>OV702282.1:370266518-375266518 GCA_916181665.1 Avena sativa
GGTGCTGCAGGTGACTATATCCTAGTCCCCGTGCATCTTTTTGTAGTGATACTTTTAGATGCTATCGTTGCCTTGAGAATGGTCATTGGGTATGTGATTGTTGTAACGCTAGGTGCTCCCCTCATCTCGTTGGCATGCCCTATCGTTTCATCGTCGCGCTTCGCTGCCAAGCCTTGTCAAGCGCATGCTCCTCGCCGAGCCCAGGTTGAGGTGTCGCTCCCATCCAAGGTTCCTCGGTGTGGGACTTGGGTGTCTGTTGCATCCGCTTCTGCTGGCTCTTTCGCCTCAGCGGATATGTTGTAGCAATTCTTTGGTTGGGCCTAATGATGGCAAAGTGGGCGCGAGCGCGAGCAGACCTTTATGGTTGTTTCTCTCCTCAGGCTAAGTCAAGCTTGGAGGTTGCGGCTCCGGTCATGCAGATCATGACTGATCTTCTAGAGCTTTGCAGTGGTATTGTTCTTCCTTCTTCCATCAAGCAAGTGAAGTATGATTCACGTGCGATCTCGGCTGTGGCTTCACCCGCGAGTCATCACCTGACTTTGTAAAGAGTGGTGATGTCGATGCTACAGTCTCTCCTCGCTTTACTCCGACAACCATGTGGTGCCTAGAGGTAATGGGGTTTGTAAATCAGGATTGTTGACACCGATGTCTGGGGCTATCGTCGCTAGAGAGGTTTGCGATTTTCTCGCCACCTTGGCTGCTGCCTACCTCAGTCCTAACGGTATGGCATCTATAGTTGCTTGATGGGGGGGGGTCCCCAATTGATGGGGGGGGGGGGGTCCCCAATGGCATGGCCTGTCTTTTTGAGCGTTGTAAGGATGTCATTTGTTTGAGTGTTCATTTGTGTCGCTTTGTGGTCTCTTATGTTCGCTAGAGTGGGTGTTCGCTAGAGTGCCTGACACACATCAAGATTAAGGAATTGAATTTTGTTGTTGAATGTAGTTGTGCAGCGTTTAAGTCGAGACTACTTCGTAGGTTTATGTCGTGAGCGTTGGGTTGGTCCACCACGATCCTAGTCTGTGGGATGGCATGTACGAACGAGGTGGACCAGGGCGGTATTGTCGGGCAGTTTGTTGAGGTGAGCCATGTCTTGGAATAAAAGCAAGAGAAACAAAAAAAAACGACGCAGTTGTGAGTGTTGCCAATACTACTTGTGTAGCCATCTGAATCTTGTGTGTGCAGATTAGGCGTGAAGCTGACAGGCGAGTAGCTCAGAGCAGATCATGCCGTTCGACGATGGTGGCGCGTTCAGGGAGCTAGCCGGCTTCAAGCAAGCAGCGAGACCCGGCAGCTCGCTGAGCCCAACGACGCGAGGGAGGCCGGAGGGGCAGCTTGGGCGCGCGGGGGTCCTTCTCCCTGGCGCCTGGGCGTTCCGGTGCTCAACCGTTCACGCAATGAACGATCGAATCGCCTCTTGCAGCCTAGTAGCACTAGATTACAGTAGATGAGAAATACTGCATGTGACAAACTGCTAGTGGACAAACTGCATGTGACAAACACAGCAGATGCGCTAATAAACTCGATTAGTTTCTTGATTAGGACATCGACTGGTGTGAACAAAGGCGTATCATATTCAGACCTGCAGCAGCCTCCATCCACCTTAATTAGCTTAGCATTATCTCGGTTGCTCACCAAGTCTTGTCGCATGCCTGCATCAGACCCGGCTTACACCAAATTACGAATTCAGAGTTAAATTAAAAAAGGCGTTTGTCGTTCATACTGGTACTTGATGCAGATGCATTTGGTTCGTCCAGCTACTCCGGGGACTGACTGTCGAGCGAGCTAACTTAAATTCTTCAGGAATCGAGCTACTCTATACAGTAGGTCGTCCAACCAGCCAAACCCAAAGATGGATATCAAGGTCTAGCTAAGAATGCATGTGAGGGTTGTCGAGTTAACTGTACGTAACTAATTGAACCATTTGCATAGATGACTGAGCCATTCAATTCCTCTCTTGACTAATACTTCCTCCGTTTAGAAATATAAGATGTTTTAGATTTGTAAAGAAGATATATCCAGACACCTTTTAGTATCTAGATTCATTTAAACTTACGCACTAAAACATGTCTAGATACATCTCCTTCACAAACCTAAAATATCTTATATTTCTAAAAGGAGGGAGTACTATTTATATGTTAACTTCTTTCCTGTTTCATCAGCAAGGATCTCAACTAGTGGAATGCACTGCTAGTTCAACAACAAATCAATTAATCTTCAGGATGGCGTTCATTTGTTTTTTATACAGGGTGGTTCATTTTCAGTACTAGCACTGATACTGCTTAGAAGCATACCCACCAACCAAGTGTTCACGAAACTTTTGTGTTGCAGAATTGCAGTTGGAAGACAATTTGGTGAAGCAAGCTGTCGCCGCTAGCTCCTGCCTCAGGTCATTCATTGTTGGAACAAAGGCGAGGAATCCCTTCTCATTTAACCCGGTTATCGATCCTTCCGTAAACCCATGCCTGATTGTTTAATCTCTAGGCGCAGCCTGGTGTATCTGGTAGACTATTGCTGACTACTCCAGTTGCTATAAGACATTTCACAATAATAAGGTGTTTCTTAGCTGGTTATTGTAAACAGCGATGTATCTTAAACTCGGTCAATAATACATCCCCATATGACCACAGTGCTGGCGTTCAGCTCCACGTTCGGTTAATGTGAACAAGCATATACTCCCTCTGTTTTAAAATATAAGATGATTTAGATTTGTGAAAAAAATATATCTATACGTTTTAGTGTGGAGATTCACTTCAAATCTGAGTAAACCTATATACTAAGAATAGTCCAGATACATTTACTTCATAAAACTAAAACATCTTATATTTTAAAACGGAGGAAGTACTATTGCAGTTCAGCTGGTCAAATCAATTACTGTATTTCAATCGGAAGTGATCGATTGATTGATCCTCATGGCAAACTAGGTCCGGGGTCTGGCATTGCTAGCCAAGTCTCGGTTAACGTTGTTTATATATCATACTTAATTATGGATCCCGATCGGTCCCCAAGTCGTGTCATTACTAACTTGGCCTGACACGATGCGTGTTTGGAATTACGTGCCGTTTTCAGACCTGTCGGCCATTGAATTGCTAATTCAAAATAAACACTTGGTGATTTTAATTAGATGCATGTAAATTTAAAATACAACCTCCGTCCCCACATCTAGCAAATAGTACATCTATCATATTATATATAAAAAAATTACATGAATGTTTAATAGAGTGATCACGTTAATCCGGATTATTAAAATTATTTTTATTGTTGGATCTAGAATTTATGGTTAAGATTTAATTAAAGATTATTAGTTACGTAACAATGTAATCCCTGACACGTGCTGGTTGACTCGTTCAACTTTAAAAAACTCAATGTGCGGTATACATATATACATAAAGGATTTAGAAGCTTTTTTGGCCATTAATTTGGGAGGTGGTAATTTTTAAAAGCAGCGGCATCAGGCGGTTGTGGCCTGAGTTGAAAGGCGGAGGGCTGCCCGAGGCCGTGTTCGTTCCTTGGGGCGGCGCAGGTGGGTGAGGGAAAGGAAGAAGAGACTCGTGGGAGAACTGAGTCAAGGGATGCGTGCCCGAACTGCAACCACAGATAGGACAACCCACAACCAGCAACTAAGACGGACACAACACACCCAGATGACCTCAGAATGCCTGGAACTGACTAAACTTAAGTTATAGAATAATGTTTATACTGGCACACGGTCGGCATGATAAAATAGGTCGGACACTTGGATTTTTTCGTCGTGCTAAAGTCATCTCCAGCATGCGGATGCAACTAGCAACCTAAACCGTCTGTTTTGGTCCGGGACCGCACATAGCGGGCACATGCCATCGCCAAGGCCATGTTGCTTGCCACCTCGACACCTGAGGGAAGCTGGTCTCTCAATAACTACCAAACGAAAATCTTAATCTTCAGATGTAGGGGGCCTTCCAAAGGGGGATGTCCAGGAAAGAGAGGGGCCACCAATGCCGAACCTATAGTAAAGATCCCCGAAGGGGCCAAATGCCAAGATACTCTATCCGGGAATTAGGAAAGGGTCAGCAGGAGGCTGTCCTGTAGCCCGTCCGAGATAGCCATCTCAGTCGCGCCAAGGTTTCGCCAAAACGCGACCTGCCAAGACCTGTCCTGGCCAGCTTCTGCCACCAGTAACATAGGGTTGGAGAAGATCGCGAATATCTCGGGTACCTCATTTCGTAGGGGGCGGCCCCCAAACCACAGGTCCAGCCAGAATAGGGTATCCCTTCCATCGCCTATGGAAAAGGACACCCCATTCCGTATCGCCGGCTTGATATCCTGGATGGATCTGCAAAACTGAGACCCCTCCCGGCGCTCACAAGCCAATAGCAGCCGTCCTCGGAGGTATTTGGCTTTCACTAGTTGCATCCAAACGACGCCATCGTCTTTCAAGATCCTCCAGACCCATCTAAGCATTAACGCCACGTTCATGTGGTGAGAGGATATGATACCTATGCCCGCAAGATCATAGGGGCGCAAATATCCGCCTATTTGACCATGTAGTACTTTTGGTGGCAACAATCATTAGCCATCCAAAAGAACCAGGATAGTTCCTTGTCAAAGTTGGCGTGGAGTCCTTCCTGTAGGAGATATAACCCCATGATATACACGGGGAGGCTAGAAAGGCAAGAGTCGATTAGGATGGTCTTGCTCCCTTTGGAGGTAACCCTCCCTTGCCATGGCTCAGATTTTTCCTTAACCCGCCCCATCAGGGTCTCAAGGTCCTTGGTCAGAATCATAGTGTCTGTGACTGGCACACCTAGATAGATCAGGGGGAAAACCGCTAGCCAGCAGTTCAAGTTATCAGCAATCCTCTACTGATCCTCCAAGGAGTATCCTAGAACCATGACTTCACTCTTGTCGAAATTGATCTTGAGGCTCGACATGGCCTCAAAGCAAAGGAGTAGGAATTTCAAGTTAATGATATCTTGTTCCACTCCCTCTACCATAATCATCATATCGTCTGCATATTGGAGGTGTGTGACCCCACCTCCAGGGATGAGATGTCCTACCACAGCCGAGATGTGGCCGGATCTCTTGTCTTCAAGATTTCTGCAAGGGCATCCATCATGGCATTAAATAAAATAGGAGAGATTTGGTCCCCTTGTCTTACCCCGCAAGAGGGTTTCAAGTAGGTACCCACCTCTCCTTTGATGTTTATAGCCGTGTTCCCACTCATGACAATCTGCATGATCCACCTTATCGTGCGATCATCCATACCCCATCATTGGAGGACCTGGCGTAGAAAGGCCCAATTTAGTCGACCATAAGCCTTCTGGAAGTCCAGCTTCAGGAAGACGCCCCTCTAATGTCTAGCCTTTAGTTCATGGATAATATCATGAAGTGCCATAATCCCATCATGGATATATCTTCCCTTTAGAAAGGCAGACTGGTACGGGTGTGTCAGTCGCTCCATAACAGGAGCCAGCATGTGCGCGCATACCTTAGACATGATCCTATGGATCACATCTGTTACCCTGATCGTCCTGAACTCACGTATGCCCGTGGCCCCCACAACCTTGGGGGATCAAGGTAACAACATTGAAGTTCAAGAAAGACATCACGAGGGTTTCGACATAAAGTTCCTGAAACATGGGCATAACAACTCCCTGTATCATCTCCTAGATCTTCTGGAAGAAGATGACATGCCTAGGGGCGGAGTTTGCCTTCATTTCAATGATGGCATGCTCCATTTCTCTTGGCAAGAATGGGACCGTAATCTCAGCATTCTCATCATCAGAGACCATGGCCTTCGACGCCCAAAGGTCTACTGTCAATGCCACCCCTATGCGGGGTGTTGCCGAGAAAAGCTCCTTGTAGAAGGAGTAAATATCAGAGGATATCTCTCCGACATCCTCCAAGAGACGACCATTCTCCTAGAGGCAGGGGATAGAACACTTCCTACATCGTCCATTTGAAATGGCATGGAAGCAGGCCATGTTCACATCTCCTTTAAGATCCAGTTATGGTAACTTCGGTGTCGCCAGAATGTCTCCTCGCCTTGGTAAATCTCCATCAGGGAGTCCTCCAGCGCATAACGCTGAACCCACTCCTCAGTCGACAGACCTCCCACGTCGGATGCACGGTCTAGGTCCTGGATGGCACTAAGGATATCACTGTTTTTACGCCTCAAGTCGGCACCAAGGTTAGCCCCCAGCCATGCACGAACTAGCATGCCATCGTAGCACAAAAATGCCAGATATCCACCGCCGTGCGCACCTTTGGGACAGATAATGCCACAACTTCCCACTTTGTCCAAACCATTTTACATAACCCTAGCTATTGGATCCAGAAGTTCTCGAAGCGATTCAGCTTTGGTGGGGCACCACCCCCGGTGGAGATCAAGAGAGGGCAATGGTCTGACCCAATCCTCGTGACTGCTCACAGGGAGCACAGAAGAAAGGCCAGCTCCCACTCACCGATACGAGGATCCGATCCAGCATGCTCTGGATGGGATCCACTTGGTTGTTAGTTGTAACACCCCATACAAACGCCGGCCCCAGGGGTGTCACTCCTTTCATCTTACTAGGATCTCTAGACTGACCCCAAATACCAACACTAGTCTTTTCTGCGCACTTTGTCCTCACTCCTGCGCACTCGGTACCCACTTCCCGGTCGGTCATCCATCCTCAAATTTCTCTAGGCCAAGAACGCTTAACCTCAGAGTTCTTTTTGGATGAGCTTCCGAAAAATAAGTTGCAAAAAATTGTTGGTATGAGTATCCTATCAATCCTATTAATCCATGTGCCTGGATCTCACATACACCCACCCTTTATAAGATCAATGCCCTCATCGATCAAGCACAAGCCAGGAACGTTCCATCTTGGCATGCGTCTGTGCATCTAGTGTCGGCACATGTGCCATGCTGTGTCTAATCCGGGCCACATGCGCCATGCTCCATATGTCCCGCCACTTACCCGCACACATCCGTTTTAACCGTGAGAACCTGGCTCTGATACCACTTGTAACACCCCATCCGAACGCCGGCCCCGAGGGCGTCACTCCTGGCAGCTTACTAGGACCTCTAGACTTGCCCCCACAGACCAACACTAGTCTTTTCTACGCACTTTATCCTCACTTGTGCGCACCCGATACCCACTTCCCGGTCGGTCACCCATCCTCATATTTCTCTAGGCCAAGCACGCTTAACCTCAGAGTTCTTTTTGTATGAGCTTCTGGAAAAGAAGTTGCAACTTGTTGGTATGAGTATCCTACCAATCCTATTAAGCCATGTGCCTAGATCTCATATAAGTGCAGGTGTATCATCCTCCCACACGGGTGATCTCTCTAAGAGCGAGATCGGCAATACAGTGATTGAACATGCGCATCCTAGGAAGGTCCACATTAACCTAGCTCTTATCATCCGAAGATCGGATCAGATTGAAATCCATCGCCACGGCCACAGGGATAGTGCACCTCTCCACCTTGGATGATAGCTCTGCTAGGAAGGTCGAGGATCTCCTTTGGTCCGCAGGGCCATAGACGATGATAACCTCCCACCTAAGGTAACTCCGTCTATGGGTGATATACATGCTCACAAAAATCCACCTCAGCCATGTCCTCTACCTCAAAGGTATCCTCATTTACTCCTACGAGGATCCCTCCTGAGTGGCCATCTCTCGGCAGCCAAAGCCAATCAAACCTATGATGGCTCAGTCCCTGCAACTCAGGGATTGAGAAGTCATATCTAATCGTCTCCTAAAGGCCAACAATAGCCACTTATTCTTGCCTCAAATAATCACGCAGCTGCTGCCTCTTTCTGTCATGTCCAAAACCCCCGATGTTCCAAATGAAAGCAAAAACCAGACTAATCATTGGGAAACATCACGGGTTGTCCCTTTACAAGGAATAGATCGGGTCCTACCAATCATCGAGGATCTGGATGGGGGCTTGGGAGGTCTCCCCCGCTTCTCCCCACCTGGGGCGTCGCTATGGAGCCCTCCCCAACCGAGGCGCAAGGAGGAATACACCCATCCGGCATGGGGCCTTGTGGCCCAGCATTGGTGGAGGCCTGGGGCACTACTAGACTCTCTTGGTCCGCCTGAGCATGAGACGTTGATGACTGCAAGTGCACAAATTGATTGTAGCTAGTTTTGAAATAAGAATATCGAACCCACAAAGAGCTATTTGGTTAAGGTCTTTATGTCCCTCGTTACTATCTACCAAGATGTTCCAATTTAGTGTGGAGAGGTGCACTTATCCCTGTGGACCCTTACAGCAGTGATCCCTATTGGTGAGCAGTGATCCCTATTGGTGAGACAACGTGACTAGGAGGCTTTCGATGACACTGTTCGGGCCTTGATGATGGTGACAGTTCCCTTCTCGGTCCCAGATCGCTCGTGATGATGGCTACCACTTGTGGTGGCTAGGGTGTTGTTGTTGTCCTACCTTTTTATTTTTAACTATGGGGTTTGCTGTGTTGTGGCCTCAGCGGACGTGCCCCTTTTTCTCTTTACTTTTGGCCTCGGCCGTTGTTGTTATGTGTGGATGCTTGTGTGGATCTGAACTTTGTTTTATTTATAAAACTGGGCGAAAGCTTGATTCAAGGAGAGTACTTATCTGACTATTTTTATATTTGTTCCGTGTCTGCTTTGTTTCCGATTTGAATCCACGGTTCGGTATATCCGCATTCGAAATCCGTAACCGGTCATTATCCGGTCCCTTCTAAATCTGAGAAAATAATACTTTGTAAAGTATATGGTAGAAGAAAAATCCGACCTGGTCTGATCCGTTCACACCCTTAAGGCATCTCCACGGACCGACCCATTCCGTCCGAGCGTGTCCTAACTCGTCCCCATGGACGCGCGGGACGTGCGCGGCTCTCTAGCGGCCTGACCCATCCGGACAAAAGCGCTCGGCTCGACCCATCCGTGCACCAAATATGGTCAACGGTTGCATCAGACCGGACGTGCGCGGACAGCGTATGTGTCCTTCTCGTCGGCCACTCGGGGCCCATATGTAAGTGACACATGAGTGCTTAAGATATCTATTCATTAGATTAAGCCATGTCAGTTACAAAAAGGCCATTTGAACAAAATAAGGGTGATGCTACTGCTACTGCTGCTGCTACTGCTACTTCTACGGCTACTGTTGCTGGAGGAGGACGCCGCGGTGGATACTCGCCTTCTTGCCGCGACCACCATTGTCGCTATCGCCGACCCCGTCGATCGCCGCCCTAGCGGACCAGATTGGCCCGCTACTGGATGCTTTTGCGGTGAGGGTCGCGCGCATGGCCACGAGCCACCGCCTTGCCCACCGATTTCCTGTGCTTCTCCTCCGCCCGGTTCGCTAGGGCCTTGTCCATCTCGGCGGCCCAGTGGTCCCTCGCCTCCTGGTCGGCGAGCTCCTTCGCCACATCAATGGCGAACGCCTGGCGCTGGAGTTTTGTTTCAGCCATGAGCAACTCCGCCGGAGAAGGAGCCGAAGCCGGAATCGGAGCACCATTGGGCCGAAGCCCAGCGCCTGCGCGATCTTCATGGGACGGCAATCGCCGCCTCCCTCCTCCTCCAGCTGGTCCACCTCCTCCCCCTCCTTCTTGTTGTCCTCCGCCACCTCCATCTCGTCGCCATCGATGAGAGCCCACGCAGCCGCCGCCTCAGCGGCCATTGCCACGCGCTTCTCCTCCGCCGTCGAGTTGGCGACGTGCTCGCGTTGCGCCTCTTCCGTGTTTTTGCGCGCTTTGGCGGATCTCGCGGAGAGCCGCTGATGCGGCCTCCAAGGCCACCGCCTACTTGGCGGCGACGTGGTGTATGTCGCGCACTGCCTAGTGGGCGGACACCGTGGAGGCCGCCTCCACCACCCGCTCCAGCGCCAACTCGGCGACATGGCCTTCCTTCTCGAAGGCCAACACCTGCGCATCGCTCATGCGCCGGGCCAGCAACGTGGCCTCGAGGTGGACCTCGTCGACCTCCACGTCCGAAAAGCATGTGCGGCACATCTCCTAGATCTTCATGCAGTTGGCGATCTTGCGGCGAGGGATGGCTGCTGGTGGCTTGCGCTTTTTCGGCTGCTGGTTTGCTCTTGCTTTGGGCTTGTTGTCTCTGCCGCGCCGACGGCTGTCTTTTATAGACCGCGGCGAAGGCGGAAAACGGCATGGGAGGCGCGGGAAATTTTCTCGCCGTGGAAATCGGGGCTCCCGCGGAAAATGATGGCGGGAAACGCCAGCCATACGGGAAGCCGTCGGTGCTGATAACCAATATCGTGTCTCCATTAACGTCCCATCGAAAGGATGTCAAGCGGTGACAGTGGGAGAGAGACGTACAGATGGATTGGACTGTCGAACACGGTCGGGCAGACAGGCCAGACCCTGACCCCAAAACGACCGCAACTCGATTCAAACGAATATAAACAAATCGTTTGGGCCAACCGAATGGGTCAGCCCGTGAAGATGCCCTTACGCAGTGTGAGCGACCCGGATGAGGACAATGGGGATGTGTTATCCTCCCGCGGGGTGGGGTGTGGGTGGGGGGGGTGGGGGGGTTTCAGATCTGTCTTTTCATGGCTCCGAGCGTTCTAACAAATACTTGCCAGAGTTAAACAATTTTTGGCATGCATCTTGCAAGAAAATACATATCTGATAGAGATCTGGCTGGTACATATGTAAATATTACGTGCTGGTGGTACCCACCAGATGAGCCTATTCCTGGTCAATATACGAATATTGCATGCTGGTATATCCACTAAATAAAGTCAAGTTTGATTATGTTGGCGCAACTTGTGATCCACCATGTACCAAAGGACCAACTGGCCTGATTGATATATATCGGTAGTCATGTGCATATACAATGAACTAAGCTTGGTCATAGTCGTTAAACATGTGCTGTGATGCGTTTTTTTCTTGAAAATTGGCGCTTTTATTACTTAGATAATGTTTATATTCGGCTTTTATATAACTAAAATGCACACAGCCTATCAATTCACACAACATGAGAGAAGACTAAGTAGACCATTATTACAGATAATACTATCAAAATAAAAGGCCTCGAACTATGGAAGATTAATCCGCAATTCACACGGCCATTGATGTCGGAGGAAAATATTCTTAACTGCGTCTTCCACTCACGTACACCCCACCGCAAACAAGTCGTGAAACTCCATACGTTGTAGAGTAGTCCATGATCGGAGAATAACCGTGACCCGATATATAACCTGCATGAAAAAGACGCAATGTTATTAAAAATCTTGTCATTTATATATAGCCAAAGAGACCAAATAATGACAAGAGCTTCCACCCTAAATAAAGTCATGTATTTATCATCTATCCTATACAACTAGTTACCAAATACATTGGCCACCGAACATGGAAGAGATAAACCAGAGACTACTTGGATGATTGGCCATATAGAACGAGCAAATTTACAATAAAATAATAAATGTCGGATTGTCTCGTCATGAAGATAAAAAACTCATTTTATACTTCCATGCCAATTCCTCTTTATAAGATTATCTTTTCTAAAAATTACTACCTTACGGAGATACCATGCAGTTATCTTCGTCTTTAGGGATATTTTTATGTTCCAAATTTTATTATTATCATCGACCGGAATATCAGGCTAGATCAAAGCTCTATACATTGAGTCAACTGAAAATTTACCACTCTCTACTAATTTATATTTAAACTCGTCCACACCATCCGACATCTATATCGTGGATAATCGTAATAAAAGATTGTTCCAAGATACTAGTCAGGACCTATGAGACTTCTTCTGAAAGATACATTAGGAGGATTAGATTCTATTACAGTGGAAAGTGTATCCCCTTTATGCCTAACAATGGAGTATAGAGCTAGATATTGTTCTCAAAGAGAAGTTTGGTCAAGCCACTTATCTTTTCAGAATCTAATCTGTGATCATCCTTAACATTGAACACACCAAAATAGAAGAAATGTTTTTTAGACGCCATAAGTACAGCCCAGGGTTTTCAAACCACTTGAGACACAGCTTTGAAACCAACATATTTCCTCCATAAAATGGTTAGCCAGACACCATCTTTTATAAGTATTTGAAAAACCATTTACCCAGAAGCACGGTATTTTTGACATACAAATCATGTATGCCAAGTCCACTCTTACTGTCGGCAGACTACATTCCATCTGGCCAGTCGATATTTCTTCTTTTCATTATTCCCTGCCAAAAGATCTTGATCGGAAATAATTCACTTTATTCAAGACACCTTTTGATAACCGTAAGAACGAGATCATATACAGTATCATGTTGGTGAGTACTGAATTGATTAGTACAAGTCTTTCATCAAGAGATAATAATTTACCTTTTCAACTATTAAGACGTTTTTAGAGTTTTTCCTTAACGAGATTCCATTCAGCAATTATGAAGTGCCGATAGTGAATCAATATTCCCAAATAATTGATTAAAAATTGCCTCTATCCATAGCTGAATAATTTAGCATAAAGGTGGGGCTCGTTTTGAGCATAGCCAAAACAATAGTACAAATCACTTCATTTGGCAGAGCTTCTATCATGTATGTGCAGTAGCTACAACAGTAACAAAACAGCTGTGCGGCAATTCCAATCATCACTACTTAGCTCCACCAGTCCTAGTGAGTTGTGTCATACCACACACACAGTTAATAACACACCAACAAGCATCCTTTGAGAGCTCGAGAGACCATGGCGGAGTTCGCGCTTGGGTTGACCAAGACGGCGGTGGAGGGGACGCTAATCAGGGTGAAGTCGGCTATCGAGGAGGAGGCGAAGCTCAAGGTGCGGGTGCAGAATGACCTGCTGTTCATCTCCGGTGAGTTCCAGATGATGCAATCGTTCCTAAAGCTCGCCAACAAGGAACGCGCCAAAAATGAAGTGGTGCTGACATGGGTGAGGCAGATCCGCGATCTCGCCTTCGATGTCGAAGACTGCGTCGAGTTTGTTGTCCACTTGGACAAGCCGTCGCGCTGGGACTGGGTGCGCCGGCTGGCCTCCTCCTTCTTGGTGTGCATGTCACCGCTGCTGCTCGACATGGCGGTCGCGGAGATAAAGCAGCTCAGGACAAGGGTGGAAGACATAAGCCAGAGGAACACCCGGTACAACCTCATCACCAACGTGGAGGACGACCCCAAGCCAGCAGCAGTTATTTATGTCTCCTCTCCGCCGGTGCCGGAGCTTATGCTGCCGGCCACCGCCGGCAATACATCATCAACAACATTCCGCGTCCTGAGCAAGGTATGGGAGGCCATGGGGAAGAAGCGGCACATCATGGGCGGCCTGAAGAGGTTGATCAACAACGAGGGGAGTCACCTTGAGGTGATCTCACTCTGGGGAAGTACGTCAGCTGCTCATCTCTGGGTGACTCACGCCTTCAGGGAGGCCTACAATGACCCAGAGATCTGCCGACAGTTCAGTTGTCGGGCCTGGATCAAGCTGGTGCATCCTTTCAACCCTGACGACTTCCTGAGGAGCCTGCTGACTCAGCTGTATGCCACCTCTTCTCACCACCAAGCAGACTTGGAGCCCTTCTTCCGGACAACAGAAGAGTACCATCTCATCAAGGCCGAGCTGATGCAGTAGGTGAGAAACCAGAGGTATCTCATCATCTTGGAGGACTTGTTCAGTGTGGTGGAGTGGGATGTTATCCGAATGTACCTGCCAGACAGTAAGAATGGAAGCCGGATTGTGGTGGCGACGCGGCAGTTGGCACTTGCACTCTCCTGCACGGGGGAGCCATACCAAGTAGCGGACCTTAGACAATTCTCCGACGGTCAATCTCTGTGTGCCTTCTTCAGCAGGGTACGTACGTAAGCATGCTCAACTAGCCACTTTCTTAATTATATATGCATGTTATATAATGGTTTATATGTTAATCAACAGTACTATACTATCAATTTTTTTAAGGCTTGAGTTTATCAAAGGTTGAGTGAAAAACTAGATACTACGACTTTGTTCATTATACGTGTGCATTTGTAGTAGTTAATGAATTAGGCTGAATCTTAGCTAGCAATTCAGGTCTACACAAAACCATATTACCAAAGAAATTAGGGAAACCATACATATCATCCGGGTTGTTAGGTTCCTCTCGAAGACAGCGCTCGTGTGTGGGCCCCATCCTGCCAATCCTCCCAAAATATCTTGACCTTATCTTCTCCACCGAAATTATTCCCCAACTCACTGCCCGTCTTCTCCTACCTTGCGCCGGCCGCCGCTCTTCTCCTGTTGTTCTTCTTCCACAACACGACCACGCGTCATGTCTTACCTCCGCCACAGCAAGGCGCGCTGTTGTTAGTTCTCGGCCCCGTCGTTGCAAGTTGGCGGCCGCCGTAATGCGAGAATGGGCGCATCGAGCAGCTGGAGGCGTACGAGGACTACGTGTTGGTGCGACGACGATGGCTACTGCGACCACACGTGAGGGAAACCGGCCGGCTGCGAGGGGCAGGCCGGCGCTGCTATCGGGGCTCCACTTCTCTGGCTCTCGAGCTCCATCTAAGGTGTTTCTACAAACGGCTCTGGTGGTGCTACCTTGGACGGCAGGCCATGCTACAATTGATTGCCACCACTGCTACAACCGGCCGTCAGCCTTGTTACGGCCGGAGGCACCAGAGTGCTACAACCGCAGCCGCCGGAATTGCTACAACCCGTCGCCGGCCTTGCTACAACTGGACACCGGAATTGCTACTAACCTGCAGCGGCCGCCTCTGCTACAAACCCGCGGTGGCTCTGCTACAGAGAAGTGGCGGCGCTGCTACAATAGGCGGGCGGCGCTGCTACATAGGCGAGGCGACGCTGCTACATCAGGCGGTTGTCTTTGCTACAAGGGGTGAGCGGCCTCTTCGGCGACGACGTCTTCTTTGGCAACGGCGACGTCTCCGGCGACACTTGGGAGAGCGAGAGGCGACATGATAGGTGTCCTGGTTTTTCCTTTCGTGGGGAGAGAAAGGAATGGTGCACATGCCAGACGTGGGAGAGAGAAGGTGAGTTGCACGGGGTCGAGGTTTTTCCTTCCTCATTAACCATGCTGAGAGACAAGTGTCGAGCTCTCCACCCGAGGGCATTGGGGGATTTGATTCCCCGGGGGACGCCTAGCGCAGTCCAAGAAATTAGCGGTCAAAGTAGAACCGGAATGTGACATAATTTGTGGTGTTTCTTTTAGGAAACCCCATAATAATTTAAAATGTTAATGCAACAATCCCGAAAGCACGGTCCCTTCGTTTGTGAATACACGTTCTTTGTACTAGAATATTTGCATGTGAAAACTTTAGTAATAACTTTTATGTATAACTTGATAAGTTAAACAAAGTGATCGCTCACCTACCTTCTAAGATAGCATATACTACTGTACACAAGACCCATGTTAATATCAGACAAAATTAAGGAGAAAGATCTAATGCTCACATTTTGTGGTCACAAATTATAATTCATGAGGTTAGTTCAAACTTTATTAGATACAGTTGGTGTTAGAGTTGTCCGAATAATAAATTACAAGTTTGTAATAAGATTATATATGTATAAAATAGTTGGAGAATATCCGTCGGTGAGGTGAATGCATTTGGGAGAATATAGTACTCCCTCCATCTCAAAATAGATGTCTCAAATTTGTCAAAATTTAAATGAATCTAGACATTAAATAGTGTACAGATTCATCTAAATTTTGAAAAACTTAAGACATCTATTTTGAGACGGAGGAAGTATAGTGAAAAAAAAAGACATGAATATGGGAAGACCGGCTCGCAAATCACGGGCTAGACCTAGCCAAATCGTGTTGTCGGTCCGGGCTCGAGCTTGGAACTGATGAGCCCGAATATCAGAACGGACAGGTGCATGCCTCAAAAACATATGATTTTAGTTCAGGTTGGGCCGGGCTCCCCAGGCCAAGTCGGCCTTTTTTGTCTTCGAACCAGGTTTGGGCCTGATTTCAGACAAGACAGTTGGTTTGGCTTGGGCCTCAGATTTTAGTGTCACGCTTTTTTAAGCCCGTCTCAAAGCTCGGCACGCCCCGAGAAATGCCCAGGTGTTGTAATATCCATTATATATTTTTATGTGGAAAGGAGCATATATTAATATCACAAGACATCAATTACATCCAGTCTCTGTAATAACGTATTGCCCTAGCGTCTTTACGGATGCACACAGCGAACAAAAAAGATACAAAAAAAATAGTCCTGCTACAGTGATCCATTTCTTAAAACAACGGTACTACCACCACCAAGACAACACCAGAAGACCATCTTCTCCAAAAGCGACGCCTTCAAGAAGGAAACATTGCACAAACATCATCATCGCCCGATCATAGATCTTAGGTTTTCATCCTAAAAAAGTCCACGCTCTCAAATAATACCTTTAACAAGGCCATTGTCAGTCACAATCATTTAAGACCAGACCCTGAGTTTTCACCCTAAAAGACAGGACTATGAACTTCTCCTGTGCAGTCGCCCCTACTTGCATGCTACTACTCCAATTCATGAGTCACCAAGCCCTTATCATCACCCAGACTTAAATCACCATTGTCAGTCCTCAGGTCTCGCTCTCCATGACATTCTCCGTCAACACCATGGAACGAGAACATGCCCATGATATTAACATCCAACAGAGCTTTGAAACGCTCTCTCTGAACCCAAACGGTTAAAGAAAAACATGGTCCACACGACCGAATCCCACCTGATCCAGCAATGTCACTGCATGAACGCACTTGTGGAGTTCGCTGGCGGAGAAGCCAAAACACGACATAGAAATCAGATCAATGGAGCAAACATCAAGCGAATCTTCGTCTTGGCTTGAGAAGAACCCTAGGATCACCTCCTTTATTCAAACCATTACATATATGGATGCATATTAGTTGTCAATGTATGAAAGATTGACCTCATGCATCTCTAGGAGTACGTCAAAAAAAATGGAGGGACGGTATGAGTGAAAGACTAATAAGCTTGCTACAGAATTTACAAGATTCTGTGGGGATACTAAACACATACTTTATCCTCGTAATTTGCATTTCTAATATAATTACAGCCATATTTTGTTTCAAAACACAGACTTCGCATGCACTTATATAACCAGATATAAAAATAATGGAGAGAAGGGTATCCGAGTAGGTATTCTTCATGTGTATGAGAATATGATGCTCACAAATTGCTGTAGACAATGGGTTTGGTAAACTATAAATGCATATGTTGTTCTCATGATAACTCAGCCATCGTACTTCAGTCTTATATATACTTTTTTTTCTTAAAGAATGTCAAGTGTTCCTTCTGGTTTCTTCAAAAGAGATAAGAATAAAAACTTAAAAGTGTTAGCATTAATGGGGATTTTAAGTTTTTATTGCAGTTGACCATCCGTTTCTGAATTGCAGGTTTGTGGACATAACAGTTATATGGCTGAATTTATATGGCAATTAAGACGTCCCGGTGTTATGTCTGTGTTCAGGGGGGGTAAAGAAGAATCACATCTCATTGATGAAGTGGACAAAGAAGAATCACACCTCATTGATGAAGTGTATAGAGGCATAGTAGAAATGTCTAAAAAGATTGAGGAGTCTGATTTTGAACGGCATGTATGGTTAGATGTAACCCATGAGTTACGTTTGGAAGATTTCTCTAGGAGGTTACTTTCGAGTTTCCAATCAGATAATATCCGAGCCAGTGAAACTGCAGCGGTTGGTGAGGTTGATCCCATGCGTGTTATTGAGAAGTGTCATGAGTTTTTACGTGGATACAACTGTCTCGTTGTTATTAATGGTTTGGACTCGATAGATCACTGGAACATGATAAAAGAAAACTTCTTATCCGAACCTATTAAAAGTTGTATTCTCATCATTACTGCTGAAGAGAAGGTGGCAAGACATTCTGTAGATGCGGAAGATCGAGTGTTCAATAACAAAGATTTAGAAGACTTGAGAATGGTATGCATTTTTTATTTTGTGTACTATAATCCCAAAACTAATATTTATTTTTATTCTAACAAATAAGCTTGATTATTTTACCCTCAAACATGTACTCGACCTTAATTAATTTTGATGAAAGCTAATTAATATTTGCTCTCATCTCCCATGTTTTTCTTTCATGCTTACATATGTTAAGTTTAACTCGACGGGAGTGGAGTTGTCTTAACAGACAACTTCGTCTTGTTACTTAATGATGATTGCAAGAGTTTTATCTTACACGTCTTGTTACATATGTTAAGGTTGATTTACACATCTCGAATTTTTTTAAGTTTTATAATGATGATTGCAAGAGTTTTATCTTACTACTTGCAGATGGAGTTATTAATGGAAAGATACTTCCGGAAGGAGTGCCACTTGCACATTGGGGTTCACCGCGTGACTCGTTTTTTCTCTGGTAGACAACTAGAGGCATTTGAGTGGAGGGAGAAATATGGACTTGTTGGTCATCAGAGTGAATGGAGTGGCCTTTGCGATCAGTTAGAGGGCGATCCTGGGGTGATCTCAGTGTGGGGGGTTGCTGGGGTTGGCAAAACAACTCTTGTCAAACACATTTACTACACCAATATAATTGGTTTAAGCCAATATAATCTAGGCACCGGTGTCACAAAGTATAGCTGGGTTGATGTGACATATCCGTTCAATTTGACAGACTTGTCCAGAAGCTTACTTCTGGATTTTCATTCTGATAATCTTGAAGCTAAGGAAACCGCCGCTATTGGTATGATGGAAGGGCAGGACCCAGCTCAAGAGTGCCGTAACTTTATGTGCCGAGTCAAATGTTTCGTTGTTATTTGTGGCCTGCGATCCATTCAGGACTGGGATTTGATAAAAGAGGCATTCTTATCTGAGCCTATTGAAGGATGCATACTTGTCATTACAAATGAAGCAAGTGTTGCCAGACATTGTGCAGATGACGGAGATAGAGTGATCAACGTCAAAGGTCTAGAAGCCGACGCAGCCTTTGCTCTTTTCACAAAGGTGTGTTGACTCAAGCTTTTTATTATTGAAATTCTTTTATAGTTCAAGAAATACAGCAACATACGTATTTTGTTCATATTAACATATATCCCAATAGAGTAAAGGATGAAAGCTAGATATACTGATGTTTCGCTATAATAAATAAATATCAAAATATAGATAAGAAGAATGTCCGAACACAACTACCTTAGCACGAAATTATAGGTAAAATATGACATGCCTCCTCGCACCCTTCCCGCCACATGTCCACATCTTCCGGCCATCCCGACGCTTGTTTGTTAGTTGCATCCAGTGTGTCCTACTCATTCATCTCCACGACGTCTAGCCACACCTGGCGCTTGCTTGTTTGTAGGTTTCGTTTTGGATGGCTAATTATAAGCATTGTGTGTAGCAATGTGGTAGCAAGAAGCAAAATCTGAGTCTGGTCATTAGAGCATGGATATTGTGTTTTTTATGCAAGTGATTCTACATACATGCAGTTGTGAATGATACAAGTTCGACATAGGTGTTGTAGGCTGCTAGTATTAAGGTGATGGCATCTGAACCTTAAGTTGCATATTATTGTTGTTTAACTTATGTTTCATAAATATAATGCACCCATGCCTTTAGTAGTTTGTTTTAAACCGTATGAACACCATTGAGTTATATTTTTTATCCCCTGGGTGCAAAAACTCGAGTCTTGTCAATTCATGCCACAAACTGGGCACAATGTTGAAATCCAAATATGATCCCTAAACCAATTAAATAAAACATCTCTTTGATACAAAACTTAAGAGTGTTGTTATCGTCATAAGTATATACTACTACCTCCGTTTGGGATTATAAGTCCCGAGCGGATAACTAGGTTGCCATTTTGAACAACAAAATATATATATTATAGTATAAAAATTATATCATTAGATACCTTAGAGATTATATTTTCTAATGGTATAATTTTTATAATATATAAGTTATATTTTATTGGTCAAATTAACAACCTAGGTATACGCGTAGGACCTATAATCCCGAACAGAGGGAGTATCTTCTAGGATAACGCGCTAAGAAACAATGCATTGGGAGCAGCCTAAGAGCATCTCTAGCTGATCTCGTATAATTTAGAGGAGTAAATGGTAGAGTAAAATTAGAGGAATAAAAAATGTCTCCTCTAACAGTGGTCGGACCTAACCGATACCTACTATATGCGCGTACTACTTATACAGGACATGGGTTGATCTACACACCTAGCATTGACTTGTACTATATGTTTAGTACGAGACGGGCTCGTTATTTTTTAACTGATTAAGGTAATGAACCCGCTCCCTGATATTATCATGCTTTACAAGTACGTTACTACAACAACATGAACTAGTAGCCAAAATTATATCAAAGGTTTAGGGGCCTGAAGTAACTTTATTATGAGTCAAGTTCCAAGGATAAAAGTGATATGTGCAAAACTCAATTTGAAGTCCAGATTTCAGTGTCTAGAAACTGTTCGCTTCTCATATTTAATAAAATATAGGCGTTGTTTAATTTTTTGTTTCCCAATTTGATTTCAAGTCAAATGCTAGCTGGTCTTACCTTACGTACTTTTATTATTTTGAAATAAATTCGGATCTATTACCCATTTGACCGTTAAAATGCTCAATTTAGTGTTGTCTTAAATTTTAATTATGTATCTATTTCAGAATTTAACTTCTCGGAAGATAAAAATATTGAGTCCCCGCGAGGAGGAGCTTTCAAAGATGATCCTGACCAAATGTGGAGGGCATCTCAAAGTAATTGCTACAATACGCGAATACTGCCAGAAAGAGCGTGAAACGGAAATGGCTTTGAAGTCCATAAATGATAACTTCATGGGCATGTTGGAGAAGGACCCGAGATTCCATAATTTGAAGGGTCTCCTCTGTTGGATGCAAAACTACTTTGATGCTTGTCCAGATTCACTTAAGCCATGTATCTTCTATCTGTCAATATTCCCTTCTGATCATGGTTTTAGGCAGAGGCGTTTGCTGAGGCGTTGGATCGCGGAGGGTTACTCCAGGGACAAATCTAGCGGTAGTACCGCGGAGGAGGATGGTGAAATGCTCTACAGCAAGCTCGTAGATCTGAGCATAATACAAAAGAAGTCACCAACCAGCAGCAGTAGCAGTAGTAGCAAAAAAGTTGAGATGTATCAGGTCAATGGGTTCTTCCGTGAATACATCGTATCACGGCCAATGGAAGATAATCTTGTGTTTGCACTGGAAGGGAATTGCACGCCTAACTCAGAACACACTGGAAAGCACCTCACCATAGGGAGAACGTGGGACAGAGACGAGATTGTGTTCAAGAGCTTGGACTTGTCGAGGCTGCGGTCTTTGACAGTGTTTGGGAATTGGGAACCGTTCCTCATTTCGGACAAGATGAGGCTACTCCGGGTGCTTGATCTTGAGAACACCTTGGGTGTAACAGATAATGACCTAAAGCAGATTGGAATGGTAGTGCCTCGCCTCAAGTTCCTGTCTCTACGAGGTTGTGAAAAAATAAGTCACCTGCCTGATTCACTAGGTGACATGAAGCAGCTGCAGACTCTTGATGTGAGGGGCACCCAGATAATTAAGTTGCCATATGTTGTAATCAAGCTCGAGAATCTGCAGTATGTTCGTGCTGGGATGCCGTTGGGTGATGATGTAGCAGAAGGAATAACAAGAGAACCTGTTACTGCAAGAGAAGAGGAAGATCAGACATCAGTTCAACCACCAGAAGCATCAGAAACAGCAACAGGTGAAGTCGTTAGTGGCGGTTGCACGAGCACATGCCTCCAAACATCAAGAGTTAGATGGTCATCAAGCAAGAGCAGCACCGATGATTCCTTAGGATCCAGCAGCTGGTTGTCCAAGTTGATGCAAAGTTTCGGACTCCGTTGTGGAAATAATTATGGTGTTGAGGTTGTGGCAGGAGTTGGGACCCTCACAGCCTTACGTACTATTGGTGTCGTGAATGTAAGTGCTGCAGGTAAGAATGGGAAAGCCATCCTCAAGGATCTCAAGAAGCTGACACAACTGCGCAAACTCGGGATGTCCGGCATCAACCGGAAAAACTGGCAGGAGTTGTGTTGTGCCATCTCGGGTTACCCGCATCTCGAGTCCTTGTCAGTGAGACTAGATTGTACTAATAATAAGAAACAGAAGCAAGATGATTTGTGTTCTTTGGGTGACATCTCTACGCCACCAAAGACCCTCCGGAGCCTCAAGCTGTACGGTGGCAACCTACGCGTGTCTCCGGTCTGGCTGAAGCAGCTCTGCAATCTTAGAAAGGCTCATGTTGAAGATCTTGAGTTGATAATGTCAGGGCAAGAGGACATAGACAGCCTTATAGAGTTGCCACACCCGAGTGCGTTTCGCCGTCTTTGTGTCAAGCCGGTGAGGGATTGTCGGCTTACTTATGGTTGGTACAGCGAGTATGATTTGAAAGATCGGCCTGAGGGTGCGAATGAACTCAAAGCCCCAGTCCTCAAGATCGATTGCAGCGGCTACAAGATTGAGATAGTGTTCGGACCTAGGATACCTGAATTCGTCAAGGTGTTGGTGGTCCACTGCTCTGCTGCTGGGTCGTATTTGGAGCTTTCTAACCTAGTTTATCTAGAAAGGCTCGAGGAAGTCTGGCTTACGGGTACCCACAGCGACATACTACTCAGGAAACACTTGCAGAAGATAGTTGCCGAGCATGAGAACAAACCTGCCTTGCGTATGCGTGATGAACTGACCCAGCAATCTCCGGAACTTTCCCCCTCTGCGTGCTGAAAAGCAGCACTTTCTTCAGCGAAATCCACATTGACATTCTTCATATTGTTTTAGTGCAGTTACTGTAGCAGCACCGCATGTTCCGTGCATTAACTTCTCGGTTTGTGTTATTTTATTATCTGTATGTAGTTAGCTACTTTCGCCCGCGCTACTTTTCCATAACTTCAAGTCCTAACAAAAAGTACTCTGACGAAACTGAATGTTTTGACACCCAACTGCTATGTCTGAAAAAACTGAATTCTCGACACAAGTTGATTACCCGAAAGAAGCAGCCGTACAGCTGCTTAGGTGTGAGATCACTGCTTGCTATACGCCGTTGCTTCATCCAGAACCTCGGCGGTGATATAGCCTCGCCCGTTCAGTTCAGTTCAGTTCACGTTGCACGTCGCGCGCGGTGCTGTTCGTGCACGGCCTATGGGTGCACCGTGCACGCGCTCGTCAAACCTGGATTCAGACAAGTGATTCGTTTCTAAGCAGGTGCAGGTCTCGACTAAACAGGTTCTTCCAAATGGCACTAATTGAAGAGGCCTGCTCTGTGCTAGCTCCATGGACATAGGGGGCACGCAGGAGATGAGATCAAAAATTCCAGGCGTACAAACATGATGATACGCACAGAAGAATCCGGTACAGTCCACGGAGTTGTCGCTCTGATTTCATTTGCACACATCACAATTCCACAATCGGATCCAATGTTGTTTTCTGATAGACAAACTAGAAGGTCATGAACGTGCGCGGTACCAGGTGTTCGCCTTCTCTGCAGACACCATCCACTCCTCGTTCGTCGCGACGACCATCTCGGCCCGTCTAGTTGGACGACCTCTCCCTCTCTGAGGTGTCGTGCCGCCGGACAGCGGTCGCAACGGTGATATGTTGTCTAGCTTTTTTCATTAGTTCGGACTATTATTGCGTTAGTTAGTGCATGCAATTTAATATAATACCAGAGCAAGGGTTTTAAGATTAAATTCTGGTCAAAGCAATTATGGCTCCTGAAACATAAGTCACAATAGGATAAAAGGGGAAAAACGTAGAGTGAGTGTCGAGGTGGTGGTGGTCACGGTGTGATGGACTCTGCTGCCCTGTTAGCTGTTGTACTTCGTAGTAGTATTCTATCCAAATAGGGTTGGAATAAAATAGAGATCAATGCTGACTTGTAAAGTGCATATTATTTTCGTTTTAAAATATAGTAATAATCCTTTAATACTACTGTAGGAGCTCGCGTGAGAGGTGAGATGGTTACGGGTTGTCCATGGCTGGCCGACGAGGCATTGCGGCGGAACGACATGGCATTCCAATGTTGCCGGTGTCAGGGCATCATGGATTCCATCAAGTATAAAAGCATCTCTAACAGAACCATAAAAGTGATCAACCTCGTAAATTTTACAATCTTTGTAGTTTTGATACCGTAATATTTTTTTCAGTATTTTGCATAACTACTTTCTTACCAAATATATTCAGTTTTCAAGTCTGTTTTTTAAGTAAAACCTAAACCGGTCAACGCTTGACGGACATAAATTTTAGCATCAACCGCTCCCGCCACCGCCACTTCCGAAGGTCGATTCCATGGTGGGGAATCTCGATTCCGGTGCCAATATTCTATTTCCAACTAGTAGGTTCGATTCCCACAAATATCAGCTAACGGCCGCCATGATCACTGGCCGGAGCTCGTCGGCCGGCCGACCGGAACGTGAGCAGCACGTACGGAGCAGCAGCTCGCTGGCCGGTCGGTCGGTCGGAACCAGAGCCGCACGTACGGCAGCAGCCAACACGGCATCAAGCAGAGCATGCAGCAGCAGCCAGCACGTAAGAAGAGCAGCCTCGCCGGCCGGCCAGAATCAGCCGCAGCAGATCGTCGGCCGGCCGCATGCACGCAGGACACGGACGTGCGCGAGGGTAGAGAATGTGCGCGAGGGACCTGCATGCTTGCGTGAGGAAAACGACCGTGTGAAGAATACGAATGGAATATTCATGGAAAAATTCGTTTTGCGGTATAGATATACGAGATATGAGTTGTGAGGATAATTTTTTACCGCAAAACAGGTTTGCGATTTATCACAAAAGACTTTTGCGGTTTTGACTTTTACGGTATTTGCTAGAGATGCTCTAAGGGCATTTCCACCGGGAAGATCTAAACGGGTGACCTAAATAGTTTGGTTTTTGTCTATTTGGGTTGAGCCACCGGCGCTTTGGGTCGTGGTCCGGCCTGCGGCTAGCCACGTCCAGCAGTGTGACCCAAATTGTCCTATTTAGTTTGGCCATCCCGACGAGGCAGTCCAAGAGAGAGAAAAGAGAATAAATCTCATAGTGTGACCGCTAACTAGGCCATTCTGCTACAATAACCGAACAATCTAGTGTCCGCGTCTGTTTGAAAAGACCCATCCATGACCCAAATTTGATGCCCGGATGGATCGGTTCGACCTGAGTTAATCCGGATAGGTCCTGCCGCTGGGACGTCGCGCATGTCCCGTGCGTTCGCACGAACGCGTTCGGACACGTTCGGACGGGTTGGGTCTCCCCGATGGAGATGCCCTAAGGTGTGGTATCTTCGGGTGTCCGTCATTGAGGTGCACAATTTGTCCGTGCATGCGACAGAATGCACATGTCTGTCGCCGGTCGTGGCGAAACACGAATAGACTATAAAATCCAATCCATTCTGGAACGGAAGACTTGAATACTTGGGGCATGTTTCCTAGGATCCCGTTTCTCGCATGGGATGGTAAGTAATAAGCGCGTTTGGTTGCCCACGCGGTAGGGAATTTTTGCACCGCACAAGTTTTAAAGCAGATGAGAGTTAAAGTCATCAATGCCCATTATTATGGACTTGGATTTGAGGAAAGAGGGGTGCACTAGAGATCTCATTCGGCTAAAAGATAAGCAACACGGGACACAATATTTACCCAGGTTTAGGCCCCTAGAGGGAAAAACCTACTCCTGCTTATTGCTCTTGATTGACGGTGAAACCGATGATTATAGGGGTGCACAGATGAGATTTGGCGGGTGTGTATGCTGGGGTTGAGATAGTCCTCCTCGTCGTGCCCTCCTGAACTTTATATTGGTAGGCCAGGTCTCAAGATAAGGCCGAGACGGTTACAAATTAGGGTTTGCTCTTTAAACTTTCTATCTAAAGCTGGTCGTATCATCTAAGGAATCGCCTTCTTCATGGGCCTGGGTCACCCGAATCCTTCCTGAGCTTCATCATCAGGAGTAGATCATCACTTGGGATCTTGCTGGGCCAGACTGGATAAGCAAATATTAGGTACCCATAGGGCATACCTAAGTTAGCATTCTTTAGCTTGGCCCTGCAGGAACGTCAAAATCGGGCGTTTCCATGGAGCCAACTTCTTCTCGTGCTCGCTGGAGAGGAAGTTGCACGCGCCCGTGCAATGGAGGGTTAGCGGGAGCTCGCCCGCGTGCGGGAAATTCCGGCAGGAGAAACTAGGGTCACCGCCCATCGATTCATACCACCTATTTAGGCCGCTCTGCCTCGTCTCCAATTTCCGCGCCACCATTTCTCCCCCATTTTGAGCTCTCCCTCCAAATCCTCTCCTTCACCGAGGTGCAGGTAAACGATGCCTCCTACTCCGGTGGATCGAGAACTCCTCTTTGAAAAGTCTTCATCCTCGGCTATCTCCGACATGTCATCCTCGTCGGTTGGTGTTGAGATCATGGTAAGAGACACCTAACCCTAGCTCTTGGATTTTAGATCTGTTACCATGTTATGGCTCATAGTTCATATGCTCGTGTGTGCTTGCTTCTAGTAGATTTGGATCTTTTGTGGTACATTTTGCCAATCATTATTCATATTGTACTGTGAGGATATGATTTTCAAGTGTTGTAAGTAGGATTAGTGTTACAACTATAGTTGTTCCGCTTGAATTGAACATAATGCGTATCTCTAGTGTCGTAGGAGTTAGTTGCGTCCCCTGATCTGTCGGCAACCTCTGTGCTACCTCTGAATTATGCGCCGATGCCTGATGTGGCGTGCAAGAAGTTGGCCATGTCATGGTGATGCAGCGCTGAGTTGATGTAGGAGCGCTTCGTTGGGAACCCCAAGAGCAAGGTGTGAAGCAGCACAGCAGCAAGTTTTCCCTCAGTAAGAAACCGAGGTTATCGAACCAGTAGGAGGAAGGAAACGTCACACAGGTGTTTCAAGCAACACGGAGACCTGCACAACACAAACTCAAGACTTTGCCCCAACGAATCAGTGAGGTTGTCAAGCTCATCGGTTTGCTGTAACAAAGGATTAAACGTATGGTGTGGAAGGTAATGGTTTGCAGCAAGTAAACAAGTAACAGTGGAAGATGTATCAATGGTAAAGATTGGACCGGGGTCCATAGTTCACTAGAGGTGCTCTCCTTAGATAAACAACATGACATAAAGGGTAAACAAATTACATCAGGGCAATTGACAGGAACTGAGCAAGGCATAACAATGCAATTACTAGTCAGAAAGATCTCATGAGATTCGATTGGGCAATACAACAAGATACATAGACCGCCATCCAACTGCATCTATGACTAGAAGTCCACCTTCAGGTATCACTACTAGAGAAAAGCCTATGCGAGGCGCACCTAAAAGCCTATCCGAGGCGCATATCATATGCGCGAGGCGCACGCCTCCTATATCATATGCGTCTCGCATATGTTTTACAATGCGCCTCGTATATTTATAGTATATGCGCCTCCTATAGTATCCTATATGCGCCTCCTATAGTATCCTATATGCGCCTCCGGTAATATTTTCGAAATTCAAGTTTTACAGACCAATATAAATAATAATATACAGATATTCAAATATACAATATAGTCCAGAATACAGTATAAAGAGCACAGAATTTTTCAGAAACTTGCAATTTGCCAAAGCATAATAGAACCAACATGAATACAATACATTACACATCAATCATGACATACAAGTTCATACATCAAGTGTTTGTGCCACAAGTTCACACCTCCGAGTACAAGTTCACAATCATATTATAACTCCAACGACGTAGCTCTACCTAGATGAAGTAGAACACATAACCTACCATGAAGAGCAACAAGGTGGTGATCACGAGGAAGTTCCTCCACTTCTTCCTTCCATGCCTCCTCCACTTCTCTTCCGCCACCTCTCTACTCTCATAGCTTTGGTAGTTGTTGCCCGAGAAGTTGTTCACTTGCTTCTGGCAGTCTTTCCACTCCTCGTACACACCTGGAACCCGAGATGTGTTTCAATCGGCACAAAGAGGTACCTGATCAGTACACCTGCAAGTGAAGAGGTACCAGATGAATACGGAAAAGTACCGTGGTTTGCTCAAGTAACCCATATTCTAAACAGATCTCAGCATTTTTTACTTCTGATGATTCAATGCATATCATCATTGTAGATCTTCTCAAGCACATGATTTTCAGGGAAGCAACAAACATGATTTCCACTTTCCAGTGAACCAAGATCACTATGGGACATAACAGATGCAGAAAAATGCAAATTAAAGGATGCAGCTGTATGTATACAACTGATGCGATCTGCGAGACAGGACATATGAGGTGTTGATGGCATCTTTTGCATTACCATGTAAAGAAGCAGATGGATGGATTGGCATGCTAGGAACATTACAAAGGATCGTGGAGACATAAATCCTAGAGACTTCACATTATATGTTTCAATCAAGCGCAAAGAGGTACTACTAGATTCATACATCTGGGAGCAGATTTAACAAATTCACAAACAAAAACATCAATTTTCTAGTCTAGTAACAAAGAATCGGATGGCAGTGGCTATTATATCAACATAACAACTTTACATATGAAAACCGCCAAACATAATTTTCCAGTTCAGAGGAATGATGCAACCAGAATCCCTTTAGGTTACTCCTTCACTAGCTTCAGATAAAAGTTGTTCCTTTCTGTGTTCTTATTATGTCCTATGAGAAATCCAAACAGCTAGTAGTACTATACACCTTTTTTATGTTTTGCACTTTATTCCTTCAGTCCACAGTGGACACATTGAGCTGCAAGTATATGTTGATTTAATCCTTTTCGAGAACTAGATTTAGTTTGGTGTCCATGCATGATCTTAGCTCAAAACAGAGCAGACTGGGTGCTTTGTTTGTCGCTGGTGTGTTTTTCATGGAGATGATAGCGTGAGAGTTGCTGCGGGGCTTTTTAGTTACAAACTATTGAGACTCAAGCTTAGAATCAAAACTGAGCCGCTAGGGCTCGAAGTTGGGCAGACTAAATAGGACGCTAAAAATGTGTCTGTCCGGTCTAAACAAAACAGACAGTCTTATTTTTTTTGAGTTTTGATTCATACAGATGCCAACTCCTAATTGGTTTGAAAATCGGTCACTCCCAACAAATAATGGAGGTTCCAAAACACAACCATCCAACATGATTATTCACCATCCATGTTCAATTGTAGCTGCTACGTATGACAATCCATTAACAACCCAAAGAAACCACAGATGTAGCACGGTTAAGATTAAGAGGCTCCAGAACCATCATCTAACATGATTTATTCACCATCCACCTTAGATTTGGTTGCTACGAATGACAAGAAGAACCAATTTGGCCCAGATGGCTCACCTGTTGTGTGGTCACCATCCACCTCAAATTTTTTCATGACAAGTGCATGCCATGTTGCACACCGTAAGCGATATGAAAAATAAAGCGAGGCAGTATCATACTAGTACCACTAGGGGATATTTCAAGCTCAGTTTTCTACACGCAGGAAAAATAATATCCAAGCACCGGAATATTCAAACAGCGCCGATGGCGATAGAGAGAAATCATGGGATGGTAGTATTTGTCAACGCAAGCAGAGCAGAGGAGGGGAGAAAATGCGTGTATGTACCGGGCAAGTAGAGCAGCGTGGGCGCGCCGGGGACGCGCTGGCCGGCGCCGCCGCACTCGAGCGGTGTGAACCACCTCGGCGGCCCGCCGTCCGGCCGCCGCGCCATCTCCCGCGCCGCCTCCACGTACTCACTCATCCCTGGTGTCCTCCCCGTCGCCGCCGTGGCGCCGTCCAGAGAGGAAGACGACGGCGGTGTGGCATCCCGCAAAAACCACTACTAGAAAATCGCGTTGTTTTTGTGCATTGCATCGTCATGACCGCATGCTCATGTCATCATGCCACATTGCATTTAAGCATCGTCATCATCTTGCATTGTTTGCATAAAACTATTTTCGAAAAACCTGTTTTTGTTTTCTAAACGCCCCGTCTTTGTTCAAACACAAAACCCGGGTCTCCGGATTATTTTGGTTGGTCTGCCAACGGATTTCAAACGCCCCATTTTAATTAATAAAATATTTATTTTATTTTTAGGGGGCAGCCAGACCGGGCCGATCCGACCCAGTCGGCCACCCCCAGATCAAACCGGTCTGCCTAAACCCTTTTTCCTACCTAGTCCTAACCTACCCAGCCCCCCTCCACCTCACACCACCCAATAGTCTGCCGCCACCTCATCACCTCCCCTCCCCCTATCCTATCCCAGCCCGCCACCTCATCTAACCCCACCCTCACTCCCTCTCCAACACACGCATCCCACCTACCCGCTCGCTGGAACCGCCCCCACCCCAAGCTCCCTCACCCGCCGCCACTCCCCTGGTCAAACCACACCCACACAACCCCTGCCACCCTGGCCCCACACGCACACAACACACACCGCACCCACCCCTCTCTCTCTCTCCCCCTGGCGCGTCCCTGGGCCCACCCCGTCGCCCCGCTCCCACCTTCCTCCCTCGTTCCCCGTCTTCCCCCGAGCTCCCTCACCCCGCCTCTGCTCTCCTCTCCGACCTCGGTCGCTGGACCCCGCCGGGGCCGCCCCTTCTCCCCGCCGCCGGCGCGCCCTCCACCCCGCTCTCTCCGTCGGCTTCCTCGCCGCCCTCGCGCCGGCCTCCCTCCTCGCCGTTCCTCTGCCGTCGCCGCTCACCTCCCCGGCAAACCCCCGCAGCGCCGGCCGCCGCTCCTTCCGTCGGGCCTCCCCTGCGACCCCGAGCGCCGCCGCCGCCAGTCACTCTCCCTCCTCTCACCGCCCCACTCGCCCTGCCGCCGCGGCCTCCTTCCGCCACCGCTAGCGGGCCCTCCACCTCCGTCGGCCCCGAGCCCGACCCTCTCTCGCTCCCCAGCGGAGCCGCCGCCTCCCGACGGGCTCCTCCGCCATCCCTCGCTCCGGCCCCCCTCGTCTGCAAGCTCGTAAGCGCCCCGACGCCGTGCGTCCTCGTCGTTGCCCGGCCCTGCGTGGACGCCTCCGTCCCGGCCGCCTCTCTTCCTCCGCGTGCGCCGCCCGGCAGTGTCGCGTCGCCGGTGGGTTCCGCCACCACCCTCCTCGACCGCCGAACCCCGCCGGCCGCAGGAGCTCTCCGCGGGTCCCCTTCCCCGCCGGACCCCCCTGCACGTCACGGCCCCCCTCTGTCTTCATCTGTCGCTGCGCGCGCGCCCTGCCGCCTCGAGTCGAGCCTCATGAGCGCTCCTTGTCTCCGCTGCCCTGCTTCCTTCCTTGAGCACCGAATGGTTGTCGGTGTCCTTTTTTTTTCTTTGCACGCGTGTTGCTGGACTACACTCATGTTGGTGTGTTGGTGAGTACCGGTACGTGTGTACTGGTGATACAAGATGATGCTATGGAGATGATGTGGCCGATGTTTTGATGGGGATTCCAACTGTAGCGAAGTGATACAATATGGAAGGTGTGGTGAATGTTGAAATCCCTGAGTTCTCCGTCGAGGATTCCCGAGCCCCGAACCCGAAGGTATTCTACATGGAATGACAAGAACTCCTGCTGGACCCGGTGAAGCGGGCGCCTCAAGATCTCCCACACGGACTCGAGTACCCCGATGCCCCGATCCGAAGACCGATCCCGGCGCCCGAACCCCGAGACCCCAAGATCGTCGAGCCCTCCCTCTAATGTGTGACCCTTTATCCGAGACCCCTATTTTTATAATATGATATTGATCACCTGTCGCATATTAATTGTTCATGCATGCATATTGGTGTGGTTTGGGGGCCTTATGCCGATTCACATCATAATTAAATATGGGGCCCATATGCGGGCAAATCTAGTCTTATATTGGCCTCATTTAAATTTGTGCATCAAATCGATACTATATTTTGCCTTGCTAATACAACATTTAATTTGCGGGGTAGATAAATAACTTGAACCGTTTAATTAATTGTCGGGGCCTCGGATCCGCTTAATATGACCTAATTGCATCGCAGCTTTGCCATGCCATACATCATACATGCATCATGCCCGATCTTTTGCCGTAGTATTAAATATTGCATCCGGTGTTTATTCTAGTGTTTTGGTTCTTCGCGGATAAGGCCGTTGAGTTGATGCGAGTGTCGACCCGATCGTCGGTTGAACCTTCGGCAATGTTTTCAGGCGAGCATCTTCCCCTTTCTACCTATCTTACTTTTATAGTATTTATTCCCTCCTGTTGATCTATTGCTATCTGTGTTGCGATGCTCTAGTTCTCGTAACCGTGATATCCCTCGCAGCCTTATATTGCCTTGGACACCTCCTATTACCTGTTGTTTGGTAGATAGTTGGACCTGCGCGTCGTATTCGCTTGCTCAAGTGCCGTTGCGTGTCGTCAAGTACCACAGTTGTTGGAGTATTGCCGTATGTTTAAGGTTGGAGATGATCATGGCTTTAATTATCGTTTACTTTAATTATTGCTTAATAACTAAAATTGAAGTAGGTAAATGAAGAGGCACAGGTGGGCAATAGATGTTATTTGGTTGTTAACCGTCCACTTGTGTCCCGTAGGACCCCGAGTACTTGATACCTGTTCCTTGAATATTCGCGCTATCCACATCCGGGAGGATTATGGGACCCCCCTGAGCCAGAGCTTGATTCATTCTTATTTCTTGGGGCCACAAAATAGTTTGAGGTTTTATTTACTATCCTGTACTTATGCCATGCTTTACTGCTTTATTACGATTGTGCGAGGAGCACCTGTACTGTTTAGGATCGTGACCCGTTTTCGCGGTATCGACAAGCCCAGTTTTGGGTTCCCAGTCGTTTACAGCCGGCCCCACAAACCTTGAGTCCGTCTCGAAGTCAGCTAACTTCGTTGCGGGTATACTTAATGGGGTGGCCCCCTGAAATATTTCTGAATCTTGTGATTGCTTTGTCGTGAAGGCCTCGTTGGGTTTTGATTTGGTTTTTCCGAGGTTGATCGAGTCTGTGTTGCTATTTGTGCACCCCTGTAGGGTAAAACTTTCTGAAAGCCGTGTCCGCGGTTATGGACGAGTTGGAGCACAGTATCTCGATCATAGACAACTATAACTAAAGTAGTGCTATAAATTTGACTTTATAATGACTAGTAATCAGCTTCACTATAATGCAATGGCTAAATAAAATGGCCAACAATTGCTTGTTTGGGTTGTCGCTTGCTACCATTGTACCTGACTAGTAAGTATTGCAACTATAACGGAATGGCTAAATAAAAGTACCAACAACTGTTGGGTTTTGGGATATCTCATGCTAATCTTATATTTGACTAGTAAGTGTTGCAACTATAACGGAATGGTTAACTAAAACTGCCCACTGCTTATTATATCAGGATGACTCATGCTATTTATATTTGACTAGTAATTGTCGCAACTATAACGGAATGAGTAAAACTGCCAACGGTGTGAGTTCCTCGGTTGACTTCCTCATTTGGTCTCGAGGGGGAAACACCAGGATGGGTATGTTTGGTGGTAGTATCAGGTTGGATCTGGATAGATCTTTCTTACCCCTCTCTGATAACCGACAGTTATATCGAGTCTCTATAGGTTGTTTAGTGCATGCTGCGCTGCCGCTTCAGTCCACCATACCTATGTAGGCGAGGACCGCCGAATTCTAGCCTCGCCGTGTACTGGCCTCAGTACTGACCGCTCTCTCTTTTTCCTTTGCCCTTGGTCGGCACCCCTTTTGTTTAAGCAGGTTTTGAGAACGACGTCGTTAGCAGGGTTACCCTTCCGGCTTGGCCTGGGCAGGGTTATGGACGCCATTGGTTATTCTTCAGGGCTCTTAGCCCCATTTGCATCTTGTCCGTAGTCGGACGCTCTATCATTTTCAAGGTGATTTGGATCTTTGTATATTATATCTGTATTCTTGACTCATTGAGTCGCTGTTGTATATATATATCTGTTCTGTGGGTCCCATCGAGGACTGTTGTGTAATGTTATTACTTCGTTTTCCACCCGCACGAAAGTGCCTGGTGGGCACCTTTGAATCGTTTCTATGCGGGTTTGGCGGGAAGCGCTGAAACTTGCATAGGGTCGATTCTGAGGGTGTTACAGAGTGGTATCAGAGCACAACAGTTGCGATACCCCACAAGTCCAGCCTGTAGGATAACCTAGCTAACGGCCGAAGTAGAGTGTCAAAACTATTTTTGCAAAATCGGTTAGATAGTTCTGATTAGGTCTGATTTTACTCCTTACCCCTCTGCTGCTCTCCTCTCACCTCTGCGTGTTTTGAATCCGCTCTCTTCTCTCTCTTCGAGTCTAGGATTTCTCGTGGTTGGGTTCCGTCGTACCTTCAGGGTTTCGCTTCCTCCTTTGGTAACGGTGTTGCTACATCTGGTCTTCATGCTATCCGAGGAACCCTTCGTCTGGTGGACTTCTCTTTGTTCCTTCTCGTGCCTTCCGGTGTTTTCTGACGCGACGACATCATCTACGCCAGATCCGATGCAGAGTCTGCATCACTCCTTTGTTTCTGAACCTCGATTGTCGAGATCTTCAGTCTGATTCCGAGAATGGTTGCACGCTTTTCTACTGATTGTGCAGAGTAATAGTTTGGGTGCGTGATGGATTGGCCCCCATGCCGACTACCCCTTCTATTCGCTTGTGTACATTGAAGTGGATGAGAATGCATCGGTTCTCTCTTTCCATCGGAGTTAGAAGTGGCTTTATTTGTTGATACCTCTACCTTCGACCTTTTGATCCCGGAGTGTTCTCTCGACGATCACGGAAAACGACCCTTTGTTGGTGGTCTCGCCGATTTCAAGATGGAGAATGAACCCTAGTTAGTGGTGTCGCGAGGATCTACATGATGCGAGAAGATTCAGATCGCCGCCCTTCTTTCAGGTACCATGAGGCGGATCTTGAGGGCGAGATCCATTGTTAGTGGTGTCGAATTGTGGCATCCCGCAAAAACCACTACTAGAAAATCGCGTTGTTTTTGTGCATTGCATCGTCATGACCGCATGCTCATGTCATCATGCCACATTGCATTTGAGCATCGTCATCATCTTGCATTGTTTGCATAAAACTATTTTCGAAAAACCTGTTTTTGTTTTCTAAATGCCCCGTCTTTGTTCAAACACAAAACCCGGGTCTCCGGATTATTTTGGTTGGTCTCCCAACGGATTTCAAACGCCCCGTTTTAATTAATAAAATATTTATTTTATTTTTAGGGGGCAGCCAGACCGGTCCGATCCGACCCAGTCGGCCACCCCCAGATCAAACCGGTCCGCCTAAACCCTTTTTCCTACCTAGTCCTAACCTACCCAGCCCCCCTCCACCTCACACCACCCAATAGTCTGCCGCCACCTCATCACCTCCCCTCCCCCTATCCTATCCCAGCCCGCCACCTCATCTAACCCCACCCTCACTCCCTCTCCAACACACGCATCCCACCTACCCGCTCGCTGGAACCGCTCCCACCCCAAGCTCCCTCACCCGCCGCCACTCCCTGGTCAAACCACACCCACACAACCCCTGCCACCCTGGCCCCACACGCACACAACACACACCGCACCCACCCCTCTCTCTCCCCCCCTGGCGCGTCCCTGGGCCCACCCCGTCGCCCCGCTCCCACCTTCCTCCCTCGTTCCCCGTCTTCCCCCGAGCTCCCTCACCCCGCCTCTGCTCTCCTCTCCGACCTCCGTCGCTGGACCCCGCCGGGGCCGCCCCTTCTCCCCGCCGCCGGCGCGCCCTCCACCCCGCTCTCTCCGTCGGCTTCCTCGCCACCCTCGCGCCGGCCTCCCTCCTCGCCGTTCCTCTGCCGTCGCCGCTCACCTCCCCGGCAAACCCCCGCAGCGCCGGCCGCCGCTCCTTCCGTCGGGCCTCCCCTGCGACCCCGAGCGCCGCCGCCGCCAGTCACTCTCCCTCCTCTCGCCGCCCCACTCGCCCTGCCGCCGCGGCCTCCTTCCGCCACCGCTAGCGGGCCCTCCACCTCCGTCGGCCCCGAGCCCGACCCTCTCTCGCTCTCGAGCCGGCCCCGTCGCCTCCCCAGCGGAGCCGCCGCCTCCCCGACGGGCTCCTCCGCCATCCCTCGCTCCGGCCCCCTCGTCTGCAAGCTCGCAAGCGCCCCGACGCCATGCGTCCTCGTCGTTGCCCGGCCCTGTGTGGACGCCTCCGTCCCGGCCGCCTCTCTTCCTCCGCGTGCGCCGCCCGGCAGTGTCGCTTCGCCGGTGGGTTCCGCCACCACCCTCCTCGACCGCCGAACCCCGCCGGCCGCAGGAGCTCTCCGCGGGTCCCCTTCCCCGCCGGACCCCCCTGCACGTCACGGCCCACCTCTGTCTTCATCTGTCGCTGCGCGCGCGCCCTGCCGCCTCGAGCCGAGCCTCATGAGCGCTCCTTGTCTCCGCTGCCCCTGCTTCCTTCCTTGAGCACCGAATGGTTGTCGGTGTCCTTTTTTTTCTTTGCACACGTGTTGCTGGACTACACTCATGTTGGTGTGTTGGTGAGTACCGGTACGTGTGTACTGGTGATACAAGATGATGCTATGGAGATGATGTGGCCGATGTTTTGATGGGGATTCCAACTGTAGCAAAGTGATACAATATGGAAGGTGTGGTGAATGTTGAAATCCCTGAGTTCTCCGTCGAGGATTCCCGAGCCCCGAACCCGAAGGTATTCTACATGGAATGACAAGAACTCCTGCTGGACCCGGTGAAGCGGGCGCCTCAAGATCTCCCACACGGACTCGAGTACCCCGATGCCCCGATCCGAAGACCGATCCCGGCGCCCGAACCCCGAGACCCCAAGATCGTCGAGCCCCCCCTCTAATGTGTGACCCTTTATCCGAGACCCCTATTTTTATAATATGATATTGATCACCTGTCGCATATTAATTGTTCATGCATGCATATTGGTGTGGTTTGGGGGCCTTATGCCGATTCACATCATAATTAAATATGGGGCCCATATGCGGGCAAATCTAGTCTTATATTGGCCTCATTTAAATTTGTGCATCAAACCGATACTATATTTTGCCTTGCTAATACAACATTTAATTTGCGGGGTAGATAAATAACTTGAACCGTTTAATTAATTGTCGGGGCCTCGGATCCGCTTAATATGACCTAATTGCATCGCAGCTTTGCCATGCCATACATCATACATGCATCATGCCCGATCTTTTGCCGTAGTATTAAATATTGCATCCGGTGTTTATTCTAGTGTTTTGGTTCTTCGCGGATAAGGCCGTTGAGTTGATGCGAGTGTCGACCCGATCGTCGGTTGAACCTTCGGCAATGTTTTCAGGCGAGCATCTTCCCCTTTCTACCTATCTTACTTTTATAGTATTTATTCCCTCCTGTTGATCTATTGCTATCTGTGTTGCGATGCTCTAGTTCTCGTAACCGTGATATCCCTCGCAGCCTTATATTGCCTTGGACACCTCCTATTACCTGTTGTTTGGTAGATAGTTGGACCTGCGCGTCGTATTCGCTTGCTCAAGTGCCGTTGCGTGTCGTCAAGTACCACAGTTGTTGGAGTATTGCCGTATGTTTAAGGTTGGAGATGATCATGGCTTTAATTATCGTTTACTTTAATTATTGCTTAATAACTAAAATTGAAGTAGGTAAATGCAGAGGCACAGGTGGGCAATAGATGTTATTTGGTTGTTAACCGTCCACTTGTGTCCCGTAGGACCCCGAGTACTTGATACCTGTTCCTTGAATATTCGCGCTATCCACATCCGGGAGGATTATGGGACCCCCCTGAGCCAGAGCTTGATTCATTCTTATTTCTTGGGGCCACAAACTAGTTTGAGGTTTTATTTACTATCCTGTACTTATGCCATGCTTTACTGCTTTATTACGATTGTGCGAGGAGCACCTGTAATATTTAGGATCGTGACCCGTTTTCGCGGTATCGACAAGCCCAGTTTTGGGTTCCCAGTCGTTTACAGTCGGCCCCACAAACCTTGAGTCCGTCTCGAAGTCAGCTAACTTCGTTGCGGGTATACTTAATGGGGTGGCCCCCTGAAATATTTCTGAATCTTGTGATTGCTTTGTCGTGAAGGCCTCGTTGGGTTTTGATTTGGTTTTTCCGAGGTTGATCGAGTGTGTTGCTATTTGTGCACCCCTGCAGGGTAAAACTTTCTGAAAGCCGTGTCCGCGGTTATGGACGACTTGGAGCACAGTATCTCGATCATAGACAACTATAACTAAAGTAGTGCTATAAATTTGACTTTATAATGACTAGTAATCAGCTTCACTATAATGGAATGGCTAAATAAAATGGCCAACAATTGCTTGTTTGGGTTGTCGCTTGCTACCATTGTACCTGACTAGTAAGTATTGCAACTATAACGGAATGGCTAAATAAAAGTACCAACAACTGCTGGGTTTTGGGATATCTCATGCTAATCGTATATTTGACTAGTAAGTGTTGCAACTATAACGGAATGGTTAACTAAAACTGCCCACTGCTTATTATATCAGGATGACTCATGCTATTTATATTTGACTAGTAATTGTCGCAAATATAACGGAATGAGTAAAACTGCCAACGGTGTGAGTTCCTCGGTTGACTTCCTCGTTTGGTCTCGAGGGGGAAACACCAGGATGGGTATGTTTGGTGGTAGTATCAGGTTGGATCCGGATAGATCTTTCTTACCCCTCTCTGATAACCGACAGTTATATCGAGTCTCTATAGGTTGTTTAGTGCATGCTACGTTGCCGCTTCAGTCCACCATACCTATGTAGGCGAGGACCGTCGAATTCTAGCCTCGCCGTGTACTGGCCTCAGTACTGACCGCTCTCTCTTTTTCCTTTGCCCTTGGTCGGCACCCCTTTTGTTTAAGCAGGTTTTGAGAACGACGTCGTTAGCAGGGTTACCCTTCCGGCTTGGCCTGGGCAGGGTTATGGACGCCATTGGTTATTCTTCAGGGCTCTTAGCCCCATTTGCATCTTGTCCGTAGTCGGACGCTCTATCATTTTCAAGGTGATTTGGATCTTTGTATATTATATCTGTATTCTTGACTCATTGAGTCGCTGTTGTATATATATATCTGTTCTGTGGGTCCCATCGAGGACTGTTGTGTAATGTTATTACTTCGTTTTCCACCCGCACGAAAGTGCCTGGTGGGCACCTTTGAATCGTTTCTATGCGGGTTTGGCGGAAAGCGCTGAAACTTGCATAGGGTCGATTCTGAGGGTGTTACAGGCGGCGGACGCGGATGCGCTCTGGTGCCCGTGGAGGAGGCGGAAGCGGACCACCGGGGCAGCGTTGCCGTCCTCCTGCGCGGAAAACCCGGCGCCCGGCGGGGGAGGAGACGCGGGCGCTGCGGCGCGACGGACGACGGGGCGCTGCGGCCTTGGATCCGGGGGAGAAGCTCGGGGCAGGGGATCTTTGCTACGGGTGCGGCCACGAGGATGCGGCGAGGGTGGACAGCGAGCGAGGGATCCTGGCGGCGGCGGGGATTAGCGAGCGAGGGAGGGGTCGCGAACATGGTTGGTGAGGGACGAGGTGGACACGCGGGGTGGGGTCATGTGGCTGTGGTAGGAGATGGGGTGGGGCCGGCAGAGTATAGGAGGCGCATGTGACAATACGTGCCTCACATATTGTCAACTATAGGAGACGCATATGACTATATGCGCCTCGTATATTCGACCACCGATTTTCATCTGGGTCCACGCAACTTATGCGAGGCGCATTTTGCCTATATGCGCCTCGCATATCTGATATATAGGAGGCGGATATGACTAGAATGCGCCTCGCATAATATGGGGCTGCTAGATTCTGTCCGTACAGGGATTATAGGAGGCACATTCTTATCATATGCGCCTCGCCTATTTTTATACTAGAGGCGCATATCGCAAAGTGCGCCTCGCCTATTTTTATAGGAGGCGCATATGTCTAAATGTGCCTCGCATAAGCATGTCTCCTATAGCCTTTTCTCTAGTAGTGTATCATCTGAACCCCCTCCAGTATTAAGTTGCAAGCAACAGACAACTGCTTTAAGCAAAGTGTGTAAGGTAAACAGTCCACATGTTCCATGAACAAGAGACCGTTGTTTTCTCCCTAGTGGCAACATCACATCTACAACCGAAGAGATTTTTGTCACTTCCCTTGGAAACTAGAGGCATGAACCCACTATCGAGCCTAAATACCCCCTCTTGGAGTCACTAGCAACTACTGGTCCAAGATAGCTACTAATAACGGAGAGCATGCAAGATCACAAACAACACAGACATGATAGAATCATAAAAAAAACCATTAATCAAACCAACATAATAATCTCAATATCCATCGGGTCCCCGCAAACACAACATGCATGATTACAAATAGATTAGATCTTGATCATGAACGGAGCTCACAAGATCTATACATGAAAGCACAAATGAGGAGATACAATCATCTAGCTACTACATGGACCCATAGTCCAAGGTGGAACTACTCACGCATCATACCGGAGAGAAGCCCTCCGGGATGATCTCCCCTCCGGCATGGTGCCGGGAAGAACTTCAGATCCCCCCGATCTAGGGACGATGGTGGCAGCAGCTACAGACGGTTTCGTGGATATTTGAACGGGTCCATAGGGTTTCTGCATCGGGGGATTCTTATAGGCGAAGGGGGAGGCCGAGGCGGCGGCCAGGGGGGCAAACCCTACCCAGGCGCGGGGTAGGGCCCACCCGGGGTTTAGCCGCCCTGGCACGCCTCCTCATATCCCCTCTGGACTTCTTGTTCCCCACGAAAAGTAATTGACTTTGACATTTGTCCCGTCCAATTCTGAGAATATTTCTTTACTAACTTTTCTGAAACCAAAAATAGCAGAAAACAGGCATCTGGCACTGTTGCAACTTGTTAGTAGGTTAGTACCAGAAAACATGTAAAGGGCACCTCAAAGAGTGGACAAGTAAAGCAAAGTAGATACTAAACAAGCATGTAGCATCAAAATTTATAGATACGTTTCCAACGTATCAGCATCCCCAAGCTTAACTCCTGCTCGTCCTCGAGTAGGTAAGTGATAAACAGAATAATTTTTGAGGTGACATGCACCCTCACAATAAAGATCCAACCATTTGCAAGCATTGAAAGCTGGGATCAAAGAACTCTAAACATGTGCATGAAAGAATGGAGTTCTAATAATAGGACATAGTAACTATGCATGCAACATGACAAGCTACAAACAAAGATCATGAATAACATGCATTGAAAAACGTTTGTTTGTTTCACATACAGAAAACATAGCATAGTGGCAATCAACTTGTCACTCATAGAGTATCAATATAGATGCATATGACACCTTCAAAGTTCACAAGGGTGACTAGAAACAAATAGCACAAGAACAAGTAATATCACAATATGCATCAATTAATAAGCTTTGGAACACTGCACACAGAATCACAACTATGCTCTCTTAATGGTGCCTAAAGGTAGAAGCTGGAGACTCAATAGTGGTGGAAGAAAGGCCTTTTTTGTAAAGGAAGCAGGGATTACAAGTTTCAAAAAGAGCTTCCAAAAATTATGGTACTTGTTAGCTTTTAGCCCTCATTGCCCCTATCATAAGCATCTTGAAGTGGTTAAGGTTAAAGTGGCAAAGCTGGTGCTTGACGAAGTATAAGTTGGCAATCTCAACTCCCTTGAATACGAGGGCCACACCTCATGCATACTCAACTTTGGGTCCAGGTAAGTTCTTGTCACTGTAAGTATTTGCATATCATTGAGAACCGCCAACGGGGTACCCCTTGCACATGGTACAGGAGCTTTTCCATAACCGAAATGATAAGACAAGTAGACAATGAGCATCTCAGTAATCTTTTTATTTACCATAGGCATAGCTTTTTATTAAGGATGCTTCATAGATAGCTCATTGTGGTGATGCTACAAGTTTCCACCATGATTAGGCATGGCTTAGTCTAGCGGCCCAGGCGTTTCTCTAACACAAGATACAAACTCCATGGACTTACAAGTTCCCTCTTTATTTCACACCGGTGACATCCATAGACAAAAGAACATGATATCAACTAGGTACAAAGTACAAGTGCAATGTTGAAAACGTTCCACGTGATAGCACGGTTCTGCTAATTCTAACTTATAAGTGCAAGCATATACAACAAAGTTGTCATAATGGTTCAATTTTATTAGGGGCAAAGAATAAAGTGTGCCATCAAGTTCGTGAGGGCTTTAATCACTAAGTTTTCACATAACAAAATAGTTTTTAATTGGAAGATAGTTGAAAACAAGAATATACTTGGAATGGTGTAACAAACCATGCATAGGAGTTTATAGTGGACACTTTGGAATAACTTGGTTTCTTGGGAGTTGGAGGCATGAGTAGAGCTTACTCATACAAATGGAGGATAGAAAAAGACTGGGAGCAACCAACTAAGAGAGCAACAATGGCCATAATCATGCAGTGCAACAAAGCATACTAATCAAAGCAAAGATTGGTACTACAAGTCTAAGGACTAAATGATCATAGAGGCTAATGGTAACTTGTGAGAGTCATAACATGGTGTGAGCATGTGCAAGCATCAAAGGAGAATACCACAATACTATTCTTTTGCATGCTAAAACAACGCATAATTTCTTCAAGGAACACTAGGCAATCCCAATTGTTTGGAACAAGACATGCTACAATAATAATCACTAAGCATAAAGTCAAAACAACACTTAGCATGTCATGCTAAAGTCTAAGTCACAGTCAATCCAAGCTCCTCTTGCACTTCAAGCAAGAACTTATTACTCCTACCCAAGACCAAGCAAACTTATTTGCAAAACAACACAGCGAGAACGGGGGTCCAGACTTCTTTATTCAAGCAAACTAAACAAACTAAGCAAAGCAAACGAAAACTAAGACGCTCCAAGAACAACACAACTATACATGAAACAATAAAAACAAAGTGTCTAGATAGACCTGGGCTTTTTATTGATTAAGAAGGGGATGCCTTGGGCATCCCCAAGCTTTGACGCTTGTACCCAGGACCGGCCCTGAGGGGGGACTAGAGGGGCGGCCGCCCCGGGCCCTAGAAATCAGGGGGCCCAATTATCAACTAGCTAAGCGTATTCAACGGTCGGGGATTAGAAAAGCTAGCCTTGTGCCGCCATTAGAGCAAGGTTTGGGAGACGATGAGTCAGTTGTTTTCCCGTTGGACCGTAACTTGGGCCTTATTTCCTTTCATTAGGTTGGGTATTTTCTTCTTCCGTTATCTTGGGCTTTTTTTCTTGAAAGTAGCAATGAAGGCAATAATATAAGCACTGTGGGGCTTGTATGCTTATGTAAGTCCATATGATTCTTTTAAAAAATATGTCAATGGGACGGTGTTTAAAAGAAAATGCAAAAATACGTAGGTCATATGGGTGATCAGTTTGACTATTCTAAATATGAGAGTCCATTCGGGGAGATAAAATTGGAACGACACAGGAAAAGATCAATATAAGAAGTATGGAATATGATGATAACTTTTTCAGGCACGAGAAGTGAGAGTTGAATAAGAATATCGGCTTTGTGCAACTGATGTATGCCATCTATGATGTCGTTTGACAATTCTTGTACAAGAGAAGCTAAAGACAATCCATCGTCGGCGCTTACAGGCAAGCCGAGAGGCGAGAAGCTAAGTCACTAAGAGTAGACTGCACAACGCGGACGACCACCACGACTACACGGTTCAAGGCAAGATCAATGCGATAGTCTATAAGATTGATATTGACATGGTTCACCAATTATGTTATTCTCGAGAATATTGATCCGGTGAGATTGTTCTCGCTCGCATACCGTTGTCAACGGTTTGTAACTAGGAATGTTCGAAGACTTTTTAGGGCAATATGTATACATTATTATCAATGCTGCTCTCATTTGCACTCTAGATGTTATTTGGTAACATTTGATACATACGACAAATTATTATGTTGATTCTTAGAGGCCCAAGATTTTAGTTTTGCCCCGGGCCCCCGAGATCTCAGGATCGGCCCTGCTTGTACCTCTTAGATATTTCTTGGGTGACACCATGTTGGCATCCCCAAGCTTGAGCTTTTGTCCATTCTTCATCTTATTGCATCATTTTCTCTCTTCACCTGAATTTTTTCCTTCATACAAAACTTCACACAATCTTCATTAGCAACATTAGTGTACTCAAAAGATATTAGACCTCTGGCAAAGCTTTGTAACAACAAGGCTTTTCACTAAAAACACAATCTATTGTAGTAACTCCTTCAAAAATCTCAATTCACCGAAAGAGAACTCAAAAAGGAATCAATAAGAAGCAAATGCAAATAATGGCAGAAATCTGTTAAAACAGACCAGCAGGTAGAAACCGATTTTTTCGAAAATCTTCTGTTGCTCAAATAAAAAATGTTAAAATAACAAAAGTTATCTAACATACTGGGGGATTTATTCATAAATTTTGAGCTCAATCCGAGTTACAGAGCCTCCTCACAATTTTTTTTGGTGGAGGACAGAAATCTGTTTCGGGACAGCAACTCCCCAAATCTTACTTCCCTCTCATTAGAGGTCATTCTTGGCACAAAAAGCAAAAAAAAGGATAAGGAGAGCTCATTACTGAAGTAATAACTTCCAAGACTCAAGGAAACTCTTGGGTTATCTCCCAACAAGTACTTTTCTTTAACGCCTTTAAGTTAGGCACAAGAACTAAGAAGAATCAAGTATTTTCAAATGAAGAAGCATTAACATCAAATCTTGCTTTCAAAGGAGGAGCAAAAATCAACTTCTCTCTCCTCATTGGGAAGTGTTTAATACCTTTCTTGAATGGAAAATGATATTTGATTGTGCCTTCTTTCATATCAATGATGGCACCAACTGTTCTAAGAAAATGTCTTCCCAAAGTAATAGGACAATAAGCATTGTATTCAATATCCAAAACATAGAAATCCACAGGGAGATAAGCATTATTAACCATGATGATAACATCATTAATACTCCCCATGAGTTTCTTCTTAGCATTATCATTGAGTGGGACATCCCAATAACAATCTTCCAATGGTGCTAAATCAAGCATTTTATAAATCTTCCTAGGCATAATAGAGACACTAGAACCAAGATCACATGAAGCTTTGAGGTCAAAGTCATTCACTTGCATATTAATATTGGGTTCCCAACTATCTTCTACTTTCCTAGGAATAGAAGCTTTGTGTTTTAGCTTCTCTTCCTTAATCTTAACAAGAGCATCTGTAATATGTTTAGTGAAAGAAACATGCATATCACTAGCATCAGGAGTTCTAGCAAGCTTTTGCAAGAACATAATCACTTCAGAAATATTGCAACCATCAATATCAAAGGCAAACTTAGCATCACTAGTAGTAGGCTCATTAGGCTTAGGCATAATAGGAGGAGGAATAGGGACTGCTTGTGGTTTAGTGGTGATGGTGCACACACTATTGTTTCTATCAATTTCAGCTTCCCTTTCCAACTTAGCATGAAGTTGAGCTAACAGCCTAAAATTTTCATCAATAGTAACTTGTATGGCATGAGCAGTAGCAAAGGTATTTTCCATGGCTTCAGGTTTAGCAGCCATTTTATTAATCAAGGAGGACTGAGCTTCAGACAAAGAGGATATATTTTTTTGAACAGTTAAAAGATTTTCCTCTATAGTCTTATTGAAAGTGGTTTGTTTACTAATAAAGTCTTTGAGAATGACTTAAAGTTCAGAGGGGGCACTTCTAGCATTATTGTAAGAGTTTCCATAGGAATTGCCATTATTAGGAGGATAAGGCCTATAATTGTTGTTGCTACCAAAATTGTTCCTATAGGCATTGTTGTTAAAATTGTTGTTTCTAATGAAGTTCACATCAACTTGCTCTTCTTGAGCAACCAAAGAGTCTAAGGGAACACTATTAGGATCTAAAGGAGCTTTCCCATTAACAAGCATAGCCATAATAACATCAATATTTTCACTCAAAGAGGAAGTTTCCTCAATAGAATTTACCTTCTTACCATGTGGAGCTCTCTCAACATGCCATTCATAGTAGTTAACCATCATATTATCAAGGAGCCTTGTTGCAGCACCCAAAGTGAGCTCCATAAAAGTACCTCCAGCAGCTGAATCCAACAGGTTTCTTGAGGAGAAGTTCAAACCTGCATAAAAAGTCTGGATAATCATCCAAGCAGTGAGTCCATGAGTAGGGCAATTTTTAACCAAAGATTTCATTCTTTCCCAAGCTGGAGCGACATGTTCACTATAAAGTTGTTTAAATTTCATAATGTCACTTCTCATAGATATAATCTTAGAAGGAGGATAGTACTTTCCAATAAAAGCATCTTTGCACTTAGTCCAAGAATCAATACTATTTTTAGGCAAAGATAGCAACCATTCTTTAGCTTTTCCCCTCAAGGAGAAAGGAAAAAGCTTGAGCTTAATAATATCTCCATCTACATCCTTATACTTTTTCATCTCACAAAGTTCAACAAAGCTATTAAGATGGGCAGCAGGATCATCAGAACTAGCACCAGAAAATTTCTCTCTCATCACAAGATTCAACAAAGGAGGCTTAATTTCATAAATGGTAGCATCAGGAGCAGGTGGAGCAGTGGGTGTGCTTAGGAAATCATTGTTCTTGGTGCTAGTGAAGTCACACAACTTAGTGTGCTCAGCAGAGTTCATTTTGGCAAAGGTGGGCAAGCCAAAAACAGCAGCAGCAGTTAGAGCAGGAACTAATTTTTTTGTGTTTTTGAATAAAGAAAGCAAACCAAGATAGACTATTTTTTTGGGGGGGTTTTGGAAAGAGGCAAACAAAACCAAGCAAAAGAAACAAAGAAAACAAAAAACAAAGTAAAGAGAAAGGAAGTGAAGGACTCCCCTAGTGAAGACGTCCTTAGCCTCCTCTGGACGGCCCCTCGGGCTCTCCTCTGGACTTCTTGTTCCCCACGGAAAGTTATTGACTTTGACGTTTGTCCCATCCAATTCCGAGAATATTTCTTTACTAACTTTTCTGAAACCAAAAATAGCAGAAAACAGGCATCTGGCACTGTTGCAACTTGTTAGTAGGTTAGTACCAGAAAATATGTAAAAAGCACCTCAAAGTGTGGAAAAGTAAAGCAAAGTAGATACTAAACAAGCATGTAGCATCAAAAATTATAGATACGTTTCCAACGTATCACATGGCTAGCATATCTCTCCACCTTTGTCCTGAATCAGGTCTGTTAGTTGATCCAAAAAGGGGGTTCAGTTGTTCGAGGATTTAGAGAGGCATACATGCGCTTGATTGTAGACGATGACCGGATAGTCAATTTGAACCAGGTGTACAACCATATGAGGCACTCGAGAGTTAGGTGGATTCAGGTTGATCATCAAGAGTCTTGAGAATGTACGCTGGGTTGAGGCGACATCTGCTATCATGATGGACGACGACGATTAGTATCTGCACATCAAGGTTCAATATATTTGCGCTTGCATCGGTACCTTCACTAGTTGTAAAGCTCACATATGAACTACATGTTTTGAACTAATTGTGATTCTCATGCACGCTCATACAAAGGACACCGAGTTAATCAACAAGTCCATTGACAACTATGATCAAATGAAGATGATCTATGGTCCTCGTATTCCCGTTGTGTATATCTCTCTGACTGTGATACACTCTCTTCTTAGCCACCTAATGGATCAAAGTGGACAGATGACCATGTATCTTGCCATGCACCTTGAGCGTAGGATGAGCTGGTTCATGGCCTTCCTGAACAAGCACTACCTCTGAGCAGCGGATTGTGCTTCTCGAGGGGGTGGTGGTAGCGATGTTGATGATGATGACTGTGATATATATTTTGGACTAGCTAGGATGATGAATTTTGATTACGATGACCCCTGAACTTTGATCTGTATATTCAGTTATAACCCCTCCGTTTGTCACTAATAGAAAAGTGGCTATAGGTAGATCACATACCCGTGGCGCACCGAGGAGTGGGTGCCCCATAGGTAAATAGTCGTGGCGCACCATTATGAGGTTTCCCACGGGTATATCACTTACCCATGACGTATGCCCAGTCGTGCAACACAGGTATGTGTGAGCCATGTTGTGAGGGGACGCACCAACTTACCTGTAGGGAACCACATAGTAGTGCGCCACGGGTGTTCGCACCACTACCCATGGAGTGGTGCGCTATGGGTAAGTCTGGCCTGCACCAACTCTACCCCTCCCCCTTGGATCAACTTTTTAATTTTGCAAAAAATAAAAGAAAATGGTAAACACGTAAAAAATAAAAATCTTTCAAATATAGGTAGGTTATGTGGTCTAATTAGTAGGAAAATTAACAAACATGAACTTTTGAAATTTTTGCAAAAAAATGCCATGCTACTATAAAATGGTCATAACTTTTGCAAACGACCCTAGATGAAAAAATTTTTTATATGAAAATTGATCTACGCGAAATTCTACATCCGCTCGCAATGACCTATGGTCATTTACTGATTTTTTAGGATATCAAAATTCGAATAGGAAAAAAGTTACGACAAAAATAAAAAAATTACTGCAAAAAAAAATTGGAGCTCACTTACCCGTGACGCACAATGCACCACGGGTAATTGAGGGCGGGATTAAAATTCGAATCCCCACACGACCACCTACTCCTTATACCCCACCTCCCCTCCCATTCTGCTCTCCTTATATCCTCCTCTTCCTCTCCTCTCCTCCTCCTCCACTTCTACCCTTCTCCTTCTTCTCCACCTCCACCTTACCTTTCTTCTCCTCATTTTCCTCCTCCCCTTCTACCCTTCTCCTTCTTCCCCACCTCCGCCTTTCCTTTATTCTCCTCTCCTCCTCCTCCCTTCCCCTTCTCCTCTCCACCTCCACCTTCCATTTTTCTCCTCTCATACTCCTCCTCCTCCTCTACATCCACCTTCCCCTTCTTCTCCTCCTCCCCTTCTCCTCTCCTCCTTCCCTTCTCCTCCTACTTTGGTCGTGCCACCCTACTATGATCGCCACCTCCCTCCACACCCGCTCGACGACAAGGAGGAATGGAGATACCATGGCCTCCCGCACCTACCTGCGGTTGTAGATTGTGGCCGCGGCCACACCTGAGCTTCGGCAAGGCAACAACGGAGAGCAGGGTACTCGATTGTTTTTGTTTTCAAAATTAGGGTGTTTTTGTATATTTTTTTAAAAAAAATGTACCAGTGGCGCACCTGTAATCCTACCTATGGCGCATAAGGTGGTGCGCCACGGGTAAAAAAAAATTCCCGTGGCACACCGCCATGGATAATTTTTACCCGCATCACGAATCATGTGGCGCACCGGTAGTGCGCCATGGGTAACAAAAACTGGTGCGAAACGAGTAGGCCTTTTCCTAGTAGTGTGCGATGAACTTTTGTTGCATCACAAGTTGTTGTTCATGAAGTCGTGGTGAGATGAGATAGCCACTGTGATAATATTATCCGGAGATGCGATCAGAGGCATGATGCTGGCAAAAATGGAAAAGATACACATATCAACATTTTACAATAACCAGCGTCCTACTCCAAATCAAGAAGAAAGGGATTGATATGGATCAGATAGGAGCGTGGTGTCCTAACCATTGTGTTGGGGCAACTTTCATTGCAAGTAGGGACATGTGGGGTTTTAACAAGCAAAAGTCGAGGCCTTTGGCCCATGGCAGCATGGTGGCGACCTCCAACAAGAGAGAGAAAATTGAAACGGATTGGGATCTTACCAAGAGGAGGTAGAGATGATTGGAGAGGCCAGAGGTAGCATAAAGACATTGAATTGGCGGCGGAGAATGAGCTCAGAGTTGTGGAATAAGTCCTTGAATCCACCTATCTCCAAGCATTCTCGGCAGGCGCGAGTCAAGTGGGCAAGGAGGAGAACATGGCGGATCCAATGCGCTAGTAGGCAGGGCTTTGCTTAGATCCAATCAGTGTTGTTTGGGAGAGGCAGTAGGGGTGTTCCTATGCGTGTGTGTGACATTAAATAGGATAAGGGAATGTCATCACGAGCAGGGATAAAAAGAGGAAGGATCTAGGATTAGGGTTGCGGGTTGCGGCTCTTTAAGGATCATGGGAAAGAGCGTGGGCATGATCTCCTACCGTCCATGACATCGGTGCAACATGGACATGGCCATTGTTCAGCCATATAAAGGTTGAAGACATACAATGTAGGGTTCGCAGCATGGAAAACAAAAAAAATTCTATCGCGGGAACACAAAAAAGCAAAGATCTAATCTACGAGAATTGTGCAACAAGTTTGTAGAGAACTAACCCTCGTAGATCCAAAGTGTTTAATGAGATCGGATTCTCGTGGTTGATGTAGTCGATCACTTGCCAATCTCAAGATCGTGTAGATGATCCTTCCGGCGCCATGTTCCGGCAGCGCTTCCGCAGTCGGTCACACGTATGGTAGTCGATGAAGACCTTACTTTCCCTTGTTCCAGCAGGCAGCGGAGGTAGTAGATCTCCTCGGAATCCCAACGGCACGACAGTGTGGTGGTGGTGGAGGAGGAGAGATTTCTGCAGGGCTTCGCCTAAGCCGGAGCAGGACGGTGGACGAGAGAGAAGAGGGGGGGCGGCTAGGGTTAGGCGCCAAGGGAAAGATGTGCAAGGGGGTGCGCCCCTACCCCTCCTTATATAAGTGGGGGCGGCCAAGGGTGTTCCCAGCCCTAGTTGAGACTCTTACCAACTCGGCCTCCAAAGGGAGAGGTTGAAACCTTTTCCACCTAGACTTCCCTCTTACCAAAAACTAGAGTTTGACTTTTCAAACTAGGATTTGACTATTCAAACTAGGGTTTGACCCTTCTACTAGTCTTGGACGAATTGGCCCTTTAGGGTTTGGTGTGTCCAGCCCCTAGGGAATGCCACATCCCAAGTGATCCCTCCCGGAGTGGTGGACCTTCCAGAACATTCTATAAGGTTCCGGTTAAAAAACCAAAAACATTTCCGAACCCTGGAAAACCAGTTTCCTTATATGAATCTTATTCTCCGGACCATTCTGGATCTCCTCGTGATGTCCTGGATCAAATCCAAGACTGTGAACAACATTCGGTCTCCAACTCACATTCCATATCTACTTTAAACAACATCGAATCCTTAAGTGTGTCTCCATACGGTTCGTGAACTATGTAGACATGAACGGGACAACTCTCCGAGCAATAAACATTAGTGGGATCTGGAAATCCATAATGGCTCCCACATATTTCTATGATGACTTCATTATCGAATGAACCATTTACATACGATACTGATTCCCTTTGTCACGTGATACTTTACTTATCTGAGGTTTGATCGTCGATATCTCTATACCTAGTTCAACCTTGTTACCGATAAGTACTCTTTACTTGTTCCGTGATATGACATCCCTTGTGACCTAGTCGCATGCTTGCAAGCCAATTGGATGACATTCCACCGAGAGGGCCCAGAGTATGTCTATCTGTCATATGGATGAAAAATCCCACTCTTGATCCATGTGCTTCAACACATACTTTCAGAATACCTAATGCCACCTTTATAACCACCCAGTTGTGAAGTGGTGTTTGATGTCATGAAAGTATCCATCCGGTGATGGTGATTTACATGATCTCATGGTCGAAGGATTTAGGTTACTATGCATTTGAAAAATTATAGCAAGTGAACTATTTAAATGACTTGATCTTATGCTACGCTTAACTATAGGAGTATGTCCATCACATCATTCTCCTAATGATATGACCTTGTTATTAATAACATCAATTGTTCATGATCAGGAAACCATGATCATCTACTAATCAACAAACTAGCTTAACAAGAGGCTTACTAGGGACTCTTTTATGTTTACAAAACACACAAGTATTAATGTTTCCGGTTAATACAATTATAGCATGGGATGTAAACATTTATCATAAGCAAAAAGATAGAATAATAATCACTTTATTATTGCCTCTTGGGCATATCTCCAACAGTCTCCCACTTGCACTAGAGTCAATAATATAGTTTGGAAAAACTTGTGCAATAAACACCTACGGATTTCTGGTGTTGTATATACACGATTGCTAGTGGTAAACATAATCTTCGGATCTGACACTTCCAGGTCCGTGTGCATTTGCATGTCTTTGCGTCTCTACGCATCACTCATTCTCGAATGAGATGGAATTGTATAAATTTGGTCCTTTGGTGAGACCTTTAGTTCCTTGGGGTTAAAACATGTTGATACAATTTTCGTACAATATATCTTCATAGTACTAGCCCGCTGTGAACCACACCTAGTTTGATAACAAACTACTTGACACAAATGCCCTCTTTTGCTGCTACAATGGCAGTCATATACTTATCCTATTGTTGTAGTATCTGTCACAATATATTGACTTTGGAACTCATCCAAGTCCATTATGGAACTTTCTTTCCATTACATCGTGCCAATCATAGTTTAAATTGAGATAAACTTAATTTGTATCTTGTGAAAAAACTAGTATCAATGTAACACTTTACAAAGAACTATCTATTTATTTGTCACCTCTACAAAAAAACATATTGTTAGTTCTTCCTAAGATCGTAAGAATATCCTTACTATCGTCCAATGATCATCTTATAAGTCATTTTGGTATATGCTCATAACAATTAGAGCATAGGACTTATCTAGATGTGTACATATCACGGTATGATTAATCAAAATATTCTTGTGATTTACCTCACCAAGTGTCAAAAACACTTGGATCTTATCTCACTTACCAAATGTTAATACACTTGAATCTTGATTCAATCCTTCCTGTGCGACAAGAACATTTTTTGTAGTTTCTATATTGAACTATTTTAATATCTCATCTAACACTAGTGGAAACGAGGACTTTGGTTGAGGTCGGAAATGGGCTTTAACACTGGTTGTTAAAGGGGGCACTCGTACCAGCGTGGTCCAGAAAGCAAAAAGGCATGCCCCCTTTAACACCGGTTCGAGCCACGAACCGGTGTTAAAGGCCCTGCACCACCACCCCGCGCAGCCCCCCTTTAACACCGGTTCGTGGCTTGAACCGGTATTAAAGGGGGTGCACCTATATAACACACCGCAGCCCACACCCCTCTCTCTCATTTTTTCACTCTCTCATTTTGGAGCTTAGCAAGAGGGTGAGAGGTGTGCTAGTTTGTGTTTTTTTCCTATGCACAAGAGGTGTTCGGTGAAATGCCCGAGAGCTCGAATTAAATTGTCTCATTGCTCTTTCCTTCTCGGTCGAGGTCGGCAACTTTATCCTTTCATGTGTCATTGATGTACTATAAGTGATCATATCCCTATTAATTTTTGATATACTATATAATGCAGATGAACCGGCAATGGATGTACGGTGACCGACGCACTTCCGAGTACATTACGGGCCTCCAAAATTTCATCGTTGTGGCTAAGTCAAACCGTGGTCACAATGGTTTTATGTGTTGTCCATGTGTTCACTGTTAGAACAAGAAAGACTACTCAAATACCAAAACCATTCACGCCCACCTGCTTCGATCTGTTTTCATGCCCAACTATAATTGTTGGACCAAGCACGGAGAAAGAGGGGTTATGATGGAAGACAATAAAGAAGAAGAGGATGATGACAACTGATGATGAGTTATGTGTGCGTAGGTTCCATTTTATTCTGCTAGTCATTCAAGTTGACTCAGGAAAAGTCCTTGTCATGGACTCGTTATGAAAATACCAAGAGCTATGTTCAGACTTTAAAGAGATGCTCCAGAGGTAATTTCAATCATATTATCAAACTAGATCGGCAACTTTCGTGACAACAAGTAATTAATTACTCCTTTATCCGTTTTCTTTGCCGGACAGGGTTTGGAAAAGGTTCACGGGCAGGGCCGTGGGTAAATGGTCAGAAGAACTAAAATTTGTAGATCAAAATGTAAGTAATACTAGCCAGCTAGGTTTGTGTATCTCTTTGATTCTGCTTCCAATTCCATTATATCATGCTTTATTGATTATTATTTTGATTAAACTCTCTATTCTCGTAAAGTGCGCGCATCAGGGAGCCGACAATAATTTATGTGGATACTACGTTTGCGAGTTCATTCGCAACACGATATGTGCGACGGGCCAAGCCGTACTAGAACAACTTAGAGTAAGTAAACGAAGTATACACAACATTATTTTATTACCAACAGTTGTGTTGAGTTTCATTCTTATATATATATATATTGACCCCATTCTTCATATATATTTAGATCAAACGGATGCGGGACAAACTCCTACCATTTGACCGCATACGAGCCATTCAAGAGGAATTGGCGGGGTTCATACTTGATGAGGTCGTCACGCCTGGCGGAGAACTCTTTAGATATCCAAAATGAACATGTTATTTTGTATATATGCTTGAACGTGTTTGTCTTGTACTTGATGCTTCAACGTGTACGGAGAATACCACAATGATGATGTTTGTGTATAATAATAGTTGCTTAATTATTCATGTACTCGTATGTACCGATGATGTATGTATATACCTCTCCCGATCGATACCCCTCCCCCCGCCCCCTCCCCCGTCCCTGCCGCACCGCAGAAATCCACCCAAAACGGGGCGGCGGCAGAACTCTAGCGCGATAGAGATTTAGGCCGTTTTCCCGCCGCGGCAGAGAACCTTTAACATCGGTTCGTGTTACGCACCGGTGTTAAAGGGGGGCCCTGAGCGCTGCGGCAGCCCCACGTGCGCCACCATTTAACAGCGGTTCGTATAAGAATCGCTGTTAAAGGGGGGGCTCTAACATCGAACGCTTGCTTGTCGGACGCGGAGGATCGTGGTGTGACCTGCTCTTGTGTCCTTGGTGGCGCTCTTCATCATGACGGGTCTGTGCCGCGTTGTCGCGGATGACGATGCCGCACTGCTTTGGAGGGGGCATATCCGTACGATGGTGAGCCTTGTAATCTTCTTGACTTCGGGGGGATCAGGGCGGTGGCGATGGGCGACGAGGTCGGGCTTTTTCTCCGTAGTCGGAGGATATGGGGATAGCATACTTTCTGTTGCGCGCATCCCTCCGTCTTCGTTCTGATGAAACTGTCTGTGATCCGACATCCTGAGGAGATCTGTCCCTTGGAGGTTTGTACTGGCTAGATCGGCAGAGCGCTGGGTCAGAATCAAGCCTCTGGGAGGTGGCCTTTTCCTGCTGCTTTACCGCCTTGGCCACTAGGTCATAGACCTGTTCTACTGCCTCAGGCGATCTATCCTGCTCCAGAAGGGTCTTGGCGACGGCGAGGTTAAGGAGTGGGGTGGGCATCACCTTCTTGTCTTCACTATCAATGTATGGCTTGGCCTGTGCCGGCTTCGAGGGAGCCCATCCTAGGTTGCGCCGTACACCAGGATCGTTGATGACGCGAGCCGGAGCCTTCTTAGCCTTCTGCTGCTGTAGCAGAGTCTTGTACTCGGCCTCCATTGCTCTAGCTTTCTCTATGGATTTCTGCGCGTTGACCAGATCTCGATCTAGTTTGGCGCCTTGCTCCGCGATGGCTTGCGCCTCCTCCAGCAGCTGCTGGCGCTTCTCGTCAAGCTTAGTCACGTTCCAGATATGATCAACGGTTAGTGGCTCAACGAGGATATTGCCATACATCACTTTATCAGCTGGAGTAACATGGGCTGTTGCCGACGTGGACGCTGGAGGCGGCAAGTTTGCGGTGTTGTTGTTGCTCGGACCGGTGCCGAGTTCCTGCGGCTGCTGCACTGGGTTAGGCGGAGGAGGCATGACCTTTGTGCGATCATTGTCGGTAGCAATAAGTGGCCCCTTCCCCTTTTCCAGTGCGGTAGGCGGAGCTTGCCCGGGTTGGTCTTCATCCATCGCTGTCCCAATGGTGACGAACACCCCTCGAGACATGACGATGTTATTAGCTTGTTTGTCGCGCGAGTACTCCTCCTCCATCTCCTGCATAGCGGAGTCTAGCTCTTCTGGACTGAAGTCTATTTCCTCTGAATCTGCACTAAAATCAGCATAAAGCGCGTCAATGACAGAGTCGGAGGGTGCCAGGACTTCCTCGATGACAGGCGGTGGAGGTGCAACGGGCTCGACGATGACTGGAGGTGGTGGTGCTGCTACGACGACGGCGGCCAGAGGCAGTGGTGGTGGCTGAATAGGAGGGGCTCCGTCAATGAGCGCAAGCGCTGTTTGAGCTGCCGCTTCAGCCTCCACGTAGTTGTTGACGGTGTTCACCATGCCTTCGAAGGTAAGGCGTCCTGACGCATGTTGCCGTCTTAGAGAATGTCGGAGAAGCGTGCCATGGTCCAGTCCTTCCACAAATTGATAGATAGCATCATCATTGGGGTAGTGGGCCATATCGGCTCGTATACGGAGCCACCTGGCCAGGTAATCGCGGGGGTTTTCGCCCTCTCTCTGAATGCAGCGCGCTAGATCGAAGATGGTAACCACGCCGACGAACTTGGATCTCTGCTGTCCAGACGCACGGACAAAGCCGACAGATTTGCAGTGATCTTCCACCTTTATATCCTGCATAGGGGCGGTTTGGGTGGGTCTTGACTTTTTCCGATCTTTGCCGGCAAACTCCGAGGAGAGATCTGACATCGATACTTCCGCGAACGTGTCCTGTCTGTAGGCGGTCCATGTGGGTCTTGATGCTCCTCCGACTCCCAGGGAACTAGTGCCCGAGTCGGTTTCGCCAATGAAGAGGTGGATGTCTCCGATAGGAATGATCGAACACCGCGTAGGTTTCGTCTTCGCCGGGATCCAGAACTTGTCGGGGGGGGGGACGATCGGAACGTTGCTGGAGAAGAGAACGCGACCGATGGCTACGGTTTCGCCGATTCCCGAGAAGATCTTGGTACTCGCCCGCTGAAGATCCTGAAGCGCCTCTTGCCCCACGGTGGGCGCCAACTGTCGTGGTATTGCCGACGAGTACGCCATGGAGGGTCCTCACAGTGCGTGTTTAGAGACGTGGGGGAAGGCGGATGGTTGACGGGTACGAGGTAACACAGCTTACCCAGGTTCAGATCCCACAACGGTGGCGGAATCCTACTCCTGCTATAAATCACTATAATGGCAATACGCCGAGTTACAGAGATAGGTTCGTTGTGCGAGGTGTGTGTAAAAAAGATGCCCTAAAGGCTCCCATAGGCCCGACTTATATAGTCGCCTGGTCCTAGGGTTATAGGGAAAAGTCCTAGCCGGACAGGTTACAGAGTTCTACACCGTCTATTACTAGTCTTGTGTATCTTGCACTCCAAGGCTCCGGGTACGCTGGTGACTCCACCGTAGCCTTCCTTTATCCGGCATGGGCCTCCCTTCTAGATCCATCTAACTGGGCCGCCCATCAGGCCACAGGCCATGCTACCGACTATGGGCCACCCAGGTTAGTCGGATAAGAGACATGCTATGAGGATACCCATATAGCATATCCCCAACAACAAGCTTCAAAGGTAATGCATACAATGTTTCCTCATGAGTTGAGTTTCCTTAGTCTCCAAGTCTTGAGTAATTTTTCTTGTCTCACTTGTAGTCCTTAGTGATGTCCAAGTTGAAGTCCTTGGTGAAACTAAAGTTGAAGTCATTGGTGATGTTGAAGTCCTTGCTCATGTTGAAGTTTTTGTCCATCAAGTTGAAAAAGAAGAGATGTAGAATCAAAACAAAGTGTTGAGGAAAGAGTTTACTCGATTGTTTGTAAATAAGATTGAACAAAATACAACTCCTATTCTTCTAAGGGGTTTTGTTCAATCCTAGGGTTACAATCCTACAGGCAACACAGTGCTTTGATACCATCTGTAGAGGTCCTAACCTTTATAAGGTAGATATCCCTAGGTTTACAATGCTAGTCCCTGGATCAATAGCTAGCATCCATAGTTTAAGATGTAATATCAAGAAACAAAGGTCATATTATAACTTATAACCAGGAGTAAAATAATTCATTACATCTTACATAGATCATTTGGCTATCTCATTACAATGCAGCAAGTATATCTATATACCATGGAGTCCTTCATCTTCAAGTGCCACATGCAATCATGTTGGTTGAAGACTTGTAATCCCTACTTAACAAACTTCACTAACATCAAACCTGCAACATAATAAGTTACAGACACAAGGGTCAATACATTTGAATTGTATTGGAAGTGAAACTATGGTAGAATAGTGGTATCTAACATCTATATGCATTTGGCTAAGTGTAGCTTAGGCTTTCTTTGCTCAAAATAAGGTTTTCCTTATTAGTTGAAAACACTAAGTTTTTGTTTGTCAAAATCACCCAAGGAACTACCAATAGAAATTGGTGAACCTTTAACCTTGTTCAACCACAAGTTTTTAACTTAGAAATTGGGATGAGGAGATCCTTGATAGCTTCAATGTCTTGATGCTCAAATTGTACATTGACGGGGACACGGCTAAGTACTTAGGTTTTACTCTCTCGATATGTGGTGCACTTTCCCCATAAGACTCGACATGCATCGAGACAAGATCTTTCAGAAGCCTTCCCTTAGACCAAATGTACGTGTTCCATCCTACCACCCTACCACCTTCTGTCCATCTGGCTAAGTTATTGCAACCTATATGATCCAGGCAGAGCCCATATTGCCATGTGGCTGCACTAGAAGATTCTCAACACTTGACATCTCAAATCTCTTTGTTCCTGGGTGGCTTTCCACAAGTGTGATACATAGGGAGGCCATAGGAATGGGCCCTGGGTAACCACTCAACACAAACCATTCTTACCATTCCACCCAGCTAATTCATTCACATAGTTGTTTTATTAAACAAAACACAAGTCATAGACTTTGCATAATATCATAGCATGAATAATCCACCCTTGTTTTCTATTATCTAAGCTAAGCATGATAACATGGCAAGTTTCCTAACTTAGGATAATTCTACTAAGACCATATCTACTAGGATTTTCCAAGGCACAACATATATATACTAAGTAAAAATTCCATGCAAGTCCTACTCAAAATATCACTAATGCATAGTCAAAATAATAGGACAAATATATGAAGCACCACTTGCCTTTTTAGTAGAGAAACTAGGTTCACTCCTTGATCTTGCAATTGTCACACTCTTCAAGGTTCACTACAAATCAACAAAGCAAGGCACAATTTAAAAACTAACATTCAAACAAATCAAATCACATAAAATAATAGAATCAAAGAAATGCATGCAAGCATGCAAAAGATTGTTTTGTTTGGAAAAGTGGTTTCTAATATGGCTACAAACATTTTAAAACACCTACTGGTCATTTATAAATGTGGCAAAACCATTTGGAAACAAGTTAGTGAAAATAGTGTCAACACCTGGATTTTTAATCCTAGATGCCTGTTATGCCATACATCGCAATCCCAGGATTACCATTTTTGCGAGACATAACAGATTTGGATAGCACAGTACATCATCCATTACAAACCATACATAAGGTCTTACACCAATAAGGATCTCAAGATCCAGTTCTTAATACAACTCAAGCAGCGGAAATACGTAATAATAAAGGTAGCGTAGGCGAAGCTCCATCTTCGGGGTCACATGCAATGCTGACGATGGGAGATGATCCTAGTTGTCGTAACCTTCCTGGGTTCCATCCTCCTGGTACTCCTCTTCATAGTCTGGCCACGGGAATAGCCAGGGACAAAGCCATGAGTACTCTTTAAGTACTCGCAAACTAATACTAACAAGTGAAGGGGTTTTTGTAGTAGGACACTAAGCTCTACGGTTGTTTTGCAAAAGCTAGATTTACCTCTACTAAGTTTAGAAACGAAGAAAGCTAGTTGAAGTTTCATAACACCTAAGTGGGAACTTGTATTGCATATCACAACTCTGTTGTGGTCAAGTCATGGTCTCAATTCATTTCATAATTCATTTTGGAAACATCTGACGGGGGAACAGTATGGCCACTCCAACTGTCCATAACCGCGGACGCGGCTATTCGAATAGTTTGACACTCTGCAGAGATTGTACACTTTCACCACAACATTCGATACATCCGTCAGGAACAAATCCTGAATTCACCATACTCAGTATGCAGATAATCAATCCTAACCTTTCAATTACACGCCCTAGTATAAGTACCTCTCCTGGGAGTTTGGCCTCCCAACCATGACCAACTGTCATCTTGGGTACTGCACAGGTGGACAATCTTCACAAGGTAGCCTCAGCTCAGACCTTGGCCGTGAGGGAACCAATACTAAGGTATATAAACTTCCAGTCAAGCCCTACCCAATTCTCGGGTATTGTGGTTGTACGGTAAAATTGGAATGGTATCGCATCCAGACAACCATCAGTTTTATAAAGGGCTAAAGCTCATGCCTCAACATTTTCATCATCAAATCATCTAGTGTTCGGAAACACATGTCAAAACATCTCAGTAGAATGACTCATCATTCTAAGGTTTTCTTAACCATTTTCACCAAGTATTCCCATCTAAAGTTGATCAAGTTTTATGCTTAGCACTAGCATCTACAAATGGGAGTGAGTACTAATGAAGGGTGGTAAACAAGTGGAGTTTCAACTAAGTACAATCTCATGCCTTAGGGTGACATCAAGATTGTAACATCCCAAAAATCATAGTTTCAAAACTCATTCATATCATCTTTGCATCATTCATCCATTTAGGGTTTTCTCAAAAATCACTTAGAAACAGAAGTTGGGGCTATGATTTCATGTGGGCATTTTTATTCCAAAATGACCATCACCCTTTGAAAGGTGAAAGTTTAAATACTGGATCACTTGACTCCATTGATGGAAAGTTTAGGTGAAGCTTTTACCCAAGTTTTCAAATTTGGAAATGGTTTCAAAATCTTTTTCAAATATTTACAAACTAGAGCAAATCTCTGGTTACTTTGAAAACCAAGCTTGACCAAGCCTTACATGGTAAACACTTAGTTAAAATGACTGTTTTTGAATCCACAAAACCCTGCAAAAATTCCCAGAACAGTTTGGATTCAAAAGGATTTGAATTCATATCAAAAATCATTCCAGAAAATAGAAATAGAAAAAGAAAAGAAACAAACAAAAGAAAAGGGCCAGGCGCCAGGTATCTGGCCCAGCAACCAATCGAGCCCAGCAAGCCTACCCGGGGATTTCTCTTTCTCCTCTCACGCGCGAGCGCACACACTGAGCCGCTGACAGCCAGACCCCACACTCACTTCGCGCACATCGCTGACGAGTGGACCCTGGACACGCTGTCATCGTCTTCCCCAAAACTCGCCCGCGACCACGTCGCAGCTGCAGTGACTGCCGGTGATGGCGCGGCTTAATTGGGCAATTAAACACAGGCGTTTCCTGTCGAGGCACCGGCTATAAGATCCCCACCTCCCCACGATCATTTTCCCCCAGTCAATCGCACACTCACGCCCCCAGGCTGCCCCCGATTCGCACAAAACCACCGCAGACAGAGCAACTCCGGCGGCCGATTCAGGTGAGCCTCGAGCGCCCCTTTCCCTCTGGTTTGTTAGAGACGCTTAGTAAACCTCCCGCGCACCTTCTAACCACAACAGAGCATCCTGTATTGCCCCAGGTCGACGTGTTCGCTTGACGCCGTAGGCACCCGACGACCACCCCAACTCCGGCGAGCAATCTCAGTAAGTTTCGAGCGCCCCTTGCTTTCTTATTCACCCGAGCGTGTTCGCAGTTGTCCTGCGCATCTTCTAAACCCATTGGTTCGCGCTCAGGCGACGCAGAACTTTGGCAACGACTCCGACAACACCCACCCGACGCCAGACGCAACTCCGACGAGATCTAGAGCCCATCTCCGAGCGCCCCTCCACAAGCCAGCACCACGACGAGCTTCAGCAGCCTCCGGCGAACCTGGTAATACCGCTCTCCCTCTCGCGGACGATGTAGAATGCCGGCGCCGCCGTAGTCAGACGCGCCGCCGCCAGTTAGCACCGCCAGCGCCGCCCGTTTCTGGCTTGATGATGTGGACCGTTGGATCTGCATCGCAGCGCTAGGATAGATTCACTTAAGCCGAAGAGGTACGCGATCTGAGCCGTGCAGCGTTAGTTAGATCCAACGGCACAGAAGGGTGATCCGGTGCGAACCGGTACGGGCGAATAAAAACATGACGCGTGGCTAGGTTAGATCTAAAAACAGATTTAAAAACCAGATTTAGTTTCAAACTTCAAATGCTTATAACTTTTGAATGCCACGTTGGATTTTTGCAAACTTTATACCGTTGGATTCAGTGAAACAAGGCCTTTCTGAATATCCAATTTGTTTAGCATATAGTAATAGATAAAATGATTTTATTTGTGGGACAAGTTTTAGGCTAATTTAGGTATAGATATAATTTGGTAAATTAAAATGGGGCCAGATAAATTTAGTTGGCAAACTTGTGACATGTTAAGTTTCTGTACCCATGAGCATACTTGGTAGAATTTTCAAAAATCACCACTTAGTAAATTCTTGCATACATGCATTCATATTATTTTTGGTTGTATATATTTGTGTGTAATTGTATGCTATTGTTTCTTGTGTAGATTTTGCTAGTGATTGTGATTGTGAAGAGTGCTACTCTCCCCACTACCAAGGCAAGTGATATTTACATGAATAAATTTGTCCTATATATTTTGAACTAGCATTAGATATTTTGTTATAGTGTTGCATGCTATTTTTGTCTAAAATAAGAGATGGGAAAATCCTATGTAGTCTAGTAGAATTGCTAAGGAATCATCCCTAAGATATGTTGCCATACTTTGCTTATCCTAGCTTATAGCAAAACAAGGGTTGGTGAAAAACTACACTTACTATAAAGAAAATATTTCTAAGTCAAGAGAGTTATACTTTTCTAATAAAACCACTAAGTCAAATGAATCTCCTGGGTGGAATGGAAAGTATGGGTTATGTTGAGTGGTTACACAAGGCCATGGACTTGGGTTGTGTATCTCACTTGTGGTAAGCCACCCAGGCACAAAGGGATTTGGAGGCCAAGTGTTGAGAAAGCTTACAGTGCAACCACTTGGCAATATGGGCTCTGCCATGATCATATAGGTTGCTAGAACTTAGTCACTTGGACAGTTGGTGGTAGATGGGTTGATAGGTTGGAGCGCGTCCATTTGACTAAGGAAAAGCTTCTGAAAGGTCCTGTCTTGGGAAACCAAGTCTGGTGGGGAAAGTGCACAACCTCTGCAGATGGAAAACCTAAGTACTTAGCCTTGTCCAAGGAAATGGACACTTTGAGCATCAAGACATGGAAGCTACAAGAATCTCAACACTCCAATTTCTAAATAAAAATTGATGGGTGAACAAGGGTGAAGGACCTCAATGTCTATTGGTGGTTCCTTGGGAATGTTTTTGACAAAGAAAAACTTAGTGATTTCAACTAATAGGTAAAACCTATCTTCAAGCAAAGCAAGCCAAGCTACACTTAGCCAAAATGCATATAGTAATATAGTCCATTTAAAATATAATAAGGTATCACTTGCCAATACTATTCCAAAGTATTGACCCACTGTGGCTGTAACTTGTGATGTTGCAGGTTACTCCGATGATGAATAGGAGTCATGAGTCTACACTCAACATGCTTGCCTGTGGCACATGAAGATGAAGACTTGTGTTTATTTACTTGTTCCTTAAAACTCTTGTATTAGGCCTATGGCCATGAGTTGTAAAAGACTATGTTTTTATCTCTGGAATGAATGTAATAAACGACCTTTGTATCTGTGTACTTCATCTTAAACTGTGGATGCTAGCATTGATCCAGGGACTAGCATTGCAATCACAGGGATCCTATCCTTTATAAAGGAGGGGTTTAACAGATGGTATCAGAGCACTGTGTTGCCTGTAGGATTATGACCCTAGGATTGGAAAACCACTAAGGAAAAAGTTTTTCAAATACTTCTACACTTGTCTATTCTTCTCGTAAAACTTTTCTAATCTCTTTCAACTTCCTTTGTAGATGAACTCCATCAACGAAGCCGTGAAGCAGGGACCACTCATGACCATGACCTTGGAGTGTGAAATTGAGTTTCCCAATGTTCTCAAGGATCTCATGGAGGCAATGGATGCACATGGTGAAGCTGTGTACAAGGGCTTTCCAGTGATGGATGAAGGAGTGGAGTATTGGTGGGTGCAACTTCACTTGTACAAAAACAAGGAAGACAACCACAAAGAAAGGGGATTCTGCATGTACACCAACACTACAATGCACACCACATTCTTTGAGTCAGCCAGGGATGCAGCTTGGAGGACTATCAAAGAACTAAGTGCTAGAGTCAAGTGCAGAATGCTCAACCTCCAAAAGGACTTAGAGAAAGAGAAGGAGCTTACTCAAGAGTTGGAAGACACCAACCAAGAAATAAGGGGAGATGTTATAGACTTAGTGATAGAGTCAAGAGAGCAAGATTGGTGGATTGCCTCTAGGAACATTGTGTTTAATAATAGATCCCGTGAGATTGTATTGTAAGGACACTTCATTAGTTGGACCACCACTTATCACCTTATTTTCCAAAATGATACCTTAAATAAGTTGGACCTTGTTTGATGTAATGGATTTATGTAAGCATGACTTGTGTGAAATTGTGTTCCATGGTTATGTATGAGATGATTGTTTTGTGTTTATAAGTGTTGTTCTAACTTTTCAATTTTATAAATAGATGCCTATTGCCGTCAGCACTGTTGAGGAGTTCCAGGTTACTCGTTTCGGGCCCCGTATCGTTGAGCTTACCACTTTGCTCGATCTCCCTCTTCCTACCATCACGGTGTACCCACTCACCAAGTTCGAGAGGAAGGACCTCTGGGGCTTCAAGGTGAACCAGCCCGGACGCCAGACTGAGCCTACTACGGAGGCCATCGTCTTCAAGCTGATGCACGACGACAGGGAGAGAGGCATGGAGGTAGTCATGCAGGACCTGATAGGACGACTGTTAGGCCGTCACTCCCGACAGGTTAGGGGCACTCACTTCCACGCCTTCGGAAGGCGTGATGTAGATGGAGATTCCATCGACTTTGAGGACGACTCAAGGAGCACTGCAGAGCCGATACGCCTCTATCTTCAGGACTTAGAGACTCTTCTCAGGCACGTAGATACGGATAGGACGAACGTCATGCTTGGCAATGACGAGCTTCAGGTGCAGCTACGCGAGAAGGACAAGCTTTTCGCACAGCAGGATGAGATGATCAAGGAAATGGAGACGAAGTTCGAGGCTCAAGATCGCAAGTTCAAGAGTTAGGAGAAACGCGTCCAGGACAGGAACAAGAAAATCCGGGACATGACCGAGGAACTGAAGTCCAAGGACTTCGAGCTTGAGCAGCAGCAGATGGTCATTGAGAGGCTTCGCTCCCAGAAGAGGGCTCTCAAGGCCAAGGTCGATTCCTTGACCACTACTATTGAGGAGAACAAGACCGCGATGGAGAACGCAGGTCTTACCTTCGTCGAGGAGGAGATTGACGCTGATGAGTAGACTTGACTACTTGTTTACCTTTCATATTCATACTCGTTATTGTGAACTTATTATTGGACCATCCGACATGTGGATGGCTTGCCACTTGTGTGTTCTACTTCATGAGCTTGTTATGTGGTTGTTGAACCTTTGTTCTTATGTTGCTTGTTATGTGTTTGCTTATGTTGTATTGTGCATGAAACATCTATGGGTATCTCATTCTTATCTATTTGAACAAACCACAGATGCCTCCCCGTCGCGCAAACCCCAACCCCAACAACATCACCCCGGAAATGCAACAAATGATGAATGCACAAACGCAGCTTATGCAAATGATGACAACATTCATCCAAAACCAGAATAACAACAACAACAACAACAATGACCCCAACAACAACAACAACAACAACAACAACCCTCCGGGTTTTGATATGCTCACCAGATTTCTGCGTCTGAGGCCAGCAAAGTTTTTGGGAACAACTGATCCCATGGTAGCCAATGACTGGTTACGTTCTGTGAACAAAGACTTAGTGACCGTGGGCTGCACGGATGCTGAAAAGGTCAGGTTTGCAGCACATCTGTTGGAAGGACCAGCCGCCACATGGTGGGACAACTTCCAAATCACCACTCCTATTGATGAGGTGACTTGGGCCATCTTTGAAGATGGATTTCGCACAGCTCATATCTCATCAGGGATAATGAGCCTGAAAAAGAAAGAGTTTCACAACCTGAAACAGCGCCACCGCAGCGTGGCAGAATACATAGAAGAGTTCAACAATCTGGCGCGCTATGCACCGGATGAGGTTGATACAGATGCCAAGAGAAAGGAAAAGTTCTTGGAGGGTTTTAATGATGAGCTGAACCTACAGTTGTCTGTGGCATATGTTCCAACTTATCAGTCGTTGTGTGACAAGGCTGCTATTTTGGAAAGTAAAATGAAGCAAGTCGAGAGTAGAAAGAGGAAACACTCCGACAAGCACAGCTCGGGATCGTCTCACAAACGATCTCACTATGATGACAGTGGCAACTCAGGATCCCATAAAAATGGGAAATTCAGCAAGCACAACCACAACCGTCATGACAACAAACATAATCGCAGTCATGACAAGGACAAGTACAAGAACCACAAGGGTGGACATAAGAGCCACTATAGTGGAAATGGTAGTGGAAGTGGAGGCCAACCTTCTAAAAAGGACATCAGTCAGGTTGAATGCTTCAAATGCAAAAAGATGGGACACTATGCAAATGAGTGCCCCGAAAAGAAGGTGGAAGGACCTAACAAGCCGAATCCTTTCCAGAAAGGACAGGTTAACCACATCAATGTGGAGGAGGTCTATGAGGAACCTGATGCCGTGGCTGGTAAGTTCAGACTCAATTCAATTTCAGCATTTGTACTCTTTGATACCGGTGCATCTCATTCATTCATATCAAAGGCATTTGTGGATAGAAATGGGTTTGCATCAGAAAACATTGGGTGTCCAAGAAAGGTTAGTTCTCCGGGGGGAGACATGATAGTAAGCCTTGGATGCCGGGATCTCATCATAGAGTTTGGTAAACATAAGTTTCCAGTAAGCCTGATAATCCTAGATTCCCAAGGACTAGATGTAATATTGGGAATGGATTGGATGGCTAAGTATGAAGGAGTATTAGATTGTGCAAATCGTATAGTTACACTCACAACCCCAGAAGGAAAACGAATAAAATTTAAGTCAAACTTTGAATCCAAAGGAAGTAAGCTGAATTCTCTTAAGGGGGTTAGCATGGACAGTGTACCAATAGTATGTGAGTATCCGGATGTATTCCCGGAAGAGTTACCAGGAATGCCACCGGATAGAGATGTGGAGTTTCTGATAGATTTGGTGCCAGGATCAGGACCAATAGCTAAGAGACCGTACAAAATGTCTGTGGATGAATTGAAAGAGCTCAAGAAACAACTAGGTGAACAGTTACAGAAAGGGTTTATTCAACCAAGTTCTTCATCTTGGGGAGCCCCAGTGTTGTTCGTGGAGAAGAAGGATAGGACCCAAAGATTATGTATTGACTACCGTTCTCTCAACGAAGTTACCATCAAGAACAAGTATCCTTTACCAAGAATCAACGACTTATTTGATCAGCTAGAAGGAGCATGTGTATTCTCGAAGATTGATCTTCGGTCAGGTTATTTTCAACTCAAGATACGAGAGCAAGACATACCAAAAACAGCATTCACCACAAGGTATGGATTGTATGAGTATACTCTGATGCCTTTTGGATTAACCAACGCTCCGGCATACTTCATGAATATGATGAACAAGGTGTTCATGGAATTCCTTGACAAGTTCGTTGTCGTTTTCATCGATGACATCTTGGTCTACTCCAAGAGCAAGGAAGAGCATGAGAGACACTTACGCTTGATACTTGAGAAACTAAGGGAACATAAACTATATGCCAAATTCAGCAAGTGTGAGTTCTGGTTAGAGGAAGTTGGTTTTCTTGGTCATGTGATGACAAAAGATGGTGTGGCAGTTGATCCTGCTAAGGTTTCAGCTGTGACAGAATGGGAATCACCTAAGAATGTGAAAGAAGTTCGTAGTTTCCTCGGCTTAGCAGGTTACTACAGAAGGTTCATTGAAAATTTCTCGAAAGTTGCTAAGCCTATGACAGAATTGCTAAAGAAGGACAAGAAGTTTGCCTGGTCTGAAGGTTGCGAAGTCAGTTTTCAAGAATTGAAGAAGAGACTTGTAACAGCACCAGTTCTATGTCTGCCAGATTTGGAAAAGGATTTCCAAGTGTATTGTGATGCTTCTCATCAAGGTTTGGGTGCCGTACTTATGCAAGATGGTAAAGTCGTAGCCTATGCTTCGAGACAACTCAAAACTCATGAAGTAAACTATCCTACTCATGATTTGGAGTTAGCCTCTGTCGTTCATGCACTCAAAACATGGAGACATTACCTTTTGGGAAAGCGTTGTGAAGTGTTCACCGATCATAAGAGTTTGAAGTATATCTTCACCCAGAAGGAAATCAACATGAGACAAAGAAGATGGCTAGAACTTATCAAGGATTACGACTTAAGTTTGCAATACCATCCCGGTAAAGCAAATGTAGTAGCAGATGCTCTAAGTCATAAGACATTTGTAAATGGCCTTACCAAAGGGGAATTGCCAGATGACTTGTGTAAGCAATTCAAAGAACTCAGATTGGAGATTGTGCCAGAAGGACATCTCATGTCCTTAGATGTTCAACCCACTCTATTGGACAAGATCCGAGAAGTCCAGAAGACTGATGAGGAAATTGAAAAGATTAAGGTAAATATTGGTCTAGGGAAAGCTAAGAGTTTTCATGTTGACGAACAGGGTACTTTATGGCACGGAAAACGTATATGTGTTCCACAAGACCCAGAATTGCGGAAACTGATCTTACAAGAAGGTCACAACTCTCCGTATTCTATTCACCCGGGAAATACCAAGATGTACATGGACATGAAGGAAAGGTTTTGGTGGAACAATCTCAAAAGGGACATCGCCGAACACATTGCTTTGTGTGATGTGTGTAGCAGAGTCAAAGCGGAGCACCAGAAACCAGCGGGTTTACTTCAACCACTGCCTATTCCTGAATGGAAGTGGGAAAATATTGGTATGGATTTCATTACCGGATTACCAAGGACCAGGTCAGGATATGATTCCATATGGGTGGTAGTGGATCGCCTAACTAAAGTGGCTCATTTTATACCAGTGAAGACAACTTATACAAGTGCCAAGTTAGCAAAAATTTATATGAGCAGGATTGTATGCCTTCACGGTGTGCCAAAGAGTATTGTGTCAGATAGAGGAACCCAGTTCACATCTCACTTTTGGAGACAACTTCATGAATCCTTAGGAACGAGATTGGAATTTAGCACTGCTTTTCATCCTCAAACAGATGGACAAACAGAAAGGACCAACCAAATTCTTGAGGACATGTTGAGGGCCTGTGCTCTAGATTATGGAGCAAGTTGGGATGAAAGTTTGCCCTACGCGGAATTCTCTTACAATAATAGCCATCAATCTAGTATTGGAATGGCACCGTTTGAGTTACTCTACGGAAGGAAATGTACCACCCCATTATTATGGAATGGTGTGGGAGAAAGAAACTTATTTGGACCTGATCTTATCAAGGACGCCGAAGAGAAAGTCAAATTGGTTAAGGACAGATTGAAAATAGCACAGTCCCGACAGAAAAGCTACGCGGATTCTAAGCGTAGAGAAGTCACCTACGAAGTTGGGGATAGAGCTTATCTCAGGGTATCACCACTTCGTGGAGTGAAAAGATTTGGAGTCAAAGGAAAGTTAGCACCAAGATATGTTGGGCCATTCAAGATTCTAAGTCGCAAGGGAGAAGTTACATATGAAGTTGAATTGCCAGAATCTCTATCAGCAGTCCATAACGTATTTCATGTGAGTCAGCTTAAGAAATGTCACCCTGAAATGGAAGAGTCTTCTTTGAAGGATACCATACCTTTAGAAGAAGTTCAGCTAGAAAGTGATCTCACTTATGAGGAAAAGCCTGTCAAGATTCTAGAGACAGCAGAAAGAGTCACCAGGACCAAGACTATCAAGTTTTGTAAAGTGCAATGGAACCATCACTCCGAAGAGGAAGCAACATGGGAAAGAGAAGATGATCTTCGGAAATACCACCCTCACCTATTTGCTAGCCAAACCGAATCTCGAGGGCGAGATTCATCTTAAGGGGGTTAGATTTGTAACATCCCAAAAATCATAGTTTCAAAACTCATTCATATCATCTTTGCATCATTCATCCATTTAGGGTTTTCTCAAAAATCACTTAGAAACAGAAGTTGGGGCTATGATTTCATGTGGGCATTTTTATTCCAAAATGACCATCACCCTTTGAAAGGTGAAAGTTTAAATACTGGATCACTTGACTCCATTGATGGAAAGTTTAGGTGAAGCTTTTACCCAAGTTTTCAAATTTGGAAATGGTTTCAAAATCTTTTTCAAATATTTACAAACTAGAGCAAATCTCTGGTTACTTTGAAAACCAAGCTTGACCAAGCCTTACATGGTAAACACTTAGTTAAAATGACTGTTTTTGAATCCACAAAACCCTGCAAAAATTCCCAGAACAGTTTGGATTCAAAAGGATTTGAATTCATATCAAAAATCATTCCAGAAAATAGAAATAGAAAAATAAAAGAAACAAACAAAAGAAAAGGGCCAGGCGCCAGGTATCTGGCCCAGCAACCAATCGAGCCCAGCAAGCCCACCCGGGGATTTCTCTTTCTCCTCTCACGCGCGAGCGCACACACTGAGCCGCTGACAGCCAGACCCCACACTCACTTCGCGCGCATCGCTGACGAGTGGACCCTGGACACGCTGTCATCGTCTTCCCCAAAACTCGCCCGCGACCACGTCGCAGCTGCAGTGACTGCCGGTGATGGCGCGGCTTAATTGGGCAATTAAACGCAGGCGTTTCCTGTCGAGGCACCGGCTATAAGATCCCCACCTCCCAACGATCATTTTCCCCCAGTCAATCGCACACTCACGCCCCCAGGCTGCCCCCGATTCGCACAAAACCACCGCAGACAGAGCAACTCCGGCGGCCGATTCAGGTGAGCCTCGAGCGCCACTTTCCCTCTGGTTTGTTCGAGACGCTTAGTAAACCTCCCGCGCACCTTCTAACCACAACAGAGCATCCTGTATTGCCCCAGGTCGACGTGTTCGCTTGACGCCGTAGGCACCCGACGACCACCCCAACTCCGGCGAGCAATCTCAGTAAGTTTCGAGCACCCCTTGCTTTCTTATTCACCCGAGCGTGTTCGCAGTTGTCCTGCGCATCTTCTAAACCCATTGGTTCGCGCTCAGGCGACGTAGAACTTCGGCAACGACTCCGACAACACCTACCCGACGCCAGACGCAACTCCGACGAGATCTAGAGCCCATCTCCGAGCGCCCCTCCACAAGCCAGCACCACGACGAGCTTCAGCAGCCTCCGACGAACCTGGTAATACCCCTCTCCCTCTCGCGGACGATGTAGAACGCCGGCACCACCGTAGTCAGACGCGCCGCCGCCAGTTAGCACCGCCAGCGCCGCCCGTTTCTGGCTTGATGATGTGGACCGTTGGATCTGCATCGCAGCGCTAGGATAGATTCACTTAAGCCGAAGAGGTACGCGATCTGAGCCGTGCAGCGTTAGTTAGATCCAACGGCACAGAAGGGTGATCCGGTGCGAACCGGTACGGGCGAATAAAAACATGACGCGTGGCTAGGTTAGATCTAAAAACAGATTTAAAAACCAGATTTAGTTTCAAACTTCAAGTGCTTATAACTTTTGAATGCCACGTTGGATTTTTGCAAACTTTATACCGTTGGATTCAGTGAAACAAGGCCTTTCTGAATATCCAATTTGTTTAGCATATAGTAATAGATAAAATGATTTTATTTGTGGGACAAGTTTTAGGCTAATTTAGGTATAGATATAATTTGGTAAATTAAAATGGGGCCAGATAAATTTAGTTGGCAAACTTGTGACATGTTAAGTTTCTGTACCCATGAGCATACTTGGTAGAATTTTCAAAAATCACCACTTAGTAAATTCTTGCATACATGCATTCATATTATTTTTGGTTGTATATATTTGTGTGTAATTGTATGCTATTGTTTCTTGTGTAGATTTTGCTAGTGATTGTGATTGTGAAGAGTGCTACTCTCCCCACTACCAAGGCAAGTGATATTTACATGAATAAATTTGTCCTATATATTTTGAACTAGCATTAGATATTTTGTTATAGTGTTGCATGCTATTTTTGTCTAAAATAAGAGATGGGAAAATCCTATGTAGTCTAGTAGAATTGCTAAGGAATCATCCCTAAGATATGTTGCCATACTTTGCTTAGCCTAGCTTATAGAAAAACAAGGGTTGGTAAAAAACTACACTTACTATAAAGAAAATATTTCTAAGTCAAGAGACTTATACTTTTCTAATAAAACCACTAAGTCAAATGAATCTCCTGGGTGGAATGGAAAGTATGGGTTATGTTGAGTGGTTACACAAGGACATGGACTTGGGTTGTGTATCTCACTTGTGGTAAGCCACCCAGGCACAAAGGGATTTGGAGGCCAAGTGTTGAGAAAGCTTACAGTGCAACCACTTGGCAATATGGGCTCTGCCATGATCATATAGGTTGCTAGAACTTAGTCACTTGGACAGTTGGTGGTAGATGGGTTGATAGGTTGGAGCGCGTCCATTTGACTAAGGAAAAGCTTCTGAAAGGTCCTGTCTTGGGAAACCAAGTCTGGTGGGGAAAGTGCACAACCTCTGCAGATGGAAAACCTAAGTACTTAGCCTTGTCCAAGGAAATGGACACTTTGAGCATCAAGACATGGAAGCTACAAGAATCTCAACACTCCAATTTCTAAATAAAAATTGATGGGTGAACAAGGGTGAAGGACCTCAATGTCTATTGGTGGTTCCTTGGGAATGTTTTTGACAAAGAAAAACTTAGTGATTTCAACTAATAGGTAAAACCTATCTTCAAGCAAAGCAAGCCAAGCTACACTTAGCCAAAATGCATATAGTAATATAGTCCATTTAAAATATAATAAGGTATCACTTGCCAATACTATTCCAAAGTATTGACCCACTGTGGCTGTAACTTGTGATGTTGCAGGTTACTCCGATGATGAATAGGAGTCATGAGTCTACACTCAACATGCTTGCCTGTGGCACATGAAGATGAAGACTTGTGTTTATTTACTTGTTCCTTAAAACTCTTGTATTAGGCCTATGGCCATGAGTTGTAAAATACTATGTTTTTATCTCTGGAATGAATGTAATAAACGACCTTTGTATCTGTGTACTTCATCTTAAACTGTGGATGCTAGCATTGATCCAGGGACTAGCATTGCAATCACAGGGATCCTATCCTTTATAAAGGAGGGGTTTAACAAAGATTATCTAGCTTAGGCCAAATTTTATGCTCTTTATGCAACGTTCAATTATCTTTCTACTATCTACACTTTACTCAAGTAAACTCTAAGTAATAGCTTTGATAAATAAATAAAGAAGAAAGCTTGCAAGTAAAACTAGGATTGGGGTTATCAAGTGGGTATGATCACATATGCTTAAGGCATATAGTTGGCATGGTAACAAGCAAGTATTATCTTGCATAGGTCAACTTGATTAGTAAGGCTTGCATCAGTATCAGTATAAGTTTGCTAAGTTGCAAGTGTTAGCTTGCCTTGTGCAGAGCAGTGGTTGAAGTTCTCTTCGGCTTCTTCTTCGTAGTATCCTCCTTCCTCCTCGTATCCTTGGTCGGTACTAGCGTCTATAAATAAATACGAGGTACACAATCACCAAACAATACTTAACTATTTTCAATAATCACACAAAGGTGTTCTATAGATGATCTAGCATCATCACTAGTATCACAAGAATAAAGCATTTGTCTTATTTTTTTAGAAAAGTAATTTCTACTCATTGAAAAACTACTTAAGATTTAATATTCTCCAACTCAAACATGGGATCATGTTGACACATGTCATCACCACATATTTCAGTACATGGGAATGTGATTTAAAGAGGTGTCACAATTTAATAAGGTTTAACCTTTTTATTTTAAATAATTAAAATGACTAGAAATGCCTATGTGGCATTCTTTTATTACTTGAACATTTTTTCTATAAGTAAACCCATATGTTTTTATACATTCTGAAAGGTATGATCAAATGTGATTTTTTAGAGTTGGAATCAATTCAAAAGCTATTATGGTCGAAATTTGAAAAATGTTTGAGTGCAGAAAAGCTTCTGACTTGTTATTTTTACTAAGGGTGATCTATAAATCCAAATGATTTGAATCCAGTGGGCTTGGATTAAGCTTTTCAATATCTTTCTAACAAAATTAGTTTCATTCAATTTGGTTCACTGAATCGAGCTGGGTAGATTTTTGAAACTAGGTACAGAACTATGTTTGAATTAAAATGGAAAAAGTTAAATTCAAACGACTGGGCTGCGCGGGAACTGCTAATGGGCCGGCCCAGTGTCACTCCGTGGCGTGGGGCGCGACTAACAGGGCGGGTCTACTGGTCAGTGACTCTTAACACACGAAGCGGTACGGGGCGATATGGTGCGTTGGATTAGAATGAAGATCGACGGCTGAGGGTCGTCGTCGATGATGAACTAGTCACCGGTGAGTTCGAACCCTAGCGGCTCAGTGGGGGTCGTCGGGGGCTCACCGGGGCTCAGGCGAAGGTCGGCGATGCGGGCGAACGACGAAGTCGACGACGGCGAACTCAGGGGTGGTCGCGGCAGCTCCTAGGGTGGACGAAATCGACGACGCCCTTCTTCCCTAGAGGCGGCCTGCTCCGGCGCAATTCCGGCGATGCGCTGCTCGCCTTGCTCCGGCTACGGGGTGGAACGATCAGTGGGTTGAGGGGAGTGAGATGGTGTGCTTCAATCGGCTGGGGGTGGCCTCCTTTTATAGTCTCGACGGCGAGACCGAACGGGATGGGCAGGCGACAGTGGCGACATTGCTACGGGCAGCTAGAGGCATGGCCGAGGTTAGCGTTCAGTCGGTGGTCTCCTGGCGATGCTCTAGGGCTTTAATGCGCGTGCAGGGGCGGTGGCAAACGGTCGGGAACGCGTGGTGCTCTGCGCGGCAGAGGCGGTGTCTTCGACGGCGAGCGGTGGCTGTGAGGCATGGGGCGGAGAACGGGGGTGGCTGTGAGGCATGGGGCGGCGAACGGGGGTGTCTGCGAGGTTGCTGGGGCGATGGTGATCACGCGTGCACGCGGTGAGGGCGGCGCGTGGTCTGTGGCGTGTGTCGAGGGTGGCGCTCTAGCGCGCTCTCGGCATGCGCTCAGAGAAGCTTGGCATGGCGTGGGTGTGTGGTCCAGGGGCTGGCATTGCTTGCGGCTAGGACAGGGAGTGGCGGTGGGGTGCTAGCTTGCTCCCAGACAAGGTTGGCGAGGCTAGTTCTTCTCCTAGCTTGCTGTCGACTATGGGTTGGCAATGGTGCTCTCGGCGTGCTCACCATTGATGACAATGGCCAGCTTACAGTGGGGATAGAGATTAGTTAAGGTTGCTAGATGATCTACTAAGGCTAGTTGCATCCAGAGAGGGGACAAGTTAGGCCCAAAACACTGCTCAACATAGTGTTTTTGATTTTGTTGATTTGAATCTGCAACCTGTTTGATGAAATGGCCGCATGAACTTAAGTTTTGAATTTTTAAAAGATTTTTGGTGGGTGTGCTAGGCATGTACTGGGGAGTCTGTGGATGCTTGGGTTTGAATGGTTTTTGAAATAGTGGGATCTTCCCATATGAAATCGATTCAATTTTAAACTGTCATTTAAACTAAGCATTTAAATGTTTTTGGATGATCACAAAGTGGGCCTTGGTACCTTGTTATGAGTACTATCAAGGGGTGCAAAGATCCATACATGTTTTTTTTAAGTTCTGAAAGTTAGGGATAGCTAAAGTAGGCATGGGAGTTAAATTGGCCAAAGTGACCATTCACTTAATTTGTTTGTTTTGACTTGTTTGTCTTTGGGAAAAGTTTGGGGATTGTTTAGATGATGTTTATTTCACCTAAGAATCATTTTACAAGCAAGTAAACATAGAACCATGGCAATTCAAAAGAATCCAAATTTTAATACACACATATGAATGCTTTCATATTTTTATTTGGAAAAGTTTTTGTTAACCCTAATTCTGATGATCCAAGTTTAGTATTTTTGGGATGTTACAAACCTTCCCCCCTTAAACAAAATCTCGTCCTGAGATTTGAAAAAGGACGAAAAAGATTACCTAGGATTTGAAGAGATCGGGAAACTCTGTCCTGATGTGATCTTCGTGCTCCCAGGTAGCTTCCTCTTATGTCTGGTTGCTCCACTGAATCTTGAGAAACTTGATGCTTCGGGTTCTGGTAGTTCTGAAGGCTTCTTCCAAAATACATATGGGTACTTCGGGATAGGTCAGGTCATCATTGATCTCTATGGTCCTATGATCAATATTCTTGAACACTTCCGTTTTCTCCGGGACTTCGAGGCACTTGTGAAGTAATGAGATATAGAACACATTGTGCACGGCTGACATCTCTTCGGGCAGTTCCAATTGATATGACACTTCTCCTCGATGGTTCAGAATCTTGAAGGGTCCGATATATCTAGGGGCTAACTTTCCCTTGAGTTGGAAACGCCGCATTCCCTTTAATGGCGACACTTTCAGATACACAAAATCTCCTATGTTGAAGGCGAGGTCTCGACGTCTCTTGTCGGCGTAACTCTTCTGTCTGGACTGGGCGGTCTTGAGGTGCTCACGAATCTTGTGAACCTTCTCCTCTGCTTCTCATAGGATGTAGGGGTCTCAACCTAATAAGGTAGATTCCTCCCTGTGTTTACAATGCTAGTCCCTGGATCAATAGCTAGCATCCACAGTAACATGTAATATCAAGAAACAAAGGTCATAATATAACTTTATAACCAGGAATAACATAAGTTTATTACATCAAACATAGCTCATTTGGCTATTACATTACATTGCAGCGGAATAACTATAAGTATGGGTCCTTCATCTTCAAAGTGCCACAGGCAGATGTTGGTTGTAGACTTTGTAATCCTAATCAAACAATCTTCACTAATGATCAATCAAACCTGCAACATTACAAGTTACAGCCACAAGGGTCAATACATTTTGAATTGTATTGGCAAGTGATACTATGGTAGTATTGTGGAATCTATCAACTATATGCATTTGGCTAAGTGGAGTTGAGGATTGCATTGCTCAAAATAGGTTTTTCCTTAACATTTGAAAATACTAAGTTTTTGCTTGACAAAATCATTTTTCTCAATCAAAGATTGAAGATCCTTTTCCAAGGCATCTCTCAATCAAAGATTGAATGTTTCAAACAACCCTTGTTCAATCCACAAGTTTTAAATTAAAAATTTGAATGATGAGATTCTTGATTGCTTCCATGTCTTGATGCTCAAATTGTCCTTTACCAGGGACATGGCTAAGTACTTAGATTTTACACTCTGCAGAGGTGGTGCACTTTCCCCACAAGACTTGGTTTCCCAAGACAAGATCTTTCAGAAGCCTTCCCTTAGACCAAAATGGACGCGTTCCAACCTATCAAGCACTACCACCCACTGTACATATGGCTAAGTTCTTGCAACCTATATGATCATGGCAGAGCCCATATTGCCAAGTGGTTGCACTTGAAGCTTCTCAACATTTGACATCTCAAATCCCTTTGTTTCCTGGGTGGCCATCCACAAGTGAGATACACAAGGTTCACCAGTCCCCTGGCCTTGTGTAACCACTCAACATATCCTAATCCTTCCATTCCACCCAGGTGATTCATTAACTTAGTTGTTTTATTAAACAAAACATAAGTCCTCAGACTTAGAATATTTTTCCATAGTGTGAATATATTTTCCACCCATATATACTATTAGCTAGGCTAAGCTTGGTAGTAATAGGAAACTTAACTTATGAAATCCTACTAAGGATTCATCTACTAGGTTTTCCTATAGCAAGATCTATACTTAGCAAAATCCATGCAAGTTTACTTAGCAAAATCACTAATGCATAGAGAAAGTAATGGGACAAAAATATGAAGCATCACTTGCCTTTTTGGTAGAGTATGGGTTCACTCCTTGATCTTGCTAGTCTCACACTTTCTAACTTCTCTACAAGTCAATCAAGTAGACACAAAATCAACTAGCATTCCAAACCAATAAATCAATCAAACAATTTAACACACACAAAACAATGGGATCTAAGTCATGCATAAGTATGCAAAGGATGGTTCTATTGCAAGGATGGTATCTACTAGGTTTCTAAACTTTGTAGGGTCCAAATTGGTCATTTACCAAAATGGCAAAGTCAATTGAAAAAGGGTTTTTATCCATAAACCATTTTTTAAATCTAATCATTATTTTATGTGGTGAAAATTATTTCTATCAAAGCAAAACTTTATGTTTTTCACCCAATGAGTTGCTATTGCAAAGCTTGGTGTTTTTGGGTCAGTAGGTTTGGTCCAAACTATTTTCTCAAAGTTTCCTTTCCATAAACATTTTCATAATAAAATCAATAACTTTATTTGGCTAGAAATTGGCTAAGTCAAATAATTCAACCTAAATTTTTCCAAAATCATTTTTAACACCAAGGGTTGGTTCCTAGGGTCAGTAAGGTCACACCAAACCATTTTGCAAAAGTTTTACCCCTAAATTCAATTTTAAACAATTTTTATACCCTAAACAAGCTCACAAAAGAATCTGCAAAAACAAACAAACTAACAAATACTATTTGCTAAACCAAGGGAATGGTTGGCTAGGTCTTGTTCTCCTGAATCCAACGACATAAAATTTGAAATTTTTGGACATGTGGTTTGAAAGTTAAAGAGGTTTGAAAATGGCATTTAAATCTGGTTTCTAAATTCTATTTCAGATCGTCTGGTGCCACGCGTCATGTTTTAATTCGCCGGTACCGGTTCGCGTGGATCGACCAACGTGGGCCGCTGGATCTAAAGTAAATCTTACGGCGCAGATGCTCTCATACCCCTTCGATAAGTGACTCTATCCTAGCCAATGGATCTGCATCTGACGGTTCCTATTGCTTGGCCAAATAGCAGCGGCGCTGGCGGCGGCGACTGGCGGCGGCGACTCTGTTTCGCGGCGGCGCCGGCAATACAGGAAGCGAAGAAGAGGGGGAGGATGCTCACCAGGTTCGCAATGCAGTGCTGATACTCAACGTGCTCTTGGTTGGTGGAGGGGCGCACGGGGACGGGCAGGATTCTTCGCCGGAGTTGGTTCTGGCGACGGACGCGCGCAGTCGAGGTCGAGGACGATGCTACAGATCACGCCAAGGCAAGCAGAAGGCAAGGTTAGCTGCGCAAGGTCGAGGCGGTGACGCGTGCATGAAAGAGAAGAGGAGGGGCGGTCGGATACAACCTGTGGCCGTCGTCGGAGAAGAAGACAAACGCGCCGGCGTCGGGAGCTTGTCGTAGTCGATGCTCCAGGGCGTCCGCGGTCGAACTAAAAGTGCTGGGAGGTGCGTCTGGGAGTGGGGAAGTTGTCAGCGTGCTCAGGGAGGCTCGGGGCAGTGTCGTGTCGCCGGAATCGGCGCCAGACTTCGTCGGAACAGAGGGTGCTCAGAGAGTAATTGAGGCGGCTTGGGGGCGTGCTTTGGGGAGAGGGCAGAGGGGAAATGAAGAAGGGACGCTGGCGTTTTATCGAGCTTGGTCAAGGTGAGGTAAAGGCCCGGCGTTATTGCGAATTGATCGCGCGGATTGAAGGCAGCAACGGCAGCGAGGTTTGGGGGAGGGAGGTCACGCGGTGAGGACGATGAACAGAGGAAAGTGGGGCCGTTGCGTCAGTGGGAAAAGGGGAGAGGGGGAGGTGGGCTAGGTGGGCTGTTGGGCTGGGGCAGTTGGGCTGGTCGTTTTACTCTTATTTTTTTCTGTTTGCTTTGTTTTATCTTTTTCTATTTCCTATTTTCTGATTTGAACTTCATCCAACTATTCAAGCATTCAAATAATTCAAACAATTCAACAATTGTAATGAGTTTTTGGTTCTGTCTATCAACATAAACCAAATCTCAAAATAAAATAATATTTAAGATCCCTTCATTAATTAAATAAAAGGGTCCTTTATTTATTTAATATGGTTTGATTTATTTAATAAAATCTTCATTTCAAATCCAAACACTTTCAAAACCAAATCAGTAGGTTTTATTTGAAAATATAAGATACTTGAATTACTTGTTTAAAACAAATTAACCTTTTATTTAGGGGTCCATTATTAATTAAATACAATAGACTTTCATTATTAAATCAAATAGGATTTGTTTTATTAAAAACTTTATTTTGAAACCAATATAGTGCCAAAACCATTCAGTAGGTTTTATTTGTGAATATCAAATATTTAGAAAACTTATTTAAATTAATTTAATAAGTTTTGATGTTTTATTCAAAATGGTAAAACCTTTTATTTAAATAAAATGTGGATATTAATTCCTTATTATTTTATTTAAATAAACCTTTACTATTTTTATTCAAAACAAAATGTTTTAATTCCAAAGTTTGGTCAAGGTTTAATTTGGCTTTATAAAATAATCCTTATTTATGAATCCACCTTTTCTTTTGAAAACCAAATCTTTTTATTTAAAGATTCAAAATAGTAATTTTAAAACATTTTAATTTCCTTTAATAAATGTTTATCTTTATAAATCCCTTTAGGATTTTATTTGATTCAAATTGGTTTGAGGTTCCATTTGAATTCCAAAAAGTTTCTTCTGGCCCTGAAAATCAAACAAAGTTTTATTTTATTAATTTATTTTCACATTACAAGATTTGGAAAATCTTGGGATGTGACATAGGATATCGGGTCCAAAAATCTGACTCTCTCCTACTTCCGACCAGTTCAAAGGGGTGCGACACTTTCTTCCATACATGAATTCAAATGGGGTCATTTGCAAACTAGCTTGATAATTGTTGTTGTATGAAAATTCTGCACACGGCAGACAGTCTTCCCATTTAGATCCATATTCTAACACACATGCTCTCAGCATATCTTCGAGTATTTGATTTACTCGCTCTGTTTGTCCGTCGGTCTGAGGGTGATAAGCGGTACTGAAATCTAGTCGGGTTCCTAAACCTTCTTGGACTTTCTTCCAGAATCTCGAGGTAAACTGAGTTCCTCGATCTGATACGATGTTCTTGGGGACTCCATGCAAACTGACGATTCTAGTGATGTATAACTCTTCTAGCTTCGAACTCTGATATGTGGTCTTGACTGATAAGAAATGTGCGACTTTGGACAACCTGTCCACGATGACCCAGATAGAGTCATTTCCCCTACTAGAAGTAGGCAATCCGGTGATAAAGTCCATTCCAACTGAATCCCATTTCCATTCCGGAATCTGCAATGGTTGCAACAATCCAGTGGGTCTTTGATGTCCCGCCTTGACTCTCTGACATATATCACACTTGGCGATATAGCTTCCGATTTCTCTCTTCATCTTATGCCACCAAAATTGATCCTTCAAATCTTGATACATCTTCGTTCCTCCGGGGTGGATAGAATAAAGAGTATCATGAGCTTCCTTCAGAATAACTTCTTTCAATTCAGAATTTGCTGGTACACAAAGGCGTCCTTTGTACCACAAAACTCCTTCTTCGTCTTCGATGAATCCGGGTACTTTGCCTGTACCGATACGACGCTTGATTCCGTCGATACTAGCATTTCCTTTCTGCGCTTCCTTGATCTGGCTGATCAAAGTGGGTTGAAGTTCTATGCTAGCCAAAAATCCTTCACTTACTAATTCCATTCGGAAATCTTCCATCTCTTTGTGCAAGCTTGGTTGCTCCTTCAAAATCATGGAGTTCAAGCGACACAACAATCTGCTAAGGGCATCTGCTACCACGTTGGCTTTACCGGGGTGATAGTGAATGTCCAGATCGTAATCCTTGATTAGTTCAATCCATCTTCTCTGTGTCATATTCAGCTCCTTCTGAGTGAATATATACTTCAGGCTCTTGTGATATGAATAAATCTCACAACGATTTCCCATCAGGTAATGCCTCCATATCTTCAGGGCTAGAACTACGGCTGCGAGTTCGAGGTCATGGGTTGGGTAATTTTGCTCATGTTGTTTCAGTTGTCGAGATAGATAAGATATAACTTGGATGCGTCACAATACACGTCAAAGGGCTTCGTGATATCCGGCATGATTAAGATTGGGGCTGAAATCAATCTCCTCTTGAGTTCTTGAAAACTCGCTTCACATTTGTCCGTCCATTCAAACTTCTTGTCCTTCTTCAGCAATTGGGTCATGGGTCTGGCGATGCTCGAGAATCCTTCTACGAACTTGTAGTAGTATCCCGCCAATCCGAGAAATGCACGAACTTGGGTTTGAGTGGTTGGGGCTTGCCAATCTTCGACATCTTTCACCTTCGCAGGGTCAATGGCAATTCCTCCGGCTGATACAATGTGGCCGAGAAATCCTACCTCCTGTAACCAGAATTCACATTTGCTAAACTTTGCATACAACTGATGCTCTCTAAGGGTTCCAAGAATGGTCCTTAGGTGTAGCTCATGTTCTTCTTCTGATTTGGAATAAATTAGAATGTTGTCGATGAAAACGACAAACTTATCCAGGAAGTCCATAAAAATCTTATTCATGAGATTCATGAAATAAGCTTGGGCATTGGTTAATCCAAAATACATGACAGTATACTCGTATAATCCATATCTGGTGGTAAAGGCAGTCTTGGGGATATCCTCTGCGCGAATCTTGAGTTGATGATAGCCAGTCTAAGATCAATCTTAGAAAACACTTTGGCACCGGTCAACTGATCAAACAAATCTTCTATCTTGGGCAATGGGTACTTGTTCTTGATAGTGACATCATTCAACTTTTGATAATCCGTACACAAACGGTTACCTCCATCCTTCTTGTCCACAAATAAGACAGGTGATCTCCATGGTGACGCACTTGGTTGAATCAATCCAATTTCCAACATGGCATCTAGTTGCTTCTTCAGTTCTGCTAGTTCAGACGGGTTCATGCTATATGGTCTCTGGGCTATGGGTCCTGTTCCGGGGATTAGTTCAATGATAAACTCGATATCCCAATCTAGGGGCATACCGGGCAAAACATATGGAAATACATCGGGGTATTCACAGACTATCCGGACTTGGTCAATGGTAGGTTGGGCTATACTCTTGTTGCACTTGAATTGACGAGGTAAGGTTTCAGATATATGCTCGACTGATACTCCGGCAGTACTGGTCATGGTTATGGCTTTCTTGGCACAGTCAATTAATCCTTTATGTTTGGACATCCAATCCATTGCTAGTACTACTTCCAAACCTTTAGTTCCAAGTACTATCAGATTAGCATAAAAATCTATGACATTGATTCGGATAGGGAAAGCTTTGCAAATTTGCCTAGCCTTGGTGGTTGAACCGGGGATTTGAACAATCATAACATGCTTCAGTTTGGTTGGTTGAATCTTACTAGTGCAGGCAAATTCTTCAGTGACAAATGAATGCGATGCACCAGAATCAAACAACACTCTAGCAAGTACTAAATTAACAGAAAACATACCCAGCACGACGTCTGGCGTTTCCTGAGCTTCTTTAGCATGCATGAGAAAAAGACGGCCGTTGCGGTTGAGCGAGTTCCCTGGGGCAAACCTTCTTCCAGGCTGAACACGACGCTACTGCTGAGCTGGGGCATTTGCATTGGGGGCTGTGGCATTATTCTTGTTGGGGCACTCGTTGGAGTAGTGGCATTTATTTCCACAGTCATAACAAGTCACTTGCGACTTGTCCTTTGCTGCAACAGGCACAACATTACTTCCAGTCCTCGGGCAGTGTTGGTGTTGGCGGCAGCATTGTTGTTGCTGAACTTTGGTGGGGCACGGTTGAAATTGTTAGAGTTGCCGGGGTTGTTGTGATTTCCTCCGGGCCTTGGGTTTCCACGGTTGGGATAGGTCGGACGGTTCATCGGGGGTCTATTGGTTCTTGGGGCAAATCCTGGAGATGGGTTAGGGCGATACTTTGGGGTCTTATGGGTTCCTGGTTGATGCATCATGCGACGCTTTCGGTTCTCGTTGGCTTGGTTGATCTTTCCTTCCATCTGGATATTAGAGTCGACAAGGGCTTCAATATCAGCAAAGGGGATATTGACCAACACAGTCTGCATCTCATCGTGCAGTCCATTCAAGAATCTCTCCTTCTTCTTGGCTTTAGTGTCGATCTCATCCGGGGCATACCTAGCTAATGACAAGAATTTGTCACGATATTCCACTACGGTCATCATTCCTTGCTTCAGTTCTCTGAACTCATCTCTCATTCTCTTGATCAAACCCGGTGGCACATGGGTTCTGCTGAACTTGACCTTGAATTCCTCCTAGTTCATCATCTGTCCTCCGGTCATTGCACGAACACTGTTCCACCATGCTCTGGCATCTCCGGCTAGATAGTGGGTGGCAAACAGAACTTTCTCGTTAGCTTCCACTCTGGCGACTTCTAGGTTGTTTTCCATGGTTTGCAGCCAATCGTCTGCGTCTAAGGGCTCTTCTAACTTAGTGAAAACAGTTGGGTTGGTATTCTGGAAATTCTTAAGCTTAGATGCATGGTTGTCCTGATTTCCTTGGCCTTGATTGTTGTTGGCCATCTGAGCTATGTGCTGAAGGGTGGCTAAGTTGGCTTCACGCTCTGCTCTTTCAGCTTCGCGGTCAGACACCAACATTTGCAAGATCTGCAACATCGGGTCCGGGGATGAACCACTTCCTCCGCAAGGCATCTGAAGATTGAGATAGATCATGAGAAAAGAGGGAAATTTCTAAGGTTCGGGGACTTTGAAAAGTTTTAAAAGTTTGACTCGGATTTTTTTAGCAACTTGCTTTTCATTCATTCATTCATTCATAGCACCCAATACAAACACACACCACAAAACAAGAAAACAGATGGTTTTAAGAACCATTCTGGAAACTGCGATACAGTGGGACCGAATACTACTCTCTACGCTAGTGCTCAAGTGCTACTACTCCTCGGAGTGTAAGATCCCTCCCTTTTATAAATGTAAGGATCCTTGTGATTGCAATGCTAGTCCCTGGATCAACGCTAGCATCCACAGTTTAAGATGAAGTACACAGAAACAAAGGTCATTATTACATATCATTCCAGAGACAAACATAGTCTTTTACAAACTCCATGGCCACAGGCCTAATACAAGAGTTCAAATATAGAATAAGATAAATAAGTCTTCATCTTCATGTGCCACAGGCAAGCATGTCGAGTGTAGACTCATAACCCCTAATCACCATCAGAATAACCTGCAATATCACAAGTTACAGCCACAGTGGGTCAATACATTGGAATAGTATTGGCAAGTGATACCTTAGTAGAATATTAGTAGTCTAGATACTATATGCATTTTGGCTAAGTGTAGCTTAGGCTTGCTTTGCTCAAATAGGTTTTACCTATCAGTTCAAAACACTAAGTTTTTCTTTGACAAAACTTTCCCAAGGAATCACCAATAGACATTGGTGAACCTTTACCCTTGTTCAACCACAAGTTTTAACTTAGAAATTGGGATGAGGAGATTCTTGATAGCTTCCATGTCTTGATGCTCAAGTTGTCCAATACCAGGGACATGGCTAAGTACTTAGATTCTTCCATCTGCAGAGGTTGTGCACTTTCCCCACAAGACTTGATTTTCACCAAGACAGGACCTTTCAGAAGCCTTCCCTTAGACCAAATGGACGCGCTCCAAACCTATCATCCCACTACCACCAACTGTCCAAATGGCTAAGTTATTGCAACCTAAATGATCCAGGCAGAGCCCATAATGCCATGTGGCTGCACTAGAAGCTTCTTAACATTTGGCACCTCAAATCCCTTTGTTCCTGGGTGGCTTTCCACAAGTGAGATACACAAGGTAAACCATAGAAATGGGCCTTGTGTAACCACTCAACACAAACCATTCTTTCCATTCCACCCAGGTGTTTCATTCACTTAGTTGTTTTATTAGCAAAACACAAGTCAAAGACTTAGAAATATTTCACATAGCATGAATATAATCCACCCTTGGTTGCTACTAGCTAGGCTAAGCATGGCAAAGGTAAGCATCTTAACTTAGAGGAAATTCTAACAATTCTACAACTACTAGGATTTCCCAAGCATAGCAATAAGATACTTAGCAAAATATTCATGCAAGTCCTATACAAAATATTTCTAATGCATAGGTAAAATATAGGAATAAATCATGAAGCACCACTTGCCTTGGTAGTTTGGGGAGTATCAACAATCTTCACAATCACAATCACTATTTGCACCAAAATCTACACATAAAATAATGGCACAAAATCACATACACAATATATACAAGCAAAATACATGAATGTATGCAAAATGCCATGTGATGATTTTCTACACCAAACAAGACAAGTACACAGTACTGAATCATAAACAAGTCCAAAATAATACAAATAAACTTTATTTGAATAACATAACATTTTTCAAATAATTACTATACACAAATTATGCCTACAAATGTTTCTGTAAAAACAACCATTTTTAAAGAGGCAAAACATTAAACACATTGCATAAACAGAAAGGATTTTCTCTCCTGATTCCAATGGTATAAAATTTGTCAAATTTGGACGTGGGAAATCAAAAGTTATGAATTTTACAAGTTTAAACATCTAATAGATCTAAATTTTGTTTTTAAAACAAAGGACTAGCCACGCGACGCTCTCTGATTGGTTGATACCGATTCGCGTGAATCGACTAACGTGGATCATCAGATCTAACTTAAATCGCATGGCCAGATCTGTTCAGTACCCCTTCGTTAAGTGATCGATCTAACATGTTGGATCTAGATGCAACGGTTCGCGATCAAGCGACCAAAGCCTGGCGGCGCTAGCGGCGGCGAGTGGCGGCGGCGGCTCTGTCAGAGACGTTGCCGACGATCTAGGTCGCGCAGGAGAGGGAGAGGTGGCTTACCGAGTTCGCCGTGTCCTGCTGATGCTCAAGGTAGGCTTCGTTGGCGAAGGGGAACACCGTGGATGTCGCTGGAGCTCGTCGGAGTTGTGCGCGGCGTCGAGTGCTTGCAGATGACGACGTTGTCGAGGTTCTGCGTCGCCCTAGCACGAGTCGGTGGCATTAGGGAGTGCGCAAGTATACGGCGAACACTACTGGATCAAGGAGAATACAAGGGGCGGTCAGATTATACCTCAATTGCTCGTCGGAGTTAGACGGTGGTTCTGTCACTTGCGGCCGTTGTTGGGGATATTCTATATGGGTATCCTCATAGCATGTCTCTTATCCGACTAACCCGGATGGCCCATAGTCGGTAGCATGGCCTATGGCCTGCTGGGCGGCCCAGTTAGGTGGATCTAGAAGGGAGGCCCATGCAGGATAAAGGAAGGCTACGGTGGAGTCACCAGCGTACCCGGAGCCTTGGAGTACAAGATACACAAGACTAGTAATAGACGGTGTAGAACTCTATAACCTGTCCGGCTAGGACTTTTCCCTGTAACCCTAGGACCTGGCGACTATATAAGTCGGTCCTATGGGAGCCTTTAGGGCACAACTTCACATAACCTCGCACAACGAACCTAGTCTCTGTAACTCGGCGTATTGCCATTATAGTGATTTATAGCAGGAGTAGGATTCCGCCACCGTTGTGGGATCTGAACCTGGGTAAGTTGTGTTACCTCGTACCCGTCAACCGTCCGCCTTACCCCACGTCTCTAAACACGCACTGTGATGACCCCTCCATGGCGTACTCATCGTAAATACCACGACAGCCGTGAACGGGGACGGCGAGCTGGGTCACGAGAAGACAAACGGAAGGTATCAGGAAACGCGCAAGAACTTGATGGTCACGATTGTTTGAACCAGAGAAAGGGGGGCGGTCGGAGCTCACCGGAATCGGTCGCCGGAGGTCATCGGTGCTGCGGGGTTCTGAGCTCAAATGCGCGCAGCCTAGTGGCGGAGCGAGCATGAGGGGAAAGACGCGGGTGAGGAGAGGGTTTTATAGCCGGAGCAGGGGCGAGGATCACGCGAAGAAACGCCGGCAATTAAGCCTGCTTCAATCGCGGCAGTAATGGAGTTAACAGCGGCGTCAACGGGGTCGTGGGGGTGCGTGGTTTGGGATGATGCTCACGTGGCATTGGGTCCACCAGTCAACTAGCGCGGGGTAAGCCTGCGTCGCGTGAGAGAGAGAGAGAGAGAGAAGAACCCCGGGTGGGCTTAGTGGGCTAGGTCTGCTGCTGGGCTGAAAGTCTAGCGCCGGCCCTTTTCCATTTCTTATCTCTTTTTCTTTTTCTAAAATGATTTTCATGTATTGAATTCCAAAACTTTCTAGACTTTTATAAAGTGAAACCTTCATATTTTTGAGCATAAAACCATGCTGTCCTGCTGGACTTGCTTGGTTCCTTTGAAAATTTTAAAATAAACAGTGCCTTAGCACAAGATTTGATAAATATAGGAAAAAGGGTTTTAAAAACCATAATTTGTTTTGGAAAAAAAAATCCAAGCTTGGAACTCAACCACACCATCTCATGATAAAACAATCCTTGGTTTGAAACAAATATTCTCTCTCTAGAGAGTAGCATTGGATCAATGCTTGCTTACATAAAATAATAAGCACCCAAATGCTTATGTTTTTGTAATGACTTTGAAATTCATCCCTAAATGATTATGCATGCATGGATGATATGCAAACTTTGAAAACATGATTTTAGGGATGTTACAAATCTAACCCCCTTAAGGTGAATCTCGCCCTCGAGATTCGGATTGGCTAGCAAATAGGTGAGGGTGGTCTTTCCGAAGATCATCTTCTCTTTCCCATGTTGCTTCTTCTTCGGAATGATGTTTCCATTGGACTTTGCAGAACTTGATAGTCTTAGTCCGAGTAACTCTTTCTGCAGTCTCAAGAATCTTGATAGGTTTTTCCTCATAAGTGAGATCACTTTCCAATTGAACCTCCTCCAAAGGTATGGTATCCTTCAAAGAAGTCTCTTCCATCTCTGGATGACATTTCTTAAGCTGACTCACATGAAACACATTGTGAACGGCAGACAATGATTCTGGCAATTCAATCTCATAAGCTACTTCTCCTTTACGACTCAGAATCTTGAATGGTCCAACATATCTTGGGGCCAATTTTCCTTTGACTCCAAATCTCTTCACTCCACGAAGTGGTGACACTCTAAGATAAGCTCTATCACCCACTTCATAAGTGACTTCTCTACGCTTAGGATCTGCGTAGCTTTTCTGTCGAGACTGTTCTATCTTCAATCTGTCCCTAACTAGTTTGACTTTCTCTTCAGCCTCTTTGATTAGTTCTGGTCCGAACAAACTTCTTTCTCACACATCATTCCATAGTAATGGGGTGGTACACTTTCTCCCATAGAGAAATTCAAACGGTGCCATCTCAATACTGGCTTGATAGCTGTTGTTGTAAGAGAATTCTGCGTAAGGCAGACTTTCATCCCAACTAGCTCCATAATCTAGAGCACATGCTCTCAACATGTCTTCAAGAATCTGGTTGGTTCTTTCTGTTTGACCATCAGTATGAGGATGAAAAGCAGTGCTGAATTCCAATCTCGTTCCTAATGACTCATGTAGTTGCCTCCAAAAATGAGAAGTGAACTGAGTTCCCCTATCAGACACAATACTCTTGGGTACTCCATGTAGACATACAATTCTACTCATATAGATCTTGGCTAACTTAGCACTTGTGTAGGTTGTCTTCACGGGTATAAAATGAGCCACTTTAGTTAAGCGATCCACTACTACCCAAATAGAATCATATCCTGACCGGGTCCTTGGCAATCCGGTGATGAAATCCATGCCAATCTTGTCCCACTTCCAACCAGGAATAGGTAGTGGTTGTAGTAATCCTGCTGGTTTCTGATGTTCCGCTTTCACTCTACTACATACATCACACAAAGCAATATGTTCGACAATGTCCTTCTTGAGACTATTCCACCAAAATCTTTCTTTCATATCCATGTACATTTTGGTGTTACCCGGATGAATGGAATACGGTGAGTTGTGTGCTTCTTGTAAAATCAGTTTCTGAAGTTCCGGATCTTGTGGAACACAGATACGTTTTCCATACCATAAAATACCCTGTTCATCTTCATGGAATCCTTTGGCTTTTCCCTTGCCAATCTTTTCCTTAATCTCTTCAATTTCCTTATCTATCTTTTGGTCTTCTTTGATTTTGTCCAACAAAGTGGGTTGAACCTCCAATGACATGAGATGTCCTTCTGGTATAATCTCCAATCTGAGATCTCTAAATTGGGCACACATATCAACTGGCAATTCTCCCTTAGTAAGACCATTCACAAAAACCTTACGGCTTAGAGCATCCGCTACAACATTTTCTTTACCGGGGTGGTATTGAAAACTCAAGTCGTAGTCCTTGATGAGTTCTAGCCATCTTCTTTGTCTCATGTTAATTTCCTTCTGGGTGAAGATATACTTCAAACTCTTGTGATATGTGAACACTTCACATCGCTTTCCCAAAAGGTAGTGTATCCATGTTTTGAGTGCATGGACAACAGAGGCTAACTCTAAATCATGAGTAGGGTAATTTACCTCATGAGTTTTGAGTTGTCTCGAGGCATAAGCCACAACTTTCCCATCTTGCATTAGAACTGCACCTAATGCATGATGAGATGCATCACAATACACTTGGAAATCTTTCTCCAAATCTGGCAGACATAAGACTGGTGCTGTCACTAGTCTCTTCTTCAATTCTTGAAAACTGAGTTCACATCCCTCAGACCAAGCAAATTTCTTGTCTTTCTTTAGTAACTCTGTCATTGGCTTAGCTATCTTGGAGAAATTTTCAATGAACCTCCTGTAGTATCCTGCCAAGCCAAGGAAACTACGAACCGCTTTTACTGACTTTGGAGATTCTCATTCAGTTACAGATGACATTTAGTGGGATCAACTGCTACACCATCTCCTGACACAACATGCCCAAGAAATCCAACTTCGTTTAACCAAAATTCACACTTGCCGAATTTGGCATACAACTTATGCTCTCTAAGCTTTTCAAGTATCAAACGCAAATGTCCTTCATTCTCTTCTTTGCTCTTGGAGTAGATCAAAATGTCATCGATGAAAATGACAACAAACTTGTCAAGGAATTCCATGAACACCTTGTTCATCATATTCATGAAGTAAGCTGGTGCATTGGTCAAACCAAATGGCATCACGGTATACTCATACAATCCATACCTAGTGGTGAAAGCTGTCTTAGGTATGTCTTGTTCTCTTATCTTAAGATGAAAGTAACCTGATCGGAGATCAATCTTTGAGAACACACAGGCTCCTTCTAACTGATCAAACAAGTCATTGATTCTAGGCAAAGGGTATTTGTTCTTGATAGTCACCTCATTGAGTGAGCGGTAATCTATGCATAACCTTTGACTTCTATCCTTCTTTTCCACAAACAAGACTGGTGCTCCCCAAGATGAAGAACTTGGTTGAATAAATCCTTTCTGCAACTGTTCTCCAAGTTGTTTCTTGAGTTCTTTCAACTCATCAACTTACATCTTGTACGGTCTCTTTGCTATTGGTCCAGATCCTGGTAGCAAGTCAATAAGAAACTCCACATCTCTATCTGGTGGCATTCCCGGCAATTCTTCCGGAAACACATACGGATATTCACTCACAATTGGCACACTGTCTATGCTAACCCCTTAAGAGAATTTAGCTTACTCCCTTTCGATTCAAAGTTAGACTTGAATCTTATCTGTTTCTTTTCCGGGGTTGTGAGTGCAACAGTTCGATTAGCACAATCTAGTACTCCTTCATACTTGGTCATCCAATCCATTCCCAAAATTACATCCAGTCCTTGGGAATCTAGGATTATCAGACTCGCTGGAAACTTATGCTTTCCAAACTCTATTACTAGATCCCAGCATCCAAGACTCACTATCATATCTCCACTTGGAGAACTTACTTTTATTGGACACCCAATGTTTTCAGTTGGAAACCCATTTCTATCAACAAATGCTTTTGATATGAATGAATGTGATGCACCAGTATCAAAAAGAACAAGTGCTGGAATAGAATTGAGTTTGAACTTACCAGCCACAGCATCTGACTCTTCATAGATTTCCTCCACATTGATGTGGTTCACTTGCCCCTTATGGAAAGGGTTGGGCTTGTTGGGTCCTTCAACTTTCTTTTCTGGGCACTCATTTGCATAATGCCCCATCTTCTTGCACTTAAAACATTCAACCTGACTAAGATCCTTCTTGACAGGTTGGCTTCCACTACCACTTCCACTTCCATTGTGGTGGTTCTTGTACCCACTCTTGTGATTTTTGTACTTGTCATTGTCATGACTACGGTAATGCTTGTTGTCATGATGACGGTTGTGGTTGTGGTGTTTGTTGTACTTCCCATGCTTGTGGGATCCAGAATTCTCACTATCATCATAATGGGAATGCTTGTGAGACGATCCCGAGTTGTGCTTGTCAAAGTGCTTCCTCTTCCTACTTTCAACTTGTTTCATCTTGCTCTCCAAGATGGCAGCCTTGTCACAAAGAGACTGATATGTGGGGACATAGGCCACAACTAACTGCAGGTTCAATTCATCGTTCAATCCTTCAAGGAACTTTTCTTTCCTCTTAGCATCAGTGTTAACTTCATCCGGTGCATAACGCGCCAGATTGTTGAACTCCTCAATATATTAAGCCACGCTGCGGTGGCGCTGCTTTAAGTTATGAAATTCCTTCTTCTTCAAACTCATCACTCCGGATGAGATGTGAGCAGTACGGAAACCATCTTCAAAGATAGCCCATGTCACATCCTCAATGGGAGTGGTGATCTGGAAGTTATCCCACCAAGTAGCTGCTGGTCCTTCCAACAAGTGTGTTGCAAACCTGACTTTCTCCTCATCTGTACAGCCAACAGTTATCAAGTCCTTGTTCACTGAGCGTAGCCAATCATTGGCCACCATGGGATCAGTAGTTACTGAGAACTTTGCTGGCCTCAGTCTTAAGAATCTGGTAAGCATGTCAAAACCCGGTGGGTTATTCTGATTGTTGTTGTTGTTATTATTATTATTATTGTTGTTGTTGTTGTTGTTCTGATTCTGTATGAACGTGGTCATCATCTGCATCAGCTGTGTCTGAGCTGTCATCATCTGTTGCATCTCGGGGGTGATATTATTATTGTTGTTAGGGTTGGGATTGGCACGTCGAGGAGGCATCTGTGGTTTTCAATAAGGATAAGAATGAGATACCCATAGATGCTTAACATGCACAATACATCACACAGATAATCACAAACAAGCCTCAAATAACAAAAGTTCAACAACATATACAACAAGTTTTTGAAAAGTAAACACACCAATAGCAAGCCATCCACATGTTGGATGGTCATTGCGACTCAATAATCAAAAGCATGTTAAATAAAAGATAAATGAGTAGTCATCACTACTCCTCTGCATCGACCTCCTCATCAACAAGTGTAAGACCTGCATTCTCCATTGCGGTCTTGTATTCCTCGACATTGATAGTCAAGGCCTCTACTTTGGCTTTGAGAGCCCTCTTCTGTGAACGAAGTCTCTCAATCACCACCTGCTGATGCTCGAGCTCGAAGTCCTTGGCCTCTAGTTCTGAAGTCATGTCTCGAATCCTCTTGTTCCTATCTTGGACTCTCTTCTCTTGACTCTTGAACTTTCTATCCTGACTCTCAAACTTGGCCTCCATTTCCTTGACTATCTCATCTTGCTCCGCGAAGAGCTTGTCCTTCTCACAAAGCTGCACCTGGAGTTCGTCATTGCTAAGCATGACGTTGGTCCTATCAGTATCTAGGTGCCTAAGAAGAACCTCTAAGTCCTGGAGGTATGGACGAATCGACTCTGCCGTCTCTCTAGCAGTATCCTCGAAGTAAATGGCCTCACCATCCTCATCACGTCTACCGAAGACGTGGAAGTGAGTACCTCTAATCTCCCGAGAGTTTCTCCCTAACAAGCTTCCAAGCAAATCCTGCATGACTACCTCTAGGCCTCTCTCCTTGTCATCATGCATGAGCTTGAATGTAATGGCCTCCGTGGCTGGCTCAGTCTGGCGTCCTGGCTGAGTAACCTTGAAGCCCCAAAGGTACTTCCTCTCGAACTTGGTGAGGGGAAGCATCATGATGGTAGGAAGTGGGAGATTGAGCACACTAGTGAGCTCAATAAGACGAGTGCCAAAACGAGTTCCCTTGAACTCTTCAGCCGTGCTGATGGTAACATTATGCATCTATTTTATAAGATGGGCAAATGTTAGAAACAACATCAATAGAAACACACAAGACAAAGTGACTCAAGCATATCATTGGCAAACAAACACACAATTCATAGTATATAAACAAGGTTCAATATCACTTAATTAAAATTTTTGGAAATATAATGATACGTGTGATGGTCCAACTAACAAGGCACAAAACATCTTTCACTCTCTAGTCTAAGAGGCTAACAATGCATCCTTCTATCAGTAGAGATGAGAAAGAAGATTAGAAAAGTTTACAAGAAGAATAAGATAAGTGTGGAAGTTGTTGGAATTTTTTTCCCTTAGTGGTTTCTAATCCAATCCTAGGGTCATAATCCTACAGGCAACACAGTGCTCTGATACCATCTGTAAGATCCCTCCCTTTTATAAAGGTAAGGATCCCTGTGATTGCAATGCTAGTCCCTGGATCAATGCTAGCATCCACAGTTTAAGATGAAGTACACAGAAACAAAGGTCATTATTACATATCATTCCAGAGACAAACATAGTCTTTTACAAACTCCATGGCCACAGGCCTAATACAAGAGTTCAAATATAGAATAAGATAAATAAGTCTTCATCTTCATGTGCCACAGGCAAGCATGTTGAGTGTAGACTCATAACCACTAATCACCATCAGAATAACCTGCAACATCACAAGTTACAGCCACAGTGGGTCAATACATTGGAATAGTATTGGCAAGTGATACCTTAGTAGAATATTAGTAGTCTAGATACTATATGCATTTTTGCTAAGTGTAGCTTAGGCTTGCTTTGCTCAAAATAGGTTTTACCTATCAGTTGAAAACACTAAGTTTTTCTTTGACAAAACTTTCCCAAGGAATCACCAATAGACATTGGTGAACCTTTACCCTTGTTCAACCACAAGTTTTATCTTAGAAATTGGGATGAGGATATTCTTGATAGCTTCCATGTCTTGATGCTCAAGTTGTCCAATACCAGGGACATGGCTAAGTACTTAGATTCTTCCATCTGCAGAGGTTGTGCACTTTCCCCACAAGACTTGATTTTGACCAAGACAGGACCTTTCAGAAGCCTTCCCTTAGACCAAATGGACGCGCTCCAAACCTATCATCCCACTACCACCAACTGTCCAAATGGCTAAGTTATTGCAACCTATATGATCCAGGCAGAGCCCATAATGCCATGTGGCTGCACTAGAAGCTTCTTAACATTTGGCACCTCAAATCCCTTTGTTCCTGGGTGGCTTTCCACAAGTGAGATACACAAGGTAAACCATAGAAATGGGCCTTGTGTAACCACTCAACACAAACCATTCTTTCCATTCCACCCAGGTGTTTCATTCACTTAGTTGTTTTATTAGCAAAACACAAGTCAAAGACTTAGAAATATTTCACATAGCATGAATATAATCCACCCTTGGTTGCTACTAGCTAGGCTAAGCATGGAAAAGGTAAGCATCTTAACTTAGAGGAAATTCTAACAATTCTACAACTACTAGGATTTCCCAAGCATAGCAATAAGATACTTAGAAAAATATTCATGCAAGTCCTATACAAAATATTTCTAATGCATAGGTAAAATATAGGAATAAATCATGAAGCACCACTTGCCTTGGTAGTTTGGGGAGTAGCAACAATCTTCACAATCACAATCACTATTTGCACCAAAATCTACACATAAAATAATGGCACAAAATCACATACAGAATATATACAAGCAAAATACATGAATGTATGCAAAATGCCATGTGATGATTTTCTACACCAAACAAGACAAGTACACAGTACTGAATCATAAACAAGTCCAAAATAATACAAATAAACTTTATTTGAATAACATAACATTTTTCAAATAATTACTATACACAAATTATGCCTACAAATGTTTATGTAAAAACAACCATTTTTAAAGAGGCAAAACATTAAACACATTGCATAAACAGAAAGGATTTTCTCTCCTGATTCCAATGGTATAAAATTTGTCAAATTTGGACGGGGGAATCAAAAGTTATGAATTTTACAAGTTTAAACATCTAATAGATCTAAATTCTGTTTTTAAAACAAAGGACTAGCCACGCGGCTCTCTCTGATTGGTTGATACCGATTCGCGCGGATTGACTAACATGGACCGTCAGATCTAACTTAAATCGCACGGCCAGATCTGTTTAGTACCCCTTCGTTAAGTGATCTATCTAACACGTTGGAACTAGATCCAACGGTTCGCGATCAAGAGACCAAAGCCTGGCAGCGCTAGCGGCGGCGAGTGGCGGCGGCGGCTCTGTCAGAGACGTTGCCGACGATCTAGGTCACGCGGGAGAGGGAGAGGTGGCTTACCGAGTTCGCCGTGTTCTGTTGATGCTCAAGGTAGGCTTCGTTGGCGAAGGGGCGCACCGTCGATGTCGCTGGAGCTCGTCGAAGTTGTGCGCGGCGTCGGGTGCTTGGTTCTGCGTCGCCCTAGCACGAGTCAGTGGTATTAGGGAGTGAGCAAGTCTACGGAGAACACTACTGGATCAAGGAGAATACAAGGGGCGGTCAGATTATACCTCAATTGCTCGTCGGAGTTAGACGGCGGTTCTGTCACTTACGACCGTGAACGGGGACGGCGAGCTGGGTCACGAGAAGACAAACAGAAGGTATCAGGGAACGCGCAAGAACTTGCTGGTCACGATTGTTTGAACCAGAAAAAGGGGGGCGGTCGGAGCTCACCGGAATCGGTCGCCGGAGGTCGTTGGTGCTGCTGGGTTCTGAGCTCGAATGCGCGCAGCCTGGTGGCGGAGCGAGCGTGTGGCGTGAGGGGAAAGACGCGGGGTGAGGAGAGGGTTTTATAGCCGGAGCAGGGCGAGGATCACGCGAAGAAACTCCGGCAATTAAGCCTGCTTCAATCATGGCAGTAATGGAGTTAACGGCGGCGTCGACGGGGTCGTGGGGGTGCGTGGTTTGGGACGATGCTCACGTGGCATTGGGTCCACCAGTCAGCGAGCGTGTCGCGTGAGAGAGAGAGAGAGAGAAGAACCCCGGGTGGGCTTAGTGGGCTAGGTCTGCTGCTAGGCTGAAAGTCTGGCGCCGGCCCTTTTCCATTTCTTATCTCTTTTTCTTTTTCTAAAATGATTTTCAGGAAACCTTTTCAAATGAATTCAAATGTATTTGAATTCCAAAACTTTCTAGACTTTTATAAAGTGAAACCTTCATATTTTTTAGCATAAAACCATGCTGTCCTGCTGGACTTGCTTGGTTCCTTTGAAAATTTTAAAATAAACAGTGCCTTAGCACAAGATTTGATAAATATAGGAAAAAGGGTTTTAAAACCATAATTTGTTTTGGAAATTTTTGTCCAACCTTGGAACTCAACCACACCATCTCATGATAAAAAAATCCTTGGTTTGAAACAAATATTCTCTCTCTAGAGAGTAGCATTGGATCAATGCTTGCTTACATAAAATAATAAGCACCCAAATGCTTCTGTTTTTGTAATGACTTTGAAATTGATCCCTAAATGATTATGCATGCATGGATGATATGCAAACTTTGAAAACATGATTTTAGGGATGTTACACGGAGTCGGTGTACTCGTCATCCTCATCATCCTCATCGTCATCGATGAAGGCGAAATCATCCTCATCGGTGAAGAAGTCCATAGCCTGATCCTCCAGGAAATCATCGTCATCGCTGAGATAGGAGTAGGGGTCTCCACAAAGATCCTCTCCGGCATTCTCCCTTTCCTCCAACTGCATGTCTCTCTCGTGGATGGTCTCCTCCAAATCCGAGATACGGTGGCGAAGACGAGCAATGATGCGCTCCTTCTTGTCCAGTTGACGGTGGCGAGACTTGCGATCCTTCGCTAGCATGGCAATGGTCTGATCCTTCGTCTTGATGATGGCGGACTTGTGGTTGCAGTAGTCACGGCAATTATCCAATTCCTGTTGACGATCATACATCATGAAGCTGAGGTGGTCCAACTGAGTCTTCAGCTCGGGGTGGTATGGGGCTTCCAGTGGCTGTCCCATAGCATCACGCCTTGGACAAAACTCAAAGCGGGTACCCTTGATCTGGTTGATACTCTTCCCACACAGACGGGCAAGAGCTTCCTGCATGGCCCTGGCAAGTCCATCGATCCAGTTGTTTTCTCTTAAGGTGAACTGAATTCCCTCAGCAGTGGGAGGTTCAATCTTTCCTCGAAGACTTGCAACAATTAGCCACTGCAGGTCTTCTCCTCCTTGATCATTGAGCTGAGCTCCGAAGAACTCGGGGTGCGGACGCTCCAGAAGTTCCGAAAGCTGGTCCAAATCCCGCTCAAAGATAAGTTCTCCTCCATTTCCCCATTGATAAAACTTACTGTACTTCACATCCATCTATAAGAATATAGGATGAGTAAGTTAGTAGAGTGATCAAGTGTGTCAAATTTTAGGTATTTTGCAAGAGTTTTTTGAGGAACATGACGTTTTATGAAAGAATCAAAGTGATAAGAATGGGAATAAGTTTTTGTAAATATTTGCTTCCTTTGGTTTTGAAACTAAGTTTTTGATTCAAACATCCAGTCTAACTAGGGTCTCCTATGGTCAGGATGGCTCTGATACCAACTTGTCAACACCCGGATTTTTAATCCCAGATGCCTGTTATGCCATACATCGCAATCCCAGGATTACCATTTTTGCGAGACATATCAGATTTGGATACCACAGTACATCATCCATTACAAACCATACATAAGGTCTTACACCAATAAGGATCTCAAGATCCAGTTCTTAATACAACTCAAGCAACGGAAATACGTAATAATAAAGGTAGCGTAGGCGAAGCTCCATCTTTGGGGTCACATGCAATGCTGACGATGGGAGATGATCCTAGTTGTCGTAACCTTCCTGGGTTCCATCCTCCTGGTACTCCTCTTCATAGTCTGGCCACGGGAATAGCCAGGGACAAAGCCATGAGTACTCTTTAAGTACTCGCAAACTAATACTAACAAGTGAAGGGGTTTTTGTAGTAGGACACTAAGCTCTACGGTTGTTTTGCAAAAAGCTAGATTTACCTCTACTAAGTTTAGAAACGAAGAAAGCTAGTTGAAGTTTCATAACACCTAAGTGGGAACTTGTATTGCATATCACAACTCTGTTGTGGTCAAGTCATGGTCTCAATTCATTTCATAATTCATTTTGGAAACATCTGACGGGGGAACAGTATGGCCACTCCAACTGTCCATAACCGCGGACGCGGCTATTCGAATAGTTTGACACTCTGCAGAGATTGTACACTTTCACCACAACATTCGATACATCCGTCAGGAACAAATCCTGAATTCACCATACTCAGTATGCAGATAATCAATCCTAACCTTTCAATTACACGCCCTAGTATAAGTACCTCTCCTGGGAGTTTGGCCTCCCAACCATGACCAACTGTCATCTTGGGTACTGCACAGGTGGACAATCTTCACAAGGTAGCCTCAGCTCAGACCTTGGCCGTGAGGGAACCAATACTAAGGTATATAAACTTCCAGTCAAGCCCTAACCAATTCTCGGGTATTGTGGTTGTACGGTAAAATTGGAATGGTATCGCATCCAGACAACCATCAGTTTTATAAAGGGCTAAAGCTCATGCCTCAACATTTTCATCATCCAATCATCTAGTGTTCGGAAACACATGTCAAAACATCTCAGTAGAATGACTCATCATTCTAAGGTTTTCTTAACCATTTTCACCAAGTATTCCCATCTAAAGTTGATCAAGTTTTATGCTTAGCACTAGCATCTACAAATGGGAGTGAGTACTAATGAAGGGTGGTAAACAAGTGGAGTTTCAACTAAGTACAATCTCATGCCTTAGGGTGACATCAAGATTATCTAGCTTAGGCCAAATTTTATGCTCTTTATGCAACCTTCAATTATCTTTCTACTATCTACACTTTACTCAAGTAAACTCTAAGTAATAGCTTTGATAAATAAATAAAGTAGAAAGCTTGCAAGTAAAACTAGGATTGGGGTTATCTTTCTAGCATATAGTTGGCATGGTAACAAGCAAGTATTAGCTCGCATAGGTCAACTTGATTAGTAAGGATTGCATCAGTATCAGTATAAGCTTGCTAAGTTGCAAGTGTTAGCTTGCCTTGTGCAGAGCAGTGGTTGAAGTTCTCCTCGACTTCTTCTTCGTAGTATCCTCCTTCCTCCGCGTATCCTTGGTCGGTACTAGCGTCTATAAATAAATACGAGGTACACAAGCACCAAACAATACTTAACTATTTTCAATCATCACAGAAAGGTGTTCTATAGATGATCTAGCATCATCACTAATATCACAAGAATAAAGCATTTGCCTTATTTATTTTTATTTTTTTAGAAAAGTAATTTCTACTCATTGAAAAACTACTTAAGATTTAATATTCTCCAACTCAAACATGGGATCATGTTGACACATGTCATCACCACATATTTCAGTACATGGGAATGTGATTTAAAGTGGTGTCACAATTTAATAAGGTTTAACCTTTTTATTTTAAATAATTAAAATGACTAGAAATGCCTATGTGGCATTCTTTTATTACTTGAACATTATTTCTGTAAGTAAACCCATATGTTTTTATACATTCTGAAAGGTATGATCAAATGTGATTTTTGAGAGTTGGAATCAACTCAAAAGCTATTATGGTTGAAATTTGAAAAATATTTGAGTGCAAAAAAGCTTCTTACTTGTTATTTTTACTAAGGGTGATCTATAGATCCAAATGATTTGAATCCAACGGGCTTGGATTAAGCTTTTCAATATCTTTCTAAAAAAATTGGTTTCATTCAATTTGGTTTACTGAATCGAGCTGGGTAGATTTTTGAAACTAGGTACAGAACTATGTTTGAATTAAAATGGAAAAAGTTAAATTCAAACGACTGGGCTGCGCGGGAACTGCTAATGGGTCGGCCCAGTGTCACTCCGCGGCGTGGGGCGCGACTGACAGGGCGGGTCTACTGGTCAGTGACTCTTAACATGCGAAGTGGTACGTGGCGATATGGTGCGTTGGATTAGAATGAAGATCGACGGCTGAGGGTCGTCGTCGACGATGAACTAATCACCGGCGAGTTCGAACCCTAGCGGCTCAGTGGGGGTCGTCGGGGGCTCACCGGGGCTCAAGCGAAGGTCGGCGATGTGGGCGAATGACGAAGTCGACGACGGCGAACTCATGGTTTGGTTGCGGCAGCTCCTGGGATGGACGAAATCGACGGCGCCCTTCTTCTCTAGAGGCATTCTGCTCCGACGCAATTCCGGCGATGCACTGCTCGCGTTGCTCCGGCTACGGGGTGGAATGATCAGTGGGGTGAGGGGAGTGAGATGGTGTGCTTCAATCGGCTGGGGGTGGCCTCCTTTTATAGTCTCGACGGCGAGACCGGACGGGATGGGCAGGCGACAGTGGCCTCCTTTTATAGTCTCGACGGCGAGACCGGACGGGACGCGCAACTAGAGGCATGGCCGAGGTTGGCGTTCAGTCGGTGGTCTCCTGGCGATGCTCTAGGACTTTAATGCGCGTGCAGGGGCGGTGGCAAACAGTCGGGAACGCGCGGTGCTCTGCGCGGCAGAGGCGGCGTCTTCGACGTCAAGCGGTGGTTGTGAGGCATGGGGCGGCAAACGGGGGTGTCTGCGAGGTTGCTGGGGCGGTGGTGATCACGCGTGCACGCGGTGAGGGCGGCGCGCGGTCTGTGGGCGTGTGTTGAGGGTGGCGCTCTGGTGCGCTCTCGGCATGCGCTGAGAGAAGCTTGGCATGGCGTGGGTGTGTGGTCCAGGGGCTGGCATTGCTTGCGGCTGGGACAGGAAGTGGTGGTGGGGTGCTAGCTTGCTCCCAGACAAGGTTGGCGAGGCTAGTTCTTCTCCTATCTTGATGTCGACTATGGGGTGGCAATGGTGCTCTCGGCCTGCTCACCATTGATGACAATGGCCAGCTTACAGTGGGGATTGAGATTAGTTAAGGTTGCTAGATGATCTAATAAGGCTAGTTGCATCTAGAGAGGGGACAAGTTAGGCCCAAAACACTGCTCAGCATAGTGTTTTTGATTTTATTGATTTGAATCTACAACCTGTTTGATGAAATGGCTGCATGAACTTAAGTTTTGAATTTTTAAAAGATTTTTGGTGGGTGTGCTAGCATGTACTGGGGAGTCTGTGGATGCTTGGGTTTTGAAAATTGAGTTGGTTTGAGTGGTTTTTGAAATAGTGGGATCTTCCCATATGAAATAGATTCAATTTTAAACTGTCATTTAAACTAAGCATTTAAATGTTTTTGGATGATCACAAAGTGGGCCTTGGTACCTTGTTATGAGTACTATCAAGGGGTGCAAAGATCCATACATGTTTCTGTTAAGTTCTGAAAGTTAGGGATAGCCAAAGTAGGCATGGGAGATAAATTGGCCAAAGTGACCATTCACTTAATTTGTTTGTTTTGACTTGTTTGTCTTTGGAAAAAGTTTGGGGATTGTTTAGATGATGTTTATTTCACCTAAGAATCATTTTACAAGCAAGTAAACACAGAATCATGGCAATTCAAAAGAATCCAAATTTTAATACACACATATGAATGCTTTCATATTTTTATTTGGAAAAGTTTTTGTTAACCCTAATTTTGATGATTAGAGTTTGATGATCCAAGTTTAGTATTTTTGGGATGTTACAAATAGGCCATTTAAATCATTTTTGTTTTTGTTAGAAATGATTTTAATCAAAGTAATAATTTTCTAGTGTTAACAAATTATGTTTTTAAACACCAGTGTTAGTGTTTATGGTCAAATTGTTTAAAACAAATTCATTTGCAAAAGGTTTCACTCAAAAATCATTTTTAAATCATAGCAATATTTTTGTTTTACTAGAAATGCCTTTATTCAAAGTAATAATTCCTTGTGTTAGTTAAATTTATTTTTAAATCCAAATGTTAGTGTTTAGGGTCAGAGAGTTCAAAACAACCCATTTGCAAAAGTTTTTACTCAAAAATCATTTTTAGAATAATTTTTATACACAAAATAGTCCTACAAATATTTCTCAAAAATACCTAATTTTACAGAAGCAAAATACTAAACTAAGGGCATGGTTGAAAATTTCACATTTTTCTGAATCCATTGATATAAAGTTTGCAAATTTTGGCCAAGCAGATCAAAAGTTATGGATTTTACAAATTCAAATCACTAATAGATATAATTCTATTTTTAAAACAAAAGCTGGGCCACGTGGTGTGTTTCTATTGGTCGATACCGGTTTGTCTGGATCGAGCAACGTGGTGCGTTGGATTTAAGTTACATCATGCAGTGCAGATCTAACATACCGCTTCGGTTAAGTCATTCTTTCCTATCCCCACGATCTAGATCTAGATCTAACGGTCCAGAGTGTAATAACCACAGTCTGGCGGCGCTGGCTCGACGGCGCGCGGCGGCGACGCTCAGGCGATGATGGTACGGTGGTTCTCGGAAGAAAAGGAGAGGGTGTTGATGCTTACCAGGTTTGCAGTAGCGAGGAGATGCTCGAGGTGGTCATGGGAAGGCCAGGGGCGCACGGGTTCGACGTGGATTGCTCGCTGGAGTTGTCCCTGGCATCGGGCATGCTCTAGTGTCGTCAGAGGCGAGGCTACAAGGCTCGGGAAGGCAAGGCAAAGGGTTCGTTAGACGTGCAGGTGAATGCTGATTGCACGAGTGTCAACGAGGGGAGAGGCACGATCAGTACTTACGGGGTGAACTCACCGGAGTCGAGGCAGTCCATGGTGGTGCTCAGACGAAGACGAAGCCGAGCTTCTAGGGCGCGCGCGTGCAAGCAAAGGATACTATCAGGTGCGCGAGGTGCTGGGGAGTGAGCTCGCGTGCACTAGGGGCAAGGGGATGGTCGGGCGTCGCCGGAATTCAGCAGGGAACTCGTCGGAGGTAGAGGTGCTGCAGGGGAAATTGGGGCAGCCTAGGGGCGTTCAGGTGCGGGAGGTTGAGGGGAATGAGAGAGGAGAAGGGGCGGTTAAGTATGCGTGGTCGCGGGGAGAGATTAACGCAGCAATCAAAAGAATTTACGAGGAGGAATCAACGCAGGTAACGACGAAGTGAGGGGGAAACGGGTCACGCGGGTGAGGAAGATGATGACGAGGATGCCAGCGTGGCGTGGGTCCGTGGGGTCAGAGGGTGAATGGGTACGCTCGCGAGTGAGAAAGGTTTCTGCGGGGGGGAAGGGAGAGAGTGAGTGGGTTGCGAGTTGGGCCAGATTGGGCTGGGGGTCTGGGTAGGGCTAGCTGGGCTGCTCTGTTTCAATTTTTTCTGTTTTGTTTTTCTTTTTCCTTTCCTATTTCCTGTTTTCAATTCAAAACTTTTTATTTAAGTTTCAGTTTGAATTCAAATGTTTATCAAACCTTTTCAGTAGTTTAATAATGTTTATCAATGTGTTTGAAATTCCATTTTAGATTATTTCAAATATTCTTTTATGGTTTAATAATTCATTTAAATTAGGTCTTTTGTCTTTATTTAAATAATTTGAATATGGTTCCAAACCATATAATTTTATTTAATTAATATTTTATTATTTTTAAGTTAATTAGACAACCTTTAATCCATTTTGGCAATTTCAATTATTTTTCTCATGATTTAATTAATCATTTATTATTAGGGATTTTGTCTTAATTTAAATTGAATATGGTTTAATCCCATATAATTTTATTTAAATAATCTTTATTCCTTTATTTTATTTGGATTATCTTTATTCAATTTGCTTATGGATTTGGCCAAGATTTAACTTGTCTTTGCAATTATTTCTTATTTAATTATTTCTTTCTTTATCTTATAAAATCCATATCTTTTTATTTATATGTCCAAATTTGGTGATTCAAATTGGTATAATTTTATTTAATATTTGTTTATTCTTTTAAATCCTTTTAAGATTATTTTGCTCACAATTTTGCATGGATTTTGGTTAGGAGCTTTATTAGCTTTGGAAATTATTTTCCTTTTATCTTATTAAATTCATAAGTTTTTATCCATGGCTCCAAATTGAATGAAACCAATTTCTATGGCTTTATAATATTTTTGTCTATCATTTTTATCATTTATAAATGTTTTTGCCAAATTTTTATATGGAACAAATCCATAGTCTTCTGGAGATCTTGGAAATGATTTCTTTCATTGGAGGTTTAGGGTTTTGGTTTAACTCTTCCAAGTGTTTAAATATCAAGATACATTCATTGATGAATGCATTTCACTTGATTGAAATTTTGTTGGATGCCCTTTTCATTCAAATTTGTTCAAGAAGGGGTTTGAGGTTTCCATTTAGAAGCAAAAAGTTTCTTTTCACCCTAAATTTCAACCATTAATTCTTTTGTTTATTTATTTTCCACATTTCAAAATTTGGAGAATTTTGGGATGTGACAGATCAATATTCCACAAAATAGTCCAAAGCGGCCACCACCATCGTCCCTAGATCGGAGGGGAGAGATCATCCCGGAGGCCTGATGGTGCTGGTTAGCACTTTGTTGGGAACCCCAAGAGGAAGGTGTGAAGCAGCACAGCAACAGTTTTCCCTTAATAAGAAACCAAGGTTATCGAACCAGTAGGAGAAAGGAAATGTCACACAGGTGTTGCAAGCAACGCGGAGACCTGCACAACACAAACTCAAGAATTTGCCCCAACTAGACAGTGAGGTTGTCAAGTTCACCGGTTTGCTGTAACAAAGGATTAAATGTACGGTGTGGAAGGTAATGGTTTGTAGCAAGTAAACATGTAACAGTGGAAGATGTATCGATGGTAAATATTGGACCGGGGTCCATAGTTCACTAGAGGTGCTCTCCTTAGATAAACAACATGGCATGAAGGGTAAACAAATTATAGCAGGGCAATTGACAGGAACTGAGCAAAGCATAACAATTCAACACTAGTCAGAAAGATCCTATGAAATTTGATTGGGCAATACAACAAGATACATAGACTGCCATCCAACTGCATTTATGACTAGAAGTCCACCTTCAGGTTATCATCCGAACCCCCTCCAGTATTAAGTTGCAAGCAACAGACAACTACTTTAAGCAAAGTGTGTAAGGTAAACAGTCCACATGTTCCATGAACAAGAGACCGTTGTTTTCTCCCTAGTATCAACAACACATCTACAACCGAAGAGATTTATGTCACTTCCCTTGGAAACTAGAGGCATGAACCCACTGTCGAGCATAAATACCCCCTCTTGGAGTCTCTAGCAACTACTTGGCCAAGATAGCTACTAACAACGAAGAGCATGCAAGATCACAAACAACACAGACATGATAGAATCATAAAGACAAAACCATTAACCAAACCAACATAATAATCTCAATATCCATCGGATCCCCGCAAACACAACATTCATGATTACAAATATATTAAATCTTGATCATGAACGGAGCTCACAAAATATATACATGAAAGCACAAAGGAGGAGATACAACCATCTACCTACTACATGGAGCCATAGTCCAAGGTGGAACTACTCACGCTTCATACCGGAGAGAAGGCCTCCAGGATGATTTCCCCTCTGGCAGGGTGCCAGGAAGAACTTCAGATCCCCCCGATCTAGGGACGATGGTGGCGGCGGCTACAGAAGGTTTTGTGGAATATTGATCGGGTACTTAGGGTTTCTGCATCGGGGGCTTCTTATAGGCGAAGAGGCGAGGCTGGGAGGCGGCCAGGGGCCCCACACCCTACCCTGACACAGGACAGGGCCCACCCGTGCCTAGGGGGGTCTGGGCTCCCTGGCTTGCATCTCCGTCTCGTCTTCTAGATTCTTGTTCCCCACGGAAAGTTATTGACTTTATCTTTTGTTCCGTCCAATTCCGAGAATATTGATTTTCTGCCTTTCTAGAACCAAAAAAAGAAGAAAATAGGCAACTGACACTATGGCAACTTGTTAATAGGTTAGTTCCAGAAAAGATATAAAAACACCTCAAAGTGTTGACAAAGCAAAGCAAAGTAGGTACTAAACAAGCATGGAGCATCAAAAATTATAGATACGTTTCCGACGTATCAAGGCCTTCTTCATCACCATGCCAGCCTCCCGTATGATGCGTGAGTAGTTCCACCTTGGACTACCTGTCCATGTCGTAGCTAGATGGTTGTTTCTCCTCCTCTGTGCTACCATGTTTAGATCTTGTGATCTCTGTTCATGATCAAGATCATCTATTTGTAATCATGCATGTTGTGTTTGCGGGGATCCGATGGATATTGAAATTCCTATGTTAGATTGGTTAATGATTCTATCTTATTGATTCTATCATGTATTTGTTGTTTGTGATCTTGCATGCTCTCCGTTTCTAGTAGCTATCTTGGCCAAGTAGATGCTAGTGACTCCAAGAGGGAGTATTTATGCTCAATAGTGGGCTCATGCCTCTATTTAATATGGGTAAGTGATAGAACTCTCTAAGGTTGTAGATGTGTTGTTGCTACTAGGGAGGAAACAAAAATCCTGAAGGTGGGGCAATTGTATTGTTTACTTTACACACTTTGCTTAATGCAATTATCCGTTGCTTGCAAATTAATACTAGAGGGGGTTCGGATGATAACCTGAAGGTGGATTACTAGTCATAGATGTAGTTGGATGGCGGTCTATGTATCTTGTTGTATTGCCCAATAAAATCTCATAGGATCGTGAATGTCTAGTATTTCATTATTATGCCTTGCTCTGTCATGTTAATTGCCCTGCTGTAATTTGTTTACCCAGCATGCCATGTTGTTTATCTTAAGGAGAACACCTCTAGTGAACTATGGACCCCAGTCCAATCTATACCATTGATACATCTTCCACTGTTACTGTTTACTTTCTTCAAACCACCATTACCTTCCACACCATATAGTCAATCCTTTGTTTTCAGCAAACCGGTGACATTGACAACCTCGCTATTCGTTGGGGCAAAGTCTTGAGTTTGTGTTGTGCAGGTTTCCAGTTGCTAGCAACACCTTTGAGTCATTTCCTTCTTCCTACTGGTTCGATAACCTTGATTTCTTACTAAGGGAAAACTTGTTGCTGTACTCATCATACCTTCCTCTTGGGGTCTCCCAACAAAGCTCTACAGTGATCTGAGCCGCGTCACGTATTCAAGAAAATACTGAAGCATGGGAGAATGACAAAGGAAGAAAGTCAGGTATAAATTATGATTATGAATGCATTAAATCTTTTATGGGAACCGATGACTGTCATGATATTAGTACTGAGTATGGTCTTGATTCTCAAGTTCTTGCAAATTGCTTTAAGGCATTTGCCTCTTATATAGAAATTCCCAAAAAGGAGTGGAACAAGTACCATGCACCTTATAAAGATGTTGCTAATCATGTTCCTACTAGAAACATTGAAGTTTGTACTGTTGATCATATTTTGCATGAACCTTATATTGAGAAAATACCTTTTTCTTCTAAGGTAAAGGATCATTCTATTATAGCTAATGTGGTTAGCAAAAGTACAAAGAAAGCCGTTGAACCTGATGAACAAATAAATATTGAACCTGTAGTAGCCATTGTGAAAGACCTTGTCACTAAGAATGTAGAAGATGGGCACATTATCTTTTGTGAAGATGCTTCTAATATTGTCTCACATCCTGGTAAAACTAGGAGAGCTAGTGTCTCTGTGCTTTCTGTTAAGATTGGTGATCATTGCTATTATGGTTTATGTGATATTGATGCAAGTTCTAGTGCTATTCCTTATGAGCTTTATAGAGAAATTATGCATGAAATTGGTCCTTGTGAACTTGAGGACATTGATGTGGTTATTCACCTTGCTAATAGAGAGACATTCTGTCCAATTGGTATTGTAAGAGATGTGTAAGTTCTTTGTGGTAAGATTAAATATCCTGCTGATTTTCTAGTGCTTGGTAAGGAAGCTAGTAAAACTTGTCCTATCGTTTTTGGTAGACCATTTCTGAACACTTGTGGAGCTATTCTAGATTGTAAGAAGGAGAAAATTTTAACTTGATGGAGAATCTTATGAATTTAATTTTTCCAAATTTGCTAAAACTCCTTTTGAAAATGAATTGTCTAATGAGGATTTCAGAGTTGAACAACTTTTTTCTATTTCTCTTGCTCCTAACAATGCTTTGCAACAATATATGGAAGATCATGAGAGTGAGGTCTTCATGGAAGAAATAAATGAGATTGATGAGATTTTTCTTCATCAACCTGAGATGCTTAAGCATAACCTACCCATGGAAGATTTGGGTACCACATTACCACCTAAAGGGGATCCTATCTTCAATTTAAAACCTCTGCCTGATGATCTTAAATATGCTTATATAGATGATAAGAAAATATATCCTATTATTATTAGTCCTAAACTTTCAGGAAAGGAAGAGGAAAGGTTATTGGAAGTATTGAAGAAACACCGAGGACCTATGGGTTATACACTTAATGATTTAAAAGGGATTTCTCGTACTATATGCCAGCATGCTATTAATATAGAACCTGATGCAAAGCCAGTTGTTGAACATCAACGTCGTCTAAATCCTAAGATGAAGGAATTGGTAAGAAATGAGGTATTAAAACTTCTTGATGCTGGTATTATTTTTCCTAATGCTGATAGTAATTGGTTTAGTCCTGTTCATTATGTCCGTAAGAAAGGAGGAATAACTGTTGTGCCTAATGAAAATAATGAGCTTATACCTCAAAGAGTAGTAGTTGATTATAGGATGTGCATTGACTTTAGAAAGTTGAATAAAGTCACTAATAAGGATCATTATCCTCTGCCTTTTATTGATCAAATGCTTGAAAGGTTGCCAAGAAGACTCACTTTTGTTTTCTTGATGGTTATTCTGGGTTTTCTCAAATTGTTGTGAAAGAACAAGACCAAGAGAAAACCACTTTCACGTGTCCATATCGAACTTATGCTTATAGGCGTATGCCTTTTGGTTTATGCAATGCTCCTTCTACTTTTCAGAGATGCATGTCTGCTATCTTTCATGGTTTTTATGAAGAAATTGTGGAAGTATTCATGGATGATTTTTTCTTCTATGGAACTTCCTTTGATAATTATTTGCACAACCTTGATAAAGTTTTGCAGAGATGTGAAGAAACAAATCTTGTTCTTAATTGGGAGAAATGCCATTTCATGGTTAATGAAGGGATTGCTCTTGGACATAAAATTTCTGAAAGAGGCATTGAAGTTGACAGAGCCAAAGTTGAAGCAATTGAGAAAATGCCCTGTCCTAGGGATGTTAAAGGTATTCGTAGTATCCTTGGTCATGCTGGTTTCTATAGAAGGTTTATTAAAGATTTCTCCAAAATTTCAAAACCCCTTACTGATCTTCTTCAAAAGATGTACCTTTTGTTTTTGATGATGATTGTAAGGAAGCTTTTGAAACTCTAAAGAAAGCTTTAACTACCGCTCATATTGTCCAACCACCTGATTGGAATCTACCCTTTGAAATTATGTGTGATGCTAGTGATTTTGTTGTAGGTGCTATTCTTGGGCAACGAATAGATAAAAAACTTAATGTTATCCATTATGCTAGTAAGACTCTTGATGCTGCTAAGAAGAATTATGCTACAACTGAAAAAGAGTTCTTAGCTGTAATTTTTGCTTGTGATAAGTTTAGACCCTATATTGTTGATTCAAAGGTTACAATTCATACCGAGCATGCTGCTATTAAGTACCTTATGACAACGAAAGATGCTAAGCCTAGGCTTATCTGATGGGTGCTTTTACAAGAGTTCGATCTACGTATTGTAGATAGAAAAGGTGCTGAAAATCATGTTGCTGATAATTTATCTCGTTTGGAAAATATTTATTTTGATCCTATGCCTGTTAATGATAGTTTTCCAAATGAACAGTTGAATGCAATAAAGGTAAGCCCGCGAGAAAGTCCTTGGTATGCTGACTTCCTCCAACCTTTACAGCCCAGCAAAGAATAAAATTCTTTTCTGATCTGAGGCATTATTTTTGGGATGACCCACATTTATATAAAGGAGTGGATGGTATATGCGAAGATGTGTTCCAGAATATGAACAACAAGAGATATTGAGAAAATGTCATGGCAGTGCATATGGAGGACATCATGCTGGAGATAGAACCTATCAAAAGGTTTTACAATCAGGTTTTTATTGACCTACTCTTTTTAAAGATGCAAGAAGATTTATTCTATCATGTGATGAATGTCAAAGAGTTGGCAACATTTCTAGACGCAATGAAATGCCTATGAATTATTCTCTTGTTATTGAACCATTTGATTGTTGGGGATTCGACTTTATGGGTCCTTTTCCTCCTTCAAAAGGGTATACTCATATTATTGTTGTTGTTGACTATGTTACAAAGTGGGTAGAAGCCATACCTACAAAATAGTGCTTATGGTAAGACCTCTTTAAAAATGCTTAAAGATGTTATTTTTCCTAGGTTTGGTGTGCCTAGATATCTCATGACTGGTGGAGGTTCTCATTTTATTCATGGTGGTTTTAGGAAAACCCTTGCTAATTATGATGCTAATCATAGAATTTCTTCAGCTTATCACCCTCAAACCAATGGGCAAGTAGAACTTTCGAATAGAGAAATTAAATCAATCTTGCAAAAGACTGTTAATAGATCTAGAAAAAATTGGGACAAAAAGTTGAATGATGCTCTTTGGGTTTATAGAACTGCTTATAAAAATCTTATGGGAATGTCCCCTTACAAAATGGTTTATGGTAAAGCTTGTCACTTTCCTTTTTGAATTAGAACACAAAGCTTATTGGGCAGTGAAAGAACTGAATAGAGATTTTAAACTTGCTGGTAAGAAAAGATTGCTTGACTTGAGTTCTTTAGATGAGTGGAGAAGTGAAGCTTATGAAAATGCTAGACTCTTTAAAGAAAAAGTTAAAAGATGGCATGATAGGAGGGTTCTTAAGAGAGAGTTTCATGTTGGTGAGGAAGTTCTATTGTATAGGTCCCGTCTTAGATTTTTTTGCAGGAAAACTACTCTCACAATGGGAAGGACATTTTGTTATTGAGGAGGTGTATCGTTCAGGAGCTATAAAATTTTATTCTTTGAGGGACAACACTACACAAGTGGTGAATGGTCAAAGGCTCAACCATTATATTTCTGGAGATTCTTATAATGAAGATGTTGATGTTATTCAAAGTGACTCTGGAAGAATTTATTAGAGACCAAACTTCAGAACCTGTAGAGTCCATAGAATAAGTAAAAGTGCTAATTAAAGGTTCGCAAAAAACTTTTCTTTTTATATTTTTTGCAGCTTTTATTCCATATGGAAGGTTACAAGTCGAAACAGGGAAGGAAACGGAGCCCGGGTGGCCCACACCACCCAGTGGCACGGCCCCACCTGGCCGCGCCACCAGGGGGTGTGACCACCCCGGAGCCCGTCTCCATCCTATTTTCGCCATGTACCTTCCTTATGTCGTAAAACTACGTAATATATATTCACCCGGACCCCCCCCCCCCCCGAGGTCCGTATATCGTGTTCTCTTCGTGTTTTCGTTTCGATCTATTCTGTTCAGATGTTGTTCCAGGGTTCGCTCTCGGAAGACTATGAGCTGTGATGCCGGCGCGAGCTCCGCCGCGATCTTGAGCAAGGGACTTTCATTGGATGGGTGGAAGAAGAAAGGATCACAGCTAGGCGCGATGACATGGATCGGAGTGTCGAGGAGGAAGTAAAGAACATGTCATTAGGCATGAAGGGACAAACTGTTACAGGATCAAGGGCAAGGAGACCTACTTTTGTAGGGGAAATTAACATTGGACGTGCTTTTTCTCGTAATATGCAGGAGATCATGACCTCCGTTCCAGACCTCAGTTCCTGCCCTGAGACAGTGGAATCCCTTCGAGCCACTGATGAATTTTGTGATAAGTGATGACGCCCAGCACTATCGTGGGACGCTTCATTGGAAACCCCAAGAGCAAGGTGTGATGAGCATAGCAGCAAGTTTTCCCTCAGTAAGAAACCAAGGTTATCGAAACAGTAGGAGGAAGGAAACGTCTCAAAGGTGTTGCAAGCAATGTGGAAACCTGCAAAACACAAACTCAAGACTTTGCCCCAACGAATAATTTAGGTTGTCAAGCTCACCCGTGTGCTATAACAAAGGATTAAATGTATGGTGTGGAAGGTGATGGTTTGCAGCAAGTAAACAAGTAACAGTGGAAGATGTATCAATGGTAAAGATTGGACCGGGGTCCATAGTTCACTAGAGGTGCTCTCCTTAGATAAACAACATGGCATGAAGGCTAAACAAATTACAGCAGGGCAATTGACACAAACTGAGCAAGGCATAACAATGCAATACTAGACAAAAAGATCCTATGAGATTCGGTTGGAAAATACAATAATATACATAGACCGCCATCCAACTGCATATATGACTAGAATTCCACCTTCAGTTTATCATCGGAACCCCCTCCAGTATTAAGTTGCAAGCAACAGACAACTGCTTTAAGCAAAGTGTGTAAGGTAAACAATCCACTTGTTCTATGAACAAGAGACCGTTGTTTTCCCCCTAGTGGCAACAGCACATCTACAACCGAAGAGATTTCTATCACTTCCCTTGGAAACTAGAGGCATGAACCCACTATTGAGCATAAATACCCCCTCTTGGAGTCACTAGAAACTACTTGGCCAAGATAGCTACTAACAACGGAGAGCATGCAAGATCACAAACAACACAGACATGATAGAATCAAATAGACAAAACCATTAATCAATCTGACATAGTAATCTCAATATCCATCGGATCCCCGCAAACACAACATGCATGATTACAAATAGATTAGATCTTGATCATGAACGGAGCTCACAAGATCTATACATGAAAGCACAAGGAGAAGATACAACCATCTAGCTACTACATGGACCCGTAGTCCAAGGTGGAACTACTCACGCTTCATACGGGAGAAGAAGGCCTCCGGGATGATCTCCCCTCCGGCAGGGTGCCGGGAAGAACTTCAAATCCCCCCCCCCCCGATCTAGGGACGATGGTGGCGACGACTACAGAAGGTTTCGTGGAGTTTTGATCGGGTGCCTAGGGTTTCTGCATCGGGGGCTTTTTATAGGTGAAGAGGCGAGGCTGGGAGGCGGTCGGATGGCCCACACCCTACCCAGGCGTGGGGTGGGCCCACCCGCACCTATGGGGATGTTGCGGTCCTGGCTCGCCCCTCCGTCTCTCCTCTGGACTTCGTGACGCCCACGGTAAAATATTGACTTTGGCTTTTGTCCCGTCCAATTCCGAGAATATTGATTTTCTACCTTTCTGGAACCAAAAAACAGAAGAAAACAGGCAACTAGCACTGTGGCAACTTGTTAATAGGTTAGTTCCATAAAATATATAAAAACACCTCAAAGTGTAGACAAAGCAAAGCAAAGTAGATACTAAACAAGCATGGCGCATCAAAAATAATAGATACGTTTCTGACGTATCAATAAGTACCGAGTCCTGAGGACAAAGGTGGATATACTGCAAGAGGAGAATAACAGGCTTCGCAAGATGTTGGAGGATTTCCTCACTCCGAACAAGGGAACACCACCACCACTGAAGGAGTAATTTTTCATCATGTTTAGGCATCCCCTTGGTTTGTTCCAAGCTTGGGGGTGACGAGGTTTGATCTCGTCAATGCCCATTGTTATGGACTTGGGTTTTGGAGAAGATGGGGATGCTGGAGGTCGCGGAACGGTTAGCAAACAAGCAACACGGGGACACGAGGTTTACCCAGGTTGAGGCCCCCGGAGGGAAAACTCTACTCCTGCTTGTCTGCTCTTGATTACGACGGAACCAGTGTTTACAGGGGAGCGCAGATGCAATCTGGCGTGGAGGTGTGTATGCGAAAATGAGAGAGAGAGAGAGAGAGAGAGAGAGAGAGAGAGAGAGAGATTGTAAGAGAGCTCTAGATCTGTAGATCTATCATGGAGGTGGAGATCGTAGATCTATCTATTGGGGGTTATGGCGTCTGTAGGTCATGCCCTCCTCGTTGGACCCTCCTAGCCTTTATATATGGGGAGACTAGGTCTCAGGTACCGATACGAGTTGGTTACAATTTGTATTCAAACTCTAGTCTTGAGGTTTCCTTATCTTGTACGCTTGAGAGTCTGTGTCCATATGGGCTTCATAGCAGCCGAACCGTCATAGGCGTCATGGACCCTGGTAGGTCGTCGATTGGGCCTTCTGTCGGGCTGGACCAGGTATGCTAACATCGGGTACCCGTAGGGTATAACCATGTCAGTAGCCCCCGAGTGTTCAGTCGAATCGTAGATTCGGCTGAGGACTCTTCAATCCTTCGGGTGCGGCTAATTCGAGTGTGTAGGGATTGTTGATACGTGTGCCTGACTCTCCTGGCGGATCAGGGTCAGTTAACTGTCTTAGGACAAAACAACACGATCTTCTTCAGATTCGAGTCCCTCGACTCGAACCCGGAACATATGCTGGCGTAATTCGACCCAGGCCGTGGAGGACTTATAGGAGTGGAATTCTAGTGAACTTTTAAGTGAGGTACCCAATGCGTCCGTCGGGATTTTTCATCGCGCCTGCTGGCACAGATTCTTACTAGCAGAGCGCAGTCGTGTGCGTTGCCAGGCCACCAGATGGTATCTGTAGGTCTTATCTTTGCGTCGCAGACACAGCATCCAAATATTTATCACCGCGGAGGTGTTTCGGGTGGCCAAGTAAGATGCTGCTCACTTAGCGTTAATTGGGGAAGAGTTGCCAAAAAGTTTTGCATGTTGATCCGAAGGATCGCACTCGAAGAATTCATAGGGTGCGCGACTAGCGCTCCCTATGCGAGTAGCCCCCGAGTGTCTGTTCGAGTCGTAGACTCGAACAAAGACTTTAATTCAGCCATTGTTTGATTTTATGTCCGTAGGACACAAATTTTTCGGATGCTTGAATCCATCCTCCCTATGGGAGTAGCCCCCAAGTCCGTAGTGGAGTCGTAGACTCGACGTAGGACTCGAAGAAATAGTTTATTGATGTAGTGTTTTGTTCATTTTTTGGGTGCGCGGCCAGCGCTCCTGATAGGAGTAGCCCCCGAGTGTCTGGCGGAGTCGTAGACTCGGGCAGAGACTCGAGTCTTGCATCTTGTAGACGCAGTCGACAATCTTGCGGGCGTACCGCTGACCCGGAAGTACATCGGGTGCGCGACCAGCGCTCCTGATAGGAGTAGCCCCCGAGTGTCTAGTCGAGTCGCAGACTCGAGTGGAGACTCATGCGAGAAGAAACCACTGACCCGAAAGTGCATCGAGTCAGTGCATAAGGAGCCAGGAGTCAACGTAGCGGAGTGATGCGGCATTTTAGCCGGAAGGACTCGATGTTGCGGGTGAAGTCGATGCTGTTTCTTCTGTCGGGTCGCGGCCAGCGTCGCTTTTGTCGATGATTGATGTGGTCATGCGACGAATGCTTCGACTCGGGTCTTGGCGTCTGTTGACGTGACTGGCGCTGGTCGACTCCGTTGGAGGACCCGATAGAATATCTCGGCGCATTTGACATCCTTGTAAGCTGTAGAAAGCATAGAGAATTGTGAAGCACGTGTATCTTGTAAAGAATATTTGCGTTTCGGCTTGTATAGTAAGATTCTGGTGCCGATCGAGTCGACACTATTGCACTTTATGCTAGGCCTTTTTGTTAGCCTGATTACCCTTAGTCTCAGTACCTTGCCGAGGCACTCGGAGTTTAAGGATTCGACGATCAGGCAGAATCAGCTACTCGGGCTGTCGCGTTCGAGGTGCTCGAGTGCGTGGAGCCGATGGCACATTAGGTTACTCGAAGAGGGCGCAGCCCCCGAGTGTTTCGAGTGCGAGTTAAAAAGAAAATAAGCTCTAAGTAGAGGAAAACTTAGCTTTATTGGTAGTTATGAAGAAGTTGACGCGGTAGCGGATCACGCGGTGGACGTAGTCGACGCGGCGGACCACGGTCATAGCAGCGACGGGTTCCTGGGGTTGATGGCGATAGCGAGCTCCACATCCGAAGATTGTCGCAATCGAAGGCCACGCTAGATCGTCGCATCCGAAGGATGTATCGGGTTACCACAGCCGAAAGCCGCGGCTGGTCGCCGAAGCGGAGGGATCCCCCGAGCCCCCGAGTCGTTGGAGCCGAAAATCATAGAGGGTGACCGGAGTCGAAGGAGCCCCCGAGCGTAGTCAACGCGACATACACAAAGTCAACATGGTTGATGTGTAGTTGATGTCGACGGAGTCGTGCAGCGGAGTCGCCGGATTTTTTTTTGTACGGAGAAGTCGACGTTGCGAACACGGGTCTGACACGGTGGAACTGAGTTGTCTCTACGTTGTCTGTACCACGTCCCTTGTACAGCTTTTCTTCGATGACTTGGATTGATAAATCGATCCAAAAGACTAAGTTTAGCTAGCTTTGATTAATCTCTCTGTTTATTTTTTCTTTGAACTGGCCGACATGAGCACATCTGAAGCCCCTTACATAAAATTTCCCTTTCCTATCAGACTTTGATCCGGATGCCAGGTGCGTATGCGTTGCCGATTAAATTTGTCACGATGATTTTCTCTTTCATGCCGAGCTTTTCCTCCTTTGAAGTTTTTCTTTGCAAAGCAGGTACCAAGTCGGTATAGTCAAATCCAATATGAGTACGCTCCTTTCTTTTTGCCATATTATTTTAGTGGAGCTTAAAAGTAGCTGGTCATATGGAATTAGGACTGCACTTTCCATTGTTGAAAACCGAGTCATAATCTCGTGTTTGTCGTGCTTCCCGATCTAAGCAAGTCGCATCTGATTTGCACAGCCGAATTAACTTTGCTTGTAGCAGGCACGTACCATAGAGATCTATCGCACCGGGCAGTGTTGGTATATAGAGCCCGCAGATGCTATGCAATCTAAATTGGCGCAGACGCCGCCTGAGTCGAAACGGGTGTTGCCGTAGTTGTTTGAAGAAGCTGATTTCGACGAAATTAATGACCATTGTAGATCTTGTCGTTGATGTCGTAGCTGAATACGTTGAAATAGATTCCTTCTCATCTTGTGCGAGACTGAAGCAGACGTTGATCTCGTAAGATAGATCGGCGAATCGTAGATTGCCGAGGTTGATGGGACAGTCACGATCGCACGATCAGCGCCCCCAATTCCCACAGACGGTGCAAATTGACGAGGTTTGATCTCTTCAATGCCCATTATTATGGACTTGGGTTTTGGAGAAGATGGGGATGCTGGAGATCGCGGAACGGTTAGCAAACAAGCAACACGGCGACACGAGGTTTACCCAGGTTCAAGCCCCCGGAGGGAAAACCCTACTCCTGCTTGTCTGCTCTTGATTACGGCGGAACCGGTGTTTACAGGGTGCGCAGATGCAATCTGGCGTGGAGGTGTGTATGCGAAAATATGAGAGAGAGAGAGAGAGATTGTAAGAGAGCTCTAGATCTGTAGATCTATCATGGAGGTGGAGATCGTAGATCTATCTATTGGGGGTTATGGCGTCTGTAGGTCGTGCCCTCCTCGTTGGACCCTCCTAGCCTTTATATATGGAGAGGCTAGGTCTCAGGTACCGATACGAGTTGGTTACAATTTGTATTCAAACTCTAGTCTTGAGGTTTCCTTGTCTTGTACGCTTGAGAGTCTGTGTCCATATGGGCTTCATAACAGTCGAACCGTCATAGGCGTCATGGACCCTGGTAGGTCGTCGAGTGGGCCTTCCGTCGGGCTCGACCAGGTATGCTAACATCGGGTACCCGTAGGGTATAACCATGTCAGGGGGAGTGCCACGGTATCACATCATTATCTTTCATCTTTTTACCTTTTTAGTAGAGTCATATCATGAATAGAGAAGTTATCATATAGGATGGTTTGCATTGTGGAAGTATCTCTCCCCTAGTTGGTTATCTATGTATCCCTTGGTGTGAGTGCCTTTCTGGAATATTAATGAGAAGTTTCATCATTTACTTTTTACACATCTTATTTTAGTTTGCAATCTCTATTATATGATTGATCTTGTTGATTAGTATTGGTATCACTTTGGGAACATAAAGTAAATCTAAATTGGTTTTGGAAAACCGAGCTCTAGTTAGTAGCAACACTTTTTGAGGTTTGAAAGGAAAAAAGGAAAGCACTTACAGGTATTTTAATTAATTTTCTTTCTTTCTTGATTGGCTCATAATCTTAGTATTCTTTTTTAAGATATTTTTTGTTTTCAAGGAAGATTGCATGTTTGTTTCTATCACTTGTATGTTTGCTTGTTTCCTTCAACTCTTTTGCTTGGTACCCAGTCTTGCTAGCGAAAAACTTGTACTAAGAGGGAATGCTTCGCGTGCATCCAATCCTTTAAACTTAAACCTATGTCATTTGTGTCCACCATATCTACCCATTAGCATTATTGCTATTCCAAGTAAATTCTCGAGTTTCATCTATCTTTCAAAATAAAAATTCTTTTGTTATGTGAAAACTAGTTAGTAAAGCTCTCACGAACTTGATGGCACACCTTATTTTATTGTCCTTAATAAACTTGAACCATTGTGTCATCTTTGTTGTATATGCTTGCACTTATAAGTTTGGAATTAGCAGAACCATGCTGTCATGGGGAACGCTTTCAACACCTATAAATATCTACCCCGTTGATATCATGATCTTTTGTTTATGGATGTCGGTGGTGTGAAATAAAAGGGGAGCTTGTAAGTCCATGGAGTTATGTATATGTGTTAGAGAAACGCCTAGGCAGCTAGCCTAAGCCTTGCCTAATCATGGTGGAAACTTGCAGCATCACCATAGTGAGCAATCTAAGAAGCATCCTTCAAAAAAAAAATAGAGAGAAAAAATATATGCACCATCCTTATGGTAAATAAAGGATCGCTGAGATTCTCACTGTCTGTTGCCTTGTCATTTTGATATGGGATAGCTCCTGTGTCATGGGGACAGGGGTACCCCGTTGGTGGTTCTCTATGATACACATATATTTACAATGACAAGAACTTACCGGTAACTAAAGTTGAGTAGCATGAGGAACAACCCTTGTACTCAAGGGATATGAGATTGCCAACTTATACTTCGTCAAGCATATACTCCATATTTGTTCACTTTAACTTTAACCACCTCAATATGCTTATGATAGGGGCAATGAGAGCTCAAAGCTAGTAAGTACCATAATCTTTTGGAAGCTCTTTATGAAACTTGAAATCCCTGCTTCCCTCTATGAAGGGCATTTCTTTTACTTCTTAGTTGAGTTAGTAAACCTGTTCCTTTCTATCTCCAGCAAGCATTTGAGTTGTTGTGTTTCAATCATTCATATGATGATTTATTCAACCATGTTTCTTATATTCTTTGTTTTGCACAAAATTCTCATCTGAATGAATATTACTTTGAAATCTATCATTGTGAAAAGACTTTTATGTTTGAGCAAAAGGACTCCTGTTTTAGACTTCATTACAAAAGCTTTGCTTGAAAACTAAGTATGATTTGTCAACTGTTCTCTAACCAAGAACAAAGTTTGCCATTACCAATTATGATTTGTCTTTATGCATCTTTATTATGACTCCCATATTCGTTGCAAGTTAAGCTATATAATGGTGAGTTGCTTTCTATTATTAGTTGTGTATTGGTAAGTGTGATGCTTCTTGTCTGTATTCTTTTTATCGACACTTCACTCCATAAATTTGTGGTCATGTTTATTGAGCTCAGTTTTTGCTTGGGGACAAGCGATGTCAAAGCTTGGGGGGAGTTGATACGTCCATTTTGCATCACTATTTTCTATCATAATTTAATGCTATTCATTGATATATTTCATATTAAGAGGTGATACTTATGTTATTTCATCTATTTTTGCATGTTGGATGACTTTTGGCGGATGAACTGCCGGAGTCAGGATTCTAATGGAAAAAGCGGTGTCTAGATGCAATATTCGCGAAGATTAGAAAATTCCAGAAAATATACGGAAAATCCTATTGTTCCAGAGGACGAAGAAAGCCAGAAGGGGAAGCGAAGATGGGCCATAGGGGGCCCACACCACCCCTGGCACGGGCCCACCTTGGGCCGCGCCAGCAGGGGGTGTGACCACCCTGGCCCATCTCCTACTTTGCCCCTTCGCCTATATCTTCCTCCCGAAACCTTAACACTGAGGGGGGCGACCACAGAAAGATTTTGCCACCTTTGCGGGGAGGAAAATACAGAGAGAGAAAGAGCTCTCCGGCAGGCAGATTTCTACCGGGGAAATTCCTTCCCGGAGAGGGGAGATCGTCGCCATCAACATCGTCATCAAGCTAGACTTCATTGGGATCATCATCATCCTCATCACCATCTCCACCAGCACCATCATCACCACTCCATCTCGCTGTAACAATTGTGTTGAATCTTGCATAGTTCTTAGGGGAAACTTTCCTGGTGTTGATTACTTTTGTAGTTGATGCTTGTGAGTGGAACCATTGAATTATTGTTTATGTTAAGATTGTTATTCATCATCATATCATCTCTGATCTTGATCCATATGATGTCTCATGAGTAGTTCGTTTAGTTCTTGAGGACATGGGAGAAGTCATGTTGTTAGTAGTGGAATTGTGTTGAAGTAATATTCAATGGTTTGATATTTAAGTTGTGGTGCTATTCTTATAGTGTTGGCATGTGAACGTCGACTACATGATACTTCACCATTTATGGGCCTAGGGGAAGGCATTGTGTATTTGGCTACTAATTTTGGGGTTGCCGGAGTGACAAAAACTTGAACCCCTGTTAGGAAACCTTTCACAAGGGAGTGTAGGATCTCAGAGTTTAATGATGTGGTTAGGTTTTTATCTTAATTACTTTCTTGAAGTCACGGATGCTTGCAAGGGGTTTAATTATAAGTTTATATTAGTCCAAGTAAGGTCGGTACATTAGCACAGGTTCACCCACACAACCCTTATCCAACCAAGGAAGATTAATCAACTATATGAAGCGAAAGCACTTGACAGTATTCCCATGTGTCCTCGAGAACGTTTGGTCCTCATAAGTAATACAACCGGCTTGTCCTTTATTACTTGACAATTATTATTGTTATCTTTATCTACTTGCACTTTATTTCTTTGCATTATCAAAAACCCCTAAAAATTCGTTTGCTAAGTATTTACAAAGATTTCCTGCTCCAGACCACTAGTCAACACCTTATGCTCCTTATTGAGATTGACACTCCTATTTATCGAAAGTACTATGATACACCCCCTATACTTGTGGGTCATCAAGTACTTATTACTTGATATTTAGTGAGAGAGATCATCTTATAATGCTACCGTCGCGACCTAAGAAATGTGATAAGATATGGTCTTTCTTCTCGTGCATTTGATCTCCATATTCAAAGCATAAACACGATATCCATCATCACTAGCGTGGCGTCAAGGTCAATGGCGCCGCTTCATGGTTGTCCTCCACTAGCAGCAACTATTACAACTACTTTGATAAATAGACACACAAGTCTTAAACGAAATTTAAAGACAACCATAAGGCTCCTGCCGGTTGCCAACTTACAATAAGGATCATTCCATACATCATATATAATCACAATTACATCATGTCCATATCACATCACAACACAAGCCCTGCAAAAACAAGTTAGACGCCTCTAATTTTCTTTGCATGTTTTACGTGGCTGGGGCTTTCGAATAAGAATCGTTCTAACTTACGAACATGAACCACAATGTTGATACAAGTATTGTCAAGTGCCCTTTGTAAACTAAATCTTCACTATGGTGGGAGAGACAGACACCCGCAAAGCCACTTGTGCAATGCAAGTTGCACATTGAGCGGAGAGCAAGTCTCATGTACGATGACACGTAAAGTTAGCTCGGGTCACTTCATCCCACCATGCCGCAAGATGCAAAGTACACGAAAAGCAATCGAAAACAAGAGCATCAACGCCCACAACCATTGTATTCTACTCATGCAACAGATCTACGCATAGACACGGCTCTGATACCACTGTAGGGTTCGCGACATGGAAAACAAAAAAAATCTATCACGGGAACACAAAAAATCCAAGATCTAATCTACAAGATCAGTGAAACGAGTCTGTAGAGAACTAACCCTCATAGATCCAAAGCATTTAACAAGATCGGATTCTCATGGTTGATGTATTAGATCACTTGTCGATCTCAAGATCATGTAGACGATCCTTCTGGCGTCATGTTCCGGTAGCTCTTCTGTAGTCGATCACACATACGATAGTCGATGAAGACCTTCCTCTCCCTTGTTTCCAGTAGGCAGCGGAGGTAGTAGATCTCCTCGGAATCCCAATAGCATGATGGTGTGGTGGTGGTGGAGGAGAAGAGATTTATGCAGGGCTTCGCCTAAGCCGGAGCAGGACGGTGGATGAGAGAGAAGAGGGGGCGGCGGCTAGGGTTAGGCGCCAAGGGCAAGAGGTGCAAGGGGGTGTGCCCCCACCCCTCCTCATATAGGTGGGGCGGCAAAGGGTGTTCCTTGCCCTAGTTGAGTCCCTCCCCAAATCGGCCTCCAAAGGGAGAGGTTGAAAACGTTTCCACCTAGACTTCCCTCTTACCAAAAACTAGAGTTTGACTTCTCAAACTAGGATTTGACTATTCAAACTAGGGTTTGACCCTTATACTAGTCTTGGCTGAATTGTCCCTTTAGGGTTTGGTGTGGCCAGCCCCTAGGGCATGCCACATCCCAAGTGACCCCTCCCGGAGTGGTGGACCTTCCAGAACATTCTAGAAGGTTCCGGTCAAAACACCAAAAACATTTCCGAACACCGGATAACCACTTTCCTTATATAAATCTTATTCAACGGACCATTCCGAGTCTCCTCATGATGTCATGGATCCAATTCGAGACTCCGAACAACATTCAGTCTCCAACTAACATTCGATATCTACTTTAAACAACATTGAATCCTTAAGTGTGTCTTCCTATGTTTCGTGAACTATGCAGACATGAACGTGACACCTCTCCGATCAATAACCATTAGTGGGATCTGGAAATCCATAATGGCTCCCACATATTTCTACGATGACTTCGTGATCTAATGAACCATTTACATACGATACTGATTCCCTTTATCGCGCGATACTTTATTTATCTGAGGTTTGATCATCGGTACCTCTATACCTAGTACAACCTTGTTACCCATAAGTACTCTTTACTCGTTCCGTGATATGACATCCCTTGTGACCTAGTCATGTGCTTGTAAGCCAATTCGATGATATTCCACCGAAAGGGCCCAGAGTATATCTATTTGTCATATAGATGGACAAATCCCACTCTTGATCCATGTGTTTCAACACATACTTTCATTGTTGGAGATATGCCCTAGAGGCAATAATAAATGTAGTTATTATTATATCTTTGTGTTTATGATAAATGTTTACATTCATGCTATAATAGTATTAACAAGGAAACATTAATACTTGTGTGATTTGTAAAATCAATTTGAAGTCCCTAGTAAAGCCTCTATACATCACTAGCCTGTTGGTTGATAAATGATTGTGGTTTCCCTATCATGAACATTGAGATGTTATCAACAACATGATCATATCATTAGGAGAATGATATGGTGGACATACTCCTATAGATAAGCGTAGCATAAAGATCAAGTCATTTTAATAGTTCAATTGCTATATGCTTTCTGATACATAGTAACCTAATTCCTTCGACCAAGAGATCATGCATATCACCTTTACCGGATGGATGCTTTGATGACATCAAACACCACACTGTAACTGGGTGGCTATAAAGGTGGCATTGAGTGTTCGGAAAGTATTGGTAGAAACACATGGATCAAGAGTGGGATTTGTCCATCCATATGACGGATAGATATACTCTGGGCCCTCTCGGTGGAATGTCATCCAATTAGCTTGCAAGCATGTGACTGGCTCACAAGGGATCACATATCACGGGAACGAGAAAAGAGTACTTATCGGTAACGAGGTTGAACTAGGTATGCAGAGATACCGACGATCATAACCTCGGATAAGTAAACTATCGTGAGACAAAGGGAAATTGGTATCGTATGTAAGTGGTTCATTCGATCGCAAAGTAATCGTAGAAATATGTGGGAGCCATATGAATTTCCAGATTCCTCTATTGGTTACCGTTCGGAGAAGTGTCTCGATCATGTCCGCATAATTCACGAACCATAGGGAGACACACTTAAGGATTCGACATTGTTTGAGTAGTTATGGTATGATGAGAAAGAGACCGAATGTTGTTCGGAGTCTCGGATGGGATCCGGGATATCACGAGGAGATCCGGAATGGTCCAGAGAATAAGATTCATATAAGGAAAGTCCCGTTTCGGAGTTGGGGAATGCTTCCGGTGTTTTCATCGGGAATGTTCTAAAAGGTTCCGGAATGTCCGGCACTCCGGAGGGGAAGGGGTACATGAATGTGTCATTACAAGGTGGCATGATTACATCATGTACTAAGTGTCATCGCTTTTCCAAATAAAGGATTAATTCAAATCCTAGTTTGAAAAAGTCAAATAGCTAAATTGAAAAGTCAAACGGCTAAATTTGGAAAGAGGAAAAGAGGAGGAGGGTGAAACCGAGTTGGGGAGGGAGTCCCTCCCCCCCAAGCCGGCGCACCACCCAAGCCGAGTTTGGGAGGGACTCCACTCCCTCCCCTTGGCCGCCGGCCCCTCCACCTATATAAGGAGGCGCAGGGCTCCCTCCTAGCACACACAAGTACCTCTCCTCCAAACCCTAGCTTGGCGCCTACCACCATAGCCGTCGCGCCCCCCTAGGGTTTTGCCTTAGCCGCCGACTTGGGGTGCCCCAAACCCTAGCCGCCGACTCTAGCCTCTCCTCCTTGGTGTGTCTAAAACCTAGATCGCCGAGGAGCTCTCTCATACTCCACCATACTCGCTCCGGCTTAAGGCGAAGCCCTGCGAGATCTCCCCTCTACTTCCGGTACCACGCCGTTGTGCTGCCGGAATCGCGAGGAGAGTACTACAACCTCCGCTGCCTGCTGGAACAAGGGAGAGGAAGGTCTTCGTCGAGTACCGAACGTGTGACCGACTGCGGGAGCGCTGCCGGAACGCAGCGCCGGAAGGATCGTCTACGCGATCTTGAGATCGGGAAGAGTACGACTACATCACCCACGAGAATCCGCTCTCGTTACACACTTTGGAATCTTCGAGGGTAAGTTATTCCATCGACTCGTTGCTACAATCTAGTAGATAGATCTTGGCTTGTTTGTTTGTATGCGATAGAAATTTTTTGTTTTCCATGCTACGAAACCCTACAGTGGTATCAGAGCCGTGTCTATATGTAGATCTGTTGCACGAGTAGAACACAATGGTCATTGTGGGCGTTGATGCTTTTATTGTCGATTGCTTCTTGTGTACTTTGCATCTTGCGGTATGTTGGGATGAAGCGGCCCGGGCTAACCTTACATGACATCATTCATGAGACTTGCTCCACGCTTCACATGCAACTTGTATTGCATAAGTGGCTTTGCGGGTGCCTGTTTCTCCTAGCATAGTTAAGATCCAATTTACAACGGGTGATTAACAATACTAGTATCAATGTTGTGGTTCATGTTCGTAAGTTAGAACGACACTTATTGAAAGCCCCAAACCATGTAAAACATGCAAAGAAAGTAGAGGCGTCTAACTTTGTTTTGCAGGGGTGTGCTGTGATGTGGTATGGCCAAGATTGTGATTATATTTGATGTATGCAATGTTCCTTATTGTAAGTTGGCAACCGGCAGGAGCCATATGGTTGTCTTTAATTTATGTTAAGACCCGCGTGTCTATTCAAAGTAGTTGTAATAGTTGAAGCCGGTGGACGACAACCATGGAGAAGCGTCATTGACCTTGATGCAATGCCGGTGATGATGGAGATCATGTTCGTGCTTGAAGATGGAGATCGGAAGCACAAAGAAGAAAGGCCATATCATATCACATATTTTGAATTGCATGTGATTTTAATCCTTTATGCATCTTGTATTGCTTAGTAGACGACGGTAGCATTATAAGATGATCCCTCATGCACATGAATTTCAAGTTATGGAGTGTTCACCCTTAGTTAGCACCATTGCTAAAGCTTGTTGTTTCAAAGCACCACGTGATGATCGGGTGTGTTAGATTCCGCAAGTGTATACAACGTAAGCAAGCCAGATTTGATCATGCGGAAACTAAGGTTTAATCTTGACGAACCTAGCATGTACAGACATGGTCTCGGAACACGGATCACCGAAAGGTAAAGCATGAATCATATAGTAGACATGATGAACATGACGATTGTTCGCCATTGAAACTATATCAACTCTTGTGATGATCGGTGTTGATGTGGTAGATTTGGTTCGTGTGATCACTAAAACAATGTGAGGGATATTGTTTTGAGTGGGAGTTCACCTAGATTAACTTTATTATTAATTTGAACGCAATTTGTCATAAACTTAGTCTAAACTATTGCAAATATGTTGTAGATCAATGGCAGCCCCTACCATCAATTTTAATGCGTTCCTAGAGAAAGAAAAGTTGAAAAACAATGGAAGCAACTTCGTGGATTGGTTCCGCAATTTGAGGATTGTCCTCACAGCTAGTAATTTGACCTATGTGCTGGATGCACCGCTGGGTGACCCACCTGCAGCTGATGCTTCCGATGAAGTAAAGAATGTTTACCTCGCTCGGAAGAATCAGTACTCCATAGTTCAGTGTGCTATCTTGTATGGTTTGGAATCGGAGCTTCAGAAAAGGTTTGAGAATTCAGACCCATATGATATTGTCGAGGATCTCAAATTGATTTTTGAGACTCATGCGGCAATTGAAAGTTGTGAGGCTTCTGAAAAGTTCTTTAACTGCAAGATGGAAGAGGGCAGCTCCGTCAGTGAGCATGTGGTTAAGATGTCTGGGCACGCAAACAAACTTCAAAGCTTGGGTATAGTGATTCCTAATGCTTTGGGGATTTACCGTGTCCTCCAATCACTACCACCAAGTTACAAGAACTTTGTGATGAACTACAACATGCAGAACATGAACAAGCAGTTGCCAGAACTGTTTACTATGTTAAAGTCTGCAGAAGTGGAGATCAAGAAAGAGCACCAAGTCTTGTTTGTCAATAAGACCACCAAATTCAAGAAAGGCAAGTCTAAGCAGAAGGGACACTTCAAGAAGGGTGGTAAGAAAGTTACCGCACCGACGAAGAAGACCAAGGCTGGACCTAAGCCTGATACTGAGTGCTTTTACTTCAAGGGAGAAGGTCACTGGAAACGGAATTGCCCAAAGTACTTGGCGGATTTGAAGAACAACAACATCAAGAAGAAAGGAATATCTGATATACATGTTATTGATGTGTATCTCACTAGTACTCGTAGTAGTGCCTGGGTATTTGATACTGGTTCGGTTGCTCATATTTGTAACTCAAAACAGGTGCTGCAGAATAAACGGAAGCTAGCGAAGAACGAGGTGACGATGCGCGTGGGAAACGTATCAAAGGTTGATGTGATCGCGGTCGGCACGCTACCCCTTCATCTACCATCGGGATTAGTTTTATACTTAAATAATTCTTATTTGGTGCCTGCGTTGAGCATGAACATTATATCGGGATCTTGTTTATTGCGAGACGGTTACTTGTTTAAGTCCGAGAATAATGGTTGTTCGATTTATATGAGTAATATGTTTTATGCACATGCACCTTTGATAGATGGTCTATTCTTATTGAATCTCGATAGTGGAAATACACATATTAATAACATTGAGGCTAAACGGTTGAAATCAAGCGATAACTCGACATATATGTGGCACTGTCGTCTTGGTCACATTGGAGTGAAGCGTATGAAGAAACTCCATTCCGATGGACTTCTTGAATCACTTGATTTCGAATCACTTGAAAGATGCGAAGCATGTCTGATGGGTAAAATGACTAAGACTCCATTTTCTGGTATGATGGAGCGAGCTACAGACTTATTGGAAATCATACATACCGATGTATGTGGTCCAATGAGTGTAGCGTCGCGCGGTGGTTATCGTTATGTTCTTACCTTCACGGATGACTTGAGTAGATATGGGTATATCTATTTCATGAAACATAAGTCCGAAACTTTCGAGAATTTTAAGGAGTTTCAAAGTGAGGTAGAGAATCAACGTAACAAGAAGATTAAATTTCTACGTTCTGATCGTGGAGGTGAATATCTAAGTTACGAGTTTAGCGAGCATTTGAAGAAATGCGGAATACTTTCACAATTGACACCGCCAGGAACACCACAGCGTAATGGTGTGTCCGAACGTCGTAATCGAACTCTCTTAGATATGGTTCGTTCTATGATGTCACTTACAGATTTACCGCTATCATTTTGGGGTTATGCATTAGAAACAGCCGCATTCACTTTAAATAGGGCACCGTTTAAATCCGTTGAGACGACACCGTATGAATTATGGTTTGGGAAGAAACCTAAATTGTCGTTCCTTATAGTTTGGGGTTGCGAAGCCTATGTAAAGCAGTTACAACCGGACAAGCTTGAACCCAAAGCGGAAAAATGCGTCTTCATAGGATACCGAAAGGAAACTATTGGGTATACCTTCTATCACAGATCCGAAGGCAAAATCTTCGTTGCTAAGAATGGATCCTTTCTAGAGAAGGAATTTCTCTCGAAAGAAGTGACTGGAAGGAAAGTAGAACTCGACGAGGTTGTCGAACCTTCTCTCGAAATTGCGAGTAGCGCAACACTGGAAGAAGTTCCTGTGGTGCCTGCACCAATTAGAGAGGAAGCTAATGATGATGATCATGAAACTTCGGTTGAAGTTGCTACAGAGCCTCGGAGGTCAACGAGAACTCGTACCACTCCAGATTGGTATGATCCCGTTATGAGTGTCATGTTGGTGGACAACACCGATGACCCTGAGACATATGAGGAAGCAATGATGAGCCCAGATTCCAATAAATGGCAATAAGCCATGAAATCCGAGATTGGATCCATGTACGAAAACCAATTATGGACTTTGGTGGACTTACCGGATGGCCGGAAGGCTGTCGAGAACAAATGGATCTTCAAGAAGAAAACAGATGCTGATGGTAATGTTACTGTCTATAAAACTCGACTTGTCGCAAAAGGGTTTCGACAAATTCAAGGAGTTGACTACGATGAGACTTTCTCACCAGTAGCGAAGCTAAAGTCTGTGAGGATTATGTTAGCAATCGCTACATATTATGATTATGAGATATGGCAGATGGATGTCAAAACAGCATTCCTCAATGGAGATATTGATGAAGAGTTGTATATGATGCAACCCAAAGGTTTTGTCGATCCTAAAGATGCTAACAAGGTATGCAAACTTCAACGGTCCATCTATGGATTGAAGCAAGCATCCCGAAGTTGGAATCAACGTTTTGATAAGGTGATCAAAAGTTTTGGTTTTATACAAACTTATGGAGAAGCTTGTATTTACAAGAAAGTGAGTGGGAGCTCTGTAGCATTCTTAATACTATATGTGGATGACATATTGTTGATTGGGAATGATGTAGACCTTCTTAATAGTGTCAAGGAATATTTGGATAATAGTTTTTCAATGAAGGATCTTGGCGAAGCAGCTTACATATTAGGCATAAAGATTTACAGAGATAGATCGAAACGCCAAATATCATTGTCACAGAGTACATATTTGGACAAAGTTCTAAAGAGGTTTGGAATGGAAGATAGCAAGAAAGGGTTCTTGCCCATGTTGCCCAATACGACCTTGAGTAAAACTCAAAGTCCGACATCGGCAGAAGATAGAGAAAGGATGAGTAAGACTCCCTATGCCTCAGCCATAGGATCTCTAATGTATGCCATGCTATGTACTAGACCCGACATTGCATATGCTGTTAGTTTGACTAGCAGATATCAAAGTGATCCAGGAGTGGATCATTGGACAGCGGTCAAAAACATCCTTAAGTACTTGAGAAGAACTAAGGATATGGTTCTTTCTTATGGAGGTGATGAACAGCTCGTTGTTAATGGTTACACCGATGCTAGTTGGAACACCGATCCGGATGATTCTAAATCACAATCTGGATACGTATTTATTTTGAATGATGCAGCAGTTAGCTGGAGGAGTGCAAAGCAAAGCGTTGTGGCGAGATCTTCAACTGAATCGGAATACATGGCTGCTTCGGAGGCTTCACAAGAAGCGATATGGATGAAAGAGTTCATTATAGAGCTGGGTGTGGTTCCTAGTGCGCTGGACCCAATGTCTATCTACTGTGATAACATGGGCGCCATAGCCAATGCGCAAGAACCAAGGTCACACAAGAAGCTGAAGCACATCAAGCTACGTTTTCACGCTATTCGAGAACATATCCAAGATGGGGATATAAAGATTTGCAAAGTACACACAGATCTGAATGTGGCGGATCCGTTGACTAAACCTCTCCCGAAGGCAAAACATGACCAGCACCAAACTACCATGGGTGTTCGGTATATTACCATGTAATCTAGATTAGATGACTCTAGTGCAAGTGGGAGACTGTTGGAGATATGCCTAGAGGCAATAATAAATGTAGTTATTATTATATCTTTGTGTTTATGATAAATGTTTACATTCATGCTATAATAGTATTAACAAGGAAACATTAATACTTGTGTGATTTGTAAACTCAATTTGAAGTCCCTAGTAAAGCCTCTATACATCACTAGCCTGTTGGTTGATAAATGATTGTGGTTTCCCTATCATGAACATTGAGATGTTATCAACAACAAGATCATATCATTAGGAGAATGATATGGTGGACATACTCCTATAGATAAGCGTAGCATAAAGATCAAGTCATTTTAATAGTTCAATTGCTATATGCTTTCTGATACATAGTAACCTAATTCCTTCGACCATGAGATCATGCATATCACCTTTACCGGATGGATGCTTTGATGACATCAAACACCACACCGTAACCGGGTGGCTATAAAGGTGGCATTGAGTGTTCGGAAAGTATTGGTTGAAACACATGGATCAAGAGTGGGATTTGTCCATCCATATGACGGATAGATATACTCTGGGCCCTCTCGGTGGAATGTCATCCAATTATCTTGCAAGCATGTGACTGGCTCACAAGGGATCACATATCACGGGAACGAGAAAAGAGTACTTATCGGTAACGAGGTTGAACTAGGTATGCAGAGATACCGACGATCATAACCTCGGATAAGTAAACTATCGTGAGACAAAGGGAAATTGGTATCGTATGTAAGTGGTTCATTCGATCGCAAAGTAATAGTAGAAATAAGTGGGAGCCATATGAATTTCCAGATTCCTCTATTGGTTATCGTTCGGAGAAGTGTCTCGATCATGTCCGCATAATTCACGAACCGTAGGGAGACACACTTAAGGATTCGACATTGTTTGAGTAGTTATGGTATGATGAGAAAGAGACCGAATGTTGTTCGGAGTCTCGGATGGGATCCGGGATATCACGAGGAGATCCGGAATGGTCCGGAGAATAAGATTCATATAAGGAAAGTCCCGTTTCGGAGTTGGGGAATGTTTCCGGTGTTTTCATCGGGAATGTTCTAGAAGGTTCCGGAATGTCCGGCACTCTGGAGGGGAAGGGGTACATGAATGTGTCATTACAAGGTGGCATGATTACATCATGTACTAAGTGTCATCGCTGTTCCAAATAAAGGATTAATTCAAATCCTAGTTTGAAAAAGTCAAATAGCTAAATTGAAAAGTCAGACGAATAAATTTGGAAAGAGGAAAAGAGGAGGAGGGTGAAACCGAGTTGGGGAGGGAGTCCCTCCCCCCCAAGCCGGCGCACCACCCAAGCCGAGTTGGGGAGGGACTCCACTCCCTCCCCTTGGCCGCCGGCCCCTCCACCTATATAAGGAGGGGCAGGGCTCCCTCCTAGCACACACAAGTACCTCTCCTCCAAACCCTAGCTTGGCGCCTACCACCATAGCCGCCGCGCCCCCCTAGGGTTTTGCCTTAGCCGCCGACTTGGGGTGCCCCAAACCCTAGCCGCCGGCTCTAGCCTCTCCTCCTTGGTGTGTCTAAAACCTAGATCGCCGAGGAGCTCTCTCATACTCCACCATACTCGCTCCGGCTTAAGGCGAAGCCCTGCGAGATCTCCCCTCTACTTCCGGTACCACGCCGTTGTGCTGCCGGAATCGCGAGGAGAGTACTACAACCTCCGCTGCCTGCTGGAACAAGGGAGAGGAAGGTCTTCGTCGAGTACCGAACGTGTGACCGACTGCGGGAGCGCTGCCGGAACGCAGCGCCGGAAGGATCGTCTACGCGATCTTGAGATCGGGAAGAGTACGACTACATCACCCACGAGAATCCGCTCTCGTTAAACACTTTGGAATCTTTGAGGGTAAGTTATTCCATCGACTCGTTGCTACAATCTAGTAGATAGATCTTGGCTTGTTTGTTTGTATGCGATAGAAATTTTTTGTTTTCCATGCTACGAAACCCTACATTCATAATACCTAATGCCACCTTTATAACCACCCAGTTACGAAGTGGTGTTTGATGTCATCAATGTATCCATCCGGTGATGGTGATTAACATGATCTCATGGTCGAAGGATTAGGTTACTTTGTATTTGAAAGCTTGTAGCAAACAAACTCTAAATGACTTGATCTTATGCTATGCTAACTATAGGAGTGTGTCCATCACATCATTCTCCTAATGATATAACCTTGTTATTAATAACATCCAATTTCCATGATCAGGAAACCATGATCATCTATTAATCAACAAGCTAGCTTAACAAGAGGCTTACTAGGGACTCTTTTATGTTTACAAAACGCACAAGTATTAATGTTTCCGGTTAATACAATTATACCATGAAATGTAACATTGATCATAAACACAAATATATAATAATAACCACTTTATTATTGTCTCTTGGGCATATCTCCAACATACGGTTGCATCTATAAAGAGGTAGGCAGGCCACGTACTAGGATGCCATAGGGACGACCTGTAGGGTTTCGTAGCATGGAAAACAAAAAATTTCTACCGCATACAAACAAACAAGCCAAGATCTATCTACTAGATTGTAGCAACGAGTCGATGGAATAACTCACCCTCGAAGATTCCAAAGTGTATAACGAGAGCGGATTCTTGTGGGTGATGTAGTCGTACTCTTCCCGATCTCAAGATCGCGTAGATGATCCTTCCGGCGCTGCGTTCTGGCAGCGCTTCTGCAGTCGGTCACACGTTCGGTACTCGACGAAGACCTTCCTCTCCCTTGTTCCAGCAGGCAGCGGAGGTTGTAGCACTCTCCTCGCGATTCCGGCAGCACAACGACGTGGTATCGGAAGTAGAGGGGAGATCTCGCAGGGCTTCGCCTTAAGCCGGAGCGAGTATGGTGGACTATGAGAGAGATCCTCGGCGATCTAGGGTTTAGATGCACCAAGGAGGGGGCAAGGCCGGCGGCTAGGGTTAGACCTAGGCGGCGGCGAGATGCCCTAGGCGGCGGCTATGGTGGGCGGCGGCGGCTAGGGTCAGGGTTTAGAGGGGGGCAACTTGTGTGCTAGGAGGGGCAGCCCTGCCCCTCCTTATATAGGTGGGAGGCGCCGGCCAAGGGGAGGGGAGTCCCTCCCCAACTCGGATCCCAAGTGGGCCGGCGGTGGAGGGGAGGAACTCCTCCCCAAGTAGGTTTCCTACTTCCCCTCCACCTCACAAAATAGTCGTTTGACTTTTCAAATTGGCGTTTCACTTTTCAAACTAGGATTTGATTAAACCCTTTATTTTGTTCAGTGATGACACCTAGTACATGATGCAATCATTCCAACTTCATATGACACATTCATGTACCCTTCCCCTCCGGAGTGCCGGACATTCCAGAACCTTCTAGAACATTCCCGATGAAAACACCGGAACCATTCTCCAACCCCGAAACAGGACTTTCCTTATATGAATCTTATTCTCCGGACCATTCCGGATCTCCTCGTGATATCCCGGATCCCATCCGAGACTTCGAACAACATTCGGTCTCTTACTCATCATTCCATAACTACTCAACAACGTCGAATCCTTAAGTGTGTCTCCCTACGGTTCGTGAATTATGCGGACATGATCGAGACACTTCTCTGAACAATAACCAATAGAGGAATCTGGAAATTCATATGGCTCCCATATATTTCTACAATTACTTTGCGATCGAATGAACCACTTACATACGATACCAATTTCCCTTTGTCTCACGATAGTTTACTTATCCGAGGTTATGATCGTCGGTATCTCTGCATACCTAGTTCAACCTCGTTACGGATAAGTAATGTTTTCTCGTTCCCGTGATATGTGATCCCTTGTGAGCCAGTCACATGCTTGCATGCTAATTGGATGACATTCCACTGAGAGGGCCCAGAGTATATCTATCCGTCATATGGATGGACAAATCCCACTCTTGATCCATGTGTCTCAACCAATACTTTCCGAACAATCAATGCCACCTTTATGGCCACCCAGTTACGGTGTGGTGTTTGATGTCATCAAAGCATCCTTCCGGTGAAGGTGATATGCATGATCTCATGGTCGAAGGAATTAGGTTACTATGTATCAGAAAGCATATAGCAATTGAACTATTAAAATGACTTGCGTTATGCTACACTTATCTATAGGAGTATGTCCACCATATCATTCTCCTAATGATATGATCTTGTTGTTAATAACATCTCAATGTTCATGATAGGGAAACCACAATCATTTATTAACCAACAAGCTAGTATTATAAAGAGGCTTTACTAGGGACTTCAATTTAAGTTTACAAATCACACAAGTATTAATGTTTCCTTGTTAATACTATTATAGCATGAATATAAACATTTATCACAAACACAAAGATATAATAATAACTATATTTATTATTGCCTCTAGGGCATATCTCCAACAGTCTCCCACTTGCACTAGAGTCATCTAATCTAGATTACATGGTAATATACCGAACACCCATGGCAGTTTGGTGTTGGTCATGTTTTGCCCTCGGGAGAGGTTTAGTCAACGGATCCGCCACATTCAGATTTGTGTGTACTTTGCAAATCTTTATGTCCCCATCTTGGACATGTTCTCGAGTAGCGTGAAAATGTAGCTTGATGTGCTTTAGCTTCTTGTGTGACCTTGGTTCTTGCGCATTGACTATGGTGCCCATGTTATCACAGTAGATAGACATTGGGTCCAGCGCACTAGGAACCACACCCAGCTCTGTAATGAACTCTTTCATCCATATCGCTTCTTGTGAAGCTTCCGAAGCAGCCATGTGTTCCGATTCAGTTGAAGATCTCGCCACAACGCTTTGCTTTGCACTCCTCCAACTAACTGCTGCACCATTCAAAGTAAATACGTGTCCAGATTGTGATTTAGAGTCATCCGGATCGGTGTTCCAACTAGCATCGATGTAACCATTATCAACGAGTTGTTCATCACCTCCATAAGAAAGAACCATATCCTTAGTTCTTCTCAAGTACTTAAGGATGTTTTTGACCGCTGTCCAATGATCCACTCCTGGATCACTTTGATATCTGCTAGTCAAACTAACAGCATATACAATGTCGGGTCTATTACATAGCATGGCATACATTAGAGATCCTATGGCTGAGGCATAGGGAGTCTTACTCATCCTTTCTCTATCTTCTGCCGTTGTCGGACTTTGAGTTTTACTCAAGGTCATATTGGGCAACATGGGCAAGAACCCTTTCTTGCTATCTTCCATTCCAAACCTCTTTAGAACTTTGTCCAAATATGTACTTTGTGACAATGATATTAGGCGTCTCGATCTATCTCTATAAATCTTTATGCCTAATATGTAAGCTGCTTCGCCAAGATCCTTCATTGAAAAACTATTATTCAAATATTCCTTGCCACTATTAAGAAGGTCTACATCATTCCCAATCAACAATATGTCATCTACATATAGTATTAAGAATGCTACAGAGCTCCCACTCACTTTCTTGTAAATACAAGCTTCTCCATAAGTTTGTATAAAACCAAAACTTTTGATTACCTTATCAAAACATTGATTCCAAATTCGGGATGCTTGCTTCAATCCATAGATGGACTGTTGAAGTTTGCATACCTTGTTAGCATCTTTAGGATCGACAAAACCTTTGGGTTGCATCATATACAACTCTTCATCAATGTCTCCATTGAGGAATGCTGTTTTGACATCCATCTGCCATATCTCATAATCATAATATGCAGCGATTGCTAACATAATCCTCATAGATTTTAGCTTTGCTACTGGTGAGAAAGTCTCATCGTAGTCAACTCCTTGAATTTGTCGAAACCCTTTTGCGACAAGTCGAGCTTTATAGACAGTAACATTACCATCAGCATCTGTTTTCTTCTTGAAAATCCATTTGTTCTCGACAGCCTTCCGGCCATCCGGTAAGAACACCAAAGTCCATATTTGGTTTTCGTACATGGATCCAATCTCGGATTTCATGGCTTCTTGCCATTTATTGGAATCTGGGCTCATCATTGCTTCCTCATATGTCGCAGGGTCATCGTTGTTATCCACCAACATGACACTCATAACGGGATCATACCAATCAAGAGTGGTACGAGTTCTCGTTGACTTGCGAGGCTCTGTAGCAACTACAACCGAAGTTTCATGATCATCATCATTAGCTTCCTCTCTTATTGGTGCAGGCACCACAGGAACTTCTTCCGGTGCTGCGCTACTCGCAATTTCGAGAGAAGGTTCGACAAACTCGTCGAGTTCTTCTTTCCTTCCAGTCACTTCTTTCGAGAGAAATTCCTTCTCTAGAAAGGATCCATTCTTGGCAACGAAGATTTTTCCTTCGGATCTATGATAGAAGGTATACCCAATAGTTTCCTTCGGGTATCCTATGAAGACGCATTTTTCCGCTTTGGGTTCAATCTTGTCCGGCTGTAACTTCTTTACATAGGATTCGCAACCCCAAACTTTAAGGAACGACAATTTAGGTTTCTTCCCAAACCATAATTAATCGATGTCGTTTCAACGGATTTAGATGGTGCCCTATTTAAAGTGAATGTGGCTGTTTCTAATGCATAACCCCAAAATGATAGCGGTAAATCTGTAAGTGACATCATAGAACGAACCATATCTAAGAGAGTTCGATTACGACGTTCGGACACACCATTACGCTGTGGTGTTCCCGGCGGTGTCAACTGTGAAAGTATTCCGCATTTCTTCAAATGCTCGCCAAACTCGTAACTTAGATATTCACCTCCACGATCAGAACGTAGAAATTTAATCTTCTTGTTACGTTGATTCTCAACCTTACTTTGAAATTCCTTAAACTTCTCGAAAGTTTCGGACTTATGTTTCATGAAATAGATATACCCATATCTACTCAAGTCATCCGTGAAGGTAAGAACATAACGATAACCACCGCGCGATGCTACACTCATTGGACCACACACACATTGGTATGTATGATTTCCAATAAGTCCGTAGCTCGCTCCATCATCCCAGAAAATGGAGTCTTAGTCATTTTACCCATCAGACATGCTTCGCATCTTTCGAGTGATTCGAAATCAAGTGATTCAAGAAGTCCATCGGAATGGAGTTTCTTCATACGCTTCACTCCAATGTGACCAAGACGACAGTGCCACATATAGGTCGAGTAATCGCTCGATTTCAAACGTTTAGCCTCAATGTTATTTATATGTGTATTTCCACTATCGAGATTCAATAAGAATAGACCATCTATCAAAGGTGCATGTGCATAAAACATATTACTCATATAAATCGAACAACCATTATTCTCGGACTTAAACAAGTAACCGTCTCGCAATAAACAAGATCCCGATATAATGTTCATGCTTAACGCACGCACCAAATAACAATTATTTAAGTATAAAACTAATCCCGATGGTAGATGAAGAGGTAGCGTGCCGACCGCGATCACATCAACCTTTGATCCGTTTCCCACGCGCATCGTCACCTCATTCTTCGCTAGCTTCCGTTTATTCTGCAGCACTTGTTTCGAGTTACAAATATGAGCAACCGAACCAGTATCAAATACCCAGGCACTACTACGAGTACTAGTGAGATACACATTAATAACATGTATATCGGATATAACTTTCTTCTTGATGTTGCCGTTCTTCAAATCAGCCAAGTACTTTGGGCAATTCCGCTTCCAGTGACCTTCTCCCTTGAAGTAAAAGCACTCAGTATCAGGCTTAGGTCCAGCCTTGGTCTTCTTCGTCGGCGCGGTAACTTTCTTACCACCCTTCTTGAAGTGTCCCTTTTGCTTAGACTTGCCTTTCTTGAATTTGGTGGTCTTATTGACCATCAACACTTGGTGCTCTTTCTTGATCTCCACTTCTGCAGATTTTAGCATGGAAAAGAGTTCTGGCAACTGCTTGTTCATGTTTTGCATATTGTAGTTCATCACAAAGTTCTTGTAACTTGGTGGTAGTGATTGGAGGACACGATAAATCCCCAAAGCATTAGGAATCACTATACCCAAGCTTTGAAGTTTGTTTGCGTGCCCAGACATCTTAAGCACATGCTCACTGACGGAGCTGCCCTCTTCCATCTTGCAGTTAAAGAACTTTTCAGAAGCCTCATAGCTCTCAATTGCCGCGTGAGTATCAAAGATCAATTTGAGATCACGGACAATATCATGTGGGTCTGAATTCTCAAACCTTTTCTGAAGCTCCGATTCTAAACCATACAAGATAGCACACTGAATTGTGGAGTACTGAGTCTTCCGAGCGAGGTAAACATTCTTTACTTCATCGGTAGCAGTAGCTGCAGGTGGGTCACCCAGCGGTGCATCCAGCACATAGGTCAAATTACCAGCTGTGAGGACAATCCTCAAATTGCGGAACCAATCCGCGAAGTTGCTTCCATTGTTTTTCAACTTTTCTTTCTCTAGGAACGCATTAAAATTGATGGTAGGGGCCGCCATTGATCTACAACATATTTGCAATAGTTTAGACTAAGTTTATGACAAATTGAGTTCTAATTAATAGTTAAATTAATCTAGGTGAACTCCCACTCAAAACAATATCCCTCACATTGTTTTAGTGATCACACGAACCAAATCCATCACATCAACACCGATCATCACGAGAGTCGATGTAGCTTCAATGGTGAACAATCGACATGTTCATCATATCTACTATATGATTCATGCTTTACCTTTCGGTGATCCGTGTTCCGAGACCATGTCTGTACATGTTAGGCTCGTCAAGATTAAACCTTAGCTTCCGCATGAGAAAATTTGGCTTGCTCACGTTGTATACACTTGCGGAATCTAACACACCCGATCATCACGTGGTGCTTCGTAACAACAAGCTTTAGCAACGGTGCTTACTAAGGGTGAACACTTTAGAACTTGAAATTCATGTGCATGAGGGATCATCTTATAATGCTACCGTCGTTAACTAAGCAATACAAGATGCATAAAGGATTAACATCACATGCAATTCATAATATGTGATATGATATGGCCTTTCTTCTTTGTGCTTCTGATCTCCATCTTCAAGCATGAACATGATCTCCATCATCACCGGCATTGCATCAAGTTCCATGATGCTGCTCCATGGTTGTCGTCCACCGGCTTCAACTATTACAACTACTTTGAATAGACACGCGGGTCTTAACAGAATTTAAAGACAACCATATGGCTCCTGCCGGTTGCCAACTTACAATAAGGAACATTGCATACATCAAATATAATCACAATCATGGCCATATCACATCATAGCACACCCCTGCAAGACAAAGTTAGACGCCTCTACTTTCTTTGCATGTTTTACGTGGTTTGGGGCAACTTGTGTGCTAGGAGGGGCAGCCCTGCCCCTCCTTATATAGGTGGGGGCGCCGGCCAAGGGGAGGGGAGTCCCTCCCCAACTCGGATCCCAAGTGGGTCGGCGGTGGAGGGGAGGAACTCCTCCCCAAGTAGGTTTCCTACTTCCCCTCCACCTCACAAAATAGCCGTTTGACTTTTCAAATTGGCGTTTGACTTTTCAAACTAGGATTTGATTAAACCATTTATTTTGTTCAGCGATGACACCTAGTACATGATGCAATCATTCCAACTTGATATGACACATTCATGTACCCTTCCCCTCCGGAGTGCCGGACATTCCGGAACCTTCTAGAACATTCCCGATGAAAACACCGGAACCATTCTCCAACCCCGAAACAGGACTTTCCTTATATGAATCTTATTCTCCGGACCATTCCGGATCTCCTCGTGATATCCCGGATCCCATCCGAGACTCCGAACAACATTCGGTCTCTTACTCATCATTCTATAACTACTCAACAACGTCGAATCCTTAAGTGTGTCTCCCTACGGTTCGTGAATTATGCGGACATGATCGAGACACTTCTCCGAACAATAACCAATAGAGGAATCTGGAAATTCATATGGCTCCCACATATTTCTACAATTACTTTGCGATCGAATGAACCACTTACATACGATACCAATTTCCCTTTGTCTCACGATAGTTTACTTATCCGAGGTTATGATCGTTGGTATCTCTGCATACCTAGTTCAACCTCGTTACTGATAAGTACTCTTTTCTCGTTCCCGTGATATGTGATCACTTGTGAGCCAGTCACATGCTTGCAAGCTAATTGGATGACATTTCACCGAGAGGGCCCAGAGTATATCTATCCGTCATATGGATGGACAAATCCCACTCTTGATCCATGTGTCTCAACCAATACTTTCCGAACACTCAATGCCACCTTTATGGCCACCCAGTTACGGTGTGGTGTTTGATGTCATCAAAGCATCCTTCCGATGAAGGTGATATGCATGATCTCATGGTCGAAGGAATTAGGTTACTATGTATCAGAAAGCATATAGCAATTGAACTATTAAAATGACTTGATCTTTATGCTACGCTTATCTATAGGAGTATGTCCACCATATCATTCTCCTAATGATATGATCTTGTTGTTAATAACATCTCAATGTTCATGATAGGGAAACCACAATCATTTATTAACCAACAAGCTAGTATTATAAAGAGGCTTTACTAGGGACTTCAATTTAAGTTTACAAATCACACAAGTATTAATGTTTCCTTGTTAATACTATTATAGCATGAATATAAAAATTTATCATAAACACAAAGATATAATAATAACTATATTTATTATTGCTTCTAGGGCATATCTCCAACCCGACCTCCCCAAAAGACCACTGTCCCATCTGCTTGTCGATCATTTCAACCCGCATCACGAAAATGCAATACCCCCTATAAGTTGGGCCCCGACACCATCTCTACCCTCTATTTGTTGGATATTTGTGCTACTTGTTTTACAAAACAATCCTCCCAACTCATTTCTTGAGTTCATTACAGTTTTTCTTCTTATCCCCTAGTCTTTTCAAGTTTTATACATATTTCATCATTGTTTGTCTCCCCACCTATTACACAGCCAGTTTTATGTACAATCTAATTTCAAAAAACACATCTAAAAGTAATAGTTTCAAAAAACATATTAATTCTATCAAGGAAAGTTTCATTAAGCATTTTGCAACTGTTAAATTCATTAATGTTTCATTCGGAATTGAAGAATTTTTCATACAAATTTAAAAGAAATTTTTATCATACCATTTATGCAATAATATAGATTTTCATAATGTTTATTTTAACAATACATTTTTCAATAAAAAACAGTTTGTATCATATTTTTCTTTCATGTTTCATCCCACATCGAAAGTTTTCATACAAGATTCATAAGTTTCATTCATGTTTCGTACATGTTTCCGCAAGGAAATATACAAGATTTTGAGGAATGTGTCATATCAAAAAAATATTCATATAAGATTCATACAAGAATCCCGACATACAATATTTTTCAACAATATTCATTCAATTTCTATACATGTTTCTATCAAGAATCATACATTATTCAAAAAATGTAAGAATATATCTTGATTTATCAATTTTTCACGGAATATCAACAATAACCATACAAACAGATCAAGATGATTTCCACAATAATCGTACAAACAGAAATAATTTCAACACCATTTTTTCTAGATTTGTACATTTTTTGTTGAAACAATAGCAACAAAACATGGACGATTCATGCAAGATCCATCAGATTCTACAGGAATCAACATGGTTCCATACTATAATAATTTTGGATTGAAAGATTCATTGAAGTTTCAAATGCAATTAAAAGAACCTGGATGATGGATCTCTACAATATAAACATAAAAAAGCTCATACTCTACAAAAAATCAAGCCATTAACAGAGAGATTCAATCAAGATTCAACCACGAACTAGATCCAAACAAAAGATTCAACCATAAACTTGATCCAAGCATGAAGAAAAAATAAAGGAAAAGGAGGGGCCCCAGATCCAGGCCCTCCATGTCCAAATCCAGCCCGTCCTAGACAAGAACAGGTCCTACATTGCTAGATCGGGTGCGGAGGAGGAAGCACATCGGGGCTATGGGCAGCCGCGCGTTGTTGTCTTCGACACGGCGCAACGGTTCTGCGGGGCGTCCGCGCGTGGTCGTCGTCGACAGGGCACGTCGGGGCTGCGGAGGTGTGCCGACGTGAGGCCTCCACCTGGGAAGGAGGAGGGGCGTCGAGGCTATGGAGGTGGAGGAGGGTCGGTGCCGGGCTTGAGGAGGAGGGTGCGACCTCGAGATCTGGAGGTGGGTCGCTGTCGGGCTTGAGGAGGTGGAGGCAGCGACCGAGGAGTTCAGGGCGGGAGGGTAGGGGTTGGCTCGGGGTAGTTAGGGTTCGTTCTGGGATGGGAGACATGCCAGGCTAGGACTTTTGTCCTCTCTTTGGGGATTGTGAGGTTGATTCAACATTTCTTAGGGGCTTATTTGCAAATGTATTGAATATGTTGACTGGTGGGACTTTGCATGAATCCCAAGCAAATTTGTGGCAGAGATGATACCAAGGCCCGATATGTGATAAATCCGCATTGCCAGCATCGCCCCTTCTTTGTTACACATGCTTATGTCCCTTAGAGCATATCTAATAGTAACCGAAAAAGTTGGAACCGAAAAACGTGAATTCAGTCTTCCGAAAACATGGGGGACGAAGATTTTGCAGCTGGTGCAGAACAGAACCCGTAAAACATGAACTAAAAAAATGCATTTCAAATATCGCGGGGAAATTCGTCGATGATCATATATATAGATGGCATTTGATGCTCACATTCAGCATCATAATTACATACATCATAATTACATAATCAGATTAGCAAACCTAAATTACATACTACACATAACCACGCTAACTAATTTGAAGCAAAATGCGGCCAAATTGGCCTCTGCGCGCGGCGGTGCCGGTGGTGGCGGAGCGTCGAGGCGGATGACGGCGTCGACGCGGGTGAAGAACTTCACTCCTCGTCGTCAAGTTCATCCACCGACGGGCGTTGCGCTTGAGCGCGCCCTCCGACTGGTTGAACTTCCGGCGTTCCGCGTCCGTGCGAAACACGGGGGGCCGCGGCGGCGAGTCCCCGCCGCCCAATCCCGCGCCACGCCCTGCTGAGCCACCACGGGAGGCCATCGCGTCGCGGAGCTGGGGCGAATGGGGGCTGCTGCGAGCTGGATTGCTCGCCGGAGAGAAAGCTGGCGGCGGAGGGGCGTAGGGTTTGGAAACCGAACTCCCCTCCGCGGCCCGTTTTAATACGGGATGGCCGTCGAGATTTTCAGGCCCCAAACTCGTTTTACGGGCAGGCCGCGAGTTCGGACTCCGTTATGGCCCACTTTCGACCTGAACCCGTATTGTCGTCGGACTTTTTCGGTTTCAGTCACTTTTTTTATTACTGTTAGAGATGCTCTTAGCGCGCGTGTACACCTGAGGAATCGGTCTACTCGCCCAGTGCGAGTGTGTTCAGTGAAATATTTTAGCTAGCTTGTTTCTTTAGCTGGTTGGCGAACTAGCTTCTGCTACACTGTTTGAATGGATACACATGCACAAATGGAAGAGCAATCAGAAGGTTCCGACCAAACAACGTCTTTCCTTTCTGAGCGAGTGTGAGAGAGAATGGGGGGCGAATCACTGAATAGAAACACAAGATTGGGGAGGGGAGCATTGCCACCCCTTTCCTCGATCGTGGTCAAGCCAGATCATGCCGCTGGCTGTGAACCGCCAGATCATGCGTGGATGTGATGGTGCGGTGGAGCGACAGGCCCGTATGGCAAACATGTTCAAATTAGGGCTTTAAATTTTGCTTACCACTAATAATATGTACATTACTCCGACAAATCGCTAGATAGGCATCTGTTTCTCGGCTCCATAGTACTTCCACGTTCTAACCTTCTCTCTTCTAGCTATATGAATTTGTAAGGGCATCTCTGTTGAATAACGGAAAGTAGGATAGAACGATGCGTGAAACTAGCATCGGCTGCGTGTTGAGTATATCAAGACAACGGAGTTTGTTACATATGAGAAGAGATAAGGAGGAGATAAAGAGAGAGAGTCCTGGTGGAGTACTACTCCATACAGGTTACACAATTTTGTCTAACACTCCCCCTTAATTTAAAGCTTAGAAAGATTTAGATTACACATGAATTCGTTTAACTTTTTGAAACATAGTGGTTTAGTAAAACCATCGACAATCTGATCTTTGCTGGAGATGAACCTGACATCAAGTTGTTTTCTAGCAACTCGCTCCCGAACAAAATAGAAGTCAATCTCAATGTGTTTAGTACGAGCATGAAACACTGGATTTGCTGACAGAAAAGTAGCACCAAGATTATCACACCAGAGAGTGGGTTTCTCTTGAAGAGTAACACCCAATTCTCTGACAAGAGCCTCAACCCAGATCAGCTCAGCTGTAGCATTTGCAAGAGATTTATACTCAGCCTCGGTACTAGAACGAGAGACAGTTGGTTGTTTCCTGGCACTCCATAAAATAAGATTAGAACCAAAGAAAATAGCAAAGCCTCATGTAGAGCGTCTATCATCCAAATCTCCAGCCCAATCAGCATCAGAATAGGCACTCAAAAGTGTAGAAGAAGATCGACAAAAGGTAAGTCCAACTGTATGTGTACCATGAATATACCTCAATATCCTTTTTACTGCTGTCCAATGAGTAGTAGTAGGAGCATGAAGAAACTGGCATACCTTGCTAACTGAAAAACACAAATAAGGTCGTGTCAATGTTAAGTACTGAAGTACTCCTACAATACTTCTGTAATGTGTACTATCTTCAGGACCAAGTGGAATTCCATCCTTCAGTGACAAAGTATCAGTAGTAGACAGAGGTGTAGGACAGTTTGTGCAATCCTTCATACCAACACGTTTTAAAAGATCTGTAGCATATTTCTCTTGATTCAAGAGTAACCCATTTTGTTGTTTGTGCACTTCAAGACCAAGAAAATAATGAAGACTCCAAGATCCTTGAGAGCAAACTCATGGCTTAAATTCTCAAGAAGAGATGTTATTGCAGCATTAGAGGAGCTTGTAACAATGATGTCATCAACATAAATAAGCAGAAATATTTGAATGCCTGAATGATTGAACAGAAACAAAGATGTATCTCCCTTGGAAGGTATGAAACCAAGAGTATGAAGCTTAGCACTGCGTGAGTACCATGCCCTAGGTGCCCGTTTTAGTCCATAAATAGCTTTGTCAAGTTTGCAAATAAAATTTGGAGTAGCGGAAGACTCAAAACCAGGTGGCTGTCTCATCTACACCTCCTCTTCCAGAACACCATGTAAAAACGCGTTCTTGACATCTAGTTGCCTTAAACTCCAACCTTTTGAAACGGATATAGATAGAACAAGCCTAATTGTAGCAATTTTAACAACAGGACTAAAAGTATCCTCATAGTCTATCCCATACCTTTGTTTAAAACCTTTTGCAACAAGACGAGCTTTGTATCTGTCAATTGTACCATCAGCATTTTTCTTGATGCGATAAACCCATTTGCAATCAATGACATTCCTTTTTAAACCAGGTGGAACAAGGTGCCATGTGTGGTTTTTCATAAGAGCATCATATTCTTCTTGCATAGCATGCCTCCAATTTGCATCAACCAAGGCTTCCTTTAAATTTTCAGGTTCTCCTGTAGATGTTAACAAAGCCCAACGAATTGTGCCGTCAGTACGAATTTTTGGTTGTTTAATACCTTTTTGTAGGCGTGTGCGTGGTTCTGCAGCAGGAAGGGACACAGTGTCACCCGCCACAGATGATCCTGAAAAAGACCCCTCCTGATCCTGTGCAGCATCGTTTTCCACGCCGAGCAGAGAGGTCCCGGGCGACCCTGGCGAGCCTGACGAGGCCTCCTGGGAATCATCATGGTCTCCGGTCTGTGTCGGAGATGGCGTGGGCCCTGGAGGGGACCGGGGCGACCCAGATGGCGACGTGGAGATCTCCGAGTGGCTGCGCGGAGAAAGAGGAGCCCGGGCCCCGGACGACTGGCGCGTGGAGGACGCGTTTTCTGCGTCATATGGAGACGGGTCAGACGCGGTTTCTGCGTCTGATTGAGACCTGGCGGAGCCAGACTGACGTGGGCCCGCGGATGCTGCATCGGAGGAGGACGTGGCAGAGCCGGACTGGTGCGGGGGCGAGGACATGGGAGATTCCGCATCAGGGTGCCCAGAGGATTCCGTGTCAGGTGCAGTAGACGCGTGATCCAAGGGCGATTCTGGGGACAGATTGGCCTCGAATTCCGCATTGTTTTGTCCAGTAGCTCCAGTTTCTTGAGTACCATTATTTGATGTGGGCAGATCCAAATTTCTTGCAGAATTCAGCTCAGTTTCTTCGGAAGAACTTGGAGAGGCCCTTTGCACTGTCACCTGAGAAGCATCAACAACAGGTACAATTGGGAAATATTGATCGTTAGTATGCACCCCCGTGTGTGTGTCTACCGAGGAGAGATTTTCAGGAGGAAGTAAGAGAAGTTCTTCACGAAGGCGACAACCGGTGTTGGGATGAAGTTCAGCAAAGGGAAAGACATTTTCATCGAACACAACGTCTCTGGACACATAAACACGACTAGTAGTAACGTCAAGACACTTGACCCCTTTGTGAAGTGGACTGTACCCAAGAAAGACACATCGTTTTGAACGGAAAGACAATTTGTTTTTGTTGTAGGGTCGTAAGTTTGGCCAGCAAGCACAACCAAAAACACGAAGGGAGTCATAGTTGGGTTTAGTGTGAAGAAGCTTTTATGTAGGAGTTTCAAAATTGAGCACCTTGGATGGAATAAGATTGATGAGAAAGGTGGCTGTGAGAAAAGCATCATCCCAATACTTTAATGGCATGGAGGCATTGGCAAGTAAAGCAAGACCAATCTCAACAATATGATGGTGTTTGTGTTCAGCAGAACCATTTTGTTGATGAGCATGAGGACATGAGACATGATGAGTAATGCCCACTTTGTGGAAGAAGCCATTAAGTTTTACATACTCACCCCCCCCAGTCAGTTTGCATAGTAATAATTTTCCTGTTAAACTTGCGCTCAACATATTGCTGAAAATTTAGAAACACTTGATAGACCTTAGAATGATTTTTGAGAAGATATATCCAAGTAAATTTGCTGAAGTCGTCAATAAAACTTACATAGTATGCATGTTTGCCTAAAGACATAGGAGCTGGACCCCAAACATCAGAAAACACCTGTTCCAAAGGAACAGTAGACACACTAGTGGAAACATGATAGGGCAACTGATGGCTCTTAGCCTGTTGGCATGGATCACAGATATAAGAATTTATTTCTGGGGTATATGGGAGATTGTTTTTTTTAAGTACTTGCTGAACAATAAATGTAGAAGGATGTCCTAGACAACGATGCCATGTAGAGGATGAGGGCTTGATGGTGATCAACGCATGCTTGGAATAGTCCGATGACACAGGAACAAGAGGGTAGAGACCACCGTGACAGGGACCTTTAAACATTATTTGCCGCGTTGCCTGATCCTTAATCAAAAAAAAAAGAATGGGTGAATCTCAATGAAGGCATTGTTGTCTAGAGTTATTTTATGAGCAGAAAGTAAGTTCATGGAAGAGCTAGGAATATGAAGAATATTACGAACTTGAAGAGAAGTATGTGGGGTGTGCAAAACTGAATAACCAATATTATCAATTGCCATACCTTGTCCACTAGCATTGTGGATTTGATCCTGCCCTTGATATGGTTCATGAACTTGAAGCTTCTTCAATTGTCCTGCCACATGATTAGTGGCTCCTGTGTCCAGCACCCAGTTGGTGTTCATCCCATAAGAACCATGAGCGCCCTTTTGTTCATGAGGAGCATTATCATCATGGTCATCTCCATAGCGCCACCAACACTCACTAGCAGGGTGTCCTTCTTTCTTGCAAATCTGACAATACACACCGGGCTGCCAAGGACATGCAACGCGATCAGGGCGCCCACGGCCCTTGCCGCTCCCCCCTTTGGGGCGCTGATCCTGCTGCCCCGTAGTGGTGTGTCCGTGGGGTTGTGGTTGTGGGGAATTGGACGGGCGGTTTGGAGGTGGCTGGTAGTAGTGGATTGGTTGTTGGTAGGGTGTAGGAGGATAGGCATATGGTGGCGGGGCATATGTGGGTGGCTGAAAGTTTGATGGTGGTGCGGCATGATATGGTGGTGGTGCGGCATGATATGAGGCAGGGACAGGGGCATATGGAGGTTGGGTAGTGGCGTGGTATGGGGATGGTGGTGTAGGAAAGATGGGAGGCTGATGGTATGGTGTGGCGGGGAAGGGTGGACGGCGAGGAGCAGCATTAATGGAAGAAATGAACATGCCGGTGTTTTGACCCGTTGCAACAAGCATGTTTTCACGAGATTCATATGATAAAAGCTGCGAGCACATATCACCTATAGTGGTAGCAGGATTTGCATTGATGGAGGCAACGAGGGGGGTGTAGGTACCATCAAGGCCATTGAGGATGTAGTCCTTGAGCTCATCATGATCAACCGGCTTCCCTGCAGCAGCAAGTTCAGAGGCGAAGCCTTTCATCTTGGTGAGGTATTGAGAGGCGGTCATGTCGAGCTTCTTTGTGTTGGTGAGATGCCCACGAAGAGTAGACACACGAGACTTGGATTGTGTGGAGAAGAGATCGAGGATAGCACCCCACACATCCTTGGCATGGACGAGGCCGTACACATGAGAGAGTAGATCATCGCCAAGAGAGTTGACGAGGAAGCTCACCACCGCCTGATCCTTGGTGACCCAGACATCATAGTCTGGATTGGGGATGGTGATTTTCTTGTGCTCGGCATCTTCAACTTCAATGGTTTGGGTTGGCTCCTTTGCAGTCCCATCCAGGTACCCGAGGACCCGGGCGCCACGCAAGGAGGTGTAGGGGTTCGTAGCATGGAAAACAAAAATTTTGTACCGCATACAAACAAACAAGCCAAGATCTATCTACTAGATTGTAGCAACGAGTCGATAGAGGAACTCACCCTCGAAGATTCCAAAGCGGTTAACGAGAGCAGATTCTCGTGGGTGATGTAGTCGTACACTTGCCGATCTCAAGATCGCGTAGACGATCCTTCCGGCGCTGCGTTCCGGCAGCGCTTCCGCAGTCAGTCACACGTTCGATACTCGACGAAGACCTTCCTCTCCCTTGTTCCATCAGGCAGCGGAGGTTGTAGCACTCTCCTCGCGATTCCGGCAGCACGACGGCGTGGTACCGGAAGTAGAGGGGAGATCTCGCAGGGCTTCGCCTTAAGACGGAGCGAGTTTGGTGGACTATGAGAGAGCCTTGGTGATCTAGGGTTTAGACACACCAATTAGAAGGGGCTAAACCAGCGGCTAGGGCAATTAGAAGCTCTAACTCGGCGGCTTGGGAGAAATCCCTAGGCTTTGGCTAGGGTTTAGGTTTAGAGGGAGGCAACTTGTGTGTCTAGGAGGGGAGCCCTGCCCCTCCTTATATAGGTGGAGGGAGGCGCCGGCCAAGGGGAGGGAGTCCCTCCCCAACTCGGATCCCTAGTGGGCCGGTGGTGGAGGAGGAACTCCTCCCCAACTCGGTTTCCCACTTCTTCTCCACTTTTCAAAATAGCCGTTTGACTTTTCAAATTGGCGTCGGACTTTTCAAACTAGGATTTGATTAAACCCTTTATTTTGTACAGTGATGACACCTAGTACATGATGCAATCATTCCAACTTGCAATGACACATTCATGTACCCTTCCCCTCCGGAGTGCCGGACATTCCGGAACCTTCTAGAACATTCCTGATGAAAACACCGGAACCATTCTCCAACCCCGAAACAGGACTTTCCTTATATGAATCTTATTCTCCGGACCATTCCGGATCTCCTCGTGATATCCCGGATCCCATCCGAGACTCCGAACAACATTCGGTCTCTTACTCATCATTCCATAACTACTCAACAACATCGAATCCTTAAGTGTGTCTTCCTACGGTTCGTGAATTATGCGGACATGATCGAGACACTTCTCCGATCAATAACCAATAGAGGAATCTGGAAATTCATATGGCTCCCACATATTTCTACGATTACTTTGCGATCGAATGAACCACTTACATACGATACCAATTTCCCTTTGTCTCACGATAGTTTACTTATCCGAGGTTTTGATCGTCGGTATCTCTGCATACCTAGTTCAACCTCGTTACCGATAAGTACTCTTTTCTCGTTCCCGTGGTATGTGATCCCTTGTGAGCCAGTCACATGCTTGCAAGCTAATTGGATGACATTCCACCGAGAGGGCCCAGAGTATATCTATCCGTCATATGGATGGACAAATCCCACTCTTGATCCATGTGCCTCAACCCATACTTTCCAAAAACTCAATGCCACCTTTATAGCCACCCAGTTACGGTGTGGTGTTTGATGTCATCAAAGCATCCTTCCGGTGATGGTGATTAACATGATCTCATGGTCGAAGGAATTAGGTTACTATGTATCAGAAAGCTTATAGCAAATGAACTATATTAAATGACTTGATCTTTATGCTACGCTTAACTATAGGAGTATGTCCATCACATCATTCTCCTAATGATATGACCCTGTTGTTAATAACATCTCTATGTTCATGATCAGGAAACCATGATCATATATTAACCAACAAGCTAGTTTAACAAGAGGCTTTACTAGGGACTCTTTTATGTTTACAAATCACACAAGTATTAATGTTTCCTGTTAATACAATTATAGCATGGTATGTAAACATTTATCATAAGTATGAAGATATGATAATAACCACTTTATTATTGCCTCTTGGGCATATCTCCAACAGTCTCCCACTTGCACTAGAGTCAATAATCTAGTTTCAAACCTTTGTGTATTCAACACCTATGGCTTTCCGGTGTTGTATGTACACGATTGCTAGTGGTCAACTGATCTGCGGATCTGACACTTCCAGGTCCGTGTGTAATTGCATGTCTTTGCGTCTCTACGCATCACTCATTCTCTAATGAGATGGCTTTGTATAATTTCGGTCCTTTGGTGAGACTTTTAGTTCTTTGGGATTAAAACATGTTGATAATATTGTCGTACAATATATCTTCATAGTACTATCCCGCTGTGAACTACACCTAGTTTGAAAATAAACTACTTGACACAAATGCCCTCTTTAGTTGCTATTATAGCAGTCATATACTTAGCCTTTTGTTGTAGTATCTGTCACAATGTCTTAACTTTGGAACTCATCCAAATCCATTATGGAACTTACTTTCCATTATATTGTGCCACCCTTAGTTTAGATTGAGATAAACTTAATTTGTACTTTGTGACAAAACTAGTATCAATGTAGTACTTTTACAATGAACTAACCATCTATTTGTCACTTACAAATAATATACTCTTAGTTATTCCAAAAGATCATAAGAATATCCTTACTATTGTCCAATGATCAACTTATGAATCATTCTAGTATATGCTCATAACATTTAGAGTATAGGACATATCTGGATTTGTACATATCACAGTATGATTGATATAAATACTCTTTGTGATTTCATACATCAAGTATCAATCTATACTTGAATCTTTGTTTCACTTACCCAGTGTCAATACACTTGAATATATCATCAATATTGAACTCATTCAATTTTTTTCTGTGACAAGAACCTTTCTTGTAGTTTCTATATTGAACTCATTCAACACATCATCTATGTACTTTCGGCACAACCATATTAGCGTCTATTGATGCCAAATATTTGGGTTTTGCCTAAGTATTTCATCGGGATGAAATTCTTAATATGTGTTAATAAAAGATACATCTTTTCCAATCAACAATATGTCCTCCACATAATGTATTAGAAATATGTCTTAGCGCTCCCACTTAATTTCTTGCAAATGCAAGCATCTTCATTGTCTCTGATGAAATTAAACTCTTTTAACAGTTTCATCATAGTGAAGATTCCAACTCCGCTATGCTTACTTTCAACCATTGAAGTTTGCATATGTTTTTAGCATCCCTTGAATTAACAAAAACCCTTTGGACCGTGTCATGCACACGTCCTAGGTAACCCTTCTATTAGAAGAACTTGTTTTTTGTTTATCCAACACATAACAAAATTATATGTCGTGGTTGCTACATTAATCCGTCTAGACTAAATATCGCTATGAAAGATCAAATCTTGTCATAGTCAACCCTTGAACATTGTTGTGAACTCTTTCCCAACATGTCGACCATTTCATAGATGCGAAACATCCATGTCTATTTCTTTATAGATCCAAACACAACTGTAAGGTCTTACACCTTTCTCGAGGGTCTTTCAAGTTAAGAACTTGATTTCTCGTGTATGGAACTATCACGGATTTTATGGCTTCAAGCCATTTTACGGAGTCAGGGCCCATCATCGCTTCTTTGCATGTAGTCGGTTCATTATTCTCAAATAATGATTCAACCCTCAAATCTTGGTATTTGATTGTTTACCCGACCTACTTGTTTCAATAGGAACTTAGATCTCCGTGACCACAACCTTTGAGGCACGTGAGCCATGAGCATTGTTGCTGCCTCCGGAACACTTTTCGGCGCTGCGCAACTCTACACATATAGTTAAGGTTCTTTTAACCTTATCAAAGTTCTATTGTCCTCCCACTTTACTTTTCAAGAAAAATTCCTTCCCAAAGAAACTTGACGTTCTAAGCGACAAACACTTTTGTCTCTGGTGTTATGGAGGAATACTTAACAGTTATTCGAAATAACATACAAAGACAGGTTCATCCGGCTTTGGTTGCAAACATCTTTCTTATGCAAAGCATACCAATGTTTTAAGAAAGGACAACTTGGGTTTTATCCCAAACCATAACATATGGTGTCATTTCAACGGATTATGATGGAGCTCTTTTCAGTGGAAAAAACGGTAGTCACTAAAGCTTTTAATCTTTAAAATATAATGGCAGTTTTATGAATTACACCTTCGATCTTACCATGTCAAACAAGGTTTAATTACATATCTCGAACGCTCCATACTCTTATGGTATTTCGGGACATGTAAATCTACGGAACGATTCCTTAAATCTTAGGTATTATGCTAAACTTGTAACTCAAAATATCTTCCTTTATGATCTTATCATAAACTATTTATATTCTTGTTACAATGATCTTGCACTTCATCTTGAAAGTCTTTGAACTTTTCAAATGTTTCATACTTCATCCTTATTAAGTAAATATTCATATATTCACTCAAATTCTCGGAGAAAGCATATGAAGTTGAAATCCATCGTTCTTGACTACACATAATGGACTTCATACAACAATATGTACAAGTTCCAATAAGCTAGTCACTCGTTCCCTTTTGGCCTAAGAACGAAGTTTTAATTATCTCTAGGAAATTTTCACAAGCGTCATGTGATCAAAATCAAAAGACTGCAAAATTCCATCCACATGGAGTTTCTTCATGTTTTATTTTCAATATAATTTAAACGGCGATGTCACTTCCTAAGTGATCTCTCAATCAATTTGTCTTTCGACATTTTTTTAGCACTAGTTTTATGGATGTGATTTCTCCAACGAGATTTGTGAATCATCTTTTATAGATTACGGCAATTATTTGAACAACCCTTTTGTTCTCATAATACCTAATAAAACAAATCTTGAAGGCAAGCTTTGATGTTTAACGAGCAACACAATAACCCTTTATTTGTTCTCGATGAACATTATCACATATTCTTTTGCTAGTTACTTAGGCCATTGTAGTTCATGAATTGTGTTGTTTCGTATGACGATTCACACCAACAAATTCAGTATCAAATACTTAAGAATCACATTGTTTAATAAGCAAAGAATATAGCCATAACATGTATATCATCTATATACTTAAACTGAACAATTCTAGTCTTTTCTTTTCTGCCATATATTTATGAGATTCTCTTTCAGTATTTCCTTTTCTGTTTGAAAGAATCTATCAACATCAATAGTGGAGTCATACATATGACACATAGTCCAAAGCGTGTATAGTTAAATACCAATGTCTTTGGACTTGCACTTTGAAGTAGATCACCATTATCAAATGTTTGGTGTTCTTTCAAATTCCTTTCTTTAGTAATCTCTTGGTGTAGTAAACATTTTACCTACATCAAATATTCACCCTCATCATGGATTTATCCATGATCAAGCTACTTTTAGCTTGTAACGGTGAATCGCAAGTATAATGTTGCTCTCCAAAACCTTTTGGAGGATTAGGACAACTAGTGTCTCCAACCTTTTGCAAATTCTCATCAAATATGAAAACATGACTTTTGTCATATTATACTCTATCATGTTGCAACCAAAACTTCGTTTCAGATATCACAATATCTTCCACACATCATGGTTTCTGAAACAACTCTTTCAGATCCTAGATAACCTTGATATTAAGACAATCCTTTGAATATCAAGAATCATGGAGACAAACATGATACTTATATACTAACATTGGAATTGTTACTCTTGATTTAATACCAACTATTAACCTTCATGGAGTAATCAAAACTTACTGAAAGTTTGCAATGGGACTTTTAAACTTTAGATTAACACTTCCAAACAATACGATACCAGTTCGTAAAGTAACTAACCAGAATTCTATAGTTCTATCATCTCAATTATAACTAAGCGCAAGGTGGTAAACGGATGCCAATGACTACAACAACTATGCAAATTCAGTTTGATTTAATTTATGATAAATAGTGTTCAACTTTTAATCATATTGCTGTTGAACTCCCACTCAAAACAATATCCCTCACATTGTTTTAGTGATCACATGAACCAAATTCACCACATCAAACCCGATCATCACGAGAGTTGATGCAACTTCAATGGCGAACAATCAACATGTTCATCATATCTACTTTATGACTCATGCTTTACCTTTCGGTGATCCGTGTTCCGAGACCATGTCTGTACATGCTAGGCTCGTCGAGATCAACCTTAGCTTTCGCATGAGCAAATCTGGCTTGCTTACGTTGTATACACTCGCAGAATCTAACACACCCGATCATCACGTGGTGCTTCGAAACAACGAGCTTTAGCAACGGTGCTTACTAAGGATGAACACTTTACTACTTGAAATTGTGTGCTTGAGGGATCATCTTATAATGCTACCGTCGTGAACTAAGCAATACAAGATGCATAAAAGGATTAACATCACATGCAATTCATAATATGTGATATGATATGGCCTTTCTTCTTGTGCTTCTGATCTCCATCTTCAAGCACGAACATGATCTCCATCATTACCGACATTGCATCAAGGTCAATGACGCCGCTCCATGGTTGTCGTCCACTAGCTTCAACTATTACAACTACTTTGAATAGACACGCGGGTCTTAACAGAATTTAAAGACAACCATATGGCTCCTGCCGGTTGCCAACTTACAATAAGGAACATTGCATACATCATATATAATCACAATCTTGGCCATATCACATCACAGCACACCCCTGCAAAACAAAGTTAGACGCCTCTAATTTTCTTTGCATATTTTACGTGGTTTGGGGATTTCAATAAGTGTTGTTCTAACTTACGAACAAGAACCACAACATTGATACTAGTATTGTCAATCACCGGTTGTAAATTGAATCTTAACTATGTTGGGAGAAACAGGCACCCGCAAAGCCACTTATGCAATACAAGTTGCATGTCAAGCGTGGAGCAAGTCTCATGAACGATGTCATGTAAGGTTAGCCCGGGCCGCTTCATCCCAACATACCGCAAGATGCAAAGTACACAAGTAGCAATCGACAATAAAAGCATCAACTCCCACAATGACCATTGTGTTCTACTCGTGCAACAGATCTACATATAGGCACGGCTCTGATACCACTGTAGGGGTTCGTAGCATGGAAAACAAAAAAATTCTACCGCATACAAACAAACAAGCCAAGATCTATCTACTAGATTGTAGCAACGAGTCGATAGAGGAACTCACCCTCGAAGATTCCAAAGCGGTTAACGAGAGCAGATTCTCGTGGGTGATGTAGTCGTACACTTGCCGATCTCAAGATCGCGTAGACGATCCTTCCGGCGCTGCGTTCCGGCAGTGCTTCCGTAGTCGGTCACACGTTCGATACTCGACGAAGACCTTCCTCTCCCTTGTTCCAGCAGGCAGCGGAGGTTGTAGCACTCTCCTCGCGATTCCGGCAGCACGACGGCGTGGTACCGGAAGTAGAGGGGAGATCTCGCAGGGCTTCGCCTTAAGCCGGAGCGAGTATGGTGGACTATGAGAGAGCCTTGGTGATCTAGGGTTTAGACACACCAATTAGAAGGGGCTAAACCAGCGGCTAGGGCAATTAGAAGCTCTAACTCGGCGGCTTGGGAGAAATCCCTAGGCTGTGGCTAGGGTTTAGATTTAGAGGGAGGCAACCTGTGTGTCTAGGAGGGGAGCCCTTCCCCTCCTTATATAGGTGGAGGGAGGCGCCGGCCAAGGGGAGGGAGTCCCTCCCCAACTCGGATCCCTAGTGGGCCGGCGGTGGAGGAGGAACTCCTCCCCAACTCGGTTTCCCACTTCTTCTCCACTTTCCAAAATATCCGTTTGACTTTTCAAATTGGCGTTTGACTTTTCAAACTAGGATTTGATTAAACCCTTTATTTTGTACAGCGATGACACCTAGTACATGATGCAATCATTCCAACTTGCAATGACACATTCATGTACCCTTCCCCTCCGGAGTGCTGGACATTCCGGAACCTTCTAGAACATTCCCGATGAAAACACCGGAACCATTCTCCAACCCCGAAACAGGACTTTCCTTATATGAATCTTATTCTCCGGACTATTCCGGATCTCCTCGTGATATCCCGGATCCCATCCGAGACTCCGAACAACATTCGGTCTCTTACTCATCATTCCATAACTACTCAACAACATCGAATCCTTAAGTGTGTCTCCCTACGGTTCGTGAATTATGCGGACATGATCGAGACACTTCTCCGATCAATAACCAATAGAGGAATCTGGAAATTCATATGGCTCCCACATATTTCTACGATTACTTTGCGATCGAATGAACCACTTACATACGATACCAATTTCCCTTTGTCTCACGATAGTTTACTTATCCGAGGTTTTGATCGTCGGTATCTCTGCATACCTAGTTCAACCTCGTTACCGATAAGTACTCTTTTCTCGTTCCCGTGGTATGTGATCCCTTGTGAGCCAGTCACATGCTTGCAAGCTAATTGGATGACATTCCACCGAGAGGGCCCAGAGTATATCTATCCGTCATATGGATGGACAAATCCCACTCTTGATCCATGTGCCTCAACCCATACTTTCCAAACACTCAATGCCACCTTTATAGCCACCCAGTTACGGTGTGGTGTTTGATGTCATCAAAGCATCCTTTCGGTGATGGTTATTAACATGATCTCATGGTCGAAGGAATTAGGTTACTATGTATCAGAAAGCTTATAGCAAATGAACTATATTAAATGACTTGATCTTTATGCTACGCTTAACTATAGGAGTATGTCCATCACATCATTCTCCTAATGATATGACCCTGTTGTTAATAACATCTCTATGTTCATGATCAGGAAACCATGATCATATATTAACCAACAAGCTAGTTTAACAAGAGGCTTTACTAGGGACTCTTTTATGTTTACAAATCACACAAGTATTAATGTTTCCTATTAATACAATTATATCATGGTATGTAAACATTTATCATAAGTATGAAGATATGATAATAACCACTTTATTATTGCCTCTTGGGCATATCTCCAACAGGAGGGCATGACCTGCGTCTGCCATGAGAGGAAGTTGTCGCGAGTAAGCTTCGTTGGCGGTGGAGATCCGATGGTGGCCAAAGGAGTTGTTGATGTCGACATAGGCAGAAGTTTGAAGAGATCGGTTTGTGTCTAGATTGATTGTAGGTCGTTTTGAGGAGAAAAGGCCTTGGGAATTGGTAGAGGGAACCTGGATCTATGGGGAGGAGAGGTTTTTGGTTTTTTTGTGTGTGGGAGGAGGGCCGGCGACGGTGGAGAAGAAGAGCTCCGGCGGCGGCGCTAGAAGGGAAGAGAAGGGGCTCTCGATACCATGTTGAATAACGGAAATTAGGATAGAACGATGTGTGCAACTAGCATCGGCTGCGTGTTGAGTATATCAAGACAAAGGAGTTTGTTACATATGAGAAGAGATAAGGAGGAGATAAAGAGAGAGAGAGTCCTGGTGGAGTACTACTCCATACAGGTTACACAATTTTGTCTAACAATCTCCACCGGATCGACCTATCCAGCGTGTCCAAACTCGTTTGCGCGGATGCGCGGGACGTGCGCGGTGCTCAGCGGCCCGACCTATTCAGACAAACGCGTCCGGCTCTACTCATCCATGCTCCAAATCTGGGCAACGGTTGTGTCGGTCCGAACGTGCGTGGAAAACACGGGTGTCCTGCCCGTCGGCCACTCGGGGCCCATATGTAAGTGAAACATTAGTACTTAACGATAGCTATTCATTAGATTAAGCTCTGCCAGTTAAAAAAAGGTCTTTTGAACAAAATATGGAGGGGATATTGCTGCTGCTACGGCTATTGCTGCTTGAGGAGGATGTCGCGGCTACTCGCTGCCGTTGCCGCGACCACCATTGTCGCGGCCACCATTTACGCTGTCGTCGACCCCGTTGATCGCCGCCCTAGCGGACCAGATGGCCCGCTGCTGGATGCATTCGCGGTGACGGCCGCGCGCCAGGCCGTACGCCACCACCTTGCCCGCCACCTTCCTGCGCTCCTCCACCGCCCGATTCGCCAGGGCCTTGTCCATCTCGGCGGCACAGTGGTACCTCGCCTCCTGGTCGGTGATCTCTTTCGCCGCAGCAATGGCACACTCCTAGCGCTGGAGTTCTACCTCAACCGTGAGCAACTCCGCCGGAGAAGGAGCCAGAGCCGGAGCTGGAACCGGAGCACCATTGGGGCCGAAGCCCAGCGCCTGCGCCGTCTGCACGGGGACGGCGATCGACGCCTTCCACTTCTCCTCCTCGAGCTGATGCACCTCCCCCTCCTTCTCGTCGTCCTCTACCACCTCCATCTCGTCGCCGTCGATGAGAGCCCACGCGGCCGTCGCCTCAGCGGCTATAGCCACGCGCTCCTCCGCCGCCGCTGAGTCGGCGACATGCTCGCCTTGTGCCTCTTCTGCATCGTTGCGCGCTTTGGCGGTGTGGCGGAGCTCGCGGACGACGACCTTGGTGGCCTCCTTGGCCACCTCCTCCAGCGTGGTCATGGCCGCCTCGTGGCGGATCTCGCGGAGATCCGCTTATGCGGCCTCCAAGGCCACCGCCTCCTTGGTGGCGACGTGGTGTATGTCGTGCACCGCCCATTGGGCGACCACCGTGGAGGCCGTCTCTACCACCCGCTCCAGCGCAACTCGGCCACATGGCATTCCTTCTCGAAGGCCAACACATGCGCCTCGCTCATGTGCCTAGCCGGCAACGTGGCCTCGAGGTGGACCTCGTCAACCTCCACCTTCGGGAAGCGGGTGCGGCACATCTTCCGGATCTTGGTCTAGTTGGCGATCTTGCGGCGAGGCATGGCTGCTGGTGGCTGACGCTTTTTCGGCTGCTGGTTTGCTCTTGCTTTGGTCTTGTTGTCTCCGCAGCGCCGGCGGCCGTCTTTTATAGACCGCGGCGAAGGTGAAAAACGGCCTGGGAGGCACGGGAAGTTTTCTGGCCGTGGAAAGCAAAGAGCGTGCGGGAACGTTGGCAGGAAACATCGGTGACACGGTTGGTAAAACTATAAAGGCTAAATGGAGGCAAAATTCAAGATATACATGGGCCGAAGTTAGGCCACGTCTCGTGGGTCGCCTCCATGACTCACTGGGTAATTTTCTACCATAGCCGAACCACCCTTTACCCAAACTCGGCTCCCTTGCCATCAATGTTGGTGGCGGCATGTCGACATGCGGCATCGAGGAGTCCCTGCAACCTCCTTCCTCTTCTCGAACCGCTCTCTTTGTGTCGTATGGCTCCCAAGTGTGGTGGCGGTTTCTAGATCTGGAGCGACCGAGGCCAAGTCGACGGTGGTACGTGTAGTGCTAATGTGCAACACTAAGAAGTTTAACAAGAAGATTACTAATTTGGGTAACAAATTTGATCAATTGTATTCTAAACCACCTCAACATGCTCAAACTATAGTATACAAAATAATATGGGCCTGAAATCTCTCAAAACCAAGATGCTATAAAAATAACTATTCTATAAACATTAAATAACGAAGATCAATGATAACCCAACACTCAAATTCACTTCAAATTGTCACCATAAGGGATATATGGATATGTTAGAGTACGTATATGTATATAGACTAGAGATAGACTAGGACTCTAGATCTTGTACTCCAAGTCTCCGTCTACCCCGTATACGTCTATATATACTTTTCGTGAGGGTCAAATCAATACATAGAAATATTAGGGATTCAATATTTTCCACATGGTATCAGAGCGTTTAGCCTCGCGGCGCCGATCCTAGGTTTTTCCACCACTTTCGCAACGCGCCGCCCCCGGAGAGATTACTCCTCGGGGGCGCGGCACCCGATCAAAATCAAAGATTAGATCGGTTCTTTAGATTAGATTAGATCCAAATTTCGTTTTTCCAATTTATAGCTTATAGATCCAATTAGCCACAAAATAAATCCCTAAATTCTAGTATCCTCCGTCCGGAAAAATCCTAGTGCAAAATCATGGAATCTGGCAGCCTCGATGGCATCAAACACTGGCGGCGCGCGGGTTCTACATCGTCTCTCCCGTCGTGTCTTGCGCAAAGCTGGACAGGACTAGCACGGCATCTAACAAGCCTCTTCCATCGGCAGCGCGCGCGCAGAGTCCTTCACGTGAAAGAGTCATGCGTACCACGAATCTACATCAACGATCCATGGACATCAGCACCCACTGGTCTACATCAACATCGTTCAACGCCGGACATCACCGGGATCCACGCCAAAGCCTACGTGCACCAGCATCGGTCACAGAGGAAAACCGTCGGTACTCGCGTCGGCCTCACCGCTTTACCGCCGCCGATCTACGTCAAGCCGAACTACATCGACCCGAATATATACACCAAGCTGTACGACTACGCCAGGCTACAACCCAAGATCTTCGTCGAGAACATCCACGGAGAAGCGACACACGCCAGGCCGGTGTGAAACACTACTACGCCGACTTCTCCGACATCAAGGCTTCGACATCATTGCCGCCACAAGGGACGCCTTCGAGCGACGATCATCGCCGACACGCCTACTCCATCATCGCCGACACATCATCGCCAAGGTCTACATCTACGTGGTCTTTATCAATATCTTCGTCGACACATCGCCGCCGCCGCTATATCCGTCCACATGATGGGCATACAATTACGACGCCCACTGACAGTACACGTACTGCAAGGCACGACGACGGCATCATCGCGTCCACGACCCCGACGACTGCAACAACAAACCGGCATCACAATTGTGACGCCCCTACGACCGCACATATGGTTCTGGCAAAACCATGTGTGCTTGGTGGGTTCCTCCGGTCCTGGCAAAACCGGTGGTCTCACTTATGACCGCGTCCAAGAGACGCTCCCGACGGTACCTCTATAAGGTGCAAAGCGTCCACAACTGCAGCTTCTTCAACAACAACAAAAAAACCGCGCAATTTTTTGCGCCTCCGGCAATGGCGGCCACACCACTACGGCGACTACGACATCGACCACACCTACATCGACCACGGCTACATCATGATCGGCTATCTCGACATCGACATCAAGAACAACATCTACAGCAACTCAAGAACTCCAGTCAACAGCGTCCGCGTCGTCACTTGCGTCTACGCCACTCCCGCTGTGACTGCGGGAGGGAAGAGAGGCACTAGAAGGGGACGCAGTCACCGCCCCTATGTGCCAGCCATGATCATGTCCACGCAAGAGATGATGACAAGGAGGTAAAGACGACGGAAGCGCAAGACTTCAAATCCAGTCGCAAGCGTCCGCTTCACTCCCGCTCTGACTGAGGGGGATGTTAGAGTACGTATATGTGTATAGACTAGAGATAGACTAGGACTCTACATCTTGTACTCCAAGTCTCCGTCTACCCCGTGTACGTCTATATATACTTTCCGTGAGGGTCAAATCAATACATAGAAATATTAGGGATTCAATATTTTCCACAGGATAAGCACTCTAGCTATTCGTCCCACACAACCCATAAAGATAAGCACACTTAGTACTTAAAAAACCTATTACAATAAGATAAAGATGAATAAAATTGACACTAGAAAAACGTCCTCCAAGTTTCGGACAAGCTTAGGTAGTTGCCGAATACCACAATAGTCTAAGCCCGTGGTGGAGTACATCATTGACGCCTCCATAGCGATTCTTCCAACCTCCTAGACTTGATTGTCGATGATATTGGCATGGCTTAATGGATTTCCGGATCCAACATTAGGTATATGTAAATTTTGCTTTTATTGCCTTCATAAACAGTCTCTTTCTTACGCATCATGCACAGAGGATAACGGGATTTGATTTATAGAGAATACATGTGTTGACGATGTATCACTTCTGGAGGTTCCTTTTTCTTTGGATGTCGATCCTTGTGCTTTAGCTGATGATTTTTTGTTCCCCTTTTTGGCCAAGGATTTTTCATACATGATGAATTCATTATCAAACAATCCTTAGTAATCCTCATAATGGAAATCATCTTCCTCTTTCGGATCCTATTCTTTATGGCATCTCATTCCGTCCCTCCACTTTGAAGTAGGGCCTAGTCCTCCAGCTTCATTCTTGCCCTCCTCTATAGAGGTGTTTTGGTAGGAGTCGCTAGAAGATATGGTGGGAAATTGAAAAAAATCTGACCTCAACACCTAAAAAAAGCGTGTAAGTTCTCCTTGTATCGATTGGCTGTTTGAGGGTTTATTAATCTAAATTTTGGCATAATACATTATGCTTAATTTGTCGGTGAACACGTGGGTGAGTGAATCTATTGGTGCCCACATATTTGGTAAACTCGAAGTTTGGTTAAAATTAACAAAACATTGGATGAAAAAACTAGGCCTATAATTATTGTAAAAAAAAAGGGAAGCACCGAAGTTCGGAAAGCAAAAATCTTTACTCGTACATGTTGAATATCATGTTTTACAAAAAGCTGCTTCTCGGATGGCCCAATATAGTGAACTGGGCCGGCAGGAGAAGCACACCGTCTGAGAAGAAAGGGTGGACAGGACACTGGCTGTATAACATGGGAAAAGAGTAGTACCATATTTTTCTTCATCTAAAAAAAATTCCTTTGATCTAAATTAATTGATTTAAATTCATCGTAGATTTAAATATATCTAGACATATTTTACTACTATTTACATCTGAATTTAAATAAATCCAAATCAATTAATTTAGATCAGAGGGAGTAGTACCACGCTGTGGCGAGAAAATGACGCAAAACTACCACATTTGAGACGATCTTGTTAAAAATCTACCACCTTTGGATTTTTTGACACAATAAACACCACTTTTGGGGTATGTGTATGACAGAAAGCTCTAACTGGCCATGTTTAGTCATCTAACAACATTTCTGGCAGGTGGGGCCCGTTGTCAGTGCTGGCGTGGCACGCACATGACGGAGGGAGGCAACGGCCGTGAAGCGCGCGTTGACGGGGGTCGTTAGGGCAGCCCCTGTCCGCTCGCGGTCAGCTGTTTCAGTTACTTTGCCGCTCGAACATCTCCTCACGAACAGCAATGGCGAGTGGCGGCGGGACAGAGGACGGCGACGGAGGGGGTCCAAGTGGAGGCGGCGGCGGTCGTTTCGTGCGGCAGGTGCTCTTCGGGCCTGGATTCAATATGGGATCCATCAATTTGGACTCTGATGAAGACCGCGAGTCGATGGATCTCGCGCGGGGGCCGGACCAGGACGCGGTGCCGCCGCCGGAGCAGGAAGCTTCTTCAGCTCAGCCGGAATCTTCTTCAGCGCAGCTGCAGCTGGCTACGGCGAGCCAGCTAAGCGAGGACCCGCTCAGCCACTATGTCTCCGACGGCGGGTAAGGTTCATTTTTCTCTTTTTTGAATTTGGGGATTCAACAGTTATGATTTGTGTGTGATTTAGTGTGATTTAGCAGTAGAAAATAATTTGGGATTGCACATTCTCTTATGATTGCACATTCTCTTATCTTTGTTTTAGGCCACATTCAGAGATTTGGGATCTTTACATTCAATTTTATGGTGCTAAATTTGTGCAAACAAAAATGCTAAGATCAGATATTAGGTTTTTGAATTTGTTGTCACTGATGGAGAAGGAAGGTTATGGTCTTTCTGATTCAATGTACTATGTAAAATCAGAAGGGGAGGGACTGAATGGACTAGAAATTGTGGGTAGCAACTGTAAGGTGGAAGAGATGGTCAGGAAGTATGAAAGGTCTAAAAAACTGGTTTTAACTGTGATGAGAGACAAGAGTAAACAAGCAATTATTGTGTCTCTTGTGAAGTCCAAGGAGGCAGAAAAATTATATGCAAAATCTTATCCAAGTCACATGTAATGTGATTTAGAGGAGGAAGAGCATGGTCATAACCTCATTGAGACCCAGAACAGTGTGTACTTTCAGCCTTTGTGCACACATAATGCTGACAATTGGATGTCAGAAGATGAAGATGAGGGAGATGAAGAAGAAGATGAGGGAGAAGCATTCGATGGCAGTGACAGTTGGATGTATCCATGCCAGGTTGACCTAGTTCAGTTAGAGCAGATGAGGAGGAAGGAAATAGAGGAGAGTAAGAAAAGAATAGCAGCTAAGATGAAGAGGAAGGCTGATGAGCAACTATATGAGGATGAGACAGAGCCAGAGGATATTTTTATAGAGCAACAAGTGAAGAAAAGAGTGAGAAGGAGGGGCCCTACTACAAGGTCACATTGTGAAGATGAATTACCAGGAAAGGAAGACTGGGCTCCTTCTGATCTAGAAGATGATGAGCAGTTAGGTTTCCTGGGAGAAGAAGAGGATGATGGATTTGAGCCTCTACCATTTGTGCTGCCAAATGGGAGAAAAAGCAGAGCAAAGAAGCAACCAAAGAGGGTGTGGTATGATGAAACTAGGGAAAATCCTGAGCAACAGTTTAGGCTGAAGCTATGTTTCAAGGATGTTTATCAGTTTAGGCAGGCATTGTGTCAGCTTCACATAGCTCAAGTTAGGAATTTCCATTACCACAGAAATGGGCCAGATAGAATTATTGTTTGCTGTAAGCCAGCAAAGAAGGAGAAGTACAACTGCCAGTTCTTTATGTCAGCTTCAAAAATCAAGCATGAGAGCACTTTCTGTGTAAAGAAAATGCATTTGGAGCACTGTTGTCCAACTGTACCATCAAGCAATAGAGTTACTAGCAAGTTTCTGAGCAATGTGTATGTTGACAACTTCAGGTCTGATCCAAACACAGGCATCAGAACCATAGTTGACAAAGCAAAAAAAGGATTTTGGTGTTGAAGTGTCAAAGAGAATGGCCTATAGGGCAAAGACTAAAGCAAGGGAAAAGGTGATGGGGGATCACAAGAGGCAGTACCACAGAATTAGAGACTACTTGCAAACTGTTATAGATAAAAATCCAGGTTCAAGGTGTATTGTGACCACTGTTACTGGCCCAACAGAAGAAGAGAATGAAGCAATTAAAAAAGGGCAGCAAGTGTTTATCAGTGACAAGCCTAGATTTCATGGCCTTTTCTTTTGTGTCAATGCTGCAAGGCTTGGATTTCTTGAAGGATGCAGGCCCTTCATTGGCTTAGATGGCTGCTTCATCAAACTCACAACAGGAGCTCAAATTTTAGCTGATACTGGTAGAGATGGCAACAATAATATGTATCCTATTGCATGGGCTATAGTTGCTAAGGAAGATACTGCTAATTGGCAGTGGTTTCTTGAACAATTGAAGGAAGCCCTAGGTGGAGAAGAAGGACAGTTTGGCCACTACACAATACTGACAGACAGAAGGGGCTAATCAAAGCTGTCTCAAATGTGTTCCCAAACTCTCCCCACAGATTCTGTCTTAGGCATATTTATGCCAACTTTCAGACAGCAGGCTTCAGAGGAGAGGATTTGAAGAAATGCATGGACAATGCTGCTTATTCTTACACCAAACATGGTTTTGACAGTGCAATGGAAGAAATGAAGAAGCAATGTGAGCTTGCTTGGCAGTGGTTGTCCAAAATTCCTATGAACACATGGGCAAGGTGGGCCTTTGATAAAAACTGCACGACAGATCTGGTCAACAACAATTTGAGTGAAGTATTCAACAGATATATTCTAGATGAGAGAAACAAACCCATTGTGACAATGCTTGTAGGGATTTATGACAAACAGATGGTTAGGTTTGATGAAAAGAGGGAAGGAGGACAGAAAGCATCATGGGAGATAGCACCCTTTTATGCAGAAAAACTAGAATTGAACAAGAAATTTGCCAGGAATTGTGTGCCAAAAAGGGAAGATGATGGACTGTGGCAGGTGCAAAGTGGAGATCACACTTATGAGTTGAATCTGATAAAAAGAAGTTGTTCTTGTAGGAAGTGGGATCTATCTGGATTGCCATGCAATCATGCTGTTAGTGCCATATACAAAGCTGGTGAATATCCAGAAGATTATGTTTCCTAACAGGCAAATAGAACAAAGCCAGATGGAGCATCTTCTTCAGGTGCTACACCTCCCCAAGCTCAACTAGCTCCAAGGCCACCAAGAACTTCCACCGTTGCACCTCCCCAAGCTCAACCAGCTCCAAGGCCACCAAGATCATCAACTCCTACAGCAAGATCATCTTTTGTTGCACCTAGGAAAGAAAGAGGCTTCATGTCCTATTTAAATGCTGGGGCAAATGCATCTGCTGGGAGAGATGCACATGTTGGACCGCTAGATGGGGGAAATGTGTGATTGTTGTGGCAAATGCATGTTGTTGTGTTTGTTGTGCAAACTGTTGGAACCTCTAATTTTAAGTGTTTGTTGTGCAAACTATTGGACCTCTAGATGTATGTTGAATATTCCTCTTTGTTTAAGTGAATGAGACTATGTACTGGTATTTTGGAGAAAATGAGCAAGTGAGTGTTGTTTTGCTGCCAGTAATTTTATCTGCCCTTCTAAATGAATGATACTACCTACACAATTTTCATTGTTCACATATAATTTACATTGTCCACAGATAATTTCAACAACAAAGATAATTTCCATTGTCCACAGATAATTTCAACAACAAAGAAAAGTTCACAACAAAGCTCATAATTCAGATAATTTCCACAACAAAGATTGTTCACAACAAGCTCATAATTCAGATAATTTCCATTGTTCACTACATATTACAGCTCACATCATAATAAAACCATTGTTCAAAGCATAATTAAACCATTCTTCAAAGCATAATTAAACCATTGCTCACATCATAATAAAACTACATCTCAACAATCTCCTTTATCTTCTTGAACTTGACCCTGTAGCCCTCTTTCTCCTTCAACAAGTCTGATACAATGGACTGCAACTTCCTCTTCTCCTCCATGTACTTGTTCCTTTCTCTCTCTGCCTTCACCAACAAATATGTGTGCATGTTGACAGTTGTTGCTTCAGTGGTCATTTTTTCCTGAATTTCAGCCCTTGCAGCCATGAGAGCTTGTTCAGCTTTAGCCTTGGGCTAAAGTCACCTGCTTCTCTTTCACTTTTTTTTCAACTTCATCCTGAGATTTCTTCAAATCTTTGTTCAACTTCTTAATTTGGTCTTCAAAATCAAACTTCTTCTCAACATTGTCCAGTGCATCATTCACCCTGCCTTGTTTAGCTTCTTCAAACATCTCCCATAGCTTGCCCATTGCTTTCATCAGAGAATCTGGCCACACTGGATCAACCCAATGCACATATGAACACTTCTCTCCTTCCTACATCATTTAAAGAAGACTATAAATTAACACATACTAATTAACACATACTGAGATTACCAGCACTGACTATCTATACTAATTAGGAAATGCTCACATACCTGCTGCCCTTCACAAGCTAGGTACCTCCTTCCAGTGTTACAGCCCCCCCCCCCCAAGCTACAAACTTGGCAGCCACAAATCCACACTTGCAGAGCACAGGCTCCTCCCCATCGTCGGCTAAACCGCAAAAATCTGAATCGTAGGTGTTGTTCATACTCTAACATGTTGAAACATGGCAGAAATTAGACAAGAAACCACCTGAATCCAAATCTAATTCAACTATAAATCGAAAAAGGAAGGTGCAGGAGATCTACAGGTGTAGAGTACTCACATCGTCAGACGAGGTCGGGTAGTGCGTCGACTCTTCACCATCGCTCCACGAAACCATGGCGACAACGGTCGGTGACGGGGAGAAGACGCGGCGGCGGTGCGGCGACACAGCGACGACGGGCTAGGGAAGAGTGGGGAAACAGAGCTGGAGTAGCTGTTGAAATCGACAGGGACAACGGCTGCCCTAACGGCCCCTGTTAACGCGCGCTTCACGGCCGTTGCCTCCCTCCGTCATGTGCGTGCCACGCTAGCACTGACAACGGGCCCCACCTGCCAGAAATGCTGTTAGACGACTAAACGCGGCCAGTTAGAGCTTTCTGTCACACACATACCCCAAAAGTGGTGTTTATGTGTTAAAAAACCTAAAGGTGGTAGATTTTTAACAAGATCGTCTCAAATATGGTAGTTTTGCGTCATTTTCTCCGCTGTGGCACTGGGCAGACCCAACAGTGAGAAGGAGATAGACGAACACTACGATACGGTTGACTGAAATAGCGACGAAAAATACACCGTGCATTGGTCCTGACCACCAAAATCTGATCTAGGATGGTGTCCTGACGATGATCTGGTTAAATTACCTGGTTCAGAGATTGATCTCTTAGAAATTTACAAACATGTATTCAACCTATAAATACAATAATCTTAGCATCCAGTTTCATGACAGAATAACAATACAAGCAGCTACAAACCCGGCAAAGATTACTGGACGCACTAGACACAATGAATCTGCGATGATAACAGGATCTTTACTAAAAGCAAAACCGTGATATCACACGGTATTACACTTTAAGATATTTACAAAGAAAATGCCACCGCTAACAATCCACTTAAGAGTGACTAATACACGTCCGCACACATGAGCATCAGAGTAATAAACTAATTCAAAGTTCAAACTGATTTGGATAGGTCACGCCTCTCGGTTATCCAATCAAACAAAGTACAACTAACTCTCCATTATATTCTGGAGCGAGGGGAAATTTTGTTGGGCCAAACCAGGCAATGGCGGATCCAGGATTGGAGCAAGCCCCGGGCAAAAAACTAAGCGCCAAAAAAGGACCAAAGAAACTTCTGTAATAGCACAAAAACATACGATTGCAAAGATGAACATATATTTTCAAATCCATTGCTGACGGTCCAAGAACATACATGAAGAGATTGACTTAAAATTAGAAATAGCAGTACTGATACAAAAGATAATCCGAGCCTCCCATGAACTCATCAACGGTAAGAAGAGTATTGGCAGTGGCAACACAATATGCAAAGTTTTTCACTTGCTTCGGTTGAGATTGAAAGTCCAATTTGGGGATTTGATTCAGTTTGGGTAGCTTTTTCGGTTTAAGGGTTCTTTGGTTTGAGGAGTTCTTTGGTTAGATGATTTGCATTTGTCAGGTTTGGCTTTAAGACCGATGGAGAAAATCTCTTCTCCTCCGAAAACATTACATCGATTTCAACAATTGTTAACCAATACATACATACAAATAAATCCAATTGAAACAGTGGAGAAATTACCTAGCAAGGGGATCAGCAGAGCGATTCTTTGGTTCAGCACGTCAGCAACAGGCAGAAAAAATAAGGTTGGCGCATAGGAGGCAGAGCCGCATGCCCGCAGGACGCAGCAATTGGGCGGCGCCCACCGATGTTCTCGTTGCAAAGGACTGGAGGAGGGCAGGCACTGCTCAGGACCGCAAGGGGGCGGCGGCTAAGAGACGGGCGGGCGGCGCCGCATTGAGGACTTGCTGCTGGACAGGTTGGGAGAGACGGGGTACGTGGAGGTGGGAAGGCCGGGGACGCAGGTGCGGCCTGCTCTGCAGCCGTCGGCGTGGCGGCGCGCTCCTCCTGGCTCAGCGAGCGAGCCGAGGACGAACCGCAAGGGCTTCATCGTGGACTCGCGGTCGATCTAGGCAGGAACGAAGGAAGGCCTTGAGCGAGTTGGGCTAACCTGGGCTGCTCCCGAGGCCAGGCTTTTTTCTATAGATGGTAGGCCGAAATTTTTGTTGCGCCCCGGGCCATGGCCCTGGTTGTCCTGGGCCTAGATCCGCCCAGGTATGTCTTCCACAGTCTCATAGTCATATCCTCCCTGCTCATGAATTCTTCTCCAATTTTCTCTTATCCCCCTCTCTAACATGGTGAATCGAAGAGAAGCAGTAGCTAGGGTTAGCTCGCCGTCGCCGCCTGGCACACGCTTGGGAGCATCGAGCACCGCATAGGATGGGGCAAAAGAACCGGTCCACCTTAAGGCGGCAGAGGAGGGCCACAAGTCGCATGATGGCAAGGACAAGCAAATCGTGGACGACGACGGCGAGCGCAGCGTGCCCGGGTAGCAAGGAAGCGGAGGAGGGCCACAACCCGCATGATGGAGAGGAGGAGCAACTCATGGACGACGACGACGAGCACAACATACGTGCCCGGTTAGCAAGGCGGCGAGGAGGAGCAACTTATGCGGCTGCCTGGTCACCACCCTGACGTGCGAGCTGGATCGCCAAGCGAGGCGAGGACGGGGTGGAAGGCCTCAAGCTAGCGGTGGACGGCCACGACGGGCGCAACTAAACTTGCATGTGCGGCGGCTAACATGAATGACCCGTGTTCCGCCACGTCGAGCATGACGGCGAGGATAAGGTGACCATTTCCAGCAAGGAGGGGCGACTTATGCGGATGTTTGGTCACCACTCTGACGTGCGAGCTGGATTTCCAAGCGAGGCGAGGATGGGGTTGAAGACCAGTTCATCCTCAAGTCGGCGGTGGACAGCCACGACGGGCGCAGCTGAACTGTCATGGGCGGCGGCTAACATAAATGATAAGTAGTCGTCCACGCCGAGCGCGATAGCGAGGAGAAGGTGACCATTTCCGGTGTCTGAGGGCGATTACCGGCGACCAGGGCTGCTTCCCGCGTCACTCTGTCAAGGTATACCTTCTCCCTCTATCACTTCCCCTGTTGTGTCATCCCTCTTCACCGCTCTAAGCAACCCGGTCTCATGTTTGTTCGGAGGAGGTGCGCCGTCCAAGCCACTCCCTCTACTTGGCGGCCTCGGTGACTGTTGAAAGCGACATAAGCTCTTTCTGGTGTATTAATGTAAAGCTAAACCGATTAGCTACTGTGAAATTTTCTTAGGTTTTATGTCTTTAACAAATAGATGTGTAACCATAGATATAAGTACATTAACTTTTTCTTTGGCCGATCCTACGAAGTTCTCATTCTGTCCCACCTTTTTAATTTGTACAAGTTTAATTTCTTTCTGCGGTGCCTTTGTTTTCATGCAAGTTATAACTCTAATAATAATCCTTGGGCTGCTTCCAACTACTATTATACTCTGATTTTCTTCATGCTTCCATGTTAAACGAAGTAATACTGGATCCTTTAGCTTATGCTTTTGAATAAACATGGAAAACTCAAAGCAACCTTTTTTGGTGGGTAGATGGGATTTTGCCGATTTATCTGAGATAACTCATAATTTAGGTGTGCATTAAAGCGGAACACTCCTTTTAATTTGTGTGTTGTGTGTATAAATTACTATACACTCAAAATGTCATCGTGGTGTCGGTGGATGATTGGTATGGCGTTGATAACCGATAATTCTACTAGGAGGTTGGTGTCCAAGATCTGTGAATTATCAGCTAGTTGGTTGTCCCATTCAAATCGCAATGCACATTTGCTTCACGCCAAGAACACATTTTTTTAGGTCTTTTTCAAGAATATTCCAAACCACGTAGGGCTGTTTATGTTGTTGTGAAACGGAAGTATACCTGGGCAAATGCCAGGTCAGGGTTTCATAAAAAACATCGAGTGATCATCATTCAGCAAGAGTCATATTTCTATTTTGCTTTTTCTTGGATCTCGGTTGCAATTGTATCTTGCATTCAAAAGGAATATTTTCACATGGAAAAAAACTGGTTCTCCTATATAGCACAACATTTGGGTGATTTAACACACGCTTTCTCTGCACATTATAGTTTTTGACTTGTTTTTAGCCATATTTGATTAGTATGTGCTCTTTTTTGCTTGAGCTATAGACGATCATGGAATATATATTAGACCTGTACACAAGAAATGGCTAGCCATTAGTGAGAACCTCTGTCAGGTTTTCGTGTTCTACTTATGATTGCATATTTATTACGTTGTTGCTTCACTATGCATTGTCTTGCTTTTTTGTTTGTTTTAGTTCATCAACCACTGATGTTATTACTTTGAGGCACTGCACTATGTATCTTAGACCATGTACTATGTGTACCTCCTCATGGTGCGGCACCTCAATGTGGATGTGGCCCGTGGAGTAGAGTGTCGACATCGCTTATTGCACTGTGAGGGGCTGCCTCTAGCACACCAATGACTGCACCACCAACTTAGATTTTTCTGCCATTATCAGTGTCAATCCATGGTAAACGAATTGACAATTGAGCATTTCCATCCTTTTATTTAGAGCAAAGAGAATATGTACATTCTTTAATATTTTCAAGATGAAGTATCCTAGGATCCGTCGTACACGGGCATTGAGCTAGTTTGACTAAATTACATTAGCTGATTCAGTGATTTTTCACTTGGAAACCGCAGGTTCCATGACAGAGTAACAACGATCTGGTAAACAGCTACAAACCCAGCTCAGGGCATTCTAGAATCTAGTGGACACGACGATTCTGAAAGAAGAACCGCACTACTACGGAGCATACAGTTACATAAATTTGACCCTACGCGATTCAGAAGCCTACGGTGCCGCTAGACCATTTGCTATTGGCAGCCGACGAGGTCGGGATCGTCTGGTACCCCTCCAGCCCCGGGGGCGGCCGCTGGTTCGCGTTGCTCAGGTACTGCCGCACCGGGTCGACGTTAACGGCGGGCGCCGGGGCGGCGCCGGCCATGGGCGCCGTCCCGTCGGCCACCACGTACTGCTGCACCACCAGCACGGACACCGTCATGGAGAAGTCGGACGAGACGAGCATGTCCCCGATGGGCCCCAGCTCCGGGGACTCCATCCAGTCCTCCAGCGCCGACGTCATCGGCGACCCGGCCTCGCCGGGGTGCCGGCCCACGATGTACAGCTCGTGCATGCTGCTGTCCAGGCTCCGGATGGCCGCCACCGTCTCCTCGCTGTTGATCACCGTCCTCTCGGCGTACGTAATGGCGCCGTTGCCCTGGTTGCGCGCGCGGAACTCGCCCAGGTACTCCTCGTCCATCTCCAGCTCGGTCTTGCCCTCACCGCCGATGTTGATCGCGCGCGAGTCCGTGTCGCACGAGTACGATGGCGAGGCGCCGGAGAAGGACTGCTGCGCGCGGTACTCCGGCAGGAGGAACCGTACGATGGCGAGGGTGACGCCGGGATTCTCGACCATCCTCCACGCGTAGGCGAGCGCCTCGCGGTCGTCGGGCCCGCCGAAGAAGAAGAGCACCAGGCTGTGCTGGTCGGACATGCGCGCCGCGGCGGCGCTGATGCCGCGGTCCACGATGATGGCCACGGAGCACGGGGAGGTGGAGAGGAGGCTCTCGTTGAAGCCGCGGATGTACGGGTTGACCGACTCCAGGCCGCCGTCCACCGCCTGCTGCTTGTGGAAAGGGACCACGATGAGCGACACGTGCTTGTCCTCGGCGAGCACGGACACGTCGTCGTGCATGCTCTGGTACGGCGACACCGCCGTGAGCGTCTGGACGGAGACGCCTCCGGTGTGCATCTCGTAGTTCTCGAAGGCGTTGAAGATGTGCTCCGTCATCGGGGGCAAGGAAGAGGAGCCTGACCGGCTGTTGGTCGAGGCGGAGGCGGCGGCGGCGGCGAGCATGTTGGAGGCTCGGCCGGTGAGCTCGACGAGGTGGAGCGCGTAGATGAAGATTGGGGAGCGCTTGCTCGGGTTCGAGAGGTCCAGCAGCGACAGCACGGCCGGCACGTTGCGCGTGGTGTGCACGCAGGCCAGCATGCGGAGCTCGCTGTCGTGCCTGATGCGCTGCAGGTTCCTCCGCTTGTACCCGACGAGCCGCCGCGCCGGCTTTTGCAGGCCCATCACGACCGGCGTCACCAGCGCTGTCATCGCCACCGACACCAGCACCATCACCGCGAACGACTCGTCGTCCAACACCTGTAATACATTTTTTAGTTGGTCAATCGATGGCTGGCTGGCACGGATTATGAAATTGATTTGGGTATGAAATTGAATACTACAGTACCTGCTTGTCTCTCCCAATGTTGAGCACGATCATTTCGACGAGCCCCCTTGTGTTCATGAGGAAACCGAGGGAGACGCCCTCGCGGAACGGCATGGTGTAGAGCGCTGCGATGATGATGGTGCCCATGATCTTGGCGAAGCTAGCCATGACGAAGACGAGGACAAGCAAACCGACCGTCACAGGGTCGTGGACCTTGGTGACATTGGTGCGCAGGCCGCTGATGGCGAAGAAGAGCGGGAGAAAGAGCCCGGTGACGAAATCCTCCAGCTTCTCGATGAGCGCCACGCCGAGCGGCCCGCTCGGGATGACCAGCCCGTAGACGAACGCACCGAAAACCGAGTGGATGCCGAGGGCGTCGGTGCATACGCCGGCCGCCATGACGCCGGTGAGGATGAGCGAGACGTCCATGTCGCTGATGCTCTCTCCCTCGGGGATGCGGCCGATGAGCCACCACATCCCGGGCCGCACGACGTAGAAGCAGAAGAGCACGAAGACGACCCCGGAGAGGAGCACCCAGAGGGACGAGAGCGCCGTGCCGTTGGCGTCCGTGATGGCGATGGCGAGCGCGAGCAGGATCCAGGCGCACATGTCGTTGACGATGGCGGCGGACATGGCGATGCGCCCCAGCTCCGTGTTGAGCAGCTTGATCTCGGCGACGATGCGCGCGAGCACCGGGAACGCGGTGACGGAGAGCGCGACGCCGAGGAAGAGCAGGAAGGAGGTCTGGTGCACGTTGCGGGACACCTGGCGCAGGAAGATGAAGGAGGTGGCGGTGCCGATGCAGAAGGGCAGCGCCATCCCGGCCAGGGCCACGAACAGCGCCTTCTTTCCAGACCGCTTGATGACGTCGATGTCCATCTCGAGCCCCACCAGGAAGAGGAAGTAGAGGAGGCCGAGGTGCGCCACGGTCTCGAGCGTCAGCAGGCTGCGCTGCGGGAACACCATGTTCTCCCACAGCTCCATCTGCCCCATCACCGAGGGGCCCAGCACGATGCCGGCGAGGATCTCAGCGATGACCCGGGGCTGGCGGAAGGGCTTCAGGAGGAGGACGAGGAAGCGGGTGGTGATGACGATGACGGCGACCTGGAGGATGAAGAGCGGGAGGGAGAACTCGAGCGGGTTGATGCCCTGCCAGATGCCATTGGTGCCGATCATCATGGGCGAGTAGCACACCATCAGGCTGGACGCCTTGCTGGGCCCCGTCGCGTTGCTGAGCTGCGCCGTCAAGTTCGTCCGCATGTCCTCGACGTCGGCGTTGAGGGGGGCTACGGTGGACGCCATCTCGGCGCATGGCACTCACCGATCGTCGATCACCGGCCGGCTCCCGTCCGCTGCTAAATCAATCGATCGGTCGATCGATCGATCGATCTGCCTCCTGTACGTGGGACTTGCGATTATGCGATTAGATTTTGCTTCCGGCAAATTTTTCCAACGAGGCCGAGGCGCAGCTCGGAGAGGGAGGAAAAGGTCAAACGAGAGAGCGAGGTGTCACTTTTCAGGGGGCAACGTGGTATTGGCTTTCCACCGGTCGCCCGGGGACTTTGGAGTTTGCTGGAGGTCTCCGGCATTGACCGGTCATCTTCCTTTCTAATGCGACCACAAATCACGTGGTTCTCATCAATGGCCGGGCCGTCTTTCGTGAGATTTTTGCAGGAGCGGGGAATTCTGGCTCCCAGCGTATTTATAAAATTTAATTTCATCTTTATATGTGCTAAAAAGATGTATTAAAACATATGGAGTTACTCAGTGAAATATACTACAACCGTGCAAAATCTCAATTTAAAATACTTGGTATCTTGAACTACACAAAATTATAAAACTGTGGATCCCAGTATAGTAAACAATGCATATCTTCAGAACTCCAAAATTTATCAGATTGTTATTTTTGTCTAGCCCAAACTTTAAAGAATTTAGTGTTAGGATTCTGCATTCTCGTAAATTTGATTTTGTATTTAGAAAAAATAAAAGGATCATTGGATCTCGGGAGCAAAATAGTTTTTGTATATGCAATTGATACTGTATCACTAAGGCATCTCCAAAGTCTTCCTAAGTTTGGGGGGGGGGGGGGGGGGGGGGTTGTGAAAATGTTTGTGGAGAAACAAAGGGTGCCCCATATTTCGTTTGAGGACATGACATTTGTCTATAAAGACTGTTTTAATGACAAAATCTGATCCACATGTATCCACATGTCATACACTCGAATTTTTTCTCTCAAATAGAGGACAAATCTATGATACAATGGAAATTTGCACCCCTACTACTCGCAATTATCTTGCAAAACTCCAAATATTATATAAAATTTATGTTTGGAATTTTTAAAAAACATGGCTTCGTCAAGACCACGTGTGATGAGCATGTACGCCGGTGACTCCATATGACACATGTGGCACGATCTTCCGCGTTCCCTTAAACGGAGGGAGAAAGGCTTGGTCGTCGCTCAGGTTCCCTTTGTCGATGATTTGTGTGCACGAAGGGAGCGTCACTACAGGGGTCATGTTCAGTTGATGCTACGGAAGGCAGGCCAAGGTCACAATCCCCACGGTGATGAGCTTGCATGGGCCGTGGGAAACATGTGAGAGGGTAGGAGCTTCCAACATGCAATGGAGCTCTTCGTGGATCTAGCCACCCTACGGATCTGGCTGGTATGGAGTTAGCTGATGACGGATCTAGACGTCGACGAACACATGGAGTGGAGCAAGGCGGTGGCGGGTCGCAGAACTAGGCATCATGCCTACTTGTAACTTATTGAGATTGTGCATCCTATCAAGGATATGGAACTCGTTCCTTCTTCCTTCCGTCACTATTTTCCTTTCTTACTTTTTTTCACTTATTCCTTTGTGACAAAACTACTATGTCAACTTTTATTCACTTATTCCTTTGTGCCAAAATTACTATATCGACTAGCAGTTACAACATTGCTCAGAAAAAAATGTCAAATGTGCAAAACTGAAGTAATAATTAAAGATATGGTCTAGGTAGGATCAAGATATTTGCAAAAGATACATTGGCTAATAAAGGAATGTCAAGAGGGGAAAGATTTAACAAAGTTTATACCTTTTCCTAGGAGGTTTTACGGACTCTTCACCTTGGGAGGTTTCTCACATCTTTCTGCTTGGTATTATCTCTCTTGGTGGTCCTTAATATTTCCAACAAAATTTGTTTCATCCGTTTGGAGTTCAAATGCTCAAGCTGTTCATGTTTTGGTTTCAACTGATTTCTAGGACTAGTAGTACGGCCCGGCCACTGGTAGTCTATAACTATACCACTATATACTCCCTCCGTTTAGAAATATAAGATGTTTTAGATTTGTGAAAGAGATGTATCTAGACATCTTTTAGTGTAATCTCCTTCACACACCTAAAACATCTTATAATTTCAAACGGAGGGAGTAGTACACAAGTTTTAAAATTTGGATTTACCACTTAGTTCCAAGCCTTCCCGCTAATATACCTTTGAAGTAATCCAATCCATTGATTTGCAGGTTAGAGGTTCTATGTGCCGCTCATCCAACCAGAGCTCTTTATATCCAACGGCTGTAAATGCATGGATTCGCCTCCAAGCATTCCCGTGTTGCTGCGTTTTTAGAATTGCTAGATACTTCCGAATAACTTCACGCTGGTCTCACTAAGGGCAACTCTTTCGGCTACCGTATATCTCGAACCATAAACACGCGAGTATAGGGGACTGAACTCTCGCTTTGCAGTTCCAAATCTCGCCGCAAATAATAGAAACCGTAAACAGAAACCGCAATTTTGAAATCTTGTCAGAAATGCCTTCGTGGCAAATTCAGCTAACGTTATGCCTTCGCGGCAAAATTCAGTTAACGATTACATATATAATTTACATAATTTTTACAACAAAAGTGGCGGCGATCACCCCTCTTGGCCTTGGCGGAACCGCTCAGTTCTCGTCATCGCTCGAGATGATGACGGCGTCCTGGCGCGCGCGTTTCAGCCGCTCTGCCTCGGCCTCCTGCTTCTGGCGCTTGAGGGATTTGGCAAGGGGTGTCCGGCGGCAGCAGATTTGGTGGCTGGAGGGGTGGCCGACGACGGCGGATTTGGCAAGGGAAGCGGCGGAGGGGTTTAGGGTTCGCGGCAGAGAGGATACGGTTCCGACCGCTCAGGCCGTAGATATACCGCTCGCGTGGTCCACGTTACGGGCCACCATAAGACATTTACGAGCCGGACCACGAATACAGGCTCTAATCGGCGCGAGAAACTGTAACCAACTCGTATGTCGCTGGAATTTTACGGTTTAGCCTATTATACGGTAGCTGCTAGAGCTACTCTAGATAGCTCCACCTTTAGACATTGGGTAGCCAGGAGTTGGGCCCCCGTGTGCAAAACGTCCACTCAAATCTTGTCTACCTTCTCCCTTTACGGTCTGAAAGCAAAGTACTGCTCCCTCCGTTTCAAAATATAAGATATTTAAAACATCTTATATTTTGAAACATTAGTACTATATTAAGGCTGGTCATAGTGTATGATACTAGCGTATGATATTATATTTATAGTGTATTGTATCATGTAGTAGTATTATAGTAATAGTATATTTATTGATTTGTAAAATCTCTATGTAAATTTGTGTAGGAGTATAATATTTACTTGTCATTAGGATTTCTAATTTTACATGCTAGGTACGGTATCTACCTACTTCTTCCGTCCCGGTTTAATGGACACAATTTGCAAACCATGCAATCCCAAAATATTTAGACACAATAGCATTTAATCTCTATAATTACTCCTATGCGAAAACAATAAAATGCTTGCATGCACGTGTGTGAACAAATGTGAACACGTTGCTGATTCTTTTTCTCCTCATGTATGTTCTTATCCACACTATTAAATAAACCAATTAGAGGACACCTAGGACCTAGAGAATTGCAAATTGTGTCCTTTAAACCGGAACTGAGGGAGTATAATACTTTAACCATCTTTTTTTCATTAATTGTTGTGCCGTTAATATGACATGCATGATACTAGTTATGATATTCTCACTATGACTAGTCTAAATGTGAGCATTTTACTAAGTTGATAGTTGGACCATGCGGTAAATTATCCATCCATCTAATCAGTTGTTGTATAATTCAAAGTGTTCATTTTCTTCAGACCGAGACCAACTAGAAAACTCTCTTAGAAAGGGAGAACAAGAGATGACCGCATGAAACCTGCACACACTATTCTTAGAATTTTTTCTGGTATATTCTTATACATGTTGAGTGTGTACGTGGTAGTTCCTCCCTATGTAGATATAACTTATCCAAAATAACAATTTTCCAGATTAAAAAATAGAAGAAATATGTTCTGTTCATCTCGATATTCCATGTGCGCATTTGTGCGAAAATTTTCATTTTTGTGGCTTGTGTAAAAAGAAAAAAAGTCTCGTGACAAGCCTTATTTTAGCATTGAATTTGTCTTTTTACAATGCTGCACCAAAAGTAGGCTTTTCTAAATGACTTTGTGAGCACGTAGGATCTGGAGATGTAGGTGCGACACTTTTAAAAAATATGTGTCATTTTTAAATATGCTATAAATTACATTTTAAATAAAGAGAGCATATGCACCGAGAGCCAAAACACCACTTTTTTATCTATTTTTTGTTCTTTAGAAAAAATGGTAAGTCATCCACAATATAAAAATTGTGGTCCTTTTATGGAGTTGCTTAATATAATACTTGTTATAAAGCATTGCGATTTCTAAAGGATTTTTTTTAGAAATACAGTACAATTATAGACACTCATAACACGTACATGCACTTACCCCTATGAATGCACACACGCACCCTACTTCTATGAGTACCTTCGAGAGAACGAGCCGGCGGATTGGGCCTTACGATTGACGAAATTACCACAGGCGCCTCGCTGTCGACGGGAAAATCGTCTTTCACTGAAAAAATATTTCGCCTTTTATACAACACACGGTGTCAAACCTAAGATTTAAACTCTGGTGGGCTAAGGGTACAACCATCCTCCTAGTCATCCAACCACAGGTTGGTTTGCAATTTCCAAAGGATTTTTGCTTTATAAAAAAATAGCTTTGTCACAGGCCTCCTAACACAAGGCGACAATCGTCCACATGAATTTAGTACATTTAAAATTGCACCCATCAATTGCAAATTCAGCTAACATGTTAATGAAATAAGATTCTCATTACATATCTCATTACAAATTAAATATTAATTGATAACTGATCACCTATTTCTAGATTTGAGAAATGGCCATAACTCTTTTTAGATTCGTTTGAAAATGATGGTAGTTTTGACCTAACTTGGAAGTAGAGAAAACTTTGATGAAACTTGCACTGTTATAGGTAACATATCTTCGAATGGAAGCTCAAATAATTGTTCATATGGCGAGGTAGATCTGCATTGTATGCCTGGACGGCAAATATAAACAGTGTAAGGAACAAAAATTATAGATGTCCGATAGTCCTGAGTGACCAGGGTTATCTAGCTAGAGATGTTCATATTTCTATATAAATAACAGAGAAATACTACCTCTATCCTAGAATATAAAACGTTTTGGTATGCTATTCTTGCCCATCAAAACATTTTCTATTTATATTTCAAAACAGAGGTAATAGTTATTTCTAATAAATTGATGAACACAACTTACGCTTGAGTATTATTACTATGGCTTAATAATATTAGATATTGTCGTGTCCAAACATGTAGTACGTGCAGCACGTGCACTTTACTAGTACCGCTAGAACATTTTTATCATAGGTAGTACTGGTGGAAGTACCAGGTCACTACCGTCGAACCTAGATCACTTTGCTGTTGCCGGAAGTGGACTGGTAGTGCCGATCAGAAGTTCTGCCCCGTGTTAGGCGATACTTTCGGCCCGTATCACCAACACACTTATGCGGCTGGAGAGCTGCTGAAGCTGAAGTGAACCCGTAGTACTAGATAGGCACGGGAATGCCTCAGACAATCAATTTTGAAGAGCCATTTAAAAGGAGTTCTTCTTCCCCTTTGTATGGTTAACTCTTCTACTCTCTTCCCTCTATTTTTGACCTTCAAGAGCTTGTTCTCTCCCCCATCTTTCTCCTATGATTTTTGTATCTTTTTGAGAGATTTGAGATAGGAGATCTAGATCTACAACCCAACCAAACCAAATACCTTCTTTGTGAAGGAAACCTTGGGATCTAAATTTTTGAGAATTTGTTGTTCTCTTCCTTTGTTCTTCCTCTCTTATTCCCCAATTACTTTTATAGCTTTGGTGGAATTTGTGAGTGAAGTACTTGCCATTGAATTAGGTGCATTGATTTGAGTTCTCTATGGAGAATCGGTTGATGAAATATTTTGAGCTTGTTACTCGGGTTTTTAAAACCCTAGACGGTTGTGGCCTTGGTGGTGTTTCATGGGGCCTCCAATTTGGTCTGGTGACTTCCCTCAAGTGTTCCATAGTCGATTGTGTGCACGCCTTTGTGGTGCACATACAGGAGAATAAGGTTTAGCCTTTTGTGGCGTCTGTGAGTGGTGTACTGATGACCCATAAGTATAGGGGATCGCAACAGTCTTCGAAGGTAGTATAACCCGATTTATTAATTCGACACAAGGGGAGCCAAAGAATATTTATAAGCCTTAACAACTGAGTTGTCAATTTAGCTGCACCTAGAAATAGTCTTGCTCACAGTAGTTTATCAGTAGCAACAGTTTGGTAGTAGCAATAGCAAAGTAACAGCAACAGTAAAACAAAGGCAATCGTAACAATAGTAGCAAACAATAGGATTTGAGTGTGGTAGGCATAGGGATGGATGGACGGGTGTTGCATGGACGAGAATATTCATGTAACTTCAAGATCTAGGCCATTGGCAGATAAATAAGATAAAGCATCCAAGTACTAAACAATCATAGGCATATGTTCCATATATAGTCATACGTACTCGCAATGAGAACTTGCACAACATCTTTTGTCCTGCCAACCCATTGCAGCGGGGACTTAAGAGAATCTACTGGCAATTAAGATGCTCCTTTTAATAGAGTACCAGAGCAAAGCATTAACACTCCATGAACACATGTGATCCTCATATCATAGCCATTTCCTCCGGCTGTCCCAATTTCTGTCACTTCGGGGCCTTCGATTTTGGACAATGATATGTGTACACAACTTGCAGATAAGATCACAAACAATACTATCATCATGAATCAATAAAATGTTCAGATCTGAGATCATGGCATTCAGGCCCTAGTGACAAGCATTTAGCACAACAAGTTGCAACAAAGTCAAATAGCACTAATAAAGATACTAGACACCATGCCCTAACAATATTATTTGATTACATAATAGATCTCATGCAATCCCTACCATCCCCATATCCTACAACAGGGGATTACTCACTCATGGATGGGGGAAACATGGATGGTTGGTGGAGAGGCGTCGGTGATGATGATGGCGATGATCTTCTCCAATTCCACGTCCCGACAGGGTACCAGAACGGAGTTTCTGGTTCCGATTCACGGATTATGGAGGTGGCGGCGCAGCGGAACTCCTTTTGGAAAAACGTCGACCCCCTATTTTTAGGTTAGAAGGCTTTATGTAGGAGAAGAGGGAGGCCGAGGGGGTGCCCGAGGTGGCCACACCCCTCCCAGGCCCGGCCAGGGCTGACCCGTGTGGCCAGGGGGTGTGGGCCCCTCGTGGCCCTCCTCCGTCTCATCTTCTGGCTCCTGGAGTCTTCTGGTAAAATAGGAGTTTTGCCATATTTTCAGGGATTTTTCCTGAAAGTTGATTTTCTGCACAAAAACTAGACACCAAGGCAATTCTGCTAAAAACAGCGTCAGTCCGTATTAGTTGTATTCAAATCACAAGTTTAGAGGAGAAACAATAGCAAAAGTGTTCGGAAAATTAGATACGTTTTGGACGTATCAACTCCCCCAAGCTTAGCTTATTGTTTGTCCTCAAGCAATTCAGTTGAAAACTGAGTGCGATAAAGTAAACTTTCACGAACACATTTGCTTCATATGATGTAAATATTCTTAGCACATGAGTAGATACTTAGACAATTCATAATAAAGAGTATGCAACTAAGTCTACTCAATAGTCATGCAAGCTATGAAGTGGTTCCAACACAATAATAATAGGCAGCATGAAACATAAACATAAGCAACATTGCAATGCTCATAAGAAGGTATGATAGAGTGATATCTCGCTTGCCTTTGATTATGGAGCAAAACATAAATGCCAAGGCACCTCTGAAGTTCAAGTGAAGACTAGAAGTAAAGATATCAAAGATACAAGCATCAAAGTTATGACAAAATTAACCAAGTTTTGAGACAAGCACGTCACACTAAGAATGACAACTATGCTCTCAAGAAAGTGCTCATAGAATAAGTGGTTACTCAACAAGGAAGTGAAAAGGTTTTGAAAAGTTTGAAAGGCTTCCAAATGTTGAAAGTACGGTACTCATTAGCTTTGAGCTCTCATTGCCCCTATCATAGGCATCTTTAAGATGGTTAAGGTGAAAGTGAGGTCCAATATAAGTTATATGCTTGACAGATCATAAACTGGAAATCTCATGTCCCTTGAGTACGAGTGTCGCTCCTCATGCTCCTCAACTTTAGTTACCGGTAAGTTCTTGTCATTGTAAGTACATGCGTACCATAGAGAACCTCCAACGGGGTACCCCTTGCCCCATGATACAGGAGATATCCCATATCAAAATGACAAGGAAAGCAGACAATGAGCATCTCAGCAATCTTCTTATTTACCATGGGAAAATGGTGCTTTTTTCTCTCTTTCCTCTTTTCTGTCTATCTCTTTTTTTATATATACGAAGAAAGCTTCATAGATTGATCACTATGGCAATGCTGCAAGTTTCCACAATGATTAGGCATAGCTTAGGCTAGCAGCCCAGGCGTTTCTCTAACACATATACATAACTCCATGGACTTACAAGCTCCCATTTTATTTCACACCGACGACATCCATAAAAAAAGCATGATATCAAATGGGTATATATTTACAGGTGTTGAAAGCGTTCCCCGTGACAGCACGGTTCTGCTAACTCCCAGCCTATAATTTGCAAGCATATAAGTTTCATGGATAGTCACGATGGTTCAGGCTTATTAAGTGCAAGAAAATAAAGTGTGCCATCAAGTTTGTGAGAGATTTACTAACTAACTTTTTCATAACAAGCAAACATTTTATTTGGAAGAAAACAAGGCATAATAAATATGCACGGAATAACAATGATGCTAATAGGTAGATATGGTGGACACTTTTTGACAAATTTGGTTTTGGGGAGTTGGAAGCACGAGTAGAGCTCATACTCAGTGCAAGTGAAGGCTAGCAATAGAAAGGGAGCGACAAACGAGAGAGAAATAATTGTCATAATCATGCTTGCAACAAAACAAAATTAATTATGTCATAAAAGTGATACAAGAACTCTGAGGCAAAATAAATCATCAAGGCTTAACTGACTTTGGTTCAGTCATATGCATGCGTGAGCATGTGCCAAGTTGATTCAAATGAAGCATTCAAAGGAGGATACCACAATATCATACCAAGTTATGAATAGAACAATGCAAGCACACATTCATGTGACATGCTACAAACTATTAGCAAGTTGGAGCTAATCATAAGAGAGCAAGAACTACTAAGCATCCATTCATAACATACACCCTACATGAACAGACTCAGCACACCCACAATGATGAGTATATGTACAAAAATGAAAACAAATACAGTTTGTTACCAGCCTCTTATCACACCTCGAGTTGTCGTTAATCATCATTATTGTCTTTCACTTGTGCGGCTTGAATAATAACATGAAACCAAACTCCAAAGGAGTCACAGAGGACCATTGAACCCTACAACAAACTTTACAAAACCAAAGAAGAACGACAAATATTTTTGGGTTTTCGATTTTTAAAGCAAGCACTCAAAGCAAAAAAAAACAAAGCACAATATTTTTGGATTTTTATTATAGAAAACCAAAGCTAAAAAGAAAATAAACAAACCAAGAGAAACAACGAAAATATTTTTGGTCCTTTTGTGTTTTGAGAAAGCAGAAACAAAAACTAAAAAGAAAGCGAAACATGGATATACAAAGTACCGACAGAACATGATATGTAGATGAGTGTCATGTCGGTGTACCTCCCCCCAAGTTTAGGCTTTTGTTCTAAGTGTAGATCAATAACGCGGGTAATAGCTCCAAGAACAACACAACAGTGCATAAAACAATAAAAACGAAGTGTCTAGAAAGAGACATGCGGTTTTTATTGATGAAGAAGGGGATGCCTCGGGCATCCCCAAGCTTTGACGCTTGTACCTCTTGAATATTTCTTGGGGTGACACGGGGTGGCATCCCCAAGCTTGAGCTTTTGTCCATTCTTCATCGTATTACATCATTCTTTCCCTACACTTGAAAATTTCCTTCATACAAAACCTCACACAATCTTCATTAGCAACATTAGTGCATTCAAAAGTAATAAACCTTTGGGTTTAGTTTTATAACAGAGAAACTCTCATTAAAAACATAAGTTGTTGTAGCAATTCCTTCAAAAGGCTCAATTTACCAAAGATAACCCAAAAACAAATCAATAAAGAGGCAAATGCAAATAATGGCAGAAATCTGTCAAAACATGCTAGCAAGTAAAAACTGATTTTTTTCAAAGACCTCTTTTGCTCAAATCGAAAAGTGTTGAACTAATTAAAGTTAGATAACAACCTGGGGGATTTACTCAGAAAATTACAGCACAATCCGATATACAGAGATTTTTCATAATTTTTTACAGTGAAGCACAAAAATCTGTTTCGTGACAGCAACTTCCCCAAATCATACACTCTCTCATTAGAGGTTATTCTTGGCACAAAAATCAAATAAAAATGATAAGAAGAGGTTATTACAGAAGTAATAACTTCCAAGACTCAAGAAAACTATTGGGTTATCTCCTAAGAAGTACTTTTCTTTAACGCCTTTAAGTTAGGCACAAGAAGCAAAAGCAAACCAAAACTAAAACTACAGAAGTTCTAAGATACTCTAAAAAGCAAACAACTAGCAAAACTAAGACAAACAAGACGAAGAGAAAGATTGAAAAGGAGAAAAAAAGGTGAGCAGGTATAACGATGGTGAAAGCATTGTTTTGTTCATTAAAATCCCTTTGTTAACAAGGTTGATCAAGTCTTATTACCAAAACAATTTTATATGAATCAAAACTTTGCATTTCACAAAATGATTATGTTACCTCAATATTGATAGCAATAGTACCAATCATAATAGTTTCAAAACTTTCTTATGGAATGGGACAATATATTTCTCCAACTTGGATGCCCTCAATATTTTCAATTGAATTCAAGCCAAAAATCTTATCAATCTTGTTTGGGAAATAGACTGTATGCTCTTTGTCATTAATATTAAAAGCTAATTTTCCTTGATTACAATTGACGACGACACCTGCAGTATTAAGAAAAGGTCTCCCAAGAATAATAGACATATTATCATCTTCAGGTATCCCAAGCACAACAAAATCAGTTAAAATCAAGCAATTATGATCCACTTGGACATGAACATCCTCACATATACCAACAGGGATAGTAGTAGACTTATCAGCCATTTGCAAAGATATATCAGTTGGTATGAATTTTTCTAGCTGAAGTCTCTTGTAGAGAGAAAAATGCATAACACTAACTCTAGCTCCCAAATCACACAAATCAGTTCTAACATAATTATTTTTAATAGAGCAAGAAATAGTTGGAATACCTGGATCACCAAGTTTCTTTGGAACCTTTCCATTGAAGGAATAATTAGCAAGCAAAGTAGAAATTTCCTCATTAGGAATCTTCCTTTTATTAGAGACAATATCCTTCATATATTTTGAATAAGGAGGCAACTTAATAGCACCAGTCAAAGAAATTTGCAAAAATAAAGGTTTCATCCACTCACAAAACTTGTTATAGTGTTATTCCTCCTTTGACGTGTGTTATTAGGAAAAGGCATTGGTTTTTGTTCCCAAGGTTCTCTTTCACTACCATTTTTATTAGCAATAAAGTCTTCCTTAGTATACTTAGTGTTCTTAGTGTGCTTTTCAGGTTCTTCCTCAATCTCTTCTTTATCAGGAGCATCATTTTTATCACTACCACTTTCAGTTTCAGCATCAGAGACATATATACTATTAGGATCAACAGCAGGTTCAGAAGGTTCTACAACTGTTTTATGTTTATTTTTCTTTCTCTTAGAAGAAATACCTCTATTTTCATCTTGTTGAGAATCTTGCTCAATTATCTTAGGATGTCCCTGATACGTCCAAAACGTATCTACTTTCTCGAACACTTTTGATATTGTTTCTCCTCTAAACTTGTGTGATTTGGATACAACTAACACAGACTGACGCTGTTTTCAGCAGAATTACCTTGGTGTCTAGTTTTTATGCAGAAAATCAACTATCAGGAAAAATCCCAGAAAATATGCCAAAAATCCTATTTCACCAGAAGACTCACGGAGCCAGAAGACGAGATGGGGTGGAGGCCTAGGGGGGTCACACCCCTGCGAGGCGCGGGCCAGGCCTGGCGGTGCCTAGGGGGTGCGGCTACCCCAGACACTCCCTCGGGCTCCCTCTTTGCCTATAAGAAGCCTCTTGACCTAAAAACCGAGGGGGATTCGTCATTTTTCCAGAAAGAGTTCCGCTATGCCGCCATCACCACAAAACAAGATTCGGATCCAGAAACTTTGTTCTGTCACCATGCCAAAACAGGGAATTTGGGGAGGATCATCGCCATCGTCATCACCAACGCCTCTCCATCAACCATCAATGTTTCCCCCATCCATGAGTGAGTAATCCCCCGCTGTATGCTATGGGGATGGTAGGGATTGGATGATTTCTATCATGTAATCGAATAATATTGTTAGGGCATAGTGCCTAGTATCTCTATTAGTGCTATTTGACTTTGTTGCAACTTGTTGTGCTTAATGCTTGTCACTAGGGCCCGAGTGCCATGATCTCAGATTTGAAATTATTATTGAATCATTATGATAGTATTGTTTGTGATCTTATCTGCAAGTTGTGTACATATATCATTGTCCGGATCCAAAGGCCCCGAAGTGACATAAATTGGGACAACCGAAGGGGATGGTTATGGTGTGAGGATCACATGTGTTCACGGAGTGTTAATGCTTTGCTCCGGTGCTCTATTAAAGAGAGCACCTTAATTGCCAGTAGTTCCCTAGAGGCCCCGCTGTCACGGGCTGGCAGGACAAAAGATGTTGTGCATGTTCTCATTGCGAGCACGCATGACTATATATGGAGCACATGCATATGATTGTTTAGTACTTGGATGCTTATTCTTATTTATCCGCAATGCCCTAGGTCTTGAAGTTACATGTTTAGACTCGTCCATGCAACGCCCGTCCATCCATCCCTATGCCTACCGCACTCATATCCTACTGTTTGCTGCTACTGTTACTATTGCTCTTGGTTTGCTGTTGCTGTTGCTACTACAAACTGTTGCTACTGATAAACTTCTATGAGCAAGAACTATTTCCAGGTGCAGCTGAATTGACAACTCAGTTGTTAAGGTTTGCAAGTATTATTTGTCTCTCCTTGTGTCGAATCAATAAATTGGGTAATACTACCCTCGAAGACTCTTGTGATCCCCTATACTTGTGGGTCATCAGTCCCTCAGGATATAATGTATCCTGAGTGGTAGCACCACTCCTAGTTCTAATTTCATAAGCATGTTTATCTCCAGAAGCATTAACTAACATATCTTTTTGTACCTTGGCGAGTTGATCAATTTGAGTTTGAACCATTTGGAAGTGTTTAAAAAGCATTTTAACATCATTAGCAGTTCTTTCCACAATATCTTTCAAATCATTAATTTCTCTAGTGTTTTCTAATAAATGATTCTGAACTTGTTTATTAAAATTACTTTGCTTAACAATAAAAGTGTCAAGTTCCTCTAAGCATTAATCAGGAGGTTTAACATAAGGAATATCATCTTCATCAAAGTGTTGGAGAGAGTGTACCTCAATAGTAGATGAGTGGGAGATTGGCTTACATAATTCTTCTATAGGTGGTAAATTCTTCACATCTTCATATCTAATACCCTTCTCCTTAAGACATTTCTTAGCTTCTTTCATCATTTAATTCTATCACTCCCCTCTTCTTTGGTGTTGGAGTTGGTTCAGGCACAATTGGTTTAGGTGTAGTAGGCTCAGGTGTAATTGGCTCAGTTGAAGTCCAATCATTATAATTCTTGCTTATTTTAGCCATTAATTCCTTAGCTTCTGTAGGAGTTCTTTTCCTAAAAACACAATCAACACAACTATCCAGGAATGTCCTAGATTCATCAGTTATTCCATTATAATATATATCAAGAAGCTCATTTTTAGGTAATGGACATCCAGGATGTGCATGAATCAAGGCATAGAACCTTGTCCATGACTCAGGAAATTTCTCATATTCTTCCTGTTTAAAATCAAAAAGTTTCTGCAAAACAGCATATCGAGCACTAGGAGGAAAATATTTCTGAAAAAAAGTAGCTATCAAGCAATCAGAGCTATCAATGGATCCAGGAGGCAAATTGTTAAACCAAGCTTTAGCTTCTCCTTTTAGTGAAAAGGGGAAAATTTTAGCAACAAAGTACTTGCGCATCTTAAAATCATCAGAAAATAAGGCACTCATAGTAGAAAGCTCATTCATATGTGCCACAACACTTTTATTCTCAGTCCCACTAAAAGGTTCTTTCTCAACAATGTTTATATAGGATAAATCAAGAGAGAAATCATAATCTTTATCTTTAATGTTTATGGGAGAGGTAGCAAACTTAGCATCACGAGATAGTTTAGGTATAATAGTACATTTCTCAAGGAGACTCCTAATAGCACTAGCACCACATGTGTTTTGATATTCTTCAATAAATTCATCAGTCATTTCAATGTAATCATCATTAATATCATAGTTTTCTCTAGACTCAGCTAAGCTAACAAGTGTAATAGTGTCTTCACTAGGAGTTTTAGTATTTCCCAAAATAGTTTTAGCAATTGTAGCATCTAGGAAAGGACCTAATGAACCACTCTCATCAAGCACAGTAGAAGTAACATCATGAGCATCAGAAGCAATTTCATATTCAGAAGTAGTAGAAGTGTGTGTAGCATGTGTATATGGTGGTGGTGTAACAAGCTTACTTATAACAAACATTGAATCAAGAGTAATAGAAGTGTTTAGGACTGTACCTCTTCTTGTAGTGGATGGTAAAATAGGAAACTTTCCATCACGAGACTTTCCCATGATAAAAAGGATAGCAGCAAACAATATTAGATCCAAGTGAACTTACAAATAAATCTATGCTCCCCGGCAACGGTGCCAGAAAATAGTCTTGATGAACCACAAGTATAGGGGATCGCAACAGTCTTCGAGGGTAGTATAACCCAATTTATTGATTCGACACAAGGGGAGCCAAAGAATACTTATAAGCCTTAACAACTGAGTTGTCAATTCAGCTGCACCTGGAAATAGTCTTGCTCACAGTAGTTTATCAGTAACAACAGTTTGGTAGTAGCAATAGCAAAGTAACAGCAGCAGTAAAACAAAGACAATAGTAACAATAGTAGCAAACAATAGGATTTGAGTGCGGTAGGCATAGTGATGGATGGACGGGCGTTGCATGGACGAGACTATTCATGTAATTTCAAGATCTAGGGCATTTGCAGATAAATAAGATAAAGCATCCAAGTACTAAACAATCATATGCATGTGTTCCATATATAGTCATACGTACTCGCAATGAGAACTTGCACAACATCTTTTGTCTTGCCAGTCTGTTGTAGCGGGGCCTCAAGGGAATCTACTGGCAATTAAGGTACTCCTTTTAATAGAGTACCGGAGCAAAGCATTAACACTCCGTGAACACATGTGATCCTCATATCATAGCCATTCCCTCCGTCTGTCCCAATTTCTGTCACTTTGGGGCCTTCGGTTCCGGACAATGATATATATACACAACTTACAGATAAGATCATAAACAATACTATCATCATGAATCAATAACATGTTCAGATCTGAGATCATGACACTCGGGCCCTAGTGACAAGCATTAAGCATAACAAGTTGCAAAAGTCAAATAGCACTAGTAAAGAACTAGGCACCATGCTCTAACAATCTTATTCGACTACATGATAGATCTCATCCAATCCCTACCATCCCCATAGCCTACATCGGGGGATTACTCACTCATGGATGGGGGAAACATGGATGGTTAATGGAGAGGCGTCGGCGATGATGATGGCGATGATCTTCTCCAATTCCTCGTCCCGGCAGGGTTCCAGAACGGAGTTTCTGGTTCCGATTCACGGATTATGGTGGTGGCGGCGCAACAGAACTTCTTCTGGAAAAACTTCAAACCCCCTTGTTTTTAGGTCAGAAGGCTTTATGTAGGAGAAGAGGGAGGCTGAGGGGGTGCCCGAGGTGGCCACACCCCTCCCAGGAGCGGCCTGGGCTGGCCCGCGTGGCCAGGGGGTGTGGGCCCCTCATGGCCCTCCTCCGTCTCATCTTCTGGCTCGTGGAGTATTCTGGTAAAATAGGAGTTTTGCCTTATTTTCCGGGATTTTTTTCTGAAAGTTGATTTTCTGCACAAAAACTAGACACCAAGGCAATTCTGCTAAAAACAGCGTCAGTCCGTGTTAGTTGTATCAAAATCACACAATTTTAGAGGAAAAACAATAGCAAAAATGTTCGGAAAAATAGATATATTTTGGACGTATCATGTACCACCGCATCTTAAGGTGAGGCATTGTATGGCGTTGGGTGCATATAGAGCCACCGCACCTCAAGGTGAGCCACTTGTGGCATTCGGGGAGCATTACATTGCTGCACCTCTTCAACGATGATGTACTTCCCCTCAAAAGGAAGGAACTTGGGAAAAAAGTCTTTGTCTCCGTGTGCCTCGGTTATATCTATACCCAAGCTCTTTACTTATGCACTTTACATTATTGTAGCCTTCGTGACTGAAGTAATTTATCTTGCTATCATCTTGTTACTTGTATTGCTTAGCATAAGTTATTGGTGCACTTAGTTGAACCTAGTGAGCTTAGGTTTTATGATGGACAATTAAACATCAGTTTTATCCCATATTTATTAGATCCAAAACTGTAATTATTTTAAAACTCCTATTCACCCCCTCCCCTCCAGGCGACATCGGTATCCTTTCAGTAGGATTACTACTGTGTTATCGATTACTCACTGTAGGACCCCGAGCTCTAGCTTAGGTTTATGTCAGAATCAGGTATGAGATTTGTCTATCCCTGATCCCGCACTAAAAAAAATACCTCCATGGATGACACTTTTTTGGGGCGGCACAAACCAAAGTACTAGCACAAGTTTTTCCCGACGGATGAGCATTCACGGTGCCTATCAAGGGTGCAGATAATTACATGCCATGTCAGACCACATACGGGCACATAATTGTTTCATGGCAGGGGACACATAAGAGCGGCGCTTTTAATGCCCCTCTTGAGCAATAGAGGCATTCAACGTTGCGACATCCATTCTATATAATAGTGTTTGTATGCGGTCCGGCACCTAGCAGAAGAAGTTAGCAAACAGTCTCATGTTGTACGCATGCCACCAAAAACACACGTAATTGCCCCGCCGATCGGTCATGGAGAAGCTGGTTAGCAGAACATGGGATCGTGCCCTGGACCGCTTTATCAGAAGCACGCAGGAGACAACAGTAGCTAAAGAAGCGGCAATAGCCGACCAGAGATCTGCTGCCAAGGAGGACTAGCTTGTGGCGACTACTGCCCAAGAGGTGGACGACATGGAATTGAATCGAGGGCGGGGTGGTGGACGCCACAAAGGTTCGGTGCACACAAGACGTTCAACACAATGCACAATAGAGAGAGATGACGAAGATGCTAACAGTACGGCTCGGTTACGCGCGCTGGGGTGGGGGGAGGAGGGAGGGGTCCTACCAGACAGAAACAGTGACAAACTATGTTATGGATCGGTGCTTCTGCAAAAGTTAGAGGGTCGACCGGTGATTTCTTGCGAAAAATCGAAAAGTGGTGGTTTTTTAAGCCCCGGGTCTAAATGTGATGTTTCTTTTGCAATTTTCTCAGGTCAGAGTTGTTTTAAACGGTGTGTCAGTCAGACCCGAGGCCTCCCTCGTTGCACGTCAGACGTAACCAGAACTCGATAAATGCATCTGGACGTCCCGATCCCGATTGAGGTCGATACAAGTCTACCGAACCGACCACATTAAAGTCGCGACGTTGTCGTGCACTTGTGTTCGCGCCAAGCTCCTGGTCCAGCGATTATCCGCGTGGAAAAAGGATAGTACTACGTACGTGAAAGTCCTGACCCGGAACGGGAAACAATTCCGCAGGTGGTGAACACGGACAGGCGCCAGCTACCTTCCCCGACCCCAAGTAGGTCGACGTGCGTTCTTAAAACCCCAAGTCTCGGAAGCAGAAAGAAACCCTCAGCCTCCAGCTCCGAAAGAGCAGAGAAGCAAAGCCCATCGACGATACCACCGCGCGAGTCCCCAACCCGATACCATCGATCGGCGCGACTCGGAGTTTCTCGTTTCGCTTCCGTGGCGGATTGGTCGGATCATCGGAAGGATGATGGATGTGAGTTTCGGGCCGGAGGAGCAGGTCCTGTGGCCGGCGTCGGTTCTCGCCGGCGTCGTCATGTGCGCCGCGGTAAGCTTAATGTCCACGCCCTCTCCTCTTGTTTTGCTCTGTTCTGTTCGACCTCTCGTTCTAGTTCAGGTTCAGTTTATTTTCGAGAGCCTGTTCTGTTCATGGTTGCTTGAGCTCGACCAGTTAGTTCTCAGCGAGATTACCTGTATACATGCCAACTGCTTTCGTGTTACCTGGGGAGCACGTCCAGATCGTTTCCTCCGTCTTGCTAGGAGGCTAATGGCGACTTCCTGCTAGTGCATTTAATGTACGATATACCATCTCCACAGCTTCCTTTCTGGTGAAGCTATAGTACAAGTATTCAGTTGTAGCCAGTACTGAACAGTCAATGAAGCGGATACTTGTCGATCGTCCAAGTCTCTTTTCCTATGTGGGGCCGGTACAGATATGTAGGGACGATTCAGCTGTCATGACCTCTACCCTGATCACACCTTGTTATAAAAAGATGCGAACTTCGGCGGAATCTCGTATTTCCAAGAATTGCAATCGAATCGCAACCACATATAGATTTCTTTGGTTGGTGCAACGGAAACCATTATTGAGGGAAAGGTTCCTCTCAACAGCATTGGATTAGACCTCGATCCAACTGATTTTGTTTTGTCATAGCATAAAAACTGAAAACCTTCGCTCCAACTCTGAAGTCGTCATCTTAGAAAACGCGGCTCTCAGCTATTGAACCTGATAACTTTCGTAATGCATTGTATTTTGCTGCAAAAAATTCATCACTTCTTCTTGCAGGTGTATGAGATAACTCGACAGGTTAGCTATCGGTGCTTCAAGTGCTATGATGGGTTAAGTCCAATGCAAAAGGTTGAGTGGAATAATAGGTAAGATATATACTTGGTCACAGATTTTACTGCTGTACATGTTCTTTCTTATGGTAGCTGATTGTTTACTTCAGTTAGTCTGATGATTATGTGATGCAACCGACTTACAGGGGCTTCTCTACGTTCCATGCACTGGTTGCTGCTGCCGTGTCCTTTTACTTGGTCATGATATCAGGCCTCTTCCATGAAGATGCCAATAATGGCATAATCATTGACAGAAAATCATGGTTATCTGATTCCATGTTCGGGGTAAGCTTGTGCATTTCAACTGCATCTCCAGCTCTGCTTGGAGAGAGCCAATTTGTTTCTCTGTATGCATGTCTTTCAGAATAATAGAACATGCCTGTATAACTCTGCAGGTCTCGATTGGTTACTTTTTGGCAGACTTGGCGATGATCCTATGGTATTTTCCGTCGTTAGGTGGAAAGGAATTTGTAAGTGTTACACTATTATTAGAGCACGTGCTTACTGTCTCTAAACAAGATTCATCTGTGTTGGTTTCTTCCTGATCAGGAGTTGTTTCTGTATTTGTTATCTTTTCCTTTTCAGCTCTTGCATCACGGACTTTCCATGTATGCCATCTCCCTTGCTTTGTTCAGTGGAAAAGCACACATGTACATACTTATGGTCCTCTTCACTGAAGCCACCACTCCCTTTGTGAACCTTAGATGGTAATAATGTCGCTAATACTGTTCTCTACTACTAATTTAGGTTATCATTTATGTTTCTGAATTTATAATGGTTTGGTGTAGGTATCTGGATATTGCTGGTCAGAAGACTCGCAGCCTTTACCTGTACAACGGATTGGCTCTTTTTGCCGGATGGCTGGTATGGTACTCCTTGCTCTGATTATTTTTATCAGCCTCATTCGCTGTGCATTCAATTCATAAAGTAGTGTAGTATAATCCGTTACTTCTACAAATTAGAATCTTGCATGTTATAACTAAGATGGAAGATCGCCTCCCTCTGGTGGATCGGAAAATCTAGTTCGATTCTATGTCGGCAGTGCTTCCTATTCCTCCCAAATTGACAGTTCAGAAAGATGGCCCTGTCGAATGCAGTTTTGCGCTTTCTATCTCTTTTACTCAGATGCTAAGAGATGTATTCCTTTTGAATATTTCTGCCTTCACCTTTTTGGTGGAAAAGAAATGCTTGATACGGTTCTGTGCATCTGGAGTAAAATGAGAGATGCCAATTTCGTGCTCCAGGAGCAGCACCATGCCATGCTCCTGAGTTGATGTCTTTTTTACTCTGATGTTGTATACGTGATTAACAACACTTTCGTTTGGCTTGCAGGTTGCCCGGATAATCCTGTTCGTGTATTTCTTCAGTCATATGTACTTCCATTTTGATCAGGTATGCATCGCATGACCAAGTTAGGGTGAAAACGAATATGAAAAGTTTTCAGAGGTTTCAGATTCAGACAGTTGGATTGATACTTGGCTGATGACGCGCTATACTTGTTTTTCCCCTCGCAGGTGAAGTCCATCTTCGCCCTGGGATTCTACAGCATAATGACGGTGCCGCCGACGCTGGCGGTGATGAACGTGTTCTGGTTCTGGAAGATATCCAAGGGGATGGTGAAGACCCTGTGCATGAGCAAGACGCACGCTGGGAACGGGAAGAGGGACTAGAAGGGAAGGATGCGCATATGCATACCAGTGATTCTAACTTTTCTTTTTTTAGATCAGAGATTGTTGCACTCTTAGATATATTATAGCAGTAAAAGATTGCGAAAATCTCAACCGTCTCGCTATCTGATTTTATTTCCCTGATGAAGTACGCCGGCCCCTGCTTGTGACTAGTGCATCCGTGCTGAGAATTGGAGTGATGTGACGGATGATCGCTTGATCTGTTCTTGTTTACTGAATCCGCGGAAAGTGATGTAGCGGTGTGGGTGCCGAAACACAGCATGGAAGTGGCAAGAGAGCAAATCGAGCAGCGGCGGAATTGACTGGTCGTTTGGGCACGCGCGCGTCGGGTCACTTTGCGTGTGCGGTCTGCGGTGAAGCGTCGCCGCGTCGCGTTCGTGTCGACGGCCTCGTCGATGCAACGCCGTGGACGGACCACACTCTGCCGCCCTTGTTCTCCGTGCATAGAGCACCTCCACTAGTTCGACGTTTACAAAATACGACGCTATTTAAGTACCGGATAGTTATAACTTTTGGTCTATCAGACGTGGTTTCTAGACAAGACAAACTTAGCGAATTTTTGTTTAAATTTGGTCCAAATTCAAACAGTCTGGCATAAATATGAATATAGAGTAACCATGAGCATAGTTTGGCATGAAATACAACAAAGTTTGGCAAAGTTCGCCATAGACTAAAATACAACATAGTTCGGCTTAGTTCGTCCAGATCATGCTCGACATTTACATGCCGTCCTTGCGTATCCATATGTGCTCAACCAGATCATCCTGTAGCTGTTGATGCACTACCGGGTCTCGGATCTTCTGACGCATGGCGATGAAGGCAACCCACGATGGCGGCACCTGATGATCAGACTTTGCAAGAGGTTTCTGTCTGTAGTATGTCTCGTCTTGCTAGACCAAATCCACTGGATATTTCCGCTTATCCTCAATAATCATGTTGTGCAAGGTCACACAATAGTTCATCACTTTCCATATCTGATCTTTCGACTAGGTCATAGCAGAGAACCAAACAACTACGAACTTATGTTAGAGCACACCAAATGTCCGTTCCACGTCCTTCCTACAAACTTCTTGTTTCTTGGCAAACTGAGCATGCTTAGGGAGCATCGGGCTTGAGATAGTATTCTCAAATATTGGCCATCTTGGATAGATGGCATCTGCAAGATAGTATCCATTGTTATAGTGATGCTCGTTAATCTCAAAGTCCATAGTGGGAGCATGACCCTCAACAAGCTTGGCAAACACATTTAAGGACTGAAGGACGTTGATGTCGTTGTTCGATCCTGCCATGCCAAAGAATGAGTGCCAAATCTAAAGATCATGTGTAGCAACTGCCTCGAGTATCACAATACAACCTCCTTTATGGCCTTTGTGCATTTCCTGTCACGCAAATGGACAGTTCTTCTAGTACCAATGCATGCAGTCTATGATTTGAAGCATCCTAGTAAATCCTCTACTTTCATTGACTGCGAATATCCGAGCAGTGTCTTCAGTATTGGGTGTTCTCAAGTATTGTGGCCCAAACACTGCAATCACTGTCCTGCAGAACCTGTACAAGCAATCAATGGCGATGGACTCGGCCATGAGGAGATAGTCATTGACATTGTCACCTGGAGCTCCGTATGCAAGCAACCTCATTGCCACTGTGCACTTCTGCGATGAGGAAAACCCTACCATGCCGGTGCATTCTTGCATACGAAGTAGGGTCGAACTCCCGGATGGCTTCAACGATCTCGAGCAAGAGTTTTTGGCTCATCCGGAAACGGCACCGAAACACGGCCTCTTCGTGCAGCATGCAGTAGACACTCCATCTGATGCCTTGCTTTTCCCTTGCGGCAACCCTTCGCCGTAGGGATGGACCTGAAGCTCGAGGCTCGAGGCTCGGCTTGGGCTCGACAAGGCTTGACTCGGGCTCGACAAGGCTTGGCTCGGGCTCGACTCGGCTCGGAGGTCGGACAAGCCAAGCCTAAACCTTCCGACCAAGGCTCGAGGCTCGACAAGCCCGCTCGACGAAGCTTGCAAGTCGGCTCGAAGGCTCGATGTAATAATTTTTTTGCTATAACCTTTGCTAAAAATATAACATTTTAGAGTAACAATGGCACTCAAACACACTAATTATATTTTTCCATGACCTCTACTAAAAACTAATAATTTTACAATCATAATCAATAGTTGGCAATCATATAAAGACAACACAGTGGCATGTTATAATGTAGTGTGCCATCAATCATTACTTTGATCTACTTTTGGTCACAACAATGCGATATGGGTTCACCGTTTGTTTACTAGTTAGATCTAATGCTAGACCATGTCGACATTAGCCTGAGCTCGTATCTGCAAGCCTGTCATTTCTAGCGTAAAGAGCCTGTCATTTCTGGCCCTGCAAAGCTACAGAGGCAAGCCGCAAGACATGTTGTCCCTGATCTTACTAAGAAAAGAAAAATATTGTTCTTCTTCCTCGTTTAGCAAATCATCTCTCTACCAAATTCAATCTTCTCACTGATTCTTTCATATAAGTAAGTAATATCCTGAACGATGTTCCTCTTGATCCTGTAGGCCATGAGCTATTAATCTTATCGTATCAATACTACTCAGAATCACAGACTACATCAAGGAACAAATGGGGAAAATGAAACTCGGAAGTATTTACCAAGTAATTTCTCATATCCATCAAGAAGCAGCAAGGGTTAGCGCCAAAGAGGAGCTGGGTTAGGCGAGTAGCCGGCGACCGACATGGGCTAACTGTAGACGCTCGGTGCTGTGAGCACGTAAGGGGACCGGGTGGAGTAGGAGATAGAGGAGAACAAGTATGGGAGGAGCAGGAGTTAGGGGATCCATGGGAAGACGAGATGTGGCGGTGGTCAGCTGGGTGTAGGTGGCGGCGGCCAGCGCTGACCCGAGCGATCTAGGAGAAAGGAATGGCGTCGGGGATGGGAAGGAGACGAGTGGGCTCGGCCTTATTTTGGCTGGGACGCTGGGATACGGTGGCCGGCTCGTGAGCCTCCCGAGCCGAGCCACGAGCTTGTCAAGCCGAGCCTCAAGCCTGCTTTACATAAAAAATTCAGCACCAAGCCCGTCTTGGCTTGAAATTTGATGAGCCTACTCGAGCCGAGCCACGAGCCGGTTCGGCTCGGCTCGGCTCGATTCCACCCCTACTTCGCCGAGCCTCCACGCTTCGACGATGCAGTCTGCATGTACAGTCGGGTCAGGGAGGCGAGATTCTGTATGTGCTCTTCATCTTTAGCGGCTGGCAGTCTCTTCCTCCAGCAATAGGGCGAACATCTCATTGTTGCCGGAGTCCATTGCCGAACAGGCAAAATGCCAAACACTTCCGGGCGAGGTGGGCGGGAGCTTGGAACGAAGACAAGCTGCAGCGAGGGCTGGATACGGCGAAACAAGGCCTACGGCAAGGGTAAAGGATGCGGCGGCAGCGACGAACCTTTCTATAGGCGTGGATTTGGCTAGGCAGGGCGGGGCTTCGTCGGCAACAACATGGCAGCGAGGGGGCAACTGGGGAAAGCTCTGTGTCGCGGGAGAGCGGAATCATAGTGGAGAATGGGTTGTGTCGCCGATAGGGTTGGCCCACCCTTTTTTGCTTCATCCGGCGTTTCTAGGCGGTTCCCGGTGCCCCGGGTTCAGCCTGGAAACCCTGGATGTAAAATGGGTCAAATCCAGCAAAAAATGGGCATCTAGAAACGTGACTGGGTGATTTCTCGCCGTCCGGATGAAAAAACGCCCTAGAAAGGCTCTCCTAGGAATACGAGTGGAGATGCTCTTAGTTGCTTCCCGCGAGATGGCAGGATGAGTTATTCGGGAAAGAAAAAAGAGTGGTGCACCTCTTAAGAGCAACATCAGTCAGGCTCTCGGCTCTTAGAACAACTTTAGAAAACACGGTAAATATGACCAAAACTGAAAAATAACTGCTAGCTTTCAGTTTGAGATGAAAAAACATCGAGCAGATACATAAACACATCTGACTTGTTTTTTTACGGTCCATGAAGACACCCTCACCCGACCTATACATATAAGGGTTGCACGTGGGCGCCCTGTACTCAGTTCGGTAGTTTCGCAGGACGGAAATTTTAGTAGGCGCTGGTGCCCTAACACCATGGGACTCGATGGATTGTTGTCAGAATCCATCAAATTCGTCAACGTCGGTCCTATACCGCAGTCTCTAGTGTAACACCCCGTCTACTGGGCCCCGGGGTGTCACTCCTGGTAGCTTAATAGGATATCTAGACTAGCCCCATGGACCAACACTAGTCTTTTTGGCGCAATTTGTCCTCACTAATGCGCATCCGGTACCCATTTTCCGGTCGGTCACCCATCCTAGAATTGCTTTAGGCCAGCACGCTTAACCTTAGAGTTCTTTTCGAATGAGCTTCTAGAAAAGAAGATGCAACTTGTTGGTATGAGTATCCTATCAATCCTATTAAGTCATGTGCTTGGATCTTACATACACCCACCCTTTAGAAAATCGATGGCCTCATCGATCAAGCACACCCCAGGAACGTTCCCTCTTGGCACGGGTCTATGCGTCCAATGACAGCACATGTGACATGCCGTGTCCACTCCGGGCCACACGCGCCATGCTCCACATGTCCCGCCACTGACCTGCACACACCCGTTTAACCGCGAGGATCGGCTCTGATACCACTTGTAACACCCCGTCCACTGGGCCCCAAGGGTGTCACTCCTGGTAGCTTAATAGGATATCTATACTATCCCCATAGACCAGCACTAGTATTTTCTGCGCACTTTGTCCTCACTCATGCGCACCCAGTACCCACTTCCCGATCGGTCACCCATCCTAGAATTGCTCTAGGCCAAGCACGCTTAACCTTAGAGTTCTTTTCGAATGAGCTTCCGGAAAAGAAGATGCAACTTGTTGGTATGAGTATCCTATCAATCCTATTAAGTCATGTTCTTGGATCTCACATCTAACCATGCAGACGTCGTCCTGGTGAGCTCCCAACCCAAACCCGCTAATTTCGCCTCTCGTTCTTGCACGATGCTCGTTAATGTCGAGCTGCTAGAAATGGCGAGCGAGCGCAAGGGGTGAGGGGGGATGGAGGTCGAAGAATGGGAGCGGGTGTTGGCGTGTTATTGACGCCTCGTTGGGAGACCCCAAGAGCAAGGTGTGATGAGCACAACAGCAAGTTTTCCCTCGGTAAGAAACCGAGGTTATCAAACCAGTAGGAGGAAGGAAATGACTCAAAGGTGTTGCTAGCTACTTGGAGACATGCACAACACAAACTCAAGACTTTGCCCCAACGAACAGTGATGTTGTCAATCTCACTGGTTTGCTAAAAACAAAGGATTAACTGTATGGTGTGGAAGGTAATAGTAGTTTGCGGAAAGTAAACAGGAATAGTGGAAGATGTATCAATGGTAAAGATTGGACCGGGGTCCATAGTTCACTAGAGGTGTTCTCCTTATATAAACAAACATGTCATGCTGGGTAAACAAATTACAGCAGGGCAATTGACAGGACTGGGCAAGGCATAACAATGCAACACTAGATATTCATGATCCTATGAGATTCGATTGGGCAATACAACAAGATACATAGACCGCCATCCAACTGCATCTATGACTAGAAATCCACATTTGGGTTATCATCTGAACCCCCTCCAGTATTAAGTTGCAAGCAACAGATAACTGCTTTAAACAAAGTGTGTAAGGTAAACAATCCACTTGTTCCATGAACAAGAGACCGTTGTTTTCTCCCTAGTGGCAACAGCACATCTACAACCTTAGAGATTTATGTCACTTCCCTTAGATTAAATAGAGGCATGAACCCACTATCTAGCATAAATACCCTCTCTTGGAGTCACTAGCATCTACTTGGCCAAGATAGCTACTAGAAACGGAGAGCACGCAAGATCACAAACAACACATACATGATAGAATCAATAAGACAAAACCATTAATCAATCTGACATAGTAATCTCAATATCCATCGGATCCCCGCAAACTGATACGTCCAATTCGCATCACCATTCTATATCATAATTTGCCTCTATTCATTGATATATGTATTATTATGAGGTATTACTTATGTCTTTTCCACTATTTTTGCATGTTGGATGATTCTTGGAGGATGGACTGTCGGAGTCTGGATTCTGATGGAAAAGGAGATGTTTTGATGCAATTTCGTGAAGATCAGAAAAATACCAGAAAAATATGGGAAAATTATATTTTCCTGAAATACTGAGGAAGCCAGAAGGGCAGGCGAAGAAGGGCCACAGGGGCCCACAGCCCCGTTGGCGCGAGCCCACCTTGCCCCGCGCCTAGGGTAGGTGTGACCCACCTGCTCGGCCTCCGACTCCGCCCTATCGTCTATATCTTCCCTACGGAACCCTAACACCAGGGGGCGACCACAGATAGATTTCCGCCGCCTCTTCAGGGCGGAAAACACCGAGAGAGAAAGATCTCTCTGGCAGACAGATTTCTACCGAGGAAATTCCTTCCCGGAGAGGGGAGATCATCGCCATCAACACCATCGTCAATCTAGGCTTCATCGGGATCATCATCATCTCCACTAGCACCATCGTCACCACTCCATCTTGTTGTAACAATTGTGTCGGATATTGCTTTAGTTCTTAGGGGAAACTTTCCCAGTGTTAATTACTATTGTAGTTGATGCTTGTGAGTGGAACCATTGGATTATTATTTATGTTTAGATTGTTATCCATTATCATATCATCTTTGATCTTGATCCATATGATGTCTCGTGAGTAGTTCGTTTAGTTCTTAAGGACATGGGAGAAGTCATGTTGTTATTAGTGGATTTGTGTTGAGTTATTATTCAATGGTTTAGTATTTAAGTTGTGGTGCTATTCTTCTAGTGGTGTCATCTGAACGTCGACTACATGATACTTCACCATTTATGGGCCTAGGGGAATGCATTGTGTATTTGTCTACTAATTGTGGGGTTGCCGGAGTGATAGAAACCTGAACCCCCATTAGGACACCTTTGCACAAGGGAGCGTAGGATCTCAGAGTTTAAGGCCGTGGTTAGATTTATATCTTAATTACTTTCCTGTAGTTACGGATGTTTGCAAGGGGTTTAATCACAAGTATGTATTAGTACAAGTAAGGTCGGTACATTAGCACAGGTTCACCCACACAACACTTAAACACCAAAGAAGAGTACTCAGCTATTTGAAGCGAAATCACTTGACAGAATTCCCATGTGTCCTCGAGAACGTTTGGTCTTTATAAGTATTTCCACCGGCTTGTCCTTTGCTAAGAAAGGATTGGGCCACTTGCTGCATTTTTCTTTATTACTTGCACTTTGTTTTGTTGCTTTCGCAGAAAACACCTAAAAATCCGTTTGCTAAGTATTTACAGAGAGTTCCTGCTCCTTACCACTAGTCAATACCTTCTGCTCCTCGTTGGGATCAACACTCCTATTTATCGAAAGTACTATGATACACCCCGTATACTTGTGGGTCATCACAAACACAACATGGATGATTACAAATAGATATGATATTCATCATGAACGGATCTCACAATATCTAAACATGGTAGCACAAAGGAGGAGATACAACCATCTAGCTACTACAGGGACCTGTAGTCCAAGGTGGAACTACTCACGCTTCATACCGGAGGCTGGCATGATGAAGAAGAAGGCCTCCAGGATGATCTCCCCTCCGACAGGGTGTCGGGAAGAGTTTCAGATCCCCCCGATCTAGGGATTATGGTGGCAACGGCTACAGACGGTTTCGTGGAATATTGATAGGGTACTTAGGGTTTTGGCACCTGGGGGTCTTTATAGGAGAAGAGGCGAGGCAGGGGCGTACAGGGTGGTCACACCCCCCAGGCGCGGCTAGGGTTAGCCTGCTCCACCAGGGGGTGTGGCCCCCTAGTGCCTCCCCTCCGTCTCGTACTCTGGCTCAGTGTTCCCCATGGTAAAATATTGACTTTGGCTTTTGTCCCGTCCAATTCCGAGAATATTGATTTTCTGCCTTTCTGGAACCAAAAACAGAAGAAAACACGCAACTGACACTGTGGCATATTTGTAGTAGGTTAGTACTAGAAAACATATAAAAACACCTCAAAGTGTAGACAAAGCAGAGCAAAGTAGATACTAAACAAGCATGGAACATCACAAATTATAGATGGGAGTACGTTACGAGGACACTAATAGGGCAAGACACACTAGCCCTCGGCAACCTTGCCGCTCGCGGCCATGGCAGGGGAGGCGCCTCGCGGGAAGAGGCAGCAGGCGAGCGGCAAGGATAGGCCAACCAGAGGGGCAGTGAATTTGCGGCGGTGGTAGGCAGGAGAGGCAGGGGATGGGTGAAGGCGGCAGGCCAAAGGGGCAGCGATGGGAAAAAGAAGGGAAAATAATAAAGAAAATATGGAAAAAAAGTGGGACCCTTTAGTAGATGATATTTTAAGGGTCCATTTAGCATATTTGTTTTATCCGAACAATTTTCAACCCATAAAAACATTTTGAGGTGTCCTGTATACATGTTTTAAGGTCTAATTTTTATGATGTCCGCTAGAGATGCTCTTAAGACTAACACCGGTCGGGCTCGCTAAGCCCCAGAAAGAAGATCGGGTCCAGCCGCATCTTTTAAGGTCATGTTCTGTCTGCGTGGTCTAGTAGGATGTCTGGCACGCCCGGATCGACATTGTGCCAACAAAAATGGTGCATTAATTCGCGTCAGTGCTCTTACCACCATTTATCGCCGTTTCCTGCCTAGCTACCTGGATATAAAATTGTAGTGCCATGCTTTCCGTCCTGACAAACATTTCCCGTCGTGCTCAACATGGTGCGCCACCTACCCACCACCTACGCAATGCTTGGACGCCCATCGCCACCAGCAGAGCCAAACCCAACCCCATGTCGTCAAATGACGATGACTCGTTTGACTGCATTGATTACATTGACTCTAGTGACGCGTACAAGGAGCGGTGGTAGGATGGGACGGAGGTGGACGAGGAGTAGGAGTAGGAGTAGGATTTGGAGGAGAGGCCGGTTTCGACCAACCGAGAGAAGGAGGCAATCCTTGACCCTACAAGATGGCGCCAGCAGAGGGACGCCGATCGAGCACTACAGGAGGCAGACACGACCCTCTTGCCCGCGACATGGAGAAATCCCATGAAATGGCACCAACGGAGGAGCGTGGTAGCCTATTGATGGAGGACGAGTGGCAGACCATTATTTGCATCAATGCGTAGAATGAGGCGGAGGCCACTGCTCACTAGGCTGTTTACATTGCCTTAGTCAAACAAACCCGCTAGGCGCGCGAAGCAGCGTAGGTGGCTATGAATGACCAGCGGACCACAATAGTGTGCAGACAAGCGGCGACGGAGCACCGCCAAATGGTCGAAGCACAAAAGGCCAGATGGGCCCAGTGGAAGGCCGGGATGGAGGCGAAGATGTCGGGCATGGACAACACCAATGCTGATTTGCCACGCTGGGACGATGGCGAAACTTTGATACAAATTATTTTTTGTTTAGGATCATTCAAGATTCTAGTTTTGTTGAATATAATCAAAGTATGCATGAAATTTCGATTTTTTTTATAAATTTTAATCAATCTCTGGGTCGGGGAGAGACGCGCCCCAAAACGACCAATCTGACGTTCTTGTCGAGCATAGCTTAAGGAGCCTGGTTGGAGATGCTCTAACAAAGATAAAGAGTTTGCAAGCCACACTAACACTGAATGTGATGACATGTGTTTCTCAAACTATGTTGTGATATACCACCCCTACTCCAAAATATAACATATTTTAGTAGGCTAAATTTGTAGTGGCACCTTACTCGGAACTTGGAAGTACCTTTTTGAAATATTTTCCAAATATGGTTCTTATGAACTCAATACCCTATTAGCTTGATTCATGTATGGGACTAGCTATGGCCTCCGCTAAAAAACCCTAGCCACCACAACTTCATCTTATCCATCGGTTCTCCCTTGGTCGGCAAGCAACTGATGACCCACAAGTATAGGGGGTGTATCGTAGTACTTTTGATAAATAGGAGTGTCGATCCCAATGAGGAGCAGAAGGTGTTGACTAGTGGTTTGGAGCAGGAAATCTATGTAAATACTTAGCAAACGGATTTTTAGAGGGTTTTGATAAAGCAAGGAAATAAAGTGCAAGTAAATAAAGATATCAAATAATTGCAGCAAGTGGCCCAATCCTTTCTTAGCAAAGGACAAGCCGATGGTAATACTTATGAGGACCAAACGTTCTCGAGGACACATGGGAATACTGTCAAGTGTTTTCGTTCATATAGTTGATTAATCTTCTTTGGTTTGATAATTGTTGTGTGGGTGAACCTGTGCTAATGTACTGACCTTACTAGGACTAATACATACTTGTGATTAAACCCCTTGCAAGCATCCGTAACTACAATAAAGTAATTAAGATAAAAACCTAACTATGGCCTTAAACTCTGAGATCCTACACTCCCTTATGCAAAGGTTTCCTAACAGGGGTTCAGGTTTCTGTCACTCCGACAACCCCACAATTAGTATCCAAATACACAATGCATTACCCTAGGCCCATAAATGGTGAAGTATCATGTAGTCGACATTCACATCATACCACTGGAAGAATAGCACCACAACTTAAATATTAAACCATTGAATAATACGTCAACACAATTCCACTACTAACAACATGACTTCTCCCATGTCCTCAAGAACTAAACGAACTACTCACGATACATCATATGGATCAAGATCAGAGATGATATGATGATGGATAACAATCTGAACATAAACAATAATTAAATGGTTCCACTCACAAGCGTCAACTACAATAGTAATCAACATCGAGAAAGTTTCCCCTAAGAACTATGCAAGATTCAACACAATTGTTACAGCGGGATGGAGTGGTGATGATGGTGCTGGTGGAGATGGTGGTGTGGATGATGATGATGATCCTAATGAAGTCTAGCTTGATGACGGTGTTGATGGCGACGATCTCCCCGCTCCGGGAAGGAATTTCTCAGGCAGAAATATGTCTGCCAAAGAGCTCTTTCTCTCTCTGTAGTTTCCGCCCTGCAGAGGCGGCGAAATCTTTCTGTGGTTGCTACCCCGAACTTTAGGGTTTCGGGAGGAAGATATTGAAGGGAATATGCCCTGAGAGGCAATAATAAAGTGTTTATTATGTATATTCCAAGTATATGATAGATGTTTATTTTGCATGCTATAATTGTATTAATACGGAAACATTAATACATATGTGTTTAATAAACAAACAGAAAGTTCCTAGTTATGCCTCTCTCATAAACTAGTTCGTTGATTAACAAGATGATCAAGGTTTCCTGATCATGGACATTGGATGTTGTTAATAACGGGATCACAACATTAGTGTAATGTTGTGATGAACATTCATCCAAAGTATAGCATTGCGATCAAAGTCATTGAGTTTATATTGCTATAACAACTTACGAAGTGATCCTAATCCTTACACCGGAAGAGTTTCTTGATAACATCAAACGTCACATCGTAACAGGGTGATTATAAAGATGGGTTCAGAACTAATAAGGTGTTATGTTGAGGCCCATGGATCGAGAGTGGAATTTGTTCATCCCGATGATGGATAGATATACTCTAGGCCCTCTCGGTGATATCACATTGGTTAGCTTGCAAGCAAGTGATTTGATCACTAGAATGTTATATCACGGGAACGAGAAAAGAGTGTATGTCAGTAACAAGATCAAACTAGGTATGGAGATACCGATGATCGAATCTCGGACATGTAATATATCGTGAAACAAAGGGATTAAGACACTAGTGTAAAAGGTTCCGACGATTACAAGAAAGTCATCGTTGAATGTGTGGGAGTCAGAATGGGTCTCCAGATCCCGCTTCTGATTATTGATCCGAGAGGGGTATTGATCATGTCCGCATTATTCACGAACCATAGGGTGACACACTTAAGAGACACCGACATCCAATTGGAGCAAAGGTTTCATGTCGAAAATAATAACAAGCATAGGAATTTATTTCACTAGATACCGAAATAGGTTTTTGGGTGAAATTGGAAAGTGTTTTTGCATGTGAAATAGAATTCTAGCAAGGGGTTATATGTGAATGTTTGTCATTAAAGTAATTGAAAAAATTCTGAATAAATAAAAGAAGTTTTATTTAATGAGATTTTGCATTAAATTTGGTGGAAATTTAATAGCAATTTTGAGTGGGATTTTGAGTGGAGGGAATTTAAAGGAATTTTGTGAGTGGAGTGTCCACCCACATGAATGAGGGGAGGGCAAGGGGGCAGCCCCCATGCGCCGGCCACCCCCTTGGTGTTCCCTGTTGGGGAGGTGACCCCGGATAGGGTAAGGACGGGGGAAAGACGAAAGGAGATTCCCCGTCCAGTTTTCGAGTTACACTCTAAATCGGCCGAATCCTGTAGGGGTCGGCCGAGGTGTGAAAGGGTAGAACCCTTATGAGGATAGCAAGGCATTACCCAGCCGGGGTACAGCGTAAGTCGGCCGGGTCAGCCCGAATAATCTTAATGCAGGTGAAGGCCAAGCCGAGTTATGCGAGACGGGGCCGAATGATATGAAGCTTGCAGGAGAAGGAGATGCCAATAGTCAAACTCTAGTCGCAGGCTAGGGAGAATCTAAGCAGGGCCAAGCGCAAAGGACAAGGCGCAAAGCGACAGAGGGGCAGAAGGAGGTCACGGAGGTGACAGTCCTGAAGCCCGAGGCACGCAGGAGGGGCCCTCTAGAACCTTGCCGTCATTAGAAGGGCGACACGGAAAGGAGGCCGCCGAGTTACTATATTGGGACAAGCATATTCCTCGAATATGCTTGCCACGTCAGCCCTAGAGGAACCCATGGCTCCCCTTTATAAGGGGAGGCTTGGACCCTGAGAGGGGCATCGGCTCATTTAGTACCGTTAGGCTGGTAAAGCTCTCTCTTTCTTCTTGTACACAGCTCAAGGAGCACTTGTAGCCCAAGGAAGGAGAAATAAAGATCTTTACCTTAGTCTTTTGTGTGTAGAATCAACTACATCTTCCCACCCCAGATCCCTCTAGCATCCATTGGCCCCATACTTTAGCCTACCCATGGCATCTGTCGTGCCACCACAACGACAGTTGGCGCCCACCGTGGGGCCAGCAGCGGTGCTAGCTGGAGTCATGATCCGGACAGGAAACTTCATCAACACTGGCGAGCGTATTGTCTTTGGCTTAGTTCAGAGATTCGATCTCTGTGACTACGTCAGCGACAATGCAGGCAGCTTCAAGGGAAAAACTCCTCCGCACAACAGCGTCTTCATCAACTTGGGCATGCATCAGATCTACACCGGCGTCGACGTCTCCAGCGTTTATCCTCACCAGGTTGTTGTTGCAGGAGAACCTCCCCTCAGCGCCACAAACAGTCCGCGCGGAGTGCGCCCTGTCAGCAGCGTCGAGGTGATGGTCGCAGCCGGGGTGCAGGCAGGAGCAGCGGGCGCCGAAACAAGCAGGGATCCGACGACGAGTCTGCAGGTGGATCCCAAGCAAACAGCTCCACTACCGACCGAAGTAATCCCTTCAGCGGCCGACCAGGCCGAGGTGCAGGAGACAACCCCTAAGGCACCAAGGGTAAGAGGGCCACCTCTGGAAAGACCAGAAAATATTCTTTAGGCAACTATAGATAATCTGACTACACCTGTAGCGCCGATACTTGATCCGGCTAATGCTCAGGCAGAGTTAGAAGAGACCAGGCAGAAAGTGCTGGTGGAGGCAAAAAAAGGTATCGGCCTTGCGGGAGTCCTTAAACAGGACCCTGCGAGAATATGCCAGGGCAAACAAGCTCGACGTCGCCCCCGAGCGGGTTGACGAGTTGAGATTAAGAGGGAAAAACCTCATAGATGATATCAATAAGGAGCATGATGCTCATAAGGCAGAGTCAGTTGATCTAGGCTTGCCGAGGTACAGTACCCCGGCAAAGAACCTGAGAGCGGCAAATGCTGCAGCATTAGAGTTAGAAGGATTGACCGGCGAAGCCTGGCAGAAACAGCAAGAAAGAGTGAATGAGCTGGTGCGCATTGTGAACCAGCAGAATGAAGAAATGCTCAGAGCAGACCCAGCGAGGCCAGGTGCCTCGCGAATGGTTCACTCGGCTGGTGCAGCACCTGCCTTATCTGTGGCAGCAGCATCTTCGCCCGGGAATAATGCACGAAAGGATAGAGCAGTAACTTCGGGAAAGAGAATCAAGCAAATTGTTCCATATGATCCTGCGATAGCCGGAAAAGCAAATGAGAATAGAGGCAATGGAAGCCAAGGTAACAGTGGCGAGAGAAACCCCGGCCGTGCTGAGAAAGGCAGTGGAAGCCGAGGCAATGGAGATCTCGGAAGAGGAGAACTCGGAAGAGGGAATCACGAGAACAATATCTCGGTCGAAGGAAGGAGAGAACCGCCGCCCAAACCGCAGCCGAGACATGAACCTCGGCAGGAAAGAGAAGCGAGACCAGCTCGCCACAATCAGGTGAATGAAAGATACAATGATGGTTATTCCGAAATGGAGTATGCGGTTCGTGGTGTAAATAACCACTATGGAATGTAGGAAAGAGTTCTGTACAGAGATTTGCCGTCAGGTGATGCCAGAGTAAAGCTAGACCGGCTATACCGATCCGAGCTATTAGAAGAACAGGGTCCACCAGGTCCGGCATGCTTCAGACCACGGATCATGGGCGAGCCGCCCGTGCCGAACTTTCAGCTAGCAAGGGGCACAAAAACATATAATGGGAGCACCAAACCACAGGATTGGTTGATTGATTATGCCACTGCAGTAAAAATAGCTGGCGGAAACTTACGATGGGCAGTGTGATATGTCCCGCAAATGTTGGAAGGACCAGCTAGAGTATGGCTGAATAATCTGCCAACAGGCAACATCAACTGTTGGTTGGATTTTGAATAAATGTTCGTTAGCAACTTCACTAGTACTTACAAGAGGCCAAACAAGCCACAACAGCTAGCCATGTGCAAGCAAAGGCCGAATGAGACAGACAGAGAGTTTTTAACTCGGTGCTGTAACTAGAGAAATTCGTGTGAAGGAGTTATAGAATCACAAGCGATAGCTTGGTTCGCTCAAGGATGCCGCTATGCCAGTGTGCTATGGCAGCGACTGCAAAGAGATATGCCAACCACATTGGCAGAAACCATCAGAATAGCGGATTCCTATGCACTAGGGGATCCGACGCAACCAGAATTAATGTCGGCAGATCATCGGGAACATCAAGATCAATATGCAAGAGATGTGGCCGGGTCATCCAGGCGCAATGACTTTAGAGGAAGAAGAGAAGAAAGACCAGATTATAGATATGGTTCAACTCAGGTGGCAGCAGTAGTGCAAGATCAGCCGAGTCACGGAAATAGTCAGCGGCAAAAGAATGGTCCTCAGCAATGGAAACCAAGGAATGAGGGGAAAAGACAGTGGACACCAGAGAAAAAGAAGCAATGGCAGGAGAGGCCGAAGTACACGTTTAAGTCTATGTTAGACTAGCCGTGTAAGTTTCACACATCAAACCCGGCCAGGCCGGCCAACCATACAACCCGCCAATGTGCATGGATGAAAAATGCAATGGGTAACCCCGCAGGCATACAGGCAGCACCTCTCGAGGCACATCAGCAGCATCAGCCACAGTTGACTGGAGCAAATGCACAACAACTGATGTTATCGCCTCCTCCCCCGAGGTATGAAAACTCGGACCGGAGAGATGCGGTGCATCAGGTGATAAACCAAGGTCCGGATGGAAGGACAAATCCAGAAAATAATGGACGCAATGATTACAGAGAACATCATCAATCATATTGCGTGTTGACAACAGAAGAGCAAGACAAGCAGAGTATACAACGCCAGCATATGGAAGTAAATGTAGTTATGTCGGCAGTACCAAGATATGTGCCTTGGTCGGATCAAGAAATAACTTGGAGCATAAAGGATCACCCCAAGATAATGCCGAGTACGGATTCGTATGCACTCGTGTTAGATCCGACATTTGTCGGACCGAGCATTAATGTGAAATTTTCAAAAGTACTCATTGACAATGGGAGCAGTATCAATATCATGTACAAAGATACAATGCATAAACTCGGAATATCGCAGAACATGCTGCAGTCCACGAGGACCACATTCCATGGGATAGTTCCAGGGCTTTCATGCGAACCCATTGGAAAGGTTCGAGTGGATGTGTTATTCGGCACAAGAGATAACTGCAGAGCAGAAAATTTGGAGTTTGAAGTGGTGGATCTAGAGAGTTGCTATCATGCTCTACTCGGACGGCCAGCATTGGCCAAATTCGTGGACAGCTGCCACGTAACTTACCTGAAAATGAAGTTACCCGGACCACAAGGGGTGATAACAGTAGCAGGGGATTACAGGAAGTCAATGGAATGTGCTTTAGCCGGGTCAAATCTGGCCAAATCATTGGTAATAGCAAGAGAAAAAAGAAGGATTCAGGAGGTAGCAGCCCTCGCTCAGTCGGCAGAGCTGAATATGCCGGCATTAGCCAACCCACATGGAAGTGTCTCCTTTCAGCCGACTAAAGAAACAAAAAAAGTTCCAGATAGATGAGAAATTCCCAGAGCGCACTGTCACCATTGGTGCCGGCCTAGATGCTAAATAGGAAAGCGAGCTCACCAACTTCCTCCGTGAGAATCGGGATATCTTTGCATGGTAAACTCAGGATCTGCAAGGTGTGCCGAGGGAGTTGGCTGAGCACTCTCTGAATGTAAGGCCAGGAGCAAGGCCGGTGAAGCAACCTCTCCGCCGCTTCGCCGAGGACAGGAGAAAAATAATAGGGGATGAAATAGCTCGGCTCCTTGCGGCCGGGTTCATCATGGAGGTGCTGTATCCGGATTGGCTATCGAACCCGGTGCTAGTGGAAAAGAAGAAGGATGATCCAAATGTAGCCATTGTATGGCGAATGTGTATCGATTACATGAACCTGAACAAGGCGTGTCCAAAAGATCCTTTTCCTTTACCTAGAATAGACCAAGTCATTGATTCGACCGCTGGTTGTGAGCTATTGTCGTTTGTAGACACGTATTCTGGTTTCCACCAGATACCGTTAAAACCGGCCGATCAAATAAAGTCTGCGTTTATTACCCCGTACGGGGCTTATTGCTATCGCACCATGCCATTCGGCCTGCGTAACGCGGGGGCAACGTATCGGAGATGTATGCAAAAATGTCTACATGACCAGATAGGAAAGAATGTACAAGTGTATGTAGATGATGTGGTTATCAAAACCAAAGAAAGAAAAACGCTACTGGAGGATATACGGAAAACTTTCGCGAACCTAAGAAGGTTCCGAATGAAACTTAACCCGGAAAAATGCACTTTCGATGTGCCTGCGGGAAAACTGCTCGGTTTTCTCGTATCTAGCCGAGGTATAGAGGCTAACCCAACTAAGATAAAAGCAGTGGAAAGGATGGAATTGCCGAGATGTCTAAACGACATACAGAAGTTCACAGGTTGCTTAGCCTCGCTCAACCGATTTGTATGTCGGCTGGGAGAGAAAGCATTACCACTTTATCAGTTGATGAAAAAATCTGATAGGTTCATTTTGTTGGAGATATGCCCTAGAGGCAATAATAAATATAGTTATTATTATATCTTTGTGTTTATGATAAATGTTTATATTCATGCTATAATAGTATTAACAAGGAAACATTAATACTTGTGTGAATTGTAAACTTAAATTGAAGTCCCTAGTATAGCCTCTATACTTCACTAGCTTGTTGGTTGATTAAATGATTGTGGTTTCCATATCATGAACATTGAGATGTTATCAACAACAAGATCATATCGTTAGGAGAATGATATGGTGGACATACTCCTATTGATAAGCGTAGCATAAAGATCAAGTCATTTCAATAGTTCAATTGCTATATGCTTTCTGATACATAGTAACCTAATTCCTTCGACCATGAGATCATGCATATCACCTTTACCGGATGGATGCTTTGATGACATCAAACACCACACCGTAACTGGGTGGCTATAAAGGTGGCATTAAGTGTTCGGAAAGTATTGGTTGAAACACATGGATCAAGAGTGGGATTTGTCCATCCACATGACGGATAGATATACTCTGGGCCCTCTCGGTGGAATGTCATCCAATTGGCTTGCAAGCATGTGACTTGGTCACAAGGGATCACATATCACGGGAACGAGAAAAGAGTACTTATCAGTAACGAGGTTGAACTAGGTATGCAGAGATACCGACGATCATAACCTCGGATAAGTAACATATCGTGAGACAAAGGGAAATTGGTATCGTATGTAAGTGGTTCATTCGATCGCAAAGTAATCGTAGAAATATGTGGGAGCCATATGAATTTCCAGATTCCTCTATTGGTTATTGTTCGGAGAAGTGTCTCGATCATGTCCGCATAATTCACGAACCGTAGGGAGACACACTTAAGGATTCGACGTTGTTTGAGTAGTTATGGTATTATGAGAAAGAGACCGAATGTTGTTCGGAGTCTCGGATGGGATCCGGGATATCACGAGGTGATCCAGAATGGTCCGGAGAATAAGATTCATATAAGGAAAGTCCCGTTTCGGAGTTCGGGAATGATTCCGGTGTTTTCATCGGGAATGTTCTAGAAGGGTCCGGATTGTCCGGCACTCCGGGGGGGGAGGGTACATGAGTGTGTCATTGAATGATTGCATCATGTACTAAGTGTTCTTGCTGTTCCAAAAACATGAAAGTCAAATTTCCAGTTTGAAAGTCAGACGGCTAAAACAGGAAACTGTGGAAAACAGGAAACTGTGGGAAACAGGAAACTGTGGGAAACAAGCAAGAGGAGGTTGAAACCAACTTGGAGGAGGAGTTCCTCTCCTCCTTGGCCGGCGCCCAGCCCTAGGCCGAGTTGGGGAGGGACTCCCTCCCTCCCTGGCGCGCCTAGCCCCTCCACCTATAAAAGGAGGGGCAGGGCTCCTCCTTGAGACACACAAGTTTCCACCTCTAATCTCAGGTTTAGAGCCGTTTGGTTTAGAGCTTCTAATTGCTTTAGCCTGCGGTTCAGAGCCTTCTAATTGGTGTGTCTAATATCTATACCACTAATAGCCCTCTCTCATAATCCACCATACTCGCTCCGGCTTAAGGCGAAGCCCTGCAGGATCTCCCCTCTACTTCTGGTACCACGCCGTTGTGCTGCCGGAATCGCGAGGAGAGTGCTACAACCTCCGCTGCCTGCTGGAACAAGGGAGAGGAAGGTCTTCGTCGAGTACCGAACGTGTGACCGACTGCGGGAGCGCTGCCGGAACGCAGCGCCGGAAGGATCGTCTACGCGATCTTGAGATCGGAAAGAGTACGACTACATCACCCACGAGAATCTGCTCTCGTTAACCGCTTTGGAATCTTCGAGGGTAAGTTATTCCATCGACTCGTTGCTACAATCTAGTAGATAGATCTTGGCTTGTTTGTTTGTATGCGATAGAAATTTTTTGTTTTCCATGCTACGAACCCCTACAGTGGTATCAGAGCCGTGTCTATATGTAGATCTGTTGCACGAGTAGAACACAATGGTCATTGTGGGCGTTGATGCTTTTATTGTCGATTGCTTCTTGTGTACTTTGCATCTTGCGGTATGTTGGGATGAAGCGGCCCGGGCTAACCTTACATGACATCGTTCATGAGACTTGCTCCACGCTTGACATGCAACTTGTATTGCATAAGTGGCTTTGCGGGTGCCTGTTTCTCCTAGCATAGTTAAGATCCAATTTACAACGGGTGATCAACAATGATAGTATCAATGTTGTGGTTCTTGTTCGTAAGTTAGAACGACACTTATTGAAAGCCCCAAACCACGTAAAATATGCAAAGAAAGTAGAGGCGTCTAACTTTGTTTTGCAGGGGTGTGCAGTGATGTGATATGGCCATGATTGTGATTATATTTGATGTATGCAATGTTCCTTATTGTAAGTTGGCAACCGGCAGGAGCCATATGGTTGTCTTTAATTTATGTTAAGACCCGCGTGTCTATTCAAAGTAGTTGTAATAGTTGAAGCTGGTGGACGACAACCATGGAGAAGCGTCATTGACCTTGATGCAATGCCGGTGATGATGGAGATCATGTTCGTGCTTGAAGATGGAGATCAGAAGCACAAAGAAGAAAGGCCATATCATATCACATATTATGAATTGCATGTGATGTTAATCCTTTATGCATCTTGTATTGCTTAGTAGACGACGGTAGCATTATAAGATGATCCCTCATGCACATGAATTTCAAGTTCGAAAGTGTTCACCATTAGTATGCACCGTTGCTAATGCTTGTTGTTTCGAAGCACCACGTGATGATCGGGTGTGTTAGATTCCGCAAGTGTATACAACGTAAGCAAGCCAGATTTGCTTATGCGGTAGCTAAGGTTTGATCTTGACGAGCCTAGCATGTACAGACATGGTCTCAGGAACACGGATCACCGAAAGGTAAAGCATGAATCATATAGTAGATATGATGAACATGACGATTGTTTGCCATTTAAACTATATCAACTCTCGTGATGATCGGTGTTGATATAGTGGATTTGTTTCGTGTGATCACTAAAACAATGTGAGGGATATTGTTTTGAGTGGGAGTTCACCTAGTTTAATTTCTTTATTAATTTGAACTCAATTTGTCATAAACTTAGTCTAAACTATTGCAAATATGTTGTAGATCAATGGCAGCCCCTACCATCAATTTTAATGCGTTCCTAGAGAAAGAAAAGTTGAAAAACAATGGAAGCAACTTCGCGGATTGGTTCCGCAATTTGAGGATTGTCCTCACAGCTGGTAATTTGACCTATGTGCTGGATGCACCGCTGGGTGACCCACCTGCAGCTGATGCTTCCGATGAAGTAAAGAATGTTTACCTCGCTCGGAAGAATCAGTACTCCATAGTTCAGTGTGCTATCTTGTATGGTTTAGAATCGGAGCTTCAGAAAAGGTTTGAAGAGTCAGACCCATATGATATTGTCGAGGATCTCAAATTGATTTTTGAGACTCATGCGGCAATTGAAAGCTATGAGGCTTCTGAAAAGTTCTTTAACTGCAAGATGGAAGAGGGCAGCTCCGTCAGTGAGCATGTGCTTAAGATGTCTGGGCACGCAAACAAACTTCAAAGCTTGGGTATAGTGATTCCTAATGCTTTGGGGATTTACCGCGTCCTCCAGTCATTGCCACCAAGTTACAGGAACTTTGTGATGAACTACAACATGCAGAACATGAACAAAGAGTTGCCAGAACTATTTGCTAGGTTAAAGTCTGCAGAAGTGGAGATCAAGAAAGAGCACCAAGTGTTGATGGTCAATAAGACCACCAAACTCAAGAAAGGCAAGTCTAAGCAAAAGGGACACTTCAAGAAGGGTGGTAAGAAAGTTACCACGCCGACGAAGAAAACCAAGGCTGGACCAAAGCCTGAAACTGAGTGCTTTTACTGCAAGGGAGAAGGTCACTGGAAGCGGAATTTCCCAAAGTACTTGGCGGATCTGAAGAACGGCAACATCAAGAAGAAAGGTATATCTGATATACATGTTATTGATGTGTATCTCACTAGTACTAATAGTAGTGCCTGGGTATTTGATACTGGTTCGGTTGCTCATATTTGTAACTCAAAACAGGTGCTGCAGAATAAACGGAAGCTAGCGAAGAACGAGGTGACGATGCGCGTGGGAAACGGATCAAAGGTTGATGTGATCGCGGTCGGCACGCTACCTCTTCATCTACCATCGGGATTAGTTTTATACTTAAATAATTGTTATTTAGTGCCTGCGTTGAGCATGAACATTATATCAGGATCTTGTTTATTGCGAGACGGTTACTTGTTTAAGTCAGAGAATAATGGTTGTTCGATTTATATGAGTAATATGTTTTATGCACATGCACCTTTGATAGATGGTCTATTCTTATTGAATCTCGATAGTGGAAATACACATATCAACAATATTGAGGCTAAACGTTTGAAATCAAGCGATAATTCGACCTATATGTGGCACTGTCGTCTTGGTCACATTGGAGTGAAGCGTATGAAGAAACTCCATTCCGATGGACTTCTTGAATCACTTGATTTTGAATCACTTGAAAGATGCGAAGCATGTCTGATGGGAAAAATGACTAAGACTCCATTTTCTGGTATGATGGAGCGAGCTACGGACTTATTGGAAATTATACATACCGATGTATGTGGACCAATGAGTGTAGCATCGCGCGGTGGTTATCGTTATGTTCTTACCTTCACGGATGATTTGAGTAGATATGGGTATATCTATTTCATGAAACATAAGTCCGAAACTTTCGATAAGTTTAAGGAGTTTCAAAGTGAGGTAGAGAATCAACGTAACAAGAAGATTAAATTTCTACGTTCTGATCGTGGAGGTGAATATCTAAGTTACGAGTTTGGCGAGCATTTAAAGAAATGCGGAATACTTTCACAATTGACACCGCCGGGAACACCACAGCGTAATGGTGTGTCCGAACGTCGTAATCGAACTCTCTTAGATATGGTTCGTTCTATGATGTCACTTACAGATTTACCGCTATCATTTTGGGGTTATGCATTAGAAACAGCCGCATTCACTTTAAATAGGGCACCATCTAAATCCGTTGAAACGACACCGTATGAATTATGGTTTGGGAAGAAACCTAAATTGTCGTTCCTTAAAGTTTGGGGATGCGAAGCCTATGTAAAGAAGTTACAGCCGGACAAGCTTGAACCCAAAGCGGAAAAATGCGTCTTCATAGGATACCCGAAGGAAACTATTGGGTATACCTTCTATCATAGATCCGAAGGCAAAATCTTCGTTGCCAAGAATGGATCCTTTTTAGAGAAGGAATTTCTCTCGAAAGAAGTGACTGGAAGGAAAGTAGAACTCGACGAGGTTGTCGAACCTTCTCTCGAAATTGCGAGTAGCGCAGCACCGGAAGAAGTTCCTGTGGTGCCTGCACCAATTAGAGAGGGAGCTAATGATGGTGATCATGAAACTTCGGTTGAAGTTGCTACAGAGCCTCGGAGATCAACGAGAAATTGTATCACTCCAGATTGGTATGATTCCGTTATGAGCGTCATGTTGGTGGACAACACCGATGACCCCGAGACATATGAGGAAGCGATGATGAGCCCAGATTCCAATAAATGGCAAGAAGCCATGAAATCCGAGATTGGATCCATGTACGAAAACCAAGTATGGACTTTGGTGGACTTACCGGATGGCCGAAAGGCTGTCAAGAACAAATGGATTTTCAAGAAGAAAACAGATGCTGATGGTAATGTTACTGTCTATAAAGCTCGACTTGTCGCAAAAGGGTTTCGACAAATTCAAGGAGTTGACTACAATGAGACTTTCTCACCAGTAGCGAAGCTAAAGTCTGTGAGGATTATGTTAGCAATCGCTGCATATTATGATTATGAGATATGGTAGATGGATGTCAAAACAGCATTCCTCAATGGAGATATTGATGAAGAGTTGTATATGATGCAGCCCAAAGGTTTTGTCGATCCTAAAGATGCTAACAAGGTATGCAAACTTCAACGGTCCATCTATGGATTGAAGCAAGCATCCCGAAGTTGGAATCAACGTTTTGATAAGGTAATCAAAAGTTTTGGTTTTATACAAACTTATGGAGAAGCTTGTATTTACAAGAAAGTGAGTGGGAGCTCTGTAGCATTCTTAATACTGTATGTGGATGACATATTGTTGATTGGGAATGATGTAGACCTTCTTAATAGTCTCAAGGAATATTTGAATAATAGTTTTTCAATGAAGGATCTTGGCGAAGCAGCTTACATATTAGGCATAAAGATTTATAGAGATAGATCGAAACGCCAAATATCATTGTCATAGAGTACATATTTGGACAAAGTTCTAAAGAAGTTTGGAATGGAAGAAAGCAAGAAAGGGTTCTTGCCCATGTTGCCCAATACGACCTTGAGTAAAACTCAAAGTCCAACATCGGCAGAAGATAGAGAAAGGATGAGTAAGACTCCCTATGCCTCAGCCATAGGATCTCTAATGTATGCCATGCTATGTACTAGACCCGACATTGCATATGCTGTTAGTTTAACTAGCAGATATCAAAGTGATCCAGGAGTGGATCATTGGACAGCGGTCAAAAACATCCTTAAGTACTTGAGAAGAACTAAGGATATGGTTCTTTCTTATGGAGGTGATGAACAGCTCGTTGTTAATGGTTACACCGATGCTAGTTGGAACACCGATCCGGATGATTCTAAATCACAATCTGGATACGTATTTATTTTGAATGGTGCAGCAGTTAGCTGGAGGAGTGCAAAGCAAAGCGTTGTGGCGAGATCTTCAACTGAATCGGAATACATGGCTGCTTCGGAGGCTTCACAAGAAGCGATATGGATGAAAGAGTTCATTACAGAGCTGGGTGTGGTTTCAAGTGCGCTGGACCCAATGTCTATCTACTGTGATAACATGGGCGCCATAGCCAATGCGCAAGAACCAAGGTCACACAAGAAGCTGAAGCATATCAAGCTGCGTTTTCACGCTATTCGAGAACATATCCAGGATGGGGATATAAAGATTTGCAAAGTACACACAGATCTGAATGTGGCGGATCCGTTGACTAAACCTCTCCCGAGGGCAAAACATGACCAACACCAAACTGCCATGGGTGTTCGGTATATTACCATGTAATCTAGATTAGATAACTCTAGTGCAAGTGGGAGGCTGTTGGAGATATGCCCTAGAGGCAATAATAAATATAGTTATTATTATATCTTTGTGTTTATGATAAATGTTTATATTCATGCTATAATAGTATTAACAAGGAAACATTAATACTTGTGTGAATTGTAAACTTAAATTGAAGTCCCTAGTATAGCCTCTATACTTCACTAGCTTGTTGGTTGATTAAAGGATTGTGGTTTCCATATCATGAACATTGATATGTTATCAACAACAAGATCATATCGTTAGGAGAATGATATGGTGGACATACTCCTATTGATAAGCGTAGCATAAAGATCAAGTCATTTCAATAGTTCAATTGCTATATGCTTTATGATACATAGTAACCTAATTCCTTCGACCATGAGATCATGCATATCACCTTTACCGGATGGATGCTTTGATGACATCAAACACCACACCGTAACTGGGTGGCTATAAAGGTGGCACTAAGTGTTCGGAAAGTATTGGTTGAAACACATGGATCAAGAGTGGGATTTGTCCATCCACATGACGGATAGATATACTCTGGGCCCTCTCGGTGGAATGTCATCCAATTGGCTTGCAAGCATGTGACTTGGTCACAAGGGATCACATATCACGGGAACGAGAAAAGAGTACTTATCAGTAACGAGGTTGAACTAGGTATGCAGAGATACCGACGATCATAACCTCGGATAAGTAACATATCGTGAGACAAAGGGAAATTGGTATCGTATGTAAGTGGTTCATTCGATCGCAAAGTAATCGTAGAAATATGTGGGAGCCATATGAATTTCCAGATTCCTCTATTGGTTATTGTTCGGAGAAGTGTCTCGATCATGTCCGCATAATTCACGAACCGTAGGGAGACACACTTAAGGATTTGACGTTGTTTGAGTAGTTATGGTATTATGAGAAAGAGACCGAATGTTGTTCGGAGTCTCGGATGGGATCCGGGATATCACGAGGTGATCCGGAATGGTCCGGAGAATAAGATTCATATAAGGAAAGTCCCGTTTCGGAGTTCGGGAATGATTCCGGTGTTTTCATCGGGAATGTTCTAGAAGGGTCCGGATTGTCCGGCACTCCGGGGGGGGAGGGTACATGAGTGTGTCATTGAATGATTGCATCATGTACTAAGTGTTCTTGCTGTTCCAAAAACATGAAAGTCAAATTGCCAGTTTGAAAGTCAAACGGCTAAAACAGGAAACTGTGGAAAACAGGAAACTGTGGGAAACAGGAAACTGTGGGAAACAAGCAAGAGGAGGTTGAAACCAACTTGGAGGAGGAGTTCCTCTCCTCCTTGGCCGGCGCCCAGCCCTAGGCCGAGTTGGGGAGGGACTCCCTCCCTCCCTGGCGCGCCTAGCCCCTCCACCTATAAAAGGAGGGGCAGGGCTCCTCCTTGAGACACACAAGTTTCCACCTCTAATCTCAGGTTTAGAGCCGTTTGGTTTAGAGCTTCTAATTGCTTTAGCCTGCGGTTCAGAGCCTTCTAATTGGTGTGTCTAATCTCTAGACCACTAATAGCCCTCTCTCATAATCCACCATACTCGCTCCGGCTTAAGGCGAAGCCCTGCGGGATCTCCCCTCTACTTCCGGTACCACGCCGTTGTGCTGCCGGAATCGCGAGGAGAGTGCTACAACCTCCGTTGCCTGCTGGAACAAGGGAGAGGAAGGTCTTCGTCGAGTACCGAACGTGTGACCGACTGCGGGAGCGCTGCCGAAACGCAGCGCCGGAAGGATCGTCTACGCGATCTTGAGATCGGAAAGAGTACGACTACATCACCCACGAGAATCTGCTCTCGTTAACCGCTTTGGAATCTTCGAGGGTAAGTTATTCCATCGACTCGTTGCTACAATCTAGTAGATAGATCTTGGCTTGTTTGTTTGTATGCGATAGAAAATTTTTGTTTTCCATGCTACGAACCCCTACACATTTGGACACCACAAGCAGACAATGCATTCCATGAATTGAAAAAGATGTTGGTCACAGCGCCAGTATTGGCTTATCCATTGTCGAAAGAGCCTATGTTACTTTACATAGCATCCACGAACAGAGTAGTGAGCGCGGTGATCATGGTGGAACGAATTGAAGATGATAAATCTGTACAAAGGTCGGTGTATTACCTAAGCGAGGTACTATCAGCCTCAAAACAAAATTACCCACATTATCAGAAGATGGCATATGGGGTGTACATGTCAGCAAAGAAACTTAAACATTACTTCGAAGAGCACCCCATCAAGGTGATTTGTGAAGCACCCATAGCCGACATATTGAGCAACAAAGATGCGAGTGGCTGAATAGCAAAATGTTGGGCCACGCAGAGATAAAACAAAACTTTTTACTCTAACGTGGTGATCCCAAGATCTAGCTGAGGTAGAAGGCCACGAGGTTTACCACTAGACGCGCAGTTGCGGATTACTGATGAAGCGCGTCAGTTGATGCAGTGCAGTCCTCACGATCCGATCGTCCTGGTGCTGATCGCACAACACCTCTGCTGGTATCCACACGTACAAGGAGGAGCGCCGGCGGCGAACTGCTAGGTTCGTTACGGCGGCTGGACTGCTGTGGAGCTAGGGTTTCCAACACATGGAATGACCTAACCGAACAACGATTAACCTTTCTGGGTTACTGTGCTCCACTATATATAGGGAGTGAACGTGGGCTCTGCTCACGCGACCCATTCACTAAAGCCCATATAACACTAGTCACCGTGAGTCCAACTCACTAACTCAGTCCTAATCTGGTTTTGGTCCAACCCAACCAGATTACAGATTCGGATCCAATCCGAACTTGCTCCCGCTCTTAAGTGTGTGACCCCGCAGGCTCATGGCTACTTGGACACGATTGGAGTCCGACTCTCAATCGATCATTCGGTAGCGGCTCCTAGCAGAACGTGCCGACTCCCAAGTACCAAAGAGTCATGACGACTTGCCTTTCCAATGCGACTTACGTCCGAGTCCCTTTTGCCTCACGATATACCTTGTCAGACTATAGGCGAATATATGTCATCCCTTAAATAGTCCGACTCTCTTCTCGATCCGAGATAAGTGATTCACCCGACTAACTCTTAGTCGATCGCCTCGGTTAACACTTAACCGAGTCGTGCATGGCCATGCTTTCCGAATCATATCTCACGAGAGGGCCCAGAGAATATCTCTCCGAGTGGAGGGGCAAAATCCCATCTTGGTTATTCACATCACGCAGCTTGATTCTCAGTCGACCCGAACCCTGCCTTTATAACTGCCCAGTCACGGATCAGCGTTTGACAGAACCTAAGTCGGTGATCCTCAACTCGGACTATGCAACAACCTCAGGTCTAAGGATTACATTGATTGAGATATACAAATGACAACTAGTTCGTTGTACCTCAATATGGGTCAATCCAACTCGCTAAACTCTTTAGCCGAATCTGTGTAAGTTGGAATAGCATCTCCATGCCCATGACAAGTGGAACCGAGTCATCAAGCCAACTTTCACATTGGTCTAAGTTGTGTGTCCAGCACAACCTCAATGACCAAGGATATTTAGTATAAACAACATGAATGCATAGTTCCACAACCGAATCACATATTCAATGATACACATCAGATGTTTATACAAGGACTACTTAATAACTTTATGAATACAATGGGAAATATCATCATACATGATTGCCTCTAGGGCATATTCCCAACAGTCTCCCACTTGCACTAGAGTCAATCTTTCGACATCACATGTCTAAGCATCTAATGCCCATGGCTCTCAGGTGCGCCTCATGCTTCGGCTGGGGTAACGGCTTTGTCAACCGATCCGCAATATTTGCATCCGTGTGTACCTTGCATAACTTGATATCACCCTGATCCACGAACTGGCGAATTAGGTGGTACCGCATGAGTATGTGCTTGTTCTTCTGGTGTTGTCTAGGTTCTTTGGCTTGTGCAATAGCACCATTGTTGTCACAATACACGTCCAACGGATTGGACGAGCCCTGAACCACACCAAGATCCATGAGGAAATTCCTCATCCAAACAGCTTCCTTTGCTGCCTCCGAGGCGGCAATATACTCAGCCTCTGTTGTAGACGCAGACACAGTCTCTTTCTTAGAACTTTTCCAGCTCACAGCACCTCCGTTTATAATAAACACGTATCCGGATTGCGAGCGAGAATCATCAGAGTCGGTGAGATAACTCGCATCCGTGTAACCCTTTACACTGAGTTCATCTTCACCACCATAAACCAAGAACATATCCTTAGTCCTTCTCAAGTACTTTAGGATATTTTTAGCCGCTGTCCAGTGGATCTCTCCAGGATCAGCCTGGTATCTGCTCACAACACTTAGAGCATAGGAAACATCCGGCCTAGTACAAATCATGGCGTACATGATGGATCCAACTGCAGAAGCATATGGAATCGCACTCATCCGACTCCGCTCATCAGTTGTCGAAGGACACTGAGTCTTGCTAAGTTTTACACCATGGGACATCGGTAAGAACCCTTTCTTAGACGATTCCATGTTGAACTTCTTCAACACTTTGTCCAAATAAGTACTCTGACTCAATCCAATGAGCCTCCTTGATCTATCTCTATAGATCCGGATTCCGAGGATGTATGTTGCCTCACCCAAGTCTTTCATTGAGAAACTCCTTTCCAATGATTCCTTGGTTTCTTGTAACATCTGGACATCATTTCCAATCAGTAATATGTCATCCACATATAAGATTAGAAAATTTACTTTGTTCCCACTAAACTTCTTGTACAAAAAAGAATCATGATCACTCTTGATGAAGCCAAACGATTTGACTACCTCATCAAAACGAATATTCCAACTCCGAGATGCTTGCTTCAACCCATAAATGGATTTTTGAAGTTTGCATACCTTGTCAGCATTAGCCGGATCGACAAAACCCTCGGGCTGTATCATATACACGTCCTCGGTTAAATTTCCGTTAAGGAAAGCCGTTTTGACATCCATCTGCCATATCTCATAGTCGAAATAGGCTGCTATAGCTAACATGATCCGAACTGATTTAAGCATCGCTACGGGCGAGAAAGTCTTGTCGTAATCAACTCCTTGAACTTGTCGGAACCCCTTCGCGACAAGGCGTGCTTCATAGACGTAAACATTTCCATCCATATCAGTTTTCCTTTTAAAGACCCATTTGCACTCGACGGGTCTTGCACCGTCTGGCAGATCAACCAAGTTCCAAACTTGATTTTCATCCATGGACTTCATCTCGGATCTCATGGCTCCAAGCCATGACTCGGAATCAGATCCCACCATCGCTTCCGAATAATTTGTCGGCTCATCACTGTCTAACAGTAACACATCACGAACACTTCGTAATCTTGCCGATCTTCGTAGTACAGGTGCGGCTATCGGCTCAGTTGCCACGATCGGCTCGACCTCCAAGGTTTTTGCCGACTCGCTACTAGCCGATTCCTCTCGAATTTCTTCGAGTTGCACCGTGCTCCCACTTACTCCCCGACTGAGAAACTCTTTCTCAAGGAAGACACCGTTCCGAGCGACAAACACTTTGCCCTCTTCTCGGTTGTAGAAGTAGTAACCCAAGGTTTCCCTCGGATACCCCACGAAAATACATTTATCCGACTTGGCTGTAAGCTTGTCCGACTGGAGTCGCTTGACAAAAGCTTCACAACCCCAAATCTTAAGAAAAGACAAACTCGGCTTTTTGCCTGTCCACATCTCATGCGGTGTCTTCTCTACCGACTTTGATGGTACTTTGTTTAGTGTGAACGCCGCTGTTTCTAGACAATAACCCCAAAATGATAAAGGCAGATCTGTCCGACTCATCATTGATCGTACCATGTCTAACAAGGTCCGATTCCGCCTTTCCGAAACACCATTCCTTTGTGGCGTTCCTGGCGGAGTAAGTTGAGGAACTATTCCACAACTTTTCAGATGGTCATCAAACTCATGGCTCATGTACTCGCCTCCTCGGTCCGACCGAAGAAACTTTATTTTCTTGCCGAGTTGATTCTGTGCTTCATTCTGGAATTCTTTGAACTTTTCAAAGGCTTCCGACTTATGTTTCATCAAGTAGATATATCCATACCTACTCAAATCATCAGTGAAGGTAATGAAGTACTCATAACCACCCCTGGCTGTCGTGCTCATTGGTCCACATACATCACTATGTACTAGTCCCAACAAGTCGGACGCCCTTTCGCAACTCTTTGCAAAAGGTGTCTTGGTCATTTTGCCGAGTAGGCAAGATTCGCATGTCTCGAACGACTCCAAGTCGAACGAAGTTAGGAGTCCATCATCATGGAGTTTCTTCATGCGTTTCCAACTTATATGACCAAGCCGACAGTGCCAAAAGTAAGTCATATTCAGATCATTTGGTTTCAACCTTTTAACATTTATGTTATAAACCGACTCACCATCAAGATTCAAAATAAATAACCCGTCCTGGACGGGTGCAAAGCCGTGAAACATATCATTCAAATATAAAGAACAACCATTATTCTTGATATTCGACTCATAGCCTTGCCTCATCAAACATGAAGCAGAAATAATGTTTCGACTGAGCACTGGAACATAATAACAATTATTTAGTTCCATAATGAATCCGGAAGGTAAATGAAGTTGCATCGTGCCGACTTCCAACGCAGCAACTCTTGCTTTGTTGCCGACTCGAATATCAACCTCTCCTCTTGCTACGCTCCTAGTTCTTACCAGTCCCTGCAACGAGTTGCAGATGTGAATAACTGATCCGGTATCATATACCCAAGAACTATTAGGTGCATCAGCAAGATATATGTCTATAACATTGCATACAAGTGTACCTGAGCCGGAAGTCATACCTCCACTCTTGGCTTTGTCAGCCAAGTACTTGCTGCAGTTCCTCTTCCAGTGACCATCCGCCTTGCAGTAGAAGCAAGTGGATCCGGCTGAAGGAGATGGTTTAGTCCCTGAGGAAGCGCTTGGGACCGGGTCCTGAGCCTGCTTTCCTCCTGACTTAGCCTTCTTCTTAGTCCAAGAACTCTTCTTGAACTTAGCCTTATTCTGCACCATCAACACTTGACTGGTGCCCTTCTTGAGATCTGCCTCTGCCTGCTTGAGCATCCCATGCAATTCAGTGAGCTTCTTATCCATACCATGCATGTGGTAGTTCGAAATGAACTGCCCATATGCACTAGGAAGAGAGTTCAGAATTATATCTGTAGCGAACTCTTCGCTTATGGGGTAGCCAAGCCTCTCCAGAGACTGCACGTAACCAACCATTTTGATCACATGCGGACTCAGTGGATCACCATCCTTAAGCCTGCAGCTCAGCAAAGCCTGAGATACTTGATACCTCTCAGTCTTCGCCTGAGCCTGGAACATACTTTTGAGGCTTTCGATCATATCGTAGGCCTCAACATGCTCGAACTGCTTTTGCAAGTCCGGTTCCATGTGAGCAAGCATAAGACAGCTAATATCCGTGGATTCATCCTTAGCCCGACGGTAGGCATTGGTGGCTGCGACAGTCGCATTCTCATTCGGCTCATCTGGAAGTGGGTTGTCTAGGACATGGTCCTTCTTTTCTTGTTTGAGAACAATTCTCAGATTTCGATACCAGTTGGTAAAATTAGTGTCGTTCAGTTTATCTTTCTCAAGAATGGTTCTCAACGCAAAACCGGATATCTGAGAGTGACTGCTACTTGGTGCCATGATCTACAACAGAAGATATGCAAAAACACTTAAGACATGTATTCATAAAAGAGCAAGCATATTAAACATTTTAATATTTTATGCTCCCACTAGAACCAACACCCCTCCGATGGTTACTTAGTGATTCAGGATCCTAAATAAGCAAGTCGGCTAGTGAGCTTTAGCATCACTGCTAGCCGCCAAGTGATCTAGGTAGACAACTCCTTGTCAATCGCATCTCATGCGACTCCTGTTGGACGGGTGGCATCACATGCCCCGGCTCCCATCCGACCTTTTCCCGAGTCCCACAACCGTTGTGATAGACCCGTCTAGCTTACCGAGTGTTTCTGCAGTAAGAGTCCGACTCGAACCCACCTAGTCGGAAAGAATTGGCAGCACCTCAATTTTATGAGCCCACTACCAAAAATGTCCGACTTGTGATGGTGCAAACACTGGCGGGAAAACCGACTAGACCTTCTTTGAGGGATTAAATTTTACCGGCTATCTAATAGAGGTAAAATAGAGACATAACAATGACACAAAATAAAGCAATTATAATGTGAAATGGTATGGCCCTCTTCATGGCGATCTCCATCTCCACAAAGCCTGTAATCCGACTCGTGCCAACTCTTGTCACTTGCCGTCTTACTCCATGTCGCCGACATGTACAACGCCTTGCATGCCTTCCGGGTTCTCCAAACAACTACATTAGCTTAGTAAAGTAAATTACATAGAGAATCCGACACGCAGGTCGTTATACAATAAAATGACAGCACCTAGGCTCCAGCCGGCTGACAAAAACCGTGATTCGCAGATCACGTATGGATTACACACATACATCACATGCACATGAACCATACGATTCACAACTTCCTGCAAAAACAAGTTATGCATAGATACAATATCTACCGGTGTTGTGAAACTCGCAATGACATCTAAGGCGCTACGACAGGGCGAAGCCGGCGGTCCCGACATGGGTTCCGACCATCGTTCCGATTCGATCAAACTCTTTGATCTTCGATCACCGCTTCTGGATTTACGTGTCACAGTCTACCCCGATGGCGGAAGCCGACCGGTAGGGGTATGTCGTTCCACGACCTCAGTAGTATGATCACGGAAATCAGATCTACCATTCCCCGAGTACAGTTGATCCAATCAACCTCGTACAAAACCGATCTATCTCATAGATCGACCACCAAACAGCACATAGATCTCATCTACATCCTACCACATATCACATATGCGTGATCTCGAGCCTAAAACCAGAAGCTATCGCTCTGATACCACTGTTGGGCCACGCGGAGATAAAACAAAACTTTTTCCTCTAACGTGGTGATCCCAAGATCTAGCTGAGGTAGAAGGCCACGAGGTTTACCACTAGACGCGCAGTTGCGGATTACTGATGAAGCGCGTCAGTTGATGCAGTGCAGTCCTCACGATCCGATCGTCCTGGTGCTGATCGCACAGCACCTCTGCTGGTATCCACACGTACAAGGAGGAGCGCCGGCGGCGAACTGCTAGGTTCGTTACGGCGGCTGGACTGCTGTGGAGCTAGGGTTTCCAACACATGGAATGACCTAACCGAACAACGATTAACCTTTCTGGGTTACTGTGCTCCACTATATATAGGGAGTGAACGTGGGCTCTGCTCACGCGACCCATTCACTAAATCCCATATAACACTAGTCACCGTGAGTCCAACTCACTAACTCAGTCCTAATCTGGTTTTGGTCCAACCCAACCAGATTACAGATTCGGATCCAATCCGAACTTGCTCCCGCTCTTAAGTGTGTGACCCCGCAGGCTCATGGCTACTTGGACACGATTGGAGTCCGACTCTCAATCGATCATTCGGTAGCGGCTCCTAGCAGAACGTGCCGACTCCCAAGTACCAAAGAGTCATGACGACTTGCCTTTCCAATGCGACTTACGTCCGAGTCCCTTTTGCCTCACGATATACCTTGTCAGACTATAGGCGAATATATGTCATCCCTTAAATAGTCCGACTCTCTTCTCGATCCGAGATAAGTGATTCACCCGACTAACTCTTAGTCGATCGCCTCGGTTAACACTTAACCGAGTCGTGCATGGCCATGCTTTCCGAATCATATCTCACGAGAGGGCCCAGAGAATATCTCTCCGAGTGGAGGGGCAAAATCCCATCTTGGTTATTCACATCACGCAGCTTGATTCTCAGTCGACCCGAACCCTGCCTTTATAACTTCCCAGTCACGGATCAGCGTTTGACAGAACCTAAGTCGGTGATCCTCAACTCGGACTATGCAACAACCTCAGGTCTAAGGATTACATTGATTGAGATATACAAATGACAACTAGTTCGTTGTACCTCAATATGGGTCAATCCGACTCGCTAAACTCTTTAGCCGAATCTGTGTAAGTTGGAATAGCATCTCCATGCCCATGAAAAGTGGAACCGAGTCATCAAGCCAACTTTCACATTGGTCTAAGTTGTGTGTCCAGCACAACCTCAATGACCAAGGATATTTAGTATAAACAACATGAATGCATAGTTCCACAACCGAATCACATATTCAATGATACACATCAGATGTTCATACAAGGACTACTTAATAACTTTATGAATACAATGGGAAATATCATCATACATGATTGCCTCTAGGGCATATTCCCAACACAAAATGGGCAATTGAATTGTCACCTTATGCTCCGCAATTCGATAGGCGAGATGCAATCAAATCTCAGGCCGTGGCCGACTTCTTCGTGGATTGGGCCGAGGTACAATATGAGCCACCATTACCAGATCCGAATTATTGGATGATGCACTTCGATGGTTCCAAACTAAGAAATGGTTTGGGGGCAGGAATAGTGTTAACCTCGCCAAAAAGAGACCAGCTGAGATATGTGTTGCAAATACATTTTGCCGCGTCAAACAATGTCGCCGAATATGAAGCACTCATCCATGGATTGAAGGTGGCAAAAGAGATTGGCATACGCCGAATCTTGTGCTATAGAGACTCAGATCTAGTAGTACAACAAGTCTCAGGCAATTGGGATGCGTTAGATGCCAATATGGCCTTATATAGATTTCATGTGCAAAAACTCAGTGGATACTTTGATGGATGTGAATTTCATCATGTACCTCGGGCGGAAAACGACGCCGCAGACACATTGTCAAAACTCGGATCAACCAGACAATCGATTCCCCCAGGTATCGCCCTAGAGCACCTGAGGAAACCATCAATAACACCATCACCAGAGTCCAAATCTATTTTTATTCCGGCAAAATCAAGCGAAGATAGTGTGCCGATGGAAGTTGACAAGGAATGTAACCCGAAATTTCCAAAAATGAACCCGGCCGATGCACGGACGGATATGGGGAAATCCGAGGTAATTATGTCAGTAGAAAATATGGAAATAGATAGCGAGATTACCCCAGAAAAAATCATACCAACATGGGCGCAACCCATATTTTCTTTCCTCAGAGATGCGATTTTGCCGAATGACGAGGTATTGGCAAGACAGACACTGAGAAGAGCTAAAGCTTATACAATCATAAACAATGAGCTGTATAAAAGGAGCGTCACAAGTGTGTTGCAAAAATGTGTGAGCTCGTCGGAAGGCCAGGAGATCCTCCTAGATATACATCAAGGAGAATGCGGTCATCATGCCTCATCCAGAGCTTTAGTGGCCAAAGCATTCAGGCATGGGTTTTATTGGCCAACAGCGTTGAAAGAGGCCAAAGAACTGGTCGAAAAATGTAATGGTTGCCAGAGATACGCCAGCAAGATACATATGCCATCGTCCGAGTTAAAAACGATACCAATTACTTGGCCATTCTATGTATGGTGCTTAGATATGGTGGGACCATTTAAGCCGGCCCGAGGCGGGATGACCCACATCTTAGTCATGGTGGACAAATTCACAAAATGGATTGAAGTAAAACCAATAAAGAAATGTGATGGGCCAACAGCACTAAAATTCCTCAAATATATTATCTTAAGATATGGCTACCCACAGAGTGTTATTACAGACAACGGTACAAACTTTGCAGAAGGAGCTTTCGCTAGATTCTGTCAGGAAAAGCACATAAGACTAGATGTCGCCTCTATGGCGCACCCAGCATCCAATGGGCAAGTAGAAAGATCTAATGGACTGGTATTGTCCGGAATAAAACCATGACTCGTCGAACCGCTGCAAAGGTCGGCAGGATGATGGATTGAGGAACTACCAGCAGCGCTATGGAGCCTCAGGACTACCCCAAACAGATCAACAGGTTATACACCATTTTTTCTAGTGTATGGGGCAGAAGCTGTGCTTCCAGCCGACATAATACATGACTCGCCAAGGGTTACCCAATATACAACCGTTGAATTAAATGAAGTAGCTCGGCAAGATGATGTAGATCTGCTAGAAGAAGCCAGAGAGCTGGCGCTATCAAGATCAGCTATCTATCAGCAGGACTTGTGATGATATCACAGCAAGAAGATGAATCCCAGAGTGTTTAAAGAAGGAGATTTGGTTCTCCGGCTGGTGCAACGCACGACCGGCATGCACAAACTGTCACCTCCATGGGAAGGACCATTCATCGTGAGCAAGGCATTGTACAATGATGCGTACTACCTAATCGATGCTCGGTCACCAGGAAAGAACAAGGCAGACAAAGCCGGCGAAGAATCGAAAAGACCATGGAACATAGCTTTACTTCGTCCATTTTACTCATAGGAGTCATCTACCACACATCGTAAATTGGCGCTTCAGGACGGAGCATCCGCTATGTATTGAACCTCGGCGCCTAGAGCAGTGGCTCGGGGACTGCCATATGTTGTTTTTGATTTCGCGTTATGTATTAAACCTCGGCACCTTTAGCAGTGACTCGGGGACTGCCCTGTATTGTTTCTAAGTTTGTTCTATGTATTAAACCTCGGCGCCTTGAGCAGTGGCTCGGGGCTTGCCATATGTTGTTTTTTGATTTTGTGCTACGTATCAAACCTTGGCACCTTAAGCAGTGACTAGGGGACTGCCCTATATTGTCTCTAAGTTTGGGTTATGTATCGAACCTCGGCGCCCAAAGTAGTGGCTCGGGGACTGCCATATATTGTTTTTTATTTTCCGTTTTATGTATTATACCTCGGCGTCTTGAGCAGTGACTCGGGGACTGCCCTATATTGTTTCTAAACTCGGTTTATGCATTAAAACTCGATGCCTTAAGCAATGGCTCGGGGACTACCCTATATTATTTCAGTGAGTACCAAACTTCGGCACCCAGAGTGATGATATTTCATTCTCCCCAAATACGGCCTTCGAGATCTACACCTAGATTAACAGTCCAAAACACAGCAGCCACGCTACGAAGCTTATCAAAAGTCAGGCAATATTGAACCCGAACTACGGTAGAGCAAAGGCAAATATACACTCCAAACTCAAGAAATGGAAAGCTGCCAAAGCAAGGATTCAGACAAACAGGACCAGTTCAAACAAGGTGATGACGATTACAACCACTTGTGTCTCAGCGGCACAAGGCAAAAGAGTTTCATACCGCACAAAAGACGGACAAATGTTTGACGTACATCATACGCCCGGCATACCAGGATAAGAAATGACTTAAAGTTTTTTAACTAGGAGAGGCAGTGACTTGGTCAGGAGCTGGGCACTCCGGGGTAGGTGGCACTTCGGCCCAAGTTGCCTCGCCCTCCACAGAGCCAGGTGCGACTTCGGGGGAAGCCCGAGGCTGTTGAGAAACGTCAGCTTGCGCTGTGGAATGCCCAGTCCCTTTGGAGGAGGATCGCGCGTCGCCATTACCATCCGATCTCGAATTGGAATCACCAGAGTTAGCCGAGTCACCCTCATCTTCGCCCTGTTCGGCCGAGTTATCATCAAAGGCATCCTCAACTTCGACCTCGTCTTCCGGGTTAGGAAGGAAGCTCGGCCCTTCATTCCAGGTATGCACGTCTGCATACTCGACAAGATGGAAGGCACGAGCTTGCCGGAGAGCGACGAAGTCTGGGTCATCAACCCAACGGGAACCAGTGCGCAAATTTATCAGGGTATCAAGGGAGATATCCTCATACCATGACATAATAACCGTGAGAGCCATATCAGCACCAGCTCGTCCGGCGGATTCCCTCCAAAGACTTAGCTGTCTCTCAGATGCCATTAATATTTCCACCAATACTTTGACCTCATCAATGTCAGGAGTCCCAGAAGTATTCAGCCAGAGAACATGGTAGGCCCGGATAGCTGCCTGCACCAAATCCCTGCCCATAATCTTCATCGGACCAACAGCAGCGCCAACAGCAACCACGAAATCTTCCATCGAGTATTCTGAGTTCGCATCAGCAGAAACGCCTCGACGCACACGAGCATTAATCACCGCTTTAGAGCTCACGGGCTTAGCTTCTGGAAAATGGTCTGCGCAAAACACAAGTGCGTCGGTCAGTAGTAAGAAAGGGAAAAAGATAACTCGGCCGCCGTCAGAAGCTTACGGTGAATATAGCTCAGCATTATCTGGAGATCTTTAGCCCAATCACTCTTGCTTTTCTCAAAGCGAGTGATCTCCTCGCTCATCCCCCATGTCTTCAATTCGGCAGCCTCGAGGAGCTCTTTATTTTTCTGCAATTGCAGAGCTAGCCGATTCTTCTCCTCGGAGAACTCCTGGTTGACTTTTTCTAACTCAGACTTCTGAGAAAGCTTGAGGGACTCCACCTCGGCGCGCAAGCGAGTTATCTCGTCATCTTTGTCTCTCAGCTGCACCGAGTGAGTGGAGGCTTGTTCTAAAAAATGCAGCATCATATCAGGCATGGGTATGCATTATTGGTGTGACACTTCAAAAGTTTGTAACTCGGCTATACCGAAGCCATAGGGGTTAAGAGAAACCCGGCGCATATTTCACATAGATATGCGTAAAAGACAAAGAGTAACTAACCTTCCAGGGCCTTGACTTTCTTTTCAAGACGGATATTAAGATTGTTGATATTACCTATTCACCAGCAAAGTCAGATAACACCCCACTTCCAAAGCAATAAGAATTTTAAGAATAATGTGAAAGCTCGTTAACTTACCAGCTTTATTTACCATGGAAATGACCTTCTCGTACTTCTCTTGCAACTTTTTATGGGCAAAGAGCAGCCTTTGGAATTCGGCGGTACGCCGATCATGCGCAACCTAAGCAATAGAACAAATAGCAATAAGATATTCGAACATGCGACATATCCGAATCAAGCAAAGCTTAATTCGGATCTAGGTGGCTGGATATTCGAAGCTAAGACAAATCCGAATCAAGCAAAGCTTAATACGGATCTAGGTGGATGGATATTCAAAGCTAAGATAGATCCGAATCAAGCAAAGCTTAATTCAGATCTAGGTGGCTGGATATTCAAAGCTAAGACAAATACGAATCAAGCAAAGCTTAATTCGGATCTAGGTGGCTGGATATTCAAAGCTCAGACAGATACGAATCAAGCAAAGCTTAATTAGGATCTAGGTGGCTGGATATTCAAAGCTTAGACAGATCCAAATCAAGCAAAGCTTAATTCGGATCTAGGTGGCTGGATATTCAAAGCTCAGACAGATCCAAATCAAGCAAAGCTTAATTCGGATCTAGGTGGCTGGATATTCAAAGCTCAGACAGATCCAAATCAAGCAAAGCTTAATTCGGATCTAGGTGGCTGGATATTCGAACCCTAACAAAAACTGAACTAAGTAAAGCATTATAAAACTTCCAAACGAATAAAAAGTTATTCGGTTGCAAGCTTCGGGGACTAGAGTATATATAATAGCATCAGCAGGACTAATCAAAACTCCATAAGAACAATTACCTCATTCATCTTATCACTTTCAAGAACGATCTTGGCAGCCTGATGTAGGCGGCTGCTGATATCGAAGAGTTGAAACGGCTGGCTGCTTGGATTACCTTCGAGCTGATCGGCAGCGTTCCAATTGTTGGCATACTCGACCAACAAGCCGAGACTGTTCCCACTCTCCATGCGAGTCAGAACTTTACCTCGGACATGTTGGGTAACCACCGCCACCACCGGACTCTTGTGGAGAGCAAGCTGTGTATCAGCAGTCGGAGTAACAGTGCTCTTGACAGAGGAAGCCCCCTTGCGCAGCGCATCAGCAATTGTAGGCTGAGATGAGCTGGCAAGTCCTTTCTGAAAGGACGAAGGCTTGGTAACAATGATCTTTCTTGCCTTAGGATAGGCGTCAGAAGGAGCCGATACCTCGGCACTTGGGGTGGCATCTTTGGGAACCGGAGGGATTACGGTTGAAGAGGGTGCCGAGATATTGATATCCTCGGCTGGAGTTGGTGTCGCAGTAAAGACTGCGGGGGTCGAAGGAATCTCAGCAGAAACATCGGGGTTCACGGAGGAGGCAGCGGGTTTGGTAGGAATATCTGTGGGCCGAGGTGTATCAGCATCAACAGGAGAAATCTCAGGCGCATCATGGCGAGGTGGCGTCTGATTCGGAGCACGAGGAGAAGCAACACGAACAGGACTCAGAACTCTGGTATCCTCAGGAGGCAGAGGAGAAGGCGGCCGAGTCGTACGACTCGTCATGCTAGGACTGCTGGGCTTAACAGAAAGAGGATCCCTGCAAAGACAGAAAAGGTCGAGTCAGAAGGGAGAAAGAGAGAAACAAGAAATACAAACAAAAGCAACTCACCCAGTAACCCCGGGCATAGTTTTACGCTTCAGAGGGTGCTGGGCTGATTTCTTTATTCGTTTCCTAGGAGCAGCTTCTGAAGCATCAGCTGGAGCTCTACGTTTCCCCGAGGTAACGGGAGGCCGGGAGGCAATAGGCTCGGCGTTGTGAACCTGACCGACCGGATTAGCTGAGAAAGTAGAGGCCGGAAATGCATAAGAAATTGGCATTGCGACAACTACCTCTAGAACTTAGACCTCGTCCGAATCACCTTCCTCCTCGTGGACCGGGGTCTTTCCGCGAGCGCGAGCCGGAGCGAGATCCTACTTGGGAACGAACTCTTCCGAGTCTGGCTCCCTGCTGTCCGGAGTATTCCGATCCGCGGGCCACGGGAGTGACAAAACCTCGGCGTCCTCAGTCTTCTGCTCCTCAAACCTCTGCAGGACAAGAAAGAGAAAAATTAGCAAAAAGAGTCACGGGCGCGATTAGGAAGCAAAACACAAAGGCGTAAACTCACCTCGGGAGGGGGATGCTCGCGGGTGAACGGCTTCAATCCCCAGGCCTAGTCCTCCGGCATCTCCGTCTTAAAGATAGCCTGGACACGTTTGAAGATGAGGTAGTTGTCCAGCTCCACCGTCGAGACTCGGTTGGGATCGAGAGGACCGCTCATGTAGCAGAGCTTGTGTGTGCATTTCTGGAAGGGGAAGATCCGGCTGCTGATGAAGGTAGTCATCAGATCCTCACCGCATAGCCCGGAGCGGATCAGTTCCTTCAGCCGAATCTCAAAAGCCTCGGCCAGAGCATGACTCTTCCTCGGATTTATAGGTCCAGTTCTTCTTGGAAGGAGGGCCGATGGAAAAAGCAGGGAGCCGAATCTTATCCTCATTCCCAGAGTTCTTGACATAAAAGAACGACTTATGCCACTTCTTGCATGATTCTAGACCTGCAACGCGAGGAAATTCGGATTTCCTCCGAGGTGTGATGGACGCGGCTCCACATTGGGTGAGCAAATTCTCGGAGGGTTGCAGAGATTTGTCTGGGACGACGTTGGAACGAATCTAGAAGAACTTTGACCAAACATGCACAGACGGCCATAGGCCGAAGTATCCCTCCGAGGCAGAGATGAAGGCAGAAAGGGAGGCGATAGCGTTAGCAGGAAGATGATGCGGCTGAAGGCCGAAGTAATCAAGGAACTCCCTAGCGAAATCGCTGAGAGGGAGACCAAACCCGCGAGCGAAATGTGACATGAAGACTACGTATTCGCCCTCCCTAAGAACTAGAGATGATTCACTGCCGGGTAAGCGACAAGTTACCTCGGCAGGAATCCAGCGAGTCCGGATTAGCCACTCAACCTCTCGGCGGGTGACGGAAGAGCCCTGCCACGAGCCCCGCTCGGGCCCAAACGCAGCATCGTTATCCTCAATGAGGGCACCGCTGACGGAACTGGACATGGGGTCGCCGGAGAAATTTACGGAGGAAGAACTAGCGGCGGAGGAAAACCTAGAACTGCAAGGCCCCGTCGCGATTCTACGCGAAAACAGCGGCGGAGCAGAGAAGGAACTACCGCGCGAAAACAAAAGAAGAGCAGAGATGTCCAGAGGAGAGCCCAGGCGATAGGACCGGATGAACTCACCGGCGACAACGCCGGAGCAAGCGAGCGGGGACAAGGTCTCCGGAGCAGTGCAGTGAGATCCCTGTCGTCGAAGACCCCGATGAGTGCACGGCGGCGGAAGCACGAACGGGCGCAGAGGCGAGAGGAAGGAGAAGGGCGCAGGTAAGCGGAGGGGGAAAGTGAATCCCCCAGCCCCGCGCCCCTCTTTATAACCGCGCCGCTTGAGCGGTAGTGGGATCGTGGGTGTGGCGGTTATCTGTGTAGATCGTGTACGCGGCACGACCGCACGTCGCTAAGTGGAACCACACGAACGACCACACGATGAAATAGAAGGCCAAGATCCCTGACGGAAACGGTACGCGAGGCGTCGCAGCGCCGACGCGACATGCGCAGTAATAACTGTAGCCATTTAGTAAACACTGTAGAGGAACAAAAAACTAGGGAAACAATGATGAGTATGACACGTAGGACGAGGCGTGCGCAAGAAGAGATGCAGATACCTCGAACGAGTAAAAGATAACTCGAAAACAATGGGAAGCGAATATCATGAAACTGATACGGCCCGGACGAAGTTATAGGCAGGACCGTACCAGCTTCGGGGACTAATGTTGGGGAGGTGACCCCGGATAGGGTAAGGACGGGGGAAAGACGAAAGGAGATTCCCCGTCCAGTTTCCGAGTTACACTCTAAATCGGCCGAATCCTGTAGGGGTCGGCCGAGGTGTGAAAGGGTAGAACCCTTATGAGGATAGCAAGGCATTACCCGGCCGGGATACAGCGTAAGTCGGCTGGGTCAGCCCGAATAATCTTAATGCAGGTGAAGGCCAAGCCGAGTTATGCGAGACATGGCCGAATGATATGAAGCTTGCAGGAGAAGGAGATGCCAATAGTCAAACTCTAGTCGCAGGCTAGGGAGAATCTAAGCAGGGCCAAGCGCAAAGGACAAGGCGCAGAGCGACAGAGGGGCAGAAGGAGGTCACGGAGGTGACAGTACTAAAGCCCGAGGTACGCAGGAGGGGCCCTCTGGAACCTTGCCGTCATTAGAAGGGCGACACGGAAAGGAGGCCGCCGAGTTACTATATTGGGACAAGCATATTCCTCGAATATGCTTGCCACGTCATCCCTAGAGGAACCCATGGCTCCCCTTTATAAGGGGAGGCTTGGAACCTGAGAGGGGCATCGGCTCATTTAGTACCGTTAGGCTGGTAAAGCTCTCTCTTTCTTCTTGTACACAGCTCAAGGAGCACTTGTAGCCCAAGGAAGGAGAAATAAAGATCTTTACCTTAGTCTTTTGTGTGTAGAATCAACTACATCTTCCCTCCCCAGATCCCTCTAGCATCCATTGGCCCCATACTTTAGCCTACCCATGGCATCTGCCGTGCCACCACAACGACATTCCCCCCTCTCCTACAAAAGGCACCCCTCTCCTCACTTCTCACTCACACCTCCTCGTGAAGGATCTCTCTCCCCCTCTAGAATTTATCCCCCATGGTCTCGGACTAGCGAGATACATGTTCCCGGTGGCTATTCGGCAAGAAAGAGTTGTGCTTACTCTGCATCGCTGGAGCGAGGAGACGGAGGTTGCTCGGTGCCTCGGACATGTGTGCGAGCACGGATGCGCTGCTGATTTGCGGCACTAAGACTTCCTCTTGATCTTGAGATCGACAAGAGATCGTCTACATCAACCACGAGTTTAACTCGTTAAGCTTTGTTGGTATTCAAGGGTATGTTCTCTATGGATATACATCTGCCCGTTGTTTGTATCTAGTATATAGATCTTGGTACATAGTTCCCATCGTAGGAATTTTTTTGTTTTCTATGCTGCGAACCCTACAGTGGTATCAGAGCCGGATCTATGCGTAGATGCTTTACATGGGTAGTACACATATGAGTATGTGGGCGATGATGATCATGTTGTTGCTTCTTAGTTGTAATTTTGGATATTGTGGCACAGTGGGATGAAGCGGCCCGGACAAACTTTACATGTCCTGGCACATGAGACATGTTCCACGCTTGACATGCAACTAGTTTGCATAAGTGGCTAGCGCGTGTCTGTCTCTCCTACTATAGTCAATATCTATTTTGCAACGAGGTGTCAACAATTTGGTTATCCTCGTTGTGGTTCATGTTCGTAGGTAAGAACGGTTCTATCTTCGAAAGCCCTAAGCCACGTAAAACTTACAATGGATAAATTAGAGGCGTCTAGTTGAGATTGTTGTCGGGCTAGTGTTATGATATGGTGATGTTGTAAGTAGAAGTATGAGATGATACTCTTACAACACACATAACGTGTAAGTTCCATAGACCTTGGACTTACACATAAAGGTATGATAGTGATCATACCACGGTGCACATGATAGAGATCATATGCGGGAACCATATCATTTCACTAATAAACATGTGATGTTTGATAGCATCTTATATTGCTTGTTTCACGCTTTATTAGCATAATAAGATGATCCCTCATTTAAATATCAAGATAAGAATGTGTTCTCCCTTTTAGTATGCACCGATTATGTTTTCGTCGCTCCAAGACATCACGTGATGATCGGGTGTTCTTGGATCCACGACCATATTTCGGGTGTAAGACAATTACACACGCGAATACTAAGGTTCTTACTTGGCGAGCCTAGCATGTACAGACATGTCCTCAGAACACGGAATGAAAGGTTAAGCATGAGTCATATAGTAGATATGATGCCCATTTGATGCTCGCCTTTGAAGCTACACGACTCACGTGATGATCGGACTTGGTGTAGTGGATTTGGTTCATGTAATCACCAAAAAGACACGAGGGATGTCGTTTTTGAGTGGGAGTTCATTCGTAATGTGGATTAGTTGAACTCAATCTATCATAAACTTAGTCTAAACTTTACAAATTTTGTTGTAGATGGCACCACCTGCTTTTAATTTCAATGTTGTCATGGAGAAAGAGAAACTTGCAACAAATGGTAGCAACTTTACCGAATGGGCCATGAATTTGAGGATTCTCCTCTCTGCTGCACAAAAGCAATATGTGCTAGAAGCGCCGCTAGGCCCCCCACCTTTTGATGATGCCCCTGACAAGGAGAAGAATGTCTATCAGACTCGTTAGGAGGACCACAACTTAGTTCATTGCGGCATATTGTATGGGCTAGAGCCAGAACTTCGAAAGCGTTTCGAAAACGGCAATGCATTTGATACAATGGGTGAGTTTAAAATGATTTTCGACACACATGCTGCTGTAGAGAGCTAGAATGCTTCAGAAAAGTTCTTTAGCTGCATGATGGAAGAGAACAGCTACGTTAGTGAGCATGTACTCAAGATGTCGGGTTACGCCGATAAGCTTGTGTCCTTGGGGATATCGATTCCCATTGACTTAGGCATCCATCATGTTCTGCAGTCTCTGCCACCTAGCTATAAGAGCTTTGTGATGAACTATAATATGCAAGGCATGAAGAAGTCTCTCCCCGAGATTCTGTCAATGCTTAAAACTGCAGAAGTGGAGATCAAGAAGGAACATCAAGTGTTGATGATCAATAAGAACACTGGTTTCAAGAAAGACAAGAAAGGGAAACGGAAGGGAAGTAAGGGCGGAAAGCCGGTTGCCATGCCTGAAAAGAAACCGAGTGCTACTATTGTAAGGGGACTGGCCACTGGAAGCGCAACTGCCCCAAGTATTTGGCAGACAAGAAGGCCGGCAAGTCAAACAAAGGTATATATGATATACATGTTATTGATGTGTACTTGACTAGTGCTCACAATAGCACCTGGGTATTTGATACCGGTTCAGTTTCTAATATTTGTAACTCGAATCAGGGGCTGCGGAACGAGCGACCGCTAGCAAGGGGTGAGGTCAAGATGCGTGTCGGCAATGGATCAAGCATTGATGTGATCACCGTCGGAACGCTACCTCTACACTTGCCGCCGGGATTAGTAATAAACTTGAATAATTGTTATCTGGTGCCAGCACTGAGCATGAACATTGTATCTGGATCGTGTTTGATGCGAAGTGGTTATTCATTTAAATCCGAGAACAATGGTTGTTCTATTTATATGAATGAAATCTTTTATGGTCATGCACCAATGATGAATGGTTTATTTCTTTTGGATCTCGATAATAGTGTTACACATATTCACAATGTTGATGCTAAAAGGATTAAACTTAATGATGATATATCCACATATATGTGGCACTGCCATCTAGGTCATATTGGCGTTAAACGCATGAAGAAGCTCCATTCGGATGGACTTTTGGAATCACTTGATTTTGAATCATTTGATACATGTGAGCCATGCCTTATGGGCAAGATGACTAGAACGCCGTTTTCCGGTTCGATGGAACGGGCGACAGATTTATTGGAAATCATACATTCTGATGTATGTGGTCCAATGAGTGTGTCGGCGCGAGGTGGATATCGTTATTTTGTTACTTTCATGGATGATTTGAGTATATACAGTTATATCTACTTGATGAAACACAAGTCTGAAACCTTTGAAAAGTTCAAGGAATTTCAGAATGAAGTGGAAAATCATCGTAATAGAAATATCAAATTTCTACGGTCCGACCGTGGAGGTGAGTATCTAAGTTATGAGTTTAGCACTCACATGAAAGAGTGTGGAATTGTTTCACAACTCACACCTGCCGGAACACCACATCGAAATGGTGTGTCAGAACGTCATAATCGTACTTTATTGGATATGGTTCGATCTATGATGTCTCTGGCGGACTTGCCGTTGTCATTTTTGGGTTTATGCACTAGAAACTGCGGCATTCACTTTAAATCGGGCACCATCTAAATCCGTTGAAAAGACACCGTATGAATTGTGGTTTGGAAACAAACCTAAGCTGTCATTTCTTAAATTTTGGGGATGCGATGTTTATGTGAAGAAACTTCAACCAGATAAACTCAAACCCAAATCGAAAAAATGCGTCTTCATAGGATACCCTAAGGAAACAATTGGGTATTCCTTCTATCACAGATCCGAGGGCAAGGTTTTTGTTGCCAAGAATGGATCCTTTCTAGAGAAAGAGTTTCTCGCGAAAGGTGTGAGTAGTTGGAAGGTAGAACTCGAAGAGGTTATTGAACCTTCTCTTCAAAGTATGGCGAGTAGCACAGCGCCGGAAGTTGTTCCGGAGTTGGCTTCACCAGTTGAAGAGGGAACTAATGATAATGATCATGAAACTCCAAAAGAGAGTACTACCGAACCTCGCAGGTCTAGCAGGTCGCATGCAGCTCCCGAGCTGTATGGAAACCCTGTTATGAATTTCATGTTTGATGAAATTGATGACCCTGCGACGTATGAAGAAGCAATGATGAGCCCGGATTCCAACAAATGGTTAGAAGCCATGAAATCCGATATGGAATCCATGTAATAAAATCAAGTTTGGAACTTGGTGGAATTACATCACGATCAAAAGGCCGTGGAGAATAAATGGATTTTCAAAAGGAAAACTGACGTTGATGGTAATGTGACCGTCTATAAAGCTCGACTTGTCGCAAAGGGGTTTCGACAAATTCAAGGAGTTGACTACGATGAGACATTCTCTCCCGTAGCGATGCTAAAGTCAGTTAGGATTATGTTAGCAATTGCTACATATTTTGATTATGAGATATGGCAGATGGATGTCAAAACCGCGTTTCTCAATGGTAATATTGAAGAAGAGTTGTATATGATACAACCAAAGGGTTTTTTCGATCCTAAGAATGCTAACAAGGTGTGCAAGCTTCAGCGATCCATCTATGGATTGAAGCAAGCATCACGAAGTTGGAATCTCCGCTTTGATGAGGCGATCAAAGAGTTTGGATTTGTCCAAACTTATGGATGTTGGGAATATGCCCTAGAGGCAATCATGTATGATGATATTTCCCATTGTATTCATAAAGTTATTAAGTTGTCCTTGTATAAACATCTGATGTGTATCATTGAATATGTGATTCGGTTGTGGAACTATACATTCATGTTGTTTGTACTAAATATCCTTGGTCATTGAGGTTGTGCTGGACACACAACTTAGACCAATGTGAAAGTTGGCTTGATGACTCGGTTCCACTTGTCATGGGCATGGAGATGCTATTCCAACTTACACAGATTCGGCTAAAGAGTTTAGCGAGTCGGATTGACCCATATTGAGGCACAACGAACAAGTTGTCATTTGTATATGTCAATCAATGTAATCCTTAGACCTGAGGTTATTGCATAGTACGAGTTGAGGATCACAGACTTAGGTTCTGTCAAACGCTTATCCGTAACTGGGCAGTTATAAAGGCAGAGTTCGGGTCGACTGAGAATCAAGCTGTGTGATGTGAATAACCAAGATGGTATTTTCCCCTCCACTTGGAGAGATATTCTCTGGGCCCTCTCGTGAGATATGATTCGGAAAGCATGGCCATGCACGACTCGGTTAAGTGTTAACCGAGGCGATCGACTAAGAGTTAGTCGGGTGAATCACTTATCTCGGATCGAGAAGAGAGTCGGACTATTTAAGGGATGACAATTATTCGCCTATAGTCTGACAAGGTATATCTTGAGGCAAAAGGGACTCGGACGTAAGTCGCATTGGAAAGGCAAGTCGTCATGACTCTTTGGTACTTGGGAGTCAGCACGTTCTGCTAGGAGCCGCTACCGATTGATCGATTGAGAGTCGGACTCCAATCGTGTCCAAGTAGCCATGAGCCTGCGGGGTCACACACTTAAGAGCGGGAGCAAGTTCGGATTGGATCTGAACCTGTAATCTGGTTGGGTTGGACCTAAACCGGATTAGGACTGAGTTAGTGAGTTGGACTCACGGTGACTAGTGTTATATGGGCTTTAGTGAATGGGTCACGCGAGCAGAGCCCATGTTCACTCCCTATATATAGTGGAGCACTGCAACCCAGAAGGGTTAATCGTTGTTCGGTTAGGTCATTCCATGTGTTGGAAACCCTAGCTCCACAGCAGTCCTGCCGCCGTAACGAATCTAGCAGTTCGCCGCCGGCGCTCCTCCTTGTACGTGTGGATACCAGCAGAGGTGTTGTACGATCAGCACCAGGACGATCGGATCGTGAGGAATGCACTGCATCAACTGACGCGCTTCATCAGTAATCCGCAAATGCATGTCTAGTGGTAAACCTCGTGGCCTTCTACCTTAGCTATATCATGGGATCACCACCTTTGAGGGGAATTTTTTGTTTAATCTCCGCGTGGCCCAACAGTGGTATCAGAGCGATAGCTTCTGGTTTTAGTCTCGAGATCTCGCATATTTGATATGCGGTTAGCTGTAGATGAGATCTATGTGCTGTTTTGGTGGTCGATCTATGAGATAGACCGATTTTGTATGAGGTTGATTGGATCAACTGTACTCGGGGAATGGTAGATCTGATTTCCGTGATCATACTGCTGAGGTCGTGGAACGACATACCCCTACCGGTCGGCTTCCGCCATGGGGGTAGACTGTGACACGTAAATCTAGATGCGGTGATCGAAGATCAAAGAGTTTGATCGAGTCGGAACGATGGTCGGAATCCATGTTCGGATCGTATATGAGATCTACGTTTTCTCCCTGTCGTAGCGCCTTAGATGTTGTTGCGAGTTTCACAGCGCCGGTAGATATTATATCTATGCATAACTTGTTTTTGCAGGAAGTTGTGAATGGTATGGTTCATGTGCATGTGAAGTATGTGTGTAATCCACACGTGATCTGCGAATCACGGTTTTGTCAGACGGCTGGAGCCTAGGTGCTATGATTTTATTGTATAATGACCTGTGTGTCGGATTCTCTATGTAATTTACTTTACTAAGCTAGTGTAGCTGTTTGGAGAACCCGGAAGGCATGCAAAGCGTTGTACATGTCGGCGACATGGAGTAAGACGGCAAGTGACAAGAGTTGGCATGAGTCGGATTACAGGCTTTGTGGAGATGGAGATCGCCATGAAGGGAGCCATACCATTTCAAATTTAATCCCTCAAAGAAGGTCTAGTCGGTTTTCCCGCCAGTGTTTGCACCATCACAAGTCGGACATTTTTGGTACTGGGCTCATAAAATTGAGGTGCTGCCAATTCTTTCCGACTAGGTGGGTTCGAGTCAGAATCTTACTGCGGAAACACTCGGTAAGCTAGACGAGTCTATCACAACGGTTGTGGGGCTCGGGGAAAAGTCGGATGGGAGCCGGGGCATGTGATGCCACCCATCCAACAGGAGTCATATGAGATACGATTGACAAGGAGTTGTCTACCTAGATCACTTGGCGGCTAGCGGTGATGCAAAAGCTCACTAGCCGACTTGCTTATTTAGGATCCTGAATCACTAAGCAACCATCGGAGGGGTGTTGGTTCTAGTGGGAGCATAAAATATTAAAATGTTTAATATGCTTGCTCTTTTATGAATACATGTCTTAAGTGTTTTGCATATTTTCTGTTGTAGATCATGGCACCAAGTAGCAGTCACTCTCAGATATCCGGTTTTGCATTGAGAACTATCCTTGAGAAAGATAAACTGAATGACACTAATTTTACCAACTGGTATCGAAATCTGAGAATTGTTCTCAAACAAGAAAAGAAGGACCATGTCCTAGACAACCCACTTCCAGATGATCCGAATGAGAATGCGACTGTCACTGCCACCAATGCCTACCGTCGGGCTAAGGATGAGTCCACGGATATTAGCTGTCTTATGCTTGCTCACATGGAACCGGACTTGCAAAAGCAGTTCGAGCATGTTGAGGCCTACGATATGATCGAAAGCCTCAAAAGTATGTTCCAGGCTCAAGCAAAGACTGAGAGGTATCAAGTATCTCAGGCTTTGCTGAGTTGCAAGATTAAGGATGGTGATCCACTAAGTCCGCATGTGATCAAAATGGTTGGTTATGTGTAGTCTTTGGAGAGGCTTGGCTACCCCATAAGCAAAGAGTTCGCTACGGATATAATTCTGAACTCTCTTCCTAGTGCATATGGGCAGTTCATTTCGAACTACCACATGCATGGTATGGATAAGAAGCTCACTGAATTACATGGGATGCTCAATCAGGCAGAGGCGGATCTCAAGAAGGGCGCCAGTCAAGTGTTGATGGTGCAGAATAAGGCTAAGTTCAAGAAGAGTTCTTGGACTAAGAAGAAGGCTAAGTCAGGAGGAAAGTAGGCTCCGGACCCGGTCCCAAGCGCTTCCTCGGGGACTAAGCCATCTCCTTCAGCCGGATCCACTTGCTTCTACTGCAAGGCGGATGTCCACTGGAAGAGGAACTACAGCAAGTACTTGGCCGACAAAGCCAAGAGTGGAGGTATGACTTTCGACTCAGGTACACTTGTTTGCAATGTTATAGACATATATCTTGCTGATGCACCTAATAGTTCTTGGGTATATGATACTGGATCAGTTATTCACATCTGCAACTCGTTGCAGGGACTAGTAAGAACTAGGAGCGTAGCAAGAGGCGAGCTTGATATTCGAGTCGGCAACAAAGCAAGAGTTGCTGCGTTGGAAGTCGGCACAATGCAACTTCATTTACCTTCCGGATTCATTATGGAACTGAATAATTGTTATTATGTTCCAGTGCTCAGTCGAAACATTATTTCTGCTTCATGTTTGATGAGGCAAGGCTATGAGTCGAATATCAAGAATAATGGTTGTTCTTTGTATTGAATGATATGTTTCACGGCTTTGCACCCATCCAGGACGAGTTATTTATTTTGAATCTTGATGGTGAGTCGGTTTATAACATAAATGTTAAAAGGTTGAAACCAAATGATCTGAGTATGACTTACTTTTGGCACTGTCGGCTTGGTCATATAAGTTGGAAACGCATGAAGAAGCTCCATGATGATGGACTCCTAACTTTGTTCGACTTGGAGTCGTTAGAGACATGCGAATCTTGCCTACTCGGCAAAATGACCAAGACACCTTTTGAAAAGAGTTGCGAAAGGGCGTCCAACTTGTTGGGACTAGTACATAGTGATGTATGTGGACCAATGAGCACGACAGCCAGGGGTGGTTATGAGTACTTCATTACCTTCACTGATGATTTGAGTAGGTATGGATATATCTACTTGATGAAACATAAGTCGGAAGCTTTTGAAAAGTTCAAAGAATTCCAGAATGAAGCACAGAATCAACTCGGCAAGAAAATAAAGTTTCTTCGGTCGGACCGAGGAGGCGAGTACATGATCCATGAGTTTGATGACCATCTGAAAAGCTGTGGAATAGTTCCCCAACTTACTACGCCAGGAACGCCGCAAAGGAATTGTGTTTCGGAAAGGCGGAATTGAACCTTGTTGGACATGGTACGATCAATGATGAGTCGGACAGATTTTCCTTTATCATTTTGGGGTTATTGTCTAGAAACAACGGCGTTCACACTAAACAGAGTACCATCAAAATCGGTAGAGAAGACACCGCATGAGATGTGGACAGGCAAAAAGCCGAGTTTGTCTTTTCTTAAGATTTGGGGTTGTGAAGCATTTGTCAAGCGACTTCAGTCGGACAAGCTTACAGCCAAGTCAGATAAGTGTATTTTCGTGGGCTATCCGAGGGAAACCTTGGGTTACTACTTCTACAACCGAGAAGTGGGCAAAGTGTTTGTCGCTCGGAATGGTGTCTTCCTTGAGAAAGAGTTTCTCAGACGGGGAGTAAGTGGGAGCACAGTGCAACTCGAAGAAATTCGAGAGGAACCATCTAGTAGCGAGTCGGCAAAAACCTTGGAGGTTGAGCCGGTCGTGACAGCTGAGCCGGCAGTAGCACCTGTACTACGAAGATCGGCAAGATTACTAAGTGTTCGTGATGTGTTACTGTTAGACAGTGATGAGCCGGCAAATTATTCAGAAGCGATGGTGGGATCTGATTCTGAGTCATGGCTTGGAGCCATGAGGTCCGAGTTAAAGTCCATGGATGAAAATCAAGTTTGGAACTTGGTTGATCTTCCAGATTGTGCAAGACCCGTCGAATGCAAATGGGTCTTTAAGAAGAAAACTGATATGGATGGAAATGTTTCCATCTATAAAGCACGCCTTGTCGCGAAGGGGTTTCGACAAGTTCAAGGAGTTGATTACGATGAGACTTTCTCGCCCGTAGCGATGCTTAAATCAGTTCGGATCATGTTAGCTATAGCAGCCTATTTCGACTATGAGATATGGCAGATGGATGTCAAAACAGCTTTCCTTAACGGAAATTTAACCGAGGACGTGTATATGATACAGCCCGAGGGTTTTGTCGATCCGGATAATGTTGAAAAAGTATGTAAACTTTAGAAATCCATTTATGGGTTGAAGCAAGCATCTCGGAGTTGGAATATTCGCTTTGATGAGGTAGTCAAATCGTTTGGCTTCATCAAGAGTGATCATGATTCTTGTTTATACAAGAAGTTTAGTGGGAGCAAAGTAAATTTCTAATCTTATATGTGGATGACATATTACTGATTGGAAATGATGTCCAGATGTTGCAAGAAACCAAGGAATCATTGGAAAGGAGTTTCTCAATGAAAGACTTGGGTGAGGCAACATATATCCTTGGAATCCGGATCTATAGAGATATATCAAGAAGGCTCATTGGATTGAGTCAGAGTACTTATTTGGACAAAGTGTTGAAGAAGTTCAACATGGAATCGTCTAAGAAGGGGTTGTTGCCGATGTCCCATGGTGTAAAACTTAGCAAGACTCAGTGTCCTTCGACAACTGATGAGCAAAGTCGGATGAGTGCGATTCCATATGCTTCTGCAGTAGGATCCATCATGTATGGCATGATTTGTACTAGGCCGGATGTTTCCTATGCTCTAAGTGTTGTGAGCAGATACCAGGCTGATCCTGGAGAGATCCACTGGACATCGGCTAAAAATATTGTAAAGTACTTGAGAAGGACTAAGGATATGTTCTTGGTTTATGGTGGTGAAGATGAACTCAGCATAAAGGGTTACACGGATGCGAGTTATCTTACCGACTCTGATGATTCTCGTTCGCAATTCGGATACGTTTTTATTATAAACGGAGGTGCTGTGAGATGGAAGAGTTCCAAGCAAGAGACTGTGTCTACGTCTACAACAGAGGCTGAGGATATTGCTGCCTCGGAGGTAGCAAAGGAAGCTGTTTGGATGAGCAATTTCCTAATGGATCTTGGTGTGGTTCAGGGCTCGTCCAATCCGTTAGACGTGTATTGTGACAACAATGGTGCCATTGCATAAGCCAAGGAACCTAGACAGCACCAGAATAACAAGCACATACTCATGCGGTACCACCTGATTCGCTAGTTCGTGGATCAGGGTGATATCAAGTTATGCAAGGTACACACGGATGCAAATATTGCGGATCCGTTGACAAAGCCGTTACCACAGCCGAAGCATGAGGCGCACCTGAGAGCCATGGGCATTAGATGCTTAGACATGTGATGTCGGAAGATTGACTTTAGTGCAAGTGGGAGAATGTTGGGAATATGCCCTAGAGGCAATCATGTATGATGATATTTCCCATTGTATTCATAAAGTTATTAAGTTGTCCTTGTATAAACATCTGATGTGTATCATTGAATATGTGATTTGGTTGTGGAACTATACATTCATGTTGTTTGTACTAAATATCCTTGGTCATTGAGGTTGTGCTGGACACACAACTTAGACCAATGTGAAAGTTGGCTTGATGACTCGGTTCCACTTGTCATGGGCATGGATATGCTATTCCAACTTACACAGATTCGGCTAAAGAGTTTAGCGAGTCGGATTGACCCATATTGAGGTACAACGAACAAGTTGTCATTTGTATATCTCAATCAATGTAATCCTTAGACCTGAGGTTATTTCATAGTCCGAGTTGAGGATCACAGACTTAGGTTCTGTCAAACGCTGATTCGTAACTGGGCAGTTATAAAGGCAGAGTTCGGGTCGACTGAGAATCAAGCTGTGTGATGTGAATAACCAAGATGGGATTTTTCCCCTCCACTTGGAGAGATATTCTCTGGGCCCTCTCGTGAGATATGATTCGGAAAGCATGGCCATGCACGACTCAGTTAAGTGTTAACCGAGGCGATCGACTAAGAGTTAGTCGGGTGAATCACTTATCCCGGATCGAGAAGAGAGTCGGACTATTTAAGGGATGACAATTATTCGCCTATAGTCTGACAAGGTATATCATGAGGCAAAAGGGACTCGAACGTAAGTCACATTGGAAAGGCAAGTCGTCATGAATCTTTGGTACTTGGGAGTCGGCACGTTCTGCTAGGAGCCGCTACCGACTGATCGATTGAGAGTCAGACTCAAATCGTGTCCAAGTAGCCATGAGCCTGCGGGGTCACACACTTAAGAGCGGGAGAAAGTTCGGATTGGATCTGAACCTGTAATCTGGTTGGGTTGGACCTAAGCTGGATTAGGACTGAGTTAGTAAGTTGGACTCACGGTGACTAGTGTTATATGGGCTTTAGTGAATGGGTCGTGCGAGCAGAGCCCACGTTTACTCCGTATATATAGTGGAGCACCACAACCCATAAGGGTTAATCATTGTTCGATTAGGTCATTCCATGTGTTGGAAACCCTAGCTCCACAGCAGTCCTGCCGCCGTAACGAATATAGCAGTTCGCCGCCGGCGCTCCTCCTTGTACGTGTGGATACCAGCAGAGATGTTGTACGATCAGCACCAGGACGATCGGATCGTGAGGACTGCACTGCATCAACTGACGCGCTTCATCAGTAATCCGCAACTGTGCGTCTAGTGGTAAACCTCGTGGCCTTCTACCTCAGCTAGATCTTGGGATCACCACATTTGAGGGGAATTTTTTGTTTAATCTCCGCGTGGCCCAACAATGGAGAAGCTTGTATTTACAAGAAAGTGAGTGGGAGCAATGTGGCATTTCTGATATTATATGTGGATGACATATTACTGATCGGAAATGATATAGATCTTTTAAACAGTGTTAAAAGTTATCTAAACATCAAATTTTCAATGAAGGACCTAGGTGAAGCATCATACATATTAGGCATAAAGATCTATAGAGATAGATCTAGGCGCCTAATAGGGCTATCGCAAAGTACATACCTTGATAAGATTTTAAAGAAGTTTAAAATGGATGGAAGTAAGAAGGGGTTCTTACCTATGTTGCAAGGCAAGACATTGAGTAATACTCAAAGTCCGGCTACGGCGGAAGAAAGAGAGATAATGAACAAAGTCCCATATGCTTCAGCCATAGGCTCTATAATGTACGCCATGCTATGTGCAAGACCGGATGTGGCACATGCTATTAGTTTGACTAGTAGGTACCAATCGGATCCAGGTTCGGAACACTGGATAGCGGTCAAGGATATCCTTAAGTACTTGCGAAGAACTAAGGATATGTTTCTTGTATAAGGAGGTGAAGAAGAGCTCGTCGCTAAGTGTTATGTTGACGCAAGCTTTGACACCGATCCGAATGACTCTAAGTCTCAATCCGGATACGTATTTCTCATGAATGGCAGAGCGGTTAGTTGGAGGAGCTCCAAACAACCTGTGGTGGCGGGATCAACAACGAAGGCCGAATATGTTGCTGCTTCGGAAGCGGTTTAGGAAGCGGTTTGGATTAAGGAGTTCATATCCGAACTAGGTGTGGTTGCAAGCGCGTTGGACCCAATGGTGATCTATTGTGACAACAATGGTGCCATTGCCAATGCCAAAGAACCAAGGTCTCACAAGAATTCCAAGCATATTAAGTGCCGGTTTCACTCCATCCGTGAGCATGTCAAGGATGGAGATATAAAGATTTGTAAAGTACACACGGATCTCAATGTAGCAGATCCGTTGACTAAAACTCTCCCTAGAGCAAAACATGATCAACACCAGAACTCCATGGGTTTTAGATTCATCACTATGTAACTAGATTATTGTCTCTAGTGCAAGTGGGAGACTGAAGGGAATATGCCCTGAGAGGCAATAATAAAGTGTTTATTATGTATATTCCAAGTATATGATAGATGTTTATTTTGCATGCTATAATTGTATTAATACGGAAACGTTAATACATGTGTGTTTAATAAACAAACAGAAAGTTCCTAGTTATGCCTCTCTCATAAACTAGTTCGTTGATTAACAAGATGATCAAGGTTTCCTGATCATGGACATTGGATGTTGTTAATAATGAGATCACAATATTAGTGTAATGGTGTGATGAACATTCATCCGAAGTATAGCATTACGATCAAAGTCATTGAGTTTATATTGCTATAACAACTTACGAAGTGATCCTAATCCTTAGACCATGAGATCATGTAAATCACTAACACCGGAAGAGTTTCTTGATAACATCAAACGTCACACCGTAACAGGGTGATTATAAAGATGGGTTCAGAACTAATAAGGTGTTATGTTGAGGCCCATGGATCGAGAGTGGAATTTGTTCATCCCGGTGACGGATAGATATACTCTGGGCCCTCTCGGTGATATCACATTGGTTAGCTTGCAAGCAAGTGATTTGATCACTAGAATGTTATATCACGGGAACGAGAAAAGAGTGCATGTCAGTAACGAGATCAAACTAGGTATGGATATACCGATGATCGAATCTCGGACATGTAATATATCGTGAAACAAAGGGATTAAGACACTAGTGTAAAAGGTTCCGACGATCAAAAGAAAGTCATCGTTGAATTTGTGGGAGTCAGTATGGGTCTCCAGATCCCGCTTCTGATTATTGATCCGAGAGGGGTCTCAATCATGTCCACATTATTCACGAACCGTAGGGTGACACACTTAAGATACACCGACATCCAATTGGAGCAAAGGTTTCATGCCGGAAAGAATAACAAGCGCAGGAATTTATTTCACTAGATACCGAAACAGGTTTTCGGGTGAAATTGCAGAAAGTATTTTTGCATGCGAAATAGAATTCTAGCAAGGGGTTATACGTGAATGTTTGTCATTAAAGTAATTGACAAAATTCTGAATGAATAAAAGGAGTTTTATTTAATGAGAGTTTGCATTAAATTTGGTGGAAATTTAATAGCATTTTTGAGTGGGATTTTGAGTGGAGGGAATTCAAAGGAATTTTGTGAGTGGAGTGTCCACCCACATGAATGAGGGGAGGGCAAGGGGGCATCCCCCATGCGCCGGCCACCCCCTTGGGGTTCCACCCTCTCCTATAAAAGGCACCCCTCTCCTCACTTCTCACTCACACCTCCTCGTGAAGGATCTCTCTCCCCCTCTAGAATTTATCCCCCATGGTCTCGGACTAGCGAGATACATGTTCCCGGTGGCTATTCGGCAAGAAAGAGTTGTGCTTACGCTGCATCGCTGGAGCGAGGAGGCAGAGGTTGCTTGGTGCCTCGGACGTGTGTGCGAGCACGGATGCGCTGCTGATTTGCGGTGCTAGGACTTCCTCGCGATCTTGAGATCGGCAAGAGATCGTCTACATCAACCACGAGTTTAACTCGTTAAGCTTTGTCGTTCTTTGTAACATCCCAGCATTTAGGAGCTAATGAAAGGTAGTTTTAGGAATTTGAAATGTTGCATGCATTCATCTGTGAAATATGGGTAAATTTTTCGCCAAATAAAAACCTAAAGTGATCAAGGTTTCTTTCATGCTTTGAGCTTAGGTATAGTCTTGAAGGATGATTGTTATAGACTTTGATATGATCTTTGTGGACTTCTGTGTTTTGGGAAATGAAATTTGAATTTAAAACTTGAGTGTTTGAATTATAATTCAAAAGGATTTTTGAATAATATTTGAATCTTTGATTAAGATTTAACCAATAATAACTCAAACTTTATATAAAGAGAGCAATTAAGAATGTGAATATCCATTTCATAATTTGTATTCAATAAATAAGTTACAAAAATGTAACTTATGAGAATCATCCACAATCTTTACAATTGCAAATAAATAAAGAATAATATTTCTTTATTGATAATAGTACAATCTTTATTACAAAATAATAAAAAATTAAATAGTACAAAAGAATAAATTAAAGATTACAATTGAATATGATAGTTATTACAAGTGACTAATCTACAAAGAAAAATAAAAACCTAAACTAAAAGTCTTGATCTTCAAATCTGGTTCTTGAAAAATAAAAATAACTTAAAAGAAAACGAAGGTTAGAATTAGAATTTTTTTTACTCTCAGAAGTTGACAGTGAAGTGCACTGTTCGCTTTTTCATCATTGAGTATATAAGGGGCAAGTTTCACCAAAATGAAAGAATGTATCTTTCATAATTCTAAGCCAAATCACAGCAAGGAGGGGCAAGTTTCACCAGCCAGGTAGAAGTAACCAGATGAAAGTAACTTTCAAAATTCAAAACATATCCACATCTGTGTAGCAGGCACACAAGCAACACACACACTGAACTGCATGGTGTGTGCTGTCAACACCACATCAGTAGCACAACCAAACAAAACTATCAACACAACCGTGGGAAAACCAATCCCCACACTATTCCATTGCTTTTACAAACCAAGCATAGCAGCCAACAGCTAAAACAAGCCAAAGCCAAGCTAGATCAAACCAACCAAAGCCCAGGATCACATCACCAAGATGGTGACATAAGGAGGGGGTAGATCAGGAGGATAGAAATACCAAGATCAAGCCATCAGGATTAGGAGATGATGGGCTAGATCAAGGACAAGCCAGGAGCTGGAAATACCAGGGGAGCACCAGATCAAGCTACCACAAGATCAGCCACTAGAAACCACAACATCAAGTGACAGTGGTGAGTAATAGTACATCAAATGATATATCTGTCTAAGATTAGACACACATACATGATCTGATTCTTATTCAAATTATTAGAAAGCACCCAAGTGGGGTGAATTCATCATTGAGGTTTTAAACTCTAAAAGCAAACAGAAAAGTATAAGGATCCAACTAAATCTCAGAACAACATCATTGATTTAGCTATCAAGCTATATTTCAATCCAAGAATGAACATAGCTAAGATTTAAACTTCTAGGCACATCTCTAAGACAAGAGTAGCACCTTAGAATTTAATCTTAAGGATCTATACAAGTGATCAAGCCTACCATCATTTTTTTCCAAACTTTGATTCAAGAAACAGTAGCTGGTACCACTACCAGAACCATCCATATGAATCAACTAGATAGAAGCCTAATCCCTAAACCTCAGACCAACATCATTGGTCTTAGGGATTTAAGAAAGGAAAGTTTCTACTTATCTTTAAAGCCAAACTCATCTTAAGCTTGAACCAAACCAAATCAAGAAATAGAATCTAATATTGTGTGCCATACAAAGATGGTGTCACAAGAACAGTTCTACACTAATCAGGTTAAGCATCCAATCTTAATAGATTCAACCAACCAACTGTAAATAATTTTTATGTCATCACGGGAATCATAATTAAGAAAATCCCTATGTATATCTTCACTATTTGAAACCATTTGATCTCAAACTAGATCTGAATTCTTAAGTCAACAAGTGTTAATACAATGATTTCATCACACAACACTCACTGTCATTCACCAAGTAATGACAGTGGTGAAACAATAAACCACAAGATTCCCAAGTATTGTTTCAATAGCAACTTTATCCTTTGAACACATCAAAAATTAATCCATAGAATCATTTGATAAGCCACTAGCACACCACAGTTCATCTTAAGCAACAAGCCACAACTAACAATCATTTAGCATGCTTAGGGACCATCCACACATGATCCAATTCATCAATTACTTAATCAACAGCTGGGTACGAACCCTAAACAGAACCAAGAACCCTAATCAAGACAGGACAGTAACCAGGAAGGTCACCACTAACATCAAGCATAGCATAGCCTAGTATAGAGAGCACGAGGGGAGAGGAATGACTTACCAAAGGTACTCGCTCTAAATTAGAAGAGGAAGCAGAGGTGGCCGACGACCATGGCGGCACGGGGAGCACCCCACGCTGCGACCCATACAGCACCACGGCGGCGACCATAGCCACGCCTAGGGCGATAAGCATCACCACGGCGCACGACAGCAGCAGCGGCGCCAGGATCCACGCCAACCCCAAACCCTAGGGTTCGGGACGGCATCGATCTAGCCATAGGAGAGCTCCGTGTCCAAATCCAGTTGGACATGAGGGAAGAGCGGAGTCAACAACATCTTCCTGCACCACGGCGGCGGCCAGGGTGGTCCACGACGGCGGGAATCACCGGCGGCGACACCACTGACCACGGGGTCGAGGAAGGAGAAGGAGAGGGGTGAGCTCGAGAGAGAAGACAGGGAGTGTTGGGCTGGGTTGGGCCAGTACCCGTTCGGGGTGTTGTTTTGCCTTTGCTCTATTGGGCCACAAGGGCCCAATAAACCCAACAGGCCAGCCCAAACTATTTAGAGCCTGCTTTTAATAAATAGGAAAAGACCAAAATGCCCCTGAACTTAAATAAACTTTAGAAAATAAAATAAAAGTCCAAAAATTATAAATAAAATATTTTTGGATTCACAATAAATCCAAACTATCAAAATAAATTAAGAGATAAAATTTTGGACATATAAATTTTATTAAGAATTTTGTAATTATATATATTCTTTATGGAATTTTACAAAATTATTGAAAGATGATAAAAATAAATAAAAATCACTTTCATGATATATTAATATTGTAGTATTTTAGAAAAAATACTAAACAAATATTTAATAACCATTTTTGTTATTTAAGTGATAATCCTTAAAGGAATTATTAAATCAATAAAATTCAAATAAAAGGGAAATAAAATAAAAGAATACAATATTCTATTATAAATATTAAACAATTAATATTTATAAATCCTTCATTATTAAAAAGAATTTTTATAGTAATGCGGAGAATGCATATCAAGTTAAATGATGCATTACATTACTTTTCATAATCATTTTGCTTCTTTAAATATTGTCCATACCGGGCAATAATGGTGTTTTTTGTAGACATAGAAGCTCAAGGTCTAGTGCAAGCATCAGACTTCACTACCTTTCCATCACAAGGCAAGTTCATCACTTGCTCATATCCTTTGAAGAGTCTTTATCAAAGTATTTGCAAATGGTGTGTTATCATATATACTCTAAAGAAAGAAAATATTATTTTCACAAATAAAGAAATCTTAAATATCATCCTAAGTGATGATATAATGGAGCAATAGAACTTAGGGTTCTAATTGCAATAATAATGATCAATTAGGGACTTAATAACCCCTGACATCAGTGATTCTAGCGCCGTATATTACGCGTTAGCCATGAGATTTGGAATGGGACGGAGAAGTCAGTTGTATCTTCTTCCTCTTGCATGAAGCCGGATGTGCAGGTCGTGGCTGTTATCCTCATAGCGTGCATATTAATTGGTAATTCATAGAGGATATGCAACATATGGGTGGGAACCCTCATCGTCCCACGATAGTTCTAGCATCTAACGGTTTGTACAAACCATTGCCGTAATTCATTATGTGGGCATGGTGTACACCAAGGAGGCATGCGAGGTCGCGAAGGGGGCAGTGATTGGCTTGGACCAACTACTGGGCCCCACATCATGGAATTGTGGATGGGAAAGTATGCCCGGTTGTGCAACAAGGAGTTGATCTCTCATGGGTAAAGTAACGCACCTCTGCAGAGTGTAAGAATTGTAACTTGTTACTCCCTGTTTCGGGAAGGAGCTACGAATGCGGTAGGAAAGGAACTCCATGAAAGTTCTGGTCAACCTGTGAAGGCTGATGGTCATAGATTTTTTATATAATAAAATCAATCTTTGAAGAAAGATTTACAAAAACTTCATAGTGCCAAGGATTTATAATCTGAGGTGGTAGTAAGAGCATCAAACTTCCCACCTTGCATAAAATGAACTTGTTGGGTAACGCTGTTACTCATCCTTTCCTTTGATCCCTTGATTAGACTCTGAGGATCCCAAAGACATGCCAATGTATGCAGCTGAATGTCAAGAAGATGTGTTATATGAGGAGCCTGGCCTGTCAGGAGGTGTTGAAGGAGTGGATTACGAAATACGCTATGCTGTTGATGATAACGAGTCCAACTAAGTATCCTAGTTAGTGGTAACCAACGGAGCCGAGCAACATGAACTCTATAGAATAAGCTGCTAAGCTCAACTCCTAGTCGGAGTTGCTACTTTTAAATTCCACTGAAACACTTTATATTTTGGTTTGTAAGTTGAAACCTTTTGAAGTCTTCAACTTCTGGTATTGTAGTAATAATAATGTGTGAATGTTTGTAATATGGACCCGCAATGTTTCTGTTGTACCACTCTGAGGGATGTGATATTTACAGAATGGTGTTCTGTGGATGTCATGTAAACGACTATAGTGTACTACACATGCAGTGGTATGCTGAGTCACGATAGTCTTCAAGGGTATGTTCTCTACGGATATACATTCGCCCGTTGTTTGTATCTAGTATATAGATCTTGGTACATAGTTCCCATCGTAGGAATTTTTTTGTTTTCTATGCTGCGAACCCTATAGATATAGGCGAAGGGGCGGAGCCATAGGTGGGCCAAGGTGGCCACCCCCTGTAGGCATGGCCTAGGGTGGCATGCACATGGGGGGATGTGGCCCAACTCCGCCTCCCCTTCTGGCTTCCTTTGTCTCCTGGAATAGTTTTTCTGGTATTTTTCTGATCTTCGCAAAAATTGCATCTAGACACCGCTTTTTTCATTAGAATCCTGACTCCGGCAGTTCATCCTCCAAGAATCATCCAACATGAAAAAACAGATTAAATAACATAAGTATCACCTCTTAATATGAAATATATCAATGAATAGAAGCAATTTGTGATATAGAATAGTAATGCAAAATGGACGTATCAACTCCCCCCAAGCTTAGACCTCTCTTGTCCTCAAGAGAAAACTAAGATCAGTAAACATGTCCACAGGTTTATGGAGTGAAGCGTCGATAAAAATAATACGGACAATAAGCATCACACTTAACAATACACAACTCATAGAAGAAAGAAACTCACCATTATATAACTTAACTTGCAACGACTATGGGAGCCACAATAAAGATGCATAAAGATAAATCATAATTGGGAATGGCAAACTTTGTTCTTGGTCAGAGAACAGTTGGGAAACAATTTTCAAGCAAAGTTTTTGTAAAGAAGTTTATAACAAGAGTACTTTTTGCTCAAACATAAAAGGCTTTTCACAATGATGGATTTCAAAGTAATACTCATTTATATAAGAGTCTTGTGCAAAACAAGGAAGATAAGAAACATGATTGAATAAATCATCATATGAATGATTGAAACACAACAACTCAAATGCTTGCTGGAGGTAGAGAGGAATAGGTTTTCTGACTCAATCTAAGAGGAAAAAGAAAGGCCCTTCGCATAGGGAAGCAGAGATTTCAAGTTCAAAAAGATCTTTCAAAAGATTATGGTACTTACTAGCTTTGAGCTCTCATTGCCCCTATCATAAGCATCTTGAGGTGATTAAGGTTAAAGTGAACAAATATGGAGTATATGCTTGACGAAATATAAGTTGGCAAACTCATGTCCCTTGAGTACGAGGGCCGCTCCTCATGCTACTCAACTTTAGTTATCGTTAAGTTCTTGTCATAGTAAGTACATGTGTATCATAGAGAACCGCCAACGGAGTACCCCTTGCACATGATACAGGAGCTATCCCATATCAAAACGACAAGGCAAGCAGACAATGAGCATCTCGGCAATCTTCTTATTTACCATGGGAAAATGGTGCTTTTTTCTCTCTTTCCTCTTTTCAATATCTCTCTCTTTTTTTATAAGAAGAAAGCTTCATAGATTGCTCATTATGGTGATGCTGCAAGTTTCCACCATGATTATGCATGGCTTAGGCTAGCGGACCAAGCGTTTCTCTAACACATACACATAACTCCATGGACTTACAAGCTCCACTTTTATTTCACATCGACGACATCCGCAAACAAAAGAGCATGATATCAACTGGGTAGATATTTACAAGTGTTGAAAGTGTTCCCCGTGACAGCACAGTTCTGCTAATCCCAATGTGTAGGTGCAAGCATATACAACTTTGATGACACAATGGTTCAAGTTTATTAGGGGCAAGAAAATAAGGTATGCCCTCAAGTTCGTGAGAGCTTTACTAACTAGCTTTCACATAACAAAAGAATTTTTAATTTTAAAGGTAGATGAAGCTTGAGAATTTACTTGGAATAGCAATAATGATAATAGGTAGATATGGTGGACACAAATAGCACAGGTTTTGGTTTAAAGGATTGGATGCACGAGAAGTATTCCCTCTCAGTACAGGTTTTTGGCTAGCAAGGCTGGGTTGCAAGCAAAAGACTTGAAGGAAACAAGCAAACATACAAGTGGTAAAGTCAAACATGCTAACTTATGAGCCAATCAAGAAAGATCTTAACTAAAGAATACTAAGCTTATGAGCCAAGCAAGAAAGAAAATAAATGATACAAAATACCTGTAAGTGCTTTTCTCTTTTCCTTCCAAACCTCAAAAAGTGTTGCTACAGACTAGAGCTTAGTTTGCAAAAACCAATTTATATTTACTTGATGCTCCCAAAGTGATACCAATACTAATCAACAAGATCAATCATATAATAGAGATTGCAAACTAGAATAAGTAGTGTAAAAAGTAAAAGATGGAATTTCTCATTAATATTCCATAAAGGCACTCATACCAAGGGATACATAGATGACCAACTAAAGGAGAGATACGTCCACAATGCAAACCATCCTATATGATAAATTCTCTATCCAAGATATGAATCTACTAAAAATGTAAAAAGATAAAAGATAATGATGTGATACCGCGGCACTCCCCCAAGCTTGGAACAAGCCAAAGGGATTCCAAACCTGATGACGAATTACTCCTTCGGTGGTGGTGGTGTTCCCTTGATGAGCTTTTCAATCAGCTCCCTCAAATCCTCAATCTCAAAGGTTAGAGTACGAATCAACTCCTAATTATGCTCAATGTAGTTCATGATCATGTCGGAACGAGAATCCTAGTCCTTGTTATTCTTTCCCCACTCTTCCTCCTTAGAGTGTTCCTTCCCTGCATGGTTAGAACGAGGCATATCCCAACTAGAGGGCAACTTCCCTTTGCGCACCTTTTGGAATTGCTTCTCATGTATAAGAGTATGGAAAGGGTTCTTGGTACATGTAGGAAGTGACCGTGGAGCGAGGCAATGACGCGGAGTTTTCCCTCCTCTAGACATTTGTGCTGTCCTCCTGATCTTGATAGGGTTTGCCACCACTCCAATGCTTACAACGGTGGCGCGGGTGTCTGGATGCTCATCCTCCTTCACGTCCTCTTCATCCCCAACCAAGATCTCCTCCTCCTTGGGGTTTTGAAGATCATCTTCCATGGGCTTCTTACCCTTGTCGTTGGCGGAGACCATGGTGCCTCTAAACTTGAGAATATTTCCTGACAGAAACAGATTGAAACTAAAACACGACGAGAACACGATATATAAACCTCGGGGGATCCGGGGGGTTATATATTACGAAGTTTTACTACATAAGGAAGGTATTGTGCGAAAATGGGGCGAAGACGGACTCCAGGGGGCTCACACCCCCTGGTGGCGCGACCAGCTGGGGCCCACGCCACTGGTGGGTGTGGCCCACCCGGGCTCTGTTTCCTCCTCTTTTTCGTATCGTAACCTTCCATATGGAATAAAAACATAAAAAATATAAAGAGATAATTTTTTTGCGAACCTTTGATTTTGATCTATTTTACCTATTCAAAGACGGACTCTGCAGATTCCTTCTCTCCAACACTTGAAAGTTCCTTTCATACAAAGCCTCACACAAACTTCATTAGCAACATTAGTGTATGCAAAAACAATAAACCTTTGGGTTCAAATTTCAACCGAAATCCATCAAAACAAAAGCTACTAAAGAAACTCCTTTCAAAAACCCAAAAGAATCTAAAAGGAAATCGATTTAAGAGGCAAATGCAAATGATGGCAGGAATCTCTCAAAACAGACCATCAGACGAAGATTGATTTTTTAGAAAATCTTCTGTTGCTCAAATCAAAAAGTGCTAAACTAATGAAAGTTGTATAATAACTTGGATCACAAGCACAGAAAATTGCAGCTCCCTCCGAAATACTGAGCAACTTCATGAATTTTTGCGATGCAGCACAAAAATCTGTCCCGGGACAGCACTTCTCCCAACTCCTCTACTTTTCAAAAGAGGTTGATCTTGACACAAAAACCAAACAAAAAGGATAAGGATCGGTTATTACAGAGGTAATAACTTCCAAGACTCAAAGAAACAAAAACTGAAAGCAAACTAAAATGGGTTGTCTCCCAAAAGCTTTTTCTTTATAGCCATTAGGACGGGCTTGATAATTTCAATGATGCTCACATATGAAATATGGATTTGAAGTGAAAGAGAGCATCAAGAAGCAAATATCCAATACATTTGAGTCTAACCCACTTCCTATGCAAGGGAGTTTCATGAGAATACAAATTATTGAAACAAAAGGCAACTAGCATAGGTAGGAAGACAAAACAAATGCAACTTCAAAACTTTCAACATAAAGCGGGGAAACTTAATATTATTGAGATGCATAAAACCATGTTTCCCTCTCTCATAATAAATTTCAGTAGCACTTTGAATAAAGTTGACAATATAACTGTCACAAGAAACAACTTTATCATCAGAATGAGCATACTTATAATCATCAAAAAGAGGTCTAAGGTCATAAACTGGATCAATAGAAGCAATTTGTTCAACCCTGAAATCCTCACTATTTTCATAAGGAGCTTTAGAAAATTTGGAAAAATTAAACTCATAAAATTCTCCATCAAACTTGGTTAAAACTTTATCCTTCCTACAATCTATAATAGCTCCACAAGTTTTCAAGAAAGGTCTACCAAAAATGATAGGACAAGTTTTTACTAGCTTCTGAACCAAGCACTAGAAAATCAGCAGGATATTTAATATTACCACAAAGAACTTCCACATCTCTTACAATACAAATAGGGCAGACTGTCTCTCTATTAGCAAGGTGAATAACCACATCAATGTCCTCAAGTTCACAAGGACCAATTTCATGCATAATTTCTATGTAAAGCTCATAAGGAATAGCACAAGAACTAGCACCAATATTACATAAACCATAATAGCAATGATCACCAATTCTAACAGAAAGCATAGGGACACAAGCTTTCCTAGATTTACTAGGATGAGAGACAATATTAGAAGCATCTTCAGAGAAGATAATGTGCCCATATTCTACATTTTTAGTGACAAGATCTTTCACAATGGCTACTACAGGTTCAATATTTATTTGTTCGTCAGGTTCCACAGCATTCTTTGTACTTTTGCTAACCACATTAGCTATAATAGAATGTTCCTTTACCTTAGCAGGAAAAGGAATTTTCTCAATATAAGCTTCAGGCAAAATAGAATCAACAGTACAAACTTCAATGTTTCTAACAGGAACATGATTAGAAATATCTTTATAAGGTGCATGGTACTTGTTCCACTCCTTTTGAGGTATTTCAATATAAGAGGCAAAGGACTTAAAACAATTTGCAGTAACTTGATAATCAAGACCATACTCAGTACTAATATCATGAAAGTCATCGGTTCCCATAAAAGATTTAATGCATTCGTAATCATAATTTAAACCTGACTTTCTTCCTTTGTCATTCTCCCATGCTTCAGTGTTTTCTTGAATACGGTCTAGAAGATCCCATTTAGCTTCTTCTTTCATATGTGTGAATGATCTAGCGCAAGAAGCATTTAGTAATATTTATCATGAAGAGAAAGCCTTGCATAAAAGTTATTAATAATAATATTGCTAGGGAGTTCATGAATAGGACATTTAAGCATTAGTAATTTCAATCTCCCCCAAGCTTGGGCCGTACTCTTGATGCAGCGCTGAGTTGATGTAGGAGCGCTTCGTTGGGAATCCCAAGAGCAAGGTGTGAAGCAGCACAACAGCAAGTTTTCCCTCAGTAAGAAACCGAGGTTATCGAACCAGTAGGAGGAAGGAAACGTTACACAGGTGTTGCAAGCAACGCAGAGACCTGCACAACACAAACTCCAAACTTTGCTCCAACAAATTAGTGAGGTTGTCAAGCTCACCAGTTTGCTGTAACAAAGGATTAAACATATGGTGTGGAAGGTAATGGTTTGCAACAAGTAAGCAAGTAACAGTGGAAGATGTATCAATGGTAAAGATTGGGCCGGGGTCCATAGTTCACTAGAGGTGCTCTCCTTAGATAAACAACATGGCATGAAGGGTAAACAAATTACAACAGGGCAATTGATAGGAACTGAGCAAGGCATAACAATGCAATTACTAGTCAGAAAGATCCTATGAGATTCGATTGAGCAATACAACAAGATACATAGACCGCCATCCAACTGCATCTATGACTAGAAGTCCACCTTCAGGTTATCATCCGAACCCCCTCCAGTATTAAGTTGCAAGCAACAGACAACTTCTTTAAGCAAAGTGTGTAAGGTAAACAGTCCACATGTTCCATGAACAAGAGACCGTTGTTTTCTCCCTAGTGGCAACAGCACATCTATAACTGAAGAGATTTCTGTCACTTCCCTTGGAAACTAGAGGCATGAACCCACTATCGAGCATAAATACCCCCTCTTGGAATCACTAGCAACTACTTGGCCAAGATAGCTACTAACAACAGAGATCATGCAAGATCACAAAAAACACAGACATGATCGAATCATAAAGACAAAACCGTTAATCAAACCAACATAATAATCTCAATATCCATCGGATCCCCGCAAACACAACATGCATGATTACAAATAGATTAGATCTTGATCATAAACGGAGCTCACAAGATCTATACATGAAAGCACAAAGGAGGAGATACAACCATCTAGATACTACATGGACCCATAGTCCAATGTGGAACTACTCACGCATCATACCGGAGAGAAGGCCTCCGGGATGATCTCCCCTCCAGCAGGGTGCCGAGAAGAACTTCAGATCCCCCCGATATAGGGATGATGGTGGCGGCGGCTACAGACGGTTTAGTGGAGATTTAATCGGGTGATTAGGGTTTCTACATCGGGGGCTTCTTATAGGCGAAGGGGGAGGCCGAGGATGCGGCCAGGGGCCTCAAACCCTAGCTAGGCGTGGGGCTAGGCCCACCCGCTCCTGGGGTGGGTGTAGCCCCCCCTGGCTGGCCCCTCCGGCTCCCCTCTGGACTTCTTGTTCCCCAAGGAAAGTAATTGACTTTGACGTTTGTCCCGTCCAATTTCGAGAATATTTCTTTACGAACTTTTCTGAAACCAAAAACAGCAGAAAACAGGCATCTGGCACTGTTGCAACTTGTTAATAGGTTAGTACCAGAAAACATGTAAAAAGCACCTCAAAGTGTGGACAAGTAAAGCAAAGTAGATACTAAACAATCATGGAGCATAAAAAATTATAGATACGTTTCCAACGTATCAGCATCCCCAAGATTAACTCCTGCTCGTCCTCGAGTAGTTAAGTGATAAACAGAATAATTTTTGAGGTGACATGCACCCTCACAATAAAGATCCAACCATTTGCAAGCATTGAAAGGTGGGATCAAAGAACTCTAAACATGTGCATGAAATATGGAGTTCTAACAATAGGACATAGCAACTATGCATGCAACATGACAAGCTACAAACAAAGATCATGAATAACATGCATTGAAAAACGTTTGTTTGTTTCACATATAGAAAACATAGCATAGTGGTAATCAGCTTGTCCCTCATAGAGTAGCAAATAGATTTAATAGGACACCTGCAAAGTTCACAAGGGTGACTAGAAACAAGTAGAACAAGAATAAGTAATATCACACTATGCATCAAATAGTAAGCTTTGGAACACTGCACACAGAATGACAACTATGCTCTCTTAATGGTGCCTAAAGGTAGAAGGTGGAGACTCAATAGTGGTGGAAGAAAGGCCTTTTTGTAAAGGAAGCAGGGATTATAAGTTTCAAAAAGAGCTTCCAAAAATTATGGTACTTGTTAGCTTTCAGCCCTCATTACCCCTATCATAAGCATCTTGAAGTGGTTACGGTTAAAGTGGCAAAGATGGAGTATATGCTTGACGAGGTATAAGTTTGCAATCTCAAGTCCCTTGAATACGAGGGCCACACCTCATGCATACTCAACTTTGGGTCCAGGTAAGTTCTTATCATTGTAAGTATTTGCATATCATTGAGAACCACCAACGGGGTACCCCTTGAACATGGTACATGAGCTTTCCCCTAACCAAAATGACAAGGCAAGCAGACAATGAGCATCTCAGCAATCTTTTTATTTACCATATGCATAGCTTTTTATTGAGGATGCTTCATAGATAGCTCACTATGGTGATGCTGCAAGTTTCCACCATGATTAGGCATGGCTTAGGCTAGCGGCCCAGGCGTTTCTCTAACACAGGATACAAACTCCATGGACTTACAAGTTCCCTCTTTATTTCACACTGGTGACATCCATAGACAAAAGAACACGATGTCAACTGAGTATAAAGTACAAGTGCAATGTTGAAAACGTTCCCCGTGACAGCACGGTTCTGCTAATTCCAACTTATAAGTGCAAGCATATACAACAAAGTTGTCACAATGGTTCAAGTTTATTTAGGGGCAAAGAATACAAAGTGTGCCACCAAGTTCGTGAGGGCTTTAATCACTAATTTTTCACATAACAAAATAGTTTTTAATTGGAAGATAGTTAAAAACAAGAATATACTTGGAATGGTGTAACACACCATGCATAGGAGTTTATAGTGGACACTTTGGAATAACTTGGTTTCTTGCGAGTTGGAGGCATGAGTAGGGCTTACTCATACAAGTGGAGGCTAGCAAAAGACTGGGAGCAATACCCTCAAACAAAAGACTGGGAGCAACCAACTAAGAGAGCAATTATGGCCATAATCATGCAGTGCAACAAAACATACTAATCAAAGCAAAGAGTGGTACTACAAGTCAAGGACTAAATGATCATAGAGGCTAATGGTGACTTGTGAGAGTCATAACATGGTGTGAGCATGTGCCAAGTCAACAGAAGCAAAGCATCAAAGGAGAATACCACAATACTATGCTTTTGCATGCTAAAACAACGCATAATTTCTTCAAGGCACACTAAGCAATCCCAATTGTTTGGAACAAGACATACTACAGAAATAATCACTAAGCATAAGGTCAAAACAATACCTAGCATGTCATGCTAAAGTCTAAGTCACATTCAATGCAAGCTCCTCTTGCACTTCAAGCAAGAACTTACTACTCCTTTCCAACACCAAGCAACTTATTTGCAAAACAACACAGCGAGAACGGAGGTCCAAACTACTTTATTCAAGAAAAATAAACAACCTAAGCAAAACAAACAAAAACTAAGACGCTCCAAGAACAACACAACTGTGCATGAAACAATAAAAACGAAGTGTCTAGACAGACCTGAGCTTTTTATTGATGAAGAAGGGGATGCCTTGGGCATCCCTAAGCTTTGACACTTGTACCTTTTGGATATTTCTTGGGGTGACACCATGGTGGCATCCCCAAGCTTGAGCTTTTGTCAATTCTTCATCTCATTGCATCATTCTCTCTTTACACCTGAAATTTTTCCTTCATACAAAACTTCACACAATCTTCATTAGCAACATTAGTATATTCAAAACATATTAGACCTCTGGCAAAGCTTTGGAACAGCAAGGCTTTTCACTAAAAACACGAGCTACTGTAGTAACTCCTTCAAAAAGCTCAATTCACCTAAAGAGAACTCAAAAAGGAATCAATAAGAAGCAAATGCAAATAATGGTAGAAATCTGTCAAAACAGACCAGCGGGTAGAAACCGATTTTTCCGAACATCTTATGTTGCTCAAATCAAAAAGTGTTAAACTAACGAAAGTTATATAACATATTGGGGGATTTATTCGTAAATTTTGAGCTCAATCCGATTTACAGAGACTCCTTACGTATTTTTTTTGTGGAGGACAGAAATCTGTTTCGGGACAGCAACTCCCCAAATCTTACTTCCCTCTCATTAGAGGTCATTCTTGGCACAAAAAGCAAACAAAAAAGATAAGGATAGGTCACTGAAGTAATGACTTCCAAGACTTAAGTAAACTCTTGGGTTATCTCCCAACAAGTACTTTTCTTTAACGCCTTTAAGTTAGGCTTGATAGCTTGAGAAGATGCTCACATAAGAATTATGAATTGAAGTCAAAGAGAGAATCAAGAAGCAAATTCAAAACAAATTTAAGTCTAACCCTATTCCTATGCATGGGAATCTTGTAATAAAATAAATTCACAAAGAACAAAGTGACATGCATAGGAAGATAAAACAAGAGTAACTTCAAAACTTTCAGCACATAGAGAGGTGTTTCAGTACCATATTTTCCTCTCTCATAATAATTTTCAGTAGCATCATGAATAAAATCAATAATATATCTATTACATAAAGCATGCTTTTCATGATCTACAAACACATAATCTCTATCAATCTCAAAATAGTGGGATTAAAACCTTCACAGGTTTTACTCAAAGTAGATATTTCAAAAGGATCCACAGGAACATAACATTCATCCTCCTTTAGTAAGCATGGGGGACAATCAAATAATATAAGAGGTAAAGAGTTACTCTCATTAGAAGGTAGACATGGGTAGATTCATTCTTCCTCCTTTTGTTCATCACTCTCCTCCTCTTTTTCATCTAATGAGCTTCCAGTTTCAACAATTTCTTCTTCCATAGGCTCCTGCAAGGCATTAGTCTCTTCCAGTTGTGTAAAGCACCTATTAAAATATTCAAGAATATAGCCATTTGCTTCCTTGTAAATGTCAAAGAAAAATTTAAGTATATCATAAAACTCATGTTCATAAGGTGGATCATCAGTATTTTCAAGCAAACTGGCAAGTTCAAATGCACCCTTGAAGGCAATAAATTCTTCAATTTGTCCCACATCATAAATGTCATAATTTCCTTTAACATAAGAGGATATGGTAACATTATCATTATACTCACATTGAAAAGGGAGGTGTTTATACCTCCTATAGCAACAAGCTTTATCAAAGCAATAAGTAACATTATAAGTAGAGCACACGTCTCTAGCAATAGTATTCAACTTATCAATTTGTTCCCATAAGTGTTTCCCTTTTTGTGACAAACGGTGTTCCTTATAATAAAACCTTTGTTCTTCCGTGAACTCACCTTGCCAATAAGAACTAGTTTCAAAGAAACCATCCATTGATAGAAAGCATGACACGGAAAGGCAATAACAGACCAGCAACTAGAGTATGAACTACTTTTTGCGTTTTTGAATAAAGCAAGCAAACCAAACTAGACTGATTTTTTAGTTTTTTTTAAAGAGGAAAACAAAACCGAGCAAACGAAACAAAGCAAACTAAAAACAAAGTAAAGAGAAAGGAAGTGAAGGACTCCCCTAGTGAAGACGTCCTTAGCCTCCCCGACAACAGCGCTAGAAAAGCTTGATGCAGCGCTGAGTTGATGTAGGAGCGCTTCGTTGGGAACCCCAAGAGCAAGGTGTGAAGCATCAAGTTTTCCCTTAGTAAGAAACCGAGGTTATGGAACCAGTAGGAGGAAGGAAACGTCACACATGTGTTGCAAGCAATGCGAAGACCTGCACAAAACAAACTCAAGACTTTGGCCCAACGAATCAGTGAGGTTGTCAAGCTCACCGGTTTGCTGTAACAAAGGATTAAACGTATGGTGTGGAAGGTAATGGTTTGCAACAAGTAAGCAAGTAACAGTGGAAGATGTATCAATGGTAAAGATTGGACCGGGGTCCATAGTTCACTAGAGGTGCTCTCCTTAGATAAACAACATGGCATGAAGGGTAAACAAATTACAGCAGGGCAATTGATAGGAACTGAGCAAGACATAACAATGCAATTACTAGTCAGAAAGATCCTATGAGATTCGATTGGGCAATACAACAATATACATAGACCGCGATCCAACTGCATCTATGACTAGAAGTCCACCTTCAGGTTATCATCTGAACCCCCTCCAGTATTAAGTTGTAAGCAACAGGCAACTGCTTTAAGCAAAGTGTGTAAGGTAAACAGTCCACATGTTCCATGAACAAGAGACAGTTGTTTTATCCCTAGTGGCAACAACACATCTACAACCGAAGAGATTTCTATCACTTCCTTTGGAAACTAGAGGCATGAACCCACTATCGAGCATAAATACCCCCTCTTGGAGTCACTAGCAACTACTTGGCCAAGATAGCTACTAACAAGGGAGAGCATGCAAGATCACAAACAAAACAGACATGATAGGATCATAAAGACAAAACCATTAATCAAACCAACATAATAATATCAATATCCATCGGATCCCCGTGAACACAACATGCATGATTACAAATAGATTAGATCTTAATCATGAACGGAGCTCACAAGATCTATACATGAAAGCACAAAGGAGGAGATACAACCATCTAGCTACTACATGGACCCATAGTACAAGGTGTAACTACTCACGCATCATACCGGAGAGAAGGCCTCCGGGATGATCTCCCCTCCGGCAGGGTGCCAGGAAGAACTTCAGATCCCCCCAATCTAGGGACGATGGTGGCGGCGGCTACAGACGATTTCGTGGAGATTTGATCGGGTGCTTAGGGTTTCTGCATCGGGGGCTTCTTATAGGAGAAGGGGGGCCGAGGAGGTGGCCAGGGGCTTCAAACCCTAGCCAGGCGCAGGGCTGGGCCCACCCACACCTGGGGTGGGTCTGGCCCCCTGGCTGGCCCCTCTGGCTCCCCTCTAGACTTCTTGTTCCCCACAAAAAGTAATTGACTTTGATGTTTGTCCCGTCCAATTCCGAGAATATTTCTTTACTAACTTTTCTGAAACCAGAAACAGCAGAAAACAGGCATCTGGCACTGTTGCAACTTGTTAATAGGTTAGTACCAGAAAACATGTAAAAAGCACCTCAAAGTGTGGACAAGTAAAGCAAAGTAGATACTAAACAAGCATGGAGCATCAAAAATTATAGATACGTTTCGTATCAACTCTCTCCATCATGAGGCCAAAAGTTATATATTTGATTCCTATCCTTATGAATCTCACTGGGAGGATAGATTTTAGAATAAAAGAGAGGTATTATTTCCTCCCATTCGTCCATTCTTCAGCAGCTTATACCATTCTTCAGCTCTTATTTTAAATGATATAGAGAGTAACTTTTTCTTAACCTGATCAGTTGTGATACCTGCACACTTAAACAACCCGCATAACTCATGGATAAAAAGCAAATGATCACCAGGATGGACAGTTCCATCCCCAAAATAATAATTATCCATAACATGATCAACAATTCTTATAGGTATCTTAAAAGGATCTATCTCAATAGGTGGTGGTTCATCTACTACCCTAGCAGTGGTAGTAGCTTTCCCAAATAGGAAACCAAGTGGGTTATCCATATTGGAAACAAAGTAACAAACAAAAGTAAAAAAGCAATACTCACAGTAGAAGTTTCCTTTACCAGTTCCACTCTTCGATATCGCTTCACTCCCTGGCAATGGCGCCAGAAAATAGTCTTGATGACCCACAAGTATAGGGGGTGTATTATAGTACTTTCGATAAATAGGAGTGTCGATCCCAACGAGGAGCAGAAGATGTTGAGTAGTGGTTTGGATCAGGAAATCTCTGTAAATACTTAACAAACAGATTTTTAGGGGTTTTTGATAAAGCAAGGAAATAAAGTGCAAGTAAATAAAGAAAGCAGATAATTGCAGCAAGTGGCCCAATCCTTTCTTAGCAAAGGACAAGCCGGTGGTAATAATTATGAGGACCAAACGTTCTCGAGGACACATGGGAATACTGTCAAGTGCTTTCGTTTCATATAGTTGATTAATCTTCTTTGGTTTGTTAATTGCTGTGTGGGTGAACCTATGCTAATGTACTGAGCTTACTAGGACTAATACATACTTGTGATTAAACCCCTTGCAAGCATACGCAACTACAATAAAGTAATTAAGATAAAAACCTAACCACAACCTTAAACTCTGAGATCCTACACTCCCTTATGCAAAGGTTTCCTAACGGGGGTTCAGGTTTCTGTCACTCCGGCAACCCCACAATTAGTATCCAAATACACAATGCATTACCCTAGGCCCATAAATGGTGAAGTATCATGTAGTCGACGTTCACATGACACCACTAGAAGAATAGCACCGCAACTTAAATATTAAACCATTGAATAATGCCTCAACACAATTCCACTACTAACAACATGACTTCTCCCATCTCCTCAAGAACTAAACGAACTACTCACGAGACATCATATGGATCAAGATCAGAGATGATATGATGATGGATAACAATCTAAACATAAACATTCAATGGTTCCACTCACAAGCATCAACTACAATATTAGTTAACACCGAGAAAGCTTCCCCTAAGAACTATGTAAGATTCAACACAATTGTTACAGCAGGATGGAGTGGTGATGATGGTGCTGGTGGAGATGGTGGTGTGGATGATGATGATGATCTTGATGAAGTCTAGCTTGATGATGGTGTTGATGGCGACGATATCCCCTCTCCGGGAAGGAATTTCCCCGGAAGAAATCTGTCTGCCGGAGAGCTCTTTCTCTCTTTGTAGTTTTCGCCCCGCAGAGGCGGCTGAATCTTTCTGTGGTTGCTCCCCCGAACTTTAGGGTTTCAGGAGGAAGATATAGGCGAAGGGGCGGAGCCAGAGGTGGGCCAAGGTGGCCACACCCCCTGTAGGCACGGCCTAGGGTGGCTCGTGCATGGGGGGCTGTGGGCCCCCTATGGCCCAACTCCGCCTCCCCTTTTGGCTTCCTTTGTCTTCTGGAAAAATATAATTTTCCATAGTTTTTTTGGTATTTTTCTGATCTTCGCAAAAACTGCATCTAGACACCGCTTTTTCCATCAGAATCCTGACTCCGGCAGTTCATCCTCCAAGAATCATCCAACATGCAAAAACAGATGAAATAACATAAGTATCACCTCTTAATATGAAATATGTCAATGAATAGAAGCAATTTATGATATAGAATAGTGATGCAAAATGGATGTATCATCAACTTCATCTTATCCATCGGTTCTCCCTCTTCTGGCTGGCCTTGCCGGCCAGAGGCCGGCCAGAGGGAGGGAGAACCTGATATAATTGTTGTGTTTTTAGTAAAACTAGTTTTTTCAGCACAATAGTTTTGGATTGATGATTGTATTTTTTTGTCCTTCGTGTCAATGGAGATGACAACTTTTTCAATAATTGTTCTTCGTCCCTTCATTCAATTTTTTTTCAATGTTAATGGTGGTGTTGGAAGATCAAATTTCTCTAGATATGGTATTTGATATCTTATTTCGTTGGATCAATTTTGGATGGTTTCTGATGGTTGTCACAAGGAGCTTGATCCTACAATATATACCCTAGTTTTTACGTTCTTGATAATGGTTATTCACACGGATCCCAACGATGTTGACTAGGATGTTCTGTTGCTTCCCCTAAAATACTAGTGTTAGTACTCTTGTTGATGTTGATTGATTACTTCAATGGCTGCATGCGTGCATGTAGCCTTGGTATTGCGGATAAAATTAAAATTAGAGAGAACTCGTTGGTATTTACAGGTCCGTGGTTTGATATTTGTAGGTTTTTACGTTTGCCTTAAAAAATGTATAAGATTGTGTCATAAAAGAAGAAAGAGTTTGGAAACCTTTATGATTTGTTAGTTTCTTTTAGTTTTTAAATTGTTGAAGTTAGCTTGCTCACGTATCTTTACCATGTACTATTCGCTCCTATAAATATATCATGGATTGTCCCCAAAAAGATCATGGAGTGTTCGATCATTGCGAAACACCGAGGTTACAATAGTTTTTATGTGTTTGCAACATCATCGCAATATCTCATGGCATGGCAAAACATAAAGATCGCAACACTTCACACATACAAATGCAACAATGATAATTGTTTCAATGCAACAAACTTCTCGTAGGTCATGGCAAATTGATGATAAAAATCATCACACATACTACAACATGGAATCAACGCTTGCAAGACAACACAAAACACTTGCAACATGAACACCTTGTCCGCACCAAACATCTAGATTCATTACAAGATTGCACCCAGTGCTACAACAAAATAACTTATATAGCATCCAAAATTCGCAAATTACACACCATGACCACACATTGGCTCATGAGCAGCGATCTAGTTCTCCAAAAACTGATCGATCCCAAATCATGTGAATTTTAATTGATTTTCCCAAACCAATCTTCATTGGTTCGCCGCATGGTGGAATCCCGTATTGAGTTCTTGAGCTCCATTTCATGCCCATGGTACCCGGGATCTATTTGTTTCTACATGGATTTTGTGCAGGTAGCCACGAGCTCCATCGTTTCTCCTTCATGGCCTCTCATTGAAGGAGGGTTTCTCCACGAGGAAAGATGCCATTATGAGGGAATAGTTTTGAGGGAGGTAGAGATGCTATATCAGAAAAGAGCCATACATATAAAAAGGGATATCTATTGTAGGAGGGTGTGGATCCTCTAATGACTTTAGGTCACTAGCATGTGTGGACGACCCACTAGTGAGCCACTCAAAGTCCCACACATTAGACAATTCGGGATTGGTTGTAGACCGTGTGCCACACTTCTCATGATTTGATTGTAGGGAATCATTTGCATACAATTTTCTATGCAAAATTTGTCTAAGGACATGTTTGGTAGTGGTCCAGCTTCCAGCTTCTTCGAACTCTGACTTGGAGTAGCACCGAACATTCTAGCTCCGTGGAGCTAGATCCATGCCAATTTTCCCCTTTTGCCCATTCCCGGATCAGCACATCATGGAGCATCACTATATTACAACAATCTGCCACCACCAAGTAAAGAAAAACAGGTTAACCCGTTGTTCTTTCCCCCACCTTTGGCAGAATGGATACAAATAACCCTTTTTTGAAAGAATTTCACAAACTAAACTCTTGGTGAAAGAATTTTACAAAACTAACCCTTTTGGTAGCGCCTAACACAAAGGCGCTATGCTCAATGGTGTAGCGCCTTTCCCAAAGGCGCTATACTCTTTGCCAGCGTGACACACGGGTCCTATGGTACGTTTGACTGAAACGTCACTATACATAGCATAACGCCTATATGTTAGGCGCTACACTAGCCTACATATATAATGTCTGTATTTAGTTGATAGAGAAGTATGGTGGCTGAGTTGGTTGAAGTTTTTGTTGCCAACTAGTAGGTTGTGAGTTCAACTTCCCATAATCTTACATTTTATTTTTATTTTTTAAAGGCTGCGATATTGGTTTATATTGTTATACATATGGAAATATGTTAATTCTAGCATCCTTATTTATTTTTAAAAAATGAAAACCGAGTATAAAATTTTATAATCTCTGTTAAAATTATTTTTCGGAAGCATAAAACCAATTATGTTTTGGAACTGTACTAGTTTTATTATAGTCTATAAAAGCCTATAAAAATACATTTAACAAAAGTCTATAAAAAACTATAAAACATATTGAATACAAAAACTTAAAAATAACACACAAAAGACTATAAAAACAAAAGTCTACGCGACAAAGGAAAAAAGAGCCAAAAATGACTAGACAAGCCACGGCACACACGAACACTAGAAAGAGAAAAAACAAACTATGTGGTCTGCTAGCCTGAATGGTTGTACGTATATGGTGTCTTCGGTCAAATCATGCGCGTAATAGAAATCTTGAAAGGGTTATATCGGTTTACAAGGTTGACTATGACATAAGCTACATCTTAACTAGTTAAAAATAAGTACTAATTTCTTTTATTTTATGCTTCAGACAACACGGTAGAGTCAAAATAAACTAGGAAAGCGAAACCTATTTTGTTTGAATTAACGAAATTTATACTTAGTTAGCGAAGTATTAAAGAGTAACGAACAAACAATCGATTAGGTGGTATACACGTTCACAAAAACATGAAAAAAAATATACGACGAAACACTTTCTTTATGACATGTACGGACGAGACAAAAAAGTGAGCGAGCGTGCCATATTAATCTTCCATATACCGACAGCGTAAATCACTGTTTCGCCTGCTTTTAAAAACACTAATAACTCAGTTGAAAACAAAATTGGTTGTCCTGCTCCCCTACCGTAAATCACTATCGATTGAGTTTTTTAAAGCTAGTAAAATTTTAAAAGATACTCGGTTTCCATTTTTAAAATAAATAAGGATGCTAGAATTAACATATTTCCATATGAACAACAATATAAACTAATGTCACAGCCTTCAAAAAATAAAAATAAAAAGTTAGATTTGGGGAGTTAAACTAACAACCTACTAGTTAGCAACAAAGACTTTAACCAACTCAGCCACCATACTTCTCTATCAACTAAATACAAACATTATATATGTAGGCTAGTGTAGCGCCTTACGCATAGGCGCTATGCTGTGTATAGTGACGTCCCAGCCAAACGTACCATGGGACCCGCGTGCCACGCTGGCAAAGAGTGTAGCGCCTTTGTGTTAGGCGCTACTAAAAGGGTTAGTTTTGTAAAATTCTTTCAGCGAGAGTTCAGTTTGTGAAATTCTTTTAAAAATGAGTTATTTTTGTCCATTCTGCCCCCACCTTCACGCCCTGCCTCTCTTCCTCCGATGTATCCCCATCCTATCAGGAAAGACGCCTCCCCCTCCCTATTCTCCTTTGGCCGCCACCTTCGTCCTCTCCTCCGGCCGCCACCTCCATCATCTCCTCAGGACGCCACCCTGACCACCTCATCCAGTCGGGGCCGCGCCCCCTCCTGCAACTAGCTCTAGTTCGCGGCCACGCCTCGGTTAGATTGATCAGGGAGTTGGACCCAAATGCAATCAGGGAATTGCTTATCGAGTGGATATCAGGGACTTGGCACAGATTGCAATAAGCTCGATCTCCTAGGGATTTGGCTGCCTGTACTCCAATACACTTCCTAAACCCACTTTCCCGCATGCAGCTCCAGCCCTAGCTTGTCCAAATCCAGGCACACGCTTAAACTCGCGGGCGGATGGGCGCAATTGCTGCCCGTCGCTCTCCTTCCTCCCCTTCGCGGTCGTTCCCTCCTCTCCTGGCGGTGGAGGTTGCAGTGGTTAGGGCACTCGACGTGGGGATGATTTTGGGTGTGGGGAATAGATTAAAGCTCTAGGGAAGATGACCCGTAATGAAAAATTAGAAAAATAGTGGAGCTATACTTTTTGGGCTCGATTCATCAGTTCTGATCGTGCCAAGAAGCAGGCATGTCGAACATTTCTTGCTCTAGTAGCAACGTCGGGTCGTGCTAAACATAGCTCCGTAGCAGCGCCTCACGCCCGAGCCGCACGCAAGCGACCCTCTTTCTCGTCGGCCAGCGTCCCTCCCCTCCTTTACGATTTCTTCCTCACCTCTGCCAGTGGAGCCGTGGAAAGCTGCGTCGTCCCCGTCTCTAGTGAGGTACAAGCCTCGTGTCCGCCGGTGACAACGAGGTCCTGGCCAGCCAGCCATCCTCTAAACCCCTCGACCTGCACTCTGGCCCTAGGTCTAGTCATCGTCGAGACCCCCAACCCTAACCCTAAGTCCGGCGAGTACGTACCCACCCACAGCTCTAAGGTCTCTTCCTCGCCTCACCTCCGTCGGGGCGCCACGGCCGCGTCGTCCCCGATGTCGATGAGGACTGCCGACGCGCTTCGTCTTCTTCTCTCTATTGCTGGTGGGCCTGCCCACGAGCTGGCGCGGAAGGCACAGGGGCACCGCCAATGGGTGGAAAATAGCATTTCCGGTGGGCAGCCCTAGTTTGCGATCGACCGGTCAAAAAATTTCGGGCGGTCTGTTCCGACCAGACATAAATGGAGTGGTCCACCGTGCCCTTTTTGTCCTGGGTGGAGTGTAGACACCCTGCCATACCCTTTTCTATGCAACTCCGCATGCTTCAGTTTTCCCTCCACTTCCCTCTCCGACCACTCACCTTTTCTTGACATTCCCTTTACGTTTTCCTTTCCTCGCCCATGTGGCTAACCTTTTCCCGTCAATTCCCTTTCCTCACCGTAGCATTTTTTAGCTGCTTCATGTCAATTCCCTTTTAGGGACAGTGAAATTTTAGGGTAAAAAATGGGTGGGGCTTAACACCAAAGAAATCTCACTTTCAACAAATATGAACTACCATTTCCAACAACAAAAAATATATCATTTTGTGCTCCACTCCATTAATGTGAAAGAACAAAAAAGAATTTACTACTACTATTTGCTAATATCAGCAAAAATAAAAGATGCCTTGTTCTCATTGTTCCATATGGTTCTTGGCATCTACATAAGATGGTAGCATTGAAAAATATGTTACATTCTTAAATCACTATTTACAGGAACTCAACTTAAATTGCAAGTCTGTTAACAAAAGTAACAAACATATTTTTTAAAATTGTGAAATATTATGTGGACATTATAAATCATTTGGGAACTTGATAAAACCAAAACTTGCATAATTTACTTTTAAGCATGAGGAGAATTATTTTATAATGAAGTACATTAATAGAGTATTAAACTTCTAGAAACTATGCAGATTGATAAATGTTTATAATTTTAATAAAAAAATATATTATTCAATTTATAAGTACAAATGCAGCATTATTTATCCTTGTTGCTACCTAATACAACAGTTTTCTAAAAGCTCAAGTGCATCTAGCAAACAAGAAATATGGAAATCGCTGACCAATGTAAAATAAAACAATAATACGGAGGTGGGATCCCTAGAAATGCCAAATATATATCACCTAACATAGAGCACGTCACCCTCATGTATATTTATATTTTTATCGAGCAAAGGAACCTAAAGTTGATTCATTTTGGAAAAAAAGATATATTATGCACCTTTGTGAGCCTTCTCGGTTGTACACGAAACTGCACCAGTTTCTGCACATAGCCCATTGCAGCGTCAGCGCACTTGTTATAGCTAGAAACTTTACCATCCGAGGAGATAGAAAATGCAATTAACATGCAATCAGAATCACGCAGCGGAATTGCCAAACTCTCAAGGTTTTTCGATCCTCGTCAAGGTGATACCTTACTACAAAAGTAACACAAATTATTAAATCTTGAGAAGGGAATAGAGATGCACTATATCGTAAGAGAAGGAAACAAAAGAGCCATACAACATGAGTTAAAATAAGGGAGGTGCTGGAGTTGTTTGATTTACACATGAAATGCAGTAATGCATCATAGTAAACACTACTCAGCAGTTTTCCATGTTACATGTCCCATAATAGCACCAGCATGAATCATACTTCGTTCCCCAACCATAATGGTTCACTACTTTAGACTATCCAGGGATCTAAGGTAGAATGTAAATCATCACACCAGGATTCATCTCTTTCTGAATGTAAATAATTTCTCTTTTTTGGCTGGTATAAAATGTCACATATAGAACCGTATTGACAGAACAAACTAAAAGTACTCCCTCTGGTCCATGTTAATGGACTCAATTTTGTCTAGATTCATATGAATCTAGTTAAGTATTTAGACTAGATGCATATATATCTAGACAAAGTTGAGGCCATTAATTTGGATCAGAGGGAGTAATAGACTATCCCTAAAATAGAACAATATAACAGTTAGCAGTTAAGTCTAAATGGATGTGCTGAGGGGAAGCCAATGTGCCGAGTTCTTCACAAGCATCGTTACACGTTGTGCCAAACCTCATTAGCGATCATATCTATTCAACATGATAAGTAAAACATGAATATGCAGAACAACTTATGTTAGATAACTAATGTGGAACAACTGATGTTGAACAACTTATCAAAGCAAAGTAACATGTTACATAACTGATGTCAATAACTTATCAAAGCAAAAAAAAAGCTAGATGAGAAATACCTATGGCCTATGGGCATATATAACAATTTATCAACGATATCATAACAAAATTATCAATGAATTTATGAAGAAGTCATCAAGTCAACAAAAAATGGCTAACAACATATTAATTAGTAGTTATCAAGCATGTCATGGCATGGCAACTTATGCTGAATTTAGCATACAACTGATGCTCCCTAAGGATGGTTCTTAGGTGTTGTTCATGTTCTTCTTCCGACTTGGAATAGATCAGAATGTCATCGATGAAAACAACGAGAAACTTATCCAAGAAGTTCATAAAAATCTTATTCATGAGGTTCATGAAATAAGCGGGTGAAAGGATCGTATGGGCACCTAGAGGGGGGGAGGGTGAATAGGTGCTACTTCAAATTTTATTCTTTTTCAAATTAGGGTTTGACAAGAAAGGTAAATTCTCTAGAATATGCAACTATGGTGAATTTACCTATATGTCAACCAAGCACAAGCTAACACAACACTAAGCAAGAACAAGTAAGTAAAGTGCAGTAAAGGATAGAAGTAACCAAAGGAGTGGACGCGGAGACACAAGGATTTGTTTCCCGTAGTTCCTTCCTTTTGAGGGGAAGTACGTTTACGTTTGGAGAGGGGGTGGTTTCAAACCACCAATGCCACGAGAGGCCTCCCTTGTTCTCCGATGAATCTCACCCCAACGGGCTTGATCCACCTTACACAATATCGGCAACCTTCGAGGTGGAAGCCGGCACCTTTACAACAAGTTCGGGACACACATCCACAACTTAATTGGAGGCTCCCAAATGCAAGCAAGCTGTCAAGACAAATCAAAGACAAGCTTGTAAGAACCAAATCAAAGTTAGGGTTTCCAATGAAACACTAGAGCTTGGGGGCCCTCAAGTGAATGAGGGGGAAATGAAGATCTCTCTTGGTGAAGATGTAGATCAAGGCCTCCTCCTTCGATTCTCCAAAGATCAATGACTTTGGATGGTTGGATGAAGAGATCTTGTAGATTTGGTGGATCTAATGGAGTTGGTGTTCTTGAGCAGCTCGAGCAACTGGAGGAAGAAGATAAGGGTCCCTTTTTATAGGCAGCCCCCTCCACGAACCGTTTTCTGACCGTTGTAGAAAAGTCAGACCAGAGACTCCGGTCTGTAGACCGGAGACTCCGGTCTACACCGGAGACTCCAGCCAATCTCCGGACCAGCATCCGGACCGCCCATCTGAATGACCTAGAACAATCATGACCCAGCAACACCAGAGACTCCGGTCTTTCAACACCGGAGACTCCGGACTGAACAAGGTCCGGAGACTCCGGAGTATCCTCCGGTGCAGGCTCCGAACCCCTAGTCAGAATGTCCCAGCCCAGATCCTGAAGACCCCACCGGAGACAAGTCCGGAAACTCCGGACCATACTGGAGACTCCGGTCTTGGCAGACTGGAGACTCCGGTCTAGAGTTTCCAGAAATGTGTCAAATGAGTGTGGACTTTTCCCAAGTGTGAGGGTGCTTTTCATCTATCATAATATCAACCTGTGTATAGTGACAAACTGTAAAATGATATACTTGTTGTTACCGAACACCAAAAGTGATTATGACAATAAATGCCCTTTCAATCTCCCCCTTTTTGGTGTTCGATGACAACAAGTGATTTGCATGGAATAACATATATATGTGACTCCCCCTGACTATGTGCAGCAAGATAATTAAGTAAATCATGTAAGGTAGATAGTATCAATGGTAGCACACATAAATCTCACACGAGTTACAATAGATGGTGCACACAAGCACATAGTCATAGTCACACACATGAACAGCAAATAACACACATAAAGTTCAAGTTCGAATATGGCAAATAAAAGCAGATAGTCACAAATCCAAAGTCCCAAGCCCATGCAAACCGATGAGAATGACTTCTCCCCCTTTGGCATCGAGACGCCGAAAAAGGGAAAAGACCTAAACTAGCGCCCCAACAGCTCAGTAGTCATCGTCATCCTCGTCATCCTCGGCATCCTCATCCTCCTCCTGGTCATCATCATCCTCATCATAGGCATCATCATCTTCTTCAGGAACAGCAGGTCCTTTGCCGTGAGGGCGACAAGACGAAGTACCCTGGTACCCGAAACCGGAGGTGACATTAGCAAAAGTTTTCCAATCCACCAGACTATCCTGTTGGGCATTCCATGCCCCAAATGAGAGTGTGTGATCGGAATCTGTGGACTGCTGAGCCCCATGCTCATCATTGTATTCATCTTCATTATCCTCAGCACCCTGTTCCTTGATTTCCTTGAGGAGATTCTCAATGCGACGGTTCCTTTGGTAGGATGCATGTTGTTGCTTACGGATGTCGACGTTCATGCAACAAAGGGTCCTCTCCCAAAAGCTGGCCTTCTTGACCCGCTCATGCACATAGTCTCGAGTCATAGTAGGCATAGGGGCATTGGAGGCATTCTTCCTCCAAACTCTAGGTGGAGAGGGAGCCCTCTCCGTCTCAATCTCCTCATCATCATCCCCATAGCGACGCCTCGGAGCAGGCCCCATACGCCCCTTCTGCTGCAGTGTGACCAGAGTGTGATCAGTGAGGTGTGGTGGGATGCCGAATGGAGAATCATGCTCCTGGGAGTTAATGAGCCTCATAATCAGGGGAGCATATGGAGGAGACTTCTTGTAAAGAATGGCATGGAACATCTTCTCGAAAATGAAGTCCATCACATCAATAGGTGAAGCATCCGCCTCAGGTCCAGCATTGAAGGTCTGGTGAGTATGGTACAGGAGGTTGACAAGCTCACCCCTAATTGCATCATCATTTCCAGCACTTGGTGCAATAGTGTGACGGAAAATCCTCATCATAAGGTTGTAGAGGGTCTTGAGTCCCTTGGAACCCCCCACAACACCATCATCATACAGAGGTGCCAGCTTCAACTTGTTCTCACCCAAAGCTGCAGAGTGCATGCGCAGCCCCACAGGAGTGGATACTCCATGAAAGGTCTCAAAGATGACGTTGGCAAAGTCATGAAACGTAGCCGTGCAGCGAGTGGTGCCAGACATCCACACCATGGTTCGGTCAAGATCAGACCCAAACACAATTGTGGCATAGAACTGATGTACAAGGTGGACATTGTAGTCTTCAAGCAGCTCCATCAAGTTGTAGAGACCCAGCTTCTCACAGATCCACAAGGCATCATTTAAGTAAGGGATCTGGCGCATCTGCTCAACACTCATGAACTTCTGAGGGCAGACAGGTGATTTGGTGAGCACACCATACACATCCTTCATGAACACGGCCTGTTCTTTCCTCCAGAAACGAGGGTCATCACTAGTGCGAGGTAGTGCATAGAAATCTGTCTTTCTCAGCTCACGGTACTCATCTTTAGACATTTTGGCCAAGGTCTGGAGGTTGTCATATTTGGCCTTCTTGGCACGGTCCTCTCGTTCAGCCCTCTCCTGATCCCTCTTCATGTAAGCAGCATCATGTGCCCGTTGTTTCCGGTTGGACGGAGGCACGATAAACTGACCCTGAGCTTCATCATAGCGAGGATTGCCCATTTGGGACTTGGCCTTGGTACGACGAGGATGAATAGAACCATCACCTGTGAATAGCAGTGAGGGAGATAGCATGGAGATGAGTATATATGTCCCAATAATGCAGTACAAGAGATTTGATGCATTTCTGGACTATTTTGATTCACCCAACACCGGAGTCTCCGCACCTTATACCGGAGTCTCCGGTCCTGGGGACCGGAGTCTCCGGACCTAAGTCCGGAATCTCCGGTCCGGAGGCTTGGGCATGAGATGGGAAGATGCTGGTGAGGGTGAATCTAGTAGATCGGGCAATGCAACAAGGCTAAAGTACTAGAGTGCACGCAAACAAGTGATTCCAATGGAAAAATCGGCAACAATCCTCAAAAACACATCTAGAGATGAACCCTAGGAGAAAATAAATAGAGGAGCGGTACCAGATCTGTCCATGGGATCAATTCCTCCGGTGGGAATGACCCAATGGAGGAGAGGGGAAGGTTGGCCGGTGACACGACGGATCCCGGGGGCTTCTTGACCTCCGGGGAGGAGTTTTGGAAGGGGAGGCGACGGGTTTGGAGGTAGGGGACGTGGTGAAGAATAAGGAACTGCTGTACCAATTCACCCCGCGCCCCCTTCTTTAAGTGACAGAAACCGTCTGGACCGGAGACTCCGGTCTACACCGGAGACTCCGGTGTATGTACACCGAAGACTCCGGTCCTCCTCGACCAAAAGTTCCAGGAAAAGTGTTTGGGGACATATATGAGAGATAGACAGTTTTTAAGATAGGGATAAGGCTTGGGTTGAGACATCAAACTGTGAAGAACCAACAAGAGCCATAGGAATTCACAAAAATGTTCAGAAAAGCTCCAACAGACTAGAATCAAGCAAATGACAAACATGAGTAAGTACCAACCTCTCGAATGAGAGAGGGCGGTGGCCTAGGCCACCATATTTGAGTAAACTTGGCTTGGCACCACGAAGATATATCTTGGGTCCATTACCAAAACTCATCATTAAGCTCACATATCACTAAATGATATTAAGAGGAATGATTTTGATTGCTTTGGGCATAATGGGGGAGGGATGGTCCAATAAATTAGGACCGCACTCCCCCTATATCCATGCCTACACCTAAACCAAATATGAGTTGAACCATAGGTGAGAATGCAAGAAAATCAAGTCAAGCTCCTTGAATCTACGACATTTAGTTCATTCCTCAAATAGCAAAACCTTGCTTCATCAAGTGGCTTAGTGAAGATATCGGCAAGTTGATCTTTGGTCGACACATATGATAGATCAATATCATCTCGAGCAACATGATCTCTAATGAAGTGATGGCGAATCTCAATATGCTTTGTCCTTGTGTGATCCACCGGGTTATAGGCAATCTTGATGGCACTTTCATTGTCACATAGAAGAGGCACTTTGTCACAATGGACACCGTATTCCTTTAAAGTTTGCCTCATCCATAGCAATTGGGTGCAAGCACTAGCAACTGCCACATACTCGGCTTCGGCGGTGGAGAGATATATACAATTTTGCTTCTTGGAAGACCAACATACCAAGGACCTACCAAGGAATTGGCAAGCCCCGGATGTTGATTTTCTATCATCCTTGTCCCCCGCCCAATCCGAATCCGTGTATCCACAAAGAGCAAATGTTGAGCCTCGAGGATACCAAAGACCATAAAATGGGGTATGAACTAAATATCGAAAGATTATCTGGACCGCCATTAAATGGCTTTCCTTAGGAGCCGCTTGATATCTTGCACACACACCTACACTCAACACAATATCGGGTCTAGATGCACAAAGGTAAAGCAAAGAACCAATCATAGACCGGTATACCTTTTGATCCACATCTTTACCATTTGGATTTTGTTCTAGATGAGTCTTTGTAGCCATGGGAGTAGGAGCACCATTTAAGTCTTGCAAATTGAATCTCTTGAGAATATCTTGAGTATACTTGGCTTGATTGAAGAACGTCCCTCCTCTCACTTGCTTGATCTCAAAACCAAGAAATACTCTCAACTCCCCCATCAAAGACATCCGAAACCTACTAGTAATAAGCTTTGATAATTCATCATTGAAAGCTTTGTTAGATGAGCCAAAGATGATATCATCAACATATATTTGGCATACAAAAAGCTCCCCATTGACTTTCTTAGTAAAAAGAGTGGGATCGATTTTCCCAACCTCAAATCCACGGTCAAACAATAACTATCTAAGGTGCTCATACCACGTGTGTGGGGCTTGCTTGAGCCCATAGAGTGCCTTATCAAGTTTGTAGACATGGTTAGGGAAGTTGGGGTCCTCAAATCCTGGGGGTTGCTTGACATATACCAATTCATTTAATGGGCCATAAAGAAATGCACTTTCTACATCCATTTGTTGCAACTTGAAGTTATGATGTGCCGCATAAGCAAGAAGGATACGGATGGACTCAAGGCGAGCCACGGGTGCATAAGTCTCTCCATAGTCAATTCCTTCAATTTGAGAGAACCCTTGTGCAACCAATCTAGCCTTGTTCCTTACTATAATTCCATGCTCATCTTGCTTGTTCTTGAATATCCACTTTGTTCCAATAACATTGCGGCAATCCTTTGGCTTCTCTACTAACTTCCACACTTTGTTTCTCTCAAAGTTGTTGAGCTCTTTGTGAATAGCTTCTAACCAATCCAAATCTTCAAGAGCTTCCCACACTTTCTTTGGTTCAATCATAGAGATGTGTGATTGGTGTTCACTGAACCTCTTCAATTGTGCTCTTGTGGAAATACCTTTCCTTAGATCACCAACTACATTTTGTAGAGAGTGGTCTCTTAATTCCAACATTCTTTCCTTTCTAGCTTCACGACGAGCGTGGATCTCCGTGTTGTTTCTTGGGGGACCTTCTTCATCATTTTGATCCTCGTCTTGACCATCAACTTGACCTTGATCATCATTGGAATCATTTTCTTCATTTAGAGACACAGATTGACCTTGGTATTGATCAAGTGCCCTTCTTGCATCAATCTGAGCTTGTTTCAAAGCAGTTTGAACGGATCTTCCGTGTGCAATTGCCTTGGCACCACTTGACACCCTTGCGAATGAATCAAGCTCCTCTTGAAAAGAATTGTCACTAAGATCATCATGTTGAGGGTCCATATCTTGTCTTTGGCTTGTGTCATTGCCCTCCTTGGTGGATGGAGCTTGTTGATGTTGTGAAGATGAGGGCTCCACTTGAGTGGAGCATATTTCTTCTCGATCCGCCATAAGGGGTTCCTCAACGGGGCGGATATATCCCACACCCATTCTTCCTATGGCATCCTGAGGCATTTCATCATCTGCATCACAAGAATCAACACGCCCCCCTTGGGGACCATCATATTCTTGGAAAGTCACACTACAAGATTCTATGACGACTCCAGAGAGTTTATCATAGATTCTATAAGTGTGAGATTCGAGACCATAGCCAACAAAAATACCCTCAAATGCTTTAGACTCGAATTTGGACAACCGAACACCTTTTATGAGATAGAAACACTTACAACCGAACACCCGGAAGTAGGAGATGTTGGGCTCGTTACTGGTAAGTATTTCATATGGAGTCTTGTTGATTTCTTTGCGGAGGTAGAGCCGGTTCAAAGCATGGCAAGCGGTGGAGATGACTTCGGCCCAAAAGTTGTATGGAGACTTAAACTCCGCCAACATGGTCCTAGCCATCTCAATAAGAGTCCGGTTCTTCCTTTCGGCCACACCATTTTGTTGAGGGGTGTATGAAGCGGAATATTGATGTTTTATCCCCTCATCACTAAGGAAATCATTCAAGGTGTAGTTCTTGAACTCGGTGCCATTGTCACTCCTTATGATCAATACGGGAAGGTTGTATTGACGTTGGACCAAGTTAATATTATTGAGATGCATAAAACCATGTTTCCCTCTCTCATTAGCACTTTGAATAAAGTTGACAATATAACTGTCACAAGAAACAACTTTATCATCAGAATGAGCATACTTATAATCATCAAAAAGAGGTCTAAGGTCATAAACTGGATCAATAGAAGCAATTTGTTCAACCCTGAAATCCTCACTATTTTCATAAGGAGCTTTAGCAAATTTGGAAAAATTAAACTCATAAAATTCTCCATCAAACTTGGTTAAAACTTTATCCTTCCTACAATCTATAATAGCTCCACAAGTTTTCAAGAAAGGTCTACCAAAAATGATAGGACAAGTTTTTACTAGCTTCTGAACCAAGCACTAGAAAATCAGCAGGATATTTAATATTACCACAAAGAACTTCCACATCTCTTACAATACAAATAGGGCAGACTGTCTCTCTATTAGCAAGGTGAATAACCACATCAATGTCCTCAAGTTCACAAGGACCAATTTCATGCATAATTTCTATGTAAAGCTCATAAGGAATAGCACAAGAACTAGCACCAATATCACATGAACCATAATAGCAATGATCACCAATTCTAACAGAAAGCATAGGGACACAAGCTTTCCTAGATTTACTAGGATGAGAGACAATATTAGAAGCATCTTCAGAGAAGATAATGTGCCCATATTCTACATTTTTAGTGACAAGATCTTTCACAATGGCTACTACAGGTTCAATATTTATTTGTTCGTCAGGTTCCACAGCATTCTTTGTACTTTTGCTAACCACATTAGCTATAATAGAATGTTCCTTTACCTTAGCAGGAAAAGGAATTTTCTCAATATAAGCTTCAGGCAAAATAGAATCAACAGTACAAACTTCAATGTTTCTAACAGGAACATGATTAGAAATATCTTTATAAGGTGCATGGTACTTGTTCCACTCCTTTTGAGGTATTTCAATATAAGAGGCAAAGGACTTAAAACAATTTGCAGTAACTTGATAATCAAGACCATACTCAGTACTAATATCATGAAAGTCATCGGTTCCCATAAAAGATTTAATGCATTCGTAATCATAATTTAAACCTGACTTTCTTCCTTTGTCATTCTCCCATGCTTCAGTGTTTTCTTGAATACGGTCTAGAAGATCCCATTTAGCTTCTTCTTTCATATGTGTGAATGATCTAGCGCAAGAAGCATTTAGTAATATTTATCATGAAGAGAAAGCCTTGCATAAAAGTTATTAATAATAATATTGCTAGGGAGTTCATGAATAGGACATTTAAGCATTAGTAATTTCAATCTCCCCCAATCTTGGGCCGTACTCTTGATGCAGCGCTGAGTTGATGTAGGAGCGCTTCGTTGGGAATCCCAAGAGCAAGGTGTGAAGCAGCACAGCAGCAAGTTTTCCCTCAGTAAGAAACCGAGGTTATCGAACCAGTAGGAGGAAGGAAACGTTACACAGGTGTTGCAAGCAACGCAGAGACCTGCACAACACAAACTCCAAACTTTGCTCCAACAAATTAGTGAGGTTGTCAAGCTCACCAGTTTGCTGTAACAAAGGATTAAACATATGGTGTGGAAGGTAATGGTTTGCAACAAGTAAGCAAGTAACAGTGGAAGATGTATCAATGGTAAAGATTGGGTCGGGGTCCATAGTTCACTAGAGGTGCTCTCCTTAGATAAACAACATGGCATGAAGGGTAAACAAATTACAACAGGGCAATTGATAGGAACTGAGCAAGGCATAACAATGCAATTACTAGTCAGAAAGATCCTATGAGATTCGATTGAGCAATACAACAAGATACATAGACCGCCATCCAACTGCATCTATGACTAGAAGTCCACCTTCAGGTTATCATCCGAACCCCCTCCAGTATTAAGTTGCAAGCAACAGACAACTTCTTTAAGCAAAGTGTGTAAGGTAAACAGTCCACATGTTCCATGAACAAGAGACCGTTGTTTTCTCCCTAGTGGCAACAACACATCTATAGCTGAAGAGATTTCGTACACTTCCCTTGGAAACTAGAGGCATGAACCCACTATCGAGCATAAATACCCCCTCTTGGAATCACTAGCAACTACTTGGCCAAGATAGCTACTAACAACAGAGATCATGCAAGATCACAAAAAACACAGACATGATCGAATCATAAAGACAAAACCGTTAATCAAACCAACATAATAATCTCAATATCCATCGGATCCCCGCAAACACAACATGCATGATTACAAATAGATTAGATCTTGATCATAAACGGAGCTCACAAGATCTATACATGAAAGCACAAAGGAGGAGATACAACCATCTAGCTACTACATGGACCCATAGTCCAATGTGGAACTACTCACGCATCATACCGGAGAGAAGGCCTCCGGGATGATCTCCCCTCCAGCAGGGTGCCGAGAAGAACTTCAGATCCCCCCGATATAGGGATGATGGTGGCGGCGGCTACAGACGGTTTAGTGGAGATTTAATCGGGTGATTAGGGTTTCTACATCGGGGGCTTCTTATAGGCGAAGGGGGAGGCCGAGGATGCGGCCAGGGGCCTCAAACCCTAGCTAGGCGTGGGGCTAGGCCCACCCGCTCCTGGGGTGGGTGTAGCCCCCCCTGGCTGGCCCCTCCGGCTCCCCTCTGGACTTCTTGTTCCCCAAGGAAAGTAATTGACTTTGACGTTTGTCCCGTCCAATTTCGAGAATATTTCTTTACGAACTTTTCTGAAACCAAAAACAGCAGAAAACAGGCATCTGGCACTGTTACAACTTGTTAATAGGTTAGTACCAGAAAACATGTAAAAAGCACCTCAAAGTGTGGACAAGTAAAGCAAAGTAGATACTAAACAAGCATGGAGCATCAAAAATTATAGATACGTTTCCAACGTATCAGCATCCCCAAGATTAACTCCTGCTCGTCCTCGAGTAGGTAAGTGATAAACAGAATAATTTTTGAGGTGACATGCACCCTCACAATAAAGATCCAACCATTTGCAAGCATTGAAAGGTGGGATCAAAGAACTCTAAACATGTGCATGAAATATGGAGTTCTAACAATAGGACATAGCAACTATGCATGCAACATGACAAGCTACAAACAAAGATCATGAATAACATGCATTGAAAAACGTTTGTTTGTTTCACATATAGAAAACATAGCATAGTGGTAATCAGCTTGTCCCTCATAGAGTAGCAAATAGATTTAATAGGACACCTGCAAAGTTCACAAGGGTGACTAGAAACAAGTAGAACAAGAATAAGTAATATCACACTATGCATCAAATAGTAAGCTTTGGAACACTGCACACAGAATGACAACTATGCTCTCTTAATGGTGCCTAAAGGTAGAAGGTGGAGACTCAATAGTGGTGGAAGAAAGGCCTTTTTGTAAAGGAAGCAGGGATTATAAGTTTCAAAAAGAGCTTCCAAAAATTATGGTACTTGTTAGCTTTCAGCCCTCATTACCCCTATCATAAGCATCTTGAAGTGGTTACGGTTAAAGTGGCAAAGATGGAGTATATGCTTGACGAGGTATAAGTTTGCAATCTCAAGTCCCTTGAATACGAGGGCCACACCTCATGCATACTCAACTTTGGGTCCAGGTAAGTTCTTATCATTGTAAGTATTTGCATATCATTGAGAACCACCAACGGGGTACCCCTTGAACATGGTACATGAGCTTTCCCCTAACCAAAATGACAAGGCAAGCAGACAATGAGCATCTCAGCAATCTTTTTATTTACCATATGCATAGCTTTTTATTGAGGATGCTTCATAGATAGCTCACTATGGTGATGCTGCAAGTTTCCACCATGATTAGGCATGGCTTAGGCTAGCGGCCCAGGCGTTTCTCTAACACAGGATACAAACTCCATGGACTTACAAGTTCCCTCTTTATTTCACACTGGTGACATCCATAGACAAAAGAACACGATGTCAACTGAGTATAAAGTACAAGTGCAATGTTGAAAACGTTCCCCGTGACAGCACGGTTCTGCTAATTCCAACTTATAAGTGCAAGCATATACAACAAAGTTGTCACAATGGTTCAAGTTTATTTAGGGGCAAAGAATACAAAGTGTGCCACCAAGTTCATGAGGGCTTTAATCACTAATTTTTCACATAACAAAATAGTTTTTAATTGGAAGATAGTTAAAAACAAGAATATACTTGGAATGGTGTAACACACCATGCATAGGAGTTTATAGTGGACACTTTGGAATAACTTGGTTTCTTGCGAGTTGGAGGCATGAGTAGGGCTTACTCATACAAGTGGAGGCTAGCAAAAGACTGGGAGCAATACCCTCAAAAAAAAAGACTGGGAGCAACCAACTAAGAGAGCAATTATGGCCATAATCATGCAGTGCAACAAAACATACTAATCAAAGCAAAGAGTGGTACTACAAGTCAAGGACTAAATGATCATAGAGGCTAATGGTGACTTGTGAGAGTCATAACATGGTGTGAGCATGTGCCAAGTCAACAGAAGCAAAGCATCAAAGGAGAATACCACAATACTATGCTTTTGCATGCTAAAACAACGCATAATTTCTTCAAGGCACACTAAGCAATCCCAATTGTTTGGAACAAGACATACTACAGAAATAATCACTAAGCATAAGGTCAAAACAATACCTAGCATGTCATGCTAAAGTCTAAGTCACATTCAATGCAAGCTCCTCTTGCACTTCAAGCAAGAACTTACTACTCCTTTCCAACACCAAGCAACTTATTTGCAAAACAACACAGCGAGAACGGAGGTCCAAACTACTTTATTCAAGCAAAATAAACAACCTAAGCAAAGCAAACAAAAACTAAGACGCTCCAAGAACAACACAACTGTGCATGAAACAATAAAAACGGAGTGTCTAGACAGACCTGAGCTTTTTATTGATGAAGAAGGGGATGCCTTGGGCATCCCTAAGCTTTGACACTTGTACCTTTTGGATATTTCTTGGGGTGACACCATGGTGGCATCCCCAAGCTTGAGCTTTTGTCAATTCTTCATCTCATTGCATCATTCTCTCTTTACACCTGAAATTTTTCCTTCATACAAAACTTCACACAATCTTCATTAGCAACATTAGTATATTCAAAACATATTAGACCTCTGGCAAAGCTTTGGAACAGCAAGGATTTTCACTAAAAACACGAGCTATTGTAGTAACTCCTTCAAAAAGCTCAATTCACCTAAAGAGAACTCAAAAAGGAATCAATAAGAAGCAAATGCAAATAATGGTAGAAATCTGTCAAAACAGACCAGCGGGTAGAAACCGATTTTTCCGAACATCTTCTGTTGCTCAAATCAAAAAGTGTTAAACTAACGAAAGTTATATAACATATTGGGGGATTTATCGTAAATTTTGAGCTCAATCCGAGTTACAGAGACTCCTTACGTATTTTTTTGGTGGAGGACAGAAATCTGTTTCGGGACAGCAACTCCCCAAATCTTACTTCTCTCTCATTAGAGGTCATTCTTGGCACAAAAAGCAAACAAAAAAGATAAGGATAGGTCACTGAAGTAATGACTTCCAAGACTTAAGTAAACTCTTGGGTTATCTCCCAACAAGTACTTTTCTTTAACGCCTTTAAGTTAGGCTTGATAGCTTGAGAAGATGCTCACATAAGAATTATGAATTGAAGTCAAAGAGAGAATCAAGAAGCAAATTCAAAACAAATTTAAGTCTAACCCTATTCCTATGCATGGGAATCTTGTAATAAAATAAATTCACAAAGAACAAAGTGACATGCATAGGAAGATAAAACAAGAGTAACTTCAAAACTTTCAGCACATAGAGAGGTGTTTCAGTACCATATTTTCCTCTCTCATAATAATTTTCAGTAGCATCATGAATAAAATCAATAATATATCTATTACATAAAGCATGCTTTTCATGATCTACAAACACAAAATCTCTATCAAGCTCAAACTAGTGGGATTAAAACCTTCACAGGTTTTACTCAAAGTAGATATTTCAAAAGGATCCACAGGAACATAACATTCATCCTCCTTTAGTAAGCATGGGGGACAATCAAATAATATAAGAGGTAAAGAGTTACTCTCATTAGAAGGTAGACATGGTTAGATTCATTCTTCCTCCTTTTGTTCATCACTCTCCTCCTCTTTTTCATCTAATGAGCTTCCAGTTTCAACAATTTCTTCTTCCATAGGCTCCTGCAAGGCATTAGTCTCTTCCAGTTGTGTAAAGCACCTATTAAAATATTCAAGAATATAGCCATTTGCTTCCTTGTAAATGTCAAAGAAAAATTTAAGTATATCATAAAACTCATGTTCATAAGGTGGATCATCAGTATTTTCAAGCAAACTGGCAAGTTCAAATGCACCCTTGAAGGCAATAAATTCTTCAATTTGTCCCACATCATAAATGTCATAATTTCCTTTAACATAAGAGGATATGGTAACATTATCATTATACTCACATTGAAAAGGGAGGTGTTTATACCTCCTATAGCAACAAGCTTTATCAAAGCAATAAGTAACATTATAAGTAGAGCACACGTCTCTAGCAATAGTATTCAACTTATCAATTTGTTCCCATAAGTGTTTCCTTTTTTGTGACAAACGGTGTTCCTTATAATAAAACCTTTGTTCTTCCGTGAACTCACCTTGCCAATAAGAACTAGTTTCAAAGAAACCATCCATTGATAGAAAGCATGACACGGAAAGGGAATAACAGACCAGCAACTAGAGTAGGAACTACTTTTTGCGTTTTTGAATAAAGCAAGCAAACCAAACTAGACTGATTTTTTAGTTTTTTTTAAAGAGGAAAACAAAACCGAGCAAACGAAACAAAGCAAACTAAAAACAAAGTAAAGAGAAAGGAAGTGAAGGACTCCCCTAGTGAAGACGTCCTTAGCCTCCCCGACAACAGTGCTAGAAAAGCTTGATGCAGCGCTGAGTTGATGTAGGAGCGCTTCGTTGGGAACCCCAAGAGCAAGGTGTGAAGCATCAAGTTTTCCCTTAGTAAGAAACCGAGGTTATGGAACCAGTAGGAGGAAGGAAACGTCACACATGTGTTGCAAGCAATGCGAAGACCTGCACAAAACAAACTCAAGACTTTGGCCCAACGAATCAGTGAGGTTGTCAAGCTCACCGGTTTGCTGTAACAAAGGATTAAACGTATGGTGTGGAAGGTAATGGTTTGCAACAAGTAAGCAAGTAACAGTGGAAGATGTATCAATGGTAAAGATTGGACCAGGGTCCATAGTTCACTAGAGGTGCTCTCCTTAGATAAACAACATGGCATGAAGGGTAAACAAATTACAGCAGGGCAATTGATAGGAACTGAGCAAGACATAACAATGCAATTACTAGTCAGAAAGATCCTATGAGATTCGATTGGGCAATACAACAATATACATAGACCGCGATCCAACTGCATCTATGACTAGAAGTCCACCTTCAGGTTATCATCTGAACCCCCTCCAGTATTAAGTTGTAAGCAACAGGCAACTGCTTTAAGCAAAGTGTGTAAGGTAAACAGTCCACATGTTCCATGAACAAGAGACAGTTGTTTTCTCCCTAGTGGCAACAACACATCTACAACCGAAGAGATTTCTATCACTTCCTTTGGAAACTAGAGGCATGAACCCACTATCGAGCATAAATACCCCCTCTTGGAGTCACTAGCAACTACTTGGCCAAGATAGCTACTAACAAGGGAGAGCATGCAAGATCACAAACAAAACAGACATGATAGGATCATAAAGACAAAACCATTAATCAAACCAACATAATAATATCAATATCCATCGGATCCCCGTGAACACAACATGCATGATTACAAATAGATTAGATCTTAATCATGAACGGAGCTCACAAGATCTATACATGAAAGCACAAAGGAGGAGATACAACCATCTAGCTACTACATGGACCCATAGTACAAGGTGTAACTACTCACGCATCATACCGGAGAGAAGGCCTCCGGGATGATCTCCCCTCCGGCAGGGTGCCAGGAAGAACTTCAGATCCCCCCAATCTAGGGACGATGGTGGCGGCGGCTACAGACGATTTCGTGGAGATTTGATCGGGTGCTTAGGGTTTCTGCATCGGGGGCTTCTTATAGGAGAAGGGGGGCCGAGGAGGTGGCCAGGGGCTTCAAACCCTAGCCAGGCGCAGGGCTGGGCCCACCCACACCTGGGGTGGGTCTGGCCCCCTAGCTGGCCCCTCTGGCTCCCCTCTAGACTTCTTGTTCCCCACAAAAAGTAATTGACTTTGATGTTTGTCCCGTCCAATTCCGAGAATATTTCTTTACTAACTTTTCTGAAACCAGAAACAGCAGAAAACAGGCATCTGGCACTGTTGCAACTTGTTAATAGGTTAGTACCAGAAAACATGTAAAAAGCACCTCAAAGTGTGGACAAGTAAAGCAAAGTAGATACTAAACAAGCATGGAGCATCAAAAATTATAGATACGTTTCGTATCAACTCTCTCCATCATGAGGCCAAAAGTTATATATTTGATTCCTATCCTTATGAATCTCACTGGGAGGATAGATTTTAGAATAAAAGAGAGGTATTATTTCCTCCCATTCGTCCATTCTTCAGCAGCTTATACCATTCTTCAGCTCTTATTTTAAATGATATAGAGAGTAACTTTTTCTTAACCTGATCAGTTGTGATACCTGCACACTTAAACAACCCGCATAACTCATGGATAAAAAGCAAATGATCACCAGGATGGACAGTTCCATCCCCAAAATAATAATTATCCATAACATGATCAACAATTCTTATAGGTATCTTAAAAGGATCTATCTCAATAGGTGGTGGTTCATCTACTACCCTAGCAGTGGTAGTAGCTTTCCCGAATAGGAAACCAAGTGGGTTATCCATATTGGAAACAAAGTAACAAACAAAAGTAAAAAAGCAATACTCACAGTAGAAGTTTCCTTTACCAGTTCCACTCTTCGATATCGCTTCACTCCCCGGCAATGGCGCCAGAAAATAGTCTTGATGACCCACAAGTATAGGGGGTGTATTATAGTACTTTCGATAAATAGGAGTGTCGATCCCAACGAGGAGCAGAAGATGTTGAGTAGTGGTTTGGATCAGGAAATCTCTGTAAATACTTAACAAACAGATTTTTAGGGGTTTTTGATAAAGCAAGGAAATAAAGTGCAAGTAAATAAAGAAAGCAGATAATTGCAGCAAGTGGCCCAATCCTTTCTTAGCAAAGGACAAGCCGGTGGTAATAATTATGAGGACCAAACGTTCTCGAGGACACATGGGAATACTGTCAAGTGCTTTCGTTTCATATAGTTGATTAATCTTCTTTGGTTTGTTAATTGCTGTGTGGGTGAACCTATGCTAATGTACTGAGCTTACTAGGACTAATACATACTTGTGATTAAACCCCTTGCAAGCATACGCAACTACAATAAAGTAATTAAGATAAAAACCTAACCACAACCTTAAACTCTGAGATCCTACACTCCCTTATGCAAAGGTTTCCTAACGGGGGTTCAGGTTTCTGTCACTCCGGCAACCCCACAATTAGTATCCAAATACACAATGCATTACCCTAGGCCCATAAATGGTGAAGTATCATGTAGTCGACGTTCACATGACACCACTAGAAGAATAGCACCGCAACTTAAATATTAAACCATTGAATAATGCCTCAACACAATTCCACTACTAACAACATGACTTCTCCCATCTCCTCAAGAACTAAACGAACTACTCACGAGACATCATATGGATCAAGATCAGAGATGATATGATGATGGATAACAATCTAAACATAAACATTCAATGGTTCCACTCACAAGCATCAACTACAATATTAGTTAACACCGAGAAAGCTTCCCCTAAGAAATATGTAAGATTCAACACAATTGTTACAGCAGGATGGAGTGGTGATGATGGTGCTGGTGGAGATGGTGGTGTGGATGATGATGATGATCTTGATGAAGTCTAGCTTGATGATGGTGTTGATGGCGACGATATCCCCTCTCCGGGAAGGAATTTCCCCGGAAGAAATCTGTCTGCCGGAGAGCTCTTTCTCTCTTTGTAGTTTTCGCCCCGCAGAGGCGGCTGAATCTTTCTGTGGTTGCTCCCCCGAACTTTAGGGTTTCAGGAGGAAGATATAGGCGAAGGGGCGGAGCCAGAGGTGGGCCAAGGTGGCCACACCCCCTGTAGGCACGGCCTAGGGTGGCTCGTGCATGGGGGGCTGTGGGCCCCCTATGGCCCAACTCCGCCTCCCCTTTTGGCTTCCTTTGTCTTCTGGAAAAATATAATTTTCCATAGTTTTTTTGGTATTTTTCTGATCTTCGCAAAAATTGCATCTAGACACCGCTTTTTCCATCAGAATCCTGACTCCGGCAGTTCATCCTCCAAGAATCATCCAACATGCAAAAACAGATGAAATAACATAAGTATCACCTCTTAATATGAAATATGTCAATGAATAGAAGCAATTTATGATATAGAATAGTGATGCAAAATGGATGTATCATCAACTTCATCTTATCCATCGGTTCTCCCTCTTCTGGCTGGCCTTGCCGGCCAGAGGCCGGCCAGAGGGAGGGAGAACCTGATATAATTGTTGTGTTTTTAGTAAAACTAGTTTTTTCAGCACAATAGTTTTGGATTGATGATTGTATTTTTTTGTCCTTCGTGTCAATGGAGATGACAACTTTTTCAATAATTGTTCTTCGTCCCTTCATTCAATTTTTTTTCAATGTTAATGGTGGTGTTGGAAGATCAAATTTCTCTAGATATGGTATTTGATATCTTATTTCGTTGGATCAATTTTGGATGGTTTCTGATGGTTGTCACAAGGAGCTTGATCCTACAATATATACCCTAGTTTTTACGTTCTTGATAATGGTTATTCACACGGATCCCAACGATGTTGACTAGGATGTTCTGTTGCTTCCCCTAAAATACTAGTGTTAGTACTCTTGTCGATGTTGATTGATTACTTCAATGGCTGCATGCGTGCATGTAGCCTTGGTATTGCGGATAAAATTAAAATTAGAGAGAACTCGTTGGTATTTACAGGTCCGTGGTTTGATATTTGTAGGTTTTTACGTTTGCCTTAAAAAATGTATAAGATTGTGTCATAAAAGAAGAAAGAGTTTGGAAACCTTTATGATTTGCTAGTTTCTTTTAGTTTTTAAATTGTTGAAGTTAGCTTGCTCACGTATCTTTACCATGTACTATTCGCTCCTATAAATATATCATGGATTGTCCCCAAAAAGATCATGGAGTGTTCGATCATTGCGAAACACCGAGGTTACAATAGTTTTTATGTGTTCGCAACATCATCGCAATATCTCATGGCATGGCAAAACATAAAGATCGCAACACTTCACACATACAAATGCAACAATGATAATTGTTTCAATGCAACAAACTTCTCGTAGGTCATGGCAAATTGATGATAAAAATCATCACACATACTACAACATGGAATCAACGCTTGCAAGACAACACAAAACACTTGCAACATGAACACCTTGTCCGCACCAAACATCTAGATTCATTACAAGATTGCACCCAGTGCTACAACAAAATAACTTATATAGCATCCAAAATTCGCAAATTACACACCATGACCACACATTGGCTCATGAGCAGCGATCTAGTTCTCCAAAAACTGATCGATCCCAAATCATGTGAATTTTAATTGATTTTCCCAAACCAATCTTCATTGGTTCGCCGCATGGTGGAATCCCGTATTGAGTTCTTGAGCTCCATTTCATGCCCATGGTACCCGGGATCTATTTGTTTCTACATGAATTTTGTGCAGGTAGCCACGAGCTCCATCGTTTCTCCTTCATGGCCTCTCATTGAAGGAGGGTTTCTCCACGAGGAAAGATGCCATTACGAGGGAATAGTTTTGAGGGAGGTAGAGATGCTATATCAGAAAAGAGCCATACATATAAAAAGGGATATCTATTGTAGGAGGGTGTGGATCCTCTAATGACTTTAGGTCACTAGCATGTGTGGACGACCCACTAGTGAGCCACTCAAAGTCCCACACATTAGACAATTCGGGATTGGTTGTAGACCGTGTGCCACACTTCTCATGATTTGATTGTAGGGAATCATTTGCACACAATTTTCTATGCAAAATTTGTCTAAGGACATGTTTGGTAGTGGTCCAGCTTCCAGCTTCTTCGAACTCTGACTTGGAGTAGCACCGAACATTCTAGCTCCGTGGAGCTAGATCCATGCCAATTTTCCCCTTTTGCCCATTCCCGGATCAGCACATCATGGAGCATCACTATATTACAACAATCTGCCACCACCAAGTAAAGAAAAACAGGTTAACCCGTTGTTATTTCCCCCACCTTCGGCAGAATGGATACAAATAACCCTTTTTTGAAAGAATTTCACAAACTAAACTCTTGGTGAAAGAATTTTACAAAACTAACCCTTTTGGTAGCGCCTAACACAAAGGCGCTATGCTCAATGGTGTAGCGCCTTTCCCAAAGGCGCTATACTCTTTGCCAGCGTGACACACGGGTCCTATGGTACGTTTGACTGAAACGTCACTATACATAGCATAGCGCCTATATGTTAGGCGCTACACTAGCCTACATATATAATGTCTGTATTTAGTTGATAGAGAAGTATGGTGGCTGAGTTGGTTGAAGTTTTTGTTGCTAACTAGTAGGTTGTGAGTTCAACTTCCCATAATCTTACATTTTATTTTTATTTTTTAAAGGCTGCGATATTGGTTTATATTGTTATACATATGGAAATATGTTAATTCTAGAATTCTTATTTATTTTTAAAAAATGAAAACCGAGTATAAAATTTTATAATCTCTGTTAAAATTATTTTTCAGAAGCATAAAACCGATTATGTTTTGGAACTGTACTAGTTTTATTATAGTCTATAAAAGCCTATAAAAATACATTTAACAAAAGTCTATAAAAAACTATAAAACATATTGAATAAAAAAACTTAAAAATAACACACAAAAGACTATAAAAACAAAAGTCTACGCGACAAAGGAAAAAAGAGCCAAAGATGACTAGACAAGCCACGGCACACACGAACACTAGAAAGAGAAAAAACAAACTGTGTGGTCTGCTAGCCTGAATGGTTGTACGTATATGGTGTCTTCGGTCAAATCATGCGCGTAATAGAAATCTTGAAAGGGTTATATCGGTTTACAAGGTTGACTATGACATAAGCTACATCTTAACTAGTTAAAAATAAGTACTAATTTTTTTTATTTTGTGCTTCAGACAACACGGTAGAGTCAAAATAAACTAGGAAAGCGAAACCTATTTTGTTTGAATTAACGAAATTTATACTTAGTTAGCGAAGTATTAAAGAGTAACGAATAAACAATCGATTAGGTGGTATACACGTTTACAAAAACATGAAAAAAAATATATGACGAAACACTTTCTTTATGACATGTACGGACGAGACAAAAAAGTGAGCGAGCGTGCCATATTAATCTTCCATATACCGACAGCGTAAATCACTGTTTCGCCTGCTTTTAAAAACACTAATAACTCAGTTGAAAACAAAATTGGTTGTCCTGCTCCCCTACCGTAAATCACTATCGATTGAGTTTTTTAAAGCTAGTAAAATTTTAAAAGATACTCGGTTTCCATTTTTAAAATAAATAAGGATGCTAGAATTAACATATTTCCATATGAACAACAATATAAACTAATGTCACAGCCTTCAAAAAATAAAAATAAAAAGTTAGATTTGGGGAGTTGAACTAACAACCTACTAGTTAGCAACAAAGACTTTAACCAACTCAGCCACCATACTTCTCTATCAACTGAATACAAACATTATATATGTAGGCTAGTGTAGCGCCTTACGCATAGGCGCTATGCTGTGTATAGTGACGTCCCAGCCAAACGTACCATGGGACCCGCGTGCCACGCTGGCAAAGAGTGTAGCGCCTTTGTGTTAGGCGCTACTAAAAGGGTTAGTTTTGTAAAATTCTTTCAGCGAGAGTTCAGTTTGTGAAATTCTTTTAAAAATGAGTTATTTTTGTCCATTCTGCCCCCACCTTCACGCCCTGCCTCTCTTCCTCCGATGTATCCCCATCCTATCAGGAAAGACGCCTCCCCCTCCCTATTCTCCTTTGGCCGCCACCTTCGTCCTCTCCTCCGGCCGCCACCTCCATCATCTCCTCAGGACGCCACCCTGACCACCTCATCCAGTCGGGGCCGCGCCCCCTCCTGCAACTAGCTCTAGTTCGCGGCCACGCCTCGATTAGATTGATCAGGGAGTTGGACCCAAATGCAATCAGGGAATTGCTTATCGAGTGGATATCAGGGACTTGGCACAGATTGCAATAAGCTCGATCTCCTAGGGATTTGGCTGCCTGTACTCCAATACACTTCCTAAACCCACTTTCCCGCATGCAGCTCCAGCCCTAGCTTGTCCAAATCCAGGCACACGCTTAAACTCGCGGGCGGATGGGCGCAATTGCTGCCCGTCGCTCTCCTTCCTCCCCTTCGCGGTCGTTCCCTCCTCTCCTGGCGGTGGAGGTTGCAGTGGTTAGGGCACTCGACGTGGGGATGATTTTGGGTGTGGGGAATAGATTAAAGCTCTAGGGAAGATGACCCGTAATGAAAAATTAGAAAAATAGTGGAGCTATACTTTTTGGGCTCGATTCATCAGTTCTGATCGTGCCAAGAAGCAGGCATGTCGAACATTTCTTGCTCTAGTAGCAACGTCGGGTCGTGCTAAACATAGCTCCGTAGCAGCGCCTCACGCCCGAGCCGCACGCAAGCGACCCTCTTTCTCGTCGGCCAGCGTCCCTCCCCTCCTTTACGATTTCTTCCTCACCTCTGCCAGTGGAGCCGTGGAAAGCTGCGTCGTCCCCGTCTCTAGTGAGGTACAAGCCTCGTGTCCGCCGGTGACAACGAGGTCCTGGCCAGCCAGCCATCCTCTAAACCCCTCGACCTGCACTCTGGCCCTAGGTCTAGTCATCGTCAAGACCCCCAACCCTAACCCTAAGTCCGGCGAGTACGTACCCACCCACAGCTCTAAGGTCTCTTCCTCGCCTCACCTCCGTCGGGGCGCCACGGCCGCGTCGTCCCCGATGTCGATGAGGACTGCCGACGCGCTTCGTCTTCTTCTCTCTGTTGCTGGTGGGCCTGCCCACGAGCTGGCGCGGAAGGCACAGGGGCACCGCCAATGGGTGGAAAATAGCATTTCCGGTGGGCAGCCCTAGTTTGCGATCGACCGGTCAAAAAATTTCGGGCGGTCTGTTCCGACCAGACATAAATGGAGTGGTCCACCGTGCCCTTTTTGTCCTGGGTGGAGTGTAGACACCCTGCCATACCCTTTTCTATGCAACTCCGCATGCTTCAGTTTTCCCTCCACTTCCCTCTCCGACCACTCACCTTTTCTTGACATTCCCTTTACGTTTTCCTTTCCTCGCCCATGTGGCTAACCTTTTCCCGTCAATTCCCTTTCCTCACCGTAGCATTTTTTAGCTGCTTCATGTCAATTCCCTTTTAGGGACAGTGAAATTTTAGGGTAAAAAATGGGTGGGGCTTAACACCAAAGAAATCTCACTTTCAACAAATATGAACTACCATTTTCAACAACAAAAAATATATCATTTTGTGCTCCACTCCATTAATGTGAAAGAACAAAAAAGAATTTACTACTACTATTTGCTAATATCAGCAAAAATAAAAGATGCCTTGTTCTCATTGTTCCATATGGTTCTTGGCATCTACATAAGATGGTAGCATTGAAAAATATGTTACATTCTTAAATCACTATTTACAGGAACTCAACTTAAATTGCAAGTCTGTTAACAAAAGTAACAAACATATTTTTTAAAATTGTGAAATATTATGTGGACATTATAAATCATTTGGGAACTTGATAAAACCAAAACTTGCATAATTTACTTTTAAGCATGAGGAGAATTATTTTATAATGAAGTACATTAATAGAGTATTAAACTTCTAGAAACTATGCAGATTGATAAATGTTTATAATTTTAATAAAAAAATATATAATTCAATTTATAAGTACAAATGCAGCATTATTTATCCTTGTTGCTACCTAATACAACAGTTTTCTAAAAGCTCAAGTGCATCTAGCAAACAAGAAATATGGAAATCGCTGACCAATGTAAAATAAAACAATAATACGGAGGTGGGATCCCTAGAAATGCCAAATATATATCACCTAACATAGAGCACGTCACCCTCATGTATCTTTATATTTTTATCGAGCAAAGGAACCTAAAGTTGATTCATTTTGGAAAAAAAGATATATTATGCACCTTTGTGAGCCTTCTCGGTTGTACACGAAACTGCACCAGTTTCTGCACATAGCCCATTGCAGCGTCAGCGCACTTGTTATAGCTAGAAACTTTACCATCCGAGGAGATAGAAAATGCAATTAACATGCAATCAGAATCACGCAGCGGAATTGCCAAACTCTCAAGGTTTTTCGATCCTCGTCAAGGTGATACCTTACTACAAAAGTAACACAAATTATTAAATCTTGAGAAGGGAATAGAGATGCACTATATCGTAAGAGAAGGAAACAAAAAAGCCATACAACATGAGTTAAAATAAGGGAGGTGCTGGAGTTGTTTGATTTACACATGAAATGCAGTAATGCATCATAGTAAACACTACTCAGCAGTTTTCCATGTTACATGTCCCATAATAGCACCAGCATGAATCATACTTCGTTCCCCAACCATAATGGTTCACTACTTTAGACTATCCAGGGATCTAAGGTAGAATGTAAATCATCACACCAGGATTCATCTCTTTCTGAATGTAAATAATTTCTCTTTTTTGGCTGGTATAAAATGTCACATATAGAACCGTATTGACAGAACAAACTAAAAGTACTCCCTCTGGTCCATGTTAATGGACTCAATTTTGTCTAGATTCATATGAATCTAGTTAAGTATTTAGACTAGATGCATATATATCTAGACAAAGTTGAGGCCATTAATTTGGATCAGAGGGAGTAATAGACTATCCCTAAAATAGAACAATATAACAGTTAGCAGTTAAGTCTAAATGGATGTGCTGAGGGGAAGCCAATGTGCCGAGTTCTTCACAAGCATCGTTACACGTTGTGCCAAACCTCATTAGCGATCATATCTATTCAACATGATAAGTAAAACATGAATATGCAGAACAACTTATGTTAGATAAATAATGTGGAACAACTGATGTTGAACAACTTATCAAAGCAAAGTAACATGTTACATAACTGATGTCAATAACTTATCAAAGCAAAAAAAAAGCTAGACGAGAAATACCTATGGCCTATGGGCATATATAACAATTTATCAACGATATCATAACAAAATTATCAATGAATTTATGAAGAAGTCATCAAGTCAACAAAAAATGGCTAACAACATATTAATTAGTAGTTATCAAGCATGTCATGGCATGGCAACTGATGCTGAATTTAGCATACAACTGATGCTCCCTAAGGATGGTTCTTAGGTGTTGTTCATGTTCTTCTTCCGACTTGGAATAGATCAGAATGTCATCGATGAAAACAACGAGAAACTTATCCAAGAAGTTCATAAAAATCTTATTCATGAGGTTCATGAAATAAGCGGGTGAAAGGATCGTATGGGCACCTAGAGGGGGGGAGGGTGAATAGGTGCTACTTCAAATTTTATTCTTTTTCAAATTAGGGTTTGACAAGAAAGGTAAATTCTCTAGAATATGCAACTATGGTGAATTTACCTATATGTCAACCAAGCACAAGCTAACACAACACTAAGCAAGAACAAGTAAGTAAAGTGCAGTAAAGGATAGAAGTAACCAAAGGAGTGGACGCGGAGACACAAGGATTTGTTTCCCGTAGTTCCTTCCTTTTGAGGGGAAGTACGTTTACGTTTGGAGAGGGGGTGGTTTCAAACCACCAATGCCACGAGAGGCCTCCCTTGTTCTCCGATGAATCTCACCCCAACGGGCTTGATCCACCTTACACAATATCGGCAACCTTCGAGGTGGAAGCCGGCACCTTTACAACAAGTTCGGGACACACATCCACAACTTAATTGGAGGCTCCCAAATGCAAGCAAGCTGTCAAGACAAATCAAAGACAAGCTTGTAAGAACCAAATCAAAGTTAGGGTTTCCAATGAAACACTAGAGCTTGGGGGCCCTCAAGTGAATGAGGGGGAAATGAAGATCTCTCTTGGTGAAGATGTAGATCAAGGCCTCCTCCTTCGATTCTCCAAAGATCAATGACTTTGGATGGTTGGATGAAGAGATCTTGTAGATTTGGTGGATCTAATGGAGTTGGTGTTCTTGAGCAGCTCGAGCAACTGGAGGAAGAAGATAAGGGTCCCTTTTTATAGGCAGCCCCCTCCACGAACCGTTTTCTGACCGTTGTAGAAAAGTCAGACCAGAGACTCCGGTCTGTAGACCGGAGACTCCGGCCAATCTCCGGACCAGCATCCGGACCGCCCATCTGAATGACCCAGAACAATCATGACCCAGCAACACCAGAGACTCCGGTCTTTCAACACCGGAGACTCCGGACTGAACAAGGTCCGGAGACTCCGGAGTATCCTCCGGTGCAGGCTCCGAACCCCTAGTCAGAATGTCCTAGCCCAGATCCTGAAGACCCCACCGGAGACAAGTCCGGAAATTCCGGACCATACTGGAGACTCCGGTCTTGGCAGACTGGAGACTCCGGTCTTGGCAGACTAGAGACTCCGGACTAGAGTTTCCATAAATGTGTCAAATGAGTGTGGACTTTTCCCAAGTGTGAGGGTGCTTTTCATCTATCATAATATCAACCTGTGTATAGTGACAAACTGTAAAATGATATACTTGTTGTTACCGAACACCAAAAGTGATTATGACAATAAATGCCCTTTCAATCTCCCCCTTTTTGGTGTTCGATGACAACAAGTGATTTGCATGGAATAACATATATATGTGACTCCCCCTGACTATGTGCAGCAAGATAATTAAGTAAATCATGTAAGGTAGATAGTATCAATGGTAGCACACATAAATCTCACACGAGTTACAATAGATGGTGCACACAAGCACATAGTCATAGTCACACACATGAACAGCAAATAACACACATAAAGTTCAAGTTCGAATATGGCAAATAAAAGCAGATAGTCACAAATCCAAAGTCCCAAGCCCATGCAAACCGATGAGAATGACTTCTCCCCCTTTGGCATCGAGACGCCGAAAAAGGGAAAAGACCTAAACTAGCGCCCCAACAGCTCAGTAGTCATCGTCATCCTCGTCATCCTCGGCATCCTCATCCTCCTCCTGGTCATCATCATCCTCATCATAGGCATCATCATCTTCTTCAGGAACAGCAGGTCCTTTGCCGTGAGGGCGACAAGACGAAGTACCCTGGTACCCGAAACCGGAGGTGACATTAGCAAAAGTTTTCCAATCCACCAGACTATCCTGTTGGGCATTCCATGCCCCAAATGAGAGTGTGTGATCGGACTCTGTGGACTGCTGAGCCCCATGCTCATCATTGTATTCATCTTCATTATCCTCAGCACCCTGTTCCTTGATTTCCTTGAGGAGATTCTCAATGCGACGGTTCCTTTGGTAGGATGCATGTTGTTGCTTACGGATGTCGACGTTCATGCAACAAAGGGTCCTCTCCCAAAAGCTGGCCTTCTTGACCCGCTCATGCACATAGTCTCGAGTCATAGTAGGCATAGGGGCATTGGAGGCATTCTTCCTCCAAACTCTAGGTGGAGAGGGAGCCCTCTCCGTCTCAATCTCCTCATCATCATCCCCATAGCGACGCCTCGGAGCAGGCCCCATACGCCCCTTCTGCTGCAGTGTGACCAGAGTGTGATCAGTGAGGTGTGGTGGGATGCCGAATGGAGAATCATGCTCCTGGGAGTTAATGAGCCTCATAATTAGGGGAGCATATGGAGGAGACTTCTTGTAAAGAATGGCATGGAACATCTTCTCGAAAATGAAGTCCATCACATCAATAGGTGCAGCATCCGCCTCAGGTCCAGCATTGAAGGTCTGGTGAGTATGGTACAGGAGGTTGACAAGCTCACCCCTAATTGCATCATCATTTCCAGCACTTGGTGCAATAGTGTGACGGAAAATCCTCATCATAAGGTTGTAGAGGGTCTTGAGTCCCTTGGAACCCCCCACAACACCATCATCATACAGAGGTGCCAGCTTCAACTTGTTCTCACCCAAAGCTGCAGAGTGCATGCGCAGCCCCACAGGAGTGGATACTCCATGAAAGGTCTCAAAGATGACGTTGGCAAAGTCATGAAACGTAGCCGTGCAGCGAGTGGTGCCAGACATCCACACCATGGTTCGGTCAAGATCAGACCCAAACACAATTGTGGCATAGAACTGATGTACAAGGTGGACATTGTAGTCTTCAAGCAGCTCCATCAAGTTGTAGAGACCCAGCTTCTCACAGATCCACAAGGCATCATTTAAGTAAGGGATCTGGCGCATCTGCTCAACACTCATGAACTTCTGAGGGCAGACAGGTGATTTGGTGAGCACACCATACACATCCTTCATGAACACGGCCTGTTCTTTCCTCCAGAAACGAGGGTCATCACTAGTGCGAGGTAGTGCATAGAAATCTGTCTTTCTCAGCTCACGGTACTCATCTTTAGACATTTTGGCCAAGGTCTGGAGGTTGTCATATTTGGCCTTCTTGGAACGGTCCTCTCGTTCAGCCCTCTCCTGATCCCTCTTCATGTAAGCAGCATCATGTGCCCGTTGTTTCCGGTTGGACGGAGGCACGATAAACTGACCCTGAGCTTCATCATAGCGAGGATTGCCCCTTTGGGACTTGGCCTTGGTACGACGAGGATGAATAGAACCATCACCTGTGAATAGCAGTGAGGGAGATAGCATGGAGATGAGTATATATGTCCCAATAATGCAGTACAAGAGATTTGATGCATTTCTGGACTATTTTGATTCACCCAACACCGGAGTCTCCGCACCTTATACCGGAGTCTCCGGTCCTGGGGACCGGAGTCTCCGGACCTAAGTCCGGAATCTCCGGTCCGGAGGCTTGGGCATGAGATGGGAAGATGCTGGTGAGGGTGAATCTAGTAGATCGGGCAATGCAACAAGGCTAAAGTACTAGAGTGCACGCAAACAAGTGATTCCAATGGAAAAATCGGCAACAATCCTCAAAAACACATCTAGAGATGAACCCTAGGAGAAAATAAATAGAGGAGCGGTACCAGATCTGTCCATGGGATCAATTCCTCCAGTGGGAATGACCCAATGGAGGAGAGGGGAAGCTTGGCTGGCGACACGACGGATCTCGGGGGCTTCTTGACCTCCGGGGAGGAGTTTTGGAAGGGGAGGCGACGGGTTTGGAGGTAGGGGACGTGGTGAAGAATAAGGAACTGATGTACCAATTCACCCCGCGCCCCCTTCTTTAAGTGACAGAAACCGTTTGGACCGGAGACTCCGGTCTACACCGGAGACTCCGGTGTATGTACACCGAAGACTCCGGTCCTCCTCGACCAAAAGTTCCAGGAAAAGTGTTTGGGGACATATATGAGAGATAGACAGTTTTTAAGATAGGGATAAGGCTTGGGTTGAGACATCAAACTGTGAAGAACCAACAAGAGCCATAGGAATTCACAAAAATGTTCAGAAAAGCTCCAACAGACTAGAATCAAGCAAATGACAAACATGAGTAAGTACCAACCTCTCGAATGAGAGAGGGCGGTGGCCTAGGCCACCATATTTGAGTAAACTTGGCTTGGCACCACGAAGATATATCTTGGGTCCATTACCAAAACTCATCATTAAGCTCACATATCACTAAATGATATTAAGAGGAATGATTTTGATTGCTTTGGGCATAATGGGGGAGGGATGGTCCAATAAATTAGGACCGCACTCCCACTATATCCATGCCTACACCTAAACCAAATATGAGTTGAACCATAGGTGAGAATGCAAGAAAATCAAGTCAAGCTCCTTGAATCTACGACATTTAGTTCATTCCTCAAATAGCAAAACCTTGCTTCATCAAGTGGCTTCGTGAAGATATCGGCAAGTTGATCTTTGGTCGACACATATGATAGATCAATATCATCTCGAGCAACATGATCTCTAATGAAGTGATGGCGAATCTCAATATGCTTTGTCCTTGTGTGATCCACCGGGTTATAGGCAATCTTGATGGCACTTTCATTGTCACATAGAAGAGGCACTTTGTCACAATGGACACCGTATTCCTTTAAAGTTTGCCTCATCCATAGCAATTGGGTGCAAGCACTAGCAACTGCCACATACTCGGCTTCGGCGGTGGAGAGATATATACAATTTTGCTTCTTGGAAGACCAACATACCAAGGACCTACCAAGGAATTGGCAAGCCCCGGATGTTGATTTTCTATCATCCTTGTCCCCCGCCCAATCCGAATCCGTGTATCCACAAAGAGCAAATGTTGAGCCTCGAGGATACCAAAGACCATAAAATGGGGTATGAACTAAATATCGAAAGATTCTCTTGACCGCCATTAAATGGCTTTCCTTAGGAGCCGCTTGATATCTTGCACACACACCTACACTCAACACAATATCGGGTCTAGATGCACAAAGGTAAAGCAAAGAACCAATCATAGACCGGTATACCTTTTGATCCACATCTTTACCATTTGGATTTTGTTCTAGATGAGTCTTTGTAGCCATGGGAGTAGGAGCACCATTTAAGTCTTGCAAATTGAATCTCTTGAGAATATCTTGAGTATACTTGGCTTGATTGAAGAACGTCCCTCCTCTCACTTGCTTGATCTCAAAACCAAGAAATACTCTCAACTCCCCCATCAAAGACATCCGGAACCTACTAGTAATAAGCTTTGATAATTCATCATTGAAAGCTTTGTTAGATGAGCCAAAGATGATATCATCAACATATATTTGGCATACAAAAAGCTCCCCATTGACTTTCTTAGTAAAAAGAGTGGGATCGATTTTCCCAACCTCAAATCCACGGTCAAACAATAACTCTCTAAGGTGCTCATACCACGTGTGTGGGGCTTGCTTGAGCCCATAGAGTGCCTTATCAAGTTTGTAGACATGGTTAGGGAAGTTGGGGTCCTCAAATCCTGGGGGTTGCTTGACATATACCAATTCATTTAATGGGCCATAAAGAAATGCACTTTCTACATCCATTTGTTGCAACTTGAAGTTATGATGTGCCGCATAAGCAAGAAGGATACAGATGGACTCAAGGCGAGCCACGGGTGCATAAGTCTCTCCATAGTCAATTCCTTCAATTTGAGAGAACCCTTGTGCAACCAATCTAGCCTTGTTCCTTACTATAATTCCATGCTCATCTTGCTTGTTCTTGAATATCCACTTTGTTCCAATAACATTGCGGCAATCCTTTGGCTTCTCTACTAACTTCCACACTTTGTTTCTCTCAAAGTTGTTGAGCTCTTTGTGAATAGCTTCTAACCAATCCGAATCTTCAAGAGCTTCCCACACTTTCTTTGGTTCAATCATAGAGATGTGTGATTGGTGTTCACTGAACCTCTTCAATTGTGCTCTTGTGGAAATACCTTTCCTTAGATCACCAACTACATTTTGTAGAGAGTGGTCTCTTAATTCCAACATTCTTTCCTTTCTAGCTTCACGACGAGCGTGGATCTCCGTGTTGTTTCTTGGGGGACCTTCTTCATCATTTTGATCCTCGTCTTGACCATCAACTTGACCTTGATCATCATTGGAATCATTTTCTTCATTTAGAGACACAGATTGACCTTGGTATTGATCAAGTGCCCTTCTTGCATCAATCTGAGCTTGTTTCAAAGCAGTTTGAACGGATCTTCCGTGTGCAATTGCCTTGGCACCACTTGACACCCTTGCGAATGAATCAAGCTCCTCTTGAAAAGAATTGTCACTAAGATCATCATGTTGAGGGTCCATATCTTGTCTTTGGCTTGTGTCATTGCCCTCCTTGGTGGATGGAGCTTGTTGATGTTGTGAAGATGAGGGCTCCACTTGAGTGGAGCATATTTCTTCTCGATCCGCCATAAGGGGTTCCTCAACGGGGCGGATATATCCCACACCCATTCTTCCTATGGCATCCTGAGGCATTTCATCATCTGCATCACAAGAATCAACACGCCCCCCTTGGGGACCATCATATTCTTGGAAAGTCACACTACAAGATTCTATGACGACTCCAGAGAGTTTATCATAGATTCTATAAGTGTGAGATTCGAGACCATAGCCAACAAAAATACCCTCAAATGCTTTAGACTCGAATTTGGACAACCGAACACCTTTTATGAGATAGAAACACTTACAACCAAACACCCGGAAGTAGGAGATGTTGGGCTTGTTACTGGTAAGTATTTCATATGGAGTCTTGTTGATTTCTTTGCGGAGGTAGAGCCGGTTCGAAGCATGGCAAGCGGTGGAGATGGCTTCGGCCCAAAAGTTGTATGGAGACTTAAACTCCGCCAACATGGTCCTAGCCATCTCAATAAGAGTCCGGTTCTTCCTTTCGGCCACACCATTTTGTTGAGGGGTGTATGAAGCGGAATATTGATGTTTTATCCCCTCATCACTAAGGAAATCATTCAAGGTGTAGTTCTTGAACTCGGTGCCATTGTCACTCCTTATGATCAATACGGGAAGGTTGTATTGACGTTGGACCAAGTTGATGAAGTCGATGAAGGTCTTTTGGGTCTCACTCTTCAACTTGAAGAAATACACCCACGAATATCTTGAATAGTCATCAACGATCACCAAGCAATCTTTCTTCCCACAAGGACTTGCATGAGATGGTGGACCGAAAAGGTCCACATGGAGGAGCTCCAAGATCTTGGTAGACTGGATGCGGTTCTTAGGCTTGTGAGGAGCGTCATGCATCTTCCCTAGAACACATGCCCTGCAAACACGATCTTTGGAAAAGGAAACATTTTCTTTTAGTCCAACAATATGGCCCTCCTTGTGGAGACTTTGCAAAGTTCTCATATTGACATGGGCTAGTCGGCGATGCCATAGCCAACCCACATTGGCATTTCCGAATAAGCACATTGGACCTGTAGTGGCTTGCCCCGAAAAGTCCACCACATACAAGTCATGTACGACGTACCCAACGAAAGCGACCTTGAGAGACTTGCTCCACATGAGGACCACAATATCATCATCAACAAAGACGGCAAAACCCATCTTTCCAAGAGCACGGACTGAAAGTAAATTGTATCCAAGGGTCTCAACAAGCATGACGTTCATGAGTGTAATGTCGTGAGCAACCACAACCTTGCCAAAACCCATTACCTTAGATTTTGACTTGTCGGCATATGTCACGGTGATTTGATCATCATTTGGCTTTAAGTCCTTGACAATAGACGAGCTTCCGGTCATATGACTTGTGCAACCACTATCAAGCACCCACTTTGAAGCCCCGGAAGCATATGTCTCCGTTCCTCTTGCCATAAGGCAAGTGACGTTCTTGATGGGAGAGTTCTCATTTGGAGAATCGAAGAGTGAGAATGTCGGAGTAGAAGTAGTGGCTAGAGCTGCCACACCATTAGAAGTTTCCTCTTCCTCATCTTCATTGTCGGAGGAGTATTCTTCATGAGTGATCAAGACAATTTCTCCCGACTTTTTGTTGATGGGATTCTTCTTGATGAAGGGTTTCTTGTAAGGTGCTTTGAGAGTCTTCTTCAACACAAGCTTACCCCCATGATCTTCTCTCTTCTCATAGGGACAACTTGCCACAAAGTGATAGCGGTCACCACAATTGAATCAAGTTCTCAATCTAGTAGTATTTTCTCTTTTCCCATTTGAGTTGCTTCTTCGTTGCATTTCCATCTTGGCCTTGGCGGGGTTCTTCCAAAAGTTCTTTGCATAGAAGGCCATGTATTTACTATGAGCAATATTGACTTCATCGGGATGGTCCATGGACAGTCCTTCATCACTATCATGTTCATCCCCATGATCCACAACTTTGGCCTTCAAAGCAACATTGACAACATTGCTCATACCAAGGGAACGAGCACGGGCATCTTTGGCATTCTTGGCGGCAACCTTGAAAGCGGCCATCTCTTGCATAACTTCATTGGAGGTCATGAGATGGTAGTTGTGTCTTCCGTGTAAGCTCTTCAAGTCCGTGGGCTCAAAGGGCATGAGTGCACTCACATATTTCCTTTTTATCGATGCATCATCCACATGAGAGGCACCCACATTTCTAAAAGCGGTGGCGGTGGTATTTAGCCTTTGGTACATGTCTTCATGATATTCTCCGTCCATCATGTAGAAACCTTCGGCTTCATTGCTTAGTGCATCATACCGATTCCTCCTCAGACTCTCATTTCCAACTAACAATATCGTGAGGGCATCCCAAGCTTCTTTGGCAATGCTAAAGTGCTCAATGTGTGGGTAATTCTTTGTACCCAATCCTTGTTGAATCATGTGCAAGGCAGTGGCATTGAGTTGACTGTTTACAATCTCTCTTCTAGTCAAGTTAGTTGGATCCCCAATAAAGAGTCCATGCTCGATGATGTTCCATAGTTCAATGCAAGAGCTGCGCACATGATTTCTCATTAGTGATTTCCATTGAGCAAAAGTAGTAGACTCTTCAAGCTTAGGTGGGTCACCTCTATTGTACACATGAGGGTGAGGGATGGGAGGATCGGGAGAGTACCAAGAATCACGATGCTCACCCTTCCCCCCATCAAGTTGTGTGGAGGAATTAGCGTTGTCTTGTTTACCCTCCACCATCATACCCTCGGGTGATACCGACGTATTCCCTTTAGGTAAAACGGATGGTGGAACCTCTTGAGGAGATGGGGGTGATGAGCCTTCTTTTTCTTTAAGAAGTTGCTCAAGCATCTTCTTGACTTCGTTGACCAAGGAAGATCTCAATCTTGTTTCCAAGTTTTTGAGATCTTCCATGGTCACCGTGGTCGGCTCACCACCACCATCCCCATCGTGGCTACCCATATTCTCTTAGGCGGTAAAGCCCAAATAAAGAGCCGAGGCTCTGATACCAATTGAAAGGATCGTATGGGAACCTAGAGGGGGGATGAATAGGTGATACTTCAAATTTTATTCTTTTTCAAATTAGGGTTTGACAAGAAAGGTAAATTCTCTAGAATATGCAACTATGGTGAATTTACCTATATGTCAACCAAGCACAAGCTAACACAACACTAAGCAAGAACAAGTAAGTAAAGTGCGGTAAAGGATAGAAGTAACCAAAGGAGTGGACGCGCAGACACAAGGATTTGTTTCCCGTAGTTCCTTCCTTTTGAGGGGGAGTACGTCTACATTTGGAGAGGGGGTAGTTTCAAACCACCAACGCCACAAGAGGCCTCCCTTGTTCTCTGATGAATCTCACCCCAACGGGCTTGATCCACCTTCCACTATATCGGCAACCTTAGAGGTGGAAGCCGGCACCTTTACAACAAGTTCGGGGCAACATCCACAACTTATTTGGAGGCTCCCAAATGCAAGCAAGTTGTCAAGACAAATCAAAGACAAGCTTGTAAGAACCAAATCAAAGTTAGGGTTTCCAATGAAACACTAGAGCTTGGGGGCCCTCAAGTGAATGAGGGGGAAATGAAGATCTCTCTTGGTGAAGATGTAGATCAAGGCCTCCTCCTTCGATTCTCCAAAGATCAATGACTTTGGATGGTTGGATGAAGATATCTTGTAGATTTGGTGGCTCTAATGGAGTTGGTGTTCTTGAGCAGCTCGAGCAACTGGAGGAAGAATATAAGGGTCCCTTTTTATAGGCAACCCCCTCCACGAACCGTTTTCTGACCGTTGTAGAAAGGTCAGACCGGAGACTCCGGCCAATCTCCGGACCAGCCTCCGGACCGCCCATCTGAATGACCCAGAACAATCCTGACCCAGCAACACCGGAGACTCCGGTCTTTCAACACCGGAGACTCCGGACTGAACAAGGTCCGGAGACTCCGGAGTATCCTCCGGTGCAGGCTCCGGACCCCTAGTCAGAATGTCCTAGCACAGATCCTGAAGACCCCACCGGAGACAAGTCCGGAAACTCCGGACCACACCAGAGTATCCGGTCTTGAGACTCCGGTCTGGAGTTTCCAGAAATGTGTCAAATGAGTGTGGAATTTTCCCAAGTGTGAGGGTGATTTTCATCTATCATAATATCAACCTGTGTACAGTGACAAACTGTAAAATGATCTACTTGTTACCGAACACCGAAAGTGATTATGATAATAAATGCCCTTTCGGCGGGGGCATTGGTTAATCCAAATGAGATGACCTTGTACTCGTACAATCCATATCGGGTAGTGAAGGCAGTATTTGGGATATCCGTTGCGCGAAATTTTAGTTGATGATAACCAGTTCTAAGATCAATCTTAGAGAACACTCTGGCACCAGCCAACTGGTCAAACAAATCTTCTATCTTCGGCAGTGGGTACTTGTTCTTGACGGTGATGTTGTTTAACTTCCGGTAATCCGTACATAAACGGGTGGCACCATCTTTCTTATCCACAAACAAAACAGGTGATCTCCATGGCGATGCACTTGGTTGAATCAGATCTTTGCTAATCATGCCATCAAGTTGCTTCTTCAGCTCCACTAACTCTGCTGGGTTCATACTATAGGGTCTCTGAGCTATGGGTCCAGTTCCAGGGATTAGTTCAATAATAAACTCGATATCCCGATCTAGGGGCATACCGGGTAATTCATTTGGGAACACATTGGGGTATTCACAGACTACTCTGACTTGGTCTAGGGTTGATTGGGCTAAATTCTTGTTGCACTTGAATTGACGGGCAGTGTCTCAGACACATGCTCAACTGATACTTCGGTGCTACTGGTCATGGTTATGGCTTTCTTGGCATAGTCTATTAATCCTTGATGTTTCGACATCCAATCTATTCATAGTACTACTTCCAAACCTTTTGTTCCAAGTACTATTAGGTTGGCATAGAAATCTATTCCATGAATTATGATAGGTACGGCTTTGCAAAATTTCCTAGCTTTGGTAGTTGACCCAGGTATTTGAACTATCATAACATGATTCACATTGGTTGGTTGAATATTACTAGTGCATGCAAATTCTTCGATAACAAATGAGTGCGATGCTCCAGAATCAAACAACACTCTTGCCAGTACTGAATTAACAGAAAACATACCCAGCACGACATCTGGCGCTTCCTGGGCTTCCTCAGCATTCATGTGGAACAGACGGCCAGTACGGTTGTGCAGATTGCCTGGGTCGAATCTCTTTCCATGTTGGACACGATGCTGCTGCTGGGTAGGTGCAGTGACATTGGGTGCTGCAGCAATCTTCTTGGGACACTCATTGGAGTAGTGACCCGTCACTCCACATTCAAAGCAGGTGATCATGGACTTGTCCTTTACCGCGACAGGCACAACATTACTTCCAGTCCTTGGGGCAGTATTGTTGGTGTTGTTTTTGGGACTTGGCGGTACATGGTTGGAGTTATTGGGATTGCCAGTGTTGTAGTGTTTGTTGCCTCTAGGTCTCGGATTTCCTCCGCTACAATTGGGGTAGTTGGGGAGGGTCATAGGTGGCCTATTATTCTTGGTGCAAATCCAGCAGACGAACTGGGGCGATACTTTGGGGTATGGTGGGGTCCAGGCTGATGCATCATACGACACTTACGGTTCTCCGCGGCCTGGTTGATCTTTCCTTCCATCTGGATAGTTGAATCTACTAGAGCTTCTAGATCAGCAAACGGAATATTGACTAGTACCGTCTGCATCTCATCGTGCAGACCATTCAGAAATCTCTCTTTCTTCTTGGCTTCAGTACCAATCTAATCAGGGGCATACCTAGACAGATACAAAAAATCTGTCATGGTACTCTACCACTGTCACCCTTCCCTATTTCAGCTCTTTGAATTCATCCCTCATCCTCAGAATCAAACCCGGAGGCACATGGGTTCGGCTGAACTTGGGTTTGAATTCATCCCAAGTCATCATTTGGCCTCCGTTCATTGTACGGGTGCTATTCCACCATGCTCTTGCAGAACCTGCCAGATAGTGGGTGGCAAACAACACTTTTCCCCAGCATCCACTCTGGTAACTTCTAAGTTGTTCTCCATGGTTTGCAGCCAGTCATCAGCATCTAGGGGCTCTTCAGATTTTCTAAAGATAGGGGAATTGGTGTTGCGGAAGTTCTTAAGTTTGGATCCATGATGATCCTGATTTCCATGGCCTTGGTTATCGTGCGTCAGTTGGGCGATCTGTTGAAGAGTGGTAAGATTGGCTTGACACTCGGTCCTACCGGCTTCTCGATCTGCTACTAGCATTTGCAAAATTTGGACCATCGGGTCTTGAGATGAGCTGCTTCCACCGCGAGACATCTGAAGATTGAGATAGATCATAAGACAAGAGGGAATTTTTTCTAGGGTTTATGGGTTTTGTTTAAAAGCTTTTAAACTTTGAGCAAGGCTAGGGTTTGAAAGCCAACAACTCTTTTTCATTCATTCCAAGAACACGTACAAACCACACATTCCAAACATGTCACAACAACAAAACATATGGTTTTAAGAACCATTCTGGCAAGCTACGATATAGGGGGACCGGATACAACTCACACCTACGACGGTGCTCTAGTGCTACTACTACTCATCAGAACCGGTGGCCTCTTCATCATCAATGATGTCGCGGTCCTCATCATCAGTGTGTAACTCCTGGTGGATGTCCTCCAAGTAGTCATCATATCACTGAGGTACGATTAGGGATCTCTAGGAGTATCTTCCCCTTTGTTCTCCCTCTCCTCAAGCTACATGTCCTGATCATGGATGGTGTCTTCCAGGGCTGACACTTTGTGACAGAGGCGAGCAATGATGTGGTCCTTCTTGTCACGTAGACGGCAAAGTGACTTGCGCTCCTTCACGAGGATGGCGAAGGTGTGGTCCTTCTTGGTGGTAGCAAGTTGCTTCTTGTTGGTGTCAGCACGGGCGTTGTCTAGCTCTTTCTGATTTTCATGAAGCATGAAGGCAAGATGGTCCACATGGTGCCTCAACTCAGGGTGTCCTGTCATGTGCAAGGGTAGTCCCTGGGAGTCACTTCTAGCAAAATGAGCGAAGCGGGTGCCGACGATCTTATTGACGTTCTGCCCATATAGTCAGGCAAGTGCTTCCTGCATTGCTCTTGCCAATCCATCAATACAATTGTTCTCCCTTATGCTGAAATGGATCTTCTCAGATGCAGGTGGCTCCATTTTTCCTTGCAGATCTACAACTATCAGCCACTACAGCTCCCCTCCGGGGTGATCATCGAGCTGAGCTCCATAGAATTCCGGGTGCGGGCGCTCCAGAAATTTCGCAAGATGGCTCAGGTCACTCTCAAAGATAAGGTTTCTTTTGTTGCCCAACTGATAAAACTTGATGTATGTGTAGTCCATCTATAAGTAAGATGAGTAAGTTAGAGAGGTGATCAAGTGTGCCAAATTTTAGGTAAGATTGCAAAAATTTTGAGGAACATATGAATCTCTTTTTGAAAGAATTTCAAGGGTAAGAGTGAGAATAAGTTTTCATAAATACTCACTTTCTTTGTTTTGTAAACTAAGTTTTTCAGACGTCCATTCTAACTAGGGTCTCCTATGGTCAGGATGGATTTGATACCAACTTATCAACACCCGGATTTTTAATCCCAGATGCCTGTTATGTTGTACATCGCAATCCCAGGATTACCATTTTTGCGAGACATAACAGAATTGGTAGCACAGTACATCATCCATTACATACCATAATAGTCTTACAAATAGTTGATCTCGTGATCAGGTCTGATTACAAATCAAAGCATGGGAATAATAGTAGCGTAGTATTGGCTCCATCTTCAGAGTCACAGGCAATGCTGACGATGGGAGATGATCCTAGTTATCGTAGGCGTCCAGCTGTCCATCCTCCTCGTAGTATCCTTCATAGTCTGGCCATGGAAATAGCCAGGGACAAAGCCATGAGTACTTTTAAGTACTCGCAAACTATCACTAAAGTAGTAAGACCATTCTAATAGGAATCCTAAGATCTAGGTTTGTTTTCCACAAGCCAGTTTTATTTCTCAAGTACTTAGTAGTAAGACCTAAATTTAGTTGTCTAGATTTCTTAAGTTGGAACCTAGTGTCATGTCCACATCCTTGTGGGGTCAAGTCAAAGTCACTTCAGGTCACAATTCATTTTGAAAACATCTGACAACGGAATAGTATGGCCATCCAACTGTCCATAACGACGGACGTGGCTATTCGAATAGTTTGACACTCTGTAGAGGTGATACACTTTCACCACAACATTTGATACATCTGTCAGGGATAACCCTGAATCATCATACTTGGTATGCGAATAATCAATCCTAACCTTTCAATTACACACCCTAGTACAGGTACCTCCCCTATGAGTTTGGCCTCCCAGCCATGACCAATTGTCATCCTGGGAATTGCATAGGTGGACATTCATTCACAAGGTAGCCTCAGCTCACCTTGTTTCGCGAGGGAACCCATACTAAGACAGATAAACTTCAAGTTAAGCCATACCCAAACTCGGGTATTGTGGTTGTACGGTAAAATTGGAATGGTATCGCATCCGAACCCAACCATCAGTTTTTATCAAAGTCAGGTCACATACTTCATTCAACATCATCTTCAAATCACTGTGTCCATAACACATGTCAAAACATTTCAATAGAATGACTCATCATTCAAAGGTTTTCATAATCATTTGTTCCCATCTATAGTGTTCAAGATTTGTTTAGCACTAGCATCTATCAATGAGGGTGTCACTATTGACGGGTGCTAAACAAGTGTATCTACCTACATCAAGTCCCAAGCTCTTGATGACACCTTTCCTAATCTTCCACTAATCACCAATTAATTACTACTTGGACAACTTTGCAAAAAGTATAAAAGATAAAGCTTGCAGATAAAACTTGGGATAGGTATAACAAAGTGGTATCACAAATGCTTGCAAGTGAGGCTTGCATGGTCTAGCTTAGCTTGCATACAATATCATGCATAATGTAGCTTGCTTTAGTTGGTAAGGTGGTCGAACTTCTCTTCCTCGTCTTCGTAGAATTCCTCCTCCTCATAGCCCGGATTGATACTAGCGTCTATAAATCCATACGAGGTACACAATTACCAAACAATACTTAAATACCTCTATTCAACACTCAAGGATCCACACTAGATGATCTAGCATCATCTCTATCATTACAAGACAAGGGTGACAAGATTTTGATTTATCTTATTTTCGAAAAGTAATTTCTACTCATTGAAAATTTACTTCAGATTTAACATTCTCCAATTCAAATATGGGATCATATTGACACATGTCATCACCATATATTCTAATACTTGGGAATGTGATTTAAACTGATTGGCCTAATTTACAAAGTTTAACAATGCTATTTAATAATGTTTAAGTGACTAGAAATGACTATAAAACCATTCTTTGATTTTGGTCCAGGACTACTGTATGCAAAATTATATATTTTTACATATTCAGATAAGTCATGGCCAATGTGATTTTTGAGAGTTGGAATCAACTCAAAATCACTTATGGTTGATTTTAGAAAAATGTTTGAAGTGCTAAAAGCTACTGTCTTGTTATTTTTACTGAGGGTGATCTATAGTTTCAAATTGTTTGAATCCAACATGAGTGATTAGAGATTTTTATCTTGTTTCCAACAAAATTGGTTTCATTCAATTTGGTTCAGTGAATCTTCCTGAATTGATTTTCAAAGTTTCCTATAGTATGAGATTTTCAAATAAAAGAAAAATCTAAGTTTGAATCGAGGCCGCACGATTAGAGCGCGATCGACTGCTCCACGTCGTTGTCTCCGTCGCATGGTACGCACGAGACAGAACCCTAGCGCTACGGAGGGGTCGTTGGGTGCTTACCAGGGCTCTAGCTAGGTCCGGCGAGGTGGGCGAACGAATGAGTCGATGACGGCGGTTCGACTGGTGGTCGCGGAAGCTCTTAGGGCGGATCCTAGCGTCGGCTCCTTTCCTCCTCTACAGCAGTGAACTCCGGTGAAATTCCGGTGATGTGATGCTCTCCTTGCTCCAGGGATGGGCCAGAGAGGTTCTTGGGTGAGAGGGGAGTGAGATGGTGTGCGCTTTGAGTCCAGGGGAGGGCTCTATTTATACTACGGCGAAGGGGGCACGACGGCATGGCTCGAGTTCGCCGACGACGTAGCTATAGTGAACTATTGGCTTGGCCATGGGTGTAGGGACACGATGCTTCAGGGCGGTCGTCATGCGCACAGTGGCACGACGAGGCACGGTCTCTATCGTTCTAGATCATCCGTGCTCTGCGACGGTACCGTCGGCAATCATCACGGCGTACAATGGTCACGGTGAGCGCGGGATCAAACGATCATGTCTCGGCGGTCGCTGGAGTTACGACGAACTTATTGGCGCAAGGAGGGAGCAAGGCGCGGCATGTGCATGCAGGATTGCTCGGCGCTCTGGCACGGCGACCGACATGGTCTGGTGTTAAATGGGCGCGGTTGTGCTGGCGTTTCCGCGAGCGGTCTTTGGTCGAGGCGTGCAGGGGCAGGGGCAGGGGCGGTGAGGTCAGGGCTACTTCCTAGACATTGTGGGCGAGGGCGGCGCGGTCTGTGGCAGCGTGTCCGTGTCAGGGTGGCAAGGTGAGATCGGGTACCATTTTGCACTGGTCATTTGGTCGAGTCTCCTTCGCATGAGCTGGTACTGAGAGAGTTAAGGGCACATCGTGGGAGCTCGGTGAGGTCACATGGATGATCAAAGGATTGATCAAAATAGTGTATAGTTGTTGAGGTTGTACTGTGATCACTAGGTGTTCGATCAAATGGCCACAAGAACTAAACCATCATATTTTCAAGTGAATTTTGGTGGGTGTTATGGTCCTAAGCTTGGTAGTCTCTGGGTGCAAGGATTTGCTAAGTGGTGAAGGTTTTAGTGGTTTTCCAAAAAAGACTATCTTGATGCATAAGATAGATTCAATTTTGAATTGCCTCTCAAATGGGTTTGGATTTGTTTCTGCAAGGTTGGAAAGCTCCATTGTGTTTAGTATCACTAGGTCTAGCAAGGAGAGAAAATAAATGGAATTGTTTCTATTTGAGATCACTTGCTAGAGATGCTCAAAGTGAGATAGTTGTTAACCTTTGCAAAAATGACCATTAGGTCATATGCTTCATATTTTATTTTTCTTTTGTTTTTATCTGGTTTGGAAATGACCTAGATGATATGGTTTTGATCTTTAAACCATTTCTCATCATTTACAACAATCAAACATGGCATTGCAATCATTCACACACATGCATTAAGATAGGGTTTAATTACTAAAAGCTTTTGTTATCCCTAATTTTCGTTGATTAGAAATTGATATCCTCATTAATATTTTTGGGGTGTTACAGTTATCAAGGCACTGAAAAAAGGCTATTGACATGTTAATTAGAAAGTTATCATCCATGTCGTGGCAAAACTATCAAAGGCTACCAACATGTTAATTAGCAAGTAATTCTTCAAACTATAGAGAGCGTTCTATACTATACGAACCCAAAATGCACTAGTTGTTTTAGTTCCTTGTACATAACTCAGTAGGTATACAAGTGCTTTAAAGAGGACAAAAAAATAAGGGTAGTACAAGTGTATTCCTTGTGAAATAAACACGTGCAGAAAAGCTCAAGGGAAAAATAAACACATAGTGCATAGCTTTACTCAACTTCGTAATCTACAAATAGGTAGTTATTAGCATATCCTTTGAGAAAATTGATATTTCTACTTACTACAAGGTCAAGTGAACCAGGGTAGCAACTGTACTCACGCTTGATATGTAAGGCATAAAGTGAAGAGAGTTGAGGAGCATAGTGAGTTCAGGCAACATGCCAAAGCCAAACTAGTACCATATAGACTATGAAAATATTCCGCGCAACTTAGGAACTAGCGCACGAATGGGCTCCGCTGAACCTGGCAGGACCTTCTGCTAGCTATGCCCCAAAAACGCATTCACTGATGCAGCATTCTGTGCATAGATCAACGGAGAGATCCAGTTTCCCCAAGATCTACCACTTCATCACATTATCTGGAGGTCGGAAAAAGAAACAAGAAATTTTAGTACCAAAAATACAGTTTGTTCAGCTGGTCCAAAGAGAAACAAGAGAATGCTGGATTTTTACAAATCCACCTAGTATCATACAAAACTTTGCAATGCAAATGACCCAAATACATGTGCAACAGATCATGTTTCTTGCTACCCCGGAAATGAACCATAAGAGCGAAAAAATCATCAATTATCTGATAAGAAAAGTAGATAAGATATTGCCTGAAAAGCCTAATTTTAGTTCATCACAAGTTCATGGAATCCATACACCAGTAGTTATTACAGCACGACTTGTTTTTCCTATAATGCTCGTTTAAGATCTATAATAATGCAAAGGACCGTAGTAGATTTTCGCAGGTGATGTTTGGTCAATTTATATCTATATTAGCAAATGGTTTCATTAACACCTGATTTAGGCGTACATAAATGTGACACTACAAGCCAGCGTTCGGCAACGGTAAGAACAATGAAATAATAGTGTCTCCACAAATTAAGTGAAAATATCGAATTACATATAGTGAGACTAGCCTAAAATTTGCACATGATATTTCCTACTAGATAAAAATTGCACAGGATATTTTCTAGTAGGTGGCGGACACACTTGTACTTCAAAGAAAAGGGAATTTTCTTGCTGGCATGTTGGATAATGAAAATAGAAACATTTATAAGGTCGAAGAGCACAAAGATCATATGAAATAAAAGCTAGCGTGAAGAACATACAGAATGATTTGCAATGATGAACTCTCTACTCTCCAACTTAAGAAAAATCTTTCAAGTCATATAATGTCAATGCAAAATGAGGAATTTTCATCATGCTGAACATGGCAACATGATAAAATGGAAACTAAATACATAAATCTATAAGTTTACCCAGATGCGAGCTCTAGGAACAATGACAAAGTATGATCAGTTATATCCTCACACTGTAAACACACCAAAGGTAAACAAGAGCCTATATACCAAAGTCAAAGTTAAAAATCAGTAGATAGTCACCTCAGCGTAGCACTTGATATTTGTAGCTACTTTCCGAAAAATAACGTTGAGTAAAACTAAATTGTCAGTCAGTCCAAGAAGCTCAAATAACTTTGCATACAGTTGTTGTAGCAAAGAAATCAATGCTTTATGATATGACAGGAAGGTTGGTACTAGCAGACACCATCAGTTGACAAAACCACCGAATGACCAAAACCACTAGCAAGTAGCAACCATGTGAATGAAACATTGTAGAAAAACTCCTTTTGACATTTCACTATAGAAAATGAGAAATACAGACATATATAATAGCTTGAATGGCGAGAGCCTAAATTAATATAAAAAAATCAAGCTGATCACCATATCTGTCCTAAAAACCATAAGAAAATAATGGTAAAATACATTAAAAATGTCCATCAATCTAATTTCACGATAGGACTATGAAAAGGGAATAGAATCAAACATGAGTCAGGCTAGATCTCTCCCAGTACAACTCCCTTCAATGGAGAATGGACGCAGCAGCGCTAGATCTTGCTCCTAAATGCAGAAGGCCAAAGAAGGGCCGCCTAGAACCACCCAAACCTCCCTTCAACAAGATCATGTGAACTAGTGCATAGAGCTTCGATTCGACGGAGGAGGGAGGGGGCGTTGGATCCATCAGTGAGATTCAAAAGGACATAATAGTCTGGCTCCCCAACACAAAGCCTACAGATCGAGCGAGTTCCGATCGCCGGAGACGAGGAACACAGTGTGGGGATGAGGAATCGTGGCCCTGGATCGCGAGGGGGGGAGGGAAGAGGAGGAGATGAACGGGAGGAACTGTCGGGGTGTCAAAAAGGGAAAGTCTATAGTTTTCCAAAAAGGGAAATCAGTCATTCAGTCGGTCCTCACTAGTGTCGCCACGAGCGAGATCGACGCAGCGCAAGTCGACCGCCAAAGGGAGAATCCGCTTTCCGGTGACGCCGGAGTCGGTATCGAGAAGCAGGATCAATGGATTTTATGAAGCCGGACCATTTTTGAACACGCCCTAAGAATTAAGGCCCATGGATAAATAAACAAATTAATTATTGTGAGATATTCCGAAGAATGATACGTCTTTGTAATTTTTTTTTGAGAAACCATGTCTTTTTTTGAACTTGTATTACTCAAAAAATCAGGTATTACAATCTGATTGACACATGCTCGGCAGTTCCTCAAGGCTCGAGAAGAGCCATACTGCGGTTTGGCTATGGGTTCTAGCATAAGTAACCAAAAATAACTACCACTATTCTGTCATCTTTTGATACGAGTAACACAAGATTGACGGACCATTAATAAAGCTTTATTGTTATTGATAATCTAGCTAAATTCAGAATGATCCACTTCTTTCTCTAGCATCGAAACCAGTGGCGGAGCTATGTACAAACCAGAGGGGGCCACGGCCCCCAGACTTGAAACAACCAATGAAGAAAAATTATTTTAGAGGCTTAGATAGGAATTTTTTTTGAGTGATTTGCCCCCTTCCCCCAAAAGAACATTCTGGGCTAGCTCGGCCACTGACCGAAACTATGTCTTTGTAAAGTTTTGTCACTTAAGTCACTCAAAAAACTTGAACTAATTAGTATGGGAATTTTAAGTATTGATTACTTGGGTGTGATTTGAGGGCAAAGTTTTATAGCATACCCTATTTAGCCAAGGTTCTCAGATAGCATGAAAAGATAACTAAAATCAAGTAAGGTAGTAGTACTAATTACTAGCACGCGTATCGTATCGTTTCCTGTCATGTCACTGTGTAGAGCAGTTTCCAAATATTCAACCGCGTGCCCACCACCCTGCGCCTCTGCGCACAGGAACCTACCCGGAACACACACAGCCTGCCATTGCCCCCGATATTACTGTACATGCCATGAAAAAGCAGGAGAAAAAAGGAATCGCACCGCTCCAAAAATACACCGAATAATAGGCAAAAACCCCACGCGGCCGCGAACCGGAGCTCCTCTCTCCCTGCCTCTCCCTCTCCCTCTTCCTTTCCGGCCTTCTCTCCACCCCGCCATACTTCCCGCACCTTCCCCACCTCCGCTTTGACCGCCTCCCCCATATCTGCCTCCGCCTCCCTCTCCCCACCCCTCCCCTCTCACCCCGCAACTCACGCACGCGCAGACCCATGTCAATGTGGCGCTTCTCCCGCTCCGTCCTCCGCGCCGCCGCCACCGCGGGCGGCGCCCCGGCCTCCGCCTCCGCGTCTTCGCCGTGCGCGCGGGCCGCCATCGCCTGCCGCCTGCCCCCGCCGTGCTCCGCGCTCCAGCGGTTCCGCTTCGCGTCGCTGCCGGCGGCGGAGGCGGCCGTGGGGAGGGACGCGGAGTCCGAGGTGACGGCCGAGGAGGCGAGGCGGCTCATGCGGCTGGCCAACGTGGAGGCCCTCAAGCGCAGTCTCGGGGACGGCGAGGTGATCCAGTACGCGGAGCTGCTGCGCGCGTGCGAGGAGACCGGCGCCGCCAGGACCCGCGCCGAGGCCACCGCGCTCGCTGGCGCGCTCGACGAGGCCGGCGTCGTGCTCCTCTTCCGCGACAAGGTCTACCTCCACCCGAACAAGGTCAGCATTGCCGCTCTCCTCCCTCCTCCGCCGCCTCATCCCCTGATGTTTAATAAATTTTGCTCTCCTGCCTAGTATTTCGTGTTCGCGTCTCGTTTCCGCGATTCGGGGGGACCTACCAGGTTCCACCTTGGGGTGTTCGTCCCGTGCTCCTGTCGGGTGTTCTCGAAATTCTCAGGCGAGGAGGGCATTGACGAATAATATCGTTGCGCCCTCCCTGATTCGGTCCCGGAGGTCAAGCGTTGATCAGGTCATTAAGCGCTGACGGCTTTTGTACTTTTCCGGTCGTCCTTGGCTCCGATGTCGACCTTCAGGTGTTCGGTAGATTTCCTCCAAGTGCAGGACTACAGGTGCATCTGTCTGCTGGTCCAATGCTGCATCAATACTCAGTCCAAGTCCTCCTACCACGTTTTTACTTTGCAAATCCAACCATCGGTCCCTCGATTTCGCTCGTACAGATTGAACGGGCCACCAACAGTCCACTTTATTATGCGCCTGTTCAACTTTCATTAGCTGATTAGAGGTTTGGAACTGACTTTACGTAGTGGGGGAGGAAGACAATGGCCGGACTGTTTAGACTATTAGATCAGAAACCATAAGCAATCCACTTGTCGGTGACACTTTCAGGAAAAAGCCGCCCGGTTGCTTGTTCCAAGTGGTGGCGACTGGTGGGTGATGGCTCACTGCGTGCTCCTCCTGGGTGCGCACGCTGCCCGCACCAGTGCAAAAGCTACCACCGTTTCTTCCACGGGGAAGAACTCTTCCGATTAAGCGTGGTGATAAAGCACCAACAGATGCCTTCTCTTATCTAGTTCCCTTTGCTCTGCCCTTTCTGTGTCATACAGGACGGGTCATTGCCGTGGAGAATCCTGTGGCTCTTTACACTGATTTTTTCTCTTGTTTCCATCGTAGATGGGTGACTTCTAGTGCAGGGTGCCTATCATGTTATCTACTAGGTAGTACTAGTTCTTTAGCGTACTAAACTACCAGTCCACCATGCATAAAGTTTGTCATCTTATAGCAACATCCTTTAGTCGGTGACAACTAAATGTGATCTTCTGGTAGATTGGAAGTTTTTCCGCAGTGCCCAGTTCACATTGTTTGTTTAAGTAATTCATGATCGCGTTATGTGATTACATTATGTTGTAACTTTCACTTTTCTTAGACATACTTTCCTTAATGAAACCTCCTTGTGTCACACACTGAACATTTGTTAGCCTTGTGACTGCTGGCTAGGTGGGCATAAAGGGAAGTTTGCTCTCATTCTCGTTTGGTTGATGGTGGTGCATGTGTGAAATCATTAATTAAATGTTTGAGGCAAAAGCGTGTTATTTTACACAAAAAGAGACAAATATTGTTCTCAAGCATGTTTATTGTGTCGTGGTACCATAAAATTCCTACTTCAGTGTTTACTTTGGCAGATCTCATGTATTTATGTTGCACTACATGTTTGTTGTCATTATTTTTCGAATTCTAAATTCAGTATTCGTCATTTGTCGTGCTATTTAACATCTGCTATAGCAGCAGCTGGTACTTAATATTGGATACAAGTAGTGTAACCGTGTAACATCAGCTGATACTTGGCAATTGACATTGGCAGACACTGATTCTTTTTGTTGTTATGTACAGATTGTGGATCTGGTAAGAAAAGCTATGCCCCTTGCACTGACAGCCGAGGATGACCCAAGAAAGGAAGAACTCAAGCAGCTCCAGACACAGTTGGAAGACATCAACAAGCTCGCACACAAGCAAGTCCGCCGTATCCTCTGGTCTGGGCTAGGGTTCTTGATCACACAGGTCGGTCTCTTCTTCAGGCTCACCTTCTGGGAGTTCTCTTGGGACGTCATGGAGCCTATCACGTTCTTGATGACTACGACGGGCCTGGTTGTTGGGTACGCGTACTTCCTCATCACCTCCAGGGATCCAACATACCGGGACTTCATGGAAAGGCTGTTCCAGTCTAGGCAGATGAAGCTGATTCAGAGGCAGAAGTTCAACCTGGATAGGTACCTGGAACTCCAGAGGTGCTGCAAAGATCATTTGGAGAAGATGTACGGCACAAGCAATTTCTCCAATGCCGACATCGCTCATCTCCACGACCTGTCCGTTCACAAATGACAGCCTCCCTTCGCTCACTCTAAACGCTAATCGACAGTGCTCATTGGTTCTCTTGGGGTAATGATCAGGAAGGTGGTAACGAAGCTGATGTTTCTTGCGTAGACCTTTTGGCGACCTTATTCGTGGTCTTCTTCTCCTATGCAACTATCTAGGACAGCAAATCCAGTATAACTATAATCTCTCTTTCGTACAATGCCGAAGCAGAAGCACGTTATGCTTATATAGACTGCTCGGCTGTATGAACTTACCAGGAGCTGTGTAAACTCTGCAGCCGCTGCTAATCGAACCTTTGTTACGTGATTCAGTAGTTTCTACTACGTAGTAGTACATTTTAGTCCGTGTTGATACCCTTTGTCATCTGTGGCTTACTGTCTTCGTTGAATCGGAATCGCTATATATTTGATCAACTGGTATGTGTGGCTGTTGACTATTCACTGGATGCCACTGTTTTCATCAGGGTCTTCCGTTTGGTCACCTGCCTTCACACAAGGTAGTCATCTGCAAGTGGAAACTGAGGGTTGGTGCTTTGGTGGTAGGTTAATCTGTGTGATGTAATTAGCGCGTGCTCCTACGATCCTGCCAGTGTAAATTGTGTGGTTACTTCTGTTGTGGTTTATCAATGTAGAGAAATAGCCCAGGTCAAAGCTTTCACCTACAGCTTCGCACACACACATGGGTATTCAGGAGAGATAACTAAGCTTGATTAGTGACAACCTATACTTATGATTAACAAAGATATATATGGATGATCATCCTTGTGACACCACGATTGGATTGTTCAACCTTGGTCCTATTCCGTCTAGCAGGGATGCCTCATTGTTAAATTAAACCTTAAAGTAAACCGAGCAAACACTTTACCGTTCTAGTATGTTAATGTTATCCCTAGAGAATCACTTTCAATTGTTGTACACCTCTTTACTATCACGGGCTTCGCGTGTAGCCTTCCACTCTCTTCTTCTCGTGCCTTCACCTTGATTGATCTTGGAGTCTTGGGTAACTGACAATTCCTAGGATCAAGTGTACACAAGAGTAAATATATGAAAACATAGAGGGTACACCAATAATCCCATCTTGAAGTCCACTGTGTTGCAAGGCTACACCTCAGCCTTAGTCTGAGGGGACTACTCATACATCGCGATTAGATAAAAAATGGTAAGCAAATGTAAGAGCAAACTACTTTAGGATGAATCCATGGTAGTCTTACAATATTGCAATCGTGAAGGAATGGAGAGTACAAGAGTATATGGTAATGAAAATAACTATAAACATGGCTATGGATATGACTATTGTGGCAGAGCTTCAGCATGTTGGATGTGATGTGAATCTCTATCCAGTTGATGCCCCCTCTCCTTTACATAGGGCCAACGATGATACTACGATTTTGAGGAATCTCATATGCGGATTTGACCTGGGGCCCTTCACCAAGTCATCAGGGATGACATCACAGAGGCGGTGGCGTACGGTACGAGCATGCGCATGTACCACGCCACGTTATCTTCTCTGCTAATTTTGTTGACGTTCAATTGACTTGTGGCTTCTCCCTCCCCATAACACTTCTCATATTTGCTAAGATTTTATCGTTAATACGTCCATTTGTGCAAGGAAATAACCAATGGAATTTGCACATCTTTGCACTTAGTGATTAGTGCCATGGTAAGGAATAGTGAAAGGATATGGATGTCGCCTAGAGGGGGGTGAATAGGCGATTAAAACTTTTCCTAGAGTGGCTCAACAAAGGCAGAATAAAACTAGCGTTTTACTTTGTCAAGCATAACCTAGAACAACTAGGGTTCACCTATGTGCACCAACAACTTATGCTAAGCAATACAAGCAACAAAGTGATAGCAAGATATAGATTACTTAAGAACGAAGGCTATTACAATGTAAAGTGCATAAGTAAAAGCTCGGGTATAGAGATAACCGAGGCACGCGGGGACGACGATATTTTACCGAGTTTCTCCCAACATGGAGTACGTCTCGTTTGGAGAGGGGGTGGTATCAAACCACCAACGCCACAAAAGGCCTCCCTTATTCTCCGGTGAATCTCACCCCAATGGGATCGATTCACGCTTCCACTATCGGTGCACTTGTCGGTGGCAACCGAAACCTCTCACAAGGTTGGGTCACTTCTCCACAACTTAATTGGAGGCTTCCAACAAACGACACAAAAGGCCTCAACAAATGCCACCAAGGCCACAATGCCACCAAGGCCACTAGGGTTCCAAGAACCCAAGAGGGACAAGCTCCAATGAGCAACTCAAACCAAATCCTCCGAGGAGAACACAAACCGATGCACCAAATGCAATGGCAAAGACACAAGAAGTGCTCAAATCCTTATCTCCCAAATTCCACCAAAGCTACAAAATCTTATGGGGGAATAAGAGAGGAAGAACAATGGAGGAAATCCACAAAAGACTCCAAGATCTAGATCCCAATATGTTCCCCTCACTTAGAGGAGAGATTGATTGCTGGGATTGTAGATCTAGATCTCCTCTTTCAAATCCCTCAAGAATATGCAAGAATCATAGGAGGGATTGAGAGGAAGCAAGCTCAAGAAGGTCAATAATGGAGGGGAAAACTTGCAAGAATAGTTGAGGAACCATTGGGGAAGAAGGCCCCTTATATAGGTCCCTCCAAAATCCAACCGTTGCAGCCCAAAAACGCGATTCCCGGTACTACCGGACTTTTTCCCGGTACTACCGTACTTTCCCGGCACTACCGGACATTTCTTGGGGTTCCTGGGGCTCCAAACGCATTTTTCTCTGCGCTCCCCGGCACCAAAATGCGGTACTACCGAACCCCGATACTACCGGATCCTGGTCCGGTACTACCGGTCATCACAGAACAAAAACGGCCATAACTTTTGCATCTGGACTCCGATTTCGATGATCTTGGGCTCGTTTCGAAGAGGACAACAACCTCTACAAGATCATGCAAAGAAACATCATAGTCCATCAAGGGAGGATAGATCCAAATGACGAAGTAAAAAACCTTCTGCCGTGCTAGGTACTAAAATGCGGTACTACCGCTTTTTGGTACCTAGCCCGACAGTGGCTTTTGGAAACTTGTCAAAAACCTTCTGCCGTGCTAGGTACTAAAATGCGGTATTTTGGTACCTAGGAGGGCAGTGGCATTTGGCAACTTTCCAAAACCAACTGCCGCGCTAGGTACCAAAATGCGGTACTAAAATTCAAACCTCTATAACTTTTGATTGGTAACTCCGATCGACCCGATTCCAATTGTGTTGGAAAACGGACGACATGAGATACCCTATGAAAGGTGAAAATATTGGTTATCACCAAGTGAGAATGTATCATGTATAATAATGTGAGATACCTCACTTGGTGAGAAACCGAAAAGCCGCCAAGATCAAAATCGCAACAAGATACAAACGGAAGATCCAATTTTGATGAACAAGAGATTGTTATGGAGATTACCACAAGCTCTATATCCTCACATGGATAAGACCAAATAACAACCAAATATGTGTAGGGGTTCGTAGCATGGAAAACAAAAAAATTCTATCGCATACAAACAAACAAGCCAAGATCTATCTACTAGATTGTAGCAACGAGTCGATGGAATAACTTACCCTCGAAGATTCCAAAGTGTTTAACGAGAGCGGATTCTCGTGGGTGATGTAGTCGTACTCTTCCCGATCTCAAGATCGTGTAGACGATCCTTCCGGCGCTGCGTTCCGGCAGCGCTCCCGCAGTCGGTCACACGTTCGGTACTCGACGAAGACCTTCCTCTCCCTTGTTCCAGCAGGCAGCGAAGGTTGTAGCACTCTCCTCGTGATTCCGGCAGCACAACGGCGTGGTACCGGAAGTAGAGGGGAGATCCCGCAGGGCTTCGCCTTAAGTCGGAGCGAGTATGGTGGAGTATGAGAGAGGGCTATTAGTGGTCTAGTGATTAGACACACCAATTAGAAGGATCTAAACCGAAGGCTAGGGCAATTAGAAGCTCTAAACCAAAACGGCTCTAAACCGGAGATTAGAGGATAGGAACTTGTGTGTCTAGAGGAGGAGGCCCTGCCCCTCCTTTTATGGGTGGAGGGGCCGGTGCGCCAGGGGAGGGAGGGGAGTCCCTTCCCAACTCGGCCTAGGTGGGCCGCCGGCTTGGAGAGGAGGGACTCCTCCCCCAAGTCGGTTTTTGCCTCCTCTTGCTTGTTTCCCACAGTTTCTTGTTTTAGCCGTTTGACTTTCAAACTGGACATTTGACTTTTCTGTTTTAGGATTCAATTTAATACTTTATTTGGAACAGCAAGAACACTTAGTACATGATGCAATCATTCCAATATGTAATGAAACATTCATGTACCCCTCCCCCCTCCCGGAGTGCCGGACATTCCGGAACCTTCTAGAACATTCACCGGAATCATTTCCGAACTCCGAAACGGGACTTTCCTTATATGAATCTTATTCTCCGGACCATTCCGGATCACCTCGTGATATCCCGGATCCCATCCGAGACTCCGAACAACATTCGGTCTCTTTCTCATAATACCATAACTACTCAAAACAACGTCGAATCCTTAAGTGTGTCTCCCTACGGTTCGTGAATTATGCGGACATGATCGAGACACTTCTCCGAACAATAACCAATAGAGGAATCTGGAAATTCATATGGCTCCCACATATTTCTACGATTACTTTGCGATCGAATGAACCACTTACATACGATACCAATTTCCCTTTGTCTCACGATATGTTACTTATCCGAGGTTATGATCGTCGGTATCTCTGCATACCTAGTTCAACCTCGTTACTGATAAGTACTCTTTTCTCGTTCCCGTGATATGTGATCCCTTGTGAGCCAGTCACATGCTTGCAAGCTAATTGGATGACATTTCACCGAGAGGGCCCAGAGAATATCTATCCGTCATATGGATGGACAAATCCCACTCTTGATCCATGTGTCTCAACCAATACTTTCCGAACACTCAATGCCACCTTTATAGCCACCCAGTTACGGTGTGGTGTTTGATGTCATCAAAGCATCCATCCGGTAAAGGTGATATGCATGATCTCATGGTCGAAGGAATTAGGTTACTATGTATCAGAAAGCATATAGCAATTGAACTATTGAAATGACTTGATCTTTATGCTACGCTTATCTATAGGAGTATGTCCACCATATCATTCTCCTAATGATATGATCTTGTTGTTGATAACATCTCAATGTTCATGATAGGGAAACCACAATCATTTATCAACCAACAAGCTAGTGAAGTATAGAGGCTATACTAGGGACTTCAAATTAAGTTTACAAATCACACAAGTATTAATGTTTCCTTGTTAACACTATTATAGCATGAATGTAAACATTTATCATAAACACAAAGATATAATAATAACTACATTTATTATTGCCTCTAGGGCATATCTCCAACAGTCTCCCACTTGCACTAGAGTCATCTAATCTAGATTACATGGTAATATACCGAACACCCATGGCAGTTTGGTGTTGGTCATGTTTTGCCCTCGGGAGAGGTTTAGTCAACGGATCCGCCATATTCAGATCTGTGTGTACTTTGCAAATCTTTATATCCCCATCCTGGATATGGTCTCGAATAGCGTGAAAACGTAGCTTGATATGCTTCAGCTTCTTGTGTGACCTTGGTTCTTGCGCATTGGCTATGGCGCCCATGTTATCACAGTAGATAGACATTGGGTCCAGCGCACTAGGAACCACACCCAGCTCTGTAATGAACTCTTTCATCCATATCGCTTCTTGTGAAGCCTCCGAAGCAGCCATGTATTCCGATTTAGTTGAAGATCTCGCCACAACGCTTTGCTTTGCACTCCTCCAGCTAACTGCTGCACCATTCAAAATAAATACGTATCTAGATTGTGATTTAGAATCATCCGGATCGGTGTTCCAACTAGCATCGGTGTAACCATTAACAACGAGCTGTTCATCACCTCCATAAGAAAGAACCATATCCTTAGTTCTTCTCAAGTACTTAAGGATGTTTTTGACCGCTGTCCAATGATCCACTCCTGGATCACTTTGATATCTGCTAGTTAAACTAACAACATATGCGATGTCGGGTCTAGTACATAGCATGGCATACATTAGAGATCCTATGACTGATGCATAGGGAGTCTTACTCATCCTTTCTCTATCTTCTGCCGATGTCGGACTTTGAGTTTTACTCAAGATCGTATTGGGCAACATGGGCAAGAACCCTTTCTTGCTTTCTTCCATTCCAAACCTCTTTAGAACTTTGTCCAAATATGTACTCTGTGACAATGATATTTGGCGTTTCGATCTATCTCTGTAAATCTTTATGCCTAATATGTAAGCTGCTTCGCCAAGATCCTTCATTGAAAAACTATTATTCAAATATTCTTTGACACTATTAAGAAGGTCTACATCATTCCCAATCAATAATATGTCATCCACATATAGTATTAAGAATGCTACAGAGCTCCCACTCACTTTCTTGTAAATACAAGCTTCTCCATAAGTTTGTATAAAACCAAAACTTTTGATTACCTTATCAAAACGTTGATTCCAACTTCGGGATGCTTGCTTCAATCCATAGATGGACCGTTGAAGTTTGCATACCTTGTTAGCATCTTTAGGATCGACAAAACCTTTGGGTTGCATCATATACAACTCTTCATCAATATCTCCATTGAGGAATGCTGTTTTGACATCCATCTGCCATATCTCATAATCATAATATGCAGCGATTGCTAACATAATCCTCACAGACTTTAGCTTCCCTACCGGTGAGAAAGTCTCATCGTAGTCAACTCCTTGAATTTGTCGAAACCCTTTTGCGACAAGTCGAGCTTTATAGACAGTAACATTACCATCAGCATCTGTTTTCTTCTTGAAAATCCATTTGTTCTCGACAGCCTTTCGGCCATCCGGTAAGTCCACAAAAGTCCATACTTGGTTTTCGTACATGAATCCAATCTCGGATTTCATGGCTTCTTGCCATTTATTGGAATCTGGGCTCATCATCGCTTCCTCATATGTCTCGGGGTCATCGGTGTTATCCACCAACATGACACTCATAACGGGATCATACCAATCTGGAGTGGTACGAGTTCTCGTTGACCTCCGAGGCTCTGTAGCAACTTCAACCGAAGTTTCATGATCACCATCATTAGCTCCCTCTCTAATTGGTGCAGGCACCACAGGAACTTCTTCCGGTGCTGCACTACTCGCAATTTCGAGAGAAGGTTCGACAACCTCGTCGAGTTCTACTTTCCTTCCAGTCACTTCTTTCGAGAGAAATTCCTTCTCTAGAAAGGATCCATTCTTGGCAACGAAGGTTTTGCCTTCGGATCTATGATAGAAGGTATACCCAATAGTTTCCTTTGGGTATCCTATGAAGACGCATTTTTCCGCTTTGGGTTCAAGCTTGTCCGACTGTAACTTCTTTACATAGGCTTCGCATCCCCAAACTTTAAGGAACGACAATTTAGGTTTCTTCCCAAACCATAATTCATACGGTGTCGTTTCAACGGATTTAGACGGTGCCCTATTTAAAGTGAATGCGGCTGTTTCTAATGCATAACCCCAAAATGATAGCGGTAAATCTGTAAGTGACATCATAGAACGAACCATATCTAAGAGAGTTCGATTACGACGTTCGGACACACCATTACGCTGTGGTGTTCCCGGCGGTGTCAATTGTGAAAGTATTCCGCATTTCTTCAAATGCTCGCCAAACTCGTAACTTAGATATTCACCTCCACGATCAGAACGTAGAAATTTAATCTTCTTGTTACGTTGATTCTCTACCTCACTTTGAAACTCCTTAAACTTCTCGAAAGTTTCGGACTTATGTTTCATGAAATAGATATACCCATATCTACTCAAGTCATCCGTGAAGGTAAGAACATAACGATAACCACCGCGCGATGCTACACTCATTGGACCACACACATCGGTATGTATGATTTCCAATAAGTCCGTAGCTCGCTCCATCATACCAGAAAATGGAGTCTTAGTCATTTTTCCCATCAGACATGCTTCGCATCTTTCAAGTGATTCAAAATCAAGTGATTCAAGAAGTCCATCGGAATGGAGTTTCTTCATACGCTTCACTCCAATGTGACCAAGACGACAGTGCCACATATAGGTCGAATTATCGCTTGATTTCAAACGTTTAGCCTCAATGTTGTTGATATGTGTATTTCCACTATCGAGATTCAATAAGAATAGACCATCTATCAAAGTTGCATGTGCGTAAAACATATTACTCATATAAATCGAACAACCATTATTCTCGGACTTAAATAAGTAACCGTCTCGCAATAAACAAGATCCCGATATAATGTTCATGCTCAACGCAGGCACCAAATAACAATTATTTAAGTATAAAACTAATCCCGATGGTAGATGAAGGGGTAGCGTGCCGACCGCGATCACATCAACCTTTGATCCGTTTACCACGCGCATCGTCACCTCATTCTTCGCTAGCTTCCGTTTATTCTGCAGCACCTGTTTCGAGTTACAATATGAGCAACCGAACCAGTATCAAATACCCAGGCACTACTACGAGTACTAGTGAGATACACATCAATAACATGTATATCAGATATACCTTTCTTCTTGATGTTGCCGTTCTTCAAATCCGCCAAGTACTTTGGGCAATTCCGCTTCCAGTGACCTTCTCCCTTGCAGTAAAAGCACTCAGTATCAGGCTTAGGTCCAGCCTTGGTCTTCTTCGCCGGCGTGGTAACTTTCTTACCACCCTTCTTGAAGTGTCCCTTTTGCTTAGACTTGCCTTTCTTGAATTTGGTGGTCTTATTGACCAACAACACTTGGTGCTCTTTCTTAATCTCCACTTCTGCAGATTTCAACATGGTAAAGAGTTCTGGCAACGTCTTGTTCATGTTCTGCATGTTGTAGTTCATCACAAAGTTCTTGTAACTTGGTGGTAGTGATTGGAGGACACGGTAAATCCCCAAAGCATTAGGAATCACAATACCCAAGCTTTGAAGTTTGTTTGCGTGCCCAGACATCTTAAGCACATGCTCACTGACGGAGCTGCCCTCTTCCATCTTGCAGTTAAAGAACTTTTCAGAAGCCTCATAGTTTTCAATTGCCGCATGAGTCTCAAAAATCAATTTGAGATCCTCGACAATATCATATGGGTCTGAATCCTCAAACCTTTTCTGAAGCTCCGATTCCAAACCATACAAGATAGCACACTGAACTATGGAGTACTGATTCTTCCGAGCGAGGTAAACATTCTTTACTTCATCGGGAGCATCATCTGCAGGTGGGTCACCCAGCGGTGCATCCAGCACATAGGTCAAATTACCAGCTGTGAGGACAATCCTCAAATTGCGGAACCAATCCGCGAAGTTGCTTCCATTGTTTTTCAACTTTTCTTTCTCTAGGAACGCATTAAAATTGATGGTAGGGGCTGCCATTGATCTACAACATATTTGCAATAGTTTAGACTAAGTTTATGACAAATTGAGTTCAAATTAATAATGAAATTAAACTAGGTGAACTCCCACTCAAAACAATATCCCTCACATTGTTTTAGTGATCACACGAACCAAATCCACCATATCAACACCGATCATCACGAGAGTTGACATAGTTTCAATGGCGAACAATCGACATGTTCATCGTATCTACTATATGATTCATGCTTTACCTTTCGGTGATCCGTGTTCCGAGACCATGTCTGTACATGCTAGGATCGTCAAGATCAAACCTTAGTTTCCGCATGAGCAAATCTGGCTTGCTCACGTTGTATACACTTGCAGAATCTAACACACCCGATCATCACGTGGTGCTTTGAAACAACAAGCTTTAGCAACGGTGCTAACTAAGGGTGAACACTTTATGACTTGAAATTGATGTGCATGAGGGATCATCTTATAATGCTACCGTCGTCTACTAAGCAATACAAGATGCATAAAGGATTAACATCACATGCAATTCAATATATATGTGATAAGATATGGCCTTTCTTCTTTGTGCTTCCGATCTCCATCTTCAAGCACGAACATGATCTCCATCATCACCGGCATTGCATCAAGGTCAATGACGCTTCTCCATGGTTGTCGTCCACCGGCTTCAACTATTACAACTACTTTGAATAGACACGCGGGTCTTAACATAAATTAAAGACAACCATATGGCTCCTGCCGGTTGCCAACTTACAATAAGGAACATTGCATACATCAAATATAATCATAATCATGGCCATATCACATCACTGCACACCCCTGCAAAACAAAGTTAGACGCCTCTACTTTCTTTGCATATTTTACGTGGTTTGGGGCTTTCAATAAGTGTCGTTCTAACTTACGAACAAGAACCACAACATTGATACTAGCATTGTTGATCACCCGTTGTAAATTGGATCTTAACTATGCTAGGAGAAACAGGCACCCGCAAAGCCACTTATGCAATACGAGTTGCATGTCAAGCGTGGAGCAAGTCTCATGAACGATGTCATGTAAGGTTAGCCCGGGCCGCTTCATCCCAACATACCGCAAGATGCAAAGTACACAAGAAGTAATCGATAATAAAAGCATCAACGCCCACAATGACCATTGTGTTCTACTCGTGCAACAGATCTACACATAGACACGGCTCTGATACCACTGTAGGGGTTCGTAGCATGGAAAACAAAAAATTTCTATCGCATACAAACAAACAAGCCAAGATCTATCTACTAGATTGTAGCAACGAGTCGATGGAATAACTTACCCTCGAAGATTCCAAAGTGTTTAACGAGAGCGGATTCTCGTGGGTGATGTAGTCGTACTCTTCCCGATCTCAAGATCGTGTAGACGATCCTTCCGGCGCTGCGTTCTGGCAGCGCTCCCGCAGTCGGTCACACGTTCGGTACTCGACGAAGACCTTCCTCTCCCTTGTTCCAGCAGGCAGCGGAGGTTGTAGCACTCTCCTCGTGATTCCGGCAGCACAACGGCGTGGTACCGGAAGTAGAGGGGAGATCCCGCAGGGCTTCGCCTTAAGCCGGAGCGAGTATGGTGGAGTATGAGAGAGGGCTATTAGTGGTCTAGTGATTAGACACACCAATTAGAAGGCTCTAAACCGAAGGCTAGGGCAATTAGAAGCTCTAAACCAAAACGGCTCTAAACCGGAGATTAGAGGATAGGAACTTGTGTGTCTAGAGGAGGAGGCCCTGCCCCTCCTTTTATGGGTGGAGGGGCCGGCGCGCCAGGGGAGGGAGGGGAGTCCCTCCCCAACTCGGCCTAGGTGGGCCGCCGGCTTGGAGAGGAGGGACTCCTCCCCCAAGTCGGTTTTTGCCTCCTCTTGCTTGTTTCCCACAGTTTCTTGTTTTAGCCGTTTGACTTTCAAACTGGACATTTGACTTTTCTGTTTTAGGATTCAATTTAATCCTTTATTTGGAACAGCAAGAACACTTAGTACATGATGCAATCATTCCAATATGTAATGACACATTCATGTACCCCTCCCCCCTCCCGGAGTGCCGGACATTCCGGAACCTTCTAGAACATTCACCGGAATCATTTCCGAACTCCGAAACGGGACTTTCCTTATATGAATATTATTCTCCGGACCATTCCGGATCACCTCGTGATATCCCGGATCCCATCCGAGACTCCGAACAACATTCGGTCTCTTTCTCATAATACCATAACTACTCAAAACAACGTCGAATCCTTAAGTGTGTCTCCCTACGGTTCGTGAATTATGCGGACATGATCGAGACACTTCTCCGAACAATAACCAATAGAGGAATCTGGAAATTCATATGGCTCCCACATATTTCTACGATTACTTTGCGATCGAATGAACCACTTACATACGATACCAATTTCCCTTTGTCTCACGATATGTTACTTATCCGAGGTTATGATCGTCGGTATCTCTGCATACCTAGTTCAACCTCGTTACTGATAAGTACTCTTTTCTCGTTCCCGTGATATGTGATCCCTTGTGAGCCAGTCACATGCTTGCAAGCTAATTGGATGACATTTCACCGAGAGGTCCCAGAGAATATCTATCCGTCATATGGATGGACAAATCCCACTCTTGATCCATGTGTCTCAACCAATACTTTCCGAACACTCAATGCCACCTTTATAGCCACCCAGTTACGGTGTGGTGTTTGATGTCATCAAAGCATCCATCCGGTAAAGGTGATATGCATGATCTCATGGTCGAAGGAATTAGGTTACTATGTATCAGAAAGCATATAGCAATTGAACTATTGAAATGACTTGATCTTTATGCTACGCTTATCTATAGGAGTATGTCCACCATATCATTCTCCTAATGATATGATCTTGTTGTTGATAACATCTCAATGTTCATGATAGGGAAACCACAATCATTTATCAACCAACAAGCTAGTGAAGTATAGAGGCTATACTAGGGACTTCAAATTAAGTTTACAAATCACACAAGTATTAATGTTTCCTTGTTAACTCTATTATAGCATGAATGTAAACATTTATCATAAACACAAAGATATAATAATAACTACATTTATTATTGCCTCTAGGGCATATCTCCAACAATATGATGATGCAAATATGCAAAGGTTTGAGCTCTCTCCGAACGATGTGACTGAGTTACTTATTCGAGAGCCCCTCTTGATAGTACGGTTATCTATCCTAAACCCGGTCTCCTACTAACAATATGAGACCGGCAAAAGGGAAAACCTATCAAGATTATACCATTGCCTTGAGCATTCCACTTGAGCTCGATGTAGACGATCTTGCCCTTCTCAAGATGGAACGTCTTTCTTAATTCCTCATCATCGATCCATGATCACCGAGAATGTCAAGCATCCAACATGAGATCTTCTATAGATGGTGCATTTTGAGCTTGTGCAATGCATCTTCTTCTCATTTCATCGACCTTGAAGCCACCACATGGTCCAAGTGATGCCAATGGACAACTCCTACAAGTATAACTTAATACACACATTAGTCCATAAAGATTGTCATTAATTACCAAAAGCGGAACCTCTCACAAGGTTGGGGCACTTCTCCACAACTTAATTGGAGGCTCCCAACAAACGCCACAAAAGGCCTCAACAAATGCCACCAAGGCCACAAAACCGTCTAGGGTTCCAAGAACCCAAGAGGGACAAGCTCCAATGAGCAACTCAAACCAAATCCTCCGAGGAGAACACAAACCGATGCACCAAATGCAATGGCAAAGACACAAGAAGTGCTCAAATCCTTATCTCCCAAATTCCACCAAAGCTAAAAAAGCTTATGGGGGAATAAGAGAGGAAGAACAATGGAGGAAATCCACAAAAGACTCCAAGATCTATATCCCAATATGTTCCCCTCACTTAGAGGAGAGATTGATTGGTGGGATTGTAGATCTAGATCTCCTCTTTCAAATCCCTCAAGAATATGCAAGAATCATAGGAGGGATTGAGAGGAAGCAAGCTCAAGAAGGTCAACAATGGAGGGGAAAACTTGCAAGAATAGTTGAGGAACCATTAAGGAAGAAGGCCCCTTATATAGGTCCCTCCAAAATCCAACCGTTGCAGCCCAAAAACGCGATTCCCGGTACTACCGGACTTTTTCCCGGTACTACCGGACTTTCCCGGCACTACCGAACATTTCCTGGGGTTCCTGGGGCTCCAAACGCATTTTTCTCTGCGCTCCCCGGCACCACAATGCGGTACTACCGGACCCTGGTACTACCGGATCCTAGTCCAGTACTACCGGTCATCACAGAACGAAAACTGCCATAACTTTTGCATCCGGACTCCGATTTGGATAATCTTGGGCTCGTTTAGAAGAGGACAACAACCTCTACAAGATCATGCAAAGAAACATCATAGTCCACCAAGGTATGATAGATCCAAATGACGAAGTAAAAAACCTTCTGCCGCGCTAGGTACTAAAATGCGGTACTACCGCTTTTTGGTACCTAGCCCGGCAGTGGCTTTTGGAAACTTGTCAAAAACCTTCTGCCGTGCTAGGTACTAAAATGCGGTATTTTGGTACCTAGGAGGGCAGTGGCATTTGGCAACTTGTCAAAACCTACTGCCGCGCTAGGTACTAAAATGCGGTACTACCGCATTTCGGTACCTAGGAAAATTCAAACCTCTATAACTTTTGATTGGTAACTCCGATCGACCCGATTCCAATTGCGTTGGAAAAAGGACGACATGAGCTACCCTATGAAAGGTTAAAATATTGGTTATCACCAAGTGAGAATGTATCATGTATAATAATGTGAGATACCTCACTTGGTGAGAAACCGAAAAGCCGCCAAGATCAAAATCGCAATAAGATACAAACGAAAGATCCGATTTTGATGAACAAGAGATTGTTATGGAGATTACCACAAGCTCTATATCCTCACATGGATAAGAGCAAATAACAACCAAATATGATGATGCGAATATGCAAAGGTTTGAGCTCTCTCTGAACGATGTGACCGAGTTACTTATTCGAGAGCCCCTCTTGATAGTACGGTTATCTATCCTAAACCCGGTCTCCTACTAACAATATGAGACCGGCAAAAGGGAAAACCTATCAAGATTATACCTTTGCCTTGAGCATTCCACTTGAGCTCTATGTAGACGATCTTGCCCTTCTCAAGATGGAACGTCTTTCTTAATTCCTCATCATCGATCCATGATCACCGAGAATGTCAAGCATCAAACATGAGATCTTCTATAGATGGTGCATTTTGAGCTTGTGCAATGCATCTTCTTCTCATTTCATCGACCTTGAAGCCACCACATGGTCCAAGTGATGCCAATGGACAAATCCTACAAGTATAACTTAATACACATATTAGTCCATAAAGATTGTCATTAATTACCAAAAGCGGAACCTCTTACAAGGTTGGGGCACTTCTCCACAACTTAATCGGAGGCTCCCAACAAACGCCACAAAAGGCCTTAACAAATGCCACCAAGGCCACAAATCCGTCTAGGGTTCCAAGAACCCAAGAGGGACAAGCTCCAATGAGCAACTCAAACCAAATCCTCCGAGGAGAACACAAACCGATGCACCAAATGCAATGGCAAAGACACAAGAAGTGCTCAAATCCTTATCTCCCAAATTCCACCAAAGCTAAAAAAGCTTATGGGGGAATAAGAGAGGAAGAACAATGGAGGAAATCCACAAAAGACTCCAAGATCTAGATCCCAATATGTTCCCCTCACTTAGAGGAGAGATTGATTGGTGGGATTGTAGATCTAGATCTCCTCTTTCAAATCCCTCAAGAATATGCAAGAATCATAGGAGGGATTGAGAGGAAGCAAGCTCAAGAAGGTCAACAATGGAGGGGAAAACTTGCAAGAATAGTTGAGGAACCATTGGGGAAGAAGGCCCCTTATATAGGTCCCTCCAAAATCCAACCGTTGCAGCCCAAAAACGCGATTCCCGGTACTACCGGACTTTTTCCCGGTACTACCGGACTTTTCTGGCACTACCGGACATTTCCTGGGGTTCCTGGGGCTCCAAACGCATTTTTCTCTGCGCTCCCTGACACCAAAATGCGGTACTACCGGACCCTGGTACTACCGGATCCTGGTCCGGTACTACGGGTCATCACAGAACGAAAACGGCCATAACTTTTGCATCCGGACTCCGATTTCGATGATCTTGGGCTCGTTTCGAAGAGGAAAACAACCTCTACAAGATCATGCAAAGAAGCATCATAGTCCATCAAGGGAGGATAGATCCAAATGACGAAGTAAAAAACCTTCTGCCGCGCTAGGTACTAAAATGCGGTACTACCGCTTTTTGGTACCTAGCCCGACAGTGGCTTTTGGAAACTTGTCAAAAACCTTCTGCCGTGCTAGGTACTAAAATGCGGTATTTTGGTACCTAGGAGGGCAGTGGCATTTGGCAACTTTCCAAAACCTACTGCCGCGCTAGGTACTGAAATGCGGTACTGCCGCATTTTGGTACCTAGGAAAATTCAAACCTCTATAACTTTTGATTGGTAACTCCGATCGACCCGATTCCAATTGTGTTCGAAAAAGGACGACATGAGATACCCTATGAAAGGTGAAAATATTGGTTATCACCAAGTGAGGATGTATCATGTATAATAATGTGAGATACCTCACTTGGTGAGAAACCGAAAAGCTGCCAAGATCAAAATCGCAACAAGATACAAACGGAAGATCCAATTTTGATGAACAAGAGCTTGTTATGGAGATTACCACAAGCTCTATATCCTCACATGGATAAGACCAAATAACAACAAAATATGATGATGCAAATATGCAAAGGTTTGAGCTCTCTCCGAACGATGTGACCGAGTTACTCATTCGAGAGCCCCTCTTGATAGTACGGTTATCTATCCTAAATCCGGTCTCCTACTAACAATATGAGACCGGCAAAAGGGAAAACCTATCAAGATTATACCTTTGCCTTGAGCATTCCAGTTGAGCTAGATGTAGACGATCTTGCCCTTCTCAAGATGGAACGTCTTTCTTAATTCCTCATCATTGATCCATGATCACCGAGAATGGCAAGCATCAAACATGAGATCTTCTATAGATGGTGCATTTTGAGCTTGTGCAATGCATCTTCTTCTCATTTCATCGACCTTGAAGCCACCACATGGTCCAAGTGATTCCAATGGACAACTCCTACAAGTATAACTTAATACACATATTAGTCCATAAAGATTGTCATTAATTACCAAAAGCGGAACCCCTCACAAGGTTGGGGCACTTCTCCACAACTTAATTGGAGGCTCCCAACAAACGCCACAAAAGGCCTCAACAAATGCCACCAAGGACACAATGCCACCAAGGCCACAAAACCGTCTAGGGTTCCAAGAACCCAAGAGGGACAAGCTCCAATGAGCAACTCAAACCAAATCCTCCGAGGAGAACACAAACCGATGCACCAAATGCAATGGCAAAGACACAAGAAGTGCTCAAATACTTATCTCCCAAATTCCACCAAAGCTACAAAAGCTTATGGGGGAATAAGAGAGGAAGAACAATGGAGGAAATCCACAAAAGACTCCAAGATCTAGATCCCAATATGTTCCCCTCACTTAGAGGAGAGATTGATTGGTGGGATTGTAGATCTAGATCTCCTCTTTCAAATCCCTCAAGAATATGCAAGAATCATAGGAGGGATTGAGAGGAAGCAAGCTCAAGAAGGTCAACAATGGAGAGGAAAACTTGCAAGAATAGTTGAGGAACCATTGGGGAAGAAGGCCCCTTATATAGGTCCCTCCAAAATCCAACTGTTGCAGCCCAAAAAACGTGATTCCCGGTACTACCGGACATTTCCGGCACTACCGGACATTTCCTGGGGTTTCTGGGGCTCCAAACGCATTTTTCTCTCCGCTCCCCGGCACCGAAATGCGGTACTACCGGATCCTGGTCCGGTACTACCGATCGTCACAGAACGAAAACGGCCATAACTTTTGCATCCGGACTCCGATTTCGATGATCTTGGGCTCGTTTCGAAGAGGACAACAACCTCTACAAGATCATGCAAAGAAACATCATAGTCCCGCAATGGAGGATAGATCCAAATGACGAAGTAAAAAACCTTCTGTCGCGCTAGGTACTAAAATGCGGTACTACCGCTTTTTGGTACCTAGCCCGACAGTGGCTTTTGGAAACTTGTCAAAAACCTTCTGCCGTGCTAGGTACTAAAATGCGGTATTTTGGTACCTAGGAGGGCAGTGGCATTTGGCAACTTTCCAAAACCTACTGTCACGCTAGGTACTAAAATGCGGTGCTACCGCATTTTGGTACCTAGGAAAATTCAAACCTCTATAACTTTTGATTGGTAACTCCGATCGACCCGATTCCAATTGTGTTGGAAAAAGGACGACATGAGATACCCTATGAAAGGTGAAAATATTGGTTATCACCAAGTGAGAATGTATCATGTATAATAACTTGAGATACCTCACTTGGTGAGAAACCGAAAAGGCGCCAAGATCAAAATCGCAACAAGATACAAACGGAAGATCCGATTTTGATGAACAAGAGCTTTTCATGGAGATTACCACAAGCTCTATATCCTCACATGGATAAGACCAAATAACAAACAAATATGATGATGCAAATATGCAAAGGTTTGAGCTCTCTCCGAACGATGTGACCGAGCTACTCATTCGAGAGCCCCTCTTGATAGTACGGTTATCTATCCTAAACCCGGTCTCCTACTAACAATATGAGACCAGCAAAAGGGAAAACCTATCAAGATTATACCTTTGCCTTGAGCATTCCACTTGAGCTCGATGTAGACGATCTTGCCCTTCTCAAGATGGAACATCTTTCTTAATTCCTCATCATCGATCCATGATCACCGAGAATGGCAAGCATCAAACATGAGATCTTCTATAGATGGTGCATTTTGAGCTTGTGCAATGCATCTTCTTCTCATTTCATCGACCTTGAAGCCACCACATGGTCCAAGTGATGCCAATGGACAACTCCTACAAGTATAACTTAATACACACATTAGTCCATAAAGATTGTCATTAATTACCAAAAGCGGAACCTCTCACAAGGTTGGGGCACTTCTCCACAACTTAATTGGAGGCTCCCAACAAACGCCACAAAATGCCTCAACAAATGCCACCAAGGACACAATGCCACCAAGGCCACAAAACCGTCTAGGGTTCCAACAACCCAAGAGGGACAAGCTCCAATGAGCAACTCAAACCAAATCCTCCGAGGAGAACACAAACCGATGCACCAAATGCAATGGCAAAGACACAAGAAGTGCTCAAATGCTTATCTCCCAAATTCCACCAAAGCTAAAAAAGCTTATGGGGGAATAAGAGAGGAAGAACAATGGAGGAAATCCACAAAAGACTCCAAGATCTAGATCCCAATATGTTCCCCTCACTTAGAGGAGAGATTGATTGGTGGGATTGTAGATCTAGATCTCCTCTTTCAAATCCCTCAAGAATATGCAAGAATCATAGGAGGTATTGAGAGGAAGCAAGCTCAAGAAGGTCAACAATGGAGGGGAAAACTTGCAAGAATAATTGAGGAACCATTGGGGAAGAAGGCTCCTTATATAGGTCCCTCCAAAATCCAACCGTTGCAGCCCAAAAAACGTGATTCCCGGTACTACCGGACTTTTTCTCGGTAATACCGGACTTTTCCGGCACTACCGGACATTTCCTGGGGTTCCTGGGGCTCCAAACGCATTTTTCTCTGCGCTCCCCGGCACCGAAATGCGGTACTACCGGACCCTGGTACTACCGGATCCTGGTCCGGTACTACCGGTCATCACAGAACGAAAACGGCCATAACTTTTGCATCCGGACTCCGATTTCGATGATCTTGGTCTCGTTTCGAAGAGGACAGCAACCTCTACAAGATCATGCAAAGAAACATCATAGTCCAGCAAGGGAGGATAGATCCAAATGACGAAGTAAAAAACCTTCTGCCACGCTAGGTACTAAAATGCGGTACTACCGCGTTTTGGTACCTAGCCCAGCAGTGGCTTTTGGAAACTTGTCAAAAACCTTCTGCCGTGCTAGGTACTAAAATGCGGTATTTTGGTACCTAGGAGGGCAATGTTATTTGGCAACTTTCCAAAACCTATTGCCGCGCTAGGTACTAAAATGCGGTACTACCGCATTTTGGTACCTAGGAAAATTCAAACCTCTATAACTTTTGATTGGTAACTCCGATCGACCCGATTCCAATTGCGTTGGAAAAAGGACGACATGAGCTACCCTATGAAAGGTGAAAATATTGGTTATCAACAAGTGAGAATGTATCATGTATAATAATGTGAGATACCTCACTTGGTGAGAAATCGAAAATCCGCCAAGATCAAAATCGCAACAAGATACAAACGGAAGATCCGATTTTGACGAACAAGAGCTTGTTATGGAGATTACCACAAGCTCTATATCCTCACATGGATAAGACCAAATAACAACCAAATATGATGATGCAAATATGCAAAGGTTTGAGCTCCCTCCGAACGATGTGACCGAGTTACTCATTCGAGAGCCCCTCTTGATAGTACAGTTATCTATCCTAAACCCGGTCTCCTACTAACAATATGAGACCGGCAAAAGGGAAAACCTATCAAGATTATACCTTTGCCTTGAGCATTCCACTTGAGCTCGATGTAGACGATCTTGCCCTTCTCAAGATGGAACGTCTTTCTTAATTCCTCATCATCGATCCATGATCACCGAGAATGGCAAGCATCAAACATGAGATCTTCTATAGATGGTGCATTTTGAGCTTGTGCAATGCATCTTCTTCTCATTTCATCGACCTTGAAGCCACCACATGGTCCAAGTGATGCCAATGGACAACTCCTACAAGTATAACTTAATACACACATTAGTCCATAAAGATTGTCATTAATTACCAAAAGCGGAACCTCTCACAAGGTTGGGGAACTTCTCCACAACTTAATTGGAGGCTCCCAACAAACGCCACAAAAGGCCTCAACAAATGCCACCATGGCCACAATGCCACCAAGGCCACAAAACCGTCTAGGGTTCCAAGAACCCAAGAGGGACAAGCTCCAATGAGCAACTCAAACCAAATCCTCCGAGGATAACACAAACCGATGCACCAAATGCAATGGCAAAGACACAAGAAGGGCTCAAATCCTTATCTCCCAAATTCCACCAAAGCTACAAAAGCTTATGGGGGAATAAGAGAGGAAGAACAATGGAGGAAATCCACAAAATACTCCAATATCTAGATCCCAATATGTTCCCCTCACTTAGAGGAGAGATTGATTGGTGGGATTGTAGATCTAGATCTCCTCTTTCAAATCCCTCAAGAATATGCAAGAATCATAGGAGGGATTGAGAGGAAGCAAGCTCAAGAAGGTCAACAATGGAGGGGAAAACTTGCAAGAATAGTTGAGGAACCATTGGGGAAGAAGGCCCCTTATATAGGTCCCTCCAAAATCCAACCGTTGCAGCCCAAAAACGTGATTCCCGGTACTACCGGACTTTCCCGGCACTACCGGACATTTCCTGGGGTTTCTGGGGCTCCAAACGCATTTTTCTCTGCGCTCCCCGGCACCAAAATGCGGTACTACCGGACCCCGGTACTACCGGATCCTGGTCCGGTACTACCGGTCATCACAGAACGAAAACAGCCATAACTTTTGCATCCGGACTCCGATTTCGATGATCTTGGGCTCGTTTTGAAGAGCACAACAACCTCTACAAGATCATGCAAAGAAACATCATAGTGCAGCAAGGGAGGATAGATCCAAATGACGAAGTAAAAAACCTTCTGCCGCGCTAGGTACTAAAATGCGGTACTACCGCTTTTTGGTACCTAGCCCGACAGTGGCTTTTGGAAACTTGTCAAAAACCTTCTGCCGTGCTAGGTACTAAAATGCGGTATTTTGGTACCTAGGAGGGCAGTGTCAGTTGGCAACTTTCCAAAACCTACTGCCGCGCTACCGCATTTTAGTACCTAGGAAAATTCAAACCTCTATAACTTTTGATTGGTAACTCCGATCGACCCGATTCCAATTGCATTGGAAAAAGGACGACATGAGCTACCCTATGAAAGGTGAAAATATTGGTTATCACCAAGTGAGAATGTATCATGTATAATAATGTGAGATACCTCACTTGGTGAGAAACCGAAAAGCCGCCAAGATCAAAATCGCAACATGATACAAACGGAAGATCCGATTTTGATGAACAAGAGCTTGTTATGGAGATTACCACAAGATCTATATCGTCACATGGATAAGACCAAATAACAACCAAATATGATGATGCAAATATGCAAAGGTTTGAGCTCTCTCCGAACGATGTGACCGAGTTACTCATTCGAGAGCCCCTCTTGATAGTACGGTTATCTATCCTAAACCCGGTCTCCTACTAACAATATGAGACCGGCAAAAGGGAAAACCTATCAAGATTATACCTTTGCCTTGAGCATTCCACTTGAGCTCGATGTAGACGATCTTGCCCTTCTCAAGATGGAACGTCTTTCTTAATTCCTCATCATCGATCCATGATCACCGAGAATGGCAAGCATCAAACATGAGATCTTCTATAGATGGTGCATTTTGAGCTTGTGCAATGCATCTTCTTCTCATTTCATCGACCTTGAAGCCACCACATGGTCCAAGTGATGCCAATGGACAACTCCTACAAGTATAACTTAATACACACATTAGTCCATAAAGATTGTCATTAATTACCAAAAGCGGAACCTCTCACAAGGTTGGGGCACTTCTCCTGAAGGGAATATGCCCGAGAGGCAATAATAAAGTGGTTATTATCGTATTCCTTATTTATGATAAATGTTTATTTTACATGCTATAATTGTATTAATACGGAAAGGTTAATACATGTGTGTTTAATAAACAAAAAGGAAGTTCCTAGTTATGCCTCTCTTATAAACTAGCTCGTTGATTAACAAGATGATCAAAGTTTCCTGATCATGGACATTGGATGTTGTTAATAACGAGGTCACAACATTAGTGTAATGATGTGATGAACATTCATCCAAAGTATAGCATTACGATCAAAGTCATTGAGTTTATATTGCTATAACAACTTACGAAGTGATCCTAATCCTTAGACCATGAGATCATGTCAATCACTAACACCGGAAGAGTTTCTCGATGACATCAAACGTCACACCGTAACTGGGTAATTATAAAGATGGCTTCAGAACTACTAAAGTGTTATGTTGATACCCATGGATCGAGAGTGGAATTTGTTCATCCCGATGACGGATAGATATGATCTGGGCCCTCTCGGTGATATCACATTGATTAGTTTGCAAGCAAGTGATTTGATCACTAGAATGTTATATCACGGGAACGAGAAAAGAGTGCATATCGGTAACGAGATCAAACTAGGTATGGAGATACCGATGATCGAATCTCGGACATGTAATATATCGTGAAACAAAGGGATTAAGATACTAGTGTAAAAGGTTCACACGATCACAGAAGTCATCGTTGAATGTGTGGGAGTCAGTATGGATCTCCAGGTCCCGCTACTGATTATTGATCGAAGAAGGGTCTCGATCATGTCCGCATTATTCGCGAACCGTAGGGTGACACACTTAAAGGATACCGACACCATTCGGAGCAAATGATATGCCAGAAAAGGAAAAGGAAAGCGCAGGAATTTATTTCACTAGACACCGAAACTGTTTCGGTTGAAATTGCTGAAACTGGTTCTGCATATGAAATTGAAATGTTGTAAGGGGTTTTATGTGAATGTTTGTTAATTAAAGTAATTAACAAAATTCTGAATAAATAAATAAAAGAGTTTTATTTAAATGAGAGCTTGCATTAAATTTGGTGGAAATTTAATGCATGTGAGTGGATTTTTGAGTGGAGGCTTTTTAATGGGAGTGGAGGCTTTTCATTTTGAGTGGGAGCTCCACCCACATGAATGTGGAAGAGGTGGGGGCAGCCCCATGGCTGGGCGCCATGCCCCTTGGGTTCCCCCCCTCTCTCCTATAAAAGGCCCCCCTCTCCTCCTCTCAAAACACACCTCCTCGTGAAGGATCTCTCTCCCCTTCTAGAATTTATCCCCCATGGTCTCAGACTAGCGAGATACATGTTCCCGGTGGCTATTCGGCAAGAAAGAGTTGTGCTTCCACTGCATCTCTGGATCGAGGAGGCGGAGGTTGCTCGGTGCCTCGAACGTGTGTGCGAGCACGGATGCGCTGCTGTTTTGCGGCGCTAGGACTTCCTCTCGATCTTGAGATCGGCAAGAGATCGTCTACATCAACCACGAGTTTGGACTCGTTAAGCTTTGTCGGTCTTCAAGGGTATGTTCTCTACGGATATACATCCGCCCGTTGTTTGTATCTAGTAGATAGATCCTTGTACATAGTTGTTCCCATCGTAGGAAATTTTTTGTTTTCTATGTTGCGAACCCTACAGTGGTATCAGAGCCGGATCTATGCGTAGATGCTTTGCACGGTTAGTACACATATGAGTATGTGGGCGATGATGATCATTTTATTGCTTCTTAGTTGTACTTTGGATATTGGTGGCATAGTGGAATGAAGCGGCCCGGACAAACTTTACATGTCCTCGCACATGAGACATGTTCCACGCTTGACATGCAACTAGTTTTGCATAAGTGGCTAGCGGGTGTCTGTCTCTCCTACTATAGTCAATATCTAATTTGCAACGAGTTGTCAACAATTTGGTTATCCTCGTTATGGTTCATGTTCGTAGGTAAGAACAGTTCTATCTTCGAAAGCCCTAAGCCACGTAAAACTTGCAATGGATAAATTAGAGGCATCTAGTTTAGATTGTTGCTGGGCTAGTGTTATGATATGGTGATGTTGTAAGTAGAAGTATGAGATGATACTCTTACAACACACATAACGTGTAAACTCCATAGACCTTGGATTTACACATAAAGGTATGATAGTGATCATACCACGATGCACATGATAGAGATCATATGCGGGAACCATATCATTCCACTAATTAACATGTGATGTTTGATTGCATCTTATATTGCTTGTTTGGCGTTTTATTAGCATAATAAGATGATCCCTCATTTAGATATCAAGATAAAAATGTGTTCTTCCTTAAGTATGCACCGACAATGTTTCGTCGCTTCAAGGCATCACGTGATGATCGGGTGTACTTGAATCCACGAGCATATCTCGGGTGTAAGACAGTTACACACGCGAATACTAAGGTTCTAACTTGGCGAGCCTAGCATGTACAGACATGGCCTCGGAACACGGACCGAAAGGTTAAGCATGAGTCATATAGTAGATATGATGCCCATTTGATGCTCGCCTTTGAAGCTACGCCGACTCACGTGATGATCGGACTTGGTGTAGTGGATTTGGTTCATGTAATCATCAAAAAGGCACGAGGGATGTCGTTTTTGAGTGGGAGTTCATTTCTAATTTGGATTAGTAGAACTCAATTTATCATAAATTAAATCAAAGTGAATTTGCATAATTTGTTATAGTCATTGGCATTCGTTCACCACCTTACGAACTGGTATCGTATTGTGTTGAGTGTCAATCTAAAGTTTAAAGTCCTATTGCAAACTTTCAGCAAACTCTATTTACTCCATGAAATTTAATAGTTGGTATTAAATCGAGAGTAACAATTCCAGTGTTAGTATCTTAAGTATCATGTTTGCCTCCATGATTCTTGATTGTTTTAATATCAAGTTTATCTAGGAGCTGAAAGAATTGTTTCAAAAACCATCATGTGTGACAGATATAACGATATCTGAAACAATGTTTTGGTTGCAATATGATAGAGTATAATATGTTCTCATATTGGATGATAATTTACGAAGGTTGGAGATGCTAGACATCCTAATCATCCAAAAGGGTTTTGGAAAGTAATGTTATACTCAGGATTCTCCTTTATAAGCTACAGTAGCTTGATCATGAAAGTCGTCATGATAAGGATGAATAGAAGATGTATGTGAAGTGTTTACTACACTAAAAGATTACTAAAGAATGGATTTTAAAAGAATACCGATCATTTTGATGATGGTGATCTACTTCAAAGTGCAAGTCCAAAGGTATTATTATTTGAATATACACGCTTTGGACTATGTGTCATGTATATGACGCCACTTTGGTGTTGATAGATTCTTTCAAAAAGTAAAAAGGAAATCCTGAAAGAGAATCTATAAAATATATTTGGCAGAAAATAAAAGATTGGAAATATCCAATTTAGGTATATGGATGATATACATGTTACGGTTATATTCTTTGCTTGTTAAACAATGCGGTTCTTGGGTATTGGATACCGAATTGGTTGGTATGAAATTTCATACGGAACGATGCAATGGCCTAAGTAACTAGCAGGAGAATAAGTGATGATGTCATCGAAAACAAACAAACCGTTGTTTGTATTTCTCGTTGACATCAAGGCTTGACTTCAAGATTTGTTTTAATAATTGTTATTTGAATCAGGTATTATGAGAACAAAGGTTGTTCAAATAATTACCGTATTCCATATAAGATGGATGATTTACAAATCTAGTTGGAGAGATCACATCCATAAAACCTAATGCTAAAATGTCGCAAGACAAATGATTGAAAGATCACTTATGAAGTGACATCGCCATTTAAATTATATTGGAAAGAAAACATGAAGAATCTCCATATTCATGGATTTTTGGAGTCTTTGATTTGATCAAGTGACGCTTGTGAGACTTTCCTCGGGATAATTAAAAACTTCGTTCAAAGGCCAAAGAAGAATGAACGACTAAAATATTGGAATTTATACATATCGATGTATGTAGTCCATTATGTGTAGTCGTAAGCGATGAGTTTCAACTTCATATGCTTTCTCCGAAAATTTGAGTGAATGTTCACTTAATGAGAAAGAAGTATGAAATATTTGAAAAACATTTCAAAGACTTTCAAGATGAAGTGAAAATCATTGTAACAAGAAAATAAATGGTTTATGATTTTATCATAAGGGATTTATTTGAGTTACAAGTGTAACAAGAAAAATAAATGAATTATGATTTTATCATAAAGGGGATTTATTTGAGTTACAAGTTTAGCAAAACACCTAGATTTACATCTCCCGAAACACCATAGGAATATGGAGTGTTTGAGATTTGTAAGGAAACCTTGTTTGACATGGTTGGATCAAAGGTGTTATTTATAAAACTGCCATTATGTTTTAAAAGATTAAAGCTTTAGAGACTACCGCTTTTACACTGAAAAGATCTCCATCTTGATCCGTTGAAATGACACCATATGAGTTATGGTTTGGGGTAAAACCCAAGTTGTCCTTTCTTAAATTTTGGTATGCTAAACATAAGTAAGATGTTTACAACCAAAGTCGGATGAGCATGTCTTTGTAGGTTATTTTGAATAACAATTGGTTATTCCTCCATAACACCGAGGACAAAAGGGTTTGTCGCTTGAAATGTGAAGTTTCTTGAAAAAGGAATTTTTCGCAAAAGTTAAGTTGGAGGACAATAGAACTTTGATAAGGTTAACGAACCTTAGCTAAATGTGCTGAGTTGCGCAGCGCCGGAAATCGTTCTGGAGGCTGCCATAATGCTCATAGCTTATGTGCCTCAAAGGTTGTGGTCACGGAGATCTAAGTTCCTATTGAACCAAGTAGGTCGGTTAAACAATCAAATGCTAAGATTTGAGAGTAAATCATTATTGTTTGACAATGATGAACCGAATACATACAAAGAAGCGATGATGGGCCCTGACTCCATCAAATGGCTTGAAGCCATAAAATCCGTGATAAGTCCATACACGATAAATCAAGTTTTGAACTTGGAAGACCCTCCGGAAAGGTGTAAAAACCTATCGGTCGTATTTGGATCTATAAAGAAACAGACATGGATGTTTCAAATCTATGAAATAGTCGACATGTCGTAAAGTATTTTATGACAATGTTCAAGGAGTTGACTATCACAAGATTTTATCTTTCATAGCGATATTTAGTCTGGACGAATTAAAGTAGCAACCACTACATATAATTTGGTATATGGTAGATGAATAAACAAAACAAAGTTCTTCTAATAGAATGGTTACCTAGGACGTGTACATGACACGGTCCAAAGGGTTTTGTTAAATTCAAAGGATGCTAAAAGGGCATGCAAACTTTAATGGTTGAAGTAAGCATCGCGGAGTTGGAATCTTCACCGTGATGAAAAGGAGTTTTCATCCAGAGACGATGAAGATGCTTGCATTTGCAAGAAATTAAGTGGGAGCGCTGAGACACATTTCTAATACATTATGTGGATGACATCTTGTTGATTAGAAATGATGTATCTTTTATTAACAAAGGTTAAGAATTTCATTTTGATGAAATACTTAGGCAAAACCCGAATATTTAGCGTGAATGTCTATAGTGGATAGACTGTGACGCCAATATGGTTGTGCCAAACGTACATATATGAGATATTGAAGGAGTTCAATATAGAAACAACAAGAAACAGTTCTTGTTGCATGGAAAGGAATTGAATCAAGATTCAAGTGTATCGACACTTGATAAGTGAAACAAGATTCAAGTGCTTTGACACTTGATGAGTGAAATCATGAGAATGTTTTGATCAATCATACCATGATATGTACACATCCAGATATGTCCTATGCTCTAAGTGTTATGGGCATATACCAGAATGAATCATAAAATGATCATTGGACTATAGTAAGGATATTCTTATGATCTTTTGGAAGAACTAAGAATATATTTGTATAGAGGTGACAAACAATTACAAATAGTTCATTGTAAAGCGTTACATTGATACTAGTTTTGTCGCAAGATACAAATTAAGTTTATCTCAATTTAAACTATGAGTGGCACAATGAAATGGAAAGGAGTTTTCATGATGGATTTGGATGTATTCCAAAGTTAAGACATTGTGACGAATACTACAACAAAAGGCTAAGTATATGACTGCTATAGTAGCAGCAAAGGAGGGAATTTGTGTCAAGTAGTTTTTTATCAAACTAAGGTGTGGTTCGCAACGGGCTAACACTAAAGATATATTGTATGACAATAGTATCAACGTGTTTTAACCCCAAGGAACTAAAGGTCTCACCGAAAGACCAAATTTATATAATGCCATCTCATTGGAGAATGAGTGATGCGTGAAGACGCAAAGACATGCAAATACACACGGACCTGAAAGCGTCAGATCCGTAGATTATGTTAACCACTTGCAGTTGCGTATATGGAACACCAGAAAGCCATAGGTGTTCAATACACAAAGTTTTCAAACTAGATTATTGTCTCTAGTGCAAGTAGGAGACTGAAGGGAATATGCCCGAGAGGCAATAATAAAGTGGTTATTATCGTATTCCTTATTTATGATAAATGTTTATTTTACATGCTATAATTTTATTAATACGGAGACGTTAATACCTGTGTGTTTAATAAACAAAAAGGAAGTTCCTAGTTATGCCTCTCTTATAAACTAGCTCGTTGATTAACAAGATGATCAAAGTTTCCTGATCATGGACATTGGATGTTGTTAATAACGAGGTCACAACATTAGTGTAATGATGTGATGAACATTCATCCAAAGTATATAATTACGATCAAAGTCATTGAGTTTATATTGCTATAACAACTTACGAAGTGATCCTAATCCTTAGACCATGAGATCATGTCAATCACTAACACCGGAAGAGTTTCTCGATGACATCAAACGTCACACCGTAACTGGGTAATTATAAAGATGGCTTCAGAACTACTAAAGTGTTATGTTGAGACCCATGGATCGAGAGTGGAATTTGTTCATCCCGATGACGGATAGATATGCTCTGGGCCCTCTCGGTGATATCACATTGATTAGCTTGCAAGCAAGTGATTTGATCACTAGAATGTTATATCACAGGAACAAGAAAAGAGTGCATGTCGGTAACGAGATCAAACTAGGTATGGAGATACCGATGATCGAATCTCAGACATGTAATATATCTTGAAACAAAGGGATTAAGATACTAGCGTAAAAGGTTCACACGATCACAGAAGTCATCGTTGAATGTGTGGGAGTCAGTATGGATCTCCAGGTCCCGCTACTGATTATTGATCGGAGAAGGGTCTCGATCATGTCCGCATTATTCGCGAACCGTAGGGTGACACACTTAAAGGATACCGACACCATTCGGAGCAAATGATATGCCAGAAAAAGAAAAGGAAAGCGCAGGAATTTATTTCACTAGACACCGAAACTGTTTCGGTTGAAATTGCTGAAACTGGTTCTGCATGTGAAATTGAAATGTTGTAAGGGGTTTTATGTGAATGTTTGTTAATTAAAGTAATTAACAAAATTCTGAAAAAATAAATAAAAGAGTTTTATTTAAATGAGAGCTTGCATTAAATTTGGTGGAAATTTAATGCATGTGAGTGAATTTTTGAGTGGAGGCTTTTTAATGGGAGTGGAGGCTTTTCATTTTGAGTGGGAGCTCCACCCACATGAATGTGGAAGAGGTGGGGGCAGCCCCATGGCTGGGCTCCATGCCCCTTGGGTGCCCCCCTCTCTCCTATAAAAGGCCCCCCTCTCCTCCTCTCAAAACACACCTCCTCGTGAAGGATCTCTCTCCCCCTCTAGAATTTATCCCCCATGGTCTCAGACTAGCGAGATACATGTTCCCGGTGGCTATTCGGCAAGAAATAGTTGTGCTTCCACTGCATCACTGGAGCGAGGAGGCGGAGGTTGCTCGGTGCCTCGAACGTGTGTGCGAGCACGGATGTGCTGCTGTTTTGCGGCGCTAGGACTTCCTCTCGATCTTGAGATCGGCAAGAGATCGTCTACATCAACCAGGAGTTTGGACTCGTTAAGCTTTGTCGGTCTTCAAGGGTATGTTCTCTACGGATATACATCCGCCCGTCGTTTGTATCTAGTAGATAGATCTTGGTACATAGTTGTTCCCATCGTAGGAAAATTTTTGTTTTCTATGTTGCGAACCCTACATCTCCACAACTTAATAGGAGGCTCCCAACAAACGCCACAAAAGGCCTCAACAAATGTCACCAAGGCCACAATGCCACCAAGGCCACAAAACCGTCTAGGGTTCCAAGAACCCAAGAGGGACAAGCTCCAATGAGCAACTCAAACCAAATCCTCCGAGGAGAACACAAACCGATGCACCAAATGCAATGGCAAATACACAAGAAGTGCTCAAATCCTTATCTCCCAAATTCCACCAAAGCTACAAAAGCTTATGGTGGAATAAGAGAGGAAGAACAATGGAGGAAATCCACAAAATACTCCAAGATCTAGATCCCAATATGTTCCCCTCACTTAGAGGAGAGATTGATTGGTGGGATTGTAGATCTAGATCTCCTCTTTCAAATCCCTCAAGAATATGCAAGAATCATAGGAGGGATTGAGAGGAAGCGAGCTCAAGAAGGTCAACAATGGAGGGGAAAACTTGCAAGAATAGTTGAGGAACCATTGGGGAAGAAGGCCCCTTATATAGGTCCCTCCAAAATCCAACTGTTGCAGCCCAAAAACGCGATTCCCGGTACTACCGGACTTTTTCCCCGTACTACCGGAATTTCCCGGCACTACCGGACATTTCCTAGGGTTTCTGGGGCTCCAAACGCATTTTTCTCTGCGCTCCCCGGCACCAAAATGCGGTACTACCGGACCCCGGTACTACCGGATCCCGGTCCGGTACTACCGGTCATCACAGAACGAAAACAGCCATAACTTTTGCATCCGGACTCCGATTTCGATGATCTTGGGCTCGTTTCGAAGAGGACAACAACCTCTATAATATCATGCAAAGAAAAATCATAGTACAGCAAGGGAGGATAGATCAAAATGACGAAGTAAAAAACCTTCTACCGCGCTAGGTAGTAAAATGCGGTACTACCGCTTTTTGGTACCTAGCCCGAGAGTGGCTTTTGGAAACATGTCAAAAACCTTCTGCCGTGCTAGGTACTAAAATGCGGTATTTTGGTACCTAGGAGGGCAGTGTCATTTGGCAACTTTCCAAAAGCTACTGCCGCGCTAAGTACTAAAATGCGGTACCTAGGAAAATTCAAACCTCTATAACTTTTGATTGGTAACTCCGATCGACCCGATTCCAATTGCGTTGTAAAAAGGACAACATGAGCTACCCTATGAAAGGTGAAAATATTGGTTATCACCAATTGAGAATGTATCATGTATAATAATGTGAGATACCTCACTTGGTGAGAAACCGAAAAGCCGCCAAGATCAAAATCGCAACAAGATACAAACGGAAGATCCGATTTTGATGAACAAGAGCTTGTTATGGAGATTACCACAAGCTCTATATCCTCACATGGATAAGACCAAATAACAACCAAATATGATGATGCAAATATGCAAAGGTTTGAGCTCTCTCCGAACGATGTGACCGAGTTACTCATTCGAGAGCCCTCTTGATAGTACGGTTATCTATCCTAAACCCGGTCTCCTACTAACAATATGAGACCAGCAAAAGGGAAAACCTATCAAGATTATACCTTTGCCTTGAGCATTCCACTTGAGCTCGATGTAGACGATCTTGCCCTTCTCAAGATGGAACGTCTTTCTTAATTCCTCATCATCGATCCATGATCACCGAGAATGGCAAGCATCAAACATGAGATCTTCTATAGATGGTGCATTTTGAGCTTGTGCAATGCATCTTCTTCTCATTTCATCGACCTTGAAGCCACCACATGCTCCAAGTGATGCCAATGGACAACTCCTACTAGTATAACTTAATACACACATTAGTCCATAAAGATTATCATTAATTACCAAAACCACACATGGGGCCCACATGTTCTTTCAAATAGTATTATAAAAAATTGAGACCTATGTTGTTTAAATGAGGATAAAAATTAGTGTAAAACCACTCATCACAATGCATGAGATGCAATGCACACTTACCTATTCCCTGATCTCAACTGTAAACTAGGGGTCCAACCAATGTTGCGCTTGTTGTTGTTAAACAGGCATATAACCATTTTTATCCACACTCTATTCCATGTACCTACTCAGTTCACTTTCAAGATTCACATTTTCTATCATCCGTTATTCAATATATGCAAATATGTCATTGGTATAATGAGGTGCTGCAAAACATGGTTCAATTTGTTATATAGCAATTGTAACATTCCATTCAAGCAGGAGTCAACGAATGATCAAAATTAGGCATTAAAGTAGTCTATCAACCAAATAATCCATAAGATCCAAACCGCCTGGTATAATGGTATCCATTGCCAACGAATTGCAACAAAAATGGTGTTTATCAAAATGCTTTGTACCTCCAAATTTCGCTATGGGCCGACTTTGAATGGGTTGAATTTCAAAATTCAAAGTACTTGGTTGTAATAATTGACAATTTTCAAAGTTTCTGAAACTTTGAGTGATTTTGGAGGTCCAAAATTTTCTATTGGAACTTTATTTATTTATAAACCTTAAAAACAGTTCCTTCAAAAGGTTACTAGACATATTTGAGGTTCAAATGCAAAGCTACACGTGCCAAAACTTGGAGATCAAGAACTTATAAGCATTTTCTAGCTATGTTTTCATTGACATCTCAACTAGTCAGCACAAAGCATGGTACTCCCACACGACAAGAATTATTTGAGGAGTGGGTATATTTCATCGAAATTTCCAATTTTTTATATAGCAATTGTAACATTCCATTCCAGCAGGAGTCAATGGATGATCTAAATTTGGCGTCCAAGTCGTCCATCAAATAAATAATCCATAAGATCCAAACAGCCATGTATAATGGCATCCATTGCCATGAATTGCAATAAAAATGGTGTTTATCAAAATGCTTTGTACCTCCAAATTTGGCAATGGATTCGTATTAAATGGGATGAATTTGTGAAAATTCAAAGTACTTGGTCGTAATAACTTACAATTTTCAAAGTCTCTAAAACTTCGGGTGATTTGGGAGGTCCAAAAAAATTCTATTGGAACTTTATTTATTTTGAAACCTTAAACCCAGTTCCTTCAAAAGGTTACTAGACGTATTTGTGGTTCAGAGGCAAAGCTACATGTGCCATCAATAACATTTTAGCATTTTCTAGCTATGTTTACATTGACATCTCGTATATTATGGTTACCATCATGTACTAAACTCAAAACACGTACAGCTTGCGAGCAAGGAGAGTGAACCATAATACGAAGTTTCATATTAATGGATGTTACACGAGAAAACACAGAAGGACGAATAATAAGAATTACAATATGCTCATGTACATATATATATATATATATATATATATATATATTATCGACACACAAATATAATTGACCAATTTGTCCGAAAGAACTTATTGGATAAATGATGATCATTAGATAGTAGAATTAATAATTAAAGGTACTCCTATTACAACGTACGACGATTCGACACGGGGCTTCCCGATCGAGGTCGTATGGCGTTCGCATCCGCCTGCCAAAATCTCTCTTCTTCTTGTCCTCATCATCATCCTCGTTCCGATGACGTACAGGTGGTCTTGAGCCCCCTATAGGTATTTTTTTTATTCTTCGAAAAGAGAGAGTAAAAATCTGACAAGAAGAAGAGTCGACGTGGGGGGGTGGGAGCGTACGAAAAAAAAAAGAAACACAAAATTCCTACTCTTCCTGCTGTGGTAGGTTGTACGTAGATAGTGTGTACAGCACCATGCGCTCGTCGTGCATATATATGCATGGGTGAATGCATGCTCTTGCGTAGGCCTTGAGTACGTACGTAGTAGCTTAATTAATTATGCGATGATGTATGGCGCCGGCAGCGGCAGGCCGACGATCTTGCCGCAGCGGAGGCTGTTCTCGGGCATGTTGTTCTCGTCCCTGAGCGACCTCGCCGGCGAGGTGCAGCTCACGTACAGCTGCTCCCCCATGTAGTACCTCTCCCACACATTGGACCTCAAGTTCCACATGCCGGCGTTGTCGAAGGTGAGCATCACCGCCGTCCACGACCTCGGGTACACCTGGATGGTGTGCCGGCTCACCGTGTCAAGAAGGTTGTAGGTCTTCCTGCAGTCCAGCGTCCATAGACCCGGTCCCATGCTGCATGCACACGTACGTACAGGGATCGTCGTCGTAAGATTCATGATCAGTCAGGCACACCCACAGCAGATGCATTTATGGATCGTCGTCGTAAAGTTCAGAAGAAAGAAACAGGTAGCTAGAGACGTACCCGGCGGCGAAGAATGCGTAGCCGTTGAGGTGGAATGAGTCGATGCTCTTCTCAGGGTTCTCGAAGACGAGCTCGATGTAGGTACGGTACTCGGTGGTGAGGACGTTGGGGGCGATCTTGATGGGTGTTCCCTCCTTGGGTGGCGTGTCGCCGATGAGGTTGTACTCGAAGATGCCCTTGGTGGCGTTGAAGTACTCGGCGAGCTTGAGGGGCGTGTCGGGGTCGATGTGCGAGACGCCGTTGAGGGCGTACCTCTCCTTGCCGTCGACCATGGCGCGGCTGGTGGAGAGCTTGATGGTGCGGGTGATGTTGATCTGGCCGTAGTGGTAGGACCCCTGCGGGTTAGGCCTGGCGGCGCTGGCGGTCAGGTTCCAGCGGAAGGACCTCCACTGGTTGATGGACCATGCCCAGCCGCTGGGCGCCTCCGGCAGCTTGGGCGACGGCGGGGTGTTGGATCCCTTGTAGCGCATGATGGCGCTGATGGTGTTCACCTCCTTGATGAAGCGGGTGGAGGCGACGAGGAAGTAGTCGCCGGGCTTCTGGTTGGCGGTGACGAGGACGGAGAGGCACTGGCCGACGTGGACGTCCATGGAGTCGTACTCGTTCTGCACGGTGTGGGAGCCCTCCATCTCGACCAGCTTCAGGACGTGGCCCTGCACGCGCACGTTCAGGGAGGCCTTGATGCCCACGTTGCAGATGCGCAACCGGTACTGCTTGCCGGCCTCCACGTTGTACATGGGCGGGTTGGACGCGTCCTTCTCGTTCTTGCCGTTGATGAGGAGACCCGCGGGGCGGCCGATGGTCTTGCCCGTGTCCAGGTGCTTCTCAAGGACGGTGTGGTCCTTGGTGTACCAGTCGCCCACCATGACGGGGAAGTCGTCGGCCGGCGGGTCGAAGGGGACGGGGATCAGCGGGCGGCTGTGGATGCTGATGAGACCGTAAGCTCCGGCGGCGCGCTGCATGCCCATGCTGGGGAAGTAGAAGAAGGTGCCGATCTGGTCCTTGAACTGCATCTTGTAAGTGTAGTTGGTGCCGGGCATGATGGGGCACTGGGCGCCCGGCATGCCGTCCTGCCACGAGTTCTTCCGCTGCTGGATCCCGTGCCTGCATGACAATTTGTTGCATGCATGCCGCAGCGCCACGCGCGCGCGCATACATACATGCATGTATGTAATGGCCGATCCAAAGAAGAATGATGGATAATCCAGGATTATTCATCAGCAGGAGTAGGCGCCGATGGACGTACCAGGTAAAGAGGAGCGGCTTGTCGATCATGTTGAAGACGTTGACGATGATGTTGTTGTTGGATGTGCAGTTGATGGTGGGGCCGGGGAAGGCGTCGTTGATGAGGAGCATCTTCTGGGGCACGCCCATCGGGGACCTGGTCCCGTAAGTCACCTTCCACTCGAAGAAGAGGTAGGGGTCCTCGGCCCGCACCGCCACGGCCAGCAGCGCCAGCGCGAGCACCGCGGCGGCGCAGGCGCGCAGCATCGTAGAACCTCCGGCCGTCATATCCCTCCTCGCCGTCTAGCTCTCCTCTCCTGCCCTGGGCTTCCCCCTCCGGCCGGCTGCAGGTGGGTGGTGGGTAGATCGATCAACGCGACGGCGGTGGTCGGTTGATCGGGGGCATGCGGCGGGCGATGGAAATGGGACAAGGGAGGGGAGGCAGAGGAGGCCCAGACTTATACGCCATGGGAAGGGCATCCATGGCGAGGGCGCGTGTGGTTGGTTTCCTCCAGCGACCGCAACGCCCGCGCGTCCGCTCGACGATCGGCCACCACCGGCTGTGGTCGGTCTCCTTCTATTCTTGACTCGATCCTGCATGCATGGCACATCGCTGCGTGGCATGCCATCGGTCGGTCGGCGACGCATGCTCCTAGCTAGTTCGCTGTTGGTATACCGCCTATAATAACCGACGACTACTAAACTCGATCTATCTTTCGCAGTAGTATATCCAGTGAACGTCTGTATCCAGTACTCCGATACTTAGCTCGACCCCAACTGTACTGCATCTTATAGTCATCTTAACTTTCAGTATCACCCTTGTACGGGGGACTTTATTTTACAGCTCTAGGGGGTTTCGTATTACAACTGACAATTTTTAGGTTCTTGTTTTTGACATGAGATAACTTTGAGTTCTTTTACGAGGACACGATCTTTAGTTTGTTTTTTAGACTGAAAGGGACCTCTCCCGGCTCCATTTTCCAAAAGAGTTAAATACACCGGCAGACTTGTGCGTGTGACTCGATTTAATCCTTGTATTCAAAATTTACAGAATTTTAATCATGTATTTATCAATTGTCTCAATTTAGTCCTATATTAGATTTATCATCCAAATTTAGCTGACTGGACGACATGTGGATGTTGATCCCACTTGCAGGAGAGCAAATGCCCTAAAAATTTACACTTAGACCCTCCCATGAAATTTGCACTTAGACCCTCCCATGGGACTCCATTATAGCACGCTGAATTGCAAGTGAATTTGTACACCGAATTTTATCTCATATTTTTTATTGCTAGAAACAATGACATCAAGTTAATTAGTGCAAAAAATTGGTAGAAACATTACCATCGCCGAGATACAACATCATCAATACTTGCTCAGTACTGCCTACCACAAAGGTTCATGATTTGAACCACAAGCACAAGCTTAAAAGAGCACAAATCAACTTCAATACTTCTAATATATCCTTCCCTACACCAAACAAAGCCACCATAAGCATAATAATCTTCTCAGCATCTGTATTTCCTTGAATTCCATTCCAATTCAGCGTACAAATTCACTTGCAATTCAATGTACCATCACGGAGTCCTGCAGGAGGGGCCAAGTGCAAATTTCTAGTGCAGTTGTTCTCTTGCAAGTGAGACCAACGTCCATGTGTCATGCACGTTTGCCCAATTCTGATGACAAATCTAGTTTAGGACTTAATCAAGTCCAATTGACAAGTACACGGCTAAAATTCCGCAAATTCTGAGTATGAAGACTAAATCGAGCTAAACGGAAAAGTACAAGTACTGCTACCGTATTTAACTCTTTCCAAAAATGAAACCCAACGATTATTACACGCACCTCAAACACCAAAAAGAGAACTTAGAAATCTGAGAGGCTTAACTACGCATAACTAGTTTGCCCGAAAGAGAACAAATTCAAGGGGAGCAAAACGCTTACAACTAAAAAACAAAAAGGACGGTCTAAAGATGAAGAATACAACAAAGTCGGGCTAGTACACCACATAAATAGAATCATCCTCTTCAGGGTGCCCCTTCAGATACTCTAGCGACGCCAGCCCGCCATGACGTGAGAAAGATCTGTACTTCTAGATGGAGATCCACTCGAAGCTAGTGTAGATCAGTTCGTCAAGAGCGACATCGGTGTTTTTAGCTTACTTATCATATAGTCCATGAACTGTCTGATCGTCCCTCCTTCTAGTTCCTTGAAGAGGACCTTCCAATTTCTTAGATAAGAAAGAATCAAGCTCCACACATGCTTCGTGTTTATCTAGGAAACTTTATTAAAGCCTAAACTATTTCTGTTGTTCGAGATGCTATACAAAACATTTGAAGTGACTGCATTGAAATGTAAGTACTTTTTATCTACCAGCCATTTAAAAGCAATGGATTCAAAATTATAGAATAGAACACCAAAAATCTCACGAACATCATCCCATGGTACTTTGGAAACAATACAATCAAAGAAAAGGTGTCTAAAAGATTATTTCTTTACAAAGGTTACATTCCATAGATTTTGGAATACCTCTGGCCCTCAAGTTATTTATGATCATGATTTTATTATTTAAAAACAACCATCAGAAAACTTGGATAGGTTCCACACAATAGGGAGGTAAATCTGTGTACTAAGGAATACATTGAGCTAGAAGAATAAATGCCTGTCGTCAATTCCTTAGAATTTAAGAAAGTTATATTACTAGAAATTCCTTTGAGTTATTTCCACTATGGATTCAGTGAAAGTTCTCTTGAAATCACATATAAGTTCCACCACGTAGGTCAGCAATGGTTTTAGTTTGTTGATTAGGAACTATATAGATTTCCTAAACTGTGTAGCTAGACGAGAATTATCGAACCAAATATCCTCTCAGAGTTTAATGTACCATTACCTACATATCATCTATATCTGACATTAACTTCTCTAGACACATCACACCTTTCTAGAAGGTAGATGGATGTACATCATGATAACAAAGGATATTTTGATCCCTGGTATTGTACTGGCATCATGAAATTGTAGAACAACACCACTAAAAATCTATCACCACCACCTGTGTGAAGCAGCGGAACGACTAACTACAAGAACACATGGAGAAAACGTGTCTGGATGCACGCACAACAATCGAACAATGACACCACTAGGGGTCAGTGCATGTGTGGGAGGCATGGCGATATCAATAGGATTCAAGCGGTGGCAAGAGGTAAAATGGGGGTGCAATGGTGATGCACATAGACAAGGGGACACTCGACTCTATGGTTGACTAGAGGAGGGAAGGTCGCGAGGGGAGGTAGCACATGTAGGAGGCCACGGGCGAGCGCAAACGCAAGGAGGAGGTCGTGGAGGTCGCTGCAACGCAGAGGCAGCCAACATTGTCTTGAGGAAGGAGGACAAGTGGGGTGAAAGGGACCTCCTAGCCACATGTAGGTATGAAAGTGGAACGGGAAGATTCTGTCTTTTGCGTGTAAAAACGAAAATGGAAACAAAGCGGAAAATAATGGAACAAAAATGAAAATGGAAACTTTTATATGGAAGAAGAAACAAAAAATGGAACAGCTATTTCCGATGTAGAAGTAGTGGAAACGGAAATTCTGTTTTTTGACTAGCTATATTTCTTGTGTGGACCAAGTATAGAGCCCACTGATCTCATCACGAACCTAGTCTATTGATGCAACGCTGACTTCATATAGGAGCGCTTCGTTGGGAACCCCAAGAGCAAGGTGTGAAGCAGCACATCATCAAGTTTTCCCTTAGTAAGAAACCGAGGTTATTGAACCAGTAGGAGGAAGGAAACGTCACACGGGTGTTGCTAGCAACGCGGAGACCTACACAACACAATCTCAAGACTTTGCCCCAACGAATCAGTGAGGTTGTCAAGCTCACCGGCTTACTGTAACAAAGGATTAAACATACGGCGTGGAAGGTAATGGTTTGCAACAAGTAAACAAGTAACAGTGCAAGGTGTATCAATGGTAAAGATTTGACCGGGGTCCATAGTTCACTAGAGGTGCTCTCCTTAGATAAAAAACATGGTATGAAGGGTAAACAAATTACAGCAGGGCAATTGACAGAAACTGAGCAATGCATAACAATGCAATTACTAGTCAGAAAGATCCTATGAGATTCGATTGGGCAGTACAACAATATACATAGACCGCCATCCAACTGCATCTATGACTAGAAGTCCACCTTCAGGTTATCATCCGAACCCCCTCCTGTATTAAGTTGCAAGCAACAGACAAATGCTTTAAGCAAAGTGTGTAAGGTAACATTCCACATGTTACATGTACAAGAGACCGTTGTTTTCTCCCTAGTAGCAACAACATATCTATAACCGAAGAGATTATTGTCACTTCCCTTGGAAACTAGAGGCATGAACCCACTATCGAGCATAAATACCCCCTCTTGGAGTCACTAGCAACTACTTGGCCAAGATAGCTACTAACAACGGAGAGCATGCAAGATCACAAACAACACATACATGATAGAATCATAAATACAAAACCATTAATCAAACCAACATAATAATCTCAATATCCATCGGATCCCCGCAAACACAACATGCATGATTACAAATAGATTAGATCTTGATCATGAACGGAGCTCACAAGATCTATACATGAAAGAAGAAGGAGGAGATAGAACCATCTAGCTACTACATGGACCCATAGTCCAAGGTGGAACTACTCACGCATCATACCGGAGAGAAGGTGAAAGAACATGTGGGCCCCCATGTGTGGTTTTGGTAATTAATGACAATCTTTATGGACTAATGTGTGTATTAAGTCGCACTTGTAGGAATTGTCCTTTGGTATCGCTTGGAGCATGTGTTGGCTTCAAGGTCTATGAAATTAGGAGAAGATGTGTTGTGCAAGCTCAAAATGCGTCATCTCTAGAAGATCTCATGTTTGATGCTTCCCATCCTCGGTGATCATGGATCAATGATGAGGAATCAAGAAAGGCGTTCCATCTTGAGAAGGTCAAGTTCGTCTACATCGAGCTCAAGTGGAATTCTCAAGGCAAAGGTACAATCTTGATAGGTTTTCCCTTTTGCCGGTCTCATGTTGTTAGTGGGAGACCGGGTTTAGGATAGATAACCATACTATCAAGAGGGGATCTCGAATGAGTAACTCGATCATATCGTTCGGAGAGAGCTCAAACCTTTGCATACTTGCATCATCGTATTTGGTTGTTATTTGGTCTTATCCATGTGAGGATATAGAGCTTGTGGTAATCTCCATAACAAGCTCTTGTTCATCAAAATCGGATCTTCCATTTGTATCTTGTTGCGATTTTGATCTTGGCAGTTTTTCAGTTTCTCACCAAGTGAGGTATCTCACATTATAATACATGATACATTCTCACATTATAGGGTAGCTCTCGTGTCCTCCTCTTTCCAACGCAATTGGAATCGGGTCAATCAGAGCTACCAATAAAAAGTTATGAATATTTGAAGTGTGCTTTATTTAATTTGAAAAAGGAAAAAGAAAAGCAGTTTCTGTTGGGCCGGTACTACCTCATGTAGGTACCGGCCGCACCTGGCAGCGGCCTCCTATCTTATGCCTCCACCGGTAGCTTGGCCCGGCTCTACCGGACCGGCCCGGTAGTACCGCCCGAGCGGGCCGGTACTATCGGCCGGCCTAGGATGACATGCGCTGCCCAGTTCACTCCCTGGTAGGCCCTGCCTCCCGCGTGCGCATGGCCCCCACTGCGGCCCCGCATCTCCCGCGCTCCGCTTGGGCTGCTTGCTGCCACGCAAGCTGCCGCTGCTATTCCCGCTCGCATGTTGCGCGCGCCTAGCGATGCGCGTGTTGACCTCGCGCGCCCAGCCCAGCTCTGCCCGCTCGCTCCTGCAATTCTCGCGTTGACCCCGTGCGCCTGCCGCTAGCTTCTCTTGCTCGCACGCTAGCCCACTGCCGCTAGCTGGCCTTGCACTGGACCACTCCTTGCTCGCGCTATTTCTCTCTGGCTACACGCGCCTGCCTCCCTCGCGTGTTGTGTGCATTTCTGTTTGGGTCCGGTAGTACCGGTTTGGTTCGGTACTACCGGTCCATTCTGGAAAACGCCCCAACAGGCAGATTCTGTCCAGCCCTTTATATAGCTTTGTCCGTTTTGCTTTTAGGTTGCTTCTTCTTCCTATTTTAGTCTAAGCTTTGCCCCCATTTTCTCTTATTCTCAAGCTTGATTAATCCCTTCCCCTTCGATGATTCTTGCCCATATTTGAGTGGAAGAGAGAGGAGATCTAGATCCATGTTTTGACCTAACTGATTCATCTCTTTGTGAGTGTACCTTTGGGGATCTAGACTTGGGGGATTTTGTGTTCCGTTTGTGTTCTTCCTCTCTTGTTCCACCAATAGCTTTAGTAGCTTTGTTGGAACTTGAGAGTGAGGGATTTGAGCATCTTTGTGGTGTTCTTGCCATTTGCATTAGGTGCATCGGTTTGAATTCTCCTCAGAGGATTTGGTTCGTGGTATTCGTTGAAGCTAGTCCCTCTTGGGTTCTTGGAACCCTAGACGGTTTTGTGGCCTTGGTGGCATTTGTTGGGAGAATCCAATTAAGTTGTGGAGAAGTGCCCCAACCTTGTGAGAGGTTCCGGTTTGCCACTGACAAGTGCACCGATAGTGGAATTATGGATTGATCCCGTTGGGGTGAGATTCACTAGAGAATAAGGGAGGCCTTTTGTGGCGTTGGTGGTTTGATACTGATGTCTACGCACTTCTATTCTTGTAGACAGTTGTTGGGCCTCCAAGTGTAGAGGTTTGTAGAACAACAGCAAGTTTCCCTTAAGTGGATTACCCAAGGTTTATCGAACTCAGGGAGGAAGTGGTCAAAGGTATTCCCTCTTAAGCAACCCTGCAATCAAGATACAAGAAGTCTCTTGTGTCCCCAACACACCCAATATAGGTGCACTAGTTCGGCGAAGAGATAGTGAAATACAAGTGGTAACGGTGCCAGAAAAGAGCTTCTGACTTGTTGTTGACGTGGGGTAACGGTGCCAGAAAATAGCTGATGGCATGGAGGAAAGGTAAAAGCCCAAAACTTCCTCGGCAAACGGAACAAAGATGGAAGCAAGCAAACATGCAACAGATCTAGTAGCAAACGGAGTTTCAATTCTTAGAAACAAGGCCTAGGGATCATACTTTCACTAGTGAATACTCTCTCATATAAATATCCTCTCTTCGTGATACTACTCTTAACTACTCTCCGGTTGGACACTCTAATCCATGGTAGGGCTATAACAGCACACCTCAAAGTCCGCCTTCCCCAATCTAGATAACCCCACACTGTCACCTTGAGCGCTAGATGGTTCCAACAAACACCACAATTTCATAGAGACATCCAACTCCAAATATAACTCATAACAAATATTCAATCTAGCCAAAGTGCCACACACGGTATGCACGTTGTCACTTTCATACACGTGGGGGAAAGCAAAGATCTATTAAAGCACAAAGAGTATTTATGTAGACTCAAACCTAAGTGCCACCATGGCGTGCATGCTGTCACTTTCACACACATGGGGAGAGCAGAGATCTAATGAAGCACTTGAGTAGCAAGGTAGATCTACTTGATTACAAAGCTCATGACCACAAGATCATGCATAGAGAGAGAGATGAACATATAGCTACCGGTAGATCCCTTAGCCCTGAGGAAGAACTACTCCCTCCTCATCATGGGAATCAGCAATGGTGATGAAGATGGCGATGGAGATCGATGGAGATAGCTCCGGGAGCACTTCCCCATCCCGGCAGGGTGCCAGAACAGAGACTTTATGTCCCCCGAATCTCCCCTTCGGTGGAAGCGGCGCTACAGAGGTTTTCGTGGATTTCTTCTAGATTTTTTAGGGTTTTCTCCCCAGGGGTTTCTTATAGGCGAAGGGGGAGGCCGAGGAGGCGGCCAGAGGGCCCACACCCTCCCTAGGCGCGGGCCAGGCTTGGACGCGCCCAGGGGGTCTGGCCACCCTCTGGTGCCTCTCCGTCCCTTCTTCTGGATTCATGTCCCTCACGGAAAGTTATTGACTTTGGCTTTTGTCCCGTCCAATTCTGAGAATATTGATTTTTTGCCTTTCTGGAACCAAAAACAGGCAACTGGCACTATGGCAACTTGTTAATAGGTTAGTTCCAGAAAAGATATAAAAACACCTCAAAGTGTAGACAAAGCAAAGCAAAGTAGATACAAAACAAGCATGGAGCATCAAAAATTATAGATACGTTTCCGACGTATCAGATACCACCCCCTCTCCAAACGAGACGTACTCCATGTTGGGAGGAACTCGGTAAAATATCGTCGTCTCCACGTGCCTCGGTTATATCTATACCCGAGCTCTTTACTTATGCACTTTACATTGTGATAGCCTTCGTGCTTGAAGTAATATATATCTTGCTGTCTCATTGTTGCTTGTATTGCTTAGCATACGCGGTTGGTGCACATAGGTGAAACTTAGTTGTTCTAGGTTGTGATTAATAAAGTAAACTCTAGTTTAATTCCGCCTTTGTCGAGCCACTCTCGAAAAAGTTTGAATCGCCTATTCACCTCCCCCCTCTAGGCGACATCTGTATCCTTTCAATTGATATCAGATCCTGGTCTCTCATTTTAGGCTTCACCGCCTTGAGAGTAAAGATGTCGGCTAGGGGATTAGTGCACAATGACATGCTCACATTCGATTGCACAAATTATGATGTTTGGATATTTCGCATCCTTAATTTATTTCGGGAGATTCACCCTATTATCGAGGGAAATCTATATATGGGTTTCTCTTCTCATATGGAACCCCAAAATGAATCTTTAGAGAAGTTGAACTCTCGTATAGATTCTCTTGCTACTAAAATCCTTTTACATGTTGTGAGCAATGTAGTTCTTTCTTCTATCATGTCTTATTCGAGTGCTCATGAGATATGGACCAAGCTTCAAGATAAATATAGTAATTCCAACATTATTGAGGATGATTGTGTTGCTTCCACTTCTGGTCGAGATGAGTTCTCGTCCTCTACCACTTCACCAACATGTGATTTTTCACAAGATAATGATATGGTGGGTAGTGATACAAATTGCAGTATGGATAGTGGGCTTACTATTTGTAATCCCTCGTATCTATCTAGTTGCAATGATCTATCTTTGGACCTTAACACTTCTAGCACTCAAAACTCCTTACATGCTTGTGTTAATAGTCCTTGCATACCATGTAGAAATAACTTGAATAAATCTCATGATGATATGCTTGTGTTATCTTGTTGCCATGATAAAAATGCTTATATTTCCTCTAGTGCTTGTGTTGCTAACCATGTAGAGGAAAACGAAGATTCTATGGGCCAAGACAAGGTTTTGAATGAAGCCATAAATGCAATCTCATCTTCACCTTCTTCCGGTATCCATCTATGCCTTATGGCTAGGGATTCAAAGGTAACTCCTACTTTGGAACCCATTACCTCTTGTGATGAGGAGGATGTGGATAATGTGGAAGAAGGGCTTGATATTGATGATTTATATGAAAAGGGTGAGATTGTTTATCGTGCCCTTGTTAAAAATGATATTGCTTGCTCTAACTTTGTTGAAATCTTGGACTTTGCTATTAATAGCAAAGAACATATTGATAAGTTAGATACACAAATTGAGGTGCATGATAACAACTTTGATAAAATGTGTAGTCTTGAGCGTGAGTATGCTAATATAATTGCAAACCTAAATAAATCTCTTGAAGAGGAACAAACCACTAAGGAATCTCTTGAGGAGACCTTTGCTTTAGAGTTGTTTAGAGTAAATGAATCTCATGATAGAGATCTTAAGGTGGCAAGTGATCTCAAAAGTAAAAATTATGAGACTCAAGTTGCTTATGCTAAACTCCTTGAGGATTTTGAGCACCTCAAAAATGGCTCTAGGGTCATAAAGGGTGATCTCATCAAACTCACCGAGTCACATGGGCAACTTAAAGCTTCATATTCAAAAGAGCTTGCCAAGTTGCCCTCACCTCTTGCTAATAATGATGATGCGTGTGCTACTAACTCCATTTCTTGTGAAGCATCTATTTTGAAGGAGAATGTTGAGCTAAAGGCTCAACTTGCTTTGCTAATGAGCAACTATGGGTAATTAGAAGAAAGTCATGTTAAGCTCTCAAGGTCGCATGAGGATCTTCTAGTCTCCCATGGTATGCTAAAGTTAGCTCATGAGGCTATCATGTCAAAGGTAAAATCTAGTGGGCCTCATGTGGACATTAGCACTATATATACTCCAAGTTATATTGCCATGTGCTAGTCCTTGTAATTTATCCTCTCACAACCATGCTATATCTCGTGATGAATTACATTTCGTTCCTTGTTGCTCTAACAATGTAGCATCTACTTCCTCTAGTACTTTTGTTGAAACTAACCATTTAGAGGAAATCAAAGAGCTCAAGGCTCAAGTCACTTCTTTGAAGAATGACTTGAAAAAGTGTCATCAAGGGAAGGTCGCACTCAAAAAAATCTTAAGTGTGTAAAAATCTCCCAATGAAAAGAGTGGGCTTGGATTCAACTCCAATGTCAAGAACAAGTCCACTATCAAGTTGAATCACAAGGACAACAAGAAGAATGGCCAAGATCAAGTCAAGAATCCGGCCAACATTGTTTGCTTAAAGTGCAAGGAAGAAGGGCATCATGTCAAACATTGCCCATTAAAGAAGAAGTCTCGTGGCAAGAAGCAACAAGAGAAGCGGCCTCAAGCTCTACATCTTGTTAGAGATGGGCCTCCTCCCAAGAAGACTCAAGCTCTTCCTCAAGTTGTTTATTCATCCAAAAAGAAAGATGGCAAGAGTAGAACTTGCTACATATGCCGTGAGAAGGGGCACATTTCTTCCTCATGCACTATTGGTATCTCCTCATCCAACCCTATCATTATTGATGATGCTTATTCTCTTTGTAAGGATGAGGTTGGCAATGTGTTTGCCAAATTTTTTGGTGCTCAATGTGGGTTCAAGAAAAGAACCATTTGGGTTTCCAAGCCTATTGTGACTAACCTCTTAGGACCCAACTTGGTTGGGTACCAACAAGCTAAAACATGATCAATAGGTATTGTTGGAGGGCATTGGAGACTTGGTTACATTATGAAGAATTGAGGGATCTTCATCTAATACAATTGTCAAGTCAAGTCATGTGGATTATATTGCCTATATTATATATCCAATGTTCCTCCTTGCGTTAACAAATGCTTAACTTATTACATTGAAAGTTACTCGCCCCCCTTGTGCATGTGTTGGTTTTGTATCTTCCATTCTTTTGTACATGTTGTGCTTTCCACTTAATTATCTTGAGGTATCAAGCTTATTTGTGTATGATTAGGTGGCACACCATGTATGTGTGTTTCTTGTGTTGAGCCTTACTTGATTATATTTGGTATCTTATTTGGATCTTGTGAGAGATTAATGGACTATCCCATTTTGGGGGAGTGTTATGCTTAGGCATTCCACAATCCTAAAAATGTGTGTACATGAGGAATACCACCTAGCATTTATATTGGGATATTATCTAGTATCTATGTGGTACAATTCTCATGAGAAAATTAAGTTTTATAATGTCCATTAATTATCTCTATTTGTATTATTTTTCCTCGTGTTGGTTTTATGGTAGTATTAAATTATGGGGGAGTCATATGCTTAGTGCATATTACAAATCCTAGAAAATGTGAATATTTGAGGTTGTGTCACTTATAATTGATATTGATTATTATGTAGCTCCTATGTGACACATTTGCTCATACAAGTTGTAATTTGCTTGAATGACGTTATTGATCATATTTTGGATCTTGTATGTGAGAGTATTTCTTGGTATGTGTTTCCTCATATTTAGATATCTATTCTCATGGAAACCATTTGCTTCAAGTCACTCTAATCACTATGATTGTGTGACTATTAGAAGCTACCAAGAATCTCTTTCGAAGCATCAAACTTAATTTGTATACTTTGTTACATGCTTCTTTATGTGAATATGATCTTGGATATCCGTATGAACTACCTAGGGAAGATTATTCTCAATTCTTCTTGTCCTTGGACAATTAGTACCAAATTTATGGTAGACTTTATTGATCATATTCACTTTGGCCTTTGCTTAATATTGTCCTATCTTTGGCCAAGTAAATGTTTTGTGTGATCCCATGTATTCCTTGCTACTTTTGGATCCTTTTATTTTTATTGGTATCCTCTTGTGTTTTATTTAATGTAGGTAGTAGTGATGATCTCATTTGGGTGCATTTTACATTCAAAAGGAAAAAATCCTACATAATGCACTATCCATGGGGGAGATCTCCTATATTATTTAGAACACTCATATTTATGCTTCTTTGTTTGATCCATATCGGGTTTTATGTGCTTAGAACCTCAATCTTTTCGTTTTGGTATTTTGTGCCATCATGTGAAGTTTGGGGAGTTTGGTTTCTTGTTGGAACCTTGCACTTTTTGGGAGTTGGTTTTGTATCATTCCTTGTTTCATGATTTGACCATTTTAGAATGAGATAAATCCTTGAGCATTTTTATTTCTATCTATCTTTTGCTCTTTTGATTTTAGCGTAGTTCATTTGTTGAACTTGTGATCTTTCATGTGTTGAATTGGTTCTTTGATACAATTTGGACATCGTTTGTCATGTCACACTCTTGTGTGTGCAATCTCGATTTACTTGCTGTTTTTGTTCAAATTGTATCTCCTTTTTGGTTCTTGAAAGCTTTATGCATGCATATTTACTATATGTTTATATTATGGCATCCTTGCTTTCTTTGATCCAATATATAGGGGAAACTCCACCAAATCCCATCGGCTAAGTTGTGCATGAAATTCAATTTCATATCAATATGCACATATTTATGTGGAGTCTCTCCTATGTATTGTAGTTGCACTGACTACTTTGGACCCAATAAGTTTGGGGACCATTTAGTACTTAAATGTGTTTTAGGTACATTGGAGATATATTGTATGCTTGTCTCTCAATTTTGAATAAGTGATGCATACATTGGAGGCAAGCTATAGGATGATCAACGAATTCATATCCTCTACATCCTACCAATTATATCTTGGTAACAAGTATCTCTTGCTCATGCATATTTATCTTTCTTCCAAACTTTTGTAGGTTGCATCTTGGCATGAATTTTTGTTATTGTATTTATTGTTGTATCTATAGCCATGGTATTAAGAGAACTCTCTATTGTAAATGTGTATACGTTGAGATGAGTGCATATAATTGGGACTATACAAAATCATGCATATGATCCATCAATCCCAAATATGTCAATCTAGCAATTTTATTGCCTATCTTTTCCTCAACTTCTCTCATGTGCAATAGTGAGATTTTGCTAGTTGTTTATTCCTTGTGATATTTGTTGCCTTTCTCCATATATTCCAACTTTCTCCTTTTCCCTTGGTGATAGTTGTAATATATGTAGTGTGTTGGTGTTTGAAGTTCATTAATGTACAATAAGATATATTTGTGCCCTTGGCCATGCTTTGAAGCAAAAATATAATTGGTATATGTTATGACTTCATTATACTTTTCATATGCCTTCTTGTATATCTTCTTTATGTGTGCATATTTCTTTATTGGCACATGTCTTTGTGATGTTTCCCACTTAGAGACATATACACATATGAGAAGATAATTTTAGTTAATTTTTAATCCTTGGAGACCACCTTTATATTCCCTTTTGATTATTCGATGGCTTCCAAATTTAATTGCCTATGAGTGCTTGTTCCTCTTGTTTGCATATTTGGGCACTCATATTTGTTCTCTTATGACTTAAATGTTTATGGGGGAGTGAGGATTCCATATTTGTGCATTTTTGTATTGAAATACACCAATTTTAAAGTATGCACAAATCTTGGGGAGCTTCTCTATTTTATTTAAGCATTTATTTGATCTTTCATTTGTTGTGTTTTAAATACTTATGGGGGAGCAAGGATTCCATATTTGTGCTTTATGTATTCCAATGCATTTCTTTTTAAATTGTGCACAAATCTTGGGGAGCTTCTCTATTTGTTATTTAAAACACTCATCTACTCGTATCATAATATCTTGTTGTTTCCATTTGGACTCATTTGTTGTTTTCAATTGATTTGCCGAATCTTGTGATTGCTTGCGTCATTTGTGATGCGTCATTTATTTTATTCCTTTGGCAATCTTTGGATCCTCGATATAGTTCTACTCCCTCCCAAGTATTCATCATTGGATATGTGCGAAGGCACACCTTTGGAGGATTTATTACTATATTTGCCTTCTAGAACTTGTCACCCATTTCGGCAATTGATGCCAATGGGGGAGAAGTTTTAGAGGGTTTAAGGGATGTTGGTTTATGCATTGAGTTTGTTCTTAAGCATTTTCCTTTCATGCTCTTGCATATCTGTGTTGCTTAGCATGTGGTATATATAGAGGAAACTCCACCAATGATAATGATTGGCAATATATGCAATGAAATTCAAGTTCATCACACATGCATAGATTATGGGGGAGTTTGCTCTATATATGGTGGTCGTACCAATATCACAACTTATGTAGTATTTGATGTTGGTGCTACCATTTTATTAGTTAAGATTCCTTATATAAACCCTCTTAAAGGGATTGCCATCAATTACCAAAATGGGGGAGATTGAAAGAACATGTGGGCCCCCGTGTGTGGTTTTGGTAATTAATGAAAATCTTTATGGACTAATGTGTGTATTAAGTCGCACTTGTAGGAATTGTCATTTGGTATTGCTTGGAGCACGTGTTGGCCTCAAGGTCTATGAAATGAGGAGAAGATGTGTTGTGCAAGCTCAAAATGCGCCATCTCTAGAAGATCTCATGTTTGATGCTTCCCATCCTCGGTGATCATGGATCGATGATGAGGAATCAAGAAAGGCGTTCCATCTTGAGAAGGTCAAGTTCGTCTACATCAAGCTCAAGTGGAATGCTCAAGGCAAAGGTATAATCTTGATAGGTTTTCCCTTTTGCCGCTCTCATGTTATTAGTGGGAGACCGGGTTTAGGATAGATAACCGTACTATCAAGAGGGGATCTTGAATGAGTAACTCGATCATATCGTTCGGAGAGATCTCAAACCTTTGCATACTTGCATCATCATATTTGGTTGTTATTTGGTCTTATCCATGTGAGGATATAGAGCTTGTGGTAATCTCCATAACAAGCTCTTGTTCATCAAAATCGGATCTTCCGTTTGTATCTTGTTGCGATTTTGATCTTGGCGGTTTTTTGGTTTCTCACCAAGTGAGGTATCTCACATTATAATACACGATACATTATCACATTATAGAGTAGCTCGTGTCGTCCTCTTTCCAACTCAATTGGAATCGGATCAATCGGAGCATCTTTGTGGTGTTCTTGGCATTTGCATTAGGTGCATCGGTTTGAGTTGTCCTCGAAGGATTTGGTTCGTGGTATTCGTTGAAGCTAGTCCCTCTTGGGTTCTTGTAACCCTAGACGGTTTTTTGGCCTTGGTGGCATTTGTTGGGAGCCTCCAATTAAGTTGTGGATAAGTGCCCCAACCTTGTGAGAGGTTCCGGTTTGCCACTGACAAGTGCACCGATAGTGGAAGTGTGGATCGATCCCGTTGGGGTGAGATTCACCGGAGAATAAGGGAGGCCTTTTGTGGCATTGGTGGTTTGATACCACCCCCTCTCCAAACGAGACGTACTCCATGTTGGGAGGAACTCGGTAAAATATCGTCGTCTCCGCGTGCCTTAGTTATCTCTATAGCCGAGCTCTTTACTTATGCACTTTACATTGTGATAGCCTTCGTGCTTGAAGTAATATATATCTTGCTATCACATTGTTGCTTGTATTGCTTAGCATAAGTGGTTGGTGCACATAGGTGAACCTTAGTTGTTCTAGGTTGTGATTGACAAAGTAAACGCTAGTTTAATTCCGCCTTTGTCGAGCCACTCTCGGAAAAAATTTAATTGCCTATTCACTCCCCTCTAGGCGACATTTGTATCCTTTCAGAAGGCCTCCGGGATGATCTCCCCTCCGGCAGGGTGCCGAGAAGAACTTCAGATCCCCCCGATCTAGGGACGACTGTGGCGGCAGCTACAGACGGTTTCGTGGAAATTTGATTGGGTGCTTAGGGTTTCTGCATAGGGGGCTTCTTATAGGCGAAGGGGAAGGCCGAGGAGGCGACCAGGGGGCCACACCCCTCCCAGGCGTGGGCCCACCCCTGGACACGCCTAAGGGGGGTTTGGCTGCCCTGGCACGCCTCTCCGTCTCCCCTCTGGAATTCTTGCTCCCCATGGAAAGTTATTGACTTTGGCTTTTGTCCCATCCAATTCCGAGAATATTTCTTTACTAACTTTTCTGAAACCAAAAATAGCAGAAAACAGACAACTGGCATTGTGGCAACTTGTTAATAGGTTAGTACCAGAAAACATGTAAAAAGCACCTCAAAGTGTAGACAAAGCAAAGCAAAGTAGATACTAAACAAGCATGGAGCATAAAAAAATTATAGATACATTTCCGACGTATCAGGCATCCCCAAGCTTAACTCCTGCTCGTCCTTGAGTAGGTAAGTGATAAAAGAATAATTTTTGAGGTGACATGCACCCTCACAATAAAGATCCAACCATTTGCAAGCATTGAAAACTGGGATCAAAGAACTCTAAACATGTGCATGAAAGATGGAGTTCTAACAATAGGACATAGTAACTATGCATGCAACATGCATGGCAAGCAACAAATAAAGATCATGAATAACATGCATTGGAAAAGTTTGTTTGTTTCACATACAGAAAATATAGCATAGTGGAAATCAGCTTGTCCCTCATAGAGTAGCAAATAGATGCATAGGACACCTTCAAAGTTCACAAGGGTGACTAGAAACAAATAGCACAAGAACAAGTAATATCACAATATGCATCAATCAAAAAGCTTTGGAACACTGCACACAGAATGACAACTATGCTCTCTTAATGGTGCCTAAATGTAGAAGGTGGAGACTCAATAGTGGGGGAAGGAAAGCCTTTTATAAAGGAAGCAAGGATTTCAAGTTTCAAAAAGAGCTTCCAAAAATTATGGTACTTGTTAGCTTTCAGCCCGCATTGCCCCTATCATAAGCATCTTGAAGTGATTAAGGTTAAAGTGAACAAAGATGGAGTATATGTTTGACGAAGTATAAGTTGGCAATCTCAAGTCCCTTGAATACGAGGGCCACACCTCATGCTACGCAACTTTAGTCACCTGTAAGTTCTTGTCATTGTAAGTATTTGCATATCATTGAGAACCGCCAATGCGGTACCCCTTGCACATGGTACAGGAGCTATCCCATAACCAAAATGACAAGGTAAGCAGACAATGAGCATCTCAGCAATCTTCTTATTGACCATGGGAATATGGTGCTTTTTTCTCTCTTTCCTCTTTTCTCAATGTGTCTCTTTTTTATAAGAAGAATGCTTCATAGATGTCACTATGGTGATGCTACAAGTTTCCACCATGATTAGGCATGGCTTAGGCTAGCGGCCTAGGCTTTTCTCTAACACAGGATACAAACTCCATGGACTTACAAGTTCCCTCTTTATTTCACACCGGTGACATCCATAGACAAAAGAACATGATATCAACTGAGTACAAAGTACAAGTGCAATGTTGAAAACGTTCCCGTGACAACACGGTTTTGCTAATTCCAACGTATAAGTGCAAGCATATACAACATATATGACACAATGGTTCAAGTTTATTAGGGGCAAAGAATATAAAGTGTGGCATCAAGTTTGTGAGGGCTTTAATCACTAAGTTTTCACATAACAAAATAGTTTTTAATTGGAAGATAGCCGAAAATAAGAATATACTTGGAATGGTGTAACACACCATGCATGAGTAGAACTTACTCATACAAGTGGAGGCTAGCAAAAGACTGGGAGCAACCAACTAAGAGAGCAATAATGGACATAATCATGCAATGCAACAAAGCATACTAATCAAATAAAAAAGTGGTACTACAAGTCAAGGACTAAATGATCATAGAGGCTAATGGTGACTTGTGAGAGTCATAACATGGTGTGAGCATGTGCCAAGTTAACCCAAACAAAGCATTAAAGGAGAATACCACAATACTATGCTTTTGCATGCTAAAACAACGCATAATTTCTTCAAGGCACACTAAGCAATCCCAATTGTTTGGAACAAGACATGCTACTGCAATAATCACTAAGCATAAGGTCAAAACAACACCTAGAATGTCATGCTAAAGTCTAAGTCACAGTCAATGCAAGCTCCTCTTGCACTTACAATGTCGGGGGGATAACCCCCGGGTGGGGAAAGCCTGGCATAAGTAGGCCGGCTCCAGAAGATGCAGGCCGCCTGGCCTCCAAGAAATACAACTATAACCATCTGGCAAGCAAGCCCGGCTAGGCTTATAACCTTCCCGGCTGGCCCATCTAGCTGGTGGCCAGAAGAACCGGCCGGGTGGCCGTTCCCACCCGGCTCACCTCGGATTCGATGGAGTGCATGGAAGGACTGGCGCTCCGTGCGGGGTACGCTTCTAGCTCCTCCTCGTCATCAAGGAAGCTGGCATGCCGAAATGACCAGCGCTACCAGACAAAGATAAAGCAAGACGGTCGGATGGAATGGAGAAAGCGGCCCGGGTGACCGTTAATGCAAGGGTGACGCCCCAAAGGAAGCCCGGGTGACCACTAAATAGAAGGATGACGCTAAAAGAAGGGCGGACTGGGTCCTGGCCCACCGGCTGGGCCCTGCAGCCGGCCCTGCCCTGTAAACCCATATCCAAACAGTAAACCCTAGGACCCAATCTTTAATCTGCCCCCCATACCAGTATATAAGGGAAGGCAGAGCTAGGGTTCTAGGTAAGTGACAACAGTAGAAGAAGAGAAGTGTTAGCATCTAGCTCCCATCTTCCTCTAGCCATCGATAGTAGCTAAGGAAACAGCTCAAGGAGCACTTGTACTGAGCCATCGAGCTCCCATACATAGTTCATCTTGCAGGAGTAGGGGTGTTACCTCGCCAAGAGGGCCCCGAACCTGGGTACGTCCCTGTGTTTGCAGTGCACCGTGCCCAACCCGTTGCGTGAGCCACAGAATGCATCAGTGTGTCCCTTCTTTGCCATCCCCGATGGCTCTGCCGTGTTCCACACCACGACAGTGGGCGCCCACCGTGGGGCACAGCGCTTCGGCTGGGATCATCTTCCGCACGGGACTTCCGCTCGTCGCTGGCGAACGCGTGGCCTCTAGCCTCGTGCTCACGCTCGGTGCCTTCGAATGCGTCATCGACAATGCAGTGTGTTTCGCTGGGAACACCTTCCCCGCCGACGGCTCCGTCGTGCATTTTGGAGACATTCGCGTCTATGTCGCCACTGTCGCTGAGGGTTTTCCCGGCGTGGTCACCCCTGTCCTCGACGTGCCCCTCGCCCGCGTCCCAGCAGCAGGGAGGGTTTGCGTCAAAGTCATGATGGTGAACGCTCGCAAAAACCATCGGCAGCCTCAAGAACGTCGAGCAGGAGGAGAAAACTCCGCGCCTGAGCCGGAGCAAGAGCCGCTCACCGCCTCCATCCAGCATCTGCGCGCTTCGGTCGTCGTCGAGACGGATCCAGCGGCGGCGCTCGAAGCTACACGCCAGAAGCTCCTGGAGGAAGCCACCAAGGTCGCGGCTAACCAGCATCGGCTGAACGCCACCGTGCACGAGTACAACGTGGCTCATGGCTTCGTCAGGAAGATCCAGCATCGAGGGCGCGACCTGGCGTCGGAACTGGATCACGCCGCCGACTCACATGCAGGTGTGGCGCGGCCCGTCTATAGCACTACCGCCAAGAACATGAGGGTGGCCGAGGCGGCGGCCGCGGAGCTGAAGCACCTGGAGGGCGAGGAACTTCGTCGCCAGCAGGAGCGTGTGCATCTTCTCGTGGCTACTGCTAACAAGCAGCAGGCCGAGGGCGTCCCCAGCCAGGTGGGCAACTCCCGCGACATCATCGTCCGCAAAGGCGTAGACCAGACGACCCATGGAGGAAGCAAGAACCAACAAGCCTCTTCTCCAGGAGTGGTCGGGCAAAACATTCGCCCGCGTGGCGAATCTGGCAACCGCGGTCGTCATAACCGTGACGCCGCAGCCTCCAGCGTTAGTCGCGCAGGCGGAGGCTCCCAAGGGAAGAATACACGAGCACCGGAGGAGGAAGCAGACGCGAACAAGGACCCGCCTGCGTCACGTCTGAAGGGCCGGCTCGGTCCCCGAGAACCAGCTGATGCGCGGGAGCGCATCGACCTCCTGGTGCAGTCGCGCACCATGGAGGAGGAAAGTCCGGCTGGCCCAAAGTGTTTTGGCCCGCGCATCCGGAACGAGTCATTTCCGAAGGGATTTTCGCTCCCAAGAGACACGCCAAAGTACAACGGGACCGTCAAGCCTAAGGATTGGTTGGTCGATTACACCACTGCGATGGGAATCGCCAATGGCAACCTCCATTTGGCCGTCTGCTACGTCCCCCTCATGCTCGTCGACTCGGCGAGGACGTGGCTCAACAGCCTCCCCGATAACAGCATCAACGTGTGGCTGGACTTCGAAGAGGCGTTCATCCGCAACTTCACCGGAACATACAAACGGTCGGGTCGACCTCATGAGCTCGCCCTCTACGTGCAAGGCAAGGACGAGTCGGATCGCGCCTACCTCACCCGGTGGACCAGCATGCACAATTCGTGTGAAGGGGTGCGTGAGCACCAGGCGATAGACTGCTTCACCAACGGCTGCTGAGATGGCACCATGCTGGAGCATAAACTCAGCCGGGCAGACCCGCAAACCATGGCTCAGGTCATGGCCATCGCAGACAAGTACGCCACCGCGGATGCGGCAATGAAGAAGCCCATCGTGGTGGATGACCAGGGCCAAATCGTCACGGACGAGCAGGCGGAGCTGAAGGGTTTCGCGGCATAGTAAATCAAAATTTTCTATGGATGCGAACAGAGGGAAGCCAAGATCTAATCTAGGATATGCAAACAACGAGAGAGATTGGATTAGATCTTCATACCCTTGAAGATTCGCACAGCGGAACGTTCGTCGGAACGTGGGTGATGTACTCGTACTCGCTTCTCCTCCTCGCGATCTGATCCGATCTAGAACCACAAGTGGCGATGCCTCCGTGAGATGCACACGTGCAGCACTTCGACGTCTCCTCCTTCCTCGGTCCAGCAATTATGGTGGAGAGACGGATTGGATCTACAACACGACGGCGTGGTGTATATGGTGGAGAGTTTCTGCAGCAGGGCTTCGCCTACACACAGTCGGGAGGGAGAGAGAGAAGAGGGCAGCAAGGCGACTAGGCTTGAGGGGAAGGTGTGGGGGGGTGGTGCGCCCCAGCCCTCTATATATAGAGGGGTGGGCGCCTGCCCTAACCCCTCCCCCAAGCCCTAGGTCGTCGGCCAAAGGAGGGAGGAGTGGGGGGCAAGGAAACCCCCCTTCTAGAAGCTCCAAACTAGGGTTTCCCCTTGTTTGGCCGGCTGGGCCCTATGGGGCCTTGTGCCCCTGGCCCAATGCGGCCAGGGCACTCCCTCATAGGCCCATGCCCCCTACCGGAAGGTGGGGCCACGTTGGTCCCCTTCCGGAAGGTTCTAGAAGCTTCCGGTACAATACCGATTAACCCGGAACAATTCCGAACTCCAAAAACTGCACTGCCTTATGTGAATCTTATTCTCCGGACCATTCCGGAACCTCTCGTGATGTCCTAGATCCCATCCGAGACTCCGAACAAAAACTCATAAACCAATTATCCAATCTATCCTAGCGTCGAGACACGTTAAGTGTGTGACCCTGCGGGTTCGAGAATATGCAGACATGATCTTCTATCAATAATCAACAGCGGGGTCTGGAAACCCATATTGACTCCCACACATTCATCGATGATAATATCGGATGAACCATGATGCCAGGATTCAATCAATCCCATATATATATTCCCTTCGTCTCGCGATATTTTACTTGCCCGAGATTTGATCGTCGGTACCGTCATACCTAGTTCAATCTCGTTCACAGCAAGTACTTTACTCGTTCCGTAATCCGATATCACTTTGTGATTAACTCCTTAACCACATGCTTGCAAGAGGTGTTGATATCAATTACCGAGTGGGCCCGAAGTATATCTCTCCGACTTGGGAGGGACAAATCCCATCTCGATACATACAACCCAACAGATACTTTCCGATCACCTGAGAGACACCTTTATGATCACCCTCTCATAGGATGACGTTTGATGACCTCAAAGCTTTCTTCCGATACCAGGGAGTTGTATTATCTCATGGTCTAAGGAATACAATATTTGACATAAGAAAAGCTTCGCAAAGATGAACACTATGACACGATATAATTGCTTTGCTTAGTTTGGGTCTGTCCATCATATCATTCTCCCAATGATATGATCTCACTATTAATTGACAACTCATGTCCATGGTCAGGAAACCTTAACCATCATTAATCAATGAGCTAGACCATAGAGGCGTACTAGGGACACGGTGTTGTTCACAAACCACACAAGTATTAAAGTTTCCGCTTAATACAATTCTAGCATGGAATATAAACATTATCATGAACAAGAATTATAATAATAACACCTTTATTACTGCATCTAGGGCATAATTCCAACAGTCTCCCACTTGCACTAGAGTCAATAATCTAGTTTACAATTGGCAACAATCTCACACCCATGGCACTAAGGTGTTGATCATGTTTTACACGTGGAAGAGGTTTAGTCAATGGATCTGTGACATTCAGATCTGTATGTACTTTGCTAATCTTCAGATCTCCATCTGCTATATAATCTCGGATTATATGAAACTTGTGGTTGATATGCTTGGTCTTTGGATGATATCTTGGTTCCTTAGCGAGTGCTATGGCGCCAGTGTTGTCACTTGACGCTTCTGCAGCAGCCATGTATTCCGCTTCTACTGTAGATCCCGCGATCATGCTTTGCTTGCAGCTTCTCCAGCTCACAGCTCCTCCATTCAAAATATACACGTATCCTGTCTGAGATTTAGAATCATCCTTGTCGGTGTCAAAACTAGCGTCGATGTAACCTTTTACGACGAGCTGTTCATCACCCCCATAGACTAAGAACATTTCTTTAGTCCTATTTAGGTACTTTAGGATGTTCTTCACGGTTGTCCAGTGTTCCACTCCTGGATCACTTTGATATCTACTCGTCAAACTAAGAGCATTGGACACATCCGGTCTAGTACACAGCATGGCATACATGATAGAACCTATGGCCGAGGCATAAGGCACTTTGCTCATAGCTTCCCTATCATTTACCATAGCTGGACACTAAGCCTTGCTCAATATCTTACCTGACAACATAGGCACTGAACCTTTCTTTGCCTTATCCATTCTGAACCTTTTCAGAACTTTGTCTAGGTATGTACTCTGGCTTAAAGCTATCAGGCGTCTTTGTCTATCTCTATAGATTTTGATGCCCAATATATAAGCAGCTTCACCTAGGTCTTTCATTGAAAAACACTTGTTCAAATAACTCTTCACATCGTTAAGCATGTTAATGTCATTTCCAATAATCAATATGTCATCCACATATAGTACCAGAAATGTCACCGAGCTCCCACTCACTTTCTTGTAGATACAAGCTTCGTAGCAATTTGGAACAAATCCAAAGCTCTTTATCACTTGATCAAAACAAAGGTTCCAACTCCAAGATGCTTGCTTCAGTCCATAAATAGAACGCTGAAGTTTGCATACTTTATCAGCATCCTTAGGATCGACAAAACCATCGGGTTGCATCATATACAACTCTTCATCAATGTTGCCATTGAGGAACGCAGTCTTGACATCCATCTGCCATATTTCATAATCATGAAACGCAGCAATTGCTAATAAAATCCGAATGGAATTAAACATCGCTACGGGAGAGAAAGTCTCATCGTAGTCAACACCTTGAACTTGTCGAAAACCTTTCGCGACAAGCCGTGCCTTATAGACGGTAACATTACCATCCGCGTTCGTTTTCTTCTTGAAGATCCACTTGCACTCAACGGCCTTTCGGTCGTTAGGAGGGTCCACCAAAGTCCATACTTGGTTTTCGCTCATGGATCCCAATTCGGATTTCATGGCTTCTAGCCATTTCTCAGAGTCTGGGCTCATCATCGTTTCCTCATAGTTCGTAGGTTCACTGTCTTCTACTAGCAAGACAGTCAAGACAGGGTTGCCGTACCACTCAGGAGGGGCACGCGACCTTGTCGACCTGCGACGTTCAGTAGCAGCATCGTCCGAAGCTTCATGATCCTTGTCATTAGCTTCCTCTATCGTTGGTGCAGGCGGCACTGGAACAATTTCAGGTGCTGCGCTACTCTCCAATTCAAGAGAAGGTTCAATAACCTCGTCTAGCTCTACTTTTCTCCCACTCACTTCTTTCTAGAGAAACTCCTTCTCAAGAAAGGAGCCGTTCTTTGCGACAAACACTTTGCCTTCGGTTCTGTGATAGAAGGTATACCCAATAGTTTCCTTAGGGTATCCTATGAAGACGCATTTCTCCGCTTTGGGTTCGAGCTTGTCCGGCATCAACTTCTTGACGTAGGCTTCGCATCCCCAAACTTTAAGAAATGACAACTTAGGTTTAGCACCAAACCATAGTTCATACGGTGTCGTCTCAACGGATTTAGATGGAGCCCTATTTAAAGTGAATGCAGCGGTTTCTAATGCATAACCCCAAAATGATAACGGCAAATCAGTAAGAGACATCATCGATCGGACCATATCTAATAGGGTTCGGTTCCGGCGTTCAGACACACCATTGCGCTGTGGTGTTCCGGGTGGCGTGAGTTGCGAAACGATTCCGCTTGCTTTAAGATGCGTGAGAAAATCATAACTCAAATATTCACCTCCACGATCGGATCGTAGAAATTTAATCTTTCTGTTACGATGGTTCTCCACTTCATTCTGAAATTCTTTGAACTTTTCAAATGTTTCAGATTTATGTTTCATTAAATAGATATACCCATATCTACTTAAGTCATCGGTAAAAGTGAGAAAATAGCGATATCCACCGTGCGTCGAAACACTCATCGGTCCGCATACATCGGTATGTATGATTTCCAACAAGTCCGTTGCTCGCTCCATCATACCGGAGAACGGGGTTTTGATCATCTTGCCCATGAGGCATGGTTCACATGTGTCAAATGATTCAAAATCAAGAGACTCCAAAAGTCCATCAGAATGGAGTTTCTTCATGCGCTTTACTCCAATATGACCTAGACGACAGTGCCACAAATAAGTAGTATTATCACTATCTACTTTGCATCTCTTAGCCTCAATGTTATGGATGTGTGTTTCATCCCTTTCGAGATTTAGAAGAAATAAACCATTCACAACAGGTGCATGACCATAAAATATGTTACTCATATAAATAGAACAACCATTATTCTCCGATTTAAATGAATAACCATCTTGCAATAAACATGATCCAGAAATAATGTTCATGCTCAACGCAAGCACATAATAACACTTATTAAGGTTTAAAACTAATCTCGAAGGTAAAACTAAGGAGAGCGTGCCGACGGCCATCACATCAACTCTTGATCCGTTGCCAACGCGCATCGTCACCTCATCCCTCGCAAGCCGCCGTCTATTCCGTAGCTCCTGTTTCGAGTTACAAATATTAGCAACTGAACCAATACCAAATACCCAGGCACTACAACGAGGGCTAGTAAGGAAAACATCAATAACATGTATATCAAATATACCTTTGATGGTGCCACCCTTCTTGTCCGCTAAGTACTTCGGACAGTTGCGCTTCTAGTGACCCTTGTCCTTGCAATAGAAGCACTCAGTGTCCGGCTTGGGACCAGACCTGAGCTTCTTCTCAGCAGGGGCAACGCGCTTGCCGCCGCCTTTCTTGAAGGGCTTCTTTGCACCCTTACCTTTCTTAAAGGTGGGGGCTTGTTGACCATCAACACATGATTATCTTTCTTAGTATCCACCTCCGCAACTTTCAGCTTAGCGGAGAGCTCAGTGATCATATCAGTGGAACCAATCTGATTGTGAGCAACTACAAAACTTTTGTAGCTAGGAGGGAGTGATTGCATAACTCTGTCAATCTTGAGCTCTTCTAGAATCTTGCAGTCCAGTTGCTCAAGGCGTTGAGTGTAGCCCGACATCTTAATGACGTGCTCACTAACGGAACTCCCTTCCTCCATCTTGCAGTTAAAGAATTTCTTAGAGATCTCGTATCTCTCAGAATGGGCCTGAGTCTGAAACATGGTTTTCAGCTCCTCGAGAATCTCAAAGGGCCCGGCGAACTCCTCAAAACGATTTTGAAGATCCGATTCCATAGCAAATAACATGGCGATCTTAATCAAATCATAATCATTCTTGCGTGACTGATAAACAACTTTCTCATCAGCCGACGCATCTATAGCAGGGGCGTCACCTAGCGCATTGTCAAGGACATAGTCCTTTTGTCCGCCAGCGAGAATGATTCTCAGATTGCGGAACCAGTTGGTGAAGTTAGACCCATTGTTTCTAAGCTTTTCCATCTCAGCAAAAACGTTAAAGTTGAAGTTGGACTTAGCCATTTGATCTACAGTATTTGCAAGTACAATTTAGACTATGTTCATGATAAATAGTTCAACTTAATCAAATTACTAGATGAACTCCCACTAAATTCAACATCCCTCAAGTTGTTTAGTGAACATGATCCAAATTCACCACACCTAATCCGATCTTCACGAGAAGAGATGTGGTTTCAATGGTGGACAACGAAGTGTCAATCATATCATTCATATGACTCATGCTTAACCTTTCGGTTCATGTGTTCCGAGGCCATGTCTGTACATGCTAGGCTCGTCAAGTTAGACCCAAGTATTTCCGCGTGTGCAAAACTGGCTTGCACCCGTTGTATGTGAATGTAGAGTCTATAGCACCCGATCATCACGTGATGCTTGGACACGACGAACTTTCGCAACGGTGCATACATGGGGAGAACACAGTTTTTATCTTGATCTTTAAGTGAGGAATCATCTTATAATGCTACCGTCGCGATCTAAGCATAATAAGATACATAAAAGGATAAACATCACATGCATATAACTTTATGTGACATGGTATAGCCAATCTTCGCGCAATGATCTCCATCTTGTGCGTGCCAGCATGATCTCCATCACTCCACCATGATTGCCTCCACCACAAATAGCAACTACAACTATTGCTAACTACTTAGCGATAAAGTGAAACTATTACATGGCGTATAAGAAGTTGACACACAGGTCATACACAATTATAAAGACAACCATATGGCTCCTGCCGGTTGTGTACTCATCGACATGCAAGTCGTGAAACATTACAAAACATGATCATCGCATACATTATACACATCACATCTTGGGCGATACCATATCACAGAAAACACTCCCTGCAAAAACAAGTTAGACGCCTCTACTTTGTTGTTGCATGTTTTACGTGGCTTATGGGAGTAGATGCTAAGAACGATTCTTACCTACGGAAAGCCACAACGGTGATATTATGGTTGCCAAACTCCGGTGCAAATCCCATGACAACTATAGTGAGAGAAACTGACATCCACCAGCCGCATGTGTGGAACAAGCCACATGTCAAGTGCGGAGCCGGTCTCGCGAACGACGTCGCGTAAGGTTAGCCTGGACCGCTTCAATCTCACTATCCCGCGTCATAAGAATAACACAAACAAGAGGCTTGCAATAGAAAACATCAACGCCCGCAACAACCATGTTGCGTTCTACTCGTGAAACACATCTACGCATAGATCTAGCTCTGATACCACTGAAGGGTTTCGCGGCATAGTAAATCAAAATTTTCTATGGATGCGAACAGAGGGAAGCCAAGATCTAATCTAGGAGATGCAAACAACGAGAGAGATTGGATTAGATCTTCATACCCTTGAAGATTCGCACAGCGGAACGTTCGTCGGAACGTGGGTGATGTAGTCGTACTCGCTTCTCCTCCTCGCGATCCGATCTGATCTAGCACCACAAGTGGCGATGCCTCCGTGAGATGCACACGTGCAGCACCTCGATGTCTCCTCCTTCCTTGGTCCAGCAAGTATGGTGGAGAGATGGGTTGGATCTACAACGCGACGGCACGGTGCAATTGGTGGAGAGTTTCTGCAGCAGGGCTTCGCCTACACACAGTCGGGAGGGAGAGAGAGAGGAGGGCAGCAAGGCGACTAGGCTTGAGGAGAAGGTGTGGGGGGGTGGTGCGCCCCAACCCTCTATATATAGAGGGGTGGGCGCCTGCCCTAACCCCTACCCCAAGCCCTAGTCCGGCGGCCAAAGGAGGGAGGAGTGGGGGGCAAGGAAACCCCCCTCCCTTCTAGAAGCTCCAAACTAGGGTTTCCCCTTGTTTGGCCGGCTGGGCCCTATGGGGCCTTGTGCCCCTGGCCCAATGCGGCCAGGGCACTCCCTCATAGGCCCATGCCCCCTCCCGGAAGGTGGGGCCACGTTGGTACCCTTCTGGAAGGTTCTAGAAGCTTCCGGTACAATACCGATTAACCCGGAACAATTCCGAACTCCAAAAACTGCACTGCCTTATATGAATCTTATTCTCCGGACCATTCTGGAACCTCTCGTGATGTCCCGGATCCCATCCGAGACTCCGAACAAAAACTCATAAACCAATTATCCAATCTATCCTAGCGTCGAGACACGTTAAGTGTGTGACCCTGCGGGTTCGAGAATATGCAGACATGATCTTCTATCAATAATCAACAGCGGGGTCTAGAAACCCATATTGACTCCCACACATTCATCGATGATCATATCGGATGAACCACGATGCAAGGATTCAATCAATCCCATATATATATATTCCCTTCGTCTCGCGATATTTTACTTGCCCGAGAATTGATCGTCGGTACCGTCATACCTAGTTCAATCTCGTTCACAGCAAGTACTTTACTCGTTCCGTAATCCGATATCACTTTGTGATTATCTCCTTAACCACATGCTTGCAAGTGGTGTTGATATCGATTACCGAGTGGGCCCGAAGTATATCTCTCTGACTTGGGAGGGACAAATCCCATCTCGATACATACAACCCAACAGATACTTTCCGATCACCTGAGAGACACCTTTATGATCACCCTCTCATAGGATGACGTTTGATGACCTCAAAGCTTTCTTCCGATACCAGGGAGTTTTATTATCTCATGGTCTAAGGAATGCAATATTTGACACAAGAAAAGCTTCGCAAAGATGAACACTATGACACGATCTAATTGCTTTGCTTAGTTTGGGTCTGTCCATCATATCATTCTCCCAATGATATGATCTCATTATTAATTGACAACTCATGTCCATGGTCAGAAAACCTTAACCATCATTAATCAATGAGCTAGTCCATAGAGGCATACTAGGGACACGGTGTTGTTCACAAACCACACAAGTATTAAAGTTTCCGCTTAATACAATTCTAGCATGGAATATAAACATTATCATGAACAAGAATTATAATAATAACATCTTTATTATTGCCTCTAGGGCATAATTCCAACAGGAGTGTCGCCAGCCGGGCGACCATCATCCCAGGCGGCACGGCCACGACAACCGCCACGGCAAGAGGAAAGACGACTAGCCCGATAGCCGGTACGGTACCAAACAAGTAGTCGCGGTGCATGAGGATCCGGCTGCAGGAGGCAGTCAGAGGCAGAGGCCGGATGACAGGCCACCTCGGCCTAAGTACACCATCGAGTCCATGCTCGAAGGGCCATGCAAGTTTCACAGTGGCGGCAACAAGCCCGCGAACCACACGACGCGCCAATGCAGCTGGACAAAGAAAATGGCTGAAGCCGGTGGACTCCCACCACCACCTCCACCGCTAGCCAGAGGCCCACCGGATAACAGGGAACGACGCAACTGCCGCGAGGATGACGAGGATGGTTACCCGCGGCAGGTGGGTAATTATCACATATTCCTGACGGAGCCAGAAACTAAGCACGCCAAGCGGAGACGTGAGGCGGAGGTGAACGCAATCGTCCCACCCGTCCCCCGTACCTGCACTGGTCCGATCAGGCGATCACCTAGAGCAAGGAGGATCAGCCGGCCGTGTTACCAAGCCCTGGTAGCTACGCGTTGGTCCTGGACCCCATCATCATCTCCAAGAAGCATTCATGCTTCTTCTCTTGAGTGCTGATCGATGGAGGGAGTAGCATCAACCTCCTTTACCGGAGCAGCCTCAAGAGGTTGGGCATCAGCGAGTCCCAGCTAGAACCTTCAAGCACTTCATTCCATGGAGCAGTACCGGGGCCGTCGCACTCCCCAATCGGCAAGATCTGGCTGGATGTCATCTTCGGCAGCGAGAACAACTTCTGTCGCGAGCCAATTTGGTTCGAGGTCATGAACCTCTCCAGCGCCTATCACGCCATACTAGGGTGCCCAGCTCTGACCAAGTTCATGGGAGTAATGCACTATGCATACCTCAAGATGAAGCTGCCAGGCCCAAAGGGAGTGATCACCATCGATGGATGCTACAAGCGTTCGATCGAATGCGCTTCAGACGGCTCCAAGCTAGCCGAAGCAATGATCATCGCTGAAGAGAAGCGCGTCATAATGCAGAACGTGGCGGCTCTGCAGAAGGACATGCCGGCTGGAGAACCCAAACCGGCAGGAGAATCGCAGTTCAAGCCCTCGCATGGGACAAGGAAGATCCTACTGAACGAAGAAGACCCAAGCAAGTTCGTCCTGGTCAGAGACGGCCTGGACAGCAAATAGGAAAGCACGCTCGTCGATTTGCTCCATGAGAATCGGGACATTTTCGCATGGTGCCCCAAATACATGCCAGGTGTCCCGAGGGAACTCGCCAAGCACTCCCTTCATGTTCGACCAGACACGAAGCCGGTCAAACAATCTTTACGCCGCTTCCCAGAAGAAAAAAGAAGAACCATTGGTGAGGAGATCACCCGGTTGCTCGCAGCCGACTTCATCATGGAAGTTTTCCACCCGGAATGGCTTGCCAACGCGGTGCTGGTGCTGAAGAATAACAAGACATGGCGCATGTGCGTCGACTATACTAGTCTCAACAAGGCTTGCCCCAAGGATCCTTTCGCCCTGCCGCGAATTGATCAGGTCATCGACTCCACTACCGGGTGCGATCTGTTGTCTTTCTTGGACGCTTACTCGGGCTACCACCAGATCAAGCTCAATGTAAACGACTAAATAAAGACATCATTCATAACCCCGTATGGAGCATACTACTACACCACCATGCCCTTCGAATTGAAGAACGCAGGCGCAACCTATCAGCGCTGCATGCAGAAATGCCTGCAGACGCAGCTTGGAAAGAACGTACACGCCTAGGTCGATGACATTGTCATCAAGACCAAGGAACGGTGCACGCTCCTTGAGGATCTGAAGGAAACATTCGACAACCTCCGCCGTTTCCAAATCAAGCTGAACCCGGAAAAGTGCGTGTTCGGCGTCCCAGCCGGAAAGCTCTTGGGCTTCCTCGTCTCCAAGCGTGGAATCGAGGCGAACCCGGAGAAGATCAGAGCCATCAAGCGCATGTAGTTGCCACAGAACCTGCGGGACGTACAGAAGTTCACCAGGTGCCTCGCTTCACTCAGTCGGTTCGTTAGCCGGCTGGGAGAGAAGGCTCTCCCCCTGTACCAGCTGATGAAGAAGACAGACAAATTTGTCTGGACAGCTCAGGCGGATGAAGCTTTCCGAGGCCTCAAGCGTATGCTCACCTCGCCACCCGTCCTAGCGGCACCAGCTGCAAAGGAGCCCATGCTGATGTACATCGCTGCCACAAACAGAGTGGTCAGCGTGGTACTAGTCATCGAGTGTCCATAGGAAGGAAAGGCTCAGATGGTCCAGCGCCCCGTATACTACCTGAGTGAGGTGCTCTCACTGTCCAAGCAGAACTACCCTCACTACCTGAAGCTGGTGTACGGCGTGCACATGGCCGCCAAGAAACTCAAGCATTACTTCCAGGAGCATTCCATCCGGGTGGTAGCATTGGCCCCACTCGTGGAGATCATTGGCAACAAATACGCCACTGGCCGCATGGCAAAATGGGCCATCGAGCTCGCTGCGCATAACATCCAGTACGAGCCACGCACAGCAATCAAGTCGCAAGCATTGGCTTATTTCATCATCGATTGGGCAGAAACGCAATACATGCCCCCAATGCCGGACTCAACTTACTGGAAGCTACACTTCGACGGGTCAAAAATGAGGGGAGTACTTGGAGCCGGAATCGTGATAACCTCACCCAAAGGAGACATGCTGGAATACGTTCTCCAGATCCACTTCAAAGCCTCCAACAACGTCGTCGAATAAGAAGCGCTCATCCATGGGCTCAAAATGGCCAAGCAGATAGACATTGAGAGGGTGCTGTGCTTCGGAGATTCGGACTTGGTGGTGCAACAAGTATCTGGCGAATGGGACGCCAGGGACGCGAACATGGCCCTCTACCGCTTCTTTGTCCAGCAGTTGTGCGCTTGCTTCGAAGGATGTGAGTTTCACCATGTACCCAGAGCCAACAACGAAGCCGTTGACGCTTTGGCCAGGGTCGGGTCAACAAGACAAGCCATACCGCTCGGGGTCTCCCTCGAGCACCTGCGCAAGCCCTCCATCACTCCCTCACCAGAGTCCGACTCCATCGTGCTCGACGCGGATCCAGGAGCATCCGGTGTCGCGCCACACCCGGGGACTGCCGCACCGCACCAGGAGACTACCTCGACACTACCCACGGTCGACATCAGCACCCCTCCACCCGTCAGACCGCCCGACGCTCCGGAGTCGGCCGTCCGCGAGGAGATCAAGCTCATCATACAGACGGTGCACACCATACGGGAGGCGCCCGACTGGGCGAAGCCGTTCATGGATTTCCTGGCCAAGGGTGAACTCCCAACAGAAGAGGTGGCAGCACGACAAGTGCGACGAAGGGCAAGCGCCTACACCATCATCAACAATGAGCTATACAAGCGCAGTGTCGGAGGCATCTACCAGCGATGCGTCAGTCGAGAGGAAGAAGCCAAGCTTCTAACGGACATACACCAGGGCGAGTGTGGCCACTATGCCTCGTCAAGGGCGATAGTAGCCAAGGCCCTTCGGCATGGCTTCTTTTGGCCGACGGCGCTGAAGGACGCCGAAGAAATAGTCAAGACATGCAGCGGCTGCCAGCGATTCGGCCAGTTGAAGCACACGCCGTCTGTGGCACTCAAGACAATACCGAGCACCTAGCCGTTTGTAGTCTGGGGCCTGGACATGGTTGGGCCATTCAAGACAGCTCGATCCGTCATGACGCACCTGCTCGTCGCTGTGGACAAGTTCACCAAGTGAATCGAGGCGAAGCCAATCAAGAAGCTGGATGGGGTGATGGTGATCAAGTTATTCACAGACATCATCATCCATTTCGGCTACCCTCACAGCATCATTACTGACAATGGAACCAACTTTGGGAAAGGAGTCTTCGCTTGTTTCTGTGGGGAAAAGGGGATCCGCCTGGATCTGACATCGGTTGCACACCCACAGTCCAACGGACAATGCGAGCACGCTAACGGTCTGGTGCTAGCCGGAATCAAGCCGAGGCTCATCGAACCACTCGTCAGGTCACCTGGATGCTGGATAGAGGAGCTGCCAGCAGTGCTTTGGAGCCTACGCACCACACCCAATCGCTCAACCGGCTTCACGCCATTCTTCCTCGTCTATGGGGCAAAAGCCATTCTACCCACAGACATCCAGTTCGACACACCTCGCAAGCATCTCTACATGGAGCAGGAAGCCAAGTGGGCAAGGGAGGACAGCGTGGACCTGCTCGAGGAGGCAAGCGAGTTGGCCCTGTCTAGATCAGCAATCTACCAACAAGACCTGCGCTGATACCACGCCAGCCGGATCCATCCCACCTCTTTTCGCGAGGGAGACCTGGTGCTGCGCCTGGTCCAGAGCACCAAAGGAATGCACAAGCTGTCCCCGCCATGGGAAGGACCATTCATCGTCAGCCAAGCACTCCACAACAATTTGTACTACCCGATTGACGCAAAGCAGCCGATGAAGAACAAGGCAGATCGCTCAGACGAGGAGACGAAGCGCCCATGGAATGCCAGCCTGCTTCGGCCATTTTACACTTAGAAAAGTGTATGTATCTTCCCTTTTTTATGTAACAAGTGAACAAGAATGAGAGCCTTGGCGCAGCGCTAAGGACTTCGTCCCAATTCTATGCACCATCTGCATTTTCGTACCGGCTGGCCTAGGCCCCACGATTTCTACAGACGGCATAATGTTGCACGCGGTGCCTAGAGTAGCCTCTTCGGTTCCGGCTTCGGTACGCACGGCGGCTGTCGACCCGGCAAGAGCAAAAACTCAAAGCGCATGTGGCAAGAAGATGTCGGTGTAGAAAGCAAGGGCGTCCAGGCGAACTGGTTGCGCCCTACAAAAGTTAAGCCAACAACAGTGAACCGAAGTATCGCGAGGCACGCCAACATAGTAACTCCTTTGGTTCCGGCTGCAGACCGCAACCCGGCTGACAGCCGGCAAGGAAAAATGCTAGAAGGGCCAATACTCGCTGAGAAAAGGGGAGTTGCTCGTGGACTAACTCGAAGGGGTGCATGTCTATTTTTCTCCTACGATAATTATCAACTCACGCATGAGCATATGCACAAGAAAACTAACCCAAAGCAACGCTTTGTCTTGCACGACCCGAGTCACAAGTTAGCAGGAAACAAGGTGGCAAGAGAGCTTCACCCCGGATGGCTACCCCAGCCGGCCCGAACCTCGGGGACTACACCCAGTGGACGCGCTCCCGCGCACCCACAAACTCAAGTCAAGGTAGCCAAGAGAGCTTCGCCCCGGCCGGCTACCCCAGCCGGCCCGAACCTCGGGGACTACACCCAGTGGACACGCTCCCGCACACCCACAAACTCAAGTCAAGGTAGCCAAAAGAGCTTCGCCCCGGCTGGCTACCCCAGCCGGCCCGAACCTCGGGGACTAGACCCAGTGGACGCGCTCTCGTGCACCCACAAAACAAAGTCAATATAGTCAAAAGAGCTTCGCCCCGGCTGGCTACCCCAGCCGACCTGAACCTCGGCGACTACACCCAGTGGACGCGCTCCCGCGCACCCACAAACTCAAGTGAAGATAGTCAAAAGAGCTTCTCCCCGGCTGGCTATCCTAGCCGGCCCGAACCTCGGGTACTACACCCAGTGGACGAGCTCCCGCGCACCCACAAACTCAAGTGAAAGTAGCCAAAAGAGCTTCGCCTCGGCTGGCTACCCCAGCCGGCCCGAACCTCGGGGACTACACCCAGTGGACGCGCTCCCGCGCACCCACAAAACAAAGTCAAGACGGCAAAAAGAGCTCGAACCCAGGTGGCTATCCTAGCCGGCGCGAGCATAAAAGACCGCAAATGACGAAGACACAAACAAAGATTAGTAAAAGGCACCAAGCCATAAAACGGAGCATGAAGGCTCCGCACAGATTAAAAGTTCGGCGACAGAAGTCAGCCGAAGTGTAGCACATCAGAGTAGCAATTTTCACAAATACACCCGGCATCCCGGGGATCAAGAGTCAGGAGCTTGTGAAGTAGAAGGAGCTGGATCAGCAGGGGCGGCACCAGCGTCAGTGTAAAGAGGCTGGCTGCTGGAGGCTACGTCGACGGGATTCCAAGGCGCCGGCTCCCAGTGGAACGGTCGTGGCTCTCCGGGGGCGCTGAAGTTGCGCTCCAGGTCCACGTAGGTGCCAATCTTCACCCCGCAGGCTTGGAGCGCAGGAATGCTCTCGCGAAGACCCTCGTAGGTCGTCCCAAGGCGGAAGCCACGATCGACCATGCTCAGGTCGACACCAGGATACCATGACTTCACCATCGTGAGCGCCATCTCCGCCCCGCCTCGAGCATCCCACTCCTTGTGCACGTCCAGCACGTCGATGCCCTTGGACAGCGCCACAGCCAGGTTGGCCATGTCGTGCACGACCAGGCTCGCGTCCGACCAGATGTAGTGGAAGAGATCATTGCCAACGGCGCGCAAGCCGTTGCTCTCCTCCGCCACCACCTTGAACAAGTCGAGGGCGGTCAGGTCACGACCAACCTCCTCCATCGGCAGCTTCTCCGTGGCCATCTCGGTCGCCTCAGGATAGTGAGCTGCAGCCAGACACAAAGCAGAATAAACCAACAAGATCGAGGAAGTCATGACGCAACGGAAGAGAGTAGCTGAAAAACTTACTGATGACCATCTCCGAGATGTTCTGGAGGTGCTGATTGAGCTCCTCCTCCCTGCAGCGAAGAGACTGGATTATCCCCTCCTGCTGGGTGCAGATCGTCTCAAAGTTCTTCAGCGCCTCCGCCCGGATATCAGCCGTCTTCTTGCCCTGCTCCACACTAACCTCAAGCTGGTGTTTGTCCGCGGCAAGTTGGTCAAACTGCGCTTGTCGCGCCTTGTTCGACTCCTCCAGCCGGGCGACCTCAGCCTTGAGGCGTTCCAACTCCTTCTCCTTGTCCTGGATCATGGTTGTAGGAGGATACCCGATGGTCAACAAAAAACAGGAAAAGGGAGCCAATCGCCAAGACAGATCTGAAGAAGCAATCTTATGGCCAAGGTTCCGGGTGTTCTTCACGGACTCCATAAACGCTTTCTGCAGCAAGAAAGCAAATGAGCAACAGAAGAGTAAGCCGGATGAAAGAATGGAAAACGTATGAAGGGCAACAACTTACCTCCATCAAAACAGACAATTTTTTGGCCTCGCCAAGGCCACTTTCCATTCCCTCAACCAGGTGGCGAACCTGGCTGAGTGCGACGGGCGCCGAGCCGGAAAGTTGGGCAAGGATCTCAGCCGGCGTCAGCATAGCCGGAGCTGGCCTCGAATCGGTGACGATAACCTCGTCATCATCGGCAGCTGCACCCGAAGGCACAGCCACCACCAACTCCCTCCCAGCCGGCTGGCCGGCATCCGCTGCAGCCTCCTGCGCGGCCCCCACTCCCTCCGTCACCTCTGTAATGACGGGCATGGCGGAACTGCTTGGAGCATCGCTCCAAGCCGGGTTCACGCCAGCCCTTAGGAGAGGGAGGGGGTCTCCGGGTCCTACACAGCCGCAAACAGCTGGCCCAACCGCGAAGACGCAGGGGCCTGGTTCAGCAGCACCATGGTCGGAGAGCCCTCAGGCGCCCTGGGCGGAGTGGGCATGACTGATGCAGCCGGGCTGGCCGCAGCCGGCCCGAGCGCAGCCGGCGACCTTGCCACCTCTTCAACCGGTGGAGGATGTGGAGGAGGAGGCATGACGGCGGCACCTCCGTCGCCAAGCACCATGGCCTCGCTGCAAAGAACAAAGAGTCAAAGGAGAAGCCAGCAAAACCGCAGAGTGTCAAGCAAGGGCAAGAGAGATACTAACCCGGCGACGAAGGGTGGAGCAACAACCTGACGCCATCGGCGCGTATTTTTCGTCTCAACTGGAGCGGGAGCGGCAACAGGTGCCGCCCTCTTTCCCCGGGCTCTCGCCGCGGGTCTTTCTCGGGGACCCTCCTCGTCGGTGACATCGACTGCGGCACAAGCAAAGAGTAAATACCATAACCTCAAAAATGAAGGTGAAAGAAAAAGCTGCGACAGCAACCTACCATGAGGATCCGGGGGTCGTCGTCCGCCCGGACGGGAAACCCTTCGGGTTCCGTCTAGGGGTACTTCTTCGGCTTCCTGTCCTCCAAGAAGGACGGAAGCGGGAAGTCACCCATGCCATCTTCGGTCAGCTGCGCCATGAACAACTAATCAAAAAGGGGGGCATAAGGCACCCAAGGAAAGCTAGCACATACAAGAAACGAGGCGCAAAGCAACCAGAGAAAAACTTACCAACAGCGGTAGGTGGCCGTGATGGTACGGGGGGCAGGAGTATGCCCAGTTGGCCTCGATGCGGAACATGGAGATCATGGAGATCCAGTTCCGCGGGTCTTGGGGGGCACATCCTTCCGCGACGTCCTCGTCGGATCATTGGTGGTCGAAAGATGGCACATCTTGTGCGACCGCTTCTGTAGCGGAAGCACGCGACGCACCATCCACGACAAGGTGATTTCCCGCACGGTGAGCCTCTCCATCCCCACCATCGTCTCCAGCCGGGCGGCCATCCGATCGAGGTCCGCCACCGCGCCCATGCTCTTTGTCGTCCAGGCCCTCTGCGATGAGGGCACATCGGTGAAGGGCGGAAGGCAGATCCAGTCAATCTCCGTGGCATTGCTCACATAGAAATACGTGTGCTGCCACAGCTTGACGGTGTCGGGGAGCTCGCACCGCGGCATCGGCGAGGAAGTACGCGGGTAGATGGCGCAGCAGCCCGTCCGCGTCAGCGCGTCACCCTTGGTGATGTTCCGGGACTTGAAGTGGAAGAACCTGAGAAAGTTCGCCACCTCGGGCCACACCCCAAGGTACGACTCGCAGCAGGCCGCAAAGTGCGACAGCTACGCCATGGCATTGGCGCCAAGGTGGTGAAGCTGGAGGTCGAAGAAGCCAAAGAGCTAGAGGAGGAACAGGCTGACGGGGAGGCCGAAGTCGCACGGGAAGTGCGCGACGAAGACGACGCGCTCATCCGGCCGAGGGTTCGGCATTCGCTCCCCCTCCGGCACAAGCCGGTGCTTCACAAGCAATGACGAGGGAATAAACCTCCCCCTCCGATACTTGTTGATGAGCTCGTCGGTCACGAAGGACCCCCACCAACCGCCGCGTTGCTCCAGCAGCATCTCGAAAGAGGAGGAGGCCGTGGTTGGCGAAAAGAAGGTGGCCGGTGGCGACAGGGAGAGGGCGCGCAAGAACAAGGAACACAAGGGCACAAGGATAAGATGAGCCGGAGGATGGACAAGTGTGGGAACCGATCCCCTTGGAGACCTATTTATCCCCGCAAGCGGCAACGTCACCCCTTCAGCTTCTGTGCGACGCGTGGCGTCACGGTTCCACAGTTGCGCGACGCTTCGGCTCCAGATCCCCTGCGCCATCGTGATTGCCACAGAAGATCCCCAGGTTTCAGCGGGAGGCGAGGCGTGCGCCCTTGCCCCGAGGAAACATTGCGGCAAGTTTGCGTGCGCAGTTGCCAAAAAACTGACGAAGCGACGCGGAAGTCAAACCGCGACGTGCGCCAGAGCCACATGCGTGGGTGACGGCATCAATGACGTCATCTCGCCAAACGCTTCGTCTTCAGCTCCGCCAGCCGGTACCTGCCTTCGCTGTTTACACCTAGTGGACGGCCATCGATTCCGCAGCCGGTTAACTCCAGCCGGAAAGCAAAAGCAAAAGCAAAAGCCGCAGCCGGAGAAAGTAAAGCAACCTCTCAGGAAAGGAAGGAGCACGGAAGATCTTGCCCACCGGCCAAGCCCATAAGTGCTCGGGGACTAGTGTCGGGGGGATAACCCCCGGGTGGGGAAAGCCAGGCATAAGTAGGCCGACTCCAGAAGATGCAGGCCGCCTGGCCTCCAATAAATACAACTCTAATCGCCTGGCAAGCAAGCTTGGCTAGGCTTATAACCTTCCCGGCTGGCCCGTCTAGCCGGTGGCCAGAAAAACCGGCCGGGTGGCCGTTCCCACCCGTCTCACCTCGGATTCGATGGACAGCACGGAAGGACTGGCGCTCCGTGCGTGGTACGCTTCTGGCTCCTCCTCGTCATCAAGGAAGCTGTCATGCCATCATGACCAGCGCTACCAGACAAAGATAAATCAAGACGGTCGGCTGGACTAGCGAAAGCGGTCCGAGTGATCATTAAAGCAAGGGTGACACCCCAAAGGAAGCCCGGGTGACCACTAAAGAGAAGGATGACGCTAAAAGAAGGGTGGACTGGGTCCTGGCCCACCGGCTGGGCCCTGCAGCCAGCCCTGCCCTATAAACCCATATCCAAACAGTAAACCCTAGGACCCAATCTGTAATCTGCCCCCTAGACCAGAATATAAGGGAGGGTAGAGCCAGGGTTCTAGGTAAGTGACAACAGTAGAAGAAGAGAAGTGTTAGCATCTAGCTCCCATCTTCCTCTAGCCATCGATAGTAGCTAAGGAAACAGCTCAAGGAGCACTTGTACTGAGCCATCGAGCTCCCATACATAGTTCATCTTGCAGGAGTAGGGGTGTTACCTCGCCAAGAGGGCCCCGAACCTGGGTACGTCCCTGTGTTTGCAGTGCACCGTGCCTAAACCGTTGCGTGAGCCACAGAATGCATCCGTGTGTCCCTTCTTTGCCATCCCCGATGGCTCTGCCGTGTTCCACACCACGAAATACAAGCAAGAACTTACTACTCCTTTCCAACACCAAGCAACTTATTTGCAAAACAACATAGCAAGAACGGGGGTCCAAACTACTCAAGCAAACTAAACAAACTAAGCAAACGAAAACTAAGACGCTCCAAGAACAACACAACTGTGCATGAAACAATAAAAACGAAGTGTCTAGACAGACCTAAGCTTTTTATTGATGAAGAAGGGGATGCCTTGGGCATCCCCAAGCTTTGACACTTGTACCTCTTGGATATTTCTTGTCACCAGGGTGGCATCCCCAAGCTTGAGCTTTTTTCCATTCTTCATCTCATTACATCATTCTCTCTCTACACCTGAAAGCTGCTACTAAAAACACAAGCTACTATAGTAACTCCTTCAAAAAGCTGAATTCCCCAAAATAGAACTCAAAAAGGAATCAATAAGAAGCAAATGCAAATAATGGCAGAAATCTATCAAAACAGACCAGCAGGTAGAAACTAATTTTTTAGAAAATCTTCTATTTCTCAAATCAAAAAGTGTTGAACTAACGAAAGTTAGCTAACATACTGGGGGATTTATTCGTAAATTTTCATATCAATACGAGTTACAGAGACTCCTCATAAATGTTTTTGGTGGAGGATGAAAATCTGTTTTAGGACAGCAACTCTCCAAATCTTACTTCCCTCTCATTAGAGGTCATTCTTGGCACAAAAAGCAAACAAAAAGGATAATGAGAGGTCATTACTGAAGTAATAACTTCCAATACTTAAAGAAACTCTTGGGTTATCTCCCAACAAGTACTTTTCTTTAATGCCTTTAAGTTAGGCACGGAAAGTTTGAGAAGATGCTCACATAAGAATTATGAATTGAAGTAAAAGAGAGCATCAAGAAGAAAATTCAAAACACACTTAAGTCTAACCCACTTACTATGCATAGGAATCTTGTAATAAAACAAGTCATGAAAGCACAAAGCAACAAGCATAGGAAAATAAAACAAGTGCAACTTCAAGGTTTTCAGCATAAAGAGGGGAAACTTAATATTGTTGAGATACATAAGACCATGTTTCCCTCTCTCATAATAACTTTTAGTAGCATCATGAATAAAATTAACAATATAACTATCACATAAAACATTCTTATCATGAGCCACATGCATAAAATTATTATTACTCTCCACATAAGCATGATCATTCTTATTAATTATAGTGGGAGCAAACTCAACAAAATAGCTATCATTACTATTCTCATCACCATAATCATCAAATATAGGAGGCATATTGTAATCACAATAAATTTTCTCCTCAATAGTAGGTGAACTGAAAATATCAATATCATCATTGTAATCATCATAAATTGGAGGTAAAGTATCATCATAGGCAATAGAATTTTCAGAATTGGTACCAAAGAGATTTTCAATATCAAAAGTAGTGTGCTTTTACCAATCATGATCACTACTATAGGTAACAGGCATAGGAACATCATCACAAGTTTTACCTATAATAGATATTTCAAAAGAATCCACAGGAGCATAACATTCATCCTCCTCTTTTTCATCTAATGAGCTTCTTGCTTCAGCAATTTCTTCTTCCATAGGCTCCTGCAAGGCATTAGTCTCTTCCATTTGTGGAAAGCACCTATTAAAATATTCAAGAATATAGCCATTTTGTTCCTTGTAATTATCAAAGCAGAATTTAAGTATCTCATAAACCTAGCATTCATAAGGTGCATCATTAGTATTTTCAAGCAAACTGGCAAGTTCAAATGCACCCTTGAAGGCAATAAATTCTTCAATTTATTCCACATCATCAAAGTCATAATTTCCTTTAACATAAGAAGATATGGTAACATTATCATTATACTCACATTGAAAAGGGAGGTGTTTATACCTCCTACAACAACAAGCTTTATCAAAGCAATAAGTAACATTATAAGTACAGCACACGTCTCTAGCAATAGTATTCAACCTATCAATTTGTTCCCATAAGTGTTTCCCTTTTTGTGATAAACGGTGTTCTTTATAATAATACTTTTGTTCTTCCGTGAACCCACCTTGCCAATAAGAACTAGTTTCAAAGAAACCATCCATTGATAGAAAGCATGACCAAGTAAGGCAATAACAGTCCAGCAACTAGAGTAGGAACAAATTTTTTTGGTTTTTTTGAAAAGAGGCAAACAAAACCAAGCAAAAGAAACTAAGAAAACTAAAAACAAAGTAAAGATAAAGGAAGTGAAGGACTCCCCTAGTGAAGACGTCCTTAGCCTCCCCGGCAACAGCGCCAGAAAAGCTTCATGCAGCATTGAGTTGATGTAGGAGCGCTTCATTGGGAACCCCAAGAGCAAGGTGTGAAGCAGCACAACAGCAAGTTTTCCCTCAGTAAGAAACCGAGGTTATCGAACCAGTAGGAGGAAGGAAACGTCACACAGGTGTTGCTAGCAACGCGGAGACCTGCACAACACAAACTCAAGACTTTGCCCCAACGAATCAGTGAGGTTGTCAAGCTCACCGGTTTGCTGTAACAAAGAATTAAACGTATGGCGTGAAAGGTAATGGTTTGCAGAAAGTAAACAAGTAACAGTGGAAGGTATATCAATGGTAAAGATTGAACCGGGGTCCATAGTTCACTAGAGGTTCTCTCCTTAGATAAACAACATGGCATGAAGGGTAAACAAATTACAGGAGGGCAATTGACAGGAACTGAGCAAGGCATAACAATGCAATTACTAGTCAAAAAGATCCTATGATATTCGATTGGGAAATACAACAATATACATAGACCGCCATCCAACTGCATCTATGACTAGAATTCCACCTTTAGGTTATCATCCGAACCCCCTCCAGTATTAAGTTGCAAGCAACAGACAACTGCTTTAAGCAAAGTGTGTAAGGTAAACAGTCCACATGTTCCATGAACAAGAGACCGTTGTTTTCTCCCTAGTAGCAACAACACATCTACAATCGAAGAGATTATTGTCACTTCCCTTGGAAACTAGAGGCATGAACCCACTATCGAGCATAACTACCCCCTCTCGGAGTCACTAGCAACTACTTGGCCAAGATAGCTACTAACAGCAGAGAGCATGCAAGATCACAAACAACACAGACATGATAGAATCATAAAGACAAAACCATTAATCAAACCAACATAATAATCTCAATATCCATCGGATCCCCGCAAACACAACATGCATGATTACAAATAGATTAGATCTTGATCATGAACGGAGCTCATAAGATCTATACATGAAAGCACAAGGAGGAGATACAACCATCTAGCTACTACATGGACCCATAGTCCAAGGTAGAACTACTCACGCATCATACCGGAGAGAAGGCCTCCGGGATGATCTCCCCTCCGGCAGGGTGCCGAGAAGAACTTCAGATCCCCCCGATCTAGGGACAACGGTGGCGGAAGCTACAGACGGTTTCGTGGAGATTTTATCGGGTGCTTAGGGTTTCTGCATCGAGGTCTTCTTATATGCGAAGGGGGAGGCCGAGGAGGCAACTAGGGGGGCCACACCCCACCCAGGCGCGGGCCCACCCCTGGCCGCGCCTAAGGGGGGTTTGGCTGCCCTGGCACGCCTCTCCGTCTCCCCTATGGACTTCTTGTTCCCCACGGAAAGTTATTGACTTTGGCTTTTGTCCCTTCCAATTCCGAGAATATTTGTTTACTAACTTTTCTGAAACCAAAAATAGCAGAAAACAGGCAACTGGCACTGTGGCTACTTGTTAATAGGTTAGTACCAGAAAACATGTAAAAAACACCTCAAAGTGTAGACAAAGCAAATCAAAGTAGATACTAAACAAGCATGGAGCATCAAAAATTATAAATACATTTCTGACATATCATCTATGCACGATGACTGGAAAGGAGTCGAGGACGAGGAGGTGACGATAGGGGCTCTAGAGAGTCACGAGAACATCCGCATCACCATGGTCGCGAGGTCATGAGCGACATGGTTTCTGAAAGAAGGGTCAAAAACTCAAAGGATAAGACCTCCTAGACACAATAAGTTCTGTGGGACAATTATTGTACCAAGAATGAGCTTTATCAATAAGAGTTTGACCAAAAAGTCTAAAATTTAACCCATCCTCAGTAAATACTTTAAAGTGAAAGGTTTCATAGACATCTTCAAAGAATCCCACATGCTCATACAATTCTTCCGTACCGTCTCCTACAAACTTCTTAGCGTGCAGCAAATCCATCAAGGTTGATATGTGGATTTGCTTTTAAATAAGAATCCGTGGGTGGAACTGAAATATTAACAGCTTGAAGTTGTATTTCATGTTGATAGTCGTCCATGGTGTTTTACCTGAAACTAGAAACAACTTTAGTATAATAATTAATAAATTAATAACTAAGAAAAAAGATCAAAAGCGCTTAGCTCCCTAGCAACAACGCCAGAAAATAGCTTGATGACTGCAAGTACATGGATTAATTTATGCCCCTCGTCACTATCTATCAAATGATACTTATTAGTAGCTATATTTTATCTCAAGTAAGAGAGTTTTTAAAGAGTTGTGTTTGGTTGCAAAAGAGTAAAGAGTGCAATAAAGTAAACGAGTACGATGAGAACTGTAATAGAACTTCAGTAAGACGGAATGTTCTAGGGCATTAAGGATCCACCACTAGCATATTAACTATGAGTAGGATAAATCTATGTATTCTGTTATGACAAGTGTGGGGAAAGCTTCATAATAAGATGTGCCCTAAAAACCATCGGTCATCACATCTCTAAATAACCACTGCAATGATCTTCGTCAACCATCTATGGATCCATTACAATTAAGGGTTATCTTGTGGATATCGATATGAGCTTAGTGAATCTCTCATTATCCTACTTGTCCATATGGTAGAGCGTCGAACACGATATGTCACTTCATGTTGTACGTAATTCCATACTTCTAAGGGTAGTTTCCTCTCTAGTCCCCAAGGCATATATTATGTGGTCGACTTCACATAATATCTAGTGAGAAAACTAACACATAATCATAGCACAAAGTTATAGATCATCTTAATTTCATATCATAATTACTAGGGTTTATCCATATCCCCAAGACAAAGGTAAATACTCACACATGTAGACAATCAACAACATCATCATAATTATATGGATGGAATAAAAGTATATGGAGGAATTCGAGTACAAAACCACAATAATAATAGTAATTATAAGTAATGAAGGTAAATGAGATGGGAAATGATGTTTGTGATGGAGATGTTGTGGTTAGTGATGAAGGGGATGACGCCTTGTACTCCGATCATCCGTGTAGCAGCGGGGATGGTGCCTTTCTGCAAGTTCCTCCTCCAGATTCCTTATAGATATAAAGTTTTTGTGTTTGAGGTGTTTGTGAATATCAGATCTCAGATCCTTCTACACGAGGCGAAAGCATTTGATGAGGCGAAGCCAACAGAGGTATGTATGGGTGCATACTACGGGCAGGCTTCCCCCGTATCGACACTCATTATGGCTCCTAGAGTCCCTCCTTGTGTCCTCCTTTTGCCTAATCATGTGGAAAATCTTTTAGATGAATTTTATCGTGTCAAAATGTCATATAAACACATAATATGACAGTTATTATCGATATGTTCATCATTGACTCAATATTTTAGGATCCTACTAAAACAAGCATAAAAGGTGCACGCGAGCGCGGTAAAATACTAAAATCCTACTGCTAAACATTAAGTAAAAATGCTTCAAATATGCAATCATCAATGGAGAAGCCATGACACTCACTATAAGTATTAGATCCACCTCCAATGGGGGGATCGATCAATCGGCCGAACACTTCACCATACATACGAGCTGCCTCTCCATTGGGAAAGGAGACCTTGAGCTTGTCGGCTTCCTAGAAGATGGTCTCCAATTAATACAAACACACTAAGCACCTCACACTCCAATTAATACAAACACACAAGAAGTAAGGTGATATCGGTCATCTATTCATGAGGCCTGAATCTGTATAATTTGTGTGTGCATGAGGTTGTTAGACCATATGATAGGCCACAAGTCTCCTCGAAATTTATGGCAGGGAATCCAAACCCCACAATCATGAACTATGTTTTCTAAAATATTGTGTGAAAAATTTATGTAATCATTTGATTATGTGCATGATTTTGTTTATGTCCAAATGTCTGAAATGTCCAAATTGATAGAAATAGGAAAAAAGAACATGCCCGGACCAAACAGGTCTTGCCATTTTGTGAAATGGTCTAGACATGTTAGACATGTGCTTGTGCCTCTCTGTCTCTCTTTGGCATGACCGAGAAGACACTTTTCATGTCTATTTTAGGGCATCTTCACCGGGTCAACCGATTTCAAACATGGGAGGTGTCCTAATCGACTCGTTCAAGCCGGCCCGCAAACATGAAAATAGGCCATTTTGACCTCTGTCCGTTTTGGAACGGGGGGAGGGGTACCCCTAGCGGCGCCAACCCATTCTGGCCTGACACGTCTAGAACTTGCCAGTGTTTGACATATTTCAACAAATTGATGTAACAGTTATATTAATTTAAATAGTTCACAATCAAATACGTAACCTAGTTCCGAAGCAAATATAGTTCACGATCAAACATAGCAAACAACAAGAGGAAATATGAGTCCATGTCTAGCAGTTGACGATGTGCGCCCACATATGCTCAAGCAAATCCACTTGTAATTGGTTATGTGTAGCGCGATCACGTATCTCATGGTGCACATGGAGGAACTTGTCGAAGGTTGTTGTCCCTAGCGTAACCTCAATTAGGTCACCCTCAAAATCCCATCTTTGGTCATGGAGTCCATCATCCCGCCCATCCTCAACGATTGTGTTGTGCATGATCACGCAAGCGGTCATCACCTCCCACATAGTCTCAGAGCTCCAAGTTAAACCAGGGTGCCGAACAATGATCCACCTAGACATGAGCACATCAAAGGCCCGCTCCACATACTTCCTAGCAATCTCTTGATTCTTGGCAAACCTTGCACATTTCTCACTATCAGGCTCATGAATGATCTTCACGAGGGTTGCCCAATCTGGGTAGATGCCATCAGCAAGGTAATACCCTTTGTCATATGCATGACCCTTGATCTCATATTGAATCTATGGAGGATTGCCTTTCTCTATCCGAGAGAATACCTTAGAGCACTAGAGCACATTAATGTCATTGTTAGAACCTGTCATATGTCAAACAAAGAGTGTCATATCCATAGATCTTGAGATGTAACTTCCTCAAGAATCACTGTGCAGCCATCCACATGCCCACTATACTGCCCCTGCCAAGCAAAAGAGAAGTTCTTCCACTCTCAATGCAAGTAATCTATGTTACCCAACATCCCTAGAAATTCTCTCTTCTCACTGATTGACAACAAATGGACAATGTCTTAGAGAGAGATATGGCTCTCTCAGGTAAACTTCACCAAAAATCACAATCACTGCTCTCCAGAACATAAGCATCACCTAAAGGCAGGTGCTCTCGCTCATGTGCATGTACTCATCGACAAGATCACTGACCACTCCATATGCAAACATTTGAATAGCAGAGAAACATTTCTAGTAAGAACTAAATCCAATCTTACTAGTGGAGCCGTTCTTACATTCGAAGTAGCTACAATAGTCCTTGACGCCATCAAAAATAGTATAAAAAATTCCTTGACATGCAAAACCGGCACCGAAATATGTGCTCTAGGAAGAGCAGGTTCGTCCATTGAAAGTGGTCCTTGAACAGCCGGTCATGCCCACCTTCTCGATCACGCCACTAGTTTGTCGTGCGTCCCTTTACCAAGCCTCGGTGGATGGGCTGCATGCTCTCGACGTGGTCGGCGATGAGGGTCGTCGCCCGCATCATGAACTCGATATCATCGCTGGAGTCGTCATCGAATGACGTGTCCATGAAATTGTCATAGAAGAACTTGATTGAGTTGGAGCTTATTGTTGTCGCCTCGTGATGACTCCTTGGTGGCGCCAGAGAACTTGGTGCTTGATGTGGAGTCTTGTTGGGAACCCCAAGAGCAAGGTGTGAAGCAGCACAACAGCAAGTTTTCCCTCAGTAGAGATCGAGGTTATCGAACCAGTAGGAGGAAGGAAACATCACACAGGTGTTGCAAGCAACACGAAGACCTGCACAACACAAACTCAAGACTTTGCCCCAACGAATCAGTGAGGTTGTCAAGCTCACCGGTTTGCTGTAACAAAGGATTAAACGTATGGTGTGGAAGGCAATGGTTTGCAGCAAGTAAACAAGTAACACTGGAATATGTATCAATGGTAAAGATTGGACCGGGGTCCATAGTTCACTATAGGTGCTCTCCTTAGATAAACAACATGGCATGAAGGGTAAATAAATTACAGCAGGGCAATTGACAGGAACTAAGCAAGTCATAACAATGCAATTACTAGTCAGAAAGATCCTATGAGATTCGATTGGGCAATACAACAAGATACATAGACCGCCATCCAACTGCATCTATGACTAGAAGTCCACCTTCAGGTTATCATCCAAACCCCCTCCAGTATTAAGTTGCAAGAAACAGACAACTACTTTAAGCAAAGTGTGTAAGGTAAACAGTCCACATGTTCCATGAACAAGAGACCGTTGTTTTCTCCCTAGTGGCAACATCACATCTACAACCAAAGAGATTTCTGTCACTTCCCTTGGAAACTAGAGGCATGAACCCACTATCGAGCATAAATACCCCCTCTTGGAGTCACTAGCAACTACTTGGCCAAGATAGCTACTAACAACGGAGAGCATGCAAGATCACAAACAATACAGACATGATAGAATCATAAAGACAAAACCATTAATCAAACCAACATAATAATCTCAATATCCATCGGATCCCTGCAAACACAACATGCATGATTACAAATAGATTAGATCTTGATCATGAACGGAGCTCACAAGATCTATACATGAAAGCACAAAGGAGGAGATACAACCATCTAGCTAATACATGGACCCATAGTCCAAGGTGGAACTACTCACGCATCATACCGGAGAAAAGGCCTCCGGGATGATCTCCCCTCCGGCAGGGTGCCGGGAAGAGCTTCAGATCCCCCGATCTAGGGACGATGGTGGCGGCGGCTACAGACAGTTTCGTGGAGATTTGATCGGATGCTTAGGGTTTTTGCATCGAGCGCTTCTTATAGGCGAAGGGGGAGGCCAAGGAGGCGGCCAGGATCGCCAAACCCTAGCCAGGCGCGGGTTTAGGCCCACCCGTGCCTGGGGTGGGTCTGGCCCCCCTGGCTGGCCCCTCCGGGTCCCCTCTGGACTTCTTGTTCCCCACGAAAATTAATTTACTTTGACGTTTGTCCCGTCCAATTCCGAGAATATTTCTTTACTAACTTTTCTGAAACCAAAAACATCAGAAAACAGGCATCTGGCACTATGTTAATAGGTTAGTACCAGAAAACATGTAAAAAGCACCTCAAAGTGTGGACAAGTAAAATAAAGTAGATACAAAACAAGCATGGAGCATCAAAAATTATAGATACGTTTCCAACGTATCACCTCGTCCGTGCAAATGGCCGAACAAGTAGTGGGCGCCGCAGGCCGGGTACGATTCGGAGCGATGGACAGGCAAAATGGGGCTTGCGTAGATGGCTCCCCGGTAGGAATCTGGTGCAGCTCAATAAACCGGCGACGTCCTGATCTCTGACATGCCGAAGACTCGGCTGGAGGTTGGGGATGCCAAGTTACTCTGGTGATGCCGACGCCGATAACGAGGCTGCCTATGGAGGTGGAGAACTATGACAAGCTCAATAGGTGCAAGGTGGATGGTAAGACAATGGCAGAGGCCTGCTACGACATTGCGGAGGAGTCTGGGCGGATGTCGATTTTTGGGGGGTGTGAGGGGTTTTCACCCAATGGCTGGCACTGAGTCGACGCAAAACCAGCGCAAAATTTAAGCTAGGAATGGGTCGTCATGGACCGATCCACGCCATATTGATCAAATGGACATGTTCAAGCATCGAATGGTCAAATGTGTTGCGCTTAGGCCATGCAATTGGAGTTGCCCTAAACAAATTACTCTGTTTTTAGGGAAATTGAGCTTTTGGAAGGATGTTAGTCGCCATGTGTGGCCAGGTTGTTCTTATTTTTAGTTTTTGGATTTTGACTTATAAATTACAAAAATAAGCCCTCCGCGATGGTATCAAAAGCATCAATTTATTCCTTAAAAAAGCATCAATTTATGTGCTTTTGTGAATCAAGCCGCAAAAACTTAGGCCTATTTCGCTTAGTTTTACTAACCCAAGTACTAACCTGGAGGCATTGTTGGAATTATGCCCTATAGGCAATAATAAATATGTTATTATTATAATTCTTGTTCATGATAATGTTTATATTCAATGCTAGAATTGTATTAAGCGGAAACTTTAATACTTGTGTGGTTTGTGAACAACACTGTGTCCCTAGTACGCCTCTATGGACTAGCTCATTGATTAATGATGGTTAAGGTTTCCTAACCATGTACATGAGTTTTCGATTAATAATGAGATCATATCATTGGGAGAATGATATGATGGACAGACCCAAACTAAGCGAAGCAATTAGATCGTGTCATCGTGTTCATCTTTGCGAAGCTTTTCTTATGTCAAATATTGTATTCCTTAGACCATGAGATAATACAACTCCCTGGTATCGGAAGAAAGCTTTGAGGTCATCAAACGTCATCCTATGAGAGGGTGATCATAAAGGTGTCTCTCAGGTGATCGGAAAGTATCTGTTGGGTTGTATGTATCGAGATGGGATTTGTCCCTCCCAAGTCGGAGAGATATACTTCGGGCCCACTCGGTAATCGATATCAACACCACTTGCAAGCATGTGGTTAAAGAGTTAATCACAAAGTGATATCGGATTACGGAACGAGTAAAGTACTTGCTGTGAACGAGATTGAACTAGGTATGACGGTACCGACGATCAAATCTCGGGCAAGTAAAATATCGCGAGATGAAGGGAATATATATATGGGATTGATTGAATCCTGGCATCGTGGTTCATTAGATATGATCATCGATGAATGTGTGGGAGTCAATATGGGTTTCCAGACCCCGCTGTTGATTATTGATAGAAGATCATGTCTGCATATTCTCGAACCCGCAGGGTCACACACTTAACGTGTCTTGACGCTAGGATAGATTGGATAATTGGTTTATGAGTTTTTGTTCGGAGTCTCGGATGGTATCCGGGACATCACGAGAGGTTCCGGAGTGGTCCGGAGAATAAGATTCATATAAGGCAGTGCAGTTTTTGGAGTTCGGAATTGTTCCGGGTTAATCGGTATTGTACCGGAAGCTTCTAGAACCTTCCGGAAGGGGACCAACGTGGCCCCACTTTCCGGGAGGGGGCATGGGCCTATGAGGGAGTGCCCTGGCCGCATTGGGCCAGGGGCACAAGGCCCCATAGGGCCCAGCCGGCCAAGAGGGATAAAACCCTAATCTAGACCTTCTAGAAGGGGGGGTTCCTTGCCCCCCACTCCTCCTCCTTGTGGCCGCCGGTTTGGGCTTTGGGGAGGGGCTAGGGCAGCCGCCCACCCCTCTATATAAAGAGGTCTGGGGGCGCACCACCCCCCACACACCTTCCCCTCCAAAGCTAGCCGCCCTGCCGCCCTCCTCTCTCTCTCCCTCCCGACTGCGTGTAGGCGAAGCCCTGCTGCAGAAACTCTCCACCATATACACCACGCCGTCGTGTTGTAGATCCAATACGTCTCTCCACCATACTTGCTGGACCGAGGAAGGAGGAGACGTCGAAGTGCTGCACGTGTGCATCTCACGGAGGCACCTCCACTTGTGGTGCTGGATCGGATCGGATCGCGAGAAGGAGAAGCGAGTACGACTATATCACCCACGTTCCGACGAACGTTCCGCTGTGCGAATCTTCAAGGGTATGAAGATCTAATCCAATCTCTCTCATTGTTTGCATCTCCTAGATTAGATCTTGGCTTTCCCTCTGTTCGCATCCGTAGAAAATTTTGATTTACTATGCCGCGAAACACTTCAGTGGTATCAGAGCTAGATCTATGCGTAGATGTGTTTCACGAGTAGAACGCAACATGGTTGTTGCGGGCGTTGATGTTTTATGTTGCAAGCCTCTTGTTTGTGTTCTTCTTATGATGTGGGATAGTGAGATTGAAGCGGTCCAGGCCAACCTTACGCGACGTCGTTCGCGAGACCGGCTCCGCACTTGACGTGTGGCTTGTTCCACACATGCGGCTGGTGGATGTCAGTTTCTCTCACTATAGTTGTCATGGGATTAACACCGGAGTTTGGCAACCATAATATCACCGTTGTGGCTTTCCGTAGGTAAGAAACGTTCTTAGCATCTACTCCCATAAGCCACGTAAAACATGCAACAACAAAGTAGAGGCGTCTAACTTGTTTTTGCAGGGAGTGTTTTCTGTGATATGGTATGGCCCAAGATGTGATGTGTATAATGTATGCGATGATCATGTTTTGTAATGTTTCACGACTTGCATGTCGATGAGTACACAACCGGCAGGAGCCATATGGTTGTATTTATAATTGTGTATGACCTGTGTGTCAACTTCTTATGCACCATGTAATAGTTTCACTTTATCGCTAAGTAGTTAGCAATAGTTGTAGTTGCTATTCGTGGTGGAGGCAATCATGGTGGAGTGATGGAGATCATGCCGGAACGCACAAGATGGAGATCATTGCGCGAAGATTGGCTATACCATGTCACATAAAGTTATATGCATGTGATGTTTATCCTTTTATGTATCTTATTATGCTTAGATCGCGACGGTAGCATTATAAGATGATTCCTCACTTAAAGATCAAGATAAAAACTGTGTTCTCCCCAAGTATGCACCATTGCGAAAGTTCGTCGTGTCCAAGCATCACGTGATGATCGGGTGCTATAGACTCTACGCTCACATACAACGGGTGCAAGCCAGTTTTGCACACGCGGAAATACTTGGGTCTAACTTGACGAGCCTAGCATGTATAGACATGGCCTCGGAACACATGAACCGAAAGGTTAAGCATGAGTCATATGAATGATATGATCGACACTTCGTTGTCCACCATTGAAACCATATCTCTTCTCGTGAAGATCGGATTAGGTGTGGTGAATTTGGATCGTGTTCACTAAACAACTTGAGGGATGTTGAATTTAGTGGGAGTTCATCTAGTAATTTGATTAAAAGTTGAACTAGTTATCATGAACATAGTCTAATTTGCACTTGCAAATATTGTAGATCAAATGGCTAAGTCCAACTTCAACTTCAACGTTTTTGCTGAGAAGGAAAAGCTTAAAAACAATGGGTCTAACTTCACCAATTGGTTCCGCAATCTAAGAATCATTCTCTCTGGCGGTCAAAAGGACTATGTCCTTGGGAAAGCGTTAGGTGACCCCCCTGCTGCAACTGCGCCGGCTGATGAGAAAGTTGTCTATCAGTCGCGCAAAGATGATTATGGTGTGATTAAGAGCACCATGTTGTTTGCTATGGAACCGGAACTTCAAAATCGTTTTGAAGACTATCCCGGGCCCTTTGAGATTCTCGAAGAGCTGAAAACCATGTTTCAGACTCAGGCCTGTTCTGAGAGATATGAGATCTCTGAGAAGTTCTTTAACTGCAAGATGGAGGAAGGGAGTTCCATTAGTGAGCACGCCATTAAGATGACGGGCTACACTCAACGCCTTGAGCAACTGGAATGCACGATTCCAGAGGAGCTCAAGATTGACAGGGTTCTGCAATCACTCCCTCCCAGCTACAAAAGTTTTGTAGTGACTCACAATCAGATTGGTTCCACTGATACGATCACCGAGCTCTTCGCAAAACTGAAGGCTGCGAAGGTGGACATCAAAAAGGATAATCATGTGTTGATGGTCAACAAGCCCACCTTCAAGAAAGGTAAGGGAGCAAAGAAGCCCTTCAAGAAGGGCGGCGGCAAGCACACTGCCCCTGCTGAGAAGAAGCTCAAGTCTGGTCCTAAGCCGGACACTGAGTGCTTCTATTGCAAGGACAAGGGTCACTGGAAGCGCAACTGTCCGAAGTACTTAGCGGACAAGAAGGCTGGCACCATCAAAGGTATATTGTAACACCCTCAGAATCGACCCTATGCAAGTTTTAGCGAAACCCGCCAAACCCGCATAGAAACGATTCAAAGGTGCCCACCAGGCACTTTCGTGCGGGTGGAAAACGAAGTAATAACATTACACAACAGTCCTCGATGGGACCCACAGAACAGATATATACAACAGCGACTCAACGAGTCAAGAATACAGATATACAGTACAAAGATTCAAATCACCTTGAAAACGAAAGAGCGTCCAGCTACGGACAAGATGCAAATGGGGCTAAGAGCCCTGAAGAATAACCAATGGCGTCCATAACCCTGCCCAGGCCAAGCCGGAAGGGTAACCCTGCTAACGACGTTGATCTCAAAACCTGCTTAAACAAAAGGGGTGCCGACAAAGGGCAAAGGAAAAAGAGGAGCGTCAGTACTGAGGCCAGTACACGGCGAGACTAGAATTCGGCGGTCCTCGCCTACATAGGTATGGTGGACTGAAGCGGCAGTGGCAGCATGCACTAAACAACCTATAGAGACTCGATACAACTGGCGACTATCAGAGAGGGGTAAGAAAGACCTATTCGGAACCAGACTGATACTAACACCAAACAATCCCTTCCTGGATTCCCCCTCGAGACCAAACGAGGAAGTCAACCGAGGAACTCACACCGTTGGCAGTTTTATTTATTCAGTTATCGTTGCAGCAATTACTAGTCAGGTTTAGATAATCGTCCTGATGAAGTAAGCAGTGGGCACTTTTAGTTAACCATTCCGTTATAGTGGCAACAATTACTAGTCAGATACAATTAGCATGAGATAACCCCAAAACCCAGCAGTTGTTGGTACTTTTATTTAGCCATTCCGTTGTAGTTGCAATACTTACTAGTCAGATACAATGGTCGCTGGCGACGACCCAAGCAAGCAATTGTGGGCAGTTTTATTTAACCATTCCATTATAGTGAAGCTGATTACTAGTCATTATAAAGTCAAATTTATAACACTACTTTAGTTATAGTTGTCTATGATCGAGATACTGTGCTCCAAGTCGTCCATAACCGCGGACACGGCTTTCAGAAAGTTTTAACCCGGCCGGGGTGCACAAATAGCAACACACACACGATCAACCTCGGAAAAACCAAATCAAAACCCAACGAGGCTTTCACGACAAAGCAATCACAGGATTCATAAATGTTTCAGGGGGCCACCCCATTGAGTAGACCCGCAACAAAGTAAGCTAGCTCCGAGACGGACTCAAGGTTTGCGTCAATGGCTGTAAACGACTGGGAACCCCAAACGGGGCTTGTCGATACCGCGAAAACACTCCGCTTACCTAAACAGTACAGCGTGCTCCTCGCACAATCGTAAATAAAGCAGTAAAGCATGGCATAAGTACAGGATCGTAAATAAAACCTCAAACTAGTTTGTGGCCCCAAGAAATAAGACTGAATCAAGCTCTGGCTAAGGGGGGCCCATAATTCCCCGTATGTGGATAGCGCGAATATTCAAGGAACAGGTATCAAGTACTCGGGGTCCTACGGGACACAAGTGGGCGGTCGGAAACCAAATTTTATCTATCACCCACCGATGCCTCTGCTTACTTACTCCAATTTTAGTTGTTAAACAGGAATTAAAGTGAACGATAAGTAAAACCATGATCATCTCCAACATCAACATGCGGCCATACACCAACAACTGTGGCACTTGACGACACGCAACAGCACTTGAGCAAGCGACTACGACGCGCAAGTCCAACTATCTACCAAACAACAGGTAATAGGAGGTGTCCAAGGCAATATAAGACGGCAAGGGATATCTCGGGTACGAAAACTAGAGCATCGCCACACAGATAGCAATAGATCAACAGGAGGGAATAAATACTATAAAAGTAAGATAGGTAGAAAGGGGGAGATGCTCGCCTGAAAACATTGCCAAAGGTTCATCCGAAGATCGGGGAGAAGCTCACATCAACTCAACGGCCTTATCCGCGAAGAAGCAAAACACTAGAATAAACACCGGATGCAATATTTAATACTACGGCATAAGATCGGGCATGATGCATGTATGTTGTATGACATGGCAAAGGTACGATGCAATTAGGTCATATTAAGCAGAACCGGGGGTCCCGACAATTAATTAGGTGGTTCATGTTGTTTAGCTACCCCGCAATTTAAATGTTGTTTAACACGGCAGAAGATAGCACCGGTTCGCTACACAAATTTAAATGATACCAATATAAGACTAGATTTGCCCGCATATGGGCCCCATGTTTAATTATGAGGTGAATCGGCATAAGGCCCCCAAACCACAGACAAGTATGCATGCATGAACAGTTAATATGCGACAAGTTGGATTATATTATAAAATAGGGTTTTCGGAAAGGGGTTCCCACATTAGGGTTCGGCAGATCTTGGGGTTCCGGGGTTCGGGGTCCGGTCTCCGGGTTCGACGGATTCGTTCTCGGATAACAGAGGTAGGTCTTGTCGCATCCGGGGAGCAGGACTTGGTGCGGCGTCGGGGCGCATCGGACCCGCCCTGGTCGGTGTCGTTCTTGTCGTTGCGAGGCTCTTGTCGTGTCCTCGTGCCGGGTCGGTCTTGGCGTTCGGGGTGAAGCACTAGGCGTCCGGCGGTAGATCTTGTCGATTCCCCTCCAACGGCCTTGTTGTTCCGCAGCGTAGATCTTGGGGAGGTTTCGGGGTTCCACGGGTTCGACTCGACAATCGGAATCCGGGAACGGGTCTGGGCGAACTTGGCGGTTATCGGGTTCGGTCGTCGAATCCGTGAGGGAGATCTTGTCGTGGCGTCGGGTCCAGGAAGGAGAGCTTGGTGCTCCGCGGTGGAATCCTTGGCGTCGCGGTCGGTGGCGAACTTGGCGAACCCGTCTCAATTGAAGGCGAACATCTACACCATCGCCATGTCCCACTCCACTCCAACATGGGCCGATGACTGAGCACCAACAACAGACACGAGCCGTACGCGCTGGGCCGGGGACAGAGGTTCCTGCGTGCAGAAGGAGAAGGCGGCGACGTCTTAGAGGGCTTCGAGGACATGCAGTACAGGGAGGCGGCGGTTGCTTCTGGCAGGGGCCGAGGATGGCGGACGTGGCGGCGCAGGGGCCGGCGGTCGCAGCTGGTGGCGCCTGGCGGCGACAGGCGCGAGGCAGGCAGAGCAGGGGCAACGAAACGGGTCGGTGGCGAGCTCTACTGGCGGCGGCGCTGGAGGGGAGGTCCGCGTGGCGAGCGAGGGCGGCGACCGGCCGGAGGCAGAGAGATGCGCGGGCGGGGTCGGGCGGCCGGGGGCGAGCTCGAAGGGGGAGGGGAAGGAGCGGTGGCGGGCGGTGCACGTCGGGGGAGCTTGAGGGGGGGCGACGGGAGGTGGTGTCGAGGGGGAGGGGGTCGCCGGGGCCGAGGAGGAGAAACGGGGACGGGGCGGAGCTCGGGCCGGGGTGGCGCGGGCTCGCCGAGGGCGCGCCGGGCGCAGCGGGGGCGAGGGGGAAGCGGTGAGGCGAGGCGGTGGAGCCTGGGGTCGGGGAGGCGGCGAGAGGACGGTGAGGCCGGCCGGAAGGAGGCGCAGAGGCGCGGGCGATGGGGTAGGGAAGAGAGGGCGAGGAGGAAGAAGGAGGTGGGGGCTCGCGCGAGGTAGGACCCGCGGGGTGGGACCCAGGGCGGCAGGCGGTTGGGAGAGGGGTCTGACCAGGGGGAGGTGGGGATTGGGGAGGGTGTGGCCTGCGTGTGCGTGCAGGGTGTGCTGGGGTGGGTCCCAGGGAGAGAGAGAGGGGGAGAGAGAGAGAGAGGGAGGGAAGAGGGGCTGGTGAGGTGGCAGCTGCTGATTGGAGGGGATGAGGGAGAGAGGTGAGGTGGCGTCTAGCTATTGGGTGGGGTGAGGTGGAGGGGGTGTGGGTAGATTAGGTTGGGTAGTTTTAGGATTATGGGTGGACCGATTTTTATTCTGGGGGTGGTCGTTCGGGTCGATTCGGCCCGTTCGACTGCCCCACTAAAAATAAATCAGAATTTTTATTTATTTTAAATGCACTGTTTGCAAACCGATAGCAGACAAACAAAATAATCCGGAGACCCGGGGTTTGCGTTTGAACAAAGACGGGGCGTTTAGAAAACAAATTAGGTTTTTCTGAAATAGTTTTATGCGAACAGATGCAAGATGATGACGATGCTCAAATGCAATGTGGCATGATGACATGAGCATGCGGTCATGATGATTCAATGCACAAAAACAACGCGATTTTCTAGTAGTGGTTTTGCGGGATGCCACAATTTGATATACATGTTATTGATGTTTTCCTTACTATCCCTCGTTGTAGTGCCTGGGTATTTGATACTGGTTCAGTTGCTAATATTTGTAACTCGAAACAGGAGCTACGGAATAGACGGCGGCTTGCGAGGGATGAGGTGACGATGCGCGTTGGCAACGGATCAAGAGTTGATGTGATGGCCATCGGCACGCTCTCTTTAGTTTTACCTTCGGGATTAGTTTTAAACCTTAATAAGTGTTATTATGTGCCTGCGTTGAGCATGAACATTATTTCTGGATCTTGTTTATTGCAAGACGGTTATTCATTTAAATCGGAGAATAATGGTTGTTCTATTTATATGAGTAACATCTTTTATGGTCATGCACCTATTGTGAATGGTTTATTTCTTCTAAATCTCGAAAAGGATGAAACACACATCCATAACATAGAGGCTAAGAGATGCAAAGTAGATAGTGATAATACTACTTATCTGTGGCACTGTTGTCTAGGTCATATTGGTGTAAAGCGCATGAAGAAACTCCATTCTGATGGACTTTTGGAGTCTCTTGATTTTGAATCATTTGACACGTGCGAACCATGCCTCATGGGCAAGATGATCAAAACCCCGTTCTCCGGTATGATGGAGCGAGCAACGGATTTGTTGGAAATCATACATACCGATGTGTGCGGACCGATGAGTGTTTCGACGCGCGGTGGATATCGCTATTTTCTCACTTTTACCGATGACTTAAGTAGATATTGGTATATATCTATTTAATGAAACATAAATCTGAAACATTTGAAAAGTTCAAAGAATTTCAGAATGAAGTGGAGAACCATCGTAACAGAAAGATTAAGTTTCTACGATCCGATCGTGGAGGTGAATATTTGAGTTATGATTTTCTCACGCATCTTAAAGTAAGCGGAATCGTTTCGCAACTCATGCCACCCGGAACACCATAGCGCAATGGTGTGTCTGAACGCCGGAATCGAACCTTATTAGATATGGTCCGATCAATGATGTCTCTTACTGATTTGCCGTTATTATTTTGGGGTTATGCATTAGAAACCGCTGCATTCACTTTAAATAGGGCTCCATCTAAATCCGTTGAGACGACACCGTATGAACTGTGGTTTGGTGCTAAACCTAAGTTGTCGTTTCTTAAAGTTTGGGGATGCGAAGCTTACGTCAAGAAGTTGATGCCGGACAAGCTCGAACCCAAAGCGGAGAAATGCGTCTTCATAGGATACCCTAAGGAAACTATTGGGTATACCTTCTATCACAGAACTGAAGGCAAAGTGTTTGTCGCAAAGAACGGTTCCTTTCTTGAGAAGGAGTTTCTCTCGAAAGAAGTGAGTGGGAGGAAAGTAGAGCTAGACGAGGTTATTGAACCTTCTCTTGAATTGGAGAGTAGCGCAGCACCTGAAATTGTTCCAGTGCCGCCTGCACCAACAATAGAGGAAGCTAATGACAAGGATCATGAAGCTTCGGACGATGTTGCTACTGAACGTCGCAGGTCGACAAGGTCGCGTGCCCCTCCTGAGTGGTACGGCAACCCTGTCTTGACTGTCTTGTTGGTAGAAGACAGTGAACCTACGAACTATGAGGAAGCGATGATGAGCCCAGACTTTGAGAAATGGCTAGAAACCATGAAATCCGAACTAGGATCCATGAGCGAAAACCAAGTATGGACTTTGGTGGACCCTCCTAGCGACCGTAAGGCCATTGAGTGCAAATGGATCTTCAAGAAGAAAACGGACGCGGATGGTAATGTTACCGTCTATAAAGCACGGCTTGTCGCGAAAGGTTTTCGACAAGTTCAAGGTGTTGACTACGATGAGACTTTCTCTCCCGTAGCGATGTTTAAGTCCATTCGGATTCTATTATAAATTGTTGCGTTTCATGATTATGAAATATGGCAGATGGATGTCAAGACTGCGTTCCTCAATGGCAACATTGATGAAGAGTTGTATATGATGCAACCCGAAGGTTTTGTCGATCCTAAGGATGCTGATAAAGTATGCAAACTTCAGCGTTCCATTTATGGACTGAAGCAAGCATCTCGGAGTTGGAACCTTCGTTTTGATCAAGTGATCAAGAGCTTTGGATTTGTTCCAAATTGCTACGAAGCTTGCATCTACAAGAAAGTGAGTGGGAGCTCGGTGACATTTCTGGTACTATATGTGGATGACATATTGATTATTGGAAATGACATTAACATGCTTAACGATATGAAGAGTTATTTGAACAAGTGTTTTTCGATGAAAGACCTAGGTGAAGCTGCTTATATATTGGGCATCAAAATATATAGAGATAGACAAAGACGCCTGATAGCTTTAAGCCAGAGTACATACCTAGACAAAGTTCTGAAAAGGTTCAGAATGGATAAGGCAAAGAAAGGTTCAGTGCCTATGTTGTCAGGTAAGATATTGAGCAAGGCTCAGTGTCCAGCTACGGTAAATGATAGGGAAGCTATGAGAAAAGTGCCCTATGCCTCGGCCATAGGTTCTATCATGTATGCCATGCTGTGTACTAGACCGGATGTGTCCAATGCTCTTAGTTTGACGAGCAGGTATCAAAGTGATCCAGGAGTGGAACACTGGACAGTCGTGAAGAACATCCTAAAGTACCTAAATAGGACTAAAGAAATGTTCTTAGTCTATGGGGGTGATGAACAGCTCGTCGTAAAAGGTTACGTCGACGCTAGTTTCGACACCGACAAGGATGATTCTAAATCTCAGACAGGTTACGTGTATATTTTGAATGGAGGAGCTGTGAGCTGGAGAAGCTGCAAGCAAAGCGTGATCACGGGATCTACAGTAGAAGCGGAATACATGGCTGCTGCAGAAGCGTCAAGTGAAGGAGTTTGGATCAGGAACTTCATCACTGAGCTTGGCGTGGTTCCAAGTGCATTGGACCCACTGGAGATATTGTGTGACAACACTGGCGCCATAGCACTCGCTAAGGAACCAAGATATCATCCAAAGACCAAACATATCAACCGCAAGTTTCATATAATCCGAGATTATATAGCAGATGGAGATCTGAAGATTAGCAAAGTACATACAGATCTGAATGTCGCAGATCCATTGACTAAACCTCTTCCACGTGTAAAACATGATCAGCACCTCAGTGCCATGGGTGTGAGATTGTTGCCAAATGTAAACTAGATTATTGCCTCTAGTGCAAGTGGGAGACTGTTGGAATTATGCCCACGAGGCAATAATAAAGATGTTATTATTATAATTCTTGTTCATGATAATGTTTATATTCCATGCTAGAATTGTATTAAGCGGAAACTTTAATACTTTTGTGGTTTGTGAACAACACTGTGTCCCTAGTACGCCTCTATGGACTAGCTCATTGATTAATGATGGTTAAGGTTTCCTAACCATGGACATGAGTTGTCGATTAATAATGAGATCATATCATTGGGAGAATGATATGATGGACAGACCCAAACTAAGCGAAGCAATTAGATCGTGTCATCGTGTTCATCTTTGCGAAGCTTTTCTTATGTCAAATATTGTATTCCTTAGACCATGAGATAATACAACTCCTTGGTATCGGAAGAAAGCTTTGAGGTCATCAAAAGTCATCCTATGAGAGGGTGATCATAAAGGTGTCTCTCAGGTGATCGGAAAGTATCTGTTGGGTTGTATGTATCGAGATGGGATTTGTCCCTCCCAAGTCGGAGAGATATACTTCGGGCCCACTCGGTAATCGATATCAACACCGCTTGCAAGCATGTGGTTAAGGAGTTAATCACAAAGTGATATCGGATTACGGAACGAGTAAAGTACTTGTTGTGAACGAGATTGAACTAGGTATGACGGTACCGACGATCAAATCTCGGGCAAGTAAAATATCGCGAGATGAAGGGAATATATATATATGGGATTGATTAAATCCTGGCATCGTGGTTCATTCGATATGATCATCGATGAATGTGTGGGAGTCAATATGGGTTTCCAGACCCCGCTGTTGATTATTGATAGAAGATCATGTCTGCATATTCTCGAACCCGCAGGGTCACACACTTAACGTGTCTCAACGCTAGGATAGATTGGATAATTGGTTTATGAGTTTTTGTTCGGAGTCTCGGATGGTATCCGGGACATCACGAGAGGTTCCGGAGTGGTCCGGAGAATAAGATTCATATAAGGCAGTGCAGTTTTTGGAGTTCGGAATTGTTCCGGGTTAATCGGTATTGTACCGGAAGCTTCTAGAACCTTCCGGAAGGGGACCAACGTGGCCCCACTTTCCGGGAGGGGGCATGGGCCTATGAGGGAGTGCCCTGGCCGCATTGGGCCAGGGGCACAAGGCCCCATAGGGTCCAGCCGGCCAAGAGGGATAAAACCCTAATCTAGACCTTCTAGAAGGGGGGGTTTCCTTGCCCCCCACTCCTCCTCCTTGTGGCCGCCGGTTTGGGCTTGGGGGAGGGGCTAGGGCAGCCGCCCACCCCTCTATATAAAGAGGGCTGGGGGCGCACCACCCCCCACACACCTTCCCCTCCAAAGCTAGCCGCCCTGCTGCCCTCCTCTCTCTCTCCCTCCCGACTGCGTGTAGGCGAAGCCCTGCTGCAGAAACTCTCCACCATATACACCACGCCGTCGTGTTGTAGATCCAATCCGTCTCTCCACCATACTTGCTGGACCGAGGAAGGAGGAGACGTCAAGGTGCTGCACGTGTGCATCTCACGGAGGCACCGCCACTTGTGGTGCCGGATCGGATCGGATCGCGAGGAGGAGAAGCGAGTACGACTACATCACCCACGTTCTGACGAACGTTCCGCTATGCGAATCTTCAAGGGTATGAAGATCTAATCCAATCTCTCTCGTTGTTTGCATCTCCTAGATTAGATCTTGGCTTTCCCTCTGTTCGCGTCCGTAGAAAATTTTGATTTACTATGCCGCGAAACACTTCAGGCATGTGGTGAAGGGATGAGGGCCCGCATGCGACCTGGCAGGCTGCCACTAAGAGCATCTCTACTCATGTTTCTAGGACATTGATTCCAGTGCGTTTTTTTGGTCCGGACGGTGAAAATCGGCTCAATCGCGTTCCCAGGAACCTCTTTTCGTCCAAATTCGGACGAACTTTGGTCCGGACTTCCCAGGCCATTCCCAGGATCCCGGAAACGCCGGGCGAAGCGAAAACGGGCGTGGGCCAGCTCTGTCGGCGAGAATGTCCCATCCCCCCCCCCAATCTACTCGCCTAGACTACGGCGAAGAGCTCCTAGCGCCTCTATCGCCATGACTTCGCTGGCGGAGCTCCTCCACGCCGAGACATGCCCACGCCTCTAGATAGGCTCGCCGTAGTCACCGTCATTCGGCCGCCCATTCCGCCGCCGCTATCGCCGTCCGAACTTCGCCGTAGCTCGGCTTCGCTGCGAGCTCCCACCACCACGCTCGCTAAGTGTTTTGGTATTTGGCCGGTTCGGCCATGGACTCCGATGAGGAGATACTCGCCGTATTGCTGGAGGAGGAGAACGCCAAGGTCACCGAACATGCAGAGCACATGGAGATCCTCGCCTCCCTCTTCCAGCTGTACCTGCAGATGGCAAAACCGAAGCGTGGAGGTTCGGCGAAGGGTCGCTGGAAGTGCAAGGCGAGGCAAAGGATAGAGGGATATTGCATGTTGTACGCCGACTACTTCGTCGACGAGCCGCTGCACGAAGAGGCCGTATTTCGGCGCCGTTTCAGGATGAGCCGGAATCTCTTCCTCAAGATCATGCAAGCCATCCGAGAGTTTGACCCCTATTTCATTTGCAAGAAGGACTGCACTAGCATGGTTGAGTTTTCCTCACTACAGAAGTGCACAGTGGCAATGAGGTTGCTTGCATATGAGCGCCGAGTGACAGTTGATGACCCACAAGTATAGGGGATCGCAGCAGTCTTCACGGGTAGTATTACCCAATTTATTGATTTGACACAAGGGGAGCCAAAGAATACTTGCAAGCCTTAACAACTGAGTTGTCAGTTCAGCTGCACCTGGAAATAGTTCTTGCTCATAGAAGTTTATTAGTAGCAACAGTTTTGGTAGTAGCCACAGCAAAGCAACAACAACAGTGAAACAGGAGCAATAGTAACAATAACGGTAACAGTAGGATTCGAGTACGGTAGGCATAGGGATGGATGGACGGGCGTTGCATGGACGAGTCTAAATATGTAACTTCAAGATCTAGGGCATTACAGATAAATAATAACAACCATCCAAGTACTAATCCTAGGCATGTGCTCCAAATATAGTCATACGTGCTCGCAATGAGAACTTGCACAACATCTTCTGTCCAGCCAGCCCGTGGCAGCAGGGCCTCTAGGGAACTACTAGCAATTAAGGTGCTCCTTTTAATAAAGCACCAGAGCAAAGCATTAATATTCCGTGAACACATGTGATCCTCACACCACAGCCATCCCCTCCGGTTGTCCCAATTATTGTCACTTTGGGACCTTTGGATCCGGATAATGATATGTGTACACAACTTGCAGATAAGATCATAAAAAATACTATCATAATAATTCAATAATAAGTTCAGATCTGATATCATGGCACTCGGGCCCTAGTGACAAGCATTAAGCACAACAAGTTGCAACAAAGTCAAATAGCACTAATAGGAATACTAGGCACTATGCCCTAACAGATCTTATTCGATTACATGATAGAACTCATCCAATCCCTACCATCCCCAAGCCTACAGCGGAGGATTACTCACTCATGGATGAGGGAAACATCGGTGGTTGATGGAGATGCGTTGGTGATGACGATGGCAATGATCCTCTCCAAATTCCCCGTCCTGGCAGGGTGCCAAAACGGAGTTTCTGGATCTGAATCTTGGTTTTTGGTGGTGACGGCGGAGCGGAACTCTTTTTAGAAAACTATCGACCCCCCCCTCGGTTTTTAGGTCGAAATGCAACTTATAGGCGCAGAGGGAGGCCGAGGGGGTGCCTCCAGGCGCGGCCAGTGGTGGGCCCGCGCCTGGGGTGGGTGTGGGCCCCCCAGGCCTCCTCTCCGTCTCATCTTCTGGCTCCGTGGATCTTCTGGTGAAATATAATTTTTGTCATATTTTCCGGAATTTTTCCTAATAGTTCATTTTCTGCACAAAAACAAGTCACCAAGGTAATTCTGCTGAAAGCAGCACCAGTCTGTGTTAGTTGTGTCCAAATCACACAAGTTTAGATAAGAAACAATAGCAAAGTGTTCGAGAAAGTAGATACATTTTGGACGTATCAACAGTGTCGATGACTATCTCCGTATGACCGAGTCTACAACCATCGATTGCTTGTATAGGTTCTGCAGGGCAGTGATTGCAATGTTTGGGAAACAGTACTTGAGAACACCTACTGCTAAAGATGCTGCTCGGATCCTCGCAGTCAATGAAAGTAGAGGATTTCCCGGAATGCTTAGAAGCATAGACTGTATGCATTGGCAGTGAAAGAACTGTCCATTTGCATGGCAGGGAATGTACAAAGGCAATAAAGGAGGTTGCACTGTGATACTCGAGGCAGTTGCTACACATGATCTTTGGATCTGGCACTCCTTCTTTGGCATGGCAGGACCGAACAACGACATCAATATCCTCAACTCCTAAAATATCTTTACCAAGCTTGTTGAGGGGCATGCTCCCCCTGTGGACTTTGAGATCAACGAGCACCACTATAACAAGTGATACTATCTAGCAGATGGCATCTATCCAAGATGGCCAACATTTGTGAAGACTATCTCAAACTCAATGCTCCCCAAGCATTCTCAGTTTGACAAGGAACAGGAAGCTTGCGGGAAGGACGTGGAGCGAACATTTAGGGTACTCCAACAAAGGTTTGCAGTTGTCCAGTTCCCTGCTATGGCCTGGTCGAAAGATTAGATGTGGGAAGTGATGAACTGTTGTGTGATCTTGCACAACATGATCATTGAGGATGAGAGAAAGAACCCAATGAGCTTGGTCGAGCGAAACGAGCCATACTACAGACATAGACCTCTTGCTGAGCCTTATCATCAGGTACCTCCAACTTCGGTTGCCTTCATCGCCATGCGCGAGGAGATCCGAGATTCGGCAGTGCATCAACAGCTGCAGGATGATCTGGTTGAGCATCTATGGATACCCAGGGGCAACCCGTAGATGTCAAGCATGAACGGACCGAACTGGGCCAAAATATGTTGTATTTTCATTGTACGTCAAATTATTTTTAAATTTACGTCGAACTATGGCTATTTTATGCCGAATTTGGCCAAACTGTGCCTCATATTCATATTATGCCAAACTATGCTAAAAACTAAACGATTTAAGCCGAATTTAGGCGAAAAAGTACGTCGAGAACTCGGCCTGAACAAAGAGTGGCTAGGCCAAAACGAGTTTCGTCTAGATATATTTTGGTCCGGATTTCGCACCGAGAACGCCAACTAGTGGGATGCTCTGACACGCAACAAGCGGAACGGAGGGGAGAGCCAGAGCGGAGCGGAGGTAGAAGAAGGAACGGCGAGGAGGCGGACCCTCAGAGGCCATCCGCTGCCCCACCGCCGCCGCCAGCCGCCAGCCGCGTCCCTACCGGCCCAGGTTAGCCTGCATTTCCCCAATTCCCTGCCCTCGCCCTTATTGTGAAACCCCTGCCCTAACACTTAAACAACTGCAAATACAAACGCTCTCTTTATTTGAAGTTATATACGTTTCGGCGATATAGCATCACCAGTTTAGAGCAGATTCGATTCGTTTGCCACTGATTTATTTAATGTCACGCGAGATGAATTCACCGTCGACCGTTGGTTAATTTAATCAGAAGTTTTTTTTAGCGTATTTAATCAGAAGCTAACCGAGCATTCGAGCTATGTAAAATTGTATTCTTTCGGCGGATTTGCAAGTTGCAACCGTTGATGAGGAAAATTGTCCATAACAGAAGTAAGGGTCAGGTAAACTAGTGCGTGATACACAAACAAGAGTAGCAAAAAATCGTGCAGGGAACTTTTAGTGTCGCCTTTCAGGGTGAGAGAGTTGTTCTGATATGCGGCCGCTGCCACTGCTGCTGCTGTTCGAGCCGGTCACCCCACTCATCCCGGTGTATGGTCCTGCATGCTCGAACTCTGTGACAGATGAGGCGGATGAACTCAGCCCCTCATTGTGGATCATCGTCTCGATTTCCTTCACCACCGAGCCCATCGTGGGCCGTCTTGAAGCCGACTCCTCCACACATTCCATGGCGAGCTGCACGAACCTCCTGAACCCGGTGGACTTGGCGGCGTCATGGATAGCCGGGTCGATGATGCCCTGCAACCCATAGTAGTCGTGGTCGTTGGGATCTATGGCGACCCTGAACTCACGGACAATGTATGTGCCCTTTGATATGGGCAGCCTGGCGCTTAGTAGCTCGAGCATGACAACGCCAAAGCTGTACACGTCGCTCTTCTCCGAGAGCTGTTGTGTCATGTAGTACTCAGGGTCCAAATAGCCCTACAGAATCAAACGTGGCCATCAGTGACAAGAGTAACCAACTAGATCTGTGAAAGATTAGTTTTAATCAGTAAACAAAGGTAAGCAAAGCATTTACAAGTGTTCCTTTGACTTGAGTAGAAACATGTCCCTTTTCGGTGTCTGCAACTAGCTTTGACAGACCGAAATCAGCAACCTTTGCTTTAAGATTGTCATCCAAAAGGATATTTGTTGACTTGACGTCTCTGTGGATAATAGGTGGATCAGCTAGTTCGTGAAGGTACGCTAGTCCTCTGGCTGAGCCAAGAGCAATCCTGAGCCTCTTCTTCCAGTCCAGGTAGATTCCCCTTGCTACGTAAAGATTGCAAGTTGTGAAGGAGAAGAAACACAAAGAGTACTTGCTTTTCGGTACATGAAGTACTCTCGGTGTACATACCTTGCAAGTTCTCTCGCAGTGTACCATTGGAAACATATTCATACACCAGCATCTGCTCCCCTTGTTCATAGCAAAATCCTATCAGGCTTACTAGGTTCCTGTGATGAACTCTGGACAGCAGCTCAATCTCAGTCTTGAACTCCACCGCACCTTGCTTTGATCCATACTCTGCTCGTTTTATTGCAACACTTGTTCCATCCGCAATCGTTCCCTTGTAAACCTTTCGCATGAGGTAAATCATTAAATAGTTGTATGTGTAAAATCTTCTTTGGAGAATGTTAATAGATAACTAGATAGTTATTTACCTTTCCATAGCCTCCTGATCCTATTTCATGATCTTCTGAGAAATTTTTGGTACAGTTCTTCAGTTCATCAAAAGAAAAGAACCTTGCTCCTTTGAGCTGTGGAGCACCTCCACTATCTTTTTGTGCAGCTCCCCATGAAGCTTAAATTTGGATGTGCATGAAGTCAAAAAGTCAGTAAAGTTTCAACAATCTACAAAGTCTGTCAAGTTTTCTGTTATTACTGCCCGTAGGTAGTTGATAGCTAAGCGTTTGTTATCATAACCATTTTATAAGCTTGGGTATGCAGCAGTGGAGTTGCAAGAAAAAAGGGATCCCTTGTTTTGTGTTATTATGTGATGTGTATCTTGTTATCTATAAGCAATCTTTTGTCAGTTATAGTAATATAAATTTTTTCATGTCAGGCAGCATTAACAGCTACATAGTTGGAATCTTAATTTTATATTCTTTGGAACCTCACCGAAAGGATTTCCCAGTCCTGATGATTGCATTGTCCTTTTCTTTCGTAGTAGAGCAAATATTGCTACATATATTAGGGCAAACATAAGAAGACCACAGGCTACTGCAGTTCCAGCCATAGCGCCTTTGCTCATTTGTGATTTCCCACTGCCACCTGAGACAGGACACCAATGAATTTCTTACATAAACATAAACATAATTTACATTGATGATATGTGAATACCTGCAAATGGGGCATATGGATCTGCAATGAAGTAATAAGGTCCAAAAATGGGTGGTGCCTTGTAAGTTTGGTTGCTAATTTCAGAGCCTATTCTTATTTGTTCTGACAGATTAAATGATGTCCCAGTCGATGGAAAGAGGCTCACTCGAACTTTAAGGTAGTCTTCACTGCTGAAATGGACATCAGAAAGGAAAACTGCACCAGGGAGCAGTGCCAGCCCTTTCCAGAAGCTAGTTTCTAGTAGCTGAAAAGTCGCATTATCGCTTGGGTCAGCGAACGATGGTGCTCTGAAGGTCATCCTGCCCGTGTAAGGATAGGCACAACTGCAAGTTGCAGGGTCTAAACTTTGATCACTGGAACATGGGTTTGAACCACATTTGGTTACACTAGTGGTGTACGGTACCAGGTTCGCTTGCTGAAGGCTGCAAAAGAATTTGTTCGAGAATTCTGGATCCAAGCATACAGGATTCCCCACAAGTCTGTGAATAGGTGAAAAAGCAATGCTAGTGAATAAAAGGGAGGGGAGAGAAAATGTGTGGATCTTAGTGCGAAAACATGCAGGTTCTGCTCACACTAGGGTCTGGTTGTAGCTTTGTGTTATATTGGCATCAACTATATGATTGTTAAGGAGATTCACGATCTTCAGTTGTTGGGTGATGTTCCCAGTCATCTCAAAGCTTCCATTCAGTCCGTTATTTCGTAGTATACTGTCTGATCAGTGAAAAAAGTTAGTAATATATAATAAACTTATATGCTCTGTAATTCAAGCTATATGTTGCCAGAAAAATTACACTTGCTGCAATTGGGGCAAGGTGAAGAGCCCTTTGGGAACCTGGCCGGAGAGTCTTCCAGAATCTATTGCTCTGCATATTGGGTGTAAAAAAAATGTGATAGAAGGAAAAACATATCACTGACCAATGACTACGGTGAGGGAAACATGAGATGATCAATAATTCATAGTGTTTGTTTACTCACACTGAAACAAGAGATTTTGAAGTCGAGAACCAGTCTGGTGATTCTGATGGATCAAACAAATTGTTGCTTAAATCCCTGGTTGTACAAATAAAATTCATCATTAAATCAGAGGAACAGTCTAAGTCATAGGAGCGTGCAGAAAAGAACTAGTGCAGAAACTTCTTACACCACATTTAGTTTGTTCAGGCTACTGAGATCTGGCATTGTTCCACTCAGCTGGTTGTTTGCTAAATTGCTGCAGAGAAATAGTTATACCTGATGAGATAAATCTTATTCGTTTTGATCGTGGGTGATAACAATTTACAAGCACTTACAGGTTAGTTAGGTTGACTAGGTTGCTGATGTTGGTTGGAACTTTCCCTATGAAATTATTCTTATCTAATCGGCTACAGAAAATGCAGAGGAGGTCAAAATAGCAAGTACAATATGTTGGAAGAAAGACATTGCCCATATACTTACATGATTTGGAGGGTTGTGATGTCACTAAGCTCAGCAGGGATGTGACCAGACAATTGATTGTTGTCAAATAATCTGATGAAGATCAACAAAGTAGTCAGTCAGTATGGCATTCTCACTGCTGCTGACAACGATAATTGGTACTTTCTTACATATGTTCAAGGATCATGCTGGAGTTGAAGAGGCCAGTTAGATTACCAGTTAACTGATTCTTATTGAAATGGCTGTTGATTGATCAGAAATAAGGATCAGTATGGTATGAAAATGGAAGTGACTTAAAATACTCCTATATTGAGTATGCATTTTTGACTCAGGCTGAAGGAAGAAATGTCAAGGGACTTACAAATGTTTGGCTTGTGTAAGTAGGTCAAGTCCTGGAGAACCACCGGAGGAAACTGGAATGGGTCCAGAAAGCTGGTTATCTGCCAAGTCGAGCATAAAGAGGTTTGAGAGTAGGCCGATTGATGCAGGAATTCTCCCTGTAAAGTTGTTTGTATTCAGCGCCCTAGAGAGAAATTGTTGCAGAGCAAATTCATTTCATTAGTTCAACCAAAGTAGCAGCAGAGCTTAAGTGCGAACGTCGAATTATGATTAAGGTTTCGTCTGTGTCTAATTGTTCTTACAAGAACGAGAGCTGCACCAAGTTTCCTAAGTCTTGTATGCCTCCTGTGAAGCTGCAGCCGGACAAGATTCTGAGAAGCACAGTGCAGTAGGGTAGGTCAGTTATTGCTGCATGCCAATTTTGCAAGATAAGGATTTGCTCTAAGGGTCATGCAGCATACAGTGTTCTAAGCTGCTTGAGATTCCCGATTGCAGCAGGCAGTGGGCCACCAAGACCAGCGTTGAAGGAGAGGTCCCTGCAAGCACCTTAATGTATGAGCAAAGACAGTATATTATATTTTGTTGAGGTAAATTAGTTAGTTCTTTTTTCTAAACTTGGTATAACAGAAGTCTTTTCTGTTAACACCTTTTTTATATTGATGTAGCTGAATTCTTCTCTTTTAAAATGTTAAATGCTCTGTAACTTTACAATCTGAAAACAATAAGGCGTGCTATTGTTTTTCTTAAGCAGTCAAAATCTGCAGAATCTTCTGATGTGCTCCAACATTTGAAGCATGAAGTGTACTCCTGCTAGTGACGATTGATAAACTTCAAAGACTTTTGGGTACGTAACTCACAGGTATACAAGCTCACTGAGTTGGCCTAGACTGTCGCTTAATGTGCCTTGAATATTAATGCCTGAAAGCCTCCTGAAAACATGGATGTCGGAGTTAACTGGCTGATATGTGAAACTAAGACGCCATTAGTTAATACTCACAGTGATGTCACCCGCCCTTTGTCGCACAGAACCCCATCCCATTCTGTATCACATGGATCATTTGATGCTTTCCAGCTTGATGGGAAGTTCTGCCATCCGCTGACGAAAGACAGAAGCGCAGCCACTGACAGTTTGTATCCATATTATTATTCAGGCAATTTACAGATTACCGACTTTAGCTATATTATGCAGATAAATAAGAAAAATTGTGAACTTGGAGAAAGAGAGAAAGGAGATGATACTGAACTATTTGACATGGTGGTTATGATATATAGTACTGTTTCATTATGTACTTGAAGATAAAGACGCACTGAACCATGCCATTTTTTAGTAGAATTTAGTTGTTTTCTCCATACAATTATAGCAGATGAAAGATGTTTCATCTAAATACTTGTGTGGCTTGCCACCTTCAGTTTGTTCAAGCTACATCTTTGCAAGGGAAGTAGACTAAGAAGAGAAAGTACAGAAATTAGGTTTATCGTACTTACCATCCTGAGAATCTGTATCACCGAATCGCCCAGGTATACTGGCCAACAACATCAACAGTAGCAGAACCTTGCACAATGCCTGCATTCTGAGAGCTTATGGGGATCACAGTTTAGGAGCGCACAGGGCGGAAACAAACTGCAAAATGGTTATGAAAGCTTCTTTGTGAAACCAAATAGAGGAGCTTTACAAGATGAACATCAAAGCCTTGCTCTTTGAAAGAGTAGGAATGGGTCAATCAAATTTGCACTTGTTTGAGTATTCTGCATGATATCTGGACCAGCTGCGGATTATGCTGCCAGAATGGAGAGTTGAGACAATTGAAAGGCAAGTAAAACAACCAAGTTGCATAAGGATTACTGACTCTTCCATGGGTGTAATTTCTTAACCTTTTCTAGACAGGCTGTTGGTGGCATGTAGTTATCTGGGGACCTTCACGGGTCTAGGCTTATTTTGTTTCGATCTTCGGTGGGTTTATGCAAGCCACAGCTTTCATCCAACCAACCTGTTTCCTTTAAACTATGAATCCAGGATGTTCTTGGGACAACTAATTGTCTTTTCTTGGTTGAAATAATGTTGCTGTGATTAGGTGATTCTTGTTATCTTACAATATATACTTTCTTGTTAGTAGTAAATACTTACTACATCCTAGTATTCTTTTTCTTTGGTATAGCATATGTTGTTGGGGACTGAAATAACAATGCCAATGATGGAAGCTGGGTAATGACAAAGTCATTGGTTTGTTCTTCCATTCTTTGTGCAAAGGTATGTCCCCATTTTGCCCCTCCGCTTAATTTTTTTATAACATCCCTCCGCTTAATTTAAATATTTTAGGGGTTCACTGGACTTGCTCTTAGAATTCACAGTTACTCGTGATCCCATTCCCAACTGCCAATGAGAAGCCACTAGTTTGCTAAATAAGTTCCATGAAATGATGGTGTCATGTTGATGTAAGATTGTGTAGGCAAAAATTATTGTTTGCACGGGATAGCTACTTAAAATAGAAATAGGATGACACAATTCAAATCATCTGGAAATAGGATGACACGATTCAAGGCGTAGTTGGCCTGCAGCTATGGCACGCAATTGAACACACAGAGCTCAACACCGAGCATGACCACATCTGTAAGTGGACGCCGAGCGGCGCCTACTCGGCACAATCGTGCTACAAAGCCCTGTTCCACGGATCGATGCTCTCCCAGAGCTGCAAGCTCATCTGGCGCTCATGGGCGCCGCCGCGCGTCAAATTCTTCCACTGGCTTGCTGCCCAGAATCGCTGCTGGACTGCCGACCGCCTTGCGCGGCACGGACTGCAACACCACGCTAAGTGCGTGCTCTGTGACCAGGAGCCTGAAACGATGCTCCATCTCACCGTCACATGCCCCTTCTCCCGGATGATCTGGAAGCACCGGAACGATTGTGTATTCGACAGAGCCCAACCTTCCACGCGATCTCTCCTGTCCAAGATCAAGGAAGAAGCTAAGCTGTGGATCACCGCTGGAGCCAAGGGACTGCGCGACATCACACCAACAACTTGGTATGTGCATTGAGATTGTTTTCTTTCCAGTTACGCTTTGCCTCCTAGGAGGACTGTATATCTGAACTCTACCTTTTCAATGAAATGAAAGTATGAAACGCAATAGTCTATTGCATTTTCTCGAAAAACAATTCAAATCAGCAAATGTTTCTTTTGGCTTGCTTATTGACTCGAACTGTGTGCTGGAGATGGAAAAAATCTTTACTTTAGGTTTTAGCACATACCACTCATTTTAGTTTTAAGTTATGAATTGAAAAGAGAAGGTCATTAATGGTATTGTCAATAGATCATTCTCTGCTGTTACATCTTAAGGACGCGATTTGCGAGTGTCTGCTTATAAAATATTCAGACCTTGGTTTTATCAACAGGCATGAAAAATAAATATACAATACATGTCTTGTGTCCTTCTCACTTGTACCATACACCAATTGCAATGAGTAGAGACAAGCAAGAACCAAGACATAATACCTACTTTGGTTCAACCGCTGAGTAGGAATATACACTGTTGTAATCAAAAACACTGCTGCTGCTGCTGTCATCTTTCATAGGCAGATGTTCCTCTTGAGGATCTCTACTTATTCCATTTCCAAAATGTTCAGTTGACAAATATGCCGAGTCTAACAACTGTCCCCCTTCATTCTGTATAATGATCTCAAGCTCCTTCACCACATCATTCATTGTTGGGCGGTCAACACCGGATTCTTCTACACATTCCATAGCCAACTGCACGAATCTCCTGAAGCCAACTAATTTTGCTGAATCCCTGATTGCCGGATCAATTAGGCTCTTCAAGCCATAGTACTCTTGATCATACTGGTCTACCGCAGTCCTGATTTCACGCACAATGTACTTACCTTTCTCTATAGGCTGCCTGGAAGTTATTAGTTCTAGCATGACAACTCCGAAACTATACACATCACTCTTCTCAGAGATCTGTTGAGTCATGTAGTACTCAGGATCCAAATAACCCTATAATTCAATATAGAAGATGAATTAGCAAGAAATATTATTTTTCCAATAAAATATATGCACTTATGTTGCATTCCCTGAATTACTTACCAGTGTTCCTTTTACTTGGGTAGAAACGTGGCCCTTTTGCGTGTCAGATACTAGCTTTGATAGACCAAAGTCAGCTACCTTTGCAGTTAGGCTTTCATCCAAAAGTATATTGGTTGATTTTATATCTCTGTGGATAATTGGTGGATTAGCAAGTTCATGAAGGTATGCTAGACCTTTAGCAGACCCGATAGCGATCCTAAGTCGCTTCATCCAATCCAAGTGCACCCCTCCTTTACCTGCAGTTAAGCTATAATTTAGATCCCCATCTTGTTTAGGAGTGTGTAGTAATTCGTAAATATGTGCTGGTAGTGATAAAAGAGAGTATTACCCATCAGGTTCTCCCTTAGTGTCCCGTTAGGAATATACTCATAAACCAACATCTGCTCCCCTTGTTCGTAGCAGAAACCTACTAGGCTCACTAGGTTCTTGTGATGAACCCTGGATAGTAGTTCTATCTCATTCTTAAACTCAGCTGCACCTTGCATGGATCCTTGCTGTGCACGTTTTATTGCAGCCACTTGCCCATTTGCGATTGTTCCTTTGTAAACCTTTGAACAGAAAAAAGTGATATCAGATGCTTCTGCAAAATGCAAACCAGTGTTTCTGTCTAAATACGTTATTATGGAAGTTCAGTTACCTTTCCATATCCTCCAGATCCTATCTCGTGGGTTTCTGAGAAATTATTGGTGCATTTTTTCAATTCCTCAAATACAAAATATCTTGCTCCTTTCAGTTGTGGCACGTCACCGTTATCTTTACCACCCGCTCCCCATGATGCTGTTGTATCAAAGAAGTGACAAGGTCAAATTAGCAAGCATGTTGTGGCACTTTGAAAATGCTTGTGGGGTTCATCTTGCAGGGTTTTGTTAGTTCTTTTGGGTGTTTTTTCTGGGTGTTTTCTGTAATCACGCATCATTTTGATGCTCTCATAATGCAAAGTGAAACACATTTTGATGCTGTGTTCAAGAAAAAAATGCTGATGGTTATCTTAGAATTATTTTTGGCAGGTGTGGAAAACTAACTATAGCTAACCAGTTCATATTTAGTATGTATGGTTGTAACATATCTTTCATTAGATGAACTTCCAATGATGAAATGAACTATTACCAAATGGGTTAGTAGTTCTCTCTACTGCCTTCTTGGCTAATTTCTTCTGTCGCAGAGCATATATTGCTACCAGAACAAGGCCAGCAATAAGGACAAAACCAGCAATTGCTATTCCGACTATTACACCTTTGTGTTTTGAGGACTTTTTGTCGCTTGGGCCTGAAATGAATAAGTTGTGTAAGATTTAGAGATATATCAAATAAAAGAGAATACAAACATATGCAGTGTGCATACTTATAAAGTATTTGCTTGCTAGGAAGCTGTACGGTCCAAATGCAGGTGGAGCTTTGTAAATTTGGTTGACCAAAGCAGAGCTGATTCTTATAACTTCTGAGCGATTGAAGCTCGTTCCACTAACCGGGAAAAACTTCAATGTGAATATTAGAGGAGCTCCTGGACTGAACTGGACATCAGAAAGCGCAACTGATCCTGGAGCCAAGCTAACGTTGTGCGCAAGCGTCGACTCCAATTGTTGGAATATCGTGGGGTTTGTCATGTCAGAAAAGGCAGGTGCTCGGAAGATCATTAAACCGTGGAAGGGGTTAGTGCAAGTGCAGCTCTGTGAAGGTGCTGGATTTGCTAACTGGTCAGTGGGGCATGAAATCGCACTGCATGGGCCTGGGCTAGTGAAGTATGGCACTTGCTGCTTTTGCTTGAGCGTGCACAAAGTGATATTGTCAAAGCATACAGGATTCCCTGTTAATCTGGATGAGAACAAAAAAGATGGGTGAGATGCATGCCACTTGTTCAAATAGACATATGGGGGGATACTTACATTAGGCTGTTGCTGTAGCTTGGATTATAGTTAGCCGAAATGATTTGATTATTTGTCAAATTAACAACCCGCAGCAGTGAGCTGATTGTTACATTCATATTAAGTAACCCCCCAAAAGCATTCTTAGCCAGTGATCTGCATTACAGTAAAGTTACAAGTTATAATATCAGAAGGCATAGAAATTGTTGTTCGGGTATAACTAGAAGTCATGTAAGGGTCTATTTGCAACTGAAGAAATATAAAGATAAAGCGTGTGAGATCTTGAGGGACACACGATCACTTAACAAAATCTACAGAACATTACTGAAGTGAAGCTTTCAGCTAGATATGCTCAGAGAAAGTTTTAGCTTGGGTATTGAAGGAATTACATTTGCTGGATCTGTGGGAAGCTGAAAATGGCACTAGGAATTGTCCCATTAAGATGGTCGTTTTCCATAAATCTGCAAAATTATCCAAGCAGAGTAACAACATTATTTAAAATATAACTTTCTCCGGAATGGATTTTGCACACTCAGGGCTTAGTGCAAATACAACATCGTTCATTTATACAGCATCGAGATCTGTGCACACAATATAGAGGTACGGTGAGATTGCACAGATCTGAAGATTGTATTCATGATTGAGATAGTTTGCACTCACCCGTGAGTGTATCTAGGCTTATTCATGTATTAAATCCATTTAGTGTTCACTTTATTAATCCTCATACAACTCACATGGTGTTCAGGGACGTCAACGTTGAAAGCCATTGTGGTGCTGATGAGGTTGCAAAATTATTGTTACTTGTGTCCCTGTTCGAAGAGAGAACATTCTTTAACACAGAAGAAGAATCATTAAATTTAAGCGTTGATATATTTGGAATCTTACACATAATTGAGCTTAGTTGCATTGGTGAGGTCTGGCACTGTCCCGTTCAGTTGGTTACTTGCTAAGCTCCTTCAACAACCAATGAAGAAAATTGCAACATCATTTGTAAGGAGGATCAGTATTGCTTGGTATTCATTAATAGTAGTTACTTACAGTTCCGTCAAGTTAGGCAGGTTGCCAATACTTTTAGGTACAGGACCATTGAATTGGTTATGGTCTAGTCGGCTGAAACAAGTTCATTCAGCAAATGAAGAGTTAATGAAATTGTTCAGAAGGGAGTGTAAGACAAATGAGAAATTGTTATCGGGTATGTACATAATTTGAAGTGTTTCCACAAGTCCAAGAGATTCCGGGATTGGTCCAGTAAATTTGTTGTTGTCAAATATCCTGACAATGATCGAGAAACTAGTCAGATGGTATGAATGAGCAGAGGACATTAGCAAGTGCAAATGAATACACTCCTTACACATGTATGAGTTTCATGTTGGCATTGAAAAGTCTTGCGTTCATTGGGCCTGTCAACTGGTTCTCGCTAAAATGGCTGTTGATTTGGATGGATGGATAAGACGATATGGAAATTATAACATTTAAGTAGTGCATATGATTATTCCTTTCATTCTAGAGCTGGTACAACATTTGAGTACTTACAAATGATTTGCCTCGACAAGTTTATCCAACCCTGCGGGGTCTGTATTTGTTGAAACTGGGATTTGCCCTGACAGTTGATTGTCTGACAAGTCCAACCAAAAGAGATTTGTGAGAAGGCCAAGTGTGCGGGGTATGCTGCCAGTGAATTGATTTGAGTTTAGGGCCCTGCAGGAGAACAATTTGTCAATTGAACTGTATCACCTCATGAACTCGTTGAAGATCTTTGTTGAAATTTCAGTGATTTCTTACAGGAATTTTAGCTGTCTTAAGTTGCCTATCTCTTGTGGGATATTACCAGTAAAGCTGCATCCAAGCAAAATCCTGAAAGTCACACATGATATGTCAGCTATCCCCTTTCTTTTCGTTTGGTCCTCCCCACAGATCCCAAGAGGAGTAATGTTCTTGTATTTGTCACTGTTCTTACAGAGTGGTGAGCTGCTTCAGATTTCCAATATTCGGAGTAAGTGGACCTCCAAGACTTGGATTGTTAGCCAGATCCCTGCATGTAAGTTCATATCAGTAGCCTAAAACATATTATGGTCTAGATATCTAGATGAATTTTGGAGGCTGTAGCATCCCGTCTTGTAGTCCTATCTGTTTACATTATTATGGTTTTGCTGAGAAAAAAACTGAAGTTTTCATTATTGGGTCAAGGAAGTTAAAAAAAAGTTGAGGACGGAAGGACTTACAGATACGTCAAAGCAGATAGTTGGTCTATGGCGTTACTTAATGTACCTCCAATAGTCATGCTTGATAATCTCCTGCAGATACCAGGTTTCAGCAGATTGTTTTTTGATAACAGAAGCAAAAAACATGAATGATAAGTTCGGCTCTCACACTTCTGTCACTCTCCCATTAGAACAGGATATTCCATCCCAGGAGGTGCACGGATCAGTTGATCCTGTCCAGCTTTGCGGTTGATTCTGCCAATTCCTCGTCAGCGCTTGAAGTGCAGCAACTGCAGAATTATTAAGCTAATATTAGAGAGACGTTTATAACAGCAATTCCAGTAGTTGATTCTCGTTCCTGCCATGGATTCTTATTAGCCACTGATCTTGTTATTTTGAGAGGTAGATGCAAATAACACTGTGGAGAATTCAAGATAAGTCTTGATCCAAGAAAAGAGGCCCTCTTCTTTGAACTCTCAATTGTACTGGCAGAAAAGAAACAATGTTTCAGTTTTAGTTTTTTTGTTTTATTTTATTCGCACAACCTTTTAAATTTTGTTTGATTTGAACTGCTGTGGATTTGATCCATTACAGGTTTATTTTTGCACCACATGGTATATCAACCACAAAGGGTTTAAGAGTAATTATTGAAGCTACGGAATGAGGATGAAGGAAAAACAGAAATATAATCTTGATGGTAGACTACTGACTTCCATGATGCTGATCTTCTCTCTGAGCATTCATGTAAGGAATAAGTTATGCTCCAGGCTGAACTAATCTGGCTGACCTTGTTCTCAGGCCAGCGGCTGCTTGGTGAGAAACTTGTCCCAAAAAGATGGCAATTTTCTTCCAGTAATCTACCGAAAGAACGAAGGATTACAGCTTACCATCCTGGGAGTTTGTCTGGCTGGAGCCTGAGTGGAATCCCGCCAAGAGCAGGAACAGGAGGAGCACCCGCTGCATCGCAACTCTTGCCGCGGCGTCCTGGCCTCCGCAGCAAATCAAGGCCACCCCAAACCGGAGAACAACTTGGGTGTATGTGTTCCTGTGGGAGAAGTCTACCTGGTGGGCAGGTTCATGGAGGAGCTAGCAGCTACCCAGTGGCGCGCCCTCCTTGCTGAGGCTAGTAACCAGGCCAGGCAAAGAAAACAGCGTCTTATTCAAACAAAACCATCTCATATATACAACTTAGCTTCAAGAGAACTTCTTTATCAGACATTGTCTGTCGGACTGCTTACCAGGTCCAAACAACAGGTACACGCGTGGAGAGATGAGATGCGCGCGCACAAGGCTGTTGTTGGTGGCCTTGAGAGTCGAACTGAGTCGTAGCAAGATCAGGTGGTTGAAGAAAACGTTTATTTTTGTGTGTGTGTTATAATTCTTGAGGGATGGTGATGCCTTATCTGGGCAGCACCTTATGCATAGCATTGGTCCAGTCGTAAACTCCTTTGGCCTGGGTAGCTTGGGGTTTCTGGGTTTTGTAAGCTTTGTGTCCACATCACTCTGCTGTTTGTTAACAAACACGAAGGTAGACCTGGTACGGCCATATGTTGGATTCATGTGTGCTTGGCCCACGTGTCAGTCCCCGGAACGGCTGCTCAGCCTGCTGTTACTTGAACGGTTCTGTTTTCGCCTGGGCAGGTGCACCTATGAATTGAATATGAATCCCAGGTTGAATATGGCGTCAGGGAGGGGATAAATTATGCTGGTAGATATATGCTGGGAGTTTCGTTGAAAGACAACTGCCGTGAGACAGCTTAATGGAAAATGAGGCAGGACGGCAAGCTTTTGGACCTGCGTCCCCATGGTGTTTTCCTTTGTCGTCATTGCTGAAAGCTCCTTGTGCAGATTAAAATGGAGATACACTGTGACGCAGCAAATGCAGGCGAGGCAGGCAATGCCAAAGGACATGATAACGAACGATAAGAAGGTTGTGTAGTAGAAAGATCCTTGTGCAATGCGTGTTGCCAAATTAACTGAAGGGCAGGCCAATGATTGATTGATTGATTGATTACTCGCGGTAAACGCTCCGTCTTTTTCATCAAAACTGTTTTAGCCGGTGACTGTAGTGTGGATGATGATGCAAGGACGGGGTAGATGACTCAGACCTGAAGCCTCTTTGGTGGCTTGGTGCCAATACGGCAGCGCACGCATCTTGTGACTCGCATCTTGGCACGAGATACATTATAGAGTTATTAAGTAACATGTGTTGTTTACTTCTTGTCGAGGTTAAACAATTCATATTTTGTAGAGTTTAGATGAAGCTTACAGTGATTGTTCACCCCCAAGTATCGGAACCAGTTCAATGTTTTTCATGACAGTTCTTGCAAGTATCTGAACTTGTTCAAAGGAGGTGGGTAGCACATGAACTTTCTACGGCGGATCAAAGTATGACCGAATATTTATCTCACAGTAAGTTTTAGAGCTTGCCAAACTTAAACTATATGCAAATATAAAATCGTGGATGTACGTTCCAGAAAAAATGAGTTTTGGGGCTCGTTCAAATTTTGATGGGCTACTAATAATAGCACGTCGGACGGTATTTGCGCTGACAGTCGATGCATATTGTGGCGGCGTGCTGATATATGCAGAGCATTGCCAATATGACTGCCAATTGGCGCCGAGGGAGGGGGTGATGCTCGTGAGTGGCCGCCCCGGCGCGGAGTCAAATGTCTACTCTAGTGTAGTGCAGGAACGTAAGTGTTTCGTGTGTGCATGGTGTGGAGACCAGCCAGCCAGCAGCCAACACTGAACCCGTCAAAATATGACGCCAGGCCGGTCCTGGAATGCGACCGTGCGGGGCCAGACCCTTATGCTTTCTTTCTTTTACTACTCCTAAGTTGATTGACGACCATAAAATCACTGATGCTGATGCTTCTTCTGCTCTGCTCCATGTACAGTATAGTTCTTTTTCTCCAACCGGCCTAATCCCTTTTTATTAGAGTATCTTCACTCAGATTTTCAGTAGGCCGTTTCCAGGGCAAAATTTTCATCCGGACGGCGAAAAATGGCCCAACCGCATTTTCAGGACGCCGATTTGATTTGGATTTGGCCCAACTTTCATCTGACGTTCTCATGCCTAGGAACCATCTGGAATCAGAGAAAAAAAAACAGCTCCACTTGTGGCCCTGCCCTGTCAGCGACTAGAAGCCGAGTCGTCTTCATCCTGTCGCCTCGGCTCCCGCGATGGACCGTCGGTCAATGACCACCCGTCGCGCCGGCCACACGTCACCGTAATGGCGTGCCACCACCAGCTCGCCTTCCCGCTGTTTCTCCTTTTTCCGCCCACGCTGTTATACCCCTCCCGCCTTTGCCGCTCTTTCCTCTTTCGGCTATAAATTCCGGCGCCCCTCGCCGGTTCACAGCACACATTCTCATGGCTCCCACTCCTCAACCACATACTCATCCTTCGGCGGCGGAAGAACACCTCGGCGAGAGCAATGATGGAGAGGTACCCCGGTGACCCGGCGGCGGCGAACGGCTTCGGACAGCGGTCGCTGTAGTCATGGGAGGAGCGGTTGCTACACGACGCCGGCTACATGGCGCCGTCAGAATTCCGGTGTCTGCCGACCTAGAAGATGAGCGCCGACTGCGTGCCGGTGCCCGAGGACGCCGAGATGGTGGAGGAGATCACACCATCGCGGCCATGGACGACCCGGAGCTCGCTGAAGACCCTAGTAACCGTGTTTACTGGGAGAACTTTTTCGCCGAGCGCGCGCCGCCAGGAGCTAGAGGCGCACGAGGGCGTCGGCTCGCCGCCGAAGCGTCACAACGCCGCTGCACGCCGTCGGTGGTGGAGTGCTCTAGGACGGACGTTCGCTGCCGTCCTGGAACACATCGCCGTAGGGGACCGCCCGAAGCTGGGCTTCCCTCCTCGGTCGCCACCGTCCGCGGCTCGGCGCCGTCTGGCGTTGGACTGGCTACCGAGGAGGATGGGGGCGTCAACTCCTCTTCCTTGGCCTTGTCTTCGCGGTCATCTGGGTTGGCGCCTGCGTAGTCGCCTCCCGCCGGCACAGTCGCCACGCCCCCACTTCGGCCTGTGAAGCGGGAGGTGGAGTGGGCGGTGCGCTCGCTGCCGAGGACGAGGTCGCGTGACATCGTCATCAACGAAACCCGCACGCCATCACCGTCGATAGGCTTCGCCTACGTTGGCCGAAGCCAGAGCCAGCGAAATGGGTGGCCCCCTCGACAAAGACTCCTTCGCCATCAAGATCGCCATGGAGCGGTCTCTGAACGTGTGCACGAACACGCGTCGGGCCGACTGAGGCGAGCAGATGGAGGAGATGGTTGTACTGGTGCGCTGCGAGGTGGAGGTCGGGCGCCGCGTCCGGGCCAAAGACGGCGACGTCGAAGGCGGCCATGGCGGCCGCGACGGGTGCAGTCGGTGAGGGTGCGGAAGAGGTCGGAGTTGGGGCCCTTCCCGCCCTTCCCGCGCCATCGGCGCGGCGTGGTGGTGGTAGCGGTGGCCATGGGCGTCACGGCGGTCGAGAGAGAAACCCTAGTAATCAGCGGTGTGGGCTTGGAGGCGCTCAGCGGCCATGGCCCATATGCCCGATGGAGAGCAGTTCCGGTTCTCCATAGCGTGTAGCACTTGGTGCCGGTCGCTGATATTAGTCCCATACTGCTAACTGAAGAGAGTTCGAAGCGGTTTATAAGCTAGCGTGGAGACAACAGTTGCACCAGCCACAGGATGAAGTGAGCGGGCCTAACAAGCCCTGGAAAGTCCCCGAGCCTCATGCGCAGTGATGCGAACGGCCCATGAGCTGGCTCTCCCTGCCTCGGCGGGGGGCTAAGACAAGTGTGGAGCCCAATCACAGGGTGTCAGCTCTGGGTCCATTGGCTAATCTCACAGTTATTCACTTGGTCCGAATGGACTAACAGAATGGGGCTTTACACTCCTGTGGCAACCTTTTTTTAATTTCATGCATAATTTGTCTAGTGAATGTGTTTTGTTAATTTGAGCACTCAACTGTGCAAAACCGTGTAACCAGCCCCACCAAGATATCACCTCTGGTTTTAGAAACCATTTTCTATCTACTAATTTACACAGAGGTAGGTTCGTTCGCCCCTCTTTTTGGTTCCGATTTTTCATTGGACGGATTTGCCCCTGCTATTTCTTAATTTTTACATGCCCTGCCACCGCTAAGTGCAACCCTCGGTTCCCCTCCTCCCGTACGCCGCGCGCGACCCAGGGCCCAGGCCCCATCGCCGCCAACCTCTCCTCCCGTTCGCCGCTCGTGAACCAGCCCGCATCGCCTCCACCCAACTTGCTCGTTCCCGGCGACGGCACCCCGCCACACGCGCCATCCTTCTTGGGCTCGCCTCCTCACTCCAGCTCGCGACCTGTCCCCAGCGCATCCACCCCGACCCGTTGACCAGCAACGCCCTGGAACTGAGCATCGCCATGGGACTGACAGCCGTCATATTGGATCTAGGCGTGGTTGCTCGGAGCTTCATCTCCGGCCACCGGATGATGTGTACACCTCCTCCGGCTGGTGGGTGGAGGAACACTGCAACACACAACCCCGCTGCACTCCTGACCTCTCTCTCTGCTAATTGCTACCCTCCAAGATCCGGTGACTCCATAGCCCGTGGATCCAGTAGGCGACCATGCCTGCCAGAATCTGATTTACCAGGGAAGCCCAAGGCTTCTTGCCGCGTCCTGGTCAGCTCGTGGGCACCCGGTACCGAGTGGAGTGGTGGTGGCGGCGGGGTAACGTGTGGTCACAGGCAGGAGCATGGGCCGCGACCGCAGTGTCTGCCTCCGGTGGGGAGCACCGGGCCGGCTTCAACACCGACTAACCCCTTCTCTGCTTTCGTCCCCGCCATCCTCTAGGTGAGCTCTAGGTGAAAATTCCTATAGCAGCGATCAGTGGATGTTTTGGTCGCCCAATCTGCTACTTGCGTGCTCTGCTCCGGTTGTTTTTCTTGCTGATTTGCTAATATCGTTTTTCCTCTGAGATTAAACTCTCCATAACAATTAATCTGATACTTTGATGTATTTAATCTGCGCCTGTTGCATGTAGATTACCATCAAAAGAAGGCATTATCTATACCTATACCTATACCTACCTAATAATAAAGCATAAAGCACGAAGTGTTTCTTCCGGTCCAACACTTTTTTGGACCGATCTACCCTTACGAGTTAGCCAATATTACCCACCATGTAACCGGTAAAAAAAAGATTCGTCCGTTGTCATCTTTTTGCCTTTTTTTGCCCCAAACCTAAAGCAGCGGCCTTTGTCAGCCGGCCCATACAAAACGACGTCTACAAATTTAATTAAAAATAGTCCCATACTGCTGCCTCGTAGCAAATTTTACCAACTTAAATACCTTCGCATGTCGGCTGTCAACAAGCCGAGCAACAGAGGCGAGGCGCGAGCTTGCGGAAGATTGGGACCGAGAGAAAGGGGGCTCGCAGGCCGGACAGAATAGAAGGAGAGCAGTACGCGCAGGGAGCTCGGTCCTGCGAGAGAGAGCCGAGCGGCGGCGGCTGTGGCACACGGACCTCGGTGTGGCGGCGGAAACAGGATCGAGCGGAGCCGGGGAGGGACGGCAGTGCGGCGCAGGAAGCTCGGTCCTGCGGGAGAGAGCTGAGCGGTGGCTGCGGCACAGGAACCTCTGTGTGGTGGCGGAAACGAGATCGAGCGGGGGGGGGGGAGCCGGGGAAGAAACGGTGACCAAAACGCGTGCGGTAACTGGGAGGCAATAGGGATCGATCGTGTGCCCCCCTCGCGTGAGTGGTTGCGCGCATGGCGGCGGGAGTGGTGTACCCGCGTGCAGTGTCTGTGTTGGCTGGGTCTATAGCATATGCCGAGAGATGGATCGTGCCGAACTGGACGCGCTGGCTAGCAAGAAGTACATGAATGGATTCTCACTCCTAGCTAGCTATTTCAAAGAGAATTTGCTACTCCTTTAAGTCAAATTAATGTTTTTAGATTTGTCTAGATTCGGTATATATCAGAAGGAGTATAAATTTTGCTACTCCCTCCGACCCATATTAGTTGACTCAGATTTGTCTAGATTTGGATGAACCTAGACACTATTTAGTATATATGTTCATTCAAATTTTGACAAATCCAAGTCAACTAATATGGTCGGAGGAAGTATTTTAATATGTATCTCAATATCTGATTGCGGTGTTCAACATTTGATCCGTAGCAACGCACGGGTATTATGCTAGTAATCCTATAATAATGTTACAGTTTACCCGTGAGTTTATGTTCGTCCCATTATGTTTTCCTAATATGTCAAGTTGCTCGTCCCGATTCATATGAGGTCAAGAAGCAAGCCGAAAGATGGAGATGGAAAACGACATGGTGCAACCACGGCTTGGGTGGTGCCCCTTTATGTGGCCTTGGCAATGATAATAGTTTGCTAGAACTGTCCGAATGTCTCGACTGTCCGAACGCTTTGCGTCATCTGCGCCGGCCTTGGAAGAACTACCTAGGACGAAATGGACTCCTTCCTCATCAAGATCGCCATGGAGTGGTCCCTTGTCCCAGCCGTGGCGGTAACGGTGACATGTGAGCGGCGTCCGACGGCATCGGCATCGGTTAGACATAGTAGTATTTTTAGGTTTTTTTTATTTTATTAGCCTAATGTAGTCAAATTTGGGTGTTTGTCCGAATTTGACGTAGTATGTACGAACTCGTCCAAATATTAATGAAATCGCTTATATTCGTCCAAATTTCGCCAAGTATGATTGAAATTTGGCCAAAACCAAGAGCTCGGCCTAAGAACGCGAATGAAAACTGGACGTTTCAGACCGAAAGTTATATAGCACCGGATTTCGGTCTAAGGACGTTCAACGAGTGGTCCAGGCAACGGTGGCGGCGCTCCAGCGCATCTTTAGCAGTGATGGCGGGTGGGCGGCGACTGGTGAGCTCTAACGGCAACGGTCCCTGGGCGGCGGGTGGTGGCGAGATATAGCGTTCTAGATCAGTCGCCTTCGCCTCCTCGACGTCGGCCGGTGTCATCCGAAGGTCTTCTGCGGCCTACTTTGCATCATGAGGGCGCCCGGGGCGGCGGTCCTGGGTTTGGTGGAGGTGGTTATCTTGTTTGTCGAAGGTGGTTGGTCTGCGGTTGGATTGGCAGATCTCACGATCCGTCTTCCAGTCCCAGCAGCGAAGCGAGGAGACCTAGGTGCCGATGAAAACCGAGCCATTGGCAGGCGATGGCAGCGTTACCACGTCGTTACCTTGATGAAGGCATTGCCGTGCACCTTGTGCCATCCTCACTTGTGCTACTCTGGGGGAAACCCTAAGATCTTTCGGGTCGGGCGATGGCGGTGTCGATATCGCGTTCTCTCCTGGGAGCATCGCCTATGAAGCAGCATTGGATGGAAGCGGCAAGATGGGTGGAGCGGCTAGCGCGCGGGGGTGGGTGCTGCTTGGCACCGAGGTGGTGTCTGTGGCTGGTGCTGGCAACAGTCTGCGCATCGATCTACATGCTAGCAATGGGTTGGCGGAAGATTATGAAGGCGGCGACATTCGAAGCATGGGCGTGGGTGTAACTCCGTGGATATGTTGTGCAGTTCTAGGGCTCCTTTTGCTTGAGTCCGTGTCACCGCGCCAAGGCACTCCAGCTTCTATTGGCGACTGACAACAGTGTGAGTGACCATGGGGCGGGATCGCAACAGGTAGATAGGGGTTTGATAGATCTTGTTAGGGAGCTAGCGATACAGTTATCATTTTTGCTCAGTGTTTTGTTTTGACGATTTCAGTGTGTATGATCTTTGTAACGATCTTTGCCAAACAATATGATTTAAATAATAAATAAACACAGTTTGCATCGCTTGATGCAGAGGCCGGAGGCTCCGCTCCCATTTAGGCCTTGTTTACTTCTCCAGTATTTTTATCCCCAAAAGACGCGAGGATATGCGGGGATTTGGTGTTCGTCAATACTCTCAAATCCCCTCAAATACACTTTCCCAAAAATACTCTATTATGAGGAGAGTTTTTAATCTAGTCAAAAATACACTAGTGTGGAGGGGATTTGTGGGATATCCCGAGATTATCCTCTCAAAACCCGGCCTAGTAAACGAGCTATCGGGGAAATTTCTGGATACAAAATAATCCCCTTCCGTCCCCTAAAATACTCTAGAAATAAACAAGGCCTTAGAAAGAAAAAATATACAAGACTATCCGGCGGGCGCACCGTTGTTGTATCGTGCAGCGTCTCTAATCATCCCGCCAGTCATGGGAGAAGCGCCTTGAAGGCGAAACTGGGCACTGGGCTACGAGTCTACGACCCCTCCCCTCCCCTCTCTCGAAAATCGCAAATCCTCTTCAAGACATACTGCCACGCCATGCCCTGGAGGGGCAGCAAGAAGCGAAGCCTCCGTAGACCCCCTAAACTAAGGAACCCCATCGTCTATGGCATGGCATGTGCAGTGAAAACTGCAAAGGAGCTCTGTGACGATGCCAAGAGAGCACAGATTGGAAGTTTTTTTCTCATGCAGTTGAGGAAGATGAACGACGAAGAGTTATCTGCTCCTTCCGTGAAGCGATGGTAATGGGCTTTCTTTTTTAGTTGGCTACCTTAGACGCGGCCTTCTTTTCCTTTTAAATTAAAGACTGCTTGGGCCTTTCTTTCCTTTGCCTTCTCTTAGTTTGGGCGGTCGTTTATTCCTTTGTCAGATACGAATCAGACAACCCTAAAGAAAAAAAGATGCGCTTAGGACTATCGTGGGGGTGGCGTTAGTTGGTCTGACCATAGCTAGAGCACATACGAGATACTCCCTCCGTTTGGAAATATAAGATATTTTAGGTTTGTGAATGAGATGTATCTAGACACCTTTTAGTGTCTAGATTCATTTAAACCTATACACTAAAAGGTGTCTAGATACATCTCCTTTATAAATCTAAAACATCTTATATTTCTAAACGAAGGGAGTATTACCTAAAGCAAATCCCCTAAAATTGCTACTATGTAAATTCCACTATAATTCAAGAAATTAAGTGCATTATCAAGATTGAAATCTTATTTTGATGTGGCCCGCAAAAAGAAAAAAAAAATGAAATCTTCGCTTCATGTTATGGATGAAACTGCAGAAAAGTTAGGTTGAAAGTTAATTTGAGGGCAAATTTTGTTGCCCCCTCTCTACCTTTGGTCACGCTCCGCCAATGCCGCCAGCTCCCTAATTATCCGTTACATGCTTTAATCGTCCCGCCAGTCGCACTAATCATCATTTGGTAAACGCCCTATTTAGTGCCCAGCATATATGGTGCCCAGCGACAGGTCGAGATCGCAAACGCCTACTCCCAGCGACATGCACATGCAGTGGCAGGGGCAGAATTTGGTAGTACAACTACCAGCTAATGCATGTCGCCACTGATGCTCATAGGAAATTAGGACTTCTCATGTTGTTGAACAAATTCAAGTCAGTTATTTCTAGACAGAGAGTATGTTTATGCTCAGACAATTATAGATCCTAGCAACTTTAGCTGCGAACATCATCATCCTCCTCGTTCCGTCGACCATCACCTCCTTGACATCATCCGCCGGCAAGCCTGCACAGTATAAAAGAAAGGAACATACGTGAACACGGCTTCAATAGGGGACCTGAGGATATTATCCTAAAAAGTAGTTCTGTTTTTAACTGTTCAAATTGCCCAGCACGCCGCAGCCAAACCAACTAGATTTTTTTTGCCTCTAGGTAAGAAACGATAAAAAACAACAAATCGCTTGCCAAGGGTTTCTACGACAAACTGATGTACCAAATAATTTTTCCAAAACACCCCAACCCACTTTAGAAATATAACAAGAGAAGAAAAGATGATTAATGCATTCAACTTGGTTGCAAAAACAACAGAGAGGATTCCCAGGCCACGCATGTGCATATTATCGCTCGTTGGTATAGCATTTCTGAAGATCTACCACATGAAGATTTGAATGTTCAGAAGGATTTTTTCCTTCCAAATCATCTTATTGTTTCAAGGAATTCATACACAGTTTTGGTAGAGAAAATCCTGTTGCTTGTCAAGTTCCAAACAATTCTATCAGGCATATATTCCTTGTGTTTTTTTCAAAATCATATCCCATTGCCCCCCAAGAATGCCATGCTGACACACACCAAAAATCTTAGGGAATTGATCACATAAAGGTCTTCCACTATCCCAATGATCCCTCCAAAATCTTACAACATCCCCACTATTGAGAACAAGCCCCCTTTCTACAAGGTAAGTTTTTTTTACATGCGGCAAGGATTTACAACAAGGTGAATCATTGAATCTAGGCACAACAGATGTAATAGTTTTATTTCTAAGGTATCTAACCATCTCGTGCCTCAAGTTTCCACCACCATTTTACTAGGAGACTTATAGTTTGTTTCCTAAAATATTTAATGCCCAAACCACCCTTGTTTTTAGATCTACACACTTTGTTTCATCATATAGCAACTTTTCTTGTCTTTTTTTTTGCCAAAAAAATCTCTTCAAATGCTCGTTCACTTTCTCAATGAAGGTTTTCGTGGAAGAAGCATTAACATGGGATAATACAAAATAGTGGACAAGGAAGCATGAGTCAAAATCTTTCTATCACCAGAGCACATAGAATTACCCACCCAAGCATCTAACTTTTTCACCAACTTGGCATCAATGAAATCCCAATCTGAATTCTTAAGGGACAAAGCTTTTTTACATGAGTATAGTTGAGTAACTCATGAAGATACAACACCCCATCCATGATGTTTATTTTTTTCTAATGAATGCATTTTGTTGAATACTAAACAACTTGCAAGCATAAGGTTCCCATCTTATTGTCAAAGTTTTAGTGGTCCATCTATAAACACACCACAAAAGACAAATAGGTCAGAACTAAGTAATTTTGTCAGCACCCACAACTTTAGGAATCAAGGTAATAGCTCCATAATTCAAACAGTTTCAAATCAAAGTACCCATAAAAAACAATGAATGATGTACATAATTTTAGGTTTAACCAACTACCAACGGTGTTGAAAAAATTCAATTAGAATGTTATCATGACCAGGAGCTCTATTAATATCCATAGAAAATAAAGCATTTTCCACTTCCTCCACAGTAAAAGGTCTGGTTAAACCATTATTATCCTCATGTTTCCTCATTAGTCCACAAATCACGGGACAAGCGGAACAAATTACCAACGGCAGGACCAAAAAGGTTTTTGTTGTATTCATCCACATGTATAAAGAGATTTTCAGCCCTCTCAATAAGGATATCTCCAACTTTCATAGTATGAACATTTGCTACCCTATGGAAATAAGAACTATGGTCCCCTTCAACAGCCACCTTTCATTTGACCTCTAGCTCCGCATCAGCATAAATTTCATGCAGCTAAAAAAGGATACTATTTGTCCTTTCCAAATAATCATCACGGGGCCTAGAAGAAGTTCATCATCACTGGGCCTAGAAAAAAATAAGTCGAAGCCCGTCTAGACGAGAAGGCCTAAACAGAGAAGGCAAAGGCGGGGCCGAATGGATTCGCGTCCGAACCCGGAAGCACAAGAATGATTGAAGGAAATATTATTTGCTCAACGAAGAACTGCAACTCTACTGCCCGAATCAGGAGGCATAATAATCATCATTAGGATACCTTGCACTCTATTTGTTGATGATTGATTAAGCTCGGCGACAGCACGACCACGGGAGACCGCCGACGTCAATGATAAAGAGGAATCATTAATGCGAAAATCTTGTACTGTACTAGTACCGCTGCTACGCTGTGCCAGTACGACACTAATTGCCATGTGGGGTCGAATCGTATACCGTAGTACGGCCTGGACTGAATGCGCGATATACCCACGCCATGTGTTCACGACAGGATCTGTTTGGTTGAGCGGTTAAAGACTGACGGAAGAGCAGTGAGCCTCTCAAACTTATGATGGTATATTAGTTGACCTGACAACCATCAGACTTATTTTGCTACCTTTTAGCTTCATATAGTAATAAATAACTTTTTAGAAGGACCATATAATAAGCGCCGAACTTTCATATTGAGTGAATTCAGACATACTACACGTGCCGCGCGACGCATCGTCGATCTCTAGAAATATAATCATACGGCTGCTGATGAGGTCTCAAAATAGAATAAAATAAAATCATACAGGCGGTTGAGCGATTAAGCTCAGCGCGAGCCTTTTCCGACCCGACGACTCCGCCGGTGGTGTCTGGTAGACTGGTACGCGATACGTCCTGAAAGCAACGGGGCACACAAAAAATAAAGGTGGCTGGCTGGCCGGCCGGCCGGCGGCCGGTCGACCTGGTTCCTGGCCACCGCTTGAAGCGAAGTCAAGTGGCTTTACGGGAGGCCACCGAAAGATCGCATTATGGTGGCATGTTATTCAACTAACTACGGTACCATAGTGCCCTGCCGGCTGCCGCTGCCCAAAAACAACCCAGAGCACGAGCACTCCGAGACCCCAAGCCCAAGGTCCCAGTCCTGTTCAGAAAATAAAAACGGCGAGACAACATTCACAGCCTACGTACCATGAACAGCTGCTGCTACGACTTCTTCCGGGACATCGGCACGCCTCGTGTCGCGCAAGTACGTACTGTACCTCCGGGGGCGGAAATTTCTGCCCGAAAAGTGCGAGCAATTACAGCCGGTCCGGAAAGTGACGAGCGCTGTCACTTTGCCTTTCTGCTTTGCTATTACTTTTCCGGCACGGCCGCACTGCACGGCGTGGGGGTCTGGAAACTCTGAACCGTGACGTGAACAGGAGGAGGGTGAGGCGGGTTCGTCGGTACCGTGTAATTTCTCGATGGCGCACCGCCGGCCGAGAGGAGAGAAGCCAGAGGGAACAACAACGATACACGACCGAACATAACGGGGAAAACGACGGACACGTACGCGGTAACCGAAACAATTCCTGCAGATGTCATCACGTCGCTCTCCTTACATGCTCTTTACGCTTCCACTACGTACGTGCTACAGCGTCTAAAACATGGTTCATTCAGGAGAGCAAAATACGTGGTGCTGGTTGGTAACCACACGGCACGGATGGACTCGCTGCCGTACGTACCCCGCGACATGGCTCATGTCTGTCTTTTCATTCAAGTTTGTTTAACTAACGTGCGTGGGTGCGTGCGTGCCTACAATCCCATTTCTTCATGTCCTAGCCTAGCCACCAACGCAACCGACAGGTACCACTCGGATAAACATGCTGAAACATGCGCGAGAGCCACTAATTTCAAAGCCAGACAAGGAAAAATTAGCAAGAAACGTGAAAAAAATAGTGGTAGAAACGGTATTTGATCCAATAATAATCAACTAAGGCGAGTTCACTTGTTCCTTAACATGTGTTTCTAAAGCAGGTATTTGATTCCATGGTGGAGGTTTTTGTGGCCATGACAAAAACATAAGTACGTGGGGACCTAGTCAAACATCCTAATTAAGATTTCACTTTTGTTTTGGAAACAATAATAAAGCAAAGATTGTTCCACGATCCACCAGCAGAACTATGTTGCGGGTCGGGATCTCCTTTAGAGTTTTCTATGGGAGTTGATTTGGAGGTTCTTAATGCTGCCTCCCTTGGACTGGGGAACTTCTTTGTGAACGTTCAAGTCTATAACAAAAGTGATAGATTTTCAATAATATGCATATACAAATATATTAAACACATACATACTAGAAATTGCATCTCATAAACAAAAGCTCCACCCTAGGGGAATTGAAAATATAACCATAATCATGTACGATAGCTCATATGATTCTAATCATCAGAGAGAAATCAAACTACTTTCACAAATCCATAATCTAGGCCTCCAGGTGTAGAATACTCCCTCTTCACCGTGGTGTCGATAGAGAAGATGTTCGAGGAGTCGACGGAGCCACCTACCGTGGATCTGTCGTCATTTCCCTCCCATGTCTTTCACAATGACATAGTTTCTATATTTGTTTTCAGTGTTTCTACGTTGTAGCTGCATTCTCTAGAAGTTGGAAAAAATGAACATATATAGTTAATTTTAGGTCAAACCTGAAGCCTCGGCAAAATAATTGTGCAATCGGGCGACCGAGGGGAGAGAACCCCTCCATGGCGAGCATGGGCTATATGGGTGGAAAATAATTCTATGGAACCTAGTCCACAAATTCATCCTCGTGGACCAATTGCTCCAATTGGCACATGTCTAAGAGAGAGAGAAAATCACAATATTTGATTGTCTATTTTTAAATCTAAACTGTCACGTATGCCACGTGTCAATTGCAGAAGTTGATCCAAAGGGGTAAAATCAATAGGAGAATAACTTGGTTCAAAGTATTTGGATGCAAAATAAGTATATCATGCTCATACGAGAAAGGCTAGCAAACAGGAGGAAATTAACCTCTAAAACAAAGAATGCATGAGTGTACATGGTACAATCTATTTCCTATAGTGCGTCAATTATTATTTTCCATTATTGAGGTAAATAAAACCTAGTACTACACATGAGACTTGCTCGATACTGTCTACTCCGCAATAAAAACATTACATATGGGGTAAAAGTGATCATGCTTTCAAACTTGTAACTATTTATCCCTTCCCTTTCTTTTGGGTGCATCATATTTATTTTTATTTTTATTTAGTACTTTACCTTTATTGAAATATATGATATTCAACAAATTTATTAATTGATGGTCTTATACTAACATCGAGATGCAACTAAAACATAAAAAGTAAGAAAGAAACACTCGGAGTTTATGTGAATTTCTTACAATGCTTGAAAAACAGAGTCAAAAGGTCTGCAAACCAAGATGTTGTTGGTGTAGGGTGGTGCATTGGCATCCCCAAGCTTGCGGTTTTACCTATCTAGAAGGATTATCAATTTTGTGTTTTCTTCATTCCTTGTGAAAAAAATCACCAAAATAAATTCTCTCATTCTTTTTTTGTGGGAAGACATTAGTTTCATGGAGAATATCCTAGCTGCCATCAAAGCTCCAAAATAATCTGGTTTGAAATGTTCAAAGAATTTGCTCAAGTGGCTAGCATGCAAAAATATATCTTAATACCCATAAGCAGTCATATTAAAGCTAAAAAGAGTCAATGTTGCAACAAACGACATATTCTATTTTAAAATATCAGAAAATATTTTTTTTGTGCATGAAGAGGGCTCGTAGATATTATTTTATTGTGATTTTATAGTATTTTTTGTGATTTTGGGGTTCCAATAGATCGACTAGTACACCATAATGCTAAAAATAGAAGAAGGTGAGCCTTCGATGATGTTTTGGGTCCTTTGGTGGTATCTCCATGCCTCTCAGAATGGTGGTTTGCTTCCTCGTGAGTAAGTGAACACCGAGATGTTTTTTTCAATGAGTGCCTTTGTTATCTCCTTATTTGAGTTTTTTCACCCGTGCTTTTATCCCATGATAGACTTCATGGTTGAAGTTGTTTATCTTTCATAGCTTGTTTTCACATGATTGTTTACCACTTTTATTAATCTTGTTATTTAATTTGTGCTTGCTAGTTTACTTTAATTGCACATATTGTTTAACTTAAGTTGTTGGTACACTTGGTTGAACATAATACTTATGTTCGGAAATACTCCACTAATTTATTTATATATTTTTCAAGCCAAATCCATATTGTTTTCACAACACATATCGGCCTCCTCTAGGCAATAGGTAGGTACTTTCAAGGTATTACGAGAAAAATCTCTCTTTAATAGGCTTCACTGCCTTGAGAGCGAAGATACCAACTAGTGGTACAATGCACAATGACACTTTTATTTTTGATGGCACATATTGTCACTTATAAAGATTTTGTATGACTTGTAAATATCAGTCCATGTGTCCAAATATGGAGGAATTATTCGGCTTATGTTTTCCTCCTCCAAAGGATCCCCAAAAACATCTTTATAGGATGAGGAAAACTTAAATCTTGATGCTTAGGTTTCTTACGAGTTTCCACATGATTTAAGCTTAGTTTACCAACGTGTTATCCACATCTTCATATTGAAATATCGAGGTATATCGACTATAGGGGTGAATAGGATTAAAAATAATCCCTCTATCCCAAATTAGGACGCATATAGTTTTTAGTCAAAGTAAAAAAATCAAAGTTAGACTGATTATATAGAAAAAATATACACTTCTATGATACCAAATGCACGTAATATAAAAATTTATTTCATGGAGGTTATAACATTACCGCCTTGATATTATAGATGTTGACACTTTTTTCTACATAGTTGGTCAATTTTTGAAAAGTTTGACTTTGACCAAAAATATATGCGTCCTAATTTAGGATAGAGAGAGTACTTTGAATTAGATCAACTAAAAGTGATACAACAAGATGCAACAATATCTAAAAACAATATGGAATAAAGTAAAATGATAATGAGTTTGAGAAAGAAGACACCGAATGTTTCCCAAGTCCAAGTTGTTTGCAACAAATCTACATCTTTGTCCTAATCTAGGATAGAGAGAGTACTTTGAATTAGATCAACTAAAAGTGATACAACAAGATACAACAATGTCTAAAAACAATATGGAATAAAGTAAAATGATAATGAGTTTGAGAATGAAGACACCGAATGTTTCCCAAGTCCAAGTTGTTTGCAACAAATCTACATCTTCATTGGCGTGCACTAGTAGAAAAACTCTTATAGTAGTCATTTTGCTAGTGGCGTCCAATATATAATGCACGCCAACACTTGCATACGAAATAATAGTGGAGTTTAGAAATTGCTAAACGCCACTAGTATATGCTATTAGTGGCGTCTTGTTATACAAAGATGCCATCGGTGATGGGTCCAACGGACGCAGCCGGGACAAACCTACTGGTGGCGTTGGGAACAAGTGAACGCCACGGCTACGCTCTGTTCTAATGATGTTCAACATGAATTGAACTCCACGGCTAAATAGCACTTTGCGTTCTTTTATAACGCCTCGCCTTTTCAATTGGATCAATCCCTACCTCACTCTATCTCGCCGTCGTACGCATCGAATGCCCCCGCACCTCCTCCTCTCCGAGCCACAGTTTGCCACCACTGCCCCGTCCGTTCCCAATCCGTTGGTCGCCGCACCTCTCCTCCTCTCCGAGCCGTTGGCCGCCACGACCACCATCGCCATCCCGACGGTCGCTGCAACTTCCCTGGTCACGGAGTCACACCGGCGGTCACCACTTCCCCGTTCTTGAGCCGCTCGCCGCAACTTCCCCGTCCACGACCTTGGTGAGCCACCAACCACACATTTGATCCCCGTTTTTAATGTGTTTTAGACAAATTGTAGATGCATATGTGTGTTAGATATTGATGTTAGATAGTGTTAATTAGATAGTGATAGTTAGAAATTCTAGAGATAAGTATGTTAGATAGTGATAGTTAGAAATTCTAGAGATAAGTATGTTAGATAGTGATAGTTAGAAATTCCCTAGTCCCGAGGCCACCGGCGATCTTAGAAATTCTAGAGATAAGTATGTTAGATAGTGTTTTAGATATTGAGTTTTGCCTCAAATTATAGATATAGAAACATGGGTATTTTTAATTAGATAGTGATAATTTAGGCCGAGATAACTTTATATGCAAATATCTCATCTCGTTACCACAAAGTCTAAATGAAGTATTTCCATATGCTTCTTTAGACTTTGGTGTTATCGATTAGGTATTTCCAAATGCAATGATTCTCGCTTCGTTAGACTTTTGTGGTTCTGAAAATGACATATAATTTCACAGTTTATGTAGTATGGTTGGGATAAATTGTGGTTGTTGAATTAAGTGCACAATATTGTTTACAACCATGTTATACGGACCATGGAAATGTCTCTCTTCTTCAGACAATGTTGTTAGTGTAGATAATTATAGATGATTTAGTGTAGATGATTATTTCGGTTGTTTTTCCTTCCAACGGTTGATGATTACACTATGATAAAATCTAATATGAAAAGGTGTCCATAAGACCTTGTCGTATGTTCATGAATATCTTGTACATTTGATTTGGTATTATAGGAACTCTTTTTTATCTTGTGTGTCTTTATATGAGACCTTCAGTTCAGCCGTGACACCTTTATATGCAAATATGAGGCTCTACTTTTAGGTTAATTTTGGTTTTGTAATTCCATATGACTGATAATTACAATGTAAGGATGCAATGTTGGGGTGGTGTGTGTGAGCCTTGTGATATGCACAAATAAATAATTTGTGTATCCTACTTAGCTCGCTTACTCCATCCTTATAATTATTTTGTGTCTAATGCAAATATGAGGCCCTACCTTAAGCCCTTGGAGTTTTCTGTACACAACACCAACCATCGATTATTTATTTCCTTAAGATTATTTAGTTTAGGTATTATTTATTAACATTAGAGCAACCACACACTTAGCAATTTGTTATTTCGATCAAATGCCTACTTTAAGATGTCCATCCCGCATCCTCATCGTCGACTCGATGGCAACAACGGAGGACTGGCCTCCGTCGTGCATGTCCGGAACTAGGCTCCACCGGGCTGGCACTGGGAGGTGCTACCTTTCGGGACGCGTAGCTTGATGAGGAATCTGAGTCTCATCGTTGACCCGAAGATTTTTTGGTAGCGATCGCATGGTCCACTATTAGTGCAGAGGGAGCAAGCCCCCAAGGAGGTGGTACAAAATCGTGTCAGGGAGGAGGACGAGCACGTTCGTCGCTATATGGTTGCGTTGGACGTCAGTTTCTCCAATACCTGACAGATTCTTCAGGCATCTCACGCAAGCTATGTTCCTGTGATGGTTCCTTTTCTTTGGTTGTTCACCGCTCGTGGCTCAGGATTCGGGAGTCGACGTCATTGACATCATCTTTCATGATGACTAGCTAGTTCCTTGTGATGCTTTGTTAATTAGTTTAGATGCAAGTTGTTAATAATTTATGGTGAACCGTTTGTGATGTGTTGAACCGCTTGTTATGTGATAATGCATTTCATGATGTTATATTGCACCATTTTTATGAATATATTTTGTTGTGCTATGAATATTCAATTGGATGCACCGTTTTTTTTTTCAATTTTCGAAAAATCACTTGTGGCGCTCAAATTAATAGGAACGCCACTGTTAGGATATGTAATGGTGGCGGTTACTTTAAACGCCACCAGTAGAAATACTACCGATGAAATTTCCTGCAGACGCCACCACTACGTCCTACCAGTGGTGTGGGATTAGTGGCGTGCAGGTTCAATACCACAAAACTTATTTTCTGAACGCCGCCATTAGGCCTTTTCCTACTAGTGGTGGCTAGGCATATGGCCCCCAAATACTCATACTTAACCTTCTTCTACATGAGCTTAAGTTCCTCAAACTTACTCAATTACTCAAGGTTGATCTAGAAATATCCACAAGACGGAAGCTCTCAATGGCACCTTGTCATTTAGGAGATGACAAATTTCCAAGAGTATTAGTGAAGATCTCTTGGCTAGATGATGATATGGCTTGATGTTGAATTAAAATCAAGTTTTTTCCTCTCAAATAGTTGCTCAATAAATGAGAGATGAGAACTTTGCAACACGAATGAGAATAAATTCCAGATTTCAAACCCATCAAAGTTGCCAACCATACATAGGAGGGGTCGGGTCCTGATGTCTACGCACTTCTATTCTTGTAGACAGTTGTTGGGCCTCCAAGTGCAGAGGTTTGTAGAACAGCGGCAAGTTTCCCTTAAGTGGATTACCCAAGGTTTATCAAACTCAGGGAGGAAGTGGTCAAAGGTATTCCCTCTCAAGCAATCCTGCAATCAAGATACAAGAAGTCTCTTGTGTCCCCAACACACCCAATACACTTGTCAGGTGTATAGGTGCACTAGTTCGGTGAAGAGATAGTGCAATACAAGTGGTAAGGGTGCCATAAAATAGCTTCTGACTTGTTGACGTGGGAGAACGTGTGTGAGTGCCAGAAAATACTTTGATGGAGCTTGACGTGGAGGTAAAGACTAAAGCAAGCAAACATGCAACAGATCTAGATGCGAACGGTGTTTCAATGTTTAGAAACAAGGCCTAGGGATCATACTTTCACTAGTGAACACTCTCTCATATAAATATCCTCTCTTCATGATACTACTCTTAACTACTCTCCGGTTGGACACTCTAATCATCGCTAGGGCTATAACAGCACTCCTCAAAGTCCGCCTTCCCCAATCTAGATAACCCCACATTGTCACTTTGAGCGCTAGATGGTTCCAACAAACACCACAATTTCATAGAGACATCCAACTCCAAATATAACTCATAACAAATATTCAATCTAGCCAAAGTACCACACACGGTATGAACGCTGTCACTTTCACAGACGTGAGGAAAAGCATAGATCTATTAAAGCACAAAGAGTATTTATGTGGACTCAAACCTAAGTGCCACCATGGCGTGCACGCTGTCACTTTCACACACATGGGGAGAGCAGAGATCTATTAAAGCACTTGAGTAGCAAGGTAGATCTACTTGATTACAAAGCTCATGACCACAACAAGATCATGCATAGAGAGAGATGAACACATAGCTACCGGTAGAGCCCTTAGCCTCAAGGAAGAACTACTCCCTCCTCATCATGGGAATCAGCAACGGTGATAAAGATGGCGATGGAGATCGATGGAGATGGCTCCGGGGGCACTCCCCCATCATGGCAGGGTGCCGCAACATAGACTTTCTGTCCCCCGAATCTCCCTTTCGGTGGCGGCGGTGCTGCGGAACTTTTTCTAGAAGTATGATTGACGACTTAGGGTTTTCTAATCGGGGGATTCTTATAGGCGAAGAGGCGAGGCTGGGAGGCGGCCGGAGGGCCCACATCCTACCTAGGCGCGAGGTAGGGCCCACCCGTGCCTAGGGGGGTGTGGTGGCCCTGGATCGCCTCTCCGTCTCCCCTCTAGACTTTGTGACGCCCACGGTAAAATATTGACTTTGGCTTTTGTCCCGTCCAATTCCGAGAATATTGATTTTCTGCCTTTCTGGAACCAAAAACAGAAGAAAACAGGCAACTGGCACTGTGGCAACTTGTTAGTAGGTTAGTTCCAGAAAAGATATAAAACACCTCAAAGTGTAGATAAAGCAAAGCAAAGTAGATACTAAACAATCATGGAGCATCAAAAATTATAGATACGTTTCCGACGTATCAAACATCCCCAAGATTAACTCCTGCCCGTCATCGAGTAGGTAAGTGATAAAAGAATGATTTTTTAGGTGACATGCACCATCAAAATCAAGATCAAACCATTTGCAAGCATTGGAAGTTGGGATCAAATAACTCTAAACATGAGCATGAAAGATGGAGTTCTAACAGTAAGACAAAGTAACTATGCATGCAACATGAAAGTCTACAAACAAAGATCATGAATAACATGCATTTAAAAACATTTGTTTGTTTCATATATAGAAAACATGGCATAGTGGTATTCAGCTTGTCCCTCATAGAGTAGCAAATAGATGCATAGGACACCTTCAAAGTTCATAAGAGTGACTAGATACAAGTAGCACAAGAACAAGTAATATCACAATATGCATCAATCAATAAGCTTTGGAACACTGCACACAGAATGACAACTATCCTCTCTTAATGGTGCCTAAAGGTAGAAGGTGGAGACTCAAATAATGGTGGAAGAAAGGCCCTTCACAAAGGGAAGCAGGGATTTCAAGTTTCAAAAAGAGCTTCCAAAAATTACGGTACTTGTTAGCTTTCAGCCTTCATTGCCCCTATCATAAGCATCTTGAAGTGGTTATGGTTAAAGTGAACAAACTATGGAGTATATGCTTGACAAAGTATAAGTTGGCAATCTCAAGTCCCTTGAATACGAGGGTCACACCTCATGCTACTCAACTTCAGTCACCTATAAGTTCTTGTCATTGTAAGTATATGCGTATCATAGAGAACCGCCAACGGGGTACCCCTTGCACATGGTACAGGAGCTATCCCATAACCAAAATGACAAGGCAAGCAGACAATGAGCATCTCAACGATCTTTTTATTTACTACATGCATAGCTTTTTATTTAGGATGCTTCATAGATAGCTCACTATGGTGATGCTGCAAGTTTCCACCATGATTAGGCATGGCTTAGGCTAGCGGCTCAGGCGTTTCTCTAACACAAAATACATACTCCATGGACTTACAAGTTCCCTCTTTATTTCACACCGGTGATATCCATATACAAAAGAGCATGATATCAACTGAGTACAAAGTATAAGTGCAATGTTGAAAACATTCCCCGTGACAACACGGTTCTGCTAATTCCAACGTATAAGTGCAAGCATATACAATATAGATGACACAATGGTTCAAATTTACTAGGGTCAAAGAATATAAAATGTGCCATCAAGTTTGTGAGGGCTTTAATCACTAAGTTTTCACATAATAAAATACTTTTTAATTGGAAGATAGCTAAAAACAAGAATATACATGGAATGGTGTAACACACCATGCATAGGAATTTATAGTGGACACTTTGGAATAACTTGGTTTCTTGGGAGTTGGAAGCATGAGTAGAACTTACTCATACAAGTGGAGGCTAGCAAAAGACTGAGAGCAACCAACTAAGAGAGCAATAATGGCCATAATCATGCAGAGCAACAAACCATTACTAATCAAAGCATAGAGTGATATTACAAGTCAAGGACTAAATGATCATAGAGGCTATGGTGACTTGTTCATAGTCATAACATGGTGTGAGCATGTGCCAAGTCAACCCAAACAAAGCATCAAAGGAGAATACCACAATACTATGCTTTTGCATGCTAAAACAACGCATGATTCTTTAAAGGCACATTAAGCAATTCTAATTGTTTGGAACAAGTCATGCTACAACAATAATCACTAAGCATAAGGTCAAAACAAGATCTAGCATGACATGATAAAGTCTAAGCCATAGTCAAAACAAGCTCCCTTTTGTACCACTATAAGCATGAAACTCTCTACTCTTTTCTAACACCAAACAACTTATTTGAAACAACTCACAAAGATAATAATCAATAAAGATCAATGATCTTGTCTCACAAATCCACAAAGAATAACTAAAAAGTTCTAAGATGAAAGCACAAGAAAACTAAGGCTAAACACAGTGCTAGCAAAAGAGGACACTCACAAGATAATAAGAATAAAACTAGAGTGTTCTACGCAATGAAAATAGAGTGTGTGTCTCTCCAAAAGAAGTGTGTTGTGACCAACCAACTTACTCAAGCAAACTAAGCAAACGAAAACCAAAAACGAAAACTAAGACACTCCAAGAACAACACAACAATGCATGAAACAATAAAAACGAAGTGTCTAGAAAGACCTGAGATTTTTATTGATGAAGAAGGGGATGCCTTGGACATCCCCAAGATTTGACGCTTGTAATTCTTGAATTTTTATAGGGGTGACACGGGGTGGCATCCCCAAGCTTGAGATTTTGTCCATTCTTCATCTCTTTATATCATTCTTTCTCTACACCTGAAATTTTTCCTTCATACAAAACTTCACACAATCTTTATTAGCAACGTTAGTGCATTCAAAATATAATAGACCTTTGGGTTTTGGTTTTGAAATAGCAAAACTTTCACTAAAAACACAAGCTACTGTAGCAACTCCTTCAAAAAGCTCAATTTCCCAAAAAGAACCCAAAAAGGAATCAATAAGAAGCAAATGCAAATAATGACAGAAATCTGTCAAAACAGACCAGCAGGTAGAAACCTATTTTTCGAAGACCCTCTGTTGCTCAAATCAAACAGTGTTGAACTAACGAAAGTTAGCTAACATACTGGGGGATTTATTCGTAAATTTTCAGCTCAATCCGACTTATAAACACTCCTCACGAATTTTTATGGTGGAGGACAGAAATTTGTTTCGGGATAGCAACTCCCCAAATCTTACTTTCCTCTCTTTAGAGGTCATTCTTGGCACAAAAATCTAATAAAAAGGATAAGGAGAGGTTATTGCTGTAGTAATAACTTCCAAGACTCAAGAAAACTCTTGGGTTATCTTCAAACAGGTACTTTTCTTTAACGCCTTTAAGTTAGGCTTGATAGTTTGAGAAGATGCTCACATAAGAAATATGAACTGAAGTAAAAGAGAGCATCAAGAAGCAAATTCAAAACACATTTAAGTCTAACCCACTTCCTATGTATAGGAATCTTGTAAAGAAACAAGTCATTAAAGCACAAAGCAACAAGCATAGCAAAGCAAAACAAGTGCAACTTCAAGACTTTCAACATAAAGAGGGGAACTTAATATTGTTGAGATATATAAAACCATGTTTTCCTCTCTCATAATAACTTTCAGTAGAATCATGAATAAAATTAACAATATAACTATCACATAAAACATTCTTATCATGAGCCACATGCATAAAATAATTAGTTTAGAGATTATTTATTGACATTAATTTGGAGCAACCTCACACTTAGCAATTTGTTATTTTAATCAAATGCCTACTTTAGGATGCCCATCCCGCATCCTCATCGTCGACTCGACGGCAACAACAGAGGACTGGACTCCGCCATGCATGTCCAAGACTGGGCTTCGCTGGACTGGCACTGGGAGGTGCTACCTTCCGGAAAGTGTAGCTTGATTAGGAATCTGAGTCTCGTCGTTGACCCGGAGATTTTTTGGTAGCGATCGCATGGTCCACTATCAGTGCAGAGGGAGCCAGTCCCCAAGGAGGTGGTACAAAATCGTGCCAGGGAGGAGGACGAGCACGTCCGTCGCTATATGGTTGCGTTGGACGTCAGGTTCTCCAATACCTGACAAATTCTTCAGGTATCTCACGCGAGCTATGTTCCTGTGATGGTTCCTTTTCTTTGGTTGTTCATCACTCGTGGCTCAGGATTCGGGAGTCGACGTCATTGACATCATCTTTCATGATGACTAGCTAGTTCTTTGTGATGCTTTGTTAATTAGTGTAGATGAAAGTTGTTAATAATTTATGGTGAACCGTTTGTGATGTGTTGAACCGCTTGTTATGTGATAATGCATTTCGTGATGTTATATTGCGCCATTTTTATGAATATATTTTGTTGTGCTATGAATATTCAATTGGATGCACCGGATTTTTTTTCAATTTTCGAAAAATCACTTATGGCGCTCAAATTAATAGGAACGCCACTGTTAGGATATATAATGGTGGCAGTTACTTTAAACGCCACCACTAGAAATACTATCGGTGAAATTTCCTGTAGACGCCACCACTACGTCCTACCAGTGGCATGGGATTAGTGGCGTGCAGGTTGAATGCCACAAAACTTCTTTTTTGAACGCCGCCATTAGGCCTTTTCCTACTAGTGGTGGCTAGGCATATGGCCCCCAAATACTCATACTTAACCTTCTTCTACATGAGCTTAAGTTCCTCAAACTTACTCAATTCCTCGAGGTTGATCTAGAAATATCCACAAGACGGAAGCTCTCAATGGCACCTTGTCATTTAGGAGATGACAAAATTGCAAGATTATTAGTGAAGATCTCTCGGCTAGATGATATGGCTTGATGTTGAACTAAAATCAAGTTTTTTCCTCTCAAATAGTTGCTCAATAAATGAGAGATGAGAACTTTGCAACACGAATGAGAATAAATTCCAGATCTCGAACCCATCAAAGTTTCCAACCATACATAGGAGGGGTCGGGTCCTGATGTCTATGCACTTCTATTTTTGTAGACAGTTGTTGGGCCTCCAAGTGTAGAGGTTTGTAGAACAGCAGCAAGTTTCCCTTAAGTGGATTACTCAAGGTTTATCGAACTCAGGGAGGAAGTGGTCAAAGGTATTCCCTCTCAAGCAATTATGCAATCAAGATACAAGAAGTCTCTTGTGTCCCCAACACACACAATACACTTATCCAGTGTATAGGTGCACTAGTTCGGCGAAGAGATAGTGAAATACAAGTGGTAACGGTGCCAGAAAATAACTTCTGACTTGTTGTTGACGTGGGAGAACGTGTGTGAGTGCCAGAAAATACTTTGATGGAGCTTGATGTGGAGGTAAAGATTAAAGCAAGCAAACATGCAACAGATCTAGATGCAAACGGTGTTTCAATGTTTAGAAACAAGGCCTAGGGATCATACTTCCACTAGTGAACACTCTCTCATATAAATATCCTCTCTTCACGATACCACTCTTAACTACTCTCCGGTTGGACACTCTAATCATCGGTAGGGCTATAACAGCACTCCTTAAGGTCCGTCTTCCCCAATCTTGATAACCCCACACTTTCACCTTGAGCGCTATATGGTTTCAACAAACACCACAATTTCATAGAGACATACAACTTCAAATATAACTCATAACAAATATTCAATCTAACCAAAGTGCCACACACGATATGCACGCTGTCACTTTCACACACGTGGGGAAAAGCATAGATCTATTAAAGGACAAAGAGTATTTATGTGGACTCAAACCTAAGTGCCACCATGGCGTGCACACTGTCACTTTCACACACATGGGAAGAGCAGAGATCTATTAAAGCACTTGAGTAGCAAGGTAGATCTACTTGGTTACAAAGGTCATGACCACGACAAGATCATGCATAGAGAGAGATGAACACATAGCTACCGGTAGAGCCCTTAGCCTCAAGGAAGAACTACTCCCTCCTCATCATGGGTATCAACAACGATGATGAAGATGGCAATGGGGATCGATGGAGATGGCTCCGGGGTCACTTCATCCTCCCGGCAGGTTGCCGGAACAGAGACTTTCTATCTCCCGAATCTCCCTTTCGGTGGCGGCGGCGCTGCGGAACTTTTTCTGGAAGTATGATTGATGACTTAGGGTTTTCTCATTGGGGGCTTCTTATAGGCGAAGAGGCAAGGCTAGGAGGCGGCCGGAGGGCCCACACCCTACACAGGCGCGGGGTAGGGCCCACCCGCGCCTAGGGGGTGTGGTGGCCCTGGCTCGCCTCTCCGTATCCCCTCTGGACTTCATGACGCCCACGGTAAAATATTGACTTTGGCTTTTGTCCCGTCCAATTCCGAGAATATTGATTTTCTGCCTTTCTGGAACCAAAAACAGAAGAAAACAGGCAACTGGCACTGTGGCAACTTGTTAATAGGTTAGTTCCAGAAAACATATAAAAACACCTCAAAGTGTAGACAAAGCAAAGCAAAGTAGATACTAAACAAGCATGGAGCATCAAAAATTATAGATATGTTTCCGACGTATGAGGTCCTTATAGATGCGGTCTAGAAAAGAGCCCTTGGTATGGAAGATTTTTCAAATGGATACACAAGTTCTCAAGCCGGTCATATCGAGAACCCTTCGAAGGATAACAATCCTGCCTCAACAAAGTACACAAGACAAAACCAACATAGGGATAGTGACCCCGCTCAGGAGTCCAGCCAAACTATGATATTTTTGAAATTGAGTCATAACAATAGAGAATAACGGTGGCACCGACAAGCGAATGGTGCAACTGAGGCTTCAACAATGTGGCTATGTTATGACCTTAAGTGACTAACATTAGGAAGTCACGGTTGCACTGGATCAATAACCGGTCATACTGATCACAACACAAACTTTCAAATAAAAATACAAGTCCAGAAGGAAAAACTGAAACATCACAATGAAGATCGATCACACCGCTTAAGGAACTAGGACTTCGCCAAGTCAATAACATATGCAATTCTCGGAAGCACCGCTTCACAAACCGGTTACAATGATCATGAAGCACAACACATAGGGAAGCCCTCATGGTGAAGGTTCCTTAACTCTGTGGACAACAATGACCATTCTTGGTAACACTAGGCTCAACACAGGTCAATGCTTTGTGTTGGGACACGTAGAGATAAAACAAAACCTTTCTCCCTAACATGGTGATCCCAAGATCTAGCTGAGGTAGAAGGCCATGAGGATTACCACTAGACGCGCAGTTGTGTATTACTTGGCACTCTATGAAGAAGAGCTTCGGATCATCGGCTTTGGTGGAACTTCTCGGCGTTCCATGTACATCGGAGTCCATGTACACTTGATGATCTTGGCGAGATACTTGCCCAACTCGTTGAACTTGTACGACGAGAGGTAGCCGGAACCGCAACATCGCCACCAATCCATCTTCACATGGTCACCACATATTAGCACACATCCACCACCATACCAACACCACATCAGAGTAGACAGCGACAACAACTTGGGTACGCGCGGACAAGCTTGTTCCCACCTGTGCACAAAGAAGCCCGTACTCGAGCAGAGCTTGCAGCGGAAGGGATGCGCAACTGCTGCCCTTCTAGTGCTGAAGCAAGGGCACGCACGCGGTCGGGTACAGGGCCTGCAGCAGGAACGCCGCAAGAGAGGCAGCGGAGGCTCGGCCTCGGGGCGAGCTCTGGCGCAGGGCGTATGGGATCGATGGCGCTCATGGTTGACAGCGGTGTAACGGGCGAGGCCGGCGTGGCCGCGGCCGACCTAGAGGCGGCTAAGGCGGCGACGAGAGAGAGCATGCGAGGGCGGGCATGCGAGGGTGGGGCTCGCTGCGGGCGAGAGGGAGGCCAGGACGACGGTTGTTGGGCTGACAGTGGCCGCATGAATGCGAGGAAGTGGTGGATGGTGGCGAGGGGACTCGTGCGGCAGCACCAGTGGAAGGAGGCCAGGCCCGCGTGGGAGGAGGCCGGGGCGCTGGGAGGAAGCGACGGTGGCGGCGGCGTATGCGAGAGAGACGAGGGAAGGGGAGAGAGAGGTGAGCAGGGTTGGACAGCTGTGTGCGGGTCGGGGAGGGGGATCCCGAGGAGCGTGCGAGGTGGGGGCGTCTCGCGGGCGGTTTTGACGCGGTGTGAGCGAGAGAGAGGTCATGAGGTTGTCGGTCGGGGTGTGGTTCCTGGGTTGTTCGCTGCGCGTGTAGGGAGAGGGGTTGAGTGCGGATTGGGCCAGGCTCGCTCGAGCATGGGCGCTGGCATGCGTGAGTGTGTGCACTGGCGGCGGCTAGAGGTGAAACGGGGATCTAGGGTTTGGGTAGCCAGGGGTTCATCTAGGGTTACGGTTAGGCTAGGTTTTATTTTAGATGGGTCGGGTAGTAGGTGGTCTAGCCTGGTCGGGCCTCTGGCCTGACCGGTCGGACCTTCTCCTCGGACAAAAACATTTTATTATATGTTTTAGTTATAAACCTTTTGCAATTAGTTTTTAGGCAAAATAAAATATCCGAAAGAGGGCGGAGTTTTGATTTGAAATAAAGACGGGGATATTTAGAAAAGAAATATAGGCTTTTTAGAAAATGGTTTTAGGCAAACGATGCATGATGTCATGAGGATGCACAAAGTATTAATTAGCAACCGATTTTCTGGTAGTGGTTTATCGGGGTGCTACAATTCGACACCACTAACAATGAATCTCGCCCTCGAGATCCGCCTCATGGTACGGGGAAGAAGGCCGACGGTCTGAATCTTCTCGCTTCGTGTAGATCCTTACGACACCACTAACAAGGATTCTTTCTTTGTCTTGAAATCGGTGATGCCACCAACAAGGATCGATGCTCCCGTTCGTCAAGAGAACACTCCGTATAAACAAAGATGAAGGTCGACGTCTCAAAAATAAGGCCACCTCTAACTTCTGTGGAAGGAGTAAAATTGCTTGATCCACCATTCAAGGTACAAAAGCGAATGATAAGAGTAGTGGTATGGTCGCGACTCCATCCTCACTCTAAGCATTACTCTGTACATGAATAGAAGAATCACACAACCAACTCTTAGAATTCAGACTGAAGATCTTAACAAACAACATTCGGGATACAAAGGAGCAATACCGGCTCTTCATTAGATCTGATGCAGATGATGTCGCCGCCCGGAAAACAAAGGAGGATACAAAGAAAAAAATTAGTGGATTTTTCGTCCACGGAATGGTACAACAGAGGAAAATTCCTCAGATAGCATGAAGGTCGTATGTTGAAGCACTGTTACAAGAGGCGGAAGCAAAACCCTGAAGGTGCGACGGAAACCCTACCACGAGAATTCTTGGACTCGAAGAAAACATAAGAGAGCAGATTCAAATCACGTTGAGATAAGAGGAGAATAGTAGAGGGGTAAGGAGTAAAAGCAGACCTAATCAGATCTTCCAACCGATTTTCTAAAATAGTTTTGACACTCTACAACGTTCGTTAGCTAGGTTATCCTACAGGCTGGACCAGTGGGGTATCGTAACTGCTGAGCTCTGATACCACTCTGTAACACCCTCGGATCGGCCCTATGCAAGTTTTAGCGATTCCCGCCAAACCCGCATAGAAACGATTCAAAGGCGCCCACCAGGCACTTGCGTGCGGGTGGAAAATGAAGTAATATCATTACACAATACTCCACGACGGATCCCACAGAACATATATATACAACAATGACTCCATGAGTCAAGAATACAGATATACAATACAAAGGTCCAAATCACCTTGAAAACGATACAACATCCGACTACGGACAAGATGCAAATGGGGCTAAGAGCCCTGAAGAATAACCAATGGCGTCCATAACCCTGCCCAGGCCAAGCCGGAAGGGTAATCCTGCTAACGACGTTGATCTCAACCTTCTAAACAAAAGGGGTGACGACAAAGGGTAATTGAAAAAGAGAGCGGTCAGTACTAAGGCCAGTACACGGCGAGACTAGAATTCGGCGGTCCTCGCCTAGATAGGTATGGTGGACTGAAGCGGCAGTGCAGCATGCACTAAACAACCTATAGAGACTCAATACCACTGGCGGCTATCATATAGGGATAAGAAAGACCTATTCGGATCCAACCTGAAACTATCACCAAGCATACCCATCCTGGTTTTTCCCCCTCGAGACCAAACAAGGAAGTCAACCGAGGAACTCACACAGTTGGCAGTTTTATTCATTCCGTTATAGTTGCGGCAATTACTAGTCAGGTATAGATAGCATGAGTCATCCTGATATTATAAACAGTGGTCAGTTTTAGTTAACGATCCCGTTGTAGGTGCAATACTTACTAGTCAGATACATATACCACGAGACATTCAAAAATCTAGCAGTTGTTGGTACTTTTATTTAGCCATTCCATTACAGTGAAGCTGATTACTAGTCATTATAAAGTAAAATTTATTGCACTACTTTAGTTATAGTTGTCTATGATCGAGATACTGTGCTCCAAGTCGTCCATAATCGCGGGTACGGCTTTCGGAAAGTTTTACCCTGCAGGGGGCACAAATAGCAACACACGCACGATCAACCTCGGAAAAACCAAATGAAAAACCAACGAGGCATCACGACAAAGAAATCACAAGATTCATATAATATTTCAGGGGGCCACCCCACCAAGCTACCCGCAACGAAGTTGGTCGGCTCTGAGACGGACCTAGAGGTTTGTGACAACGGCTGTAAACGACTGGGAACCCGAAAGTGTGACTGGGCTTGTCGATACCGCGAAAACGTGGCACGGGGTTCCAAAACAGTATATGCGCTCCATGCTCAATAGTAAATAAAGCAGTAAATCATGGCATAAGTACATGATAGTAATAAAGCCCCAAACTATAGCATCGCAACACAGATAGCAATAGATCAACAGAAGGAAATAAAGACTATAAAAGTAAGACAGGTAGAAAGGGGAGAATGCTCGCCTGAAAAACATTGCCGAAGGTTCATCCGAGGATCGGGTCGACACTCGCATCAACTCATCGGCCTAATCCGTGAAGAATCAAAGCACTAGCAGAAACACCGGTTGCAATATTTAATACTACGGTAGAAGATCGGGCATGATGCATATATGATGTATGATATGGCAAATATACGATGCAATTAGGCACTATTAAGCGGAACCAGGGTCCCGACAAGTTATTTAGATGGTTCATATTGTTTAGATACCCTGCAATTTAAATGTTGTATTAACAAGACAAAATATGACATCGGTTCGCTACACAAATTTAAATGGAGCCAATATTAGACTAGATTCACCCGCATATGGCCTCAATATTTAGTTATTAGGTGAATCGACATAAGGCCCCCAAACCAATATGTATGCGACATGAATAATTTAAGATGCACAAGTTTATATTACATTTTATAAAATAGGGCTCGGGAAGGGGATCACACATGGGGTCGGCGATCTTGGGGTTCCGAGGGTTCGACGGGTTCGGTCTTGGGGGGGGGGACTTGGCGCTCTATGAAGAAGAGCTTCGAATCATCGGCTTTGGTGGAAGTTCTCGGTGTTCCATGTACATCGGAGTCCCTGTACACTTGATGATCTTGGCGAGATACTTGTACGACGAGAGGTAGCCGGAACCGCAATATCGCCACCAATCCATCTTCACATGGTCACCACATCATTAGCACACATCCATCACCATACCAATACCACATCAGAGTAGACAGCGACAACAACTTGGGTACGCGTGGACAAGCTTGTTCCCACCTGTGCACACAGAATCCCGTACTCAAGCAGAGCTTGCAGCGGCAGGGATGCGCAGCTGCTGCCCTTCCAGTGCTGAAGCAGGGGCACGCACGCGGTCGGGTACACGGCCTGCAGCAGGAACGCGGCAAGAGAGGCAGCGGAGGCTCGGCCTCAGGGCGAGCTCTGGCGCAGGGCGTCTGGGACCGATGGCGCTCGAGGTCGACGGCGGTGGACCGGGCGAGGCCGGCGTGGACGGGACCGACCAAAGGCGGCTAAGGCGGCGACGAGAGAGAGCATGCGAGGGCGGCGATCGCTGCGAGCGAGAGGGAGGCCAGGACGGCGGATGTTGGGCCGACAGTGGCCGCATGAACGCGAGGAAGCGGTGGACGGTGGCAAGGGGACTCGGGCGGCCGCGCCAGTGGAAGGAGGCCAGGCCCGCGTGGGAGGAGGCTGAGGCACTAGGAGGAAGCGATGGTGGCGGCGGCGTATGCAGGAGAGACGAGGGAAGGGGAGAGAGGTGAGCAGGGTGGGCTAGCTGTGTGCGGGTCGGGGAGGGGGATCCTGAGGAGCATGCGAGGTGGGGGCGTCTCGTGGGCGGTTTTGACGCAGTGTGAGCAAGAGAGAGGTCATGAGGTTGTCGGTCGGGGTGTGGTTCCTCGGTGGTTCATTGCGCGTGCAGGGAGAGAGGTCGAGTGCGGATTGGGTCAGGCTCGCTCGAGCATGGTCGCTGGCGTGCGTGAGTGTGTGCACTGGCAGCGTCTAGAGGTGAAACAGGGATCTAGGGTTTGGGTAGCTAGGGCTTCATCTAGGGTTAGGGTTAGGGTAGGTTTTATTTTAGATGGGCCGGGTAGTAGGTGTTCTAGCCTGGTCGGGCCTCTGGCCTGACCGGTCAGACCGTCTCCCCGGACAAAAACATTTTATTATATGTTTTAGTTATAAACCTTTTGCAATTAGTTTTTAGGCAAAATACAAGATCCGAAAGAGGGCGGAGTTTTGATTTGAAATAAAGGCGGGGATATTTAGAAAAGAAATATAGGCTTTTTAGAAAATGGTTTTAGGCAAATGATGCATGATGTCATGAGGATGCGCAAAGTAGTAATTAGCAAGCAATTTTCTGGTAGTGGTTTATCGGGGTGCTACAGTGTGGTGTGGAGCAGGAAATCCCTGTGAATACTTAGCAAACGGATTTTTAGTGGTTTTCTGATAAGGCAACAAAACGAGTGCAAGTAATAAAGAACAAATGTAGCAAGTGTCCCAATCCTTTCTTAGCAAAGGACAAGCCGGTGGAAATACTTATAAAGATCAAACGTTCTCGAGGACACATGGGAATTCTGTCAAGTGCTTTCGCTTCAAATAGCTGGGTACTCTTCTCTGGTGTTGTAAGTGTTGTGTGGGTGAACCTGTGCTAATGTACTGACCGTACTTGGACTAATACATACTTGTAATTAAACCCCCTGCAAACATCCGTAACTATAGGAAAGTAATTAAGTTATAAATCTAACCACATCCTTAAACTCTGAGATCCTACGCTCCCTTGTGCAAAGCTGTCATAAGGGGGGTTCAGGTTTCTGTCACTCCGGCAACCCCACAATTAGTAGCCAAATACACAATGCATTCCCCTAGGCCCATAAATGGTGAAGTGTCATGTAGTCGACGTTCACATGACACCGCTAGAAGAATATCACCACAACTTAAATACTAACCATTGAATAATAACTCAACACAAATCCACTACTAACAACATGACTTCTCCCATGTCCTCAAGAACTAAACGAACTACTCAAACGACATCATATGGATCAAGATCAAAGATGATATGATAATGGATAACAATCTGAACATAAACAACAATCCAATGGTTCCACTCACAAGCATCAACTACAATAGTAATTAACACCGAGAAAGTTTCCCCTAAAAACTAAAGCAATATCCAACACAATTGTTACAGCAGGACGGAGTGGTGATGATGGTGCTGGTGGTGATGATGGTGTGGATGATGATGATGATGATCCCGATGAATCCTAGCTTGATGATGGTGTTGATGGCGACGATCTCCCCTCTCTGGGAAGGAATTTTCCCGGCAGAAATCTGACTGCCGGAGAGATCTTTCTCTCTATCTGTGGTCCTCCCCGAGGCTTAGGGTTCTGTAGGGAAGATATAGGCGAAGGGGCGTAGTAGGGCAGGTGGGCCATACCTACCCTAGGCACGGCCCATGGTGGGCCCGCGCTTAGGGGTGTGTGGGGCCCCTATGGCCCTTCTTCGTCCCTCCTTCTGGCTTCCTCAATCTTCTGGAAAAATAATATTTTCCCATATTTTTCTGGTATTTTTCTAATCTTCACAAAATTGCATCAAAACATCCTCTTTTCCATCAGAATCCAGACTCCAGCATTCCATTCTCCAAAAATCATCCAACATGCATAAACAGTGGAAAAGACATAAGTAATACCTCATAATAAGACAAATATCAATGAATATAGGTAGATTATGATATAGAATGGTGATGCAAATTGGGCGTATCATCCGATCCCGATTGTCTTGGTGCTGGTCGTACAACACCTCTGCTGGTATCCACACGTACGAGGAGGAGCGCCGGTGGTAGACTGCTAGGTCCAATACGACGGCAGGACTGTTGTGGAGCTAGGGTTTCCAATGCATGGAATGACCTAACCATTAACCCACCCGGGTTTCTGTGCCCCACTATATATAGGGAGTGAAAGTGGGGTCCACTCACTTGTGGCCCATTCACTAAATCCCATATAAAATATTAGTCATTGCGAGTCTGACTCACTGACTCGGTCTAAAATCCGGCTTGGGTCCAATCCAACCATATTTCCGGTTCAGATCCAATCCGAACTTGCTCTCGCTCTTAAGTGTGTGACCCCGCAGGCTCATGGAAACTTGGACACGATTGGAGTCCGACTCTCAATCGATTAGTCGGTAGCGTCTCCTAGCAGAACGTGCCGACTCCCAAGTACCAAAGAGTCATGACGACATGTCTTTCCAATGCGACATGCGTCCCAGTCCTTTTTGTCTGACGATATACCTTGTCAGACTATAGGCGAATAATTGTCATCCCTTAAATAGTCCGACTCTCTTCTCGATTTGAGATAAGTGATTCATTTGACTAAATCTTAGTCGGTCGCCTCGGTTAACACTTAACCGAGTCGTGCATGGCCATGCTTTCCGAATCATATCATCCGAGAGGGTCCAGAGAATATCTCTCCAACTAGAGGGGCAAAATCCCATCTTGGTTATTCATATCACGCAACTTGATTCTCAGTCGACCTGAACTCTGCCTTTATAACTGCCCAGTTACAGATCAGCGTTTGACAGAACCTAAGTTGGTGATCCTCAACTCGGACTGTGCAACAACCTCAGGTCTAAGTATTACATTGATTGAGATATAAAAATGACAACTTGTTCGTTGTTCCTCAATATGGGTCAATCCAAAACTCTTTAGCCGAATCTGTGTAAGTCGAAATAGCATCACCATGCCCATGATAAGTGGAACTGAGTCATCTGCCGATTTTCACATTGGTCTAAGTTGTGTGTCCAGCACAACCTTAATGACCAGGGATATTTAGTACAAACAACATGAATGTACAGTTCCACAACTGAATCACATATTCAATGATATACATCATAAGTTCATATGGGGACAACTTAATATCTTTATGAATTCAGTGGGAAGTATCATCATACATGATTGCCTTTAGGGCATATTCCCAACACTTTGAAGCTCTACAAGGATGGACATGACTAAGTCACAACACTAGAAACAAATGAGACAATCGTTTATACCCTATTCAACCTGGTTATACCGATCATCATGTTAACCATGGACTCATGTGCATTACCATAGTATTTGTTGTATAAAATTGATCATAACCGAGCAAACAATCAAGTTTCACCATTGACCTAATGTATCTTACCCTCTTTCTGCTTGTCCTACACTCAATGTGGTTCTTCAAACCACCAAACTAATAGAACAACTACCTCCGGTCTTCTATCTTCAAACCATGCCTTTTCAACTCTATTATGAGGGTCAACATTCATAGGTAAAGCAACTTTGTAGGGGATGTATGAACTTCATATACTCAGTATAACCACTGGTCCCTTAATCGTTTGACATCAATGATCAAACCCTAGTAGGAAGATCGAGATGCACTTTCACCTATCATTAAGTGCTCCCAATTGCTTCCATCTCCGAGTGCTTGGATATTGTGATCCCATCTGCACCAAATATATCTTTCATTCATGTGATGATAGTCCATGATATCATGTTGAAATTGCATTATTAAATTTTCCGGGGATATATATGTTTGTTAGTCCTTGTAGCTATGATCAATTTTTCCTCAAGTTTTTTAATGGCTAATCATGTATAGGAAACCAAGAAAAATACGGGACACATTAGTAAGAACGAAATTGCTAGAAGAGAGTATAATGAAGCCAACAAGAGGAGGAAATGTTGCGAGTGTAAGAGCATCTATAGCAGTACCGTAAAACGACGAACTATAAATCCAGAGTATAGGTCACTGAACTCACATTTTGAGGGTTTGTGTTTGTACGCATAGATCAGAACCCGTAAATAGCTCCCGTAAAACAGAATAGTGTCTAGATTCCTCCAGAGCAGAGCATTGTCCGTCCTTGCGTATTGATTCTTGCTAGTAGCTAGTGATATCCCACAAGTATAGGGGATCATATGTAGCCTTTTTGATAAGTAAGAGTGTCGAACCCAACGAGGAGCTAAAGGTAGGATAAATATTCTCTCAAGTTCTATCAACCACTAATACAACTCTACGCACACTAAACATTTGCATTATCTAGGAAATAAAACTAGAGCAACAAAACGAGTACTAGAGAGAGCTTTGCAAAACAACAAGAAAATAAAGCTAGTTGTTGCAGCAATAAAATACACTAAACTAACAGAACCATGAGTGTGTAATATTGGTGGTAATTGTGGTGGCTTTGTACAAGTTTAATTGTCGAATAAATCGGGTTCATTGTCTTCGATGCAGTTTTCTTTGTGGAAGAGGCTAAATATACATGCGCTTCACTACTTGGAATTACATGTACCATATGATTGGATTGTTAGCAAACATTCGTAACTACTAACAATGCATTAAGGTTTCCTCAACCATAGCATTAAGTTAATGGTCCTCTTACTCCCATACGTGCAACGTTTCGGTTCGCGTCCTTAGGTTTCTATTACTCCGGCAGAACTTCCCCCTTCCTCTTACACATACTACAAACCCTACGATGTTTAATCCATATGCGCACAAATATAATGGACACCAAAGGACTGTACCATATCAACATACAGCTCTAATGAACCAAAGACATTCAACCATTCAATCTAAGAACAAAGAAACTACACAAACATGACATAGATCATAGGATTATAACTTATAGCATCAAACACCATGTTTACATAGGACGGTACAAAGGTGTGTGGGAGGATGAACCACTGCATACTAGGAGGATTAGGTGATGGAGATGGCGGTGAATATGGTGAAGAGGGCGGCGGCGGCGGCGCGAGGGACTCCTTCCCCGCCGCTGGTATCGTGGGGAGCACCGCCCCTTAGCCCCCTTCCTTCATGGCTTCTTGGGAGCCCTCCCCCATGGAGATGGAATCCATGGGGGAGGCAAAAAAGTGGCTTTGGTGGCTGCAAGTTCGTGGGTGGAGGTGTCTTCCACGAATTAGGTTTCCTCCCTTTATATAGCTTCTCGGATTCCCGTCACCCCATCTTGGGCTGCTGTAAATCAGGCCTAGCGGGCTCGTCCGAACTCAGAATCAACTACATTTTATGTCCAAAACGATTGTCGTGAAATTTACTACAACTTTGTAGTTGAAGAGTTTTTATTTGACGCCGTCTTCGACCTGAAATGCGACCATCTTCAAAAAGAGTTCTAAGACAGATTTCTGGAAAATCCCAATTTGAGTCCAACAAGGGTTCCACTTGTATTCTTGATAATTCCTACACATCAAAGTGTAAAACAAGAACATTATGCACTTTTGCAACTATTAGTAGGTTAGTCCAAATAACTCATAAACTTTATATAAAAATAAGTGTCAAAAGCATAATAATAGCATAAAACCATCAAAAATTATAGATACGTTATGGACGTATCAACATCCCCAAGCTTAGTTCCTGCTCGTCCTCGAGTAGGTAAACGATAAAAACAATATAAGTTTTGAGGTGACATGCCCCATCATAATCTTGACAAAACCATTTGGAAAGCATGGATAGTTGGGATCAAAGTACTCTAAACATGAGAATGAAAGATGTAGTTCTAACAATAAGACATAGCAACCAAGTTGCAACATGAAAATGTTACAAACAAAGATCATGAATAACAATGCATTAAAAAAGGTTTATTTGTTTCACATAAAGAAAACATAATAAGAGTGGTATTCAGCTTGTCCCTCATCTACAACTACTTATAAAGGCACGAAGTGCCGTGGGAAAATCGAATCCCGGCCCTTCATGTGAGACAATCAAATGGCCACGATTTCTTTATTCTCCCCCCCACCCCCCATGTTTCATGCTCTCCTTCCATCCTGAACTTATCTTGTTGTCAACGCATAATCCCCCCCCCCCCCCGACTATAAAAAAAACGCATAGTCCCCTCCGGCTGTAAAAAAAGGCCTAATCCCCTCCTAATCCTCTATATCCCAGAAAGAAACCACCGCATGTTCATCTATTCACCGTCGTGATGTAGGACAACGGCCATGATTGCGGCCCCGACTCGGCCGCCGTAGCGAGTCCCGATCCATGCCTGTACTGCTACTCGACGTATGCGGTGGTCATGTGGCGGCGCTTCGTGAAGCGTAAGCTTGACTGGGAGAAAGGGGGCATGGATGGGGACAAAGGTTGACTAGGATGCTGCTGATGACACACAAGTATAGGGGATCGCAACAGTCTTCGCGGGTAGTATTATCCAATTTATTGATTCGACACAAGGGGAGTCAAAGAATACTTGCAAGCCTTAACAACTGAGTTGTTTGTTCAGCTGCACCTGGAAATAGTTCTTTCTCACAGAAGTTTATGTAGGGTTCGCAACATAGAAAACAAATAATTTCCTACGCTGGGAACTATGTACCAAGATCTATCTACTAGATACAAACAACAGGCGGATGTATATCCGTAGAGAACATACCCTTGAAGACCGACAAAGCTTAATGAGTTGAACTCGTGGTTGATGTAGACGATCTCTTACCGATCTCAAGATCGAGAGGAAGTCCTAGCGCCGCAAAGCAGCAACGCATCCGTGCTCGCACACACGTACAAGACATCGAGCAACCTCCGACTCCTCGCTCCAGCGATGCAACGAAAGCACTACCCTTTCTTGCCGAATAGCCACCGGGAACATGTATCTCGCTAGTCCGAGACCATGGGGATAAATTCTAGAGGGGGAGAGAGATCCTTCACGAGGAGGTGTGAGTGAGAGAGAGGGAGATGGGTGCCTTTTATAGGAGGAGGGGGGCACCCAAGGGGGTGGCCGCCGACCATGGGGGTTGTCCCCTCCCTTCCTTCATTCATCTGGGTGGACACTCCACTCACAAAAACCTCTTCAATTTCCTCCACTCAAAATCCCACTCAAAATTTCTATTAAATTTCCACCAAATTTAATGCAAACTCTCATTAAATAAAACTCTTTTTATTTATTCAGAATTTTGTCAATTACTTTAATGACAAACATTCACATATAACCCCTTGCTAGAATTCTATTTCACATGCAAAAACATTTTCTGCAATTTCACCCGAAAACCTGTTTTGGTGTCTAGTGAAATAAATTCCTGCGCTTGTTATTCTTTCCGGCATGAAACATTTGCTCCAACTGGATGTTAGTGTCCCTTAAGCGTGTCACCCTACGGTTTGTGAATAATGCGGACATGATCGAGACCCTTCTCCGATCAATAATCAGTAGCAGGACCTGGAGATCCATACTGACTCCCACACATTCAACGATGACTTTCCTGTGATCGTCGGAACCTTTTACGCTCGTATCTTAATCCCACTATTTCACGATATATTACATGTCCGATATTTGATCATCGGTATCTCCATACCTAGTTTGATCTCGTTACTGACATGCACTCTTTTCTCGTTCCCGTGATATAACATTCTAGTGATCAAATCACTTGCTTGCAAGCTAACCAATGTGATATCATCGAGAGGGCCCAGAGTATATCTATCCGTCATAGGGATGAACAAATTCCACTCTTGATCCATGAGTCTCAACATAACACTTTAGTAGTTTTGAATCCATCTTTATAATCACCTAGTTAAGGTGTGACATTTGATGTCAACAAGAAACTCTTCCGGTGTTAGTGATTGGCATGATCTCATGGTCTAAGGATTAGGATCACTTCGCAAGTTGTTTATAGCAATATAAACTCAATGACTTTGATCGTAATGCTATACTTCAGATGAATGTTCATCACATCATTACACTAATGTTGTGATCTCATTATTAAAAACATCCAATGTCTAGGATCAGGAAACTGTGATCATCTTGTTAATTAACAAACTAGTTTATGTGAGAGGCATAACTAAGAATTTTCTGTTTGTTTATTAAACACACATATATTAACGTTTCCATATTAATACAATTATAGCATGCAAAATAAACATCTATCATATACTTGGAATACACATAATAAACACTTTATTATTGCCTCCTAGGGCATATTCCCTTTAGTCTCCCACTTGCACTAGAGACAATAATCTAGTTACATAGTGATATATCTAACACCCATGGAGTTCTGGTGTAGATCATGTTTTGCTCTAGGGAGAGTTTTAGTCAACGGATCTGCTACATTGAGATCCGTATGTACTTTACAAATCTTTATATCTCCGTGTGAGACCTTGGCTCTTTGGCATTGGCAATGGCACCATTGTTGTCACAATATATCACCATTGGGTCCAACGCGTTTGCAACCACACCTAGTTTGGATATGAACTCGGTCATCCAAACTGCTTCCTGAGCCGCTTCCGAAGCAGCAACATATTCGGCCTCCGTCGTTGATCCCGCCACCAAAGGTTGTTTGGATATCCTCCAACTAACCGCTCCGCCATTCATGAGAAATACGTATCCGGATTGATACTTAGAGTCATCCGGATCGGTGTCAAAACTAGCGTCGACATAACACTTAGCGACGAGCTCTTCTTCACCTCCGTATACAAGAAACATATCCTTAGTTCTTCGCAAGTACTTAAGGATATTCTTGACCGCTTTCCAGTGTTCTGAACCTGGATCTGATTGGTACCTACTAGTCAAACTAATAGCATGTGCCACATCCGGTCTTTTACATAGCATGGCGTACATTATAGAGCCTATGGCCAAAGCATAGGGGACTTTGTCCATTTTCTCTCTTTCTTCCGCCGTAGCCGGCCTTGAGTCTTACTCGATGTCGTTCCTTGTGTCATAGGTAAGAACCCCTTCTTACTATCTTCCATTTTAAACTTCTTTAAAATCTTATCAAGGTATGTACTTTGCGATAGCCCTATTAGGCGCCTAGATCTATCTCTATAGATCTTTATGCCTAATATGTATGACGCTTCACCTAGGTCCTTCATTGAAAATTTGCTGTTTAGATAACTTTTAACACTGTTTAAAATATCTATATGTAACATTCCTAAAATCATGTTTTAAAACTCATGCATATCATCCATGCATCCATGATCATATAGAGTTTCATTTTCTAAACCATTCCAAAAACAGGAGCAAATGTGCTCATTATTTTATGTGAGTATACCCTAGCCATAGTGCTACTTTCTAAAGAGAAGGGCACTGGTTGTATTCAGTAATGTTTTGTATTCAAACTTAAATGCTTCCAAAAGCTTGAGCAAAGTTTCAAAACAAAGTATAAATTTAAAACCAAATCTATGCCTATTTTATATCTCATAAAAGGCTTGGTTTTATTTTATTCTTCAAAGGACCAAGAGTGTTTGAGTAAACAGAAAGTTTGACACTTATTTGAATACAAAATTCACTATACAAAAGTCCAGAGAAAGTTTGAAATCAAACTGATTTGAAAAGGAGTTTGAAAATCATTTTAGAAAATCAAACAGAAAAAGAAAAAGGAATAAAGGAAAAAAATATAAGCAGCCAGCCATTCTGGCCCAACCCAGCCCAATTCGTCCAGCTAGCCCAGCAGCAGCACCCCCCCCCCCCCCGCGAAGCGTTTTCTTTACTCGCACCCGCACCCACTAGGTCGCTGACAGCCTGGACCCATCCCCACACCTTTTCTCTCGCTGACGACTGGGCCTCACTGCCGCGTCACCCTTCGTCCTCAATCAGCGCCGACGACCACCTCGCCGCTGCCGTTTCCCCCGCACTGATGCTGTGCTTAAATTGCATTGATACGGCGAGAGATTTCCGCCCCCGCTCTGGCTACATAAACCCCTCCCCTCGCTGCTCATTTCCCCTCACCTAGCACAGACGCTACGCCACCAGGCTGCCCATATTTCGCCAAACTCTGCCACGGTACCGACGAACTCCGGCAGCAAATTCCGGTGAGCTCCCCGCACCCCTTGACTTCTAACCTTGCTAGAACAATCACTGCAACCTCGCGCATCTCCTAACCCCTCTGGTGCATGCTAGGATCATTCAGAGCCTGGTCAACATCGACGACAGCACGAGTCCGACGAAACCATCAACTCCGGCAAGCTTTCCTGGTTAGTTCTGACCGCGCCTTGCCCTCTCCTTGACACTCGCATGACCAGCACCACTTTGCGCATCTGACGCACTATTTATTTTTCCCTGGCAAGATCTGTACCTTCGCCAACGTCAACGAGCAGCCGTACCCGACGCCTTTGCGAACTCCGGCGAGGAACCACTAACGACTCTGAGCGCCCCTTCGCCAACCAAGGACACGTCGAGCTTCTCCTCGTCACTGCGGTTCTGGTGAGCATCCTCCCACCTCCCTGGGCGACCTAGTTCACCGGCTCCGCCACTGACAGAGAGCGCCGCCGCCTGTCGCCGCCGCTAGCGCCGCCACTGGATGGTCAAGTTGCTTAGGATCGTTAGATCTAGATCCAGTGGATACGATAGATCCTAGGCGAAACGGTAAGATTAGATCTGGGCCGCGCGTTTAAGTTAGATCTGACGGCTCACAGACGTGATCCAGCGCGAAGCGGTACCAGCCAATTAGATGTCGCCGCGTGTTAGAGAGTTAGATTTAAAATCAGATTTTGAATATATTAGATGTTTGATTTTGTTTTGATCATAACTTTTGATTCCCACGTCCAAATTTGACAAATTTTATATCAATGGAATCAGGAGAGAAAGCCCTTTCCATATATGCAATGTGTTTAATGTTTTGTTTCTGTTAAAATGGTTTTATTTACAGAAACATGTGTAGGCCTATTTAGTGTATATAAATTATTTGAGAAATGTTTTAATATTCAATAAGGTTTGTTTGGCAAGATTTGAACTTGTTTATGAATCAGTACTGTGCACTTGTCATGTTTGGTATAGAAAATCATCACATATCATATTGCATGCATTCATATATTTTTGCTTGTATATATTTTGTTTGTGATTTGTTGTTATCATTTTATGTGTAGATTTTGGTGCAAATAGTGATTGTGATTGTGAGGATTGTAACTACTCTTACTCTCCAAACTACCAAGGCAAGTGGTGCTTCATGATTTTATTCCTATGCTTTTCAAATATGCATTAGAAATATTTTGCTAGACTTGCATGGATAAATTTTTGGTCTTTATATGCTATGCTTGGGAAATCCTAGTAGTTGTAGAATTGCTAGAAGTTTCTAAGTTAAGATGCTTATCTATGCCATGCTTAGCCTAGCTAGTAGCAACCAAGGGTGGTTATATGTTCATGATATGAATAAATATTTCTAAGTCTTTGGATTATGTTTTTGCTTAATAAAACAACTAAGTGAATGAATCACCTGGGTGGAATGGTTGTGATTGGGTTATGTTGAGTGGTTACACAAGGCCCATTTCTATGGTTTACCTTGTGTGTCTCACTTGTGGAAAGCCACCCAGGAACAAAGGGATTTGAGAGGCCAAATGTTAAGAAGCTTCCAGTGGAGCCACTTGGCAATATGGGCTCTGCCTAGATCATATAGGTTGCAATAACTTAGCCTTTTGGACAGTTGGTGGTAGTGGGATGATAGGTTGGAGCGCGTCCATTTGGTCTAAGGGAAGGCTTCTGAAAGGTCCTGTCTTGGTGAAAATCAAGTCTTGTGGGGAAAGTGCACAATCTCTGCAGATGGAAGAATCTAAGTACTTAGCCATGTCCCTGGTATTGGACAATTTGAGCATCAAGACATGGAAGCTATAAAAAATATCCTCATCCCAATTTCTAAGTAAAACTTGTGGTTGAACAAGGGTGAAGGACCCCAATGTCTATTGGTGGTTCCTTGGGAAAAGTTTTGATAAAGAAAAACTTAGTGTTTTCAACTGATAGGCGAAACCTATTTTGAGCAAAGCAAGCCTAAGCTACACTTAGCCAAAATGCATATAGAATATAGTCCACCAATATACTACTAAGGTACCACTTGCCAATACTATTCCAATGTATTGACCCACTGTGGTTGTAACTTGTGATGTTGCAGGTTATTCTGATGATGATTAGGAGTCATGAGTCTACACTCAACATGCTTGCCTATGGCACATGAAGATGAAGACTTATTTATCTATTTACTCATTTAAACTCTTGTACTAGGCCTGTGGCCATGGAGTTGTAAAAGACTATGTTTGTCTTTGGAATGACTATAATAATGACCTTTGTTTCTGTGTACTTCATCTTAAATTGTGGATGCTAGCATTGATCCAGGGACTAGCATTGCAATCAGAGGGATCCTTTTCCTTTATAAAGGAGGGATCTTACACTATATCATTTCCGATCAATAATATGTCATCCACATATAGTATCAGAAATGCCACATTGCTCCCACTCACTTTCTTGTAAACACAAGCTTCTCCATAAGTTTGGACAAATCCAAACTATTTCATCAACCATGAAATTCATGACAGGATTTCCGTACAGCTCGGGAGCTGCACGCGTCCTGCTAGACTTGCGAGGTTCGGTAGTATTCTCTTTCGGAGTTTCATGATCATTATCATTAGTTCCTTCTTCAACTGGTGAAGCCAACTCCGGAACAACTTTCGGCGCTGCGCTACTCGCCATACTTTGAAGAGAAGGTTCAATAACCTCTTCGAGTTCTACCTTCCGACTACTCACACCTTTCATGAGAAACTCTTTCTCTAGAAAGGATCCATTCTTGGAAACAAAAACCTTGCCCTTGGATCTATGATAGAAGGAATACCCAATAGTTTCCTTAGGGTCTCCTATGAAGACGCATTTTTCCGCTTTGGGTTCGAGTTTATTCGGTTGAAGTTTCTTCACATAAAAATCGCATCCCCAAACTTTAAGAAATGACAGCTTAGGTTTGTTTCCAAACCATAATTTATACGGTGTCTTTTCAACGGATTTAGATGGTGCCCGATTTAAAGTGAATGCAGCAGTTTCTAGTGCATAACCCCAAAATGACAATGGCAAGTCCGTCAGAGACATCATAGATCGAACCATATCCAATAAAGTACGATTACGACGTTCCGACACACCATTTCGCTATGGTGTTCCGGCAGGTGTGAGTTGTGAAACAATTCCACTCTCTTTCATGTGAGTGCTAAACTCGTAACTTAGATACTCACCTCCATGTTCGGACCGTAGAAATTTGATCTTTCTATTACGATGATTTTCACTTCATTCTGAAATTCCTTGAACTTTTCAAATGTTTCAGACTTGTGTTTCATCAAGTAGATATAACCGTATCTACTCAAATCATCCATGAAAGCAACAAAATAACGATATCCACCTCGTGTCGACACACTCATTGGACCACATACATCAGAATGTATGATTTCCAATAAATCTGTCGCCCGTTCCATTGAACCGTAAAATGGCGTTCTAGTCATGTTGCCCATAAGGCATCGCTCACATGTATCAAATGATTCAAAATCAAGTGATTCCAAAAGTCCATCCGAATGGAGCTTCTTCATGCGTTTAACACCAATATGACCTAGATGGCAGTGCCACATATATGCGGATATATCATCATTTAGTTTAATCCTTTTAGCATCAACATTATGAATATGTAGGGTTCGCAACATAGAAAACAAAAAAAATTCTACGATGTGAACTATATACCAAGATCTATCTACTAGATACAAACAACGGGCGGATGTATATCCGTAGAGAACATACCCTTGAAGACCGACAAAGCTTAACGAGTTCAACTCGTGGTTGATGTAGACGATCTCTTGCCGGTCTCAAGATCGAGAGGAAGTCCTAGCGCCGCAAATCAGCAGCGCATCCGTGCTCGCACACACGTTCGAGGCACCGAGCAACCTCCGCCTCCTCGCTCCAGCGATGCAGCGGAAGCACAACTCTTTCTTGCCGAATAGCCACCGGGAACATGTATCTCGCTAGTCCGAGACCATGGGGGATAAATTATAGAGGGGGAGAGAGATCCTTCACGAGGAGGTGTGAGAGACAAGTGAGGAGGGGGGCTCCTTTTATAGGAGGAGGGGGGCACCCAAGGGGTGGCCGCCGGCCATGGGGGCTGCCCCCTCCCCTCCTTCATTCATGTGGGTGGACACTCCACTCACAAAATGCCCTTTAAAATCCCTCCACTCAAAAATCCACTCAAATTCCCATTAAATTTCCACCAAATTTAATGCAAACTCTTTTATTTTATTAAGAATTTTTTCAATTACTTTAATGACAAACATTCACAAATAACCCCTTGCTAGAATTCTATTTCACATGCATAACTACTTTATGCAATTTCACCCGAAAACCTGTTTCGGTATCTAGTGAAATAAATTCCTGCGCTTGTTCATTCTTTCGGCATGAAACATTTGCTCCAATTGGATGTCGGTGTCTCTTAAGTGTGTCACCCTACGGTTCGTGAATAATGCGGACATGATCGAGACCCCTCTCGGATCAATAATCAGAAGCGGGATCTGGAGACCCATACTGACTCCCACACATTCAACGATGACTTTCTTGTGATCGTCGGAACCTTTTACGCTAGTATCTTAATCCCTTTGTTTCACGATATATTACATGTCCGAGATTCGATCATCGGTATCTACATACCTAGTTTGATCTCGTTACCGACATGCACTCTTTTCTCGTTCCTGTGATATAACATTCTAGTGATCAAATCACTTGCTTGCAAGCTAATCAATGTGATATCACCGAGAGGGCCCAGAGTATATCTATCCGTCATCGGGATGAACAAATTCCACTCTCGATCCATGAGCCTCAACATAACACTTTATTAGTTCTGAATCCATCTTTATAATCACCCTGTTACGGTGTGACGTTTGATGTTATCAAGAAACTCTTCCGGTGTTAGTGATTGACATGATCTCATGGTCTAAGGATTAGGATCACTTCGTAAGTTGTTATAGCAATATAAACTCAATGACTTTGATCGTAATGCTATACTTCGGATGAATGTTCATCACACCATTACACTAATGTTGTGATCCCGTTATTAACAACATCCAATGTCCATGATCAAGAAACCTTCATCATCTTGTTAATCAACGAGCTAGTTTATGAGAGACGCATAACTAGGAACTTTCTGTTTGTTTATTAAACACACATGTATTAACGTTTCCGTATTAATACAATTATAGCATGCAAAATAAACATCTATCATATACTTGGAATACACATAATAAACACTTGTTTATTGCCTCTCAGGGCATATTCCCTTCAGTCTCCCACTTGCACTAGAGACAATAATCTAGTTACATAGTGATAAATCTAACACGCATTGAGTTATGGTGTTGATCATGTTTTGCTCTAGGGAGAGTTTTAGTCAACGGATCTGCTACATTGAGATCCGTATGTACTTTACAAATCTTTATATCTCCATCCTTGGCATGCTCGCGGATGGAGTGAAACCGGCGCTTAATATGCTTGGAATGCTTGTGAGACCTTGGCTCTTTGGCATTGGCAATGGCACCATTGTTGTCACAATAGATCACCATTGGGTCCAACGCGTTTGCCACCACTCCTAGTTCGGATATGAACTCCTTCATCCAAACTGCTTCCTGAGCCGCTTCTGAAGCAGCAACATATTCGGCCTCCGTTGTTGATCCCGCTACCACAGGTTGTTTGGAGCTCCTCCAACTAACCGCTCCGCCATTCATGAGAAATACGTATCCGGATTGAGACTTAGAGTCATCCGGATCGGTGTCAAAGCTAGCGTCGACATAACACTTAGCGACGAGCTCTTCTTCACCTCCGTATACAAGAAACATATCCTTAGTTCTTCGTAAGTACTTAAGGATATTCTTGACCGCTATCCAGTGTTCCGAACCTGGATCTGATTGCTACCTACTAGTCAAACTAATAGCATGTGCCACATCCGGTCTTGTACATAGCATGGCGTACATTATAGAGCCTATGGCTGAAGCGTAGGGGACTTTGTCCATTATCTCTCTTTCTTCCGCCGAAGCCGGACTTTGAGTCTTACTCAATGTCTTGCCTTGCAACATAGGTAAGAACCCCTTCTTACTTCCGTCCATTTTAAACTTCTTTAAAATCTTATCAAGGTATGTACTTTGCGATAGCCCTATTAGGCGCCTAGATCTATCTCTATAGATCTTTATGCCTAATATGTATGACGCTTCACCTAGGTCCTTCATTGAAAATTTGCTGTTTAGATAACTTTTAACACTGTTTAAAAGATCTATATCATTTCCGATCAATAATATGTCATCCACATATAATATCAGAAATGCCACATTGCTCCCACTCACTTTCTTGTAAACACAAGCTTCTCCATAAGTTTGGACAAATCCAAACTCTTTGATCACCTCATCAAAGCGGAGATTCCAACTTCGTGATGCTTGCTTCAATCCATAGATGGATCGTTGAAGCTTGCACACCTTGTTAGCATCCTTAGGATCGACAAAACCCTTTGGTTGTATCATATACAACTCTTCTTCAATATTACCATTGAGAAATGCGGTTTTGACATCCATCTGCCATATCTCATAATCGAAATATGCAGCAATTGCTAACATAATCCTAACTGACTTTTGCATCGCTACGGGAGAGAAAGTCTCATCATAGTCAACTCCTTGAATTTGTCGAAACCCCTTTGCGACAAGTCGAGCTTTATAGACGGTCACATTACCATCAGCATCAGTTTTCCTTTTGAAAATCCATTTGTTCTCCACGGCCTTTCGGTCGTGAGGTAATTCCACCAAGTTCCAAACTTGATTTTCATACATGGATTCCATCTCGGATTTCATGGCTTCTAACCATTTGTTGGAATCCGGGCTCATCATCGCTTCTTCATACGTCGCAGGGTCATCATTTTCATCAACCATGAAATTCATGACAGGATTTCTGTACAGCTCGGGAGCTGCACGCGTCCTGTTTGACCTGCGAGGTTCGGTAGTACTCTCTTTCGAAGTTTCATGATCATTATCATTAGTTCCCTCTTCAACAGGTGGAGCCAACTCCGGAACAACTTCCGGCGCTGCGTTACTCGCCATACTTTGAAGAGAAGGTTCCACAACCTCTTCGAGTTCTACCTTCCGACTACTCACACCTTTCGCGAGAAACTCTTTCTCTAGAAAGGATCCATTCTTGGCAACAAAAACCTTGCCCTCGGATCTGTGATAGAAGGAATACCCAATAGTTTCTTTAGGGTATCCTATGAAGACGCATTTTTCCGCTTTGGGTTCGAGTTTATCCGGTTGAAGTTTCTTCACATAAACATCGCATCCCCAAACTTTAAGAAATGACAGCTTAGGTTTGTTTCCAAACCACAATTCATACGGTGTCTTTTCAACGGATTTAGATGGTGCCCGATTTAAAGTGAATGCAGCAGTTTCTAGTGCATAACCCCAAAATGACAACGGCAAGTCCGTCAGAGACATCATAGATCGAACCATATCTAATAAAGTACGATTACGACGTTCCGACACACCATTTCGCTGTGGTGTTCCGGCAGGTGTGAGTTGTGAAACAATTCCACACTCTTTCATGTGAGTGCTAAACTCGTAAGTTACATACTCACCTCCACGGTCGGACCGTAGAAATTTGATCTTTCTATTACGATGATTTTCCACTTCATTTTGAAATTCCTTGAACTTTTCAAAGGTTTCAGACTTGTGTTTCATCAAGTAGATATAACCGTATCTACTCAAATCATCCGTGAAAGTAACAAAATAACGATATCCACCTCGCGCCGACACACTCATTGGACCACATACATCAGAATGTATGATTTCCAATAAATCTGTCGCCCGTTCCATTGAACCGGAAAACGGTGTTCTAGTCATCTTGCCCATAAGGCATGGCTCACATGTATCAAATGATTCATAATCAAGTGATTCCAAAAGTCCATCCGAATGGAGCTTCTTCATGCGTTTAACGCCAATATGACCTAGACGGCAGTGCCACATATATGCGGATATATCATCATTAAGTTTAATCCTTTTAGCATCAACATTATGAATATGTGTAACATTATCATCGAGATCTAATAGAAATAAACCATTCATCATCGGTGCATGACCATAAAAGATTTCATTCATATAAATGGAACAACCATTGTTCTCGGATTTAAATGAATAACCACTTCGCATCAAACACGATCCAGATACAATGTTTATGCTCAGTGCAGGCACCAGATAACATTTATTCAAGTTTATAACTAATCCCGACGGTAAGTGGAGAGGCAGCGTTCCGACGACGATCACATCAACGCTTGATCCATTGCCGACACGCATCTTGACCTCACCCCTTGCTAGCGGTCGCTTGTTCCGCAGCCCCTGATTCGAGTTACAAATATTAGCAACTGAACCGGTATCAAATACCCAGGTGCTACTGCGAGCACTAGTCAAGTACACATCAATAACATGTATATCATATATACCTTTGTTTGCCTTGCCGGCCTTCTTGTCTGCCAGATACTTGGGGCAGTTGCGCTTCCAGTGGCCAGTCCCCTTACAATAGTAGCACTCGGAATCAGACTTAGGTCCAACTCGGGGTTTCTTTTCAGGCGCGGCAACAGGCTTGCCGCCCTTACTTCCCTTTCGTTTTCCCTTCTTGTCTTTCTTGAAACCAGTGTTCCTATTGATCATCAACACTTGATGTTCCTTTTTGATCTCCACTTCTGCAGTTTTAAGCATTGACAGAAGCTCGGGAAGAGACTTCTTCATGCCTTGCATATTATAGTTCATCACGAAGCTCTTATAGCTAGGTGGCAGAGACTGCAGAACACGATGGATGCCTAAGTCAATGGGAATCGATATTCCCAAGGACACAAGCTTATCGGCGTAACCCGACATCTTGAGTACATGCTCACTAACGGAGTTGTGCTCTTCCATCATGCAGCTAAAGAACTTTTCTGAAGCGTTGTAGCTCTCTGCAGCAGCATGTGTGTCAAAAATCATTTTCAACTCACCCATTGTATCAAATGCATTGTCGTTTTCGAAACGCTTTCGAAGTTCCGGCTCTAGCCCATACAATATGCCGCAATGAACTAAGTTGTGGTCCTCCTGACGAGTCTGATAGACATTCTTCTCCTCGTCAGGGGCATCATCAAAAGGTGGGGGGCCTAACGGCGCTTCTAGCACATATTGCTTTTGTGCAGCAGAGAGGAGAATCCTCAAATTCATGGCCCATTCGGTAAAGTTGCTACCGTTCGTTGCTAGTTTCTCTTTCTCCATGAACACATTGAAATTAAAAGCAGGTGGTGCCATCTACAACGGAATTTGTAAAGTTTAGACTAAGTGTATGATAGATTGAGTTCAACTAATCTATATTACGAATGAACTCCCACTCAAAAACGACATCCCTCGTGCCTTTTTGGTGATTACATGAACCAAATCCACTATACCAAGTCCGATCATCACGTGAGTCGGTATAGCTTCAAAGGCGAGCATCAAATGGGCATCATATCAACTATATGACTCATGCTTAACCTTTCGGTCCGTGTTCCGAGGCCATGTCTGTACATGCTAGGCTCGCCAAGTTAGAACCTTAGTATTCGCGTGTGTAACTGTTTTACACCCGAAATATGGTCGTGGATCCAAGAACACCCGATCATCACGTGATGTCTTGGAGCGACGAAAACATAATCGGTGCATACTAAAGGAAGAACACATTCTTATCTTGATATTTAAATGAGGGATCATCTTATTATGCTAACAGAGCGCTAAACAAGCAATATAAGATGCTATCAAACATCATATGTTTATTAGTGAAATTATATGGTTCCCGCAGATGATCTCTATCATGTGCATCGTGGTATGATCATTATCATACCTATATGTGTAAATCCAAGGTCTATGGATTTTACACGCTATGTGTGTTGTAAGAGTATCATCTCATACTTCTACTTACAACACTACCATATCATAACACTAGCCCACAAACAATCTAAACTAGACGCCTCTAATTTATCCATTGCAAGTTTTACGTGGCTTAGGGCTTTCGAGATAGAACCGTTCTTACCTACGAACATGAACCACAACGAGGATAATCAAATTGTTGACAACTCGCTTGCAAAATAGATATTGACTATAGTAGGAGAGATAGACACCCGCTAGCCACTTATGCAAACTAGTTGCATGTCAAGCGTGGAACAGGTCTCATGTGCGAGGACATGTAAAGTTTGTCCGGGCCGCTTCATCCCACTATGCCACCAATATCCAAAATTACAACAAAGGAGCAACAACATGATCATCATCGCCCACATACTCATATGTGTACTACCCGTGTAAAGTATCTACGCATAGATTCGGCTCTGATACCACTGTAGGGTTCGCAGCATAGAAAACAAAAAATTTCCTACGATGTGAACTATATACCAAGATCTATCTACTATATACAAACAACGGGCGGATGTATATCCGTAGAGAACATACCCTTGAAGACCGACAAAGCTTAACGAGTTCAACTCGTGGTTGATGTAGACGATCTCTTGCCGATCTCAAGATCGAGAGGAAGTCCTAGAGCCGCAAATCAGCAGCGCATCCGTGCTCGCACACACGTTCGAGGCACCGAGCAACCTCCGCCTCCTCGCTCCAGCGATGCAGCGGAAGCACAACTCTTTCTTTCTGAATAGCCACCGGGAACATGTATCTCGCTAGTCCGATGTGGCATCCCGCAAAACCACTACTAGAAAATCGCTCGGTATTTTGTTTGGTGCATCATCATGACATCATCATGCATCTGTCTGAGAAAACTATTTTTACAAAGGACTATTTTGTTTTTGCAACACCCCATCTTAATTCAAATCAAACTTCGGTTGTCCAGATATTTTGTTTTGACTAAATGATTTACAAAGGTTCTTTAAAATAAATGTGTAAAGAAAATCCGAAAAAAAAATAAATATCTAGTCCTAAACCAGCCCACCCGAATTCCTAAAACTACCTAGTCCTAATCTACCCACCAATCACAGCTCGCCACCTCACCCCTGGACCCAATCCCCACCCACCTTGCCACCTCATCAATCCACCCTGCAGCAACCCACTCCTTCTCTCACCCTAACCGACCCCACCCGCCTGCTCCCCTCTCCCTTACACCCCGGCCCCACCTCCTGGATCGACCCCACCCGCAGCCCCCGCTCCCCACCCCACACAGCAAACACACACCCCGCGCGCGCGCCCCCTCTCCCTGCCACCGGGCCCCACCCCGCGTGGACCCGCACCCCCGGCCCCACCCCGCGGCCCACTCTCCTGTTCCTCTTTCCACCTCGTCTCCTCTCTCCTCTCTCCCCACTCCGGCAGCGACCTCCCTCCCCCGCGTCGGCCGCACGTCCCCGGTGCCCCGCCCCTCTTCTCCCTCCTCCGGCCTCCTCCGTTCCGCCCCCGCGGCCGAGCCCGCGCCTCCCGGCCCCAAGCTAGTCATCGACCCCCCCCCCCCTGCCGGCCTCGCGTCCCCGTCCGCCGCCAGACCTCACCGCCTCCACCGCGCCCCCCCCTCGTCGCCATCTCCTCGCCCGGCCGTCACCCGCCGCCGCTGCGTCCTTCTCCCGCTCGCCTCCGGCCTCCCTACCTCCGCCGCGTCGCCCCGCAGAGACCGCCGGCGCCCGCCTCCTCTCCCTCTGCACGTGTCGCCCCGCCCCGAGCGCCGCCGCTCCCGTGCGTCCCCGTCCCCGCCGCCACCGAGCTCCGCTCCGCTCACCCTGGCCCGGCCCCGCCTCCAACCTCGAGCCCCGCCGGACCCGAGCACCTTCCCGCCGCCCGCAGCCTCCTCTTCCGCCGCCTCCGGCCGCGTCGCCCCCTCACCGCGCGCCCCGCCGTCGACCTGGGCGACCCCGCCTCTGCCCGCCTCCCCGCCATCTCCAGCGCCCCGCCGGCCCCGCCGCCTCGCAAGCTCCGCCACCGTGACCCCCCTCCTGTGGCGCCCTCCGGCCGGCAGCAGCTCGCCGAGCCAGCGCCGCCGCCGCTCCCTAGAAGTCCCCGGCCGCCGCCCCTGCAGTGTTTTTCCGTCGTCCCGGCTCGGCGCCACGCGCAAAAACAGTGGCGTCATCCTCCTGGACAGCCCCGGCATACAAGATCGACGAACGGACAAGGGGCATGCTGCACACTACCGCCAAGATCCCTGCTGCGTGGGCACGAGCATGAGCACCTGAAGCCGTTCAAGTTCGTCCCCAATTTTGGAATCGTTACCTCAAGTACTTCGTCTCGGAAAAACCCAAGGCCACCGACAAGAAATCAAAGACCCACGAACCTGTTGGTCATCTACACGAAACGCCGAGTTCCCCTTCACGCACACCAAGTTCTTCGACCCTGGATCCATAGAACGTTCCGCCGAAGCCACGGACCCTCGGTATGACAAGTTCGCCACCCAAGTGCGACAAGACTTTCTTCACGGATTTCAAGACCCCGACATCGAAACGACTAGATCATCGTCATGGAGCCCGAAGACCACATGTGCGACAAGTACTCCTTCCCGGATGCGATGCTCGAGAACACGGACGGTAAGGACACCGACGCAGAACGCCAAGCACTGCACCCCGGATGCCAAGACCGACCCGATTCACGGACCCGACAAGATCTTCGCGACGACAAGATCGACACCGACCAAAGCGGATCCGATGCGCCCCGACGCCGAACCAAGTCCTTCCTCGCGGAACGCCAAGATCTAAATCAGTTATCCGAGAACGATCCCGCCGAGACCGAACCCCAGATCCAAACCCTGTCGAACCCCGAACCCCGGAACCCCAAGTTCGTCGAGACCCCCTAATGTGTGAACCTTTTTCCCGAGCCCCTATTTTATAAATGCTAAATATAAAACCTGTTGCATATTATTCATTCATCTCGCATGCATATTTGTGTGGTTTGGGGGCCTTACGCCGATTCACCTTATAATTAAATATGGGGTCCATATGCGGGGAAATCTAGCCTTATATTGGCCTCATTTAAATTTGTGTAGCGAACCGATGCCATGTTTTGACTTGTTAAGACAACATTTAAATTGTGGGGTATCTAAATAACTTGAACCGTTTAATTAATTGTCGGGACCCCGGTTCCGCTTAATATGACCTAATGGCATCGCAGCTTTGCCATGCCATACATCTTACATGCATCATGCCCGATCTTCTGTCGTAATCTTAAATATCGCATCCGGTGTTTATTCTAGTGTTTTGCTTCTTCGCGGATAAGGCCGTTGAGTTGATGCGAGTGTCGACCCGATCTTCGGTTGAACCTTCGGCAATGTTTTCAGGCGAGCATCTCCCCCTTTCTACCTATCTTACTTTTATAGTATTTGTTCCCTCCTGTTGATCTATTGCTATCTGTGTTGCGATGCTCTAGTTTTCGTACCCGTGATATCCCTTGCAGCCTTATATTGCCTTGGACACATCCTATTACCTGTTGCTTGGTAGATAGTTGGACTTGCACGTCGTAGTCGCTGGCTCAAGTGCTGTTGCATGTCATCCAGTACCACAGTTGTTGGAGTATTGCCGCATGTTTAATGTTGGAGATGATCATGGCTTAAATTATCGTTCACTTTAATTATTGTTTAACAACTAAAATTGAAGTAGGTAAGCAGAGGCACAGGTGGGCAATAGATGTTATTTGGTTGTTAACCGTCCACTTGTGTCCCGTAGGACCCCGAGTACTTGATACCTGTTCCTTGAATATTCGCGCTATCCACATCCGGGAGGATTATGGGACCCCCCTGAGCCAGAGCTTGATTCATTCTTATTTCTTGGGGCCGCAAACTAGTTTGAGGTTTTATTTACTATCCTGTACTTATGCCATGCGTTACTGCTTTATTTAAATTGTGCGATGGATAGCACCTGTACTGTTTAGGATCGGGACACGTTTTCGCGGTGTCGACAAGCCCAGTTTTGGGTTCCCAGTCGTTCACAGCCGTCCACCCAAACCTTGAGTCCGTCTCGGAGTCAGCTAACTTCGTTGCGGGTAGCTTAATGGGGTGGCCCCCTGAAATATTTCTGAATCCTGTGATTGCTTTGTCGTGAAGGCCTCGTTGGGTTTTGATTTGGTTTTTCCGAGGTTGATCGAGTGTGTGTTGCTATTTGTGCACCCCTGCAGGGTAAAACTTTCTGAAAGCCGTGTCCGCGGTTATGGACGACTCGGAGCACAGTATCTTGATCATAGACAACTATAACTAAAGTAGTGCTATAAATTTGACTTTATAATGACTAGTAAGCAGCTTCACTATAAGGGAATGGCTAAATAAAACTGCCAACAATTGCTTGTTTGGGTTGTCACTGGTGACCATTGTACCTGACTAGTAAGTATTGCAACTATAATGGAATGGCTAAATAAAAGTACCAACAACTGCTGGGTTTTGGGTTATTTCATGCTAATCGTATATTTGACTAGTAAGTGTTGCAACTACAACGGAATGTTTAACTAAAACGGCCCACTGCTTATTTTTATCAGGATGACTATCTATACCTGACTAGTAATTGCTGCAACGACAACTGAATAAGTAAAACTGCCAACTGTGTGAGTTCCTCGGTTGACTTCCTCGTTGGTCTCGAGGGGGAAACACCAGGATGGGTTTGTTTGATGGTAGTATCAGGTTGGTTCCGAATAGGTCTTTCTTACCCCTCTCTGATAGCCGTCAGTTGTATCGAGTCTCTATGTTTAGTGCATGCTGCCGCTGCCGCTTCAGTCCACCATACCTATGTAGGCGAGGACCGCCGAATTCTAGCCTCGCCGTGTACTGGCCTCAGTACTGACGCTCCTCTTTTTCCCTTGCCCTTTGTCGGCACCCCTTTTGTTTTAGCAGGTTTCGACGTCATTAGCAGGGTTACCCTTCCGGCTTGGCCTGGGCAGGGTTATGGACGCCATTGGTTATTCTTCAGGGCTCTTAGCCCCATTTGCATCTTGTCCGTAGTTGGACGCTCTATCGTTTTCAAGGTGATTTGTATCTTTGTTCTGTATATCTGTATTCTTGACTCATGGAGTCGTGTTGTATATATATACCTGTTCTGTGGGTCCCATCGAGGACTGTTGTGTAATGTTATTACTTCGTTTTCCACCCGCACGAAAGTGCCTGGTGGGCACCTTTGAATCGTTTCTATGCGGGTTTGGCGGGAAGCGCTGAAACTTGCATAGGTCCGATTCTGAGGGTGTTACATCCGAGACCATGGGGGATAAATTCTAGAGGGGGAGAGAGATCCTTCATGAGGAGGTGTGAGAGACAAGTGAGGAGGGGGGCTCCTTTTATAGGAGGAGGGGGGCACCCAAGGGGTGGCCGCCGGCCATGGGGGCTGCCCCCTCTCCTCCTTCATTCATGTGGGTGGACACTCCACTCACAAAATGCCCTTTAAAATCCCTCCACTCAAAAGTCCACTCAAATTCCCATTAAATTTCCACCAAATTTAATGCAAACTCTCATTAAATAAAACTCTTTTATTTTATTCAGAATTTTGTCAATTACTTTAATGACAAACATTCACAAATAACCCCTTGCTAGAATTCTATTTCACATGCATAACTACTTTATGCAATTTCACCCGAAAACCTGTTTGGTATCTAGTGAAATAAATTCCTGCGCTTGTTCATTCTTTCGGCATGAAACATTTGCTCCAATTGGATGTCGGTGTCTCTTAAGTGTGTCACCCTACGGTTCGTGAATAATGCGGACATGATCGAGACCCCTCTCGGATCAATAATCAGAAGCGGGATCTGGAGACCCATACTGACTCCCACACATTCAACGATGACTTTCTTGTGATCGTCGGAACCTTTTACGCTAGTATCTTAATCCCTTTGTTTCACGATATATTACATGTCCGAGATTTGATCATCGGTATCTCCATACCTAGTTTGATCTCGTTACCGACATGCACTCTTTTCTCGTTCCTGTGATATAACATTCTAGTGATCAAATCACTTGCTTGCAAGCTAATCAATGTGATATCACCGAGAGGGCCCAGAGTATATCTATCCGTCATCGGGATGAAAAAATTCCACTCTCGATCCATGAGCCTCAATATAACACTTTATTAGTTCTGAATCCATCTTTACAATCACCCTGTTACGGTGTGACGTTTGATGTTATCCAGAAACTCTTCCCGTGTTAGTGATTGACATGATCTCATGGTCTAAGGATTAGGATCACTTCGTAAGTTGTTATAGCAATATAAACTCAATGACTTTGATCGTAATGCTATACTTCGGATGAATGTTCATCACACCATTACACTAATGTTGTGATCCCGTTATTAACAACATCCAATGTCCATGATCAGGAAACCTTGATCATCTTGTTAATCAACGAGCTAGTTTATGAGAGAGGCATAACTAGGAACTTTCTGTTTGTTTATTAAACACACATGTATTAACGTTTCCGTATTAATACAATTATAGCATGCAAAATAAACATCTATCATATACTTGGAATACACATAATAAACACTTTATTATTGCCTCTCAGGGCATATTCCCTTCGGAATATTTGTAACATTATTATCGAGATCCAAAAGAAATAAACCATTCATCATCGGTGCATGACCATAAAAGATTTCATTCATATAAATAGAACAACCATTGTTCTCGGATTTAAATGAATAACCACTTCCCATCAAACACGATCCAGATACAATGTTTATGCTCAATGCTGGCACTAGATAACAATTCTTCAAGTTTATTACTAATCCCGACGGCAAATGGAGAGGCAGCGTTCCGACGGCGATCACATCAACGCTTGATCCATTGCCAACACGCATCTTGACCTCACCCCTTGCTAGCGGTCGCTTGTTCCGCAGCCCCTGATTCGAGTTACAAATATTAGCAATTGAACCGGTATCAAATACCCAGGTGCTACTGCGAGCACTAGTCAAGTATACATCAATAACATGTATATCATATATACCTTTGTTTGCCTTGCCGGCCTTCTTGTCTGCCAAATACTTGGGGCAGTTGCGCTTCCAGTGGCCAGTCCCCTTACAATAGTAGCACTCGGTATCAGACTTAGGTCCAACTCGGGGTTTCTTTTCAGGCACGGCAACCGGCTTGCCGCCCTTACTTCCCTTTCGTTTTCCCTTCTTGTCTTTCTTGAAACCAGTGTTCTTTTTGATCATCAACACTTGATGTTCCTTTTTGATCTCCACTTCTGCAGTTTTAAGCATTGACAGAAGCTCGAGGAGAGACTTCTTCATGCCTTGCATATTATAGTTCATCACGAAGCTCTTATAGCTAGGTGGCAGAGACTACAGAACACGATGGATGCCCAAGTCAATGGGAATCAATATTCCCAAGGACACAATCTTATCGGCGTAACCCAACATCTTGAGTACATGCTCACTAACGGAGTTGTGCTCTTCCATCATGCAGCTAAAGAACTTTTCTGAAGCATTGTAGCTCTCTACAGCAGCATGTGTGTCGAAAATCATTTTCAACTCACCCATTGTATCAAATGCATTGTCGTTTTCAAAACGCTTTCGAAGTTTCGGCTCTAGCCCATACAATATGCCGCAATGAACTAAGTTGTGGTCCTCCTGACGAGTCTGATAGACATTCTTCTCCTCGTCAGGGGCATCCTCAAAAGGTGGGGGGCCTAGCGGCGCTTCTAGCACATATTGCTTTTGTGCAGCAGAGAGGAGAATCCTCAAATTCATGGCCCATTCGGTAAAGTTGCTACCGTTCGTTATAAGTTTCTCTTTCTCCATGAACACGGTGAAATTAAAAGCAGGTGGTGCCATCTACAACAGAATTTGTAAAGTTTAGACTAAGTTTATGATAGATTGAGTTCAACTAATCCACATTACGAATGAACCAAATACACTACACCAAGTCCGATCATCACGTGAGTCGGTGTAGCTTCAAAGGCGAGCATCAAATGGGCATAATATCTACTATATGACTCATGCTTAACCTTTCGGTCCGTGTTCCGAGGCCATGTTCGTACATGCTAGGCTCGCCAAGTTAGAACCTTAGTATTCGCGTGTGCAACTGTCTTACACCCGATATATGATCGTGGATCCAAGAACACCCGATCATCACGTGATGTCTTGGAGCGACGAAAACATAATCGGTGCATACTAAAGGAAGAACACATTCTGATCTTGATATTTAAATGAGGGGTCATCTTATTATGCTAATAAAGCGCTAAACAAGCAATATAAGATGCTATCAAACATCACATGTTTATTAGTGAAATGATATGGTTCCCACATATGATCTCTATCATGTGCACCGTGGTATGATCACTATCATACCTTTATGTGTAAGGCCAAGGTCTGTGGAACTTAAACGCTATGTGTGTTGTAAGAGTATCATCTCATACTTCTACTTACAACATCACCATATCATAACACTAGCCCAGCAACAATCTAAACGAGGATAACCAAATTGTTGACAACTCATTGCAAAATAGATATTGACTATAGTAGGAGAGACAAATACCTGCTGGCCACTTATGCAAACTAGTTGCATGTCAAGCGTGGAACAGGTCTCATGTGCGAGGACATGTAAAGTTTGTCCGGGCCGCTTCATCCCACTATGCCACCAATATCCAAAATTACAACTAAGGAGTAACAACATGATCATCATCGCCCACATACTCATATGTGTACTACCCATGTAAAGCATCTACGCATAGATCCGGCTCTGATACCACTGTAGGGTTCGCAGCATAGAAAACAAAAAATTACAATGGGAACTATGTACCAAGATCTATCTACTAGATACAAACAACGGGCGGATGTATATCCGTAGATAACATACCCTTGAAGACCGACAAATCTTAACAAGTTGAACTCGTGGTTGATGTAGACGATCTCTTGCCGATCTCAAGATCGAGAGGAAGTCCTAGCGCCGCAAAGCAGCAACGCATCCATGCTCGCACACACGTACAAGACACCGAGCAACCTCCGCCTCCTCGCTCCAGCGATGCAGTGGAAGCACAACCCTTTCTTGACGAATAGCCACCGGGAACATGTATCTCGCTAGTCCGAGACCATGGGGATAAATTCTAGAGGGGGAGAGAGATCCTTCACGAGGAGGTGTGAGTGATAGAGAGGGAGAGGGGTGCCTTTTATAGGAGGAGGGGGCACCCAAGGGGGTGGCCGCCGGCCATGGGGGCTGCCCCCTACCCTCCTTTATTCATGTGGGTGGACACTCCACTCACAAAAACCTCTTCAATTTCCTCCACTCAAAATTGCTATTAAATTTCCACAAAATTTAATGCAAACTCTCATTAAATAAAACTCTTTTCATTTATTCAGAATTTTGTCAATTACTTTAATGACAAACATTCACATATAACCCCTTGCTAGAATTCTATTTCACATGCAAAAAACACTTTCTGCAAAGTGAAATAAATTCCTGTGTTTGTTATTATTTCCGGCATGAAACAATTGCTCCAACTGGATGTCAGTGTCTCTTAAGTGTGTCAGCCTACGGTTCGTGAATAATGCGGACATGATCGAGACCCTTATCTGATCAATAATCAGTAGCGGTACCCGGAGATCCATACTGACTCCCACACATTCAACAATGACTTTCCTGTGATTGTCGGAACCTTTTACGCTCGTATCTTAATCCCTTTGTTTCACGATATATTACATGTCCGAGATTCGATCATCGGTATCTCCATACCTAGTTTGATCTCGTTACAGACATGCACTCTTTTCTCGTTCCCGTGATATAACATTCTAGTGATCAAATCACTTGCTTGCAAGCTAACCAATGTGATATCACTGAGAGGGCCCAGAGTATATCTATCCGTCATCGGGATGAACAAATTCCACTCTTGATCCATGAGTCTCAACATAACACTTTAGTATCTTTGAATCCATCTTTTTATCACCCAGTTACGGTGTGACGTTTGATGTCAACAAGAAACTCTTCCGGTGTTACTGATTGACATGATCTCATGGTCTAAGGATTAGGATCACTTCGTAAGTTGTTTATAGCAATACAAACTCAATGAATTTGATCGTAATGCTATACTTCGGATGAATGTTCATCACATCATGACACTAATGTTGTGATCTCGTTATTAACAACATCCAATGTCTATGATCAGGAAACTGTGATCATCTTGTTAATCAACGAACTAGTTTATGAGAGAGGCATAACTAAGAACTGTGATCATCTTTCTAGAAAACTATCAAACCCTCCTCGGTTTTTAGATCGAAAGGCAACTTATAGGCGTAGAGGGAGGCCGAGGGGGTGCCTGGGGTGGCTGCACCCCCTTCAGGCGCGACTAGTGGTGGGCCCGCGCCTGGGGTGGGTGTGGGCCCCCAGGCCTCCTCTCCGTCTCTCCTTCTGGCTCCGTGGATATTATAGTGAAATATAATTTTGGCATATTTTCCGGGATTTTTCCTGATAGTTCATTTTCTGCACAAAAACAAGACACCAAGGTAATTCTGCTGAAAATAGCGTCAGTCCGTGTTAGTTGTATCCAAATCACACAAGTTTAGAGAAGAAACAATAGCAAAATGTTCGAGAAAGTAGATACGTTTTGGACGTATCAACTCCCCACAAGGCTTAGCTTATTGCTTGTCCTCAAGCAATTCAGTTGAAAACTAAGTGCGATAAAAGAACTTTCACGAACACTTTGCTTCATATGATGTTAATATTCTCAGCACATGAGTAGATGCTTAGACAATTCATAATAAGGAGTATGCAACTAAGTCTACTCAATACTCATTGCAAGCTATGAAGAGAAACTAATTGAATAATAATAAGTAGCATGAAACATAAACATAAGCAACATTGCAATGCTCATAATAAGGTATGATAGAGTGGTATCTCGCTTGCCTTTGTTTGAAGAGCACAATATAAATGCCAAGGCACCTCTGAAGTTCACATGAAGACTAGAAGTGAAGATATCAGAGATACAAGCATCAAAGTCATGACATAATTAACCAAGTTTTGGAGCAAACACAAGAATGACAACTATGCTCTCAAGAAGGTGCTCATAGAATAAGTGGTGACTCAACAAAGATGTGAAAACTGTTTTGTGAAGGTTTGAAAGGCTTCCCAATGCTGAAAGGAAGGTACTCATTAGCTTTGAGCTCTCATTGCCCCTATGATAGGCATCTTCATGTGGTTAAGGTGAAAGTGAGGTCCACTCTGAATCATATGCTTGACAGACCATAGACTGGAAATCCCAAGTCCCTTGAGTACGAGGGTTGCTCCGCATGCTACTCAATTTTGGTCACCTAAAAGTTCTTGTCATTGTAAATACATGCATATCATCAAGAACCGCCAACAGGGTACCCCTTGCACATGGTACAGGAGCTTTCCCATAACCAAAATGACAAGGCAAGCAGACAATGAGCATCTCAGCAATCTTTTTATTTACCATATGCATAGCTTTTTACTGAGGACGCTTCATAGATGCTCATTATAGTGATGCTGCAAGTTTCCACCATGATTAGGCATGGCTTAGGCTAGCGGCCCAGGCGTTTCTCTAACATAATGTATAAACTCCATGAACTCACAACCTCCCTTTTTATTTCACATCGTTGACATCCGTAAACAAAAGAGCAAGGAATCAATTGGATGATATATCCAAAAAGTGTTGAAAGCGTTCCCCGTGACAACACGGTTCTGCTGACTCCCAGTATATAATTAGCAAGCATATAACTTTCATGGACTAGTCACAATGGTTCAGGATTATTAAACGTAAGGAATAAAGTGTGCCATCAAGTTCATGAGAGCTTTACTAACTAACTTTCTCAAAATAGATAAACATTTTATTTTGGAAGAAAACACGACATATGGAATATGCACTGAAATAGCAAATGATGCTAATAGGTAGGTATGATGGATACAGCTGGCAATATTGGTTTTAGGAAGTTGGAAGCACAGGTAGAGCACATACTCAGTGCAAGTGAAGGCTAGCAATAGAGAGGGAGCGACAAACGAGAGAGCAATAGCTGTCATAATAATGCTTGCAACAAAACAGGACTAACTATGGCATGAAAGTGATACAAGAATTCTGAGGCAAAATAAATCATCCAGGCTTTTCTGACTATTGATTAGTCATATGTATTCGTGAGCATGTGCCAAGTCAATTCACATGAACAGTCAGAGGAGGATACCACAATATCATACCAAAGTACGAATAAAACAATGCAAGCAAACATTCATATAACATGCTACAAACTATTAGCAAGCTGGAGCTAATCATAGACAAGCAAGAACTACTAAGCATCCATAATGACATACACCTTACACAAACAGGCTAAGCATGCTCACAATGATGAGTATACGTACAAAAATGAAACAAATAGAGTTTGTTACCAGCCTCTTACCACACCGTGAGTTGTCTTAATCTTCATTATTGCCCTTCACTTGTGTAACTTGAATAATTAACATGAAACCAAAATCCACTGAGGACGGCTGAACCCTGCAAAGAACTCACAAAACCAAAGAAGAACAACAAATATTTTTGGTGTTTTCGAGTTTTTTAGAAACAAGCAAACAAAAAAACCAAACAAAAACAAAACACACCAAACAAAGCAAAATCTGTTTGAATTTTTCTTTTAAGGCAAACCAAAGCAAAGAAACAAAGAAACAAACCAAGAGAAACCATTTGATATTTTTGGGTTTTTAGAAAGAAGCAACAAAAACCAAAAAAAAAGTGAAAACAATGGATATACAAAGAACCGACCGAACATGATATATATATGAGTGTGTGATGTCGGTATACCTCCCCACAAGCTTAGGCTTTTGGCCTAAGTGGGGCTCAATAGCGCGGGGAGTAACCCCATGTTGGTGGGTCATCATAGGAATGATCATAGTCAGGCACCTATGATGAAGAATAAGACGCGCCCCAATCAAATGAGGGCTGCTGGTATGAAGACTCTCCCAAGTTGGAGGGCTGAACCGAATTGTCTTCGGCATCCTCTTCAACATTTTCCTCTTGCTGGGAGAGTTCCCCCACATAAGTGTCAACCTCCTCCTCCGTAAGCGACCATCCTTGCCTGTTATCAAAGTTAAACAAAGCAGGTGCAGGCAAATAAACTATTTTCTCAGTCCTACCCTTTCTCCGACCTTGCTGGGCAAACGATATTTCATATGGTAAACTTCTCACATTTTCCCCCAAGGAAACAAAACCATGCTGAATCATATATTCAATATCAAGCCTCTCTATGGGGAACTGAAAATATGAATAATGAGGCTCTAAACCATGGAAAGCTAGCAACCTAGAAGCAATGAGACCTCCACAAATTCCATCCTTCTCACAGTTGGTGGCGAGACGGTGAGCTATCAAAGCACCAAGACTATAAGAACTATTCCTATTCAGAGCAGCTGCAATAAAAGCTAGATCAAAAGAAGACAACTTTCTAGCAATCTTTTTAGCAAGAACACACTTGGTAATGAAATAGACAAAGTATCTAATAGCTGGGAGCTGAATGTTCTGAATTTTACCACTTTCCTTTGAGAAGTCGAAACCTTGGCAAATCTCGACATACAAATCAATAAGTGACTTGGGCCTCTCCTTGATCTTCTCACAATATCCCCACTGAGGTACTCTAATTGCTGCACAGAAATCAGCAAAAGGCAGGTCGACAGGTATATTATATATTTTGTAATGGACCATAGGATTAGAAGTAGACCAAGTGAACCGGAAGTCCTGCACAAAAGCCATGGTTAGCTTAACATATTGGAATGGTTCACCTTCAACAAAGTTTTCTAACCCTGCATTTGTAACCATAGTTTGGAAGTCTTGGAGGATCCCCACAGCTCTCATAAATTCATGGCATGGATATATGGAAGGAAAAACTGTCTCCTCACGATGAACCTTCATTGGCTCATGCACCATCAAGTCATATTGATTCAGTGGATAAGCACTCATCTTCCTTGCTGAAATTTTTAGACAACCATCAAACCAAGTGATTTCTAAGTTGATAAATGATGAGCAACTACTATAGGAACTTGCTAGAGGACTACACATGCATCAAAACAAAGTTTATAAGCAAATAACAAGCATGCAAGATCAAACAACCTGTCACCTATAGCAGTAAAATACTCAAGATACAATCTACCAATCACAAATCTGATTGGACAAGTGGAGGAGGCACATACCAAGGAGCAAACCCTCCAAAAATCAGCACTTGAGATGGGCTGAACAAGGAGATCGAAAATCGCAAGAACAACAAGAACTCGAGCTTGAGCAAGTTTTCTGGTGCTTTTTGGGAGAGAGAAAGAAGGTGGCTTTGAGGAGGCAGCCTGGAGGGGCCTAGGTGGGCCAGACCCCCCCCTAGCAGGCCGCGCCTACCAGGGGTATGGTGGCCTGGGTGGCCCCTTGGGTCACCTCAGGTGCCACTCTGCCCCTTTTTTCGAGGAAAAAATTATTTTGAATTTTCTGGGATTTTTCGGAAAACTTTATTTTTGGCCAATTTTCAGGGTATGAAAATTGTTTTTCTTGCTGAAACAGTTTTTTTAGAAGAAGCAAAAGCAAACCAAAAGCCAAACTACAGGAGATCTAAGAAACTCAAACAAGCAAACAACTAGCAAAACTAAAGCTAAAGCAAAGACTAGGAAGGATAAAGGAAAAAGAAAGCAAGTATAACCACAATGGAAACATTATTTTGTTCATAAAAATCCTTTTGTTAACAAGGTTGATCAAGTCTTGTTACCAAAACAATCTTATATGAAGCAAAACTTTGCATTCCACAAGGTCATTATGTTACCTCATACTTGATGGCAATGGTCCCAATCATAATAGTTTCAAAATTTTCTTGTGGAATGGGACAATATATTTCTCCAACCTAAATGCCCTCAATATTTTCAATGGAATTCAGGCAATAGCTCTTAACAACCTTCTTGGGGAAATAGACAGTGTGCTCTTTGTCATTAATATTGACTGTTACTTTTCCATGATTGCAATTGATGACAACACCTGCAGTATTAAAAAAATGTCTCCCAAGAATAATAGTCATATTATTATCTTCAGGCATTTCAAGCACAACAAAATCAGTTAAGACCATGCAATTATGAGCAACTTGAACAGGAACATCCTCACATATACCAACAGGAATAGTAGTTGACTTATCAGCCATTTGCAAAGAAATATTAGTTGGTATCAACTTTTTCTAGCTGGAGTCTCTTATAGAGAGAAAAAGACATAACATTAACTCTAGCTCCCAAATCACATAAAGCAGTTCTAACATAATTATTCTTAATAGAGCAAGAAATAGTTGGTATACCTGGATCACCAAGTTTCTTTGGAACCTTACCATTGAAGGAGTAATTAGCAAGTAGAGTAGAAATCTCCTCATTAGGAATCTTCCTTTTATTAGAGACAATATCCTTCATATACTTTGAATAAGGAGGCAACTTAATAGCATCAGTCAAAGGAATTTGCAAGAATAAAGGTTTCATCCACTCACAAAACTTGTTGTAGTGCTCTTCCTCCTTTGACTTGTGTTTCTTACCTGGAAAATGCATAGGTTTCTGCACCCAAGGTTCTCTCTCTTTACCATGTTTATTAGCAATAAAATCTTCCTTAGTGTACCTAGTGTTCTTAGTGTGCTTCTCAGGTTCTTCCTCACCTTCCTCCTTATCACGAGACTCATTTTTATCATTACCACTCTCAGTTTCAGCATCAGAGACAGATATACTATTAGTATCTACAGCAGGTTCAAGTGGTTCCTCAACTCTCTTATGTTTCTTTTTCTTCCTCTTACGAGGGCTACCACTATCCTCACCTTGTTGGGAATCCTGCTCTATTCTTTTAGGGTGTCCTTTAGGATATAAATGATCTTGAGTAGCTATACCACTCCTAGTTCTAATTCCATAAGCATGTTTATCTCCTGAAGCATTAACTAGTATATCCTTTTGCACCTTAGCAAGTTGATCAAGTTGGGTTTGAACCATTTGAAAGTGTTTACAAAGCATTTTAATATCATTAGAAGTTCTTTCCATAATATCTTTCAACTCAAGGATGGTCCTAGAGTTTTCCAATAAATGATTCTGAACTTGTTTATTAAAATACCCTTGTTTAACAATAAAAGTGTCAAGTTCCTCTAAACATTGACCAGGAGACTTACCATAAGGAATATCACCTTCATCAAAGTGTTGGAGAGAGTGTACCTCAATAGTATATGAGTGGGTAATTGGCTTACATAATTCTTCAATAGGAGGTAGATTCTTCACATCTTCAGCTCCAATACCTTTCTCCTTTATACACTTCTTAGCTTCCTTCATCACTTCATCAGTTAATACAATAACTCCCCTCTTCTTTGTTGTTGGTGTTGGAACTGGTTCAGGAACAACTGGTTCAGGAGTAATAGGCTCAGGTGCATTCAGCTCAGTTGAAGTCCAATCATCATAATTTTTGCTTATCTTAGCCATTAATTCTTCAACGTCTGTAGGAGTCCTTTTCCAGAAAACACAATCAGCAAAGCTATCTAGGTATGTCCTAGAATCGTCAGTTAGTCCATTATAATAAATATCAAGAAGCTCATTCTTAGGTAATGGACATCCAGGATGTGCATGAATAAAGGCATGGAACTTTTTCCATGACTCAGGCAATTTCTCTTCTTCTCCCTGTTTAAAATCAAAAAAGTCTCTGCAAAGCAGCATGTCTAGCACTGGGAGGAAAATATTTCTTGAAGAAAGAAGCAATCAAGCAATTAGGGCTATCAATGGAACCAGGAGGTAATCTATTAAACCAAGCCCTAGCTTCTCCTTTTAGTGAAAAAGGGAAGATCTTAGTAACAAAGTACTTGTGCATCTTAAAATCATCAGAGAACAAAGCACTTATAGTAGAAAGCTCATTCATATGAGCCACAACACTCTTATTTTCATTCCCACAAAAAGGTTCTTTCTCAACAATATCTAAATAAGATAAATCAAGAGAGAAATCATAGTCTTTATCTTTAATATCTATGGGAGAAGTGGCAAACTTAGGATCAGAGGACAACTTAGGCATAATAGTACATCTAGCGAGGAGACTCTTAATAGCAGTAGTACCATGTGTGTTTTGGCACTCTTCAACAAAATCATCAGTGAACTCAATGTAACCATCATTAATATCATAACTCTCACTAGCCTCAGGTGAGCTAACAGGTGCAACAGTGTCTTCACCAGGAGTTTTGGTATTTCTAGACTAGCCATAGTAGCATCTAGAAAAGGACCTAATGAACCACTCGCATCAAGCACAATAGAAGTAACATCATGAGCATCAAAAGCAGTTCCAGACTCAGCAGTAGTAGCAGTGTGTGTAGCATGTGTATGTGGTGGTGGTGTGACAAGCTTACTTATAACAGACGACGAATCAAGAGCAGCAGAGGTGTTTAGGACTGTACCTCTTCTTGTAGTGGATGGTATAATAGGGAACTTTCCATCACGAGACTTCCCCATGATGAAAGGAGTAGCAGTGAACAATAATAGATCCAAGTGAACTTACAAATAAAGCTATGCTCCGTCAACAGCGCCAGAAAATAGTCTTGATGACCCACAAGTATAGGGGATCGCAACAGTCTTCGCGGTTAGTATTACCCAATTTATTGATTCGACACAAGGGAGCCAAAGAATATTTGCAAGCCTTAACAACTAAGTTGTCAGTTCAGTTGCACCTGGAAATAGTTCTTGCTCACAGAAGTTTATCAGTAGCAACAGTTTATAGTAGCAACAACAAAGCAGCAGCAACAACAACAACAACGGGAGCAATAGTAACAGTAATGGTAACAGTAGGATTCGAGTGCGGTAGGCATAGGGATGATGGACGGGTGTTGCATGGACGAGTCTAAACATGTAACTTCAAGATATAGGGCATTGCAGATAAATAATAACAAGCATCTAAGTACTAAATAATCCTAGGCATGTGCTCCAAATATAGTCATACGTGCTCGCAATGAGAACTTGCACAACATCTTCTGTCCAGCCAGCCCGTGGCAGCGGGGCCTCTAGGGAACTACTGACAATTAAGGTGCTCCTTTTAATAGAGCACCGGAGCAAAGCATTAACACTCCGCGAACACATGTGATCCTCACACCACAACCATCCCCTCTGATTGTCCCAATTATTGTCACTTTGGGGCCTTTTGGATCCGGACAATGATATGTGTACACAACTTGCAAATAAGATCACAAACAATACTATCATAATGATTTAATAATAAGTTCAGGTCTGAGATCATGGCACTCGGGCCCTAGTGACAAGCATTAAGCACAACAAGTTGCAACAAAGTCAAATAGCACAAGAGAAACTAGGCACTATGCCCTAACAGATCTTATTTGATTACATGATAGAACTCATCCAATCTCTACCATCCCCAAGCCTACAACGGGGTATTACTCACTCATGGATGAGGAAAAAATCGGTGGTTGATGGAGATGCGTTGGTGATGATGATGGCGATGATCCTCTCCAAATTCCCCGTCCCGGCAGGGTGCCATAACGGAGTTTCTGGATCCGAATCTTGGTTTCTGGTGGCGGCGGTGGAGCGGATCTCTTTCTAGAAAACTATCGACCCCCCTCGGTTTTTAGGTCGAAAGGCAACTTATAGGCGCAGAGGGAGGCCGAGGGGGGCCTAGGGTGGCTGCACCCCTCCAGGCGCGACCAGTGGTGGGCCTGCGCCTGGGATGGGTGAGGCCCCCCCAGGCCGCCTCTCCGTCTCTCCTTCTGGCTCTGTGGATCTTCTGGTAAAATATATTTTTTGGCATATTTTCCGGGATTTTTCCTGATAGTTCATTTTCTGCACAAAAACAAGACACCAAGGTAATTCTACTGAAAACAACGTTAGTCTGTGTTGTTTGTATCCAAATCACACAAGTTTAAAAAAGAAACAATAGCAAAGTGTTCGAGAAAATAGATACGTTTTGGACGTATCAACTATGCGAGGCTGTGGTGGCGACGTAGGACATGCGTGGTAAGGTGGAAGGGAAGAGTGAACGACAAGGTCTAGATCGAGCTCCGGCAGTTTCGCCACTTCGACGACGAGAAGATGTCTTTTGATGCCGCTGAGATCAACCATCCACGCACTAATCGTCTGCCACGTGCGACAGCTTGCGCGTGTCCGCTCCAGGCACTAGAGGCTGATCGAGAAGGCTCGACTAAGGGTAGGGTCCTATCGTTCTACACATCGATCATCTACATCTAAGGTATTAGGCAAAAGATGGAAAGAGATGCGTTGGCGATGGTAGAGCAAGCAGCGTGCAAGGATCAATGACAAGTATGCATGTAAGACTACCCCTTCCAATCATTTTTTTCCTTCTCTAATTTCTCTATTGGAAAGAGATCGCTTGTGCGAAAAGAGATTATTTAGTTGGGACGGGGGTCAAGCTCACCTTATGTTGTCTTTGCATTCAGGAGGGTAATCATGTGCACTCAGCAAAGTGTTCGGAATTTTCTTGTGCAATTCAATATTCAGAAATAAAAAATGGCGATCATGCTCGCCTGAAGTTCTAAATTTTGTGTATTCTTAGATGATTTGCTATTTTGTTTTAGTTGAAACATGCATTGCACGTACATGACTACTAGTGGTATAGCAAATCATAAATGTATAGGACACCTTCAAAGTTCATAAGGGTGACTAGATACAAATAGTTCAAGAACAAGCAATATCAACCTTATGAATCAATCAACAAGTTTTGGGACAATGCACATAGAACTAAGAATGACAACTATGCTCTCTTAATTGGTGCCTAAGGATACAAGGTGGAGACTCAATATAATAGTTGAAGAAATGCCCTTCAAAGGGAAGCAGGTATTTCAAGTTTCATAAAGAGCTTCCAAAATTATGGTACTTGTTAGCTTTCAGCTCTCATTGCCCCTATCATAAGCATCTTAAAGTGATTAAGGTTAAAGTGAACAAACTATAGAGTATATGCTTGACAAAGTATAAGTTGGCAATCTCATGTCCCTTGAGTACGAGGGTGATACGTTGGAAACGTATCTATAATTTTTGATACTCCATGCTTGTTTAGTATCTACTTTTCTTTACTTGTCCACACTTTGAGGTGCTTTTTACATGTTTTCTGGTACTAACCTACTAACAAGTTGCAACAGTGCCAGATGCCTATTTTCTGTTGTTTTTGGTTTTAGAAAAGTTAGTAAAGAAATATTCTTGCAATTGCACGGGACAAACATCAAAGTCAATTACTTTCCATGGAGAACAAGAAGTCTAGAGGGGAGCCGGAGGGGCCAGCCAGGGCAGCCAGACCCACCCCAAGCGCGGGTGGGCCCAGCCCCACGCCTGGCTAGGGTTTAGGCACCCTGTCCGCTGCCTCGGCCTCCCCCTTCGCCTATAAGAAGCCCCCGATGCAAAAACCCTGAGGACTCGACCAAAAATCCACGAAACCGTCTGTAGCCGCCGCCACCATCGTCCCTAGATCGGGGGGATCTGAAGTTCTTCCCGGCACCCTACCGGAGGGGAGATCATCCCAGAGGCCTTCTCTCCAGTATGATGCATGAGTAGTTCCACCTTGGACTATGGGTCCATGTAGTAGCTAGATGGTTGTATCTCCTCCTTTGTGCTTTCATGTATAGATCTTGTGAGCTCCGTTCATGATCAAGATCTAATCTATCTGTAATCATGCGTGTTGTGTTTGCAGGGATCTGATGGATATTGAGATTATTATGTTGGTTTGATTAATGGTTTTGTCTTTATGATTCTATCATGTCTGTGTTGTTTGTGATCTTGCATGCTCTCCATTGTTAGTAGCTATCTTGGCCAAGTAGTTGCTAGTGACTCCAAGAGGGGGTATTTATGCTCGATAGTGGGTTCAGCCTCTAGTTTCCAAGGAAAGTTACAGAAATCTCTTCGGTTGTAGATGTGTTGTTACCACTAGGGAGAAAACAACGGTCTCTTATACATGGAACATGTGGACTGTTTACCTTACACACTTTGCTTAAAGCAGTTGCCTGTTGCTTGTAACTTAATACTTGAGGGGGGTCGGATGATAACCTGAAGGTGGACTTCTAGTCATAGATGAAGTTGGATGGCGGTCTATGTATATTGTTGTATTGCCCAATCGAATCTCATAGGATCTTTCTGACTAGTAATTGCATTGTTATGCCTCTCAGTTCCTGTCAATTGCCCTGCTGTAATTTGTTTACCCTTCATGCCATGTTGTTTATCTAACGAGAGCACCTCTAGTGAACTATGGACCCCAGTCCAATCTTTACCATTGATACACCTTCCACTGTTACTTTCTTATTTGCTGCAAACCATTACCTTCCACACCATATGTTTAATCCTTTGTTATAGCAACCAGTGAGATTGACAACCTCACTGTTAGTTGGGGCAAAGTCTTGAGGTTGTGTTGTGCAGGTCTCCGCGTTGCTTGCAACACCTGTGTGACATTTTCTTCCTCCTACTGGTTTGATAACCTCGGTTTCTTACTGAGAGAAGACTTGCTGTTGTGCTGCTTCACACCTTGCTCTTGGGGTTCCCAAGAGTCTCCTCATCAACTGAGCCATCAACAAGTTTTCTGGCTCCGTTGCCGGGGAGGCTAAGGACGTCTTCACAAGGGGAGTCCTTCACTTCCTTTCTCTTTACTTTGTTTTTTGTTTGCTTTGTTTCTTTTGCTTGGTTTTTTTGCCTCTTTCCACCCCCCCCCAAAAAAATAGTCTAGTTTGGTTTGCTTTCTTTATTTAAAAACACAAAAAAATAGTTCCTGCTCTAGTTGTTGCTGTTGTTTTTGGCTTGCCCACCTTTGCCAAAATGAACTCTGCTGAGAACACCAAGCTGTGTGACTTCACTAGCACCAACAACGATGATTTCCTAAGCACTCCTATTGCTCCACCTGCTCCTGATGCTACCTTTTATGAAATTAAGCATGTTTGTTGAATCTTGTGATGAGAGAGCAATTTTCTGGTGCTGGTTCTGATGATCCTGCTGCCCATCTTAATACCTTTGTTGAACTTTGTGAGATGCAGAAGTATAAGGATGTAGATGGAGATATTATTAAGCTCAAGCTTTTTTCCTTTCTCCTTGAGGGGAAAAGCTAAAGAATGGTGCTTTTATTGGAAAGATGCTTTTATTGGAAAGATGCTTTTATTGGAAAGTATTATCCTCCTTCTAAGATTATATCTATGAGAAGTGATATTATGAAATATAAACAAATTGATAGTGAACATGTTGCTCCAGCTTGGGAAAGAATGAAATCTTTGGTTAAAAATTGCCCTACTCATGGACTCACTGCTTGGATGATTATCCAGACTTTTTATGCAGGTTTGAACTTCTCCTCAAGAAATCTGTTGGATTCAGCTGCTGGAGGTACTTTTATGGGGCTCACTTTGGGTGCTGCAACAAGGCTCCTTGATAATATGATGGTCAACTACTCTGAATGGCATGTTGAGAGAGATCCACATGGTAAGAAGGTAAATTCTGTCGAGGAAACTTCCTCTTTGAGTGAAAAGATTGACGTTATTATGGTTATGCTTGTTAATGGGAAAGCTCCTCTAGATCCTAATAGTGTTCCCTTAGCCTCTTTGGTTGCTCAAGAAGAGCAAGTTGATGTGAACTTCATTAGAAACAACAATTTCAACAACAATGCCTATAGGAATATTTTTGGTAGTAACAACAATTATAGGCCTTATCCTCCTAATAATGGCAATTCCTATGGTAGTTCTTACAATAATGCTAGAAGTGCCCCCTCTGAACTTGAAGTCATGCTCAAAGACTTTATTAGCAAGCAAGCCACTTTTAATAAGACTATAGAGGAAAAGCTTTTAACTGTTGAGAAAAATATTTCCTCTTTGTCTGAAGCTCAGTCCTCCTTGATTAATAAAATGGCTGCTAAACCTGAAGCCATGGAGAACACCTTTGCTACTGCTCATGCCATACAAGTTACTATTGATGAAAATGTTAGGTTGTTAGCTCAACTTCATGCTAGGTGGGAAAGGGAAGCTGAAATTGATAGAAACAACTGTAGAGGTTCATAGCATGGAAAACAAAAAAAATCTACCGCATGAACACACAATTAAGATCTAATTTATGATCAAGCCAAGATCTATCTACTAGATTGTAGAAACGAGTCGATGTAGTACTAACCCTCAAAGATCCAAAGCGGTTAACGAGAGCAGATTCTCGTGGGTGATGTAGTCGTACACTTGCCGATCTCAAGATCGCGTAGACGATCCTTCCGGCGCTGCGTTCCGGCAACGCTCCCGCAGTCGGTCACACGTTCGGTACTCGATGAAGACCTTCCTCTCCCTTTTTCCAACAGGCAGCGGAGGTGAAAAAATAGTACTCTCCTCGCGATTCCGGCAGCACGGCGGCGTGGTGTCGGAAGTAGAGGGGAGATCTCGCAGGGCTTCGCCTTAAGCCGGAGCGAGTATGGTGGAGTATGAGAGAGGCCTTGGCGATCTACGGTTTAGAGGGCACCAAGGGGAGGGCTTGGTCGACGGCTAGGGTTTGGGGAAACCCTAACTTGCCGAGTTAGAGGAGGCCCTAGGCGGCGACGACTTTGGAGGAGGCCGGCGGCTTGGGGCTAGGGTTTGAGGTGAGTTGGGTGTGTGGGAGAGGGGCAGCCCTACCCCTCCTTATATAGGTGGGAGGGTGCGGCTTGGGAGGAGGGAGTACTCCTCCAACTCCTCCTCCTTGGCCGGCGGGTGGAGGGAGGAGACTTCCTCCCCAAGTAGGTTTCCTACTCTCCCTCCACCAAGCAAACTTGCCGTTTGACTTTTTCAAATTGGCGTTTGACTTTCAAACTAGGATTTGATTTCTCCCTTTATTTTGCCTAGCCAAGTGACCTAGTACATGATGCAACCATTCCACATTGTCATGAAACGTTCATGTACCCTTCCCCTCCGGAGTGCCGGGCCTTCCGGACCCTTCTAGAACATTCCTGGTGAAAACACCGGAATCATTTCTCAACTCCGAAACAGGACTTTCCTTATATGAATCTTATTTTCCGAACCATTCCGGATCTCCTCGTGATATCCCGGATCCCATCCGAGACTCCGAACAACATTTGATCTCTTACTCATCATTCCATAACTACTCAACAACATCGAATCCTTAAGTGTGTCTCCCTACGGTTTGTGAATTATGCGGACATGACCGAGACATTTCTCCGATCAATAACCAATAGAGGAATCTGGAAATTCATATGGCTCCCACATATTTCTATGATTTATTTGCGATCGAATGAACCACTTACATACGATACCAATTTCCCTTTGTCTCACGATAGTTTACTTATCCGAGGTTTTGATCGTCGGTATCTAGTTCAACCTCGTTACTGATAAGTACTCTTTTCTCGTTCCCGTGATATGTGATCCCTTGTGAGCCAGTCACATGCTTGCAAGCTAATTGGATGACATTCCACCGAGAGGGCCCAGAGTATATCTATCCGTCATATGGATGGACAAATCCCACTCTTGATCCATGTGCCTCAACACATACTTTCCGAACACTCAATGCCACCTTTATAGCCACCCAGTTACGGTGTGGTGTTTGATGTCAACAAAGCATCCTTCCAGTGATGGTGATTAACATGATCTCATGGTCGAAGGAATTAGGTTACTATGTATCAGAAAGCTTATAGCAAATGAACTATATTAAATGACTTGATCTTTATGCTACGCTTAACTATAGGAGTATGTCCATCACATCATTCTCCTAATGATATGACCCTATTGTTAATAACATCTCTATGTTCATGATCAGGAAACCATGATCATATATTAACCAACAAGCTAGTTTAACAAGAGGCTTTACTAGGGACTCTTATGTTTACAATTCACACAAGTATTAATGTTTCCGGTTAATACAATTATAGCATGGTATGTAAACATTTATCATAAGTATGAAGATATGATAATAACCACTTTATTATTGCCTCTTGGGCATATCTCCAACAGTCTCCCACTTGCACTAGAGTTAATAATCTAGTTTCAAACCTTCGTGCATTCAACACCTATGGCTTTCCGGTGTTGTATTTACACGATTGCTAGTGATCAACTGATCTCCAGATCCGACACTTCCAGGTCCGTGTGTAATTGCATATCTTTGCGTCTCTACGCATCATTCATTCTCTAATGAGATGGCTTTGTATAAATTTGGTCCTTTGGTGAGACCTTTAGTTCTTTGGGGTTAAAACATGTTGATAATATTGTCTTACAATATATCTTCATAGTATTATCCCACTGTGAACTACACCTAGTTTGATAACAAACTACTTGACACAAATGCCCTCTTTAGCTGCTATAATAGCAGTCATATACTCAGCCTTTTGTTGTAGTATCTGTCACAATGTCTTAACTTTGGAACTCATCCAAATCCATTATGGAACTTACTTTCCATTATATTGTGTCACCCTTAGTTCAGATTGAGATAAACTTAATTTGTACCTTGTGACAAAACTAGTATCAATGTAGTACTTTTACAATGAACTAACCATCTATTTGCCACTTCTACAAAATAATATACTCTTAATTCTTCTAAAAGATCATAAGAATATCCTTACTATCGTCTAATGATCATCTTATAAATCATTCTGGTATATGCTCATAACATTTAGAGCATAGGACATATCTGGATTTGTACATATCACTGTATGATTGATATAAATACTCTTTGTGATTTCATACATCAAGTATCAATCTATACTTGAATCTTTGTTTCACTTACCAAGTGTCAATACACTTGAATATATCATCAATATTGAACTCATTCAATCCTTTCTGTGCGACAAGAACCTTTCTTGTAGTTTCTATATTGAACTCATTCAATACATCATCTATGTACTTTCGGCACAACCATATTAGCGTCTATTGATGCCAAATATTTGGGTTTTGCCTAAGTCTTTCATCGGGATGAAATTCTTAATATGTGTTAATAAAAGATACATCATTTCCAATCAACAATATGTCTTCCACACAATGTATTAGAAACATGTCTTAGCGCTCCCACTTAATTTCTTGCAAATGCAAGCATCTTCATCGTCTCTGACGAATTTAAACTCCTTTAACAGTTTCATCATAGTGAAGATTCCAACTCCACGATGCTTACTTCAACCATTGAAGTTTGCATATGCTTTTAGCATCCTTTGAATTAACAAAACCCTATGGACCACGTTATGCACATGTCCTAGGTAACAATTCTATTAGAAGAACTTGTTTTGTTTATTCAACTACCACATAACAAAATTATATGTAGTGGTTGCTACATTAATCCGTCTAGACTAAATATCGCTATGAAAGATCAAATCTTATCATGGTCAACCTTTGAGCATTGTTGTGAACTCTTTCCCAACATGTCGACTATTTCATAGATGTGAAACATCCATGTCTATTTTATAGATCGAAATACAACTGTAAGGTCTTACACCTTTCTCGAGGGTCCTTCAAGTTCAACACTTGATTTCTCGTGTATGGAACTATCACGGATTTTATGGCTTCAAGCCATTTTATGGAGTCAGGGCCCATCATCGCTTCTTTGCATGTAGTCCGTTCATTATTTTCAAATAATGATTCAACCCTCAAATCTTGGTATTTGATTGTTTACCCGACCTACTTGGTTCAATAGAAAATTTGACCTCCGTAACCACAACTTTTGAGGCACGTGAGCCATGAGCATTATTGCTTCCTCCGGAACACTTTTCGGCGCTGCGTAACTTTGCACATATAGCTAAGGTTCTTTTAACCTTATCAAAGTTCTGTTGTCCTCCCACTTATCTTTTCATGAAAAATTCCTTCTCAAAGAAACTTGACGTTCTAAGCGACAAACATTTCTGTCTCTGATGTTATGGAGGAATACTTAACAGTTATTCGAAATAACATACAAAACAGGTTCATCCGACTTTGGTTGCAAACATCTTTCTTATGCATAGCATACCAATGTTTAAGAAAGGACAACCTGGGTTTTATCCCAAACCATAACTTCATATGGTGTCATTTCAACAGATTATGATGGAGCTCTTTTTAGTGGAAAAATGGTAGTCTCTAAAGCTTTTAATATTTAAAATATAATGGCAGTTTTATGAATTACACCTTTGATTTTACCATGTCAAACAAGGTTTTAATTACATATCTAGAATGCTCCATACTCTTATGGTGTTTCGGGAAATGCAAATCCACGGAACGATTCCTTAAATCTTAGGTATTATGCTAAACTTTGTAACTCAAATATCTTCCTTTATGATCTTATCATAAACTATTTATATTCTTGTTACAATGATTTTGTACTTCATCTTGAAAGTCTTTGAACTTTTCAAATGTTTCACACTTCATCCTTATTAAGTAAATATTCATATATTCACTCAAATTTTCGGAGAAAGCATATGAATTTGAAATCCATCGCTCTTGACTACACATAATGGACTTCATACAACAATATGTACAAGTTCCAATAAGCTAGTCATTCGTTCCCTTTTGGCCTATGAACGAAGTTTTAATTATCTCTAGGAAAGTTTCACAAGCGTCATTTGATCAAAAATCAAAATACTCCAAAATTCCATCCACATGGAGTTTCTTCATGTTTTCTTTCCAATATAATTTAAACGGCGATGTCACTTCCTAAGTGATCTTTCAATCAATTTGTCTTTCGACATTTTTAGCACTAGTTTTATGGATGTGATTTCTCCAACGAGATTTGTGAATCATCCATCTTTTATGGATTACGACAATTATTTGAACAACCCTTTTGTTCTCATAATACCTGATAAAACAAATCTTGAAGGCAAGCTTTGATGTTTAACAAGCATCACAATAACCCTTTATTTGTTCTTGATGAACATCATCACATATTCTTTTGCTAGTTACTTAGGCCATTGTAGTTCATGAATTGTGTTGTTTCGTATGACGATTCACACCAACAAATTCAGTATCAAATACTTAAGAACCACATTGTTTAATAAGCAAAGAATATAGCCATAACATGTATATCATCTATATACTTAAGCTGAACAATTCTAGTCTTTTCTTTTCTGCCATATATTTATGAGATTCTCTTTCAGTATTTCCTTTTCTGTTTGAAATAATCTATCATAAATAGTGAAGCCATACATATGACACATAGTCCAAAGCGTGTATAGTAAAATACCAATGTCTTTGGACTTACACTTTGAAGTAGATCACCATCATCAAATGTTTGGTGTTCTTTCAAATTCCTTTCTTTAGTAATCTCTTGGTGTAGTAAACATTTTACCTACAACAAATATTCACCCTTATCATGGAATTATCCATGATCAAGCTACTTTTAGCTTATAACGATGAATCGCGAGTATAATGTTGCTTTCCAAAACCTTTTGGAGGATTAGGACAACTAGTGTCTTCAACCTTTTGCAAATTCTCATCAAATATGAAAACATGACTTTTGCCATATTATACTCTATCATGTTGCAACCAAAACTTTGTTTCAGATATCACAATATCTTCCACACATCATGGTTTCTGAAACAACTCTTTTAGATCCTAGATAACCTTGATATTAAGACAATCCTTTGAATATCAAGAATCATGGAGACAAACATGATACTCATACACTAACACTTGGAATTGTCACTCTTGATTTAATACCAATTATTAAACTTCATGGAGTAACCGGAACTTACTGAAAGTTTGCAATGGGACTTTTAAACTTTATATTAACACTTCAAAACAATACGATACCAGTTCGTAAAGTAACTAACCAGAATTCTATAGTTCTATCATCTCAATTATAACTAAGCGCAAGGTGATAAACGGATGCCAAGGACTACAACAATTATGCAAACTCACTTTGATTTAATTTATGATAAATAGTGTTCAACTTTTAATCATATTGATGTTGAACTCCCACTCAAAACAATATCCCTCACATTGTTTTAGTGATCACACGAACCAAATTCACTACACCAAGTCCGATCATCACGTGACATGATATAGTTTCAAAGGCGAACAATCATCATGTTCATCATATCATCTATATGACTCATGCTTTACCTTTCGGTATTCCGTGTTCCAAGACCATGTTTGTACATGCTAGGCTCGTCAAGATCAAACCTTAGCTTCCGCATGAGCAAATCTGGCTTGCTCACGTTGTATACACTCGTAGAATCTAACACACCCGATCATCACGTGGTGCTTCGAAACAACGAGCTTTAGCAACGGTGCTTACTAAGGACGAACACTTTAAAACTTGAAATTGTGTGCTTGAGGGATCATCTTATGATGCTACCGTCGTGAACTAAGCAATACAAGATGCATAAAAGGATTAACATCACATGCAATTCATAATATGTGATATGATATGGCCTTTCTTCTTGTGCTTCCGATCTCCATCTTCAAGCACGAACATGATCTCCATCATCACCGGTGTGGCGTCAAGGTCAATGGCGCCGCTTCATGGTTGTCTTCCACCAGCATCAACTATTACAACTACTTTGAATAATAGACACGCATGACTTAATGGAAACAACCATATGGCTCCTACCGGTTGCCAACTTACAATAAGGGACATTGCATACATCATATATAATCACAATCATGGCCATATCACATCACAACACACCCCTGCAAAACAAAGTTAGACGCCTCTAATTTTCTTTGCATGTTTTACGTGGTTTGGGGCTTTCAATAAGTGTCGTTCTAACTTACGAACAAGAACCACAACATTGATACTAGTATTGTCAATCACCCATTGTAAATTGAATCTTAACTATGTTGGGAGAAACAGGCACCCGCAAAGCCACTTATGCAATACAAGTTGCATGTCAAGCGTGGAGCAAGTCTCATGAACGATGTCATGTAAGGTTAGCCCGGGCCGCTTCATCCCACCATCCCGCAAGATGCAAAGTACACAAGAAGCAATCGACAACAAAAGCATCAACGCCCACAATGACCATTGTGTTCTACTCGTGCAACAGATCTACATATAGACACGGCTCTGATACCACTTTAGGGGTTCGTAGCATGGAAAACAAAAAATTTCTACCGCATGAACACACAATCATGATCTAATCTATGATCAAGCCAAGATCTATCTACTAGATTGTAGCAACGAGTCGATGGAATACTAACCCTCGAAGATCCAAAGCGGTTAACGAGAGCAGATTCTCGTGGGTGATGTACTCGTACACTTGCCGATCTCAAGATCGCGTAGACGATCCTTCCGGCGCTGCGTTCCGGCAGCGCTCCCGCAGTCGGTCACACGTCCGGTACTCGATGAAGACCTTCCTCTCCCTTGTTCCAGCAGGCAGCGGAGGTTGTAGTACTCTCCTCGCGATTCCGGCAGCACACCGACGTGGTGTCGGAAGTAGAGGGGAGATCTCGCAGGGCTTCTCCTTAAGTCGGAGCGAGTATGGTGGAGTATGAGAGAGGCCTTGGCGATCTACGATTTAAAGGGCACCAAGGGGAGGGCTTGGTCGGTGGCTAGGGTTTGGGGAAACCCTAACTCGCCGAGTTAGAGGAGGCCCTAGGCGGCGGCTACTTTGGAGGAGGTCGGCGGCTTGGGGCTAGGGTTTGAGGTGAGTTGGGCGTGTGGGAGAGGGGCAGCCCTACCCATCCTTATATAGGTGGGAGGGTGCGGCTTGGGAGGAGGGAGTCCTCCTCCAACACCTCCTTGGCCGGCGGGTGGAGGGAGGAGACTTCCTCCCCAAGTAGGTTTCCTACTCTCCCTCCACCAAGCAAACTTGCCGTTTGACTTTTTCAAATTGGCGTTTGACTTTCAAACTAGGATTTGATTTTTTCCTTTTTTTTTGCCCAGCCAAGTGACCTAGTACATGATGCAACCATTCCACATTGTCATGACACATTCATGTACCCTTCCCCTCCGGAGTGCCGGACCTTCCGGACCCTTCTAGAACATTCCTGGTGAAAACACCGGAATCATTCCTCAACTCCGAAACAAGACTTTCCTTATATGAATCTTATTCTCCGAACCATTCCGGATCTCCTCGTGATATCCCGGATCCCATCCGAGACTCTGAACAACATTTGATCTCTTACTCATCATTCCATAACTACTCAACAACATCGAATCCTTAAGTGTGTCTCCCTACGGTTTGTGAATTATGCGGACATGACCGAGACACTTCTCCGATCAATAACCAATAGAGGAATCTGGAAATTCATATGGCTCCCACATATTTCTACAATTTCTTTGCGATCGAATGAACCACTTACATACGATACCAATTTCCCTTTGTCTCACGATAGTTTACTTATCCGAGGTTTTGATCGTCGGTATCTAGTTCAACCTCGTTACTGATAAGTACTCTTTTCTCGTTCCCGTGATATGTGATCCCTTGTGAGACAGTCACATGCTTGCAAGCTAATTGGATGACATTCCACCGAGAGGGCCCAGAGTATATCTATCCGTCATATGGATGGACAAATCCCACTCTTGATCCATGTGCCTTAACACATACTTTCCGAACACTCAATGCCACCTTTATAGCCACCCAGTTACGGTGTGGTGTTTGATGTCAACAAAGCATCCTTCCAGTGATGGTGATTAACATGATCTCATGGTCGAAGGAATTAGGTTACTATGTATCAGAAAGCTTATAGCAAATGAACTATATAAAATGACTTGATCTTTATGTTACGCTTAACTATAGGAGTATGTCCATCACATCATTCTCCTAATGATATGACCCTGTTGTTAATAACATCTCTATGTTCATGATCAAGAAACCATGATCATATATTAACCAACAAGCTAGTTTAACAAGAGGCTTTACTAGGGACTCTTTTATGTTTACAAATCACACAAGTATTGATGTTTCCGGTTAATACAATTATAGCATGGTATGTAAACATTTATCATAAGTATGAAGATATGATAATAACCACTTTATTATTGCCTCTTGGTCATATCTCCAACAACAACAGTGTGTGCACTATCACCACTAAACCACAAGTAGTCCCTATTCCTACTCCTACTATGCCTAAGCCTATTGAGCCTACTACTAGTGATGCTAAGTTTTATTTTGATATTGATGGTTGCCGTATTTCTAAAGTAATTATGTTCTTGCAAAATCTTGCTAGAAGTCCTGATGCTAGTGATATGCATGTTGCTTTCACTAAACATATTACAGATGCTCTTGTGAAAATTAAGGAAGAGAAGCTAAAACACAAAGCTTTTATTCCTAGGAAAGTAGAAGATAGTTGGGAACCCATTATTAATATGCAAGTGAATGACTTTGATCTCAAAGCTTCATGTGATCTTGGTTCTAGTGTCTCTATTATGCCTAGGAAGATTTATGAAATGCTTGATTTGCCACCTTTGGAAGATTGTTATTTGGATGTCCCACTCAATGATAATGCTAAAAAGAAACTCATGGGGAGTATTAATGATGATCTCATCATGGTTAACAATGCTTATGTCCTTGTTGATTTATATAATCTGGATGTTGAATACAATGCTTCTTGTCCTATTACTTTGGGAAGACCTTTTATTAGAACAGTTGGTGCCATCATTGTTATGAACGAAGGCACCATTAAATATCATTTTCCATTCAAGAAAGATATTGAACACTTCCCAATGAGAAGAGAGAAGTTTCTCTTTGCTTCCCCTTTGAAAGCAAGGTTTGATGTTAATGCTTCTTCATTTGAAAATACTTGATTCTTCTTGCTTCTCGTGCCTAACTTAAAGGCGTTAAAGAAAAGTACTTGTTGGGAGATAACCCAAGAGTTTTCTTGAGTCTTGGAAGTTATTACTTCTGTAATGACCTCTCCTTATCCTTTGTGTTTGCTTTTTGTGCCAAGAATGACCTCTAATGAAAGGGAAGTAAGATTTGGAGAGTTGCTTTCCCGAAACAGATTTTTATCATCCACCAAAAAAATCGTGAGGAGGCTCTGTAACTCGGATTGAGATCAAATTTACGAATAAATCCCTAGTATGTTATCTAACTTTGATTAGTTCAACACTTTTTTATTTGAGAAACATAAGATGTTCGGAAAAATCGGTTTCTACATGCTGGTTTGTTTTGACAGATTTCTGCCATTATTTGCATTTGCTTCTTATTGATTCCTTTTTGAGTTCTCTTTAGGTGAATTGAGCTTTTTGAAGGAGTTACTACAGTAGCTTGTGTTTTTAGTGAAAAACCTTGTTGTTTCAAGCTTTGCCAGTGGTCTAATATCTTTTGAATACACTAATGTTGCTAATGAAGATTGTGTGAAGTTTTGTATGAAGGAAAATTTTCAGGTGTAGATAGATAATGATGCAATGAGATGAAGAATGGACAAAAACTCAAGCTTGGGGTTGCCACCATGGTGTCACCCCAAGAAATATCCAAGAGGTACAAGCGTCAAAGCTTAGGGATGCCCAAGGCATCCCCTTCTTCATCAATAAAAAGCTCAGGTCTGTTTAGACACAAACAGAAGGCTTGAAGTTAGATATTTCACAGTGCCGGGCCTATCCTCTATTTACGAGAATTTAGGAGCAGGAAATAATATAGCTAGTGATTATCCAGATCAAGATGAGTAACCTTGGGAAGGTCTCCGCTTTCTCTTTATGTGGTCGTTTTTATTATTTCATGCACAGTTGTGTTGTTCTTGGAGCGTCTTAGTTTTCGTTTGCTTTGCTTAGGTTGTTTAGTTTGCTTGAATAAAGTAGTTTGGACCCCCATTCTCGCTTTGTTGTTTTGCAAATAAGTTGCTTGGTGTTAGAAAGGAGTAGTAAGTTCTTGCTTGTAAGTGCAAGAGGAGCTTGCATTGACTGTGACTTAGACTTTAGCATGACATGCTAGGTGTTGTTTAGCCTTATGATTAGTGATTATTGCTGTAGCATGTCTTGTTCCAAACAATTGGGATTGCTTAGTGTGTCTTGAAGAAATTATGCGTTGTTTTAGCATGCAAAAGCATAGTATTATGGTATTCTCCTTTGATGCTTTGCTTGGGTTGACTTGACACATGCTTACACCATGTTATGAATCTCACAAGTCACCATTAGCCTCTATGATCATTTAGTCCTTGACTTGTAGTACCACTCTTTGCTTTGATTAGTATGCTTTGTTGCACTGCATGATTTGGGCCATTATGCTCTCTTAGTTGGTTGCTCCCAGTCTTTTGCTAGCCTCCACTTGTATGAGTAAGTTCTACTCATGCCTCTGACTCCCAAGAAACCAAGTTATTCCAAAGTGTCCACTATAAACTCCTATGCATGGTGTGTTACACCATTCCAAGTATATTCTTGTTTTTTAACTATCTTCCAATTAAAAACTATTTTGTTATATGAAAACTTAGTGATTAAATCCCTCACGAACTTGATGGCACACTTTATTATTTGCCCCTAATAAACTTGAACCATTGTGACAACTTTGTTGTATATGCTTGCACTTATAAGTTGGAATTAGCAGAACCGTGCTGTCACGGGGAACGTTTTCAACATTGCACTTGTACTTTGTACTCAGTTGATATCATGTTATTTTGTCTATGGATGTCACCGGTGTGAAATAAAGAGGGAACTTGTAAGTCCATGGAGTTTGTATCATGTGTTAGAGAAACGCCTGGGCCTCTAGCCTAAGCCATGCCTAATCATGGTGGAAACTTGCAGCATCACCATAATGAGCTATCTATGAATTATCTTCAGTAAAAAGCTATGCATATGGTAAATAAAAAGATTGTTGGTATGCTCATTGTCTGCTTGCCTTGTCATTTTGGTTATGGGAAAGCTCCTGTACCATGTGCAAGGGGTACCCCGTTGGCAGTTATCAATGATATGCAAATACTTAAAATGACAAGAACTTACCTGGACCCAAAGTTGAGTATGCATGAGGTGTGGCCCTCGTATTCAAGGGACTTGAGATTGCCAACTTATACTTCGTCAAGCATATACTCCAGCTTTGCCACTTTAACCTTAACCATTTCAAGATGCTTATGATAGGGGCAATGAGGGCTGGAAGATAACAAGTACCATAATTTTTGGAAGCTCTTTTTGAAACTTGTAATCCCTACTTCCTTTACAAAAAGTCCCTTTTTCCACCATTATTTGAGTCTCCACCTTCTACCTTTAGGCACCATTAAGGGAGCTTAGTTGTCATTCTGTGTGTAGTGTTCCAAAGCTTATTAATTGATGCATATTGTGTTATTACTTGTTCTTGTGCTATTTGTTTCTAGTCACCCTTGTGAACTTTGCAGGTGTCCTATGCATCTATTTGCTACTCTATGAGGGACAAGCTGATTGCCACTATGCTATGTTTTCTGCATGTGAAACAAACAAACGTTTTTCAATGCATGTTATTCATGATCCTTGTTTGTAGCTTGTCATGTTGCATGCATAGTTACTATGTCCTATTGTTAGAACTCCATCTTTCATGCACATGTTTAGAGTTCTTTGATCCCAACTTTCAATGTTTGCAAATGGTTGGATCTTTATTGTGAGGGTGCATGTCACCTCAAAAATTATTCTGTTTATCACTTACCTACTCGAGGACGAGCAGGAGTTAAGCTTGGGGATGTTGATACGTTGGAAACGTATCTATAATTTTGATGCTCCATGCTTGTTTAGTTTCTACTTTGATTTACTTGTCCACACTTTGAGGTGCTTTTTACATGTTTTCTAGTACTAACCTACTAACAAGTTGCAACAGTGCCAGATGCATGTTTTCTGTTGTTTTTGGTTTTAGAAAAATTAGTAAAGAAATATTCTCAGAATTGGACAGGACAAACGTCAAAGTCAATTACTTTCCGTGGGAACAAGAAGTCTAGAGGGGAGCCAGAGGGGCCAGACCCACCCTAGGCGTGGGTGGGCCCAGCCCCATGCCTGGCTAGGGTTTGGGCACCCTGGCCGCCGCCTCGGCCTCCCCCTTAGCCTATAAGAAGCCCCCGATGCAGAAACCCTGAGGACACGATCAAAAATCCACGAAACTGTCTGTAGCCGCCGCCACCATCGTCCCTAGATCGGGGGGGGGGGGTCTGAAGTTCTTCCCGACACCCTGTCGAAGGGGAGATCATACCGGAGGCCTTCTCTCCGGTATGATGCGTGAGTAGTTCCACCTTGGACTATGGGTCCATGTAGTAGCTAGATGGTTGTATCTCCTCCTTTGTGCTTTCATGTATAGATCTTGTGAGCTCCGTTCATGATCAAGATCTAATCTATTTGTAATCATGCATGTTGTGTTTGTGGGGATCCGATGGATATTGAGATTATTATGTTGGTTTGATTAATGGTTTTGTCTTTATGATTCTATCATGTCTGTGTTGTTTGTGATCTTGCATGCTCTCCGTTGTTAGTATCTATCTTGGCCAAGTAGTTGCTAGTGACTCCAAGAGGGGGTATTTATGCTCGATAGTGGGTTCATGCCTCTAGTTTGCAAGGGAAGTGATAGAATTCTCTTCGGTTGTAGATGTGTTGTTGCCACTAGGGAGAAAACAGCGGTCTCTTGTTCATGGAACACGTGGACTGTTTACCTTACACATTTTGCTTAAAGCAGTTGTCTGTCTTGCAACTTAATACTGGAGGGGGTTCGGATGATAACCTGAAGGTGGACTTCTAGTCATAGATGAAGTTGGATGTCGGTCTATGTATATTGTTGTATTTCCCAATCGAATCTCATAGGATATTTCTGACTAGTAATTGCATTGTTATGCCTTGCTCAGTTTCTGTCAATTGCCCTGTTGTAATTTGTTTACCCTTCATGCCATGTTGTTTATCTAAGGAGAGCACCTCTAGTGAACTATGGACCTCGGTCCAATCTTTACCATTGATACACCTTCCACTGTTACTTGCTTACTTGCTGCAAACCATTACCTTTCACACCATACGTTTAATCCTTTGTTACAGCAACCGGTGAGATTGACAACCTCACTGTTAGTTGGGGCAAAGTCTTGAGTTTGTGTTGTGCAGGTCTACGCGTTACTTGCAACACCTGTGTGATGTTTCCTTCCTCCTACTGGTTCGATAACCTCGGTTTCTTACTGAGGGAAGACTTGATGTTGTGCTGCTTCACACCTTGCTCTTGGGGTTCCCAACAGGCTCCTCATCAACTGAGCCATCAGAGGGCCGCTCCTCATGCTACTCAATTTTAGTCATCGGTAAGTTCTTGTCATAGTAAGTACATGTGTATCATAGAGAACCGCCAACAGGGTACCCCTTGCACATGATACATGAGCTATCTCATATCAAACTGACAAGACAAGCAGACACTGAGCATCTCAACAATCGTCTTATTTACCATGGGAAAATGGTGCTTTTTTCTCTCTTTCCCCTCTTCTCATCTTTTTTTCTTTTTTCTCAATCTCTTTCTCTTTTTTTATAAGAAGAATGCTTCATAGATTGCTCACTATGGTGATGCTGCAAGTTTCCATCATGATTAGGCATGACTTAGGTTAGCGGCCCAAGCGTTTCTCTAACACACATACATAACTCCATGGACTTATAAGCTCCCCTTTTATTTCACACCGACGACATCCATAAACAAAATAACATGAAATCAACCGGGTAAATATTTACAGGTGTTGAAAGCGTTCCCCATGACAACACGCTTTTGCTAATCCCAACTTATCAGTGCAAGCATATACAACATAGATGACACGATGGTTCAAGTTTATTAGGGGCAAGAAAAATAAAGTGTGCCATCAAGTTTGTGAGAGCTTTAATCACTAATTTTCACATAACAAAATGAATTTTTAATTAGAAGGCAGATAAAACAAAAATATACTTGGAATGGTGTAACACACCATACGCAGGAATTTATAGTGGACACTTTGAAATAACTTGGTTTTTTGGGAGTTGGATGCATGAGTATAGCTTACTCAATACAAGTGGAGGCTAGCAAAAGACTGGGAGCAACCAACTAAGAGAGCAATAATGGCCATAATCATGCAGAACAACAAAACATTACTAATCAAAGCATAGAGTGATACTACAAGCCAAGGACTAAGTGATCATAAAGGCTATGGTGACTGGTTCATAGTCATAACATGGTGTGAGCATGTGCCAAGTCAACCCAAACAAAACATCAAAGAAGAATATACAATATTATGCTTTTGTATGCTAAAACAACGCATGAGTCTTTTAAGGCACATTAAGCAATCCCAATTATTTGGAACAAGTCATTCTACAACAATAACCACTAAGCATAGGGTCAAAACAACACCGAACATGACATGATAAGGTCTAGGCCACATTCAAAACAAACTCCTTTTGTATCACTTATAAACATGAAGCTTTCTACTCGTTCTCCAACACTAATCAACTTATTTGAAACAACACAACGAAAATGGGGGTCCAACCACTTTATTCAAGCAAACTAAGCAAACAAAAACCAAAAACGAAAACTAAGACGCTCCAAGAACAACACAACAGTGCACGAAACAATAAAAACGAAGTGTCTAGAAAGACCTGAGATTTTTATTGATGAGGAAGGGGATGCCTTGGGCATTCCTAAGCTTTGACGCTTGTACCTCTTGAATATTTCTTGGGATGACATGGGGTGACATCCCCAAGCTTGAGATTTTGTCCATTCTTCATCTCATTACATCGTTTTTTTCTTACACGTGAAAATTTTCCTTTATACAAAACTTTACACAATCTTCATTAGCAACATTAGTAAATTTAAAATATAATAGACCTTTGGGTTTAGTTTCAATACAGCAAAACTTTCACTAAAGACACAAGCTACTATAGCAATTTCCTCAAAGAGCTCAATTTCGCAAAAAGAACCCAAAAAGGAATCAATAAGAAGCAAATGCAAATAATGGCAGAAATCTGACAAAACAGACTAGCAGGTAGAAACCGATATTTTCGAAGACCTTCTGTTGCTCAAATAAAAAAGTGTTGAAGTAACGAAAGTTAGCTAACAAACTGGGGGATTTATTTAGAAAATTACAGCTCAATCCGACTTACAGAGTTTTTTCAAGAATTTTTACAGTGGAGCGCAAAAATCTATTTTGAGACAGCAACTCCCCAAATCTTACTTTCCTCTCATTAGAGGTTATTTTTGGCACAAAAATCAAATAAAAAGGATAAGGATAGGTTATTACAGAAGTAATAACTTCCAAGACTCAAGAAATCTATTGGTTATCTTCCAAGAAGTACTTTTCTTTAACGCCTTTAAGTTAGATTATAAAAAGCAAGATTTAAGTATTTTCAAATAAAGAAGCATTAAGAGCAACTTTTGTTTTAATAGGAGAGGCAAAAGGTATTCAATACCTTTCTTGAATGGGAATTAATATTTAATGGTGCCTTCCTTCAGTTGAAAAGCTTTCATGGGAAGATTTGTTTTGGTTTCATAGGCATGAACACAAGTGTTCAAGGTCGACCCCCACTTAACCATTATTCATCTTTCCAATCACTTTCCTTTTAAAACGTTTTTAGGTAACAAGTATAACTATTTTTTTTGTAAATCACAATCCCTATCCATACTAAGATAGAAACCAACTTAAAAATGAAATTAAAAACTACTTAGAGATAAAGCAAACAAGTGCACACAAGAATATTCACCTACATGCTATTGCTCCCCGACAACGGCACCATAAAAGGTCTTGATATCCCACAAGTATAGGAGATCGTGTGTAGCCTTTTTGATAAGTAAGAGTGTCAAATCCAATGATGAGCTAAAGGTAGGATAAATATTCTCTCAAGTTTTATCAACCACTGATAAAACTATACATACACTAAACGTTTACATTATCTGAGAAATAAAACTAGAGCAACAAAACGAGTACTAGAGAAAGCTTTGCAAAACAACAAGAAAATAAAGCTAGTTGTTGCAGCAATAAAATACACTAAACTAACAGAACCATGAGTGTGGAATAGTGGTGGTAATTGTGATGGCTCTGTCCAAGTTTAATTGGCGAATAAATCGGGTTCATTGTCTTCAATGCAGTTTTCTATGTGGGAGAGGCTAAATATACATGCGCTTCACTACTTAGAATTACATGTACTATATGATTGGATTGTTAGCAAACATCCGTAACTACTAACAATGTATTAAGGTTTCCCCAACCATAACATTAAGTTAATGATCCTCTTACTCCCATACGTGCAACGTTCCGGTTCGCGTCCTTAGGTTTCTGTCACTCCGGCAAAACTTCCCCTTCCTCTTACACATACTACAAACCCTATGATGTTTAATCCATGCACGCACAAATATAATGAACACCAAAGGACTGTACCATATCAACATACAACTCTAATGAACCAAAGACGTTCAACCATTCAATCTAAGAACAAAGAAACTACACAAACATGACATAGATCATAGGATTATAACTTATAGCATCAAACACCATGTTTATATAGGCGGTACAAAGGTGTGTGGGAGGATAAACCACTGCATACTAGGAGAATTAGGTGATGGAGATGGCGGTGAAGATGGTAAAGAGGGCGGCGGGGTGCAGGGGACTCCTTTCCCACCGCCGGTATCATGGGGAACACCGCCCCTTAGCCCCCTTTCTTCATGGCTTCTTGGAAGCCCTCCCCCATAGAGATGAGATCCATATGGGAGGCAAAAACGTGACTTTGGTGGCTGCAAATCCGTGGGTGGATGTGTCTCCCACGAATTAGGTTTTCTCCCTTTATATAGCTTTTCGGATTCCCGTCACCCCATCTTGGGCTGCAGTAAATCGGGTCTAGCGGCCCCATACGAACTCGAAATCAGCTAAATTTTATTGAAATTTTCTACAACTTTATAGTTGAAGAGTTTCTATTTAACGCCATCTTCGACCCGAAAAGTGACCATATTCAAAAAGAGATAGATTTCTGAAAAATCCCAATTTGACTCTAACAAAGGTTCTTGATGATTCCTACACATCAAAGTGTAAAACAAAAACATTGTGCACTTCTACAACTATTAATAGGTTAGTCCAAATAACTCATGAACTTTATATAAAAAGAAGTGTCAAAAACATAATAATAGCATAAAACCATCAAAAATTATAGATACGTTATAGACGTATCAGCTAGCTAATCGATCACGGTCATAGCTAGCCAATCGGAACTAGAGCTCGCGTGTGCATGCGTGGTAGCTAGCTAATCCCTTGCGCACGCATGTCCGCACTGTGCCGCTCTTGCCCGTCGGCCGCGCAGCTCGCGTGTGGTAGCTCGCTCGCCCGCCTGCCCGCTCGCGCAGCTTGCCGTCTGCTGCTCGTCGACGCAGCTCGTTGCCTACGCCAGTACGTGTCCGCCTGCGCCCGCCGTCCGGCACGAGCAACCTTGGCCGGAATTTCATCTAGTTTTGCCGCAAATTGATAGGAATCATGATGGATTGTTAAAGATCAATTGGAGCTCGATGGCCGAATTCCAGCGAATATGGCGCAACTCCGGTGGAGATCTTGGCTAAAGTTCTGTGTCGCCTAGTATTGTCCAACTTACAGGCCAACCAGTAAAACGCCTCCCAACATGTGTAGGTCGTGGGAGAGATTTTACCGCGCCTCTTAAAAAAATATAGGTTGGATGTGTTTTACGGGCTAGCCACCGATATTTTGTCTGTAACTATAAAAAACACTTATTTTACGGGTTTGACCATATTTAGGAACAGTGCTAGAGATGCTCTAACTAGTATGGACATTGTGCGAGTAGAAAAATGTCCTAGTCTGATGATAAAGAATCGTGACCGAGAGCAGTGAAAAACTGAAAACAACCACTGAGAGGGAGCTATTCACAAGTCACCAGGATGAATGCATGAGAAAGAAAAAATTGTGCACGCACGAGATCTCATCCGTACACGAGGCACCGAATGTCTTCGACGGAAATTCAAAATCTTTCAAAACATCCCGACCGGACCGACACCGCCCCACGCTCCGTCTCCCTCGCCTCGCAAATGGGCGTTCACTAGCGAACCATCGCGACCGGCGCGTGGAGCACTGGACATGGCCCACCGAGAAGTGACAGTATGAGCGCACCTTCTCGTGCGCGTAGCCTTGCGGCTGAGACCCCGACCCGAAACCTACCGGCTCCCCCGTGCGAGCCCGAACGGACGGACGAACAAAATGACGCTCCACTCCTGACCTGACGCAACTCCAAACTCCCTCCCTCCTTCTATTTCACTTTGCATTTTCCACTTTCGAAAAAATCGATTTTACCCTTTTATTCCCCTCCCATCTTCTCTCTCTTCCCCCTTCGGATCCAAACTCCCTCACGAACGCCACCGCCACAATTTGAAACCCTAGGCCGCCGCATCGATCCGGGGACGGCGATTGCATTGGAGGTAGCGCTCGGCTGTAGCGTCTCGTCTAGCGGCGGCGTCGGGGCCCCAGCGGCCGGCCATGTCGACCGAGGACGAGAAGCTCCTCAAGGAGGCGAAGAAGCTGCCGTGGGACGAGCGGCTGCAGCACAAGAACTGGAAGGTGCGGAATGACGGCAACATCGACCTCGCCGCGCTCTGCGACTCCATCACCGACCCCAAGGACTCCCGCCTCCGCGAGTTTGGTGAGACACGCTCCCACCACCTCCCGATCCGCCCCATTGAGCGCTCGGATCCGCGGTCATGCTTCATCCGCGCGGTTCCATTTCGGGATTTCTGTCGTTTTTCCCTGCGTTAGATCTGAACTTCGGTGTTTTTTTTCCCCTTGTGTGGTGGTGGTGGTTAGCTCCGTTGTTTAAGAAGGCGGTTTCGGATTCGAACGCGCCCGTGCAGGAGAAGGCGTTGGATGCCCTGCTAGCCTTTCAGCGAGCAGCTGATGCTGATGTATCGAGGTGCGTGCCTACATGATGCTACGTCATTTGTTTGCTGTTGTGCTTATGGTTACTTGACCAATGCCTTTTGGAATTGGCCCGTCCCAGGTATGCCAAAGAGGTGTGCGATGCCATTTGTGCCAAGTGCCTCACTGGTCGGCCTAAGACCGTTGAGAAGGCTCAAGCTGCATTCCTTCTTTGGGTGGAGCTAGAGGCGTCAGAGGCCTTCCTTGTAAGTACTCGGTGACTATTTAAGCTATGGATTATGATTATTCGTATGCATTGAGCAAATTGTTATCGTTTTCTCTCAGCCACTTTGTCTCCCACAGCTTATGCTACACCATTTTGTAATTGTACGGTTACAAGCAGTTGAAGAACTTACTTAATGCCAATGCATGAATGCTGTTATAACGTCCAAAGTAGATTTTAGTTACCACTTAGCTAGCGGTGGGTCACAAATTGTTTATTAGTTCAGTGTTTAAAACCATGGATCAATGCCTGAGACCGCAACCACCAATTTCCCTCATTCACCTCTAAGTGTTCTACTCTGGCATGCTCTCCAAAATTCTGCAAGTAGTTAGCTGTTCTAATAGGGATTTTTTATGTTAATTATTATTAGAGGCATCCCAGGTTGGTGCTTCCCGAGCCTGCATTACTTGGGAGCACCTGTAAGTATGACTGATGGTGAAGACAACTCTATAAATATTATACATATATTTTTTAATCACCATCTGTAAGCAATCCCTGCCCAACCTCCCCAAGTACTGTGAAAACAGAGTATTTTCTCGCACAACTGACATGCGTTATGATGATGGTGGTCTTGGTCTAAAAGTATACTGTTATGATAAGAGGAGCACCGGGAATGGAGATGGGATATACACGCTCGTGCATTTACATGCCAATAATAGCATTTGTAGTTTAATTTACTCTCTACTATAAGCCGTTTCAGTCTTAGGTGCAAATGCTATATTGCAACATACTAGCAGAAGTAAGTTCATATATTATGAAAGTATTTGAAGACAAACCCAATGATATTAACATTATATATGTAGTACATTTACATACCACATAAACTAATGGTCAAAGTTTCAAAGCGTCGACTGCACAGATCCCACTGCATCCTATTTTGAGACATCAGGGGGCACCTTTTGGTATGCTTACTTAGCATATACATAGCACAATTAGACCCCACTCAAGCTTCATTTGCTATCCCATCATTTACTTGCAATTGCAACTATCTGCTTGATTGATCAAGTATTTTCATTAGCTTGTTGCTTTATCTTAACATTTATAAGAGAAGGATTTATTCTGGTGATGCCATCATATGTTGCACAAGGAATTGATGGCCAGCCTTTATCTAATACCATATTTCTTTTTCGTTGCTTACTCTACCAATCTAAATTTATTTCTGACCTCTTTGTAGTTTGTACTACTGCATGTCCCCTCTTTGTAATTATAATTGATAGCATGCTAACTTGGTCAAACTGATTTAATTTGCTTGTGCCACCAGGAATCTATGGAGAAGGCAGTGAAGAATAAAGTGGCTAAAGCTGTTGTACCTGCTATTGACGTTATGTTTCAAGCACTTAGGTAAGTTCCTAGTTGGTAATTTGCTTTCTAGTTAGAACAAGTTTTTTTCGAGCCGTGTTAACTACTTTTTTCCTACCAGTGAATTCGGAGCTAAGGTTATACCACCCAAAAAAATTCTGAAGATGCTTCCTGAGCTATTCGATCATCCAGATCAGAACGTTCGGGCTTCTTCAAAGGGTTTGACGCTTGAACTTTGTCGATGGATTGGCAAAGAGCCTGTAAAGTCAATTTTGTTTGAGAAAATGAGAGATACAATGGTAGGATTATTTGTCCCAGTGCATTCTTTTTATTGATATAATTTATATTATGAACACAATATAATTACACTCTTCCTGTTTGTAGAAAAAAGAATTGGAAGCAGAACTAGCAAACGTTTCTGGGATTGCTAAGCCAACTCGCAAGATAAGGTCAACTTTTTTGAAGAACATGTCTCTTTGATGTTTGATACTTTGTAGCTACATCAGCAATTTCTGAAATTATCTTGTTATAAAGAGATATCTAAATTCTAGGTACAGGCTGTATTGTGATTCTACACGAAACTATGATAAAACGCCAGACACATTCATAATATGATAAAAGTCTACAATATTTCCCAGCATCTGATACAACTTTGATTACTGTTTTGTTTATCACAATATAGTAGATATCTTCGTTTTTTTTTCTCACATGAGTAGTGGAGTAGAGATGGAACAACTTCATGTTTACAAGGAAAATGTGCATTTTACTCCTTTCAAGTGTTGCAATTATTTGGATAACCCTCTCCATTATATTTTTGGTTCACTTCACTCCCCAAGTTTCAATACTGCTTACTTAACCCCTTTACCCTGGTTGTAGACCCTGCTTTTGCTGTGGACCATGGTATTGTCCACGGGACAGCCATGCCATCAATTTGCTAGTTGGGGTAATTATCCAAAAAACGCAAATACTTTAAGGGAGCAAAATGGTCCTTTTATAATTTGCTAGTTGCAGAACTATACTGATTTGTAGTAGGATAGCGTAGGATAGTTAATATCATTTGACACATGTACAACTTCCCTAAAGCCTTCTTCAAAGTGCACTAGAGGTGTTAGTTTCTGGGTCCCAAGAAGTTGGGCCTTAAGATACTTGTTAATTTTATTGACGCAAAAACAGTACGGGACCCCCCTACGGCTATGTTTGCAGTGATATTGTTTCCTTCTACCATACTTATGTGTGAAACATATTTTTAAGATTCAACTTGGCCAATCGTATATTTGGAAGTGTATGTGATTGAAACATATTTTTATAATTGAACTTGGCCGATCGTATATTTGTAAGTGTATGTGATTTAAATATTTTTTACTAGATCTGAACAAGAAAAAGAGCTTGAGGAGGAAGCTGTACCAGAAGCAACAGGCGCCAGTACTTGTGACGAGGCAGTGCCAGATGGTCTGTTGTTTTCACGTGCATTTTTATTGTTTTGTTCATTTCAATTGTTGATAAATATGATATTCTTTATATTTACTGTGAGAGTACTGATGCAATTGTACTTCTAGCCCCTATGGAGATCGATGAATACGATCTTGTTGATCCTGTGGATATTTTAACTCCACTTGAAAAGTCTGGATTTTGGGATGGTGTGGTATGTGACCTGTCTTGCATAAACATACTGTTGTCATAATCGTTGATAACTGTTATGTAAGCTTTCGTGTCATTGTGTTCTGTCTCATACCAGAAAGCAACTAAATGGTCGGAAAGAAGGGATGCTGTGGCAGAGCTGACTAAGCTTGCTTCAACAAAAAAAATTGCTCCTGGTGATTTTAATGAAGTTTCTCGAACACTTAAAAAGGTTAATATTGGTTTGAAGTCTTATGTCATTGGATTCATTTCATACATCAATTTGCACCCCTTGTGCACACTGATTCTACTTGTTGGTACGCTATGTGTTTCTTTGTTTCCTGACTCATCATATGTTTTCCTGTTTCCTTATATTTATAAAAGTACTCCCTTTTGTTGTTTTGTCCTCACTTATATCGAGTTGTATTTTGTACTTCAAGTACTGTGTAGCTGAATACTTAACTTGAAACTATGTGCATTGATTCATTGCCCGAAATGGAGCTCCTGTTATGTTGTGTTCGAAATCTCTTGGAAGTTTGTAAAATGTTGTATAGTGTTGGAATACTTAATGTGGAACTGTCGGCAAAATATATTCATTGGGGGCTCGTGATATCTTGTTTGAGAAGGTTCTTGAGTCACTGTGGTCTGCGGTAGCATTTTGTGATAAAAGCCATTACGTAATTTTCTTATACTTTTATTCCTTGCCATTCAATTGTTGCTAGTGCTATCTATCAGAGAACTGTTCAGGATCCTGAGAGCTATCATAAAAATGTTGCTTCTAATAATGTATTTAATTTGTGATTCATGTCTAATGTGTTCTTTTTTCCTTTGGCAGCTTGTTACAGATGTTAATTTAGCCGTTGCAGTGGAAGCTACTCAAGCAATAGGGAATTTAGCTAAAGGTTTAAGAACTCATTTTTCTGGAAATTCACGGAATCTGCTTCCTGTTTTACTTGTAAGTCAAAATATCCCTTTTCTGAATAATCATAAATGGCTTGTTGTTTGTGATATCTGCTAGGTTATAGCTTAAGATGTCTGATCTTCTTTACACTACGGAGTGTTCTGTGTTTTTGTTAATGTGATATTTTCCCTTCACTTTAACCACACGACTGATTAGTGCTGCCAAATTTGCACGTTCGTATGTTATGCGCTTAAATGATGAATAGTCTCGGTTACACACTAGTGTTTGTTGCCTTGCTTGGTTTATTTTGAAACCTGCCTGTAATCCCGAGTTGTCGTCCGGTGTGACTATGCTGTAAGGGTCCGGGCATCTGACTGGGCAGAAAAGAACTCTTTTGAGACGAAATAAAAAAGGAACTCTCAAGATGTGATTCATTCTACTTAGCATGTAAAGAGGGGTAAAGGGAGAGGTAGGGAAATCCTGAACCCTGGTTGCCTGTGTTACTGTCACTGATCGGCTGGTCATAGCCCTGGGGGAGGTACCTAGGAAGAGAAGGACGTTTGAGAAAAGAACCTCGAGGGTCATTATAACAGATAGGGGTGGGTGTTCGGTTCCCCCGAACCGAATGGGTCGGTGCGTCGGTCATTGTCTTATTTCGGTCATCAGATAATGTGACCTGATCGGTTACTCTAATTTTCACTAACCGAGGCTTTGGTGCCCCCAATGAATTGGTTCGGTCCACCGAGCTGACCAAACAGGCCGATTCCTGGTTGACTGCTCGCGCCTCGCCAGCGTCACCGGTGGCAGTCCCTGCTTCTGCCGCTTGATTGCTGACCTTGTCCACGTACATGCAGCCTGGGATGCAGTATGTGTCCCCATATTCAAATTAAAACATGGAAACAAGATTGAACAGTGCCTGTCCGAACTAGTACAAGAACAGATCGAAGCACATAGCAAAGAACATTGAACATATCAATTACAGATCGAAGCACATTGCAGCTTGTGGGCTATCAATGTCAGCAGAGTTCATTTGGTGCAGTCCATGCGGTAGTTCTTGCAATCGGGGATTCAACCGGATGGGGACGGTGCAGTCGCGGCGTCGCCTACTGATTGGGAATGAAAGCTAGTTGACTGGGACGGCCTGATGCATAGGCCCTCCAGTGAATCTAAATAATTGGAGAGGCAACAGATCAGGCGAATTGGGAAAGAAGGCACGGGGATCAGGCAAATTAGGAAGGTAGAAGATCATGCACCGGAGACTTGCGCTGGGAGGGCAAAGATGGCTCATCGCCGTGATTTCTCAGAGGGATTGTGAGTGAATCTCTGATTTGGATAGCACATTCACGGGTGGAAGCTTGGGGTAAGGGATATCAGGAGGACCTCGGGTATTCGGTCAGTTCGGTGAGCCGAGCGTCAGTACCGAAATAACCGGAGTAAATTTGGTTTTCCATATCTGCTAACCGAGATTGGAACTGAATAGGTCGGTTTCGGTTTCGGTTACTTTGGCTTTGGTCCAGGTTTATCGGTTCGGTAAATCTGTTCTCGGGTTATATGCCCACCTAATGACGGACAGCAGAATCACAGCAAGGGAGAGAAGCAGCGAGCAGAGTTGGAGAAGGCATCAGACGAGATTCGATTGAGGGGATCTTGCTTGACTAAGATGTTTTCTCTACATGTCAGATAAATCTTATCCTCTTATCATAGTAAAGAAAATTACAAAGTATGATCTATTGCCTGATTGTTGCCCAGGTGTCTAGTACCAGGCCTTTCACAATGCATTGTCTCTTAGCATGCTATCCCAGGTAGTGATTTATCTTAAGAGATAATCACCCCCAATGCATTTTTTTCTGAAGGGTGTATCTAAATTTAATGATTTTGGCCTTGCATGCATGAGATTGGCCTAGAACTATTTTTAGTTTACGGCTCTGTGCAAGAGTTGTATATTAGCTTAAGATACAATACCAATATCTTTCTTCATTAAATATGGTGCCACATCATGATTTTGCCTATGATATCGTGCTAAGGTACTACTTGCATTGTGAAAGGCCTTATTTTCCTACCAAGATACCTTAAATTAATCTTTTTGTATGGAGTAAACCTCTTACAGAGGGGCTCAGGGCAATCAAGTATTATTACATTTGTTGCTCTTCTTTACTGAAGAAATTCTTTTGCTGCACTATCATGAAATATTGATCAAGTAAAGTAACATGTTTGACCTGATATGTCCTTGTTCTGTTAAATAGGAAAAATTGAAAGAGAAAAAAGCAACTATGACGGAAGCACTGACTCAGACGCTTGAAGCAATACATAAGGCTGGCTGTATCACTCTTCTTGATGTGATTGATGGTTAGTATTACCTTGTTAAAAGCTGTATCTTCGATGCCTGGGTCTGTCACATCTTTTTAATATGCTAATAGATCAGGCTGGAACTGTGTGTCATGTTTTCTTAGACTTTAGCAGATCAGTCTATTAAGTGGCAGCTTGCTTGAAAAAAAATCCGTGTACATATCTTTAGAAGTGAAAGCTGAAATGTTTTAAAGTAGTGTTATTTTACACGTACTTATTGCAGATATTCGGGTGGCTGTAAAAAACAAGGTCCCTCTTGTTCGATCGTTAACATTGAACTGGGTTGCATTTTGCATTGAAACAAGCAATAAGGCAACTGTCCTAAAGTTGCACAAGGAATATGTTCCTATCTGCATGGAGGTAAACATCCATTTTTTGGTCACCGGTGGATATTTTCTTGTTCTTTACTTGCATTGATGTTATTTGTCTTTCACTGTTTTTTTTACCATTAGTGCTTGAATGATAGCACCCCTGAAGTTCGTGATTCTTCATTTTCCGTTTTGACTGCCATTGCTAAGGTTTGTTTCTTTTGACTGTGCCTTTCTCTTGCACATATATCCTTCAATTTTACTTAAATTCTATATTTTTGGGCACCTTTGCTATCTGTTAGATGGTTGGTATGAAACCTTTGGAACGGTCCCTAGAGAAATTAGACGACGTGAGGAAAAAGAAACTGTCAGATATGATTGGTTCTGCAACTGATACTGTTTTAAGTTCAGGGACAGGTTTGAGTTGCTATTCCTTATGTTGCTTTCCATCTTTCTAGATGAGAACCATACATCTCTGTTTGCTATTGATTTCTAGAAGAACACTGTCATGCACCTAACAAATACCAACTATTCCATTTCAGCACCTACCTCAAGTTCAGGAGCCGCCACATCTGTTCGTGAGGTATCTTTCTTATGTTCTGATTTTATTTTCAACAGCAGGGCACATTACGACCTGTAGTCTGTAGCTTCTCCTTGAAGACCCAGCCTGCTTTTTTGCAATTGTGCTGGGCTGGGCATGCTGCTCACTGGAATTGTATTTGCTACCATTCTTCACCAATGTGCTATGCGCTTATCAGGTGGCCTAGGCAGGATAAATTGGCTAGGTGGGGCTGGTGCCTTCTAGAACACTGTTTGTTAGAGTAACTTCTACTAACTGCTTTAATGGTTTGCTGTCTTGGGTTGCAAAAGATGTTTTTGAGAATTTGAGTTGTTTTATTGAAAATAGAAAATAGAAGTGCTTTGAGATGCCACCAGCGTTATGCAGTAGCCTGCTAAGCTTAAGGACCACATTTATCGTAATAACAGATTTCCATGACCATTGCTTAAAACAGTTACGGCATTGTAGCTTGACGTAGTAGTTATGCAGTTGACAAACAAAACATGATTATTGCATATTTGTGTAGGTTACAGATAGCTCATCAATGAGGAGATCTGCTGCAAGCATGCTTAGTGGAAAGAAGACTGTCCATGCTGTGGTTAGTATTGTTTTCTTGCTCTTAGACGCGTATACCCATACTATGTTTTTGTTTCTACTCTTTATGTTTGGCCACCATGTTTAGGCTGCGACTAAGAAATCCGGACCTGCAAAATCAACCGGTACAAAAAAGACAGATGGTGGACCACAATCAAAGGCCTCTGCTGCTCCTGAGGTTGAAGATGTTGAGGTGACTTGCTTGCTTCTCATGAAAATATCTGCGTCCTTAGAAGCAAAGCCCTTCTAATTTTCATTGTTATGCATTAAATCTGTACCATGTATTAGCTTCTAGTCTAAACCACATATTCCCTCCATCCCAAATTAGTTGTCTCAACTTTGGCGGAGGGAGTATAATCTTTGTCAATTATCTCTCAGTTCTATGGAAAATTGGTAAAAATCTTAGTGTCCAGACTATTTGATATATATTTCCAAGACTCTAATTTTTGTAATTACCATAAGGAACTAACCCTAAATATTTAAGTGAAGTGTTGAAGTTAAAACCAACTGATTTGTAGTAACAGTGATGAGATGTTATAGTTACAAGGTAATAGCTGCAAATATTCACCGGCGAAGGTAGGTGCAAGCTCACATGCTTATTTGTTTCATTTCTTGCAGCCTGCTGAGATGAGTTTGGAAGAAATAGAAGAGAGATTGAATTCTGTCATGAAAACAGAGACAATTTCCCAGCTAAAGAGCACTGTCTGGAAAGAGCGTCTTGAAGGTTAGCTAAGATCCTGTGCTGCCTGTTTTGTACTTTATCTTATTTGGATTGACAGAATAAGCTTTGATTTGTTTCTTTATATCTAATCTGTTGATGCCATACTTAAAACAAGTAAATCTTGTCACGACATTGTTTAATCTTTTGCTATTTCTGTTATGTTTTCTTTATGTTCTTCCAAACCTTAATGCTTCCATGGTTCTCATTCAAACATTATTATTGTACTATTTGTCAGCTATTGGCGTGCTAAAGCAGGATGTGGAAAATCTCACAGAACTCGACAAATATGCTGAACTCCTTGTTCGTTTATTATGTGCTGTACCTGGATGGAGTGAAAAAAATGTGCAGGTATATACTAATGATCTTTTGTTGATTTAAAATAATTTTTATAGGGAAGTTATGTCATGTATATTTTAAACAAAACAGGTTCAACAACAAGTTATAGAGGTCATCACCTACATTGCCTCAACTGTAAAGAAGTTCCTAAAGCGATGCGTCGTTCTATGCCTTCTTGGTATAAGCTCCTCTTAATTCAGTTTCTTCACCATTTTAGATTGCTTGAACACTGCCTGTGTTGATCATACACTGAACCATTCCATATCCAACTGTTAATTATGTCTTGATAGAATGCTGATTATTCCAGTATTTTTTATTCTATTTTTTTCAGGCATAAGTGAGAAGGTTGCTGATATAAAAACTCGAGCACCTGCAATGAAATGTCTCACCGCCTTTTGTGAGGCTGTAGGCCCAGGATTTGTGTTTGATAGGGTATGGTATAACCTTGCAATCAAGTCATCACTTAAGTCCTTTTATTCAAATTTCAGTTTCTGCATAGCCCCTATTTGGTTGTGAGGTTATCACGTATGAATCTCAACGCATGAACCCTTGAACAATTTTCAACTTGATGCATTTGTTTAAGTACATAAAGAATATCTGTGCGGTATGATCTCAAACATTGCAATAAAAGGTACTCCCTCCGATCCATATTACTTGTCATTAGATTGAATGTATCTAGCACTAAAACATGTCTAGATACATCCATTTCTGCGACAAGTAATATGGATCGGAGGGAGTACCGAATACTTTCCACAGACCAGATGATGTTTTAGCAACCTCCATAACTATTTCTATCATTTTTATATTGTAGCTATATAAAATAATGAAAGAGCACAAGAACCCAAAGGTTCTCAGCGAGGGTCTTCTTTGGATGGTATCTGCTGTCGAAGACTTTGGGATTTCCAATTTAAAACTGAAGGTGCACTTTGCTTTCTAACTACTATTTGCAGTTATAAAGACACTGCACTATTGTTCATCCTCTTCTTCTTTTGCAGGATATAATTGATTTTTGCAAAGACACCGGTCTACAATCAAGTGCTGCTGCAACTAGAAATGCAACTATTAAACTGATTGGTGTGCTGCATAAGTTTGTAGGGCCAGGTTGTTACGAGTTCCTTAATATTATGTCTTGATGAATGCACTATTTTGTTGTTTTTAAGTAAGTGTTTCCTGTAGATATCAAAGGCTTCTTGAGTGATGTCAAACCGGCACTTCTTAGTGCTCTTGATGCTGAATATGAAAAGAATCCATTTGAGGTATGCTGTCTAGGTCATTGTGTAGAAAATATATTTTTGTTTGGAGTTTTAACGGCATAAATTATGTTGAATTAACAGGGTGCTGCTGCTCCTCCAAAAAGAACAGTTAGAGCTTTGGATGCTGCATCGTCCTCATCTGCCGCCTCATCAGATGGGCTGCCGAGGGAAGACATAAGTTCTAAGATAACGCCAACTTTACTGAAAAACTTGGGGAGCCCAGACTGGAAGGTACTATGCAGCTAGTTTTCTCTTTAACCTCTGGGGCTAGTTCTGTAAGTTTGCCTGCATTTGATATTGATCTTGTCCTTGTGTGAAATGACAGGTAAGGCTGGAGTCCATTGAAGCAGTCAACAAAATTGTGGAGGAGGCCCATAAGCGTGTTCAGCCGACCGGCACAGGTTCATTATTGTTGTCTATCTCGAACAACTGTTAAATAGGCTAAAGTTGGTTTATGTTCATTTAATTCACACACCCTTATTGCTATTACCTTGTACCTGCAGCGGACCTGTTCACAGCGCTAAGAGGCCGTCTTAATGACAGTAACAAAAATTTAGTGATGGCGACCTTATCGACGATTGGTGGTCTTGCATCTGCTATGGGCCCTTCTGTTGAAAAATCAAGCAAGGTTTGCAACCAACTCTAAATTTGTTTTTATATGTTTCTTCGTATTGCTGGTTTGTGCTTATAATAACTGCAACTTTATGTTATGATGTAGGGTATTTTGGCAGACATGCTGAAGTGTATTGGTGACAATAAGAAGCATATGCGGGAGTGCACATTGACTGCTCTAGATTCATGGGTTGCTGCTGCTCAACTTGATAAGATGGTTCCATATATTGCCGTCGCTTTGGGTGATCCAAAATGTGGTTCAGAAGGGAGAAAGGACCTTTTTGATTGGTTGTCTAAGCATGTTTCAAAAATGAGTGATCCTGCCGAGTCTTTGCCTTTATTGAAACCGTCTGCATCCTCTTTGATGGTATTAGTTATATAGTTGAGCTATTTTATTGGTATTCGTGTTTCATATATCCATATACGGTTCATGTGAAATCTAATGGTGTTTATACTTCTGAATAGGATAAATCATCTGAAGTCCGTAAAGCTGCTGAGACATTTATGAATGAGATTCTCAAGATCTGTGGCCAAGCAGTGGTATGTTTTTTGCTTGTCACGTTCTTTTATTCACTTGTTTTTTCTGAAACCCTTTTCCAGTGGCTGAATTCGCTGATTGGTGTAGGTGGCAAAGAACTTGAGAGATTTACCATCCCCTACTATGGCCATTGTAGCAGAGCGGTTGAAACTGTCCAGTGTACACGAAGGTGTCTCACGGAATCTTAATTCACATTTTGGGTTTATTCTCAATACTTGTTATTCTGTACTGATTTGGTATTATTGCATCACCAACAGGATTATCTGATTCTGTGAAGATGGTGACAACAAGCATGAGTTTGCCATCAAAAGGTGGTTTGAAGAACGGCAAACATGGCCCAAATGATCGTGGGCCTAATGTTGGCAAAGCTGCATCTCAAGTGCGTGACTTTGCTGTGTGTTTATTGTGAAAAATGCCCTTTTCCTAAATTTAATTTTTTGTTATCAGAGAGGAGTTCCAGCAAGGGCTTCTGTTACTATGATTTCTTCTCAAGACTCCGTACAATCTCAGGCATTATTTAACATCAAGGACTCGAACAAGGTAGGCCATCATCAAGACCCTTCTCGCAGCTTGCAAAGTTGTGTATTGGACTCTTATATTTATATGTGTATTCAATTTTGCAGGAAGATCGGGAGAGGCGTGTCTTGGTACGTAAATTCAAGTTTGAAGAGCCACGGCGTGAGCAGATTGATGAACTGAAGGTCTGTGTTGTAGAACAAACCGATCTGCACATATATTTATACTTCGTTACTGGGTTGTTGTCTCGTGCGATAAATCATGCTGTTATTTGTTAGATGTAACATGACATTATCATTTATCATAAGCAAAACCTGATCCCTAGCGGGCACACAACTAGTGTAATGGTAATTAGAAGTGAGAAGCCATTCAAACAAACTGTTATATGGCATGAAAAACCCTCTTTGTTGCCCTTTGGAGTGACACAGATTTGATTTCATTCACAAATCTGCATACACAACAGCTAACTTAATCAACTTAAACAGTAGCATGTGCTATGCAGTTGTGTGTTTTCATGTCAGAACCAACAATTGGTCAATTGCTATAGCGGGTTAGTAAACAACAGAGCCTTGTGCTTACCATTGGCAGATGTGCTCGTGACCAAAGCTGGTATGCACACTGCTGTGTGGACTCTCAAGTGGCAGATAGCAAGTTCAGTTACATATCAGTTGAGTTGATTTGGATTTTATATGAGAATCTGCTCTTACTGCTGATCTATCATGAGCACTTCACCATCGTTTCATGAAATTACGAGGGTGTATATTCATACATTCCAAATGTGTGCATCCTCCTTATATTTTTTCTTGTAGCAAATATCGCTTGCTGTGATGCATTGTAGAAGAATCAAATGTTTTGATATATTTGGTTCATTTGACATACCAATCTTGGCTGCTTCACCTGATTTGCTATTGTTATGATCATCTGTTTTCTTTAAAAAAAATCTACAGATTGATTTATTTAAGCATTTTCGAGAAGATGTTAGCTTGCGGCTATGGAATTCAGACTTCAAGAGGCAAATTGATGGCATTGAATTGTTACAAAAGGTTAGAAATTGATGACAATATTGAAACTCTTATCTCTGCAATTTGACTCTGTTACCTAGAGCATGTCATCATTTTGTTGTGACAATTTTGCAGGCACTTCCTTCAAGTGGGAAAGAAGTGGTTGAGCTTCTTGATATATTACTACGATGGTTTGTCTTGCGCTTCTGTGAATCAAACACGACATGTTTGTTGAAGGTATGCTAGCTAGAAATTCATGCAACTTTGGTCTTTTGTTTACGCATGGCTAAATTAATTCTGAGTATTTTATTTATTTTGACTTGTAGGTTCTTGACTTTCTTCCTGAGCTATTTGATGGTCTGAAAGATCAATCTTACATGTTAACGGAAGCAGAAGCTGCAATCTTCCTTCCTTGCCTTATAGAGAAGGTACAGTTTGAAGTTTAAAGCTGCTAAATATAAACTGATTAGAAAATTTTTAAACACCGCCTGGATATATTTTACTCAGACTTTTTGTTGGAACGCTTTTAGAACTTATATTGCAATACATGACTTGCTTTCAAATCTAAATAACTGTCATATGTCAGTCTGGTCACAACATCGAGAAAGTCAGGGAGAAAATGGGGGAGCTGATAAAGCAAATGATCAATATCTACTCTCTACCAAAACTACTTCCCTATATTTTGGAGGGGCTCCGTTCCAAGAATAACCGAACGAGGATAGAGTGTGTTGATATTATTGGATATTTCATGGATAATAACGGGACCGAGGTATGGATCCCTCACCTCCGCCGTTCTGTAGTAGCCGGTAGATTTTCTTGCTTACTTTATGGTCATGCTTACTTTTACTCTTGCAGGTTGGTGGTTTGTTGAAAAATTTGCCATCTGTTGCTGCATTAACAGCAGAGCGTGATGGAGAAATAAGAAAAGCCGCTCTTAATACACTTGCCACTGCTTACAAGAACCTTGGTACGGCCTTTCCCTTCTTATTTCCAGCACTTGATTCTTCATGTTACATTAGAAGTGCTTTTTTGTTGGGTACTACCTTGTCAACTGTTGGAAGCTCCTAGTGGCTTAACCCTTTACAAAGTTAGATGGTCCGTTTTTACTAATTTTTTGTGTACTTCCGCAAGCTTCTGTGATGATTACTCCTCAGAATTGTATTCCCTTTTTCATCAGAAATGTAGGAGCTATAATTACGGCTGGATGACAAGTAACGTAATTGATTTGCAAGATGTTCTTAGTCTTTCTTGGTCATGCAGGGGACGATGTTTGGCGATTTGTCGGGAAACTTTCAGATGCCCAGAGAAGTATGCTAGATGATAGGTTTAAATGGAAGGTTATCATCATCTATCAACCCACAAGAAATTTGTAGTATTTATTGTGTAAAACTGTTCATTTACCTAATAAAGCAAGGGTTTTATGATGCTATATTTTCAGGCTCGGGAAATGGACAAGAGGAGAGAAGGGAGGCCTGGTGATGCTCGAGCAGCTTTGAGACGTTCAGTTAGAGAGAATGGGTTAGTCCCTTTGTTTTAAATGATGCATTCCCCTCCCTCCACCTCCTGGGTGTGTACTGTGCTGTGTTATATATTGCTTCCTTTTTCAACTTTTAGGGCTGAAAATGCAACACATGCAATTTTGAACAGAAACATAACAGTTCACTTCTTGGTTCACCCCCGAGATGTGTACTATTTATGCCGTCATCTTTCTACTTATTCATATTCTTTGGATATAGGTCTGATGTAGCAGAACAAAGTGGGGAGTTGGTTTCCCGTTCAATAGCAGGACCGATGACCTCAAGGTGCCCAGCTATCTTATTTAATGGGATTGTACTTCCTTTTGTATTCCATAGCACAACTCCACTTATGTATGCTTGTCTATGAATAGGGAGAACTTTGGTTATGCCGATGCACATATGGTACCTAGGCAGATGGCAACAGCAGCTACTGGTCCAGCAGACTGGCGTGAAGCTCTTGATATTGTCGCATTAGGTTTGCCTGACCAGGTTTGTGCTGTTACTCACTTCCATCATCTGGCACCTCTTTTTCTCTCTCGTTGATGTGCTGTTTGTTCTTTCCTTTTTCTAATAATGTACTCCCTCAGTCCCAAAGGATGTGGTGTATAAACTTAGATACAAAATCAATGTTCTCAAAGTTTGACCAAGAATAAGTTATAAGTATCTGTAATACCAAATCAATATTAGTAGACTCATCATCATAAATATAATATACTTATGTAATATTATAGTTGTTGATATAGTCGTAAATATATTTGGTCAAAGTTAGATATATGGAGTATAAGCATTGATATTATGTTTTTGTTTATGCAGTCCGTTGAAGGAATGAAAGTCATATGCCATGAGCTAACTCAGGCAGTTGATCCTGAAAGCTCTGTGCTTGATGATCTCATCAAGGAAGCTGACAAATTAGTTTCATGCCTGTCTGTTATGGTAAGCCTTCATTGTTTTCTTCATCTCGACTTTAGCTAAACCTGCTAACTGTGATTATGACAAATCTTTCAGGTTCCAAAAACCTTTAATTTCAGCCTATCCGGTGCTTCTTCAAGGTCTTGCAAATACGTTTTAAATACTCTTATGCAGGTCTGTTAATATGTCTATGTTTGCCTTTATTTTGTTTATATATATTTTGTTAAATGATGTTAATAGTTTGTTGTTATTCTGCAGACTTTCCAGATCAAACGGCTTGCTCATGCTGTAAAGGAGGGCACCCTAGACAACCTTATCACAGAGCTACTACTCTGGCTTTTAGATGAAAGGGTTCCTCTTATGGATGATGGCAGTCAACTACTCAAGGCTCTTAATGTCTTGATGCTTAAAATCCTGGTATGTGTATTTCTTTTCATACTCTCTTAAGCTTGCTGTCTGCTTTGTTTCTGATCCTACTTTGAGCAGGATAATGCTGAGAGAACATCCTCATTTGTTGTGCTAATCAACTTATTGAGGCCTTTAGACCCTTCAAGATGGCCATGCCCTACTCCATCTGAGTCCCTTGCTGTAAAAAATCAAAAGTTCTCAGATTTGGTTGTCAAATGTTTAATTAAGTTGACAAAGGTATGCTGCTCTTTGTGTATGGACTGTTGTGACAAAGGTATGCTGCTCTTTCCACTTCTGATGATATATGCCATCTTTTCAGGTTCTTCAAAGTACGATATACGAAGTCGACCTTGATCGCATTCTTCAGAGTGTTCATATTTATTTACAAGAACTTGGGATGGAGGAGATACGGAGGAGGTCTGTGCTGACCTTTTAGTGTTGAACATTTATCTCTTCAATCATTTATTTTTGTATTGCAGTCACATGAGATGCATTTCATATGGTGCAGGGCTGGAGCTGATGACAAACCACTAAGAATGGTCAAAACTGTGTTGCATGAACTCGTAAAGCTTCGAGGTACAGCAATAAAAGGTCACCTTTCAATGGTCCCTATAGACGCTGAACCTCAACCAATCATTCTGGCATACATTGATCTTAATCTTCAGGTAGAACTTGAAGTATGGTGTCCTTCAATCGTTGCATGAATGCTTTTAAGCGCCTCCTTTTTGTCTAAACAACACTATTGGGTCATCCTAGACCCTTGCAGCAGCTAGGATGTTGACGCCATCTGGACCTATGGGTCAAACCCACTGGGGCGATGCTGCATCGAACAATCCAAATCCATCAGTTCATTCAACTGATGCACAATTGAAGGTTACATCACTTGTTTCTTTAGTCATGTCATTCCTGTAGGTTAGCTATATTCAAGTTCACACACTTAATTGATGCATGTTTGGCCTTTGTTTTGGGTATGATCAGCAAGAGCTTGCTGCAGTATTCAAGAAAATCGGTGATAAGCAAACATGTACTATTGGTCTTTACGAGCTCTACAGGATAACCCAGCTGTACCCAAAGGTATTTTGTCAAGTGTACTCACTGTCCGCCATCGTCCTGGCAAGTTAAGTGTAATTTCAAATGAAATCGGTCGCATATCCACAACCCACACATTTGGAAAAATGTATTTGTTGATAATACATTAGCGCAGGTTGCATACATTTTTATCGTTTGAAAAGTAAATCTGAAACACAAAATAGATTTTCTTTTTATATTTGCCATTTTAAGGTGTCTGCTCTGGTTAATTTCCTAATTCGAGAACATGATTTGCTCAGGTTGATATATTCGCTCAGCTTCAGAATGCAAGTGAAGCATTTAGAACGTACATCAGAGATGGGCTTGCTCAGGTTTGATCTCCTTCCTAGATGGGTTTGATTTTTTTGATACTTATGACTGATATAAGAATATGTTTGTGGTGCATCCAGGTGGAGAAGAATGCCGCCGCTGGAAGAACACCCTCTAGTCTTCCATTATCAACGCCACCTCCGATAGCATCTATACCCTCTCCAAAATTCGCACCTTCTCCCGTCCACACTAAATCGATAAGCAAAACAGATTGTAATGAAGATGATCCCTTCAGAGTACAAGGAGAGTCTGATATAAGGTTACAATCTACTGATCAACAGACCGATAGATACCAATCCTCAGGTCTACTTCCTAGTTCCTATGCAATCTTTTGGCATCTGTAGATTTGACTGTATATGGTATCAACATTATTGATATTTTGTTTTCTGATTATTGGAACTATTTATTTCTTTGCCAGCAGGGACGCTGGATGCTCTCAGGGAAAGAATGAAAAGCATTCAGACTAGGCCATTGGCAAGTATGAACGGTAATATGCTCCATGGGGGGGCACGACTGGATGGTGAACCACAAACACAAAGTAATATTCCACCCATGGACGAGAGAGCATTATCTGGTCTGCAAGCACGAATGGAGAGGCTGAAGAGTGGGTCGATGGATCCACTCTAAATATAGTTGACAGTACCATGATAAATACCGACCATTGTAATTGACTGTAAATTTGCAGCATAGTCGTGCTATTTGTAGATAGGTATGTCAGACGCACTACATGATGCGGGGCCGACGCTTTGTAGCCCCCGTTCCTGCTCAACCCATTCTTGCAGAGTTTTCTCCGGTGTACTTTTAGATAGCTAGCCAGATGTTTTGCCTGTAGCTTGTTCTCTTGAGGGGCTGATTAGCTTTTTGACACATTTTTTTTGCCAGTGTTGGGTTTTCTGTATTGTATAGAAGTACAATCGAGTGATCTAAACTAACTAAATTAATCATTTCTGCAATCCTAGGCATCAGGTTGTGGCTTAGTACAAAAATGTCAGTGATGTGAACCAGATGGCCTGGGATTATTATCTCTACTTCCTGCTTCCCAAAATGCAAGTCTTTTTTGTTTTGTCTTAATCTATTTTTAAAAAAGTTTGTATGTTTGAAGAATTAGATATTACTCCCTCCGACCCATATTAATTGACTTGGATATGTTAAAATTTGGATGAATCTAGACACCATTTAGTATATAGTTCATCCAAAATTTGATAAATCCAAGTCAATTAATATGGGTCGGATGAAGTAATATCTATGGTCCAATACATAAGAGGCTTTTGGCACACTGGGCTTATTATACTCGGAATTTTTATGTGTGCTTAAGGTTAATAAATAAAAGACTTGTGGGTACCAGCTTTTTAATAATTTGCATGGCCTAAGTACTCTCTCGGACCCATATTAGTTGACTTTGATTTGTCTAAATTTGGATGTATCTAGACATGTTTTTATGCTAGATATATCCGAATTAAGAAAATATTGAGTCAACTAATATGTGTAGGGAGTAGAAGAAAGCATCTTTTGAAGTGCTAGAATTTCACATAGGCCAGCAAAGTTATCCGTTGTCCATGAATTATTAAAAAGCTTGTAGAAGTCGAGAGTCGAAATTCAAGACTCATGCACAAAGATGGAGATCTTCGATACAATTGTGCATACTTGCCGACTAAATCTATACTGATGATAAGTGTTATCAGCTGTGTGTCCGGAAGAGATATTAGTGGTGTGCTACTATAGGGGTACAACACTAATGCAATCAAAAAAATTACTAGAAAAATGCTGCTGCTATTGAATTTAACAGCAATAACATATTTCATAGGATATAATATCATCCTTAAGTTGCCATTGTTGAATTTAGCTAGTTAGAGTCTCAAATTGTTGAGTTGAACTAAGATAGTCTTGACTAGCTAGAGTCCTCACAATGATATAGTCAATATCTCAAGGGTCTTCGGCAGCTGTCTTCAAAAAACCTAGAAGAGTATGTGTCAAGGGACCTTGTAAAACACACTGATGTTGTTATCGTCATGGTCGAGATAGAATTTTTTTGCCATCGCCATGGTCGAGATAGAACAAGCACCTTCTCTCGTCTTCCATTGTGTAGGCATCTGTAATGGCTCTCCAACGAAGGAAACTGAAATAGGTACGTTCTGCCTCCTTGGTTGCTACAACCCTGAAGTTGTTAGGCTTATTGAGCTGGATGAGGGTTACTCGTCAACTGTTTTCATGTGACGAATATCTTTGCTGACATAGTAAAGGAAGTCATGCCCTGCGTTGCAGGGATTGTATGAACAAAATCATAAGAAAACAAAAATTAGCTAGGTATTTTTGGTGCAAATATAAATAACTAAACATAGCGTCCTAGTTTCAAAGTTCTTGGGGAGCACTATGACAAACTTCTTATCCTTGCGCTCGACATAGCCCTTGTGCAGAATGGTTCATTTGATGTCTTCACATTAACAAATTAAACATACATCATGATCAAAAAATAAAGAAGCATAAAGTAGCTGTAAACTCTAGCACCACTAGTTGCATATTAAACCTAAGACATTTTAAACTCAAGATTGATCTTAGTTGCATATTAAACATAAAAATTCTAAAGTCTAGCATGATCATTTGCATATTAAACATAAAACATCCTAAACATCTCTAAATAACTCCAATGCCAAGCCTCGAAAGCCCCTCCCATATTTTTTATATGCATGATTTACAAGTATCTATAAATTGCATGTTATGTGATGAATGCGTTATTCAAATGTTTGTGGCTTTGTGATGACCCTATGCTAAGTAGATGCATCCATAGATTATATTATACCCTATTTTTGTGAACCATAGATAGATTAATAACCTTTTGGTCACTCCTTGACCATAAGAAAAATCATTATCTTAGGATGCCATCAAGAGCACCAAGCTTATGTTAGGAATGGTTCCCTAGAGGCTTCACTTTCCGCATTTTATTCATAAGCAGTCCATGTGTAATATGTCTATACTTTCCATCGAATGTGACTCGATCGGGAAACCTTTTACTTAATTTAGTTTATGCAAGTTTGTCCTTAATCGTTTGAGGTTGTGCTCGACACACACTGACCAAGATTGATGTGTAAGGCGGATGATGATTCGGTTCCATATGTCATGTGCATGGAGATGTTAGTGGACTTACATTAGCTACACAAAAGAGTTATACTGGCCGGATGGACCCAAGGTATTAACCTTTGTGAGTATATGGCATACGATGCGACTAATGTAATGTGATCCTTAGACTTGAGGTGATTGCATGATGCGAATTATGGATTAGCTGTCTTTGAGTCCATCTAACACTATCCGTAACTGGTAGCTATAAAGGCGGTTCTTAGGCCACCTAAGAAGTAAGCCAACGACGTGGATTGATAAAACATGATTTTGCCCCTCCACCACGGGGAGGCCACCTAAGAAGTAAGCCAACGGCGTGGATTGATAAGACATGATTTTACCCCTCCACCACGGGGAAATATTCTTTGCGCAGTCTGACGTGATTTTACCCCTCCACCACAGTCTGATGAGATATTATACTCTTGGAACGAATAGGAACTTATTTTTATTTTTGTGTATGTGTGCCTAAGGTTAATAAATAAAAGACTTGTGGGTACCAGCTTTTTAATAATTTGCACGGCCTATGTACTCTCTTGGATCCATATTAGTTGACATGGATTTATCTAGATTCAAATGTATCTAGACATGTTTTAATGCTAGATACATCCGAATTTAGAAAAATTTGAGTCAACTAATATAGATAGGGAGTAGAAGAAAGAAACTTTTGAAGTGCTAGAATTTCACATAGTCCATCAAAGTTATCCGTTGTCTATGAATTATTAAAAAGCTTGTAAAAGTCGAGAGTCGAAATTCAAGACTCATGCACAAAGATGGAGATCTTCGATACAATTGTGCATACTTACCGACCAAATCTATACTGATAATAAGTGTTACCAGCGGTGTGTCTGGAAGAGATATTAGTGGTGTGCTACTATAGGGGCACGACACTAACGCAATCAAAAAAATACTACTCCCTTCGGCCCATATTAATTGACTCAAATTTGTCTATATTTGAATAAACTTAGACACTATTTAGTATATAGGTTTATCTAAATTTTGACAAATTAAAGTCCATTAATACGGATCGGAGGGAGTAGAAAAATGTTACTGCTATTGAATTTAACAGCAATATCATATTTCATAGGATATAATATCATCCGTAAGTTGCCTTTGTTGAATTTAGCTAGTTAGAGTACCAAATTGTCGAGTTGAACTAGATAGTCTTGACTAGCTAGAGTCAGTCCTCCTCATCCTTGTAAGCATGTGACAACCATGTAACAATGATGGAATATCAACGATGCAAAGCAGCATCTGAGTAAGCAACTACGACTCGCAAGGCCGACTATATATCAATTAATAGGCAATAGGAAGTGTCCAAGGCAATATAGAGGCTGCAAGGAATATAAATACTGCACGGAAACTAAAGCATCGTAACCCGGATAGCAATAGATAATAGGAGGAAGTAAAGACGATAAATGCAAAAATAGGTAGAAAGAGGAAGATTGCTTTCCTAAAAACATTGCCGAAGGTTCATCCGAAGGTCGGGTCGACACTCGCATCAACTCATCGACCTAGTCCGCGAAGAAGCAAAACACTAGAGAAAACACCGGATACACTATTTGATACTACGACAAAAGATCGGACATGATGCATGTATGATATATGACATGGCAAAGATGCGATGCAATTAGGCAATATTAAGAGGAACCAGGGTCCCGACTATTAATTAAGTGGTTTATGTTGTTTAGATACCCCGCAATTTAAATGTTGTCTTAACGAGGCAAAATATAGCATCTGGTTTAATACACAAATTTAAATAGAGCCAATATAAGACTAGAAATGCCCGCATATGGTCTCCATATTTAATTATGAGGTGAATCGGCATAATGCCTCCAAAACCACATGGTATGAATGAATCATGTACAATTTAGATGCAACAAGTATATATGTCATTTATAAAAATAGAGGGGCTCAGATAGGTTCACACACGAGGTTAGACGATCTTGGTTCGGGGGGTTCTGGTCTGGTCTCCGGACGCCGGGATCGGTCTTCGAATCGGGCGTCGGGGTCTTTAGTTACATGAGGGAGATCTTGTCGCATTCGTGATGAAGGACTTGGCGTTAGTACCAAACTTGGGCCCGGCGCCGATGGTTCAACATGTTTGGTACGGTCTTCGAGTACGACACCGAGGCGTCGGCCCCGAGGAGATCTTGCGGTGGAGAAGACAGCCTTACCAAAACTTGGCGTTAGGCCACGAGTACATGGGCATGGGAACATCAGCATTAGCGAAGATCTTATGGTTCTTGGTCCAATGGAGAACAACTGTAGCGACATGGAGGATTACAGATACAAACAAGACAAAGCACACAGAGTGTGTGAGATCATTGTTTACTACAACAGAGACAAAACAAATAAACTGTAGAGGGCACGAGCCTTCGCAAGCACACCAGGGGAAAGATGCAAGCTCGAGAGGCAGTGCTAGGGCGCGGCCCAGCGACTGCGGCAGCACGAGGTGCTCAAGAGGGAGGACACGGCGGCGCTGCTCGTTGGCGGAGGCGGGACGGGGACGGGCGGATCTCTGGCGCAGGGGACGGCCGGTGCAGGGCTCTGCATGCCAGGGGCGACGACGGCCCGCTGCAGCGGTGCGGGAGGCGGCACTCAGGAGGAGGGAGGGCGAGAGGTGATTGTGACATCCTAGCATTTAGGAACCAACGAAAGGGTAGATTTGGAAATTTATGCATATGCATGCATTCATCTGTAAAATGTGGGTAAATTTTTTGTCAAATAAAAACCTAAAGTGATCAGAGTTTCTTTCACTCTCTAGGTGTAGGAACAGCTCTAGAGAGTGATCGTTATAAATTTTGACATGATCTTTATAAATTAGTGTGTTTTGAGGGAAAGAATTTAAATTTAAATTTGGAATTTGAACTTATATTTCAAAGTTAGGAATTTGGAATTTGATTTAGTAATATTATTTGTTTTAATAAGGAGATAACAAATAGTAATAAGAATTCAATATAAAAAAATGAGAAATGAATCTTTATTCCTTATCTTTATTGCATAAACAATTTACAATGATGGACTCATTCAAGAAATTGAAGAGATTCATTACAGTAAAGAAATTACAAGAAGGGAAATTCAAATATGAATAAACTATTAGAATATTCTTATAAAAGAATAAAATAAATATTACTAAAAGAATTTATCTATCTAGGTAATCCTACACTAAATCTTGAGTATCCAGATCTTGTACCTGCAAAACACAAAACAAACAAAAATGAAAGTAAAAGCTTAATTGTTAGATTTACTCTCAGTAGACAGCAGTGAAGTGCACTGCTCAAGGTTACATCATTGAGTATCGTTAAAAGGGGCAAGTTTCACCAATATGAAAGAAATTGTTCTTCCATAATAAATAAGCCACAAGTCAGATATTCACATCAAGAGGGGAAAGTTTCACCAGGAGAGTAAAAAGTTAAAAGATCAAAAGGTGAGACACCTCACTGATCTGATCCAAAACTGTGTACCAAGCACACATGCAACATAATCACCTAAATACATGGTGTGTGCTGTCAACATAGCAATAACAGCTCACACAAGCAAAAGGAGTAGCACAGCCGTGGGCAGCTTCCAGCAACTCACTTTTTCATCAAACCAGGAACACACCCAGCTTATCAAAGCCAAGCAAACCACCAGCCAAACCACACACCAGTTCATCCTAGCATCACCATATGGTGACATAAGGAGGGGTGGATCAGGTGGATAGCAAGGCCAGGTTGCAGGAGCTAGGAGGTGAAGGGCAGATCAAGGTCAAGCTTATAGGAACCAAAAGAAGCAGGAGTAGTACTAGGAGGTGAAGGACAAGATCAGGCCAGCAACACAACCAGCAAGATCAAGCCACAAGATCAACGAGTTACAACACCAACAACTCAACTGTTGTGGTGAGTAGTATAAAACCATCACATGATCTGTCTATCTAAATTAGATAAGAATTCATGTGTTGTCTTATATTAAACCTCTCAGAATGCACCCAAGTGGGGTGAATCCATCATAGAGGATTTTGAATACTAAAGTCATAGCCATAAGAAACCATACAAGTAAAACCAGGATCTCAGACCAACATCATTGATCCTGAATATAAAGGCCAAATCTTATATTCCAATATGATCATAGTCAAGATTATGAATTCTGGGCACATCTCTTAAAAGAGTAGCACCCCAGAATCCATAAATCTTATGGATCCATACAAAACCATTAGTACACCAATCATTTTATCAAAGGGATTCTATAATAAGTAACTGGTATCACTACCAGAACATATCTATGAGGGACAGCAACATAGGAACCTAGTTCCTAAGCCTCAGAACCAACATCATAGGCACTGATGCTTAAAGAAAGAAGCTTTCAATTTATCTTTGGCATTTATCCAATCTTAAGCACTGACCAAAATAAAGCCCAGTAGTAGAACCACAACTTGTGTGACATTCTAAGATGGTGTCACAAGAACAAGTTCTAAAAACCAAGCAAAACATTTACTTAGCTTTCATAAATAAACTAGCAAGCCATTAACTATCATTTTCCTAGAATCAAACACTAGAAATCATCAAGCTTATCTATATATATCATCAAAGCATATTTGTAATAACATGTTAACACTCAATCTGTATGTGACTATACATGCCAACATTTAAAGATGCAGTGAATAAATCACTGAAAAAACCACTGTCAATAACCAGATCATGACAGTAGTGAACTTCCAAATCACTAGGATCCACAAGTAATAATTCCACAGCAGTAGTATCATTTGAACCATATCAAATTAACCACTGGAATTAGTCTGATAAGCCACTAGCATCACCAAAAACCAATTGTAGACAGTAATCCACATCAAATAACCATTCACCATCCTCAGTTACCATTACAACTAATTTCAATCCATCATATATCACCAAAACAGAGGGATGAACCCTAATCAAGTCATGAACCCTAATTAGGGATGGCCACTGGAGGCATAGAGATGAATCAAAGGAGACAAAGGACATAAGGCACGGGAGGTGATCAAGACCAAACTCACCAGTGGTCCTCATTGTAGATTAGAATAGGAAGCAGAGGGGCCGATGAGCGCACGGCGGCACGGGGAGCACCCCAAAGGGCGCTGCAACCCGCACTGAGCCAAGGCGGCGGCGGCTGCAACAACACATGAGGATGCACAACAGCCCCACAACAACGCATGAGCACCTCACAGCACCACGGGAGCAGCGGCGAAGGCATCACCGGCAGCATCCCAAACCCTAGGGTTCGGGACGGAGCCAGCCTAGCCGAAGGAGAGCCCTAGAGCCAAATCGATATGGACCAGATGAAGGGGCGGGGTCAACAACCTCGCCATACACATGGCGGCGGCCAGGGAGACCCACGGCGGCGTCAATCGCACGACAGCGGTGCCGGCGGCACCATGGGGTCGAGGAAGAAAGAGAGGAGTGAACGAGAGAAAGAGAGTGGGGTGTACTGGGCCAATAGGGCTAGTACCTCTTCGGGAAGAGTTTTTGACCTGGCCAATTGGGCCAAGTTTGGCCCAAATAGGCCAATGGGGTTGGCCCAGATAATAAAAGAACCAGAATTTAATTTAGCAAAAGACCAAAATAACCCTAGGATTTAATAAATTCTAGTAAATAAAAGAAACGCCCTAAAATACAAATAATATATTTTTAGGTTTATAATAATTCAAGCTACTTTATTAAATTTAGAAGTCTATTTTTAATAATATAAATTTAAGTTAAAGATTTTTATAATATATATTCCTTATGGAATTTTATAAAAATCAATAAAATACCTAAAAATAAATAAAAATAACTTTTATCATCCTCAATTATAATAGTATTTTAGAAAAATACAAAAGGAATATTTAAGTTATCCAAAATTAAATCTTATAAAGTAAAATACTTATTCTTAAAAAGAATATTAAGACAATAATTATAGGAGTTAAAATAAAATAAAATTTAGTTTTTAATTGTATTAATAATATATTACATTATAAAAAATAATGAATGTAATGTTTATTAAATATTAAAAGTTATTCCTTAAAATGAATTCCTTTATTACTTAAAGAAATTCCAGAAACTAAAGATATTGGGTAAAACACACAAAGAAGATAAATAATAAATAATGCATTACATTACTATGCATATTCATTTTGCTTCTTTAAATATTGTCCTTATCAGGCAATAATGATGTTTTGTAGACATAGAAGCTCTAGGTCCAGTGCAAGCATCCGACTTCACTACCTTGCAATCAAAAGGCAAGTTCATCACTTGCTCATGTCCTTTGGAGAGTCTTTATGTAACATCCCAGCATTAGAGCTTAGAAATAAGCTGAACACAGATATGTGCATTGCATTCATGCATAGAAAATCCGAATAATTTTCACGCTTTTGAATAAAACTTGTCAAAGTGATTGAAGCTTCTCTGAACTTGATGGAATTGATGTAGATCATCAAGTTGACTGCGGTAAGTTTCAATATGACCTTTGCTAAAACCTTATTTTGGGTAAGGGAGATTTGATCTAAGGGTAGATCAAATGTAATAAAAGTTAAACCATAATACATTATTTAATGATTTATATTGATCCTTAAGTAATCATATCTTAATATTCATTACACAACTTATGAATACCAAGTTATAAACATAACTTAAGTAATTAATAATATAACAATTAAATTTTGATCTATCTTAATCTCATCTACTTATACCATGAACATCATGGTAACACAACCTTAACTCTTTAGTGAGATTGAGTAGGACAGAAACCAAGTCAAGATCATTCACCATATATCTTTCTTTCCATATAAAACCTTATCATCTCTATTGAACCTTGTTTTAATATCTGTTGTTTATCAATGTTGAGTAATCAACTATTGATTCACCAATTCTTAAAATATCAATTCTTGATCTATCAACTCTTGTCCTTATCATGGCATCCACTCTAACACCTTTAGAGAGAGAAGTAAAAAATAGATAGGTGGTAATGTTAGATTTAAATATCATCTATAGGATGGGAGTGATTGAAGAGAATCAAATCAATATGATAATTGATGGAGTTAACTCACTCCTGAAATGATATAAGAGTTATTTAGAATATATAATTATATGGTAACAAATAGGGTTATAAGGATGAACATTGAAGATAGATACCAAGGAGTAATCCTATTAGATCAAGTAGGTATAGTCAATGAATAATGTCTCTTAGTTCAATAGAGATAAACAGAAGATAATTATAATACAACTGTAATCTTGTATGGATAGAAGCCTTTATTAGCCAACTAGAAACCTAAACTCTAAAGGATCAAAGGTTTATAATGATCATGCTTTAGTCACCAAGATTGAATGCTTATATCTTGTATAAGTGACATTGGTGGGTAGAACATGATTGAACCCTAATATAGATATGTTATTATAGGTTAGCCATAACAAATCACTATGATATAATGTGAAGTTGAATATAAGTTATTGGAGCCAAGAAGAGATAAGATGTTAGGAAAAATATTATGCTTAGAAGCATTGAGTTATTGAAGTAGTGTTATTCCGGAATAGTAAGCTTTTGAGGAAAGTAGTTTGATATATACATATAATGGAAGTAAATTAGGGGTGGATGATTAAGGAAGAGTATGATTGGAGTTAGAAGTAACCACTTGTTGGATTGGAGGTTATCAGGAGTAGAGTAGTTGATATAACTAAGTATGGATATGGGAAGATTATGAAAGCTTTAGTGTCAAGCTCATTGGATTTATAAATGGATTTAGAAGAATAAATGGTGGATAAGAATATTCTTGTGAAGTAAAGCTCATCATGTTAACACATGATGAAGGATAGGAAGAAGTAATATATCTAGGAAAGGAATTCCTTAATTAGAAGTCAAGAATTATGAAGTATGGAAAATAGGAATTCTGGATAAAACACTAAAACCTTAAATCTTTAATCAAACATAAAATCCATTACATCTGATGGATCTATCATCTTGTTTCCACAATGGTTTATAGGAATATTTTCCTATAACAATTACTTAAGCACGTCTTTGTAATCCTCAACCATCATTATCCTAGATGCTTAAAAAACTATATTTATCAATTCTGTCTCATAAGTTAGCCTAGAAAACAATCCCATTATTTTAATTTAAATAGTGATACCATTCAAGATCACAAACATAAAAATAATCTGTCTTAGCCATTAATCTTTATTCACATCAACAAAAGAATATAAGTATATTAAGAACCCTAAACCCTAGGGTAAGTATTTGCAATTCAAACCCTAACTTCTATGTTAGTTATAATAAAATATATCCATTGCTATTCCCTAAATTCATGGGAATAATATTAATCATATTAATTCCCTAGAAACTTTATTTATCAAATAAAAAATAAAGGATCACCATATAAAAATTTCCTTAATATTATGAGTTAATGAGAATCAAATCTAATGAGTTAATAATAATGCATTCTATAATAAGTTATTGGATATTAGCTCAATTAAATGCATATCAAAAGCCTTACAAATAATAATAGGAAAAGTATATATATAAACAAAATAAAGAAACATAACAATATATAATAAAGGTTCACAAAATGATCATCAATACATTTAAATATTGCTACAATTACCTTGCAGATAAAATTCTATGGGAAATATTCAAACAAATGAAAAATACAAATCTTAAAACAAAGATGTAAATACAAAACAAGTAAGGAAAACAGAAAACAGAAAGGAATAAAAAAAATGATGAACCCGGTCTAGAAACTGGCCCAAAGCCCGTTGCTTCACCCCTCTACCAGACGCTCACATGTAGCAGCAGACACACTTCGCTCGCCTTGCTACGGCCCAGAGGCAGCCCAACTTCGGCCCAATACCCCTTCGGCCTCTTTTCTCCGTCGTCTTCCTCGCCGGCAGAAGCACCTGCGTGGCGTCGCTGCCGTCATCGATCTTCGTCGCACTGCAATGCGCGCCGCCGCCGATGAGGGTGAGGATAAGAACGCCCACGTCTTCCTCTATCCACTCATACCCGTATCATCCTCTCTCGTCCTCTCTATCTCTCTCGCGCATACAACCCGAATCCTAGTTCATCGGAGATCAATAGAAACTGCTGGTCCTAAGCTCCCCTAGCCACTCCGAGTGCACCGTTGCACTCGTTTCGTTGTTCTAGATCAAACTGCAAAGGAATCGAACCCTCTCGCCCTCTGTCATCGACAACGATCTCGAGCTCCGCTGCTCGCCGTCGACGATGGCCACCTCATCCAGCAACGCGTGGCTTCGCTGAGCCTCTCGCTACGCTCCTGGTGAGATCGTGCATCTCCCTGGCCTTCTAGATTCTCTTTTAATTATCTCCATCGCCTTGCCCACGAAGACCATTGCGTTCCACCGTCGGAGCTCGTCGGAGCTAGTGCTCTGGCGACCAAAAATCAGCCGCGCCGCCACTATTCGGCTTCCCGCATCCCATTGATTCGAACAAGACCACCCCCGCGTGCCCGCATGCTCCCAATCCGAGGATCAAACCATGATCTGAGGATCATTCCTTGGATGATGTCAGCGTGACATCACGCTGATGTCATATATCATTTTATCATTTCATAAATTGAGTTATTCATTTCTGTAATAAATAAAAACCTGAGATATGACATGGCAAAGGTCCCACCAGTCAGTGACTAGGGTAGAATTGGCTCTTCTAAGAAACCCTTCACTTCATGCTGACATCAACATTACCTAATAAACACATTTAGTTATTTAATTAAAAATTCATAAAACGATTCAATCTTATAAAATCAATAACTTTTGTTTTGTAATTCAGAAAAATATGTTTCATATATGAAATTTTTCAGAAAAATAAAATCTACAAACTTAAAACTACTATCAAATATTATTATGATAATTATTTAAATAAATATTATTTAACAAAGAATTTATAAGTAATAAAACTTTGAAAATTCATATTTTAATATTAGTAAATGTTATAAATATAAATAAAATACCAAAAATCTTAGAAAAATAAGAAATATAATTTAAAACTATAATTAAGCATTATTATTTCACTTAATTAAATATTTATTATTTATTTATTAAAGTAATAGATCTTATAAAAATCATATCTTATTATTTATAAACCACAAAAATAAATGTAATATACCAAAATGATCACAAAAATAATAACTACATATTAAAAATGTAATATTTCACTTTTGAGATAAATAAACATTTGAGCAAGTTAATAACTTGAATTTAAAGCCATTTCCTTAATTAATAATTCATATAATGGTAAATAAAATTTTGTTAATATTTCTAAAATTAGCCAATTGAGTCTAATAAATAAAATTAGTCTTAAATATTGATAATATTAAGCCAAAATGTTTCAACACATTTTAAATACAATTCTATTTGATTTATCATTCAACATTAAGTGTATATTATTATTCAAATAGAGTTATCAAATATTTAATTCTCAAGATTATTACTTTGACTTGATAAAATCTATTACCATTGTTTCAACTACAAGTTATAAACAAACCAAAACACTATATTGAATCCATAAGTAGTTAAGTAATATTATTTCCTTGTTTACAAACTATAACCACTCATCCATAAAAAGGAAAATGATTCTATTCCACTAAACAATTAGGAAACCACTACACCAAATAAAAGTATAACCATTCTTAAAGTATCCTTAGGGAAACCTTCTGAAGTGAACAAAATACAAATATCATATGCATTACACCCTAAGTTCATCTATGTCTTTAAAGTTAACTTTAGCTTACAAAACTCTAAGTATAAGATAAAAACTTTATTATGTATTTTATAGTTAACTTTGGTCTATTATAATTAAGTAATAAAGCATCTTAATACCAAACTAATCAAGTTCAAAACCAAAATAGATAAGTCTCAAATACTACTAATATCATTATTCAAATAAAGTAATCCTTTCTTACTTAAATACTATAACTTGAAAGAACACCTAATAAGGTTAACTTAAAATTTAAATACTTTCCCTTAGCTAAATAACATTTTCTTCAAAAGTTATTCTTTTAAGGAACATTATAAAGCAAGACATAAGCATTTTTATGAAAGCTCTAAATGATGAACAAACCTTATATACATAGTCTACAGATACATTTCCCACTTGATTATTCCATTATTGTGTATGCTTTATTATACTTACATATTGTTTCACACACACTCACAAGTCTTAATAAGAAGCAAAAATATGAAACTTAATCTAAAAGGGCAACACATTCCAAGGAAATCCTTTCCAGTATCCAAACCCTAGAACAACGTTATCCCCGAGATTTAAGTCTATCAACTTGCATTACATTACTTATGCATAAAATCATCTTCCTTCTTTAAACATTAGTCCTTACCGGACCAATGATGCTGATTTCAGATATTGGATCTTTTATATTGTCTCGAAGACCGTGAGTGCATAATCTTGCAATCACAAAAGGCAAGTTCACACTTGCTCATGTCCTTTGATTATTTTCTATAAAGTATTTTACAAATCCAGTGTTGTCATCACCTGCATTTGAAAAAAAAGTCAGAAAACACTATTTTCATAATAATGTGATTATAGCTTATTTACCATGAGGTAATAACCTACTATGAAAGTTTCGGTGGTAAAGGAACATACTATCTAGGATTTAACAACCAATGTCGCCAGTGATTCTTGCTCCGTATATTACGCGTTGACCATGAGATTTGGAATGATACGGAGAAGTCAGCTGTATCTTTTCCCTCTCGCATGGAGCCGGATGTGCGGGTCATGGCTGTTACCACTCGTAGCGTGCATATTAATTGGTATATGCAACATATGGGTGGGAGCCCTCAACGTCCCACGATAGTTCCGGCATCTGAATGGTCTGTACTGCCAATAGCCGTAATTCAATAGGTGGGATGGCGTACACAAGGGAGACATGCGGGGTCGCAGAGAAGGCAGTGATTGGCTTGGATATTAGGTTGGGCCTCAAACCAAGGAAGTTTGAACGAGGACATACTCTCGGTCGTGCAACAAAACCTAAGGTCTCTCATGGATAAAGTGACGCACCTCTATAGAGTGTAAGAACTATAACTTGTTACTCCCTGTTCCGGGAAGGAGCTGCGAACGCGGCGGGAAAGGAACTCCATGAAAGTTCTGGTAAACCCATGAAGGCTGACGGACATAGCTTTTCAGAATAAAAGCAACCTTTGAAGAAATGTTTACGAAAACTTGCATTGCCTACGACCTACGGTCTGTGGCTGTAGATATAGTGCATCAAACACTCCTTTTCTATCGAACTTGCTGAGTACACTCGTACTCAAAGTATCTTCTTAACCCTTGCTAGGTTCTAAAGCTAGTACAGACGATGTCTACATCAAGTTATGCTCCAGGAATCATCATCAGAAGCTAGAGTTCTTCAATGAAGTCAAGGAAGTCAACATATACATCAACTCAAGTGAAGACGAAGTTATTGATTAGATAGGAATACAATCTCTAGCCATAGAATCCATTTCTGTAGCGTATTGCAATAACAGCAATGCAAGCCTCAATAGTTTAGAAACTAGTCTTAATAGTATGATAGTTTTTGAGTTGTTTATTTCTAATTCTTCTTTGTAAGAAGTTTCTTTCTCTCTCTTTAACCTAGAGTGCTCTCTGGATCTTGTGTAAAGAGTTGAGTTGTAACCTATAGTCATGTCTTGGACCTGCTGTGTTTCTGTTGTACCACTCTAAGGGATGTAATACTAGTGAACAATGTTTCATTGGTGTTATGTCAACGACTATAGTGTACTACATCATGTAGTGGTATGCTGGGTCACCGCACTTTACCAAAGTATTTATAATTGTGTGTTATCATCTATGTTTTAAAGAAATAAAATATTACTTTCTCAAATGAATAAATTGATGATATCATCCTAAGTGATGATATAGAGAAGCAATAGAACTTAGGGTTCTATTGGCAACAATGATAATCATCTAGGAATTTAACAACCCATGACATCAGTGATTCTAGCGTCGTATACTACGTGTTAATCATGAGATTTGGAATGGGACGGAAAAGTTAGCTGTATATTCTTCCTCTCGCATGTAGCCGGATGTGCAGGCCGTGGCTGTTATCCTCGTAGCATGCATAAATTGATAATTCGCAGAGGATATGCCGCATATGGGTGGGAACCCTCAACGTCCCATGATAGTTCTGGCATCTAACGGTCTGTACAAACCATTGCCGTAATTCAACGGGTGGGCATGGTGTACACCAAGGAGACATGCGGGGTCGTGAAGGGGGGCAGTGATTGGCTTGGATCACCTACTAGGCCCCACATCATGGAATTGTGGACGGGAAAGTACGCTCGGTTGTGCAACAAGGAGTTGATCTCTCATGGGTAAAGTAACGCACCTCTGCAGAGTGTAAGAATTATAATTTGTTACTCCATGTTCCGGTAAGGAGCTATGAACGCGGCAGGAAAGGAACTCATGAAAGTTCTGGTAAATCTGTGAAGGCTGATGGGCATAGTTTTTAACAATAAAATCAATCTTTGAAGAAAGTTTTTTTTCGAAAACTGCATAGTTCCAAGGACTTATAGTCTGAGGTGGTAGATAGAGCATCAAACTTCCCACCTTGCATATAATGAACTTGCTAGGTAATGTTGTTACTCACCCTTTCCTTTGATCCCCTGCTTAGACTCTGAGGATCTAGAGGATACTCCAATGTATGCAGCAGAATGTTAAGAGGATGTCTTCTATGAGGAGCCTGACCTGTCGGGCAGTGTGGAAGGGGTGGACTACAAGATCAGATATGGTTTGGGCGGCAACGAGTCACATTAGTTGCCTTAGTAGTAGTAACCAATTGAGCCGAGCAACATGAACAATCTATAATAATAAGTTGTTGAGATCAATTAGGAGTTGAAGTTGTCACTTTAAAACTTCCGCTGAAATACTTTATATTTGGTTAGTAAGTTGAATCTTATGAAGCCGTGAACCTCTGGTTTTGTAATAATAACGTATGTATGTTTGTAATATGGACCCGCAATGTTTCTTTCGTACCACTCCGAGGGATGTGATATTTACGGAATGGTGTTCTCTGAATGCCATATAAACGACTATAGTGTACTACACATGCAGTGGTATGCTGGGTCACCGCAGTGCTGGAGGCGAGAAAGGCGTGGGTGGTTTCGTGGGGAGAGGATCGCTGCGCTAGCGTGGGCGACCGGGTCGATGGGGTGGGGCCAGGCGCGTTGGTGTGCGCGTGTTAGGTGAGGCCGCGGTGGGTTGGGTTGCGAGCGTGCGTTGGTGGTTAGCGTGCACAACGCGGGGTAGCGTGACAGGCTAGGGCGCATTGGGTGAGTGTGGAACAGGTGTCCGTGTGTGCTGTGTTGTGTTTTGGGTGCCGAGTGGTGTGTCCAGGAGGTGGTGGGGGGGTTGCAAAAAATGCCAGGGATCTAGCCGGGATTAGGGTTTGAGGAGTGGAGCTCCTCCGGCTAGGCCTTGGGCCTCTGCGGGGCTGAAAGCTGGGCTGAGGTTGGGGTAGTAGGCTGGCCTAGCAGCTGGGCCACTGGCTTGGCTGGTCGGGCTGCCTCCCCCGGTTTTAATAAAACCTTTTAAACATTTTCTTTAGAAAAGTTTTTAGACAAATAAAAGACCCGGACGGATCTAAGGTTTTCGATTTGAACAAAGAGGGGAATATCTGGAAAACAAATCAGGATTTTAGAAAATAGTTTTAGGCAAATAAATTCATGCAGACATGATGATGCTCAAATGCAATGTGGCATGATGACATGAGCATGTTGTCATGATGATGCACAAAACAAATACACATCGATTTTCTGGTAGTGGTTTTACCCGGGGTGCTACAATTATCTCCCTCGAATGTTGGTCTCTCTAAGGTAAAGGGTCAATGGTTGGGAACCCTGATCTGGGAGAGGTGCGCACCGTCCTTGTAGGCAGTCGGATGATACTATGATCCTATTATTGAAAGTGCACACTCAAGAGGAGTGCAAAATGTGCTTCGGTTGGTCTACGGTACCCGACGTACTGGTGTGAAGAGGAACAACTCATAGGGTAGGGCCCATGTTGGAGTATGATTTCCGAGAGTTTTGTCTGATTATCCGAACCCCGCATACTGGTGTTTGACGATCCGTGATTGATCACGATGGATGTATCAAATCTTGTGGGTAAAGTATACAATCTCTACAGAGTGTAAATCTATTCGAATAGCCGTGTTCGCGATCATAAACGGTTGGAAAGGTTGCTTCTTAGCGGTGTGGTTTTGGTTTTAAAGGATTTTTTGAAAGAAAAGGCTTTTCTAAATGGTTAACCATGGAATTGGTTGGAAAGGAAAGAAAAAGTTTTGGTCATGGGATGACCGGAATAAAGAAAATAATTTTGGTCATGGGATGACCGGAAGGAAGGAAAATGGGTAACCATCCTAGTAGTTTTCCAAACTCTAAAATGTTTTCACAATATTTTACAAAACAGTTTGACAAGGATATGTAGATTCCATATGTACAAGAGAAACTAGATTTAGAATAGAACATCTATTGGATCCATCCTATTACCACAACCATATTGCATACCTTGTCATTATTACTATCTTAAGGTGTTTTGCGAGTACATTCAAACGTACTCACTAGCATTGTCCCTGTCAATTTACTTGGTAAGACTTCTAGAAGAAGGGGGCATAAGAAGGAACAACATTGATGACTATGCAGCTAGTACGTTCTCCCAGTTAGCTGCATGTAGGTTAAGGCATGGCTTGGACTCTATGCTTGATGAATTTCCATTGATGATGATTGGAGTAATCCAACGGGTTATTGTAAGGAATAGCCATAATGGTATTATTGTAAGTCTTGCTCGTTATGTTTCAGATGTTGTAATGATATTTTTTGGTTATGTGTCATGATAGACCGATCACGGGATTATGGAAATATGCATAACACGGATTCTCTGACTGCTGGTCTGGGGGCCCACAATATTTATAGAGTCCCTTTTCGAATGCAATCATATTTTAGGTCCTCAAACAGGAAGTGACAAGCCACATTTATACACTCCATAGAGGTCTGATACTTTTCCACAAACGTCCTTGTCCTTGTAGATCTTATTCACCCTTCCATGGTATGACGTCCACACCAAGTATATTCAAGTCATATCGAGTCCTTCTCCACGGTCCTGCAATCCACCAGTTGTAACGAGCTTCGGTCAGAAGACCTACACTCAATCACCTTCCCTTCAAATACACTCAAATCATCATCCTGTAGCATATATGTGGATGTTACGGTCTCTCACTCACCGCTCTTCACTTTGGATTATATCTCCGACCTAGCATCTAAATATATATGAAAGGAATAAGGTACTTATGATTTGGTTTCCTCATAACAAGTTCTATGATCAGCACTGTCTATATGGTGATCATAATGACTTACTACATTTGTGTTAATCCTATATGAATTTTCTCGGTACAATGGAACTGCACCACATGTTTCCCCAACCATGTATTTCAACCATGGTTCCATTTCCCACCACATCACAGTTCATTTATCACTTGTAAAAACTATACTTTTCTTTTGAATGCATATGATAATGTAATACTTTTGAAAAGTATTTTATAAAATAATAAAGAATATTCAAGACTAAACTTGCGTGAAAATTAAGAGATAGTGCAGCTTGAATATTCTACTTGACTCTAGACCTCAAATTCTGAAATCGCATCATTGTCTGGACAATGTTTAAAAACCAATTTCATGATTTTATGCATAGATATGAGATATGTTCTTGATTTGTGGTTATACCCCTGATTTGGATTTGTTCTTGTTTTAAAGTTCATTTATCAAATTGCCATGATAGGCCTAATGTGAATTGATAAAATTTTAAATAATAATGTTTTATTGTTCAAGTGAATTAAGCTTAGAATATTACTTAAAATTCAAGAATATTGTTGTAAATAACACTTACATATTATTTATGTTTTGTCTGGGGTGTACCCCCGGGTACCCCAGAGTTGATGTATAAAAGGATCTCTGTAGATGAATGGAGGATTTAATGAGAGAAATATGCATACATAAGTAGAGAAATATGGCATGAAGAAAGAAAACTAAAAGGGAAAAAGATAAAAGACAGTCTGGGCCGAATTATACTTAATTCGGCCTAATCTTGGTCATAATGGACCAAATATTCACTCCCAAAATCGAATTAGGCCTACGGAGGCCGAATCATCAGCCCTTGGGCCGAATCAGGCCACAGCGGGCCGAATTACCCAGCCGACCCATCGCACCCCAGCCTCGGGCCGAATCAACCTCGCCCCGCGTCCCCGCTGCGATCCCGGGTGGGCCGGATAAGGGGAATCTCGGCCCACCGCGAGGGTACTCAGCACCAGCCTCCACGCTCGCCATTCCCGGGTGGGCCGGCATCCACCTCACCCCGACCGGCCCACCGCGGGCCTTCGTCTGCGCCGAGCCAGCCAGCACGCCCACGCGCCGATCCAGCATCACCCGGGTGGGCCGACGCGGCCCACCGCGAGCTCTCCTGCCAATAGGACGACCCGGCTGGGCTGCCAGCGTCCTGGGCCGAGTAAACAGTCACTCGGATGGGCCTTCTTGCTTTGCCCCAGGACTGGGCCAAGTCAGTTCCCCCCAGGCCGAATCAGAGGTAAGACAGGCCGAGTTTTACCTAAGGAGGAGGCATCTGGGCCGAATCAGATCGCAAAATACGCCCTAACATCTACTCCCGGACTAGCTCCAACCTCCACCACAACGCACCATCAAGACAGAACAAGACAAACAAGTCTTGTGCCAGTCTTGGGACGCCCATGTTTAACTGTCAGTATGATGCCAACCATCTGTTAACTAAAGTAAATACATCTCCCATATCACTGTTGACACTTGAATCAATTGTTAGCATTGATGTTACATATACATAGGTTGTTAATGAGTTAAACCCAATAAGGAGGAAATTGAGGAAACTCATTCTAGATTCTAGTCATGTAGCATGGAGTATATGAGTAATACTCCCATTCTAGTATCATTTATAGTTTCTCTCAAATAATTGTTATATGTCTAATGATTATTGTATTTTTAAGTAGTATGACACAGTGGGAGCCGACGTATTGCGGTGTGTATAAGAAGCCAATGATTATCCCCACTTGGGAGGCTAAGATCACCGTCGATGGGAGTAGGCGCCACCTTGGGACATGGAGGTCCCCCGAGGAGGCGGCACGTGCCTACGACTGCATGGCAGTCTAGCACTTCAGGGCGAGGGCGATCCTAAACTTCCTCGAGGATCGAGCTAGGGCCATTCAGAATAGGCTTGTGGATATGAGAGTCGCCACGATGTCGGAGGAGCAGGATCACCGACTGGTCAAGAGACATCTTGTTGACCCCTTGGTCCAGATACTCCGCGAGGATCCTACGGTGATGGCTCAGCACTACTAGGACTTAGCAGCCATTCAGGCCAGCAACGCGTACAGGAGGCGGGTCCCTCTAGGTCTGTCAGAGCGGGCTCCTCCACCGCGCACCCTTAGGGCCCGTACTTCGGATTCAGCCTCGGCGACTTTACTGTCACACCCACGTCGTGTGCTGACCTGTCTTTCTTAGATTTTTCTAATGACAACGACGCCTGATCTAGCTAGGACAGAGACGTGGATCAGCTACTTCTCATATATTACTTATCCTGCTATACTTTGTGATGTTTTATGTTCAATTATTGTGCTAGAATTTATTTGTGCTACTTACTTTATAACTATGTTTACTATGTGTCTTCTTTCTTGATAAATATAGAATAGATCAAGTGTGCAACAACTGTGCTCAACCATTGGGGAGGTGCCTAGACAAGAAGTTTCCCGCTCTTTGTCGGGTTTGAGGCTAGGACGATATGTGCTCTGAAATACACGGTACCATGGATGTATATATAGAATCGAAAATAATGCTATGAATCAATGTTGAACCAATATCCTAGCTATATTGAACATTTTGTGGATACTGCTACTGCTAATGTTTCCTGTGTTAATATGTATTTTGATGTTATTATCCTGTATACTATGTATTCTATCTATTTATTATTATTATTTTTTGCTCTGGTACATAATATTGCCGGCGAACAAATTTTATTACCCCTGGCGAAAAGTAGTGCGCTAGCGTTAGGGGAACTTATCCCCGGCGAATTGGGATACTCGCTGGTTGTATGCGTTGTTATCGCCGGCGAATGGTGTAGTTCGTCAACGGTAATGAATTACCACCGGCAAGATGGTTACCGGCTAACCGAAACTCGCCGGTGGTAGATGTTTTGGGTGCGCCGACTGTGAGCTTTTTCCTACTAGCGATATGAAATTGATGGTGAGAGCCGTTTGGTAAAAAAAAATACCATCCAATCTAATACTTCCTTCGTCTTAAAATAGATATCGTAAACTTTTTTAAATTTAGATGTATTTAGACACTGTACATCTAAATTTAATGAAATTTTTGACAACTATTTTGAGATCGGAGGGAGTATAATACAAGCAGCCCATAACAATCTGCTAAGGTTTTGCAAAGAAAAATCTGCTCAGGAAAAAATGCAATGCCCAAGGAAACAAGAACACTCGTGCACTCTGCACTGTGTCATATATTAAACTCGAGATACACACAGTCCCGAGAGTTGTCCATGCACCGCTGTGCACAGGCGGAACAAAATACTCCCATTTGTTAAGCTAAAAAAGAAAGTAGGGTCACACAAGCTACAGCTAGCAGCCCCATCCTGTTTGTTGATCATTCAACAAAGTTGTGTGACCAACCAGAGTCACCGAGCACTTGTCCAGTTGCAGCGCAGCCGGCGTGACGTTATCATTCGATCTGGCGCACATACGATATGTAGCCAACAGGGTAGGCCCGACTTGGTGGTCAAGGCTACAGGAGTTGCTCGTGGGCGTGATGCCGCCGTCAAGCTCAAGGAAGGACCCACCTGTGGTTGCGTCCGCGCTTGCGTCACTCACGTCCGTCGGCATCTTCCCTGGATACGCCTGGGGACGAGCCGTTGGCCGCCGCCGACGACGATGAAAGCATCTCACCGTCGGCTGAAAGGGGTGTTCTGTGTGCGTTTGGAACGATTTCGTACTGTTGAAATTTTCGCTGTCTGTCCGAGGTGAAGGCGTGCCTAATCGTGCGAACATCGCACACGGATTACACAAATGTAAAACGTCAGTACATCTTCCCATACTTGACATAAACTGTGAGCATCGTAATAATACATCGCACACCACTCACTTTGAGGTGAACGTGTGCGACAATTTTTCTATGGTTAACAACGTTTGTACCGTTTCAGTTTCATCGCACCTTCTCACACGCTTTCTTTACATATCTTTGTTTCTGAGTTTTTCGTCTAGAATTACTTGTCACGTCTTTATAAAATCAATTGGAATATGAACTTGCCAGAATATCGGGTCGTTTACCATCGTCTATAAAAATGCGTAACATAGTGTTCCAGCTGTTGGAATTTGATGAGTTTTGGGTTGTTTGGTCCATTAGACAAATTCTAAAATTCTCTTTAGCCCATTTGCGTATGACAGCATATGATTGTGCTAGTGGTGCTAAAGTTTAGTTCTACATTGCTAGTGGAAGGAGAGTTGGACCACCTTATATAGTAGAGTGTTGCACCACTCACTAAGGTGTGACAAGGAAAGAACCCCTTGTGCACTCCTCCTCCGACGCCGCCCGTCTCGTCACGACGCGCGCGCGGGTTGCGGGAATCTCGCCGAGCTGAGCTTTATTTTGCTGATTGGGAAAATTTAATTATGAGTCACTAATGGACGCGTTAATTACAGCCGTTTCCAGTTTTTATGAATGTGGGCTATTACCGACTCGGACGTGGGCTGTCTCCCACGATCTTCCTGACCTGCACTATATAAGCATCTACGCTAAACCTAATCGCTGATCAAGCCACACACGCGCCTACCTCCAGAACCTTGCGCCGCCGTCTTCGTCTTCCCCATCCCGGCTTGCGGCGTGCACCGTAAATCGGGACAGTAGGCCTTCGAAACCCTGTCTCTCGTGAACCTGTACGGGTGAGGGGCGATCAGGTTTTTGGGGAGCGCTCAAGCGCGACTACTGACAAAAACGACGTCGTCCGACGACGAGTTCCCGAACGACGACTTCTTCCTGGACGTCAGCGACCTTTTTGGCAACCTCAACATGGGCGATAGCTCTGCTGCTGCTACAGCCAAGACTACTGCCCCAACTGCGTCGTATGTGATCTCAATCCCTCTTTTTCGGATTTCTAGGTCTAGCGTTTGGCGTAGATATGACATGTTTATCTTGTATAGATGTAATATGTTTATCTACTTTGTTGATCTGCATGATTATTTTAGTACCGTCTGTATGATCATGTTTTATCAGTTTATTATTCAGATTAAATCATATGGATTATTGCTTATATTTTCAACACTCGCCAGCTATTTCTCACATTGGCACCATGTCTCACTTCGATTCCACTTTAGGTTACATCGACCTCGCGTCGTATGATTCGGAGGAGAAGCTATCCTCTTCACATAGCTTCGTCATTGACATGTCGCAGGAGGAGGAGAGGTAGATGGAGCCCCCGACGTCTACTAAGTTGGCTAGTGCGCTATCCGTAGTTTCCCATCAACAAGTTCAATGGGATTAGGGAGATCTAGATGGACACTGCGGTAGGGCACAAGGCCGCCTATGAAGCCACGGAAAGCCCTCCCCCTCACTTCGCCAACGATGCCGAAACATCAGGCTACTGAGAGGACATACATGCCAACGAAGCAGAGGAGTCACGCACCGGAAGCAACGACGTCGATGAGGACGATGTCATCGCCATCTTCAATGATGAGGTTGATGTTTAGTATGTAGTTATTAATAAGATATTTGGTTCACCTTCGGTAACGTAAACAAAAATGGTATCAAATTACGGGAGGTAGCATCACTGGAATGGGAAAAGAGTTATTTTGTTTGGTTCGGCTAGGTAATAGAAACAAATTCTCTTAACAATGTTTGGTTGAGCAAGTTGACTAATGGTATCAGGTTTCCTCACAATAACAAGCTTAAAAATAACATCTTTCCATCCCAAAATCACACCAAACCACTAGAAAATGCTTAAAATGCCAGCTTTGATAGAGTAATTTTCACACGCAGTTCACAAGCCCTTGACTAGAACACTTAACGGGCACATAATTTAAAAATCATTACATGCATCAAATTAAAATTCATATATTTATCATAATTTGACCACACTTGAAAAAATATAACACAAGAGAAAAAAGGTGTTTCAAAGTGAAACATGCATATTTAGCCATCGATACAAATTCAGGCTTCAAGATATTTAGCCATCGATACAACTTATTATAGTTCTCTCATCAACAACACTTCCTCCTGATCAACACTCACGGTAAACTAAAGGTATGCAAGATCAGCAACCGTGATAATCCTGCTGATATAATGACTAAACATGTTCCCGTTGCTAAGTTTGAGCTTTGCTCGAACTTAGTTGGTTTAACTGATTAGCCCAAGTGGCTATTGACGCCGAAAGTGTTTGCTTTGTTTGTTCAGGGAGACGATTGTTGTTGATGCTATAAGAAGGAATTTGCCTCAAAGTGAAGTTTATTGAAGTATGATCCAAATTCAATTAAGGAGGCTAACTTCTAATGAGCTAAGCGAGGCCTGTCGCCAGTAGGCTCGGCCTGTAGTATGGATCGTTGAATACCTAAGTTTCCACCACTATATAAACCTCTTGTAAGCCACCGGCTGAGATAAGTTGCATCTGTCAAAATCACCGATATTTATAAACACTCTCCGATATAGTGAAGTTTCGCTGGCTGGCACCCGTGATTTTTTCCTCTATGTGTTGGAGAGGTTTATCAACGTTAAATCTATGCCCCTCTTGCTGTGATTTCCTTTTCGTTCTTTATTATTTGCTTGTCACGATTATAACAAGGATTGTGTAAGCTATCTAGATCCATATATTATATTGTTTGATATGATTTGATTATTAGATCTATATGTTATTTTTTGTATGCTGGCTAGATCTATATGTTATATTGTTTAACTTGATTTAATTGTTAGATCTATATGTTACACTGATCTATATGTTATTCTTTAGCACAATTAACTTCATATATGTATATTTTGATCTATATGTTACTAGTTTTTCTATATGTTTCACATACTTAACTCTAGCTATCATCATATTATAATGGGGATGATATTTAGGTGACATCACATCCAAATTAGGGGCAATTGGGTCAAATATTTTTCAATGATGCAACGACTCTAAGGATACAAGTAACTATCTATGCTTAAACATCGTAATTGATCTATTTTACTTAAAGCATGCCACTGATTCACCTCCTTATTTCTATGTACAAACAATTGAGAAGCATTCAAGTCCACGGGCCATGCCTCCAATATAGTTGCTATTCTGATGTTGTATAGCATTGCGTAGAACACTTTTTTACCGAGAGTGATATATATATATATATATATATATATTAATAGAATATCACAAAGGTGACGAGAAGATTACACTGAAGGTTTTGAACAAGTGGGCTATCATGCTATAGTGCTAGATATTCCCATATTTTTTGTATCGTTCTATAGCTAGCAGTTGAATCTATGTGGAAATATATGTATTACATGTGGTGTATAAACTATATTGCAATGAAATATATCTGAAATGTTATTATTTTATTCTGAAAGCATCAATTGAACTGTTGCTGCTAGAGTTAAGGCTGCAACTGCTATCATTGTTGTGTATGTACTGTTAAACAAACAATAGGATGCAATAAAACATGTGGGATGCCTTACATAACAACGATGATTGAGTGTATCATAAGCATTTGCGACAGAAAGAAAACACACACGAAGAAAGGAAATTAAATGTTTGTGAATTGAGTAATTCACATACGAATCTGGGCACACGATTGAGCATAAACAATCGTGGTAGAATGTCCGTCCATGGCACATGGATTTTTATACCGTCTACGACTAGATGGCCCATCACCCACCCTTGGGCACATATGGATCATGGAAAAGTGTGGGATGTGCAATTCCAGTCGTGTATGAAGGCCTGGTTTATACTAGTGGCCACTCCCTCTCTCTTTCGCCGTCATCGAGGGAGTTGTGATCTATTCAACCTCATAAAGTACTTCTATGTAAAGACATTTGGATGGTTGTAATCCAAGAATATAGGTGTAGGAAAAACATTTGGATGGCAACAATCGAAGAATACTTTTATGTTCACTTACCCTATTTCCATAAAAGTCGGTCGAAGAAAATTAGATGATGCACTTAAGACATATTTGTTAGATACATATCTCTTTAATTATATTATGATCGATTTTAAACGTTTTGTGTTACTTGGCGTTTTCAGTCAAAGACGAGCCATGTGCCCTTTTATTCTACTTTTTTTGCATACTATTGTCTTCTTAATTAAGACTTTGTTGCAGAAGAATGTTTGTCGCATATTGTCATTTGCACCATTGTGTTTTCTTTTTATGCACTCTACTTGTAAATAGTTTGCCCTCGCTATGATGCATTTTCATTAACAAAAGTATGTTTTTTGTAATCACAAATGCACAGGCCGGGTGACTTTGACCTTCCATTCAAAGGAGAAAAAATAACCCATGCACTCACCACACATTTATTGGATATATCTCTTCAGCCCTTAAGCCATTTTAAACTCTTGCATTATTGATTATATACCCATGTGATACAAAAGATCAACACGAGAGTATTAAAATCTAGCACAATACCGAACGTACTATGTTAAGTTTTGCTTACATGTAGTTACATAAACCCATATTGAAAGTGTAAGATGGTTAACCTATAGGGGGTAAATAGGTTTTTATAAAATTCTTTATAATCTTTTGCAAGTTTTAGGCTTTGCGGAATATAAGTGAGCCTAAATGCAAACTAGGTGAGGCAACCTAGATGATGTACAAGATACTTAAAGCTCGAAGGCTATAACAAGATAAGCAACACAAGTAAGAGATGTATTCCCATGTTCACAACCTTTGGGAAGGGGGCTACGTCACGTTGGAGAGGTGTGAGGTTCCACGAACGATTCCTCACGCGCCACGAAGGCTCACCTTCTTCTCCGAGCCTATCCCACGAAGGAATATCTCACTTACTCGTGGTAGACTTTAAGGTAGTCTTCAAACCCTCACAAACTTTCCACGGAGCAAATCACAAGCCGAATGCCTCCGGGCGACCCTAGCCGCCTAGGGTTTTCCACAAACCCAAGAGTAACAAGCTAACTCGATGAACTCAAGGGGGAATGAACTTTGGCTTGGTGGAAACATAGATCGGGACCTCCTCTTCCTTTCTACCAAAGGGATTTGGATTTGGTTGGGTAGAATGGGAGATCCTCAAGCTTTTGTGTTTCAACAATGGGGGAGAGAGAGAGAGAGCTTCAAGAAATGAAATGTTAGCTCAAATGCCTAACCTCACAGTTGAGAAGAAAGGGGTATATATAGTGTGAGGGGAAAAAGAGCCGTTTGGAGGTTACTGCGACAGAACTGGCAATAAGTCCGGTCGGACCGAGCTGCTCGCCGGAATTTCTGGCGACAACTCCGGTCGACCGGACACCACGCCGGAATTTTCGGCAGCGACCGGAATTCCCGGCGAACAACCGAAAACATGTTATGTAAGCCATATCGGTGTTCACCGGGAATTTCCGGTGGCGACCGGAAATTCTGGCGACAGCACCGGCGCCGCTGGCACTTTTGCCGATTTCGCACTAACTTCTTTAGACTCAGTTTTCAAGGCAGATTTCTCTCTTTCTTTAAACGGGTGTGTGTGGGTGGATGATGAGAGGCTTATATGGTGTAGAACATCCCCAAAGAGCACATCGAGATCACCCCTCTTAATAGTGCGGTGTTTCCTATTTGACTCAAGAGTAAATAAGAGAGAATAATAAACAATGACACCGGCTCTTCATAGAGAAACGAATGGGGGGGTCACCCATCACCTATCATCAATAACCTGCAGATTATCACCTGTAGAGAGCTAATAGAAACATTAGTCCATCCTCTAGCTCTGATGTCATAGTTAACCAAAATACTAGATAAGGGCTATTTGCCCTTTCAATCTCCACCTTTTTGGTTAACGATGACAAACCGAGCTAGAGTCAAAGAAAGGATATTATGATACGATTAGATCTAGCACATAATAGAAGCACATAGTGATAGGAAATTCAAGTACAATAAGTGAAATTCAAGGTTGTACAAACACACACACAAATGGTTCGAAAGATCAAATAAAAGCACAAGCCCATGAGAGACAAACGAGCAAAGAGGGGCTTGTGCAAGAGGCAAATCATGAAAGAAGCGACTCTACTCTTTCTCCCCCTTTGGCATTGAGACCAAAAAGGAAGAAAAGAGCGGGGAGACCGATCTAGCCACAAAAGTTGTACTCATAGTCATCATCATAGGCTTCTTCCTCCTCTTCTTCTTCATCGTCACCCTCCTCTTCGTCCTCGCCCTCACCATCATCATCATCAGTAGTTGTAGCACGACGCTGAGAGGAGCTAGAAGTAGCAAACCCAGGGAACATTGATGGATCAAAGCCCCTAAACATGTCCTCATCCAGCGGGGGCTTCTCATAGTTGACATAAGGAACAGGAGCAAGAGCATTGCCCAAATCTGGCAATGGTCGACCACGCTCTGCCAAGAAGGCATTGTGCTGCCTCCTGTTCTCCTGACTGAGCTCCAAACTGCGGTGAGCAACATCATAGGAGGAGCGACACATATCCCATAAGTTGTTAAAGAAGCGGGCAAGACCCTTCTTGCGAGGGAGAGCACGGGGAAGATCCCTACGAGAGCGCGAGCCACTAGCAGACAGGGGATCATGAGCATGCTTGGTCCGGCGCTCAGAAGTCAACATCTGGGGAAGCTCCACATGAGCGCCTCGACGAGTAAGGAGAAATCCTCCATGTCAACACGCGGACCTTTGGGGAGAGCAGATATAGGAACGGTGGCCTCAATCAGGCGCTGAACATACTGATAGAAATTGGGAGTCATGCGCTTCTCAATGGACCGCTGAATCTCGTTGTAGATGAAGTCACACACATTGATCTTCCGGAGACGGCGAGGCTCACAGTAGTAAAGCAGATTCTTGTGGTGACCACGAACATCGACAGCATCACCAACCTTGCTCACAAGATTGTAGCGAAAGAACCGAGCAAGCACCATGTAGTAGTAGTACATCCCGGACAAGCTGGGAGGCTGATGGCTGGGATCACTGGGATAGCAGAAGAGGAGCTGGTTGTCACTAAATGCCTTCTCAGAATGAATGCAGAAGCCAGAGAAACTGTCAGGAGGGTAACCCAGGGCATGGCAGAAGGCGTCAAAAGAAGCCGAGTATGGCTTGGTGCCGGTCATCCAAGTGACAGTGCGGGCATCATCAGTGTGAAAGTAAGCTGTGCAGAAGAACTGGAGAATGATATCAGGCATTAGCTTGACCTTGATTGTAGCAATGGTAAAGACATCCATCTTCTTTAGGGCCACATCCACATGCTCGAAATCGGAGGAGAGGTAATGAGTGTAGTGGTCCTCATTGAGATACCTAGGAGGAACAAAGAAACCCCGCCGCATACAAGATGGCTCATTGTAAAAGTCATCCCAAAAGCACTTCTGGGTGTCAGTCCAGAACAACTTGTCAGCCTCTTGATAAGTGCGGTTGGGGAAGCGGTATGGATTCTGCCTCCTCAAGTCCCGCCATTGATTCACATTGATATCCGAGGCAGTATTGTAGTTGGGAGGATTTTCTTCTTCAGTAGGACCAAGACTGGACTTGCCTTTCAGAGCGGACCTGCCAGCAGAGGATTTCTTCTTCTGGCCACTAGCAGATCCAGAACCCCCTGTGTTAGCAGCTTTCTCTAGCTGACGCTGAGTGAGACGAGGAGGAGGAGCAGGAGCCCGCTGAATAGTGAGCTTCCTCTTTTTGCTGATGTCGGGCTCAAAGTCGCTGTTATCAGACTCTGCACAAGAAGCACACAAGAACGGAAGGCAAATGTAACACCCTCAAATCGGCCCTATGCAAGTTTTAGCGCTTCCCGCCAAACCCGCATAGAAACGATTCAAGGACGCCCACCAGGCACTTTCGTGCGGGTGGAAAACAAAGTAATATAATTACACAACAGTCCTCGATGGGACCCACAGAACATATATATATATACAACACGACTCCATGAGTCAAGAATACAGATATACAGAACAAAGATCCAAATCACCTTGAAAACGATAGAGCGTCCAGCTACGGACAAGATGCAAATGGGGCTAAGAGCCCTGAAGAATAACCAATGGCGTCCATAACCCTGCCCAGGCCAAGCCGGAAGGGTAACCCTGCTAACGACGTCGAAACCTGCTAAAACAAAAGGGGTGCCGACAAAGGCAAAGGAAAAAGAGGAGCGTCAGTACTGAGGCCAGTACATGGCGAGGCTAGAATTCGGCGGTCCTCGCCTACATAGGTATGGTGGACTGAAGCGGCAGGGCAGCATGCACTAAACAACCTATAGAGACTCGATATAACTGTCGGCTATCAGAGAGGGATAAGAAAGACCTATTCGGAACCATCCTGATAGTACCACCAAACATACCCATCCTGGGATTCCCCCTCGAGACCAAACGAGGAAGTCAACCGAGGAACTCACACAGTTGGCAGTTTTATTCATTCCGTTATAGTGGCGGCAATTACTAGTCAAATATAAATAGCATGAGTCATCCTGATATAATAAGCAGTGGGCCGTTTTAGTTAACCATTCCGTTGTAGTTGCAACACTTACTAGTCAGGTACAATTAGCATGAGATATCCCAAAACCCAGCAGTTGTTGGTACTTTTATTTAGCCATTCCGTTGTAGTGAAGCTGATTACTAGTCATATCGGATACAAGTCAAATTATAACAGTAAACTTTAGTTATAGTTGTCTATGATCGAGACCTGTGCTCCAAGTCGTCCATAACCGCGGACATGGCTTTTCGAAAAGATTTAACCCTGCAGGGGTGCACCAAAGTATCCACACGCACTTCGACCCTTTTTGCCAGATCAGTTAACATACACCCATCGGTATGTCGGCGGGGCCTAAGTCATGACGTTTCCCAGACCCAAAGCAAGTACATGGGGGCCACCCCACTAAGCTACCCGCAACGAAGTCGGCCGGTCTCCGAGACGGACTCAGGGTTTGTGTAGACGGCTGTAAACGACTGGGAACCCGAAAGTGAGACTGGGCTTGTCGATACAGCGAAAACGTGTCACGGACCTAAACAATACAGGTGCAGTACCTCGCACAATTTAAATTAAGCGGTAAAGCATGGCATAAGTACAGGATAGTAATAAAGCCCCAAACTACTTGTGGCCCCCGGTACAATACTTTGAAATCAGGTACTAATCGATGGGGGGCCCATACACCCCACATGTGGTTAGCGCGCTCGATCTCGGAACAGGTGTCAAGAACTCGGGGTCCTACATGACACAAGTGGACGGTTAACAACCAAATAACATCTATTGCCCACCTGTGCCTCTGCATTTACCTACTTTCAATTTTAGTTATTAAACAATAATGAAAGTCTTGTTCATCTCCAACATTAAACATGCGGCAATACTCCAATAACTGAGGTACTGGACGACACGCAACAGCACTTGAGCAAGCGACTACGACGCGCAAGTCCAACTATCTACCAAACAACAGGTAATAGGATGTGTCCAAGGCAATATAAGGTTGCAAGGGATATCACGGGTACGGAAACTAGAGCATCGCAACACAGATAGCAATAGATCAACAGGAGGAAATAAAGACTATAAATGCAGAATAGGTAGAAGGGGAAGGGATGCTCGCCTGAAAACATTGCCGAAGGTTCATCCGAAGATCGGGTCGACACTCACATCAACTCATCAGCCTAATCCGTGAAGAAGCAAAGCACTAAAAGAAACACCGGATGGACTATTTAATACTACGGTAGAAAATCGGGCATGATGCATGTATGATGTATGACATGGCAAAGGTGCGATGCAATTAGGCCATATTAAGCGGAACTGGGGGTCCCGACAATTAAATATATGGTTCTAGTTGTTTAGATACCCCGCAATTTAAATGTTGTCTTAACATGGCAAAAAGTATCACCGGTTCGCTACACAAATTTAAATGGGACCAATATAAGACTAGAAAAGCCTCATATGGTCTCAATATTTAATTATATGGTGAATCGGCATAAGGCCCCCAAACCACACAAATATGTATGCAAGCATGAATGATTTAATATGCAACAATTTGATATTACATTTATAAAATAGGGCTCGAGAAAGGGGTCACACATTAGGGTTCGGCGAACTTGGGGTCTCGGGGTTCGAGGATCTCCGAATCGGTCTTCGGGGTGGCGATCTTGGGTTTCCAAGCTGTTCGGGTTCGGTATTCGGACGCCGGGATCGGTCTTTGGATCTGGATCGGCGAGGAGGAAGTGGAGCACCGAGGTTTGGTCTTCGGGTTCCCGGAGGAAGAGCTCGACGATTCTTGTCGAAGGCCTTGGGTTTTTATCTTTGTTTGCTGAAGAGAAACTTGCCGTGGCACTCGGGCCCGCGTATGCACATCGGTACCAAACTTCACTTGGCGTCGATCACTTGGGGCTTCGAAGGATCTTGGTCACATGGGCATCAGTACCAAAACACTGGCCTTGGCTCAACGAGGGAGTTCAAAGTACAGCAGTGTTGAAGCCGCTCTTGTCAAAGGCTGACAGCAACAAGGCCAAGAATGGGCGGCGACGAAAAACAGGAATAGAGGACGCCTCGACTCCGGGCTGGGGACGAGCACGGCGTCGGCGCAGTTGCAGGAGGACGGCCGGCGGCGAACTCGGGGCAGACGGACGGCGCAGGGCTCGCCAGGCAGAGGCGGCGCGAGGGCCGGTGAGCTTGGGGCGGTCGTGGTTGGGGGAGGAAGGAGCGACGCTAAGGCGAGCCAGATGGAGCGCGGCGCCGCGGCGGCGGCCGGACGCGACCGGGGAGGAGGACAGAGGGGGGGTGCTCGGAAACAGGAAGGCGGCGGCGGTGCTTGACCGTGATGCAGGGGCGGGCCGACGAGGATGGAAGCCGGTGATGCGGGATCAGGGCAGAGGAGAGGTCAGCGTGGCCAGGAGCATGAGGACGACGGGAAGGACCCACGGCGGCGAGGTTGCCGTGAGCGGCCGCGCTGGGTAGGCTAGGGAGCAGCCAGGGCTCCGCCGGCCGAGGCGCACAAGCGGGGTCGGAAGGAGGGCACGAGGCCGAGGAAGGAGATCAGGGCCAAGGCGGCGGTGGTCCGAGCGGCGGCGGCCGGGGCGACGCCGTGGTGGAGCAGCCAAGGCGTGGGATCCGGCAGGCGCTAGATACAAAGAAGGCGCAGGGGTGGCAGAGGCGGGATCAAGTGATGGGAGGGGAGGAAGGTCGCGAGCACAGAGAGAGACAGGGTCGCGGTCATGGGGCGAGCGAAGTGGGGCCGGGTCCGCTAGGTGGGGCCAGGAGGTGGCCCAGGTGCGGCGCTGTGTGTGTGTGTTGCGTGTGTGGGTGGTGTGGTTTGGGTGAGGTGGAGGTAAAAAAAGGGGGGTTGGTGAGGTGGAGGTAAAAAAAAGGGGGGTTGGTGAGGTGGCAGGTTAGGAGTGGGTGGGGTGGAGGAAGTGGTGAGGTGGCGAGCACCGATTGGGTGGGATGAGGTGGCTGGGGATGGGTAGATAGGCTGGGTAGGTTATTTGGTAGCTTAGGTTTTGGGTGTTCTGGGGTAGGTAGGGTTTTTGTCTGGAGGTGGCCGGCTGGGCTTTCGGGCCTGGCTGGCTGCCTCCCAAAATAATTTAAATATTTTATTTATTAAAAACGAGGCGTTTGTAAATCATTGGCAGACAAAACAAAACATTCCGGAGTCCCGGGTTTTGATTTTGAATTAAAGACGGGGCGTTTAGAAAACAAAACCAGGCTTTTCGAAAATAGTTTTTAAACAAACCATGCAAGATGATGACGATGCCCAAATGCAAGGTGGCATGATGACATGAGCATGCGGTCATGATGATGCAATGCACAAAATAACGCGATTTTCTAGTAGTGGTTTTTGCGGGGCGCCACAGCAAAGAAGAGCCAATGAGTGTATATGCCATAGAGGAGCTCACAATAACACATAAGGACGGTTGAGAAAGCGCATGGACAGATAAACGGGCGAAAGAAAAATTTCGGCGCCAGGTCCGACGGAACCGGCCCTGTCGCCGGAATTATCGGCGACCGGTCCGGCGGACCGAACGCTCGACCGGAAATTCCGGCAAGCAGGTCGGTCGATCGGAACGGTGACCGGAAATTCCGGCGGCGGGGTCGGCGCGACCGGGCCTGGGACCGAAAATTTTGGGCAAGCGACCGTGAAACTAGCCATGACTTAGTACTTGTACAAACAACATTACGAGGGGGAATAGTGGGTGAAACAAGGGTGATGCGAGACGAGTTACTCTACTGGGGGGAGAGAGAACTAAGGGAGCATAAGACATGAAAGCTAGGATTTCACCATAAATAACAAACAAAAAATACGAGAAACGAGAGAGGAAAGAGCAAAGATACCATGGGATGGTGAAGACGAAGCCATGCCCCTTCCCTTTCCAAGTAGAGGCACGAAGACAGCTCCACACAAGAAGGTGGGGAAGCACTCCCCGATCTCCCAATGCGTGCAAGGAGAGAGCAAAAACTTCGGTGAAAAGTCTTGTAGAGGCCCGATCTACAACTTGGTGGAGTAGAAAGAGTTTTGGGTGGAGGGAAGGGCCTATGGGGGTGGGGAAGCTTGAGGCGGCGTCCATGGAGGAGGGAGGGGCGTGGGGAAGAAATAAAGGAAGAGGAAGGAACTGCCCCACGCACGGGCTTCAAATACCCACGCCAAAAAATATTCGGCAATAAGTCCGGTCCGACCGGTGCGTACGCCGGAAATTCCGACGAGCGAATCGGCGAACCGACCGAGCGACCGGAAATACCGGTGACGGCCGAAAATTTTGGCAGCGAACCGAAAACATGTTCTGGAAGGGTTTTCGGTTGGCTGCCGGAAATTTCGATGGCCGCCGGAAATTTCAATCCCCAGGCCGGCGAACCAGAAATTTTGCCGATTTTTTTTTGAAAGCTACGAAAGAGTGTATTTGATGAATTGGAGAGGAAAAAATGTGAGAGATCATATGAGCATATACACAAGATTCAAATGAATACCAGAGAGAGCACTGTCCACAATGCAAGGTCATAAAAACAAATCAAAAAACGAAAAGCAACCATGGACAAAGTGATGGGGATATGCCTACCGGGGTATACCCAGCAGGACGTTTCCGACTGGCCCGTGAGCTGGCGAGTGGGCTTGCAGAACGGCGAGTGGATTGAAGCCCAGAAAGGCACTGAGCGATTGGAAGCTGAAGGCCCAAGCGAATAGATAGGCCCAGTCGGATTAGGTTAAACGACTACCGAAGCTTTAACTGAATCGGTTGAGATATGTAAACCCTAGGGGGAGGTGAGCCTATATAAACCTCCCTATAGGGCGAGAAGAGATATGTTCCCTCATACACCCAAGCGACTCGCCGCCTAGCCGCCGAGCTCGCCCATTGTAACACCTCCATAATACAATCTAGCAGGAGTAGGTCTTTACCCTCCGGGGGCCGAACCTGGGTAAAACCCTGTGTTTTCGCCCTCATCTCGCACCACAGATGGCTGGCCACCCTTGCCCCTCGTTCTACTACTCGCTGCCGATTGCAGCATCTACCGTGACTATTCCCACGACAGTGGCGCCCACCGTGGGGCCTGGCCGGTCCGGCCGGTGTTCTGCGGCGAGATCCAATCTGCCCATCAACGAGACGGTCGCCACCGGCCGCATGATAGCGATCGGCGAGATGCTCCAAATCTTGCCGAGCAGCTACGTCCCGGCGGCGCGACCCGTCACGCACAGCGTGATCCTGCCGATCGGCACGATCAGCCTCTTCGTCGGTCTCACCGACGTCATCGTCTCGGAGGATTCGGCTCGCATCCGCGAGTCTCCGCCACGCGATCGGCTCTCCGAGAGCCAGATCCGCACGATCCATCGCCTCGCCTCCGAGTACGACTCGGCCCACAGCAACGCGGCCGGGAATTCAGCGGCCGCAGAGGATGCGGCCCTCACCGACGACGCTGACTCGGCGACCCCGGCGTCACTCGCCGGATCCATCACCGCGGCTTCGTCCGCGGGCTCCATCGCCCAGGTCTCCAACGCAGGAGACTTCGAGGATCCCTCCATCCTCGGGATCTTCGAGTTCGACTCCAGGTCGGAGAACTCCGGCGACCCCCGCGACGGAACCGGTCGCCACACCGCGACCTACATGGCGACCGGCACCGATCCGCCGGAGGATCCGTTCTCCACCCCAATCCCTCCTAACGCCACGGCAACGGAGGTCGAGGAACTCCGCCTGAAACTGGCGGAGGCGATACGCAAAGAGCAAGCCGAGCGCGAAAAATTTCACCTCGAGCAGGTGACGGCGCAGGAGCTATCACGCTACCACCAGCAGCGGATCAGGTCACGCCTGAACCCCACCGTTCAGGGGCGTGCCCTGAACTTCGACGATGAAAACGACCCGGCCCGCGTGGCCGAGCGCGCGATCTGCGAGAACGCGCCACCAGGAGGAAGCGCCCGGCCCCCGCCAGGATCAACTGCAATGGGCGCCCCACCACCACCCAACCGCACCCCTCCCAGGGACCAACCGCGGATAGTAGTCTCCTCACGGGAGCGGGACGCAAACGGCCTTCCACTGTTCTCCACCCCGATGGACAACCTCGTGGCAGGCCGAGCAGCAGCCGACAGCATCACGGCCACCGGCAACGGCGCCCTACAAATCGAATACGTCAAGGCCCTGCTCGCGAAGGCCGTCGAGCAGCAAAGAGCGGGCGCCGACTCGCAAGGTCGAGTATACTCGCGTTCCTCGGGAAGCAGAGCGGCCTCCAGCGGCCGCCCAGCGGCGGCAAACACCCTCAACTGCCCGCCACCAGAGCCACTGCAGCTCCAACACCGACCCGCGAACGCGGCACTCTCCACCAACGACCCCAGGCCGGCAACCAACTTTGTCGCCGCCAACGGGCAACCCATCGACGCCCGCACCCACATCATCAACAATCAAAGTTGGCGCGCACGCCAGCCCGACGACCTGCGACATACCCTAACCAATCGCCGCGACGGCGAGCCCATGGGGTCGCTCAGTCGACTCGGACCCAAGTGCTTCGGACCAATGATCCGAGGCGAGAAGTACCCGCCAAACTTCAAGGCGCCAAAGGATATAGAAAAGTACGATTCCTCGTACGACCCCGCCGTCTGGCTCGACACATACCTCATGGCGATGGGGATCGCAGGCCACACTGACCTGTTAGCCGCCCGTTACCTTCCCCTGATGATGGAGGGGACGTGCAGGCAGTGGATCAACACCCTCCCTCAGGACAGTATCGACTCCTGGGAGGAGATGCGCGACGCCTTCGTCAGGCACTTCGAGTGCTCCTACACCCGCGCCACCACTATCGAGGACCTGGAGCGGTACGTCCAGGGACCCCGCGAGTCGACCCGCAACTGGGTCCAACGGTGGCAAGAACTGTGGTACAACGCGGTCGGCATTCACCCGGACACCGCGATCCATTGCTTCAAGACCTCGTGCCGCTACGAGCCCCTGGTCGCCAAGCTCAAGCGACACTCCCGCACACTCGACAACATCCCCGACCTCCTCGAGATCGCCAAACGGTACGCCGAGGAAGACCCAAACCAGGAAACTGACGACGGGTCAGGAGGTCAACGCCGCACGGGCGGCAACGACGGCGGACGCCGATCCGACCTACGCTACAGCGGCACTCGCCTCACCGGCAAGCGCCGCAGTGACGGGCGAGTCGACTTCGTCGCCAACGCCGGGCACGCGCAGCGCGAGCCCAAGAGCTTCCGCCGCGACGGAGGACAATGCCGCGACGGCGGCAACTACAAGAACAAGCCAAGGTTCGACCCCGCGGCCCTTCTTAACCAACCATGTGCGTTCCATAGCAGGGAAGGGAAGCCTGCAACGCACACCACCGCTGACTGCCACACTCTCAGGGAAATCGAGAAGGCATGGCGAGCGCGGGAGGACCCCGACAACGACCCGCCAAACGGCGGTAAATTCGGCAAAGTGGACGGCTCGCTCCACACCTTCACAGGCTTCAACACGAAGCGCGAGAAGAAGGTCATCGCCCGCGCTGTCGCCGTCAACGCGGTGGCCCAGATAGACGTCCCCCAGTTCCTAAACTGGTCGGAGCAACCCATCACCTAGAGACGCCAAGACCACTCGCCACGCATCGAGTACCCAGGACGAGTCGCCTTGGTGGTCAAGCCCAAGGTCGGCGACTACTGGCTCCCCAAGACACTGATGGACGGCGGCAGCTCCATCAACATCCTGTACCTCGACACCTTCAGGCGGCTGCGGCTCCCGCAGTCAATGATCGAGACGACTCACACCACATTCCACGGCATCGTCCCCGGTCGGAAGGCGTACCCGATCGGCAAGGTCACGCTGCCAGTAACCTTCGGCACACCGGCAAACTTCCGCACCGAGCGGATCGTCTTCAAGCTGGTGCCCTTCGACAGCCCCTACCACTGCGTCCTGGGGCGCCAGGCGTTTGCTAAATTCATGGCAGCGCCCCACTACGCGTACAACGCGATGAAGCTCCCCGGGCCGTGTGGCGTCATCACTATCCACGGCGACCCCGACATGGCCGCCGAGTGCGAGGCCAAAGGAGCCGAGCTCGCCGACGCCGTCATCGCGGCGGAGACCAACCACGCCGATGAGCTCGCCAAATACGCGAGCGGGGTCAACAACGACGACCCCACCATACTCAAGAAGCCCAACTCAGAGGGCACAAACACCTCAACCTTCGAGGCCACGACACACACCCGCACCGTCGAGATGGTCCCAGGCGACTCCAGCCAGACGGTGACGATCGGGACGGGCATGAGCCCAGCGTAGGAAGGCGCGCTCATCGAGTTCCTCCGTGAGAACAGGGACATCTTCGCATGGAAACCCTCCGACATGCCCGGTGTCCCTAGGGAGCTCGCTGAGCACAAGCTAAACGCCGACCCCAAAGTACGACCTGTCAAGCAGTCGCTGCGGCCCTTCAATGAAGAACGTCGCCGAGCAATCGCCGAGGAGGTGCAGCGTTTACTCGCCGCCGGCTTCATCCGGCCAATCAAGTACTCCAAGTGGCTGGCAAACCCAGTCCTGGTCGAGAAAAAGAACGGGACCTGGAGAATGTGTATCGACTACACAAACCTGAACGGTGCCTGCCCAAAGGAGCAGTTCGTCCTCCCGCGGATCGACCAGATAATCGATTCAACCGCGGGCTCAGAGTCGCTCTGTTTTCTCGACGCCTACTCTGGGTACAACCAGATCAGAATGGCTGTCGAAGACGAGGAGAAGACGGCGTTCATCACACCATTCGGAGCCTTCTGCTACACCGCCATGACCTTCGGCCTCAAGAACGCCGGGGCGACCTACCAGCGGTGCATGCAAGAATGCCTCGCGAGCCAAATTGGCCGCAACATCCACGTCTACATCGACGACGTGGTCGTGAAATCCGCTCGCCAAGGCGACCTACTCGCCGACCTGGCGGAAACATTCGCCAACTTGCGAAGGTATAAGATAAAGCTCAACCCAGGCAAATGCACCTTCGGTGTACCCGCTGGACAATTACTGGGGTACGTCGTCTCCAAGCGAGGGATTGAGGCGAACCCCACGAAGATCGACACGATCGCCCGGCTCGGCAAACCCGAGTGCCTGCGCGACGTCCAGAAGCTGGCCAGGCGAGTAGCGACTCTCAGTCGCTTCATCCCCCGCCTGGGCGAAAAGGCGATGCCCCTATACCGCCTGATGCGCAAAAACCCCACCTTCCAGTGGGACAAGGAGGCGGACGACGCGCTCCGCGACCTCAAAAAGGTGCTACTCGCCGCACCACTCCTCGCCGCCCCCGCCGACAAAGAACCCATGCTAGTTTACGTCGCGGCGTCCGAGCGCGTCGTCAGCGTCGTGATGGTCGTCGAGCGACCAGAGGACGGAAAGGAGCGCCCAGTCCAGCGGCCGGTGTACTACATCAGCGAGGTCCTCACCGAGTCGCGCCAGCGGTACCCACAGTACCAAAAGCTAGTATACGCGGTCTTCAGAGCTCAGCGGCGCCTGCCGCACTACTTCCAGGAGCACCCGATCACAGTCGTCTCCTCAGCACCACTGCAAGACATCATCCGCAATCGCGAGGCGACCGGACGGGTCGCCAAGTGGGCCGTCGAGATCGGCGTCCACAACATCAAATACGAGCCATGAAAGGCGATCAAGTCGCAGGCACTGGCAAACTTCATCGCCGACTGGGAAGAGGCCCAGCAACCAGAGAAGCTGCCGTACCTCCATTACTGGAGCCTGCACTTCGACGGCTCCAAGAACGCGGACGGTGCAGGCGCAGGGATAGTGCTGACTTCACCAAAGGACGACAAGCTCCATTATATCCTCTGCCTCGACTTCACGCCCTGTACCAACAACATGGCTGAGTACGAGGCCTTACTCCACGGCATGCGAGCCGCCAAGGAGATGAACGTCAATTGCCTCCGCTGCTACGGAGATTCTGACCTTGTCGCGGGGCAAGTCGCTGGCACCTGCGACGCCGTCTCCCCTACCATGGCGGCATACCGCCAAGCAGTGGACAATCTGGGCGGACATTTCACCGGCTACTCCGTCGAGTGGATCGACAGACGGAAAAACGAGGAGGCCGACGCACTCTCTCGCATCGGGTCGGCTCGACTCGCACCACCAGCCGGTGTTTTCCTCGACACGATCACCAAGCCATCAGTCTCTCCCCCGAGGGAGATCGACATCGGAGTCCCACTCCAACCAGAGGCAGCCTTGGTCGCACTCGTCAACGAGCCAGACGACTGTACCAAGCCCTACATCGCCTACCTGGAAGCCGGCACCCTGCCGGCAGACGAGACAGACGCTCGAATGATCGCTCGTCGATGCAAGTCCTACACCATCATCGACGGCGAGCTCCACAAGCGCAGCGTCACCGGCGTGTTCCAACGCTGCGTCCAACCAGCTGAAGGACGCAAAATCCTCCACGACATTCACTCCGGTGACTACGGCCACCACGCCGCCGCTCGCTCCCTGGTCGCCAAGGCTATGCGACATGGCTTCTACTGGCCCACCGCACACGCCGATGCTGTCGATATCGTCCAGCGGTGCGCCGGGTGCCAGAAGTACGCCAACCAGACGCACGTGCCGAGCTCGGCGCTCAAAACAATCCCCATCACCTGGCCATTCGCTGTGTGGGGCATGGATATGGTAGGACCCTTCAAGAAGGCCCCCTCCGGCTACACCCACCTGCTAGTCGCCATCGACAAATTCACGAAATGGGTGGAGGCCAAGCCAGTCCGGAAATGCGACGGGAAGACAGCCACGAAATTCCTACGCGAGCTCATATATCGCTACGGGTTCCCAAACAGCATCATTACGGACAGCGGCACCAATTTCGCCAAGGGAGCCATGGCCGAATTCTGCGAAGAGCACCACATCCGGCTCGACCTCGCGTCAGTCGCCCACCCGGAATCCAACGGCCAGGCGAAACGAGCCAACCAAAGCATCCTCCACGGCCTGAAGCCGCGACTCCAGGTACCACTTGAGCGCACCGCCGGGTGCTGGGTCGAGGAGTTGCCCTCTGTGATCTGGGGGATCCGCACCTCAGTCAACAGATCGACAGGATTCACTCCCTTCTTCATGGTCTACGGCGCCGAGGCAGTCATGCCCACCGACCTCGAACACGACTCGCCGCGGGTCGTCCACTATACGGAGGCTGCAAACGAGCTCGCTCGCCAAGACGGGATCGACCAACTCGATGAAGCACGTGACCTCGCTAGGTCACGCACTGCCATCTACCAGCAAGGACTCCGCCGCTACCACAGCCGGCGGGTGAAAGCTCGCACCTTCCAGGAAGGCGACCTGGTGTTACGCCTCATCCAGGACAAGAAGGGCATGCACAAGCTCTCCCCTCCGTGGGAAGGCACATTCGCTATCGGGCGCGTACTCAGTAACGACGCCTACTACCTCATCGACGTCCGCGGGGACGGCGAACTCGACGTCAAGCGACCATGGAATGTAAACCTCCTACGGAAGTTCTACTCCTAGAACCCCACACATGTACTCTCCAGTCGCTATGAAATAAAAAAGAAACGGTTACCGCAAATTGCGCCTACTCTCCATGACTCGTGCCACTCGCACTCGTAATAACAGCGTTACGCTAACCGCAGAAGTCAACCTTTGGTACAGCGATCGGCATGGCTAAGTAGTGCGGTGTAAGAGCACTGAATCACCTCAGGTCTTGCATCGTCCATGAAAAACGCCCACCCGGAGCCCCATTGGAGTCGCCTAGCTCAACTGGTTCTACGAGCCAAGACAACTGCCCTCGCTTCTCACAGCGACCTCGGTCCTCCGCATCCTCGGCATAGCGACTCGAACGGCTAAGTACCACGCTCGGGGACTTCAGACCAGTTCATCGCGAGCGGTCAGGGAAAACGCCAAGTAAGAGAGCATGCCCAGGACTCGCCACGCGGCTGACCCCACGGGCCAGGCAGGAGTGACGCGCTGAAACAAACGCGCTAAGTCCTCAACCACCCTCGAGTCGCGCCTAGAACAACCAAGTACCACGCTCGGGGACTCGGCCACCCGACCTCGTTCGCGCAAGGGAAAACGGTAAAGTATAGAGCACTCAAGGGAGTCGCCTAGCGACTGGCTCTTCGAGCTCGGGCGAGTCGACCAAAAACAACAAAACACTTGACAACAACACATACATCATATACGAGGTAAACCCCACAAAAAGGGCGGACGCGCTCGGGGACTCGTTCAAAAATCAATCACAAACACACAACAAATACCAAAATAGACACGATGTCTCATTCAATTGCATATCGCATTGTTTCATGCTACAAAATATGCCCACACGGCAGACCTGCTACTAATGCCACAAGGCAAACTATCCTACTCTGCAGGCTTTGACGACGACTCGCCAGCATCCCGGCGATTGCGGATGAATGGCGTGTACGGGTTCGACGGATACGTCGTCAGTTCACCCGCCATTGCTGCGCGAAAAGGTTGCTCGACCTTGAAGTCACGATGTGGCGGCTCGGGGTCGTTCGGCGCGACGACCGTCTCATGGTACGGAAGGAGGTCGCCCATTGCCCAGACACGCTCTGAGTACGTGGCGGCGTGGTCCTGCAACTTGAGAACCTCGGACAGCTCCACCGCGCCAGTCGACGATGGATATCCACTCGTCACATCGTCGATGTCGAAGTCTTCGGGGAAGTGGGCAAGTCCAAGACTAAGCGCCGTCGACGCTCCGTGTCGAAACGCCGACCGCGTCATGAACTCAACGACCGCGGGCGCTTTCTCCAAATATTTCCACACCTCAACGAGGTCGCTGGGAATAACCTCCGTGGGCGATATTTCTTGGAGATAGGCGCGGATGCACGTCGCCGACAACGTTGCCGAATCGACGAGCATGCTTACGCACTGCCTCGCGTCGAGCGAGCTCGCCTCTTCCTCGCTATCGATGATGCGACCTGCGAGTAGAAGACAATACTAAGTACGACGGACACCACAAAAGACACAACCACCGGAAAGGGAAGATGTACTCACCAAGCAGCGGGCGGGCGAGTTCCGTGATGAAGCACTGAAGCGATGTATGGTCGTCCTGAAGCCCCGCAATAAGGACTTCCGACACTTTGCGATCCTCCTCAGCGGCTGCAGCGGCGGCCTTAGCTCGCCCGTCAGCCGAGATCTCTTCTTCCTTCGCCTCCCACAGCTCGCGCTCGAGGTTGGCGATCCGCTGTTCAGCGGCACTCAACGCCGATTGCGCCGCCGCCAATTCACCAGCGGGGACAAGCCCCTGGCGAGCTTCCTCTGCCTTCGCAGCAACAGCCTGAAGCCCTTTGTTCGCTTCCTGGATGATGGCCAGCTCCTTCTCCGCGCGCTGCTTCGCGGCCAATCGGTCCGCCGACTCAAGCTGCAGACCCTGCACATCACCGGAAAAGTTAGTCAAAGCAAAATTCCCAAGTGCCCACCCTCTAAAATTTAGCGAGTGTGCACTCGGGGACTGGCGATCACGAAATTCCTAAGTGCCCACCCGCTGAAATTCAGCGAGTGCGCACTCGGGGACTGGCGGTCAAGAAACTCCTAAGTGCCCACCCGCTGAAATTCAGCGAGTGCGCACTCGGGGACTGGCGGTTAAGAAACTCCTAAGTGCCCACCCGCTAAAATTTATCGCGTGCGCACTCGGGGACTGGATGCGAAAAATAAAAAGATGAGAAAATATAAGAATCAGGTCGCTCCAAAGCACCGACCTTATCCTCGGGGACTGGATGTACCTGGATGGCTGCGCCAAGCATGCCATGGAGTTGTATCGCGTCCACGGACGCGAGTAGCGCCGGCGTGTGCCCACGACGTTGGTCGACTTCAGCGTCGGCGGTCCCAGGAGCGTGGCTCGAGGGCGCAGCCCCACTCGCCGTGGCCGCCTTGGTCACGAAGCGTGGGAAGGTAGCGATAGAGGCACCCGCTCCAAGAGAGGTCACCTCCGCCGTTCCAGGCAAGGAAGCGCCCTCCTTCGTAGACGCGGCTACCTCCATCACGGGCCCGGCTGGTGCAACCGCCGTGTCGTCAGAGATAGTGACGGTGTCGCCACCCTTGGCCTTCTTGCTGCCATCCGCCGAGGCGACGACCTCGTCCGCCTTCCTCTTGCGGGAAGGATCCTCCTCGCTAACGGCGGGTGGCACCTTAGCCACGGTCGGATGGCCCATCCTCTTCACTCCGGTCCTGTGCATCAATCGAATAAGCAAAAACAATTGAAATAGTTATGAAAGACAAGGAAGGGAAAGTGCACTCACTTGGCGACTGGGATAAAACGTAGCCCCGTACGGAGGCCGGCTGGTTTTTCCAGTTCAGGGCCCAGTCGACGACTGAGCCCCATCTCCAGGACGTCGCGTGCCCAAGAAACGGACGGCTTCTTCGTCGTTGAGGCCGCAGCTGGAGCCTCTGGGACATCCTCGGCAGGAGCCTCCTTGCGAGGCGAAGCCGCTGTAGCCGGAGCCTCCTTGCGAGGCGAATCCGCTGCAGCCGGAGCCTCCCCCAGCCCAGAGACTGGGGCGAATGGTGGAGGCATTGAAGCCAGCGGCACTTCCACGGTCGCCGTGTCCAGCACGGCTGTCGCTGGTGGCGCGTCGTCACCGGCTGGGCTGGGAGCGTCGGAGCTGCTCGCCGAGTGCGGCGGCGAGGCCGTCCTCGACGGCTTTGTCTTCTTCTTCGGGGGGGGCCCTCGCCTCCCTTTCCTTCTTCTTCTTCTTCGACGGAGTGGATTGACGGCGCGAGGTGGTCTCTGGGAGCTCGTCGTCGTCATCGTGACGTTCGAGGCTTCTGCTTGCCTCGATCTCGCGTTGTCGTTGTCCGCGGGTCTTTCGGACCAGTGGGGCGACCTCCTCTTCGGACTCGTCATCGTCGTCCTCGTCACCCTTAGCCGGCGGCGACTCGCCTATGACCTGGGCGGACGATCCCGAGCTTTCGTCGTCCGAAGGTGGGAGTCACCCTTCCACCACTTGGAATAGCTGCAACGAATACAAAATGGAATCAGAATTACCGCGACTGCATAAACTGCGATTGCGAGCAAGATAAAGTAATTACCGTTGGAGCCGGACGCTTCGCGGTATAGGGGGCGACCCCAGCTTGCGCATCCAGGTACACCGCCTGGGTAATCTTCTTCAGCGCTGGGAGATAGTCCTCCAGCTTCCACTCGTCGAGGCAGGCCTTCATCGAGTCTCCCCGGCCCGTGTACTGGTACATGTAGTGGGCGCGCTAGGCGAGCGGGACGAGCCGCCGCCCGAGCCAGCAGTTGTACAGATTTATCGTCTGGAGGCCCTTCTTTTTCAGACCGCGGATGGTCTGGAGCATCTCGTCGACGACCATCCGCTGGTCGTTGGGGAGCTTGCCAACTTGGAGATGGCGCGGCTCGGACCGATTTGCGGAGTACCGCGGATCGCCACCTCGTCCTCCGGGGTCGCCTCGGCCACGTAGAACCACGACTTCTTTCAGTCGCTCGCTGCCTTGGCAGGCAGCATCAGATCGAAGAAAGAAGCTTTGGACTTGAGCTGGAATGTCAAGCTGCCCGCGGCTAGCATTGGGCCGCCTGCTTCTTCGCGGCTGATCCGTCCGTGGAACAGATCTTGCCACAAGGGGAAATAGGGCCGGCAGCCCAAGTAGCATTCGCAGAACGCCACGAAGATGGCGAGCTGCTCGATGCTGTGGGGACCCAGATCTGAAGGCTGGATCCCGTAGTAGGCGCAGAAGCGCCGGAAGAACAGGGACGTAGGAAACCCTAGACCCCGCTCGATATGACTGGTGAAACAGATGAATTCCCTCTCTCGCGGGTTTGGGGTCGTTTCTCCGGCTGCGGGAATACGCCAACAGCCGGCTCGCAGGATCCCGGCCTCCTCGAAAGAGTCCAGCTGCGCCCTTGTGCACTTGGATCTACCCCACGGTTCGGTGGAAAGGGCCATGGCGAGAGGTTGGTTGGGAGGCGGAGGATTTCGGGTCGGCTGGATAGCGATGCGAGGGAAGGAAAATGCGCGCAGTCGGAAGAAGCGGTGAGAAGTTGGCTCTATGATCGCCTGCCATTCCTCTTATATAGTGGGTGTTACCCGCCAAATCAGGGAGCCGTTACCACGCGGTGATTACGCCAAAAATTACCGTTGGATTACCCCAACGGCTAGTTTGACCACGCCTGACGGTCCAACTACGGCCACTCGGCTCGCCGACCCAATCACTATGACAGTGTTTCGCCGACTCGACTCACTAAAACTGTGACCTGGATCACTGGTTTCCTCCTTTATACAGGAGCCCGCCGACGATTCGACTGGATGCCTACTCTGAAGCCGTATACTCCGACTGCCAGCAGCCACCTACGCCTAATCGACGACGGCCTCGGGGACTACTGATGGGGATATGCCTACCGGGGTATACCCAGCAGGACGTTTCCGACTGGCCCGTGAGCTGGCGAGTGGGCCTGCAGAACGGCGAGTGTATTGAAGCCCAGCAAGGCACTGAGCGACTGGAAGCTGAAGGCCCAGGCGAATAGATAGGCCCAGTCGGATTAGGTTAAACGACTACCGAAGCTTTAACTGAATCGGTTGAGATATGTAAACCCTAGGGGGAGGTGAGCCTATATAAACCTCCCTATAGGGCGAGAAGAGATACGTTCCCTCATACACCCAAGCGACTCGCCGCCTAGCCGCCGAGCTCGCCCATTGTAACACCTCCATAATACAATCTAGCAGGAGTAGGTCTTTACCCTCCGGGGGGCCGAACCTGGGTAAAACCCTGTGTTTTCGCCCTCATCTCGCACCGCAGATGGCTGGCCGCCCTTGCCCCTCGTTCTACTACTCGCTGCCGATTGCAGCATCTGCCGTGACTATTCCCACGACACAAAGGATTTAGCTTGAAGCAACAATGTATCCAATACATAAAACCGACCATTTGGCGGAGGATTTCTCCCCCTATGTTTAAGCACACATGTCATGGCGCCTCAAAGATAGATGCTTGGACCCATATCATGATACGAGATTAATTTATGTTGCACACATAGATAAGCATCAAACCAAGATATGGTAAAATGACCATCCCTACATGTGCTGCGCAACTAAGCTACATAGCATGTTAAGAGCAAGAATATAGTGCAAGAAGCAAATCAATACAAGTTTTGGGGATCTAGGATACCGAGTTCTCGCCTCAACATGACAAACCGGGCTTCATCCAAAGGCTTCGTGAAGATATCGGCCAATTGGAACATCGTACCCACATGAGTGAGGTTGATATCACCATTTGCGACATGGTCACGTAGGAAGTGGTGGCGAATGTCAATATGTTTGGTGCGGCAATGTTGGACGGGGTTATTGGTGATCTTTATTGCGCTTTCATTGTCACATAGAAGAGGCACCGTACCAAGAGACACACCATAGTCTTTCAAGGTTTGCCTCATCCATAACAATTGAGCACAACAACATGCCGCGTATATGTATTCGGCTTCGGCGGTGGATAGGGCTGTGGAGTTTTGTTTCTTGGAAGACCAACTTACCAATGACCTGCCAATGAATTGGCAAGCCCTGGAGGTTGATTTCCGGTCAACCTTATCACCTGCCCAATCGGCATCCGAATAGCCAATAAGCTCAAAGGTTGACCCCTTTGGATACCAAAGCCCGAGAGTAGGAGTGAGAACAAGGTACCTAAAAATCCGTTTGACCACCATAAAGTGGCACTCCTTGGGAACGGATTGAAAACGAGCACACATTCCAACACTTAACATGATATCCGGCCTAGAAGCACAAAGGTAGAGCAAGGAACCAATCATAGAACGATATAACTTTTGATCCACGTCCTTCTCACCTACTCCAAGGCCAAGTTGTCCATTTAGTGGCATGGGTGTCTTCATGGGATTAGCCTTTGCCATCTCGAACTTATTGAGCATATCCTTAATGTACTTTTCTTGAGAGATGAAAGTGCCATGAGGAAGTTGATTTATGATGAAGCCTAGAAAGAACTTCAACTCCCCCATCATGGACATCCTAAATTTCATAGTCATCAACTCGGCAAAAGCTTTGTTATGAGATTCGTTAGTTCCACCAAAGATAATATCATCAACATATATTTGAACAATAAATAAGCCACCCCCTTTAACCCGTTTGGTGAAAATGGTGGAATCGACCTTACCCACGCTAAACCCATCCATGAGTAGAAAGTCCCTAAGGTGCTCATACCAAGCACGAGGAGCTTGCTTTAGTCCGTAGAGAGCCTTATGGAGTAGATACACATGGTTGGGACAGCGTGTGTTTTCAAAACCCGGGGGTTGAGCTACATATGCAACCTCTTTCAAGGGACCATTAATAAATGCACTTTTCACATCCATTTGATAAATCTTGAAGTTATGGAAAGATGCATAAGCAAGCAAGAGACGAATAGCTTCAAGACGAGCAACGGGCGCAAAGGTGTCCTCATAGTCAATACCTTCTATTTGGGCATACCCTTGCGCCACTAACCTTTCTTTGTTTCTTGTGACGACCCCGTTCTCATATTGCTTGTTCTTGAATACCCACTTGGTCCCAATGACATTGATGCGATGATCTTTAGGCCTCTCCACTAGAGACCATACTTCATTGCGGGTGAAACACTCGAGTTCTTCTTGCATGGCAATGACCCAATCCGGATCCTCCAAAGCCTCATGAACCTTAAGGGGCTCAAAGTTGGACACAAAGGCATGATGCCCACAAAAGTTTGTAAGGTTCTTCTTCTTGGCACGGGTCTCGATCCCTCTTGATATGCTTCCAAGGATATTGCTGACTTGTAGTCCACTTGCAATGGAGGCGGCCTTAATCTTCCGAATTGTGCCTTCATGATCAACAAATTCATATTTTGAGGGGCCTTGATCATTGACACCATCTTGAGCTTGGCCTTGAGATGGAGGTTGATCTTCTACTTGGTCTTGCTTGAGGGTTTGAGGGCTTGGTTCTTGTTCTTCGGTTTGCAAGACATCATGAGAGAGATGTTGATCTTGTGATGCATTCGATGGCTCAACTTGGGTAGAGCTCGGCTCTTCTTGAGTTGAGCTTGATTCTCCCTCCATCATCTTGTTGAACATGAATGTGAGACTCGGTAGGCAAGATGTGCGCAATACCCATCAACTTGATGACTTGAGAATAATCACCATCTCCTACATCACGAGAAGAAACTTGCCCCTCATGGGGACCATTATTCTCCAAAAACTCCACGTCACAAGATACTTCAACACAACCATTAGTCTTGTTGTAGTATCTATAGGCATGAGAGTTTTCCGCATAACCAACAAAAATACCCTCTATAGTTCTAGATTTGAATTTACCGAGCTTTTCCTTTTTGTTCTTGACGAGACACTTGCACCCAAAGACACAGAAGTAGTTGACATTGGGCTTCTTACTTGTGAGAATCTAATATGGAGTCATGTCAAAGGGAGCACGGAGGAAGAGCCGGTTCGTGTAGTGGACCGCGGTAGCAATAGCTTCTCCCCAAAAATTGTGAGGGGACTTGAACTCACTCAATATTGTTCTTTCCATCTCAATGATTGTCCGGTTCTTCCTTTCAACAACACCATTTTGTTGAGGGGTATAAGGAGCTGAGAATTCATGCTTGATCCCCTCATCTTCAACAAATTCTTGCATGGTGTAATTCTTGAACTCGGTGCCGTTGTCGGTTCTAATAGTCTTGATCTCCACTCCATGAGTGCGTTGAGCTTGCTTGGCGAAGATCATGAATTCCTTGAAAGTCTCATCCTTCGTCTTGAGAATAAAGACCCAAGTATACCTTGAGTAATCATCAACAATGACAAGACCGTATCTTCTTCCACCAAGAGAGTCATATGTCGAAGGCCCAAAGAGATCCAGATGGAGCAATTCCAAGGGTCTTGATGTGGCCACCTTGGTAACGGAAGGATGATGATTTCCAATTTGCTTCCCTGAAATGCAAGCACTACACACACGATCTTTCTCAAAGGAGATACCGGTTAGTCCAAGAATATGTTCACCTTTTAGGAGGAGATTGAGATTTCTCATGTTGACATGGCCTAGGCGACGATGCCAAAGCCATCCCTTGTCAGCCTTGGCCATTAGACATGTAGGAAGAGATTGACTCTCTTTTGAGAGGTCGACCACATAAAGGTCGTCTTCCACATGTCCAATGAGAACCAAGCTGAGATCATCACCCCTAAAGACCTTCACAAAAGTTCTAGAGAAATAGGAGTGATAGTCGGCATCCGCGAGATGTTTAATAGAAAGCAAGTTGTAACCAAGGTTTTCAACATGTAGGACGGTCTCAAGAGTCAAAACCTTGGAAATTACCAACTTACCATAACCAAGAACCTTTCCTTTTGAGTTATCTCCAAAAGTGATGCTTGACGTTGAGTTGACATCGTGAATGAATTGGTCAAGCCCACTCCTACCTCCGGTCATGTGATTGGTGCATCCACTATCAAACACCCATTTTGATCCACCAGAGGCATGACCCTACAAAATCAATTCTTTGATTTAGGAACCCATTGAGTAATGGGTCCCCTAGCATTAGCAACAAGATCCTTAGGTACCCAAATTGAGTACCACCTATAAGCATAACCATTTCGAGGGCCAACATATTTGGCATATACATTTCCTTGAGTGCCCTTACATAGCACATAGGAAGGATTAGACTTTCCCGCATACTTGTGATTGGGATTTCCCCTCATGGCTCCCCCATTCACCACATTCTTTTTGACCCGGTCAACCACCTTGTCACCTTCCTTCACAAAGGTTATCTTCTTCCATGGAGTGGCATTGCTCGTGTTGTTCTTCGGATCAAAACCGACACCTTCCTTGGAAACTCTCGTCTTTTGACGGGATAAAATCTCATCTAGGATCTTTCCCATGGAGGTAGGTGCGCGGCGCTCTTTCTCAAGTTGCTCTTTCAACTTCTTATTTTCCTCAATGAGGTGAGCTTGATCAAAGGTAGAGTTAGAGGTACAAGAATCATTTTCAACTATAATTGGATCCTTCAATGTCCCAAGAGCTTTCTCATAGGACACCCGAAGTTGATCATGGTTCTCTCCAAGTTTTACGAGCTCACGCTTGACAAGAAAACTAGCCTTCTCAAGGTGCTCAAGGTCCTTGATAAGAGAAGAATGAGCAACTTCAAGCTCTTTCTTTGAGGCATCAAGCTCTTGAGACAATGAGTTATCCCTATCAATAGTGTCCATGTCTTTTGCTTTATCAATTTCAAAGATTTCAATTTGTAGTTTAAGAAAAGATTTGGTATTCTTTTCCTCACAAAGCTCTTGCTCAAGAAGATTGAATCTTTGTTTCTCATCATCAATATGAGATTCCAAGCTATCAATGGTCTCATCGCGTGAGCTAACAATTTCCATTAATTGCTTGACTCTAGCACGAGCAATGGGAGGAAGAGACTTCATGATAGCATACATTTCTTTTATATATTCTTTACCAAATTCATCATTATCACTATCACTATCATGGTCACTCTCAAGATCATCCAAGACACTAGATAGGGATGGAGGAGAGACAATTACCTTGGAGCTTCTTTCCATAAGACAAGAACCGGTGATCTTGGGAATAGGAGAATTCTCGATGTAGTCCTTGGAGTAGTCGTAGGTGATAGGTGAACCGGGTTCGACATATGCCAAACCGGTCACACCCACCACTTTCTCCTTATCCCCACACTCCACGTCGGACTCTTCCTTGGAGCTCCTTGCCATGAGGCAAGTGGCATTGACCTTGGGGTTAGGAGAGTCATCGGTGTAGTCCTTGGTGTAGTCATAGGTGAAGAGAGACCCGGGTTTGGCAAAGGCCAAACCGGCCACTCCAACCACCTTCTCTTCATCCTCTTCCTCATTGTCGTATATATATTCTTGGCCTAGGAATCCCTTACCATCATGCCTATTGTTCCTCTTGTATCTTTCATTGATGGGGTTGGGCTTCAATCTTGGTTTGGCACCTTCTTCATACTTAGGCTTGTCAAGCCTCTTCTCATAAGGACACTTGTCGGCAAAATGGGTTGCCTCATCACAATTGTAGCACGTCCTCTTCTTCTCACTTGATCCCATTGATCTTCTCCTTCTTCAGAACTTCATGTTCTTGGTGAAGGGAGCAAGTTGAGAGAGCATATCATCAACTCCATCAACATCGCTATCTTCATCACTAGCAACGTATTCTTGCACTTGCTTGGCCTTTAAAGCTAGAGAGTGGGAAGACCCGATAGCACGGTTGATCTCCTTGATCTTTTGCCCTTCATCCGCCAAGTTATCCATGGCAACTAGATAAGAGACTAGATCATCAGGAGTGAATTGATTAACTCTATCAAGGAGTTGCAAGTTCAAGGCAAGCTTCTTGTCGGTGACCGCGATCATGGATACAATCTTGGACTTGATGAGTTCATCATTCAAATTGAATCCATCATCATACTTCTCACACCCTAGGCCACCAATCTTCACGCGGAGGGCAACGAGTCTCTTGTATGCTTCAGCGATAGTTTCACCATCATGGTTCATGAACATGTTCATCTCAGACTTGGCAGCTTCATACTTGGACTTTTGGATAAGAGAGGTTCCCTCTTGGATAATGACAATCCTATCCCAAAGATCCTTTGCGGTGGGGATGTCGCTGACTTGATCATGGAGAGTGCGGTGAATGTCACTCCTTATCTTGTCACAAGCCGTTGCATTTAGTTGACGGTCATAGTACTCTCCCGGGGTGAGGTTGTTGGGATCATGAGGGTGGAAGCCGGTGCATACAATCTCCCAAAGCTCAACGCTACAGCTGTGAAGATGAGATTCCATAGAAGCTTTCCAATGAGAGAAATGAGTTCCATCATAATGAGGTGCAGGGCCCGAACCATTAATATGAGGCATGATGTTCTTTTGCTTAGGATAAACATAAGGGAATTTATTAGGGGGCGTGGAAGTTTTTGACGAGCCGCCTTCATGAGCGGACTCGGCATACTTATCCTTCTCGATGTCCATTGGTCTCCCTTGAGGTACTACCAATGGATTACCAAGAAAAGCCCCATCGCCAATGGCCTTAAGTTGTCCTTCTAGGTAACTCATTCGAACAAGGAGATCGGAATCCGCCTTGGCCTTTTCAAGGGCACCCTTGGCTAAGATTTCACGAAGCTCCTTGACCGAATAAGTTTTTTCCTCCTCATCATCGGAGAAAACCATCTTTTCTCTTAGGCGGTAAAGCCCTTAAAAGAGCCCTTGGCTCTGATACCAATTGAAAGTGTAAGATGGTTAACCTAGAGGGGGGTGAATAGGTTTCTACAAAATTCTTTATAATCTTTTGCAAGTTTTAGGCTTTGCGGAATATAAGTGAGCCTAAATGCAAACTAGGTGAGGCAACCTAGGATGTACAAGATACTTCAAGCTCGAAGGCTATCACAAGATAAGCAACACAAGTAAGAGATCGGTTAAGGAATAACCGAAGCACGCGGAGACGAAGATGTATTCCCGTGTTCACCACCTTTGGGAAGGGGGCTACGTCACGTTGGAGAGGTGTGAAGTTCCACGAACGATTCCTCACGCGCCACGAAGGCTCACCTTCTTCTCCGAGCCTATCCCACGAAGGAATAGCTCACTTACTCGTGGTAGACTTTAAGGTAGTCTCCAAACCCTCACAAACTTTCCACGGAGCAAATCACAAGCCGAATGCCTCCAGGCGACCCTAGCAGCCTAGGTTTCCCACAAACCCAAGAGTAACAAGCTAACTCGATGAACTCAAGGGGGAATGAACTTTGGCTTGGTGGAAACGTAGATCGGGACCTCCTTTTCCTTTCTACCAAAGGGATTTGGATTTGGTTGGGTAGAATGGGAGATCCTCAAGCTTTTGTGTTTCAACAATGGGGGGAGAGAGAGAGAGAGAGAGAGAGAGAGAGAGAGAGAGAGAGAGAGCTTCAAGAAATGAAATGTTAGCTCAAATGCCTAACCTCACAGTTGAGAAGAAAGGGGTATATATAGTGTGAGGGGGAAAAGGAGCCGTTTGGAGGTTACTGCGACAGAACCGGCAATAAGTCCGGTCGGACCGAGCTGCTCGCCGGAATTTTCGGCGACAGCTCCGGTCGACCGGACACCACGCCGGAATTTTAGGCGGCGGCCGGAATTCCTGGCGAACAACCGAAAACATGTTCTGTAAGCCATATCGGTGTTCACCTGTAATTTCCGGTGGCGACCGGAAATTCCGGCGACAGCACCGGCGCCGCCGGCGCTTTTGCCGATTTCGCGGTAACTTCTTTAGACTCATTTTTCAAGGCAGATTTCTCTCTTTCTTTGAACGGGTGTGTGTGGGTGGATGATGAGAGGCTTATATGGTGTAGAACATCCCCAAAGAGCACATCGAGATCACCCCTCTTAATAGTGCAGTGTTTCCTATTTGACTCAAGAGTAAATAAGATAGAATAATAAACAATGACACCGGCTCTTCATAGAGAAACGAATGGGGGGGGGGGGGGTCACCCATCACCTATCATCAATAACCTGTGGATTCTCACCTGTAGAGAGCTAATAGAAACATTAGTCCATCCTTTAGTTCCGATGTCATAGTTAACCAAAATACTAGATAAAGGCTATTTGCCCTTTCACATATCATATCTTCCCTTTAATATTTCGCACGCACCTTAGGGAAAGTCTCCAGAAATCTAAACAAAGTAGGATTGCAAGTGGTATCCCACTTATATCCTACTCGGAGTTCATTTAAATATTTATATTTTAGGTTATTTTTTTCAAAATCTAAACTAAAATACTTCAAGTAAAATAGAAATGGGATATACGTGGGTTTGCACTTACACTAAGTATACCTAGAAAGCTAGCCAATTATCTTGAGTGGTCCACATGTAACAGTTCATGTTTAGCCGATTACTCTCCCCGTTTCAAAATATAAAATGTTTTAGCTTTATGAAATAAATGTATCTAAAATTTTTTTAGTATGTAGGTTCATTTCAAACCTAAGTAAACTTATATACTAAAAAAAGTATAGAACATTTGCTTCACAAACCTAAAACATCTTATAGTATTTTAAAAGCTCGAAGGGATTAGATGACAGCTAATGGTACGATCGATCACCAGCTGTGGGAGCACAAGCCAGTAACAATGTGCTAAGGAAGAAAAAAAATGCAACCAAAGAGTACACACCTATTGTTTGCCCAAGGAAACGAAAGCACGGTAACTAGTGTGCGTATCGCCCCATCGCTTTCCCACCGGCACTCACCCTTTCTTTTCCCGCGGATCGAGATGCCTGTCCGTCCTTTTCGGCTGCAATTTCGCACCATAGTCTAACGCCGGAGGAATGAAAAACGTCGGCTGTCGACAAGGCGCTGTCTGCGATGTCTGGGCCTACCAACCTCCAGAAGATTTGCCTGCCACCCCACCGCTGCGCCTTCAGGTCCAGGCGAACCCAGACCCAGGTTCAGTGCACCTCGGCCGACGGCATCCACCCAGGAAGGCACGTGCCGATTAGAACAAAGTAATGTTACAGATAAGAGGGGATACACCTACTCTTGTCTCTCTAGCTGTCTCTGACCGAGTAAAATAAATGGCGTTGTAGTAGTACTAGGTTAGCTCGGTATGAACGGGTCCATGCTTGGAATAATCCCCTTGAATTCTAAATGCCGCAGTGACGTTCCAAGCATGTAGACACTACGGTTCAATGGCATGCCGTGCATTCCAAGGGTTTATATATTGAAGATAATAAAACGCAGCTTCTCTACTGTTTAAATACTCGGTTCGCATACATGCATTACCCATTTGTCATTTTTAAGATGCTCATTGAAGAAAGAAATGATGGGGGTTAAAGTTGATGGCGTCATCATCTTTGAAGGTGTCTACTCTAGCGCTAGCGTGACCTGAAGTGTGAAATGCAGCTCCTTACTTTCTTGCCCTGAGCAGACAACTGTCCATTCGTGAATGTTTCTCCACGAGAAAAAAAAATCCAAAGAACGGCATCGCCTCCTTTTGCATTCTACACGTGACGCAAATGAGAGGCCGAGACTCGAGGGCATAGACGATCAAGATCACGGAGAGTTGTCACGGCCGACGACCATGGCCGGGCGCGCGCACGCACGCACGCAGACGCGACGCCATTCGCCCAGCCGCCGCCGAGGTTTATGTGCATTTTCCGCCCGGCTGTCGCGCAGCTGCTGCTCGTACTAATTAATCTCCCCTTTTGACTCTTCTGTCCCTTTCGTCCAAGCCGTCGCGCGGGGGGGTCAAACCCTTGTCCACGGGCGAACCTTCGAGGCAGCCGCGGACGTCCTGATCCGGAAGCCCACGAGCGAGCTCGGGGGGCACGCGCGGGCCCGCGCTCGGCCCACGTGCCGCAGGGCCCGTATATAGCCGCCTTGGTGGCCAAGGAAACACATCCGCCGATAACAGCGCAGCCGAGAAGGCGGTATCATCAGCACAGCCGCCTTTCCAACCAGGACATAGCAGCACCAGGGAGAGAAGAGAAGAGGCCACCACCGGGGTTTCTCTGGAAGTTGGTCGACTGTTTAATTTTGGGTCTTGAGGTTTCCGGGAGGATGATGGCAGTAGTGAAGGCCGAGCCGGCGATGGCGTCGGTGGCGGCGGCGGCGGAAGGGGGCAGCGGGAGGAGGGACGCGGAGGCGGAGCTCAACCTGCCGCCGGGGTTCCGGTTCCACCCCACGGACGAGGAGCTGGTGGTGCACTACCTCTGCAGGAGGGTGGCGGGGCAGTCGCAGCCCGTGCACATCATCGCCGAGATCGACCTCTACAAGTTCGATCCATGGGATCTGCCTGGTGCGCCCCCTGCTTCTCGCTCCGCCTTGATTAATTCCTCTGCTTTCCCTTTTTCTGTTTCGCCTTGGTTGGTTCCACCATGTGTTCTTGCCTCCGTCCCTCTCGGTGGATTGGATTCAGAGCAAATGCGCTAACCTTTTCTGTTTGTCGTGCTGCAGAGAGGGCGCTGTTCGGGAGCAGGGAGTGGTACTTCTTCACGCCGCGCGACCGCAAGTACCCCAACGGCTCGCGCCCCAACCGGTCCGCAGGCAGCGGCTACTGGAAGGCCACGGGCGCCGACAAGCCGGTGAACTCCAAGGGGAGCGGCGGCAGGACGGTGGGCATCAAGAAGGCGCTCGTCTTCTACGCCGGCAGGGCGCCCAGGGGCGTCAAGACCGACTGGATCATGCACGAGTACCGCCTCGCTGAAGCCGACCGCGCCCCCGACAAGAAGGGGTCCCTCAAGGTAACCTGCAGCGCTCCCCTTATAATTCCCAGGACCATCTCTGCATCTCATTCTCCTCATTGTGCACCGATCGATCGATACTGATCCTTTCTTTTTGTCATCTCTGCGATTATTATTGCAGTTGGATGAATGGGTGCTGTGCCGACTGTACAACAAGAAGAACAACTGGGAGAAGGTGAAGGTGGAGCAGGACATGGTCGTCGCGGCGCCGCCTCACCATGACAGACAGAACGGGGAGGTCATGGACGCCATGTCCGACAGCTTCCAGACATACGACTCATCAGAGATCGACAACGCCTCCGGTCAGCAGCAGCAGCAGCAGCAGCAGCAGAACGGCTTCAGGGACATGGCGCAGGGGCAGGCCAGGGACAACATCGTGACGGTGAAGGAGGACAACGAGTGGTTCACGGGCATCAACATGGACGACCTGCAGTCGTGTTACATGAGCCAGCTGGGGCAGATGGTGAATCCGGTGGTGGCGGCGCCTGGGCTGGACGGCAGCAGCAGCTACCTGCAGTCGATGAGCTCACCGCAGATGAGGATGTGGCAGACAGTCCTGCCACCGTTCTGATATGGAAGAAGAGCAGAGGAATCTTGTAAATAAGAACAAGAAAGAGAGAGAAAAGGATTAGCAAAATTTGGCAAGCATGCATCAGTCTGCAAGATTTAGTGGTAGGTCTATAGTAATGTATTCTTTGGTTTCGATCTAGGCATTTGGTATCCTGCTAAAACATCTCCTTTTGTTCTCATATAATTTAAGTCCAAACACCGAACTGAACTTTTTGGTTATTCACCCTTGATCAATCTAAAGGACATCCTTGATTTATTGGGAATTATTTCTCATTTGATAAACAGTACATTTTTTCAATCAAAAAGATCTTTGGTGTTTATCTGAACTTGTGGTACAGTGATTTCCGATATTGACAGAACTGTAAAAGTTAAACGATCAGTGCATACATGAGCAGACTGCGACTGGACTACCACGCAGCTATCAGTTAAAGCTGAGACGTTGCCGTGCACTATGTTAGTCTGTGTCATGAGTCATAGGAGTTAGCGACGCTTGCAGAGTTGCAGGCCTACAGCTATAAGATGCCATGAAAATGACAGTGAGCACTAGTATGACAAGCATAGCTCAGACGGCTGCAAAGTTGTACAGAGAAAAGCAAGTTGTTTTCCCATAACTGTATCCACTATCTGTCATCATCATATCAAGAAAATTTAAAGCAACTTGCACCTATTTGCAAGATAACTCCATCTTATTGAGACTGGACTGAATATCAGAGTTCAAGATATATGTAGTGACAACTGACAAATCAAGTCACTTGCTATTAGCAGGAATATCCTATAGGATATTACAGAAAGGTCTTAATAAATATCACAGGCAACGATAAGTTCATACCGTATTATCATTGCTATGAACGAATCCACTAGCTACTAGGCTTTATTGAAGCCACGGGATAGCAGGGAAAAGAACAGCTAACTGAATAGATATAACTGAAATTCAGGTAAACTCTCACCTCAGAATAAACATATGCATTGATTACTATCAGGCTGGCGGCAACCCGTCCCAGCTTCGATCCAATAGGCTCTTGCAGCTGGATTATTAGTATGCACATGCACTAATTTAATGCTATCAGAAAGGTTGCAATCACAGTAAAAGAAAAAAGGTTGCAACGGTTCAGTGACAGAAAGAGAACGATATATCATGGTGGTTTGTCAAGAAGATCATAACATAAAACTTCGCACAGCAGCAGATCTTGAATGGTTATAGAGGTTATATATATGAGAATATGCCAGAACACATGGTACAAATGGAATTGCTGTAAGCATGAAAAAGAACTGCTAACACTAAATACAACTAAGTGTTGAAAACTTTTTTTATATTCTGTTTCGGAACATATGTGATCAAGTATAAAGATGGTGGACAATGTGATTTGTGAACCAATAATTATATGTAGTTAGTATAACCTACCAGCTACAAAAGAAGGAATACTGCAAGTGATGCCTATCTAAGTTCAAACAGGTTAAACAAAGGTTGCACTTTCTAATTCCAGTCGACAGCAGAGCAATCTATTGAGAATGTAAATAACTGGGGAAACATACAATACTGAATAATCAGAATCTTAATTCTGATTAACTAAATAATCTCTCTCCAGATTATCTAGCAGTTACTCCACAAAAACCTCTCCTGTGTTCCATTTCATCAATCACTGCCAAGGGATCTTCATCTTTACCATTCTCGGGAAACATACAGTACTGAATAATCAGAATCTTATTTCTGATTAACTAAATAATCTCTCTCCAAATTATCTAGCAGTTACTCCACAAAAACCTCTCCTGTGTTCCATTTCATCAATCACTGCCAAGGGATCTTCATCTTTACCATTCTCTGCGACTTACTTTCAGAGACACCGAACCCCTTCTTGAACCAACAGAGGCTGATGCCTTGGCAAGCTCTCGGCCTGAAAGCCACGCCTGTATCATTGCTTCAGTCTTCTCCTCCGGTGGAAATCCCTTGGCTTTCATCTCCTCGTAATACTTTGCTGCCTCCTCTAGCCTCCCATTCAAGAACAGTCCATGTATGAGTACAATGTATGCACTTCTATCAGGGTTCAGCCCGTTCGCAGGCATCGCCTTCCACAGTTTGTCCACACTGTCATGCTGCTTCCACCGACAGAACTTCCTGATCAACATAATGTACGTGTCTATCTCCGGCTCGCAGTGCAGAGTCTTCATCTTATCCAACAGTTCAAACACCTCAGCAGGGCTCGTAGCCACATCAAACAATGCATGGAATGTCCTCACTGATGCCAATAGCCCCCTTCCAACCATCTCATCGAACATCTCCCTTGCCTCCTGGACCCTGCGAGCCTTGCAAAGAGGCTTAATGAGGGAGTTGTAAGTGGCCGTGTCCGGTGTAACCCCTTTCTCCTCCATACTCCGGACAAGCGCCCTTGCCTCGTCTACACACTGTCCCTTGGTCAGCTTATGCACAACTGTATTGTACACTTTCCGGTCCGGCACGATGCCAGCGTCTTTCATGCGGTTAAAGAGCTTCAAGACTGTGTCCAAGCTCCCGGCTTTCGAGAAGCACGAAATCATGCTCCCGTACGACACGACGTCCCTCTCGATACCCCGGACCTCCATGGCGGTCCAAAACCTCTTGGCCTCCCGCGCGCTGCAGACCGTGCTGCACCACCCGTTGAGCACGATGTTGAAGCTCTTGGTCTCGAACGGGAACTCCTTCTCGCTGGATAGAAGCAGGTGTTCCGCGTCCTTGACGTTCTTGTACCGGCAGAGGGCGCTCAGGAGGCCGTGGAACTGAGCGACTCCAGGCACGAAACCGAACCTCGGCAGCGAGCGGAAGGCGGCGACGGCGCTCGCGACGTCGCGCGCGGCGCAGTACCGGCGGATGAGGAGGAGCACCGCCCTCGGGGACGCGAGGGACTTGCGGCGCATTTCGTCGAGCAGGGCGCGGGCGTCGTCGAAGCGGCGGTGCCTGGCGAGGATGGCGAGCATGGAGTGGCACGCGTGCCGCCCGGGCGCGTAGCCCGGGCGCGCGGACGCCCACCGGAACGCGGCGTGCGCGGCGGCGCAGCTGTTGCGGAGGCGGGAGAGCGCGGCCACGACGAGCGTCTCGGAGGCCGCGGCGCCGCACCGCTCCAGGAGCTCCCTGGCACGCGCGGCGTCCGCGTGGGAGCCCTCGACGGCCGCGACGACGGCGTCCACGCCGCGCGCCACGTCGGGCGGAAGCTGCTGCTGGTCTGGGAAGGAGAAGGGGTCATCCTCTCCCTCGCTCTCGCCGTCAGCGCCGCCGCCGGGTTCCCTCCAAGTGGAGAGACGCGACGCTCTGAGTGGGAGGGGCGGCCTGTAGAATCCGGTGGCGGAGAGGCGCGTGATTGCTCCCGCGAGAGCTCTTCGCAACATGGAGGAGGAGGAGGAGCGACCTGGGAGGGATCGGGTGGTGAGTTGCCTTGTGTCGGTCGACACAGCAGTTCTCACGGAAAGGGCAAGCAGAGCACAGGCGTAAACTAACTATTCGATTCGTCTTGCCTCTTTGGGCGCTGGAGGGAGAGAGAAATCCACGGATGATTTCCAGTGAAGCCTAGCTCTGAGAACACACAGCCGCTCTCGACGCAAGGTATGCAGAGATGGCCTTTCTCTCCTTCTCTCCACTGCACTATCGTTCAGGTGGCATACTTCTAGAGGGTAAACAAGAGATACATCGGGGTAGGGTTTAAAGAAGACTCTATCTAACCACCCCATGGCGCGGTTCTCCCCTCACTTCTCGAGCCAAATGAGCCGACCCCTCCACGCCGCCCAAGCCGCCGCCGCCGCGCACGTCCACGGCCTAGTCGCGCTCCTCCTGAAGCACAAGGCCGAGAGGCGCCCGCTCCTCCAGATCCACTCCCAGCTCATCGCACGCCAGGTGTTCGACCGGCGTCCCACGCCGTGGCACGCGCTGCTCAAGGCCTACACCCGCGGCCCTTTCCCCCAGGAGGCGATGCACCTCTTCAGGGACGCGCGCCGGCACGCGGCCGACGACACCTACGCCTTCATGTTCGCCCTTAGCGCTTGTGCGGGGCTGGCGTGGCCGCGGGCCGGCGCGCAGCTGCACGGGCTTGTGGTCCGTAAGGGGTTCGAGTTCAACGTCTACGTGCATACCGCCCTCATCAACATGTACCTTCTGTGCGGGTGCCCCGTGGATGCGCGGACGGCGTTCGACGAGATGCCGGTGAAGAACGCCGTTTCTTGGAATGTGATGGTCACCGGGTTTGCTGGGCGGGGCGACGTCGAGTACGCGAGGCTGCTCTTTGAGCAGATGCCATGTAGGAATGCTGTCTCGTGGACCGGGATGATAGATGGGTACACGCGGTCTTCTCGTCATGCAGAGGCCGTTGATCTGTTCCGCCGCATGATGGCAGAAGGCGTTAACCCGAGCGAGATAACCATTTCAGCAGTTGTGCCTGCAGTAGCTAATATCAGAAGGGTTCTCTTGGGCGAGGCCTTGCACGGATATTGTGAGAAGATGGGTCTTCTTGTGTTGGATGTCCGAGTCGGGAATTCACTCATAGACTTGTATGCCAAGATCGGGTCTATACAGAACTCGCTGAAGGTGTTCAGCGAAATGATGGACAGGAGAAACTTGGTGTCATGGACATCGATAATTTCGGGTTTCGCAATGCACGGGTTGTCAACTGAGGCAGTTGAACTGTTTGCGGAGATGAGAAGAGCAGGTATCAAACCCAACAGGATCACATTCTTGAGCGTTCTCAATGCTTGCAGCCATGGAGGGCTGGTGGAGCAAGGAGTAGTGTTTTTCAAGAGCATGCTTTACGAATACAACATAAATCCAGAGATCAAGCATTTTGGGTGTATCATAGACATGCTAGGTAGGGCTGGACGGTTATGTGAGGCTGAGCAAGTAATAAGTGGTTTGCCTATGGAGGTTAATTCAGTCGTGTGGAGGACACTGTTGGGTTGTTGCAGTAAGTATGGAGAAGTGGAGATGGGGGAGAGGGCGATGAAGAAGATACTAGACATCGAAACAGAATCTGGAGGTGATTTTGTGGTGGTATCCAATATCCTTACAGAGCTTGGTAGGTTTAGTGATGCCGAAAGAGCGCGAAAGCTAGTGGATGAGAGGAATGCTGTTAAGGTTCCTGGGCTTGCTTTGGTTGGCGACAGTCAATAAGTCAGAGCTAAGTAATGGAAGAAGCTCTCGCAGTTTAAGAGCTTTTGTTCAATTACTAGAATTATTATCTCCTGTATAATACCAAATGTGATAAGATCTCACTACTTTATGGTGGGTTCATTGTGTTCTCTTACTTTTTATCTTTCATGCATATTTAACATATTAAGTTATTAACACTAATAATTCAGTTTATTTCTTCTTCGCTGCTGAATGATTGTTGAATGATATGACCTTTGTTTTAAACACTACCATTTTCTTATCCACTCTTTGAATTTTTTTTCCTGTGTGTTGTTAATAAGCAGCGACAGCATATGCTCGTAGTTCCGCCTTCAAAGAGACTAGTTCACAGTATTATCTTTTGTCGCTTTTGTACTAGTTCCCAGTATTATATTTTGTTGCTGTTTTACTTATCTTCTTAATCCCTTGCAGGAAGCAGATTTGTTGAAAGACATGTCCAGTACTGCATTTCCCCTCAGTAGCCCACAGTTCATGGGAAAATCCAGTTTTCTTTCAACATTGTAATCATGGAAGCCATTAAAAAGCTTCATGGCAGTCTCATTGTTTCTGGGCTGCACGACTGCCAATATGCAATGTCTAATATTCTCAGATTTTATGCTGTTCAGGAACCAGATTTGGTTTTTGCTCATAAAGTATATGAGCATATTGAAGCACCAACAACTTATGTATGGAATATCATGCTCAGGGGCCTTGCTCAAAGTGATGCACCAAAAGATGCAATTGCTTTCTACAGGAAGGCTCGAGGAAACGGTATGGAGCCGGACAACCTGACATTTCCATTTGTAGTGAAAGCCTGTGCAAGGATTAATGCTCAGAAGGAAGGGAAACAGATGCACAATCATGTACTGAAATTTGGGCTTCTTTCCGATATCTTCGTTTCCAATTCGCTGATTCATCTGTATGCTGCTTGTGGTGATTTGTGCTGCGCAAGTTCCGTCTTTGATGAGATGCTAGTTAAGGATGTGGTATCCTGGAATTCCTTGATATGTGGATATAGCCAGTGCAGTAGATCAAAAGAGGTCTTGACATTATTCAAGTTGATGCACAATCATGGAGTGAAACCTGATAAGGTTACCATGGTCAAGGTTGTGTCTGCATGCACTCGTCTAGGAGACTGGAGCATGGCAGATTGGTTGGTTAGGTACATAGACGATTACTGCATAGAGGTGGATATTTACTTGGGCAATACTCTGATTGATTACTATGGAAGATGTGGGCAGCTGCAATCAGCTGAGAAGGTTTTCTTTAACATGAAAGATAGGAACGCCGTGACATTGAACACAATGATCACCGCATATTCAAAAGGAGGGGATCTGGTTTCAGCGAGAAGATTATTCGATGAAATTCCAAACAAAGATCTGATCTCATGGAGCTCTATGATATCTGGATATTCTCAAGCTAGTCAGTTCTCTGATGCTCTGGAACTTTTCAGGCAGATGCAGAGGGCCCAGGTGAAACCCGATGCTGTTGTGATCGCAAGCATACTTTCTGCTTGCGCACACTTGGGTGCGCTTGATCTTGGTAAGTGGATTCATGACTATGTGAGGAGAAACAAGATCGAAGCTGACACTATTATGCATAACTCCCTGATTGACATGTACGCGAAATGTGGAAGTACCAAGTTAGCATTGCAAGTCTTCAAAGAAATGAAAGAGAAGGACACCTTGTCGTGGAATTCGATCATACTAGGACTGGCAAACAATGGCGATGAAGAGGACGCTCTTAATGTTTTCCGAACCATGCTCGCTGAAGGATGCAGACCGAATGCTGTCACTTTCCTTGGTGTACTCATCGCCTGTGCCAACGCTGAGCTTGTCGAGGAGGGTCTTGGCTACTTTGATAGCATGAAGTCAGTTCACAACATGGAACCGCAAATGAGGCACTATGGTTGCGTCGTCGATCTCCTCGGACGCGCTGGTCAGCTGGAGAAGGCGCTGAGGTTCATCACTGAGATGCCTGTTGCTCCTGACCCTGTTGTTTACAGGATACTGCTGGGAGCGTGCAAGACCCATGGTGATTTAGCCATTGCCGAGGTGGTCACCAGGAAGCTCAATGTGCTGGATGCTGGTAACAGTGGGAACTATACGCTGCTGAGCAATACGTATGCGAGCGCTGATAGATGGAGCGATGCAATGGAGGTCAGGCAGTGGATGGAAGATACTCGTGTGAGGAAATCGCCCGCTTGCAGTGTTGTCGACTGCTGACCCAGTTAGCGAGAGTAATACTTACGTCCTCCGTTGCTACGACCGAGATCGATACTGCTACACCATTATTAGGGCATGTGAATGTAACTAATTGTTTCGATGTGAATAATATAAAGCTCAATTTTTTTAATCCTGGCGAAAGGATTTGAGATGGTCAGACACCTGTAACCATTAGATGCTCAACTCCTTGTGTTTTGTACTTATAAATTTCTCCTCCATCAACACCCATTATTCACACAACAGTCACCTCAGTGTAGCAGCCGGCTTTTGCCAATGTTTCCCCCTCAGAAAACTTGTTCCATGGCAACAGACATGAGCATTCTTTGCTTGTTATAGCAGAATGAGGATATATCACAGGAGGCTGGTGAGTTCTAGACTTCCAGTAATCAGTCGGAATTGCTATCCGTAATTTTTTTTTTCACAACTTAGTCACACTTCATTGATTGTAAACCGAAGTTACATCATCTAACAGAAATTGTAGAACAAAGTCTGAAGGATCATCCGTCCAAACAGAAGGAGATCTCCTGGACTCTCTAGCTAGTTCATAGGCCACTACATTTTCTTCCCCTGGTACATTTTTAAACGAAATTTTGAAGACTTCCAATGCTAACTTGGTGATTTCATCAAAATTACCTGCGGTATTGTAGCAGTCATCAACAACCGCAGCTGCAACGGACTGATAGCTCCGTTCTCATGGTCTCCGCTACATCCATACAATCTGACCTGATGATTACTCTATTGCAATCGATAGATTGAGCGAGGCTCGAACCTTGCTTTGTTGCTTGTGCTTCTGCTGACAGCGCACCAAGTACATGTTCAATCTTTGTACTGCTATCTCCGTATCTTGGATAACAGCCCCCGTAGTCCCTCTCAGATTGTCTTCATCGAAAGAAGCATCGACATCCACCCTGACATAATCCGGTTTGGTTCCACCTTACATTCTTTGGTTTTGCTCCAACAGGAATGAGCAGCTCTCAAGTAGTTAGCTAATCGCCACTGCCGATCTTCTCTCAGGGTGTACAGGCTCACCATTGACTGCCTTTGATGTCCACCCTAACGTAATTCAAAGGAGGTTTGTTGCAGCTTACACTTTGTTTTGCTCGAGGGGAATGAGCTAATTGCCATTGACCCATCGCTCCAGGTACCAGCAGGTTATTCCACAAGTTTCAGCAGTGATTAATTGGCCAAGAATAGGAGACTTTGGCAGCTCAGAACATAGGAGATATTCCAGGACCACTAATGCAACTAATCGTTTCTATGTTTTAATATTATAAATCCTGTTTTTTATTAAAGAAGAAAGGAATTGATATATAATCATAATGGTCAGAGGACAATTCCTTCCAAAAATATTCTACCCCAACAAGCCACCATTCACAGATCAGGAACCTGTGTAACATCCGGCTTCTTGGCAACATTTTCCCAGACTAGTTGTTCAATGGCAATACTAGAACAAGGAGTCAAGGACCTATCACAGTTGGCTGGTGAGTTCCAATAAACAGTCAGAGCTGCTTATGCATAATGCAAATGCATTCACTTTGTGGCAGACGGCAACAATGAAACTTGCGAACTGGTAACAGCCAACATAGGTACCATTATAAATAAACTCATCCAAACAATCCAAAACGTTAGACATTCAACCTCACACAGTAAAGGTGGAAAATTCAAGACAACTGGGTAACTTGACAAAGGTCTATGATAGGATAGGAAACAACACTAGGCAGCAGAACGCTATCTCTATGGTGCAATCAACTTTCAACGCTTTCCGCCGCCGCCACCAATCTTGGGACCCTTAGAACCCTTCTGCACGGCACCCTTGCCCTGTGACTTCTGGGATTTGGTCACCTCTGCCTTCTTTGCCTTCTTCTCATCCTTAGTCTTCTTGATGCGCTCCTTGATCTCACTGCAAATGTGAACATGTCAAGGAGAGTCAGTACTTTGAATCAAGTGTAGAATGGTTGAAAAGCAAAACCATGATGTCAATATAAATGATTCCAGGTTACAGCAAGAACAGAAATTTAAGGGTAGACAAAAAAAGCTGGTACAGATTAGCTATAATAACTTCGTTAAAAGATGAAAAATGTACCGGAGAGCGGCTTCTCTGGCAGCATCACGGACTTCAGGTTTCTCAGCCCTCTTCTTTTGGATAACTTCCAATGTGGCACCAACAATTGACCGTGAGTACGGCTTCTTGGTGGTGCGGCGCCTCTTCTTCGCCGCTTCAGCATGGATGTCCTGCAGTGACACATTGAAACACAGCCAAGTAGGACATTTGAACAAGAGATGATGGAATTATTTAATAAGTAACAAAACAAAAAATATCCCTGAATAAGAATACAGTATAGGGGCTCAAAATTATGATAGGGATGAATGTATTTGGTAGGCATATAGATTCATATAAGCAAGGACAAAAAAAGGAGCAAGCAGAGAAATTGAATTGTATAGTACAATCTATAAATAATGTAACAAATGGTCATTCTAATTGACTAAGGTGGCAACTACTACGATAGATGTCTAGGGAAATGCTGATTATACAACAATGACCAATCAACTCAAAGCATGTTGCCACCATTTCACAAGTTAAAGAAAGGATAGTCCAGCAACTGCAAGGTGAAGATTGCTACTAGATGAATCAAGATCAAAGCAACCAAAATGTGGTACCTTCTTGTGCTGCTTCCTGTACACTGCTGTCCAGGTAAGCTTTGCAGGCTTCAGCTTGTTGTGGAAGTAGCGCTTGCATTTTGAGTTGGCAAAAAGGAAAACCTGAAGGAGGAAATATCTGAACCAATTAGGAGAAATTCCAAAGCACGATATTCACGAGCTTTGGCGATAAGTTTACCTGTGAATCCGACCGGATGAACCTGATACCCTTCCCTGGGTAAATCTTCTGGCCGCTAAAACGGCAAAGCTCAGTCCTGCAGAACAAAGGAAAAAAATGTCTTAAACACTGAATACAACAAATGCAGAACTGTAACTGCAGAATCATTCTTATCAAGCTAAGTACAAAACAGAGGCGATTATGAAAATGTAAGCACATGGATTACTTACTTCAGAACCATCTTGTCAGACTTGGAGAACTTTCACAAGTTCCTGCCAACATTGAACAAAAAAATGATATCAGAAAAAAACATGGTTAACTGTTAAAACCTTTGAAGCAAGAAGTTACCACAAAAGCACAATGATCAAAACCACATGACAGCCAAATTAACATACAAACTGAAAGTTGCAGTAAGCAATATCGGGTGACTACTGGCAGAAGAAATTTGTAATATCTCTGCTGCAAAGCGGGTTCCCATGTCTCTATTGCACAATAAATAATATAGGCTACTGCGCAACCAGGACGGCTACCGTGCCTCAGTACTTGTGCTTTGATTCAAATTATACTAAAACAACTACAAAGACAAGGTCTAGTCAGCTTGCGGTTAACACTGCTGCAAATTGTGAGTACATATGCATCATACAAAAGGACTTAATGGAAGATATCGGGCGACTACTGGCAGCAGAAAGGTGAGTAAATCTCTGCTGCAAAGCGGGTTCCCATGTTTCTATTGCACAACAAATAAATGGCAACTGCGCAACCAGAACGGCTACCGTGCCTCAGTACTTGTGCTCTGCCCTGAATCCTGATTAAGACAAACATAATAACAAACAAAGAACAAAGACAATTCACGTCTAACAGGAACATTTAAACACCTTGGGGAATATTTGGCAACTACTAACAGCAGAAACACAGACACTGCTGCAAACTGCTGCAAACTGCTGCAGACATGTACATCTTGCAAAAGCAATGATTAGGCCAACGATACCTACAGCAGTACACCAAATACCAGTGCCCCAAAAACTTGTGCAAGATCACAGGAACAGCAGACAGTTAGTTGAGTTTCTAATAGAAGTACTTGCGCTTGAGGTAATGGGCACATCCAGATCACGGAACATCAAACCTATCCCATGGATCTTTGCATCGCAGCAAGCCAGTGGCCTCACAGCGACATCTCTACAATACTTGACCGTGATACCCAACGAATTAGCTTATGGCGAGTATCCTTGCCTACGATTTAATAGATGCAACTCGCTATGCTCGGATCAAAAGCCAACGAGAACTCACAAATGAACGGACGAACTTGCAAACGAGTAGCGCGACGGAAGGAGGAACAGCGGGCGCACGGATTAATCTAAGAGGGCAGGAGAGATCAGCAGAGGAAGGAGGGGAGAGAAAGGGAGATACCTTGAGCGAGGAGGAGGAGGAGGAGGAGGAGGAGGCGCGGCGGCGGCGGATGGGAGGAGTGGGGGAAGATGTGTGCCGCGGGTAGGGTTTTTGATGACCTCGCGAGTGGGGTGGGCGTGGGGTTGTTGGGCTAATGGGCCGTTCTCGCCGGGCAGTCGTAGGGTATCTATCTAATAATCGGAGCCCACTATTGCTGGACCGGGTTTTTCTTTTGTCGTTTTTCTCCTTTTTCGTGCTAGGTTTTTCCTTTGGCGAAACTCGTGCTAGATTTTTCTGGGAGACTCCTCCTCGTGTTAAAAATAATAAAAATTATCAGAGGACTCTCCTGTAAAACTATGATTATTTGAATTTTTTGTTACATTCTCTATTTGAGAGTTGGCTGGGTTTTTTCTTAGTCATAATATACTAAGGCAGGGCAAAACAAGCATAGACTTGCAAGTAACAGAGGGAAACTCAGAGCTTTGCATGAAATAGAGCAGCCATCGACAGAGAGTAGAGAGGGGGATCTTGGTGACATGGTTAGGATCATGAGGTAGATGAGTCAAAAAAATAGCTTTATAACAAGGTTTTACTGTATCAAGTTTGGGGTGTCTACCCTCCAGGCGTGAAGCCAGCCTACAACGGTATTAGGGTCATCTCCATTTCGTTGGGGTCATTTTATAACAATGAACAATATTTTATCACTTTATTTGATCATTGGTATCAATTGACACCACTAATTATACATAGCTTCGCCCCTGCTACCCTCGTTGTCTAGAGTTCTATTGTCATTTCTTTAAGGGGATATGTTTCAAAGGACCTAGAAGATGTATTAATAAAGAGTGGTGGAGTTACAACTTACAAACAAGACCTTAAAGGGAAAATAAATTACAACCAAGCACTAGCAATTCGCACCGACGGTCTCATATCTAAAATAGAAAAAGCAATCAAACCCAGGTCCAGCTCCTTCTCCACCTTGCTCACTGAACTTCCATCCACAAACAATTGTAATGACGTTGGGGACATGACCACTTGGGTTGCTGCAACGGGAGTCTAACGCGCTGGAACTAAAGAGCCTCTAATTCTGGAAGTTGAGAGATACTAACAGAATCTCTAGTCATGTCCTTTAGACGGTATTCCAAAAGCGTTTGGGGGATGCCGGAAGAATAAATGCATCCAATCGTAGTCTTCAAACGCTATTTCCGCCCCGTGCATCTTCAAATCCGTCCGACGTCTTGAGACATCATCCATATGGACCCATCCGGGGACATTGGACACAACTCCCGGCCTCTTTTCCACCACGATGTCAGTCAGAGACATCTCTCTCCTCTTTTGCTCTCTTCACCCACCCTTTCTCTCTCCAATTAATCTCAATCATGGTGAGTTGTTGTTGCTTGGAGTCTCGAGCAATCATCACAGCACACACATAGTGATAGTTGCAGCCGATTGATCAATTTGTTTTGTTGCTCACAAATTATTTATATATATATTTCTATTTACTCTTGGTAGCATTTGGATTTGCGAAAAAATAGAGATTAAAAAAGAATGGACGTTTGGAGGTCGTGACTGGAACGAGCATTCCCAAACGCGACACGACGAGGTGGCATTTCTCGGACGTCATTGGGGGACGCAACTGAAGATGTTCTAAAGATGGCAATTTTATTCATGGGTATGGGTACCCGTGCATACCCGTATGGGTACACCACCAGTTAAGTTATGGATAGGGCACTAGTATAGTCTTCTACTCACTGGTATACCCATTTCCTACCAATTTAGCTGACATGTGTGGATCTTACAAGTAGAGCTCCAAACTACCTAAGCAGCCTTATAGCGCAAAAGCCGAGCATGAGATTGTGATTTCTAAACTTCGATAATTATCATGTACTCGTCTATTTATTATTGAGTTAAAATAATTTTATTTTTTCAAATGTGCCACCGATGAATGTAAAATTGTGAATAACTTACCATCTAATCCACGCGTGGTGTACCCGGTGGGTACGGTACCCGGTGAGTATGGGTAAAGTTTATACCCATGGGTATGGTATCGTATTGCTCTATCCTATCATATCCTACTCATTGCCATCCTTAAAAAATATCTTGCACCAACTTGTAGACGATGGCGTGCAAGTCGGGAGTGGCCACCTTTCAGCAATGAGAGTCGACTGTGGTCCAGCCTATGACCGGACAGAGGTCATCGAGGGTGCACTCCCAGTATCATATGCATCCACCACACATCCCCAAACTCCTCTCGATCTGGACTTCACCGCATCGACCTGCTTCCTCTCCTCGCCACCATGGCTAGCCAGAGCACCTCAACGATGAATCAAAGAAAGAGGAGGTGACCCTTATTGACATAGCCTGCACCAGAAAGCTTCTCACCTTTCTTCCTCCATGGAAGAACGCCGGAGAAGCTGAGGAGCAACCGCCTGGAGATGTGCTAGATATGCAGAATAGAAGAGCTCGAAGAACCTGCCTTATTATCGGATATCCCTACACTCTGTCCTCTCACCTACCACCGGAACTTCGCAGTGAGAAGAACGACGCGCAGGTCGTGCCAGATCTTGCGGGCGAGATCTGATAGCCCATTCACAGACGCCACAGGGGCAACATAACCTAGAGACCTAGTCCTCAAACCTACTCTAAAAAGGTCAGCTCCGTACCTCGGCCATCCCTGAGCGACATCATCACCAAGGACAGTGTCGTCTTGGCCCGATACGGAGAAAGGGACTCTCAACGAGAGAGACTACTGTATCAAGGAGAGTGTTTTATGGGCGGGGGGTGCTGGTGTCTCATGGGATGCAGCTCTAGGCCCTATTTGGATACCGAGTTTTGATACGTCCAAAACGTATCTACTTTTCCGAACACTTTTGCTATTGTTTCTCCTCTAAACTTGTGTGATTTGGATACAACTAACACGGACTGACGTTGTTTTCAGCAGAATTACCTTGGTGTCTAGTTTTTGTGCAGAAAATCAACTATCAGGAAAAATCCCGGAAAATATGCCAAAAATCCTATTTCATGAGAAGTCTCACGGAGCCAGAAGACAAGGCGGAGAGGCGGAGTGGGGCCCTAGGGGGCCACCCCCCCAGCCGCACGGGCCAAGCTTGGTCGCGCCTAGAGGGGGTGTGGCCACCCCAAGCACCCTCTCGGCCTCCATCTTCGCCTATAAGATGCCTCTTGACCTAAAAACAAAGGGGGGTTCAACGTTTTTCCAGAATTCTGTTGCGCCGCCACCACCAAAAACCACGATTCGGAACCAGAAACTCCGTTTTGGCACCCTACCGGGACAGGAAATTTAGAGAGGATCATCGCCATCGTCATCACCAATGCCTCTCCATCAACCATCCATGTTTCCCTCGTCCATGAGTGAGTAATCCCCCGCTGTAGGCTATGGGGATGGTAGGGATTGGATGAGTTCTATCATGTAATCGAATAAGATTGTTAGGGCATGGTGCCTAGTATCTCTATTAGTGCTATTTGACTTTGTTGCAACTTGTTGTGCTTAATGCTTGTCACTAGGGCCCGAGTGCCATGATCTCAGATCTGAACTTATTACTGAATCATTATGATAGTATTGTTTGTGATCTTATCTGCAAGTTGTGTACACATATCATTGTCCGGATCCAAAGGCCCCGAAGTGACAGAAATTGGGACAACCTGAGGGGATGGCTGTGATGTGAGGATCACATGTGTTCACAGAGTGTTAATGCTTTGCGCAGAAAATAAACTATCAGAAAAAATCCCGAAAAATATGCCAAAAATTATATTTCACCAAAGATCCACGGAGCCAGAAGGGGAGGTAGAGGGGAGGCCTAGGGGGCCCAGACCCACCCTAGGCACGGGCCCACTGACCCCGCGCCTGGGGGAGGTTTGGCCACAAAAAAAAGAGGGGAATTATTACATTAAATGATGAAGTGATGAAGGAAGCTAAGAAATGTCTAAAGGAGAAAGGTATTAGAGCTAAAGATGTGAAGAATCTACCTCCTATAGAAGAATTATGCAAGCCAATTCCTCACTCATCTACTATTGAGGTACACTCTCTCCACTTTTATGAAGGTGATATTCCCTATGGTAAGCCTCTTGATCAATGCTTAGAGGAATTTGACACATTTATTGTTAAACAAGGTAATTTTAATAAACAAGTTTAGAATCATTTATTGGAAAACTCTAGAGCTATTAATGAGTTGAAAGATATTGTGGAAAGAACTGCCAATGATATTAAAATGCTTTGTAAACACTTTCAAATGGTTTAAACTCAAATTTATCAACTTGCTAAGGTAAAAAATGATATGCTAGTTAATGCCTCAGGAGATAAACATGCTTATGAAATTAGAACTAGGAGTGGTATAGCTACTCAAGATCCTTTATATCCTGAAGGACACCCTAAAAGAATTGAGCAGGATTCTCAGCAAGGTGAAAGTAGTGGTAGTCCTCATAAGAGAAAGAAAAAGAAACATAAAATAGTTGAGGAACCACTTGAACCTGCTGTAGATCCTAATAGTATATCTGTCTCTAATGCTAAAACTGAGAGTGGTAATGATAAAAATGATTCTCCTGATAAGGAGGAAGTTGAGGAAGAACCTGATAAGCACACTAAGAACACTAGGTACACTAAGAAAGATTTTATAGCTAATAAACATGGTAAAGAGAGAATCTTGGGTGCAAAAACCTATGTCTTTTCCCAATAAGAAACACAAGTCAAAAGAGGAAGAACACTACAACAAGTTTTGTGAGTGGATGAAACCTTTATTTTTGCAAATTTCTTTGACCGATGATATTAAATTGCCTCCTTATTCAAAGTATATGAAGGATATTGTCTCTAATAAAAGGAAGATTCCTATTGAGGAAATTCCTAATTTTCTTGCTAATTACTCCTTCAATGGCAAGGTTCCAAAGAAACTTATTCCTTGCTCTATTAAGAACAATTATGTTAGAACTGCTTTATGTGATTTGGGAGCTGAAGTTAGTGTTATGCCTTTTTCTCTCTATAAGAGACTCCAGTTAGAAAAGTTGATACCAACTGATATATATTTGCAAATGGCTGATAAGTCAACTACTATTCATATTGGTATATGTGAGTATGTTCTTGTTCAAGTGGCTCATAGTTGCTTGGTTTTAACCAATGGCAAGGAAATCGGTAATCGTTAACTGCTCGGTTGGCTTGTGAGTAGCGACTAATCGGAATTCGAACGATTAACTGATTTAATTGGCCGGTTATTAATCGGTGCAATCTACAAAAATTAGCAACTAAAACGTGTATGACTCCTCTTGCACCTCAACCACCTACCCTATTAAAGGAAGCCTTGAGCTCCCGGATGAGATCCTCAAGGCGCCCGAGCTCTTATATCTAAGGTCTGGTCGACAATTATGAGGAACTTGTAAAAAACGACAAGGAACTAGTTGCTGATGGCGAAAACTTGAGCTCCTGGAGGCAGGGATCAAGCGGGAGCTTCGCAAAACCTACTTCATTAGGGCAGGCTAGGGATGGATGGGCGATGTGTGTTGATAAGTGTGCAACTTTTTTGACCAAGTGTAATAATTAATCGGGAACATACCTAGTAATCGGAGTGTCAAAGCTATTAATCGGGCAAATGATTAACACAAAAAATTAGTGGTAATCGACATGGTCAGGTCCCTAGTAGCGATTAATCGGCCTATTAATCATTGATTCGGACGATTTTTTGAACAGTGGTTTTAACTGATTTTGTTGTGCTTGAAATGCCTGAAGATGATAATATGTCTATTATTCTTGGGAGACCTTTTCTTAATACTGCAGGTGCTGTCATCAATTATAATCAAGGAAAAGTAACTTTTAATATTAATGACAAAGAGCATATAGTCTATTCCCCAAGAAGGTTGCTAAGAGCTTGATGATCGCTAGCACGGTTGACGTGGAGCCTGTTGGGAACCCCAAGAGCAAGGTGTGAAGCAGCACAGCAGCAAGTTTTCCCTCAGTAAGAAGCTGAGATTATCGAGCAAGTAGGAGGAAGTAAACGGAACACAGGTGTTGCTAGCAACGTGGAGACCTGCACAACACAAACTCAAGACTTTGCCCCAACGAATCAGTGAGGTTGTCAAGCTCATCGGTTTGCTATAACAAAGGATTAAACGTATGGTGTGGAAGGTAATGGTTTGCAGCAAGTAAACAAGTAACAGTGGAAGGTGTATCAATGGTAAAGATTGGATCGGGGTCCATAGTTCACTAGAGGTTCTCTCCTTAGATAAACAACATGGCATGAAGGGTAAACAAATTATAGCAGGACAATTGACAGGAACTGAGCAAGGCATAACAATGCAATTACTAGTCAGAAAGATCCTATGAGATTCGATTGGGCAATACAATAAGATACATAGACCGTCATCCAACTACATCTATGACTAGAAGTCCACCTTCAGGTTATCATCCGAACCCCCTCTAGTATTAAGTTGCAAGCAACAGACATTTGCTTTAAGCGAAGTGTGTAAGGTAAACAGTCCACATGTTCCATGAACAAGAGACCGTTGTTTTCTCCCTAGTATCAACAGCACATATACAACCGAAGAGATTTATGTCACTTCCCTTAGAAACTAGAGGCATGAACCCACTATCGAGCATAAATACCCCCTCTTGGAGTCACTAGCAACTACTTGGCCAAGATAGCTACTAACAACGGGGAGCATGCAAGATCACAAACAACACAGACATGATAGAATCATAAAGACAAAACCATTAATCAAACCAATATAATAATCTCAATATCCATCGGATCCCCGCAAACACAACATGCATGATTACAAATAGGTTAGATCTTGATCATGAACGGAGCTCACAAGATCTATACATGAAAGCACAAAGGAGGAGATACAACCATCTAGCTACTACATGGATCCATAGTCCAAAGTGGAACTACTCACGCACCATACCGGAGAGAAGGCCTCCGAGATGATCTCCCCTCCGGCAGGGTGCCGGGAAGAACTTCAGATACCCCCAATCTAGGGACGACGGTGGCGGCGGCTATAGAAGGTTTCGTGGAATATTGATCGGGCCCTTAGGGTTTCTGCATCGGGGGCTTCTTATAGGCGAAGGGGGAGGCCGAGGAGGCGTCCAGGGGGGTCAAACCCTACCCAAGCGCGGGGCAGGGCCCACCCGCGCCTAGGGGGGTTTGGCTGCCCTGGGCCGCTTCTCCGTCTCCACTCTGGACTTCGTGTTCCCCATGGAAAGTTATTGACTTAGGCTTTTGTCCCGTCCAATTCCGAGAATATTTTCTTACTAGCTTTTTTGGAACCAAAAACAACAGAAAACATGCAACTGGCACTGTGGCAACTTGTTAATAGGTTAGTACCAGAAAACATGTAAAAAACACCTCAAAGTGTAGACAGAGCAAAGCAAAGTAGATACTAAACAAGCATGGAGCATCAAAAATTATAGATACGTTTCCGACGTATCAGAGCTATTGCCTGAATTCCATTGAAAATATTGAGAGCATCAAGGTTGGAGAAATATATTGTCCCATTCCACAAGAAAGTTTAGAAACTATTATGATTGGGACCATTGCTATCAAGTTTGAGGTAACATGATTGTGGCATCCCGCAAAACCACTACTAAAAAATCGCGTTGTTTTTGTGCATTGCATCATCATGACCGCATGCTCATGTCATCATGCCACATTGCATTTGAGCATCGTCATCATCTTGCATTGCTTGCATCAAACTAATTTCGGAAAAACCTAATTTGTTTTCTAAACGCCCCGTCTTAATTCAAACGCAAAACCCGGGTCTCCGGATTATTTTGTTTTGTTTGCTATCGGTTTGCAAAAGCCATGTTTGAAACAAATAAAATTTATAATTATTTTTAGTGGGGCAGACGAACGGGCCGATTCGACCCGAACGACCACCCCCGTACAAACAGATCGGTCCACCCTAAATCCCTTTTGCACCCAACCTAGTCTACCCACAACCCCTCCACCTCACCTCCACCAATAATCTCTCGCCACCTCACCTCTATCCCTCCTCCCCACCACTCATCTGCTGCCACCTCACCTCCCACATGCCAGCCCCCCCCACTTCTCTCTCCTCTCTCACCCCAGTCCCTCCTACCCTCTCTCTCTCTCCCTCACCGTCGCCCTGGCCCCACCCGCGCCTGGCCACCCCTCCTCCACTCACCCGTCGGACCCACCCCACCCCCAGCACTCACCCTGGCCACACACACGCACGCAACACACACAGCAACACACGCACACCGACAGCCCCCCTGGAACCACGCCCCTGCCCCGATCCCCACGCGGGACCCACCCGACGCGTCCCACGCGGTGCGCCCCGCGCCCTCCCTTCTTCCTCCTTCCTCTCACCGACGCACCCCACCGCCTGCCTCCTCCCTCCTCGCCGGAGCTCCCAGTCGCCTGCTCCCCTCTCCCCGGCGCCCCTCCTGCCACCGCCGGCCACCCGCCTCCGTCCTCCGCCGCGTCCCCCTCCGCGTCGTCGCCTTCCGTCGTCTCTGCCCCGGCTTCCCCTCACCGGCGCGCCACCCCTCCCTCAGCTCCGGCCGCCCCATCTCGCTTCCTCCCCGGCTCTCCGACCACCCGCGACCCCACCTCGCTCCGCCCGCGTCTCCTTCCTCGGCTCCTCCCCGCCGCCCGCCGGCCTTCCCCCGGCCGCGCCTTCCGCCGGCGAGCCGGCCCGCCTCCACCCGCGCTAGCCCCGAGCTGCCTCGCCGCCGCGACCCTCCCCCTCTCCTCCAAGCTCGCCGCCGCCTCTGGCCGAAGTCCGCGCCTCCGCCGGCCTTCTCCACCCCGCCGCCACGCCGCCTCCCTCTCCTTCCCCGGCTCCTCCCACCCCGCACCTCTCTCCTCCGCCTCGGCCACCGCTTGTCTTCACCGCCACCGGGTCCCGCCACCTCCTCCAGCGCCTCCTGCCGCCCTCTCCTCCCTCTGCCTCGACGGCCGCCGCTCCTCCGGCCCCTGCTCCCGCGTCGCCCCGTCGCCCCTCGACGCCCGAGCCCCGCCGCCGGCCGCGTCCGGCCCCGTACGTCCCCGGCCACGCCGACCCCGCCTCCATCTGCAACCCGCTGCCGCCTGCGGAGCTCCTCGCCTTCTCCCGCCGCTCCTCCGGGCCCTCCTCGCCTTCTCCTCGTCTGCACCGTGGGCCGTTCAACCCAGCGCCTCCCGAAGCTTCTCCTCTGCCAGGCACTCGAAGAACCCGTGACAAGCACCGTCTGGATGTTAGACCACCTGGGACACCAAGAACTACCTCATGGGTCAGATGGCGTGAAGCTCTCCTTCCCTAAGACCGATCACAATTCGAAGACCCAAAACCCGAAGGTCGATCTTCGTCATGGACCAGCAAGATCTCCACCCGGATGAACCCCAGGAACCACCGGAGCTTGGACCCGAGAGAACCACGCCGAGACCCTAGACGCAAGTTATCCTCGTGGACCCCGATGCCTAGATCCGAAGACCGATCCCGGCGCCCGAAGCCGAGAACCCCGACAAGAACCACGACTCAGAGATGCCAGAACACCAAGTTCGTCGAGACCCTGAGGACCGTTCCCGGGGGCGAAGTCCGGACCCGAAGACCGCCAAGATCGCCACCGGTACGACAAGCACTTCGCCGCGGAAAGCCAAGTTCTGCATCCCGAACGCCAAGACCGACTCGGTACGCGGACCCGACAAGACCTTCGCGACGACAAGATCGGCACCGACCCGGAAGAATCCGATGCGCCCCGACACCGACCCAAGTCCTGCTCCCGGATGCGACAAGATCGACCCCGGTAATCCGAGAACGATCCCGCCGAGGCCGAACCCCAGATCCGGACCCTAAGACCGAACCCCGAACCCCGGAACCCCAAGATCTGCCGAACCCTAAATGTGTGAACCCCTTCCCGAAACCCTATTTTATAATATAATACAACTTGTCGCATATTAATCATTCATCTCGCATGCATCTTGTGTGGTTTGGGGGCCTTATGCCGATTCACCTAATAATTAAATATGGGGCCCATATGCGGGCAAATCTAGCCTTATATTGGCCTCATTTAAATTTGTGTAGCGAACCGGTGTCATTGTTTTGCCTTGTTAAACAACATTTAAATTGTGGGGTAGATAAACAACATGAACCATATATTTAATTGTCGGGACCCCGTTTCCGCTTAATATGACCTAATTGCATCGCATCTTTGCCATGCCATACAGCATACATGCATCATGCCGATCTTCTGCCGTTGTATTAAATATTGCATCCGGTGTTTCTTCTAGTGTTTTGCTTCTTCGCGGATAAGGCCGTTGAGTTGATGCGAGTGTCGACCCGATCTTCGGTTGAACCTTTGACAATGTTTTCAGGCGAGCATCTCCCCCTTTCTACCTATCTTACTTTTATAGTATTTATTCCCTCCTGTTGATCTATTGCTATCTGTGTTGTGATGCTCTAGTTTCCGTACCTGTGATATCCCCTGCAGCCCTATATTGCCTTGGACACATCCTATTACCTGTTGATTGGTAGATAGTTGGACTCGCGCGTCGTAGTCGCTTGCTCAAGTGCTGTTGCGTGTCGTCAAGTGCCACAGTTGTTGGTGTATGGCCGCATGTTGATGTTGGAGATGATCATGGTTTTACTTATCGTTCACTTTAATTACCGTTTAACAACTAAAATTGAAGTAAGTAAGCAGAGGCATCGGTGGGTGATAGATAACATTTGGTTTCCGACCGCCCACTTGTGTCCCGTAGGACCCCGAGTACTTGATACCTGTTCCTTGATTTATCGCGCTATCCACATACGGGGAATTATGGGCCCCCCTTAGCCAGAGCTTGATTCAGTCTTATTTCTTGGGGCCACAAACTAGTTTGAGGTTTTATTACTATCCTGTACTTATGCCATGCTACTGCTTTATTTACGATTGTGCGAGGAGCACACTGTACTGTTTAGGTAAGCGGAGTGTTTTCGCGGTATCGACAAGCCCAGCCACACTTTCGGGTTCCCAGTCGTTTACAGCCATTGACGCAAACCTTGAGTCCGTCTCGGAGCTAGCTTACTTCGTTGCGGGTCTACTCAATGGGGTGGCCCCCTGAAATATTTCTGAATCCTGTGATTGCTTTGTCGTGAAAGCCTCGTTGGGTTTTGATTTGGTTTTTCCGAGGTTGATCGTGTGTGTGTTGCTATTTGTGCACCCCGGCCGGGTTAAAACTTTCTGAAAGCCGTGTCCGCGGTTATGGACGACTTGGAGCACAGTATCTCGATCATAGACAACTATAACTAAAGTAGTGCTATAAACTTGACTTTATAATGGCTAGTAAGCAGCTTCACTATAATGGAATGGCTAAATAAAACTGCCAACAATTGCTTGTTTGGGAAGTCGCTTGCGACCATTGTACCTGACTAGTAAATATTGCAACTATAACGGAATGGCTAAATAAAAGTACCAACAACTGCTGGGTTTTGGGTTATCTCATGCTAATTGTATCTGACTAGTAAGTGTCGCAACTACAACGGAATGGTTAACTAAAACGGCCCACTGTTTATTTTATCAGGACGATTATCTACACCTGACTAGTAATTGCTGCAACAATAACTGAATACATAAAACTGCCAACTGTGTGAGTTCCTCGGTTGACTTCCTCGTTTGGTCTCGAGGGGGAAACACCAGGATGGGTTTGTTTGGTGTTAGCTTCAGGTTGGAACCGGATAGGTCATTCTTATCCCTCTCTGGTAACCGCCAGTTGTATCGAGTCTCTATAGGTTGTTTAGTGCATGCTGCCGCTGCCGCTCAGTCCACCATACCTATGTAGGCGAGGACCGCCGAATTCTAGTCTCGCCGTGTACTGGCCTCAGTACTGACGCTCCTCTTTTTCCTTTGCCCTTTGTCGGCACCCCTTTTGTTTAAGCAGGTTTTGAGATCGACGTCGTTAGCAGGGTTACCCTTCCGGCTTGGCCTGGGCAGGGTTATGGACGCCATTGGTTATTCTTCAGGGCTCTTTGCCCCATTTGCATCTTGTCCGTAGTCGGACGCTCTATCATTTTCAAGGTGATTTGGATCTTTGTATATTATATCTGTATTCTTGGCTCATGGAGTCGCTGTTATATCTATATCTGTTCTGTGGGTCCCATCGAGGACTGTTGTGTAATGTTATTACTTCGTTTTCCACCCGCACGAAAGTGCCTGGTGGGCACCTTTGAATCGTTCCTATGCGGGTTTTGGCGGGAAGTGCTGAAACTTGCATAGGGTCGATTCTGAGGGTGTTACAGAGTGGTATCAGAGCACAGCAGTTGCGATACCCCACAAGTCCAGCCTGTAGGATAACCTAGCTAACGGCCGAAGTAGAGTGTCAAAACTATTTTGCAAAAATCGGTTGGATAGTTCTGATTAGGTCTGATTTTACTCCTTACCCCTCTGCTATTCTCCTCTTACCTCTACGCGTTTTGAATCCACCTCGTATCTTTCTTCGAGTCCAGGATTTCTCGTGGTTGGGTTTCCGTCGTACCTTCAGGGCTTCGCTTCCTCCTTCGGTAACGGTGTTCTACCATCCGGTGTTCAAGCTGCCTGATGAATCCGTCTGCTACGGTACCATTCTTTGTTCCTTGTTTGTGCCTTCCGGTGTTTTCCGACGCGACGACATCACCTACGCCAGATCCGATGCAGAGTCTGCATCCCTCCTTTGTTTCCAAACCTCGCTTGTAGAGATCTTCAGTCTAATTCCGAGAGTTGGTTGCATAATCCGCCTATTCGTGTGCAGAGTAATGGTTTGGGTGCGCGATGGACTGATCACCATCCGACTACTCTTATCATTCGCTCTTGTACATCGAATCAGTGGATCCAGCAATTTACTCCGTCCATGGAAGCTAGAGGTGGCTTTATTTGTTGTACCTCTACCTTCGACTTTTTGTTTCCCGGAGTGTTCTCACGGCGATCACGGACAACGACCTCTTGTTAGTGGTGTCGCGAGGAACTACCCGAAGCGAGGAGATGCAGATCACCGACCTTTCTTTCCGGTACCATGAGGCGGATCTCGAGGGCGAGATCCATTGTTAGTGGTGTCGAATTGTGGCATCCCGCAAAACCACTACTAGAAAATCGCGTTGTTTTTGTGCATTGCATCATCATGACCGCATGCTCATGTCATCATGCCACATTGCATTTGAGCATCGTCATCATCTTGCATTGCTTGCATCAAACTAAATTCGGAAAAACCTAATTTGTTTTCTAAACGCCCCGTCTTAATTCAAACGCAAAACCCGGGTCTCCGGATTATTTTGTTTTGTTTGCTATCGGTTTGCAAAAGCCATGTTTGAAACAAATAAAATTTATAATTATTTTTAGTGGGGCAGACGAACGGGCCGATTCGACCCGAACGACCACCCCCGTACAAACAGATCGGTCCACCCTAAATCCCTTTTGCACCCAACCTAGTCTACCCACAACCCCTCCACCTCACCCCCACCAATAATCTCTCGCCACCTCACCTCTATCCCTCCTCCCCACCACTCATCTGCTGCCACCTCACCTCCCACATGCCAGCCCCCCACTTCTCTCTCCTCTCTCACCCCAGTCCCTCCTACCCTCTCTCTCTCTCCCTCACCATCGCCCTGGCCCCACCCGCAGCAGCCCACCCGCGCCTGGCCACCCCTCCTCCACTCACCCGTCGGACCCACCCCACCCCCAGCACTCACCCTGGCCACACACACGCACGCAACACACACAGCAACACACGCACACCGACAGCCCCCCCTGGAACCACACCCCTGCCCCGATCCCCACGCGGGACCCACCCGACGCGTCCCACGCGGTGCGCCCCACGCCCTCCCTTCTTCCTCCTTCCTCTCACCGACGCACCCCACCGCCTGCCTCCTCCCTCCTCGCCGGAGCTCCCCGCCGCCTGCTCCCCTCTCCCCAGCGCCCCTCCTGCCACCGCCGGCCACCCGCCTCCGTCCTCCGCCGCGTCCCCCTCCGCGTCGTCGCCTTCCGCCGTCTCTGCCCCGGCTTCCCCTCACCGGCGCGCCACCCCTCCCTCAGCTCCGGCCGCCCCGTCTCGCTTCCTCCCCGGCTCTCCGACCACCCGCGACCCCACCTCGCTCCGCCCGCGTCTCCTTCCTCGGCTCCTCCCTGCCGCCCGCCGGCCTTCCCCCGGCCGCGCCTTCCGCCGGCGAGCCGGCCCGCCTCCACCCGCGCTAGCCCCGAGCTGCCTCGCCGCCGCGACCCTCCCCCTCTCCTCCAAGCTCGCCGCCGCCTCTGGCCGGAGTCCGCGCCTCCGGCGGCCTTCTCCACCCCGCCGCCACGCCGCCTCCCTCTCCTTCCCCGGCTCCTCCCGCCCCGCACCTCTCTCCTCCGCCTCGGCCACCGTTTGTCTTCACCGCCACCGGGTCCCGCTACCTCCTCCAGCGCCTCCTGCCGCCCTCTCCTCCCTCTGCCTCGACGGCCGCCGCTCCTCCGGCCCCTCCTCCCGCGTCGCCCCATCGCCCCTCGACGCCCGAGCCCCGCCGCCGGCCGCGTCCGGCCCCGCACGTCCCCGGCCACGCCGACCCCGCCTCCATCTGCAACCCGCCGCCGCCTGCGGAGCTCCTCGCCTTCTCCCGCCGCTCCTCCGGGCCCTCCTCGCCTTCTCCTCGTCTGCACCGTGGGCCGTTCAACCCAGCGCCTCCCGAAGCTTCTCCTCTGCCAGGCACTCGAAGAACCCATGACAAGCACCGTCTGGATGTTAGACCACCTGGGACACCAAGAACTACCTCACGGGTCAGATGGCGTGAAGCTCTCCTTCCCTAAGACCGATCACAATTCGAAGACCCAAAACCCGAAGGTCGATCTTCGTCATGGACCAGCAAGATCTCCACCCGGATGAACCCCAGGAACCACCGGAGCTTGGACCCGAGAGAACCACGCCGAGACCCTAGACGCAAGTTATCCTCGTGGACCCCGATGCCTAGATCCGAAGACCGATCCCGGCGCCCGAAGCCGAGAACCCCGACAAGAACCACGACTCAGAGATGCCAGAACACCAAGTTCGTCGAGACCCTGAGGACCGTTCCCGGGGGCGAAGTCCGGACCCGAAGACCGCCAAGATCGCCACCGGTACGACAAGCACTTCGCCGCGGAAAGCCAAGTTCTGCATCCCGAACGCCAAGACCGACTCGGTACGCGGACCCGACAAGACCTTCGCGACGACAAGATCGGCACCGACCCGGAAGAATCCGATGCGCCCCGACACCGACCCAAGTCCTGCTCCCGGATGCGACAAGATCGACCCCAGTAATCCGAGAACGATCCCGCCGAGGCCGAACCCCAGATCCGGACCCTGAGACCGAACCCCGAACCCCGGAACCCCAAGATCTGCCGAACCCTAAATGTGTGAACCCCTTCCCGAAACCCTATTTTATAATATAATACAACTTGTCGCATATTAATCATTCATCTCGCATGCATCTTGTGTGGTTTGGGGGCCTTATGCCGATTCACCTAATAATTAAATATGGGGCCCATATGCGGGCAAATCTAGCCTTATATTGGCCTCATTTAAATTTGTGTAGCGAACCGGTGTCATTGTTTTGCCTTGTTAAACAACATTTAAATTGTGGGGTAGATAAACAACATGAACCATATATTTAATTGTCGGGACCCCGTTTCCGCTTAATATGACCTAATTGCATCGCATCTTTGCCATGCCATACAGCATACATGCATCATGCCGATCTTCTGCCGTTGTATTAAATATTGCATCCGGTGTTTCTTCTAGTGTTTTGCTTCTTCGCGGATAAGGCCGTTGAGTTGATGCGAGTGTCGACCCGATCTTCGGTTGAACCTTTGACAATGTTTTCAGGCGAGCATCTCCCCCTTTCTACCTATCTTACTTTTATAGTATTTATTCCCTCCTGTTGATCTATTGCTATCTGTGTTGTGATGCTCTAGTTTCCGTACCTGTGATATCCCCTGCAGCCCTATATTGCCTTGGACACATCCTATTACCTGTTGATTGGTAGATAGTTGGACTCGCGCGTCGTAGTCGCTTGCTCAAGTGCTGTTGCGTGTCGTCAAGTGCCACAGTTGTTGGTGTATGGCCGCATGTTGATGTTGGAGATGATCATGGTTTTACTTATCGTTCACTTTAATTACCGTTTAACAACTAAAATTGAAGTAAGTAAGCAGAGGCATCGGTGGGTGATAGATAACATTTGGTTTCCGACCGCCCACTTGTGTCCCGTAGGACCCCGAGTACTTGATACCTGTTCCTTGATTTATCGCGCTATCCACATACGGGGAATTATGGGCCCCCCTTAGCCAGAGCTTGATTCAGTCTTATTTCTTGGGGCCACAAACTAGTTTGAGGTTTTATTACTATCCTGTACTTATGCCATGCTACTGCTTTATTTACGATTGTGCGAGGAGCACACTGTACTGTTTAGGTAAGCGGAGTGTTTTCGCGGTATCGACAAGCCCAGCCACACTTTCGGGTTCCCAGTCGTTTACAGCCATTGACGCAAACCTTGAGTCCGTCTCGGAGCTAGCTTACTTCGTTGCGGGTCTACTCAATGGGGTGGCCCCCTGAAATATTTCTGAATCCTGTGATTGCTTTGTCGTGAAAGCCTCGTTGGGTTTTGATTTGGTTTTTCCGAGGTTGATCGTGTGTGTGTTGCTATTTGTGCACCCCGGCCGGGTTAAAACTTTCTGAAAGCCGTGTCCGCGGTTATGGACGACTTGGAGCACAGTATCTCGATCATAGACAACTATAACTAAAGTAGTGCTATAAACTTGACTTTATAATGGCTAGTAAGCAGCTTCACTATAATGGAATGGCTAAATAAAACTGCCAACAATTGCTTGTTTGGGAAGTCGCTTGCGACCATTGTACCTGACTAGTAAATATTGCAACTATAACGGAATGGCTAAATAAAAGTACCAACAACTGCTGGGTTTTGGGTTATCTCATGCTAATTGTATCTGACTAGTAAGTGTCGCAACTACAACGGAATGGTTAACTAAAACGGCCCACTGTTTATTTTATCAGGACGATTATCTACACCTGACTAGTAATTGCTGCAACAATAACTGAATACATAAAACTGCCAACTGTGTGAGTTCCTCGGTTGACTTCCTCGTTTGGTCTCGAGGGGGAAACACCAGGATGGGTTTGTTTGGTGTTAGCTTCAGGTTGGAACCGGATAGGTCATTCTTATCCCTCTCTGGTAACCGCCAGTTGTATCGAGTCTCTATAGGTTGTTTAGTGCATGCTGCCGCTGCCGCTCAGTCCACCATACCTATGTAGGCGAGGACCGCCGAATTCTAGTCTCGCCGTGTACTGGCCTCAGTACTGACGCTCCTCTTTTTCCTTTGCCCTTTGTCGGCACCCCTTTTGTTTAAGCAGGTTTTGAGATCGACGTTGTTAGCAGGGTTACCCTTCCGGCTTGGCCTGGGCAGGGTTATGGACGCCATTGGTTATTCTTCAGGGCTCTTCGCCCCATTTGCATCTTGTCCGTAGTCGGACGCTCTATCATTTTCAAGGTGATTTGGATCTTTGTATATTATATCTGTATTCTTGGCTCATGGAGTCGCTGTTATATCTATATCTGTTCTGTGGGTCCCATCGAGGACTGTTGTGTAATGTTATTACTTCGTTTTCCACCCGCACGAAAGTGCCTGGTGGGCACCTTTGAATCGTTCCTATGCGGGTTTTGGCGGGAAGTGCTGAAACTTGCATAGGGTCGATTCTGAGGGTGTTACAATGATCACTTTGTGGAATGCAAAGTTTTGTTTCATATAAGATTGTTTTGGTAACAAGACCTCATAACCTTGTTAACAAAAGGATTTTAATGAACAGAATAATGTTTCCACTATGGTTATACTTACTCACTTTTACCTTTTCTCCTTCATAGTCTTTGCTTTTTCTCTTGTTAGCTTTGGGTTTGCTAGTTGTTTGCTTGTTAGAGTGTCTTAGAACTTCTGTAGTTTTGGTTTTGGTTTTATTTTGCTTCTTCTAAAAAATCTTTTCTGTGATAAAATCAATTTTCATACCCTGAAAATTGGCCAAAAATAAAGTTCAGTCACAGGTAAGTTCTTGTCATTATAAGTATTTGCATATCATAGAGAATCGCCAATGGGGTACCCCTTGCACATGGTACAGGAGCTATCCCATAACCAAAATGACTAGGCAAGCAGACAATGAGCATCTCAGCGATCTTTTTATTTACTATATGCATAGCTTTTTATTGAGGATGCTTCATAGATAGCTCACTATGGTGATGCTGCAAGTTTCCACCATGATTAGGCATGACTTAGGCTAGCGGCCTAGGCGTTTCTCTAACACAGAATACTTACTCCATGGACTTACAAGCTTCCTCTTTATTTCACACCGGTGACATCCATAGACAAAAGAGCATGATATCAACTGAGTACAAAGTACAAGTGCAATTTTGAAAACATTCCCCGTGACAGCACGGTTCTGCTAATTCCAACGTATAAGTGCAAGCATATACAACATAGACGTCACAATGGTTCAAGTTTATTAGGGGCAAAGAATATAAAGTGTGCCATCAAGTTTGTGAGGGCTTTAATCACTAAGTTTTCACTCCAAAATAGTTTTTAATTGGAAGATAGCTGAAAACAAGAATATACTTGGAATGGTGTAACACACCATGCATAGGAGTTTATAGTGGACACTTTGGAATAACTTGGTTTCTTGGGAGTTGGAAGCATGAGTAGAGCTTACTCATATAAGTGTAGGCTAGCAAGAGACTGGGAGCAACCAACTAAGAGAGCATAATGGCCATAATCATGCAGAGCAACAAAGCATTACTAATCAAAGCATAGAGTGGTACTACAAGTCAAGGACTAAATGATCACAGAGGCTAATGGTGACTTGTCATAGTCATAACATGGTGTGAGCATGTGCCAAGTCACCCCAAACAAAGCATCAAAGGAGAATACCAGAATACTATGCTTTTGCATGCTAAAACAACGCATAATTTCTTCAAGGCACACTAAGCAATCCCAATTGTTTGGAAAAAGACATGCTACAACAATAATCACTAAGCATAAGGTCAAAACAACACCTAGCATGTCATGCTAAAGTCTAAGTCATAGTCAATGCAAGCTCCTCTTGTATTTACAAGCAAGAACTTACTACTCCTTTCCAACACCAAGCAAACTATTTGCAAAACAACACATCGAGAACGGGGGTCCAAACTACTTTATTCAAGCAAACTAAACAACCTAAGCAAAGCAAACAAAAACTAAGATGCTCCAAGAACAAAACAACTGTGCATTAAACAATAAAAACGAAGTGTCTAGACAGACCTGAGCTTTTTATTGATGAAGAAGGGGATGCCCTGGGCATCCCCAAGCTTTGACGCTTGTAACTCTTGGATATTTCTTGGGGTGAAACCATGGTGGAATCCCCAAGCTTGATCTTTTGTCCATTCTTCATCTCATTACATCATTCTCTCTCTACACCTGAAATTTTTCCTTCATACAAAACTTCACACAATCTTCATTAGCAACATTAGTTTATTCAAAAGATATTAGACCTCTGGAAAAGCTTTGGAACAACAAGGCTTTTCACTAAAAACACAAGCTATTGTAGAAACTTCTTCAAAAATCTCAATTCCCTAAAAGAGAACTCAAAAAGGAATCAATAAGAAGCAAATGCAAATAATGACAGAAATCTGTCAAAACAGACCAGCATGTAGAAACCGATTTTTTCAGACATCTTATATTGCTCAAATAAAAAAGTGTTGCACTAACAAAAGTTATATAACATACTGGGGGATTTATTCGCAAAGTTTGAGCTCAATACGGGTAACAGAGACTCCTCACGAATTTTTATGGTGGAGGACAGAAATCTGTTTTGGGACAGCAACTCCCCAAATCTTACTTCCCTCTCGTTAGAGGTCATTCTTGGCACAAAAAGCAAACAAAAAGGATAAGGAGAGGTTATTACTGAAGTAATAATTTCCAAGACTCAAGAAAAATCTTGGGTTATCTCCCAACAAGTACTTTTCTTTAACGCCTTTAAGTTAGGCACAAGAAGCAAGAAGAATCAAGTATTTTCAAATGAGGAAGCATTAACATCAAACCTTGATTTCAAAGTAGGAGTAAAAAGAAACTTCTCTCTTCTCATAGGGAAGTTTTCAATACCTTTCTTGAATGGAAAATGATATTTGATGGTGCCTTCTTTCATATCAATGATGGCACCAATTGTTTTAAGAAAAGGTCTTCCCAAAGTAATAGGACAAGAAGCATTGTATTCAACATCTAAAACATAGAAATCAACAGGGACATAAGAATTTTTAACTATGATGAGAACATCATTAATACTCCCCATGAGTTTCTTCTTTGTATTATCATTGAGTGGGACATCCAAATAACAATCTTCCAAAGGTGGCAAGCATTTCATAAATCTTCCTAGGCATAATAGAGACACTAGAACCAAGATTGCATGAAGCTTTGAGATCAAAGTCATTCATTTGTATATTAATAATGGGTTCCCAACTATCCTCTACTTTCCTAGGAATAGAAGCTTTGTGTTTTAGCTTCTCTTCCTTAATTTTCACAAGAGCATATGTAATATGCCTAGTGAAAGCAACATGCATATCACTAGCATCAGGACTTCTGGCAAGCTTTTGTAGGAACATAATCACTTCAGAAATATTGCAACCATCAATATCAAAATCAAACTTAGCATCACTAGTAGTAGGCTCAATAGGCTTAGGCATAGTAGGAGGAGGAATAGAGACTACTTGTGGTTTATTGGTGATAGTGCGCACACTATTGTTTCTATCAATTTCAGCTTCCCTTTCCCACCTAGCATGAAGTTGAGCTAACAACCTAACATTTTCATCAATAGTAACTTGTATGGCATGAGCAGTAGCAAAGGTATTTTCCATAGTTTTAGGTTTAGCAGCCATTTTATTAATCAAGGAGGACTGTGCTTCAGACAAAGAGGATATATTTTTCTCAACACTCAAATTTTTTGACTGCAAACTAGGAATTTCTCTATTTAGATTCTCAAGCTGATGACTAATGTTTTTTAAGATAATAGATTGTTCCTCCATAGTTTTAGTGAAAATCTTATTTTGCTCATATTGCATCTCCATAAAATTCTTAGTGGATCTCTCTACTTCTGGAATCCTTTATTCACTAGGCATTCCAGATCTACCATGATAAACATTTCCACTAGGAGGATATGTCATGTAATTACCATAAGTATTGTTGCCAAAATTGTTGTTTCTAATGAAGTTCACATCAACTTGCTCTTCTTGAGCAACCAAAGAGGTTAAGGGAACACTATTAGGATCTAAAGGAGCTTTCCCATTAACAAACATAGCCATAATGACATCAATCTTATCATTCAAAGAGGAAGTTTCCTCAACAAAATTTACCTTCTTACCATGTGGAGCTCTCTCAACGTGTCATTCAGAGTAGTTAACCATCATATTATCAAGGAGCCTTGTTGCAGCACCCAAAGTGAGGCCCATGAAGGTACCTCCAGCAGCTGAATCCAACAGATTTCTTGAGGAGAAGTTCAAACCTGCATAAAAAGTCTCGATAATCATCCAAGCAGTGAGTCCATGAGGGGCAATTCTTAATCAATGATTTTATTCTTTCCCAAGCTGGAGCAACATGGTCACTATTAAGCTGTTTAAATTTCATAATTTCACTTCTCATAGATATAATCTTAGCAGGAGGATAATACTTTCCAATAAAAGCATCTTTGCACTTAGTCCAAGAATCAATACTATTGTTAGGCAAAGAAAGCAACCATTCTTTAGCTTTTCCTCTCAAGGAGAAAGGAAAAAGCTTGAGCTTAATAATATATCCATCTACATCCTTATATTTTTGCATCTCACAAAGTTCAACAAAGATATTAAGATGGGCAGCAGGATCATCAGAACCAGCACCAGAAAATTGCTCTCTCATCACAAGATTCAACAAAGCTGGATTAATTTCATAAAAGGTAGCATCAGGAGCAGGTGGAGCAATATGAGTGCTTAGGAAATCATTGTTGTTGGTGCTAGTGAAGTCACACAACTTGGTGTTCTCAGCAGAGTTCATTTTGGCAAAGGTGGGCAAGCCAAAAACAGTAGCAGCAGCTAGAGCAGGAACTATTTTTTGTGTGTTTTTTAATAAAGCAAGCTAACCAAACTAGACTTTTTAGGGGGGGGGGGGTTTGAAAATAGGCAAACAAAACCAAGCAAAAGAAACAAAGAAAACTAAAAACAAAGTAAAGAGAAAGGAAGTGGAGGACTCCCCTAGTGAAGACGTCCTTGGCCTCCCCGACAACGGCGTGAGAAAAGCTTGATGATGGCTAGCACGGTTGACATGGAGCCTATTGGAAACCCCAAGACCAAGGTGTGAAGCAGCACAACAGCAAGTTTTCCCTCAGTAAGAAACTGAGGTTATCGAACCAGTAGGAGGAAGGAAACGTCACACAGGTGTTGCTAGCAACGTGGAGACCTGCACAACACAAACTCAAGACTTTGCCCCAACGAATCAGTGAGGTTGTCAAGCTCACCGGTTTGCAGTAACAAAGGACTAAACGTATGGTGTGGAAGGTAATGGTTTGCAGAAAGTAAAAAAGTAACAGTGGAAGGTGTATCAATGGTAAATATTAGACTGGGGTCCATAGTTCACTAGAGGTGCTCTCCTTAGATAAACAACATGGCATGAAGGGTAAACAAATTACAACAGGGCAATTGATAGGAACTGAGTAAGGTATAACAATGCAATTACTAGTCAAAAAGATCCTATGAGATTCGATTGGGAAATACAACAAGATACATAGACCGCCATCCAACTACATCTATGACTAGAAGTCCACCTTCAGGTTATCATCCGAACCCCCTCTAGTATTAAGTTGCAAGCAACAGACAACTGCTTTAAGCAAAGTGTGTAAGGTAAACAGTCCACATGTTCCATGAACAAGAGACCAGTGTTTTTTCCCTAGTAGCAACAACACATCTACAACCGAAGAGATTTCTGTCACTTCCCTTGAAAACTAGAGGCATGAACCCACTATCGAGCATAAATACCCCCTATTGGAGTCACTAGCAACTACTTGGCCAAGATAGATAGTAACAATGGAGAGCATGCAAGATCACAAACAACACAGACATGATAGAATCATAAAGACAAAACCATTAATCAAGCCAACATAATAATCTCAATATCCATCAGATCCCCTTAAACACAACATGCATGATTACAAATAGATTAGATCTTGATTATGAATGGAGCTCACAAGATCTATACATGAAAGCACAAAGGAGGAGATACAACCATCTAGCTACTACATGGACCCACAATCCAAGGTGGAACTACTCACGCATCATACCAGAGAGAAGGCCTCTGGGATGATCTCCCCTCCAGCAGGGTGTCGGGAATAACTTCAGATCCCCCCGATCTAGGGACAATGGTGGCGGCGGATACAGAAGGTTTCGTGGAATATTGATCGGGTCCTTAGGGTTTCTACATCGGGGGCTTCTTATAGGCGAAGGGGGAGGCTGAGGAGGGGGTTTGGCTGCCCTGGCCCGCTTCTTCGTCTCCCCTCTGAACTTCTTGTTCCCCATGGAAAGTTATTGACTTTGGCTTTTGTCCCGTCCAATTCCGAGAATATTTCCTTACTAGATTTTCTGGAACAAAAAACAGCAGAAAACAGGCAACTGGCACTGTGGCAACTTGTTAATAGGTTAGTACCAGAAAACATGTAAAAAGCACCTCAAAGTGTAGACAAAGCAAAGTAGATACTAAACAAGCATGGAGCATCAAAAATTATATATACGTTTCCGACGTATCAGAGCTATTGCCTAAATTCCATTGAAAATATTGAGAGCATCATGGTTGGAGAAATATATTGTCCCATTCCACAAGAAAGTTTAGAAACTATTATGATTGGGACCATTGCTATCAAGTTTGAGGTAACATGATCACTTTGTGGAATGCAAAGTTTTGTTTCATATAAGATTGTTTTGGTAATAAGACCTGATCAACCTTGTTAACAAAAGGATTTTAATGAACAAAATAATGTTTTCACTGTGGTTATACTTGCTCACTTTTACCTTTTATCCTTCCTAGTCTTTGCTTTTTCTCTTGTTAGCTTTGGTTTTGCTAGTTGTTTGCTTGTTAGAGTGTCTTAGAACTTTTGTAGTTTTGGTTTTGGTTTGCTTTTGCTTCTTCTAAAAAATCTTTTCTATAAGAAAATCATTTTTCATACCCTGAAAATTGGACAAAAATAAAGTTTTCCGAAAAAGCCCAGAAAATTCATAATAAATTTTTCCTCGAAGAAAGGGGCAGAGGGACACCTGGAGTGGCCTAGGCCCCCCCAGCCAACACACCTCCTGGTGGCGTGGCTAGCCCCAGGGGTGCGCCTGGCATGGGTGTGGCCCACGTGTGGCCCTCCAAGTTGTCTCCTCCCAACCACCTTCTTTCTCTCTCCCGAAAAACACCAGAAAACTTTCTCAAGTTCGAGTTCTTGTTGTTCTTGATCCCTAATTTCGATCTCCTTGCTCAGCCCATCTTTGCTGCTGAATTTTGAAGGGATTGCTCCTTGGTATGTGAAGGGTTTCGCAACATAGTAAATCAAAATTTTCTATGGATGCGAACGGGAAAAGCCAAGATCTAATCTAGGATATGCAAACAAGGAGAGGGATAGATGAGATCTTCATACCCTTGAAGAAATCGCATAGCGGAACGTTCAACAGAACGTGGTTGATGTAGTCGTACTAGCCTTCTCCTCCTCGCGATCCGATCCGATCCAACGCCGCAAGTGGCGACGCCTCCGAGAGATGCACACGTACGGCACCTCGACGTCTTCTCCTTCCTCGGTCCAGCAAGTGGGGTGGAGAGATAGATTGGATCTACAACACGACGGCGTGGTGCAAAGGTGGAGAGTTTCTGCGGCAGGGCTTCGCCTACGCGCAGTCGGGAGAGAGAGAGAGGAGAGGGCAGCAGTATGGCGGCTAGGTTTTTTGGGGTGTGGGAGGAGGGTGCGCCCCTGCCCTCTTTATATAGAGGGCTGGCCGGCTGCCCTTGCCTCTCCTCCAAGCCCTAGGGTCGGCGGCCACATGGGTGGACTGGGGGGCATGTTCCCCCCTTCTAGAAGCTCTCCCTAGGGTTTCCCCTAGGGCTTGGCCGGCTGGGCCTATGGGGCCTTGTGCCCCTGGCCCAATGCGGCCAGGGCACTCCCTCGTAGGCCCACTCCCCCCTCCGACAAGTGGTGCCACGTTGGTCCCACTCCGGAAGCTTCTAGAACCTTCCGGTACAATACAGAACATTCCGAAACAATTCTGAAATCCAAAAACTGCTTTCCCTTATATGAATATTATTCTCCGGACCATTCTGGAACCTCTTGTGATGTCCTGTATCTCACCCGAGACTCCGAACAAAAACTCATAAACCAATTATCCATTCTATCCTAGCGTCGAGACACGTTAAGTGTGTGACCCTACGGGTTCGAGAATATGCAGACATGATCTTCTATCAATAATCAACAGCGGGGTCTGGAAACCCATATTGACTCCCACATATTCATCGATGATCATATCGGATGAACCACGATGCCAGGATTCAATTATCCCATATATATTCCCTTCGTCACGCGATATTTTACTTGCCCGAGATTCGATCGTTGGTATCGGCATACCTAGTTCAATCTCGTTCACAGCAAGTACTTTACTCGATCCGTAATCCAATATCACTTTGTGATTAACTCCTTAACCACGTTCTTGCAAGCGGTGTTGATATCGATTACCGAGTGGGCCCGAAGTATATCTCTCCGACTTGGGAGGGAAAAATCCCATCTCGATACATACAACCCAACAAGTACTTTCCGATCACCTGAGAGACACCTTTATGATCACCCTTTCATAGGATGACGTTTGATGACCTCAAAGCTTTCTTCCAATACCAGGGAGTTTCATTATCTCATGGTCTAAGGAATACAATATTTGACATAAGAAAAAGCTTCGCAAAGATGAACACGATGACACGATCTAATTGATCTGCTTGATTTGTCCATCATATCATTCTCCCAATGACATGATCTCATTATTAATTGACAACTCATGTCTATGGTTAGGAAACCTTAACCATCATTAATCAATAAGCTAGTCCATAGAGGCGTACTAGGGACACGGTGTTGTTCATAAACCACACAAGTATCAAAGTTTTCGCTTAATACAATTCTAGTATGGAATATAAACTTTATCATGAACAAAAATTATAATAATAACATCTTTATTATTGCCTCTAGGGCATAATTCCAACAGTCTCCCACTTGCACTAAAGTCAATAATCTAGTTTACATCTGGCAACAATCTAACACCCATGGCACTAAGGTGCTGATCATGTTTTGCTCGTGGAAGAGGTTTAGTCAACGGATCTGCGACATTCAGATCCGTATGTACTTTGCTAATCTTCAGATCTCCATCTGTTATATAATATCGAATTATATGAAACTTGCGGTTGATGTGCTTGGTCTTTGGATGATATCTTGGTTCCTTAGCCAGTGCTATGGCGCCAGTGTTTTTACACAATATCTCCAGGGGTCCAAGGCACTTGGAACCACACCAAGCTCAGTGATGAAGTTCGTGATCCAAACTCCTTCACTTGACGCTTCTGCAACAGCCATGTACTCCGCGTCTACTGTAGATCCCGCGATCACGCTTTGCTTGCAGCTTCTCCAGCTCACAGCTCCTCCATTCAATATTATAAATGTATCCCGTTTGAGATTTAGAATCATCCTTGTCGGTGTCGAAACTAGCGTCGACGTAACCTTTTACGACGAGCTGTTCATCACCTCCATAGACTAAGAACATTTCTTTAGTCGTATTTAAATACTTTAGGATGTTCTTCACGGCTGTCCAGTGTTCCACTCCTGGATCACTTTGGTATCTGCTCGTCAAACTAAGAGCATTGAACACATCCGGTCTAGTACATAGCATGTCATACATGATAGAACCTATGGCCGAGGCATAAGGCGCTTTGCTCATAGCTTCTCTATCGTTTACCATGGCTGGACACTAAGCCTTGCTGAATATCTTACCTGACAACATAGGCACTGAACCTTTCTTTGCCTTATCCATTCTGAACCTTTTCAGAACTTTGTTTAGGTATGTACTTTGGCTTAAAGCTATTAGGCGTCTTTGTCTATCTCTATAGATTTTGATGCCTAATATATAAGCATCTTCCCCTAGGTATTTCATTGAAAAACATTTGTTCAAATAACTCTTCACATCGTTAAGCATATCAATGTCATTTCCAATAATCAATATGTCATCCACACATAGTACTAAAAATGTCACTGAGCTCCCACTCACTTTCTTGTAGACACAAGCTTCGTAGCAATTTGGAACAAATCCAAAGCTCTTGATCACTTGATCAAAACGAAGGTTCCAACTCCGAGATGCTTGCTTCAGTCCATAAATGGAACGCTGAAGTTTGCACACCTTATCAGCATCCTTAGGATCGACAAAACCTTCGGGTTGCATCATATACAACTCTTCATCAATGTTGCCATTGAGGAACGCAGTCTTGACATCCATCTGCCATATTTCATAATCATGAAACGCAACAATTATTAATAAAATCCAAATGGACTTAAACATCGCTACGGGAGAGAAAGTCTCATCGTAGTCAACACCTTGAACTTGTCGAAAACCTTTCGCGACAAGTCGTGCTTTATAGACAGTAACATTACCATCTACGTCCGTTTTCTTCTTAAAAATCCATTTGCACTCAACGGCCTTTCGGTCGCTAGGAGGGTCCACCAAAGTCCATACTTGGTTTTCGCTCATGGATCCCAATTCGCATTTCATGGCCTCTAGCCATTTCTCAGAGTCTGGGCTCATCATTGCTTCCTCATAGTTCGCAGGTTCACTGTTGTCTACTAACAAGACAGTTAAGACAGGGTTGCCGTACCACTCAGGAGGGGCATGTGACCTTGTCGACCTGCGATGTTCGGTAGTAGCATCGTTCGAAGCTTCATGATCCTCGTCATTAGCTTCCTCTATTGTTGGTGCAGACGGCACTGGAACAATTTCAGGTGCTGCGCTACTCTCCAACTCAAGAGAAGGTTCAATAACCTCGTCTAGCTCTACTTTGCTCCCACTCACTTCTTTCGAGAGAAACTCCTTCTCGAGAAAGGATCCTTTCTTTGCAACAAACACTTTGCCTTCGGATCTGTGATAGAAGGTATACCCAATAGTTTCCTTAGGGTATCCTATGAAGACGCATTTCTCCGCTTTGGGTTCGAGCTTGTCCGGCATCAACTTCTTGACGTAAGCCTCGCATCCCCAAACTTTAAGAAACGACAACTTAGGTTTAGCACCAAACCACAGTTCATACGGTGTCATCTCAACGGATTTAGATGGTGCCCTATTTAAAGTGAATGCAGCGGTTTCTAATGCATAACCCCAAAATGATAACGACAAATCTGTAAGAGACATCATTGATCGCACCATATCTAATAGAGTTTGATTCCGGCGTTCAGACACACCATTGCGCTATAGTGTTCCGGGTGGCGTGAGTTGCGAAACGATTCCGCTTGCTTTAAGAGGTGTGAGAAAATCATAACTCAAATATTCACCTCCACGATCGGATCGTAGAAATTTAATTTTCCTGTTATGATGGTTTTCCACTTCGTTCTGAAATTCTTTGAACTTTTCAAATGTTTCAGATTTATGTTTCATTAAATAGATATACCCATATCTACTTAAGTCATCAGTAAAAGTGAGGAAATAGCGATATCCATCGCGCGTCGAAACACTCATTGGTCCGCATACATCGGTATGTATGATTTCCAACAAATCCGTTGCTCGCTCCATTATACCGGAGAACGGGGTTTTGATCATCTTGCCCATGAGGCACGGCTCGCACGTGTCAAATGATTCAAAATCAAGAGACTCCAAAAGTCCACCAGAATGGAGTGTCTTCATGCGTTTTACACCAATATGACCCAGACGGCAGTGCCACAAATAAGTCGTATTATCACTATCTACCTTGCATCTCTTAGCCTCAATGTTATGGATGTGTGTTTCATTGCTTTCGAGATTCAGAAGAAATAAACCTTTCATAGCAGGTGCATGACCATAAAAGATGTTACTCATATAAATAGAACAACCATTATTCTCCGATTTAAACGAATAACCGTCTTGCAATAAACACGATCCAGATATGATGTTCATGCTCAACGTAGGCACATAATAACATTTATTAAGGTTCAAAACTAATCCCGAAGGTAAACTAAGGAGAGCGTGCCGACGGCCATCACATCAACTCTTGATCCATTGCCAACGCGCATCGTCACCTCATCCCTTGCTAGCCGCCGTCTATTTCGTAGCTCCTGTTTTTAGTTACAAATATTAGCAACTGAACCAGTATCAAATACCCAGGCACTACAACGAGCGCTAGTAAGGTAAACATCAATAACATGTATATCAAATATACCTTTGATGGTGCCAGCCTTCTTGTCCGCTAAGTACTTCAGACAGTTGCGCTTCCAGTGACCCTTGTCCTTGCAATAGAAGCACTCAGTGTCCGGCTTAGGTCCAGACTTGAGCTTCTTCTCAGCAGGGGCAACGTGATTGCCGCTGCCTTTCTTGAAGGGCTTCTTTGCACCCTTACCTTTCTTAAAGCTGGGGGGCTTGTTGACCATCAACACATGATTATCTTTCTTGATGTCCACATCCACAGCTTTCAGCTTAGCGAAGAGTTCGATGATCGTATCAGTGGAACCAATCTGATTATGAGTAACTACAAAACCTTTGTAGCTAGGAGGGAGTGATTGCAGAACTCTGTCAATCTTGAGCTCTTCTAGAATCTTGCAGTCCAGTTGCTCAAGACATTGAGTGTAGCCCGACATCTTAATGGCGTGCTCACTAACGGAACTCCCTTCCTCCATCTTGCAGTTGAAGAATTTCTTAGAGATCTCATATCTTTCAGAACGGGCCTGAGTCTGAAACATGGTTTTCAGTTCCTCAAGAATCTCAAAGGGCCCGGCGAACTCCTCAAAACAATTTTGAAGGTCCGATTCCATAGTAAACAACATGGTGCTCTTAATCACACCATAATCATCCTTGTGCGACTGATAAACAGCTTTCTCATCAGCCGGCGCATCTACATGAAGGGTTTCGCAACATAGTAAATCAAAAAAATTCTACGGATGCGAAAGGAAAAGCCAAGATCTAATCTAGGAGATGCAAACAACGAGGGGGATAGATGAGATCTTCATACCCTTGCAAAAATCGCACAACGGAACGTTCAACGGAATGTGGTTGATGTAGTCGTACTAGCCTTCTCCTCCTCGCGATCCGATCCGATCCAACGCCGCAAGTGGCGACGCCTCCGAGAGATGCACACGTACGACACCTCAACGTCTCCTCCTTCCTTGGTCCATCAAGTGGGGTGGAGAGATAGATTGGATCTACAACACGACGACGTGGTGCAAAGGTGGAGAGTTTCTGCGGCAGGGCTTCGCCTACGCGCAGTCGGGAGAGAGAGAGAGAGGAGGGAAGCAACTAGACGGCTAGGGTCTGAGGAGGTGTGGGGGAGGATTCGCCCTTGCCTTCTTTATATAGAGGGCTGGTCGGCTGCCCTTGCCCCTCTTCCAAACCCTAGGGTCGGCGGCCACATGGGGTGGAGTGGGGGGCAAGTTTCCCCCCTTCTAGAAGCTCTCCAGAGGGTTTCCCCTAGGGCTTGGCTAGCTGGGCCTATGGGGCCTTGTGCCCCTAGCCCAATGCGGCCAGGGCACTCCCTCGTAAGCCCATTCCCCCTCCTGACAAGTGGGGCCACGTTGGTCCCACTCTGTAAGGTTCTAGAAGCTTCCGGTACAATACCGAACATTCGGAAACAATTCCAAAATCCAAAAACTGGTTTCCCTTATATGAATCATATTCTACGGACCATTCCGGAACCTCTCGTGATGTCCTGGATCTCATCCTAGACTCCGAACAAAACCTCATAAACCAATTATCCATTCTATCCTAGAGTCGAGACACGTTAAGTGTGTGACCCTACGGGTTCGAGAATATGTAGACATGATCTTCTATCAATAATCAACAGCGGGGTCTGGAAACCCATATTGACTCCCACATATTCATCGATGATCATATCGGATGAACCACGATGCCAGGATTCAATTAATCCCATATATATTCCCATCGTCACGCGATATTTTACTTGCCCGAGATTCGATCGTTGGTATCGGCATACCTAGTTCAATCTCGTTCACAGCAAGTACTTTACTCGATCTGTAATCCGATATCACTTTGTGATTAACTCCTTAACCACGTGCTTGCAAGCGGTGTTGATATCGATTACCGAGTGGGCCTGAAGTATATCTCTTCGACTTGGGAGGGACAAATCCCATCTCCATACATACAACCCAACAAGTATTTTCCGATCACCTGAGAGACACCTTTATGATCACCCTCTCATAGGATGACGTTTCATGACCTCAAAGCTTTCTTCCGATACCAGGGAGTTGCATTATCTCATGGTCTAAGGAATACAATATTTGACATAAGAAAAAGCTTCGCAAAGATGAACACGATGAAACGATCTAATTGCTCTGCTTGATTTGGGTCTGTCCATCATATCATTCTCCCAATGACATGATCTCATTATTAATTGACAACTCATGTCTATGGTTAGGAAACCTTAACCATCATTAATCAATGAGCTAGTCCATAGAGGCGTACTAGGGACACGATGTTGTTCATAAAACACACAAGTATCAAAGTTTCCGCTTAATACAATTCTAGCATGGAATATAAACTTTATCATGAACAAGAATTATAATAATAACATCTTTATTATTGCCTCTAGGGCATAATTCCAACAGTCTCCCACTTGCACTAGAGTCAATAATCTAGTTTACATGTGGCAACAATCTAACATCCATGGCATTAAGGTGCTGATCATGTTTTGCTCGTGGAAGAGGTTTAGTCAACGAATCTGCGACATTCAGATCCGTATGTACTTTGCTAATCTTCAGATCTCCATCTGTTATATAATCTCGAATTATATGAAACTTGCGGTTGATGTGATTGGTCTTTGGATGATATCTTGGTTCCTTAGCCAGTGCTATGGCGCCAGTGTTGTCACACAATATCTCCAGTGGGTCCAAGGCACTTGGAACCACACCAAGCTCAGTGGTGAAGTTCCTGATCCAAACTCCTTCACTTGACGCTTCTGCAACAGCCATGTATTCCGCTTCTACTATAGATCCCGCGATCACGCTTTGCTTGCAGCTTATCCAGCTCACAGCTCCTCCATTCAAAATATAAACGTATCCCGTCTGAGATTTAGAATCATCATTGTCGGTGTCAAAAGTAGCGTCGACGTAACCTTTTACGACGAGATGTTCATTACCTCCATAGACTAAGAACATTTCTTTAGTCCTATTTAAATACTTTAGGATGTTCTTCACGGCTGTCCAGTGTTCCACTCCTGGATCACTTTGGTAGCTGCTCGTCACACTAAGAGCATTGGACACATCCAGTCTAGTACATAACATGGCATACATGATAGAACCTATGGCCGAGGCATAAGGAACTTTGCTCATAGCTTCTCTATTGTTTACCATAGCTGGACACTGAGCCTTGCTCAATATATTACCTGACAACATAGGCACTGAACCTTTCTTTGCCTTATCCATTCTGAACCTTTTCAGAACTTTGTCTAGGTATGTACTTTGGCTTAAAGCTATTAGGCGTCTTTGTCTATCTCTATAGATTTTGATGCCTAATATATAAGCAGCTTCCCCTAGGTATTTCATTGAAAAACATTTGTTCAAATAACTCTTCACATCGTTAAGCATATCAATGTCATTTCCAATAATCAATATGTCATCCACACATAGTACTTGTAACATCCCAAAAATCATAGTTTCAAAACTCGATCATATCATCTTTGCATCATTCATCCATTTAGGGTTTTCTCAAAAATCATTTAGAGACAGAAGTTGGAGCTATGATTTCATGTGGGCAATTTGTCCCAAATGACCATCACCCTTTGAAATTTGAAAGTTTAAATACTTGTTCACTTGCCTCAATTGATGGAGAGATTAGGTGAAGCTTTTTACCCAAGTTTCCAAATTTGGAAATGGTTTCAAAATCCTTTTTCAAATATTTGCAAACTAGAGCAAGCCTCTGATTACTTTGAAACCCAAGCTTGATCAAGCCTTGCAAAGTAACCACTTAGTTAATATGACTGTTTTTGAATCCACAAAACCCTGCAAAAATTCCCAAGGCAGTTGAATTCAAAAGGATTTGAAATTCATATCAAATTCATACCAGAAAATGAATTTAGAAAAAGAAAAGGCTTGAACAATGGAAAAGGGCCGCGCGGCCAGAATCTGGCCCAGCAGCGGATCAAGCCCAGCAAGCCACCCGGGGATCTCCCTTTTCTTCTCACACGCGCGAGCACACGCAAACAGACGCTGACAGCCTGACCCCACCATCACCTTGCGCGTTTCGCTGACGAGCGGGTCCAGTCCACGTCGTCCTCGTCTTCCCCAGACTGCGCCTGCGACCACGTCGCTGCAGCAGTGATGGCCGGTAATGGCGCGGAGTAAATGGGCAATTATCTTCGAGCGTTTCTTGTCGATTCCCCGGCTATAAGACCCTCTCTGCCCCGCGATCTTTTTCCCCCAAACACCTCGCTCACTCCGCCACCAGGCTGCCCTCAATCCTCCGCGCATCGCCGCTGACAGAGCCCTCTCCGGCGAGCAATTCAGGTGTGCCTCGCGTTCCCCTCTGCCTATCGTTCTTGCTATCTGACTCAGTGTATCTTTGCGCACCTCCTTACCTCACTAGTCCGTCTTGTACTGCCCCAGGTCGCCGGTTCCACTTGACACCGCGAGCACTGACGGCGACATCAACTCCGACGAGTTTTCCCGGTAGGTACAGACCGCCCCTCGCCTTTCCGTTCATGCACACAACTTTCCCTTGACCCTGTGAACCTAACCGTGTCGCTATCTTGCCTTGGGGTGATTCACAGCGACGTCCACGACGACCACCTGACGCACCCGACGCCGCCACGAACTCCGGCGAGCAATCGCAACCGTGCCCGAACGCCCCTTGACCAACCACGAGCACGACGAGCTTCGCCAAGATCTCCTGAGCACGGTGAGCTACTCCTCGATCTCACCTACCCCCTGTAGCACCGCCTCCGTCGACGACTGACAGTTCCGCCGCCGGTAGCCGCCGCTCCGCCGCCAGATCTTGGTCAGTACAATAGCAGCCGTCAGATCTTTATCGTAGCGCTAGGATAGATTCACTTACTCTGAAGCGGTACGCGATCTGAGCCGCCAGATTTCATTTAAATCCTACGGCTGTGGAGCTCGATCCGGTGCAAAGCGGTACGGGCGAATAAAAACACGACGCGTGGCTAGGTTAGATCTAAAAACAGATTTAAAAACCAGAATTTTGATCCAAATTCAAATGCTCATAACTTTCAAATGCCACGTTAGATTTTTGCAAACTTTATACCGTTGGATTCAGTGAAACAAGGCCTTTCTGAATATCCAATTTGTTTAGCATATAGTAACAGTTAAAATGATTTTATTTGTGGAACAAGTTTAGGGCTATTTTAGATATAGTTTTATTTTTGTATATTATTTTGGGGCCAAATAAGTTTAGTTGGCAAACTTGTGTCATGTTAAGTTTCTGTAGTCATGAACATACTTGGTAGAATTTTCAAAATTCAACACTTGGTAGATTCTTGCATGCATGCATTCATATTATTTTTGGTTGTATTTAATTGTGTGTAATTGTATGTTTTAATTTCTTGTGTAGATTTTGCTAGTGATTGTGATTGTGAAGAGTGCTACTCTCCACACTACCAAGGCAAGTGATATTTTCATGAATTTTCTATCCTAAGTTTTGTACTTGCATTAGATATTTTTGCTAAAGTATTTGCATGATATTTTGCTTAGTGCTAAGATGGGAAATCCTAAGTAGAGTGAAATAGTAGAATTGCTAGGGAAATTTTCCTAAGATAAGTTACCATACTTTGCTTAGCCTAGCTTATAGTAAACAAGGGTGGTGAACATCTATTTAGTTTATGATAAAAATATTCTAAGTCAAGAGACTTATATTTTCTTAATAAAACAACTAAGGCAAATGAACCTCCTGGGTGGAATGGAAAGATTGGGTTATGTTGAGTGGTTACACAAGGCCATGGACTTGGGTTGTGTATCTCACTTGTGGTATGCCACCCAGGCACAAAGGGATTTGGAGGCCAAGTGTTGAGAAAGCTTACAGTGCAACCACTTGGCAATATGGGCTCTGCCATGATCATATAGGTTGCTAGAACTTAGTCACTTGGACAGTTGGTGGTAGTTGGGTTGATAGGTTGGAGCGCGTCCATTTGACTAAGGAAAGGCTTCTGAAAGGTCCTGTCTTGGGAAACCAAGTCTGGTGGGCAAAGTGCACAACCTCTGCAGATGGAAAACCTAAGTACTTAGCCTTGTCCAAGGAAATGGACACTTTGAGCATCAAGACATGGAAGCTACAATAATCTCATCACTCCAACTTCTAAGTAAAAATTTGTGGGTGAACAAGGGTGAAGGACCCCAATGTCTATTGGTGGTTTCCTTGGGAATGTTTTTGACAAAGAAAAACTTAGTGATTTCAACTAATAGGAAAAACCTATTTTCAAGCAAAGCAAGCCAAGCTACACTTAGCCAAAATGCATATAGCAGTATAGTCCACCTAAAATATACTAAGGTATCACTTGCCAATACTATTCCAAAGTATTGACCCTCTGTGGCTGTAACTTGTGATGTTGCAGGTTACTCCGATGATGAATAGGAGTCATGAGTCTACACTCAACATGCTTGCCTGTGGCACATGAAGATGAAGACTTGTGTTTATTTACTTATTCCTTAAAACTCTTGTATTAGGCCTATGGCCCTGAGTTGTAAAAGACTATGTTTTTATCTCTGGAATGAATGTAATAAACGACCTTTGTATCTGTGTACTTCATCTTAAACTGTGGATGCTAGCATTGATCCAGGGACTAGCATTGCAATCACAGGGATCCTATCCTTTATAAAGGAGGGGTCTAACAGATGGTATCAGAGCACTGTGTTGCCTGTAGGATTGTGACCCTAGGATTGGAAAACCACTAAGGAAAAAGTTTTTCAACTACTTCTACACTTGTCTATTCTTCTCGTAAAACTTTTCTAATCTCTTTCAACTTCCTTTGTAGATGAACTCCATCAACGAAGCCGTGAAGAAGGGACCACTCATGACCATGACCTTGGAGTGTGAAACTGAGTTTCCCAATGTTCTCAAGGATCTCATGGAGGCAATGGATGCACATGGTGAAGCCGTGTACAAGGGTTTTCCAGTGATGGATGCAGGAGTGGAATATTGGTGGGTGCAACTTCACTTGTACAAAAACAAGGAAGACAACCACAAAGAAAGGGGATTCTGCATGTACACCAACACTACAATGCACACCACATTCTTTGAGTCAGCCAGGGATGCAGCTTGGAGGACTATCAAAGAACTAAGTGCTAGAGTCAAGTGCAGAATGCTCAACCTACAAAAGGACTTAGAGAAAGAAAAGGAACTTACCCAAGAGTTGGAAGACACCAACCAAGAGATAAGGGGAGATGTTATAGACTTAGTGATAGAGTCAAGAGAGCAAGATTGGTGGATTGCCTCTAGGAACATTGTGTTTAATAATAGATCCCGTGAGATTGGATTGTAAGAACACTTCGTTAGTTGGACCACCACTTATCACCTTATTTTCCAAAATGATACCTTAAATAAGTTGGACCTTGTTTGATGTAATGGATTGTGTATGCATGACATATGTGGTATTTGTGTTCCATGGTTATGTATGAGATGATTGTTTTTGTGTTCATCTTAAATAGTGTTGTTCTAACTTTTCAATTTTATAAATAGATGCCTATTGCCGTCAGCACTGTTGAGGAGTTCCAGGTTACTCGTTTCGGACCCCGTATCGTTGAGCTTACCACTCTGCTCGATCTCCCTCTTCCCACCATCACGGTGTACCCACTCACCAAGTTCGAGAGGAAGGACCTCTGGGGCTTCAAGGTGAACCAGCCCGGACGCTAGACTGAGCCTACTACGGAGGCCATCGTCTTCAAGCTGATGCACGACGACAGGGAGAGAGGCATGGAGGTAGTCATGCAGGACCTGATAGGACGACTGTTAGGCCGTCACTCCCGACAGGTTAGGGGCACTCACTTCCACGCCTTCGGAAGGCGTGACGTTGATGGAGATTCTATCGACTTTGAGGACGACTCGAGGAGCACTGCAGAGCCGATACGCCTCTATCTTCAGGACTTAGAGACTCTTCTCAGGCACGTAGATACAGACAGGACGAACGTCATGCTAGGTAATGACGAGCTCCAGGTGCAGCTACGCGAGAAGGACAAGCTTTTCGCACAGCAGGATGAGATGATCAAGGAAATGGAGACGAAGTTCGAGGCTCAGGGTCGCAAGTTCAAGAGTCAGGAGAAACGCGTCCAGGATAGGAACAAGAAAATCCGGGACATGACCGAGGAACTGAAGTCCAAGGACTTCGAGCTTGAGCAGCAGCAGATGGTCATTGAGAGGCTTCGCTCCCAGAAGAGGGCTCTCAAGGCCAAGGTCGATTCCTTGACCACTACGATTGAGGAGAACAAGACCGCGATGGAGAACGCAGGTCTTACCTTCGTTGAGGAAGAGATTGACGCTGATGAGTAGACTTGACTACTCGTTTACCTTTCATATTCATACTTGTTATTATGAACTTATTATTGGACCATCCGACATGTGGATGGCTTGCCACTTGTGTGTTTACCTCATGAGCTTGTTATGTGGTTGTTGAACTTTTATTCTTATGTTGCTTGTTATGTGTTGCTTATGATGTATTGTGCATGAAACATCTATGGGTATCTCATTCTTATCTATTTGAACAAACCACAGATGCCTCCCCGTCGCGCAAACCCCAACCCCAACAACATCACCCCGGAAATGCAACAAATGATGAATGCGCAAACACAGCTTATGCAAATGATGACAACGTTCATCCAAAACCAGAATAACAACAACAACAACAACGACCCCAACAACAACAACAACAACAACCCTCCGGGTTTCGATATGCTCACCAGGATTCTGCGTCTGAGGCCAGCAAAGTTTTCGGGAACAACTGATCCCATGGTAGCCAATGACTGGTTACGTTCTGTGAACAAAGACTTAGTGACCGTGGGCTGCACGGATGCTGAAAAGGTTAGGTTTGCAGCACATCTGTTGGAAGGACCAGCCGCCACATGGTGGGACAACTTCCAAATCACCACTCCTATTGATGAGGTGACTTGGGCTATCTTTGAAGATGGTTTTCGCACGACTCATATCTCATCAGGGATAATGAGTCTGAAAAAGAAGGAGTTTCACAACCTGAAACAGCGCCACCGCAGCGTGGCAGAATACATAGAAGAATTCAACAATCTGGCGCGCTACGCACCGAATGAGGTTGATACAGATGCCAAGAGAAAGGAAAAGTTCTTGGAGGGTTTGAATGATGAGCTGAACCTACAGTTGTCTGTGGCATATGTTCCAACTTATCAGTCGTTGTGTGACAAGGCTGCTATTTTGGAAAGTAAAATGAAGCAAGTCGAGAGTAGAAAGAGGAAACACTCCGACAAACACAGCTCGGGATCGTCTCACAAACGATCTCACTATGATGACAATGGCAGCTCAGGATCCCATAAACATGGGAAATTCAGCAAGCACAACCGTCATGACAATAAGCATCACCGCAGTCATGACAAGGACAAATACAAGAACCACAAGGGTGGACATAAGAGCCACTATGGTGGAAATGGTAGTGGAAGTGGAGGCCAACCTCCTAAAAAGGACATCAGTCAGGTTGAATGCTTCAAATGCAAGAAGATGGGACACTATGCAAATGAGTGCCCCGAAAAGAAGGTGGAAGGACCTAACAAGCCGAATCCTTTCCAGAAAGGACAGGTTAACCACATCAATGTGGAGGAGGTCTATGAGGAACCTGATGCCGTTGCTTGTAAGTTCAGACTCAATTCAATTTCAGCATTTGTACTCTTTGATACCGGTGCATCTCATTCATTCATATCAAAGGCATTTGTGGATAGAAATGGGTTTGCATCAGAAAACATTGGGTGTCCAATAAAGGTTAGTTTTCCGGGGGGAGACATGATAGTAAGCCTTGGATGCCGGGATCTCATCATAGAGTTTGGTAAACATAAATTTCCAGTAAGCCTGATAATCCTAGATTCCCAAGGACTAGACGTAATTTTGGGAATGGATTGGATGGCAAAACATGAAGGAGTACTAGATTGTGCCAATCGTACAGTTACACTCACAACCCCAGAAGGAAAAAGAATAAAATTCAAGTCAAACTTTGAATCCAAAGGAAGTAAGCTGAATTCTCTTAAGGGGGTTAGCATGGATAGTGTACCAATTGTGTGTGAGTATCCGGATGTGTTTCCGGAAGAATTACCAGGAATGCCACCAGATAGAGATGTGGAGTTTTTGATAGATTTGGTACCAGGTTCTGGACCAATAGCTAAGAGACCGTACAAAATGTCTGTTGATGAATTGAAAGAGCTCAAGAAACAGCTAGGAGAACAGTTACAGAAAGGATTTATTTAACCAAGTTCTTCATCTTGGGGAGTCCCAGTATTGTTTGTGGAGAAAAAGGATAGAACACAAAGATTATGTATTGACTACCGTTCTCTCAACGAGGTTACTATCAAGAACAAATATCCTTTGCCAAGAATCAACGACTTGTTTGATCAATTAGAAGGAGCATGTGTATTCTCGAAGATTGATCTCCGGTCAGGTTATTTTCAGCTCAAAATAAGAGAACAAGATATACCAAAAACAACATTCACCACGAGGTATGGATTGTATGAATACACTGTGATGCCTTTTGGTTTAACCAACGCTCCAGCATACTTCATGAATATGATGAACAAGGTGTTCATGGAATTTCTTGACAAGTTTGTTGTCGTTTTCATCGATGACATCTTGGTCTACTCCAAAAGCAAGGAAGAGCATGAAAGACACTTACGCTTGATACTTGAGAAACTGAGGGAACATAAATTATATGCCAAATTCAGCAAGTGTGAGTTCTGGTTAGAGGAAGTTGGTTTTCTTGGTCATGTGATGACAAAAGATGGTGTGGCAGTTGATCCTGCTAAGGTTTCAGCTGTGACAGAATGGGAATCACCCAAGAATGTGAAAGAAGTTCGTAGTTTCCTCGGCTTAGCAGGTTACTATAGAAGGTTCATTGAAAATTTCTCGAAAGTTGCTAAACCTATGACAGAATTGCTAAAGAAGGACAAGAAATTTGCTTGGTCTGAAGGTTGCGAAGTCAGTTTCCAAGAATTGAAGAAGAGACTTGTAACAGCACCAGTTCTATGTCTGCCAGATTTGGAAAAGGATTTCCAAGTGTATTGTGATGCTTCTCATCAAGGTTTGGGTGCCGTACTTATGCAAGATGGTAAAGTCGTAGCCTATGCTCCGAGACAACTCAAAACTCATGAAGTAAACTATCCTACTCATGATTTGGAGTTAGCCTCTGTCGTCCATGCACTCAAAACATGGAGACATTACCTTTTGGGAAAGCGTTGTGAAGTGTTCACCGATCATAAGAGTTTGAAGTATATCTTCACCCAAAAGGAAATCAACATGAGACAAAGGAGATGGTTAGAACTTATCAAAGATTACGACTTAAGTTTGCAATACCACCCCGGTAAAGCGAACGTAGTAGCCGATGCTCTAAGTCGTAAGACGTTTGTAAATGGCCTTACAAAAGGGGAATTGCCAGATGACTTGTGTAAGCAATTCAAAGAACTCAGATTGGAGATTGTGCCAGAAGGACATCTCATGTCCTTAGATGTTCAACCCACTCTATTGGACAAGATCCAAGAAGCTCAGAAGACCGATAAGGAAATTGAAAAGATCAAAGAAAATATTAGTCTAGGAAAGGCTAAGAATTTCCATATTGATGAACAAGGAACCTTACGGCACGGGAAACGTATATGTGTTCCACAAGACCCAGAGTTGCGGAAACTGATCTTACAAGAAGGTCACAACTCTCCGTATTCTATCCACCCAGGAAACACCAAGATGTACATGGATATGAAAGAAAGATTTTGGTGGAACAATCTCAAAAGGGACATCGCCGAACATATTGCTTTGTGTGATGTGTGTAGTAGAGTCAAAGCGGAGCACCAGAAACCAGCAGGTTTGCTTCAACCACTACCTATTCCTGAATGGAAGTGGGAGAATATTGGTATGGATTTCATTACTGGATTACCAAGGACCAGATCAGGGTATGATTCCATATGGGTAGTAGTGGATCGCCTAACAAAAGTGGCTCATTTTATACCCGTGAAGACAACTTATACAAGTGCCAAGTTAGCTAAAATTTACATGAGCAGGATTGTATGCCTTCACGGTGTGCCAAAGAGTATTGTGTCAGATAGAGGAACCCAGTTCACATCTCACTTTTGGAGACAGCTTCATGAATCCTTAGGAACGAGATTGGAGTTTAGCACTGCTTTTCATCCTCAAACGGATGGACAAACAGAAAGGACCAACCAAATTCTTGAGGACATGTTGAGAGCCTGTGCTTTAGATTATGGAGCAAGTTGGGATGAAAGTTTGCCTTACGCGGAGTTCTCTTACAATAACAGCCATCAATCTAGTATTGGAATGGCACCGTTTGAGTTACTCTACGGAAGGAAGTGTACCACCCCATTATTATGGAATGGTGTGGGAGAAAGAAGCTTATTTGGACCTGATCTTATCAAGGACGCCGAAGAGAAAGTCAAATTGGTTAAAGACAGATTGAAGATAGCACAGTCCCGACAGAAAAGCTACGCGGATTCTAAGCGTAGAGAAGTCACCTACGAAGTTGGGGATAGAGCTTATCTCAGGGTATCACCACTCCGTGGAGTGAAAAGATTTGGAGTCAAAGGAAAGTTGGCACCAAGATATGTTGGGCCATTCAGGATTCTAAGTCACAAGGGAGAAGTTGCATATGAAGTTGAATTGCCAGAATCTCTATTAGCAGTCCATAACGTATTTCATGTGAGTCAGCTTAAGAAATGTCACCCAGAAATGGAAGAGTCTTCTTTGAAGGATACCATACCTTTGGAAGAAGTTCAACTAGAAAGTGATCTCACTTATGAGGAAAAGCCTGTCAAGATTCTAGAGACCGCAGAAAGAGTTACCAGGACCAAGACTATCAAGTTTTGTAAAGTGCAATGGAACCATCACTCCGAAGAGGAAGCAACATGGGAAAGAGAAGATGATCTTCGGAAAGACCACCCTCACCTATTTGCTAGCCAAACCGAATCTCGAGGACGAGATTCATATTAAGGGGGTTAGATTTGTAACATCCCAAAAATCATAGTTTCAAAACTCATTCATATCATCTTTGCATCATTCATCCATTTAGGGTTTTCTCAAAAATCATTTAGAGAAAGAAGTTGGAGCTATGATTTCATGTGGGCAATTTGTCCCAAATGACCATCACCCTTTGAAATTTGAAAGTTTAAATACTTGTTCACTTGCCTCCATTGATGGAGAGATTAGGTGAAGCTTTTTACCCAAGTTTCCAAATTTGGAAATGGTTTCAAAATCCTTTTTCAAATATTTGCAAACTAGAGCAAGCCTCTGATTACTTTGAAACCCAAGCTTGATCAAGCCTTGCAAAGTAATCACTTAGTTAATATGACTGTTTTTGAATCCACAAAACCCTGCAAAAATTCCCAAGGCAGTTGAATTCAAAAGGATTTGAAATTCATATCAAATTCATACCAGAAAATGAATTTAGAAAAAGAAAAGGCTTGAACAATGGAAAAGGGCCGCGCGGCCAGAATCTGGCCCAGCAGCGGATCAAGCCCAGCAAGCCACCCAGGGATCTCCCTTTTCTTCTCACACGCGCGAGCACACGCAAACAGACGCTGACAGCCTGACCCCACCATCACCTTGCGCGTTTCGCTGACGAGCGGGTCCAGTCCACGTCGTCCTCGTCTTCCCCAGACTGCGCCTGCGACCACGTCGCTGCAGCAGTGATGGCCGGTAATGGCGCGGAGTAAATGGGCAATTATCTTCGAGCGTTTCTTGTCGATTCCCCGGCTATAAGACCCTCTCTGCCCCGCGATCTTTTTCCCCCAAACACCTCGCTCACTCCGCCACCAGGCTGCCGCTGACAGAGCCCTCTCCGGCGAGCAATTCAGGTGTGCCTCGCGTTCCCCTCTGCCTATCGTTCTTGCTATCTGACTCAGTGTATCTTTGCGCACCTCCTGACCTCACTAGTCCGTCTTGTACTGCCCCAGGTCGCCGGTTCCACTTGACACCGCGAGCACTGACGGCGACATCAACTCCGACGAGTTTTCCCGGTAGGTACAGACCGCCCCTCGCCTTTCCGTTCATGCACACAACTTTCCCTTGACCCTGTGAACCTAACCGTGTCGCTATCTTGCCTTGGGGTGATTCACAGCGACGTCCACGACGACCACCTGACGCACCCGACGCCGCCACGAACTCCGGCGAGCAATCGCAACCGTGCCCGAACGCCCCTTGACCAACCACGAGCACGACGAGCTTCGCCAAGATCTCCTGAGCACGGTGAGCTACTCCTCGATCTCACCTACCCCCTGTAGCGCCGCCTCCGTCGACGACTGACAGTTCCGCCGCCGGTAGCCGCCGCTCCGCCGCCAGATCTTGGTCAGTACAATAGCAGCCGTCAGATCTTTATCGTAGCGCTAGGATAGATTCACTTACTCTGAAGCGGTACGCGATCTGAGCCGCCAGATTTCATTTAAATCCTACGGCTGTGGAGCTCGATCCGGTGCGAAGCGGTACAGGCGAATAAAAACACGACGCGTGGCTAGGTTAGATCTAAAAACAGATTTAAAAACCAGAATTTTGATCCAAATTCAAATGCTCATAACTTTCAAATGCCACGTTAGATTTTTGCAAACTTTATACCGTTGGATTCAGTGAAACAAGGCCTTTCTGAATATCCAATTTGTTTAGCATATAGTAACAGTTAAAATGATTTTATTTGTGGAACAAGTTTAGGGCTATTTTAGATATAGTTTTATTTTTGTATATTATTTTGGGGCCAAATAAGTTTAGTTGGCAAACTTGTGTCATGTTAAGTTTCTGTAGTCATGAACATACTTGGTAGAATTTTCAAAATTCAACACTTGGTAGATTCTTCCATGCATGCATTCATATTATTTTTGGTTGTATTTAATTGTGTGTAATTGTATGTTTTAATTTCTTGTGTAGATTTTGCTAGTGATTGTGATTGTGAAGAGTGCTACTCTCCACACTACCAAGGCAAGTGATATTTTCATGAATTTTCTATCCTAAGTTTTGTACTTGCATTAGATATTTTTGCTAAAGTATTTGCATGATATTTTGCTTAGTGCTAAGATGGGAAATCCTAAGTAGAGTGAAATAGTAGAATTGCTAGGGAAATTTTCCTAAGATAAGTTACCATACTTTGCTTAGCCTAGCTTATAGTAAACAAGGGTGGTGAACATCTATTTAGTTTATGATAAAAATATTCTAAGTCAAGAGACTTATATTTTCTTAATAAAACAACTAAGGCAAATGAACCTCCTGGGTGGAATGGAAAGATTGGGTTATGTTGAGTGGTTACACAAGGCCATGGACTTGGGTTGTGTATCTCACTTGTGGTATGCCACCCAGGCACAAAGGGATTTGGAGGCCAAGTGTTGAGAAAGCTTACAGTGCAACCACTTGGCAATATGGGCTCTGCCATGATCATATAGGTTGCTAGAACTTAGTCACTTGGACAGTTGGTGGTAGTTGGGTTGATAGGTTGGAGCGCGTCCATTTGACTAAGGAAAGGCTTCTGAAAGGTCCTGTCTTGGGAAACCAAGTCTGGTGGGGAATGTGCACAACCTCTGCAGATGGAAAACCTAAGTACTTAGCCTTGTCCAAGGAAATGGACACTTTGAGCATCAAGACATGGAAGCTACAAGAATCTCATCACTCCAACTTCTAAGTAAAAATTTGTGGGTGAACAAGGGTGAAGGACCCCAATGTCTATTGGTGGTTTCCTTGGGAATGTTTTTGACAAAGAAAAACTTAGTGATTTCAACTAATAGGAAAAACCTATTTTCAAGCAAAGCAAGCCAAGCTACACTTAGCCAAAATGCATATAGCAGTATAGTCCACCTAAAATATACTAAGGTATCACTTGCCAATACTATTCCAAAGTATTGACCCTCTGTGGCTGTAACTTGTGATGTTGCAGGTTACTCCGATGATGAATAGGAGTCATGAGTCTACACTCAACATGCTTGCCTGTGGCACATGAAGATGAAGACTTGTGTTTATTTACTTATTCCTTAAAACTCTTGTATTAGGCCTATGGCCCTGAGTTGTAAAAGACTATGTTTTTATCTTTGGAATGAATGTAATAAACGACCTTTGTATCTGTGTACTTCATCTTAAACTGTGGATGCTAGCATTGATCCAGGGACTAGCATTGCAATCACAGGGATCCTATCCTTTATAAAGGAGGGGTCTAACAGTACTAAAAATGTCACTGAGCTCCCACTCACTTTCTTGTAGACACAAGCTTCATAGCAATTTGGATCAAAACCAAAGCTCTTGATAACTTGATCAAAACGAAGGTTCCAACTCCGAGATGCTTGCTTCAGTCCATAAATGGAACGCTGAAGTTTGCACACCTTATCAGCATCCTTAGGATCGACAAAACCTTCGGGTTGCATCATATACAACTCTTCATCAATGTTGCCATTGAGGAACGCAGTCTTGACATCCATCTGCCATATTTCATAATCATGAAACGCAGCAATTGCTAATAAAATCCGAATGGACTTAAACATCGCTACGAGAGAGAAAGTCTTATCGTAGTCAACACCTTGAACTTGTCGAAAACCTTTCGCGACAAGTCGTGCTTTATAGACAGTAACATTACCATCTACATCTGTTTTCTTCTTGAAAATCCATTTGCACTCAACGGCCTTTCGGTCGCTAGGAGGGTCCATCAAAGTCCATACTTTGTTTTCTCTCATGGATCCTAATTCGGATTTCATGGCCTCTAGACATTTCTCAGAGTCTGGGCTCATCATTGCTTCCTCATAGTTCACAGGTTCACTGTTGTCTACTAACAAGACAGTCAAGACAGGGTTACCGTACCACTCAGGAGGGGCACGTGACCTTGTCGACCTGCGACGTTCAGTAGTAGCATCGTCCAAAGCTTCATGATCCTTGTCATTAGCTCCCTCTATTGTTGGTGCAGACGACACTCGAACAATTTCAGGTGCTGCGCTACTCTCCAACTAAAGAGAAGGTTCAATAACCTCGTCTAGATCTACTTTCCTCCCACTCACTTCTTTCAAGAGAAACTCCTTCTCAAGAAAGGATCTGTTCTTTGCGACAAACACTTTGCCTTCAGATCTGTGGTAGAAGGTATACCCAATCGTTTCCTTAGGGTATCCTATGAAGACGCATTTCTCCGCTTTGGGTTCGAGCTTGTCCGGCATCAACTTCTTGACGTAAGCTTCGCATCCCCAAACTTTAAGAAACGACAACTTAGGTTTCGCACCAAACCACAGTTTATACGGTGTCGTCTCAACGGATTTAGATGGTGCCCTATTTAAAGTGAATGCAGCGGTTTCTAATGCATAACCCCAAAATGATAACGGCAAATCTATAAGAGACATCATTGATCACACCATATCTAATAGAGTTCGATTCGGCGTTCAGACACACCATTGCGCTGTGGTGTTCCGGGTGGCGTGAGTTGCAAAACTATTCCGCTTGCTTTAAGATGCGTGAGAAAATCATAACTCAAATATTCACCTCCACGATAGGATGTTACTCATATAAATAGAACAACCATTATTCTCCGATTTAAATGAATAACTCTCTTGCAATAAACACGATCTAGATATGATGTTCATGCTCAACGCAGGCACATAATAACATTTATTAAGGTTTAAAACTAATCCCGAAGGTAAAACTAAGGAGAGCGTGCCGACGGCCATCACATCAACTCTTGGTCCGTTGCCAACGCGCATCGTCACCTCATCCCTTGCTAGCCGTCGTCTATTCCGTAGATCCTATTTCGAGTTACAAATATTAGCAACTGAACCAATATAAAATACCCATGCACTACAACGAGTGCTAGTAAGGTAAACATCAATAACATGTATATCAAATATACCTTTGATGGTGCCAGCTGTAGCATCCCATTTGTCTAACAACTGTAATGCTACTTGGTCTAGTAATATAATGGCTACTTCCTACATATAATTGTTGCATCATCATTATATCATGCTCATGTCATCATGCGACCTTGCATTTGAGCATCATATAAAACCCTTGTTGTGTTGGTTCTTCTCTCATATGCATTGTCAATTATATTTGCCTCTTGATATTGTATTTGGTTATTGATATATTGTCTAAATGCCCAAGTTGAGTTGGGGGCATATCTTTTATTCCACTCCACCACCTTTCTTTCACCACCTTATAATTCCACCATTCCATTATCCATGAGCTTGTATTCTATTTTCTTTTGGTATTTAATCTAGCTCATGAGAGATAGGGTGGGTCCAATTCTATAATTCTTGGCTTGGCCTTTACTCCACATTTTGGAATGCATAAGAATAATGCCATGTAAATAATCTTGTTTTCACAAGATAAGCATGGTATTAATGATTTATGCATGGCCCATGCAAGTACCACCATTTGCTTGTCATTTGAATTTTATTTGATTTTTGCATGGATCATCTCTCTTCCCCTTTGCTTGATCTTGTTTGTTTTGTCCAAACCATACCCCATACCCCTAATCCAACCCTAACCCCCCTCTCTCATCTCTTCCTCTCTCTCTAAACCCTCCTCTCTACTCCAAAAACCTAAACCTAATCACCTACCCCTAACATCATCTACCATATTACCCCCTAAACTAAACTAAAACCCTAACCCGACCACCTCCCCTTTTCACTCCTTACACCCACCTAGCTACCTCTACACCAAACCCTAAGCCTCCCCCTCTCTTTCTCGGCATCTCCCTCCCTCTCACCTAGCTGGCCCACCATGCCACCTAGCTACCAACCCTAAGCAACCCTAGCCCGAGCCTCCCTCTAACCCTAGCTCCTAACCAAGCCACACCCCGAGCCTCCTCTCTCCCTACCCTCTTCCTTTTCTCTGCCTTGCAGGCCCCACCCCGAGCTCCCTCACGCCCTGGCCCACCTGGCAGCCTCCATCCTCCATGCCTAGCTACCCCCGGCCCTGCCCGATCACGTGAGGTGGTGAAAAGGTGACCGACGCCACCTTCCCCTCCCCCACGCCATCTACCTTCCCCCGTCCTTATCTACCCCCTCTTCGACCCTCTGGCCTCTCCCAGATCTCCCCAGGGCCCTGCCCTCTTCCCTCTCTCTCCCTCGCCACCGTCAACACCGACGCCGTCCACCGTCGGCCTCCACCTCCCCTAGTCACACCAGCCGGTGGCGTGGCGTTTAAGGTTGTCGGGGAAGACCACGAGGATCCCCTGCTTCGCCCTGGACACGCCAGCGCGGAGGAGGAGGCCCAGGACCCCTGCACGTCCGGAACACCGACGCCAAACCCTAACTCCAGTCCGCCAGCGTCGTCGCCGATCCCCTGCACTCCAGTCCGATCCATCGCCACTGAGAGCCCCGCGGTGAGCTCCTCTTCCTCCTGGACATGCTCCGCCTCACCGGGTAACCCTAGCTGCGCCAGTCGTTTCGTCGAACGCCCTCGGTGCGCGTCGTTCGCCGTTGTCTGCCAGGGTCCCGCGCCGTCTAGAGCCTTATCTAGCCCGCGCCCTCCCTCCTGTCACCAACCCCACACCACCGCAGTGGCAGCCGCCTCCGCGCGCGCACGCCAGATCCACGGATCGAGTCCCCACCGCGCCGCGCGCCTGCTGTCGCCGTGCGTGCCTCTGTTCGTCAGCAAACACGGAAGAGAAACAGTGACCGCGAGCACCTTTTGCGCATACCCCCCTGACTTTTGTTTTTCCTAAACCCGCGGTCCAGCCCAGGCCCACAGTCAGTGTCTGTTACCCTTTTACAAAAAGGCTCCCGGCTTTTTGTTGCATCAACCCGCGGTCCCCCTTTTTCCTGTGCGCGTGTGTGGCGTCCAGTCAGCCTGGCCCCACCCGTCAGCGGCAGTGGCTAGGTCTGCCTGGGTACCAAAAGACTTTCTGTTTCCCTGTTTAATTCAAATCTTTTTCAAATTAAATTAAATTCAAATTTCAATTCTGTTTTTAAATAACTTTTAAATTATAAACACAAATAATACATGTAATATATGTTTTCGAATCAAAAATGCGAGGATTTCAAATATGCCATTCAAATTATTGTTTGAGCACTTTAATTTTCCAAGTTGAATTAAATTACAATAAAATGCCCTCGGCCTTAATTAATTAATAACTTTTGTTTTATAACTCCAAATTTAACAAATGATATGTCTAAAATGATCAGCTCGACGAGACCTTTCTGTTTATGCATACCATGATATGAATTAAAGCATGCATCATATAAATATAAAGTGTACAGCAACTAATATGAGGATAAATTGTGGCCAAAACTCAATAAAGTGACTTATTCTTGTATTCCACACCTCACCCATGCCATGCTACTTTATTGCCATGCAAATTGTGCATCATTCATCATGGCATGATTGTTTGCTTGTCGCATTTTATTCATATGCTTGTGCACCTTATTTATGTTGGCCCTTGTTTGTTTGGTTCTTCTTCGAATAGACTCTGAGCAGGGGATATATCAAGAGAACCAGGAGCACTACCCAGATCCTTCTCTCGCTTCAACTGAGTTGCCAGGCAAGCACTACCACATGCTTGCATACATACAGTACCTATTGCCTCTATCTTATTCTTGCATCATTGAGTTGCGATTGCATTAAACTGAATCCCAAGTATTGCATAGCCTTTACCTTTAAACCCCACCAAGCTTGTTCCTCCATCCCATGAGCCATTACTACAGGAGTTGTTTGAGCCATGCGAGTCGTAGAACAGCATGTGTAGGGTATGTGAGTGTCTGTTGGATAACGAGGTACCTAAACAACTTAACCTGAGTAGTAATGGGATAACTAATGAAAGTGGCACCGGTGAGCAATATCTGCTATTTGGTTTTTCCTGCTCACTTGTGTCCCGTAGGACGCCGAGTACTTGATTCCTGTTCCTTGATTATTCGCGCTATCCACATCCGGGAGGCTTATGGGACCCCCCTGAGCTAGAGCTTGATTCATTCTTATTTCTTGGGGCCACAAACTAGTTTGAGGTTTTATTTACTATCCTGTACTTATGCCATGCTTTACTGCTTTATTACGATTGTGCGAGGAGCACCTGTACTGTTTAGGTAAGCGGAGTGTTTTCGCGGTATCGACAATCCCAGTTTTGGGTTCCCAGTCGTTTACAGCCATTGACGCAAACCTTGAGTCCGTCTCGGAGTCAGCTAGCTTCGTTGCGGGTGTACTCAATGGGGTGGCCCCCTGAAATATTTCTGAATCCTGTGATTGCTTTGTCGTGAAGGCCTCGTTGGGTTTTGATTTGGTTTTTCCGAGGTTGATCGAGTGTGTGTTGCTATTTGTGCACCCCTGTAGGGTAAAACTTTCTGAAAGCCGTGTCCGCGGTTATGGACGACTTGGAGCACAGTTTCTCGATCATAGACAAGCATAACTAAAGTACCGCTTTTAATTTGACTAAGTAACTGACTAGTAAATAGTGCAACACTCATGGAATGGATAATAAAACTGCCAACGGATGGGGGGGGGGGGTTGTTCGTCCGCCTCCTCGTTGGTAAGCGAGGAGGAGGATGGATCTGATGATATTACTGTTATAACTGTGGTCATTAATTCACGGACATCCGTCTATCTTTGGTTAGGCGGATGGTTAGCGAGTATCTATAGAACTGTTAGGGTTTATCTTTTGCTGCAATTGCGTCACCCCAGGTTGTGTCCCCTTTAGAGGCATAAAGACTTGCTGAGTACCCCTAGGGTCTCACACGATAAATTATTGGTTCAGATGAACAGGTACACTCGCAAGATGGATACTGGGTGGAGGAGGCTGATGATGTGGGCAACGATCGTTCGGTGTAGAGATTCCGGGAACGGGGATCCGTGAGATCTGTGGGCGGGATGTGCTTATTTATGGGGCATCTTATGCCGATTTGCTTCTTATCCGTGCTCGGATCTTGTTTGCCGCTTCCGCCTGATACTCTGATGTGTGATGTATGAGGAGATATCCTAAACTATTATATCTATCTAGGTCATTTGAATCTTGTCGAATGGCGTTGCTATATTTCCTTTCTTTTTAGATGGAATGGCTCTGATGTACTATTGTATGGTGGCCTGCATACATACTCATTTGTGTATATAGTTGATCCCTTCGCCTGCCGATTACGCCGCCCGTACTTGTCCCGATGATTGGAAATGGTTGGGACGGCCGAAAGGTCTACCTGTGAGTGGCATTTGGGCCCCACCGTACTATTTCAACCATTTCCGCTCATCCAGGCTTGTATCTAGGAGCGTAATTCACCGAGGTAGTTACACCAGCCTTCTTGTCCGCTAAGTATTTCAGACAGTTGCGCTTCCAGTGGCCCTTGTCCTTGCAATAGAAGCACTCAATGTCCGGCTTAGGTCCAGACTTGAGCTTCTTCTCAGCAGGGCAACACGCTTGCCGCTGCCTTTCTTGAAGGGCTTCTTTGCACCCTTACCTTTCTTAAAGCTGGGGCTTGTTGACCATCAACACATGATTATCTTTCTTGATGTCCACCTCTGCAGCTTTCAGCTTAGCGAAGAGCTTGGTGATCGTATCAGTGGAACCAATCTGATCAAAACCTTTGTAGCTAGGAGGGAGTGATTGCAGAACTCTGTCAATCTTGAGCTCCCTCTGGAATCTTGCAGTCCAGTTGCTCAAGGCGTTGAGTGTAGCCCGACATCTTAATGGCGTGCTCACTAACGGAACTCCCTTACTCCATCTTGCAGTTGAAGAATTTCTCAGAGATCTCATATCTCTCAGAACGGGCCTGAGTCTGAAACATGGTTTTCAGTTCCTCAAGAATCTCAAAGGGCCCGGCGAACTCCTCAAAACAATTTTGAAGGTCCGATTCCATAGCAAACAACATGGTGCTCTTAATCACACCATAATCATCTTTGCGCGACTGATAAACAGCTTTCTCATCAGCCGACGCATCTACAGCAGGGGCGTCACCTAGCGCTTTCTCAAGGACATAGTCCTTTTGTCCGCTAGCGAGAATGATTCTCAGATTGCGGAACCAGTTGGTGAAGTTAGAACCATTGTTCTTAAGCTTTTCTTTCTCAGCAAAAACGTTGAAGTTGAAGTTGGACTTAGCCATTTGATCTACAAAATTTGCAAGTACAATTTAGACTATGTTCATGATAACTAGTTCAACTCAATCAAATTACTAGATGAACTCCCACTAAATTCAACATCCCTCAAGTTGTTTAGTGAACATGATCCAAATTCACCACACCTAATCCGATCTTCACGAGAAGAGATGTGGTTTCAATGGTGGACAACGAAGTGTCGATCATATCATCCATATGACTCATGCTTAAACTTTCGGTTCGTGTGTTCCGAGGCCATGTCAGTACATGCTAGGCTCGTCAAGTCAAACCCAAGTATTTCCGGGTGTGCAAAACTGGCTTGCACCCGTTGTATGTGAACGTAGAGTTTATAGCCCCCGATCATCACGTGATGCTTGAACACGACGAACTTTCACAACGGTGCATACATGGGGAGAACACAGTTTTATCTTGATCTTTAAGTGAGGAATCATCTTATAATGCTACCGTCGCGATCTAAGCATAATAAGATACATAAAAGGATAAACATCACATGCATATAATTTTATGTGACATGGTATAGCCAATCTCCGCGCAATGATCTCCATCTTGTGCGTGCCAGCATGATCTCCATCACTCCACCATGATTGCCTCCACCACGAATAGCAACTACAACTATTGCTAACTACTTAGCGATAAAGTAAAGCTTTTACATGGCGTATAAGAAGTTAACACACAGGTCATACACAATTATAAAGACAACCATATGGCTCCTGCCGGTTGTGTACTCATCGACATGCAAGTCGTGAAACATTACAAAACATGATCATTGCATACAACATACACATCACATCTTGGGCCATACCATATCACAGAAACACTCCCTGCAAAAACAAGTTAGACGCCTCTACTTTGTTGTTGCATGTTTTACGTGGCTTATGGGAGTAACAAGCTAAGAACGATTCTTACCTACGGAAAGCCACAACGGTGATATTATGGTTGCCAACATCTAGTGTAAATCCCATGACAACTATAGTGAGAGAAACTGGCATCCACCAGCCACATGTGTGGAACAAGCCACACGTCAAGTGTGGAGCCGGTCTCGCGAACGAGGTCGCGTAAAGTTGGCCTGGACCGCTTCGATCTCACTATCCCACGTCATAAGAAGTACACAACAAGAGGCTTGCAACAGAAAACATCAACGCCCGCAACAAACATGTTGTGTTCTACTCGTGAAACACATCTACGCATAGATCAAGCTCTGATACCACTGATGGGTTTCGCAGCATGGTAAATCAAAAAATTTCTACGGATGCGAACGGGAAAAGCCAAGATCTAATCTAGGAGATGCAAAAAACGAGGGGGATAGATGAGATCTTCATACCCTTGAAGAAATCGCACAGCGGAACGTTCAACGGAACGTGGTTGATGTAGTCGTACTAGCCTTCTCCTCCTCGCGATCTGATCCGATCCTATGCCGCAAGTGGCGACGCATCCGAGAGATGCACACGTACGGCACCTCCACGTATCCCCCTTCCTCGGTCCAGCAAGTGGGGTGGAGAGATAGATTGGATCTACAACACGACGGCGTGGTGCAAAGGTGGAGAGTTTCTGCAGCAGGGCTTCGCCTACGCGCAGTCGGGAGAGAGAGAGAGGAGGGCAGCAACTAGGCGGCCAGGGTTTGAGGAGGTGTGGGGGAGGGTGCGCCCCTGCCCTATTTATATAGAGGGCTGTCCGGCTGCCCTTGCCCCTCCTCCAAACCCTAGGGCCGGCGGCCACATGGGGTGGAGTGGGGGGGCAAGTTCCCCCCTTCTAGAAGCTCTCCCTAGGGTTTCCCCTAGGGCTTGGCCGGCTGGGCCTATGGGGCCTTGTGCCCCTGGCCCAATGCGGCCAGGGCACTTCCTCGTAGGCCCATGCCCCCTCCTGACAAGTGGGGACACATTGGTCCCACTCCGGAAGGTTCTAGAAGCTTCCGGTACAATACTGAACATTCTGAAACCATTCCAAAATCCAAAAACTGCTTTCCCTTATATGAATCTTATTCTCCGGACCATTCCGGAACCTCTCGTGATGTCCTGGATCTCATCCGAGACTCCGAACAAAAACTCATAAACCAATTATCCATTCTATCCTAGCGTCGAGACACGTTAAGTGTGTGACCCTATGGGTTCGAGAATATGCAGACATGATCTTCTATCAATAATCAACAGCAGGGTCTGGAAACCCATATTGACTCCCACATATTCATCGATGATCATATCGGATGAACCACGATGCCAGGATTCAATTATTCCAACATATATATTCCCTTCGTCACGCGATATTTTACTTGCCCGAGATTTGATCGTTGGTATCGGCATACCTAGTTCAATCTCGTTCACAGCAAGTACTTTACTCGATACGTAATCCGATATCACTTTGTGATTAAATCCTTAACCACGTGCTTGCAAGCGGTGTTGATATCGATTACCGAGTGGGCCCGAAGTATATCTCTCCGACTTGGGAGGTACAAATCCCATCTCGATACATACATCCCAACAAGTACTTTCCGATCACCTAAGAGACACCTTTATGATCACCCTCTCATAGGATGACGTTTGATGACCTCAAAGCTTTCTTCCGATACCAGGGAGTTGCATTATCTCATGGTCTAAGGAATACAATATTTCACATAAGAAAAAGCTTCGCAAAGATGAACACGATGACACGATCTAATTGCTCTGCTTGATTTGGGTCTGTCCATCATATCATTCTCCCAATGACATGATCTCATTATCAATTGACAACTCATGTCTATGGTTAGGAAACCTTAACCATCATTAATCAATGAGCTAGTCCATAGAAGCGTACTAGGGACACGGTGTTGTTTATAAATACACAAGTGTCAAAGTTTCCGCTTAATACAATTCTAGCATGGAATATAAACTTTATCATGAACAAGAATTATAATAATAACATCTTTATTATTGCCTCTACGGCATAATTCCAACAGTCTCCCACTTGCACTAGAGTTAATAATCTAGTTTACATCTGGCAACAATCTAACACCCATGGCACTAACGTGCTGATCATGTTTTGCTCGTGGAAGAGGTTTAGTCAACGGATCTGCGACATTCAGATCCGTATGTAGTTTGCTAATCTTCGGATCTCCATCTGTTATATAATCTCGAATTATATGAAACTTGCGGTTGATGTGCTTGGTCTTTGGATGATATCTTGGTTCCTTAGCCAGTGCTATGGCGCCAGTGTTGTCACACAATATCTCTAGTGGGTCCAAGGCACTTCGAACCACACCAAGCTCAGTGATGAAGTTCCTGATCCAAACTCCTTCACTTGACGCTTCTGCAGCAGCCATGTATTCCGCTTCTACTGTAGATCCCGCGATCACGCTTTTCTTGTAGCTTCTCCAGCTCACAGCTCCTCCCTTGAAAATATAAACGTATCCCGTCTGGGATTTAGAATCATCCTTGTCGGTGTCGAAAGTAGCGTCGATGTAACCTTTTACGACGAGCTGTTCATCACCTCCATAGACTAAGAACATTTCTTTAGTCCTATTTAAATACTTTAGGATGTTCTTCACGGCTGTCCAGTGTTCCACTCCTAGATCACTTTGTTATCTACTCGTCAAACTAAGAGCATTGGACACATCCGGTCTAGTACATAGCATGGCATACATTATAGAACCTATGGCCGAGGCATAAGGCACTTTTCTCATAGCTTCCCTATCGTTTACCGTAGCTGGACACTGAGCCTTGCTCAATATCTTACCTGACAACATAGGCACTTAACCTTTCTTTGCCTTATCCATTCTGAACCTTTTTAGAACTTTGTCTAGGTATGTACTTTGGCTTAAAGCTATCAGGCGTCTTTGTCTATCTCTATAGATTTTGATGCCTAATATATAAGCATCTTCCCCTAGGTATTTCATTGAAAAACATTTGTTCAAATAACTCTTCACATCGTTAAGCATATCAATGTCATTTCCAATAATCAATATGTCATCCACACATAGTACTAAAAATGTCACTGAGCTCCCACTCACTTTCTTGTAGACACAAGCTTCGTAGCAATTTGGAACAAAATCCAAATCTCTTGATCACTTGATCAAAACGAAGGTTCCAACTCCGAGATGCTTGCTTCAGTCCATAAATGGAACGCTGAAGTTTGCACACCTTATCAGCATCCTTAGGATCGACAAAACCTTCGGGTTACATCATATACAACTCTTCATCAATGTTGCCATTGAGGAACGCAGTCTTGACATCCATCTGCCATATTTCATAACCATGAAACGCAGCAATTGCTAATAAAATCCGAATGGACTTAAACATCGCTACGGGAGAGAAAGTCCCATCGTAGTCAACACCTTGAACTTGTCGAAAACCTTTCGCGACAAGTCGTGCTTTATAGATAGTAACATTACCATCTGCGTCCGTTTTCTTCTTGAAAATCCATTTGCACTCAACGCCCTTTCGGTCGCTAGGAGGGTCCACCAAAGTCCATACTTGGTTTTCGCTCCTGGATCCTAATTCGGATTTCATGGCATCTAGCATTTCTCAGAGTCTGGGCTCATCATTGCTTCCTCATAGTTCACAGGTTCACTGTTGTCTACTAACAAGACAGTCAAGACAGGGTTACCGTACCACTCAGGAGGGGAACGTGACCTTGTCGACCTGCGACGTTCAGTAGTAGCATCGTCCGAAGCTTCATGATCCTTGTCATTAGCTTCCTCTATTGTTGGTGCAGACGGCACTCGAACAATTTCAGGTGCTGCGCTACTCTCCAACTCAAGAGAAGGTTCAATAACCTCGTCTAGCTCTACTTTCCTCCCACTCACTTCTTTCGAGAGAAACTCCTTCTCAAGAAAGGATCCGTTCTTTGCGACAAACACTTTGCCTTCGGATCTGTGGTAGAAGGTATAGCCAATCGTTTCCTTAGGGTATCCTATGAAGACGCATTTCTCCGCTTTGGGTTCGAGCTTGTCCGGCATCAACTTCTTGACGTAAGCTTCGCATCCCCAAAATTTAAGAAACGACAACTTAGGTTTCGCACCAAACCACAGTTCATACGGTGTCATCTCGACGGATTTAGATGGTGCCCTATTTAAAGTGAATGCAGCAGTTTCTAATGCATAACCCCAAAATGATAACGGCAAATCTATAAGAGACATCATTGATCGCACCATATCTAATAGAGTTCGATTCCGGCATTCAGACACACCATTGCGCTGTGGTGTTCCGGGTGGCGTGAGTTGCGAAACTATTCCGCTTGCTTTAAGATGCGTGAGAAAATCATAACTCAAATATTCACCTCCACGATCGGATCATAGAAATTTAATTTTCCTGTTACGATGGTTTTCCACTTCATTCTGAAATTCTTTGAACTTTTCAAATGTTTCAGATTTATGTTTCATTAAATAGATATACCCATATCTACTTAAGTCATCAGTAAAAGTGAGAAAATAGCGATATCCACCGCGCGTCGAAACACTCATTGGTCTGCATACATCGGTATGTATGATTTCCAACAAGTCCGTTGCTCGCTCCATTATTCCGGAGAACGGGGTTTTGATCATCTTGCCCATGAGGCATGGCTCGCACGTGTCAAATGATTCAAAATCAAGAGACTCCAAAAGTCCATCAGAATGGAGTTTCTTCATGCGTTTTACACCAATATGACCTAGACGGCAGTGCCACAAATAAGTCGTATTATCACTATCTACCTTGCATCTCTTAGCCTCAATGTTATGGATGTGTGTTTCATTGATTTCGAGATTCAGAAGAAATAAACCATTCATAGCAGGTGCATGACCATAAAAGATGTTACTCATATAAATAGAAAAACCATTATTCTCCGATTTAAATGAATAACTCTCTTGCAATAAACACGATCCAGATATGATGTTCATGCTCAACGCAGGCACATAATAACATTTATTAAGGTTTAAAACTAATCCCGAAGGTAAAACTAAGGAGAGCGTGCCGACGGCCATCACATCAACTCTTGATCCGTTGCCAACACGCATCGTCACCTCATCCCTTGCTAGCCGTCGTCTATTCCGTAGCTCCTATTTCGAGTTACAAATATTAGCAACTGAACCAATATAAAATACCCATGCACTACAACGAGCGCTAGTAAGGTAAACATCAATAACATGTATATCAAATATACCTTTGATGGTGCCAGCCTTCTTGTCCGCTAAGTAATTCAGACAGTTGCGCTTCCAGTGGCCCTTGTCCTTGCAATAGAAGCACTCAGTGTCCGGCTTAGGTCCAGACTTGAGCTTCTTCTCAGCAGGGCAACGCGCTTGCCGCTGCCTTTCTTGAAGGGCTTCTTTGCACCCTTACCTTTCTTAAAGCTGGGGCTTGTTGACCATCAACACATAATTATCTTTCTTGATGTCCACCTCCGCAGCTTTCAGCTTAGCGAAGAGCTTGGTGATCGTATCAGTGGAACCAATCTGATCAAAACCTTTGTAGCTGGGAGGGAGTGATTGCAGAACTCTGTCAATCTTGATCTCCCTCTGGAATCTTGCAGTCCAGTTGCTCAAGGCGTTGAGTGTAGCCCGGCATCTTAATGGCGTGCTCACTAACGGAACTCCCTTACTCCATCTTGCAGTTGAAGAATTTCTCAGAGATCTCATATCTCTCAGAACGGGCCTGAGTCTGAAACATGGTTTTCAGTTCCTCAAGAATCTCAAAGGGCCCGGCGAACTCCTAAAAACAATTTTGAAGGTCCGATTCCATAGCAAACAACATGGTGCTCTTAATCACACCATAATCATCTTTGCACGACTGATAAACAGCTTTCTCATCAGCCGACGCATCTACAGCAGGGGCGTCACCTAGCGCTTTCTCAAGGACATAGTCCTTTTGTCCGCTAGCGAGAATGATTCTCAGATTACGGAACCAGTTGGTGAAGTTAGAACCATTGTTCTTAAGCTTTTCTTTCTCAGCAAAAACGTTGAAGTTGAAGTTGGACTTAGCCATTTGATCTACAAAATTTGCAAGTACAATTTAGACTATGTTCATGATAACTAGTTCAACTCAATCAAATTACTAGATGAACTCCCACTAAATTCAACATCCCTCAAGTTGTTTAGTGAACATGATCCAAATTCACCACACCTAATCCGATCTTCACGAGAAGAGATGTGGTTTCAATGGTGGACAACGAAGTGTCGATCATATCATTCATATGACTCATGCTTAACCTTTCGGTTCGTGTGTTCCGAGGCCATGTCAGTACATGCTAGGCTCGTCAAGTCAAACCCAAGTATTTCTGGGTGTGCAAAACTGACTTGCACCCGTTGTATGTGAACGTAGAGTTTATAGCCCCCGATCATCACGTGATGCTTGAACACGACGAACTTTCACAACGGTGCATACATGGGGAGAACACAGTTTTATCTTGATCTTTAAGTGAGGAATCATCTTATAATGCTACCGTCGCGATCTAAGCATAATAAGATACATAAAAGGATAAACATCACATGCATATAATTTTATGTGACATGGTATAGCCAATCTCCGCGCAATGATCTCCATCTTGTGCGTGCCAGCATGATCTCCATCACTCCACCATGATTGCCTCCACCACGAATAGCAACTACAACTATTGCTAACTACTTAGCGATAAAGTAAAGCTTTTACATGGCGTATAAGAAGTTAACACACAGGTCATACACAATTATAAAGACAACCATATGGCTCCTGCCGGTTGTGTACTCATCGACATGCAAGTCGTGAAACATTACAAAACATGATCATTGCATACAACATACACATCACATCTTGGGCCATACCATATCACAGAAACACTCCCTGCAAAAACAAGTTAGACGCCTCTACTTTGTTGTTGCATGTTTTACGTGGCTTATGGGAGTAACAAGCTAAGAACGATTCTTACCTACGGAAAGCCACAACGGTGATATTATGGTTGCCAACATCCGGTGTAAATCCCATGACAACTATAGTGAGAGAAACTGGCATCCACCAGCCGCATGTGTGGAACAAGCCACACGTCAAGTGTGGAGCCGGTCTCGCGAACGAGGTCGCGTAAAGTTGGCCTGGACCGCTTCGATCTCACTATCCCGCATCATAAGAAGTACACAACAAGAGGCTTGCAACAGAAAACATCAACGCCCGCAACAAACATGTTGTGTTCTACTCGTGAAACACATCTACGCATAGATCAAGCTCTGATACCATTGATGGGTTTCGCAGCATGGTAAATCAAAAAATTTCTACGGATGCGAACGGGAAAAGCCAAGATCTAATCTAGGAGATGCAAACAACGAGGGGGATAGATGAGATCTTCATACCCTTGAAGAAATCGCACATCGGAACGATCTAATTGCTCTGCTTGATTTGGGTCTGTCCATCATATCATTCTCCCAATGACATGATCTCATTATTAATTGTCAACTCATGTCTATGGTTAGGAAACCTTAACCATCATTAATCAATGAGCTAGTCCATAGAGGCGTACTAGGGAAACGGTGTTGTTCATAAACCACACAAGTATCAAAGTTTCCGCTTAATACAATTCTAGCATGGAATATAAACTTTATCATGAAAAAGAATTATAATAATAACATCTTTATTATTGCCTCTAGGGCATAATTCTAACACTACAGCAGGGGCGTCACCTAGCGCTTTCTCAAGGACATAGTCCTTTTGTCCGCCAGCGAGAATGATTCTCAGATTGCGGAACCAGTTGGTGAAGTTAGACCCATTGTTCTTAAGCTTTTATTTCTCAGCAAAAACGTTGAAGTTGAAGTTGGACTTAGCCATTTGATCTACAAAATTTGCAAGTACAATTTAGACTATGTTCATGATAACTAGTTCAACTCAATCAAATTACTAGATTAACTCCCACTAAATTCAACATCCCTCAAGTTGTTTAGTGAACATGATCCAAATTCACCACACCTAATCCGATCTTCATGAGAAGAGATGTGGTTTCAATGGTGGGCAACAAAGTGTCGATCATATCATTCATATGAATCATGATTAACCTTTTGGTTTGTGTGTTCCGAGGCCATGTCTGTACATGCTAGGCTCGTCAAGTCAAACCCAAGTATTTCCGCGTGTGCAAAACTGGCTTGCACCCGTTGTATGTGAACGTAGAGTTTATAGCACCTGATCATCACGTGGTGCTTGAACACGATGAACTTTCGCAACGGTGCATACATGGGGAGAACACAGTTTTATCTTGATCTTTATGCTGGGAATATGCCCTGGAGGCAATCATGTATGATGAGATTTCCCATTGTATTCATAAAGATACTAAGTAGTGCTTGTATAAACATCTGATGTGTATCATTGAATATGTCATTCGGTTGTGGAACTATGCATTCATGTTGTTTGTACTAAATATCCTTGGTCATCGAAGTTGTGCTGGACACACAACTTAGACCAATGTGAAAGTTGGCTTGATGACTCGGTTCCACTTGTCATGAGCATGGAGATGCTATTCCAACATACACAGATTCGGCTAAAGAGTTTAGCGAGTCGGATTGACCCATATTGAGGTACAACGAACAAGTTGCCATTTGTATATCTCAATCAATGTAATCCTTAGACCTGAGGTTGTTGCATAGTCCGAGTTGAGGATCACCGACTTAGGTTCTGTCAAACGCTGATCCGTAACTGGTCAGTTATAAAGGCAGAGTTCGGGTCGACTGAGAATCAAGCTGCGTGATGTGAATAACCAAGATGGGATTTTGCCCCTCCACTCGGAGAGATATTCTCTGGGCCCTCTCATGAGATATGATTCGGAAAGCATGGCCATGCATGACTCGGTTAAGTGTTAACCGAGGCGATCGACTAAGAGTTAGTTGGGTGAATCACTTATCTTGGATCGAGAAGAGAGTCGGACTATTTAAGGGATGACAATTATTCGCCTATAGTCTGACAAGGTATATCGTGAGGCAAAAGGGACTCGGACGTAAGTCGCATTGGAAAGGCAAGTCGTCATGACTCTTTGGTACTTGGGAGTCGGCACGTTCTGCTAGGAGCCGCTACCGACTGACCGATTGAGAGTCAGACTCCAATCGTGTCCAAGTAGCCATGAGCCTGCGGGGTCACACACTTAAGAGCGGGAGCATGTTCGGATTGGATCTGAATCTGTAATCCGGTTGGGTTGGACCTAAACCGGATTAGGACTGAGTTAGTGAGTTGGAATCACGGTGACTAGTTTTATATGGGCTTTAGTGAATGGGACGCGCGAGCAGAGCCCACGTTCACTCCCTATATATAGTGGAGAACCGTAACCCAGAAAGGTTAATCGTTGTTCGGTTAGGTCATTCCATGTGTTGGAAACCCTAGCTCTACAGCAGTCCTACCGTCGACACGAACCTAGCAGTTCGCCGCCGGTGCTCCTCCTTTCACGTGTGGATACCAGCAGAGGTGTTGTACGATCAACACTAGGACGATCGGATCGCAAAGGACTGCACTGCATCAACTGACGCGCTTCATCAGTAATCCGCAACTGCGCGTCTAGTGGTAAACCTCGTGGCCTTCTACCTCAGCTGGATCTTGGGATCACCACATTAGAGGAAAGTTTTTGTTTTATCTCCGCATGGCCCAATAGTGGTATCAGAGCGATAGCTTCTAGTTTTAGGCTCGAGATCTTGCATATGTGATATGCGGTTGGCTGTAAGTGAGATCTATGTGCTGTTTGGTGGTCGATCTATGAGATAGATCGGTTTTGTACGAAGTTGATTGGATCAACTGTGCTCGGGGAATGGTAGATCTGATTTCCGTGATCATACTGCTAAGGTCGTGGAACGACATACCCCTACCGGTCGGCTTCCGCCATCGGGGTAGACTGTGACACGTAAATCCAGAAGCGGTGATCGAAGATCAAAGAGTTTGATCGAATCGGATTGATGGTCGGAATCCATGTTCGGATCGTAGATGAGATCTACGTTTTCGGAAAAATCGTCGGGCGCTGCCCGCACCCGCGAGGGGCGCTGCCCCTTCGATCCCTGTCGTAGCGCCTTAGATGTCGTTGCGAGTTTCACAACACCGGTAGATATTGTATCTATGCATAACTTGTTTTTGCAGGAAGTTGTGAATGGTATGGTTCATGTGCATGTGATGTATGTGTGTAATCCATACGTGATCTGCGAATCACGGTTTTTGTCAGCCGGCTAGAGCCTAGGTGCTGTCATTTTATTGTATAACGACCTGCGTGTCGGATTCTCTATGTAATTTACTTTACTAAGCTAGTGTAGCTGTTTGGAGAACCCGGAAGGCATGCAAGGCGTTGTACATGTCGGCGACATGGAGTAAGACGGCAAGTGACAAGAGTTGGCACGAGTCGGATTACAGGCTTTGTGGAGATGGAGACCGCCATGAAGAGAGCCATACCATTTCACATTATAAATGCTTTATTTTGTGTTATTGTTATGTCTCAGTTTTACCTCTATTAGATAGTCGGTAAAATTTAATCCCTCAAAGAAGGTCTAGTCGGTTTTCCTGCCAGTGTTTGCACCATCACAAGTCGGACATTTTTGGTAGTGGGCTCATAAAATTGAGGTGCTGCCAGTTCTTTCCGACTAGGTGGGTTCGAGTCAGACTCTTACTGCAAAAACACTCGGTAAGCTAGACGGGTCTATCACAACGGTTGTGGGACTCGGGGAAAAGTCAGATGGGAACCGGGGCATGTGATGCCACCCATCCAACAGGAGTCGTATGAGATACGATTGACAAGGAGTTGTCTACCTAGATCACTTGGCCGCTAGCGGTGATGCTAAAGCTCACTAGCCGACTTGCTTATTTAGGATCCTGAATCACTAAGCAACCATCGGAGGGGTGTTGGTTCTAGTGGGAGCATAAAATATTAAAATGTTTAATATGCTTGCTCTTTTATGAATACATGTCTTAAGTGTTTTGCATATTTTCTGTTGTAGATCATGGCACCAAGTAGCAGTCACTCTCAGATATCCGGTTTTGTGTTGAGAACCATTCTTGAGAAAGATAAACTGAACGACACTAATTTTACCAACTGGTATTGTTCTCAAACAAGAAAAGAAGAACCATGTCCTAGACAACCCACTTCCAGATGAGCCGAATGAGAATGCGACTGTCGCTGCCACCAATGCCTACCGTCGGGCTAAGGATGAATCCACGGATATTAGCTGTCTTATGCTTGCTCACATGGAACCGGACGTGCAAAAGCAGTTCGAGCATGTTGAGGCCTACGATATGATCTAAAGCCTCAAAAGTATGTTCCAGGCTCAGGCGAAGACTGAGAGGTATCAGGTCTCTTAGGCTTTGCTGAGTTGCAAGCTTAAGGATGGTGATCCACCGAGTCCGCATGTGATCAAAATGGTTGGTTACGTGCAGTCTCTGGAGAGGCTTGGCTACCCCATAAGCGAAGAGTTCGCTACGGATATAATTCTGAACTCTCTTCCTAGTGCATATGGGCAGTTCATTTTGAACTACCACATGCATGGTATGGATAAGAAGCTCACTGAATTACATGGGATGCTCAAGCAGGCAGAGGCGGATCTCAAGAAGGGCGCCAGTCAAGTGTTGATGGTGCAGAATAAGGCTAAGTTCAAGAAGAGTTCTTGGACTAAGAAGAAGGCTAAGTCAGGACGAAAGCAGGCTCAGGACCCGGTCCCAAGCGCTTCCTCAGGGACTAAGCCATCTCCTTCAGCCGGATCCACTTGCTTCTACTGCAAGGCGGATGGCCACTAGAAGAGGAACTGCAGCAAGTACTTGGCCGATAAAGCCAAGAGTGGAGGTATGACTTCCGACTCAGGTACACTTGTTTGCAATCTTATAGACATATATATTGCTGATGCACCTAATAGTTCTTAGGTATATGATACCGGATCAGTTATTCACATCTGCAACTCGTTGCAGGGACTGGTAAGAACTAGGAACGTAGCAAGAAGCGAGGTTGATATTCAAGTCGGCAACAAAGCAAGAGTTGCTGCGTTGGAAGTCGGCACGATGCAACTTCATTTACCTTCCGGATTCATTATGGAACTAAATAATTGTTATTATGTTCCAGTGCTCAGTCGAAACATTATTTCTGCTTCATGTTTGATGAGGCAAGGCTATGAGTCGAATATCAAGAATAATGGTTGTTCTTTGTATTTGAATGATATGTTTCACGGCTTTGCACCCGTCCAGGATGGGTTATTTATTTTGAATCTTGATGGTGAGTCGGTTTATAACATAAATGTTAAAAGGTTGAAACCAAATGATCTGAATATGACTTACTTTTGGCACTGTCGGCTTGGTCATATAAGTTGGAAACGCATGAAGAAGCTCCATGATGATGGACTCCTAACTTTGTTCGGCTTGGAGTCGTTCGAGACATGCGAATCTTGCCTACTCGGCAAAATGACCAAGACACCTTTTGCAAAGAGTTGCGAAAGGGCGTCTGACTTGTTGGGACTAGTACATAATGATGTATGTGGACCAATGAGCACGACAACTAGGGGTGGTTATGAGTACTTCATTACCTTCACTGGTGATTTGAGTAGGTATGGATATATCTACTTGATGAAACATAAGTCGGAAGCCTTTGAAAAGTTCTAAGAATTCCAAAATGAAGCACAGAATCAACTCGGCAAGAAAATAAAGTTTCTTCGGTCGGACCGAGGAGGTGAGTACATGAGCCATGAGTTTGATGACCATCTGAAAAGTTGTGGAATAGTTCCTCAACTTACTCCGCCAGGAACGCCACAAAGGAATGGTGTTTTGGAAAGGCGGAATCGGACCTTGTTGGACATGGTACGATCAATGATGAGTCGGTCAGATCTGCCTTTATCATTTTGGGGTTATTGTCTAGAAAAAGCGGCGTTCACACTAAACAGAGTACCATCAAAATCAGTAGAGAAGACACCACATGAGATGTGGACAGGCAAAAAGCCGAGTTTGTCTTTTCTTAAGATTTGGGGTTGTGAAGCATTTGTCAAGCGACTCCAGTCAGACAAGCTTACAGCCAAGTCGGATAAATGTATTTTCGTGGGGTATCCGAGGGAAACCTTGGGTTACTACTTCTACAACCGAGAAGAGGGCAAAGTGTTTGTCGCTCGGAACGGTGTCTTCCTTGAGAAAGAGTTTCTCAGTCGGGGAGTAAGTGGGAGCACGGTGCAACTCGAAGAAATTCGAGAGGAACTGGCCAGTAGCGAGTCGGCAAAAACCTTGGAGGTTGAGACGGTCGTGGCAGCTGAGCCGGCAGCAGTACCTGTACAAAGAAGATCGGCAAGATTACGAAGTGTTCGTGATGTGTTACTGTTAGACAGTGATGAGCCGGCAAATTATTCGGAAGCGATGGTGGGATCTGATTCCGAGTCATGGCTTGGAGCCATGAGATCCGAGTTAAAGTCCATGGATGAAAATCAAGTTTGTAACTTGGTTGATCTGCCAGACGGTGCAAGACCCGTCGAGTGCAAATGGGTCTTTAAGAAGAAAACTGATATGGATGGAAATGTTTCTGTCTATAAAGCACGCCTTGTCGCAAAGGGGTTCCGACAAATTCAAGGATTTGATTACGGCGAGACTTTCTCGCCCGTAGCGATGCTTAAATCAGTTCGGATCATGTTAGCTATAGCGGCCTATTTCGACTATGAGATATGGCAGATGGATATCAAAACGGCTTTCCTTAACGAAAATTTAACCGAGGACGTGTATATGATACAGCCCGAGGGTTTTGTCGATCCGGCTAATGCTGACAAGGTGTGCAAACTTCAGAGATCCATTTATGGGTTGAAGCAAGCATGTCGGAGTTGGAATATTCGCTTTGATGAGGTAGTCAAATTGTTTGGCTTCATCAAGAGTGATCATGATTCTTGTTTGTACAAGAAGTTTAGTGGGAACAAAGTAAATTTTCTAATCTTATATGTGGATGACATATTACTGATTGGAAATGATTTCCAGACGTTGCAAGAAACCAAGGAATCATTGGAAAGGAGTTTCTCAATGAAAGACTTGGGTGAGGCAACATACATCCTCGGAATCCGGATCTATAGAGATAGATCAAGGAGGCTCATTGGATTGAGTCAGAGTACTTATTTGGACAAAGTGTTGAAGAAGTTCAACATGGAATCGTCTAAGAAGGGGTTCTTACCGATGTCCCATGGTGTAAAACTTAGCAAGACTCAGTGCCCTTCGACAACTGATGAGCGAAGTCGGATGAGTGCGATTCCTATGCTTCTGCAGTCGGATCCATCATGTATGCCATGATTTGTACTAGGCCGGATGTTTCATATGCTCTGAGTGTTGTGAGCAGATACCAGGCTGATCCTGGAGAAATCCACTGGACAACGGCTAAAAATATCCTAAAGTACTTGAGAAGGACTAAGGATATGTTCTTGGTTTATGGTGGTGAAGATGAACTCAGTGTAAAGGGTTACACAGATGCGAGTTATCTTACCGACTCTGATGATTCTCGTTCGCAATCCGGATACGTGTTTATTATAAACGGAGGTGTTGTGAGCTGGAAGAGTTCCAAGCAAGAGACTGTGTCTGCGTCTACAACAGAGGCTGAGTATATTGCCGCCTCGGAGGCAGCAAAGGAAGCTGTTTGGATGAGGAATTTCCTCATGGATCTTGGTGTGGTTCAGGGCTCGTCCAATCCGTTAGACGTGTATTGTGACAACAATGGTGCTATTGCACAAGCCAAGGAACCTAGACAGCACCAGAAGAACAAGCACATACTCATGCGGTACCACCTGATTCGCCAGTTCGTGGATCAGGGTGATATCAAGTTATGCAAGGTACACACGGATGCAAATATTGCGGATCCGTTGACAAAGCCGTTACCACAACCAAAGCATGAGGCGCACCTGAGAGCCATGGGCATTAGATGCTTAGACATGTGATGTCAGAAGATTGACTCTAGTGCAAGTGGGAGACTGCTGGGAATATGCCCTAGAGGCAATCATGTATGATGAGATTTCCCATTGTATTCATAAAGATATTAAGTAGTCCTTGTATAAACATCTGATGTGTATCATTGAATATGTGATTCGGTTGTGGAACTATGCATTCATGTTGTTTGTACTAAATATCCTTGGTCATCGAAGTTGTGCTGGACACACAACTTAGACCAATGTGAAAGTTGGCTTGATGACTCGGTTCCACTTGTCATGAGCATGGAGATGCTATTCCAACTTACACAGATTCGGCTAAAGAGTTTAGCGAGTCGGATTGACCCATATTGAGGTACAACGAACAAGTTGTCATTTATATATCTCAATCAATGTAATCCTTAGACCTGAGGTTGTTGCATAGTCCGAGTTGAGGATCACCGACTTAGGTTCTGTCAAACGCTGATCCGTAACTGGTCAGTTATAAAGGCAGAGTTCGGGTCGACTGAGAATCAAGCTGCGTGATGTGAATAACCAAGATGGGATTTTCCCCCTCCACTCGGAGAGATATTCTCTGGGCCCTCTCATGAGATATGATTCAGAAAGCATGGCCATGCACGACTCGGTTAAGTGTTAACCGAGGCGATCGACTAAGAGTTAGTCGGGTGAATCACTTATCTTGGATAGAGAAGAGAGTCGGACTATTTAAGGGATGACAATTATTCGCCTATAGTCTGACAAGGTATATCGTGAGGCAAAAGGGACTCGGACGTAAGTCGCATTGGAAAGGCAAGTCATCATGACTCTTTGGTACTTGGGAGTCGGCACGTTCTGCTAGGAGCCGCTACCGACTGATCGATTGAGAGTCGGACTCCAATCGTGTCCAAGTAGCCATGAGCCTGCGGGGTCACACACTTAAGAGCGGGAGCATGTTCGGATTGGATCTGAATCTGTAATCTGGTTGGGTTGGACCTAAACCGGATTAGGACTGAGTTAGTGAGTTGGACTCACGGTGACTAGTTTTATATGGGCTTTAGTGAATGGGTCGCACGAGGAGAGCCCACGTTCACTCCCTATATATAGTGGAGCACCGTAACCCAGAAAGGTTAATCGTTGTTCGGTTAGGTCATTCCATGTGTTGGAAACCCTAGCTCCATAGCAGTTCTACCGTCGACACGAACCTAGCAGTTCGCCGCCGGTGCTCCTCCTTGCACGTGTGAATACCAGCAGAGGTGTTGTACGATCAGCACCAGGACGATCGGATCGCAAAGGACTGCACTGCATCAACTGACGCGCTTCATCAGTAATCCGCAACTGCGCGTCTAGTGGTAAACCTCATGGCCTTCTACCTCAGCTGGATCTTGGGATCACCACGTTAGAGGAAAGTTTTTGTTTTATCTCCGCGTGGCCCAACACTTTAAGTGAGGAATCATCTTATAATGCTACCGTCGCGATCTAAGCATAATAATATACATAAAAGGATAAAGATCACATGCATATAATTTTATGTGACATGGTATAGCCAATCTCCGCGCAATGATCTCCATCTTGTGCGTGCCAGCATGATCTCCATCACTCCACCATGATTGCCTCCACCACGAATAGCAACTACAACTATTGCTAACTACTTAGCGATAAAGTAAATCTATTACATGGCGTATAAGAAGTTGACACACAGGTCATACACAATTATAAAGACAACCATATGGCTCCTGCCGGTTGTGTACTCATCGACATGCAAGTCGTGAAATATTACAAAACATGATCATTGCATACAACATACACATCACATCTTGGGCCATACCATATCATAGAAACACTCCCTGCAAAAACAAGTTAGACGCCTCTACTTTGTTGTTGCATGTTTTACGTGGCTTATGGGAGTAACAAGCTAAGAACGATTCTTACCTACGGAAAGCCACAACGGTGATATTATGGTTGCCAACATCCGGTGTAAATCCCATGACAACTATAGTGAGAGAAACTGGCATCCACCAGCCGCATGTGTGGAACAAGCCACACGTCAAGTGCGGAGCCGGTCTCGTGAACGAGGTCGCGTAAAGTTGGCCTGGACCGCTTCGATCTCACTATCCCGCGTCATAAGAAGTACACAACAAGAGGCTTGCAACAGAAAACATCAACGCCCGCAACAAGCATGTTGCGTTCTACTCGTGAAACACATCTACACATAGATCTAGCTCTGATACCACTGAAGGGTTTCGTAGCATAGTAAATCAAATTTTTCTACGGATGCGAACGGGAAAAGCCAAGATCTAATCTAGGAGATGCAAACAACGAGAGGGATAGATGAGATCTTCATACCCTTGAAGAAATCGCATAGCGGAACGTTTAACAGAACGTGGTTGATGTAGTCGTACTAGCCTTCTCCTCCTCGCGATCCGATCTGATCCAACGCCGCAAGTGGCGACGCCTCCGAGAGATGCACACGTACGTCACCTCGATGTCTCCTCCTTCCTCGGTCCAACAAGTGGGGTGGAGAGATAGATTGGATCTACAACACGACGACGTGGTGCAAAGGTGGAGAGTTTCTGCGGCAGGGCTTCGCCTACGCGCAATCGAGAGAGAGAGAGAGAGAGGAGAGGGCAGCAGTATGGCGGCTAGGGTTTTTGGGGTGTGGGAGGAGGGTGCGCCCCTGCCCTCTTTATATAGATGGCTATCCGTCTGCCCTTGCCCCTCCTCCAAGCCCTAGGGCCGGCGGACACATGGGTGGAGTGGGAGGCAAGTTCCCCCTTCTAGAAGCTCTCCCTAGGGTTTCCCCTAGGGCTTGGCCGGCTGGGCCTATGGGGCCTTGTGCCCCTGGCCCAATGCGGTCAGGGCACTACCTCGTAGGCCCACTCCCCCCTCCGATAAGTGGGGCCACGTTGGTCCCACTCCAGAAGCTTCTAGAACCTTCTGGTACAATACCGAACATTCCGAAACAATTCCGAAATCCAAAAACTGCTTTCCCTTATATGAATCTTATTCTCCGGACCATTCCGGAACCTCTCGCGATGTCCTGGATCTCATCCGAGACTTCGAACAACAACTCATAAACCAATTATCCATTCTATCCTAGCGTCGAGACACGTTAAGTGTGTGACCCTACGGGTTCGAGAATATGCAGACATTATCTTCTATCAATAATCAACAGCGGGGTCTAGAAACCCATATTGACTCCCACATATTCATCGATGATCATATCGGATGAACCACGATGCCAGGATTCAATTAATCCCATATATATATATATTCCCTTCGTCACGCGATATTTTACTTGCCCGAGATTCGATCGTTGGCATCGGCATACCTAGTTCAATCTTGTTCACAACAAGTACTTTACTCGTTCCGTAATCCGATATCACTTTGTGATTAACTCCTTAACCACTTGATTGCAAGCCGTGTTGATATCGATTACCGAGTGGGCCCGAAGTATATCTCTCCGACTTGGGAGGGACAAATCTCATCTCGATACATACAACCCAACAAGTACTTTCCGATCACCTGAGAGACACCTTTATGATCACCCTCTCATAGGATGACGTTTGATGACCCCAAAGCTTTCTTCCGATACCAGGGAGTTGTATTATCTCATGGTCTAAGGAATACAATATTTGACATAAGAAAAAGCTTCGCAAAGATGAACACGATGATACGATCTAATTGCTCTGCTTGATTTGGGTCTGTCCATCATATCATTCTCCCAATGACATGATCTCATTATTAATTGACAACTCATGTCTATGGTTAGGAAACCTTAACCATCATTAATCAATGAGCTAGTCCATAGAGGCGTACTAGGGACACGGTGTTGTTCATAAACCACACAAGTATTAAAGTTTCCGCTTAATACAATTCTAGCATGGAATATAAACTTTATCATGAACAAGAATTATAATAATAACATCTTTATTATTGCCTCTAGGGCATAATTCCAACAGTATGTGCCTCCTCCGCTTGTCCAGTTAGATTTGTGATTTGATAGATTGTATCTTGAGTATTTTGCTGCTATAGGTGTTAGGTTGTGTGGGCTTGCATGCTTGTTCTATGCTTAGATATTTCATTTTGATGCATGTGTAGCCCTCTAGCAAGTTCCTATAGTAGTTTTTCATTATTTATCAACTTGGAAATAACTTGGTTTGATGTTTGTTTAAAAATTTCAGAAAAAGTGGTCATGGACAACCACACCTATGGTGAAATATTTGAGAGGCTTCTAGAAGGACAAGGCCTTCAAGATCATCCTCCCGAGCCAGGACCTCATACAATGAGGATCTCATTACACCGCGATTTGGCGATGAGGGAGATGAGGGGGATGCGCACCCTTCCACCTTTCCTTGCCCAACCTTTTTGCAGGCAGCTGGGATTCTTAATGACTTTCTAACCTTGGTTTGGAGGGTTGGACTAAAAAGTTATATGCAGGATGAGAGCGTGCAGTATGCTACGCTTACTAAAACCTTTATGTAGGTCTCATTGCCTCTAGGTTGCTAGCTCTCCATGGTTTAGAGCCTCACCATTCAGATTATCGGTTCCCCATAGAGAGGCTTGATCTTGATTCCATGGTCCTGCATAATTTTGTTTCTTCTTGGGATACTGTGAGAAGTCTACCGTATGAATCATCTGATGGGTTTCGCGGCATAGTAAATCAAAATTTTCTACGGAGGCGAACAGAGGGAAGCCAAGATCTAATCTAGGAGATGCAACCAATGAGAGAGATTGGATTAGATCTTCATACCCTTGAAGATTCGCACAGCGGAACGTTCGTCGGAACGTGGGTGATGTAGTCGTACTCGCTTCTCCTCCTCGCGATCCGATCCGATCTAGCACCACAAGTGGCGGTGCCTCCGTGAGATGCACACGTGCAGCACCTCGACGTCTCCTCCTTCCTCGGTCCAGCAAGTATGGTGGAGAGACAGATTGGATCTACAACGCGACGGCGCGGTGTATGTGGTGGAGAGTTTCTGCAGCAGGGCTTCGCCTACACGCAGTCGGGAGGGAGAGAGAGAGGAGGGCAGCAGGGCGACTGGCTTGAGGGGAAGGTGTGTGTGTGTGGGGGGGGGTGGTGCGCCCCAGCCCTCTTTATATAGAGGGGTGGGCGGCTGCCCTAGCCCCTCCCCCAAGCCCAAACCGGCGGCCAAAGGAGGAGGAGTGGGGGGCAAGGAAACCCCCCTTCTAGAAGGTCTAGTTAGGGTTTTACCCTAGCTGGACGGTTGGGCCCTATGGGGCCTTGTGCCTCTGGCCCAATGCGGCCAGGGAACTCCCTCATAGGCCGATGCCCCCTCCCGGAAGGTGGGGACACGTTTGTCCCCTTCCGGAAGGTTCTAGAAGCTTCCAGTACAATACCGATTAACCCGGAACAATTCCGAACTCCAAAAACTGCACTACCTTATATGAATCTTATTCTCCGGACCACTCCGGAACCTCTCGTGATGTCCCGGATCCCATCCGAGACTCCGAACAAAAACTCATAAACCAATTATCCAATCTATCCTAGCGTCAAGACACGTTAAGTGTGTGACCCTGCGGGTTCGAGAATATGCAGACATGATCTTCTATCAATAATCAACAGCGGGGTCTGGAAACCCATATTGACTCCCACACATTCATCGATGATCATATCGGATGAACCACGATGCCAGGATTCAATCAATCCCATATATATATTCCCTTCGTCTCGCGATATTTTACTTGCCCGAGATTTGATCGTCGGTACCATCATACCTAGTTCAATCTCGTTCAAAGCAAGTACTTTACTCGTTCCGTAATCCGATATCACTGTGTGATTAACTCCTTAACCACATGCTTGCAAGCGGTGTTGATATCGATTACTGAGTGGGCCCAAAGTATATCTCTCCGACTTGGGAGGGACAAATCCCATCTCGATACATACAACCCAACATATACTTTCCGATCACCTGAGAGACACCTTTATGATCACCCTCTCATAGGATGACGTTTGATGACCTCAAAGCTTTCTTCCGATACTAGGGAGTTGTATTATCTCATGGTCTAAGGAATACAATATTTGACATAAGAAAAGCTTCGCAAAGACGAACACGATGGCACGATCTAATTGCTTCGCTTAGTTTGGGTCTGTCCATCATATCATTCTCCCAATGATATGATCTCATTATTAATTGACAACTCATGTCCATGGTTAGGAAACCTTAACCATCATTAATCAATGAGCTAGTCCTTAGAGGCATACTAGGGACACGGTGTTGTTCACAAACCACACAAGTATGAAAGTTTCCGCTTAATACAATTCTAGCATGGAATATAAACATTATCATGAACAAGAATTATAATAATAACATCTTTATTATTGCCTCTAGGGCATAATTCCAACAATAATAACATCAGTAAGAGACATCATCGATCGGACCATATGTAATAAGGTTCGATTCCGGCGTTCAGACACACCATTGCGCTGTGGTGTTCCGGGTGGCGTGAGTTGCGAAACGATTCCGCTTGCTTTAAGATGCGTGAGAAAATCAAAACTCAAATATTCACCTCCACGATCGGATCGTAGAAACTTAATCTTTCTGTTACGATGGTTCTCCACTTCATTCTGAAATTCCTTGAACTTTTCAAATGTTTCAGATTTATGTTTCATTAAATAGATATACCCATATCTACTTAAGTCATCGGTAAAAGTGAGAAAGTAGCGATATCCACCGCGCGTCGAAACACTCATCGGTCCGCATACATCGGTATGTATGATTTCCAACAAGTCCGTTGCTCGCTCCATCATACTGGAGAACGGGGTTTTGATCATCTTGCCCATGAGGCATGGTTCGCATGTGTCAAATGATTCAAAATCAAGAGACTCCAAAAGTCCATCAGAATGGAGTTTCTTCATGCGTTTTACACCAATATGACCTAGACGACAGTGCCACAAATAAGTAGTATTATCACTATCTACTTTGCATCTCTTAGCCTCAATGTTATGGATGTGTGTTTCATCCCTTTCGAGATTTAGAAGAAATAAACCATTCACAATAGGTGCATGACCATAAAAGATGTTACTCATGTAAATAGAAAAACCATATTTCTCCGATTTAAATGAATAACCGTCTTGCAATAAACAAGATCCAGAAATAATGTTCATGCTCAACGCAGGCACATAATAACATTTATTGAGGTTTAAAACTAATCCCGAAGGTAAAACTAAGGAGAGCGTGCCGACGACCATCACATCAACTCTTGATCCGTTGCCAACGCGCATCGTCACCTCATCCCTCGCAAGCCGCCGTCTATTTCGTAGCTCCTGTTTCGAGTTACAAATATTAGCAACTGAACCAGTATCAAATACCGAGGCACTACAACGAGGGCTAGTAAGGAAAACATCAATAACATGTATATCAAATATACCTTTGATGGTGCCAGCCTTCTTGTTCGCTAAGTACTTCGGACAGTTGCGCTTCCAGTGACCCTTGTCCTTGCAATAGAAGCACTCAATGTCCGGCATAGGACCAGGCCTGAGCTTCTTCTCAGCAGGGGCAACGCGCTTGCCGCCGCCTTTCTTGAAGGGCTTCTTTGCACCCTTACCTTTCTTGAAGGTGGGGGGCTTGTTGACCATCAACACATGATTATTATTTTTGATGTCCACCTACGCTACTTTCATCTTAGCGAAGAGCTCAGTGATCATATCAGTGGAGCCAATCTGATTGTGAGCAACTACAAAACTTTTGTAGCTAGGAGGGAGTGACTGCAGAACTCTGTCAATCTTGAGCTCCTCTGGAATCTTGCAATCCAGTTGCTCAAGGCGTTGGGTGTAGCCCGACATCTTAATGGCGTGCTCACTAACGGAACTCCCTTCCTCCATCTTGTAGTTAAAGAATTTCTTAGAGATCTCATATCTCTCAGAACGGGCCTGAGTCTGAAACATAGTTTTCAGCTCCTCAAGAATCTCAAAGGGCCCTGCGAACTCCTCAAAACGATTTTGAAGATCCGATTCCATAGCATACAACATGGCGATCTTAATCAAATCATAATCATCCTTGCGCGACTGATAAACAACTTTCTCATCAGCCGGCGCATCTATAGCAGGGGCGTCACCTAGCGCTTTCTCAAGGACATAGTCCTTTTGTCCGCCAGCGAGAATGATTCTCAGAATGCGGAACCAATTGGTGAAGTTAGACCCATTGTTTCTAAGCTTTTCTATCTCAGCAAAAACGTTGAAGTTGAAGTTGGACTTAGCCATGTGATCTACAGTATTTGCAAGTACAATTTAGACTATGTTCATGATAAATAGTTCAACTTAATCAAATTACCAGATGAACTCCCACTAAATTCAACATCCCTCAAGTTGTTTAGTGAACATGATCCAAATTCACCACACCTAATCCGATCATCACGAGAAGAGATGTGGTTTCAATGGTGGACAACGAAGTGTCGATCATATCATTCATATGACTCATGCTTAACCTTTCGGTTCATGTGTTCCGAGGCCATGTCTGTACATGCTAGGCTCGTCAAGTTAGACCCAAGTATTTCCGCGTGTGCAAAACTGGCTTGCACCCGTTGTATGTGAGCGTAGAGTCTATATCACCCGATCATCACGTGATGCTTGGACACGACGAACTTTCGCAATGGTGCATACTTGGGGAGAACACAATTTTTATCTTGACTTTAAGTGAGGAATCATCTTATAATGCTACCGTCGCGATCTAAGCATAATAAGATACATAAAAGGATAAACATCACATGCATATAACTTTATGTGACATGGTATAGCTAATCTTCGCGCAATGATCTCCATCTTGTGCGTGCCGGCATGATCTCCATCACTCCACCATGATTGCCTCCATCACGAATAGCAACTACAACTATTGCTAACTAATTAGCGATAAAGTGAAACTATTACATGGCGTATAAGAAGTTGACACACAGGTCATACACAGTTATAAAGACAACCATATGGCTCCTGCCGGTTGTGTACTCATCGACATGCAAGTCGTGAAACATTACAAAACATGATCATCGCATATATTATACACATCACATCTTGGGCCATACCATATCACAGAAAACACTCCCTGCAAAAACAAGTTAGACGCCTCTACTTTGTTGTTGCATGTTTTACGTGGCTTATGGGAGTAGATGCTAAGAACGATTCTTACCTACGGAAAGCCACAACGGTGATATTATGGTTGCCAAACTCCGGTGTTAATCCCATGACAACTATAGTGAGAGAAACAGGCATCCACTAGCCGCATGTGTGGAACAAGCCACACGTCAAGTGCGGAGCTGGTCTCGCGAACGACGTCGCGTAAGGTTGGCCTGGACCGCTTCAATCTCACTATCCCACGTCATAAGAAGAACACAAACAAGAGGCTTGCAACATAAAACATCAACGCCCGCAACAACCATGTTGCGTTCTACTCGTGAAATACATCTACGCATAGATCTAGCTCTGATACCACTGATGGGTTTCGCGGCATAGTAAATCAAAATTTTCTACGGAGGCGAACAGAGGGAAGCCAAGATCTAATCTAGGAGATGCAATCAACGAGAGAGATTGGATTAGATCTTCATACCCTTGAAGATTCGCACAGCGGAACGTTCGTCGGAACGTGGGTGATGTAGTCGTACTCGCTTCTCCTCCTCGCGATCCGATCCGATCTAGCACCACAAGTGGCGGTGCCTCCGTGAGATGCACACGTGCAGCACCTCGACGTCTCCTCCTTCCTCGGTCCAGCAAGTATGGTGGAGAGACGGATTGGATCTACAACGCGACGACGCGGTGTATGTGGTGGAGAGTTTCTGCAGCAGGGCTTCGCCTACACGCAGTCGGGAGGGAGAGAGAGAGGAGGGCAGCAGGGCGACTGGCTTGAGGGGAAGGTGTGTGTGGGGGGGTGGTGTGCCCCCATCCCTCTTTATATAGAGGGGTGGGCGGCTGCCCTAGCCCCTCCCCCAAGCCCAAACCGGCGGCCAAAGGAGGAGGAGTGGGGGGCAAGGAACCCCCCCTTCTAGAAGGTCTAGTTAGGGTTTTACCCTAGCTGGCCGGTTGGGCCCTATTGGGCCTTGTGCCCCTAGCCCAATGCGGCCAGGGCACTCCCTCATAGGCCCATGCCCCCTCCCGGAAGGTGGGGCCACGTTGGTCCCCTTCCGGAAGGTTCTAGAAGCTTCCGATACAATACCGATTAACCCGGAACAATTCCGAACTCCAAAAACTGCACTGCCTTATATGAATCTTATTCTCCGGACCACTCCAGAACCTCTCGTGATGTCCCGGATCCCATCCGAGACTCCGAACAAAAACTCATAAACCAATTATCCAATCTATCCTAGCGTCGAGACACGTTAAGTGTGTGACCCTGCGGGTTCGAGAATATGCAGACATGATCTTCTATCAATAATCAACAACGAGGTCTGGAAACCCATATTGACTCCCACACATTCATCGATGATCATATCGGATGAACCACGATGCTAGGATTCAATCAATCCCATATATATATTCCCTTCGTCTCGCGATATTTTACTTGCCCGAGATTTGATCGTCGGTACCGTCATACCTAGTTCAATCTCGTTCACAGCAAGTACTTTACTCGTTCCGTAATCCGATCACTTTGTGATTAACTCCTTAACCACATGCTTGCAAGCGGTGTTGATATCGATTACTGAGTGGGCCCGAAGTATATCTCTCCGACTTGGGAGGGACAAATCCCATCTCGATACATACAACCCAACAGATACTTTCCGATCACCTGAGAGACACCTTTATGATCACCCTCTCATATGATGACGTTTGATGACCTCAAAGCTTTCTTCCGATACCAGGGAGTTGTATTATCTCATGGTCTAAGGAATACAATATTTGACATAAGAAAAGCTTCGCAAAGACGAACACGATGACACGATCTAATTGCTTCGCTTAGTTTGGGTCTGTCCATCATATCATTCTCCCAATGATATGATCTCATTATTAATTGACAACTCATTTCCATGGTTAGGAAACCTTAACCATCATTAATCAATGAGATAGTCCTTAGAGGCATACTAGGGACACGGTGTTGTTCACAAACCACACAAGTATTAAAGTTTCCGCTTAATACAATTCTAGCATGGAATATAAACATTATCATGAACAAGAATTATAATAATAACATCTTTATTATTGCCTCTAGGGCATAATTTCAACATTATCCTTTGTCAAGCATGGTTGGAGAGGGGGTAGGACTGAGAAAGTAGTCTATTTGCCTGCAACTGCTTTGTTTAATTTTGATAATAGGCAAGGATGATCACTCACGGAGGAGGAGTTTGACACTTACGTGGCGGAGCTCTCCCAGCAAGAGGAGAATGTTGGAGAGGATGTCGAAGATGATTCGTTTCAGCCCTCCAACATGGGAGAGTCTTCATACCAACAGCCCTCCTATGTTTAGGGCGTTTCTACCCGCGCTATTGAGCCCCACTTAGGCCAAAAGCCTATGCTTGGGGGGAGGTACACCGACATCACACTCATCTATATATCATCTTTCGTCGGTTCTTTGTATATCCATTGTTTCGCTTTCTTTTTGGTTTTTGATTCTTTTTTCTCAAAACACAAAAATACCAAAAATATTTTAGTTGTTTCTCTTGGTTTGTTTCTTTGCTTTTTAGCTTTGGTTTGCCTTAAAGAAAAATCCAAAGATTTTGCTTTGTTTGCTTTGCTTTGTTTGCTTTGCTTTGCTTTGTTTTTGCTTTGTTTGCTTGCTTTAAAAAAACCGAAAACACCAAAAATATTTATTGTTCTTCTTTGGTTTTGTGAAGTTCTTTGCAGGGTTCAGCTGTCCTCAGTAGATTTTGGTTTCATGTTATTATTCAAGTCACACAAGTGAAGGGCAATAATGAAGATTAAGACAACTTGAGGTGTGGTAAGAGGCTGGTAAAGAACTCTATTTGTTTTCATTTTTATACATATACTCATCATGGTGAGCATGCTTAGTCTGTTCATGTTATTTATGGATGCTTACACTGGTGGAAAACAGGCCTCTAGTCTCGAGCCGCAACGGGCTCTAGTCCCGGTTTTGGGCCCGGGACTGCGAAAATGGGACTAGAGCCCCCCCTCTAGTCCCGGCTCGCAACGGCTCGCGACTGATAACAACCACGTGGTTGTTTCAGCGCCGCGAGGGGCGGAAACCCTCTAGTCCCGGGCTGTAACACCACCCGGGACTAAAAGGTTTCCTGCCGCGGCAGAGAAACACCACATTTCTCTGCCGCGGCAGAGATTGTGTATTTCCTTTTTTTTGCCATTTTGTTCCTTTTTGGTTTTGTGTTTCACTATAACAAACATATATTTCAGTATACATATTATACGCTACTACATACATACTACACGTCGAATCATTTATATAATTAATCGATCCCTTGCAAGCATACATATAATCAATCATATCAAAAGGAAGAAATGTTTTGAAATTACATGGTCATTGATGAATATATATATCATATGAGCTACATGGAGATGACTAAGGCAAATCGAGTTCCACGTCATCCGCATAATGCTCTCCATGTACATCAAGGACTTCCTTCATCATAAATCCCGCCAGCTCCTCTTGAATTGCTCTTATGCGTTGGTCTGGCTCTATTTTCTCTTGCAAATCATAAATATAATGTAAGTCAACTTTCCGCTTACTGTTCAACTCACGGATGTACTCGCAGACGTAGTATCCACATAAATGAGTTCCCGGTGGCTACTGTAAACTCTTCGCCATTTTATAAGTTAGCTCCTCTTTGAATGGACCTGGTATTTTCTGTCTGAACCGTGTCCAACACCTGCTCGGCAAAGAAAATGAACAAAGGAGTTATTAGTTACTTTATATCAGGAAATGAATGAAAGAGGACGATATAATGCGATAATGATTGAAATTACTTATGGAGCATTGCTTTCATGTCGCTCCACTTCTCTTGGTCCCAACTTAATGAGTCGTGGAATTCAACTAGGGAGTTGTCAACTTGAATGTTTAGCAAGATCCAGTGGAATATGCGGACATTTACATAAGCATACATGCATAGCTCATCCAGTAAGCAAAAATAAAATGTGTACAAGATATAAACACTCACTTGAAGTTGTAAGGAAATAGTATTTCCTTAACAAAATTATGCTATGTTAAGAACCTGGACAGGTCTTCCTCCACGTCTTTGGGGTGATTCTTTAACGTATATTTATTAATGATATATGGGTCAATGAACCCAACGTCGTATCTTCTAACTCTTTTGCATTCAAGCATCTTCATTCCGCGGAATATAATATCATCATACAAAAGGATATATAGTTAGGATAATATATTAAATGCAATGAACGAGCTAAAGCTACAAACTTAATTATAGAAATAAATAACTTACAGACAGTAGCAACCAATGATAGATTTGTCGAGGACGCGCTGGTTGTATAACTGAAACAGTTCGGTCATTTGAACCTGTATCGAGTATGGTTTGAAGTGATGCTCCTTTCTAACGTCCACCGGAAACCAATCTTTATGATGCTTTTTTCTGCTTGAGACATGTACCATTCATGCAGATTTCGCATATGTGTGGATAGATGCGCGAGCTCCTCATTACTGACTAGAGGCTGCCCTTGGACATACTGCCGTACTATCTGACCCACTAGCGTATCTTCATAGCCTAAATATTGACCAAGAGACATATTTGCTTCGTTAGCAAGTGCTTTGGCCTTCGATACAGTGATTCCCATAAGTGCAACATTATTACGGGCTCTAGGGTCCATTATTTGCATGTCCATATCCATTTCAGCTCTGAAGGCCTTGTCGAGGTCTGAAATGACTTTGAGCGGGGCAACCGATTGATTCTTCTGTGCTCCGAGCTGGGCAACTTGCTTCCCGCTTTTTGCACTTGTGATTTTTTTCTTCTGTGCTTGCTTAATAATCTCCCGGTCATAGTCTGATTCCAGATTCATCGATATCTGGGATGGTTGCTCAAGAAAGGACTTAGCCCACTTTTTGGTTTTTTCGTTATATACCGGCTTTGGCTCAGGATTTTTGGGTGCAAAATGCGCCTTAACTTGGGCAGCCACATCCGCGTTAGTTTCCTCATCGGTCTTGTCATAAGGTCTCTTTGGAAGAGCCGGCGGGATATCGACTATCTTCGACGTTTGACCTTTCTTTGATGTGGGGCGCGGGGGACCGTCGAACTTCCGTTTCTTCGACGAGGTAGTAGTATTGCACGGAGGCGGAGGCGGAGATCGAGTTGATGTACTCATGCTGCGGCGATCGTCAGCGGGGTGGGGTGGACTTGGAGGTTGGCGATAATCGGGTTGGGGTGGACTTGGAGGTTGGCGATAATCGGGTTGGGGTGGACTTGGAGGTTGGCGATAATCGGGTTGGGGTGGACTTGGAGGTTGACGATATTCGATGCGGGGTGGATTTGGATTCCTTGGAGTCGGTGGCCTTGGCGCCGAGCCTAGAAACTTGATGTACTTCTTATTCCATAGAATGATGTTGCGCTTGACATCTCCTAGTTTCGTAAGGCCTTCAGGCATAGCGATTTCAATCTCTAGGTCCGCAAAATCCTCCACTATGTCATCCACCGTGACACGAGCATAGCCTGGTGGAATCGGAAGTGAATGGTGGAGTGCTCCAGGTAGACAAGGTAAAGCAGTGCCGATCGCCACCTTGAAGGACAGGTTGTTCATTGGCTGATGTAGCTCACATTGTGCCATCTCTCTGACATCATCCACGGGGTAGTGAGGAGCCGGTGCATCATCCAGCAGTGCTTGATCATCAGCACGGACCTCCGTGGAAGCCACGCTGCTTCTCCGTTGGCTAAGATCCAACGCAGGATCATCAGACTGTGGGTGAGTTGACGACGGCGGCCTTTGGCTAATTTCATGCATGAGGTTCTTCAGATCAGCTAGGTCCTGCTCTACCCTGGAGATCCGGTCTGCCTCCCGATCCTTCTTTCTCTGACGGCTTCTGTAACTGGCATCATACTGAGGAAACCCTTCCTTCCACGAGACACCGACGCCTTTGCCTAGTGTTCGTCCTCCCTTTTCAGGATTCCCTAGGGCATGTGTCAGCTCGTCGTTCTATCTCTCGGGACGGAACAATCCCAATTGAGCATCGTTCATTGCTTGAATAAGGTCTTGGGAGGGTTTTAGAATTTTATCATGAAATAATGCCTTCCCTGTTTCTAGGTCCAAGGATCCCCCGTGCCCGTACCACCAGTGCTTTGACCTCTCGGGCCATCCATCTGTACCAGGAGTGACGCCTCTAGCCCTCATATCCTTCTCCATAGTTTCCCACTTAGGGATGGCACTCTTGTAGCCACCTGTCCCCATTTTATGATGGTATTTCTTGTTGGCAGCATTTAACGCGTCCTTTGCCGACTTTGCCTTTGCTTTATCAGATTGCCTGTACTGTACAAAATCGGGCCACTGTTCTCTCAACTTCTCGTTTACTCCTTTGAAGTCTGGAGTTTTCTTTTTCGCGACATATTTCGCGTATAAACTTTTCTTGTGGTTCTGGTACAGTTCAGCCATCTTGCTTAGTGCCCACTCCTTGACTTTCGCTCTATTTTCAAGCCCACCCGGCCTTGGGGTAATACCATCTACCTCAAATTCCTCATACTCTGGAGGTAGTATGAAATGCGCTATGAGCTTCTGCCAAAGGTCATCTTTGGCATCATCGGTGACATAGCTGTTGGATTCTTCACCGGCTTTCTTTGACTTATTCCATTCTTGGATGGTGATCGGCAGGTTGTCCCTAACAAGCACCCCGCATTGATTTATAAACATCTTCCGGTGCTTCTCTAGAGCAATCGGTTCACCATCATCATCTATTTCTTCGATGGTGAACCTCTGGTTACCATCCAACTTTTTGTTCGGCCCTCGTTTTGTTCGAGCTGTCGATTGCTTCGATCCGGTGGGCTAAAAGAAGAAGAGAGAGTGATTAATATATATCTAGATCAGTTAATGAATAGAGGTAACACGAGACTTTATACATATATATATGTACCTCGCCGGATCCTGTCGAGGGGCCATCATTATTATTGTTATTTGTTTGCCCTTCGTCCATCTGGTCTTCCCCTTGGTACATTAGGTTTTCCTCTAGTCCATCACCGGATGGATTCAGATATGAGGATATCTCTTCCTCGAGAAAAATATCTTCGGCGCCGGTAGTAATAAGAGAAATTTCACCTCTTATCATGCCCTGAAGAAAACCTTCACCGATGCGACCAGGATCTTCGGATGGATCCATGACTTAATTATATTTAACAAAAAGAGAGTTAAACAGGTTAGAAAAAACAATAATCCTAATAACTAAAACAATATAATCCTAATTATAATAACTTAAACAAAAAAATAACCCTAATCCTAATCCTAATTCTAATTCTAATCTTAATAAATAAAACAAAAAAATCACTAAAACAATAATCCTAATCCTAAAAAATTATATAAACAATTATATATTCCTAAAAACAACTAAAAACAATTATATAAACAATTATATATTCCTAAAAAAAGAAACTAAAAACAATTATATAAACAATTATATATTCCTAAAAACAACTAAAAACAATTATATATTCCTAAAAACAACTAAAAACAATTATATAAACAATTATATATTCCTAAAAACAACTAAAAACAATTATCTAAACAATTATATATTCCTAAAAAAAGAAACTAAAAACAATTGTATAAACAATTATATATTCCTAAAAACAACTAAAAACAATTATATATTCCTAAAAAAGAAACTAAAAACAATTATATAAACAATTATATATTCCTAAAAAAAGAAACTAAAAAAAATTATATATTCCTAAAAACAACTAAAAACAATTATATAAACAAATATATATTCTAAAAAAAGAAACTAAAAGCAATTATATATTCCTAAAAAAAGAAACTAAAAATGCTACTAAAAATTCTACTAAGATATAAAAAAAGAAACTAAAAATTCCTAGCTAAAAAACGCACGTCAAGGCGGCGGCGGCGCGCGTTGCGGGGCGGCAGGACAGCGCGGCGGCACGGAGGAGCGGCGGAGCACGCACGGCCGGAGACGAGGGCGGCGGCGCGGTGGAATCGGCGTCTCGGCAGCACCTCCCCTGCGTCTTTGATGCTTCGTCTTCGTCTGCTTCGTTCGTCGAGAAATGCTAAGTGTTGGGCAGCCCCTTGGTGCGCGGAATATATACAGACAGACCTTTAGTCCCGGGCTAAGCCACTGCCCGCGACTAAAGGGTCTTTAGTCCCGGGCCGTGGCTTAACCCGCGACTAAAGACCCCCCCTTTAGTCGCGGGTTAAGCCACGACCCGGGACTAAAGGGTTTTTTCGGCCACTTCCTTTTCGCGCGCGCAGGCACCCTTTAGTCCCGGGTCCAGCCACGACCCGCGACTAATTGTTTTTTTGTAAATTTTCTTTTTTTAATTCAAAAACTTTGGAAAATCATTCTTTTATTGTAATAATCCAAATAACACAAATAATGTGTCTATTATTATAAAAAAATATAAAGAATCTTAATATAATATCCATTTATCTATTTGCATCATTTATAAATTATTTCATTTGTAAATTTTCTTTTTTTAATCCAAATCAAATATAAAAACTTTGAAAAATCATATCTTTTATTGTAATAATCCAAATAACACAAATAATATGTCTATTATTATCAGAAAAATATAAAGAATCTTAATATAATATCCATTTATCTGTTTGCATCATTTATAAATTATTTCATTTGTAAATTTTCTTTTTTAAATTCAAATCAAATATAAAAACTTTGGAAAATCATATCTTTTATTGTAATAATCCAAATAACACAAATAATATGTCTATTATTATCAGAAAAATATAAAGAATCTTAATATAATATCCATTTATCTGTTTGCATCATTTATAAATTATTTCATTTGTAAATTTTCTTTTTTTAATTCAAATCAAATATAAAAACTTTGGAAAATCATATCTTTTATTGTAATAATCCAAATAACACAAAAAATATGTCTATTATTATCAGAAAAATATAAAGAATCTTAATATAATATCCATTTAGTCCTGATTGTAGTCACAAACCGGGACTAAAGATATTTCCCGCCATTTCCCACCGCTTCCCGCCAAGTTTTCTCGCCCTTTCCTTTCTACGAGAGCTTTTAGTCCCGGATGTAGTCACTAACCGGGACTAAAGATATTTCCCGCCATTTCCCAAAGCTTCATGCCAAGTTTTCCCGCCCTTTCCCTCTATATTTAGGGCGATCGCACCATGGCTATCCACAATCCACACCTTCCTCTCTTAGAACAATGGACAACGCCTACTGGGCCATTCTGACCCTCGAGGAGACCGAGGCGCTGTGCGCCTCCAACTACCCTTGTCCGCCGGGCTACCGGCCGCCCGCCGGCTGGATGCTGAGCGCTGGAGGGGTTCCTGTCCCTCCTGTCCCTCAAGGTTCCGCACGCTAGGCGGCCATCACAAACCACTTCTACCACGAGCTCACGCCGGAGCAGCGGATGGATCCCTAGTGGGATCCCGACAACTACGACACCTGTAATGCCTTCTTCGCTAATAGGCGAGAAAGGGAGCTCGCCAGGTACAAGGGTGATGGCCCGCCAATGGTGAACCACAACGAAGTCGGCCGTCGTCTGTGGTGGGCAAACCGTACTATCATCGAAGTGATGCGCTACATCGCCGGGGGAGACCATCCTCGCCTGCGGTGCCCACGAGTCCACCCGCCACAGAGCCACAAAAAGGCCCCACACCGGCCCAGCGGTAGCGGCATCGTCTTCCAGGAGACCCCTCCCCCGCCCACCGTGAATCCGAGACTGGAATGACCCCTGGTATATGCCATCGATGGGCTGAGGATCCCCGGAGTGGCAGGTGACGATGACGATGACGATGACGATGACGAAGAAGACCCTGAAGCTGCGTACTATAGGACTAGGCATGATTATGACTAAAGGGGGCGTCTTTAGTCCTGAGTGTTAGCTAGTCCCGGTTTGTCCCGGTTTTTAATATTAATAAATGTCTTGAGTGTTACCTAATAAATAGAGGGAAATGCCTATATAAAGAGAGGGTTCATCTTTAGTCCCGGTTGGAGAAACCAACCGCGACTGAAGGTATTGCGGCAGACTAGGCCAGGCAACACTAATAATAGAGGTGAGTGTCGACATTATGTCGTGCGGCTTGTACCTTGTCCCGGTTGGTGTCACCAACCGGTACTAAAGATGAACCTTTAGTCTCGGTTGGAGAAACCAACCGCGACTGAAGGGATTGCGGCAGACTGGGCCAGGCAACACTAATAATAGGGGTGAGTGTCGACATTATGTCGTGCGGCTTGTACCTTGTCCCGGTTGGTGTCACCAACCGGGACTAAAGATGAACCTTTAGTCCCGGTTGGAGACACCAACCGGGACTAAACATGAGTCAGCACTAATAATAGGGGTGAGTGTCGACATTATGTCGTGAGTGTCGACATTATGCCGAGCTGCTTGTACTATAAATAGGCATACTTGTGAGTCCAGTCCTCCAGCCAGTTTGAGGCATCTCCAAGATGGTTTTCGAGAGCAGGGACACCACTACGGCTAGTTTCAGGGAGATGCCGACGGAGCCCAGTCCTCCGGCATCTCCGAGAAACTGGTCATAGAGGCACTCCCTAATATGTGAAATTAGTTAGCTCCCATGCGTATTGATCTAGTTAGAGAAGTTACAAGATGCAAGATGGTTTTCGAGAGCAGGGACACCACTACGGCCAGTTTCAGGGAGATGCCGACGGAGCCCAGTCCTCCGGCATCTCCGAGAAACTGGTCATAGAGGCACTCCCTAATATGTGACATCACGCGTTTGGAGATCAGATCTTAATGGTAAGTATGAATCGATACTAAAGGCCCTCCTTTAGTCCCGGTCCAGCCACAAAACGGGACTAACACACTCAAGATTGTTTGCAGACAACACTATAAAAATGGACACATGCATGGAGCATCTTCACTCATAAAATGTTACAATTATTACATATCATTTCTTCGCGTGTGTTCCTTTCTGATCCCGTCGTATCCATGGAGCATCTTCATTCATTAACATGATGCTTGGGTCATCCTTCACCGCGAAGGGCGTAATTTCATGAAACTTATCACAATCTTCTGACATGTCTATCTTGTCCTCCACTCCCACGATGTTTCTTTTTCCTGAAAGAACTATGTGGCGCTTTGGCTCATCGTCTGATGTATTCTTTTTCTTTTTTTTTCTTTTTCTAGGTTTGGTAGACATGTCCTTCACATAGAAAACCTGAGCCACATCATTGTCTAGGACGAATGGTTCGTCTAAGTACCCAAGATTGTTGAGATCCAACGATGTCATTCCGTATTTCTTGTCTACCTCAACCTCTCCTCCTGTCAGCTTGACCCATTTGCACCGAAACAAGGGGAACTTAAAAGTAGGTCCATAGTCAAGTTCTCATATCTCCTCTATGTAACCATAATATGTGGTCTTTGACCCATTGTTGTCTGTTGCATCAAAGCGGACACCACTGTTTTGGTTGGTTCTCTTTTTATCTTGGGCTATCATGTAAAATGTATAACGATTTATCTCGTACCCTTGGAAAGTCGATATAGTCGAAGATGGTGACCTAGACAACAAGTATAGTTGATCTCCAAGAGTGTTGTTTTTGATGAGATGTTGCAACCAACCGCCGAAACTCTTCATGTGTTCATCACTAATCCAAGAGTCATGCTTTCCAGGGTTGTTGGAGCTTAAGATTTTCTTGTGTTCCTCGATATATGGGGCTGCCAAGATAGAATTCTGTAGAACGGTGTAATGTGCTTCGGTGTAAGAATGTCCGTCTCTACATATTATTGATTTCCTTCCTAGCGTACCCTTTCCACTCAGGCTCCCCTCATACCGCGATTGAGGAAGACCAATCGGCTTAAGGTCAGGAACAAAGTCAACACAAAATTCAATGACCTCCTCTGTTCCATAGCCCTTGGAGATGCTTCCTTCTGGCCTAGCACGGTTACGAACATATTTCTTTAAGATTCCCATGAACCTCTCAAAGGTAAACATATTGTGTAGAAATACAGGACCAAGAAGTGAAATCTCTTCGACTAGGTGAACCAGCAGGTGCGTCATAATATTGAAGAAGGATGGTGGGAACACCAACTCAAAACTGACAAGACATTGGACCACATCATTCTGTAACCGTGGTCGATCTTCATGATTGATTATCTTCTGGGAGATTGCATTGAGAAATGCACATAGCTTCACAATGGGTACTCGAACATTATCTGGTAGAAGCCCCCTCAATGCAATCGGAAGCATTTGCGTCATAATCACGTGGCAGTCATGAGACTTTAGGTTTTGGAACTTTTTTCTGCCATATTTATTATCCCCTTTATATTCGACAAGAAGCCAGACGGGACCTTAATACTGCTTAGGCATTCAAAAAATATTTCCTTCTCTTGTTTGGTAAGAGCGTAGCTGGCATGACCTTGAAACCATTCTGGATGCAGGCCATCTGGGTCTTTCATACGTTGATGGTCCTTTCGTGCTTCCGGTGTATCTTTTGTCTTCCCATACACGCCCAAGAAGCCTAGCAGGTTCAAGCAAAGATTCTTCGTCACATGCATCACATCGATTGCAGAGCGGACCTCTAAGAATTTCCAATATGGTAGCTCCCAAAATATAGATTTCTTCTTCCACATGGGTGCGTGTCCTTCAGCGTCTTTCAGAACAGATTTTCCTCCAGGACCCTTTCCAAAGGTTACAAGTTGATCCAAATCTTTGACCATATCAAATATATCAGCACCAGTAAGCTCCTTAGGCTTCGTCTGGTGACATGCCAGACCGTTGAAATGCTTGCCTTTCTTTATTGGATGCTTGGCCAAAATAAATCGACGATGCTCATTGTATACATTCTTCTTACAATGTTCCAAATATATACTTTTAGTCTCATCTAAACAATGTGTGCATGCATTATATCCCTTGTTTGACTGTCCTGAAAGGTTACTAAGAGCAGGCCAATCATTGATTGTTACGAAAAGCAATGCTCGGAGGTTAAATTCTTCCTGCTTGTGCTCATCCCACACGTGTATCCCGGGTTCGTGCCACAACTGTAAAAGTTCTTCCACTAATGGCCTTAGGTACACATCAATGTCGTTGCCGGGTTGCTTCGGACCTTGGATCAACACTGGCATCATAATGAACTTCCACTTCATGCACAACCAAGGAGGAAGGTTATAGATGCATAGAGTCACGGGCCAGGTGCTGTGACTAGAGCTCTGCTCCCCAAAGGGATTCATGCCATCTGTACTTAGACCAAACCTTAAACTCCTTGCGTCATCTGCAAAGTCCGGGTACTTTCTATCGATTTTTCTCCATTGCGACCCATCAGCGGGGTGTCTCAACATCCCATCTGACTTACGTTCCTCTTTATGCCATCACAACAACTTGGCGTGCTCTTTGTTTCTGAATAAGCGTTTCAATCGTGGTATTATAGGAGCATACCACATCACCTTCGCAGGAACCCTCTTCCGAGGGGGCTCGCCCTCAACGTCACCAGGGCCATCTCGTCTAATCTTATACCGAAGCGAAGTGCATACCGGGCATGCATCTAAATTCTCATACTCCTCACCGCGGTAGAGGATGCAGTCATTAGGGCATGCATGTATCTTCTGAACCTCTAAACCTAGAGGGCAGACAACCTTCTTTGCTTCGTACGTACTGGCGGGCAATACGTTATCTTTTGGAAGCATATTCTTCATCATTTTCAGCAACTTTTCAAATGAGGAGTCAGGTATAGCACACTCAGCCTTCCATCGCAGCAATTCCAGTGTGCTGCCCAGCTTTTTCAGACCATTTTCGCAATTTGGGTACAACAACTTTTTGTGATCCTCTAGCATGTGATTGAACTTCTCCCTATCCTTTTCAGTTTGACAATCTCCTCGTGCATCGGCAATGGTCCGACCAAGATCATCAGCGGGTTCATCATGTGTCTCTTCTTCATCCTCCCCTTCAGCATCCCCCATGGAAGTATCTCCGTACTCAGGAAAACCATGATAGTTGTCATCCTCCTCCTCTTCTTCATTGTCTTCCATTATAACCCCTCTCTCTCCGTGCTTGGTCCAACAATTATAACTAGGCATGAAGCCGGACTTCAACAGGTGGCTGTGAAGGGTTTTTGAGTCAGAGTAATCCTTCTGATTCCTACATCCATTACATGGACAGAATACAAAATCATTGTGCTTGTTTGCATTAGCAACACGGATGAATTCATGCACGCCATTAATGAACTCACCAGAGCGTCGGTCAGTATCGTACATCCATTCCCGGACCATCTGCATTACAGTAAAAGTATATCAAAAACCATTACACAACATGATAAAATTATTACAAGTTATATTGAGAGCTTCTAGAGCATTAATTTTGAATTTTGAAAAATTTACATGCACCAATTTGTGAATTGGAGAAAACAATCAACATGATAAATGTGGAGTTTTTATTATTGTTATATCAGTGAAAACCACATTCCATTCTAAGATCTGAAACTCTAAAATTACACATTTCAATTTTCAGTAACTATGTGCCTAATCAAAATTTGTTACACATATATATCAAAATCCTTCTAGCTACTTCTAGAGCATGCATGCATTTGATCCATATCTCTATACTTCTAGAGCATTATAGAGCTAAAGTAGCAATAAGAGATGAAAGAATGAAGTTCTAACCTTTTAAATCTTTGGATTTAGGTGTTGCAAACTAAATCTTGACAAATCTTGAGAAAAAATGGCATGAACTCTCTTGCTTCTTTGATAAAAATGGCCACCATATGCTTTAGGTCAGCTGGCCAGGGAGCTGCATATATAGTGATGGACAATTAGTCCCGGGCCGTGATACGACCCGGGACTAATAGTCCCCGAAAAGAGATGTTGGCCCGCTCCAGCTTATTAGTCCCGGGCCGGGACTAATGCTCTAGTCCGGCCCGGGACTAATGCTCTGGTCCAGGCCGGGACTAGTGCTTATGGCCATTTCTAGCCGTTGGAGGCCTCACGGACCGGGACTAGTGCTAGCACTAGTCGCGGTTCGTGACGGGCCGGGACTGGTGACGTTGCTCTGATCGAACCGAAGGCCTGTTTTCCAGTAGTGTTAGTAGTTCTTGCTTTCTTGTGATTAGCCCCAGCTTGCTAATAGTTTGTAGCATGTCATATGAATGTTTGGTTGCATTATTATATTCATAACTTGGTATGATATTGTGGTATCCTCCTCTGAATGTTTCATGTGAATCGACTTGGCACATGCTCACGCATGCATATGACTAAACAACAGTCAGTAAGTCTCGATGATTTATTTTGTCTCAGAGTTCTTGTATCACTTTCATGCCATAATTAGTCATGTTTTGTTGCAAGCATGATTATGACAGTTATTGCTCTCTCGTTTATCGCTCCCTCTCTATTGCTAGCCTTCACTTGCACTGAGTATGAGCTCTACTCGTGCATCCAACTCCCCAAACCAATATTGCCAACAGTGTCCACCATACCTACCTATTAGCATCATTTGCTATTTCAGTGCATATTCATTATGCCTTGTTTTCTTCCAAATAAAATGTTTGACTGTTTTGAGAAAGTTAGTTAGTAAAGCTCTCACGAACTTGATGGCACACTTTATTTCTTGCACTTAATAAACCTGAACCATTGTGACGTGTCCATGAAAGTTATATGCTTGCAAATTATAGGCTGGAAGTTAGCAGAACCGTGCTGTCACGGGGAACGCTTTCAACACCTGTAAATATAAACCTAGTTGATACCATGCTCTTTTGTTTACGGATGTCGTCGGTGTGAAATAAAAGGGGAGCTTGTAAATCCATGGAGTTATGTATATGTGTTAGAGAAACGTCTGGGCCGCTAGCCTAAGCTATGCCTAATCATGGTGGAAACTTGCAGCATAACCATAATGAGCAATCTATGAATCTTTCTTCTTATAAAAAAAGAGAGACACATATTGAAAAGAGGAAAGAGAGAAAAATGCGCCATTTTTCCATGGAAAATAAGAAGATTGCTGAGATGCTAATTGTCTGCTTGCCTTGTAATTTTGGTTATGGGACAACTCCTATACCATATGCAAGGGGTACCCCGTTGGCGGTTCTCTATGATACGCATGTATTTACGATGACAAGAACTTACCGGTAACTAAATTTGAGTAGCATGAGGAGCGTCCCTCGTACTCAAGGGACATGAGATTTCCAGTTTATGGTCTGTCAATCATATAACTCAAATTGGACCTCACTTTCACCTTAATCATCTAAAGATGCCTATGATAGGGGCAATGAGAGTACAAAGCTAATGAGTACCTTACTTTCAACATTTGGAAGCCTTTCAAACTTTTCAAAACCTTTTCACTTCCTTGTTGAGTCACCACCTATTCTATGAGCACCTTCTTAAGAGCATAGTTGTCATTCTTGTGTTTGTTCCAAAACTTGATTAATTATGTCATTACTTTGATGCTTGTATATCTGATATCTTTACTTCTAGTCTTCACTTGAACTTTAGAGGTGCCTTGGAATTTATATTGTGCTCTACAAACAAAGGCAGGTGAGATACCACTCTATCATACCTTTTTATGAGCATTGCAATGTTGCTTATGTTTATGTTTCATGCTACTTATTATTATTGAGTTGGAATATCTTCATAGCTTGCAATGACTATTGATTAGACTTAGTTGCATACTCTTTATTATGAATGGTTTAAGTATCTACTCATGTGCTGAGAATATTTACATCATATGAAGCAAATGTGTTCATGAAAGTTCTTTTATCGCACTAAGTTTTCAACTAAATTGCTTGAGGACAAGCAATAATCTAAGCCTAGGGGGAGTTGATACGTCCAAAACGTATCTACTTTCCCGAACACTTTTGCTATTGTTTCTCCTTTAAACTTGTGTGATTTGGATACAGCTAACACAAACTGACGCTGTTTTCAGCAGAATTACCTTGGTGTCTAGTTTTTGTGCAGAAAATCAACTATCAGGAAAAATCCTGGAAAATATGCCAAAAATCCTTTTTCACCAGAAGACCCACGGAGCCAGAAGACGAGGCGGAAGGGGGGCCACACCCCCAGCCACGCGGGCTAGGCTTGGCCACGCCTGGAGGGGGTGTGGCCATCCCAGGCACCCCCTCGGCCTCCCTCTTCGCCTATAAGATGTCTCTTGACCTAAAAACAAAGGGGGGTTCGACGTTTTTCCCGAAAGAGTTCCGTTGCGCCGCCACCACCAGAAACCGCGATTCAGAACCAGAAACTCCGTTCTGGCACCCTGTCGGGACGACGAATTTGGAGAGGATCAGCGCCATCGTCATCACCAACGCCTCTCCATCAACCATCCATGAGTGAGTAATCCCCCCACTGTAGGCTATGGGGATGGTAGGGATTGGATGAGTTCTATCATGTAATCGAATAAGATTGTTAGGGCATGGTGCCTAGTATCTCTATTAGTGCTATTTGACTTTGTTGCAACTTGTTATGCTTAATGCTTGTCACTAGGGCCCGAGTGCCATGATCTCAGATCTGAACTTATTACTGAATCATTATGATAGTATTGTTTGTGATCTTATCCGTAAGTTGTGTACACATATCATTGTCCGGATCCAATGGCCCTAAAGTGACAGAAATTGGGACAACCTGAGTGAATGGCTGTGATGTGAGGATCACATGTGTTCACAGAGTGTTAATGCTTTGCTCCGGTGCTCTATTAAAAGGAGTACCTTAATTGCCAGTAGTTCCCTTGAGGCCCCGCTGCAACGGGCTGGTTGGACAAAAGATGTTGTGCAAGTTCTCATTGCGAACACGCATGACTATATATGGAGCACATACCTATGATTGTTTAGTACTTGGATGCTTATTCTTATTTATCTCTAATTGCCCTAGATCTTGAAGTTACATGTTTAGACTCGTCCATGCAACGCCCGTCCATCCATCCATCCCTATGCCTACCGCGTTCATATCCTATTGTTTGTTACTACAATTACTATTGCTCTTGTTTTACTGTTACTGTTGCTCTGTTGTTACTACTATCAAACTGTTGCTATTGATAAACTTCTGTGAGCAAGAACTATTTCCAGGTGCAGCTAAATTGACAATTCAGTTGTTAAGATTTGCATGTATTCTTTGACTCCCCTTGTATCGAATCAATAAATTGGGTAATACTACCCTCGAAGACTGTTGCGATTCCCTATACTTGTGGGTCATCAAGTTTCTAGAGAACAAGTTTCCACTGTACACAATTTATGGTATAACAACCTAGTATCTTGTTTGGATAGGCCGAGGTTTGTGGATACATAAAACCTAGTTTTCATTAAACTAGGATTTTGTGTGGTAAAAACGAGTAATTGTTGTTTTTATATAAACTGGTTTGGGATGTACTAGATCTCAACTAATTATTTGTTATCCTATTGTTCCGTCAACAACTCAAGATCTTCATTCAAAATATAAAAAACAAAGGTATCCCACTAGGCTGGAAAATTGCAACATGATCAAATTCTTCGGGTCGTGTGCTACACAAAAATGACAAAATCTGATAAACTAAGGGAGTTTGAAATATACATGCATAGATCCATACTTTTGTCATTTTTGAGTAATCCAGAATACAAAGTGTTTTAAATTTAATATTTTTCATGTTTATGGGATATATCATCATTATTAGCTACATCCTGATATTTTCTTTAAATGTTTCTTAAACTTGCAAACATGATTTTCATTTAAAAATAAATAAAAGGAGCACCAGAGCGGGAGCAATAAATCTCCATGGTAATAATTTGCCTAGTCTGCTTAAGACACAACCTATTGTGTGAGTTATTTACCGTTGAGGCTGATCAAAGTGCTAAGTAAAGTAACTTAGACTAGTAACATGCATATGTTACTTGTTCATGTTATAGTGGGTAGTAACATGTGTGTGGTGTCATGTAAAGACTAATTAATTATGGAGCTTGTAGACTCATATGGTTTTGATGTGTGTGATGTTATGGCAACTAGCTAAGTTACTACCCCTCTCTTTTCTTCATTTATTATCATATCAACATGTCATCAATTTGCTTAATTTGCATTGCATGTACATAGCTAAGTTACTCAGTCTTACTCTAGATAACATGGAGAGTCTAAATAATTTTATCGCGGTGTAGAATCGTGTAGAATCCGAAGAATCAATGATTGACTACCTCTTTGGATGCTCTTAGGGTTGAAGATGTACCCAACGCCAAAAGTATAAAGATTGGAAACAGGAGGTACAGTCATCGCCCAGAGGCATGGTGATGGCGAGAGGAATCGAATGATGAAGCAAATCCAAAAGATCAAAAATCAAGTTGAGTTATCTCATAGGCAGACACTTCATTTTAGAGCAAGAGGGAATGAAATAACATTATATGATGCTCGACCAAAATAAAAATTCTTTGAAACATCGCACTCACGGTTTCAGTATAGTAGAAGATTTCAGTTACAACACGTGCATACTATCACAACTCCTAGCACATAAGATACACGTAACACATGAAACCGAGTAAATCCCTAGTGGTCGAGAACAAAATTTTACCATACAGAAAAATGTTCTGGGTGTTCAACTATTTCATCCATGTGGATTTCCCCTTACTGCTTATTATTCCAATCTGGAGTAGAATTATATCCATGTGTGTCCGGTTCAGAACTTACAACCGGTAGGTTCCTTCGGTACTGAGGAGAGGTCAATCTCCTCTCAAGTGGCGTCTTCCTCTTGCTCACTACGAATCTGTTCACCCCCTTCCTCATCGGCATTATCTCAGGGAAGTCCTCATCGGGAATGTTGACAAGATCGTCGATGTGCTTTACCTGTGCTGCCCTCCTAAACCATCTCTCAGCCTTAGCTTCCTCAGACATGTCCAGAGGATCAGGGTCCCTCACGGCAGAACCTTCTAGACTCTTTCCTGTATAACCTCTGCCTCCGTGACTTGAGTAGCCCATTGCTTGATTAGGGTTAGTGGAAGCACTTCCGCTAGTAGCAGTGCTATTATCAGGATGTGAACCACTCCAATTATTGTTGTTGTTGCTGCTGCTCCAAGCATTGTTGTTGTTGTTATTACTATAACCGGGTGTATAAGACGGTTGTGCAGAATAGCTGTCCCCGTTGTAAGTAGATCCACCTCTGCCCTCGTTGAAGCTCCCCTGGGAGTAGGTTGTGTCCAAAGCATGGGTACTCGAAGTGCCACTGGACCGACCACTCACATCATGAGGTTGCATCTGATGCTGATAGTTGCTAGATCCACCTCTGCCATCATTAAAATTCCCCTGTGAGTAGTTTGTGTTCCAAGCATCGGTATTCGAAGTTTCACCAGATCGATCACCCACCTCATGAGGCTGCTGTTGATGTTTATAGTTGCTAGATACACCTCGGCCATCATTAAACCTCCCACGGGAATAGTTTGTGTTCCAAGCATCGGTACTAGAAGTTCCACCAGATCTGTTACTCACCTCATGAGGTTGCTGTCGATGCTGATAGTTGCTAGATACACCTCTGCCATCATTAAACCTCCCCTGGGAGTAGTTTGGGTTCCAAGTGCTGGTATTTGATGTACCACTAATTCGATCACCCACGTCATAAGGTTGCTGTTGATGCTGCTGGTCAGTGCTTCCGCCGCGCGTATTTCCACCTGTACTCAAGTTTTGCCGAGCGTGATTTCTGTTCCAGTTCTCATTATTCAGGTTGCTACTTGCCTGACTGCCCATCACCTGTGAGGTGTTCCGGTTATTCCCCAAATTTCCTGATGAAGCATTTGTTCCCGGCAGCTTGTCAGCTGATGGGGAACCTTCTGACACTACTCCTGTATCTGCAGTATTCTCTGCTGGCACATCTTTTTTGGCAAAATAATCGGGAGGAAACGGAACAAATGGGGTGAAACTGGAATTGTCAGCCTGTTCAAGCACACTGCGCCTTTTGTACTGTGGTGATGCCAGTGAGCGGTCTTTCTTCTTACTAATAACAAACCGATTCTCGCCTTTCCTCATTGGCATAATCTCGGGAAAGTCTTCATCAGAAATAGCACTTGAAAGGTTATTTAAATTGTCGAGTTCTGCAATTTTCTTAGACCATTTCTCAGCATTATCTAATGATTTATCGATATCTCTCCTCTCAGTTGATGCCAGTGTGGCATCGGATGAGCTACCAGCTTCCTTGTTTATTTGGCAATCCACGTCTGCCTGTTCATTACTCTTTGTATTCTGTGGCTTGGCAAACAGATCTGGCGAGAGTGGCACAAAAGGAACAGGATCAATATCACTAAGATGGCCTGTTAATTTCTTGGGAGCCCCGGCATTTACACCCCCAATGTCAGACTGATTGTTTGGGGCAGAAGTAGATGCCGAACGTCCAAGTATCCTGTCTAATGTTTGACTAATCTTGGAGTCAGATGCTGGTGCTTGAGGGCTATTGTTACTGCTGTACTGTGCACTTGCCAATCTTCTCTCCAATGGTGTCTTGCGTGTGCTAACTACAAATTTATTGACCCCTTTCCTCATAGGCATAATCTCAGGAAAATCCTCATCAGCTGCCAGACTACTTAAATCAGCAGAATCATCAAGTTGAGATACTTTGCTCAACCACCTTTCTGCCTTCTCATCATTTTCTGCGAGTTTTCTCTCAATTTCAGATCTACCAGTATTGGGTACATCAAGAAGCTGTGCCACACCGCCTAAACCAGCAGAGGCAGGATTTGGTGCTACTGACGCTGGTCTTTTGCATTCACACCGTAAGCATGACATGTTCCTCCCATAATTATAGAAGTCACACCTTGTTAAAAGGACAATATGAAGTCAGCCATCTCAAAGTATAAATGAAGTTAAAATCCAAAGAGATCTTAAAAGCAAGCATGTAAAAGCTTACTGAGGGCATCCCCACTCTCCACCAGTCAACATCTTTTTTGGCCGATGCTCATTACATTCAAGGCACCTTGCATTTCTTGCAAAGTTCATGAAGCTACATCTGCATGTTGCAGAGATTATTTAGAGTCAACATTATGAAAAATATGAAGGGTAAAAATTATTCAAAATAGTCGTAAGAAAAAATAATGTGAAATGTACCCGACAAGACAAGCAGTTGCAGAATTATTTTATAAATGCAAATTCTATGGATCTACCGGAACAATATTATGAGAATAGCACAATAATCAGTCGTGATTTCAGTTAGGAATATTGATGAAGAAAGATACACATGGGTAAGACAAGTTGAGTGTTAAAAGACTATTAGAAAACAATAGCAGGGTGCAAAAAATGGAAAATGGTTTATTATATAGATGCACACTTTGTGCAAGACTATTTGCTACAACACAAAAAAATTGCGCATATTTTTAGCCATATCACACCTAGAAAGATTAGATCTAGAATTAGTCGACACAATTAAGGTGGTGTGGCGTGCAACTGTTCAATCTATAAATGAAAAATCCAGAACAAACCTTGTGCAAATCCAGTCACCTCGCTTCATTTCAATATTTTGTCCTTGTCCTGGAGGCCTAGAGAACCGTTCAGGTTGACTCAAAGTACCTTGCCCGGCTGCTGACTCCACAAAACTGGAGGTGCTGGAAAGTCCACTAGAATTTACTAGCTCAGCCAAGATATTTCTTACAGCTGAATCAGTGAGTTCTTTCTCTTCTACATAGCTGTCTGAAGAACTATATGCATAACTTAACAAGTACCGAACAATGTCAACAGTTTCCGCTCTGACTGATTCCATTGCCTGGGAAAAGATATCACATCTTTAGTGTGTTGACCAATATAGTTTTGTCAAATGCATAACGGGGGTCAACAGTGTGAATTGGCAATTGAAACCAGTTGCAAGGAGACTTAAGTCATTTGCAAAAAAAAAAGGAGACTTAAGAAATCAGCACTTCTATACAAGATACACTTATTTGGATTATCCCCAACTATCCCCTTTTTCGACTTTCTGTACAAATGAAATAGATGAGAATACTTCTAGTCTGCTATGGTTCTACTCCAAAACATCTCAAACAAAGCCTGACTCAAATCTGTAACCATATATGTTAACGGAAATCTCCCTGCCATAATTATCTCCTCCCACCATCGCAGCCGCCACCAGATACAACGTTTTCATGCCGCCACCTGCCCCAAGTTATGCTTGATGACTTGGTAGTTATAGAAGTTGTCAGTTGAGCTCTGTGAGCCTTTGGCTGTTTATAACATTACAAGTAGAGCATTAAGATGTATAAATTGCTAGTTAAACTCTGTTTATTCACTGCTTGCTAGAATGCAAGTCAAATGCATCAAGGCTAAACTTCGTGGCGATATTTTAAGAACATGTCCTTGTATCACTTTCTGGAAAATGGTGTGTACCAACAGCTGTCTATAACCCTGACTCCAGGTAGATTGATACCCTTTTGAAATTGGAATTGATGTTAATATAGCATTCCTAATAGACCTTTACAGTATGCGGCTATAAATACAGTAGGCATAGCACATAGGTAGTAACTTGAGCTAACCAAGATAATAATCTAGATCACACATTTATAAAATCTACTCTAGATCACACGGTGAATCTACACGCTAAAAGAAGTCTAGATACATTTTCTTCACAAACATCTTATATTTTGAAACGGAGGGAGTACTACACAACCATTATACGATGCGCCCAACTTGCAAAGCACATAAAGACTTACATCGTCCTCTTCCCCAGCAAGGTACTGCTGCAGCCGCTGGGCAGATGCCTCCCCGTCCTTGAACAAAGCCGGTGCAGCATTAGCCACCACAACCTCGACATCCTTCCTAGGCAGCGACCTGCAGAAACACCCAATTAATCAGCAACGGGGAAAAACCAGTCTGCCAGATGATGGGCGAGTGGTTAATTTTACCTGAGAAGGTCGGGCCGGTCGCGCGCGAAGGCCAGGCAGGACGACACAGCGGACTCCGCCTCGGCCGACAGGCCTAAGCCGGAGGCGACGGCGAACTCGTCGGCGGCGGAGCGGCCGCGGGCAGCGTAGCCGGCGGCCGCGAGGCGGTCCACGAGGTGGGACCACTCCGGTAAAGGGGCTTGGGGCGGTGGGGGTGGCGAGGCAAAGCTGGAGCCGTAGGGAAGAGGTGAGGCGGCGGCGGCCGAGGTGGACAGCGTGCGGAGGGGAGAGGGGGAGGAGAGCAGGAGTTGGCGGCGGGACGCGGCGGTGGGCGTGGAGATGAAGAGCGTGAAGGCGGCGGCCGAGGGGCGGAGACGCAGCGGGGAAGAGGTGAGAAGGAGGGAGGACATCAGCCTGGAGGCGCCGCCCATGGCGGCGGCGGCGGCAACGGAGACCTGGAAAGGGGTTCTGCGCCTCCTGAAACCTTCGGAATGGGCGGCGCAGCGGAAGAGGGGTGGTCGGGTTTGGCCGGACGGCACACACGATGCGGCGTACAGCGTTGGCTGTTGAAGAAATATCTCGGCGCAATCGCACGGCTAGGATTCGCCAATCAGCCCCAGATAACTCGGTTTAATAATAGCAAAACCCGATTTTAGGAGTAGTATATCTTGGCCACGGAAATCCACTTTGACTTTAGGTGTAGATGCATCCACTGTTAAAAATATATTTTTCAAAATATTAAAAAAAAATAGAGGTGTATATATTGATATTATATGTGCGTACATAAAGTTTCATGAAAAAATGATATTTTATATGAATTGTGTAAAAAATAAAATATTTGATGTTACAAACTAGTTTTTTATAAGTCTTTTTTTGCCTTTTTTGTACAGGCCTTAAAAGATGTTTTTCTACAAAACTTTGTGTGAGGACGTATCATGTTTCAATGTATGCCTGGCATTTTGTTTCGGATTTTTCCAACATTTTGAAATTTATATAAAATGCATTTTTCATAATAGGTGCATCTAGACTTGGGAGCCAATTCGCCATGTCCTACTTCTGTACGTTTGACTCGATCCATTCGTGGGCAACGGTTGCATCGTCCAGACGCAGGTGGACCGAGGACATGTCTTGTTCGTGCATGCCAGTGGCCCATCCGTCAGCCACCGCTTAGCGACAGTGATTCAGACGCGTGTAGTGGCACCGATTCAGACGCAATCGCGACATCGATTTAGAGACGCGGACGGAAGACTGACTAGCGGCATCCTGTGCCATCAATGACGACAAGACGACACCCTGACTGATGGGACGTCGCTTGCATTCCAGCTCCGACATTGGTGGCGAAGGAACGGAACCTGTGCGCGTTCACGGGTGAAGGGGCTATTTAACCCTGCGCTCGTCAGTGCCGCACTCCCCGCCTCTCGCCATCACAAACCTAGAAGCCACCATCAACGATGAAGACGCCGGGATGGTTCAAGAAGGGCATGAACGACCACGAGGCGACCAGTTGCGTCTCTAGCAGCCAGCGTTCCCGCCTGCCAGCCTTCTTCCGTGGCGCATCCTTGTCGCCTCCGCCGCAACCAGAGGACTTCGCCCACCGTCCCGTGGGGAACTACCCGCCAGTGCGGGACCGCCGGCGCTGGCGGTACTTAATCGGGACATCAACCACCACGATGGAGGGAAGAATTGGGCATCAACCACCAAGATGTATCCCTCCCCGCCGACTGGAACCTTAATCGGTACCGGGTCCCGATGCCGCCCGTGCCCAAGAAGGGCAAAGGGCTGGAGGAGGAGATCCGCCGCCGCATTAGTAACCTCCCGCCAACAAAACGGTGGGAGAGGGGCTACCAGAGCGAGGACTACTGGAAATAGTTCCTCGACTAGGAGCACAAGGTGCGGCGAGCGAGCACCTTCCATGGCGACTTGCAGCCATGGCAGGTCTACAACGTCCCACCATCGACTTGGACGACAAGGGTGCCTTCAACCACTCCGACGAAGAGCTCAACAACGACGAGGACGACAACATCGTCATCAAGGAGGAAGCGGCGGACCCATCCGCAACCGCCGCCGCAACCTGCCTCCGGAGTATCGGGAGGTCCTGGCGCGGGACTACGACAAGGACGCCTTTATTGAGCAGGCCATTGTGGCCAGCGCATGGGACGAGGACGCCTTGTGGGGCGGCTACCAAGAAGTCGTTGAGCTCACCGCCTGGTGGCGCATGCAAACGCCTAGCTGCCTCCACCGCCTCCGTTGTCGGTGGGCGTCGCGCATCGCTCTGGAGGTGGGGATAGAGATGATGCACCTCCACCACCGCAGGGGCCCGCCGGCGGCGTGGACTGGACAGGTGATGGACCCGCCCACGCCCGCACTAGCCCTGATACCGCCCAACCTCTGGAGGTTACTAGAGTACATCGACCTCGACCCCTAGATGGACACGGCGGCGCCGGCGCACGAAGATCGATAGCTATGGTTTGGGCTAGGGCTAGTTTAATTTAGTTTTAAAATTACGAATGTAAATTACGTATGAATATGGACGAACTTTGCCAGTTTTTAGCGCGAACTATCTATGTTCATTTTTTAAGGCGTCACCATGTTTGAGAGGCGCGGATAAATGGGTCACGCCGCTGGACGCGGCTAGCCGGACAGATCAGAACCCGACCTAAAATAACCGCGACATGATCCAAACGGACAAAAACGGACCTTTTGGGTCGGCCCGATGGAGATGCCCTAAAGAGACAGTGCCCATGTATTTAATTGGAGCAGTGAGGTTATCTTGTACAATAAGGTGGTTAGGTTACCCAACACTCCAAGCAGTTCAAAACGTTTCATCACAATCAGTTTATCATAAGAAGATCATCGTTTTGGGATTACTATATATATCATCTCCAATCATAGTTTCATCAAGTCCTAACTAATGGAGGAGATGTTTTACCATCTCCCAAAATATACATGTTCTAAAAGCAGTTCATCAACAGCATCACAGAACAGTATGGTAAGGTAAGAAATAGGACTAAATATAGTTATTACAAAGCCAGTTCCTTAGTCAGATCCTCCTGTCAGTTTGAAACATCAAAGCGTACAACCATGGACATTGTTGTCAGCAAGGTGGTCCATAGCCTTGATTAGTAAGCGAGGAGCATACATATTCTTGTCACAAATCGGCCTAGGAGGAGTGAAGATGATCTCCATATGCAGGGGCGTACCCACCTTATGCCAAGAGGGGTCCAAGGACACTCGGTAAAAACTGGTTTCTTTGGTACGTTTCATTTATTTGCAGTGTGTGACTCCCGTAAAATTTAGTGAAAAAATGTGAAACATAGACTATGACACCGGGTCATCTTTGGTCTAGGTCCGCCCCTGTCCATATGAACATAGTTTGCCACAGGGTTGTTGAGGAGATCAATCGGAAATATCTGAGATCAAGAAAACTATGTTAGTTAAGCAACCCTCCCCCTCCCCCCCCCCCCCCCGAAACTCCAGAACAAGCTTCCTTAGTTGTTTAGCTTCAGAGTTGCATTCATGGATTGGCTCATAGATAGAATGTTCTTAATCTAATTTATCTATAGGTGGTGCCTCTACAACATTAACAAATTCTTCAACTAACTCTTCTTGTTGTTCAACTGGCAGTGCTTCTACTTCTGGTTCTGCATAACCTTGCTCTTCCTCAGCAGCTTGTGCATTATGAGCTTCATCTTGATTAGATTTTGCAATTTGAGACAAAAACATCTTATCAACAACGTCGGTCTCAAGAACCTCCACATCTACCAAAGGCATGGTGGACCCGCACCTCTTTTTCTGCCAGACTAACCATCAACAACAAATACTTGCACAAAGACATCACTCTAGTCATCCTTCCCTTTTCCATCTTATTTTAGAGCTCCATGGCCATCACTGTTCTCTCCATCCTTCCCTACTTCACCATCACTCTACTATGGAGCTTCTTGTTCTTCTATTTCTTCCACAAAAATGTCAGCAAAACCCCACCAAAAATCATGTGCCCATGTCCATCTTGTTCACAGAATCATCATCATACATATACATTAGACCATTTTCCATTGGCTGGCCTGGAACCAACCAGTAGAGCTTGTAACTATAATCTCCGTAGCCATGTCCCCTCTCCGTTTCATGCAAATCCCTACAAATGCAGCAACTTCCTTATAAGAAAGATCATCCCTTTTGATGGTAACCTCAAGCTCTAACTCTCCCGTGTAAACAAGCTTTCCTCCAATCTTGTCAAACGTCCCTTGAATATGGTATCTTGTGAAGAAATAGTCGAAAGAATTGGGAGAATGCCTATGAGAACCTACAAAATCACTGAAATGTTACAGTTTCTCATTACACGAATCCATCAACAACTCTATGGAAAAATACTCTCCTAATGGTAAATCAAACAGGAAATCATCGAAACACATCTTATCCTCTCTATCTATAAGAAAATCAGCTAGTTATGCCATGCAATGATCAAGAACCACCTTCTTTTGGAATGATGAAGAAGGAAACTGATACGTCGGAAATGTATATATAATTTTTGATGTTCCATGCTTGTTTATTATCTACTTTGCTTTGCTTTGTCTACACTTTGAGGTGTTTTTCATATGTTTTTTGGTACTAACCTATTAACAAGTTGCCACAGTGCCAGTTGCCTGTTTTCTGTTGTTTTTGGTTCCAGAAAAGCTAGTAAGAAAATATTCTCAAAATTGGACGGGACAAAAGGTAAATTCAATATTTCACCGAGGAGAACACGGAGTCTAGAGGAGAGACAGAGGGGAGCCACAAGCAGCACCCCCTAGGCATGGTCCCACCCTAGGCCGCGCCTGGGCAGGGTGTGGGCCCCCTGGCCGCCTCCCAGCCTCGCATCTTCACCTATAAGAAGCCCTCGATGCCTAAACCCTAAGTACCCGGTCAATATTCTACGAAACCGTCTGTAGCCGCCGCCACCATCGTCCCTAGATCGGGGGATCTGAAGCTCTTCCCGGCACCCTGCCGGAGGGGAGATCATCCTGGAGGCCTTCTTCTTCATCATACCAGCCTCCAGTATGAAGCGTGAGTAGTTCCACCTTGGACTACGGGTCCATGTAGTAGCTAGATGGTTGTATATCCTCCTCTGTGCTTTCATGTCTAGATCTTGTGAGCTCCATTCATGATCAAGATCTCATCTATTTGTAATCATGCATGTTGTGTTTGCGGGAATCCGATGGATATTGAGATTACTATGTCAGATTGATTAATGGTTTTGTCTTATTGATTCTATCATGTCTATGTTGTTTGTAATCTTGCATGCTCTCCGTTGTTAGTAGCTATCTTGGCCAAGTAGTTGCTAGTGACTCCAAGAGGGGGTATTTATGCTTGATAGTGGGTTCATTCCTCTATTTAATCAAGGGAAGTGACATAAATCTTTAAGGTTGAAGATGTGTTGTTGCCACTAGGGAGAAAACAACGGTCTCTTGTTCATGGAACAAGTGGATTTTTTACCTTACACACTTTTCTTAAAGCAGTTGTCTGTTGCTTGCAACTTAATACTGGAGGGGGATCATCCGGAGGCCTTCTTTAGTTCTTCTCGGCACCCTGCCGGAGGGGAGATCATCCCGGAGGCCTTCTCTCCGGTATGATGCGTGAGTAGTTCCACCTTGGACTATGGGTCCATGTAGTAGCTAGATGGTTGTATATCCTCCTTTGTGCTTTCATGTATAGATCTTGTGAGATCCGTTCATGATTAAGATCTAATCTATTTGTAATCATGCATGTTGTGTTTGCAGGATCCGATGGATATTAAGATTATTATGTTGGTTTGATTAATGGTTTTGTCTTTATGATTATATCATGTCTGTGTTATTTGTGATCTTGCATGCTCTCCGTTGTTAGTGGCTATCTTGGCCAAGTAGTTGCTAGTGACTCCAAGAGGGGGTATTTATGCTCGATAGTGGGTTCATGCCTCTTGTTTCCAAGGGAAGTGACAATAATCTCTTTGGTTGTAGATGTGTTGTTGCTACTAGGGAGAATACAACGGTCTCTTGTTCATGGAACATGTGGACTGTTTACCTTACACACTTTGCTTAAAGCACTTGTCTGTTGCTTGCAACTTAATACTGGAGGGGGTTCGGATGATAACATGAAGGTGGACTTCTAGTCATAGATGCGTTGGATGGCGGTCTATGTATCTTGTTGTATTGCCCAATCGAATCTCATAGGATCTTTCTGACTAGTAATTGCACTGTTATGCCTTGCTCAGTTCCTGTCAAATTCCTTGCTGTAATTTGTTTACCCTTCATGTCATGTTGTTTATCTAAGGAGAGCACCTATAGTGAACTATGGACCCCGGTCCAATCTTTACCATTGATACACTTTTCCACTGTTACTTGTTTACTTGCTGCAAACCATTACCTTCCACACCATACGTTTAATATTTTGTTACAGCAAACCGGTGAGCTTGACAACCTCACTGATTCGTTGGGTCAAAGTCTTGAGTTTGTGTTGTGCAGGTCTCCACGTTGCTTGCAACACCTTTGAGATGTTTCCTTCCTCCTTCAGGTTCGATAACCTCGGACTCTACTGAGGGAAACTTGTTGCTGTGCTCATCACACCTTGCTTTTGGGGTTCCAACAAAGTGTCCCACGTCAACACTGGGTGGACGCATCAAGATTTATGGCGCCGTTGCCGGGGAGGCCAAGGACGTCTTCACTAGGGGAGTCCTTCACTTCCTTTCTCTTTACTTTGTTTTTAGTTTGCTTTGTTTCTTTTGCTTTGTTTTGTTTGCCTCTTTCCAAAAAAAAACCAAAAAATAGTCTAGTTTGGTTTGCTTGCTTTATTCAAAAACAAAAAAAAAATTAGTTCCTGCTCTAGCTGCTGCTATTTTTTGGCTTGCCCACCTTTGCCAAAATGAACTCTGCTGAGAACACCAAGTTGTGTGACTTCACTAGCACCAACAACAATGATTTCCTAAGCACTCATATTGCTCCACCTGCTCCTGATGCTACCTTTTATGAAATTAAGCCTGCTTTGTTGAATCTTGTGATGCGAGAGCAATTTTCTGGTGCTGGTTTTGATGATCCTGCTGCCCATCTCAATAGCTTTGTTGAACTTTGTGAGATGCAAAAGTATAAGGATGTAGATGAAGATATTATTAAGCTCAAGCTTTTTTCCTTTCTCCTTGAGAGGAAAATCTAAAGAATGGTTGCTTTCTTTGCCTAAAAATAGTATTGATTCTTGGACTAAGTGCAAAGATGCTTTTATTGGAAAGTACTATCCTCCTGCTAAGATTATTGCTATGAGAAGTGACATTATGAAATTTAAACAACCTGATAATGATCATGTTGCTCAAGCTTGGGAAAGAATGAAAACTTTGGTTAAGAATTTTCCCACTCATGGACTCACTGCTTGGATGATTATCCAGACTTTTTATGCAGGTTTGAACTTCTCCTCAAGAAATCTGTTGGATTCAGCTGCTGGAGGTACCTTTATGTGCCTCACTTTGGGTGTTGCAACAAGGCTCCTGGATAATATGATGGTTAACTACTCCGAGTGGCATGTTGAAAGAGCTCCACATGGTAAGAAGGTAAATTCTGTTGAGGAAACTTCCTCTTTGAGTGAAAAGAATGATGTTATTATGGCTATGCTTGTTAATGGGAAAGCTCCTCTAGATCCTAATAGTGTCCCCTTAGCCTCTTTGGTTGCTCAAGAAGAGCAAGTTGATGTGAACTTCATTACAAACAACAATTTCAACAACAATGCCTATAGGAATAATTTTGGTAGCAACAACAATTATAGGACTTATCCTCCTAATAATGGCAATTCCTATGGAAGCTCTTACAATAATGCTAGAAGTGCCCCCTCTGAACTTGAAGTCATGCGCAAAGACTTTATTAGTAAACAAACCACTTTCAATAAGACTATAGAGGAAAAGCTTTTAACTGTTGAGAAAAATATTTCCTCTTTGTCTGAAGCTCAGTCTTCCTTGATTAATAAAATGGCTGCTAAACCTGAAACTATGGAAAACACCTTTTCTACTGCTCATGCCATATAAGTTACTATTGATGAAAATGTTAGGCTGTTAGCTCAACTCCATGCTAAGTGGGAAAGGGAAGCTAAAATTGATAGAAACAATAGTGTGTGCACCATCACCACTAAACCACAAGTAGTCCCTATTCCTCCTCCTACTATGCCTAAGCCTATTGAGCCTACTACTAGTGATGCTAAGTTTGATTTTGATATTGATGGTTGCAATATTTCTGAAGCGATTATGTTCCTACAAAACCTTGCTAGAACTCCTGATGCTAGTGATATGCATGTTGCTTTCACTAAACACATTATAGATGCTCTTATTAAGATTAAGGAAGATAAGCTAAAACACAAAGCTTCTATTCCTAGGAAAGTAGAAGATAGTTGGGAACCCATTATTAATATGCAAGTGAATGACTTTGATCTGAAAGCTTCATGTGATCTTGGTTCTAGTGTCTCTATTATGCCTAGGAAGATTTATGAAATGCTTGATTTGCCACCATTAGAAGATTGTTATTTAGATGTCCCACCCAATGCTAATGCTAAGAAGAAACTCATGGAGAATATTAATGATGTTCTCATTATGGTTAACAATGCTTATGTCCCTATTGATTTCTATGTTTTGGATGTTGAATACAATGCTTCTTGTCCTATTACTTTGGGAAGACCTTTTCTTAGAACAGTTGGTGCCATCATTGATATGAAAGAAGACACCATTAAATATAATTTTCCATTAAAGAAAGGTATTGAACACTTCCCTATGAGGAGAGAGAAGTTGCTTTTTGCACCTCCTTTGAAAGCAAGTATTGATGTTAATGCTTCTTTATTTGAAAATACTTGATTCTTCTTGCTTCTTGTGCCTAACTTAAAGGCGTTAAAGAAAAGTACTTGTTGGGAGATAAACCAAGAGTTTCCTGAGTCTTGGAAGTTATTAGTAATGACCTCTCCTTATACTTTTTGTTTTCTTTTTGTACCAAGAATGACCTCTAATGAGAGGGAAGTAAGATTTGGGGAGTTGCTGTCCCGAAACAGATTTCTGTCCCCCACCAAAAAAATCCGTGAGGAGGCTCTGTAGCTCGGATTGAGCTCAAAATTTACGAATAAATCCCCCAGTATGTTAGCTAACTTTCGTTATCTCAACACTTTTTTATTTGATCAACACAAGATGTTCGAAAAAATCGGTTTCTACCTGCTGGTCTGTTTTGACAAATTTCTGCCATTATTTGCATTTGCTTCTTATTGATTCTTTTTTGAGTTCTACTTAGGTGAATTGAGCTTTTTGAAGGAGTTACTACAGTAGCTTGTGTTTTTATTGAAAATCCTTGCTGTTCCAAAGCTTTGCCAGGGGCCTAATATCTTTTGAATAAACTAATGTTGCTAATGAAGATTGTGTGAAGTTTTGTACGAAGGAAAAATTTCAGGTGTAGAGAGAGACTGATGCAATGAGATGAACAATGGACAAAAGCTCAAGCTTGGGGATGCCACCATGGTGTAACCCCAATAAATATTCAAGAGGTACAAGCGTCAAAACTTGGGGATGCCCAAGGCATCCCCTTCTTCATCAATAAAAAGCTCAGGTCTGTCTAGACACTTCGTTTTTATTGTTTCATGCACAGTTGTGTTGTTCTTGGAGCGCCTTAGTTTTCGTTTGCTTTGCTTAGGTTGTTTAGTTTGCTTGAATAAAGTAGTTTGGACCCCGTTATCGCTGTGTTGTTTTGCAAATAAGTTGCTTGGTGTTGGAAAGGAGTAGTAAGTTCTTGCTTGAAGTGCAAGAGGAGCTTGCATTGACTATGACTTAGAATTTAGCATGACATTCTAGGTGTTATTTTAGCATTATGCTTAGTAATTATTGTTGTATCATGTTTTTTTCCAAACAATTGGGATTGCTTAGCGTGCCTTGAAAAAATTATGCGTTGTTTTATCATGCAAAAGTATAGTATTGTGGTATTATCCTTTGATGCTTTGCTTGGGTTGACTTGGCACATGCTTACACCATGTTATGACTCTCACAAGTCACCATTAGCCTCTATGATCATTTAGTCCTTGAATTGTAGTACCACTCTTTGCTTTGATTAGTATGCTTTGTTGCATTGCATGATTATGACCATTATTGCTCTTTTAGTTGGTTGCTCCCGGTCTTTTGCTAGCCTCCACTTGTATGAGTAAGTTCTAATCATGCTTCCAACTCCCAAGAAACCAAGTTATTCCAAAGTGTTCACTATAAATTCCTATGCATGGTGTGTTACACCATTCCAAGTATATTCTTGTTTTCAACTATCTTCCAATTAAAAACTATTTTGTTATGTGAAAACTTAGTGATTAAAGCCCTCACGAACTTGATGGCACACTTTATTCTTTGCCCCTAATAAACTTGAACCATTGTGACAACTTTGTTGTATATGTTTGCACTTATAAGTTGGAATTAGCAGAACCGTGCTGTCACGGAGAACGTTTTCAACATTGCACTTGTACTTTGTACTCAGTTGATATCATGCTCTTTTATCTATGGATGTCACCGGTGTGAAATAAAGAGGGAACTTGTAAGTACATGGAGTTTGTATTCTGTGTTAGAGAAACGCCTGGGCCGCTAGCCTAAGCCATGCCTAATCATGGTGGAAACTTGCAACATCACCATAATGAGCTATCTATGAAGCATCCCCAATAAAAAGCTATGCATATGGTAAATAAAAAGATTGCTGAGATGCTCATTGTCTGCTTGCCTTGTCATTTTGGTTATGGGAAAGCTCCTGTACCATGTGTAAGGGGTACCCCGTTGGCAGTTCTCAATGATATGCAAATACTTACAATGATAAGAAATTACCTGGACCCAAAGTTGAGTATGCATGAGGTGTGGCCTTCGTATTCAAGGGACTTGAGATGGCCAACTTATACTTCATCAAGCATATACTCCAGCTTTGCCACTTTAACCTTAACCACTTCAAGATGCTTATGATAGGGGCAATGAGGGCTGAAAGCTAACAAGTACCATAATTTTTAAAAGCTCTTTTTGAAACTTGTAATCCCTGCTTCCTTTACAAAAAGGCCTTTCTTACACCACTATTAAGTCTCCACCTTCTACCTTTAGGCACCATTAAGAGAGCATAGTTGTCATTCTGTGTCCGTGTTCCAAAGCTTATTGATTGATGAATATTGTGATATTACTTGTTCTTGTGCTATTTGTTTCTATTCACCCTTGTGAACTTTATAGGTGTCCTATGCATCTATATTGCTACTCTATGAGGGACAAGATGATTGCCACTATGCTATGTTTTCTGTAGGTGAAACAAACAAATGTTTTTAATGCATGTTATTCATGATCTTTGTTTGTAGCATTTCATGTTGCATGCATAGTTACTATGTACTATTGTTAGAAATCCATCTTTCATGCACATGTTTAGAGTTCTTTGATCCCAGTTTTCAATGCTTGCAAATGGTTGGATCTTTATTATGAGGGTGCATGTCACCTCAAAAATTATTCTTTTATCACTTACCTACTCGAGGACGAGCAGGAGTTAAGCTTGGGGATGCTGATACGTTGGAAATGTATCTATAATTTTTTATTCTCCATGATTGTTTAGTATCTACTTTGCTTTACTTGTCTACGCTTTGAGGTGCTTTTTACATGTTTTCTGGTACTAACCTATTAAGAAGTTGCAACAGCGCCAGATGCCTATTTTCTGATGTTTTTGGTTTCAGAAAAATTAGTAAAGAAATATTCTCGGAATTGGACGGGACAAGCGTCAAAGTCAATTACTTTTCGTGGGGAACAAGAAGTCCAGAGGGGAGCCGGAGGGGCCGGCCAGGTCAGCCAGACCCCCCACCCAGGCGTGGCCAGGGGTGGGCCCGTGCCTGGCTAGGGTTTGGCCACTCTGGTCGCCTCCTCGGCCTCCCCCTTTGCCTATGCAGAAACCCTAGGCACCCGATCAAATATCCACGAAACCGTCTCTAGCCATCGCTACCATCGTCCCTAGATCGGGGGATCTGAAGTTCTTCCCGGCACCCTGCCGGAGGGGAGATCATCCCGGAGGCCTTCTCTCCGGTATGATGCATGAGTAGTTCCACCTTGGACTATGGGTCCATGTAGTAGTTAGATGGTTGTATCTCCTCCTTTGTGCTTTCATGTATAGATCTTGTGAGCTCCGTTCATGATCAAGATCTAATCTATTTGTAATCATGCATGTTGTGTTTGCGGGATCCGATGGATATTGAGATTATTATGTTGGTTTGATTAATGGTTTTGTCTTTATGATTCTATCATGTCTATGTTGTTTGTGATCTTGCATGTTCTCCGTTGTTAGTAGCTATCTTGTCCAAGTAGTTGCTAGTGACTCCAAGAGGGGGTATTTATGCTCGATAGTGGGTTCATGCCTCTAGTTTCCAAGGGAAGTGACAATAATCTCTTCAGTTGTAGATGTGATGTTGTTACTAGGGAGAAAACAACGGTCTCTTATTCATGGAACATGTGGACTGTTTACCTTACACACTTTGCTTAAAGCAGTTGTCTGTTGCTTGCAACTTAATACTGGAGGGGGGTCGGATGATAACCTGAAGGTGGACTTCTAGTCATAGATGCAGTTGGATGGCGGTCTATGTATCTTGTTGTATTTCCCAATCGAATCTCATAGGATCTTTCTGACTAGTAATTGCACTATTATGCCTTGCTCAGTTCCTGTCAATTGCCCTGCTATAATTTGTTTACCCTTCATGCCATGTTGTTTATCTAAGGAGAGCACCTCTAGTGAACTATGGACCCCGGTCCAATCTTTACCATTGATACACCTTCCACTGTTACTTGTTTATTTGCTTCAAACCATTACCTTCCACACCATATGTTTAATCCTTTGTTACAACAAACCGGTGAGCTTAACAACCACACTGATTCGTTGGGACAAAGTCTTGAGTTTGTGTTGTGCAGGTCTCCATGTTGCTTGCAACACCTTTGAGACGTTTCCTTCCTCCTTCAGGTTCGATAACCTCGGTCTCTACTGAGGGAAACTTGCTGTTGTGCTCATCACACCTTGCTCTTGGGGTTCCAATGAAGTTTCCCACGTCAACACTGGGTGCACGCATCAGATGGTGGTCTATGTATCTTGTTGTATTGCCCAATCAAATCTCATAGGATCTTTATGTCTAGTATTGCATTGTTATGCCTTGCTTAGTCCTGTTAATTGCCCTGTTGTAATTTGTTTACCCAGCATGCCATGTTTGTTTATCTAAGGAGAACACCTCTAGTGAACTATGGACCCCGGTCCAATCTTTATCATTAATACATCTTCCACTGATACTGTTTACTTTCTGCAAACCATCATCACCTTCCACACCATACAGTTAATCCTTTGTTACAGCAACCGGTGAGATTGACAACCTCAGTATTAGCTGGGGAAAAGTCTTGAGTTTGTGTTGTGCAGGTTTCCAAGTTGCTTGCAACACCTTTGAAACATTTCCTTCCTCCTACTGGTTCGACAACCTTGGTTTCTTACTGGGGGAAGACTTGCTGTTGTGCTGCATCACACCTTGCTCTTGGGGTTTCCCGATGAAGCGCTCCCACGTTGACGCAACACCATCAAGATTTTCTGGCGCCGTTGCCGGGGAACGAACTCGGGTCACCTGCATGACAGGCGGGAATGCTTGATTTGCCACCTTTGAAAGATTGTTATTTGGATGTCCCACTTAATGATAATGCTAAGAAGAAACTCATGGAGAGTGTTGATGATGTTCTCATTATGGTTAACAATGCTTATGTCCCTGTTGATTTCTATGTTTTGGATGTTGAATACAATGCTTCTTGTCCTATTACTTTGGGAAGACCTTTTCTTAGAACTGTTGGTGCCATCATTGATATGAAAGAAGGCACCATTAAATATAAATTTCCATTCAAGAAAGATATTGAACACTTTCCTATGAGGAGAGAGAAGTTGTTTTTTGCTCCTCCCTTGAAAGCAAGGTTTGATTTTAATGCTTCTTCATTTGAAAATACTTGATTTCTTGCTTCTTGTGTCTAACTTAAAGACGTTAAAGAAAAGTACTTGTTGGGAGATAACCCAAGAGTTTTCTTGAGTCTTGGAATTATTACTTCAGTAATGACCTCTCCTTATCCTTTTTGTTTGCTTTTTGTGCCAAGAATAACCTCTAATAAGAGGGAAGTAATATTTGGGGAGTTGCTGTCCTAAAACAGATTTATGTGCTCCACAATAAAAAATCGTGAGGTGTCTATGTAAGTCGGATTGAGCTGAAAATTTACGAATAAATCCCCTAGTATGTTAGATAACTTTCATTAGTTCAACACTTTTTGATTTGATAAACATACGGTCTTCTAAAAAATCGGTTTCTACCTACTGGTCTATTTTGATAGATTTCTGCCATTATTTGCATTTGCTTTTTATTGATTATTTTTGGGTTCTTTTTGGGAAAATTGAGCTTTTTGAGGGAATTGCTTCAGTAGCTTGTGTTTTTAGTGAAAGTTTTGTTGTTCTAAAAGCTAAAACCAAGGGTCTATTATCTTTTGAATACACTAATGTTGCTAATGAAGATTGTGTGAAGTTTGTATGAAGGAAAAATTCCAGGTGTAGAGAGAGAATGATGTAATGAGATGAATAATGGACAAAATCTCAAGATTGGGGATGCCACCCTAGTTTCACCCCAAGATATATCCAATAGGTACAAGCGTCAAAGCTTGGGGATGCCTAAGGCATCCCCTTCTTCATCAATAAAAATCTCAGGTCTTTCTAAACACTTCGTTTTATTGTTTCATGCACTATTGTGTTGTTCTTGGAGCGTCTTAGTTTTCGTTTGCTTTGCTTAGTTTGTTTAGTTTGCTTGAATAAAGTATTTTTTACCCCCGTTCTCGCTGTGTGGTTTCAAATAAGTTGATTGGTGTTGGAAAGGAGTAAAAAGTTCTTGCTTGAATAGTGCAAGAGGAGCTTGCTTTGACTATGAATTAGACTTTAGCATGTCATGCTAGATGTTGTTTTGACCTTATGCTTAGTAATTATTGCTATAGCATGACTTGTTCCAAACAATTAAGATTGCTTAGTGTGCCTTGAAAGAATCATGCGTTGTTTTAGCATGCAAAAACATAGTATTATGGTATTCTCCTTTGATGCTTCGTTTGGGTTGACTTGGCACATGCTCACACCATGTTATGACTATGAGCAAGTCACCATAGTCTCTATGATCATTTAGTCATTAACTTGTAGTACCACTTTATGCTTTGATTAGTAATGTTTTGTCGCTCTGCATGATTATGGCCATTATTGCTCTCTTAGTTGGTCGCTCCCAGTCTTTTGCTAGCCTCCACTTGTATGAGTAAGATCTACTCATGCTTCCAATTCCCAAGAAACCAAGTTATTCCAAAGTGTCCACTATAAATTCCTATGCATGGTGTGTTACACCATTCCAAGTATATTCTTGTTTTCAGCTATCTTCCAGTTAAAAAGTATTTTTTTATGTGAAAACTTAGTGATTAAAGCTCTCACAAACTTGATGGCACACATTATTTTTCTTGCCCCTAATAAACTTGAACCATTGTGTCATCTATGTTGTATATGCTTGCACTTATTCGTTGGAATTAGCAGAACCGTACTGTCACGGGGAACGCTTTCAACACTTATAAATATCTACCCAGTTGATATCATGCTCTTTTGTCTATGGATGTCGTCGGTGTGAAATGAAAGGGGAGCTTGTAAGTCCATTGAGTTATGTATATTTTGTTAGAGAAACGTCTGGTCCGCTAGCCTAAGCCATGCCTAATCATGGTGGAAACTTACAGCATCACCATAGTGACATTTATGAAGCATTCTTCTTATAAAAAAAGAGATTGAGAAAAAGAGACATATGAGAAAAGAGGAAAGAGAGAAAAAAGCACCATATCCCGTGGTAAATAAGAAGAATGCTGAGATGCTCATTGTCTGCTTGCCTTGTCATTTTGGTTATGGGAAAGCTCCTGTACCATGTGCAAGGGGTATCCAGTTGGCGGTTCTCTATGATACACATGTACTTACTATGACAAGAACTTGCAAGTAACTAAACTTGAGTAGCATGAGGAGCGGCCCTTGTATTCAAGGGACATGAGATTGCCAACTTATACTTTGTCAAGCATATACTCCATAGTTTGTTCACTTTAACCTTAATCACTTCAAGATTCCTATGATAGGGACAATGAGGGCAGAAAGCTAATGAGTACCATAATTTTTGGAAGCTCTTTTTGAAACTTGAAATCCCTGCTTCTCTTTATGAAGGGCCTTTCTTCCACTATTATATTGAGTCTCCACCTTCTACCTTTAGGCACCAGTTAAGAGAGCATAGTTGCCATTCTTAGTTCTATGTGCATTGTCCCAAAAGTTATTGATTGATGCATATTGTTGATATTACTTGTTCTTGTGCTATTTGTATCTAGTCACTCTTATGAACTTTGAAGGTGTCCTATGCATCTATTTGCTACTCTATGAGGGACAAGCTGAATGCCATTATGCCATGTTTTCTGTATGCGAAACAAACAAACGTTTTTCAATGCATGTTATTCATGATATTTGTTTGTAGCCTTTCTTGTTGCATGCATAGTTACTTTGTCTTATTGTTAGAACTCCATCTTTCTAAAGAGTTCCCAGCATAGAAAACAAAAAATTCCTACGATGGGAACTATGTACCAAGATCTATCTACTAGATACAAACAACGGGCAGATGTGTATCCGTAGAGAACATACCCTTGAAGACCGACAAATCTTAACGAGTTCGACTCATGGTTGATGTAGACGATCTCTTGCCGATCTCAAGATCGAGAGGAAGTCCTAGCACCGCAAATCAGCAGCGCATCCGTGATCGTACACACGTCCGAGGCACCGAGCAACCTCCACCTCCTCGCTCCAGCGATGCAGCAGAAGCACAACTTTTTTCTTGCCGAATAGCCACTGGGAACATGTATCTCGCTAGTCCGAGACCATGGGGAATAAATTCTAGAGGGGGAGAGAGATCCTTCACGAGGAGGTGTGAGTGAGAAGTGAGGAGAGGGGTGCCTTTTATAGGAGGAGGGGAGGACCCCAAGGGGGCGGCCGGCGCATGGGGGCTGCCCCCTTGCCCTCCCCTCTTCATGTGGGTGGAAACTCCACTCACAAAAATCTATTCAAATCCCTCCACTCAAAATCCCACTCAAACTTGCTATTAAATTTCCACCAAATTTAATGCAAACTCTCATTAAATAAAACTCTTTTATTTATTCAGAATTTTGTCAATTACTTTAATGACAAACATTCACATATAACCCCTTGCTAGAATTCTATTTCACATGCATAACCTCTTTATGCAATTTCACCCAAAAACCTGTTTCGGTATCTAGTGAAATAAATTCCCGCGCTTGTTTATTCTTTCGGCATGAAACTTTTGCTCCAATTGGATGTCGGTGTCTCTTAAGTGTGTCACCCTATGGTTCGTGAATAATGCAGACATGATCGAGACCCCTCTCGGATCAATAATCAGAAGCGGGATCTGGAGACCCATACTGACTCCCACACATTCAACGATGACTTTCTTGTGATCGTCGGAACCTTTTACGCTCGTATATTAATCCCTTTGTTTCGCGATATATTACATGTCCGAGATTTGATCATCGGTATCTCCATACCTAGTTTGATCTCGTTACTAACATGCACTCTTTTCTCGTTCCCGTGATATAACATTCTAGTGATCAAATCACTTGCTTGCAAGCTAACCAATGTGATATCACCGAGAGGGCCCAGAGTATATCTATCCGTCATCGGGATGAACAAATTCCACTCTCGATCCATGGGCCTCAACATAACACTTTATTAATCTTGAACCCATCTTTATAATCACCCTGTTACGGTGTGACGTTTGATGTTATCAAGAAACTCTTCCGGTGTTAGTGATTGACATGATCTCATGGTCTAAGGATCAGGATCACTTCGTAAGTTGTTATAGCAATATAAACTCAATGACTTTGATCGTAATGCTATACTTCAGATGAATGTTCATCACACCATTACACTAATGTTGTGATCCCGTTATTAACAACATCCAATGTCTATGATCAGGAAACCTTGATCATCTTGTTAATCAACGAGCTAGTTTATGAGAGAGGCATAACTAGGAACTTTCTATTTGTTTGTTAGACACACATGTATTAATGTTTCCGTATTAATACAGTTATGGCATGCAAAATAAAAATTTATCATATACTTGGAATACACATAATAAACACTTTATTATTGCCTCTCAGGGCATATTCCCTTCAGTCTCCCACTTGCACTAGAGACAATAATCTAGTTACATAGTGATGAATCTAACACCCATTGAGTTCTGGTGTTGATCATGTTTTTCTCTAGGGAGAGTTTTAGTCAACGGATCTGCTACATTGAGATCCGTGTGTACTTTAAAAATCTTTATATCTCCATCCTTGACATGCTCGTGGATGGAGTGAAACCGGCGTTTAATATGCTTGGAATGCTTGTGAGACCTTGGCTCTTTGGCATTAGCAATGGAACCATTGTTGTCACAATAGATCACCATTGGGTCCAACGCGTTTGCAACCACTCCTAGTTCGGATATGAACTCCTTCATCCAAACCGCTTCCTGAGCCGCTTCCGAAGCAGCAACATATTCGGCCTCCGTTGTTGATCCCGCCACCACAGGTTGTTTGGAGCTCCTCCAACTAACCGCTCTGCCATTTGTTGTTTAGATAACTTTTAACACTGTTTAAAAGATCTATATCATTTCCGATCAATAATATGTCATCCACATATAATATCAGAAATGCCACATTGCTCCCACTCACTTTCTTGTAAATACAAGCTTCTCCATAAGTTTGGACAAATCCAAACTCTTTGATCACCTCATCAAAGCGGAGATTCCAACTTCGTGATGCTCGCTTCAATCCATAGATGGATCGTTGAAGCTTGCACACCATGTTAGCATCCTTAGGATCGACAAAACCCTTTGGTTGTATCATATACAACTCTTCTTCAATATTACCATTGAGAAACGCGGTTTTGAATCCATCTGCCATATCTCATAATCAAAATATGCAACAATTGCTAACATAATCCTAACTGACTTTAGCATCGCTACGGGAGAGAATGTCTCATCGTAGTCAACTCCTTGAATTTTTCGAAAACCCTTTGCGACAAGTCGAGCTTTATATACGGTCACATTACCATCAGCATCAGTTTTCCTTATGAAAATCCATTTGTTCTCCACGGCCTTTCGGTCGTGAGGTAAGTCTACCAAGTTCCAAACTTGATTTTCATACATGGATCCCATCTAGGATTTCATGGCTTCTAACCATTTGTTGGAATCCGGGCTCATCATCGCTTCTTCATAAGTCGTAGGATCATCATTTTCATCAACCATGAAATTCATGACAGGATTTTCGTACAGCTCGGGAGCTGCACGCGTCCTGCTAGACCTGCGAGGTTCGGTAGTATTATCTTTCGGAGTTTCATGATCATTATCATTAGTTCCCTCTTCAACTGGTGAAGCCAACTCCGGAACTACTTCTGGCGTTGCGCTACTCACCATACTTTGAAGAGAAGGTTCAATAAACTCTTCGAGTTCTACCTTCCGACTACTCACACCTTTCGCGAGAAACTCTTTCTCTAGAAAGGATCCATTCTTGGCAACAAAAACTTTGCCCTCGGATCTGTGATAGAAGGAATACCCAATAGTTTCCTTAGGGTATCCTATGAAGACACATTTTTCCGCTTTGGGTTCGAGTTTATCCGGTTGAAGTTTCTTCACATAAACATCGCATCCCCAAACTTTAAGAAATGACAGCTTAGGTTTGTTTCCAAACCACAATTCATACGGTGTCTTTTCAACGGATTTAGATGGTGCCTGATTTAAAGTGAATGCAACAGTTTCTAGTGCATAACCCCAAAATGACAATGGCAAGTTCGTCAGAGACATCATAGATCGAACCATATCAAATAAAGTACGATTACGACGTTCTGACACACCATTTCTCTGTGGTGTTCCGTCGGGTGTGAGTTGTGAAACAATTCCACACTCTTTCATGTGAGTGCTAAACTCGTAACTTAGATACTCACCTCCATGGTCGGACCATAGAAAATTGATCTTTCTATTACGATGATTTTCCAGTTCATTCTGAAATTCCTTGAACTTTTCAAAGGTTTCAGACTTATGTTTCATCAAGTAGATATAACCGTATCTACTCAAATCATCCATGAAAGTAACAAAATAACGATATCCACCTCGCGCCGACACACTCATTGGACCACATACATCAGAATGTATGATTTCCAATAAATCTATCGCCCGTTCCATTGAACCGGAAAACAGCGTTCTAGTCATCTTGCCTATAAGGCATGGCTCACATGTATCAAATGATTCAAAATCAAGTGATCCTAAAAGTCTATCCGAATGGAGCTTCTTCATGCGTTTAACGCCAATATGACCTAGACGGCAGTGCCACATATATGCGGATATATCATCATTAAGTTTAATCCTTTTAGCATCAACATTATGAATATGTGTAACATTATCATCGAGATCTAATAGAAATAAACCATTCATCATCGGTGCATGAGCATAAAAGATTTCATTCATATAAATAAAACAACCATTGTTCTCAGATTTAAATGAATAACCACTTCACATCAAACACGATCCAGATACAATGTTCATGCTCAGTGCAGGCACCATATAACAATTATTCAAGCTTATTACTAATCCTGATGGCAAATGGAGAGGTAGCGTTCCGACGGCGATCACATCAACGCTTGATCCATTGCTGACACGCATCTTGACCTCACCCCTTGCTAGCGGTCGCTTGTTCTGCAGCCCCTGATTTGAGTTACAAATATTAGCAACTGAACCGGTATCAAATACCCAGGTGCTACTGCGAGCACTAGTCAAGTACACATCAATAACATGTATATCATATATACCTTTGTTTGCCTTGCCGGCCTTCTTGTCTGCCAAATACTTGGGGCAGTTGCGCTTCCAGTGGCCAGTCCCCTTACAATAGTAACACTCGGTATCAGACTTAGGTCCAACTCGGGGTTTCTTTTCAGGCACGGCAACTGGTTGCCGCCCTTACTTCCCTTCCGTTTTCCCTTCTTGTCTTTCTTGAAACCAGTGTTCTTATTGATCATCAACACTTGATGTTCCTTTTTGTTCTCCACTTCTGCAGTTTTAAGCATTGACACAAGCTCGGGGAGAGACTTCTTCATGCCTTGCATATTATAGTTCATCACAAAGCTCTTATAGCTAGGTGGCAGAGACTACAGAACACGATGGATGCCTAAGTCAATGGGAATCGTTATTCCCAAGGACACAAGCTTATCGGCGTAACCCGACATCTTGAGTACATGCTCACTAACGGAGTTGTGCTCTTCCATCATGCAGCTAAAGAACTTTTCTGAAGCATTGTAGCTCTCTACAACAGCATGTGTGTCGAAAATCATTTTCAACTCACCCATTGTATCAAATGCATTGCCGTTTTCGAAACGCTTTCGAAGTTCCGGCTCTAGCCCATACAATGTGCTGCAATGAACTAAGTTGTGGTCCTCCTGACGAGTCTGATAGACATTCTTCTCCTCGTCAGGGGCATCCTCAAAAGGTGGGGGGCCTAGCAGCGCTTCTAGCACATATATATTTTGTGTAGTAGAGAGGAGATTCCTCAAATTCATGGACCATTCGGTAAAGTTGCTACCGTTCGTTGCAAGTTTCTCTTCCTCCATGAACACATTGAAATTAAAAGCAGGTGGTGCCATCTACAACATAATTTGTAAAGTTTAGACTAAGTTTATGATAGATTGAGTTCAACTAATCCATATTACGAATGAACTCCCACTCAAAAACAACATCCCTCGTGTCTTTTGGTGATTACATGAACCAAATCCACTATACCAAGTCCGATCATCACGTGAGTCGGTATAGCTTCAAAGGCGAGCATCAAATGGGCATCATATCTACTATATGACTCATGCTTAACCTTTCGGTCCATGTTCCGAGGCCATGTCTGTACATGCTAGGCTCGCCAAGTAAGTGTAACATTGTCACATCCCAAGATTTTCCAAATCTTGTAATGTGAAAATAAATTAATAAAATAAAACTTTGTTTGATTTTCAGAGCCAGAAGAAACTTTTTGAATTTAAATGGAACCTCAAACCCATTTGAATCAAATAAAATCCTAAAAGGATTTATAAGGATAAACATTTATTAAAGGAAATTAAAATGTTTTAAAATTATTATTTTGAATCTTTGAATAAAAAATTTGGTTTTCAAAAGAAAAGGCGGATTCATAAATAAGGATTATTTTATAAAGCCAAATTAAACCTTGGCCAAGCTTTGGATTTAAAACATTTTGTTTTGAATTAAAATAGCAAAAGCTGATTTAAATATAGTAATAAGGAATTAATATCCAAACTTTATTTAAATAAAAGGTTTTATCATTTTAATTAAAATATCAAACTTATTAAATTATTTTAAATAGGTTTTCCAAGTATTTGATATTCACAAATAAAACCTACTAAAGTGTTTTAGCTTTGTTTTAGATTTTAAAATAAATAATCTCAATAAAACAATCCCTAGTTGATTTAATAATGAAAGTCTATTATATTTAATTAATAATGGACTCTAAAGTAAAAGGATTATTTTATTTTAAACAAGTTTTCCAAATATTCTTTATTTCCAAATAAAACCTACTGTTTGGGTTTTGAAAACATTTTGGATTTTAAATGAAGATTTTATTAAATAAAATAAAACCCTATTTTGTTAAATAACTAATGATCCATTTATTTAATTAATAAATGGAACCTAAAAAGATTTAAAATAATATTTTATTTTAGAATGTGAATTATGATGTTAAGCAGAACCAAATTCATATTTGCAAAGTTTAATGATTGTTTGAATTGTTTGAAATATTTGAATGCTTGAATAATTGTTTGAAATAACAAAACAGGAAATAGAAATAGAAAAAGAAAAAGAATTAGGCAGAAAAAAATAACAGCAGCCCACCATCTGGCCCAACAGCCCAACTCGCAGCCACCTCCTCTCCAGCCCGAATCGTTTTCTTTCACCCAGCAACTTACCCACCGAGAGACTGACTACTGGCCCCACCTCCACTCCCTTTCTCTCACTGCCAGAGGACCCCACACCACGGCCCCCATCTTCCCCACCCGCAAACCACACCCTTCCCCCTCGCCGGCCGTTGCAGGCAAAATTAAGGGCGACGTAATACGTGTTAACTACACCATTACTCAGGCCCTTGACCAAGCAAGTTAAAGCGCCCCTCTCTCCTCTCTGGTTCCCCTCTGTCGCCCCACTTCGACACGCCCCCAGGCCGAGGAATTTTGCCCTGCACCTCCTCTGTCTCCGACGACCGTTCTCACCGATTCCGGCTAACACACTCCACCACCTGCCTTCCTATGCAACCTAGCAGCCTCCCCACTCTCTGGAACATCTCCTAGTACACTTAGTTCAACCGCGGGCGCCCCAGGAAGCCGTCTTCGACAAAAATTCTGAGCGTCGCCGTCTGTCTCGCCTCCGTCGAGTTCCTCCGGTAATTCTAGACCACCCCGACCCCTTCCGTTCACGCACACGTCATCTCCATGGTCTCCTGCATCTTATCACGACCTTATCTTGCCTCCTGGTGATCGACAGCTTCGTCTTCGACCTCGACCAGAGCCAGCCGCCGCCAGAACCAACTCCGGCGAGGAATTCTGCTCGTCCCCGTGTGCCCCTTCACCAGCCAGTGCCTCCTTGAGCTCCCCCAGGCATCTGCGAACACGGTGAACATCCTCTCCCTCCTTCTCGCTTCCTGTAACGCCGGCGACACCACTGACAAGACGCCGCCGCCGCGCGTGAGAGCCCAGCGCCACCCGACTATGGTCGATCACGCTAGCACCGTTCGATCTAGATCGGGCGGGCACGATAGAATCATTTACCGCCGAAGGGGTACGCCTCCAGAGCCGCACGATGTGACTTAATCCAACGCGCTGCAGCACGCGATCCAGACGAATCGGTATCGGCCAATCACGGCTTGACGCGTGTCCCTGTTCTGATTAAAACAGATTTTTGAAAACAGATTTAAGTAGCATTTTCAAACCCTTATAACTTTTGATCCACACGTCCAAATTTGACAAATTTTATATCAATGGATTCAGGAGAACAAGCCCTATCCAACCATGGCCTTAGTTTAGCAAATAGTATCTGTTAGCTTGTTTGAATTTGCAGAAACATTTGTGTGCTTGTTTAGAGTATAAAAATTGGTTAAAATTGAATTTAAGGATAAAACCTTTGCAAATTGGATTGTTGTGACCTTACTGACCCTAGGAACCAACCCTTGGTATTAAAAATGATTTTTGAAAGATTTAGGTTAGATTAATTGACTTAGCCAATTTCTAGCCAAATAAAAAGAATGGTTTTGTTATAAAAATGTTTATGAAAAGAAAACTTTAAGGAAATGTTTTGGACCAAACCTACTGACCCAAAAACACCAAGTTTTGCAATAGCAACTCATTTGGTGAACCCTATAGGCTAATGCCTTAGTAAAAAAATATTTCTACACCACATAAAATAACACTTTGTTTTGAAGATGGTTTTAAAGTGAAACCTTTTGCACATGACTTGGCCACTTTAGGAAATGACCATCAGATGTACCCAAATGACTATGACCCACTAGGAACCACTTTTTCAAACAAAACAAAGCTTGGCATGCTTGCATGCATTTCTTTGACTTTGTTATTTATGTGTGTTGTTTTGCTTGATTGGTAGATTGAGTTTGTGCCTTGCTTGATTGATTTGTAGTGACTTGAAGAGTGTGATTGTTGCAAAGATCAAGAAGTGAACCTATACTCTACCAAAAAGGCAAGTGATGCTTCATACTTTCTATCCCAATACTTTTATTATGCATTAGTGATTTTGCTAAGTAAACTTGCATGGATTTTTGCTAAGTATAGGTCTTGCTATAGGAAAACCTAGTAGATGAATCCTTAGTAGGATTTCATAAGTTAAGTTCCCTATTACTACCAAGCTTAGCCTAGCTAATAGAAAACATGGGTGGAACATATATTCACACTATGGAAAAATATTCTAAGTCTAAGGACTTGTGATTTTGTTTAATAAAACAACTAAGTTAATGTATCACCTGGGTGGAAATGGAAGGATTGGGTTATGTTGAGTGGTTACATAAGACCATGGACCTGGCTTGTGTATCTCACTTGTGGATGGCCACCCAGGAAACCAAGAGATTTGAGATGTCAAATGTTGAGAAGCTTCAAGTGCAACCACTTGGCAATATGGGCTCTGCCATGATCATATAGGTTGCAAGAACTTAGCCATATGGACAGTGGGTGGTAGTGTTTGATAGGTTGGAACGCGTCCATTTTGGTCTAAGGGAAAGCTTCTGAAAGATCTTGTCTTGGGAAACCAAGTCTTGTGGGGAAAGTGCACCACCTCTGCAGAGTGTAAAATCTAAGTACTTAGCCATGTCCCTGGTAAAGGACAATTTGAGCATCAAGACATGGAAGCAATCAAGAATCTCATCATTCAAATTTCTAAATTAAAATCTTGTGGATTGAACAAGGGTTGTTTGAATTCTTCAATCATTGATGGAGAGATGGCTTGGTACAAGGATCTTGAAATCTTTGATTGAGGAAAAATGATTTTCTCAAGCAAAAACTTAGTATTTTCAAAATGATAAGAAAAATCTATTTTGAGCAATGCAAGACTCAACTCCACTTAGCCAAATGCATATAGATGATAGAATCCACTATACTACCATAGTATCACTTGCCAATACAATTCAAATGTATTGACCCTTTGTGGCTGTAACTTGTATGTTGCAGGTTTGATTGATTTTAGTGAAGATTGATTGTTTAGGATTACAAAGTCTACAACCAACATCTGCCTGTGGCACTTTGAAGATGAAGGACCCCATGCTTATAGTTATTCCGCTGCAATGTAATGTAATAGCCATATGAGCTATGTGTGATGTAATAAACTTATGTTATTCCTGGTTATAAAGTTATAATATGACCTTTGTTTCTTGATATTACATCTTAACTGTGGATGCTAGCTATTGATCCAGGGACTAGCATTGTAAAACACAGGAGGAACCTACCTTACTAGGTTGAGTCCTCTACAGATGGTATCAGAGCATTGTGTTGCCTGTAGGATTTGTAAACCCTAGGATTGGACAAAAACCCTTAGAAAATTAGGAGTGTATTTGTTCCAAAAACTTATTTACAAAAACACTTGTAAACTCTTTCCTCAATCATTTTGGTTTCAACTCTACATCTCTTCTACTTCAACTTGATGGAAAACCTACCCATGGCCAAAGACTACACCATGTGCAAAGGACTACTTCAACTTCTTCAACTCTAATGACTTCAACATCTTCAACTCTAATGACTTCAACATCTTCAGCATGTTCACCAAGGACTTCCAACTTGGAAACTACTAAGGACTAAAAATGAGACAAGGAAATCCTACTCAAGATTTAGAGACTGAGGGAATGCAAAATAAGAAGGAACCATCAACAACTTTGAAGCATAATAACCAAGAGTTTTTCTCAAGGAAACCATGATCTCATGCAAGAAGGATCAACCAAGAAGGAAGGAAAGAACACAAGTGAACCATATAGATGGACCACCATATTTTAGTTAAGTCAAAACCACCAACTTATGTGGTGTAACAAAAATATTTTGTTGCCTAAGTATGTGCTTGAACCTTGTTTGAGTGAAATGTTTGTTTGTGATTGCTTGCACATTGCTTATGTGAATTGTGAGGTGTGTGATTAGAATTGACTCCTTAGAAATATCTTGCCTATTCTAATCTCCCTTCAAACCCAAACAGATGACTACTCCAAGAAACTTCAACATCAAGGTTGATGACATCAACAACAACCAAGAGGACAACATGAGAGAACTTATAGCAACCCAAAACCAGTTGAGCCAAGAGACAACTCAGCTTTTAGCCAACAACAATGGACTAGACCCAGCCATACAAAGGATTTTGAAACTTCAATCCCAATTGTTGCAAGGATTGGTTACTCAAATGATCAACATGAGAGAAAACTTTTCCCAAAGAGCTAATGACAACAAGGATGACAAGGATGTTATTCTAGAAGGAACCCAAGCTAGCAATACTTATGGAGACAAGAATCATGCATCCAAGGAACATGAAGATCAATGTCCCAAGAAGAGAGAAAGATCTCCCACCTATGAAGAGCATGAACTAGAAGAACTCCTAGCTTTGGAGAGACCCAAGAAGAAGAAGAATTTCCCCAACACTAGCAAGAAGGACATAAGCCAGTTGCAATGTTACAATTGCAAAGAGATGGGACACTATGCCAGTGACTGCCCAGAAAAGAAGAAGAGACAAGAAGACAAACAAAAGCTAGTGAAACCCAAGATAAGGAAGGATTTTAGCCAAGTGATGTGCAAACACTGCAAAGAGTTAGGACATTATGCAAACTACTGTCCAGAAAAGATGAAGTATAAGATAAACAAGCCTATGAGGGATATCAGCCTTGTCACATGTTTCAAATGCAAGGAACTAGGCCACTATGCAAACAATTGTCCAGAAAGGATGGAGAACAAGTTAAACAAGTCTATGAAGGATCTCAACCTTGGCCCATGAGTCAAGTATGGGAACAAAGGACTCAATGCAAAAGTTTGTTTAGAGAAGTTTTCTAAGGATCCCAAGAAGGCCAATATGTAATTTTTGTTTGAAATTTTTTAAGGGTGGTAGTACCCTAGTTGTTTTGAACTTGCTTGTAACCCTAGCCTCCCCAAATCTCGGGACGAGATTTATTTTAAGGGTGGTAGCCTGTCACATCCCAAGATTTTCCAAATCTTGTAATGTGAAAATAAATTAATAAAATAAAACTTTGTTTGATTTTCAGAGCCAGAAGAAACTTTTTGAATTTAAATGGAACCTCAAACCCATTTGAATCAAATAAAATCCTAAAAGGATTTATAAGGATAAACATTTATTAAAGGAAATTAAAATGTTTTAAAATTATTATTTTGAATCTTTGAATAAAAAATTTGGTTTTCAAAAGAAAAGGTGGATTCATAAATAAGGATTATTTTATAAAGCCAAATTAAACCTTGGCCAAGCTTTGGATTTAAAACATTTTGTTTTGAATTAAAATAGCAAAAGCTGATTTAAATATAGTAATAAGGAATTAATATCCAAACTTTATTTAAATAAAAGGTTTTATCATTTTAATTAAAATATCAAACTTATTAAATTATTTTAAATAGGTTTTCCAAGTATTTGATATTCACAAATAAAACCTACTAAAGTGTTTTAGCTTTGTTTTAGATTTTAAAATAAATAATCTCAATAAAACAATCCCTAGTTGATTTAATAATGAAAGTCTATTATATTTAATTAATAATGGACTCTAAAGTAAAAGGATTATTTTATTTTAAACAAGTTTTCCAAATATTCTTTATTTCCAAATAAAACCTACTGTTTGGGTTTTGAAAACATTTTGGATTTTCAATGAAGATTTTATTAAATAAAATAAAACCCTATTTTGTTAAATAACTAATGATCCATATATTTAATTAATAAATGGAACCTAAAAAGATTTAAAATAATATTTTATTTTAGAATGTGAATTATGATGTTAAGCAGAACCAAATTCATATTTGCAAAGTTTAATGATTGTTTGAATTGTTTGAAATATTTGAATGCTTGAATAATTGTTTGAAATAACAAAACAGGAAATAGAAATAGAAAAAGAAAAAGAATTAGGCAGAAAAAAATAACAGCAGCCCACCATCTGGCCCAACAGCCCAACTCGCAGCCACCTCCTCTCCAGCCCGAATCGTTTTCTTTCACCCAGCAACTTACCCACCGAGAGACTGACTACTGGCCCCACCTCCACTCCCTTTCTCTCACTGCCAGAGGACCCCACACCACGGCCCCCATCTTCCCCACCCGCGAACCACACCCTTCCCCCTCGCCAGCCGTTGCAGGCAAAATTAAGGGCGACGTAATACGCGTTAACTACACCATTACTCAGGCCCTTGACCAAGCAAGTTAAAGCGCCCCTCTCTCCTCTCTGGTTCCCCTCTGTCGCCCCACTTCGACACGCCCCCAGGCCGAGGAATTTTGCCCTGCACCTCCTTTGTCTCCGACGACCGTTCTCACCGATTCCGGCTAACACACTCCACCACCTGCCTTCCTATGCAACCTAGCAGCCTCCCCACTCTCTGGAACATCTCCTAGTACACTTAGTTCAACCGCGGGCGCCCCAGGAAGCCGTCTTCGACAAAAATTCTGAGCGCCACCGTCTGTCTCGCCTCCATCGAGCTCCTCCGGTAATTCTAGACCACCCCGACCCCTTCCGTTCACGCACACGTCATCTCCATGGTCTCCTACATCTGATCACGACCTTATCTTGCCTCCTGGTGATCGACAGCTTCGTCTTCGACCTCGACCAGAGCCAGCCGCCGCCAGAACCAACTCCGGCGAGGAATTCTGCTCGTCCCCGTGCGCCCCTTCACCAGCCAGTGCCTCCTTGAGCTCCCCCAGGCATCTGCGAACACGGTGAACATCCTCTCCCTCCTTCTCGCTTCCTGTAACGCCGGCGACACCACTGACAAGCCGCCGCCGCCGCGCGTCAGAGCCCAGCGCCACCCGACTATGGTCGATCACGCTAGCACCGTTCGATCTAGATCGGGCGGGCACGATAGAATCATTTACCGCCAAAGGGGTACGCCTCCAGAGCCGCACGATGTGACTTAATCCAACGCGCTGCAGCACGCGATCCAGACGAATCGGTATCGGCCAATCACGGCTTGACGCGTGTCCCTGTTCTGATTAAAACAGATTTTTGAAAACAGATTTAAGTAGCATTTTCAAACCCTTATAACTTTTGATCCACACGTCCAAATTTGACAAATTTTATATCAATGGATTCAGGAGAACAAGCCCTAGCCAACCATGGCCTTAGTTTAGCAAATAGTATCTGTTAGCTTGTTTGAATTTGCAGAAACATTTGTGTGCTTGTTTAGAGTATAAAAATTGGTTAAAATTGAATTTAAGGATAAAACCTTTGCAAATTGGATTGTTGTGACCTTACTGACCCTAGGAACCAACCCTTGGTATTAAAAATGATTTTTGAAAGATTTAGGTTAGATTAATTGACTTAGCCAATTTCTAGCCAAATAAAAAGAATGGTTTTGTTATAAAAATGTTTATGAAAAGAAAACTTCAAGGAAATGTTTTGGACCAAACCTACTGACCCAAAAACACCAAGTTTTGCAATAGCAACTCATTTGGTGAACCCTATAGGCTAATGCCTTAGTAAAAAAATATTTCTACACCACATAAAATAACACTTTGTTTTGAAGATGGTTTTAAAGTGAAACCTTTTGCACATGACTTGGCCACTTTAGGAAATGACCATCAGATGTACCCAAATGACTATGACCCACTAGGAACCACTTTTTCAAACAAAACAAAGCTTGGCATGCTTGCATGCATTTCTTTGACTTTGTTATTTATGTGTGTTGTTTTGCTTGATTGGTAGATTGAGTTTGTGCCTTGCTTGATTGATTTGTAGTGACTTGAAGAGTGTGATTGTTGCAAAGATCAAGAAGTGAACCTATACTCTACCAAAAAGGCAAGTGATGCTTCATACTTTCTATCCCAATACTTTTATTATGCATTAGTGATTTTGCTAAGTAAACTTGCATGGATTTTTGCTAAGTATAGGTCTTGCTATAGGAAAACCTAGTAGCTGAATCCTTAGTAGGATTTCATAAGTTAAGTTCCCTATTACTACCAAGCTTAGCCTAGCTAATAGAAAACATGGGTGGAATATATATTCACACTATGGAAAAATATTCTAAGTCTAAGGACTTGTGATTTTGTTTAATAAAACAACTAAGTTAATGTATCACCTGGGTGGAAATGGAAGGATTGGGTTATGTTGAGTGGTTACACAAGACCATGGACCTGGCTTGTGTATCTCACTTGTGGATGGCCACCCAGGAAACCAAGAGATTTGAGATGTCAAATGTTGAGAAGCTTCAAGTGCAACCACTTGGCAATATGGGCTCTGCCATGATCATATAGGTTGCAAGAACTTAGCCATATGGACAGTGGGTGGTAGTGTTTGATAGGTTGGAACGCGTCCATTTTGGTCTAAGGGAAAGCTTCTGAAAGATCTTGTCTTGGGAAACCAAGTCTTGTGGGGAAAGTGCACCACCTCTGCAGAGTGTAAAATCTAAGTACTTAGCCATGTCCCTGGTAAAGGACAATTTGAGCATCAAGACATGGAAGCAATCAAGAATCTCATCATTCAAATTTCTAAATTAAAATCTTGTGGATTGAACAAGGGTTGTTTGAATTCTTCAATCATTGATGGAGAGATGGCTTGGTACAAGGATCTTGAAATCTTTGATTGAGGAAAAATGATTTTCTCAAGCAAAAACTTAGTATTTTCAAAATGATAAGAAAAATCTATTTTGAGCAATGCAAGACTCAACTCCACTTAGCCAAATGCATATAGATGATAGAATCCACTATACTACCATAGTATCACTTGCCAATACAATTCAAATGTATTGACCCTTTGTGGCTGTAACTTGTATGTTGCAGGTTTGATTGATTTTAGTGAAGATTGATTGTTTAGGATTACAAAGTCTACAACCAACATCTGCCTGTGGCACTTTGAAGATGAAGGACCCCATGCTTATAGTTATTCCGCTGCAATGTAATGTAATAGCCATATGAGCTATGTGTGATGTAATAAACTTATGTTATTCCTGGTTATAAAGTTATAATATGACCTTTGTTTCTTGATATTACATCTTAACTGTGGATGCTAGCTATTGATCCAGGGACTAGCATTGTAAAACACAGGAGGAACCTACCTTACTAGGTTGAGTCCTCTACAAACATCCCAGCATTAGAGCCTATAAATAAGCTGAACCCAGATGTGTGCATTGCATTCATGCATAGAAAATCCGAATAATTTTCGCGCTTTTAAACAAAACTTGTCAAAGTGATTGAAGCTTCTCTTAGCTTGATGGAATTGAAGTAGATCATCAAGTTGACTGCGATAAGTTTCAATAGAACCTTTGCTAAAACCTCATTTTGGGTAAGGGAGATTTGATCTAAGGGTAGATCAAATGTACTATAAGTTAAACCTTAATACAATGTGAAATATATTTGATCATTAGGTGATCATATTATAGTATTCATTATAATCACTCATAAGTACCAAGTTAAGGATATAACACAAATAATAAGAATGTAGCAACTATATCTTAATCTCATATGCATATACCATGAGTATCATGGTGATACCTAACCCTACTTCTTATGGAGTAGGAAAGGAACTAGGCTTAGATCATTCACCATATATCTTTAATTCTATATCAATCCTTATTATCTCTGTTGAGTTATATTTCCATGTCTGTTGATCATCAATGTTGATAAATCAACTATTGACTCATCCATTATCAAACTATCAAGTACTTGATCATAACACAGCTTACAAATAAGGGTCTACAAAGAAACAACTAAGAAAAGGTGAATAGTGATGCCAGTTTCAGATGTCAATTATTTGATAATAATGATTGAAAAGAATCCAATCTAAAAGATAGTTGATGGAGTTAAATCCCTCCTTGATAGAAAAGAATATTACAAGGATGAAGTCTGGAGATAGTTACCAGGAATAGTCCTATTGGATCAAGTAGGTAAAGTTAATGAATTATATCTCTTAATCCAATAGATCTAAACAGAAGATAATTATAATACAACTATAATGTTGAATTTATGGAGCCTTGTTTAGTCAACTGGAAATCTAAACCATAATGGATCAACAGATTATACTAATCAAGCCTTATTCACCAAGATTGAGTACTTATGTCATGTATAAGTGGTATTGGTGGATAAAACATGATTAAACCCTAGTAGAGATAAGTTATCTTAGAGTAGTCATTACAAGCCACATAAATATAATTAGGGTTGGAGTAAAGACCATATAGATGATATTATTCAATTAAAGCTAGTACAACATAGAGTTATAGAAGTAGTGTTATTTATCTTAAAGGATAGTTAACTTTAGAGAAAGGTAGTTGGATGCATACAACTAATAGAGATACATTATTAATGAATGATTAAGGAAGATTATGAGTGGAGTTTGAAGGAACTATTTGTTGGATGGAAGGCTATCAACCGTAGAATAGTAGGTGCAATCAAGCATGGATATGAAGAAGTTATGAAATATTTTAGTATCAAACTCATTGGATTCATCCATGAGTTTAGAAGAATGATATACGAATAAGAAGATTTAAATGAGTAAAGCTCATCATGTAATCATGATGATGAATAGGAAGAGGTAGTATATCTAGGAAAGGAAATCCTTATTTAAAAATCTGGAATTATGAATTAGGGAAAATAGACATTATTGGTAACAACCAACTCTAAATCCCAGATCAACATAATATCCATCTCATGTTGTTGATCTATCATCTAATGTCCATATCACTTCATAGGAATATTTTCCTATAGCAAATCCTATAAGCATATTTTTACCAATTTCTTTCTATAAAACATTCTAATTATAACTTTCTATTATAAAAGGTGATGTCATCAAATATCACAAGTAGAAGACAATATGCTTAGTTAATAATTCTTTACTCATATCCATAAAGGAATCTAAGTATATTAAAAACCCTAAACCCTAGGGTAAATATTCATAATTAAAAACCTTAAACTTCTTTGTTTATCACAATAGAATATATACATTGCCATTTTCCAAATTAATGGGAGTAATAATCACCATATCAATGTCTTTATATTTCATGCATCAAATAATGGTATAGGATCATTATACATATATATAAAGTTTCTATTCAAACTATGATCTCACTAAAGTTGAGTTATAAACAAATGAGGAAATATCATTTAGAAATCCTTAACTAAAGGAGCAAAGTAAAACAAGAATAAAAGTTTCTACAAATTATTATAGGGGTTCATATTGAGTAAATAAAAGAAATACAAAAAGATGGCATAATAAAAAAATTCACAAATGATACAAAATATATTTTAGTATTGTTGTAAATATCCAGCAACTAAATCATACAAATAAAGGTTCAAAGTATGAATCAAATTCAAATCTGAATAAGAAAACAGAAAATAGAAAAAGGATAAAACAAATAAAAAAACTAAACCTGGTCGCAGCCCAAACCTACTTGCTTACCTGACACCCAGGTGCAGCCCACTTCGGCCCGCGACCAGCCCACCAGCAGCCCGTACCACTTCGGCCTTCTGTTTCTCGTCGTTTTCCTCGTTGGCGGAAGCAGCTGCGTGGCGTCGCGGCGGTCGTTGATCTCCGACGCGTTACGATGCGCGCCGCCGTCAGTGAGGAGGGGGATAAGAATACCCGCAAGCTTCTCTATCCATTCTGAAAGAGCATTTGCTATCCCAGTGATTTTGGTGTTTGATAACAACTCACATATCGGACTAATGATTTGCTAAGTGTGTCGCAGGTGCATTAAAAAGGATTTGCAATGTCTAAAAACTGTCTTCCTAGCGCGGTACCAAAAAGCGGTAGTACCGCTTTTTGCTACCGGATGCGACAGAAGGCTGTGACTAATTGTCAAAAAGCTTCTGCCTGCTCCGGTACTAAAATGCGGTACTACCGCATTTTAGTACTGCACCATGCAGAGACTTTTTGGAGGTTGTCAAAAGCTTCTGTGTGCTCCGGTACTAAAATGCGGTAGTACCACATTTTAGTACCGCTCGAGGCAGAGACTTTTGTATATTGGCAAAAAGCTTCTGTCTGCCTAGGTAGCAAAATGCGGTAGTACCGCATTTTACTACCTGGCGTGATAGAGAGTTTTTTCGTCTGAAAAACTGTTGATTCCTCTATGTCCGGTAGTACCGGTTGCCACTTGCGGTACTACCACTTCCCGGTAGCATCAATAATAGTACCGCTGTGGGCAGGACTTGATGAAGTTTGAAAAATGGTGGTCCGGTACGAGGTCCGGTAGTACCGGAGTTCTCCGGTAGTACCGCTTGAACTTCCGGTACTACCGCTTCAATAAATGCTCCAACGGCCAGATTTTGTGGAGGGGTATAAATACCCCTCCACCTACCTTGGGACAAGTTGCTCAAACACATTAAAGTCAAGACCACCATTGGAGCCACTCAAATCTTCAAGATCTCCTCATTCCACCATCCAAAGTCCTTGATCTTTGGAGAATCGAAGGAGGAGGCCCCGATCTACTACTTCACCAAAAGAGATTTTCATTTCCCCCTCATTTCATTGAGGGCCCCTTTGCTCTAGTGTTTTCTTGGAAACCCTAGTTCTTGTTTTGGTTCTTACAAGATTGTCTTTGATTGCTTTGACAGCTTGCTTGTATTTGCGAGCCTCCGATTAAGTTGTGGATGTGTGCCCCAAACTTGTAACGGTGCCGGCTTCCACCTTAAAGGTTGTCGATATAGTGGAAGGTGAATCGATCCCGTTGGGGTGAGATTCATCGGAGAACAAGGGAGGCCTTTCGTGGCGTTGGTGGTTTGAAACCACCCCCTCTCCAAACATAGACCCCTCAAAAGGAAGGAACTACGGGAAACAAATCCTTATGTCTCCGCGTCCACTTTTCGGTTACTTCTATCCTTTACCGCACCTTACTCGTTACTACTTTGTGTTGTGGTAGCTCTTGCATAATTGTCATATAGGTAAATTCACCATAGTTGCATTATCTAGAGAATTTACCTTATTGTCAAACCTTAATTGAAAAAGAAGAAAATTTGAAGTAGCACCTATTCACCCCCCCTCTAGGTGACCATACGATCCTTTCAATTGGTATCAGAGCCTCGGCTCTTTATTCGGGATTTAACGCCTAAGAGAATATGGGTAGCAACGATGGGGATGGTGGTAGTGAGTCGACACCGGTGACCATGGAAGATCTCAAAAACTTGGAAACAAGATTGAGCTCTTCCTTGGTCAACGAAGTCAAGAAGATGCTCGAGCAACTTCTTAAAGACAAAGAAAGCTCATCACCTCCATCTCCTCAAGAGGATCAACCATCCATTTTACCTAAAGGGAATACACCGGTATCCCCCGAGGGTATGGTGGTGGGGGGTAAACTTGACAACGTTAATTCCTCCACACACAATAATGGTGGGAAGGGTGAGCACCGTGACTCATGGTACTCTCCCGACCCTCCAATCCCTCACCCTTATGTATACAATAGAGGTGACCCACCTAAGCTTGAAGAATCTGCTACTTTTGCTCAATGGCAATCACTAATGAGAACTCATATGCGCAGCTCTTGCATTGAACTATGGAACATCATCGAGCATGGACTCTTTATTGGGGATCCAAACAACTTGGCAAGAAGAGAGATTGTTAATAGTCAACTCAATGCCACTGCTCTGCATATGATTCAACAAGGTTTGGGGACAAAGGATTATCCACACATTGAGCACTTTAGCATTGCCAAGGAAGCTTGGGATGCTCTCACTGTGTTGTTTATTGGAAATGAGAGTATGAGGAGGAACCGATATGATGCTCTAAGCAATGAAGCCGAAGGCTTCTACATGAAAGAAGGTGAAGATCACGAAGATATGTACCGAAGGCTCAAGACCACCGCCACTGCTTTTAGGAATGTGGGTGCCTCACATGTGGATGATGCATGGATAAAAAGGAAATATGTGAGTGCACTCATGCCTTTTGAGCCCACCGACTTGAAGAGCCTACAAGGAAGACACAACTACCATCTCATGACCTCAAATGAAGTTATGCAAGAGATGGCTGCTTTCAAGGTTGCCGCCAAGAATGCCAAAGATGCCCGTGCTCGTGCCCTTGGTATGAGCAATGTTGTCAATGTTGCTTTGAAGGCCAAAGTTGTGGACCATGGGGATGAAGATGATAGTGATGAAGGGCTTTCCATGGACCATCCCGATGAAGTCAAGATTGCTCATGGTCAATATATGGCTTTCTATGCAAAGAACTTTTGGAAGAACCCCACCAAGGCCAAGATGGAAATGGAATGGAGAAGCAATCCAAATGGGAAAAGAGAGAATACCACAAGATTGAGAACTTGCTTCAATTGTGGTGACCGCTACCACTTTGTGGCCAGTTGCCCCTATGCGAAGAGAGAAGATCATGGTGGAAAGCTTGTGTTGAAGAAGACTCTCAAGGGACCGTACAAGAAACCTTTCATCAAAAAGAATCCCATCAACAAGAAGCCGGGAGAAATTGTCTTGATCACTCATGAAGAGTACTCCTCCAAGAATGAAGATGATGAAGATGACGAAGAGGAAACTTCTCATGGTGTGGCTGCTCTTGCCACCACCTCTACTCCGACATTCTCACTCTTCGATTCTCCAAATGAGAACTCTTCCACCAAGAACACCACTTGCCTTATGGCAAGAGGAACGGAGGTATCTTCATCATCCTGCTCTACTCACTTAGATAATGATGAAATTGATGATGAGATGTCTCTTGATGTTAAAAAGGAATTAATTGCCTTTGATGAGTTTATGACTAACCTAGAAGGTGATGCTAAGATACATTTTGGAAACATCTTAGATCAACTATCACATACTCAAGAGCTTCTAGATGTAAGATGTAAACTTGGGCATGAACATATGATTGAGCTAGAGGCCCTAAACAATGCTCTAGAAGAATAACAAGAAACTAGGTTGTCACTTGAAGTAAAACTTGAAGGGCTTGATGAGGCCAATGCCATTATTGTTAACAAACTCATCAAAGAGCGTGATCATGCTATTGCTAAATATAAAAGAGCTAAAAAGGACAAGATTGAGTTTGGTGTGGTTCATGAAAAACTTGCCGAGGACTTTAGCTTGCTTAACAAGGCCCACAAGGCCTTGGAGAGTGAACTCTTGTCACTCACAAAGTCCCATGAAACGCTTCAAACTCAATTGGACAATATTCCTTCACCTGGTAACTTCATTCCATCTAGTAGCACAACTATTCTTGAAGAGAATGCTAGGTTGAAGGGGGAGCTTGCTAAGGCCACATTTACACAAGGCAACAAGTCTATTGATGATCTCTTGAGCAAGCAAAGGCGTAGTGGTGATAAAGGGGGCATTGGTTTTGTTTCCAAAACAAAGAAGAAGAAGAACAATAAGAAGAAGGACAAGCCCGCACAAGAGACCAACAAGACCATTGTGGAGAGTAAGACCACAAATGGTAAAACTATGTCTCACGATGATTTTGCGGGAAGTGCTAACCATCACTATGTTCTAATGCGTGATTATTATGGTGATGTGTATGCACAATATGTTGGCCCTTATGATGGTTATATTGCTTGGTCTATTTGGGTTCCCAAGACCCTTGTTGCTAACAAAAGAGGACCCGTTGAAAAATGGGTACCTAAAAACTAGCTTGATCTTTTGTAGACTTATGCTTCCGGAGGGTCAAAATGGGTGATCGATAGTGGTTGCACAAGTCATATGACCGGAAGCTCGTCTATTGTCAAGGACTTGGTGCCAAATGAAGATAAAATCACCGTCACATATGCCGACAAGTCAAAGTCTAAGATAATGGGTTTCAGCAAGGTAGTGGTAGCTTACGACATTACACTCGTGAACGTCATGCTTGTTGAAACCCTTGGATACAATTTACTTTCAGTCCGTGCTCTTGGAAATATGGGCTTTGCCGTCTTTATTGATGATGATATTGTGGTCCTCATGTGGAGAAAGTCTCTCAAGGTCGCTTTCGTTGGGTACGTCGAAAATGGCTTGTATGTGGTGGACTTTTCGGGGCAAGCCACTGCAGGTCCGATGTGCTTATACGGAAAGGACGATGTGGGTTGGCTATGGCACCGCCGACTAGCCCATGTCAATATGAGAACTTTGCAAAGTCTCCATAAAGAGGGCCATATTGTTGGACTAAAAGAAAAAAATTCCTTTGCCAAAGATCGTGTTTGCAGGGCATGTGTTCTAGGGAAGATGCATGACGCTCCTCACAAGCCCACAAACCAAATCAAGTCTAACAAGATCTTGGAACTCCTCCATGTGGACCTATTTGGTCCTCCATCTTATGCAAGTCTTGGAGGGAAGAAATATTGTTTGGTGATTCTTGACGACTTTTCAAGATACTCTTGGGTTTATTTCTTCAAGTTGAAGAGTGAAACTCAAAGGACTTTTATCGACTTCATCAACTTGGTTCAACGACAACACAATGTTCCCGTGTTGATTATAAGAAGTGACAACGGCACCGAGTTCAAGAACTACACCTTGAATGATTTCCTTAGTGATGAGGGGATTAAACATCAATATTCCGCTGCATACACCCCTCAACAAAATGGTGTGGCCGAAAGGAAGAACCGGACTCTTATTGAGATTTTTTTGAGGGTAAAACAGTAGGGTAAAGCACCCCACTGCAATTTTTATATATCATAAAGAGTTACAAAAAAAGTATTTACAAGTTCAGGCCACCTCAAAAGAGGGATAACATTCTAAGCAGCTATCTCCTGTATAAATTATTCTCAATCCAATCTTTGAGGCCCTGATAATTCTTTTTCTTAATTCTATACAGGACCCATCTTAATTCCTGGGCGACAATATCCCTCCATTCCTCAATCGAAGCATGCTTGTTATTGAAGATTTCATTGTTTCTGCACATCCATATGCCCCAAGCTCCTAACATAATAATTTCCATTGCAAAAGGGACTTTAAGATCTTTTTTAATACTGGCTAAAGCTTCAAAAAGATTTTGATCAGCCACTCTACCTCCGCAAGAAAATCAACAAGACTCCATATGAGATACTTACTGGTAACAAGCCCAACATATCTTATTTCTGGGTGTTCGGTTGTAAGTGTTTCTATCTCATCAAAGGTGTTCGTTTGTCTAAATTCGAGTCTAAAGCATTAGAGGGTATTTTTGTTGGCTATGGTCTCGAATCTCACACTTATAGAATCTATGACAAGCTCTCCGGAGCCATCATAGAATCTTGTAGTGTGACCTTCGAAGAATATGATGGTCCCCAAGGGGGGCGTGTTGATTCTTGTGATGCAGATGATGAAATGCCTCAGGATGCCATAGGAATAATGGGTGTGGGTTATATCCGCCCCGTTGAGGAACCCCTTATGGCGGATCGAGAAGAACTATGCTCCACTCGAGTGGAGCCCTCATCTTCACAACCTCAACATGCTCCATCTACCGAAGAGGACATTGACTCAAGCCAAAGACAAGATGTGGACCGTCAACATAGTGATAAATGTGTGAACTCTAGTCAAAGGGAGCTTGGTCCATTCGATGGGTTGTCAAGTGGTGCCAAGTCAATTTGTCAAGGAAGATCCATCCAAACTGTTTTGAGACAAGCTCAAATTGATGCTAGAAGAGCACTTGATCAAGACCAAGGTCAATCCTTGCCTCCCAATGTAGAGGATTACTCCAATGATGATCAAGGTCAAGTTGATGGTCAAGACTGTTGGAGATATGCCCTAGAGGCAATAATAAATGTAGTTATTGTTATATATTTGTGTTTGATAAATGTTTACATTCATGCTATAATAGTATTAACAAGGAAACATTAATACTTGTGTGATTTGTAAACTAAAATAGAGTCCCTAGTAAAGCCTCTTTATAATACTAGCTTGTTGGTTAATAAATGATTGTGGTTTCCCTATCATGAACATTGAGATGTTATTAACAACAAGATCATATCGTTAGGAGAATGATATGGTGGACATACTCCTATAGATAAGTGTAGCATAAAGATCAAGTCATTTTAATAGTTCAATTGCTATATGCTTTCTGATACACAGTAACCTAATTCCTTCGACCATGAGATCATGCATATCACCTTCACCGGAAGGATGCTTTGATGACATCAAACACCACACCGTAACTGGGTGGCTATAAAGGTGGCATTGAGTGTTTAGAAAGTGTTGGTTGAGACACATGGATCAAGAATGGGATTTGTCCATCCATATGACGGATAGATATACTCTGGGCCCTCTCGGTGGAATGTCATCCAATTAGCTTGCAAGCATGTGACTGGCTCACAAGGGATCACATATCACGGGAACGAGAAAAGAGTACTTATCAGTAACGAGGTTGAACTAGGTATGCAGAGATACCGACGATCATAACCTCGGATAAGTAAACTATCATGAGACAAAGGGAAATTGGTATCGTATGTAAGTGGTTCATTCGATCGCAAAGTAATCTTAGAAATATGTGGGAGCCATATGAATTTCCAGATTCCTCTATTGGTTATTGTTCGGAGAAGTGTCTCGATCATGTCCGCATAATTCACGAACCGTAGGGAGACACACTTAAGGATTCGACGTTGTTTGAGTAGTTATGGAATGATGAGTAAGAGACCGAATGTTATTCAGGGTCTCGGATGGGATCCGGGATATCACGAGGAGATCCGGAATGGTCCGAAGAATAAGATTCATATAAGGAAAGTCCTGTTTCGGGGTTGGAGAATGGTTTCGGTGTTTTCATCGGGAATGTTCTAGAAGGTTCCGGAATGTCTGGAACTCCGGAGGGGAAGGGTACATGAATGTGTCATACCAAGTTGGAATGGTTGCATCATGTACTAGGTGTCATCGCTGAACAAAATAAAGGGTTTAATCAAATCCTAGTTTGAAAAGTCAAACGCCAATTTGAAAAGTCAAACGGCTATTTTGGAAGGTGGAGGGGAAGTAGGAAACCTACTTGGGGAGGAGTTCCTCCCCTCCACCGCCGGCCCCCTTGGGAAACCGAGTTGGGGAGGGACTCCCCTCCCCTGGCGCGCCCCCTCCACCTATATAAGGAAGGGCATGGCTACCCCTCCTAGCACCCAACACCTCTACCCCAAAACCCTAGCCCGGCGCCGCCACCTCCTGCTGCCGCCGCCTAGGGCAAGCTGCCGCCGCCTAGATAACCCTAGCCGTCGGCCAAGCCTCCTCCTTGGTGTGTCTAAACCCTAGATCACCGAGGGCTCTCTCATAGTCCACCATACTCGCTCCGGCTTAAGGCGAAGCCCTGCGAGATCTCCCCTCTACTTCCGGTACCACGCCGTTGTGCTGCCGGAATCGCGAGGAGAGTGCTACAACCTCCGCTGCCTGCTGGAACAAGGGAGAGGAAGGTCTTCGTCGAGTACCGAACGTGTGACCGACTGCGGAAGCGCTGCCGGAACGCAGTGCCGGAAGGATCGTCTACGCGATCTTGAGATCGGCAAGAGTACGACTACATCACCCACGAGAATCCACTCTCGTTAAACACTTTGGAATCTTCGAGGGTGAGTTATTCCATCGACTCGTTGCTACAATCTAGTAGATAGATCTTGGCTTGTTTGTTTGTATGCGGTAGAAATTTTTTGTTTTCCATGCTACGAAACCCTACAGTGGTATCAGAGCCGTGTCTATATGTAGATCTGTTGCACGAGTAGAACACAATGGTCATTGTGGGCGTTGATGCTTTTATTGCCGATTGCTTCTTGTGTACTTTGCATCTTGCGGGATGTTTGGATGAAGCGGCCTGGGCTAACCTTACATGACATCGTTCATGAGACTTGCTCCACGCTTGACATGCAACTTGTATTGCATAAGTGGCTTTGCGGGTGCCTGTTTCTCCCAACATAGTTAAGATTCAATTTACAACGGGTGATTGACAATGCTAGTATAAATGTTGTGGTTCTTGTTCGTAAGTTAGAACGACACTTATTGAAAGCCCCAAACCACGTAAAACATGCAAAGAAAGTAGAGGCGTCTAACTTTGTTTTGCAGGGGTGTATTGTGATGTGATATGGCCATGATTGTGATTATATTTGATGTATGCAATGTTCCTTATTGTAAGTTGGCAACCGGCAGGAGCCATATGGTTGTCTTTAAATTCTGTTAAGACCCGCGTGTCTATTCAAAGTAGTTGTAATAGTTGAAGCCGGTGGACGACAACCATGGAGAAGCGTCATTGACCTTGATGCAATGCCGGTGATGATGGAGATCATGTTCGTGCTTGAAGATGGAGATCGGAAGCACGAAGAAGAAAGGCTATATCATATCACATATTATGAATTGCATGTGATGTTAATCCTTTATGCATCTTGTATTGCTTAGTTAACGACGATAGCATTATAAGATGATCCCTCATGCACATGAATTTCAAGTTCTAAAGTGTTCACCCTTAGTAAGCACCGTTGCTAAAGCTTGTTGTTTCGAAGAACCACGTGATGATCGGGTGTGTTAGATTCCGCAAGTGTATACAACGTGAGCAAGCCAGATTTGCTCATGCGGAAGCTCAGGTTTGATCTTGGCGAGCCTAGCATGTACAGACATGGTCTCGGAACACGGATCACTGAAAGGTAAAGCATGAATCATATAGTAGATCTGATGAACATGTCGATTGTTCACCATTGAAGCTACATCAACTCTCGTGATGATCGGTGTTGATGTGGTGGATTTGGTTCGTGTGATCACTAAAATAATGTGAGGGATGTTGTTTTGAGTGGGAGTTCACCTAGATTAATTTAACTATTAATTAGAACTCAATTTGTCATAAACTTAGTCTAAACTATTGCAAATATGTTGTAGATCAATGGCGGCCCCTACCATCAATTTTAATGCGTTCCTAGAGAAAGAAAAGTTGAAAAACAATGGAAGCAACTTCGCGGATTGGTTCCGCAATTTGAGGATTGTCCTCACAGCTGGTAATTTGAACTATGTGCTGGATGCACCGCTGGGTGACCCACCTGCAGCTACTTCTACCGATGAAGTAAAGAATGTTTACCTCGCTCGGAAGACTCAGTACTCCACAGTTCAGTGTGCTATCTTGTATGGTTTAGAATCGGAGCTTCAGAAAAGGTTTGAGAATTCAGACCCACATGATATTGTCCGTGATCTCAAATTGATCTTTGAGACTCATGCGACAATTGAGAGCTATGAGGCTTCTGAAAAGTTCTTTAACTGCAAGATGGAAGAGGGTAGCTCCGTCAGTGAGCATGTGCTTAAGATGTCTGGGCACACAAACAAACTTCAAAGCTTGGGTATAGTGATTCCTAATGCTTTGGGGATTTATCGTGTCCTTCAATCACTACCACCAAGTTACAAGAACTTTGTGATGAACTACAATATGCAAAACATGAACAAGCAGTTGCCAGAACTCTTTGCCATGTTGAAATCTGCAGAAGTGGAGATCAAGAAAGATCACCAAGTGTTGATGGTAAATAAGACCACCAAATTCAAGAAAGGCAAGTCTAAGCAAAAGGGACACTTCAAGAAGGGTGGTAAGAAAGTTACCGCGCCGACGAAGAAGACCAAGGCTGGACCTAAGCCTGATACTGAGTGCTTTTACTGCAAGGGAGAAGGTCACTAGAAGCGGAATTGCCCAAAGTACTTGGCGGATTTGAAGAACGGCAACATCAAGAAGAAAGGTATATCCGATATACATGTTATTGATGTGTATCTCACTAGTACTCGTAGTAGTGCCTGGGTATTTGATACTGGTCCGGTTGCTCATATTTGTAACTCGAAACAGGTGCTACAGAATAAACGGAAGCTAGCGAAGAACGAGGTGACGATGCGCGTGGGAAACGGATCAAAGGTTGGTGTGATCGCGGTCGGCACGCTACCCCTTCATCTACCATCGGGATTAGTTTTATACTTAAATAATTGTTATTTGGTGCCTGCGTTAAGCATGAACATTATATCGGGATCTTGTTTATTGCGAGACGGTTACTTGTTTCAATCCGAGAATAATGGTTGTTCGATTTATATGAGTAATATTTTTTATGCACATGCACCTTTGATAGATGGTCTATTCTTATTGAATCTCGATAGTGGAAATACACATATTAATAACATTGAGGCTAAACGTTTGAAATCAAGCGATAACTCGACCTATATGTGGCACTGTCGTCTTGGTCACATTGGAGTGAAGCGTATGAAGAAACTCCATTCCGATGGACTTCTTGAATCACTTGATTTCGAATCACTTGATAGATGCGAAGCATGTCTGATGGGTAAAATGACTAAGACTCCATTTTCTGGTATGATGGAGCGAGCTACGGACTTACTGGAAATCATACATACCGATGTGTGTGGTCCAATGAGTGTAGCATCGCGCGGTGGTTATCGTTATGTTCTTACCTTCACGGATGACTTGAGTAGATATGGGTATATCTATTTCATGAAACATAAGTCCAAAACTTTCGAGAAGTTTAAGGAATTTCAAAGTGAGGTGGAGAATCAACGTAACAAGAAGATTAAATTTCTACATTCTGATCGTGGAGGTGAATATCTAAGTTACGAGTTTGGCGAGCATTTGAAGAAATGCGGAATACTTTCACAATTGACACCGCCGGGAACACCACAGAGTAATGGTGTGTCCGAACGTCGTAATCGAACTCTCTTAGATATGGTTCGTTCTATGATGTCACTTATATATTTACCGCTATCATTTTGGGGTTATGCATTAGAAACAACCGCATTCACTTTAATTAGGGCACCATCTAAATCCGTTGAAACGACACTGTATGAATTATGGTTTGGGAAGAAACCTAAATTGTCGTTCCTTAAAGTTTGGGGTTGCGAAGCCTATGTAAAGAAGTTACAGCTGGACAAGCTTGAACCCAAAGCGGAAAAATGCGTCTTCATAGGATACCCGAAGGAAACTATTGGGTATACCTTCTATCATAGATCCGAAGGCAAAGTCTTCGTTGCCAAGAATGGATCCTTTCTAGCGAAGGAATTTCTCTCGAAAGAAGTGACTGGAAGGAAAGTAGAACTCGACGAGGTTGTCGAACCTTCTCTAAGAGAGGAAGCTAATGATGATGATCATGAAACTTCGGTTGTAGTTGCTACAGAGCCTCGCAGGTCAACGAGAACTCGTACCACTCTTGATTGGTATGATTCTGTTATGAGTGCCATGTTGGTGGACAACACCGATGATCCTGTGACATATGAGGAAGCGATGATGAGCCCAGATTCCAATAAATGGCAAGAAGCCATGAAATCTGAGATTGGATCCATGTATGAAAACCAAGTATGGACTTTGGTGGACTTACCGGATGGCCGAAAGGCTGTCGAGAACAAATGGATTTTAAAGAAGAAAACATATGCTGATGGTAATGTTACTGTCTATAAAGCTCGACTTGTCGCAAAAGGGTATCGACAAATTCAAGGAGTTGACTACGATGAGACTTTCTCACCTGTAGCGAAGCTAAAGTCTGTGAGGATTATGTTAGCAATCGTTGCATATTATGATTATGAGATATGGCAGATGGATGTCAAAACAACGTTCCTCAATGGAGACATTGATGAAGAGTTGTATATGATGCAACCCAAAGGTTTTGTCGATCCTAAAGATGCTAACAAGGTATGCAAACTTCAACGGTCCATCTATGGATTGAAGCAAGCATCCCAAAGTTGGAATCAACGTTTTGATAAGGTGATCAAAAGTTTTGGTTTTATACAAACTTATGGAGAAGCTTGTATTTACAAGAAAGTGAGTGGGAGCTCTGTAGCATTCTTAATACTGTATGTAGATGACATATTGTTGATTGGGAATGATGTAGACCTTCTTAATAGTGTCAAGGAATATTTGAATAATATTTTTTCAATGAAGGATCTTGGCGAAGCAGCTTACATATTAGGCATAAAGATTTATAGAGATAGATCGAGACACCTAATATCATTGTCACAAAGTACATATTTGGACAAAGTTCTAAAGAGGTTTGGAATGGAAGATAGCAAGAAAGGGTTCTTGCCCATGTTGCCCAATACGACCTTGAGTAAAACTCAAAGTCCGACAACGGCAGAAGATAGAGAAAGGATGAGTAAGACTCCCTATGCCTCAGCCATAGGATCTCTAATGTATGCCATGCTATGTACTAGACCCGACATTGCATATGCTGTTAGTTTAACTAGCAGATATCAAAGTGATCCAAGAGTGGATCATTGGATCCGTTGACTAAACCTCTCCCGAGAGCAAAACATGACCAACACCAAACTGCCATGGGTGTTCGGTATATTACCATGTAATCTAGATTAGATGACTCTAGTGAAAGTGGGAGACTGTTGGAGATATGCCCTAGAGGAAATAATAAATGTATTTATTATTATATCTTTGTGTTTATGATAAATGTTTACATTCATGCTATAATAGTATTAACAAGGAAACATTAATACTTGTGTGATTTGTAAACTAAAATAGAGTCCCTAGTAAAGCCTCTTTATAATACTAGCTTGTTGGTTAATAAATGATTGTGGTTTCCCTATCATGAACATTGAGATGTTATTAACAACATGATCATATCGTTAGGAGAACGATATGGTGGACATACTCCTATAGATAAGCGTAGCATAAAGATCAAGTCATTTTAATAGTTCAATTGCTATATGCTTTCTGATACATAGTAACCTAATTCCTTCGACCATGAGATCATGCATATCACCTTCACCGGAAGGATGCTTTGATGACATCAAACACCACACCATAACTGGGTGGCTATAAAGGTGGCATTGAGTGTTCAGAAAGTGTTGGTTGAGACACATGGATCAAGAATGGGATTTGTCCATCCATATGACATATAGATATACTCTGGGCCCTCTCGATGGAATGTCATCCAATTAGCTTGCAAGCATGTGACTGGCTCACAAGGGATCACATATCACGGGAACGAGAAAAGAGTACTTATCAGTAACGAGGTTGAACTAGGTATGCAGAGATACCGACGATCATAACCTCGGATAAGTAAACTATCGTGAGACAAAGGGAAATTGGTATCGTATGTAAGTGGTTCATTCGATCGCAAAGTAATCGTAGAAATATGTGGGAGCCATATGAATTTCCAGATTCCTCTATTGGTTATTGTTCGGAGAAGTGTCTCGATCATGTCCGCATAATTCACGAACCGTAGGGAGACACACTTAAGGATTCGACGTTGTTTGAGTAGTTATGGAATGATGAGTAAGTGACCGAATGTTATTCGGAGTCTCGGATGGGATCCGGGATATCACGAGGAGATCCGGAATGGTCCGGAAAATAATATTCATATAAGGAAAGTCCTGTTTCGGGGTTGGAGAATGGTTCCAGTGTTTTCATCGGGAATGTTCTAGAAGGTTCCGGAATGTCTGGCACTCCGGAGGGGAAGGGTACATGAATGTGTCATACCAAGTTGGAATGGTTGCATCATGTACTAGGTGTCATCGCTGAACAAAATAAAGGGTTTAATCAAATCCTAGTTTGAAAAGTCAAACGCCAATTTGAAAAGTCAAACGACTATTTTGGAAGGTGGAGGGGAAGTAGGAAACCTACTTGGGGAGGAGTTCCTCCCCTCCACCGGTGGCCCCCTTGGGAAACCGAGTTGGGGAGGGACTCCCCTCCCCTGGCGCGCCCCCTCCACCTATATAAGGAAGGGCAGGGCTGCCCCTCCTAGCACCCAACACCTCTACCCCAAAACCCTAGCCCGACACCGCCACCTCCTGCTGCCGCCGCCTAGGGCAAGCCGCCGCCGCCTAGCTAACCCTAGCCGCTGGCCAAGCCTCCTCCTTGGTGTGTCTAAACCCTAGATCACCGAGGGCTCTCTCATAGTCCACCATACTCGCTCTGGCTTAAGGCGAAGCCCTGCGAGATCTCCCCTCTACTTCCGGTACCACGCCGTTGTGCTGTCGGAATCGCGAGGAGAGTGCTACAACCTCCGCTGCCTGCTAAAACAAGGGAGAGGAAGGTCTTCGTCGAGTACCGAACGTGTGACCGACTGCGGAAGCTCTGCCGGAACGCAGCGCCAGAAGGATCGTCTATGCGATCTTGAGATCGGCAAGAGTACGACTACATCACCCACGAGAATCCGCTCTTGTTAAACACTTTGGAATCTTCGAGGGTGGGTTATTCCATCGACTCGTTGCTACAATCTAGTAGATAGATCTTGGCTTGTTTTTTTGTATGCGGTAGAAATTTTTTGTTTTCCATGCTACGAAACCCTATAAAGACGAGGATCAAAATGATGAAGAGGGTCCTCCAAGAAACAATGAGGAGATCCATGCTCGTCGCGAAGCTAGAAAAGAAAGAATGTTCGAAATAAGAGACCACACCCTCCAAAAACGTTGTTGGAGATCTAAGGAAAGGAATTTCCACAAGAGCACAATTGAAGAGGTTCAGTGAACACCAAGCACATATCTCTATGATTGAACCAAAGAAAGTGTGGGAAGCTCTTGAAGATTCAGATTGGTTAGAAGCTATGCACAAAGAGCTCAACAACTTTGAGAGAAACAAAGTGTGGAAGTTAGTTGAGAAGCCAAAGGATTGCCGCAATGTTATTGGAACAAAGTGGATATTCAAGAACAAGGAAGATGAGCATGGAATTATAGTAAGGAACAAGGCTAGATTGGTTGCACAAGGGTATTCTCAAATTGAAGGCATTGATTATGGAGAGACTTATGCACCCGTGGCTCGCCTTGAGTCCATCCGTATCCTTCTTGCTTATGCGGCACATCATAACTTTAAGTTGCAACAAATGGATGTAGAAAGTGCATTCCTTTATGGTCCGTTAAATGAATTGGTATATGTTAAGCAACCCCCGGGATTTGAGGACCCCAACTTCCCAAACCATGTCTACAAACTTGATAAGGCGCTCTATGGGCTCAAGCAAGCCCCACGCACGTGGTATGAGCACCTTAGAGAGTTATTGTTTGACCGTGGCTTTGAAGTTGGGAAAATCGAGCCCACTATTTTTACTAAGAGGGTCAATGGGGAGCTTTTTGTATGTCAAATATATGTTGATGATATTATCTTTGGCTCATCTAACAAAGCTTTTAATGATGAATTCTCAAAGCTTATGACTAGTAGGTTCCGGATGTCTTTGATGGGGGAGTTGAAAGTATTTCTTGGCTTTGAGATCAAGCAAGTTAGAGGAGGAACATTCTTCAACCAAGCCAAGTATACTCAAGATATGCTCAAGAGATTCAAAATGCAAGATTTGAATGGAGCTCCTACTCCCATGGCTACAAAGACTCATCTAGAACAAAATCCAAATGGTAAAGATGTGGATCAAAAGGTATACCGGTCTATGATTGGTTCTTTGCTTTATCTTTGTGCATCTAGACCCGATATTGTGTTGAGTGTAGGTATGTGTGCAAGATATCAAGCGGCTCCTAAGGAAAGCCATTTAATGGCGGTCAAGAGAATCTTTCGATATTTAGTTCATACCCCATTTTATGGTCTTTGGTATCCTCGAGGTTCAACATTTGCTCTTTGTGGATACACGGATTCGGATTGGGCGGGGGACAAGGATGATAGAAAATCAACATCCGTGGCGTGCCAATTCCTTGTTAGGTCCTTGGTATGTTGGTCTTCTAAGAAGCAAAATTGTATATCTCTCTCCACCGCCGAAGCCGAGTATGTTGCTGCCGCTAGTGCTTGCACTCAATTGCTATGGATGAGGCAAACTTTAAAGGAATACGGTGTCCATTGTGACAAAGTGCCTCTTCTATGTGACAATGAAAGTGCCATCAAAATTGCATACAACCCGGTGGATCACACAAGGACAAAGCATATTGAGATTCGTCACCACTTCATTAGAGATCATGTTACTCGAGGTGATATTGATTTATCCTATGTTTCTACCAAAGATCAACTTGCCGATATCTTCACAAAGCCACTTGATGAAGCAAGGTTTTGATACTTGAGGAATGAACTAAATATCGTAGATTCAAGGAGCTTGACTTGACTATCTTGCGCTCTCACCTAATACTCGACCCATATTTGGTTTAGGTGTAGGCATGGACATAGAGGGAGTGCGGTCCTAATTGATTGGACCATCCCTCCCCCATTATGCGCAAAGTAAACAAAATCATTCCTCTTAATATCATTTTGTGATATGTGAGCTTAATGATGAGTTTCGGTAATGGACCCAAGATATATCTTCGTGGTGACAAGCCGAGTATACTCAAATATGGTGGCCTAGGCCACCGCCTCCCTCTCAATCGAGAGGTTGATGTGATTACTCGTGTTTGTCACTTTTTGAATTGGTTCTTACTCATGTTTGTCATCCTCTAGTTGGTGTTGTTCTTTTGGTCGTGCACTCACATTTGGCTCTCCATATGTTTTTAGTGATTTTTTGAGTGCATTGATCAGCATGACTCTCTAAACCCATGCCATTCTTATCCCCCAACAAAACCCATCTACTCTACACAAGAACCTTCCATTTTATGTATCTTGGCTCTCTGTCCTGATGGTCACGGTACTACCGGATCTCATATGCGGTACTACCGGACGTTGCTAGCGGTACTACCGCCTCTGGTTTTGTTTCCAGGGTCCTGCCTGGAAACTTCCCAGGTGCGGTACTACCAGTTGGTACCTCCGGTACTACCACAAAGCGGTACTACCGCCCCTGGAACCGGTACTACCGCTTGTGCGTGTCGGTTAAGACTGGAGACGGGGGAGAGGCACCCCTTAGTGCCTCATTCATCCCTCGTCTCCACTCCTCACCAGCGCCACCACCGGAGCAAGAGGACGCCGGAGGAACCCCGCCCTTCCCTCCCTCTCTCGGATCCACACCGGATCCGGCCTCCCTGCGTGGTCCTCCCTCTTCCCCATCGTCATGGACACCGGTACTACCGCCCTCCTCATCTTCTCACTTGTTTTCTCCATTGAATCTAGGGTAACTTTGATTCTTGGTTAAAACTCGCATTCTTGAGGTTGTATCGTGTGCTATCTACCAGATCTATCACTTTGTCCAATGGAAATCGTGTTTTACAACAAATTTACTACCCGTACATGGATTTCTAGTCTAGATCTGCACTGTGGTCGTGGGCCGGTAGTACCGGGAATCTTTTTCCGGTACTACCGCTGGGCGATACTACCACTGGTGCAGGTCCGGTACTACCGCCCTGTACTGGCAGCAATTTTTTTAAACACCAAGTTCCATCCTCTGTTTGTCTCAGGTTCTTGTGCCCTTACCCCTATGCTATCTCCCTCGTTCTTTCACAGGTGCAGGAGGTTCCCGGGGATCGCGCAAGCGCTCCAAATCTCACTATGAGATCGAGGACTATGAGTCAGAATCAGAGACTGAGTCAGAAGAGGAGGTCATGCCTCAACCTAGTGCCCGTCTGAAACTGCCAACAACTCGTGGTCGTCGGGGTGGGGGGGGGGGTCAAGCAAAGTGCTGGTCGTGGTAAAGCTCCTCCACCTCCTCCTCCTTCCGGTCCTCGCAAGAGCCACAGTTCCGGGCCATCTGGGCCAAAGCTGCTGTCTGATTTGTCTGAGACAGAATTTCATGCCCTGCGGGTGGTCAGTCCATATGGGACAGCTCGCTCTCATGCTCGAGAAAATAGCCTCTTCTTTACCGATTTTCAGGAGCGGGTATTCCATGGGATTCTCATGAAAGATGACAAAATTGTGGTTCCTCAAAAATGGATCGAGATGAATCATGTGAGGAAGAATCTGAACTACTTTGGTGAGGCCCTTGACATTTGCACCAACATTGGCTTGCTTACCATTATGGAGTTCCGGTGCAACTATGATCCAATGCTCATTTCTCAGTTCTATGCAACCGTTCACTTTGCCAAGAATGATACTCGGACTCTCACCTGGATGACCGAGGGTGTTGTCAAGCAAGCAACATTGGCTAAGTTTGGGGATATCCTCGGGTACGGAGATCGTGTCAAGGATATTCCCGTTGGCTTTCGGTGCCATGCCAATGATCGTCCCATGAAGAAAGATGTGCTTGCCCCACTGTACATCCGGGGGCGCGGAATCCCTAGAAAGATCAAAGGGATCCTCCCTACTTATGACATCTTGCACCGCATCTTTCGTGAGACCGTCGCCCCTCGTGCTGGGAATGTTGATGAGATACATGCTTTCATGGTAGATATTATGATGGCCACCTATCACCGCCGTGACTCTGGCCTACCTATGGATGTGATGGATGTCATTTGGAATGAAATGGTCTGCGCCACTTTTAAGAGGAGGGTGCCTCCTTTTGCTCCATACATCATGGCTCTCATCATTAGCAAGTGCCCTGTGATTGCTCGTGACTTGCCTTCTCTTCGTCTTGCCACTCACCGCCACAAGAATCTGTTGATCAAGATGAAGGGAATATGCCCGAGAGGCAATAATAAAGTGGTTATTATCGTATTCCTTATTTATGATAAATGTTTATTGTACATGCTATAATTGTATTAATACGGAAACGTTAATACATGTGTGTTTAATAAACAAACAGAAAGTTCCTAGTTATGCCTCTCTCATAAACTAGCTCGTTGATTAACAAGATGATCAAGGTTTCCTGATCATGGACATTGGATGTTGTTAATAACGGGATCACAACATTAGTGTAATGATGTGATGAACATTCATCCGAAGTATAGCATTACGATCAAAGTCATTGAGTTTATATTGCTATAACAACTTACGAAGTGATCCTAATCCTTAGACCATGAGATCATGTCAATCACTAACACCGGAAGAGTTTCTTGATAACATCAAACGTCACACCGTAACAGGGTGATTATAAAGATGGGTTCAGAACTACTAAAGTGTTATGTTGAGGCCCATGGATCGAGAGTGGAATTTGTTCATCCCAATGACGGATAGATATGCTCTGGGCCCTCTCGGTGATATCACATTGATTAGCTTGCAAGCAAGTGATTTGATCACTAGAATGTTATATCACGGGAACGAGAAAAGAGTGCATGTCAGTAACGAGATCAAACTAGGTATAGAGATACCGATGATCGAATCTCGGACATGTAATATATCGCGAAACAAAAGGATTAAGATACGAGCGTAAAAGGTTCCGACGATCACAAGAAAGTCATCGTTGAATGTGTGGGAGTCAGTATGGGTCTCCAGATCCCGCTTCTGATTATTGATCCGAGAGGGGTCTCGATCATGTCCGCATTATTCGCGAACCGTAGGGTGACACACTTAAGAGACACCGACATCCATTTGGAGCAAAAGTTTCATGCCGAAAAGAATTACAAGCGCAGGAATTTATTTCACTAGATACCGAAACGGGTTTTCGGGTGAAATTGCAGAAAGTGTTTCTGCATGTGAAATGAAATACTAGCAAGGGGTTATATGTGAATGTTTGTCATTAAAGTAATTGACAAAATTCTGAATAAATAAAAGGAGTTTTATTTAATGAGAGTTTGCATTAAATTTGGTGGAAATTTAATGGGAATTTGAGTGGGTTTTTGAGTGGAGAAAATTGAAGGGCCATTTTGTGAGTGGAGTGTCCACCCACATGAATGAGGGAGAGGTGGGGGCACCCTCCATGGCCGGCGGCCATGCCCCCTTGGGCTGCCCCCCTCCCCTATATAAGGAGCCCCTCCTCTCACTTCTCACTCACACCTCCTCGTGAAGGATCTCTCTCCCCCTCTAGAATTTATCCCCCATGGTCTCGGACTAGCGAGATACATGTTCCCGGTGGCTTTTCGGCAAGAAAGAGTTGTGCTTCCATTGCATTGCTGGAGCGAGGAGGCGGAGGTTGCTCGGTGCCTCGAACGTGTGTGCGAGCACGGATGCGCTGCTGTTTTGCGGCGCTAGGACTTCCTCTCGATCTTGAGATCGGCAAGAGATCGTCTACATCAACCACGAGTTTGGACTCGTTAAGCTTTGTCGGTCTTCAAGGGTATGTTCTCTACGGATATACATCCGCCCGTTGTTTGTATCTAGTAGATAGATCTTGGTACATAGTTGTTCCCATCGTAGGGAAAATTTTGTTTTCTATGCTGCGAACCCTACAGTGGTATCAGAGCCGGATCTATGCGTAGATGCTTTGCACGGGTAGTACACATATGAGTATGTGGGCGATGATGATCATTTTATTGCTTCTTAGTTGTACTTTGGATATTGGTGGCATAGTGGGATGAAGCGGCCCGGACAAACTTTACATGTCCTCGCACATGAGACCTGTTCCACGCTTGACATGCAACTAGTTTTGCATAAGTGGCTAGCGGGTGTCTGTCTCTCCTACTATAGTCAATATCTAATTTGCAACGAGTTGTCAACAATTTGGTTATCCTCGTTGTGGTTCATGTTCGTAGGTAAGAACGGTTCTATCTTCGAAAGCCCTAAGCCACAAAAAATTTGCAATGGATAAATTAGAGGCGTCTAGTTTAGATTGTTGCTGGGCTAGTGTTATGATATGGTGATGTTGTAAGTAGAAGTATGAGATGATACTCTTACAACACACATAGCGTGTAAGTTCCATAGACCTTGGCCTTACACATAAAGGTTTGATAGAGATCATACCACGGTGCACATGATGGAGATCATATGCGGGAACCATATCATTTCACTAATAAAACATGTGATGTTTTGATTGCATCTTATATTGCTTGTTTGGCATTTTATTAGCATAATAAGATGATCCCTCATTTAGATATCAAGATAAGAATGTGTTCTTCCTTAAGTATGCACCGACAATGTTTCGTCGCTTCAAGACATCACGTGATGATCGGGTGTACTTGAATCCACGAGCACATCTCGGGTGTAAGACAGTTACACACGCGAATACTAAGGTTCTTACTTGGCGAGCCTAGCATGTACAGACATGGCCTCGGAACACGGACCGAAAGGTTAAGCATGAGTCATATGTTTTGATATGATGACCATATGGATGCTCGCCTTTGAAGCTACGCCGACTCACGTGATGATCGGACTTGGTGTAGTGGATTTGGTTCATGTAATCACCAAAAAGACACGAGGGATGTCGTTTTTGAGTGGGAGTTCATTTCTAATTTGGATTAGTAGAACTCAATTTATCATAAATTAAATCAAAGTGAATTTGCATAATTTGTTGTAGTCATTGGCATTCGTTCACCACCTTATGCATAGTTGTAATTGAGATAATAGAACTATAGAATTTTGGATATATACTTTACGAACTGGTATCGTATTGTGTTGAGTGTCAATCTAAAGTTTAAAGTCCTATTGCAAACTTTCAGCAAAATTCTATTTACTCCGTGAAATTTAATAATTGGTATTAAATCGAGAGTAACAATTCCAGTGTTAGTATCTTAAGTATCATGTTTGCCTCCATGATTCTTGATTGTTTTAATATCAAGTTTATCTAGGAGCTGAAAGAATTGTTTCAGAAACCATCATGTGTGGCAGATATAACGATATCTGAAACAATGTTTTGGTTGCAATATGATAGAGTATAATACATGTTCTCATATTGGATGAGAATTTACGAAGGTTGGAGATGCTAGACATCCTAATCATCCAAAAAGGTTTTGGAAAGTAATGTTATACTCACGATTCGCCTTTATAAGCTATAGTAGCTTGATCATGAAAGTCGTCATGATAAGGGTGAATAGAATATGTATGTAAAATGTTTACTACACTATAAGATTACTAAAGAATGGATTTTAAAAGAATACCGATCATTTGATGATGGTGATCTACTTCAAAGTGCAAGTCCAAAGGTATTATTATTTGAATATACACGCTTTGAACTATGTGTCATGAATATGGCGCCACTTTTGATGTTGATAGATTCTTTTAAAAAGGAAAAGGAAATGCTGAAAGAGAATCTATAAAATATACTTGGCAGAAAAGAAAAGATTGGAAATATCCAATTTAGGTATATGGATGATATACATGTTATGGTTGTATTCTTTGCTTGTTAAACAATGTGGTTCTTGGGTATTGGATACCGAATTGGTTGGTATGAAATTTCATACGGAACGATGCAATTCATGAACCACAATGGCCTAAGTAACTAGCAAGAAAATATGTGATGATGTTCATCAAAAACAAACAAACCGTTGTTTGTATTTCTCGTTGACATCAAGGCTTGACTTCAAGATTTGTTTTAATAATTGTTATTTCAATCAGGTATTATGAGAACAAAGGTTGTTCAAATAATTACCGTATTCCATATAAGATGGATGATTTACAAATCTAGTTGAAGAAATCACATCCATAAAACCTAATGCTAAAATGTCGCAAGACAAATGATTGAAAGATCACTTATGAAGTGACATCGCTGTTTAAATTATATTGGAAATAAAACATGAAGAATCTCCATATTCATGGATTTTTGGAGTCTTTGATTTGATCAAGTGACGCTTGTGAGACTTTCCACGTGATAATTAAAACTTCGTTCAAAGGCCAAAGAAGAACGAACGACTAAATTATTGGAATTTATACATATCGATGTATGTAGTCCATTATGTGTAGTCGTAAGCGATGGGTTTCAACTTCATATGCTTTCTCTAGAAATTTGAGTGAATATTCACCTAATGAGAAAGAAGTATGAAATATTTGAAAAACGTTTCAAAGACTTTCAAGATGAAGTGGAAAATCATTGTAACAAGAAAATAAATGGTTTATGATTTTATCATAAAGGGATTTATTTGAGTTACAAGTGTAACAAGAAAAATAAATGAATTATGATTTTATCATAAAAGGGATTTATTTGAGTTACAAGTTTAGCAAAACACCTAGATTTACATCTCCCGAAACACCATAGGAATATGGAGTGTTTGAGATTTGTAAGGAAACCTTGTTTGACATGGTTGGATCAAAGGTGTTATTTATAAAACTGCCATTATGTTTTAAAAGATTAAAGCTTTAGAGACTACCGCTTTTACACTGAAAAGAGCTCCATCTTGATCCGTTGAAATGACACCATATGAGTTATGGTTTGGGGTAAAACCCAAGTTGTCCTTTCTTAAATTTTGGTATGCTAAACATAAGTAAGATGTTTACAACCAAAGTCGGATGAGCATGTCTTTGTAGGTTATTTCGAATAACAATTGGTTATTCCTCCATAACACCGAGGACAAAAGGGTTTGTCGCTTGAAACGTGAAGTTTCTTGAAGAAGGAATTTTTCATAAATGTTAAGTGGGAGGACAATAGAACTTTGATAAGGTTAACGAACCTTAGCTATATGTGTTGAGTTGCGCAGCGCCGGAAAATGTTCCGGAGGCTGCCATAATGCTCATAGCTTATGTGCCTCAAAGGTTGTGGTCACGGAGATCTAAGTTCTTATTGAACCAAGTCGGTCGGATAAACAATCAAATACTAAGATTTGAGAGTAAATCATTATTGTTTGACAATGATGAACCGACTATATGCAAAGAAGCGATGATGGGCCCTGGCTCCGTCAAATGGCTTGAAGCCATAAAATCCGTGATAGTTCCATACACGAGAAATCAAGTTTTGAACTTGGAAGACCCTCCAGAAAGGTGTAAAAACCTATCGGTCGTATTTGGATCTATAAAGAAACAGACATGGATGTTTCAAATCTATAAAATAGTCGACATGTCATAAAGTATTTTATGACAATGTTCAAGGAGTTGACTATGACAAGATTTGATCTTTCATAGCGATATTTAGTCTGGACGGATTAAAGTAGCAACCACTACATATAATCTGTTATATGGTAGATGAATAAACAAAACAAAGTTCTTCTAATAGAATGGTTACCTAGGACGTGTACATGACACGATCCAAAGGGTTTTGTTAATTAAAAGGATGCTAAAAGGGGCATGCAAACTTCAATGGTTGAAGTAAGCATCGCGGAGTTGGAATCTTCACCGTGATGAAAAGGAGTTTTCATCAAGAGACGATGAAGATGCTTGCATTTGCAAGAAATTAAGTGGGAGCGCTAAGACATATTTCTAATACATTATGTGGAGGACATCTTGTTGATTGGAAATGATGTATCTTTTATTGACAAAGGTTAAGAATTTCATTTTGATGAAAGACTTAGGCAAAACCCGAATATTTAGCGTGAATTTCTATAGTGGATAGACTGTGACGCCAATATGGTTGTGCCAAACGTACATATATGAGATATTGAAGGAGTTCAATATAGAAACGACAAGAAACAGTTCTTGTTGCATGGAAAGGAATTGTATCAAGATTCAAGTGTATCGACACTCGATAAGTGAAACAAGATTCAAGTGTTTTGACACTTCATGAGTGAAATCACGAGAATGTTTTGATCAATCATACCATGATATGTACACATCCAGATATGTCCTATGCTCTAAGTGTTATGAGCATATACCAGAATGAATCATAAAATGATCATTGGACGATAGTGAGGATATTCTTATGACCTTTTGGAAGAACTAAGAATATATTTGTGTAGAGGTGACAAACAACTACAAATAGTTCATTGTAAAGCGTTACATTGATACTAGTTTTGTCACAAGATACAAATTAAGTTTATCTCAATTTAAACTATGAGTGGCACAATGAAATGGAAAGAAAGTTTCCATGATGGATTTGGAAGAGTTCCAAAGTTAAGACATTGTGACGAATACTACAACAAAAGGCTAAGTATATGATTGCTATAGTAGCAGCAAAGGAGGGAATTTGTGTCAAGAAGTTTGTTATCAAACTAAGGTGTGGTTCGCAATGGGCTAACACTAAAGATATATTGTATGACAATAGTATCGATGTGTTTTAACCCCAAGGAACTAAAGGTCTCACCGAAAGACCAAATTTATACAATGCCATCTCATTGGAGAATGAGTGATGCGTGAAGACGCAAAGACATGCAAATACACACGGACCTGAAAGCGTCAGATCCGTAGATTATGTTAACCACTTGCAATTGCGTATATGGAACACCAGAAAGCCATAGGTGTTCAATACGCAAAGTTCTCAAACTAGATTATTGTCTCTAGTGCAAGTGGGAGACTGAAGGGAATATGCCCGAGAGGCAATAATAAAGTGGTTATTATCGTATTCCTTATTTATGATAAATGTTTATTGTACATGCTATAATTGTATTAATACGGAAACGTTAATACATGTGTGTTTAATAAACAAACAGAAAGTTGTAGGGGTCCCAACCTTTAATAAGATTGATCCCTCCTGTGTTTTACAATGCTAGTCCCTGGATCAATAGCTAGCATCCACAGTTAAGATGTAATATCAAGAAACAAAGGTCATAATATAACTTTATAACCAGGAATAACATAATTTTATTACATCATACATAGCTCATTTGGCTATTACATTACATTGCAGCGGAATAAATATAGTCATGGGTCCTTCATCTTCAAAGTGCCACAGGCAGATGTTGGTTGTAGACTTTGTAATCCTAAACAATCAATCTTCACTAAAATCAATCAAACCTGCAACATACAAGTTACAGCCACAAAGGGTCAATACATTTGAATTGTATTGGCAAGTGATACTATATTTGTATAGTGGAGTCTATCATCTATATGCATTTGGCTAAGTGGAGTTGAGGCTTGCATTGCTCAAAATAGATTTTCCCTTAACATTTGAAAATACTAAGTTTTTACTTGACAAAATCATTTTTCTCAATCAAAGATTTCAAGATCCTTGTACCAAGCCATCTCTCCATCAATGATTGAAGAATTCAAACAACCCTTGTTCAAACCACAAGATTTTAATTTAGAAATTTGAATGATGAGATTCTTGATTGCTTCCATGTCTTGATGCTCAAATTGTCCTTTACCAGGGACATGGCTAAGTACTTAGGTTTTACACTCTGCAGAGGTGGTGCACTTTCCCCACAAGACTTGGTTTCCCAAGACAAGATCTTTCAGAAGCCTTTCCTTAGACCAAAATGGACGCGTTCCAACCTATCAAACACTACCACCAACTGTCCATATGGCTAAGTTCTTGCAACCTATATGATCATGGCAGAGCCCATATTGCCAAGTGGTTGCACTTGAAGCTTCTCAACATTTGACATCTCAAATCCCTTTGTTCCTGGGTGGCATACCACAAGTGAGATACACAATCCAAGTCCATGGCATTGTGAACCACTCAACCATTCTCCACCAAGCTATTCCATTCCACCCAGGTGATTCATTAACTTAGTTGTTTTATTAGACAAAATCACAAGTCCTTAGACTTAGGATATTTTTCCATAATGTGAATATATATTCCACCCATGTTTTCTATTAGCTAGGCTAAGCTTGGTAGTAGTAGGAAACTTAACTTAGGAAATCCTACTAAGGATTCATCTACTAGGTATTCCTATAGCAAGATCTATACTTAGCAAAATCCATGCAAGTTTATTTAGCAAAATCACTAATGCATAGAAAAAGTAATGGGACAAAAAGTATGAAGCATCACTTGCCTTTTTGGTAGAGTATAGGTTCACTTCTTGATCTTTCTAGTCTCACACTTCACTACAAGTCAAACAAGCAAACACTAATTCAATTTACATTCCAAACCTAATAATCACTCAAACAATTTCACACACACAAGACTATGGAAATCAATTCATGCATGGGGGCATGCACAAGATAGTTTTATTTTGCAAAGGGGTCTCTATGGGGTTTCTAAACTTTGTAAGATCCAAATTGGTCATTTACCAAAGTGGCAAAGTCATTAGCAAGAGGGTTTTGTCCAAAAACTATTTTTAAATCCATTCATCATTTCATGTGGTGAAAAATGTTTTTATTAAGGCAAAACTCTTAAGTTGTTCACCCAATGAGTTGCTAATTTGCAAAACTTGGTGTTTTTAGGTCAGTAGGTTTGGTCCAAAATATTTCCTTAAAGTTTTCTTTTCATAAACATTTTTATAACAAAAACCATTCTTTTTATTTGGCTAGAAAATGACCAAGTCAAGTAATCTACTCTAATTTCACCAAAATCATTTTTAACACCAAAGGTTGGTTCCTAGGGTCAGTAAGGTCACAACAATCCATTTTGCAAATGTTTTAATCCAAAAATCATTTTTAAACAATTTTTATACTCTAAACAAGCATACATAAGTTTCTGCAAATTCAACCAAGCTAACAGCTACTATTTGCTAAACTAAGGGCATGGTTGGCTAGGGCTTGTTCTCCTGAATCCATTGATATAAAATTTGTCAAATTTGGACGTGTGGATCAAAAGTTATAAGGGTTTGAAGTTTGTAAATAATTCTGATTTCAAATTCTAATTTCAATCTATCTGGTGACACGCGGCGGCTTCTTATTTGTCGGTACCGTTTCGGTTGGATCGCGGCTGTGGTGCGTTGGATTAAGTCTAATCGTGCGGCACAGATCGCTTGATACCCCTTCGCTTAAGTCGTTCTATCCAAGCCGGTGGATCTGCATCCTACGGTTCCTATCGCTTGGCCAAAAAGCAGCAGCGCTGGCGGCGGCATCTGGTGGCGGAGCGGTCGGTCGACGACGGTTCCGGCGATACAGGAAGCGAGAGAGAAAAAGGGCATGCTCACCGGGCTCAGGGGTTCACGGCGAAGCTCAGGGTACTGCTGGCTTGACAAGGGGCGCTCAGAGGCAGTCGCAATTCTTCGTCGGAGTTGGGAACGGCGACGAACGGCTCTGTCCGCGGTTGAAGACGACGCTACAGGTCAAGAGAAGACAGACCGAAGGTAGGGTTAGACGCAGGAGATCATGACGGAGCTGTGAGCATGAACGAGAGGGCTCGGGGCGGTCGAGGCTTACCGGGGAACGTCGCCGGAGGAGAAGCAGACACGGCGGCGCTCTGTGCTTGACGAAGGCGAAGATTGGGGGCGCCCTAAGACAAACGGAAAGTGCTGTTAGGTTCGTCTGAGCTTGGAGATCATCATCGTGTTCTCGGGGAGGAGAGGGGCGGCGAGTCTTGGCCGGAATTGGCGAGGAGGGTCGTCGGAGTAGCAGCGGTACAGAGAGAAATTAGGGCGGCCTGGAGGCAGAGGGGAGGCGATGTCTGGGGGAAAAGGAGGAGGAGGAGCAGGCGGTTAAATGGGCGTTGTCGCGACGAGGAATTAACGCGGCGTTAAGGCGTAATCAAGCCGAGAAATTAAGCCTGCAACGGTGGCGAAGGGAGGAAGAACCAGTCCGCGGGGTGGGGAAGAAGAGCAGTAGGGTGTGGGGTCCTCTGTCAGTGAGAAAAGGAGAGAAAGGGGAGGTCCACCAGTCAGTCTCGGTGTGGGTTAGTTATTTGGTGCGAATCGTTTTCTTCGGGGTGAGGGGAAACTGGGCTGTGGGACTGTTGGGCTGGGCCTTGTTGGGCTGGGTCTTTGCACTATTTTTTTTCTGTCTGATTCTTTTTCCTTTTCTATTTCTATTTTCCTGTTTTGAAATTCAAACAACCAAACACATTCAAAATGATTCAAACAATCATCAAGCTTTTCAAATATGAATTTGGTTCTGCTTAACATCATAATTCACATTCTAAAATAAAATATTATTTTAAATCTTTTTAGGTTCCATTTATTAATTAAATAAATGGATCATTAGTTATTTAATAAAATAGGGTTTGTTTTATTTAATAAAATCTTCATTTAAAATCCAAAATGTTTTCAAAACCCAAACAGTAGGTTTTATTTGGAAATAAAGAATATTTGGAAAACTTGTTTAAAATAAAATAATCCTTTTACTTTAGGGTCCATTAATAATTAAATAAAATGGAACTTAGTTATTAAATCAAAATAGGGTTTGATTTTATTAATAAAATCTTTATTTGAACCTAAATATTTTCAAAACCAAATCAGTGGGTTTTATTTGGGAAATATAGAATACTTGGAGATTTGTTTTAAAATAAAATAACATCTTATTTTAGGGTCCATTATTAATTAAATAAAATGGGCTTTAGTTATTAATTCAAATAGGATTTGTTTTATTTGAAACTTTATTTTGAAAACTAATATAGTACAAAAACCATTCAGCAGGTTTTATCTGAAGATATAAAATACTTGGAAAACTTATTTTAAACAATTAAACAAGTCTTTGATGGTTTATTAATAATAAAACCTTTATTAATAAATCTTGGATATTAAATCCTTTATGATTTTAAATAAACCTTTATTATTTTATTCAAAGCAAAACCTTTATTGTTTTCAAACTTTGGCCAAGGTTTAATTTGGCTTTATAGAATAATCTTTAATTATAACATTTCTTTTCATCTTGAGAACCAAATCCTTTTATAAAAAGATTTCAAAGTAGTAATAAAATATTTTTATTTTCCTTTGCTTAAAGACTTATCTATTTAATCCCTTTAGGGTTTAATTGTTCAAAATATGTTTGAGGATTCCTATTGGAATTCAAAAGTTTCGTCTGGCTCTGAAATCAACAAAGTTTTATTTCATTCATATTTTTTTTTCACATTACAAGATTTGGAAAATCTTGGGATGTGACAAAAGTTCCTAGTTATGCCTCTCTCATAAACTAGCTCGTTGATTAACAAGATGATCAAGGTTTCCTGATCATGGACATTGGATGTTGTTAATAACGGGATCACAACATTAGTGTAATGATGTGATGAACATTCATCCGAAGTATAGCATTACGATCAAAGTCATTGAGTTTATATTGCTATAACAACTTACGAAGTGATCCTAATCCTTAGACCATGAGATCATGTCAATCACGAACACCGGAAGAGTTTCTTGATAACATCAAACGTCAAACCGTAACAGGGTGATTATAAAGATGGGTTCAGAACTACTAAAGTGTTATGTTGAGGCCCATGGATCGAGAGTGGAATTTGTTCATCCCGATGACGGATAGATATGCTCTGGGCCCTCTCGGTGATATCACATTGATTAGCTTGCAAGCAAGTGATTTGATCACTAGAATGTTATATCACGGGAACGAGAAAAGAGTGCATGTCAGTAACGAGATCAAACTAGGTATAGAGATACCGATGATCGAATCTCGGACATGTAATATATCGCGAAACAAAAGGATTAAGATACGAGCGTAAAAGGTTCCGACGATCACAAGAAAGTCATCGTTGAATGTGTGGGAGTCAGTATGGGTCTCCAGATCCCGCTTCTGATTATTGATCCGAGAGGGGTCTCGATCATGTCCGCATTATTCGCGAACCGTAGGGTGACACACTTAAGAGACACCGACATCCATTTGGAGCAAAAGTTTCATGCCGAAAAGAATTACAAGCGCAGGAATTTATTTCACTAGATACCGAAACGGGTTTTCGGGTGAAATTGCAGAAAGTGTTTCTGCATGTGAAATGAAATACTAGCAAGGGGTTATATGTGAATGTTTGTCATTAAAGTAATTGACAAAATTCTGAATAAATAAAAGGAGTTTTATTTAATGAGAGTTTGCATTAAATTTGGTGGAAATTTAATGGGAATTTGAGTGGGTTTTTGAGTGGAGAAAATTGAAGGGCCATTTTGTGAGTGGAGTGTCCACCCACATGAATGAGGGAGAGGTGGGGGCACCCTCCATGGCCGGCGGCCATGCCCCCTTGGGCTGCCCCCCCTCCCCTATATATGGAGCCCCTCCTCTCACTTCTCACTCACACCTCCTCGTGAAGGATCTCTCTCCCCCTCTAGAATTTATCCCCCATGGTCTCGGACTAGCGAGATACATGTTCCCGGTGGCTTTTCGGCAAGAAAGAGTTGTGCTTCCGCTGCATCGCTGGAGCGAGGAGGCGGAGGTTGCTCGGTGCCTCGAACGTGTGTGCGAGCACGGATGCGCTGCTGTTTTGCGGCGCTAGGACTTCCTCTCGATCTTGAGATCGGCAAGAGATCGTCTACATCAACCACGAGTTTGGACTCGTTAAGCTTTGTCGGTCTTCAAGGGTATGTTCTCTACGGATATACATCCGCCCGTTGTTTGTATCTAGTAGATAGATCTTGGTACATAGTTGTTCCCATCGTAGGAAAAATTTTGTTTTCTATGCTGCGAACCCTACACAAGACCCATCTCAAACCACGCAATGCAGATGGTCAGATTGTTGATGAGGATGGGAACCCGGTTGAGGAGGAATCAGGTGATGCAGCTGATGCGCAGCAGGGTGCTGCATTTGTGGTCCCACGTCGCCAGCCCGCTCAGCCATCTTGGGCTAAGAGGTTTGAGGCCAAACTCAAGAAGATATTCTGCTTCCAAGTAGACAATCAGAAACGCATGTACGAGGCCCATGTCTATGCCAAGAAGTCATGTGCTCTTCAGAAGGAGATGATGGAGGCTCAAGGCTTGACCGTTTCCAAGGGCTCTGAGAACAACATTACCCTAGAAGACCAATGGATCTCCAAGCACAGCAACTGGGAAGATGATGCCACCTCCTCCTTCCGTGCCCCACCACCTCATGATGATGCATGGGAAGACTGGGTTGATGATGATGATGAGTGATCCCCGGGGCGTTAGTGGTTGCTCTTGTCCCTTTTTGGCGTCCTGATGCCAAAGGGGGAGAAGTTGCACATTAGGTATTGCGGGATTTGCAAGGGAAAAGTCACAAGCTCGTTCTTGCCATTGATTTTATTTGCTTGTGAACTTTATTTGCTTGCCTCTTATTATGTGTGACTTACTATGTGTGAACTAACTATTTGTGCTATGTATGATAAGACTATGTGGTTATCGTATGGATCCATCTTGTGTGTAATATGGCTATTCTTGTTTGGATCCATCCTATGTGACGACCTTCCCCATTCCTAATCAATATTGGTTATCACATGTTATTTATCAAAGGTATGTGCTCTATGTGCGACTTCTACTCCCAGGTAGCTTGTTAGTGTGTATGGGGCTTGTTTCTACATATCTAGGGGGAGCCCCATCTATATCTTGTCACCACTAGATTTCCCTGCAAAATGTGTGTTGTCATCAAACACCAAAAAGGGGGAGATTGAAAGAGCATTTGCTATCCCTAGTGATTTTGGTGTTTGATAACAACTCACATATCGGACTAATGATTTGCTAAGTGTGTCGCAGGTGCATTAAAAAGGATTTGCAATGTCCAAAAACTGTCTGCCTGGCGCGGTACCAAAAAGCGGTACCGCTTTTTGCTACCGGATGCGATAGAAGGCTGTGACTAATTGTCAAAAAGCTTCTGCTACCGCATTTTAATACCGCACCATGCAGAGACTTTTTGGAGGTTGTCAAAAGCTTATGTGTGCTCCGGTACTAAAATGCGGTAGTACCGCATTTTAGTACCGCTCGAGGCAGAGACTTTTGTATATTGGCAAAAAGCTTCTGTCTGCCTAGGTAGCAAAATACGGTAGTACCGCATTTTACTACCTGGCGTGACAGAGAGTTTTTTCGTCTGAAAAGCTGCTGATTCCTCTATGTCCGGTAGTACCGGTTGCCACTTGAGGTACTACCGCTTCCCGGTAGCATCAATAATAGTACCATTGTGGGCAGGACTTGATGAAGTTTGAAAAAGGGTGGTCCGGTAGTACCGGAGTTCTCCGGTAGTACCGCTTGAACTTCCGGTACTACCGCTTCAATAAATGCTCCAACGGCCAGATTTTGTGGAGGGGTATAAATACCCCTCCACCTACCTTGGGACAAGTTGCTCAAACACATTAAAGTCAGGACCACCATTGGAGCCACTCAAATCTTCAAGATCTCCTCATTCCACCATCCAAAGTCCTTGATCTTTGGAGAATCGAAGGAGGAGGCCCCGATCTACTACTTCACCAAAAGAGATTTTCATTTCCCCCTCATTTCATTGAGGGCCCCTTTGCTCTAGTGTTTTCTTGGAAACCCTAGTTCTTGTTTTGGTTCTTACAAGCTTGTCTTTGATTGCTTTGACAGCTTGCTTGTATTTGGGAGCATCCTATTAAGTTGTGGATGTGTGCCCCAAACTTGTAACGGTGCGGGCTTCCACCTTGAAGGTTGCCGATATAGTGGAAGGTGAATCGATCCCGTTGGGGTGAGATTCATCGGAGAACAAGGAAGGCCTTTCGTGGCGTTGGTGGTTTGAAACCACCCCTCTCGAAATGTAGACGTACTTCCCCTCAAAAGGAAGGAACTACGGGAAACAAATCCTTGTGTCTCCGCGTCCACTTTTTGGTTACTTCTATCCTTTACCGCACCTTACTTACTCGTTACTACTTTGTGTTGTGGTAGCTCTTGCATAATTGTCATATAGGTAAATTCACCATAGTTGCATTATCTAGAGAATTTACCTTATTGTCAAACCTTAATTGAAAAAGAAGAAAATTTGAAGTAGCACCTATTCACCCCCCCTCTAGGTGCCCATACGATCCTTTCACATTCGTACCCGAATCACTCTCTCTCGTGCTCTCTCTAAAATTTCCCCAACCATGCCGAAACCCTAACTCGCCGGAGTAGCTCGTTGTCGTTGTTCAAGACCACCCCAAAGCCAACTGAAGGTTCCACTAGCATCGCCATGATGGACTTCGTCTGCTAGGAGGAGGAATCAAGCCGAGAAGCCTGCAACCATGTGCATCGAGCTCGTCTGTCCGCCATTCACCATCGACCATGGCGACGTCGTCCGAGCTCGCCTCCCCTTGTCATTTCCACTACAAGCTTCCTAGTGATCTTCTGCTTCTGCTCGTTCTCTCTGATTTGATCCTAGTCATCTGTAGCGCCTTGTACGCATGCACCCAAGCCGGTCACCATCGGAGCTCGTCGGAGCTAGTGCTCCGGTGACCATTTCGGGACGGCGCAACCATAGTTCGACTCGTCGTTGCACCCTCTTCCCAACGCACCAAACCACGCATGCTAAAACGCCGTAGATCATCATCGACGACCTTGATCTGGTGGTGGAGGTCGCGCTGACGTCAGCGTGACAACATGCTGGGGTCAGCCTGGACCCAGTTCTTTGTTTGACCTGGTCTTTGTCCTGCATGGCAAGTGACGTGGCCCAGGGCCCATGTGTCATCGATTGAGAGTAAAGAGAAGGTCAGTAACAAATGTATTTTCTTTAACCAGTAAGATGAGGTGGACACTGGCCCACTAGTCAGTGACTGGGGCTAGCTCTAGACGTAGTGTAAAAATTATTTTCTCTTAGGAAACAAATAAAATGTTATAATCCAATTAATAATATTCCACAAATTTAATAAATGATTAAATCTTGTCTAATTAATAACTTTTGATTTATAGTTCAGAAAAATATGTATAATATATGAAAATTTTCAGAAAAATAAAATCTATATCTTAAAACTATTATCAAATAATATTACGATGATTATTTAAATAAATATGATTTAATAAAGTTTTTATAAGTAATAAAACTTTAATAATTCATATTCCTATAATGATAAATGTTAATAATATAAGTAAAATACCAAAAATCTTAGAAAATAATAATTCTAATATAAAAATATAATTATGTATTTTTAGTTCACTTCATTAAATATTTATTATTTATTAAGTAATTATAAAGTAATAAGAATTATAAAAATCATAACTTATTATTTGTAAATCACAAAAATAAATGTGATATACCAAAATGATCACAAAAATAATATCTACATGTTAAAAATTTAATATTTTACTTCTGAGTTAAAAAAATTAAATATTTTAAGAACTCAAATTTAAACTTATTTACTTCATTAATAATTCATAGAAGGATAAATGAAATTTACTAATATCCTAAAATGAGTAAATTAAGTTTAATAAATAGTATTAGTCTTAAATATTAATAAAATGAAGCTTAAATGGTTTAAAACATTATAAGTATCTTTTTATGAAATTATCATCATCCCTAAGTGAAGATTTTATTCTCAAAGTATTTCAATTCATAATAAAAACCTTAAAGAACACTTTATGAATAAATTAGATCCTTTCATTCATGTTAACTACCAGATTACAAAAAACTACCCCAACATTATAATAAGTTCATTAATAGTGAAGCAATATTATATTTTGGTTTATAAAACCATAACCACTCCTTTATAAAAGATAAACGATACTACTCTATAATAGAATCAAGAAACCATTACACCAAATAAAAAGAATAACCATTCTTAAATAACCTAAAGGAAACATTTCAGATACATAAGATACAAATGTATAAGTACCATACTTTCAAAACTATCTATATTTTAAAGATTAACTTCAGTCTCCAAGAATCTAAATATAATATAATACACATTACTATATGTTTTATAGTTAACTTTGGTCTGAAGTAGTTAAGCTATAAAGCAACTCAAGCCAAACCATTTGAACAAACCAATAACATCAACCACCACTAACTAACCACAAAATTTGTCTAGACTTTAGAAGAGAAACCTTTTCTTCGAAGGTTATCCTTTTTGCCACTTCGAACAAGAACTCTTGTATAAGCAATCTTGACTAGTATTTCATAAATGTATATTTTATTGCTACATAATTATGTGTTGCTCACACACACTCATAAGCTCTAATAAAAGAACAAAGGTGAAACTTATATAAAAGAACCACACATTCCAAAATAACCATTTCCGAAATCCAAAACCTAGGATAACGTTATCCCCGGGATTTGCGTTTAGAACGTGCATCACATTACTTATGCATAAAAGCATATTGCCTCTTTAAACATTAGTCCTTATCGGACCAATGATGTTGATTTCAGATTTTGGATCTTATACTGACTCGAAGACCGTGAGTGCATAATCTTGCAATCACAAAAGGAAAGTTCACACTTGCTCATGTCCTTTGTTTATTTTCTGTAAAGTATTTTACAAATCCAGTGTTGTTATCACCTACATTTGAAAAAAATCTTAAAACCCTATTTTTGATAATAAGGTGAACTATTGGTTACTGATCCAGGGTGATCAGCTAATCTATTAAATCTAACAGTTGGAATACCATTGTTCAGAACTATATCACCTAGGACTTAACAACCAATGTCGCCAATGATTTTTGTGCCGTATATTACGCGTTGACCATGAGATTTGGAATGGGACGGAGAAGTCATCTGTATCTTCTTCCTCTCGCATTAAGCCGGATGTGCAGGTCGTGGCTGTTATCCTCGTAGCGTGCATATTAATTGGTAATTCGTAGAGGATATGCAGCATATGGGTGGGAACCCTCATCGTCCCACGATAGGTCTGGCATCTAACGGTTTATACAAACCATTGCCGTAATTCATTATGTGGGCATGGTGTACACCAAGGAGGCATGCGGGGTCGTGAAGGGGGCAGTGATTGGCTTGGATCATCTTCTGGGCCCCACATCATGGAATTGTGGACAGGAATAAGCTGCCCGGTTGTGCAACAAAGAGTTGATCTCTCATGGGTAAAGTAACGCACCTCTGTAGAGTGTAAGAACTGTAACTTGTTACTCCCTTTTCCGGGAAGGAGTTGCGAACGCGACGGGAAAGGAACCCCATGAAGGTTCTGGTAAACTCGTGAAGGCTGACGGACATAGCTTTTCAGAATAACAACAACCTTTGAAGAAATGTTTATGAAAAACTTGCATTGCCTACGACCTACGGTCTGTGGCTGTAGATATAGTGTATCAAGCACTTATTTTCTAGTGAATTTGCTGAGTACATTCGTACTCAAAGTATCTTCTTAACCCTTGCTAGATTCTGAAGCCATTAAAACGATGTCTACATCAAGATATGCTCCAAGACTTATCAAGACCAGCTAAAGCTCTTCAATGAAGACAAGGAAGTCAACATATACCTCAACTCAAGTGAAGACGAAAGTTACTGATTAGATAGGAATATTATCTCTAGCCAAAGAACCTATTTCTGTAGTGTGTTGCAGTAGCAGCAATGCCAACCTCTTAGTCGGAATATTAGACTTAATAGTATAATCGTTCTTGCATTGTTTATCTTTGATTCTTCTCCGTAAGAAGTTCTTTCTATCTCTTTAACCTAGAGTGTTCTCTGGATCTTATGTAAAAGAGTGAGTTGTAACCTTTAAGCCATGTATTGGACCCGATGTGTTTCTCTTGTTCCATTCTAAGGGATGTAATACTAGTGAATGGTGTTTCATTGGTGTTATGTCAATGACTATAGTATACTACATCATGCAGTGGTATGCTGGGTCACCGTAGTAAGAACCTTAGTATTCGCGCGTGTAACTATCTTACACCCGAAATATGGTTGTGGATCCAAGAACGCCCGATCATCACGTGATGTCTTGGAGCGACGAAAACATAATCGGTGCATACTAAAGGAAGAACACATTCTTATCTTGATATTTAAATGAGGGATCATATTATTATGCTAATAAAACGCCAAACAAGCAATATAAGATGCTATCAAACATCACATGTTTATTAGTGAAATGATATGGTTCCCGCATATGATCTCTATCATGTGCATCGTGGTATGATCACTATCATACCTATATGTGTAAGACCAAGGTCTATGGAGCTTACACGTTATGTGTGTTGTAAGAGTATCATCTCATATTTCTACTTACAACATCACCATATCATAACACTAGCCCAGCAACAATCTAAACTAGACGCCTCTAATTTATCCATTGCAAGTTTTACGTGGCTTAGGGCTTTCAAGATAGAACCGTTCATACCTACGAACATGAACCACAATGAGGATAACCAAATTGTTGACAACTCGTTGCAAAATAGATATTGACTATAGTAGGAGAGACATACACCCGCTAGCCACTTATGCAAACTAGTTGCATGTCAAGCGTGGAACATGTCTCATGTGGGAGGACATGTAAAGTTTGTCCGGGCCGCTTCATCCCACTATGCCACCAATATCCAAAATTAAAACTAAGGAGCAACAACATGATCATCATCGCCCACATACTCATATGTGTACTACCCGTGTAAAGCATCTACGCATAGATCCGGCTCTGATACCACTGAAGGGTTCGCAGCATTGAAAACAAAAAATTTCCTATGATGGGAACTATGTACCAAGATCTATCTACTAGATACAAACAAAGGGCGGATGTATATCCGTAGAGAACATACCCTTGAAGACCGACAAAGCTTAACAAGTTTGACTCGTGCCGATCTCAAGATCGAGAGGAAGTCCTAGCGCCGCAAATCAGCAGCGCATCTGTGCTCGCACACACGTCCGAGGCACCGAGCAACCTCTGCCTCCTCGCTCCAGCGATGCAGCGGAAGCACAACTCTTTCTTGCCGAATAGCCACCGGGAACATGTATCTCGCTAGTCCGAGACCATGGGGAATAAATTCTAGAGGGGGAGAGAGATCCTTCACGAGGAGGTGTGAGTGAGAAGTGAGGAGAGGGGTGCCTTTTATAGGAGGAGGGGGAACCCCAAGGGGGTGGCCGGCGCATGGGGTCTGCCCCCTTGCCCTCCCCTCTTCATGTGGGTGGACACTCCACTCACAAAAATCCATTCAAATCCCTCCACTCAAAATCCCACTCAAACTTGCTATTAAATTTCCACCAAATTTAATGCAAACTCTCATTAAATAAAACTCTTTATTTATTCAGAATTTTGTCAACTACTTTAATGAAAAACATTCACGTATAAACCCTATCTAGAATTCTATTTCACATGCATAACCTCTTTATGCAATTTCACCCGAAAACCTGTTTCGGTATCTAGTGAAATAAATTCCTACGCTTGTTTATTCTTTCGGCATGAAACTTTTGCTCCAATTGGATGTCGGTGTCTCTTAAGTGTGTCACCCTATGATTCGTGAATAATGCGGACATGATCGAGACCCCTCTCGAATCAATAATCAGAAGCGGGATCTGGAGACCCATACTGACTCCCACACATTCAATGATGACTTTCTTGTGATCGTCGGAACCTTTTACGCTCGTATCTTAATCCCTTTGTTTTGGATATATTACATGTCCGAGATTCGATCATCGGTATTTCCATACCTAGTTTGATCTCGTTACTTACATGCACTCTTTTCTCTTTCCCGTGATATAACATTTAGTGATCAAATCACTTGCTTGCAAGCTAACCAATGTGATATCACCGAGAGGGCCTAGAGTATATGTATCCGTCATCGGGATGAAAAAATTCCACTCTCGATCCATGGGCCTCAACGTAACACTTTATTAGTCCTGAACCCATCTTTATAATCACCCTGTTACGGTGTGATATTTGATGTTATCAAGAAACTCTTCCGGTGTTAGTGATTGACATGGTCTCATGGTCTAAGGATTAGGATCACTTCGTAAGTTGTTATAGCAATATAAACTCAATGACTTTGATCGTAATGCTATACTTCGGATGAATGTTCATCACACCATTACACTAATGTTATGATCCCGTTATTAGGAACATCCAATGTCTATGATCAGGAAACCTTGATCATCTTGTTAATCAACAAGCTAGTTTATGAGAGAGGCATAACTAGGAACTTTCTGTTTGTTTATTAAACACACATGTATTAATGTTTCCGGATTAATAAAATTATAGCATGCAAAATAAACATATATCATATACTTGGAATACACATAATAAACACTTTATTATTGCCTCTCAGGGCATATTCCCTTCAACTTCATGCACATGTTTAGAGTTCTTTGATCCTAGCTTTCAATGCTTGAAAATGGTTTGATCTTGGTTTTGATGGTGCATGTCACCTCAAAAATTATTATTTTATCACTTACCTACTCGAGGACGAGCAGGAGTTAAACTTGGGGATGCTTGATACGTCGGAAAAGTATCTATAATTTTTGATGTTCCATGCTTGTTTAGTATCTACTTTGCTTTGCTTTGTCTACACTTAGAGATGCTTTTCATATGTTTTCTGATACTAACCTATTAACAAGTTGCCACAATGCCAGTTGTCTGTTTTCTGCTCTTTTTGGTTCCAGAAAAGCTAGTAAGGAAATATTCTCGGAATTGGACGGGACAAAATCCAAAGTCAATATTTCACCGAGGAGAACACGGAGTCTAGAGGAGACGGAGAGGCGCCACATGGCGTCCGCACCCCCCAGGCATGGGCCCACCCTTGGTCGTGCCTAGACAAGGTGTGGGCCCCCTGGGCGCCTCCCAGCCTTGCCTCTTTGCCTATAAGAAGCCCCTGATGCCTAAACCCTAATTACTCGATCAATATTCCACGAAACCGTCTGTAGCCGCCACAACCATCGTCCCTAGATCAGGGGGGATCTAAAGCTTTTCCCGGAATCCTACCGAAGGGGAGATCATCCCGGAGGCCTTCTTATTCATCATGCCAGCCTCCAATATGAAGCGTGAGTAGTTCCACCTTGGACTATGGGTCCATGTAGTAGCTAGATGGTTGTATCTCCTCCTTTGTGCTTTCATGTCTAGATATTGTGAGCTCCATTCATGATCAAGATATCATCTATTTGTAATCATGCATGTTGTGTTTGCGGGGATCCAATGGATATTCAGATTACTATGTCAGATTGATTAATGGTTTTGACTTTATGATTCTATCATGTCTGTGTTGTTTGTGATCTTGCATGCTCTCCGTTGTTAGTAGTTATCTTGGCCAAGTAGTTGCTAGTGACTCCAAGAGGGGGTATTTATGCTCGATAGTGGGTTCATGTCTGTATTTAATCAAGGTAAGTGACAGAAATCTCTAAGGTTGTAGATGTGTTGTTTCCACAAGGGAGAAAACAATGGTCTCTTGTTCATGGAACAAGTGGATTGTTTACCTTACACACTTTGCTTAAAGCAGTTGTCTATTTCTTGCAACTTAATACTGGAGGGGTTCAGATGATAACCCAAAGGTGGACTTCTAGTCATAGATGCAGTTGGATGACGGTTTATGTATCTTGTTGTATTTCCCAATCGAATCTCATAGGATCTTTATGTCTAGTATTGCATTATTATGCGTTGCTCAGTCCTGTCAATTGCCCTGCTGTAATTTGTTTACCCAGCATGCCATGTTTGTTTATCTAAGGAGAACACCTCTAGTGAACTATGGACCCCGGTCCAATCTTTACCATTGATACATCTTCCACTGTTACTGTTTACTTTCTGAAAACCATCATGACCTTCCACACCATACAGTTAATCCTTTGTTACAGCAACCGATGAGATTGACAACCTCATTGTTAGTTAGGGCAAAGTCTTGAGTTTGTGTTATACAGGTTTCCAAGTTTCTTGCAACACCTTTGAGACGTTTCCTTCCTCCTACTGGTTCGATAACCTCAGTTTCTTACTGAGGGAAGACTTGTTGCTGTGCTGCATCACACGTTGCTCTTTGGGTTTCCCGACAAAGCACTCCCACGTTGACACAGCGCCATCAGAAACCATAAAACCCACCTTGCTAATTGGGATTCAGTTTGAATGAAAAAAGTTTTTGAGAGTATGGGCATCCCTAACCTAAAAGATCTAAAATTATGTATTCTCGATTCTTGTGTTAAGAGATATATTCAGGGGGAGGAGACTCTCTAAAAAAAATTATAGATGCTAAATATCATACTAGATCTCCAAACATTCGAAGTGGCGATCATCACGGGGGGGGGGGAGATCATTGGCGACTCGTCGCTAGCGCTTGCCCTTGACCTGAACGCGGTACCTGCCGGCGGAGGCTCTTCATGCGGCAGCAAGACCGGGAGGAGCATCACCGCCGATAGCATGCCTGCTCCCCGCAAGCTATTTGATGAAACGCCGACCCCAACTCCGACGCTGGTAAATTGTCCCTTGTTCTTGCTCTCCCGGTGTACATGATCCAACCATAGGCCCGTTGTAGGATCCTAGCCTTGGTACACAAGAAGGCATTGGTACCCAAGAAGATGGTATCTCTATCGACCATGATCCTTTGTTTGTGGACGAACTAGTCCGGCAAACACAAGACGGTAGCCGAAGGAGCGGATCGTACTCATCCCTCGAGGACGAGATGCTTTGCGAAGCATGGATGGAAATTAGCCAAGATCCAATAATCGGTGTAGAACAGAAGGGAGGGGTATTTTGGAATCGAGTTTGGAGAAACTTTCATGAGCAAAAACATTTCGGTGAGAAACCGTTTGAGAGCGGTCGCAACGAGAACTCACTTACAAAGAGGTGGGCATTCATCTCCGAAAAATGCATGAAGTTTTGTGCCTCCTATGACCATGTTAAGTCAAGGCCCGTGAGCGACATTGGAGTTGGAGACATGGTATGTTCCTACACATATCTATATGTTCTCATTCATACGAGCTTTGCATTCAAACATGAACTTAAACTTGTTGGTTTAGGTGTGGCAAGCATTGGAGCACTTCAAGACTTGCCACGAAAAGAAAGCTTTCACGTTGGGCCATTGTTGGACGAAGCTCAAAGATTGCGAGAAGTGGAAAGAATTCTATGCGGGAAGTGCAAAGGGAGGAGGCGTCGGAATCATCATCGACGAGGAAGGACCGGCAACCAAAATCCCAAGAGGGAGGAACAACTCCAAGCTAGAGCTCAAGCATCGTCCGTTGCCATCTAGGAGACGTGGAAAGAGTTGATCGCTGACAAGGAGGTGTCCATCGACAAGAGGGAAGAGAGGAAACGCAAGGAGGGAGAAGACACAGTGAAGAACTACTACGAAATCCAATCAAAGCGTCTTTAGATAGACGAGATCAACGCCCGTGCAAGAAAGGAGAAGTTAGAGCTCCAGCGACTTGCCGAAAAAAAACGGATCATGACTGCGGATCTCACCGAGATGGACCCAATTCAACGGAGTTGGTTCGAGAAGAAGAGGAAGATGATCTATGAGCGAGATGCATAGATTCATCATCTATTTATGTTTGCGTGCATGCATGAACAATTTGTCCTAATTTTGTACTCCGTTATCCTTTAAATTTGCATCAATTTGGTACTCTACTCAGTCTACTGGTCCTTTTTTAAATTTGGTTCAATTGGTCACTGGGAAGAAAAAAGGCGGATAAATAGAGAGGTGTCACCGTTGAGTGCACCGACCATTTCAGGCCGGACTCCATGTCGAGGCATGTCCACTCCACCCCGCAAACGACCAAATTAGTTAAAAGGTCTGTCCAAAATATGGAGGTCGTTGGAGTTGGAGGCGGCGAACCATAGCCAAGCTGTCCGCAAACTCGACCCCAGGGCATCGGTGCATGGACGTGCCAGTCCAGATGAGGTCCTCGAGTCTTGGAGTGCGGAAGCTGGCTACCTTGCTGCCATGGTGCACTTCATTGCATCATGCACTTTGTTGTCCTCGAGTCATTTGGTTTCGGACTTATGTCGAGTTTACTGCGTGGTATATCCCTTTTTTAGCGTTTAAAGGCTTTATTCATCAAAAGAAATAGTATGAGTTACATACTTACATGATCTTGGGGATTCATAAGCCACGGACGGCGCCCCACAGCATCATAGAATTGCGAGCTACGACATCTCTAGCCTGTTTTCAGCAGGTGCAGATGGTGAGATGCCGGACACACGCATTGGATCTGCGCGCGCGACACCTCGCTAGCTCTTCGCTGCTGACCATGGAGAAAGATACAGAGAAGCGAAAAGGCCAACGACTAGGCGCACACTACATCACAGTCGTGCTTGCGCACCCGGGTGGCAAAAGCAAAACATGGCTCGAGAAGTTGACTTATGAACAAGAGAGAAATAGAGAAAAAGGGATAATGAGGCGAGGTCCTCCCCGTATATAACTCCCCACAGGCCACAGCACCCGCCACCCATTGCCATTCGCTCGCCGCTCTTCTGCCGCATGCATATCAGATCAACTCCAAGAGTCGACGACGCATCATCGTTCTAGCAGGTGGCGTATACTGCCGTGTACCTGTGATAGCCAGCGATCGGGAGCCTAGTCGTCGCTCGACAGAAGAGGGGTGGATCGAAGCAGCTAGAACGAAGCTAGCACAGTGCTCCCTTCTCCTCGTTTCCGTTTTGGTTTTGGGTAGGCGAAGGTGATGGAGTACAGGAACATCGGCTCTGGGAAGACGAAGCCCGTCGTCCTTGCTCTCGTGCTGCTGCCGTGCCTTCTTCTCCCCCCGGTTTCCTCGTTCCTTTGTCGAGTACTACTTAGTTATAATTGTCTATGATCAAGATACTGTGCTCCAGGTCGTTTATAACCATGGACACTGCTTTCAGAAAAATTTATCCTGCAAGGGGCACAATAGAAACACACGCACGATCAACCTCGGAAAAACCAAATAAAAACCTAACGAGACATCACGATAAAGCAATCACAAGATTCATATAGTATTTCAGGGGATTATCTCACCAAGCTACCCGCGACGAATTTAGCCGGCTCCAAAACAGACCCAGAGGTTTGCGTCAATAGTTGTAAACGACTTGAAACCCGAAAGGTGACTGAGCTTGTCGATACCGTGAAAACACTCCGCTTGTCGATATCAAACTAAAATTCTCTTAAGTTATTGTTGCTGTGAACCTATAACAAGTCTAGATACATTTGCTTTACAAAGCTAAAACATCTTATATTTTGAAACGGAGGGAGTACATGACAATGTACTGAATGAGTTTAGTGTTGGTGTTGATACTGTCATTTCTTTGGTAGTTTGCAAATAACTTTTCCTGGTTAATTTCCCCTTGTTCTCGTTTCCCTCATTTTCTGAAAATGTATAATGATATAACCTATACACAAGACCAAATGTATACAACCATCTTTTTTACTCCCTTTGATCTATACTCCCTCCATTCAAGGCTTAAGGCCTATAACTTTTTTGAAAAGTCAAGCCATGTAAAGTTTGACCATATTTTTAGAAAAAACTATTAAGTACTATTATATTATAAAGATATCATGTGAAAATATGTTTCATGATATACGAAAGGGTATGGATTATGTATTTTAAATATTAATATTTTTCTCTAAAAACTTGGTCAAACTTTAGGTAGTTTGACTTTTAAAAAAATGTATAGGCCTTAAGCCTTGGGACGGATCAGAGAGAACTAAACTAAGTATCGCTTATTTAGAACAAACTTTATACTAAATCAGCAACACTTATTATGGATCAGAGAGAACTAAACTAAGAACATGGACCTCCTCCCTCCATGAGAATGTGCCTCCTCTTCTCTTTACACACCAGCCCATGACTTCGGACAATCCCACATTCAACAACATGGATCATGGTGTGTGTTTCCACTTTCGGAGGTGTGAAAATCTAGCAATTTTTAAAAATAGTTTTTGCGAGATTAGAAGCCCGAAGGAGGCTCTGTTTCCTAAGCCAAAAGTTCAACTCATAAAAACCTCCGACTCGGGATTAAACTGAGAAGAGCAAACCAACAAAGTTTATTCGGTATGTTGTAACCCTTAGAGCTCAAGTAAAAGCTACAAAGTTGACCAAGACAAACAAAAAGAAAATAAGAGAATCAAGCCAAAGCATTTGTTTGGACATACTGGTCTATGACGGTACATGTAAAAGCGTATATGTCAGATAGAAATTGTACTTCATCTTGATAGAATATTAAAGGAAAACAGAAAAGCATCCAAGTAAATGTTACTGTACAAGAAAACATAACAAGCTCAACCAAAGTGACTACGGCCTACGATGGACAGACTGTTCCACCGATCAGCATACACCAAAATCAAATACATGGTCCATATGTCATCCAACTAAAATGAAAAAAAATCTATGCACATTTTATAGGACAATACTTATCTTGAAATCCATTACTATATATAAGATAATTCTAAGAAAAAAAAGACAACTGCGAACTAATAACTGTACACTCATAATACACCACTATGTTCTATAGCCAGCCTCTCGTTAGTTCAAGAATTTTTGTTTTAATAACATATTATGCAAAAAGCTAATACTAGCATGGGAAAGCAGTTAATAGTACACATTCACAAAATACAGATCAGTCGAGAAAGTAAACTATTTAAATATATGCATCATGTATAAGAAGATGAACTTTGCTAATTCCTTGAAGATTTTTAAATGAAAGGAATATGTCCAAGAAGTGGCCGGGGCTAGATGTGGCTGAGCAGGCGAGCAGCGATTAAGTTATCGGTTCATCAGTTGATCAATTCCTAAAAAGCCAAACCCAAATAGGCCAATCCATGAATCGGTCCACAGGCTTGGGGCGATCTGCGCTGATTCTCTGGACTATGGATTGGAACATAGACGAAGAAGAGATCGCCAGATCGGTTGCTAACAATCGTCGGAGGTCGGAAGAGTCGTAACTCGGAACAGTCGAACGGAGGAAGAATCGAGCCTACGAGGCTAGGAAGACTAGGAAGACGTAGAGGAGATCGATCGCCTATTCATGTGCTGGCGTGCGTTTCCATTTCCCACGTCGCTCGTGCGGTTTCCTCTTTTCAGTATGTTTTTTTCAGCCTAATAATATCTGTGAATATAGAGAAGGATGTGGTCATGCCTCCCCCAAGTATGGGCCCTAGGGCGCCGCCCAAGCTCTCCATGGGATAGAATGGACCGCCGTCACCCACCATTGGTAACACGGCCGCCGGTGACCTTCTTGGCGGCCGCAACCGCACTCGATCCAGCGTCGACGGATTTCCTCGCCTTTACCATTTTGATGCGGCGCTTCTTTCGCTGCGCGTAAAGGCTCGCAGGTTTTCCAGTGCATGGCGATACTAGAGGAAGCAAGAAGCAGTGCACAGGAAGAACAAAGGCGATGGGAAATATGAGCGACAAAGAAATGGAAATAAAATTTACTAGTACCCCAGCGTATTAAACGACGAAAGACGATGACAGTCATTGCGGCAACCATGTGGCAGCGGCCGCTCAAACCTTCGCTACTCCACTTCTCCACTATGCATGGAATCGAGGAGGTGCAGTTAAAGCAGCGTAATTTTCGCGTGACTAGTCAAATTCTGGTCAGATTATGGGACCCACGGTCATATAGTCCCATCGACTCTTCTCTCACTGACGGATGAGCTCACCAGTCGTCATTAGTGACGTCGTCATTGCTCATACCTTTAGAAAAAGGTGGAACACAGCAACGACTATCTTGCTCGAGTGACTACAGGTTTTTGCTCGAGTCTACGACTCGACCAATTACTCGGAGGATACTTCTAACATGAGCTCTATTCATACACCCGAAACACTTCTGGGTCCAGTAAATGCACAAAGACGATAAATACTAAGGTCATATACCTTGACTCCTTCGAATCAACGATTCGACTATGGATTCAGGGACTACTCCCATAGGGAGTGTTGGCTGCCATCCGATAAACTTCGGCTATCAACAGAATTCGCAAGATGAGTATGACTAAAGTCTCTGCTCGAGTCTACGACTCGAATGGACACTCAGGGGTTACTTCCACAGGGAGCGCTGATTGCGCACCCTATGATACAATTGCATGATCCTTTATAGCGACTGCGTTACAAGAACTGACACTCAATCGAACAACTTGGCGACTCCACCCAACAAGCAAATTGCTAAGAGAGGATGTCTCCTTGGCCATCTGAATCATCTCCGCAATGAAAAATATTCGGATGCTGTGACTACAAGACAAAGAGTCATACAGATACAGTCTGATGGTTTGGCAACGCACCTGCTGTGCTCTACCAGAAATATACCGTGCCTACAAGTGTGATGAAAAATCCCGACGGACGCGTTGGGTGCATATCTAATATCACTGGAGTTCGACTTCTATAATACCTCCGTGGCATGAGTCAAATTACGCCATAAGTTTTTTCGAATTCGAGTCTAGGGACTCGGGTTTGAGTAAATAACATTGTTTTGCCCGAAGGCAGTTAACTGATACCGATCCGTCGGGTGAGTCAGTCACGCATATCAACTATCCCTATGAACCACAAACTGTGACTCGAGGAAACCTTTAGATGATAAAGCACTCAAAGACTTCAGAGTCTCCATCCGAATCTACGATTCGACTGGACACTCGGGGGATACTGACATGGGTATTCCCTACGGGTATTCAAGATTGGCCTATCCGGTTTGGCCCAGCGGGAACCCACGTGATGATTCACACCTGATGATGAATCCCGGGAAGGATTCGGGTGGCCCAGGCCCATGAAGGATGCGATTCCTTGGAGGATACGACTAGCTTTAGGTAGAAATTTTAAAAGGCAAACCCCTAATCTGTAACCGACTCGGCCATATCCTGAGACCTGGCCTCCCTATATAAAGTCTAGGAGGGAATAGCGAGGAGGACCACCAAACCCTAGCATACACATCCGGCAGATCTCATTTGCACACCTCTGTAACCTTCGGTTCCTTCGATAATCAAGAGGAGATAAGCAGGAGTAGGGTTTTCCCTCTAGGGTCTAAACCCGGGTAAACTTTGTGTCTCGTTGATGACCCACAAGTATAGGGGATCGCAATAGTCTTGCGGGTAGTATTACCCAATTTATTGATTCGACACAAGGGGAGCCAAAGAATACTTGCAAGCCTTAACAACTGAGTTGTCAATTCAGCTGCACCTGGAAATAGTTCTTGCCCACATAGGTTTATCAGTAGCAACAGTTTGGTAGTAGCAACAACAAAGCAATAGTAACAGTAGAACAAGAGCAATAGTAACAGTAAACATTGGGATTCGAGTGCGGTAGGCATAGAGATGGATGGACGGGCGTTGCATGGACGAGTCTAAACATGTAACTTCAAGATCTAGGGCATTGCAGATTAATAATAACAAGCATCCAAGTACTAAACAATCCTAGGCATGTGCTCCAAATATAGTCATACGTGCTCGCAATGAGAACTTGCACAATATCTTCTGTCCAGTCAGCCCGTGGCAGCGGGGCCTCTAGGGAACTACTGACAATTAAGGTGCTCCTTTTAATAGAGCACCGGAGCAAATCATTAACACTCCGTGAACACATGTGATCCTTACACCACAACCATCCCCTCTGGTTGTCCCAATTATTGTCACTTTGGGGCCTTTGGATCCGGACAATAATATGTGTACACAACTTGCAGATAAGATGACAAACGATACTATCATAATGATTCAATAATAAGTTCAGATCTGAGATCATGGCACTCGGGCCCTAGTGACAAGCATTAAGCACAACAAGTTGCAACAAAGTCAAATAGCACTAATAGAGATACTAGGCACTATGCTCTAACAATATTATTTGATTACATGATAGAACTCATCCAATCCCTACCATCCCCAAGCCTACAACAGGGTATTACTCACTCATGGATGAGGGAAACATGGATGGTTGATGGAGATGCATTGGTGATGACGATGGCGATGATCCTCTCCAAATTCCCTGTCCTGGCAGGGTTCCAGAATGGAGTTTCTGGTTCCGAATCTTGTCTATGGTGGTGGCGGCGCAGAGGAACTCTTTTCTGGAAAATGTTGACCCCCCTCGGTTTTTAGGTCAAGGGGTAACTTATAGGCGCAGAGGGAGCCCGAGGGGGGTGCCTGGGGTGGCCTCACCCCCTAGGCGCGAGCAGGGCCCACCCGCGCCTGGCAGGGGTGTGGGACCCCCAGGCATCCACTCCATTTCGTCTTCTGGCTCCGTGGATCTTCTGGTGAAATATAATTTTTGGCATATTTTCCGGAATTTTTCCTGATAGTTAATTTTCTGCACAAAAACTAGACACCAAGGTAATTCTGCTGAAAACAGCGTCAGTCCGTGTTAGTTGTATCCAAATCACACAAGTTTAGAGGAGAAACAATAACAAAAGTGTTCGGTAAAGTAGATATGTTTTGGACATATCAACTCCCCCAAGCTTAGCTTATTGCTTGTCCTCAAGCAATTCAGTTGAAAACTGAGTGCGATAAAAGAACTTTCACGAACACATTTGCTTTATATGATGTAAATATTCTCAGCACATGAGTAGATTCTTAAACCATTTATAATAAGAAGTATGCAACTAAGTATACTCAATAGTCATTGCAAGCTATGAAGAGAAACCAACTCAATAATAATAAGTAGCATGAAACATAAACATAAGCAACATTGCAATGCTCATAATAAGGTATGATAGAGTGATATCTCGCTTGCCTTTGTTTGAAGAGCTCAATATAAATGTCAAGGCACCTTTGAAGTTCAAGTGAAGACTAGAGATAAATATATCAGAGATACAAGCATCAAAGTCATGACATAATTAACCAAGTTTTGGAACAAACATAAGAATGACAACTATGCTCTCAAGAAGGTGCTCATAGAATAAGTGGTGACTCAACAAGGTTGTGAAAACGGTTTTGTAGAGTTCGAAAGGCTTCCAAATGCTGAAAGGAAGGTACTCATTAGCTTTGAGCTCTCATTTCCCCTATCATAGGCATCTTCATGTGGTTAAGGTGAAAGTGAGGTCCAATCTGAGTTATATGCTTGCCAGACCATAAACTGGAAATCCCAAGTCCCTTGATTACGAGGGCCACTCCGCATGCTACTCAACTTTGGTTACCTATAAGTTCTTGTCACTGTAAATACATGCATATCATAGAGAACCGCCAACGGGGTACCCCTTGCACATGTGGTGCTTGACGTGGAGCACTTCGTTGGAAACCCCAAGAGCAAGGTGTGATAAGCATAGCAGCAAGTCTTCCCTCAGTAGAGACCGAGGTTATCGAACCAGAAGGAGGAAGGAAACGTCACATAGGTGTTGCAAGCAACACGGAGACCTGCACAACACAAACTCAAGACTTTGTCCCAACGAATCAGTGAGGTTGTCAAGCTCACCGGTTTGCTATAACAAAGGATTAAACGTATGGTGTGGAAGGTAATGGTTTGCAGCAAGTAAACAAGTAATAGTGGAAGATGTATCAATGGTAAAGATTGGACCAGGGTCCATAGTTCACTAGAGGTGCTCTCCTTAGATAAACAACATGGCATGAAGGGTAAACAAATTACAGCAGGGAAATTGACAGGAACTGAGCAAGGCATCACAATGCAATTACTAGTCAGAAAGATCCTATGAGATTCGATTGGGCAATACAACAAGATACATAGACCGCCATCCAACTGCATCTATGACTAGAAGTCCACCTTCAGGTTATCATCTGAAACCCCTCCAGTATTAAGTTGCAAGCAACAGACAACTGCTTTAAGCAAAGTGTGTAAGATAAGCAGCCCACATGTTCCATGAACAAGAGACCGTTGTTTTCTCCCTAGTATCAACAACACATCTACAGCCGAAGAGATTTATGTCACTTACCTTGGAAACTAGAGGCATGAACCCACTATCGAGCATAAATACCCCCTCTTGGAGTCACTAGCAACTACTTGGCCAAGATAGCTACTAACAACGGAGAGCATGCAAGTGACATGGTTATACCCTACGGGTACGTGACTTCAGCATACCTGGTCTAGCCCAAGGAAGGCCCACAGTATATATACACTGGCCCATGAAGATTTTCGGGTGGCTAAGGCCCATGACGCCTTCGGATCCTTGGAGAACAAGACTAGCGGAGATAGGAAATTCAAAGGGGTAAAACCCTAGAACTTGTAACCGACTAGGACTATGCCCGGGACCTGCCTAAAGTCTATATAAAGGCCAGGAGGGCACGTCCTAGGGCAACTCAAATCGACTCATACTTTCGCACACGCATCCACGCCAGATCGAATCTGCGCACCATGTAACCTTCGGTTCCGCCGTAATCAAAGAGCAGACAAGCAGGAGTAGGGTTTTCCCTCCGGGGGCCTGAACCTGGGTAAATCTCGTGTCCCCTGGTTGCTTGTCTGTTAACCGTGCCACGATCTCCAGCATCCCCATCTTCTCCAAAACCCAAGTCCATAACAATGGGCATTGACGAGATCAAACCTCGTCAATTGGCGCCGTCTGTGGGAATTGGGGTTGTTGATTGTGCGGTCGTGACGGTTCCGACCCGATCGATCTACAACTCCACGGCGACGGAGAATCACCTCCTCTTCGGCCTTTCGACTTCACCGCCCACTCGCCGGATACCATGAAGGATTTTGAGCCCGTAGGCGACGAACTCGAAATTTTGTTCGGGAGCTTCTGCTTCCAGGTGGGACAAACTGGCACCCTCCGCCTCCCTGAGCGGGTGCCTGTGCCGTCAATCAGGCCCACTTCGTGGGCTCCACACCCGTGCTACGCACGTCACCATCAACAGATGAGTTCTACAGCAGCAGCTGCTGCAACTCCGATCTGTGCGATCCACCTTCGGATGAAGGGACCTACGGTTCCGGATCTGAAAGCTGCGGCAGCAACCAACCGATCTGCAGGTGCTATCTGTGCGCCGCAGTCATCCAAACCGACGAGGAAACGCCTAACCCGCCGCCCAACCCCAACCCGCAGGACAGAAACAGCGAAAACGGTGGAAACGGCGAAAACGGAGAAAACAGAGGCCACCTCATCCAACTTAGCAAAGAAGGATGGGTCGAAGCACGCCGCGCCGTCGCAGGCGAAATAGTCCTACCTCTGGACTCCCCACGTGATCTGCTGAGGGCATACCACTACCTCCTCATCGAGGAGCATAAGAAGCAAGTCAAGATGCAGGAGACGCTCAACAAACGCAAGCAAGCAGCCTCTGAGTCCAGTGCGCGACGAGCTACGCTCTCCGCCATGGGACCCGGCTCTAGCACAAACGGAAATCAGGGAAACAAGCACCGCTTTCGGGTGGAAAACATGGACCCCAAGGAGCGGCGTGACGTGACCCGAACTCTCCATACATCGTTCATGGATATGGACGCTGACGGCAACATCATACCGAAGACGCCACAAGCTGTGATCATGGCAGCCATTGCGTATCTCGCGGCTCACCCACCTCCGGAGGGGGACCCGAAAATTGCCATGTATAAGTCTGCACTCACCGGACTAGGACTAATCGGAGCTGCGCTCCACGAAGACGCTCCTGCGGAGCCGAAGAAGAAAGCTCCGGCCAGGCGCGACCGGAGCCCCACCCCCTCATCCGAAGAGGAAGAGGAGCACGATCTCCCTCGAAGAAAGAAGAGCTCGCACCGCCATAAACGCGACTACGACGCCAGAGACAAGCTTACACAGCGCAAGATCGAAAAAGCACGCGCTAAACGCGCATGCTCGTCCGAATCTGAGATGGATGAAGACGAAGGAGAACTCTGCGGAGCTCGATGCTTCAGCAGATCTGTTCGGCGAACGCAGATGCCACGCAACTTCAAGCTTCCTTCGGATACTCCGAAGTTCAACGGCACGCAAGATCCAAAGTCCTGGCTCAGTGACCATCTGTCATCCGTCAAGCTTCACGGAGGCAACAAAGAAACCGCCATCCAATGCCTTCAGCTGCAGCTAACAGGCGCAGCGCGGGTCTGGCTTAGCAGCCTATCATCAGGATCCATCCGAAGCTGGGAGGAGCTCGCTTACAGCTTCATCCGAAACTTCAAAGGCACCAGCAAGAGGCCCGCCTCAATCGAAGAGTTGCGAGCCTGCACCCAGAGAACGGGTGAATCTATTCGCTCATACATACTACGCTGGTCTACAGCCAAGAACTCCGCAGCACACATCTCCGAAGAGCGGGCCATCGATGCCTTTAGGGACGGCGTCAAACGCCCAGACTTCAAGGAGGAACTTGGGCGTGTAAAGCCCAAGACACTCGACCACCTCATGGAAATTTCCAACAGTTGGGCAGACGGCGAAGATTGCATCCAGCGGGCGCAATCAGATGAAGAGGACGACTACGGCCGAAGACGCGAACGCTGCAGCAAGAGGAGATCGCGCGTCTACAAGGACCGCGATGGACCTGACATGGTCGCAGCCGGCTACGCCGACCGCCGTAGTGACAACAGCCGCAACAGCGGAGGATACCACAGCGGAAACTTCCGCGACAGCGGACGACCAACGCAGTCGTGGCAACGCCGTGACCGCGAGAACGGACCCTCAGCATTCGACAAACTTTCGGGTCCATGCACCATCCACTTCTACATCGACAAACAAGATGGCAAAAAGAAAGCTAGCCACATGCTCAAGGACTGCCGCGAGTTCCAGAAACTCAGCGAAGGCATGATGCAGATGAGGAAACAAGATCCAATCCCTGCGTTCGGAAACACACCTGCGCCAGGTGAAATAGCACACGGAGCTCCTCCACCGCCGCCTATTGGAGGTCCAAATCAACCAGTCGCACCAGCGCAAAACAACGTCGGGGTCCCATAGCCCCCACCAAAGGGAGCACTAAATATGATCCAGAAGGGACGCCCCACAAATAGGGTGCAGAAGAAAATCACCCGACAAATCAACTTGGCCGTGGCAACTCCGCCTGCAATCCCTGAGTACCTCAGCGGATCGGAGTCCTGCATCACATTCACTCGCGCGGATCACCCTTGCCAGATCCCTCGCCCAGGTCATGCTGCCCTGGTGCTGGAGGCGCAGATCGGAGGCTTCGAGATGAGTTGCGTCTTCATGGACGGCGGCAGCGGCATCAACCTAATGTTCGCAAGCACTCTAGCAGCTATGCGGATCCCGCAATGCAGCCTGGAACAAATCAGACACAACGTTCCACGGCATTGTCCCAGGGAAGGGCATCTTCCCCCTGGGCAAAATAGGGTTCGACGTCATCTTCGGGCAGCCGGACAACTTTCGGCAGGAACGCCTAGAATTCGAAGTGGTGGATTGGCCGTCGCAATACCACGCCATCTTGGGACGCGTAGCATTCGCAAGGTTCCTGGCCGTCCCACACTACGCATACCTACTACTCAAGATGCCAGGACCAAGGGGCATCATCACAGTCCACGGGAGCTTCACCCGATCGGACCAATGCGACAGGGATTTCAACAAAATCTCCCAGTCCTTCGGCATGCAAGACGAGCTCGTAAGGCTCCGCGAGGTGACGGACAACGGGCTACCCCCAGTCACAAGGCAGAACGCACCCGACATGTCCTTCGACTCCACCGTCAACACCAAGAAAGTGCAGGTCCATCCGACAGACGCCTCCAAGACGGCGCTGATCGCCAACGACCTCAGCACCGCATAGGAAGGCGCGCTTGTCGAATTCCTCCGTGAGCGCTGGGAAATATTCGCCTGGTGTCCTGCGGACATGCCAGGAGTTCCCAGGGAATTCGCCGAGCACGCACTCAATGTCTTTCCAGACACCAAGCCAGTCAAGCAGTCTATCCGAAGACTGTCGGAGCCACGAGCCGAAGCTATCGGCAAGGAGATCAACAGATTACTCGCAGCAGACTTCATCCGGGAAATCAAGGAAAGCGAGTGGCTGGCAAATACGGTGATGGTCCCGAAGAAGGACACGGACATCCTGCGGATGTGCGTGGACTTCACGTTGCTAAATAAACACTGCCCAAAGGACCACTTCCCTCTACCTCGGATCGACCAGATCATCGATTCGACTGCAGGTTGTGAGAAGCTCTCCTTCCTCGACGCCTACTCAGGCTATAACCAGATTCGACTCAAGGTCGAAGATCAAGAGAAAACGGCGTTCATCACACCGTTCGGAGTATTCTGCTACAACACAATGCCCTTCGGGCTAAAGAACGCAGGTGCCACGTACCAGCGATGCATGCAGGCCTGCATCAAGGACCAGATCGGTCGCAACGTCCAAGTCTATGTCGACGACATAGTCATAAAAACCAAGGAGGCAAGAACACTTATCGACGATCTCCGCGAGACGTTCGACAACCTTGATCGCTACAGGATCAAGCTCAATCCAGAAAAGTGCGCCTTCGGCGTCCCCTCGGGCCAGCTACTCGGGTACTTCATCTCTCAACGAGGGATCGAAGCGAACCCGAAGAAAATCAAAGCTATCATGACAATGGAGAAGCCGAAAAACCTCAAGGGCGTTCAGCAGCTCGCAGGGCGAGTAGCGGCACTAAGCAGGTTCATCAGCCGCATGGGCGAGAAGGCCCTACCATTTTACCAGCTGCTGCGCAAGGCAGACAAGTTCGAGTGGACACCAGAAGCCAATGACGCATTCGAAAGCCTCAAGCGGCTCCTCTCCACCTCGCCCGTTTTGGTCACGCCAAAAGAGCGTGAGCCCCTATTGCTGTACATAGCAGCCACACACCAGGTGGTTAGCACAGTACTCGTGGTCGAACGACCCGAAGAAGGCAAGACCCACGGGGTACAACGCCCAATCTACTACCTCAGCGAGGTTCTCACTCCAACAAAACAGCGGTACCCGCACTACCAGAAGCTGGCCTACGGCGTGTTCATGACGGCTCGACGACTGAGCCACTACTTCCAGGAGCATCAGGTGATGGTCGTCAATGAGGCACCCCTAAACAGCATCCTGAATAACCCAGAGGCCACAAGACGCGTGGCCCTGTGGGGCATTGAACTATCACCCCTGGACATCATCTACGAGAAGCGGCACGCAATCAAATCTCAAGTCCTTCCGGACTTCCTGGTGCACTAGATGGAGCTGCAGCTGCCTGACACCCCAGACATGTCGCAGTCCTGGACAATGCATTTTGACGGCTCCAAACGCGAAGCCGGAGCAGGGGCAGGAGTCATACTGACCTCCCCGCAAGGGGACAAGATGAAGTACGTCCTTCGGATGAAATTCAGAGCCTCCAACAACGAGGCCGAATACGAAGCCCTCATCCATGGCATGAAGATGGCAAAAATATGCGGCTGAACGCGCCTGGTCATCTACGGTGACTCCAACCTTGTCGTACAACAGACGATGAATGAGTGCGACGCACACGCCGAAAACATGATCGTGTACCGCGCGCTATACAACGCACTCGAAGGAGAATTCGACGGCTGCGAACTTCGGCACGTTGGAAGAGAGAGCAACGAGGAGGCCGATAGACTCGCCAATATCGGCTCCACTTGTGCAAAGGTGCCACCAGGTGTGTTCCTCGAACAGATCTGCGTGCCATCCATCAAGCGAAAATTCCCCAAAGGATCACCCGAAGAAGCAGAACACTCGGGGGCTACGCTACCCGAAGGTCATGAAGGACCAGAAAAGTTGGATACCGAAGTTGCCATGGTCAACCTGATGCAGGTCATGGCAGTCGAAGAAACTTGGACACGTCCATACCTCCAGTTCCTGATAAACGGAGAATTGCCAGACATCCCGACAGATGCCCGGCGCGTATCTCGTCGGTCAAAAGCCTTCACCATCATCAACGGCGAGCTATACAAACGCAGCATTACGGGCGTACTACAACGGTGCGTCACCATCAACGACGGCAAGGCCATACTCCAAGATATCCACGAGGGCATCTGCGGCCACCACGCAGGTAGCCGCTCCCTCGTCGCCAAAGCTCTACGAGCAGGATTCTACTGGCCAACGGCCATGAGCGACGCGAAGGACATCATCCGAAGATGCAACGGGTGCCAACAGTTCGCCGACAAACCGCACGCACCTGGGTCCGAACTTCGACCCATACCCATAGCCTGGCCTTTTGCCCAATGGGGACTCGACATGATCGGCAAACTGCCAAAATCTTCGAAAGGAGGACATGTCTTCCTCCTGGTCGCAGTCGACAAATTCACCAAGTGGATCGAGGCCATGCCAGTCACCAACCAGAAGGGCAAAACCGCCGTCAAGTTCTTCGAATCCATTGTCTACAGGTTTGGCGTACCGCACAGCATCATCACCGATAACGGATCAAACTTCATCTCCGAAGAATTCCAGGACTTCTGCGAAGGCCTCGGGATCAATATAACGTATGCCTCAGTGGCACACCCGCAAACAAACGGGCAAGTGGAAAAGGCCAACGGCCTCATCGGCGCCGGCATCAAGAAGCGCCTAATGATCTCACTCGAGCACAAAGCTGAAAACTGGACGAAAGAGCTACCGTCTGTCCTGTGGAGCTTACGGACTACGCCAAACAGCTCCACCGGCTACACACCGTTCTTCATGGTACACGGAGCCGAGGCAGTGCTACCAGCCGAAGTACGCCATCAGGCTCCACGAGTCGTCGCATACAGCGAAGCCGAATCCACGGCTGCACTCGAAGACGTCGTCGACACACTCGATGAAGCGCGGGATATAGCAGCAGCTCGATCAGCGGTGTACCAGCAGAGTCTCTGCAACTATCACAGCCGCCGGCTGCGCCCAAGGTCCTTCGTCGAAGGAGACCTCGTCTTGCGACTCAAGCAAAAGCGACCGAACAAACTCGATTCACCATGGGAAGGACCCTACGCCATCACCGAGGTCATCCCAGGTGGCGCCTATCGCCTCAAGCACGTGGAGTCTGGAGTCGCATACTCCAACCCGTGGAACGTCTCGCACCTGCGACGATTCTACCCGTAGCAACCTACCCCCCTTTTACTTTCAATAAGGATTTCAGCCAAGGCTACTCAGCCGAACCATGTACCTCCTCCATTACGATATAAATACAGCTAAGTCTCTCGCCCCAACCTTCGGTTGACTATTTTTTTGCAACTTTACTACATGCTACAAACGCACTCGGGGGCTCCCCCCACCTCACGATTTCATCGACTGAGGACCAAACGTGTACACCTGAGTAGCTGACTACGTCAGGCAAACGAAAAGGGCACGTACTCAATCAAAGCACTGCGTGCTCACAAACAAGCAAACCTTTACAACAAAGGGCACATAAACGCCCATCCACAATATACAAATTTTACATTTATCTGTTTATTTTCAGGTCCTACCTATTCTGAAGAATAACCTGAGCACGCTGCTCAAACAAATCTACAATCTGTTCGGCATGCTGCCTTACAACCGCGTAATACGGACGCATATACCACTCGCCACCATCTGGTCGAGGAGGCGGCCCAGTCGACACAGCAGCCAAATCTACGTCAGGACGGTGCACCCTCACAAGAGACAGGGCAGCCTTCACCCCTGCGACGAGCTGCTGTCGCACCAGCTCCTTGACATTGCTGGCACTCCGAAATTTCGTCAGAAGACCTGCAAGGGTCGTTGGCACGGCATCCAACGGAAACATGACGTGCAACATCGAGGAAAGTGATGTCTGCACCTGGCGGAGCACCCGCGAAACCTGGTAGACACGATCCTGCACCGTCGCCAAAACTATGGCGCGATCACGATCCATCCAGAAGAAGCCGCCGGCCTCCATGTCCTGTTGAGTCAAGCAATTGACTCGAACAGCAATACACTCCTTTTCTTCCCTTGGAGCAAGATTGGCACCTGCGACAACCGCACAAAACAAGAGTAAGGCCAGCAGGCTCACCCGAAGAACTGAGCTACAGCCCGAAATAAGGATCAACTTACATTGCAGCTGCTCGGACAGCCAACCCAGCTCCGCCATCAAATACTCCTCTCTGGCTGCACCACGGTCTGCTTTGGATTTCCAAACATCAGCGCGACCGCGTAACCCAAGCAAATCTCTCTCCAAGCTGCGCACGCGATCTCGAAGAAAAGCGAGCTGCGAGGAATCATCCAATGATGCTCGCAAGGGCCTTTCGGATGAAATGTCAACTGGGTCAGCACCCGAAGGAACCTATAGCAGCAGGAAAAAGAAGGCACACAGACATTCAGCCAAGGATAGAGCACAACTCGGAGGAATTCATTAAAATATATAAGGCCACTACGTGGCGCAAGGATGGTACTACAGCAGATATTTACAACAAAAGAAGACTACAAACTACCCTACGTCTACTATGCCTAAGGTGCAGGACACTGAGTCGCCTCAGAACCAGACTGCCTAGCTTTGGCCTCGCCCTGCTGCCGCAGTGCGTACTCAGACAGCAAGTCAATGAGCTTGGGCCCATATCGTCTGCAGCGAGCGGAGTAGGCGGCGAAGGCTACCTCGGATCCATCCGCAGCCGTCGGCATCCGATAAGTGATCTGGGGCAGGTCCAGCTCCGCCCCAGCCGCCATGGCCATCGCCAGCCCGACGGACACACCGATGCCCTTCTGCTTACGCTTATACGCTGCAGGCGCTTCGCCTGACAGAGCCTCTGCCAGGGCATCCACATCTTCAAGGGATGCGCCCTTCGGGAAGAGCTCCTGGTAGAAGCGACCAAGGACCTCTTTCGCCTTGGCAAGGGAGTTGACGACGGTGCTGCAGTGGTCTTCGACCGCTACAGTGGCATCATCTAGAGCACTCCCGTGCTCCAGAGCACCGCGGTCGAACTCGATGCCTGCGGCATCTGAGACAAAAAATAAGAAAACATGAAGAAAGGCAACATAGAAGAAGATCCGTCGAAAAATAAGCAAGTACAAAAGCTAACGCTCACCCGAAATAGCCTTGGCAGCAGCCATGAGCTTATCCGCCACCCCTTTTTCACGAGCAGCCGCAACGGTGGCCAGCTGCTCCTCACGATCTGCGGCCTCCTGCTGCAGACGCTCTTTCGCTTCGGCTGCCTTCGCCAGCTCCAGCTCAAGGCGCTCTCTCGCACCAGCGGCAGCTTCGGCCTTCTGCTCCGATTGGCCAAGGCTCTTCTTCAGAGCATCGACCTCACGGAGAGAGTCGTTATGCTCCTCTGCATTTACAACAAGCAAGTGTCAAAGAACAGGACTAGGATAAGCAAGAGAAGTACTACAATGGAGACGAATACCTTGAAGCTGCCGCAGTTTCGCCTCCAGCGTCAGGCGCTCCTCCACCAGCCGCTTGGCCTCTTGGACAAAAGGCTGCAGAAAAAGGCAATAGCAGTAAGGACAGGACTTGGGGGCTACGCCCAACACAAAGAAGCAAAAACAACATCAGCACTCGAAGACACTCGGGGGCTCCCCCCGTAACATCAAGCAAAAAAACTTACGTGCTCCGAAGGCGAACCCGCAGGCCCGCCTGCGAAATTCTGGGGCGCAACCACCAGCCTCTCCTGCACAGGAGGAACTGGCGCAACGTCACCAGAAGTTGCCACAGTCTGAGGAGGAGGCGACGCAATGTTCGAGTCCCCCATCATCTCCCGCGCACCATCACTAGAGCCGTCGGAGGATTGCCTGCATACGAACCAATCAACGCATATGCAAAAATAACAAGGGAACAAAGGACAACAGTGGCAACAAGAAAACTTACGAGCCCAACGCGCTCAGGTCGAAGATAGGAGAAGCCCTTCGGGCCCTCTTCTCTTCCTTCTTTTCTTCCTTCTTCTCCTCCTTCTTTTCTTCCTTCTTCCGCTTTGCTGGCGGGTGCGGAGCAACAGCTCGCACAGGAATGGCAGGAAGAGGAGAGGAAGAACACCCATGAACATCATCATGACGCTTAAGGCCCATAGGATTTCTGGGAGTCGGAGGAGTCGAGGCATCCGAAGACTCGCTGGAGCTCCGTGATCGCTTGCGCGAATGATCCTCACTCGACTCGTCGGCATCCTCCGCTGGAGATCGCGCTGACGGTAGCTCGGACACAGAATCAACCACTTCATTATCCGGGGCATTCGGATACCTTTCGGGCAACGGTGGTGCCATGCCTGGCACTTTGAAGCTCTGCAAAAGGAAAAGGAACTTTGTTAGCAAATAAAGGAAAAATTACACAGCTGACAAAAACAAAAGGGGAGCACTACGTGCGCAAATCTACACCTTCGGTACGACCAACGTCGAAGAAAAGGGAGGAGTCTGCGACTTCCCCGGGATTTCTTCATTCGGCCTTGAACTTCAACAGCGCGCGAAGAGCCTTGTCAAGTTCCACCTCAGAGATTTTCTCACTCGAAACCCTCGTCGGATCACGGCACCCAGAGTAAAGAAACATCGGATGCGCCCTCGCTTGGAGAGGCTGCACCCGACGCTCAAGAAACGTCCGGATGACGTCGACACCGTTCACCTCCTTCTCAGGAATCAGTTGGAGATCCTCCACCCGACGGTACAGGGCCTCTATCTCCGCCACCTCACCATCTAAGATTTGGTTTTTCCAGGATCTTTTCTTCTCAATCAATTGGGAGGGGTCAAAAGGAACGAGACCAAAATCTTGCCCAGGCAGTACGGAGTCACTGATGTAAAACCATTTCCTCCGCCAGTACTGGACAGATTCGGACATGGAAAAGGAAAAGAATTGCACATTGGGACTGAGGGAGATGATGAAACCCCCAATGGGATACACACCATCCGAACCAGACTGCCTCTTCACGGAATAAAGCTTCCGGAAGAGGCCAAAGTGCGGCTCAATGCCCAGCCAGCACTCGCAAAGGGTGATAAAACAAGCAATGTGGAGAAGAGAATTGGGAGACAGATGATGCAACTGAACCCCATAGAAGAAGAGCAGTCCACGAAGGAAGTCATGGACTAGATACGAAAACCCACGCAAGACGAAGGCAAGAAACATAACCCGGTACCCAGATGGGGGACGGGGGATTACCTCATTGCCGGGGAGTTTGACGGACGTCGTATCCAGCGGGATCAGGCCCCGCTCGCGCAGTTTGCGGAGATCGCTCTCCCGCGTCTCTGATCGCCACCAGCCATCGGTGACGCGAGCAGCGGCGGTGCTCTTCTTGCCACCGGCGGCGCTGGTCCCAACCGCAGATGAGGACTTCTTTGTTTTCCCCATGGCGCTGCAGCGGTGGTGGCGATGACAACGCAGAAAAAACGAAGGAAATGTGGAAGGAAAGCTTAGCGTGCAGCAAGAATCGCTCAAGAACAAGGAGGCAGTGAACAGATGAACTGGTGCGGTGAAAAACAAACCACGATTTCACCCAGGATTATAACAGCGAAGACGACGCACGTTGGCCGTCCATCGAGAAGACCTAACGCCAACGGTAGATCTGGCCGTACACGTGTCAACACCACAACGAACCGTCGTTACCACGCCGTCCACTACGCGCGGAAATCGAGGAGACGCCGTAATCATCTCCACGCCGCGCGTGACCGGTCAATTCAAAGTCAGCAAGTGGGACCCACGCTTCGTCCAGTCAAGTCATCTCTGGCGTAGCAGACGCTTGAGGTCATTGATCGTAAGCACTGACGTCATCAAAAGCTATACTAGCACCACTTCGGCTCCACAGCTAAGAGTACTCACTCAAATCTACGATTCAACTAAATACTCGGGGGCTACTCCTATCAGGAGCGCTGGCCGCACACCCGACAGACAAATGAAGGCAAAATTACTTCTCTGAGTCCTACGTCGAGTCTACGACTCCACTACGGACTCGGGGGCTACTCCCATAGGGAGGATGGATTTAAGCATCCGAAAATTTTCGAGTCCTGCGGACCTAATGATTGAAACAATGCTTGAACTTAAAGTCTCCGTTCGAGTCTACGACTCGAACAGACACTTGGGGGCTACTCACATAGGGAGCGCTGGTCGCGCACCCTATGAAATCTTCGACTGCGATCTTTCGGATCAGCACGCAAAAACTTTTTTGGCAACTCTGCCCCAACAAAACGCTGAGTGAGCGACAATCTCCTTGGCCACCCGAAGCACCTCCGAGGTGATAAATGTTCGGATGCTGCGTCTGCGACGCAAAGATAAGACCTACAGATATCATCTGATGGCCTGGCAACGCACCTGACTGCGCTCTCCTAGTATGAATCCGTACCAGCAGGTACGATGAAAAATCCCGACGGACGCGTTGGGTACACCAATTAAAATCACTGGAATTCCACTCCTATAAGTCCTCCGCGGCCTGAGTTGAATTACGCCAGCATATGTTCCAGGCTCGGGTTAAGGGACCCGAATCTGAAGAAGATCGTGTTGTTTCGTCCTAAGACAGTTAACTGACCCTGATCCGTCGGGTGAGTCAGGCACACGCATCAACAATCCCTACACACACATACCATTAACATATAGCTGCTCCCGAAGAATGGAAGAGTCCTCAGCCGAATCTACGATTCGACTGATCACTCGGGGGCTACTGACATGGTTATACCCTACGGGTACGTGACTTCAGCATACCTGGTCTAGCCCAAGGAAGGCCCACAGTAGATATACACTGGCCCATGAAGATTTTCGGGTGGCTAAGGCCCATGACGCCTTCGGATCCTTGGAGAACAAGACTAGCGGAGATAGGAAATTCAAAGGGGTAAAACCGTAGGACTATGCCCGGGACCTGCCTAAAGTCTATATAAAGGCCAGGAGGGCACGTCCTAGGGCAACTCAACTCGACTCATACTTTCGCACACGCATCCACGCCAGATCGAATCTGCGCACCCTGTAACCTTCGGTTCCGCCGTAATCAAAGAGCAGACAAGCAGGAGTAGGGTTTTCCCTCCGGGGGCCTGAACCTGGGTAAATCTCGTGTCCCCTGGTTGCTTGTCTGTTAACCGTGCCACGATCTCCAGCATCCCCATCTTCTCCAAAACCCAAGTCCATAACAATGGGCATTGACGAGATCAAACCTCATCAGCAAGATCACAAACAACTCTGACATGATAGAATCATAAAGACAAAACCATTAATCAAACCAACATAATAATCTCAATATCCATCGGATCCCGCAAACACAACATGCATGATTACAAATAGATTAGATCTTGATCATGAACGGAGCTCACAAGATCTATACATGAAAGCACAAGGAGGAAATACAACCATCTAGCTACTACATGGACCCATAGTCCAAGGTGGAACTACCCACGCATCATACCGGACAGAAGGCCTCCGGGATGATTTCCCCTCTTGCAGGGTGCCGGGAAGAAATTTAGATCCCCCTATCTAGGGATGATGGTGGTGGTGGCTACAGACAGTTTCATGGATATTTGATCCAGTGCTTAGGGTTTCTGCATCGGGGGCTTCTTATAGGCGAAGGGGGAGGCCGAGGAGGTGGCCAGGGGGGCCACACCCTGCCTAGGCACGGGGCAGGGCCCACCCGCGCCAAGGGGGGGTCTGGGCGCCCTGGTACGCTTCTCTGTCTCCCCTCTGGACTTCTTGTACCCCACGGAAAGTTATTGACTTTGGCTTTTGTCTCGTCCAATTCCGAGAATATTTCCTTACTAGATTTTCTGAAACCAAAAAACGGCAAAAAATAGGAAACTGGCACTATGGCAACTTGTTAATAGGTTAGTACCAGAAAACATGTAGAAAGCACCTCAAAGTGTAGACAAAGCAAAGCAAAGTAGATACTAAACAAGCATGGAGCATCAAAAATTATAGATATGTTTCCGACATATCAACATCCCCAAGCTTAACTCCTGCTCGTCCTCGAGTAGGTAAGTGATAAAAGAATAATTTTTGAGGTGACATGCACCCTCACAATAAAGATCAAACCATTTGCAAGCATTGAAAGCTGGGATCAAAGAACTCTAAACATGTGCATGAAATATGGAGTTCTAACAATAACACAAAGTAACTATGCATGCAACATGAAAGGCTACAAACAAAGATCATGAATAACATGCATTGAAAAACGTTTGTTTGTTTCACATACATAAAACATGGCATAGTGGCAATCAGCTTGTCCGTCATAGAGTAGCAATATAGATGAATAGGACACCTTCAAAGTTCACAAGGTTGACTAGAAACAAATAGCACAAGAACAAGTAATAACACAATATGAATCAATCAATAAGCTTTGGAACAAAGCACACAGAATGACAACTATGCTCTCTTAATGGTGCCTAAAGATAGAAGGTGGAGACTCAATAGTGGTGGAAGAAAGGCCTTTTTGTAAAGGAAGCATGGATTTCAAGTTTCAAAAAGAGCTTCCAAAAATTATGGTACTTGTTAGCTTTTAACCCTTATTGCTCCTATCATAAGCATCTTGAAGTGATTAAGGTTAAAGTGAACTAACTATGGAGTATATCCTTGACAAAGTATAAGTTGGCAATCTCAAGTCCCTTGAATACGAGGGCCACACCTCATACTACTCAACTTCAGTCACAGGTAAGTTCTTGTCATTATAAGTATTTGCATATCATAGAGAACCGCCAACCGGGTACCCCTTGCACATGGTACAGGAGCTTTCCCATAAACAAAATGACAAGGCAAGCAGACAATGAGCATCTCAACGATCTTTTTATTTACTATATGCATTGCTTTTTATTGAGGATGCTTCATAGATAGCTCACTATGGTGATGCTGCAAGTTTCCACCATGATTAGGCATGGCTTAGGCTATCGGCCCAGGCGTTTCTCTAACACAGAATACAAACTCCATGGACTTACAAGTTTCCTCTTTATTTCACTCCGGTGACATCCATAGACAAAAGAGCATGATATCAACTGAGTACAAAGTACAAGTGCAATGTTGAAAACGTTCCCCATGACAGCACGGTTCTGCTAATTCCAACGTATAAGTGCAAGCATATTCAACATAGACGTCACAATGGTTCAATTTTATTAGTCAAAGAATATAAAGTGTGCCATCAAGTTCATGAGGGCTTTAATCACTAAGTTTTCACATAACAAAATAGTTTTTAATTGGAAGATAGTTGAAAAAAGAATATACTTGGAATGGTGTAACACACCATGCATAGGAGTTTGTAGTGGACACTTTGGAATAACTTGGTTTCTTGGGAGTTGAAAGCATGAGTAGAGCTTACTCATACAAGTGGAGGCTAGCAAAAGACTGGGAGCAACCAACTAAGAGAGCATAATGACCATAATCATGCAGCACAACAAAGCATTACTAATCAAAGCATAGAGTGTGTCACATCCCAAAATTTTCCAAATTTTGAAATGTGAAAAATAAATAATTGTTGAAATTTAGGGTGAAAAGAAACTTTTTATTTCTAAATGGAAACATTAAAACTCATCTTGAACAAACTTTGAATAAAAGGGAAACCAACAAAATTCAAATCAAGTGAAATGCATTCATCAATGAATGTACCTTGAAATTCAAACTTGGAAAAAATAAACCAAAACCCTAATGTAATAAATCATTTCCAAGATCTCTCTAAGACCATGGATTTGATCCATATAAAAATTTAGCAACAAGCATTTATAAATAATCAAGAATGACAAATAGAAATATTATAAAACCATAGAAATTGATTCTATTCAATTTGGAACCATGGATAAAAACTTATGAATTTAATAAGTTAAAAAGAAATAATTTCCAAAGCTAATAAAGATCCTATCTAAAATCCATACCAAACTGTGAGCAAAATAATCCTAAAGAGATTTAAAAGGATAAACGAATATTAAATAAAAATATACAAATTGGAACCACCAATTTTGGATCTAAAAATAAAAGGATATGGATTTTATAAGATAGAAAAAGAAAGAAATAAATAAGAAATATTTGAAAGCCAAATTAAATTTTGGCCAAATCCGTAAGAAAATGAGATAAAATTAATCCAAAATCAAATGAAACAAAGGAATAAAGAATAAGCAAATAAAAGTATATGGGATTAAACCCTATTCTAATTAAATTTAATAAAGACAAAATCCCTAATAGAAATGATTAATTAAATCATGAGAAAATAATAAATGGAATTTGCCCAAGTGGAATAAAAGTTATTTAATTAACTTAAATGGAATCAAAGAGTTATTTGAATAAAATTTATATCGAATTAAAACCATATTTGATTTAAATAAAGACAATTGCCCAATTTAAATGATTAATAAATCATATTAAAAATATTTCAAATAATTCAAGGTGAATTATTTGACACCCTAATAAATAAATAAAAACTACTGAAAAGGATTTGGTAAAATTTGGAATTTTAATAGAAGTTGGAAAACATAATAAAATCCTATTTAAATAAAGACAAAAGGACCATTTTAAATAAGTAATTAACTAGGTGGGAATTAAAGAAATATTCCAAAGTTATCTTTAAAATACATGTTTGAATAGAATAGAAATTTTTTGAAAGTTTGGTAAAGATTTGAATTCAAATGGTTGTTTGAATTGTTTGAACAAAATCAAAACAGAATTCAGAAATGGAAAAAGGAAAAAGAAACAGTATAAAAAAGAGAAAGAAGCCAGCGTAGCCCAGCCCAGCAAAACCCACCAGGCCCAGCTAGCCCATCTCCTCTTCCCCGCAGGAAAAAACGGTTCACACCGCAGCATGAACCCGCGCAGTCAATGACAGACCCCACCTAAAACATCTCTCTCGCTGACAGAATAACCCCACATGTCAGTCACCGTTTTCACCCACGCGACCAGTTCTTCCCCTCTCTCTCTCCCGTTTCTGCTTGATTTTTGCAAGCTTAATTCGCCTTAATGCCGAGGCCGTTACCCATCGTGATCACGCCCTACTAAACGCCTGTCTCCCCTCTCCATTCACCCCCAGACGCCACCCACCCTCTGCCTCCAGGCCGCCCTGATTTTGCTCGAAGACCCACACTGCTCCGACGAGCTTCGCGAACAATTCCAGCCAGCCCACGCCTCCCCTTGCCTCCCAGACTCCACGATCCTACTCCCCACCTCCCTACGCATCTTCCCATAGCTTCCACTCACCCGCGCGCGCTCCAGATTCTCGGAAACGACATCAACAGTGCACGCCGCTGTCTGCTACGATTCCGGCAAGCAGTACCGATGAGCACAGACCTCCCATTGCCCTCTCTTTGATGCTCACATGTTTGCGACTCATGTACGAACCTAAGGGTACACTCCGCTTGCCTTCCCGAGTCTTGTAGCCTCGTCTCCGTCGACGACAGAGCGTGCCTGAGGAGAAGCGTAGCTCCGGCGAGCAATCCCTGACGACCCCGTGTGCCCCTCGACAAATGACGACCACCTCGAGAACCAGCACATCACGGCGAGTCTGGTGAGCTATTTATCTCCCCATCTCGCTTCCTGTAACGCTGGCTCCGTCCTCATCTGACCGCGCCGCCGCCAGCCACCGTCGAGCGCCGCCCGAATTTGGTCAATCCGATTCAAACCGTTAGATCTAGATCCTATGCACACGATAGAACTTAACCCGAAGGGGTATGCGCTGATCTGTGCCGCACGATTAACATTAGATCTGATGCTCCACGTTAGTTGATCCACGCGAACCGGTATGAGCCAATGAAATCATTCCATGTGGCCAGTGTTTGGATTTAAAACCAGAAACTATTCTATAGATGTATGATTTTGTAAAATCCATAACTTTAAATCTACACATCCAAAATTTACAAATTTTATATCAACGGAATCAGCAAGAAGAATTCTATCCAACCATGCCCTTCATTTAATGATTTTCTTCTGTAAACTTAGTTGTTTTTGCATAAACATGTGTAGGCATAATTTGTGTATAAAATTCATTCTAAAAATATTTTTAGGGTAAAATATTTTGTAATTCGATTGTTTTGAACCTACTGACCATAGAAACCAACTTTTGGGTTTAAAAATATATTTTGTGACCCTTAGGAATTATTCCTTTGAATTAAAGCATTTCTAGTTAAATAAAAAAATATTTTATATTTTAAAAATGCTTTTTGAGTAAAACCTTTGGAAAATGATTTGAATTAAACTCACTGATCCTAAACACAAAGTTTTGGATTTAAAAATTTATTAGATTAACCCAAATAAAATTATTACTTTGTTTAAAGGCATTTCTAGCAAAATAAAATATTGCTTTGATTTAAAAATGGTTTATAGGTAAAACCTTTTTAAAATGGTTTTAATATTAAACACTTTAACCATAAACACTAACCTTTGTGGTAAAAAAAGTATATTTGTCAAACACTAGAAATTATTACTTTGATTTGAGCCATTTCTAGCAAAACAAAAATGAGTTAAAGTGGCCATTTTCACTAACTTGACTTAAAATGGTTTTGCCACTTTTATAAATGACCAATAGGTGTTTTAAAATGTTTATAACCTAATAGAAACCACTTTACAAATAATAAAATCTTTGGCATGCTTGCATGCATTGCTTTGTTTTTATTATTTTATGTGATGAATTGCTTGAATGGTAGATTGAATTTGTGCCTTGATTGAATTGTAGTGAAATTTGAAGAGTGTGAATATTGCAAAGATCAAGTAGTTAACTTATATTTCTACCAAAAAGTCAAGTGGTGCTTAATATTTTTATCCCAATATTTTGTCTATGCATTAGAAATATTTTGTATATGGCTTGCATGAATATTTTGGTAAGTATCTATATGCTATGCTTAGGAAATCCTAGTAGTTGTAGAATTGTTAGAATTTTCTCTATGTTAAGATACTTGCTATTGCCATGCTTAGCGTAGCTAGTAGCAACCAAGGGTGGAATATATACATGCTATGGAAAATATTTCTAAGTCTTTGACTTATGTTTTGCTTAATAAAACAACTAAGTGAATTAAACACCTGGGTGAAATGGAAAGAATGGTTTGTGTTGAGTGGTTACACAAGGCCCATTTCTATGGTTTACCTTGTGTATCTCACTTGTGGAATGCCACCCAGGAACAAAGATATTTGAGATGTCAAATGTTGAGAAGCTTCAAGTGCAGCCACTTGGCATTATGGGCTCTGTCTGGATCATATAGGTTGCAATAACTTAGCCAAATGTGAAGTTGGTGGTAGGGGATGTTAGGTTTGGAGCGCGTCCATTCTGGTCTAAGGGAAGGCTTCTGAAAGATCTTGTCTCGATGCATGTCGAGTCTTGTGGGGAAATTGCACCACCTCTCAAGAGAGTAAAATCTAAGTACTTAGTCGTGTTCCCCGCAATGGACAATTTGAGCATCAAGACATGGAAGCTATCAAGAATCTCCTCATCCCAATTTCTAAGTTAAAAACTTGTGGTTGAACAAGGGTTAAAGGATCTTCAATCTTTGATTGGTAGATGCCTTGGGTGATTTTGACAAACAAAAACTTAGTGTTTTCAAATGATAAGGAAAATCTATTTTGAGCAAAGCAAGCCTAAGCTCCACTTAGCCAAATGCATATAGATGATAGATACCACTATACTACCATAGTATCACTTGCCAATACAATTCAAATGTATTGACCCTTGTGGCTGTAACTTATTATGTTGTAGGTTTGTTTGATGTTAGTGAAGTGTGTTGATTAGGATTACAAGTCTACAACCAACATGATTGCCTGTGGCACTTTGAAGATGATGGACTCCATGCTATAGTTATTTCTGCTGCATTGTAATGAGATAGCCAAATGAACTATGTAATGCAATGAATTATTTTATTCCTGGTTATAAAGTTGTATTATGACCTTTGTTTCTTGATATTAAATCTTAACTGTGGATGATAGCGATTGATCCAGGGACTAGCATTGTAAACACAGGGATCTCTACCTTATTAAAGGTTGGGACCTCTATAAATGGTATTAGAGCACTGTGTTGCCTGTAGGATTGTAACCCTAGGATTGGACAAAACCCCTTAGAAAAATAGGAGTTGTATTTGTTCAAAACTTATTTACAAACAATCTTGTAAACTCTTTCCTCAACCTTTTGGTTTTAATTCTACATCTCTTCTATTTCAACTTGATGGACAAGGACCTCAACCATGAGCAAAGACTTTAACATGGGCAAAGGACTTCACCAACTCAAATGACTTCAACTTCAACATCATCAAAGACTTGAAGTTTAGTTTCACCAAGGACTTCAACCTAGATATCACTAAGGACTACAAGTGAGACAAGAACAAATACTCAAGACTTGAAAACTAGAGAAACAAAACTTAGAAGGAACCATCATCACCTTCGAAGCTTTGTGACCAAGACACAAGAATTGTTCCAAGGAAACCATGATCTCATTCAAGAATAAACACCTAAGAAGAATGGAATGATCTCAAGTGAACCATATAGTTGGACCACCATAATAATGATTAGTTTAAACCCACCAACTTATGTGGTGTAGCAAAAATATTTTGTTGCCTAAAAATATTTTTGAACCTTGTTGTTTGAATGGAATGTTTGTTTGTGATTGTTTGCGCATTGCTTGTGTGAATTGTTGTGTGTGAGTAGAATTATTCCTTAGAAATATTTTACCTATTCTAATCCCAATCCAACCTAAACAGATGACTTCTCCAAGAGACTCCAACAACAAGAGTGGTGACAACAACCAAGAGATGCACATGAGAGAACAACTACTAGCAAACCAAACCCAGTTAAATCAGATGACAACTCAGTTCTTAGCCAACAACAATGAGTTAGACCCAACCATGCAAAAGTTTTTGGAAATCCAGTCCCAATTGTTGCAAGGGATGACCACTCAAATGATCAACATGAAAGACAAGCATTCCCAAGGAGTTTGTGAAAACAATGATGTCAAGGATGATATTATAGAAGGAACTCAAGCTTGCAATATTTGTGGAGACATGGATCACACTTCTAAAGAGCATGAAGATCAATGCCCTAATTGTGAAGAGAAACATCCAACTAATCATTGCCTCACATCTCAAGCGACTTGTTTCCTATGTGAAGGAAATAACCATGTCCCTATCCAATGCCCCATCTATCCTGTAGTCCAACAAATGAAGCAAGATGGAAAGCATCAAATGTTTGGAAACCTCCATAAGAGAACAACTTCTACCAAGAAGGATGAAGGAAAAGTCAGAACCATGCATCATAAGGCCAAATCCAAAGTGACCACAAAGTGTTGCTACTCTTGTGAAGAAGAAGGTCATATCTCTAGTAACTGCCCCAAGAAGAGAGAAATATTCCCCACCTTTGAGGTGAGATATGAAGAACATGAACTAGAAGAACTCCTAGCTTTGGAAAGACCCAAAAAGAAGAAGGACATAAGCCAGTTGCAATGTTACAATTGCAAAGAGATGGGATACTATGCCAGTGATTGCCCAGAAAAGAAGAAGAACCAAGGAAATAAACAAGAGGAAATGATACCAAAGAAGAAGAAGGATAATAGCCAAGTGATGTGTTTCAAATGCAAAGATCTAGGCCATTATGCAAACAAGTGTCCAGAGAAGAATCATCAAGATCCAAAGTAAGCCAAGATGTAATTTAGTTGAAAACCTTTTTAAGGGTGGTAGTACCCTAGTTGCCTTGAGCCAATTTGTAACCTCTAGCTTTCTCAAATCTCGGGACGAGATTTATTTTAAGGGTGGTAGCCTGTCACATCCCAAAATTTTCCAAATTTTGAAATGTGAAAAATAAATAAACAAAATAAATAATTGTTGAAATTTAGGGTGAAAAGAAACTTTTTATTTCTAAATGGAAACATTAAAACCCATCTTGAACAAACTTTGAATAAAAGGGAAACCAACAAAATTCAAATCAAGTGAAATGCATTCATCAATGAATGTACCTTGAAATTCAAACTTGGGAAAAATAAACCAAAACCCTAAAACCCTAACGGAATAAATCATTTCCAAGATCTCTATAAGACCATGGATTTGATCCATATAAAAATTTAGCAACAAGCATTTATAACTGATCAAGAATGACAAATAGAAATATTATAAAACCATAGAAATTGATTCTATTCAATTTGGAACCATGGATAAAAACTTATGAATTTAATAAGTTAAAAAGAAATAATTTCCAAAGATAATAAAGCTCCTATCTAAAATCCATACCAAATTGTGAGCAAAATAATCCTGAAGATATTTAAAAGGATAAACAAATATTAAATAAAAATATACAAATTGGAACCACCAATTTTGGATATAAAAATAAAAGGATATGGATTTTATAAGATAGAGAAATAAATAAATAAGGAATATTTGAAAGCCAAATTAAATTTTGGCCAAATCCATAAGAAAATGAGATAAAGTTAATCCAAAATCAAATGAAAGAAAGGAATAAATAATAAGCAAATAAAAGTATATGGGATTAAACCCTATTCTAATTAAATTTAATAAAGACAAAATCCCTAATAGAAATGATTAATTAAATCATGAGAAAATAATAAATGGAATTTGCCCAAGTGGAATAAAAGTTATTTAATTAACTTAAAAGGAATCAAAGAGTTATTTGAATAAAATTTATATGGAATTAAAACCATATTTGATTTTAATAAAGACAATTGCCCAATGTAAATGATTAATAAATCATATTAAAAATATTTCAAATAATTCAAGGTGAATTATTTGACACCCTAATAAATAAATAAAACCTACTAAAAAGGATTTGGTAAAATTTGTAATTCAAATAGAAGTTAGAAACATAATTAAAATCCTATTTAAATAAAGACAAAAGGACCATTTTAAATAAGTAATTAAACCATGTGGGAATAAAAGAAATATTCCAAAGTTATCTTTAAAATACATGTTTGAACAGAAATTTTATTTTTTGAAAGTTTGGTAAAGATTTGAATTCAAATTGGTTGTTTGAACAAAATCAAAACAGAATTCGGAAATGGAAAAAGGAAAAATAAACAGTATAAAAAAAGAGAAAGAAGCCAGCCAAGCCCAGCAAAACCTACCAGTCCCAGCTAGCCCATCTCCTCTTCCCCGCAGGAAAAACGGTTCACACCGCAGCATGAACCCGCACAGTCAATGACGGTTGGACCCCACCTGAAACATCTCTCTCTCGCTGACAGAATGACCCCACATGTCAGTCATCGTTTTCACCCACGCAACCAGTTCTTCCCCTCTCTCTCTCCCCCGTTTCTGCTTGATTTTCGCAAGCTTAATTTGCCTTAATGTCGAGGCCGTTACCCATCGTGATCACACCCTACTAAATGCCTGTCTCCCCTCTCCATTCACCCCCATACACCACCCACCCTCTGCCTCCAGGCCGCCCTGATTTTGCTCGAAGACCCACACTGCTCCGACGAGCTTCGCAAACAATTCCGGCCAGCCCACGCCTCCCCTTGCCTCCCAGACTCCACGAGCCTACTCCCCACCTCCCTACACATCTGCCCATAGCTTCCACTCACCCACGCGCGCTCCAGATTCTCGGAAACGACATCAACACTGCACGCCGCTGTCTGCTTCGATTCCGTCGAGCACTACTAGTGAGCACAGACCTCCCCTTGCCCTCTCTTTGATGCTCACATGTTTGTGATGAAGGGAATATGCCCTGAGAGGCAATAATAAAGTGTTTATTATGTGTATTCCAAGTATATGATAGATGTTTATTTTGCATGCTATAATTGTATTAATACGGAAACGTTAATACATGTGTGTTTAATAAACAAACAGAAAGTTCCTAGTTATGCCTCTCTCATAAACTAGCTCGTTGATTAACAAGATGATCAAGGTTTCCTGATCATGGACATTGGATGTTGTTAATAACGGGATCACAACATTAGTGTAATGATGTGATGAACACTCATCCGAAGTATAGCATTACGATCAAAGTCATTGAGTTTATATTGCTATAACAACTTACGAAGTGATCCTAATCCTTAGACCATGAGATCATGTCAATCACTAACACCGGAAGAGTTTCTTGATAACATCAAACGTCACACCGTAACAGGGTGATTATAAAGATGGATTCAGAACTAATAAAGTGTTATGTTGAGGCTCATGGATCAAGAGTGGAATTTGTTCATCCCGATGACGGATAGATATACTCTGGGCCCTCTCGGTGATATCACATTGATTAGCTTGCAAGCAAGTGATTTGATCACTAGAATGTTATATCACAGGAACGAGAAAAGAGTGCATGTCGGTAACGAGATCAAACTAGGTATGGAGATACCGATGATCAAATCTCGGACATGTAATATATCGTGAAACAAAGGGATTAAGATACTAGCGTAAAAGGTTCCGACGATCACAAGAAAGTCATCGTTGAATGTGTGGGAGTCAGTATGGGTCTCCAGATCCCGCTTCTGATTATTGATCCGAGAGGGGTCTCGATCATGTCCGCATTATTCACGAACCGTAGGGTGACACACTTAAGAGACACCGACATCCAATTGGAGCAAATATTTCATGCCGAAAGAATGAACAAGCGCAGGAATTTATTTCACTAGATACCGAAACAGGTTTTCGGGTGAAATTGCATAAAGTGGTTATGCATGTGAAATAGAATTCTAGCAAGGGGTTATTTGTGAATGTTTGTCATTAAAGTAATTGACAAAATTCTGAATAAAATAAAAGAGTTTTATTTAATGAGAGTTTGCATTAAATTTGGTGGAAATTTAATGGGAATTTGAGTGGACTTTTGAGTGGAGGAAATTTAAAGGGCATTTTGTGAGTGGAGTGTCCACCCACATGAATGAAGGAGGGGAGGGGGCTGCCCCCATGGCCGGCGGCCACCCCTTGGGTGCTCCCCTCTCCTCCTATAAAAGGAGCCCCTCCTCCTCACTTGTCTCTCACACCTCCTCGTGAAGGATCTCTCTCCCCCTCTAGAATTTATCCCCCATGGTCTCGGACTAGCGAGATACATGTTCCCGGTGGCTATTCGACAAGAAAGAGTTGTGCTTCCGCTGCATCGCTGGAGAGAGGAGGCGGAGGTTGCTCGGTGCCTCGAACGTGTGTGCGAGCACGGATGCGCTGCTGATTTGCGGCGCTAGGACTTCCTCTCGATCTTGAGATCGGCAAGAGATCGTCTACATCAACCACGAGTTGAACTCGTTAAGCTTTGTCGGTCTTCAAGGGTATGTTCTCTACGGATATACATCCGCCCGTTGTTTGTATCTAGGATATATAGATCTTGGTATATAGTTCACATCGTAGGAAAATTTTTGTTTTCTATGCTGCGAACCCTACAGTGGTATCAGAGCCGGATCTATGCGTAGATACTTTACACGGGTAGTACACATATGAGTATGTGGGCGATGATGATCATGTTGTTGCTCCTTTGTTGTAATTTTGGATATTGGTGGCATAGTGGGATGAAGCGGCCCGGACAAACTTTACATGTCCTCGCACATGAGACCTGTTCCACGCTTGACATGCAACTAGTTTGCATAAGTGGCTAGCGGGTGTCTGTCTCTCCTACTATAGTCAATATCTATTTTGCAAGCGAGTTGTCAACAATTTGATTATCCTCGTTGTGGTTCATGTTCGTAGGTAAGAACGGTTCTATCTCGAAAGCCCTAAGCCACGTAAAACTTGCAATGGATAAATTAGAGGCGTCTAGTTTAGATTGTTGCTGGGCTAGTGTTATGATATGGTAGTGTTGTAAGTAGAAGTATGAGATGATACTCTTACAACACACATAGCGTGTAAAATCCATAGACCTTGGATTTACACATATAGGTATGATAGTGATCATACCACGATGCACATGATAGAGATCATCTGCGGGAACCATATAATTTCACTAATAAACATATGATGTTTGATTACATCTTATATTGCTTGTTTAGCGCTTTGTTAAGCATAATAAGATGATCCCTCATTTAAATATCAAGATAAGAATGTGTTCTTCCTTTAGTATGCACCGATTATGTTTTCGTCGCTCCAAGACATCACGTGATGATTGGGTGTTCTTGAATCCACGACCATATTTCGGGTGTAAAACAGTTACACACGCAAATACTAAGGTTCTAACTTGGCGAGCCTAGCATGTACAGACATGGCCTCGGAACACAGACCGAAAGGTTAAGCATGAGTCATATAGTTGATATGATGCCCATTTGATGCTCGCCTTTGAAGCTATACCGACTCACGTGATGATCGGACTTGGTGTAGTGGATTTGGTTCATGTAATCACCAAAAGGACACGAGGGATGTCGCTTTTGAGTGGGAGTTCATTCGTAATATAGATTAGTTGAACTCGATCTATCATACACTTAGTCTAAACTTTACAAATTCTGTTGTAGATGGCACCACCTGCTTTTAATTTCAATGCGTTCATGGAGAAAGAGAAACTAGCAACGAACGGTAGCAACTTTACTGAATGGGCCATGAATTTGAGGATTCTCCTCTCTGCTGCACAAAAGCAATATGTGCTAGAAGCGCCGTTAGGCCCCCCACCTTTTGATGATGCCCCTGACGAGGAGAAGAATGTCTATCAGACTCGTCAGGAGGACCACAACTTAGTTCATTGCGGCATATTGTATGGGCTAGAGCCGGAACTTCGAAAGCGTTTCGAAAACGGCAATGCATTTGATACAATGGTTGAGATGAAAATGATTTTCGACACACATGCTGCTGTAGAGAGCTACAATGCTTCAGAAAAGTTCTTTAGCTGCATGATGGAAGAGCACAACTCCGTTAGTGAGCATGTACTCAAGATGTCGGGTTACGCCGATAAGCTTGTGTCCTTGGGAATATCGATTCCCATTGACTTAGGCATCCATCGTGTTCTGCAGTCTCTGCCACCTAGCTATAAGAGCTTCGTGATGAACTATAATATGCAAGGCATGAAGAAGTCTCTCCCCGAGCTTCTGTCAATGCTTAAAACTGCAGAAGTGGAGATCAAAAAGGAACATCAAGTGTTGATGATCAATAGGAACACTGGTTTCAAGAAAGACAAGAAGGGAAAACGGAAGGGAAGTAAGGGCGGAAAGCCTGTTGCCGCGCCTGAAAAGAAACCCCGAGTTGGACCTAAGTCTGATACCGAGTGCTACTATTGTAAGGGGACTGGCCACTGGAAGCGCAACTGCCCCAAGTATTTGGCAGACAAGAAGGCCGGCAAGGCAAACAAAGGTATATATGATATACATGTTATTGATGTGTACTTGACTAGTGCTCGCAGTAGCACCTGGGTATTTGATACCGGTTCAGTTGCTAATATTTGTAACTCGAATCAGGGGCTGCGGAACAAGCGACCGCTAGCAAGGGGTGAGGTCAAGATGCGTGTCGGCAATGGATCAAGCGTTGATGTGATCGCCGTCGGAACGCTGCCTCTCCACTTGCCGTCGGGATTAGTTATAAACTTAAATAAATGTTATCTGGTGCCTGCACTGAGCATGAACATTGTATCTGGATCGTGTTTGATGCGAAGTGGTTATTCATTTAAATCTGAGAACAATGGTTGTTCCATTTATATGAATGAAATCTTTTATGGTCATGCACCAATGATGAATGGTTTATTTCTGTTAGATCTCGATGATAATGTTACACATATTCATAATGTTGATGCTAAAAGGATTAAACTTAATGATGATATATCCGCATATATGTGGCACTGCCGTCTAGGTCATATTGGCGTTAAACGCATGAAGAAGCTCCATTCGGATGGACTTTTGGAATCACTTGATTATGAATCATTTGATACATGTGAGCCATGCCTTATGGGCAAGATGACTAGAACGCCGTTTTTCGGTTCAATGGAACGGGCGACAGATTTATTGGAAATCATACATTCTGATGTATGTGGTCCAATGAGTGTGTCGGCGCGAGGTGGATATCGTTATTTTGTTACTTTCACGGATGATTTGAGTAGATACGGTTATATCTACTTGATGAAACACAAGTCTGAAACCTTTGAAAAGTTCAAGGAATTTCAGAATGAAGTGGAAAATCATCGTAATAGAAAGATCAAATTTCTACGGTCCGACCGTGGAGGTGAGTATCTAAGTTACGAGTTTAGCACTCACATGAAAGAGTGTGGAATTTTTTCACAACTCACACCTGCCGGAACACCACAGCGAAATGGTGTGTCGGAACGTCGTAATCGTACTTTATTAGATATGGTTCGATCTATGATGTCTCTGACAGACTTGCCGTTGTCATTTTGGGGTTATGCACTAGAAACTGCTGCATTCACTTTAAATCGGGCACCATCTAAATCCGTTGAAAAGACACCGTATGAATTGTGGTTTGGAAACAAACCTAAGCTGTCATTTCTTAAAGTTTGGGGTTGCGATGTTTATGTGAAGAAACTTCAACCGGATAAACTCGAACCCAAAGCGGAAAAATGCGTCTTCATAGGATACCCTAAAGAAACTATTGGGTATTCCTTCTATCACAGATCCGAGGGCAAGGTTTTTGTTGCCAAGAATGGATCCTTTCTAGAGAAAGAGTTTCTCGCGAAAGGTGTGAATAGTCGGAAGGTAGAACTCGAAGAGGTTGTGGAACCTTCTCTTCAAAGTATGGCGAGTAGCACAGCGCCGGAAGTTGTTCCGGAGTTGGCTCCACCTGTTGAAGAGGGAACTAATGATAATGATCATGAAACTCCGAAAGAGAGTACTACCGAACCTCGCAGGTCAAACAGGACGCGTGCAGCTCCCGAGCTGTACGGAAATCCTGTCATAAATTTCATGGTTGATGAAAATAATGACCCTGCGACGTATGAAGAAGCGATGATGAGCCCGGATTCCAACAAATGGTTAGAAGCCATGAAATCTGAGATGGAATCCATGTATGAAAATCAAGTTTGGAACTTGGTGGAATTACCTCGACCGAAAGGCCGTGGAGAACAAATGGATTTTCAAAAGGAAAACTGATGCTGATGGTAATGTGACCATCTATAAAGCTCGACTTGTCGCAAAGGGGTTTCGACAAATTCAAGGAGTTGACTACGATGAGACTTTCTCTCCCGTAGCGATGCTAAAGTCAGTTAGGATTATGTTAGCAATTGCTGCATATTTCGATTATGAAATATGGCAGATGGATGTCAAAACCGCGTTTCTCAATGGTAATATTGAAGAAGAGTTGTATATGATACAACCAAAGGGTTTTGTCGATCCTAAGGATGCTAACAAGGTGTGCAAGCTTCAGCGATCCATCTATGAATTGAAGCAAGCATCGCGAAGTTGGAATCTCCGCTTTGATGAGGTGATCAAAGAGTTTGGATTTGTCCAAACTTATGGAGAGGCTTGTATTTACAAGAAAGTGAGTGGGAGCAATGTGGCATTTCTGATATTATATGTGGATGACATATTATTGATCGGAAATGATATAGAACTTTTAAACAGTGTTAAAAGTTATCTAAACAGCAAATTTTCAATGAAGGACCTAGGTGAAGCGTCATACATATTAGGCATAAAGATCTATAGAGATAGATCTAGGCGCCTAATAGGGCTATCGCAAAGTACATACCTTGATAAGATTTTAAAGAAGTTTAAAATGGACGGAAGTAAGAAGGGGTTCTTACCTATGTTGCAAGGCAAGACATTGAGTAAGACTCAAAGTCCGGCTTCGGCGGAAGAAAGAGAGATAATGGACAAAGTCCCCTATGCTTCAGCCATAGGCTCTATAATGTACGCCATGCTATGTACAAGACCGGATGTGGCACACGCTATTAGTTTGACTAGTAGGTACCAATCGGATCCAGGTTCGGAACACTGGATAGCGGTCAAGAATATCCTTAAGTACTTACGAAGAACTAAGGATATGTTTCTTGTATACGGAGGTGAAGAAGAGCTCGTCGCTAAGTGTTATGTCGATGCTAGCTTTGACACCGATCCGGATGACTCTAAGTCTCAATCCGGATACGTATTTCTCATGAATGGCGGAGCGGTTAGTTGGAGGAGTTCCAAACAACCTGTGGTAGCGGGATCAACAACGGAGGCCGAATATGTTGCTGCTTCAGAAGCAGCTCAGGAAGCAGTTTGGATGAAGGAGTTCATATCCGAACTAGGAGTTGTGGCAAACGCGTTGGACCCAATGGTGATCTATTGTGACAACAATGGTGCCATTGCCAATGCCAAAGAGCCAAGGTCTCACAAGCATTCCAAGCATATTAAGCGCCGGTTTCACTCCATCCGCGAGCATGTCAAGGATGGAGATATAAAGATTTGTAAAGTACATACGGATCTCAATGTAGCAGATCCGTTGACTAAAACTCTCCCTAGAGCAAAACATGATCAACACCAGAACTCAATGGGTGTTAGATTTATCACTATGTAACTAGATTATTGTCTCTAGTGCAAGTGGGAGACTGAAGGGAATATGCCCTGAGAGGCAATAATAAAGTGTTTATTATGTGTATTCCAAGTATATGATAGATGTTTATTTTGCATGCTATAATTGTATTAATACGGAAACGTTAATACATGTGTGTTTAATAAACAAACAGAAAGTTCCTAGTTATGCCTCTCTCATAAACTAGCTCGTTGATTAACAAGATGATCAAGGTTTCCTGATCATGGACATTGGATGTTGTTAATAACGGGATCACAACATTAGTGTAATGATGTGATGAACACTCATCCGAAGTATAGCATTACGATCAAAGTCATTGAGTTTATATTGCTATAACAACTTACGAAGTGATCCTAATCCTTAGACCATGAGATCATGTCAATCACGAACACCGGAAGAGTTTCTTGATAACATCAAACGTCACACCGTAACAGGGTGATTATAAAGATGGATTCAGAACTAATAAAGTGTTATGTTGAGGCTCATGGATCAAGAGTGGAATTTGTTCATCCCGATGACGGATAGATATACTCTGGGCCCTCTCGGTGATATCACATTGATTAGCTTGCAAGCAAGTGATTTGATCACTAGAATGTTATATCACAGGAACGAGAAAAGAGTGCATGTCGGTAACGAGATCAAACTAGGTATGGAGATACCGATGATCGAATCTCGGACATGTAATATATCGTGAAACAAAGGGATTAAGATACTAGCGTAAAAGGTTCCGACGATCACAAGAAAGTCATCGTTGAATGTGTGGGAGTCAGTATGGGTCTCCAGATCCCGCTTCTGATTATTGATCCGAGAGGGGTCTCGATCATGTCCGCATTATTCACGAACCGTAGGGTGACACACTTAAGAGACACCGACATCCAATTGGAGCAAATGTTTCATGCCGAAAGAATGAACAAGCGCAGGAATTTATTTCACTAGATACCGAAACAGGTTTTCGGGTGAAATTGCATAAAGTGGTTATGCATGTGAAATAGAATTCTAGCAAGGGGTTATTTGTGAATGTTTGTCATTAATTGACAAAATTCTGAATAAAATAAAAGAGTTTTATTTAATGAGAGTTTGCATTAAATTTGGTGGAAATTTAATGGGAATTTGAGTGGACTTTTGAGTGGAGGAAATTTAAAGGGCATTTTGTGAGTGGAGTGTCCACCCACATGAATGAAGGAGGGGAGGGGGCTGCCCCCCATGGCCGGCGGCCACCCCTTGGGTGCTCCCCCCTCCTCCTATAAAAGGAGCCCCTCCTCCTCACTTGTCTCTCACACCTCCTCGTGAAGGATCTCTCTCCCCCTCTAGAATTTATCCCCCATGGTCTCGGACTAGCGAGATACATGTTCCCGGTGGCTATTCGGCAAGAAAGAGTTGTGCTTCCGCTGCATCGCTGGAGCGAGGAGGCGGAGGTTGCTCGGTGCCTCGAACGTGTGTGCGAGCACGGATGCGCTGCTGATTTGCGGCGCTAGGACTTCCTCTCGATCTTGAGATCGGCAAGAGATCGTCTACATCAACCACGAGTTGAACTCGTTAAGCTTTGTCGGTCTTCAAGGGTATGTTCTCTACGGATATACATCCGCCCGTTGTTTGTATCTAGTATATATAGATCTTGGTATATAGTTCACATCGTAGGAAAATTTTTGTTTTCTATGCTGTGAACCCTACAGGTGACTCACGTACGAACCTAACGGTACACTCCGCTTGCCTTCCCGAGTCTTGTAGCCTCGTCTCCGTCGATGACAGAGCGTGCCCGAGGAGAAGCGTAGCTCCGGCGAGCAATCCCTGACGACCCCATGCGCCCCTCGACAAACGACGACCACCTCGAGAACCAACACATCACGACGAGTCAGGTGAGCTATTTATCTCCCCATATCACTTCCTGTAACACCAACTCCGTCCTCGTCTGACCGCGCCGCCGCCAGCCACTTTCGAGCGACGCCCGAATTTGGTCAATGCGATTCAAACCGTTAGGTCTAGATCCTATGCACACGATAGAACTTAACCCGAAGGGATATGCGCTGATCTGTGCCGCATGATTAACATTATATCTGACGCTCCATGTTAGCTGATCCACGCGAACCGGTATGAGCCAATGAAATCATCCCACGTGGCCAATGTTTTGATTTAAAACCAGAAACTATTCTATTAGATGTATGATTTTGTAAAATCCATAACTTTAAATCTACACATCCAAATTTTACAAATTTTATATCAATATAATCAGCAAGAAGAATTCTATCCAACCATGCCCTTCGTTTAATGATTTGCTTCTGTAAACTTATTTGTTTTTGCAGAAACATGTGTAGGCATAATTTGTGCATAAAATTCATTCTAAAAATATTTTTAGGGTAAAATATTTTGTAGTTGGATTGTTTTGAACCTACTGACCATAGAAACCAACTTTTGGGTTTAAAAATATATTTTGGGACCCTTAGGAATTGTTCCTTTGAATTAAAGCATTTCTAGTTAAATAAAAAATATTATTTATGTTTTAAAAATGCTTTTTGAGTAAAACCTTTGGAAAATTATTTGAATTAAACTCACTGACCCTAAACACAAAGTTTTGGATTTAAAAATGTATTTGATTAACCCAAATAAAATAATTACTTTGTTTAAAGGCATTTCTAGCAAAATAAAATATTGCTTTGATTTAAAAATGGTTTATAGGTAAAACATTTTGCAAATGGTTTTAATATTAAACACTTTGACCATAAACACTATCCTTTGTGGTAAAAAAGTATATTTTTCAAACACTAGAAATTATTACTTTGATTTGAGCCATTTCTAGCAAAATAAAAATGACTTAAAGTGGCCATTTTCACTAACTTGACTTAAATGGTTTTGCCACTTTTATAAATGACCAATAGGTGTTTTAAAATGTTTATAACCTAATAGAATCCACATTTCCAAATAAAACAATCTTTGGCATGCTTGCATGCATTGCTTTGTTTTTATTATTTTATGTGATGAATTGCTTGAATGGTAGATTGAATTTGTGCCTTGATTGAATTGTAGTGAAATTTGAAGAGTGTGACTATTGCAAAGATCAAGGAGTGAACTTATATTCTCTACCAAAAAGGCAAGTGGTGCTTCATATTTTTATCCCAATATTTTGTCTATGCATTAGAAATATTTTGTATAGGGCTTGCATGAATATTTTGCTAAGTATCTATATGCTATGCTTGGGAAATCCTAGTAGTTGTAGAATTGTTAGAATTTTCTCTAAGTTAATATACTTGCTATTGCCATGCTTAGCCTAGCTAGTAGCAACCAAGGGTGGAATATATACATGCTATGGAAAATATTTCTAAGTCTTTGACTTATGTTTTGCTTAATAAAACAACTAAGTGAATGAAACACCTGGGTGGAATGGAAAGAATGTTTTGTGTTGAGTGGTTACACAAGGCCCATTTCTATGGTTTACCTTGTGTAACTCACTTGTGGAATGCCACCCAGGAACAAAGAGATTTGAGATGTCAAATGTTGAGAAGCTTCAAGTGCAGCCACTTGGCATTATGGGTTCTGCCTGGATCATATAGGTTGCAATAACTTAGCCAAATGGACAGTTGGTGGTAGGGGATGTTAGGTTTGGAGCGCGTCCATTCTGGTCTAAGGGAAGGCTTCTGAAAGATCTTGTCTTGATGCATGTCGAGTCTTGTGGGGAAAGTGCACCACCTCTCGAGAGAGTAAAATCTAAGTACTTAGCCATGTCCCCGGCAATGGACAATTTGAGCATCAAGACATGGAAGCTATCAAGAATCTCCTCATCCCAATTTCTAAGTTAAAAACTTGTGGTTGAACAAGGGTTAAAGGATCTTCAATCTTTGATTGGTAGATGCCTTGGGTGATTTTGACAAACAAAAACTTAGTGTTTTCAAATGATAAGGAAAATCTATTTTGAGCAAAGCAAGCGTAAGCTCCACTTAGCCAAATACATATAGATGATAGATACCACTATACTACCATAGTATCACTTGCCAATACAATTCAAATGTATTGACCCTTGTGGCTGTAACTTATTATGTTGTAGGTTTGTTTGATGTTAGTGAAGTGTGTTGATTAGGATTACAAGTCTACAACCAACATGATTGCCTGTGGCACTTTGAAGATGAAGGACTCCATGCTATAGTTATTTCTGCTGCATTGTAATGAGATAGCCAAATGAACTATGTAATGCAATGAATTATTTTATTCCTGGTTATAAAGTTGTATTATGACCTTTGTTTCTTGATATTAAATCTTAACTGTGGATGATAGCTATTGATCCAGGGACTAGCATTGTAAACACAAGGATCTCTACCTTATTAAAGGTTGGGACCTCTATAAATGGTATTAGAGCACTGTGTTGCCTGTAGGATTGTAACCCTAGGATTGGACAAAACCCCTTAGAAAAATAGGAGTTGTATTTGTTCAAAACTTATTTACAAACAATCTTGTGGTAAAAAAAGTATATTTGTCAAACACTAGAAATTATTACTTTGATTTGAGCCATTTCTAGCAAAAAAAATGACTTAAAGTGGCCATTTTCACTAACTTGACTTAAAATGGTTTTGCCACTTTTATAAATGACCAATAGGTGTTTTAAAATGTTTATAACCTAATATAAACCACTTTTACAAATAATAAAATCTTTGGCATGCTTGCATGCATTGCTTTGTTTTTATTATTTTTTGTGATGAATTGCTTGAATGGTAGATTGAATTTGTGCCTTGATTGAATTGTAGTGAAATTTGAAGAGTGTGACTATTGCAAAGATAAAGTAGTTAACTTATATTCTCTACCAAAAAGTCAAGTGGTGCTTAATATTTTTATCCCAATATTTTGTCTATGCATTAGAAATATTTTGTATAGGGCTTGCATGAATATTTTGGTAAGTATCTATATGCTATGCTTAGGAAATCCTAGTAGTTGTAGAATTGTTAGAATTTTCTCTAAGTTAAGATACTTGCTATTGCCATGCTTAGCCTAGCTAGTAGCAACCAAGGGTGGAATATATACATGCTATGGAAAATATTTCTAAGTCTTTGACTTATGTTTTGCTTAATTAAACAACTAAGTGAATTAAACACCTGGGTGAAATGGAAAGAATGGTTTGTGTTGAGTGGTTACACAAGGCCCATTTCTATGGTTTACCTTGTGTATCTCACTTGTGGAATGCCACCCAGGAACAAAGAGATTTGAGATGTCAAATGTTGAGAAGCTTCAAGTGCAGCCACTTGGCATTATGGGCTCTGTCTGGATCATATAGGTTGCAATAACTTAGCCAAATGGACAGTTGGTGGTAGGGGATGTTAGGTTTGGAGCGCGTCCATTCTGGTCTAAGGGAAGGCTTCTGAAAGATCTTGTCTCGATGCATGTCGAGTCTTGTGGGGAAATTGCACCACCTCTCAAGAGAGTAAAATCTAAGTACTTAGCCGTGTTCCCCGCAATGGACAATTTGAGCATCAAGACATGGAAGCTATCAAGAATCTCCTCATCCCAATTTCTAAGTTAAAAACTTGTGGTTGAACAAGGGTTAAAGGATCTTCAATCTTTGATTGGTAGATGCCTTGGGTGATTTTGAAAAACAAAAACTTAGTGTTTTCAAATGATAAGGAAAATCTATTTTGAGAAAAGCAAGCCTAAGCTCCACTTAGCCAAATGCATGTAGATGGTAGATACCATTATACTACCATAGTATCACTTTCCAATACAATTCAAATGTATTGACCCTTGTGGCTGTAACTTATTATGTTGTAGGTTTGTTTGATGTTAGTGAAGTGTGTTGATTAGGATTACAAGTCTACAACCAACATGATTGCCTGTGGCACTTTGAAGATGAAGGACTCCATGCTATAGTTATTTCTGCTGCATTCTAATGAGATAGCCAAATGAACTATGTAAGGTGCAATGAATTATTTTATTCCTGGTTATAAAGTTGTATTATGACCTTTGTTTCTTGATATTAAATCTTAACTGTGGATGCTAGCTATTGATCCAGGGAATAGCATTGTAAACACAGGGATCTCTACCTTAGTAAAGGTTGGGACCTCTACAGAGTGGTACTACAAGTCAAGGACTAAATGATCATAGAGGCTAATGGTGACTTGGGAGAGTCATAACATGGTGTGAGCATGTGCCAAGTCAACCCAAAAAAAGCATCAAATGAGAATACCACAATACTATGCTTTTGCATGCTAAAACAACACATAATTTCTTCAAGGCACACTAAGCAATCCCAATTGTTTGGAACAAGACATGCTACAGCAATAATCACTAACCATAAGGTCAAAACAACACCTAGCATGTCATGCTAAAGTCTAAGTCACAGTCAATGCAAGCTCCTCTTTGCGGTGACCCAGCATACCACTGCATGTGTAGTACACTATAGTCGTTGACATGACATCCACAGAACACCGTTCCAAAAATATCACATCCCTCAGAGTGGTACAACAGAAACATTGCGGGTCCATATTACAAAAGTACACACATTATTATTATTACAATACCGGAAGTTCAAGACTTCCAAAAGATCCAACTTACAAACCAAAATATAAGATGTTCAACGGAAATTTAAAAGTAACAACTCCGAATAGGAGTGGGGCTCAACAGCTTATTCTAAAGAGTTCATTCTGCTCGGCTCCGTGAGTTACTACTAACTAGACCCTTAAGTGGACTCGTTCTCATCGACACCATAGCGGATCTCGTAGTCCACGCCTTCAACTCCTCCGGATAGATCAGGTTCCTCGTAGAACACGTCTTCTTGGCATTCGGCTGGATACATTGGCACGTCTTCGGGATCCTCAGAGTCTAAGCAAGGGATCAAAGGAAAGGATGAGTAACAGCGTTACCCAACAAGTTCATTATATGCAAGGTGGGAAGTTTGATGCTCTAACTACCACCTCGGATTATAAATCCTTGGCACTATGCAGTTTTTGTAAATATTTGTTCAATGGTTGATTTTATTCCGAAAAACTATGACAATCAACCTTCACAGGTTGACCAGAACTTTCATGGAGTTCCTTTCCTGCCGCGTTCGTAGCTCCTTCCCGGAACAGGGAGTAACAAGTTACAGTTCTTACACTCTGTAGAGGTGCGTTACTTTACCCATGAGAGATCAACTCCTTGTTGCACAACCGGGCGTACTTTCCCGTCCACAATTCCATGATGTGGGGCCTAGTAGTTGGTCCAATCCAATCACTGCCCCCTTTGCGACCCCGCATGCCTCCTTGGTGTACACCATGCCCACATAATGAATTACGGCAATGGTTTGTACAAACCGTTAGATGCCAGAACTATCGTGGGACGATGAGGGTTCCCACCCATATGCTGCATATACTCTACGAATTACCAATTAATATGCACGCTACAAGGATAACAGCCACGACCTGCACATCCGGCTTCATGCGGGAGGAAGAAGATACAACTGACTTCTCTGTCCCATTCCAAATCTCATGGCTAACGCGTAATATACGGCGCTAGAATCACTGATGTCAGGGGTTGTTAAGTCCCTATTTGATCATCATTGTTGCAATTAGAACTCTAAGTTCTATTGCTCCGTTATATCACCACTTAGGATGATATCTATGATTTCTTTGTTTATGAAAATAATATTTTCTTTCTTTTATAGCATATATGATAACACACAATTTGCAAATACTTTGATAAAGACTCTTCAAAGGATAAGAGCAAGTGATGAACTTGCCTTGTGATGGCAAGGTAGTGAAGTCTGATGCTTGCACTGGACCTTGAGCCTCTAGTTCTACAAAAAACATCATTATTGCCCGGTAAGGACAATATTTAAAGAAGCAAAATAATTATGAAGTAATGTAATGCATTCTTTAATTCTATATGCATTTTCCCTATACAAGGTGCCTTTTAAATAAGCATTTATAAATATTAGCTTTCTATATTTATTGCATATATTGAATTATTTTATTTCATTTCCCTTTTTATTTGAATTTTATTGGTTTAATAATTCTTTTAGGAATTATTAATTATACATTAAAATTTATTATTAAATATTTATTTAGTATTTTTCAAAAATACTATAATATTAATAAATAATGAAAGTGATTTTTATTTATTTTTATCACTTTTCAACAATTTTGTAAAATTCCATAAGGGATATATAAATTACAAAATTCTTATAAAAGTTTAAGTGTTCAAAAATTTATATTTTATTTTATTTGAACAGAGTGAATTATTGTGAATCCAAAAATATTTTTTTCATAATTTTTGGACTTTTATTTTATTTTCTATAATTTTATTGAGGTCAGGGGTATTTTAGTCTTTTCCATTTGATCAAAAAGATTTATTAAGCAACATGGGCTGGCCCCTTGGGCTTATTGGGCTAGGGTGGCCTAATAGGGCAGGGTCAAAAGATCACCCCGAAGGGTTTTGGCCCACCCAGCCCACTCTGCCTCCCTTCTCTCCCTCGACCTTATTCCCTCCACCTCAGACTCGACCCCGTGGCCGGCGATACCGCCACCGTCGATTCTTGCCGTCGTCGGCCGTTCTGGCCACCGTCGTGGTGCGAGTTGGGGTTGTCGACGACGCTCGTTCGTTCTATCCACTTGGATTTGACTCCGGGGCTTCCCTGTGGTCAGTTCCACCCTATTCCCGAATCCTAGGGTTCAAAAAAGATGTTGTCGCCGCCGCCGCGATCCCGCCTGCGGTGGTGTGCTGGTCTCGTGCGCTGCTGTGGCTGCCGCCATGGCAGGTGCAGGTTGCAGCGCCCCTCTGGGTGCTCCCTGTGACGCCGCAGTTCGTCGGCCCCTCTGCTTCCTCTTCGATTCATCAGCGAGGACCTCGGGTAAGTTATCTTTGTGGTGTTTGTCCATGCTACTGCCATGATTCTCCCTGTGTATCTAGTGGCTTTCATGTCGAGTGACTATGTGCTGGTGGAGTTCATCTCTGGATTAGAGTTCTTGCTCTGATTAGGGTTCATAACCCCCTGTTGATCATATCTATGATGCTTTAGATCTAGTATGGCTCATATCTGATCATGGGAAATGATTGTCTGCTGTGGTTAATGGTTGATAGTGGCTTTGATGATACTAGTTGCCTGTCAGATTAATTCTAGTGGTAATCCACCATGATCCATGCTAGTGTTTCAATGAAATCCTTGATTGGATTATGTTGTTGGTCTGAGAAGTTTCTCTACTGTCAGAATACTTGTACTGATAGTAGATTTCTCTCAATAGTTGCTTACTGCAATTATAATGTGGGCTTGTTTGGGATTATACACCCTGAATCAAATCATTACATGTAATGATTTTCTGTGGATGTATAGATTCATTTTAATGTTGATTTCTGGCACTTGGCTTCAGGAAAATGATATGTAGTGGTTGTCCCTTTTTATCTGTGGAAGCTAAGTAAAGATTGGTTTTAGCTCATTAAGAACTTGTCCTTGTGATACCACTGTATTCTAGCACACAAGTGATTGGGTTTTTATTTCTTGGCTTAGCTTGATTATGCTTGTGATTAAAACTGATAAGATGATATGGAAGCTTTTTATTAACTTACCTGCCTATGATGTTGGTCTGAGGCTCTAGGATGTAATTCCTAGTTAGTTGGGCAATAATTTGTTTGAAACTTATAGATTTAGAGGTGCTACTCTCTCTCTGAGAGATGTGCCCTGATCTGTTAGGATCAAATGAAAATGATCTAAGTTGTAAAAAATAACACTGAACCCAGTGATGCTGATCTGAGGGTTTAGTGTTTGTGGTTGATCTTGATTTCTTATCCTTATACTTGAAATCTCTAGGATAGATGCACTCCTCTTGTGTGATTATTGAGAGATTATCTCATAAAACAGCACATGCTTTTATTTAGATATATGATGAAATCATGTGATGGTTTTATGAGGCTCACCATAGATTCTGATGTGGATGTAGTAGATTGATGATCTTGATCTGCTTTAACTGTGCTCTTGAGCTTGCCTGCTCCTCCTAGCTCCTGGGCTTTACCTTGTTGTCCACCAGATCCATCCCCCTCCTTATGTCACCATCCTGGTGATGTTTGGGTTGATCTGGGTGGTTGGTTTTGGCTGATGTTCTTGGTTTGGTTGTTGTTTACCCTGGCTGTACTGTGGTTTTGTGATGCTGGTTGTGCTTGTGAGGTCGACAGCACACCATCTGCATGCTTGTGTGTGTGCATCTTGTGTGCCTGCTATGCACATGTGGATAGGTTAAGAAAATTTGAACTTACTATTACTAATCTACTTTTACCCTGGCTGGTGAATTGGTCCCTTTTGGCTGTCATTTGCATTTTGGCTTGAATTTATGAAAGATGAGATCTTTCAGATTGGTGAAACTTGCCCCTTTTTAACATTTCTCAATGATGAGTTTGTCAAGTGCATCTCACTGACATATCTGAGAGAAATATACTAACACTAATCCTATTTTGTTTTCTATTTAATCTTTGTTTTGCAGGTACAAAGATAAAGATGAAGATTTAGTATAGTTTTAGATATATGATAGTTAGTAGATATATAAATGTAATTTTCTTAATCTTTTGTAATTTGTCTTTTATAATTCTTGTAATCTTTATTTGGTTCATTTGTAATAAAGATTATATATTTATTAATAAAGAATATTCTTATTCTTTACTCTTTTGTAAATTGTGAAGTTTGGAATAACTTCAGTAAGTTCATTCTTTGTAACTTGTGTATGTATATAAAATGAATTTCATATACCATATTGTTTTTAGATAAGATTTAAGTTATAATACTTTTCTCTTAATTAATTTTAAGATTCAAATCTTATAACAAAATTATTTAAATTATAAAACACTTAAGTTTTAAAATCCAAACTCATTTCAAAACACACATAATTCCTTTAAGATCATATCAAGGTTTATAGCAATCCTCCTTTAATACTAAACCTACTCTCAAAGTAAGAAAGAAACATTGATCACTCAAAGTGTTTATTTGGCAAAAATTTTACTCACATTTTCTCAAATGAATGCATGCAACAATTCATATTCCTAAATCTACCCTTCGTTAGGTCCTATATGCTGGGATGTTACACTCTTGCACTTCAAGCAAGAACTTATTACTCCTTTCCAACAACAAGCAACTTATTTGCAAAACAACACAGTGAGAACAGGGGTCCAAATTACTTTATTCAAGCAAACTAAACAACTAAGCAAAGCAAACGAAAACTAAGACGCTCCAAGAACAACACAACGTGCATGAAACAATAAAAATGAAGCGTCTAAACAAACCTGAGCTTTTCATTGATGAAGAAGGAGATGCCTTGGGCATCCCCAAGCTTTGACGCTTGTACCTCTTGGATATTTCTTGGGGTCACACCATGGTGGCATCCTCAAGCTTGAGCTTTTTTCTATTCTTCATCTCATTGCATCATTCTCTCTCTACACCTGAAATTTTTCCTTCATACTGAACTTCACACAATCTTCATTAGCAACATTAGTTTATTCAAAAGATATTAGACCTCTGGCAAAGCTTTGGAACAACAAGGCTTTTCACTAAAAACACAAGATACTATAGTAACTCCTTCGATAAAAGCTCAATTCCCCAAAAGAGAACTCAAAAAGGAATCAATAAGAAGCAAATGCAAATAATGGTAGAAATTTGTCAAAACAGACCAGCAGGTAGAAACCGATTTTTTCTAACATCTTATGTTGCTCAAATCAAAAGGTGTTGAACTAATGAAAGTTATCTAACATATTGGGGGATTTATTCGTAAATTTTGAGATCAATCTGAGTTACATAGACTCCTCACGAATTTTTATGGTGGAGGACAGAAATCTGTTTTGGGACAGCAACTCCCCAAATCTTACTTCCCTCTCATTAGAGGTTATTCTTGGCACAAAAAGCAAACAAAAAGGATAAGGAGAGGTCATTACTGAAGTAATAACTTCCAAGACTCAAGGAAACTCTTGGGTTATCTCCCAACAAGTAATTTTCTTTAACGCCTTTAAGTTAGGCACAAGAAGCAAGAAGAATCAAATATTTTCAAATGATGAAGCATTAACATCAAACCTTGCTTTCAAAGGAGGAGCAAAAAGCAAATTTTCTCTCCTCATAGGGAAGAGTTCAATACCTTTATTGAATGGAAAATGATATTTGATGGTGCCTTCTTTTATATCAATGATGGCACCAACTGTTCTAAGAAAATGTCTCCTCAAAGTAATAGGACAAGAAGCATTGTATTCAACATCCAAAACATAGAAATCAACATGGACATAAGCATTGTTAACCATAGTGAGAACATCATTAATACCCGCCATGAGTTTCTTCTTAGCATTATCATTGAGTGGGACATCCAAATAACAATCTTCCAATGGTGGCAAATCAAGCATTTCATAAATCTTCCTAGACATAAAAGAGACACTAGAACCAAGATCACATGAAGCTTTGAGATCAAAGTCATTCACTTGCATATTAATAATGGGTTCCCAACTGTCTTCTACTTTCCTAGGAATAGAAACTTTGTGTTTTAGCTTCTCTTTCTTAATTTTCACAAGAGCATCTGTAATGTGTTTAGTGAAAGCAACATGCATATCACTAGCATCAGGACTTCTAGCAAGCTTTTGTAGGAACATAATCACTTCAGAAATATTGCAACCATCAATATCAAAGTCAAACTTGGCATCACTAGTAGTAGGCTCAATAGGCTTAGGCATAGTAGGAGGAAGAATAGGGGCTACTTGTGGTTTAGTGGTGATGGTGCACACACTATTGTTTCTATCAATTTCAGCTTCCCTTTCCCACCTAGCATGAAGTTGAGCTAACAGCCTAACATTTTCATCAATAGTAACTTGTATGGCATGAGCAGTAGCAAAGGTATTTTTCATAGTTTCAGGTTTAGCAACAATTTTATTAATCAAGGAAGACTGAGCTTCAGATAAATAGGATATATTTTTCTCAACGTTTAGAAGCTTTTCCTCTATAGCCTTATTGAAAGTGGTTTGTTTACTAATAAAGTCTTTGAGCATGACTTCAAGTTCAGAGGGGGCCCTTCTAGCATTATTGTAAGAGTTTCCATAGGAATTGCCATTATTAGGAGGATAAGGCCTATAATTGTTGTTGCTACCAAAATTATTCCTATAGGCATTGTTGTTGAAATTGTTGTTTCTAATGAAGTTCACATCAACTTGCTCTTCTTGAGCAACTAAGGAGGCTAAGGGAACACTATTAGGATCTAGAGGAGCTTTCCCATTAACAAGCATAGCCATAATAACATCAATCTTATCACTCAAATAGGAAGTTTCCTCAAGAGAACTTACCTTCCTACCATGTGGAGCTCTCTCAACATGCCATTCAGAGTAGTTAACCATCATATTATCAAGGAGCCTTGTTGCAGCACCCAAAGTGAGGCCAATGAAGGTACCTCCAGCAGCTGAATCCAACAGGTTTCTTGAGGAGAAGTTCAAACCTGCATACAAAGTCTGGATAATCATCCAAGTAGTGAGTCCATGAGTGGGACAATTCTTAACCAAAGAGTTCGTTCTTTCCCAAGTTGGAGCAACATGTTCATTATCAAGTTGTTTAAATTTCATAATGTCACTTCTCATAGATATAATCTTAGTAGGAGGATAGTACTTTCCAATAAAAACATCTTTGCACTTGGTCCAAGAATCAATACTATTTTTAGGCAAAGAAAGCAACCATTCTTTAGCTTTTCCTCTCAAGGAGAAAGGAAAAAGGCTAAGCTTAATAATATCTCCATCTACATCCTTATATTTTTGCATCTCACAAAGTTCAACAAAGATATTGAGATGGGCAGCAGGATCACCAGAACTAGCACCAGAAAATTGCTCTCTCATCACAAGATTCAACAAAGCAGGCTTAATTTCATAAAAGGTAGCATCAGAGCAGGTGGAGCAATAGGAGTGCTTAGGAAATCATTGTTGTTGGTGCTATTGAAGTCACACAACTTGGTGTTCTTAGCAGAGTTCATTTTGGCAAAGGTGGGCAAGCCAAAAACAACAACAGCACCTAGAGCAGGAACTAAGTTTTTTGTGTTTTTGAATAAAGCAAGCAAACCAAACTAGACTATTTGTTTTGGGTTTTTTGAAAAGAGGCAAACAAAAACAAGCAAAATAAACTAAGCAAACTAAAAATAAAGTAAAGAGAAAGGAAATGGAGGACTCCCCTTGTGAAGACGTCCTTAGCCTCCCTGGCAACGGCGCCAAAAAACTTGTTGGTGCTTGACGTGGAGCACTTTGTTGGAAACCCCAAGAGCAAGGTGTGATGAGCACAGCAGCAAGTCTTCCCTCAGTAGAGACCGAGGTTATCGAACCAGAAGGAGGAAGGAAACGTCACACAGGTGTTGCAAGAAACGCGGAGACCTGCACAACACAAACTCAAGACCTTGCCCCAACGAATCAGTGTGGTTGTCAAGCTCACCGGTTTGATGTAACAAAGGATTAAACGTATGGTGTGGAAGGTAATGGTGGTTTGCAGCAAATTAAACAAGTAATAGTGGAAGATGTATCAATGGTAAAGATTGGACCGGGGTCCATAGTTCACTAGAGGTGCTCTCCTTAGATAAACAACATGGCATGAAGGGTAAACAAATTATAGCAGGGCAATTGACAGGAACTGAGCAAGGCATAACAATGCAATTACTAGTCAAAAAGTTCCTATGAGATTCGATTGGGCAATACAACAAGATACATAGACCGCCATCCAACTGCATCTATGACTAGAAGTCCACCTTCAGGTTATCATCCGAACCCCCTCCAGTATTAAGTTGCAAGCAACAGACAACTGCTTTAAGCAAAGTGTGTAAGGTAAACAGTCCACATGTTCCATGAACAAGAGACCGCTGTTTTCTCCCTAGTAGCAACAGCACATATACAACCGAAGAGATTTCTGTCACTTCCCTTGGAAACTAGAGGCATGAACCCACTATCGAGCATAAATACCCCCTCTTGGAGTCACTAGCAACTACTTGGCCAAGATAGCTACTAACAACGGAGAGCATGCAAGATCGCAAACAACACAGACATGATAGAATCATAAAGACAAAACCATTAATCAAACCAACATAATAATCTCAATATCCATCGGATCCCCGCAAACACAACATGCATGATTACAAATAGAATAGATCTTGATCATGAATGGAGCTCACAAGATCTATACATGAGAGCACAAAGGAGGAGATACAACCATCTAGCTACTACATGGACCCATAGTCCAAGGTGGAACTACTCACGCATCATACCAGAGAGAAGGCCTCCGGAATGATCTTCCCTCCGGCAGGGTGCCGGGAAGAACTTCAGATCCCCCCGATCTAGGGATGATGGTGGATGCGGCTATAGACGTTTTCGTGGATATTTGATCGGGTCCTCAGGGTTTATGCATCGGGGGCTTATTATAGGAGAAGGGGGAGGCCGAGGCGGCGGCCAGGGCGGCCAAACCCTAGCCAGGCGCGGGGTAGGGCCCACCCACGCCTGGGGTGGGTCTGGCCCTCCTGGCTGACCCCTCCGGCTCCCATATAAACTTCTTGTTCCGTACGGAAAGTAATTGACTTTGACGTTTGTCCCGTCCAATTCCGAGAATATTTCCTTACTAACTTTTCTGAAACCAAAAACAGTAGAAAACAAGCAGATGGCACTGTTGCAACTAGTTAGTAGGTTAGTACCAGAAAACATGTAAAAGGCACCTCAAAGTGTGGACAAGTAAAGAAAATTAGATACTAAATAAGCATGGATCATCAAAAATTATAGATACGTTTCCGACGTATCAACATCCCCAAGCTTAACTCCTGCTCGTCCTCGAGTAGGTAAGTGATAAACAGAATAATTTTTGAGGTGACATGCACCCTCACAATAAAGATCCAACCATTTGCAAGCATTGAAAGCTAGGATCAAAGAACTCTAAACATTTGCATGAAAGATGGAGTTATTATAATAGGACATAGTAACTACGCATGCAACATGACAAGCTACAAACAAAGATCATGAATAACATGCATTGAAAAACATTTGTTTGTTTCACATGCAGAAAACATGGCATAGTGGCAATCAGCCTGTCCCTCATAGAGTAGCAATATAGATGCATAGGACACCTACAAAGTTCACAAGGGTGACTATAAAAAAATATCACAAGAACAAGTAATAACACAATATGCATCAATTAATAATCTTTGGAACACTGCACACAGAATGACAACTATGCTCTCTTAATGGTGTCTAAAGGTAGAAGGTGGAGACTCAATAATGGTGGAAGAGAGGCCTTTTTTATAAAGGAAGCATGGATTACAAGTTTCAAAAAGATCTTCCAAAAATTATGGTACTTGTTAGCTTTCAGCCCTCATTGCCCCTACATTAAGCATCTTGAAGTGGTTAAGGTTAAAGTGGCAAAGCTAGAGTATATGCTTGACGAAGTATAAGTTGGCAATCTCAAGTACCTTGAATACGAGGGCCACACCTCATGCATACTCAACTTTGGGTCCAGGTAAGTTCTTGTCACTGTAAGTATTTGCATATCATTGAGAACCGTCAACGGGGTACCCCTTGCACATGGTACATGAGCTTTCCCATAACCAAAATGACAAGGCAAGCATACAATGAGCATCTCAGCAATCTTTTTATTTACCATATGCATAGCTTTTTATTGAGGATGCTTCATAGATAGCTCATTATGGTGATGCTGCAAGTTTCCACCATGATTAGGCATGGCTTAGGCTAGCGGCCTAGGCGTTTCTCTAACACAAGATACAAACTCCATGGACTTACAAGTTCCCTCCTTATTTTACACCGGTGATATCCATAGACAAAATAGCATGATATCAACTGAGTACAAAGTACAAGTGCAATGTTGAAAACGTTCCCCGTGACAAAACGGTTCTGCTAATTCCAACTTATAAGTGCAAGCATATACAACAAAGTTGTCACAATGTTCAAGTTTATTAGGGGCAAAGAATAAAGTGTGCCATCAAGTTCGTGAGGACTTTAATCACTAAGTTTTCACATAACAAAATAGTTTTTAATTGGAAGATAGTTGAAAACAAGAATATACTTGGAATGGTGTAACACACCATGCATAGGAGTTCATAGTGGACACTTTGGAAAAACTTGGTTTCTTGGGAGTTGGATGCATGAGTAGAACTTACTCATACAAGTGGAGGCTAGCAAAAGACTGGGAGCAACCAACTAAAAGAGCAATAATAGCCAAAATCATGCAGTGCAACAAAGCATACTAATCAAAGCAAAGAGTGGTACTACAAGTCAAGGACTAAATGATCATAGAGGCTAATGGTGACTTGGGAGAGTCATAACATGGTGTGAGCATGTGCCAAGTCAACCCAAACAAAGCATCAAACGAGAATACCACAATACTATGCTTTTGCATGCTAAAACAACACATAATTTCTTCAAGGCACACTAAGCAATCCCAATTGTTTGGAACAAGACATGCTACATCAATAATCACTAACGATAATGCCAAAACAACACCTAGAATGTCATGCTAAAGTCTAAGTCACAGTCAATGCAAGCTCCTCTTGCACTTCAAGCAAGAACTTACTACTCCTTTCCAATACCAAGCAAACTTATTTGCAAAACAAAACAGCGAGAACGGGGGTCCAAACTATTTTAGAAAACTAAACAAACTAAGCAAAGCAAACGAAAACTAAGACGCTCCAAGAACAACACAACTGTGCATGAAACAATAAAAACGAAGTGTCTAGACAAACCTGAGCTTTTTATTGATGAAGAAGGGGATGCCTTGGGCATCCCCAAGCTTTGACGCTTGTACCTCTTGGATATTTCTTGGGGTGACACCATGGTGGCATCCCCAAGCTTGAGCTTTTGTCCATTCTTCATCTCATCGCATCATTCTCTCTCTACACCTGAAATTTTTCCTTCATACAAAACTTCACACAATCTTCATTAGCAACATTAGTGTATTCAAAAGATATTAGGCCCCTGGCAAAGTTTTGGAACAGCAAGGATTTTCAATAAAAATACAAGCTACTGTAGTAACTCCTTCAAAAATCTCAGTTCGCCTAAAGAGAACTCAAAAAGGAATCAATAAGAAGCAAATGCAAATAATGACAGAAATCTATCAAAACAGACCAGCAGGTAAAAACCGATTTTTTCGAACATCTTATGTTGCTCAAATTAAAAAGTGTTGAACTAACGAAAGTTAGCTAAAATACTAGGGGATTTATTCGTAAATTGTGAGACCAATACAAGTTACAGAGCCTCCTCACGAATTTTTTAGGGGGAGGACATAAATCTGTTTCGGGACACCAACTCCCCAAATCTTACTTCCCTCTCATTAGAGGTCATTCTTGGCACAAAAAGCAAACAAAAAGAATAAGGAGAGGTCATTACTGAAGTAATAACTTCCTAGACTCAAGGAAACTCTTGGGTTATCTCCCAACAAGTACTTTTCTTTAGCCTTTAAGTTAGGCACAAGAAGCAAGAAGAATCAAGTATTTTCAAATGAAGAAGCAACCTTCTTGTTCTTTCCTTTCTTACCTTTCTTATTTTCCTTAGGGAAGATATGATTGCTTACCGGAGGAGCAAAATTCATGATGCCTTTTCCCACATCTATTACTGCCCCAAGGTGTTTCAATAGATATCTTCCAAGTGTGATTTGTCCCTTGTCTACACATTCAATAACAAGATAATGAGTAGTCACCATTTTTCCTGAGATTTTTCTAAACACACCTTAAGCTATTCTAATGGGTAATATAGTGGCATTGTTGGTAAGAGAGATTTCCTCTCCTCCTTCAATAAGCCCCCAAAGACTCAAGGAATCAAAAATATCTTTAGGCATGAGACAAAATTCAGACATGATATCACAGCGAGCATCAAAAAGTGTAGTGTTTATTGAGACTTTGATTGTGGGAAACCACTTTGAAGGCTCAGAATTTATAGGAACATAATCAAGTAAGCCCTAAGCGTGATAGCAACTATTCATAGCAGCAATACCGGTCTCAAGAGTGTTCAACCTAGCAAAAATATTTGTGAAAGAGGAATCATACTTTCCAGGTGTACCATAGATCATGATTAATTTCCTTATGGCATCAAAAGCTTCATCCTCAGTACATAGAAAAAAATCTTTCTTAGCCACAACATCCAAAGCATATCTATAACGAAGATCAATACCGCGGTAGAAACTATCAATAACCAAGCTGAGGCTTACCTCAGGCTCAGTTTTCCTCTGGAAAGCAAAGATTCTAGACCAAGCTTCCTTAAAATTTTCTTCACTTTTTTTCTTAAAAGTGGAGATTTCTACAATGGGGTAAACAAAGGTTGATCCAAAACCAGAGATGGTAGCAACTAGAGAAGGTACTAATTTTTTTGTGTTTTTGAATAAAGCAAGCAAACCAAACTAGACTAATTTTTTTGGGTTTTTCGGAAAGAGGCAAACAAAACCAAGCAACAGAAACAAAGCAAACTAAAAACATGTTGGGGATATGCCCTAGAGGCAATAATAAATGTAGTTATTATTATATCTTTGTGTTTATGATAAATGTTTACATTCATGCTATAATAGTATTAACAAGGAAACATTAATACTTGTGTGATTTGTAAACTTAAATTGTAGTCCCTAGTAAAGCCTCTTTATAATACTAGCTTGTTGGTTAATAGATGATTGTGGTTTCCCTATCATGAACATTGAGATGTTATTAACAACAAGATCATATCGTTAGGAGAATGATATGGTGGACATACTCCTATAGATAAGCGTAGCATAAAGATCAAGTCATTTTAATAGTTCAATTGCTATATGCTTTCTGATACATAGTAACCTAATTCCTTCGACCATGAGATCATGCATATCACCTTTACCGGATGGATGCTTTGATGACATCAAACACCACACCGTAACTGGGTGGCTATAAAGGTGGCATTGAGTGTTCGGAAAGTATTGGTTGAGACACATGGATCAAGAGTGGGATTTGTCCATCCATATGACGGATAGATATACTCTGGGGCCTCTCGGTGGAATGTCATCCAATTAGCTTGCAAGCATGTGACTGTCTCACAAGGGATCACATATCACGGGAACGAGAAAAGAGTACTTATCGGTAACGAGGTTGAACTAGGTATGCAGAGATACCGACGATCATAACCTCGGATGAGTAAACTATCGTGAGACAAAGGGAAATTGGTATCGTATGTAAGTGGTTCATTCAATCGCAAAGTAATCGTAGAAATATGTGGGAGCCACATGAATTTCTCGATTCCTCTATTGGTTATTGTTCGGAGAAGTGTCTCGATCATGTCCGCATAATTCACGAACCGTAGGGAGACACACTTAAGGATTCGACGTTGTTTGAGTAGTTATGGAATGATGAGAAAGAGACCGAATGGTGTTCGGAGTCTCGGATGGGATCCGGGATATCACGAGGAGATCCGGAATGGTCCGGAGAATAAGATTCATATAAGGAAAGTCCCGTTTCGGAGTTGGAGAATGGTTCCGGTGTTTTCATCGGGAATGTTCTAGAAGGTTCCGGAATGTCCGGCACTCCGGAGGGGAAGGGTACATGAATGTGTTATATCAAGTTGGTATGATTGCATCATGTACTCGGTGTCATCGCTGAACAAAATAGAGGGTTTATTCAAATCCTAGTTTGAAAAGTCAAACGCCAAGTTTGAAAGTTAAACGGCTATTTTTGGGAAGTGGAGAGGGAGGTGGAAACCGACTTGGGGGAGGAGTTCCTCCTCCCACCGCCGGCGCACCACCAAGCCGAGTTGGGGAGGGACTCCCCTCCCCTTGGCCGGCCCCCTCCACCTATAAAAGGAGGGGCAGGGCTCCCCTCCTAGACACAAGTTCCTACACCTCTAAACCCTAGCCCCAAGCCGCCGCCGCCTCCATAGCCACCACCGGCCCTAGGGCAAACCGCCCCGCCGCCTAGCTAAACCCTAGCCGCCGGCTTGCCCCCTCCTCAGCGTGTCTAAACCCTAGATCGTCGAGGGCTCTCTCATACTCCACCATACTCGCTCCGGCTTAAGGCGAAGCCCTGCGAGATCTCCCCTCTACTTCCGGTACCACGCCGTTGTGCTGCCGGAATCGCGAGGAGAGTACTACAACCTCAGATGCCTGCTGGAACAAGGGAGAGGAAGGTCTTAGTAGAGTACCGAACGTGTGACCGACTGCGGGAGCGCTGCCGGAACGCAGCGCCGGAAGGATCGTCTATGCGATCTTGAGATCGGGAAGAGTATGACTACATCACCCACGAGAATCCGCTCTCGTTAAACACTTTGGAATCTTCGAGGGTGAGTTATTCTATCGACTCGTTGCTACAATCTAGTAGATAGATCTTGGCTTGTTTGTTTGTATGCGGTAGAAATTTTTTGTTTTCCATGCTATGAAACCCTACAAAACAAAGTAAAGAGAAAGGAAGTGAAGGAATCCCCTTGTGAAGACGTCCTTAGCCTCCCCGACAACGGCGCCAGAAAACTTGTTGATGGTGCTGACGTGGAGCACTTCGTTGGAAACCCCAAGAGCAAGGTGTGAAGCAGCAAGTCTTCCCTCAGTAGATACCGAGGTTATCGAACAAGAAGGAGGAAGGAAACGTCACACAGGTGTTGCAAGCAACACGGAGACCTGCACAACACAAACTCAAGACCTTGCCCCAACGAACCAGTGAGGTTGTCAAGCTCACCGGTTTGCTGTAACAAAGGATTAAACGTATGGTGTGGAAGGTAATGGTGGTTTGCAGCAAGTAAACAAGTAACAGTGGAAGATGTATCAATGGTAAAGATAGGACCGGGGTCCATAGTTCACTAGAGGTGCTCTCCTTAGATAAACAACATGGCGTGAAGGGTAAACAAATTACAGCAGGGAAATTGATAGGAATTGAGCAAGGCATAACAATGCAATTACTAGTCAGAAAGATCCTATGAGATTCGATTGGGCAATACAACAAGATACATAGACCGCCATCCAACTTCATCTATGACTAGAAGTCCACCTTCAGGTTATCATCCGAACCCCCTCCAGTATTAAGTTGCAAGCAACAGACAACTGCTTTAAGCCAAGTGTGTAAGGTATACAGTCCACATGTTCCATGAACAAGAGACCGTCGTTTTCTCCCTAGTAGCAACAGCACATCTACAACCGAAGAGATTTCTGTCACTTCCCTTGGAAACTAGAGGCATGAACCCACTATCGAGCATATATACCCCCTCTTGGAGTCACTAGCAACTACTTGGCCAAGATAGCTACTAACAACGGAGAACATGCAAGATCACAAACAACACAAACATGATATAATCATAAATACAAAACCATTAATCAAACCAACATAATAATCTCAATATCCATCGTATCCCCGCAAACACAACATGCATGATTACAAATATATTAGATCTTGATCATGAATGGAGCTCACAAGATCTATACATGAAAGCACAAAGGAGGAGATACAGCCTTATAGCTACTACATGGACCCATAGTCCAAGGTGGAACTACTCACACATCATACCGGAGAGAACTCCTCCGGGATGATCTCCCCTCTGGCAGGGTGCCGGGAAGAACTTCATATCCCCCCGATCTAGGGACGATGGTGACAGCGGCTACAAACGGTTTCGTGGATATTTGATCGGGTCCTCAGGGTTTCTGCATCGGGGGCTTCTTATAGGTAAAGGAGGAGGCCGAGGCGGCGGCCAGGGTGGCCAAACCCTAGCCAGGCGCAGGGCAAGGCCCACCCGCGCCTGGGGTGGGTCTGGCCCTCCTGGCTGGCCCCGCTGGCTCCCCTCTAGACTTCTTGTTCCCTATGAAAAGTAATTGACTTTGACGTTTGTCTCGTCCAATTCTGAGAATATTTCTTTACTAACTTTTCTGAAACCAAAAACAGTAGAAAACAGGCATCTGGCACTGTTGCAACTTGTTAGTAGGTTAGTACCAGAAAACATGTAAAAAGCACCTCAAATTGTGGATAAGTAAAGCAAAGTAGACACTAAACAAGCATGGAGCATCAAATATTATAGATATGTTTTCCTTGATTACAATTGATGACAACACCTGCAGTATTAAGAAAAGGTCTCCCAAGAATAATAGACATATTATCATCTTCAGGCATTTCAAGCACAACAAAATCAGTTAGAACCAAGCAATTATGAGCCACTTGAACAGGAACATCCTCACTTATACCAACAAGAATAGTAGTTTACTTATCAGCCATTTGCAAAGATATATCAGTTGATATCAACTTGTCTAGCTGGAGTCTCTTGTAGAGAGAAATAGGCATAACACTAACTCCAGCTCCCAAGTCACATAAAGCAGTTCTAACATAATTATTCTTAATAGAGCATGGAATAGTTGGTATACCTGGATCACCAAGTTTATTTGGAACCTTACCATTAAAGAAATAATTAGCAAGTAGAGTAGAAATCTCCTCATTAGGAATCTTCCTTTTATTAGAGACAATATCCTTCATATACTTTGAATAAGGAGGCAACTTAATAGCATCAGTCAAAGGAATTTGCAAAGATAAAGGTTTCATGCACTCACAAAACTTGTTGTAGTGTTCTTCCTCCTTTGACTTGTGTTTCTTACCTGAAAAAGGCATAGGTTTTTGCACCCAAGGTTCTCTCTCTTTACCATGTTTATTAGCAATGAAATCTTCCTTAGTATACCTAGTGTTCTTAGTGTGCTTCTCAGGTTCTTCCTCAACTTCCTCCTTATCAGGAGCATCATTTTTATCATTACCACTCTCAGTTTCAGCATCAGAGACAGATATACTATTAGGATCTACAGCAGGTTCAAGTTGTTCCTCAACTATTTTTTGTTTCTTTTTCTTTCTCTTACGAGGACTACCACTACTCTCACCTTGTTGAGAATCCTGCTCAATTCTTTTAGGGTGTCCTTCAGGATATAAAGGATCTTGAATAGCTATACCACTCCTAGTTGTAATTGCATAAGCATGTTTATCTCCTTAGGCATTAACTAGCATATCCTTTTGTCCCTTAGCAAGTTGATCAAGTTGGGTTTGGACCATTTGAAAGTGTTTACAAAACATTTTAATATAATTTGAAGTTCTTTACATAATATCTTTCAACTCATTAATAGATCTAGAGTTTTCCAATAAATGATTCTGAACTTGTTTATTAAAATTACCTTTCTTAACAATAAAAATGTCAAGTTCCTCTAAGCATTGATCAGGAGGCTTACCATAAGGAATAGCACCTTCATAAAAGTGTTGGAGAGAGTGTACCTAAATAGTAGATGAGTGGGGAATTGGCTTACATAATTCTTCTATAGTAGGTAGATTATTCACAACTTTAGCTCTAATACCTTTCTCCTTTAGACATTTCTTAGTTTCCTTCATCACTTCATCATTTAATGCGATAACTCCTCTATTTTTTCGTGTTGGTGTTGGAACTGGTTCAGACACAACTGGTTCAGGAGTAATAGTCTCAGAAGTATTTAGCTCAGTTGAAGTCCAGTCATCATAATTCTTGCTTATCTTAGCCATTAATTCTTTAGCATCTGTAGGAGTTCTTTTCCTGAAAACACAATTAGTAAAGCTATCTAGGTATGTCATAGAATCATCAGTTAGTCCATTATAATAAATATCAAGAAGCTCATTCTTAGGTAATGGACATCCAGGATGTGCATGAATCAAGGCACAGAACCTTGTCCATGACTCAGGCAATTTCTATTCTTCTCCCTGTTAAATAAAAAAGTCTCTGCAAAGCAGCATGTCTAGCACTTGGAGGAAAATATTTCTGGAAGAAAGAAGCAATCAAGCAATTAGGGCTATCAATGGAACCAGGAGGTAATCTATTAAACTAAGCCCTAGCTTCTCCTTTTAGTGAAAAAGGGAAGATCTTAGTAATAAAGTACTTGCGCATCTTAAAATCATCAGAGAATAAAGCACTCATAGTGGAAAGCTCATTCATATGAGCCACAACACTCTCATTTTCAGTCCCAGAAAAAGGTTCTTTCTCAACGATATCTAAATAAGATAAATCAAGATAGAAATCATAAACTTTATCTTTAATATCTATGGGAGAAGTGGCAAACTTAGGATCAGAGGACAGTTTAGGAATAATGGCGCGTCTAGCAAGGAGACTCTTAATAGCACTAGTACCATGCGTGTTTCGGCACTCTTCAACAAATTCATCAGTGAACTCAATGTAACCATCATTAATATCATAACTCTTACTAGAATCAGATGAGCTAACAGGTGTAACAGTGTCTTTACTAGGAGTTTCGGTATTTCCTAGACTAGTCATAGTAGCATCTAGAAAAGGACCTAATGAACCACTCGTATCAAGCACAGTAGAAGTAACATCATGAGTATCAAAAGCAGTTTTAGACTCAGCCGTAGTAGAAGTGTGTGTGGCATGTGTGTGTGGTGGTGGTGTAACAAGCTTAATTATATCAGACGGTGAATCAAGAGCAGCAGCGGTGTTTAGGACTGTACCTCTTCTAATAGTGGATGATAAAATAGGGAACTTTCCATCATGAGACTTTCCCATGATGAAAGGAGTAGCAGTGAACAATAATAGATCCAAGTGAAGTTACAAATAAAGCTATGCTCCTTGGCAATGGCGCCAGAAAATAGTCTTGATGACCCACACGTATAGGGGATCGCAGCAGTCTTCGCGTGTAGTATTACCCAATTTATTAATTCGACATAAGGGGATCCAAAGAATACAACTGAGTTGTCAATTCAGCTGCCCCTGGAAATAGTTTTGCTCACACAGGTTTATCAGTAGCAACAGTTTTGTAGTAGCAACATCAAAGCAACAGTAACAGTAAAAAGTGAGATTCGAGTGCGGTAGGCATAGGGATGGATGGACGTGCGTTGCATAGACGAGTCTAAACATGTAACTTCAAGATCTAGGGCATTGCAGATAAACAATAACAAGCATCCAAGTACTAAACAATCCTACATATGTGCTCCAAATATAGTCATACGTGCTCGCAATGAGAACTTACACAACGTCTTCTGTCCGGCCAGTCCGTGGCAGCGGGGCCTCTAGAAAACTACTGGCAATTAAGGTGCTCCTTTTAATAGAGCACCGGAGCAAAGCATTAACACTCCGTGAACACATGTGATCCTCACACCACAGCCATCCCCTCCGGTTGTCCCAATTATTGTCACTTTAGGGCCTTTGGATCCAGACAATGATATGTGTACACAACTTGCAGATAAGATCACAAATAATACTATCATAATGATTCAATAATAAGTTCAGATCTGAGATCATAGCACTCGAACCCTAGTGACAAGCATTAAGCACAACAAGTTGTAACAAAGTCAAATAACAAAGTCAAATAGCACTAATAGAGATACTAGGCACTATGCTCTAACAATCTTATTTGATTACATGATAGAACTCATCCAATCCCTACTATCCCCAAGCCTACAGCAGGGGATTACTCACTCATGTATGAGGTAAACATGGATGGTTAATGGAGATGCGTTGGTGATGACAATGGCGATGATCCTCTCCAAATTCCCCGTCCCGGCAGGGTGCCGGAACAGAGTTTCTGGTTCTGAATTTTATCTCTGGTGGTGGCGGTGTAGCGGAACTCTTTTCTGCAAAGCGTCGAACCCCCCTCGGTTTTTAGGTCAAGGGATAATTTATAGGCGCAGAGAGAGCCCGAGGGGGTGCATGGGGTGGCCACACCCCGTTAGGCGTGGGCAGGGCCCACCCGCGCCTGGCAGGGGTGTGGGGCCCCCAGGCATCCACTATGTTTCGTCTTCTGGCTCCGTGGATCTTCTCGTGAAATATAATTTTTGGCATATGTTTCAGGATTTTTCCTGATAGTTGATTTTCTGCACAAAAAGTAGACACCAAGGTAATTCTGCTAAAAACAGCGTCAGTCCGCTGTTAGTTGTATCCAAACCAAACAAGTTTAGAGGAGAAACAATAGCAAAAGTGTTCGAAAAAGTAATACGTTTTGGACGTATCACTCGTGTTGCTTGTCTATTAGCCGAGCAAGATCTCTAGTGCACTCCTCTTCTTTAAACCTAAATCCATCAATTATGGGCATTGACGTGATCACCCCACGTCAATAGGTGTTTCAACAAGCGTTGCATGCATAGCGCCAGAAACAACTTTCCACACACATATCAACGCCCATGATGAAGAAGAGAAGGTCATGCTCGCCCGGTATGTCGATGAGCCGGCTCTCCTATGAAGGTGGGAGAGAATTGTAGAATCAAGATTAGGGAGAAATTGTTAGGTCTAGTCTTGATTAGTTTATCTACTTAGTTGTTTTTATTCTGCATTTATTCAGCTGCATGTAGTGTGACATGTTTTCAGTAGGTGCAGATGGTGAGACGTCGGACACACGCATCGAGCCCACGCATGCGACACCCCGCCCTTCGCTCGTGGCCATTGTCGCCCAGCTCCGATGCATGAGGGATTCTGCAGCAGGCCGATGCAAAAACACAACCCAAACGGTCCATTTCTGTCTAGATAGGTCGACTCACAGACATAATTTGGGTCGCGGTCCTGCAAGGCCTAGCGGTGCGCCTAGCGGTCCGACGCATTTTGACCGCCCCCGCTCGCTGTTAGCGCTTGACGACCTCGATGTAATGGCGACGGGATATCACTAATCACCGCCAGCTTCCCGTGTGGCTGGTGTTTCTCACGCGCGTCTTCCCACCCACCGTCGGCAACATCCCGCGCCTAGCCATCCATTTTCCTCCATAGGCGTGGCCTATAAAAGATGACTACCGACGAAGTGAAGCACCAATAGACATGCCTCGCCACAACAGCGAGCAGGAGGTGCACGGTGCCCACGAAGCCGCGGTACACCAGATACGCCTCGTCGCCGACAAGGCGGTGGAGTTAGTGGCCGCGATGCGCAACGCCACGACCATGGCGGCGGCTGATAAGGCAATGCGTGATGGTGCCATTGCGGCAGTGACCAGGCTGAGGTACACTCGGTGAGCGGCACGTGAAGTAGTGGAGGAGCAGCGTATCGCACATGCGGATGCGGCCATGGCGGTAGCGATGGATGCGGAGGAGGAAGAGGTGGAGAAGGACGACGATGGCTTCCTCGCCGACTTCGGCAACGAGCCCGCGGAAGCCGTGCAAGAGAGGAGCGACGAGCAGTGGACCATCATCGAGTCCTACGACACCAGGCACCGCCTCGTCGAATCTCGCACTGTCACGTCAGCGGAGCGAGCGGTCCAAGAGAGCAGAGAGCATTGGGCAATAGAGATGGAGACGATATACGCCTGTCGGGCCGCCAATGAGGGGAGGGAGATGCGAGAGCTGCACGAGCGGATCAATGAGTACATGGCATGACGCTAACGCCACCGCCAGGGAACGCCATCAGAGCCGTCAGGGTGGCCACGCCGGCGCAGATGGTCTCTCGGTCCACGGCTGTGACCAGGACTAGGCGCGGGGAGCAGACGATGAGCAGAAGAAGTCATCGTAGTTTAGTTAAAATTAAACTTACATTTGGATGTAACTTGCTATCAACCTATGGTGAACCGACGGGTCGCGCGCGGTGGAGATGCCATGGCAGGTGATAGATGGATCTGTCTACGCGGACGAATCCAGCGGAGAAAGATCGAGAGAAACGAAAAGGACGTCGACTAGGCGCACACTACATCACGGTCGTGCATGCGCACCCGGAGGCAAAAGCAGAACATGGCTCGCGAAGTTGACTTATGAACGGGAGAAATAGATAAAGGGGATAATCAGGTGAGGTCCTCCCCGTATAAAAATCCCCACAGCCACAGGCCACAGGCTACAGCAGCCGCCACCCATATTGCCATTTGCTCGCCGCTCTACTGCTGCATGCCTATCAGGTCAACACACGAGTCGACGACGCAGCAGCTAGCTAGCGTTCTAGCAGGTGCTGTACACTGCCGTATACCCGTGATAGCCAGCTAGCGATCGGGATCCCAGTCGCTCAACAGAAGAGGGGTGGATCGAAGCAGCTAGAGCGAAGCTAGCACAGTGCCCCCTTGGCCCTTGCTCCTCGTTTCCGTCGTGGTTTTTGGGTAGGCGATGGTGATGGTGTACAGGGGCATCGGCTCCGAGAAGACGAAGCCCGTCCTTGCTCTCGCGCTGCTGCTGTCGTGCCTTCTTCTCCCCCTGGTCTCCTCCGTGCCTCTGTCGAGTAAGTGAACTGACACATGTGCGCTTGCACGGTCCCTTGATCCGAGTTCATCTTCCTTCCTCGTACGTTCATGCTTGTTTTCGTGCCTGTATTTATGTTTACCGATATTCTTGTCTTGTAGGAAGCGTGTCACTGGGAAATAATCCTCTGGCCTTGGATTCTAGCTTGGAGGTGCCTGTTCATCAGGTCAATCTCTCCCTCTTATCTCTCCCCTCTCCTGTAAATATATGTTTCTAGCTAGTATTGTTTCCCGTGTTAAATTTGTTGTGGCTCGATAGATGCCAAATACTATGAGTGTTACTTACCTGTCTGCTTCCTGCTTGACTACCAAGTGCCAATGGCTTGAGCCTAGAGCCATCACCACAGAGGCTCAACGCTAGCGCATACATTGTGCCGTACACGTGTATTTGACTAGCTGGCCATCGCACTCACTGGAAACACAAAAAAGAGTAATATTTGACTAGCTAGCTTGCGCACTCACACTCACTCATAGGTTAAGTCTGTTGAAGTGTATAAGTGGATTGCATTAGTCCTTTTTATCAGTTCGGACTTTTGGTTGTGTTGGCTACTGCATAAAGCTTGACATAGTATCAGAGCCTAAGGTCTCGATTTCGAGTCCTGGCTTTCGCAATTTATCTTAAAATTGCTGTTGACCCCTCTGTGTCCATGTATAGGCCTCTTGAGTCATACGTGAGTTTCGCGCGCCGTCGCTCTCTTCCGGTTGCACGTGCTGACTTCTCCCCGTCACACGTGAGAGGGAGTGTTGAAGTGTATAAGTGGATTGCACTAGTCCTTTCCATCAGTTCGGACTTTTGGTTGCGTTAACTAGTGCATGAAGCTTGACAAAGTCAAGTGCTCTTCTGTAGCTGGCCTCCACTACGTACGGCACTCACCACATATACATGAGTCCCGGCTAATGGTCGCAGGCGACACACTGACGCGGCATCCACAGGTTGACAAATGCATGCGCGTGTGGCCTTTGGATGATCGGAAGATCAGAACTGAACCTGGCTGTGTCGGCCGGCCGGTTGCCGGAGCACTCCCATGTCCAGTCACATGCACAGCCATAGATAAGCCGGGCAGGGCATAGTGCACCTCACATGCGTGGCCACTCCCCCAATCCCCGTTTGCCACTTTGTATTTCCCCCGCTCACACCACACGGCGCCTCCAAGGACATTCCCGGTGTCGCCTGCAAGTTGTTAATAGTCAGCTCGATTTGTGACACGAACTTACTTTCTGTTGCTCATGTATACAGGGCGTGGCAAGAACAGCTGAGGAGCGAAACATGGGGGGAGTGGCGGCGCGGATGGGCATCGAGGTCAACGACTACCCTGGGTCCAGCGCCAACGGCCGCCACGATCCTCCTAGGAGCCCCGGGAGGGCGTGAGAAGTCGGTCCATCTGCAGAACCTCGATGCATAGCAGAACATGCATGGATGTGTTTAGGAAGATTAGTGATGCATGGATCGATCTAGATAGCTCCTCAATTAAGTTGGGAAGATATCTGTTGGTGATGACTGATGACACCAATGGATTAATTAAGGCGGTCTCTGGCGTGTTGTTAGATCGAGTGTAAGCACGATCTTGTTATTATATATTAAGGAAAGATGATGTTCAAGTCTTTATATGTTGGTGCATGTACACGCCAATATCCATCTCAATGTCTGTCCATGTGTACTCCTACTACTCATGTAGTATGGCATGATGGATGTGTACCTACAACTTCAAATCATAATAGCTGGAGGGTGTTTTTGCTTGGTTCGTTCTGAATCTTTTATGTTCTCAGTTCTGAATCTAACACTGCTAACTAACTAGCATAGTATACTTTGTAAGTGAACGACTACTTTGGATAGACGAAAGCTCCCCGTGTCCAAACGTACTCCCCGAGTACCATTACAGCATTCAGCACCTGCCTAGGGCACGACAATAAGGACCCTCCCCAAGGGCCTCTATGTACAATGAACAATTCGTATTACCTCTGTCACAGCAAATATTTGAATCTACTGTAATAGGGTTCAGAATATAGGAGAGTTGAACATCTATAATTTCTGACGTGATGCTGGTTTTCCATATCAAATGGCAAGTGCGTAAATAAATATTTATGAGTTGGTTCGATTAAGTTCAAGCCAATTTTTTAAGTAGAGCTACATATATATAGTCTTCCAAGACCATAGATAAACAAAGAAATAAACCAAATGCATGGGTTTTCTTACTCATTTATTGCAGTGGATGCTCACTTGTGTGATGCCAATCGAGCTGACATGTTATTTCAGTGTGCACTAGCTGAATGGTCTATTAAAAACATGAAATAAGTATATTATTACCGCACTAAGCAAGCAATGCCAGCATTTCGGGACAAATCCATAATACACACTCAACATAATCTAGAAATTGATATTTGCTTATATCTAAGATAAAAAATCATGCATTCAGACAATATCATGATAGTTTGTTAAACCATACACTCACAACTTTTCACCAAGATACTTAAGGATACTAAGTATTGAGGGAGAACATACATATATCTAATTTATCAAAGTGACACAAAAAAATCGAGGACATGTGATTGAACATTTTAAATTTATACGTGATCTAGAGGAATTCGGTTTAACCAAGTATTTTTAAGGGTTTATTCCTCAAAAAGGGAATACCTTTGAACATCAAGTTTCTTGCAAATCTTTGTTCAAATTTAGTGCAAGTGTAAGTGCAATGTTAGGACATTGAAAATATTATATGTTAATAATTAATAACTTGTGAGGTAGTTAGTTTTTCTTGATGTAATGAAACTGCATTTACTAAGATCACATATTGTGGAGAAGCTATAAGGAGGTAAAAAAAAGTTATTATAAATAGATAATAATCAACTTGTCTTGGCTAAACTAATTGTATATGGGTTAGAAATTAAAAACTAAAAGATCTGGTGTAGTTAGGGGCGGATTTCAATGGCTACACCATGATGCACAGGCGACAGAGTCCAAAACTTTTCTTTAGCGATATTTGACATTAAAAATGAGCAGATGCACATGCATCAGGGACAAGGCCGCTAGCTGCACACGCAGACGAGGCCTTCCCGCCGCTAGTCACCACACATCCACGGAAGTTGCCTTGCCTTGTTTCCATCGACGCCACACACCCACATAGGTACTACATGTACCCTCGATGACTAGATGCATTGATTTGTCTTGTTTCAAATTAAGGATCAAATAGGAAAAAAGAGGCACTAGCCATCAGGGCGTCGCTCGCAACCGCAGGTGGCAGGCCCTCGGTGAACCCTCGACACACACGAACATGGGCTTGAAGCTCAGCGGCTCGGCAGCTCCTCTGATTAGGGATCTCCTCTCTTAATTGTCCTATGTCCGCTAGTCGACCTAGTGTTCATTCCGGTAGTCGGTGAAATCTTCATATTCAAATTTTGCTGATAATTCCCCAATATGTGTTCTGTTCTATTGTGGCTAGTGATGAAATATATGAATTTGTGTCCATATGTATCATGTTCAAATGTTTAAATGTTCTTAATCAATTTTTCAAGACTGTTGTGTATATTAATTTTTCGAACGTAGGTGTATTATGGACAGGTTTATTCTCAAAAGAAAATCTCCATCACAAGATGTCCTAAAAGACATGAATTGGAAATAGGATATTCAATATTATCCAGGAAAGAGGGAATTGATAGAACATTATCGTCCTAATTTGAGAAAAGTGGTAAAAAGAATCGATTGTACTAAAACATAAAAAGATAATGTGAAAACTTAGCTACTCGAGTACTATAATTTTGGCCATTCAACTATTACACTTGAAAACTATAAGTTATTGAGTCTTCGTGCTTGATGATGTATTTTGGAAATTGAAAATGCAAGATTTTTTTGCAAGTAACTTTTTGTCCTTTGTTTCATCCATATAGTAAGAATTTCGATTTTTGTGAGTACGTGTTTCTTTGTACTAAACATTATCTCTTAATAGAATGTCGCTTGAAAATTGTATGCCATACAGTATGGTGGCTCGAGCTCCGGCTTTGCCCCTATCGTGTAGTTAAAATACTTTGCTCTTGACGCTTCTAGACGAATCTCCGTCCTCATCAATGCCAACAGCAAAATCGTCGCATACGAGGTGGAAGAGGAGGCGGATATATCTTATTCTTGTCCCGCTCAACGGCGCCATAGCCACCATAACGTCGATGCCGGTTGACCAAACTCTAACTTTAGGGACTCTTCTACAGCGTCGGGCACAGGTCCGAGGTCCCCGCCCCCTTTCGTCTCTTGAGCGGCAAGCAGAGGAGGCAAGGACCCATCGATTTCTAGTCGTAGACGACGAGAACAAAGCAGATTGCGACGGCTGCTAGGGTTTTTACCCTAGCCGCCGCCTCTCTTTTTCTCATGGGAGGAGAGAGACGCGAGTTGACTTACCGTGTTTTGGTTCCCGACTCTTAGCTATATCGACTGCGAATTTACATCACTGTTAGCATAATTTACACGTACAGTAACAATTTACTGAAACTGTTTAAGTTGCAATGACCTTTCTAAAAGCACAATTCACATGTTTTCTTTAGGGAAATACAATTTACATATTGTACCTATAGCACTCTGACAGTAGTTTTTTTTAGACAAACTCTAACACTAGAAGGTTTCGCACCTTTTCCCGCACGGCCCAGCCCAGATACGGATCCTAGTGCACAACGTTTCCATCTTTCCATCTCCACGGCCCATCGTAGAGAGACCCTCGGATCTTTCATGCATGGCATTGCCGCACTCCGTCCTCCTCCTCCAGATTTACACACGTAGTACACCACAGCTGAAGACGTATGGTACGGTGCGCGCTCACAGAAGCAGATGTATTTTGCATAGTAGTAGTACTAATTGATGGTGCATCCGCGCCCTTGTAATCCTCAATTTCTCGTCAAACAGAAGAGGTGAACTTGGCGACTTCTCTTCACTGACTGCCTTGTGTGTCCACTCCAGACTCCAGACTCGATCGGTCTGGCTCCAAGAGCCAATCGATGGTGAAGCAGCGAAGCCCCACTTGCTATAGCTCAGTGCGGCTGTGCCCAACCGTTCCCTTTCGCCCCCTGACGTCGGTATCTTCTTCTCCGTCTACGCAGGCACGGTCCGGCGATGACACGGTCTCCTCGCCTCCTGGGTCCGGACCAAAACTCTCTGCGAGCGCGTGCGTGCGTTACCACCAAAATTCGGCAAATGTTATAGGCCCTGGACCACACACGCACGCTCCCGGGCTACTAGCGCGGGGCGAGCGTGCCGACACAGGATCTCGCCAGGGTCAAACGCTGCAATGTGCAATCTAAATTAAGTCATGCAGCAAACTCGGTTCCTTGGACTTCTTGGCGTGAGATTACATAGCGTTTATTTATTAGATCTCCATTTAGCCACACGCACCCATGTGACCTCACATGCCATGAACAGTGGCACCATGGAATTAGCCGAGGCCCTTGTACTCTGCTCCAGCGCCCAGCGGTCGTGCTCGATCGTCCATCCAAAATAGTACTCGGATTATAAGGCCTATGGACCATTTTGATAGGATTAAGAAAGCAATAACTTATCCCCTTGATTACTACATGCACCAATAGTTATACATGCATGAGAGAAGAGAAAGAAAAAGAAGACCATGCATTAGATGAGAAATGGTAATAAATGAGAAAGGCTTTGTAATTCCTAACATTTTAAAAAAGCTCTTAGGCCTTATAATCCCTAACGGAGGGAGTATGGCTCTATGGATTCGTTAATTACATCGGTTGGTGAGAAGGACCAATCGTAAGACGAAATTTGTTTGGTTTAATTGCATCAACCTTAGTCTAGTCATAGTGGACTACCTTCATAGTGCCCTAGGGCACGACAATAAGGACCCTCCGCAAGGGCCTTTATGTTGACCAATTTGTATTACCTCTCTTACGAAAAATATTTGAAGCAACTGTAGTAGGATTCAGAATATAGGAGAGTTCTACATCTATAACTTCTGACGTGATGGTTTTCCATATCAAATGGCAAGTGCGTAAATATTTTGGTTCGATTAAGTTCAGTCCGATTTTTTCATTAGAGCTACATATACATATATAGTCTTACAAGACTATAGACAAATAAATCAAATGCATGGATTTTCTTGCACATTTATTGCAGTGGATGCTCACTTGTGTGATGCCAATCGAGCTGACATGTTATTTGAGTGTGCACTGGCTGAATGGTTTATTAAAAAAATATAAAATCATTATCGCACTAAGCCAGCAATGCTAGCATTTGGGGACAAATCCATCAATCACACTCAGCATACTCTAGAAATTGATATTTGCTTATATCTAAGATAAAAAAAATCATGCATTCAGACACTATCATGATAGTTTGTTGAATCATACACTCACAGCTTTTCACCAAGATACTTATCAATGCTAAACATTGATGGAGCACATACATATATCTAATTTATCAAAGTGACACACACAAAATCGAGGACATATGCTCGAACCTTTTTAATTTGTATGTAATCTGGAGGAATTCGGTTTAACCAAGTATTTTTAAGAATTCATTTCTCAACGAGGGAATAACTTTGAACACCAAGTTTCTTGCAAATCTCTGTTCAAATTTAGTGCAAGTGTAAGTGCAACGTTAGGCGGTAAACCTATACATTAAAAATATTATATGTTAATAATCAACAACTTGTCATGTAGTAAGTTTTTCTTGATGTAATGAAAATGCATTTACAAATATCACATATTGTGGAGAAGCTATAAGAAGGTAAAAAAGTTATTATAAATGGATGATAATCAACTTGTCTTGGGTACACTAGTTGTATATGTGTTAGAAATTAAAACTAAAACACCTATGTAGTTAAAATACTTTTGCTCCTAACGTTTTCAGACTTACTAGCATATAAAATCATATTTAGCTATAGGTAGTGACAAGTACTTTATGACTTTGGCAACTCATATTCATAGATCATTGTAGATGCAGAATGGAACAATTATAGAAGCAAATTTTGGTGCAATAAATTTATAGCATTTTTTGGGTGTATATGTATATTCCTTTAACTCATTTATCGATTCTGTCCATCTAATATCAACACATTATATAATCTGACACAAGATTCATCTATACATGTATGAATCTACGTTGATTGAGGTCAAGTATGAAAAGAGAACACAAAAATTACAAACATGGAATGAAGATAGTCAAAAATATATCATATATGTGCTCATTCGAGATGTAGGAATATTGTAGGCGAAAGAGGACCTCCACGTCCACCTCTTGGTGCAAGAGTTGGAGTCGGAAGAGCTCCATGGTGGCCAATACATGCCACATCTTGCGAGGCGATCGAAGGGGGGAAAGAACTTTTCTATCGTTGGGAGTTGAGGGGCTGCCCCTAGGAACAAATCCGCAGTGTTTACGAACTGTAGGTAGTATAGCGACAACGGAGGAACGCAAAGGAACATGGGTCCGTCAAGAATTGTACACAAACTTATGAATTGAGAATTTTTATCACAACATCATAGCTGCTTATTTTGTGAGCAGGTATTCTCTTTTGTGTTTTATATTACCTTTGAAGCATTGGCTTCTTGTCTGCAACAATTGTTAGTATTATATGCAGTAGCAAATTACCAACCATGTGGTTCGTCCTTGGACTCTTAGCTATGCTAAGTCCTTAGATATGTTTCACGACACATATTTCCAGCACCCTTAGCATAATTTACATGTAACAATTTTCTGAAACTAATAAAGTTGGAATGGCCTTCCTAAAGCACAATTCACATGTTTTCTTTAGGGAAATATAATTCACATGTTTTTTAATCATATAATTCACATGTTGTACCTATATAGCACTCTAACAATACAAGGCTTCGTATTATCAAGCACACATTCTTTTCCCGCGCGGCCCAGCCCAACCACGAAGCCTAGTGCACAGCCCTCCATCATTCCATGTCCACGACCCAATATAGAGAGGACGGTCGGATCTTTCATGCATGCTCAGTTTCTCTCTCAAAAAATTATCCCATGCTCAGTGGGGAACTGTGTATTATTAAAATTTTAAAAGCATAGAACCTTGGCATTGCTGCACTGGCGCACTTCGTCCTCCTCCAGATTTATAGACGCGTACACCACAATTCAAGACGTATGGTACGGTGCGCGCTCACAGAAGCATAAGTATTTTGTGGAGTAATTGTTGGTGCGTTCGCGCTTCTATCTCCCCCGTGTAATCCTCATCAAACAGAAGAGGCAAACTTGGGGTGTGTTTGGTTGCTCGTTTTTCCGTTTCTCATATGGGGTAGGAAGAAATAAGGGTGTTTGGTTCTGCGCGGCAGAAGGAATTTTTGCATCGCACGAGTTTTAAAGCGACCCTCAGTTTGGTCCTGGAGGAACACCCACATCAGGCGTTCTCACTGAGCCAAATTCTTCTCGCACTCGCGGCGGAAGAAGGTGCACGCGCTCGTGCAAAGGAGGGATAGCGGGAGCTCGCATAATCCGACAGGAGAAATTGGGGTTACCACCCGCCGATTCGCGACGGCTATTTACACCGCCCCTCCACCGGATCCAAAATCCCCGCCACCATTTACCCCAATTTCTAGCTCTCTCTCTCCAAATCCCCTTCCTCACTGACGAGCAGGTAAGAGGCGCCTCCTACTCCGGTGGCTCTAGCTTATCTCCGACAAGTCTTCCTCCTTGGCTATGTTCGACATGCCGTCCTCGTCAGGCGAGATTGAGATCATGGTAAGAAACATCTCTCCCTAGCTCTCACAGCTTAGATCTGTTGACATGTTCTATCTCACGGTTCTAAGTTGTGAGTTGGTGTTCTAGATCTGGACCTGAGCATTTTGGTAGTCAATATTCATGTTGTCCTATGAGGATTACCATGTGTTGTAGATAGGATTAGTGGTGTATGTATAGTTATTCCCCTAGAACCGAACACATTATCTCTGGTGCCGTAAGAGAAGGTTGCGTCCTCTGGTCTGTTCGCAATCTCTGTGTTGCCTCTGCGTTATATGCCAATGTCTGATGCGGTGGCCAGGAAGAAGTTGGCCATGTCATGGCCAGCATCTCTGTCCATCTTCGTCCTGAATCGGGTCGTCCAGTTGATCGGGAAAGGGGGTTCAGTAGTTTGGGGATTGAGACATGAGGACATGCGTTTGATTGTAGAGGATATCTTCAAGTTCTGTGGCCGGACAGTCACTCCGAACCAGGTATACAACCACATGCGGACAATGAAGATTACTATGTGCACATCAAGGTATGATATATTTGCACTTGCATCAGTTTTTGTAATGCTCATATATGAACTACATGTCATGAACTAATTGTGATTCTCATGTAGGCTCAGCCATCGGACACTGAGTTGATTAACAAGACAACTATGCTCAGATGAAGATCATATACGGTCTGCGTATTCCCGTTGTGCTTGTCTCTGTGATGACGATACACCATGCTCTTACCCACCTAATAGAGCACAACGGAAAGGCGACCATGTATCTTGCCATGACACCTAAACGTAGGTTAAGCTGGTTCACGGTCTTTCTGAACAAGCACTACCTCTGAGCAGCTGACTGAGTTGTTCGAGAAGGTGCTAGTAGCGATGTTGATGATGATGGATGTAATGTGTATTTTGGAGTAGCTAGGCTGATCAACTATGGTTGCGGTGACCCCTGAACTTTGGTGTGGATATTTTGAGAGATGATATTCAATTATAACCCCCTTCGTATGTGATAAACTAGTGCCGCGTCATGGCTAGTTGCTCGTAAACTCGTGCTACAACACACACGCCATGACCGATTATAAGCCAGGAGTAATCAAACACGACCTTGGCGCTTTTCTCTTCACTGACTGCATTGTGTCCACTCCAGAGTCCAGACTCGGTCTGGCTCCAGTGGTCGAGCTCACACGACGAATCGATGGTGAAGCACAAGCCCCACTTGCTAGATCAGTGCGGCCGTGCCCAACCGTTCCCGTTCGCCCGGTGATGACACGGTCTCCTCGCCTCCGACCCAAATCTCCTTGCGCGTGCGAGCGTGCGTTACCACCAGAATTCGGCAAATGTTATAGGCCCTGGACCACAGGCACGCTCGCCGGCTACTAGCGCGTGCCGACACATGATCTCGCCAGGGTCAAACGCTGCAATGCGCAGTCTAATTAAGCCACGCAGCAAAAACTCGGTTCTTTGGACTTCTTGGCGTGAGATTAAATACTCCCTTCGATCCATATTAATTGACTTTGGTTTGTTCAATTTTTGACAAATTCAAGTTAATTAATATGGACCGAAAAAATATTAAATAGTGTCTAGATTCATTTAAATATAAATAAATTTGAGTCAATTAATATGGGCCAGAGGTAGTAGCGTTTATTTATTAGATCCCCATTTAGCCACACGCACCCATGTGACCTCACATGCCATGAACAGTAGCACCATGGAATTAGCCGAGGCCCTTGTACTCTGCTCCAGCGCCCACCGGTCGTGCTCGTCCTCGCATGGCTAAATATGGCTCTTTAGATTCGTTAATTACACCGGTTGGTGGGAAGGACCAATCGCAAAGACGAAATTTGTTCGGTTTAATTGCACCAACCTTACAAATCAGGGCGCGGCTGAGCTAGCCATACATATCCATCAAGGTGATATACAAGGACTATATTATGATGGCTAAGTTGCGCTCACCTCTTCTGTTTGTTGCTTATTATGCTAAGCATGTTCTCCGGTTGGACGGAACCTTGTAGCATTTGGTAACGAGCGAGGAGATCCATCACGGCTGGAGCAGGTGTGGCTTGGCCTGATCGATGCTTACACCTTTCGCGTGACCCGCCGTAATGAAGTGGTTAGTTAGCAGTCTGTTTGGTTTTACACTGTGCAGCTACAGCCTATACAGAGATAAAGAATTGGACTTCATTTCAGTCGCTTCGGTTAGTTTGTTCCTCGTTCGCCGTCTTTTCGGCGGAAGGAAAATGTCTCTTTTAACGGTGTTGTTGCGATGCGTCGGTGTAACGTGTCAACCGCGTGCCTTGCTTTTTGTGAGAAAGAAGCTTCAGTATCCAGTCACACATGCGATCGACCGAGTAGCTGGAGTACACCGGGTAGGATTCTTCAGCTTCACTGTCTTCCATCTTGACGCCAGGTGCTAATCAGTTACCCCTTTCTGACTCCGATGTAAAAGGAGTCGGTTTCACTACGAAATGCAACGCTTAACCGGACCTTAAGGTTATCTTCCACTGCTGAAAACATATATAGTAGCTATATAGAAATTACGCAGAAATATGATAGAAATGCATGCAGAAAATAGGAAAACAAAGTTTGTATTTGATGCGTATAAACCACACAAATCCTAATCAAGTGGTCAAAAACCAACAACTCATGAGAAGTTAAGGTGTAAGGAAGGGAAACTCCAACAGTGCTCCTATTTCAGACACCGATTATGTACGAATTGATCAGTTTGCAGTGGTTCGTATATCCATTGGTTTACACGCTATATACATAATCATAGCAACATTCAGCATAACTGCGACATTATAACAATTTTCGAGAGCATTTCACACCAGCATTTTAGCAAATATTATATGGATATTACATATGAATATCAAAGCAACAATATTTCAACCACATATTATTTAAAATATGTCAAATCTCACACGATAACACCACAAAATACATAGATGTCTCACGACAGTCTCACAGAACATAGACAATCTTTTTATTACAAGTTTTCAATACAACATCTCATATATTCAATAGATATAGCAATGGATAGTAGAAATGTTGAGTTGAAACTTGGACGATTAGAGCCTCATTCCTCGGTGACAATGGATTCATTTGCATCCTACAATTGAAGAAACACTAAAGCTTAGCAAAGTTACACATCACAAGAATGCATAGTGAAATTAGGGGAGTCGTCTCCGTCGCTTCCCCTGGCCTGGCAGCTGCCTTGTGCCCTCGACCCTTGTCCAGTCGTGCGACAACGACCTGGGGCGACTGCGACCTAGGGCTTTACAGCGTACGGAGTAATTAGGGGATTAGGGATTAGCAATTACTACTTAGGTGGGCCTTTAGGTCTGGTGCTTGGAAGTTGGGGCCTGTTATTGAGTAAATATTGCACATGTAAAAAAATCTCACTGACATGTGGATCCCCACGTGTCAGTCGGGTCCGTTGGATATCCATAAAGCGAAACCAGTACCCATGCCCATCTCATGAATTAGTGGATATCGGCCCCATGAAATCCGTGGATGTAATTAGGCATCATACCTTTACCCGCCGGGTCGGATATCCGTGGATACCCGGATCCATGGATAAAATTGCCATCGTTACGTCTCCTATTGTTCGCAGCTAGGCATTATTTCTCATATTTTATTTTGCACATTACACATATAATAATTTAGTGAAAATGGTAACAAATTAAAATAGCACTACAAGGTAGTTCATGAAACACACAAATTCTTCTACTTAGTCTACTAGTTCTACTAACCCTAACCCTAGATCGACGATTCTATTCATCGTTGGTGGAGCGCAGACCCTCAGCTGCTGGCCGGTGTGTGGCTTGCTGGAGGGCCCGAGATGGACAAATAGATGTGCAACCCGGACACGCGGGTTTGTCCGCTGGACTGCAAAGCCAACCCAAATTTGAACCGAGAATGAGGAAAAATGGACCGGTCTGCGCCGCGTGCCATCGTTAGACCTTGCCCCCTATCCGAATGGATTTTTTCGCATGGGCTCCATCCATTGTGGGGCATCGTTGGAGTTGCCCTAACATTATAATTATGCCACCAAGTGATAATTTACCCTTTATCCAAAAATATGATTTTGTATTGTTCTTCACACGAATAAACTCTAAAAGGAGGTATAAGTGGGTGTTAGAATTCTAGGATTTATGGAGGTCGAATGAATTTTTCTACTTTTCCTATGAGTTTCTAAGAATCACATGGACTAGTAGCGCTAACAAAGAAAACCTAATCCTATTATAGCACTATTTATGTTTTACCCAATGTTTTTCTATGAAGCGAACCAGTCCAATGAATGTCTAGGAATATGGTAAGTTGGCCATGTCTTGAACTTATTATAATTTGACATGTGTGCACGCAATCATGTATGTGCGCCACATACCACAAATAGTCATCAAACACAAGACTACAACATGCACTTCAAAAATTGTAATATGATCTCAATTTATGTGAACAATAGCAGGGAGCTATGGGGGAGCTTGTCAAGGATATCTAGGGGGTGGGGTTGGCAAAACAAACAAAAAATAGCGTCATCTGGCGGAGCAAAATGCTGATTTTTTTTAATTTGTAAAATAAATCATTCAGTATTTTTGTAAAATAAATGACCCAAGTAATTGGCCCCGTCAAACACCCATGTTCTTGCTTCAATCTTGATCTTGAAGAAGATGATGGCGGGCATGGTACTCAAGTTCTTGAAAGTCCTAGCATTGCACTCAATCCAAAGCTTCCATGATGTTAGCATAACATGCAATGATATCGTCTTCTTCTTAGTCGAATGAGTGAGAGCAAGGTGGCTCCACCAAGATTCGACACCGTTGAAGCCCAACCAAATTTGAGGGTCAAAATCCTCAAGCTTAAGCCAATATTTAATCATGCACCATACAGATGGAGTAACAACAATGGAGAAGGTGGCAGTCCGTCTCGTCAAAACGACGACAAAAAGGACAAAGTTTTCCATTAGGCCATCCTCAGCGCACCAAGCGATCCACTGTCCACTCATGGTTTTGCATGATAAGACACCCAAAAAAATGCATTTAGGAGGCACCCAATTCTTCCAAATGAGAGAGTCCATTGGAGAGTGAACGAGGTCGGCGAATTGGGCCATATAGCAGAATGGCAAGAATAGGATCCAGAGTTGGTGAGCTTCCAAATAATTGAGTCGTGTGTGTTATCCATAAGATTGACACACAAAGTGAAGTGACAAAGGTTCGAGAACTCTTGTAGATGATGCACAGAAAGCCCGTTGGAGATGCCATTTTGAGGGATCCAAGTGTTATCAGTAAGCGGTTTGTGAACGCTCCAATTTTCCCTTTTTAGATATCATAAGATGGCGCAATAGTTTTTAGGATGATCCCCTCCGCTCAAGGAGCTTCCAAAAAAAATTGCTTTAATACCATCACTAATGGTGAATTTTTTCATCGTATAGAAGAGTTTCATGTCATCTTTGTTGCAAGGGATATTTATCCCCACCCAAGGTCTCTCCAGCGTCGTCCCCTAAGCAATCTCCCCCACAAAACTTAGATGCACTTCATATGATTCCCTAGTGCAAGCTCCATGTACGTTTGAGTCTCGCGTGCACAACATAACCCATGATGTAGCATCATATAAGTCTCCAACTTCCCAATTGTCATGTTTGATATTCCCTCCGTCTAGAAAAGATGTTAGAGTTTTATACTTATAAATATATACAAAGCTAGAAAAAATTGTGATAACTTTTACGGGAGGGAAGGAGTATTGGATCTCAAAAATGCAAATTTGGCCTCTTTGGGCTGATGATTTTGCGTGTGGTAGCCCATTTTGCACAAAATTAGGATATCTAGAAATTAAAGAAAGAACCAGAAAATCTAGAAAATATCAGATGAGACCAAACACTCATAATTTTTTTTCAAAGATATGGCTAAGATATTATATGCATTTATGAACATGCAGGCAAAGAAAAAATAGAAAAGACAATAAATGTAGAAGAAAATTGGATACGGTGTGGCGCCACATGAAGAAAGCAACACCAAGGCAGATATTTTTTCCATGAAATTATGTGACATAGTATGATGAGCTATTTTTACTATACTTTTAATTTCCCCCTTTATAATCGTGCCGAGTTCCCCCAAAACAAGTAAAATTCTAGAAAATTTAATATTTCTGTTGCAATTTCATGACTTTATTTGTTTCTTTCATGACAGTTTCCTAGAATTTACGTTTTCTATTGGAAACTTCTTATCTTATTTTGTAAATTAACTTATTGTTTGCAATTCCCATAAATTTCTCGATCTAAAGATTTTTAATTCCTTAAATTTGCTGAACCTCCACTCCTTAAATCTGGGCTGTCAAGTGCGCGCTGTTCGTTGATAACTTGATATATGAGTTCCTTTGTGCCATCCCCAAGTGACCAGCCATTTCCATGTGACCATCACTAAAATTTCGGCAACGGAAAGGAGTTGTCCTGTTCAACGTGCAAGCGCGGTCAAGGATACGCATTCAATAATCAGCTGAATCAAACGCAGTCTTATATATCTGCCATGTGAAACCGACGAAAACTCTACTTAGTTAATCAAACACGATCACGGCATTGACGTTGTCGTGCTCACACTATTCCTCCATGCGCCACTATCACGGAGGAGAGGAGTCCATTTGTTGCGCGTCAGGAGCAATCTTCTCCCTACACAAAACATAGCAGCGTGACGTCTTCCGTTCCTTGACAAAAAATATACTAGTGGGCAGGAAAGCTGAGTTCGGTTATATCTTCTCGTCATGGGTTCCCATTTTCCAATCAATCGAGCAGAGCCGCCACTTAACCGTGGAGCATCGCCGAGTCCTCCTTTTGCTTCGCATCGGTCGCCGAGATGACGCCCAGTCGCCCGTCTTTTATGGCTACCGGTTCGCGACGCGTCGCAGTCTTTCCGAGACTGACCGGGCGCTCGCCGTGACCGTGTGTCAGACTGACGGGACATTCCCCGATCATGCGCCAGGGCGACGAGACGGGACATTCCACGGAAAGATCGAAACGGGGAAAAGCACTGGGCGCAAGGACGACATCGGGCGGACGAGAGGACGAAGGGAAAGTCGCTAGCCGTGCTTTTAATGCGCAAAATTCTGTGGCAGAGACGTGCGCGGCTGCTGCGAAGCTTTTGCTGACAGTAGTGGTGCGTCGTCGCGCACTTGTGCACGGGAACTTTTGGTCCAGAAACGCACAATAGCTAGAGAGAGATAGAGAGAGAAGGGAGTGGCTCGTACGGCGCCAGAGCCAGCCAAAGAAGGGAGGAATGACCCATCGGAGGTCCTGCCACGGACAGTCGGACACGTCCAAAAAGGTGACCGTAACGTGTGCGGCGTTGACATCTCGACGGTGCGCCTGCGCTCCTACCTCCGTTCCGTTCCGTTCGGGAGCGGCTGCATGTGGCGCGTCACCATTTCTGGGTGTGTAGCGCGCGGCGGGAGAAAAAAAAAGTAAGTAACGGAGAAACGCCTCCGACGGTCAGTTACCACCACCGCGCGCCGCCACGCGCTGTTCCCGTCCACACCACACCCCAGTGGCCGAGCACGTCAAGCGACGAGACGGGACGGGGACACGTCGACGACCGAGCCCAACCCCGATCGATCGAGGCCGCCGTGCGGGGAGGGGTGGGGTGGTGCGTGCCGAGTCCCCAACCCCACCGATCCGATCGGCAAATCCCAAGCAGGTTCCTTCCTTCCTTCCCCCACAGATCCCGACGCCCCCACCACACCGCCCCACCTCCCTCCCTCTCTCTCCTCTCCACCAAAACTCGCGCACCAGACCAGACGCAAACAGGTGGTGAATCGCCCTTCGGCCCGCGCCACGCCGCGCCATGGCCGAGTGCCGGAGCCTCATCGAGTTCCTCCGCGCCTTCGAGCACCACCGCAGGGCCGCGGACTCCTCCTTCTCCCGATCCAAGCGCGCCTCCTCCCCATCATCCCACCACCACCTCACCGCCTTCTGCGACGACCACTCGCCCATGGCGGCCGTCGACGCGCTCGTGCTCCTCGCCGTCCTCGGTGCGCTGGGGTTCCTCGTGATCCCGCACGCCAAGCTGCTCCTCCTCGAGGCGGCCGCGCTGCTCACCCCGGCGGCCTCCTGCCTCCCGGCCCCCGCCCTCGCGGGCGCCGCGGCCGCCGTGGCGACCGCCGTGCTGGGCTGGGAGCTTCTGGGACACCACGCGCGCAAGTGCGGGAAGCCGCGCTGCAGGGGGCTCAAGAAGGCCGTGGAGTTCGACATCCAGCTCGAGACGGAGGAGTGCGTGCGCGGCCGCCCCACGCTCGCCGCGCGATCGGCGCTGCTCGCCGCCGCGGGGGCGCGCCCCGTGTATCTCGGGGACGCGCACAGGGAGCTCGAGGTCGAGCTCCGCAAGATGGCGCCGCCCAATGGACGCACCGTGCTCATCTTCCGCGCGCCATGCGGGTGCCCCAAGGGACGCATGGAGGTCTGGGGCGCAAAGAAGGTGCGCAGGATCAAGAAGTAGATCAGATACCTTCTTCTTGACGATGCTCCTATAATAACTAGAAATACTAGTACTCCTATATAAGTTGTGCCCTCGGTAATAAGTATAGGATGAGGGAAATAAAGGGATCATCATAGAAATAGTTTTTACTGGAGTATAGTACTATCAGAGTACCCGATGATAGACTGTCTGTCGATTATGTCTGTGTTACCATGCAGAGGATATATGTTTGGATATATAGATATAACCCTGCCTGTTCATTCTCTGTTTATCATCAGACTCTGCATATATACATACTAGCGCATACCAAAGGTTGCTCTTCTTACCAGATGCATTTCTATTGCCTGATTGGTCTCTGCTGGTCATAGTTTTTCTTATACAGCAGTGACTTTGATGCTGAAAAGTTTCTTCTTTGATGCCACTGTGTTTACACTTTCTATCTGACACTAGTTTTTTTGTTCCTTTGCCCTTTATGGAATGCTATTTTTACTCGATTCATGGTGTCGTGGGGTAAAATTCTAGCTCCTTTATGGCATGGATGATATCTGTTTTTTTACTAGTATTATTTTTCCACAAACTACTAGTTGAGATTCGATGTTCTTGTATCTTGATCACTCAGTCCTAGTTTGTTAATCCAATATACTCTTCTACATTTTCAGATGCCAACTTTAAAGTTTGCTTGAACTTCATGTGGGCAAGCTATAGAGTGGCTTCCATGAAAAACAAAATCAACAGCTTAACTGAATTTAAAACAAATGCATTTTCTTGTTTTATCTTGATTATGATACTGGCAATAAGAATCAGGTTCTGGAATTTCTATGCTCTCTTTTCATCCTCCTATGACATGCTTGATGCCACTGTGTTTACACTTCTATCTGACAGTACTCTTTGTTCCTTTGCCTTTTATGGAATGTTATTTTTACTCGATTCATGGTGTGGTGGGGTAAAACTCTAGCTCCTTCGTGGCATGGATGATCGTTGTTCTTTTGCTATTATTTTCCGTGAATTACTAGTTGGGATTGCGGTGTTCTTGTATCTTGATATTCAGTCCATTCAGTCCTAGTTTTAATCCAATATACTCTTCTACATTTTAAGATGCCAACTTTAAAGTTCGCTTGAACTTCATGTGGGCATGCTATAGAGTGGCTTCCATGAAAAACAAAATCAACAGCTTAACTGAATTTAAAACAAATGTGTTTTCTTGTTTTATCTTGATTATGATACTGGCAATAGGAATCAGGTTCTGGAATTTCTACGCTCTATTCATCCTCCTATGACATGCCTGTGCCATATTGGAGGCACAATCCGCACATTTCCCCCTACCCAGTAAACTTTGCATTGCCCATCCTTTATGTCTTTTGACAAATAACTATGTATTGCTGGTATGCTTATTTTACCATATCACTCCATTGTCTCATAAATATAATATAATCTAACACATTTCTTCGTTTGTTTTCTTTAACTGCTGTCAATCTTATTTTGCCCATTCTTTTAATTAGCACTTGTGTCATGGGTTATCACCTCCTAACCTAGACATACTTTTAGTCACTTAACTATGCTCATAAGTGTAATATAACATATCTCTTCATCTGTTTTCTTTACTTGCTTTCAATCTTATTTTGCTCATTCTTTTCATTAGCGCTTGTGGCATGGATTGTCACCTCCTAACATCGTTATTTGTCACATTTCTTCCTTTGTAAGTGTCGTTTTGTAAGACATGTCAAAGAAAACATCGTTCTGTTAATGCATTTTATAGAACGTAGTTTTTTATAGCTTTATTATGACTAAATGATAAGTTCAGGTGTCAAATGTTAAGACATGTCAAAAGAAAACATCCAGGATGCAGTTCAGGTGTCAGAAAGCTGAGGTGGGGTCTAAATACTCCATAACCTCTGATTTTCTAGCTATTGGTGGATTGTTCGTGATGATTGAATTAAATACTAGCACACTTTTTTGTTTTATTAAATGTTAAGCAAGGTCACAGAACTACGATAGTTCCAGGCAGTGAAGAAACTGAAATCTGTTACCTGATGTTCAGCTTGGGTGTAGTATTCAGTTTGCAATTGTGGAAGTCTTCTTCCCAATTCATGCTTTTGAGTTATGGCCTGCTTGGGTGTATTATTCAGTACTGTATTAGTCACCTATCTACTGTTATGCAAGCACTGACTACTGTCTCAGACTTGACATGAGGTCATGAGGCAAAGCATATCTCAGACTTCACATGGAAGCAAACAGGAGATTGAGCACACCGACAACACGTCAAACACAAAAGCAGACAACCTACAGGTCTAAACATCAGGAAATTGTCTCTGTTTTTGACACTTGTGCCAGCACAGAACAGCACCAGGTCCTTGTGGTATTATGAACTGCTGTGCTTCTACAGAAAGTACCTCCATCAATTCAATTGTTACAGCATAGCTAGCACTATGGTTCTCCTCCAGCCATCCATTTAGACCTTGAGTTGATCTGTGCATACCAACTTACCCTAGACGTGTTAAATACACGGTACAAACAACACGTACAGGTTTGATCTCTGAATCTGGAACAAACACAAAGTGGTCTTCCAGGACAGAGACTGAAATCTCGAAGAACGCAATCCTATTAACTATTATCAGAGTAAAAATACGATTAATCTCATACGTACCAAACTTTTAACTCGTCCCGAGAAGCTTCCCGCTGTACAGCTGAGAAGAAGATCAGAAGAAAAACTCAAGATAGCACGCAGAGTACTGCATCCTCCAGTTATTGAAAAGAAAGGTCTGAAGAACAAAGAGATAAACAGAGCCAATTGCAAGTTTGTGCTCGTTTCAGTACACACACCCGGCCCAACAGCCCGAGCACCGCTCCCATCTTCCCCTTCCAAAAGCCCAACCCTGTCCCTAACCAGTAACCACCTGGCCCAAATTAATTGACATAGATTTATGTAAAATGTTGCATAAATCTGTCTAGGTTCAGTATGTTGAGATAGAGGATCCTCACATTGATTTTCTTGCATCTGTCATTGCCTAATAGAAACCGCTGCTGCCTAGCAAATCCTTTGTTTAGCCGCAACTGATCAAACCTTCTCTTCACAGACAGACAGCATGCTGATTTATTTATGTTCCTTATTTAAAATGGGACAATGCTCTGCGTCCCAAAGACGATGGGATTTTTCCAATAGTCCTGCTTCTTCTCGCACCACGTGTCCCAAAAAAGCCCTCCAATCCGGTTTTGCTGCAAAATTGTCTGCTACATATGTCCCCGCTTTTGCTTCTGAAGCAAAAAAAATGTTCGTTTTAGAAATAGAACGACTCGCCGGAGACATCATCGGAAAAAACTCGCCGGTGACTCTCGTCAGAGACCTTGTAGCAAAAAGTTGACACTGTTGTAGCAAAACCATAAGACGGTTGTAGCAAAAAAGTTCTTCTAATGTAGCAAAAAACTGACTTCGCCGGAGACCTCGCCGGATACTTTTCTAGACACCTCGTCGGAGACCTCACCGGGGACCTCACCGGGGATGTCGCGTAGCAAAAAAAAGAACGTTTGTAGCGAAATAATAATTGTACTATTGTAGTAAATCCATTGACCGTTGGTAGCGATGACATCGACCGTCGGTAGCAAAAATCCGTCGCCGTACAGGTAGCAACAACATCAGCCGTTTCTAGCAGCCCCTCGTACCCCTTGCAGCAGCGCCGTCGGCCGTCGGTAGCAACCACGACTACCAGGGAGCCTGGCATCTCCAACGAGGACAGGCTAGGGGGTGTCGTTCCTTGCGGCGGTGCTTGGCGGGACATGCTAGGAAGCCGACGGCTAGGGGTTCATGCGTGGAGGAGCTAGCAGAGAAGGAAAGCTCGCCGGTGAGGAGCTAGCAGCGCGGGCCGGCGAGCCGGCGAAGCAGCAGCGTGAGGGCGGCGCGCGCCGACAGAGAAGCAGCGCGGGCTCGCGCGTCGGCGGAGGAAGACAGCTGGAGCGGGCACCGTCGGACGAGCAAGCCGCGGGCTCGTTCTTGGCCAAACAGGTGATAGCATGAAAGGGATAAGGAAGAGTTAAGGACTGGTGGGGCCTACCCACGTTGCGTGCGGTGCGATGACCCGGACGATGGAATCGTCCGAGGGATTCCCCCGGATCGTTTTCCTTTAAAATAGAAGTGAATTCCACTTTTTACCCGTTAATAGAAATCTATCTAGTTTACTTTGAACCCTTGTTTTCTAATGCATATCTATTGGGTAAGTCGTGAGGTGACAAAAAGGCTTAAAAATACCCTGACGATGACATGAAGTGGAACAGATGGATAGACAAATTCTTGGCATGATTGCCGATGTCACCCTCCGATTTTTACAGATATGTCATGCCACATTGACGTAACATGCTAGTCCTATCTAATGAAGACAAGCAGAGTGCCAAGCTGGGGTTAATTCGTGTTCATTTGATTTGGTGAAGGGAACATTTGCAATGGAGCGCCAAGATCACAGGTGGTAACGAGGAGGCGTGCAGGCAGCCTATGCAAATCGCTTAGCGGTTTAAGACCCATCAGGAGCCTGATTCATGCAGCTGCAGTCTCTGATAACGGAGGCCAGATCTGGCAAACAGTAAGATTTTATCTCTTGCTTTTTTTTTTCAAGAGTGTGGAAGGTGCCAGCTCACACCCACACAAAAAAAGTGAAACGTGGTGCGCGTGGCGCTCCAAAATCAAATCTTAACCGCATCTGAAATATTCGATCCGACCGCAGGAGATGGGATACACAAGTGGTATACCAGAAGGTGGTCACAACTGACACATAATGGAAAGCACACACCAGACACCACACCAGCAACAGGCTAGGCCCTACTTCTTATCCTTCTACAGCGATTCATCCAGGAAATTACTCTCCCGGCCCCAGTAGGATGATGTGCGAACGTTAGTAGTACTCGCTTGGTCGTCCAAAATAACCAACTTTGGTTTTAGTTTGCATATATTCAAATGTATTTATATATTAAAATGTGTTTAGATATATTCAAATCTAAGCAAACCTAAATCGATTATCCTTTTATGGAGGGAGTACATTAATTACCACTACAGAAAATTTCGAGTTTGGTTATAATCTTCTACTACTACTAGTCTGAATTTTGAAGACATTCCAGCGGATTGTGTTTCAGAGAAGAGTTGCCCTCTCATTAGGATTCAGGCGTTACGTGTGGTGTAGGAACTAAAGTATTATAGATGTGAGGCAGCAACGAAGTAGGGGTTTTTCGGTTGAGAAGATTTTCAAAGAAAGTTTATAGGATTCCAATCCATATACTCCCTTCGACCCATATTAGTTGACTTCAATTTGGATGTATCTAGACAAGTTTTTATAATAGATACATCCAAATTGGCGTCAACTAATTATTGTAAATATAAGCAATAATCCATATGATTTAATCTGAATAATAAACTGATAAATCATGATCATACAGACAGTAGTAAAACCAATCATGCAGATCAACAAAGTAGATGAACAGATTACATCTATAGGAGATAAACCTATCACATCTACACCAAACACTAGAATAAAGAACTATAGCATAATCTGAAAAAGACAGTTAACTATTACGTACAGTGTAGGCTGAATAGCAGCCGCAGCGGTCGCAGCAGCGTCGCCCATGTTGTGGTTGTCGAAGAGGTCGCTGACGTCCGGGAAGAAGTCGTCGTTCGGGAACTCGCCGTCGGACGACGACGTGGTTGCCAGTAGTCGTGCTTGAGCGTTCCCCAAAAACCTGATCGCCCCTCACCCGTACAGGTTCACGAGAGGCGGGGTTCCGGAGGCCTACTGTCCCGATCTGCGGTGCACGCCGCAAGCCGGAATGGAGAAGACGAAAGCGGCGGCGCAAGGTTCTGGAGATAGGCGCGTGTGTGGATTGACTCGGTTCCGATTAGGTTTAGCCCGGACACTTATATAGTGCAGGTAGGAGGATCGTGGGCTCAGCCCACGTCCGAGTCGGTAACAACCACGTCCATAAAAACTGGAAACGGCTGTAATTAACGCGTCCGTTAATGATTCATAATCAGTTTTCCCAACCAGCAAAATAAAGCTCGGCTCGGCAAGATTCCCGCAACCCGCAGCGCGCGCACGTCGTTACGAGGCGTGGCGAGGCGGGCGGCGTCGAAGGAGGAGTGCGCGAGGGTTACTCTTCTTGTCACATCTTAGTGAGTGGTGCAACACTCTACTATATAAGGTGGTCCAACTCCCCTTCAACTAGCAATGTGGGACTAAACTTTAGCACCACTAGCATAGCCATATGCTGCCATATACAAGTGGGCCAAAGAGAATTTCAGAATTTGTCTAATGGGCCAACAGCCCAATATACACCAAATTTCAACAATCCCCCACAAAGTCTCATTGGCACATCACAACACTTTTCTTCCAGAACATTGTTTTATATACCGGTGTGTAGTGGAGACTGTTAAGTTGAACTTCCACGTTAAACTTCATGCTACACTAGCTAGCAACTTGAATAATGGACTATTGTGGCATCCCGCAAAAACCACTACTAGAAAATCGCGTTGTTTTTGTGCATTGCATCATCATGACCTCATGCTCATGTCATCATGCCACATTGCATTTGAGCATCGTCATGTCATCTTGCATTTGTTTGCATAAAACTATTTTCGAAACGCCTAGTTTTATTTTCTAAATAGCCCCCGTCTTATTTCAAATTAAAACATCGGTCCGTTCAGATCTTTTATTTGTCTAAAAACTATTTACAAAAAATTATTTTAAATTAAATAAAGTTTTATAATATTTTTGGGAGGCAGCCGCTAGGCCCGAAAGCCCGGCTGGCCACCTCCAGTTAAAAATCCTGGCTACCCCAAACCCTTTCATACCTAAACCTAGTCTACCCAACCCCCTCCACCTCACCTCGACCAATCCCCTCCCTCCACCTCACCGTTCCCTCCACCTCACCGTTCCCTCCACCTCATCACACCCACCGCCACCTCACCAATCCCCTTCTTTTCCCCTCTCCCTTACACCCCGGCCCCACCTCCTGCATCCGGTCCCACCCCGCAGCCCTCACTCCCTCTCTCCTCTGCCCCACACCCACACACAACCCCACCTACCCCCTCTCTCTCTGCCTCACCGACAGCCGGCCCCACCCTGGGCCCGCGCCCCACCGATCCCTACCCTCCTGCCCCGCACGCTCCCCTCCCCGTTCCTTCTCTCCCCTCGAGTTTTCTCTCCCCAACCACCGCTCTCCTCCGCGTCCTCTTCCTTCCACCTCTCCCTCGCGTCGACCCTCCCTTCCAGGCACGCGTCGCCGCCGCCGGATTCCTCCGCCTCGACCTCTCCCGCTCTCTGCACCTCCCCGCCTCCGCCAACCACCCGCCGCCGCCGGCGAGCCGCCTCCGGCCAGCACCTCCGCCCCTGCTCGCCTCCTCCTCCGCCTCGCCGCGGCAGGCCCAGACCCCGAGCCGCCGGCGTCCCCTCCGCGGCCTCCTCCCCTCCGGCGCCCAGGCCGCCGCCTCTGCGCCCTCCTCCCCGTGCGCACGCCCTGCGCCGGCCGCCGCCCCCGCTCGCCGCCCCCGCTCGCCGCCCGGGGCTCCCTCTCCGTCGCCTCTCCCTCCCGCAAGCTCGGCCGCGCCGCCGCGGGACCCCGCCGCCCCGTCCTTCCTCCCCGCGCTGCGCCTTCCTCCGCCGCCACGAGCGCCGCTGCCGTGAGCCTCCCTCCGCCCGGATGTTCTGCCGCAGCCGCCATGGTCGCGCCCGTTTGCCCCTTCCTCGACCGCGACCCGCCCAGCGCCAGCAGCCCGCCTCCGGCCTTCCTGCCGCGAACCAGAGCTTCCTCAACGCCTCCTGTGGCTGCTGCCACCCGGCCTCGTTGTGTTGTTCTGCAGTCCGCTTGGGTGCAGCAGAGTCTGGCTACCCGATGGTATGCTGCTACCCGATGGTGTGCTGCTGGGTATCTCTGTGAATTGATCTTAGTGCGTGCAATTTATCAATGATTTGAATGTGCTACCTCAACTACCTCCACACCATCATCGACAAGGAGGATGTGACCGCATTGCCTGGATCTTCCGTTAGAAAAGACTGATCCGGTGTCGCATCCCGAAGCCTTCTTCATGGACCGCCACGAACGCCGGCGCCAAACCTAAGACTGACATCGTCACCCGAGAACTCTGACAAGGACGCCAAGGTCGCTTACACGGACGCCATGACCTCCTTCAAGGATCCGATGGCCGAGATCGGACCGAACCCTGGCACGCCAAGCTCTTCTTCACGGGGATCAAAGGCCGTTGTCCGAGACCCCGAAGACCAATCCCGGCGCCCGAAGCCGAGAACCCCGACAAGAACCACGACACGGATACACCGAGTTCTCCATCGAGGACACCAAGGCCGTCGACATGGAACCAAAGGACGTCAAGCACTGCACCCCGAACGCCAAGACCGTCCCGATACACGGACCCGACAAGATCTGCGCGTCGGCAAGATCGACCGCTTGGACCCAAGTTCTCCTCTTGTATCAGAACCTCGCCGATCCCGTCGAACCCTGAGACCAACCCCGAACCCTCGGCGAACCCCAAGATCGTCGAACCCTAATGTGTGAACCTTTTCCCGAGCCCCTATTTTATAAATGCCATATATAAACTTGTTGCATTCAACCATACATGTTTGCATACATATTGTGGGTTTGGGGGCATTATACCGATTCACGTTATAATTAAATGTGGGGCCCATATGCGGGCAAATCTAGTCTTATATTGGCCTCATTTAAATTTGTGTAGCGAACCGGTAACTTATTTTGCCATGTTAAGACAACATTTAAATTGCAGGGTACCTAAACAACTTGAACCGTTTAATTAATTGTCGGGACCCCGGTTCCGCTTAATATTGCCTAATTGCATCGCATCTTTGCCATGCCATGCATCATACATGCATCATGCCCGATCTTCTGTCGTAGTATTAAATATTGCATCCGGTGTTTCTTCTAGTGTTTTGCTTCTTCGCGGATAAGGCCGTTGAGTTGATGTGAGCTTCGCCCCGATCTTCGGTTGAACCTTCGGCAATGTTTTTCAGGCGAGCATCTCCCCCTTTCTACCTATCTTACTTTTATAGTATTTATTCCCTCCTGTTGATCTATTGCTATCTGTGTTGCGATGCTCTAGTTTTCGTACCCGTGATATCCCTTGCAGCCTTATATTGCCTTGGACACCTCCTATTACCTGTTTTTTGGTAGATAGTTGGACCTGCGCGTCGCAGTCGCTTGCTCAAGTGCTGTTGCGTGTCGTCAAGTACCACAGTTGTTGGAGTATTGCCGTGTGTTTATTGTTGGAGATGATCAAGACTTTAATTACTGTTTAACAACTAAAATTGAAGTAGGTAAGCAGAGGCACAAGTGGGCAATAGATGTTATTTGGTTGTTAATCGTCCACTTGTGTCCCGTAGGACCCCGAGTACTTGATACCTGTTCCTTGAATATTCGTGCTATCCACATCCGGGAGGATTATGGGACCCCCCTGAGCCAGAGCTTGATTCATTCTTATTTCTTGGGGCCACAAACTAGTTTGGGGTTTTATTTACTATCCTGTACTTATGCCATGCTTTACTGCTTTATTTACGATTGTGCGAGGAGCACCTGTACTGTTTAGGATCGGGACATGTTTTCGCGGTATCGACAAGCCCAGTTTTGGGTTCCCAGTCGTTTACAGCCGTCCATCCAAACCTTGAGTCCGTCTCGGAGTCAGCTAGCTTCGTTGCGGGTGTACTCAACGGGGTGGCCCCCTGAAATATTTCTGAATCTGGTGATTGCTTTGTCGTGAAGGCCTCGTTGGGTTTTGATTTGGTTTTTCCGAGGTTGATCGAGTGTGTGTTGCTATTTGTGCACCCCTGCAGGGTAAAACTTTCTGAAAGCCGTGTCCGCGGTTATGGACGACTTGGAGCACAGTATCTCGATCATAGACAACTATAACTAAAGTAGTGCTATAAATTTGACTTTATAATGACTAGTAATCAGCTTCACTATAATGGAATGGCTAAATAAAACTGCCTACAGTTGCTTGTTTGGGTTGTCGCTTGCGACCATTGAATCTGACTAGTAAGTATTGCAACTACAACGGAATGGCTAAATAAAAGTACCAACAACTGCTGGGTTTTGGGTTATCTCATGCTAATTGTATTTGACTAGTAAGGGTTGCAACTACAACGGAATGGTTAAATAAAAGTGCCCACTGCTTATTTTATCAGGATGATTACCTATACTTGACTAGTAATTGCTGCAACGATAACTGAACAAATAAAACTGCCAACTGCGTGAGTTCCTCGGTTGACTTCCTCGTTTGGTCTCGAGGGGGAAACACCAGGATGGGTTTGTTTGATGGTAGCATCAGGTTGGTTCCGAATAGGTCTTTCCCATCCCTCTCTGATAGCCGACAGTTATATCGAGTCTCTATAGGTTGTTTAGTGCATGTTGCCGCTGCCGCTCAGTCCACCATACCTATGTAGGCGAGGACCGCCGAATTCTAGCCTCGCCGTGTACTGGCCTCAGTACTGACGCTCCTCTTTTTCCTTTGCCCTTTGTCGGCACCCCTTTTGTTTAAGCAGGTTTTGAGATCGACGTCGTTAGCAGGGTTACCCTTCCGGCTTGGCCTGGGCAGGGTTATGGACGCCATTGGTTATTCTTCAGGGCTCTTAGCCCCATTTGCATCTTGTCCATAGTCGGACGCTCTATCATTTTCAAGGTGATTTGGATCTTTGTATATTATATCTGTATTCTTGACTCATTGAGTCACTGTTGTATATATCTGTTCTGTGGGTCCCATCGAGGACTGTTGTGTAATGTTATTACTTCGTTTTCCACCCGCACGCAAGTGCCTGGTGGGCACCTTTGAATCGGACTATGCCTTGAACTACAAGTTTTCTGGGCGCTAGTTTCACAAAATCTAGACCGGTACAGGGCTACCGTCGGCTTCCCCGCGGTTTGGAGCTTATGCGTCATACTCCAGGGCCTTTCATGAGTTTATTAGAGAGCACCCAACTCTCACGGACTGCGACATTTAACAGTTAGACTCATATAGGTGTGTTCCTCAAGAGATGTTTTGCAGGACAACATCTCCGCTTATAAAAAGCCACTTGGAACACATTAAGATAAATATCAACCTGACATGCAGATTAAGAGAGTATTGCATCTTTATGGAGATGTAAATATAATATGGGAACACTCTCCTCTCAGCTGACCAACAGCTTGTCTTCCATCTCTAATTCACGGGATCTCCGATCACATAGAGTGGGTTGCCACTAGGATCAACTCACAACGTGGGTCTCAAACCCATCTCCCTCGATGCATTATCTATCACATTACGTGATAGTCCCTTTGTGAAAGGATCTGTCAGGTTCTTAGATGTTTGGATATAATCCAACGCAATAACTCCGGAGTTTCTCAGTTTCCTGACAGATTTCAATCTCCTCTTCACATGCCTTGATGACTTCATATTATCCTTAGAACTGTTTACTTTGACGACCACGGTTTGATTATCACAGTTCATCGGGATGGCGGGTATTGGTTTTTCAACCACAGGTAAGTCCATCAGGAGATCACGAAGCCACTCTGCTTCAACAGTGGCTGTGTCTAATGTTGTGAGTTCTGCTTCCATTGTTGACCTCGTTAAGATGGTCTGCTTGCAAGACTTCCAGGAAACAGCGCCACCACCAAGTGTAAACAAATAACCACTTGTGGCCTTAATCTCATCAGCATCAGATATCCAGTTTGAATCACTATAACCTTCAAGTACTCGAGGATACCCAGTATAGTGAATACCATAACTCGCAGTGCCTTTTAAATAGCACAAAACTCTTTCAAGAGCATGCCAATGATCATCTCCAGGATTTGACACAAATCGACTCAGTTTGCTTACAGCAAAGGAGATGTCAGGTCTAGTAGCGCTGGCTAAATACATGAGCGAGCCAATAATTTGAGAATATCTCAATTGATCTTTAGCATTCCTTCGATTCTTTCGAAGTAGCACACTCGGATCATAAGGCGTTGGAGAAGAATTGCAGTCGCTATACCCGAAGCGACTCAATCTCTTTTCCACATAGTGAGACTGAAGCAGTGTAATCCCACCATTGTCATCCTTTAGTAGCTTGATGTTTAAAATTACATCAGCCACTCCCAAGTCCTTCATCTCAAAGCAGCGATATAGGAACTCTTTGACCTCCTCGATAACAGCGAGGTTGGTCCCGAATATCAATATGTCATCAACATAGAGACACATAATAACTCCCTCGCCCCCACCATGGCGATAGTACACACATTTGTCAGCTTCGTTTACAACAAAGCCTTCAGCAGTTAAAGTTCTTTCAAACTTCTCATGCCACTGCTTAGGAGCTTGCTTAAGACCATACAAGGACTTCACTAACTTACACACCTTTCCTTCTTGACCATCTACTACAAATCCATCAGGCTGCTCCATATATATTTACTCATCTAGCTCTCCATTTAGAAAAGCTGTCTTAACGTCCATTTGATGAACGAGAAGACCATGTGAGGCAGCCAAGGAAAGTAGTACTCGAATAGTGGTCAATCTAGCTACAGGTGAGTAGGTATCGAAGAAGTCTTCACCTTCCTTTTGGGTATAACCCTTGGCCACAAGACATGCCTTGTACTTTTCAATAGTACCATCAGGTCTAAGTTTTTTCTTAAACACCCAATTACATCCTACAGGTTTGCACCCATAAGGACGATCAGTGATTTCCCAAGTCCCATTAGCTAAGATGGAGTCCATCTCGCTTCGGACAGCTTTCTTCTAGTAGTCAGCATCTTGAGATGCATAGGCTTTTGAAATAGAAGTGGGAGTATCATCCACAAGGTACATAATGAAATCATCACCAAATGACTTTGCAGTCCTTTGTCTCTTGCTCCTTTTGGGAGCTTCATTGTCATCCTCCACAGGATCATCAGAGTGTTCTATCGGCATAGTGGGTTCAGAAATTATAGAAAATTCCTGACTAGATGAACTAGTCATCTCCTGATTTGATGAGCTAGACATGCCTTTCATAGGAAAGATGTCCTCAAAGAAAGTCGCATCATTCGACTCCATAATTGTACCAACATGCATGTCGGATACCTCAGATTTTACTATCAAAAATCTATAGCCAATGCTATGAAAATCATATCCCAGAAAAACACAATCAACGTTTTTTGGTCCAAGCTTTCGCTTCTTGGATATTGCAATATTGACTTTCGCCAAACAACCCCAAGTTCGTAAGTATGAGAGTTTAAGCCTTTTCTTTTCCCATTCCTCAAATGGGGTCATGGTTTTATCCTTTACAGGAACACGGTTTAGGACATGACACGCAGTCATTAGCGCCTCCCCCCACCATTCCTTGGAAAGACCAGATGTATCTAACATGGCGTTAACCAAATCAGTTAGAGTGCGGTTCTTTCTTTCGGCCACCCCATTTGACTGAGGTGAGTAGGGAGGCGTCCTCTCATGTATAATACCGTGTTCCATACAGAATAAATCAAATTCGTTTGAAAAGTACTCTCCACCACGATCCGACCTTAGCCGCTTGATTTTAAGATCAAGTTGGTTTTCTGCCTCAGCTTTATAGATTTTGAAGTAGTTCAAAGCTTCATCTTTAGATTTCAGAAGATAAACATAGCATTATCTAGTGGAGTCATCAATCAACGTCATAAAGTATTTTTTTTCCACCTTTTGTCAACACACCATTCATCTCACAAAGATCTGAATGTATAAGTTCTAGCGGTGCTAAGTTTTTCGGTTCCGCAGCCGTATGAGACTTGCGGGGTTGCTTTGCTTGCACACAAACTTGGCACTTAGAACCTTTGACAGTGGTAAATTTCGGAATTAATCTCATATTGGCTAGCCGCGTCATGCAACCAAAGTTAATATGACAGAGTCGTGAATGCCAAACATTGGACTCATTATCATTGCAAACATGATTAATAACTTTAGTACATGAGTCTGACAGAGACAAGCGGAACAGACCTCCGCACTCATAACCCTTTCCAACAAATTGTACATATTTAGAAATTACAACTTTATTGGACTCAAAAACCAACTTAAAGCCGTCTCGACATAAAAGCGATCCGCTGACGAGATTCTTATTGATGGAGGGAACATGCTGCACATTCTTCAGCTGTACGGTCTTCCCCGAAGTAAACTTCAGATCTACCGTACCAACACCATGAACAGAAGCACGTGAGCCGTTTCCCATCAACACGGAAGAGGTCCTTGAGACCTGATAAGAGGAAAACATGGAAATATCAGAACATACATGTGTATTAGCACCCGTGTCTATCCACCAATCAGGAGAATGACATACTGAAAGGATAGTAGGTAAAATACTGTACCCAGCATCCTTCAACTCAGTATCACTAATAACAACATTAGCGGCATTGTCGCTGTTCCCATGTTGACGCTTGTCAAAGCGATTAGGGCAGCTAGGAGCCCAATGACCAGGATCACCACAGACGTGGCAAGAGCCTTTCCTCTTATCATTTTTCTTCTTGAAGTTGGTTGAGTGCGTGGCCTTGTTCTTGCCATCAAACTTTCCCTTACCTTCAGTTTTGTTCTTATTCTTGAACTTGTGGGATTGGAAGTTTTTCCTCTGCACTAAATTGGCAGTAGAACCTCCCTCAAGTCCTCGAGCAGTTTTGTCCTTTGCTCTCGCCTTCTCTTCCACATGAAGAGACCCAATGAGATCCATAACGGAAAACTCTGTTCTCTTATGTTTCAGAGAAGTAGCAAAGTTCCTCCACGAAGGAGGAAGCTTGGCAATAATGCCACCAGCCACAAATTTGTCCGGTAAGGAACACTTGAACTGATCAAGTTCTTTGGCAAGTGATTGTATCTCATGAGCTTGCTCAACGACGGAGCGCTCATCAACCATCCTATAGTCATAGAATTGCTCCATGACATACAACTCAGTGCCAGCGTCCGAGACCCCAAACTTGGCCTCGAGCGCTTTCCACGCGTCCTTGCCATTATCAAATGACATATAAGGGTCAACAATGTTGTCCCCAAGAACACTGAACAAAGCCGCCATAAACATGGTATCGGCTTTCTTAAAGTTCGCTTCCTGCTCAGTGGAAAGATCTCCTTCAGGCTTGCCAAGAGTGGCGCTATAGAAGTTTAGGTTTTTAAATCAGAGAACTACTCTCTTGCGCCATCTCTTATAGTGCATGCCATCAAAAGGAGGCGGCCTAGTAGCCGCGGCTACACCAGTGGAATTCAGTTGCCTATAATCAGGTTTTTGGATTGTTGAAAACATAAGCAATAATCCATATGATTTAATCTGAATAATAAACTGATAAATCATGATCATACAGACAGTAGTAAAACCAATCATGCAGATCAACAAAGTAGATGAACAGATTACATCTATAGGAGATAAACCTATCACATCTACACCAAACACTAGAATAAAGAACTATAGCATAATCTGAAAAAGACAGTTAACTATTACGTACAGTGTAGGCTGAATAGCAGCCGCAGCGGTCGCAGCAGCGTCGCCCATGTTGTGGTTGTCGAAGAGGTCGCTGACGTCCGGGAAGAAGTCGTCGTTCGGGAACTCGCCGTCGGACGACGACGTGGTTGCCAGTAGTCGTGCTTGAGCGTTCCCCAAAAACCTGATCGCCCCTCACCCGTACAGGTTCACGAGAGGCGGGGTTCCGGAGGCCTACTGTCCCGATCTGCGGTGCACGCCGCAAGCCGGAATGGAGAAGACGAAAGCGGCGGCGCAAGGTTCTGGAGGTAGGCGTGTGTGTGGATTGACTCGGTTCCGATTAGGTTTAGCCCGGACACTTATATAGTGCAGGTAGGAGGATCGTGGGCTCAGCCCACGTCCGAGTCGGTAACAACCACGTCCATAAAAACTGGAAACGGCTGTAATTAACGCGTCCGTTAATGATTCATAATCAGTTTCCCCAACCAGCAAAATAAAGCTCGGCTCGGCGAGATTCCCGCAACCCGCAACCCGCAACCCGCGGCGCGCGCGCGTCGTGACGAGGCGTGGCGGGCGGCGTCGGAGGAGGAGTGCGCGAGGGCTACTCTTCTTGTCACACTTTAGTGAGTGGTGCAACACTCTACTATATAAGGTGGTCCAACTCCCCTTCAACTATCAATGTGGGACTAAACTTTAGCACCACTAGCACAGCCATATGCTGCCATATACAAGTGGGCCAAAGAGAATTTCAGAATTTGTCTAACGGGCCAACAACCCAATATACACCAAATTCCAACACTAATATGGGTTGGAGGGAGTAGTATTATTTTTCTAAGAATCCATTTGGTTCAAATGAGTGAATCCTCTAACTTTTTATTGATTGATTTCATGTTCTATATATCATGTTCCACAATTAATCTGGACTAGAGGAAATAGTTTTTTTTAACAAAAAGTTAGATCTCATGCAAAATTTCCTATGTATATGTGACACACGACATGTATTCAATCTATATAAAAAATCTATCACTTTTCCTGCGATGCAACCAAACAACTTCTCTTACTGATTATTATATAGTAGTTATTTCCTGAAAAATTTCATGTGCCACCACATTCTACTATTGTGTTTTTTCTGGCTATGTGTGTTTCAATTCTTGTGAAAGAAGCCCGTAGTTTTGCACTGACCTTGAACATGTATAATTTATTTATAGTACTTGCATCGTCTGATATTAGTGTTTTGGCTACATGTTAAAAGTCCTCATTGATTCACAAGACTTGTAAAAGGTACGAAAAGAAAAGACACATAAATACAATAGGATTGTATGTGTAAGCACACTATTATGAATCCTAGGAATAGAAAAACACATGAAACGTAACAACTTAAATACATAACCAAATCAAGGTTAAAGCAAACACAAAGATAACATTGGGTTATTATTATACAACTTATAGCCTTTGCCTCGTTCTTTATGCATATGAATTGTAAAAAAAAGGTTTGAATAGTTGTAGAACCCCCTTTTCCTATTGAAACCTAAACCGAAGAAAGTTTCCTCCAGTTTTTCTATGCCCCGTGCCTTTGAATCAAATGGACAAATAGTGTAATTCACATTCCTATGCTTTCCTCCACTCTGCACATTGACATTGAGGGTAGATCTAAGATTTTTTTCAGGAAAAAAGATGATAATAAGTTTTTCTAAGGCAGTCTTTGCTGTGCAGTCAGCGAATCGCACCCGAGATTCAGTCCAGTACTACTACTCTGAATCTGAAGAGTGATAATAAGTTTCCTCCATTTTTTCTATGCCCCATACATTTGAATCAAATGGATGAATAGTGTCAAGGGAAAATCCACATTCATATGTTTTACTCCACCGTGCACCTTGAAGTTTCTTATGTCATTTTCGGGGAAAAAAAGGGGTGCCGAGGTAGTCTTCTCAGTGCAGTCAGCGAATCTGAACTTTTACTAGTCTGACTCTCTGAATTAACCCGAGATTCAGTCCAGTACTAGTCTGAATCTGAAATTCTGACGTGCGCAAAAGGGCGAATACGACCTCGCGATCTCCGCCACCGCGCCCACCGGTTCCGTCTTACCACCACCACCGCGGCACCACCTACCTCCGGTCTCGCGGGTCGCAGCTAACCCGCTCCACCCTATCTATAAACCCAGCTAAATTCCCACACCAGACACCGCAGACCAAGTGAAGCGCCCAACCAACCAACAACCCCCCCTGCCCGAGCGAGCGCCCAACCAGACGTCGTGGCGGGGGAGACACCGGCGTGGGCCATGGATTTCCTGCAGGGGCACAGCGTCGAGACCATGGCGGCCATCGCCGTCGCGGTCGTCGCCGTCGCCGTGGGCGGCGTCTTCCTCCTCCGACGATCCAAGAAGCCCAAGGGTATGTATGCGTGTACAGTTGTGCATATTTCTCGGCGCATGCATGCTTAGTCCGTGATCCGTAGTTCCGTACCCGATCTGGATGCCCGGAATCCAGGTGGTTTCGATTCGCTCCGGTGGAGAGCCAGTGAAGCCGTGAGCCTGCGGATTCTGCCCATTGTGATACGCGTGCTAGTACTTCTTACTAGCTACTAGTAGTATCTGTTGGACTCGGTCTGCCGTCTGCGGAGTGGCCATTTGCAGTCTCGAAGCCTGCAGATTGGCTTTATTAAACTGAGCCACTTAAGTATTGCTGGTGCTTGGAGTGGTCTGTTGGACGACTAAGTTCCAAATCCTGGGGAATTGTTTACTTGTTTTCAGTTTGTGTGTCACTGTCAGTGAACCCCATGGGCAGAGTGTTGCAGCTTGTTTTGCTGCCAGCTCCATTGCTGGAGGGCCTAAGCTGAGTTCTGCTGCAGGCTGATTTTCCCCAATCTTCTTGGTTGCTCCTATCATGTTATGATGATGTAGAGTACTGGTAAAGAGTGGCTGCCTGGCTACAGGATCTAAGCAAACTAATCGAGCTTCACCTTCCTTGTGGCTAATCCTTTTTCTCAATAAGAAGGTACCTAGTGGCTCATATCTATTTCGCTTGTTGAGAATATGGAATTACGATGTGCTTCTGATGTGAGTTCAATAACTGGGCGTCTAATACTCAGTGATATTTTTTTTGTTGTTGTTTATTGTGTGTGATTCTCTAGTATCTTACGAGTAGTTGCTTGTGGAATTTTACGACTCATTCTAGCATTCATCACTTAATTCTTTCATCACCCAAATAAACAGTTTGTGCTTAGGCATTATTTCTGTTGTTGGAGGCTAATATGACATTGTTGGTGTTGTTTTACCCACCATCAGGCTGCTTGGATCCTGAGAACTTCAAGAAGTTCAAACTTGTGGAAAAGACACAAATAAGCCATAATGTTGCCAAATTCCGATTTGCTCTTCCAGCACCTACTTCTGTGTTAGGCCTTCCCATTGGTCAACATATCAGTTGCAGGTTTGAATTCTGTGCTGCTTCTGATTTCTGAAGGTTGCTCTCATAATATACCTTTTATCTGAATTCTGAAATCATGTTACGTTCCCTCCTTTTACTCAGAGGACAAGATGCTACTGGTGAAGAAGTAATCAAGCCTTACACACCTACTACCTTGGATTCTGATCTCGGAAATTTTCAGCTTGTTATAAAGGTATGTGTTCACTTCTTTATACTATGTGGAAATAGTGTTTCACACTCTTTTTGTGTCACACAATTGTGTGTTAAGCTGTGGTTTCTTCACTCTTGTTTATTTAACATTTTTCTTTTCCTCAAAATGCAGATGTACCCTCAAGGAAGAATGTCTCATCACTTCCGTGAAATGAAAGTTGGCGATTATATGTCCGTGAAGGGACCTAAGGTAACACTCTTTTTTATTCAGCCCAGGTTTTCTTATTTATATTCCACATTCTCAATGTCATGCTTATTTGCCCTTTAATTACGAGTTTAACATGATTTGTTCTCTGGTCTAGGGTCGTTTCAAGTACCAAGTCGGGCAAGTGAGAGCTTTCGGAATGCTAGCTGGTGGATCAGGCATTACTCCGATGTTCCAGGTAAACACAAGTTCAAAGTTCAGTATTGCAGTCAATGATGCTACAAGCCGAGTTTTTTCTGGTATTTGCTAACAATCTTTTTCTGTTCTCACAGGTTGCAAGGGCAATTCTTGAGAACCCTAATGACAAAACAAAGGTTCATCTGATCTATGCAAATGTCACAACCGAAGACATCCTTCTGAAGGTGGAAAAACTTTTTTTTGTAGAGACCCTTATTTTTGTTTTGGTGCAGTCATCTGATACAGAATGCATATGTGAGATATATATTTTCCAACTGGTGATCTGTTAGTAGGAGTTACAGTCCACAACTAGAATGTTTAAGTAATACAGAATTTGTGCACAACTTGTACTGCAGCAAAAGGGAAGAAGTCATGCATTGTAATTTGTAGCTGAAATTTATATAGCCTCTCTAACTCTTTTTTGATGTAGCGTCAAATCATCTGTAACTGGTACATGAATGACCGAGTTACTCAAATCCCATGAAAGCAGCTTGTGCTTGAGCAAAGAAATATTCTTTTATGATGAATGCACTTCAGTGGTAGTGTTTTTTTTTGCTTTCCTGCCAAACTGATAGGCCTGCTAAATCTATGCAGGAAGAGCTGGACAGCTTGGCTAAAGAGTATCCCGACCGCTTTAAGATCTACTATGTGTTGAATCAGGTGCACACTATGTTCTTCTCAGGTTTTAACTTGATGTGTGTATCAAATAAGTACATTGCATTTGATGCGTGAAAGCGCATTAGTAGCTTTATTAGGTAAACAATGGAATCCTGGACTCTACATTCTCCATTTAGCCTGGGAACTAGCAGAAGTAGGTGCAGAATTTCTGTTGTGAGTCTTATGAAAATAACATGGGATGGGCTTGTTGATTGTTGAACACACAATAATGTAGCACTGCTAGATAATTGCAGTTGCAGGGCAGAGCTATATGCATAAAGACGGTCATTCTGATAGTTTTTGAGTATACTTGGACTAGTTCAAATGATTAATGAAGTCACATGCAAACGACATTTGGGATTGGATGAAATTTAAGTTTTGAAATATAACTGCATTATTAATTTGTCGTTTATCTGCTAAAAATAACTCTGCTCTCATCATCCCTGAGTTGCATCAACAGTTAACTTCCATTACTCCAGAGGCACTTGCAACAGATCCTAATACTGCCGTTTGCTTGTGCAGCCTCCTGAAATCTGGAACGGTGGTGTTGGGTTTGTGTCTCAGGAAATGATTAAAACTCATTGCCCAGCCCCTGCTGAGGATATTCAGGTAAAACTCAAGTGTACATTCGTCAGATACCAAGTGGTCGTTTTCAGAAACTCATACCTGCATCGCCTCTCCGAGATAATGTGTCTTTTTCTGTTGCCATTTTAGATCTTGAGGTGCGGCCCTCCTCCGATGAACAAGGCAATGGCTGCACACCTTGAGGAGCTCGGATACACAAAGGAAATGCAGTTCCAGTTCTGAGCTTCCAGATTACTAAAATAAGGCCCTACGCCCTACATTATCCTTCACTCATGGAGACTACCCCTTTTGATAGTACAGAAGCAATGTATGATTAGTGGTGAGACGATAATTCTTGTACCTCCATTTTTGTGGGTTAGTGTTAGCTTGGCAGAGGCCCACGTGTACTTCGACTCCACTTGTATTATTGGTTTGAAGTGTGGACACTGGATTGACCAACATTCAGCCAGCTCAAAAGATATCACAGATTCACCCAAAGCCTGAAACTGCCAGCGGATGGCCAGTGAGCTAAAAAAACGAAAGAATGGTAAAAGATTGTATTGTATCCCAGTACAATCTAATACGAGCTGCTAAGCTGTGTTTAGAGATGCCAATGAGTCGAGTTACAATATGCTTAGCTTATATACTCCCTCCATCCAAGAATAGATGTCTTAGGTTTTTCAAATTTTGGATGAATACTAAATAGTGTCTAGATTTATCCAATTTTTGACAAATTTGAGACATCTATTTTGGGACGGAGGGAGTACTAAAATTCCCTAAAATTCAAGCCAGCTCATATCGAGTACGTGTTTTTTTTAATATCATGCTAAGATTTTCTTTAAAATATTCTTTAAAATATTGCTTGCATATATAGAAGGAAAACAATCCATCTACGGTGGAAGGAAAAAATTCCATCCAGTAAATTATCTTATTTTTCCTTTTAAATATGTAGCATAATTATTACTGCCAAGGTATATTTGGTTGAGTGTGTACACATAGTAGTGTGTTGTACCTAAAAGTCCATTTTTAAAATAAAAAAATAAAAAACGTATTTTAACAACTAAAAAATTCTGAAAAAAATATCTATGCTACATGCATAGTCTATGCTGCAAAGTTTTGTCCACAAATGTGCTCAGATGTGATTTCTAACAAAACCGTTGTAATTTTTGTACTAGTAGTATATGTGGTCTAGAATTTACATAGGAATTATCTTTGCGTGCTACAAAACTCAGCACCGTCATTTTCACCTAGTCAGTTGCACTTCGATAGCCTGGCTAGAATGTAAGTATTTTGCAGGAAATTTAGCAAATTTCAAACGCCCCACTGAAATTTAAACACTCGTTTGCAAATTTTAAATTTCGGCTCATCTCAATTGTCAAGCAGCTGCCGGGCAGGGGCAGGGCAATGCAGACGCAGAACTGGTGGAAGCGGCTAAACCCCCGGGACCCGACAACGCATTCCCCATTTCCCTTATCCGAAGGACGGCGCTCCTCTCTTTCCCCTCTCTTAAACCCTCGCGCAGACAGCGGCCATGGCGACGGCGTCGCCGCCAGCCTGCTCCCTCCTCCTCCCGTCCACCGCCGCCACCACCTACGCTACTTGTCGACGAGCACCCCGTTTCCTCGCCTCCCCGCGCCCTGTCTTAGCCCGCCGCCCCCTTCACACGGCCTCCTCGCCTAAGGTCGCGGCCCCCGCCGCCGTCGAGATCCCGGAGGAGTACGTCGACGAGATTGAAGCGGTGAACATCGCGCTGGACGTCACCCAGGTGCGTGACTTATTTCCACCCTAACCATTTTTTCCTTTTTGTGCTTCCTACGGTGGTACCGGTGTGGGAAACCGTAGTTATACTGATATAAGTGGCCTCTATAAATCGCCCGGGGAAATTAACTGAGGCCATTAGAGGAATCCCTATTGTACTTGAGGAAAGTGGGTCTTCTATTCTGAATTTCTGTGATATACTTAGGTGAACCTTTTACACCTGATTGTACTCTGAACATCTGGTGTTTGTCACTGAGATCTGAATTTTATAACTCAAATCAAACTAGACACTACTGAAATCCCATTGTTCAACATAGGTGCTTTTTCTGTTATCTGTTTGTTCTGATAATTTTTTCTATCTTGTTCGTCAGCTAATCGGGAAAACCCCAATGGTATATCTAAATAATGTTGTTGAAGGTTGTGTCGCTAATATTGCTGCAAAGCTTGAGTACATGGGACCTTGCCGAAGCGTCAAAGATAGGTATCCATTGTTTCCTTGAGATTTTTGTTCCCTTATCGCAACAGGTTTGCATTGTTATTGCACCATGCAATGCAGTGTTGTTTGTCCACCTCTCATTCAATATGTTTTGGCAGGATTGCATTAAGCATGATTAGTGACGCCGAAGAGAAAGGACTGATTTCTCCAGATAAGGTTAGGTTGTTCTTATATAAGTGTAGAGTATTATCATCATGAAGGTGCTAACTTCTGGAGTTACTACAGACCATCTTGGTAGAACCAACTACAGGGAATACTGGTATAGGCCTAGCTTCAGTAGCTGCTGCCAGAGGATACAAACTCATAACAACTATGCCTTCATCAATAGATGTTGAGAGGCGCATTCTTATACGCGCATTTGGAGCGGAAATCGTGTTAACCGATCCTACAAAGGGACTAAAAGGAGCTTTTGATAAGGCTGAGGAAATAGTTTCAAAGACGCCAGATGCGCACATGTTTCATCAATTCAACAATTCATCTAACAGTGAGGTTGATACTTCAATTCATTATCATTTAATCATATGACATCAGTAATACGGCACATGTGAAACTCAATTCATTTGCCAACTTCTTTAAATGATCTATTGAGAAGCCACTTGGATAATTACAGATCCACTTTCAAACCACAGGCCCAGAAATATGGGAGGACACACTGGGTACTGTTGACATACTTGTTGCAAGCATTGGGACAGGCGGTACTATTACCGGCACTGGGCGCTACTTAAAAATGATGAACAAGGATGTTAAGGTTTCCACTCTTGCCCTCGTTAAGTTGTTTTGTATTAAATAAATTGCACTAAAATGATTATCTTTTATTGTGTCAGCTTAATCGATTTTTGCATCTTTGCTCAATGTTGTTCCACTAGATTTTATTGTCCTCCTGTGGTTGATAGATGGTTCCATTTACTCCATGATTTGACTTTGTGAAGCGTCTGAATGCTCTGCCAAAAAGTGTATACAAAATTGTAAAGAAAATTGAGGCCTCCAGGAGAACATATATGTACTACTAGCTGTACTGTTCTTACATTTGTGAAATCTAGCTTTCAAGGGAACTTACATGTCACTCTACTATTTAACTATTCTAGGAAAAAAGAACAGTACCATCCTGCTGTTCCATGTTTCATTCTAATGTTATTTGTTGTAGTATCATAATTTTAGGAAACACGGTGATTTCTCCCTAGCATTTTGTAACCTGAAACTATTTGACTATGTTCCTGTATTTTCTATTCAATTTTGTCTGTTATTAGCTAGTATAACATTTGTCTCGTCCCGTCATTATTAGGTCATTGGGGTAGAACCTGCTGAAACTAGTGTGATTTCTGGCGACAGACCAGGTAAATGCAATATCACATAGCAATTGAAGTTCTATTAGATGTTCAGCTGCTTGATTTACACCCCTTTGGTTAATGTCACAATAACAGGTTATATACCAAGCATATTAGATGTTGAGCTGCTTGATGAGGTTGTGAAGGTCTGCACTGCCAATTTTAGTACTCTGTTTATGTTTGCAGATTTGGTTGAAGTTCACAATTCTTATAAATTGCTAAGTTGTTTATGATTGCTGAGCTTGCAGGTTACCACGGGAGAGGCAGTTGATGTTGCGAGGCAACTTGCACTGAAAGAGGGATTGCTGGTAGGCAAATGCACAACTAAATAGATTACTATCGAGTTATCAATTTGGATTTTTGTTTATGGTAGCATTTTAATCAAATATTCAAATTCTCCAAATTGAGATCCATGACTTGTTACGTCGGTTGTTTTTACAGGTTGGCATTTCCTCAGGTGCTGCAGCAGTCGCTGCTATGAACGTGGCCAAAAGACCTGAAAATGCTGGAAAGCTGATTGTGGTGAGATGTTTCATCCATTTAGCTATGTTTCCATTATACATGGCTGGTGGTTTCAATAGCGAAACATACTCCTTTGTGACGCAGCATCCTCCTATAATCTACTCAGATGGTTAACTAAACAAATGAATTTGCAGGTTATATTCCCGAGCTTTGGAGAGAGATATATCTCCAGCATATTGTTCCGTCCAATATATAACTCCGTTCGAAGAATGAGGAAGAGATAACTAACTTCTGCCACTCCAAGAAAGACCAACATCATCATTTGTAAACCTGAAAAGCTTTCCGCTGAACGACACTGAACGACAAACTTTGAAGAGTCAGGTCCCTGTTAGATGCTCATGAGGCATGGTCTGAAGTTTTGAAATGCTATCTGCGAAGGACTGGCCATGGAAGTTTGGAACTGCTCACAGCTGCCGGCAAGTTGACTGCAGGACTGCAACATGGTTTCCAGGAATACCCAGGCAAACATGATCTTTAGTGTATACTAATATCTGCCTCAAACGTTCGAACTGACAACACCTTCATGGTAAAATATGAAGAGTTAGATGCTGTAGTTCGCTTAGGATCTTTCTCCAGTAGCCTAGGACCTGGAACAAAGACATGATATTTCAGCTGATCTTACTAAACAGTATGTGTGCCATTGTTCTTGCGGAGTATGGTTTATCGTGAGGCTGAGAACTTTTGGCAACGTATTGGTCTCTGTAAAACGCCCATGATTCAGATTAAAATCAGGGTTGTATGTGACCTGATGATGTTTTCAGGATCCGAACCAGAAGGTTTTCAGAACAATTAATCGATGCTCATTAGCTACTCCTTCCGACCCATATTAATTGACTCATATTGTCTAGATTTGGATGAATCTAGACACTAGGTTCATCCAAATTTTAACAAATCCAAGTCAATTAATATGGGTAAGAGGGAGTATATCAAATAAAAAAATTAGAGAGAATATCAAACCAAAATTGTGAAGGTGCACCTGCAGTTTTAACTGTTATAATCATGCGTCTGCTGGTGAAAAGGGGAAAAAATGCCTCTAATATAGCCATCCGAAGTCAGTCAAAACGTTCAGACACATCAGTCGGCCGGTGCGTTCTGGAGACTCGCCTTCCTGATTTCTCTAGCCCGCCGAGCAGCCGAGGGAGGCGCCGACGAGGGCCTGCACAAGCCACCTGCGTCGCCGCTGCCGTGCGTCCCCAGCCGAACATGTCGGCGTCCGATCTCCCCGACGAGCTATGGGCGCGCATCCTAGAGCTCGGCGCCGCCTCCGCCGCGCTGGGGTTCCGCGACCTCTGCTGCCTCGCCATCGCCTCCCGCCGCCTCCGCCGCCTCTCCCTCCACCCCTCCCTCTGGTCGGACCTCCTCTCCCGCGACTTCCCATCCCAATCCCAGCCCTCATCCTCCTCTTCGCAGCAGCAGCAGCAGCAGCAGCTCGACCCCAAATCCCTCTACAAAACCAAGTAATCCCCCCTTCCTGCCTTGTCGTTCAGCTTATTTATTTCCCCGATTGGGCGCGTGACTTATGATCTGCTTGCAGGTTCGAGAGGCACAAGATTCGGATGGCGGAGGCGAGGCGGCGGACGGTGTACGAGGCGGAGGGGCGGCTGCTGGTGTGCCGGAAGCGGCTGACGGACCTGGAGCAGTCCATGTCCGCGGAGGGGGATAGGATGAAGGCCGCCGCGCAGGAGCTGGACAACCTCGAGAGGGTCAGGTGGGTTGTGATTCCTCAACCTATGTTTTTTCTCCATGATGAGCAGAATGCGTTCTTGATGCTATCATTCTGATGTGGTGTTGGTGAGCTTAAAACCATAAACAGCAATTTGCCGGACTAGGTAACGCAGTGAGTAGAAACAACCTTGGAATTATTCTGTCAAGTTGGGACGATTGGAGATTCGGAGTAGCATTTATCCAATCATTCCCAAGTATAATGGGTCCTAATTGCTGCCGGTAGTTAAATAGCTAGGCACCGATGGGAACAAAAGGTATTGCTCAAGACAGTTGGCTACATGATCTGTTGAGCTACCTATCTACCTTTGAGCTGGGCCAAGATTGTTCTGTAGGCTCACAATCACAGCTGCTCCTGCACCCTTTCAACTGTAGAGGAAAACTCTGCTTATATCAAATCAGTGATCTTCTGCTGCTGCTGCCTATTGGTCCTATCCCCTAAATTAAGGCCTCTTATCGGAACAGTCTCTTGCACACGCCTGTCCAACAACTAACTTGTTGGCAAAAATGTTTCTCATAAGTCAGAACAACTGCTTCCATGGTTATTTGGGCTGTTATCTTTGCAAGATCTGGTGCTGTGTTGTTCTCTTGGCTCACACATTCAACATACAGCAGCTGCTTCTGCTGCATTTTAATCTGAAATAGGAAAACTCTGGTTGTCTCATGTGAATGCTCTGTTATTTGAACTTGGAATGGTCCATTAAATTTAGAAATACCTATTATTATTTTATTGTATCAGGGTAAGAGGCCCCTATTTACGCTTTATCAAGGGATCTGTTAGAACAGTGCACGAAGCAATTCTACCTCATTTGGAAACATTCAGGTCTGCTGTGACTGCGTGAACATGAAAGCAAAGAACGGCTTCTGACTGCAGGAGTAAAAGATACATATTATGAATACTGGATAGAACTTCAAGAGACATGTAGTTCTTCAGTCCAATACAATCATTTCTGACAAGTAGGATGCTACCCAGACTTTCTCACCAATTCTTGCATGTGTTTAACTCTTTGGTGAAGATGATGTTTCATGGCTCACACTGCAGTGCTTATCTGATAAAGGACTCAAATACAGATCATGTGAAGCACCTCATTAGTATTTATAGGATCATGGACAATGCCTATGGATGCAATCGGGCTTGTTTTAAGCATTGATAGCTTAAAGAGTTAAAACAGGGTCCTTTTCTGGTCACATACAATGAAGTTATATAAAATACTACTACTTCATTATCTGCTCTTCTGAGAAAAACAAGTACAGTAGTAATATCGTCAATGTTTCTCAGCCATGAAAACTGAAAATTTAGACTTGGGGTATAAAGTAGTACATCGCGTCTTTTATTATTGCTTATTCTAGTATACTTTTGCATTTCTAATCATCAGGATGTTGCTGATTGCCTAATTCATCATTCTCTGAAATATCGACAGGAGAGCTTCTGTGGCATTAAACGTGTGGCAGCCACAAGTTGTTCGTGGGTGTCAGAAACAGTTGGTTCAGCAATGCACTGTTCCTGTCGATTCTCGTCTTAGTGATCTACACATGGAATTGAAAGTTTGTAAGCAACAAGTAGCAACTTACAAGAACGTTTATGTATGTGATCTTCGATTTTACCAAATATGTGAAAGATTGACAAGGCTAGCCTCACTATAGTTGTGCCTTTGGTTCTCTTGTCAGAACAAGGAGAAGCTGAAGTTGGATGAGTATGAGGAAGCATTGAGACGAGCGAAATACCATCCGTTGCAGAATCATGCAAGCTCATCTGTTAATGAACCACAAGCAAAGAGGAAGAGACTGAAGTAAGAATATTCTTTGCTTATCGGATCTTCCTTTGCCTCAAGGTACCAGCGTAATAGCTCTCCGTCGTTCTTGATAGCGTTGACCATATATCATGCTCACCCTTGCCGTGTCATATTTTTACTATAATTAGCACTAACAAAGTCATATTCATTCGCGACATGTTTTGCTTTCATGATATAAGAGCATGGCGTTGCACAGTAGTTCTTTAAACTTGTGCCTGAAACAACACGCGCATCTTCTTAAATCTGTATAACCATAGTCGAAATGGATAACTAGCGACGAAGTAGGTGTGCCACCTTTTTTGTGGGATTTTCACAATGCCAGCTTGTTTCACTCTGTTTTGTGCAGATAAAGGGTATCTCATGGCAGTTGGAACGAATCAAATTAGATGGTTCTGTTTCTCATCCTACCTGCAGTGGAGGAGGTTGCTCAAGAAGCGAGAGCCTACTGGCAATGCAGCAAGTGCTACGATATGCATCTCGGGGGAAAAGATGCTGATGCACTTGCAAAGATTCGTCGACGTGTTCGTTTTCAACTTTTCGTCGCGCATGTGTGCACATGGTGTACGTGGCATTGTTCCTTGCCAGGCAGAATGGTCGAAGGAGCTCAGCTGATCTTTCCAAGTAGCCGAAAGCCCGAAAGAATCTCATTCTCATCCGTTGTGCCGCCCGGCTGCCAGCGACCTCATGGCACGAGGACGCCAACCATTTTGAGACTGAGAGCAGATTAGTCTGGCCCGCCCAGGTGCTTGCCCTCCACGAAACCGTGGGCGGTCAACTGTTCTACTACAGCAGAAGGTCGACTGATCTGACCCGATTGCACGAGTTGAGTTGACCTGGTTCTCCACTGTATGAGATAATATGTTGTAAATGTTTTTTTTTTGCGGGTAATATGTTGTAAATGTTGCCTGCTGTTTCTTTGAGTTTGGATATGCATGCTGCTGAGTGCTGATAGTGCAGCTCGTTTATCTGTACGCTACTGCTTAGTGACATTTCATCAGGATTGATAATTGTGGGCATATTGCTTTTTTTTTTCTTCAACTTGGGCGCCCACGCCACATGACTGACGTAATAGTTGGTGTGGGTGGCGGCTAATATACGGCACCTTTTCCGCTTACAGCCTGCATCCCAACTCCCAACCCATGTTTAGCGTACCGATCGATGTTTAGCGAACACGCGTTGGACATGAATCCCCAAAATCGGGAGAGAAGGAAAAGATCTGACTCAGAAAAGATAGCCGTGAAGATCATGCCTGCTAGCCATCACGATTTTTGCCTGGCCCAAAACGAGAATACGATAAAACCGCCTTCCGTCTCCATTTCCCTGGCACCGTCCTCCGTGGCGCGCCTTCCGTGCCGCATCTTCCCGCCGCGCTGTTGACCCGTCCACCCCTCGCTGCATCCTGGGCCCACGGGTGGGTTGCCCAGCCTGTCACCCACCCTCCTCGTCCGTATCCGAGGCCCACTTGTCAGGCAGGCAGCGAGATATAAGAAGGATCCCGATCCGTTCGCCGTTCCGGTAGCCAATCTGCGCGCACCTCCTCCCGTTGCCTCCGCCTCCTCCTCGTCCTGATCCGATACCCAAATCCCCCTCTCCGTGTCCATCGCCGTCGCCGTCCTCGTCTTCTCCGGCCACCCGAACCCACCTCCGGCCCGGTCAATCCACGCGCAGGGCGTGACCTCCCTGCGCCGCATCGCCCCTGATCCCACCTTCCTCCGCCCGTGGTGCTATCCGGTCGCCGGGAAACTCGACAAGTTGGATACCTAGGAGAGACCGCAGCGTCGCGGCGCCCACCGCGAGAAAAATACGATGTCTGCGGCGCGAGCCGCGTACCCCTGCCTCCGCGCCGTCGCGTCCGCCGACTCCTCCGCCTCCTTCCCCTCATCGCACCGCCTCAAGCTCTCGTCGTCGCACCGCTTTAGTAGTAGTAGTATCGGAAATATTACTAGTAGTGGTACTAGTAATTGTCTCTGACGTTTGCCTCCCCCTCGTCGCCCACGACCTTCGGTTCGATCTCCTTCTCGTGCTCGTTCTGAGGCTTGTCTGGTTGTGAGGGTTCGGTGCTCGATCTCGGGATCTCGTGTTTGCGCAAGTTGGGTTTCTGGTGGGTTTGTTCCGCAGGCCCGGTCTGTTGGACCTTGCTTCTCCGACGAAAGAGGTATGGGAAATATGCCAGTTCCATTTTTTCGAAATTGTAAATAGGCCAGTTTACTTTCTGCTGGATCTGCAAATGCCATGGAATTGTTCAGATAGGAATTACGATTCTTTTGAATAGCTATTAAAATATATATGCAGTTATACACTTGGTACTCTTTATCTATTTATTACACCATGGGGAACATGATTGTAGTCCATGCTGTTGAGGCTCTTTAACATTTTTTGTGCCAAGTTGCTTGATACAGTACCAATTGATAGGTTCTCAATTTACCTATTCTGCCAGAAATTTTGCCTAGCATTATATGAACTTCAAATTTTAAAATATGATGAGTAATACATATGCATGTACATAGATCTGCACCTATTTCTGTATCCTGTAATCTAGGGTGTGATTCCTGTACTTGCTCAAAGGTCTGCTTCTAATTTAAGCTTTGTCCTGCCAAGCAGGAAGTTCTCTTCTGAACTTTGGGTTAAGGTTGTGGATGGGCGGACCTTTGGTGGGCTCCAGTGCCGAAGGTGTGAGCAGAAGCTCATGTCTCTGCCCCAGCACCTGTGAGAAAGCAGGTTTTGAGCACAGCTCTTGTGCTCGCCCTGAAGATGATAATTTTGAAGCTAGAGTAGCGTGTGTGCAAGATGATTTGGTTGAGAAAATCGGATTGGCTCTTGCTGAAGTGATGCAGGCGTATGATAACAATGATGATGAAGTGAAAGATCTGTGTGAAGACTCTGATGAAAATGAGGATTCACTTTCTCTTGAATCAGATTCAACTGATGACTTGGTGGATGTTGACACTGAACTGGTCACATCGTCACCCTCCCTTAATGGCAGTGCACCTGAAACTTTAATTGGAAGATCACAGGATGGAAATTCTTTAAATGTAAGTGTTTGAGTGCAGCAGAATTTTGGACTTTTCCTTGTTAGGCTTATTTTGCTAGTCATAGTTTTGTTGTTCTTGTTATCTTTATATACCAAATCAGTATTAGGTCAATAGCTATGCAGGTATTCATTAAAAGTGGTTTTATAAGCATTACATGCTTAATTATTTACTCGTTTAGAATTCCAGATATTATTTACTCGTTTAGAATTCCAGATATTGTAATTCTGCACTTCTACTCCTTTTCTATCTGGTAGGAGGAGATATCTCTGTTTGTCTTTGGTTGGGTAAATTGATTGTGTTGATGCCAGGTGTCATGTCATGTTGCTTATTTGTCTGAATAGATCCAAGAATGTGTATATTTTTAGTTCATTACACCTGCCTCTATTATGTTTATCTGGATTCTTTGAATGAGTATGACCTCCTAGGGCTGTTCTTCTCCAATTCTTGATTTGCTTCTGTGAAATGTTATAGTTTCAACATGGATTGATGATATCACATTTGTAACATCTATTGTATATGCAGATAACTCCTCCAGTGCTGGTTTCTGCAATGAAAGGAAGCCGAGCAAAGCGGGGTATCGTCACTAACTTGAGTGTTTCATGGGCCCCTGATGTTTATGATCCTCCTGTCACTTCTGACTCACACACTGTGAGGCCGCACCATAGAAGTTCAAGGAAGAGCAACTACAAATATAAGCCACCAAAGGGCACCAGCAGCAGCCGCAGTAGCAGTGGCAGCAAAAAGGACAAGAAGCATTCTCACCACAGTAGCAGCGGCAGCAGCAGCAGCAGTAAAAGAGATAAGAAATCTTCTCACCGCAGTACTAGCGGCGGCAGCATCAGGAGCAGAATTGACACTAGTGATCCTCAACATGGCAAGGCGTATGGCAGCAGCAGCAGCAGCACAAATGACACTATCGTTCGTGAATACGATAATTTATCTCTATGGCTGCCACCAGATAGTGCTAAAATGGAAGAGGCCGTACCCCCAGCACCTGTGCTGAAGACCATGGAACAAATCAAGCGTAGCGTGAGCAGCTGCAAGGAGCCGCCTTTAAGCATGCTATCTCGCCAAGTGTCTGCGAAGTACAAGGGGATGTTTTCCTTTTGGGGTCAGAACCAACTAGCTTCTTGAGCATATGTGTGATCCCTTTGTGCGTGTGCTATTCACAAGCTTCTTCCGGGTATCAGGCTACCAACGAGGCCTTACTTTTCCTAAGAAAGCCTTTACTTTGCTTGTGTTTCAATCTGTGAAATTCTAGGTTTGGTATCTCATTCTGTGTCGAACGGTTTGCTCCACTTCTGTTTGAACTTGAGTGAAAAGATTTTGAAAATTGTCGTTTAAAGTATGTAAGTCCTTTATTTTACTCATTTCCTTGTGTATCCAGCACGGTGTAATATGTGTGTTTTGTTGTCTATTTGAGTTTCGTACTGATGCAGCATTTGTTCAGTTCAGTTATTTTCTTGACAAATCATATCTAAAGAAACTGGAAGGTTGCCAGTTCAAATCGAATCACACATTTTGGCATTACAAATCTCCGTCCTTGAAATCCTCCATATGAACTTAGGTTTTCTCCTATGCTCCCAGCTGTCATCTCTGCATCAACCAACCCAAAAGCTTTGCTACATTGCCTGGCAAACACGACATGTTCTACTGTCCCAACCTTAGATATACATTTAACAAGCCTGCTCTTCCAATGGTCTCAGACTCGTAGACCTTTCTGCCTGCAGCATCATGTGGACGGTTTAGTAATGACATCTTGGTGCACATGAAGTGGACACGTTAATCAAACATTTAAATGCTTATTATGCATCCAATGGTAGTTTTAGAACTGATAAACATGTGCAGATTATGTTAGGAACGACACAACTAATCTTTGGTAACGCAGGGACAGAGACCTCTGACAAAGACAAACAAACAAGCAATGACAGCAACGCAGATGCCTTCTATTTTAGGCCGTTAGTTTGATAGAGCATCCACTCTATCACTAATTTAGATATGAACGACATGACGTAAACGTACGTTAAAAACTGTAGTTGCAGTGTAAAATATAGTTGCATAACTTTCCGTGGTGGTAGCAGATAAGGAAGCTTGAGTCTCAGCACCCGGAGCCAGAGACCATTTATCTGGGTGTGGAAATACGTGAATTGGTCTCTGTTGTACAATGTTGGCGCCCATCGATTGGCCACCTTGACATAGAAAAATAAGCATCACCAGAACATATAAATGCTTATGCATCCAATAGTAGTTTTTAAACTGACAAATAGGTACAAACTGTTACAAACTGTGTTACCGCCGATGCAACATATCTTTGTTAGCACATGAACAGTCATATGAACACGCCATGATAGAAATGCATTCTCTTTTAGGTTCTGTTAGTTTGATAGAACACCTGCTCTGTCACTAACTAGATATGAACGACAGGACGTAAAGGTCAAATTACGGTAAAAAATAGTACTCCCTCCGACCCATATTAGTTGACTCAAATTTGTCTAAATTTAAATGAATCTAGACACTATTTAATATATAGGTTCATTCAAATTTTGAAAAATCCAAGTCAACTAATATGGGTCGGAGGAAGTACCTCAATGATGTAAAATATAGTTTTACAACTTTCGGTGGTAGCATCAGAATAGGAAGCTCCAGTCTCAGCACGGAAGTCTATTTATCTGGGTGTGAAAATATGTGCACAGGTCGTTGTCGTACAACATTTCCATCTCACCACTTCTCAAACAACCTTCTTAAGGCATCACATCTGGCAGGCTCTGGATAATCATTCAATATAAGTTATTCAATCGGTTAAGCAATCACCAGAAGTCCTTGCAAGAACAACTTCCTCCAATAAATCTATGGAAACGAACACGGTCCCTGACAATGATCTCTCGGTCGTATGATTTGCTTATTATTTTTGTCACCTCATGGCAATCGGGACAGAAACGCAAGTTCTTTACCACCCTAATAACATGAGGTGCTTTTGTCTTCAACAACCCATATGCGATGGCTAACCTTTCGCTATGCTCACAAAGTGCAACTTCTTTTTCCTCTTCACCAACATCATGTAGAACAGCTTCAGTCCAAGGCTTATGGCCAGCCCTTAGCACCCTGTCAGCTATTTCTCTCAGTACCAGCCTTATCTCCTTGATTTCAGGGTGCGAACCATCGCTCACCACAAACTTGTGCATGTGGCCATTTATTTCAACGGAACTACAGCCAGCAACAACAGTAACATTGTTGTCCTTCATCATTTTCCTCATATACCTCACTCTATCCCACTGGGATTTGGACGCATACAGATTGGAGAGGAGAACATAGTTCTCTGAACTTTGAGGTTCCAACTCGAAGAGCTTCTTAGAAGCCAATTCTACGATATCAATTCTGTTCGAGCTTTTACTAGCCACAAGAAGATTCCTCCAAATTACTGAATTTGGTAAGATGGGCATGTCAGTAACAAATGAGTAAGCTTCATCCAGAAGGCCAGACCGACAGAGAAGGTCAACCATGCAACCGTAGTTCTCCAGTGAAGCTTTAATTCCCATTTTTTGCATAGTAGACCAATATCGCCGTCCATCATCCACTAGCCCATTGTGAGCACAGGCTGACAACACGCCTATAAAGGTGACATTGTTGGGCCTCACCTGAAATATATATTACACGAGAACTTAGGTGTCAGTGTTAGAATGGATACAAACTCAGAGTTCATCTGTAAAGACTGAGCGTTATGACGATTTCTTGCAAAACTAAGTTCGGCATGTAAGCTAATACACATCGGACAATGCAGAGAACATCCTACAGTGGACCAAGCCTTATGTAAAAAAAATTACAATCTCTCAGAAAACATGGTGCATGGACTTAGTTAAGCATGAAAAGTTTTTATATGCTATAACAGTACAAAATCAGATGCTGGATAAAGATAACCGTCATCATATTTTTCGGTGCAAGTTAATGCATATGAGCAGGTTATCAATAAAAGCTAACCAAGTAAATATATTGACAAACACATCGGTGCAACACGTTTACCTTAAGCTGTAGCATTCTTGAGAAAAGCCCCAATGCATCCTCCGCAAGCCCATGTGTCGCCAGCCCGACTATCATTGCGCTCCATGCCTTGGTGTCCCTCTCCACCATTTCATCAAATACCCACCTTGCCCGCTCTATCAAACCACACTTTGCATACATGTCAATTAATGCCGTGCTCAGCTCAAGATCGAGCTTGATCCCCTTCCTGTCTATAAAGGCATGCACCCACCTCCCTAAATCAAGAGCCCCTGTCTTGGCGCATGCCAAGATGACACTAACCATCGTGACCTCATCCGGGTTCACCCCGGCAGCCTGCATTTCCCGAAACAGGTCCAAGGCTTCGTTCACCATCCCCAGTCTCGAGTACCCGCTGATCATGGAGCTCCACGCGACCAAATTCTTGTCCTCGATCATGCCATCGAACACATTCCTGGCGAGCGCAACCTCCTCACACCTGGCATAGAGGTTAAGCAGCCCCGTCTGCACGTACGGGCTCGGTTCCAGCCCATGGCGGAAAGCCTGCGAGTGCAGCTGCTGGCCCTCGCCGAGAGCCGGAACCACGGCACATGCCTTGATGGTGAACGCGAGAGTGAAGCTGTTGGGAGGTGGGGCGCCCGCGCGCAGCATGCGGCGGTAGAGCAGGAAGGCGTCCATGGTGGGGTCGCTGGAGGCGGAGAGCGCGCGGATGAGGGAGTTGTAGCAGAAGGTTGTCGGTTCGGGGATTTGGTCGAACAGGTTGCGCGCATAGGAGGTGGCAGCAGAGGCAGCAGAGGAGGCGAGCAGCTTGGAGAGCGCGAAGGCGTAGGTGAGACGCGGGAGGCGGAGCCTGAGTAGACGCGCGTGGGCGCCGCGGAGAGCACGGAGGCTGGGGCATTGGCGGACCAGCGAGACGACGTGGGCTTCGAGTAGGTGGCGCGGGAGGATGGCTGCCTCGTGCGGTTCAAGGTGCATCACTTGTTGGAGCAAACAACAAAAGTGAGGGCTTGTTCGGTTTGAAAGGGATTGGCGATTTGGAGTGAGATTTTTGGACTTGACACAGTTTTTTTTTTTCTAGAGAACCACAACTCTAGCAATTTATTTTACTTCCTCCCTCCTAAAATAGATGTCTTAAATTTATCAAAATTTGAATGAATCTATATACTAAAGTGTCTAGATTCATCTAAATTTTAACAAATCTGAGACATCTATTTTAGGACGAAGGGAGTACGAAACATCAATATTTGGGATACTTATTTGTAGTGAACACAAAATCTATTGTTAGCTCGTTGAACAACTAATTAGCCGGACCTACTCTAGTATGCCACTGTGGCTGAGCGAGCTTCTTTCCCAACACAAACCGGTCTGGTTAGACTAATTCGAATCAAGTCGGAGCCTCGTGAAATGACGGTGCGTGAGAACCGACGGCTAGAGCGTTCGACACGCTGGCTATGAGGAGTCCATGCTTCATACTAGTGTGCTATCCATGCCATCCATGACCAAGGTCGGGCCCAACACCAACAAGCAAAACCATCTGAGTCAGCAAATGAATCTGCCCACAAAGAATTGTCGAATTAAAATATTTCTAGGTTCTTCTCATTTAAAACAACACCCAAAGGAGAATTTTCAAATAATCTCTCTTCAATTGGATCAAACCATGTCTACTTTGGGTACGATGTGATGTCAAAAGTGGGCCAGTAACTAATTAGTTGTTGATGCCTACAGACTTTTATTCTTGTAGACAGTTGTTGAGCCTCCAAGTACAGAGGTTTGTAGAACAGCGACAGGTTTCCCTTAAGTGGATTATCCAAGGTTTATCGAACTCGGAGAGGAAGTGGTCAAAGGTATCCCTCTCAAGCAATCCTGCAATCAAGATACAAGAAATCTCTTGTGTCCCCAACACACCCAATACACTTGTCAGGTGTATAGGTGCACTAGTTCGACGAAGAGATAGTGAAATACAAGTGATAACGGTGCCAGAAAAGAGCTTCTCACTTGTTGACGTAAGAGAGACTAAAAGCAAACTGAAATAAAGATGAAAGCAAGCAAACAAACATGCAATAGATCTAGTTGTGAACGGTGTTTTAATGCTTAGAAACAAGGCCTAGGGATCATACTTTCACTAGTGAACACTCTCTCATATAAATATATTCTCTTCATGATACTACCCTGAACTACTCTCCAGTTGAACACTCTAATCCATGGTAGGGCTATAACAGCACTCCTCAAAGTCCGCTTTTCCCAATCTAGATAACCCCGCACTGTCACCTTGAGCGCTAGATGGTTCCAACAAACACCACAATTTCATAAAGACATCCAACTCTAAATATAACTCATGATAAATATATATATGTAATTTAGCTTAAGTGCCACATATGGCATGCACGTTGTCACTTTCACACACATGGGGAAAAACATACTCCCTCCGTCCAACAATAGATGTCTTAGGTTTTTCAAATTTTGAATGAATTATATACTAAATAGTGTCTAGATTCATCCAAATTTTGACAATTTTGAGACATCTATTTTGGGACGGAGGGAGTAGATCTATTAAATCACGATGAGTATTTATGTAGACTCTAGACTAAGTGCCACCATGGTGTGCACGTTGTCACTTTCACACACATGGGGAGAACACAGATCTATTGAAGCACTTGAGTAGCAGAGTAGATCTACTTGATTACAAAGCTCATGACCACAACATGATCATGCATAGAGAGAGAGATGAACACATAGCTACCAGTAGAGCCCTTAGCCTCGAGGAAGAACTACTCCCTCCTCATCATGGGAATCAGCAACGGTGATGAAGATGGCGATGGAGCTCGATGGAGATGGCTCCGGGGGCACTTCCTCATCCCGGTAGGGTGCCTGTTGGGGAGGTGACCTCGGATAGGGTAATGACGGGGAAAGACGAAAGGACGTTCCCCGTCCAGTTTCCGAGTTACAGTCTAAGTCGGCCGAATCCTGTAGAGGTCGGCCGAGATATGAAAGAGCAGGACCCTTATGATAATAGCAAGGCATTATCCGGCCGAAATACTGTGTAAGTCGGCTGGGTTAGCCCGAGTAGTCTTAATGCAGGTGAAGGACGAGCCGAGGTATGCGAGGTAGGGACGAATGATACGAAGCTTGCAGGAGAAGGAGAAGCCTAAAGTCAAACTCTAGTCACAGGCTAGGGAGAATCTAAGCAGAGCCAAGCACAAAGGACAAAGGCGCAGAGCGACAGAGGGGCAGAAGGAGGTCACGGAGGTGACAACCTGAAGCCCGAGGCACGCAGGAGGGGCCCTCTGGAACCTTGCCGTCATTAGAAGGGCGACACGGAAAGGAGGCCGCCGAGCTACTATATTGGGACAAGCATATTCCTCGAATATGCTTGCCACGTCAGCCCTAGAGGAACCCAGGGCTCTCCTTTATAAGGGGAGGCTTGGACCCTGAGAAGGGCATCGGCTCATTTGGTACCGTTAGGCTGGTAAAGTTCTTCCTCTCTACTTGTAAACATCTCAAGGAGCACTTGTAGCCCGAAAAGGAGAAATAAAGATCTTTACCTTAGTCTTCTGTGTGTAGAATCAACTACATCTTCCCTCCCCAGATCCCTCTAGCATCCATTGGCCCCATACTTTAGCCTACCCATGGCATCTGCCGTGCCACCACCGCGACAGTTGGCGCCCACCGTGGGGCCAACAGAGGTGCTAGCTGGAGTCATGATCCGGACGGGAAACTTCATCAACACTGGCGAGCGCATTGTCTCTGGCTTAATCCGGAGACTCGATCTCTGTGACTACGTCAGCGACAACGCATGCAGCTTCAAGGGAAGAGCTCCTCCGCGCAACGGTGTCTTCATCAACTTGGGCATGCACCAGATCTACGTCGGCGTCGACCTCTCCGGCGTTTATCCTCACCAGGTTGTTGTTGCAGGAGAACCTCCCCTTAGCGCCGCAGCAGTCCGCGCGGAGCGCGCACTGTCAGCAGCGTCGAGGTGATGGTCGCAGCTGGGGTGCAGGTGGGAGCAGCGGGCGCCGGATCAAGCAGAGATCCGACGACAGGTGTGCAGGTGGCGCCCAGGCAGATAGTTCCACAACCCACCGAGGTAATTCCTTCAGTGGCCAACCAGGCCGAGGTGCAGGAGACAACCCCGAAAGCACCAAGGGTAAGAGGGCCACCTCTGGAAAGACCAGAAAACATTCTTCAGGCAACTATAGATAATCTGACTACACATGTAGTGCCGATACTTGATCCGGCTAATGCTCAGGCAGAGTTGGAAGAGACAAGGCAAAAAGTGCTGGTAGAGGCAAAAAAGGTATCGGCCTTGCGGGAGTCCTTAAACAGGACCCTGCGAGAATATGCCAGGGCAAACAAGCTTGACGTCGCCCCCGAGCGGGTTGACGAGTTAAGATTAAGAGGAAAGAACCTTATAGATGATATCAACAAGGAGCATGATGCTCATAAGGCAGAATCAGTTGATCTAGGCTTGCCGAGGTACAGTACCCCGGCAAAGAACCTGAGAGCGGCAAATGCCGCAGCATTAGAGTTAGAAGGATTAACCGGCGAAGCCCGGTAGAAACAGCAAGAAAGAGTGAATGAGCTGGTGCGCATTGCAAACCAGCAGAATGAAGAAATGCTCAGAGCAGACCCGGCGAGGCCAGGTGCCTCGCGAATGGTTCACTCGGCTGGTGCAGCACCATCCTTATCTATGGCAGCAGCATCTTCACCCGGAAACAATGTAACACCCTCGCCTGATAAGGCTGAGTTCATGTGTATAGTGCCAATCCCTGGATCGGTTCACTGGCACACACAGTACAAAATGATACCAAATATAACTGTGCATCATAAATACAACGAATATGATCCAGAATTTACATTATTTATTCAAGTACACAGCGGAAAACGAATACAAGGTAGATCTCCATCCTTCAAATGTGCCACAGGCAAACAATTGTTGAGTGGAGTCTCGCGACCTATGAACGATCACTCAGATACGATATAACCTGCAACATGAAACGTTGCAGCCACGAATGGTCAATACATTGAATGTATGGCAAGTAGGCTAAAGTGGTTAACAACAGATCTATCAACTACATGCTTTTTGGCCAAGTGGAGTTCAGGCTCATTTGCATAAAGCAACAGTTTTATCCTAACATTTGTAACAAAGTAGTTTTCCAATACGATAAATAGGACACTCTGGTTCACTCCCAGGTGCTCATACCCAATTATGTTCACCCAACAAGTTTTAAGTAATTAAGAAATAAGGATGAGTGAGAAATATCATAGCATCAGTATCAGGTCGCTCAAATTGTCCATAACCGGGGACACGGCTAATCGATTAGTTTATACACCCTGCAGGGGTTAGTACACTTTACCCATGTGACTTGGCCAGCCCAGCTTGTACCACCACTCTCATATTAGGTGATGATAGGGAGAAGTCCAAGAAGGAACCGTTCGGGAAGTAGCTCCCCAAACCCGACACGCACCGGTACAACCTACACTATCTATATCTCTGGATACGTGGGTTCGAGTTACCACAACCTACTGAGTCCAACCAACCGCCCATTTCATTATTGGCACATGGTTGCACACGAAAGCTTCCAAACAAAGAAACCAATCCTTTCTCAGTGTCCTGGGCGGCATTCCCCACCATAAATCCACGCTCGATGACCCAATCAATGCCATTCCACCCAGGTGGTTCATTAAAACATATTGGTTTGTCATTTAGCAAAACATAAGCCTTTCAAAACATATAACTTTTCATGATGTGATTCCCTTCCTCGTCTAAATAGCATAGGTAAGGAATCTACCAATACGATGGCTCATAAACAAGGAATACTAGGGAATAATATGGGATATAGCATAGCATATACACATCAATTCCTACATATGCAATTCTACAAAAACATCTACAATGCATAGGAAAACAGTAGGACATTTATGACCAAGATAGCACCACTTGCCTTTGTTGTAGATGTAGTCGATTAGATAATCCTCACAATTATAATGGACTCTTTCGTAATAACCACAATACTTGCAATCATAGTAGTTGCAATCACAGTAGTTGCACTCCTCGCAATCCAACGTTTGAAGCAAACACAACAAACACCATTCAAAACATTGCAAACATACAACAGTGCAACATTACAAGAAAACAATGATGAACAGATGCATGCATGACGATTTAATGAGTCACAATGGTTGCATTTAGTGTTCTGAACATAATTAGATTACATGATGCATGTGGAAAGTCATTTAATGCACTAAAGCTTTTATTACTAAAGTTATATCAATTTAATATGGTGTATACCACTTTAATTGAACTAAATATGTTTATGTCGTATTAAATTGTGAACTAGATGCTACTGGATAGAGGTAATGCAATTTAGAGACAGTGGCAATTTGAATCACCTAAAAAGGAGTTATAGATATTTTCTTATGATAAAAACACTATTTCAATGGGTTTAAATATTTCTGTATGAATTTCTATTTTAGCAGTACCAAATAATTTGTCATGCAATTTCTCTGTATAGATATTGTCAATACAAAACCTTAGCACTTGGATTCACCCTAATGGGAGTTATAGATCGTTTTGTATGATTTAAATAGTGTTTAATGGGTTTTAAATGATTCATATAGTTTCTGTTGTCTAAAAATCAAACTAAAATTATATCTGTAATCTCCACGGAATTGTGATTTCAGGGACATATTATTTGTAATTTTCTGAATAGTATTTATTTTATTATGAATTTATTACTCTAAATAAGCCATTAAACCATTTAAATCTTCACGGCAAAACCTTATAGTCAAAGGCTGAACTAATTGCATATTGATGATCTACATGTAACCAGTTTTCCATCGGTATATCATTTATATTTTTGTGACAAGCAATTAATTTACTATGAATTTAATGATTTATAAATCCATTAAAACTAATTAAATTGCTACGGGTTAAATAATCAGCAAAGTCTAGATCCAACTAGATATTATTAATGTACATTACAGTAGCTTCAATTTTATATATTGTTCATATTTTTTGGAGTTACAGATAATTTCTTATAAATTTATTAACCTAAAAGACCATTAAAACTAATTAAATTACTGCAGTAACTACGTACAGTAAAAGTTGGATCTATTCTGATAAGATGATTCTACGTAAAATTATCTTCAATTTGATATATTATACGCAATTTTTGGACGTGGTATGAATTTCTAATGAATTTTACAAGTTAGATCTATAATGTGTAATTTTAAATTCGAACGGAATATTTCAGAGAATATTCCGCTGACTGGACATGTTGACTTTGCATGCTGACTGGGACTAGATGTTGACCTGACGTTTACATGGCGTTGATGAGGAAGCTGACCGGAATAACGACATGGCACGCACCGGTTTGATTGGATCTCGACCGTCTGGATAGGATCCGGTGGCTAGAAGAAGATATTGACCCGATTTTGGCTCAGAATAGACAAGAAACAGATCTGTGTTAGAGAGACAAATACGTAGGTCAAATTGAAAAACTTACAACATGAAAGTTGTGGGGAATCATTATTCCTACCTTCTCACCAAAGGAATTTGGATTTGAAGAAACGAGCGCGAGTACATCTTAGATTTACACCGTAAGATCTAAAATATTGCGATACGAAATTCTTCGGTTGTGGTGGATGAAAATAGGTGAGGTTTGTCAGTATTGAAAGATTTCGACGAGTTCTACAACTTTCGTTTTTGACCGAAGGCAAACGACGAAGTCTAGATGGGTTAAAAAGCAAAATAAGATTCGGGCATATGTGGATTCGGGATTTCGAGAAGGGAAACTCGTACAGCTGTGGCTCCACGAGTTTATATGAAGGTTTGGGACGGTGTAGAGATAGGTATTGGAGTAGGGAACAAGTAGAAACAAACGGAAGTCGATTCGGAGTTATAGATAAAAAGTTATAGCAGTTTGAATAAAGGTAGGTTTGACAAAAACAGTTTTGCACGATTTTTAAAACAGCTGGACAGTCATATACGTGGCTGCCTGGGCACCGGTCGGCTGGCTGGGCCACCGGCTGGCTCGGCCGGCCCGTTTTTTTTTCTTTTCCTTTTTCTATTTACTTGTTGGGAGAATTCCTTATCTGACACTACTTAAAAATATGATTCCTTATTTGACACTGGAAAAGTTTTTCTTCCCTATTTAACACCCAGGCTAATTTTTTTTGCCTTATATGACACTCTAGTTTATTTTCAGGGCTAATGGTGTTAAACTGGGACATGAATAGACACTTCTACCCCTGGTGCATCATTTGACTAAAATCTCTTGATCTATGTTCTTCTATGAATAATTCTAGGATCCAATATATTTTTGCGTCGTGCATGTATTTTAAATCCTTCTTATCCGTCCAAGAATCTTTGCTGCTCCAAAAAACTTCCTTCTATATCTGGCATGTTGGGCTCGCTGGCTTCTTCTTACAAAAATTCTGTCAAAAACATTGCATCGGTGCATGATGGTTTACATGATCACGACACCAAGGTCAGACACGCATGCTGACCAGGTACTAGTACTAGTACGGGCTTGCCGGCACGAACTGGTCGGGCCCCAAACGACTCCATCTGGCCATGGTGTAGACGCTGTAGGTGACCCGCGTGCTCTTAATCACGGCCGTGCCGTCCGGCTGGGAGCTTGTCGTTGCATGTGGCAAACTTAGTTAGAGTCTAGTCGAACTGCACGGGAAGATGCGCATGCTCCCGTACAGCGCTTGCCGAAGGCTGGTCGGTCGTCATCATCCAGTGACGCGCAAGACCTCGTTCTGGATCGCGGCAGTGACCTCCATGGTAGACACGCTGATGAAGCGCACCAAGTGCCAGAGCTTCCACTCGTCCCTAAAGTTTCCATATAATCTGCATGGGCGCGATTGTGTGCCTCACGGTGAGCACCGATGTCGTGTCGACCGTGTCCAGGAACGCCGATACTAGCAGGTTCGGTTTGAGGCAGCCTTGGTCGAGGCTGGACGGGATCTTGCATATGCAGTTGAAGGCCGGCGAAGCCATGGAGGTAGAGTGAAGCAGCAGGGGAACGAGAGTACGAGACGGGACCACAGCTTGGTGGCAAGAATGCTCGCTGCATAACTTGGTATCTCCTACATACCGCCGCATTGGCCGCCCTCCGCCGTCGTGCCGAACGCGTCCATGAATGCCGCCGCCGCTAGGGCTCAGGGTGGGTAGGAAACCGGGACAAGGACGAGAGGAGCATGTTCGATCAGGATTTTTCCTTGCGCTCGCTGACGGAAGGGTAGTTTGGTCCAGGATGAAAAACACTAACGGCAGACCGTGACGGGATGGAAGACAGTGTTATATAAGGCAAAAAATTTAGACAAAGTGGCATATAGGGAAGAAATATTTCTGCAGTGTCAAATAAAGAACTATATTTTAAAACAGTGTCAAATAGGGAATTTTCTCTTACATGTTTTTCTCGTATCTTTTGCATACGAACTCCAAATGACATGATTCTTGTTTCTAAAATTTTCTAAAATCGAATAGATCATTGTAGGATCATATTTGTAATCTTTTTACTAGTTTGCAAGTAGTGGGTTTATAAATCCTTGTATATTCTATTTTATTTATATCTTTAATTGTTTGTATTTATTCCATAACTTTTTTTATAATAGCTCCAAATGAGCCCAATTTTGTTTCTAAAATTTTGTAATATTAATTGGATCTTTTTAGACTATAATTATCAATAATCGATGCCTTAGCAACAGTGGGTTTTATAAAGTCAATTTAATTTCCTTTAGGAACATTTGGGCAAATCAACTATAGGATTTAGATACCAGGATTTGGATTCAGTTTGTGAGAACTTTGCATGGATGTAATGAAATGCTTATGAATGCTTCATGATTTTCATTTTGAAATCTTACACACCAAATCTACAATCCATAATCAATCCATGCCCTTTTGCCTATATGGCTACTTAGGTCGTAACAAAAGAATATAAGATTTTGAATTCAAGGTTGAGAGGATTTTCTATTTAAAAAGTTTCTTCTCTTTGAGAATTTTCAACATAGTCAAACAATCAATCAAACTTATTTATTTATTTCATATTCCAAAATTAGGAGAATTTTGGGATGTGACAAACAACGCACGAAAGGACAGAGCGGTAACTTCGGGAAAGAGAAATAAGAAAATTGTTCCATATGATCTGGCGATAGCCGGAAAAGCAAATGAGAACAGAGGCAATGGAAGCCGAGGTAACAGTGGCGAGAGAAACCCCGGCCGTGCTGAGAAAGGCAGCGGAAGCCGAGACAATGGAGATCTCGGAAGAGGAGAACTCGGAAGAGGGAATCACGAGAACAATATCCCGGTCGAAGGAAGGAGAGAACCGCCACCCAACCCGCAGCCGAGACATGAACCTCGGCAGGAAATAGAAGCGAGACCGGCTCGTCACAATCAGGTGAATGAAAGGTACAATTATGGTTATTTCGAGATGGAATATGCGATTCATGGTGGATATAACCACTATGGAGTGCAGGAGAGAATTCTCTACAGAGATTTGCCGTCAAGTGATGCCAGACTAAAGCTAGACCAGCTGTACCGGTCCGAGTTGCTAGAAGAATAGGGTCCACCGGGTCCGACATGCTTCGGACCACGGATCATGGGCGAACCGCCTGTGCCGAACTTTCAGCTGGCAAGAGGCACAAAAACATATAACGAGAGCACCAAACCACGAGATTGGTTGATCGATTATGCCACTGCTGTAAAAATAGCAGGTGGAAACTTACGATGGACAGTACGATATGTCCTGCAAATGTTGGAAGGACCGGCTAGAGTATGGTTGAATAACCTGCCGACAGGCAGCATCAACTGTTGGTTGGACTTTGAAGAAATGTTCGTTAGCAACTTCACCAGTACATACAAAAGGCCAAACAGGCCGCAACAGTTAGCCATGTGCAAGCAGAGGCCGAATGAGACAGATAGAGAATTCTTAACTCGGTGGTGTAACCCGAGAAATTCGTGCGAGGGAGTTATAGAATCACATGCAATAGTTTGGTTCGCCCAAGGATGCCGCTATGCTAGTGTATTACGGCAGTGACTGCAAAGAGATATGCCAACCACATTGGCATAAACTATCAGGATAGCGGATTCCTATGCATTGGGAGATCCGACGCAACCAGAATTAATGTCGGCAGATCATCGGGAACATCAAGATCAGTATGAAAGAGATGTGGCTGGGTCATCCAGGCGCAATGACTTCAGAGGAAGAAGAAGAAGAGAAGAAAGACCGGATTATAGATATGGTTCAACTCAGGTGGCAGCAGTAGTGCAAGGTCAGCCGAGTCACGGAAATAGTCAGCGGCAAAAGAATGGTCCTCAACAATGGACACCAAGGAATGAAGGGAAAAGACAATGGACACCAGAGCAAAATAAGCAATGGCAGGAGAGGCCGAAGTACACGTTTGAGTCTATGCTAGATCAGCCGTGTAAATTTCACACGTCAAACCCGGCCAGGCCGGCTAACCATACAACCCGCCAATGTGCATGGATGAAAAATGCAATGGGTAACCCCGCAGGCATACATGCAGCGCCTCTCCAGGCACATCAGCAGCATCAGCCACAGTTGACTGGAGCAAATGCACAGCAACTGATGTTACCGCCTCCTCCCCCGAGGTATGAAAACTCGGAGCGGAGAGATGCGGTGCATCAAGTGATAAACCAAGGTCTGGATGGAAGGACAAATCCAGGAAATAATGGACGCAATGATTACAGAGAACATCATCAATCGTATTGCGTGTTCACAACAGAACAGCAAGACAAGCAGAGTGTACAGTGCCGGCATATGGAAGTAAATACAGTTATGCCGGCAGTACCAAGATATGTGCCTTGGTCGGATCAAGAAATAACTTGGAGCATAAAGGATCACCCCAAGATAATGCCGAGTCTGGGGTCGTATGCACTCGTGTTAGATCCGACATTTGTCGGACCAAGCATTAATGTGAATTTTTCAAAGGTACTCATTGACAATGGGAGCAGTATCAATATCATGTACAAAGATACAATGCATAAACTCGAAATATCGCAGAACATGCTGCAATCCACGAGGACCACATTTCATGGGATAGTACCAGGGCTTTCATGCGAACCCATTGGTAAGGTTCGAGTGGATGTGTTATTCGGCACAAGAGATAACTACAGAGCAGAAAATTTAGAATTTGAAGTGGTGGATCTAGAGAGTTGCTATCATGCTCTACTCGGACGGCCAACATTGGCCAAATTCATGGGCAGCTGCCACATAACTTACCTGAAAATGAAGTTACCCGGACCACAAGGGGTGATAATAGTAGCAGGGGATTACAGGAAGTCAATGGAATGTGCTTCAGCCGGATCAAATCTGGCCGAGTCATTGGTAATAGCAAGAGAAAAAGAAGGATTCAGAAGGTAGCGACCCTTGCTCAGTCGGCACAATTGAATATGCCGGCATTAGCCAACCCGCATGAAAGTGTCTCTTTTCAGCCGACTAAAGAAACAAAAAATTTCCAGATAGATGAGCAGTTCCCAGAGCGCACCGTCACCATTGGTGCCGGCCTAGATGCTAAATAGGAAAGCGAGCTCACCAACTTCCTCTGTGAGAATCGGGATATCTTTGCATGGTCAACTTAGGATCTGCAAGGTGTGCCGAGGGAGTTGGCTGAGCACTCTCTGAATGTAAGGCCAGGAGCAAGGCCGGTGAAGCAACCTCTCCGCCGCTTCGCCGAAGACAGGAGAAAAATAATAGGGGATGAAATAACTCGGCTCCTTGCGGTCGGGTTCATCATGGAGGTGCTGTATCCGGATTGGCTATCGAACCCGGTGCTAGTGGAAAAGAAGAAGGATGATCCAAATGTAGCCATTGTATGGCGAATGTGTATCGATTACACGAACCTGAACAAGGCTTGTCTAAAAGATCCTTTTCCTTTACCTAGAATAGACCAAGTCAATGATTCGACCGCTGGTTGTGAACTATTATCATTTGTATACGTGTATTCTGGTTTTCACCAGATACCGTTAAATCCGGCCGATCAAATAAAGACTGCGTTTATTACCCCGTACGGGGCTTATTGCTATCGCACCATGCCATTCGGCCTGCGTAACGCAGGAGCAACGTATCAGAGATGTATGCAAAAATGTCTACATGACCAGATAGGAAAAAATGTACAAGTATATGTAGATGATGTGGTTATCAAAACCAAAGAAAGCAAAACGCTACTGGATGATATCCGACAGACTTTCGTAAACCTGAGAAGGTTCCGAATGAAGCTTAACCCGGAAAAATGCACATTCGGTGTGCCTGCAGGAAAACTGCTCGGTTTTCTCGTATCTAGCCGAGGTATAGAGGCCAACCCAACTAAGATAAAATCATTGGAAAGGATGGAATTGCCAAGATGTGTAAATGACGTACAAAAGTTCACAGGTTGCTTAGCCTCGCTCAGCCGATTTGTGTGTCGGCTGGGAGAGAAAGCACTACCACTTTATCAATTGATGAAAAAATCTGACAAGTTCATTTGGACACCACAAGCAGACAATGCATTCCATGAATTGAAAAAGATGTTGGTCACAGCGCCAGTCTTGGCTTCTCCATTGTCGAAAGAGCCTATGTTACTCTACATAGCAGCCACGAACAGAGTAGTGAGCGTTGTGATCGTGGTGGAACGAGTTGAAGATGATAAATCAGTACAAAGGCCAGTGTATTACCTAAGCGAGGTACTATCAGCCTCAAAACAAAATTACCCACATTATCAGATGATGGCATATGGGGTGTACATGTCAGCAAAGAAACTTAAACATTACTTCGAAGAGCACCCCATCAAGGTGATTTGTGAAGCACCCATAGCCGACATATTGAGCAACAAAGATGCAAGTGGCCAAATAGCAAAATGGGCAATTGAATTGTCACCTTATGCTCCGCAATTCGATAGGCGGGATGCAATCAAATCTCAGGTTGTGGCCGACTTCTTCGTGGATTGGGCCGAGGTACAATATGAGCCACCATTACCAGATCCGAATTATTGGACGATGCACTTCGACGGTTCCAAACTAAGAAATGGTTTGGGGGCAGGAATAGTGTTAACCTCGCCAAAAAGAGACCAGCTGAGATATGTGTTGCAAATACATTTTGCCGCATCAAACAATGTCGCCGAATATGAAGCACTCGTCCATGGATTGAAGGTGGCGAAAGAGATTGGCATACGCTGAATCTTGTGCTACGGAGACTCAGATCTAGTAGTACAGCAAGTCTCAGGCAATTGGGATGCATTAGATGCTAATATGGCCTTATACAGATTTCATGTGCAAAAACTCAGTGGATATTTCGATGGATGTGAGTTTCATCATATACCTCGGGCAGAAAACGACGCCGCAGATACATTGTCAAAACTCGGATCTGCCAGATAGTCAATCCTCCCAGGTATTGCCCTAGAGCACCTGAGAAAGCCATCAATAACACCTTCACCAGAGTCCGAATCCATCTTTATTCCGGCAAAATCAAGAGAAGATAATGTGCCGATGGAAATTGACGAGCAATGTAACCCGGAATTTCCAAAAATAAAGCCGGCTGATGCAAGGATGAGTATGGAGAAATCCGAGGTAGTTATGTCGGCAGAAAATATGGAAATAGATAGTGAGATTACACTAGGAAAAATCACACCAACATAGGCGCAACGCATATTCTCTTTCCTTAGAGATGCGATTTTAGCGAATAACGAGATATTGGCAAGACAGACAGTGAGAAGAGCTAAAGCTTATACAATCATAAACAATGAGCTGTATAAAAGAAGTGTCACAAGCGTGTTGCAAAGATGCGTGAGCTCGGCGGAAGGCCAGGAGATCCTCCTAGATATACATCAAGGAGAATGCGGACATCACGCCTCGTCCAGAGCTTTAGTGGCCAAGGCATTCAGGCATGGGTTTTATTGGCCAACAGCGTTGAAAGAGGCCAAAGAATTGGTCGAAAAATGTAATGGTTGCCAGAGATATGTCAGCAAGATACATATGCCATCGTCCGAGTTAAAAACGATACCAATTACTTGGCCATTTTCTGTATGGTGCTTAGATATGGTGGGACCATTTAAGCCGGCCCGAGGCGGGATGACCCACATATTAGTCATGGTGGACAAATTCACAAAATGGATTGAAGTGAAACCAATAAAGAAATGTGATGGGCCCATAGCAGTGAAATTCCTTAAAGATATTATCTTAAGATATGGTTACCCACACAGTGTTATTACAGACAACGGTACGAACTTTGCCGAGGGAGCCTTCGCTAGATTTTGTCAAGAAAAGCACATAAGACTAGATGTCGCATTAGTGGCTCACCCAACATCTAATGGGCAAGTAGAAAGATCTAATGGACTAGTACTGTCCGGGATAAAACCACGACTCGTCGAACCGCTGCAAAGGTCGGCAGGGTGTTGGATCGAGGAGCTGCCGGCAGTACTATGGAGCCTCAGGACTACCCCAAACAGATCAACAGGCTATACACCATTTTTTCTGGTATATGGGGCAGAAGCTGTACTCCCAGCCGACATAATACACGATTCGCCAAGGGTCACCCAGTATACAACCGCTGAGGTAAATGAAGTAGCTCGGCAAGATGATGTCGATCTGCTAGAAGAAGCCAGGGAGTTGGCGCTATCAAGCTCAGCTATTTATCAGTAGGACTTGCGACGATATCATAGCAAGAAGGTAAATCCGAGAGTGTTTAAAGAAGGAGATTTGGTTCTCCGACTGGTGCAACGCACGGCCGACATGCACAAGCTGTCGCCTCCATGGGAAGGACCATTCATCGTGAGCAAGGCATTGCACAATGATGCCTATTACCTAATCGATGCTCAATCACCAGGAAAGAACAGGGCAGACAAAGCCGGCGAAGAATCGAAAATACCATGGAACGTAGCTTTACTTTGTCCATTTTACTCGTAGGAGTCATCTACGACACATTGTAAAATAATGCCTCAGGACGGAGCATCAACTATGTATTAAACCTCGGCGCCCAGAGCGGTGGCTCGGGGACTGCCATATGATGTTCTTGATTTTGTAGTATGTATTAAACCTCGGTGTCCAAAGCAGTGACTCGGGGACTGCCATATGTTGTTTTTAATTTCATGTTATGTATAAAACCTCGGCACCTTGAGCAGTGGCTCGGGGACTGCCCTATATTGTTTCTAAGTTTGGTTTATGTATTAAACCTCGGCACCTTGAGCAGTGACTCGGGGACTGCCCCATATTGTTTCTAAGTTTGATTTATGTATTGAACCTCGGCGCCAGAGCACTGGCTCGGGGACTGCCATATATTGTTTTTGATTTTGTGTTATGTATTAAACCTCGGCACCTTGAGCAGTGACTCGGGGACTGTCCTATATTGTTTCTAAGTTTGGTTTATGTATTAAACCTCGTTGCCTTGAGCACTAGCTCGAGGACTACCCTATATTATTTCTAAGTATGGGTTATCCCATGTTACAAGAGTGGGTATCAAACTTCGGCACCCAGAGTGATATTATTTCGCTCTCCCCAAATACGGCCTTCGAGGTTTACGCCTAGATTAACAGTCCAAACCACAGTGGTCAAGTTGCAAATCTTATCAAAGTCAGGCAATATTGAACGCCGAACTACGGTAGAGCAAAGGCAAATATACACTCCAAACTCAAGAAATTGAAGGCTGCCAAAGCAAGGATTCGGACAAACAGGACCAGTTTAAACAAAGTGATGACGATTACAACCACATGTGTCTCAGCGGCACAAGGCAAAAGAAGTTCATACCGCACAAAAGACGGACAAATGTTTGACGTACATCATACGCCCGGCATACCAGGGATAAGAAATGACTTAGAGTTTTTTAACTGGAGAGGCAGTGACTTGGTCAGGAGCTGGGCACTCCGAGGTAGGTGGCACTTCGGCCGAAGTTGCCTCGCCCTCCACAGATCCAGGAGCGACTTCGGGGGAAGCCCGAGGCTGTTGAGAAACGTCAGCTTGCGCTGTGGAATGCCCAGTACCTTTGGAGGAGGATCGCGCGTCACCATTACCATCCGAGCTCGAGCTAGAATCACCAGAAGTAGCCGAGTCACCCTCATCTTCGCCCTGTTTGGCTGAGATATCATCAGAGGCATCCTCAACTTCGACCTCGTTTGCCAGGTCAGGAAGAAAACTCGGCCCTTCATTCCAGTTATGCACGTCTGCATACTCAACAAGCTGGAAGGCACGAGCTTGCCGGAGAGCGACAAATTCTGGGTCCTCAACCCAACGGGAACCAGTGCGCAAATTTATCAAGGTATCAAGGGAAATATCCTCATACCATGACATGATGACTGTGAGAGCCATATCAGCACCAGCTCGTCCGGCGGATTCCCTCCAAAGACTTAGCTGTCTCTCAGATGCCATTAATCTTTCCACCAATACTTTGACCTCATCAATATCAGGAGTCCCAGAAGTATTCGGCTAGAGAACATGGTAGGCCCGGATAGCTGCCTGCACCAAATCCCTGCCCATAATCTTCATCGGAGCAACTGCAGCGCCAACAACAACCAAGAAATCTTCCATCGAGTACTCTGAGTTCGCATCAGCAGGAACGCCTCGGCGCACACGAGCATTAATCACCGCTTTAGAGCTCACGGGCTTAGCTTCTGGAAAATGGTCTGCGCAAAACAAAAGTGCATCGGTCAACAGTAAGGTAAAAGATAACTCGGCCGCGGTCAGAAGCTTACGGTGAATATAGATCAGCATTATCTGAAGATCTTTAGCCCAGTCACTCTTGCTCTTCTCAAAGCGAGTGATCTCCTCGCTCATCCCCTGTGTCTTCAGTTCGGCAGCCTCGAGGAGCTCTTTATTTTTCTGCAATTGCAGAGCTAGCCGATTCTTCTCCTCGGAGAACTACTGGTTGACTTTTTCTAACTCAGACTTCTGAGAGAGCTTAAGGGACTCCACCTCGGCACACAAGCGAGCTATCTCGTCATCTTTATCTTTCAGCTGCGCCGAGTGAGTAGAGGCTTGTTCTAAAAAATGCAGCATCACATCAGGCATGGGCGTGCAATCTTGATGAGACGCTGCAAAGGTTTGTAACTCGGCTTTACCAAGGCCAAAAGAGTTAAAAGAAACTTAGTGCACATTTCAAATGGGAGTATATAAAGTAAAAGAGTAACTAACCTTCCAGGGCCTTGACTTTCTTCTCAAGACGGATGTTAAGATTGTTGATGTTCCCTATTTACCAACAAAGTGAGCCAACACCTCAAGTACAAAACAATAAGAGCTTTGGAGACGATGCAAGAGTTTGTCGACTTACCAGCTTTCTTCACCACAGGAATAACCTTCTCATACTTATGTTGCAATTTTTTATGCGCAAAAAGCAGCCTTTGGAATTCGGCGGTCCGCCGGTCATGCGCAACCTAAGCAATAAAGCAAATAGTAATAAGACATTCGAACCTAAGACAAATCCGAGTCAAGCAAAGCTTAACTCGGATCTAGGTGGCTGGATATTCAAAGCTAAGACAGATCCGAGTCAAGGGAAACTTAACCCGGATCTAGGTGGCTGGATATTCAAAGCTAAGACAGATCCGAGTCAAGGGAAACTTAACCCGAATCTAGGTGGCTGGATATTCAAAGCTAAGACAGATTCAAGTCAAGCAAGACTTAACTCGGATCTAGGTGGCTGGATATTCAAATTTAAGACAAATCCAAGTCAAGCAAGACTTAACTCGGATCTAGGTGGCTGGATATTCAAAGCTAAGACGGATCCGAGTCAAGCAAAACTTAACCCGGATCTAGGTGGCTGGATATTCAAAGCTAAGACAAATCCGAGTCAAGCAAAACTTAACTCGGACCTAGATGGCTGGATATTCAAAGCTCAGACAGACCCAAATCAAGCAAAGTTTAATTTGGATCTAGCTGGATGGAGATTCGAACACTAAGACAAAACTGAACCAGGCAAAACATAATAAAACTTCCAAACGAATAACAAGTTATTCGGTTGCAAGCTTCGGGGACTAGAGTATGTATATTATCATTCGAATAACGAATTAAACGTCGATAAAGACAATTACCTCATTCATCTTATCGCTTTCGAGAACGATCTTGGTAGCCAGATGTAAGCGACTGCTGATGTCGGAGAGTTGAAAGGGCTGACTGCTTGGATTGCCTTCAAGCTGATCAGCAGCATTCCAATTGTTGGCATACTCAACCAGCGAGCCGAGGCTGTTCCCACTTTTCGTGCGAGTCAGAACTCTACCTCGGACGTGTTGGGTAGCCACCGCCGCCGCGGGACTCTTGTGAAGAGCAAACTGTGTATCAGCAGCCGGGGTAACAGCGCTCTTGGCAAAGGAAACCCCCTTGCGCAGCGCATCAACAATTGTAGGCTGAGATGAGCTGGCAAGTCCTTTCTGAGAGGACGGAGGCTTGGTAACAACGGTCTTTCTTGCCTTAGGAGAGGCGTCGGCAGGAGCCGTTACCTCGGTACTTGGAATGACGTCTTTATGGGCCGGAGGGATTACGGTGTCTTAGGGCGCCGAGATATTAGTATCCTCGACTGAAATCGGAGTCGCATCAAGGGTTGAGGGCACCGAGATATTGGCATCCTCGGCTGAAATCGGAGTCGCATCAAGGGTTGTGGGAGTCAAAGGGGTCTCAGGCAAAACTTCAGGGTTCACGGAGGAGGCAGCAGGCTCAGTAGAAATATTTACTGGCCGAGTTGTATCGGCATCAACAGCAGAAATCTCAGGCGCATCCTGGCGAGGTGGCGTCTGATTCGGAGCAGGGGGAGAACCAGCGCGAGCAGGACTCGGAACTCTGGTATCCTCAGGAGGCGGAGGGGAAGGCGGCCGAGTCGCGCGACTCGTCATGCTAGGACCGCTGGGCTTAACAGAAAGAGGAGACCTGCAAAGACAAAAGGTCAGGTCAAAAAGCAGAAAGAGAGAAACAAGAAATACAAACAAATGCAACTCACCCAGTAACCCCGAGCATAGTTTTACGCTTCGGGGGGTGCTGGGCTGACTTCTTTATTCGTTTCCTGGGAGCAGCTTCTGAGGCATCAGCTAGAGCCCTATGTTTCCCCGAGGTAACAGGAGGCCGGGAGGCAAGAGGCTCGGCGTTGTGAACCTGACCGGCCGGATTAGCTGAGAAAGTAGAAGCCGGAAATGCATAAGAAATTGGCATTGCGGCAACTACCTCTAGAACTTGGACCTCGTCCGAATCACCTTCCTCCTTGTGGGCCGTGGTCTTGCCGCGGGGCACGAGCCGGAGCAAGATCCGACTTGGGGACGAACTCCTCCGAGTCCGGCTCCCCGCTGTCCGGAGTGTTCCGGTCCGCGGGCCATGGGAGGGAAAAAACCTCGGCATCCTCAACCTTCTGCTCCTCAAACCTCTGCAGAACAAGAAAGAGAAAAATTAACAAGAGAAAACACGGATGCGATTGAAAGATAAAACATGATTGTGAGAACTTACTCTAGGAGGGGGGTTCTCGCGGGTGAACGGCTTCAATCCCCAGGCCCAGTCCTCCGACATCTCTGTCTTAAAGATAGCCCGGACGCGCTTGAAGGTAAGGTAATTATCCAGCTCCACCGTCGAGACTCGGTTGGGATCAAGGGGACCTCTCATGTAACAGAGCTTGTGTGTGTGTTTTTGGAATGGGCAGACCCGGCTGCTAACGAAGGTAGTCATCAGATCCTTGCCGCGTAGCCCGGAGCGGATCAATTCCTTTAGCCGAATCTCAAAAGCTTCAGCCAGAGCATGACTCTTCCTCGGATTATAGGTCCAGTTCTTCTTGGAAGGAGGACCAATAGAAAAAGCAGGGAGCCGAATCTTATCCTCATTCCCAGAGTTCTTGACATAAAAGAATGACTTATGCCACTTCTTGCATGATTCTAGTCCTGCAATGCGAGGGAATTTGGATTTCCTCCGAGGTGTGATGGACGTGGCTCCACATTGGGTGAGAAACTTCTCGGAGGGTTGCAGAGATTTGTCTGGGACGATGTTGGATCGAATCTGGAAAAACTTTGACCAAACATGCACAGACGGCCATAGGCCGAAGTATCCCTCCGAGGCAGAGATGAAGGCAGAAAGAGAGGCAATGGTGTTAGCAGGAAGATGATGCGGCTGAAGGCCGAAGTAATCAAGGAACTCCCTAGCGAAATCGCTGAGAGGGAGACCAAACCCGCGAGCAAAATGGGACATGAAGACTACATACTCGCCCTCCCTAAGATCGGGAGAGGATTCACTACCGGGTAAGCGACAAGCTACCTCAGCAGGAATCCGGCGAGTCCAGATTAGCCACTCAACCTCACGGCGGGTGACGGAAGAGCCCTGCCACGAGCCCCGCTCGGGCCCAGACGCAGCATCGTCATCCTCAATGAGCGCACCGCTGACGGAGCTCAACATGGGGTCGCCGGAGAAACTTACGGAGGGAGAAATAGCGGCGGAGGAAAACCTAGAACTGCATGGCCCCGTCGTGGTTCTACGCAAAAACGGCGGCGGAGCAGAGAAGGAACTACCGCGCGAGAACAAAAGAAAAGTAGAGATGTCTAGAGGAGAACCTAGGCGATAGGACCGGATGAACTCACCGGCGACGACGCCGGAGCAAGCGAACGGGGACGAGGCCGACAGAGCAGTGCGGTGGGTTCCCTGCCGTCGAAGACCCAGATGAGCGCACGACGGCGGAAGCACAAACGGGGGCAGAGGCGAGAGGAAGGAGAAGGGCGCAGGTAAGCGGAGGGGGAAAGTGAATCCCCCAGCCCCGCGCCCCTCTTTATAACGGCGCCGCCTGAGAGGTAGTGGGATCGTGGGTGTGGCGGTTATCTGTGTAGATCGTGTACGCGGCACGACCGCACACCGCTAAGTGGAACCGCACAGGCGACCACACAATAAAAGAGAAGGCCAAGATCCCTGACGGGAACGGCACGCGAGGCGTCGCAGCGCCGACGCGACAGGCACAGTAATAACTATAGCCTGTCAGTAAATACTGTAGAGGAACAAAAAACTAGACAAACAATAATGAGTATGACACGTAGGACGAGGCGTACGCGAGAAGATATGTTGATACCTCGAACGATAAAAAGATAACTCGGAAACATTGGGAAACGAATATCATGAAACTGATACGACCCGGCCAAAGTTATTGGCGGGGCCATACCAGCTTCGGGGACTAATGTTGGGGAGGTGACCTCGGATAGTGTAATGACGGGGAAAGACGAAAGGATGTTCCCCGTCCAGTTTCCGAGTTACAGTCTAAGTCGGCCGAATCCTGTAGAGGTCGGCCAAGATATGAAAGAGCAGGACCCTTATGATAATAGCAAGGCATTACCCAGCCGAAATACTGCGTAAGTCGGCTGGGTTAGCCCGAGTAGTCTTAATGCAGGTGAAGGACGAGCCGAGGTATGCGAGGCAGGGCCGAATGATACGAAGCTTGCAGGAGAAGGAGAAGCCTAAAGTCAAACTCTAGTCACATGCTAGGGAGAATCTGAGCAGAGCCAAGCACAAAGGACAAAGGCGCAGAGCGACAAAGGGGCAGAAGGAGGTCACGGAGGTGACAGTCCTGAAGCCCGAGGCACGCAGGAGGGGCCCTCTGGAACCTTGCCGTCATTAGAAGGGCGACACGGAAAGGAGGCCGCCGAGCTACTATATTGGGACAAGCATATTCCTCGAATATGCTTGCCACGTCAGTCCTAGAGGAACCCAGGGCTCTCCTTTATAAGGGGAGGCTTGGACCCTGAGAAGGGCATCGGCTCATTTGGTACCGTTAGGCTGGTAAAGTTCTTCCTCTCTACTTGTAAATAGCTCAAGGAGCACTTGTAGCCCGAAAAGGAGAAATAAAGATCTTTACCTTAGTCTTCTAGGTGTAGAATCAACTACATCTTCCCTCCCCAGATCCCTCTAGCATCCATTGGCCCCATACTTTAGCCTACCCATGGCATCTGCCGTGCCACCACCACGACAGTGCCGAAACAGAGACTTTCTGTCCCTCGAATCTCCCCTTTCGTGGCTTTCTGGTCGATTATCTAGGGTTTCTGGGTCGAGGGCTTCTTATAGGCGAAGGAGGCAAGGTCGATGGAGGGCCAGGGGGCCCACACCCCCTATGGGCGCGGCCAGGGTGGGCCCCATGCCCACCTAGGGTGTGTCCACCCTGGTTTCCTCCTCCGTCTCGTCTTCGATTTGCCGTACCGTTCAGGGAAAAATATGAACTTTGGCTTTTGTCCCGTCCAATTCCGAGAATATTCATTTTTTAGCTTTCTGAAACCAAAAACAATAGAAAATAGGCAACTGGCACTGTGGCATATTATCAATAGGTTAGTTCCAGAAAATATATAAAAATACCTCAAAGTGTAGACAAAACATAGCAAAGTGGATACTAAACAAGCATGGAACATCAAAAATTATAGATACGTTTACGACGTATCAGTTGTCAAACCGAGTTCAGAACCGTTTTTATGTTTTGTTCAAACAATTACCCTGAACGTTGGTGTTTTGTGAAACAAGTTACTAGGGGTGTGGATTTGTGATGTAAAGTGGAAAAATCTCAATCGGAGTGGATCAACATGGATTGAGGCCTTGTTCGGTTTCATGTGAATTGAAGGGTTGGAACATCCCAAGATTAGCACCTCAAAATAGACAGGACACATGTTCGTACATTGCATTCATGCATAAGAAAATCCGGGGAATTTTCGCGCAAAACTAAAGAAGCTGTAGAGGGATCGAGATCTCTCTTGTTCTAAAAGGAAACAATAGGACAAGTGCGACGGATTTTGACATGACCTCCACTGAATGTTCAGGTTTGAGGGAAAGTAGTTTGAATTGAATATTCAAATACTTTATTTGAATTTAAAACTAAATTGCAAAGGAATTGATAATAGGATTCGAATGGTAAATTCTTGAATAAACAAATAGATATCACAATATTCACAATACATTTGAATTACACAATAACTTGGAATTATTAATTCAAAACACAATAAACATTACATTCCCATAAAATTTAACACTACAAGTATATAAGAGGTACAACAATTAGTGAATAGTACAATTTAAAAATAAAATAAAATAAAGCAATAACTTTGTTACAATTAGAACAATCCAAAGTTTACAAAATGGATAAATAAGATTACAAGTGCTAAGAATAAAAAGAATTTCTTTATTACAATTATATTAAATTACAATGCTTTACACCTCACCAAAATAAAATAAAGGGTAAACTACAGAAGTAGAAAGCAAAAACCTAACAACTATTTCTAAATATCATTTTCCTATTCACCTCTGGTATCTTCCTTTCCTGTTGTCCTTTTGTCTCTGCAAAGCTCAAACCAAAAATAATTAAAGAGAGAGTTCTCAACCATATTTTCTAAACTAAACTTTTGGTATTTGATCATCTTCCTTTGTACCTGCAAGCAAACAAAACAAAAGTAAAATAATAAGGGGGTTAGAGTAAATATTAAGCTCTCAGAATGAACAGTGTAATGCACTGTAATCATTTCATCACCGAGGTAATCTTAAGAGGGGCAAGTTTCACCAAATCATAGTATCTGTTCTTAATTATATAGGTTGCCTCAGCACAGCATCATTGGCCTGGGGCAAATTTCACGAGAGAGAAGGGTAGAATAGTAACAGAAAATTTACAGGAATCCTTTGATCTGATCCATTTGAGTGAGGCATACACAGAGGCAGCTCACTCATCTGCATGCACCAGTGTGTTGTCAAGCCAACAGAGATGCAATCAGGGTAGAAAAGAAAGCCACGGCTACCACATGGGGTTTTCCCTGTACACACATCTTATATCTCTATCCTCAGAGCATCATAAGATAACACTGGTCATCAATAGTTTCACTACAAATCCACCACACCAATTTAACAAACCAGCAGCAGATCAACCTGGTAACCTGAGCAAGCTCAAGCAGCACAAGGAGGAGGCCAGCAGCAGATCAGCACCACAAGGAGGGAAGTACATAGTTTCCAGAAGCTTACCAATAGGAGATCAACAACAGCTTGAGGAGGAGCATGCTAGCAGTAGCATAAGAAGTAGTTGATCAAGATCTACAATAGGCCATAAGCCAATCATAACCAGCAAGTAAAAATATCATCAGAATTAACCACTAGATCATGCAACCTCTGTTCCTATATCTTGCATACATATCTGGGAATACAAGGGAATTAATAGACATCAAACCCATTCCTCTACCCTTCAACTAGATGATCATCTAGGAGGATTGGAGGAAGATGTTCTCTCAGATCTACACAAAGATGATATGTATATTCCTCATAGAGAGTTCAAAAACTACATCATAAGATCTGTTCTTAACAGATAACATCTCCAAAGACAAATCATTTTCCTAACTGTCTAGCCAGGAATCATCTTTGTAGAATTTCTGTCATAGGAAGGGGTTCCAACAAAATAAGTAATCCATGTCTTTCTTACCAGGCATTCAACCAAGCTGTAATTCATCATATATATGGTTCACCATTGTGCATACTCCCAATGGAGGCACCACCATGGCAACCATCATAGAAACTGCTCAGAGAATCAATCTAATCATGTACTGAGTACAGTAAACCATTTTCTAGGGTAAAACCACTAGAAGTTATTCCAAGCAAAGCTTACTGCCATGTGGGCAGCACACATATATCAAACCATTTTATTAAGCATAACTGGTCCATATCAACATGGATCTGTCCTATAGATGTTTATACACACACATAGTGATTAGTCATATATCAAGTCAATTTAATTGGTGAGGGTGTATTATCATTTGATCTTAAAAAGAATCATAGCAATTAATCTAGCTAGTCATCTGCAGCACACAAGCTAGCTAGGCAAGATGGTATATGTGCATCTTCCATGCAAGTACCACATAGCTTGCCATAATATCTAGCTAGTGACACATGGGTTACTAAGCTAGACTAAATCAACCATGTTTTTCTTTTAAACCATCAGCACACCGTACAAAATTTATACCCTTCACTTACTTGTTCATCATGTATGCACCAATAGGTAAAATTTCACAAGATTCTCATTGAACCAAAGGTTCAGATAAATCATTTGCACTCATAACTGTCATATGAATTCATTCGAATCCAAAAGTTATTGTACTTTTTCCAACCCCACTTATCTAAAAATAACTCCATCAAATCATTTTCCTAAGGAAAAATACCTAGGAATCATTTAATAATATTGATGAGCTGTCAAATGGACAGTACCATTTCATGACAACACCGTATCAATATAACTTAAATTACTTTCACAATTAGCTTCAGTATAAAGAATCCTCTAGCAATCTTACATTGCTAGTACCACAGGAAGTCAATATCCCAAAAGTTTAGAGAACTGAATTTGTATCCACATTACTTGCAGTATAACAAAATCAAATAACAACCAATTTAGGAATATAGCAGCAAATGTTTATTAAGGTCACAAGAATTACTATCACATGATAAATCCAGTATCACATATCACTGTTAGCACCAACTCGTGATTCAACCAACATTGGTACACATCAAAATTACATTAAGCCAGTAGTAGTGTAAAGAGACATCATAGCTCACCGAGGGGTGCCGAGCACCTGTAGCGTAGGCGTGATGAGGCCGAGGATTGTTACAACTACCACCCCAACACCACCATCGGGGAGTGTCGGGGTTGCGCCAAAAGCACTGTCCCGCTGGCATCGAAGTTGAGGTTGGCGACACGGTAGTATCATCGCCGCATCACAGCCCCATTGGCATCATCGACACCACCCACCACTCACATCATAACAGAACCTGGGGCAGCAGGTTATGGACGCTGGGGTTGCAGTCCAGTACCGCCATCCCGTCGGCGTCAAGTGGAGGAAGCAGGGCCATATGGGCTAGAAGAGCCGCGCCGGTGGCCTCACCGAACCGCTCGGCTAGGGTTTCGCGGGGCTCACATCAGGGAGCAGAGCGGCAACGAGGTAGCGGGGATCGACGGAGAAGATCGATCCGGGGTCCCATCGGCCGACGGCGGTACGAAGCTGGCCGGCAACCGACCGGAGTGGAACTGGTGGCGGTGGCGGCATCACCACGACCAAGAGGGGAACAAGAGGGGTGAGGATAACGCGTGCATGCTCGGGTGTGTGGTGAGGGAGAGAGTGTGGGTCGGGGGTCAAGATGACCCTAAGCCCTATTTAGTTGGGCTGGATCGGCCCATGTGTCCAACTCAAATAGGCCAAATTTCAGTAAAAAAAATAAAATAAAAAAAGAATAAAATGAAAATTACCAAATGCTTTTTGACAATTAAAGCTCTAAAGAATTATAGAAAAATCATAGAAATATATCTAAAATATTTAAATCATCATAAAAATAAGATCTATGTAATATAAAAATAATAATAATATATATAACTTTATTTCTTTAAAATAAATATTAACACCATTAAATTTTATAAAATAAAACAAAAACCATAAAAATAAATAAAAAATCATTTTTGTGTATCAAAATAACTCTATTATTTTATAAAAATACTTACTTAGAGTTTTACAAATAAAACATAAAGTAGATATTTAAAGACACTTAATTTTTTGATGAATTTTATAAAAATAAACATTATACTTAAAAATAAATAAAATTCATTTTTAAGGTCTTGAATACATATATTACACTAGAAAAATATTAAATATATTATTAGAAAGGGCTTTAATATTTAAAATAATAAATCCTTATCTATTAATTATTTTATAATTTCTTTAAAAACAAATCTTAAGTAAGAAATAATCACAATTGCTATAAAACCTTAAGTAATTAATGTCTAAATACAAAATCCCAAATTCACAACTTAAATTCATACTCTAACTTAAGTATAACTCTTAACTTTAAGTTATTCTTTTAAAAATCCTATTGAGTATTACTCATATATAATATGATGAACAATCATTATATCTTAACCATTATTAATATAACTTTAAATTCTAACAAATTACTAAGATCATCTATTATGCTCCCATTAATAAATACAAATTATTTTCTTAATAAGCAAAACCAATTTATTCTAATGTTAGGGGTCCCAACCTTTAATAAGATTGATCCCTCCTGTGTTTACAATGCTAGTCCCTGGATCAATAGCTAGCATCCACAGTTAAGATGTAATATCAAGAAACAAAGGTCATAATATAACTTTATAACCAGGAATAACATAAGTTTATTACATCAAACATAGCTCATTAGGCTATTACATTACATTGCAGCGGAATAACTATAAGCATGGGGTCCTTCATCTTCAAAGTGCCACAGGCAGATGTTGGTTGTAGACTTTGTAATCCTAATCAATCAATCTTCACTAAAAACAATCAAACCTGCAACATACAAGTTACAGCCACAAAGGGTCAATACATTTGAATTGTATTGGCAAGTGATACTATGGTAGTATAGTGGAATCTATCATCTATATGCATTTGGCTAAGTGGAGTTGAGGCTTGCATTGCTCAAAATAGATTTTTCTTATCATTTTGAAAATACTAAGTTTTTGCTTGACAAAATCATTTTTCTCAATCAAAGATTTCAAGATCCTTGTACCAAGCCATCTCTCCATCAATGATTGAAGAATTCAAACAACCCTTGTTCAAACCACAAGATTTTAATTTAGAAATTTGAATGATGAGATTCTTGATTGCTTCCATGTCTTGATGCTCAAATTGTCCTTTACCAGGGACATGGCTAAGTACTTAGATTTTACACTCTGCAGAGGTGGTGCACTTTCCCCACAAGACTTGGTTTCCCAAGACAAGATCTTTCAGAAGCTTTCCCTTAGACCAAAATGGACGCGTTCCAACCTATCAAACACTACCACCCACTGTCCATATGGCTAAGTTCTTGCAACCTATATGATCATGGCAGAGCCCATATTGCCAAGTGGTTGCACTTGAAGCTTCTCAACATTTGACATCTCAAATCCCTTTGTTTCCTGGGTGGCATACCACAAGTGAGATACACAATCCAAGTCCATGGCATTGTGAACCACTCAACCATTCTCCACCAAGCTATTCCATTCCACCCAGGTGATTCATTAACTTAGTTGTTTTATTAGACAAAATCACAAGTCCTTAGACCTAGAATATTTTTCCATAGTGTGAATATATATTCCACCCATGTTTTCTATTAGCTAGGCTAAGCTTGATAGTACTAGGAATCTTAACTTAGGAAAATCCTACTAAGGATTCATCTACTAGGTTTTCTTATAGCAATATCTATACTTAGCAAAATCCATGCAACTTTTACTTAGTAAAATCACTAATGCATAGTGAAAGTAATAGGATAGAAAGTATGAAGCATCACTTGCCTTTTTGGTAGAGCATAGGTTCACTTCTTGATCTTTGCAACAATCACACTCTTCAAGTCACTACAAATCAATCAAGCAAGGCACAAACTCAATCTACCAATCAAGCAAAACAACACACATAAATAACAAAGTCAAAGAAATGCATGCAAGCATGCCAAGCTTTGTTTTGTTTGAAAAGTGGTTCCTAGTGGGTCATAGACATTTGGGTACATCTAATGGTCATTTCCTAAAGTGGCCAAGTCATTTGCAAAAGGTTTCACTTTAAAATCATTTTCAAAACAAAGTGTTATTTTATGTGGTGTAGAAATATTTTTTTACTAAGGCATTAGCCTATAGGGTTCACCAAATGAGGTGCTATTGCAAAACTTGGTGTTTTTGGGTCAGTAGGTTTGGTCCAAAACATTTCCTTGAAGTTTTCTTTTCATAAACATTTTTATAACAAAAACCATTCTTTTTATTTGGCTAGAAAATGGCTAAGTCAATTAATCTAACCTAAATCTTTCAAAAATCATTTTTAATACCAAGGGTTGGTTCCTAGGGTCAGTAAGGTCACAACAATCCCATTTGCAAAGGTTTTAATCCAAAAATCATTTTTAAACAATTTTTATACTCTAAACAAGCATACATAAGTTTCTGCAAATTCAAACAAGCTAACATATACTATTTGTCAAACTAAGGGTAGGGTTGGTTAGGGCTTGTCTTGCTGATTCCAACGACATCAAATTTGTAAAATTTGGACGTGTGGATCAAAAGATACATGGGTTTGAAAATGGCAAAAGTTTCTGTTTTCAAATCTGTTTTTAAACAGATAGGTGACACGCGGCGTGATATCATTGGTTGATACCGGTTCGTCTGGATCGGCAACGTGGAGCGTTGGATTAAGTTAGATCGCACGGTACCGGGTGCGTACCCATTCGCGTTTAAGTGGTTCTATCGTATCCGCCCGATCTAGATCGAACGGCTGCAATCACTCAGACCATCAACTGGCGGCGCTGCGGTGGCTAACGGCGGCGGAGCGGTCGGTCGACGACGAAGGCGACGCTACAGGGGGTGAGGGAGAAGGAGGAGTAGCTCACCGGGCTCAGGGGGTTACGGCGATGCTCGGGGAGGTGTTGGTCGGGCGAGGGGCGCTCGGGGTCTGCGGCAATTCCTCACCGGAGTGGAGGACGACGTCGGGTGCGTCGGGTGGTCGTCGTGGACGTCGCTATGGATCACCCCAAGACAAGGCGAAGACGTGGTTAGACGCGCAAGATCGAGACAGAGTCGTGTGCGAGAACTAGAAGAAGAGGGGCGACCGGAGTCTACCTGTGGAGCTCGTCGGAGAAAAAGGCAGACGCGGCGGCGTCGGGAGTTTGTCGTAGTCGGGGTTCTGGTGCACCCGCGGGCGAACCAGGAGTACTAGGAGATGCGTGAGGTCGAGAGGAGTCCACTCGCGTGAAGTAGAGGCAGAGGGGTGGTCGGAGTTGGCCGGAATTGCTGCGACAGCTCGTCGGAGCAGAGGACGTTCGGGGAGGAAATGGAGCGGCCTGGGGCGAGCTTTGGGGAGGAGTCTGAGGGGAACGAGAGAGGAGAGGGTGACGATTTAACCTGCGTGGTCAGAGGGCTAATTCAATGCGTGTTTAAGGAGAATTACGCCGGAGTTATTCTGTCTGCAACGGCCGGGCGACGGGGTGGGCGTGGTCTGCGGGTGGGGAAGAAGAACAGGAGGTGTGGGGTCCAGCGTCAGTGAGAAAAGAAGAGGGAGGATGGGTCCACCTGTCATTGACTCTATGGGCTGTTTCGGCGGTGAGAAAAGTAACGCTTCGGGGGAGGGAGAGCTGGGCTAGGTGGGCTTCCTGGGCTTGATGGGCTGGCTTGTCTTTTCCTATTTTTTCCTGTCTCTGCATTCTTTTCTTTTTCTATTTTTCTGTTTTGAAAATCAAACAATTATTCACACATTCAAACAACACTCAAATCAATTCAAACAAACACTCAACTTTATATTTTGAATTTGGTTCTGTTTATTAACATAATCCAAATCTCAAAATAAAATAGTATTTTTATTTATTTTAGGATCCATTTAATAATTAAATAAAATGGATCTTTAGTTATTAATAAAATAGGGTTTTGATTTATTTAATAAAATTTCCATTTGAAATCCAATTATTTTCAAAACCAAACCAGAAGGTTTTATTTGAAAAATAAAAGAATACTTGGAAACTTATTTAAATAAATAAATAAGTTTTGGTGTTTTAATTAAAATGGGAAAGCCTTTACTTAAATAAAATTGGATATTTAAATCCTTATTATTTTATTTAAATAAACCTTTACTCATTTTATCAAAACAAAATATTTTATTACAAAAGCTTGGCCAAAATTAATTTGGCTCACCTTTTCATTTGAAATCAAAGTCTTTTATTAAAAGATCTAAATCAGTGTTTCCAAAACAATTTATTTTCCTTTGATAAATGCTTTATGTTTTTAAATCCCTTTAGGATTATTTGCTCACCAATTGGTATGGGCTTTTGGTAAGGGCTTCATTAGCTTTGGAAATTTCAATTTCCTTCTCTTATTATACTTCTAAGATTTTGCTTATGGTTCCAAACTAAGTGAAACCAACTTTTAAGGTCTTTCTTGATCCTTTGAGAAAGTTTGTTGATCAACTTTGGTATGGATCAAATCCATAGATTTGGAGATACTTTGGAAATTGATTTCCTTCCATTAGGGCTTAGGGTTTTGGATTTTGGATTTACTTTCCAAGTGTTTAAATTCCAGATACATTCATTGAGGAATTCAATTCCCTTGATTTGGATTTTGTTGGATTCAAACTTTAGAATCCCATCTTTAACAAACCTTGGCTAAAGCTTTCTTTTTTAGAAACAAAAGTTTCTTTTCACCCTGATTTTCAACAAAATTTTATTTTGTTTAATTTATTTTTCACATTACAAGATTTGGAAAATCTTGGGATGTGACATCTAATCATTTACTTAAAATATAAAGTGAAGAATTCCACACCTTAGTTATACTTATCATAAGTCTAAAACTTGGGAATAATTAAAATATATTACATCTTAAGTTTACTTAACCTTTTAAAGTTAACTTTAGTCTCAAACCTTATAAACATCAGGTCTAATAAATCACTTATGTTTTTATAGTTAACTTTGGTCTATTTAACTTAAGACATGAAGCATCTCAAGTCAAAACTAATCAATAAAATACCAAAAGGCATTGATCACATTTTATTAACAATGAAGGTTGCTTAAACATTATAAAGGAAATCTTTTCTTCAAATGTTATTCTTTTTGCCACTTCAAATAACAATCTTATAATAAGTTCTTCAACTCTTAACAACTCAATCCCAAGGACTTTTATCATAGTTACCACATGACAATTCATCATAATCACATCGTCTTATACTTTACTTACATATTTTGGATTGTTAACACTTAGGTTCCTTATAAAGGTCATTACTTGTAAAGTAAAATTTGAAAATAAACCAACTCTGAAAATAATCACTTAAATTCACTTCACTCAAAATATTGGGGATTCAATTTGGGAGTTTTACAAAAATGCATAACATTACTTATGCATAACTGCATATTGCTTCTTCAAACATTAGTCCTTACCGGACCAATGATGCAGATTCCAGATATTGGAACTTATTTCGTCTCGAAGACCGTGAGTGCATAATCTTGCAATCACAAAAAGGCAAGTTCACACTTGCTCATGTCCTTTTGATTATTTTCTGTAAAGTATTTTGCAAATCAAGTGTTGACATCACCTGCATTTGAAAAAGGTCAGAAAACACTATTTTTTATAATAATATGAACTATTGGTTACTGATCCAGGGTGATCAGCTAATCTATTAACTCTGGCAGTTGGAATACCACTGTTCAGGACTATATCACCTAGGATTTAATAACCAATGTCGCCAGTGATTCTTGCGCCGTATATTACGCGTTGACCATGAGATTTGGAATGGGACAGAGAAGTTAGTTGTATCTTCTTCCTCTCGTATGAAGCCGGATGTGCATGTCGTGGCTGTTATCACTCGTAGCGTGCATATTAATTGGTAATTCGTAGAGGATATGCATCATATGGGTCGGAACCCTCAACATCCCACAATAGTTCTGGCATCTAACGGTCTGTACAAACCATTGCCGTAATTCAATATGTGGGCATGGTGTACACCAAGGAGGCATGCAAGGTCGCGAAGGGGGCAGTGATTGGATTGGATCTTAGGTTGGGCCTCAAACCAATGAAGTTTGAACGGGAACATAATCCCAGCCGTGCAACAAAGCCTAAGGTCTCTCATGGGTAAAGTGACGCACCTCTGCAGAGTGTAAGAACTGTAACTTGTTACTCCCTGTTCCGGGAAGGAGCTGCGAACGTGGCGGGAAAGGAACTCCATGAAAGTTCTGGTAAACCCGTGAAGGCTGACGGACATAGCTTTTTAGAATAAAAGCAACCTTTGAAGAAATGTTTATGAAAACTTGCATTGCCTACGACCTACGATCTGTGGCTGTAGTTATAGTGCATCAAACACTCCTTTTCTAGTGAATTTGCTGAGTACGCTCGTACTCAAAGTATCTTCTTAACTCTTGCTAGGTTCTAAAGCCAATACAGACGATGATTACATCAAGCCATGTTGCAGGAATCATCATCAAAAGCTAAAGCTCTTCAATGAATTCAAAAAAATTCAACATATACATCAGCTCAAATGAAGACAAAGTTGCTGATTAGATAAGAATAGAATCTCTAGCCATAGAACCTATTTCTGTAGTGTATTGCAATAGCAGCAATGCCAGACCATTAGTTAAGATATTAGTCGTAATAGTATTATAATTTTGGAGTTGTTTATTCCTGATTCTTCTTTGTAAGAAGTTTCTTTCTCTCTCCTTAACCTAAAGTGTTCTCTGGATCTTGTGTAAAGAGTTGAGTTGTAACCTATAGTCATGTCTTGGACCTGCTATGTTTCTGTTGTACTACTCTGAGGGATGTAATACTAGTGAACGGTGTTTCATTGGTGTTATGTAAATGACTATAGTGTACTACATCATGCAGTGGTATGCTGGGTCGTCGCAAGGGTATTGACATGTTCAAGTGGGTTAAATCCATTCTAGGTCAAAATCCCCCTATTTCCCCTCCAATCCACCAAATCCATTTGGGAGGTGGATTAACCGAACAAGCCCTTAGAGGTAGATTAATTCCCATGTAAGTCAAAATCCCTCCAAATCCCAACCAATACACTCCATAGTCGATTAACCGAACAAGCCCTGAGGAGGTTCCCTCACGGATTGATGCAGATGCACGACACAGCGCGGTGACACTTACGGATAGAGGGAGTACAAAAATAGCAACCCATGACAAGCAATAACCCTAAAAAGGGCAATGAATAATGTTCACCGACAAATTATAAACACATATTGACAAATTAACATTGAAAGGGATGAGCAAATTACCAGCACCACTCGTGGAGCTACACGATGTCAGGGAGGACCACTACCCCTTCCCCACTATAGATTTATAAAAATCACTGAAGGATTTTTTTTTGGGGGGGGGGGGACCTAGAAAAGAAAAATGCAACATCACAGGTTTAGGACCAAACAAGGGGTAGATTTAGGAATATGTGCATTTGCATGCATTCATCTGATAAAAACAGGATAAATGTTTCACAAATTAAAAACCGTAAAGGGGTCAGAGTTTCTCTCACTTTGATGGATTAGGATTTAGTTCATCTTGGTGAGTGTGATAAATTCTGACATGAACTTTAGGTTTATTGTGTGTTTTGGGGAAATGATTCAAATTTAGTTTTTGGATTTCAAATTTTAATTCAAATGACTTTAAGGGAATTCATTGTTAGAGTAAAGGAATATTATAATAATTAAAAGAAATGAAATTGGATTATTTTTTTAATGTAGAATTGTATTATCATAATAACTAAAGTAAATAAATTGAATACGTAAATAAAAATAGTATATTATTTCATTATACAATATAATTTCTTAATATAAGCAAGTAAAAAAGGAAATGGTATTATAATAATTTCGTAAACTTTATTATCTCAATAGACATATTACATTGTCTTTATAGAAATTGAATAAAAAGAAATTATAACTAAAATAAAAAGGAAACTTATCCTAATATCTGTACTAAAACTTCTTGTTCTTGATCTTATTACCTACAAGCAAAACCAAGGTAACCATAAAAATAAAAGGGGTTAGGGTTAGAAGATTTTACTCTGAGGTTAGATAGTGTAATGCACTATTCATTCACATCATTGAGCCTGGTAATAAAGGGGCAAGTTTCACCAATAATAGAATCTATTCTTATAAGAATATAACCTCAGAACAACCTCATTGGCATATGGGGAAAATTTCACCAAGCATAGTAAAAGGGAAAACAGTAACGACTTAACAAAGATCACGAAATTAATTGATCTCATCCATAGAAAGTAGCAAGCACGCATCACACACACATAACTGCATGTGTATGTGCTATTGACATAAGATAAAAACCTAGGGATTGATAAGGTAAAAACAGCCGCAGCAGATCTTTCCTATATTCATTCTTTCACCAACCAAGAACCAGGACAACACCACAAACCTATTTACCAACACTATCCAACAAAGATTCACCATGGTCACTTGAAGGAGTACAAGGTGGATATCAAAGAGAACATCACAGGAGCAAGGAGGAGAAGTATAGACCAACATCAAGAAGTGAAGTATAGAAGTGGAAGCAAGGAGAAGGAGGCAATATAGAAAGTCCCAACAATTCAACTAGACAACAGTTGATTCACAACAAGATCATCATCAACAACCTCAACAAATAGAATTGTCTACTCTATAAAAAGGTTGATAGTCAATTTCCCATATCCATGTGATCTTATCCATTTGTCATGGACAGAGATTTTGGTTAAGGAAGGACAACCTCAGAGTTGTAGACAATTGGTATGCAAATCTCATCATTGGGGTTAATTTAAGCTCACGATAGTACTTGTTATTAGTCTAGAAAAGGGCCTCAGCCTTTTGCATCATAGGCTTGGAAGAAAGGATTACAACTAAGGGTTTATTGAAGGGCATCAGATCATGCTTCCCAAGCTACCACTGTGCACACCGCTGTATTGGGGGCACCACAGTAGTAAGCCAGGGTAGCAAAAGTCACACCAACTTAATACCCATAGTAATGATTAACATCAGACCATCAGCAAAGATAATACTCATAGAAATGAATCATATCAGTTCATCATGAAGGCTATACACTTAATTATGTTAAATCATTTTCCTAAGTGCCATGCTAGGAATCATCTAAGTATATTTTTATTGTCATATTGACAGTAATACAGAGAATCAGCAAACTACGTTGTAGAGCATGTCTGCACAAGAAAAAGATCATATCCTTAATAATACATTTAGGAATCTCATCCTAATATATTCTCTGACAATATAAGTAGACCATTAAATCAACCCCAAACATGGTATTAAACAACATGAGACGGTAGTAAATACTATGAAGCCACTATCACTTGGACAATACCAAAACTCTTTAACAACTAACAGAACAAGACTAAGGTTCAAACCAGGAACATATCATTAGTGTAGTGCTGCATAGAATGCAATACTGTGATCAACATCGATTTTACACAAGCACTGGTAGCACTTAGGTGCTAAGTGATATGTCGTAAACGTATCTATAATTTTTGATGTTCCATGCTTGTTTAGTATCCACTTTTCTATGCTTTGTCTACACTTTGAGGTATTTTTATACATTTTCTGGGACTAACCTATAAACAATATGCCACAGTGCCAATTGCCTGTTTTCTGCTGTTTTTGGTTTTAGAAAAGCTAGTAAGGAAATATTATCGGAATTGGACGGGACAAAAACTAAATTCAATAGTTCACCGAGACGACCACAGATACCAAAAGGGTGACCGGAGGGTCGCCACGGGGTGGCCTCACCCCCTCCCCCAGGCGCGGGCCCACCCTGGGCCGCGCCTAGGCAGGGTGTGGGCCCCCTGGCCGCCCTCCTGCCTCGCCTCTTCGCCTATATAATCCCCCGATCAGATCTTCACGAAACAGTCCATAGCCGCCACCACCATCGTCCCTAGATCGAGGAGGGTCTGAAGATCTTCCCGGCACCCTGCCGGAGGGGAGAGATCATCCCGAGGCCTTCTTCATCACCATGCCAGCCTCCAGTATGATGCGTGAGTAGTTCACCCTTGGACTATGGGTCCATATAGTAGCTAGATGGTTGTTTCTCCTCCTTTGTGCTATCATGTTTAGATCTTGTGAGCTCCATTCATAATCAATCATCTATTTGTAATCATACATGTTGTGTTTGCGGGGATCCGATGGATATTGAGATTGCTATGTCAGATTGATTATTTATTCTATCATGTCTAATTGATTATTGATTCTATCATGTATGTGTTGTTTGAGATATTACATGTTCTTTGTTTCTAGTAGCTATCTTGGCCAAGTAGATGCTAGTCCAAGAGGGAGTATTTATGCTCGATAGTGGGTTCATGCTTCTATTGAATCTGGGGAAGTGACAGAAATCTCTAAGGTTGTAGATGTGCTGTTGCTACTAGGGAGAAAACAACAATATTTTGTTCATGGAACAATTGTATTGTTTACTTTACACACATTGCTTAATGCAGTTATCTGTTTCTTGCAACTTAATACTGGAGGGGGTTCGGATGATAACCTGAAGGTGGATTACTAGTCATAGATGCAGTTGGATGGTGGTCTATGTACATTGTTGTAATGCCCAATCAAATCTCATAGGACTAGTATTGCATTGTTATGCCTTGCTCAATTCCTGTCAATTGCCCCGCCGTAATTTGTTTACCCAGCATGTTATGTTATTTAACTTAAGGAGAACACCTCTAGTGAACTGTGGATCCCGGTCCAATCTTTACCATTGTTACATCATCCACTGTTTCCGTTTAATTTTTGCAAGCAACCATTACCTTCCACACCATACATTTAATCCTTTGTTTTTAGCAAACTAGTGAGATTGACAACCTCACTATAAGTTGGGGCAAAATCTTTAGTTTGTGTTGTGCAGGATTCCAAGTTGTTAGCAACAACTTGGAGTTGTTTCCTTTCTCCTACTGGTTCGATAACCTTGGTTTTATAACTGAGGTAAAACTTACTGCTGTGCTCATCGTACCTTCCTCTTGGGGTCTCCCAACAAAGCTCTACTATTGAGCCACGTAAAGGATTTTTCTGGCACCGTTGCCGGGGAGTTAAGGACAACTTCACAAGGGGAGTCCTTCACAACCATTCTCTTTACTTTGTTTTTGTTTTGCTTTGTTTTACTTGCTTCCTTTTATCAAAAATTCCAAAAAAATAGTTTCGTTTGGTTTGCCTTTTCTTATAAAAACACACAAAAATTAGTCCCTACTCTAGTTGTTGCTGCTGTTGGCTTGCCTCACCCTTGCAAAAATGAATTCTGCTGAGAACACCAAGTTGTGTGACTTCACTAGCACAAACAAAAATGATTTCCTAAGTACACCTATTGCTCCACTTGCTCCTGATGCTATCTTTTATGAATTAAGCCTGCTTTGTTGAATCTTGTGATGAAAGAGCAATTTTCTGGTGCTAGTTCCGATGATGTTGCTGCCCACCTTAATAACTCTGTTGAAATTTGTGAGATCTCCTTTGGTGTTGTTGTGATCTAAAAATGACGGCTCTCTAGGCGGCGACTGGAGCCTCAAAATATATAGGCGTCTTCACAAAAGTTCTAGGGTTTAACGATACGAAGCCGTCGGCACCCTGTATGGGCGGGCCCCACCCATACCGTCGATCGTTATGCACACTAGCGCCAGGAATTTTCTTCCCAATTACTTGGCCGAGTGGACTTCCTCAAATTCCTTCATTATGACTGTTGATTTCGCATAACCCGTGATTTCTTGCACAACATAATTCAAAGCAAGGTTTTTCATATCTTTGCAATTATTAGTCATTAGTGGCAAGGATTGAGAGTTTCTTGTCAATTGCTTGACTAAAAACAATGTTTAAACGCAGAAAAAGATGGAAAATTTATGAGCCATCAATCAAAAACAACAATAGGCAGACCACTACAAGACTTAAACTAACCTAGAACATGGGAAAACCCTAGTTTGGGTTGGCATCAGAGAAAGAGGGAAAGAGAGAGATAGGCAGAGGGGAGAAGAGAACCTACCTAGGGCGAGTCATGACTCCCTAGAGAGGAAGTAGAGGCGACACTGAATAGAGGCGACAACTGCGACACAATGACACAGGGAGCACGAGGTGCTGCTGAAGGGAATATGCCCTAGAGGCAAATAATAAAAGGGTTATTATTGTCATATCCCAATAAGTTCGTAATAGTTTCAAATTGTGCTATAACTATATCAAGTGGAAACATTGCTACAGGTGTGATATGAAATAGTAGTTCCTAGTAGCCTCTATTCATACTAGTTCGTTGGGCAATCAATGATCAAGGTTTCCTGATCATGGGTGATAGTGCTAGTTGACAACGAGGTCATATCATTGGTGAATGATGTGATGGACATTTCCCAAAGATTGTGACACGATCAAGTCACGAGGTTCATTGTTGCAGTATTCAAATACATAGTCACCTTCTCCTTAGACCATGAGATCATATTAATCACTATTTCCAGAGGATGCTTAGACTGCATCAAACGTCACTCTGTGAAATGGTGATTATATAGGTGTATGTTGGGTATTTGGAGGAACAGGTTGAGGCCTATGAATCAAGACCGGAATCTGTTCACCTAGTGATGGGTATGCCTTTAGTCTCGGTTCGTAATACAACCGGGACTAAAGGGGGGCTCTAGTCCTGATTTAGTAGTCCTGGCAATCGGGACTAGATGTTGTCCTAAACTGGGAGTAAAGGCCCATTTTCTACTAGTGAAAGTGGTAGTATTATGCTATTAGCTCCAACTAAACATGATAGGGTCTGCGAGAAGAATGGGGGCGCCCGAGGTCATCGTACTGGTTAAGTACGTAGACGATTGACGATGTCACCCAACCCTACGTCGGTTGTGAAAGTGCAATAGACGTCGCCTAAAGGGGGGTGAATAGGATTTTTAAAATATTACGGTTAAGGCTCAAATAAATGCGGAATAAAACTAATGTTTAATTATTGAGCACAAAACCTAACCACTAGGTTCACCTAAGCGCACCAACAATCTATGCTAAGCAATACAAGCAACAAGGTGATAGCAAGATGAAATACTTCAAGCACGATGACTATCACAAAGTAAAGTGCATAAGTAAAGGGCTCGGTTGAGAGATAACCGATGGACGCGGAGACGAAGATTTTTATCCCGAAGTTCACTTCCAAAGAATCTACATCTCCGTTGGAGAGGTGCATGATACGTTGGAAACGTATCTATAATTTTTGATGCTCCATGCTTGTTTAGTATCTACTTTGCTTTACTTGTCCACACTTTGAGGTGCTTTTTACATGTTTTCTGGTACTAACCTATTAACAAGTTGCAACAGTGCCAGATGCCTGTTTTATGATGTTTTTGGTTTCAGAAAAGTTTGTAAAGAAATATTCTCGGAATTTGACGGGACGAAGGACAAAGTCAATAACTTTCTATGGGGAACAAGAAGTCCAGAGGAGAGCCGGAGGGGCCGGCCAGAGGGGCCAAACCCCCCAAAGGCGCGGCCATAAGTGGGCCCGCGCCTGGCTAGGGTTTGGCGGCCCTGGCCGCCTCCCGGACTCGCCCCTTCGCCTATAAGAAGCCCCCGATGCAGAAACCCTGAGTACCTGATCAGAAATCCATGAAACCATCTGTATCCGCCGCCACCATCGTCCCTAGATTGGGAGGGTCTGAAGTTCTTCCCGGCACCTTGACAGAGGAGAGTTCATCCCATAGGCCTTCTCTCCGGTATGATTTGTGAGTAGTTCCACCTTTTACTATGGGTCCATGTAGTAGCTAGATGGTTGTATATCCTCCTTTGTGCTTTCATGTATAGATATTGTGAGCTCCGTTCATGATCAAGATCTAATCTATTTGTAATCATGCATGTTGTGTTTGCGGGGATCCGATGGATATTGAGATTATTATGTTGGTTTGATTAATGGTTTTATCTTTATGATTCTATCATGTCTGTGTTGTTTGTGATCTTGCATGTTCTCCGTTGCTAGTGGTTATATTGGCCAAGTAGTTGCTAGTGACTCCAAGAGGGAGTATTTATGCTCGATAATGGGTTCATGCCTCTAGTTTCCAAGGGAAGTGACAAAAATCTCTTCGGTTGTAGATGTGTTGTTGGTACTAGGGAGAAAACAACGGTCTCTTGTTCATGGAACATGTGGACTGTTTACCTTACACACTTTGCTTAAAGCAGTTGTCTGTTGCTTGCAACTTAATACTGGAGGGGGTTCGGATGATAACCTGAAGGTGGACTTCTAGTCATAGATGCAGTTGGATGACGGTCTATGTATATTGTTGTATTGCCCAATCAACCTCATAGGATCTTTCTGGCTAGTAATTGCATTGTTATGCCTTGCTCAGTTCCTGTCAATTGCCCCGCTGTAATTTGTTTACCCTTCATGCCATGTTGTTTATCTAAGGAGAGCACCTCTAGTGAACTATGGACCCCGGTCCAATCTTTACCATTGATACATCTTCCACTGTTACTTGTTTACTTGCTGCAAACCATTACCTTCCACACCATACGTTTAATCCTTTGTTACAGCAAACCAGTGAGCTTGACAACCTCACTGATTCGTTGGGGCAAAGTCTTGAGTCTATGTTGTGCAGGTCTCCGTGTTGCTTGCAACACCTATGTGACGTTTCCTTCCTCCTACTGGTTCGATAACCTCGGTTTCTTGCTGAGGGAAAACTTGTTGCTGTGCTGCTTCACACCTTGCTCTTGGGGTTCCCAACGAAGCGCTCCTACATCAACTCAGCGCTGCATCAAGCTTTTCTGGCGTTGTTGCCGGGGAGGCTAAGGACGTCTTCACTAGGGGAGTACTTCACTTCCTTTCTCTTTACTTTGTTTTTAGTTTGCTTTGTTTATTTTGCTTGGTTTTGTTTGCCTCTTTCCAAAAAACCCAAAAAAACTAGTCTAGTTTGGTTTGCTTGCTTTATTTCAAAACACAAAAAAAAATAGTTCCTGCTCTAGTTGCTATTGTTGTTTTTGGCTTGCCCACCTTTGCCAAAATGAACTCTGCTAAGAACACCAAGTTGTGTGACTTCACTAGCACCAACAACAATGATTTCCTAAGCTGTAACATCCCTAAAATCATGTTTCAAACTCATTCATATCATCCATGCATCCATGATCATTTAGGGTTTCATTTCAAAGTCATTTCAAAAATAAGAGCATATATTGCTCATTATTTTATGTATGAACACTCTAGCCTTTGGGCTACTTGCTATTGAGTGAGGTGCAAATATTCATTCAGTAGTGTTTTGTATTCAAACATAAGTGATTTCAAAAGCTTGAATAAAGGTTCCAAACAAAGTATGAAATAAAACCAAGGTTATGCCAATTATTATATCCCATAATGGCTTGGTTTTATTTTGATTTTTCAAATGACCCAAGTAGGTTTGAGTGAACAGTTGTGTTTGACACTTATTTGAGCACAAGATTTATTGTACAAAAGTCCAAAGAAGTTTTGAAATCAAACAGATTTGAATTGGAGTTTTGAAATCAGTTTAGAAAATCAAACAGAAAAAGAAAAAGTTAAAAGAGAAAAAAAATAAGCAAACAGTCGAATCTGGCCCAACCAGCCCAACTAGCCCAGCAACCCCCACCCCGCGAAGCATTTTCTTTACTCACACCCGCACAAACTAGGTCGCTGACAGTCTGGACCCACTCCCTCGCTATTTCTCTCGCTGACAACCGCGGCCCACACGGCGTCATCGTCTCCACCCCGGCGACGTGTTCTTCCCCAAATCAAGCCGAGCGTTTCCTGTTTAATGTCGCGTCGTCAATTCCCGTTGATTGCAGGAGTGATTCACGCCCCTATCTCGCCTACTTAAACCCCCTCTGCCCCCTCTCCATTTCCCCCAGACTTCGAGCACAGAGCGCCCCCAGGCTGCCCGCAATCGCCCTTGCACCGCCGCAGACAGAGCCAACTCCGGCGACCAATCCCGGTGAGCTCCGTGCGCCCCTCCCTCTCTGCTTCACGCGAGCTGCTTTGCAACGTCCTTGTGCTTATTCTGACACCATTGGTTCATCCTATACTGCCCCAGGTCGTCGACTTCATCAAACGCTGCAAGCTCCCGACGACGTCTCTAACTCCGGCGACTAAATTCGGTGAGCCCCGTGTTCCCCTTCGCTTCTGATTCACACGAGCGTGTTCGCCGTAGCCTTGCGCACCCCCTGATGCCTTTGATTCGTGCTAGGGTGACCAGGAGCGCCACCAACGTCTTCGTCACCGAACACCCGACGCTGTCAACAACTCCGACGAGCTCGTGCTGCTGTGTCCGTGCGCCCCTTGCCAAGCCGCCGCCACGTTGAGCATCAGTGCATCACCACGAATCTAGTAAGTGTCTCCGACGACCCCAGGACCCCCTGTAGCGCCGCGCCGCCGTAGACAGAGCTCGCCATCGCCAGATGCCACCGCCAGCGCCGCCCATCCGTGGTCGCTTGATCGATGACCTTTGGATCTAGATCCAGCGCATAGGAATATATCACTTAACGAAACGGTACGAGTAGATCTGGGCCGTGCAAATTAAGTTAGATCTAACGGCCTGTGTGCATGATCCTGAGTGAACCGGTACGCACCAATTAGAACATGACGCGTGGCCAGGAATTAGATTTAAAATCAGAATTTGAACCTATTAGTTGTTTGATTTTGTTTTAGCCATAATTTTGATTCCCACGTTCAAATTTTACAAATTTTATATCAATGGAATCAGGAGAGCAAGTCCTTTCCAAATATGCAATGTGTTTAATGTTTTGTTTCTGTTAAAATGGTTTTATTTACAGAAACATGTGTAGGCCTATTTTGTGTATATAAATTATTTGAGAAATGATTTAGTGTTTAAATAAATGTTGTTTGGCAAATTTTGAACTTGTTTATGAACAAGTACTGTGCACTTGTCTTATTGAGTTTAGAAAAATCACCACATATCATTTTGCATGCATCCATATATTTTTGCTTGTATTTATTTTTATGTGATTTGTTGCTATGATTTTATGTGTAGATTTTGGTGCCAATAGTGATTATGATTGTGAGGAGTGTAGCTGAAAGAGCATTTGCTATCCCTAGTGATTTTGGTGTTTGATAACAACACACCTATCGGACTAATGTTTTGCTAAGTGTGTCGCAGGTACATTAAAAGGGTTTGCAAACATTCAGAAACTGTCTGCCTGGCGCGGTACCAAAAAGCGGTAGTACCGCTTTTTGCTATCGGACCAGACAGAAGCAAGTGAATAACTGTCAAAAAGTCTCTGCCGTGCCAGGTACTAAAAAGCGGTAGTACCGCATTTTAGTACCTAGCGCGACAGAAGCTTTTTATAGCTTGTCAAAAGCTTCTGCCTGCTCCGGTACTAAAATGCGGTAGTACCGCATTTTAGTACTGCTCAGGACAGAGGTTTTTTGAACGTTGTAAAAAGCTACTGTCCTTTTAGTACCTAGCGCGACAGAAGATTTTTACAGCTTGTCAAAAGCTTCTGCCTGCTCCGGTACTAAAATGCGGTAGTACTGCATTTTAGTACTGCTCAGGACAGAGGTTTTTTGAACGTTGCAAAAAGCTACTGTCTGCGCCGGGAGCAAAATGCGGTAGTACCGCATTTTACTACCAGGCGGGACAGAGAGTTTTTGTACGTTGCAAAAAGCTTCTGTCTGCGCTGGTAGCAAAATGCGGTAGTACTGCATTTCACTACCTGGCGTGACAGAGAGTTTTTGTACGTTGCAAAAAGCTTCTGTCTGCGCCGGTAGCAAAATGCGGTAGTACCGCATTTCACTACCTGGCGTGACAGAGAGTTTTTGTACGTTGCAAAAAGCTTCTGTCTGCGCCGGTAGCAAAATGCGGTAGTACCGCGTTTTACTACCTGGCGTGACAGAGAGTTTTTCGTATGGAAAAGTGCTGTTCTCTCCAGGTCCGGTAGTACCGGTTGCCTCAAGCGGTACTGCCGCTTCCCGGTAGCAACAACAGTAGTACCGCTGGGGGCAGGACTTGATGCTGTTTGAAAAGGGTGGTCCGGTACCAGGTCCGGTAGTACCGGAGTTCTCCGGTAGTACCGCTTGAACTTCCGGTACTACCGCTGCAGTAAATGCATCAACGGTCAGATTTTGTGGAGGGGTATAAATACCCCTCCACCTACCTTGGGACAAAGTGCTCAGCACATTAAAGTCATTGCCCACCATTGGAGTCCATTGGAGCCACTCAAATTCTCAAGATCTCCTCATCCAACCACCCAAAGTCCTTGATCTTTGGGGAATCGAAGGAGGAGGCCCCGATCTACTACTTCACCAAAAGAGATCTTCATTTTCCCCTCATTTCATTGAGGGCCCCTTTGCTCTAGTGTTTTGTTGGAAACCCTAGCTCTTGTTTTTGTTCTTACAAGCTTGTCTTTGATTGCTTTGACAGCTTGCTTGTATTTGGGAGCCTCCGATTTAGTTGTGGATGTGTGCCCCAAACTTGTAACGGTGCCGGCTTCCACCTTGAAGGTTGCCGATATAGTGGAAGGTGAATCGATCCCGTTGGGGTGAGATTCATCGGAGAACAAGGGAGGCCTCTCGTGGCGTTGGTGGTTTGAAACCACCCCCTCTCCAATTGTAGACGTACTTCCTCTCAAAAGGAAGGAACTACGGGAAACAAATCCTTGTGTCTCCGCGTCCACTTTTCGGTTACCTCTATCCTTTACCGCACCTTACTTACTTGTTACTACTTTGTGTTGTGGTAGCTCTTGCATATTTGTCATATAGGTAAATTCACCATAGTTGCATTATCTAGAGAATTTACCTTATTGTCAAACCTTAATTTGAAAAAGAAGAAAATTTGAAGTAGCACCTATTCACCCCCCCTCTAGGTGCCCATACGATCCTTTCAATTGGTATCAGAGCCTCGGCTCTTTATTCAGGCTTTACCGCCTAAGAGAATATGGGTAGCCAAGAAGGGTATGGTGGTAGTGATTCAACCCCGGTGACCATGGAAGATCTCAGAAACTTGGAAACAAGATTGAGCTCTTCCTTGGTCAACGAAGTCAACAAGATGCTTGAGCAACTTCTTAAAGACAAAGATGGCTCATCACCCCCATCTCCTCAAGAGGAACTACCATCCGTACCTAAAGGGAATACTCCGGTATCCCCCGAAGGTATGGTGGTAGGGGATAAACTAGACAATGCTAATTCCTCCACATGACTTGATGGGGGGAAGGGCGAGCACCGTGATTCTTGGTACTCTCCCGATCCTCCCATCCCTCACCCTCATGTGTACAATAGAGGTGACCCACCTAAGCTAGAAGAGTCTGCTACTTTTGCTCAATGGCAATCACTAATGAGAACTCATATGCGCAGCTCTTGCATTGAACTATGGAACATTATCGAGCATGGACTCTTTATTGGGGATCCAAACAACTTGACAAGAAGAGAGGTTGTTAATAGTCAACTCAATGCCACTGCTTTGCATATGATTCAACAAGGATTGAGAACAAAGGATTATCCACACATTGAGCACTTTAGCATTGCCAAGGAAGCTTGGGATGCTCTCACTGTGTTGTTTGTTGGAAATGAGAGTATGAGGAGGAACAGATATGATGCTCTAAGCAATGAAGCCGAAGGTTTCTACATGAAAGAAGGTGAAGATCACGAAGACATGTATCGAAGGCTCAAGACCACCGCCACCGCTTTTAGAAATGTGGGTGCTGTGGATGATGCATGGATAAAAAGGAAATATGTGAGTGCACTCATGCCTTTTGAGCCCACCGACTTGAAGAGCTTACAAGGAAGACACAACTACCATCTCATGACCTCAAATGAAGTTATGCAAGAGATGGCCGCTTTCAAGGTCGCCGCCAAGAACGCCAAGGATGCTCGTGCTCGTGCCCTCGGCATGAGCAATGTGGTCAATGTTGCTTTAAAGGCCAAAGTTGTGGACTTTGAAGATGAAGATGATAGTGATGAAGGCCTCTCCTTGGACCATCCCGATGATGTCAAGATTGCTCATAGTCAATATATGGCTTTCTATGCAAATAACTTTTGGAAGAACCCCGCCAAGGCCAAGATGGAAATGCAACGAAGAAGCAATCCAAATGGGAAAAGATAGAATGCCACTAGGTTGAGAACTTGCTTCAATTGTGGTGACCTCTACCACTTTGTGGCAAGCTGCCCCTATGAGAAGAGAGAAGATAATGGTGGGAAGCTCGTGTTGAAGAAGACTCTCAAGGCACCCTACAAGAAACCTTTCATCAAAAAGAATCCCATCAACAAGAAATCGGGAGAAATTGTCTTGATCACTCATGAAGAATACTCCTCCGATAATGAAGATGATGAAGATGAGGAAGAAGAAGAAACCTCACATGGTATGGCTGCTCTAGCTACCACCTCTACTCCGACACTCTCACTCTTCGACTCTCCAAATGAGAACTCTTCCTCCAAGAACGTCACTTGCCTTATGGCAAGAGGAACGGAGGTATCCACATCATCTCACTCTACTCAATTAGATAATGATGAAATTGATGATGAAATGTCTCTTGATGTTAAAAAGGAATTAATTGCCTTTGATGAATTCATGACTAACCTAGAAGGTGATGCTAAACTACATTTTGGGAAGATCTTAGATCAACTCTCCCACACTGAAGAGCTTCTAGATGTTAGATGTAAACTTTGGCATGAACATATGATTGAACTAGAGGCTTTAAGCAATGCTCTAGAAGAAGAACAAGAGACTAGGTTGTCCCTTGAGTCAAAACTTGAAGGGCTTGATGAGGCCAATGACATCATTGTTAACAAACTCATCAAAGAGCGTGATCATGCTATTGCTAAATACAAAAGAGCTAAAAAGGACAAGGTTGAGTTTGGTGTGGTTCATGAAAAACTTGCCGAGGACTTTAGCTTTCTTAACAAGGCCCACAAAGCCTTGGAGAGTGAACTCTTGTCTCTCACAAAGTCCCATGAAACGCTTCAAACTCAATTGGCCAATATTCCTTCACCTAGTAACTTCATTCCATCGAGTAGCACAACTATCCTTGAAGAGAATGCTAGGTTGAAGGGGGAGCTTGCGAAGGCTACATTTCCACAAGGCAACAAGTCTATTGATGATCTTTTGAACAAGCAAAGGCGTAGAGGTGATAAAGGGGGCATTGGTTTTGTATCCAAAACAAAGAAGAAGAACAACAAGAAGAAGGACAAGCCCGCACAAGAGACCAACAAGACCATTGTGGAAAGTAAGACCACAAATGGCAAAACTATGTCTCATGATGATTTTGCGGGAAGTGCTAACCCTCACTATGTTCTAATGCGTGATTACTATGGTGATGTGTATGCACAATATGTTGGTCCTTATGATGGTTATATTGCTTGGTCTATTTGGGTTCCCAAGACCCTTGTTGCTAACAAAAGAGGACCCATTGAAAAATGGGTACCTAAAAACTAGCTTGATCTTTTGTAGACTTATGCTTCCGGAGGGTCAAAATGGGTGATTGATAGTGGTTGCACAAGTCATATGACCGGAAGCTCGTCTATTGTCAAGGACTTGGTGTCAAATGAAGATCAAATCACTGTCACATATGCCGACAAGTCAAAATCTACAGTAATGGGTTTCGGCAAGGTAGTGGTGGCTCACGACATTACACTCGTGAACGTCATGCTTGTTGAAACCCTTGGATACAATTTACTTTCTGTCCGTGCTCTTGGAAAGATGGGCTTTGCCGTCTTTATTGATAATGATATTGTGGTACTCATGTGGAGCAAGTCTCTCAAGGTCGCTTTTGGGTACGTCGAAAATGACTTGTATGTGGTGGACTTTTCGGGGCAAGCCACTGCAGGTCCGATGTGCTTATACGGAAAGGCCGATGTGGGTTGGCTATGGCACCGCCGACTAGCCCATGTCAATATGAGAACTTTGCAAAGTCTCCATAAAGAGGGCCATATTGTTGGACTAAAAGAAAATGTTTCCTTTGCCAAAGATCGTGTTTGCAGGGCATGTGTTCTAGGGAAGATGCATGACGCTCCTCATAAGCCCACGAACCAAATCAAGTCTAACAAGATCTTGGAACTCCTTCATGTGGACCTATTTGGTCCTCCATCTCATGCAAGTCTTGGTGGGAAGAAATATTGTTTGGTTATTGTTGACGACTTTTCAAGATACTCTTGGGTTTATTTCTTCAAGTTGAAGAGTGAAACTCAAAGGACTTTTCTCGACTTCATCAACTTGGTTCAACGGCAACACAATGTTCCCGTGTTGATTATAAGAAGTGACAATGGCACCGAGTTCAAGAACTACACCTTGAATGATTTTCTTAGTGATGAGGGGATTAAACATCAATATTCCGCTGCATACACCCCTCAACAAAATGGTGTGGCCGAAAGGAAGAACCGGACTCTTATTGAGATGGCTAGGATCGAGAAGAACTATGCTCCACTCGAGTGGAGCCCTCATCTTCACAACCTCAACATGCTCCATCTACCGAGGAGGACATTGACTCAAGCCAAAGACAAAATGTGGACCCTCAACATAGTGATCAATGTGTGAACTCTAGTCAAAGGGTGCTTGGTCCATTCAATGGGTTGTCAAGTGGTGCCAAGTCAATTTGTCAAGGAAGATCCATCCAAACTGTTTTGAGACGGGCTCAAATTGATGCTAGAAGAGCACTTGATCAAGACCAAGGTCAACCCTTGCCTCCCAATATAGAGTATGAATCCAATGATGATCAAGGTCAAGTTGATGGTCAACACGAGGATCAAAATGATGAAGAGGGTCCTCCAAGAAACAATGAGGAGATCCACGCTCGTCGCGAAGCTAGAAAGGAAAGAATGTTGGAAATAAGAGACCACACCCTCCAAAATGTTGTTGGAGATCTAAGGAAAGGAATTTCCACACGAGCACAATTGAAGAGGTTCAGTGAACATCAAGCTCACATTTCCATGATTGAACCAAAGAAAGTGTGGGAAGCTCTTGAAGATTCGGATTGGTTAGAAGCTATACACAAAGAGCTCAACAACTTCGAGAGAAACAAAGTGTGGAAGTTAGTTGAGAAGCCAAAAGATTGCCGCAATGTTATTGGAACAAACTGGATATTCAAGAACAAGCAAGATGAGCATGGGATTATTGTAAGGAACAAGGGTAGATTGGTTGCACAAGGTTATTCCCAAATTGAAGGCATTGATTATGGAGAGACTTATGCACCCGTGGCTCGCCTTGAGTCCATCCGTATCCTTCTTGCTTATGCGGCACATCATAACTTTAAGTTGCAACAAATGGATGTAGAAAGTGCATTCCTTTATGGTCCTTTAAATGAATTGGTATATGTTAAGCAACCCCCGGGATTTGAGGACCCCAACTTCCCAAACCATGTCTACAAACTTGATAAGGCGCTCTATGGGCTCAAGCAAGCCCCACGCACGTGGTATGAGCACCTTAGAGAGTTATTGTTTGACCGTGGCTTTGAGGTTGGGAAAATCGATCCCACTCTTTTTACTAAGAGGGTTAATGGGGAGCTTTTTGTATGCCAAATCTATGTTGATGATATTATCTTTGGCTCTTCTAACAAAGCTTTTAATGATGAATTCTCAAAGCTTATGACTAGTAGGTTCCGGATGTCCTTGATGGGGGAGTTGAAAGTATTCCTTGGCTTTGAGATCAAGCAAGTTAGAGGAGGAACATTCTTTAATCAAGCCAAGTATACTCAAGATATGCTCAAGAGATTCAAAATGCAAGATTTGAATGGAGCCCCAACTCCCATGGCAACAAAGACTCATCTTGAACAAAATCCAAATGGTAAAGATGTGGATCAAAAGGTATATCGGTCTATGACTGGTTCTTTGCTTTACCTTTGTGCATCTAGACCCGATATTGTGTTGAGTGTAGGTGTGTGTGCAAGATATCAAGCGGCTCCTAAGGAAAGCCATTTAATGGCGGTCAAGAGAATCTTTCAATATTTAGTTCATACCCCATTTTATGGTCTTTGGTACCCTCAAGGCTCAACATTCGCTCTTTGTGGATACACGGACTCGGATTGGGTGGGACACAAGGATGATAGAAAATCAACTTCCGGGGCTTGCCAATTCCTTGGTAGGTCCTTGGTATGTTGGTCTTCTAAGAAGCAAAATTGTATAACTCTCTCCACCGCCAAAGTCGAGTATGTTGCTGCTGCTAGTGCTTGCACCCAATTGCTATGGATGAGGAAAACTCTAAAGGAATACGGTGTCCATTGTGACAAAGTGCCTCTTCTATGTGACAATGAAAGTGCCATCAAGATTGCATACAACCCGGTGGATCACACAAGGACAAAGCATATTGAGATTCGACATCACTTTATTAGAGATCATGTTTCTAGAGGTGATATTGATCTATCCTATGTATCAACCAAAGATCAACTTGCCGATATCTTCACGAAGCCACTTGATGAAGCAAGGTTTTGCTACTTGAGGAATGAACTAAATATCGTAGATTCTAGGAGTTTGACTTGATTATCTTGCACTCTCACCTAATACTTGACCCATGTTTGGTTTAGGTGTAGGCATGGACATAGGGGGAGTGCGGTCCTAATTGATTGGACTATCCCTCCCCCCATTATGCGCAAATTAAACAAAAATCATTCCTCTTAATATCATTTTGTGATATGTGAGCTCAATGATGAGTTTCGGTAATGGACCCAAGATACATCTTCGTGGTACCAAGCCGAGTATACTCAAATATGGTGGCCTAGGCCACCGCCCCCTCTCAATCGAGAGGTTGAAGTGCTTACTCGTGTTTGTCACCTAGTTGAATTGGTTCTTACTCATGTTTGTCATCCTCTTGTTGGTGTTGATTCTTTTGGTCATGCACTCAAGTTTGGCTCTCCATATGTTTTTAGTGTTTTTCCTTGAGTGCATTGGCCCATATCCGCGTGTCTCTCTAAACCCAGGCCACTCTTATCCAACAAAACCCATCTACTCTGCACAAGAACCTTCCTTTTTTCTGTATCTTGGCTCTCTGTCCTGATGGTAACGGTACTACCGGATCTCATATGCGGTACTACCGCCTAACGGTACTACCGGAAGTTACATGCGGTACTACCGCCCCTGGGTGTGTTTCCAGGTTCCTGCCTGAAAACTTCCTAGGAGCGGTACTACCGTTCGGCGGTACTACCGCCCGTGGACCGGTACTACCGCTCGCGCGCGTCGGTTAAGACTGGAGACGGGGGAGAGGCACCCCTCAGTGCCTCATTCATCCCTTGTCTCCACTCCTCACCAGCGCCACCACCAGAGCAAGACGACGCCGGAGGAAGCCCGTTCGTCCCTCCCTCTCCCGGATCCACACCGGATTCGGCCTCCCTGCGGGCTCCTCTCTCTTTCCCACCGTCATGGACACCGGTACCACCGCCCTCCTCATCTTCTTACTTGTTTTCTCCATTGAATCTAGGGTACCTTCGATTCTTGGTTAAACCTTGCATTCTTGAGGTTGTATCGTGTGCTATTTACCAGATCTATCACTTGGCCCGATGGGAATCGTGTTTTGACAACAAATTTGTTGCCCATACTCGGATCTTAGTTCAGATCTGCACTGTAGTCGCAGGCCGGTAGTACCAGGAATCTTTTTTCGGTACTACCGCTTGGCGGTACTACCGCTTGTGCAGGTCCGTACTACCGCCCCAGTACTGGCAGCATTTTTTTAAAAAAAAATACTCAACTCCATCCTCTGTTTGCCCCAGGTTCTTGTGCCCTTACCCCTATGCTATCTCCCTCGTTCTTTCACAGGTGCAGGGGGTTCCCAGGGATCGCGCAAGCGCTCCAAAGCTCACTATGAGATCGAGGACTATGAGTCAGAATCTGAGACTGAGTCTGAAGAGGAGGTCATGCCTCAACCTAGTGCCCGTCTAAAACTGCCAACAACTCGTGGTCGTGGGGGTAAGGGGGTCAAGCAAAGTGCTGGTCGTGGTAAAGCTCCTCCACCTCCTCCTCCCTCTGGTCCTCGCAAGAGTCAAAGTTCCGGGCCATCAGGGCCAAAGCTGTTGTGTGATATCTCTGAGTCAGAATTTCATGCTTTGCGGGTGGTCAGTCCGTATGGGGCGGCTCGCGCTTATGCTCGAGAAAACATCCTCTTCTACACGGACTTTCAGGAGCGGGTGTTCCATGATATTCTCATGAAAGATGACAAAATTGTGGTTCCTCAAAAATGGATCGAGATGAATCATGTGAGGAAGAATCTAAACTACTTTGGTGAGGCCCTTGACATTTGCACCAACATTGGCTTGCTTCCTATTATGGAGTTCAAATGCAACTATGATCCAATGCTCATTGCTCAGTTCTATGCAACCGTTCACTTTGCCAAGAATGATACTAGGACTCTCACTTGGATGACCGAGGGTGTTGTCAAGGATGCAACGTTGGCTGAGTTTGCGGCTATCCTCGGGTACGAAGACCGTGGCAAGGATGTTCCCGTTGGGTTTCAGTGCCATGCCAATGACCATCACATGAAGAAAGATAGGCTTGCCCCACTGTACATCCGGGGGCGCGACATCCCTGGTAAGATCAAAGGGCTCCTTCCTACTTATGACATCTTGCACCGCATCTATCGCGATACCATCGCCCCTCGTGCTGGGAATGTTGATGAGATTCATGCTTACATGGTGGATATTATGATGGCCACCTATCACCACCGTGACTCTGGCCTCCCTATGGATGTGATGGATGTTATCTGGAATGAGATGGTCTGCGCCACTTTTCAGCGGAGGGTGCCTCCTTTTGCTCCATACATCATGGCTCTCATCATTAGCAAGTGCCCTAAAATTGCCCGTGACTTGCCTCATCTTCGTCTTGCCACTCACCGCCACAAGAATCTGCTGATCAAGACCCATCCCAAACCCCGCAATGCGGATGGTCGGATTGTTGATGAGGATGGGAACCCGGTTGAGGACTCAGGTGATGCTGCTGATGCACCACAGGGTGCTGCTTTTGTGGTCTCTCGTCGCCAGCCCGCACAGCCATCTTGGGCTAAGAGGTTTGAGGCCAAACTCAAGAAGATATTCTGCCTCCAAGTGGACAATCAGAAATGCCTGTACGAGGCCCATGTCTATGCCAAGAAGGCCTGTGCTCGTCAGAAGGAAATGATGGAGGCTCAAGGCTTGACTGCTTCCAAGGGCTCCGAGAACAACATTACCCCAGAAGACCAATCGATCTCCAAGCACAGCAATTGGGAAGATGATGCCACCTCCTCCTTCCGTGCCCCTCCACCTCATGGTGCATGGGACGACGTTGATGATGATGAGTGATCTCCGGGGCGTTAGTGTTGCTCTTGTCCCTTTTTGGCGTCTTGATGCCAAAGGGGGAGAAGTTGCACATTAGGTATGCGGGAGATTTGAGAGGGAAAGTCACAAGCTCGTTCTTGCCTTTGATTTTATTCGCTTGTGAACTTTTATTTGGTTGCCTCTTATTATGTGTGACTTACTATGTGTGAACCTAACTATTTGTGCTATGTATGTTAAGACTATGTGGTTATCTTATGGATCCATCTTGTGTGTAATATGGCTATTCTTGTTGGATCCATCCTATGTGATGACATTCCTCATCTCTAATCAATATTGGTCATCACATGTATTTTAGCTAAGGTATGTCCTCTATGTGCGACTTCTACTCTCAGTTAGCTTGCTAGAATGTATGGGGCTTGTTTCTACATATCTAGGGGGAGCCCCATCTACATCTTGTCATCACTATATTTCCTTGCAAAATGTGTGTTGTCATCAAACACCAAAAAGGGGGAGATTGAAAGAGCATTTGCTATCCCTAGTGATTTTGGTGTTTGATAACAACACACATATCAGACTAATGTTTTGCTAAGTGTGTCGCAGGTACATTAAAAGGGTTTGCAAACATTCAGAAACTGTCTGCCTGGCGCGGTACCAAAAAGCGGTAGTACCGCTTTTTGCTACCGGACCAGACAGAAGCAAGTGACTAACTATCAAAAAGTCTCTGCCGTGCCAGGTACTAAAAAGTGGTAGTACCGCATTTTAGTACCTAGCGCGACAGAAGCTTTTTACAGCTTGTCAAAAGCTTCTGCCTGCTCCGGTACTAAAATGCGGTAGTACCCCATTTTAGTACTGCTCAGGACAGAGGTTTTTTGAACGTTGCAAAAAGCTACTGTCTGCGCCGGTAGCAAAATGCGGTAGTACCGCATTTTACTACCAGGCGTGACAGAGACTTTTTGTACGTTGCAAAAATCTTCTGTTTGCGCCGGTAGCAAAATGCGGTAGTACTGCATTTCACTACCTGGCGTGACAGAGAGTTTTTATACGTTGCAAAAAGCTTCTGTCTGTGCCAGTAGCAAAATGCGGTAGTACCGCGTTTTACTACCTGGCGTGACAGAGAGTTTTTCGTATGGAAAAGTGGTGTTCTCTCCAGGTCCGGTAGTACCGGTTGCCTCAAGCGGTACTGCCGCTTCCCGGTAGCAACAACAGTAGTACCGCTGGGGGCAGGACTTGATGTTGTTTGAAAAGGGTGGTCCGGTACCAGGTCCGGTAGTACCGGAGTTCTCCGGTAGTACCGCTTGAACTTCCGGTACTACCGCTGCAGTAAATGCATCAACGGTCAGATTTTGTGGAGGGGTATAAATACCCCTCCACCTACCTTGGTACAAAGTGCTCAGCACATTAAAGTCATTGCCCACCATTGGAGTCCATTGGAGCCACTCAAATTCTCAAGATCTCCTCATCCAACCACCCAAAGTCCTTGATCTTTGGGGAATCGAAGGAGGAGGCCCCGATCTACTACTTCACCAAAAGAGATCTTCATTTCCCCCTCATTTCATTGAGGGCCCCTTTGCTCTAGTGTTTTGTTGGAAACCCTAGCTCTTGTTTTTGTTCTTACAAGCTTGTCTTTGATTGCTTTGACAGCTTGCTTGTATTTGGGAGCCTCCGATTAAGTTGTGGATGTGTGCCCCAAACTTGTAACGGTGCCGGCTTCCACCTTGAAGGTTGCCGATATAGTGGAAGGTGAATCGATCCCGTTGGGGTGAGATTCATCGGAGAAAAAGGGAGGACTCTCGTGGCGTTGGTGGTTTGAAACCACCCCCTCTCCAAACATAGACGTACTTCCCCTCAAAAGGAAGGAACTACGGGAAACAAATCCTTGTGTCTCCGCGTCCACTTTTTGGTTACCTCTATCCTTTACTGCACCTTACTTACTTGTTACTACTTTGTGTTGTGGTAGCTCTTGTATATTTGTCATATAGGTAAATTAACCATAGTTGCATTATCTAGAGAATTTACCTTATTGTCAAACCTTAATTTGAAAAAGAAGAAAATTTGAAGGAGCACCTATTCACCCCCCCTCTAGGTGCCCATACGGTCCTTTCAGTAGCTACTCTCCAAACTACCAAGGCAAGTGGTGCTTCATGATTTTATCCCTTAGTTTTCCTACTATGCATTAGATATATATTTGCTAGTCTTGCATGGTTATATTTTTGCTTATATGCTAAGTTGGGAAATCCTAGTAGTTGTAGAATTGCTAGAAATTTCTAAGTTAAGATGCTTATCTATGCCATGCTTAGCCTAGCTAGTAGCAACCAAGGGTGGTGAAATATTCATGCTATGATAAAAATATTTCTAAGTCTTTGGACTTGTGTTTTGCCTAATAAAACAACTAAGTGAATGAAACACCTGGGTGGAATGGAAGGAATGGTTTATGTTGAGTGGTTACACAAGGCCCATTTCTATGGTTTACCTTGTGTATCTCACTTGTGGAAAGCCACCCAGGAACAAAGGGATTTGAGAGGACAAATGTTAAGAAGCTTTTAGTGCAGCCACTTGGCAATATGGGCTCTGCCTGGATCATATAGGCTGCAAGAACTTAGCCATTTGGACAGTTGGTGGTAGTGGGAATGATAGGTTGGAGCGCGTCCATTTGGTCTAAGGGAAGGCTTCTGAAAGGTCCTATCTTGGTCAAAATCAAGGCTTGTGGGGAAAGTGCACAACCTCTGCAGATGGAAGAATCTAAGTACTTAGCCATGTCCCTGGTATTGGACAACTTGAGCATCAAGACATGGAAGCTATCAAGAATCTCCTCATCCCAATTTCTAAGTAAAAAATTGTGGTTGAACAAGGGTGAAGGACCTCAATGTCTATTGGTGGTTCCTTGGGAAAAGTTTTGACAAAGAAAAACTTAGTGTTTTCAACTAATAGGCAAAACCTATTTTTGAGCAAAGCAAGCCTAAGCTACACTTAGCCAAATTGCATATAGTATGTAGACCACCAATATTATACTAAGGTATCACTTGTCAATACTATTCCAATGTATTGACCCACTGTGGCTGTAACTTGTGATGTTGCAGGTTACTCTGATGAGGATTAGGAGTCATGAGTCTACACTCAACATGTTTGCCTGTGGCACATGAAGATGAAGACTTTTATCTATTTACTTATTTAAACTCTTGTACTAGGCCTGTGGCCATGGAGTTTTAAAGACTATGTTTGTCTCTGGAATGACTGTAATAATGAACTTTGTTTCTGTGTACTTCATCGTAAACTGTGGATGCTAGCATTGATCCAGGGACTATAATTGCAATCACAGGGATCCTTTTCCTTTATAAAGGAGGGATCTTACAGATGGTATCAGAGCACTGTGTTGCCTGTAGGATTATGACCCTAGGATTGGAAACCACTAAGGAAAAATTTCAACAACTTCTACACTTGTCTATTCTTCTCGTAAACTTTTCTAATCTTCTTTCTCATCTCTATTTGTAGATGAACTCCATCAACGAAGCCGTAAGGAAGGGACCACTCATGACAATGAATTTGGAGTGTGAGACAGAATTTCCCAAGGCTCTCAAGGACCTCATGGTTGCAATGGAAATACATGGTGCAGCTGTGTACAAAGGTTTTCCTGTGATGGATGAAGGAGTTGAGTACTGGTGGGTGCAACTTCACTTGTATAAAAATAAGGAAGACAACCACAAGGAATCGGGATTTTGCATGTTCACCAATTCAGTGGTGCACACTACATTCTTTGATTCAGCAAGGGATGCAGCTTGGAAGACCATCAAAGAACTTGGTGATAGAGTCAAGTGCAGAATGCTCAACATCCAAAATGACCTAAAGGAAGAGAAGAAACATACCCAAGATTTGGAGGCTACCAACCAAACCTTAAGAGGAGACATTATAGACTTAGTAATGGAGTCATGTGCTCAAGATAGACTGATTGCTTCTAGAAATATTGTGTTAGCCAACATATCTAGTGAGATAGGATTGTAAGCGTACTTCGTTAGTTGGACCACCACTTATCACCTTATTTTCCAAATGTTGCTTAAATAAGTTGAACCTTGGTTGTTGTAATGGATCCATGTATGCCATGACTTGTGTGTTTTGATTTCCAAAGATATGCATGTGATGCTTTGCCTTGTGTTTTATCTTAAATTGTGTTGTTTCTAACTTTTTCTATCTTATAAATAGATGCCTAATGTTACCATCAGCACTGTTGAAGAGTTCCAGGGAACTCGTTTTGGCCCTCGTATTATTGAGCTCACTAGTTTGCTCAATATCCCTCTTCCTACCATCATGGTGCTTCCCCTCACCAAGTTTGAGAGGAAAGACCTTTGGGGTTTCAAGGTCAATCAGCCCGGACGCCAGACTGAGCCTACCACGGAGGCTATCATCTTCAAGCTCATGCACGATGACAAGGAGAGAGGCCTAGAGGTAGTCATGCAGGACTTGATTGGACATCTGTTAGGGAGACACTCTCGACAGGTTAGAGGTACTCACTTCCACGCCTTCGGTAGACGTGATGAGGATGGAGAGGCCATCGACTTCGAGGACACTTCGAGGGAGACAGCAGAGCCGATACGTCTATACCTCCAGGACTTAGAGGTTCTTCTTAGGCACGTGGACACTGATAGGACCAACGTCATGCTCAGCAATGACGAACTCCAGGTGCAGCTTCGTGAGAAGGACAAGCTCTTCGCGGAGCAAGATGAGATAGTCAAGGAGATGGAGGCAAAGTTCGAGAGTCAGGACAGAAAGTTCAAGAGTCAAGAGAAGCGAGTCCAAGATAGGAACAAGAGGATTCGAGACATGACTGCAGAATTGGAGGCCAAGGACTTCGAGCTCGAGCATCAGCAGACTGTGATTGAGAGGCTTCGTTCTTGGAAGAGGGCTCTCAAAGCCAAAGTAGAGACCTTGACCACCAATGTCGAGGAATACAATACCACTATGGAGAATGCAGGTCTTACCTTTGTTGAGGAGGAGGTTGATGCCGAGGAGTAGTATTGACTACTCATTTATCATTTATTTACCATGCTTTATTTGAGTCGCAATGACCATCCAACATGTGGATGGCTTGCTATTGGTGTGTTTACTTTGCAAACTTGTTATCTTGTTGTTGAACCTTTATTATTGTGAAGCATGTTTGGTGTTTGTTTATGTGATGTATTGTGCATAATAGCATCTATGGGTATCTCATTCTTATCTCTATTGACCAAACCACAGATGCCTCCCCGTCGTGCCAATCCCAACCCCAACAACAACAACATCACCCCTGAGATGCAGCAAATGATGACAGCTCAGACTCAGCTGATGCAAATGATGACTACGTTCATCCAGAACCAGAACAACAACAACAACAATAACAACAACAATAACAACAACAACAACCCACCGGGTTTTGACATGCTTACTAGGTTCTTGAGATTGAGGCCAGCAAAGTTCTCAGGAACAACTGATCCTATGGTGGCCAATGATTGGCTACGCTCTGTGAACAAGGACTTGGTAACTGTGGGCTGTACTGATGCAGAAAAAGTCAGATTTGCAGCACATTTGTTGGAAGGACCAGCCGCCACTTGGTGGGATAACTTCTAGATCACCACTCCCATTGAAGATGTGACATGGGATATCTTTGAAGATGGCTTTCGTACTGCTCACATCTCATCCGGGGTGATGAGCTTGAATAAGAAAGAGTTCCATAATCTGAAGCAGCGCCACCGCAGCGTGGATGAATATATTGAGGAGTTCAACAATCTGGCGCGTTATGCACCAGACGAAGTTGACACCGATGCCAAGAGGAAGGAAAAGTTCCTTGAAGGGCTGAATGATGAACTGAACTTGCAGCTATCAGTGGCCTATGTTCCCACTTATCAGTCTCTTTGTGATAAGGCTGCTATTTTGGAGAACAAAATGAAGCAAGTTGAGAGTAGGAAGAGAAAGCACTCGGACAAGCACAGCTCGGGATCGTCTCACAAGCGTTCCCATTATGATGATAGTGGAAGATCAGGATCCCACAAGCATGGGAAATTCAACAAGCACCACAACCACAACCGTCATCATGACAACAAGCATCACCATAGTCATGACAATGACAAGTTCAAAAACCACAAGGGTGGATATAAGAGCCACCACAGTGGTAGTGGAAGTGGCAGTGGAAGCCAGCCTGTCAAGAAGTATATTAGTCAGGTTGAGTGTTTCAAGTGCAATAAGATGGGGCATTATGCAAATGAATGCCCAGAAAAGAAAGTTGAAGGACCCAACAAGCCCAACCCTTTTTAAAAGGGACAAGTGAACCACATCAATGTGGAAGAAATTTATGAGGAGCCAGATGCTGTTGCTGGTAAGTTCAAACTCAATTCTATTCCAGCACTTGTTCTTTTTGATACTGGAGCATCACATTCATTCATATCAAAAGCATTTGTTGATAGAAGTGGGTTTCCAACTGAAAACATTGGGTGTCCAATAAAAGTTAGTTCTCCAGGTGGAGATATGATAGTTAGTCTTGGATGCCGGGATCTAGTAATAGAGTTTGGAAAGCATAAGTTTCCAGTGAGTCTGATAATCCTAGATTCCCAAGGACTGGATGTAATTTTGCGAATGGATTGGATGGCTAAGTATGAAGGAGTACTAGATTGTGCTAATCGTACTGTTGCACTCACAACCCCAGAGAAGAAACGGATTAGATTCAAATCTAACTTTGAGTCAAAAGGAAGTAAGTTAAATTCTCTTAAGGGGTTAGCATAGACAGTGTGCCAATTGTGAGTGAATATTCGGATGTGTTTCCCGAAGAATTGCCTGGAATGCCACCAGATAGAGAGGTGGATTTTCTTATTGATTTGCTACCAGGATCTGGACCAATAGCAAAGAGACCGTACAAGATGTTAGTTGATGAACTAAAAGAACTCAAGAAACAACTTGGAGAACAGTTGCTGAAAGGATTTATTCAACCAAGTTCTTCGTCTTGGGGAGCACCAGTTTTGTTTGTGGAAAAGAAGGATAGAAGTCAAAGGTTATGCATAGATTACCGTTCACTCAATGAGGTGACTATCAAGAACAAATACCCTTTGCCTAGAATCAATGACTTGTTTGATCAGTTAGAAGGATCTTGTGTGTTCTCAAAGATTGATCTTCGGTCGGGTTATTTCCAACTCAAGATAAGAGAACAGGACATACCTAAGACAACTTTCACCACAAGGTATGGATTGTATGAGTATATCGTGATGCCATTTGGTTTGACCAATGCACCAGCATACTTCATGAATATGATAAACAAGGTGTTCATGGAATTTCTTGATAAGTTTGTTGTTGTTTTCATCGATGACATTTTAATCTACTCCAAGAGCAAAGAAGAGCATGAAGGACATTTGCGTTTGATACTTGAGAAGCTTAGAGAGCATAAACTATATGCCAAATTCAGCAAGTGTGAATTTTGGCTAAATGAAGTTGGATTTCTTGGACACGTTGTGTCAGGAGATGGTGTAGCAGTTGATCCTGCTAAATTTTTAGCTGTAACTGAATGGGAATCTCCCAAGTTAGTGAAAGAAGTTCGTAGTTTCCTTGGCTTAGCAGGTTACTACAGAAGGTTCATTGAGAATTTCTCCAAGGTAGCAAAGCCTATGACAGAATTGCTAAAGAAAGACAAGAAATTTGCTTGGTCTGAAGGTTGTGAACTTAGCTTTCAAGAATTGAAGAAGAGACTTGTGACAGCACCAGTCTTGTGTTTGCCAGATTTGGAGAAGGATTTCCAAGTGTATTGTGATGCATCCCATCATGGATTAGGTGCAGTACTTATGCAAGAAGGGAACGTTGTGTCTTATGCCTCGAGACAACTCAAAACTCATGAGGTGAACTATCCTACTCATGATTTAGAGTTAGCCTCTGTTGTCCATGCACTCAAAACATGGAGACATTATCTTTTGGGAAAGCGTTGTGAAGTGTTCACAGATCACAAGAGTTTGAAGTATATCTTCACCCAGAAAGAAATTAATATGAGACAAAGAAGATGGCTAGAACTCATCAAGGACTATGACTTGAGTTTGCAATACCACCCCGGTAAAGCAAATGTTGTAGCGGATGCTCTAAGACGTAAGGTTTTTGTGAATGGCCTCACTAAGGGAGAATTACCAGATGATCTGTGTGCCCAATTTAGAGACCTCAGATTGGAGATTGTGCCTGAAGGACATCTCATGACCTTGGAAGTTCAACCTACATTGTTGGACAAGATTAGAGAAGCCCAGAAGATTGATAAGGAAATTGAAGAAATTAAGGAAAAGATTGGCAAAGGAAAATCCAAAGGATTCCATGAAGATGAACAGGGTACTTTATGGCATGGAAAACGTATCTGTGTTCCACAAGATCCGGAGCTTCGGAAACTGATTTTACAAGAAGCACACAACTCACCGTATTCCATTCATCCAGGTAACACCAAAATGTACATGGATATGAACGAAAGATTTTGGTGGAATAATCTCAAAAAGGACATCGCCGAACATATTGCTTTGTGTGATGTGTGTAGTAGAGTGAAAGCGGAACATCAGAAACCAGCAGGTTTGCTTCAACCACTACCTATTCCTGATTGGAAGTGGGACAAGATTGGTATGGATTTCACTACCGGATTACCAAGGACCCGGTCTGGATATGATTCTATTTGGGTAGTAGTGGATCGCCTAACTAAAGTGGCTCATTTCATACCCGTGAAGACAACCTATACAAGTGCTAAGTTGGCCAAGATCTATATGAGTAGAATTGTATGTCTACATGGAGTACCCAAGAGTATTGTGTCTGATAGAGGAACCCAATTCACTTCTCATTTTTGGAGGCAATTACATGAGTCATTGGGAACGAGGTTGGAATTCAGCACAGCTTTTCATCCTCAAACTGATGGACAAACAGAAAGGACTAATCAGATTCTTGAAGATATGTTGAGGGCATGTGCCCTAGACTATGGAGCCAGTTGGGATGAAAGTCTGCCTTACGCAGAATTTTCTTATAACAACAGCTATCAAGCCAGTATTGAGATGGCACCTTTTGAGTTTCTCTATGGGAGAAAGTGTACCACACCATTGCCATGGAATGGAGTGGGAGAAAGAAGTTTGTTCGGACCAGAACTTATCAAAGAAGCTGAAGAGAAAGTCAAGCTGGTTAAGGACAGATTAAAGATAGCACAGTCCCGACAGAAAAGCTACGCAGATCCTAAGCGTAGAGAAGTCACCTATGAAGTTGGTGATAGAGCTTATCTTAGAGTGTCACCACTTCGTGGAGTGAAGAGGTTTGGAGTCAAAGGGAAGTTTGGCCCCAAGATATGTTGAACCATTGAAGATTCTGAGTCGTAAAGGAGAAGTTGCTTATGAAATTGAATTACCAGAGTCTTTGTCAGCTGTTCATAATGTGTTTCATGTGAGTCAGCTTAAGAAATGTCATCCAGAAATGGAAGAAACTTCTTTGAAGGATACTATACCTTTGGAAGAGGTTCAGTTGGAGAGTGACCTCACTTATGAGGAGAAACCTATCAAGATTCTTGAGACTGCAGAAAGAGTCACACAGACTAAGACTATCAAGTTCTGCAAAGTTCAATGGAACCATCATTCCGAAGAGGAAGCAACATGGGAAAGAGAAGATGATCTTCGGAAAGACCACCCTCACCTATTTGCTAGCCAATCCGAATCTCGAGGGCGATATTCACCTTAAGGGGGTTAGATTTGTAACATCCCTAAAATCATGTTTCAAACTCATTCATATCATCCATGCATCCATGATCATTTAGGGTTTCATTTCAAAGTCATTTCAAAAACAAGATCATATATTGTTCATTATTTTATGTATGAACACTCTAGCCTTTGGGCTACTTGCTATTGAGTGAGGTGCAAATATTCATTCAGTAGTGTTTTGTATTCAAACATAAGTGATTTCAAACAGCCCAACCAGCCCAGCAACCCCCACCCCGCGAAGCGTTTTCTTTACTCACACCCGCACCCACTAGGTCGCTGACAGTCTGGACCCACTCCCTCTCTGTTTCTCTCGCTGACAACCGTGGCCCACACGGCGTCATCGTCTCCACCTCGGCGACGTGTTCTTCCCCAAATCAAGCCGAGCGTTTCCTGTTTAATGTCGCATCGGCAATTCCCATTGATTGCAGGAGTGATTCACGCCCCTATCTCGCCTACTTAAACCCCCTCTGCCCCCTCTCCACTTTCCCCCAGACTTCAAGCACAGAGCGCCCCCAGGCTGCCCGCAATCGCCCTTGCACAGCCGCAGAGAGAGCCAACTCCGGCGACCAATCCCGGTGAGCTCCGTGCGCCCCTCCCTCTCTGCTTCACGCGAGCTGCTTTGCAACGTCCTTGCGCTTATTCTGACACCATTGGTTCATCCTATACTGCCCCAGGTCGTCGACTTCATCAAACGCTTCAAGCTCCCGACGACGTCTCCAACTCCGGCGACTAAATTCGGTGAGCCCCGTGTTCCCCTTCGCTTCTGATTCACACGAGCGTGTTCGCCGTAGCCTTGTGCACCCCCTAATGCCTTTGATTCGTGATAGGGTGACCAGGAGTGCCACCAACGTCTTCGTCACCGAACACCCGACACTGTCAACAACTCTGACGAGCTCGTGCTGCCGTGTCCGTGCGCCCCTTGCCAAGCCGTCGCCACGTTGAGCATCAGTGCATCGCCACGAATCTGGTAAGCGTCTCCGACGACCCCAGAACCCCCTGTAGCACCGCGCCGCCGTAGACAGAGCTCGCCGCCGCCAGATGCCACCGCCAGCGCCGCCCATCCGTGGTCGCTTGATCGATGACCGTTGGATCTAGATCCAGCGCATAGGAATAGATCACTTAACGAAACGGTACGAGTAGATCTGGGCCGTGCAGATTAAGTTAGATCTAACGGCCTGTGTGCGTGATCCTGAGCGAACCGGTACGCACCAATCAGAACATGACGCGTGGCCAGGAATTAGATTTAAAATCAGAATTTGAATCTATTAGTTGTTTGATTTTGTTTTAGCCATAACTTTTGATTCCCACGTTCAAATTTGACAAATTTTATATCAATGGAATCAGGAGAGCAAGTCCTTTCCAAATATGCAATGTGTTTAATGTTTTGTTTCTATTAAAATGGTTTTATTTACAGAAACATGTGTAGGCCTATTTTGTGTATATAAATTATTTGAGAAATGTTTTAGTGTTTAAATAAATGTTGTTTGGCAAGTTTTGAACTTGTTTATGAACCAGTAATGTGCACTTGTATTATTGAGTTTAGAAAAATCACCACATATCATTTTGCATGCATCCATATATTTTTGCTTGTATTTATTTTGTATGTGATTTGTTGCTATGATTTTATGTGTAGATTTTGGTGCCAATAGTGATTGTAATTGTGAGGAGTGTATCTACTCTCCAAACTACCAAGGCAAGTGGTGCTTCATGATTTTATCCCTAAGTTTTCCTACTATGCATTAGATATATATTTGCTAGTCTTGCATGGTTATATTTTTGCTTATATGCTAAGTTGGGAAATCCTAGTAGTTGTAGAATTGCTAGAAATTTCTAAGTTAAGATGCTTATCTATGCCATGATTAGCCTAGCTAGTAGAAACCAAGGGTGGTGAAATATTCATGCTATGATAAAAATATTTCTAAGTCTTTGGACTTGTGTTTTGCCTAATAAAACAACTAAGTGAATGAAACACCTGGGTGGAATGGAAGGAATGGTTTATGTTGAGTGGTTACACAAGGCCCATTTCTATGGTTTACCTTGTGTATCTCACTTGTGGAAAGCCACCCAGGAACAAAGGGATTTGAGAGGACAAATGTTAAGAAGCTTCTAGTGCAGCCACTTGGCAATATGGGCTCTGCCTGGATCATATAGGTTGCAAGAACTTACCATTTGGACAGTTGGTGGTAGTGGGAATGATAGGTTGGAGCGCGTCCATTTGGTCTAAGGGAAGGCTTCTGAAAGGTCCTGTCTTGGTGAAAATCAAGGCTTGTGGGGAAGTGCACAACCTCTGCAGATGGAAGAATCTAAGTACTTAGCCATGTCCCTGGTATTGGACAACTTGAGCATCAAGACATGGAAGCTATCAAGAATCTCCTCATCCCAATTTCTAAGTAAAAATTTGTGGTTGAACAAGGGTGAAGGACCTCAATGTCTATTGGTGGTTCCTAGGGAAAAGTTTTGACAAAGAAAAACTTAGTGTTTTCAACTAATAGGCAAAACCTATTTTTGAGCAAAGCAAGCCTAAGCTACACTTAGCCAAATTGCATATAGTATGTAGACCACCAATATTATACTAAGGTATCACTTGCCAATACTATTCCAATGTATTGACCCACTGTGGCTGTAACTTCTTGAAGGGAATATGCCTTGAGAGGCAATAATAAAGTGTTTATTATGTGTATTCCAAGTATATGATAGATGTTTATTTTACATGCTATAATTGTATTAATACGGAAACATTAATACATGTGTGTTTAATAAACAAACAGAAAGTTCCTAGTTATGCCTCTCTCATAAACTAGCTCGTTGATTAACAAGATGATCAAGGTTTCCTGATCATGGACATTGGATGTTGTTAATAACGGGATCACAACATTAGTGTAATGGTGTGATGAACATTCATCCGAAGTATAGCATTACGATCAAAGTCATTGAGTTTATATTGCTATAACAACTTACGAAGTGATCCTAGTCCTTAGACCATGAGATCATGTCAATCACTAACACCGGAAGAGTTTCTTGATAACATCAAACGTCACACCGTAACATGGTGATTATAAAGATGGATTCAGAACTAATAAAGTGTTATGTTGAGGCTCATGGATCGAGAGTGTAATTTGTTCATCCCTATGACGGATAGATATACTCTGGGCCCTCTCGGTGATATCACATTGATTAGCTTGCAAGCAAGTGATTTGATCACTAGAATGTTATATCACGGGAACGAGAAAAGAGTGCATGTCGGTAACGAGATCAAACTAGGTATGGAGATACTGATGATCGAATCTCGGACATGTAATATATCGTGAAACAAAGGGATTAAGATACTAGCGTAAAAGGTTCCGACGATCACAAGAAAGTCATCGTTGAATGTGTGGGAGTCAGTATGGGTCTCCAGATCCCGCTTCTGATTATTGATCTGAGAGGGGTCTCGATCATGTCCGCATTATTCATGAACCGTAGGGTGACACACTTAAGAGACACCGACATCCAATTGGAGCAAAAGTTTCATGCCGAAATAATGAACAAGCGCAGGAATTTATTTCACTAGATACCGAAACAGGTTTTCGGGTGAAATTGCATAAAGTGGTTATGCATGTGAAATGGAATTCTAGCAAGGGGTTATTTGTGAATGTTTGTCATTAAAGTAATTGACAAAATTCTGAATAAAATAAAAGAGTTTTATTTAATGAGAGTTTGCATTAAATTTGGTGGAAATTTAATGGGAATTTGAGTGGACTTTTGAGTGGAGGGAATTTAAAGGACTTTTGTGAGTGAGTGTCCACCCACATGAAGAGGGGAGGGAAAGGGGCAGCCCCATGCGCCGGCCACCCCCTTGGGGTTCCCCCCTCCTCCTATAAAAGGAGCCCCCCTCCTCACTTGTCTCTCACACCTCCTCGTGAAGGATCTCTCTCCCCCTCTAGAATTTATCCCCCATGGTCTCGGACTAGCGAGATACATGTTCCCGGTGGCTATTCGGCAAGAAAGAGTTGTGCTTTCGCTGCATCGCTGGAGCGAGGAGGCGGAGGTTTCTCGGTGCCTCGAACGTGTGTGCGAGCACGGATGCGCTGCTGATTTGCGGCGCTAGGACTTCCTCTCGATCTTGAGATCGGCAAGAGATCGTCTACATCAACCATGAGTTGAACTCGTTAAGCTTTGTCGGTCTTCAAGGGTATGTTCTCTACGGATATACATCCGCCCGTTGTTTGTATCTAGTAGATAGATCTTGGTACATAGTTCCCATCGTAGGAATTTTTTTTCTATGCTGCGAACCCTACACTTGTGATGTTGCAGGTTACTCTGATGAGGATTAGGAGTCATGAGTCTACACTCAACATGTTTGCCTGTGGCACATGAAGATGAATACTTTTATATATTTACTTATTTAAACTCTTGTACTAGGCCTGTGGCCATGGAGTTGTAAAGACTATGTTTGTCTCTGGAATGACTGTAATAATGACCTTTGTTTCTGTGTACTTCATCTTAAACTGTGGATGCTAGCATTGATCCAGGGACTAGCATTGCAATCACATGGATCCTTTTCCTTTATAAAGGAGGGGTCTTACATAAGCACTCCTATTGCTCCACCTGCTCCTGATGCAATCTTTTATGAAATTAAGCCTGCTTTGTTGAATCTTGTGATGAGAGATATTATAAGGATGTAGATGGATCTTCTGATGATCCTGCTGCCCATCTTAATAGCTTCGTTGAACTTTGTGAGATGCAAAAGTATAAGGATGTAGATGGAGATATTATTAACCTCAGGCTTTTTCCTTTCTCCTTGAGAGGAAAAGCTAAATAATGGTTGCTATCTTTGCCTAAAAATAGTATTGATTCTTGGACTAAGTGCAAAGATGCTTTTATTGGAAAGTACTATCCTCCTGCTAAGATTATTGCTATGAGAAGTGACATTATGAAATTTAAACAGCTTGATAGTGAACATGTTGCTCCTACTTGGGAAAGAATGAAATCTTTGGTTAAAAATTTCCCTACTCATGGACTCACTGCTTGAATGATTATCCAAACTTTTTATGCAGGTTTGAACTTCTCCTCAAGAAACCTGTTGGATTCTGCTGCTGGAGGTACCTTCATGGGACTCACCTTGGGTGCTGCAACAAGGCTCCTTGATAATATGATGGTTAACTACTCCGAATGGCATGTTGAGAGAGCTCCACATGGTAAGAAGGTAAATTCTGTTGAGGAAACTTCCTCTTTGAGTGAAAAGATTGATGTTATTATGGCTATGCTTGTTAATGGGAAAGCTCCTCTAGATCCTAATAGTGTTCCCTTAGCCTCTTTGGTTGCTCAAAAATATCAAGTTGATGTGAACTTCATTAGAAACAACAATTTCAACAACAATGCCTATAGGAATAATTTTGGTAGCAACAACAATTATAGGCCTTATCCTCCTAATAATGGCGTCCTATGGAAGCTCTTACAATAATGCTAGAAGTGCCCCTTCTGAACTTGAAGTAATGCTCAAGGACTTTATTAGTAAACAAACCACTTTCAATAAGACTATAGAGGAAAAGCTTTTAACTATTGAGAAAAATATATCCTCTTTGTCTGAAGCTCAAACTTCCTTGGTTAATAAAATGGCTGCTAAACCTGAAACTATGGAAAATACCTTTGCTACTGCTCATGCCATACATGTTACTATTGATGAAAATGTTAGGTTGTTAGCTCAACTTCATGCTAGGTGGGAAAGGAAAGCTGAAATTGATAGAAACAATAGTGTGTGCACTATCACCACTAAACCACAAGTAGCCCCTATTCCTCCTCCTACTATGCCTAAGCCTAGTGAGCCTACTACTAGTGATGCTAAGTTTGACTTTGATATTGATGGTTGCAATATTTCTGAAGTGATTATGTTCCTTCAAAAGCTTGCTAGAAGTCCTGATGCTAGTGATATGCATGTTGCCTTTACCAAACACATTACAGATGCTCTTGTTAAGATTAAGGAAGAGAAGCTAAAACACAAAGCTTCTATTCCTAGGAAAGTAGAAGATAGTTGAGAACCCATTATTAATATGCAAGTGAATGGCTTTGATCTCAAAGCTTCATGTCATCTTGGTTCTAGTGTCTCTATTATGCCTAGGAATATTTATGAAATGCTTGATTTGCCACCATTATAAGATTGTTATTTAGATGTCCCACTCAATGATAATGCTAAGAAGAAACTTATGGGAAGTATTAATGATGTTCTCATTATGGTTAACAATGCTTATGTCCCTGTTGATTCCTATGTTTTGGATGTTGATTACAATGCTTCTTGTCCTATTACTTTGGGAAGACCTTTTCTTAGGACAGTTGGTGCCATCATTGATATGAAAGAAGGCACCATCAAATGTAATTTTCCATTCAAGAAAGGTATTGAACACTTCCCTATTAGGAGAGAGAAGTTGCTTTTTTCTCGTCCTTTGAAAGCAAGGTTTGATGTTAATGCTTCTTCATTTGAAAATACTTGATTCTTCTTGCTTCTTGTGCCTAACTTAAAGGCGTTAAAGAAAAGTACTTGTTGGGAGATAACCCAAGAGTTTCCTTGAGTCTTGGAAGTTATTACTTCTGTAATGAACTCTCCTTATCCTTTTTTTTTGCTTTTTGTGCCAAGAATGACCTCTAATGAGAGGGAAGTAAGATTTGGGGAGTTGCTGTCCCAAAACAGATTTCTGTCCTCCACCAAAAAAAATTCTCGAGGAGGCTCTGTAACTTAGATTGAGCTCAAAATTTACGAATAAATCCTCCAGTATGTTGGCTAACTTTTGTTAGTTCAACACGTTTTGATTTGAGCAACAGAAGATGTTCGAAAAAATTCGTTTCTACCTGCTGGTCTGTTTTGACAAATTTCTGCCATTATTTGCATTTGCTTCTTATTGATTCCTTTTTTAGCTCTCTTCAGGTAAATTGAGTTTCTTTGAAGGAGTTACTACAGTAGCTTGTGTTTTTAGTGAAAAGCCTTGACGTTCCAAAGCTTTGCAAGTGGCCTAAGATCTTTTGAATAAGCTAATGTTGCTAATGAAGATTGTGTGAAGTTTTGTATGAAGGAAAATCTTTAGGTGTAAAGAAAGAATGATGCAATGAGATGAAGAATGGACAAAATCTCAAGCTTGGGGATGCCACCATAGTGTCACCCCAAGAAATATCCAAGAGGTAGAAGCGTCAAAGCTTGGGGATGCCCAAGGCATCCCCTTTTTTATCAATAAAAAGCTCAGGTCTGTCTAGACACTTCGTTTTTATTGTTTCATGCACAGTTGTGTTGTTCTTGGAGCGTCTTAGTTTTCGTTTGCTTTGCTTAGTTTGTTTAGTTTGCTTTAGTAGTTTGGACCGCCGCTCTCACTGTGTTGTTTTGCAAATAAGTTTGCTTGGTGTTTGGAAAGGAGTAGTAAGTTCTTGCTTGAAGTGCAAGAGGAGCTTGCATTGACTGTGACTTAGACTTTAGCATGACATGCTAGGTGTTTTTTTAGCATTATGCTTAGTTATTATTGATGTACATGTCTTGTTCCAAACAATTGTGATTGCTTAGTGTGCCTTGAAGAAATTATGCGTTGTTTTAGCATGCAAAAGCATAGTATTGTGGTATTCTCCTTTGATGTTTTGCTTGGGTTGACTTGGCACATGCTCACACCATGTTATGACAATGACAAGTCACCATTAGCCTCTATGATCATTTATTCCTTGACTTGTAGTACCACTCTTTGCTTTGATTAGTTTGCTTTGTTGCATTGCAGAATTATGGCCATTATTGCTCTCTTAGTTGGTTGATCCTAGTCTTTTGCTAGCCTCCACTTGTATGAATAAGTTTTACTCATGCTTCCAACTCCCAAGAAACCAAGTTATTCTAAAGTGTCCACTATAAACTCTTATGCATGGTGTGTTACACCATTCCAAGTGTATTCTTGTTTTCATCTATCTTCCAATTAAAACTATTTTGTTATGTGAAAACTTAGTGATTAAAGCCCTCACGAACTTGATGGCACACTTTATTCTTTGACCCTAATAAACTTGAACCATTGTGACAACTTTGTTGTATATGCTTGCACTTATAAGTTGGAATTAGCAGAACCGTGCTGTCACGGGGAACGTTTTCAACATTGCACTTGTACCTTGTTGTACTCAGTTGATATCATGTTCTTTTGTCTATGGATGTCACCGGTGTGAAATAAAGAGGGAACTTGTAAGTCCATGGAGTTTGTATCCTGTGTTAGAGAAACGCCTGGGCCGCTAGCCTAAGCCATGCCTAATCATGGTGGAAACTTGAAGCATCACCATAGTGACATCCATGAAGCATTCTTCTTATAAAAAAAGAGACACGTTGTGAAAAGAGGAAAGAGAGAAAAAGGCACCATATTCCCATGGTACATAAGAAGAATTGCTGAGATGCTCATTGTCTGCTTGCCTTGTCATTTTGGTTATGGGAAAACTCCTATACCATGTGCAAGAGGTACCCCGTTGGCGGTTCTCAATGATATGCAAATACTTACAGTGACAAGAACTTACCTAGACCCAAAGTTGAATACGCATGAGGTGTGGCCCTCGTATTCAAGGGGCATGAGATTGCCAACTTATACTTCGTCAAGCATATACTCCAGCTTTGCCACTTTAACCTTAACCACTTCAAGATGCTTATGATAGGGGCAATGAGGGCTGAAAGCTAACAAGTACCATAATTTTTGGAAGCTCTTTTTGAAACTTGTAATCCCTGCTTCCTTTACAAAAAGGCCTTTCTTCCACCATTATTTGAGTCTCCACCTTCTACCTTTAGGCACCATTAAGAGAGCATAGTTGTCATTCTGTGTGCAGTGTTCCAAAGCTTATTAATTAATGCATATTGTGTTATTACTTTCTCTTGTGCTATTTGTTTATAGTCACCCTTGTGAACTTTGTAGGTGTCCTATGCATTATATTGCTACTCTATGAGGGACAAGTTGATTTCCACTATGCTATGTTTTCTGCATGTGAAACAAACAAACATTTTTCAATGCATATTATTCATGATCTTTGTTTGTAGCTTGCCATGTTGCATGCATAGTTACTATGTCCTATTGTTAGAACTCCATCTTTCATGCACATGTTTAGAGTTCTTTGATCCCAGCTTTCAATGTTTGCAAATGGTTGGATCTTTATTGTGAGGGTGCATGTCACCTCAAAAATTATTCTTTTTATCACTTACCTACTCGAGGACGAGCACGAGTTAAGCTTGGGGATGCTGATACGTTGGAAACGTATCTATAATTTTTGATGCTCCATGCTTCTTTAGTATCTACTTTGCTTTACTTATCCACACTTTGAGGTGCTTTTTACATGTTTTCTGGTACTAACCTATTAAAAAGTTGCAACAGTGCCAGATGCCTGTTTTCTGCTGTTTTTGGTTTCAGAAAAGTTAGTAAAGAAATATTCTCGAAATTGGACGGGACAAAGGACAAAGTCAATAACTTTCCATGGGGAACAAGAAGTCCAGAGGAGAGATGGAGGGGCCAGCCAGAGGGGCCACCCCCTAGGCACGACCATAGGTGGGCCCGCGCCTGGCTAGGTTTTGGCGGCCCTGGTCGCCTCCCGGACTCGCCCCTTCGCCTATAAGAAGCCCCCGATGCAAAAACCCTGAGTACCCGATCAGAAATCCATGAAACCATCTGTAGACGCTGCCACCATTGTCCCTAGATCGGGGGGATCTGAAGTTCTTCCTGGCACCCTGCCGGAGGGGAGATCATCCCGGAGGCCTTCTCTTCGGTATGATTCGTGAGTAGTTCCACCTTGGACTATGGGTCCATGTAGTAGCTAGATGGTTGTATCTCCTCCTTTGTGCTTTCATGTATAGATATTGTGAGCTCCATTCATGATCAAGATCTAATCTATTTGTAATCATGCATGTTGTGTTTGCGGGGATCCGATGGATATTGAGATTATTATGTTGGTTTGATTAATGGTTTTATCTTTATGATTCTATCATGTATATGTTGTTTGTGATCTTGCATGCTCTCCGTCGCTAGTGGTTATCTTGGCCAAGTAGTTGCTAGTGACTCCAAGAGGGAGTATTTATGCTCGATAGTGGGTTCATGCCTCTAGTTTTCAAGGGAAGTGACAGAAATCTCTTCGGTTGTAGATGTGTTGTTGCTACTAGGGAGAAAACAACGGTCTCTTGTTCATGGAACATGTGGACTGTTTACCTTACACACTTTGCTTAAAGCAGTTGTCTGTTGCTTGCAACTTAATACAGGAGGGGGTTCGGATGATAACCTGAAGGTGGACTTCTAGTCATAGATGCAGTTGGATAACGGTCTATGTATATTGTTGTATTGCCCAATCAACCTCATAGGATCTTTCTGGCTAGTAATTGCATTATTATGCCTTGCTCAGTTCCTGTCAATTGCCTCGCTGTAATTTGTTTACCCTTCATGCCATGTTTTTTATCTAAGGAGAGCACCTCTAGTGAACTATGGACCCCGGTCCAATATTTACCATTGATACATCTTCCACTGTTACTTGTTTACTTGCTGCAAACCATTACCTTCCATACCATACGTTTAATCCTTTGTTACAGCAAACCGGTGAGCTTGACAACCTAACTGATTCGTTGGGGCAAAGTCTTGAGTCTGTGTTGTGCAGGTCTCCGCGTTTCTTGCAACACCTGTCTGATGTTTCCTTCCTCCTACTGGTTCAATAACCTCGGTTTCTTACTGAGGGAAAACTTGTTGTTGTGCTGCTTCACACCTTGCTCTTGGGGTTCCCAACTAAGCGCTCCTACATCAACTCAGCGCTGCATCAGTGCAATGGCCCAATGCCCTCCGAACGCCAAAAATGTCTCACCTCGGGGTTTGGTGGCTCGATGCTCACCCAACGCCACATAAGGCCTCACCCCGGATGCGAAGGCACACAACTCACCGGCTCCACAAAAGGCTCACCCTATTCTCCCGTGATCTCGCCACAAAGGCCTACTCACGATCCACTAAGGGACACTTGTGGGCGGTCACCAAAACCCGTACAAGGTTGGGGCTATCTCCACAACTCAATTGGAGGCTCCCAACAACAATGCCACAAAGGCCACAAGGCCACAAAAGGCCACAAGCTGGAGGCCACCCCACAAAGGAGGCCTCAAGAAATCAACACACCAACCACACAACTGTCTAGGGTTCCAAGAACCCAAGAGTAACAAGCCCACAAGATTGCACTCGCCGAATCTCCATGGAGAACTCAAACCTATGCAACAAATGCAAGGGCAAGTCCTTCACTCCCAAATTCCAACAAAGCTACAAAAGCTATTGGGGGAATAAGGGAGGAAGAACACAAGAGGAGAACACAAAACTCTCCAAGATCTAGATCCCAAGGATTTCTTCACAAAGAAGGGATTTGGTTTGTGGGATTGTAGATCTAGATCTCCTCTCTGAAATCCCTCAAAGATATGCAAGAATCATTGGAGGGAGAATGGGAGAGGGCAAGCTTTTGAAGGTAAACAATGGAGGATAGAGAGTGGAAGAGCTAGCAAAAATGACCTCAAAAGTTGGGGAAACAATAGGGAAGAAGGGGCCCTTAAAAGGGACAAGAGAAATCTGCCCGTTTGGGCCAGATTCGCGTACCACCAGAATTTTCGGTGCTCCATCAGAACTTCCGGTAAATAGAGACACAAGATACGAAAAAAACAGTACTTCACCGGAACTTGGGTCGGAATTTGGGCCGGAATTTCCGCTCAAACAAAAACGCTAGACATCATTGCATGAAAACTTCAATAACTTTTAATTCTGGACTCTGTTTTTGATGATCTTGAGCTCGTTTTTAAGAGAACAAAAATATCAACAAGATTATGCAAAGAAACATCATAGTCCATCATGGAAGGATAAAACCAAATTGAGAAAGGTATGACCTCTCTAAAAGTGATGAACCGGTAAAACCTCCAAAACCCAAAACACAAGAAGTTGATCTTGGAAACTCCGATTGGGATGAAACCAATTTTGTTGGAAAGATAAAACCAAGAGAATCCAAAAAAGGTAAAATATTGGATACCACAAAGGGAGGCAATATCAAGTATATATATGTGAGATATCTCCTAAGGTGTGGAGCCGTAAAAACCCACACGATGAAGAATGCAATAAGATATGCAAGGGAAATCCCTATTTGATGAACTAGAGATTTTTATGATGACAACCACAATATCTAGATCCTTTCATGGACAAGAACCAACTAACAACCAATAAATATGATGCTATTTATGCAAAGTTTTGAGCTCTCCCTGAACGATGTGATCGAGACACCCGCTTGACAGCCCCTCTTGATAGTACGGCTATCTATCCTAAACTCGGTCTCCCAACTAATAACACGAGACTGGCAAAAGAGAAATCCTATCAAGATCATACCTTTGACTTGATAAATCCACTTGAGATTGATGTAAACCGTCTTTACCTTCTCAAGATGGAACACCTTTCTTGATTGCTCTTGCTCGCTCTTGCTTGATGAAGACCTCCAAATTTCTCCCCATACTCCAAGGTGAAACCTCTTCTTTGAACTTGTATTCATCACTCCATGTTCACCAAGGATGGCAAGCTCCAAGCATGAGATATTCTAGAGAAGGCGCATATTGATCTTGCACTTCTTCATCCCTTCTTGAGTGTTGATCTGTCAAGATTCAACTCTCTGCACTTATCTTTATCAACCTTCAAATTCCTTCTTTCTTCATGATTCCAATGGGCACATAGCCCTTGGACATATCTTCCCATCCTTCTTCATTTCTTCATACTCGATACCAACACATGGTCCAAGCGATGCCAATGGACAAACCTACAAGTGAAACTCAATTTACACATTAGTCCATAGAGATTGTCATTAATCATCAAAACCACACATGGGGGCATACATGCCCTTTCAATCTCCCCCATTTTGGTAATTGATGACAATTCCTTTGAGAGGGTTTAAATATGACAATTAAAAACCAAAGATATTGCCCCAACATCAAATACTACACAAGTATGTGATTTTGGTGCAACCATAATATATAGAGGAAACTCCCCCCACGATCTATGCATGTGTGATGAACTTGAATTTCATTGCATAGATTGCCAACCATTACCGTTGGTTGAGTTTCCTCTATATATTAGACATGCAAAGCAACCACAAAGATGCAAGATCATGAGAGGCAAATGCTTAATAGCACACACAAAACAAAGGCCAACTTCCCTTAAACCCTCCAAAACTTCTCCCCTATTGGCATCGATTGCCAAAATGGGTGAAAAGTTCTAGACGACCAATATAGTGAGAATTCCTCCAAAGGTGTGCAAAGGCACATGTAAAATGATGAGTACTTGGGAGGAAGTAAAACTATACTGAGGAACCAAAGGTTGAAAAAATAAAATAAAAAGAAATATACTTCAACAAATGAAGCGAGCAACCAAAAGATCCAAAAGGACCAATTGAAAAACCAACAAATGATATCAAATGGAAACAACAACAAAATGAGAGTTTAAATGAAAATAGAGAAGCTCCCCAAACTTTGTGCAAAGTTTAGAATACTTTAATTTTAATGCAATATGCACAGACATGGAATCCTCGCTCCCCCATAAGCATTTAAACCACAAGAAATGAGAAAGAAGGAAATTGTGCACTCTTAAATGAATTAGAGAAGCTCCCCAAAGATTGTGCACCTATTATAGTAATTATATTTGGAAACAACATGCACAACCATGAACTCCTCACTCCTCCAAACTCATCTAACAATGCACTCAAAGGTCAATAAATTTGGAAGCCACCAAAGAATCAAAAAGGAACAAGATTTGGTTTCCAAGAAATGCAAAAACAACCAAAGAATAATCTTCTCTTGTGTGTGTAAATTTCTAGGTGGAAAATATCACAAAGACAAATGTCCACAAAGAAATATGCACAAACAAAATAGATACTCAAGAAAACACACGAAAGGAAATAGGAAGTCATAGAGTATACCAATAAGATGTTTTGCTTGAAAGCATGCCCAAGGGCTCAAATATATCTTATTATACATCAATGAGATTCAAACACAACATACTCCATACATTACCAATAAGATCGAGCTCCCAAGCACTAAAAGAAACAAAATGGATCAAATCAAGAAGCATAAAAATGTTCTAGATAATATAGGAGAGTTCCCCCATAAGTGGAGCATTATATAGAATTTTGCCTTTGAATAAAAAATTCCCACAAATGAGATCATCACTACTACCTACACTAAATAAAACCAATGGTAAGGAAATTGGTAATTGTTAACTGCTCGTTTGGCTTGGGAGTAGCGACTTATCGGAATTCGAACGATTAACTGATTTAATCGGTCGGCTATTAATCGGTGCAGCCTACAAAAATTATCACCTAAAATACATATGAATCCTCTTGCACCTCAACCATCTACCCTATTAAAGGCAGCTTTAAGCTCCCGGATGAGATCCTCCAGGCGCTCGAGCTCTTGTATCCGAGGTCTGGGCAGCAACTACAAGGAGTTGGTCAACAACGACAAGGAACTGGTTGGTGATGGCGAAAATCAAGCTCCTAGAGGTAGGGATCGAGCGGGATCTTCGCAAAACCTACTTCATTAGGGTGGGCTAGCAGATGGATGGGTGATATGTGTTGATAATTTTGCAACTTTTTTGACCAAGTGTAGTGGTTAATCGGGAACATACCTAGTAATCTGAGTGTCAGACCTATTGATACGTCCAAACATATCTACTTTCCCGAACACTTTTGCTATTGTTTCTCCTCTAAACTTGTGTGATTTGGATACAACTAACACGGACTGACACTGTTTTCATCAGAATTACCTTGGTGTCTAGTTTTTGTGCAGAAAATCAACTATCAGGAAAAATCCCGGTAAAATATGCCAAAATCCTATTTCACTAGAAGGTCCACGGAGCCAGAGTACGAGACGGAGTGGAGGCCTGAGGGGCCCACACCCCCTGCCGCACGGGAGGGCCCATCCTGCCTCTGGGGGGTGTGCGGCCGCCTCAGGGACCCCCTCGGCCTCCCTCTTCGCCTATAAGATGCCTCTTGACCTAAAAACCTAGGGGGGTTCAATGTTTTTCCAGAAAGAGTTCTTCCGCGCCGCCACCACCAGAAACCGCAATTCTAAACCAGAAACTCTGTTCTGGCACCCTGCCGGGACGAGGAATTTGGAGAGGATCATCGCCATCGTCATCACCAGCGCCTCTCCATCAACCATCCATGTTTCCCTCATACATGAGTGAGTAATCCCCCGTTGTAGGCTATGGGGATGGTAGGGATTGGATGAGTTCTATCATGTAATCGAATAAGATTATTAGGGCATGGTGCATAGTATCTGTATTAGTGCTATTTGACTTTGTTGCAACTTGTTGTGCTTAATGTTTGTCACTAGGGCCCGAGTTCCATGATCTCAGATCTGAACTTATTATTAAATCATTATGATAGTATTGTTTGTGATCTTATCTGCAAGTTGTGTACAAATATCATTCTCTGGATCCAAAGGCCCCGAAGTGACAGAAATTGGGACAACCAGAGGGGATGGATGTGATGTGAGGATCACATGTGTTCACGAAGTGTTAATGCTTTGCTCCGGTGCTCTATTAAAAGGAGCACCTTAATTGCCAGTAGTTCCCTTGAGGCCCCGCTGCAACGGGCTGGCAGGACAAAAGATGTTGTGCAAGTTCTTATTGCGAGCACGCATGACTATATATGGAGCACATGCCTATGATTGTTTAGTACTTGGATGCTTATTCTTATTTAGCTGCAATTTCCCTAGGTCTTGAAGTTACATGTTTAGACTCGTCCATGCAACGCCCGTCCATCCATCCCTATGCCTACCGTGCTCATATCCTACTGTTTGCTGCTACTGTTACTATTGCTTTTGTTTTGTTGCTGCTGTTGCTTTGCTATTGCTACTACAAACTGTTGCTACTGATAAACTTCTGTGAGCAAGAACTATTTCCAGGTGCAGCTGAATTGACAACTCAGTTGTTAAGGATTGCAAGTATTCTTTGGCTCCCCTTGTGTCGAATCAATAAATTGGGTAATACTACCCTTGAAGACTATTGCGATCCCCTATACTTGTGGGTCATCAAGACTATTTTCTGGTGCCGTTGCCGGGGAGCATTCTTTATTTGTAAGTTCACTTGGATCTACTATTGTTCACTGCTACTCCTTTCATCATGGGGAAGTCTCGTGATGGAAAGTTTCCTATTTTACCATCCACTACAAGAAGATGTACGATCCTAAACACCTCTGCCGCTCTTGGTTCGCCGTCTGTTATAAGTAAGCTTGTTACACCACCACCACATACTCATGCTACACACACTGCTACTACTATTATCTGAAACTGCTTCTGATACTCATGATGTTACTTCTACTATGCTTGATGCGAGTGGTTCATTAGGTCTTTTCCTAGATGCTACTATTGCTAATCTAGGAAATACTGAAACTCCTAGTGAAGACACTGTTACACCCGTTATCTCACCTGAGTCTAGAGAGAGATATGATATTAATGATGGTTACATTGAGTTTACTGATAAATTTATTGAAGAGTGCCGAAACACACATGGTGCTAGTGCTATTAAGAGTCTCCTTGAGAGACATACCATTATTCCTAAATTGTCCTATGATCCTAAGTTTGCCACCTCTCCCATAGATATTAAAGATAAATATTATGATTTCTCTCTTGATTTATCCTATTTAGACATTGTTGAAAAAGAACCTTTTTGTGGGACTGGAAATGAGAGTGTTGTAGCTCATATGAATGAGCTTTCCACTATGAGTGCTTTATTATCTAATGATTTTAAGATGTGCAAGTACTTTGTTACTAAGATCTTCCCTTTTTCACTAAAAGGAGAAGCTAAGGCTTGGTTTAATAGATTACCTCCTGGTTCCATTGATAGTCCTGATTGTTTGATTGCTTCTTTCTTCTAGAAATATTTTCCTCCCAGTGCTAGACATGCTGCTTTGCAGAAACTTTTTAATTTTAAACAGGGAGAAGAAGAGAAATTGCATGAGTCATGGACAAGGTTCTGTGCCTTGATTCATGCACATCCTGGATGTCCATTGCCTAAAAATGAGCTTCTTGATATTTATTATAATGGACTAACTGATGATTCTAGGACATACCTATATAGCTTTGCTGATTGTGTTTTCAGGAAAATAACTCCTACAGATGCTGAAGAATTAATGGCTAAAATAAGCAAGAATTATAATGATTGGACTTCAAATACACCTGAGCTTACTACTCCTAAACCAGTTGTGCCTAAACCAGTTCCAATACCAACACCAAAGAAGAGGGGAGTTTTGCATTAAATGATGAAGTGATGAAGGAAGCTAAGAAATGTCTAAAGGAGAAAGGTATTAGAGTTGAAGATGTGAAGAATCTACCTCCTATAGAAGAATTATGTAAGCCAATTCCCCACTCATCTACTATTGAGGTACACTCTCTCCACTTTGATGAAGGTGATATTCCTTATGGTAAGCCTCATGATCAATGCTTAGAGGAACTTGACACATTTATTATTAAACAAGGTAATTTTAATAAACAAGTTCAGAATAATTTATTGGAAAACTCTAGAGATATTAATGAGTTGAAAGATATTGTGGAAAGAACTGCTAATGATATCAAAAATGCTTTGTAAACACTTTCAAATGGTTCAAACTCGAATTGATCAACTTGCTAAGGTACAAAAAGATATGCTAGTTAATGCCTCAGGAGATAAACATGCTTGTGGAATTATAACTAGGAGTGGTATAGCTACTCAAGATCCTTTATATCCTGAAGGACACCCTAAAATAATTGAGCAGGATTCTCAACAAGGTGAAAGTAGTGGTATTCCTCGTAAGAGAAAGAAAAAGAAACATAAAATAGTTGAGGAACCACTTGAACCTGCTGTAGATCCTATTAGTATATCTGTCTCTGATGCTGAAACTGAGAGTGGTAATGATAAAAATGATGCTCCTGATAAGGAGGAAGTTGAAGAAGAACCTGAGAAGCACACTAAGAACACTAGGTATACTCAGGAAGATTTTATTGCTAATAGACATGGTAGTGAGAGAGAACCTTGGGTGCAGAAACCTATGCCTTTTCCCAATAAGAAACACAAGTCAAAGGAGGAAGAACACTACAACAAGTTTTGTGAGTGGATGAAACCTTTATTTTTGCAAATTCCTTTGATTGATGCTATTAAGTTGCCTCCTTATTCAAAGTATATGAAGGATATTGTCTCTAATAAAAGGAAGATTCATAATGAGGAAATTTCTACTTTGCTGGCTAATTATTCCTTCAATGGTAAGGTTCCAAAGAAACTTGGTGATCCAGGTATACCAACTATTCCTTTCTCTATTAAGAACAATTATGTTAGAACTACTTTATGTGACTTGGGAGCCAGAGTTAGTGTTATGCCTTTTTCTCTCTACAAGAGACTCCAGCTAGAAAAGTTGATACCAACTAATATATCTTTGCAAATGGCTGATAAGTCAACTACTATTCATGTTGGTATATGTGAGGATGTTCCTATTCAAGTGGCTCATAATTGCTTGGTTTTAACTGATTTTGTTGTGCTTGAGATGCCTGAAGATGATAATATGTCCATATTATTCTTGGGAGACCTTTTCTTAATACTGCAGGTGTTGTCATCAATTGTAATCAAGGAAAAATAACTTTTAATATTAATGACAAAGAGCATATTGTCTATTTCCCCAAGAAGGTTGCTAAGAGCTATTGCCTGAATTCCATTGAAAATATTGAGAGAATCAAGGTTGGAGAAATATATTGTCCCATTCCACAAGAAAGTTTTGAAACTATTATGATTGGGACCATTGCAATCAAGTTTGAGGTAACATAATCACTTTGTGGAATGCAAAGTTTTGTTTCTGTAACATCCCAAAAATCATAATTTGAAAAGTTTGCATATCATGCATGCATTCATAAGCATTTAGTTATTTTCAAACAAAATTGCAAAATGAGAAACCATTTATATGCCTATTATTTTATGCTAGAAAGGCAATGGTTCTATTTTACTCTCAAAGTATGATAATACCTTGTTATGATCAGAAAAATTTCAAATATGAATGCAAATCTTGCACAAAAATTCTCAAAACAAAATTCAAATACAAAACCACTTTGTGCCTATTATCTATGATCATATTAAGGCATGGTTTTATTTTCATTTTCCTTTATGTGAAAGTGCTTTGGACTAAACAGTAAGGTTTTACACCCATTTGAGTACAAAGTTTTCACTGCAAAAATCCAAAAGAAATTTGAATTCAAGCTCATTTGAAAAGAATTTGAAAATGATTTCAGAAAAACAAAACAGAAATATAAAAGGAATAAAGAAAAGGAAAAGGGCATGCGCCAGCCTTTCGGCCCAGCAACAGAACCAGCCCAACAACCATCCCACCTAGGGTTCCCCTCTCCCTCTGTTTCTCACCGGCGCGAGCACCCCCCTTGTAACTACCTCGGTGAATTACGCTCCTAGATACAAGCCTGGATGAGCGGAAGTGGTTGAAATAGTACGGTGGGGCCCCAAAAGCCACTCACGGGTAGACCTTTCGGCCGTCCCAACCACTTCCAATTCATCGGGACCTGTACGGGCGGCGTAATCGGCAGGCGAAGGGATCAACTACATATACAAATGAGTATGTATGCAAGCCACCATACAAAAGTACATCAGAGCCATTCCATCTAGAAAGAAAGGAAAATATAGCAACGCCATACGGCAAGATTCAAATGACCTAGATAGATATAATATTTTAGGATAATTCCTCATACATCACACATCAGAGTATCAAGCGGAAGCGGCAAAACAAGTCCGAGTACGGATAAGAAGCAAATCGGCATAAGATGCCACAGAAATAAGCACATCCCGCCCACAGATCTCACGGATCCCTGTTCCCGGAATCTCTACACCGAACGATCGTTGCCCACATCATCAGCCTCTTCCACCCAGTATCCGTCCTGCGAGTGTACCTGTTCATCTGAACCAATAATTTATCGTGTGAGACCCTAGGGGTACTCAGCAAGTCTTTATGCCTCTAAAGGGGACACAACCTGGGGTGACGCAATTGCAGCAAAAGATAAACCCTAGCAGTTCTATAGATACTCGCTAACCATCCGCCTAACCAAAGATAGACGGATGTTCGTGAATTAAAACAACAGTTATAACAGTAATGTCCACAGATCCATCCTCCTCCTCGCTTACCAACAAGGAAGCGGACGAACAACCCCCATCCGTTGGCAATTTTATTAACCATTCCATGAGTGTTACACTATTTACTAGTCATTTACTTAGTCAGATTAAAGCGGTACTTTAGTTATGCTTGTCTATGATCGAGAAACTGTGCTCCAAGTCGTCCATAACCGCGGACACGGCTTTCAGAAAGTTTTTACCCTGCAGGGGTGCACAAATAGCAACACACACTCGATCAACCTCGGAAAAACCAAATCAAAACCCAACGAGGCCTTCACGACAAAGCAATCACAGGATTCAGAAATATTTCAGGGGGCCACCCCATTGAGTAGACCCGCAACGAAGCTAGCTGACTCCGAGACGGACTCAAGGTGTGCGACAATGGCTGTAAACGACTGGGAACCCAAAACTGGGATTGTCGATACCGCGAAAACATTCCGCTTACCTAAACAGTACAGTGTGCTCCTCGCACAATCGTAAATAAAGCAGTAAAGCATGGCATAAGTACAGGATCGTAAATAAAACCTCAAACTAGTTTGTGGACCCAAGAAATAAGAATGAATCAAGCTCTGGCTCAGGGGGGTCCCATAAGCCTCCCGAATGTGGATAGCGCGAATATTCAAGGAACAGGTTTCAAGTACTCGGGGTCCTACGGGACACAAGTGAGCAGGAAAAACCAAATAGCAGATATTGCCCACCGGTGCCACTTTCATTAGTTATCCCATTACTACTCAGGTTAAGTTGTTTAGGTACCTCGTTATCCATCAGACTCTCACATACCCTACACATGCTGTTCTACGACTCGCATGGCTCAAACAACTCCTGTAGTAATGGCTCATGGGATGGAGGAACAAGCTTGGTGGGGTTTAAAAGTAAAAGCTATGCAATACTTGGGATTCAGTTTAATGCAATCGCGACTCAATGATGCAAGAATAAGATAGAGGCAATAGGTACTGTATGTATGCAAGCATGTGGTAGTGCTTGCCTGGCAACTCAGTTGAAGCGAGAGACGGATCTGGGTAGTGCTCCTGGTTCTCTTGATATATCCCCTGCTCAGAGTCTATTCGAACAAGAACCAAACAAACAAGGGCCAACATAAATAAAGTGCACAAGCATAGGAATAAAATGCGTCAAGCAAACAATCATGCCATGATGAATGATGCACAAGTTGCATGGCAATAAAGTAGCATGGCATGGGTGAGGTGTAGAACACAAGAAGTAACATTTTTATGGGGTTTTGGTCCCATTTTATTGTCATAATAGTTGCTGTATACTTTATATTTATATGATGCATGATGCAATTGAAGTCAGGGATAGCATAAACAGAAAGGTCTCGTCGAGCTGATCATTTTAGATATATCATTTGTTAAATTCGGAGTTATATATCAAAAGTTATTAATTTATTAAGGTCCAGGGGCATTTTGTTGTAATTTAATGCAACTTGAAATTTAAAGTGTTCAAATAATATTTTGAATGGCATATTTGAAATCCTCACATTTTTCTGATTCAAAAACATATATTATTTACATTGTTTGGATTTATGAATTTAATTTTATTTTTAAGTCAAAATTAGTCATATTAGGTCAAAGTCAAAGGTTTGACTATTTTAAATTAGTTTTGAAAATATTTGAATAAAGATTTGAATTAACATTCAAAAACAAAACATTTTTCATATAAGGTTTGAATTCAAATTCCAAACCAGGAATAAGTTGTGGATTCATGAAAATTTAAACAGATTTGAATTGAGTTTGAATTTGAAGAGATTTGTAAAAGATTTGGATTTTAACAGAATCACAGAAATGCTTTTTATACCCAGAGGAAACCAGCCCTAGTCACGGACAGGTGGGGGCCTGCGCTGAGCTGGCGCAACCAACACGTGGCACCCTTTTCTCACCGCGACTGCTGCCAGCCCTAGGGACCGACGGGTGGGTCCGAGGCGAGAAGGGGCCACCGCGCGCGGGACCGAGCGATGTCTGCCACGCGGCGAGGTGGAGGGACTGCGGGTTGAGGGGCTGGAAACTGGGGGGCTTTGTGAAAACATGGGAGAGGCTGCCGGGTGGGGTCCGGGGGTCTGCGGTTGATGACCAGGAACCTAGGGGCCTAAAAAGAAAAGCGTCCAAGAGGGGTCGCGGGACTGACGAAACTGAATTTTATCGTTGCAGAAAACTGTTAACTTGCGCAAACTTTGGGCGATGATGGCGAGCAAACTAAGGCAGATCTCTCGATGCCGCAAAAAGAAAACTTGTAGAGGGACGATAGGGCTACAACTTTTGTCAAGGGGTCGTCGCCGGATCTTGGCCGCAGCGGTGGGGAAACGGCGATGAACAGAGGCGGCATGGGGAGCAGCTGCAGGCACGTCCACTGTCGGAACTGACGGGCGATGGTGGCGGGGAAACTATGGCTGCGGCGGCGAGCTACCGTGCGGTAGGGGGGAATAGGGAGGAGGGGAATGGAAAGGGGGGCTTACCATGAGGCCGGCGGTGGTCTCGGAGGGCTCGGGGGGGACGAGTCGAGGTGGAGAAAGCGACGAACAGCGGCAGAGGTGCTCCTGCTTTCAGAGGGAAGAAGATGGCGGCTGCTCCTGGGCGCGTCGGGCTCCTGCTGGCGCTTCTTAGCGACGTCGGGGTTGCGGCCTTCCGCTCCTATTACAGCCCAGGTCGAAGAGGTCCAACGGGTGGTGAGGACATGCTCGATCTCCCTCTGTCCAGGAGAGCTCGAAGAGAAGAGAGGGAGGCAGAATGCAAGGAGCCGACGGCAGAGAGGAGGGGAAAAGGAGGCTAGGGTTCGAGGGGGAGGGGACTGCGCGTCTTGGATAAGAAGGGGGCAGGGTTCACGTGCTGCTGACGCGGACGACGGAGCGGGACGGCCACCTGCCACCCCATCTGCTTTCCGTCTCATGCCGCGAGAGAGAGGGCGCTGAGGGACGGCGTCAGAGACAGGAAGAAGAGGAACAGGGCGAGCGACGGCGCTGAAGCGGTACTGGGCCAGGGGAGGTGAGTTGGGCCGGAGGAGAGGAGGTTTCCTGGGCTGCTGCGGCTGGTTGAGGCCTAGGTGTGCTGCCAGGTTTGCTTCTCTCCTCTTTATCTCTCTTGTTTTTATTTTTATTTGTTTTTGTTTGTTTCATTCTATTTCAAATTTAAACCAGCTTCTACTTTCAAAAACTTTTGAACCTTTTTACCAGGAGGTTTTGAATAGGGGCTTGACTAAGAGGGAAGGCAAGGGCAAAAGAGATGGGGAAAAGGAGAAGCCCACATACATGGCTTATGAATGAGCCAAGTGGGGCATTTTACAAGATTAAGAAGATATGGGGTTTTGCAATTAGAAGAAAACGTTTGTAAAATTAGGGAACCTTCACATGGAACCAAGGCTTGAAGAAAACAAAACAGAGGGAAAAAGAAGAGGTGGTTCTTGCATGCCCCATGCAAATGCATTAAATGCTAGGTCTTATCCTGTGAAAACAAAACAATATCTCATGGCATTTATTTATTTGCATCCTCCAAAGTTGGAGTAAGGCCCAAGCAAAAGGATTGGTAATGGATCCACCCAACCCACATGAGCTAGGTAAACTCAAATAAATGCCAGCTCATATTAATTGGATGGTGGAATTATAAGGTGGTGAAGGAAAGGTGGTGGAGTCAAATAAAAGATATGCCCCCAACTCAACTTGGGCATTTGACAATATATCAAGAATCAAATACAATATCAAGAGGCAAATACAATTAGCAATGCATATGAGATAAGAACCAAAACTCAAAGGTTTTTGTATGATACTAAAATGCAAGGTGACATGATGACATGAACATGATATGATGATGATGCAACAATTATATGTAGGAAGTAACCATTTTATTACTAGACCAAGTAGCATTACAGTTGTTAGACAAATGGGATGCTACAACTCTCCCCCACTAAACAGGAATCTCGCCCCGAGATTCTAGGAAGAAGAAGACTCAAAGAGGGTAGGATAGTTGACACGGAGTTCATCTTCACGTTCCCAAGTGGCTTCATCAACAGAATGGTGTGACCACTGCACCTTGCAGAACTTGATGGACTTGTTGCGAGTCCTTCTTTCTGCGGTCTCAAGGATTTTGGTGGGGTGTTCTTGATAAGACAGGTCTTCTTGGAGATTGATTAGCTCATGATCCACGGTCCTGCCGGGATCCTTGAAGCACTTCTTGAGCTGAGAGATGTGGAAAACATCATGAACCTTGAGTTTTTCCGGGAGCTCCAGGGCATAAGAAACTTCTCCTCTTCTTCCACGAATTTTGAAAGGACCGATGTATCTAGAAGCCAGCTTTCCTTTGATACCAAAGCGGTGTGTGCCTTTCATGGGAGTGACACGAAGGTAAACGAGATCACCAGGTGCATACACCATGTCCGTGTGCTTCCTGTCATAATTGCTCTTCTGGCGACTTTGAGCAATCTTCAGGTTTTCAAGAATGATATGCACCTTCTCCTCCGCTTGAGTTACAATATCAGGGCCAAACCAAATTCTTTCTCCTGCACCTGACCAACCAATCGGAGTTCTGCACTTGCGACCATAGAGAGCCTCAAATGGTGCCATCTTTAGACTCTTCTGGAAGCTGTTGTTGTAAGAGAATTCAGCATAAGGAAGACATTCCTCCCACTTCATGCCAAAAGAGATGACGCAAGCACGAAGCATATCCTCTAGAATCTGATTGATCCTTTCAACTTGTCCTTGCGACTGAGGGTGGTAAGCTGTGCTGAAGTTCAACTTTGTTCCCAATGCATTTTGGAAACTTTCCCAGAACTTGGAAGTGAAGATGCTTCCACGGTCTGAACTGATCTCAAGCGGAACCCCATACAGAGAGACAATTCTGTTGATATAGAGCTCAACCAACTGAATTCCAGAAATTGTTTCCTTGACGGGGAAGAAATGAGCCACTTTAGAAAGCCTGTCAATGACAACAAAGATTGCATTGTTACCCTTCTGCGACCTTGGAAAACCAGTGATGAAGTCCATCTCTACTTTCTCCCATTTCCATTCCGGAGGTTTCAATGGTTGTAGAAGACCGAAAGGTTTCTGATGGACAGCTTTCACTCTGCGGCAGACATCACACTCCGAGACATACTTGGCACAATATCGTTTCAAACCAGGCCACCAATACTGTGTTTTCAAGTCCATGTACATCTTTGTGCTGCCAGGATGGATAGATAGAACAGAATCATGCGCCTCCTTGAGAACTTGCTCTCTCAAACCCGGGTAGTTCGGAACAAACATCCGGTGTTCAAAGAAAAGCGTGCCTTGATCATCTACGTGGAAGGACTCATACTTCGGAAGCTGAAGCTGGGAGGTGATCTTTCTAGTGTGCGGATCACCACGCTGACGAAAACGAATCTTTTCTTCCAAGAGAGGAGTAGCCAGAAGGTTCAGAAGATGCCCTTGTTCCACAATTTCCAGGTTGAGCTGACGGAATTCCTTGCAGAAAAGAGGCTGCTGCTCTTCCATCATGAGGTTGTTGACATAAGCTTTGCGGCTGAGAGCATCGGCCATGACATTAGCTTTGCCCGGTGTGTAGTTGATGGTCAAATCAAAATCATTGATTGCTTCAATCCATCTCCTCTGCCGAAGGTTGAGATCAGGCTGTGTGAAGATATACTTCAAACTCTTGTGATCAGAAAAGATCTCACATCGGTTGCCAAGCAAGTAGTGCCTCCATAGCTTCAAAGCAAAGACAACTGCTGCGAGCTCAAGGTCATGTGTGGGATAGTTGATCTCATGCGTCTTCAACTGTCGAGAGGCATAAGCAACCACTTGTCTTTCTTGCATAAGGACCGCACCCAATCCTTGCAAAGAGGCGTCACAGAATATCTGGAAAGGCTTAGATGTATCCGGAGGAACCAAGACTGGTGTGGAAGTGAGCTTCTGTTTGAGTGTCTCAAAGCTTGCTTGACATGCCGGGGTCCAAAGGTATTTCTTGCCTTTCTTGAGGAGATCGGTAAGAGGCTTCGCTATCTTCGAGAAGTTCTGAACGAAGCGACGGCAATAACTAGCCAAACCGAGGAAACTCCGCACTTCTTTGACATTAACAGGAGGAAGCCATTCAACAATTGTCTTTACCGTCTCCGGGTTGACTGCAATGCCCTTGGCAGAGATGACGTGACCCAGATAGGTTACTTGAGGCAGCCAAAACTCACACTTTGAGAACTTTGCATACAAACGGTTCTCGCGAAGCTTGTTTAGGACACAACGAAGGTGTTCTTCATGCTCTTCCTTGGACTTAGAATAGACCAGGATGTCATCCAGATAGACCACAACGAACTTATCCAGGTACTCCATGAAGACCGAGTTCATAAGCCTCGAGAAGGTAGCAGGTGCGTTGGTGAGACCGAAAGACATGACTGTGTACTCATACAGGCCATAGCGGGTGGTGAAAGCTGTTTTGGGAACATCTTCCTTGCGAATTTTGATTTGGTGATAACCACTCCTCAAGTCTAGCTTAGAGAACACCACTGCTCCAGCTAGCTGATCGAAGAGATCATTAATCCGCGGAAGGGGATATTTGTTCTTGATGGTATTAGCATTGAGAGCCCGATAGTCAACACAAAGTCTATCAGTCCTGTCACGCTTCTTCACAAAGATTGTTGGGCTACCCCAAGAAGAAGTACTGTGTTGAATGAAACCCAACTTCTCTTGTTCATCAAGCTGTCGTTTGAGTTCAGCCAACTCAGCAGGACCCATTTTATAAGGCCGCTTGGAGATAGGAGCCGTTCCAGGTTCAAGCTCAATTACAAACTCAACCTCACGATCCGGAGGCATACCCGGCAACTCTTCAGGAAAAACATCCGGAAACTCACAGACCACTGGGACTCTCTGAATAGCTTCCATAGCATCATCATTCAGAGCCGCCAACGAGAAAAGCTGGATAGCAGGAGTCAGACTTGGAGAAAAGACTATATGGCCTTCAGGAATCTTCAGAGAAACCGAGCGTTCAGCACAATCAATCACAGCTGCATTTGCTGTCAACCAATCCATGCCCAAGATGACATCAATGTCAGAATTGCCCAGAACAATTAAGGAAGCCGAGAACAAAGAGCCACCAATCTCAATTTGATTGCCATGGCTGATATGAACAGCCCTCATGTTTGAACCAGGAGATTATACCACCAACCGCTTGAGGAGAGGGACCAAGACTAACTCATTCTCATTTGCAAACTTGTGAGAAACAAAAGAATGCGATGCACCAGAATCAAACAAAACTCGTGCAGGGACTGAGTTAACAGAAAGCATACCCATCACAACTCCAGGTGCATGCTCAGCTTGAGCGGCGTTGACACAATTGGCACGAGCAACAGTAGACCCGGGCTTAGTGTTGATGTTGAGAGCCCGAGGTGGTGGTGCACGAACCGACGGAGAGCTTGCTGCAGATCTTGGAGGGGGTGGAGGAAGAGCTTTGTTCTTCAACGGACAGTTCCAGTTGAGATGTCCAGGATCTCCACACGTGAAGCAGGCACCAGGTGGACGTGGAGCAACGTAGCCAAGGACTCCGCCAGGCGCTCCAGGGTAGTGGTGGTTGTAGCCCCTGGGAGCCGCAGTGATGGAGTTTAGTGGCCTTGACGCGTAACTTGCAGGTCTTGGTGGAGCCGGGAGCGACGGTGGGGTGTTAGGAACCCAGACACGACGCTTAGAGGGAGTTGACATAGCTGAAGAGCTTGGTGCATCACGGTTGTGTTTCTTTGACTCCTCAAACACTTGCCTACTTGCTTCCTCCTGCAGAGCTATATGCTGAAGTTCCAGAAAAGACGCCGGCCTTGCATGTGTGATTGCATATTTAATCGATGCATTGAGCCCTTGCCTGAACCTCTTTTGCTTCTTCTTGTCATCAGATACCTCATCGCCACCATAACGAGAAAGATTCATGAAGTTCCTGATGTAGGTGTTGACGTTATCATTTCCTTGCTTAAGGTTGAGAAAAGCTTCCTTCATCCTTTCCATAACAATTTCTGACAGAAACTGCTCTTTGAAAGCTGCAGTGAACCTTTCCCAAGTAGGCTGAAAACCAGTGCAGCTTGCCTTCAAGTAATTCTCCCACCAGAGAGTTGCATCTCCCTTCAGAAGGTGAGTAGCACACTTCACCCACTCCTGCTCAGGAACATCAGCAGTCTCGAGCAACCTTGACATCTCACGCAACCAATCATCCGCATCTAGTGGTCGATCAGAAACATCAAACTGGCGAGGGTTGAATTTCAGGAAGCTTTTGATGTCTCCTCGCTTGGGAGGTGGAGGTAGTGGAGCAAACTCGTTCCTCCGAACACTTTCTTCCAAACGCTGATGGTTCTGCTGCATTGCTGCCAAGGCATTGGCTATGTTTGACAACGCGGCCCCAAGTTCCGGTGGTATGTCCTCATCAGAACGGCGTGGTGGAGCCATCCTGTGATTGATATAAAACACAAGTCAGTACTATAATGGAGAATAATAATAATCCAAAATAGTACCAAGATGGAATTAACCAAGATTAAAGGATACAATTTACTAAGATGATATTAAAATATCAACAAAGTTCAAAGCACCTAGAATATATTAAGCATAACGCACACGACTGAAAAGGAGTGTGGTACACAAATATATCAAAGAAAAAAAAATCCACAAATTTCGGCATTAAAATACCAATAGATGCGCAAAATTACTTAACGAATCAAGATTAGTGACTCTACCAATTCAATATACAAAAGCGAATGATAAAAGTAGTGGTATGGTCGCGACTCCATCCCGCACTCAAAGAATTACTCCGCACATGAATAAGTGGAACACATATCCTAACCCCTTCTTCTCACGTTGAACCTAAGATTAGCACTACGGGAACGAACAACCCAAACAAGATAACGTCGGATAACAAAGAGTAAGACAGATCGCGTCAGTTTGCAAAAGCCTGTCGGTATGGAATGTACCAACAGTTGATGACCAAAAGGCTGATTAGATAACAACTTGGATGCAACAGATAGACAAGGAATTACACACACACACACACACACAACCTATGGTACTACGGGAACCCAGAACACGTGAATCCTAGTTTGAATTTTAAGAAGAGGATTGAAAACGTTGCACTTCCTTACCAGAAAAGGGTGGGTGGGTGGGTAAGAAGAAAAGTGGAAGCAGTCCTACTCTCGCGTTTTGTTTTTCCCTAGTATACATAACTACCAAAATATTTGCTAGACTGACAACGACCGTTTGGCTGAGACCCTGAAGGTCGGGATGGCTCTGATACCAATTGTAACTACCTCGGTGAATTACGCTCCTAGATACAAGCCTGGATGAGCGGAAGTGGTTGAAATAGTACGGTGGGGCCCCAAAAGCCACTCACGGGTAGACCTTTCGGCCATCCCAACCACTTCCAATTCATCGGGACCTGTACGGGCGGCGTAATCGGCAGGCGAAGGGATCAACTACATACACAAATGAGTATGTATGCAAGCCACCATACAAAAGTACATCAGAGCCATTCCATCTAGAAAGAAAGGAAAATATAGCAACGCCATACGGCAAGATTCAAATGACCTAGATAGATATAATATTTTAGGATAATTCCTCATACATCACACATCAGAGTATCAAGCGGAAGCGGCAAAACAAGTCCGAGTACGGATAAAAAGCAAATCGGCATAAGATGCCACAGAAATAAGCACATCCCGCCCACAGATCTCACGGATCCCCGTTCCCGGAATCTCTACACCGAACGATCGTTGCCCACATCATCAGCCTCTTCCACCCAGTATCCGTCCTGCGAGTGTACCTGTTCATCTGAACCAATAATTTATCGTGTGAGACCCTAGGGGTACTCAGCAAGTCTTTATGCCTCTAAAGGGGACACAACCTGGGGTGACGCAATTGCAGCAAAAGATAAACCCTAGCAGTTCTATAGATACTCGCTAACCATCCGCCTAACCAAAGATAGACGGATGTCCGTGAATTAAAACAACAGTTATAACAGTAATGTCCACAGATCCATCCTCCTCCTCGCTTACCAACAAGGAAGCGGACGAACAACCCCCATCCGTTGGCAATTTTATTAACCATTCCATGAGTGTTACACTATTTACTAGTCATTTACTTAGTCAGATTAAAGCGGTACTTTAGTTATGCTTGTCTATGATCGAGAAACTGTGCTCCAAGTCGTCCATAACGGCGGACATGGCTTTCAGAAAGTTTTTACCCTGCAGGGGTGCACAAATAGCAACACACACTCGATCAACCTCGGAAAAACCAAATCAAAACCCAACGAGGCCTTCACGACAAAGCAATCACAGGATTCAGAAATATTTCAGGGGGCCACCCCATTGAGTAGACCCGCAACAAAGCTAGCTGACTCCGAGACGGACTCAAGGTGTGCGACAATGGCTGTAAACGACTGGGAACCCAAAACTGGGATTGTCGATACCACGAAAACATTCCGCTTACCTAAACAGTACAGTGTGCTCCTCGCACAATCGTAAATAAAGCAGTAAAGCATGGCATAAGTACAGGATCGTAAATAAAACCTCAAACTAGTTTGTGGACCCAAGAAATAAGAATGAATCAAGCTCTGGCTCAGGGGGGGTCCCATAAGCCTCCCGGATGTGGATAGCGCGAATATTCAAGGAACAGGTTTCAAGTACTCGGGGTCCTACGGGACACAAGTGAGCAGGAAAAACCAAATAGCAGATATTGCCCACCGGTGCCACTTTCATTAGTTATCCCATTACTACTCAGGTTAAGTTGTTTAGGTACCTCGTTATCCATCAGACTCTCACATACCCTACACATGCTGTTCTACGACTCGCATGGCTCAAACAACTCCTGTAGTAATGGCTCATGGGATGGAGGAACAAGCTTGGTGGGGTTTAAAAGTAAAAGCTATGCAATACTTGGGATTCAGTTTAATGCAATCGCGACTCAATGATGCAAGAATAAGATAGAGGCAATAGGTACTGTATGTATGCAAGCATGTGGTAGTGCTTGCCTGGCAACTCAGTTGAAGCGAGAGACGGATCTGGGTAGTGCTCCTGGTTCTCTTGATATATCCCCTGCTCAGAGTCTATTCGAAGAAGAACCAAACAAACAAGGGCCAACATAAATAAAGTGCACAAGCATAGGAATAAAATGCGTCAAGCAAACAATCATGCCATGATGAATGATGCACAAGTTGCATGGCAATAAAGTAGCATGGCATGGGTGAGGTGTAGAACACAAGAAGTAACATTTTTATGGGGTTTTGGTCCCATTTTATTGTCATAATAGTTGCTGTATACTTTATATTTATATGATGCATGATGCAATTGAAGTCAGGGATAGCATAAACAGAAAGGTCTCGTCGAGCTGATCATTTTAGATATATCATTTGTTAAATTCGGAGTTATATATCAAAAGTTATTAATTTATTAAGGTCCAGGGGCATTTTGTTGTAATTTAATGCAACTTGAAATTTAAAGTGTTCAAATAATATTTTGAATGCCATATTTGAAATCCTCACATTTTTCTGATTCCAAAACATATATTATTTACATTGTTTGGATTTATGAATTTAATTTTATTTTTAAGTCAAAATTAGTCATATTAGGTCAAAGTCAAAGGTTTGACTATTTTAAATTAGTTTTGAAAATATTTGAATAAAGATTTGAATTAACATTCAAAAACAAAACATTTTTCATATAAGGTTTGAATTCAAATTCCAAACCAGGAATAAGTTGTGGATTCATGAAAATTTAAACAGATTTGAATTGAGTTTGAATTTGAAGAGATTTGTAAAAGATTTGGATTTTAACAGAATCACAGAAATGCTTTTTATACCTAGAGGAAACCAGCCCTAGTCACAGACAGGTGGGGCCTGCGCTGAGCTGGCGCAACCAACACGTGGCACCCTTTTCTCACCGCGACTGCTGCCAGCCCTAGGGACCGACGGGTAGGTCCGAGGCGAGAAGGGGCCACCGCGCGCGGGACCGAGCGATGTCTGCCATGCGGCGAGGTGGAGGGACTGCGGGTTGAGGGGCTGGAAACTGGGGGGCTTTGTGAAAACATGGGAGAGGCTGCCGGGTGGGGTCCGGGGGTCTGCGGTTGATGACCAGGAACCTAGGGGCCTAAAAAGAAAAGCGTCCAAGAGGGGTCGCGGGACTGACGAAACTGAATTTTATCGTTGCAGAAAACTGTTAACTTGCGCAAACTTTGGGCGACGATGGCGAGCAAACTAAGGCAGATCTCTCGATGCCGCAAAAAGAAAACTTGTAGAGGGACGATAGGGCTACAACTTTTGTCAAGGGGTCGTCGCCGGATCTTGGCCGCAGCGGTGGGGAAACGGCGATGAACAGAGGCGGCATGGGGAGCAGCTGCAGGCACGTCCACTGTCGGAACTGACGGGCGATGGTGGCGGGGAAACTATGGCTGCGGCGGCGAGCTACCGTGCGGTAGGGGGAATAGGGAGGAGGGGAATGGAAAGGGGGGCTTACCATGAGGCCGGCGGTGGTCTCGGAGGGCTCGGGGGGGGACGAGTCGAGGTGGAGAAAGCGACGAACAGCGGCAGAGGTGCTCCTGCTTTCAGAGGGAAGAAGATGGCGGCTGCTCCTGGGCGCGTCGGGCTCCTGCTGGCGCTTCTTAGCGACGTCGGGGTTGCGGCCTTCCGCTCCTATTACAGCCCAGGTCGAAGAGGTCCAACGGGTGGTGAGGACATGCTCGATCTCCCTCTGTCCAGGAGAGCTCGAAGAGAAGAGAGGGAGGCAGAATGCAAGGAGCCGACGGCAGAGAGGAGGGGAAAAGGAGGCTAGGGTTCGAGGGGGAGGCGACTGCGCGGCTTGGATAAGAAGGGGGCAGGGTTCACGTGCTGCTGACGCGGACGACGGAGCGGGACGGCCACCTGCCACCCCATCTGCTTTCCGTCTCATGCCGCGAGAGAGAGGGCGCTGAGGGACGGCGTCAGAGACAGGAAGAAGAGGAACAGGGCGAGCGACGGCGCTGAAGCGGTACTGGGCCAGGGGAGGTGAGTTGGGCCGGAGGAGAGGAGGTTTCCTGGGCTGCTGCGGCTGGTTGAGGCCTAGGTGTGCTGCCAGGTTTGCTTCTCTCCTCTTTATCTCTCTTGTTTTTATTTTTATTTGTTTTTGTTTGTTTCATTCTATTTCAAATTTAAACCAGCTTCTACTTTCAAAAACTTTTGAACCTTTTTACCAGGAGGTTTTGAATAGGGGCTTGACTAAGAGGGAAGGCAAGGGCAAAAGAGATGGGGAAAAGGAGAAGCCCACATACATGGCTTATGAATGAGCCAAGTGGGGCATTTTACAAGATTAAGAAGATATGGGGTTTTGCAATTAGAAGAAAACGTTTGTAAAATTAGGGAACCTTCACATGGAACCAAGGCTTGAAGAAAACAAAACAGAGGGAAAAAGAAGAGGTGGTTCTTGCATGCCCCATGCAAATGCATTAAATGCTAGGTCTTATCCTGTGAAAACAAAACAATATCTCATGGCATTTATTTATTTGCATCCTCCAAAGTTGGAGTAAGGCCCAAGCAAAAGGATTGGTAATGGATCCACCCAACCCACATGAGCTAGGTAAACTCAAATAAATGCCAGCTCATATTAATTGGATGGTGGAATTATAAGGTGGTGAAGGAAAGGTGGTGGAGTCAAATAAAAGATATGCCCCCAACTCAACTTGGGCATTTGACAATATATCAAGAATCAAATACAATATCAAGAGGCAAATACAATTAGCAATGCATATGAGATAAGAACCAAAACTCAAAGGTTTTTGTATGATACTAAAATGCAAGGTGACATGATGACATGAACATGATATGATGATGATGCAACAATTATATGTAGGAAGTAACCATTTTATTACTAGACCAAGTAGCATTACAGTTGTTAGACAAATGGGATGCTACACCCCTCTCGCTGACGCCTCGGACCCACCTGCCCCGTCATCGTCATCCCCAAACCCTGCCCACGACCGAGCCCTCCGCCGTTTCCTCCCCTGTGTCACTGCCGTTGATTGCGCGAGTTATTGCCGTTGATTCGCCGAGTAACTCCTCGCCCAGCTCCGGATACTTAAACCCCACAGCCCCCGCTCCATTTCCGCCCAACAAATTCCCTCTGAACGCTGCCAGGCTGCTCGCCTTTCTCTCCACATCGCCGCTGTCCCGACGAACTCCGGCGACCGATTGTGGTAAGCCTCGTGCGCGCCTCGCTCTCTGGTTCATGCAAGTTTGTCCGCTATCACCTTGCGCATCTCCTGACGTTTGCTGCTTGCTTTATTTCGCACCAGAGCGTCGCCTTTGATGACGACCGTGAGCACCCGACGACATGCTTCACTCCGGCGAGCGATTTCGTCCGTGTTCATGCACCCCACCCTCGTCAACGACCACGTAAAGGTTCACCTCGTATCTACGACCTCAGTAAGCCCCTAAGCCCCCTCCCTTGCTCTCTAGCCTCGCCGGAACGCTGTCGCCAGACGCGCAGCTGCCGCTCTGGCCATTTGTGCCGCCCATCTGTGGCATGTGCGTTTAGATCCATTAGATCTAGGATCAGTGGCTAAGATTAGAAGCTTAGGCGAAAGGGTACGGTCAGATCTAGACCGCGGGATCTCACTTAGATCCAGCGGCTCGCGAGCGTGATCCGCATGCAGCGGTACGGGCCAATCAGATGGCGCCGCGTGTCAGGGTTTTCGATTTAAAATTATGATTTAAATTAATTAGATGATTAAACTTGTAAATTTAATAACTTTTGTTCTGTTTATCCAAAAAATTCAAATAAGATATCAATGGAATCAAAAAAATAAATCCTACACATCTGTAGGCTTAGTTTTGTATTTTGACTCTGTTAAAATAGAATTTTATGCAGAGACATTTGCAGGCCTATTTTGTGTATAAAAATTATTTGGAAAATGTTTTAAAGACCAAATTAAGTTTATTTGGTGTATAATTGTTTAGTTTATTATTCAGTATTGTTTTACTTGTCTTGTTTAGTTTATAAAAATCATCACATGGCATTTGCATGCATTCATATATTTTTGCTTGATTATTTGAAATATGAATTTGGTGCTATCATTTTATGTGTAGATTTTGGTGCTAGTGGTGATTGTGACTGTGAGGATTGTTGTTACTCCCCCAAATACCAAGTCAAGTGGTGCTTCATATTTTTGTCCCAATATTTTGACTATGCATTAGTGATATTTTGTATAGGGCTTGCATGATAATTTTTGCTAAGTATCTATATGCTATGCTTGGGAAATCCTAGTAGTTGTAGAATTGTTAGCATTTTTCTATAAGTTAATATACTTTCTATTGCCATACTCAGCCTAGCTAGTAGTAACCAAGGGTGGATTATTTACATATGCTATGGAAAAATATTACTAAGTCTTTGACTTGTGTTTTTCTTAATAAAACAACTAATTGAATGAAACACCTGGGTGGAATGGTTGTTTGGGTTATGTTGAGTGGTTACACAAGGCCCATATCTATGGTCTACCTTGTGTATCACACTTGTGGAAAGCCACCCAGGAACAAAGGGATTTGAGATGCCATATGTTAAGAAGCTTCTAGTGCAGCCACATGGCATTATGGGCTCTACCTAGATCATATAGGTTGCAGTAACTTAGCCAAATGGACAGTTGGTGGTAGGGGGTGATAGGTTTGGAGCGCTTCCATTTTGGTCTAAGGGAAGGCTTCTGAAAGGTCTTGTCTCGATGCATGTCGAGTCTTGTGGGAAAAGTGCACCACCTCTGCAGAAGGAAGAATCTAAGTACTTAGCCGTGTCCCCGGAAATGGACAATTTGAGCTTCAAACATGGAAGCTATCAAGAATCTCCTCATCCCAATTTCTAAGTTAAAAACTTTTGGTTGAACAAGGGTAAAGGTTCACCAATGTCTATTGGTGGTTCCTTGGGAGTTTTTTGCCAAACAAAAACTTAGTGTTTTCAACTGATAGGTAAAACCTATTTTGAGCAAAGCAAGCCTAAGCTACACTTACCAAATTCATGTAGAAGCTAGATACTATTATTCTACCAAGGTATCACTTTCCAATACTATTTCAATGTATTGACCCACTGTGGCTGTAACTTGTGAGTTGCAGGTTACTCTGATGAGGATTAGGGTTATGAGCCTACACTCAACATGCTTGCCTGTGGCACATGAAGATGAAGACTTTTATTTATATTGCTAAGTTAAACTCTTGTACTAGCCTATGTTTATGGAGTTTTAAAAGACTATGTTATCTCTAGAATGACGATGTAATAATGAACTTTGTTTCTGTGTACTTCATCTTAAATTGTGGATGCTAGCATTTGATCCAGGGACTAGCATTGCAATCACAAGGAACTTTACCTTTATAAAAGGTGGCGTCTTACATTTTCATATAAGATTGTTTTGGTAACAAGACCTGATAAACCTTGTTAACAAAGGGATTTTAATGAACAAAACAATGCTTTCACAGTGGTTATACTTGCTCACTTTTATTTTTCTCCTTCCTAGTCTTTGCTCTTCCTCTTGTTAGCTTTAGTTTTGCTAGTTGTTTGCTTGTTAGAGTGTCTTAGAACATTTGTAGTTTGGTTTTGGTTTGCTTTTTGCTTCTTCTAAAAAAAACTTTTCTGCGAGAAAATCAATTTTCATACCCTGAAAATTGGCCAAAAATAAAGTTTCCCGAAAAATCCTAGAAAATTCATAATAAATTTTTCCTCAAAAAAGGGGGTAGAGGGACACCTGGAGTGGCCCAAGGGGACCCACCAGGACAGCACACCCCCTGGTGACGCGGCTAGCCCCAGGTGGCGGCTGGCCTGGGTGTGGCCCACCTCTGGCCCTCCAAGATGCCTCCTCCCAGCCACCTTCTTTCTCTCTCCCGGAAAAGACCGAAAAACTTTCTCAAGCTCGAGTTCCTGCTATTCTTGCTCCCGATTTTCGATCTCCTTGCTCAGCCCATCTTTGCTGCTGATTTTTGGAGGGATTTCTCCTTGGTACGTGCCTCCTCCGCTTGTCCAATTAGATTTGTGATTGGTAGATTGTATCTTGAGTATTTTGCTGTTATAGGTATCAGGTTGTGTGAGCTTGCATGCTTGTTCTATGCTTAGAGGTTTCATTTTGATGCATGTGTATCCCTCTAGCAAGTTCCTATAGTAGTTTCTCAGCATTTACCAACTTGGAAATCACTTGGTTTGATTTTTGTCTAATAATTTCAGATATGAAGATGAGTGCATACCCACTAAATCAATATGATTTGATGGTACCTAAACCAATGAAAGTTCATCGTGAGGAAGGAGTCTTCTATAAGGTTCCCAACCTTTAATAAGGTAGAGATCCCTGTGTTTACAATGCTAGTCCCTGGATCAATAGCTAGCATCCACAGTTAAGATGTAATATCAAGAAACAAAGGTCATAATACAACTTTATAACCAGGAATAACATAATTTATTACATCTTACATAGCTCATTTGGCTATTACATTACATTGCAGCAGAATATAACAATAGCATGGGGTCCTTCATCTTCAAAGTGCCAAAGGCAGACATGTTGGTTGTAGACTTGTAATCCTAATCAATAAACTTCACTAATATCAATCAAACCTGCAACATAACAAGTTACAGCCACAAAGGTTCAATACGTTTTAATTGTATTGGCAAGTGATACTATGGTAGTATGGTGGAGTCTATCATCTATATGCATTTGGCTAAGTGGAGCTTAGGCTTGCTTTGCTCAAAATATATTTTCCTTATCATTTGAAAACACTAAGTTTTTGCTTTGACAAAATATTCCCAAGGCATCTCCCAATAGAAATTGGTGATCCTTTCAACCCTTGTTCACCCACAAGTTTTTAACTTAGAAAATTGGGATGATGAGATTCTTGATAGATTCCATGTCTTGATGCTCAAATTGTCCTTTGCCAGGGACATGGCTAAGTACTTAGATTTTTCACTCTGCAGAGGTGGTGCACTTTCCCCAAAAGACTTGGTTTCACCAAGACAAGATCTTTCAGAAGCCTTCCCTTAGACCAAAATGGACGCGCTCCAACCTATCAATCCCCTACCACCAACTGTCCATTTGGCTAAGTTATTGCAACCTATATGATCCAGGCAGAGCCCATAATGCCATGTGGTTGCACTTGAAGCTTCTCAACATTTGACATCTCAAATCTCTTTGTTCCTGGGTGGCCATCCACAAGTGAGATACACAAGGTAAACCATAGAAATGGGCCTTGTGAACCACTCAACACAAACCATTCCTTCCATTCCACCCAGGTGATTCATTCTCTTAGTTGTTTTATTAAACAAAACACAAGTCCTCAGACTTAGAAATTTTTCCATAGTGTGAATATATTTCCACCCTTGTTTTCTATTAGCTAAGCTAAGCATGATAGTAGTAGGAATCTTAACTTAGGAAAATTCTACTAAGGTTTCATCTACTAGGATTTCCCATGGCATGGTTTATACTTAGCAAAATTCTATGCAAGTCTTACTTAGAAATATCACTAATGCTTAGTGAAAATAATGGGACAAAAGTATGAAGCATCACTTGCCTTTTTGTTAGAGGGTATTAGTTCACTCCTTGATATTTGCAATGTTCACTCACTTCAAATCACTACAAGTCAATCAAGCAAACAATAATTCAATCTACCATTCAAGCAATTCATCACATAAAATAATAAAATCAAAGCAATGCATGCAAGCATGCAAAAGGTTGTTTTATTTGTAAAAGTGGTTTCCAATGGTTCATAAACATTTGAAAACACCTAATGGTCATTTTACAAGGTGGAAAAATCATTTGTTAGAGGTTTTACTTCATAAACCATTTTTAGAACAAGGTTGAATTTTATGTGGTGTAGAAATGTTTTTAATAAGGCATTAATCTATAGGTTTCACAAAATATGTTTTCAAATCACAAAACCTTGTGTTTAGGGTCAGAGAGTTTATTTCCAAAACATTTCTCAAAGGTTTTCTTCCAAAACCATTTTTAATAATTAAATCATATTTTCATTTGACTAGAAATGGTTTAAATCAAAGATTTATTCTTTTGCTTCACCAAATACATTTTTGAATCCACAAATTGTTTCCTATGGTCAGTAGGTTCAAAACACTCCATTTTCAAAAGATTTTATCCTCAAAAACATTTTGGAATAAATTTTATATCCTAAACATGCATACACAAGTTTCTGCAAAAACAAACATTTTACCAGAAGCTTTTTACTAAACAAAGTACATGGTTGGCTAGGGCTTGTTTTTCTGAATCCAATGATATAAAGTTTGCAAAATTTGGACGTGTAGATTTAAAGTTATGGAATTTACAAAATGGAACATCTAATAGAACTATTCTGTTTTTAAACAAATCAGCAGGGACACGTGTCTTGATCTAATACGCTGGTACCGGTTCGTCTGGATCACGCGCTGTGAGACGTTAGATCAAGTTACATCGCATGGCACGCAGGTGCTACTTACCCCTTCGCTCTTGTTCTATCGCGTTCGTCAGATCAAGATCCTACGGTCGCTACGCGTTTGACCATTTAACAGCGGCGCTGGCGGCGGCGCTCTAGCGGCAGCACTCAGACGAGTTCGTCGCCGGTGATACAGGACGCAAGGGAGAGGAGGATAAGGCTCACCATGTTCGCCGAAGCTTGGGGAATCTCAAGGTGGTACTGGCTGGCGAAGGGGCGCACGGAGGTGATCGGAATCGCTCGCCGGAGCGGAGCTGCGCCTCGGGTTCGTACGGTCGTCGACGGGGGCGGGGCTACAAGGCGTGCCAAAGTAAAATAAGAGGTGCGTTAGACGCGCATAGTACCAGGGAACATGTGAGCATCAACGAATGGCATCGGGCCGGTCCGAGCTTACCAGGAAGTCTTGCCGGAGGAAATGGCAGGCGGTGGCGCTACCGTTCGTTGTTGCGGTCGACGCTGCAGAGCACGCGCGAGAGAGATGAGGGTGCAGAAAGGTGCGCCAGAGTCTGGGTAATGTGCCTGTGTGCTCGGGGAGGCAAGGGGTGGCGCGGGCTGGCCGGAATTTGCTCGCGAGTTCGTCGGAGCAGAGCGGGGTCTCTGGTGAAATTACCGCAGCCCGGTGGCGTGCTGGTGCGTGCGAGGGAGGGAAAATTGAGAGGAGGGGCAGGCACTTTAGTACGCGTGATCGAGGGGCTGATTAATCACGGCGTTACTGCGTATTACGCTGGCTTTGATTTGGCAGCAACGGCCGACGAGAGGGGGCGTGGTCAGCGGGGTGGGTGAGGGAGATGACTGGGGAGAGTGGGGTCGCTTGGCAGTGAAAGAGAGAGTGGGGTCACTGCGGGTTTGATCGTTGGTTCGAATCGTTTTTCTGCGGGAGAGGAGCAGTGGGCTAGGATGGGCTTAATTGGGTTGGCCGGCTGGGCTGGCTTGTTCCCTTTTTTTTGTTCTGAATGCTTTTCTATTTCTCTTTCTTTTATTCTGTTTTGATTTGTTTGGTCAATTCAATCATTCATTTGAATTCAAAACCTTGCCAAAATTTGAGTAGGTTCAAATACTGATTAGTAAAACATTCTGATGATAATTTTTGGAATTTATTTTATTCTTTTTGAGGTCTTTTAATTAATAAAAAGGGCCCTTGTTTTAAATCAAATAGGTTTTAATAATGTTTCAAACACCATTAAATTCTTTTAAACCTTCCAAATCTTTTCAGTAGGTTTTGTTTATTTAAAAAAGGTGTCAAATAATTCATCTTGAATTATTTGGAAAAGCTTTTAATAAGATTTATTAATCATTTAAAATTTGGATTTGTCTTTATTCTAATAGGATTTGGTCTAAGCCTTTTTATTTTATTTTGGCAATTCTTTAACCAATATCTTTATTTGGATTTGGATTATAACCTATTCCACTTGTTATGGGTTTGGTACAAGATTTGATTTGGTCTTAAAATATTCTTTATTTAAAATTTCTTTCTTTATCTTATAAAATCCATATCTTTTTATTTAGAGATCCAAACTTGGTGATTCCAATTTGTGAAGTCTTATTTGATATTTATTTATCCTTTTAAATATCTTTAGCGTTATTTGCTCACCATTTGGTATGGGTTTCTTGATAGATGCTTTATTAACTTTGGGAATTCAATTTCTTATCTTATTAAATTCATAAGATTTTATTTATGGTTCCAATTAAGTGAAACCAATTTATATGGTTTTATAATATTTCTGTTTGTCTTTCTTGATCCTTTGTGAATGTTTGTTGATCAATTTTTATATGGATATCATCCATGGATTTGGAGATAACTTGGAAATGATTTTATTCCATATGGGTTTAGGGTTTGGATTTATTTTCCAAGTGTTTAAATTTCCAGATACATTCATTGAGGAATGCATTTCCCTTGATTTGGATTTTTGTTGGATTCAAACTTTTACCAAAGTTTTTTCAAGATGGGATTTTAAGTTTCCATTTAGAAACAAAAGTTTCTTTTCACCCTGATTTTCAACAAAAATTTATTTTGTGTATTTTATTTTTCACATTACAAGATTTGGAAAATCTTGGGATGTGACATCTTCCCTTCCATATTTCCATGCCCTGAATTTAGGAGAGCCGTGGGAATCTTCTATGGATTTCCAGACTATGATTACCAACGCGGGGTTGGAACACTTTGTTGAAGAAGAACCATCTCAGTATGTTAAGCTAACCATGGCTATGGTGCAGGACTTTCGGTTTACTTGGTCTTCATCTAATCCCATGGTCCATTATAAAATATACAATATAGCTGTCGACCCGCCTTTTGCTGATTTCTGTGCAGCAGTTAGAGTACCTCATTGGGGATCTTGTGAGAAGATCAAGGAGAGGCCTAAGTCACTCATGGATTTATATGCTGAAATTTGCCAAGGTTTCGACTTCTCTAAGGAAAGTGGTAAAATTTGTAACATTCAGTTCCCATCCATTGGATATTTTTCCTATTTCATTACCAAGTGCGTTCTTGCTAGAAAGTTATCTTCTTTTGATCTAGCTTTTATCGCAGCTGCTTTGAATAGGGATAGAACTTATAACCTGGGTGCTTTGATAGATTACCATCTTACCACTAACCGCGAGAAGGGTGGAATTTTTGAAGGTCTCATTGCCTATAGGTTGCTAGCTTTCCATGGTTTAGATCCTCACTATTCAGATTATCGGTTCCCATAAAGAGACTTGATCTTGTGCGGTGACCCAGCATACCACTGCATGATGTAGTATATTGTAGTCGTTGACATAACACCAATGAAACACCGTTCACTAGTATTACATCCCTTAGAATCGCACAACATAAACACAGAGGGTCCAATACATGGCTAAAGGTTAAAACTCACTCGTTACACGAGATCTAGAGAACACTCTAGGTTAAAGAGAGAGAAAGAACTTCTTATAAAGAAGAATTAAAGATAAATAATGCATCGACTATTATACTTTACGTCTAGTATTTTAACTAAGGGTTGGCATTGCTACTGTTGCAACGCACTACAGAATTAGGTTCTTTGGTTAGAGAGAGTATATTCCTATCTAATCAGTAACTTCGTCTTCACTTGAGTTGATGTATATTTTGACTTCCTTGTCTTCATTGAAGAGCTTTAGAATTTGACGATGATTCCTGGACCATCACTTGATGTTGATATTGTCTGTACTGGCTTTGGAATCTAGCAAGGGTTAAGAAGATACGTTGAGTACGAGCGTACTCAGCAAGTTCACTAGAAAAGGAGTGTTTGATGCACTATATCTACAGCCACAGACCATAGGTCGTAGGCTATGCAAGTTTTCGTAAACATTTCTTCAAAGGTTGCTTTTATTTTGAAAAGCCATGTCCGTCAGCCTTCACGGGTTTACCAGAACTTTCATGGAGTTCCTTTCCCGCCGCATTCGCAGCTCCTTCCCGGAACATGGAGTAACAAGTTATAGTTCTTACACTCTGCAGAGGTGCGTCACTTTACCCATGAGAGATCAACTCTTTGTTGCACAACCAGACATCTTATTCCCATCCACAATTCCATGATGTGGGGCCTAGAAGATGATACAAGCCAATCACTGCCCCCTTCGTGACCTCGCATGCCTCCTTGGTGTACACCATGCCCACATATAGAATTACGGCAATGGTTTCTACAAACCGTTAGATGCCAGAACTATCGTGGGACGTTGAGGGTTCCCACCCATATGTTGCATATCCTCTACGAATTACCAATTAATTTGCACGCTACAAGGATAACAGCCATGACCTGCACATCTGACTTCATGCAAGAGGAAGAAGATACGGCTGACTTCTCCGTCCCATTCCAAATCTCATGGTCAACGCATAATATATGGCGCAAGAATCACAGGCGACATTGGTTGTTAAGTCCTAGGTGATAAAGTTCTGAACAGTGGTATTCCCAACTGTCAGATTTAATAGATTAGCTGATCACCCTGGATCAATAACAAATAGTTCACATTATTATCAAAAATAGTGTTTTCTGATCTTTTTCAAATGCAGGTGATGACAACACTGGATTTTCAAAATACTTTACAGAAAATAATCAACGGACATGAGCAAGTGTGAACTTGCCTTGTGTGATTGCAAGATTATGCAGTCACGGTCTTCAAGTTAGTATCAGATCCAAAATCTAAAATCATCATCATTGGTCCAGTAAGGACTAATGTTTAAATAAGCAACATGCTCTTATGCATAAGTAATGTGATGCACTTTATAAACGCGAATCCCTGGGATAACGTTGTTCTAAGGTTTGGATACTAGAAATGATGTCTTTGAAATGTGTTGTACTTTTAGATGAGTTTAATGCTTGTGCTTCTTATTAGGGCTTGTGAGTGTGTGTGAAGCAATATATAGTTACAATATCATAAAATAATGAGACATACTCAATTGTGAAATGCTACTTAAGATTGCTTATATAAGGATTGTGGTTTTGAAGTGGCAAATAGAATAACATTTGAAGAAAAGATTTATTTTTTGAGGTCGAATCAATCTTTGTGGTTAGTTCAGTTTGGTCGATGTTCTTTGTGTTTGCTTGAATAGTTTGGGTTTGAGATGCTTTACGACTTAACTATATTAGAACAAAGTTAACTATAAAACATATAACAATGTTTATAGTATTATATTTAGATTCTTGTAGACTAAAGTTAACTTTAAAATATAGATAGTTTGAAAGTATAATGCTTATAACATTTGTACCTTGTGTATTTGGGAATGTTTCCTTAAGGTTACTTAAGAATGGTTATATTTTTACTTGTTATAGTGGTTTCTTAATTTTATAATGGAATAGTATCATTTACCTTTTTAAGGATGAGTGGTTATATTTTGTAGTGGATCAACATTTCTTGTTTCCTTATAAAGGTGTGATTGTGGTTTGTGGATAAATAAATAGTACTAGGGACTACTCATGAATTATCTTTGGATTTAGTCCATTATAAGGTTGTATTTGATTTATATATCATTCTTGAAGATTTTATAATTGTTAAAGATCTTTTTAGAATATAAATTATTCATATAGTAGAAGGATAATTCAATATAATAGTATTTATAATGTTTTGAATCATTATGACTTAATATTATTAATATTCAAGACTAATACTTATTTATTAGACTTGATTGACTAATTTTAGAAATATTAACAAATTTTATTTACCCTTATATGAATTTTAAACTAAAGGAATAGGTTTAAATTCAAATTACTAAAGTATTAAGTTTTTATTTACTTTAAAAGTGGAATTTTATATTTTTAGCAAGTAGATATTATTTTTGTGATCATTTTGATATATTACTTTTATTTTTGTGATTCATAAATAATAAGATATGATTTTTAGAAGATTTATTACTTTCTAAATACTTAATAAATAATAAATATTTATTTAAGTGAAATAATAATGCATGATTATAGTTTTAAATTATAGTCCTTATCTTTCTAAGACTTTTGGTATTTTATTTATATTTTTAATATCTACCATTATTAAAATAGGAATTATCAAAGTTTTATTACTTTTTAAAATCTTGTTAAATAATAATTATTTAAATTGTTAACATAACAATTTTTTATGATGGATTAATGTTATAGATTTTATTTTTCTAAACATTTTCATATAAAATACATATTTTTCTGAATTATAAAACAAAAGTTTTTGATTTAATAAGATTTAATCATTTTATTTCATTTCTGGAATATGTATATTTGGATTTATATCTTTTATTCGTTCTTAAACAGGAAATAACTTTTTACACCGCAACCATATCTAGCCCTAGTCACTGACTAGTGGGCCAATGGCCACCTCAGCGCTCAGATTAATAAATGTGTTTGTTACCGACTGGATTGCTACCCACATACAATGACATATGGGCCCTGGGCCACGTCACACGCCACACTAGAAAGGACTAGTCAAACTAGCTGACGTGGTTCGAACCTGACATAGGCATGATGTCACATGAGTTGATCCTCACTGGTTGAGGATCGATCGATCAATCTAGTGTGCTCGGGGGGGGGGGGGCTGTGGCTAGGTGCGTTGGAAAGAGAACGATGCGAGGAGTCTAGGAGTGGTGGCGCCGCCCTATTTTGGTCACCGGAGGACAACCGGCGACGAGCTCATGCGGCGGTGCTTGTGGGTGATCACGGTGGCATGGATTTAGGAAGCAAACAAGGCATCTACACATGCGAGGAGACTCAGTGACTCACCAGGAACATGATGGTGTGGTCGATAGGGCGAGGCGAGGTCGGAGACGGCGGTGAGGTCGACAAACATCGCCAGGAACCGAGGGTGCGATTGGGTTGATTCGTGCCTCCTCCGCTAGTGCGAGTTAGGGCAATCGAACGAGAAGAGCATGGCGGTCTCCCCCATGATCTTATCTGGCCGAGATGAGCACGGAACTGCTGGGACCGGCTCAGCTCCGAGCTAGGGTTCTCGATGAAGAAGAAGAAAATGAGGTAGAGAGGTTTTCAGAGGGGGAAATGGGGATGAGGATGAGCAGAGGCGTCGCGGTGGCCTCAATATCCACTCCTGGTGACGGCGGCGTGGATCTTGGCGCAAGGACGACGGCAGACGGCCTCGGCCTCACCACCGAGTTGCTTCCAGCTGGAGGAAGATGACAATGACGGTTTTATAGAAACCCCTGGCACTTCTTTCCTCTCAACCCGTGATCCTTCTTTGGTCCCACCTGTCAGTCACAGAAGAAAACGAGATGGGCTGGTTGCTGAGCTTTTGTGGGCTACACATAGGCGACAGGTAAGAGAAGAGGAGTTGGGCCACGGCCAGGAAATGTTTTTTATTTGTTTTCCTTTTTTATATTTTCTGTTTTACTTTCAGATTTGAATTTTACTTATTTGATTTGAATTCTCTTTATAGAATTGCTTTGTTGAGTGATTGTAGCATTAATAAAGTATATTAAGGTTCTTTTATGAGTTTGTCATATAGTGGTATTATTTCTTTATTTATTTTCTATCAGGACCCCTTTTATATTATGTAGAAACCCTTATTATTAAAAAAATTCTATACTAAACCATGGCTTTATTATATGATATTTTCTTATTTGTTTATAAAACTTAACTCTAGTTGGTTCATAGTTTGAATAGAAATTTTTATATGTATAAGGATCCTATATCATTATTTGATGCATGAAATACAAAAGAAAATTAATATGGTTATTACTACTTCCATTAACTTATAAAATGGCAATGTATATATTCTATTATGATAAACATAGAAGTTTAGGGTTCTTAATTTACTTATATTTCTTTGTTGATGTGAGAAAAGATTTAATAACTAAGCATATTGTCTTCTGTTTGTGATATTTAATGACATCACCTTTTAAAAAAGTTATATCTAGAATGTTTTATAGAAAGGAATTGATAAAGATACTCTTAAGCACATATAATTATGATGGTTGGAATTGATAGAGATGTGCTTATGTGATTTGCTATAGGAGAATATTCCTATAAAGTGATATAGACATAAGATGATGGATCAATAACCTTAAATGGATATTATGTTTCGTTTAAGATTTAGAGTTGGATGTTTCCCAAGAATGTCTATTTTCCATAATTCACAATCCTGGATTTCTAATTAAGGAATTCTTTTCCTAGATATACTACTTCTTCCTTTCCATCATTATGGTGAACATGATGAGCTTTACTTAACAACAATATTCCTATTCACCTATTAATCTTCTAAACTCATGGATGAATCCAATGAGTTTGATACTAAAGCATTTTATAGTTTTCTCATATCCTAGCTTGGTTATACCCACTACTCTTACTGTTGATAATCTTTAATCCAACAAGTAGTTCTTTCCAACTCCACTCATAATCTTCCTTAATCATCCATCACTAATATTTCTCCATAAGATGTATACATCCAACTACCTTTCTCTAAAGCTTCCCATCCTTTAAGATGAATAGCATTACTTCCATAACTCTATGCTATACTAGCTTTAATTTAATCACTCTATCCTACATTACTTTACTCTAATAACTCATACTCCAACCTCACATTGTATTAATGTGACCTGTAATAGCTACTCTAGGATAACTTACCTATACTAGGAATTCAATCATGTTCTACCCACCAATGTCATTTAAACAAGACATAAATGTATAACCCTGGTGAGCAAGGCATGATTATTATAATTCTTTAATCATTTCTAGCTTAGATTTTTAGTTGGCTAAGCAAAGCTTTATCAATACAACCTTACAATTGTATTAGAATTGTCTTCTTAGTATCTTTATTTGGATTAAGGCTATTATTCATGGACTATGCCCACTTGATCCAATAGAATTACTACTGGTAACTATCTTCATGATTCATCTTTGTAATCTTTTTTACTACCATATAATTAGATAATATAAACAATTCTTCTATTTATTTAGGAGTGATTTAACTCCATCAATTATCCTATTGATTTGATTCTCTTCAATCATTCCCATTCTATAGATGATATCTAAAACTAGCATTACTATTTACCTCTTCTTAGTTGTTTCATTATAGACACTTAAATGTAAGCTATGTTCTGGTCAAGAGTTGATAGATTGAGAATTGGTGAATCAATAGTTGATTCCTCAACATTGATGAACAACAGATATTGGAATATAACTCAACAGAGATGATAAGGATTGATAAGGAAAGAAAGATATATGGTGAATCATCTAAACTTAGTTTCTTTCCTACACAATCTTACTTAAGAAGTAGGGTTAGGTATTACCATGATACTCATGGTATAAGCAGATGAGATTAAGATATAGTTGTTACATTCTTATTATTTGTGTTATATCCTTAACTTGGTACTCATGAGTGATTATAATGAATACTATGATATGATCACCTAAGGATCAAATATAAATCATAATGTATTAGGGTTTAACTTCTATTACATTTGATCTACCCTTAGATCAACTCTCCCTTACCCAAAATAAGGTTTTAGCAAAGGTCATATTGAAACTTATCGCAGTCAACTTGATGATCTACTTCAATTCCATCAAGTTAAGAGAAGCTTCAATTACTTCGACAAGTTTTGTTCAAAAGCACGAAAATTATTCAGATTTTCTATGCATGAATGCAATGCACACATCTGGGTTCAGCTTATTTCTAGGCTCTAATGCTGGGATGTTACATCTTGACTCCATGGTTCAACATAATTTTGTTTCTTCAGGGGATACTGTGAGAAGTTTACCGTATGAATTATCCTTTGTCAAGCGTGGCTGGAGAGGGGGTAGAACCGAGAAAGTAGTATGTTTGCCTACACCTACTTGGTTCAATTTTGATAACAGGCAAGGATGGTCGCTCACGGAGGAGGAGTTTGACACTTATGTGGCGGAGCTCTCCCAGAAAGAGGAGAATGTTGGAGAGGATGCCGAAGATGATTCCGGTCAGCCCTCCAACATGGGAGAATCTTCATACCAGCATCCCTCCTATGACTGGGGCGCGTCTTCTTCTTCATCGCAAGCGCCTGATTATCAGCATTCCTATGATGACCCACCAGCTTGGGGGTACTACCCGCGCTATTGAGCCCCACTTAGGCCAAAATCCTAAGCCTGGGGGAGGTATACCGACATCACACTCATCTATATATCATGTTTTGTCGTTTCTTTGTATATTCATTGTTTCACCGTCTTTTTGGTTTTTGTTTCTGCTTTCTCAAAACACAAAAATACCAAAAATATTTTCATTGTTTATCTTGGTTTGTTTCTTTGCTTGTTAACTTTGGTTTGCCTTAAAAAATCCAAAAAGATTTTGCTTTGTTTGTTTTTACTTTGTTTGCTTGCTTTAAAAAAATCGAAAACACCAAAAATATTTCTTGTTCTTCTTTGGTTTTGTGAGTTCTTTGCAGGGTTCAGCCGTCCTTAGTGGAGTTTGGTTTCATGTTATTATTCAAGCCACACAAGTGAAGGTTAATAATGAAGATTAAGACAACTTGAGACATGGTAACAGGCTGGTAACGAACTCTATTTATTTTCATTTTTGTACATATACTCATCATGGCGAGCATGCTTAGGCTGTTCATGTAAGGTGTATGTTATTTATGGATGCTTAGTAGTTCTTGCTCTCTTATGATTAGCTCCAGTTTGCTAACAGCTTGTAGCGTGTCATATGAATGTTTACTTGCATTGTTCTATTCATAGCTTGGTATTGTATTGTGGTATCCTCCTCTGAAAGTTTCATATGAATCGGCTTGGCACATGCTCACGCATGCATATGACTAAACAATAGTCAGTAAGGCTCGATGATTTATTTTGCCTCAGAGTTCTTATATCAATTCCATGCCATAATTAGTCATGTTTTGTTGCAAGCATGATTATGACAGTTATTGCTCTCTCGTTTGTCGCTCCCTCTCCATTGCTAGCCTTCACTTGCACAGAGTATGAGCTCTACTTGTGCATCCAACTCCCCAAAAGCAATATTGACAACAATGTCCACCATACCTACCTATTAGCATCATTTGATATTCTATGCATATTCATTGTGCCTTGTTTTCTTCCAAATAAAATGTTTGACTGTTTTGAGAAAGTTAGTTAGTAAAGCTCTCATGAACTTGATGGCACACTTTATTTCTTGCACTTAATAAACCTGAACCATTGTGACTATCCATGAAAGTTATATGCTTGCAAATTATTGGCTGGGAGTTATCAGAACCGTGATGTCACGGGGAACGCTTTCAACACTTTCGGATACATATCCAGTTGATACCATGCTCTTTTGTTTGTGGATGTCGTCGGTGTGAAATAAAAGGGGAGCTTGTGAGTTCATGGAGTTATATATATGTGTGTGTTAGAGAAACGCCTGGGCCGCTAGCCTAAGCCATGCCTAATCATGATGGAAACTTGCAGCATTGCCATAATGAGAAATCTGTGAAGCATCCTCAATAAAAACCTATGCAAATAGCAAATAAAAAGATCGTTGAGATGCTCATTGTCTGCTTGCCTTGTCATTTTGATTATGGGATATCTCTTGTATCATGTGCAAGGGGTACCCCATTGGCGGTTCTCTATGATATGCATGTATTTACAATGACAAGAACTTACAGGTAACTAAAGTTGAGTAGCATGAGGGGCGGCCCTCGTACTCAAGGGACATGGGATTTCCTGTTTATGGTCTGTCAAGCATATAACTCATATTGGACCTCACTTTCACCTTTAACCACATAAAGATGCCTATGATACGGGAAATGAGAGCTCAAAGATAATGAGTACATTACTTTCAGCATTTGGAAGCCTTTCAAACCTTTCAAAACTTTTTCACTTCCTTGTTGAGTCACCACTTATTCTATGAGCACCTTCTTGAGAGCATATTTGTCATTCTTGTGTTTGTCTCAAAACTTGGTTAATTATGTCATGACTTTGATGCTTGTATCTCTGATATCTTTACTTCTAGTCTTGACTTGAACTTCAGAGGTGCCTTGGCATTTAGATTGTGCTCTACAAACAAAGGCAAGCGAGATACCACTCTATCATACCTTCTTATGAGCATTGTAATGTTGCTTATGTTTATGTTTCATGTTACTTATTATTATTGAGTTGGTTTCTCTTCATAGCTTGCAATGACTATTGAGTAGACTTATTTGCATACTTCTTATTATGAATGCTTTAAGTGTCTACTCCTGTGCTAAGAATATATACATCATATGAAGCAAATGTGTTCGCGAAAGTTCTTTTATCGCACTAAGTTTTCAACTGAATTGCTTGAGGACAAGCAATAAGCTAAGCTTGGGGGAGTTGATACATCCAAACGTATCTACTTTCCCGAACACTTTTGCTATTGTTTCTCCTCTAAGCCTGTGTGATTTGGATACAACTAACACGGACTGACGTTGTTTTCAGCAGAATTACCTTGGTGTCTAGTTTTTGTGCATAAAATCAACTATCAGGAAAAATCCAGAAAAATATGCCAAAAATCCTATTTCACCAGAAGGTCCACGGAGCCAGAGTACGAGATGGAGTGGAGGCCTAAGGGGCCCACACCCCCTGCCGTGCGGGTGGGCCCACCTCGCGCCTGGGGGGTGAGGCCGCCTCAGGCACCCCCTCGGCCTCCCTCTTCGCCTATAAGATGCCTATTGACCTAAAAACCTAGGGGGTTCGATGTTTTTCTAGAAAGAGTTCCGCCACGCCACCACCACCAGAAACCGCGATTCGGAACCAGAAACTCCGTTCTGGCACCCTGCCAGGACGGGGAATTTGGAGAGGATCATCGCCATCGTCATCACCAACGCCTCTCCATCAACCATCCATGTTTCCCTCATCCATGAGTGAGTAATCCCCCGTTGTAGGCTATGGGGATGGTAGGGATTGGATGAGTTCTATCATTTAATCAAATAAGATTGTTAGGGCAGGGTGCCTAGTATCTCTATTAGTGTTATTTGACTTTGTTGCAACTTGTTGTGTTTAATGCTTGTCACTATGGCCCGAGTGCCATGATCTCATATCTGAACTTATTATTGAATCATTATGATAGTATTGTTTGTGATCTTATCTGCAAGTTGTGTACACATATCATTGTCCGGATCCAAAGGCCCCGAAGTGACAGAAATTGGGACAACCGGAGGGGATGGTTGTGATGTGAGGATCACATGTGTTCACTGAGTGTTAATGCTTTGCTCCGATACTCTATTAAAAGGAGCACCTTAATTGCTAGTACTTCCCTTGAGGCCCCGCTGCAACGGGATGGGAGGACAAAAGATGTTGTGAAAGTTCTCATTGCGAGCACGCATGACTATATATGGAGCACATGCATATGATTGTTTAGTACTTGGATGCTTATTCTTATTTATCTGCAATTTCCCTAGGTCTTGAAGTTACATGTTTAGACTCGTCCATGCAACGCCCGTTCATCCATCCCTATGCCTACCGCGCTCATATCCTACTGTTTTTTTGCTACTGTTACTATTTCTCTTGTTTTGCTGCTGATGTTGCTTTGCTATTGCTACTACAAATTATTGCTACTGATAAACTTCTGTGAGCAAGAACTGTTTCCAGGTGCATCTGAATTGACAACTCAGTTGGTAAGGCTTGCAAGTATTTTTTGGATCCCCTTGTGTCGAATCAATAAATTGGGTAATACTACCCTCGAAGACTGTTGCGATCCCATGTACTTGTGGGTCATCACCTATTAATCAGGCTAAACGATTAATACAAATGATTAGTGGTAATTAACACGGTCAGGTCCCTAGTAGCGATTAAACGGCCTATTAATCGCTGATTCAGCATATTTTTTGAACAATGAATAAAACACAAGGGGATACCAATAAAATAAGAAGATCCACAAGAGGCAAGGAAAGCTTGGGAGAAAAAATAAAAACATTTTCTTGGCCAAAGATAATGCATATAAGAAAAGGCCACAATGAATATGATCAATGAATTATACCATATATCAAGTACTAATTGTCCAAGGAGAAGAAGTAATAGGGATAATTTTACCAAGGTAGTTTGCAAGGATATCCAAGATCATATTCACACAAATAAGCATACAACAAGATAAAAAATTAAGCTTGATGCTTCTAAAGAGATTCTTGATAGCTTCAAATAGTCACACAATCACTAGTAATTAGAGTAACTTGAAGAAAATGGTTCCCAAGAGGATATGTAGATCCAAATATGAGGAAACACATACCAAAAATCACTCACACAAACAAGATCCAAAAGTCAAGCAATAAAAGCTTTCAGCAAATTGGAACTTCTATGAGCAAACATGCCACAAAGGTGCTAGATAATTTTCAATATCAATTCTAAGTGGCACTACTTCAAATGTCCACATTTTCTAGGTTTGTAATATGCACAAAGCATATGACTCCCCCATAATGTGATAACCAAGAAATCTCAACAAGAGGCAAGAAAATCAAAATAAAGGTATTGATGGACATTATGGAATATTAGTTTATCATGAGAAAGACATACCACATAGAGACTAGATAAAAATGCAATATAACTACTAAGTGATTTTCCTCATGTACACACATTTTAGGATTGTGGAAAGCCCAAGCATGACACTCTCCCAAACGGAATAGTCCATTAATCCCTCATAAGATCCAAATAAGATACCAACTAGAATCAATAAAGGCTCCAAACCAAGAAACACAAAGACATGGTGTGCCAACCAACATACACAAATATAATTCATAGGTCAATATAAGTAAGTGGGAAGCACAACATGTACAAACACATGAAAGGTACAAAACCAACACATGCACAAGGGAGCAAGTAACTATAAATGTAAAGGAGTTTAGCACAAGTTACCAGAAGGAGGAACATTGAATAAGGAATAGAAGCATGATAACCAATGACTTGACTTTGATAACAAGAATATGATGAAGATCCCTCAATTCTTCATAACGTAGCCAAGTTTCACATCCCAAGATTTTCCAAATCTTGTAATGTGAAAATAAATTAATAAAATAAAACTTTGTTTGATTTTCAGGGCCAGAAGAAACTTTTTGAATTCAATTGGAACTTCAAACCCATTTGAATTAAATAAAATCCTACAGGGATTTAAAAAAAGTTAAACATTTTAAATAAAGGAAAACAAAATATTTTGAAAATACTATTTTGATCATTAAAATAAAAGGATTTGGTTTTCAATTGAAATAAAAGTTTTATAGATAAAGATTGTTTTATAGAGCCAAATTAAACCTTGGCCAAGTCTTTGAATAAAACAATTTGTTTTGATAAAAATAGTAAAGGTTTACTTAAATAAAATAATGAAGATTTAATATCCAATTTTTATTTAAGTAAAGGCCTTTCCCATTTTAAATAAACACCAAAACTTATTATTTTGGTTTAAATAGGTTTTCCAAGTATTTTATATTCTCTAATAAAACCTAATAAAGTGTTTTGTCTTTATTTTAGATTTTAAAATAAACATTCTCAATAAAACAAACCCTAGTTGAATTAATAATGAAAGTCTATTTTATTTAATGGACTCTAAAATAAAATGTTATTTTGTTTTAAAACAAGATTTCCAAGTATTTAATATTTCCAAATAAAGCCTACTGATTTGGTTTTGAAAATAATTGGGTTTCAAATAAAGATTTCATTAATAAAATCAAACTCTATTTGATTTAATAACTAAAAACCCATTTTATTTAATTATTAATAGACCCTAAAATAAAAGGTTATTTTGTTTTAAACAAATTTTCCAAATATTCTTTATTTTCAAATAAAACCTACTGATTTGATTTTGAAAATATTTGGATTTCAAATGGGGATTTTATTAATATCAAACCCTATACTAATAATAAACCATGGTCCATTTTATTTAAATAATAAATGGAACCTAAAAAGATTTAAAATATTATTTTGAGATTTAGTTTATGGTGATAAACAGAACCAAAAACCCATTAAAATGGTTTGAATTATTTGAATTATTTGAATGCTTGAATAGTTGGATGAAATTCAAAACAGAAAAATAGACTTAGAAATAGAAAAAGATTTAGACAGAAAAAAAATAGAGCAAACGACCTGGCCCAGCTGCTCAGCCCAGGAAGCCCAGAACCAGCCCAGCTTTCCTTCCCGAAAGAAAATGATTCGCACGCGATATCAAACCCACAGAGAGAATGACGGGTGGACCCTCCCCTCCTTTCTTTTTCCCACTGACTAGCGGACCCCACTTTCCCAGTCGTCTCCTTCCTCGCGACGACCACGCCGGCCGTTTCTGCCGTTGATGTCGCGGCTTCAATTCGTAGTAATGCCACGCTTTAACCGCGCTGCGACCACGGCCTGTTAATCGCCAGCGTTTCCTCCTCCTTTCCCCTCACTCGCCACTCCCTCTCTGCCCCGAGGCTGCTGCAATTTGAGCTCGCACCACCGCAGCTCCGACCACCATCCTCCCTCGATTCCGGCCGAGCCACACCCCTCCTGCCTCCACAAGCACCCAAGCACACCCCCCACTACCTGGCGCATCACCCAGTACCCTCTGTTCGACCGCGGGCGCCCCAGAACATCGCCTACGTCAAGCTTCCGACGCCGCCGCGTCTGTCTTCAATTCCGGCAAGAACTCAGGTAGATTTCGACCGCCCTGTACCTTCTCGTTCATGCACGTGACCTCTCCGTGACCTCCCGCACTTAACCATGCCTCTGTATTGTCCTAGGACGATCTACAACGTCGTCTTCGACCACGACTGAGACCACCCGACGCCGTCCTCCACTCCGGCGAGAAATCCTGCCAAGACCAGAGCGCCCCTCGCCAGACCAACACCTCCTCGAGCACCACCGTGACCTCCTGAACCCGGTGAGCTTCTTCTCCTCCTCTCTCGCTTCCTAGAACCACCGCGAACCCCTTGCTTGGCCGTGCGCCGCCGCTAGCCGCCGTCGGCGCCGCTCACTTTTGGTCCAACGAGCCAGTACCGTAGGATCTAGTTTGAACGAGTGCGATTAGATCACTTACCGCGAAGAGGTACGCGTTCTGTGCCGCATGATCCAACTTAAATCCAACGCTCCGCAGCACACGATCCAGACGAACCGGTACCGTCCAGTAGAAAACTGCCGCGTGTCACTGATCTGTTTAAAAACTGATTTGAAAACAGAATATTTTGCAAACTTCAAACCCTTATATCTTTGGATCCACACGTCCAAATTTTACAAATTTTATGTCGTTGGATTCAGGAGAACAAGCCCTAGCCAACTGTGGCCTTAGTTTAGAAAATAGTACCAGTTAACTTGTTTGAATTTGCAGAAACATTTGTGTGCTTGTTTAGAGTAGAAAAATTGTTTAAATTTGAATTTAGGATTAAATCTTTTGCAAAATGGTTCTTAGTGACCATACTGACCCTAGGAACCAACCCTTGGTGTTAAAAATGATTTTGGTAAAATATAGGTTGAATTATTTAACTTAGCCATTTTCTAACCACATAAACTCATTGATTTTATTATGGAAATGCTTTTGCAAGGAAAACTTTGGGAAAATGTTTTGAACCAAACTTACTGACCCAAAACACCAAGCCTTGCCAAGGGCAACTCACTTGGTGAAAAACCTAAAGTTTTGCTTTGATAAGAATAATTTTCACCACATAAAATGATGAATGAATTTTAAAATGGTCTTAGGATAAAACCCAATTGCAAATGACTTTGCCATTTTGGTAAATGACCAATTTGGACCATACAAAGTTTATAAACCTAGTAGAGACCAACCTTGCAAAAAGAACCCACCTTTGCATGACTTAGATTCCATATGCTTTAGGTGTGTGAGATTGATTGTTTGACTTTAATTTGGAATGTTAGTTGATTTTGTGTTTTGCTTGATTGATTGTAGTGAAAATTAGCAAAGTGTGAAACTAGCAAGATCAAGGAGTGAACCACCATTCCCTTCCAAAAAGGCAAGTTACACTATCATACAAAAGTCCTACTATTTTTATTATACTTAGTGGATTTTGAAAATATGCATGAAAAGATATTTCTGTACTTATGCTATGCTAAAATCCTAATAGGATTCCCTATACACTCCTTAGTGAAAATATTGAAGTTGTACATGCTTAGCCATGCTATATGCTATAATTTGAAAAAGAGATACATGTTGAGATTTTACAAAGGTTGAGAAAAGGACTTGTGTTTTACATAATAAAACAAGGACTCAATGAACCACCTAGGTGGAGGATACTTTAAGTTTTGGAGAAGGTGACAACAAAAGGGAACCATGTCTATGGCAACCACTTTGTGTTGTGCTCCAAAAGAAAACCACCTAGGAAACTTAGAGATCAAACATGCTTCTCCAATTGTGGCTTTCGTGTACAACCACATGCTATTATGGCTCTGGCTTAGTCAATTACATTAGGAAGACCCATACATTGTCTTTAGTTACTGGACATGGGGATCTGGAATGCTTCATGGGGGCTGAAGACAAAGCTAGCAATGATGTATGGGAGGACCTTTTGGAAAGACTTCGTCACATTCTCAATCTGCCAGTACTCCATCTTGGTGAGCACTAATCCAGTAGGCCACTGGTGGCAACAAGATGGGATTGTGACATGTGGGTAAAGTGTACTCCTTCTGCAGAAGATAACAAAATCTAAGTACTTAGCCGTGTCCCCGGTTATGGACAATACTGAGCAACTAAAGTTTGAACTATGGGAGATCTCGACATTCCAACTTCTAATATAAAAACTTGATGCACTTGGGGGTACCAAGGAATTCAAAGAGATTTTGTAAAGCTTGTTGCACTTGGGGTTACCAAGGTGCTCAAGAGCATGATGTACTTGGGGTTACCAAGGAACTCATGAGTTTTGATAAAACTTGTTGCACTTGGGGTTACCAAGGTGCTCAAGAGATTTTGACAAGGATTTGAACACTTGAGTTTCTACCAAGGAGTTCAAGGAACTTGGAAAAGAAATTTGACAAAGGACTTTAAAACCCTTTTGAAAAGATAGGATAAAATATTGCTTTATGCAAATAAGCCTTAAAATCTACTTAGCCAAATATGCATATAATGATAGGATCCACTCTTATTGTACATATAAGTGAAGCTTGCCAATACAATTCAAAATGTATTGACCCTTGTGGCTGTAACTTGTAATATTGCAGGTTGATTGTTTTTAAATGAAGATTGTTTGATTGACTAGGATTACAAAGTCTACAACCAACATCTGCCTGTGGCACTTTGAAGATGAAGGACCCATGCTATAATCATTCCGCTGCAATGTATTGTAATAGCCAAATGAGCTATGTTTGATGTAATAAACTTATATTATTCCTGGTTATAAATTTATATTATGACCTTTGTATCTTGATATTACATCTTAACTGTGGATGCTAGCTATTGATCCAGGGACTAGCATTGTAAACACAGGAGGAACCTAACTTATTGGGTTGGGACCTCTACAGATGGTATCAGAGCATTGTGTTGCCTGTAGGATTTGTAAACCCTAGGATTGGACAAAAGCCCTTAGAAAATAGGAATTATATTTTGATCCAAAACTTATATACAAAACACTTGTAAATTCTTTCCTCAACCATTTTGGTTTCAACTCTACATCTCTTCTACTTCAACTTGATGGAAAAACCTACCCCAAGACCAAAGACTTCACCATGTGCAAAGGATTTCTTCAACTCTAGTGACTTCAACTTCTTCAACTATAATGACTTCAACATCTTCAACTCTAATGACTTCAACATCTTCAGCATGTTCACCAAGGACTTCCAACTTGGAAATTACTAAGGACCACAAGTGAAACAAGGAAGTCTTGCTCAAGATTTAGAGACTGAGGGAATGCAAAATAATAACAAGCCATCAACAACTTTGAAGTATTGCAACCAAGAGTTTTTCTCAAAGAAACCATGATCTCAAGTAAGAAGAATCATGAAGGAAGGAAAGATCACAAGTGAACCATGTAGATGGACCACCATTTATAGTTAAGTCAAACACACCAACTTATGTGGTGTAACAAAAATATTTTGTTGCCTAAAAATGTGCTTGAACTTTGTTGTTTGAGTGAAAAGTTGTTTGTGATTGCATGCACATTGTTTGTGGGAATTGTGATGTGTGTGATTAGAGATAATTCCTTAGAAATATCTTGCCTATTCTAAACTCCCTTCAAACCCAAACAGATGACTACTCCAAAGGACTCCAAGGTTGATGACACCAACACCAACCAAGCTGATAGCATGAAAGAGCTCATAGCAAACCAACACCAGTTGAACCAACTAACGGCTCAGTTCCTAGTCAACAATAGTGATAAGGATCCAGCACTGCAAAGGTTTTTGGAAGAGCAGACTCAACTGATGCTTAAGGTGACTAATCAAATGATTAGCATGGAAGAAAACTATCCAAAGAGAATGTATGATAACAAGGATGAAAAGAATGTTGTTCTAGATGGAGCCCCAGCTTGCATTATTTGTGGAGACAAGGATCATACTTCCAAGGAGCATGAAGGACAATGCCCCAATTGTGAAGAAGATCATCCTGTTGGACAATGTCCCACCTTTCAAGCTACTTGCTACCTTTGTGAAGGAAGTGATCATACTCCTGGTCTATGTCCTATCTATGCCATGGTGGAACAAAGGAAACAAGAAGGATCCAAGTCTACCAAAGGAAAAGGACCACTTCTACATCCAAACAAGACAACCCAATTCAAAGGATCAAAGAAAATCAAGAAGCCCAAGCAAGACATGAGCCTTGTGCAATGTCGTAAATGTAAGGAAATGGGACACTACTCCAGTGGATGCCCAGAGAACAAGAAGAATAAAGAGATTGACCAAGTGTGGTGCAACAACTGCAAAGAACCAGGCCACTATGTAGCAACTTGCCCACAAGAGCAACGCAAAGAACTCAAGGACATTCATTGTTTCAACTGCAAGAAACCAGTACATTATGCAAGCAACTGTCCAGAAAGGATGAAAAACAAGTTGAACAAGCCTATGGAAAAGCTCAACCTTGGCCCATGAGTCAAGTGTAGAAATAAAGCAAAAGTTGGCTTAGAGAAGTTTTCCAGGACCCAAGAAGGCCAATATGTAATTTTTGTTTGAAATTTTTTAAGGGTGGTAGTACCCTAGTTGTTTTGAACTTGCTTGTAACCCAACCTTCCCAAATCTCGGGACGAGATTTATTTTAAGGGTGGTAGCCTGTCACATCCCAAGATTTTCCAAATCTTGTAATGTGAAAATAAATTAATAAAATAAAACTTTGTTTGATTTTCAGGGCCAGAAGAAACTTTTTGAATTCAATTGGAACTTCAAACCCATTTGAATTAAATAAAATCCTACAAGGATTTAAAAAAAGTTAAACATTTTAAATAAAGGAAAACAAAATATTTTGAAAATACTATTTTGATCATTAAAATAAAAGGATTTGGTTTTCAATTGAAATAAAAGTTTTATAGATAAAGATTGTTTTATAGAGCCAAATTAAACCTTGGCCAAGTCTTTGAATAAAACAATTTGTTTTGATAAAAATAGTAAAGGTTTACTTAAATAAAATAATGAAGATTTAATATCCAATTTTTATTTAAGTAAAGGCCTTTCCCATTTTAAATAAACACCAAAACTTATTATTTTGGTTTAAATAGGTTTTCCAAGTATTTTATATTCTCTAATAAAACCTAATAAAGTGTTTTGTCTTTATTTTAGATTTTAAAATAAACATTCTCAATAAAACAAACCCTAGTTGAATTAATAATGAAAGTCTATTTTAATTAATGGACTCTAAAATAAAATGTTATTTTGTTTTAAAACAAGATTTCCAAGTATTTAATATTTCCAAATAAAGCCTACTGATTTGGTTTTGAAAATAATTGGGTTTCAAATAAAGATTTTATTAATAAAATCAAACTCTATTTGATTTAATAACTAAAAACCCATTTTATTTAATTATTAATAGACCCTAAAATAAAAGGTTATTTTGTTTTAAACAAATTTTCCAAATATTCTTTATTTTCAAATAAAACCTACTGATTTGATTTTGAAAATATTTGGATTTCAAATGGGGATTTTATTAATATCAAACCCTATACTAATAATAAACCATGGTCCATTTTATTTAAATAATAAATGGAACCTAAAAAGATTTAAAATATTATTTTGAGATTTAGTTTATGGTGATAAACAGAACCAAAAACCCATTACAATGGTTTGAATTATTTGAATTATTTGAATGCTTGAATAGTTGGATGAAATTCAAAACAGAAAAATAGACTTAGAAATAGAAAAAGATTTAGACAGAAAAAAATAGAGCAAACGACCTGGCCCAGCTGCTTAGCCTAGGAAGCCCAGAACCAGCCCAGCTTTCCTTCCCGAAAGAAAACGATTCGCACGCGATATCAAACCCACAGAGAGAATGACGGGTGGACCCTCCCCTCCTTTCTTTTTCCCACTGACTAGCGGACCCCACTTTCCCAGCCGTCTCCTTCCTCGCGACGACCACACCGGCCGTTTCTGCCGTTGATGTCGCGGCTTCAATTCGTAGTAATGCCACGCTTTAACCGCGCTGCGACCACGGCCTATTAATCGCCAGTGTTTCCTCCTCCTTTCCCCTCACTCGCCACTCCCTCTCTGCCCCGAGGCTGCTGCAATTTGAGCTCGCACCACCGCAGCTCCGACCACCGTCCTCCCTCGATTCCGGCCGAGCCACACCCCTCATGCCTCCACAAGCACCCAAGCACACACCCCACTACCTGGCGCATCACCCAGTACCCTCTGTTCGACCGCGGGCGCCCCAGAACGTCGCCTACGTCAAGCTTCCGACGCCGCCGCGTCTGTCTTCAATTCCGGCAAGAACTCAGGTAGATTCCGACCGCCCCGTACCTTCTCGTTCATGCACGTGACCTCTCCGTGACCTCCCGCACTTAACCATGCCTCTGTATTGTCCTAGGACGATCTACAACGTCGTCTTCGACCACGACTGAGACCACCCGACGCCGTCCTCCACTCCGGCGAGAAATCCTGCCAAGACCAGAGCGCCCCTCGCCAGACCAACACCTCCTCGAGCACCACCGTGACCTCCTGAACCCGGTGAGCTTCTTCTCCTCCTCTCTCGCTTCCTAGAACCACCGCGAACCCCTCGCCTGGCCGTGCGCCGCCGCTAGCCGCCGTCGGCGCCGCTCACTTTTGGTCCAACGAGCCAGTACCGTAGGATCTAGTTTGAACGAGTGCGATTAGATCACTTACCGCGAAGAGGTACGCGTTCTGTGCCGCACAATCCAACTTAAATCCAACGCTCCGCAGCACACGATCCAGACGAACCGGTACCGTCCAGTAGAAAACTGCCGCGTGTCACTGATCTGTTTAAAAACTGATTTGAAAACAGAATATTTTGCAAACTTCAAACCCTTATATCTTTGGATCCACACGTCCAAATTTTACAAATTTTATGTCGTTGGATTCAGGAGAACAAGCCCTAGCCAACTGTGGCCTTAGTTTAGAAAATAGTACCTGTTAACTTGTTTGAATTTGCAGAAACATTTGTGTGCTTGTTTAGAGTAGAAAAATTGTTTAAATTTGAATTTAGGATTAAATCTTTTGCAAAATGGTTCTTAGTGACCATACTGACCCTAGGAACCAACCCTTGGTGTTAAAAATGATTTTGGTAAAATATAGGTTGAATTATTTAACTTAGCCATTTTCTAACCACATAAACTCATTGATTTTATTATGGAAATGCTTTTGCAAGGAAAACTTTGGGAAAATGTTTTGAACCAAACTTACTGACCCAAAACACCAAGCCTTGCCAAGGGCAACTCACTTGGTGAAAAACCTAAAGTTTTGCTTTGATAAGAATAATTTTCACCACATAAAATGATGAATGAATTTTAAAATGGTCTTAGGATAAAACCCAATTGCAAATGACTTTGCCATTTTGGTAAATGACCAATTTGGACCATACAAAGTTTATAAACCTAGTAGAGACCAACCTTGCAAAAAGAACCCACCTTTGCATGACTTAGATTCCATATGCTTTAGGTGTGTGAGATTGATTGTTTGACTTTAATTTGGAATGTTAGTTGATTTTGTGTTTTGCTTGATTGATTGTAGTGAAAATTAGCAAAGTGTGAAACTAGCAAGATCAAGGAGTGAACCACCATTCCCTTCCAAAAAGGCAAGTTACACTATCATACAAAAGTCCTACTATTTTTATTATACTTAGTGGATTTTGAAAATATGCATGAAAAGATATTTCTGTACTTATGCTATGCTAAAATCCTAATAGGATTCCCTATACACTCCTTAGTGAAAATATTGAAGTTGTACATGCTTAGCCATGCTATATGCTATAATTTGAAAAAGAGATACATGTTGAGATTTTACAAAGGTTGAGAAAAGGACTTGTGTTTTACATAATAAAACAAGGACTCAATGAACCACCTAGGTGGAGGATACTTTAAGTTTTGGAGAAGGTGACAACAAAAGGGAACCATGTCTATGGCAACCACTTTGTGTTGTGCTCCAAAAGAAAACCACCTAGGAAACTTAGAGATCAAACATGCTTCTCCAATTGTGGCTTTCGTGTACAACCACATGCTATTATGGCTCTGGCTTAGTCAATTACATTAGGAAGACCCATACATTGTCTTTAGTTACTGGACATGGGGATCTGGAATGCTTCATGGGGGCTGAAGACAAAGCTAGCAATGATGTATGGGAGGACCTTTTGGAAAGACTTCGTCACATTCTCAATCTGCCAGTACTCCATCTTGGTGAGCACTAATCCAGTAGGCCACTGGTGGCAACAAGATGGGATTGTGACATGTGGGTAAAGTGTACTCCTTCTGCAGAAGATAACAAAATCTAAGTACTTAGCCGTGTCCCCGGTTATGGACAATACTGAGCAACTAAAGTTTGAACTATGGGAGATCTCGACATTCCAACTTCTAATATAAAAACTTGATGCACTTGGGGGTACCAAGGAATTCAAAGAGATTTTGTAAAGCTTGTTGCACTTGGGGTTACCAAGGTGCTCAAGAGCATGATGTACTTGGGGTTACCAAGGAACTCATGAGTTTTGATAAAACTTGTTGCACTTGGGGTTACCAAGGTGCTCAAGAGATTTTGACAAGGATTTGAACACTTGAGTTTCTACCAAGGAGTTCAAGGAACTTGGAAAAGAAATTTGACAAAGGACTTTAAAACCCTTTTGAAAAGATAGGATAAAATATTGCTTTATGCAAATAAGCCTTAAAATCTACTTAGCCAAATATGCATATAATGATAGGATCCACTCTTATTGTACATAGAAGTGAAGCTTGCCAATACAATTCAAAATGTATTGACCCTTGTGGCTGTAACTTGTAATGTTGCAGGTTGATTGTTTTTAAATGAAGATTGTTTGATTGACTAGGATTACAAAGTCTACAACCAACATCTTCCTGTGGCACTTTGAAGATGAAGGACCCATGACTATAATCATTCCACTGCAATGTATTGTAATAGCCAAATGAGCTATGTTTGATGTAATAAACTTATATTATTCCTGGTTATAAATTTATATTATGACCTTTGTATCTTGATATTACATCTTAACTGTGGATGATAGCTATTGATCCAGGGACTAGCATTGTAAACACAGGAGGAACCTAACTTATTGGGTTGGGACCTCTACACCAAGTCTCCAAAGCCCTCCAAAAAACACCTATTGATCAAGTTTTAGCTTATTGGTCCCCAACCAAGTTGGGTCCTAAGAAGTTAGTCACAATAGGCTTGGACACCCAAATGGTTCTTTTCTTGACACCACTTTGGGCACCAACAAATTTGCAAACACATTGCCACCCTCGTCCTTATGAAGTGAATAAGCATTATCAATCAAGATATGGTGGGATGAGGAGTTACCCATGGTGCATGAGGAAGAAAGGTGCCCCTTCTCGCGACATATGTAGCAAGTTCTTCTCTTGCCACCTTTCTTATTAGGAGGAGCCGCATCATGAAGAAGATCTTGAGGCTTATTGGTAAGTGGCCCATATTGAGCTTGTGGAGGAGCTTGAGGCCTCTTCCCTCGTTGCTTCTCACTAAGAGGCTTCTTCTTCAATGGGCAATCCCTCACATGATGCCCTTCTTCCTTGTACTTGAAGCACACAATGTTGGCCGGATTCTTCACTTGTCCTTGGCCCTTCTTCTTGTTGCCCTTGTGCTTCAACACGTTAGTGGGCTTGTTCTTGATGTTGGAGTTGAATCCAAGCCCACTCTTGTCACTTGGGGGACGTCGCACACTCAACATGTTCTTGAGTGTGGTCTTCCATTCATGACACCTTTTCAAGTCATTCTTCAAATAAGTAACTTGAGCCTTGAGCTTTTTGATTTCCTCTACATGGTTAGTATCAACAAAAATACTATAGGAAGTATATGCTTCATTGTTAGAGCAACAAGGCAAAGAATGCAATTCATCACAAGATATAGCATGGTTGTGAGTGGATGAATTACAAGGACTATCACATGGCAATATAACATTTGGAGTAGGGGTGGTGCTAATGTCCACATGAGTCCCACTAGATATTACCTTTGACATAATGGCCTCATGAGCTAACTTTAGCCTACCATGGGAGACTAGAAGATCTTCATGCGAGCTCGAGAGCTTGGCAAGACTTTCTTCTAATTTCCCATAGTTGCTAGTTAGCAAAATAAGTTGAGTCTTTAGCTCAACATTCTTATTCAAGATAGATGCTTCACAAGAAATAGAGTTAGTATCACAAGCATCATCATTATTAGCAAGAGGTGAGGGAACTTGGAAAGCTCTTTAGAGTATGAAGCTTTAAGTTGATCATGTGACTCGGTGAGTTTGATGAGCTCACCCTTGATGACCCTAGAGCCATTGTTGAGGTTCTCAAAATCCTCAAGGAGTTTAGCATAAGCAACTTCAAGTTCATCATTTTTAATTTTAAGGGAACTTGCCACCTGAAGATTTATATCATGAGATTTCTTCACTCTAGATAGCTATAGAGCAAAGGTTTCCTCAAGAGATTCCTTAGTGGTTTGTTCCTCTTCAAGAGCTTCATTTATATTTGCAATTTCATTAGCATATTCACGCTTAAGACTATTTATTTTATTAATTGTCTCCTCGTGCTCATATATTAGTTGCTTACTTTCAATAACACAAGTCAAGATTTCAATGAAAGTAGAGCAAGCATTTTTATTAGGATGAATATCACGAAGGACTATCCCCCCTTATCTTCTAAAGAAGCAACATCATCATCTACTTCTACATGATCAACATTCAAATCATCATGAGATATATTGGGATCCAAAGGAGAGGTTACCTTTGAACCCTTAGCCATGAGGCACAATTGAACATTGGGATAAGGTGATGATGGGGGAACACATGAAGCTCCAATCGCAACCTTGCCTTGGCCCACATATTCATCAATTTCCTCTACATGGTTAGCAACACAAGTACTAGAGGAAATAGAAGCACATTTATCATGGCAATAAGGCAAAGCAAGCATATCATCATGAGACATATTCAAGGCATTTCTACATGATATGCAAGGGAAATCAACACTAGGATGTAAATCACATATGGTCCTACAAGTTTTCATGCCCAAAGATACAACATTGCAATGAGATAGAGACAAGGGATCATGAATGGAGATCTCACTATCTACATTGCAAGTTCTATCACCACTCACCATATCATTACCTTGAGACAACTCATATGTTGGCGAAGTGGAAGAATATGAGAACTCATCACGGCCGGAGGTGGAGGGAACACAATCATCCTCATTAGTATTGGACACGTCATATTTTTCTTGAAGCTTGGTCCAAATATCATGAGCATTCCGAAGGCATGATTGAAGAAAGAACTACAAAGCTCACAACATTAACAATCACATTAGATGCTTGAGCTTCGATATAAGAGTATGTCTCCTCCTCCAAAGATAGATTTTGGGGATCCTTAGGAGGAGACAAGCACATATCTAGAATTCACTCAATATTTGGGTCAATGGCCCGGAAAATACTAAGCATGCGAGTACGCCAAACATCATAATGAGTGCCAACAAATGTAAATGTATGAGAGTGCACTAAACCCCTAGGAGACATCTTTACTCTCGAAGTGGTGAAGCCTAAGAAGCGAGAGACCTCGCTCTGATACCAATTGAAAGTGCAATGGACATCGCCTAGACGGGGGGTGAATAGGCTTTAAGAAATATTACGGTTAAGGCTCAAATATATGCAGAATAAAACTAACGTTTAATTTATTAAGCACAAAACCTATCCACTAGGTTCACCTAAGTGCACCAACAATCTATGCTAAGCAATACAAGCAACAAGGTGATAGCAAGATGAAATACTTCAAGCACGATGGCTATCACAAAGTAAAGTGCATAAGTAAAGGGCTTGGCTGAGAGATAACCGATGGACGCAGAGACAAAGATTTTTATCCCAAAGTTCACTTCCAAAGAAGTTACGTCTCTGTTGGAGAGGTGCGGCACAATGCTCTCCGAACGCTACAAATGGCTCACCTCGGGGTGTGGTGGCTCGATGCTCACCCAAAGCCACACAAGGCCTCACCCCGAATGCGAAGGCACGTGATACGCCCAATTTGCATCACCTTTATATATCATAATTTACCTCTATTCATTGATATTTGTCTTATTATGAGGTATTACTTATGGCTTTTCATCTGTTTATGCATGTTGGATTATTCCTAGAGGATGGACTACTGGAGTCTGGATTCTGATGGAAAAGCGGCGTTTCGGTGCAATTTCGCGAAGATCAGAAAAATACCAGAAAAATATGGAAACATATTATTTTACCGGACGACGAAGGAAGCCAGAAGGAGGAGCAAAGAGGGGCCTCAGGGGGCCCACACCCCCCTAGGCGCGAGCCCACCTGACCCCGTGCCTAGGGTGGGTTTGGCCCACCTGTTCGGCCTCTGACTCCGCCCCTTCGTCTATATCTTCTCTACGGAACCCTAACACCAGGGGCGACCACAGATAGACTTCTGCCGCCTCTGGGGGGCGGAAAACATCGAGAGAAAGATCTCTTCGGCAGACAGATTACTGTCGAGGGAATTCCTTCCCGGAGAGGGGAGACTGTCGCCATAAACACCATCATTAAGCTAGGCTTCATCGGGATCATCATCATCATCTACACCATCATATCCACTAGCACCATCATCACCACTCCGTCTCGCTGTAACAATTGTGTTGGATATTGCTTAGTTCATTAGGGGAAACTTTCTCAGTGTTGATTACTATTGTAGTTGATGCTTGTGAGTGGAACCATTGGATTATTGTTTATGTTCAGATTGTTATTCATTATCATATCATCTTTGATCTTGATCCATATGATGTCTTGTGAGTAGTTCGTTTAGTTCTTGAGGACATGGGAGAAGTCATGTTGTTAGTAGTGAATCTGTGATGAGTTATTATTCAATGGTTTAGTATTTAAGTTGTGGTGCTATTCTTCTAGTGGTGTCATGTGAACGTCGACTACATGATACTTCACCATTTATGGGCCTAGGGGAATGCATTGTGTATTTGGCTACTAATCATGGGGTTGCCGGAGTGACAGAAAACTGAACCCCCGTTAGGACACCTTTGCACAAGGGAGCGTAGGATCTCAGAGTTTAAGGTTGTGGTTAGATTTATATCTTAATTACTTTCATGTAGTTATGGATGTTTGTAGGGGGTTTAATCACAAGTATGTATTAGTCCTAGGAAGGGCGGTATGTTAGCACAAGTTCACCCACACAACACTTACAAACACCAGAGAAGAGTACTCAGCTATTTGCAGCGAAAGCACTGGACCGAATTCCCATGTGTCCTCAAGAACGTTTGGTCCTAATAAGTACTTCCACCGGCTTGTACTTTGCCAAGAAAGGATTGGGCCACTTGCTCCGTTTGTTCGTTACTTTTGTTACTTGCTCCTTGTTTTGTTGTCTTGTCAGAAAACCACTAAAAACCCGTTTGCTAAGTATTCACAGGGATTTCCTGCTCCATACCACTGTTCGGCATCTTCTGCTCCTCGTTGGGATCGACACTCCTATTTATCGAAAGTACTATGATACATCCCCTATACTTGTGGGTCATCAAGACTATTTTCTGGCGCCATTGCCGGGGAGTGAAGCGTTATGGAAGAGTGGAACTGGTAAGGGAAACTTTCACTGTGAGTATTGCTTTTGTTACTGCTTGTTACTTTGTTTCCAATATGAATAACCCACTTGGTTTTCTGTTTGGGAAAACTACTACCACTTCTATGGTAGTAGATGAACCACCACCTGTTGAGATAGATCCTTTTAAGATACCTACGAGTATTGTTAATCGTGTCATGGATAATTATTATTTTGGGGATGGAACTGTCCATCCTGGTGATCACTTGCTTTATATCCATGAATTATGCGGGTTGTTTAAGTGTGCAGGTATCACAACTGAATAGGTGAAGAAGAAGTTACTCTCCATATCCTTGGGAGAGCTGAGTCATGGTATAAGCTATTAAAGAATGGATAATCCATGCAATGGTTGGATATGGCATCTCTCTTTTACTCTAAATTTTATCGTCCCAGCAAAATCCAAAAGGATAGAAGTCTTATATATAACTTTTGGCCTCTTGATGGAGAAATTATAGCTCAAGCTTGGGGGAGATTGAAGCTGGTAATGCTTAAATGTTCTATTCATGAACTTCCTAACAATATTATTCTCAATAACTTTTATGCTAGGCTTTCTCTTCAGGATAAAGGTTTATTAGATGCTTCATGCGCTGGATCGTTCACAAGTATGAAAGAAGAAGCTAAATGGGATCTTTTAGACCGTATTCAAGATAACAACGAGGCTTGGAAGAATGACAAAGGAAGAAAGTCAGGTATAAACTATGATTATGAGTGCATTAAATCTTTTATGGGAACTAATAACTTCCGTGATATTAGCAATAAGTTTGGCCTTGATCTTCAAGTTCTTGCAGAATGTTTTAATGCTTTTGCCTCTTATATTGAGATTCCCAAGAAATATTGGGACAAGTACCATGCTCCTTATAAAGACGCTGTTACCCACGTTCCTGCCAGTGTAGAGGTTTGTACTGTTGATCCTATTTTGCCTGAACCTTATGTTGCGAAGATCCCCTTTCCCTCCAAGGTAAGGGAGCACTCTATTTTGGCTAATGTGGTTAGTAAAAGCGCAAAGAAAACCATAGGTTCTGATGAGCTTATTGATATCGAGCCTGTGGTAGCTATTGTGAAAGATCTTGTTACTAGAAATATAGAGGATGAGTATATTGTCTTCTGTGAAGACGCTTCTAATATTATCTCTCATCCCAGTAAGGCTAGAAAAGCTAGTGTTCATGTGCTCTCTGTTAAAATTGGTGATCATTGCTACTATGCTTTATGTGATATTGGTGCTAGTTCTAGTGCTATTCCTTATGAGCTTTACAGGGAAATTATGCATGAGATTGGTCCTTGTGAGCTTGAAGACATTGATGTGGTTATTCACCTTGCCAATAGAGAGGAAGTTTGCCCCATTGGTATTGTAAGAGATGTGGAGGTCCTTTGTGGTAAGATTAAATATCCTGCTGATTTTCTAGTACTTGGTAAAGAAGCTAGTAAAACCTATCCTATCATCTTTGGTAGACCCTTCCTTAATACTTATGGGGCTATCATAGATTGTAGGAAGGAAAAGGTTTTGACTAAGTTTGCTGGAGAATCTTATGAGTTTAATTTTTCCAAATTTTCCAAAACCCCTTATGAAAATGAATTACCTAATGAGGATTTCAAGGTTGAACAACTGTCTGCTATTTCTCTTGCTCCTAACAATGCTTTGCAGCAGTTCATGGAAGATCATGAAAGTAATGCCTTTATGAAGGAAAGAAATGATATTGATGAGGTTTTCCTTCGTCAGCCTGAGTTACTAAAGCATAATTTACCTATGGAAGATTTGGGTACCACACTACCACCCAAAGGGGATCCTGTTTTTTGAATTAAAACCTTTACCTAATGATCTTAAATATGTTTATCTTGATGATCTTGATGATAAGAAGATATATCCTATTATTATTAGTTCTAAACTTTTAGGGAAGGAAGAAGAAAGGCTATTGGAGGTATTGAAGAAGCACCGAGGAGCTATGGGTTATACTCTTGATGATTTAAAAGGAATTTCTCCCACTATATGCCAGCATGCTATTAATATTGAGCCTGATGCAAAACCAGTTGTTGAGCACCAGCGCCGTCTAAATCCTAAAATGAAGTAAGTGGTAAGAAATGAGGTATTAAAACTCCTTGATGGTTGTATTATTTATCCTATTGCTGATAGTCAATGGGTTAGCCCTGTTCATTGTGTTCCCAAGAAAGGGGGAATTACTGTTGTGCCTAATGAGGATAATGAGCTTATACCCCAGAGAGTAGTAGTTGGGTATAGAATGTGCATTGATTTTAGAAATATTAATAAAGTTACTAAGAAAGATCATTATCCTTTGCCCTTTATTGATCAAATGCTTGAGAGGCTGTCCAAAAAGACTCACTTTTGCTTTCTTGATGGTTATTCTAGGTTTTCTCAAATCAATGTGAAAGCACAGGACCAGGAGAAAACCACTTTCACTTGTCCTTATGGTACTTATGCTTATAGGCGTATGCCTTTTGGTTTATGTAATGCTCCTGCTACCTTTTAGAGATGTATGTCTGCTATCTTTCATGGGTTTTGTGAAGAAATTGTGGAGGTTTTCATGGACGATTTTTCCGTCTATGGAACTTCTTTTGATAACTGTTTGCACAACCTTGATAAAGTTTTGCAGAGATGTGAAGAAACCAACCTTGTTCTTAACTAGGAGAAATGTCATTTCATGGTTAATGAAGGAATTGTTCTTGGACATAAGATCTCTGAAAGAGGTATTGAAGTTGATAGAGCCAAAATTGAAGCAATTGAGAAGATGCCTTGTCCTAGGGATATCAAAGGTATTCGTAGTATCCTTGGTCATGCTGGTTTCTATAGGAGATTTATTAAAGATTTCTCCAAAATTTCAAAGCCCCTTACTAATCTTCTTCAAAAAGATGTACCTTTTGTTTTTGATGATGATTGTAAGGAAGCTTTTGAAACTTTGAAGAAAGCTTTAACAACTGCTCCTATAGTCCAACCACCTGATTGGAATTTACCTTTTGAAATCATGTGTGATGCTAGTGACTTTGTTGTGGGTGCTGTCCTTAGACAACATGTTGACAAGAAGCTGAATGTTATTCATTATGCTAGCAAGACTCTAGATGCTACTCAAAAGAATTATGCTACTACTGAAAAAGAGTTCTTAGCTGTAATATTTGCTTGTGGTAAGTTTAGACCTTATATTGTTGATTCCAAGGTTAGTATTCATACTGACCATGCAGCTATTAAGTACCTTATGACAAAGAAGGACGCTAAGCCTAGGCTTATAAGGTGGGTGTTGCTTTTACAAGAGTTTGATCTACATATTGTGGATAGGAAAGGTGCTGATAATCCTGTTGCTGATAATTTATCTCGTTTGGAAAACATTTCTTTTGACCCTTTGCCTGTTAATGATAATTTTCCAAATGAGCAGTTAGCTGCAATAAGGGTAAGTCCACATGAAAATCCTTGGTATGCTGATTATGCTAACTTTATTGTTTCCAAGTATTTGCCTCCAACCTTTTACAGCCCGGCAAAGAAGGAAATTCTTCTATGATCTAAGGCATTACTTTTGGGATGACCCACACCTATATAAGGAAGGAGTAGATGGCATTATGAGAAAATGTGTTCCCGAATTTGAACAACAAGAGATATTGAGAAAATGTCATGGCAGTGCTTATGGAGGACATCATGCTGGGGATAGGACTGCACAGAAGGTTTTACAATCTGGATTTTATTGGCCTACTCTTCTTAAAGATGTAAGGAAGTTTATCTTATCCTGTGATGAGTGTCAACGAGTACGTAACATCTCTAGACGTAATGAAATGCCTATAAATTATTCTTTTGTTATTGAACCTTTTGATTGTTGGGGATTTGACTTTATGGGGTCTTTTCCTCCTTCAAAAGGGTATACTCATATTCTTGTTGATGTTGATTATGTTACAAAGTGGGTAGAAGCCATACCTACAAGCGGTGTTGATGGTAAGACCTCTTTGAAAATGCTCAAAGATGTCATTTTTCCATGTTCGATGTACCTAGATATCGCATGACTGATGGAGGCTCCCATTTTATTCATGGGGGTTTTAGAAACTCTCGCTAAGTATGATGTAAACCACATAATAGCTTCAGCCTATCACCTCCAAACTAGTGGTAAAGTAGAACTTTCCAATAGGGAAATTAAATCTATCTTGCAAAAGACTATCAATAGGTCTAGAAAAAATTGGGCTAAAAAGTTGAATGACGCTTTATGGGCTTATAGAACTGCTTATAAAAATCCTATGGGGATGTCTCCTTACAAAATGGTCTATGGGAAAGCTTGTCACTTGCCTTTAGAATTAGAACACAAAGCTTGTTGGACAGTGAAAGAGTTGAATAGAGATTTTAGACTTGCTGGTGAGAAAAGACTGCTCGATTTAAGTAATCTAGATGAGTGGAGAGGGGAATCTTACAAAAATGTTAGGCTCTTTAAGAAAAAAGTAAAAAGATGGCATGATAGGAGAATTCTCAAAAGGGAGTTCCATGTTGGTGAGAAAGTTCTTTTGTATAGGTCTCGTCTTAGATTTTTTTGCAGGGAAACTACTCTCCAAATGGGAAGGACCTTTTGTTATCAAGGAAGTGTACTGTTCAGGTGCCATCAAAATATCTTCTCTGAAAGATGACACAACACAGGTGGTTAATGGTCAAAGACTAAAACATTATATTTCCGGAGATTCTTACAATGAAGAAGTGGATGTCATTCAAATGGTGACTCCAGAAGAATTTATCAAGAACCAAACACCAGAAACTACAGAGTTCGTCTTTGAATAGGTAAAAGTGGTGAAAACAGAAGGTTTGTGAAACTCCAATCTTTTTATATTTTTGATGTTTTTAATACATAAGGGAAGTTACGGGAAGAAACTGAAGAGGAAACAGATCCCGGGGTGGACAAACCCACCCCAGGCGCGGGCCCAGCCTGGCCGCGCCTGGAGGGGGTTTGCCACCCTCAGACTCCGTCTCCGCTTTGTTTCCATGTCAAAACCTTCCTTATGCATTGAATCTTCGTAATATATAACCCCCTGGATCCCCCGAGGTTCGTGCATCGTGTTTTTGTCGTGTTTTCGTTTCAATCTATTTCTGTCAGGAAATCTTCTCAAGTTTAGAGCACCATGGCCTCCGCCAACGACAAAGGCAAGAATCCCGTGGAGGTAGAGTTGGAAGAACACCACCACCAAAGGAGTGATTCATCATCAGGTTTGGCATCCCCTTGGCTTGTTCCAAGCTTGGGGGAGTGCCACGGTATCACCACCATTATCCTTCATATTTTACCTTTTTAGTGGATTCATATCTGTGGTAGAGAGGTTATCTTATAGTTTGGTTTGCATGTGGAAGTATCTCTCCTTTAGTTGATTATCTATGTATCCCTTGGTGTGAGTGCCTTTATTGGAATATTAATGAGAAGTCCCATCTTTTACTTTTTGCACTTCTTATTTTTAGTTTGCAAATCTCTATTATATGATGGATCTTGTTGTTCAGTATTGGCACCACTTTGGGATCATCAAGTGGATCTAAATTGGTTTTGGCAAACCAAGTTCTGGTCAGTGGCATTAATTTGAAAGAAAAAGAAAGAAAGAAAAGGCTTACAAGTATTTGGTATCATTTGTTTTCTTTCTTGTTGGCTCATAAGCTTAGTATTCTTTATTTAAGATTCTTTTGTGTCTTCAAGGAAGATTGCATGTTTGGCTTTATTACTTGTATGTTTGCTTGTTTCTTTCAACTCTCTTGCTTGCTACCCAGCCTTGCTAGCCAAAAACCTGTTTTGAGAAGGCATACTTTTCATGTTTCCAAAACCCCTTTGAACCAAAAACTTTTGCCACTTGTGTCCACCATATCTACCTAATAGCTATTGCTATTCCCAGCATATTCTCAAGCTTCATCTACCTTTCAAATTAAAAAGTATTTTGTTATGATAAAACTAGTTAGTAAAGCTCTCACGAACTTGATGGCGCATTTTATTTACTTGTCGCTAATAAACTTGAACCATTGTGGACATAGAAGTTGTATATGCTTGCATCTATACGTTGGGATTAGCAGAACTGTGCTGTCATGGGGAACGTTTTCAACATTGCACTTGTACCTTGTCGTACATAGTTGATATCGTGCTCTTTTGTCCATGGATGTCAACGGTGTGAAATAAAGAGGGAACTTGTAAGTCCATGGAGTTTGTATTCTGTGTTAGAGAAACGCCTAGGCCGCTAGTCTAAGCCATGCTTAATCATGGTGGAAACTTGCAGCATCACCATAGTGAGTCATCTATGCAGCATCCTCAATAAAAAAAGCTATATGCATAGTAAATAAAAAGATTGCTGAGATGCTCATTGTCTGCTTGCCTTGTCATTTTGGTTATGGGAAAGCTCCTGTACCATGTTCAAGGGGTACCCCGTTGGCGGTTCTCAATGATATGCAAATACTTACAATGACAAGAACTTACCTGGATCCAAAGTTGAGTATGCATGAGGAGTGGCCCTCATATTCAAGGGACATGAGATTGCCAACTTATATTTCGTCAAGCATATACTCCATCTTTGTTCTCTTTAACCTTAATCATCTAAAGATGCTTATGATAGGGGCAATGAGGGCTCAAAGCTAGTAAGTACCATAATCTTTTGGAAGCTCTTTATGGCTTGTAATCCCTGCTACCCTCTGAGAAGGGACCTTTCTACCAGTTACCAGTTGAGTCAGTAAACCTACTCCCTCTCTATCTCCAGCAAGCTTTTGAGTTGTTGTGTTTCAAGCATTCATATGGTGATTTATTCAATCATGTTCTTCATTTTCCTTGTTTGCACAAAACTCTTATCTATTGAGTATTACTTTGGAAGCCTTCATTTGTGAAAAACCTTTTTGAGCAAAGAGTGCTCTTGTTTTGAAACCTCTACAAAAAGCCTTTGTGAAACTGTTTGCTAGGTGTTCTCTGACCAAGAACAAGTTTGCCAAATCCAATTATGATTTATCTTTATGCATCTCTATTGTGACTGTTGTACTTGGCTACAAGCTAAGTTATATAATGATGAGTTGCTTTCTTCTATGAGTTGTGCAATGGTAAGTGTGATGCTTCTTGTGCGTATTATTTTATCAACACTTCACTCCATAAACCTGTGGACATGTTTACTGAGCTCAGTATTCGCTTGGGAACAAGCGAAGTCTAAGCTTGGGGGAGTTGATACACCCAATTTGCATCAACTTTCTATATCATAATTTACCTCTATTCATTGATATTTGTCTTATTATGAGGTATTACTTATGGCTTTTCATCTGTTTATGCATGTTGGATGATTCCTGGAGGATGGACTGCCAGAGTCTGGATTCTGATGGAAAAGACGACGTTTCGGTGCAATTTCGCGAAGATCAGAAAAATACCAGAAAAATATGGAAACATATTATTTTACCGGACGACGAAGGAAGCCAGAAGGAGGAGTGAAGAGGGGCCTCAGGGGGCCCACACCCCCTAGGCGCGGGCCCACCTGACCCCGCTCCTAGGGTGGGTTTAGCCCACCTGTTCGGCCTCCGACTCTGCCCTTTCGCCTATATCTTCCCTACGGAACCCTAACACCAGGGGCGACCACAGATAGACTTCCGCCGCCTCTGGGAGGCGGAAAACACCGAGAGAGAAAGATCTCTCTGGCAGACAGATTTTTGCCGGGGAATTCCTTCCCGGAGAGGGGAGACCGTCGCCATCAACACCATCATTAAGCTAGGCTTCATCGAGATCATCATCATCATCTACACCATCATCTCTACCAGCACCATCATCACCACTCTGTCTCTCTGTAACAATTGTGTTGGATATTGCTTAGTTCATTAGGGGAAACTTTCCCGGTGTTGATTACTATTGTAGTTGATGCTTGTGAGTGGAACCATTGGATTATTGTTTATGTTCAGATTGTTATTCATTATCATATCATCTTTGATCTTGATCCATATGATGTCTTGTGAGTAGTTCGTTTAGTTCTTGAGGACATGGGAGAAGTCATGTTGTTAGTAGTGAATCTGTGATGAGTTATTATTCAATGGTTTAGTATTTAAGTTGTGGTGCTATTCTTATAGTGGTGTCATGTGAACGTCGACTACATGATACTTCACCATTTATGGGCCTAGGGGAATGCATTGTGTATTTGGCTACTAATCGTGAGGTTGCCGGAGTGACAGAAACCTGAACCCCCGTTAGGGCACCTTTGCACAAGGGAGCGTAGGATCTCAGAGTTTAAGGCTGTGGTTAGATTTATATCTTAATTACTTTCCTGTAGTTACGGATGTTTGTAGGGGGTTTAATCACAAGTATGTATTAGTCCTAGGAAGGGCGGTATGTTAGCACAGGTTCACCCACACAACACTTACAAACACCAGAGAAGAGTACTCAGCTATTTGCAGCGAAAGGACTTGACAGAATTTCCATGTGTCCTCGAGAACGTTTGGTCCTTATAAGTACTTCCACCGGCTTGTCCTTTGCCAAGAAAGGATTGGGCCACTTGCTCCGTTTGTTCGTTACTTTTGTTACTTGCTCCTTGTTTTGTTGCCTTGTCAGAAAACCACTAAAAATCCGTTTGCTAAGTATTCACAGGGATTTCCTACTCCATACCACTGTTCAGCACCTTCTGCTCCTCGTTGGGATCGACACTCCTATTTATCGAAAGTACTACGATACATCCCATACACTTGTGAGTCATCAACACGCAACTCACCGACACCATAAAAGGCTCACCCTATTCTCCCGTGAGCTCGCCACAAAGGCCTAGTCACGATCCACTAAGTTACAATTGCAGGCGGTCACCAAAACCCATACAAGGTTGGGGCTATCTTCATAACTCAATTGGAGGCTCCCAACAACAATGCCACAAAGGCCACAAGGCCACAAAAAGTCCACAAGCTTGAGGCCACCCCACAAATGAGGCCTCAAGAAATCAACACACCAACCACACAACCGTCCAGGGTTCCAAGAACCCAAGAGTAACAAGCCCACAAGCTTGCACTCGCCAAATCTCCATGGAGAACTCAAACCTATGCAACAAATGCAAGGGCAAGTCCTTCACTCCCAAATTCCAACAAAGCTACAAAATCTATTGGGGGAATAAGGGAGGAAGAACACAAGAGGAGAACACAAAACTCTCCAAGATCTAGATCCCAAGGATTTCTTCACAAAGAAGAGATTTGGTTTGGTGGGATTATAGATCTAGATCTCCTCTCTCAAATCTCTCAAAGAGATGCAAGAATCATTGCAGGGAGAAGGTAACATGGCAAGCTTTTGAAGGTCAACAATGTAGGAGAGAGAGTGAAAGAGCTAGCAAAAATGACCTCAAAAGTTGGGGAAACAATAGGGAAGAAGGGGCCCTTAAAAGGGGCAATAGAAATCTGACCATTTGGGTCAGATTCGCGCACCACCAGAATTTACGGTGCTCCACTGGAACTTCCTGTAATAGAGACACAAGATACAGAAGAAAACAGTACTTCACCGAAACTTGGGTCGGAATTTGGGCCGGAATTTCCGCTCAAGCAAAAACGCTGGACATCATTGCACGGAAATTTCAATAACTTTTGATTCCGGATTCCATTTTCGATGATCTTAGGCTCGTTTTGAAGATAACGAAAAGATCTACAATATTGTACAAAGAAACATCATAGTACAACATGGAAGGATAAAACCAAATTGAGAAATTTATGACCTCTCTAAAAGTGATGAACGGGTAAAACCTCCAAAACCCAAAAGACAAGAAGTTAAGCTTGGAAACTCCGATTGGGATGAAACCAATTTTGTTGGAAAAATAAAACCAAGAGAATCCAACAAAAGGTGAAATTATGGATACCACAAAGGGATACAATATCAAGTATATATATGTGAGATATCTCCTAAGGTGTGGAGCCAGAAAAACCCGCATGATCAAGAATGCAATAAGATATGCAAGGGAAATCCCTATTTAATGAACTAGAGTTTGTTATGATGATAACCACAATATCTAGATCGTCTCATGGACAAGAACCAACTAACAACCAAGAAAGATGATGTTATTTATGCAAAGGTTTGAGCTCTTCCCGAACGATGTGATCGAGACACCCGCTTGACAGCCCCTCTTGATAGTACGGCTATCTATCCTAAACCCGGTGTCCCAACTAACAACACGAGACCGGCAAAAGAGAAATCCTATCAAGATCATACCTTTGACTTGAGCAATCCACTTGAGATTGATATAGACCGTCTTGACCTTCTCAATATGGAACACCTTTCTTGATTGCTCTTGCTCGCTCTTGCTTGATGAAGACTTTCAAATTGCTCCCCCATACTCCAAGGGGAAACCTCTTATTTGAACTTGTCTTCATCACTCCATGATCACCAAGGATGGAAAGCTCCAAGCATGATATATTATAGAGAAGGCGCATATTGATATTGCACTTCTTCATCCCTTCTTGAGTGTTGATCCGTCGAGATTCAACTCTTTGCACTTATCTTGATCAACCTTTAAGTTCCTTCTTTCTTCATGATTCCAATGGGCACATAGCCCTTGGGCATATCTTCCCATCCTTCTTCATTTCATCATATTCGATACCAACACATGGTCCAAGTGATGTCAATGGACAAATCTACAAGTGAAACTCAATTTATACATTAGTCCATAGAGATTGTCATTAATTATAAAAACCACACATGGGGTCATACATGCCCTTTCAGGTTGGCTCGTGGAAGTGAAAGAGTATGAGTTTGGCGGAATATGATGGATGTATTATTGAGCCTCATGGGCGAGTATATATAGGTGTACATGTGATCATCTTGGAGTACAAGTCAAATTAGGATTGTACGTAAACATATCCTAACTCTATCTAAACTACCATAACAACCATATATGCCTAATACTCTAACAGGAAGAAGTTGGCCTTCTCGCCGGTGGTCACTGTCCGTCGAACACCAGAGCGTCGGTGGTGAACGAACTTGGGCTCGCAACTGTAGCTAACGTGGAAGCGGTGGCGGAGGTCCCTGACGACAACGACCATCCTGTTGTCGCACTTTTCGAGTCGCTCGCGCGTGGATATGAGGAGCATGGCGGCGCTTGAGGTTGGCGAGATCGTTGACCCGTGAGTGGCCAACGACATGGGATAGCGCTCGTCGAGCATCAAGTTGTAGACGTGCATAGTGGACGTGTCGTCGTCGGGGGCATCCATCTAGGGTGGCGCATATGAACGTTTAGTCGCCTAGTCGGTTGTGCACATAAGAAGCGAGGCGGAGGCGGTCACCGTCGAAGGCCCCTATCGGGTTTTCGTCGATGAAGACTCAGCGGCTGCGTATGGTTCGAGGTTGTTCCAGGAGGAATAGAGCAGCTGTGAGATCCAAGCACACGACTTAATAGGATTGATAGAATACTCATACCAACAAGTTGCAACTTCTTTTCCGGAAGCTCATTCGAAAAGAACTCTAAGGTTAAGTGTGCTTGGCCTAGAGCAATTCTAGGATGGGTGACCGACCGGGAAGTTGGTACCGGGTGCGCATGAGTGGGGACAAAGTGCGTAGAAAAGACTAGTGTTGGTCTATGGGGCCAGTCTAGATATCCTATTAAGCTATCAGGAGTGACACCCCCGGGGCCCAGTGGACGGGGTGTTACAAGTGGTATCAGAGCCGATCCTAGCGGTTAAACGGGTGTGTGCAGGTCAGTGGCGGGACATGTGGAGCATGACGCGTGTGGCCCGGAGTGGACACAACATGGCACATGTGCCGATGATGGCGCCCAGTACTGTCGTGGGATGCTTCGTTGGAAACCCCAAGAGCAAGGTGTGATGAGCACAACAGCAAGTCTTCCCTCAGTATGAAATCGAGGTTATCGAACCAGTAGGAGGAAGGAAACGTCTCAAAGGTGTTGCAAGCAACATGGAAACGTTCACAACACAAACTCAAGACTTTACCCCCAACGAATCAGTGAGGTTGTCAAGCTCACCGGTTTGCTGTAACAAAGGATTAATTGTATGGTGTGGAAGGTGATGATAGTTTGTAGTAAGTAAACAGGCAACAGTGAAAGATGTATCAGTGGTAAAGATTGGACCGGGGTCCATAGTTCACTAGATGTGCTCTCCCTAGATAAACAACATGGCATGAAGGGTAAACAAATTATAGCAGGGCAATTGACAGGAACTGAGCAAGGCATAATAATGCAATACTAGACAAAAAGATCCTATGAGATTCGATTGGGCAATACAACAATATACATAGACCGCCATCCAACTGCATCTATGACTAGAAGTCCACCTTCAGGTTATCATCCAAACCCCCTCCAGTATTAAGTCGCAAGCAATAGACAACTGCTTTAAGCAAAGTGTGTAAGGTAAACAATCCACTTGTTCCATAAACAAGAGACCGTTGTTTTATCCCTAGTGGAAACAACACATCTACAACCTAGAGGCATGAACCTACTATCGAGCATAAATACCCCCTCTTGGAGTCACTAGCAACTACTTGGCCAAGATAGCTACTAACAATGGAGAGCATGCAAGATCACAAACAACACAGACATGATAGAATCAAATAGACAAAACCATTAATCAATCTGACATAGTAATCTCAATATCCATCGGATCCCCGCAAACACAACATGCATGATTACAAATAGATTAGATCTTGATCATGAACGGATCTCACAAGATCTATATATGAAAGCACAAGGAGGAGATACAATCATCTAGCTACTACATGGACCCATAGTCCAAGGTGGAACTACTCACGCTTCATACCAGAGGCTGGCATGATGAATAAGAAAGCCTCCAGGATGATCTCCCCTCTGGCAGGGTGCCGGGAAGAACTTCAGATCCCCCTGATCTAGGGACGATGGTGGCGGCGGCTACAAACGGTTTCGTGGAGTTTTTATCGTGTGCCTAGGGTTTCTGCATCGGAGGCTTCTTATAGACGAAGGGGCGAGCTAGGGGGCACACCCTGCCTAGGCGCGGGGTGGGCCTACCCGCGCTTAGGGGGGTCTGGCCGCCCTGTGGCGCGGCGCCCCTCCATCTCGTCTTCTGGCTTCGTGTCGCCCATGGTAAAATATAGACTTTGGCTTTTGTCCCGTCCAATTCTGAGAATATTGATTTTATGCCTTTTTGGAACAAAAAACAGAAAAAAGGCAACTGGCACTATGGCAACTTGTTAATAGGTTAGTTCCAGAAAACATATAAAAACACCTCAAAGTGTAGACAAAGCAAAGCAAAGTAGATACTAAATAAGCATGGAACATAAAAAATTATAGATATGTTTCCAACGTATCAGCCGACACTAGACGCACATACGCGTGTCGGGTGTATGCGGGTCAGTGGCGGAACATGTGGAGCATGACACATGTGTCCCGGAGTGGACACGACATGACACATGTGCCGGCACTGGACGCACATACGTGTGCCAAGAGTGAACGTTTCTGGGGTGTGCTTGATCAATGAGGGCATCGATCTTCTAAAGGGTGTTCTAAAGGGTGGGTGTATGTGAGATCCAAGCACATGAGTTAATAGAATTGATAGGATACTCATACCAACAAGTTGCAACTTCTAGGATGGGTGACCGACCGGGAAGTGGGTACCGGGTGCGCATGAGTGAGGACAAAGTGCGTAGAAAAGACTAGTGTTGGTCTGTGGGGTGAGTCTAGATATTCTATTAAGCTACCTGGAGTGACACCCCCGGGCCCCAGTGGACGGGGTGTTACAATAGCACGCCAAGCATGGAATCCCGGCATGGAGCCCCAGCCACGACGATGGTAGTCTCGCTGGCGAGCATGGAGCCCCAGCCACGGCGGCGGGGCCGCTAGGCAGCCCTAGATTTGTCACGGTCGAGGAAGACCAGTGCCTCCCAAACTCGATTTAGGGCATCCACAATATGTAAAGAAGCACATCTTAAGGGCTATGTGTCATCTCTTAAGGTTCATTTTATACATTGTGAAGAAAATAAAGTTGTCTTTAAGCCTAAGCCACACTTTAAGCTTTTGGGTTGTCCATAAAAAATAAAAAAAATATTTTCACTCTCTCCCCTCTTGCATGGAGCAATATGACAAGCTATATGAGTCCTATCTTATAACAAATATTAATCTTATATATTGTGATAATTTCCATAAACCATATAGGTCTTACCTTATGGCAAGAGAATGTCCTTAGAGATTTCAGAGACGGGAAGGACGTTGTGGGCCTGATCCGGCTCCACGTAAGCAAAATACTGTGGTTGGTCGTAGGTAGGACCGTACATGAACATGTAGAGCTAGATTAAGGACCATATTGATTCATTTTCTGACTTTAAGGACTGTTCTGGACATAACCAGCAAATTGAAGGACTACTTACGCATTTCACTCGTCACGTTGCTGTCGGCTCCGGAATGGAATGATGGGAGGCACACGATGCACGCTGCACGGATCCCCATGATCCCCAAAGCAGCACCACGTCCAAACCACCAAATCCAAGGAAAAAGAATTCCGTTGCTGACACGACGGCGTCGCGTCCGACTCCTCCCCCACTTTCTCCCCACCACCACCTCCTCCTCTCTCCGGCTCGCAATCGCGATGCGTCCAGCCCCTTCACGTGCGCCCCTCTAACTCGCTCTTCCGGTCAACCCCGCCCAGCCGCCGCCGTCGCATCGCATGCAGACAGACGCGGATCGTCGAAGCGCATTCCTTCCTTCCTTCCCCTCGGCCACCGCGGCAGCACAAGCGCCCTTAAACTATTCCCTCCTTCCGCTGCGGTTGTCCCCTGCATTGGTTTAAAGGAGGTCCACGGAGGAGAGCCCGGGGGTCCCGCGCCCCGGCCGATGGCCCTGCATTCCTCCTCCTACGCATTGCCGGAATCCAGGGCTCGCCGCGCGCCGCCGCCATCTGGGTTGCCGTTCGCGATTGGATGCGGACAGGAGGAGTAGTAGTAGCAGTGAGGGTTTTGGTTTGGGATCGAGGATCTGGAGCCTAATTAAAGGTGGGTGCATTTTTCCTTCTGGCATTCTAAATTGGGGGATCCGTAGAGGAGGATAAGGCAAACATCACGTCTTGACGAGGCTTGGGGCTGACAGTTGTCGGGAGATTTTTTTTTTTGGTCGCCAAGATCGGTGTGTTCTTCCTGCTCTGCCTCAGAGAGCGGATTTGTTTTCATCAACGTAATTTGCAGTGCTACATGGTTCCAATTTTGCGGTTTTTTTTTGTATGGATCCTGAATGAACTGCCTGCGTATTTTCTTCAGCATTGGAGTATTTTGGACTTGGTGTTCCGACTTGGACCTTGCGACGGAAAAAAGGCTTGTTCTGGGTTCTTCAGTCAAAATGGCCTTCACCGGTGAGGAAAAAATGAAGGTGACATGATTACTGCATTTCCTTAGCCGCATTATCTGCAGATGAAATACTCGTCTTACAAAAGACTGGATCTGCATTTCCCAGGGATGTCACCCAAAACTTTTCGGTACAAAGGAGAAGAAATCTGCAAAGAGGACAGACGGTCCAAGCTGCAATGCAGGTTAGTTCGTATCCCCCCTCCACATGATGTCTACCATCTGCTTTCACTTTGGGGAAACACTGGTACATCATTGCCCTTTACTTTCCCCATGACGTATGAAAATGCCTTCGGAGGTTCGTTTCATCATATAATTCAGCAAAGTTAGATTAACTCAAGCTGTTTTAGACGCGACACACAATCTAAAACCTTTCTTAGCTAAACCTGAAAAAATATTCTAGTATTTGAATAACTCTAAACTGATACTACGAAAAAAAAGGACTCCTGCCTGTTTTCTGCAAAGCTGATAGCACGATGATGTTTTGTAGAAAAGAAATAGCAGAAAAACTGGAAACCAACTTTAGCCAAGCAACATTTTCACCAAACTGGTCCATAACTGAGCAATCACTTCAGATCTATAGTGGCAAGATTAACCAAAAGCATCGCAGAATTGATTAAGAAAACCTGCAATCCGAACAATCACTCAACGTAAAGCATCGACCATAACCCATCATCCCACTTTCTCTGAACGTGGCATCTTTTCTAAAGCCAAAACATGGCATTGTTTCAGTTTAGGAAGCACATATCAAACAGTCCAAAATTATATAGAGAATAATGTGAAGCTCCACCATAGTGATGAAACGAGGCACACATCATTAGGGTAGCTACTCCCAATAATCATTTTTCTAGGAAAAATAGTTTATCTTGAGATGATAACAGGAATTAACTGTGATGTATGCTCCTATTTATTACAGCAGGTGACCTTGGAGTAAGTTCTTGTAAGGTTGTATCCTCTTCCCCATTGAGAACACTTTCAGGTACTTTAACATCTAACTGAACCTGTGTTTTAGTATGATTATTTGGATTAAGCTGTTTACAGTTGATTTCACGTTCCGCTTTAATTTGAAACAGGAGTTAAGAGCATACGTCTCAGCCATTTCCTGGCCCAACCTTCTGGTAATAAAAAAACTGAGCCCATCAGGTACAACAGTTGAAATTTCGTATCCTGTAATTTTCTCATTCGTTTTATGCCAACTAATCTGACTCTCTACTCTCTACTTTCGTTAAACAGAATATTTGTCTCTACCTGGAACGTTGGTGGGAAAGCACCAACTGCTGAACTGAACATGGATGATTTTGTTCCACCTGATGATCATTCAGATATTTATGTGTTGGGGTAGGTCTTCCACTGATCTTTTAGCAGATATGGGAATATTCTCTGCCAACGTTACTAGTTAACGTGCATGTTTAATGCTTGAGTATTAATTTTCTCATATAAAAAGATTCAGTGCCTAGCTGAAAAAGCTATGAGTAAACCTTGCTTGTCGTGGTAGTAGACTGTTATTGAACACATTTAGTATTTGTATTCAGCACAACGTATCCTGGTTCATTTTCAAGTTTCAATGTTATCTAGTGGATTTTTCTTCTTCATGCCATTAATTCTGTTCATTTAATCTTTGAACAGTTTTCAGGAAATTGTTCCGCTCAACGCTGGTAATGTGCTTGTGATAGAAGACAACGAACCAGCTGCAAAATGGCTTGTTCTTATAAATCAAGCATTAAACCGGCCTGCTGACAATGATACCAATGTCTTTCAGCATCCATCTCCCTCTGTCGAATCTACCTCCTCCCGAGCTTCTTCAAGCCTCGATAATTCATTCTCTGACTTAGCAAAAACAGCAACTGGTTCCACAATCTTCCAAAAGTCTTTCCTGAAAGCCATTAGTAAATCTTTCATGCCACTCCACAGAAAACAACTTAAGGCCTGCAACTGCCCAGTTGAAATGATCAAATCATCTTACAGGGATGCTTGCTTTCGGCGCCCGAAAAAACATGTTGACGAGACTGATTCCTCGGGAGAGGAAGAGAAAGAGAACACGATGAATTCTTGCGGCTCTGTTCTAAGCGAAGTAACTTCTGCTCCCACCGCAAGGGATCAACTAAAATATAATCTCATAGTGTGCAAACAAATGGTTGGTATTTTTGTCACTGTTTGGGTAAAAAAAGAATTAGTGCAGCACATCGGCCACCTAAGGACGTCTTGTATAGGGCGAGGAATTCTGGGATGTCTTGGAAACAAGGTCAGGACTGAATCAGATTGAAGTAGTCCTGTAACTAATTATCCGTATCCTGAATACACTTCTACTGCAGGGATGTATATCAGTAAGCATGACAGTGCACCAGACAAGCTTTTGTTTCATCTGCAGCCATTTGGCTTCAGGCCAGAAAGAAGGCGACGAATTCAAAAGAAACTCTGATGTTCTGGAGATACTGCGACTCACACTGTTTTCAAGGATTTGCAGGAGAGCTGGGCGAAGAATTCCGGAGAAAATTCTTGAGCATGAGTAAGAATGCAGTGATATTTATGCTCGTCTGTTACATGTCAGTTTAGTATTCTGGAATTAATTAGTTCATTCTTGGTCTCAGTAAGGTGATATGGTTCGGGGATTTGAACTACCGTATTGCACTGAGCTACGCAGATACAAAAAAGCTTTTGACAGAAAATAATTGGGATGCCCTTTTTGAAAAGGACCAGGTAACATCTTATTAGTTGAAACTATTACTTGTTGTTAAGAAGTTAGTACTACTAAATATATCGAAAAGGTGACATAAATTTTTCAAAAGATTTCCTTATTTTCACTCAAACAGTCTCCTCTTCTGCAAATTTCCCCTCCCTAATGTTTACATCATATTTTGCTCTTCAGCTTAAAATTGAACGGGATGCGGGGCGAGTGTTTAAGGGGTGGAATGAGGGGAAGATATATTTTGCTCCCACATACAAGTACTCCTATAACTCGGATGCTTATGCTGGTGAGACTGCAACATCAAATAAAAAGAGGAGAACGCCAGCATGGTATGCACCATTTTTTACTAGTTCTGACAAAGAAACCCTGTTTGGAAAAACAATGTCCTAATATTCTATTCCGCTGTCACAGTAGGCACAAACATAGGGTTTCTGTGTTTGCCGTGCCATCTTAAATCCTACAAAGTTGAAAGGTTGTTTTATTACACCATAGGGGAAGCATAGGTATTGAAGAGTTTCTTCTAGAACATGCAAAACATTTTGCATATCTTAGAACATAAAAAATCCTAAGGATTAGAATCCCACCAAAAATTCTTTGAGAATTATCTGAACCAAACAGGCCTGATAATGCAGTGTGATATTACCATTGCTGTCCACTAGGAGAGGCGTAACTCCTTAATTGCTTCCATGCCAAAGTAAATTAAAATAAATAAACGCTGCATGAGGTAGTTCTAATATACAATAATCTTGCTGAACTTTCAGTTTATGATCCTGCTGTGTAAATGATTTGGTGAAAACTTAGTTCCAGTGACGGCAAGTATTATGCGTGTGAACCACCTTTTGCTTGAGCTATTGCATTGCATATGTCTCAAGTAGTAGAACTTGCTCAGGTGTGACAGAATCTTGTGGCGTGGAGATGGCACTTCACAGTTATCCTACTACCGCGGGGAGTCCAAATTTTCAGATCATCGTCCTGTCTGTGGAACCTTCATCGCCGAGGTTGAGGCACTCGATAGAAAGGCAAGGAGGCGCTCGTCTAATGCTGACATGAGAATCGGTGCTGAAGAGCTGTTACCAAAGGACAAGAATAAGGGTAAAGGTACTGCGCTTTTTCACACACATTGGTTATTTTCTAGAAAAATTATATCGTAAGTTTTGGTATAGTAACCCAGCAGGTGTATGTATGTCAAGCGCAGTACAGAGCAATAATAGACTGCCTCCCTTTCTTTTTCCGAGAATGACAGTGGGGAGAACTGCCTCCCATTTTCATTACTGGTTAGGTTACAACAACATTGAGTAAAACATGATTGTTTAACTACAGAAGTTTCTCTCGCATTCTCTCCTAAGATACATAGAACTATCTCGAGAGTCAGGCTTAATATATTATGAACCCGAAAATTGATATAAAAAGGTCATTACTGCGGGAACTTAAGCTCTGGACTTGTACAGAAGGCTGATCAGTACTTCCATTTTGCAGGCATATCACGGAGTCTGAGCTCTAAAACACCACAATAGTGTGCATGCCAGTTCTAGGAAGAAAAGACTTTTATGCATCAGTTCTGTCTGGATGAGGGATAAAACCCAGCCTTGGTGCTCTTCTTTTGAACAGAGCAACATGCTCTGCAGCGGGTGGGTATAGCTTGTCCGAACAATTGTCCAGGAGGAGGAAGGATAATGTATAGGGAATTTGGTTATTCTTTCCAACGTCATTGCAGAGAAAAAAGCACATGTTTTCTTTCCAACGAAATGGTTTAGTTTATACAGTAGTATGATTAAACCAGCCAATATCATTTGGTCTGTGATTTTTGCAATGTGGAAGAATAATTAGTTGTGCTCGAAGCCACGAAGATGTTGAAATGATCGATACGCCTGTTTTTGTGATTGCCAGTTTCATGAGAGTTGTGTGGGTGCACTTGGTGCTATCGATTTCAGTAGAGCTCTATTTGTCTGTAAACTGTGATGTCCTGTTATTTCTCCTGGTTGCTTTGATGAACGTTGTTATTGTGATTGAAGCGTGGCAGGAAAACCATGGAACTAGCTTAGTTCGCAGTGTTAAAAAAGATCGATTTCGGGCCCAAAGTTCAGAGCAGGAGAAAACAAGTTTTGTTGTGAAGCTGTTCGTCCGTGCTTCAGTATATATCTGGTCAAATTCAGAAATATTTGATGGTACTAAAGTCGGGCGACAAGAAATCGTTTCTTCAGTTCAATACACACAAATTCAGATGGGGAGTGGATGGATGGGAGAGGCGGAGAGCGTAGGTAGCAGCTGAGGAATTGAATGGAACGGATCTCGACATTGATGATGAAGCCGACAGCGCTGGGTAATATCGATCTGTGCCGGCCGGCCGGCCAGTGTCACGATTGTCTTGCCCTGCCGACGGCGATTACAATGCTTCTTCCCTCCCACGCACGACGGCCAACCTATCCCACTCTCCCAACTTCCCCGCCCAAATGAATGCCCTAATTCATCACCGAACACTCCACGTGATCCCACGGCTCACCGTAGTAGTACGAAAATTAATGTGATTTATTTATGATTTGCTCTAGGAGTAATAATACTAAGAAACATGTATAAGTAAGTAACGAGACGAAGATAGCAATGCAAAACTAGAAACTGCACAGAAGGTCACCGTCGCTAGCAAATTACACGAGTAAAGGAATTACCACAAGGAAGAAAGGAACAAATTAACAAGAAAAAGAATCTCTCGTGTGCAACAATAGACAATGTGAGGCAAGAATGTAATCATCGGGCTAGACGTGTAAAGAGAATGTCACAGCCCCAAACTCTTGTTGGTCTAGAACATGGCGGCGGCCACCATCACTAGCGGTAGTGTGGCGAGGGCGACGAGGCCGCGGGCGGTGAAGCGGCGGGAGGCGGACGACTTGGACGGCGATATAGACGGCGGGTTGTCTGCACAGACCACATGACGGATGAACGTCAGAAGCAGAATTTAGCAATGTAGTAGTACGAAAGGATAGTGACTAGTACTATTGCAATTAACACCGAATAATTAGACCATCTTGAAGTACTCCCTCCGTCTCGGTTTATAAGACCTACGCGTATTCCTAGGTCGATAAATTAACCAACTTAGCATGAGATACATAAGATAAAAACTATACTATTAGAAACTTCAAATGTTATATTTTCTAATAATATGATTTTTATATTATATAATTCATATTAGCTCATGCGGACGACCTAGGCATACGCGTAAGTCTTATAAACTGGTATAGAGGTAGTATAAACAGGAGAACAATTAAGAGATCTGCTCAACATCCGGCAGAACACTAGAACTATCATCTGTTCTCCTATGAAGAGTGGGATGAAATATCTAGAGAATTTGCAGACCCAATGCCTCATTCTAGAAAACTGATGTTTGCAAAGTAATCTTGCTAGCAATGAAAAATCGTTGTACAGTAGTAAAAGGATAATAACTTCTGATTTTTCAAGTTAGGTATGCGGTGCAATCATGTAAGTACTCTAATAAGAGCTACTCCAGGCTGAAGAAAAAAGGACTGAAGAAACACTGTAGTAGTAGTAAAAAGGACTGAAGAAACAGGGCAAGCAGGAGTAGTAATGGCTTACCAGGCATTTGTGGTCCAGTAGCGGATGGAGAGATGCCTGTGAATGGCGCTGCAGAAGGCCCAACAGGGACTCCAAAAGCTGCATACATATTAATTTTTTTTTGTGTTAATAACTTACTACCACTACTATACTTCCGTAAAACAAAATTCACCGGGTTCCTTTTTCTTGCGAGGAGATCTCGATGAAATTTGAAATTTGAATCACAAGATTAAGTTTGAGATATCCAGAATTTCAGACAAGGTTGGTGGTCTTAGACTACTACTGTGTCTATTTGATAAGTGGGTCATTCATCACACTAACGCTAAAACTACAGAGTGATATGATCAAGTAAACTCTCTGCGCATACATACAGATCGGTGAAGCGCGGTCTCAGACTCAACCGAGCATCGTAAATCATTTTGCTTTTCGTCTACGTGCATTTTTACAGAAATCTGGTTCGCTAAATTAATGTGTATTGAGATGGATACCGTACCTGCGCATGCGCTGAGCGGCGGCGCGTTGAGGCCGCACACTCCCGGCAGCGCCATGGCGCGCTTGTAGTCGACGCTGACGCCGTATGACTCGCCGCCTCCGGCGAGCAGCTGGCAGAGGCAGACGGGGTTGGACTGCAGCAGGCCGTCCAGCTCGGGGCAGCATGGCTTGTCGGGGTGCTTGGCCGTGCTCCCGCTCTCGACGTACGGCAGGCAGTCGGACATGTTGAGCACCGCGTCCATGCACTCCGGGCTGATCGTCGCGCCCGGCGCCGGCGCGGCCGCGGCCGGGGCAGCCGGGGCCGCGGGAACGTGGGCGGGAGCGTGGGCAGGGGCGGGGGCGGATTTGTGCGCCGCCGACGCCGTCCCCACCGCCACCGCGAGCGTCACCGCGAATATCATCAGCCGCTGCGTCGTCGCCATCGGTGGAACTGATCGATCGAGAAGTGCGTGCTGGTTCACTTGGGAGGCGTATGGAGGCGAGGAGTGTGCGCGTCTACGAGTACAATGCGTGTGCTTATATATAGCGGGAAGGGAACTAGCGGAAAAGTTATCGCTGCAGGTGGAGCGGTGGTGTGGTGTGCACCCAAGTGGGCCGGTCGGTCGAGCTAGCTAGCTGCGTGTGTATGGCTCGGTGCGTTCTCGTCCTGGACATGTCAGTGTTGCTCTCTGGTGGGTTAATTAGAGTGGGTAATGCACTGCAGTAAGCACACCCAGCTGGGAGTACTCCTGGGTAGGAAATGAATCACCGAACAAACCAGTCCGTTTCAAGCAAGTAAATTCGAACGTCTAACTCCTCTGCACTTTGCAGATTTAGACACGTGTACGTGTCGTATGGTACGATTTAATTCGTATCGTGCGGTGCCGTCCAATACTGCAAAAGCATACTGTTATGGAGAGCTACTGATGACGACGACCTGTCGAAGCAGCTGCATGCGTCGATTCCGTGCTGGCACCGGCGGTGTGCAGCCAGGCGCGATCCGTCACGGAGCGGTGCCACTGTATACGTAGTACATGTACGGGAGGTTCGGAACTGGTGGTAATCAAACATTCGTGAGCTGCCGTTCGTTTGGGTTAGTTATTATTAGGTCCAAGACCGGTCAGATCCAATAGTAATCTCGGCCGTCCGGTCGGGTCCAGTACGTAGTACACCGCGCCCATCCTGATCGATCTGGACCGATCTATCTCGCCGGCTAGATGATGCTGCTGCTCGGCTGCTCGCATCGCCGTTGCTGGCTGGGACACGCGACTACTACTACTCCGCGCCATCGCGAATGAATGCGGGCGTGAATGCCGCGCGGCAGCTGTACCGGAGTACTGTGGTAGCAGCACGAGTGTGGTGGCCGGCTGGGGCGGCTGGCCATCATCACTGCGCTGCAGCGAAGCAGCTTGGAAAATCGAAACGAAGATCGATCCCATCCATCATCCATGTGTGTCTGTGTGTGTGTGAATATCGATCGACCTTGGAGGCATGCCGCGTCATGAATGCGACTGCGATGTCTGTCTGATGCCTAGCTGGGATGGGAGGGACAGGGGTGTGGAACGTGGGCCGCGTTTCGTCGGGCTCAGACTTTAACGTGCTCAAGAAATCAGTTGGGAGGATTCGAAGGGAAAGACTGGCCTGGCCTGCTCGATCGACCGTCTCCTCTGGCGGCATTGATGAGCCGTCCTTCGATAGGAGGACGAACATGTAGACGTCGCTGTAACAATAGTAGAAACGACGGTTTCGTGTCACGCCGCAAGGAGGAGGAGGAGATGGCCATCAGGACACGGCGGCGGCACTGCGGCAGTGGGTGTTCATATGTATAGTCCTCCTCCGGATCGAACGGGATACTGCTACTGTCACGTTACATCCAACATTGCCTGGCAAGGCAATGCCACTGGCCGACCTGAAGGCTCAAGAAAGTCAACTTTATTGCCCAACTACAGCCGCAAGCAGGTTTCGGAGTACAGGTAGATCCTGGTCTCCCGTGTGCACGTAGTATTGCCCGGGAGGGGCAAGAGACTGAGCGTCACAGCATCTCCACTCGCCTATCCAGGACGCCGATCCAGATGCTGAAATTACGTCCGGACGGCGAAACTCGGTCCAGTCGCGTATTTAGGGACCTGTTTTTGTCCGGATTTCGGCGTGTTTTGGTCCGGCCTATCCAGGCCGTACCCAAGATCCCGGGTACGCCCTGGGAACGTCGGACTCAGCGAAAACGGGCGTGTGCCAGCTCTGTCGGCGAGAGAATGCGTTGTTGGAATTATGCCCTAGAGGCAATAATAAAGATGTTATTATTATAATTCTTGTTCATGATAATGTTTATATTCCATGCTAGAATTGTATTAAGCGGAAACTTTAATACTTGTGTGGTTTGTGAACAACACCGTGTCCCTAGTACGCCTCTATGGACTAGCTCATTGATTAATGATGGTTAAGGTTTTCTAACCATGGACATGAGTTGTCGATTAATATTGAGATCATATCATTGGAAGAATGATATGGTGGACAGACCCAAACTAAGCGAAGCAATTAGATCGTGTCATCGTGTTCGTCTTTGCGAAGCTTTTCTTATGTCAAATATTGTATTCCTTAGACCATGAGATAATACAACTCCCTGGTATCGGAAGAAAGCTTTGAGGTCATCAAACGTCATCCTATGAGAGGGTGATCATAAAAGTGTCTCTCAGGTGATCGGAAAGTATCTGTTGGGTTGTATGTATCGAGATGGGATTTGTCCCTCCCAAGTCGGAGAGATATACTTCGGGCCCACTCGGTAATCGATATCAACACCGCTTGCAAGCATGTGGTTAAGGAGTTAATCACAAAGTGATATCGGATTACGGAACGAGTAAAGTACTTGTTGTGAACGAGATTGAACTAGGTATGACGGTACCGACGATCGAATCTCGGGCAAGTAAAATATCGCGAGACGAAGGGAATATACATATGGGATTGATTGAATCCTGGCATCGTGGTTCATCCGATATGATCATCGATGAATGTGTGGGAGTCAATATGGGTTTCCAGACCCCACTGTTGATTATTGATAGAAGATCATGTCTGCATATTCTCAAACCCGCAGGGTCACACACTTAACGTGTCTCGACGCTAGGATAGATTGGATAATTGGTTTATGAGTTTTTGTTCGGAGTCTCGGATGGGATCCGGGACATCACGAGAGGTTCCGGAGTGGTCCGGAGAATAAGATTCATATAAGGCAGTGCAGTTTTTGGAGTTCGGAATTGTTCCGGATTAATCGGTATTGTACCGGAAGCTTCTAGAACCTTCCGGAAGGGGACCAACGTGGCCCACCTTCCGGGAGGGGGCATGGGACTATGAGGGAGTGCCCTGGCCGCATTAGCCCAGGGGCACAAGGCCCCATAGGGCCCAGCCGGCCAAGAGAGGTTTAAACTCGAGATAGACCTTCCAGAAGGGGGGGTTTCCTTGCCCCCCACTCCTTATCCTTTGGGGCCGCCGGTTTGGGCTTGGGGGAGGGGCTAGGGCTGCGCCCCCCCCTCTATATAAAGAGGGGTGGGGGCGCACCAACCCCTCACACCTTCCCCTCCAACCCTAGCCGCCCTGCTGCCCTCCTCTCTCCCTCCCGACTGTTTGTAGGCGAAGCCCTGCTGCAGAAATTCTCCACCATATACACCACGCCGTCGTGTTGTAGATCCAATCCATCTCTCCACCATACTCGCTAGTCCGAGGAAGGAGGAGACGTCGAGGTGCTGCACGTGTGCATCTCACGGAGGCACCGCCACTTGTGGTGCTAGATCGGATCGGATCGCGAGGAGGAGAAGCGAGTACGACTACATCACCCACGTTCCGACGAACGTTCCGCTGTGTGAATCTTCAAGGGTATGAAGATCTAATCCAATCTCTCTCGTTGTTTGCATCTCCTAGATTAGATCTTGGCTTTCCCTCTGTTCGCATCCGTAGAAAATTTTGATTTACTATGTCGCGAAACCCTTCAGTGGTATCAGAGCTAGATCTATGCGTAGATGTGTTTCACGAGTAGAACGCAACATGGTTGTTGCGGGCGTTGATGTTTTCTGTTGCAAGCCTCTTGTTTGTGTTCTTCTTATGACGCGGGATAGTGAGATTGAAGCGGTCCAGGCCAACCTTACGCGACGTCGTTCGCGAGACCGGCTCCGCACTTGACGTGTGGCTTGTTCCACACATGCGGCTGGTGGATGCCAGTTTCTCTCACTATAGTTGTCATGGGATTAACACCGGAGTTTGGCAACCATAATATCACCGTTGTGGCAACCATAGAATCGTTCTTAGCATCTACTCCCATAAGCCACGTAAAACATGCAACAACAAAGTAGAGGCGTCTAACTTGTTTTTGCAGGGAGTATTTTATGTGATATGATATGGCCCAAGATGTGATGTGTATAATGTATGCGATGATCATATTTTGTAATGTTTCATGACTTGCATGTCGATGAGTACACAACCGGTAGGAGCCATATGGTTGTCTTTATAATTGTGTATGACCTGTGTGTCAACTTCTTATACGCCATGTAATAGTTTCACTTTATCGCTAAGTAGTTAGCAATAGTTGTAGTTGCTATTCGTGGTGGAGGCAATCATGGTGGAGTGATGGAGATCATGCCGGCACGCACAATATGGAGATCATTGCGCGAAGATTGGCTATACCATGTCACATAAAGTTATATGCATGTGATGTTTATCCTTTTATGTATCTTATTATGCTTAGATCGCGACGGTAGCATTATAAGATGATTCCTCACTTAAAGATCAAGATAAAAACTGTGTTCTCCCCAAGTATGCACCGTTGCGAAAGTTCGTCGTGTCCAAGCATCACGTGATGATCGGGTGCTATAGACTCTACGCTCACATACAACGGATGCAAGCCAGTTTTGCACACGCGGAAATACTTGGGTCTAACTTGACGATCCTAGCATGTACAGACATGGCCTCGGAACACATGAACCAAAAGGTTAAGCATGAGTCATATGAATGATATGATCGACACTTCGTTGTCCACCATTGAAGCCACATCTCTTCTCATGATGATCGGATTAGGTGTGGTGAATTTGGATCATGTTCACTAAACAACTTGAGGGATGTTGAATTTAGTGGGAGTTCATCTAGTAATTTGATTAAGTTGAACTATTTATCATGAACATAGTCTAAATTGTACTTGCAAATACTGTAGATCACATGGCCAAGTCCAACTTCAACTTCAACGTTTTTGCTGAGAAGGAAAAGCTTAGAAACAATGGGTCTAACTTCACCAATTGGTTCCGCAATCTAAGAATCATTCTCTCTGGCGGTCAAAAGGACTATGTCCTTGGGAAAGCGTTAGGTGACCCCCTTGCTACAACTGCGCCGGCTGATGAGAAAGCTGCCTATCAGTCGCGCAAAGATGATTATGGTGTGATTAAGAGCACCATGTTGTTTGCTATGGAACCGGAACTTCAAAATTGTTTTGAAGACTATCCCGGGCCCTTTGAGATTCTCGAAGAGCTGAAAACCATGTTTCAGACTCAGGCCCGTTCTGAGAGATATGAGATCTCTGAGAAGTTCTTTAACTGCAAGATGGAGGAAGGGAGTTCCGTTAGCGAGCACGCCATTAAGATGACGAGCTAGACTCAACGCCTTGAGCAACTGGAATGCACGATTCCAGAGGAGCTCAAGGTTGACAGGGTTCTGCAATCACTCCCTCCCAGCTACAAAATTTTTGTAGTGACTCATAATCAGATTGGTTCCACTGATACGATCACCGAGCTCTTCGCAAAGCTGAAGGCTGCGGAGGTGGACATCAAGAAGGATAATCATGTGTTGATGGTCAACAAGCCCTCCTTTAAGAAAGGTAAGGGAGCAAAGAAGCCCTTCAAGAAGGGCGGCGGCAAGCGCACTGCCCCTGCTGAGAAGAAGCTCAAGTCTGGTCCTAAGCCGGACACTGAGTGCTTCTATTGCAAGGACAAGGGTCACTGGAAGCGCAACTGTCTGAAGTACTTAGCGAACAAGAAGGCTGGCACCATCAAAGGTATATTTGATATACATGTTATTGATGTTTTCCTTACTAGCCCTCGTTGTAGTGCCTGGGTATTTGATACTGGTTCGGTTGCTAATATTTATAACTCGAAACAGGAGCTACGGAATAGACTGCGGCTTGCAAGGGATGAGGTGACGATGCGCGTTGGCAACGGATCAAGAGTTGATGTGATGGCCGTCGGCACGCTCTCCTTAGTTTTACCTTCGGGATTAGTTTTAAACCTTAATAAGTGTTATTATGTGCCTGCGTTGAGCGTGAACATTATTTCTGGATCTTGTTTATTGCAAGACGGTTATTCATTTAAATCAGAGAATAATGGTTGTTCTATTTATATGAGTAACATCTTTTATGGTCATGCACCTATTGTGAATGGTTTATTTCTTCTAAATCTCGAAAGGGATGAAACACACATCCATAACATTGAGGCTAAGAGATGCAAAGTAGATAGTGATAATACTACTTATTTGTGGCACTGTCGTCTAGGTCATATTGGTGTAAAGCGCATGAAGAAACTCCATTCTGATGGACTTTTGGAGTCTCTTGATTTTGAATCATTTGACACATGCGAACCATGCCTCATGGGCAAGATGATCAAAACCCCGTTCTCCGGTATGATGGAGCGAGCAACGGACTTGTTGGAAATCATACATACCGATGTATGCGGACCGATGAGTGTTTCGACGCGCGGTGGATATCGCTATTTTCTCACTTTTACCGATGACTTGAGTAGATATGGGTATATCTATTTAATGAAACATAAATCTGAAACGTTTGAAAAGTTCAAAGAATTTCAGAATGAAGTGGAGAACCATCGTAACAGAAAGATTAAGTTTCTACGATCCGATCGTGGGGGCGAATATTTGAGTTATGATTTTCTCACGCATCTTAAAGCAAGCGGAATTGTTTCGCAACTCACGCCACCCGGAACACCACAGCGCAATGGTGTGTCTGAACGCCGGAATCGAACCTTATTAGATATGGTCCGATCAATGATGTCTCTTACTGATTTGTCGTTATCATTTTGGGGTTATGCATTAGAAACCGTCGCATTCACTTTAAATAGGGCTCCATCTAAATCCGTTGAGACGACACCGTATGAACTGTGGTTTGGTGCTAAACCTAAGTTGTCGTTTCTCAAAGTTTGGGGATGCGAAGCTTACGTCAAGAAATTGATGCCGGATAAGCTCGAACCCAAAGCGGAGAAATGCGTCTTCATAGGATACCCTAAGGAAACTATTGGGTATACCTTCTATCACAGAACCGAAGGCAAAGTGTTTGTCGCAAAGAACGGTTCCTTTCTTGAGAAGGAGTTTCTCTCGAAGGAAGTGAGTGGGAGGAAAGTAGAGCTAGACGAGGTTATTGAACCTTCTCTTGAATTGGAGAGTAGCGCAGCACCTAAAATTGTTCCAGTGCCGCCTGCACCAACAATAGAGGAAGCTAATGACAAGGATCATGAAGCTTCGGACAATGCTGCTACTGAACGTCGCAGGTCGACAAGGTCGCGTGCCCCTCCTGAGTGGTACGGCAACCCTGTCTTGACTGTCTTGCTAGTAGAAGACAATGAACCTACGAACTATGAGGAAGCGATGATGATCCCAGACTCTGAGAAATGGCTAGAAGCCATGAAATCCGAATTGGGATCCATGAGCGAAAACCAAGTATGGACTTTGGTGGACCCTCCTAGCGACCGAAAGGCCGTTGAGTGCAAATGGATCTTCAAGAAGAAAACAGACGCGGATGGTAATGTTACCGTCTATAAAGCACGGCTTGTCGCGAAAGATTTTCGACAAGTTCAAGGTGTTGACTACGATGAGACTTTCTCTCCCGTAGCGATGTTTAAGTCCATTCGGATTTTATTAGCAATTGCTGTGTTTCATGATTATGAAATATGGCAGATGGATGTCAAGACTGCTTTCCTCAATGGCAACATTGATGAAGAGTTGTATATGATGCAACCCGAAGGTTTTGTTGATCCTAAGGATGCTGATAAAGTATGCAAACTTCAGCGTTCTATTTATGGACTGAAGCAAGCATCTCGGAGTTGGAACCTTCGTTTTGATCAAGTGATCAAGAGCTTTGGATTTGTTCCAAATTGCTATGAAGCTTGTATCTACAAGAAAGTGAGTGGAAGCTCGGTGACGTTTCTGGTACTATATGTGGATGACATATTGATTATTGGAAATGACATCAACATGCTAACAATGTGAAGAGTTATTTGAACAAGTGTTTTTCAATGAAAGACCTAGGTGAAGCTGCTTATATATTGGGCATCAAAATCTATAGAGATAGACAAAGACGCCTGATAGCTTTAAGCCAGAGTACATACCTAGACAAAGTTCTGAAAAGGTTCAGAATGGATAAGGCAAAGAAAGGTTCAGTGCCTATGTTGTTAGGTAAGATATTGAGCAAGGCTCAGTGTCCAGCTACGGTAAATGATAGGGAAGCTATGAGCAAAGTGCCTTATGCCTCGGCCATAGGTTCTATCATGTATGCCATGCTGTGTACTAGACCGGATGTGTCCAATGCTCTTAGTTTGATGAGCAGATATCAAAGTGATCCAGGAGTGGAACACTGGACATCCGTGAAGAACATCCTAAAGTACCTAAATAGGACTAAAGAAATGTTCTTAGTCTATGGGGGTGATGAACAGCTCGTCGTAAAAGGTTACGTCGACGCTAGTTTCGACACCGACAAGGATGATTCTAAATCTCAGACAGGATACGTGTATATTTTGAATGGAGGAGCTGTGAGCTGGAGAAGCTGCAAGCAAAGCGTGATCGCGGGATCTACAATAGAAGCGGAATACATGGCTGATGCAGAAGCGTCAAGTGAAGGAGTTTGGATCAGAAACTTCATCACTGAGCTTGGCGTGGTTCCAAGTGCATTGGACCCACTGGAGATATTGTGTGACAACACTGGTGCCATAGCACTCGCTAAGGAATCAAGATATCATCCAAAGACCAAGCATATCAACCGCAAGTTTCATATAATCCGAGATTATATAGCAGATGGAGATCTGAAGATTAGCAAAGTACATACAGATCTAAATGTCGCAGATCCATTGACTAAACCTCTTCCACGTGTAAAACATGATCAGCACCTCAGTGCCATGGGTGTGAGATTGTTGCCAGATGTAAACTAGATTATTGACTCTAGTGCAAGTGGGAGACTGTTGGAATTATGCCCTAGAGGCAATAATAAAGATGTTATTATTATAATTCTTGTTCATGATAATGTTTATATTCCATGCTAGAATTGTATTAAGTGGAAACTTTAATACTTGTGTGGTTTGTGAACAACACCGTGTCCCTAGTACGCCTCTATGGACTAGCTCATTGATTAATGATGGTTAAGGTTTCCTAACCATGGACATGAGTTGTCGATTAATATTGAGATCATATCATTGGGAGAATGATATGGTGGACAGACCCAAACTAAGCGAAGCAATTAGATCGTGTCATCGTGTTCGTCTTTGCGAAGCTTTTCTTATGTCAAATATTGTATTCCTTAGACCATGAGATAATACAACTCCCTGGTATCGGAAGAAAGCTTTGAGGTCATCAAACGTCATCCTATGAGAGGGTGATCATAAAGGTGTCTCTCAGGTGATCGGAAAGTATCTGTTGGGTTGTATGTATCGAGATGGGATTTGTCCCTCCCAAGTCGGAGAGATATACTTCGGGCCCACTCGGTAATCGATATCAACACCGCTTGCAAGCATGTGGTTAAGGAGTTAATCACAAAGTGATATCGGATTACGGAACGAGTAAAGTACTTGTTGTGAACGAGATTGAACTAGGTATGACGGTACCGACGATCGAATCTCGGGCAAGTAAAATATCGCGAGACGAAGGGAATATACATATGGGATTGATTGAATCCTGGCATCATGGTTCATCCGATATGATCATCGATGAATGTGTGGGAGTCAATATGGGTTTCCAGACCCCGCTGTTGATTATTGATAGAAGATCATGTCTGCATATTCTCGAACCCGCAAGGTCACACACTTAACGTGTCTCGACGCTAGGATAGATTGGATAATTGGTTTATGAGTTTTTGTTCGGAGTCTCGGATGGGATCCGGGACATCACGAGAGGTTTCAGAGTGGTCCGGAGAATAAGATTCATATAAGGCAGTGTAGTTTTTGGAGTTCGGAATTGTTCCGGATTAATCGGTATTGTACCGAAAGCTTCTAGAACCTTCCGGAAGGGGACCAACGTGGCCCCACCTTCCGGGAGGGGGCATGGACCTATGAGGGAGTGACCTGGCCGCATTGGGCCAGGGGCACAAGGCCCCATTGGGCCCAGCCGGCCAAGAGAGGTTTAAACTCGAGATAGACCTTCTAGAAGGGGGGGTTTCTTTGCCCCCCACTCCTTATCCTTTGGGGCCGCCGGTTTGGGCTTGGGGGAGGGGCTAGGGCTGCGCCCCCCCTCTATATAAAGAGGGGTGGGGGCGCACCAACCCCTCACACCTTCCCCTCCAACCCTAGCCGCCCTGCTGCCCTCCTCTCTCCCTCCCGACTGTTTGTAGGCGAAGCCCTGCTACAGAAATTCTCCACCATATACACCACGCCGTCGTGTTGTAGATCCAATCCATATCTCCACCATACTCGCTGGTCCGAGGAAGGAGGAGACGTCGCCGCCACTTGTGGTGCTAGATCGGATCGGATCGCGAGGAGGAGAAGCGAGTACGACTACATCACCCACGTTCCGACGAACGTTCCACTGTGTGAATCTTCAAGGGTATGAAGATCTAATCCAATCTCTCTCATTGTTTGCATCTCCTAGATTAGATCTTGGCTTTCCCTCTGTTCGCATCCGTAGAAAATTTTGATTTACTATGCCGCGAAACCCTTCATGCGCCACTCCTGCCACTTCACCGAGCTCCCGCCCTTTTCCTCCCCCTCCCGCCTTTCTTCCCCATTCCCCCACTCCCGCCACTCCGCCGAGCCCGACGCCCGACATGCCGCCCAAGAGCTTCGTCCAACCCAGATCGATCCTCGGCGAGGGTTCGGCGGAGAAGAAGGCGAGGAAGCCAAGAGCGCCGTCGACGAAGACGGAGGGCATGTCCTCGGCCGAGTGGGAGAAGAGGGAGCACGCTAGCCAGATCTCGTCGGCCGATCAGAAGGACGGAAGGAGAGGGCGAAGCTCCGGCAAAAGCAGGCGGCGGAAGAGCAGACGATGGTGAAGGCGGCGACGGAGGAACATGCGATGGTGAAGGCGAAAGAAGGCGGCGGCGACGCGTTCGGCGTTGATGGCGGCGCCGTACCCACCACACTGGGGAAGCCAGGCGAGCGTGGGCTCACCCGCCGGATTCTCGCCGATCTCTCCGGAAGGCTTCCAGGAGAGCCAATCGACCGCTCGGCAGAGGTACTCCTCGTCGCCGAGTTCGACGGCGGGTTCAACCCCAACGTGATCTTCCCCTGCCTGGCGCCGCGCCCTCCTTCGGCCTTCGACGTGGACATCAACCTCCCCTACTCCACCTCTCTGGCGTACGCAAGCCCCGCTCTGCGCCGCGGACCGCTGCCTTTCGGCGGAAGCTCGACGCCCTTCGGTGATGCCGACGCGTGCAACCTGTTCAGCGGAATGCCGGGCGCACTTCCGGTTGGCATGTCGGTCGATGCATACATGGAGGACTTGATCGCAACAGGCTCGGCCTCCAACCACACCTCCTTCACGGAAGAGCAGACCCGGGCCGACGCCGAGCACGTCATCGAGTCCCAGGACCTCGCCGACATTGATGCTGAGGAGACGCAGGCCGAGCAGACGCATCTAGAGGACGCCGAGGCTGAGGCGAAAGGCAAGAAGGGGAAGAAGAAGCCGAGCACTTCGGCGGATGCTCGGCTCAAGTGGATCATGACCAAGGACACCTGCCTCGTCGAAGCTTGGAAAACGGTGAGCATGGATCTGATCACCGGTGCTAACCAAAATTCCGACAATTATTGGTGGCACGTGAAGGCAGCGTTCGACGAGCGTAGCATGTGCGACCCAAAGTATCGCAAAATCCACATGAAGCGAGGGGAAAAGGCTATTACCAATAATTGGGCGATCATCCAGACTGCCTGTAGCAAGTGGCACAGCTGCGTGGAAGAGGTCGACCGCACACAAACCAGTGGGGAGAACATGGACAACAAGGTACTCGCGAACACTATCTTTATCGTGCACTCTCTTCCATTTTGACAAACTTGACACACTTTTATTTTGCAGTTGCGTCGTGCACTTGCTCTGTTTCGAGAGGACATGAAGATGGAGTTCAAGTTCCATCATGTCTTCGAGCAAATCGAGCATTGCGAGAAGTGGCGGGACACTCGCCTGAGTCTCTCCAAGATCAAGGACGGCGTCTACAACCCCGAGGCCCCGGCCACTGCTGCCAGCGAAGGAAGACCTGAGCTCGGCCAGAAGAAGGCGAAAATGCTCAAGGCCGCCAGACCTCCCGACGAGCATCTCCAGGCTTCGATCGAGAAATGCATCGCCGACACGAGGGCGCAGGCTAAGAAGAGCGAGGAGCGCTGGAAGCAACTGATCAAGACACAAAGGGAAAAGATGGCCCTCATCAAGGCCAACCTCACCGAGAAGAAGGTCACTTACGCCACCAAGAAGCGCAACACGGACCTCAAGTTCCTGATGGGCGGCGAGGACACGTCGAAGATGAGCTCGCCGGTCAAGGCCTGGTACATGGCGCAACGTCGGGCCATCCTGCAGGGCGTGATCACGACTTCCCCTTCCTCTGCGCCGAACGTGCCTGCGCCGAACGCTCCCACGCCGACCTCTGCTTCTACTTCCTCCAACCCGGCAGCCCTCAACGGCGAGACGGACGACAACGCCACAGGAGCCCATCCCCATCGACGGCTGAGAGCCATTTCCCCTGTTATGTAATAAAAATCTACCGCCGAATTTGTGGACGTACCTATCGAACACCGTGTGGCCAAGCAATCGCCGGCGGGAACGATAAAGATTCAAATATATCGTCGTTTTGTGTTCGCCTGGGTACTCGGTCTGGGTACACGAGTGGGAAACTAGACGTATTCAAACCGAAATCAAGTTTCGTCCGGCCAAAAAAAGTCCAGATTTCGACCTGAGTTCGGCCAACGAGTGGAGAGATGCTCTTACATCGGAGCATCCACAAATCCAGAGAGCAACAAACGAAAAGTCTTTTACAGATGCCCTCAAATCGCATGTGCCTTTTTTTCTTTTCTGAAACAACAATATCGTTTAACCATCCAAAAGGGATTACAGCAAAATCATAGCTCACGCGAATCAGGAAATGTGAAAGGAGGCTACAGATATCCTGTAAGCCTTACATATATGCACAGAAAAGCACAGTACATGCTTTGGGTTAGCCAAATCTTTCATGCAGAAAATTCTTCTTCGGATGCATTGCATTCCTCCGTGTCAGCAACCTCGCCTTCCTCTTCATCGGATTCATCGTCCTCCTTGCTCCCCGCTTCCTCGTCACTACTGCTGGACCCCGAGTCCTGCTGCTCGCCATCTTCCTTCAAACCAAGGCTGCTGCTGTCTTTGGCCGTCTCGGTATCCGGCAAGTCATCATCCAGGTCATCCGCCACGGCAATATCGTCGATCTCAAGTTCAATCTGGTTCACCTTCACGGTGGGGAACTCCAGGGGCTTATCGGGCCAGTCCTTGAAGAAATTGTTCTGGGCCATGAATTTGAACGTGTGCAGGAGCCTATGCCTGTCCCTCTTCATGTCACAACTAACAAGCTTCTGAAACAGGGTCGGTTCTCTGCTCTTGACCATCGCACGGCTATTGTTCCACTCCCTGGGCCTTTTAGACTGAAAATCTCTCTGGTCATTCCTCTGTCTCTTATTGCCACGGCCACCGCGTCCCCCGCGGTTTCCAAAACGAGAATCCCTCTGTTGTGTTCTCCATTTACTTTCCCTTTCGTTGCCTTGAGGTTCCCTGGGTTGACCCTCGGTTTCAGATAGATAGCCAGGTGGTAGTTCAGGGAGCTCAAGACCCAATTCTTTCTGCTTTGCAAGAACTTCCTTGAGTTCCTACAGAGCATGAAACGACCCTTTTTAAGCCTAACACATGTCATAGATGGAAATATTAGAATAGGGTCGTCTGAAGACATATTAACCTCAAGTCCTTAATACTGTAGGTAAAGCTTGTACTTAGAGAACCCACTGACTAAATAAGGTACTCCCTCCGTTCACTAATGTAAGACCTTCTAGAGATTTTTAAATAGTCTAGATTCGGAGTAAAATGGATGAACCTAAACAATAAAACATGTCTAGATACATTCATTTTAAAAAAAGGTTTTAAATTAGTGAACGGAGGGAATACATATATGAATCAGAAAACTAGAGCTTACCTGACGGCGCATTTGGGCCTCTTCGTCTTTCTTCTGATCATCCAACTGACTCTGAGACAACTTCTGTATTACAGTATCGGCAGTCAGTAAACGGTTCCATGTTCACATGAAGTTGCTCAGATTTAATAAAAGACGTAATTATATAAACATTGACCTTGTCTACGTTGACACTTGTAGGGTAGTTTTTCTTGCGTGCCTGTACCCACTGTTTAACTTCGTTTGGGTCATATATAATAGGAGGCCGCCTGCAAGAACACACTTAGAGATGGAACTTTGGAACCTTAGGGTACCCTCTAGTTTAGCCTAGTTCAAATAAATAAACTAGTTTCTCAAAAAGTGGTGTTTTGCCAAAATTTAGTTCATTTTTGTGTACTAAGTAGGGTAAGGGTACCCACTGCCATCCTTAAACACACTACAACATTGGAAACCAGCAAGATATTCTATTAACATGTGAACCAGAAAGGGAACCAATAACAAGTTAACAACTAAATATGTAGCAACATACAAGGATTTAATCATTTGCCAAACAAATATGAACATGCTTTAATAATTCAGAATAAAGGGGTATAAATGGTCTGGTGGTTAGAAAGAAAAATGTCACCTAGCTAAGTACCAGATATTGTTACCACAAGCTAGTTAGTAGTTAGCGCTAAAATATGGGCAAAACCACTGCAACTAATTCGTTCTACAGCAAACAGACTAGAAGAAATGCAGATATCCCAAACATGTAATGCAACTCTTACTAATATTACATACTTTCGGCCTCCTTCAGATGCTGCTGGACTGTCAAAGTGACGTCCTCCTGATGTTGGACTGTCACTATTTGTAAGATTGGGTTTTCCATCTCTCCAGTCGTTTCTTCCTGAAAAGGTGAAAAATTAACTAATGGTAGCTAAGATACAAAAATTATTGTAGATATCAATGGCATGCTCGCATGTTCTTCTATCATGTAGCTAAGGTGATCAAATATGTGAATCAATGTATCATAAAAAAATAAAAAAGCACAAAATTACACATAACTGTGGTAAATAAGATATAAAGAGCGGTATATTGGTTTGTATTTTTCTTATACTTAATTTTGAAGGGATTATGTAGGGAGAAAATTCAGTGCACGTATAATCATAAGAGGACATCATAATACCTCTTCCACGGCCTTGATTGAAATTTCTCCCTCTCCCCCTTCCACCAGATGGGCCAAATTGCCTTCCATCCCTGGCATCTCCTCTTCCCCTTCCACCAGACGGACTAAATTGTTTTCCACCCCTACCATCTCCTCTTCCCCTTCCACCAGATGGACCGAATTGCCTTCCATCCCTACCATCTGTTCCAGGGTTGAATCGGGTTTTCTGATCTGGTGTATTGTTCCGCTCACCATTTTCAGAGACAACATTAGAGATGCCATCTGATTTGTTATTAGTGTGGTTAACCTGTTACAAAATTGGAGAAACATCATTAAATCATTTAAGGCTGTGCTGTGTAGGAACAGAAAACAGTACATCAGATTAATGAGGAAACAGTGAAGTGACAAAAAGGAACAGTAGTAAAATCAGGTGAGCTCTTGAGAGCTTAGCAAATACAGGATATAGCCATTATCTAACCAATTCCTAAAAGCTTCAGCAATATTAACAGATATGTTCATAACTATACATTCCAGAACGGCCAGGAAATCATTTGCACACATTTAGGCAAAGTAAAAAGTGTGAGAAGATGAACAAACTTTGTGCGAAACAACAGAAGGGGTATTCAGAATAGATTTTGTTGTGATCATAAGGGCGGTTACTAGAAACAAGATGCACGAAGAGCTGCATTGCCGCACATCATTATCAGAAATCAGAATGTCCACAAAGTGTTATGATCTTAATTGGTCTTACTAACATCCTTCAAAGAACATCAAGACATGCCAGCTATGCCAATGCAAGATGTGTCTACGGAAACAATGTAGTAACAGATAAGAATGATAACTATTTTCTCAGGGAAGAATTAAGTATGTTTTAATAACTACTAGAGCGTGCTGACACGACCCTAAAGGCTAAATGCTTAATGTTAGTTTATAACCAATCGATCAATTCTAACAAACAGAAGAAAATTATTCACCCACCTGACTGCCCCTTCCATCACTGTTCCGATCTTTCTCATCAACATTCAGCCCAGGCTTCGGCGAGCCAGGTCCGACACCGCTGCTCTTGCAACCGTTCCCCACAGCGCCCATCATCGGCAGCGGTGGCCGCGACCCGGCCAACCCTGCACCACCAGGCCCCACACCTCCTCCAACGCTGCCGTTGCAACCATTCGCTGCGCCAGCGCCAGCGCCCATCATCGTCAGTGGTGGCCTCGACCCGGCCAACCCGGCGCCACCAGGCAGAAACGCCCCGCCGCCGTTGAAACCGGCTTGCAGGCCCTGGAAAGCCCCGAACTGGTTGGGATTCGGCGGGAAGCCCCCTGGAAAAAACGGCTGTTGTTGCTGCTGTTGTTGATGCTGTTGTTGTTGTTGTTGCTGCTGGAACACGGCGGCGAGGTACCCTAGGTTCTGGAGCTGCTGCGCCTGGCCGAAGAGCTGCATCGCGAGGAAAGGGTTGGCCGCCGCCACGGCGGCCATGGGGTTGAGGGCGCCGAAACCGCCAGGGCCGTGCTGCGGGAACGCGGCGGGGTTCATCTGCTGGTGCGTGGGGACGGGGAGGAGGGGAGGCCGCCCGGGGTCGCCGGGCCGCGGGTGGTGGGATTGGGCGGCGCTGGGGCGGGGAGGGTGGAAGGGGCGCATGGTGACGTTGATGGGGGAGGCGGGTGGGGAAAGATTTTGGGTAGGGTTTTAGGACTACGGGGTTCCGGCAAGGAGACGAGAGGACTCGGCGAGGACTGTCTGCGGTCTGACCGTTCGTTCACGCCCCCTGGCTCCTCCTACACTCGGTGTGGTCGTTTCTGGCCTACTAGTAACACTTTGTGATCTTCTTTTATTGCTGTAGAAAATACATTTTTTCCTAAAACAAAAAGGAAATACGGTTGTCCTTGCGATAGGGTTTCATGCTTTCTTAGTATATCACGGCGGCCTTTGGCAAAAGTACAAAGGAGGAAGGAGAGAGATGGAAAAGAAGAGGAAGGGGAGAGGGTACGGCACACCTAGGTCGAACATGAGACGGCACCAATGGCAGGAAGGGTAACAAGCTCGGGGCTCAGAGGATTTAGACATGGTGAGCTGATCCCAGCGTGTTACAGCAGGATGAGATTGAAGCACAGATGAGGAAAATACAGCTTTAACGTGCCATAAAAGCAAGGTAATAATCAATTTTCAGCGTTACATGTACTCCGTAATAACAATATGGCCTTCCTCAAAAATATGATCGTCTAATCAACATACATAAATGCATTAACCATCGGAACGAGACCCAGTTTCAACTTGCCAAGCAAGGTAGTACCAACTCATGAAACATCGTATAGCAATTCGGTCATCTGACGAGCCAACATACTTTTGCTACATGACCATGATGAACCGAACAATATGTGATGAAAATGAGTCAATGGCATCCTCGTTTCAATCAACAATTGGATTCAAGTAGAACACACGCGCAAACCAGAGGCAAATGACAAACTGTGATATACTTGACAGCAAACTCATGGTTTTGACAAAACCGCCAGCTAAGGATATACAAAAGAGCTGAAGGGCAGACCAGCTTTGCTTTGGGTGAAAGGACTCCAGCGCACCGGACCACTTTGAATTCTGCACATTCCTTTCTGATATACAGGAGAGCCGAGTGAGACAACGAAAATCCAAGATATACATCTACTGTGGTGTTTCGAGCATATAGAACACTGGGATGGTCCTTTTGGGTTCCGAGCAGTGCAAAATCTCTTCCTGATCTGTCCATCATCAGCACCAGTCTTTACCAGCACGTCTCATTCAAATGGATTTCTCGACGGAAAATGTCCTTGTTGTGTTGAGTTCCTGTTACGGGGTATCGTTGTAATAATAGTCTATCACAAACTGTAGGAACAGGTTGAGACTTGAGAGGAACTTACAGCATGTGGGGTTCTTGTACTTGCCCCGGGATGTACACCAGCCCTCCTGAATTCACCATAGAATCAGATAGCGTATATTAACAAACGAGAATCCATGCATTTACGTAGTTGTGTACTTGTGTGTGAGGATCAATTGTGAGTGAAGAAGAAGATTACCCTGAGGCGCAGAAGGAATATATGGCATGGTCATGGGCACGGTCAAATTCTGAGAAATCCATGACTCTGCTAAGTCCCCGGAGTATTCTGCGGGAACATGAGGATCTGGCAATGATGCTTGTAGCGAGGTCAAATCCATGAACTGAAAAGTGGAATGAAAAAACTCGTAAATAGCAACACTTGAAAAATAGGGTTCCCTTTATGACAAATTCAAGAGGGTTTCGGCAGTAGGGAAACAAACTAAATTGCAGATAGCAGGACAAAAAACAGAAGGGTGTACGAGGATATCTCGGTAGCCCTAAGATCTCAGGTGAGTTGGCAACAACTTATTCTAAAGCACATATTCTAGTGTGTTTACAAACAGAGGGAACTATTTAGCAGACCATGTTATAATAGTTACAAGTACAAACCAGAAAATAGTACTGTAGTACAGTTACACACCATGTCATTGGATTCAATGTCAGATTCAAATGCCATGTCAAACGGATTTGTTGATTTTGCAGCCTGAGACATCGTGCCCTGAAACCAAATTCAAAAGAACAATTAAGGGGACAATACAAAAACAATTAAAGAGATAAACTGACACTTGTGAGGTAAAATGGCTCCAGTTATCCAGTAGCTCCATGGCAGGCAAATAAAGCATAAAAAATCTTGCCTATACCAACTTGTTTACATACATGGACGTAGTCACAAATCCATGCATGCAAAATCACGAGAATGCATGCAGGAAGGCTCGATTCCGTGCAGTCAAAACTAAGAACTACAAGGCCTAGTATAACCTAATACTCCCTCCGTCCCAAAATAGATGTCTTAAATTTGTCAAAATTTAGATGAATCTAGACACTATTTAGTATATAGATTCATCTAAAATTTAAAAGATCTAAGACATCTATTTTGGGACGGAGGGAGTAGAATTTTTAGCAAGATAGTACTGCAGTAACTCAGAGCAGCTGAAAAACATAATACACATATGTCAAACTACCCCATGTATATATCCAGGTATGCAAAGCTTCCAATCATATGGAACTATGTCAAAATGACAAGGGGCAGAGGAAAGAATATTCCATGGAATCTTCAATCATGGACAACACATACCAGTTGGTGTTGAATTGGTGCAGGAAATGATGGCTCACCGAGGACACCAGGTGAGACATTGAAGCCAGGGAACATATCCCCAGGAGTTGACCTTTCAGGCTCACCCCTAACCAAATCCTAGAAAAATGATTCAATATGTTCAGTCCAGCATTCTTTGAGATATATTCTTTTCATCTTGTTATAGCGATCAAAACACTAGTTACACACCTGCGGAGTTCCGGATCCAACATATGGAACACCGGGTGCGGTGAATTGATGAGGTGGTACTTGAGGCATAGTATTGAATGCAAACAAATTATCAGGCATGTTTCCAGTAGATTCACCGAAGGCATTCCAGACCTGGAAAGCAACCAAGGAAATTAACATTTATAATCAAGTTTGTAAAAATAAAGTTATAAGAAATCTCACAAGCTCCAATATACCAAAATAAAAAACATCGCAGTACCTGGGAGTTTTCCTTGGAAACAGGGATCTTCACCTCTTCAGCATTTAAACTCCACTGATCCATAATAGGCGGAGATGTTTGTGTAATAATGCCATTTGGTGGCGAAGTTGGCAATGTTGAATGATCAATTGTTTTGGTAATACCATCACTCGGAGGCAATGCAGCGGGCACCTGAGCTTGCGCATTTGAAAAAGAAGTCGACGTTCCATATTGAGGTGCGTCAAAGAATGCCCACCCTTCATTTGCAGGTAATGGAGCAGCTGGTGTAATATGATGAGCAGTAGACATAGGTGCCAGTTGTTGGTCAAAGCCAGCAAACAGATCCACTGACGCAGGGGAAGAGGACGTTGATGGTTCCTGCAAAATTGACAGACTGAAGAGATCTTGTTGCACAGGATGAGATGTGGGGACTGCTCCTGCTGGTACAGATGATGAAGGCGTCACAACCTTCTGAACCACAACTTTATGTGAACTTCCATTAACATCAGAATGACCGCTAGAAATTGATGCGGTATGTTGATTAAAGCCAGCAAATAGATCTATCGATGCAGAACTAGCGCCTGGTTGTGGCATTGTTGATGTGTCAAAGAGGTCATGATCACTGAAAGCCATTGGTTGTGGTTGCACCGAAACTGGCAAATGCTGCACAGATCCTTGTGTGGGAGCAATTTGGCTGGCTGGTGAGTTTGTACTGCGCTGCAAAGCATTTGGTTGTGTTGAATGAGCTACAGAAGATGCCCCAGTCTGACGGTTTACAGCAGAAGGCACTGGCCTTTCTGTAGGTGCATCAGGTTGGACACCCGAATCGGGTGATTTATTAGATACTGAGCTACCATCAAATGATCCAAAACTTCCAGAAGAAGCTGTTCGCTGCACATACGAAGGAGATATTTTATGCCTAAGCCACTCTACTTTAAGATCTCCAGAAGTCAAAAGGTAATTTTGCTACAAAAAATGAAGATGCGGATGGGAGGATCACTAACCTGTGAATGCCGACTACCATTGAAATCTATTTGTGGAACTGCATTTGGATGCCTTTGGGACTGAGGATTTTCAGAGGATACATTTCTTGAATGGTGGACGGAAGGGCTGCTGTACCCTGTATCCTGAGAGCTAGGAGAAAGTGCATCGTTTCTCAAGTCACCGGTGCTTGAGGCTGAAAAGTCGGAAAATCTTGACCCATGACTGTCATTAGCAAATTGATCTTCATGCATCTGATCCCGGACACGACTTGGACTGTACATTAAGCTGCCGAGTTTCCCATCAAAGAGTGCCCTATCCGAAGGCCTTCGAGCAAGTGTGTTAACTTGCTTACCATATCGTCTATCCTCGTACTGACAATCATATGGTGGGCTTTGCGAGTATGAATGATAGGAGTCAGGTCTTCTTATTTCACTTTCATTACTCTTTACACTCTGTTGAAAAATTGAAACCTATAGTTAGCACAGAGGTGTGGCAAATAATGAAAAAAGTTTGCAGCATGAACACCAAGTGTTAGAAATGTTCAATAGTTGGCGAGAGCAAATGCAACACTTAGATATTCAGGATCCAAGATCAATACTCCTTTGTTTTACTTACTAACTCATTTACCTCGCCATCGGTAGCTGGCTTGTTGGTGGACTTCCCACCAGCATACTTCTTGTCTACATAAACAGCTCTGATAAATTCCCTTATCCTATCTGGTTTGCTGAAACAAAACAAAAAACTTGGTGGCATAAGAGAAAATACAGCAATTTTCATAGAACAGAATGCAGGAAGTGCCTATAAAGAACTTAAGAGTGAAATAAACTAACCTGTTGTCAGGCAATCTCATTCGCTGCCAATCCCAATCTTTTAGGTAGATATCACGTGCTCGCTGCAGTCATCAACCCCAGTGTAAGACAACTAGACAAGTCACTCTAGATGGGAAAAAGGGAACGGTTCTGAGCACAGTTACCTGGTTACCACCCTGTTCAAGAGACCGCACTTCTTGGGTAGTGAATTTAGCCATTGACACTGATTTGACACGGTGAGTAAACTCACGGCTGTTAGATAACACACAGAAAAATTACTATCAAGGGTATGGCAATAAAGTGTAGTAATTGGAAATATGTTAACAATACAACATGGCTTTATTATCTATTTCCAGAATGGCAAATTGAATGTATATGGCCATGCCCAAAGACTAGTCAGGTGTTTGGTTTAGGAATTAGCTAATTACCACCTGTCTATCTCATTCCTCATAACTCCAATCCCGATAGAAAATGAAGAATCGGACCCCGTGACAATCATGGAATGACCTTATGCCCTAGAGTTGTAGAATGATAAAATGGAAATTTTTGTATGGCATAAGGATTAGAGAAGATCAGGAGAACAGTGTAGTACGTTTTATGATAGCAGATTGTTAACTACTTGCCGACCACAAAGAGTATATGCTCCTTTGTTTTGTTAAAAAGTATCATCCATTCATAAGTGAATAACACTTAGAAATTGACACGGTCTACAATATGCATCTTTCAGCATTAGTTTTTGTATGGATATGTTAGTAGAAAATTACATTGTCAAAATAATCTTCATGATGAATCTAATGATACTATGTTCCAACTTACAAATCCAAATACTTTTACATAATAGTAGAAAAAATTAGAGAAGTTTGAGTGCACGCTTTCTAGGAAGTCATCTGTTAATGAAAGGAGATAGTATCAAATACCGCATAACATTTTCTTGCAGAGCGAATTTTGTATATAACTAAACGTATAAATATATGGTAGGCTAAATTTCTAAAGATCCAAGATACTCACTGTATCCCACTGCAGGACAAGCATGTGAAGGTCCAGAAATTGGTACATACATATTGTGGCCCCTACAACAAAACAAATAGTAATAGTGTGAATGTGGAATTCAAAATGATGTCAAGATAGTAGCATCTAGTATCAGTCAAACAGGTAAGTAAATAGTGTCTGACCTCATTATAATATTAATATATTATACATAACACAATTGCAAAGGTACGACCCAACAACAGTTAAGCAATGTGGTGACTTTTCTGTTAACTAAGTGGCTATCATTGAAACAATACTAAGAAAATCTACCACCCCAAAACTGCATAAGAGCACACTGATTGCTTCCACTGTCACGGAACACAATAAACTTTCAGCAATTTAGTTAACTAAGCAACTTCATTATCACATAAAGAGCAGCAACTGCACAAAGAAGCCACGATACCAGTAAGCTCTACAGAAATCAAAAGGTTTTTCATTAACCGACCAAGCGAGCAATCTAGATAACTTAAGTGGCAACAAAATTAGCAGTTTCATAAACAAAAGTAACTAATCAAGGGACTACCCTATTGATCAAGCAACCATGTAACCTCCTCAAGTCCTAAAGCAATGATACAGGTAATAACAACACATCCTGTATTTCCGGAGGCCATAGACAAATGTAAAATCGCCCAACCGACAGCTGAAGCTTAAGGGCATGAGCGAACAAATAGTAATTGGCAACAGAGACGATAAATTTCGTAAATCCGAGCTAATCACCCAACGCCACAGTCTCCCGCTGAACGATCCACGAAGCAGATGCAGCAATCAGCTCATAACAGCGCAATAAGCAAGTGGAACCTAGAGATTACCACACTGTTGCAGTTGATGCACTTGCGATTGGGCGGCAGCTTCATGAGGCCGCGGATGATCTTCTCGTTCCTCTCCTCCTCCCTCCGGCTCCCCATATCCCCACCGGATAAATTAGAAATCCCCCGGAAAAAAATCTGCCCGCAGAAATCGGCGAAAATAGAGCGCCTCGCCGGCTCGGCCCGAAAATTGGCGAGCCCTAGCTCGACTGGGGCCGCGTCGGGCAACGGATTCGGGCGCTGGATTGGGGATTGAGGTTCGGCGGCTAGGGTTTACTGGAGGGGAGGAGGAGACAAACGGGAATGGCGGCCGCGGCGAGCCTAGGGGAGAGGGATGGGAAGGAGAAGGGAAGGCGGAGCGAGAAAAAGGCGTTGGGGAGGATTAGTGGCTGCGAGCCGACGTGTTCGGGGGAAAATAATTAACTTGGGAAAGTTTAACGGGAACCTTTGCTGCTTGTTTCTATCGAGCAGGAGGCGTCGTGGCGTCGATTGATTCCGTGCAAAACGCCAAGCAAGGTATACCCTGCTAAGCAACGGTCTAATGCAGCATTTCCATTTTTGTTTTTAAAAATCTTGATGATGATCCACCGCCAGGCTGTCGGTCGTCCCCTGCTTTCTTTGGGTGATGATGAACACAGCTTCGTCTATGCACAACCCTCTCCAGCTAAACTTCAGAGTTCACGTCCCAAAGTAGCAATATACCCGTGTAACACTTACCATTAATATAGCGTAGTCTATTATTTCGTAAAATTTAAGAGAATATAAACCCTAAATCATGATGTCATAAACTGTTACCGTGAGACCGGAATATCACTGCATGATCGGTCGACTGATCGATGTGTCGACAACAAAAAGTGAAGAAGGCCCTGGCACCTCGCGGTCTGGCCCTGCGCGCCGCACGCGGCCGTTTGAGTAGACGAGGAGAAACAATACTTGTTTTTTAGAAAAGAAACAGTACTCGTTTGAAACGTGAACACGGAGTCATAAATCCATCGATCGGTTATTTTTTTGCATTCGTGCCGATCGTCCCTTTTCTTGCGTGTCTTACTCTTCCTCATACATGGCCCATTAGGCCCTTTTCTCCCTGTCGCTAGACCGTCATACATGATACTTATTAGATTAGGTAATAATACAACTAGTACTTAATCTGGGATGGGGCCCTTGGATTCGTGGGGCCCTGGGCGGCCGCACACCCTGCCCACCTCCGGGGCCGGCCCTGGTTCCCCTCCGTGTAGCTTCCCCGCCCAAGGTTCCATTCTTCATCCAAGACGTGGTTGCCGACTTGCTTCCCCGACGGCGCCTTGCTGTGATTTGAACTGAACCCGTGTTAGTTATTTTCGGACAGAAAGAGTGAAATTAATGGCCTAACCGATCGCACTAGGTCATGACTATTATATCGTCATAATCACACTTAAAAATATTTCAACCAAATATCTGGTTATCTTAGTTTTACACACATAGATCAAATCTCATATTTATAAAAAATAAATCATAGACATCCTTAGTGAGGTGGGCCTACCGGTTCACGGCCCCTAGCGAGCTACTAGGTCACAATAATTTATAATTGCACCTCAAATATGCTTCATCTATCCTAGAATATAAGACTATAAATTTAGTAAAAGGAAATTCTTTTTAAATTTAATTAAGTATATAGATGCAAAAATACAATACCAGATTGATATTAATGGATCGAACGTAAGATACATTATCGTGATGTGTTTCTATTTAATATTGTTGTTGTTGATACTTTGATTTTATACAGTTGACCAAACTTGGTAACTTCTGACTTCTAAACTAGCAGTAGTGCTCGTGCGTTGCACCAGATCAATACTTGGTGGGTAATTTGCTATTTGGTGGGATGTTGGCGCTGTTGAAAATATAAGAAATAATCCATACGATTTAATCCGAATAATAAACTGATAAAGCATGATCATATAAACCATACTAAAACCAATTATGCAGATCAATAAAATAGATGAACAGATTACACCTATACAAGATAAATCTATCATATCTACACCAAACGCTAGAACAAAGAACTCTAGCATAATCTGAAAAAGCCAGTTGAGGATTACATACCGTGTAGGCTGAATAGCAGCTGCAGCGGTCGCAGCAGCGTGGTCGCCCATGTTGAGATTGCCGAAGAGGTCGTTAACGTCCGGGAAGAATTCGTCGTTCGGGAACTCATCGTCGGACGACATCGTGGTTACCAGTAGTCGCGCTTAAGCGCTCCCCAAAAACCTGATCGTCCCTCACCCGTACAGGTTCATGAGAGACGGGGTTCTGGAGGCCTACTGTCCCAGCCGGGATGGGGAAGATGAAAGCGGCGACGCAAGATTCTGAAAGTAGACGTGTGTGTGAATTGATCAGGCACCGATTAGGTTTAGCGCAAACGCTTATATAGTGCAGGTCAGGGAGATCGTGGGACACAACCCACGTCCATAAAGACTGGAAACGGTTGTAATTAACGCGTCCGTTAATGACTCATAATTAGTTTTTCCAACCAGCAAAATAAAGATCGGCTCGGCGAGATTCTCGCAACCCGCGGCGCGCGCACGTCGTGACGAGGCGAGGCGAGGCAGGCGGCGTCGGAGGAGGAGTGCGCAAGGGCTTCTCTCCTTGTCACACCTTAGTGAGTGATACAACACTCTACTATATAAGGTGGTCCAACTCCTCTTCCACTAGAAATGTGGGACTAAACTTTAGCACCACTAGCATAGTCATATGTTGCCATATACAAGTGGACCAAAGAGAATTTCAGAATTTGTCTAATGGGCCAATAGCCCAATATACACCAAATTTCAACAATCCCCCACAAAGTCTCATTGGCACATCATATCACTTTTCTTCCAGAACATTATTTTATATACCGTTGTGTAGTGGAGACTATTAAGTTGAACTTCCATGTTAAACTTCATGCTACACTAGCTAGCAACTTGAATAGTGGACTATGCCTTGAACTACAAGTTTTCTGCGTGCTAGTTTTACACAAAATCTAGACCGGTACAGGGGTGTCGTCGGCTTTCCCGCAGTTTGGAGCTTATGCGTCATACTCCAAGCCCTTTCATGAGTTTATTAGAGAGCACCCAACTCTCACGGACTGCGACGTTTGACAGTCAGACTCATATAGGTATGTTCTTCAAGAGATGTTCTGCAGGACAACATCTCCGCTTATAAAAGCCACTTGGAACATATTAAGATAAATATCAATCTGCCGTATAGATTAAGAGAGTATTGCATCTTTATGGAGATGTAAATATAATATGGGGATACTCTCCTCTCATCTGACCAACATCTTGTCTTCCAGCTCTAATTTACGGGATCTCCGATCACATAGAGTGGGTTGCCACTGGGATCAACTCATAGCGTGGGTCTCAAACCCATCTCCCTCGATGCATTATCTATCATATTGCGTGATAAACCCTTTGTGAAAGGATCTGCCAGATTCTTAGATGTCTGGATATAATCCAACGCAATAACTCCGGAGTTTCTCAGTTTCCTAATAGATTTCAATCTCCTCTTCACATGCCTTGATGACTTCATATTATCCTTAGAACTGTTTACTTTGACGATCACAGTTTGATTATCACAGTTCATCGAGATGGCAGGTATTGGTTTTCAACCATAGGTAAGTCCATCAAGAGCTCACGAAGCCACTCTGCTTCAATAGTGGTTGTGTCTGATGCTGTGAGTTATGCTTCCATTGTTGACCTCGTTAAGATGGTCTGCTTGCAAGACTTCCAGGAAACAGCGTCACCACCAAGTGTAAACAAATAACCACTTGTGGCCTTAATCTCATCAGCATCAGATATCTAGTTTGAATCATTATAACCCTCAAGTACCCGTGGATACCCAATATAGTGAATACCATAACTCGCAGTGCCTTTCAAATAGCGCAAAACTCTTTCAAGAGCATGTCAATGATCATCTCCAGGATTTGACACAAATCGACTCAGTTTGCTTACAGCAAAGGAGATGTCAGGTCTAGTAGCGCTGGCTAAATACATGAGCGAGCCAATAATTTGAGAATATCTCAATTGATCTTTAGCAATCCTTCGATTCTTTCGAAGTAGCACACTCGGATCATATGGCATTGGAGAAGACTTACAGCCGCTATACCCAAAGCGACTCAATATCTTTTCCACATAGTGAGACTGAAGCAATGTAATCCCACCATTGTCATCCTTTAGTAGCTTGATATTTAAAATTACATCAGCCACTGCCAAGTCCTTCATCTCAAAGCAGTGAGATATGAACTCTTTGACCTCCTCGATAATAGTGAGGTTGGTCCCGAATATCAATATGTCATCAGCGTAGAGACACATAATAACTCCCTCGCCCCCGCCATGGCAATAGTACACACATTTGTCAGCTTCGTTTACAACAAAGCCTTCAGCAGTTAAAGTTCTTTCAAACTTCTCGTGCCACTATTTAGGAGCTTGCTTAAGACCATACAAAGACTTCACTAACTTACACACCTTTCCTTCTTGACCATCTACTACAAATCCGTCAAGCTGCTCCATATAAATTTTCTCATCTAGCTCTTCATTTAGAAAAGTTGTCTTAACGTCCATTTGATGAACGGGAAGACCATGTAAGGCAGCCAAGGAAAGTAGTACTCAATAGTGGTCAATCTGGCTACATGTGAGTAGGTACCAAAGAAGTCTTCACCTTCCTTTTGGGTATAACCCTTAGTCACAAGGCGTGCCTTGTACTTTTCAATAGTACCATCAGGTCTAAGTTTTTTCTTGAACACTCACTTACATCCTACAGGTTTGCACCCATAAGGACGATCAGTGACTTCCCAAGTACCATTAGCTAAGATGGATTCCATCTCGCTTCGGACAACTTCCTTCCAGTAGTCAGCATCTTGAGATGCATAGGCTTCTGAAATAGAAGTGGGAGTATCATCCACAAGGTATACAATGAAATCATCACCAAATGACTTTGCAGTCCTTTGTCTCTTGCTCCTTTTGGGAGCTTCATTGTCATCCTCCACAGGATCATCAGAGTGTTCTATCGGCAAAGTGGGTTCAGGAATCATAACAAATTCCTGACTAGATGAACTAGTCATCTCCTGATTTGATGAGCTAGACATACCTTTCATAGGAAAGATATCCTCAAAGAAAGTCGCATCATTTGACTCCATAATTGTACCAACATGCATGTCAGATACCTCATATTTTACTATCAAAAATCTATAGCCAATACTATGAAAAGCATATCCTAGAAAAACACAATCCACAGTTTTTTTCCAAGCTTTCGCTTCTTGGGTATTGGAATATTGACTTTCGCCAAACAACCCCAAGTTTGTAAGTAAGAGAGTTTAATCCTTTTCTTTTTCCATTCCTCAAATGGAGTCATGATTTTATCCTTTATAGGAACACGGTTTAGGACACGACACACAGTCATTAGCGCCTCCCCCCACCATTCCTTGGAAAGACCCGATGTATCTAACATGGCATTAACCAAATCAGTTAGAGTGTGGTTCTTCCTTTCGGCCACCCCATTTGACTGAGGTGAGTAGGAAGGCGTCCTCTCATGTATAATACCATGTTCCGTACGGAATAAATCAAATTCGTTTGAAAAGTACTCTGCACCATGATCCGACCTTAGCCGCTTGATTCTAAGATCAAGTCGGTTTTCTGCTTCGGCTTTATAGATTTTGAAGTAGTTCAAAGCTTCATCTTTATATTTAGAAGATAAACATAGCAGTATCTAGTGGAGTCATCAATCAACGTCATAAAGTATCTTTTTCCACCTTTTGTCAACACACATTTCATCTCACAGAGATCTGAATGTATAAGTTCTAGCGGTGCTAAGTTTCTCGGTTCCGCAACCGTATGAGACTTGCGGGGTTGCTTTGCTTGCACACAAACTTGGCACTTAGAACCTTCGATAGTGGTAAATTTCGGAATTAAACTCATATTGTCTAGCCGCGTCATGCAACCAAAGTTAATATGATAGAGTCGTGAATGCCAAACATTGGACTCATTATCATTGCAAACATGATTAATAACTTTAGTACATGAGTATGGCAAAGACAAGCGAAACAGACTTCCGCACTCATAACCCTTTCCAACAAATTGTACATACTTAGAAATTACAACTTTATTGGACTCAAAAACCAACTTAAAGTCATCTCGACATAAAAGTGATCCGCTGACGAGATTCTTATTGATGGAGGGAACGTGCTGCATATTCTTCAGTTGTAGGGTCTTCCCCGAAGTAAACTTCAGATTTACCGTACCAACACCATGAATAGAAGCACGTGAGCCGTTTTCCATCAGCACGGAAGAAGTCCTTGAGACCCGATAAGATGAAAACATGGAAATATCAGAACATACATGTGTATTAGCACCCGTGTCTATCCACCAATCAGGAAAATGACATACTGAAAGGATAGTAGGTAAAATACCGTACCCAGCATCCTTCATCTCAGTATCACTAATAACTACATTAGCGGCCTTGCCGCTATTCCCATGTTGACGCTTGTCAAAGCGATTAGGGCAGCTAGGAGCCCAATGATCAGGATCACCACAAACGTGGCAAGAGCCTTTCCTCTTATCATTTTTATTCTTGAAGTTGGTTGAGTGCGTGACCTTGTTCTTGCCATCAAACTTCCCCTTTCCTTCAGTCTTGTTCTTATTCTTGAACTTGTGGGATTAGAAGTTTTTCCTCTGCACCAAATTGGCAGTAGAACCTCCCTCAAATCCTCGAGCAGTTTTGTCCTTTGCTCTCGCCTTCTCTTCCACATGAAGAGACCCAATGAGATCCGTAATGGAAAACTCTTGTCTCTTATGTTTCAGAGAAGTATAAAAGTTCCTCCACGAGGGAGGAAGCCTGGCAATAATGCCACCGACCACAAATTTGTCTAGTAAGGAACACTTGAACTGCTCAAGTTCTTTGGCAAGTGATTGTATCTCATGAGCTTTCTCAACGACGGAGCGCTCATCAACCATCTTGTAGTCATAGAATTGCTTCATGACATACAACTCAGTGCCAGCGTCCGAGACCCCAAACTTGGCCTCGAGCGCTTCCCACGCGTCATTGCCATTATCAAATGACATATATGGGTCAACAATGTTGTCCCCAAGAACACTGAACAAAGCCGCCATAAACATGGTACCGGCTTTCTTAAAGGTCGCTTTCTGCTCAGCAGAAAGATCTCCTTCAGGCTTGCCGAGAGTGGCGCTATAGCAGTTTAGGTTTTTAAACTAGAGAACTGCTCTCTTGCGCCATCTCTTATAGTGCATGTCATCAAAAGGAGGCGGCCTAGTAGCCGCGGCTACACCAGTGAAATTTAGTTGCATATAATCAGGTTTTTGGATTGTTGAAAATATAAGCAATAATCCATATGATTTAATCCGAATAATAAACTGATAAAGCATGATCATATAAACGGTACTAAAACCAATCATGCAGATCAATGAAATAGATAAACAGATTACATCTATACAAGATAAACCTATCACATCTACACCAAACGCTAGAACAAAGAACTCTAGCATAATCTGAAAAAGCCAGTTGAGGATCACATACAGTGTAGGCTGAATAGCAGCCACAGCGGTCGCAGCAGCGTGGTCGCCCATGTTGAGATTGCCGAGGAGGTCGTTGACGTCCGGAAAGAAGTCGTCGTTTGGGAACTCGTCGTCGGACGACGTCGTGGTTGCCAGTAGTCGTGCTTGAGCGCTTCCCAAAAACCTGATCGCCCCTAACCCATACAGGTTCACGAGAGGCAGGGTTCGGCGGGGTTCCGGAGGCTTACTGTCCCGATCTGCGATGCACACTGCAAGCCGGGATGGGGAAGACGAAAGCGGCGGCGCTAGGTTCTGGAGGTAGGCGCGTGTGTGGATTGATCAGGCACCAATTAGGTTTAGCACAGACGCTTATATAGTGCAGGTCAGGGAGATCGTGGGACACAACCCATGTCTGAGTTGGCAACAGTCCACGTCCATAAAGACTGGAAACAGTTGTAATTAACGCGTCCATTAATGACTCATAATTAGTTTTTCCAACCAGCAAAATAAAGCTCGGCTCGGCGAGATTCCTGCAACCCGCGGCGCGCGCGCATTGTGACGAGGCGAGGCGGGCGGTGTCGGAGGAGGAGTGCGCGAGGGCTTCTATCCTTGTCACGCCTTAGCGAGTGGTTCAACACTCTAATATATAAGATGGTCCAAGTCCCCTTCCACTAGCAATGTGGGACTAAACTTTAGCACCACTAGCACAACCATATGCTTCCATATACAAGTAGGCCAAAGAGAATTTTAGAATTTGTCTAATGGGCCAATAGCCCAATATACACTAAATTCCAACAGACGCCACTGTCTCTCAAATCGCCGCCACCTAGGGAATCTCCTTCAAGTCGCCGACTAGGGCAAAAGCCCTAGCCCTAGCCGTCGGTCACCTCCCCTTGGCCCTCTAAACCCTAGATCGCCAAGGACCCTCTTCTACTCCACCATACCCGCTCCGGCTTAGGCGAAGCCCTGCGGGATTTCTCCTCTACCTCCGACACCAAGCCGTCGTGCTGCCGGAATCACGAGGAGATATTTACAACCTCCGCTACCTGCTGGAATAAGGGAGATGAATGTCTTCATCGAGTAACGAACGTGTGACCGACTGCGGGAGCGCTGCCGGAACGAGGCGCCGGAAGGATCGTCTACGCGTATTGAGATCGGCAAGTGAACGTCTACATCACCCATGAGAATCCAATCTCGTTAACCGCTTTGGAATCTTCGAGGGTTAGTACTCTATCGACTCGTTGCTACAATCTAGTAGATAGATCTTGGCTTGTGTATGTTTATGCGATAGATTTTTTTTGTTTTCCATGCTACAAACCACTACACCATCTAGCGAATATGCGGTAATTTTTGGCTATTGGCAGGCTTGACGGGCCATGCCGACGTGTCTGAAACCACGGCCCCGACACGGCCCCTGTGTTTCATGGGCCGGCACATGCCTGGTATGCCACTGGCCAGGCCGAGCCGGTGCCATGCTTACTTTGCGTGCCACGGATCGGCACGCGAAAACCCGGCCTGATGGCCAGATTTGCCTTTCCATATAGAAAAGGGCTCGTGAACGGAGGAGATCTCTCTGGTTCACTTCTATTTTTCTCTCCACTATCCTAGAGAAGCCAACGAAGTGGTGCACCATCTAGCGAATATGCGATAATTTTCAGCCATTGGAAGGCTTGATGGGCCATGCCAGCGTTTCTGAGACCACGACCCCAACACGGCCCTTGTGTTTCATGGGCAGGCACAGGCCCGGTATGCCACTGGCCAGGCCGTGCCGGTGCCATGCTTACTTTGCATGCCATGGGTCAGCACGCCAAAACCCGGCCAGATGGCCAGATTTGTCTATAGAAAAGGACACATGAATGGAGGAGATATCTCTCTCTGGTTCACTTCTATTTCCTCTGCATAATGTCCCATGAAAGCCAACTGAAGCAGTGCACCATCTACTGAACTATTCTTATGATTCAAAGTCTACTATTAGTTGGGATGGTGATCCATTTAGATTAATTTTGTGGTTTGTATTGAACTATGTATTTTTTGGCTAATCAATAAAATGGGACACCCCCTGGTTTTCCAAAAAAAAACTCGAGCCAGATGTCCACTGACTGTAGTGTCTTGTTTGGCGGAAATCTCTTTTGACTCACGGATGTATTTGCACCCATTGTGAGAAAACATATTTTAAAATGTTAAAAAATCGAAAAAATATTTATATATACATTCGAATATTTTATGTTTGTTTATAAGTTTTCAGGATGAAAAAATATTTTATATATCATATATAAAGAGACAAAAAGTGTCACGTGAATAGGACAAATTGCAGGATATTTGTGGGGGATATGCTATATGGGTATCCTTATAGCATGTCTCTTATCCGGCTAACCCGGGTGGCCCATAGTCGGTAGCATGGCCTATGGCCTGCTGGGCGGCCCAGTTAGACGGATCCAGGAGGGAGGCCCATGCCGGATAAAGGAAGGATACGGTGGAGTCACCAACGTACCCGGAGCCTTGGAGTACAAGATACACAAGACTTGTAATAGACAGTGTATGACTCTGTAACCTGTCCGGCTAGGACTTTTCCCTGTTACCCTAGGACCTGGCGACTATATAAGTCGGACATATGGGAGCCTTTAGGGCACAATCTAGTATCGATTCACACAACCTCGCACAGCGAACCTATCGCTGTAACTCGGCGTATTGCCCTTATAGTGATTTATAACAGGAGTAGGATTCCGCCACCGTCGTGGGATCTGAACCTGGGTAAGCTGTGTTACCTCGTACCCGTCAACCGTCTGCCTTCCCCCACGTCTCTAAACACGCACTGTGAGGACCCCTCCATGGCGTACTCGTCGGCAATACCACGACAGTTGGAGCCCACCGTGGGGCAAGAGGCGCTTCAGGCTCTTCAGCGGACGAGGACCAAGATCTTCGTGGGAATCGGCGAAACCGTAGCCATCGGTCGCGTTCTCTTCTCCGGCAACGTTCCGATCGTCCCTCCGGACGAGTTCTGGATCCCGGCGAAGACGAATCCTACGTGGTGTTTGATCGTTCCTATCGGAGACATCCACCTCTTCATCCGTGAAACCGACTCGGGCACTAGTTCCCTGGGAGTCGGAGGAGCATCAAGACCCGCACAGACCGCCTACGGGCAGGATACAGACGCGGAAAGATCAATGTCGGATCTCTCCTCGGAGTTCACCGACAAAGATTGGAAAAATTCAAGGCCCACCCAAACCGCCCCTGTGCAGGATATAAAGGTGGAAGATCACTGCAAATCCGCCGGCTTCGTTGGCGCGTCTGGACAGCAGAGATCCAAGTTCGTCGGCGTGGTTACTATCTTCGATCTGGCGCGCTGCATTCAGAGAGAGGGCGAAAACCCCCGCGATTACTTGGCCAGGTGGCTCCGTATACGAGCCGATCTGGCCCACTACCCCAATGAGGATGCTATGTATCACTTTGTGGAAGGACTGGACCATGGCACGCTTCTCCCACATTCTCTAAGACGGCAGCAGGAGTCAGGACGCCTTACCTTCAAAGGCATGGTGAACACCGTCAACAACTACGCGGAGGCCGAAGCGGCAGCTCAGATAGCGCTTGCGCTCATTGATGGAGCCCCTCCGATTCAGCCACCGCCACCACCGCCTCCGGCCACCATCGTCGCAGCTGCGCCACCACCTCCAGTCATCGTCGAGGCCGTTGCACCTCCACCACCCGTCATCGAAGAAGTCCTGGCACCCTCCGACTCTGTCATTGACGCGCTTTATGCCGATTTCAGTGCAGACTCAGAGGAGATAGATTTCAGTCCAGAGGAACTAGACTCTGCCATGCAGGAGATGGAGGAGGAGTACACGCGCGACGAGCAAGACAACAATGCCGTCGCGTCCCGAGAGGTGTTCGTCACCATCGGGACGGCGATGGATGAAGATCAACCCGGACGAGCTCCGCCTACAGCGCTGGAAAAGGGGAAGGGGCCACTTATTACTGCTGACGATGATCGCGCAAAAGTCATGCCTCCTCCGCCTAACCTAGCGCAGCAGCCACAGGAACTCAGCACCGGACCGAGCAACAACAACACTACAAACTTGCCGCCTCTAGCACCTACGTCGGCAGCAGCCCAAGTTACTCCAGCTGATAGAGTGATGTACGACAATCTCCTTGTCGAGCCACTAACCGTTGCTCATATCCGGAACGTGACCCAGCTTGACGAGAAGCGCCAACAGTTGCTGGAGGAAGCGCAGGCCATCGCGGAGCAAGGCCCTAAACTAGATCGAGATGTGGTCAACGTGCAGAAGTCCATAGAAAAAGCTAGAGCAATGGAGGCCGAGTACAAGACTTTGCTACAGCGGTAGAAGGCTAAGAAAGCTCCGGGTCGCGTCATCAACGGTCCTGGTGTACGGCGCAACCTAGTATTGGCCCCCTCGAAGCCGGCACAGGCCAAGCCATACATTGACAGTGAAGGCAAGCAGGTGATGCCCACCCCACTCCTTAACCTCGCCGTCGCCAAGACCCTTCTGGAGCAGGATAGATCGCCTGAGGCAGTGGAACAGGTCTATGACCTAGTGGCCAAGGCGGTGAAGCAGCAGGAAAAGGCCACCTCTCAGAGGCTTGAGTCTGACCTAGCGCTCTGCCAATCTAGCCAGTACAAGCCGCCAAGCGACAGATCTCCTTTTGATGTAGGGTCCCAGACGGGTTCATCAGAATGAAGACGGAGGGATGCGCGCAACAGGAAGTATCCCATCCTCATATCCTCCGACCACGGAGAAAACGCCCGACCTCGTCGCCCATCGCCCCGATCTCCCCGACATCACGAAGATTACAAGGCTCGCCATCGTACGGATATGCCCTCACCAAAGCAGTGCGGCATCGTCATCCGCGACAACGCGGAGCAGACCCGTCATGACGAAGAGCGCAACCAAGGACACAAGAGCAGGTCACGCCATGACCCTCCGCGTCTGACAAGAAATTTTGACAGGCGTGAGGCGTCGCAGGAGGGTAACAACAAGAAGGCTAACCCACTGCCACCTCCGCCTCCATCAGCACCAAGCAGTCACCATGGCGGAGGAGGCCCGCGTCGCTCACGCAGCCCACCCCCTGTTGACAAAAAGAAGAAGAACCCGGAGCCATACGATGCACGTTCGCGGATCGATAAGATCCACGAGGCCCGGGAAGGACCTTACCTGGGACCACGTTGCTTTGGACCTGCAATACGGTCTGCAACTTACCCAAAGGTTTCCGGATTGACAATACCATCAAGCCCTATGACGGCACCGCCAAACCAGCCACATGGTTGCAGGACTAAGGCAACGCGGTGGAGATTGCCAGAGGCAACCCCAACGTCGTTGTCAAGTACCTCCCATTAATGTTGGCGGGCACGGCCCGTCAATTGATCGACGACTTACCGGAGAAATATATCTACAACTGGCTGGACATGCAAGAAGCGCTCACCAAGAACTTTGAGGGTACATACAAGCGTCCCTGCACCGTAGGCGATCTACAGCGGTGTGTGTAAGAGAAAGACGAGACATCTCGCGCCTACCTCTCCCGCTGGCTGGATATAAAGAATTCCTGCGCAGGAATGCACGCTCAAACCGCCATGGCCGCCTTCATCGATGGGTTGGAAAGGGGCACGCTGCTCCGACATAAGCTGAAGCGCTTGCAGGACAATCACCAGCTTGACTTGAACCAGATGATTCAGTTGGCTAGTGAGTTCGCAGCTGCCGACGATGATGCTCGTGGCTCCTTGCCGGCAACGACCATTCCAACTCAAGCTCGGAGGAACAGCAGTACAAAGCGGAAAACCGCTCCAGAAGAAAATCAATCTACCGACATGGTCGCTTGACTTTTGCAGGACGAGGAGAAGGCAGACAGCATGGCCGAGGAAGGGGAGCTGGTCGTGGGCAGCAGCGAGGAAGTGAAATCACTTTGGTGCCGCTCCATGTTCCCCAAACCTACGAGGAGTACCGCGATATGCCGTGCCTCGTACACCTCGACGCCGACGGCAAGGCCACCCATACCAATCGACACTGCAAGTTCGTCAACGACCTCAAGGAAGACCCGGAGTCCGGCTACAAGCGAAGTCGGAAGAACAGACCGCGAGGCAAGGCAAGGGGAAGAAGAAGGAGGAGGAGTCCAAGGATTCAAGTGACATGGACGAAGACGTTGACCCCAAGCATGCTGCTAAGAGCGACGACAAGGGCAAGAACCCTTCGCAAAGAAGGCTCCAGTCTACCACACTTTCCTTGGCACCCCCACCGTCCGACAACAGAAGACCTCTCTGAGGATCCTGATGGCCACTCTCCCCCTAGTTCCCTAGTACCTGCGCTGGTTGGAGGTTCCAATAACTTGGGATAGGATGGACCACCCAGACCTTGTGCCCACAGAGAACCAGTACGCCATGGTCATCAACCCCTTGATTGACGGCGTGTAGTTCACCAAGTGTATGGTGGATAGTGGAAGCAACATCAACATCATGTACCTGGATACACTATAGAAGATGAACTTGACGGAGGCAAACCTAAGGCGGACCAACACCATCTTCCACGGCGTAGTTCCTGGTCGGGAGGCTCGGTCCCTTGGGTGCATTACACTTCAGGTTGCCTTTGGCGATGTTAATAATTACCGCCAAGAGCGCATGACCTTCGAGGTGGTCCCCTTCAAGAGCGTGTACCACGTCATATTCAGCTGCGACATATTCCACACGTTCATGGCCAAGCCATGCTTCGTCTACAACAAACTCAAGATACCCAGACCAAACGGTATCATCATCGTATCCGGAAGCTTTACCAAGGCAAGGGACTGCGAGATAAATGAAGCAGCCGTTGCAGAAGCTGTCCTCTACAGCGAAGAATTCAAAGAGATCCAGAGCAAGGTCAATGATTCACAGATGCCCGCGTCGAAGAAGCAGATCTCCGACTACGCTCCTGCGTTCAAGGTCGCCATCGAGACCAAGCCGGTGGAACTTGTGGTAGGCGATGCCTCCAAGACCGTCGCCACTGGGACGAACCTGGATCCCAAATAGGAAGCGCGCTCGTCGAGTTCCTTCGTGAGAATAGGGACATCTTTGCCTGGCAACCTGCCGACATGAAAGGTGTACCTAGGGAACTTGCCGAGCATAGCTTAAACATTGATCCAAAATGCAAACCAGTGAAACAACCTCTACGACGCTTTGGAGATGAGAAGAGATGCGCGATTGGCAAAGAGATAGCTAGGTTACTTAAGGCTAGATTTATCCGAGAAATCCTTCACACCCAATGGGTGAACAATCCTGTACTTGTCCCCAAAAAGGGAACCAATGAATTAAAAATGTGCGTTGATTACACCGGCTTGAACAAAGCATGTCCCAAAGATCCGTTTGCTTTGCCTTGCATTGACCAAGTCATTGACTCGACGGCTGGCTCAGAACTTTTGTGTTTTCTCGATGCATACTCAGGATACCACCAGATCAAGATGAGGAAGTCGGACCAATTGGCCACTTCAACACGTTTTGCTATGTCACGATTCCCTTTGGGCTGAAAAACGCAGGTGCTACCTACCAGCGGACAATGCAACATTGCCTTCACGACCAAATTGGTCGGAACATTCACGCCTATGTGGACGATATCGCGGTGATGTCTAAAAATTTAAACGACTTAATCTCCGGCTTAAAAGAAACCTTTGATAATCTCCGGAAATACAACGTGATGCTCAACCCTAAGAAGTGCGTCTTCGGGGTTCCAACCGGCAAATTGTTGGGCTTCATCGTTTCCCAACGTGGAATCGAGGTCAACCCGGAGAAAATCAAGGCCATCTTAAACATAAACCGTCCGACATGCCTAAAGGACATTCAATGACTAACAGGTTGTGTTGCAGCAGTTAGTTGGTTCGTCAGCCGACTTGGAGAGAAGGTCCTTCCGTTGTACAAGTTGCTGAAGAAGGCGAACAAGTTCACGTGGACGGACGAAGCTGTTGGAGATATGCCCTAGAGGCAATAATAAATGTAGTTATTATTATATCTTTGTGTTTATGATAAATGTTTACATTCATGCTGTAATAGTATTAACAAGGAAACATTAATACTTGTGTGATTTGTAAACTTAAATTGAAGTCCCTAGTAAAGCCTCTATACATCACTAGCTTGTTGGTTAATAAATGATTGTGGTTTCCCTATCATGAACATTGAGATGATATTAACAACAAGATCATATCGTTAGGAGAATGATATGGTGGACATACTCCTATAGATAAGCATAGCATAAAGATCAAGTCATTTTAATAGTTCAATTGCTATATGCTTTCTGATACATAGTAACCTAATTCCTTCGACCATGAGATCATGCATATCACCTTTACCGGATGGATGCTTTGATGACATCAAACACCACACCGTAACTGGGTGGCTATAAAGGTGGCAAAGTGTTCAGAAAGTATTGGTTGAAACACATGGATCAAGAGTGGGATTTGTCCATCCATATGACGGATAGATATACTCTGGGCCCTCTCGGTGGAATGTCATCCAACTAGCTTGCAAGCATGTGACTGGCTCACAAGGGATCACATATCACGGGAATGAGAAAAGAGTACTTATCGGTAACGAGGTTGAACTAGGTATGCAGAGATACTGACGATCATAACCTCGGATAAGTAAACTATCGTGAGACAAAGGGAAATTGGTATCATATGTAAGTGGTTCATTCGATCGCAAAGTAATCGTAGAAATATGTGGGAGCCATATGAATTTCCAGATTCCTCTATTGGTTATTGTTCGGAGAAGTGTCTCGATCATGTCCGCATAATTCACGAACCGTAGGGAGACACACTTAAGGATTCGACGTTGTTTGAGTAGTTATGGAATGATGAGAAAGAGTCCGAATGTTGTTCGGAGTTTCGAATGGGATTCGGGATATCACGAGGAGATCCGGAATGGTCCGGAGAATAAGATTCATATAAGGAAAGTCCCATTTCGGAGTTGGAGAATGGTTCCGGTGTTTTCATCGGGAATGTTCTAGAAGGTTCCGGAATGTCCGGCACTCCGGAGGGGAAGGGTACATGAATGTGTTATATCAAGTTGGTATGATTGCATTATGTACTCGGTGTCATCGCTGAACAAAATAGAGGGTTTATTCAAATCCTTATTTGAAAAGTCAAACGCCAAGTTTGAAAGTCAAACGGCTATTTTTGGGAAGTGGAAAAGGAGGAGGAAACCGAGTTGGGGAGGAGTCCCTCCTCCCCACCGCCGGTGCACCACCAAGCCGAGTATGGGAGGGACTCCCCTCCCCTTGGCCGGCCCCCTCCACTTATAAAAGGAGGGGCAGGGCTCCCCTCCTAGACACACAAGATCCCCGCCTCCAAACCCTAAGCCGCCAGCGCCGCCACCTGCTGCCGCCACCGCCGCCCTAGGTCAAGCCGCCGCCGCCTAGCAACCCTAGCCGCCGGCCAAGCTTCCTCCTCAGCGTGTCTAAACCCTAGATCGTCGAGGGACTCTCTCATACTCCACCATACTCGCTCCGGCTTAAGGCGAAGCCCTGCGAGATCTCCCCTCTACTTCCGGTACCACGCCGTTGTGCTGCTGGAATCGCGAGGAGAGTGCTACAACCTCCGCTGCCTGCTGGAACAAGGGAGAGGAAGGTCTTCGTCGAGTACCGAACGTGTGACCGACTGCGGGAGCGCTGCCGGAACGCAGCGCTGGAAGGATCGTCTACGCGATCTTGAGATCGGGAAGAGTACGACTACATCACCCACGAGAATCCGCTCTCGTTAAACACTTTGGAATCTTCGAGGGTGAGTTATTCCATCGACTCGTTGCTACAATCTAGTAGATAGATCTTGGCTTGTTTGTTTGTATGCGATAGAAAATTTTTGTTTTCCATGCTACGAATCCCTACAGTGGTATCAGAGCCGTGTCTATATGTAGATCTGTTGCACGAGTAGAACACAATGGTCATTATGGGCGTTGATGCTTTTATTGTCGATTGCTTCTTGTGTACTTTGTATCTTGCGGGATGTTGGGATGAAGCGGCCCGGGCTAACCTTACATGACATCGTTCATGAGACTTTCTCCACGCTTGACATGCAACTTGTATTGCATAAGTGGCTTTGCGGGTACCTGTTTCTCCTAGCATAGTTAAGATCCAATTTACAACGGGTGATTAACAATACTAGTATCAATGTTGTGGTTCATGTTCGTAAGTTAGAACGACACTTATTGAAAGCCCCAAACCACGTAAAACATGCAAAGAAAGTAGAAGCGTCTAACTTTGTTTTGCAGGGGTGTGCTGTGATGTGATATGGCCATGATTGTGATTATATTTGATGTATGCAATGTTCCTTATTGTAAGTTGGCAACCGGCAGGAGCCATATGGTTGTCTTTAATTTATGTTAAGACCCGCGTGTCTATTCAAAGTAGTTGTAATAGTTGAAGCCGGTGGACGACAACCATGGAGAAGCGTCATTGACCTTGATGCAATGCCGGTGATGATGGAGATCATGTTCGTGCTAGAAGATGGAGATCGGAAGCACAAAGAAGAAATGCCATATCATATCACATATTATGAATTGCATGTGATGTTAATCCTTTATGCATCTTGTATTGCTTAGTAGACGACGGTAGCATTATAAGATGATCCCTCATGCACATGAATTTCAAGTCATAAAATGTTCACCCTTAGTTAGCACCGTTGCTAAAGCTTGTTGTTTCGAAGCACCACGTGATGACCGGGTGTGTTAGATTCCGCAAGTGTATACAACGTGAGCAAGCCAGATTTGCTCATGCGGAAACTAAGGTTTGATCTTGACGAGCCTAGCATGTACAGACATGGTCTCGGAACACGGATCACCGAAAGGTAAAGCATGAATCATATAGTAGATATGATGAACATGTCGATTGTTCGCCATTGAAACTATATCAGCTCTCGTGATGATCGGTGTTGATGTGGTGGATTTGGTTCGTGTGATCACTAAAACAATGTGAGGGATATTGTTTTGAGTGGGAGTTCACCTAGATTAATTTTATTAATTTGAACTCAATTTGTCATAAACTTAGTCTAAACTATTGCAAATATGTTGTAGATCAATGGCAGCCCCTACCATCAATTTTAATGCGTTCCTAGAGAAAGAAAAGTTGAAAAACAATGGAAGCAACTTCGCGGATTGGTTCCGCAATTTGAGGATTGTCCTCACAGCTGGTAATTTGACCTATGTGCTGGATGCACCGCTGGGTGACCCACCTGCAGCTGATGCTGCCGATGAAGTAAAGAATGTTTACCTCACTCGGAAGACTCAGTACTCCATAGTTCAGTGTGCTATCTTGTATGGTTTAGAATCGGAGCTTCAGAAAAGGTTTGAGAATTCAGACCCATATGATATTGTCGAGGATCTCAAATTGATCTTTGAGACTCATGCGGCAATTGAAAGCTATGAGGCTTCTGAAAAGTTCTTTAACTGCAAGATGGAAGAGGGCAGCTCCGTTAGTGAGCATGTGCTTAAGATGTCTGGGCACGCAAACAAACTTCAAAGCTTGGGTATAGTGATTCCTAATGCTTTGGGGATTTACCGCGTCCTCCAATCACTACCACCAAGTTACAAGAACTTTGTGATGAACTACAACATGCAAAACATGAACAAGACGTTGCCAGAACTCTTTGCCATGTTGAAATCTGCAGAAGTGGAGATCAAGAAAGAGTACCAAGTGTTGTTGGTCAATAAGACCACCAAATTCAAGAAAGGCAAGTCTAAGCAGAAGGGACACTTCAAGAAGGGTGGTAAGAAAGTTACCACGCCAACGAAGAAGACCAAGGCTGGACCTAAGCCTGATACTGAGTGCTTTTACTGCAAGGGAGAAGGTCACTGGAAGCGGAATTGCCCAAAGTACTTGGCGGATTTGAAGAACGGCAACATCAAGAAGAAAGGTATATCTGATATACATGTTATTGATCTGTATCTCACTAGTACTCGTAGTAGTGCCTGGGTATTTGATACTGGTTCGGCTGCTCATATTTGTAACTCGAAACAGGTGCTGCAGAATAAACGGAAGCTAGCGAAGAACGAGGTGACGATGCGCGTAGGAAACGGATCAAAGGTTGATGTGATCGCGGTCGGCACGCTACCTCTTCATCTACCATCGGGATTAGTTTTATACTTAAATAATTGTTATTTGGTGCCTGCGTTAAGCATGAACATTATATCGGGATCTTGTTTATTGCGAGATGGTTACTTGTTTAAGTCAGAGAATAATGGTTGTTCGATTTATATGAGTAATATGTTTTATGCACATGCACCTTTGATAGATGGTCTATTCTTGTTGAATCTCGATAGTGGAAATACACATATTAATAACATTGAGGCTAAACGTTTGAAATCGAGCGATAACTCGACCTATATGTGGCACTGTCGTCTTGGTCACATTGGAGTGAAGCGTATGAAGAAACTCCATTCCGATGGACTTCTTGAATCACTTGATTTCGAATCACTTGAAAGATGCGAAGCATGTATGATGGGTAAAATGACTAAGACTCCATTTTCTGGTATGATGGAGCGAGCTACGGACTTATTGGAAATCATACATACCGATGTGTGTGGTCCAATGAGTGTAGCATCGCGCGGTGGTTATCGTTATGTTCTTACCTTCACGGATGACTTGAGTAGATATGGGTATATCTATTTCATGAAACATAAGTCCAAAACTTTCAAGAAGTTTAAGGATTTTCAAAGTGAGGTAGAGAATCAACGTAACAAGAAGATTAAATTTCTACGTTCTGATCGTGGAGGTGAATATCTAAGTTACGAGTTTGGCGAGCATTTGAAGAAATGCAGAATACTTTCACAATTGACACCGCCGGGAACACCACAGCGTAATGGTGTGTCCGAACGTCGTAATCGAACTCTTTTAGATATGGTTCGTTCTATGATGTCACTTACAGATTTACCACTATCATTTTGGGGTTATGCATTAGAAACAGCCGCATTCACTTTAAATAGGGCACCATCTAAATCCGTTGAAACGACACCGTATGAACTATGGTTTGGGAACAAACCTAGATTGTCGTTCCTTAAAGTTTGGGGTTGCGAAGCCTATGTAAAGAAGTTACAGCCGGACAAGCTTGAACCCAAAGCGGAAAAATGCGTCTTCATTGGATACCCGAAGGAAACTATTGGGTATACCTTCTATCATAGATCCGAAGGAAAAATCTTCGTTGCCAAGAATGGATCCTTTCTAGAGAAGGAATTTCTCTCGAAAGAAGTGACTGGAAGGAAAGTAGAACTCGACGAGGTTGTCGAACCTTCTCTCGAAATTGCAAGTAGCGCAGCACCGGAAGAAGTTCCTGTGGTACCTGCACCAATTAGAGAGGAAGCTAATGATGATGATCATGAAACTTCGGTTGAAGTTGCTACAGAGCCTCGCAGGTCAACGAGAACTCGTACCACTCCAGATTGGTATGATCTCGTTATGAGTGTCATGTTGGTGGACAACACCGATGACCCTGAGACATATGAGGAAGCAATGATGAGCCCAGATTCCAATAAATGGCAAGAAGCCATGAAATCCGAGATTGGATCCATGTACGAAAACCAAGTATGGACTTTGGTGGACTTACCGGATGGCCGGAAGGCTGTCGAGAACAAATGGATTTTCAAGAAGAAAACAGATGCTGATGGTAATGTTACTGTCTATAAAGCTCGACTTGTCGCAAAGGGGTTTCGACAAATTCAAGGAGTTGACTATGATGAGACTTTCTCACCAGTAGCGAAGCTAAAGTCTGTGAGGATTATGTTAGCAATCGCTGCATATTATGATTATGAGATATGGCAGATGGATGTCAAAACAGCATTCCTCAATGGAGACATTGATGAAGAGTTGTATATGATGCAACCCAAAGGTTTTGTCGATCCTAAAGATGCTAACAAGGTATGCAAACTTCAACGGTCCATTTATGGATTGAAGCAAGCATCCTGAAGTTGGAATCAACGTTTTGATAAGGTGATCAAAAGTTTTGGTTTTGTACAAACTTATGGAGAAGCTTGTATTTACAAGAAAGTGAGTGGGAGCTCTGTAGCATTCTTAATACTATATGTAGATGACATATTGTTGATTGGGAATGATGTAGACCTTCTTAATAGTGTCAAGGAATATTTGAATAATAGTTTTTCAATGAAGGATCTTGGCGAAGCAGCTTACATATTAGGCATAAAGATTTATAGAGATAGATTGAGACGCCAAATATCATTGTCACAAAGTACATATTTGGACAAAGTTCTAAAGAGGTTTGGAATGGAAGATAGCAAGAAAGGGTTCTTGCCCATGTTGCCCAATACGACCTTGAGTAAAACTCAAAGTCCGACATCGGCGGAAGATAGAGAAAGGATGAGTAAGACTCCCTATGCCTCAGCCATAGGTTCTCTATGAAGGGTTTCGCGGCATAGTAAATCAAAATTTTCTACGGATGCGAACAGAGGGAAAGCCAAGATCTAATCTAGGAGATGCAATCAACGAGAGAGATTGGATTAGATCTTCATACCCTTGAATATTCGCACAGCGGAACGTTCGTCGGAACGTGGGTGATGTAGTCGTACTCGCTTCTCCTCCTCGCGATCCGATCCGATCTAGCACCACAAGTGGCGGTGCCTCCGTGAGATGCACACGTGCAGCACCTCGACGTCTCCTCCTTCCTCGGACCAGCAAGTATGGTGGAGAGATAGATTGGATCTACAACACGACGGCGTGGTGTATATGGTGGAGAATTTCTGCTGCAGGGCTTCGCCTACAAACAGTCGGGAGGGAGAGAGGAGAGCTAGCAAGGCGGCTAGGGTTTGGAGGAGAGGTGTGGGGGGTTGGTGCGCCCCCACCCCTCTTTATATAGAGGGGGGGCGCAGCCCTAGCCCCTCCCCCAATCCCAAAGGATAAGGAGTGGGGGGCATGGACTCTCCCCTCTTCTAGAAACCCTATCTCTAGTTTAAACGATTTAAACTCTCTAGGATCGGCTGGGCCCTATGGGGCCTTGTTCCCCTGGCCTAATGCGGCCAGGACACTCCCTCATAGGCCCATGCACCCTCCCGGAAGGTGGGGCCACGTTGGTCCCCTTCCGGAAGGTTCTAGAAGCTTCCGGTACAATACCGATTAACCCGGAACAATTCCAAACTCCAAAAACTGCACTGCCTTATATGAATCTTATTCTCCGGACCATTCCGGAACCTCTCGTGATGTCCCGGATCCCATCCGAGACTCCGAACAAAAATTCATAAACCAATTATCCAATCTATCCTAGCGTCGAGATACGTTAAGTGTGTGACCCTGCGGGTTCGAGAATATGCAGACATGATCTTCTATCAATAATCAACAGCGGGGTCTGGGCACCCATATTGACTCCCACACATTCATCGATGATCATATCGGATGAACCACGATGCCAGGATTCAATCAATCCCATATATATATTCCCTTCGTCTCGCGATATTTTACTTGCCCGAGATTCGATCGTCGGTACCGTCATACCTAGTTCAATCTCGTTCACAGCAAGTACTTTACTCGTTCCGTAATCCGATATCACTTTGTGATTAACTCCTTAACCACATGCTTGCAAGCGGTGTTGATATCGATTACCGAGTGGGCCCGAAGTATATCTCTCCGACTTGGGAGGGACAAATTCCATCTCGATACATACAACCCAACAGATACTTTCCGATCACCTGAGAGACACCTTTATGATCACCCTCTCATAGGATGACGTTTGATGACCTCAAAGCTTTCTTCCGGTACCAGGGAGTTGCATTATCTCATGGTCTAAGGAATACAATATTTGACATAGGAAAAGCTTCGCAAAGACGAACACGATGACACGATCTAATTGCTCTGCTTTGTTTGGGTCTGTCCATCATATCATTCTCCCAATGATATGATCTCATTATCAATTGAAAACTCATGTCTATGGTTACGAAACCTTAACCATCATTGATCAATGAGCTAGTCCTTAGAGGCGTACTAGGGACACGGTGTTGTTCACAAACCACACAAGTATTAAAGTTTCCGCTTAATACAATTCTAGCATGGAATATAAACTTTATCATGAACAAGAAATATAATAATAACATCTTTATTATTGCCTCTAGGGCATAATTCCAACAGTCTCCCACTTGCACTAGAGTCAATAATCTAGTTTACATTTGGCAACAATCTCACACCCATGGCACTGAGGTGCTGATCATGTTTTACACGTGGAAGAGGTTTAGTCAATGGATCTGCGACATTCAGATCCGTATGTACTTTGCTAATCTTCAGATCTCCATCTGCTATATAATCTCGGATTATATGAAACTTGCGGTTGATATGCTTGGTCTTTGGATGATATCTTGGTTCCTTAGCAAGTGCTATGGCGCCAGTGTTGTCACACAATATCTCCAGTGGGTCCAATGCACTTGGAACCACGCCAAGCTCAGTGATGAAGTTTCTGATCCAAACTCCTTCACTTGACGCTTCTGCAGCAGCCATGTATTCCGCTTCTACTGTAGATCCCGCGATCACGCTTTGCTTGCAGCTTCTCCAGCTCACAGCTCCTCCATTCAAAATATAAACGTATCCTGTCTGAGATTTGGAATCATCCTTGTCGGTGTCGAAACTAGCGTCGACGTAACCTTTTACGACGAGCTGTTCATCACCCCCATAGACTAAGAACATTTCTTTAGTCCTATTTAGGTACTTTAGGATGTTCTTTACGGCTGTCCAGTGTTCCACTCCTGGATCACTTTGATATCTGCTCGTCAAACTAAGAGCATTGGACACATCCGGTCTAGTACACAGCATGGCATACATGATAGAACCTATGGCCGAGGCATAAGGCACTTTGCTCATAGCTTCCCTATCATTTACCGTAGCTGGACACTGAGCCTTGCTCAATATCTTACCTGACAACATAGGCACTGAACCTTTCTTTGCCTTATCCATTCTGAACCTTTTCAGAACTTTGTCTAGGTATGTACTCTGGCTTAAAGCTATCAGGCGTCTTTGTCTATCTCTATAGATTTTGATGCCTAATATATAAGCAGATTCACCTAGGTCTTTCATTGAAAAACATTTATTCAAGTAACTCTTCACATCGTTAAGCATGTTAATGTCATTTCCAATAATCAATATGTCATCCACATATAATACCAGAAATGTCACCGAGCTCCCACTCACTTTCTTGTAGATACAAGCTTCGTAGCAATTTGGAACAAATCCAAAGCTCTTGATCACTTGATCAAAACGAAGGTTCCAACTCCGAGATGCTTGCTTCAGTCCATAAATGGAACGCTCAAGCTTGCATACCTTATCAACATCCTTAGGATCGACAAAACCTTCGGGTTGCATCATATACAACTCTTCATCAATGTTGCCATTGAGGAACGCAGTCTTGACATCCATCTGCCATATTTCATAATCATGAAACGCAGCAATTGCTAATAAAATCCGAATGGACTTAAACATCGCTATGGGAGAGAAAGTCTCATCGTAGTCAACACCTTGAACTTGTCGAAAACCTTTCGCGACAAGCCGTGCTTTATAGACGGTAACATTACCATCCGCGTCCGTTTTCTTCTTGAATATCCATTTGCACTCAACGGCCTTTCGGTCGCTAGGAGGATCCACCAAAGTCCATACTTGGTTTTCGCTCATGGATCCCAATTCGGATTTCATGTCTTCCAGCCATTTCTCAGAGTCTGGGCTCATCATCGCTTCCTCATAGTTCGTAGGTTCACTGTCTTCTACCAACAAGACAGTCAAGACAGGGTTGCCGTACCACTCAGGAGGGGCACGCGACCTTGTCGACCTGCGACGTTCAGTAGCAGCATCGTCCGAAGCTTCATGATCCTTGTCATTAGCTTCCTCTATTGTTGGTGCAGGCGGCACTGGAACAATTTCAGGTGCTGCGCTACTCTCCAATTCAAGAGAAGGTTCAATAACCTCGTCTAGCTCTACTTTCCTCCCACTCACTTCTTTCGAGAGAAACTCCTTCTCAAGAAAGGAACCGTTCTTTGCGACAAACACTTTGCCTTCGGTTCTGTGATAGAAGGTATACCCAATAGTTTCCTTAGGGTATCCTATGAAGACGCATTTCTCCGCTTTGGGTTCGAGCTTGTCCGACATCAACTTCTTGACGTAAGCTTCGCATCCCCAAACTTTAAGAAACGACAACGTAGGTTTAGCACCAAACCACAGTTCATACGGTGTCGTCTCAACGGATTTAGATGGTGCCCTATTTAAAGTGAATGCAGCGGTTTCTAATGCATAACCCCAAAATGATAACGACAAATCAGTAAGAGACATCATTGATCGGACCATATCTAATAGAGTTCGATTCCGGCGTTCAGACACACCATTGCGCTGTTGTGTTCCGGGTGGCGTGAGTTGCGAAACGATTCCGCTTGCTTTAAGATGCGTGAGAAAATCGTAACTCAAATATTCGCCTCCACGATCGGATCGTAAAAACTTAATCTTTCTGTTACGATGGTTCTCCACTTCATTCTGAAATTCTTTGAACTTTTCAAATGTTTCAGATTTATGTTTCATTAAATAGATATACCCATATCTACTTAAGTCATCGGTAAAAGTGAGAAAATAGCGATATCCACCGCGCGTTGAAACACTCATCGGTCCGCATACATCGGTATGTATGATTTCCAACAAGTCCGTTGCTCGCTCCATCATACCGGAGAACGGGGTTTTGATCATCTTGCCCATGAGGCATGGTTCGCATGTGTCAAATGATTCAAAATCAAGAGACTCCAAAAGTCCATCAGAATGGAGTTTCTTCATGCGCTTTAAACCAATATGACCTAGACGACAGTGCCACAAATAAGTAGTATTATCACTATCTACTTTGCATCTCGTAGCCTCAATGTTATGGATGTGTGTTTCATCCCTTTCGAGATTTAGAAGAAATAAACCATTCACAAGAGGTGCATGACCATAAAAGATGTTACTCATATAAATAGAACAACCATTATTCTCCGATTTAAATGAATAACCGTCTTGCAATAAACACGATCCAGAAATAATGTTCACGCTCAACGCAGGCACATAATAACACTTATTAAGGTTTAAAACTAATCCCGAAGGTAAAACTAAGGAGAGCGTGGCGACGGCCATCACATCAACTCTTGATCCGTTGCCAACGCGCATCGTCACCTCATCCCTCGCAAGCCGCCGTCTATTCCGTAGCTCCTGTTTCGAGTTACAAATATTAGCAACTGAACCGGTATCAAATACCCAGGCACTACAACGAGGGCTAGTAAGGAAAACATCAATAACATGTATATCAAATATACCTTTGATGGTGCCAGCCTTCTTGTCCGCTAAGTACTTCGGACAGTTGCGCTTCCAGTGACCCTTGTCCTTGCAATAGAAGCACTCAGTGTCCGGCTTAGGACCAGACTTGAGCTTCTTCTCAGCAGGGGCAGTGCGCTTGCCGCCGCCCTTCTTGAAGGGCTTCTTTGCTCCCTTACCTTTTTTAAAGGTGGGCTTGTTGACCATCAACACATGATTATCCTTTTTGATGTCCACTTCCGCGGCCTTCAGCTTTGCGAAGAGCTCGGTGATCGTATCAGTGGAACCAATCTGATTATGAGTCACTACAAAACTCTTGTAGCTGGGAGGGAGTGATTGCAGAACCCTGTCAATCTTGAGCTCCTCCGGAATCGTGCATTCCAGTTGCTCGAGGCGTTGAGTGTAGCCCGTCATCTTAATGGCGTGCTCACTAACGGAACTCCCTTCCTCCATCTTGCAGTTAAAGAACTTCTCAGAGATCTCATATCTCTCAGAACGGGCCTGGGTCTGAAACATGGTTTTCAGCTCCTCGAGAATCTCATAGGGCCCGGGATAGTCTTCAAAACGATTTTGAAGTTCCGGTTCCATAGCAAACAACATGGTGCTCTTAATCACACCATAATCATCTTTGCGCGACTGATAAACAGCTTTCTCATCAGCCGGCGCAGTTGCAGCAGGGGGGTCACCTAACGCTTTCCCAAGGACATAGTCCTTTTGACCGCCAGACAGAATGATTCTTAGATTGCGGAACCAATTGGTGAAGTTAGACCCATTGTTTCTAAGCCTTTCCTTCTCAGCAAAAACGTTTAAGTTGAAGTTGGACTTGGCCATGTGATCTACAGTATTTGCAAGTACAATTTAGACTATATTCATGATAAATAGTTCAATTTAATCAAATTACTAGATGAACTCCCACTAAATTCAACATCCCTCAAGTTGTTTAGTGAACACGATCCAAATTCACCACACCTAATCCGATCATCACGAGAAGAGATGTGGTTTCAATGGTGGACAACAAAGTGTCGATCATATCACTCATATGACTCATGCTTAACCTTTCGGTTCTTGTGTTCCGAGGCCATGTCTGTACATGCTAGGCTCGTCAAGCTAGACCCAAGTATTTCTGCGTGTGCAAAACTGTCTTGCACCCGTTGTATGTGAGCGTAGAGTCTATAGCACCCGATCATCACGTGATGCTTGGACACGACGAACTTTCGCAACGGTGCATACTTGGGGAGAACACAGTTTTTATCTTGATTTTTAAGTGAGGAATCATCTTATAATGCTACCGTCGCGATCTAAGCATAATAAGATACATAAAGGGATAAACATCACATGCATATAACTTTATGTGACATGGTATAGCCAATCCTCGCGCAATGATCTCCATCTTGTGCATTCCGGCATGACCTCCATCACTCCACCATGATTGCCTCCACCACGAATAGCAACTACAACTATTGCTAACTACTTAGCGATAAAGTAAAGCTATTACATGGCGTATAAGAAGTTGACTCGCAGGTCATACACAATTATAAAGACAACCATATGGCTCCTGCCGGTTGTGTACTCATCGACATGCAAGTCCTGAAACATTACAAAACATGATCATCGCATACAATATACACATCACATCTTGGGCCATACCATATCACAGAAAACACTCCCTGCAAAAACAAGTTAGACGCCTCTACTTTGTTGTTGCATGTTTTACGTGGCTTATGGGAGTAGATGCTAAGAACGATTCTTACCGACGGAAAGCCACAACGGTGATATTATGGTTGCCAAACTCCGGTGTTAATCCCATGACAACTATAGTGAGAGAAACTGACATCCACCAGCCGCATGTGTGGAACAAGCCACACGTCAAGTGCGGAGCCGGTCTCGCGAACGACGTCGCGTAAGGTTGGCCTGGACCGCTTCAATCTCACTATCCCGCGTCATAAGAAGAACACAAACAAGAGGCTTGCAACAGAAAACATCAACGCCCGCAACAACCATGTTGCGTTCTACTCGAGAAACACATCTACGCATAGATCTAGCTCTGATACCATTGAAGGGTTTCGCGGCATAGTAAATCAAAATTTTCTACAAATGCGAACAGAGGGAAAGCCAAGATCTAATCTAGGAGATGCAATCAATGAGAGAGATTGGATTAGATCTTCATACCCTTGAAGATTCGCACAGCGGAACGTTCGTCGGAACGTGGGTGATGTAGTCGTACTCGCTTCTCCTCCTCGCGATCCGATCCGATCTAGCACCACAAGTGGCGGTGGCTCCGTGAGATGCACACGTGCAGCACCTCGACGTCTCCTCCTTCCTCGGACCAGCAAGTATGGTGGAGAGATAGATTGGATCTACAACACGACGGCGTGGTGTATATGGTGGATAATTTCTGCTGCAGGGCTTCGCCTACAAACAGTCGGGAGGGAGAGAGGAGAGCTAGCAAGGCGGCTAGGGTTTGGAGGAGAGGTGTGGGGGGTTGGTGCGCCCCCACCCCTCTTTATATAGAGGGGGGGCGCAGCCCTAGCCCCTCCCCCAAGCCCAAAGGATAAGGAGTGGGGGGCATGGACTCTCCCCTCTTCTAGAAACCCTATCTCTAGTTTAAACGATTTAAACTCTCTAGGATCGGCTGGGCCCTATGGGGCCTTGTGCCCCTGACACTCCCTCATAGTCCCATGCCCCCTCCCGGAAGGTGGGGCCACGTTGGTCCCCTTCCGGAAGGTTCTAGAAGCTTCCGGTACAATACCGATTAACCCGGAACAATTCCGAACTCCAAAAACTGCACTGCCTTATATGAATCTTATTCTCCGGACCATTTTGGAACCTCTCGTGATGTCCCGGATCCCATCCGAGACTCCGAACAAAAATTCATAAACCAATTATCCAATCTATCCTAGCGTCGAGATACGTTAAGTGTGTGACCCTGCGGGTTCGAGAATATGCAGACATGATCTTCTATCAATAATCAACAGCGGGGTCTGGGCACCCATATTGACTCCCACACATTCATCGATGATCATATCGGATGAACCACGATGCCAGGATTCAATCAATCCCATATATATATTCCCTTCGTCTCGCGATATTTTACTTGCCCGAGATTCGATCGTCGGTACCGTCATACCTAGTTCAATCTCGTTCACAGCAAGTACTTTACTCGTTCCGTAATCCGATATCACTTTGTGATTAACTCCTTAACCACATGCTTGCAAGCGGTGTTGATATCGATTACCGAGTGGGCCCGAAGTATATCTCTCCGACTTGGGAGGGACAAATTCCATCTCGATACATACAACCCAACAGATACTTTCCGATCACCTGAGAGACACCTTTATGATCACCCTCTCATAGGATGACGTTTGATGACCTCAAAGCTTTCTTCCGGTACCAGGGAGTTGCATTATCTCATGGTCTAAGGAATACAATATTTGACATAGGAAAAGCTTCGCAAAGACGAACACGATGACACGATCTAATTGCTCTGCTTTTTTTGGGTCTGTCCATCATATCATTCTCCCAATGATATGATCTCATTATCAATTGACAACTCATGTGTAGGGGTCCCAACCTGATAGGTTTGGTTCCTCCTGTGTTTACAATGCTAGTCCCTGGATCAATAGCTAGCATCCACAGTTTAGATGTAATATCAAGAAACAAGGGTCATAATATAACTTTATAACCAGGAATAACATAATTTTATTACATCAAACATAGCTCATTAGGCTATTACATTACATTGCAGCGGAATAAATATAGTCATGGGTCCTTCATCTTCAAAGTGCCACAGGCAGATGTTGGTTGTAGACTTTGTAATCCTAAACAATCAATATTCACTAAAATCAATCAAACCTGCAACATACAAGTTACAGCCACAAAGGGTCAATACATTTGAATTGTATTGGCAAGTGATACTATATTTATATAGTGGAGTCTATCATCTATATGCATTTGGCTAAGTGGAGTTGAGGCTTGCATTGCTCAAAATAGATTTTTCCTTAACATTTGAAAATACTAAGTTTTTGCTTGACAAAATCATTTTTTCCTCAATCAAAGATTTCAAGATCCTTGTACCAAGCCATCTCTCCATCAATGATTGAAGAATTCAAACAACCCTTGTTCAAACCACAAGATTTTAATTTAGAAATTGGAATGATGAGATTCTTGATTGCTTCCATGTCTTGATGCTCAAATTGTCCTTTACCAGGGACATGGCTAAGTACTTAGATTTTACACTCTGCAGAGGTGGTGCACTTTCCCCACAAGACTTGGTTTCCCAAGACAAGATCTTTCAGAAGCTTTCCCTTAGACCAAAATGGACGCGCTCCAACCTATCAAACACTACCACCCACTGTCCATTTGGCTAAGTTCTTGCAACCTATATGATCATGGCAGAGCCCATATTGCCAAGTGGTTGCACTTGAAGCTTCTCAACATTTGACATCTCAAATCCCTTTGTTTCCTGGGTGGCCATCCACAAGTGAGATACACAATCCAAGTCTATGGCATTGTGAACCACTCAACATAACCCAATCCTTCCATTTCCACCCAGGTGATATATTAACTTAGTTGTTTTATTAAACAAAATCACAAGTCCTTAGACTTAGAATATTTTTCCATAGTGTGAATATATATTCCACCCATGTTTTCTGTTAGCTAGGCTAAGCTTGGTAGCAATAGGAAACTTAACTTAGGAAATCCTACTAAGGATTCATCTACTAGGTTTTACTATAGCAAGGTCTATACTTAGCAAAATCCATGCAAGTTTTACTTAGCAAAATCACTAATGCATAGAGAAAGTAATGGGACAAAAAGTATGAAGCATCACTTGCCTTTTTGGTAGAGTATAGGTTCACTTCTTGATCTTTGCAACAATCACACTCTTCAAGTCACTACAAATCAATCAAGCAAGGCACAAACTCAATCTACCAATCAAGCAAAACAACACACATAAATAATAAAGTCAAAGAAATGCATGCAAGCATGCCAAGCTTTGTTTTGTTTGAAAAAGTGATTCCTAATGGGTCATAGACATTTGGGTACATCTAATGGTCATTTTCTAAAGTGGCCAAGTCATTTGCAAAAGGTTTCACTTTAAAACTATTTTCAAAACAAGGTGTTATTTTATGTGGTGTAGAAATATTTTTATTAAGGCATTAGCCTATAGGGTTCACCAAATGAGTTGCTTTTGCAAAACTTGGTGTTTTGGTCAGTAGGTTTGATCCAAACCATCCACTCATAGTTTTCTTCCCATAAACATTTCCATAATAAAATCAATTCTTTTTATTTGGCTAGAAAATGACTAAGTCAAGTAATCCAACCTAAATCTTACAAAAATCATTTTTAATACCAAGGGTTGGTTCCTAGGGTCAGTAAGGTCACAACAAACCATTTTGCAAAGGTTTTAATCCAAAAATCATTTTTAAACAATTTTTATACTCTAAACAAGCTCACACAAGTTTCTGCAAATTCAAACAAGCTAACAGATACTATTTGTCAAACTAAGGCCATGGTTGGCTAGGTCTTGTTCTCCTGATTTCATTGATATAAAATTTGCCAATTTTGGACGTGTGGGTTGAAAGTTATAGGGTTTTCAAATTGCTACTTAAATCTGTTTTTCAAATCCTGTTTTAAAACAGATCCTGCCACGTGGCTGCTTCTGATTGGGCAATACCGTTTCGTGTGGATCGCGTGTTACAGGCCATAGGATTATAAGGGGCATGTGCGGCTCAGATCAAACGTACCCTTTCGTTTTAGTGAATCTATCCAAACCATCCGATGCTAATCTAACGGTTCCAAATGCTTGGCCAAACAGCAGCGGCGCTGGCGGCGGCGTCTGGTGGCGGAGCGGCCAGACGGCGAGGTTGCCGACGATGCAGTCTGCGAGAAAGAGGGAGGGGAAGCTCACCGGGTTCGTGGAGCGACGCTGATGCTCAACGTGGGACTGGTCCATCGAGGGGCGCACGGGGACAGGCAGAATTCCTCGCCGGAGTTGGTACTGGCGACCGACGCGCACGGTCGAGGTCGAGGACGACGCTAGGAATCACCCGGAGACAAACGAGACACACGGTCAGGAGCGCAAGGACACGAAGAAGGCGTGTGCGTGAACTAGAAGGCACGGGGTGGTCGGAGTTCACCTGAAATGCTCGACGGAGCAATGGCAGACGGTGGCGCACGCTCGGTGTCGTCGTTGCTGATGCTCAGGGCCGCCCGCGGTTGAACGAAGGGTACAAAGAGGAGCGTCAGGGAGTGGGGAACTTGTTCGTGTGCTCAGTGTGGCATGGGGTGGTCCGGTTTGGATGGAATCGTCAACGGTCCTCGTCGGAGACAGAGGAGATGCAGAAGGAAATGGCAACAGCCTGGTGGCGGAAAGAAGGTGGCGTCTGAGGGAAACAGAAGAGGGGAGGCTGGCGCTTTAAGGTGCTTGATCGCGGCGAGTTATGGTGGCTGCGTTAAGGCGTATTGATCCCGCGATTCAATGCTGGCAACGGCGACGAGAGGAGGAAGAAGCAGTCGCGGGGTGGAGAAGGAGAACAGTGGAAAGGGGTCCACTGGTCAGTGGGGAAAAGAATCGAGGGGAGGTCCACTTGTCGGTTGCTGGGTGGGTGCGGTTCTGAGTGGAAAAGAAAATGGTTCGGGGAGGGGAGTTGGGCTAGGTGGGCTGTTTGGGCCGGGGTAGTGGGTTGGGTCTGTTTTCTTATTTTTTTTTCTGTCTGATTCCTTTTTCCTTTTCTAATTCTATTTTTCTGTTTTGTTATTTCAAACAATTATTCAAGCATTCAAATATTTCAAACAATTCAAATAATCATTAAACTTTGCTTTGTGTTTTTGGTTCTGTTTGACATTACAATTCACATTCTAAAATATTATTTTAAATCTTTTTAGGTTCCATTTATTAATTAAATAAAATGGATCATTAGTTATTTAATAAATTAGAGTTTGTTTTAATTAATAAAATCTTCATTTAAAATCCAAAATGTTTTGAAAACCCAAACAGTAGGTTTTATTTGAAAATAAAGAATATTTGGAAAACTTGTTTAAAATAAAATAATCCTTTTACTTTAGGGTCCATTAATAATTAAATAAAATGGAACTTAGTTATTAAATCAAAATAGGGTTTGATTTTATTAATAAAACCTTTATTTGAACCTAAATATTTTCAAAATCAAATTAGTAGGTTTAATTTGGAAATATTAAATACTTGGAAACTTGTTTTAAAACAAAATAACATTTTATTTTAGAGTCCATTATTAATTAAATATAATAGACTTTCATTTTTAAATCAACCAGGGTTTGTTTTATTGAGAATATTTATTTCAAAATCTAAAGTAAAGTCAAAACACTTTAATAGGTTTTATTTGTGAATATCCAATATTGGGAAAACTTATTTTAAATAATTTAATAAGTTTTGATGTTTCAATTAAATTGGTAAGACCTTTTATTTTAAAAGAGTTTGGATATTAATTCCCTTATTAATTTATTTAAATAAACATTTGCTATTTTATTCAAAGCAAAATGTTTTAATTCCAAAGCTTGGACAAGTTTTAATTTGGCTCTGTAAAATAATCTTTATTTATAAATTCACTTTTTCTTTTGAAAACCAAAACCTTTTATTTAAAAGATCCAAAATAGTAAGTCTAAATATTTTATTTTCCTTTATTTAAAATGTTTATCTTTTTAAATCCCTTTAGGATTTTATTTAATCCAATTGGTTTGAAGTTCCAATTAAATCCAAAAAGTTTCTTCTGGCTCTGAAAATCAAACAAAGTTTTATTTTATTCATTTATTTTCACATTACAAGATTTGGAAAATCTTGGGATGTGACAGGCTACCACCCTTAAAATAAATCTCGTCCCGAGATTTGGGAAGACTGGGGTTACAAGCAATCAAAACAACTAGGGTACTACCACCCTTAAAAATTTTCAAACAAAAATTACATATTGGCCTTCTTGGGTCCTGGAAAACTTCTCTAAGCAAACTTTTGCTTTATTTCTACACTTGACTCATGGGCCAAGGTTGAGTTTCTCCATAGGCTTGTTCAACTTGTTTTTCATCCTTTCTGGACAGTTGCTTGCATAATGTCCTGGATTCTTGCAGTTGAAACAATGAATGTCCTTGAGTTCTTTGCGTTGCTCTTGTGGGCAAGTTGCTACATAGTGGCCAGGTTCTTTGCAGTTGTTGCACCACACTTGGTCAATCTCTTTATTCTTCTTATTCTCTGGGCATCCACTGGAGTAGTGTCCCATTTCCTTACATTTACGACATTGCACAAGGCTCATGTCTTGCTTGGGCTTCTTGATTTTCTTTGATCCTTTGAATTGGGTTGTCCTGTTTGGATGTAGGAGTGGTCCTTTTCCTTTGGTAGACTTGGATCCTTCTTGTTTCCTTTGTTCCACCATGGCATAGATGGGACATTGGTCAGGGATATGATCACTTCCTTCACAAAGGTAGCAAGTAGCTTGAGAGGTAGGACATTGTCCAACAGGATGATCTTCTTCACAATTGGGGCATTGTCCTTCATGCTCCTTGGAAGTATGATCCTTGTCTCCACAAATAATGCAAGCTGGGGCTCCATCTAGAACAATATTCTTTTCATCCTTATTATCATATATTCTCTTTGGATAGTTTTCTTCCATGCTAATCATTTGATTAGTCACCTTAAGCATCAGTTGGGATTGCTCTTCCAAAAACCTTTGTAGTGCTGGATCCTTATCACTATTGTTGACTAGGAACTGAGCTGTTAGTTGGTTCAACTGGTGTTGGGTTGCTATGAGCTCTTTCATGCTATCAGCTTGGTTGGTGTTGGTGTCATCAACCTTGGAGTCCTTTGGAGTAGTCATCTGTTTGGGTTTGAAGGGAGTTTAGAATAGGCAAGATATTTCTAAGGAAGTATTTCTAAGCACACACTTCACAATTCACACAAACAATGTGCATGCAATCACAAACAACTTTTCACTCAAACAACAAAGTTCAAGCACATTTTTAGGCAAAAAAATATTTTTGTTACACCACATAGGTTGGTGTGTTTGACTTAACTATAAATGGTGGTCCATCTACATGGTTCACTTGTGATATTTCCTTCCTTCATGATTCTTCTTTTATGAGATCTTGGTTTCCTTGAGAAAACTCTTGGTCACAATACTTCAAAGTTGTTGATGGTTCCTTCTTATTTTGCATTCCCTCAGTCTCTAAATCTTGAGTAGGATTTCCTTGTTTCACTTGCAGTCCTTAGTGATATCTAAGTTGGAAGTCCTTGGTGAAGAGGCTGAAGATGTTGAAGTCATTAGGGTTGAAGATGTTGAAGAAGTCCTTTGCACATGGTGTAGTCTTTGGCCATGGGTAGGTTTTTCCATCAAGTTGAAGTAGAAGAGGTGTAGAGTTAAAATAAAATGGTTGAGGAAAGAGTTTACAAGATTTGTTTGTAAATAAGTTTTGGAACAAATACAACTCCTATTTTTCTAAGGGGTTTTGTCCAATCCTAGGTTTACAAATCCTACAGGCAACACAATGCTCTGATACCATCTGTAGGGGTCCCAACCTGATAGGTTTGGTTCCTCCTGTGTTTACAATGCTAGTCCCTGGATCAATAGCTAGCATCCACAGTTTAGATGTAATATCAAGAAACAAGGGTCATAATATAACTTTATAACCAGGAATAACATAATTTTATTACATCAAACATAGCTCATTAGGCTATTACATTACATTGCAGCGGAATAAATATAGTCATGGGTCCTTCATCTTCAAAGTGCCACAGGCAGATGTTGGTTGTAGACTTTGTAATCCTAAACAATCAATCTTCACTAAAATCAATCAAACCTGCAACATACAAGTTACAGCCACAAAGGGTCAATACATTTGAATTGTATTGGCAAGTGATACTATATTTATATAGTGGAGTCTATCATCTATATGCATTTGGCTAAGTGGAGTTGAGGCTTGCATTGCTCAAAATAGATTTTTCCTTAACATTTGAAAATACTAAGTTTTTGCTTGACAAAATCATTTTTTCCTCAATCAAAGATTTCAAGATCCTTGTACCAAGCCATCTCTCCATCAATGATTAAAGAATTCAAACAACCCTTGTTCAAACCACAAGATTTTAATTTAGAAATTGGAATGATGAGATTCTTGATTGCTTCCATGTCTTGATGCTCAAATTGTCCTTTACCAGGGACATGGCTAAGTACTTAGATTTTACACTCTGCAGAGGTGGTGCACTTTCCCCACAAGACTTGGTTTCCCAAGACAAGATCTTTCAGAAGCTTTCCCTTAGACCAAAATGGACGCGCTCCAACCTATCAAACACTACCACCCACTGTCCATTTGGCTAAGTTCTTGCAACCTATATGATCATGGCAGAGCCCATATTGCCAAGTGGTTGCACTTGAAGCTTCTCAACATTTGACATCTCAAATCCCTTTGTTTCCTGGGTGGCCATCCACAAGTGAGATACACAATCCAAGTCTATGGCATTGTGAACCACTCAACATAACCCAATCCTTCCATTTCCACCCAGGTGATATATTAACTTAGTTGTTTTATTAAACAAAATCACAAGTCCTTAGACTTAGAATATTTTTCCATAGTGTGAATATATATTCCACCCATGTTTTCTGTTAGCTAGGCTAAGCTTGGTAGCAATAGGAAACTTAACTTAGGAAATCCTACTAAGGATTCATCTACTAGGTTTTACTATAGCAAGGTCTATACTTAGCAAAATCCATGCAAGTTTTACTTAGCAAAATCACTAATGCATAGAGAAAGTAATGGGACAAAAAGTATGAAGCATCACATGCCTTTTTGGTAGAGTATAGGTTCACTTCTTGATCTTTGCAACAATCACACTCTTCAAGTCACTACAAATCAATCAAGCAAGGCACAAACTCAATCTACCAATCAAGCAAAACAACACACATAAATAATAAAGTCAAAGAAATGCATGCAAGCATGCCAAGCTTTGTTTTGTTTGAAAAAGTGATTCCTAATGGGTCATAGACATTTGGGTACATCTAATGGTCATTTTCTAAAGTGGCCAAGTCATTTGCAAAAGGTTTCACTTTAAAACTATTTTCAAAACAAGGTGTTATTTTATGTGGTGTAGAAATATTTTTATTAAGGCATTAGCCTATAGGGTTCACCAAATGAGTTGCTTTTGCAAAACTTGGTGTTTTGGTCAGTAGGTTTGATCCAAACCATCCACTCAAAGTTTTCTTCCCATAAACATTTCCATAATAAAATCAATTCTTTTTATTTGGCTAGAAAATGACTAAGTCAAGTAATCCAACCTAAATCTTACAAAAATCATTTTTAATACCAAGGGTTGGTTCCTAGGGTCAGTAAGGTCACAACAAACCATTTTGCAAAGGTTTTAATCCAAAAATCATTTTTAAACAATTTTTATACTCTAAACAAGCTCACACAAGTTTCTGCAAATTCAAACAAGCTAACAGATACTATTTGTCAAACTAAGGCCATGGTTGGCTAGGTCTTGTTCTCCTGATTTCATTGATATAAAATTTGCCAATTTTGGACGTGTGGTTTGAAAGTTATAGGGTTTTCAAATTGCTACTTAAATCTGTTTTTCAAATCCTGTTTTAAAACAGATCCTGCCACGTGGCTGCTTCTGATTGGGCAATACCGTTTCGTGTGGATCGCGTGTTACAGGCCACAGGATTATAAGGGGCATGTGCGGCTCAGATCAAACGTACCCTTTCGTTTTAGTGAATCTATCCAAACCATCCGATGCTAATCTAACGGTTCCAAATGCTTGGCCAAACAGCAGCGGCGCTGGCGGCGGCGTCTGGTGGCGGAGCGGCCAGACGGCGAGGTTGCCGACGATGCAGACTGCGAGAAAGAGGGAGGGGAAGCTCACCGGGTTCGTGGAGCGACGTTGATGCTCAACGTGGGACTGGTCCGTCGAGGGGCGCATGGGGACAGGCAGAATTCCTCGCCGGAGTTGGTACTGGCGACGGACGCGCGCGGTCGAGGTCGAGGACGACGCTAGGAATCACCCGGAGACAAACGAGACACACGGTCAGGAGCGCAAGGACACGAAGAAGGCGTGTGCGTGAACTAGAAGGCACGGGGTGGTCGGAGTTCACCTGAAATGCTCGACGGAGCAATGGCAGACGGTGGCGCACGCTCGGTGTCGTCGTTGCTGATGCTTAGGGCCGCCCGCGGTTGAACGAAGGGTACAGAGAGGAGCGTCAGGGAGTGGGGAACTTGTTCGTGTGCTCAGTGTGGCATGGGGTGGTCCGGTTTGGATGGAATCGTCAACGGTCCTCGTCGGAGACAGAGGAGATGCAGAAGGAAATGGCAACAGCCTGGTGGCGGAAAGAAGGTGGCGTCTGAGGGAAACAGAAGAGGGGAGGCTGGCGCTTTAAGGTGCTTGATCGCGGCGAGTTATGGTGGCTGCGTTAAGGCGTATTGATGCCGCGATTCAATGCTGGCAATAGCGATGAGAGGAGGAAGAAGCAGTCGCGGGGTGGAGAAGGAGAACAGTGGAAAGGGGTCCACTGGTCAGTGGGGAAAAGAATCGAGGGGAGGTCCACTTGTCGGTTGCTGGGTGGGTGCGGTTCTGAGTGGAAAAGAAAACGGTTCGGGGAGGGGAGTTGGGCTAGGTGGGCTGTTTGGGCCGGGGTAGTGGGTTGGGTCTGTTTTCTTATTTTTTTTTTGTCTGATTCCTTTTTCCTTTTCTAATTCTATTTTTCTGTTTTGTTATTTCAAACAATTATTCAAGCATTCAAATATTTCAAACAATTCAAACAATCATTAAACTTTGCTTTGTGTTTTTGGTTCTGTTTGACATTACAATTCACATTCTAAAATATTATTTTAAATCTTTTTAGGTTCCATTTATTAATTAAATAAAATGGATCATTAGTTATTTAATAAATTAGAGTTTGTTTTAATTAATAAAATCTTCATTTAAAATCCAAAATGTTTTCAAAACCCAAACAGTAGGTTTTATTTGAAAATAAAGAATATTTGGAAAACTTGTTTAAAATAAAATAATCCTTTTACTTTAGGGTCCATTAATAATTAAATAAAATGGAACTTAGTTATTAAATCAAAATAGGGTTTGATTTTATTAATAAAACCTTTATTTGAACCTAAATATTTTCAAAATCAAATTAGTAGGTTTAATTTGGAAATATTAAATACTTGGAAACTTGTTTTAAAACAAAATAACATTTTATTTTAGAGTCCATTATTAATTAAATATAATAGACTTTCATTTTTAAATCAACCAGGGTTTGTTTTATTGAGAATATTTATTTCAAAATCTAAAGTAAAGTCAAAACACTTTAATAGGTTTTATTTGTGAATATCCAATATTGGGAAAACTTATTTTAAATAATTTAATAAGTTTTGATGTTTCAATTAAATTGGTAAGACCTTTTATTTTAAAAGAGTTTGGATATTAATTCCCTTATTAATTTATTTAAATAAACATTTGCTATTTTATTCAAAACAAAATGTTTTAATTCCAAAGCTTGGACAAGTTTTAATTTGGCTCTGTAAAATAATCTTTATTTATAAATTCACTTTTTCTTTTGAAAACCAAAACCTTTTATTTAAAAGATCCAAAATAGTAAGTCTAAATATTTTATTTTCCTATATTTAAAATGTTTATCTTTTTAAATCCCTTTAGGATTTTATTTAATCCAATTGGTTTGAAGTTCCAATTAAATCCAAAAAGTTTCTTCTGGCTCTGAAAATGAAACAAAGTTTTATTTTATTCATTTATTTTCACATTACAAGATTTGGAAAATCTTGGGATGTGACATCATGTCTATGGTTAGGAAACCTTAACCATCATTGATCAATGAGCTAGTCCTTAGAGGCGTACTAGGGACACGGTGTTGTTCACAAACCACACAAGTATTAAAGTTTCCGCTTAATACAATTCTAGCATGGAATATAAACTTTATCATGAACAAGAAATATAATAATAACATCTTTATTATTGCCTCTAGGGCATAATTCCAACACTCTAATGTATGCCATGTTATGTACTAGACCCGACATTGCATATGCTGTTAGTTTAACTAGCAGATATCAAAGTGATCCAGGAGTGGATCATTGGACAGCGGTCAAAAACATCCTTAAGTACTTGAGAAGAACTAAGGATATGGTTCTTTCTTATGGAGGTGATGAACAACTCGTTGTTAATGGTTACACCGATGCTAGTTGGAACACCGATCCGGATGATTCTAAATCACAATCTGGATACGTATTTATTTTGAATGGTGCAGCAGTTAGCTGGAGGAGTGCAAAGCAAAGTGTTGTGGTGAGATCTTCAACTGAATCGGAATACATGCCTGCTTCGGAGGCTTCACAAGAATCGATATGGATGAAAGAGTTCATTACAGAGCTGGGTGTGGTTCCTAGTGCGCTGGACCCAATGTCTATCTACTGTGATAACATGGGTGCCATAGCCAATGCGCAAGAACCAAGGTCACACAAGAAGCTGAAGCACATCAAGCTACGTTTTCACGCTATTCGGGAACATATCCAAGATGGGGATATAAAGATTTGCAAAGTACACATAGATCTCAATGTGGCGGATCCGTTGACTAAACCTCTCCCGAGGGCAAAACATGACCAACACCAAACTGCCATGGGTGTTCGGTATATTACCATGTAATCTAGATTAGATGACTCTAGTGCAAGTGGGAGACTGTTGGAGATATGCCCTAGAGGCAATAATAAATGTAGTTATTATTATATCTTTGTGTTTATGATAAATGTTTACATTCATGCTGTAATAGTATTAACAAGGAAACATTAATACTTGTGTGATTTGTAAACTTAAATTGAAGTCCCTAGTAAAGCCTCTATACATCACTAGCTTGTTGGTTAATAAATGATTGTGGTTTCCCTATCATGAACATTGAGATGATATTAACAACAAGATCATATCGTTAGGAGAATGATATGGTGGACATACTCCTATAGATAAGCATAGCATAAAGATCAAGTCATTTTAATAGTTCAACTGCTATATGCTTTCTGATACATAGCAACCTAATTCCTTCTACCATGAGATCATGCATATCACCTTTACCGGATGGATGCTTTGATGACATCAAACACCACACCGTAACTAGGTGGCTATAAAGGTGGCATTGAGTGTTCGGAAAGTATTGGTTGAAACACATGGATCAAGAGTGGGATTTGTCCATCCATATGACGGATAGATATACTCTGGGCCCTCTCGGTGGAATGTCATCCAACTAGCTTGCAAGCATGTGACTGGCTCACAAGGGATCACACATCACGGGAACGAGAAAAGAGTACTTATCGGTAACGAGGTTGAACTAGGTATGCAGAGATACCGACGATCATAACCTCGGATAAGTAAACTATCGTGAGACAAAGGGAAATTGGTATCATATGTAAGTGGTTCATTCGATCTCAAAGTAATCGTAGAAATATGTGGGAGCCATATGAATTTCCAGATTCCTCTATTGGTTATTGTTCGGAGAAGTGTCTCGATCATGTCCGCATAATTCACGAACCGTAGGGAGACACACTTAAGGATTCGACGTTGTTTGAGTAGTTATGGAATGATGAGAAAGAGTCCGAATGTTGTTCGGAGTTTCGAATGGGATTCGGGATATCACGAGGAGATCCAGAATGGTCCGGAGAATAAGATTCATATAAGGAAAGTCCCGTTTTGGAGTTGGAGAATGGTTCCGGTGTTTTCATCGGGAATGTTCTAGAAGGTTCCGGAATGTCCGGCACTCCGGAGGGGAAGGGTACATGAATGTGTTATATCAAGTTGGTATGATTGCATTATGTACTCGGTGTCATCGCTGAACAAAATAGAGGGTTTATTCAAATCCTTATTTGAAAAGTCAAACTCCAAGTTTGAAAGTCAAACGACTATTTTTGGGAAGTGGAAAAGGAGGAGGAAACCGAGTTGGGGAGGAGTCCCTCCTCCCCACCGCCGGCGCACCACCAAGCCGAGTATGGGAGGGACTCCCCTCCCCTTGGCCGGCCCCCTCCACCTATAAAAGGAGGGGCAGGGCTCCCCTCCTAGACACACAAGATCCCCGCCTCCAAACCCTAAGCCGCCAGCGCCGCCACCTGCTGCCGCCACCGCCGCCCTAGGTCAAGCCGCCGCCGCCTAGCAACCCTAGCCGCCGGCCAAGCTTCCTCCTCAGCGTGTCTAAACCCTAGATCGTCGAGGGACTCTCTCATACTCCACCATACTCGCTTCGGCTTAAGGCGAAGCCCTGCGAGATCTCCCCTCTACTTCCGGTACCACGCCGTTGTGCTGCTGGAATCGCGAGGAGAGTGCTACAACCTCCGCTGCCTGCTGGAACAAGGGAGAGTAAGGTCTTCGTCGAGTACCGAACGTGTGACCGACTGCGGGAGCGCTGCCGGAACGCAGCGCCGGAAGGATCGTCTACGCGATCTTGAGATCGGGAAGAGTACGACTACATCACCCACGAGAATCCGCTCTCGTTAAACACTTTGGAATCTTCGAGGGTGAGTTATTCCATAGACTCGTTGCTACAATCTAGTAGATAAATCTTGACTTGTTTGTTTGTATGCGATAGAAATTTTTTGTTTTCCATGCTACGAATCCCTACAGTGGTATCAGAGCCGTGTCTATATGTAGATCTGTTGCACGAGTAGAACACAATGGTCATTGTGGGTGTTGATGCTTTTATTGTCGATTGCTTCTTGTGTACTTTGTATCTTGCGGGATGTTGGGATGAAGCGGCCCGGGCTAACCTTACATGACATCGTTCATGAGACTTTCTCCACGCTTGACATGCAACTTGTATTGCATAAGTGGCTTTGCGGGTACCTGTTTCTCCTAGCATAGTTAAGATCCAATTTACAACGGGTGATTAACAATACTAGTATCAATGTTGTGGTTCATGTTCGTAAGTTAGAACGACACTTATTGAAAGCCCCAAACCACGTAAAACATGCAAAGAAAGTAGAAGCGTCTAACTTTGTTTTGCAGGGGTGTGCTGTGATGTGATATGGCCATGATTGTGATTATATTTGATGTATGCAATGTTCCTTATTGTAAGTTGGCAACCGGCAGGAGCCATATGGTTGTCTTTAATTTATGTTAAGACCCGCGTGTCTATTCAAAGTAGTTGTAATAGTTGAAGCCGGTGGACGACAACCATGGAGAAGCGTCATTGACCTTGATGCAATGCCGGTGATGATGGAGATCATGTTCGTGCTAGAAGATGGAGATCGGAAGCACAAAGAAGAAATGCCATATCATATCACATATTATGAATTGCATGTGATGTTAATCCTTTATGCATCTTGTATTGCTTAGTAGACGACGGTAGCATTATAAGATGATCCCTCATGCACATGAATTTCAAGTCATAAAATGTTCACCCTTAGTTAGCACCGTTGCTAAAGCTTGTTGTTTCGAAGCACCACGTGATGACCGGGTGTGTTAGATTCCGCAAGTGTATACAACGTGAGCAAGCCAGATTTGCTCATGCGGAAACTAAGGTTTGATCTTGACGAGCCTAGCATGTACAGACATGGTCTCGGAACACGGATCACCGAAAGGTAAAGCATGAATCATATAGTAGATATGATGAACATGTCGATTGTTCGCCATTGAAACTATATCAGCTCTCGTGATGATCGGTGTTGATGTGGTGGATTTGGTTCGTGTGATCACTAAAACAATGTGAGGGATATTGTTTTGAGTGGGAGTTCACCTAGATTAATTTTATTAATTTGAACTCAATTTGTCATAAACTTAGTCTAAACTATTGCAAATATGTTGTAGATCAATGGCAGCCCCTACCATCAATTTTAATGCGTTCCTAGAGAAAGAAAAGTTGAAAAACAATGGAAGCAACTTCGCGGATTGGTTCCGCAATTTGAGGATTGTCCTCACAGCTGGTAATTTGACCTATGTGCTGGATGCACCGCTGGGTGACCCACCTGCAGCTGATGCTGCCGATGAAGTAAAGAATGTTTACCTCACTCGGAAGACTCAGTACTCCATAGTTCAGTGTGCTATCTTGTATGGTTTAGAATCGGAGCTTCAGAGAAGGTTTGAGAATTCAGACCCATATGATATTGTCGAGGATCTCAAATTGATCTTTGAGACTCATGCGGCAATTGAAAGCTATGAGGCTTCTGAAAAGTTCTTTAACTGCAAGATGGAAGAGGGCAGCTCCGTTAGTGAGCATGTGCTTAAGATGTCTGGGCACGCAAACAAACTTCAAAGCTTGGGTATAGTGATTCCTAATGCTTTGGGGATTTACCGCGTCCTCCAATCACTACCACCAAGTTACAAGAACTTTGTGATGAACTACAACATGCAAAACATGAACAAGACGTTGCCAGAACTCTTTGCCATGTTGAAATCTGCAGAAGTGGAGATCAAGAAAGAGCACCAAGTGTTGTTGGTCAATAAGACCACCAAATTCAAGAAAGGCAAGTCTAAGCAGAAGGGACACTTCAAGAAGGGTGGTAAGAAAGTTACCACGCCGACGAAGAAGACCAAGGCTGGACCTAAGCCTGATACTGAGTGCTTTTACTGCAAGGGAGAAGGTCACTGGAAGCGGAATTGCCCAAAGTACTTGGCGGATTTGAAGAACGGCAACATCAAGAAGAAAGGTATATCTGATATACATGTTATTGATGTGTATCTCACTAGTACTCGTAGTAGTGCCTGGGTATTTGATACTGGTTCGGCTGCTCATATTTGTAACTCGAAACAGGTGCTGCAGAATAAACGGAAGCTAGCGAAGAACGAGGTGACGATGCGCGTAGGAAACGGATCAAAGGTTGATGTGATCGCGGTCGGCATGCTACCTCTTCATCTACCATCGGGATTAGTTTTATACTTAAATAATTGTTATTTGGTGCCTGCGTTAAGCATGAACATTATATCGGGATCTTGTTTATTGCGAGACGGTTACTTGTTTAAGTCAGAGAATAATGGTTGTTCGATTTATATGAGTAATATGTTTTATGAACATGCACCTTTGATAGATGGTCTATTCTTGTTGAATCTCGATAGTGGAAATACACATATTAATAACATTGAGGCTAAACGTTTGAAATCGAGCGATAACTCGACCTATATGTGGCACTGTCGTCTTGGTCACATTGGAGTGAAGCGTATGAAGAAACTCCATTCCGATGGACTTCTTGAATCACTTGATTTCGAATCACTTGAAAGATGCGAAGCATGTATGATGGGTAAAATGACTAAGACTCCATTTTCTGGTATGATGGAGCGAGCTACGGACTTATTGGAAATCATACATACCGATGTGTGTGGTCCAATGAGTGTAGCATCGCGCGGTGGTTATCGTTATGTTCTTACCTTCACGGATGACTTGAGTAGATATGGGTATATCTATTTCATGAAACATAAGTCCAAAACTTTCAAGAAGTTTAAGGATTTTCAAAGTGAGGTAGAGAATCAACGTAACAAGAAGATTAAATTTCTACGTTCTGATCGTGGAGGTGAATATCTAAGTTACGAGTTTGGCGAGCATTTGAAGAAATGCAGAATACTTTCACAATTGACACCGCCGGGAACACCACAGCGTAATGGTGTGTCCGAACGTCGTAATCGAACTCTTTTAGATATGGTTCGTTCTATGATGTCACTTACAGATTTACCACTATCATTTTGGGGTTATGCATTAGAAACAGCCGCATTCACTTTAAATAGGGCACCATCTAAATCCGTTGAAACGACACCGTATGAACTATGGTTTGGGAACAAACCTAGATTGTCGTTCCTTAAAGTTTGGGGTTGCGAAGCCTATGTAAAGAAGTTACAGCCGGACAAGCTTGAACCCAAAGCGGAAAAATGCGTCTTCATTGGATACCCGAAGGAAACTATTGGGTATACCTTCTATCATAGATCCGAAGGCAAAATCTTCGTTGCCAAGAATGGATCCTTTCTAGAGAAGGAATTTCTCTCGAAAGAAGTGACTGGAAGGAAAGTAGAACTCGACGAGGTTGTCGAACCTTCTCTCGAAATTGCGAGTAGCGCAGCACCGGAAGAAGTTCCTGTGGTGCCTGCACCAATAAGAGAGGAAGCTAATGATGGTGATCATGAAACTTCGGTTGAAGTTACTACAGAGCCTCGAAGGTCAACGAGAACTCGTAGCACTCCAGATTGGTATGATTCCGTTATGAATGTCATGTTGGTGGACAACACCGATGACCCTGAGACATATGAGGAAGCAATGATGAGCCCAGATTCCAATAAATGGCAAGAAGCCATGAAATCCGAGATTGGATCCATGTACGAAAACCAAGTATGGACTTTGGTGGACTTACCGGATGGCCGGAAGGCTGTCGAGAACAAATGGATTTTCAAGAAGAAAACAGATGCTGATGGTAATGTTACTGTCTATAAAGCTCGACTTGTCGCAAAGGGGTTTCGACAAATTCAAGGAGTTGACTATGATGAGACTTTCTCACCAGTAGCGAAGCTAAAGTCTGTGAGGATTATGTTAGCAATCGCTGCATATTATGATTATGAGATATGGCAGATGGATGTCAAAACAGCATTCCTCAATGGAGACATTGATGAAGAGTTGTATATGATGCAACCCAAAGGTTTTGTCGATCCTAAAGATGCTAACAAGGTATGCAAACTTCAACGGTCCATTTATGGATTGAAGCAAGCATCCTGAAGTTGGAATCAACGTTTTGATAAGGTGATCAAAAGTTTTGGTTTTGTACAAACTTATGGAGAAGCTTGTATTTACAAGAAAGTGAGTGGGAGCTCTGTAGCATTCTTAATACTATATGTAGATGACATATTGTTGATTGGGAATGATGTAGACCTTCTTAATAGTGTCAAGGAATATTTGAATAATAGTTTTTCAATGAAGGATCTTGGCGAAGCAGCTTACATATTAGGCATAAAGATTTATAGAGATAGATTGAGACGCCAAATATCATTGTCACAAAGTACATATTTGGACAAAGTTCTAAAGAGGTTTGGAATGGAAGATAGCAAGAAAGGGTTCTTGCCCATGTTGCCCAATACGACCTTGAGTAAAACTCAAAGTCCGACATCGGCGGAAGATAGAGAAAGGATGAGTAAGACTCCCTATGCCTCAGCCATAGGTTCTCTATGAAGGGTTTCGCGGCATAGTAAATCAAAATTTTCTACGGATGCGAATAGAGGGAAAGCCAAGATCTAATCTAGGAGATGCAATCAACGAGAGAGATTGGATTAGATCTTCATACCCTTGAATATTCGCACAGCGGAACGTTCGTCGGAACGTGGGTGATGTAGTCGTACTCGCTTCTCCTCCTCGCGATCCGATCCGATCTAGCACCACAAGTGGCGGTGCCTCCGTGAGATGCACACGTGCAGCACCTCGACGTCTCCTCCTTCCTCGGACCAGCAAGTATGGTGGAGAGATAGATTGGATCTACAACACGACGGCGTGGTGTATATGGTGGAGAATTTCTGCTGCAGGGCTTCGCCTACAAACAGTCGGGAGGGAGAGAGGAGAGCTAGCAAGGCGGCTAGGGTTTGGAGGAGAGGTGTGGGGGGTTGGTGCGCCCCCACCCCTCTTTATATAGAGGGGGGGGGGGCGCAGCCCTAGCCCCTCCCCCAAGCCCAAAGGATAAGGAGTGGGGGGCATGGACTCTCCCCTCTTCTAGAAACCCTATCTCTAGTTTAAACGATTTAAACTCTCTAGGATCGGCTGGGCCCTATGGGGCCTTGTGCCCCTGGCCTAATGCGTCCAGGACACTCCCTCATAGGTCCATGCACCCTCCCGGAAGGTGGGGCCACGTTGGTCCCCTTCCGGAAGGTTCTAGAAGCTTCCGGTACAATACCGATTAACCCGGAACAATTCCGAACTCCAAAAACTGCACTGCCTTATATGAATCTTATTCTCCGGACCATTCCGGAACCTCACGTGATGCCCCGGATCCCATCCGAGACTCCGAACAAAAATTCATAAACCAATTATCCAATCTATCCTAGCGTCGAGATACGTTAAGTGTGTGACCCTGCGGGTTCGAGAATATGCAGACATGATCTTCTATCAATAATCAACAGCGGGGTCTGGGCACCCATATTGACTCCCACACATTCATCGATGATCATATCGGATGAACCACGATGCCAGGATTCAATCAATCCCATATATATATTCCCTTCGTCTCGCGATATTTTACTTGCCCGAGATTCGATCGTCGGTACCGTCATACCTAGTTCAATCTCGTTCACAGCAAGTACTTTACTCGTTCCGTAATCCGATATCACTTTGTGATTAACTCCTTAACCACATGCTTGCAAGCGGTGTTGATATCGATTACCGAGTGGGCCCGAAGTATATCTCTCCGACTTGGGAGGGACAAATTCCATCTCGATACATACAACCCAACAGATACTTTCCGATCACCTGAGAGACACCTTTATGATCACCCTCTCATAGGATGACGTTTGATGACCTCAAAGATTTCTTCCGGTACCAGGGAGTTGCATTATCTCATGGTCTAAGGAATACAATATTTGACATAGGAAAAGCTTCGCAAAGACGAACACGATGACACGATCTAATTGCTCTCATATCATTCTCCCAATGATATGATCTCATTATCAATTGACAACTCATGTCTATGGTTAGGAAACCTTAACCATCATTGATCAATGAGCTAGTCCTTAGAGGCGTACTAGGGACACGGTGTTGTTCACAAACCACACAAGTATTAAAGTTTCCGCTTAATACAATTCTAGCATGGAATATAAACTTTATCATGAACAAGAAATATAATAATAACATCTTTATTATTGCCTCTAGGGCATAATTCCAACACTCTAATGTATGCCATGTTATGTACTAGACCCGACATTGCATATGCTGTTAGTTTAACTAGCAGATATCAAAGTGATCCAGGAGTGGATCATTGGACAGCGGTCAAAAACATCCTTAAGTACTTGAGAAGAACTAAGGATATGGTTCTTTATTATGGAGGTGATGAACAACTCGTTGTTAATGGTTACACCGATGCTAGTTGGAACACCGATCCGGATGATTCTAAATCACAATCTGGATACGTATTTATTTTGAATGGTGCAGCAGTTAGCTGGAGGAGTGCAAAGCAAAGTGTTGTGGTGAGATCTTCAACTGAATCGGAATACATGCCTGCTTCGGAGGCTTCACAAGAATCGATATGGATGAAAGAGTTCATTACAGAGCTGGGTGTGGTTCCTAGTGCGCTGGACCCAATGTCTATCTACTGTGATAACATGGGTGCCATAGCCAATGCGCAAGAACCAAGGTCACACAAGAAGCTGAAGCACATCAAGCTACGTTTTCACGCTATTCGGGAACATATCCAAGATGGGGATATAAAGATTTGCAAAGTACACATAGATCTCAATGTGGCGGATCCGTTGACTAAACCTCTCCCGAGGGCAAAACATGACCAACACCAAACTGCCATGGGTGTTCGGTATATTACCATGTAATCTAGATTAGATGACTCTAGTGCAAGTGGGAGACTGTTGGAGATATGCCCTAGAGGCAATAATAAATGTAGTTATTATTATATCTTTGTGTTTATGATAAATGTTTACATTCATGCTGTAATAGTATTAACAAGGAAACATTAATACTTGTGTGATTTGTAAACTTAAATTGAAGTCCCTAGTAAAGCCTCTATACATCACTAGCTTGTTGGTTAATAAATGATTGTGGTTTCCCTATCATGAACATTGAGATGATATTAACAACAAGATCATATCGTTAGGAGAATGATATGGTGGACATACTCCTATAGATAAGCATAACATAAAGATCAAGTCATTTTAATAGTTCAACTGCTATATGCTTTCTGATACATAGTAACCTAATTCCTTCGACCATGAGATCATGCATATCACCTTTACTGGATGGATGCTTTGATGACATCAAACACCACACCGTAACTAGGTGGCTATAAAGGTGGCATTGAGTGTTCGGAAAGTATTGGTTGAAACACATGGATCAAGAGTGGGATTTGTCCATCCATATGACGGATAGATATACTCTGGGCCCTCTCGGTGGAATGTCATCCAACTAGCTTGCAAGCATGTGACTGGCTCACAAGGGATCACATATCACGGGAACGAGAAAAGAGTACTTATCGGTAACGAGGTTGAACTAGGTATGCAGAGATACCGACGATCATAACCTCGGATAAGTAAACTATCGTGAGACAAAGGGAAATTGGTATTGTATGTAAGTGGTTCATTCGATATCAAAGTAATCGTAGAAATATGTGGGAGCCATATGAATTTCCAGATTCCTCTATTGGTTATTGTTCGGAGAAGTGTCTCGATCATGTCCGCATAATTCACGAACCGTAGGGAGACACACTTAAGGATTCGACGTTGTTTGAGTAGTTATGGAATGATGAGAAAGAGTCCGAATGTTGTTCGGAGTTTCGAATGGGATTCGGGATATCACGAGGAGATCCGGAATGGTCCGGAGAATAAGATTCATATAAGGAAAGTCCCGTTTTGGAGTTGGAGAATGGTTCCGGTGTTTTCATCGGGAATGTTCTAGAAGGTTCCGGAATGTCCGGAACTCTGGAGGGGAAGGGTACATGAATGTGTTATATCAAGTTGGTATGATTGCATTATGTACTCGGTGTCATCGCTGAACAAAATAGAGGGTTTATTCAAATCCTTATTTGAAAAGTCAAACGCCAAGTTTGAAAGTCAAACGGCTATTTTTGGGAAGTGGAAAAGGAGGAGGAAACCGAGTTGGGGAGGAGTCCCTCCTCCCCACCGCCGGCGCACCACCAAGCCGAGTATGGGAGGGACTCCCCTCCCCTTGGCCGGCCCCCTCCACCTATAAAAGGAGGGGCAGGGCTCCCCTCCTAGACACACAAGATCCCCGCCTCGAAACCCTAAGCCGCCAGCGCCGCCACCTGCTGCCGCCACCGCCGCCCTAGGTCAAGCCGCCGCCTAGCAACCCTAGCCGCCGGCCAAGCTTCCTCCTCAGCGTGTCTAAACCCTAGATCATCGAGGGAATCTCTCATACTCCACCATACTCGCTCCGGCTTAAGGCGAAGCCCTGCGAGATCTCCCCTCTACTTCCGGTACCACGCCGTTGTGCTGCTAGAATCGCGAGGAGAGTGCTACAACCTCCGCTGCCTGCTGGAACAAGGGAGAGGAAGGTCTTCGTCGAGTACCGAACATGTGACCGACTGCGGGAGCGCTGCCGGAACGCAGCGCCGGAAGGATCGTCTACGCGATCTTGAGACCGGGAAGAGTACGACTACATCACCCACGAGAATCCGCTCTCGTTAAACACTTTGGAATCTTCGAGGGTGAGTTATTCCATAGACTCGTTGCTACAATCTAGTAGATAAATCTTGACTTGTTTGTTTGTATGCGATAGAAATTTTTTGTTTTCCATGCTACGAATCCCTACAGAAGCAGATGCAGCATTGAAGCAGCTCAAGGAGATTCTTTCCTCAGCGCCCATCCTTGCAGCACCCGAGTCTGGTGAGCCCCTATTAATTTACATGGCGACAACCAACCGGGTTATCAGCATCGTCGTCGTGGTAGAGCACAAGGAACCAGGCTACGAGCACGGAGTTCAACGACCAGTTTACTATGTGAGCGAGGTCTTGACGGAGTCCAAGCAGTGTTACCCGCACTACCAAAAGATAGCTTATGGAGTATTCCTTACTTCTCGGAAGCTGAGGCATTACTTTCAGGAGCACCCAATCACAGTGGTGAGCAAGACTCCATTGTCCGACATCATCAATAACAGCGACGCTACAGGAAGGGTCGCGAAGTGGGGCATTGAACTTGCCGCCTTCGAGATCACCTACAAGAGACACGACGCTATCAAGTCACAAGCCTTGGCGGATTTTGTTGCAGATTGGACGGAGATGCCAGACGCTACTCCGTTGCCAGAACCAGAGTACTGGGTGATGCACTTTGACGGATCAAAGCTGCTCAACGGCTCAGGGGTTGGTGTATTGCTACAGTCACCAACAAGAGACAAGCTACACTACGTTCTGCAGATCCACTTCGAGGCTACAAAACAACATGGCGGAGTATGAAGCACTCATTCACGGACTACGTGTAGCCAAGGATATTGGCATCAAGCGCATAGTTTGCTGTGGAGATTCCGACTTGGTTGCCTAGCAGGTGGCTGGCACCTGGAATGTGCGGAACCCTATGATGGCGGCATATCGAGACGAAGTGGACGATATAGCCAAGAGCTTCTTGGGCTACGAAGTCAAGTATGTGCCTAGGGAACAAAACGAGGCGGCTGATTTGCTCTCTAAGGTAGGATCAGGGTGCAAGCGAATTCCGCTAGGAGTTTTCCTAGAGCACCTTCGCACACCATCCGTGAAGGGAGCCGACATCGACAACCCGGATAGAGCTGACTCTTTCGTCAACATGGTGACCAAGGTCCCTCCTGCTTGGACAAAACCGTTCATGGAATACCTCGAACATGGAACTTTGCCCGACGACAAAGTCGAACAACGGCAAATAGTACGACGATCAAAGGGTTATACCATAATCAATGGGCAACTCTATAAAAGGAGCACTACTGGTGTATACCTAAAGTGTGTTTCCCAGCTAGAAGGTATGGAAATCCTGCGCGAAATCCATCTCGGAGATTGCGGGCATCACGCCGCTCCTCGATCGTTGGTCGCGAAAGCCTTCCGGCAAGGATTCTACTGGCTAACCGCGAAGGCGGACGCCGACAAGCTGGTTGATACATGCATGGGATGCCAGTATTATGCCCGACAACCACATGTTCCTGCTGAAGAACTGCGAACAATACCAATAACTTGGCTGTTTGTAGTCTAGGGGCTAGACATGGTGGGACCGTTACAGACGGCACCTTGTGGATTTACGCATCTGCTTGTAGCAGTTGACAAATTCACTAAATGGATAGAAGCTAAACCCATTAGAAAGCTTGATGGGGCAACTGCCCTAAGGTTCGTCCGAGATCTAGTGGTGAGATTTGGTCTCCCACATAGCATTATCACCAACAACGGCAACAATTTATCACTCGGAGAAGTGGAGGCTTATTGCTGGGAGAAATGCATCCGGCTTGACCTTGCATCTGTGGCACACCCACAATCCAATGGTCAAGTCGAGCGAGCCAATGGATTAATTCTGCAGGGAATCAAGCCACATCTTGAGGCACCGCTACATAGAGCAGCTGGAGCCTGGGCGGAAGAATTGCCATCTGTGCTGTGGAGTTTACGAACTACACCTAACAGATCTACTGGCTACACCCCTTACTTCATGGTATATGGAGCAGAAGCCATCCTGCCCTCCGACATCCTCCACGATGCACCAAGAGTTGCCGCCTACGACGAAGATGACACTGAAGAGTCCAGACGCCTAGATGTGGATCTTCTCGAGGAGGAGGAGCGCGTTTTGGCATGCCAAAGATCCGCCATCTACCAGCAGAAGCTACGCAGCTACCATAGTCACTGTGTTCGGCATCGATCGTTTAAAGAGGGGGATTTGGTGCTTCGACTTAAGCAGAAGAAGTCACACAAATTATCCCCGCCATGGGAAGGACCGTTCATCATAATCAAGGCGCTACTCAATGGGTCTTACTACCTTGTTCACAATCGTGAACTAAAGGATAGACCCAACGAGGATCATAAGCGTAAGCGATGTGACCCGGATGATGACTACCCGGAGCTTGATCGGCCATGGAACATAGCACATCTACGTCCTTTTTACACTTAGCATTTTTTTAATCTAATTGTGTATCTCCTATATGATCAATGAAATAAAGCTCTTTGGTTCACTCATATTTCCGAGTCTTTTACCTCCTTTAGTGTTCATTTTTGGATCATGTAAAACCTTTATGCACAAGTATTGCGTTTGCACTTGTGAAAATTCCGCCTACGGGCGTTAGCTTAAGTTTTCTGGTCTACACGTTCTTTGTTGTTTTTATGTGGATTCTGGAGTAGTGACTTTTGGCACTTATTGTCGGTGATTTTGTGCTCAGGTTATTGACGGTGCCATTGGGCATCATCACCTAAGCGCATGGTTCCGACAACGAGTCTTCCGACTCACGAAAAGTCAAGCATAAGAACCAAAGTAATGGATAAGCCAACACTTGCTTAAAAAATATATACATGCTGGAAATTAGTTCTTAAGTGGCAGGACATAACAACCATTGTTTTCCGCCTTAAGTTGCATCACCAAGTTTTTTCCGCGCATACACCAAAGGTGAAACAAATATTACAAAGTTGTTTTTCATTCCTTTGGCGCAGGAGACTTGGAAGCAGCATCGTCACCAGCCGGAGAATCACCCTCAACGTCGGCACTGTGGTGGGACTCGGAGGAGTCTTGGTTGACGCTGTCGATGGTGTTCATGGGCACGAAGACATCGATGTCCACCAACTCGGCAACTCTGGTGTCATAACCCGTGAGTGACGACAAGATGGCTTTATGATCAATCTCTTTGCCGTCATCGTCAACGTCGGGAATACCAGAGGTCACCATGTCGATGTCGGCACCTTCGTCGTGTGCCTTCATTGACAGCGCCATCCTTGCGCCAGCCCGTGCACATGAAGCTTTCCAGCTTGTGACGCGCTCGAGGGATCGGCGCAGAATCTCCGAGTACTTTGCCACGGAGTCCGAAGCCTTGATGTGTATCTGGAGGGGCTTGGCAATCTCTTTGGCTTGGGTGATGGCGATGTTGATGAATTTGCCGGCAAGAACCATGCATTCCTTGTCCGAAGGTGGCGATCGGGTTAAACCCATAGGGGTTGCAATTTCCGACAAAGAAGCGCATGAGTTCAATAAATTCTAAGTATCCAGACTACAGAAATACAAGGCGGAGGAAACTTACTGAATATGCTGGCCTTAGCCAGCCAGAGGGTGTCCGCCAGGGATTCTTTCTCTTGTTGAAGGAGCTTAAACGCCTCGCTGTGGCGTTGGTTCTGCTCATCAGCAGCTCGCTTCTGATCTTTTAAGATCGCAAGCTCCTCCTTCAAGCGATTGATTTCCGCGGTGGCGGAGTCCTGCAGGGCCTTCATGGAATCCTCATGCATTTTCAACATTTCTTTCCTCTCCTCCTTAAGAATGTTGTTCTCGCTGTCCAGCTGCTGGATGTGCTTGGACTGCTCGACAATGTCCTTGGCCTTGGCGACATGTTCTGCAAAGTCGGAGAAAACAAAATACAGAGTGAGTAGTCGGAGAATGAAGGCACAAAACCAAGACGGAATGCGCAAAAAAGAAAACAGACTCTTGTGTTTGATGATCTGTTCCTTCAAGATGGCAGTTTTACCCTTTTCGTCTTAAGATCTGCGTGCATATTCTGGTACTTGTCGTTGGTCATGCCCCTTCGAGCATTCTAGTTCTGTGGAAAAAAGAAAAAAGTTAAACCGTTGTTTAGTCTGCTTGGAGCAACTAGTCGGAAAATTTTCTACTTAGACGCTCAGGGGCTACAGCGAGAGTTTTTAACTTAGCAATATGCTTAGCTTTTCTTTAAAGCATCTAGTCGGAACTAATTCAGTTCTCGATTAGAAGCTTGGGAGCTACAGTATAAAGTTTTTAACTCGAAATCTGCTTAGCTTTTCTTTAAGCATCTAGTCGGACTTAATTCAGTTACAACTAGAGGCTTGGGGGCTACAGTATTGAAAATTATAAACACTTCGTATGCTACTCTTAAAGCATCTAGTCGGAATAGCTCATTCCATCTAAATGCTTGGGGGCTACAGTGAGAGTTTTTTCTAACTTAGTCACTCTTAGAGCATATAGATGCAAAACGTATGGTTCTCCGTCTACATCCTCGGGGGCTACAGTGGTATACTCATATGAAATGCAAAAGGCAAAGTAAACTTACAAGTGCGATGATCTTGAGGTTTGTAGCGCTCTCGGCTAGCAGCTTGCCAAAGGAAATGATATTTCCTCGCAATATTTCTGCTTGTTGGAGGAGATCCTCAAGACCGCATGTCGGAAATGTCGGTACTCCTCCAGGAACCAGAGTTGTGTTACTCAGCGTGAGCGCCGGGTAGACTATCTTTGGGAACTCAAAGGGTTTCTGGGGAGCAAGGGCGCCGCCTTCGGCAGAAGTACCAGCTTCCACCACCGCCTTGCCGCCACCGATGGCATACTTAGCCGGAGCTTCAGCCATTCGTTGAGCGGTTCTCTCCTGCGTCGCCTGCTCGCCGACAACGGCAAGTTCGGTAGAGGCGCCAGAATCCACTTCCATGGCGGAAGGTCCTGGTACCTCCTTAGCTTGTGAGCTTGTCGGGGCAGATGAGGGCTTGACAACAGGGGTAGCAGGGGCGATGGCGGGGGAGGTGTCGCGATGCAGCATGTCTTTGATATTTCGAGAAGCCCCCAAAGTTTTGGAGGTCTTCTTGAGGCTGGTCGTGGCTTTCTTCCTGAAACGTGCAAAATGCTTATGTACAGGAGCAAGACAGATAAATAGACAATGTCGGAAAATGAGAAGCTTACACTAGGGGGGGGGGTGCTTTGGCAAAGATTCCGGTGGTTCTTCTCTTTTCCGCCTCCAGGGCGGCGGTAGTCTTTTTGGAGGCTCCACCCTCCGTCTTCTTCTTCTTGCCTCCGTCGGCAGCGTCAGAGGTGGAGCTCTTCCGCTTTCGCGCCAATGGGACCTCATCGTCGGACACGACCGTGACTTCCTTCATCTTTGGATCGTAGATTTGGGCAGCCAGGTTGCCCTCCTCTAGATCGCTAAGCTGTTAAGTAAGAAGTCACCGTGTTAGACAAAATGACATTTGCAAGACGGAAGAGCTGGAGTATATGTCATGCACGGAAAATAAAAACCTACCTTTGGGCACTTGCCGTCTACGAACATGTCGTAGGTGATGGTGAAGCCACGCTTCTTATCCTTCACCTTGACGATGTCCTTAAGGCGGAGCTTGACGGAGTCGCTCGAGAAGTTATCCACGGAGATGCGGAGGCTATCCCTTCTGTCGCTAGTATACTCGTGCATGTACTTCGCGCGGTGCTGTAGAGGTTGGATTCGCCTGATGAACCAGCACATGGCTAGGTCCAAGCCGGTCAAACCCGTCTCTACAAACCATTCGATCCGCCTTATAGCGCGAGAAGCGTCGAGGTTGGAGGGAAGGGAGGCTTGGGATCTCCATGTGTAAACTTCAGCGGCGGCCCCGTCCACGAAGTCCGGGTACGTTACTTCTCGGCCCGCCAGAGGAATGTCGGGGCCGTAGAATTACGTCCGCTGCCAATTCTTGCAGGACTCGTGGCCGACGATGTCGGGGAACCGTCGACCAGGTCGAATCTTGAAGCTTATGGTGCCGCAGTTCCTAAGATCCTCCTTACTATGTTCGGCTTCACGTTTGACGGTGAAGAAGTACACAAAAAGGTCTAACCTAGGTCTTATCCCTAGATATCCCTCACAAAGTGTCGCGAAGTTGCTAAGCACTAAGATACTATTGGGGGAAAGGTTATGGGGCTGGACCTTATAGTGGTTTAAGACGGAGAGGAAGAAGTGGGAGATAGGCAGAGAAACGCCGCGTACCAGCTGAGCTTTGAGGTACACCTTTTCTCCGGCTTGGGGAGAAGGTATCACCTCACCGGCCGGCTCCGCCCGCCAGGCAAGTTCCTCTGTCGCGGGAAGGTAGCCTTCGGCGACCATCTCTTGGATATCGCGGTCGGTGATGTCCGAGCCGCGCCAGTCGCCCTTGTGCGAATCTGTCTCCTCCTCCAGTTGCTCTAGCGCCGCCAAATTTGGTCGGCGCCGTTGGATTTGATCACCGCCGATGCGGGGATGACCAGGCCCTATGGGGGCACGACGATGGGGCTCGCCGGCTTCGCCGTGGCTTCGCTCGACGCCGCTATAGATGGGGAGGTGCTGCTGGTGCAGATGGGAGCTAGGGTTTTTTCGAGGTTTCTCGCGGAGAGATCGAGGAGACGCGCGGCTGAAGGAAGAAGATGATGCGAGAAGAATGAGGTAAAAAGTGGAGATTTCCCCACGGTTACTATTTATCATCCTCGGCGTCAAGATTCGTGCAGCTTGATCGGACGGTTGCCGCATAGACGACGTGTTCGCGAACGTGCGCGGAAATTTCGCCACGTCTCCAACCGTCGCCGCCAACGGTTCGTATCGCTCGCGCGGGAAAATTGGATATAATTGCGTTCTCTGCACATGTGAGTTACGAGGAGTCGCTGACCTAAGCCTACGTCGTCCTAGCTGACATGGGTAGATGAGCCGTCACATCGAAGATTTCGACATAGACGGATTCAATCCGACTACGGAGGAGTACGATGGAAGATTCAGCATTTCTCCGGCTTACAAGTCGAAGACGGAGAAAGCCTTGCAGGGTTATTTGGGAGGACTACAAGATGTTGCTTGACAATTTGCTGACAACCATCTAGACGGGGCATTCCACGTGAAGAGGCAAGACGACGCAAGACCTCGGAGTTCTCCGAGGGCTACTATTGGGGATATGCTATATGGGTATCCTTATAGCATGTCTCTTATCCGGCTAACCCGGGTGACCCATAGTCGGTAGCATGGCCTATGACATGCTGGGCGGCCCAGTTAGATGGATCCAGGAGGGAGGCCCATGCCGGATAAAGGAAGGCTATGGTGGAGTCACCAACGTACCCGGAGCCTTAGAGTACAAGATACACAAGACTTGTAATAGACAGTGTAGGACTCTGTAACCTGTTCGGCTAGAACTTTTCCCTGTAACCCTAGGACCTGACGACTATATAAGTCGGGCATATGAGAGCCTTTAGGGCACAACCTAGTATCGATTCACACAACCTCGCACAGCGAACCTATCTCTGTAACTCGGCGTATTGCCCTTATAGTGATTTATAGCAGGAGTAGGATTCCGCCACCGTCGTGGGATCTGAACCTGGGTAAGCTGTGTTACCTCGTACCCGTCAACCGTCCGCCTTCCCCCACGTCTCTAAACACGCACTGTGAGGACCCCTCCATGGCGTACTCGTCGGCAATACCACGACAACATTTTTTTGTGTTTTTTACATAGAATATGTAGAATTTTTTTTATTACGAAAACTTGTGAACAAACATAAAATGTTCAAACATGTATATTGATATTTTTTGAATTTTTTGATATTTTAAAATATGTTTTCTTATAATGGGTGCAGATTTTTTTCGATAAAAGACGTTTTATTACTTAAAAGTTTAAGCATTACACCCGATGTCTGCATAACTAGGATGCACATAGCCGATATAGTCAACAGGTCCAAACAGAATTAAAAACAAGGCGGATTATATATCAGGATGAGAAATTGTAAAACGCCTATGGCATTGAAGTAGATCCTAAATGCAGATTATGCTGCCACCCGTGCCTGATAAACAAATCTCCCGTGCCGTATCCTCCAGCCTCAAGCACATCTCCGTAAAAAGATTGCGAACGTCCGCACGATGAAGCACCGACCATGATCGACGGGTGTTGATGCTTCTGTAAATGACCTTCATAGGAGTACAAAGGTTATCATAAAAACCTTATCATTTCTATATAGCCATTTCAATCATATAATGACAATCGCTCTAACCCGAACAAGTAACTTAAACTTGTGCTCTATACCATGTAACCAATTTTCAAAAATATCAGCAATACTAGATGGTGGATACAAGACCAAAGCTGTTTGGATAATAGACCATATAGACCGTGAGCTTAATTACATTGAAAAATAAGTGTTTGTTTGTTTCGTTATGATAACAAAAATCACACATGGAATTCTCATGCCAATTTCGCTGGATAAAATTATCTTTAGTAAGGTTGACCCCTCGCCCGCAGATGCACCGGAATAGCCACCTCCCTTGTCCGACGGCGTGCCAGTCAGCGATGAGTGCCCCGTCGCCATTTTCTTCTTCTGCTCCACTTGCGCACTTCGGTTCCTCTGAAACCATGGGCTCTGCCATCACGACGGCGCCACCAAGCTCTCCGTTTCCCAGCCGGATGCGGCACGCTGGAGCGACTGCCTGCAGATGCTGTTCAGCCGGAGCGGATTATTCCCGCGATCCCCCCAGAGCTGCAGCCGATTGGTTCCGCGGTTCCTCCAGAGCGCAAGGACCTGGAGAAGATCTGTGACGCATTCCATGCTGCTCATGGTATTTTGGTACGCCGCCCAACCGTGCAGCCTCATCCCCATTAGTTCCTGTGACTCACGCCTGATTGATTACCTAAGCAATTATTTCTTTCTGCTGTTACTAGTCTGTGTCTGTTCACCAGATTATGACGTGTTGGTCCAATTTTATTTATGTGGCCAGAAGTGCGCGACCACTTTCAGCACGCCGATCACGAGCAGACAAGAGAAAATGCTTCACTGTAGCTGATAGATGTTACCAGTGTAGCTGCATAGGCCCACAGGATGTCCAGCTTCAGATATTTTGCCTCTGTTCAGGCTAAACATCTCATTATATCTAGGAAACGGAGGTAGGATGTTGTTTAATTTGGTTGCATTCCATGAGGTTGAGATTGCTGTTGAGATTAATTCCTGATCTAGGTCCTCTCGGAAGCGCATAAATCATCGGTCAAGCACCATCAAAGATGGGTTCTGCTGCTACCTTCTTATGCCTTTTGTTGTCCCTGTGTGTTCAGGATGCAACTGCGGCAATTGGCTTCACAAGAAGTGATTTCCCACAGGACTTCGTCTTCGGAGCTGGAATCTCAGCATATCAGGTAAGTAGTTTGAGCTGAAACTTCCTGTGTGTTTTAGTTTCTGTGCTGACGCATAAATTTTATGTCAATATTGATACTTCCTCTTTTTCCTTCAAGTATGAGGGTGCTGTTACTGAGGATGGCAGGAGCCCAAGCATCTGGGATACTTTCACTCACGCAGGTTGGTTGTGACCTGTTTATGGAATATGTCTCTGATTTTCCTGAGTTGCAAGGCCTCATACCATTTTTTTTTAACATGGGATCATATGACTGTGGATACTTTCATCTTTGTATTTCATATGGCTAAGAAAATAAGCCTTGCACAATTTGTGATCAGTTTTCCTGATGCATTGAGTAGATATTTCAGACTAGTTCCCGCTTCGTAGAACACTTCCACACAACATTTCTGTTGCTTAAGAATAACTGAATTGTATGTGACGAATTGGCAAGATTCAGACCATAACTTCATTTAGTTGACCACGAATTCGTTCGTCGTGGTTAGGTTCAGTTTCGAGATTTTGAATATTTGATTTGCTCTTACAGGAAAAATGTCAGACAAAAGCACAGGAGACGTCGCTGCAGATGGGTACCACAAATACATGGTAAAAAAAAACAGGGTGCCTCGCAATAATCTTCAGAATTTCTCTGCTTTAGCAGTTCCAAGAAAAAAATGGCTTATCTGGTTTTGCAGGAGGATGTCAAGCTCATATCTGAGACAGGCCTAGAGGCCTATAGGTTCTCCATCTCCTGGTCAAGGCTTATTCCAAGTAAGAATTCCTCATAAGCTTCATCGCAACAATCCGCTTTTGTTTTTCATTTCTCTCATTATTCCTGCAAACTTTCGGGTTGCAGATGGAACGGGTGCTGTCAGTCCAAAAGGGCTAGAGTACTACAATAACTTCATTGATGAGCTAGTGAAATATGGTAAGAGTATTTATGCAGATCGTTGAGAGTTGACATATTTAATTGCAGCCATTTTTTTAGGTTCATAGTAGACAATCATTTAGTTTCAAATGTCTTGAAGGCATTGACCATCTGAACCCTCCTATTTCTGTGATATTTATCCAGGAATTCAAGTACACATAACACTTTACCATCTAGATCTCCCTCAAATTCTTGAAGATGAGTACGGTGGATGGTTAAGCCCTAGAATTGTGTAAGTATATACTCCATTGCAGCGGCAGTTAATAGTACGATTGACATATGAATGATATTTTTTTTTTCATATTTTTACATCTACAAAATGTAGCGAAGATTTTACAGCATATGCAGATGCTTGCTTCCGAGAGTTTGGAGATAGGGTTGCATCCTGGACGACTATGGATGAGCCAAACATTGGTATAGTTGGCTCCTATGATAATGGTGCATTCCCTCCTGCCCGTTGCTCAGATGAATTTGGAGTAACAAAGTGCACTGCTGGGGACTCTAGTGTTGAACCATACATAGCAGCTCATAATACCCTTATGGCACATGCATCTGTTTTCTGCCTATACAGAGAAAAGTATCAAGTGAGTGAATGATTACTCACAATAGTTTTGGTGACGCTTTGGTTTCTTCATAAACTGCCATACTCCTAAGCCATCTTTCCTTTGCTCAAGAGTGGAGGCACTGTTTTCAGTCATTGAATTAACCACATCTTAATTCATCTTTATAATGCATATATCAGCATTGAGCCACGCCACTGACAGTAGTATTGCTTGCGGGAATAGTCGGTTCATTTTTTTAAGGTTCATGGCCTTGTTTCAAAATAGGGACGTACATAGACTCTTATTCTTCTAATTGAGTGGGGTTGTTCCTGCTTTTTTCCCATTACCATTCTTCTAATTGATGGAACCATTTTGGTGCAGCCGATACAAAAAGGAATTGTTGGCATAAATATCTACTCCTACTGGAGTTATCCGCTGACAAATTCCACTGTGGATTTAGAAGCAACACAGAGATGTAAAGATTTCTTGCTTGGGTGGTATGATATTTTACCTCCATTTTGTCACAGAAAGCATTTCACCTGTATAATCTGTGCATTTGAGATCTTAAGTGCCTGTACTTGCAGGATACTAGAGCCATTGGTGTTTGGGGACTACCCAGAAGTTATGAGGAAGAATGTTGGCTCTCGCCTTCCACCCTTCACAAAAAATCAGTCTGAACTTATCAAGGGTTCTTTAGATTTTATAGGAATAAATCACTATTATTCTCTCTACGTGAATGATCGCCCACTGGGAACAGGTGTTCGGGGCTATGGTGCTGACATGTCAATTCAATACAGAGGTAAGTATCTTTTTTTTTGGATAGTGATAATAGGAGTATTACTCAACCATTCAATCATGTGTGATGCCGGTGTGTAATTTGATTCATTTTCTTGTCCCGGTGCACTGTGCACACAAGCAAAATAATGCAACTAAGATATGTAAAAAATAGACTAGCTAAGCTGCTGGAAGCGATGTCAAGCTGGCAAGTAGCCTTTCCATGTTCATAGTCACATATGTTGGGCATTTCTCCGAGTGTGGTGTTTGGTCATCCCAAAAAATCTCCGATTTCTATTATTTATCATCAGAGCCTGGTTTTTTGTTATCACTGGGTTACGTATTCTGCCACAGCACTGCATCTGGCAACTGTTTTATTACCATTTCAATCTCAAAGCAACTACTTGGTCACCACTTTACTAGACAAATTTAATAGAAAACAGTTGCAGTATTGTTCCATAAGTACTTCCTTTGTACGATGCAGGTTCTAGGACAGACCCAACACCTTGCCAGGTAAGAAATTATGTCCTGAATGTGTTGTGCAAAGAAGTTGCCAACTCCAGTTATTTTGGCCCTGTACTGTATACATCCATTTGATTATGTGTTCTGGACTGAATCAAGAGATTATACAAGAAAGATGCACTTAGAACTGATATCACAAGTTCGACAGTAACCGTCAAAGATTATGTTTCTTGGTCCGCAGGGTCCACCAACAAATATTCCAAGCGACCCAAAAGGGCTGCAACTTGTACTCGAGTACCTGAAAGAAACCTATGGGAACCTTCCCATCTATGTCCAAGAGAATGGCAAGCACAATTTCTAGCCAGAAACAAGTAAGCTAGTGAAGATAGTTGCTTCATTAACCATGCGACTTATTGTACGTACATCTTGTCAGGTTCCGGATCTGCCGACGACGGCCTTGATGACACCGACAGGATCAGCTATCTGAGCAGCTACATGCAATGCATGCTGAACGCGATCAGGTGCGTCAAGTCCAAACACATGCGGTTTCAGCATTATCTTACTACTAGAAGAAGGTCTATTTCGATACCCTCTCTTGTTGTGCAGGAATGGAGCCAAGGTGAAAGGCTACTTCGCCTGGGCGTTCATGGACCTGTTCGAGCTCTTGTCAGGGTACCAGTCTAGGTACGGCCTGTACCGCGTCGATTTCTCCGACGATAGCCGGCCGCGGCAGGCCAGGCTATCCGCCCGCTGGTACTCCGCCTTCCTGAAGAACAAGGCAGGAACCTCTGCGGTTCTCCCAGGGCCAGGAATGCAGGATCAGGAGCAGGCGCTGAACGCCGTGTCCTAGACTCCCGTCCCCGAGCCTGGGTATGGGTTTTGCAGATTCCGATCAGAAATGTGTAATTCTTTTGAGTGAGCAATCCAAATAAAGGATTGAATTTGTGAGTGTGGTGTGGGTTTAGTGTGGGTGGCTGCCGTGTCCGTTTTCTAGATTTGTATGTATTTGTACACTTAAACTCATCTAGATATATTTATATTTAGACAAATATACGACAACCTTTTCGGTACGAAAGACAGTACATGAGTTAGAGTATGCAATGCAAGCTAGCTAGTGGACAGGGCTGGTGTTAAGCTAGCTAGTGTAACAAGTTGTTTAGCAAAGAAGATACGTATACAAGCTATACTAAGCTAGCTAGTGTGCGCGGTCCATATTGTCCACTGGATTTACATTTAAAATATAAAAAACATAATCTAAACTACTAGCCCTAGCTACCGATCTTCGCGTGTTGGCGCCGCCTCGCCCATCTACGGTCAAGGTCGATGTACTCCGGCGGCAGGGCCGGGGCGGGAGCGGGAGCGGGCGCAGGCGGGTTGATCGCCCGCACAGGCCACGGATCCCACTGCTGGAGGTACGCTAGCTCCATCCCCACCTCCGGCGCGATCGGAGGCGCCCAAACTGGCAGCGGTGGTGGCGGTGGCAGCTGGGCCTTCGTTTTAGCCACCATGCGGGTGAGTGCGAGGGCCTCCTGGTCGTTCTTGCTCCTCTCCTTCTTCATCCACGACAACGTTTTCATTGTTGGCGGTGATGGTGGTGGCGGCGGCTAGGGTTTGCGATGGCGAGAGGTGATGAGTGCGGCACCGACAGACGCAGGGTTAAATAGCCCCTTCGCCCGCGAACACGTGCAGCTTCCCGCTCCTTCGCCATCAATGCCGGCGCGGGAACGCAGACGGCGCCCAGTGGGTCAGCGTGCCGCCGCGTCGGCATTGATGGCGCAGGCTGCCGCCGGTCAGCCTTCCGCGCAGCGTCTCTAAATCACTGTCGCGGTTGCGTCTGAATCGGTGCTGCTGACTGTGTCCGAAATCAATGCCGCGTGTGGCTGGCGGGTGGGCCATTGGCACGCGTGGACACGACGTCCACGCTGTCTGCGCGCGTCCGAGCCGATGCAGTCGAGACCCAGATTAGATGCATGAATGGGTCGAGCCGGACGCGTTTTGCTGGATGGGTTGGCCCGCTGGGGCGTCGCGCACGCCACGCGCGTCCGCACGGGCAGTTTCGGACACGCGCAGACCGTTTGGATCGGCCGGTGGAGATGCCCTAACCTCTTGTTGAACTTTGGCGCAAATAGCCTATCCCTTTTTTCATTCCAATAATTCCTGGAAATCCTAGAGGCCCATGTGGCCCATTCATGCATGGCAAGAGGTGGGACAAAAGTTTAGTCCCACATTGCTAGTTGAAGAAGGTTTTCACCAGCTTATAAGGTGATGGGGATATGTCTACCGGGTATACCCAGCAGGACGTTTTCCGACTGGCCCAGGAACTGGCGAGTGGGCCTGCAAGACGGCGTCTGGATCAAGACCTGGCGTGGATCCAAGCGACTGGAAGCGAAGGCCCAGGAGAGTAGATAGGCCCAGTCGGATTAGGTTAAACGAGTACCGAAACCTTAACTGATTCGGTTGAGATATGTAAACCCTAGGGGGAGGTGAGTCTATATAAACCTCCCTACAGGGCGTGTAGAGGCACGTTCCATCATCCACCCAAGCGACTCGCCGCCTAGCCGTCGAGCTCGCCCCATTGTACCTCCATCATAATACAATCTAGCAGGAGTAGGTCTTTACCCTCCAGGGGGGCGAACCTGGGTAAAACCCTGTGTCTCCGCCCTCATCTCGCACCGCAGATGGCTGGCCGCCCTTGCCCTTCGTTCTACTACTCGCTGCCGACTACAGCATCTGCCGTGGTCATTCCCACGACAGTGGCGCCCACCGTGGGGCCTGTCCGGTCTGGCCGGTGTTCTGCGGCGAGATCCAATCTGCCCATCAACGAGTCGGTCGCCACCGGCCGCATGATAGCGATCGGCGAGATGCTCCAGATCTTGCCGAGCAGCTACGTCTCGGCGGCGCGACCCGTCGCGCGCAACATGATCTTGCCAGTCGGCACGATCAGCCTCTTCGTCGGCCTCACCGACGTCATCATCTCGGAGGACTCGGCTCGCATCCGCGAGTCGCCGCCACGCGACCGGCTCTCCGAGAGCCAGGTCCGCACGATCCATCGCCTCGCCTCCGAGTACAACTCGGCCCACAGCAACGTGGCCGAAAACTCCGCGGCCGTGGAAGACGCGGCCCTCAACGACGACGCCGACTCGGCGACCCCGACGTCACTCGCCGGATCCATCACCGCGGCTTCGCCCGCAGGCTCCATCACCTAGGTCTCCAACGTGGGAGACTTCGAGGATCCCTCCATCCTTGGGATCTTCGACTTCGACTCCGGGTCGAAAAACTCCGCCGATCTCCGCGACGGGACCGATCGCCACGCCGCGACCTACATGGCGACTGGCACTGATCCGCCGGAGGATCCCTTCTCCACTCCGATCCCTCCTAACGCCACGACAATGGAGGTCGAGGAACTCCGCCTGAAGCTGGCGGAGGCAGTCCGCAAGGAGCAAGCCGAGCGCGATTTTTTTTGCCTCGAGCAGGTGACGGCGCAGGAGCTGTCACGTTACCACCAGCAGCGAATCAGGTCGCGCTTGAACCCCACCGTCCAGGGGCGCGCCCTGAACTTCGACGACGAGAACGACCCGGCCCGCGTGGCCGAGCGCGCGATCTGCGAGAACGCGCCACCAGGAGGAAGCGCCTGGCCCCCACCAGGGTCGACGACGATGGGCGCCCCACCTCCACCCAACCGCACACCCCCCAGGGATCAGCCGCGGATAGTGGTCTCCTCACGGGAGCGAGACGCGAACGGCCTACCACTGTTCTCCACCCCGATGGATAACCTCGTGGCAGGTCGAGCAGCGGTCGACAACATCACGGCCACCGGCGACGGCGCCCTGCAGATCCAGTACGTCAGGGCCCTGCTCGCAAAGGCGGTCGAGCAGCAAAACGCAGGCGCCGACTCGCAGGGTCGGATGTACTCGCGTTCTTCGGGCAGCAGAGCGGTCTCCAGCGGCCGCCCATTGGCGGCAAACACCCTCAATTGCCCGCCACCCGAGCCACTGCAGCTCCAACACCGACCCGTGAACGTGGCACTCTCCACCAACGACCCCATGCCAGCGACCAACTTCGTCGCTGCCAACGGTCAGCCCGTCGACGCCCGCACCCACATCATCAACAACCAAAGCTGGCGCGCACGCTAGCTCGACGACCTGCGACACACCCTAACCAATCGCCGTGACGGCGAGCCAATGGGGTCGCTAAGCCGACTCGGGCCCCGATGATCCGAGGCGAAAAATACCCGGCGAACTTCAAAGCGCCGAAGGAAATAGAGAAGTACGACCCCTCGTACGACCCCTCCGTGTGGCTGGACACCCACCTCATGGCGATGGGGATCGCTGGCCACACCGACCTGCTAGCCGCCCGTTACCTTCCCCTGATGATGGAGGGAACGTGCAGGCAGTGTATCAACACTCTCCCCCCGGACAACATCGACTCCTGGGAAGAGATGCGCGATGCCATCGTCAGGCACTTCGAGTGCTCCTACACCCGCGCCACCACCATCGAAGACCTGGAACGATGCGTCCAGGGACCCCGCGAGTCAACCCGCAGCTGGGTCCAGCGGTGGTAAGAACTATGGTACAACGCGGTCGGCATCCACCCGGACACCGCGATCCACTGCTTCAAGACCTCGTGCCACTACGAGCCCCTGGTCGCCAAGCTCAAACGACACTCCCGCACACTCGACAACATACCGGATCTCCTCGAGATCGCCAAGAGATACGCGGAGGAAGATCCAAACCAGGAAACCGACGACGAGTCGGGAGGCCAACGCCGCACGAGCGGCAACGACAACGGACGACGGTCCGACCTACGCTACAGTAACACTCGCCTCACCGGCAAGCGCCGAAGTGATGGGCGAGTCGACTTCGTCGCCAACGCTAGGCACGCGCAGCGCGAGCCCAAGAGCTTCCGCCGCGACGGAGGGCAACGCCGCGACGACGGCAATTACAAGGCGAAACCAAGGTTCGACCCCGCGGCCCTCCTTAACCAACCTTGTGCGTTTCATAGTAGGGAAGGGAAGCCCGCCACACACACGACCGCCGACTGCCACTCTTTCAAGGAGATTGAGAAGGCACGGCGAGCACGGGAGGACCCCGACAACAACCCGCCAAACGGCGGAAAATTCGGCAGTGTGGCCGGCTCGTTCCACACCTTCACAGGCTTCAACACGAAGCGCGAGAAGAAGGTCATCGCCCGCGCCGTCGCTGTCAACGCGGTGGCCCAGGTGGACGTTCCCCAGTTCCTCAACTAGTCGGAGCAGCCCATCACCTGGAGCCGCCAGGACCACTCGCCACGCATCGAGTACCCAGGCCGAGTCGCCCTGGTGGTCAAGCCCAAGGTGGGAGACTACTGGCTCCCCAAGACATTGATGGACGGCGGCAGCTCCATCAACATCCTGTACCTGGACACCTTCAGGCGACTGCGGCTCCCGCAGTCGATGGTCAAAATGACCTACACCACGTTCCATGACATCGTCCCCGGTCGGAAGGCGTACCCGATCGGCAAGGTCACGCTGCCAGTCACCTTTGGCACACCAGCAAACTTCCGCACCGAGCGGATCGTCTTCGAGCTGGTACCCTTCGACAGCCCCTACCACTGCGTCCTGGGACGCCAGGCGTTCGCCAAGTTCATGGCAGCGCCCCACTACGCGTACAACGCGATGAAGCTCCCCGGGCCGCGCGGCGTCATCACCGTCAACGGCGACCCCGACATGGCCGCCGAGTGCGAGGCCAAAGGAGCCGAACTCGCCGATGCCATCATCGCGGCAGAGACCAACCACACCGACGAGCTCGCCAAATACGCGAGCGGGGTCAACAACGACGACCCCACCATACTCAAGAAGCCCAATTCGGAGGGCGCCAACACCTCAGCCTTCGAGGCAATGATGCACACCCGCACCGTCGAGCTAGTCCCAGGTGACTCCAGCCAGACGGTGACGATCGGGATGGGCATGAGCCCAGCATAGGAAGGCGCGCTCATCGAGTTCCTCCGTGAGAACAGGGACATCTTCGCATGGAAGCCCTCTGACATGCCTGGTGTCCCTAGGGAACTCGCTGAGCACAAACTCAACACCGACCCCAAAGTGCGACCCGTCAAGCAGTCGCTGCGGCCCTTCAATGAAGAGCGCCGCCGAGCCATCGCCGAGGAGGTGCAATGCCTACTCGCTGCAGGCTTGATTCGGCCAATAAAATACTCCAAGTGGCTGGCAAACCCAGTCCTGGTCGAGAAGAAAAATGGGACCTGGAGGATGTGTATCGACTACACAAACTTAAACAGCGCCTGCCCGAAGGAGCAATTCGTCCTCCCGCGGATCGACCAAATAATCGACTCCACCGCGGGCTCGGAGTCGCTATGTTTCCTCGACGCCTACTCTGGATACAATCAGATCAAAATGGCTATCGAGGACAAGGAAAAGACGGCGTTCATCACGCCATTCGGAGCCTTCTGCTACACTGCCATGACCAAGAACGCCGGGGCGACCTACCAGCGATGCATGCAGGAATGCCTTGCGAGCCAAATTGGCCGCAATATCCACGTCTACATCGACGACGTGGTAGTGAAGTCCGCTCGCCAGGGCGATCTACTCGCCGACCTGGTGGAAACATTCGCCAACCTGCGGAAATACAAGATAAAGCTAAACCCAGGCAAATGCACCTTCGGTGTACCAGCAGGGAAACTACTAGGGTACGTCGTCTCCAAGCGTGGGATCGAGGAGAACCCCACCAAGATCGACACAATCGCTCGACTCGGCAAACCCGAGTGCCTGCGCGACGTCCAGAAGCTGGCCGGGCGAATCGCGGCTCTCAGCCACTTCATCCCCCGATTGGGAAAAAAGGCGATGCCCCTATATCGCCTGATGCGGAAGAACCCCACCTTCCAGTGGGACAAGGAGGCGGACGACGCACTCCGCGACCTCAAGAAGGTGCTACTCGCAGCACCGCTACTCGCCGCCCCCGTCGACAAAGAACCCATGCTGGTCTACGTCGCGGCTTCCGAGCGCGTCGTCAGCGCCGTCATGGTCGTCGAGCGGCCAGAGGAAGGAAAGGAGCGCCCGGTACAACGAACGGTGTACTATATCAGCGAGGTCCTCACCGAGTCACGCCAGCGGTACCCGCAGTACCAGAAACTGGTGTACGCAGTCTTCAGAGCACAACGGCGACTGCCGCACTACTTCCAGGAGCACCTGATCACGGTCGTCTCCTCAGCACCGTTGCAGGACATCATCCGCAACCGTGAAGCGACCGGGCGAGTCGCCAAGTGGGCCGTCGAAATCGGCGTCCACAACATCAAGTACGAGCCACGGAAAGCGATCAAGTCGCAGGCTCTCGCGGACTTCATCGCCGACTGGGAAGAGGCCCAGCAGCCGGAAAAACTACCATACCTCCACTATTGGAGCCTGCACTTCGACGGCTCCAAGAACACGGACGGCGCAGGAGCAGGGATCGTGCTGACCTCCCCGAAGGGCGACAAGCTCCGCTACGTCCTCTTCCTCGACTTCACCCCCTGCACCAACAACATGGCCGAGTACGAGGCACTACTCCACGGCATGCGAGCTGCCAAGGAGATGAATGTCAACCGCCTATGTTGCTACGGCGACTCCGACCTCGTCGCTGGGCAAGTCGCTGGTACTTGCGACGCCGTCTCTCCCACCATGGCGGCATACCTCTAGGCCGTAGACAAAGTGGGTGGACACTTCGCGGGCTACTCCGTCGAGTGGATCGACAGGCGGAAGAATGAGGAGGCCGACGCACTCTCTCGCATCGGGTCGGCTCGACTCGCACCACCCGCCGGCGTCTTCCTCGACACGATCACCAAGTCGTCCGTCTCTCCCCCGAGGGAGATCGACATCGGAGTCCCGCTGCAACCAGAGGCAGCCCTGGTCGCACTCATCGCCGAGCCAGACGACTGGACCAAGCCGTACATCGCCTACCTGGAGGCTGGCACCTTGCCGACAGACGATACAGACGCCCGGATGGTTGCACGCCGATGCAAATCCTTCACCATCATCGACGGCGAGCTCCACAAACGCAGCGTGACCGGCATGTTCCAACGCTGCGTCCAACCCGCCGAAGGACGCAAGATCCTCCATGACATCCACTCCGGCGACTGCGACCACCACGCCGGAGCCCGCTCTCTGGTCGCAAAGGCTATGCGGCACGGCTTTTACTAGCCCACCGCACATGCCGATGTTGTCGACATTGTCCAGCGGTGCGCCGGGTGCCAGAAGTACGCCAACCAGACACACGTGCCGAGCTCAGCTCTCAAGACAATCCCCATCACCTGGCCTTTCGCCGTATGGGGTATGGACATGGTAGGCCCTTTCAAAAAGGCCCCGTCTGGCTTCACTCACCTCCTGGTCGTGGTCGACAAATTCACAAAGTGGGTGGAGGCCAAGCCAGTCCGGAAATGCGACGGGAAGACCGCTACCAAATTCCTACGCGAGCTCATATATCGCTACGGGTTCCCAAACAGCATCATCACGGACAACGGCACCAACTTCGCCAAAGGAGCCATGGCCGAGTTCTGCGAGGAACACCACATCCGGCTTGACCTCGCGTCAGTCGCCCACCCGGAGTCCAACGGCCAGGCGGAACGGGCCAACCAGAGCATCCTCCACGGCCTGAAGCCACGACTCCAAGTACCGCTCGAGCGCACCGCCTGGTGCTGGGTCGAGGAGCTGCCCTCCGTCATCTGGGGTATCCGCACCTCAGTCAATAGGTCGACAGGGTTCACCCCCTTCTTCATGGTGTACGGCGCCGAGGCAGTCATGCCCACCGACCTCAAGCACGACTCGCCAAGGGTCGTCCACTACACGGAGGCTGCGAACGAACTCGCACATCAGTACGGAGTCGATCAACTCGACGAGGCACGCGACCTATCTCGCTCTCGCACTGCCATCTACCAGCAAGGACTCCGCCGCTACCATAGCCGGCGGGTGAAAACTCGCACCTTCCAGGAAGGCGACCTGGTGCTACGACTCATCCAGGACAAGAAGGGCATGCACAAGATCTCCCCCCATGGGAGGGACCATTCGCCATCGGGCGAGTACTCGGCAACGACGCCTACTATCTCATCGACGTCCGCGGGGACGGCAAACTCGACATCAAGCGACCATGGAATGTAAACCTCCTACGGAAGTTCTACTCCTAGAACTCCACATATGTATCCTCCAGTCGCTATGAAATAAAAATATTGGTCACCACAAATTGCGTCTACTCTCCGTGTCTTGTGCCACTCGCACTCGTAGTAACAGCACCAAGCTAACTGCAGGAGTCAACCTCTGGTACAGCGATCAGCACAGCCAAGTAGTGCACTACAAGGGCACTGGGTTACCCCAGGACTTGTAACGTCCATGAAAAACGCCTACCCGGAGCCCCATTGGAGTCGCCTATCATAACTGGCTTAACGAGCCAAGACAACTGCCTTCGCTCCTCACAGCGACCATGATCCTCCGCATCCTCGACACAGCGACTCGAATGGCCAAGTACCACGCTCGGGGACTGACGACCAGTTCAGCGCGAGCGGCTAGGGAAAACGCCAAGTATGAGAGCATGCCCAGGACTCGCCACGCGACTGACCCGTCGGGCCAGGCAGGAGTGATGCGCTTACTCTAACGCAATCAGTCCTCACCCACCCTAGAGTTGCGCCTAGAACAACCAAGTACCACGCTCGAGGACTCGGCTACTCGACCTCGTTCGCGCAAGGGAAAACGGTGAAGTACAGAGCACTCACGGGAGTCGCCTTGCGACTGGCTTTCCAAGCTCGGGCGAGTCGACCTCAATAACAAAACGTTCAAAACCAAAAACACATAAACAAACGAGGTCAACCCCATAAAAAGGGCGGACGCGCTCAGGGACTCGTTCAACCCTCAATCTCAAACGCAAATCAAATCACAAAACAACACGATATCTCATTATAGCATGTCACAATTGTCACAAAGTACAAAGTATGCCCAACGGCAGAACTGCTACTAACGCCCCAGGGCACAATGTTTTACTCCGCAGGCTTCAACGTCGACTCGCCGCCACCCTTGCGATTGCGAATAAAGGGAGTGTACGGGTTTGACGGGTACGTCGTCAGCTCACCCGCCATCGCCGCACGGAAGGGCTGCTCGGTCTTGAAGTCCCGGTGCTGTGGCTCGGGGTCGTTAGGCGCAACGATCGTCTCTTGATAAGGAAGAAAATCGCCCATCGCCCAGACGCGATCGGAGTACACCGCGGCGCGGTCCGTCAGCTTCAGCACCTCAGCGATCTCCACCGAGCCCGTCGACGACGGGTAGCCACTCGTCACGTTGTCCAGATCGAAGTCTTCTGGGAAGTGGGCGAGCCCAAGGCTAAGCGCCGTCGCCGCCCCACGCCGGAACGCCGACTGCGTCATGAACTCGACGACTGATGGCGCCTTCTCCAAGTACCGCCACACTTCGACGAGGTCGCTGGGAATCACTTCCGTGGGTGACATCTCTTGAAGATACGTCCGAATACAAGTCGCGGACAGCATGGCCGAGTCGACCAAAGTGGCCACACACTGTCGCGCGTCGAATGACTGCGCTTCTTCCGTGCTATCGGTAATACGACCTGTGGACAGAGGGGGGTAGTGAGTACACTAAAGATCACACAATGAAAACATTACAGGCAGAGGCAGGCACACTTACCAATCAACGAATGGGAGAGATCCGTGATGAAGCTCTGAAGAGAGGAGTCGTCGTCTTGAAGCCCAGCAACAAGGGCGTCAGAGACCTTACGCTCTTCAGCGGCGGCCGTAACAGCAGCCTTGGCTCGTTCATCCACCGAGCTCGCCTCCTCCTTCGCACCCTTAAGCTCAGGCTCAAGGTCGGCGATCCACTTCTCGGCCAAACTCAACGCAGACTGAGCCGCCGTCAGCTCACTCGCCGGTACAAGGCCCTAGCGAACCTCCTCTGCCTTCGCAGCAATCGCCTGGAGTTCCTTGTTCGCCTCTTGAACGGCGACAAGTTCCTTCTCCGCGCGACACTTCGCAGCAAGCCGATCGGCTGACTCACGCTGCAAACCCTGCACAAAAGTCAAACAGTTAACAACACTGGAATCCTAAGTGCCCACCCGCTGCAATTCAGCGACTGGACACTCAGGGACTGGAGATCAAAAATTCCTAAGTGCCCACCCGCTGCAATTCAGCGACTGGACACTCGGGGACTGGAGATCAAAAACTCTAAGTGCCCACCCGCTGAAATTCAGCGAATGCGCACTCGGGGACTAGGCGCGAGAAATAAAAGCAAACCACCAAAAGAATCTGGCCACTGCAATTCAGTGGCCCGATCCTCGGGGACTGGACATACCTGGATGGCTGCGCCAAGCATGCCATGAAGTTGTAGTGCGTCCACGGATGCGAGAAGAGCCGGAGTATGCCCGCGACGTTGCTCGACCTCCGTCTCGGCGACCCCAGGTGCGCGGCTCGATGGCGTGGTACCACTCGCCGTAGCCACTCTGGCCAGGAAGCGGGGGAAGGTCGTGATGGATGCGCCGGCACCAAAGGAGGCCGGCTCGGCCATCCCAGGCGAGGAAGCACCCTCCTTGATCGCCGAGGACGCCCCCGCCGCAGGATCACTCGGAGCCATCGCCGTGTCATCAGACACTGTGACGATTTCGTCGTTCTTGGCCTTCTTGGCGTTGTCTGTGGGGGCAGCGACTTCATCAGCCTCCCTCTTCCGAGAAGGGTCCTCCTCGGCGACGACTGGTGGCACCTTGGCCACGGACAGGTGGCCTATCTTTTTAACCCCAGTCCTGCAAATCCATTACATGAGCAAAGTGGTTCGAGTACAACGAAAAATAAAGCAGGTGAATAAAACTCACTTGGCAACTGGTATGAACCGCAGCCCCGTGCGGATGCTAGCCGTCTTCTCCAGTTCGGGGCCCAGCTGCTGACTTAGGCCCATCTCCAGGACATCATGCGCCCAAGACACATACGGCCTCTTTGTTGACGAGGCCGCGACAGGAGCCTCCACAACATTTTCGGCAGGAGCTCTCCTGGGAGGCGAAGCTGTCATGGCTGGAGCGACCCCCGACCCAGAGACTGGGGCGAATGGGGGAGGCATTGAGGCCAGAGGCACCTTACTCAGGACGGCGGTGACATCCGTTGCTGCCATCATCTGTGGCGCCTCATCCTTGGCCAGGCTGGTGCCATCGAAGCTGCTCGCCGAATGAGGCGGAGATGCCTGCCTCGCCGGCTTCGTCTTCCTCTTCGGAGGGGCCTTCACCTCCTTCTTATTCTTATTCGACAGAGTGGACTCGCGACGCGAGGTGAGCTCGGGAAGCTCATCGTCGTCATCATCATGACGTTCGAGGCTTCTGCTCGCTTCGAGTTCACACTGACGCTGTCCGCGAGTTTTGCGAACCAGCGGGGCGACCTCTTCCTCGGACTTGTTGTCGTCGCCGCTCCTATCACTCTCGATGTCGCCCCTTGCAGGAGGCGATTCGCCCCCCTCCTGGACGAACGAGCTTGAATTCTCGTCGTCCGCGGGCGGAAGCCACCCTTCCACCACTTGAAATAACTGCAATAGGCATAAGACAGTATCAATATAACCGCGACAACATTAACTGCGACTGCGAATGATAGAAAGTGACTTACCGTTGGGGCTGGATGCTTCGCGGTGTAGGGGGCGACCCCGGCCTTCGCGTCCAGGTACACCGCCTGGGTGATCTTCTTCAACACCGGGATGTAGTCCTCGAGTTTCCACTCGGCGAGGCAGGATTTCGTCGAGTCCTCCCGGCCCGTGTACTCGTACATATAATGGTCACGGCGGGCCAGGGGGACGAGTCGCCGCCCGAGCCAGCAGTTGTACAAATTGATGGTCTGGAGACCTTTCTTCTTCAGGCCGTGGATGGTCTGAAGCATCTCATCCACAACCATCCGCTGGTCTGTTGGAAGCTTGCCGACTTGGAGTCGGCGCGGTTCGGGCCGGTCGGCAGAGTATCTTGGGATCGCCACCTCGCCGTCTGGAGTCGCCTCGGTGAAGTAAAACCAAGACTTCTTCCATTCGCTCGCCGCCTTGGCAGGTAGCATCAGATCAAAAAAAAGGAGGCCTTCGACTTCAATTGAAACGCCAAGCCGCCCGCGGCAAGCATTGGGCCACCAGCTTCTTCGCGACTGATCCACCCATGGAACAGATCTTGCCACAGGGGGAAATAGGGCCTGCAGCCCAGGTAGCACTCATAGAACGCCACGAAAATGGCGAGATGCTCGATGCTGTGCGGGCCCAGGTCCGATGGCTGGATCCCGTAGAAGGCACAGAAGCGCCGGAAGAAGAGAGATGTGGGGAATCCCAGCCCCCGTTCCAGGTGGCTGGTGAAGCAGACGAATTCCCCCTCGCGCGGGTCCGGAGTCACCTCTCCGGCCGCAGGGATGCGCCATCTACCGCAGGATCCCGGCCTCCTCGAAAGACGCAAGTAGCGCTCTCGTGCACTTGGACCTGCCCCATGGTTCGGTGGAGGGGGCCATTGGTGGGAAGGTTCGTGGGGGTCGGAGGATTGTGGATCTGCTGGATCGCGATGCGGAGGAAAACAGAGGTGCGCACAATCAGAGGAAATGACGAGGAGGTGGTTCTCCGATCGCCTACCATTCCCTTTATATAGCGGTTGTTACTCGCCAAATCAGGGAGCCGTTACTACACGGTGATTACGCCAAAAGTTATCGTTGGATTACCCCAACGGCTAGTTTTGACTGCGTTTGACGGTCCAACTTCAGCCACTCGGCTCGCCGACCCAATCACTACAACAGTGACTGAATATTTCGCCGACCCGATCACTACAACAGAGACTGAATATTTCGCCGACCCGTTCGCCAAAGCTGCGACCAGAATGACTAGTTTTCTCCTTTATTCAGGAGCCCGCCACCGATTCGACTGGATGTCCGTATTGAAGCCGTATGCTCCGACTGCCAGCAACCACCTGCGCCCAATCGATGACGGCCTCGGGGACTACTGATAGGAATATGCCTACCAGGGTATACCCAGCAGGACGTTTTCCGACTGACCCAGGAACTGGCGAGTGGGCCTACAAGACGGCGACTGGATCAATACCTGGTGTGGATCCAAGCGACTGGAAGCTGAAGGCCCAGGAGAGTAGATAGGCCCAGTCGGATTAGGTTAAACGAGTACCAAAACCTTAACTGATTCGGTTGAGATATGTAAACCCTAGGGGGAGGTGAGTCTATATAAACCTCCCTACAGGGCGTGTAGAGGCACGTTCCATCATCCACCCAAGCGACTCGCCGCCTAGCCATCGAGCTCGCCCCATTGTACCTCCATCATAATACAATCTAGCAGGAGTAGGTCTTTACCCTCCGGGGGGCTGAACCTGGGTAAAACCCTATGTCTCCGCCCTCATCTCGCACCGCAGATGGCTGGCCGCCCTTGCCCTTCGTTCTACTACTCGCTGCCGATTGCAGCATCTGCCGTGGTCATTCCCACGACATAAGGGAGGCTCTCCTACCACTTGGTAAAAGGATGAGAAGGAGAAGGAGAGAGTCCCACACGCGCGCTCCTCCTCCGCCGCCTGCCTCGTCACGACGCGCGCGCGCCGCGGGTTGCGGGTTGCGGGAATCTCGCCGAGCCGAGTTCTTTTTTGCCATTCATGACTGTTATATAAACGGGTGTTCAGAATTTCAGTGGAGGTTTAATTTGAACTAAGTGGAGGCTATTTGGCTTCGGTCGCTGCCTGTTCGTTTCCTCCTGTTCGCTTGTCTACCCGTGCCTATAAGAGCGAAAGGTCGCTCCTTTCCTCAGACATCTATCAAAACCATCGCCTCCAAGTTCCAGAGCACTGAGCTGCCAACAGTTCTTCCCCATCCCCTCTTAAGGCGTGCACCGCGAGCGGGGACAGTAGGCCTCCGGAACCCCGCTGCTTCGAGTCCTGTACGGGAGAAGGACGATAAGGTTTTTAGGGAGAGATATCGGCGCGACTACTAGCTTCGTCACGGACTCCATCACGAAGAGCGACTACGGCGACGTCTTCCCCGACGAGGACTTCTTCCCCGACATCAGCACCCTCTTCATCGACGACATGGCCAACAACGGTTCCAACGCCGGTGGTTCTTCTTCTGCTACTGCCGTGTATATCTTCTTTCTCAATCTTGTTCTGATCATATCTAAAGTGTTACGCCTTACAGCTTGTTTGGTTATATGCCTTAATATGTATTCGCTATTTCACATGATTAGTATATTTCCTATTATTCTAATCATGTTTTATCTAGCGTTTATTATGGATAATTCGCTTGGTAAATTGCTCTTATATTCAACAATCCAAAAACCTTATTTCACGCAATTTGCCCCAACTGGCTTTGTTGCTTCTATGAAGCCACCTGTGTTCGAAGGTGTGAATTACAGACGATGGCGTGCGAGAGCAGTGCTCTGGTTTCAGACCATGAGCTGCTATAACGCCATCTATGGCGCACCTGAGGGAGAACTTAATCCCGCTCAGGAAGAGGCGTTCCAAAAACTTGATACCACTTTCAAGGCTGCCTTGATCAACATTCTTGGCGACAATATTGTCGACTCATATCTGTCATTTAGCAATGGCAAGGATATGTGGGATGTGCTCGAGAGAAAATTTGGAGTCTCCGATTCTGGAAGTGAACTGTATGTCATGGAACAATTCTATGACTATAAGATGGTTGAGGACCGCCCCATTGTGGAGAAGGCTCATGAGATATAGTCACTTGCTAGGGAGCATGATCACTTCACTTGTGTGTTACCGGACAAGTTTGTTGCCAGAGGCATTATTGCCAAACTTCCGCAGTCATGGAGGAATTTTGCTACTTCTCTTAAGCACAAGAGACAAGAGTTCTCCGTGACGGATCTCATAGGGACTCTTGATGTGGAAGAGAAGGCGAGAGCAAAAGACACACGTGCTCGAGGTACCGAGGGAGGTTCTAATGCCAACCTGGTACAGAAAAGGAACTTCCAGCCTCACAAGTTCAAGAACAAAGGCAAGTTTGACGACAAAGGAAAGTTCGATGGAAAGAACAAGGCCTCACAGTCCACCAGCTTCAAGAAGAAGACTGATAAGAGTAAAGGTGCTTGTCATGTGTGCGGTGATCCTAATCATTGGGCTCCTGCTTGTCCCAACCGCTTTGACAAGCGCCAGCATGGGAAGGGCAGCAAGACTGCTAATGTTGTCATGGGCGACGTTGAGATGAAAGATGTTGGGTATGGTATATTACCTACTGTTCTTTCATTATGTCATTCTCCTGATTGGTGGATTGACACGGACGCTAATGTACATGTATGTTCTGATATTTCCATGTTTTCTTCATATCAGGTCAGAGGGACTCAAACCGTGCTGATAGGGAACGGCTTGCATGCTTCTGTTCATGGTGTTGGTACGGTCGATCTGAAGTTCACTCCGGGAAAGACCGTGCGCCTGAAGAACGTGCATCGTGTTCCCTCAATAAATAAAAATCTTGTTAACGGATCTCTTCTGTGTTGAGATGGCGACAAGATTGTATTCGAGTCCAATAAATTTGTAATTTCGAAATATGGAACCTTTGTTGGTAAAGACTATGAGTGCGGAGGCTTGTTCCGCTTATCTCTGTCAGACATTTGTAATAAAGTTGTTAATCATATTTACACGAATTTTGAATCAAATGTCTGGCACTCTCGTCTTTTTTATATTAATTTTGGTTGTATGACGCGGCTAGCCAAAATGAATTTAATCCCTGATTTCACAACTTTTAAGGGATCTAAGTGCCAAGTCTGCGTGCAAGCTAAACAACCTCGCAAGTCACATACGACTGCAGAAGTGAGAAATTTAACACCACTAGAGCTCATACATTCTGATCTTTGTGAGATGAATGGTGTGTTGAAAAAAGGTGGAAAGAAATATTTCATGACTTTGATCGATGAATCTACGAGATATTGTCATGTGTATCTTCTGAAATCAAAAGATGAGGCTTTGAGTTTTTTCAAAATCTATAAAGCTGAGACAGAAAATCAACTTGATCGAAAGATTAAGAGGCTTAGGTCTGCTCGTGGTGGAGAGTACTTTTCCAACGAGTTTGATTCCTTTTGTGCGGAACATGGCATAATTCATGAGAGGACGCCTCCCTACTCACCCCAGTCAAATGGAGTAGCCGAAAGAAAGAACCGTACTCTAACAGATTTGGTTAACGCCATGTTAGACACATCGGGTCTTTCTAAGGAATGGTGGGGGGAGGCACTATTGACCGCGTGTCATGTCCTAAACCGAGTTCCCACAAAGAACAAAGAAATTACTCCATTCGAAGAATGGGAGAATAAAAGATTAAAACTCTCTTACTTACGTACTTGGGGTTGTTTGGCAAAGGTTAATGTACCAATCCCCAAGAAGCGCAAGCTTGGACCAAAAACCATTGATTGTGTTTTTCTGGGCTATGCTTTTCATAGCATTGGTTATAGATTCTTGATAGTAAAATCTGAAGTGCCTAACATTCATGTCGGTACAATCATGGAGTCGACTGATGTGACTTTCTTTGAGGATATCTTTCCAATGAAGGATAAACCTAACTCATCAAATCCGGAGATACCTAGTTCAGCTAATCAGGAATTTGCTACATTCTCTGAACCTACCATTCCAATTGAACACTCTGAAAGTCCTAAGGAGGATGATAATGAAATTCCTAAAAGGAGCAAGAGACAAAGGACTACAAAGTCTTTTGGTGATGATTTCATTGTGTACCTTGTCGATGACACTCCCACTTCCATTTCAGAGGCTTATGCATCTCCTGATGCTGACTACTGGAAGGAAGCTGTTCATAGTGAGATGAATTCCATCTTAGCTAATGAAACATGGGAGATCACTGATCGTCCTTATGGGTGCAAACCTGTAGGATGTAAATGGGTGTTTAAGAAGAAACTAAGGCCTGATGGTACTATTGAGAAGTACAAGGCAAGGCTTGTGGCCAAGGGTTATACCCAAAAGGAAGGCGAAGACTTCTTTTACACTTACTCACCCGTAGCAAGGTTGACCACCATTCGAGTACTACTTTCTCTGGCTGCCTCACACGGTCTTCTCGCTCATCAAATGGACGTTAATACAGATTTCCTAAATGGAGAGTTGGATGAGGAAATTTATATGGATCAACCAGATGGTTTTGTAGTAAATGGTCAAGAAAGAAAAGTGTGCAAGCTACTAAAGTCTTTATATGGTCTTAAACAAGCACCTAAGTAGTGGTATGAAAAATTTGATAAAACCTTAACCGCTGCAGGCTTTGTTGTAAACGAAGCTGACAAGTGTGAATACTATCGCCATGGTGGGGGCGAAGGAGTTATTCTATGTTTTTATGTTGATGACATACTGATCTTTGGGACCAACCTTACTGTAATTGAGGAGGTAAAGGATTTATTATCTCAGTCTTTTGAGATGAAGGATCTAGGAGTAGCTGATGTTATCTTGAACATCAAACTATTGAGAGATGATGATAGTGGGATCACACTGCTTCAGTCTCACTATGTGGACAAGATTTTGAGTCGCTTTGGGTATAGCGACTGCAAGTCTTCTCCAACACCGTATGATCCTAGTGTGCTACTTTGAAAGAATCGAGGCACCATTAGAGATCAATTGACATACTCTCAAATAATTGGCTCGCTTATGTACTTGGCTAGCGTGACAAGGCCTGACATCGCGTTTGCTGTTAGCAAACTCAGTCAATTTTTTTTCAAATCCTGGAGATGATCATTGGCAAGCTCTTGAAAGAGTCATGCGCTATCTAAAAGGCACTGCAAGCTATGGCATTCACTATATCGGGTATCCTAGGGTACTGGAGGGTTATAGTGATTCAAATTGGATATCTGATGCTGATGAGATAAAGGCCACGAGTGGATATGTGTTTACACTTGGTGGTGGCGCTGTTTCTTGGAAGTCTTGCAAGCAGACCATCTTAACGAGGTCAACTATGGAAGCAAAACTCACAGCACTAGACACGGCCACTGTTGAAGCAGAGTGACTTCATGAACTCTTGATGGACTTACCTGTGGTTGAAAAAACCTATACCCGCAATTCCAATGAACTGTGATAATCAAACTGTGATTATTAAGGTGAACAGTTCTAAGGATAATATGAAGTCCTCAAGACATATGAAGAGGAGACTAAAATCTGTCAGGCAAATGAGAAACTCTAGAGTTATTGCATTGGATTATATCCAAACAGCTAAGAACCTGGCAGATCCCTTCACAAAGGGACTATCACACAATGTGATAGAAAATGCATCAAAGGAGATGGGTATGAGACCCACACTATGAGTTTTCCACAGTGGCAAACCAATCTATGTGATCGGAGATCCCGTGAATTAGAATTGGGAGACAAGCTGTTGGTAGACTGAGAGGAAAGTATCCCCACTTTAATGAACACCACTCCGTGAAGATGCAATACTTTCCTATTCTGCACGGCAGGTTGATTTTATCTTAATGTGTTCTAAATCGCTTAATCTTAAGAAGATATGTTGTCCTGCAGAACATCTGTTGAAAAACACACCTATATGAGTCCGACTGTCAAACGTCGCAGTCTATGAGAGTTGGGTGCTCTCTAATAAACTCATGAAAGGCCATGGAGTATGACGCATAAGATCCACCCGCGGGGAAGTCCCACGGTAGCCCAGTATCGGTCAAGGCTTCGTGTGAAGCTAGGTTGCAGCAAACTTGCAGTTCAAGGCATAGTCCATTGTACAAGTCGCAGCCTAGTGTAGCATAGAATTCTAGGTGGAAGTTCAACTTAACAGTCTCCACTACAGTACCGGTATATAAACAGTGTTTTGGAACCAAAGGCAAATTACATGTGCCTCTGGGATCTGGTGGGGGATTGTTGGAATTTTGGCCCAAATAGCCTAGCCCTTTTTCCATTCCAATAATTCCTGAAAATCCTAGAGGCCCATGTGGCCCATTCATGCATGGCAAGAGGTGGGACAAAAGTTTAGTCACACATTGCTAGTTGAAGGAGGTTTTCACCAGCTTATAAGGGAGGCTCTCCTACCACTTGGTAAAAGGATGAGAAGGAGAAGGAGAGAGTCCCACACACGCGCTCCTCCTCCTCCGCCGCCCGCCTCGTCTCGCCTCGCCACGCCACGCCTCGTCACGACGCGCGCGCCGCGGGTTGCGGGAATCTCGCCGAGCCGAGTTCTTTTTTGCCACGCATGACTGTTATATAAACGGGTGTGCAGAATTTGAACAGTCTGCTAATGAGTTTTAAATATGACTAAGTGGAGGTTTAATTCGAACTAAGTGGAGGTTGTTTGGCTTCGGTCACTGCCTGTTCGTTTCCTCTTCCGACGTCGACAGTAGGCCTCCGGAACCCCGCTGCTTCGAGTCCTGTACGGGATAATGGCGATAAGGTTTTTGGGAAGCGCTATCGGCGTGAATACTGTCTTCTTCACGGACTCCATCACGGAGAGAGACTGTGACGACGTCTTCCCCAATGAGGACTTCTTCCCCGACATCAGCACCCTCTTCATCGACGACATGGCCAACAACGGTTCCAATGCCGGCGGTTCTTCTTCTGCTACTGCCGTGTATATCTTCTTTCTCAATCTTGTTCTGATCATATCTAAAGTGTTACGCCTTGCAGTTTGTTTGGTTATATGCCTTAATATATATTAGCTATTTCACATGATTAGTATATTGCCTATTATTCTAATCATGTTTTATCTAGCGTTTATTATGGATAATTTGCTTGGTAAATTGCTCTTATATTCAACACCTCTTACTAGAAATCCTACAAACTTGTAGTGCAGAAAATCAATCCATGATATTTTGGAGAGTCTACTTCTTTGAACCAAATGGCCTTTATAAGCAAAATTCATATGCCGTTAAAATCCTATAAAAATAGAAATTCTTTAAACGGGAAAAGACCTTAGATGTGAATCTTTGTTCTAGACCGGAGACAAGAAGAAAACTTCCTCCTAAAATAATTCTATTTGCATGTCGCACGTTTGAAAACAAACTGTGAAGGTTTTACACAATTGCACTGTTGGCTTTTTGTTTTTGAAAATGGAGGGGATACCTCTAGTCTCTGCGTCAAAATGATGCACACATTCTTATTTATTAATTATTCAGCATAGTCTTACCAATAAAACACAGATATCAATATGAAGCCACCTTACCAAAGATCCTATAAACTTGATGAAGGGGGGCAGACTCACAAAACCTATAAACTTGATGAAGGGGACGGTCATGTTGGACGCACCAGCGCACATGCTCCAGAAGTCGCCATCGCCATCTTCCGCCGACCCATCTTTGAGACAAGAATCAAGGCATGACCTTCCCAGACCTGACGCCAACATCGCCACGTTGCTAGACATCGCCACCGTCCTACGCACGTCCATCATCACAAGCCCTCCTTTGAGACCTCGATGCACCATGCCGCTAAGAACCGCCGTCGTTGACTCGGTAGATGCAACACCGCTCCACCTTGATCACCAGACAAGAAGCACATGGAGACCGGCCTCCAGCCACCAAAGCCATTCACTTGCACATCCACTCGATGTATTTCTCCAAAGATGATGCCCCATGAGGGTGACGATGTAGGAATGTCACCATCAACTGATCCGGAAATCCCGAATCTAGGGTTTTCCCCGGAATGCACATGGAACGAGAAACACCTCCACAACGCCATTAACAACGGATCCTCGCACATATCACCAACTGGGCCACCATATCCTCCTCGCTGCCATGCCCCAAGGGCGCGCCTGGTACACCAAGGAGCTGTCACGAGGACGTCACCACCGCCCGAATCTCGTCACTATCGGGATGGAACATCGAAAGCAGAGGAGTCTGCTTCACTGCACAACCAGCGTCATGGCCATGCACGCAATGAGGAACCCCATTTCTTCCCTTGTAACTGTGTTCTCCTATCCACCAACGTTCCGAGGCTGCCACCCCGACAATCCGACTCTACATCACACATCTATTGTCCAGAGCCGACCGACGCACTCGGTCTGGAGGTCCCCCACCACGAGATGGCCCCAGGTGCGGTGGCCCAGCATACCACTAATATTGTAGTAAAAAAATCGTTGATATAACACTCATGGAACACCGTTCCTCAAATATTACACCCCTCAAAGTGGTACACTAAAAACATCACAGATCCAATAATTACAACTTATTATCATTACAAGTCAAAATTCTAAACGACTTTGAGACTTTCTTCGATACTACGAGAATATCCCGATGACTACTAACTAAACCTTACACAACTTAAGAATATTGGAAATTAACAAATTAACATAATATGTAATTAACAACTCATTGAAAAGTTCTAGAATTTGCTTAGCTCCACTACACTATTCTAGACTGGGCCTCACTTCCTCGGTTCTGTGAGTAATGATGTAGCCAACATATTCTATGCTTATGGCTAGGTTCTCCGCAATTGAAGCAGACTACATTGAAGTAGCTCTCTTTTGCCTTTGAGTTACATTCTCCTTGCCAGAGTTTAGTCCCTCACTCATAACTACTGTTGCCTTCCCCTTCTTCCTGTTCCCTGCTACTTGTTGTTGTCCTGTCCCTCTTCTCCGCCTCTTGGTGCTCTGGTGGTCGGATTCAGGTGGGAGGTGGTGGAGGAGAGAGGGGATATCCATAAATAAGGCCTATTCTTGCAGATATGGCAGTCAAACTTTGCGATGGAGAGCCCCTTCTGGTGCTTGTCATGGTGGAGAGCTCAGAAGTGATCCCCTGCATCCCGATGCCCGACGGACGCATATGTAGTAGGAGAGGACAACAACTTCTCCTCGGAGGTTCCCAATGGTGACAAGCTCGTCTTCGTTCCTCATGTCGAAGGGCGACCCCTCCACCCTCAAGCGACGGTGACAGTTGTTTTCGACTGCTGTCTTTAGGTGCTAATCAACCTCCAGGCTTGTGTGACATTTTAGAGTCCCCTAGCGTTGGTTGAGTTTGCTCCCGCCTCCATGTCCCAAGTGGTTTCGTCCCCAGCGACAGCAAGGTCGGCTGCATCGCGTCCTTGCGTAGTGGAGTAGGAGTTGGACCTGATTGCTTTTGCTATGTTTTTCCTGAGATCCTTAGTGCAAAATGTAAGGGCTGGTTTGTAATCTTTTATTTTTCTGAGTCCTTTTATGTAAGAGTAACTCCACCAACAAAAATGAATAAAGCTCTAGGTCCTTTGAGACCTGCCCTTGTTCAAAAAATTTGAATCTAATTCTTTGGAGCTTATCCAGGCTTTAAACAGAGTGATTGAAGTTTGGAGCCCACAATCTGCTATTTTGGTAGAGTGCTTCGCGAAAGCTAGTTTGTTGAATGATGTTGTTTTTATGCATTGTACTAGGGATGCTAATAAAGTTGCGCACCATTTAGCTAAGCATAAATGGTTGCCCATTGTTGAATGGGATTGTGCTTATCCAGTCGAAAGAGAATGTTGTATGGGATGGCAACCCACAAGATTCCTATTACCATTTATAATTTGAGATGTGACAATCTTATCAAATAAATAAAGCGCCATGTGTCATTCCTTCAAAAATACTCAGGACTAGGGACACGTGGGACCCACCTTTGAGTGGATTTTTTCTCCTTTCTCCGTCTTCTCTCCCGTCTCTTTCTTTCCAGCGAGTAACGGAGGCCCGTCCGTCTCATAAAAATACGAGAACAGAGGTCGTCGGTAGCCGGCCAACCCCTCTACCTGGCCCCTGCGTGCCTCACATTTTCTGCTCCCCTGCGCTTCGCCTCCACCATGGAAAAAGCGCCAATAGTCCCAGGTCATAAGAGCCATTAGTCTCGGTTTCGCATCCGGAACTACGATATCGGGACTAAAAGTCCCTACCGCTAGTCCTGGTTTGTTACGATCCGAGACTAGAGGCCACCACGTGGCCGCTTTCCGGAGCGCAGGGACGTAGAACCTCTAGTCCCGGGCCGCAGGACTAAATGAGTTCCTGTCGCGACAGATATTCGTGTGTTTCTCTGCCGCGACACGATTCTGTGTTTTCATTTTGTTTTTTCCATTTCGTTCCTTTTTCAATTTGTGTTTCATTATAATTTCAAACATGTTTCCGTACACTTATTCTACGCTACTACATACATAGTATACGTTGATGCATATTCGATCTATTGCGAGCATATACATATACAATATTCAATTATATCAAAAGGAAGGAAACGTTTGAAATTACATGGTCATTAATGATATATCATATTAATTACATGGATATCACTAAAGCATATCGAGTTCCGTGTCCTCCACATAATGTTCTCCCTTTACATTAAGGACCTCTTTCATCAGAAATCCCGTCAATTCCTCTTGAATTGCTCGTACGTGCTATTCTGGCTCGAGATTCTCCCGTGAATTGTGAATATAATATGAATTAACTCTCCGCTCACTGGTCAACTCGCGAATGTACTCACAAACGTAGAATCCACATAAATGAGTCCCCGGTGCCTGCTGCAACCCTTTCACCATTTTATAAGTTAGATAATCTTTGAATGAACCTACTATTTCCTATTTGAACCGTGTTCAACACCTGCTCGGCAAAAAAAATAAACAAAGGAGTTATTAGTTACTTGATATCAGGAAATGAACGAAAAGAACGATATAATGTGATAATGATTGAAATTACTTATGGAGTATTGCTTTCATATCGCTCCACTTCTCTTGGTCCCAACTTAATGAGTCGTAGACTTCAACAAGTGACTTGTCAACTTAAATGTCTAGCAGGATCCAGTGGAACCTGTAGAAGTTTACATAAGTAGACATGCATAACTCATAAATTACACTTAACATCGAGTAAGCAAAAAAAATTGTACAAGACAGAAACACTCACTTGAAGTTGTAAGAAAATAGTATTTTATTAACGTAATTATGCTCAATTAAAAACATGCATAGGTCTTCCTCCATGTCCTTGGGGAGATTGTGTAACGTATATTCATTAATGATATATGGGTCAATGAATCCAACGTCTTATATTCTAGCTCTTTTGCATCATCTTCATTCTGCAGAATATAATAGCGTACAAAAGGATATATAGTCATGGTAATATATTACATGCAATGAACGAGCTGAGCTAGAGACTTAATTACAGAAATAAATCACTTACAGACAATAGCAACTGAGGATAGATTTGTCGAGGACGCGCTGATTGTATAACTGAAACAGTTCAGTCATTTGAATCTGTATCGAGTATTCTTTGAAGTGATGCTCCTTTCTAACGTCCACCGTAAAACATTCTTTCTGGTGCTTTTTTGTTTGCACAATGTACCATTTGTGCAGATTTCGCATATATGTTGATAGACACGCGATCTCCTCATGACTGACTAGAGGCTCCCCTTTGACATAACTCCGTGCTATCTCACCCATTGCTAGATCTTCATAGCCTAAATATTGACCAAGAGACATACCTCCGCCGGTAGCAAGTTCTTTGGCCCTGCTACAGTGATGTCAATTAGTCCAACAACAACCTTGGCTCTAGGGTCCATTAGTCGTATGTTCATATCCATATCGGCTCTGAAGGCCTTGTCGGTATCGGAAATCACTATGAGCAGGGGGACCGATTGAATCTTATGTTGTCCGAGCTGGGCAATTTGTTTCCCGCATTTTTCACTTGTTTATTTTCCTGCTTTGCTTGCTTAATAATTTTGTGGTCATAGTCTTATTCCAGATTCATCGATATTTGGGATGGTTGCTCAAGAAAGGACTTAGCCCACTTTTTGGTTTTTAATCAAATACCGGCTTTGGCTTGGACTTTTTGGGTGTAAAAAAATCCTTAGTGTAGGAAGCTACCTCCTCGACGGTTTCCTCATCAATCTTGTCATAAGGTCTCTTGGGAAGAGCCGGCAAGATGTCGACTATCTTTGCCGTTTTACCTTTCTTCTAAGTAGGGAGCGGGGGAGCAGCGACCTTTTGTTTTTTCAACGAGGTAGTATTGCACGGAGGCGGAGATAGAGTATTGCGCGGAGGCGGAGATCGAGTTGATGTACTCATGCTGCGGCGATTGACATCAGGGTGGGGTGGACTTGGAGGTTGACGATCATCGAGGTGGGGTGGACTTGGATTCCTCAGAGTCGGTGGGCTTGGAGCCGAGCCTGGAAACTTAATGTACTTCTTCCATAGAATGATGTGGTGCTTGACATCTCCCAGTTTCCTAAGGCCTTTAGGTGTAGATATGTCAATCTCTAGGTCCGCAAAATCCTCCACTAGGTCATCCACCAAGACACGAGCATAGCCAGGTGGAATCAGAAGTGAATGCTAGAGTGCTCCAGGTAGACGAGGTAAAGCAGTGTCGATCACCACCTTGAAGGACATGTTGTTCATTGGCTGATGTAGCTCACAATGTGTCCTCTCTCTGACATCATCCACGAGGTAGAGAGGCATCGGTGCATCATCCAGCAGTGCTTGATCATCAGACTGTACCTCCGCGGAAGCCATGCTTCTTCTCTACTGGCTATGATCCATTGCAGGATCATCATCACGCGTCTGAGATGACCTTTGGCTAATTGCCTCCACCAGCTTCTTCATCCCAGCTATGTCCTCTTCTATCCTCCCGATCCGGTCTGCCTCCCGGTCCTTCTTTCTCTTATGACTTTTGTAACTATCATCATACTCGGAAAACCCTTTCTTCCACGTAACACTAACGCCTTTGCCTCGTGTTAGTCTACCTTTTTTAGGATTCCCAAGGGCGCGTGTTAGCTCGCCGTTCTCTCTGTTGGGCCGGAACAATACTGCTTGGGCCCAAACCTCCCTAGGCATGGATGGGCCCACCCCGCGACTGGGTAGGGTGTGGCCCCCCTGGCCGCCTCCTAGCCTCGCCTCTTCGCCTATAAGAAGCCCCCGATGCAGAAACCCTAGGCACCCGATCAAAACTCCACGAAACCTTCTGTAGCCGCCACCACCGTCGTCCCTAGATCGGGGGATCTGAAGTTCTTCCCGGCACCCTGTCGGAGGGGAGATCATCTCGGAGGCCTTCTTCTATGGTATGATGCGTGAGTAGTTCCACCTTGGACTATGGGTCCATGTAGTAGCTAGATGGTTGTATCTCCTCCTTGTGCTTTCATGTATAGATCTTGTGAGCTCTGTTCATGATCAAGATCCAATCTATTTGTAATCATGCATGTTGTATTTGAGGGGATCTGATGGATATTGAGATTACTATGTCAGATTGATTAATGGTTTTGTCTTTATGATTCTATCATGTTTGTTTTGTTTGTGATCTTGCATGCTCTCCGTTGTTAGTAGCTATCTTGGCCAAGTAGTTTCTAGTGACTCCAAGAGGGGCTATTTATGCTCGATAGTGGGTTCATGCCTCTAGTTTCCAAGGGAAGTGACAGAAATCTCTTCGGTTGTAGATATGCTGTTGCTACTAGGGAGAAAACAACAGTCTCTTTTTCATAGAACAAGTGGATTGTTTACCTCACACACTTTGCTTAAAGCAGTTGTCTGTTGCTTGCAACTTAATACTGGAGGGGGTTCGAATAATAACCTGAAGGTGGACTTCTAGTCATAGATGCAGTTGGATGGCGGTCTCTGTATATTGTTGTATTGCCCAATCAAATCTCATAGGATCTTTTTGTCTGGTATTGCATTGTTATACCTTGCCCAGTTCCTATCAATTGCCCTGCTGTAATTTGTTTACCCTTCATGACATGTTGTTTATCTAAGGAGATCACCATTAGTGAACTATGGACCCCGGTTCAATCTTTACCATTGATACATATTCCACTGTTACTTGTTTACTTGCTGCAAACCATTACCTTCCACACCATATGTTTAATCCTTTGTTACAGCAACCGGTGAGATTGACAACCTCACTGTTAGTCGGGGCAAAGTCTTGAGTTTGTGTTGTGCAGGTCTCCACATTGCTTGCAGCACCTTTGGGGTGTTTCCTTCGTCCTACTGGTTTGATAACCTTGGTTTCTTACTGAGGGAAACTTTCCTGCTGAACTGCATCATGCCTTCCGCTTGGGGTCTCCCAACGAAGTGCTACTGCACTCATCAAGCCTTTTTCTGGTGCCGTTGCCGGGGAGGCTAAGGACGTCTTCACAAGGGGAGTCCTTCACTTCCTTTCTCTTTACTTTGTTTTTAGTTTGCTTAGTTTCTTTTGCTTGGTTTTGTTTGCCTCTTTTCAAAACTCCAAAAAATTAGTCTAGTTTGGTTTTCTTTCTTTATTCAAAAACACAAAAAAATAGTTCCTGCTCTAGCTGATGCTGCTGTTTTTGGCTTGCCCACCTTTGCCAAAATGAACTCTGTTGAGAACACCATGTTGCTCCCCAAGTTCACCCTAAAAAACCTTTCAATAGGTAGTGGCTCCATAATTGGGAAAGATAATATTGAAGAATTTTTTAGTTAGCAAGCATGAGGATATTGAGGATAAATTTATAGCAGAGCTTGCTTCTAATTATGAGATTGCTTCGGATTCTTTATTTCATATGCTAGAGGTTAGGTTTGTTAGCCTTAACCCTATGATGAAAATTTTGTTCCTAAAACTAAAGAAAGAAAAGAATGCTGAAAAGAGAAAATTTGTTCATGAAACTTTACTCAAAGAGTTCCATGATGTTGCTAGGGAAGCCAAAAAAATCTTTGAGCGTTTCAATATGCTAGGCTCATGTGTAGATGGTATGGGCACTTCAGATAAAACCAAGCCTATAGAGGAATTTAAGATACACATACTCTTTAAGCTTGTTGGAATGCATAAAGCCATATGAGTATACTGTCATGTCTTTTGGATTAACCAATGCCCCCGTTTATTTCATGAACCTCATGAATAAGATTTTTATGGACTTCCTGGTTAAGTTTGTCGTTGTTTTCATCGACGACATTTTGATTTATTCCAAATCAGAAGAAGAACATGAGCTACACCTAAGGACCATTCTTGGAACCCTTAGAGAGCATCAGCTATATGCCAAGTTTAGCAAATGTGAATTCTGGTTACAGGAGGTAGGATTTCTAGAACACATTGTATCAGCCGAAGGAATTGTCGTTGACCCTGCAAAAGTGAAGGATGTCGAAGATTGGCAAGCCCCAACCACCCAAACCCAAGTTCGTGCATTTCTCGGATTAGCGGGATACTACCGCAAGTTCGTACAAGGATTCTCGAGTATTGCCAGACCCATGACCCAATTGCTGAAGAAGGACAAGGAGTTTGAATGGACGGACAAATGTGAAGCGAGTTTTCAAGAACTCAAGAGAACATTTATTTCAGCCCCCATCTTGATCATGCCGGATATCACGAAGCCCTTTGATGTGTATTGTGATGCATCCAAGATCGGTCTCGGATGTGTGCTAATGCAAGAAGGCAAAGTTATATCTTATCTATCCCGACAACTGAAACAACATGAACAGAACTATCCAACCCATGACCTCGAACTCGCAACCGTAGTTATAGCCTTGAAGACATGGAGGCATTATCTGATGGGAAACCATTGTGAGATTTATTCGGATCACAAGAGCCTTAAGTATATATTCACTCAGAAGGAGATGGATATGAGGCAGAGAAGATGGATTGAACTAATCAAGGACTATGATCTGGACATTCACTATCACCCTGGTAAAGCCAATGTGGTAGCAGATGCCCTTAGCAGATTGCCGTGCCGCTTGAACTCCATGATTTTGAAGGAGCAACCAAGTTTACACAAAGAGATGGAAGATTTCCGAATGGAATTAGTTAGTGAAGGATTTTTGGATAGTATAGAACTTCAACCCACTTTGATCAGCCAGATCAAGGAGGCGCAGAAAGGAAATGCTAGTATCGACGGAATCAAACATTGTATCGGTACAGGCAAAGTACCCGGATTCACCGAAGACGAAGAAGGAGTTCTGTGGTACAAAGGACGCCTTTGTGTACCAGAAGATTCAGAATTGAAAGAAGTGATTTTTAAGGAGGCCTATGATACTCTTTATTCTATCCACCCCGGAGGAACGAAGATGTATCAGGATTTGAAGGAACAATTTTGGTGGCATAAGATGAAGAGAGAAATCAGAAGCTATATCGCCAAGTGTGATATATGTCAGGGAGTCAAGGCAGGACATCAAAGACCCGCAGGACTGCTGCAACCATTACAGATTCCGGAATGGAAATGGGATTCAGTTGGAATGGACTTTATCACCGGATTGCCTACTTCTAGTAGGCAAAATGACTCTATCTGGGTCATAGTTGACAGATTCTCCAAAGTCGCCCATTTCTTACCAGTCAATACCACATACCAGAGTTCGAAGCTAGCGGAGTTATACATCGCTAGAATCGTCAGTTTGCACGGAGTCCCCAAGAACATTGTATCGGATCGAGGAACTCAGTTTACCTCGAGATTCTGGAAGAAAGTCCAAGAAGGTTTAGGAACCCGACTGGATTTCAGCATAGCGTACCACCCTCAGACCGACGGACAAACGGAGCGAGTAAATCAAATACTCGAAGATATGTTGAGAGCATGTGTGCTAGAGTATGGATCTAAATGGGAAGACTGTCTGCCTTTCGCAGAATTTTCATACAACAACAGTTATCAAGCTAGTCTGCAAATGGCCCCATTTGAGTTCATGTATGGAAGGAAGTGTCGCACCCCTTTAAATTGGTCGGAAGTAGGAGAGAGTTAGATTTTTGGACCCGACATCCTACGAGAAGCAGAAGAAAGTTCACAAGATTCGTGAGCACCTCAAGACCTCCCAGTCAAGACAGAAGAGTTACGCCGACAAGAGACGTCGAGACCTCGCTTTCAATATCGAAGATTTCGTGTACCTTAAAGTGTCACCTTTGAAGGGAATGCAGCGTTTCCACCTCAAAGGAAAGTTAGCCCCCAAATATATCAGACCTTTCAAGATCCTGAATCGTCGAGGAGAAGTATCATATCAATTGGAACTGCCCGAGGAGATGTCAGCAGTACACAATGTGTTCCATATATCGTTACTTCACAAATGCCTTGAAGTTCCGGAGAAGACCGAAGTTTTCAAGAACATTGATCACCGGACCATAGAGATCAACGATGACCTGACATACCCCAAAGTACCCATCCGTATTTTGGAAGAAGCTTTCAGAACCACCAAAACCCGAAGCATCAAGTTTCTCAAGATTCAGTGGAGCAACCACACTGAAGAAGAAGCTACCTGGGAGCGCGAAGATCACATCAGGACAGAGTTTCCCGATCTCTTTAAATCCTAGGTAATCTTTTTCTTCCTTTCTCAAATATCGGGACAAGATTTCGTTTAAAGGGGGAAGGTTTGTAACATCCCAAAAATATAAAACAATGATCATCAAACTCTAATCACTAAAATTAGGGTTAACAAAAACTTTGATTAATTAAAATCATATGAATGCATGTGTGAATGAGATGATTTAATAAATGCATTAATGGACTTGTGTGATTAATCTAAATAGCAAGAAATGGTTTAAATATGAAAATAATATCATCTAAAACAATTCCATGCAGAAAAAATCAAGAGAAAATCAAAAACAAATCAAATTATGCAAATGGTCATTTTTGACAATCTTGCTTACTAGGTCAATTTGAGTGTTTCTAGTCCAAGATTTCAAACAGAAAATTTTCCATTTCTTTTCACCCCTTGATATACCATGTAAAAATGAATCAAAGCCCACCTTTCAAACTTGTAGAAACATTTGGCAACCTCATTCAAATCACAAATCAAAATTGAATCTTTATCATATGTGAAGATCACCCATTTTCAAAACCCAACCAAACCAGTGCCCCTTGACTAATCCAACCAACCAGATACTCCCTAGCATGTGCCTAGCAAACCCACCAAGTTTGAATCCAAAATTCAAATTTAAAGTTCTTGCGGCCATTTCATCAAACACCTTGCAGATACAAATCAAACAAACATCAAACACTATAGTGTGCAGTAATTTTGGCCTAACTTGTTCCCTATCTAGCTCACACTACACCCTTAGTAGATCATCTAACTTGTTTAACCCCTCTAGCTTACTATGAACCAGACCATGCCATCAATGGCAAGTAGGCCGAGCCTCACCTTGCGACCCCATTGTCGACAGCAAGCTAGGAGCAGCACCAAGCCTAGCAAGCATGTATAGCATGCACTCCACCTTCCATCGCCACTCCCTGTCCCAGCCTCGAGCACTGCCAGTCCCTGGACCACACGACAAGACCATGCCAAACCTCTCTGCGTGTGAGCCGAGAGCGCGCCAGTGAGGCACCCTCGACCAGCACCCACAGACCGCGTGCCGCCCTTGCCACGTGCGTGCATGATCACCACCGCCCCAGCAACCCCGCAGACATGCCCGGTCGTCGCCGCATGACCAGGAGCACCTGTGCGCCATTAAAATTCCCGTCGGACCCGCCCAGAGCATTGACGCGTTCCGACCGATCAGCACCGCCCCACGCCTCGCCACCACGTCGTTGAGCTTCTCCAGGGAGCGCAGCACCGCCCCTACCATCGCCCATGCCAGTAGCACTCTGTGTCGTCGACCACGACGAGCTCAGCCCGCGCCCGTCGGTCCCCTTCAGCCACTATAAATAGAGGCCTCCACCGCTCGTTTTCTTCACACCAGTTCACTCCCCTCTCCCTCAGAACCACCCCACCTCACTCCTGGAGCAAGGCGAGCAGCGCATCACCGTAATTTGGCTGGAGCCCGCCGCTGCTGGAGGAGAAGGAAGCTGTCGATTGGAGCCGCCCCAGGAGAAGCTGCCGGTACCAGGAGAATCGCCGTCGTCGACTTCGTCATTCGCCCCCGTCGTCGACCCTCGCCTGAGCCCCGGTGAGCCTCCCATGACCCCCACCTGCCGTGCTAGGGTTCTGTCTCGCCGGCGCTGCCCTACGTGGACGATGAACCAGAGCCGTTCGATTAGAACTAGATCCCACGGTCCACATTGCCCCGTACCGCTTCGTCCCTCACCGTCTCACTGACGCGTGGGGACAACCACTTAACCAGCCCGTGCGTGCGCTGTGCGTAGTGGGCCGGCCCAGTTAAACCTCCCGCATGACCCAACAATTCAAATTTAGTTTTATTCATTTAATTTCAAATACAGTTCTGTACCTAGATTCAAAAACCAACCCAGCTCGATTCACTGAACCAAAATGCATGAAACCAATTTTGTTAGAAAGGTACTGAAATGCTTAATCCAAGCCCGTTGGATTCAAATCATTTGGATTTATAGATCAACCATGGTAAAAATAACAAGGCAGAAGCTTTTCCGCATTCAAACATTTTTCAAAATTCAACCAAAAAAGCTTTTGAGTTGATTCCAACTCTAAAAAATCACATTTAACTATACCTTTCAGAATATATAAAAATATATAAGATTACTTGTAGAAATAATGTTCAAGTAATAAAGGAATGCCACATAGGCATTTCTAGTCACTTTAATTAAATAAAATAAAAAGGTTAAATCTTATTAAATTGTGACACCACTTTAAATCACATTCCCATGTACTGAAATATGTGGTGATGACATGTGTCAACATGATCCCATGTTTGAGTTGGAGAATATTAAATCTTAAGTAGTTTTTCAATGAGTAGAAATTACTTTTCTAAAAATAAAATAAATAAGACAAGTGCTTTAATCTTGTAATGTTAGTGACGATGCTAGATCATCTAGTAAGAACCTTTGTGTGATGATTAGAAATAGTTAAGTATTGTTTGGTGATTGTATACCTTGTATTTATTTATAGACGCTAGTACCGACCAAGGATACAAGGAGGAAGGAGGATACTATGAGGAAGAAGCCGAGGAGAACTTCAACCACTGCTCTGCACAAGGCAAGCCTAATACTACTAGTTGAATTAGCAAGCCAATACTTGCAAGCTAACACTTGCAACTTAGCAAGTTTATACTGATATCTTAGCAAGCTACAACTTACTTGTTACTATGCCAACTATATTCCTTAAGCATATGTGATTACACCCACTTGATACCCAATCCTAGTTTTACTTGCAAGCTTAAGTATTTTAATTCTTCATCAAAGCTTTCTCTTAGAGTTTACTTAGTTAATCGTAGATATTACAAGGAGATTGGAAGGTAGCATAAAGAGCATAAAATTTGGCCTAAGTTAGATAATCTTGATATCATCCTAAGGCATGAGATTGAACTTCGCTAATCCCCACTTGTTCACCACCCCTCATTAGTAGTTACCCCCACTTGTAGATGCTAGTGCTAAGCATAAAACTTGATCAACTTTAGATGGGAATACTTGGTGAAAATGGTTATGAAAACCTTAGAATGATGAGTCATTCTACTGAAATGTTTTGACATGTGTTTGCGAACACCAGATGATTTTGATGATGAAAATGTTGAGGCATGAGCCTTAGCCCTTTATAAAACTGATGGGTGTCCGGATGCGATACCATTCCAATTTTACCGTACAACCACAATACCCGAAATTTGGGTAGGGCTTGACTGGAAATTTATATACCTTAGTATGGGTTCCCTTGCGGCCAAGGTCTGAGCTGAGGCTACTTTGTGAAGATTGTCCACCTGTGCAGTACCCAAGATGACAGTTGGTCGTGGTTGGGAGGCCAAACTCACAGGATAGGTGCCTATACTAGGGCGTGTAATGGAAAGGTTAGGATTGATTATCCGCATACTGAGTATGGTGAATTCAGGATTGTTCCTGCGGATGTATTGAATGTTGTGGTGAAAGTGTACAATCTCTGCAGAGTGTCAAACTATTCGAATAGCCGCGTCCGCGGTTATGGACAGTTGGAGTGGCCATACTGTTCTATCGTCAGATGTTTTCAAAATGACTTATGAAATGATTTGTGACTTTGACTTGACCACAACCGAGTTGTGATATGAAATTCAAGTTCCCACTTAGGTGTTATAAAACATTCAACTAGTTTTCTTGGCTTCTGAACTTAGTAGAGGTAAATCTGGCTTTTTGCAAAACAACCCTAGAGCTTAGTATCCTACTACAAAAACCCCCCTTAACTTGTTAGTATTAGTTTGCGAGTACTTAAAGAGTACTCATGGCTTTGTCCCTGGCTATTCCCGTGGCCAGACTATGAAGAGGAGTATCATGATGACGGACCACAAGAAGGTTATGACAACTAGGATCATCTCCCGTCGTCAGCATTGTCAGTAACCGTGAAGATGGAGCTTCGCCCATGCTATCGTTATCTTTACGTTATTATGCTGCTTGAATTGTATTAAGAACTGGATCATGAGATCCTTATTTGTGTAAGACCTTATATGGTTTGTAATGGATGATGTACTATGATATCCAAATCTGTCATGTCTCGCAAAAATGGTAATCCTGGGATTGCGATGTATGGCATAACAGGCATCTGGGATTAAAAATCCGGGTATTGACAAGTTGGTATCAGAGCCATCCTGACCATAGGAGACCCTAGTAAAATGGACGTTTGAATCAAAAACTTAGTTTTAAAACCAAAGGAAGTGAGTATTTACAAAAACTTATTCCCCTTCTTATCACTTGGATTCTTTCATAAAAATTCATGTTCCTCATAAATTCTTGCAAAGTACATAAAATTTGACACACTTGATCACTCTACTAACTTACTCATCCTATATTCTTATAGATGGACGTGAAGTACAACAAGTTTTACCAGTTGGGAAATGGAGGAGACCTCATCTTCGAGCGTGACCTGGACCAGCTGTCGGAGATGATGGAGCGTCCACACCCCGAGTTCTTCGGAGCTCAGCTCAATGATAAGGAAGGAGAGGATCTGAAGTGGCTAGTTGTTGCGAGTCTCCGAGGAAAGATTGAACCCCCCACTACAGAGGGAATTTAGTTCACCTTAAGAGAGAACAACTGGCTCGATGGACTTGCCAGGGCCATGCAGGAAGCTCTTGCCCGTCTGTGTGGTCAGAGTATCAATCAAATCAAGGTCACCTGTTTTGAGTTCTACCAGAGGCGTGATGCTATGGGACAGCCACTGGAGGCCCCATACCACCATGAGTTGAAGACTCAATTGGACCATCTTAGCTTCATGATGTATGACCGTCAGAAGGAGTTGGACAATGCCCGTTCCTATGCCAACCAAGTCCGCCATCGCCAAGAAGAAGGATCGGACCATCGCCATGCTAGTGAAAGATCGCAAGTCTCGTCGCCGTCAGCTCGACAAGAAGGAGCACATCATTGCCCGTCTTCGCCACCGGATCACAGATTTGGAGGAGACCATCCACGAGAGAGACATGCAGTTAGAGGAGAGGGACAATGCAGGGGAAGACCTTCATGGAGACCCCTACTCCTATCTCAGCGATGATGATGCCTTTCTGGAGGATCAGGCCATGGAATTTTTCACCGATGAGGATGACTTCGTCTTTATCGATGATGATGATGATGATGATGAGAATGATGAGGACACTGACTCCGAGGAGTAGTAGCACCTGAGCACTAGCGTTAGTGAGTTGTATTCGGTCCCACTATATTGTAGTTTCCCAGAATGGTTCTTAAAACCATCTGTTTTCCTTTGTTGTGGTGTGTGTTTGTATCATGTGCTATGAATGAATGAAAAGCAAGTTGCTAGAAAAATCTGAGTCAATTTTTTTTTCAAAACCCCTGAACCTTAGAAATTTTCCTCTTTTCTCATGATCTATCTAAATCTTCAGATGCCTCGCGAAGGAAGCGGTTCATCTCCGGACCCGATGTTGCAGATCTTGCAACTGTTGGTTTCTGACCACGAAGCTGAAAGAGCCGAACGTCAAGCCAACTTAGCCACCCTTCAACACATCGCCTAGATGGACAACAACAATCAAGGCCATGGAAATCAGGACAACCATGGATCTAAGCTCAAGAATTTCCAGAACACCAATCCACCTAGAATGCCTACATATTATTGATTTCCTACATATTATTGATTTCCTTCCTAGAATTTCTTTTCCACTTAGTCTCTCCTCATGCCGTGATTGAGGAAGACCAATTGCCTTAAGGTCAGGAACAAAGTCAACACAAAATTCAATGATCTCCTCTATTCCATAGCCCTTGGTGATGCTTTATTTAGGCCTAGCACGGTTATGGGCATATTTCTTTAAGAATCCCATGAACCTCTCAAAGGGGACCATATTGTGTAGAAATACAAGAACGAGAATGGAAATCTCTTCGACTAGGTGAACTAGGAGGTGCGTCATAATATTGGAAAAGGATGGATTATCTTCTGAAAAATTGCATTGAGAAATGCACATAGCTTTACAATGGGTACTCGAACATAATCCTATAGAAGCCCGCTCAATGCAATCAGAAGCAATTGCGTCATAATCACGTGGTAGTCATGAGACTAGGTTTTGGAACTTTTTCTCTGCCATATTTATTATTCCCTTTATATTCGACGAGAATCCATACGGGACCTTGATATTGTTCAGGCATTCAAAAAAGATTTCTTTCTCTTATTTGGTAAGAGCATAGATGGCATGACCTTGAAACCATTCTGGATGCAGGCCTTTTGGGTCTTTCATACGTTGCTGGTCCTTTCGTGCTTCTGGTGTATCTTTTGTATTCCCATACACGCCCAAGAAGCCTAGCAGGTTCACGCAAAGATTCTTCATCACATGCATCACGTCGATTGCAGAGCGGAGCTCTAGGAATTTCCAATAGGGTAGCTCCCAAAATATAGATTTCTTCTTCCACATGGGCGTGTGTCCGTCAGCGTCCTTCGGAAGAAATTGTCCGCCAGGACCCTTTCCAAAGGTTACTATTTGATCCAAATCCTTCACTATGTCAAATACATTAGCACCAGTATGTTCCTTAGGCTTCAGCTGGTTACATGCCTGACTATTGAAATGCTTGCCTCTCTTTCTTAAGGGATGATTGGCCAAAATAAATCATCGATGCCCCGGGTACACATTCTTCTTACAATGTTCCAAATATATACTTTCATTCTCATCTAAACAATACGTGCATGCATTGTATCCCTTGTTTATCTGTCCTGAAAGGTTACTAAGAGCATGCCAATCATTGATTGTTACAAAAAGCAATGCTCGGAGGTCAAATTCCTCCTGCTTGTTCTCATCCCACACACGTACGCCGGGTTCATGCCACAACTGTAAAATTTCTTCAACTAATAGCCTTAGGTACACATCAATGTTGTTGCTGAGTTGCTTCGGGCCTTGGATCAACACTGCCATCATAATGAACTTCTGCTTTATGCACAACCAAGGAGAAAGGTTATCTATACACAGAGTCATGGGCCAGATGCTATGACTGGAGCTCTGCTCTCCAAAAGGATTCATGCCATCTGTACTTAGATTAAACCTTAATGACGAGGTTTAATCTCGTCAATGCCCATTGTTATGGACTTGGGTTTTGGAGAAGATGGGGATGCTGGAGATCGTGGCACGGTTAACAGACAAGCAACCAGGGACACGAGATTTATCCAGGTTCAGGCCCCCGGAGGGAAAACCCTACTCCTGATTGTCTGCTCTTGATTACGACGGAACCGAAGGTTACAGGGGTGCGCAGATTCGATCTGGCGTGGTGGTGCGTATGCGAAAGTATGAGTCGAGAGATCTAGGACGTGCCCTCCAGGCCTTTATATAGACTTAGGCAGGTCCCGGGCATAGTCCTAGTCGGTTATAAGTTCTAGGGTTTTACCCCTTTAAATTTCCTATCTAGGCTAGTCTTGCTCTCCAAGGATCCGAAGGCGTCATGGGCCTTGGCCACCCGAAAATCTTCATGGGCCAGCGTATGTCTGCTGTGGGCCTTCCTTGGGCTGGACCAGGTATGCTGAAGTCATGTACCCGTAGGGTATAACCATGTCAGTAGCCCCCGAGTGATCAGTCGAATCGTAGATTCGGCTGAGGACTCTTCCATCCTTCGGGTGCAACTATGTATTAATAGTATATGTGTGTAGGGATTGTTGACGCGTGTGCCTGACTCACCCAACGGATCAGGGTCAGTTAACTGTCTTAGGACGAAACGACACGGTCTTCTTCAGGTTCGAGTCCCTCAACTCGGACCTGGAACATATGCTGGCGTAATTTGACTCGGGCTGTGGAGGTCTTACAGGAGTGGAATTCCAGTGATTTCAATTAATGTACCCAACGCGTCCGTCAGGATTTTTCATCACGCCTGTTGGCATGGATTTATACTAGCAGAGCGCAGTCATGTACGTTGCCAGGCCATCAGATGATATCTGCAGGTCTTATCTTTGCGCCGTAGACGCAGCATCCGAACATTTGTCACCACGGAGGTGCTTCGGGTGGCCAAGGAGATTTGTAGCTCATTCAGCGTTTTGTTGGGGCAGAGTTGCCAAGAAGCCTTTGCGTGCTGATCCGAAAGATCACAGTCGAAGAATTCATAGGGTGCGCGACCAGCGCTCCCTATGGGAGTAGCCCCCGAGTGTCTGTTCGAGTCGTAGACTCGAGCAGAGACTTTAGTTCAAGCATTGTTCAGTTGTTAAGTCCGTAGGACTCAAAAAAATTCGGATGCTTAAATCCATCCTCCCTATGGGAGTAGCCCCCGAGTCCGTAGTGGAGTCGTAGACTCGACGTAGGACTCGAAGAAATACTTTGTCGTTATTCATCTTCCGGGTGCGCGGCCAGCGCTCCTGATAGGAGTAGCCCCCGAGTATTTAGTCGAATCGAAGATTCGAGTGAGTACTCTTAGCTGTGGAGCCAAAGAATTGTAGTTGGTGCTAGTATAGCTTTGGATGACATCAGTGCTGGCGATCAATGACCTCAAGCATCTGCGACGCCAGAGATGACTTGACTGGACGAACGTGGGTCCCACTTGCTGACTTTGAATTGACCGGTCACGCGGCGTGGAGATAATTACAGCGTCTCCTCAATTTCCGCGCGTAGTGGACGGCGTGGTAACGACGGTTCGTTGTGATGTTGACACGTGTACGGTCAGATCTGCCCTTGGCGTTAGGTCTTCTGGATGGACGGCTGCCGTGCGTCATCTTCGCTGTTATAATCATTGGGGGAAACCGCGGTTTGTTTTCACCGTACCAGTTCTTGTGTTCACTGACTCCTTGTGCTCGAGCGATTCTTGCTTCGCGCTGGGATTTTATTCCACATTTCCGTCGTTCTTTCTGCGCTTTCACCGCCGGCACCGCCGTAGCGCAATGGGGAAACCAAAGAAATCTTCATCTGCGGTTGGGACCAGCGCCGCCGGAGGAAAGAAGGGCACCGCCGCTACTCGCGTCACCGATGGTGGCTGGCGGCGATCAGAGACGCGGGAGAGCGATCTCCGCAAGCTTCGCGAGCGGGGCCTGATCCCGCAGGATAGGGAGGCCGTCAAACTCCCCGGCAATGAGGTAATCCCCCGTCCCCCATCTGGGTATCGGGTTATGTTTCTCGCCTTCGTTTTGCGTGGGTTTTCTTTTCCAGTCCACGACTTCCTCCGTGGACTGCTCTTCTTCTATGGGATTCAGCTTCATCATCTGTCTCCCAATTCTCTTCTCCACATTGCGTGTTTTATCACTTTTTGCGAGTGCTGGCTTGGCATTGAGCCGCACTTTGGCCTCTTCCGGAAGCTCTATTCCGTGAAGAGGCAATCTGGTTCGGATGGTGTGTATCCCATTGGGGGTTTCATCATCTCCCTTAGTCCCAATCTGCTCTTCTTTTCCTTTTCCATGTCCGAATCTGTCCAGTACTGGCGGAGGCGATGGTTTTATATCCGCGACTCCGTAGTGCCCGGGCAAGATTTTGGTCTTGTTCCCTTTGACCCCTCCCAAATGATTGAACGAAAAAAGGTCTTGGAAAAACCAAATCTTGGACAGTGAGGTGGCGGAGATAGAGGCCCTTTACCGTCGGGTGGAGGATCTCCAGCTGATTCCGGAGAAGGAGGTGAACGACGTGGACATCATCCGGACTTTTCTTGAGCGTCGGGTGCAGCCTCTCCAAGCGAGGGCGCACCCGATGTTTCTTTATTATGGGCGTCGTGATCCGACGAGGGTTTCGGCTGAGAAAATGTCCGAGGAGGATCTTGACAGGGCCCTTCGCGCGCTGCTGAAGTTCAAAGCCAGAGAAGAAATCCCGGGGAAGTCGCTAACTCCTCCGTTTTCTTCAACGTTGGCCGTACCGCAGGTGTAGATTTGTGCACGTAGTGCTTTTTGTCGGCTGTGTTTTTATTTCCTTTGTTTGCTAACAAAGTTCCTTCTGATTTTGCAGAGCTTCAAAGTACCGGGCATGGTACCGCCATTGCCCGAAAGGTATCCGAATGCCCCGGATAATGAAGTAGTTGATTCCGTATCCGAGCTACCGTCGGCGCGATCTCCGGCGGAGGATGCCGATGAGTCGAGTGAGGACCATACACGAAAACGGTCACGGAGCTCCAGCGAGTCTTCGGATGCCTCAACTCCTCCGACTCCCAGAAACCCTCTGGGCCTTGAGCGTCATAGTGACGGTCATGGAGGTTCTTCTTCTCCCATTCCTGCCATTCCTGTGCGGGCTGTAGCGCCGCACCCGCCAGCGAAGCGGAAGAAGGAAGAGAAAAAGGAGGAGAAGAAGGAAGAAAAGAAGGAGGAGAAGAGAGCCCGAAGGACTCCTCCTGTCTTCGACCTGAGATCACTGGGCTCGTAAGTTTCTTGTTGTACTATTGTCCTTTTTTCCTTCATGATTGTTGTGCTTGTGCTGATTGGTTCGTATGCAGGCATTCCTCCCACGATTCCTCCAGTGGTGGTGCGCGGGAGATGATGGGGGAGTCGAAAATTGCGTCTCCTCCTCCTTAGACAGTGGCGACTTCGGGTGGCGTGGCTCCGGATCCTCCGTTGCAGGAGGTGCAGGTGGTTGCGCCTCAGAATTTCGCAGGCGGTCCTTCGGAGTCACCATTAGAGCATGTAAGTTTTTCTGCTTCATGTCACGGGGGGAGCCCCCGAGTGTCTTCGTGTGCGAATTTTGTTTTTACTCCTTTGTGTTGGGCGTAGCCCCCAAGCCCTTTTCTTACTGCTATTTCTTTTTCTTCAGCCTTTTGTGCAGGAGGCCAAGCGGCTGGTGCAGGAGCGCCTGGAGCTGGAGGCGAACCTTCGACAACTTCAAGGTATCTTTCTGCCTTTTAATGCCTCTCTTATTTATCCTGGTCCTGTTCTTTGACACTTGCTTGTCTTGAATGCAGAGGAGCATAACAATTCCCTCCGTGAGGTTGACGCTCTCATAAAGAGCCTTGGTTAATCGGATCAGAAGGCCGAAGCTGCCGTTGGCGTGAAAGAACGCCTCGAGCTAGAGCTGACTAAGGCAGCCGAAGCGAAAGAGCGTCTGCAGCAGGAGGCCGCAGACCGTGAGGAGCAGCTAGCCACTGTTACGGCTGCGCGCGAGAGAGAGGTGGCGGCGAAGCTCATGGCTGCTGCCAAGGCTATTTCGGGTGAGCACTAGTTTTGTATTTGCTTCTTTTTCTTCGTGTCTTCTTCTGTGCTGCTTTTCTTTATGCTTTCCTTCTTATTTTTTGTCTCAGATGCCGCAGGCATCGAGTTCGACCGCGGTGCTCTAGAGCACGGGAGTGCTCTAGATGATGCCACTGTGGCGGTCGAAGACCGCTGTAGTACCGTCGTCAGCTCCCTTGGCAAGGCGAAAGAGGTCCTTGGTCGCTTCTACAAGGAGCTTGTCCCGAAGGGCGCAACCCTTGATGATGTGGATGCTCTGGCGGAGGCTCTATCAGCCGAAGCGCCTGCGGCGTACAAGTGCAAGCAGAAGGGGATCGGCGCATCCGTCGGGCTGGCGATGGCCTTGGCGGCTGGAGCGGAGCTGGATCTGCCCCAGATCACCTCTCGGATGCCGACGGCTGCGGATGGATCCGAGGTAGCCTTTGCTGCCTATTCTGCTTGCTGCAAGCGATATGGGCCCAAGCTCATTGATTTGCTGTCTGAGTATGCACTGCGGCAGCAGGGCGGGGCCAAAGCTAGGCAGTCTGGCTCCGAGGCGACTCAGGGTGCCGCATCTTAGGCGTTGTAGACGTAGGGTAGTTTGTAGTCTACTTTTGTTGTAAATATCTTGAAGAACACCATCCTTGTGCCACGTAGTGGCCTTATATGTTTAATGAATTCTTCTGAGTTGTGCTCTATCATTGTCTGAAATGTGTTTGTCCCTTTATTTTTCTGTTGCTCTAGGTTCCTTCGGGTGCTGACCCTGTTGACACCCCATCCGCAATGCCGTTGCGACCATCTTTGGATGATTCCTCGCAGCTCACTTTCCTTCAGGATCGTGTGCGTAGTCTAGAGAGGGAGTTGCTCAGGTTACGCGGTCATGCCGACGTTTGGAAGTCCAAGGCGGATCGTGGTGCAGCCAGAGAGGAGTACTTGATGGCGGAGCTGGTTCGGCTGTCCGAGCAGCTGCAATGTAAGTTGTTCTTTGGTTCGAGCTGTAGCTCAGCTCTTCGGATGAGCCTGCTGGCCTTACTCTTGTTTTGTGCGATTGTCGCAGGTGCGAATCTTGCTCCAAGGGAAGAAAAGGAGCGTGTCGCTGTTCGGGTCAATTGCTTGACTCAGCAGGACATGGAGGCCGGCGGATTCTTCTGGATGGACCGCGATCGCGCCATGGCTCTGGCGACGGTGCAGGATCGTGTTCATCAAGTTTCGCGGGTGCTCCGCCAAGTGCAGACATCGCTTTCCTCGGTGCTGCACGTCATGTTTCCTTTGGATGCCGTACCAACGAGCCTTGCGGGTCTTCTGTCGAAATTTCGGAACGTGAGCCATGTCAAGGAGTTGGTGCGGCAACAGCTCGTCGCAGGAGTGAAGGCTGCATTATCTCTTGTGAGGCTGCACCGGCCTGACGTGGATTTGGCTGCTGTGGCCGCTGGGCCACCTCTTCGCCCTGATGGCGGTGAGTGGGACATGCGTCCGCATTACGCAGCTGTAAGGCAGTATGCCGAACAGGTCGTAGATTTGTTTGAGCAGCGTGCCCAGGTTATTCTTCAACATAGGTAGTACCTGTAAAAAGAGATAGATGTAAAATTTGTATATTCCTGCTGGGCGTGTTGTGCCCTTTGTTGTAAATGTTTGTTTGTTGTGACACGCAGTGCTTTTGATTGAGTACGTGTCCTTTTCGTTTGCCTGACATTGTCAGCTACTCAGGTGTACACGTGTGATCCTCAATCGATGAAATCGTGAGGTGGGGGGAGCCCCCGAGCGTGTTTGTAGCGTGTAGTAAAGTTGCAAAAGTAGTGAACTGAGGATTTGGGGCGAGACACTTAGCTTTATTTATATCGTAATGGAGGAGGTACATTGTTCGGCTGAAAGCCTTATTGAAAGTAAAAGGGGGGTAGTTTGCTACGGATAGAATCGTCGCAGGTGCGCGATGTTCCATGGGTTGGAGTATGCGACTCCAGACTCCACGTGCTTGAGGCGATAGGCGCCACCTGGGATGACTTCGGTGATGACGTAGGGTCCTTCCCATGGTGACTCGAATTTATTCGGTCGCTTTTGCTTGAGTCGTAAGACGAGGTCTCCTTCGACGAAGGACCTTGGGCGCAGCCGGCGGCTGTGGTAGTTGCGGAGACTCTGCTGGTACACCGCTGATCGAGCTGCTGCTATATCCCGTGCTTCGTCGAGTGTATCGACGGCGTCTTCGAGTGCAGCCGTGGATTCGGCTTCACTGTAGGCAACGACCCGTGGGGCCTGGTGGCGTACTTCGACTGGTAGCATGGCTTCGGCTCCGTGTACCATGAAGAACGGTGTGTAGCCTGTGGAGCTATTTGGCATAGTCCGTAGGCTCCACAGGACGGATGGTAGCTCTTTCGTCTAGTTTCCAGCTTTTTGTTCGAGTGAGCTCATGAGACGCTTCTTGATGCCGGCGCCGATTAGGTCGTTGGCCTTTTCCACTTGCCCGTTCGTTTGCGGGTGTGCCACTGAGGCGTACGTGATGTTGATCCCAAGGCCTTCGCAGAAGTCCTGGAATTCTTCGGAGATAAAGTTCGATCCGTTGTCGGTGATGATGCTGTGCGGTACGCCGAACCTGTAGACAATGGAATCGAAGAACTTGACGGTAGTTTTGCCTTTCTGGTTGGTGACCGGCATGGCCTCGATCCACTTGGTGAATTTGTCGACTGCAACTAGGAGGAAGACGTGTCCCTCTTTCGAGGATTTTGGCAGTTTGCCGATCATGTCGAGGCCCCATTGAGCAAAAGGCCAGGCTATGGGTATGGGTCTGAGCTCGGACCCAGGTGCGTGCGGTTTGTCGGCGAATCGTTGGCATCCGTTGCATCTTCGTACGATGTCCTTTGCGTCGCTCATGGCCGTTGGCCAGTAGAATCCTGCTCGTAGAGCTTTGGCGACAAGGGAGCGGCTGCCTGCGTGGTGGCCGCAGATGCCCTCATGGATGTCTTGGAGTATGGCCTTGCCGTCGTCGATGGTGACGCACCGTTGTAGTACACCCGTGATGCTGCGCTTGTACATCTCGCCGTTGATGATGGTGAAGGCTTTTGACCGGCGAGATATGCGCCGGGCGTCTGTCGGGCTGTCAGGCAGTTCTCCGTTTATCAAGAACTGGAGGTATGGTCGCGTCCAAGTTTCTTCGACTGCCATGACCTGCATTAGGTTGACCATGGATACCTCTGTGTCCAGTTTTTCGGGTCCTTCGTGTCCTTCGGGTAGCGTAGCTCCCGAGTGTTCTACTTCTTCGGGTGATCCCTTGGGGAATTTCCGCTTGATGGATGGCACGCAGATTTGTTCGAGGAACACACCTGGTGGCACCTTTGCGCAAGTGGAGCCGATGTTGGCGAGTCTATCGGCTTCCTCGTTGCTTTCTCTTCCAACGTGCCGAAGTTCGCAGCCGTCGAATTCTCCTTCGAGTGCGTTGTAGAGCGCGCGGTATGCGATCATGTTTTCGGCGTGTGCGTCGCACTCATTCATCTTCTGCTGGACGACGAGGTTGGAGTCGCCGTAGATGACCAGGCGTGTTGCGCCACATATCTTTGCCATCCTCATGCCATGGATGAGGTCTTCGTATTCGGCCTCGTTGTTGGAGGCTCTGAATTTCATCCGAAGAACGTACTTCATCTTGTCGCCTTGCGGGGAGGTAAGTATGACCCCTGCCCCTGCTCTGGCTTCACGCTTGGAGCCGTCGAAGTGCATTGTCCATGACTGCGACATGTCTGAGGTGTCTGGCAGCTGCAGCTCCATCCAATGTACCAGGAAGTCCGGAAGGACTTGAGATTTGATTGCGTGTCGCTTCTCGTAGACGATGTCCAAGGGTGACAGTTCGATGCCCCACAGGGCCACCCGTCCTGTGGCCTCTGGATTATTCAGGATGCTGTTCAGGGGTGCCTCGTTGACATCCATCACTTGGTGCTCCTGGAAGTAATGGCTCAGCCGTCGAGCCGTCATGAACACGCCGTAGGCTAGCTTCTGGTAGTGAGGGTACCTCTGCTTTGTTGGTGTCAGTACCTCGCTGAGGTAGTAAATTGGGCGCTGGACCCCGTGGGTCTTGCCTTCTTCGGGTCGTTCGACCACGAGTACGGTGCTGACCACCTGGTGTGTGGCTGCTATGTACAGCAGCAGGGGCTCGCGCTCCTTTGGCGTGACCAAAACGGGCGAGGTGGAGAGGAGCTGCTTGAGGCTTTCGAATGCGTCGTTGGCTTCTGGTGTCCACTCGAACTTGTTTGCCTTGCGCAGCAGCTGGTAGAATGGTAGGGCCTTCTCGCCCATGCGGCTGATGAACCTGCTTAGCGCCGCTACTCGTCCTGCGAGCTGCTGGACGCCCTTGAGGTTTTTCGGACTCTCCATCATCATGATGGCTCTGATATTCTTCGGGTTCGCCTCGATCCCTCGTTGAGAGATGAAGTACCCGAGCAGCTGACCCGATGGGACGCCGAAGGCGCACTTTTCGGGATTGAGCTTGATCCTGTAGGGATCAAGGTTGTCGAACGTCTCGCGAAGATCGTCGATAAGTGTCCTTGCCTCCTTGGTTTTTATTACTATGTCGTCGACATAGACTTGGACGTTGCGACCGATCTGGTCCTTGAGGCAGGCCTGCATGCATCGCTGGTACGTGGCACCCGCGTTCTTTAGCCCGAAGGGCATTGTATTGTAACAGAATACTCCGAACGGTGTGATAAACGCCGTTTTCTCCTGATCTTCGACCTTGAGTCGAATCTGGTTATAGCCTGAGTAGGCGTCGAGGAAGGAGAGTTTCTCGCATCCTGAAGTCGAATCGATGATCTGGTCGATCCGAGGAAGAGGGAAGTGGTCTTTTGGGCAGTGCTTGTTTAGTGACGTGAAGTCCACGCACATCCGCAGGATGTCCGTGTCCTTCTTTGGGACCATCACTGTGTTTGCAAGCCACTCGCTTTCCTTGATTTCCCTGATAAAGTCTGCAGCGAGCAGTCTATTGATTTCCTTGCCGATAGCTTCGGCTCGTGGCTCCGACAGTCTTCGGATGGACTGCTTGACTGGATTGGTATCTGGAAAGACATTGCGTGCGTGCTCGGCGAATTCCCTGGGAACTCCTGGCATGTCCGCAGGACACCAGGCGAAGATTTCCCAGCGCTCACGGAGGAATTCAACGAGCACGCCTTCCTATGCAGAGCTGAGGTCGTTGGCGATCAGGGCCGTCTTGGAGGCATCCGTCGAGTGGACCTGTACTTTCTTGGTGTTGAGGGTGGAGTCGAAGGACATGTCAGGTGCGTTCTGCCTTGTGACTGGGGGTACCCCATTGTCCGTCACCTCGCGGAGCCTTACAAGCTCGTCTTGCATGCCGAAAGACTGGGAGATTTTGTTGAAATCCCTGTCGCATTGGTCCGATCCGGTGAAGCTCCCGTGGACTGTGATGACGCCCCTTGGTCCTGGCATCTTGAGTAGTAGGTATGCGTAGTGTGGGACGGCCAGGAACCTTGCGAATGCTACACGCCCCAGGATGGCGTGGTATTGCGACGGCCAGTCCACCACTTCGAATTCGAGTCGCTCCTGCCGAAAGTTGTCCGGCTTCCCGAAGATGACGTCGAGCCCGATTTTGCCCAGAGGGAATATGCCTTTTCCTGGGACAATGCCGTGGAACGTTGTGTCTGATTGTCCCAGGCTGCATTGCGGGATCCGCATAGCTGCCAGAGTGAACATTAGGTTGATGCCGCTGCCGCCGTCCATGAAGACGCGACTCATCTCGAAGCCTCCGATCTGCGCCTCCAGCAGCAGGGCAGCATGACCTGGGCGAGGGATCTGGCAAGGGTGATCCGCGCGGGTGAATGTGATGCAGGACTCCGATCCGCTGAGGTACTCAGGGATTGCAGGCGGAGTTGCCACGGCCAAGTTGATTTGTCGGGTGATTTTCTTCTGCACCCTATTTGTGGGGCGTCCCTTCTGGATCATATTTAGTGCTCCTTTTGGTGGGGGTACCCGATCCCGGCGTTGTTCTGCGCTGGTGCGACAGGTTGGTTTGGGCCTCCAATAGGCGACAGCGGAGGAGCTCCGTGTGCTACTTCTCCTGGCGCAGGCACGTTTCCGAACACAGGGATTGGGGCTTGTTGCCTCATCTGCACCATGCTTTCGCTAAGTTTCTGGAACTCGCGGCAGTCCTTGAGCATGTGGCTGGCTTTCTTTTTGCCATCCTGTTTGTCGATGTAGAAGTGGATGGTGCATGGACCCGAAAGTTTTTCGAATGCTGAGGGTCCGTTGTCATGGTCGCGGCGTTGCCACGACTGTGCTGGTCGTTCGCTGTCGCGGAAGCTTCCTCCGCAGTATCCTCCGCTGTTGCGGCTATTGTCGTTGCGGCGGTCGGTGTAGCCGACCGCGACCATGTCGGGTCCATCGCGGTCCTCATAGACGCGCGATCTCCTCTTGCTGCGGCGTTCCCGTCTGTGGCCGTAGTCGTCCTCTTCATCCGATTGCGCTCGGTGAATGCAATCTTCGCCATCAGCCCACCTGTTGGCGATGTCCATGAGGTGGTCGAGTGTCTTGGGCTTGACGCGCCCAAGTTCCTCCTTGAAATCTTGGCGTTTGACGCCGTCTCTGAAGGCGTCGATGGCCCTCTCCTCGGAGATATGTGCGGTGGAGTTCTTGGTGGTAGACCAGCGTAGTATGTACGAGCGAATAGATTCGCCCGTTCTCTGAGTGCAGGCTCGCAATTCTTCGATTGAGGCGGGCCTCTTGCTAGTGCCCTTGAAATTTCGGATGAAGCTGTAAGCTAGCTCCTCCCAACTTCGGATGGATCCTGATGATAGGCTGCTGAGCGAGACCCGCGTCGCGCCTGTCAACTGCAGCTGAAGGCATTGCATGGCGGTTTCTTTGTTACCGCCGTGCAGCTTGACGGATGACAGATGGTCGCTGAGCCAAGATTTTGGATCTTGCGTGTCGTTGAACTTCGGAGTATCCGAAGGAAGCTTGAAATTGTGTGGCATCTGTGTTCGCCGAACAGATCTGCTGAAGCATCGAGCTCCGCAGAGTTCTCCTTCATCTTCATCCATCTCGGACTCGGATGAGCATGCGCGTTTGGATCGCGCTTTGTCGATTTTGCGCTGTGTAAGCGCGTCTCTGGCGTCGTAGTCGCGTTTGTGGCGATGCGATCTCTTCTTTCTTCGAGGAAGGTCGTGCTCCTCCTCCTTTTCGGATGAAGGGGTGGGGCTCCGGTCGCGCCTGGCCGGAGCTTTCTTCTTCGACTCCGCAGGAGCGTCTTCGTGGAGCGCAGCTCCGACGAGTCCGAGTCTGGTGAGTGCGGACTTATGCATGGCTCTTTTCGGGTCCCTTTCCGGAGGTTGGTGGGCCGCGAGATACGCAGTGGCTGCCATGATCGCAGCTTGTGGTGTCTTCGGGATGATGTTGCCGTCGGCATCCATATCCATGAACGATGTGTGGAGAGTTCGGGTCACATCACGGCGCTCCTTGGGATACATGTTCTCCACCCGCGAGCGGTGCTTGTTTCCCTGGTTTCCGTTCGTGCTAGAGCCGGGTGCCATGGCGGAGAGCGCAGCTCGTCGCGCGCTGGACTCAGAGGCTGCTTGCTTGCGTTTGTCGAGCGTCTCCTGCATCTTGACTTGCTTCTTGTGCTCCTCGATGAGGAGGTAGTGGTATGCCATCAGTAGATCACGCGGGGAGTCCACATGCAGGACTATGTCGCCTGCGACGGCACGGCGTGCCTGGACCCATCCTTCTTTGCTAAGTTGGATGACGTGGCCGTTGTTTTCCCCTTCGGGTGGGGGGGGGGGGGGGGGACTGGCTTCTTCTGTTCCCGCCGTTTCCGCCGTTTCTGTCCTGCGGGTTGGGGTTCATGTTGGGCGGCGGGTTACTGCGGCGCATTGGTAGCGCTCGTAGATTGGTCCGCTGCTGCCGCAGCTTTCGGATCCGGAACCGTAGGTCCCTTCATCCGAAGGTGGATCGCACAGATCGGAGTTGCAGCTACTGCTGTCATAGAACTCATCTGTCGATGGTGATGTGCGCAGCACGGGGTGTGGAGCCTACGAGGCGGGCCTGATTGATGGCACGGGCACCCGCTCAGGAAGGCGGAGGGTGCCAGTTTGTCCCACCTGGAAGCAGAAGCTCCCGAACAAAATTTCGAGTCCGTCGCCTACGGGCTCGAAATCCTTCACGGTGGCCAGCGAGTGGGCGGTGAAGTCGAAAGTGCCGAAGAGGAGGTGATTCTCCGTCGCCGCGGAGTTGTAGATCGATCGGTTCGGGACCGTCACAATCGCACAATCAGCAGCCCCGATTCCCACAGACAGCGCCAATTGACGAGGTTTAATCTCGTCAATGCCCATTGTTATGGACTTGGGTTTTGGAGAAGATGGGGATGCTGGAGATCGTGGAACGGTTAACAGACAAGCAACCAGGGGACACGAGATTTACCCAGGTTCAGGCCCCCGGAGGGAAAACCCTACTCCTGCTTGTCTGCTCTTGATTATGGCGGAACCGAAGGTTACAGGGGTGCGCAGATTCGATCTGGCGTGGTGGTGCGTATGCGAAAGTATGAGTCGAGAGATCTAGGACGTGCCCTCCTGGCCTTTATATAGACTTAGGCAGGTCCCGGACATAGTCCTAGTCGGTTATAAGTTCTAGGGTTTTACCCCTTTAAATTTCCTATCTAGGCTAGTCTTGCTCTCCAAGGATCCGAAGGCGTCATGGGCCTTGGCCACCCGAAAATCTTCATGGGCCAGCGTATGTCTGCCGTGGGCCTTCCTTGGGCTGGACCAGGTATGCTGAAGTCATGTACCCGTAGGGTATAACCATGTCACTTAAGTTCCTTGCGTCATCTGTAAAGTCTGGGTACTTTTTATCAATTTTTCTCCACTATGACCCATCAGCGGGGTGTCTCAACATCATGTATGACTTGTGTTTCTCTTTGTGCCATTGCAACAACTTGGCATGATATTTGTTTCCTAACAAACGTTTCAACCATGGTATTATAGGAACATACTACATCTTGACAGGAACCCTCTTCCGAGAGGTCTTGTCCTCAACATCACCAGGGTCATCTCTTCTGATTGAAATGTATGTACTAGCGGGAACCTCTTCGCTTCGTACCTACTAGCGTGGTAGAGGGCATGTATCTTCTGAACCTCTAAATGTAGAGGCCAGACAACCTTCTCCGCTTCGTACGTACTAGCGGGAAATACGTTATTCTTTGGAAGCATATTTTTCAGCAACTTTTCAAATCTGAAGTCAGATAGATCACATTCTTCCTTCCATCGCAGTAATTCCAGTGTGCTACCCAGTTTTTTCAGACCATTTTCGCAATTTGGGTATAATGAATTTTTGTGATCCTCTAACATGTGATTGAACTTCTCCCTTTCCTTTTCATTTTTGTAGTCTCTCCGAGCACCAGCAATGATCCGACCAAGATCATCAGAGGACTCATCATGTGCCTATTCTTCAGCCTCCCCTTCAGCATCCCCCATAGAAGTATCACCGTATTCAGGGAACCCATGATAGTTGTCATCCTCCTCCTCTTCTTCATTGTCTTTTATTATAATCCCTCTCTCTCTCTTCGTGTTTGGTCCAACAATTATAACTGGGCATGAAACCGGACTTCAACAAGTGACTGTGAAGGGTTTTTGAGTCAGAGTAATTCTTCTGATTCGTACATCCACTATATGGACAGAATACAAAACCATTCTGCGTGTTCGCATCAGCCACACAGATGAATTCATGCATGCCATTAATGAACTCGCCAGAGCGTCGATCAGTACCATACATCCATTTCTGGACTATCTGCATTATTTGTAAAAGTATATCAAAAACCATTACACAACATCATGAATAGAGACTAGTGACTAATTTAATACAAGTTATAAGGTGAGCTTCTAGAGCATTAAATTTGAATTTTGATAAATTTACATGCACCAATTTTTGAATTGGAGGAAACAATTAACATGAAAAATGTGGAGTTTTTAATTATTGTTCTAGCAGTGAAAAACTTATTCAATTATGAGCTCTGAAACTATAAAATTAAACATTTCAATTTTCAGTAACATTTTGCCTAATCAAAATTTGCCTAAAATTATATATCTAAAAATCCCTCTACTTTTAGAGCATGCAAATCTGTCAACACACGGATTTTTAATCCCAGATGCCTGTTATGTCATACATCGCAATCCCAGGATTACCATTTTTGCGAGACATAATAGAATTGGATACCACAGTACATCATCCATTACAAACCATACATAAGGTCTTACACAAATAAGGATCTCATGATCCAGTCTTAATACAACACAAGCAGCGGAATACGTAATAATAACGGTAGCGTAGGCAAAGCTCCATCTTCGGGGTCACAGGCAATGCTGACGATGGGAGATGATCCTAGTTGTCGTAAACTTCCTTGTGTCCAACTTCCAGGTACTCCTCTTCATAGTCTGGCCACGGGAATAGCCAGGGACAAAGCCATGAGTACTCTTTAAGTACTCGCAAACTAATACTAACAAGTGAAGGGTTTTTTGTAATAGGACACTAAGTTCTAGGGTTGTTTTGCAAAAGCCAGATTTACCTCTACTAATTTTGGAAACAACAAATGCTAGTTAAGGTTTTATAACACCTAAGGGGGGAACTTTTATCTCATGTCACAACTCTGTTGTGGTCAAGTCAAAGTCTCAAATCATTTCACAAGTCATTTTGAAAACATTTGATGGGGGAACAGTATGGCCACTCCAACTTTCCATAACCGCGGACGCGGCTATTCGAATAGTTTGATACTCTGCAGATATTGTACACTTTCACCACAACATTCGATACATCCGTCAGGAACAAATCCTGAATTCACCATACTCAGTATGCGGATAATCAATCCTAACCTTTCAATTATACACCCTAGTATAATCACCTCTCCTGTAAGTTTGGCCTCCCAACCATGACCAACTGTCATCTTGGATACTGCACAGGTGGACAATCTTCACAAGGTAGCCTCAGCTCAGACCTTGGCCGTGAGGTAACTAATACTAAGGTATATAAGTTTCCAGTCAAGCCCTACCCAATTCTCGGGTATTGTGGTTGTACGATAAAATTGAAATGGTATCGCATCCAGACAACCATCAGTTTTATAAAGGGCTAAGGCTCATGCCTCAACATTTTCATCACCATAAATCATCTGGTGTTCGGAAACACATGTCCAAAACATTTCAATAGAATGATCCATCATTCCAAGGTTTTCATAACTATTTTTCCACCAAGTATTCCCATCTAAATTTGATCAAGTTTTATGCTTAGCACTAGCATCTACAAGTGGGGGTAAGTACTAATGAGGGGTGGTAAACTAGTGGAGTTTTAACTAAGTTCAATCTCATGCCTTAGGATGACATCAAGATTATCTAGCTTAGGCCAAATTTTATGCTCTTTATGCAACCTTCATTTATCCTTCTAGAATCTTCAATTCACTTAAGTAAACTCTAAGTAATAGCTTTGATAAAGTAATAAAGTATAAAGCTTGCAAGTAAAACTAGGATTGGTTTATCAAGTGGTTATGATCAGATATGCTTTAAGGCATATAGTTGGCATGGTGACAAGCAAGTATTGACTTGCATAGGTCAACTTGATTAGTAAGGCTTGCATCAGTATCAGTATAATCTTGCTAAATTGCAAGTGTTAGCTTGCACATTCAACTAGTAGTATTAGGCTTGCCTTGTGCAGAGCAGTGGTTGAAGTTCTCCTCGGCTTCTTCTTCGTAGTATCCTCCTTCCTCCTCGTATCCTTGGTCGGTACTAGCGTCTATGAATAAATACGAGGTACACAATCACCAGACAATACTTAACTACTTGCAATCATCACACAAAAGGGGGTCCTATAGATGATTTAGCATCATCACTAACCTTACAAGATCAAAGCTTGATTTAATTCCTTTTAATTTTGGAAAAGTAATTTCTACTCATTGAAAAACTACTTAAGATTTAATATTCTCCAAACCAAACATGGGATCATGTTGACACATGTCATCACCACATATTTTAGTCCATGGGAATGTGATTTAAAGTGGTGTCACAATTTAATAAGGTTTAACCTTTTATTTTTAATTAAATAAAGTGACTAGAAATTCTTATGTGGCATTCTTTTATTACTTGGTCATTATTTCTGTAAGTAAACCTATATATTTTTATATATTCTGAAAGGCATGGTTAAATGTGATTTTTGAGAGTTGGAATCAACTCAAAACCTATTATGGTTTAAATTTGAAAAATGTTTGAATGTAGAAAAGCTTCTGCCTTGTTATTTTTACCAAGGGTGATCTGCAGATCCAAATGATTTAAATCCAACGGGCTTGGATTCAGCACTTCAAGACCTTTCTAAAAAAATTGGTTTCATTCAATTTGGTTCACTGAATCGAGCTGGGTTGATTTTTGAAACTAGGTACAGAACTGTGTTTGAAATAAAATGGAAAAGGTTAAATTCAAACAACTGGGCTGCGCGGGAAACGATACTGGGCCGGCCTGCTAAGCACAGCGCTTACGCGGGCTGGTTAAGTTGCTGTCCCCACGCGTCAGTGAGACGAGGGGGTGCGAAGCAGTACGGGGCAATATAGTGCGTTCGATCTAATTCTAATCCAACGGCTGAGGGTCGTCGTCCATGTCAGGCAACACCGGCGAGACTGAACCCTAACGCGGCAGGTGGGGGTCATCGGGGGCTCACCGGGGCTCAGGCGAGGGTCAGCGAGGCGGGCGAACGACGAAGTCGACGACGGCGAACCTCCTGGTACTGGCAGCTTCTCCTGGGGCGGCTCCAATCGCTGGCTCCCTTCTTCTCCAGCAGCGGCGGGCTCCGGTGAAATTCCGGCGAAGCGCTGCTCGCCTTGCTTCGGGAACATGGTGGAACGATCAGTGAGGAGAGGGGAGTGAGATGGTGTGCTCAATTCGGCTGGGGGTGACCTCTATTTATAGTCGCGACGACGAGACCGAACGGGATGGGCAGGTGACGGTGGCGACATGGCTACGAGCTGCTAGAGGCATGGACGGCGGTGGCGATCGCTTGGTGGTCTCCTGGCGATGCTCTATGGCTTTAATGCGCATGTAGGGGCGGTGGCAAAGGGTCTGGAACGTGCGATGCTCTGCGCGGCCGAGGCGGCGTCTTCGACGGCGAGATGTGGCTGTGAGGCATGGGGCGACAAACGGGGATGTCTGGCGGTCTCCTAGGACGGTGGTGATCGTGTATGCACGCGGCGAGGGCGGCGCGCGGTCTGTGGGCGTGTGTCGAGGGCGGCGCTCTGGCGCATGCTCGGCATGGTTGCTGGCGAGCTGGGCACGGTCTGTGCGTGTGGTCCAGGGGTTGGCAACGTTCGAGCGCTAGAAATGGAGTGGCGGTGGGGTGTTAGCTTGCTCCCAGACATGTTGGCTAGGCTTGTTTCTTCTCCTAGCTTGCTGTCCACACTGGGGTGACATGGTGAGCTTCGGATGTTCACCATTGATGGCATTGCCAAGCTTACAGTGGGGCTACTGCTTGGTTTAGTTTGCTAGATGATCTACTGAGGTTGCTGTGAGCTAGAGAGCGAACAAGTTAGGCTCCAATCACTGCTCACAATAGTGTTTAGATTTTATTTGATTTGAATCAGCAAGGTGTTTGATGAAATGGCCACAAGAATTCAAGTTTTGAATTTTAAAAAGATTTTTGGTGGGTGTGCTAGGTTGGTGCTGGTGAGTTTGCAGATGCTTGGGTTTTGAAAGTTGGCCTTGTTTGAGTGGTATTTGAAAAAGTGGGATCTTCCCATATGATAAAGATTCAATTTTGAATTGTCATTTAAACTATGCATTTGAAAGTTTCTGGATGATCACAAGGTGGGCCTTCATACTTTGTTAAGAGTACTATCAAGGGGTGTAAAAATCCAAACAAGTTTCTGTTAAGTTCTGAAAGTTTGGGACAACCAAAGTAGGCATGGGAGTTAAATTGGGCAAAATGACCATTCACTCAATTTGGCTTATTTTGATTTACTTGTCTTTGGGAAAAGTTTGGGAATTGTTTAGATGATGTTTATTTCACCTAAGAATCCTTTTACAAGCAAAGAAACACATAAACAAGGTAATTCAAAAGAATTCAAAAATGGGATGCATATACACATGCATGCTTGCATATTTTTATTTAGAAAAGTTTTTGTTAACCCTAATTTTGATGATTAGAGTTTGATGATCCAAGTTTAGTATTTTTGGGATGTTACAAAATCCATCTCTACTTCTATCGCATTGAGCTAAACTAACAATGAGAGATGAAGGATGAAGTTCCTAACCTTTTAAAACCTTAGATTTTGGGGTTGCCACCAAATATTGACAATCTTCTGAAAAAAGGAATGAACTCGGCTTGTTTTGTAAGGAAAAATGGCCATGGCTCGGGCATGGATGAAGCCAAAATATATAGAGAAATCAATAGTCCCGGTCTGTGATACGAACCGAGACTAGAAATTATAACTAGTCCCGGGCCATGCTACAGACCGGTGAAAGGATACGGATGTCGCCTAGAGGGGGGTGAATAGGCGATTAAAACTTTTCCTAGAGTGGCTCAACAAAGGCGGAATAAAACTAGTGTTTACTTTGTAAAGCACAACCTAGAAACAACTAAGGTTTACCTATGTGCACCAACAACTTATGCTAAGCAATACAAGCAACAAAGTGATAGCAAGATATATATTACTTCAAGCACGAAGGCTATCACAATGTAAAGTGCATAAGTAAAGAGCTAGGGCATAGAGATAACCGAGGCACGCGGGGACACCGATATTTTACCGAGTTCCTCCCAACATGGAGTACGTCTCGTTTGGAGAGGGGGTGGTATCAAACCACCAACGCCACAAAAGGCCTCCCTTATTCTCCGGTGAATCTCACCCCAATGGGATCGATCCACGCTTCCACTATCGGTGCACTTGTCGGTGGCAACCGGAACCTCTCACAAGGTTGGGGCACAACTCCACAACTTAATTGGAGGCTGCCAACAAATGCCATAAAAGGCCACAATGCCACCAAGGCCACAAAACCGTCTAGGGTTCCAAGAACCCAAGAGGGACAAGCTCCAATGAGCAATTCAAACCAAATCCTCCAAAGAGAACTCAAACCGATGCACCAAATGCAAATGGCAAGAACACCACAAAGATGCTCAAATCCCTCACTCTCAAGTTCCAACAAAGCTACTAAAGCTATTGGGGGAACAAGAGAGGAGGAATCAAAGAGAGACACAAAATCCCCCAAAATCTAGATCCCCAAAGATACAGTCACAAAGAGATGTTTTTGTTTGGTCAAAACGTAGATCTAGATCTCCTCCAACTACCCCTCAAATATATGCAAGAATCAATGGAGGGGTGTGTAGAAATCAAGCTTAAAGAGTAGAGCAAATGGGGGCAAAGCTTGGACAAGAAAAGGAGGAAGAAGTAACCCTAAAAGGCAAAGGGGCAAAGCTATTTATAGGGCAGGACAAAATATGGCCGTTGGAGCCTTAATGTAGCGGTAGTACCGGAAGTTCAAGCGGTATTACCGGAGAACTCCGGTACTACCGGACCAGGTACCGGACTTGGTACCGGAATACCAATATTCAAACTTCATAAGCCCTGGCCACAGCGGTAGTACCACTGATGCTACCGTAAAGCGATAGTACCGCAAATGGCAACTGGTACTACCGGACGTGAAGTGGAATCAGCAGTTTCGACGAAAAAGGTCTCTATCACGCCAGGTAGTAAAATGCGGTACTACCGCATTTTACTACCTAGGCAGACAGAAGCTTTTTGCCAACGTTCAAAAATCTCTGCCCTGTGCGGTACTAAAATGCGGTACTACCGCATTTTAGTACCGGAGCAGGTAGAAGCTTTTGACAAGTGGTCAAAAAGCTACTGTCGCGCTAGGTAACCGCATTTTAGTACCTAGCCCGGCAGAGGCTTTTTGACAGTTAGTCAAAACCTTCTGTCGCATCCGGTAGCAAAACCGCACCAGGCAAATATTTAAACGACAATAACTTTTGACTGGAAGCTCCGATTGACCCGATTCCAATTGCGTTGGATAGAGGACGACAAGGGCTTACCAATAAAAAGTGGAAATATTGATTATCACCAAGTGAGAAAGTATCAAGTAGAATAATGTGATATACCTCACTTGGTGAGAAACCAAAAAGCCGCATAAATCAAAATCACAACAAGATACAAATGGGAGATCCGATTTTGATGAACAAGAGCTTGTTATGGAGATTACCACAAGCTCTATATCCTCACATGGATAAGACCAACTAACAACCAAATACGATGATGCAAGTATGCAAAGGTTTGAGCTCTCTCCAAACGATGTGACCGAATTACTCCTACGAGAGCCTCTCTTGATAGTACGGTTATCTATCCTAAACCCGGTCTCCTACACACAACAAGAGACCGGCAAAAGGGAAAACCTATCAAGATTATACCTTTGACTTGAGCATTCCACTTGAGCTCGATGTAGACGATCTTTCCCTTCTCAAGATGGAACGCCTTTCTTAATTTCTCATCATCGATCTCGCATATTGAGCTTGCCCAATATATCTTCTTTGCATTTCATCGACCTTGAAGCCAACACATGCTCCAAGCGATGCCAATGGACAAATCCTACAAGTATAACTTAATACACACATTAGTCCATAAAGATTGTCATTAATTACCAAAACCACACATGGGGGCCCAACATGTTCTTTCAACCGGGACAAATTGTTCCCGCACAGTGCAGCTGGCTCGAGGTATCTTGTCCCGGAACGTATTACAGACCAAAACTAGAGGTCCGAAACGGCCCAAAACTAGTGCTTCTTAGGTTCCTAGCCGTTGGAAACGATACAAATTAGTGCCGCAGCCTGTAACAAACCGAGACTAGTACCGGGTTCGGCACCAAACCGAAGACCTCGTTTCTACCGGTGCCCCTGGCCCGGGCCGCGGCGTAAGAGCATATCCACTCACGTTCCCAGGACGCCGAACCCAGGGAGATTTTTTGGTCCAGACGCCGAAAATCTGTCTAGTCGCGTTCCCAGGATCCTGGTTTCGTCCGAATTTGGGTCAACTTTGGTCCGGACTTCCCAGGCCATTCCCAGGATCCCAGGAACGCCTTGCAAACGCCGGATGAAGCGAATTCGGCGAAAAAAAAAACAGCCGGTGAGTGAACCCGCCCAACCAGCATATATTCATCCAAAGTTTGCCCAAAGTTCGCTGATATTCGTCCAAAGTTCGCCCATATTCGACCATATTCGCCCATATTTGACCGAAGTTTGCCCATATTCGACCAAAGTTCATCATATTCGCCCAAAGTTTGCTCATATTCACCCATATTCGCTCAAAACCGCTTACATTCTTCCATATTCGTTTAAAACGCTTACATTCATCCAAAGTTTGCCTAAAACCGTCTATATTCGTCCAAAGTTTAACCAAATTAGCTGAATTTTAGGCAACATGGGAATTCGCCTTGAAACATGAGGAGGAAACTCGGTATTCCCGGAGTGAAAAACTAATTTCGCCAAGACTAAAATACGTCCGGATTTCCGAGTGAGAACGCGCAAAGAGCGGGGATGCTCTAAGCTCCGCACCCCTTGCAGCGAGCTGGCCAGACGGGGGACCTGCCGTCCGGTCGAAGCTACTCCGGCCGTCCTGTGTAGCATCTCGCCTTGGGAGCGCCGCCTTCACTCTCCCGTTCGTGCCCACCCATTCCAGCATCTAGGAGGACCACGCAAGACCGCAGTAGGCCGCAATCCAGCGAGAAAGCAGGCGTCGCCGCACACCGGAGCAAGGGATGGCTAGCGGAGTTCGATCTCGCGGTGGACGACGCCAAGCCGCACGCGGGGCAGGGGGGCCGGCGGCGCGAAGCCTTTCCGGCGGCGAAGAGCACGGAATTCGGCAGTGGGGGATGACGCACTTACGCACTTCGAATCCTCTGAAACCGTGCGCTCCACCATCTCGGCGGCGCGGCGCCACTAAGCTCTCCGTTTCCCATCCTGTCGTGCCGTGCTCGAGGAAGCGACTTCTGGTGCCGCAACTGATTGTTTCCGCGATTAGTCCAGAGCACAAGGACCTAGAGAAGAGAGGGGCAGATGTTGTCCTGCTCATTGTTTTTGGTATGCTTCCCAAATCCCAACTGTGCAGCCTCATCCTTTCTCCGTTCATTCATGTGATTCAGACGGCACACCTTTTTCTATGCTGGTACTAATCTGTGTGTTTACCATCAGATCTATGAGCGCTGATCATAAGCAGGAAAAAAATATGTATCAGAATCCAACACCCAGGTATATCTTTAGCAATGTGCCTTCAGATTAATAGTTCCATTACTTCAAAAAAAAGAGATTAATAGTTCCATTGATGCGTGCAGGTGTGCCACTGACAACATGGTAGTTGCACATGTCAATATGCGATCTGACTTCAGATATATATATTTAATTTGGTTGTATTCGATGAGGTTGAGGTTGCTGTTGAGATCAAATCTGATATAAGTCTTCTCTGAAGCGCATGAATCAGTCAAGCAACGAGAAGCAACAGCACAGATGGGTGCTACTACCTTCTTGTGCCTCTTGCTGTCCCTCTGGGTTCAGGATGTGACTGCGAAAGTTGGCTTCACAAGAAGTGATTTCCCACAGGACTTCGTCTTCGGAGCTGGAACCTCAGCATATCAAGTAAGCAATCTATCTTGTTTGAGCTGAAAGTTCTGGCATGTTTAGTTCATCGGTTGAACTCGTTGATACAACGATTTTTTTCGTACGTACTGAATTTCGACGTTTCTTCTGTGTTCAGTATGAGGGTGCTGTTGCTGAGGATGGTAAGAGCCCAAGCAGTTGGGACAATTTCACTCACGCAGGTTGGTTTCTACATGTTTGTGAAGTCTGTCTCTGGTTTTCCGGTGCTCAATGTCTGACTACATGTTGTTTTAGCATGGTGCATGCATATGATTATGGATAATTTTCATGTTTTATTTTTCAAATGCTTAAGAAATTAACCCTCGGGCAATTTGCGACCAGTTAGCCTGATGCATTGTGCGGGTTTTTGAGACTAGTTCCTTTTTGTTAGAACAATTTTACAAAGCATTTCTGTTGCTGAAACATAACTGAATTTTTAGTAACTGAACATGGAAAATTGAGAATTAACAATAGCCAAGACCAGAATTTGATGTGCTTAACCAAGAATTTGTTCGTTGTGGTTAGGTCAATTTTGAATCTTTTATTTGTTCTTGCAGGAAAAATGGAAGACAAAAGCACGGGAGATGTTGCCGCAGATGGGTACCACAAATACATGGTAAAGAATATGGAGCATTGCAAAATATTGAGCATTTCTATGCTTTAGTAGTTCTAAAAAAACTGGCTTATTTGATTTTTCAGGAGGATGTCAAGCTCATGTCTGAGACTGGCCTAGAGGCCTATAGGTTCTCCATCTCCTGGTCAAGGCTTATTCCAAGTACAGAATTCTGCAAAAACTTTCATCAGAAGAGACCGCTTTAGTTTTCTTATTTATCTCATTGCTTCTGCAAATTTCGGGTTTACAGATGGACGCGGAGCTATCAATCCAAAAGGACTAGAGTTCTACAATAACCTCATTAATGAGCTAGTGATTCATGGTATATTTTAAGATCCCTGAGAAATTAAATATTTAATTGCAATCAATTGTTAGGTTCATGCAATAGGCATAAACATCTTTTCATTTCAAGAAATGTATGTAGATAAAGTTGAAGGCATTGCTCATTTTTACCTTCCTATATTTGTGATATTTATAGGAATTCAAGTCCACATCACGCTTCACCATCTAGATCTCCCTCAGATTCTTGAAGACGAGTATGGTGGATGGTTAAGCCCCAGAATTGTGTAAGTTCATATATGGTTTCACTACGAACACAATAACTTTGTTGCAGCGGAAATTTATATAGCATTGACATACTTACGACATAACTTTTTCCCATATTCATATTTTTACATCTATAAAATGCAGCGAAGATTTCACAGCATATGCAGATGTTTGCTTCAGGGAGTTAGGAGATAGGGTTGCGTCCTGGACAACTATGAATGAGCAAAACATCGGCGTAGTGGCCTCTTATGATGTTGCTCTGTTCCCCCCTGCCCGTTGTTCGGATCCATTCGGATTAACAAAGTGCGCCACTGGGGACTCTGGTGCCGAACCTTACATAGCAGCGCATAATATCCTTATGGCGCATGCATCAGTTTTCAGTCTGTACAAAGAAAAGTATCAAGTGAGTGAATGCTCTTGTACTCAAATTAGTGTTGGCCCTGCTTTGTTTCTTCATAAACCGCGCCACTCTAGCCATCTAAGCTTTGCTCCAGAATGCACCGTTTTCAGTCATATATTACATATAATAACCACATCTTGATTCATTTTTTGGATGCTGATATGTCAAGAGTATTTGAGCATTGGGAAACAGGTGATTAGTATTTCTAGTTGGAATAGTTGGTTTGCTTTATTCAAGTTCCAAGCCTTGTTCCCTTGAAAACAACAATGTACATAGATTCTTCTGACTGAAATGTACATAGACTCTTATTTCCTTAATTGAGTGGCCTATAATTATGTTCTTTTTTTACTAAAAACATTATTACTTAGTTGTTTCCCTTTTACATTGCTAAATTTTCAGAGGTATAGGCTAATAGAAATTAAAAAGGAACCTTTTGTATGCAGCCCATGCAAAAAGGAGTTGTTGGCATAAATGTCTACTCCCACTGGAGTTATCCATTGACAAATTCCACTGTGGATTTAGAAGCAACGCAGAGATGTAAAGATTTCTTGTTTGGCTGGTATGATATTTTACCTCCATTTTGTTACAGAAAGCAACACCTGTATAATCTGCATTGTTGAGATCTTAAGTTGCCTGTACTTGCAGGATACTAGATCCATTGGTGTTTGGGGACTACCCAGAAGTTATGAAGAAGAATGTTGGCTCTCGCCTTCCACCCTTTACAAAAACTCAATCTGAACTTATCAAGGGTTCTTTAGATTTTATAGGAATAAATCACTACTATTCTCTCTACGTGAATGATTGCCCTCTAGGAACAGGTGATCGAGACTACAATGCTGACATGTCAATTCAAACCAGAGGCAAGTATCTTTTTTTTGGATAGTTATACTAGGAATCCTACTCGACCACTTGAATCATGTGTCATGCCGATTTGTAGTTTGATTCCTTTTTCTTGTCACGGTGCACTGTGCACACAAGCATTGCAACTAAGATATTAAAAAAATAGAGTAGCTAAGACAAGCTGGCAAGCCGCCTTATCATGTTCATAGTCACATATGTTGGGCATTTCTCTGAGTGCGGTGTTCTGTCATCCCAAAAGATGATTGATGTTTATTACTATTACCTTCAGAGCCTGCCTTTTTGTAACCACTGCCACAGTACTGCATCTGGCAACTGTTTTATGACCATTTCAATCTCAAAGTATATTACCTGTTGGCCACTTTACTAGACAAATGCAATAGAAAAGAGTTGCAGTAGTGTTCTGTAAGTCATTCCTTTGTATGATGCAGGTTCTAGGACAGACCCGCCATGTGGCCAGGTAAAAAATTATGTCCCCAATGTGCTCTGCAAAGAAGTTGCCAACTCCAGTTCTTTTCGCCACACACTGTACATCCATTCGATTATGTGTTCTGAACAGAATCAAGAGATTAGACAGAAAATAATGCACTTGAAAACTGATATCTCAGTTGAAAATAATCAATATTTGTCTGCAGGGTGCCCCCACAAATGTTCCAAGTGATCCCAAAGGGTTGCAACTTGCACTGGAGTACCTAGAAGAAACCTACGGGAACCTTCCCATCTATGTTCAAGAGAATGGCAAGCACAATTCCCAACAAGAAGCAACCTGTGTTAACGAACAAATTAGCTTGAGTAATCATGTGGCCTTTTTTACATCTCTTCAGGTATGGGATCTGCTGACGGCAGTCTCGACGACAGGGACAGGGTCGCTTACTTGAGAAGCTACATGGAGAGCACACTTAGCGCACTGAGGTGTGTCAAGATCAAAGACATATGGAGTCTAGTAATTTTCATTTATTTCAAATGCAACGGAATTCAAAACTGAAAATGCACCAGCACACGCCTGAATACTTCTTACTCGGATACTAGACACCCAAACAAGTATACAGAGATTCCGTCCTGATGCCCTCGCTTCTGATCTTGTGCAGGAATGGAGCTAAGGTGAGAGGCTACTTTGCATGGGCATTCATGGACTTGTTCGAGCTGCTTTCAGGGTACCAGTCGAGGTACGGCCTGTATCGCGTCGATTTCTCCGACGAGGGTCGGCCACGGCAAGCCAGGCTCTCCGCTCTCTGGTACTCCGCTTTCCTGAAGGAGAAGGTTCTAGTCTCCGCGGTTCTGCCAACAACGCAGGGTCAGAACCAGGCGCTGAACGTCGTGTCCTGACTCCCGTACCCGCCCCTGAGTCTGGTCTGGGATATGCTTGGTGCCGGGCGCTGGGACCTGAGGATTTTGATCAGAATGTGCAATATTTTGTGTGAGCAATCGAATAAAGGATTGTGTTGAGACTTGCGAGTGTGGGCTTACTGCTTCGCTGCCGTGAATGTCATCATCATGATCACGTGACGAAACCCAATTGCGGTGGGAGTGACGGACTCACGGCTGCTGCTACCGTGTAAGGCTCAACCTGATGCAGTATATTCAGATTAGTTCTTCAGTCATACTGATTTGTGCGCAAGTGACCAGCGACGTCGATCTTTGATCTCACAGCTCAAGATGAAATTACTACTCCGGTTACTACTGTTTATCTTCCGACAAGATCATCTTTTAGCTGCTTCTCTTTTAGTACTACTCCCTTCGGAATTAAGTGACACAGATTTGAACGGAGGGAGTATTGTCAATTGTAAGGCTGTGAAGCCAGTGATACAAGGCACTATGGCCTATCTTCTCCTTCCCTGGGTTAAACCTTGGCCGGCCTTGGACGGTCCAAGTCGATCTGTAATAAGATTAAACCCTTGTAATCAGTCAATCCAAACTTTGCTACTACTGTACTTCTCTTGCTAGATCGTTCTGGAAGTGACTGCTGGTGCCGCATCTGATTCTTTATGTGATTACTCCAGAGCACAAGGACCTAAGAGATGATAGGGCAGATGCTGTCCTGCTCATAGTTTTTGGTATGCGTCCCAACTATGCAGCCTCATCCTTTCTACGTTTCATTCCTGTAATTTAGACGGCATTGATTTTATAATCGAGTATGTCTTTTCTTAATCGATGCTGGTACTGATCTGTGTTTATCCATGAGCCTTAAAATATTTCCACTGATGCGTGTAGGCGCACCACTGCCAATATGGTAGTTGCACATGTCGTTATGTGGTCTGACTTTAGATATATGCTAGTACAATACTTAATTTGTTTTTTTCCCACGAGGTTGAGGTTGCTGTTGAGATTAATTGCTGATATAAGCCTTCCCCAAAGCGCATGAACCATCGCTCAAGCACAGAAAAGCACCAGCAGAGATGGGTGCTGCTGCCTTCTTATGCCTTTTGCTGCCCCTGTGTGTTCACAGCGCAACTGCGGCAATTGGCTTCACAAGAAGTGATTTCCCACAGGACTTCGTCTTCGGAGCTGGAACCTCAGCATATCAGGTTAGTAGTTTGAGCTGAAACTTCCTGTGTGTTTTAGTTGCTGTGGTGACGCATAAATTTTATGAGTTATCCCACTTACGGACTAACTGAATATTGATGCTTCTTTTTCCTGAAGTATGAGGGTGCTGTTACTGAGGATGGCAGGAGCCCAAGCATTTGGGATACTTTCACTCACGCAGGTTGGTTGTGGGCCTGTGGCCTGTTTGTGAAATATGTCTCTGGTTTTCCTGAGCTTTAAGGCTTCATAACATTTTGTTTTAGCATGGGATCATATGACTGTGGACACTTTCAGCTTTGTGTATTCATATGACTAAGAAAATAAGCCTTGCACAATTTGCGATCAGTTTTCCTGATGCATCGAGTAGATATTTCACGCTTGGAATTGTATGTGACGAATTGGAAAGATCCCAAGACCATAATTTCATTTAGTTGATCATGAATTCGTTCGTCGTGGTTAGGTTCAGTTCCAGGATTTTGAATATTTGATTTGCTCTTGCAGGCAAAATGTCAGACAAAAGCACGGGAGACGTCGCTGCAGATGGGTACCACAAATACATGGTAAAAAAGCAGGGTGCCTCGCAATAATCTTCAGCATTCTCTGCTTTAGCAGTTTCACGAAAAAATTGGCTTATCTGATTTTGCAGGAGGATGCCAAGCTCATATCTGAGACAGGCCTAGAGGCCTATAGGTTCTCCATATCCTGGTCAAGGCTTATTCCAAGTCAGAATTCTTCATAAGCTTCATTGCAACAATCCGCTTTGGTTTTCATTTATCTCATTATTCCTGCAAACTTTCGGGTTGCAGGCGGAACGGGTGCTGTCAGTCCGAAGGGGCTAGAGTACTACAATAACTTCATTGATGAGCTAGTGAAATATGGTAAGAGTATTTATGCAGATCGTTGAGAGTTGACATATTTAATTGCAGAAATTTTTTAGGTTCATAGTAGACACTCATTTAGTTTCAAATGTCTACAAAAAAAAAAAGTTGAAGGCATTGACCATCTGAACCCTCCTATCTCTGTAATATTTCTCCAGGAATTCAAGTACACATAACACTTCACCATCTAGATCTCCCTCAAATTATTGAAGACAAGTACGGTGGATGGTTAAGCCCTAGAATTGTGTAAGTATATACTGCCTCTGTCCCAAATTAACTGACTCAACTTTGTCTAGATGCGGATGTATCTACACACTAAAATGCGTCTAGATACAAACGTATCAGACAAAACTGAGTCAGTTAATTTGAGACGGAGGGAGTACATGTTTTCACTATCAAATAAATAACTCCATTGCAGCGGCAGTTAATAGTACCATTGACATATTAATGATATTTTTTCATATTTTTTACATCTAAAAAAATGTAGGAAAGATTTCACAGCATATGCAGATGTTTGCTTCCGAGAGTTTGGAGATAGAGTTGCATCCTGGACGACTATGAATGAGCCAAACATCGGTGTAGTTGGCTCTTATGATAATGGTGTATTCCCTCCTGCCCGTTGCTCAGATCAATTTGGAGTAACAAAGTGCACCGCTGGGGACTCTACTGTTGAACCATACATAGCAGCTCATAATACCCTTATGGCGCATGCATCTGTTTTCTATCTATACAGACAAAAATATCAAGTGAGTGAATGATCATGTACTCACAATAGTTTTGGTGGTGCTTTAGTTTCTTCATAGACTGCGATACTCTAACCCATCTTTGCTTTGCTCAAGAGTGGAGGCACTGTTTTCAGTCATTACATTAACCACATCTTAATTCATCTTTGTAATGCATATTTCAGCATTGAACCACGCATTGACAGTAGTATTGCTTGCTGTAATAGTCAGTTAATTTTTTTAAGGTTCATGGCCTTGTTTCAAAATAGGGACGTACATAGACTCTTATTCTTCTAATTGAGTGGGTGGTTAAAAACTAAAACGGAACCATTTTGATGCAGCCCATACAAAAAGGAATTGTTGGCATAAATATCTACTCCTACTGGAGTTATCCGCTGACGAATTTAACTGTGGATTTTGAAGCAACACAGAGATGTAAAGATTTCTTGTTTGGCTGGTATGATATTTTGCCTCCACTTTGTCACAGAAAGCATTTCACCTGTATAATCTGTGCATTTTGAGATCTTAAGTGCATGTACTTGCAGGATATTAGATCCATTGGTGTTTGGGGACTACCCAGAAGTTATGAAGAAGAATGTTGGCTCTCGCCTTCCACCCTTCACAAAAAATCAGTCTGAACTTATCAAGGGTTCTTTAGATTTTATAGGAATAAATCACTACTATTCTCTCTACGTGAATGATCTCCCTCTAGGAACAGGTGCTCGGGACTACGGTGCTGACATGTCAATTCAATACAGAGGTAAGTATCTTTTTTTGTTGATAGTGATACTAGGAGTATTACTCAACCACTGAATCATGTGTCATGCCGGTGTGTAATTTGATTCATTTTCCTGTCACGGTGCACTGTGCAGACAAGCGAAACAACGCAACTAAGATATGCAAAAAATAGACTAGCTAAGCTGCTGGAAGTGATGTCCTACTAATGCTGAGACAAGCTGGCAAGTAGCCTTTACATGTTCATAGTCACACATGTTGGGCATTTCTCTGAGTGCGGTGTTCATTCATCCCAAAAAATGTCCTTTCTATTATTTATCATCAGAGCCTGGTTTTTTTGTTATCACCGAGTTACGTTTTCTGCCACAGCACTGCATCTGGCAACTGTTTTATTACCATTTCAATCTCAAAGCATACTACTTGGTTACCACTTTACTAGACAAATTTAATAGAAAATAGTTGCAGTATTGTTCCATAAGTACTTCCTTTGTATGATGCAGGTTCTAGGACAGACCCAACACCTTGCGTGGTAAGAAATTATGTCCTGAATGTGTTGTGCAAAGAAGTTGCCAACTCTAGTTCTTTTGGCCTTATACATCCATTTGATTATGTTTTCTGGACTGAATCAAGAGATTAGACAAGAAAGATGCAGTTAGGACTGAATCACAAACTGTCAAAGATAATTTTTATTGGTCCGCAGGGTCCGCCAACAAATACTCCAAGCGACCCAAAAGGGCTGCAACTTGTACTCGAGTACCTGAAAGAAACCTATGGGAACCTTCCCATCTATGTCCAGGAGAATGGCAAGCACAATTTCTAACCAGAAACAAGTCAGCTAGCGAAAATAGTTGCTTCATGAACCACCATGGGGCTAATTGTACATCTTGTCAGGTTCCGGATCTGCCGACGACGGCCTCGATGACACCGACAGGATCGGTTACCTGAGCAGCTACATGCAAAGCATGCTAGACGCGATCAGGTGCGTCAAGTCTAAACATATGCAGTTTCAGCATTATCTTACTAGAAGAAGTTCCATTTCGATACCCTCTCTTGTTGTGCAGGAATGGAGCCAAGGTGAAAGGCTACTTCGCCTGGGCGTTCATGGACCTGTTCGAGCTCTTGTCAGGGTACCAGTCTAGGTACGGCCTGTACCGCGTCGATTTCTCCGACGAGAGCCGGCCGCGGCAGGCCAGGCTATCCGCCCGCTGGTACTCCGCCTTCCTCAAGAACAAGGCAGGAACCTCTGCGGTTCTCCCAGGGCCAGGAATGCAGGATCAGGAGCAGGCGCTGAACGCCGTGTCCTAGACTCCCGTCCCCGAGCCTGGGTATGGGTTTTGCAGATTCCGATCAGAAATGTGTAATTCTTGTGAGTGAGCAATCCAAATAAAGGATTGAATTTGTGAGTGTGGTGTGGGTTTAGTGTGGGTGTCTGCCGTGTCCGTTTTCTAGATTTGTATGTATTTGTACACTTAAACGCATCTAGATATATGTATATTTAGACAAATATACGACAACCTTTTCGGTACGAAGACAGTACATGAGTTAGAGTATGTAATGCAAGCTAGCTAGTGGACAGGGCTGGTGTTAAGCTAGCTAGTGTAACAAGTTGTTTAGCAAAGAAGATACGTATACAAGCTATACTAAGCTAGCTAGTGCGCGCGGTCCATATTGTCCACTGGATTTACATTTAAAATATAAAACATAATCTAAACTACTAGCCCTAGCTACCGATCTTCGCGTGTTGGCGCCGCCTCGCCCATCTACGGTCAAGGTCGATGTACTCCGGCGGCAGGGCGGAGCGGGAGCGGGAGCGGGCGCAGGCGGGTTGATCGCCCGCACGGGCCACGGATCCCACTGCTGGAGGTACGCTAGCTCCATCCCCACCTCCGGCGCGATCGGAGGTGCCCAAACTGGCAGCGGTGGTGGCGGTGGCAGCTGGGCCTTCGTTTTAGCCACCATGCGGGTGAGTGCGAGGGCCTCCTGGTCGTTCTTGCTCCTCCCCTTCTTCATCCACGACAACGTTTTCATTGTTGGCGGTGATGGTGGTGGCGGCGGCTAGGGTTTGCGATGGCGAGAGGTGATGAGTGCGGCACCGACGGACGCAGGGTTAAATAGCCCCTTCGCCCGCGAACACGTGCAGCTTCCAGCTCCTTCGCCATCAATGCCGGCGCGGGAACGCAGGTGGCGCCCAGTGGGTCAGCGTGCCGTCGCGTCGGCATTGATGGCGCAGGCTGCCGCCGGTCAGCCTTCCGCGCAGCGTCTCTAAATCACTGTCGCGGTTGCGTCTGAATCGGTGCTGATGACTGTGTCCGAAATCAATGCCGCGTGTGGCTGGCGGGTGGGCCATTGGCACGCGTGGACACGACGTCCACGCTGTCTGCGCGCGTCCGGGCCGATGCAGTCGAGACCCAGATTAGATGCATGAATGGGTCGAGCCGGACGCGTTTTGCTGGATGGGTTGGCCCGCTGGGGCGTCGCGCACGCCACGCGCGTCCGCACGGGCAGTTTCGGACACGCGCAGACCGTTTGGATCGGCCGGTGGAGATGCCCTAACCTCTTGTTGAATTTTGGCCCAAATAGCCTATCCCTTTTTTCATTCCAATAATTCCTGAAAATCCTAGAGGCCCATGTGGCCCATTCATGCATGGCAAGAGGTGGGACAAAAGTTTAGTCCCACATTGCTAGTTGAAGGAGGTTTTCACCAGCTTATAAGGTGATGGGGATATGCCTACCGGGTATACCCAGCAGGACGTTTTCCGACTGGCCCAGGAACTGGCGAGTGGGCCTGCAAGACGGCGTCTGGATCAAGACCTGGCGTGGATCCAAGCGACTGGAAGCGAAGGCCCAGGAGAGTAGATAGGCCCAGTCGGATTAGGTTAAACGAGTACCGAAACCTTAACTGATTTGGTTGAGATATGTAAACCCTAGGGGAGGTGAGTCTATATAAACCTCCCTACAGGGCGTGTAGAGGCACGTTCCATCATCCACCCAAGCGACTCGCCGCCTAGCCGTCGAGCTCGCCCCATTGTACCTCCATCATAATACAATCTAGCAGGAGTAGGTCTTTACCTTCCAGGGGGGCGAACCTGGGTAAAACCCTGTGTCTCCGCCCTCATCTCGCACCGCAGATGGCTGGCCGCCCTTGCCCTTCGTTCTACTACTCGCTGCCGATTGCAGCATCTGCCGTGGTCATTCCCACGACAGTGGCGCCCACCGTGGGGCCTGGCCGGTGTTCTGCGGCAAGATCCAATCTGCCCATCAACGAGTCGGTCGCCACCGGCCGCATGATAGCGATCGGCGAGATGCTCCAGATCTTGCCGAGCAGCTACGTCCCGGCGGCGCGACCCGTCGCGCGCAGCATGATCTTGCCAGTCGGCACGATCAGCCTCTTCGTCGGCCTCACCGACGTCATCATCTCGGAGGACTTGGCTCACATCCGCGAGTCGCCGCCACGCGACCGGCTCTCCGAGAGCCAGGTCCGCACGATCCATCGCCTCGCCTCCGAGTACAACTCGGCCCACAGCAACGTGGCCGAAAACTCCGCGGCCACGGAAGACGCGGCCCTCAACGACGACGCCGACTCGGCGACCCCGACGTCACTCGCCGGATCCATCACCGCGGCTTCGCCCGCAGGCTCCATCACCCAGGTCTCCAACGTGGGAGACTTCGAGGATCCCTCCATCCTTGGGATCTTTGACTTCGACTCCGGGTCGGAAAACTCCGTCGATCTCCGCGACGGGACCGGTCGCCACGCCGCGACCTACATGGCGACTGGCACCGATCCGCCGGAGGATCCCTTCTCCACTCCGATCCCTCCTAACGCCACGACAACGGAGGTCGAGGAACTCCGCCTGAAGCTGGCGGAGGCAGTCCGCAAGGAGCAAGCCGAGCGCGAAAAATTTCGCCTCGAGCAGGTGACGGCGCAGGAGCTGTCACGCTACCACTAGCAGCGAATCAGGTCGCGCTTGAACCCCACCGTCCAGGGGCGCGCCCTGAACTTCGACGACGAGAACGACCCGGCCCGTGTGGCCGAGCGCGCGATCTGCGAGAACGCGCCACCAGGAGGAAGCGCCCGGCCCCCACCAGGGTCGACGGCGATGGGCGCCCCACCTCCACCCAACCGCACACCCCCCAGGGATCAGCCGCGGATAGTGGTCTCCTCACGGGAGCGAGACGCGAACGGCCTACCACTGTTCTCCACCCCGATGGATAACCTCGTGGCAGGTCGAGCAGCGGCCGACAACATCACGGCCACCGGCGACGGCGCCCTGTAGATCCAGTACGTCAGGGCCCTGCTCGCAAAGGCGGTCGAGCAGCAAAACGCAGGCGCCGACTCGCAGGGTCGGGTGTACTCGCGTTCTTCGGGCAGCAGAGCGGTCTCCAGCGGCCGCCCATTGGCGGCAAACACCCTCAATTGCCCGCCACCCGAACCACTGCAGCTCCAACACCGACCCGCGAACGTGGCACTCTCCACCAACGACCCCATGCCAGCGACCAACTTCGTCGCCGCCAACGGTCAGCCCGTTGACGCCCGCACCCACATCATCAACAACCAAAGCTGGCGCGCACGCCAGCCCGACGACCTGCGACACACCCTAACCAATCGCCGCGACGGCGAGCCAATGGGGTCGCATAGCCGACTCGGGCCCCGGTGCTTCGGACCGATGATCCGAGGCGAAAAATACCCGGCGAACTTCAAAGCGCCGAAGGAAATAGAGAAGTACGACCCCTCGTACGACCCCTCCGTGTGGCTGGACACCTACCTCATGGCGATGGGGATCGCTGGCCACACCGACCTGCTAGCCGCCCGTTACCTCCCCCTGATGATGGAGGGAACGTGCAGGCAGTGGATCAACACTCTCCCCCCGGACAAAATCGACTCCTAGGAAGAGATGCGCGATGCCTTCGTCAGGCACTTCGAGTGCTCCTACACCCGCGCCACCACCATCAAGGACCTGGAACAATGCGTCCAGGGACCCCGCGAGTCGACCCGCAGCTGGGTCCAGCGGTGGCAAGAACTATGGTACAACGCGGTCGGCATCCACCCGGACACCGCGATCCACTGCTTCAAGACCTCGTGCCGCTACGAGCCCCTGGTCGCCAAGCTCAAACGACACTCCCACACACTCGACAACATACCAGATCTCCTCGAGATCGCCAAGAGATACGCGGAGGAAGATCCAAACCAGGAAACCGACGACGAGTCGGGAGGCCAACGCCGCACGAGCGGCAACGACAACGGACGACGGTCCGACCTACGCTACAGCAACACTCGCCTCACCGGCAAGCGCCGAAGTGATGGGCGAGTCGACTTCGTCGCCAACGCTGGGCACGCGCAGCGCGAGCCCAAGAGCTTCCGCCGCGACGGAGGGCAACGCCGCGACAATGGCAATTACAAGGCGAAACCAAGGTTCGACCCCGCGGCCCTCCTTAACCAACCTTGTGCGTTTCACAGTAGGGAAGGGAAGCCCGCCACGCACACGACCGCCGACTGCCACTCTCTCAAGGAGATTGAGAAGGCACGGCGAGCATGGGAGGACCCCGACAACAACCCGCCAAACGACGGAAAATTCGGCAGTGTGGCCGGCTTGTTCCACACCTTCACAGGCTTCAACACGAAGCGCGAGAAGAAGGTCATCGCCCGCGCCGTCGCCGTTAACGCGGTGGCCCAGGTGGACGTTCCCCAGTTCCTCAACTAGTCGGAGCAGCCCATCACCTGGAGCCGCCAGGACCACTCGCCACGCATCGAGTACCCAGGCCGAGTCGCCCTGGTGGTCAAGCCCAAGGTGGGAGTCTACTGGCTCCCCAAGACATTGATGGACGGCGGCAGCTCCATCAACATCCTATACCTGGACACCTTCAGGCGACTGCGGCTCCCGCAGTCGATGGTCGAAATGACCTACACCACGTTCCACGGCATCGTCCCCGATCGGAAGGCGTACCCGATCGGCAAGGTCACGCTGTCAGTCACCTTCGGCACACCAGCAAACTTTCGCACCGAGCGGATCGTCTTCGAGCTGGTACCCTTCGACAGCCCCTACCACTGCGTCCTGGGGCGCCAGGCGTTCGCCAAGTTCATGGCAGCGCCCCACTACGCGTACAACGCGATGAAGCTCTCCGGGCCGCGCGGCGTCATCACCGTCAACGGCGACCCCGACATGGCCGCCGAGTGCGAGGCCAAAGGAGCCGAACTCGCCGACGCCGTCATCGCGGCAGAGACCAACCACACCGACGAGCTCGCCAAATACGCAAGCGGGATCAACAACGACGACCCCACCATACTCAAGAAGCCCAATTCGGAGGGCGCCAACACCTCAGCCTTCGAGGCAATGATGCACACCCGCACCGTCGAGCTAGTCCCAGGTGACTCCAGCCAGACGGTGACGATCGGGACGGGCATGAGCCCAGCATAGGAAGGCGCGCTCATCGAGTTCCTCCGTGAGAACAGGGACATCTTCGCATGGAAGCCCTCTGACATGCCTGGTGTCCCTAGGGAACTCGCTGAGCACAAACTCAACGCCGACCCCAAAGTGCGACCCGTCAAGCAGTCGCTGCGGCCCTTCAATGAAGAGCGCCGCCGAGACATCGCCGAGGAGGTGCAACGCCTACTCGCTACAGGCTTCATTCGGCCAATAAAATACTCCAAGTGGCTGGCAAACCCAGTCCTGGTCGAGAAGAAAAATGGGACCTGGAGGATGTGTATTGACTACACAAACTTAAACAGCGCCTGCCCGAAGGAGAAATTCGTCCTCCCGCGGATCGACCAAATAATCGACTCCACCGCGGGCTCGGAGTCGCTATGTTTCCTCGACGCCTACTCTGGATACAATCAGATCAAAATGGCTATCGAGGACAAGGAAAAGACGGCGTTCATCACGCCATTCGGAGCCTTCTGCTACACCGCCATGACCTTCGGCCTCAAGAACGCCGGGGCGACCTACCAGCGATGCATGCAGGAATGCCTTGCGAGCCAAATTGGCCGCAATATCCACGTCTACATCGACGACGTGGTAGTGAAGTCCGCTCGCCAGGGCGATCTACTCGCCGACCTGGTGGAAACATTCGCCAACCTGCGGAAATACAAGATAAAGCTAAACCCAGGCAAATGCACCTTCGGTGTACCAGCAGGGAAACTACTGGGGTACGTCGTCTCCAAGTGTGGGATCGAGGCGAACCCCACCAAGATCGACACAATCGCTCGACTCGGCAAACCCGAGTGCCTGCGCGACGTCTAGAAGCTGGCCGGGCGAGTCGCGGGTCTCAGCTGCTTCATCCCCCGATTGGGCGAAAAGGCGATGCCCCTATATCGCCTGATGCGGAAGAACCCCACCTTCCAGTGGGACAAGGAGGCGGACGACGCACTCCGCGACCTCAAGAAGGTGCTACTCGCAGCACCGCTACTCGCCGCCCCCGTCGACAAAGAACCCATGCTGGTCTACGTCGCGGCTTCCGAGCGCGTCGTCAGCGCCATCATGGTCGTCGAGCGGCCAGAGGAAGGAAAGGAGCGCCCGGTACAACGACCGGTGTACTATATCAGCGAGGTCATCACCGAGTCACGCCAGCGGTACCCGCAGTACCAGAAACTGGTGTACGTAGTCTTCAGAGCACAACGGCGACTGCCGCACTACTTTCAGGAGCACCCGATCACGGTCGTCTCCTCAACACCGTTGCAGGACATCATCCGCAACCGTGAAGCGACCGGGCGAGTCGCCAAGTGGGCCATCGAAATCGGCGTCCACAACATCAAGTACGAGCCACGGAAAGCGATCAAGTCGCAGGCTCTCGCGGACTTCATCGCCGACTGGGAAGAGGCCCAGCAGCCGGAAAAACTGCCATACCTCCACTATTGGAGCCTGCACTTCGACGGCTCCAAGAACGCGGACGGCGCAGGAGCAGGGATCCTGCTGACCTCCCCGAAGGGCGACAAGCTCCGCTACGTCCTCTTCCTCGACTTCACCCCCTGCACCAACAACATGGCCGAGTACGAGGCACTACTCCACGGCATGCGAGCTGCCAAGGAGATGAATGTCAACCACCTATGTTGCTACGGCGACTCTGACCTCGTCGCTGGGCAAGTCGCTCGTACTTGCGATGCCGTCTCTCCCACCATGGCAGCATACCGCCAGGCAGTAGACAAAGTGGGTGGACACTTCGCGGGCTACTCCGTCGAGTGGATCGACAGGCGGAAGAACGAGGAGGCCAGCGCACTCTCTCGCATCGGGTCGGCTCAACTCGCACCACCCGCTGGCGTCTTCCTCGACACGATCACCAAGCCGTCCGTCTCTCCCCCGAGGGAGATCGACATCGGAGTCCCGCTGCAACCAGAGGCAACCCTGGTCGCACTCATCGCCGAGCCAGACGACTGGACCAAGCCGTACATCGCCTACCTGGAGGCTGGCACCTTGCCGGCAGACGATACAGACGCCCGGATGGTTGCATGCCGATGCAAATCCTTCACCATCATCGACAACGAGCTCCACAAATGCAGCGTGACCGGCATGTTCCAACGCTGCGTCCAACCCGCCGAAGGACGCAAGATCCTCCACGACATCCACTCTGGCGACTGCGGCCACCACGCCGGAGCCCGCTCTCTGGTCACAAAGGCTATGCGGCACGGCTTTTACTAGCCCACCGCACATGCCGATGTCGTCGACATTGTCCAGCGGTGCGCCGGGTGCCAGAAGTACGCCAACTAGACACACGTGCCGAGCTCAGCGCTCAAGACAATCCCCATCACCTGGCCTTTCGCCGTATGGGGTATGGACATGGTAGGCCCTTTCAAAAAGGCCCCGTCTGGCTTCACCCACCTCCTGGTCACGGTCGACAAATTCACAAAGTGGGTGGAGGCCAAGCCAGTCCGGAAATGCGACGGGAAGACCGCTACCAAATTCCTACGCGAGCTCATATATCGCTACGGGTTCCCAAACAGCATCACCACGGACAACGGCACCAACTTCGCCAAAGGAGCCATGGCCGAGTTCTGCGAGGAACACCACATCCGGCTTGACCTCGCATCAGTCGCCCACCCGGAGTCCAACGGCCAGGCGGAACGGGCCAACCAGAGCATCCTCCACGGCCTGAAGCCACGGCTCCAAGTACCGCTCGAGCGCACCGCCGGGTGCTGGGTCGAGGAGCTGCCCTCCGTCATCTGGGGTATCCGCACCTCAGTCAACAGGTCGACAGGGTTCACCCCCTTCTTCATGGTGTACGGCGCCGAGGCAGTCATGCCCACCGACCTCGAGCACGACTCGCCAAGGGTCGTCCACTACACGGAGGCTGCGAACAAACTCGCACGCCAGGACGGAGTCGATCAACTCGACGAGGCACGCGACCTAGCTCGCTCTCGCACTGCCATCTACCAGCAAGGACTCCGTCGCTACCATAGCCGGCGGGTGAAAACTCGCACCTTCCAGGAAGGCGACCTGGTGCTACGACTCATCCAGGACAAGAAGGGCATGCACAAGATCTCCCCCCATGGGAGGGACCATTCGCCATCGGGCGAGTACTCGGCAATGACGCCTACTACCTCATCGACGTCCGCGGGGACGGCAAACTCGACATCAAGAGACCATGGAATGTAAACCTCCTACGGAAGTTCTACTCCTAGATCTCCACATATGTATCCTCCAGTCGCTATGAAATAAAAATATTGGTCACCACAAATTGCGTCTACTCTCCGTGTCTTGTGCCACTCGCACTCGTAGTAACAGCACCAAGCTAACTGCAGGAGTCAACCTCTGGTACAGCGATCAGCACGGCCAAGTAGTGCGCTACAAGGGCACTGGGTTACCCCAGGACTGTAACGTCCACGAAAAATGCCTACCCGGAGCCCCATTGGAGTCGCCTATCTCGATTGGCTTAACGAGCCAAGACAACTGCCTTCGCTCCTCACAGCGACCATGATCCTCCGCATCCTCGACACAGCGACTCGAACGGCCAAGTACCACGCTCGGGGACTGACGACCAGTTCAGCGCGAGCGGCTAGGGAAAACGCCAAGTATGAGAGCATGCCCAGGACTCGCCACGCGACTGACCCGTCGGGCCAGGCAGGAGTGATGCGCTTACTCTAACGCAATCAGTCCTCACCCACCCTAGAGTTGCGCCTAGAACAACCAAGTACCACGCTCGAGGACTCGGCTACTTGACCTCGTTTGCGCAAGGGAAAACGGTGAAGTACAGAGCACTCACGGGAGTCGCCTTGCGACTGGCTTTCCAAGATCGGGCGAGTCGACCTCAATAACAAAATGTTCAAAACCACAAACACATAAACAAACGAGGTCAACCCCATAAAAAGGGTGGACGCGCTCAGGGACTCGTTCAACCCTCAATCTCAAACGCAAATCAAATCACAAAACAACACGATATCTCATTATAGCATGTCACGATTGTCACAAAGTACAAAGTATGCCCAACGGCAGAACTGCTACTAACGCCCCAGGGCACAATGTTTTACTCCGCAGGCTTCGACGTCGACTCGCCGCCACCCTTGCGATTGCAAATAAAGGGAGTGTACGGGTTTGACGGGTACGTCGTCAGCTCACCCGCCATCGCCGCACGGAAGGGCTGCTCGATCTTGAAGTCCCGGTGCTGCGGCTCGGGGTCGTTAGGCGCAACGATCGTATCTTGATAAGGAAGAAAATCGCCCATCGCCCAGACGCGATCGGAGTACACCGCGGCGCGGTCCGTCAGCTTCAGCACCTCAGCGATCTCCACCGAGCCCGTCGACGACGGGTAGCCACTCGTCACGTTGTCCAGATCGAAGTCTTCCGGGAAGTGGGCGAGCCCAAGGCTAAGCGCCGTCGCTGCCCCATGCCGGAACGCCGACTGCGTCATGAACTCGACGACTGATGGCGCCTTCTCCAAGTACCGCCACACTTCGACGAGGTCGCTGGGAATCACTTCCGTGGGCGACATCTCTTGAAGATACGCCCGAATACAAGTCGCGGACAGCGTGGCCGAGTCAACCAGAGTGGCCACACACTGTCGCGCGTTGAATGACTGCGCTTCTTCCGTGCTGTCAATGATACGACCTGTGGACAGAGGGGGGTAGTGAGTACACCAAAGATCACACAATGAAAACATTACAGGCAGAGGCAGGCACACTTACCAATCAACGGACGGGAGAGATCCGTGATGAAGCTCTGAATAGAGGAGTCGTCGTCTTGAAGCCCAGCAACAAGGGCGTCAGAGACCTTACGCTCTTCAGCGGCGGCCGTAACAGCAGCCTTGGCTCGTTCATCCACCGAGCTCGCCTCCTCCTTCGCGCCCTTAAGCTCGGGCTCAAGGTCGGCGATCCACTTCTCGGCCAAACTCAACGCAGACTGAGCCGCCGTCAGCTCACTCGCCGGGACAAGGCCCTGGCGAACCTCCTCTGCCTTCGCAGCAATCGCCTGGAGTTCCTTGTTCGCCTCTTGAACGGCGACAAGTTCCTTCTCCCTGCACAAAAGTCAAACAGTTAACAACACTGGAATCCTAAGTGCCCACCCGCTGCAATTCAGTGACTGGACACTCAGGGACTGGAGATCAAAAATTCCTAAGTGCCCACCCGCTGCAATTCAGCGACTGGACACTCGGGGACTGGAGATCAAAAACTCTAAGTGCCCACCCGCTGAAATTCAGCGAATGCGCACTCGGGGACTAGGCACGAGAAATAAAAGCAAACCACCAAAAGAATCTGACCACTGCAATTCAGTGGCCCGATCCTCGGGGACTGGACATACCTGGATGGCTGTGCCAAGCATGCCATGAAGTTGTAGTGCGTCCACGGATGCGAGAAGAGCCGGATTATTCCCGCGACGTTGCTCGACCTCCGTCTCGGCGACCCCAGGTGCGCGGCTCGATGGCGTGGTACCACTCGCCATAGCCGCTCTGGCCAGGAAGCGGGGGAAGGTCGTGATGGATGCGCCGGCACCAAAGGAGGCTGGCTCGGCCATCCCAGGCGAGGAAGCACCCTCCTTGATCGCCGAGGACGCCCCCGCCGCAGGATCACTCGGAGCCATCGCCGTGTCATCAGACACCATGACGATTTCGTCGTTCTTGGCCTTCTTGGCGTTGTCTGTGGGGGCAGCGATTTCATCAGCCTCCCTCTTCCGAGAAGGGTCCTCCTCGACGACGACTGGTGGCACCTTGGCCATGGACGGGTGGCCTATCTTTTTAACCCCAGTCTTGCAAATCCATTACATGAGCAAAGTGGTTCGAGTACAACGAAAAATAAAGCAGGTGAATAAAACTCACTTGGCAACTGGTATGAACCGCAGCCCCGTGCGGATGCTAGCCGGCTTCTCCAGTTCGGGGCCCAGCTGCCGACTTAGGCCCATCTCCAAGACATCATGCACCCAAGACACAGACGGCCTCTTTGTTGACGAGGCCGCGACAGGAGCCTCCACAACATTTTTGGCAGGAGCTCTCCTAGGAGGCGAAGCTGCCGCGGCTGGAGCGACCCCCGACCCAGAGACTGGGGCGAATGGGGGAGGCATTGAGGCCAGAGGCACCTTACTCAGGACGGCGGTGACATCCGTTGCTGCCATCATCTGTGGCGCCTCATTCTTGGCCAGGCTGGTGCCGTCGAAGCTGCTCGCCGAATGAGGCGGAGATGCCTGCCTTGCCGGCTTCGTCTTCCTCTTCGGAGGGGCCTTCACCTCCTTCTTCTTCTTCGACGGAGTGGCCTTGCGACGCGAGGTGAGCTCGGGAAGCTCATCGTCATCATCATCATGACGTTCGAGGCTTCTGCTCGCTTCGAGTTCACGCTGACGCTGTCCGCGAGTTTTGCGAACCAGCGGGGCGACCTCTTCCTCGGACTTGTCGTCGTCGCCGCTCCCTCTCGATGTCGCCCCTTACAGGAGGCGATTCGCCCCCCTCCTGGACGAACGAGCTTGAATTCTCGTCGTCCGCGGGCGGAAGCCACCCTTCCACCACTTGAAATAACTGCAATAGGCATAAGACATTATCAGTATAACCGCGACAGCATTAACTGCGACTGCGAATGATAGAAAGTGACTTACCGTTGGGGCTGGATGCTTAGCGGTGTAGGGGGCGACCCCGGCCTTCGCGTCCAGGTACACCGCCTGGGTGATCTTCTTCAACGCCGGGATGTAGTCCTCGAGTTTCCACTCGGCGAGGCAGGATTTCGTCGAGTCCTCCCGGCCCGTGTACTCGTACATATAATGGTCACGGCGGGCCAGGGGGACGAGTCGCCGCCCGAGCCAGCAGTTGTACAAATTGATGGTCTGGAGACCTTTCTTCTTCAGGCCACGGATGGTCTGAAGCATCTCATCCACAACCATTCGCTGGTCTGTTGGAAGCTTGCCGACTTGGAGTCGGCGCGGTTCGGGCCGGTCGGCAGAGTATCTTGGGATCACCACCTCGCCGTCTGGAGTCGCCTCGGTGAAGTAAAACCAAGACTTCTTCCATTCGCTCGCCGCCTTGGCAGGTAGCATCAGATCAAAAAAAAGGATGCCTTCGACTTCAATTGAAACGCCAAACCGCCCGCGGCAAGCATTGGGCCGCCAGCTTCTTCGCGACTGATCCACCCATGGAACAGATCTTGCCACAGGGGGAAATAGGGCCTGCAGCCCAGGTAGCACTCACAGAACGCCACGAAAATGGCGAGATGCTCGATGCTGTGCGGGCCTAGGTCCGATGGCTGGATCCCGTAGAAGGCGCAGAAGCGCCGGAAGAAGAGAGATGTGGGGAATCCCAGCCCCCGTTCCCCCTCGCGGAAGAAGAGAGATGTGCCGGAAGCAGACGAATTCCCCCTCGCGCGGGTCCGGAGTCACCTCTCCGGCCGCAGGGATGCGCCATCTACCGGCGCGCAGGATCCCGGCCTCCTCGAAAGACGCCAGTAGCGCTCTCGTGCACTTGGACCTGCCCCATGGTTCGGTGGAGGGGGCCATTGGTGGGAAGGTTCGTGGGGGTCGGAGGATTGTGGATCTGCTGGATCGCGATGCGGAGGAAAACAGAGGTGCGCACAATCGGAGGAAATGACGAGGAGGTGGTTCTCCGATCGCCTACCATTCACTTTATATAGCGGTTATTACTCGCCAAATCAGGGAGCCGTTACTACGCGGTGATTACGCCAAAAGTTACCGTTGGATTACCCCAACGGCTAGTTTTGACTGCGTTTGACGGTCCAACTTCAGCCACTCGGCTCGCCGACCCGATCACTACAACAGTGACTGAATATTTCGCCGACCCGATCACTACAACAGGGACTGAATATTTCGCCGACCCGTTCGCCAAAGCTGCGACCAGAATGACTAGTTTTCTCCTTTATTCAGGAGCCCGCCACCGATTCGACTGGATGTCCGTATTGAAGCCGTATGCTCCGACTGCCAGCAACCACCTGCGCCCAATCGACGACGGCCTCGGGGACTACTGATAGGAATATGCCTACCAGGGTATACCCAGCAGGACGTTTTCCCACTGGCCCAGGAACTGGTGAGTGGGCCTACAAGATGGCGACTGGATCAATACCTGGTGTGGATCCAAGCGACTGGAAGCTGAAGGCCCAGGAGAGTAGATAGGCCCAGTCGGATTAGGTTAAACGAGTACCGAAACCTTAACTGATTCGGTTGAGATATGTAAACCCTAGGGGGAGGTGAGTCTATATAAACCTCCCTACAGGGCATGTAGAGGCACGTTCCATCATCCACCCAAGCGACTCGCCGCCTAGCCGTCGAGCTCGCCCCATTGTACCTCCATCATAATACAATCTAGCAGGAGTAGGTCTTTACCCTCCGGGGGGCCGAACCTGGGTAAAACCCTATGTCTCCGCCCTCATCTCGCACCGCAGATGGCTGGCCGCCCTTGCCCTTCGTTCTACTACTCGCTGCCGATTGCAGCATCTGCCGTGGTCATTCCCACGACATAAGGGAGGCTCTCCTACCACTTTGTCGTGGTGGTATCACGGCAGATGCCATGGGTAGGCTAAAGTATGGGGCCAATAGATGCTAGAGGGATCTGGGGAGGGAAGATGTAGTTGATTCTACACACAGAAGACTAAGGCAAAGATCTTTATTTCTTCTTCCTTGGGCTACAAGTGCTCCTTGAGCTGTATACAGGGAGAAGAGAAGAACTTTTCCAGCCTAACGGCTCTAACCTCAGTCGATCCCCCCTTCTGAGTCCAAGCCTCTCCTTATAAAGGAGAGCCCTGGGTTCCTCTAGGGCTGATGTGGCAAGCATATTCGAGGAATATGCTTGTCCCAATATAGTAGTTCGGCGCCCCCCTTTCCCTGTCGCCCCTCTAACGACGGCAAGGTTCCAGAGGGCCCCTCCTGTGCGCCTCGGTCTTCTGGACTATCACCTCCGTGACCTCCTCCTGCCTGTCTGTCGCTCTGCGCCTTTGTCCGTAGCGCTTGGCTCTGCTCAGATTCTCCCCAGCTTGCAGCTAGGGTTTGACTTCAGGCTTCTCCTTCTCCTGCAAGCTTCAAACCATTCGGTCCTTCCTTGCATAGCTCGGATCGTCCTTCACCTGCATCAAGATCACTCAGGCTAACCCGGCCGACTTACGTAATATCTCGGCCGGGTAATGTCTTAATATACATATACGGGCCTCTCGCCTCCATATGTCAGCCGACTTCTATAGGATTCGGCCGACTTAGACTGTAACTCGGAAACCAGACGGGGATCGTACCTTCGTCTTTCCCCGTCTTTAACCTATCCGGGGTCACCCCCCCAACATTAGTCCCCGAAGCTGATGTGGCCCTGCCGATAATTTCGGCCGGGTCGTATCAGCTTCATCACATTTTTATGTATTGTTTCCGAGTTATCTTTTTCTCGTCCGAGGTACCCATGTTCCTTCTCTCGTACGCCTTGTCCTACGTGTCACGCCCATCATTGTTCTTCTAGTTTTTTGTTCCTCTACAGTATTTACTGACAGGCTACAGTTAACACTGTACCTGCTGCGCCGGCGCTGCGACGCCTCGTGTGCCATTTCCCTGGGGGATCGCAACCTTCTTCGCTGCTGTGTGGCCGTTGGTGCGGTTCCACTTAACGTCGTGCGTTCGTGTCGCACCCACGATCTACACGGTCAACTGCTGCACCCACGATCCCACTACCTTGTTTGTGGCTCGATTATAAAGAGGGGCACGGCGTCTAGGAATTCACTTTTCCCCTTCTCGTTCGCCTGTGCCCTTCTTCTTCCTCTCGCTTCCGCGCCCTCTTGCAGCTCCGCCGCCGCGCGCTCATCGGAACTTCCGACGGCGAGGACTCCGCCGCGTTGTTCCGTCCGCCTCGCCTGCGCTCGCCAGCTTCGGCACCGTCGCCGGTGAGTTCTTTTCGGCCGCATTGCCTAGGTTTTATCCTAGATTTATCCGTTTCGATCTTGTATTCGTGCGGCGGTTCCTCTGCTCCTCCGCCGCCGCTCCCGTGCAAAATCACGACGTGGCCTCGTAGCTCTAAACTTCCCTCCGCCGCCAGCTCTTCTTCCGTCGATCTCTCCGGCAAACCCATGTCTAGCTCCTTTAGTGGTGCTCTGGTAGAGGATGATGACGCTGGCTCTGGGCCCGAGTGAGGCTCGTGGCAAGGTTCTTCTGTTATACGCCGCGAGATTGAGTGGCTTATCCGAACTCGGAGGATTCCCGCCGAGGTCTCCTGTCGCTTACCCGACAGCGAGTCCTCTCCGGATGTTAGGGAGGGCGAATATGTAGTTTTTATGTCGCACTTCGCGCGTGGCTTTGGTCTCCCTCTTAGCGATTTTGCTAGAGAGTTTCTCGACTACTTCGGCCTTCAGCCGCGTCATCTTCCTGCGAATGCCATCGCTTCTCTCTCTGCTTTTATCTCCGCCTCGGAGGGATACTTCGGCCTATGGCCGTCCGTGCACGTCTGGTCGAAGTTCTTCCAGATTCGCTCTAACGTAGTCCCTGACAAGTCTCTGCACCCTTCCGAGAAATTGCTTACTCAATGTGGGGCAGCGTCCATTACACCTCGGAGGAAATCCGTATTTCCTCGTGTCACCGGGTTAGAGTCGTGCAAGAAGTGGCACAAATCCTTCTTTTACGTCAAGAACAGAGGGACGGAGGACAAGATTCGGCTTCCTGCCTTCTCAATTGGTCCGCCTTCTAAGGTGAATTGGACTTTCAATCCGAGGAAAAGTCATGCCTTGGCCGAGGCTTTTGAGATTCGGCTTAAAGAGCTGATCCGCGCCGGGTTATGCGGCGAAGACCTGATGGCTACCTTTATCAGTAGCCGAATCTGCCCATTCCAAAAGCGGACTCACAAACTGTGCTACATGAGCGGTCCTCTTGACCCTAACCGAGTCTCAACCGTGGAGCTGGACAATTACCTTATCTATAAGCGTGTCCGAGCTATCTTTAAGACGAAGATGCCTGAGGATTGGGCTTGGGGATTGAAACCGTTCACCCGCGATCGTCCGCCTCCCGAAGTAAGCTTGATCAATAACGTTCTGCTATTCCATTGTTTTCATAACGGATTTCGCTAACTTTCTTTTTCCCCGTCTTGCAGAGGTTCGCAGAGCAGAAGAATGAGGATGCCGAAGTTTTGTTGCTTCCGTGTCCTGCGGACCGGAGCACCCCGGATACTGGTGAGCCGGACTCGGAAGAGTTCGTCCCTAAGTCGGACCCTGCCCCGGCTCGAGCTCGTGGCAAGACCTCGGCGCACGAGGAGGAAGGTGATTCGGACGAGGTCCAAGTTCTTGAGGTAGTTGCCGCAATGCCTATTTCTTATGCATTTCCGGCTTCTACTTTCCCAGCTAATCCGGCTGGTCAGGTTCATGACGCCGAGCCTATTGCTTCTTGACCCCCTGTTACCTCGGGGAAACGCGGGGCTCCTGCTAGTGCCTCAGAGGCGGTCCCCAAGAAACGAACGAAGAAATCCGCTCCGAATCCTCCCAGGCGCAAGACTATGCCTGGGGTCGCCGGGTAAGTTCCTTTGGCTCATATTTCTTGTTTCTCTCTTTCTGTTTTTCATACCGACACTCTTTTTTCTTTCTTATTTTTGCAGTGCTCCGCTTTCTGTTAAGCCCGACGGTCCTAGCATGACTAGCCGCCCGATTCGGCAGCCGTCTCCTCCGCCCGTCGATGATACTAGGATTCCCAGTCCTGCTCGTGCTGCCTCTCCTCCAGCTCCGAACCCGTCGCCTCCTCGTCGCGACGTGCCTGAAACTCCTTTTGTCGACATTGATTCCAATCGGCCCTCCGAGATTTTCATCGAACCCGTTGCCCCTTCTGTGGGTCCCAGCGCCGCTACTGAGCCTCTATCTGCCCCAGTAGTTTCTACAGCCACTCCAGCCCCGGCCGAAGAAGTCGTTATCTCGGCGCCTTCTGCGACCGTGACTCCAGCTGCTCCTAAAGACACCGTCCCCATCACCGAGGTATCGCTTCCTGCTGATGCCTCTTCTAAGGCGAGAAAAGCTGTTGCCACCAAGGCTTCTTCCCAGAAAGGTCTTGTCGGCTCTTATCAGCCGAGTATTGCCGACATGCTGCGCAAGGGAACTACGCCTACCAAAGCCTCCGTTGCCTCGGCTGCCAGCACCCAGCTTGCTCTTCATAAGAGCCCTGCGGCTGCAGTGGTTACACAACATGTCCGGGGTAAGGTCTTAACTCGGACAGCTAGTGGGAACAACCTCGGCTCGCTGGTGGAGTATGCCAATAATTGGAATGCCGCTGATCAGTTTGAGGGTAATCCCATCAATCAGCCCTTTCAACTTTCCGACATCAGCGGCCGTTTCGATCAAGCCGCCAAATTCATCCTTGACACTAACAAGATGAATGAGGTAATTGCTGTTTTGCGGAGTTTAGATTAGTTCCCCAAATGTTACTATATGCTCTAGTCCCCGAAACTTGCAAGGAAACAACTTGTTATATGCTTGGAAGTTTAATGATGTTTTACTTAATTTAACTTCATTTCCAGGGTTCGAATATCCGGCCACCTAGATCCGAGTTAAGTTTTGCTTGACTCGGATCTGATTTAGCTTTGAATATCCAGCCACCTAGATCCGAGTTAAGTTTTGCTTGACTCGGATCTGATTTAGCTTTGAATATCCAGCCACCTAGATCCGAGTTAAGTTTTGCTTGATTCGGATCTGATTTAGCTTCGAATATCCAGCCACCTAGATCCGAGTTAAGTTTTGCTTGACTCGGATCTGATTTAGCTTCGAATATCCAGCCACCTAGATCCGAGTTAAGTTTTGCTTGATTCGGATCTGATTTAGCTTCGAATATCCAGCCACTTAGATCCGAGTTAAGTTTTACTTGACCCGGATCTGATTTAGCTTTGAATATCCATTTATCGTTTTGCTCCATTGCTCAGGTTGCACATGACCGGCGGACTGCCGAATTTCAGAGGTTGCTTTTTTCGCACCGCAAACTGGAAGAGAAGTATGAGAAAATCCTTCCTGTAGTAAAAAAGGCTGGTAAGTCGATAGTTCCTTTTCGTTATTCTCGACGTTCTTATTGATTTGTCCGCGAGATGCCGGCTCACTTTTTTGGTGAACAGGTAATATTAATAACCTCAACATTCGTCTTGAGAAGAAAGTCAAGAGCTTGGAAGGTTAGTTTCCCTTTTATCTTACACCTTTTCCCTTTTAACGTGTGTGCTAAGCTTCTTTATTGCGTTTGGCCTTGGTAAAGCCGAGTTGCAAACCTTTGCAGCGTCCCACCAAGATTGCACGCCCATGCCTGACGTGATGCTGCATTTTTTAGAACAAGGCGCTATTCATTCGGCGCAGCTACAAGAAAAAGATGATGAAATAGCTCGCCTGCGAGCTGAGGTGGACACCCTTAAGCTCTCTCAGAAATCCGAACTAGAAAAGGTCGACCAGGAATTTTCCGAGGAGAAGAATCGGCTAGCTGTGGAGCTGCAGAAGAATAAAGAACTCCTTGAGGCTGCCGAACTGAAAACCCAGGGATTGAGCGAGGAACTTGCTCGTTTTGAGAAGAGCAAGATCGATTGGGCCAAAGACCTTCAAATAATGATGAGTTACATTCATCGTAAGCTTCTTAGCACGGCCGAATTATATTTTTCTTTTTTGTCCCTGCTTCCTCCTGACACGTTCGTGTTTTGCGCAGATCATTTTCCCGAAGCCAAGCCTGTGAGTTCCAAAGCAGTTCTTGCAGCTTGTGTGCGCCGAGGTGTTCCTGTTGCCGCTGACTCGGAGTATTCAATGGAGGATTTTCTGGTTGCTATTGGTGCTGCAGTTGGTCCAATGAAAATTATGGGCCGGGATTTGGTGCAAGCAACTATTCGAGCTTACCACGTTCTTTGGCCGAACACTTCTAGGACTCCTAATATCAACGAGGTTGAATTGCTGGTAAAAAGACTGATGGCATCTGAGAGGCAACTAAGTCTCTGGAGGGAATCAGCCGGGCGCACTGGCGCTGATATGGCCCTTACTGTCATCATGTCATGGTACGAAGACATCTCTCTTGATATCCTGAGAAATCTGCGCACTGGTTCTCGTTGGGTTGAAGATCCCACTTTCATCGCTCTTCGGCAAGCTCGCGCCTTCCAACTCGTCGAGTATGCCGACGTGCATACCTGGAATGAAGGGCCGAGTTTTCTTCCAAACCCGGATGAGGAGGTCGTAGTTGAGGATGCCTCGGATAACAATTCGGCTGAGCAAGGGGAGGGTGAGGATGACTCGGCCACATCTGGCAGCTCCAGTTCAAGCTCGGATAGTGACGGCGATGCGCGGTCCTCCTCCAAAGGTACTGGTCATTCAACTGCACAGACTGATGCTCCTGAGCAGCCTCGGGCTTCCGCTGAAGTTGCACCTGGGTCTATGGAGGGCGAGGCAACCTCGGCCGAAGTTCCTCCTACGTCGGAGTGCCCAGCGCCTGACCAAGTTGCTGCCTCTCCAGCGAACAACGCTTAAGTTATTTCTTATCCCTGGCATGCCGGGCGTATGATGTACGCGAAACATTTGTCTGCTCTCTGTATGATTTGAACTTCTTTTGTCGTGTACTGCTGTGACATATACGCTTGTAGTTGCTATTATTTCGTTTAAGTGGGTGTTCGCCCGAGTTCTTGCTTTGATGGCCCGGAATTTCCTGATTTTAAGATGTATCCTTGCCTTCGTTTTTTCGTGGTTTAGCCGAGTAGTCTAGGCGTGAGCTCTGAATATCATATAATACAGATCTTTTCTGAACAGAGGTTGCCTACCACTTTGGAACAATATATGGCAATCCCTGAATCACTGTTTATCGCGCCGAATTTCAATATGTAAACCAAATTTCAGAAATAATATAAGACCAATACCGAGGCGCTGCTCAGGGTAGTGCTCAACATAAAACTGGGGCAGCATATGGCAGTCCCCGGGTCGCTGCTTTTGATGCCGAGATTCAAATATTTAGTATGAAATGGAAATAATATACGGCAGTCCCCGAGTCACTGCTCTGGGTGCCGAGATTTAGTACATAAGATGACAATGAAATAAATAGACGGCAGTCCCCGAGTCACTGCTCTGGGTGCCGAGGTTCAGATATATAATATGATATTGAAATAACACACGGCAGTCCCCGAGTCACTGCTATGGGCGCCGAGGTTTAAATACATAACACGAAATTGAAATAACATATGGCAGTCCCCGAGTCACTGCTCTGGGCGCCGAGGTTCAAATACATAACACGAAATTGAAATAACATATGACAGTCCCCGAGTCACTGCTCTGGGCGCCGAGGTTCAAATACATCATTGGTTCTTGACCTTGAGATACAATTGCTACGAGTAAAATGGTCGAAGCAAAGCTACATTCCATGGACGCTTCGTTTCTTCGCCAGCTTTGTCTGCCTTGTTCCCTCCGGGGGCTGAGCGTCGATTAGATAATAGGCATCGTTATGCAATGCTTTGCTCACAATGAATGGTCCCTCCCATGGAGGTGACAACTTGTGCATGCCGGCCGTGCGTTGCACCAGTCGGAGGACTAAATCTCCTTCTTTGAACACCCTTGGATTCACCTTCTTGCTGTGATATCGTCGCAGGTTCTGCTGATAAATAGCTGATCGTGATAGTGTCAGTTCTCTGGCTTCTTCTAGCAGGTCTACAGTATCTTGCCGAGCTATCTCGTTTATCTCCGAGGTTGTATACTGAGTAACTCTTGGCGAGTCATGCATTATGTCGGCTGGAAGTACGGCCTCTGCCCCGTATACCAGAAAGAATGGTGTATAACCTGTTGATCTATTCGGAGTAGTCCCGAGGCTCCATAGTACGGCTGGGAGTTCCTCAATCCAACATCCTGCCGACCTTTGCAACGGTTCGACAAGTCGTGGTTTTATTCCTGATAGCACCAGTCCATTAGACCTTTTCACTTGCCCATTAGATGCTGGGTGAGCCACATAGGCAATATCTAGTCTTATGTGTTTCTCTTTGCAAAATCTGGCGAAGGCTCCTTCTGCAAAGTTTGTGCCATTATCTGTAATGATACTGTGCGGATACCCATATCTTAAGATAATATCTTTGAGAAATTTCACTGCTGTGGACCTGTTATCGCCATATTTTGGCCAAAGGAGGAGATGGGCCGTAATCAAGATGGGCTTGGAAGATACATATATGCAACGTGTTGTTGAAGCGGCCTCGTGCGTGGAATTGGGCTAAATTGCCCGTGTATCTTATGTTGTAGTAGGTTACGTTTTGGTTTAAGTAAAGAGATAGGATTGCTAGGTTTATTCCAAAGATAGAAAGTCTCCGGACTATAAATATGTACCTAAGGTTATTGAGAAAAGGAGGACGATCACGTTCACAACAAACACAATCTCGGTGCATCGCCACCCCTTGTTTCTAGGGTTTCTTTCGGGTAAGTGTCATGCTGCCTAGATCGCATCTTGCGATCTAGGCAGTATCTACTTATGCGTTATTTGGTGTTACTCGTACTGAAGCCTTGTTGATGGCGAGTAGCACTATTATCATAGATTTGTTTAGGCTAGCATCGGTACCTTTTTGCTATGATCGTTTGGTTATGCTACCTCTAGTTATCTCGCCGCCTTTGCACCTTTTCCCGGGTGTAAGGGTGGCATCTTGCTTGATCTTTATTTAAGTCGATTTGATCTGTTATAGTTGTGCCTTGTTCTCCAAGGTTTAGTTTGATATCCATATGATCAGGCCTTACAAACGGGTTGAACGATCCAGTAATATGTAAGATATGGTTTGCCAATCCGAGAGGAGTTGTTCCGGGAATTGACTTTACGTTGGTTTTTAGGCCTTCTCTAGGGTTAGTTTCTATCATGTTTTGTATCTACCAGGCTCAACTACGTATAGGATGTTCCAATTATGTGGTGAAAACGTTAAACTGTCGTAGATCGATTTGACTTGTATTGATGAAGCAAAACCCCATGTTATCGTAGATCTAATGCAGAACCATGGGATAATCGGCTCCAGGAGCCGATTCACAGGGAAACCTGAAAGCCGGTCACGGCTTGAATTTTACATATGTTTGTTTGCCATGCAGGAAACCAATCGAAGCAATCTTTCACCTTCCTGATCAGGTATAGGTCAGGTGGCACGCCCTCGAACCAGCCAGGACGTGTGCCGGAGTTTTGCGGGCCGTTGCTCGAGGGACCAGGGCCCACCAGCAGTCCTGGGAGCCTCCCGGCTCTCCGTGTTGCCCGTCGCTGCTCGCCGGTGGGTTTTGGCAGGCAACACATTCTGGCACGCCCGGTGGGACCTTCAACAACGTCTACGTCAACATCCGACGCTGCGATGGAGAACAGACCGGTCACGTATGACGATCTGCCTGAGGAGCACAAGGCAAAGTATGATGATATCAAAGCTCTCTTCGAAGCCGATCTCATCGGCTCTTTTGAGAGGACTCGTAAACATGGTATCAGGTGGAAAGGGTTTTCACCTGAAGGTGCTCTTGATGAGGTGGATCTGTCTGTTCCTTCAGAGGAGCGCACCAGAGCTCTGCGACAGGAAGTCAATTACATGGTGGCTCATTCTCTTCATCGCCATTCTGAGAGCCTAGTGAACGCTTTCGAGCGTGTCGCGGTTCGCATAGTACAGGAGATCATGAAACATCAGTACTCTCCGTCGGGGCCTACTCTAGGGACTCACCAGGGAGAAAGACCACTCCAGACTAGGCCGCAGCTGCCATTCACGCTTGCAGCTCCGGAGCCACCAGGGGCACCGGCTTACGTCGTCTACAAGGTTGGAGGTGACCCTGGCGATTACCAATTCCTGTTTGAACCACCTAAAGAGATCCCACATGGATATGTGTGCACCTACGTCCCGGACTGCAATAACCTGACGCGCACGAACCAGGTGGCAACTGCAGGGATTTCCGGAACAGGAGTTTCTGGAGCAGGGACTTCGGGAGCAGGTATTTCCGGAGCAGGGATGTCTGGGATGGACGCTGATAAACAGGCATGGCTAGCCAAGTACGCCACCGGAGCGAGTTCTGAGAATTTAGCCCCTACAGCTCAAACGATGGAGCAAATCCGTACCATCTTGAGAGACCAGTTCGGCTTCGTGCCGAAGAGAAGGACAATCGGCTACTCCAAGCCGTACCCCAACAAGTTTGATCTGATTCCGCTGCCACCCAAGTATCGGCTCCCTGAGTTCTCAAGGTTTAGCGGGTCAGAAGGGTCGAGCTCGATCGAGCATGTGAGCCGATACCTGGCACAGTTAGGCATGATTTCGGCATCGGATCAGTTACGCGTAAGGTTCTTTGTGCAATCTCTGACAGGACCAGCTTTTGGGTGGTACACCTCGTTGCCACCGGACTCGATCTAGACCTGGAAGCAACTGGAAGAACAGTTCCACATTCAGTATCATTCAGAAGCTACCGAGGCTGGCATTGCAGATCTGGCGCAGGTGCGGCAAAAGCGGGGAGAAACAGTAGCTGAGTACATTCAACGTTTCAGGACTGTCAAGAACCGATGTTATTCGGCTCGTTTAACTGAGAAAGAAGCGGTCGAACTGGCAGTGTTGGGTCTCTCAGCACCTATCAAGGATCTGGCTTTCCAAGTAGAGTACAATTCATTGGCACACATGGCCCAGAAGCTGACAATGTATGAACAGCGCCACCCTGAGTTGTACCAAGACAAGTTCAAACGTCCGATAAGCCTGGTCGATACAGAAGAAGAGGATCCTACACAAGACCAGGAGGTAGCCGTGGCTGAATGGGCTCAGGGGGCAGATCCTGTGTCCTGCAAATGGGTAAAACAGCAAGGGCCTGCAAAAGGGTTCGACTTCGACGTGAGCAAAGCTGAGCAGATATTTGATTTACTGCTGAAATAAAAGCAGCTGAAGTTACCCGAAGGCCATAAAATCCCTACAGCTCAAGAGATGAACGGGAGACCTTACTGCAAGTGGCATCACTCGTTCACCCACACCACAAATGACTGCAAAGAGCTACGTCGCCAGATCCAAACGGCGATAGAACAGGGCCGTCTGATCCTTGGGCAGTTCGCCATGAAAGTAGACACAAACCCATTTCCCAGCGTCAACATGGTAGAACACAGCCAGTCCACGAGGCGTCAGTTGGATTTCTCGTTCGATGTTAATATGGCAGGACCTGTGTACCACCGTGGCACATATAAGGAGGAAGACGGTCGCTCTCGAGGCAGAGAAAGAGAGGAGGCCGGTCCACGTGACCGGCCCCGTTATGATGACAGGCGGTATTTGACCGAGGAGCAAGTGAGAAGCGTGCGATATCAGAAGCCACACTCCACACACCTCCTTAACAAGTATGAGCATCAGTATGACCGACGTCGCCGGCACGATAGAGATGATGAGGAATATGAGCACCTCGCTAGTAAAAAGCCGAAGGAAAAAGAAGGCGTGGACAAACATTGGGATTGTCCTTTCTTCAAGTATTGCTGGGACGCGGGAATGAGCCGATTGCCTACAATCGACAACTGCCCAGAATGTGGACAGCAGAAGGATGACACAGGTCCAGTCTCAGTGTTCAAACGCCTAGGGCCTCTCCCTTCTCGAGCGAAAGGCTTCGAGGAGCCAATGGGTGGAAAAGAAGAAGACAGATATCACCGGCCAAGGTGGTGCCCCGATGGACTCAGGCACACCCAAAAGCGTCGAGTTCAGCGGCTGCGTAACTTGGAGGAAGCCGAAGCGCAGTACCTCCACGCTTTAAGGAAGGCACGGCCCGATCTGGCCGTGAAAGTGCAGCAAACCTTGGAGACGGAGGCTCGTCCGAAAAGAAAAGAATGGCGCCCCAAACCAGTAAAAGCCGATGCGAAGACATCGGCTGGCACAAACATGGTGTTCACACTTCCGTCAGAGTTCTGCGCCCCAAGAGCCAAAGAACTACCAGTGGCACAGTTTGACTGCGGCCCACGACCGGTTATCTTTGAAAAGCCACAAGAGAAGGGCTATAAACATCTGAAAGCTCTATACCTGCGAGGTTATATCAATGGGCAGCCTGTTCGCAAGATGTTGGTTGACACCGGAGCGGTAGTCAATATAATGCCATACTCCATGCTACGGCGTTTGGGACGCTCCACTACAGATCTGATCAAAACCAACGTAACGTTAAGCGACTTCAATGGCCAAACTTCAGAGACGCAAGGCGTTCTAAATGTGGACTTGACCGTGGGCTAAAAAAACCATCCCTACGTCATTCTTCATCGTTGACAGCAAAAGCACCTACGATGTCTTGCTAGGCAGGGATTGGATTCACGCCAACTGCTGCATTCCATCCACGATGCACCAGTGCCTGATACAGTGGGATGGAGATGAAGTGGAGGTCATTCAGGCAGATGATTCGATCGAGATCTCCATAGCTGGCATGAACATCTGGGAGGCAGGAGACCAAGAGCCGATCTCTGGAGTCAGTCTAGACGGCTGTGAGCGCATTGAAGCTACAAAAAACGGGGTGAGGCTGGTCTTATCCACTGGCCTGACAAAGTAGCAAAGTCCACGATCATACGTGGTAAGGCCGATCCCTGCGATCGGCCACAAAAAATAAAAAGCAGCAATCTTACGACAAACAGGTCATGCAGTCGTAGCAGGGAGGTTCCCCGCCATTGTAGAGCACAGATAAGTTGTAAACCTTCCTTGACTAATGCAATAAAAAAGGGGGCCGATTCCGGCAATCGGCCCAAACTATCTTTGTTATCCTCACCAGCTGTTTGCCCCGTGTTTAGCATCGATTTAGCAGGTGACGGAAAGCTAGGGTATGGATTTACATCCGCTGATGAGCTAGAGGAGATTGACATCGGTCCTGGGGATAAGCCAAGACCAACATTTATCAGCAAGAAGTTAGATCCGAGTCTGCGGGGTCCGATGATAGCTTTGTTGAAAGAATATCCAGATTGCTTTGCCTGGGATTATACAGAGATGCCCGGACTAGACAGGAGCATCATTGAGCATCGACTCCCGCTTAAAAAAGGATTTCGGCCATTCCAGCAGCGAGCACGACAGATGAAGGCCGAAATTTTGAAAGAAGTCAAGAAGGAGATCGAGAAAATGTTGACAGCCAAGTTAATCAGGCCATGCAGGTATGCTGAGTGGATTTCTAGTATCGTACCTGTAGAGAAGAAGGATGGCCGCTGGCGGGTTGCCATAGACTTTCGGGATCTCAATAGAGCCACTCCGAAGGATGAATATCCGATGCCGGTAGCAGAGACGTTAATCAACGCAGCTGCTGGTCATAAAATCTTGAGCTTCATGGATGGCAATGCCGGTTACAACCAAATTTTTATGGCTCCGGAAGATATACACAAGACTGCATTCAGAGTCCCAGGTTCGGTGGGGTTGTTTGAATATGTAGTCATGACGTTTGGGCTGAAGAATGCCGGCGCCACATACCAAAGAGCCATGAATTACATCTTCCATGATCTGATCGGCAAGCTGGTGGAAATTTATATCGATGACGTGGTGGTCAAGTCAGCTTCAGTACAAGGACACTTGGACGATCTGCGACACGTCCTGGACCGAACAAGAAAATTCGGGCTACGGATGAATCCAAAGAAGTGTGCCTTCGGGGTGACGGCCGGTCAGTTCTTGGGTTTCTTGGTCCATGAACGAGGAATTGAGATCGGCCTGAAAAGTCAGGAGGCAGTGCGAACAATGAAGCCACCTACCACGAAGAAAGAACTACAGTCTCTCATCGGTAAAATCAACTTTGTCAGAAGATTCATCTCCAATATGTCAGGAAGAATAGAGCCGTTCATGGGACTGGTGAAAATTAAATCTGATGAAGAATTCCGCTGGGGGACAGAGCAACAACGAGCCTTCGACGAAATCAAAGAATATCTAACGAAGCCGCCAGTATTGGTTCCGCCCCAGCCGGATAGGCCGTTCTACATTTACTTATCAGTAGCTGACACGTCCATCGCCGCGGTGGTGGTGCAGGTTTATGATGGTCTGGAGCGAGTTGTGTTTTACATCAGCAGAAGGATGCTCGACGCAGAGACAAGGTACCCTGAGATCGATAAGTTGTGCCTCTGCCTGTTTTTCACCTGCACCAAGCTGCGCCACATCTTGCTCTCGGCAGAGATTATCATTATATGCAAATCAGACGTCATAAAGCACATGCTGTCGGCTCCTATGTTGAAAGGCCGACTCGGCAAATGGATGTTTGCATTATCGGAATTTGACATCCGGTACCAACCTGCGAAAGCGGTTAAGGGTCAGGCATTAGCCGACCTTATTGCTGAAAGGATCAGCACTGATATAGCAGCACTGTCTATACGAGCGTGGGCTGTGTTTTTTGATGGATCGGTTTGCGATGAAGGTTGCGGCATTGGCATTCTACTCGTGTCGCCCCGGGGGGCAACATATTCCTTCTCCATCAGGCTAGCTACCCCGTGCACCAACAACGTCGCCGAGTATGAGGCGATACGCAAGGGAATGGAGTTGCTCATGGAAGCTGGAGCAGAGGCAGTGGAAATTTTTGGAGACTCCAAATTGGTAATTTCCCAGCTCACGGAGGAATACAAGTGTGAGAGCGAGTCGCTCTTCCCATTATGGTTGCAATGCCTTGAGCTCATGGCACGGTTCCGGTACATAAACTTTAACTGGATCCCGCGATCGCAGAATACAGAGGCAAATGATCTCGCACAAATGGCTTCAGGCTACAAGGACGTAGCAGAGGGAACTGATGTTCAGGTACATTTCCTGGAGACGCACGACTGGAGAGCCGATATCTTCAATTACTTGAAAGATTCGGCTCGGGGGGCACCTAAACGGATAAGGTACAAGGCCATGAAGTACGTGCTTATCGGGGACGACATGTTCTACAGGACCCTGGAAGGGTTGTTGCTCAAATGTCTAGGGCCAACCGAGGCCAATCGGCTCCTGCACGAGGTACACGAAGGCGCCTGTGGAACTCACCAATCGGCTCATAAGATGAAATGGTTGATCAGGCGATCAGGGTTTTATTGGCCCACCATGCTTGAGGACTGTTTTAAGTACTACAAAGGGTGTCAAGCATGTCAGAAATTTGGAAAAATTCAGATGGTGCCCGCGTCAGCAATGAACCCCATCATCAAACCTTTGCCATTCCGAGGTTGGGGCATGGATATGATTGGCAAGATCAATCCTCCATCAAGCAAAGGCCACATGTGGATTTTGGCCATTACGGATTATTTCACTAAATGGGTTGAAGCCGTCCCTATGAAATCAGTGAGCTCAAAGGATGTTATCGATTTTGTGAAAGAACATGTTATTCATAGATTCGGGATTCCCCAAACGATCACGGCCGATGGAGGTTCGGTATTCACTTCTTACGAGTTTAGAGAGTTCTGTGAGGACACGGGAATTAAGCTGATCCGATCATCTCCGTACTATGCTCAAGCAAATGGGCAAGCTGAAGCGTCCAACCAGAGCCTTATCAAGCTGATCAAGAGGAAGATCGATGAGCACCCTAGGCGTTGGCACGAGGTTTTGTCAGAGGCTTTATGGGCTTATCGCATGTCATGTCATGGAGCGATAAAAACCTCGCCATACCATCTAGTCTATGGACAAGAAGCCGTATTGCCCTGGGAAATTACGGCTGGATCGAGGCGTGTCACCTTTCAGAACGATCTAACAACTGAAGAATATACGGCCCTGATGAGTGACAGTGTTGAGGATTTGACTGAGCTTAGGCTGTGGTCGCTTGAAAAAATCAAAGAGAACAAGGCCAAGGTAGCTCGTGCATATAATAAGAAGGTGAGACCGAAGGAGTTCCACGTTGGCGATCTGGTATGGGAAGCTGTATTGCCATTGGGAACTAAGGATGCAGCATATGGTAAATGGTCTCCAAATTGGCACGGACCATACAAGGTCGATCAAGTTTTAAGGGGAAACGCGTACATGCTTGAGGAACTGGATGGCGTAAAATCCCCAGTGGCTGTCAACGGGCAACACCTCAAGAAATATTTCCCAAGCATGTGGGATGATGGACACTGAAATATGGGGGCCGATACATGGAATCGGCCAATAAAAAAAAACATACAGCCGATGCACAGCCATCGACTCTAGAGGTTCAAACTGTAAACATACAGCCGATGCACAGCCATCGACTCTAGAGGTTCAAACTGTTACAAGCAGATGCCAGTTTACATAAATGAGCTACTGAAGAAATGCCTCGAAGGCGTGGAGGGCGTCAGCAGGGACACGATCCACCTCGGCGATCTCGGCTTCGTCATCTTTGTCCTTGCCCGTCACTAGCTGCTTGTTCAGGGCACGTATTTCTGCCAGATCGGTCTTCAGTTGAGATTTGAGGCTTTTTGCTTCGTCTTGGGAGCGGGCGATGGATTCTTCCTTGCCACGAATGAGCTGTTTAGTCGCCCGGACCTTCTCTTCAAAATCTTCCAACTCCCTTTTCAAGGATGCGAGCTCGGCGGTACTGACAGAGGTATCAGTTTTGGCATCCAGAGACGCCTTTTTCTCGTTGAGCTGCTGACATCTGTCTGCAATATTGGCCTTCAGTGGAAGTTGGGCGTGGCGCAGACTGATCCTCTCACGAGCTAACTTCACCCTTGACCCGAAGAAAGGCAGAGTTACAACTGGCCAAAGCTTCACCTGCAATGCTACTGGGAGTTGGTCTTTTATTTCAGCAAGAACGCTCTTCACCTCCTCAGAACCCTCGATCAACTCTTCGATCGGGGAGGACAGCAGGGTTTTAAGACGCTGGAATTGAGGTGGAACAGCCCTGGCTCGTGGTTCATCATCGGCAACAGAGGGAGTTGGTTCGATGGATTCAGGGTCGAACGTCAGCAAGCCTGAAATATCACAACTCTGGCAGCCCGAAAAAAGTGTCAGTACGCGTCCAACGTGTAAGGATGAGCCGAAAAAAGCTAACATACCTCTCCTAAGATCGAGGGGATAGCAGATGAGGAGACGATCGGTTTGTGTGTGGTTGCTGGGGGCTTGGCCAAAGTGGTAGCCGTTTCATCTGCACCTTCGGGGATTCCTGGATCCGACCCTGCGGTAGGCATCGGCACTGCCCCAGCTTTCCCACTAGAAACATCAGTCGTCTGCATTGAAGGTGTCTAGCCGATGTAAATGATGATGAATCGGCAGATAAAAAGAAGTAAGTGGTAAGAGCATGAAGGGTGATGATTTTCGAAACCTCCTGGCTCGACGAAGAAGCTTGCAGTCCTTTGCGAGCTCTCTTGGGACCCACAGCTGGCCCCGCCTCGACTGGTGCTCGGGGGGCAGTAGGTTCAGGAACCGACCTTTTCCTGGAAGCCGATGGTGGTGAATCTGGCTGGCTCGGTGTGATGGTCCTCTCAGAATCTGTGAGGTCTAGTTCTCCTCGATTGGTCTGAATGTCCTCGTTAGAGGTGTCTTCGACGGAAGCCTGTAAAAAAGGAGAACCAGTAAGCACGAGCATGTCTGCAAGAATGGAAGAATGAGAAAGATCGACCAAGACATGGATCAGCCTACATGCGAGCTTTCTGGAGAAGGGCTCCGGCGCCTCAAGGTCTTCCTGGCAGCTACCTTCCTCACCGTCGTTCTTGTCTTAGTGGGAACTCGAGGGGCAGCTGACTTAGGAGTTGCTTGGTTCTTGGAAGCCGATTGTGGTGTGATCGGCTGGTTCTGCATCATGACCTTTTTCAAAGGTGGCGAGTTTTTGCAGAAAAGAACCATAGGAGCTGGCGGAAAGAACTCGAAGGGGGAGCCATCACTGTGCGTAGGCTCAGGGCCATCTTGTTGCTGCAAAAAGAGAGAGTGGGTTAGTAGAAGAATCATTTGTGAGCTGCATCAAGAAAATTTACAAGTAGTGGTACCTGTTCCATGGGGATGTCATAGTCAGCATCGAGCTGTTTCAGCAACGGTCCCAGAGCTCTTCTGAAAGCATGAGTCTTCCACATCGCCCACCAGTTCTCAAAACCATAGTTTGATGAAGTGAAAATGAGGTTGTTGGGAATTGGGATGGTTAGAGCATCGAAGAAGGAGTAACACCTTTGACTGGTGAGAGGATCGGGCAGGTCAGCTCTGCTCTCTGTAAGATGGTGGAGAAAGAAATGGGGAGGTACTTGCCCAAGGCCAAATTGCCGAGCCACTACGACTGGCTGGTAGAACTCATATCCAGGCTTGATTATTCTATTGGATGTGCTCATGCCAACTGGAAGAAAGCAGGGACGGATCACAGTAGAAAACAGCTGCCGAGTGCTGGTGTCATCGGCAAAGTTGTCTAGCCTGAAGGAGAGTGGATTTTCAAAATGTTCCGATTCTTCCGTGTAAGGAAAGAAGATAGGATTATCCAGGCCTTGGAAGAAAATACTGAACCATTTGGATGCTTCCTGAGGGATCAGTTTGCTACCTGGCAGTCTGTACAGAGCTTGGCCATAGCTGGTGCATCGGATCTGCTTCCCTTTGACATCTGGAAAGGTGCAACTCGCCAAAAGGGGGAAGTTTGGGACGTGGTTTTGAAAATACAGCTGAGCCCATAGCTGAATGAACCACCAAGGACCACCTGTTTTGACTGCTATGCCAGAGAACAGCTTGACAGACATCAACTGGAGGTATCGATAGACCTCTCCAAGGAACAGTTTGCCGATGCCAAGTTGAGTGCCTTTGGCCAGTTCGTGGGCTAAGGAGAGATAATTCTTGGTTGGAGCCAGGGAAGGGCCACAGAATATGAAATGTTCCAGCCAGAAGTTGAGAAAGGCTGTGTGTTCTTTCTCTGTGACAGGGCCCTTTGTTTTCATATGGCGTTGGAGGTAGGCACCCCAGTTCGTGCAATCTGTTTTAGAAGACAGTTTGTAGGGGACTTTGGTCAGTTTAAAAGCAGAGGGGCTGGGTGATGTAACATCTAGACCGGTAATCATCACCACGTCTAACAGGGTTGGTGACATGGGGCCATGACCGAACATGAAGCAGTTCAGAGCGTCAGACCAGAAGTAGCCGATGGTCTTTAGAAGATTCTCATGTTTCTCAAGGGGAGACAATGACAAATGCAAGGCATCGGCTATTCCCGTGGTTTCCCATTGGGATTGGTAAGCTCTAGCTACCCTGCTGAACCAAGAGACCCAATGTTCAGGGGGATTAGGCCAGGCTCGCAAGCAGTCGGCCCAAGAGTTTAAATCTAGGTCTTGGCTTACGAAGGGGATTCTGTTTGCTTCGCAAGAGATCAGATGGGCAGGACTAGATTCTGTGCGAGGGCCAAGACAGAGAGAATTTGGGAGAGAAGGATGCGGCAGCAGGATGTCTGAAACCTAAAAAATTTAATGATGGAATAAGGCATTAATTCAGGTGTTCGCCATTAATTCTAGCATCGCGTTCAGACTGCGAGGAGTAGGCGTACCTTCAGACCGGAGACCTTTGGGTTGGTGTTGGACGATTCCGCCATCTGGTTTGCCGGCGGAGATGGATCTATGCAGTTGGGGATCGAGGGTTCTTGTCGCTGTGAGCTCGATCTGGTCGGTGGGCAGTTGGAGATCTGGGTCGCCCTTTTTTGAAGAAGGTCGCAGTTTACCGTTTGAAACTGGAAAGTGGCCGCTCAGATTTGTCTAAGTATGCTACCAAGTTTTGACCTTGTCAACGTTTTTGGGAAAGCCGATGTGTTGTCATCGGCTCTTTGAGCTTTGATTTGGTTGGCTGTATGAGTGCAGTGTGGTGAAAGCCGATACAGTATTATCGGCTTCTAGAGCATCGACCTATTTTGACTATCGGCAAAATTGGGTCGAAAAAAGCAATCTTCGAGTTGGAAAAGCGATCTTCATTCATTCAAAAGACGATTATTTACAGTGGGGCTGATTGCTTACAAAAGGAAATCTACTACTACTACTACTAGTTCCTAATCTAGAGGCCGAGGTCGTCGCCGCTGTCTTCGCCGTCGCCTTGTTCGCTGTCATCAGCGCTGCTGCCGGCGTCGTCTTCGCTGCTGCTGCTGAAGATGCCAGCGGGGGCCTCCTCGTCCTCGTCGTCGTCTTCGGTGTCCTCGCTGGACCCGGAGCGGAAGCGCTTCACCGGTGGATACTCATCGGAGGATGTGTCCTCCTCCGACTCCTCCTCCTCGTCGGAGGATTCGACGCCGTCCCAGGACATGGCGTCGTCGGTGCTGTCCGCCTCCAGTTCCCCATCGGCAAGGAACTGCAGGCCCTCCTCGCCATCGGTCAAGGACTCGTCGTCCTCGGACCAGGTGGCGAAATCCCAATCCCTCTCGTCCCACCATTGTGGGGCGAGAGCGTTGTACGCCGCCGTCGGCGGGTGCTCTGGCGTTGGCTCCCGGTCACTCATTGTGTTGGAGGCTTGGGAGGACAGGCCAGATGAAGAAGAGGAGGCCATGGCGGAGAAAGAGGGTTTTTTGGCTGATGGAAGAAGATGGGGGTACAAACTGTTCAAGATGAAGTTAAATAAGGGGAATAGTGGGAGGTGGTTCAATGCTATAGCGGTTTCCCAGAATGTGCTGCCGAAATTGTCAAATCATGCACTGCGGAGAAGTGGAGAAGACAGGGCATCATGATGAGGGGGTGGCATGACGATTCTGTTCTGTAACGCATTCTGGCAACGCGTAACCCGATACAGAAAAAAAAGAGGAGAAAAAACATCAGCAGAGTGGTTTTGGAATTATTATTGCCAAAACCAGGGGGGCATGTGTTATCGCCATATTTTGGCCAAAGGAGGAGATGGGCCGTAATCAAGATGGGCTTGGAAGATACATATATGCAACGTGTTGTTGAAGCGGCCTCGTGCGTGGAATTGGGCTAAATTGCCCGTGTATCTTATGTTGTAGTAGGTTACGTTTTGGTTTAAGTAAAGAGATAGGATTGCTAGGTTTATTCCAAAGATAGAAAGTCTCCGGACTATAAATATGTACCTAAGGTTATTGAGAAAAGGAGGACGATCACGTTCACAAAAAACACAATCTCGGCGCATCGCCACCCCTTGTTTCTAGGGTTTCTTTCGGGTAAGTGTCATGCTGCCTAGATCGCATCTTGCGATCTAGGCAGTATCTACTTATGCGTTATTTGGTGTTACTCGTACTGAAGCCGTGTTGATGGCGAGTATCACTATTATCATAGATTTGTTTAGGCTAGCATCGGTACCTTTTTGCTATGATCGTTTGGTTATGCTACCTCTAGTTATCTCGCCGCCTTTGCACCTTTTCCCGGGTGTAAGGGTGGCATCTTGCTTGATCTTTATTTAAGTCGATTTGATCTGTTATAGTTGTGCCTTGTTCTCCAAGGTTTAGTTTGATATCCATATGATCAGGCCTTACAAACGGGTTGAACGATCCAGTAATATGTAAGATATGGTTTGCCAATCCGAGAGGAGTTGTTCCGGGAATTGACTTTACGTTGGTTTTTAGGCCTTCTCTAGGGTTAGTTTTCTATCATCTTTTGTATCTACCAGGCTCAACTACGTGTAGGATGTTCCAATTATGTGGTGAAAACGTTAAACTGTCGTAGATCGATTTGACTTGTATTGATGAAGCAAAACCCCATGTTATCGTAGATCTAATGCAGAACCATGGGATAATCGGCTCTAGGAGCCGATTCACAGGGAAACCTGAAAGCCGGTCACGGCTTGAATTTTACGTATGTTTGTTTGCCATGCAGGAAACCAATCGAAGCAATCTTTCACCTTCCTGATCAGGTATAGGTCAGGTGGCACGCCCTCGAACCAGCCAGGACATGTGCCGGAGTTTTGCGGGCCGTTGCCCGAGGGACCAGGGCCCACCAGCAGTCCTAGGAGCCTCCCGGCTCTCCGTGTTGCCCGTCGCTGCTCGCCGGTGGGTTTTGGCGGGCAACAGGACCCATCGCTTTTTTTTATTGGTTTCACTTCAATCCATTTTGTGAACTTGTCCACCATAACCAATATGTGGGTCATTCCTCCTCGTGCCGGCTTAAATGGTCCCACCATATCTAAACCCCATACAGAAAATGGCCAAGTGATGGGGATTGTTTTTAACTCGGCCGATGGCATGTGTATTTTGGTTGCGTATCTCTGACACCCATTGCATTTTTCAACTAATTCTTTTGCTTATTTCAATGCCGTCGGCCAATAAAATCCATGCCTGAATGATTTGGCTACCAAGGCACGAGATGAGGCATGGTGCCCACATTCTCCTTGGTGTATATCTAGGAGGATCTCCTGACCTTCTGCCGAACTCACACACTTCTGCAACACGCTTGTGACGCTTATTTTATATAGCTCATTGTTTATGATTGTATAAGCTTTTGCTCTCCTTACAGTTTGTCTAGCTAATACCTCATTACTCGGCAGCATCGAGTCTTTTAGGTAAGAGAATATGGGTTGCGCCCATAGCGGTGTGACTTTTTCTGGTATGACCTCACTGTCTATTTCCATGTTTTCTACCGACATACCTATCTCGGCTTTCCCCATGATTGTGCTTACTTCGGCTGTCCTCCTCTTGGGGGGTTCCGAGTTACATTGCTGATCTACTTCCATCGGCGTGTTATCTTCTGCTGAATTTGTCGGGATAAAGATAGACTCGGATTCTGGTGATGGGATTATTGATGGTTTCCTGAGGTGTTCCAGGGAAATACCCGGAGGAATTGATTGCCGGGTTGATCCTAGTTTTGACAACGTGTCTGCGGCATCATTTTCTGCCCGAGGTATGTGGTGAAATTCACATCCTTCAAAGTATCCACTGATCTTTTGCACATGAAATCTGTATAAAGCCATATTAGCATCTAATGCGTCCCAACTGCCTGAGACTTGTTGTACTACCAGATCCGATTCGCCATAGCACAAGATTCGGCGTATGCCAATTTCTTTTGCTACTTTCAATCCATGGACCAGTGCTTCATATTCGGCTACGTTGTTGGATGCAGCAAAATGTATTTGTATCACATACTTCAGTTGGTCTCTTTTAGGCGAGGTTAACACTATTCCTGCCCCCAAACCATTCCTTAGTTTGGAACCATCAAAATGCATAGTCCAATAATTTGGGTCTGGCAATGGTGGCTCATACTGCACCTCGGCCCAGTCCACGAAAAAGTCGGCGACCGCCTGATATTTGATTGCATCTCTCCTATCAAATTGTGGAGCGTACGGTGACAACTCGATTGCCCATTTTGCTATTCGGCCACTTGCATCTTTGTTGCTCAATATGTCGGCTATGGGCGCCTCACAGATCACTTTGATGGGATGCTCTTCGAAGTAATGTTTAAGCTTTTTCGCCGACATATATACCCCATAAGCCATCTTCTGATAATGTGGGTAATTCTGCTTTGAAGTGGATAACACCTCACTTAAATAATACACCGGCCTCTGAACCGACTTACCATCTTCAAGTCGTTCCACTACGACTACAGCACTCACTACTCTGTTAGTAGCCGCTACATAGAGTAACATAGGCTCTTTTGATAATGGAGAAGCCAAAATTGGTGCTGTGACCAACATCTTTTTCAACTCATGAAATGCGGTGTCCGCTTGTGGAGTCCAAATGAATTTATCTGATTTCTTCATCAGCTGATAGAGTGGTAGCGCCTTCTCTCCTAGCCGACATACAAACCGGCTAAGCGAGGCCAGACAACCCGTGAATTTTTGTACATCATTTAAACATCTTGGCAATTCCATTCTTTCTACTACCTTTATCTTTGTTGGGTTGGCCTCTATACCTCGGCTAGGTACAAGAAAACCGAGTAATTTTCCTGCTGGCACGCCAAATGTGCATTTTTCTAGATTAAGCTTCATTCGGAACCTTCTCAGGTTCGCGAAAGTCTGCCGTACATCTTCTAGTAACGTTTTGCTTTCCTTGGTTTTGATGACCACGTCATCTACATATACTCGTACATTTTTTCCTATCTGATCGTGTAGACATTTTTGCATGCATCTTTGATATGTCGCTCCTGCGTTTCGCAGGCCGAATGGCATTGTGCGATAGCAATAAGCCCCGTACGAGGTAATAAACGCGGTCTTTATTTGATCGGCCGGATTTAACGGTATCTGGTGGAAACCAGAATACGCGTCTACAAATGACAATAACTCACAACAGCGGTCGAATCAATGACTTGGTCTATTCTAGGCAATGGAAAAGGATCTTTTGGACACACCTTGTTCAGGTTGGTGTAATCGATACACATTCGCCATACAATGGCTACATTGGGATCATCGTTCTTCTTCTCTACGAGCACCGGATTCGACAACCAATCCGGATACAGCACCTCCATGATGAACCCGGCCGCGAGGAGCCGAGCTATTTCATCTCCTATTATTTTTCTCCTGTCTTCGGCGAAGCGGCGGAGAGGTTGCTTCACCGGCCTTGCTCCTGGCCTTACGTTCAAAGAGTGCTCAGCCAACTCCCTCGGAACACCTTGCAGGTCTTGAGTTGACCATGCAAATATGTCCCGATTCTCGCGGAGGAAGTTGGTGAGCTCGCTTTCCTATTTAGCGTCCAGGCCTGCACCAATAGTAACAGTACGCTCCAGGAATTGCTCATCGATCTGAAATTTCTTCGTTTCTTTAGTCGGTTGAAAAGAGACACTGCCATGCGGGTTGGCTAGCGCCGGCATGTTCAGCTGTGCCGACTGAGCGAGGGCTGCTACCTCTTGAATCCTTCTCTTTTCTCTTGCTATAACCAATGATTCGGCCAAATTTGACCCGGCTGAAGCACATTCCATTGACTTCTTGTAATCCCCTGCCACTATTATTACTCCTTGTGGTCCGGGTAGCTTCATTTTCAGATAACTTACATGACAACTGCCCATGAATTTGGCCAATGCTGGCCGGCCGAGTAAAGCATGATAGCAACTTTCTAGATCCACCACCTCAAACTCTAAGTTTTCTGCTCTGCAGTTATCCCTTGTGCCGAATAACACATCCACTCGGACCTTACCAATGGGTTCACATGAAAGTCCTGGCACTATTCCATGGAAAGTGGTCCTCGTGGATTGCAACATGTTCTGCGATATTCCGAGTTTATGCATGGTATCTTTGTACATGATTTTGATACTGCTTCCGTTGTCAATGAGTACTTTTGAGAACTTCACATTGATGCTCGGTCCAACAAATGTTGGGTCTAATACAAGTGCATATGACCCAGGATTCGGCATTATCTTGGGATGATCCTTTATGCTCCAAGTTACTTCTTGATCCGACCAAGGCATATATCTTGGTACTGCCGGCATAACTGCATTTACTTCCATATGCCGGCGCTGCACACTCTGCTTGTCTTGTTGTTCCGTTGTGAACACGCAATAAGACTGATGATGTTCTCTGTAATCATTGCGTCCAGTACTCGTCGGATTCGTCCTTCCATCCTGGACTTGGTTCATCACTTGATGTACCGTGTCTCTCTGATCCGAGTTATCATACCTCGGGGGAGGGGGCGGTAACATCAGTTGCTGTGCATTTGCTCCAGTCAACTGTGGTTGATGCTGCTGATGTACTTGATGGGGTGCCTGAACTCCTGCGGGGTTCCCCATTGCATTTTTCATCCATGCACATTGGCGGGTCGTATGGTTGGCTGGCCTGGATGGGTTTGACGTGTGAAATTTGCACGGCTGATCTAACATGGATTCGAACGTGTATTTCGGCCTCTCCTGCCACTGTTTCTTTTTTCTGGGGTCCACTGCCTTTTTCCTTCATTCTTTGGTGTCCACTGCTGAGGTCCATTCTTCTGCCGTTGAGTTGCTCCGTGACTCGGCTGATCTTGTGCTACTGTCGCCACTTGGGCCGAATTATATCTATAATCCGGCCTTTCCTCTCTTCTTCTTCCTCTGAAATCACTACGCCTGGACGACCCGGCCAAATCTCTTGCATAATGGTCATGTTGCTCGCGATGATCCGCCGACATTAATTCTGGTTGCGTTGGGTCTCCTAATGCGTAGGAGTCTGCTATTCTGATAGTTTCTGCCAGTGTGGTCGGCATATCTCTTTGCAGACGTTGCCACAACACGCTGCCATAGCGGCATCCTTGCGCGAACCAAGCTATTGCTTGCGATTCTATAACCCCTTCACATGAGTTTCTCAGGTTGCACCACCGAGTTAAAAATTCTCTATCTGTTTCATTCGGCCTCTGCTTGCACATGGCTAACTGTTGTGGTCTGTTTGGCCTCTTGTATGTGCTGGTAAAGTTGCTGACAAACATTTCCTCACAATCCAGCCAACAGTTGATACTGCCCGCTGGTAGATTATTCAGCCACACCCTGGCTGGTCCTTCCAGCATTTGTTGTACGTACCGTACCGCCCATCGTAAGTTTCCACCCGCTATTTTCACAGCAGTGGCATAATCAATCAACCAGTCCTGCGGTTTGGTGCTCCCATTAAAGGTTTCCGTGCCCCTTGCTAGCTGAAAATTTGGCACAGGCGGTTCGCCCATGATCCGTGGTCCAAAGCATGTCGGCCCTGGTGGACCCTGTTCTTCCAACAATTCGGACCGATATAGCCGATCCAGCTTTACTCTTGCATCATTTGATGGCAAATCCCTGTACAGAATTCTATCTTGTACCCCATAGTGGTTGTTTCCGCCATGGATCGCATACTCCATCTCGAAATAACCATAATTGTATCTCTCATTAATTTGATGGTGGCGAGCTGGCCTTGTTTCTCTTTCCTGCCGGGGTTCATGCCTTGGTTGCGGGTTGAGCGGCAGCTCTCTTCTTACTTCGACCGGGGTATTGTTCTCATGATTGCCTCTTGCGGGTTCTCTTCTGCCGAGATCTCCATTGCCTTGGCTTCCGCCATCTTTTTCCACACGGCCGTGGTTCCTCTCCCCACTGTTACCTCGGCTTGCATTGCCTCTGTTCTCATTTGCCTTTCCAGCCATTGCCGGATCATACGGAACAATCTGCTTGTTCCTCTTTCCTGAGTTTACTGCTTTGTCCCTTCGTGCATTATTTCCGGGTGAAGATGCTGCTGCCACGGATAAGGCAGGTGCTGCCCCTGCCGAGTGAACCATTCGCGAGGCCCCCTGCCTCTCCGGGTTTGTTCTGAGCATTTCTTTGTTTTGCTGGTTCGCGATGCGCACCAGCTCATTCACTCTTTCCTGTTGTTTCTGTCGGGCTTCCCTGGTCAACCCCTCTAATTCCAATGCTGTGGCATTTGCCGCTCTCAGGTTCTTTGCTGGGGTACTGTACCTCGGCAAACCCAAGTCAACTGATTCCGCCCTATGAGCATCATTCTCTTTGTTGATATCATCCATGAGGTTCTTCCCCCTTAATCTTAATTCGTCCACCCGCTCGGGTGCGACATCAAGCTTATTAGCTTTGGCATATTCTCTCAGGGTCCTGTTCAGGGACTCCCGCAAGGCCGATACCTTTTTGGCCTCTACCAGCACCTTTTGCCTGGTTTCTTCTAACTCAGCCTGAGCATTTGCCGGATCAAGTATCGGCGCTACAGGTGTAGTCAAGTTTTCTATGGTCGCCTGAAGAATGTTCTCTGGCCTTTCCAGAGGTGGCCCTCTTACTCTTGGTGCTTTTGGGGTGGTGTCCTGCACCTCGGTCGGGTTGGTCACTGGCGGGATTACCTCGGTGGGTTATGGTGCGGTCTGCCTGGGTGCGCCTTGTACACCTGTGGCGGGTTCCCTGCTTGACCCGGCTGCTGTTGCTCCTGTTTGCACTCCGTCAGCGACCATCACCTCGACGCTGCCTGCAGGACGTGCTCTGGGCGGACGGCTTGCTGCGTTAAGAGGTGGCTCTCCTGCAACAACAACTCGGTGAGGATAAACGCCGGAGATGTCGACGCCGACGTAAACCTTGTGCTCGCCCAGGCTGATGAAGACACCATTACGCGGGGGAGTTTTCCCCCTGAAGCTCCTTGCATTGTCGCTGACATAGTCACAGAGACCAAATCTCTGGACCAAGCCAGAAACAACGCGCTCGCCTGTGTTGATGAAGTTTCCCGTCCGGATCATAACTCCAGCTAGCACCGCTGCCGGCCCCACGGTGGGTGCCAACTGTCGTGGTGGTATCACGGCAGATGCCATGGGTAGGCTAAAGTATGGGGCCAATAGATGCTAGAGGGATCTGGGGAGGGAAGATGTAGTTGATTCTACACACAGAAGACTAAGGCAAAGATCTTTATTTCTTCTTCCTTGGGCTACAAGTGCTCCTTGAGCTGTATACAGGGAGAAGAGAAGAACTTTTCCAGCCTAACGGCTCTAACCTCAGTCGATCCCCCCTTCTGAGTCCAAGCCTCTCCTTATAAAGGAGAGCCCTGGGTTCCTCTAGGGCTGACGTGGCAAGCATATTCGAGGAATATGCTTGTCCCAATATAGTAGTTCGGCGCCCCCCTTTCCCTGTCGCCCCTCTAACGACGGCAAGGTTCCAGAGGGCCCCTCCTGTGCGCCTCGGTCTTCTGGACTGTCACCTCCGTGACCTCCTCCTGCCTCTCTGTCGCTCTGCGCCTTTGTCCGTAGCGCTTGGCTCTGCTCAGATTCTCCCCAGCTTGCAGCTAGGGTTTGACTTCAGGCTTCTCCTTCTCCTGCAAGCTTCATACCATTCGGTCCTTCCTTGCATAGCTCAGATCATCCTTCACCTGCATCAAGATCACTCAGGCTAACCCGGCCGACTTACGTAATATCTCGGCCGGGTAATGTCTTAATATACATATACGGGCCTCTCGCCTCCATATGTCGGCCGACTTCTACAGGATTCGGCCAACTTAGACTGTAACTCGGAAACCAGACGGGGATCATACCTTCGTCTTTCCCCGTCTTTAACCTATCCGGGGTCACCCCCCCAACACACTTGGTAAAAGGATGAGAAGGAGAAGGAGAGAGTCCCACACGCGCGCTCCTCCTCCGCCGCCCGCCTCGTCACGACGCGCGCGCGCCGCGGGTTGGGGGTTGCGGGAATCTCGCCGAGCCGAGTTCTTTTTTTCCATTCATGACTGTTATATAAACGGGTGTTTAGAATTTCAGTGGAGGTTTAATTCGAACTAAGTGGAGGCTATTTGGCTTCGGTCGCTGCCTGTTCGTTTCCTCCTGTTCCCTTGTCTACCCGTGCCTATAAGAGCGAAAGGTCGCTCCTTTCCTCAGGCATCTATCAGAACCATCGCCTCCAAGTTCCAGAGCACTGAGCTGCCAACAGTTCCTCCCCATCCCCTCTTAAGGTGTGCACCGCGAGCGGGGACAGTAGGCCTCCGGAACCCCGCTGCTTCGAGTCCTGTACGGGAGAAGGACGATAAGGTCTTTAGGGAGAGATATCGGCGCGACTACTGGCTTCGTCACGGACTCCATCACGAAGAGCGACTACGGCGACGTCTTCCCCGACGAGGACTTCTTCCCCGACATCAGCACCCTCTTCATCGACGACATGGCCAACGACGGTTCCAACGCCGGTGGTTCTTCTTCTGCTACTGTCGTGTATATCTTCTTTCTCAATCTTGTTCTGATCATATCTAAAGTGTTACGCCTTACAGCTTGTTTGGTTATATGCCTTAATATGTATTCGCTATTTCACATGATTAGTATATTTCCTATTATTCTAATCATGTTTTATCTAGCGTTTATTATGGATAATTCGCTTGGTAAATTGCTCTTATATTCAACAATCCAAAAACCTTATTTCACGCAATTTGCCCCAAGTGGCTTTGTTGCTTCTATGAAGCCACCTGTGTTCGAAGGTGTGAATTACAAACGATGGCGTGCGAGAGCAGTGCTCTGGTTTTAGACCATGAGCTGCTATAACGCCATCTATGGCGCACCTGAGGGAGAACTTAATCCCGCTCACGAAGAGGCGTTCCAAAAACTTGATACCACTTTCAAGGCTGCCTTGATCAACATTCTTGGCGACAATATTGTCGACTCATATCTGTCATTTAGCAATGGCAAGGATATGTGGGATGCGCTCGAGAGAAAATTTGGAGTCTCCGATGCTGGCAGTGAACTGTATGTCATGGAACAATTCTATGACTATAAGATGGTTGAGGACCGCCCCATTGTGGAGAAGGCTCATGAGATATAGTCACTTGCTAGGGAGCTTGAGCACTTCACTTGTGTGTTACCGGACAAGTTTGTTGCCAGAGGCATTATTGCCAAACTTCCGCAGTCATGGAGGAATTTTGCTACTTCTCTTAAGCACAAGAGACAAGAGTTCTCCGTGACGGATCTCATAGGGACTCTTGATGTGGAAGAGAAGGCGAGAGCAAAAGACACACGTGCTCGAGGTACCGAGGGAGGTTCTAATGCCAACCTGGTACAGAAAAGGAACTTCCAGCCTCACAAGTTCAAGAACAAAGGCAAGTTTGACGACAAAGGAAAGTTCGATGGAAAGAACAAGGCCTCACAGTCCACCAGCTTCAAGAAGAAGACTGATAAGAGTAAAGGTGCTTGTCATGTGTGCGGTGATCCTAATCATTGGGCTCCTGCTTGTCCCAACCGCTTTGACAAGCGCCAGCATGGGAAGGGCAGCAAGACTGCTAATGTTGTCATGGGCGACGTTGAGATGAAAGATGTTGGGTATGGTATATTACCTACTGTTCTTTCATTATGTCATTCTCCTGATTGGTGGATTGACACGGACGCTAATGTACATGTATGTTCTGATATTTCCATGTTTTCTTTATATCAGGTAAGAGGGACTCAAACCGTGCTGATAGGGAACGGCTTGCATGCTTCTGTTCATGGTGTTGGTACGGTCGATCTGAAGTTCACTCCGGGAAAGACCGTGCGCCTGAAGAACGTGCATCATGTTCCCTCAATAAATAAAAATCTTGTTAACGGATCTCTTCTGTGTCGAGATGGCGACAAGATTGTATTCGAGTCCAATAAATTTGTAATTTCGAAATATGGAACCTTTGTTGGTAAAGGCTATGAGTGCGGAGGCTTGTTCCGCTTATCTCTGTCAGACATTTGTAATAAAGTTGTTAATCATATTTACACGAATTTTGAATCAAATGTCTGGCACTCTCGTCTTTGTTATATTAATTTTGGTTGTATGACGCGGCTAGCCAAAATGAATTTAATCCCTGATTTCACAACTTTTAAGGGATCTAAGTGCCAAGTCTGCGTGCAAGCTAAACAACCTCGCAAGTCACATATGACTGCAGAACTGAGAAATTTAACACCACTAGAGCTCATACATTCTGATCTTTGTGAGATGAATGGTGTGTTGACAAAAGGTGGAAAGAAATATTTCATGACTTTGATCGATGACTCTACGAGATATTGTCATGTGTATCTTCTGAAATCAAAAGATGAGGCTTTGAGTTTTTTCAAAATCTATAAAGCTGAGACAGAAAATCAACTTGATCGAAAGATTAAGAGGCTTAGGTCTTCTCGTGGTGGAGAGTACTTTTCCAACGAGTTTGATTCCTTTTGTGCGGAACATGGCATAATTCATGAGAGGACGCCTCCCTACTCACCCCAGTCAAATGGAGTAGCCGAAAGAAAGAACCGTACTCTAACAGATTTGGTTAACGCCATGTTAGACACATCGGGTCTTTCTAAGGAATGGTGGGGGGAGGCACTATTGACCGCGTGTCATGTCCTAAACCGAGTTCCCACAAAGAACAAAGAAATTACTCCATTCGAAGAATGGGAGAATAAAAGATTAAAACTCTCTTACTTACGTACTTGGGGTTGTTTGGCAAAGGTTAATGTACCAATCCCCAAGAAGCGCAAGCTTGGACCAAAAACCATTGATTGTGTTTTTCTGGGCTATGATTTTCATAGCATTGGTTATAGATTCTTGATAGTAAAATCTGAAGTGCCTAAAATTCATGTCGGTACAATCATGGAGTCGACTGATGCGACTTTCTTTGAGGATATCTTTCCAATGAAGGATAAACCTAACTCATCAAATCCGGAGATACCTAGTTCAGCTAATCAGGAATTTGCTACATTCTCTGAACCTACCATTCCAATTGAACACTCTGAAAGTCCTAAGGAGGATGATAATGAAATTACTAAAAGGAGCAAGAGACAAAGGACTACAAAGTCTTTTGGTGATGATTTCATTGTGTACCTTGTCGATGACACTCCCACTTCCATTTCAGAGGCTTATGCATCTCCTGATGCTGACTACTGGAAGGAAGCTGTTCATAGTGAGATGAATTCCATCTTAGCTAATGAAACATGGGAGATCACTGATCGTCCTTATGGGTGCAAACCTGTAGGATGTAAATGGGTGTTTAAGAAGAAACTAAGGCATGATGGTACTATTGAGAAGTACAAGGCAAGGCTTGTGGACAAGGGTTATACCCAAAAGGAAGGTGAAGACTTCTTTTACACTCACTCACCCGTAGCAAGGTTGACCACCATTCGAGTACTACTTTCTCTAGGTGCCTCACACGGTCTTCTCGCTCATCAAATGGACGTTAATACAGATTTCCTAAATGGAGAGTTGGATGAGGAAATTTATATGGATCAACCAGATGGTTTTGTAGTAAATGGTCAAGAAAGAAAAGTGTGCAAGCTACTAAAGTCTTTATATGGTCTTAAACAAGCACCTAAGTAGTGGTATGAAAAATTTGATAAAACCTTAACCGCTGCAGGCTTTGTTGTAAACGAAGCTGACAAGTGTGTATACTATCGCCATGGTGGGGGCGAAGGAGTTATTCTATGTTTGTATGTTGATGACATACTGATCTTTGGGACCAACCTTACTGTAATTGAGGAGGTCAAGGATTTATTATCTCAGTCTTTTGAGATGAAGGATCTAGGAGTAGCTGATGTTATCTTGAACATCAAACTATTGAGAGATGATGATAGTGGGATCACACTGCTTCAGTCTCACTATGTGGACAAGATTTTGAGTCGCTTTGGGTATAGCGACTGCAAGTCTTCTCCAACACCGTATGATCCTAGTGTGCTACTTTGAAAGAATCGAGGCACCATTAGAGATCAATTGACATACTCTCTAATAATTGGCTCGCTTATGTACTTGGCTAGCGTGACAAGGCCTGACATCGCGTTTGCTGTTAGCAAACTCAGTCGATTTTTTTCAAATCCTAGAGATGATCAATGGCAAGCTCTTGAAAGAGTCATGCGCTATCTAAAAGGCACTGCAAGCTATGGCATTCACTATATCGGGTATCCTAGGATACTGGAGGGTTATAGTGATTCAAATTGGATATCTGATGCTGATGAGATAAAGGCCACGAGTGGATATGTGTTTACACTTGGTGGTGGCGCTGTTTCTTGGAAGTCTTGCAAGCAGACCATCTTAACGAGATCAACTATGGAAGCAAAACTCACAGCACTAGACACGGCCACTGTTGAAGCAGAGTGGCTTCATGAACTCTTGATGGACTTACCTGTGGTTGAAAAAACCTATACCCGCAATTCCAATAAACTGTGATAATCAAACTGTGATTATTAAGGTGAACAGTTCTAAGGATAATATGAAGTCCTCAAGACATATGAAGAGGAGACTAAAATTTGTCAGGCAAATGAGAAACTCTAGAGTTATTGCATTGGATTATATCCAAACAGCTAAGAACCTGGCAGATCCCTTCACAAAGGGACTATCACACAATGTGATAGAAAATGCATCGAAGGAGATGGGTATGAGACCCACACTATGAGTTTTCCACAGTGGCAAACCAATCTATGTGATCGGAGATCCCGTGAATTAGAATTGGGAGACAAGCTGTTGGTAGACTGAGAGGAAAGTATCCCCACTTTAATGAACACCACTCCGTGAAGATGCAATACTTTCCTATTCTGCACGGCAGGTTGATTTTATCTTAATGTGTTCTAAATCGCTTAATCTTAAGAAGATATGTTGTACTGCAGAACATCTGTTGAAAAACACACCTATATGAGTCCGACTGTCAAACGTTGCAGTCTATGAGAGTTGGGTGCTCTCTAATAAACTCATGAAAGGCCATGGAGTATGACGCATAAGATCCACCCGCGGGGAAGTCCCACGGTAGCCCAGTATCGGTCAAGGCTTCGTGTGAAGCTAGGTTGCAGCAAACTTGCAGTTCAAGGCATAGTCCATTGTACAAGTCGCAGCCTAGTGTAGCATAGAATTCTAGGTGGAAGTTCAACTTAACAGTCTCCACTACAGTACCGGTATATAAACAGTGTTTTGGAACCAAAGGCAAATTACATGTGCCTCTGGGATCTGGTGGGTGATTGTTGGAATTTTGGCCCAAATAGCCTAGCCCTTTTTCCATTCCAATAATTCCTGAAAATCCTAGAGGCCCATGTGGCCCATTCATGCATGGCAAGAGGTGGGACAAAAGTTTAGTCACACATTGCTAGTTGAAGGAGGTTTTCACCAGCTTATAAGGGAGGCTCTCCTACCACTTGGTAAAAGGATGAGAAGGAGAAGGAGAGAGTCCCACACACGCGCTCCTCCTCCTCCTCCGCCGCCCGCCTCGTCTCGCCTCGCCACGCCACGCCTCGTCACGACGCGCGCGCCGCGGGTTGCGGGAATCTCGCCGAGCCGAGTTCTTTTTTGCCACGCATGACTGTTATATAAACGGGTGTCCAGAATTTGAACAGTCTGCTAATGAGTTTTAAATACGACTAAGTGGAGGTTTAATTCGAACTAAGTGGAGGTTGTTTGGCTTTGGTCACTGCCTGTTCGTTTCCTCTTCCGACGTCGACAGTAGGCCTCCGGAACCCCGCTGCTTCGAGTCCTGTACGGGAGAAGGGCGATAAGGTTTTTGGGAAGCGCTATCGGCGTGAATACTGTCTTCTTCACGGACTCCATCACGGAGAGAGACTGCGACAACGTCTTCCCCAATGAGGACTTCTTCCCCGACATCAGCACCCTCTTCATCGACGACATGGCCAACAACGGTTCCAATGCCGGCGGTTCTTCTTCTGCTACTGCCGTGTATATCTTCTTTCTCAATCTTGTTCTGATCATATCTAAAGTGTTACGCCTTGCAGTTTGCTTGGTTATATGCCTTAATATATATTAGCTATTTCACATGATTAGTATATTGTCTATTATTCTAATCATGTTTTATCTAGCGTTTATTATGGATAATTTGCTTGGTAAATTGCTCTTATATTCAACACCTCTTACTAGAAATCCTACAAACTTGTAGTGCAGAAAATCAATCCATGATATTTTGGAGAGTCTACTTCTTTGAACCAAATGGCCTTTATAAGCAAAATTCATATGCCGTTAAAATCCTATAAAAATAGAAATTCTTTAAACGGGAAAAGACCTTAGATGTGAATCTTTGTTCTAGACCGGAGACAAGAAGAAAACTTCCTCCTAAAATAATTCTATTTGCATGTCGCACGTTTGAAAACAAACTGTGAAGGTTTTACACAATTGCACTGTTGACCTTTTGTTTTTGAAAATGGAGGGGATACCTCTAGTCTCTGCGTCAAAATGATGCACACATTCTTATTTATTAATTATTCAGCATAGTCTTACCAATAAAACACAGATATCAATATGAAGCCACCTTACCAAAGATCCTATAAACTTGATGAAGGGGGGCAGACTCACAAAACCTATAAACTTGATGAAGGGGACAATCATGTTGGACGCACCAGCGCACATGCTCCAGAAGTCGCCATCGCCATCTTCCGCCGACCCATCTTTGAGACAAGAATCAAGGCATGACCTTCCCAGACCTGACGCCAACATCGCCACGTTGCTAGACATCGCCACCGTCCTACGCACGTCCATCATCACAAGCCCTCCTTTGAGACCTCGATGCACCATGCCGCTAAGAACCGCCGTCGTTGACTCGGTAGATGCAACACCGCTCCACCTTGATCACCAGACAAGAAGCACATGGAGACCGGCCTCCAGCCACCAAAGCCATTCACTTGCACATCCACTCGATGTATTTCTCCAAAGATGATGCCCCATGAGGGTGACGATGTAGGAATGTCGCCATCAACTGATCCGGAAAGCCCGAATCTAGGGTTTTCCCCGGAATGCACATGGAACGAGAAACACCTCCACAACGCCATTAACAACGGATCCTCGCACATATCACCAACTGGGCCACCATATCCTCCTCGCTGCCATGCCCCAAGGGCGCACCTGGTACACCAAGGAGCTGTCACAAGGACGTCACCACCGCCCGAATCTCGTCACTATCGGGATGGAACATCGAAAGCAGAGGAGTCTGCTTCACTGCACAACCAGCGTCATGGCCATGCACGCAATGAGGAACCCCATTTCTTCCCTAGCCACCACCGTTCCGAGGCTGCCACCCCGACAATCCGACTCTACATCACACATCTATTGTCCAGAGCCGACCGACGCACTCGGTCTGGAGGTCCCCCACCACGAGATGGCCCCAGGTGCGGTGGCCCAGCATACCACTAATATTGTAGTAAAAAAATCGTTGATATAACACTCATGGAACACCGTTCCTCAAATATTACACCCCTCAAAGTGGTACACTAAAAACATCACAGATCCAATAATTACAACTTATTATCATTACAAGTCAAAATTCTAAACGACTTTGAGACTTTCTTCGATACTACGAGAATATCCCGATGACTACTAACTAAACCTTACACAACTTAAGAATATTGGAAATTAACAAATTAACATAATATGTAATTAACAACTCATTGAAAAGTTCTAGAATTTGCTTAGCTCCACTACACTATTCTAGACTAGGCCTCACTTCCTCGGTTCTGTGAGTAATGATGTAGCCAACATATTCTATGCTTATGGCTATGTTCTCCGCAATTGAAGCAGACTACATTGAAGTAGCTCTCTTTTGCCTTTGAGTTACATTCTCCTTGCCAGAGTTTAGTCCCTCACTCATAACTACTGTTGCCTTCCCCTTCTTCCTGTTCCCTGCTACTTGTTGTTGTCCTGTCCCTCTTCTCCGCCTCTTGGTGCTCTGGTGGTCGGATTCAGGTGGGAGGTGGTGGAGGAGAGAGGGGATATCCATAAATAAGGCCTCTTCTTGCAGATATGGCAGTCAAACTTTGCGATGGAGAGCCCCTTCTGGTGCTTGTCATGGTGGCGAGCTCAGAAGTGATCCCCTGCATCTCGATGCCCGACGGACGCATATGTAGTAGGAGAGGACAACAACTTCTCCTCGGAGGTTCCCAATGGTGACAAGCTCGTCTTCGTTCCTCATGTCGAAGGGCGACCCCTCCACTCTCAAGCGACGGTGACAGTTGTTTTCGACTGCTGTCTTTAGGTGCTAATCAACCTCCAGGCTTGTGTGACATTTTAGAGCCCCCTAGCGTTGGTTGAGTTTGCTCCCGCCTCCATGTCCCAAGTGGTTTCGTCCCCGGCGACAGCAAGGTCGGCTGCATCGCGTCCTTGCGTAGTGGAGTAGGAGTTGGACCTGATTGCTTTTGCTATGTTTTTCCTGAGATCCTTAGTGCAAAATGTAAGGGCTGGTTTGTAATCTTTTATTTTTCTGAGTCCTTTTATGTAAGAGTAACTCCACCAACAAAAATGAATAAAGCTCTAGGTCCTTTGAGACCTTCCCCTGTTCAAAAAATTTGAATCTAATTCTTTGGAGTTTATCCAGGCTTTAAACAGAGTGATTGAAGTTTGGAGCCCACAATCTGCTATTTTGGTAGAGTGCTTCGCGAAAGCTAGTTTGTTGAATGATGTTGTTTTTATGCATTGTACTAGGGATGCTAATCAAGTTGCGCACCATTTAGCTAAGCATAAATGGTTGCCCATTGTTGAATGGGATTGTGCTTATCCAGTCGAAAGAGAATGTTGTATGGGATGGCAACCCACAAGATTCCTATTACCATTTATAATTTGAGATGTGACAATCTTATCAAATAAATAAAGCGCCATGTGTCATTCCTTAAAAAACACTCAGGACTAGGGACACGTCGGACCCACCTTTGAGTGGATTTTTTCTCCTTTCTCCGTCTTCTCTCCCGTCTCTTTCTTTCCAGCGAGTAACGGAGGCCCGTCCGTCCCATAAAAATACGAGAACAGAGGTCGTCGGTAGCCGGCCAACCCCTCTACCCAGCCCCTGCGTGCCTCACATTTTCTGCTCCCCTGCGCTTCGCCTCCACCATGGAAAAAGCGCCAATAGTCCCAGGTCATAAGAGCCATTAGTCTCGGTTTCGCATCCGGAACTACTATATCGGGACTAAAAGTCCCTACCGCTAGTCCTGGTTTGTTACGATCCGAGACTAGAAGCCACCACGTGGCCGCTCTACGGAGCGCAGGGACGTAGAACCTCTAGTCCCGGGCCGCAGGACTAAATGAGTTCCTGTTGCGACAGATATTCGTGTGTTTCTCTGCCGCGACACGATTCTGTGTTTTCATTTTGTTTTTTCCATTTTGTTCCTTTTTCAATTTGTGTTTCATTATAATTTCAAACATGTTTCCGTACACTTATTCTACGCTACTACATACATAGTATACGTTGATGCATATTCGATCTATTGCGAGCATATACATATACAATATTCAATTATATCAAAAGGAAGGAAACGTTTGAAATTATATGATCATTAATGATATATCATATTAATTACATGGATATCACTAAAGCATATCGAGTTCCGTGTCCTCCACATAATGTTCTCCCTTTACATCAAGGACCTCTTTCATCAGAAATCCCGTCAATTCCTCTTGAATTGCTCGTACGCGCTATTCTGGCTCGAGATTCTCCCGCAAATTGTGAATATAATATGAATTAACTCTCCGCTCACTGGTCAACTCGCGAATGTACTCACAAACATAGAATCCACATAAATGAGTCCCCGGTGCCTGCTGCAACCCTTTCACCATTTTATAAGTTAGATCATCTTTGAATGAACCTACTATTTCCTATTTGAACCGTGTTCAACACCTGCTCGGCAAAAAAAATAAACAAAGGAGTTATTAGTTACTTGATATCAGGAAATGAACGAAAAGAACGATATAATGTGATAATGATTAAAATTACTTATGGAGTATTGATTTCATATCGCTCCACTTCTCTTGGTCCCAACTTAATGAGTTGTAGACTTCAACAAGTGACTTGTCAACTTAAATGTCTAGCAGGATCCAGTGGAACCTGTAGAAGTTTACATAAGTAGACATGTATAACTCATAAATTACACTTAACATCGAGTAAGCAAAAATTTTTTGTACAAGACAGAAACACTCACTTGAAGTTGTAAGGAAATAGTATTTTATTAACGTAATTATGCTCAATTAAAAACATGCATAGGTCTTTCTCCATGTCCTTGGGGAGATTGTGTAACGTATATTCATTAATGATATATGGGTCAATGAATCCAACGTCTTATATTCTAACTCTTTTGCATTCAAACATCTTCATTCTGCAGAATATAATAGCGTACAAAAGGATATATAGTCATGGTAATATATTACCTGCAATGAACGAGCTGAGCTAGAGACTTAATTACAGAAATAAATCACTTACAGACAATAGCAACTGAGGATAGATTTGTCGAGGACGCGCTGATTGTATAACTGAAACAGTTCAGTCATTTGAATCTGTATCGAGTATTCTTTGAAGTGATGCTCCTTTCTAACGTCCACCGTAAAACATTCTTTCTGGTGCTTTTTTGTTTGCACAATGTACCATTTGTGCAGATTTCGCATATATGTTGATAGACACGCGATCTCCTCATGACTGACTAGAGGCTCCCCTTTGACATAACTCTGTGCTATCTCACCCATTGCTAGATCTTCATAGCCTAAATATTGACCAAGAGACATACCTCCGTCGGTAGCAAGTTCTGTGGCCCTGCTACAGTGATGTCAATTAGTCCAACAACAACCTTGGCTCCATGGTCCATTAGTCGTATGTTCATATCCATATCGTCTCTGAAGGCCTTGTCGGTATCGGAAATCACTATGAGCAGGGGGACCGATTGAATCTTATGTTGTCCGAGCTGGGCAATTTGTTTCCCGCATTTTTCACTTGTTCATTTTCCTCCTTTGCTTGCTTAATAATTTTGTGGTCATAGTCTTATTCCAGATTCATCGATATTTGGGATGGTTGCTCAAGAAAGGACTTAGCCCACTTTTTGGTTTTTAATCAAATACTGGCTTTGGCTTGGACTTTTTGGGTGTAAAAAAATCCTTTGTGTAGGAAGCTACCTCCTCAACGGTTTCCTCATCAATCTTGTCATAAGGTCTCTTGGGAAGAGCCGGCAAGATGTCGACTATCTTTGCCGTTTTACCTTTCTTCTGAGTAGGGAGCGGGGGAGCAGCGACCTTTTGTTTTTTCAACGAGGTAGTATTGCACGGAGGCGGAGATAGAGTATTGCGCGGAGGCGGAGATCGAGTTGATGTACTCATGCTGCAGCGATTGACATCAGGGTGGGGTGGACTTGGAGGTTGACGATCATCAGGGTAGGGTGGACTTGGATTCCTCAGAGTCGGTGGGCTTGGAGACGAGCCTGGAAACTTAATGTACTTCTTCCATAGAATGATGTGGTGCTTGACATCTCCCAGTTTCCTAAGGCCTTTAGGTGTAGATATGTCAATCTCTAGGTCCGCAAAATCCTCCACTAGGTCATCCACCGAGACACAAGCATAGCCAGGTGGAATCAGAAGTGAATGCTGGAGTGCTCCAGGTAGACGAGGTAAAGAAGTGTCGATCACCACCTTGAAGGACATGTTGTTCATTGGCTGATGTAGCTCACAATGTGTCCTCTCTCTGACATCATCCACGAGGTAGAGAGGCATCGGTGCATCATCCAGCAGTGCTTGATCATCAGACTGTACCTCCGCGGAAGCCATGCTTCTTCTCTACTGGCTATGATCCATTGCAGGATCATCATCACACGTCTGAGATGACCTTTGGCTAATTGCCTCCACCAGCTTCTTCATCCCAGCTATGTCCTCTTCTATCCTCCTGATCCGGTCTGCCTCCCGGTCCTTCTTTCTCTTATGACTTTTGTAACTATCATCATACTCGGAAAACCCTTTCTTCCACGTAACACTAACGCCTTTGCCTCGTGTTAGTCTACCTTTTTTAGGATTCCCAAGGCCGCGTGTTAGCTCGCCGTTCTCTCTGTCGGGCCGGAACAATACTGCTTGGGCCCAAACCCCCTAGGCGTGGGTGGGCCCACCCCGCGCCTGGGTAGGGTGTGGGCCCCCTGGCCGCCTCCTAGCCTCGCCTCTTCGCCTATAAGAAGCCCCCGATGCAGAAACCCTAGGCACCCGATCAAAACTCCACGAAACCTTCTATAGCCGCCACCACCGTCGTCCCTAGATCGGGGGGATCTGAAGTTCTTCCTGGCACCCTGCCGGAGGGGAGATCATCCCGGAGGCCTTCTTGTATGGTATGATGCGTGAGTAGTTCCACCTTGGACTATGGGTCCATGTAGTAGCTAGATGGTTGTATCTCCTCCTTGTGCTTTCATGTATAGATCTTGTGAGCTCTATTCATGATCAAGATCCAATCTATTTGTAATCATGCATGTTGTATTTGAGGGGATCTGATGGATATTGAGATTACTATGTCAGATTGATTAATGGTTTTGTCTTTATGATTCTATCATGTTTGTTTTGTTTGTGATCTTGCATGCTCTCCGTTGTTAGTAGCTATCTTGGCCAAGTAGTTGCTAGTGACTCCAAGAGGGGCTATTTATGCTCGATAGTGGGTTCATGCCTCTAGTTTCCAAGGGAAGTGACAGAAATCTCTTCGGTTGTAGATATGCTGTTGCTATTAGGGATAAAACAACGGTCTCTTTTTCATAGAACAAGTGGATTGTTTACCTCACACACTTTGCTTAAAGCAGTTGTCTGTTGCTTGCAACTTAATACTGGAGGGGGTTCGAATAATAACCTGAAGGTGGACTTCTAGTCATAGATGCAGTTGGATGGCGGTCTCTGTATATTGTTGTATTGCCCAATCAAATCTCTTAGGATCTTTTTGTCTGGTATTGCATTGTTATACCTTGCCCAGTTCCTATCAATTGCCCTGCTGTAATTTGTTTACCCTTCATGACATGTTGTTTATCTAAGGAGATCACCATTAGTGAACTATGGACCCCGGTTCAATCTTTACCATTGATACATATTCCACTGTTACTTGTTTACTTGCTGCAAACCATTACCTTCCACACCATATGTTTAATCCTTTGTTACAGCAACCGGTGAGATTGACAACCTCACTGTTAGTCGGGGCAAAGTCTTGAGCTTGTGTTGTGCAGGTCTCCACATTGCTTGCAGCACCTTTGGGGTGTTTCCTTCCTCCTACTGGTTCGATAACCTTGGTTTCTTACTGAGGGAAACTTGCCTGCTGAACTGCATCATGCCTTCCGCTTGGGGTCTCCCAACGAAGTGCTACTGCACTCATCAAGCCTTTTTCTGGTGCCGTTGCCGGGGAGGCTAAGGACGTCTTCACAAGGGGAGTCCTTCACTTCCTTTCTCTTTACTTTGTTTTTAGTTTGCTTAGTTTCTTTTGCTTGGTTTTGTTTGCCTCTTTTCAAAACTCCAAAAAATTAGTCTAGTTTGGTTTTCTTTCTTTATTCAAAAACACAAAAAAATAGTTCCTGCTCTAGCTGATGCTGCTGTTTTTGGCTTGCCCACCTTTGCCAAAATGAACTCTGTTGAGAACACCATGTTGCTCCCCAAGTTCACCCTAAAAAACCTTTCAATAGGTAGTGGCTCCATAATTGGGAAAGATAATATTGAAGAATTTTTTAATTATGTTAGCAAGCATGAGGATATTGAGGATAAATTTATAGCAGAGCTTGCTCCTAATTATGAGATTGCTTCGGATTCTTTATTTCATATGCTAGAGGTTAGGTTTGTTAGCCTTAACCCTATGATGCAAATTTTGTTCCTAAAACTAAAGAAAGAAAAGAATGCTGAAAAGAGAAAATTTGTTCATGAAACTTTACTCAAAGAGTTCCATGATGTTGCTAGGGAAGCCAAAAAAAATCTTTGAGCGTTTCAATATGCTAGGCTCATGTGTAGATGGTATGGGCACTTCAGATAAAACCAAGCCTATAGAGGAATTTAAGATACACATACTCTTTAAGCTTGTTGGAATGCATAAAGCCATATGAGTATACTGTCATGTCTTTTGGATTAACCAATGCCCCCGTTTATTTCATGAACCTCATGAATAAGATTTTTATGGACTTCCTGGTTAAGTTTGTCGTTGTTTTCATCGACGACATTTTGATTTATTCCAAATCAGAAGAAGAACATGAGCTACACCTAAGGACCATTCTTGGAACCCTTAGAGAGCATCAGCTATATGCCAAGTTTAGCAAATGTGAATTCTGGTTACAGGAGGTAGGATTTCTAGAACACATTGTATCAGCCGAAGGAATTGTCGTTGACCCTGCAAAAGTGAAGGATGTCGAAGATTGGCAAGCCCCAACCACCCAAACCCAAGTTCGTGCATTTCTCGGATTAGCGGGATACTACCGCAAGTTCGTAGAAGGATTCTCGAGTATTGCCAGACCCATGACCCAATTGCTGAAGAAGGACAAGGAGTTTTAATGGACGGACAAATGTGAAGCGAGTTTTCAAGAAATCAAGAGAACATTGATTTCAGCCCCCATCTTGATCATGCCGGATATCACGAAGCCCTTTGATGTGTATTGTGATGCATCCAAGATCGGTCTCGGATGTGTGCTAATGCAAGAAGGCAAAGTTATATCTTATCTATCCCGACAACTGAAACAACATGAACAGAACTATCCAACCCATGACCTCCAACTCGCAACCGTAGTTCTAGCCTTGAAGACATGGAGGCATTATCTGATGGGAAACCATTGTGAGATTTATTCGGATCACAAGAGCCTTAAGTATATATTCACTCAGAAGGAGCTGGATATGAGGCAGAGAAGATGGATTGAACTAATCAAGGACTATGATCTGGACATTCACTATCACCCTGGTAAAGCCAATGTGGTAGCAGATGCCCTTAGCAGATTGCCGTGCCGCTTGAACTCCATGATTTTGAAGGAGAAACCAAGTTTACACAAAGAGATGGAAGATTTCCGAATGGAATTAGTGGGTGAAGGATTTTTGGATAGTATAGAACTTCAACCCACTTTGATCAGCCAGATCAAGGAGGCGCAGAAAGGAAATGCTAGTATCGACGGAATCAAACATTGTATCGGTACAGGCAAAGTACCCGGATTCACCGAAGACGAAGAAGGAGTTCTGTGGTACAAAGGACGCCTTTGTGTACTAGAAGATTCAGAATTGAAAGAAGTGATTTTTAAGGAGGCCCATGATACTCTTTATTCTATCCACCCCGGAGGAACGAAGATGTATCAGGATTTGAAGGAACAATTTTGGTGGCATAAGATGAAGAGAGAAATCAGAAGCTATATCGCCAAGTGTGATATATGTCAAGGAGTCAAGGCAGGACATCAAAGACCCGTAGGACTGCTGCAACCATTACAGATTCCGGAATGGAAATGGGATTCAGTTGGAATGGACTTTATCACCGGATTGCCTACTTCTAGTAGGGGAAATGACTCTATCTGGGTCATAGTTGACAGATTCTCCAAAGTCGCCCATTTCTTACCAGTCAAGACCACATACCAGAGTTCGAAGCTAGCGGAGTTATACATCGCTAGAATCGTCAGTTTGCACGGAGTCCCCAAGAACATTGTATCGGATCGAGGAACTCAGTTTACCTCGAGATTCTGGAAGAAAGTCCAAGAAGGTTTAGGAACCCGACTGGATTTCAGCATAGCGTACCACCCTCAGACCGACGGACAAACGGAGCGAGTAAATCAAATACTCGAAGATATGTTGAGAGCATGTGTGCTAGAGTATGGATCTAAATGGGAAGACTGTCTGCCTTTCGCAGAATTTTCATACAACAACAGTTATCAAGCTAGTCTGCAAATGGCCCCATTTGAGTTCATGTATGGAAGGAAGTGTCGCACCCCTTTAAATTGGTCGGAAGTAGGAGAGAGTTAGATTTTTGGACCCGACATCCTACGAGAAGCAGAAGAAAGTTCACAAGATTCGTGAGCACCTCAAGACCTCCCAGTCAAGACAGAAGAGTTACGCCGACAAGAGACGTCGAGACCTCACTTTTAATATCGGAGATTTCGTGTACCTTAAAGTGTCACCTTTGAAGGGAATGCAGCATTTCCACCTCAAAGGAAAGTTAGCCCCCAAATATATCAGACCTTTCAAGATCCTGAATCGTCGAGGAGAAGTATCATATCAATTGGAACTGCCCGAGGAGATGTCAGCAGTACACAATGTGTTCCATATATCGTTACTTCACAAATGCCTTGAAGTTCCGGAGAAGACCGAAGTTTTCAAGAACATTGATCACCGGACCATAGAGATCAACGATGACCTGACATACCCCAAAGTACCCATCCGTATTTTGGAAGAAGCTTTCAGAACCACCAAAACCCGAAGCATAAAGTTTCTCAAGATTCAGTGGAGCAACCACACTGAAGAAGAAGCTACCTGGGAGCGCGAAGATCACATCAGGACAGAGTTTCCCGATCTCTTTAAATCCTAGGTAATCTTTTTCTTCCTTTCTCAAATATCGGGACGAGATTTCGTTTAAAGGGGGAAGGTTTGTAACATCCCAAAAATATAAAACAATGATCATCAAACTCTAATCACTAAAATTAGGGTTAACAAAAACTTTGATTAATTAAAATCATATGAATACATGTGTGAATGAGATGATTTAATAAATGCATTAATGGACTTGTGTGATTAATCTAAATAGCAAGAAATGGTTTAAATATGAAAATAATATCATCTAAAACAATTCCATGCAGAAAAAATCAAGAGAAAATCAAAAACAAATCAAATAAAGCAAATGGTCATTTTTGACAATCTTGCTTACTAGGTCACTTTGAGTGTTTCTAGTCCAAGATTTCAAACAGAAAATTTTCCATTTCTTTTCACCCCTTGATATACCATGTAAAAATGAATCAAAGCCCACCTTTCAAACTTGTAGAAACATTTGGCAACCTCATTCAAATCACAAATCAAAATTGAATCTTTATCATATGTGAAGATCACCCATTTTCAAAACCCAACCAAATCAGTGCCCCTTGACTAATCCAACCAACTAGATACTCCCTAGCATGTGCCTAGCAAACCCACCAAGTTTGAATCCAAAATTCAAATTTAAAGTTCTTGCAGCCATTTCATCAAACACCTTGCATATACAAATCAAACAAACATCAAACACTATAGTGTGCAGTAATTTTGGCCTAAGTTGTTCCCTATCTAGCTCACACTACACCCTCAGTAGATCATCTAACTTGTTTAACCCCTCTAGCTTACTATGAACCAGACCATGCCATCAATGGCAAGTAGGCCGAGCCTCACCTTGCGACCCCATTGTCGACAGCAAGCTAGGAGCAGCACCAAGCCTAGCAAGCATGTATAGCATGCACTCCACCTTCCATCGCCACTCCCTGTCCCAGCCTCGAGCACTGCCAGTCCCTGGACCACACGACAAGACCATGCCAAACCTCTCTGCGTGCGAGCCGAGAGCGCGCCAGTGAGGCACCCTCGACCAGCACCCACAGACCGCGTGCCGCCCTTGCCACGTGCGTGCATGATCACCACCGCCCCAGCAACCCCGCAGACATGCCCGTTCGCCGTCGCATGACCAGGAGCACCCGTGCGCCATTAAAATTCCCGTCGGACCCGCCCAGAGCATTGACGCGTTCCGACCGATCAGCACCGCCCCACGCCTCGCCACCACGTCGTTGAGCTTCTCCAGGGAGCGCAGCACCGCCCCTACCATCGCCCATGCCAGTAGCACTCTGTGTCGTCGACCACGACGAGCTCAGCCCGCGCCCGTCGGTCCCCTTCAGCCACTATAAATAGAGGCCTCCACCGCTCGTTTTCTTCACACCAGTTCACTCCCCTCTCCCTCAGAACCACCCCACCTCACTCCTGGAGCATGGCGAGCAGCGCATCACCGTAATTTGGCTGGAGCCCGCTGCTGCTGGAGGAGAAGGGAGCTGTCGATTGGAGCCGCCCCAGGAGAAGCTGCCGGTACCAGGAGAATCGCTGTCGTCGACTTCGTCATTCGCCCCCGTAGTCGACCCTCGCCTGAGCCCCGGTGAGCCTCCCATTACCCCCACCTGTCGTGCTAGGGTTCTGTCTCGCCGGCGCTGCCCTACGTGGACGATGAACCAAAGCCGTTCGATTAGAACTAGATCCCACGGTCCACATTGCCCCGTACCGCTTCGCCCCTCACCGACTCACTGACGCGTGGGGACAGCCACTTAACCAGCCCGTGCGTGCGTTGTGCGTAGTGGGCCGGCCCAGTTAAACCTCCCGCGGACCCAACAATTCAAATTTAGTTTTAAGCATTTAATTTCAAATACAGTTCTGTACCTAGATTCAAAAACCAACCCAGATCGATTCACTGAACCAAAATGCATGAAACCAATTTTGTTGGAAAGGTACTGAAATGCTTAATCCAAGCGGATTCAAATCATTTGGATTTATAGATCAACCATGGTAAAAATAACAAGGCAGAAGCTTTTCCGCATTCAAATATTTTTCAAAATTCAACCACAAAAGCTTTTGAGTTGATTCCAACTCTAAAAAATCACATTTAACTATACCTTTCAGAATATATAAAAATATATAAGATTACTTGTAGAAATAATGTTCAAGTAATAAAGGAATGCCACATAGGCATTTCTAGTCACTTTAATTAAATAAAGTAAAAAGGTTAAACCTTATTAAATTGTGACACCACTTTAAATCACATTCCCATGTACTGAAATATGTGGTGATGACATGTGTCAACATGATCCCATGTTTGAGTTGGAGAATATTAAATCTTAAGTAGTTTTTCAATGAGTAGAAATTACTTTTCTAAAAATAAAATAAATAAGACAAGTGCTTTAATCTTGTAATGTTAGTGATGATGCTAGATCATCTAGTAAGAACCTTTGTGTGATGATTAGAAATAGTTAAGTATTGTTTGGTGATTGTATACCTTGTATTTATTTATAGACGCTAGTACCAACCAAGGATACGAGGAGGAAGGAGGATACTATGAGGAAGAAGCCGAGTAGAACTTCAACCACTGCTCTGCACAAGGCAAGCCTAATACTACTAGTTGAATTAGCAAACCAATACTTGCAAGCTAACACTTGCAACTTAGCAATTTTATACTGATATCTTAGCAAGCTACAACTTACTTGTTACTATGCCAACTATATGCCTTAAGCATATGTGATTACACCCACTTGATACCCAATCCTAGTTTTACTTGCAAGCTTAAGTATTTTAATTCTTCATCAAAGCTTTCTCTTAGAGTTTACTTAGTTAATTGTAGATATTACAAGGAGATTGGAAGGTAGAATAAAGAGCATAAAATTTGGCCTAAGTTAGATAATCTTGATGTCATCCTAAGGCATGAGATTGAACTTCGCTAATCCCCACTTGTTCACCACCCCTCATTAGTAGTTACCCCCACTTGTAGATGCTAGTGCTAAGCATAAAACTTGATCAACTTTAGATGGGAATACTTGGTGAAAATGGTTATGAAAACCTTAGAATGATGAGTCATTCTACTGAAATGTTTTGACATGTGCTTGCGAACACCAGATGATTTTGATGATGAAAATGTTGAGGCATGAGCCTTAGCCCTTTATAAAACTGACGGGTGTCCGGATGCGATACCATTCCAATTTTACCGTACAACCACAATACCCGAAATTTGGGTAGGGCTTGACTGGAAATTTATATACCTTAGTATGGGTTCCCTTGCGGCCAAGGTCTGAGCTGAGGCTACCTTGTGAAGATTGTCCACCTGTGCAGTACCCAAGATGACAGTTGGTCGTGGTTGGGAGGCCAAACTCACAGGAGAGGTGCCTATACTAGGGCGTGTAATGGAAAGGTTAGGATTAATTATCCGCATACTGAGTATGGTGAATTCAGGATTGTTCCTGCGGATGTATCGAATGTTGTGGTGAAAGTGTACAATCTCTGTAGAGTGTCAAACTATTCGAATAGTCGCGTCCGCGGTTATGGACAGTTGGAGTGGCCATACTGTTCTATCGTCAGATGTTTTCAAAATGACTTATGAAATGATTTGTGACTTTGACTTGACCACAACCGAGTTGTGATATGAAATTCAAGTTCCCACTTAGGTGTTATAAAACATTCAACTAGTTTTCTTGGCTTCTGAACTTAGTAGAGGTAAATCTGGCTTTTTGCAAAACAACCCTAGAGCTTAGTATCCTACTACAAAAACCCCCTTAACTTGTTAGTATTAGTTTGTGAGTACTTAAAGAGTACTCATGGCTTTGTCCCTGGCTATTCCCGTGGCCAGACTATGAAGAGGAGTATCATGATGACGGACCACAAGAAGGTTATGACAACTAGGATCATCTCCCATCGTCAGCATTGTCAGTAACCGTGAAGATGGAGCTTCGCCCATGCTATCGTTATCTTTACATTATTACGCTGCTTGAATTGTATTAAGAACTGGATCATGAGATCCTTATTTGTGTAAGACCTTATATGGTTTGTAATGGATGATGTACTATGATATCCAAATCTGTCATGTCTCGCAAAAATGGTAATCCTGGGATTGCGATGTATGGCATAACAGGCATCTGGGATTAAAAATCCGGGTATTGACAAGTTGGTATCAGAGCCATCCTGACCATAGGAGACCCTAGTAGAATGGACGTTTGAATCAAAAACTTAGTTTTAAAACCAAAGGAAGTGAGTATTTACAAAAACTTATTCCCCTTCTTATCACTTGGATTCTTTCATAAAAATTCATGTTCCTCATAAATTCTTGCAAAGTACATAAAATTTGACACACTTGATCACTCTACTAACTTACTCATCCTATATTCTTATAGATGGACGTGAAGTACAACAAGTTTTACCAGTTGGGAAATGGAGGAGACCTCATCTTCGAGCGTGACCTGGACCAGCTGTCGGAGATGATGGAGCGTCCACACCCCGAGTTCTTCGGAGCTCAGCTCAATGATAAGGAAGGAGAGGATCTGAAGTGGCTAGTTGTTGCGAGTCTCCGAGGAAAGATTGAACCCCCCACTACAGAGGGAATTCAGTTCACCTTAAGAGAGAACAACTGGCTCGATGGACTTGCCAGGGCCATGCAGGAAGCTCTTGCCCGTCTGTGTGGTCAGAGTATCAATCAAATCAAGGGCGCCCGTTTTGAGTTCTACCAGAGGAGTGATGCTATGGGACAGCCACTGGAGGCCCCATACCACCATGAGTTGAAGACTCAATTGGACCATCTTAGCTTCATGATGTATGACCGTCAGAAGGAGTTGGACAATGCCCGTTCCTATGCCAACCACAAGTCCGCCATCGCCAAGAAGAAGGATCGGACCATCGCCATGCTAGTGAAAGATCGCAAGTCTCGTCGCCGTCAGCTTGACAAGAAGGAGCGCATCATTGCCTGTCTTCGCCACCGGATCACAGATTTGGAGGAGACCATCCACGAGAGAGACATGCAGTTAGAGGAGAGGGAGAATGCAGGGGAAGACCTTCATGGAGACCCCTACTCCTATCTCAGCGATGATGATGCCTTTCTGGAGGATCAGGCCATGGACTTCTTCACCGATGAGGATGACTTCGCCTTTATCGATGATGATGATGATGATGATGAGAATGATGAGGACACCGACTCCGAGGAGTAGTAGCACCTGAGCACTAGCGTTAGTGAGTTGTATTCGGTCCCACTATATTGTAGTTTCCCAGAATGGTTCTTAAAACCATCTGTTTTCCTTTGTTGTGGTGTGTGTTTGTATCATGTGCTATGAATGAATGAAAAGCAAGTTGCTAGAAAAATCTGAGTCAATTTTTTTTTCAAAACCCCTGAACCTTAGAAATTTTCCTCTTTTCTCATGATCTATCTAAATCTTCAGATGCCTCGCGAAGGAAGCGGTTCATCTCCGGACCCGATGTTGCAGATCTTGCAACTGTTGGTTTCTGACCACGAAGCTGAAAGAGCCGAACGTCAAGCCAACTTAGCCACCCTTCAACACATCGCCTAGATGGACAACAACAATCAAGGCCATGGAAATCAGGACAACCATGGATCTAAGCTCAAGAATTTCCAGAACACCAATCCACCTAGAATGCCTACATATTATTGATTTCCTACATATTATTGATTTCCTTCCTAGAATGTCTTTTCCACTTAGTCTCTCCTCATGCCGTGATTGAGGAAGACCAATTGCCTTAAGGTCAGGAACAAAGTCAACACAAAACTCAATGATCTCCTCTATTCCATAGCCCTTGGAGATGCTTTATTTAGGCCTAGCATGGTTATGGGCATATTTCTTTAAGAATCCCATGAACCTCTCAAAGGGGACCATATTGTGTAGAAATACAAGAACGAGAATGGAAATCTCTTCGACTAGGTGAACTAGGAGGTGCGTCATAATATTGGAAAAGGATGGATTATCTTCTGAAAAATTGCATTGAGAAATGCACATAGCTTTACAATGGGTACTCGAACATAATCCTATAGAAGCCCGCTCAATGCAATCAGAAGCAATTGCGTCATAATCACGTGGTAGTCATGAGACTAGGTTTTGGAACTTTTTCTCTGCCATATTTATTATTCCCTTTATATTCGACGAGAATCCATACGGGACCTTGATATTGTTCAGGCATTCAAAAAAGATTTCTTTCTCTTATTTGGTAAGAGCGTAGATGGCATGACCTTGAAACCATTCTGGATGCAGGCCTTTTGGGTCTTTCATACGTTGCTGGTCCTTTCGTGCTTCTGGTGTATCTTTTGTATTCTCATACACGCCCAAGAAGCCTAGCAGGTTCACGCAAAGATTCTTCATCACATGCATCACGTCGATTGCAGAGCGGAGCTCTAGGAATTTCCAATAGGGTAGCTCCCAAAATATAGATTTCTTCTTCCACATGGGCGTGTGTCCGTCAGCGTCCTTCGGAAGAAATTGTCCGCCAGGACCCTTTCCAAAGGTTACTATTTGATCCAAATCCTTCACTATGTCAAATACATTAGCACCAGTATGTTCCTTAGGCTTCAGCTGGTTACATGCATGACTATTGAAATGCTTGCCTCTCTTTCTTAAGGGATGATTGGCCAAAATAAATCATCGATGCCCCAGGTACACATTCTTCTTACAATGTTCCAAATATATACTTCCATTCTCATCTAAACAATACGTGCATGCATTGTATCCCTTGTTTATCTGTCTGAAAGGTTACTAAGAGCATGCCAATCATTGATTGTTACAAAAAGCAATGCTCGGAGGTCAAATTCCTCCTGCTTGTTCTCATCCCACACACGTACGTCGGGTTCATGCCACAACTGTAAAATTTCTTCAACTAATAGCCTTAGGTACACATCAATGTTGTTGCTGAGTTGCTTCGGGCCTTGGATCAACACTGCCATCATAATGAACTTCTGCTTTATGCACAACCAAGGAGAAAGGTTATCTATACACAGAGTCATGGGCCAGATGCTATGACTGGAGCTCTGCTCTCCAAAAGGATTCATGCCATCTGTACTTAGATTAAACCTTAATGACGAGGTTTAATCTCGTCAATGCCCATTGTTATGGACTTGGATTTTGGAGAAGATGGGGATGCTGGAGATCATGGAACAGTTAACAGACAAGCAACCAGGGACACGAGATTTACCCAGGTTCAGGCCCCCGGAGGGAAAACCCTACTCCTGCTTGTCTGCTCTTGATTACGGCGGAACCGAAGGTTACAGGGGTGCGCAGATTCGATCTGGCGTGGTGGTGCGTATGCGAAAGTATGAGTCGAGAGATCTAGGACGTGCCCTCCTGGCCTTTATATAGACTTAGGCAGGTCCCGGGCATAGTCCTAGTCGGTTATAAGTTCTAGGGTTTTACCCCTTTAAATTTCCTATCTAGGCTAGTCTTTCTCTCCAAGGATCCGAAGGCGTCATGGGCCTTGGCCACCCGAAAATCTTCATGGGCCAGCGTATGTCTGCTATGGGCCTTCCTTGGGCTGGACCAGGTATGCTGAAGTCATGTACCCGTAGGGTATAACCATGTCAGTAGCCCCCGAGTGATCAGTCGAATCGTAGATTCGGCTGAGGACTCTTCCATCCTTTGGGTGCAACTATGTATTAATAGTATATGTGTGTAGGGATTGTTGACGCGTGTGCCTGACTCACCCGACGGATCAGGGTCAGTTAACTGTCTTAGGACGAAACGACACGGTCTTCTTCAGGTTCGAGTCCCTCAACTCGGACCTGGAACATATGCTGGCGTAATTCTACTCGGGCCGTGGAGGTCTTACAAGAGTGGAATTCCAGTGATTTCAATTAATGTACCCAACGCATCCGTCGGGATTTTTCATCACGCCTGTTGGCATGGATTTATACTAGCAGAGCGCAGTCATGTACGTTGCCAGGCCATCAGATGATATCTGCAGATCTTATCTTTGCGCCGTAGACGCAGCATCCGAACATTTGTCACCACGGAGGTGCTTCGGGTGGCCAAGGAGATTTGTAGCTCATTCAACGTTTTGTTGGGGCAGAGTTGCCAAGAAGCCTTTGCGTGCTGATCCGAAAGATCACAGTCGAAGAATTCATAGGGTGCGCGACCAGCGCTCCCTATGGGAGTAGCCCCCGAGTGTCTGTTCGAGTCGTAGACTCGAGCAGAGACTTTAGTTCAAGCATTTTTCAGTTGTTAAGTCCGTAGGACTCAAAAAATTTCGGATGCTTAAATCCATCCTCCCTATGGGAGTATCCCCCGAGTCCGTAGTGGAGTCGTAGACTCGACGTAGGACTCGAAGAAATACTTTGTCGTTATTCATCTTCCGGGTGCGCGGCCAGCGCTCCTGATAGGAGTAGCCCCCGAGTATTTAGTCGAATCAAAGATTCGAGTGAGTACTCTTAGCTGTGGAGCCAAAGAATTGTAGTTGGTGCTAGTATAGCTTTGGATGACATCAGTGCTGGCGATCAATGACCTCAAGCATCTGCGACGCCAGAGATGACTTGACTGGACAAACGTGGGTCCCACTTGCTGACTTTGAATTGACCGGTCACGCGGCATGGAGATAATTACGGCGTCTCCTCGATTTCCGCGCGTAGTGGACGGCGTGGTAACGACGGTTCGTTGTGATGTTGACACGTGTACGGTCAGATCTGCTCTTGGCGTTAGGTCTTCTGGATGGACGGCTGCCGTGCGTCATCTTCGCTGTTATAATCATTAGGGGAAACCGCGGTTTGTTTTCACCGTACCAGTTCTTGTGTTCACTGCCTCCTTGTGCTCGAGCGATTCTTGCTTCGCGCTGGGATTTTCTTCCACATTTCCGTCATTCTTTCTGCGCTTTCACCGCCGGCGCCGCCGTAGCGCAATGGGGAAACCAAAGAAATCTTCATCTGCGGTTGGGACCAGCGCCGCCGGAGGAAAGAAGGGTACCGCCGCTACTCGCGTCACCGATGGTGGCTGGCGGCGATCAGAGACGCGGGAGAGCGATCTCCGCAAGCTTCGCGAGCGGGGCCTGATCCCGCAGGATAGGGAGGCCGTCAAACTCCCCGGCAATGAGGTAATCCCCCGTCCCCCATATGGGTATCGGGTTATGTTTCTCGCCTTCGTTTTGCGTGGGTTTTCTTTTCCAGTCCACGACTTCCTCCGTGGACTGCTCTTCTTCTATGGGATTCAGCTTCATCATCTGTCTCCCAATTCTCTTCTCCACATTGCATGTTTTATCACTTTTTGCGAGTGCTGGCTTGGCATTGAGCCGCACTTTGGCCTCTTCCGGAAGCTCTATTCCGTGAAGAGGCAATCTGGTTCGGATGGTGTGTATCCCATTGGGGGTTTCATCGTCTCCCTTAGTCCCAATCTGGTTCGGATGGTGTGTATCTCTTCTTTTCCTTTTCCATGTCCGAATCTGTCCAGTACTAGCGGAGGCGATGGTTTTATATCCGCAACTCCGTAGTGCCCGGGCAAGATTTTGGTCTTGTTCCCTTTGACCCCTCCCAAATGATTGAACGAAAAAAGGTCTTGGAAAAACCAAATCTTGGACAGTGAGGTGGCGGAGATAGAGGCCCTTTACCGTCGGGTGGAGGATCTCCAGCTGATTCCAGAGAAGGAGGTGAATGGCGTGGACATCATCCGGACTTTTCTTGAGCGTCGGGTGCAGCCTCTCCAAGCGAGGGCGCACCCGATGTTTCTTTATTATGGGCGCCGTGATCCGACGAGGGTTTCGGCTGAGAAAATGTCCGAGGGGGATCTTGACAGGGCCCTTCGCGCGCTACTGAAGTTCAAAGCCGGAGAAGAAATCCCGGGGAAGTCGCTAACTCCTCCATTTTCTTCAACGTTGGCCGTACCACAGGTGTAGATTTGTGCACGTAGTGCTTTTTGTCGGCTGTGTTTTTATTTCCTTTGTTTGCTAACAAAGTTCCTTCTGATTTTGCAGAGCTTCAAAGTACCGGGCATGGTACCGCCATTGCCCGAAAGGTATTCGAATGCCCCGGATAATGAAGTAGTTGATTCCGTATCCGAGCTACCGTCGGCGCGATCTCCGGCGGAGGATGCCGACGAGTCGAGTGAGGACCATACACGAAAACGGTCACGGAGCTCCAGCGAGTCTTCGGATGCCTCAACTCCTCCGACTCCCAGAAACCCTCTGGGCCTTGAGCGTCATAGTGACGGTCATGGAGGTTCTTCTTCTCCCATTCCTGCCATTCCTGTGCGGGCTGTAGCGCCGCACCCGCCAGCGAAGCGGAAGAAGGAAGAGAAAAAGGAGGAGAAGAAGAAGGAAGAAAAGAAGGAGGAGAAGAGAGCCCGAAGGACTCCTCCTGTCTTCGACCTGAGATCACTGGGCTCGTAAGTTTCTTGTTTTACTATTGTCCTTTTTCCTTCATGATTGTTGTGCTTGTGCTGATTGGTTCGTATGCAAGCATTCCTCCCACGATTCCTCCAGTGGTGGTGCGCGGGAGATGATGGGGGAGTCGAAAATTGCGTCTCCTCCTCCTCAGACGGTGGCGACTTCGGGTGGCGCGGCTCCGGATCCTCCGTTGCAGGAGGTGCAGGTGGTTGCGCCTCAGAATTTCGCAGGCGGTCCTTCGGAGTCACCATTAGAGCATGTAAGTTTTCTGCTTCATGTCACGGGGGGAGCCCCCGAGTGTCTTCGTGTGCGAATTTTGTTTTTACTCCTTTGTGTTGGGCGTAGCCCCCAAGCCCTTTTCTTACTGCTATTTCTTTTTCTTCAGCCTTTTGTGCAGGAGGCCAAGCGGCTGGTGCAGGAGCGCCTGGAGCTGGAGGCGAACCTTCGACAGCTTCAAGGTATCTTTCTGCCTTTTAATGCCTCTCTTATTTATCCTGGTCCTGTTCTTTGACACTTGCTTGTCTTGAATGCAGAGGAGCATAACAATTCCCTCCGTGAGGTTGACGCTCTCAAAAAGAGCCTTGGTCAATCGGAGCAGAAGGCCGAAGCTGCCGTTGGCGTGAAAGAACGCCTCGAGCTAGAGCTGACTAAGGCAGCCGAAGCGAAAGAGCGTCTGCAGCAGGAGGCCGCAGATCGTGAGGAGCAGCTGGCCACTGTTACGGCTGCGCGCGAGAGAGAGGTGGCGGCGAAGCTCATGGCTGCTGCCAAGGCTATTTCGGGTGAGCACTAGTTTTGTATTTGCTTCTTTTTCTTCGTGTCTTCTTCTGTGCTGCTTTTCTTTATGCTTTCCTTCTTATTTATTGTCTCAGATGCCGCAGGCATCGAGTTCGACCGCGGTGCTCTAGAGCACGGGAGTGCTCTAGATGATGCCACTGTGGCGGTCGAAGACCGCTGTAGTACCGTCGTCAGCTCCCTTGCCAAGGCGAAAGAGGTCCTTGGTCGCTTCTACAAGGAGCTTGTCCCGAAGGGCGCAACCCTTGATGATGTGGATGCTCTGGCGGAGGCTCTGTCAACCGAAGCGCCTGCGGCGTACAAGCGCAAGCAGAAGGGGATCGGCGCATCCGTCGGGCTGGCGATGGCCTTGGCGGCTGGAGCGGAGCTGGATCTTCCCCAGATCACCTCTCGGATGCCGACGGCTGCGGATGGATCCGAGGTAGCCTTTGCTGCCTATTCTGCTTGCTGCAAGCGATATGGGCCCAAGCTCATTGATTTGCTGTCTGAGTATGCACTGCGGCAGCAGGGCGGGGCCAAAGCTAGGCAGTCTGGCTCCGAGGCGACTCAGGGTGCCGCATCTTAGGCGTTGTAGACGTAGGGTAGTTTGTAGTCTACTTTTTTGTAAATATCTTGAAGAACACCATCCTTGTGCCACGTAGTGGCCTTATATGTTTAATGAATTCTTCTGAGTTGTGCTCTATCATTGTCTGAAATGTGTTTGTCCCTTTATTTTTCTGTTGCTCTAGGTTCCTTCGGGTGCTGACCCTGTTGACACCCCATCCGCAATGCCGCTGCGACCATCTTTGGATGATTCCTCGCAGCTCACTTTCCTTCAGGATCGTGTGCGTAGTCTGGAGAGGGAGTTGCTCGGGTTACGCGGTCATGCCGACGTTTGGAAGTCCAAGGCGGATCGTGGTGCAGCCAGAGAGGAGTACTTGATGGCGGAGCTGGTTCGGCTGTCCGAGCAGCTGCAATGTAAGTTGTTCTTTGGTTCGAGCTGTAGCTCAGCTCTTCGGATGAGCCTGCTGGCCTTACTCTTGTTTTGTGCGATTGTCGCAGGTGCGAATCTTGCTCCAAGGGAAGAAAAGGAGCGTGTCGCTGTTCGGGTCAATTGCTTGACTCAGCAGGACATGGAGGCCGGCGGATTCTTCTGGATGGACCGCGATCGCGCCATGGCTCTGGCGACGGTGCAGGATCGTGTTCATCAAGTTTCGCGGGTGCTCCGCCAAGTGCAGACATCGCTTTCCTCGGTGCTGCACGTCATGTTTCCTTTGGATGCCGTACCAACGAGCCTTGCGGGTCTTCTGTCGAAATTTCGGAACGTGAGCCATGTCAAGGAGTTGGTGCAGCAACAGCTCGTCACAGGAGTGAAGGCTGCATTGTCTCTTGTGAGGCTGCACCGGCCTGACGTGGATTTTGCTGCTGTGGCCGCTGGGCCACCTCTTCGCCCTGATGGCGGTGAGTGGGACATGCGTCCGCATTACGCAGCTGTAAGGCAGTATGCCGAACAGGTCGTAGATTTGTTTGAGCAGCGTGCCCAGGTTATTCTTCAACATAGGTAGTACCTGTAAAAAGAGATAGATCTAAAATTTGTATATTTCTGCTGGGCGTGTTGTGCCCTTTGTTGTAAATGTTTGTTTGTTGTGAGCATGCAGTGCTTTTGATTGAGTACGTGTCCTTTTCGTTTGCCTGACATTGTCAGCTACTCAGGTGTACACGTGTGATCCTCAGTCGATGAAATCGTGAGGTGGGGGGAGCCCCCGAGCGTGTTTGTAGCGTGTAGTAAAGTTGCAAAAGTAGTGAACTGAGGATTTGGGGCGAGACACTTAGCTTTATTTATATCGTAATGGAGGAGGTACATTGTTCGGCTGAATAGCCTTGGCTGAAAGCCTTATTGAAAGTAAAAGGGGGGTAGTTTGCTACGGATAGAATCGTCGCAGGTGCGCGATGTTCCATGGGTTGGAGTATGCGACTCTAGACTCCACGTGCTTGAGGCGATAGGCGCCACCTGGGATGACTTCGGTGATGACGTAGGGTCCTTCCCATGGTGACTCGAATTTATTCGGTCGCTTTTGCTTGAGTCGTAAGACGAGGTCTCCTTCGACGAAGGACCTTGGGCGCAGCCGGCGGCTGTGGTAGTTGCGGAGACTCTGCTGGTACACCGCTGATCGAGCTACTGCTATATCCCGTGCTTCGTCGAGTGTGTCGACAGCGTCTTCGAGTGCAATCGTGGATTCGGCTTCACTATAAGCGACGACCCGTGGGGCCTGGTGGCGTACTTCGGCTGGTAGCACGGCTTCGGCTCCGTGTACCATGAAGAACGGTTTGTAGCCTGTGGAGCTATTTGGCGTAGTCCGTAGGCTCCACAGGACGGATGGTAGCTCTTTTGTCCAGTTTCCAACTTTTTGTTCGAGTGAGCTCATGAGACGCTTCTTGATGCCGGCGCCGATTAGGTCGTTGGCCTTTTCCACTTGCCCGTTCGTTTGCGGGTGTGCCACTGAGGCGTACGTGATGTTGATCCCAAGGCCTTCGCAGAAGTCCTGGAATTCTTCGGAGATAAAGTTCGATCCGTTGTCGGTGATGATGCTGTGCGGTACGCCGAACCTGTAGACAATGGAATCGAAGATCTTGACGGTAGTTTTGCCTTTCTGGTTGGTGACCGGCATGGCCTCGATCAACTTGGTGAATTTGTCGACTGCAACCAGGAGGAAGACGTGTCCCCCTTTCGAGGATTTTGGCAGTTTGCCGATCATGTCGAGGCCCCATTGAGCAAAAGGCCAGGCTATGGGTATGGGTCTGAGCTCGGACCCAGGTGCGTGCGGTTTGTCGGCGAACCGTTGGCATCCGTTGCATCTTCGTACGATGTCCTTTGCGTCTCTCATGGCCGTTGGCCAGTAGAATCCTGCTCGTAGAGCTTTGGCGACAAGGGAGCGGCTGCCTGCGTGGTGGCCGCAGATGCCCTCATGGATGTCTTGGAGTATGGCCTTGCCGTCGTCGATGGTGACGCACCGTTGTAGTACACCCGTGATGTTGCGCTTGTACAGCTCGCCGTTGATGATGGTGAAGGCTTTTGATCGGCGAGATATGCACCGGGCGTCTGTCGGGCTGTTAGGCAGTTCTCCGTTTATCAAGAACTGGAGGTATGGTCGCGTCCAAGTTTCTTCGACTGCCATGACCTGCATTAGGTTGACCATGGATACCTCTGTGTCCAGTTTTTCGGGTCCTTCGTGTCCTTCGGGTAGCGTAGCTCCCGAGTGTTCTACTTCTTCGGGTGATCCTTTGGGGAATTTCCGCTTGATGGATGGCACGCAGATTTGTTCGAGGAACCCACCTGGTGGCACCTTTGCGCAAGTGGAGCCGATGTTGGCGAGTCTATCGGCTTCCTCGTTGCTTTCTCTTCCAACGTGCCGAAGTTCGCAGCCGTCGAATTCTCCTTCGAGTGCGTTGTAGAGCGCGCGGTACGCGATCATGTTTTCGGCGTGTGCGTCGCACTCATTCATCGTCTGCTGGACGACGAGGTTGGAGTCGCCGTAGATGACCAGGCGTGTTGCGCCGCATATCTTTGCCATCCTCATGCCATGGATGAGGTCTTCGTATTCGGCCTCGTTGTTGGAGGCTCTGAATTTCATCCGAAGAACGTACTTCATATTGTCGCCTTGCGGGGAGGTAAGTATGACCCCTGCCCCTGCTCCGGCTTCACGCTTGGAGCCGTCAAAGTGCATTGTCCATGACTGCGACATGTCTGAGGTGTCTGGCAGCTGCAGCTCCATCCAATGTACCAGGAAGTCCGGAAGGACTTGAGATTTGATTGCGTGTCGCTTCTCGTAGACGATGTCCAAGGGTGACAGTTCGATGCCCCACAGGGCCACCCGTCCTGTGGCCTCTGGATTATTCAGGATGTTGTTCAGGGGTGCCTCGTTGACATCCATCACTTGGTGCTCCTGGAAGTAATGGCTCAGTCATCGAGCCGTCATGAACACGCCGTAGGCTAGCTTCTGGTAGTGAGGGTACCTCTGCTTTGTTGGTGTCAGTACCTCGCTGAGGTAGTAAATTGGGCGCTGGACCCCGTGGGTCTTGCCTTCTTCGGGTCGTTCGACCACGAGTACGGTGCTGACCACCTGGTGTGTGGCTGCTATGTACAGCAGCAGGGGCTCGCGCTCCTTTGGCGTGACCAAAACGGGCGAGGTGGAGAGGAGCCGCTTGAGGCTTTCGAATGCGTCGTTGGCTTCTGGTGTCCACTCGAACTTGTCTGCCTTGCGCAGCAGCTGGTAGAATGGTAGGGCCTTCTCGCCCATGCGGCTGATGAACCTGCTTAGCGCCGCTACTCGTCCTGCGAGCTGCTGGACGCCCTTGAGGTTTTTCGGCCTCTCCATCGTCATGATGGCTCTGATTTTCTTCGGGTTTGCCTCGATCCCTCGTTGAGAGATGAAGTACCCGAGCAGCTGACCCGACGGGACGCCGAAGGCGCACTTTTCGGGATTGAGCTTGATCCTATAGCGATCAAGGTTGTCGAACGTCTCGCGGAGATCGTCGATAAGTGTCCTTGCCTCCTTGGTTTTTATTACTATGTCATCGACATAGACTTGGACGTTGCGACCGCTCTGGTCCTTGAGGCAGGCCTGCATGCATCGCTGGTACGTGGCACCCGCGTTCTTTAGCCCGAAGGGCATTGTGTTGTAACAGAATACTCCGAACGGTGTGATAAACGCCGTTTTCTCCTGATCTTCGACCTTGAGTCGAATCTGGTTATAGCCTGAGTAGGCGTCGAGGAAGGAGAGTTTCTCGCAGTCTGCAGTCGAATCGATGATCTGGTCGATCCGAGGAAGAGGGAAGTGGTCTTTTGGGCAGTGCTTGTTTAGTGACGTGAAGTCCACGCACATCCGCAGGATGTCCGTGTCCTTCTTTGGGACCATCACTGTGTTTGCAAGCCACTCGCTTTCCTTGATTTCCCTGATAAAGTCTGCAGCGAGCAGTCTATTGATTTCCTTGCCGATGGCTTCGGCTCGTGGCTCCGACAGTCTTCGGATGGACTGCTTGACTGGCTTGGTATCTGGGAAGACATTGAGTGCATGCTCGGCGAATTCCCTGGGAACTCCTGGCATGTCCGCAGGACACCAGGCGAAGATTTCCCAGCGCTCATGGAGGAATTCGACGAGCGCGCCTTCCTATGCAGAGCTGAGGTCGTTGGCGATCAGGGCCGTCTTGGAGGCATCCGTCGGGTGGACCTGTACTTTCTTGGTGTTGAGGGTGGAGTCGAAGGACATGTCAGGTGCGTTCTGCCTTGTGACTGGGGGTACCCCATTGTCCGTCACCTCGCGGAGCCTTACAAGCTCGTCTTGCATGCGAAAGACTAGGAGATTTTGTTGAAATCCCTGTCGCATTGGTCCGATCGGGCGAAGCTCCCGTGGACTGTGATGACGCCCCTTGGTCCTGGCATCTTGAGTAGTAGGTATGTGTAGTGTGGGACGGCCAGGAACCTTGCGAATGCTACACGCCCCAGGATGGCGTGGTATTGCGACGGCCAGTCCACCACTTCGAATTCGAGTCGCTCCTGCCGAAAGTTGTCCGGCTTCCCGAAGATGACGTCGAGCCCGATTTTGCCCGGGGGAATATGCCTTTTCCTGGGACAATGCTGTGGAACGTTGTGTCTAATTGTTCCAGGCTGCATTGCGGGATCCGCATAGCTGCTAGAGTGCTGGAGAATATTAGGTTGATGCCGCTGCCACCATCCATGAAGACGCGACTCATCTCGAAGCCTCCGATCTGCGCCTCCAGCACCAGGGCAGCATGACCTGGGCGAGGGATCTGGCAAGGGTGATCCACGCGGGTGAATGTGATGCAGGACTCCGATCCGCTGAGGTACTCAGGGATTGCAGGCGGAGTTGCCACGGCCAAGTTGATTTGTCGGGTGATTTTCTTCTGCACCCTATTTGTGGGGCGTCCCTTCTGGATCATATTTAGTGCTCCTTTTGGTGGGGGCTACCCGATCCCGGCGTTGTTCTGCGCTGGTGCGACGGGTTGGTTTGGGCCTCCAATAGGCGGCGGCGGAGGAGCTCCGTGTGCTACTTCTCCTGGCGCAGGCACGTTTCCGAACGCAGGGATTGGGGCTTGTTGCCTCATCTGCACCATGCTTTCGCTAAGTTTCTGGAACTCGCGGCAGTCCTTGAGCATGTGGCTGGCTTTCTTTTTGCCATCCTGTTTGTCGATGTAGAAGTGGATGGTGCATGGACCCGAAAGTTTTTCGAATGCTGAGGGTCCGTTGTCGTGGTCGCGGCGTTGCCACGACTGTGCTGGTCGTTCGCTGTCGCGGAAGCTTCCTCCGCGGTATCCTCCGCTGTTGCGGCTGTTGTCGTTGCAGCGGTCGGCGTAGCCGGCCGCGACCATGTCGGGTCCATCGCGGTCCTCATAGACGCGCGATCTCCTCTTGCTGCGGCGTTCCCGTCTGCGGCCGTAGTCGTCCTCTTCATCCGATTGCGCTCGGTGAATGCAATCTTCGCCATCAGCCCACCTGTTGGCGATGTCCATGAGGTGGTCGAGTGTCTTGGGCTTGACGTGCCCAAGTTCCTCCTTGAAATCTTGGCGTTTGACGCCTTCTCTGAAGGCGTCGATGGCCCTTTCCTCGGAGATATGTGCGGCAGAGTTCTTGGTGGTAGACCAGCGTAGTATGTACGAGCGAATAGATTCGCCCGTTCTCTGAGTGCAGGCTCACAATTCTTCGATTGAGGCGGGCCTCTTGCTAGTGCCCTTGAAATTTCGGATGAATCTGTAAGCTAGCTCCTCCCAACTTCGGATGGATCCTGATGATAGGCTGCTGAGCCAGACCCGCGCCGCGCCTGTCAACTGCAGCTGAAGGCATTGCATGGCGGTTTCTTTGTTACCGTCGTGCAGCTTGACGGATGAAAGATGGTCGCTGAGCCAAGATTTTGGATCTTGCGTGCCATTGAACTTCGGAGTATCCGAAGGAAGCTTGAAATTGCGTGGCATCTGTGTTCGCCGAACAGATCTGCTGAAGCATCGAGCTCCGCAGAGTTCTCCTTCATCTTCATCCATCTCGGACTAGGATGAGCATGCGCGTTTGGCTCGCGCTGTGTAAGCGCGTTCCTGGCGTCGTAGTCGCGTTTGTGGCGATGCGAGCTCTTCTTCCTTCGAGGAAGGTCGTGCTCCTCCTCCTCTTCGGATGAAGGGGTGGGGCTCCGGTCGCGCCTGGCCGGAGCTTTATTCTTCGGCTCCGCAGGAGCGTCTTCGTGGAGCGCAGCTCCGACGAGTCCGAGTCCGGTGAGTGCGGACTTATGCATGGCTCTTTTCGGGTCCCCTTCCGGAGGTTGGCGGGCCGCGAGATACGCAGTGGCTGCCATGATCGCAGCTTGTGGTGTCTTCGGGATGATGTTGCCGTCGGCATCCATATCCATGAACGATGTGTGGAGAGTTCGGGTCACATCACGGCGCTCCTTGGGATACATGTTCTCCACCCGCGAGCGGTGCTTGTTTCCCTGGTTTCCGTTCGTGCTAGAGCCGGGTGCCATGGCGGAGAGCGCAGCTCGTCGCGCGCTGGACTCAGAGGCTGCTTGCTTGCGTTTGTCGAGCGTCTCCTGCATCTTGACTTGCTTCTTGTGCTCCTCGATGAGGAGGTAGTGGTATGCCATCAGTAGATCACGCGGGGAGTCCACAGGCAGGACTATGTCGCCTGCGACGGCACGGCGTGCCTGGACCCATCCTTCTTTGCTAAGTTGGATGACGTGGCCGTTGTTTTCCGCTTCGGGTGGGGGGGGGGACTGGCTTCTTCTGTTCCCGCCGTTTCCGCCGTTTCTGTCCTGCGGGTTGGGGTTCGTGTTGGGCGGCGGGTTAGGCGTTTGCTGCTCCTGGATGACTGCGGCGCATTGGTAGCGCTCGTAGATTGGTCCGCTGCTGCTGCAGCTTTCGGATCCGGAACCGTAGGTCCCTTCATTCGAAGGTGGATCGCACAGATCGGAGTTGCAGCTGCTGCTGTCGTAGAACTCATCTGTCGATGGTGATGTGCGCAGCACGGGGTGTGGAGCCTACGAGGCGGGCCTGATTGATGGCACGGGCAGCCGCTCAGGAAGGCGGAGGGTGCCAGTTTGTCCCACCTGGAAGCAGAAGCTCCCGAACAAAATTTCGAGTCCGTCGCCTACGGGCTCGAAATCCTTCACGGTGGCCGGCGAGTGGGCGGTGAAGTCGAAAGTGCCGAAGAGGAGGTGATTCTCCGTCGCCGCGGAGTTGTAGATCGATCGGTTCAGGACCGTCACAATCGCACAATCAGCAGCCCCGATTCCCACAGACGGCGCCAATTTACGAGGTTTAATCTCGTCAATGCCCATTGTTATGGACTTGGGTTTTGGAGAAGATGGGGATGCTGGAGATCGTGGAACGGTTAACAGACAAGCAACCAGGGGACACGAGATTTACCCAGGTTCAGGCCCCCGGAGGGAAAACCCTACTCCTGCTTGTCTGCTCTTGATTACGGCGGAACCGAAGGTTACAGGGGTGCGCAGATTCGATCTGGCGTGGTGGTGCGTATGCGAAAGTATGAATCGAGAGATCTAGGACGTGCCCTCCTAGCCTTTATATAGACTTAGGCAGGTCCCGGGCATAGTCCTAGTCGGTTATAAGTTCTAGGGTTTTACCCCTTTAAATTTCCTATCTAGGCTAGTCTTGCTCTCCAAGGATCCGAAGGCGTCATGGGCCTTGGCCACCCCGAAAATCTTCATGGGCCAGCGTATGTCTGCTGTGGGCCTTCCTTGGGCTGGACCAGGTATGCTGAAGTCATGTACCCATAGGGTATAACCATGTCACTTAAGTTCCTTGCGTCATCTGTAAAGTCTGGGTTTTTTATCAATTTTTCTCCACTATGACCCATCAGCGGGGTGTCTCAACATCATGTCTGACTTGTGTTTCTCTTTGTGCCATTGCAACAACTTGGCATGATCTTTGTTTCCTAACAAACGTTTCAACCATGGTATTATAGGAACATACTACATCTTGACAGGAACCCTCTTCCGAGAGGGCTTGTCCTCAACATCACCAGGTTCATCTCTTCTGATCGAAATGTATGTACTAGCAGGAACCTCTTCGCTTCGTACCTACTAGTGTGGTAGAGGGCATGTATCTTCTGAACCTCTAAATGTAGAGGCCAGACAACCTTCTCCGCTTCGTACGTACTAGCGGGAAATACGTTATTCTTTGGAAGCATATTTTTCAGCAACTTTTCAAATCCGAAGTCAGATAGATCACGTTCTTCCTTCCATCGCAGTAATTACAGTGTGCTACCCAGTTTTTTCAGACCATTTTTGCAATTTGGGTATAATGAATTTTTGTGATCCTCTAACATGTGATTGAACTTCTCCTTTCCTTTTCATTTTTGTAGTCTCTCCGTGCACCAGCAATGATCCGACCAAGATCATCAGAGGACTCATCATGTGCCTATTCTTCAGCCTCCCCTTCAGCATCCCCCATAGAAGTATCACCGTATTCAGGGAACCCATGATAGTTGTCATCCTCCTCCTCTTCTTCATTGTCTTCTATTATAATCCCTCTCTCTCTCTCTTCGTGTTTGGTCCAACAATTATAACTGGGCATGAAACCGGACTTCAACAAGTGACTGTGAAGGGTTTTTGAGTCAGAGTAATTCTTCTGATTCGTACATCCACTATATGGACAGAATACAAAACCATTCTGCGTGTTCGCATCAGCCACACAGATGAATTCATGCATGCCATTAATGAACTCGCCAGAGCGTCGATCAGTACCATACATCCATTTCTGGACTATCTGCATTATTTGTAAAAGTATATCAAAAACCATTACACAACATCATGAATAGAGACTAGTGACTAATTTAATACATGTTATAAGGTGAGCTTCTAGAGCATTAAATTTGAATTTTGATAAATTTACATGCACCAATTTTTGAATTGGAGGAAACAATTAACATGAAAAATGTGAAGTTTTTAATTATTGTTCTAGCAGTGAAAAACTTATTCAATTCTGAGCTCTGAAACTATAAAATTAAACATTTCAATTTTCAGTAACATTTTGCCTAATCAAAATTTGCCTAAAATTATATATCTAAAAATCCCTCTACTTTTAGAGCATGCAAATCTGTCAACACCCGGATTTTTAATCCCAGATGCCTGTTATGTCATACATCGCAATCCCAGGATTACCATTTTTGCGAGACATAATAGAATTGGATACCATAGTACATCATCCATTACAAACCATACATAAGGTCTTACACAAATAAGGATCTCATGATCCAGTCTTAATACAACACAAGCAGTGGAATACGTAATAATAACGGTAGCGTAGGCAAAGCTCCATCTTCGGGGTCACAGGCAATGCTAACGATGGGAGATGATCCTAGTTGTCGTAAACTTCCTTGGGTCCAACTTCCAGGTACTCCTCTTCATAGTCTGGCCACGGGAATAGCCAGGGACAAAGCCATGAGTACTCTTTAAGTACTCGCAAACTAATACTAACAAGTGAAGGTTTTTTTGTAATAGGACACTAAGTTCTAGGGTTGTTTTGCAAAAGCCAGATTTACCTCTACTAATTTTGGAAACAACAAATGCTAGTTAAGGTTTTATAACACCTAAGGGGGGAACTTGTATCTCATGTCACAACTCTGTTGTGGTCAAGTCAAAGTCTCAAATCATTTCACAAGTCATTTTGAAAACATCTGATGGGGGAACAGTATGGCCACTCCAACTTTCCATAACCGCGGACGCGGCTATTCGAATAGTTTGATACTCTGCAGAGATTGTACACTTTCACCACAACATTCGATACATCCGTCAGGAACAAATCCTGAATTCACCATACTCAGTATGCGGATAATCAATCCTAACCTTTCAATTATACGCCCTAGTATAATCACCTCTCCTGTGAGTTTGGCCTCCCAACCATGACCAACTGTCATCTTGGGTACTGCACAGGTGGACAATCTTCACAAGGTAGCCTCAGCTCAGACCTTGGCCGTGAGGTAACTAATACTAAGGTATATAAGTTTCCAGTCAAGCCCTACCCAATTCTCGGGTATTGTGGTTGTACGATAAAATTGAAATGGTATCGCATCCAGACAACCATCAGTTTTATAAAGGGCTAAGGCTCATGCCTCAACATTTTCATCACCATAAATCATCTGGTGTTCGGAAACACATGTCCAAAACATTTCAATAGAATGATCCATCATTCCAAGGTTTTCATAACTATTTTTCCACCAAGTATTCCCATCTAAATTTGATCAAGTTTTATGCTTAGCACTAGCATCTACAAGTGGGGGTAAGTACTAATGAGGGGTGGTAAACTAGTGGAGTTTTAACTAAGTTCAATCTCATGCCTTAGGATGACATCAAGATTATCTAGCTTAGGCCAAATTTTATGCTCTTTATGCAACCTTCATTTATCCTTCTAGAATCTTCAATTCACTTAAGTAAACTCTAAGTAATAGCTTTGATAAAGAAATAAAGTATAAAGCTTGCAAGTAAAACTAGGATTGGTTTATCAAGTGGTTATGATCAGATATGCTTTAAGGCATATAGTTGGCATGGTGACAAGCAAGTATTGACTTGCATAGGTCAACTTGATTAGTAAGGCTTGCATCAGTATCAGTATAATCTTGCTAAATTGCAAGTGTTAGCTTGCACATTCAACTAGTAGTATTAGGCTTGCCTTGTGCAGAGCAGTGGTTGAAGTTCTCCTCGGCTTCTTCTTCGTAGTATCCTCCTTCCTCCTCGTATCCTTGGTCGGTACTAGCGTCTATGAATAAATACAAGGTACACAATCACCAGACAATACTTAACTACTTGCAATCATCACACAAAAGGGGGTCCTATAGATGATTTAGCATCATCACTAACCTTACAAGATCAAAGCTTGATTTCATTCCTTTTATTTTTGGAAAAGTAATTTCTACTCATTGAAAAACTACTTAAGATTTAATATTCTCCAAACCAAACATGGGATCATGTTGACACATATCATCACCACATATTTTAGTCCATGGGAATGTGATTTAAAGTGGTGTCACAATTTAATAAGGTTTAACCTTTTATTTTTAATTAAATAAAGTGACTAGAAATGCTTATGTGGCATTCTTTTATTACTTGGTCATTATTTCTGTAAGTAAACCTATATATTTTTATATATTCTGAAAGGCATGGTTAAATGTGATTTTTGAGAGTTGGAATCGACTCAAAACCTATTATGGTTTAAATTTGAAAAATGTTTGAATGTAGAAAAGCTTCTGCCTTGTTATTTTTACCAAGGGTGATCTGCAAATCCAAATGATTTAAATCCAACGGGCTTGGATTCAGCACTTCAAGACCTTTCTAAAAAAATTGGTTTCATTCAATTTGGTTCACTGAATCGAGCTGGGTTGATTTTTGAAACTAGGTACAGAACTGTGTTTGAAATAAAATGGAAAAGGTTAAATTCAAACAACTGGGCTGCGCGGGAAACGATATTGGGCCGGCCTGCTAAGCACAGCTCTTACGCGGGCTGGTTAAGTTGTTGTCCCCACGCATCAGTGAGACGAGGGGGTGCGAAGCAGTACGGGGCAATATGGTGCGTTCGATCTAGTTCTAATCCAACGGCTGAGGGTCGTCGTCCATGTCGGGCAACACCGGCGAGACTGAACCCTAACGCGGCAGGTGGGGGTCGTCGGGGGCTCACCGGGGCTCAGGCGAGGGTCAGCGAGGCGGGCGAACGACGAAGTCGACGACGGCGAACCTCCTGGTACTGGCAGCTTCTCCTGGGCGGCTCCAATCGCTGGCTCCCTTCTTCTCCAGCAGCGGCGGGCTCCGGTGAAATTCCGGCGAAGCGCTGCTCGCCTTGCTTTGGGAACTGGGTGGAACGATCAGTGAGGAGAGGGGAGTGAGATGGTGTGCTCAATTCGGATGGGGGTGACCTCTATTTATAGTCGCGACGACGAGACCGAACGGGATGGGCAGGCGACGGTGGTGACATGGCTACGGGCTGCTAGAGGCATGGCCGGCGGTGGCGATCGCTTGGTGGTCTCCTGGCGATGCTCTATGGCTTTAATGCGCATGTAGGGGCGGTGGCAAAGGGTCTGGAACGTGCGATGCTCTGCGCGGCCGAGGCGGCATCTTCGACGGCGAGATGTGGCTGTGAGGCATGGGGCGGCAAACGGGGATGTCTGGCGGTCTCCTAGGACGGTGGTGATCGTGTATGCACGCGGCGAGGGCGGCGCGCGGTCTGTGGGCGTGTGTCGAGGGCGGCGCTCTGGCGCATGCTCGGCATGGTTGCTGGCGAGCTGGGCACGGTCTGTGCGTGTGGTCCAGGGGTTGGCAACGTTCGAGCGCTGGACATGGAGTGGCGGTGGGGTGTTGGCTTGCTCCCAGACATGTTGGCTAGGCTTGTTTCTTCTCCTAGCTTGCTGTCCACACTGGGGTGACATGGTGAGCTTCGGCTGTTCACCATTGATGGCATTGCCAAGCTTACAGTGGGGCTAGTGCTTGGTTTAGTTTGCTAGATGATCTACTGAGGTTGCTGTGAGCTAGAGAGCGAACAAGTTAGGCTCCAATCACTGCTCACAATAGTGTTTAGATTTTATTTGATTTGAATCAGTAAGGTGTTTGATGAAATGGCCACAAGAATTCAAGTTTTGAATTTTGAAAAGATTTTTGGTGGGTGTGCTAGGTTGGTGCTGGTGAGTCTGCAGATGCTTGGGTTTTGAAAGTTGGCCTTGTTTGAGTGGTTTTTGAAAAAGTGGGATCTTCCCATATGATAAAGATTCAATTTTGAATTGTCATTTAAACTATGCATTTGAAAGTTTCTAGATGATCACAAGGTGGGCCTTCATACTTTGTTAAGAGTACTATCAAGGGGTGTAAAAATCCAAACAAGTTTCTGTTAAGTTCTGAAAGTTTGGGACAACCAAAGTAGGCATGGGAGTTAAATTGGGCAAAATGACCATTCACTCAATTTGGCTTATTTTGATTTATTTGTCTTTGGGAAAAGTTTGGGAATTGTTTAGATGCTGTTTATTTCACCTAAGAATCCTTTTACAAGCAAAGAAACACATAAACAAGGTAATTCAAAAGAATTCAAAAATGGGATGCATATACACATGCATGCTTGCATATTTTTATTTAGAAAAGTTTTTGTTAACCCTAATTTTGATGATTAGAGTTTGATGATCCAAGTTTAGTATTTTTGGGATGTTACAAAATCCATCTCTACTTCTATCGCATTGAGCTAAACTAACAATGAGAGATGAAGGATGAAGTTCCTAACCTTTTAAAACCTTAGATTTTGGGGTTGCCACCAAATCTTGACAATCTTCTGAAAAAAGGCATGAACTCGGCTTGTTTTGTAAGGAAAAATGGCCATGGCTCGGGCATGGATGAAGCCAAAATATATAGAGAAATCAATAGTCCCGGTCTGTGATACGAAACGAGACTAGAAATTACAACTAGTCCCGGGCCATGCTATGGACCGGTGAAAGGATACGGATGTCGCCTAGAGGGGGGTGAATAGGCGATTAAAACTTTTCCTAGAGTGGCTCAACAAAGGCGGAATAAAACTAGTGTTTACTTTGTAAAGCACAACCTAGAAACAACTAAGGTTTACCTATGTGCACCAACAACTTATGCTAAGCAATACAAGCAACAAAGTGATAGCAAGATATATATTACTTCAAGCACGAAGGCTATCACAATGTAAAGTGCATAAGTAAAGAGCTCGGGTATAGAGATAACCGAGGCACGCGGGGACACCGATATTTTACCGAGTTCCTCCCAACATGGAGTACGTCTCGTTTGGAGAGAGGGTGGTATCAAACCACCAACGCCACAAAAGGCCTCCCTTATTCTCTGGTGAATCTCACCCCAATGGGATCGATCCACGCTTCCACTATCGGTGCACTTGTCGGTGGCAACCGGAACCTCTCACAAGGTTGGGGCACAACTCCACAACTTAATTGGAGGCTGCCAACAAATGCCACAAAAGGCCACAATGCCACCAAGGCCACAAAACCGTCTAGGGTTCCAAGAACCCAAGAGGGACAAGCTCCAATGAGCAATTCAAACCAAATCCTCCAAAGAGAACTCAAACCGATGCACCAAATGCAAATGGCAAGAACACCACAAAGATGCTCAAATCCCTCACTCTCAAGTTCCAACAAAGCTACTAAAGCTATTGGGGGAACAAGAGAGGAGGAATCAAAGAGAGACACAAAATCCCCCAAAATCTAGATCCCCAAAGATACAGTCACAAAGAGATGTTTTTGTTTGGTCAAAACGTAGATCTAGATATCCTCCAACTACCCCTCAAATATATGCAAGAATCAATGGAGGGGTGTGTAGAAATCAAGCTTAAAGAGTAGAGCAAATGGGGGCAAAGCTTGGACAAGAAAAGGAGGAAGAAGTAACCCTAAAAGGCAAAGGGGCAAAGCTATTTATAGGGCAGGACAAAATATGGCCGTTGGAGCCTTAATGTAGCGGTAGTACCGAAAGTTCAAGCGGTACTACCGGAGAACTCCGGTACTACCGGACCAGGTACCGGACTTGGTACCGGAAGACCAATATTCAAACTTCATAAGCCCTGGCCACAGCGGTAGTACCACTGATGCTACCGTAAAGCGGTAGTACCGCAAATGGCAACTGGTACTATCGGACGTGAAGTGGAATCAGCAGTTTAGACGAAAAAGGTCTCTGTCTACCGTATTTTACTACCTAGGCAGACAGAAGCTTTTTGCCAACGTTCAAAAATCTCTGCCCTGTGCGGTATTAAAATGCGGTACTACCGCATTTTAGTACCGGAGCAGGCAGAAGCTTTTGACAAGTGGTCAAAAAGCTACTGTCGCGCTAGGTACTACCGCATTTTAGTACCTAGCCCGGCAGAGGCTTTTTGACAGTTAGTCAAAACCTTCTGTCGCATCCGGTTGCAAAAAGCGGTTTTGGTACCGCACCAGGCAAATATTCAAACGACAATAACTTTTGACTGGAAGCTCCGATTGACCCGATTTCAATTGCGTTGGATAAGGACGACAAGGGCTTACCAATAAAAAGTGGAAATATTGATTATCACCAAGTGAGAAAGTATCAAGTAGAATAATGTGATATACCTCACTTGGTGAGAAACCGAAAAGCCGCATAAATCAAAATCACAACAAGATACAAATGGGAGATCCGATTTTGATGAACAAGATCTTGTTATGGAGATTACCACAAGCTCTATATCCTCACATGGATAAGACCAACTAATAACCAAATACGATGATGCAAGTATGCAAAGGTTTGAGCTCTCTCCAAACGATGTGACCGAATTACTCCTACGAGAGCCCCTCTTGATAGTACGGTTATCTATCCTAAACCCGGTCTCCTACACACAACAAGAGACCGGCAAAAGGGAAAACCTATCAAGATTATACCTTTGACTTGAGCATTCCACTTGAGCTCGATGTAGACGATCTTGCCCTTCTCAAGATGGAACGCCTTTCTTAATTCCTCATCATCGATCTCACATATTGAGCTTGCCCAACATATCTTCTTTGCATTTCATCGACCTTGAAGCAAACACATGCTCCAAGCGATGCCAATGGACAAATCCTACAAGTATAACTTAATACACATATTAGTCCATAAAGATTGTCATTAATTACCAAAACCACACATGGGGGCCCAACATGTTCTTTCAACCGGGACAAATTGTTCCCGCACAGTGCAGCTGGCTCGAGGTATCTTGTCCCGGAACGTATTACAGACCAAAACTAGAGGTCCGAAACGGCCCAAAACTAGTGCTTCTTAGGTTCCTAGCCGTTGGAAACGATACAAATTAGTGCCGCAGCCTGTAACAAACCGAGACTAGTACCGGGTTCGGCACCAAACCGAAGACCTCGTTTCTACCGGTGCCCCTGGCCCGGGCCGCGGCGTAAGAGCATATCCACTCACGTTCCCAGGACGCCGAACCCAGGGCGATTTTTTGGTCCAGACGCCGAAAATCTGTCTAGTCACGTTCCCAGAATCCTGGTTTCGTCTGAATTTGGGTCAACTTTGGTCCGGACTTCCCAGGCCATTCTCAGGATCCCGGGAACGCCTTGCAAACGCCGCATGAAGCGAATTCGGCGAAAAAAAATAGCCGGTGAGTGAACCCGCTCAACCAGCATATATTCATCCAAAGTTTGCCCAAAGTTCGCTCATATTCGTCCAAAGTTCGCCCATATTCGGCCATGTTCGCCCATATTTTTGCTCATATTCGCCCATATTCGCTCAAAACCGCTTACATTCTTCCATATTCGTTTAAAACGCTTACATTCGTCCAAAGTTTGCCTAAAACCGTCTATATTCGTCCAAAGTTTACCCAAATTAGCTGAATTTTAGGCAACGTGGGAATTCGCCTTGAAACATGAGGAGGAAACTCGGTATTCCCGGAGTGAAAAACTAATTTCGCCAAGACTAAAATACGTCCGGATTTCCGAGTGAGAACGCGCAAAGAGCGGGGATGCTCTAAGCTCCGCACCCCTTGCAGCGAGCTGGCCAGACGGGGGACCTGCCGTCCGGTCGAAGCTACTCCGGCCGTCCTGTGTAGCATCTCGCCTTGGGAGCGCCGCCTTCACTCTCCCGTTCGTGCCCACCCATTCCAGCATCTAGGAGGACCACGCAAGACCGCAGTAGGCCGCAATCCAGCGAGAAAGCAGGCGTCGCCGCACACCGGAGCAAGGGATGGCTAGCGGAGTTCGATCTCGCGGTGGACGACGCCAAGCCGCACGCGGGGCAGGGGGTCCGGCGGCGCGAAGCCTTTCCGGCGGCGAAGAGCACGGAATTCGGCAGTGGGGGATGACGCACTTACGCACTTCGAATCCTCTGAAACCGTGCGCTCCACCATCTCGGCGGCGCGGCGCCACTAAGCTCTCCGTTTCCCATCCTGTCGTGCCGTGCTCGAGGAAGCGACTTCTGGTGCCGCAACTGATTGTTTCCGCGATTAGTCCAGAGCACAAGGACCTAGAGAAGAGAGGGGCAGATGTTGTCCTGCTCATTGTTTTTGGTATGCTTCCCAAATCCCAACTGTGCAGCCTCATCCTTTCTCCGTTCATTCATGTGATTCAGACGGCACACCTTTTTCTATGCTGGTACTAATCTGTGTGTTTACCATCAGATCTATGAGCGCTGATCATAAGCAGGAAAAAAATATGTATCAGAATCCAACACCCAGGTATATCTTTAGCAATGTGCCTTCAGATTAATAGTTCCATTACTTCAAAAAAAAGAGATTAATAGTTCCATTGATGCGTGCAGGTGTGCCACTGACAACATGGTAGTTGCACATGTCAATATGCGATCTGACTTCAGATATATATATTTAATTTGGTTGTATTCGATGAGGTTGAGGTTGCTGTTGAGATCAAATCTGATATAAGTCTTCTCTGAAGCGCATGAATCAGTCAAGCAACGAGAAGCAACAGCACAGATGGGTGCTACTACCTTCTTGTGCCTCTTGCTGTCCCTCTGGGTTCAGGATGTGACTGCGAAAGTTGGCTTCACAAGAAGTGATTTCCCACAGGACTTCGTCTTCGGAGCTGGAACCTCAGCATATCAAGTAAGCAATCTATCTTGTTGAGCTGAAAGTTCTGGCATGTTTAGTTCATCGGTTGAACTCGTTGATACAACGATTTTTTTCGTACGTACTGAATTTCGACGTTTCTTCTGTGTTCAGTATGAGGGTGCTGTTGCTGAGGATGGTAAGAGCCCAAGCAGTTGGGACAATTTCACTCACGCAGGTTGGTTTCTACATGTTTGTGAAGTCTGTCTCTGGTTTTCCGGTGCTCAATGTCTGACTACATGTTGTTTTAGCATGGTGCATGCATATGATTATGGATAATTTTCATGTTTTATTTTTCAAATGCTTAAGAAATTAACCCTCGGGCAATTTGCGACCAGTTAGCCTGATGCATTGTGCGGGTTTTTGAGACTAGTTCCTTTTTGTTAGAACAATTTTACAAAGCATTTCTGATGCTGAAACATAACTGAATTTTTAGTAACTGAACATGGAAAATTGAGAATTAACAATAGCCAAGACCAGAATTTGATGTGCTTAACCAAGAATTTGTTCGTTGTGGTTAGGTCAATTTTGAATCTTTTATTTGTTCTTGCAGGAAAAATGGAAGACAAAAGCACGGGAGATGTTGCCGCAGATGGGTACCACAAATACATGGTAAAGAATATGGAGCATTGCAAAATATTGAGCATTTCTATGCTTTAGTAGTTCTAAAAAAACTGGCTTATTTGATTTTTCAGGAGGATGTCAAGCTCATGTCTGAGACTGGCCTAGAGGCCTATAGGTTCTCCATCTCCTGGTCAAGGCTTATTCCAAGTACAGAATTCTGCAAAAACTTTCATCAGAAGAGACCGCTTTAGTTTTCTTATTTATCTCATTGCTTCTGCAAATTTCGGGTTTACAGATGGACGCAGAGCTATCAATCCAAAAGGACTAGAGTTCTACAATAACCTCATTAATGAGCTAGTGATTCATGGTATATTTTAAGATCCCTGAGAAATTAAATATTTAATTGCAATCAATTGTTAGGTTCATGCAATAGGCATAAACATCTTTTCATTTCAAGAAATGTATGTAGATAAAGTTGAAGGCATTGCTCATTTTTACCTTCCTATATTTGTGATATTTATAGGAATTCAAGTCCACATCACGCTTCACCATCTAGATCTCCCTCAGATTCTTGAAGACGAGTATGGTGGATGGTTAAGCCCCAGAATTGTGTAAGTTCATATATGGTTTCACTACGAACAAAATAACTTTGTTGCAGCGGAAATTTATATAGCATTGACATACTTACGACATAACTTTTTCCCATATTCATATTTTTACATCTATAAAATGCAGCGAAGATTTCACAGCATATGCAGATGTTTGCTTCAGGGAGTTAGGAGATAGGGTTGCGTCCTGGACAACTATGAATGAGCAAAACATCGGCGTAGTGGCCTCTTATGATGTTGCTCTGTTCCCCCCTGCCCGTTGTTCGGATCCATTCGGATTAACAAAGTGCGCCACTGGGGACTCTGGTGCCGAACCTTACATAGCAGCGCATAATATCCTTATGGCGCATGCATCAGTTTTCAGTCTGTACAAAGAAAAGTATCAAGTGAGTGAATGCTCTTGTACTCAAATTAGTGTTGGCCCTGCTTTGTTTCTTCATAAACCGCGCCACTCTAGCCATCTAAGCTTTGCTCCAGAATGCACCGTTTTCAGTCATATATTACATATAATAACCACATCTTGATTCATTTTTTGGATGCTGATATGTCAAGAGTATTTGAGCATTGGGAAACAGGTGATTAGTATTTCTAGTTGGAATAGTTGGTTTGCTTTATTCAAGTTCCAAGCCTTGTTCCCTTGAAAACAACAATGTACATAGATTCTTCTGACTGAAATGTACATAGACTCTTATTTCCTTAATTGAGTGGCCTATAATTATGTTCTTTTTTTACTATAAACATTATTACTTAGTTGTTTCCCTTTTACATTGCTAAATTTTCAGAGGTATAGGCTAATAGAAATTAAAAAGGAACCTTTTGTATGCAGCCCATGCAAAAAGGAGTTGTTGGCATAAATGTCTACTCCCACTGGAGTTATCCATTGACAAATTCCACTGTGGATTTAGAAGCAACGCAGAGATGTAAAGATTTCTTGTTTGTCTGGTATGATATTTTACCTCCATTTTGTTACAGAAAGCAACACCTGTATAATCTGCATTGTTGAGATCTTAAGTTGCCTGTACTTGCAGGATACTAGATCCATTGGTGTTTGGGGACTACCCAGAAGTTATGAAGAAGAATGTTGGCTCTCGCCTTCCACCCTTTACAAAAACTCAATCTGAACTTATCAAGGGTTCTTTAGATTTTATAGGAATAAATCACTACTATTCTCTCTACGTGAATGATTGCCCTCTAGGAACAGGTGATCGAGACTACAATGCTGACATGTCAATTCAAACCAGAGGCAAGTATCTTTTTTTTGGATAGTTATACTAGGAATCCTACTCGACCACTTGAATCATGTGTCATGCCGATTTGTAGTTTGATTCCTTTTTCTTGTCACGGTGCACTGTGCACACAAGCATTGCAACTAAGATATTAAAAAAATAGAGTAGCTAAGACAAGCTGGCAAGCCGCCTTATCATGTTCATAGTCACATATGTTGGGCATTTCTCTGAGTGCGGTGTTCTGTCATCCCAAAAGATGATTGATGTTTATTACTATTACCTTCAGAGCCTGCCTTTTTGTAACCACTGCCACAGTACCGCATCTGGCAACTGTTTTATGACCATTTCAATCTCAAAGTATATTACCTGTTGGCCACTTTACTAGACAAATGCAATAGAAAAGAGTTGCAGTAGTGTTCTGTAAGTCATTCCTTTGTATGATGCAGGTTCTAGGACAGACCCGCCATGTGGCCAGGTAAAAAATTATGTCCCCAATGTGCTCTGCAAAGAAGTTGCCAACTCCAGTTCTTTTCGCCACACACTGTACATCCATTCGATTATGTGTTCTGAACAGAATCAAGAGATTAGACAGAAAATAATGCACTTGAAAACTGATATCTCAGTTGAAAATAATCAATATTTGTCTGCAGGGTGCCCCCACAAATGTTCCAAGTGATCCCAAAGGGTTGCAACTTGCACTGGAGTACCTAGAAGAAACCTACGGGAACCTTCCCATCTATGTTCAAGAGAATGGCAAGCACAATTCCCAACAAGAAGCAACCTGTGTTAACGAACAAATTAGCTTGAGTAATCATGTGGCCTTTTTTACATCTCTTCAGGTATGGGATCTGCTGACGGCAGTCTCGACGACAGGGACAGGGTCGCTTACTTGAGAAGCTACATGGAGAGCACACTTAGCGCACTGAGGTGTGTCAAGATCAAAGACATATGGAGTCTAGTAATTTTCATTTATTTCAAATGCAACGGAATTCAAAACTGAAAATGCACCAGCACACGCCTGAATACTTCTTACTCGGATACTAGACACCCAAACAAGTATACAGAGATTCCGTCCTGATGCCCTCGCTTCTGATCTTGTGCAGGAATGGAGCTAAGGTGAGAGGCTACTTTGCATGGGCATTCATGGACTTGTTCGAGCTGCTTTCAGGGTACCAATCGAGGTACGGCCTGTATCGCGTCGATTTCTCCGACGAGGGTCGGCCACGGCAAGCCAGGCTCTCCGCTCTCTGGTACTCCGCTTTCCTGAAGGAGAAGGTTCTAGTCTCCGCGGTTCTGCCAACAACGCAGGGTCAGAACCAGGCGCTGAACGTCGTGTCCTGACTCCCGTACCCGCCCCTGAGTCTGGTCTGGGATATGCTTGGTGCCGGGCGCTGGGACCTGAGGATTTTGATCAGAATGTGCAATATTTTGTGTGAGCAATCGAATAAAGGATTGTGTTGAGACTTGCGAGTGTGGGCTTACTGCTTCGCTGCCGTGAACGTCATCATCATGATCACGTGACGAAACCCAATTGCGGTGGGAGTGACGGACTCATGGCTGCTGCTACCGTGTAAGGCTCAACCTGATGCAGTATATTCAGATTAGTTCTTCAGTCATACTGATTTGTGCGCAAGTGACCAGCGACGTCGATCTTTGATCTCACAGCTCAAGATGAAATTACTACTCCGGTTACTACTGTTTATCTTCTGACAAGATCATCTTTTAGCTGCTTCTCTTTTAGTACTACTTCCTTCGGAATTAAGTGTCACAGATTTGAACGGAGGGAGTATTGTCAATTGTAAGGCTGTGAAGCCAGTGATACAAGGCACTGTGGCCTATCTTCTCCTTCCCTGGGTTAAACCTTGGCCGGCCTTGGACGGTCCAAGTCGATCTGTAATAAGATTAAACCCTTGTAAGCAGTCAATCCAAACTTTGCTACTACTGTACTTATCTTGCTAGATCGTTCTGGAAGTGACTGCTGGTGCCGCAGCTGATTCTTTACGTGATTACTCCAGAGCACAAGGACCTAGAGATGATAGGGCAGATGCTGTCCTGCTCATAGTTTTTGGTATGCGTCCCAACTATGCAGCCTCATCCTTTCTACGTTTCATTCCTGTAATTTAGACGGTATTGATTTTATAATCGAGTATGTCTTTTCTTAATCGATGCTGGTACTGATCTGTGTTTATCCATGAGCCTTAAAATATTTCCACTGATGCGTGTAGGCGCACCACTGCCAATATGGTAGTTGCACATGTCGTTATGTGGTCTGACTTTAGATATATGCTAGTACAATACTTAATTTGTTTTTTTCCCACGAGGTTGAGGTTGCTGTTGAGATTAATTGCTGATATAAGCCTTCCCCAAAGCGCATGAACCATCGATCAAGCACAGAAAAGAACCAGCAGAGATGGGTGCTGCTGCCTTCTGCCTTTTGCTGTCCCTGTGTGTTCACAGCGCAACTGCGGCAATTGGCTTCACAAGAAGTGATTTTCCACAGGACTTCGTCTTCGGAGCTGGAACCTCAGCATATCAGGTTAGTAGTTTGAGCTGAAACTTCCTGTGTGTTTTAGTTGCTGTGGTGACGCATAAATTTTATGTGTTATCCCACTTACTGAATATGGATGCTTCTTTTTCCTGCAGTATGAGGGTGCTGTTACTGAGGATGGAAGGAGCCCAAGCATTTGGGATACTTTCACTCACGCAGGTTGGTTGTGACCTGTTTGTGAAATATGTTTCTGGTTTTCCTGAGCTTGAAGGCTTCATAACATTTTGTTTTAGCATGGGATCATATGACTGGATTTTCAGCCATGTGACTAAGAAAATAAGCCTTGCTCAATTTGCGACCACTTTTCGTGATTCATCAAGTAGATATGTGAGAGTAGTTCCTGCTTGGTAGAACACTTTCACACAACATTTCTGTTGCTTAAGCATAACTGAATTGTATGTGACGAATTGGCAAGAGCCCAAGACCATAACTTCATGTAGTTGACCACGAATTCGTTCGTCGTGGTTAGGTTCAGTTCCGGGATTTAAAATATTTGATTTGCTCTTACAGGCAAAATGTCAGACAAAAGCACGGGAGACGTCGCTGCAGATGGGTACCACAAATACATGGTAAAAAAACAGGGTGCCTCGCAATAATCTTCAACATTTCTCTCCTTTAGCAGTTCCAAGAAAAAATTGGCTTATCTGATTTTGCAGGAGGATGTGAAGCTCATATCTGAGACAGGCCTAGAGGCCTATAGGTTCTCCATCTCCTGGTCAAGGCTTATTCCAAGTCAGAATTCTTCATAACCTTCATCGCAAAAATCCACTTTGGTTTTCATTTATCTCATTATTCCTGCAAACTTTTGGGTTGCAGATGGAACGGGTGCTGTCAGTCCAAAAGGGCTAGAGTACTACAATAACTTCATTAATGAGCTAGTGAAATATGGTAAGAGTATTTATGCAGATCATTGAGTGTTGACATATTTAACTGCAGACATTTTTTGAGGTTCATAGTAGACAATCATTTAGTTTCAAATGTCTACAAAAAAGAGTTGAAGGCATTGACCATCTGAACCCTCCTATCTCTGTGATATTTATCCAGGAATTCAAGTACACATAACACTTCATCATCTAGATCTCCCTCAAATTCTTGAAGACAAGTACGGTGGATGGTTAAGCCCTAGAATTGTGTAAGTATATACTCCCTCCGTACCAAATTAACTGACTCAACTTTGTCTAGATGCGGATGTATCTACACATAAAATGCGTCTAGATACAAACGTATCAGACAAAACTGAGTCAGTTAATTTGAGACGGAGGGAGTACATGGTTTCACTATCAAATAAATAACTCCATTGCAGCGGCAGTTAATAGTACCAGTGACATATTAATGATATTTTTTTCATTGACATATTAATGATATTTTTTCATATTTTTACATCTACGAAATGTAGGGAAGATTTTACAGCATATGCGAATGTTTGCTTCCGAGAGTTTGGAGATAGGGTTGCATCCTGGACGACTATGGATGAGCCAAACATCGGTGTAGTTGGCTCTTATGATAATGGTGTATTCCCTCCTGCCCGTTGCTCAGATCAATTTGGAGTAACAAATTGCACCGCTGGGGACTCTAGTGTTGAACCATACATAGCAGCTCATAATACTCTTATGGCGCATGCATCTGTTTTCTGTCTATACAGAGAAAAGTATCAAGTGAGTGAATGATTATGTACTCACAATAGTTTTGGTGGTGCTTTGGTTTCTTCATAAACTGCGCTAATCCATCTTTGCTTTGCTCAAGAGTGGAGGCACTGTTTTCAGTCATTACATTAACCACATCGTAATTCGTCTTTGTAATGCATGTTTCAGCATTGAGCCACGCATTGACAGTAGTATTGCTTGGCAGAATAGTCGGTTCATTTTTTTTAAGATTCATGGCATTGTTTCAAAATAGGGACGTACATAGACTCTTATTCTTCTAATTGGGAGGCGGTTGTTCCTGTTTTTTTCCCATTACTGTGCAAAAGAGGTATAGGCTCATTAAAAACTAAAACGGAACCATTTTGATGCAGCCCATACAAAAAGGAATTGTTGGCATAAATGTCTACTCCTACTGGAGTTATCCGCTGACAAATTCCGCTGCGGATTTTGAAGCAACGCAGAGATGTAAAGATTTCTTGTTTGGCTGGTATGATATTTTACCTCCATTTTGTCATAGAAAGCATTTCACCTGTATAATCTGTGCATTTTGAGATCTTAAGTTCCTGTACTTGCAGGATACTAGAGCCATTGGTGTTTGGGGACTACCCAGAAGTTATGAAGAAGAATGTTGGCTTTCGCCTTCCACCCTTCACAAAAGATCAGTCTGAACTTATCAAGGGTTCTTTAGATTTTATAGGAATAAATCACTACTATTCTCTCTACGTGAATGATCTCCCTCTGGGAACAGGTGCTCGGGACTATGGTGCCGACATGTCAATTCAATATAGAGGTAAGTACCTTTTTTTTGGATAGTGATACTAGGAATATTACTCAATCATGTGTCATGCCGGTCTGTAATTTGATTCATTTTCCTGTCACAGTGCACTGTGCACACAAGCAAAACAACGCAACTAAGATATGCAAAAAAATAGACTAGCTAAGCTGCTGGAAGCGATGTCCTACTAATGCCGGCACAAGCTGGCAAGTAGCCTTTCCATGTTCATAGTCACATATGTTAGGCATTTCTCTGGGTGTGGTGTCTGATTTCTATTATTTATCGCCAGAGCCTGGTTTTTTGTCATCACTGAGTTACCTTTTCTACCATAGCACTGCATCTGGCAACTGTTCTATTACCATTTTCAATCTCAAAGCATGCTACATGCTCACCACTTTACTAGACAAATGTAATAGAAAAGAGTTTCAGTAGTGTTCTCTAAGAAGTTCCTTTGTATGATGCAGGTTCTAGGACAGACCCACCAACTGGACAGGTAAAAAGTTATGTCCTGAATGTGTTGTGCAAAGAAGTTGCCAACACCAGTTCTTTTGGCCTTGTACTGTATACATCCATTTGATTATGTGTTCTGGACTGAATCAATAGATTATACAAGAAAGATCGCTTAGAACTGATATCACAAGTTCGACAGTAACCGTAAAAGATTATGTTTATTGGTCCACAGGGTCCGCCAACAAATATTCCAAGCGACCCAAAAGGGCTGCAACTTGTACTCGAGTACCTGAAAGAAACCTATGGGAACCTTCCCATCTATGTCCAGGAGAATGGCAAGCACAATTTCTAACCAGAAACAAGTCAGCTAGCGAAAATAGTTGCTTCATGAACCACCATGTGGCTTATTGTACATCTTGTCAGGTGCTGGATCTGCCGACGACGGCCTCGACGACACCGACAGGATCGGTTACCTGAGCAGCTACATGCAAAGCATGCTAGACGCGATCAGGTGCGTCAAGTCTAAACACATGCAGTTTCAGCATTATCTTACTAGAAGAAGTTCCATTTCGATACCCTCTCTTGTTGTGCAGGAATGGAGCCAAGGTGAGAGGCTACTTCGCCTGGGCGTTCATGGACCTGTTCGAGCTCTTGTCAGGGTACCAGTCTAGGTACGGCCTGTACCGCGTCGATTTCTCCGACGAGAGCCGGCCGCGGCAGGCTAGGCTCTCCGCCCGCTGGTACTCCGCCTTCCTCAAGAACAAGGCCGGAACCTCCGCGGAACAAGACCAGGCGCTGAACGCCGTGTCCTAGACTCCCGTCCCCGAGCCTGGGCTGGGACGTGCGTACAGATTCCGATCAGAAATGTATAATTCTTGTGGGGTGAGCAATGAATAAAGGATTGAATTTGTGAGTGTGGGTTTTGGCAGCGAAGCAGACCGAGTACTCTCTGATACATGGTGAGTCAGTTAATTCCAGACGGAGTAATACTGATTGGTAGTCTGACCCCGGTCATGTTGCTTCATTTTTTAAGAAGATAGTGTTGCTTCATTTGGGGATGCGGTGTCAGAAATCAACGTGTGATTATCAGGCAATACCATGTGCCATCCATGGCACTAGCACGCTTATACAATCAAACTTCCTATTTTTGTGGTGCCAAATTAACGTAAATATCTCAAAAGGTGCCGGATGATCTCGGGTGAATTCGTTCCATCCCGAAGTTTTAAAAATGAAGCAACCTAGGAGAACCAATCGTAGGATTTGAAATACACAAACAGAAAAATGTAAGAATAATATATCATGACACGTGGAATCCTATAGAAATAGAAAAACACGTGAATTGGTAATAGCCATTGTTTGGTTGCACCATAGAAAAACAAAGAAAATTTGTATAAAGATAGAGTACATGTCATAGTTGTTATAGATATGATTTTTTTTTAGGAGGTCTAACCTCTTAACAAAAATCATACTTATAAAATTGTAGTGCAGAAATGCAGTCTATAATCTTTTGGAGAGTTTATTTCTTTGAACCAAATGGCCTTTACAAGAAAAAATCCTATGCATCCTACAAAAAATAGATATCCTTTAAACCGAAACAGACTAGATGTGAATCTTTGTTTTAGAAACAAACAAAAATAAAACAAAAAACATGCATGTCGCACGATGAAAACAAATTGTGAAGGTTTTCCTCCAAAAAAAAACTAGGTTTTGCACTATTGGTTTTACACTGTGTTGGATGTCGACGTGGATTATCGTGATCGTGATTGCTGAAGTCGTTTTTATCTGTTTCGAGATCCTTTAAGTACCTTTTGACAATTTTCTTGGCTAATTTTCCGTAATGCATTATAAAAACACTGGAGCAGAGTTCAGCAAGTACAAAGTGGGCCGTAGATTCTCTTAGGACGTGTTTGGTAGCCTATATACCCTTTAGGCAGGCCAGCGGGAGACGAAAGTGATCCGCTTGGTTACCTGCATAAGGCGTTGGGATGTGCTAGCGCGAAGCACCTGGAGCCAGGCCTAGGTGCTACGCTCGAATCGACCGTTTCCAGCGAGTCACTCTCTGTTGGGCCACGCGGAGATAAAACAAATTTTTTTTTCTAACGTGGTGATCCAAAGATCCAGCTGAGGTAGAATGCCACGAGGTTTACCACTAGACGCGCAATTGCGGATTACTGATGAAGCGCGTCAGTTGATGCAGTGCGGTCCTTTGCGATCTGATCGTCCTGGTGCTGATCGTACAACACCTCTGCTGGTATCCACACGTGCAAGGAGGAGCACCGGCGGCGAACTGCTAGGTTCGGTACAACGACAGGACTGCTGTGGAGCTAGGTTTTCCAACAATTGAATGACCTAACCGATCAACGATTAACCTTTCTGGGTTACGGTGCTCCACTATATATAGGGAGTGAACGTGGGCTCTGCTCGCGCGGCCCATTCACTAAAGCCCATATAATGTTAGTCCCTGTGAGTCCAACTCACTGACTCAGTCCAAATCAGGCTCGGGTCCAACCCAACCAGATTTCCAGTTCAGATCCAATCCAAACTTGCTCCCGCTCTTAAGTGTGTGACCCCGCAGGCTCATGGCTACTTGGACAAGATTAGAGTCCAACTCTAAATCGATCAGTCGGTAGCGGCTCCTAGCAGAACGTACCGACTCCCAAGTACCAAAGAGTCATGACGACTTGGCTTTCCAATGTGACTTGCGTCCGAGTCCCTTTTGCCTCACGATATACCTTGTCAGACTATAGGCGAATATATGTCATCCCTTAAATAGTCCGACTCTCTTGTCGATCCAAGATAAGTGATTCACCCGACTAACTCTTAGTCGCTCGGCTCGGCTAACACTTAACTGAGTCATGCATGGCCATGCTTTCCGAATCATATCATCCGAGAGGGCCCAGAGAATATCTCTCCAAGTGGAGGGGCAAAATCCCATCTTGGTTATTCACATCACGCAGCTTGATTCTCATTCGACCCGAACTCTGCCTTTATAACTGCCCAGTTGCGGATCAGTGTTTGACAGAACCTAAGTCGGTGATCCTCAACTCGGACTATGCAATAACCTCAGGTCTAAGGATTACATTGATTGAGATATACAAATGACAACTTGTTCGTTGTACCTCAATATGGGTCAATCCGACTCGCTAAACTCTTTAGCCGAATCTGTGTAAGTTGGAATAGCATCTCCATGCCCATGACAAGTGGAACCGAGTCATCAAGCCAACTTTCACATTGATATAAGTTGTGTGTCCAGCACAACCTTAATGACCAAGGACATTTAGTACAAACAACATGAATGCATAGTTCCATAACCGAATCACATATTCAATGATACACATCAGATGTTTATACAAGGACAACTTTATATCTTTATGAATACAATGGGAAATCTCATCATACATGATTGCCTCTAGGGCATATTCCCAACACTCGTCGTGCGCCCGCTGGATGCAAAACCGGCGCTCCCTGCACGAGCTCGGCCGCAAGAGATTCCCGCTAGCCTGGAAAAGAGGTGGGATCCTTTCCCTCACCTCTTGCCGAGACACACCCTACCCGCTCACCGCCAAACTAGATCCACATTTTCCCCCTTCTCCTTTCCTGGGTCAAATCCGGACACCGACGGCGACAGTGATGACGCCCCCGACAAGACAAAACCGGTAGGGTGGCAGCCATGCCGAGCTAGAATGACGGCGACAACTCCTCCCAAACGTATCTAGGGGTAAGTACACTTCCCCAATTCTTTCATAGGCTTAGGGTTCAGTAACGAGTTAGGAATCCTCGATTTACAATCATATGAACTCGATTTGGTGTGCTAGGACATCACAGACATGGACTATGCTCCTGACTCGTACGAAGATCCTAGCTTCTGCTGCATAGTGAAAGATTGTCCTGAGCTCTACCGCGTCCACAAACTTGAGCCTGTCGGGTGTGTTGCATTTGAAGTAACCAACACAGGCCGCGGATTCTATCTCTACCAAGTTCAGAACATAAGTGCTTAGCTCCTTGTATCACCATTCACTTTTATGGCAAGCAGTAGGTCTATGCCAACAAATTTCTGACCTACAGGAGGTCGAAAACTATGGGTTTGTGGCTTGGGTAGACAATGGATGGCCAGATGCTACGAAGAATGCACTTGCAAAGCTATGGGGGATGTATGATGATACAAGCAGTGCGAGAATCGACGAGAAGGTTGAGAATGCGCAGCTGGTGAAGCAACTGTCTGATGAGAAGAAAAAGCTTGACAAAAAGTACTCAAGTCTGTTGGTTGATGTGAATAAGTTCATCGAAGGAAGAGAGAAGAAGGCGCTGGAGGAGAACTTGTCTCGAATGAATGACAACAATGAAGCATTAGGAATGAGGGGGAGATGCTGAAGACCATGCGGAAATCCCAGGCTGATGTAATCAAAGAGAAACAAAAGTAATGGCATGTGACGATGGTTCGACTCGTCAATTCCCATTGTTATGGACTTGGGTTTTGGAGAAGGAGGGGAAGCTGGAGATCGTGGAACAACTAACATATTCGCAACACGGGGACACGAGGTTTACCCAGGTTTAGGCCCCCTGAGGGAAAACCCTATTCCTGCTTGTCTATTCTTTATTGATGGCGAAGCCGATGATTACAAGGGTGCACAGATGCAATCTAGAGTGAGGTGTGTTCTAAGGTATGAGGTGAGAGAGCCTCCTTGCCATGCCCTCCTAGCCTTTATATTGGGAGGCTAGGTCTCGGGGTAGGTCGAGTCGGTTACAGATTAGGGTTAGACCCTTTGAAATGCTATCCATAGCTAGCCGTGTTCTCCAAGAAGTAGCATCTGCATGGGCCTTGGTCACCCGAATCCTTCTTGGGATTCATCATCCGCATGGGGTAATCATGTGGGCCCCTGCTAGGCTGGTACCGGGTAGGCTAACATTAGGCACCCGTAGGGCATACCCATGTGAGTAGACCCCCGAGTGTTCAGTCGAATCGCAGATTCAGTTGGAGACTCTTAATGTAGGGGTTCGTAGCATGGAAAACAAAAAATCTATCGCATGAACACACACAAGCCAAGATCTAATCTACGAGATCGGTGCAAAGATTTCATAGAGTACTAACCATCAAATATCCAAAGCGTTTAACGAGATCGGATTCTCGTGGTTGATGTAGTCGTTCACTTGCCGATCTCAAGACGACCCTTCCAGCGCCCCGTTCCGGCAGCGCTTCCGTAGTCGGTCACACGTACGGTAGTCGATGAATACCTTCCTCTCCCTTGTTCTAGCAGGCAGCGGAGGTTGTAGATATCCTCCCGATTCCAGCAGCACGATGGTGTGGTGGTGGAGGTGGAGGAGTAGATCCTGCAGGGCTTTGCCTAAGCCGGAGCAGGTACGGTGGAGTAGAGAGGCCTCGACAACTACGGTTTAGAAGCCGAGGGGTGGAGGTGGTTGTCGGCTAGGGCAGGGCTAGGCGACGGCGATTAAGAGGCTAGGGCACCGGAGATCTGGGAGGGGCGGCATCCTAGGGTTTTTGGGGTGAGGCCAAGGGGACGCCCCACCCCTCCTTTTATAGGTGAGAGGGGAGGCTAGGGGAGGAGGAGTCCTCCCCCAACCCCCTTGTATGGACGGCAGCAAGGGAGGGAGGGGAAACCTTCCTCCTCTAGGTTTCCTCCTCTCCCTCCACTTGGTTTGACTATCAATGTTGGGATTTGACTTTTCAAATTGGAGTTTGACTATTCAAACTAGAATTTGATTATTTCACTTCCCATTGCCCAACCAAGTGACCTAGGACATGATGCAACCATTCCACAGTGGTATGACACATTCATGTACCCTTCCCTCTCCGGGGTGGTGGACCTTATAGAACCTTCCAGAAGATTCCGATGAAAACACCGAAAACATTTCCGAACCCCGGAATAGGACTTTCCTTATATGACTTATTCTCCGGACCATTCCAGATCTCCTCGTGATATCCCGGATCCAATTCGAGACTCCAAAAAACATTCGGTCTCCAACTCACATTCCATATCTAGTAAACAACATCGAATCCTTAAGTGTGTCTCCCTACGGTTCGTGAATTATGCAGACATGATCAAGACACTTCTCTGATCAATAACCAATAGAGGAATCTAGAAATTCATATGACTCCCACATATTTCTACGATTACTACGTGATCGAATGAACCATTTACATGCGATACCAATTTCCCTTTGTCTCACGATACTTTACTTGTCCGAGGTTTGATCGTCGGTATATCTACATACCTAGTTCAACCTTGTTACCGATAAGTACTATTTACTCATTCCGTGATATGTGATCCGTTGTGATCTAGTCACATGCTTGCAAGCCAATTGGATGACATTCCACCAAGAGGGCCCAGAGTATATCTATCCGTCATATGGATGGACAAATCCCACTCTTGATCCATGTGCCTCAACACATACTTTTAGAATACCCAATGCCACCTTTATAACCACCCAGTTAAGAAGTGGTGTTTGATGTCATCAAAGCATCCATCCGGTGATGGTGATTAACATGATCTCATGGTCGAAGGATTTAGGTTACTATGTATTTGAAAGCTTATAACAAACAAACTATTGAATGACTTGATATTATGCTACGCTTAACTATAGGAGTGTGTCCATCACATCATTCTCCTAATGATATGATCTTGTTATTAATAACATCCAATGTCCATGATCAGCAAACCATGATCATCTATTAATCAACAAGCTAGTATAACAAGAGGCTTTACTAGGGACTCTTTTATGTTTACAAAACACACAAGTATTAATGTTTCCTATTAATACAATTATAGCATGGGATGTAAACATTTATCATAAACGTAAATATTTGATAATAATTATTTTACTATTGCCTCTTGGGCATATATCCAACAGTCTCCCACTTGCACTAGAGTCAATAATCTAGTTTTGAAAAACTTGTGCATTGAACACCTATGGCATTCCGGTGTTGTATTTACACGATTGCTAGTGGTCAAATGATCTTAGGATTTGACACTTTTAGGTCCGTGTGTAATTGCATGTCTTTGCGTCTCTACGCATCACTCATTCTCCAATGAGATGGCATTGTATAAATTTGGTCCTTTGGTGAGACCTTTAGTTCCTTTGGGATTACACCATGTCGATACAGTTGTTGTACAATATATATTCATAGTACTAGCCCGCTATGAACTACACCTAGTTTGATAACAAACTACTTGACACAAATGCCCTCTTTTGCTGCTATAATAACAGTCATATACTTAGCCTTTTGTTGTAGTATCTATCATAATATCTTAACTTTGGAACTCATCCAAATCCCTTATGGAACTTCCTTTCCATTACATTGTGCCACCCATAGTTTAAATTAAGATAAACTTTAATTTGTATCTTGTGATAAAACTAGTATCAATGTAACACTTTACAATGAACTATCTATCTATTTGTCACCTCTACATAAATAACATATTCTTAGTTCTTCCAAAGGATCATAAGAATATCCTTAATATTGTCTAATGATTATATTATGAATCATTTTGGTATCTTCTCGTAACATTTAGAGCACATGACATATCTGGATATGTACATATCATAGTATGATTGATCAAAATATTCTTGTGATTTCAATCACCAAGTGTCAAAACACTTGAATCTCGTTTTCACTTACCAAGTGTCAATACACTTGAATCTTGATTCAATCCTTTCCGTGTGGCAAGAACCTTTCTTGTCATTTCCATATTGAACTTATTCAATATCTCATCTATGTACATTTGGCACAACTATATTAGAGGCTCAATCTATCCATATAGATATTGATGCCAAATATTCGGGTTTTGCCTAAGTATTTCATCAAAATGAAATTCTTAACATGTGTCAATAAAATATACATAATTCCCAATCAATAATATGTCTTTCACATAATGTATTAGAAATATGTCTTAGCACTCCCACTTAATTTCTTGCAAATGCAAGCATCTTCATCGTCTCCGATGAAATTAAACATTTTAACAGGTTCATCACGGTGAAGATTCCAACTCCACGATGCATACTTCAACCATTGAAGTTTGCATGTGATTTTAGCATCCTTTGAATAAAAAAACCCTTTGGATTGTGTCATGTACACGTCCTAGGAAACAATTCTATTAGAAGAACTTTGTTTTGTTTGTTCAACTATCATATACCAATATATGTAGTGGTTACTACATGAATCCGTCCATACCAAATATCTCTAAAAAACAAATCTTGTCATAATCAACTACTTGAACATTGTCGTAAACTTTTTAATGACATGTCGACTATTTCATAGATGTGAAACATCCATGTCTATTTATAGATCCAAATACGACCGATAGGTATTACACCTTTCCGAAGGGTCTTTCAAGTTCAAAAACTTGATTTCTCGTGTATAGAACTATCATGGATTTTATGGCTTCAATCCATTTGACGAAGTCAGGGCCCATCATCGCTTCTTTCCATACAATCGGTTCATCATTGTCAAACAACAATGATTTACTCTCAAATCTTATTATTTGATTGTTTACCCGACCTACTCGATTTAATAGGAACTTAGACCTTCGAGACCACAACCTTTGAGACACGTGCGACATGAGCATTGTTGCTGCCTCCGAGACACTTTTCGGCGCTGCGCAACTCCGCTCATATAGCTAAAGTTCAATAACTTTATAAAAGTTCTATTGTCCTCCCAATTAACTTTTCACGAAAAATTCTTTCTCGAGAAACTTGACGTTCTAAGCGACAAAAACTTTTGTCTTTGGTGTTATGGAGGAATACTCAATGATTATTCAAAATAAATTACAAAGACATGCTCATCCGACTTTGGTTGTAAACATTTTACTTATGCCTAGCATACCAAAGTTTAAGAAAGGACAACTTGGTTTTTATCCCAGACCATAACTTTATATGGTGTCATTTCAACCGATCATGATGGTGCTCTTTTTAGTGTAAAAGCGATAGTCACTAAAGCTTTTAATCTTAAAAATACAATGGAAATTTTATTACTAACACCTTTGATTTCACCATGTCAAACAAGGTTTCATTACATATCTCGAACATTCCATACTCTTATGGTATTTCAGGAAATGCAAATCTATGGAACGATTCCTCAAAACTTAGGTGTTATGCTAAACTTGTAACTCAAATATCTTCATTTATGATCCAATCATAAACTCTTTATTTTCTTGTTACAATGATTTTCCACTTCATCTTTAAAGTCTTTGAACATTTTCAAATATTTCATACTTCATCCTTATTAAGTAAATATACTTATGTATTCACTCAAATTTCGGAGAAAGCATATGAAGTTGAAATCCATCGCTCACGACTACATATAATGGACTACATACATCAATATGTATAAATTACAATAAGTTAGTCGTTCGTTCTTCTTCGGGCCTGAACAAAGTTTCAATTATCTCTAGGAAAGTCTTACAAGTGTCATTTGATCAAAATCAAAAGACTCCAAAATTCCATCAACATGGAGTTTCTTCATGTTTTCTTTCCAATATAATTTAAACGACGATGTTACTTCCTAAGTGATCTTTCAATATTTTGTCTTTCGACATTTTTAGCATTATTTTTATGGATGTGATTTCTCCAACTAGACTTGTATATCATCCATCTATTATGGAATACCGAAATTATTTGAACAACCCTTTTGTTCTCATAATACCTGATCAAAATAACAATTATTGAAACAAATCTTGAAGGTAATCTTTGATGTTAACAAGCAACAAAACAACACTTTGTTTGTTTTTGATGAACATCATCACATATTCTCTTGCTAGTTACATAGGCCATTATAGTTTATGAATTGTGTTGTTTTCGTATGATAATTTATACCAACAAATTCAGTATCCAATACATACGAACCATATTGTTTAACAAGCAAAGAATACAACCATAACATGTATATCATTTATATACCTTAGTTGGACAATTTCCAATTTTCCTTGTTCTGCAAATATTTCTGATATTCTCTTTCAGCTTTTTATTTTCTTTCAAAAGAATCTATTAACATCAACAGTGGCACCATACACATGACACATAGTCCAAAGCGTGTATAGTCAAATACTAATATCTTTGGACTTGCACTTTGAAGTAGATCACCATCATCAAATGTTTGGTGTTCTTTCAAAGTCCATTCTTTAGTAATCTTTTAGTGTAGTACAAAAAAGAAATAGACAACAAAAGCATCAACACCCACAATAACCATTGTGTTCTACTCGTGCAATAGATCTACGCATAGACATGGCTCTGATACCACTATAGTGGTTCGTAGCATGGAAAACAAAAAATTCTATCGCATGAACACACACAAGCGAAGATATAATCTACGAGATCGGTGCAACGAGTTCATAGAGTACTAACCCTCGAGGATCAAAAGCGTTTAACGAGATTGGATTCTCGTGGTTGATGTAATCGTTCACTTGTCGATCTCAAGATCGCGAAGACGATCCTTCCAGCGCTGCGTTCCGACAGTGCTTCCGCAGTCGATCACACATACGGTATTCGATGAAGACCTTCCTCCCCCTTGTTCCAGCATGCAACAGAGGTTGTAGATCTCCTCGCGATTCCAGCAGCACAGCGGTGTGGTAGTGGAGGTGGAGGAGTAGATCCTGCAGGGCTTCGCCTAAGCCGGAGTAGGTATGGTGGAGTAGAGAGGCCCCTACAACTAGGGTTTAGAAGCCGAGGGGTGGAGGTGGCCGACGTCTAGGGAAGGGCTAGGCGGCGATTTAGAGGCTAGGGCGCCGGTGACCTGGGAGGGGCGGCGACGAAGGGTTTTTGGGGTGAGGCCAAGGGGGCGCCCCACCCCCTCCTTTTATAGGTGGGAGGGGCGGCTAGGGGAGGAGTAGTCCTCCCCCAACTCCCCTTGTATGGCCGGCAGCAAGGGAGGGATGGGAAACCTTCCTCCTCTAGGTTTCCTCCTCTCCCTGCACTTGGTTTGACTATCAATGTTGGGATTTGACTTTTCAAACTGGAGTTTGACTATTCAAACTAGAATTTGATTATTTCACTTACCATTTCCCAGCCAAGTGACCTAGGACATGATGCAACCATTCCACATTGGTATGACACATTCATGTACCCTTCCCTCTCCGGGGTGGTGGACCTTCTAGAACCTTCCAGAAGATTTCGGCGAAAACACCGAAAACATTTCCGAACCCCCGAATAGGACTTTCCTTATATGAATCTTATTCTACAGACCATTCCTGATCTCCTCATGATATCCCGGATCCAATTTGAGACTCCAAACAATATTCTGTCTCGAACTCACATTTCATATCTACTAAACAACATCGAATCCTTAAGTTTTCCCCCCTACGGTTTGTGAATTATGCAAACATGATCGAGACACTTCTCTGATCAATAACCAATAGAGGAATCTAGAAATTCATATAGCTCTCACATATTTCTATGATTACTTTGTGATTGAATGAACCATTTACATATGATACCAATTTCCCTTTGTCTCATGGTACTTTACTTATCCGAGGTTTGACCATCGGTATCTCTGCATACCTAGTTCAACCTTGTTACCGATAAGTACTCTTTAATCGTTCCGTGATATGTGATCCCTTGTGATATAGTCACATGCTTGCAAGCCAATTGGATGTCATTCCACCGAGAGGGCCTAGAGTATATATATCCGTTATATGGATGGACAAATCCCACTCTTGATCCATGTGCCTCAACACATACTTGATCCATGATTCTTCCTCCATGATCATGCAACAAACCATGGCTCTCCTCCCACCCCCACCGTGACACCCACACCCCCCTTCGGCGATCTCCCAACTCCGGCCATCTAATCCCAAATCTGAACCGTGCAATCTACTCCACTCACTCCAAAACCCATCTGCTGGCCATCATGGCTGCTCCCACCATTTCATTCCCCCTAGATCTTGAATCTGGTTTGGTTTTTTCAAAAAAGGTGATGAACCTCTATTCCACCCCGGTTCACCCTATCTCTGCTGATTCTGGATTTTCTCTGGTGGTTTCATTTGGCAATCCAATGTTTGATCTGTATTGTGCTAATATTGGTATGGCTCTTTCGGCGTGTCTTGGTGCTGATCGGGACAAACTCCGAATCTCCCCCTTGATGGTCGGAGTTTTTTTATTCGATGTTTGTTCGAAGGCCATTGGGTTCATGATCATCAATAAGAGATCCTACAAATCTAGAGAGTTCACATGCTACTTTGATCTATGGAGCAATGGTGGACCAAATTGGATACGTGAATATAACCTCTGGTGCGATGAAGAAGATAGGCAATGGACTCTCGTACAACACAAAAGGAAGAAGAATCATCATGGATCCATCCATAAACCACTCAACTATCAAGGTACATCTTTCAGCACATCCTCTACAAAATTTCATCTGCCACTTTCTGGTGCAAATATTGTTCCCGTTGGGCATAGAGTTTCGTATGTTGACGTGTCACGATCACACAACAGCACACAACGTTTAAATCCTGAACATGATCGTACAACTCGGAGTGAGATCCAACAACCCAGAGATGGATTAGTTAATCGTCAAGTATCTATTGTTGGAGTTTCACCTGAACTGACAATTAATTCAGATTTGCCCAATTATGAACACGTCATTAAGCCTTTTAATTGCACACGTTGCCTGGCGTTAAATGACCATCTACGTGCTGATTATCGCAACCATGTTCGTTGCCGTCAATGCTACAACTATGGGCACATCTCCCGATCATGTCTATCTGCGCTAACAAGAAAAATCTTTTATCGGAGAAAATCTAGCGCTACTGTTACACCTAACTCTGCCGAATCGACTTCTCCAGAGACTAGTGCATCCACAACTCCACTGCCTCTTGCACCTCATTCTCCTCCCCCACTAGAAACCCCAGTTTGCTCAACGGCGGCGACAATGGTGAACTATCCAGTTGACCCTGCACCCCACGTCCCCCCTGGCATGGCTGCCATTCCTCCTGGCCCCCTTCGTACCCAAAGAAGCTACGTGTTCTTGGGTGGAGACTCTCCCATCTACGCTGACGATTGGGCCGTAGCCACCCTCATCCCTGAACCTGATGCTGCTGATCACATCGGCTCTGTTGCAATCATCGGTGAGTTTCTTCATGGTCTTGGCTTGCAAGTACGCAGTACATCCAAGTGTGCAATGGGTACTGCTCTGTTTCAGTTTGCCACTGTCACTGATAGAGATGCTGCAGTTCTGGGTAGTCCTTATCAGATAGGAGAAAGTACTCTGAGGATAGTTAATGAGGATCATCGTATCAATCGTAGAGATATTGTTTTTACCCATGACATCTGGTGCATGCTTCTGAACTACCCACAGCAACTTTGGGATCCTGAATCTGTGATGAAAACATTTATCCCCTTTGGTAGATTTCTTGTCTGGAATAAGGATCTGTCAAACAAGGCTAGAATACTTTTCAAATTTCGTGCTTATGATATTGACACCCTTCCCCTGAGTGTGGTGATTGGTAAGAATGTGGCTGATGATGGCAATGGTGACTCCTGGACATGCCCCATGATTTTGCTCTCTTCTACTCTTCTTGGTGCCAATGCTGGTGATGAAGATCCCCTGCCACCTGATGGTTGTAACCCACACCCCCTGCCCATGGTTCATCAGGGGTTTTGGCATGATGCACAACATGACCATGTGATGGAGGAAAATGTTGCTGACAACATAAATGTTGCACCTGTACATGCTGCAGTTGGACAAGCTGCTCCTGCAGCCAATATTCAGAACATACCTGTGGCCAACTTGGAACCTGCTACCCCTCCACTGTAGCCTGAGATTCAAGAAAATCAGAATATGCCTGCTGCTGAACTAGATCCAATTGCTAACCTCTCCAATCTGCTTGTTAGCCTGATGGGTGGTGAAGAACATGCAAACTTCCCCAATATTGCTGGCAGCACTATCACTGGTGCTAAAGTTCAGATGAATGAATCTGTCAAAGTGACCTTGGAGATTAATACTGTCGCCCAATCAACAAAGCACCATGCAGCATGATATCCAGATTGAGACAAACAATGTTTCACAGGTGGTGGACAACAATATTGCTGCAGCAAATGAAGCTGGTCCAAGCTTCATTCCAGTTCCTACAGATAGCTCTGACAGTGTTACTGTGATCCCCAAGCCTGATAACTTCCCCAAGAGTAAAAGGAAGAAGCCTGAACCTAGCTCTGTCAAATATGTCAGGAGAAGCTGCAGGATTGCAAGTCTAAATGCAGGTTTCAAAAATAAAGCAAGTGCAGATGAACATGCCTCCAATGCCCAAGTCACACCCATGAACCTCTCTGGTCACTTTGAAGCCATTGTCATGGACAACAACAGTGCACCCCCACCAATTCTCCCAGTTGATACAATCCAGGCTATTGGTACCAGCTTCTGTCAGATTCCTCCTAGGGAGGTTTCTGCTGCAAACCTGAACTATGACAGTTCTAATGATAGTGCTTAATCACTACTCCACTATGTCCAAGAGCATGGACAGTAGATGCTCTGTTATCCTAGGATTTTATTCCAGTCTTTATCATGTAAGGTCACTGTGTCAGACTCATTTTGTTTATCATCCAAAGTCTCTGGTGTGTGCAGAGCAAAACATTTATCTTATAATATCTGGGTTGTACTATCCTCTGTCTGAGATGATTTTATCTTATCTGGACTGCAATGATCTCCTACTCAAGATTTACTTTTGCCTACTCCATATGTGCATGAAAACTATGATATTGGTCAGTTGGTCACACCTTTACACACAATGTACTGATCATCATAGATATAAAAACAGACTCTTGTCATGTATCATCACCCATGATATACAGTACCTGTATATCTGCTGCAACAAATCTTACTTGGTTTCTAATGAGTAGACAAATCAAAATACTAGACTGGAACATTAGAGGTATTAACTTACAGGAAAGATGGTATGACCTTGCTGACAAAATAAATCAGAGCAATTGTAATATCATATGTTTACAGGAAACTAAGAGAGAAACATTTGACAGTAATTACATCAAAAATTTCTGTCCTAGAAGACTTGGGCAGTTTGCATACCAACCTTCCATTGGTAATTCTGGTGGTTTGATCACCATTTGGAATGGGAACATGTATAATGGCAGTGTGATCAACCAATCTTCATTTCATTTGATTGTTAAGATGCACTGCAAACTTACTAATGAGGAGTATTTCATTACCAACATTTATGCCCCATGCACAAGTGATGGAAGGGCTGATTTTATTGATTGGTTCTTAAATGCTGATTCTTCTATCTTCAAATTATGGATAATTATGGGAGATTTCATTATGATCAGAAGCACTGAAGATAGAAACAGAGCAAGAGGCAATGTTTCAAATATCCACTCTTTCAACTCCATCATCCAGGAACATGATCTTGAGGAAATACCACTTAAAGGGAGAGATTTTACTTGGTCAAATATGCAACAGAAACCACTACTTGAAAAGATTGATTGGATTTTTACATCACATGAATGGACCACTACATTTCCCAATACTATGGCCATTCCACTAGCCAGATTGGGATCAGACCACATCCCTATATTGATACAGATCAGTACTGGAATACCAAAATCAAATTTATTCAGATTTGAGGATTACTGGTTGGAATTTGAAGGACTATCTGATATTGTGAAAAACAACTGGGCCAATAAAGGATGTTTCAAGAATGATGCACATGATCTGGCTGCCAGATTCAAAAACTTGAGACATGCTATCAAAAAATGGAGTAAATCCATCTCCAACCTCAACATTGTCATTGATAACTGCAACTTTGTTTTATCCCTTTTGGATGGTCTGGAGGAACAAAGAGCTTTATCTTTACCTGAGATAAATTTCAGGCATATCATAAAATCTCATCTTGCCAAACTGTTGGAAGCTAAAAGAATATATTGGAGGAAAAGAGCTAATATTAGATGGGCTAAACTTTGTAATGATAACACCAAGTTCTTCCACTCCATTGCCACAAGAAACTACAGAAATAATTATATTGCTGCACTGCTGGATGAACAAGGCAATGAAATTACTGATCATGATCACAAAGCTGCACTTTTATGGACTGCCTTCAGAGATATACTTGGAAAAACTTCTGAAACTGAGATGAGGTTTAACCTGCAGGATCTTATCTCTCCACATGATCTCACACCTCTTGAAGAACCATTTACTCAAATGGAAATTGATGATATTATCAAATTCATGCCAAATGATAAATCACCTGGACCTGATGGATTTAATGGCTACTTCATGAAAAAATATTGGAGTGTCATCAAAACCCAATTTTATAATCTTTGCAATAGATTTCACACTGGGAGCTGGACATTGTCAGCATCAATACTGCATACATTGCACTCATTCCAAAAATCTCAAGCCCCATGAAGCCTTCTGATTTCAGGCCTATCTCACTGGTTAGCATGGCAATCAAGATTCTGACTAAGCTTATTGCCAATAGAATACAGAACATTATCATTCCAATTATCAGCAAAAACTAATATGGGTTTATTAAATCCAGAACTATTCAAGATTGTCTGGCATGGGCATTTGAATATTTACACATTTGTCACAGATCAAAGAGAGAGATCATCATCCTAAAGCTTGACTTTGAGAAAGCATTTGACATGATAGAATATAATACTATCATCACCATGCTTAAGAACTTTGGATTTGGGGAAAAGATAATTGGATGGATCAGCAAGATACTTCACAGTGCTAACACCTCTGTGATACTAAATGGTGTCCCTGGAAAAAATATTAAATGCAAGAGAGGTGTCAGACAGGGTGATCCATTATCACCTTTATTGTTTGTTGCTACTGCTGAACTTCTGCAAATTATTGTGAATCATGCATGGCAGACTAATGAGTTAGATCTACCTATTGATAATGCTTATGGACAGAATTACCCAATTCTTCAGTATGCAGATGATACACTACTCATCCTCCCTACTATTTAGGAGCAACTCTCCTATCTGAAAAATCTGCTGATAGATTTCTCCAAATCAACTAGACTCAAAATAAATTTCCATAAATCATCTATGGTCCCTATCAATATGACAGCTGACAGATGCAGAACATTTGCTGATAGTTTTGGTTGCAGACTTGAATCTTTGCCATTCACATACCTGGGTCTTCCTATGGGCACAACTAAACCCAGTGTCAGTGATCTTACACCATTGATAAGCAAAATTGACAAAAGGTTGGCTGGTATCTCAAACTTATTATCTTACTGCTCTAGAGTTGTTGTCATCAAATCTGTAATATCTGCTATGCCTAACCATATTATGTGTGCCATGAAACTGCACTACACACATATTGACCATGTGAACAAATCTACAAGAACCTTTCTGTGACATGGGAATGAAATTGAAAAAAGGTAAATGTCTGGTTGCATGGGACAAGGTTTGCCTATCCAAAAAAGCAGGGGGACTAGGAATTTTGAACTTGAGGCAACACAACAAGGCAATGATGATGAAAAACCTTCACAAATTCTACAATTTTCTGGATATTCCCTGGGTTAAACTTATCTGGCAAGCATACTATCAAAATGGTTCCCTACCAGATCACAACACACACAAGGTTTCCTTCTGGTGGAGAAATTGCCTCTCATTTCTGGCAGACTTCAAGAATATGACTACTATTGTGCCTGGTCAAGGAAACAACACTATGTTTTGGCAGGACAAATCGCATGACACTGAGTTATGCAAGAAGTTTCCTGAATTATTTTCATTTGCCAAAAAACCAAAAATCAGAACTGAGGAAGCTAAGCAATATCAGATCACAGGGGAGTTAATAAGCTTGTTCCAATTGCCACTATCCCTTATTGCTGAGAATCAGATGAATAGTATTTATATTATCCTCCAAAATTCAAATGTTCCTAGTAAAGACAAATGGACATTCCCATGGGGAGGAGATAGATTCTGTACAAAAAAGGTATATGACATTCTTATCAAAGCACCTGATGCACCAAAGCCATTTGAATGGATCTGGAAATCTCCATGTCTTCCCAAACATAACTTCTTCTTTTGGCTACTACTAAATGATAGGTTGAATACCAGAGAACTTCTTGTCAGGAAAAATTTCAACATTGAGGAGGAGACTTGTGTCCTTTGTGAGGAAAGCACTATTGAATCTGTTGAACATTTCTTCTTCAGATGTGACTTTAGTCAAAATTTCTGGTGGAAACTTGGAATTGAATGGAATACCGACTACCCAATGATCAATATGATTCAAGAGGCTCATGATAGATCAATGGAACAGTTCTTCAACATTACCATGATAACAGGATGTTGGAGCCTATGAAATCACAGGAATAACATCATCTTTGAGAAACACACTAGGTGCATGGACAATTGTTATAGCTTTTTCAAATTATCAGTGGCTGATATTAGACATAGAATTAAACCCAGTTTACTGGATGGCATGCAAGCATGGCTAGATACTTTGTAATTTTGATTTTTTCTATGTGAGTCACTCTGTGACTCACATCCTGTACAGTGTTCTATTTATAAAATGAAAAAATGACACAGTGGGGGACTTCCCCACTGTCTTTGTGTAAAAAAAACACATACTTTCAGAATACTCATTGCCACCTTTATAACCACCCAGTTACGAAGTGGTGTTTGATGTCATCAAAGCATCTATCCGGTGATGGTGATTAATATGATCTCATGGTCGAATGATTTAGGTTACTATGTATTTGAAAGCTTATAGCAAATGAACTATTGAATGACTTGATCTTATGGTACACTTAACTATAGGAGTGTGTCCATCATATCATTGTCCTAATGATATGATCTTGTTATTAATAACATCCAATGTCCATGATCTTGTTATTAATAACAATCCGTCCGTGTGGCTGGACACATACCTCATGGCGATGGGGATCGCCGGCCACACCGACCTCCTCGCCGCTCGCTACCTCCCCCTGATGATGGAGGGAGCGACTCGGCAATGGATCAACACCCTCTCCGTGGACAACATCGATTCCTGGGAGGATATGCGTGAGGCCTTCGTCAGGCACTTCAAGGGCTCCTACACTCGCGCCGCCACCATCGAGGACCTGGAGCGATGCGTCCAGGCACCCCGCGAGTTGACCCGCAATTGGGTCCAACGGTGGCAAGACCTGTGGATCAACGTGGCCGGCATCCACTCGGACACAGCGATCCACTACTTCAAGAACTCGTGCCGTTACGAGCCCCTGGTCGCCAAGGTTAAACGGGTGTACAAGACACTCGACAACATCCCACACCTCCTCGAGATCGCCAAGCGGTACGCGGAGGAGGATCCGAACCAAGAAACCGACGATGAGTCGGGTGGATGTCGTCGCCCAAGCGGCCACGACAACGGCATGCAGCGCGAGGTGTGCTACAGCAACACTCGCCTCACCGGCAAGCGCCACGGTGACGGGCGAGTCGACTTTGTCACCAACGCCGGCTACGCGCCACGTGACCCTAAGATCTTCCGCCGCGATGGAGGCCAACACCGTGATGGCGGAAACTACCGAGCGAGGCCAAAATTCGACCCCGCGACTCTCCTCAACCACCCCTGTGTCTTCCACAACAGGGAGGGGAAGCCCTCCATGCACACAACCGCCGAATTCCACTCCCTGAAGGATATCAAGAAGGCACGACACGCAAGGGAGGACCCCAAAAATAACCCGCCAAATGGCGGGGCATTCGGCAACGAGGCCAGCTCGCTCCACACCTTCACCGGGCTCAGCACCAAGCGCAAGAAGAAGGTCCTCGCTCGCGCTGTCGCCGTAAATGCGGTGTCCCAGGTCGACGTCCCTCGCTTCCTCAACTGGTCAGAGCAGCACATCACGTGGAGCCGCGAGGACCACTCGTCGCGGATCGAATACCCTGGGCGAGTCGCCCTCGTAGTCCAACCCAAAGCGGGCGACTACTGGCTCCCAAAGACGTTGATGGACAGCGGGAGCTCCATCAATATTCTTTACCTGGACACGTTCAGGCGACCGCAGCTCCCGCAGTCGATGACCGAGACGACCCTCACCACCTTCCACGACATCGTCCCCGATCGGAAGGCGTACCCGATCAGCAAGGTGATGCTGCCAGTCACCTTCGGCACACCAGCCAACTTCCGCACCCAGTGGATCATCTTCGAGCTAGTGAACTTCAACAACCCCTACCACTGCGTCTTGGGGCGAGAAGCATTCGCCAAGTTCATGTCAGCCCCACACTACGCGTATAACGCGATGAAACTCCTAGGGCCATGTGGCATCATCACCGTCCACGGCGACCCCGACATGGCCATCGAGTGCGAGGAAAAAGGCGCACAGCTCGCGAACGCCGTCATAGTCATGGAGGCCAACCACGCAAAAGATCTCGCCAGGTATGCAAGCGGGGTCGACAAAGACGACCCCACAATACTGAAGAAGCCCAACACGGAAAAAGGCGGGTCGATCGCGTACGAGGCCACCATGCACACCCGCACCGTCGAGCTGGTCCAGGCGACTCTAGCCAGACGGTCACGATCAGGACAGGCATGAGCCCTGCATAGGAAAGCGCACTCATCAAGTTCCTCCGTGAGAATCACGACATCTTCGCATGGAAGCCATCCGACATGCCAGGTGTCCCGAGGAAACTCGCTGAGCACAAACTCAACGCCGACCCCAAAACGCGACCAATCAAGCAGTCGCTACGGCCCTTGAATGAAGAGCGTCGTCGAGCAATCACCTAAGAGGTGCAGCGTCTACTCGTTGTAGGTTTCATATGACCCATCAAATACTCCAAGTAGCTGGCAAACCCAGTCCTGGTCGAAAATAAGAACAAGACCTGGAGAATGTGTATCTACTACACTAACCTCAACAGCGCCTGCCCGAAGGAACAGTTCGTCCTCCCACGCATCGATCAGATCATTGATTCGACTGTGGGCTCAGAGTCGCTATGCTTCCTCGACGCATACTCTGGTTACAACCAGATCAAGATGGCGGCCGAGGACGAGGAGAAGACGGCGTTCATCACGCCATTCGTGCCTTCTGCTACACCACCATGACGTTCAGCCTCAAGAACGCCAGAGCGACCTACCAACGGTGTATGCAGGAGTGCCTTGCGAGCCAAATTGGCCGCAACATCCACGTCTACATCAACGATATGGTCAAGTCCAATCGCCAGAGAGATCTACTCGCCGACCTAGCCAAAAACTTCGCAAACCTGCGGAGGTACAAGATCAAGCTCAACCCAGGGAAGTGCACCTTCAGTGTACCCACTGGACAGCTACTGGGGTACGTAGTCTCCAAGCGAGGCATCGAGGCGAACCCCACCAACATCGACATGATCGCCCGGCTCGGAAAACCAGAGTGCCTCCGCGACGTCCAGAAGTTGGCCGGGCGAGTCACGGCTCTCAGCCGCTTCATCCCCCGGCTAGGCGAGAAGGCAATGCCTCTCTATCGCCTGATGCGCAAGAACCACACTTTCAAATGGGACAAGGAGGTATACGACGCGCTCCACGCACTCAAAGAAGTGCTACTCGCGGGACTGCTACTCGCCGCCCCCGTCTACAAAGAGCCGATGCTCATCTACGTCACGATATCCGAGCGAGTCGTCAGCGCTGTCATGGTCGTCGAGCGACCAGAGGAGGGCAAGGAGCGCCCCGTGCAGCGCCCAGTCTACTACATCAACAAGGTCCTCACCGACTCGCGACAGCGCTACCCGCAATACCAGAAACTGGTGTACACGATCTTCCAATCCCATCGACGGCTACCTCACTACTTCCAAGAGCACCCAATCATGGTCATCTCCTCCGCGCCGTTTCAAGACATCATACGCAATCGCGAGGCGACTAGGCGAGTCGCCAAGCGGGCCGTTGAAATCGGCGTCCACAACATCAAGTGCGATCTACGCAAAGCGATCAAGTTGCAGGCTCTAGCAGACTTCCTTGCCGACTGGGAAGTGGCGTAGCAGCCAGAGAAGCTGCCATACCTCCACTACTGGTCGCTTCACTTCGATGGGTCGAAGAACGCGGACGGTGCAGGGGCAGGAATCATACTCACCTCGCCCAAGGGCGACAAGCTCCGCTACGTGCTATTCCTCGACTTCACCTCCTGCACCAACAACATGGCCGAGTACGAGGCTCTCCTTCACGACATGCAAGGAGATGAACGTCAATCGCCTACGGTGCTACGGTGACTCCGAACTCGTCGCCGCGCAAGTCGCCGGAACCTGCAACGCTGTCTCCCCCACCATGGCGGCATACCGCCAAGCAGTGGACCAGCTGGGGGGGCACTTCGCCCGCTACTCCGTCAAGTGGATCGACCGGCGCAAGAACAAGGAAGCCGACGCCCTCTCTCGCATCAGGTCGGCCCGTCAAACGCCACCTGCTGGTGTCTTCCTCGACACCATCCACAAGCCCTCCGTCTCTCCCCCGAAGGAGATCGACCTTGGGATCCCGCTGCAACCAGAGCCTACCCTGGTCGCCATGGTCACAGAACCCAGCGAATGGACCGTGCCATACGTCGCCTACCTCGAGGGCGGGACTCTGCCAGCAGACCAGACGGAGGAACGCATGATCATGCGCCGTTGCAAATCCTTCGTGATCATCAACGGGGAGCTCCACAAGCGCAGTGTAACAGGCGTATTCCAACACTGCGTGCAACCTGGGGAAGGACGCAAGATCCTCCAAGACATCCACGCTGGCGCCCGGTCCCTGGTCGCCAAATCCATGCGACACGGCTTCTATTGGCTCACACCGCACGCCAACACGGTCAACATTGTCCAATGCTGCGTCGGGTGCCAGAAGTACGCCAACCAGACACACATACCCAGCTCGGCGCTCAAGACCATCCCCATCACCTCTCCATTCGCCATATGGGGCATGGACATGGTGGGCCCCTTCAAGAAGGCCCCCTCCGGCTACACCCACTTCCTAGTCGCAGTTGACAAATTCACCAAGTGGGTAGAGGCCAAGCCAGTCCATAAGGGATACGGGAGTAACACGACCAAATTCCTTCGCGAGCTCATCTACCGCTATGGGTTCCCGCACAGCATCATCACGGACAACGACACCAACTTCGCCAAGGGTGCCATGGAGGAATTTTGCGAGGAACACAACATCCAACTCGACCTCGCCTCGGTCGCCCACCCGGAGTCCAAAGGCCAGGCGGAACACGCCAACCAGAGCATCCTCCATGGCCTCAAGCCGTGACTGCAAGTTCCCCTCGAGCAAACTCTGGGATGCTGGGTCGAAGAGCTCCCCTTCGTCATCTGGGGCATCCTCCCTTCTTCATGGTGTTCGGCGCTGAAGCCGTCATGCTGACTGACCTCGAGCACGACTCGCCTCGTGTCGTCAACTACGCGAAGTCCGACAATGAGATCGCACGCCAAGAAGGAGTCGACCAGCTCGACAAAGCACATGACTTGGCTTGCTCCTAAACTACCCTCTACCAGTAGGGACTCCGCCGCTAACATAGCCGCCGAGTTCGGACTCCCACCTTCCAAGAAGGCGACCTTGTCCTATGATTGATCCAGGAAAAGAAGGGCATTCACAAGCTCTCTCCCCCATGGGAGGGACCATTCGCCATAGGGCGAGTCCTTGGCAACGACGCCTACTACCTCATCGACGTCCGAGGCAATGGACAACTCGACATCAAGCGGCCGTGGAATATAAATCTCCTAAGGAAGTTCTACACCTAGAACTCTAACCTGTATTCCCCTCACCATGCAATAAAATACATTCAACTCGCACAAATTGTGTCTACTCTCCAATTCTTGTGCCAATCGCACTCATAACTATAGCATTACGCTACTCACGGAAGTCAACCTTTGGCTGCGCGATCGGCATGGATAAGTAGTGCGACGCAAGGGCATCGAAGAAATTCGGACCTTGTGTCGTCCACAAAAAACACCAACCCGGAGCCCCCATCAGAGTCGCCCCGCTCGACTGGCCCGCCGGGCCAAGACAATCACAAACGCTTCATACAGCGACCCGGTCCTCTGCATCCTCGGCGCAGCGAATCGAGCGGTTAAGTACCATGCTCGGGGACTCGCCTCAACCCGCGTGGCTCAGGAACACACTAAGTATGAGAGCGCGCCCTGGACTCACCGCGCGACTGGCTCCTTGAGTCAGGCGGAGTGACGCGCTATGTAAAACGCGCCTCGTCCTCAACTACCTCGGGCATTCGACTAGAAAGGCTAAGTACCACACCTGAGGACTCGCCCAAACGACCCCGTTCATGTCCGGGAAAACGGGTAAGTACAGAGCACCCTTTGGGGTCGCTAAGCGACTGTCTTTCTAAGCCACGGCGTGTCAACCTCAACTAAATAATAGTATAAAAACAAACATACATACATAAACATGAGGTAAACCCCATAAGGCCTTGTTTACTTCTAGGGTATTTCAGGGGATGGGAGGGGATTATTTGTATCTCGGAATTTTTCCGATAGGTTGTTTACTAGGCCGGGTTTTGAGGGGATAATCCCTGAATATCCCCACAAATCCCCTCCACACTAGTGTATTTTTGACTAGATTAAAAACTCTCCATCATGATAGAGTATTTTCGGGGAAGGGATTTGAGGGAATTTGAGAGTATTGGGCGAACACCAAATCCCCGCATATCTCCGCGTCTTTTGTGGATAAAAATACCGGAGAAGTAAACAAGGCCTAAAAGGGCAGACGCGCTTGGGGACTCGCACAACAAATCAACCAAAATCAAAACGAACTGACTTAATATGCCATCATTCCTTACAGCAACAAAATTTTGTTCGCTTATAAGGGCTCAGACTTGTCTACTTATACTAATGCAAAAGCTAGTCGGCAAAATGTCTACTTCACAGGCTTCGAGGACGACGCGCCGCCACCACCATGAACACGGATGAAATGCACCCACAGGTTCGAAGGGTATGTCGTCAAGCTGCCTGCCATCACCGACCAGAATGCTTGCTCTGTCTTGATGTCGGGGGGATAACCCCCGGTAGGGTCACGAGAGGGGAAACATAGCGCAGCTAGGTTGGCTCCGAGTAAAGAAAGAACCAGGCCGGGTAAGAACGGCCGGGTAAGATAAGCATGAAAGCTGACATACAAACTATGTTGGCCCGCATAGGACAAAGTTGTAACCCTTGCAGGAACCAACGATCTGAGTCAACCGAGGAAGGGCCGAGTCAAGGAGGACACGTGGCACCTTTCCGAGTAAGGTGCAGGAGGGACCACGGTAAAGCATGGTCAAAAGAGAAGGGCGACGCCGGGTGACACAAAAGGAGACGGGTGACGCCCAAAGCATGCGCTGACGTACAAAGTAACAACGTGACGCCAAAAAGAACAAGAAGCAGCGTACCAGAAGACCGTTAGCTGTCAAGCTTTATGGACCGGGCCTGTGGGCTTAGGGCAAGCCCATGCCCCGACCCATATTGTAGGGACCAAAATCCAAATAGTAAACCCTAGAACCCAAAGGGGTATTAGCTAGCTAGCACTGCCTATATAAGGGAGGGCATAGCAGTAGTAGAAGGAGGTTGAACCAAGTAGGGAAATAGTGTTGTGTACCCTAACTTATATAGCTCAAGGAGCACTTGTAATCTTTGGGGTATCAATCGAATTGACAAATCTGGAGAGTTCTTCTTGTTCTTCGTGCATGGCTCAACCGTGCACTCCCTCCCCGCTGACCACAAGCACCCATTCGGCCCCCAACTTAAGCCTACCCATGGCATCTACCGTGCCACCACCACGACAGTTGGCGCCCACCGTGGGGCAGAAGCAGGTGCTTGATGGAGTCTTCATTCGGACTGGCAACATCATCGCCAAGACCGGGAGCGCGTCTACTCCGGCCTCATCTAGAGGTTTGGAGCACTCAACTTCATCAGCGACAACGCGGGCTGCTTCGGGACCAAGCCTTTCCCTAGAGGTGGTCGCTTTGTCAAGTTCGGCGAGCACCAGGTCTACGTCGCGGTGCGCGTGGAGCGCGCATATCCCGAGCACGTCGTCCTGGCACGGATCCTCCAACGGCCCCTGTTGCAGGGAAACCGCACCAACTCGTCTCCATGGAGGTAATGATGACAGCCCCAAACCCCGCAACTCCCCCAGTAGTTCCAGTGGTGAATGAGAACGCAGAGGGAGGAAATCATGAGGAAACGCCAAAGGCTGCAAGAACAACAAAGGTACCACTGGAAAAACCAGAGAACATAGCTAGGAGGAAGTGGGATAAGGAGCTGCAGGAAGCGATAGACAAGTTGGCAGAGCCAGTGGCACATGCAACTGACCCGGCACATGTGCAAGCCGAGTTGGAGGAAGCCAGGATAAAAGTCCTGGAGAAAGCCAAAGAGCTAGCATAGTTACAGTAGGACGTGGATATCACCATCTGAGAGCTTAACTCGGCAAATCGAGTCAAGGGCACAAAGACCCGTCTTGATGCACCGAGATTGAGAGGAAGGAACCTCAACGAAGAGTTGGCAGATGCGACATTGAAGATAACACCGGAGAACAACAACGAGACAGCCATGCGTCCAACATATAACACAGCAGCAGCTAATCTGCGAGCAGCAGAAGCAGCAATGGCAGAATTACCCCACTTGTAGGGGGAAGCAAAGAAAAGGCAGCAAGAACGAGTCAATGAACTAGTAAAAGCAGCCAGCTTGCTGAATGAGGCGTATTACAGAGCAAATCCGGGTATAGCAGGGAGGTCACAGCTGGTTCACTCGGCGACTCCTGTCCCGACGAGGTCGATTGGGCACACATCATCCTCACCCGGAGCGGCGCCTAGGCCGAGAAAAGAAAAAAGTGTGGATTCTGGAAGAAACAAGCAGATGGTCGCCTATGATCCGACAGTAGTTCAAGGAAACCCGGCGCATGCGCAAGGGGCAAAAAGGAATAATCCCCAAGGAAATGAGAACCAGGAAAAAGTTGGGCAAAGGAATGACAAAGCAGGGCAAAATTTTGCGCCTCTTGCTAGGCGCGGAACTCACTCGGCAGGAGGAGGAAATCCAGCTCCGAATAACGCACCAGCTCAGCCAGAAAGAAGACAGAAAGCGCGGGAAAAGCAGTTCAATAGCCTGCTGACCCGAACGCGAATAAGTATAATGATGGTTACTCGGCTTTGGTAAATGAAGGGTATGAACTGCCAGATCATGCATATCAAGCAATAGGAGCAAGATTCGGAGGCAGGAACCTTCAGCGGGATGATGTAAGGCTGAAGCTCGACCGCATAAAAATGGCAGAGATAATTGAATCGCAAGGGCCGCAGGGTCCGCCATGCTTTGGCCCAAGGATCATGAAGGAGCCACCGGTGCCAAATTTCCAGCTGTCCATAGGGACAAGAACATATGATGGAAGCAAAAAGCCAGAGCACTGGCTCATAGATTATGGAACCGCTGTGAAGATCGCGCAGGGAAACTTGAGATGGGCAGTATGTTACGTGCCACAGATGCTGGAGGGACCAGCTCGGGTATGGTTGAACAATTTGCCACCCGGAATCATCAACTGTTGGATCAATTTTCACGACGCTTTCGTGAGCAATTTCATGAGCACTTACAAGAGGCCGAATTGCCCACAACAACTAGCAATGTGCAAGCAAAGACCGAATGAGACAGACAGGGAGTTCCTCACAAGGTGGTGTACGATGCGTAACTCTTGTGAAGGGGTAATCGAGTCACAAGCAATCGCATGGTTTGCACAAGGATGTAGACATGGAAGTGTGATGTGGCAAAGGCTACAAAGAGATATGCCAACAAGCCTGGTGGATATGATACGAATCACCGACTCGTATGCGTTAGGAGATCCGACTCAGCCGCTGCTCATGTCAGCAGACGGGATGACTGAGACTCAGATCTATGACGCTGCCGGGTCACAAAGCCGCCAGGAAAGATCCGAATACAGAAGCAAGAGAAGAGACGAAAGACCAGATTACAGGTATGGTTCGACTCAGGTTGCGGCTGTGAGTCAGGATCATCCAGATGCTGGAAGCAGTCAGCATCAAAGGACAATACAACAATGGGTGCCAAAGAATGACGACAAAAGGCCATACGATCAGAGGAAGCAGTATCATGACCGACAAAAATATACCTATGAGATGATGCTGGATCAGCCATGTAAGTTTCACACGCCTAGTCCGAGTAAACCAGCCAATCACACGATGAGGCAATGCACTTGGTTTCAGAAAGGAGATAGAGTGGACTCGCCGAATAAGAATCTTCCACCACCTACCCCTCCACCACTTACAGGAGGAAACGCTCAGGCAGTGGGAACAGATAACAGATATGAAAACAGGAAGCCGAGGTATCAGAATCAAGAAAGAAGAGAAGTTGTGCACCAGGTGCATAATCCAAGAGGTGACGATGCTCATGTCGGCCATGGAAGCAGAAATGAGTACAGAGAACATCACCAGAGCTATGTTGTCTTTGTCACAGAGCCAAATGAAAAGAAGAGCCAGCAGCGACGAATGACGGAAGTGAATGCCACGATGCCGACAATCCCCAAGTACATGCATTGGTCTGAGCAAGAAATAACTTGGCGTATGAAAGATCACCCCAAGATCATGCCAACCCCTGGAGGATACACTCTGGTTTTGGATCCAACATTCATGGGCCTAGATATCAACATGAAATTTTCAAAGGTATTGATCGATGATGGCAGTAGCATCAACATCATGTACAAGGATACCATGCTCAAGTTAGGCATTACCATGAACATGCTGGAGCCGACTAACACAATTTTCCACGGTATCGTGTCGGGACTGTCCTGTGATCCAATTGGCAAGATCTGGGTCGACGTCTTATTCGGCAACAGAGAGAATTGTCGCACTGAAGCTATAGAGTTCGAGGTGGTAGATTTGGTCAGCTCATATCATGCCTTACTCGGCAGGATGACTATGGCAAAGTTCATGGCTACTCCTCCTATCGTTTACTTGAAGATGAAGCTGCCAGACCCATGTGGGGTGATCACAGTTGAAGGGGACTACAAAAGATCTATTGCTTATGCCTCAGCCGGATCTTCACTGGCCGAGTCACTCGTCATAGCACAAGAGAAAAGTCAGATGTTGGAAGTGGCAGCATTGGCCAAAGCAGCACAAATGTCCATGCCAGCACTCACCAACCCGCATGGCAGTGTGTCATTTCAAGCTACCAAGGAAACCAAGAAGGTGCAAGTGGATGAAACTTTCCCAGAGCGCACAGTTACCATTGGGGCTGGCCTTACAAACAAATAGGAAAGCGAGATCACCAGCTTCCTCCGTGAGAATCAGGACATCTTTGCATGATCCACTCAAGATCTGCAAGGAGTTCCGAGGGAGCTGGCTGAGCACTCTCTTCATGTAAGACTAGATGCCAAGAAGGTGAAGCAACCCCTCCGCCGCTTCACCGAAGATAGGAGGAAAGTGATAGCTGCTGAGATTGCCAGACTTTTAGCTGCTGGATTCATCATGGAAGTACTGCACCCGGACTGGTTGTCAAATCCAGTCTTGGTCGAGAATAAAAAATATGACCCGAACGTAGCAGTGGTATGGCGCATGTGTATTGATTACACGAACCTCAATAAGGCGTGTCCAAAAGATCCATTTCCTCTGCCTCGGATCGATCAAGTCATAGATTCTACTGCTGGGTGTGAGTTGTTGTCGTTTGTGGATGCGTATTTAGGATTCCATCAGATATCACTGAATCCGAATGATCAAATAAAGACAACTTTTATCACCCCGTACGGGGCTTATTGCTATCGCACCATGCCATTAGGATTGAGAAATGCAGGCGCAACATATCAAAGATGCATGCAAAAATGCTTGCAAGATCAATTGGACAAAAATGTTCAAGTATACGTCGATGACGTGGTAATAAAAACCAAACAAAGTCAATTGAGGACTTGCGTCAAACATTTGCAAACTTGAGAAGATTCCGGATGAAGCTTAATCCGGAAAAATGTACATTTCGTGTCCCGGCTGACAAGTTACTCAGATTCCTTGTATCCAGCCAAGGAACCAAAGCTAACCCGACAAAGATCAGGGCCATCGAAAGAATGGAATTGCCAAAAACCCTCAATGATGTCCAGAAGTTTACTGGATGCCTGGCCTCGTTGAGCAGGTTTGTTAGTCGGCTAGGTGAAAAGGCCCTACCATTATATCAGCTGGTGAAGAAATCAGACAAATTTACATGGACACATCAAGCTGATAGCGCTTTCCATGAATTAAAGAAAATGTTGGCCACAACACCAATATTAGCGTCACCATTATCCAAGGAGCCAATGTTTCTCTATGTCGCCGCAACCAACAGACTTGTAAGTGCAGTAATAGTGGTTGAACGTGAAGAAGGGGGCAAATCAGTCCAAAGACCAGTGTATTACTTGAGCGAAGTGCTCTCTGTCTCGAAATGGAATTACCCGCATTATCAGAAGATGACATATGGGGTATATATGACAACAAAGAAGCTGAAACATTATTTTCAGGAACACCCAATCCGGGTAATATGCGAGGCACCTATCTCGGATATATTGGGAAGCAAAGATGCCAGCGGCCGAGTCGCCAAATGGGCCATCGAACTAGAACCATACACTCTACAATATGATAGGCGAGATGCAATAAAATCTCAAGCTGTTGCAGATTTCTTTGTAGAATGGATGGAAATGCAGTACGAACCACCACTGCCAGATCCGAATTACTGGAAAATGCATTTTGACGGGTCCAAGACAAAAATGGGTCTGGGCGCCGGGATAGTGCTCACATCTCCAAAGAGGGATCAACTGAGGTATGTGTTGCAGATTCATTTTGCTGCTTCTAACAACGTTGCCGAGTATGAAGCACTTGTCCATGGCATTAAAGTAGCCAAGGAAATTGGTATCAAAAGGATCATGTGTTTTGGCGATTCGAATTTGGTGATTCAGCAAGTGTCTGGACATTGGGATGCGCTGGATGCAAACATGGCATTATATCGTTTCCACGTGCAACAAATTTTGGGGTATTTTGACGGTTGTGAATTTCATCACATTCCTAGAGCAGAAAATGAGGCAGCAGATGTACTATCCAAACTAGGATCATCTAGGGAAGCAATACCACCAGGGTAGCGTTGGAGCATCTCAGGAATCCATCGATCAAGCCGTCACCATAGTCTGAATCAATCAGGGTCATCCCGGCGAGTCAGGAATCAGAGGCAGTGCCAATGGACATCGACTCAGGGGTAGGTTCGAGTCACTCGGGACTGATCCATTCAATTCAGGGACCGCCGAATCACACTCGGGGACTCCTCAGGTTATGTCGGCAGATCATATGTCGGCGGAACCAATGGACATTGATGTTGAAGCAGACCCGGAACCACTAATACCAATGTGAGCACAGTCAATATTCAACTATTTGAAAGATGGGACCTTGCCGAGTGTTGAAATATTGGCAAGGCAAACAACACGAAGAGCAAAAGCGTACACCATAATCAACAAGGAACTCTACAAGCGAAGTGTGACAAGTGTATTGCAGCGTTGTATCAGCTCAGAGAAAGGCCAGGAGATCTTATTGGATATCCATCAAGGAGAGTGCGGGCACCATGCGCCATCAAGAGCATTGGTAGCCAAGGCATTCCGACATGGATTCTACTGGCCAAGCGCATTGGCACAAGCGCAAGAGTTAGTCGGAAGATGCAGTGTTGTCAACACTATGCGTCCAAGTCGCATTTACCAGCGTCTGAATTCAAGACTATACCAATTACTTGGCTGCTTGCAGTATGGTGCCTAGATATGGTAGGACCATTCAAACCAGCAAGAGGAGGCATGACTCATATCTTGGTTATGATCGATAAGTTCACCAAGTGGATAGTAGTGAAAATGTTAAGGAAATCGGTAATCGTTAGCTGCTCGGTTGGCTTGGGAGTAGCGATTAATCGGAATTCAGATGATTAACTGATTTAATCGGTCGGCTATTAATCGGTGCAGCCTACAAAAATTAGCACCTAAAACATGTATGAATCCTCATACTTAAGCTCCCGGATGAGATCCTCAAGGCCCTCAAGCTCTTGTATCTGGGGTCTGGTCGGCAACTACAAGAAACTGGTCAACAACGACAAGGAACTAGCTGGTGATGGCTGAAATCAAGCTCCTGGAGGCAGGGATCGAACGGGAGCTTCGCAATACCTACTTCATTGGAGCGGGCTAGCTGATGAATGGGCGATATGTGTTGATAATTTTGCAACTTTTTTAACCAAGTGTAGTGGTTAATCGGGAACATACCTAATAATTGGAGTGTCAGACCTATTAATCGGGCTAAACGATTAACACAAAGGATTAGTGATAATCGACACGGTTAGGTCCCTAGTAGTGATTAATCGGCCTATTAATCGCTGATTCGGCCTATTTTTTGAACAGTGAGTGAAACCAATCAAGAAATTTGTCACATCCCAAAATTTTCCAAATTTTGTAATGTGAAAAATAATTAAACAATTGATGAAATTTAGGGTGAGAAAAAACTTTTTGATTCCAATTGGAAACATTAAAACCTATTTTGATCAAATAAAATCCTAAAGGGATTTAAAAAGATAAACAAATAATAAATGAAGTTATGATAGTTGGAATTACTATTTTTGGTTCTTTAAATAAAAAGATATGGTTTTATAAAGCAAAGTAGAAATAATAAATAAGGATTATTTTAAAGAGCCAAATTAAATCTTGGCCAAGCAAATGAAATAAAATATTTTGTTTGATAAAATAGTAAAGGATTATTTAAATAAAATAATAAGGATTTATTAATATCCAATTTTATTTAAGTAAAGGCTTTTTTCCATTTTAAATAGACAGTAAAACTTGTTAAAGTATTTTAAATAAGAATTCCAAGTGTTTTTTTTTCAAATGAAACCTACTGAAAAGGTTTTTATATTATTTAGATTTCAAATAGAGTTTTAAAATAAATTAGATCCTATTTGAAATAAAGACTAAGGTCTATTTATTTAATTATTAATAGATCCTAAAAGAATAAAAGAATTATTTTATTTTGGTCTTTGGATTATGATGTTAAACAGAATTAAAATCAACACAAAATTTTGTGGTGGTTTGAATTGAATTGTTTGAAATAAAATCAAAACAGAAATTCCAAATAGAAAAAGAAAAAGCAATCAGTATAAAAAAAGAAACGAAGCAGCCCATCTGGCCAGCCCAGCAAGCCCACGAGCTCTCTCCACTCGCGAAACGTTTTCACCCACGCGCGCACCCGCTGAGTCACTAAGCAGTGGACCCCGTGCCCCCTCTCTCTCACTCGCAGACATCACGGTCCCACATCGCCAGTCATCGTCTTCACCGCGACCACGTCCCCCCTCGCCGTTTCTGCCTTGATTGCGGCGATCAATTCACGTTGATGGCGGGCTTAATTCCTCCAGTGACCATGCACACTTAAGCGCCGTGCCCCCCTCTCTCTTTCCCCCAAAACGCCAGCTCCTCTCTACCACCAGGCTGCCTGGATTTCTGCCGGCGACGCCACTGACCCGACGACCTTCACCGGCCAATTCCGGCGCCGACCAGCCGCCCCTCGCCTCCCACTGCACGCTAGCCTGTTCCCCCTCGCCTTGCGCATCTCCCAGTGCCAACTGCTTGGCCGCGCTTGCCCCAGAGCGTCGGCAAGGACGACCTCAACACGCCGCCGTTGTCTGCTGTCGCTCCGACGAACCCCTGGTAAGCTCAAGACCGCCCCGAACCCTCCCGTTGATGCTCCTATCATCTATGCACTCGCCCGCATCTAATTGCATGCCCCGTTCGTCTTAGCTCGCTCTCAAGCCTCGCCCCCGACGATAACCCGAGAGCACCGCCGCCCGCAGCAACTCCGGCGAGCAATCCCTCTGGAATCCGTGCGCCCCTTGACGAACAACCGCTACGTTGAGCTTTACCACAACCGCGCGAGCACGGTGAGCACCTCCGTTCCCCCTCTTTCTTCCTGGTTCGTCGGCAACGTCACTGACAGAGCACGCGCCGCCGCCAGCCGCCGCTAGCACCGCCAGACAATGGTCAACCGCACTATGTCCGTTAGATTTTGATACAGTGGCTGTGATTAGATCTTAACCGAAGGGGTATGTGGCCATCTGAGCCGTGCGTTTTAAATAAGATCTAACGACTCGCAGAGGCTGATCTGCACGAAGCGGTACCTTCCAATAGAATCAAGCCATGTGGACAAGGTTTAGTTTAAAACAGAAATTAGAATCTATTAGGATTGCAAACTTGTAAACTTCATAACTTTAATTCTACACGTCCAAATTTTGCAAATTTTATATCAATGAAATCAGCAGAACAAGTACTTTGCAACCATGCACTTTGTTTAATGTTTTGCTTCTGGAAAATTGGTTGAATTTGCAGAAACATGTGTAGGCATAATTTGAATATAAAAAAATTGTGCTAGATATATTTTTAAGATGAAATCTTTGCAAAATGGTTTGTTTTGAACCTACTGACCATAGTAACCAACTTATGGATTTAAAAATGTATTTTGTGAAGTTAAGGAGTAAATATTTGAATTAGCACATTTCTAGTCAAATAAAAATATTGTTTATGGTTTAGAAATGATTTTTGAGTAAAGCCTTTGGGAAATGTTTTGATTCAAACCTTCTGACCCTAAACACCAAGTTTTGTGAATTAAGAACTTATTTGGTGAACCAAATAAAATCATTACTTTGCTAAAAGATATTTTCAACAACATAAAATATCACCTTAGCATAATATTTGGTTTATGAGATGAAACCTTTTGCAAATGGTTTTACCACTTTTATAAATGACCAATGTGAGATTGAAAATTTTTAGAGCCTAGTAGAAACCACTTTTCCAAATAAAACTATCTTTTGCATGCTTGCATGACCTTGTTTTTGTTATTTTATGTGTGACAAATTGTTTGAATGCTAATTGAATATATGTTTGCTTGATTGAATTGTAGTGAAGTTAGAAGAGTGTGATATTTGCAAGATCAAGAAGTGAACCATCATTATCTACTAAAAAGGCAAGTGAAACTATCATCCATGTCGTACTATTTTCATTACACTTAGTGGATTTTTGTAACATGCATGATAAGGACTACTATATTTTATGCTATGCTAAATCCTAATAGGATACCCTTATATATTCCATAGTGAAAACATTGTAGTTTTAGTACGCTTAGACCTGCTATATATTGGGATGGGATACATGATATGATTATATGAAGTGTTGGAAAGATATATGTTTTATATAATAAAACAAGTACTCAATGAACCACCTGGGTGGAAAGAGGATACACAAGTTTTGGACAAGGTGGCAACAAAGGGAACCATGTTTATATGGCTATCTTTTTGTATGTGCACTAGAAGAAAACCACCCAGGAACTTAGAGATTGAACATGTTTCTCGTATAGTGGCTTCCGTGTACAGCCACATGCTAAATGGGCTCTGGCTTAGTCAACTACATAGTGGAAGACCCATGCATTGACATCTTCAGGTTAACTAGAATTGTGTAAGGGAAATTTATCCCTACATTGGTGCCTGGTTGACAAGCTAGCATTGTGTATTGGGAGGACTTCTATGGAAAGAGTTTGTCACATTCTCGATCTGCCAGTACTCCATTTTGGTGAGTACTTATCCAGCGGCCACTGGTGGCATCAAGATGAGATTGTGTCATGTGGGTAAAGTGTACAACTTCTGCAGAAGAACAAATTCTAAGTACTTAGCCGTGTCCCCGGTTATGGACAACTCTGAGCAACTAGGGCCTGAAGCTATGGAAGATCTCGACATTCCAATTTCTCAAAGTAAAACTTGATGGTGACAACAAGGGATTTGAAGCACTTGGAGTTTTCCAAGAAGTTCAGAAAGATTTGACAAAAGATCATAAAACTATTTTGAAAAGATAGGATAAAACTATATTGCTTTCTGCAAATGAGCCTAAACCCTACTTAGCCAAATATGCATGTATTGATAGGATCCACATATTTCTACATAATAGTGAAACTTGCCAATACAATTCAAATGTATTGACCCTTGTGGCTGCAACTTATTATGTTGCAGGTTTGTTTGATGGTAGTGAAGTGTGTTGATTAGGATTACAAGACTACAACCAACATGTCGGGGGTGTACCCCCGGATACCCCAGAGTTGATGTATAAAGAGACCGTGAGAGACTAATAAACATCTGTATAAAAGAATATAGAGATATGAAGAGAATACATCAAAATATATAAAGCACAAAGAGAGAAATCTTACCTGAAAAGGAAAAAAAGACACACAGGCCGAATTAAATAAAAGTCGGCCTGGTCAAATCCTTCCCAGGCCAAATTAAGCCTTACCGACGTGGTTCTGGACCTCCCCGGCTGGGCCGAGCTGCCCCCCCAGCCGGCTGGGCCGAGCTGCCCCCCAACCGGCCCACCTCGGCGCCGAACTGCTCCCGCCAACGTCACCAACTCCCGCCGACGCCGCCAGCTCCCGCCAGCATCCCGCCAAGCGTCTCCCGCTCCCGCCACACGAAACGTCGCTCCCTCCCGTTGTCGCCCGGGTGGGCCGAATGGGGTTTGTCTTGGCCCACCATGGGTCACGACGCCGCCAGCCCGACTGGGCCAAGTCATTCCGGCTGGGCCTGATCCCAGGAATACTCCGGTTGGGCCGAATCATCAAGACGCCCTGGCTGGGCCACCGAGTACCCCGGCTGGGCCGCCATACACCCCGGATGGGCCGCCATATACCTCGGCTGGGCCCTGTCTCCCCCAGGCCGAGTCAGTCCTAGACTGGGCCGAATCTCCACTTTCCCCAGGGCATTTGAGACGAGATGTAGTGATCCAGACGTCCACTTATCCATCCCAGTAAGCCTCCGCGACACCTACGACGACTCAACATCGACCCAGGACAAGGCAAACAAGCCTCGTGCCAGTCTTGGGACGCCCATGGCTCAGACTGGCACATGGCCCTGTGGAATATGCCCTTGGCATCAAGAAGATGCTAGGGAATATGCCCTTGGCATCGAGAATATGCTAAGGGATATGCCATGGCATCTCCAAAGATTCCAAGGCATATGCTGAGCATCAAAGAATATGCTAGGAATATGCTAACAGATGCCAAGCGTGGGGAACAAGCTTTGTCCCCTGAGATCCCCTTTATAAGGAGCACCAGGGGGATCGTTCTCAGAGAGGCCCCGAAGGGCTCCTCCCCTCTCTGCTCACTAGGAGCTCTCGTTCTTCCTCTTCCTCTACTCTCACAGAGATATTAGATAGAAGCATAGGGGATACAGCTCAAGGAGCATGATTGTAGCCACAAGTATGGCAAGATTATAAGGGATTAGATGTATAGAATGAGGTGTTATCTCCACTTGAGAGCTTCAATCCAATATACATTGTAGTTCTCTTTTTTCATACGAGTGCGGTCTTCACTGCATCATCCCTCCCCAGATTCCTCCACGTCCACCGGCCCCAACTTTAGCGTACCCATGGCATATGCCGTGATACCACCACGACATTTGGCGCCCACCGTGGGGCCTTCTAGTGACGTTGGTTGGGTTTCCATCCGGAAGGGAACATCTTCATCAACTTCTTCCTCATAGGGCTCATTCAGCTCTACCAAGCCAACAGAGAACAAAGAGGTAAGCGCAGAGGCTCTCCAAGTCTAACTCAGCAAAGCAGGTAAGAGCCAGCAAGAAGGGCTCAAGCACTAATCCAAGCTTACTGTAAGTACCAGGTAATTCAGCAGGGCAGGTATGACCTAGCAAGACTCACTCAAACATTTCTCCAAGTGTACTGTAAGTGCCAGATAACTCAGCCACCTACACTCAATCCTTCACCCCGGGGAGAAAATAACTCAACCCGGGGACTAGTCAACTAATTCGTAGAGTCACCTTTGGATTAAGAGAACATTATGTTGATTTAGATCTGAATTTGAGTCAGCTTATTTATAACTCGGATAGAAGTTGAGTCAACTTATTTATGATTCAGATAGATTTTGAGTCAGTTTATTTATGCTTTGGATTGACCTTTAACTCAGCTCACCAGCCAGCTTATTTATAACTCGGATAGAAGTTGAATCAGCTTATTGATGATTCCGATCGAATTTGAGTCAGTTTATGTATGCTTTGGATTAACCTTTAACTCAGCTCGTCAGCCAACTTATCGATGATTCAGATAGAATTTGAGTTAGTTTATTTACGCTTTGGACCGACCTTCAACTCAGCCCACCGGCCAGCTTATTGCTGATTCAGATAGAATTTGAGTCAGCCTATTTATGATTCGGATAAAATTTGAGTCAGCTTATTTACGATTCAGACAGAATTTGAGTCAGTTTATTTATGCTTTGGATTATCCTTTAACTCAGCTTACCGGCCAGCTTATCGATGATTCGGATATAATTTGAGTCAAGTTATTTATGTTTCGGATTAACCTTTAACTCAGCTTAGTAGATTGACTCTGATTCGGACTAACCTTTGATTCAGCTTGCCAGGGTATATTATAATTCGGATTTGTATTCAGACTCGGCGTACTACTCATATCTCTGATTCGGGCAGAAGCTTTATTCAGTTCGCCAGATTGCCAGGTTATGTTATGACTCGGATTGATATTTCACCATCTTGCCAGGTTATCCCATATCTCGGATGACTATTGACCAGCTTATCATATCTCGAATCTATATCTCATATCTACATCTCGAATCAGATCTCACAGCGATTAGCCCTATTATCATATCCCAAAACTTAATCTCGGATCTATATCTTGGATCCATATCAAAGGCAAATTAACAGCATCACGCCAAATCAAGTTATATCGTGGCAAACAGATAACTCAGATTTGAGCCATATACCTCGGATTTGAGTCAGATGACTCAGATTTGAGTCAGATGACTCAGATTTGAGATGTGAGTCAAAATTGAGTAAAGTAACTCGGATTTGGGTCATATACCTCTGATTTGAGTCAGATGACTCAGACTTAAGACATAGGTCAAAATTGAGTAAAGTAACTCGGATTTGGGTCATATACCTCGGATTTGAGTCAGATGACTCAGATTTAAGACATAAAGTCAATTTTGAGTAAAGTAACTCGGATTTGGAATCAGATGACTCGGATTTGAGTCATATAACTCGGATTTGAGTCAGATGACTTAGACTTAAGACATAAAGTCAATCTTGAGTAAAGTAACTCGGATTTGGAATGAGATAACTCGGATTTGGGTCTTATACCTCGGATTTGAGTCAGATGACTCAGACTTAATACATAGGTCAAAATTGAGTAAAGTAACTCGGATTTGGAATTAGATGACTCGGATTTGGGTCATATACCTCGGATTTGAGTCAGATGACTCAGATTTAAGACATAAAGTCAATTTTGAGTAAAGTAACTCGGATTTGGAATCAGATGACTCGGATTTGAGTCATATAACTCGGATTTGAGTCAGATGACTCAGACTTAAGACATAATGTCAATTTTGAGTAAAGTAACTCGGATTTGGAATCAGATGACTCAGATTTGAGTCATATAACTCGGATTTGAGTCAGAGGACTCAGACTTAAGACATAAGTCAGTTTTTGAGTAAAATAATTCGGATTGGGGAACAGATGACTCGGATTATAACTTACCCAAAGAGGTTAAAAGAGCAGTGCCCAATAAGGCCAGAACTCATAACTTACCCAAAGAGGTTCAAAGAGCAGTGCCCAATAAGGCCAGAACTTATAACTTACCCAAAGAGGTTAAAAGAGCAGTGCCCAATAAGGCCAGAACTCATAACTTACCCAACGGGGTTAAAAGAGCAATGCCCATGAAGGCCAGAACTCATAACTTACCCAATGGGGTTAAAAGAGCAATGCCAAAGAAGGCCAGAACTCATAACTTACCCAATGGGGTTAAAAGAGCAATGCCCAAGAAGGCAGGAACTCATAACTTACCCAATGGGGTTAAAAGAGCAATGCCAAAGAAGGCCAGAACTCATAACTTACCTAAAGAGGTTATGACCAGTGCCCATGAAGGCCCGAAGTCCAGAAACTTACCCAAAGGGGTTATGACCAGTGCCCAAGAAGGCCAGAGGTCCAAAAACTTACCCAAAGGGGTTATAACCAATGCCAAAGCAGGCCAGAAGTCAAAGAACTTACCCAAAAATTTTATGAACCAGAACCTTAGAGGGCCAGAAATCAATGATATATGAAAAGGCTATAGGCCAGATAAACAACTCTGGGGATATTCAGTATAAAGCATATGCACGACTCAACGAGTCCCACATAGCCTCGGGGACTAATGTCGGGGGTGTACCCCTGAATACCCCAGAGTTGATGTATAAAGAGACCGTGAGAGACTAATAAACATCTGTATAAAAGAATATAGAGATATGAAGAGGATACATCAAAATATATAAAGCACAAAGAGAGAAATCTTACCTGAAAAGGAGAAAAAGACACACAGGCCGAATTAAATAAAAGTCGGCCTGGTCAAATCCTTCCCAGGCCGAATTAAGCCTTACCGACGTGGTTCTGGACCTCCCCGGCTAGGCCGAGCTTCCCCCCAACCGGCCCACCTCGGCGCCGAACTGCTCCCGCCAACGTCACCAACTCCCGCCGACGCTGCCAGCTCCCGCCAGCATCCGCCAAGCGTCTCCCGCTCCCGCCACACAAAATGTCGCTCCCTCCCGTTGTCGCCCGGGTGGGCCGAATGGGGTTTGGCTCGGCCCACCACGGGTCACGACGCTGCCAGCCCGGCTGGGCCAAGTCATTCCGGCTGGGCCTGATCCCAGGAATACTTCGGCTGGGCCGAATCATCAAGACGCCCCCGCTGGGCCACCGAGTACCCCGGCTGGGCCGCCATACACCCCGGATGGGTCGCCATATACCTCGGCTAGGCCCTGTCTCCCCCAGGCCGAGTCAGTCCCAGACTGGGCCGAATCTCCACTTTCCCCAGGGCGTTTGAGACGAGATGTAGTGATACAGACGTCCACTTATCCATCCCAGGAAGCCTCCGCGACACCTACGACGACTCAACATCGACCCAGGACAAGGCAAACAAGTCTCATGCCAGTCTTGGGACGCCCATGGCTCAGACTGGCACATGGCCCTGTGGAATATGCCCTTGGCATCAAGAAGATGCTAGGGAATATGCCCTTGGCATCGAGAATATGCTAAGGGATATGCCATGGCATCTCCAAAGATGCCAAGGCATATGCTGAGAATCAAAGAAGATGCTAGGAATATGCTAACAGATGCCAAGCGTGGGGAACAAGCTTTGTCCCCTAGGCTCCCCTTTATAAGGAGCACCAGGGGGATCGTTCTCAGAGAGGCCCCGAAGGGCTCCTCCCCTCTCTGCTCACTAGGAGCTTTCCTTCTTCCTCTTCCTCTACTCTCACAGAGAGATTATATAGAAGCATAGGGGATACAGCTCAAGGAGCATGATTGTAGCCACAAGTATGGCAAGATTATAAGGGATTAGATGTATAGAATGAGGTGTTATCTCCACTTGAGAGCTTCAATCCAATATACATTGTATTTCTCTTTGTTCATACGAGTGCGATCTTCACTGCATCATCCCTTCCCAGATTCCTCCACGTCCATTGGCCACAACTTTAGCCTACCCATGGCATATGCCGTGATACCACCACGACACAACATGTTTGCCTGTGGCACTTTGAAGTTGAAGGACTCCATGCTTTATAGATATTCTGCTGCAATTTAATGTGATAACCAAATGAGCTATGTAAGATGTAATGAATTATTTTATTCCTGGTTATAAAGTTGTATTATGATCTTTGTTTCTTGATATTACATCTTAACTGCGGATGCTAGCTATTGATACAGGGACTAGCATTGTAAACACAGGGATCTCTACCTTATTAAAGGTTGGGAACCTTACAAAATTGGACGATAAAACAGCTGTCACATTCTTAAGGGATATAATCCTCAGATACGGTTACCCACACAGTGTGATCACTGACAATGGCACGAACTTTTCCGAAGGAGCTTTTGCTCGCTTCTGTGGGAAACACCGAATAAGACTCGATGTAGCATTAGTCGCCCATCCAGAATCAAATGGACAAGTTGAACGGGCTAATGGCTTAGTTCTGTCCGGGATAAAACCCCGCTTAATGGAACCACTCCAGAGATCACCTGGTTGTTGGATAGAGGAATTACCCTCAGTACTGTGGAGCCTAAGAACAACTCCGAATCGGTCAACTGGTTATACGCCATTTTTCCTCGTATATGGGGCTGAAGCAGTTTTGCCTGCCGACATAGAATATGACTCGCCAAGGATAAGGCAATACTCGGAAGTTGAGGTAAAAGAGGCCCGAGAAGATGGAGTAGACTTACTCGAAGAAGCAAGGGAACTGGCATTATCTAGATCTGCTATATATCAACAAAATCTCCGACGCTACCATAGCCAGAAAGTGCAACCTCGTGTTTTTCGAGAAGGGGATTTGGTGCTCAGGCTGGTGCAGCGCACAGCAGGAATGCATAAGTTATCACCCCCATGGGAAGGTCCGTTCATTGTAAGCAAAGCATTGCACAATGATTCTTATTATCTCATAGACGCTCGTGAAGCGCAAAAGAACAAGGGGGACAGGTTAGGAGTTGAAACCAAAAGGCCATGGAATGTGGCACTACTTCGTCCCTTCTATACTTAGGAGAAGCAGTGCATGTATCACTCGGACTCTCATATGTCGGGCGTGTTTGTCGGCTATGTGCTAATAATAAAATGGTATGATTCGAAAAACTAACTCGGGGACTACCCCTTAAGTTTTCCATTTCAATTATTTTACGTCGGCTGGCGTGATACCCGAAATTTATCTCGGAGCAAGTAGTGCTTACTCGGAAGAAATCAACTCTTCGACTATGCCGTTGTCCGAAAACACGGCTTCATGGCAAGCAAGAGAAGAAGATGTAAGACGGGTAAAACACGAACGTCGGATAAAGACCAAGGAGAAACACGAGTCGGCTTTAGTTTTTTGCCTAACTCTTTGCAGGTCGTGTTATACTACGTGTCGAGTAATCTCGGCCAAGTTATCCAAGTTTCATACCCGTAACTATATCCTTCGTACTTTGAGACCCTAATGTCGAACACCAAAAAAGGTAGACAAGGGCCAAAGGCAAGGAAAGGTGACACGACAAAATGAAACTCGAGGACTTGCCCTTGAATGATTCGCTCTTAGAACATAACACAAACATATAAAGCTTGTCAAAAGGCACATAATCAAACTTAAAAGTGCAATGTATGTTACATATGTACCCGGCATATCGGGGATCTGATCAAAGTTCGAGTGTTGCTTAGCCTAAGGAGCAGAAGAACTCGGAGGAGCACTCTCGGATCCAGGAGTGGTGCTTGGAGCATCGGCCGGGTGAGGGGCATCTGTGGCCGGGTCATCTGGATCATCTGATTCGGTTGCTTCACTATCGCCACCCTCTTCATCAGCAACTTCGACGAGCGGGTCGCCAAGGTCGAGGAAGCTGGGACCTTCACACCAAGCATGCACCATGGTGTACTCGATCATGGCATAAGCTCGCTCCTGGCTCTTCTTGATTAGCTCTGGGTCATTCAGCCATTTGCCATCCCCCCTTATGCGAGCAAGAACATCAAGGTTGATGTCCTCGTACCATGAAAGCACAAAGGAGAGAGCCTTGGCCACGGCAGCTCGGTCGGCCGACTCACGCCATTGATCCAGCCAGTCTTCAGTAAGGAGAAATCTCTCGGCAAGTGGCTCGATGAGTTCGGGTGGGTCTTCATCCAGCCAGAGCATTCGAAACGCATGGATAGCCGACTTGAGCAAGTTCACACCGCAAGACCTGAGAGTCTTGACCCGTTCAGACACTGCTGCAAGAAGCTCCTCCATGGACACCTCACCGTCAGCAGGAGCACCAGCTTCGGCTCTCACTTTCTTCATGGCTCGGATGGCAAACATGTTGGCCTCAGGAAAATTCTTTGCAAGCAAAAAGAGAAAGTTAGCAAATAACAAGGGTAGATGGAAGAAGTCAAGAAGGACTTATACGGTGCGTAAAGAGTAAGAACTCACTACCGAGAAAGAAGTTGATGGCAGCGAGTTTGCTCTACCAAGTCTTGTCTTTGGCTTGAAGGGCGTCCAAGTTCAGATTTGCCGACTCGACCGATGATTCGGCCTCGTCGAGTAGCCTCTTGGTCTTCTCGGTGCTGGCGGCCTGCTGCTCATTCTTCTCAGCAAGTTCTTCCTTCAGCCGTTTCACCTTGGCCAAGTGCTTCTGCTCCGTCTCGGCCATCAGTTTCTTCAGCTGAGTCACCTCATCGCGCTCCTTCTGGAGTTCGGCTTGGTGCTTCTCTGCTTATTCAGAACAAATATTTGTCAGTACCAACAGAAAACTTTGAGCTATTGGCTTAGGGAGGCAAGAAATTTACTCTCGGCCTCGCTGATTTGCGAGTGAAGATCATTGATGGTAGACTGAGCAGTGGCTGTGGAACAAGAGAGGGAGAAAAAAATGAGAAAATGAACCAAGGAAAATTACACCGAATAGAAAAAAGGAAGAGCAAAGATATTACCTTGGTCGTGGGTGTCAGTCTATAGCTTCTCATACGCAAGTTCGAGCTTGCGATGCACCAGGACGAGAGCTTGGTGCACTTTGGTGTGCTCATTATGTGTGAGATAATCAAAGAAGACAGACAATAAGGAAGAGTCAAGTTAAGCAACCTGCCGAATCAAAAATCTTAAGAGTTTACAGCCGAGTAAGTTCGTTACTCAATAGTAACCTCGAGGGCTAGGGATTGAAGCTCTAACACATGAGTTTGGCTTAAGGAAATGAAAGATCTTACAGCCGAATAAGTTCCTTACTCGACAGTAACCTCGAGGGCTAGCAATCGAAGCTCTAACATGCAAGCTTGGGGTAAAGGATTTAAAGACTAAGTGACTATTAAAGAGCTTACAGCCGAATAAGTTTCTTACTCGGCTGCAACCTCGGGGACTAGGTGATATGTATAAAGGAAATAATCAATAATACAAAAGAGTAAGAAGTTAATTTACCTCGTTCACCTCGTCGGCGCAGGCCATCAAAGCAATGGCCTGCTGGGTCATGTCGGAGACGACCTTGGGGCCCAGCTTCAGCTTCTTGCCGGCACGAGTGCTGACCTCCTGCTCGCCTGCTGCATTCCATGCCACGGCGTAAGGCTCAGCCGAACCTAGGCTCTTGCCACTAAGTGTCAGAGTGAGAACTTGACCCGTTTTCAGGGCGGTTCCCACAGTGTCACAGGTCACAACAGCAGAAGTATGGAGGGTAATAGCCCTGGAGCCATCACCTGACCCGGCAGCCGCGGATTCGACCCCCTTACCCGTTGAAGCGATCATTGTCGCCGATGTCGGAGGCCGGATCTGAGGAGCAGAACCCGGAGCGTAGACTAGCATTGTTTGCTTGGAAGAGGTGGATTTGCCAGATGAGGGGCGAGTAGAGCCAGAAGCCTTGGGCTGGGTCTGGCCCTTTGACAGAATTGGAGAGCGAGCAGAAGGATTTGGAGAAGAACGTGGAGCCGCCTGACTGGGCTCAGCAGTTTTGCTGGCTCCAAGATCAGGAAGTTGTTCATTCACATAATCTTGAGGGATGATGCCAGAGGAACTGGTGGCAGAAGGTTTCTCGGCACCAGATTCACGGGCACCAAGATTAGGAAGTTTCTCCTGGCCAATGCCAGGGGCGTCAGCCGTATGACCCACCACGTCTGACTGACACTGAGAGGCGTGAGCCTCAACAGTGGGAGGTTCGACCCGGACGGGGCTCGCCACCGCCGAGTCAGTTGGAGGAGGTGCAGGCCTTAGCGGCGAGGCAATGCACGACGCAGCCTGGCTTGTCGACAAAGGTGCAGCGCTGAAAACAACGAGAAATATATAAGAGAACATCAGTGATGAAAAAGAAAAGAACGGAGCTAGCAAAGTACAAAAAGCTTACCCGGTGACAACCGGGTCACGGACGACTCGGCGTGTGACTCGGAGCCGAGCAGCTTGGCGAGTCTCAGCCAGGCTGGCAGTAGCATAGGCAGCAGGAGCTGCCGGAGTGGGCTTGTTCTTCTTGGCCGGCTGAGTGCTGGAGGAGGCTCCGTGTCGCTTCGGCTTAGCGACGGGAATCTTGCCGACTCCGCCCACGGCGAGAGGAGGAATGTCATGTACCTGGCCAGCTGCATAAGTAAATAACGGGCTTACTCGGATAAGCAAAGAGATTAAGGTCACAAGGCATATACCTCCAAAAGCGTACAATCATCATCCTCATCATCGTCAGACCAATCTTGTAAGGGATTGAGAGATTGACTCTTACCCGAAGCTGAAGCAACCACAGTGTGCGGGATGGGCACGAAGCACTCCAGGTCATACTCGACCTCATCCGAGTCGGAGCGGTCCCCATGATAACCAGCAGGAGGGACAGTACTGTCATCAACCCGATGAAGGAGATTCTGCGGAGGACAAACAGAATGAGAAACTAAAAACTAAACTAAGAGTGGCAAAAGAGTAAATCTTACTCGGCGAGAAAGTGATCCGGAAAACTTACCCAGGGGACAGGCCTGATCCGTTTGAACGGTGGCCAACTCCAAGCCCAATCATCCGCCAAGTTCAATTTAAAGATTGAGCTTACTCGGCGGGCAATGGAGTCATGGGTGAGCTCCTTAGTGGAGTGCCGAGTGGGATCATGAGAGCCACTCATGCAGCACATCTTGTGGCTCCTCGGTTGGATGGGGCTTACCCGACGTGAGACGAAGGTGCACATGAGGTCAGAGTCGGCGAGATGAAAGTTTTCATCCGGCGACAGCAACCTTTCCAGGATAGCGTTAGCCTCGTTTACCGCAGCGTCTTGGTCGCGTGGGTCAAGCTGCCAGTGCTTCTTGTGGGGGACCTCATCCGATAAAGAGGGAAGCCGGATGTTATCAGTGGACCCGCTGTTTTTGACATAGAAAAAGGTTCTATGCCACTTCTTGCAAGAATCAAACCCAGCAACCCGAGGAAAGATGGAGTCTCTCCTGGGCGTGATGCTAGCAGCACCACACCAAGTCGGCTTGTTCTCGGCACGGGGAGCACCGGGCTAGGGAACAACTTGAACCCTAAATCTAAAATACTTGGCCCACATAAGAACTGTAGGCCAAATCCCGAGGTAGGCCTCGCAAGCAGAGATGAAACAAGAAAGAGAGTCAATCGCATTGGCAGGGAGATGGTGGGTCTGCAGATGGAAGGTAGAAAGAAACGACGAGAAGAAGGTGCTCACAGGAAGAGCGAAACCGCGTTCAAAATGGGAAAGGAAAACCACCCGCTCGCCAGCTTGAGGTTTGGGAGAGATCTCACCGGAGGGGAGACGGCAATCCACTTGCAGCGGAATGCGTCTGGTGGAGCGGAGCCACTCCACCTCCTCGATGGAGACCTCCAAGCCTTCCCAGCCGCCGCGCTCGCCGGCGGGAATCTCCTGCTCCTCAGCACCATCAGCGCCGTCGCGAGCGTCCATGAGATCAGCAGAGTCCGTCTCCTCCACGGTAGGAAGAGGCATGGAACAGCGTGGACCCGTATTGGAATGGAAAAAAGAAAGGGGCAATCGCAACACAAGAACATGAGGAAGAAGGAACCGCAAAGGGGGCAGTTTGATTTTGCGGGCGCGAGGAAGAAGAAAGGCCAAGGGAAAACTGAACAGGCGTGGGGGAAGTGGAAACCCCCAACCCCTACTTAAGGGCAGTAAAAACCTCGGTCGTGGGATCTATCTGTGCCGTGCGGCCAGTGTGTGGCCGTGTACCAGGCTAGGAAAGCTAGTCAGCAAGCGCCACGTTGCCAAGGATACACGAAAAATCCCGTGCCACGTCATGACTAGAAGGACAAGAGGCGCAGGTCGATGGGGCTGCCACAGTGAGGGGGAATAACTGCGCAGCCGTCACTGTGCCGCCAGAGCTTGGAACAAAAATTGAGGCAAGTAATCATGATTACCAGCTGTCAGTGACTAAAGAGCACCGAAAATGACTCGGAATTGGCAAAAGCAACTCGGCTCGAGGCAAGAATGAGCCAAGAAGTCAAAGAGTTGACCCGGAAATTGTCAGACTGACCCGGCAAGGTGCCGGATTGCGACAGATAAAGACAAAACTAAGTTCCATTCACACAAAAGGAACCTGGAGACGCCTAACAGCTTGAACTGCTAGACCTCACCAGCTTCGGGGACTAATGTCGGGGGAATAACCCCCGGTAGGGTCACGAGAGGGGAAACATAGCGCAGCTGGGTTGGCTCCGAGTAAAGAAAGAACCAGGCCAGGTAAGAACGGCCGGGTAAGATAAGCATGAAAGCCGACATACAAACTATGTTGGCCCGCATAGGACAAAGTTGTAACCCTTGCAGGAACCAACGAGCCGAGTCAACCGATGAAGGGCCGAGTCAAGGAGGACACGTGGCACCTTTCCGAGTAAGGTGCAGGAGGGACCATGGTAAAGCATGGTCAAAAGAAAAGGGCAATGCCGGGTGACACAAAAGGAGTCGGGTGACGCCCAAAGCATGCGCTGACGTACAAAGTAACAGCGTGACGCCAAAAAGAACAAGAAGCAGCGTACCAGAAGACCGTTAGCTGTCAAGCTTTATGGATCGGGCCTCTGGGCTTAGGGCAAGCCCATGACCCGGCCCATATTGTAGGGACCAAAATCCAAATAGTAAACCCTAGAACCCAAAGATGTATTAGCTAGCTAGCACTGCCTATATAAGGGAGGGCATAGCAGTAGTATAAGGAGGTTGAACCAAGTAGGGAACTAGTGTTGTGTACCCTAACTTATACAGCTCAAGGAGCACTTGTAATCTTTGGGGTATCAATCGAATTGCCAAGTCTGGAGAGCTCTTCTTGTTCTTCGTGCATGGCTCAACCGTGCACTCCCTCCCCGGTGACCACAAGCACCCATTCGGCCCCCAACTTAAGCCTACCCATGGCATCTGCCGTGCCACCACCACGACACTTGAAGTCGCGGTGCTTTGGTTCGGCGTCATTCGGAGCCATGGCCGTCTCCTAGTATGGCAGAAGGTCGCCAATCGCCAGCACCTGCCCGGCATGCACAACCACCTTCGCAGTTAACCTCAGGACTTCGGTGATTTCCATCGAGTCGGTCACCGATGGGTACCCGCTGGTAACATCGTCGAGGTTGAAGTTGTCGGGGAAGTGTGCAAGCCCAAGGCTCAGCGCAGTTGCAACCTCGCGGCGAAAGGCCGACTGCGACATATACTCGACCACCGCCAGCGCCCTCTCCAGGTAGCGCCACACCTCTATGAGCTTGCTGGGAATCACTTCCGTCGGCGAGATCTCCTGGAGATATGCATGAATGCAGGTTGCTGAGAGGGCGACATAATCCACCAGCATGGTGACGCACTGTTTAGCGTCACACGTCTGCGGCTCAGGCTCGTCGTCGATTATTTTCCCTGCAATCGACACCAATTCAGTGTTAGAAGGATGCACAACTCCGGGTTCACCCACTCGGGGACTCGCCGGCTTAAGCGACCCACACCCTCGGGGACTCACCGGCTTAAGCGACCCGCACCCTCGGGGACTCGCTGACACAAAAACAAGTTTAAGAAACTCACCAATGAGTGGAAGGCAGAGCCCTACTGTGAAGTCCTGAAGACCTGACAACTCGTCTTGCAGTCCGACGACAAGAGCGGAGACCTTCTGCTCGTCCGCCGCTGCAGCGACATCATCCTTGGCCCTTTCCTCCGACGAGCTCGCTTCTGCCTTGGCGGCCTTGAGCTCCCTCTCCAGCTCGGCAACCCGCCTCTCCGCGACGGTCAACAACAACTAGGCAGCTTCCAATTCGCCGGCCGGAACAAAACCCTCGTGGGCCTTGGAAACCGTGGAGGAATGCTCCTCGACAGTAAAACAAGAGTGAGACTCCAATCAAGCACAAGCAAAGGAATCGCAAAGGTACCCCAAAAAACATACCTGCGGTCGTCTGCAGCTACTGATTCAACTCATGCACGGATCGGAGGTCGCGCTCCAAGCGCTCTTTGGCGGCCAGTGACTCCGCTGACTCGCGCTAAAGGCCCTGCATTGATGAAAAGATGTGAGAAGACAACAAAAATTTCCTAAGTACCTAGCCTCTAAAATTCAGCGACTAGCCACTCGGGGACTGGACACCGAAAATTCCTAAGTGCCTATCCGCCGGAATTCAGCGACTATCCACTCGGGGACTGGACAATAAAAAGGATTAAGAATCTACCCGCTGGAATTCAGCGAGCAGATCCTCGGGGACTGGACATACCTGAATAGCTGCACCCAGCATATTGTGCAGCTCGACTGCGTCCACTGATGACAGCACGAAGGGCATGCGTCCGTGATGATTCTCGACGTCCGCGCCCAATATCTCGGGCACTTGAGGCTATGTTGCCGTGGCACTCGCAGCGGAAGCCTTTGCCATGAAGCGAGGAAAGGTCGCCACCGCCACTCCTGAGGCACTGGTCGTGGGCTCTAACGCCCCGACCAGCGCCGCTGGTTCAACCTGCTGCGACATCGCAACCACGTCGGTCTTCATGGCCGTGTCCACTCCAGTTGGAGCTTTGCTTGGTGCATCGGTAGGCTCGTCCAAAATTATGACGACGTCGTCGCCTTTCTTCTTCTTCGCGCCCTCAGCGGGCGCCTCGACGTCATCGCCCTTCCTCTTCTTCGAGGGATCAGCCTCCTCCCCTAAGGTGACTGCTGGTACCTTGGCCACCGAGGGGAGACCAATCTTCTTCACACTAGTCCTGTAAAGAAGCGATCAGCGACTCAAACAACATCTACAAAGTATTACACCGATTCGACACGACAAATACATACCTAGCGACTGGGATGTAACATAGGCTGGTGTGGATGTGTCCCAGCTTCTCCAATTCTGGGACCAACTTGCGGCTGATGCCCGTCTCAAACAGGGCTGGAGCCCATGACACTGAAGGCTTCTTTGTCGACGAAGCCACGGCTGCAGGAAGCTCCGCTCCGATTGATGCCGGTGCCTCCTTCGATGGGGATGCCTTCGTGACTGAAGCAGCCCCGAGCCCTGCGACTGCCTTGAATGGAGGGGGGATCAACGCCAGAGGCATCTCGTTCTCCACCACGGCTGGATCCGTCATCTCTGGTGCCTTCGTCGATGCCTCGGCCTCTGCATTGTTGGCCGCGCTGGTCGTCTCAGAGCTAGTCGCCGACCGGGGTGGAGACGCCGCTTTAGGCGCCTTCTTCTTCTTTGATGATTTCTTCTTTGTCGGCATGGACACACGCTATGAATTATGTTCTTGGACATCTCCCTCACCCCCGTCATGTCATTCGAGGCTCTTGCTAGCCTCGAGCTCGCGTTGCTGCTGCCCGCGAGTCTTCCGAGCTGCAGGTGCGGCGACCTCCACCACCTCGTCGTCGTCGTTGTCATCGTTGTCGTAGGAGGACTCTCTCTGGTCCTCCTCGACCTCCTCGGAGCTCTCGTCATCAACGGGAAGAAGCCGGCCTTCCACGACTTGGAACAACTGGAAAAACAAACGCACTTTAATAAACCGTGACTGCACTCCTGCGACCGCAAAGATAGACAAGATTAAAGGACTCACTATCGGAGCCTTGCGCTTCGTGGTGTATGGGGTGATCCCGGCCTTTGGATCGCTATACTCCGTATCGGCGATCTTCTTCAACGCGGCGGAGTAATCATCGTCCTTCCACTCGATGGTGCAGGCCTTGGTTCCATCGTCCCTGACGGTGTACTCGTACATCTAGTGGGAGCGACTGGCCAGCAGCACCAGTCGTCGCCCGAGCCAACACTTGTACAGATTGATGGTCTCGAGCCCGTCCTTCTTGAGCTAACGAATTGTCATCATCATCCCATCCACGACCATCCTCTGGTCATCCATAAGTTTTGCCACCTGCAGTCGGCGTGGTTTGCTCCGCTCGACGATGTATGCTAGGAGCGGCACCTCGCTGACATAGAACCAATGCTTCTTCCACTCGTTGGTCGCCTTCTTTGGAATAATGAGGTCGAGGAAGGGGGCCTTGTTCTTCAGCTGGAACGTGAGGCCTCCTACTGGCAGCATCGGGCCGCCAGCTCCTTCGTGGCCCACGCGGCCGTGGAATAACTCTTGCCACAGTGGGAAATAGGGGCGGCACCCCAGGTAGCACTCGCAAAATGCCACGAAGATGGCGAGATGTTCGATGCTATGAGGGGTCCCAGATCAGAAGGCTTGATGGCGTAGTAAGCGCAGAACCGCCGGAAGTAGATCGAGGTAGGGAACCCCAACCCCCTCTCCAGGTGGCTTGTGAAGCTGATGAATTTTCCGGCACGCGGATTTGGTTCCACTTTGTCGGCGGAGGGGATTCGCCATATTCCGGGGCAGAGGATCCCTGCGTCTTCGAACGACTTTAGCATCGCCCTGGTGCACTTGTATTTGCCCCATAGTTCTTTTGAGGGCGCCATTGGATCAAGAATCTAAACTCGCTGAATCGCTCTGGGGATTCTGGATCGAGAGGAAATGGGAGACTGAAGGGCGCATGGAATCGAAGGAAATGTGAGTAAAACTCGCAACTAACACGTCACTCCTTATATAGCGGTTGTCTCCCACCAATTTCAGATGAGCCGTTACTGCGCGGTGATTACGCCGATATTACCGTTGGATTACCCAACGGCTAGTTTGACCAAAGATGAAGGTCCAACTTTGTCTACTCGACTCGCCAAACCATTCTCCAAAGCTGCGATTCGACTGCTTGCCAAATTGGTGATTCGACTAGTCGCCGATATTGCGACTAAAGATACATGCTGAAGATTCTTTCTTTCATTGAAGGAGTCCACCGCCGATTCGACTGGGCGTCCAAATTGGACCCGAATACTCCGACTGCCAAAGAACACCTGCGACGAATCACCGATGGCCTCGGGGACTACTGATGGGGATATGCCGAGTGGGGTATACCCAACTGGACGTTCCCTACTGGATCATACACTCAGCGAGTGGGCCTGCAGGACAGCGACTGGACCACGACCCAAGAGGGAGCCAGGCGACTGGAAGCTGAAGGCCTAGAAGCGTTGCTAGGCCTAGTCGGATTAGGTCAAAACCCTCCGATTCCTCATCCAACTCGGTTGTAGATCTGTAAATCCTAGCAAGGTGACCCTATGTAAACCTCCCTAGGGAACGCATAGCACTTACGTTCCATCATACACCCCATCGACTCGCCGCCTAGCCGCCGAGTTCGCCCATTGTAATCTCTCGATAATACAATCTAGCAGGAGTGGGTCTTTACCCTCCGAGGGGCGAATCAGGGTAAAACCTTGTGTCTCGGCCCTCATCTTGCACCGCAGATGGCTGTCCACCCTTTGCCCCTTGTTCTACTACTCGCTGCCACTCGCAGCATCCATTGTGGCCATTCCCACGACATCAATTCTTCAGCAGCTTATACCATTCTTCAGCTCTTCCTTTCAATGATATACAAAGTAACTTCATCTTAACTTGTCCTGTTGTGATACCTTCACACTTAAACAACCCGCATAATTCATGGATAAAAAGCAAGTGATCACCAGGATGGATAGTTCCATCCCCAAAATAATATGTATCCATAACACGATCAACAATCATTGTAGGTTTCTTAAAAGGATCTATCTCAACAAGTGGTGTTCATCTACTACCCTAGATTTGGTAGTAGCTTTCCCAAATAGGAAACCAAGTGGGTTATCCATATTGGAAACAAATTAACAAATAGAAATAAAAAGCAATATTCATAGTATAAGTTTCCTTTACCAGTTCCACTCTTCAATAGCGCTTCATTCCCCGACAACGGCGCCATAAAATAGTCTTGATGACCCACCAATATAGGGGGTGTATCATAGTACTTTCGATAAATAGGAGTGTCAATCCCAACGAGGAGTAGAAGGTGTTGACTAGTGGTTTGGAGCAGGAAATCTCTCTAAATACTTAGCAAACGGATTTTTAGGGGTTTTTGATAAAGCAAGGAAATAAAGTGTAAGTAAATAAAGACAACAAATAATTGCAGCAAGTGGCCCAATCCTTTCTTAGCAAAGGACAAGCCGGTTGTAATACTTATGAGGACCAAACGTTCTCGAGGACACATGGGAATACTGTCAAGTGCTTTTGGTTCATATAGTTGATTAATCTTCTTTGGTTTGATAAGTGTTGTGTGGGTGAACCTGTGCTAATGTACTGACCTTACTAGGACTAATACATACTTGTGACTAAACCCCTTGCAAGCATCCAGAACTACAAGAAAGTAATTAATATAAAAACCTAACCACAGCCTTAAACTCTGAGATCCTACACTCCCTTGTGCAAAGGTTTCCTAATGGGGGTTCAGGTTTCTGTCACTCCGGCAACCCCACAATTAGTAGCCAAATACACAATGCATTCCCCTAGGCCCATGAATGGTGAAGTATCATTTAGTCGATGTTCACATGACACCACTAGAAGAATAGAACCACAACTTAAATATTAAACCATTGAATAATACCTTAACACAATTCCACTACTAACAACATGACTTCTCCCATGTCCTCAAGAACTAAATGAACTAATCACGAGACATCATATGGATCACGATCAGAGATGATATGGTGATGAATAAAAATCTGAACATAAACAATAATTCAATGGTTCCACTCATAAGCATCAACTACAAAAGTAATCAACACCGGGAAAGTTTCCCTAAGAACTATGCAAGATTCAACACAATTGTTACAGAGGGATGGAGTGGTGATGATGGTGCTGGTGGACATGGTGGTGTGGATGATGATGATGATGGTGATACCGATGAAGTCTAGCTTGATGGCGGTGTTGATGGCGATGATCTCCCCTCTCCGGGAAGGAATTTCTCTATCAGAAATCTGTTTGCCGGAGAGCTCTTTCTCTCTATGTAGTTTCCACCCCGTAGAGGCGATGGAATCTTTTTGTGCTTGCTCCCCAAACTTTAGGGTTTTGGGAGGAAGATATAGGCGAAGGGGCGGAGCAGGAGGTGGGCCAGGGTTCCTACACCGCTGGTGGCGTGGCCCAGGGTGGCCCGCTCCTGGGGGGTGTGGGACCCCTATGGCCCAACTCCGCCTCCTCTTATGGATTCCTTCGTCTTCTAGAAAAATATAATTTTCCGTATATTTTCTGGTATTTTTCTGATCTTCGCAAAAATTGCATCTAGACACCGCTTTTTCCATCAGAATCCTGACCTCGGGAGTTCATCCTCCAAGAATCATGCAACATGCAAAAATATATGAAATGACTTAAGTATCACCTCTTAATAAGAAATATATCAATTAATAACAGTAAATTATGATATAGAATATTGATGCAAAATGGACGTATCAAAGAGTTGCTGAATTAAGATGCATGCTTTAATGAAGGATCCGAAGGATTTCATTCCCATAATTCATAGGGTGCGCGACCAGCGCTTCCTATGGGAGTAGCCCCTGAGTGTCTGTTCGAGTCGTAGACTCGAGTAGAGACTTATAATTATCAGTTGGTCATTAGGGAAATCCGGAAGTTCTTCGGATGAGCACTGACACCTTTTCTAATGCATAGCCAACACTCCCTATGGGAGTAAGCCCCGAGTCTATAGTGGAGTCACAGACTTGAAGAAGGACTTGAAGTTTTAGGAAGTGTTTCGACTGACATGGGAACCATGTCGAATTCTTAGGTGCGCGGTCAACGCTCCTGATAGGAGTAGCCCCCGAGTAATTGGTTGAGTCAAAAGATTATAGCCATTATTGGCCTTTTCTTTGCTGACGTCAGTGTTGATGCTTGGTGAGCTCAATCGTCTGCGGCGGCAATGGTGACAAGACTAGACGCTCGTTGGTCCCGATTTTTGACGGGGATTTGACTAGTCACATGCTATTTACGCAAAAAGTTACCGTGTCTCCTCAATTTCCACGCATAGTGGACGGCATGCTCGCGACGGTTCAAGCGATGCCCTCTTCGTGTACTGTGCGATGAAGTGCACGCGTTATGGTAAGTGGATCGACAGTTCTACGTCGTTGTCTTCGTTGTTTTATACGGTGAGGCGTGGTGGTAATTTTTCCCTTCACCATTCGCTCTTGCTTTTTGCTGTTGGTTTTCATTTGCCATTCTCAGAGCTCGTGCACACCGTACACTGGACGTCCTTTGCACTTTTACCTCCTCTTTCCTCCGCACTCACCATGCTGCGTGCCGTTCTAGCAAGATGGGGAAGTCCAAGAAGTCCACCGCCGATGCTGGGACAAGCACCGTGGGTGCTGCCAAGAAGACCTCCAACGCTGTTCGCGTCACAAATGGCAGCTGGTGGTGATCGACTATGAGGGAGGATGATTTGTGCCGCATGCGCGAGTCGCACCAGATCCCAGAGAAGAAGGCCGACGTCCTCATCCCTTCCAATGAGGTAATTCCTCGTCCTCCTAAAGGATTTGTCATTATCTTTGTTGCCTTCCTAGTTTTAGGCCTTTCCCTTCCTTCCCACGACTTTCTTCGTGGGCTTATTTTTCTTTACGGGCTTCAGCTCCACCAGCTGATGCCCAACTCTATTCTGCACATTTCGCGTTTCATCATGCTGTGCGAGTGTTGGCTCGGTATCGAGCCGCACTTTGGACTCTTTAGGAAACTCTATTCCCTAAAGAGGCAGTCGGGCTCCCAAGGAGTCTATGAATTGGGCGGGTGCAGGATATCCATCCGGCCCAACCTCCAATACTTCTTATTTTCTCTCTATGAGTCTGTCAAAGGATGGAGGAACAAATGGTTCTACCTTCATGACTCCAAACTCGCCAGCCAGAATTACGACATGGCTCCCTTCGACTCTAGAAAGCTGGTATCCCGCAAGCACTCGTGGTCGAACAAAATTCTTGCGGGTGAGTCTATAGTGGTGGACCAGCTGTACTAGTGAGTAGAAGCCCTCCAGATGGTTCCAAGCAAACAAGTTTCTGGAGTCGACATCATACCGACGTTCCTCAGGCATCGAGTGCAGCCTCTCCAAGCGAGGGCTCATCTGATGTTTCAGTATGCTGGTGCCAACGACCCTACGAGGGTGACGAAGGCTTTTAGTGTGAGGAATTTAGTCTGGTGCCAGCAGACTTGGACATGGCACTTTGGCTTATGCTCAATTTCAAGGCTGATGAGCCTCTGCCCGTGGAGTCATCGATTATGCCTTTTAGTGCGAGGAATGCAGTTCCTCGGGTATGAAAATGTTGATGCCTCAAGAAATATCTGTTAGCAGTTCTTTTGTTTTATTGCTTTGATTGATTCGAAATCCTCTCCTGGTGCGTAGGATCTGAGCGTCGTGGGAATGTTCCCGCCTCTTCCCGAGGAATTCTCGGAGGCAGCAGATGGTGGAGACACGGAGTCAGAATCTACTGTCCCACAAGCTCAGTCGTTCGCGGGTAATGAATCCCCCGAGCGTAGCGATTAGCGCTCTCTGAAGAGAGCCCGGAGCGTGTTCAGATGCTTCGACGCCATTGACCCTGCAAGGGCCTGCTCATCTGGAGCAGCACGACCCGGGGGATGGCGCCTCCTCTTTTTTCCCGCCGTTCCTCTTCGAGATGTGGCTCCTCAGCCGCCAGCCAAGAAGAAGAAAAAGGAGGAGCTTCTCGTGAACCTCTCCGACATTCCTTCATGAGTTTCTTGATAATTTTGTGTTTTCAGTGTGCTAAATATTAGCTTCCTGGTTCTTCAAATAACTTGAATACTTTGACTGTGCTAGGAGGAACTCCTCAAACGAATCTTTCAAGGAAGAACTTGATGAGATGGCTTGGGAGTCGAAGGCTATGGATGCTGAGGCTGCTGCGGCCTCCTTGAAGATGCCGGCCAACTCTAATGATGAAGTGTCGAACTCATCGAAGCCAAGGACTCGCGCGGTTGTCACTCGGAAGACAGAAGTTAGACCTTCAGAGTCTTTGGGTGCCCATGTAAGTATTATTTGACTGCTATGATCGAGCCCCCGAGTCATCTACTGCTCCTCTTACCCAACAGGAGTTGGAGGCCAAAGGCTTCTTTTGGATGGACCGTGGCCGGGCGACTGTTGTCGTAGTGGTTCAGGATTGTGTACACCAGGTGCTTCAGGTCTTGAAGCGTGCGAGCTCTTCACTTGCGTCTATCTGGGCTGCGATGTTCCCTCTGGATGCGACTCCGTCTAGTTTTTTGGGGTTGTTGGGGAAGTTTTGCAGTGTGGACATCATGAAAGATCTTGTTCACCAACAACTTGTGGCGGGTGCGAAGGAGGCGTTGGCGCTTGTTCGGCTGCATTGTCGTGATGTTGACTTGGCGGAAATAGCGGCGGGGTCACCCGCTCATCCAGATGGTATGGCGTGGAATATGCGCCCACACTATGTTGCGGTGGCTCGCCATGCTGAAGACATATTGGACTTGTTCGACGAGTGGACGAACGTCTTGCTCCAGCATAGTTGAGTCCTGTAGGTTTTGAGCATAGTAATGTAAGATTTGTATAGTTTCGAGTGGGCCTTTTGTGCCCTTGTAAGGTTTGTAAAGATGTATGTGCATGTAGTGCATTGCTGGTATAAATATGTGCATGTCCTTTTCGTTAGCCTGACGTGGTCAGCTACTCAGGGTGATGCGTTGTTGTGACAGTCGACGAAGTTGCAAAGTGAGGCGCAACCCCCGAGCATATTTAGGAATTTAAATGTGCATACAAGAGAAAAATATTTTGGCCAAGGAACTTAGCTTTTATTCATCGAATAGTAGGGGCACAAGTTCGGCTGAGTAGCATGGCTGAATAGCCTTATTGAAAGTAAAAGACGACTAAGGGTAGAAGCGTCGCAATTGTGCGACGTTCTAGGAGTTGGAGTATGCTACTCCGGACTCGACGTCCTTGAGGCGATAGGCGCCACCTGGGATTACTTAGGTGACCATGTAGGGTCATTCCCAGGGTGACTCGAGCTTCAGGTGTCCTTTCTGCATGAGTTGCAAGACTAGGTCTCCTTCGACGAAGGACCTTGGGCGTAGCTGTCTGTTGCGGTAGTTGCAGAGACTTTGCTGGCACACCATCGAACAAGCTGCGGTGATGTCACGGGCTTCGCCTACTCTGTCGACGGTGTCTTCGAGTGAGGCTGTTGATTCAGCTTCGCTGTAAGCGACGACCCACGGGGCCTTGTAGCATACCTCAACGAGTAAAATTTCTTTGGCTCCGTGCACCATGAAGAAAGGCGTGTAGCCGGTGGCGCTGTTTGGAATTGTTTGCAGGCTCTAGAGGACGGAGGGTAGCTCATCCTCCCAGGCTCCCGCCAATCATTCGAGTGGGCATAGCAACCGCTTCTTGATTTCTTCGCAGACGAGGCCGTTGGTGTAACATCCCAAAAATACTAAACTTGGATCATCAAACTCTAATCATCAAAATTAGGGTTAACAAAAACTTTTCTATTTAAAAATATGAAAGCATGCATGTGTGTATGCATTCCAATTTGAATTCTTTTGAATCACCTTGCTTGTGTGTTTCTTTTCTTGTAAATGGATTCTTAGGTGAAATAAACATCATCTAAACAATCCCCACACTTTGCCCAAAGACAAATAAATCAAAACAAACAAAATAAGGGAATGGTCACTTTGGCCAATTTAACTCCCATGCCTACTTTGGCTGTCTCTAACTTTCAAAACTTAACAGAAATTTGTTTGGATATTTGCACCCCTTGATAGTACTCATAACAAAGTACCAAGGCCCACCTTGTGATCATCCAAAACATTTGAATGCATAGTTTAAATGACAGTTCAAAATTGAATCTTTATCATATGGGAAGATCCCACTTTTTCAAAAACCACTCAAACAAGCTCAACTTTCAAAACCCAAGCATCCACAGACTCCCCAGCACATGCTTAGCACACCCACCAAAAATCTTTTCAAAATTCAAAACTTGAATTCATGCGGCCATTTCATCAAACACCTTGCTGATGCAAATCAATCAAATCCTAAACACTATTGTGAGCAGTGATTTGGGCCTAACTGGTTCCCTCTCTAGCTCACAGCAACCTTAGTAGATCATCTAGAAAACTTAACTAAGCACTAGCACCACTGTAAGCTTGGCAATGTCATCAATGGTGAACAGTCGAGCCTCACCATGTCACCCCAGTGTGGACAGCAAGCTAGGAGAAGAACTAGCCATGCCAACCTTATCTAGGACACAGCCCACCGTCCACCGCCACCCCCTGTTCAGCCCTCGAACCTTGCCAGCCCCTGGACCACATGCACAGATCGTGCCAAGCTCGCCAGCAACCATGCTGAGCATGCGCCAGAGCGCCACCCTCGACACATGCCCACAGACCGCGCGCCGCCCTCGCTGCATGCATACACGATCACCACCGTCCCAGGAGACCGCCAGACATGCCCATTTCACCGCCCGTACCCCGTAGCCACCGCTCGCCGTCGAAGACGCCGCCTCTGCCGTGCAGAACGTCGAGCGTTCCAGACCGTTTGCCACCGCCCCTACACGTGCATTAAAGCCATAGAGCATCGCCAGGAGACCACCGATCGATCGCCACCCTCGGCCATGCCTCTAGCAGCCCGTAGCCATGTCGCCATCGTCGCCTGCCCATCCCGTTCGGTCTCATTGTCGAGACTATAAATAGAGGCCTCCCCCGCTCAAACTCTTCACACCATTCTACTCCCCTATCATCACTGATCGTTCCACCCTGTTCCCAGAGCAAGGCGAGCAGCGCTTCGCCGGAATTTCACCGGAGCCCGCCGCTGTTGGAGAAGAAGGGGGCCAGCGATTAGAGCCGCCCCAGGAGAAACTGCCGGTACCAGGAGGTTCGCCGTCGTCAACTTCATCGTTCGCTCGCATCACCGACCCTCGCCTGATCCCCGGTGAGCCTCCCACGACCCCCACTGCGCCGCTAGGGTTTGAGCTCGCCGGTGACTAGTTCATCGTCGACGAAGACCCTCAGCCGTTGATCTTACTTCTAATCCAACACACCACATTGCCCCGTACCGCTTCGCACCCCCTGTCTCACTGACGCGTGGGGACAGCCACGTAACAAGCCCGCGTAAGCGCGGTGCTTAGCAGGCCGGCCCCGTATCGTTTCCCGCGCAGCCCACTCGTTTGAATTTGGATTTTTCCATTTTCATTCAAACACAGTTGTGTACCTAGTTTCAAAAATCAACCTAGCTCGATTTAGTGAACCAAATTGAATGAAGCCAATTTTGTTAGAAAGGCCTTGAAATGCTGAATCCAAGCCCGTTGGATTCAAAGCATTTGTATATTTAGATCATCCTTGGTAAAAATAACAAGGCAGAAGCTTTTCTACATTCAAACATTTTTCAAATTTAAACCATAATAGCTTTTGAGTTGATTCCAACTCTCAAAAATCACAATTGATCATACCTTTCCGAATACATAAAAATATATGGGTTTACTTACAGAAATAATGTTCAAGTAATAAAAGAATGCCACATAGGCATTTCTAGTCACTTTAATGATTTAAAATAAAAGGGTTAAACCTTATTAAATTGTGACACCACTTTAAATCACATTCCCATGGACTAAAATATGTGGTGATGACATGTGTCAACATGATCCCATGTTTGGTTTGGAGAATATTAAATCTTAAGTAGTTTTTCAATGAGTAGAAATTACTTTTCTAAAACTAAAAGCATTAAGACAAATGCTTTAGTCTTGTAATGTTAGTGATGATGCTAGATCATCTATAGAACCCCTTTGTGTGATGATTGAAAGTAGTTAAGTATTGTTTGGTGATTGTGTACCTCGTATTTATTCATAGACGCTAGTACCGACCAAGGATACGAGGAGGAAGGAGGATACTACGAGGAAGAAGCCGAGGAGAAATTCAACCACTGCTCTGCACAAGGCAAGATAACACTTGCAAGATACTCTACTGATGCAAACAAATACTTACTTGTTACCATGCCAACTATATGCCTTAAGCATATGTGATCATACCCACTTGATACCCAATCCTAGTTTTACTTGCAAGCTTTCTATCGTTTTTATTTATCAAAGCTTTTACTTAGAGTTTACTGAAGAACTTGTAGATCCTAGGAAGATACTTGAAGGTTGCATAAAGAGCATAAAATTTGGCCTAAGCTAGAAAACCTTGATGTCCTCCTAAGGCATGAGGTGGTACTTAGTTGAAACTCCACTTGTTTATCACCCCTCATTAGTACTCACCCCCACTTGTAGATGCTAGTGCTAAGCATAAAACTTGATCAACTTTAGATGGGAATACTTGGTGAAGATGGTTATGAAAACCTTAGAATGATGGATCATTCTACTGAGATGTTTTGACATGTGTTTCCGAACACCAGATGATTTTGGTGATGAAAATGTTGAGGCATGAGCCTTAGCCCTTTATAAAACTGGTGGTTGTCTGGATGAGATACCATTCCAATTTTACCGTACAACCACAATACCCGAAGATTGGGTAGGGCTTGACTGGAAACTTATATACCTTAGTATTGGTTCCCTCACGGCCAAGGTATGAGATGAGGCTACCTTGTGAAGATTGTCCACCTGTGCAGTACCCAAGATGACAATTGGTCATGGTTGGGAGGCCAAACTCACAGGAGAGGTGCTTATACTAGGGCGTGTAATTGAAAGGTTAGGATTGATTATCCGCATACTGAGTATGGTGAATTCAGGATTTGTTCCTGACGGATGTATCGAATGTTGTGGTGAAAGTGTACAATCTCTGCAGAGTGTCAAACTATTCGAATAGCCGCGTCTGCGGTTATGGACAGTTGGAGTGCCATACTGTTCCCCCGTCAGATGTTTTTTTAAAATGACTTGTGAAATGACTTGAGACTTTGACTTGACCACAACAGGGTTGTGGCACGAGATACAAGTTCCCACTTAGGTGTTATAAAATTTGATTAGTTTTCTCTTGCTTCTGAACTTAGTAGAGGTAAATCTGGATTTTGCAAAACAACCCTAGAGCTTAGTGTCCTATTACAAAAACCCCCTTCACTTGTTAGTATTAGTTTGCGAGTACTTAAAGAGTACTCATGGCTTTGTCCCTGGCTATTCCCATGGCCATACTATGAAGAGGAGTATCAGGATGATGGACCCCAGGAAGGTTACGACAACTAGGATCATCTCCCATCGTCAGCATTGCCTGTGACACCGAAGACGGAGCTTCGCCTACGCTACCTTTATTATTACGTACTTCCGCTGCTTGAAGTTGTATTAAGAACTGAATCATGAGATCCTTATTTGTGTAAGACCTTATGTATGGTTTGTAATGGATGATGTACTATGGTATCCAATTCTGTTATGTCTCTCAAAAATGGTAATCCTGGGATTGCGATGTATGGCATAACAGGCATCTGGGATTAAAAATCCGGGTGTTGACAAGTTGGTATCAGAGCCATCCTGACCATAGGAGACCCTAGTTAGACTGGACGTTTAATCAAAAACTTAGTTTCAAAACCAAAGGAAGCAAATATTTACAAAAAATTATTCCCATTCTTATCACCTTGATTCTTTCATGAAAATTCATGTTCCTAAAAAACTCTTGCAAAATACATAAAATTTGACACACTTGATCACACTACTAACTTACTCATCCTATATTCTTATAGATGGACGTGAAGTACAACAAGTTTTATCAGTTGGGGAATGGAGGAGACCTTATCTTTGAGAGGGATTTGGACCAGCTTTCGGAACTTCTGAGCGTCCTCACCCCAAGTTCTTCGGAGCTCACCTCAATGATCAAGGAGGAGAAGATCTGCAGTGGCTAATTGTTGCAAGTCTCCGAGGAAAGATTGAACCTCCCACTGCTGAGGGAATTCAGTTTACCTTAAGAGAGAACAACTGGCTCGATGGACTTACCAGGGCCATGCAGGAAGCTCTTGCCCGTCTGTGTGGGCAGAGTATCAATCAGATAACCCACTTTGAGTTTTGCCCAAGGCGTGATGCTAATGGACAACCACTGGAAGCCCCATACCACCTCGAGATGAAGACCCAATTGAACCACCTTAGCTTTATGATGTACGATCGTCAGCAGGAATTGGACAATTGTTGTGACTACTCCAACCACAAGTCCACCATCATCAAGACGAAGGATCAGACCATCGCCATGCTAGCGAAGGATCGCAAGTCTCGCCGCCGTCAGCTCGACAAGAAGGAGCGCATCATTGCCCGTCTTCGCCACCGTATCTCGGCTTTGGAGGAGACCATCCACGAGAGAGACATGCAGTTGGAGGAAAGGGAGAATGCCGGAGAGGATCTTCGTGGAGACCCCTACTCCTATCTCAGCGATGATGATGATTTTCTGGAGGATCAGGATATGGACTTCTTCACCGATGAGGATGATTTCGCCTTCATCAATGACGACGATGATGAAGATGACGACTACACCGACTCCGAGGAGTAGTAGCACTTGAGCACTAGCGTAGTGAGTAGTATTCGGTCCCACTGTATCGTAGTTTCCAGAATGGTTCCTAAAACCATCTGTTTACCTTTGTTGTGGTGTGTGTTGTATTGTGTGCTATGAGTGAATGAATGAAAAGCAAGTTGCTAGAAAATCTGAGTCAAACTTTAAAAACTTTTCAAAATCCTAGAACCTTCGAATTTTCCCTCTTTTCTCATGATCTATCTCAATCTTCAGATGCCACGCGGAGGAAGTGGTTCATCCCCGGACCCGATGTTCCAGATCCTGCAAATGTTGGTTTCTGACCGCGAAGCTGAAAGAGTCGAACGTCAAGCCAACCTAGCCACCCTTCAGCAGATAGCTCAGCTAGCCCACAACAACCAAGGCCAAGGAAATCAGGACAACCATGGATCTAAGCTCAAGAATTTCCAGAATACCAACCCACCTGTTTTCACTAAGTCAGAAGAGCCCCTAGATGCCGACGATTGCCTGCAAACCATGGAAAATAACCTGGAAGTCGCTGGAGTGGAAGCCAACGAGAAGGTTCTGTTCGCCACCCACTATCTAGCCGGAGATGCCAGAGCATGGTGGAACAGTGTTCGTGCAATGACCGGAGGACAGATGATGACCTGGGAGGAATTCAAGGTCAAGTTCAGCAGAACCTATGTGCCACCGGGTTTGATCAAGAGAATGAGAGATGAGTTCAGAGAACTGAAGCAAGGAAGGATGACCGTGGTGGAATATCGTGACAAATTTTTGTCATTAGCTAGGTATGCCCCGGATGATATCGACACCGAAGCCAAGAAGACGGAGAGATTCTTGAATGGTCTGCATGATGAGATGCAGACTGTGTTAGTCAATATCCCCTTTGCTGATATTGAAGCCCTGGTCGACTCTGCCATCCAGATGGAAGGAAAGATCAACCAAGCCAATGAGAACCGCAAGCATCGCATGATGCATCAGCCAGGAACCCATCAGACCCCAAAGTATCGCCCTAACCCATCTCCAGGATTTGCCCCGAGAACCAATAGACTCCCGATGAACCGTCTGACTTATCCCAACCGTGGAAACCCTAGGACCGGAGGAAATCACAACAACCCCGGCAACTCTAGCAATTTCAACCGTGTCCCACCCAAGTTCAACAACAACAATGCTACCGCCAACGCCAACACTGCCCCGAGGATTGGAAGCAATGCTGTGCCTGTTGCAGCAAAGGACAAGTCGCAAGTGACTTGTTATGACTGTGGAAATAAAGGTCACTACTCCAACGAGTGCCTCAAAAATAAGAATGCCATAGCCCCCAATGCCAATGCCCCAGCTCAGCAGCAGTGTCGTGTTCAGCCCGGAAGAAGGTTTGCCCCAGGGAATTCGCTCAACCGCAACGGCCGTCTTTTTCTCATGCATGCTGAAGAAGCTCAGGAAGCGCCAGACGTCGTGCTGGGTATGTTTTCTGTTAATTCAGTACTTGCTCGAGTGTTGTTTGATTCTGGTGCATCGCACTCATTTGTCACCGAAGAATTTGCATGCACTAGTAAAATTCGACCAACCAAACTGAAGCATGTCATGATCGTTCAAATTCCCGGATCAACCACCAAGGCTAGGCAAATGTGCAAAGCCGTCCCTATCCGAATCCATGGCATAGATTTTTATGCTAATCTGATAGTACTTGGAACTAAAGGTTTGGAAGTAGTACTAGGAATGGATTGGATGTCCAAACATAAAGGATTAATTGACTGTGCCAAGAAAGCCATAACCATGACCAGTACAGCCGGAATATCAGTCGAGCATGTATTTGAAACCTTACCTCGTCAATTCAAGTGCAACAAGAGTATATCCCAACCTACCATTGACCAAGTCCGGATAGTCTGTGAATACCCCGATGTATTTCCAGATGTTTTGCCCGGTATGCCCCCAGATCGGGATATCGAGTTTATCATTGAACTAATCCCCGGAACTGGACCCATAGCCTAGAGACCGTATAGTATGAACCCGTCTGAACTAGAAGAACTAAAGAAGCAACTGGATGCCATGTTGGAAATTGGATTGATTCAACCAAGTGCGTCACCATGGAGATCACCTATTTTGTTTGTGGACAAGAAAGATGGAGGTAACCGTTTGTGTACGGATTATTGGAAGTTGAATGATGTCACCATCAAGAACAAGTACCCATTGCCCAAGATAGAAGATTTGTTTGATCAGTTGACCGGTGCCAAAGTGTTTTCTAAGATTGATCTTAGAACAGGCTATCATCAACTCAAGATTCGCGCAGAGGATATTCCAAAGACTGCCTTTACCACCAGATATGGATTATACGAGTATACTTTCATGTCTTTTGGATTAACCAATGCCCCCGCTTATTTCATGAATCTCATGAATAAGATTTTTATGGACTTCCTGGATAAGTTTGTCTTTGTTTTCATCGATGACATTCTGATTTATTCCAAATCGGAAGAAGAACATGAGCTACACCTAAGGACCATTCTTGGAACCCTTAGAGAGCATCAGTTGTATGCCAAGTTTAGCAAATGTGAATTCTGGTTACAGGAGGTAGGATTCCTCGTCCACATTGTATCAGCCGGAGGAATTGCCGTTGACCCTGCAAAGGTGAAAGACGTCGAAGATTGGCAAGCCCCAACCACTCAAACCCAAGTTCATGCATTTCTCGGATTGGCGGGATACTACCGCAAGTTCGTAGAAGGATTCTCGAGTATCGCTAGACCCATGACCCAATTCCTGAAGAAGGACAAGAAGTTTGAATGGACTGACAAATGTGAAGTGATTTTTCAAGAACTCAAGAGAAGATTGATTTCAGCTCCAATCTTAATCATGCCGGATATCACGAAGCCCTTCGACGTGTATTGTGATGCATCCAAGATCGGTCTCGGATGTGTGCTAATGCAAGAAGGCAAAGTTATATCTTATCTATCTCGACAACTGAAGCAACATGAGCACAATTACCCAACCCATGACCTCGAACTCACAGCCGTAGTTCTAGCCCTGAAGACATGGAGGCATTACCTCATGGGAAACCGTTGTGAGATTTATTCGGATCACAAGAGCCTGAAGTATATATTCACTCAGAAGGAGCTGAATATGAGGCAGAGAAGATGGATTGAACTAATCAAGGATTACGATATGGACATTCACTATCACCCTGGTAAAGCCAATGTGGTAGCAGATTCCCTTAGCATATTGCCGTGCCGCTTGAACTCCATGATTTTGAAGGAGCAACCAAGCTTGCACAAAGAGATGGAAGATTTTTGAATAGAATTAGTGAGTGAAGGATTATTGGATAGCATAGAACTTTAGCCCACTTTGATCATCCAAATCAAAGAGGCGCAGAAAGGAAATGCTAGTATCGACGGAATCAAGCGTCGTATTGGTACATGCAAAGTACCCAGATTCACCGAAGACAAAGAAGGAGTTCTGTGGTACAAAGGATGCCTTTGTGTACCAGCAGATTCTGAGTTGAAAGAAGTGATTCTGAAGGAAGCTCATGATACTCTTTATTCTATCCACCCCGGAGGAACTAAGATGTATCAAGACTTGAAAGAACAATTTTGGGTGGCATAAGATGAAGAGAGAAATAGGAAGCTATATCGCCAAGTGTGATATATGTCAGCGAGTCAAGGAAGTACATCAAAGACCCGCTGGATTGTTGCAACCATTGCAGATTCCGGAATGGAAATGGGATTCCGTTGGAATGGACTTTATCACCGGATTGCCTACTTCTAGTAGGGGAAATGACTCTATCTGGGTCATAGTGGACAGATTGTCCAAAGTCGCCCATTTCTTACCCGTCAAGACCACATATTAGAGTTCGAAGCTAGCGGAGTTATACATCGCTAGAATAGTTAGTTTGCATGGAGTTCCTAAGAACATCGTATCAGATCAAGGAACTTAGTTTACCTCGAGATTCTGGAATAAAGTCCAAGAAGGTTTAGGAACCCGCCTAGATTTCAGCACCGCATATCACCCCTAGACCGATGGACAAACGGAGCGAGTAAATCAAATACTCGAAGATATGCTGAGAGCATGTGTGTTAGAATATGGATCTAAGTGGGAAGACTGTCTGCCGTTTGCAGAATTTTCATACAACAACAGTTATCAGGCTAGTTTGCAAATGGCCCCATTTGAATTCATGTACGGAAGGAAGTGTCGCACCCCTTTGAACTGGTCAGAAGTAGGAGAGAGTCAGATTTTCGGACCCAACATTCTACGAGAAGCAGAAGAGAAGGTTCACAAGATTCGTGAGCACCTCAAGACAGCCCAGTCCAGACAGAAGAGTTACGCCAACAAGAGACGTCGAGACCTCGCCTTCAACATAGGAGATTTTGTGTATATGAAAGTGTCGCCATTGAAGGGAATGCAGCGTTTCCAACTGAAAGGAAAGTTAGCCCCCAGATATATCGAACCCTTCAAGATTCTGAACCGTCGAGGAGAAGTGTCGTATCAATTAGAATTGCCTGAAGAGATGTCAGCCGTGCACAATGTTTTTCATATCTCATTACTTCGCAAGTGCCTCGAAGTTCCAGAGAAGACCGAAGTGTTCAAGAATATCGATCACCGAACCATAGAGATCAACGATGATCTGACCTATCCCGAAGTACCCATCAGTATTTTGGAAGAAGCCTTCAGAACTACCAGAACCCAAAGCATCAATTTTCTCAAGATTCAGTGGAGCAACCACATCGAAGAGGAATCTACCTGGGAGCGCGAAGATCACATCAGGACGGAGTTTCCCGATCTCTTCAAATCCTAGGTAATCTTTTTCATCCTTTTTCAAATCTCGGGATGAGATTTTGTTTAAGGGGGGAAGGTTTGTAACATCCCAAAAATACTAAACTTGGATCATCAAACTCTAATCATCAAAATTAGGGTTAACAAAAACTTTTCTATTTTAAAATATGAAAGCATGCATGTGTGTATGCATTCCAATTTGAATTATTTTGAATCACCTTGCTTGTGTGTTTCTTTGCTTGTAAATGGATTCTTAGGTGAAATAAACATCATCTAAACAATCCCCACACTTTGCCCAAAGACAAATAAATCAAAACAAACAAAAGAAGGGAATGGTCACTTTGGCCAATTTCACTCCCATGCCTACTTTGGCTGTCTCTAACTTTCAAAACTTAACAGAAACTTGTTTGGATCTTTGCACCCCTTGATAGTACTCATAACAAAGTACCAAGGCCCACCTTGTGATCATCCAAAAACATTTGAATGCATAGTTTAAATGACAGTTCAAAATTGAATCTTTATCATATGGGAAGATCCCACTTTTTCAAAAACCACACAAACAAGCTCAACTTTCAAAACCCAAGCATCCACAGACTCCCTAGCACATGCTTAGCACACCACCAAAAATCTTTTCAAAATTCAAAACTTGAATTCATGCGGTCGTTTCATCAAACACCTTGCTGATGCAAATCAATCAACTCCTAAACACTATTGTGAGCAGTGATTTGGGCCTAACTGGTTCCCTCTCTAGCTCACAGCAACCTCAGTAGATCATCTAGCAAACTTAACTAAGCACTAGCCCCACTGTAAGCTTGGCAATGTCATCAATGGTGAACAGCCGAGCCTCACCATGTCACCCTAGTGTGGACAGCAAGCTAGGAGAAGAACTAGCTGTGCCAACCTTGTCTAGGACACAGCCCACCGTCCATCGCCACCCCCTGTCCAGCGCTCAAACCTTGCCAGCCCCTGGACCACACGCACATACCGTGCCAAGCTCGCCAGCAACCATGCCGAGCATGCGCCAGAGCGCCACCCTCGACACACGCCCACAGACCGCGCGCCGCCCTCGCCGCATGCATACACGATCACCACCGTCCCAGGAGACCGCCAGGCATGCCCATTTCACCGCCTGTACCCCGTAGCCACCGCTCGCCGTCGAAGACGCCGCCTCTGCCGTGCAGAACGTCGAGCATTCCAGACCGTTTGCCACCTCCCCTACACGCGCATTAAAGCCATAGAGCATCGCCAGGAGACCACCGATCGATCGCCACCCTCGGCCATGCCTCTAGCAGCCCGTAGCCATGTCGCCATCGTCGCCTGCCCATCCCGTCCGGTCTCGTCGTCGAGACTATAAATATAGGCCTCCCCCTCTCAAACTCTTCACACCATTCTACTCCCCTCTCCTCACTGGTCGTTCCACCCCGTTCCCAGAGCAATGCGAGCAGCGCTTCGCCGAAATTTCACCGGAGCCCGCCGCTGCTGGAGAAGAAGGGGACCAGCGATTGGAGCCGCCCCAGGAGAAGCTGCCGGTACCAGGAGGTTCGCCGTCGTCTACTTCGTCGTTCGCCCGCATCGCCGACCCTCGCCTGAGGCCCGGTGAGCCTCCCACGACCCCCACTGCGTTGCTATGGTTCGAGCTCGCCGGTGACTAGTTCATCGTCAACGACGACCCTCAGCCATTGATCTTACTTCTAATCCAACGCACCACATTGCCCCGTACCGCTTCACATCCCCTGTCTCACTGACGCGTGGGGACAGCCACTTAACTAGCCCGCGTAAGCGCTATGCTTAGCAGGCCGGCCCAGTATCGTTTCCCGCGCAGCCTACTCGTTTGAATTTGGATTTTTCCATTTTCATTCAAACACAGTTGTGTACCTAGTTTCAAAAATCAACCCAGCTCGATTCAGTGAACCAAATTGAATGAAACCAATTTTGTTAGAAAGGTATTGAAATGTTGAATCCAAGCCAGTTGGATTCAAAGCATTTGGATCTGAAATCATCCTTGCTAAAAATAACAAGGCAGAAGCTTTTCTGCATTCAAATATTTTTAAAATTTAAACCATAATAGATTTTGAGTTTATTACAACTCTCAAAAATACAATTGATCATACCTTTCAGAATATATAAAAATATATGGGTTTACTTACAGAAATAATGTTCAAGTAATAAAAGAATGCCACATAGGCATTTCTAGTCACTTTAATGATTTAAAATAAAAGGGTTAAACCTTATTAAATTGTGACACCACTTTAAATCACATTCCCATGGACTAAAATATGTGGTAATGACATGTGTCAACATGATCCCATGTTTGGTTTGGAGAATATTAAATCTTAAGTAGTTTTTCAATGAGTAGAAATTACTTTTCTAAAACTAAAAGCATTAAGACAAATGCTTTAGTCTTGTAATGTTAGTGATGATGCTAGATCATCTATAGAACCCCTTTGTGTGATGATTGAAAGTATTTAAGTATTGTTTGGTGATTGTGTACCTCGTATTTATTCATAGACGCTAGTACCGACCAAGGATACGAGGAGGAAGGAGGATACTACGAGGAAGAAGCCGAGGAGAACTTCAACCACTGTTCTGCACAAGGCAAGCTAACACTTGCAAGATACTCTAATGATGCAAACAAATACTTACTTGTTACCATGCCAACTATATGCCTTAAGCATATGTGATCATACCCACTTGATACCCAATCCTAGTTTTACTTGCAAGCTTTCTACCGTTTTTCTTTATCAAAGCTTTTACTTAGAGTTTACTAAAGAACTTGTAGATCCTAGGAAGATACTTGAAGGTTGCATAAAGAGCATAAATTTGGCCTAAGCTAGAAAACCTTGATGTCATCCTAAGGCATGAGGTGGTACTTAGTTGAAACTCCACTTGTTTATCACCCCTCATTAGTACTCACCCTCACTTGTAGATGCTAGTGCTAAGCATAAAACTTGATCAACTTTAGATGGGAATACTTGGTGAAGATGGTTATGAAAACCTTAGAATGATGGATCATTCTACTGAGATGTTTTGACATGTGTTTCCGAACACCAGATGATTTTGGTGATGAAAATGTTGAGGCATGAGCCTTAGCCCTTTAAAAAACTTGTAGTTGTCTGGATGCGATACCATTCCAATTTTACCGTACAACCACAATACCCAAAGATTGGGTAGGGCTTAACTGGAAACTTATATACCTTAGTATTGGTTCCCTCACGGCCAAGGTCTGAGCTGAGGCTACCTTGTGAAGATTGTCCACCTGTGCAGTACCCAAGATGACAGTTGGTCATGGTTGGGAGGCCAAACTCACAGGAGAGGTGCTTATACTAGGGCGTGTAATTGAAAGGTTAGGATTGATTATCCACATACTGAGTTTGGTGAATTCAGGATTTGTTCCTGACGGATGTATCGAATGTTGTGGTGAAAGTGTACAATCTCTGCAGAGTGTAAAACTATTCGAATAGCCGCGTCCGGTGTTATGGACAGTTGGAGTGGCCATACTGTTCCCCTGTCAGATGTTTTTTTTAAATGATTTGTGAAATGACTTGAGACTTTGACTTGACCACAACAGGGTTGTGGCACGAGATACAAGTTCCCACTTAGGTGTTATAAAATTTGATTAGCTTTCTCTTGCTTCTGAACTTAGTAGAGGTAAATCTGGCTTTTGCAAAACAACCCTAGAGCTTAGTGTCCTATTACAAAAACCCCCTTCACTTGTTAGTATTAGTTTGCGAGTACTTAAAGAGTACTCATGGCTTTGTCCCTGGCTATTCCCATGGCCATACTATGAAGAGGAGTATCAGGATGATGGACCCCAGGAAGGTTACGACAACTAGGATCATCTCCCATCGTCAGCATTGCCTGTGACACCGAAGACGGAGCTTCGCCTACGCTACCTTTATTATTACGTACTTCCGCTGCTTGAAGTTGTATTAAGAACTGGATCATGAGATCCTTATTTGTGTAAGACCTTATGTATGGTTTGTAATGGATGATGTACTATGGTATCCAATTCTGTTATGTCTCGCAAAAATGGTAATCCTAGGATTGCGATGTATGGCATAACAGGCATCTGGGATTAAAAATCCGGGTGTTGTCAGTTGGCCTTTTCGACCTGCCCGTTGGTCTGCGGATGTGCCACGGAGGCATGCGTGACGTTGATGCCGAGTCCTTCGCAGAAGTCTCAGAACTCCTTCAAGGTTAAGTTTGTTCCGTTGTCGGTTATGATGTTGTGAGGCACTCCGAACCTATAGACGATGGATTGGAAGAATTTAATGGCAATGGTGCTCGTTTGGTTAGTCATAGTCATGGCTTCAATCCACTTCGTGAACTTTCCGACTGCCACCAGGAGGAAAATGTGTCCTCCAGGTGAGGACTTTTGTAGTTTGCCGACCATGTCGAGTCCCCACTGGGCAAAGGGCCATGCCAATGGTATGGGTTGCATCTCTGAGACAGGCGCATGTGGCTTGTCTGCAAAACTTTGACAAGCGTTGCAGTTCTTGATGATGTCTTTTGCGTTGTGCATCGCAGTTGGCCAGTAAACGCCAGCTCGCAGAGCCTTGGCGACTAGGGCGCAACTGCTTGTGTGGTGGCCGCAGATGCTTTCGTGGATGTCAAGGAGGATTCTCTTCCCGTCACTATTGGTGAAACATCATTGGAGCACTCTAGAGATGCTTCGTTTGTACAACTCGCCGTTGATGATGGTGCAGGCCTTTGATCGGCGAGCAATATGCTTGGCGTCCGTTGGGTCTTCGGGCTAGTGCTTGCTCACCAGGTACTTGACGTATGGCTAAGTCCATATTTGCTCAACTGCCAGGACTTGCATGAGGCTTACTAGTTTGACGTCTGTATCCAGCTCTTCGGGTGCTTCGGCTTACTCGGGTGGTGTAGCCCCCGAGTGTCCCACGGCGTCGACTATGTCGTTCGGAGTTTTTCGCTTGATGGAGGGCACACAGGTTTGCTCGAGGAACACACCCGGTGGTACTAGGGCACAAGTGGAGCTAATGTTGGCGAGCTTGTAGGCCTCCTCATTGCTTTCTCGACCAACGTGCCGAAGTTCGAGCCATCGAAGCTTCCTTTGAGTGAGTTGTAGAGCACGCGGTAGGTGATCATGTTGTTGTTGTGGTCATCACACTCGTTCATCGTCTACTGGATGACGATGTTGGGGTCACCGTAGATCACTAGGCGTGTAGCGCCGCACACTTTGGCCATCCGCATGACGTGCAGGAGTGCCTCGTACTCAGCCTCATTGTTGGATGCACGGAATTTCATCCATAACACGTCACGCTTGGACCCGTCGAAGTGCATCGTCCATAGTTGGGACATATCCGGGGTGTCTAGGAGCTGTAGCTCCATCCAATGGACAAAGAAGTTAGGAAGTACCTGCGACTTGATGGCGGTGCGACGCTCGTAAATGATGTCCTGTGGGGACAGCTCGATGCCCCATAAGGCTACTCGCCTTGTAGCTTCAGGGTTGAGGATGTGTGATAGTGGTGCATCGTTGACGACCACAATCTGATGCTCCTGGAAGTAGTGGCGTAGCCGACACGTAGTCATGAATATGGCGTAGTAAAGCTTTTGGTAGTTGGGATACCTTTGCTTTGTAGGCGTCAGTACCTCGTTGAGGTAATAGACTGGGCGCTGCACCCCGTGGGTTTTGCCATCTTTGGGTCATTCTACCACAAGGGCTGTGCTGACCACTGAAAGAGCATTTCATGATCTCTAGTGTTTTGTGTGTTAGATAACAATACCAAGGATTATTTAATGTGTGTTGAAGTGCTGTAGGATATAACATATTCAAAAGAAGCAAAAACAGTGTTCTTGGGGGCGGATTATCCGCCCCTGCCAAGGGCCGGATAATCCGCCCCAGCCCAAGTCCAAGTGCAGGCTCGGCGCGTCACACTGGATGGGGGCAGATTTTCCCTTGGATTGTCCGTCTAGGCCGGATAATCTGCCCCTCAGGGGGCCGGATAATCCTCTCCCCAGGATTTCTTCAAAGGAGGCCAAGGCGCGACGTACCGGATGGGGGAGTGGAAAATCCCTCGGATTATCCGGCACTGGGGCGGACTTCTCCCCTAGGGCGGATAATCTGCCCCTTGGGGGCCCCGGATAATCTTCCCCCTCGAGGAATTTCATCAAGTAGAACACGGTGCGGCGTACTGGATGGGGGTGGAAACTCCCCCAAATTTTTCGGCCCTGGGCGGATTTTCCCCCAGGGTGGCAGATAATTCGCCCCTAGTGGAAGGCAGATAATCCGCCCCAAACTTCTCCAACAGTCAGCTTTGGCAGGGGGTATTTAATCCCCATCGTCCCCTCCTGCAAAAACTCTTGATTCATTTCGAAAAAGACCAGACCTGTTATTCAAGCTCCAACAAGGAGATATCCACTTTCACCCACCCAAAGGCTTCGATCTTTGGGGAATCGAAGGAGGAGGCCTCGATCTTCATCAATAGCAATCAAGCGCTTCACTTCCCCTCCATTCACTTGGAGGATTCTCGATCTAGTATTTCTTGCAAATATCTAGATCCTTGTTTTGGTTATTTGATAATCCTTGTTCTTGTGGAAGCTTGTTGTCATCACGGGAGCCTCCCATTCAGTTGTGTATGTGTGCCCCGCTAGTGTTGTAAAGGCACCAGTTCCCGCCTCGAAGGGTACCAATAGTGTAAAGGTGGATCAGGCCTTTGGTGGCGAGATCCATTGGAGAATAGGGTGAGGACTATTGTGGCATGGTGGTCTTAGAACCGCCCACCCCTCCAACGCAGACGTACTTACCTTAACAAGGAAGGAATTGCGGTCAAACAAATACCTGTGTCTCCGCGTGCTCCACTACGGTTTCCTCGCTCCTCTTTACTCGCTTAGTAGTTAGGGTTGCATATAGGAAAATTCTTGTAATTGCATATCTAGAGAATTTACTTTGTGTCAAGCCTAAAACTGAAAAAGAACTAAAATTTGAAGTAGCACCTATTCACCCCCCTCTAGGTGCCCAAACGATCCATTTAAATTGGTACCAGAGCCTTGACTCTTTATTCGGGCTTAACCGCCTAAGAGAAGTATGGGTACCAAGGGCCTGGGAGTGATGCTATGGAAATAGTCACCATGAATGATCTCAAGATGTTGGAAACAACCTTGATTAGTTCTATGGAGACTAAGATGGAAGAGATGCATCAAATGATAATGCGTCTCTCCGCACCCACATCACTACCTCCATCTGCCTCTGAGGCCGCCATTCTGCAATCTAAGGAAAAGGGTAACACCAATTCCAAAGAAGATGATGTGGTTGGTGATGGCACTAGTTAGAGATCCTCCTCGAAAAGGGGTAGTGGTAAGGAGGGATATAATGAGGTTCTTCATGTGTATTCACCTGATCCACCTATCCCACACCCTCATATAAATAATAACGGTGATCCACCCAAGCTTTCTGCATCTACTTTTAATCAATGGAAATTTTTATGAAGTCTCATGTGTGCAACTCGTCCATTGAGTTATGGGAAATCATAGAGAATGGTCTTCATATTGGAGATCCAAAAAACCTAACTAGAAGATAGGTTGTGGATAGGCAACTCAATGCAACATCTCTACACATGATCCAGCTTGGTGTGGGTACCAAGGACATGCCCCACATAGAACATCTCAACACAGTGAAAGGAGCTTGGGATGCTCTCTCCAAGCTCTTCATTGGAAATGAAAGCATGAGAAGGAATAGGTATGATGCTTTGAGTAACCAAGATGAAGGATTTTATATGATGGCGTGGATCACGAGGATATGTATAGGCAGCTCAAGTCAATAGCCACCACATTCAGAAATCATGGCGATTCCCACGTTGATGACGCGTGGATCAAGAGAAAGTATGCCAGTGATCCTATGCCATTTGAGCCCAGATTTGAAGAGTCTCCAAGGAAGGCATAAATACCACCAATGACATCCAATGAGGTAATGCAAGAAATGGCAGCTTTCAAAGTGGCTGCCAAGAATGACAAAGATGCTCGTGCTTGAGCCATTGGAATGCATAAGGGGGTAAACATGGCCTTGAAGACAAGTGTGGCTGAACAAGACAAGGATGACATAGAAGCTATGGACTATCCCGAGGATGTCAAGAGGGCTCATGGTGAGTACCTTTCCTTCTATGCCAAAAACTTTTGGAAGGACCCTGCAAAAGCAAAATCTAAACTTGAACACAAGAGTGGGTCAAATGGAAGAAGGGAAAATGGTCCTAAACTAAGAACCTGCTTTAATTGTGGAGACCGGATGCATTTTGTAGCCAAGTGACCATATCAAAGTAGAGAAGATAATGGAGGAAGGATCATCCTAAAAGAAAAGTCCAAGGCTCCACGAAAGAAGCAATTTGTGAAGAATAATATTCCATACAAGAAGCAACCAAATATTGTCTTGGTGGCTCAAGAGGAGTATTCATCCTCTAGGGAAGATGATGAAAGTGATGATACCTCACGGGAAGTGGAAGCCATAGCCACTACGTCAACATCAGTATCTCTCTTTGATGCACCCAATGAGAACATCATCAACAAGAACGTCACTTGCCTCATGGCAAGAGGTACCGAGGTATCATCTTCCACTTCCCCTACTTCCTTTCCTAAGACTATGATTGACATGGATGATTCTACTAGTCTTAAGGTTAAGGAAGAAATAATTGCTTTGGATTACTTCATAACTAACTTGCAAGGTGAGCATAAGATACATTTTGAGGCACTTATGAACCAACTCGCTCAAAATGAAGTGCTCCTTGAAGAGAAGGGCGGAATTGAAAGGAAGGATGCAATGGAAATTGCATCTCTAAAAAATGCTCTAGAAGAAGAAGAAGAGCCTCGAGTCTATTTACAAAATAAACTTGAGTCAATTGAAGAGTCACATGAAGAAATTGTGACCAAGCTTGTGAAAGAACATGATAACGCAGTAGCTAAAGCAAAGAAGTTAAAAAAGGAGAAGGTTAACTTTGGGGCTGCTCATGCTAGACTCACTAAGAAGTTGGAGAAGCTTGACATTGCTCACAAGGCTTTGGAAAGTGAATACTCTATTATCAATGAGTCACATGGTCAGCTTCAAACTCGACTAAGCAAGTATGACATTCCTAGCACTTCTACATCAACATGTGCACATAAAGAAGTTCATGAAGAAAATGCTAGGCTAAAGGATGGACTTGCCAAGGTATCTACTTCCAAAGGTAAGGAAGTTCTTGATGAGATCCTTGACAAGCAAAGGTCAAACTATGGAAAAGAGGGACTTGGTTTTATCACTAAGTCCAATAATAAGAATAACAAGAACAAGAAGACCAAGAAGACTAGCACCACATAAAAGAATATCACAAAGGACAAGACTAATTATGTTGGTTTTGCAGGGACTAACAATCCTAACTATGCATTATTTTGTGATTATTATGGTGATGTCTATGCTAGTTTTGTAGGCCCCTGTGATAGTTATATCTCTTGGTCTATTTGAGTCCCAAAGATCCTTGTTACTAACATGAGAGGACCCATTGAAAAATGGGTAACTAAACCAACAAGTAACTTTCTTGCAGGGCTATGCTTCTGATGGAACTAAATGGGTGCTGGATAGTGGATGCACTAGTCATATGACCGGAAGCAAAGAGATCATAACGGAGATGAGGACTAATCACGATCACATAACTGTATCCTATGGTGATAAGTCAAAATCTAAGGTATTGGGTATTGGAAAGGTTATGGTTGCCCACGATATCTCTCTCGTGGACATCATGCTTGTTGAGAATCTCGGTTAATTTACTTTCTGTCCATGCCCTTGGTAAGATGGGCTTTCTGTTTTTATTGATGGTGATTTAGTGGTACTCTTGTGGAGCAAGTCTCTTAAGGTCGCTTTTGTTGGGTATGTCGAAAATGACCTGTATGTGGTGGACTTCTCGTGGAAAACCACTGCAGGTCCGATGTGCCTATTCGAAAAGTCTTTGCCTTCTAGCTCATGTCTAGCTCATTTCAACATGAGAACTTTGCAAAGTCTTCACAAGGGTGGCCACATCCTTTGACCAAAAGACAATGTTTCCTTTGCCAAATATCGTGTTTGAAGGGCTTGTATTGAAGGAAAAATGCACGAATCTCCCCACAAGAGGAAGACCATCATATCATGTAAGAGAATCTTGGAATTACTTCATGTGGATCTGTTTAGTCCTCCATCTCATGAAAGCCTTGGTGGGAAGAAATATTGCTTGGTGATAGTTGAGATTATTCAAGATACACATGGGTCTACTTTTTCAATCTAAAGAGTGAGACTCAAAAAACTGTCATTGACTTCGCCAATGAGGTCCAGCGTCAACACAATATCCCAATTTTGGCAATAAGAAGTGACAATGGCTCTGAGTTCAGGAACTACACCCTGAATGAATTTCTAAGTGAAGAGTAGATAATACATCAATATTCCGATGCGCACACCCCTCAACAAAATGGTGTAGCCGAGAGGAAAAACCAGACTCTAATGGACATGGATAGGTCTATGTTGGCTGAATTGAAGTCACCATACAACTTCTAGGCTGAAGCTATTTCCACCGCATGTCACGCATAAAACCGGCTTTACCTCTGCAAGATCTTGGACAAAACTCCATATGAGATACTTACCGGTAACAAGCCCAACATATCATATTTCCGGGTATTCGGTTGTAAGTGTTTCTTTCTCATCAAAGGATTTTGTTTGTCTAAATTTGAGTCTAAGGTTTTAGAAGGTATTTTTGTTGGTTATGGTGCCGAATCCCACACTTACAAAGTCTACAACAAGCTCTCCAGAACTATTGTAGAATCTTGTAGTGTGGTGTTCGAAGAAAATTATGGCTCCCATGTGGGGCAAGTTGATGTTTGTGATGCAGATGTTGAAATACCCCAAGATGCCATAAGAAGAATGGGTGTGGGATTTTTCCGCCCCATTGAAGAACCCCTTGTGGTGGATCGGGAAGGACAATGCTCTACACAAGTAGATCCCACATCTACACAAGATCAACAAGCTCCACCTACTTGAGAAACTACTTCACCAACTCAACAACCGTTTGAAGATCATCAACCATCTGAGCAAACTGCAAGTGCCAGGCCGGATTATCCGCTTGAGGCCGGATTATCCAGACCTGCCACTCCAACTCATGCCAGGGCGACCAGGAAGAGCAGGAAGAAGCTAACTCCTAGCCAAGATTATCTGGCCCCTCCTAGGGGCGGATTATCCGGCCTTGAAGCTCCAGAACAGCAGCAGTCTCCTGTTTTGGCTGTTGATCAAAATCAAGGGCAAGGTTCTTCGTCTCCTGTCCGCGCAGAACAAGTTGTTGAATAAGGGCAAGCCAATGGTCAAGATGAGGACTCAAATGTTGAAGCAATCCCTCCAAGAAACAATAAGGAGATTGAAAATTGTCACAAAACTCGTGTTGAAAGGAACCTTGAATTAAGGGTTCACACTCTTGACAAGGTTGTAGGTGATTTAAGAAGAAGGGTGTCCACAAGAAGTGAGCTTGCAAGCTTCTGTGATCATCAAGCTCATATCTCTATGGTGGAACCCAAGAAATTTTCCATGCTCTTGAAGATCCAGATTGGGTGGCTGCAATGCATGAAGAACTGAATAAATTTGAGCGCAACAAAGAATGGGAGCTACTAGAAAAAACCCAAAGACTGCCGCAATGTTATCGGCACAAAGTAGATTTTCAACAACAAGCAAGATGAGAATGGAATAGTTGTAAGGAACAAGGAAAGACTGGTGGCTCAAGGGTTCTCTCAAGTGGAAGGCATTGACTTTGGCAAAACTTATGCTCCAATGGCTCGCCTTGAGTCCATTCGTATCCTCCTTGCTTATGCTGCTCATCATAATTTTAAATTATAGCATATGAATGTTAAGAGTGCTTTTCTTAATGGTCCTCTACATGAGTTGGTATATGTCAAGCAACCCCCAGGTTTTGAGGATCCCAATTTTCCGAACCATCTATACAAAATTGATAAGGCGCTCTATGGCCTTAAACAAGCCCCACGTGCGTGGTATGAGCACCTTAAAGAGATTTTTTTAGACCGTGGATTCGAAGTTGGGCAAATCGATCCCACTCTTTTTACCAAGAAGGTTAATGGGGAGCTTTTTGTATGCCAACTATATGTAGATGATGTCTACGCACTTCTATTCTTATAGACACTTGTTGGGCCTCCAAGTGCAGAGATTTGTAGAACAGCAGGAAGTTTCCCTTTAGTGGATTACCCAAGGTTTATCGAACTCAGGGAGGAAGTGGTCAAAGGTATTCCCTCTCAAGCAACCCTGCAATCAAGATACAAGAAGTCTCTTGTGTCCCCAACACACCCAATACACCCAATACACTTGTCAGGTGTATAGGTGCACTAGTTCGACGAAGAGATAGTGAAATACAAGTAGTAACAGTGCCAGAAAATAGCTTTGATGAATCTTGACGTGGAGAAACTAAAGGAAAACTGAAATAAAGATGGAAGCAAGCAAACATGCAAGATAGCTAGTAGCAAACGGTGTTTCAATGTTTAGAAACAAGGCCTAGGGATCATACTTTCACTAGTGAACAGTCTCTCATATAAATATCCTCTCTTCATGATACTACTCTTAACTACTCTCCGGTGGGACACTCTAATCTATGGTAGGGCTATAACAGAACTCCTCAAAGTCCGCCTTCCCCATCTAGATAACCCCACACTGTCACCTTGAGCGCTAGATGGTTCCAAAAAACACCACAATTTCATAGAGACATCCAACTCCAAATATAACTCATAACAAATATATATGTAATCTAGCTTCAGTGCCACACACGGCGCGCACGCTGTCACTTTCACACACATGGGGAAAAGAATAGATCTATTAAAGCACAATGAGTATTTATGTAGACTCTAGCCTAAGTGCCACCATGGCGTGCACGCTGTCACTTTCACACACATGGGGAGAGCAGATATCTATTGAAGCACTTGAGTAGCAGAGCAGATCTACTTGATTACAAAGCTTATGACCACAACAAGATCATGCATAGAGAGAGAGAGAGATGAACACATAGCTACCGGTAGAGCCCTTAGCCTCGAGGAAGAAACTACTCCCTCCTCATCATGGGAATCAACAACGATGATGAAGATGGCGATGGAGATCGATGGAGATGGCTCCCGGGGCACTTCCCCATCCCGGCAGGGTGCCGGAACAGAGACTTTCTGTCCCCCGAATCTCCCCTTCGGTGGTGGTGGCGCTGTGGATGTTTTCGTGGATTTCTGACAGATTCTTTAGGGTTTTTGGGTCGAAGGCTTCTTATAGGCGAAGGAGGCAAGGTCGATGGAGGGCCAAGGGGCCCACACCCCCGTGGGCACCACTAGGGCTGGCCCGCGCCTAGGGGGTGCGAACACCCTGGTGTCCACCTCTGCTTCGTGGTTCCGTGTTGCTTTGAGAAAAATAGAAAGATTGGCTTTTGTCCCGTCAAATTTCGAGAATATTGATTTTCTGCATTTTCTGGAACCAAAAACAGAAGAAAACAGGCAACTGGCACTGTGGCATCTTGTTAATAGGTTAATTCTAGAAAGTGTATAAAATACCTCAAAGTTTAGACAAAACATAAGACAAATGATATAAAACAAGCATGGATCATCAAAAATTATAGATACGTTTACGACGTATCAATAGACGACATTATCTTTGGATCTACTAATCAAGCTTTTAATGATGAATTTTGAAAGCTTATGATGGACAGGTTTGAGATGTCTATGATGGGAGAATTAAGGTTCTTTTGGATTCAAGATCAAGCAACTAAGAGAGGGAACGTTCATTAATCAAGCAAAATACATCCAAGACATGCTCAAGAGGTTCAAGATGATGGATCTTAATGGCGTTGTGACACCAATGCAAACTAAATGTCATCTCGAGCTCAATCCAAAGGGTAAAGATGTGGACCGAAAGGTATACCGATCCATGATCAGCTCTCTCATTTACCTCTGTGCATCTAGACCCGATTTTGTGTTGAGTGTAGGAGTGTGTGCAAGGTATCAAGATGCTCCTAAAGAAAGCCACCTAATGGCGGTCAAGAGAATCTTCCGGTATTTGGTTCATTCACCAAACTTTGGTCTATGGTATCCCAAGGGCTCTGATTTCTCTCTATGTGGATAGATGGACTCAGATTGGGCTGGTGACAAGGATGATCGAAAATCAACATTTGGCGCATGTCAATTCTTGGGCAGGTCTCTAGTATGTTGGTCTTCGAAGAAACATAATTGTATATCTCTCTCCACCGCCGAAGTAGAATATGTGGCTGCTGCAAGTTCTTGTACGCAATTATTATGGATGAGGCGAACTTTAAAGGAATACAGTGTCAACTATGACAAAGTGCCTTTTTTGTGATAATGAAAGTGCGATTAAAGTTGCATACAACCCTGTGCAACACACAAGGACAAAACATATTGAGATTCACAATCATTTTATTCGGGATCATGTTGCTCATGGTGATATTGCCTTATCTTTTGTGAGCATGAAGGATCAACTTGCTGATATTTTCATGAAGCCACTTGATGAAGCAAGGTTTTGTTACTTGAGGAATGAGCTAAATATCGTGGATTCAAGGAGCCTAGCTTGAATACTATTGCATACTCACTTACATCTCTTCCTTTATTTGATTTAGATGCGGGCATGGACATAGGGGGAGTCTGGTCCTAATTGATTGGGCTAACCCTCCACCCATAATGCCAAAATCAATCAAATCATTTCCCATAATATCATTATGTGATATGTGGTTCATTGATGAGCATTGGTTTTGAACTCAAGTTACATATTCGCGGTGTCATGCCGTGCGCTCCAACATGGTGGCTTCGGCCACTGCACTCTTCCTAGAGAAGAGTTGTTTTTTAGTGGATCTTTTGGTTTTTATTGCATATCTTGTGTTCTTATGGAAAACACACCCAATCTTGTCTTTTATTTGATTTGTTTTTACAATATTGGGTGTGTAGTACCATCTCAGTTTGGTGCTCTTAACCCAAGCCTTTTTCTCATCTCGAGCCATCTATTCTTGCACACAAGTCCACTGTTACCTTGCAAGGATTTTTGTTTGGAATGCACTGGCCTGAATCTATGTTTAACAGAATTTTCAGAGAGGGCTGGATTATCCGCCCCTAGTAAGGGCCGGATAATCCGCCATGTGTGGTTTTGTCCTTTAAGTACTAGGGATCGGGGGAGGGATCAAATAGAGCAGCTCTTCCTCCCTAATGTCATGTCCTGCCCCCAGCCGCCACCAGACCTTCCGCCCCTCACCGGAGTCGATTCGACAAACGGATTCTCCAGGCTCTTCCCGGATCTTCTTCCCCGTGCCTCCGGGTATCATATCCTCCGAGCTCTTCCTCCAATGAGTGAGGGTAACTCCTTCATTCATATCTTTGTTCTTGGTGGAAACTCGTTTTAGAGGATACTTTGTGATTCCATTGCCTGTTAGGATCCACAGTCTTGCAACCCTAGTGCCTGATCTACATTAGTACTGTGAATCTATGGAGGATCTGGCAATTTTCGCAAGGGGTGGATTATCCTTCCCTGGCAAGTCCGGATTATACGGCCTCGAGGTTCACCCCTGTTCAGATTTGTCATAGCTTCCCGTATCGTGTATGATTGGACCATGGATTGTTTTTCTACTGACTCTAACATTCCTCCTGGACTTGTGTGTATGCTTATCCCCATGCTACATATCTATTTCTTCTCATAGGTGGTTCGAGTGCTCCCACGATCTACAAGCATCGTCCCTATGCATGTTACCTAAGGACAAACTAAGAAGGTGTGCTTGTGGATGAGGTTGAAATTAGAAGGCAGCAAAGAGAGGCAGAAAAGATGGCTGAACGGTCTAAGTCTTTGAAGAGGACCAATCAGAAGAAGAGCAAGGTCAAGCAGGCCCGTGTCAATTACAAGGATATGGACATCATTGATTACTCTGCCATTCTCCACCGTGACTTGTATGATGAGGCTAACATTGATGGGCTAGAGGAGGACAGTATGTTTTGGTGCTCACACTTTAGGTACATTCATGATGACGTTTATGCTTCTCTCAAGATTCGCCCCATGCACCCTCTGAATTTTACTGAGGCTCAATCCAAGCCAAGGCTTAGTGAGGCTTTGGCGATGAATGGTAGAATGGGGCTGCACCATCTCATGACCTTGCAATGCAGCTATGACTCATCCATGGTGAAACAATTCTTTTCTACCCTTGTGATCTGCGGAGATGAGCTTCGCACTATGAAGTGGATGACCGGGAACACTATGATTCAGTCTTATTTCCGCATCTTTGGTTAGGTACTTGGCTACTCTTTCCATGGTCGTGACACTCCTTCTGGCCATCGTATCATCTCTTCGATCAAGCCCAACAAGGATTCTTCTCTCGCTCCATGCCTATCTCCCAATGGGGTGGCTAGTACCTTCTCTGGACTCTCACCATTATATATCGCTCTTGTTGATTTGTTCCGGGACATCATTGCTCCGAGTGGGGGCAACAATGATAATATTTGTGGTCACCTTGTGCCACTTCTCACCTTTTCCCATGAGTGTGCTACCAATGCCAAGGCAGCTGTTGGGTACAAGTTGGATGTCATGGATTACATCTACCATGAGATGACAGATGCAATGTTCAACAGGCACTCTATTCCTTTTGCTTCGTATATCATGATTCTTATCTAGTATATGCTTCCCCATGAGGAGTTTGGTGGTAATTTGGATGGAGTGTATAAGTCCAAGAAAAATTACAACAAGGCTCAGAAGACCTCCCATCCTTCCTTAGCCCCAGAGTCCTTCATGTGTGATGCTCAGGCTAGTGGACGCAGGCCCCCAGTGCCTCCTATGGCCCGTGAGGTCAAGCAGCTAAACTATTTCCAATGGAACATCTTGTGCATGGGGGTTGGCACTCACAAGGGTCAGTATGAGGCCTACAGGCAGCGCCACGAGATGGCCCACACCCAGCAGCTGATTCTTCATCATGTGTCTGGGGCATCAGGCCATCCTCTTGCTCCTACTGCTCCGAAATCGTATGCTCAGTGGAACACCTCAGGTATCAACTATGGAGAGCTTGAGCGTCACCTGTTTCCTGCATCGACAAGGGAGCCTACTCCTCCAGCTGATGATGATGATGAGTATGATGATGAGGAAGAGGAAGGGGACGGGGACGAGGACAGTGATGAGGAGGACTACGAGTGATCTCTTGGGGCATTAGCATCCTCTTCTTCCTTTTTGGCGTTTCGATGCTAAAGGGGAGAAGTAGTTCTATTTAGGTCTCTGTGGATTTGCATGGGTCGGGCGCAAGCTCTTGCATTTTATCTTATAGTTTTTCTTATCATGTTTCTTGTGCCCATTTAGCGTTGAACTTCTATGTGTGATCGTTTTTGTATAAGACTATGTCGTGTGATACTTTGGTTGTGTGGATGTCTATGTGGAATTATCTTTGTGGATGCTATCTATGGTCTTATGGATTTCTGGAATTATATCTATGGATGCATCATATTGGTGAAGTTGTTGAATGATTCACGACCTAATATTATTGCCTATCATCTTGGCTAGTTCATCTCCTGGTGGTATGATGTTTTTACTCTAACTCATCATGTTCTTGTTGCTTATACCTTAGTGTGTGCATTTGTAGTCAAATGTAAATTATCTATATGCACACACTCAGGGGGAGCCTATTTCACTTGTGATATGATGTGTTAGTAGGTTATATTGCAAATCCTAGTATTGTCATCTAACACCAAAAAGGGGGAGATTGAAAGAGAATTTCATGATCTCTAGTGTTTTGTGTGTTAGATAACAATACCAAGGATTATTTAATGTGTGTTGAAGTGCTGCAGGATATAACATATTCAAAAGAAGCAAAAACAGTGTTCTTGAGGGGTGGATTATCCACCCCTGCCAAGGGCCGGATAATTCGGCCTAGCCCAAGTCCAAGCGCAGGCTCGGTGCGCCACACTGGATAGGGGGCGGATTTTCTCCCGGATTGTTCGGCTAGGCCAGATAATCCGTCCCTCAGGGGGGCGGATAATCCACCCCCCAGGATTTCTTCAAAGGAGGCCAAAGCACGACGTACTAGATGGGGGCGGAAAATCCCTCGGATATTCAGGCCCTAGGGCGTACTTTTCCCCCAGGGTGGATAATCCGCCCCCTCGAGGAATTTCATCAATGAGAACACGACGCGGCGTACTGGATGGGGGGGCGGAAATTCCCCCGGACTTTCCGGCCCTAGAGCAGATTTTCCCCCTAGGGCGGATAATCCGTGCTTAGTAGGGGCGGATAATCCGCCCCCAAACTTCTCCAACTTTTAGTTTTGGCAGGGGTATTTAATCCCCGTCATCCCCTCCTTCCAGAGCTCTTGATTCATTTCGAAAAAGACCAAACCTATTCTTCAAGCTCCAACAAAGATAACTCCACCTTCACCCACCCAAAGGCTTCGATCTTTGGGGAATCGAAGGAGGAGGCCTCGATCTTCATCAACAATAATCAAGCGCTTCACTTCCCCTCCATTCACTTGGAGGATTCTCGATCTAGTATTTCTTGCAAATGTCTAGATCCTTGTTTTTGTTATTTGATAATCCTTGTTCTTGTGGCAGCTTGTTGTCACCACGGGAGCCTCCAATTAAGTTGTGGATGTGTTCCCCGCTAGCATTGTAAAGGCACCGGTTCCCGCCTCGAAGGGTACCAATAGTGTAAAGGTGGACCAGGCCTTTGGTGGCGAGATCCATCGGAGAATAGGGTGAGGCCTATTATGGAGTGGTGGTCTTAGAACTGCCCACCCCTCCAACGCAGACGTACTTCCCTTAACAAGGAAGGAACTACAATCAAACAAATCCCTGTGTCTCCGCGTGCTCCACTATGGTTTCCTCGATCCTCTTTACTCGCTTAGTAGTTAGAGTTGCATATAGGGAAATTATCGTAATTTCATATCTAGAGAATTTACTTTGTCTCAAGCCTAAAATTGAAAAAGAACTAAAAATTTAAGTAGCACCTATTCACCCCCCTCTAGGTGCCCATACGATCCATTTCAACCACTTAATGTGTGGCAGCGATGTAGAGCAGCATGGGCTCTCTCTCTCCTTTGGCATTACCAGTACAGGAGATGTAGAGAGTAAGCACTTGAAGTCTTCGAATTCCTCATCGGCTTCATCCGTCTACTCGAACTTATCGGCTTTGTGGAGCAATTGGTAGAAGGGGTGAGCTTTCTCATCCATGGGCTGATGAACCTGCTGAGTGCCGCGATTCTCCTAGCTAGCTGCTGGACTCCTTTGACGTTCCTTGACTTCTCCATGGCTAGCCTTGATTTTCTTCGGGTTGGCCTTGATACCCCTTTCAGAGATGAAGTACCTGAGTAATTGCCCGGATAGGACGCCGAAGGCACACTTTTCCAGGTTTAGCTTGATCTTGTAGCGATCAAGGTTGTCGAACGTCCCGCGGAGATCATCGAATAGTGTTCGGCTTTCCTTGGTCTTGACTACTATGTCGTCAACATAGACTTGGATATTGCGACCAATTTGGTTTTTCAGGCATGCTTTCATGCACCGTTGGTAGGTTGCGTCTGTGTTCTTGAGCCCGAAAGGCATTGTGTTGTAGCAGAACACCCCGAATGGTGTGATGAATGTCGTCTTCTCTTGATCTTCGACCTTCAGTCGAATCTAATGGTAGCCTGAGTAGGCATTGAGAAAGGAGAGTCTCTCGCATCCTGCAGTGGAGTCGATTTTTTGATCGATTCGCAAGAAAGGGAAGTGGTCCTTAGGACAATGCTTATTAAGCGCCGTGAAGTCCACACACATCTGCAGGATGTCCGTCTCCTTCTTAGGGACCATCACAGGGTTAGCTACCCAGGTGCTTTCCTTGATCTCCCTTATGAAGTTGGCATCGAGAAGTCTGTTGACTTTGGTGCCAATTGCTTCAGCTCTGCCCTCGAACAGGCGACACATCATCTGCTTGACCGGCCTCACATCCGGAAACACGTTGAGTGCATGCTCGGTGAATTCCCTGGGAACTCCTGGCATGTCTGCAGGACACCAGGCGAATATTTCCTAGCACTCATGGAGGAATTCGATGAGTGTGAGTTCCTATGCAGAACTCAAGTTGTTGGCAATCAGAGCCGTCTTGGTGGGGTCCGTTGGGTGTACCTGCACCGCCTTGGTGTTGACTGTGGAGTCGAACGATGGCATGCTAGGTGCGTTTTTCCTGGTGACAGGGGGCAGGCTATTGTCTGTTGACTCCTTCAGCCTTGTGAGCTCCTCCTGCATGCCAAATGACAGGGAGATTATGTTGAAGTCTCTATCGCAGCTATCAGACTTGGTGAAGCTACCTAGAACGATGATGACACAGTTAGGCACTGGCATCTTCAGTAGTAAATACGCGTAGTGCGGCAGTGCCATGAATCTTGTGAATGCCATGCGCCCGAGGATGGCGTGGTATTGTGTGGGCCAGTCCACCACCTCGAACTCGAGCCGCTCCCGCCTGAAGTTCCTAGGGGTGCCGAAGATGATGTCGGGCCATATTCTGCCCAGGGGATATATTCCTTTCCCTAGGACGATGTCATGGAAGGTCGTGTCTGATGCTTCCAGGCTGCATAGCGGGATCCGCATAGCTACGAGTGTGCTGGCGAACATCAGATTGATGTCGCTGTCGCCTTCCATGAAGATGTGACTCATTTCGAATCCTTCGATCTGAGCCTCGAGCACCAGGGGAGAGTGACCTGGGCGAGGTATTTGTCGTGGGTGATCCAAACGGTCAAAGGTGATGCACGACTCCGAGCCACTGAGGTACTCAGGTATGGCATGTGGAGAGGTGACGTCCAAGTTGACCTAGCGGGTAATTGCCTTCTCCACCCTATTGGATGGACGTCCCTTTTGTATCATCATAGCCCCCAGCGATCGTGGGTATGGTCATGCTTTGTGATGGGGATATGCCTACTGGGGTATACCCAGCAGGGCGTTTCCGACTGGCCCGTAAGCTGGCGAGTGGGCCTGCAGAACGGCAAGTGGATTGAAGCCCAGCAAGGTACCGAGCGACTGGAAGCTGAAAGCCCAGGCGAGTAGATAGGCCCAGTCGGGCTAGGTTAAACGACTACTGAATCTGTAACCGAGTCGGTTGAGATATGTAAACCCTAGGGGAGGTGAGCCTATATAAACCTCCCTATGGGGCGAGTAGAGACACGTTCCCTCATACACCCAAGAAACTCGCCGCCTAGCCGCCGAGCTCGCCCATTGTAACACCTCTATAATACAATCTAGCAGGAGTAGGTCTTTACCCTCCGGGGGGGCGAACCTGGGTAAAACCCTGTGTCTTTGCCCTCATCTCGCACCGCAGATGGCTGGCCGCCCTTGCCCCTCGTTCTACTACTCGCTGCCGATTGCAGCATCTGCCGTGACTATTCCCACGACAGTGGCGCCCACCGTGGGGCCTGGCCGGTCTGGCCGGTGTTCTGCGGCGAGATCCAATCTGCCCATCAACGAGACGGTCGCCACCGGCCGTATGATAGCGATCGGCGAGATGCTCCAGATCTTGCCAAGCAGCTACGTCCCGGCGACGCGACCCGTCACGCACAGCGTGATCCTGCCAGTCGGCACGATCAGCCTCTTCGTCGGCCTCACCGACGTCATCGTCTCGGAGGACTCGGCTCGCATCCGCGAGTCGCCGCCACGCGATCGTCTCTCCGAGAGCCAGGTCCGCACGATCCACCGCCTCGCCTCCGAGTACAACTCGGCCCACAGCAACGTGGCCGGGAATTCAGCGGCCGCAGAAGATGCGGCCCTCACCGACGACGCCGACTCGGCGACCCCGGCGTCACTCGCCGGATCCATCACCGCGGCCTCGTCCGCGGGCTCCATCGCCCAGGTCTCCAACGCGGGAGACTTCGAGGACCCCTCCATCCTCGGGATCTTCGAATTCGATTCCGGGTCAGAGAACTCCGCCGACCCCCTCGATGGAACCAGTCGCCACGCCGCGGCTTACATGGCCACCGGCACCGATCCGCCGGAGGATCCTTTCTCCACCCCAATCCCTCCTAACGCCACGGCGACGGAGGTCGAGGAACTCCGCCTGAAACTGGCGGAGGCGGTGCGCAAGGAGCAGGCCGAGCGCGAAAAATTTCGCCTCGAGCAGGTAACGGCGCAGGAGCTGTCGCGCTACCACCAGCAGCGGATCAGGTCACGTTTGAACCCCACCGTTCAAGGGCGTGCCCTGAACTTCGACGACGAAAACGACCCGGCCCGCATAGCCGAGCGCGCAATTTGCGAGAACGCGCCCCCAGGAGGAAGCGCCCGGCCCCCGCCAGGATCGACGGCGATGGGTGCCCCACCACCACCCAACCGCACCCCTCCTAGGGACCAGCCGCGGATAGTTGTCTCCTCACGGGAGCGAGACGCAAACGGCCTCCCACTGTTCTCCACCCCGATGGACAACCTCGTGGCGGGCCCAGCAGCAGCCGACAGCATCACGGCCACTGGCGACGGCGCCCTACAGATCCAGTACGTCAGGGCCCTGCTCGCGAAGGCCGTGGAGCAGCAAAAAGCGGGCACCGACTCGCAAGGTCGAGTATACTCGCGTTCCTCGGGAAGCAGAGCGGCCTCCAGCGGCCGCCCAGCGGCGGCAAACACCCTCAATTGCCCGCCACCAGAGCCACTGCAGCTCCAACACCGACCCGCGAACGCGGCACTCTCCACCAACGACCCCAGGCCGGCGACCAACTTCGTCGCCGCTAACGGACAACCCATCGACGCCCGCACCCACATCATCAACAACCAAAGCTGGCGCGCACGCCAGCCCGACGACTTGCGGCACACCCTAACTAATCGCCGCGACGGCGAGCCTATGGGGTCGCTCAGTCGACTCGGGCCCAAGTGCTTCGGGCCAATGATTCGAGGCGAGAAGTACCCGCCAAACTTCAAGGCACCAAAAGAGATAGAAAAGTACGACTCCTCGTACGACCCCGCAGTCTGGCTCGACACATACCTCATGGCAATGGGGATCGCGGGTCACACTGACCTACTCGCCGCCCGTTACCTCCCCCTGATGATGGAGGGGACGTGGAGGCAGTGGATCAACACTCTCCCCCAGGACAGTATCGACTCCTGGGAGGAAATGCGCGACGCCTTCGTCAGACACTTCGAGTGCTCCTACACCCGCGCCACCACTATTGAGGACCTGGAACGGTGCGTCCAGGGACCCCGTGAGTCGACCCGCAACTGGGTCCAACGATGGCAAGAGCTTTGGTACAACGCGGTCGGCATACACCCGGACACCGCGATCCATTGCTTCAAGACCTCGTGCCGCTACGAGCCTCTAGTCGCCAAGCTCAAGCGACACTCCCGCACACTCGACAACATCCCCGACCTCCTCGAGATTGCCAAACGGTACGCCGAGGAAGATCCAAACCAGGAAACTGACGACGAGTCAGGAGGGCAACGCCACACGGGCGGCAACGACAGCGGACGCCGAACCGACCTACGCTATAGCGGCACTCGCCTCACTGGCAAGCGCCGCAGTGACGGGCGAGTCGACTTCGTCGCCAACGCCGGGCACGCACAGCGCGAGCCCAAGAGCTACCGCCGCGACGGAGGGCAACGCCGCGATGGCGGCAATTACAAGAACAAGCCAAGGTTCGATCCCGCGGCCCTCCTTAACCAACCGTGTGCGTTCCATAGCAGGGAAGGAAAACCCGCAACGCACACCACCGCCGACTGCCACACCCTCAGGGAAATCGAGAAGGCACGGCAAGCGCGGGAGGACACCGACAACGACCCGCCAAGTGGCGGAAAATTCGGCAAAGTGGTCGGCTCGCTCCACACCTTCACAGGCTTCAACACGAAGCGCGAGAAGAAGGTCATCGCCCGCGCCGTCGCCGTCAATGCGGTGGCCCAAACAGACGTCCCCCAGTTCCTGAACTGGTCGGAACAGCCCATCACCTGGAGCCGGCAAGACCACTCGCCGCGCATCGAGTACCCAGGACGAGTCGCCCTGGTGGTCAAACCCAAGGTTGGCGACTACTGGCTCCCCAAGACACTGATGGACGGCGGTAGCTCCATCAACATCCTCTACCTCGACACCTTCAGGCGGCTGCGGCTCCCGCAGTCGATGATCGAGACGACCCACACCACATTCCATGGCATCGTCCCCGGTCGGAAGGCGTATCCGATCGGCAAGGTCACGCTACCAGTCACGTTCGGCACACCGGCAAACTTCCGCACCGAGCGGATCGTCTTCGAGCTGGTGCCCTTCGACAGCCCTTACCACTGCGTCCTGGGGCGCCAGGCGTTCGCTAAATTCATGGCAGCACCCCACTACGCGTACAATGCGATGAAGCTCCCCGGGCCGTGCGGCGTCATCACCATCAACGGCGACCCCGACATGGCCGCCGAGTGTGAGGCCAAAGGAGCCGAGCTCGCCGACGCCGTCATCGCGGCAGAGACTAATCACGCCGACGAGCTTGCCAAATACGCGAGCGGGGTCAACAATGACGACCCCACAATACTCAAGAAGCCCAACTCAGAGGGCGCAAACACCTCAACCTTTGAGGCCACGACGCACACCCGCACCGTCGAACTGGTCCCAGGCGACTCCAGCCAGACGGTGACGATTGGGACAGGCATGAGCCCAGCATAGGAATGCGCGCTCATCGAGTTCCTCCGTGAGAACAGGGACATCTTCGCATGGAAACCCTCCGACATGCCCGGTGTCCCTAGGGAGCTCACTGAGCACAAACTAAACGCCGACCCCAAAGTGCGACCTGTCAAGCAGTCGCTACGGCCCTTCAATGAAGAACGCCGTCGAGCAATCGCCGAGGAAGTGCAGCGTCTACTCGCTGCCGGCTTCATCCGGCCAATCAAGTACTCCAAGTGGCTGGCAAACCCAGTCCTGGTTGAGAAGAAAAACGGGACCTGGAGGATGTGTATCGACTACACAAACCTGAACAGCGCCTGCCCAAAGGAGCAGTTCGTCCTCCCGCGGATCGACCAGATAATCGATTCAACCGCGGGCTCGGAGTCGCTATGTTTCCTCGACGCCTACTCTGGGTACAACCAGATCAAAATGGCTGTCGAAGACGAGGAGAAGACGGCGTTCATCACGCCATTCGGAGCCTTCTGCTACACCGCCATGACCTTCGGCCTCAAAAACGCCGGGGCAACCTACCAGCGGTGCATGCAAGAATGCCTCGCGAGCCAAATTGGCCGCAACATCCACGTCTACATCGACGACGTGGTCGTGAAGTCCGCTCGCCAAGGCGACCTACTCGCCGACCTGGCAGAAACCTTCGCCAACCTGCGAAGGTACAAGATAAAGCTCAACCCAGGCAAGTGCACCTTCGGTGTACCCGCCGGACAACTACTGGGGTACGTCGTCTCCAAACGAGGGATCGAGGCGAACCCAACAAAAATCGACACGATCGCCCGGCTCGGCAAACCCGAGTGCCTACACGACGTCCAGAAGCTGGCCGGGCGAGTAGCGGCTCTCAGTCGCTTCATCCCTCGCCTGGGCGAAAAGGCGATGCCCCTATACCGCCTGATGCGCAAGAACCCCACCTTCCAGTGGGACAAGGAGGCGGACGACGCGCTCTGCGACCTCAAAAAGGTGCTACTCGCCGCACCACTACTCGCTGCCCCCGCCGACAAAGAACCTATGCTGGTTTACGTCGCGGCGTCCGAGCGCGTCGTCAGCGCTGTGATGGTCGTCGAACGACCAAAGGAAGGAAAGGAGCGCCCGGTTCAGCGGCCGGTGTACTACATCAGCGAGGTCCTCACCGAGTCGCGCCAACGGTACCCACAGTACCAAAAGCTAGTGTACGCGGTCTTCAGGGCTCAGCGGCGCCTGCCGCACTACTTCCAGGAGCACCCAATCACGGTCGTCTCCTCAGCGCCACTACAAGACATCATCCGCAACCGCGAGGCAACCGGGCGGGTCGCCAAGTGGGCCGTCGAGATCGGCGTCCACAACATCAAATACGAGCCACGAAAGGCGATTAAGTCGCAGGCGCTGGCAGACTTCATCGCCGACTGGGAGGAGGCTCAGCAGCCAGAGAAGCTGCCGTACCTCCATTACTGGAGCCTGCACTTCGACGGCTCCAAGAACGCGGACGGTGCAGGAGCAGGGATAGTGTTGACTTCACCAAAGGGCGACAAGCTCCGCTACATCCTCTGCCTCGACTTCACGCCCTGCACCAACAACATGGCTGAGTACGAGGCCCTACTCCACGGCATGCGAGCCGCCAAGGAGATGAACGTCAATCGCCTCCGATGCTACGGAGATTCCGACCTCGTCGCGGGGCAAGTCGCCGGCACCTGCGACGCCGTCTCCCCCACCATGGCGGCGTACCGCCAAGCGGTGGACAAGTTGGGCGGCCACTTCACCGGCTACTCCGTCGAGTGGATCGATAGGCGGAAAAACGAGGAGGCCGACGCCCTCTCTCGCATCGGGTCGGCTCGACTCGCACCACCCGCCGGCGTGTTCCTCGACACAATCTCCAAGCCATCAGTCTCTCCCCCGAGGGAGATCGACATCGGAGTCCCACTCCAACCAGAGGCAGCCTTGGTCGCACTCATCACCGAGCTAGACGATTGGACCAAGCCCTACATCGCCTACCTGGAAGCCGGCACCCTGCCAGCAGACGAGACAGACGCTCGAATGATCTCTCGCCGATGCAAGTCCTACACCATCATCGACGGCGAGCTACACAAGCGCAGCGTCACCGGCGTGTTCCAACGCTGCGTCCAACCGGCTGAGGGGCGCAAAATCCTCCACGACATTCACTCAGGCGACTGCGGCCACCACGCCGCCGCTCGCTCCCTGGTCGCCAAGGCTATGCGACACGGATTCTACTGGCCCACCGCACACGCCGACGCCGTCGACATCGTCCAGCGATGCGTCGGGTGCCAGAAGTACGCCAGTCAGACGCATGTACCGAGCTCGGCGCTCAAAACAATCCCTATCACCTGGCCATTCGCCGTATGGGGCATGGACATGGTAGGTCCCTTCAAGAAAGCCCCCTCTGGCTACACCCACCTTCTAGTCGTCGTCGACAAATTCACTAAGTGGGTGGAGGCCAAGCTAGTCTGGAAATGCGACGGGAAGACCGCCACTAAATTCCTACGCGAGCTAATATATCGCTACGGGTTCCCAAACAGTATCATCACGGACAACGGCACCAACTTCGCCAAGGGAGCCATGGCCGAATTCTGCGAAGAGCACCACATCCGGCTCGACCTCGCGTCAGTCGCCCACCCAGAATCCAACGGCCAGGCGGAACGGGCCAACCAAAGCATCCTCCACGGCCTGAAGCCGCGACTCCAAGTACCACTCGAGCGCACCGCTGGGTGCTGGGTCGAAGAGTTGCCCTCCGTCATCTGGGGAATCCGTACCTCGGTTAACAGATCGACGGGATTCACTCCCTTCTTCATGGTCTACGGCGCCGAAGCAGTCATGCCCACCGACCTCGAACACGACTCGCCGCGAGTCGTCCATTATACGGAGGTTGCAAACGAGCTGGCCTGCCAAGATGGGATCGACCAGCTCGACGAAGCACGCGACCTCGCCCGGTCACGCACCGCCATCTACCAGCAAGGACTCCGCCGCTACCATAGCCGACGGGTGAAAGCCCGCACCTTCCAGGAAGGCGACCTGGTGCTACGCCTCATCCAGGACAAGAAGGGCATGCACAAGCTCTCTCCTCCGTGGGAAGGTCCATTCGCTATCGGGCGCGTACTTGGCAACGACGCCTACTACCTCATCGACGTCCGCGGGGACGGCGAGCTCGACGTCAAGCGACCATGGAATGTAAACCTCCTCCGGAAGTTCTACTCATAGAACCCCACACATGTACTCTCCAGTCGCTATGAAATAAAAGAAACGGTTACCGCAAATTGCGCCCACTCTCCAACTTGTGCCACTCGCACTCGTAATAACAGCGGTATGCTAAAATGCAGAAGTCAACCTTTGGTACAGCGATCGGCACGGCTAAGTAGTGCGGTGCAAGAGCACTGAATCACGTCAGGTCTCGCACCGTCCACGAAAAACGCCAACCCGGAGCACCATTGGAGTCACCTAGCTCGACTGGTTCTACGAGCCAAGACAACTGCCCTCGCTTCTCACAGCGACCTTGGTCCTCCGCATCCTCGGCATAGCGACTCGAACGGCTAAGTACCACGCTCGGGGACTGAATACCAGTTCGTCAAGAGCGGTCAGGGAAAACGCCAAGTAAGAGAGCACGCCCAGGACTCGCCAAGCGACTGACCTTATGGGCCAGGCAGGAGTGACGCGCTCACACCAACGCGCTAAGTCCTCAACCACCCTCGAGTTGCGCCTAGAACTACCAAGTACCACGCTCGGGGACTCGGCCACCCGACTCCGTTCGCATACGGGAAAACGGTAAAGTACAGAGCACTCCAGGGAGTCGCCTTGCGACTGGCTCTCCGAGCTCGGGCGAGTCGACCAAAGCAACAACACACATGATAACAACACACATCATATACGAGGTGAACCCCACAAAAGGGCGGACGCGCTCGGGGACTCGTCCAAAATCAACCCAAAGCACACAAACAAATACCAAATAGACACGACATCCCATTCAATCGCATATTGCATTGTTTTATGTTACAAAATATGCCCGCATGGCAGAACTACTGTTAACGCCTCAAGGCAAACTACCCTATTCTGCAGGCTTTGATGATGACTCGCCAGCATCCCGGCGATTACGGATGAACGCGGTGTACGGGTTTGATGGATACGTCGTCAGTTCACCCGCCATCGCCGTGCGAAAAGGCTGCTCGACCTTGAAGTCACGATGCGGCGGCTCGGGGTCGTTTGGCGCGACGACCGTTTCCTGGTAGGGAAGGAGGTCGCCCATCGCCCAGACACGCTCCGAGTACGTGGCGGCACACTCTTGCAACTTGAGAACCTCGGACAGATCCACCGTGCCAGTCGACGATGGATACCCACTCGTCACATCGTCGACGTCGAAATCTTCGGGGAAGTGGGCGAGTCCAAGGCTCAGTGCTGTCGACGCTCCACGCCGAAACGCCGACCGCGTCATGAACTCAACGACCGCGGGCGCCTTCTCCAAATATTTCCACACCTCAACGAGGTCGCTGGGAATCACCTCCGTGGGCGATATTTCTTGGAGGTAGGCGCGGATTCACGTCGCCGACAGGGTCGCCGAGTCGACGAGCATGCTTACGCACCGCCTCGCGTCGAGCGAATTCGCTTCTTCTTCGTCATCAATGATGCGACCTGCGAGCAGGAGAAAACGATGAATACTACGGACACCACAAAAATCACAACTAATAGAAAGGGAAGATGCACTCACCAAGCAACGGGCGGGCGAGTCCCGTGATGAAGCACTGAAGCGACGTGTGGTCGTCCTGAAGCCCAGCAATAAGGACCTCCGACACCTTGCGATCCTCCTCTGTGGCCGCAACGGCGGCCCTCTCTTGCCCGTCCGCCGAGCTCGCTTCTTCTCTCGCCTCCCGCAGTTCGCGCTCAAGGTCGGCGATCCGCTGTTCAGCGGCACCCAGAGCAGATCGCGCCGCCACCAGCTCACCAGCGGAGACAAGCCCCTGGCGAGCTTCCTCTGCCTTCACAGCAACAGCCTGAAGCCCTTTGTTCGCCTCCTGGACGATGACCAGCTCCTTCTCAGTGCGCTGTTTCGCGGCCAATCGGTCCGCCGACTCAAGCTGCAGACCCTGCATATCATCGAACAAGTTAGTCAAAACGAACTTCCTAAGTGCGCACTCGGGGACTGGCGATCAAGAAATTCCTAGGTGCCCACCCGCTGAAATTCAGCGAGTGCGCACTCGAGGACTGGCGATCAAGAAATTCCTAAGTGCCCACCCGCTGAAATTCAGCGAGTGCGCACTCGGGGACTGGCGATCAAGAAATTCCTAAGTGCCCACCCGCTGAAATTCAGCGAGTGCGCACTCGGGGACTGGCGATCAAGAAATTCCTAAGTGCCCACCCGCCAAAATTTGGCGCGTGCGCACTCGGGGACTGGATACGAAAATAAAAGACGAGAAATTATAAGAATCAAGCAGCTGCAAAGCACCGACCTGATCCTCGGGGACTGGATGTACCTGGATGGCTGCGCCAAGCATACCATGGAGTTGTATCGCGTCCACGGACGCGAGTAACGCTGGCGTGTGCCCACGACGCTGGTCGACTTCAGCATCGGCGGTCCCCGGAGCGAGGCTCGAGGGCGCAGCCCCGCTCGCCGCGGCCGCCTTGGTCACGAAGCGGGGGAAGGTAGAGATAGAGGCACCCGCTCCAAAGGAAGTCGCCTCAGCCATTCCAGGCAAGGAAGCGCCCTCCTTCGTAGACGCGGCTGCCTCCACCACGGGCCCGGCCGGCGCGGCCGCCGTATCGTCAGAGATAGTGACGATGGCGTCACCCTTGGCCTTCTTACTGCCATCCGCTGAGACGACCTCGTCCGCTTTCCTCTTGCGGGAAGGATCTTCCTCGCTAGCGGCGGAGGGTACCTTGGCCACGGTCGGATGGCCCATCCTTTTCACTCCGGTCCTGCGCATTAATCGAATCAACAAAGACAATTGAAATAGTTATGGAAACTAAGGAAGGGTGAGCGCACTCACTTGGCGACTGGGATGAAACGTAGCCCTGTACGAAGGCCGGCCGGTTTTTCCAGTTCAGGGCCCAGTCGGCGACTGAGCCCCAGATCCAGGACGTCGCGTGCCCAAGACACAGACGGCTTCTTCGTCGTTGAGGCCGCGGCTGGCGCCTCTGGGACATCCTCGGCGGGAACTTCCTCGCGAGTTGGAGCCGCTACAGCCGGAGCCTCCTTGCGGGGCGAAGCCGCCGCAGCCGGAACCTCCTTGCGAGGCGAAGTCGCCGCAGCCGGAGCCTCCCCCAGCCCAGAGACTGGGGCGAATGACGGAGGAATCGAGGCCAGCGGCACTTCCACGGTCGCCGTGTCCAGCTGCGGCTGTCGCTGGGGGCGCGCCGTCACCAGTTGGGCTGGGAGCATCGGAGCTGCTCGCCGAATGCGGCGGTGAAGCCGTCCTTGACGGTTTCGTTTTCCTCTTCGGGAGGGCCCTCGCCTCCCTTTCCTTCTTCTTCTTCTTCTTCGACGGAGTGGCTTGACGGCGCGAGGTGGTCTCTGGGAGCTCGTCATCGTCATCATGATGCTCGAGGCTTCTGCTTGCCTCGATCTCGCGCTGACGTTGCCCGCGGGTCTTTTGGACCAGCGGGGCGACTTCCTCTTCGGACTCTTCCTCGTCGTCCTCGTTGCCCCTCGCGGGTGGCGATTCGCCAATGTCCTGGGCAGATGGCCCCGGGCTCTCGTCATCCGAAGGTGGGAGCCACCCTTCCACCACTTGGAATAGCTGCGATGAATACAAAACAGAATCAGAATTACCGCGACTGCATACACTGCGACTGCGAACAAGGTAAAGGAATTACCGTTGGAGCCGGACGCTTCGCGGTGTAGGGGGCGACCCCAGCCTGCGTGTCCAGGTACACCGCCTGGGTGATCTTCTTCAACGCTGGGATATAATCCTCTAGTTTCCACTCGTCGAGGCAGGCCTTCGTCGAGTCTCCCCGGCCCATGTACTGGTACATATAGTGGTCGTGTTGGGCGAGTGGAACGAGCCGTCGCCCAAGCCAGCAATTGTACAAGTTTATCGTCTGAAGGCCTTTCTTTTTCAGACCACGGATGGTCTGAAGCATCTCGTCAACGACCATCCGCAGGTCGTCGGGGAGCTTGCCGACTTGGAGATGGCGTGGCTCAGAACGATTGGCCGAGTACCGCGGGATCGCCACCTCGTCCTCCGGGGTCGCCTCGGCCACGTAGAACCACGACTTCTTCCAGTCGCTCGCTGCCTTGGCAGGTAGCATCAGATCAAAAAAGGAAGCTTTGGACTTGAGCTGGAACGTCAAGCCGCCCGCGGCTAGCATTGGACCGCCTGCCTCCTCGCGGCTGATCCGTCCGTGGAACAGATCTTGCCACAAGGGAAAGTAGGGCCGGCAGCCCAAGTAGCACTCGCAGAACGCCACGAAGATGGCGAGCTGCTCGATGCTGTGGGGACCCAGATCTGGAGGCTGGATCCCGTAGTAGGCGCAAAAGCGCCGGAAGAACAAAGACGTGCGAAACCCTAGCCCCCGCTCGAGATGACTGGTGAAACAGACGAATTCCCTCTCTCGCGGGTTTGGGGTCGTTTCTCCGGCTGCGGGGATACGCCAACAGCCGGCTCGCAGGATCCCGGCTTCCTCGAAAGAGGCCAGCTGCGCCCTCGTACACTTGGACCTGCCCCATGGTTCGGTGGAAAGGGCCATGGCTGAGAGGTTTGTTGGAGATCGGGGGATTTCAAGTCGATTGGATCGCGGAGCAGAGAAAGGACAATATGCGCACTCGGAAGAAGTGGTGGGCAGTTGGCTTTACGATTGCCTGCCATTCCTCTTATATAGCGGGAGTTGCCCGCCAAATCAGGGGGCCGTTACCGCGCAATGATTACGCCAAAAGTTACCGTTGGATTACCCCCAACGGCTAGTTTAACTATGCCTGACGGTCCAACTTCAGCCACTCGGCTCGCCAGGTCAATCACCATGACCGCGTCCCGCCGACTCGACTCGACCAAGCCGCGACTTGGTTCACCGGATTTTCTCCTTTATACAGGAGCCCGCCGACGATTCGACTGGATGCCTACTTTGAAGCCGCATACTCCGACTGCCAGCAGCCACTTACGCCCAATCGACGACGGCCTTGGGGACTACTGATGGGGATATGCCTACTGGGGTATACCCAGCAGGGCGTTTCCGACTGGCCCGTAAGCTGGCGAGTGGGCCTGCAGAACGGCGAGTGGATTGAAGCCCAGCAAGGTACCGAGCGACTGGAAGCTGAAAGCCCAGGCGAGTAGATAGGCCCAGTCGGGCTAGGTTAAACGACTACTGAATCTGTAACCGAGTCGGTTGAGATATGTAAACCCTAGGGGAGGTGAGCCTATATAAACCTCCCTATGGGGCGAGTAGAGACACGTTCCCTCATACACCCAAGCAACTCGCCGCCTAGCCGCCGAGCTCGCCCATTGTAACACCTCTATAATACAATCTAGCAGGAGTAGGTCTTTACCCTCCGGGGGGCGAACCTGGGTAAAACCCTGTGTCTTTGCCCTCATCTCGCACCGCAGATGGCTGGCCGCCCTTGCCCCTCGTTCTACTACTCGCTGCCGATTGCAGCATCTGCCGTGACTATTCCCACGACACTTTGTTATTCTGGGTCGACGCAGCCGCAGGCTGCGCGGGTACTCCAGGTGGCAGAGGTGGGGCACCGTATGAGACGGCTCCTAGGGCAGGGGCGAATCCTGGATTCACTGCCTCGCGCCTCATCCGGGCGTATCCTTCATGGAGCTTTTGTAACTCCATGCAATCTGTGAGCATGTGGCTTGCTTTCTTTTTGCCATCGTGCTTGTCGATGTAGAAGTGGATAGTGCAGGGAACCGACAATTTGTCGAGTGCAGATGGCTCATCATCGTGGCTGAGGGGTTGCCACGCTTGTGCTGGTTTTCCGCTATCATGGTAGTTGCCGCTGCGGTATACTCTATTGCGGTTTCCATCCTCGCGGCGATCCCCGTAGCCAGCCGCGACCATGTCGACCTCTTCACGCTTGCCGTAGATGCGTGCTCTTCTTTTCCCTCAGTGATCGCGCCTGTGGTCGAAGTCGTCCTCATCATCCAAACGTGTTCGGTTGACAGCATCCTCGCCATCAACCTAGCGATTAGCGATGTCCATCATATGATCGATGGTTTTGGGCTTGACGCGCCCTAGCTCTTCTCTAAATTCGCGGTGCCTTACGCTGCCGTTTAAGGCGTCGATTGCCCTTTCCTCCGAGATGCTCTCAGCGGAATTCTTGATGACGGACAAACATTGTATGTATGAGCGGATGGACTCGTTGGACCGTTGACAACAGGCCCGTAGCTCCTCGATTGAGGCAGGCCTCTTGCAGGTGCCTTTCAAGTTGCGGATGAAGCAGTACACCAGCTCTTCCTAGCCGCGAATGGATCTGGAGGGGAGGTTATTGACCCAAGCTCTGGCCATGCCCATCAGTTGTAGCTGAAGGCATTGCATGTCTGTGTTTTTGCTCCCGCCATGGAGCTTGACTAACGAGATATCATCGTCCAGCCAGATATTTGGCTCCTGTACGCCTTCAAACTTCGAGTTATCGGAAGGGATCTTGAAGCCTTTAGGCATCCGCGTTTGCCGTATGGCCCTACTAAAGCACCTGGCGCAGCATAGCTCCGTATCTTCTTCTTTGGACTCTGCGGAGCACGCACGTTTTGCGCATGATTTGTCAATATTACGTTGTGTGAGCTCGTCACAGGCATCATAGTTGCGGCTCCTTCGCCGCGGGCTGTAGCGACGCCGCGACAGGTCATGCTCATCCTCGTCGGATGAGGATGTGCAACATCTGGTGAATTTCACCGAAACCTTTTTCTTCGGCTCCGGGCTGTTTCTCCGTGTAATGCGGCTCCCACAAGCCCAAGACCTACAATTGCAGATTTATGGATTGCTTACCAGGGATCCCCCGCCGGTGGCGGGTTTGCTGCCAGGTAGGTGGTGGTTGCCATGATCATGGCCTGTATTGTCTTGGGCATGATGTTGCCCTGTGATTCCATCGACATTAAGGACATGACGAATGCCTTGGTGGCCTTGCATCTTGCGGCAGGGTCCATACGCTCTAGACGGGAGTGGTGGTTGTGGTCGTCGTAGCCTTTTGAGGAGGATCCGTCGATGGATCTCTTAACGATTGTGACTGCCATCGTTATCAGCCTCGTGTGGCCCGTTCCTGTTGGGATTGGCCGGGGGTGGGCCGTTGGCTCCATTTCCGGTGTTGGCATCCTGCGGATTGGGACGGGGATCCATTGGCTCGGCTCCATTGTCAACGTGACCATCGTGGATGGCCGCGCATATGTAGCGATGGGGGGGTTGTTGCTCCCACAGCTCTATGATCCGGAACCGTAGGTTCCTTCCTCCGTTGGAGGATCACAGAGGTTGGATTTGCAGCTGCTACTGTCATCCGAATTGCTTGTTAGCGACGGTGCGCTCAGGACACCGATCGGTGGCACCCATGGAGTGGGTACGATTGTCGGAGGTACCACCCGCTCTGGGAGGCGTATGGTGCCAATCTTGCCTACCTGGAAGCATAGGCTCCCAAGCATCATGTCGACTTCGTCTCCTACAGAATCGAAATCTTGGCGGGTTGCGGGCGAGTGGACGGTGAAGTCGATGGTGCCGAAGAGGAGGTGGTTCTCCATAGTAGAGCAGTCGAAGATTGCGGTGGATGGGGCCGTCATGATCAAACAATCAGCATCCCCAGTTCCCACAGACGACACCAATTGACGAGGGTTCGACTCATCAATGCCCATTGTTATGGACTTGGATTTTCAAGAAGGAGGGGAAGCTCGAGATCGCGGAACAGCTAACAGATTCGCAACATGGGGACATGGGTTTTACCCAGTTTCAGGCCCCCGGAGGGAAAACCCTACTCATGCTTGTCTGTTCTTGATTGATGGCGATGCCGATGATTACAAGGGTGCGCAGATGCAATCTGGCCTGAGGTGTTTTCTAGGGTATGATGTGAGAGAGCCTCCTCGCCATGCCCTCCTAGACTTTATATGGGGAGGCCAGGTCTCGAGGTAGGTCGAGTCGGTTACATATTAGGGTTAGACCCTTCGAAATTCTATCTATAGCTAGCCGTGTTCTCCAAGAAGTCGCATCCGTATGGGCCTTGGTCACCCGAATCCTTCGTGGGCTTCATCATCCGCATGGGGTAATCATGTGGGCCCCTGGTTGGCTGGTACCGGGTAGGCTAACATTAGGCAACTGTAGGCAATACCCATATCAGGATGAGGACCAAAAGATCTTCAAGTAGGAAAATAAGAAAGTAGAGTATGCGCTCTATGAATTGTTTAAAGCCAATGATGATAACAAGGATAAGATAAAGAAGATCAAGGAAATCTATGATTGTTGACTCTTTTGTTGCACCTTGTTGTACCGCTGACGGTGAACTAGTGGTGGTGGTATGATGAGACCTACTTTTGATGTGGTGGTAGATTAATGATACATCCATTTTGCATCACTATTCTATATCATAATTTACTTATATTCATTGATATATTTCATATTAAGAGGTGATACTTACGTTATTTCATCTATTTTTGCATGTTGGATGACTTTTGGAGGATGAACTGCCAGAGTTAGGATTCTGATGAAAAAAAGCGGTGTCCAGATGCAATATTCGCGAAGATCAGAAAATTCTAGAAAATACACGGAAAACCCTATTTTTACAGAAGACAAAGGAAGCCAGAAGGGGAGGCGAAGATGGGCCACAGGGGTTCCACACCACCCCTGGCGCGGGCCCACCCTAGGCCACGCCAGCAGATGGTGTGGCCACCCTGGCCTACCATCTGCTTCGCCCCTTCGCCTATAACTTTCTCCTAAAATCCTAATACACGGGGAGCGACCACAGAAAGATTCCGCCGCCTCTGCGAGGCGGAAACTACAGAGAGAAAGAGCTCTCTGGCAGGCAGATTTCTACCGGGGAAATTCCTTCCCGGAGAGGGGAGACTATCGCCATCAACACCGTCATCAAGCTAGACTTCATCGAGATCATCATCATCCTTACCACCATCTCCACCAGCACCATCATCACCACTCCATCCCGCTGTAACAATTGGGTTGAATCTTGCATAGTTCTTAGGGGAAACTTTCCCAGTGTTGATTACTTTTGTAGTTGATGCTTGTGAGTGGAACCATTGAATTATTGTTTATGCTCAGATTGTTATTCATCATCATATCATCTCTGATCTTGACCCATATGATGTCTCGTGAGTAGTTCGTTTAGTTCTTGAGGACATGGGAGAAGTCATGTTGTTAGTAGTGGAATTGTGTTGAAGTAATATTCGATGGTTTATTATTTAAGTTGTGGTCCTATTCTGCTAGTGGTGTCATGTGAAAGTCAACTACATGATAGTTCACCATTTATGGGCCTACGAGAATGCATTGTGTATTTGGCTAGTATTTGTGGGGTTGCCGGAGTGACAGAAACCTGAACCCTCGTTAGGAAACCTTTGCACAAGGGAGTGTAGGATCTCAGAGTTTAATGTTGTGATTAGGTTTTTATCTTAATTACTTTCTTGTAGTTGCAGATGCTTGCAAGGGGTTTAATCACAAGTATGTATTAGTCCAAGTAAGGTCGGTACATTAGCACAGGTTCACCCACACAACACTTATCCAACCAAACGAGATTAATCAACTATATGAAGCGAAAACACTTGACAGTATTCCCATGTGTCCTCCAGAATGTTTGGTCCTCATAAGTAACACAACCGGCTTGTCCTTTGCTGAAGAAAGGATTGGGCCACTTGCTGCAATTATTATTGTTGTCTTTATTTACTTGCACTTTATTTCTTTGCATTATCAAAAACTCCTAAAAATCCATTTTCTAAGTATTTACAAAGAATTCCTGCTCCAAACCACTAGTTAACACCTTCTGCTCCTCGTTGGGATTGACACTCATATTTATCGAAAGTACGACGATACACCCCCTATACTTGTGGGTCATCAAGACTATTTTTCAGCGTAGTTGCCGGGGAGTGAAGCGCTGATACGCCCAATTTGCATCACCTTTCTATATCATAATTTACCTCTATTCATTGATATATGTCTTATTATGAGGTATTACTTATGGCTTTTCATCTATTTATGCATGTTGGATGATTCTTGGAGGATGAACTGCCGGAGTCTATATTCTGATGGAAAAGAAGGAGTTTTGGTGCAATTTCGCGAAGATAAGAAAAATACTAGAAAAATATGGGAAAATATTTTTTTCCAGAAGATTGAGGAAGCCAGAAAGAGGAGCAAAGAGGGGCCGCAGGGGGCCCACACCCCCTAGGCGCTGGTCCCCCTGGGTCGCGCCTAGAGCAGGTGTGGCCCACCTGCCCGGCCTCCGACTCCGCCCCATCGCCTATATCTTCCCTACGGAACCCTAAGCCTCGGGGAGCGACCACAGATAGATTTCCGCCGCCTCTGGGGGCGGAAAACACCGAGAGAGAAAGATCTCTCCGGCAGACACATTTCTGCCGAGGGAATTCCTTCTCGGAGAGGGGAGACCGTCGCCATTAACACCATCATCAAGCTAGGTTTCATCGGGATCATCATCATCATCCACACCATCATCTCCACCAGCACCATCATCACCACTCCATCCCGATGTAACACTTGTGTTGGATATTGCTTTAGTTCTTAGGGGAAACTTTCCCGGTGTTAATTACTATTGTAGTTGATTCTAGTGAGTGGAACCATTGGATTATTGTTTATGTTCAGATTTTTATCCATTATCATATCATCTTTGATCTTGATCCATATGATGTCTTGTGAGTAGTTCGTTTAGTTCTTGAGGACATGGGAGAAGTCCTGACGTTAGTAGTGAATATGTTTTGAGTTATTATTCAATGGTTTAGTATTTAAGTTGTGGTGCTATTCTTCTAGTGGTGTCATGTGAACGTCGACTACATGACACTTCACCATTTATGGGCCTAGGGGAGTGCATTGTGTATTTGGCTACTAATTGTGGGGTTGCCGGAGTGATAGAAACCTGAACCCCCATTAGGACACCTTTGTACAAGGGAGCGTAGGATCTCAGAGTTTAAGGATGTGGTTAGATTTATATCTTAATTACTTTCCTATAGTTACGGATGTTTGCAGGGGGTTTAATCACAAGTATTTATTAGTCCTAGGAAGGGAGGTATGTTAGCACAGGTTCACCCAGACAACACTTACAAACACCAAAGAAGAGTAATCAGCTATTTGAAGCGAAAGCACTTGACAGAATTCCCATGTGTCCTCGAGAACGTTTGGTCCTTATAAGTATTTCCACCGTCTTGTCCTTTGTTAAGAAAGGATTGGGTCACTTGCTCCGTTTGTCCGTTACCTTTGTTACTTGATCCTTGTTTTGTTGCCTTGTCAGAAAACCACTAAAATCCGTTTGCTAAGTATTCACAGGGATTTCCTGCTCCATACCACTATTCATCACCTTCTGCTCCTCGTTGGGATCGACACTCCTATTTCTCAAAAGTACTATGATACACCCCCTATACTTGTGGGTCATCAAGCGCTATTGAAGAGTGTAACTGGTAAAGGAAACTTCTACTGTGAGTATTTCTTTTATTTATGTTTGTTACTTTGTTTCCAATATGGATAACCCATGTGGTTTCCTATTTGGGAAGGTACTACCACTGCTAGGGTAGTACATGAACCACCACCTGCTGAGGTAGATCCTTTTAAGATACCTACAAAAATTGTTGATCGTGTTATAGATAACTATTATTTTGGGGATGGAACTGTCCATCCTGGTGATCACTTGCTTTTTATCCATGAATTATGCGGGTTGTTTAAGTGTGCAGGTATCACAACGAAACAAGTTAAGAAAAAGTTACTCTCTATATCATTGAAAGGAAGAGCTGAACAATGGTATAAGCTGCTGAAGAATGGATAATATATGGAATGGGAGGAAATCGTACCTCTCTTTTATTCTAAATTCTATCCTCCCAGTGAGATTCATAAGGATAGGAACCAAATATATAACTTTTTGCCTCGTGATGGAGAGAGTACAGCCCAAGCTTGGGGGAGATTGAAGTTACTAATGCTTAAATGTACTATTCATGAGCTCCCTAATAATATTATTATTAATAACTTTTATGCAAGTCTTTCTCTTCATTATAAAGATTTATTAGATGCTTCTTGTGCTGGATCATTCACACGTACTAAAGAAGAAGCTAAATGGGATCTTCTAGACCGTATTCAAGAAAATACTGACGCATGGGATAATGACAAAGAAAGAAAGTCAGGTATAAATTATGATTATGAATGCATTAAATATTTTATGGGAACTAATGACTTTTATGATATTAGTACTGAGTATGGTCTTGATTCTCAAAGTATTGCAAATTGTTTTGAGGCCTTTGCCACTTATATTGAAATTCCCAAAAAGAAGTGGAACAAGTACCATGCACCTTATAAAGATATTGTTGATCATGTTCCTGCTAGAAATACTAAAGTTTATACTGTTGGTCATATTTGCCTGAACCTTATATTGAGAAAATCCCTTTCCCTGCTAAGGTAAAGGAACATTATATTATAGCTAATGTGGTTAGCAAAAGTACAAAGAAAGCGGTAGAACCTGATGAACAATTAAATATTGAACCTGTAGTAGCCATTGTGAAAGACCTTGTCACTAAAAATGTAGAAGATGTGGGCACATTATCTTTTGTGAAGATGCTTCTAATATTGTCTCACATCCTAGTAAAACTATGAGCTAGTGTCCATGTGCTTTCTGTTAGGATCGGTGATCATTGATTTATATGTGATATTGGTGCAAGTTCTAGTGCTATTCCTTATGAGCTTTACAGAGAAACTATGCATGATATTGGCCCTTGTGAACTTGATAACATTGATGTGGTTATTCACCTTGTTAATAAAGAAACCATTTGTATATTTGGTATAGTGAGATATGTGGAAGTTCTTTGTGGTAATATTAAGTATCATGCTGATTTTCTAGTGCTTCGTTCAGCAGCTAGTAAAACTTCTCCTATCATTTTTGGTAGACCTTTCTTGAACACTTGTGGAGCTATTATAGATTTTAAGAAGGAGAAAATTTTAACTAAGTTTGATCGAGAGTCTTATGAGTTTAAATTTTCCAAGTTTGCTAAAGCTCCTTATGAAAATGATTTTCCTAATGAGGATTTTAAAGTTGAACAACTTGCTTCATGTCACATCCCAAAATTTTCCAAATTTTGAAATGTGAAAAATAAATAAACAAAAGAAATATTTATTGAAATTTAGGGTGAAAAGAAACTTTTTGATTCCAAATAGAAACATCAAAACCCATCTTGAACAAACTTTTAATAAAATGGAATCCAACAAATTTCAATCAAGTGAAATGCATTCATCAATGAATGTATCTTGAAATTTAAACACTTGGAAAAGTTAAACCAAAACCCTAAAACCCTAATGGAATAAATCATTTCCAAAATCTCCCTAAGCCTATGGATTTGATCCATACAAAAATTTAGCAACAAACATTTTTAATGATCAATAATGACAAATAAAAATATTATAAGATCATAGAAATTATTTTCATTCAATTTGGAACCATGTATAAAAACTTATGAGTTTAATAAGATAAAAGGAATTAATTTCCAAAGCTAATAAAGCTCCTATCTAAAATCCATACCAAATTGTGAGAAAAATAGTCCAAAAAGTATTTAAAAAGGATAAACAAATATTAAATAAAATTCTACAAATTGGAATCACCAATTTTGGATCTATAAATAAAAAGATATGGATTAAGATAAATAAATAAATAAGGAATATTTTAAAAAAAGCCAAATTAAAATCTTGGCCAAATCCATAAGCAAATGGAATAAAGATAATTCAAATAAAATAAAGGGATAAATAATATTCAAATAAAATTATATGGCATCAACCAAATTCAATTCCATTTGAAAGAGGACAAAATCCCTAATAGAAATGATTAATTAAATCATGAGAAAATAATAAATGGGAATTGCCCAAGTGGAATAAAAGTTACTTAATTAACTTAAATGGAATCAAATAATTATTTGAATAAATTTAAAAGGAATTAAAACCATATTTGATTCTATTTGAATAAAGACAATTGCCCATTTAAATGATTAATAAATCATATTAAAATATTTAAATAATTCAAAGTGAATTATTTGCACTAATGAATAAATAAAACCTACTAAAGACGTTTTGGTGAAAATTAGAATTCAAATAAGAGTTTGAAAATATAATTAAAATCTTATTTGAATTAAGGCAAGTGCCTATTTTAAATAAATAATAAACCATAAGTGAATAAAAGAATTATTCCAAAAATGGTCTTTAAAATACATGTTTAAACAGTATAGAAACATACTGAATATTGGATTTTTTTTTGAAAAGGGAATTTGAATTCAAATGGTAGTTTGAATTCAAATCAGAAAATGAAAACAGAAAAAGAAAAAGAAAACAGAAGAAGAAGAAGAAGAAGAAGTAGAAAAAAATAAAAAGAAGCACCCCAGCCAGCCCAACAAGCCCCAGGCCCAACTAGCCAGCCCACTCCCTCCCCCACGTGAATCGTTTTTCTACTCAAACTCCCACCCGCACACTCTCTGACCGCCGGACCCCACCGCGTAACCCTTCTCACTCGCTGACGCCCAGGTCCCACCTGCCAGTTCATCGTCTCCACCACCATGACTCGTTCTTTCCCCCCGTTGTTTCCTGTCGATTTATGTTACTGCTGTTGATTCCGCCCCATGATCATGCTCATTTAATCACCCCGTACCCCTCTCCCTTTCCCCTCAGTCGCCAACTCCCCTCTGCCCCCCAGGCTGCTACAATTTCGAGCTCGCGCCCCCACTGTCCCGATGAACTCCGGCCACAATTCCGGCCAGTACACACCACCCCACTGCCCCAGAGCAAACAAGCCTACTCCCCACCATCTTGCGCACCCGTCGGTACCGTCGGCTCGCCCGCGCATGATCCACAGTGTCGGCAACGACTTCGACTGAACACCGCCGTCGTCTGCCTCCTCTCCGACGAGCTCCCTCGGTATTTCCTGACCGTCCCCTCCCCTCTCGTTGACACACACATGTTATACTCTCCTGTGCGCATCTAATGCCACTATTTTCGTGTCCTAACGCGCTTCGTAACCTCGCCCCGACTACGAACAGAAGAACCTGACGCCGACGACAACTACGACGAGGAATCGCCATCAACTCCGAGCGCCCCTGCCTCCCACGAACAAGTTGAGCATCAGCAAAGCACGGCGAGTCTGGTGAGCCATCCCACTCCTCCTCTCGCATCCTAGAATCGCCGGTACGCCATCGCCTGAGCGACGCCGCCCACCTTTGGTCATTGCGATCTGAAGCGTTGGATCTTGATCCGTTGGCTAGGATAGATTCACTAATCGAAGCGGTAAGATTGATCCTATGCCATGCGATGCGACTTAGATCTAATGGCCCGTATCGATCGATCCAGGCAAAGCGGTATGCCCAGTTAGAAACTGACACGTGGCTCAGGATTTGATTTAAAAACAGAAATGTTCTATTAGATGTTAGATTTTGCAAAAACCATAACTTTAAATCTACACGTCCAAAATTTACAAATTTTATATCATTGGAATCACCAAAAAGAATACTTTCCAACCATGCCCTTTGTTTAATGATTTTCTTCTATAAAATTGACTGTTTTTGCAGAAACATGTGTAGGCCTATGTTGATTATAAAATTTATTCTAAAATTGTTTTTAGGGTAAAATCTTTTGTAAAAGGTTTTTTTGAACCTACTGACCATAAAAACCAACTTGTAGGTTTAAAAATATATTTTGTGATGCTAAGGAATAAATCTTTGAATAAAAGTATTTCTAGTTAAATAAAAATGTTGTTTATGTTTTAAAAATGCTTTTTTAGTAAAACCTTTGGAAAATGATTTGATTCAAACTCTCTGACTCTAAACACCAAGTTTTTGGATTTAAAAATATATTTGGTGAACCCTAGAAAATTATTACGTTTTTAAAGACATTTCCAACAAAATAAAATATTTTTTTGATTTAAAAATGATTTTTAGATGAAACTTTTGGCAAATGGTTTAGTATTAAACACTTGACCTTAAAACACTAACATTTGTGTTTAAAAGTATATTTGTCAAACACTAGAAATTACTACTTTGATTTAAATCATTTCTAGCAAAACAAAAATGATTTAAAGTGCCCATTTTCACTAACTTGACTTAAAATTGTTTTGCCACTTTTATAAATGACCACTAGATGTGTTAGAATGTTTATATCCTAATACAAACCACTTTTCCAAATAAAACAATCTTGTGCATGCTTGCATGCATTGCTTTGTTATTATTATTTTATGTAGTGAATTGTTTGAATGCTAGATTGAATTTCTGCCTTTATTGAATTGTAGTGAAATTTGAAGAGTGTGAATATTGCAAGATCAAGGAGTGAACTTATATTATCTACCAAAAAGGCAAGTGGTGCTTCATACTTTTGTCCTATTATTTTCACTATGCATTAGTGATGTTTTGAGTAGGACTTGCATGGAATTTTTACTAAGTATGCTATGCCTTGGGAAATCCTAGTAGATGATGCCTTAGTAAAATTTTCCTAAGTTAAGATCCCTACTACTATCATGCTTATCTTAGATAGTAGAAAACAAGGGTGGATTATATTCATGCTATGAAATATTTCTAAGTCTATGACTTGTGTTTTGTTAATAAAACAACTATGTGAATGAATCACCTGGGTGGAATGGAAACAAAGGTTTGTGTTGAGTGGTTACACAAGTACAGTATACTGGGGAAAACTTGGGCATCAACAAGTCCAGTATACTGGGGAAAACTTGGTATCTCACTTGTGGAAAGCCACCCAGGAACAAGGAGATTTGAGATTTCAAATGTTGAGAAGCTTCAAGTGCAGCCACATGGCATTATGGGCTCTGCCTGGATCATATAGATTGCAATAACTTAGCTAAATAGACAGTTGGTGGTAGGGGTGATAGGTTTGGAGCGCGTCCATTCTGGTCTAAGGGAAGGCTTCTAAAAGATCTTGTCTCGATGCATGTCGAGTCTTGTGGGGAAAGTGCACCACCTCTCGAGAGAGTAAAATCTAAGTACTTAGCCGTGTCTGCGGCAATGGACAATTTGAGCATCAAGACATGGAAGCTATCAAGGATCTCCTCATCCCAATTTCTAAGTTAAAAACTTGTGGTTGAACAAGGGTTAAAGGATCACCAATTTTTATTGGTAGATGCCTTGGGTGATTTTGACAAACAAAAACTTAGTGTTTTCAAATGATAAGGAAAATATATTTTGAGCAAAGCAAGCCTAAGCTCCACTTAGCAAATGCATATAGATGATAGATACCACTACTCTACCATAGTATCACTTGCCAATACAATTCAAATGTATTGACCCTTGTGGCTGTAACTTATTATGTTGCAGGTTTGTTTGATGTTAGTTAAGTGTGTTGAATAGGATTACAAGTCTACAACCAACATGATTGCCTGTGGCACTTTGAAGATGAAGGACTCCATGCTATATAGTTATTTCTGCTGCATTGTAATGAGATAGCCAAATGAGCTATGTAAGATGTAATGAATTATTTTATTCCTGGTATAAAGTTGTATTATGACCTTTGTTTCTTGATATTACATATTAACTGTGGATGCTAGCTATTGATCCAGGGACTAGCATTGTAAACACAGGTATCTCTACCTTAATAAAGGTTGGGACCTCTACACTTCATTGATCCAGTTTTTGACTTTAAACCTATTTTTGATGATTTTAAGTATGCTCATTCTAATGATAAGAATATTTCTTGTAACAGTTATATTGTTAACTTTATTCATAGTGCTACTAAAAGATATTATGAGAGAGGGAAACATTGTTTTATGCATCTCAATAATATTAAGTTTCCCCGCTTTATGTTGAAAGCTTTGAAGTTGCACTTGTTTTGTCTTCCTATGCTAGTAGCCTTTTGTTTCAATAATTTGTTTTCTTAAAAAACTCCCTTGCATAGGAAGTGGGTTAGACTCAAATGTGTTGGATATTTGCTTCTTGATTCTCTCTTTCACTTCAAATTCATATCTCCTATGAGAGCATCATTGAAATTATCATGCCCATCTTAATGGCTATAAAGAAAGAGCTTCTGGGAGACAACCCATTCTAGTTTGCTTTCGGTTTTTGTTTTTTTGAGTCTTGGAAGTTATTACTTCTATAATAACCTCTCCTTATCCTTTTTGTTTAGTTTTTGTGTCAAGATTTCCCTCTTTTAAGAAGTAGAGGAGTTGTGGGAAGTTGATGTCCTGGAACATATTTTTTGTGCTACACTGTAAAGATACGTGAAAAATCCCAATACGACGGATGGAGCTGTAATTTTCTGTGCTTGTGCCCTAAGTTGTTATCCAACTTTCTTTAGTTTTGCTCTTTTTGATTTGAGCAACAGAAGATTTTCGAAAAAATCAATCTTTACATGCTGGTCTATTTTGACAGATTTGTGCCATTATTTGCATTTGCCTCTTAAATTGATTTCCTTTTAAATTATTTTTGGGCTTTTGAAAGGAGTTGCTACAGTAGATTATGTTTTTATGGATTTCAGTTGAAATTTGAACCCAAAGGTTTATTGTGTTTGCATACACTAATGTTAATATTAAAGATTGTGTGAAGCTTTGTATGAAAGGAACTTTCAAGTGTTGGAGAGAAGGAATCTGCAGAGTCCGTTTTCGAATAGGTAAAAGTGCTAGAAATAAAAGGTTCGCGAAAAACTTTTTATTTTATATTTTTTGCAGTTTTTATTCCATACGAAAGATAATGAGTCAAACCATGGAAGGAAACGGAGCCCGGGTGGCCCACACCACCCAGTGGCGCGGGCCCCACCTGGACGCACCAACAGGGGATGTGACCACCCCGGAGCCCGTCTCCGTCCCGTTTTCGCCAAGTACCTTCCTTTATGTCGTAAAACTTTGTAATATATAACCCCCCGATCCCCCGAGGTCCGTATATCGTGTTCTCATCGTGTTTTCGTTTCGATCTGTTCTGTTCAGATGAGCTACGATGTCGGCGCGAGCTCCACCACGATCTTGAGCAAGGGACTTTCATTGGATGGGTGGAAGAAGAGACGATCACATCTAGGCGCGAAGACATGGATTGGAGCATCAAGGAGGAAGTAAAGAACATGTCAGCAGGCATGAAGGGACAAACTACCACGGGATCAAGGGCAAAACCTAGTTTTGTAGGGGCAATTAACATTGGACGTGCTTTTTCTCATAATATGCAGGGGATGATGACCTCCGTTCCAGACTTTAGTTCCTGCCCTGAGGAAGTGGAAGCCCTTCGAGCCACTGATGAGTTTTGTGATAAGTATCGAGCCCTAAGGAGAAAGGTGGATATACTTCAAGAGGAGAATAACAGGCTTCGTAAGATGCTGGAGGGTTTCCTCACCCTAAACAAGGGAACACCACCACCACCGAAGGAGTAATTCGTCATCAGGTTTTGGCATCCCCTTGGTTTGTTCCAAGCTTGGGGGAGTGTCGCGGTATCACATCATTATCTTTCATCTTTTTACCTTTTTAGTAGAGTCATATCTTGAATAGAGAAGTTATCATATAGGATGGTTTTCATTGTGGAAGTATCTCTCCTCTAGTTGGTTATCTATGTATCCCTTGGCGTGAGTGCCTTTATGGAATATTAATGAGAAGTTTTATCGTTTAATTTTTGCACATCTTATTTTAGTTTGCAACTTCTGTTACATGATTGATCTTGTTGATTAGTATTGGTATCACTTTGGGAGCATCAAGTAAATCCAAATTGGTTTTGGCAAACCGAGCTCTGGTCAGTAGCACCACTTTTTAAGGTTTGAAAGGAAAAGATAAAAGCACTTACAGGTATTTTATATCATTTTCTTTCTTTCTTGATTTGCTCATAAGCTTAGTATTATTTATTTAAGATCTTTTGTGTTTTCAAGGAAGATTGCATGTTTGTTTTTATCACTTGTATGTTTGTTTGTTTCCTTCAACTCTTTTGCTTGCTACCCAACCTTGCTAGCCAAAAACCTGTACTAAGAGGGAATGTTTCTCGTGCATCCAATCCTTGAACTTAAACCTATGCCATTTGTGTCCACCATATCTACCTATTAGCATCATTGCTATTCCAAGTCAATTCTCAAGTTTCATCTACATTTCAAATTAAAAATTCTTTTGTTATGTGAAAACTAGTTAGTAAAGCTCTCACGAACTTGATGGCACACCTTATTTTCCTTCCCTTAATAAATTTGAACCATTGTGTCATCTATGTTGTATATGCTTGCACTTATAAGTTGGGAATTAGCATAACCATGCTGTCACGGGGAATGCTTTTAACACCTATTAATATCTACCCCATTGATATCATGATCTTTTGTTTATGGATGTCGGTGGTGTGAAATAAAAGGGGATCTTGTAAGTCCATGGAGTTATGTATATGTGTTAGAGAAACGCCTGGGCCGCTAGCCTAAGCCATTCCTAATCATGGTGGAAACTTCTAGCATCACCATAGTGAGCAATCTATGAAGCATCCTTAGAAAAAATATATAGAAAAAAGGAGAAAAATATATATGCACCATGCTCATGGTAAATAAAAGGATTTTTGATATACTCATTGTCTGTTGCCTTGTCATTTTGATATGGGATATCTCATGTGTCATGGGGCAAGGGGTACCCCGTTGGTGGTTCTCTATGATACACATATACTTATAATGACAAGAACTTATCGGTAACTAAAGTTGAGTAGCATGAGGAACGACCCTCGTACTCAAGGGACATGAGATTGCCAACTTATATTTTCTCAAGCATATACTCCATATTTGTTCACTTTAACCTTAATCACCTCAAGATGCTTATGATAGGGGCAATGAGAGCTCAAAGCTAGTAAGTACCAAAATCTTTTGGAAGCTCTTTATGAAACCTGAAATCCCTGCTTCCCTCTGCGAAGGGCCTTTCTTTTACTTCTTAGTTGAGTCAGTAAACCTATTCCTTTCTATCTCTAGCAAGCATTTGAGTTGTTGTGTTTCAATCATTCATATGATGATTTATTCAATCATATTTCTTATCTTCCTTGTTATGCACAAAACTCTTACCTGAATGAGTATTACTTTGAAAGCCTTCGTTGTGAAAAGCCTTTTATGTTTGAGCAAAAAGGACTCATGTTATAAACTTCATTACAAAATCTTTGCTTGAATACTAAGTATGATTTGTCAACTATTCTCTGACCAAGAACAAATTTTTCCATTACCAATTATGATTTGTCTTTATGCATCTTTATTGTGACTCCCATACTCATTGCAAGTTATGTTATATAATGGTGAGTTGCTTTCTATTATGAGTTGTGTATTGGTGAATGTGATGCTTCTTGTCCGTATTATTTTTATCGACACTTCACTCCATAAACCTGTGGTCATGATTACTGAGCTTAGTTTTCGCTTGGGGACAAGCGAGGTCTAAGCTTGGGGGGAGTTGATACGTACATTTTGCATCACTATTCTATATCATAATTTACTGCTATTCATTGATATATTTCATATTAAGAGGTGATACTTATGTTACTTCATCTATTTTTGCATGTTGGATGACTTTTGGAGCATGAACTGCCGGAGTCAGGATTCTGATGGAAAAGCGGTGTCTAGATGCAATATTCGCGAAGATCAGAAAATTCCAGAAAATACACGGAAAATTCTATTTTTCCAGAAGACGAAGGAAGCCAGAAGAGGAGGCAAAGATGGGCCACAGGGGTCCCACACCACCCCCTGGCGCGGGCCCACCCTAGGCCACGCCAGCAACTGCTATGGCCACCCTGGCCCATCCACTGCTTCGCCCCTTCGCCTATAATTTCCTCCCAAAACTCTAATACACGGGGATCGACCACAGAAAGATTTTGCCGCCTCTGCGGGGCGGAAACTATAGAGAGAGAAAGAGCTCTCTGGCCGGCAGATTTCTACCAGGGAAATTCCTTCTCGGAGAGGGGAGATCGTCGCCATCAACACCGTCATCAAGCTAGACTTCATCGGGATCATCATCATCATCATCCTCACCACCATCTCCACCAGCACCATCATCACCACTCCATCCCGCTGTAACAATTGGGTTGAATCTTGCATAGTTCTTAGGGGAAACTTTCCCGGTGGTGATTACTTTTGTAGTTGATGCTTGTGAGTGGAACCATTGAATTATTGTTTATGTTCAGATTGTTATTCATCATCATATCATCTCTGATCTTAATCCATATGATGTCTCATGAGTAGTTCATTTAGTTCTTGAGGACATGGGAGAAGTCATGTTGTTAGTAGTGGAAGTGTGTTGAAGTAATATTTGATGGTTTGATATTTAAGTTGTGGTGTTATTCTTCTAGTGGTGTCATGTGAACATTGACTACATGATACTTCACCATTTATGGGCCTACGGGAATGCATTGTGTATTTTTCTACTAATTATGGGGTTGCTGGAGTGACAGAAACCTGAACCCCCGTTAGGAAACCTTTGCACAAGGGAGTGTAGGATCTCAGAGTTTAATGTTGTGGTTAGGTTTTTATCTTAATTACTTTCTTGTAGTTGCGGATGCTTGCAAGGGGTTTAATCACAAGTATATATTAGTCCAAGTAAGGTCGGTACATTAGCACAGGTTCACCCACACAACACTTATCCAACCAAAGAAGATTAATCAACTATATGAAGCGAATGCACTTCACAGTATTTACATGTGTCCTCAAGAACGTTTAGTCCTCATAAGTAACACAACCGGCTTGTCCTTTGCTGAAGAAAGGATTGGGCCACTTGCTGCAATTAATATTGTTGTCTTTATTTACTTGCACTTTATTTCTTTGCATTATCAAAAACTCCTAAAAATCTGTTTGCTAAGTATTTACAGAGAATTCCTGCTCCAAACCACTAGTCAACACCTTCTGCTCCCCGTTGGTATCGACACTCCTATTTATCGAAAGTACTACGATACACCCCCTATACTTGTGGGTCATCAGTTAACACCATGGTGGTGTGTTAAAATGTGATCCCTTTTGGCGACGATCATGCTTGTTAAGACTAATTAGTACTTGTGTTGTTTCTGCTAAGGGTTTTCATTTTTTCATGTTCAACTGTGATCCCCCTTTGTTTGTGTTATTCATGCTTGTGTTGTTCATGTTCTGTGTTGTTCATTCTTGTGGGGATCATGCTTTGTGGGGATCATTCTTTGTGGGGATCATGCTTGTGGGCATCATGCTTGTGATTTTGTTGTTCCGGATTGTGTGATTCCAGATTGTGTGTTCTTCTCCATCTAGTGGTGGTAACATCACCATATGGAAGTGCAAGGTGACCACAACCAGTGTTGTATGTGAACCAAACAAGAGGAGAATGCATGACATGGGTCAAAAGTGCAATATGCAGGCAACTAAACAATATGGTCCAAGCTGTCCAAACAGTGCACCAAATTTGATGCAGGCTACCAAATAACTTGCACAATGTGGATTTTGTGTTGTATGAGTGTGGCACCGCTGACCATGGACATACCTCAGTGATCCCCCAAATGGATGCAGGCTACAAAACAAACCCTTACACTTTTTTCTTAAACGATACAAGTGTATAAAACATTTATTTTCCCATATATTTTTTCATTTAAAAATCGTATACACACTCCTTTGTAATTTTATTTAAAAAATCTGCATGCACATTTCTCTCATTTTTTCACCTCTTAAAAATTTGATAACATAAACATACAAATGTATATTTATGTTTTTGTCGGGGATTTTTTGTTTTGATTTGAGTTTGTGTCATGAGCCAAGTTTGTCACACAAAATTGATCGCATTAGGCAATGTACCATGAGGAGTTGTAAGATAGGTGCTTACAAAAATAAAGATAATTATTTCTTACGCATTGGTGCTTATTTATATAAACTTTCCTAATGATTACGTAAAACCGGCTTATCTATATTTCTTATGCATTGGCAATCAAGGGCGTGTTTGGTTGCTCGTGGCTTTTAGTCACACCTGGAGATCATGGCTCAACAGAAGATGCACGCGGCAATGCAACCTCTCGTGTTAAAAGGGTCATTCATTTGGTTCCTTGTCTTCTTATTTCCCTAGGGGATTAGAAATTAAGCTCAAGTCGTTTGGTTCCATGTATTCTATGTTTTCAGCAAATTGATACTTGTTTGGCTAGCTGCATTGTCCTTGATAGCCTTGGATAGTGAGGTGATCTTACCCAACATCAGCAATGCAGAAAACATAGTTCAGACATTGCAATTCATAAAAATAATAGATTATATTAACACTGATTCTACATAATCAGGCATGGTGTGTGTGTGTGCTGCTACACGAATTCATGAGCAACTGCTCGTGATGCAGTACTAGTTCATCACGTGTAGAGGGGTTATAACTAAATACCACCTTCCAAAATATACATACCAAAGTTAAGGGGTCACCACAACCATAGTTCATCAACCTAGCTACTCCAAAATACACATCACATCCATCATCATCAACACCGCTACTAGCACTTCCTTGAACATATCAGTCCACTGCTTAGAGGTAGTGCTTGTTCAGGAAGGTCGTGAACCAGCTCAACCTGCGCTTAGGGTTCATGGCGACATACCTGGTCGCCTACCCGATGTGCTCCATCAGGTGGCTCAGAGCATGGTGTATCGCGGTCACAGAGACGGGCGCAACAGGAATGCAGGGACCATAGATGATCTTCATCTGAGCATAGTTCTCAATGGGCTTGTTGATCAACTCGGTGTCTGATTGCTGATCCTACAAGACATGCAGTTCATATGTGAGCATTACAAGTACTGATGTAAGTGCAAATATATCATACCTTGGTGTGCACATAGTAATCATCATCGTTCATCATGATAGCAGAGGTCTCCTCAACCCAGCTCACATTCTCAAGCCTCTTGATCCTCAGCAACCAAACCCAACGCACTCTCTAGTGTCTCATGTGGTTGTACACCTAGTTCGGAGTGACTGTCCGGCCATAGAACTTGAAGACATCCTCTGCAATCAAGCACATGTCCGCCTGTCTGAATCCTCAAACTATTGAACCCCCTTTCTCGATCAACTGGATGACCCGGTTCAGGATAAAGGTGGACAGAGATGCTGGCCATAACATGGCCAACTTTCTCCTAGCCACCGCATCAGGCATTAGCACATAACGCAGATGCAACACATAGGTTGCAGAGAGATCAGCAGACGCAACCTTATCCTACGACACTAGAGATAATGTGTTCAGTTCTAGGGGAAGAACTATACTTATAACACTAATCTTACCTACAACACATGGCAATCCTCACAGGACAACATGAATACTGACTGCCAAAATGCTCAGGTCTAGATCTAGAACACCATCTCATAGCTTAGAACTATGAGCTAGAACATGGCAACAGATCTAAGATGCGAGAGCTAGGGTTAGGTGTTTCTTACCACGATCTCAATTTCGACCGATGATGATGACATATCGGACATAGCCAAGGAGAAAGACTTGTCCGATATGAGCTAGACCCACCAGAGTAGGAGGTGTCGCTTACCTGCTCGTCGGTGAGGAAGAGAATTTGGAGGGAGAGCTAGAAATTGGGGGAAATGGTGGCGGGGATTTTGGAGCCGGTGGAGGGGCGGTGTAAATAGCCGCCGCGAATCGGCGGGCGATAACCCCAATTTCTCCCGCCGAATTTTGCGAGCTCCTGCCATCCCTACCTTGCACGAGCACATGCACCTTCTTTCCCCGTGAGCGCGAGAAGAACTTTGTCTCCATGGAAATGCCCAATTTGTGCGTTCCTCCAGGGTCAGACTGAGGGCATTTTAAAACTCGTGCGGTGCAAAGATTCCTCCGGCCGCGCGGAACCAAACGCCTTATTTTTCCCTGCCCCATGCAAGAAACGGGAAAATGAGCAACCAAACATGCCCCATATGTCCATGTCATCCTACTAATATCTATTAATAATATTATTTATTTACATGCAAGCTATCCACGTCAGCGGCATACGCAGAGGGTAGGAGTTTGAGAAAATTTTACTATATGACGTACGTAGAGGGTAGAAATTTATTTAGATAATTTTTTCCCTCTCGCTAGGGTTTATATCTCTCACATCGACGTTGTGTTGAGGTTTCCCTTTCCTGATTGTATTCTCTCTAATTGTTCTACAGACGAGTTCAACCCGATCCAGGGGTCATCTGACATATGGTTTTCACGCACGTGAATCCTATTATATGCCATGCCTCCTCTACACGGGTGTGCGTACGCGCGAAACTGGCAAGACGCCCATGCTTACCATTTAGCTTGCATGTTACGCTATCTTTCTCTCTCATTGGCTTATAAAATACGCTAAGCCGACTCTTTCATTTGCAACATATTATGTTTACTCTTTCTTTCCCCATCATGATGATGTTTGATATTTCATGTTAGGATGTAGTTTATATGCCGAGAAGTTGGTGACAGGGAGTGGTGCATGCTTGGGCATGTTGAAAGGGCATGTATGCCCCATGTGTAATTTTGGTAGTTAATGACAATTTCTATGATCTAATGGTCGCATTGAGTTATAGTTGAAGTTGTTTCCATAGGTAAAGCTTGAAGACCATATATTGAATACAAGGTTTACAGAAGGATAAGGTTGAGCCTATTGCAAGCATGTCTTGAAGAATGAGAAGGTTGAGTGAGCTATCATGTTTATCTTCAAGACATCATCATTTTTAAGTAATGGATTCATGAAGATATGCTTAAGAGAGACTTTCCCATATTGTATATGGGGAAGTAATATGTGAGTCTTCTTCATCAAGCAATCGCAACCAAGAAAGGTGTTCCAATTTGAAGTGGACAAGATTGTCATCACCTAGCTCAAGTGGATGCGCAAGGCAATAGTATGATCTTGTTAGGTTTTCTATTCTACCGGTCTCTTTGTGTTGGTTGAGAGACTGGATTATATGATAGATAGTCGTACGATCAACATGGGCTCTCGAGTGAGTAACTTGACCACATCAATCGAAGAGATCTCAAATCTTTGCATCCTTGGCATCATTTTCGTGGTGGTGGCACGACAGATGCCATGGGTAGGCTAAAGTATGGGGCCAATGGATGCTAGAGGGATCCGGGGAGGGAAGATGTAGTGATTTCTACACTCAAATGACTAACATCAAGATCTTTCTTTCTCCTTACAAGAACTACAAGTACTCATTGAGCTGTTAGTAGGAAGAAGAAGACTAATATACGAGACCTACGGCGTAGAGTGAATTGATCCCCCCCTCAGGATCCCGTGTCTCCCCTTATAAAGGGGTGCCTTGGCTCCTCTAGGGCTGACGTGGCAAGCATATTCGAGGAATATGCTTGTCCCAAGATAGTAACTCGGCGACCTCCTTTCCGTGTCCCCCTTCTAACGACGGCAAGGTTCCAGAGAACCCCACCTGCGCGCCTCGGGCTCCATGACTGTCACCTCCATGACCCCCTTCTGCCCTTCTGCTGCTCTGCTCCTTGTCCTTTGTGCTTGGCTCCGTTCAGATTCTCCCTAGCCCGTGACTTTGGTTTGACTATAGGCACCTCCTTCTCCTGCAAGCTTCACGTTATTCGGCCCTGTCTCACATAACTCGGCTCGGCCTTCACCTGCATTCAAGTTATTCGGGCTCACTCGGCCGACTTAACTCGTATGTCGGCCGGGTAAGGCATTGCTCCTTCCGTAGGTGTCATGCCATGCTTATCTCGGCCGACCTTTACATGACTCGGCCGATATCATCAGTAACTCGGCATATGACAAGGGAGACTCCTTTTATCTTCCCCTGTCTTGACCCTATCCGGGGTCACCTCCCCAACATTAGTCCCCGAAGTTGGTGTGGTTCTGCTCGTAACCTCGGCCGGGCCACATCAGTTTCCCAATATTCATTTCTCCTCATCTCCGAGTTACTTTTTCCTGTTCGAGGTATCCGCGCAGCTTCTCGTGCACGCCTCGTCCTACGTGTAACACTCATCATTATTTCTCTAGTTTTTTGTTCCTCTATGCCCACTGACAAGCTACAGTGATTACTGTGTCTGTCGCGTCGGTGCTGCGATGCCTCGCGTACCGCATCGGTCAGGGGGCCTGATCCTCTCCTGCATCGTGTGGTCTTCGGTGTGGATCCACTCAGCCGCGAGCGGTTCCTCCGCATGCACGATCTACACGGTTAGCGCTCGCACTCATGATCCCACTTCCGCCAGGGCTGCGCGGTTATAAAGAGGGGCACGGGGCTAGAGGGTTCACTTTTCCCCTTCGCTCATCGTTGCTCTTCTTCCTCCTCGCGCCCGTGCGTCTGCTCGTGCTCCTGCGGTTGCGCCATTGTCGATATCTTCGACGGCGAGGCCACAGTTCCTCTGCTCCGTCGACCTCATCGCCGTGCGCTTGCTCCGGCGCCGTCGTCGGTGAGTTTTTCTACAGTCCCATCGCTAGGCTCCCTCCCTAGACGCATCTGCTGTTTTCTAGATTTCCTGTGGCGTCTCTTTTCCGCTCCGCCGCCGTCCTCGCTTAGAACCACGACGGGGCCCTGCGCCTCTAAGCCTTGCTCCGTCATTAGTTCTTCTTCCGTTAATTCCTCCGGCGACCCTATGTCGAGTTCAGTTAGTGGCGCGCTCGTCGAAGACGACGACGTAGAGTCTGGTCCAGAGCGGAGCTCCTGGCAAGGTTCCTCCGTCACTCGTCATGAGATCGAGTGGCTGATTAGGACTCGCCGGATTCCTGCCGAGGTAAGTTGTCGCTTACCCGACAACGAATCTTCTCCTGTACTCAACAAAGGCGAGTACGTTGTTTTCATGTCCCACTTTGCTCGCGGGTTCGGTCTTCCCCTTAGCGATTTTGCTAGGGATTTCCTCGATTACTTTGGCCTTCAGTCGCATCACCTTCCGGCTAATTCCATCGCCTCCCTATCCACTTTTATCTCGGCCTCGGAAGGATACTTCGGCCTCTGGCCGTATGTGTCCGTATGGTCTAAATTCTTCCAGATCCGATCTAACATCGTTCCAGACAAATCCCTTCACCCCTCTAAGATTGTTTTTCTATGTCAAGAACACTGGAAAGGAAGACAAGATTCGGCTCCCTGCCTTCTCCATCGGCCCCCCTTCCAAGAAGAACTAGAATTACAAACCCAGGAAGAGCCATGCTTTGGCCGAGGCCTTCGAGATTCGGCTGAAGGAGTTGATCCGTGTCGGGCTACGTGGCGAGGATCTGATGACCACCTTCGTCAGCAGCCGAATCTGCCCTTTCCAGCATCGCACGCACAAGCTCTGTTACATGAGCGGTCCCCTCGATCCCAACCGAGTTTCAACGGTTGAGCTCGAGGACTATCTTATTTACAAGTGTGTCTGATCTATCTTCAAGACTGATATGCCGGAGTACTGGACCTGGGGGCTGAAGCCGTTCACCCGCGGGAATCCCCCTCCCGAGGTAAGTTTACGCATTTGTGTTTTGCTTCCTAATCGCGTTTGTGACTCCTTTTGCTAATTCCTCTTTGTCTCTTTTCTTGCAGAGATTTGCGGAGCAAAAGATCGAGGATGCCGAGGTTCTGGCCCTCCCATGGACCGCAGATCGGAACACTCCGGATAGCGGGGAGCCTGACTCGGAGGAGTTTGTTCCTAAGTCGTACATCGCTCCGGCTCGTGCCCGTGGCAAGACCTCGGCCCACGGGGAGGAAGGTGACTCGGACGACGTCCAAATTCTTGAGGTAGTCGCCGCAATGCCTATCTCTTATGCATTTCCGACTTCTACTTTCCCAGCTAATCAGGCCGGTCAGGTGCACGACGCCGAGCCTCTCGCCTCCCAACCTCCTGCTACCTCGAGGAAGCGTACCGCTCCGGCAGGTCTTTCCGAAGCTGCTCCCAAGAAGCGAACAAAGAAGTTGGCCCAGCACCTTCCGAAGCGTAAAACCATGCCCGGAGTTACTGGGTGAGTTCATTTTCATTTGTATTTCTTGTTTCTCTCTTTCTATCTTTTGATTCGACTTTCTGTGCTTTTGCAGTGCTCCTCTTTCTGTCAAGACAAGTGGTCCGAGTATGATGATTCATACAACTCGGTTGCCTTCTCCTCCGCCTCCTGAAGGTACTCGAGCTCCTAGTCCCGTTCGCTTTGACTCTCCTCCTGCGCTGACTCAGACATCACCTCGGCAAGATGTACCCGCAGTCTCCATTGCTGAAGCCGATACAACTCCGTCAGTAGATCCTCCTACCGAACATGTTGCCTCCGTTGCGAACCCTGAAGTTTCCCCCGAGATTCCTTTGACCCCCACAATTCCAACTGCAACTCCAACTCCAGCCGAGGATATCACCATCTCGGCGCCCTCGGAAACTATAATTCCTCCGGCCCCCAAAGATGCCACTCCAAGTGCCGAGGTTGCAGCCCGTGCCGACATCTCTTCTAAGGCTAAGAAGGTTGTTGTTACCAGACCTTCATAATCTCAGAAGGGGTCGGCTGACTCCTCTCAACCCAACATCGCAGATGCGTTCCGCAAGGGGGTTTCCTCTGCTAAGCCTGTTGTCACCCCGGTCGCTGATACTCAGCTTACTCTCCACAAGAGCCCCGCGGCGGCGGTGGTTACACAACGGGTCCGAGGTAAAGAGCTGACCCGTACTGAGAGCGGGAACAGCCTCGACTCTTTGGTGGAATACGCCAATAATTGGAATGCTGCCGATCAGCTTGATGACAATCCGAGCAATCAGCCATTTTAGCTCTCCGACATCAGCAGTCGCTTGCATATGGCTGCCAAGATCGTTCTTGAAAGCGATAAGATGAACGAGGTGAGTGCTTATGTTGATGTTTGGTCAGTTTTTCAAATGATAGTATATATACCCTAGTCCCCGAAGCTTGCAACTGAATAATTTGTTGTTCGTTTGGAAGCTTTGTTAGGCTTAAATGCTTTACTTGCCGAGTAAATTTCTTGTATGACTTTGATTCATCGTGGTTCATCGGTATCCCATGTTAAGCGTTACCGAATCCGGATGTATCTCAGCTTTGATTATCTAGCCATTTAGGTCCGAGATAAGGTTTGCTGCATTCAGATCTGTTTTAGCTTTGAATACCTAGTCACCTAGATCTGAGTTAAGCTTTGCTTGATTCGGATATATCTTAGCTTTGAATATCCAGCCTCCTAGATCCGAGTTAAGCTTTGCTTGATTTGGATCTGTCTTAGCTTTGAATATCCAGCCTCCTAGATCCGAGTTAAGCTTTGCTAGATTCGGATCTATCTTAGCTTTGAATATCCAGCCTCCTAGATCCGAGTTAAGCTTTGCTTGATTTGGATCTGTCTTAGCTTTGAATATCCAGCCTCCTAGATCCGAGTTAAGCTTTGCTTGATTCGGATCCGTCTTAGCTTTGAATGTTTAACTGTTTTAATTCATTTTGGCACTTAGGTTGCCCATGATCGGCGGACAGCTGAATTCCAAAGGTTGCTTTTTGCGCATAAGAAATTGGAAGAGAAGTATGATAAAGTTCTCCCCGTAGTGAAGAAGACTGGTAACTTAACAAATCTTGGTATTGTCCCGTAAGTTCGTAATATTTTCAACTTGAGGTGCTAACCCATTTTTTGCTGGTAAGCAGGTAATATCAATAATCTTAATATCCGTCTTAACAAGAAGGTCAAGGCTCTAGAAGGTTAGTTATTCTTTTCCTCTATTGATTTTTGTTCGAGATTTATCTTGGGTTTCTTATAACCTTCTGGCTTTGTTATAGCCGAGTTACAAACATTTGTAGCGTCGCATCAAGAATGCATACCCATTCCTGATATGATGCTGCATTTTTTAGAGCAAGCCGCCACTCATTCGGCGCAACTGAAAGAGAAAGATGACGAGATAACCCGGTTACGTGACGAGGTTGAGTCTCTCAAGCTTTCTCAGAAATTCGAGTTAGAGAAAGTTGATCAGGAATTCTCTGAAGAGAAGAATCGGCTGAGTCTGCAACTGCAGAAAGATAAAGAACTCCTCGAGGCTGCCGAACTGAAGAATCGGACGATGAGCGAGGAAATCACTCTCTTTGAGAAGACTAAGGTTGACTGGACTCAGGATCTCCAGAAAATGTTGAGTTATATTCATCGTAAGTTTCTGACCGTGGCCGAGTTATCTTCTTCTCTTTCTTACTTTAACTGATATACCTTTATTTTGCGTAGATCATTTTCCGGAAGCTAGGTCCGTGAGCTCTAGAGCAGTGATTTCTGCTCACCAGCGTCGAGGTGTCCCCGCAAATTCGAGTCCAGAATATTCAATGGAAGGCTTCTTGGTTGTCGTTGGCGCTGTTATTGGGCCAATGAAGATTATGGGCAGGTATTTGGTGCAAGCAGCCATTCGGGCCTACCATGTTCTCTAGACGAATACTTCTGGAACTCCTGGTATCGACGAGATCAAGATACTTGTGGAAAGATTAATGGCATCCCAGACCCAGTTAAATCTCCGGAGGGAATCCGCTGGAAGGGCTGGTGCTGACATGGCACTTACAGCCGTTCTGTCTTGGTACGAGGACATTTCACTCGATACGCTGATAAATTTGCGCACTGGCTCTCGTTTGGTTGAGGATCCAGAATTCGTCGCTCGCTTCCAAGCTCGTGCCTTTCAGCTGGTTGAGTACGCTGATGTGCACAATTGGATTGAAGGGCCGAGTTTTCTTTCTAATCTAGCGGATGACGTCGAGATTGAAGACGCCTCTGATGATGATTCGGCCAGCGAGGATGAGGCGGAGGGTGACTCGGACAACTCCCATGAGTCTAATGCGAGCTCGTATGGGGACGATGGTGCGCGATCATCTTCCAAGGGGACTGGGCACTCTCAAGCTCAAGCTAATGTTTCTCAGCAGCCCAGAATTTCCCCCGAGGCTACTATCGCTTATGTTGAAGGCGAAGTAACTTCGGCCGAGGCGCCATCTACCTCGGAGCGCCCCATTCCTGAAGATGCCCCTGCACAGGAGACCGAGGTTGCGCCGCCATCAGCCGAGATAGTCGCTCCTGATGCCCCCGATCATGTTGCTGGCCCTTAAGGGTGCTTTGGCCCTTTTCGCTGTTTATGTTCAAAGAACCTCTTAAGTTATTTCCAGTCCCCGGTATGCCGGGCGTATGATGTCTATGGAACAATCGTATTGCTTGTGATGCGAACCTTTTTGCTTTTTGCCGCTAAGGCATGAATGATGGTAATCATTATTACTTTGCATTATCCTGAGAGATCCTCATTTGTCGAGCTATGGAACTTTTATGTGTCTGTCGACAAATAGTCGATTATACCCACTAGTCCCCGAGTTATCACTTGGGCTATCGAGTTCTTGTGTGTGCTCAAAGAGTTACCTTGGACCATGTGGTCGTCTTCGAGTTGCAAACCGAGTCGCCGAAATATATTTCATGGGTTAATGCAGAGAATATTACGGTGTAATCCCTGAGTCATTGCTCAAGGCGCCGGGGTTTAATGCATGACCCCAGATAAGGGATAATACGGCGCAGTATGTGAGTCCCTGCCCGAGGTCTTGAAACTTAACATATAATTCGTGAATAAGAGATAACACGGCACAGTCCCCGAGTCCCTGGTCGAGGCGCCGAGGTTCAATACGTAACTTAGAATAAGAAATAATCATAGGGCAGTCCCCGAGTCACTGCTCGAGGCGCCGAAGTTTAACATATAACTCAGAATAAGGAATATCATAGGGCAGTCCCCGAGTCACTGCTCGAGGTGCCAAGGTTTAATACATAACTCAGAATAAGCAATAACATAGGGCAGTCCCCGAGTCACTGCTCGAGGTGCCGAGGTTTAATACATAACTCAGAATAAGAAATAACATAGGGCAGTCCCTAAGTCACTGCTCGAGGTGCCGAGATTTTAATACATAACTCAGAATAAGAAATAACATAGGGCAGTCCCCGAGTCACTGCTCGAGGTGCCGAGGTTTAATACACGGTTGATACTTGGACTTGAAGCGTCATATTACAACGCTCCATAGATGGCTCCTACGAGTAAAATGGACGAAGTAAAGCTATGTTCCATGGTATTTTCGATTCTTCTCCGGCTTTGTTTGTCTTGTTCTTTTCTGGTGACTGAGCATTGATTAGGTAATATGCATCATTGTGCAATGCTTTACTCATGATGAATGGCCCCTCCCATGGGGGTGATAGTTTGTGCATGCCGGTTGTGCGTTGCACTAGCCGAAGAACCAAATCTCCTTCTTTAAACACTCTTGGATTGACTTTCTTGCTGTGATATCATCGTAGGTCTTGCTGATAAATAGCTGATCTTGATAGTGCCAATTCCCTGGCCTCTTCTAGCAAATCGACATCGTCTTGCCGAGCTACCTCATTTACCTCAGCGGTTGCATACTGGGTTACTCTTGGCGAATCATGTATTATGTCGGCTGGAAGCACGGCTTCTGCCCCATATACCAGAAAAAATGGGGTATACCCTGTTGACCTGTTTGGGGTAGTTCTGAGGCTCCATAGTACTGCTGGTAGTTCCTCGATCCAGCATCCTGCCGACCTTTGCAGAGGTTCGACGAGTCGGGGTTTTATTCCGGACAATACTAGTCCATTTGATCTTTCTACTTGCCCATTTGATGCTGGGTGAGCCACCGATGCGACATCTAGTCTTATGTGTTTTTCTTGGCAGAATCTAGCAAAAGCCCCTTCAGCAAAGTTTGAGCCATTGTCTGTAATAACACTATGTGGATAACCATATCTCAAGATAATATCTTTGAGGAATTTTACTGTTGTTGGTCCATCACATTTTTTTATTGGTTTTACTTCAATCCACTTTGTGAACTTATCCACCATGACTAAAATGTGAGTTATTTCGCCTCGGGCTGGCTTGAATGGTCCCACCATATCCAAGCACCATACAGAAAATGGCCAAGTAATTGGTATCGTCTTTAACTCGTACGATGGCATATGTATCTTGCTGGCGTATCTCTGGCAACCATTACATTTTTCTACCAATTCTTTTGCCTCTTTCAACGCCGTCGGCCAATAAAATCCATGCCTGAATGCTTTTGCCACTAAAGCTCTGGACGAGGCGTGATGCCCGCATTCTCCCTGATGTATATCTAGGAGTATTTCCTGGCCTTCTGCCGAGTCAACACATCTTTGCAGCATGCTTGTGACGCTTCTTTTATACAGCTCATTGTTTATGATTGTATAAGCTTTTGCTCTTCTTACTGTTTGTCTAGCCAGTACCTCATTACTCGGCAAAATTGCATCCTTAAGGAAGGAAAATATGGGTTGCGCCCATGTCGGCATGATTTTCTCTGGGATAATTTCACTATCTATTTCCATATTTTCCGCCAACATAACAGCCTCGGATTTCTCCATATCCATTCATGCGATGGGCGGGTTCACTTTCGGAAATTCCGGGTTACATTCTTTGTCAATTTCCATTGGCATACTATCTTCTCTTGATTCTGCCGAGATATAAATGGACTCAGACTCTGGTGATGGTTCTATTGATGGTTTTCTCAGGTGCTCTAGGGCGATACCCGGGGGAATTGATTGCCTAGTTGATCCAAGTTTTGATAGCGTGTCTGCAGCGTCATTTTCTGCCCGAGGTATATGATGAAACTCACATCCATCAAAGTATCCACTGATTTTTTGCACATGGAATCTATATAGGGCCATATTCGCATCTAGCATGTCCCAATTGCCTGATACTTGCTGTACTACTAGATCTGAATCCCTGTAGCATAGGATCTGACGTATGTCAATCTCTTTTGCCACCTTTAACCCATGGACGAGTGCTTCGTACTCGGCTACATTGTTTGACGTGGCGAAATGTATTTGCAGCACATATTTCAGCTGATCTCTTTTTGGCAAAGTTAACACTATCCCTGCCCCCAAGCCATTCCTCAGCTTGGAACCGTCAAAGTGCATTGTCCAATAATTCGGATCTGGTAATGGCGGCTCATATTGTACCTCGGCCCAATCCACAAAGAAGTCTGCCACCGCCTGAGATTTGATTGCATCTCGCCTATCGAATTTCGGGGCATAAGGTGATAACTCGATTGCCCATTTTGCTATTCGGCCATTGGCATCTTTATTGCCCATTATCTCGGCTATGGGTGCTTCACAAATCACTTTTATCGGATGTTCCTCAAAGTAATGTTTAAGTTTTTTCGCCGACATGTATACTCCATAAGCCATCTTTTGGTAGTGCGGGTAGTTCTGTTTTGAGGCTGATAGTACCTCGTTTAGGTAATATACCGGCCTTTGTACCGACTTATCATCTTCATTCCGTTCCACGACAGCCACCGCGCTTACCACTCTGTTAGTGGTAGCTACATAAAGTAACATAGGATCCTTTGATAATGGAGAGGCCAGAATTGGTGTCGTGACCAACATCTTTTTTAACTCATGAAATATGTTATCTGCTTGCGGTGTCCAAATGAACTTATCAGACTTTTTCATCAGTTGATATAGAGGTAATGCCTTTTCCCCCAGCCGACATACAAATCGACTAAGCGAGGCCAGGCAACCCGTGAATTTTTGTACATCATTTAGACACCTCGGCAATTCCATTCTTTCAACTGCTTGTATTTTAGTTGGATTTGCCTCTATACCTCGGCTGGATACGAGAAAACCGAGTAATTTCCCAGCCGGGACACCGAAGGTACATTTTTCCGGGTTAAGCTTCATTCGGAATCTTCTCAGGTTTGCGAACGTCTGTCGAATATCATCCAGGAGTGTTTTACTTTCTTTGGTTTTTATAACCACATCATCCACATATACTTGCACATTTTTCCCTATCTGGTCATGTAGACACTTTTGCATGCATCTCTGGTATGTTGCTCCTGCATTACGCAGGACGAATGGCATGGTACGATAGCAATAAGCCCTGTATGGGGTAATAAACGCAGTCTTTATTTGATCGGCCGGATTTAATGGTATCTGGTGGAAACCATAATACGCATCTACAAATGATAACAGCTCACAACCAGCGGTCGAATCAATGACTTGGTCTATCCTAGGTAAAGAAAAAGGATCTTTGGGACACGCCTTGTTTAGGTTCGTGTATTGGATACACATTCGCCATACGACGGCTACATTTGGGTCATCCTTTTTATTTTTTACTAACACCCGATTTGATAACCAATCTGGATGAAGTACTTCCATGATTAACCCGGCCGCAAGGAGTCGAGCTATCTCATCCCCTATTATTTTTCTCCTGTCTTCGGCGAAGCGGCGGAGAGGTTGCTTCACCGGCCTTGCTCCTGGCCTTACATGCAAAGAGTGCTCAGCCAACTCCCTCGGCACACCTTGCAGGTCTTGAGTGGACCAGGCAAATATATCCCGATTCTCACGGAGGAAGTTGGTGAGCTCGCCTTCCTATTTGATATCTAGGCTGGCACCAATCGTGATGGTGCGCTCTGGGAACTGCTCATCTATCTGGACCTTTTTTGTCTCCTTAGTCGGCTGGAACGAAACACTTCCATGTGGGTTGGCTAATGTCGGCATATTCAGCTGTGCTGACTGAGCGAGGGCCGCTACCACCTGAATCCTTCTTTTTTTCTCTTGCAATCACCAATGACTCGGCCATGTTTGATCCGGCCGAGGCACATTCCATCGACTTCCTGTAATCTCCTGCTACTGTTATCACCCCTTGTGGTCCGAGTAACTTCATTTTCAAGTAAGTGATGTGGCAGCTGCTCATGAATTTGGCCAACGCTGGCCGTCCGAGTAAAGCATGATAGCAACTTTCTAAGTCCACCACTTCAAACTCCAAATTTTCCGCTCTGCAATTCTCCCTTGTGCCGAATAATACATCCACTCGGACTTTCCCAATGGGTTCGCACGAAAGTCCCGGCACTATTCCATGGAATGTTGTTCTTGTGGGCTGCAGCATATTCTGCGCTATTCCGAGTTTATGCATCGTATCTTTGTACATGATATTGATACTGCTCCCATTGTTGAAAATTTCACATTAATGCTGGGCCCTACAAATGTCAGATCTAGTACGAGTGCGTACGACCCTGGATACGGCATTATTTTTGGGTGATCCTTTATGCTCCAGGTTATTTCCTGATCTGACCAAGGCACATATCTTGGTACTGCCGGCATAACTGCATTTACTTCCATATGTCGGCGTTGTACACTTTGCATGTCTTGTTGTTCAGTTATGAACACACAATATGACTGATGATGTTCCATGTAATCATTACGTCCATTATTTCCGGGGTTTGTCCTTCCATCCTGACCTTGATTCATTACTTGATGCACTGCATCTCTTCGGTCCGAGTTATCATACCTCGGGGGAGGAGGGGTAACATTAATTGTTGTGCATTCGCCCCAGTCAACTGTGGCTGTTGCTGCTGATACGCTTGATGAGAAGGCACTTGCATGCCCGCGGGGTTCCCCATTGCATTTTTCATCCAGGCGCATTGCAGAGTTGTATGATTAGCCGGATTGGCTGGGTTTGGAATGTGAAATTTACACGGTTGATCCAACATGGATTCAAATGTGTACTTCGGCCTTTCCTGCCACTGCTTCTTCTGTTCCGGTGTCCACTGTCTTTTCCCTTCATTCCTTGGTGTCCATTGCTGAGGACCATTTTTCTGCCGCTGACTGTTTCCGTGACTCGGCTGATCTTGCACTACCGCTGCCACCTGATTGGAGGCGTATCTGTAATCCGGTCTTTCCTCTCTTCTTCTACCTCTGAACTCGTTGCGTCTCGATGATCCGGCTGCATCTCTTGCATATTGATCCTGATGCTCTCGATGTTCTGCCGACGTCAGTTCTGGTTGTGTCGGATCCCCCAAAGCATATGAATCTGCTATCCTGATGGTTTCTGTCAAGGTGGTCGGCATACCTCTTTGCAACCTCTGCCACAAAACACTGGCGTATCGACGGCCTTGAGCGAACCAAGCTATCGTTTGAGACTCTATAACTCCTTCACATGAGTTTCTAAGGTTACACCACCGAGTCAAGAATTCTCTATCTGTCTCATTTGGCCTTTGCTTGCACATAGCAAGCTGTTGCGGCCTGTTTAGTCTTTTGTAAGTACTGGTGAAGTTGCTGACAAACATCTCTTCAAAATCTAACCAACAGTTGATACTACCTGCTGGCAGATTGTTTAGCCATACTCTGGCTGGTCCTTCTAGCATATGCGGGACATATCTTACCGCCCATCGCAAGTTTCCACCAGCTATCTTTACTGTCGTAGCATAGTCAATTAACCAATCCTGTGGTTTGGTGCTCCCATTGTATGTTTTCGTGCCCCTCGCCAGCTGAAAGTTTGGCACTGGTGGCTCGCCCATGATCCGAGGTCCGAAACATGCCGAACCTGGCGGACCCTGCTCCTCTAACAACTCGGACCGGTACAACCTATCCAGCTTTAATCTTGCATCATCTGATGGAAAGTTTCTGTACATGATTCTATCCTGCATTCCATAATGGTTATTTCCACCATTCCCTGCATATTCCATATCTGAGTAACCTTCATTGTACCTCTCATTTGCCTGATTTTGGTGAGCTGGTCTTACTTCTCGTTCTTGCCGAGGTTCATACCTCTGCTGAGGATTGGGCGGCGGGTCCCTCCTTCCTTCCGTCGGGATATCGTTCTCACGATTCCCCCTTCCAAGGTCTCCATTACCTCGGCTTCCGTTGCCTTTGTTGGCACGGCCGGGGTTTCTCTCACCACTGTTACCTCGGCTCCCATTGCCTCTGTTCTCATTGACTTTTCCGGCTACTGCCGGATCATACGGAACAATTTGCTTATTTCTTTTTCCTGAAGTTACTGCTCTATCTTTTCGTGCGTTCTTTCTGGGTGAGGATGCGGCTGCCACCGATAGGGCGGGCGCTGCTCCAGCCGAATGAACCATACGCGAGGCTCCCGGTCTTGCCGGGTCAGCCCTAAGCATTTCTTCATTCTGCTGGTTCGCAATGCGTACCAGCTCATTCACTCTTTCTTGTTGTTTCTACCGGGCTTCGCCGGTTAATCCTTCTAACTCCAATGCTGCGGCATTTGTCGCCCTTAGGTTCTTTTCCGGGGTGCTATACCTCGGCAAGCCTAGTTCGACTGAATCTGCCTTATGAGTCTCATGCTCTTTGTTGATATCATCCATGAGGTTTTTCCCTCTCAATCTTAATTCATCTACCCGCTCTGGGGCAACATCTAGCTTATTTGCCTTAGCATATTCTCACACGGTCCTCTTCAAGGACTCCCGCAAAGCCGACACCTTTTTTGCTTCTACCAGTACTTTCTGCCTAGTCTCTTCTAACTCAGCCTAAGCATTAGCCGGATCAAGTATCGGCGCTACAAGCGTGGTCAGATTATCTATAGTTGCCTGGAGAATATTTTCTGGTCTTTCCAGTGGTGGCCATCTTACCCTCGGTGCCTTCGGGGTCGTCTCCTGCACCTCGGCTGACTTGGCTGCTGACGGATCTACCTCGGTGGGCTGTGGAGCTGCCTGCTTCGTGGCCACCTGTCCTCCCGTCGTCGGGTCCTTGCTTGATCCAGCGCCTGCTGCTGCCGCCTGTACCCCGGCTGCGACCATCACCTCGACGCTGCTGACGGGGCGTTCTCCACGCGGACCGTTTGCGGCACTGAGGGGAGGATCTCCTGCATCAATAACCTGGTGAGGATAAACATATGATGTGTCGACGCTGATGTAGATCTGGTGCATGCCCAGGTTGATGAAGACGCCATTGCACGGAGGAGCTTTTCTCCTGTAGCTGCCTGCGTTATCGCTGACATAGTCACAGAGATCAAATCTCTGGACTAAGCCAGAGACAACGCGCTCGCCGGTATGGATGAAGTTTCCCGTCTGGATCTTGACTCCAGCTAGCACCGCTGCTTGCCCCACGGTGGGCGCCAACTATCGTGGTTGTGGCACGGCAGATGCCATGGGTAGGCTAAAGTATGGGGCCAATGGATGCTAGAGGGATCCTGGGAGGGAAGATGTAGTGATTTCTACACTCAAATGACTAACATCAAGATCTTTCTTTCTCCTTACAAGAAATACAAGTGCTCCTTGAGCTGTTAGTAGGAAGAAGACTAATATACGATCCCTACGGCGTAGAGTGAATCGATCCCCCCTCGGGATCCCGCGTCTCCCCTTATAAAGGGGTGCCTTGGCTCCTCTAGGGCTGACGTGGCAAGCATATTCAAGGAATATGCTTCTCCCAAGATAGTAACTCGGCGACCTCCTTTCCGTGTCCCCCTTCTAACGACGGCAAGGTTCCAGAGAACCCCACCTGCGCGCCTCGGTCTCCATGACTGTCACCTCCGTGACCCCCTTCTGCCCTTCTGCTGCTCTGCTCCTTGTCCTTTGTGCTTGGCTCCGTTTAGATTCTCCCTAGCCCGTGACTTTGGTTTGACTATAGGCACTTCCTTCTCCTGCAAGCTTCACGTTATTCAGCCCTGTCTCGCATAACTCGGCTCGGCCTTCACCTGCATTCAAGTTATTCGGTCTCAATGGGCCGACTTAACTCGTATGTCGGCCGGGTAAGGCATTGCTCCTTCCGTAGGTGTCATGGCCGTGCTTATCTCGGTCGACCTTTACATGACTCGGCCGATATCATCAGTAACTCGGCATATGACAAGGGAGACTCCTTTTATCTTCCCCTGTCTTGACCCTATCCGGGGTCACCTCCCCAACAATCATATTTCTTGGTTGTTATTTGTCTTTTATACTTGTGACATTTTAGATCTTGTGGTAAATATCATAACAAGATCTAATTCATCAAAAATGAATTGCGTATGGAGATCTTATTGCGTTTTTTATATTGAAGGTTTTACCGGTTCTTCACCTAAGGAGGTTTCTCAACTCTTTATTATTGGTATTTACTCCTATTTTTGACTATGATGTTTAATGAATTATCTTGTAAAGCTTGTTGTACTATTCGAAATGAGCCCTAGTTCATCGAAAATGGAGTTCGAATGCAAAAGTTATGGTCATTTTTGTATTGGTCTTTCTGCTAGTTTGCAAGACATGAGTCTCCAGTGTTGTCTCTGGACTGAATATAGAGAGGTACCACTTTGTCCCACGAATTGAATGGGTGCACCGGAGTCTCCAATCCCATTCCGAAGACTCTGGATCGGGCGATTTTTGGGCCTAACGGTGCGATTTATAGGGACCTATTTAAGGGCCCCTTCCTCCCCAATGGAACCCTAACCGTTGTTGCAAGTTTTCCCCTCCATTGTTGACCTTCTTGAGCTTGCTATCACTCAATCCATCCATCGGTTCTTACATATTTTTGAGAGAAAATAGAGAGGATATCTAGATCTACACTTATATCAATCAATCTCTCCTCTAAGTGAGGCAGACCTATTGGATCTTGATCTTGGAGCCTTTTGGGGATTTCCTCTTGTGTTCTTGCTCTCTTATTCCCTCATAGGCTTTTGTATCTTTGGTAAAATTTGGGGGTAAAGGATTTGATCACTTCTTGTGTTGTTGCCATTTCATTAGGTGCATCAATTTGAGTTCTCCTCGGGATTCAGTTGGGTGAAAGTGAGAATCTTTTACTCTTGGGTTCTTGGAACCCTAGACGGTTTGTTGAGGTGTTGTGGATTTCTTGGGGCCTCCATTTAAGGTGTGTAGCTTTCCCCAAGCTTTTCTGGGAGCCTCCAATTGAGTTGTGGATATTTCCCCAAGCTTTGTGCGAGGTTTCGGTTGCCACCGAGAAGGTCACCGCATAGTGGAATGAGTACTCACCTTGTGTGGTGTGTGCTAGAGGAGAAGAAGGTGAGCCTTAGCGGTGCTTGGGAGACCTTGTGTGGCCCCAACACCTTTCCAACGGAGATGTACTTCCCTTAACAATGAAGGAACTCCGAGAACTACATCATCGTGTGTCCTTGTGGTATCTCTATACCCGAGCTCTTTACTTACGCACATTACATTGTAATAGCCTTTGTGGTTGAAGTATTATATCTTGTTATCACCTTGTTGATTGTCTTACTTATCATAAGTCGTTGAGGGCACATAGTTGAACCTTAGCATTTTTAGTCTTTTGTGCTTGATAAGTTAAATGCTAGTTTTCCGCACTTATTAGAGCCAAAATTATAATATTTTTAAAATGCATATTCACCCCCTCTAGGCGACATTCTTGTCCTTTCACACGTCATACACATTGCTTCCACTCCACGAAGTTCTATCACTTCTTAGAAGAGGTGTTCTGCTCCTATCGTTGCAATCGAGCTCTCGGCGGATCTAATGTTGCTCCACGGTCAGAATGTTCATTCCATTGTGCATTTCGACAACGATCTGCGAAGCGCGATAGGTCGCCTTTTCGCAGAGGATCGCAACATTCCTGCCTATGCTTTCTCCGAGGTCGGTGTTTCGGCGAGAAGATCTACATGGGTTTTCTCCATGTCGAGATCGGCTTTCCACCTTAGTAGTGTAGGTGCCTTTGTGTTTTAGTAGTGTCGGTGTGTGTTTGTCCTGTTTTACTTGTGTGTATTCGTTTGTAACGTCATTGCACACTTGGAATGGATATGCGAATCAGTTTTCCGTGTCGGTTGATACCTTCTATCCGGATTACGGATGTAGTATAGTAGATTTTCCCTAGTATACCTAGGTTTAATTGAACCTTGGGAAACAACACTAACAGGAATAAAACTAAGAACACGTCTACAAGACTTTGTTTTTCGTTTTACATGTGTTTACCGGACCAATCTAGTTTACTTTATATTGTGGGTTGATTTAATGGATGGAGATAGGCCAGGATTGAAGATCCACCTACAGCTGCATATTATATGGGATAAAAGATAATAATAATCATAGTCATGTGTAATGTTTCAATAGAGATAATCTTTGTGGGCAGCACATCCTAATATACTAAAGCCCCTACGAGCAGTAGGCATATCGATAGCCTTTTGATACAACCAGTTGTACCATGAGCACCAGGTTACAAACAGTTATTAAGTGATAAACATAGATCAAAACCTTAAGAAGAGATGTTTCTGTTGATATCGAATGGGTCGCTAAGAAAAGACCATACAGCCCTTTGTGTCACTGGGTTTCCTATGAGATCACCGCTAGACAAGTATCTCACCTCAAGCCTTGATCGATCTCTGGGGTCTTGGGTACATACAAGTCCAAAGATCGAGGAAAGAGATAAAGAAACAAAAGATACAAATCTCTCTTTCAAACAATACATAATACTCACATAGATTAGATACGCATATTGCTGCGAGATTTCTCCCCAACCCGCAGCCCGTGAGGACGACTCACTCATAACAATAAGATCAAGGATAGAAAACATTGTAAAAAATACTTAGACTGAAGTCGAATATTCTTACAATAGCCACCAAATCACAAGGAGATCTCAAGTAAAAAGTAATGGCTATGGCTAATGGACAAGATGGGGGATGGAAGGGATGAACTATGGTGTGGATCCCCTTTGGTGGTGTTGTGATGTGATCTGAGAATGGTGACCCTCTGCACGGCGGATGGGATATCAAAATATATAGGCGCCTTCACGATAGTTGTAGGGTTTGACAAGACGGAATCACCGCCATCTCGTACGGGCGGGCCGTACAGGCGGTCTGCGCCTGTACCAGTCTCGTTATGTCGACTGGAGCCTGGCAATAGCTCCAGGATTACTTGGTCATCAAAACTTCCTCAAAATCTTCATTTATCACCCCAGATTTTGCAATAAAAGTGTGATTTCCTACGTAACACAAATCAAAGCAAGGTTTTGCATATCTTTGCAATAATTAGTCATTAGTGGCAAATCAAGAGAGATTATTGTTAATTGCTTGAGAAAAACAGTGTTTAAATACAGAGAAAAATGACGATTTTTGGAGCCATCATCGGTATTCGGTGTTTGCGCCGAATGCGAAAGACAAAAATATTCGCGTGGTATCTGCGTCGTGGGGTGAATCAGACAAAAATACAACCTTGTTAAAAGGAATTGGCATGGAAGTAAGCAATGTGTTTGTTGTCATCGCGATAAGAAAATTAAGCATTTATTCTTCTAGTGCAATTTTGCCCGATCTATATGGCCAGTCATCCAAGTATCTTGTGGGTTGTATCCTCCTCGTAATGTTGCCAACATATTTGGCAATTGGATGCATGGGATTGAATGCAAGTTTAGAATCCTTCATACGGTGAGATAATTTGTCGTTATTTCGTCACTTGGACTATATACAAATGACAAGGTTTTTAATAATAAAATGTTTTCTCTTTTGCAGGTTATATACTGATGCATCACTATACTTCATTTATGAAATACTTTACAACATGTGGAGTTTCATGAGCTGTTTATGGAGGTCTGTACACACATGGAGAATATGCTGAGGGATGTTTGTAACCGATATGGATTGTCGTGTCATCTTAGGATTTCCCTACATCTCCTTAGATGTTATGCAGTATTTGATGATTCCAAATATTTCACCCCTTTTACTTTATTTTTTATGACCAGACATGTTGTTGGCTGTGTGCATCCTAGTTATTCAGATCTCAGGTATAATATTTAAACCTTTTAAGTAATATAGCGTCTATTTCCAAAAAAAAAGATATGGTCGTAATAATGAGATTATTTCCCATGCGTTGAGTGATTGCAGTGATGTCCTAATAATTAGGGTGATTGAGTAGATAATATTCTATTATAATTAGGGTGATTGATTAGATAATATCCCATGATAATTAGGGTGATAGTACTCCCTCCGTCCTAAAAAGGATGTCTCAAGTTTGTCTAAACTTAAATGTATCTAGACACTATTTAGTATATAGATACATCCAAATTCAAACAAACTTGAGACATACTTTTTTAGGATAGAGGGAGTATATAATATATCCTAATAATACATGTATGCATTTTATGGTTAAGAAAGTTATTTGCATGCATGGATGGTGTAGTGTAGTGGACGATTATGATTCTCTGAATGTTCGGTACACGATGTTTAAGGTGATTTGATAGTCCTGACTGTCCTAATGTTTGATTCTAAAAGTGATCCAACTCTAATTTAATAGTAAAGATATTTTAGAAGTATAAGCACGATTTATTTCCCTTGTCAATCTTGAACTATAAGGCACTACAAGAAATTTCTTGAACTACAAGACACAACAAGAAACATGTTGGTTCATGGCATTTTTCTAGGAACGGTCTCAAGAAAAATCACATATGGAAACCGGTGACGGTTTCTACCTTTTCAGTATGGATCTGCTTCAGGCCCATCAATCCACATAAAACAGCGATCCTAAATGGAATTTAAGTGGCCCACCTAAAGATAGCAATGACACCACTTTGTGCCCTTAGAACATTAGTTGTTTTGGGCCTGCCAAAAGTGAGCTTGCTCGATACCCATTTCGTATAAAACTAACCCTAGGTACATCTCTCATCTCCCTCTCTCAACCGCCGTCACAGCTCCTAGATCCAGATCGCTTCCTCATATGCCTCCTTCCCTCCACCAACGTTATCCACAAATTCCCCTCTAGACTCCCCAAATCCGATTCGAGATCTAGACACACGAGCTCCATTCTCGTTTGCGATCAAACCAATCTTATTCTGCTAGAGAATAGAAACGGTGTGACCATGCATGGCTGGTGTTCTATTGTGCGGCATGATTGTGCAAGATATAATTTTGTACCATATTATACAATTTGTACCTATCCAAAAATACATATTGGGAATTCCTTGTCGAAAATTACAATGTACTTAACAAGAGGTTCTCTTTTCATCTCTTATTTGCGTGTTCTCGTTTTATAAATTTTATATGTAATTCTCTGGAGATTTTAACATACACGTTTCCGTGGTAACTATGGAGTAGCCTTTAGTTGAAGTTTATGTTCTAGGTATTATTTTTGTTTCTTTCCTTTTTTTTAGCACATCTTGAAGTTCTGGATTTGGTACCTAGCGCACACATATTTTTTCTCACTTTCTCATCAATTATTAGATTTTTGCCTCACTAAATTAGCCTATTCCATTGACCTCCTTACTGCTATCCTCCTCCCATCATGGGCCGACTTCTCCGTTGCACCACCTCTCTGATCCTTCCTCCCCTTAAACCCTCCACACCCTATTTACAAATTTATATTTGTCTAGATCTAAGTATTGACATCTGTGAAACTTGAATCAACTGTGTGATGTGTGTTTCTAGTTTTTTAGGTTCATTTATTTTCTATCATCGCTTTGGCATGGCGCAGGCTGAGTACATGTACTTTTATCTCAACACCGACAGGATTGCACTCCCCGTTGATAGCAACAATGATGGAACAAAAAAATGTGTTCTGTGATGTTTGCTTTCTTTGTGTTTGATAGGCAAGATTTGGATGCAGAAAGTGGATAGTATATGGAAAGCTTTTAAGTTGGTAAGATACTCTATTGTACTAATTTTATAGGTTTTTTATCTCATTTTCAATGAAGATGGAGAATAATAATGTTCTTTTTATTGTTCCATGTATACTATCAGGCGCCTCCATAAGGTAAATTAAAGTTCTTTGCACATTAAGCCATTGCTTTTTGGATGCATGTTTTTGTGTGAGTTTGTTTTACAGCAAAAAACACAGTGAAGTAACGTGGAGGTAGGATGAGTTGATTCTCACGCAATACATGGCTACATGGTGCTAGACTATTTTTGTATCCCGCAGTTCACACACATCTTCGTTGTAGTAAGTTTCTATACTATTTTCTCTTCCCTATTCATGTGTAATGTGTCGATACTATTTGTCATAATATACTTAGAGTAACTATTTGATTTGCCTTAAAAAATATTAAGATGGATTGATTGTACACTCACTTGGTAAGAAGGAATGAACACCTACTCTTATTAAATTTGAGGCAATTGCACATGTTTCGTGATTCAGAGCAACAACATATTTTTCTTTTTTCCCTTTTTTTTGAAATGAGGATGCAACCTCGGGCTCTGCCTCAATAGATGCACATAACCCTTTTTATTGCAACATCGTATTTTCTAGAGGTATATCTGTTTCACTTCACTTTAGTTCTCCAATATTCCTAGAATAAGTAGACCGGTGGCTCAACATTCAGTCAAATGTCACCATGGTTTTAACTTTTTACATATGTGCTTACACCTTCTTTTGGACACGTTCATAACTATCAAGTTTCTAAGGATGGGCCATATTTATCATATCATAAAAACATATATTACATGCCCAAAAGTTGGTTGTATACATCACTCTCTATTTCTGAAATCTATATAAATGCTCTAGTATCATTACTGCGGAGCAAAATTTATTAGATTTTTGACAGTTAAAATGGTTTTTTGTTTGAAAAGGAAAGTATATATCTTTAAAGAAATTTTACACAGTTTAATCATGCATTGCAAAAAAAGACAAATAAAAAAGGGACGAGACAAATTACCTAAGAGAAGTGACTTCATTTTCTGGTGATCTTCAAAGAGTCCGCGACAACGATGGTGGAAAAGTTGGCTTCTAGGCAAAGTTGCATGCCAGCCGTTTTGTAGTCTAGTCTCGCGTCGGAACCTAATTACATAAGGTGTTGATGCAGCAACATCACAACCAAGATGAGAATGCCTCTAAAAACAGAGATGAAAATATTTGACTTGTTACATAGTGCATCTCTCGCAGTATTTGAGAAGGCTTGTCCTTCTTCTCGAACCCACCTTTCAGACTATCGGGGCCAGACCTGATCGGGGCTCCTTTTCTTGACTGACGGCACTAGACAAACAGGAATGAGGGAAAATGTTTTAAATAAGATCCAGCACTTGTTATGACCCAACACTTCTTTAGAATACTAACACTCAGACGAATTTGGTCATACTTGGTCGTGATTAGCATATTATCTTGAGACTTGAGAATAATATGATCTAAGAAATACTGGCCTATAGTAGTTTGCTGTAAGTAGATACATAGTAATTTAGCAGGAATCCAAAGGTATAGACGCCGCATCCACCAGAAACAAAAGCGATAAGGAGCTCACCTGGTGGTACTAAAATCCACCCCTGCATCTGCGGCCCAACGGGGCATCGGCGATGTCGGCGCAGACACCGGGGCATCGGCCATGTCAGCGCAGACACCGCTCTTGTCCGAGGCGACAACCATCTTGCCACCGGAGAAGACGTTATTCGTCTCCAGCACGACGACATCCTCTGTGCCGAGACCGTTCATAACCAGGGCAGCGCCCAACTCGGCATTGTTGTCGCTGCCCTCAGACACGTCCACCTTCTTCTCGCCAATGGCACTTTTTTGGGCGACAACCTCCACAACCGAAGGCACAACTATTCTGCGGGGAAGCACTGCACTCCACATCGTCGTCTCTCCTGCAACTCTATGAGGATAAATCCATCTTTGATTCTTACAAGGTGGCTAGAGGGTGTGTGACAAAACAGGGTAGGGTATATTTTTGATCGAGGCTCCGTGTGCCAAAAAATGAGATAGATCGAGGAATCAAAGTATAAAGAAAGTGTAGATCGGATATGAAAGCCACCGATTCCTGGAATTGGAAGGCGCCGAGGAATAAATCATGGGAGGGGGTAGAAGCAAGGACGGGCTGGCCATGCATGGCTGGCGCCGTCCGTCCGAGCAAAACCAAAAGGAGGGAGAAGTAAGGGTTGCGGCAGCCCCAATTTTTTTTTTAAAGTACTCTCGTGTTGCCTCCCCCGCTTGAGCCCGCTCCAAATACCATCTTAATTGCCTTTGTCAATTTTTTCCATCTACCAAATGCTGGGGAGAATGTTGCACATGATCTTAATCATGCGATAGAGAGAGAAAAGAACCGACGAAAGCAATTAAAATCGAATTTTGTGTGAAGCATTGAAGCGGGGGAGACAACGTGAGAGTGCTTTAAAAATAGGGGCCACCATTGCTATTACTCCCTCCCCCTTTTGTCTTTGCTCGGACACGTGGAGCCAGCCATGCATGGCCAGCCCGTCCTTTCTTCTACCCTCCTCCCATGAATTATTTCTCAATGCCTCCCAATTCCAGGAATCGGTGGCTGTCATATCCGGTATCCACTTTATTTATACTTTGATTTTCCAATCTATCTCATTTTTTGCACACAGATCCTCGAGCAAAAATCTTCCCTCCTCCATTTCCTCCACAACCCTCTAGCCACCTCGTAAAAATCAAAGATGGATATGTCCTTGTAGAGTTACGACGGCAACGACAACGTGAAGAACAGTTCCTCCCCGTAGACTACATGTGCCTCCAGTGTGGAGGTTGTCGCCCCAAAAAGCGGCATTGGCGAGAAGGCAGGGCCGGCTCTATGTTTTGCGGGGCCCTAGGCGAAGTTCACAGAAAAGGCCCCTAAAGCTTATGCATATGTAGGCATATTTAGAGATATAGACATATATTGTATTCACTTTTACTTGCAAAATATTAAAAGTTAATATCTAATTATACATTTTAGTCTCAAAAATATAACAAGTAGCATTTCTGCTATTTTGATAATCTAAAATAAGAAATACTCCCTCCGTCCAGAAATAACTGACTTGGGTTTATCTAAATTTAAATGTATCTATATACTAAAATAAGTCTAGATACATTCAAATCTAGACAAACCAAAGTTAGTTATTTTTGGACGGAGGGAGTAATTATAATGGGAAGTGAAAAATAATGCTTCAAAAGCTTCCAGGGGTGGAATCAGCACCTTAAATTGTGAAAGAATTGAATACATTACATAAAAAATTAAATATAGAATCCAAATATTTTCTTCACGATTGGCTAAAGGGCATTTGAATTCCATAAAATCAGAAAGATTGAACATACCATGGGCAGCAGCGGGCACGTGCGAGCGAGGCCAAGACTAGTTCGTTAGTTGATTTAATTTAAAAGAAGCAGCCGGTCAAGGACATGATTCAGGGGTTGGGAATATCGTCCTTACAGGTGATCAATCGGCAGGGGAGATCGATTGGGATCGTCCAGATCAGAGCAACTGCTGCGGGTATTCAAAGACGAAGAGCTAGAAGGAGATCAGATCAGGAAATCGATCGCCGGCCGCCGGGGACTGTGCCTATCGATGGCGTGCGATTGATGACTATGTCGTGCGTCTCAGTTGAGACTGCTGGGCTGGGCCTTTTATTGTAATTTTTTTCAGACAGATGTGTGTAAGAGTATAAGAAGTATGTAGATATGGGCCCCCTCCAGGCTTGGGCCCTTGGCCTTCGCCAAGGTCGCGATGGGCCAGAGCCGGGCCTGCGAGAAGGTGGACGCGGCTAAGGGCAGCGACGATGATGTCGAGTTGGACGTTGCGCTGGTGACGGACGGTCTTGGCACCGAGGAGGGCACTGTCCTAGAGACAAATGACTTCTGCTCTGGTGGCGAGATGATTGTCGCCTCGGACGGGAGAGGTACCAGCGTCGAGTTTGTCGATGCCCCGGTGGGGAACATTGCTGATGATGTGAAGGGCGTAGTCGTGGCCACTGGGCCGCAGATGCAGGGGGTGCCTTTTACCGCTACCAGGTGAGCTCTTACTCCCTTTCGCCTTCTGGTAGATGCATACTTGGACGTTTACATCTTTGAGTTTCCTTAAAAATACTATATATCAACTTGGAGGAAACTAATATAGGCAAGTATTTTATTAGATCAGATTATTCTCAAGAATATGCTAATCGCAGCCATGTAGTATCAATAGATTCGTAGGAGTGTTAGTATTTTAAAGAAGTGCTGGATAATAACACGTGCTGGATATTCAGTGCCATCGGTCAAGAGAAGGGCAAGTGCCTTCTCAAATACTGCGAGAGATGCATACTTGTACCGGGTGATATTTTCCTCTCTGATTTTCCTTAGAGGCAATCTTGTTTTGGTTGTGGTGTGCTGCATCAACACTAAGAAATTAGGGTTTGGAGCTAATCAGCCAACCCTCTATTTTTCTGTGGTATCGGTGGTGTCGCTTCCAATGCATACTGATACTAGAGAGTGAAACCTTTATATAGACTCTAAATTCCAGATATTTCAATCGGTTTTCCAGATAGGACTCGTGAATTGTTAAATCAAGCACAATAACTAATAGTCAGTTATCGAGCATATTACTGTTAATCAATTAAGTCCCGAGTCATGCGTCGAGTCTGAATTCAAAATCAAACACGCAATATTTAACAATCCATAGAGCCAATCCTATGGACAACCTGGTATTCCACTTTATACTATTCTCGTGTATAATTCTAGCATATTCATATTCACTCTGTTTAGCATAGCCGTACCGGCTTTCTTAAGTACAATTTTGCATCAATTATTCCCTATTGTTTCCATGAATATTTTCACGTCGAGGTTCTGATTTCGGGATTACAACAATGTAGTGAAATATAAATATTACAAGCCACAAAATCTTACATCTCCCCCTTGGCTGAAAATATTTTTTCTAACAAAATTAATTCTCATGCTATTAACATGGTCAAAAGGTAATTCCTTCCCTAGATGCACTCATGTTGGATGTAAACTTCATGAAATTTGGAGTCATATTATCATAAAGTAACAAATTATGATGCACCTTCCACAACCATAATTATATGAAATTAATTCCCTCAACTCATGCCTTCCTTTAATGCTTAAATCACATAAAAGTATTCTCTTTCATAAAGAAAGATCATTTAAATTCCGTTTCCTTTATACATTATGAAAACCTGCCAAAATAATGTTATAATCGTAACATAAAAATATAGATTACCTTTCATCGTGATCTATTGCCAAACATAACATCACTGTATCCATGTAGCTAAAAATTGCGACCATCAAACAATAATGAATAATCCATGATTCCTCGACATTGCGCCATAAACATTTCCTATGATTCCAACAATCTTTCTAGGATTCACCTTACACATGCTAATAATTCCAGGAAGTGTAAGTTACAGTGCTAATCAAAATAATAAAATTTACACTGGCATGGCTAAGATCACGTCGCATGAATAATGTCCCAGAATGATTATGGGCTGGCAATTATTCTTCATGGGGAGCTCAAACATAATTTCTCACATGGTATAATTCCCTTTATAAAAGGTACTTGATAGGTTCGTAGTTTTCCATGGAAAGTCATTTCAAAGCATTCTCTATGTAACCCCACTTCCAAAAAACAGGAAGCTTTTAACATATCTTCCATAGGAAAGTTAGAGGATAACCAAGTTTTCACTTCCATCAATGTGATACTTTGTAAATAATAAGAGCATCGTTAGCACAAGTAGAAACAACACAAAACAATTCACACTAACCTTTGTATATGATAAAATTCCACCATTAATCAAACCATATGACCTGAAATACCATTGATGTGAAACTTGTTCCAAGATCAAAAATTGATCTATTAAATTAGCAAACCCCGTACTTCTTCCCACTTTCTCTAAATTCCATAGAAGCAACAAACTATTCCCATAGGAGAAAGAGTTTCCACAAAGTATAAACATTTCCTGTATGTAAAGAATTTAACAAGCCTAGAATTATGATTACCACTAAGCATGTCGGTAATCTAATGGAAGTTCTAAGACTGGCCTTGTGAAGCATAGACAATGTCTATCCGTCAGTTTTTTTCTCCTTGGAGACATTTTCATGGGGTCTGGAGAAGTTCTAAGACTGGCCTTGTAAGGATAATCCCGATGGGACCGTTTCGATCTTGCTCACCAAGCCGTCCTTTTATAAGCTTGAAAATACTTTATTTATTTATTTTTTTAAAACAGTAAAACTCATCTAGCTAAGAGTTTCTACAGCAATTTGACATCCCTCGAATCTGTCCTCAAACGCTGTAGATCAACATGGTAATTTGGATCCATCGCTAATCCAATTTTCTTCCTTAATCGCGTTAAACGGGTCAGAGTCACGTTGCAGGGCTGTTGCGAGAAAACCTATACACAGGCCAGGTCGGCGCCTATCGTGCGTCGCACACCCGAGTTTGCGCTATGGGACGATCTAGTCGGCGGCTGTTTCTCTTCTTCTTTTTTCCGTTTTCCTTTTTCTTTTTTGTATTTATTTTTTCTATTTCTTTTACTCATTGTACTTTATACGAATTTATTTTTTCAAATGCATTTTTTTGAAAAATGTTCAGATTCGAAATTTGTCTAGATTAAAACTGTTTAATTTCGACTTTTTTCAAAATTCGACATGAGTTTATTTTCAAAATTGTTCAGATTCAAAATTATTCAAATCTGAAAGTTGTTTGAATACTAAAAAAGGTTTTACTTTTTAAAAAAATTCAGATTATAAATGTTCAAATTTACAAAAGTTTATTATTTGAAAATGTTCAGATTTTAATTTATTATTTAATTTTCAGAAACGAAAAATATGTTATGGAGAATTTTTTTTTTTTGAAAAAAATCCAAATTCTGAGAAAAGGAAAACAAAACTCATCTAGATAGGATCTTCTATCATGACAGCGCCGCCAAGCTCTCTGTTTTCCAGCCGGTTGCGGCGTGCTCGACTGCCTGGAGATGGTGTTCAGCCGTAATCCGCGGCGGATTATTCCCGCGATTCCCCTATAGTTGCAGCCGATTGGTTCCGCGGTTCCTTGAGAGAGCAAGGACCTGGAGAAGATCTGTGACGCATTCCATGCTGCTCATAGTATTTTGGTACGCTATTCTTGTTGAATAATGTTTTCTGTAATCGTACCGTTTCCATGTGTGTAATGTTTATGTAACAAATCTCTCCTAGTCTTAGGCCTCCTTCCTGATCGCTAGGATCACCTTCCCTAAACGTGCGGCACCTCCTTGCCCACGATCTGTATTGGCACCATTTGTACCCGACCCTCCGATGAATACAATCAAGCATTGAGTTACAATTCAGCTTGGTATCAGAGCCTGCTTTCCCATGTCTTCTTCTTCCTCCTCTCCGGCCACCATGCCATCCACGCCTCCAGCGCTCAAGCTCCTCCTCTTCTCAACCATGTTGATACAGATCCCTCAACTCCCCTACAACAACGCATACCAATGCCCCGAGCCCCACCAACCCCTCATGCCACTGATCCTCTTCACTTCAGTGGTTTTTTTGAATCCTTGCCGGTCATGCCGCTCGCCCGTGAGTAGCCTGCTCTCCTGCGGTGACTAGCATACCACTGCATGTGTAGTATACTATAGTTGTTGACATGATATCCATAGAACACCGTTCCGTAAATATCACATCCCTCAGAGTGGTACAACAGAAACATTGTGGGTCCATATTACAAACATACACACATTATTATTATTACAAACCATAAGTTCAAGACTTCGAGAAGATTCAACTTACAAACCAAAATATAAAGTGTTTCAGTGGAATTTAAAAGTAACAACTTCAACTAAGAGTTGAGCTCAGCAGCTTATTCTATATGGTTCATGCTGCTCGGCTCCATCAGTTACTATAAACTAGAGCACTAGTTTGACTCGTTGCCATCTACTCCATAGAGGAGTTCGTAATCCACTCCTTCAACACCTCCTGACAGGTCAGGCTCCTCGTAGAACACATCTTAGCATTTTGCTGCATACATAGGTGTACCTTCGGGATCTTCAGAGTCTAAGCAAGGGATCAAAGGAAAGCGTGAGTAATAGCGTTACCCAGTAGGTTCATTATATGCAAGGTGGGAAGTTTGATGCTTTATCTACCACCTTGGACTATAAGTCCTTGGCACTATGCAATTTTTTATAAATCTTTCTTCAAAGATTGATTTTATCCTGAAGAACTATGACCATCAGCCTTCACAGGTTGACCAAAACTTTTATGGAGTTCCTTTCCTGCCGCGTTCGTAGCTCCTTTCCGGAACAGGGAGTAACAAGTTACAGTTCTTACACTCTGTAGAGGTGTGTTACTTTACCCATGACAGATCAACTCCTTGTTGCACAACCGGGCATACTTTCCTGTCCACAATTCCATGATGTGGAGCCCAGTGGGTGATCCAAGCCAATCACTGCCCCCTTCGCAACCTCGCATGCCTCCTTGGTGAACACCATGCCCACCCATTGAATTACGGCAATGGTTTGTACAGACCGTTAGATGTCAGAACTATCGTGGGATGATGAGGGTTCCCACCCATATGCTGCATATCCTCTACGAATTACCAATTAATATGCACGCTACGAGTGATAACAGCCACGACATGCACATCCGGCTACATGCGAGAGGAAGAAGATACAACTGACTTCTCTGTTCCATTCCAAATCTCATGGTTAACGCGTAATATACGACGCTAGAATCACTAATGTCATGGGTTATTAAGTCCCTAATTGATCATCCTTGTTGCAAATAGAAACCTAAGTTCTATTGCTCCATTATATCATCACTTAGGATGATACCTAAGGTTTATTTACTTGAGAAAATAATATTTTCTTTCTCTGGAACATAGATGATAACACACAATTTGCAAATACTTTGATAAAGACTCTTCAAAGGACATGAGCAAGTGATGACCTTGCCTTGTGATTGCAAGGTAGTGAAGTCGGATGCTTGCACCGGACCTTGAGCTTCTATGTCTACAAAACATCATTATTGTCCAGTAAGGACAATATTTAAAGAAGCAAAAATGAATATGCATAGTAATGTCATGCATTATTATTGTTTAACTTCTTTGTGTGTTTTACCCAATATTTTAGTTTTTGGAATTTGTTTATGTAATAAAGGGATTCATTTTAAAGAATAATCTTAATATTTTATAAATATTACTTTCACTATTTATAATTTAATATTTTATTAATAGAGTTAAAAACTAATTTTTATTTAATCTTAACTCTTATAATTATTTTCTTAATAATACTTTTTAATAATAAGAATTTTAATTAAGAAGATTTTATTTTGGTATCTTAAACATTAATTTAGTATTTTTCTAAAATATTATAATAACTAAATATGATAAAAGTTATTTTTATTTATTTTTATGTATTTTCTTGATTTTTATAAAATTCAATAAGGAATATATATCTTATAAAATTCTTGATCAAAAATTATATCCATAAAAATTTATTTCTTAATTGATTTAGATAGATTGGATTATTATGAATCCAAAAATATTTTATTTAAATTTTTTAATTATTTATTTTATTTTCTAGAATTTATTTAAGTTTAGGGGTATTTTGGTCTTTTCTTAATTATTAAAACTTCCTTTAAGTTTTTTTGGGCTGGCTCTGTTGGGCTTATTGGGCCGTTTTGGCCCAAGTGACCAAGACCAAAAAACACTCCCTAGTGACTCCTTGATGGCGCCAGAGAACTTGGTGCTTGACGTGGAGACTGTTGGGAACCCCAAGAGCAAGGTGTGAAGTAGCACAGCATCAAGTTTTCCCTCGGTAAGAAACCGAGGTTATCGAACCAGTAGGAGGAAGGAAACGTCACACAGGTGTTGCAAGCAACGCAGAGACCTACACAACATAAACTCAAGACTTTGCCCCAACGAATCAGTGAGGTTGTCAAGCTCACGGTTTGCTGTAACAAAGGATTAAACGTATGGTGTGGAAGGTAATGGTTTGCAGCAAGTAAACAAGTAATAGTGGAAGATGTATCAATGGTAAATATTGGACCAGGGTCCATAGTTCACTAGAGTTGCTCTCCTTAGATAAACAACATGGCATGAAGGGTAAACAAATTACAACGGGGCAATTTACAGGAACTGAGCAAGGCATAACAATGCAATTAATAGTCATAAAGATCCTATGAGGTTGATTGGGCAATACAACAATATACATAGACCGTCATCCAACTGCATCTATGACTAGAAGTCCACCTTCATGTTATCATCCGAACCCCCTCCAGTATTAAGTTGCAAGCAACAGACAACTGCTTTAAGCAAAGTGTGTAAGGTAAACAGTCCACATATGTTCCATGAACAAGAGACCGATGTTTTCTCCCTAGTAGCAACAACACATCTACAACCGAAGAGATTTCTGTCACTTCCCCTGAAAACTAGAGGCATGAACCCACTATCGAGCATAAATACCCCCTCTTGGAGTCACTAGCAACTACTTGGCCAAGATAGCTACTAACAACGGAGAGCATGCAAGATCACAAACAACACAGACATGATAGAATCATAAAGACAAAACCATTAATCAAACCAACATAATAATCTCAATATCCATCGGATCCCCGCAAACACAACATGCATGATTACAAATAGATTAGATCTTGATCATGAACGGAGCTCACAAGATCTATACATGAAAACACAAAGGAGGAGATACAACCATCTAGCTACAGCATGGACCCATAGTCCAAGGTGGAACTACTCACGCATCATACCGGAGAGAAGGCCTCCAGGATGATCTCCCCTCCGGCAGGGTGCCGGGAAGAACTTCAGATCCCCTCCCCCGATCTAGGGACGATGGTGGCAGTAGCTACAGACGGTTTCGTGGATTTCTGATCGGGTACTCAGGATTTCTGCATCGGGGGCTTCTTATAGGCGAAGGGGGAGACCGAGGAGGCGGCCAGGGCCACCAAACCCTAGCCAGGCACGGGGTGGGGCCCACCCACGTCTGGGGTGGGTCTGGACCCCCTGGCTGGCCTCCCGGGATCTCCTGTGGACTTCTTGTTCCCCACGGAAAGTAATTGACTTTGTCCTTTGTCCCGTCCAATTCCGAGAATATTTCTTTACTAACTTTTCTGAAACCGAAAACAGCAGAAAACAGGCATCTGGCACTGTTGCAAATTGTTAATAGGTTAGTACCAGAAAACATGTAAAAAGCACCTCAAAGTGTGGACAAGTAAAGCAAAGTAGATACTAAACAAGCATGGAGCATCAAAAATTATAGATATGTTTCCAACGTATCAGCATCCCCAACCTTAACTCCTGCTCGTCCTCAAGTAGGTAAGTGATAAAAAGAATAATTTTTTAGGTGACATGCATCCTCACAATAAAGATCCAACCATTTCCAAGCATTGAAATCTGGGATCAAAGAACTCTAATCATGTGCATGGAAGATGGAGTTCAAACAGACAAAGTAACTATGCATGCAACATGAAAGGCTATAGACAAAGATCATGAATAACATGCATTCAAAAGCGTTTGTTTGTTTCACATACAGAAAACATACCATAGTGGCAATCAGCTTGTCCCTCATAGAGTAGCAATTAGATGCATAGGACACCTACAAAGTTCACAAGGGTGACTAGAAACAAGTAGCACAAGAGCAAGTAATAACACAATATGCATCAACTAATAAGCTTTGGAACACTACACACAGAATGACAACTATGCTCTCTTAATGGTGCCTAAGGGTAGAAGGTGGAGACTCAATAGTGGTGGAAGAAAGGACTTTTTGTAAAGGGAACAGTGATTACAAGTTTCAAAAAGAGCTTCCAAAAATTATGGTATTTGTTAGCTTTCAGCCCTCATTGTCCCTATCATAAGCATCTTGAAGTGGTTAAGGTTAAAGTGGAAAAGCTGGAGTATATGCTTGACGAAGTATAAGTTGGCAATCTCATGCCCCTTAAATACAAGGGCCACACCTCATGCATACTCAACTTTGGGTCCAGGTAAGTTCTTGTCACTATAAGTATTTGCATATCATTGAGAACCGCCAACGGGGTACCCCTTGCACATGGTACAGGAGCTTCCCCATAACCAAAATAACAAGTCAAGCAGACAATGAGCATCTCAGCAATCTTCTTATTTACCATGGGAATATGGTGCTTTTTTCTCTCTTTCCTCTTTTCTCAATGTGTCTCTTTTTTATAAGAAGAATGCTTCATAAATGTCACTATGGTGATGCTGCGAGTTTCCACCATGATTAGGCATGGCTTAGGCTAGTAGCCCAGTCGTTTCTCTAACACAGGATACAAACTCCATGGATTTACAAGTTTCCGCTTTATTTCACAACGGTGACATCCATAGACAAAAGAACATGGTATCAACTGAGTACAACAAGGTACAAGTGCAATGTTGAAAACGTTCCCCATGACAGCACGGTTCTGCTAATTCCAACTTATAAGTGCAAGCATATACAACAAATTTGTCACAATGGTTCAAGTTTATTAGGGGCAAAGAATAAAGTGTGTCATCAAGTTCGTGAGGGCTTTAATCACTAAGTTTTCACATAACAAAATAGTTTTTAATTGGAAGATAGCTGAAAACAAGAATATACTTGGAATGGTGTAGCACACCATGCATAGGAATTTATAGTGGACACTTTGGAATAACTTGATTTCTTGGGAGTTGGAAGCATGAGTAGAGCTTACTCATACAAGTGGAGGCTAGCAAAATACTGGGAGCAACCAACTAAGAGAGCAATAATGTCCAAAATCATGCAATGCAACAAAGCATACTAATCAAAGCAAAGAGTGGTATTACAAGTCAAGGACTAAATGATCATAGAGGCTAATGGTGACTTGTCATAGTTATAACATGGTGTGAGCATGTGCCAAGTCAACCCAAGGAAAACATCAAAGGAGAATACCACAATACTATGCTTTTGCATGCTAAAACAACGCATAATTTCTTCAAGGCACACTAAGCAATCCTAATTGTTTGGAACAATACATTCTACAACAACAATCACTAAGCATAATGCTAAAATAACACCTAGCATGTCATGCTAAAGTCTAAGTCACAGTCAATGCAAGCTCCTCTTGCCCTTCAAGTAAGAACTTACTACTCCTTTCCAACACCAAGCAAACTTATTTGCAAAACAACACAGCGGGAACGGGAGTCCAAACTCTTTATTCAAGAAAACTAAACAACCTAATCAAAGAAAACGAAAACTAAGACGCTTCAAGAACAACACAACTGGGCATGAAACAATAAAAACGAAGTGTCTACACAGACCTGAGCCTTTTATTCATGAAGAAGGGGATGCCTTGGGCATCCCCAAGCTTTGAAGCTTGTACCTATTGGATATTTCTTTTGGTGACACCATGGTGGCATCCCCAAGCTTGAGATTTTGTCCATTATTCATCTCATTGCATCATTCTATCTCCACACCTGAAATTTTTCCTTCATACAGAACTTCACACAATCTTCATTAGCAACATTAGTGTATTCAAAAGATATTAGACCTATGGCAAAGCTTTGGAACAGCAAGTATTTTCACTAAAAACACAAGTTACTATAGTAACTCCTTCAAAAAGCTCAATTCCCCAAAAGAGAACTCAAAAAGGAATCAATAAGAAGCAAATGCAAATAATGGCAGAAATCTGTCAAAACAGACCAGCAGGTAAAAACCGATTTTTTCGAAAATCTTCTATTGCTCAAATCAAAAAGTGTTGAACTAACGAAAGTTATCTAACATACTGGGGATTTATTCACAAATTTTGAGCTCAATCCGAGTTACAGAGTCTCCTCACAAATTGTTTTGGTGGAGGACAGAAATCTATTTCGGGACAGCAACTCCCCAAATCTTACTTCCCTCTCATTAGAGGTCATTCTTGGCACAAAAAGAAAACAAAAAGGATAAGGAGAGGTAATTACCAAAGTAATAACTTCCAAGACTCAAGTAAACTCTTGGGTTATCTCCCAACAAGTACTTTTATTTAACGTCTTTAAGTTAGGCACAAGAAGCAAGAAGAATCAAGTATTTTCAAATGAAGAATTGCCCCTCTTGTGCCTTCTTTTCTTACATTTCTTTTTCTCCTTGGGGAAGATATGATTGCTTACTAGGGAACAAAGTGTATGATGCCTTTTTCCACATCTATTACTTCCCCCAAGGTGTTTCAGTAGAGATCTTCCAAGTGTGATCTGTCCTTTGCCTACACATTCAATAACAAGATAATCAGTAGACATTATTTTCACTGAGATTTTTGTAAACACGCCTTCAGCTATTTCAATGGGTAATATAGTGGCATTGTTCGTAAGAGAGATTTCCTCTCCTCCTTCAATAAGCCCCCAAAGACTCAAGGAATCAAAAATATCTTTAGGCATGATACAAAATTCAGACATGATATCACAGCGAGCATCAAAAAGTATAGTATTTATAGAGACTTTGATTGTGGGAAACCACTTTGAAGGCTTAGCATTTATGGGAACATAATCATGGTAATCCCTAAGAGTGTGATAGCAACTACTCATAGCAGCAATACTGGTCTCAAGATGGTTCAACCTAGCAAAAATACTTGTGAAAGAGGAATTAGACTTGCCAGGTGTACCATAGATCATGATTAATTTCCTTATGGCATCATAAGCTCCATCCTCAGTACAAAGAAAAAAATCCTTCTCAGCCATAGCATCCAAAGCATATCTATAACGAAGAGCAATACCGCGGTAGAAACTATCAATAACCAGGCTGAGGCTCACCTCAGGCTCAGTTTTCCTCTGGAAAGCGGAGATTCTAGACCAAGCTTCTTTAAAACTTTCTTCACTTTTTTTGCTTAAAATAGGATATTTCTACCATAGGTGAAATAAGGATTGGTCCAAAACCAGACATGGTAGCAACTGGGGTAGGAACTAATTTTTTTGTGTTTTTGAATAAAAAAGCAAACCAAACTAGACTAATTTTTTTGGGGTTTTCTGAAAAGAGCCAAGCAAAACCAAACAAAAGAAACAGAAGAAACAAAGCAAACTAAAAACAAAGTAAATAGAAAGGAAGTGAAGGACTCCCCTAGTGAAGACGTCCTTGGCCTCCCCGACAACAGCGCCAGAAAACTTGTTGGTGACTCCTTCATGGAGCCAGAGAACTTGGTGCTTGACATGGAGACTGTTGGGAACCCCAAGAGCAAGGTGTGAAGTAGCACAACAGCAAGTTTTCCCTCAGTAAGAAACCGAGGTTATCGAACCAGTAGGAGGAATGAAACGTCACACAGGTGTTGCAAGCAACGCGGAGACCTGCACAACACAAACTCAAGACTTTGCCCCAATGAATCAGTGAGGTTGTCAAGCTCACCGGTTTGCTGTAACAAAGGATTAAACGTATGGTGTGGAAGGTAATGGTTTGCAGAAAGTAAACAAGTAACAGTGGAAGATGTATCAATGGTAAAGATTGGACCAAGGTCCATAGTTCACTAGAGTTGCTCTCCTTAGATAAACAACATGGCATGAAGGGTAAACAAATTACAACGGGGCAATTTACAGGAACTGAGCAAGGCGTAACAATGCAATTACTAGTCAGAAAGATCCTATGAGGTTGATTGGGCAATACAACAATATACATAGACCATCATCCAACTGCATCTATGACTACAAGTCCACCTTCAGGTTATCATCCGAACCCCCTCCAGTATTAAGTTGCAAGCAACAGATAACTGCTTTAAGCAAAGTGTGTAAGGTAAACAGTCCACATGTTCCATGAACAAGAGACAGTTGTTTTCTCCCTAGTATCAACAACACATCTACAACCAAAGAGATTTCTGTCACTTCCCTTGGAAACTAGAGGCATGAACGCACTATCGAGCATAAATACCCCCTCTTGGAGTCACTAGCAACTACTTGGCCAACATAGCTACTAACAACGGAGAGCATGCAAGATCACAAACAACACAGACATGATAGAATCATAAAGACAAAACCATTAATCAAACCAACATAATAATCTCAATATCCATCTGATCCCCGCAAACACAACATGCATGATTACAAATAGATTAGATCTTGATCATGAACGGAGCTCACAAGATCTATACATGAAAGCGCAAAGGAGGAGATACAACCATCTAGCTACTACATGGACCCATAGTCCAAGGTGGAACTACTCACGCATCATACCGGAGAGAAGGCCTTCGGGATGATCTCCCCTCCGGCAGGGTGCCAAGAAGAACTTTAGATCCCCCCTCCCCCCGATCTAGGGACGATGATGGCAGCGGCTATAGACGATTTCGTGGATTTCTGATCGGGTACTCAGGGTTTCTGCATCGGGGGATTCTTATAGGAGAAGGGGGATACTGAGGAGGCGGCTAGGGCCACCAAACCCTAGCCAGGCATGGGATGGGGCCTACCCGCACCTGGGGTGGGTCTGGCCCCCCTAGCTGACCTCCCGGGCTCTCCTCTGGACTTCTTGTTCCCCATGGAAAGTAATTGACTTTGTCCTTTGTCCCGTCCAATTCCGAGAATATTTACTAACTTTTTTGAACCAAAAACAGCAGAAAACAGGCATCTGGCACTGTTGCAACTTGTTAATAGGTTAGTACCAAAAAACATGTAAAAAGCACCTCAAAGTGTGGACAAGTAAAGCAAAGTAGATACTAAATAAGCATGGAGCATCAAAAGTTATAGATACATTTCCAACGTATAAATCCCCGAAGGGCTGGCCCTCTCAGCCCACTCTCCATGTCCTTCTCTCTCGTCTTCATGTTCTATTCTTCCTCGACCCCATGGTCTCCGACACCACCGTCGGGCAATTCACGCTGCCATGGTCCTCTCTGGCCGCAGCCGTGGTGCATGGCATGGTTGTTGACCTTGCTCCTTCATCTAGTCCATTTCGATTTGGATTTGGGGCTCTCCTGCGGCCAGGACGACTTCGTCCCGAACCCTAGGGTTTGGGGTAGTGCTAGTGATGCCGCCACCGCTGCGCCAGTGGTGTTGTGGGGTGTTCCTATGTTGTTGTGGTGCTGCTTCTTGCCCTCAAGCTCTGTTGTGGTCGCCGCCTCGGCTTGGTGCGGGTTACAGTGCCCCTTGGGTGCTCCCTGTGCCGCCATGCACTCGTCGGCCCCTCTGATTCCCCTTCTAGACCATAGCTATAACCTCCAGTAAGTTTGTCCTCTTTTCCCTCTCGTTCTCTCTGTACTCTGCCTCCCTATCATGTGTGCTTCTACTGGCTATACCTGATTAGGGTTCATGTCTTGATTAGGATTCAACCCTCTGTTGTGGTTATATATGATGAATTGGAACTAGTAGTGATGATCTTTGAGGATGGTGATTATGTTGATCACTGTCTACAGTTAATTTGTATGATGATAGTGGCTTTATTGGTCTGATTCCAATTGATAATTGGATATGATTTAGTTGATATTGCTACTGTGGGACTATTACTTGTGGATTCTGTTGATCTAGGAATTTTCTACTGTCAAGATCTTAGTACTAACAGTAGTTCTGTCAGTGAGTGTTCACTGCATCTATAAATGTTAGCTTGTATGGTTCTATGTAGACTGAGATTAATCATTATATTCTAGTGATGCTCTGAAGATGTATAGATAAGCTTGATGATGATTTTGGTGTTTGATTCCAGGAAAATGATATTTAATAGCTTGCCAATTTTATTTGTGAAAGCTTAAGTAATGGTTTTGCTTGGCTTTTAGAACTTGTTCTTGTGACACCATCTAAGAATGGCACACAAGTTGTTGGGTTCTACTACTGAGCTTAATTCTGACAGTGCTTGAAATTGGGTAAATGCCAAAGATAAGTTGGAATCTTCTTTTAAACTTCTCTGCCTATGATGTTGGTCTGAGGCATAGTTGGTAGAATGATTGGTGTGCTTCTTAAGTTATATGGATCCATAAGATCTAGGGATTCTAGGGTGCTACTCTTTTTTAAGAGATGTGCAATTCCAAATCTTGGCTATATTTATTCTTGGGGTATGGGATATAGCTTTATAGCTAGGATCAATGAAGTTGTTCTGAGATCCTGGTTTGATCTATATAGTTTACTTATGGCTTTTGTATTCAAAATCCTCTATGATGGATTCACCCCACTTGGGTGAATACTGAGAGGTTAAATATGAAACAACACATGAATCTCTATTTAGATATGATAGACAGATCATGTGAGGATTTTATATAACTCACCACAACAGTTGGTTATTGTTGTGGTTGCTGGTTGATCAGGTGACTTGATCTTGCTATCTTCTGCTGCTGGCCTGATCTTGTTCTTCTCCTAAAGCTGCTCCTGCTACTTCTAGCTCCTGGAAGCTTGTCCTTGATCTTGCTATCCACCTTCTGGTTCCTGTAAGCTTGGCCTTGTCCTTGCTATCCACCTGATCCACCCCCTCCTTATGTCACCATCTGGTGAGTACTGAGATGATCTGGTGTGTGGTTAGTTTGGTTTGGCTAGTTTTGTTGTGGCTAGACTGCTGGTGCTTGATGTGTATGAGCAAATGAATGGTGCTCTTGTGCTTGCCCACGGCTGTGTTAAGCTCGTTTGCTTGTGTAGGCAGATGTGGCTGTGTTGACAGCACATCCATGCATTTAGTTGTGTGAGATGCTTGTGTGCCTGCTGCACCCTTGTGAATATGCTCAGGGAAATGATCTACCTTTTTATCTGATTACCATTTATCTGCCTAGTGAAACTTGCCCCTCTTACTAATTGGAATCATTTTACTTGTGGCTTATTTATTTTCAAATATTTAATTCTTTCATATTGGTGAAACTTGCCCCTAAAGATTTACTCAAGGATGTAAAATGGAACAGTGCATCTCACTGTTCACTACTGAGAGTAAAATTAATAACTTAATCTTTATTTTGCTCTTTGTTTTGCAGGTACAAGGCTTGAAGATTCAATATTAGAATAGGTTTACTTTTAGATAGAATAGTTACTTTATAATCTTTATTTTATTCTTTTGATCTTTATTTTATTCTTTTGTAGGAAAGATGTATTAGTTTAATACTAAATGTATTTTCCTCTATTTGTAATTTCACTCTTGTAAAGATTCTTTATTAACTTTATAAGTTACACTTTGTAACTTATTAATGAAATGAATATATGAAATAAATATTCATTTGTTTAATTATCAATCTTACATAGAGTTTCTAGTTACTATATATTGTTTCTTAATTGTGTAATATTACTAAATCACAACTCTTTTATTTTACAATGTAATTTCAAATCTTAAGTTTGAATTGAAATTCCTTTCCCCAAAACACACTAATCCATAAAGATCACGTCAAAGTTTATAACGATTATTCTCCAAGGCTATTCCTAAACTTAAGGAGTGAAAGAAACTTTGATCACTTTAAGTTTTTATTTGGCAAAAAAATTACCCACATTTTTATAGATGAATACATGCAATTGCACAGATTCCTAAATCTACCCTTCGTTAGTTCCTAAATGCTGGGATGTTATATCTCCCCATCCAAAATTCCTCTTATTTCCCCTCCCACCCAGTTCTCAATGTCCACATCCAAGACCACATCAAATATTAGGTCACATCTTCTGGGGCAAATTTCTCAAATTGGTGTGATGTTCTTGTCCTTCTCATGACCATGTACAATTTCATGGATCATGTCACCGAGGGTGCCACCCCTCAGGATCCAGACGACACATGGAGTGTCGTCGACATCCACCTGAGCCTCTGGTTCAGGGCCACCCTCTCCAACGATCTGCACCGTCTCGTCAAGGGCGCCGACGAGCTTTCCCTGACCACGTGGACTCGGCAGCAGCGGTTCTTCCTCGACAACGGCTCGTCCCGCTACCTCTTCCTCAACAAGTCCTTCTGCAACAGTCCCCGCGGTGACATGTCTGTCGCTGCCTACGCCGCCAAGCTCCAGACTATTGCCAATGATCTTGCGGACATCGGGTGGCCCGTCGACGACACCGATCTGTCCCACCAGTTCATTGATGGGCTGGGCGACATGTACAAACTGCAAGTCGAGATCCTCAAGGGGAACGTTCCCCTACCCTCGTTCGCAGACTGCTTCTCGCTCGCCGAGGCCGAGGGCGCCCCGAACCAGAAGGGCTCCACTGTCTTCATCGCCCACGGCCAGGGCGACCGTGGCTAGCCCTCCACCGGTGGCCAGTCCAACAGTGGCAGGCGCGGATTCCGGGTGTCAGCCCAAACTACCGTGGGAAAAATCCCATCCCTGGCTACAACGGCTACGGGCAAGGCGGTCATGGCGGCGGCGGCCAGCAGCAGCATCACGGTGGCGGCGGCCGTTAGGAGCAGTCTGGTGGCCGCAGGCACGGCCGTGGACAGACTGGCGATCAACAACATCTCTTCGGAGGCGGGCGTGGCGGACACTCAACAACCCTTGTTCGGGTACTTCGCGCCTGCCAGTGCCCCCTGCCCACCGGCCCGGGCACCCTGGGTGCCTCCGAATGCCTCCAGCATATTTGGCGCTCGCCCGAGCTCCCATGCCAGTGTCTACCCCGCCATCTACAGCAGCATCACGTCACCACCACCGCAGCTGCAGTAGCAACCCTTCCCCGTCATGTACTCTGCTACACCAACGTACCAGCCACAGACTACCACCGTGCCCTACTCCTTCGACCATGCAGCGATGATCCATGGCGTTGCCAGCAACTCCGGTTTCCAGCTGTCAACCTCGGAGTGGGTATTGGACTCGGGCGCTTCCTCTCATGTCACCGGCTCGGTGGGTAACTTGCACACTTCTCACTCCTCTTTAGATCATTTAAATTCTCAGTATATCACTGTTGGTAATGGGTCCCAAATTCCTATTCTAGCGGTAGGATCCGTATAAATATCATCACTCCCTCTCACTTTACATAACATTCTAGTCTCTCCAAACATTGTCAAAAATTTAATCTCCGTTCGTCAATTTACCCATGATAATCATGTTTCAATTGAATTTGACCCATTTGGTTTCTCCTTGAAGGACCTAGTTACCAAGACCCTTCTTCTTCGCTCCAATAGTGATGATGTCTTATAGCCCTTTTTCGGCGACAAGAACAACATCCCCACTGCTCTCACCACCACCACCACCGGCGCCTTGTGGCATCGAAGACTTGTACACCCTAGCAATGCATCTTTATCACGCCTACCTCTCGATTTTCTTTCATCATGTAATAATAATATTGAGGCTACCACTCTCTCATCCCCCATTTGTGAGGCTTGCCAACTTGGACGCCAACCTCGCTTACCATTCTCGCCATATTCCTCACATACTTCCGCCGCCTTCCAACTCATCCATTGTGATTTGTGGACCTCTCCTATTGATAGTTTTTCAGGCTACAAATATTATCTTGTTGTTTTAGATGTTTTCTCTGGTTACTCTTGGACCTTTCCATTACAGCATAAATCCGATACATGTGTCACTTTGCAGAATTTCTTTCAATTTATTCATACTCAATTTCATACCACTATATGTTGTTACAATGTGACAATGGAGGGGAATTTCTTACCACTGCATTGCGTGATTATTTTGCTTCCAATGGTGTCTCTTTCCGTCTCTCATGTCCTCACACTTATCCCCAAAACGGCAAAGCTGAGCGTCTTCTCCGAACTACCAACGACATCATCCGTACCCTACTCATCCAGGCCAACTTACCTCCTCCCTTTTGGGTCGAAGCCTTACACACCGCCACGCATCTACTCAACCGTCGAGCCACCCGAGCCATCGATTTCGACACGCCTCACCACCGTTTGTATGGAGTCCATCCATCATACGATCATCTCAGAGGCTTTGGATGTCTCTGTTTCCCCAACATGTACGCCACAACCCCTCACAAATTATCTCCCTGGTCAGTTCGCTGTGTTTTCCTAGGCTACCCACGGGAACATAAGGGCTTTAGTTGTCTTGATCTCAACACCCGTCGTGTAATCGTATCTAGACACGTTATTTTTGACGAATCCTACTTTCCATATTTTTCTGTTGCTACAGATCAGGACTCTGCAGAAAATCCCGTGGAAAATCCACCCCGCCGCCATATCAGCCTCGGATCCACCGCCCCACCTACCTCGACCCGTCCGTGCACGCCATCTGCCTCGACCGCATCGCCCTCGTCGCTCGCGCCAACCAACCAGCCAACATCGCCCGCACCTGGTACTGTGCATCTGCCTACCACTCCTTCTCCGCACCAACCACCATCTGCCACGCCACCCTCACGGACCCCACCTGCCTCCACTCCACACGGCGCGCACCTCCCGTCGCCATCGCCTGGCCCACCACCGTCCTGCTCCAATTCCTGCACGCCACCCAGACCACCTCTGCCACCCAAATCCTTCCCATAGATGCACCCCAGAATCCACACAAGATGATCACACGTGGTAAATCCGGTTATTTCATGCCTCGGAAATAATTCTCGATGCATGCTTCTGCTCATTCCGCAATTTCTCCACTTCCATCTACCTACCGCTCTGCGCTCAAGGACCCTAACTGGCACGCTACTATGCTCGATGAATTTAATGCTCTAATGTCGAATGACACATGAATACCACTTTTGATATGTTTTCTATATGTGAAACAAACAAATGTCTTTCAATCCATTGTTATTCATGATCTTTTATTTGTGTAAAACTTTCATGTTGCAACATAGTTGCTATGTCTTATTGTTAGAAATATATCTTTCATGCTTATGTTAGAGTACTTTGATCCCAGCTATCAATGCTTTACAATACCTTGATCAAGATTGTGATGGTGCATGTCATCTCAAAAATTATTATTTTTATCACTTACCTACTCGAGGACGAGCAAGAGTTAAGCTTGGGTATGCTTGATACGTCATAAACGTATCTATAATTTTTTATGCTTCATGCTTGTTTTGTATCAACTATCTTATGTTTTGTCTACACTTTGAGGCATTTTTATACATTTTCTGGAACTAACCTATTAACAAGATGCCACAATATCAGTTGCTTGTTTTCTGCTGTTTTTGGTTTTAGAAAAGCTAGTAAAGAAATATTCTCGGAATTGGACGAAACAAAAGCCGAAGTTCCTATTTTTTCAGACACTACACGGAGTCCAAAGCAGAGATGGAGGAGAGCCATGTAGGGATTAGTAGCATGGAAAACAAAAAAATTCTACCGCATGAACACACAATCAAGATCTAATCTATGATCAAGCCAAGATCTATCTACTAGATCAGTGCAACAAGTTGATAGAGTACTAACCCTCGAAGATTCAAAGCGGTTAACGAGAGCAGATTCTCGTGGGTGATGTAGTCGTTCACTTACCGATCTCAAGATCGCGTAGACGATCCTTCCGGCGCCGCGTTTCGGCAGCGCTCCTGCAGTCAGTCACACATACGGTACTCGATGAAGACCTTCCTCTCCCTTGTTCTAGCAGGCAGCGGAGGTTGTAGTTCTTCCCTCGCGATTCCGGCAGCACGACGGCGTGGTGTCGGAAGTAGAGGGAAGATCCCGCAGGGCTTCGCCTAAGCCGGAGCGAGTATGGTGGAGTAGAGAGAGGACCTTGGCAATCCAAGGTTTAGAGGGCCGAAGGGTTTAGCTAGACGGCGGTTTGGAGGAGGGAAGGGAAACCTTCTCTCCCCAGGTTTTCTTCTCTACCTCCACTTGGAAACTAATGTCCCGGTTTGACTTTTCAAACTGGACTTTTTACTTTCAAACTAGAGTTTGATTTCTCTCTTCCAAGTGTCCAGCCAAGTGACCTAGGACATGATGCAACCATTCCACTTTGTCATGACACATCCATGTACCTTTCCCCTTCCGGATCGGTGAACCTTCTTGACCCTTCTAGAACATTTCGATGAAAACACTGGAACCATTCCCGAACTCCGTATTTGGACTTTCCTTATATGAATCTTATTCTTCGGACCATTCCGGATCTCCTAGTGATATCCCGGATCCCATCCTAGACTCCGAACAACATTTGGTCTATTTACTCACTTTCCATATCTACTAAACAACATCGAATCCTTAAGTGTGTCTCCCTACGGTTCGTGAATTATGCAAACATGACCGAGACTCCCGATCAATAACCAATAGAGGAATCTAGAAATTCATATGGCTCCCACATATTTCTACGATTACTTCGTGATCGAATGAGCCATTTACATATGATACCAATTTCCCTTTGTCTCGTGATAGTTTACTTATCCGAGGTCTGATCGTCGGTATCTCTGCATACCTAGTTCAACCTCGTTACCGATAAGTACTCTTTTCTCGTTCCAGTGATATGTGATCCCTTGTGAACCAGTCACATGCTTGCAATCTAATTGGATGACATTCCACCGAGAGGGCCCAGAGTATATCTATCCGTCATATGGATGGACAAATCCCACTCTTGATCCATGTGCCTCAACACATACTTTTCGAACACTCAATGTCACCTATATAGACACCCAGTTACGGTGTGGTGTTTGATGTCATCAAAGCATCCTTCCGGTGATGGTGATTAACATGATCTCATGGTCGAAGGAATTAGGTTACTATGTATCAGAAAGCTTATAGCAAATGAACTATATTAAATGACTTGATCTTTATGCTATGCTTAACTATAGGAGTATGTCCATCACATCATTCTCCTAATGATATGACTCTGTTGTTAATGGCATCTCTATGTTCATGATTAGGAAACCATGATCATATATTAACCAACAAGCTAGTTTAACAAGAGGTTTTACTAGGGACTCTTTTATGTTTACAAATCACACAAGTATTAATGTTTCCGGTTAATACAATTATAGCATGGTATGTAAACATTTATCATAAGTATGAAGATATGATAATAACCAATTTATTATTGCCTCTTGGGCATATCTCCAACAGTATGCCACTTGCACTAGAGTCAATAATCTAGTTTCAAACCTTTGTGCATTCAACACCTATGGCTTTCTAGTGTTGTATTTACACGATTGCTAGTGGTCAACTGATCTCCGGATCCGACACTTTCAGGTCTGTGTGTAATTGCATGTCTTTGCGTCTCTACGCATCACTCATTCTCTAATGAGATGGCTTTGTACAAATTTGGTCCTTTGGTGAGACCTTTAGTTCCTTGGGGTTAAAACATGTTGATAATATTGTCAAACAATATATATTCATAGTACTATCCCGCTGTGAACTACACCTAGTTTGATAACAAACTACTTGACACAAATGCCCTCTTTTGCTGCTATAACAGCAGTCATATACTTAGCCTTTTGTTGTAGTATCTGTCACAATGTCTTAACTTTGGAACTCATCCAAATTCATTATGGAACTTACTTTCCATCATATTGTGCCACCCTTAGTTTAGATTGAGATAAACTTAATTTGTACTTTGTGACAAAACTAGTATCAATGTAATACTTTTACAATGAACTAACCATCTATTTGTCACTTCTACAAAATAATATATTCTTAGTTCTTCTAAAAGATCATAAGAATATCTTTACTATCGTCCAATAATCATCTTATGAATCATTCTGGTATACGCTCATAACATTTAGAGCATAGGACATATCTGGATTTGTACACATCACAGCATGATTGATAAAATACTCTTTGTGATTGTATCTATCAAGTATCAAAAATACTTAAATCTTTATTCAATCCTTCCTGTGCAACAAGAACCTTTCTTGTAGTTTCTATATTGAACTCATTCAATATCTCATCTATGTACTTCTGGCACAACCATATTGGCGTCACAATTTATCCATATAGACATTGATGCCAAATATTCGGGTTCTGCCTAAGCCTTTCATCGAGATGAAATTCTTATCATGTGTTAATAAAAAGATACATCATTTCTAATCAACAAGATGTCTTCCACATAATGTATTAGAAACATGTCTTAGCGCTCCCACTTAATTTCTTGCAGATGCAAGCATCTTCATCGTCTCTGATGAAATTAAACTCTTTTAACAGTTTCATCATAGTGAAGATTACAACTCCGTGATGCTTACTTCAACCATTGAAGTTTGCATATGCTTTTAGCATCCTTTGAATTAACAAAACCCTTTGGACCGTGTCATGTACACATCTTAGCTAACCATTCTATTAGAAGAACTTGTTTTGTTTATTCAACTACCACATAACAAAATTATATGAAGTGGTCGCTACATTAATCCGTCTAGACTAAATATCGCTTAATGAAATATCGGATCTCGTCATAGTCAACTATTTGAATATTGTCGTGAATTCTTTCCTGACATGTCGATAATTTCATAGATGTGAAACATCCATGTCTATTTCTTTATAGATCCAAATACGACTGTAGGGTCTTGCACCTTTTCAGAGGGTCTTTCAAGTTCAAAGCTTGATCTCTTGTATATGGAACTATCACGGATTTTATGGCTTCAAACCATTTAACGGAGTCAGGGCCCATCATCGCTTCTTTGCATGTAGTCTGATCATTATTGTCAAATAATGATTTAACTCTCAAATCTTGGTATTTGATTGTTTACCCGACCTACTTGGTTCAATAGGAACTTAGACCTCTGTGACCACAACCTTTGAGGCACGTGAGACATGAGCATTGTTGTTGCCTCCGGAACACTTTTTGGCGCTGCGCAACTTTTCACATATCGCTAAGGTTCTTTTAACCTTATCAAAGTTCTATTGTCCTCCCACTTAACTTTTCACGGAAAATTCCTTCTCAAAGAAACTTGACGTTCTAAGCGGCAAACACTTTTGTCTTCTGTGTTATGGAGGAATACTCAACTATTATTCAAAATAACGTACAAAGATATGTTCATCCGATTTTGGTTGCAAACATCTTTCTTATGCATAGCATACCAATTTTTATGAAAGGACAACTTGGTTTTTATCCCAAACCATAACTTTATATGGTGTCATTTCAACGGTTTATGATGGAGCTCTTTTTAGTGGAAAATGGTAGTCTCTAAAGCTTTAATCTTTAAAATATAATGGCAGTTTTATCAATTACACCTTTGATCTTACCATGTCAAACAAGGTTTCATTGCATATCTTGATTATTCCATACTCATATGGTGTTTCGGGAAACGCAAATCCATGGAACGATTCCTCAAATCTTTAGGTGTTATGCTAAACTTTATAACTCAAATAACGTCCTTTATGATCCTATCATAAATTCTTTATTTTCTTGTTACATTGATTTGTCACTTCATATTGTTAAGTAAATATTCATATATTCACTCAAATTTTCGGAGAAAATATATGAAGTTGAAATCTATCGCTCTTGACTACACATAATGGACTTAATACAACAATATGTACAAGTTCCAATAAGCTAGTCATCCGTTCCCTTTGGCCTATGAGAGGAGTTTTAATTATCTCTAGGAAAATTTCACAAGTGTTCATTTGATCAAAAATCAAAAGACTCCAAAATTCCATCCACATGGAGTTTCTTCATGTTTTCTTTCCAATATAATTTAAACGGCGATGTCACTTCCTAAGTGATCTTTATAATCAATTGTCTTTCGAGATTTTTAACAATATTTTTATGGATGTGATTTATCCAACGAGATTTGTAAATCATCCATCTTTTATGGATTACGGCAATTATTTGAATAACCCTTTTGTTCTCATAATACCTGATAAAACAAATCTTGAAGGCAAGCTTTGATATTAACGAGCAACACAACAACCCTTTATTTGTTCTCGATGAACATCATCACACATTCTTTTGCTAGTTACTTAGGCCATTGTAGTTCATGAATTGTGTTGTTTCGTATGACGATTCATACCAACAAATTTAGTATCCAATACTTAAGAACCACATTGTTTAATAAGCAAAGAATATAGCCATAACATGTATATCCTCTATATACCTAAGCTAAATAATTCTAGTCTTTTCTTTTCTGCCATATATTTCTAAGATTCTCTTTCAGTATTTCCTTTTCTGTTCGAAAGAATCTATCAACATCAATAGTGGAGCCATACACATGACACATAGTCCAAAGCATGTATAGTTAAATACCAATGTCTTTGGACTTGCACTTTGAAGTAGATCACCACCATCAAATACTTGGTGTTCTTTCAAATTCCATTCTTTAGTAATCTTTTAGTGTAGTAAACATTTTATCAAATATTCACCCTTATCATGGAACTATTCATGATCAAGCTACTTTTAGCTTATAACGGTGAATCACGAGTATAATGTTGCTCTCCAAAACCTTTTGAAGGATTAGGAAAACAAGCGTCTCCAACCTTTTTCAAATTCTCATCAAATATGAGAACATAAACTTTGCCATATTATACTCTCTCATGTTGTAACCAAAACATTATTTCAGATATCGCAATATCTTCCACACATCATGGTTTCTGAAACAACTCTTTCAGATCCTAGATAACCTTGATATTAAAACAATCTTTTGAATATCAAGAATCATGGAGACAAACATGATACTTATATACTAACACTGGAATTGTCTCTTGATTTAATACCAATTATTAAACTTTACGAAGTAATCGGAACTTACTGAAAGTTTGCAATAGGACTTTTAAACTTTAGATTAACACTTCAAAACAATACGATACCAGTTCGTAAAGTAACTAACCAGAATTCTATAGTTCTATTATCTCAATTATAACTAAGCACAAGGTGGTAAACGGATGCCAATGACTACAACAACTATGCAAAATCACTTTGATTTAAATTATGATAAATAGTGTTCAACTTTTAATCATATTGTTGTTGAAATCCCACTCAAAACAATATCCCTCACATTGTTTTAGTGATCACACGAACCAAATTCACTACACCAAGTCCGTCATCACGTGACATGATATAGTTTCAAAGGCAAACAATCATCATGTTCATCATATCATCTATATGAATCATGCTTTACCTTTTGGTATTCCATGTTCCGAGACCATGTATGTACATGCTAGGCTCGTCAAGATCAAACCTTAGCTTCCGCAGGAGCAAATATGTCTTGCTCCCATTGTATACACTCGTAGAATCTAACACACCTGATCATCACGTGGTGCTTTGAAACAACGAGCTTTAGAAACGGTGCTTACTAAGGATGAACACTTTATAACTTGAAATTTTTGTGCTAGAGGGATCATCTTATAATGCTACCGTTGCGAACTAAGCAATAAAAGATGCATAAAAGGATTAACATCACATGCAATTCAAAATATGTGATATGATATGGCCTTTCTTCTTGTGCTTCCGATCTCCATCTTCAAGCACGAACATGATCTCCATCATCACCGGCATGGCGTCAAGGTCAATGGCGCCGCTTCATGGTTGTCATCCACCAGCATCAACTATTACAACTACTTTGAATAATAGACACACGGGTCTTAACGGAATTTAAAAGACAACCATATGGCTCCTGCCGGTTGCCGACTTACAATAAGGAACATTGCATACATCATATATAATCACAATCATGGCCATATCACATGACAGCACACCCCTGCAAAACAAAGTTAGACGCCTCTAATTTTCTTTGCATATTTTACGTGGTTTGGGGCTTTCAATAAGTGTCGTTCTAACTTACGAACAAGAACCACAACGTTGATACTAGTATTGTCAATTACCCGTTGTAAATTGAATCTTCACTATGTTGGGAGAAACAGGCACCCACAAAGCCACTTATGCAATACAAGTTTCATGTCAAGCGTGGAGCAAGTCTCATGAACGATGTCATGTAAGGTTAGCCCGGGCCGCTTCATCCCACCATCCCGCAAGATGCAAAGTACACAATAAGCAATTGACAACAAAAGCATCAACGCCCACAATGACCATTGTGTTCTACTCGTGCAACAGATCTATATATAGACACGGCTCTGATACCACTGTAGGGGTTCGTAGCATGGAAAACAAAAAAAATCTACCGCATGAACACACAATCAAGATATAATCTATGATCAAGCCAAGATCTATCTACTAGATCGGTGAAACAAGTTGATAGAGTACTAACCCTCGAAGATTCAAACCGGTTAACGAGATCAAATTCTCGTGGGTGATGTAGTCATTCACTTGACGATCTCAAGATCGCGTAGACGATCCTTCCGGCGTCGCGTTCCGGCAGCGCTCCCGCAGTCGGTCACACGTACGGTACTCGATGAAGACCTTCCTCTCCCTTGTTCTAGCAGGCAGAGGAGGTTGTAGTTCTTCCCTCACAATTCCGGCAGCACGACGGCGTGGTGTCGGAAGTAGGGGGAAGATCCCGCATGGCTTCACCTAAGCCGGAGCGAGTATGGTGGAGTAGAGAGAGGACCTTGGCAATCTAGGGTTTAGAGGGCCGAAGGGTTTAGCTAGACGGCGGTTTGGAGGAGGGAAGGGAAACCTTCTCTCCCCAGGTTTTCTTCTCTTCCTCCACTTGGAAACTAATGTCCCGGTTTTACTTTTCAAACTGGACTTTTTACTTTCAAACTAGAGTTTGATTTCTCTCTTCCAAGTGTCCAGCCAAGTGACCTAGGACATGATGCAACCATTCCACTTTGTCATGACACATCCATGTACCTTTCCCCTTTCGGATCGGTGAACCTTCTCGACCCTTCTAGAACGTTCCGATGAAAACACCGGAACCATTCCCGAACTCCGGATTTGGACTTTCCTTATATGAATCTTATTCTCCGGACCATTTCGAATATCCTCGTGATATCCTGGATCCCATCCGAGACTCCGAACAACATTCGGTCTCTTTACTCACTTTCCATATCTACTAAACAACATCGAATCCTTAAGTGTGTCTCCCTACGGTTCGTGAATTATGCAGACATGACCGAGGCTCTTCTCCGATCAATAACCAATAGAGGAATCTGGAAATTCATATGGATCCCACATATTTCTACGATTAATTCATGATCGAATGAACCATTTACATACGATACCAATTTCCCTTTGTCTCGCGATAGTTTACTTATCCGAGGTCTGATCGTCGGTATCTCTGCATACCTAGTTCAGTCTCGTTACCGATAAGTACTCTTTTCTCGTTCCCGTGATATGTGATCCCTTGTGAACCAGTCACATGCTTGCAAGCTAATTGGATGAAATTCCACCGAGAGGGCCCAAAGTATATCTATTCGTCATATGGTAACCTAATTCCTTCGAGCATGAGATCATGTTAGTCACCATCACCGGAAGGATGCTTTGATGAAATCAAACACCACACCGTAACTGGGTGGCTATAAAGGTGGCATTGAGTGTTCGGAAAGTATGTGTCCATCCATATGACAGATAGATATACTCTGGGCCCTCTCGGTGGAATGTCATCCAATTAGCTTGCAAGCATGTGACTGGCTCACAAGGGATCACATATCACGGGAACGAGAAAAGAGTACTTATCGGTAACAAGGTTGAACTAGGTATGCAGAGATACCGACGATCAAAACCTCGGATAAGTAAACTATCATGAGACAAAGGGAAATTGGTATCGTATGTAAGTGGTTCATTCGATCGCAAATTAATCGTAGAAATATGTGGGAGCCATATGAATTTCCAGATTCCTCTATTGGTTATTGATTGGAGAAGTGTCTCGGTCATGTACGCATAATTCACGAACCGTAGGGAGACACACTTAAGGATTCGATGTTGTTTAGTAGATATGGAATGTTAGTAGGGATACAAAATGTTGTTCGGAGTCTCGGATGGGATCCGGGATATCACAAGGAGATCCGGTCCAGAGAATAAGATTCATATAAGGAAAGTCCGATTCCGGAGTTTGGGAAAGATTCCGATGTTTTCATCGGAGAGGTTCTAGAAGGTTCACCGATCCGGAAGGAGAATGGTCCATGAATGTGTCATGGGTAAGTGGAATGATTGGATCATATCCTAGGTCACTTGGTGTGGGCATTTGCAAAAGAGAATTAAAGCTCTAAATTGAAAGTCAAACGGGAGTTTGAAAAGTCAAACTGGAACAATGGTTTCCTAGTGGAAAAAGGAACAAGTTCTTTTCTCAATCCAACTTGGGTTTGGGTTTGGATTCAAACCCACCCCTCCCAAGGCTGCCCCCTTTCATAAATAGAGGGGGAGGGCTGCCCCAACAACACAAGCCCTAGCCCCTCTCCACCTGAGCCGCCGCCGATGACCCGCCGTCGCGCCGCGGCCGGTTCGTCGCCGCCGCTCTAGCCGCCGTCGACACCTTCTTCTCCTCCCGGTCTTCTAAACCCTAGATCTCTGGGAACCCTAATCCACCATAACTCGCACCGGCTTAGGCGAAGCCCTGCAGGTTCTTCCCTCTACTTCCGACACCACGCCATCGTGCTGCCGGATTCACGAGGGGAGAACTACAACCTCCGCTGCCTGCTGGAACAAGGGAGAGGAAGGTCTTCATCGAGTACCGAACGTGTGATCGACTGCGGAAGTGCTGTCCGAACGCAGCGTCGGAAGGATCGTCTACATGATCTTGAGATCGGCAAGTGTACGACTACATCACCCACGAGAATCTGATCTCGTTAACCGCTTTGGAATCTTCGAGGGTGAGTGCTTCTATCGACTCGTTGCTACAATATAGTAGATAGATCTTGGCTTGTTTGTGTGCATGCGCTAGAATTTTTTGTTTTCCATGCTACGAACCCCTACAGTGGTATCAGAGCCGTGTCTATATGTAGATCTGTTGCACGAGTAGAACACAATGGTCATTGTGGGCGGTGGTGTTTTTATTATCAATTGTTTTTTGTGTACTTTGCATCTTGCGGTATGATGGGATGAAGCGGCCCGGGCTAACCTTACATGACATCGTTCATGAGACTTGCTCCACGCTCAACATGCAACTTGTATTGCATAAGTGGCTTTGCCAGTGTCTGTCTCTCCCATCATAGTATAGATTCAATTTACAACGGGCACTTGATAGTTCAAACATCAACGTTGTGGTTCTTGTTTGTAAGTTAGAGCGACACTTATTGAAAGCCCCAAACCACGTAAAATATGGAAAGAAAATTAGAGGCGTCTAACTTTGTTTTGCAGGGGTGTACTGTGATGTGATATGGCCATGATTGTGATTATATATGATGTATGCAATGTTCCTTATTGTAAGTTGGCAACCGGCAGGAGCCATATGGTTGTCTTTTAAATTGCGTTAAGACCTGCAAGTCTATTCAAAGTAGTTGTAATAGTTGATGCTGGTGGACGACAACCATGAAGCGGCGCCATTGACCTTGACGCCACACCGGTGATGATGTAGATCATGTTCATGCTTGAAGATGGAGATCGGAAGCACAAAAAGAAAGGCCATATCATATCACATATTATGAATTGCATGTGATGTTAATCCTTTTATGCATCTTGTATTGCTTAGTTCATGACGGTAGCATTATAAGATGACCCCTCAAGCACAAAATTTCAAGTTTTAAAGTGTTCATCCTTAGTAAGCACCGTTGCTAAAGCTCGTTGTTTCGAAGAACCACGTGATGATCGGGTGTGTTAGATTCTGTGAGTGTATACAACGTGAGCAAGCCAGATTTGCTTATGCGGAAGCTAAGGTTTGATCTTGACGAGCCTAGCATGTATAGACATGGTCTCGGAACACGGATCACCAAAAGGTAAAGCATGAGTCATATAGTAGATATGATGAACATGTTGATTGTTCGCCATTGAAGCTACATCAACTCTCGTGATGATCGGTTTTGATGTGGTGGGTTTGGTTCGTGTGATCACTAAAACAATTTGAGGTATATTGTTTTGAGTGGGAGTTCACCTAGATTAATTTAACTATTAATTAGAACTCAATTTGTCATAAACTTAGTCTAAACTATTGCAAATATGTTGTAGATCAATGGCGGCCCCTACCATCAATTTTAATGCGTTCCTAGAGAAAGAAAGGTTGAAAAACAATGGAAGCAACTTCCCGGATTGGTTCCGCAATTTTAGGATTGTCCTCAATGCTGGTAATTTGACCTATGTAATGGATGCACCGCTGGGTGACCCGCCTGCAACTAATGCTACCGATGAGGTAAAGAATGTTTTCCTCGCTCGGAAGAATCAGTACTCCAAAGTTCAGTGTGCTATCTTGTATGGTTTGGAATCGGAGCTTCAGAAAAGGTTTGAGAACCATGACCCACATGATATTGTCCGTGAACTCAAAATGATATTTGAGGCTCACGCGGCAGTTGAGAGTTATGAGGCTTCTGAAAAGTTCTTTAACTACAAGATGGAAGAGGGCAGCTCCGTCAGTGAGCACGTGCTTAAGATGTCTGGGCACGCAAGTAAACTCCAAAGCTTGGGTATAGTGATTCCTAATGCTTTGGGGATTCACCGTGTCCTGCAATCACTACCACCAAGTTACAAGAACTTTGTGATGAACTACAATATGCAAAACATGACCAAGTCGTTGCCCGAACTCTTCTCCATGTTAAAATCTGCAGAAGTGGAGATCAAGAAAGTGCACCAAGTGTTGTTGGTCAATAAGACCACCAAATTCAAGAAGCAGGGCAAGTCTAAGAAAAAGGAAAACTTCAATAAGGGCGGTAAGAAAGTTACCGCGTCGGCGAAGAAGACCAAGGCTGGGCCTAAGCCTGATACTGAGTGCTTTTACTGCAAGGGAGAAGGTCACTGGAAGCGGAATTGCCCAAAGTACTTGGCGGATTTGAAGAACGGCAACATCAAGAAGAAAGGTATATCCGATATACATGTTATTGATGTGTATCTCACTAGTACTCGTAGTAGTGCCTGGGTATTTGATACTGGTTCGGTTGCTCATATTTGTAACTCGAAATAGGTACTGCAGAATAAACGAAAGCTAGGGAAGAACGAGGTGATGATGCGCGTTGGAAATGGATCAAAGGTTGATGTGATCGCGGTCGGCACGCTACCTCTTCATCTACCATTGGAATTAGTTTTATACTTAAATAATTGTTATTTGGTGCCTGCGTTGAGCATGAATATTATATTCGGATCATGTTTATTGCGAGACGGTTACTTGTTTAAGTCCGAGAATAATGGTTGTTCGATTTATATGAGTAATATGTTTTATGCACATGCACCTTTGATAGATGGTCTATTCTTATTGAATCTCGATTGTGGTAATACACACATTAATAACATTGAAGCTAAATGTTTGAAATTGAGCGATAACTCAACATATATGTGGCACTGTCGTCTTGGTCATATTAGAGTGAAGCGTATGAAGAAACTCCATTCCGATGGACTTCTTGAATCACTTGATTTCGAATCACTTGAAAGATGCGAAGCATGTCTGATGGGTAAAATGACTAAGACTCCATTTTCTGGTATGATGAAGCGAGCTACGGACTTATTGGAAATCATACATACCGATGTGTGTGGCCCAATGAGTGTATCATCGCGCGGTGGTTATCGTTATGTTCTTACCTTCACGGATGACTTGAGTAGATATGGGTATATCTATTTCATGAAACATAAGTCCAAAAATTTCGAGAAGTTTAAGGAATTTCAAAGTGAGGTAGAGAATCAACGTAACGAGAAGATTAAATTTCTACGATCTGATCGTGGAGGTGAATATCTAAGTTACGATTTTGGCGAGCATTTGAAGAAATGTGGAATACTTTCACAATTGACACCACCGGGAACACCAAAGCATAATGGTGTGTCCGAACGTCGTAATCGAACTCTCTTAGATATGGTTCGTTCTATGATGTCACTTACAGATTTACCGCTATCGTTTTGGGGTTATGCATTAGAAACAGCCGCATTCACTTTAAATAGGGCACCATCTAAATCCGTTGAAACGACATCGTATGAATTATGGTTTGGGAAGAAACCTAAATTGTCGTTCCTTAAAGTTTGGGGTTGCGAAGCTTATGTAAAGAAGTTACATACGGACAAGCTTGAACCCAAAGCGTAAAAATGCGTCTTTATAGGATACCCGAAGGAAACTATTGGGTATACCTTCTATCATAGATCCGAGGTCAAGATCTTCGTTGCCAAGAATGGATCCTTTCTAGAGAAGGAGTTTCTCTCGAAAGAAGTGACTGGAAGGAAAGTAGAACTCGACGAGGTTGTTGAACTTTCTCTCGAACTTGCGAGTAGCGCAGCACCGGAAATAGTTCGTGTGGTGCCTACACCAATAAGAGAGGAAGCTAATGATATTGATCATGAAACTTCGGTTGAAGTTGCTACGGAACCTCGCAGGTCGACGAGAACTCGTACCACTCCTGATTAGTATGATCCCGTTATGAGTGTCATGTTGGTGGACAACACCGATGACCCTGCGACATATGAGGAAGCGATGATGAGCCCAGATTCCAATAAATGGCAAGAAGCCATGAAATCCGAGATTGGATCCATGTACGAAAACCAAGTATGGACTTTGGTGGACTTACCGGATGGCCGGAAGGCTGTCGAGAACAAATGGATTTTCAAGAAGAAAACAGATGTTGATGGTAATGTTAGTGTCTATAAAGCTCGACTTGTCACAAAAGGGTTTCGACAAATTCAAGGAGTTGACTACGATGAGAATTTCTCACCAGTGACGAAGCTAAAGTCTGTGAGGATTATGTTAGCAATCGCTGCATATTATGATTATGAGATATGGCAGATGGATGTCAAAACGGCGTTCCTCAATGGAGACATTGATGAAGAGTTGTATATGATGCAACCCAAAGGTTTTTTCGATCATAAAAATGCTAAAAAGGTATGCAAACTTCAACGGTCCATATATGGATTGAAGCAAGCATCTCAAAGTTGGAATCAACGTTTTGATAAGGTAATCAAAAGCTTTGGTTTTATACAAACTTATGGAGAAGCTTGTATTTACAAGAAAGTGAGTGGGAGCTCTGTAGCATTCTTAATACTATATGTAGATGACATATTGTTGATTGGGAATGATGTAGACCTTCTTAATAGTGTCAAGGATTATTTGAATAATAGTTTTTCAATGAAAGATCTTGGCGAAGCAGCTTACATATTAGGCATAAAGATTTATAGAGATATATCGAGACGCCTAATAGCATTGTCACAAAGTACATATTTGGACAAAGTTCTAAAGAGGTTTGGAATGGAAGATAGCAAGAAAGGGTTCTTGCCCATGTTGCCCAATACGACCTTGAGTAAAATTAAAATTCCTGCAACGGCAGAAGATAGAGAAAGGATGAGTAAGACTACCTATGCCTCAGCCATAGGATCTCTTATGTATGTCATGCTATGTACTAGACCCGACATTGCATATGCTGTTAGTTTGACTAGCAGATATCAAAGTGATCCAGGAGTGGATCATTGGACAGCGGTCAAAAACATCCTTAAGTACTTGAGAAGAACTAAGGATATGGTTCTTTCTTATGGATGTGATGAACAGCTCATTGTTAATGGTTACACCGATGTTAGTTGGAACACCAATCTGGATGATTCTAAATCTCAATCTGGATACGTATTTACTTTGAATGGTGCAGTAGTTAGCTAGAGGAGTGCAAAGCAAAGCGTTGTGGCGAGATCTTCAACTGAATCGGAATACATGGCTGCTTCGGAGGCTTCACAAGAGGCGATATGGATGAAGGAGTTCATTACAGAGCTCGGTGTGGTTCCAAGTGCGCTGGACCCAATGTCTATCTACTGTGATAACATGGGCGCCATAGCCAATGCGCAAGAACCAAGGTCACACAAGAAGCTGAAGCACATCAAGCTACGTTTTTCACGCTATTCGAGAGCATGTCCAAGATGGTGACATAAAGATTTGCAAAGTACACACAGATCTGAACGTGGCGGATCCGTTGACTAAACATCTCCCGAGGGAAAAAACATGACCAGCACCAAACCGCCATGGGTGTTCGGTATATTACCATGTAATCTAGATTAGTTGACTCTAGTGCAAGTGGGAGACTGTTTGAGATATGCCCTAGAGGCAATAATAAAAGTGGTTATTATTATATATTTGTGTTTATGATAAATGTTTATATTCATGCTATAACAGTATTAAACAGGAAACATTAATACTTGTGTGATTTGTAAACTAAATTAGAGTCCCTAGTAAAGCCTCTTTGTAATACTAGCTTGTTGGTTAATAGATGATCGTGGTTTCCCGATCATGAGCATTGAGATGTTGTTAACAACAAGATCATATCATTAGGAGAATGGTATGATGGACATACTCCTATAGATAAGCGTAGCATTAAGATCAAGTCATTTCAATACTTTGTTTGTTATAAGCTTTCTGATACATAGTAACCTAATTCCTTCGACCATGAAATCATGCTAATCACCATCACTGGAAGGATGCTTTGATGACATCAAACACCACACCGTAACTAGGTGGCTATAAAGGTGGCATTGAGTGTTCGGAAAGTATGGGTTGAGGCACATGGATCAAGAGTGGTATTTGTCCATCCATATGACGGATAGATATACTCTGTGCCCTCTCGGTGGAATGTCATCCAATTAGCTTGCAAGCATGTGACTGGCTCACAAGGGATCACATATCATGGGAACGAGAAAAGAGTACTTATCGGTAACGAGGTTGAACTAGGTATGCAGAGATACCGACGATCAAAACCTCGGATAAGTAAACTATCGTGAGACAAAGGGAAATTAGTATCGTATGTAAGTGGTTCATTCGATCGCAAAGTAATCGTAAAAATATGTGGGAGCCATATGAATTTCTAGATTCCTCTATTGGTTATTGATTGGAGAAGTGTCTCGGTCATGTCTGCATAATTCACGAACCGTAGGGAGACACACTTAAGGATTCGATGTTGTTTAGTAGATATGAAATGTTACCGAATGTTGTTCAGAGTCTCGGATGGGATCCGGGATATCACGAGGAGATCCGGAATGGTCCGGAGAATAAGATTCATATAAGGAAAGTCCGATTCCGGAGTTCGGGAAAGATTCCGATGTTTTCATCGGAGAGGTTCTAGAAGGTTCTAGAAGGTTCACCGATCCGGAAGGAGAATGGTCCATGAATGTGTCATGGGTAAGTGGAATGATTGGATCATATCCTAGGTCACTTTGTGTGGGCATTTGCAAAAGAGAATTAAAGCTCTAATTGAAAGTCAAACGGGAGTTTGAAAAGTCAAACTGAAACAATGGTTTCCTAGTGGAAAAAGGAACAAGTCCTTTTCTCAATCCAACTTGGGTTTGGATTCAAACCCACCCCTTCCAAGGCTGCCCCCCTCTCATAAATAGAGGGGGAGGGCTGCCCCAACAACACAAGCCCTAGCCCCTCTCCACCCGAGCCGCCGCCGCTCGCCGCCGCCGCCAGCCGCCGTCGCCGGTTCGTCGCCGCCGCTCTAGCCGCTACCGACACCCTCTCCTCCTCCCGGTCTTCTAAACCTTAGATCTCCGGGAAATCCTAATCCACCATAACTCGCACCGGCTTAGGCGAAGCCCTGCGGGATCTTCCCTCTTCTTCCGACACCACACCGTCGTGCTGCTGGATTCACGAGGGGAGAACTACAACCTCCGCTGCCTGCTGGAACAAGGGAGAGGAAGGTCTTCATCGAGTACCGAACGTGTGACCGACTGCGGAAGCGCTGCCGGAACGCAGCGCCGGAAGGATCGTCTACGCGATCTTGAGATCGACAAGTGTACGACTACATCACCCACGAGAATCTGCTCTCGTTAACCGCTTTGGAATCTTCGAGGGTGAGTGCTTCTATTGACTCGTTGCTACAATCTAGTAGATAGATCTTGGCTTGTTTGTATGCATGCGGTAGAAATTTTTTGTTTTCCATGCTACGAACCCCTACAAAGCCACCATATGTCTCCTAGTCATGGGTTCAAACCGAATGTCACCAGTACGAGCGATAATGATGGCGTTCACTAAGATGCCACCACTACGTCCTACTAGTGGCGTGAGGTTAGTGATGTGCGACTTGAGCGCCACTAACCCCTTTTATGAACGCCGCCACTACTTTACGTTTATCCATTACAACAAGCTCTAGGATGGCAAGACTTTTGTCTAGCTCCGGTGATGGAGGGGCGAGGGTGGGAGAGTACCTTCGGCTCGCACCAGTGATTGTAGTTGTTAGGGGTCTAAAGACCTATTTATAATTTTTATTTTTATCTCTTTATACCGTTGTTGATGATTTTCTAATAGATTCATCGAATTTCGTAAAAGAAACATACAAATGTATATACTCCCTCGGTTTCAAAATATAAGATGGTTTAGCTCTATAAAGCAAATGAACCTAAATGCATCTAGACTTCGTTTAGTTATAGATTCACTTTATTTATAGATTCGCTCTAAACCTAAATGAACCTATATACTAAAAAAAGTCTAAATATATTTATTCATAAAGCTAAAACATCTTATATTTTAAAACGGAAAGAGTAGACATTAAGGGCCTGTTTGTTTGGGCTGTGGCTGGCTGGCTGTGGCTGGTTGTGCAGCTCTGCAGGGAAAGCTGCTGTCCAGGAAAAGCTACTTCTCTGAGTTTGACTGTTTGGCAACTTGGCTGGCTGTCTAGCTGTATGCTAAGAAATTCTGTAATGTCCCTATAATTAATATAACACGTAAACTTTACCGTTGAAGTGCATAAACACATATGTTATTATTACATACCATATGTCACATATTGGTTTGTCCAAAATACATATCCAACCATTAAACAAATAAAGATAGCCGCATAATAAACATAGAAACATCCACACCGAACAAACTGATCATCTTCTTCTAGCATTGTATAATGCAGTAGCGATGTGATCACGAGTTGAGTTCATGTCTACTGTGTGTAGTTCACTCGGAGCAGTATCACCGAAAGATGTTACTGATTGCCTTTGGACCTTAGGAACGTAGTCCTCATCTGCATCACACCGATCAAACTGCTTGTCGCGTAAGTTGGAGTCTCTAATAAAATTGTGAAACGCTATGCAAGTCAGAATAATTCTTTTCTGAGTAACCAGACCTAAGTTTATTTTACTGGGTCATTTATTTTACATGTCTATCTTAGAAAAAACTGGGTCATTTATTTTACATACACTTGTTTAAGTTTTCTAGAACAATAATAGTGTTTTGGATTTTTGCAAATAATAATAATAATAATAGTGTTTTGGATGATTTACAAATAAAACGAAATTTACACAAAAAATCACTAGGCGGCGGGGAAAACCTCCAAAGTCCAAACACTCGACAGCCATGTCCCTCGCCGCAGCCGACTGGCTCCCGTCGGCGACCGTCACGGCGTCCGGCCGTCCGGTGCTGTCCGCCGGCGAGATCGAGCGGAACCTCCTCCCGCTCGTAGACCTCGAGCCCGAGGAGAACCCCCGCCTCGCGCCCCTCCGCGGCTGCCTCCTCGCGCTCACCTCCCACCGGCTCATCTTCCTCCACGAGCCCTCCCTCTCCGCGCGCGCCCTCCCGCTCGCATCCATCGTCCACCCGTACCCTCCCCACCGCAGGCACAACCACAACCCCCTCCGCTCCCTCTTCTCCTCCTCCTCCTCGCATCACCCGCGCATCCGTCTCCAGATCTCCCTGCCCCCGTTGCGATCGGAGGTCATCGCTGTCGTCGTCACCTGCAAGGCCGACGTGGATGTGTTCTACGGGAGGCTGGTCGAGGCCATCCGCTCCAGGGCCTGGGAGGTGACCGCCGCGGCTGTTCCCGCAAGTGGCGCCTCGGTGGCGGAGGTAGCCCCGGCGCAGGAGGATCTCGCGATCAGGATGCCCGTGGTTGGAGTGTCGGGGATATTGCGGAAGGAGCAGGAGGCGTGGGAGAGTGCGGGGCAGAACTTGCAGGACGCCTTCCAGGACCTCAACGCCCTCATGGTTCGTTCCTCTTTCCTGCTTCCTGCTTGAGACGATGCTGTCATTTAGTCTTTGTTAAGGAGTACAAAAATCTGAGATTGAGATTGGATCACCACACTCTAAATGACAGTGAATCAGTTGTAATTTCGTCAACATCCTTCCTATACAGAGCAAAGCCAAGGAGATGATGGAATTAGCAGAGAAAATGAGGCAAAAGCTATTGACGAACCAATCAAATTCCAATGATGAAGAGATGGGTTCTAAGCAAGACATGCAGGATTTGCTATTGAGCGTCGGCATCGTTTCTCCTGTGACAAAAGAAACTGCTGGTGCTTTGTACCATCAACAGCTTTCACGTCAGGTAACGTGTGCTCGCTCACGGTTTTCGAGCACTTCTCGTGGGAACTCTCACTTAATTGCAGTGAGAATAGTAATGCATGAAAAATGGCATGCCAATTACCAAATGTTTAGCTGGGGGCTTCATCACCAAATAATCTGGACACAGCAGTAATTTCCAGTATAAATTGTTTGCACTTGACGGAAAAAGTTTGTTTTCCTTTCCTTTCATCCAATGGGAACCTCTACCCACACTGGATAGTACTTGCTGGTCATTTGTATGCTTCAGTATTTTCATGCTGCTTATACAGGAAACTGATCAAATTTGGAATCCTTTAAAGCCTTGTTTAGCTAGTTGGGTAATAGCCTTCACTTATTTTAGGCCATAGAATGGTACATCACCTTTTAAGTTCCCATCGAGCTAGTGAAAACAATCCCACCGAGAAAAATAATTCTGCCCTGTATTTGAGGAGGTTAGGATCTACTTCCTGCCATTCAAGATACAAGAAAGATCTCTCACGCTCTTCCTTGATATTCAGTTTGCTGGAAAGAAATTGCCCATGTCTTCATAGTTTCCGTCTACTTTGAAAGCTCTTCCTCATCTTCCGATTTTTTCCAGTCACGCTACATTATGCTAAGAATTAGACTTACTGAGGCTTCTTTCATTCGGTTCATGATCAGCTGGCTGACTTCGTAAGAATACCAGTTGAGAGAGCAGGTGGTATGATGGCACTAGTCGATGTCTACTGCCTCTTCAATCGTGCCAGGGGAACAGGTCTGTGCTTTTGCTGATGAATATATCTAGAAGAAATTCCCTCGTGACTTGTGTTCTGAAATTGATTTTTTTGTTTTTTCTAGAGTTGATCTCACCAGAAGATCTTTTGCAAGCTTGCTCCCTTTGGGAGAAATTTGATGTGTATGTATACCGTTTTCTTAATAATTGCTGATGCCTTTAATTGTCAGAAAATACAAATCCAAGATGGTGTAAAAATAAAAATAAAACATCTTATTCCGAGATATGGTTTTGTAAAGACAACGAATATACCTTTTCAGCTGGTTTGTCACCAGCCATTAATTATGGTTTTGATGTTTTGCTTATAGATGTTGATTTGTAATAAGCAGCCCAGTAATGCTCCGGAAATTTGATAGTGGAGTGAAGGTGATCCAGACCAAGACACATAGTGATGATGAGGTAATCCTTTGCAATAATAAGTCCAGATGTCATTTTATATCCATATTGAATAGTGCTGCATGACATAGCAGGAGTGTGCTAGTAGCCACACACAAAAAAGTGTGCCTTGGTTATGTCTTGACCTGACAAATCTGATTCCTAATGAGATCGTACTTTAAATCAAAAGAATGAAATGAATGGCTGGTTCTTGTTCATTTTTGTTAGTGGGTATCCACATGTATCCTTGTCAACAGTTGCCTTGTGCTACCATCTTTTGTAGTTGCATAGTCATACTGATCTCCCACCATAAATATAGGTATTTGCAAGAATCTCTTCACTCGCGCAAAAGCCGGATGCTCTTCAGAAGGGAATAAGCCCCAGCGATGCTGCATTTACACTGGGGATTGCACCAGCTTTAGCGAAGGAGCACCTTCTAAATGCAGAAAACAAAGGTGTTTTGCTATTACCATTTTAAGTATGTGCAAGACCTGTATTTAATCCCAGATGGAAGAGCTTACTTATATATCATCTCTTTCTCAGGTCTCCTCTGCAGGGACGTCAGTCCAGATGGATTCCGCTTCTACATCAATTTGTTTAACGAGATTGATCCTCAGAATATTTATTTGTGAGTAGATATCTCACATGCCTCCACCTCGAGTTTTTATATGTTCCCTAGATTTTTCCATGATATTATTTTTATTTGGAGCATGTGTTATATTGACCGTTTTGCTTTTCAGGCAAAAAACTCATGGAGTATACCACAATTGGATCACGGTGGCAACGGCAGCACATTGACACCATTTTGAAGGATGGAAAAGCGTGAACTTTGGTGTGCGTGTTGTTGCCTGAATATCCTGCCGTGTTGTATCTTTTCAGCATTCGGTTGATAAATGAGTATGCTGTATATGGGAGACAAGTTGAGGGTTTTGGATTACTTCGGCAAGTTCAGCCAAACAAGATTTTCCTGAGGAAGATGTAATGGGGGCAACTTTTATCTTTGCAACGTCACCGTGTGCTGCAAGTCAAGTTAATATATCCTGATACAAGCTAAAGTACACACTGATTCTCTATTTCTGTCTGTATCGTTGGATGGATTCCGTTTATTAGAGTGTGTTATTAGTTTCACCTTCCAGAAAAAAATAACATACCCCCTCTGTCCGACTTAGATTTGTTTAGATTTGTCTGAGGAAAAATAGTATTTTTAGATACAGTAAACCGTATCACATTGGAAAAAAAAATTCGGTTCACTACAATGGGGCTGTTGTGCTGTATATTTTCCGTGAAGGGTTCCCGATACGGTTTATTGCAAACTTAAAAACGGTTGTCGGGAACGGTTGTCGGGAAAGAATATCCGGCTATAGTGTCTTCGTACTTGTTGCCGTCGGCAGTGGGGACGCCAAAATTTGCCTCTTGGTATTTTTGCTAAAACCACCACTATTTTACCAAAAATAATTCGCTGCTTTGTCAAAAATTTAACTGTTTTGCTAGAATCTTTGATGGGAGGTCGATTCAGGCCATCCCGCCGTCACCGCCACCACCGAAAGTCAGCCGCTGGAGCTGGGAAGGGTAGCTAGCAGCTAGCACGCGCAGCAAGCAGCCAAGCAGGGCGAATCCAGCGGAGGCGGTCAAACAGCTAGCACGCGCAGCAGCAAGCCTATCAAGCAAGCAAACGACGGGCGAATCCAGACGGAGACGGCGCAATTCTGAGCAGATCCGACCGATGGCGGGCGTATGCTCGGAGCAGCCGAGGCACACGCCAGACCAGATCCGTCTGTCTACAAAAAAGAAGATAGAACATCCGTTAGAGATGCTCTAATTGTCTACATGAAGGGCATTCACATTTCATTCCAATGATCAGTCAAAATGCCATATGCGATAATGATGAAATGCACCCATCAGTTAAGTAGATTTCCACATACGTTGCGAAAACCGCACTTGTAACATATGCTAACAATTTGCACCATCCACAGCACTGAACTAGTGATAACAAATAATGGGCAACGACACCGCAATTTTACTATATCTCAAAAACATAGGGGTACATACACATGGTTGACACAGTAAACCTTGTAAAATCGAACAGAAACACTGATAATACCCACACGAAGAAACAATCTGATACTAGCCCACCCAAAGGAGAGCTTTTGTCCTCACATAAGGACACATACTATCTGTTGTAGAGTGTATATATATATATCACAAAATGTAAAATGGTAGCAGTGAGTTCTTGAGACCGCGAGTGCCTTTGTTCCTTGAGGCGTTGTCTGAGACGCTTCAAGCCTGTGAGAAGAATGAAAAGAGGATGCCATCAGTCGTGTTTGATCATAGCATAAGGCACAAGTATTGTGGTGCGATGCTATGCAATCATGTCAAGCAAGGCAGCATAGAACAGAGGAGTGCTTGTGTGAGATTGTTCAACTTCATTATATGCCTAACCTAAGCACTGATGACACGAACAGCAACTACAAAATATATTAGCAATTGACGTGTGCGGTGGGCTAATGTTGTTTTGTTCATTATAACCACTAAGAGCCATGTAATTTTAGCAAGTGCAATAACTAGAAGCATTCAGAAGAGTAAAAACTATATGTCCAGTGAAAATGACCACTTGAGGCTAACATACCTTGTTGGCAATGTTGTTGGAGAGCCAGTCAAGTCCCTCGTACAATCCCTCACCAGATGTAGCACAAGTGCTCTGAATGTACCTGCAACCCAAGTAATAATTTATGTTAGCACCGACATGCGTACCTTATGAATTCAAATGGGCAAATAGTGGCACTAACAATTATCTTAAACAGGATAAATAGTGTAGCACCCAGATGAGTTCTAAAATTCAGCTCAAGACATATTTGATAAGTAAACCATAAAGTGAATGTGAATTATGCTCATGTAACATTCATTATCACTAGTCATGTCCTATATGTTTCTTGAAATATGATGTTTCCTAACTTTATTTTCAATATGCTATGTGAACTTGCAAATAATCCTACAGTATTAAAGCTCATTACATCAAGATAGAATATCCTGAAATATTGCAGAACACCAGGGGACCTTTGACCAAGCCATCCTGAAATATGCCTGTGAATTTTTCCTTACCAGTGCCGCTGGCGCAGGGAGTGCAGACCAAGCTTGTCAGTGATTTCAGCCGCATTCATGGCATTAGGAAGATCTTGTTTGTTTGCAAATACAAGCAACACAGCGTCACGTAGCTCATCCTATATAACAGAAAGTTATCCCGGTAGTTTAAAATTAGTTAACAGAGAATGAAAACGAAAGCTAAATGTTCTACCAGCACTAAATAAAGACTGGACTGAACAGAACAAAAAGAATGCCGCATAACACTTTGATTGCAAGATCATTGAATCAAAACTTTGTAGTACTGCATAAAGACATGATAAGGATATCTGCAACCTGGAAAACTTCGGAACAACTGCAACCGCACTATTGCATTACCTCATTCAGCATCCTGTGGAGCTCGTCTCTAGCCTCAACAACACGCTCCCTATCATTGCTGTCAACAACAAAGATGAGGCCCTGCGTATTCTGGAAGTAGTGCCTCCACAGGGGCCTGATCTGTTTTGATATAGAGAACAATGCAAGAATAAGTTCAATGCACAAGGTTTCTGTTTATGACCACAGAAGTATTATGCATGGTTTTTGAGTCGCTGTATAGTCGCTGTATAGTCGCCGAGTCGTTTTCCAAAAATCACGGCGACTCGCGACTATACGGCGACTTATGGCGACTATACAACGACTTTTGTCGACTATTCACTGAGTCGCAGGTCAGGCGACTCACTTTTGAGTCGCGACTCAAAAACCATGGTATTATGGATTTTAAGAACATCAATTGCAGGAGGGAAAGTAGCATGTTGACAAAGAGATGGCTATCTCAAAAAAAGAAAAAAAAAGAGAGAGATGGCATGCTTTCTCTGTCTGCCGTAACGGGTAAATTATGAAATACACTTCCTTACCTTGTCTTGACCCCCCACATCCCAAACAGTGAAGCTGATGTTCTTGTATTCGACAGTCTCGACGTTAAATCCTGCAAATTTCCAAAATGAAGTGATTTTAATAATAGAAGGCGAAACCCAGCTGGCTGTAACTGGAGATTCCTATTTGCCTTTTTTATAAATTCTAACTGAAGCAAGATCCAAATCTCACAAGCATAGGTACCAAGTTATCGTTGCCTTAGAATTCTATACAATGGCAGTGCTCTCTTGATATGATTAAGTTCGGTTTTCTGCAAACAAATGTGCTCTGTAGCTCCCTTCATACAATTTAAGACAGCGTGCAATCTCATATTTTGAGAAGTACAGGAATGAAGGTTTTGCAACTAGTCCTGTCCTGGATTCAATCTACGGCTGCCCCCCGGAAGAGGATGAGATGGACTTCGTCGACTGGTGGCTCAAGGTGTGCCAATCTACCCCATGTGCCATGCGTAAGGGCACATCATCACTTGTGATGCTGACGGCATGGTGGATCTGGAAGCTTAGGAACGCTGTTGTCTTCGAGAACATCTCACCGGATCTGGGAGGGCTCCTGAGTACAATCCGATCCGAGGCTCGCACCTGGGCTGATGCCGGGACAAAGAGACTGCGTGCCCTGTTACCCGTCGTCTAGATCTACCGTGTCGAGTGGGTTGTGTTGTGCAGGGCGTTCACTTGTTTCCGAGCGTGTAAATTTTGTACAGAAATCTCTTTTTTCTATCAATGGATCGAAACACAAGCTTTGCGTTTTCGCGAAAAAAGGTTTTGCAACTAGTTTGGATATTGCAAGGTCTATTGCAATTGCCATGGGTGTACAACCTTCATTTCCTGTGAAATAGCGTGCTACAAGAAAAAGACAATTTGATGAAATTAGTGGTAATGAAAAAAATGATCAGAATCAAGAAGGACAAGCAACAGAGGAGGAATCATTCAGAGTTAAATATTTTCTAGTGATGATTGATGTTGCAATTGCTTCCCTGACTAACAGATTTGAAGAGCTGAAGTCATTTGGGAGTACATTTGGCTTCTTGTTCAAATTGAAAGAATTGAAGTCCTTGGGTGATAATGATCTAAGAAAACATTGCACTAATTTTGCCAAAACTTTCACTCATGGTAAGAAAGCAGATGTTGATTTAGATGACTTTGTTTCTGAACTAAAAGTATTGCAGATGACATTGCCAAACAGTCATGTCAGCAAATCAAATTTTCGAGTTTGTTAGAGCTGCAGATAGTTATCAAATAGTATCTACTGCTTATCGTATCCTCTTCACTGTACCGGTGACTGTTGCATCAGCTGAAAGGAGTTTCTCAAAATTAAAGCTACTGAAAAATTATTTGAGGTCAACTATGTCACAAGAAAGACTGAATGGTTTAGCGATGTGTTGCATCCAGAGGAATATGCTGGATAATATTGATCTTGACACTGTCATTGATGACTTTGCATCAAAAAATGCATGGGAGTCTCGCTTCTCATGATTATTCGAGGCTTGCAGGTGTGTTCGCATATTATTTTTATCCTTTTTATACGTTGTAGCCTGTGTGATACTTGGTTTGGAACAATAGCAAGAAGATATTTGATGCTACTAAAAAACTATGGCTGTTTATGAGTTCACAGTAAGTTAATTTATGCATGTAAGCATTCGATTTTTTTTTTGTTCATTGGGCCCATTGATAGAGTTTGCCCCGGGGCCTTCAAAATAATAGAGCCGCCCCTGGCCTTACTTCATAAATTCTAACCGAAGCTAGATCCAAATCTCACAAGCATAGGTACCAAGTTATCGTTGCCTAAGAAATCTACATTACAATAGCAGTGCTCTCTTGATATGATTAAGTTTGGATTTCTGCAAACAAATGTGCTCTGTATCCCCTTCCTACAATTTAAGACAGCATGCAAAGCAGAAGTAGTGGATGCACAGAGCGCTTACCGATGGTTGGGATGGTGGTGACGATCTCTCCGAGCTTGAGCTTGTAGAGGATGGTGGTCTTACCAGCCGCATCGAGACCAACCATGAGAATCCTCATCTCCTTCTTTGCGAAGAGGCGGCTGAACAGCTTGCCGAACGTGAGCCCCATCTCTGCTCCTGCTCTGAAACAAAGAAAAAAAAATGACGAGTTCTTAGCCAGCCGGCGGAGATCTACACAGACCCACTTTGATCCACCCGCATCTCTCCACACAGACTATTCCCCAAGCAACTGGACTACAGGAAACAAAATTCAGCCGTAATGGATGGAAAGCACGCTACGAGATCAGCAAATTCTAAGCCTCGCGCCTCGCCGATCTGCCAACATGCTACAGCGCGCGCAAGAGGGCAGGATCGAATCTGATTCGCGAGAAAGAAAGCCGAAAGGAAAGAACAGATTCGTCAATAACTAGCGTGGAAGCGAAGCGGCAGCGGAAACAACCAAGCCCCCGCCTGATCCGCGTGATCCACCAACACGAAGCCGAGATCGATCGAATCGACAGGGACGATCAGATCTGTGGGCTACGCGGCGGGATCAGGGACCGGGGAGGGTGGTTAGGGGGGGGAGGAGGGGGTGAAGGCAGTGGCGCTCACCGAGGTGGCGACGGCGGCTTCGAGCTCGCTCCGCTCCGCTGCGGGGCTCTCGTCTCCTGATCTCGGCGGAGACGGGGCGAGCTTGGAACTCGCACGGATGCAACGGGAGGGTGTGGCTGTCGTGCGGGTGCGGTGCAGACCAGCCGGCCAGGAGGCGGGCTATATAGAAGGGCGCGAGGCCCACCCTCACGTGGCCTTTACACCGCGCCCAGTCGCCCGAACGCCGAAGCCGCATGGACACCTTCCTCCTCGTGTGCTTCCACTGGTCTGTGGGACTCGTTGGCTCGATCCCACTCGCGACATCGACAACACAAACACATGTCCCTAATATCCCCCTATTTAATGAACATATAATGTTAGCAAATAAATAGTCTATTTTTGGTAGAAGTATCACCGGGTATCTTCCATTTTCACTACTCCTACACGCTGCATATATGCATCGGATGCCCGGAAACACCGCAAAAGTAAATATTCCCTTCGATCCAAATTAGTTGACTTAGATTTATCTAGATCTAATTACATATAGACATGATTTAAATTAGATATATCTATATCTTAACAAATTTGAATCAACTAATTTGGGTCAGAGAGTACTAGAAACATTCTTTAAAAAATGGAAAGAAAAATCATGAAAAAGTTGGCCCAGAAATAGTTACTATCTTGAAACCCTTTCTCCAATGACTTTCTTGGTAGATCCAATCGACCACTTTGCTGACTCCGCCTACAACAACACCCCTCCCTCCCCCCATCCGCATCTCTCCCTTTGCCTCCGTCGATCCAGATCTCATGCACTGCCAAAGCCAGCAACCATGAGGCCGTCGACGATAAGATTTGCCGCCCAGCTCCTCTGCAGTCGCATCTACTCCTCCATGTCCGGGCAGCCGGAGCGGAAGGTGTCCATCCTCGGCTCGGCCAGCGTCATTGGGCAACCGCTGGCTCTCTACATGAATAATATTTGTAAGTATAAGTTGCAAACCAAATTCATACGACAGTGAAAGTGTCTTTTTCAAGGTCTTGCTCGGTATGTTGAGCCTACGACAATATCTTGGAATCGGAATAAGGAATAAGGTCCTAGCCTGTTCTGGTGGTGTATCTAGTGCCACGGAGCGCGTGTGAAATCCTATGTCGGCGGATCTCATATGATAGTCGCTCCTATAGTGCATTGGTCCATTTTTTGAGGTCTTAGCACGACAATTTCTAGTCTACCCAATACAACAAACTCTACTACGACAAGGTTTGTTCGGTTTCGCGGATGGAGGGGCGAGGACGACGGCGAGCCTTCGACTCGTACTAGTGTTTGTAGTTGTCACCAGTTGGTCCATGGACCTATTTGTTATTTGTATTACTTTTAACATTTTTTATATTGCTATTGATGATTATTAATAAATCGGTGGAGTTTTGTCAAAAAAAAACATTCATACAGGTTGCTCTTCTATAAGCTAATAACAGCTAACTAAGATAGGCTATTCGGCCTCTCCTAATATTTGCTCCACGTCGCTAAAATACATATGTAACAACCTCTCGACAAACATAAGTATGATATCATTTACACAACCATATAGCAATCGATCTTTTCTTTTTTTCGAAATGGAATCGATCTTTTCTTTGGTATCTAAGATTCGATATATTTTGCTTCTAAGGAATATGAGAATCCAATCTCCGTGATATTAATATATTATTTTGAAAAAATCTATCCATTTCCACTCAAGCTGATGTATCTTCACTATCGATCTTGACTAATAAGAAGAGAAATATTGGTTAGAGAGAACCGGGGAAGAATGTTCATAGAAAACAATCGCGAGCATGTCACCACACCGGTCGCAGCTCGCGAATCGAATATGGTACAGGAGCCTCGACGAGAAGCTACTTCATGCTCAAGCACGCTCGTGCCTTTTCCTCCAACACATATACAAATCGTAGTACTACGACTCTTCTTATGGGAAAACAGGATGTATCTCGGTACAGTTGGCAGGCTCGATGCGCTGGTGATTCAGCATGTTTGAGGGTAACTTGGGACGTGGGAGAGCAACAACCTAAAATAAACAAGAGTTATTAAGCACCTGCAACCGCACGCATGACCAAATTTCTTGCTTGCAACTAAAGTCTCGATCTAGCTGTAACCCGGTCCCCCTCACGACCTCACGTCTCTTTCTTGAAGAAATGTGTCGGTCGACGGGTGGCAACTAAAATAATGTGACAACCGACATGATCCTCCTGTGCATGCATGGACTGATCGTGAGTTCATGTTCAATCTGTACCGAAGAGTTTACAAAAACGTACACCGACCTTCTAGGAGAGTGATTATCTATCTAGCCTCACTTTCAGCTGTTGCCTGAGGACTAGACCGTCTTGATACGAAATAATCTTACGGATAGGGTGTCAAATGGGATTTCACCTAAGTTTCAACTCTAGTTTATTTTGAGATTTACGGTGACACACTATAAAATTTAAAATAAACTAGAAATAGGATTTAGGTGGGATCCCACTCGACACACTACTTACAAATACAACGTGGTCTCGTTCAATTGAACTGCTCTCGTGCGGTTGTTTCTGAGAAAGCAAACGAGATGGACATCTTCCCAGCTGTCAAATCGACACAACCTATAAGGTGAATCAAGAATGCGTTTGCTAGGCTGCACATGTTGTGTCCAGCAAGCGTATCAAAAGCAGCTCCGGGTTGGGCTCGATCAGAACCACCGATACGATCATTTCTAGCGAGCCACCCTTGCGGAGCCCAAAATCAAGAATACATCTTCTCCACAAATGCAGTTAAGGGAGATGGCACGAGCTCATGCATTGCGGCCAAAATACAACAAAAGGTTTTCGGTCACCTGCCAGGAAAAATCATCTCCTGTTTAGTCACGCCATCTTCGCCCCAAACTCGAAATCCAACTCCCCCCCCCCTTCGAGCTCCTCCACACTTAAAAATCAATGGCCATGGCAGGAGCTTCTAGATTTGAGATTGAACCCACGTCCACGGGTGCAGCGGTCGACGCTGACCTGGCGGCGTCACCCTCTTCCCCCACATGTGTGGTGGTTGTTGTTCCGCTGGTGGTCTGTCAGCTTTCCCTTTTTGGGACGGAGGGAGTACAAATAGTCCAACACTGTTAATATCGAAGAGGAATTGTCCAGAACTTTGTGGTTGTGCGATTCACAATTCGGTGCTCGTCACAATTTGTTGCTCCATGAGTGGGCGATTCATAATGTCTCATGCTAAGACTAGTCATAACAGAGGTAACACAAGTAGTATCATAAAACTACATGCAATGTCAAGTAGATATTTTGATGACATGCATGTCATTAAATAACATGAGAGATGCTTGTGGTAACTAACTATGTTATTATAACATCAAACTTACCAAGAGTGAATGACTCTATAAATTAATAAATAAAAAATTTTAAGTTACTACTATGTTAGTATGCACTATAAATATAATAACATAGAGTAATATCTTATGCATGACACCACTCTATGTTACTTCCCACTATGACTAGTCTAAAGCTGTCCGTAGAGAAGCCAACTATCAAATTGAATGACCATCGCAAGTGTGATCATAATTTCTTGCTTAATCAGTACATCCGAATGTTACAACTATAACCGTCCACGCCACATCTCTTTCTGTAAGAATGTGTCTGGCCTACGAGGGGTAACTAAAACACCAGGAGCGTGTTTGGTAGGTTGTAGCTGTAGGGGTTCGTAGCATGGAAAACAAAAAAATTCTACCGCATGCAAACAAACAAGCCAAGATCTATCTACTAGATTATAGCAACGAGTCGATAGAGGAACTCACCCTCGAAGATTCCAAAGCGGTTAACGAGAGCAGATTCTCGTGGGTGATGTAGTCGTACTCTTGCCGATCTCAAGATCGCGTAGACGATCCATCCGGCGCTGCGTTCCAACAGCGCTTTCGCAGTCGGTCACACGTTCGGTACTCGATGAAGACATTCCTCTCCCTTGTTCCAGCAGGCAGCGGAGGTTGTAGCACTCTCCTCGCCATTCCGGCAGCATTACGGCGTGGTACCGGAAGTAGAGGGGGGATCTCGCAGGGCTTCGCCTTAAGCCGGAGCGAGTATGGTGGACTATGAGAGAGGCCTTGGCGATCTAGGGTTTAGAGGGCACCAAGGGGCGGAGCTTGGCCGGCGGCTAGGGCTTGGAGAAGCCCCAACTCGGTGGCTAGGAGAAACCCTAGGGGGCGGCGGCGACTTGGAGGAGGCCGGCGGCTAGGGCTAGGGTTTAGGTGGTGTTGGGTGTAGGGAAGAGGGGCACCCCTCCCCCTCCTTATATAGGTGGGAGGGCGCCGGTTGGGAGGAGGGAGTCCTCCCCCAACTCGGCCTCCTTGGCTGGCGGGTGGAGGGAGAGGAACTCCTCCCCAAGTAGGTTTCCTACTCTCCCTCCACCAAGCAAACTTGTCGTTTGACTTTTTCAAATTGGCGTTTGACTTTCAAACTAGGATTTGATTTCTCCCTTTATTTTGCCCATACAATGTACCTAGTACATGATGCAACCATTCCATATTGTCATGACACATTCATGTACCATTCCCCTCCGGAGTGCCGGACCTTCCAGAACCTTCTAGAACATTCCCGATGAAAACACTGGAATCATTCCCCAACTCCGAAACAGGACTTTCCTTATATGAATCTTATTCTCCGGACCATTCCGGATCTCCTCGTGATATCACGGATCCCATCCGAGACTCCGAACAATCATTCGGTCTCTTTCTCATTATTCCATAACTACTCAACAACATTGAATCCTTAAGTGTGTCTCCCTACGGTTCGTGAACTATGCGGAAATGATCGAGACACTTCTCCGATCAATAACCAATAGAGGAATCTCGAAATTCATATGGCTCCCACATATTTCTACGATTACTTTGCGATCGAATGAACCACTTATATACGATACCAATTTCCCTTTGTCTCACGATAGTTTACTTATCTGAGGTTTTGATCGTCGGTATCTCTGCATACCTAGTTCAACCTCATTACCGATAAGTACTCTTTTCTCGTTCCTGTGATATGTGATCCCTTGTGATCCAGTCACATGCTTGCAAGCTAGTTGGATGACATTCCACCGAGAGGGCCCAGAGTATATCTATCCGTCATATGGATGAACAAATCCCACTCTTGATTCATGTGTCTCAACCCATACTTTCCGAACACTCAATGCCACCTTTATAGCCACCTAGTTACGGTGTGGTGTTTGATGTCATCAAAGCATCCTTCCGGTGATGGTGATAAGCATGATCTCATGGTCGAAGGAATTAGGTTACTATGTATCAGAAAGCTTATAGCAATTGAACTATTTAAATGACTTGATCTTTATTCTACGCTTATCTATAGGAGTATGTCCATCACACCATTCTCCTAATGATATGATCTTGTTGTTAATAATATCTCAATGTTCATGATAGGGAAACCACAATCATCTATTAACCAACAAGCTAGTATTATGAAGAGGCTTTACTAGGGACTTTAATTTAGTTTACAAATCACACAAGTATTAATGTTTCCTGGTTAATACTGTGATAGCATAAATGTAAACATTTATCATAAACACAAAGATATAATAATAACTACATTTATTATTGCCTCTAGGGCATATCTCCAACAGTCTCCCACTTGCACTAGAGTCAACTAATCTAGATTACATGGTAATATACCGAACACCCATGGCAGTTTGGTGTTGGTCATGTTTTGCCCTCGGGAGAGGTTTAGTCAACGGATCCGCCACATTCAGATCTGTGTGTACTTTGCAAATCTTTATGTCACCATCTTGGACATGTTCTCGAATAGCGTGAAAACGCAGCTTGATGTGCTTCAGCTTCTTGTGTGACCTTGGTTCTTGCGCATTGGCTATGGCGCCCATGTTATCACAGTAGATAGACATTGGGTCCAGCGCACTTGGAACCACACCGAGCTCTGTAATGAACTCCTTCATCCATATCGCTTCTTGTGAAGCCTCCGAAGGAGCTACATATTCTGATTCAGTTGAAGATCTCGCCACAATGCTTTGCTTTGCACTCCTCCAGCTAACTGCTGCACCATTCAGAGTAAATACGTATCCAGATTGAGATTTAGAATCATCCGGATCGGTGTTCCAACTAGCATCGGTGTAACCATTAACAACGAGTTGTTCATCACCTCCATAAGAAAGAACCATATCCTTAGTTATTCTCAAGTATGTAAGGATATTTTTGACCGCTGTCCAATGATCCACCCCTGGATCACTTTGATATCTGCTAGTCAAACTAACAGCATATGCAATGTCGGGTCTAGTACATAGCATGACATACATTAGAGATCCTATGGCTGAGGCATAGGGAGTCTTACTCATCCTTTCTCTATTTCTACCGTTGTTGGACTTTGAGTTTTACTCAAGGTCGTATTGGGCAACATGGGCAAGAACCCTTTCTTACTATCTTTCATTCCAAACCTCTTTAGAACTTTGTCCAAATATGTACTTTGTGACAATGATATTAGGCGTCTCGGTCTATCTCTATAAATCTTTATGCCTAATATGTAAGCTGCTTCGCCAAGATCTTTCATTGAAAAACTATTATTCAAATATTCTTTGACACTATTAAGAAGGTCTACATCATTCCCAATCAACAATATGTCATCTACATATAGTATTAAGAATGCTACAGAGCTCCCACTCACTTTCTTGTAAATACAAGCTTCTCCATAAGTTTGTATAAAACCAAAACTTTTGATTACCTTATCAAAATGTTGATTCCAACTTCGGGATGCTTGCTTCAATCCATATATGGCCCGTTGAAGTTTGCATACCTTGTTAGCATCTTTAGGATCGACAAAACCTTTGGGTTGCATCATATACAACTCTTCATCAATGTCTCCATCGAGGAACGCCGTTTTGACATCCATCTGCCATATCTCATAATCGTAATATGCAGCGATTGCTAACATAATCCTCACAGATTTTACCTTTGCTACTGTGATAAAGTCTCATCGTAGTCAACTCCTTGAATTTGTCAAAACCCTTTTGCGATAAGTCGAGCTTTATAGACAGTAACATTACCATCAGCATCTGTTTTCTTCTTGAAAATCCATTTGTTCTCGACAGCCTTCCGGCCATCTGGTAAGTCCACCAAAGTCCATACTTGGTTTTTGTACATGGATCCAATCTCGGATTTCATGGCATATTACCATTTATTGGAATCTGGGCTCATCATCGCTTCCTCATATGTCGCAGGGTCATCGGTGTTGTCCACCAACATGACACTCATAACGGGATCATACCAATCAGGAGTGGTATGATTTCTTGTCGACCTGCGAGGTTCTGTAGCAACTTCAACCGAAGTTTCATGATCATCATCATTAGCTTCCTCTCTTATTGGTGTAGGTGCCACATGAACTACTTCCGGTGCTGCGCTACTCGCAAGTTCGAGAGAAGGTTCAAAAACCTCGTCGAGTTCTACTTTCCTTCCAGTCACTTCTTTCGAGAGAAATTCCTTCTCTATAAAGGATCCATTCTTGGCAACAAAGATTTTGCCTTCGGATCTATGATAGAAGGTATACCCAATAGTTTCGTTCGGGTATCCTATGAAGACGCATTTTTCCGCTTTGGGTTCAAGCTTGTCCGGCTGTAACTTCTTTACATAAGCTTCGCAACCCCAAACTTTAAGGAACAACAATTTAGGTTTATTCCCAAACCATAATTCATATGGTGTCGTTTCAACGGATTTAGATGGTGCCCTATTTAAAGTGAATGCGGCTGTTTCTAATGCATAACCCCAAAACGATAGCGGTAAATCTGTAAGTGACATCATATAACGAACCATATCCAAGAGAGTTCGATTACGACGTTCGGACACACCATTACGCTGTGGTGTTCCCAGCGGTGTCAATTATGAAAGTATTCCGCATTTCTTCAAATGCTCGCCAAAATCGTAACTTAGATATTCACCTCCACGATCAGATCGCGGAAATTTAATCTTCTTGTTACGTTGATTCTCCACCTCACTTTGAAATTCCTTAAACTTCTCGAAAGTTTTGGACTTATGTTTCATGAAATAGATATACCCATATCTACTCAAGTCATTCGTGAAGGTGAGAACATAACGATAACCACCACGCGATGCTACACTCATCGGACCACACACATTGGTATGTATGATTTCCAATAAGTCCGTAGCTCGCTCCATCATACCAGAAAATGGAGTCTTAGTCATTTTACCCATCAGACATGCTTCGCATCTTTCAAGTGATTCGAAATCACGTGATTCAAGAAGTCCATCGGAATGGAGTTTCTTCATACGCTTCACTCCAATATGACCAAGACGACAGTGCCACATATAGATCGAGTTATCGCTCAATTTCTAACGTTTAGCTTCAATGTTATTAATGTGTGTATTTCCACAATCGAGATTCAATAAGAATAGACCATCTATCAAAGGTGCATGTGCATAAAACATATTACTCATATAAATCGAACAACCATTATTCTCGGACTTAAACAAGTAACCGTCTCACAATAAACATGATCCAGATATAATGTTCATGCTCAACGCAAGCACCAAATAACAATTATTTAAGTATAAAACTAATCCCGATGGTAGATGAAGAGGTAGCGTGCCGACTGCGATCACATCAACCTTTGATCCATTTCCAACGCGCATCGTCACCTCGTTCTTTGCTAGCTTCCGATTATTTTGCAGTACCTGTTTCGAGTTACAAATATGAGCAACCGAACCAGTATCAAATACCCAGGCACTACTACAACTACTAGTGAGATACACATCAATAACATGTATATCGCATATACCTTTCTTCTTGATGTTGTCGTTCTTCAAATCCGCCAAGTACTTTGGGAAATTCTGCTTCCAGTGACCTTCTCCCTTGCAGTAAAAGCACTTAGTATCAGGCTTAGGCCCAGCCTTGGTCTTCTTCACCGGCACGGCAACTTTCTTACCGCCCTTCTTGAAGTTTCCCTTTTTCTTAGACTTGCCTTGCTTCTTGAATTTGGTGGTCTTATTGACCATCAACACTTGGTGCTCTTTCTTGATCTCCACTTCTGCAGATTTCAACATGGAGAAGAGTTCTGGCAACTGCTTTTTCATGCTTTGCATATTGTAGTTCATCACAAAGTTCTTGTAACTTGGTGGCAGTGATTGGAGGACACGGTAAATCCCCAAAGCATTAGGAATAACTATACCCAAGCTTTGGAGTTTGTTGGCGTGCCCAGACATATTAAGCACGTGCTCACTGACGGAGCTTCCCTCTTCCTGTTGGAGATATGCCCTAGAGGCAATAATAAATGTGGTTATTATTATATCTTTGTGTTTATGATAAATGTTTACATTCATGCTATAATAGTATTAACAAGGAAACATTGATACTTGTGTGATTTGTAAACTTAATTTGAAGTCCCTAGTATAGCCTCTATACATCACTAGCTTGTTGGTTGATAAATGATTGTGGTTTCCCTATCATGAACATTGAGATGTTATCAACAACAAGATCATATCGTTAGGAGAATGATATGATGGACATACTCCTATAGATAAGCGTAGCATAAAGATCAAGTCATTTCAATAGTTCAATTGCTATATGCTTTCTGATACATAGTAACCTAATTCCTTCGACCATGAGATCATGCATATCACCTTTACCGGATGGATGCTTTGATGACATCAAACACCACACCGTAACTGGGTGGCAATAAAGGTGGCATTGAGTGTTCGGAAAGTATTGGTTGAGACACATGGATCTAGAGTGGGATTTGTCCATCCATATGACGGATAGATATACTCTGGGCCCTCTCGGTGGAATGTCATCCAATTAGCTTGCAAGCGTGTGACTGGCTCACAAGGGATCACATATCACGGGAACGAGAAAAGAGTACTTATCGGTAACGAGGTTGAGCTAGGTATGCAGAGATACCGACGATCATAACCTCGGATAAGTAAACTATCGTGAGACAAAGGGAAATTGGTATCGTATGTAAGTGGTTCATTTGATCGCAAAGTAATCGTAGAATTATGTGGGAGCCATATGAATTTCCAGATTCCTCTATTGGTTATTGTTCGGAGAAGTGTCTCGATCATGTCCGCATAATTCACGAACCGTAGGGAGACACACTTAAGGATTCGACGTTGTTTGAGTAGTTATGGTATTATGAGAAAGAGACCGAATGTTGTTCGGAGTCTCGGATGGGATCCGGGATATCACGAGGAGACCCAAAATGGTCCGGAGAATAAGATTCATATAAGGAAAGTCCCGTTTCGGAGTTCGGGAATGATTCCGGTGTTTTCATCGGGAATGTTCTAGAAGGTTCCGGAATGTCCGGCACTCCAGAGGGGAAGGGTACATGAATGTGTTGTATCAAAGTTGGTATGATTGCATCATGTACTAAGTGTCATCGCTGTTCCAAATAAAGGATTAATCGAATCCTAGTTTGAAAAGTCAAATAGCTAAATTGAAAAGTCAAACGGCTAAATTTGGAAAGTGGAAAAGAGGAGGAGGGGTGAAACCGAGTTGGGGAGGGAGTCTTCCTCCCCAAGCCGGCGCACCACCCAAGCCGAGTTGGGGAGGGACTCCCCTCCCTCCCTTTGGCCGCCGGTCCCTCCACCTATATAAGGAGGGGCAGGACTCCCTCCTAGTACACACAGGTACCTCTCCTCAAACCCTAGCTTGGCGCCTACCACCATAGCCGCCGCCCACCTAGGGTTTTGCCCTAGCTGCCGACTTGGGGGTCCCCGGAACCCTAGCCGCCGGCTCTAGCCTCTCCTCCTTGGTGTGTCTAAAACCTAGATCGCCGAGGAGCTCTCTCATACTCCACCATACTCGCTCCGGCTTAAGGCGAAGCCCTGCGAGATCTCCCCTCTACTTCCGGTACCACGCCGTTGTGCTACCGGAATCGCGAGGAGAGTGCTACAACCTCCGCTGCCTGCTGGAACAAGGGAGAGGAAGGTCTTCGTCGAGTACCGAACGTGTGACCGACTGCGGGAGCGCTGCCGGAACGCAGCGCCGGAAGGATCGTCTACGCGATCTTGAGATCGGGAAGAGTACGACTACATCACCCACGAGAATCCGCTCTCGTTAAACACTTTGGAATCTTCGAGGGTAAGTTATTCCATCGACTCGTTGCTACAATCTAGTAGATATATCTTGGCTTGTTTGTTTGTATGCGATAGAAAATTTTTGTTTTCCATGCTACGAAACCCTACAGTGGTATCAGAGCCGTGTCTATATGTAGATCTATTGCACGAGTAGAACACAATGGTCATTGTGGGCGTTGATGCTTTTATTGTCGATTGCTTCTTGTGTACTTTACATCTTGCGGTATGTTGGGATGAAGCGGCCCAGGCTAACCTTACATGACATCATTCATGAGACTTGCTCCACGCTTGACATGCAACTTGTATTGCATAAGTGTCTTTGCGGGTGCCTGTTTCTCCTAGCATAGTTAAGATCCAATTTACAACGGGTGATTAACAATACTAGTATCAATGTTGTGGTTCATGTTCGTAAGTTAGAACGACACTTATTGAAAGCCCCAAACCACGTAAAATATGCAAAGAAAGTAGAGGCGTCTAACTTTGTTTTGCAGGGGTGTGCAGTGATGTGATATGGCCATGATTATGATTATATTTGATGTATGCAATGTTCCTTATTGTAAGTTGGCAACCGGCAGGAGCCATATGGTTGTCTTTAATTTATGTTAAGACCCGCGTGTCTATTCAAATCTATATTATTAAAAAGATTCAGGCCGTTCATCCACCCACAAAAAATCCGTCTGCCTTGATTTGACCTTTTTACCCCTACTGATTCAGAAGTTTTACACATGTTGCCACCGCCAAGTCAAAAGATACGGTTCGGTAAAAACAGCCTCGACCTGTAGGGTTCGCAGCATAGAAAACAAAAAATTTCCTACGATGGGAACAACTATGTACCAAGATCTATCTACTAGATACAAACAACGGGCGGATGTATATCCGTAGAGAAAATACCCTTGAAGACCGACAAAGCTTAACGAGTCCAAACTCGTGGTTGATGTAGACGATCTCTTGCCGATCTCAAGATCGAGAGGAAGTCCTAGCGCCGCAAAACAGCAGCGCATCCGTGCTCGCACACACGTTCGAGGCACCGAGCAACCTCCGCCTCCTCGCTACAGCGATGCAGCGGAAGCACAACTCTTTCTTGCCGAAAAGCCACCGAGAACATGTATCTCGCTAGTCCGAGACCATGGGGGATAAATTCTAGAGGGGGAGAGAGATCCTTCACGAGGAGGTGTGAGTGAGAAGTGAGAGGAGGGGCTCCTTATATAGGGGAGGGGGGGCAGCCCAAGGGGGCATGGCCGCCAGCCATGGAGGGTGCCCCCGCCTCTCCCTCATTCATGTGGGTGGACACTCCACTCACAAAATGGCCCTTCAATTTTCTCCACTCAAAAACCCACTCAAATTCCCATTAAATTTCCACCAAATTTAATGCAAACTCTCATTAAATAAAACTCTTTTATTTTATTCAGAATTTTGTCAATTACTTTAATGACAAACATTCACAAATAACCCCTTGCTAGAATTCTATTTCACATGCATAACCACTTTATGCAATTTCACCCGAAAACCTGTTTCGGTATCTAGTGAAATAAATTCCTGCGCTTGTTCATTCTTTCGGCATGAAACTTTTGCTCCAATTGGATGTCGGTGTCTCTTAAGTGTGTCACCCTACGGTTCGTGAATAATGCGGACATGATCGAGACCCCTCTCGGATCAATAATCAGAAGCGGGATCTGGAGACCCATACTGACTCCCACACATTCAACGATGACTTTCTTGTGATCGTCGGAACCTTTTTACGCTAGTATCTTAATCCTTTTGTTTCGCGATATATTACATGTCCGAGATTCGATCATCGGTATCTCCATACCTAGTTTGATCTCGTTACCGACATGCACTCTTTTCTCGTTCCCGTGATATAACATTCTAGTGATCAAATCACTTGCTTGCAAGCTAATCAATGTGATATCACCGAGAGGGCCCAGAGCATATCTATCCGTCATCAGGATGAACAAATTCCACTCTCGATCCATGGGCCTCAACATAACACTTTATTAGTTCTGAATCCATCTTTATAATCACCCTGTTACGGTGTGACGTTTGATGTTATCAAGAAACTCTTCCGGTGTTAGTGATTGACATGATCTCATGGTCTAAGGATTAGGATCACTTCGTAAGTTGTTATAGCAATATAAACTCAATGACTTTGATCGTAATGCTATACTTCGGATGAATGTTCATCACACCATTACACTAATGTTGTGATCCCGTTATTAACAACATCCAATGTCCATGATCAGGAAACCTTGATCATCTTGTTAATCAACGAGCTAGTTTATAAGAGAGGCATAACTAGGAACTTCCTTTTTGTTTATTAAACACACATGTATTAACGTTTCCGTATTAATACAATTATAGCATGTAAAATAAACATTTATCATAAACAAGGAATACGATAATAACCACTTTATTATTGCCTCTCGGGCATATTCCCTTCAGTCTCCCACTTGCACTAGAGACAATAATCTAGTTTGAAAACTTTGCGTATTGAACACATATGGCTTTCTGGTGTTCCATATACGCAACTGCAAGTGGTTAACATAATCTACGGATCTGATGCTTTCAGGTCCGTGTGTATTTGCATGTCTTTGCATCTTCACGCATCACTCATTCTCCAATGAGATGGCATTGTATAAATTTGGTCTTTCGGTGAGACCTTTAGTTCCTTCGGTTTAAATCACGTCGATACTATTGTCGTACAATATATCGTCAGTGTTAGCCCGTTGCGAACCACACCTTAGTTTGATAACAAACTACTTGACACAAATTCCCTCCTTTGCTGCTACTATAACAGTCATATACTTAGCCTTTTGTTGTAGTATTCGTCACAATGTCTTAACTTTTGAAACTCTTCCAAATCCATCATGGAATCTCCTTTCCATTACATTGTGCCACCCATAGTTTAAATTGAGATAAACTTAATTTGTATCTTGTGACAAAACTAGTGTCAATGTAACTCTTTACAATGAACTATTTGTAATTGTTTGTCACCTCTACACAAATATATTCTTAGTTCTTCCAAAAGATCATAAGAATATCCTTACTATCGTCCAATGATCATTTTATGATTCATTCTGGTATATGCTCATAACACTTAGAGCATAGGACATATCTGGATGTGTACATATCATGGTATGATTAATCAAAACATTCTCGTGATTTCACTCATCAAGTGTCAAAGCACTTGAATCTTGTTTCACTTATCAAGTGTCGATACACTTGAATCTTGATTCAATTTCTTTCCATGCGACAAGAACCGTTTCTAGTCGTTTCTATATTGAACTCCTTCAATATCTCATATATGTACGTTTGGCACAACCATATTAGCGTCACAGTCTATCCACTATAGACATTCACGCTAAATATTCGGGTTTTGCCTAAGTATTTCATCAAAATGAAATTCTTAACCTTTTGTCAATAAAAGATACATCATTTCTAATCAACAAGATGTCATCCACATAATGTATTAGAAATATGTCTCAGCGCTCCCACTTAATTTCTTGCAAATGCAAGCATCTTCATCGTCTCCTGATGAAAACTCCTTTTCATCATGGTGAAGATTCCAACTCCGTGATGCTTACTTCAACAATTGAAGTTTGCATGCCCTTTTTAGCATCCTTTGAATTAACAAAACCCTTTGGATCGTGTCATGTACACGTCCTAGGTAACCATTCTATTAGAAGAACTTTGTTTTGTTTATTCATCTACCATATAACAGATTATATGTAGTGGTTGCTACTTTAATCCGTCCAGACTAAATATCGCTATGAAAGATCAAATCTTGTCATAGTCAACTCCTTGAACATTGTCGTAAAATACTTTACAACATGTCGACTATTTCATAGATGTGAAACATCCATGTCTGTTTCTTTATAGATCCAAATACGACCGATAGGTTTTTACACCTTTCCGGAGGGTCTTCCAAGTTCAAAACTTGATTTCTCGTGTATGGAACTATCACGGATTTTATGGCTTCAAGCCATTTGACGGAGCCAGGGCCCATCATCGCTTCTTTGTATGTATTCGGTTCATCATTGTCAAACAATAATGATTTACTCTCAAATCTTAGCATTTGATTGTTTAACCGACCTTCTTGGTTCAATAGGAACTTTAGACCTCCGTGACCACAACCTTTGAGGCACATAAGCTATGAGCATTATGGCAGCCTCCAGAACGATTTCCGGCGCTGCGCAACTCAGCACATTTAGCTAAGGTTCGTTAACCTTATCAAAGTTCTATTGTCCTCCCACTTAACTTTTGCGAAAAATTCCTTTTTCAAGAAACTTCACATTTCAAGCGACAAACCCTTTTGTCCTCGGTGTTATGGAGGAATAACCAATTGTTATTCGGAATAACCTACAAAGACATGCTCATCCGAATTCGGTTGTAAACATCTTACTTATGTTTAGCATACCAAAATTTAAGAAATGACAACTTGGGTTTTACCCCAAACCATAACTTCCATGGTGTCATTTCACCGGATCAAGATGGAGCTCTTTTCAGTGTAAAAGCGGTAGTCTCTAAAGCTTTAATCTTTTAAAACATAATGGCAGTTTTATAAATAACACCTTTGATCCAACCATGTCAAACAAGGTTTCATTACAAATCTCAAACACTCCATACTCCTATGGTGTTTCAGGAGATGTAAATCTAGGTGTTTTTCTAAACTTGCAACTCAAATAAATCCCTTTATGATAAAATCATAATTCATTTATTTTCTTGTTACACTTGTAACTCAAACAAATCCTTTATGATAAAATCATAAACCATTTATTTTCTTGTTACAATGATTTTCCACTTCATCTTGAAAGTCTTTGAAAACGTTTTTCAAATATTTCATACTTCTTTCTCATTAAGTGAATATTCACTCAAATTTCCGGAGAAAGTATATGAAGTTGAAACCCATCGCTTACGACTACACATAATGGACTACATACATCGATATGTATAAATTCCAATATTTTAGTCGTTCGTTCTTCTTTGGCCTTTGAACGAAGTTTTAATTATCCCGAGGAAAGTCTCACAAGCGTCACTTGATCAAATCAAAGACTCCAAAAATCCATGAAAATGGAGTTTCTTCATGTTTTCTTTCTAATATAATTGAAACAGCGATGTCACTTCATAAGTGATCTTTCAATCATTTGTCTTGCGACATTTTAGCATTAGGTTTTATGGATGTGATTTCTCCAACTAGATTTGTAAATCATCCATCTTATATGGAATACGGTAATTATTTGAACAACCTTTGTTCTCATAATACCTGATTTAAATAACAATTATTAAAACAAATCTTGAAGTCAAGCTTTGATGTCAACGAGAAATACAAACAACGGTTTGTTTGTTTTCGATGAACATCATCACATATTCTCTTGCTAGTTACTTAGGCCATTGTGGTTCATGAATTGCGTCGTTCCGTATGAAATTTCATACCAACCAATTCGATATCCAATACCCAAGAACCACATTGTTTAACAAGCAAAGAATACAACCATAACATGTATATCATCTATATACCTAAATTGGATATTTCCAATCTTTTCTTTTCTGCCAAATATATTTTATAGATTCTCTTTCAGCATTTCCTTTTCCTTTTTAAAAGAATCTATCAACATCAAAAGTGGCGCCATATACATGACACATAGTCCAAAGCGTGTATATTCAAATAATAATACCTTTGGACTTGCACTTTTGAAGTAGATCACCATCATCAAAATGATCGGCATTCTTTCAAAATCCATTCTTTAGTAATCTTTTAGTATAGTAAACACTTTACATACATCTTCTATTCATCCTTATCATGACGAATTTCATGATCAAGCTACTGTAGCTTATAAAGGCGAATCGTGAGTATAACATTACTTTCCAAAATCCTTTTGGATGATTAGGATGTCTAGCATCTCCAACCTTCGTAAATTCTCATCCAATATGAGAACATATATTATACTCTATCATATTGCAACCAAAACATTGTTTCAGATATCGTTATATCTGCCACACATGATGGTTTCTGAAACAATTCTTTCAGCTCCTAGATAAACTTGATATCAAACCAATCAAGAATCATGGAGGCAAACATGATACTTAAGATACTAACACTGGAATTGTTACTCTCGATTTAATACCAACTATTAAATTTCACGGAGTAAATAGAGTTTGCTGAAAGTTTGCAATAGGACTTTAAACTTTGGGTTCGCAGCATAGAAAACAAAAAATTTCCTACGATGGGAACAACTATGTACCAAGATCTATCTACTGGATACAAACAACGGGCGGATGTATATCCGTAGAGAAAATACCCTTGAAGACCGACAAAGCTTAACGAGTCCAAACTCGTGGTTGATGTAGACGATCTCTTGCCGATCTCAAGATCGAGAGGAAGTCCTAGCGCCGCAAAACAGCAGCGCATCCGTGCTCGCACACACGTTCGAGGCACCGAGCAACCTCCGCCTCCTCGCTACAGCGATGCAGCGGAAGCACAACTCTTTCTTGCCGAAAAGCCACCGGGAACATGTATCTCGCTAGTCCGAGACCATGGGGGATAAATTCTAGAGGGGGAGAGAGATCCTTCACGAGGAGGTGTGAGTGAGAAGTGAGAGGAGGGGCTCCTTATATAGGGGAGGGGGGGCAGCCCAAGGGGGCATGGCCGCCGGCCATGGAGGGTGCCCCCACCTCTCCCTCATTCATGTGGGTGGACACTCCACTCACAAAATGGCCCTTCAATTTTCTCCACTCAAAAACCCACTCAAATTCCCATTAAATTTCCACCAAATTTAATGCAAACTCTCATTAAATAAAACTCTTTTATTTTATTCAGAATTTTGTCAATTACTTTAATGACAAACATTCACAAATAACCCCTTGCTAGAATTCTATTTCACATGCATAACCACTTTATGCAATTTCACCCGAAAACCTGTTTCGGTATCTAGTGAAATAAATTCCTGCGCTTGTTCATTCTTTCGGCATGAAACTTTTGCTCCAATTGGATGTCGGTGTCTCTTAAGTGTGTCACCCTACTGTTCGTGAATAATGCGGACATGATCGAGACCCCTCTCGGATCAATAATCAGAAGCGGGATCTGGAGACCCATACTGACTCCCACACATTCAACGATGACTTTCTTGTGATCGTCGGAACCTTTTTACGCTAGTATCTTAATCCTTTTGTTTCGCGATATATTACATGTCCGAGATTCGATCATCGGTATCTCCATACCTAGTTTGATCTCGTTACCGACATGCACTCTTTTCTTGTTCCCGTGATATAACATTCTAGTGATCAAATCACTTGCTTGCAAGCTAATCAATGTGATATCACCGAGAGGGCCCAGAGCATATCTATCCGTCATCAGGATGAACAAATTCCACTCTCGATCCATGGGCCTCAACATAACACTTTATTAGTTCTGAATCCATCTTTATAATCACCCTGTTACGGTGTGACGTTTGATGTTATCAAGAAACTCTTCCGGTGTTAGTGATTGACATGATCTCATGGTCTAAGGATTAGGATCACTTCGTAAGTTGTTATAGCAATATAAACTCAATGACTTTGATCGTAATGCTATACTTCGGATGAATGTTCATCACACCATTACACTAATGTTGTGATCCCGTTATTAACAACATCCAATGTCCATGATCAGGAAACCTTGATCATCTTGTTAATCAACGAGCTAGTTTATAAGAGAGGCATAACTAGGAACTTCCTTTTTGTTTATTAAACACACATGTATTAACGTTTCCGTATTAATACAATTATAGCATGTAAAATAAACATTTATCATAAACAAGGAATACGATAATAACCACTTTATTATTGCCTCTCGGGCATATTCCCTTCAGTCTCCCACTTGCACTAGAGACAATAATCTAGTTTGAAAAGCAAAGGCTGCGTGCAGTTTTACATGGGATAAAATTTAAGATGAAATTCATGTCGGCCTCCTTCGTCAGGTTAGCGACAACGACGATACAGTTGATACGAGGCTGGTAGCGAACCAAGGAGCAACATGGGCGGGTGGAGAGGCACAGAGAGCCAGAGAGGTGGTCGCGTCCACTGGCGAAGTGACACACTGATTCGAAAAGGATGGCGTGCCGGATGGGCTTGGAGAGGCGGGTGCCTGCGCATGGTTCTGTCAGGAGGAGGACGGAGGACGACGTGGCTAGCGGTGGCCATGGCGGGGTGCCTGTGCGCGGCGGTTCTGTTAGGAGGAGGAAGGAGGATGACGCGGCCGGTGGTGGCCATGCCGGGGCGCCTGTGCGCGGCGGTTCTGTGAGGAAGAGGAAGGAGGACGACGCAGTCGGCAGCGGCCATTGCAGGGCATCGAGATGGCGGTCGATATGAGGCTGGTAGCAAGCGGCGGCGGGGTTGGTGGGTGTCGGGGTCGAGCGGATTTTTCTTTTAGAGTTCTTTTACATAAAGACAGTATAATAGCAGTAAGACAACAATGCATGGATCATTTGGCTTTGGCCAGTAATCCTGCGTCGCCACAACAGAAAGGTAGTGCAACCTATGTTCATTTACAATTGAAAAGAATAAAATGAGGGTTAACATAACATATTCATGATGGTATACAACCAAAATCGTTCAACAAATAGGATTCTAAAGTTTGTACATACTTGGTAGTAATATTATTTTATACCCATTGCAACGCAAGGTCATTGTGCTAGTAGTTGTAATAGTTGAAGCCGGTGGACGACAACCATGGAGAAGCGTCATTGACCTTGATGCAATGCCGGTGATGATAGAGATCATGTTCGTGCTTGAAGATGGAGATCGGAAGCACAAAGAAGAAAGGCCATATCATATCACATATTTTGAATTGCATGTGATGTTAATCCTTTATGCATCTTGTATTGCTTAGTAGACGACGGTAGCATTATAAGATGATCCCTCATGCACATGAATTTCAAGTCATAAAGTGTTCGCCCTTAGTTAGCACCGTTGCTAAAGCTTGTTGTTTCGAAGCACCACGTGATGATCGGGTGTGTTAGATTCTGCAAGTGTATACAACGTGAGCAAGCCAGATTTGCTCATGCGGAAACTAAGGTTTGATCTTGACGAGCCTAGCATGTACAGACATGGTCTCGGAACATGGATCACCGAAAGGTAAAGCATGAATCATATAGTAGATATGATGAACATGACGATTGTTCGCCATTGAAACTATATCAACTCTCGTGATGATCGGTGTTGATGTGGTGGATTTGGTTCGTGTGATCACTAAAACAATGTGAGGGATGTTGTTTTGAGTGGGAGTTCACCTAGATTAACTTTATTATTAATTTGAACTCAATTTGTCATAAACTTAGTCTAAACTATTGCAAATATGTTGTAGATCAATGGCAGCCCCTACCATCAATTTTAATGTGTTCCTAGAGAAAGAAAAGTTGAAAAACAATGGAAGCAACTTCGCGGATTGGTTCCGCAATTTGAGGATTGTCCTCACAGCTGGTAATTTGACCTATGTGTTGGATGCACCGCTGGGTGACCCACCTGCAGTTGATGCTTCCGATGAAGTAAAGAATGTTTACCTCGCTCGGAAGAATCAGTACTCCATAGTTCAGTGTGCTATCTTGTATGGTTTGGAATCGGAGCTTCAGAAAAGGTTTGAGAATTCAGACCCATATGATATTGTCGAGGATCTCAAATTGATCTTTGAGACTCATGCGGCAATTGAAAGTTATGAGGCTTCTAAAAAGTTCTTTAACTGCAAGATGGAAGAGGGCAGCTCCGTCAGTGAGCATGTGCTTAAGATGTCTGGGCACGCAAACAAACTTCAAAGCTTGGGTATAGTGATTCCTAATGCTTTGGGGATTTACCGTGTCCTCCAATCACTACCACCAAGTTACAAGAACTTTGTGATGAACTACAACATGCAGAACATGAACAAGCAGTTGCCAGAACTGTTTGCTATGTTAAAGTCTGCAGAAGTGGAGATCAAGAAATAGCACCAAGTGTTGTTGGTCAATAAGACCACCAAATTCAAGAAAGGCAAGTCTAAGCAGAAGGGACACTTCAAGAAGGGTGGTAAAAAGTTACCACGCCGGCGAAGAAGACCAAGGCTGGACCTAAGCCTGAAACTGAGTGTTTTTACTGCAAGGGAGAAGGTCACTGGAAGCGGAATTGCCCAAAGTACTTGGCGGATTTGAAGAACGGCAACATCAAAAAGAAAGGTATATCTGATATACATGTTATTGATGTGTATCTCACTAGTACTCGTAGTAGTGCCTGGGTATTTGATACTGGTTCGGTTGCTCATATTTGTAACTCGAAACAGGTGCTGCAGAATAAACCTGAAGCTAGCGAAGAACGAGGTGACGATGCGCGTGGGAAACGGATCAAAGGTTGATGTGATCGCGGTCGGCACGCTACCCCTTCATCTACCATCGAGATTAGTTTTATACTTAAATAATTGTTATTTGGTGCCTGCGTTGAGCATGAACATTATATCGGGATCTTGTTTATTGCGAGACGGTTACTTGTTTAAGTCCGAGAATAATGGTTGTTCGATTTATATGAGTAATATGTTTTATGCACATGCACCTTTGATAGATGGTCTATTCTTGTTGAATCTCGATAGTGGAAATACACACATTAATAACATTGAGGCTAAACGTTTGAAATCAAGCGATAACTCGACCTATATGTGGCACTGTCGTCTTGGTCACATTGGAGTGAAGCGTATGAAGAAACTCCATTCCGATGGACTTCTTGAATCACTTGATTTCGAATTACTTGATAGATGCGAAGCATGTCTGATGGGTAAAATGACTAAGACTCCATTTTCTGGTATGATGGAGCGAGCTACAGACTTATTGGAAATCATACATACCGATGTATGTGGTCCAATGAGTGTAGCGTCGCGCGGTGGTTATCGTTATGTTCTTACCTTCACGGATGACTTGAGTAGATATGGGTATATCTATTTCATGAAACATAAGTCCGAAAATTTCGAGAAGTTTAAGGAATTTAAAAGTGAAGTAGAGAATCAACGTAACAAGAAGATTAAATTTCTGCGTTCTGATCGTGGAGGTGAATATCTAAGTTACGAGTTTGGCGAGCATTTGAAGAAATGCGGAATACTTTCACAGTTGACACCGCCGGGAACACCACAGCGTAATGGTGTGTCCGAACGTCATAATCGAACTCTCTTAGATATGGTTCGTTCTATGATGTCACTTACAGATTTACCGCTATCATTTTGGGGTTATGCATTAGAAACAGCCGCATTCACTTTAAATAGGGCACCATCTAAATCCGTTGAAACGACACCGTATGAATTATGGTTTGGGAAGAAACCTAGATTGTCGTTCCTTAAAGTTTGGGGATGCGAAGCCTATGTAAAGAAGTTACAGCCGGACAAGCTTGAACCCAAAGCGGAAAAATGCGTCTTCATAGGATACCCAAAGGAAACTATTGGGTATACCTTCTATCATAGATCCGAAGGCAAAATCTTCGTTGCCAAGAATGGATCCTTTCTAGAGAAGGAATTTCTCTCGAAAGAAGTGACTGGAAGGAAAGTAGAACTCGACGAGGTTGTCGAACCTTCTCTCGAAATTGCGAGTAGCGTAGCACCATAAGAAGTTCCTGTGGTGCCTGCACCAATAAGAGAGGAAGCTAATGATGGTGATCATGAAACTTCGGTTGAAGTTGCTACAGAGCCTCGGAGGTCAATGAGAACTCGTACCACTCCAGATTGGTATGATCCCGTTATGAGTGTCATGTTGGTGGATAACACCGATGACCCCGAGACATATGAGGAAGCGATGATGAGCCCAGATTCCAATAAATGGCAAGAAGCCATGAAATCCGAGATTGGATCCATGTACGAAAACCAAGTATGGACTTTGGTGGACTTACCGGATGGCCGAAAGGCTGTCGAGAACAAATGGATTTTCAAGAAGAAAACAGACGCTGATGGTAATGTTACTGTCTATAAAGCTCGACTTGTCGCAAAAGGGTTTCGACAAATTCAAGGAGTTGACTACGATAAGACTTTCTCACTAGTAGCGAAGCTAAAGTCTGTGAGGATTATGTTAGCAATCGCTGCATATTATGATTATGAGATATGGCAGATGGATGTCAAAACATCATTCCTCAATGGAGACATTGATGAAGAGTTGTATATGATGCAACCCAAAGGTTTTGTCGATCCTAAAGATGATAACAAGGTATGCAAACTTCAACGGTCCATCTATGGATTGAAGCAAGCATCCCGAAGTTGGAATCAACGTTTTGATAAGGTGATCAAAAGTTTTGGTTTTATACAAACTTATGGAGAAGCTTGTATTTACAAGAAAGTGAGTGGGAGCTCTGTAGCATTCTTAATACTATATGTAGATGACATATTGTTGATTGGGAATGATGTAGACCTTCTTAATAGTGTCAAGGAATATTTGAATAATAGTTTTTCAATGAAGTATCTTGGCGAAGCAGCTTACATATTAGGCATAAAGATTTATAGAGATAGATCGAAACGCCAAATATCATTGTCACAGAGTACATATTTGGACAAAGTTCTAAAGAGATTTGGAATGGAAGATAGCAAGAAAGGGTTCTTGCCCATGTTGCCCAATACGACCTTGAGTAAAACTCAAAGTCCGACATCGGCAGAAGATAGAGAAAAGATGAGTAAGACTCCCTATGCCTCAGCCATAGGATCTCTAATGTATGCCATGCTATGTACTAGACCCGACATTGCATATGCTGTTAGTTTGACTAGCAGATATCAAAGTAATCCAGGAGTGGATCATTGGACAGCGGTCAAAAACATCCTTAAGTACTTGAGAAGAACTAAGGATATGGTTCTTTCTTATGGAGGTGATGAACAACTCGTTGTTAATGGTTACACCGATGCTAGTTGGAACACCGATCCGGATGATTCTAAATCACAATCTGGATACGTATTTATTTTGAATGGTGCAGCAGTTAGCTGGAGGAGTGCAAAGCAAAGCGTTGTGGCGAGATCTTCAACTGAATCGGAATACATGGCTGCTTCGGAGGCTTCACAAGAAGCGATATGGATGAAAGAGTTCATTACAGAGCTGGGGGTGGTTCCTAGTGCGCTGGACCCAATGTCTATCTACTGTGATAACATGGGCGCCATAGCCAATGCGCAAGAACCAAGGTCACACAAGAAGCTGAAGCACATCAAGCTACGTTTTCACGCTATTCGAGAACATATCCAAGATGGGGATATAAAGATTTGCAAAGTACACACAGATCTGAATGTGGCGGATCCGTTGACTAAACCTCTCCCGAGGGCAAAACATGACCAACACCAAACTGCCATGGGTGTTCGGTATATTACCATGTAATCTAGATTAGATGACTCTAGTGCAAGTGGGAGACTGTTGGAGATATGCCCTAGAGGCAATAATAAATGTGGTTATTATTATATCTTTGTGTTTATGATAAATGTTTACATTCATGCTATAATAGTATTAACAAGGAAACATTGATACTTGTGTGATTTGTAAACTTAATTTGAAGTCCCTAGTATAGCCTCTATACATCACTAGCTTGTTGGTTGATAAATGATTGTGGTTTCCCTATCATGAACATTGAGATGTTATCAACAACAAGATCATATCGTTAGGAGAATGATATGATGGACATACTCCTATAGATAAGCGTAGCATAAAGGTCAAGTCATTTCAATAGTTCAATTGCTATATGCTTTCTGATACATAGTAACCTAATTCCTTCGACTATGAGATCATGCATATCACCTTTACCGGATGGATGCTTTGATGACATCAAACACCACACCGTAACTGGGTGGCAATAAAGGTGGCATTGAGTGTTCGGAAAGTATTGGTTGAGACACATGGATCAAGAGTGGGATTTGTCCATCCATATGACGTATAGATATACTCTGGGCCCTCTCGGTGGAATGTCATCCAATTAGCTTGCAAGCATGTGACTGGCTCACAAGGGATCACATATCACGGGAACGAGAAAAGTGTAGGGGTTCGTAGCATGGAAAACAAAAATTTTCTATCGCATACAAACAAACAAGCCAAGATCTATCTACTAGATTGTAGCAACGAGTCGATGGAATAACTTACCCTCGAAGATTCCAAAGCGTTTAACGAGAGCGGATTCTCGTGGGTGATGTAGTCGTACTCTTCCCGATCTCAAGATCGCGTAGACGATCCTTCCGGCGCTGCGTTCCGGTAGCGCTCCCGCAGTCGGTCACACGTTCGGTACTCGACGAAGACCTTCCTCTCCCTTGTTCCAGCAGGCAGCGGAGGTTGTAGCACTCTCCTCGCGATTCCGGCAGCACAACGGCGTGGTACCGGAAGTAGAGGGGTGATCCCGCAGGGCTTCGGCTTAAGCCGGAGCGAGTATGGTGGATTATGAGAGAGGGCTATTAGTGGTCTAGAGATTAGACACACCAATTAGAAGGCTCTAAACCGCAGGCTAAAGCAATTAGAATCTCTAAACCAAAACGGCTCTAAACCGGAGATTAGAGGTAGAAACTTGTGTGTCTAGAGGAGGAGGCCCTGCCCCTCCTTTTATGGGTGGAGGGGCCGGCGCGCCAGGGGAGGGAGGGGAGTCCCTCCCCAACTCGGCCTAGGGCTGGCCGCCGGCTTGGAGGAGAGGGACTCCTCCTCCAAGTTGGTTTCAACCTCCTCTTGCTTGTTTCCCACAGTTTCTTGTTTTAGCCGTTTGACTTTCAAACTGGACATTTGACTTTTCTGTTTTAGGATTCAATTTAATCCTTTATTTGGGACAGCAAGAACACTTAGTACATGATGCAATCATTCCAATATGTAATGACACATTCATGTACCCCTCCCCCCTCCCGGAGTGCCGGACATTCCGGAACCTTCTAGAACATTCACCGGAATCATTTCCGAACTCCGAAACGGGACTTTCTTTATATGAATCTTATTCTCCGGACCATTCCGGATCACCTCGTGATATCCCGGATCCCATCCGAGACTCCGAACAACATTTGGTCTCTTTCTCATAATATCATAACTACTCAAAACAACGTCGAATCCTTAAGTGTGTCTCCCTACGGTTCGTGAATTATGCGGACATGATCGAGACACTACTCCGAACAATAACCAATAGAGGAATCTGGAAATTCATATGGCTCCCACATATTTCTACGATTACTTTGCGATCGAATGAACCACTTACATACGATACCAATTTCCCTTTGTCTCACGATATGTTACTTATCCGAGGTTATGATCGTCGGTATCTCTGCATACCTAGTTCAACCTCGTTACTGATAAGTACTCTTTTCTTGTTCCCGTGATATGTGATCCCTTGTGAGCCAGTCACATGCTTGCAAGCTAATTGGATGACATTTCACCGAGAGGGCCCAGAGAATATCTATCCGTCATATGGATGGACAAATCCCACTCTTGATCCATGTGTCTCAACCAATACTTTCTGAACACTCAATGCCACCTTTATAGCCACCCAGTTACGGTGTGGTGTTTGATGTCATCAAAGCATCCATCCGGTAAAGGTGATATGCATGATCTCATGGTCGAAGGAATTAGGTTACTATGTATCAGAAAGCATATAGCAATTGAACTATTGAAATGACTTGATCTTTATGCTACGCTTATCTATAGGAGTATGTCCACCATTTCATTCTCCTAACGATATGATCTTGTTGTTGATAACATCTCAATGTTCATGATAGGGAAACCACAATCATTTTTCAACCAACAAGCTAGTGAAGTATAGAGGCTATACTAGGGACTTCAAATTAAGTTTACAAATCACACAAGTATTAATGTTTCCCTGTTAATACTATTATAGCATGAATGTAAACATTTATCATAAACACAAAGATATAATAATAACTACATTTATTATTGCCTCTAGGGCATATCTCCAACAGTCTCCCACTTGCACTAGAGTCATCTAATCTAGATTACATGGTAATATACCGAACACCCATGGCAGTTTGGTGTTGGTCATGTTTTGCCCTCGGGAGAGGTTTAGTCAACGAATCCGCCACATTCAGATCTGTGTGTACTTTGCAAATCTTTATATCCCCATCCTGGATATGTTCTCGAATAGCGTGAAAACGTAGCTTGATATGCTTCAGATTCTTGTGTGACCTTGGTTCTTGCGCATTGGCTATGGCGCCCATGTTATCACAGTAGATAGACATTGGGTCCAGTGCACTAGGAACCACACCCAGCTCTGTAATGAACTCTTTCATCCATATCGCTTCTTGTGAAGCCTCCGAAGCAGCCATGTATTCCGATTCAGTTGAAGATCTCGCCACAACGCTTTGCTTTGCACTCCTCCAGCCAACTGCTGCACCATTCAAAATAAATACGTATCCAGATTGTGATTTAGAATCATCTGGATCGGTGTTCCAACTAGCATCGGTGTAACCATTAACAACGAGCTGTTCATCACCTCCATAAGAAAGAACCATATCCTTAGTTCTTCTCAAGTACTTAAGGATGTTTTTGACCGCTGTCCAATGATCCACTCCTGGATCACTTTGATATCTGCTAGTTAAACTAACAGCATATGCAATGTCGGGTCTAGTACATAGCATGGCATACATTAGAGATCCTATGGTTGATGCATAGGGAGTCTTACTCATCCTTTCTCTATCTTCTGCCGATGTCGGACTTTGAGTTTTACTCAAGGTCGTATTGGGCAACATGGGCAAGAACCCTTTCTTGCTTTCTTCCATTCCAAACCTCTTTAGAACTTTGTCCAAATATGTACTCTGTGACAATGATATTTGGCGTTTCGATCTATCTCTATAAATCTTTATGCCTAATATATAAGCTGCTTCGCCAAGATCTTTCATTGAAAAACTATTATTCAAATATTCTTTGACACTATTAAGAAGGTCTACATCATTCCCAATCAACAATATGTCATCCACATATAGTATTAAGAATGCTACAGAGCCCCCACTCACTTTCTTGTAAATACAAGCTTCTCCATAAGTTTGTATAAAACCAAAACTTTTGATTACTTTATCAAAACGTTGATTCCAACTTCGGGATGCTTGCTTCAATCCATAGATGGACCGTTGAAGTTTGCATACCTTGTTAGCATCTTTAGGATCGACAAACCTTTGGGTTGCATCATATACAACTCTTCATCAATATCTCCATTGAGGAATGCTGTTTTGACATCCATCTGCCATATCTCATAATCATAATATGCAGCGATTGCTAACATAATCCTCACAGACTTTAGCTTCGCTACCGGTGAGAAAGTCTCATCGTAGTCAACTCCTTGAATTTGTCGAAACCCTTTTGCGACAAGTCGAGCTTTATAGACAGTAACATTACCATCAGCATCTGTTTTCTTCTTGAAAATCCATTTGTTCTCGACAGCCTTCCGGCCATCCGGTAAGTCCACCAAAGTCCATACTTGGTTTTCGTACATGGATCCAATCTCGGATTTCATGGCTTCTTGCCATTTATTGGAATCTGGGCTCATCATCGCTTCCTCATATGTCTCGGGGTCATCGGTGTTGTCCACCAACATGACACTCATAACGGGATCATACCAATCTGGAGTGGTACGAGTTCTCGTTGACCTCCGAGGCTCTGTAGCAACTTCAACCGAAGTTTCATGATCACCATCATTAGCTCCCTCTCTAATTGGTGCAGGCACCACAGGAACTTCTTCCGGTGCTGCGCTACTCTCAATTTCGAGAGAAGGTTCGACAACCTCGTCGAGTTCTACTTTCCTTCCAGTCACTTCTTTCGAGAGAAATTCCTTCTCTAGAAAGGATCCATTCTTGGCAACGAAGATTTTGCCTTCGGATCTATGATAGAAGGTATACCCAATAGTTTCCTTCGGGTATCCTATGAAGACGCATTTTTCCGCTTTGGGTTCAAGCTTGTCTGGCTGTAACTTCTTTACATAGGCTTCGCATCCCCAAACTTTCAGGAACGACAATTTAGGTTTCTTCCCAAACCATAATTCATACGGTGTCGTTTCAACGGATTTAGATGGTGCCCTATTTAAAGTGAATGCGGCTATTTCTAATGCATAACCCCAAAATGATAGCGGTAAATCTGTAAGTGACATCATAGAACGAACCATATCTAAGAGAGTTCGATTACGACGTTCGGACACACCATTATGCTGTGGTGTTCCCGGCGGTGTCAATTGTGAAAGTATTCCGCATTTCTTCAAATGCTCGCAAAACTCGTAACTTAGATATTCACCTCCACGATCAGAACGTAGAAATTTAATCTTCTTGTTACGTTGATTCTCTACCTCACTTTGAAACTCCTTAAACTTCTCAAAAGTTTCGGACTTATGTTTCATGAAATAGATATACCCATATCTACTCAAGTCATCCGTGAAGGTAAGAACATAACGATAACCACTGCGCGATGCTACACTCATTGGACCACACACATCGGTATGTATAATTTCCAATAAGTCCGTAGCTCGCTCCATCATACCAGAAAATGGAGTCTTAGTCATTTTTCCCATCAGACATGCTTCGCATCTTTCAAGTGATTCAAAATCAAGTGATTCAAGAAGTCCATCGGAATGGAGTTTCTTCATACGCTTCACTCCAATGTGACCAAGACGACAGTGCCACATATAGGTCGAATTATCGCTTGATTTCAAACGTTTAGCCTCAATGTTGTTGATATGTGTATTTCCACTATCGAGATTCAATAAGAATAGACCATCTATCAAAGGTGCATGTGCATAAAACATATTACTCATATAAATCGAACAACTATTATTCTCTGATTTAAACAAGTAACCGTCTCGCAATAAACAAGATCCCGATATAATGTTCATGCTCAACACAGGCACTAAATAACAATTATTTAAGTATAAAACTAATCCCGATGGTAGATGAAGGGGTAGTGTGCCGACCGCGATCACATCAACCTTTGATCCGTTTCCCACGCGCATCGTCACCTCGTTCCTCGCTAGCTTCCGTTTATTCTGCAGCACCTATTTCGAGTTACAAATATGAGCAACCGAACCAGTATCAAATACCCAGGCACTACTACGAGTACTAGTGAGATACACATCAATAACATGTATATCAGATATACCTTTCTTCTTGATGTTGACGTTCTTCAAATCCGCCAAGTACTTTGGGCAATTCCGCTTCTAGTGACCTTCTCCCTTGCAGTAAAAGCACTCAGTATCAGGCTTAGGTCCAGCCTTGGTCTTCTTCGCCGGTGTGGTAACTTTCTTACCACCCTTCTTGAAGTGTCCCTTTTGCTTAGACTTGCCTTTCTTGAATTTGGTGGTCTTATTGACCAACAACACTTGGTGCTCTTTCTTAATCTCCACTTCTGCAGATTTCAACATGGCAAAGAGTTCTGGCAACGTCTTGTTCATGTTCTGCATGTTGTAGTTCATCACAAAGTTCTTGTAACTTGGTGGTAGTGATTGGAGGACACGGTAAATCCCCAAAGCATTAGGAATCACAATAACCAAGCTTTGAAGTTTGTTTGCGTGCCCAGACATCTTAAGCACATGCTCACTGACGGAGCTGCCCTCTTCCATCTTGCAGTTAAAGAACTTTTCAGAAGCTTCATAACTTTCAATTGCCGCATGAGTCTCAAAAATCAATTTGAGATCCTCAACAATGTCATATGGGTCTGAATCCTCAAATCTTTTCTGAAGCTCCGATTCCAAACCATACAAGATAGCACACTGAACTATGGAGTACTGATTCTTCCGAGCGAGGTAAACATTCTTTACTTCATCGGGAGCATCATCTGCAGGTGGGTCACCCAGCGGTGCATCCAACACATAGGTCAAATTACCAGCTGTGAGGACAATCCTCAAATTGCGGAACCAATCCGCGAAGTTGCTTCCATTGTTTTTCAACTTTTCTTTCTCTAGGAACGCATTAAAATTGATGGTAGGGGCTGCCATTGATCTACAACATATTTGCAATAGTTTAGACTAAGTTTATGACAAATTGAGTTCAAATTAATTAATGAAATTAAACTAGGTGAACTCCCACTCAAAACAATATCCCTCACATTGTTTTAGTGATCACACGAACCAAATCCACCATATCAACACCGATCATCACGAGAGTTGATATAGTTTCAATGGCGAACAATCGACATGTTCATCATATCTACTATATGATTCATGCTTTACCTTTCGGTGATCCGTGTTCCGAGACCATGTCTGTACATGCTAGGCTCGTCAAGATCAAACCTTAGTTTCTGCATGAGCAAATCTGGCTTGCTCACGTTGTATACACTTGCAGAATCTAGCACACCCGATCATCACGTGGTGCTTCGAAACAACAAGCTTTAGCAACGGTGCTAACTAAGGGTGAACACTTTATGATTTGAAATTGATGTGCATGAGGGATCATCTTATAATGCTACCGTCGTCTACTAAGCAATACAAGATGCATAAAGGATTAACATCACATGCAATTCAATATATATGTGATATGATATGGCCTTTCTTCTTTGTGCTTCCGATCTCCATCTTCAAGCACGAACATGATCTCCATCATCACCGGCATTGCATCAAGGTCAATGACGCTTCTCCATGGTTGTCGTCCACCGGCTTCAACTATTACAACTACTTTGAATAGACACGCGGGTCTTAACATAAATTAAAGACAACCATATGGCTCCTGCCGGTTGCCAACTTACAATAAGGAACATTGCATACATCAAATATAATCACAATCATGGCCATATCACATCACTTCACACCCCTGCAAAACAAAGTTAGACGCCTCTACTTTCTTTGCATATTTTACGTGGTTTGGGGCTTTCAATAAGTGTCGTTCTAACTTACGAACAAGAACCACAACATTGATACTAGCATTGTTGATCACCCGTTGTAAATTGGATCTTAACTATGCTAGGAGAAATAGGCACCCGCAAAGCCACTTATGCAATACAAGTTGCATGTCAAGCGTGGAGCAAGTCTCATGAACGATGTCATGTAAGGTTAGCCCGGGCCGCTTCATCCCAACATACCGCAAGATGCAAAGTACACAAGAAGTAATCGACAATAAAAGCATCAACGCCCACAATGACCATTGTGTTCTACTCGTGCAACAGATCTACATATAGACATGGCTCTGATACCACTGTAGGGGTTCGTAGCATGGAAAACAAAAATTTTCTATCGCATACAAACAAACAAGCTAAGATCTATCTACTAGATTGTAGCAACGAGTCGATGGAATAACTTACCCTCGAAGATTCCAAAGCGTTTAACGAGAGCGGATTCTCGTGGGTGATGTAGTCGTACTCTTCCCGATCTCAAGATCGCGTAGACGATCCTTCCGGCGCTGCGTTCCGGCAGCGCTCCCGCAGTCGGTCACACGTTCGGTACTCGACGAAGACCTTCCTCTCCCTTGTTCCAGCAGGCAGCGGAGGTTGTAGCACTCTCCTCGCGATTCCGGCAGCACAACGGCGTGGTACCGGAAGTAGAGGGGAGATCCCGCAGGGCTTCGCCTTAAGCCGGAGCGAGTATGGTGGATTATGAGAGAGGGCTATTAGTGGTCTAGAGATTAGACACACCAATTAGAAGGCTCTAAACCGCAGGCTAATGCAATTAGAAGCTCTAAACCAAAACGGCTCTAAACCGGAGATTAGAGGTAGAAACTTGTGTGTCTAGAGGAGGAGGCCCTGCCCCTCCTTTTATGGGTGGAGGGGCCGGCGCGCCAGGGGAGGGAGGGGAGTCCCTCCCCAACTCGGCCTAGGGCTGGCCGCCGGCTTGGAGGAGAGGGACTCCTCCTCCAAGTTGGTTTCAACCTCCTCTTGCTTGTTTCCCACAGTTTCTTGTTTTAGCCGTTTGACTTTCAAACTGGACATTTGACTTTTCTGTTTTAGGATTCAATTTAATCCTTTATTTGGGACAGCAAGAACACTTAGTACATGATGCAATCATTCCAATATGTAATGACACATTCATGTACCCCTCCCCCCTCCCGGAGTGCCGGACATTCCGGAACCTTCTAGAACATTCACCGGAATCATTTCCGAACTCCGAAACGGGACTTTCTTTATATGAATCTTATTCTCCGGACCATTCCGGATCACCTCGTGATATCCCGGATCCCATCCGAGACTCCGAACAACATTTGGTCTCTTTCTCATAATACCATAACTACTCAAAACAACGTCGAATCCTTAAGTGTGTCTCCCTACGGTTCGTGAATTATGCGGACATGATCGAGACACTTCTCCGAACAATAACCAATAGAGGAATCTGGAAATTCATATGGCTCCCACATATTTCTACGATTACTTTGCGATCGAATGAACCACTTACATACGATACCAATTTCCCTTTGTCTCACGATATGTTACTTATCCGAGGTTATGATCGTCGGTATCTCTGCATACCTAGTTCAACCTCGTTACTGATAAGTACTCTTTTCTTGTTCCCGTGATATGTGATCCCTTGTGAGCCAGTCACATGCTTGCAAGCTAATTGGATGACATTTCACCGAGAGGGCCCAGAGAATATCTATCCGTCATATGGATGGACAAATCCCACTCTTGATCCATGTGTCTCAACCAATACTTTCCGAACACTCAATGCCACCTTTATAGCCACCCAGTTACGGTGTGGTGTTTGATGTCATCAAAGCATCCATCCGGTAAAGGTGATATGCATGATCTCACGGTGAAGGAATTAGGTTACTATGTATCAGAAAGCATATAGCAATTGAACTATTGAAATGACTTGATCTTTATGCTACGCTTATCTATAGGAGTATGTCCACCATATCATTCTCCTAACGATATGATCTTGTTGTTGATAACATCTCAATGTTCATGATAGGGAAACCACAATCATTTATCAACCAACAAGCTAGTGAAGTATAGAGGCTATACTAGGGACTTCAAATTAAGTTTACAAATCACACAAGTATTAATGTTTCCCTGTTAATACTATTATAGCATGAATGTAAACATTTATCATAAACACAAAGATATAATAATAACTACATTTATTATTGCCTCTAGGGCATATCTCCAACAAAAAGAGTACTTATCAGTAACGAGGTTGAACTAGGTATGCAGAGATACCGACGATCATAACCTCGGATAAGTAAACTATCGTGAGACAAAGGGAAATTGGTATCGTATGTAAGTGGTTCATTCGATCGCAAAGTAATCGTAGAATTATGTGGGAGCCATATGAATTTCCAGATTCCTCTATTGGTTATTGTTCGGAGAAGTGTCTCGATCATGTCCGCATAATTCACGAACCGTAGGGAGACACACTTAAGGATTCGACGTTGTTTGAGTAGTTATGGTATTATGAGAAAGAGACCGAATGTTGTTCGGAGTCTCGAATGGGATCCGGGATATCACGAGGAGACCCGGAATGGTCCGGAGAATAAGATTCATATAAGGAAAGTCCCGTTTCGGAGTTCGGGAATGATTCCGGTGTTTTCATCGGGAATGTTCTAGAAGGTTCCGGAATGTCCGGCACTCCGGAGGGGAAGGGTACATGAATGTGTTGTATCAAAGTTGGTATGATTGCATCATGTACTAAGTGTCATCGCTGTTCCAAATAAAGGATTAATCGAATCCTAGTTTGAAAAGTCAAATAGCTAAATTGAAAAGTCAAACGGCTAAATTTGGAAAGTGGAAAAGAGGAGGAGGGGGTGAAACCGAGTTGGGGAGGGAGTCCTCCTCCCCAAGCCGGCGCACCACCCAAGCCGAGTTGGGAAGGGACTCCCCTCCCTCCCCTTGGCCTCTGGCCCCTCCACCTATATAAGGAGGGGCAGGGCTCCCTCCTAGTACACACAAGTACCTCTCCTCAAACCCTAGCTTGGCGCCTACCACCATAGCCGCCGCCGCCCACCTAGGGTTTTGCCCTAGCCACCGACTTGGGGGTCCCTGGAACCCTAGCCGCCGGCTCTAGCCTCTCCTCCTTGGTGTGTCTAAAACCTAGATCGCCGAGGAGCTCTCTCATACTCCACCATACTTGCTCCGGCTTAAGGCGAAGCCCTGCGAGATCTCCCCTCTACTTCCGGTACCACGCCGTTGTGCTACCGGAATCGCGAGGAGAGTGCTACAACCTCCGCTGCCTGCTGGAACAAGGGAGAGGAAGGTCTTCGTCGAGTACCGAACGTGTGACCGACTGCGGGAGCGCTGCCGGAACGCAGCGTCGGAAGGATCGTCTACGCGATCTTGAGATCGGGAAGAGTACGACTACATCACCCACGAGAATCCGCTCTCGTTAAACACTTTGGAATCTTCGAGGGTAAGTTATTCCATCGACTCGTTGCTACAATCTAGTAGATAGATCTTGGCTTGTTTGTTTGTATGCGATAGAAATTTTTTGTTTTCCATGCTACGAAACCCTACACTTCCATCTTGCAGTTAAAGAACTTTTTAGAAGCATCATAACTCTCAACTGCCGCGTGAGTCTCAAATATCAATTTGAGTTCACGGACAATATCATGTGGGTCATGGTTCTCAAACCTTTGCTGAAGCTCCGATTCCAAATCATACAAGATAGCACACTGAACTGTGGAGTACTGATTCTTCCGAGTGAGGTAAATATTATTTACTTCATTGGTAGCATCATCTGCAGGCGGGTCACCCAGCGGTGCATCCAACACATAGGTCAAATTACCAGCATTGAGGACAATCCTCAAATTGCGGAACCAATCCGCGAAGTTGCTTCCATTGTTTTTCAACTTTTCTTTCTCTAGGAACGCATTAAAATTGATGGTAGGGGCCGCCATTGATCTACAACATATTTGCAATAGTTTAGACTAAGTTTATGACAAATTGAGTTCTAATTAATAGTTAAATTAATCTAGGTGAACTCCCACTCAAAACAATATCCCTCACATTGTTTTAGTGATCACACGAACCAAATCCACCACATCAAAACCGATCATCACGAGAGTTGATGTAGCTTCAATGGCGAACAATCAACATGTTCATCATAACTACTATATGACTAATGCTTTACCTTTCGGTGATCCGTGTTCCGAGACCATGTATGTACATGCTAGGCTCGTCAAGATCAAACCTTAGCTTCCGCATGAGCAAATATGGCTTGCTCACGTTGTATACACTCGCAGAATCTAACACACCCGATCATCACGTGGTGCTTCGAAATAACGAGCTTTAGCAACGGTGCTTACTAAGGATGAACACTTTAAAACTTGAAATTTGTGTGCTTGAGGGATCATCTTATAATGCTACCGTCGTTAACTAAGCAATAAAAGATGCATAAAGGATTAACATCACATGCAATTCATAATATGTGATATGATATGGCCTTTCTTATTGTGCTTCTGGTCTCCATCTTCAAGCACGAACATGATCTCCATCATCACCGGCATAGCGTCAAGGTCAATGCCGCTGCTTCATGGTTGTCATCCACCAACTTCAACTATTACAACTACTTTGAATAGACACGCGAGTCTTAACAGAAATTAAAGACAACCATATGGCTCCTCCCGGTTGCCAACTTACAATAAGGAACATTGCATACATCAAATATAATCACAATCATGGCCATATCACATCACAGCACACCCCTGCAAAACAAAGTTAGATGCCTCTAATTTTCTTTGCATATTTTACGTGGTTTGGGGCTTTCAATAAGTGTCGCTCTAACTTACGAACAAGAACCACAATGTTGATGTTTGAACTATCAAATGCCTGTTGTAAATTGGATCTATACTATAATGGGAGAGACAGACACCCGCAAAGCCACTTATGCAATACAAGTTGCATGTTGAGCGTGGAGCAAGTCTCATGAACGATGTCATGTAAGGTTAGACCGGGCCGCTTCATCCCATCATACCGCAAGATGCAAAGTACACAAGAAGCGATTGGTAATAAAAGCACCACCGTCCACAATGACCATTGTGTTCTACTCGTGCAACCGATCTACATATAGACATGGCTCTGATACCACTGTTGGAGTTCGTAGCATGGAAAACAAAAAAATTCTACCGCATGCAAACAAACAAGCCAAGATCTATCTACTAGATTGTAGCAACAAGTCGATAGAGGAACTCACCCTCGAAGATTCCAAAGCGGTTAACGAGAGCAGATTCTCGTGGGTGATGTAGTCGTACTCTTGCCGATCTCAAGATTGCGTAGACGATCCATCCGGTGATGCGTTCCAGCAGCGCTTCCGCATTCGGTCACACGTTCGGTACTCGATGAAGACCTTCCTCTCCCTTGTTCCAGCAGGCAACGAAGGTTGTAGCACTCTCCTCGCGATTCCGGCAGCACTACGGCGTGGTACCGGAAGTAGAGGGGAGATCTCGCAGGGCTTCGCCTTAAGTCGGAGCGAGTATGGTGGACTATGAGAGAGGCCTTGGCGATCTAGGGTTTAGAGGGCATCAAGGGGCGGAGTTTGGCCGGCGGCTAGGGCTTGGAGAAGCCCCAACTCGGCGGCTAGGAGAAACCCTAGGTGGCGGCGACGACTTGGAGGAGGCCGACAGCTAGGGCTAGGGTTTAGGTGGTGTTGGGTGTAGGGAAGAGGGGCACCCCTGCCCCTCCTTATATAGGTGGGAGGGCGCCGGTTGGGAGGAGGGAGTCCTCCCCCAACTCGGCCTCCTTGGCCGGCGGGTGGAGGGAGAGGAACTCCTCCCCAAGTAGGTTTCCTACTCTCCCTCCACCAAGCAAACTTGCCGTTTGACTTTTTCAAATTGGCATTTGACTTTCAAACTAGGATTTGATTTCTCCCTTTATTTTGCCCAGCCAATGTACCTAGTACATGATGCAACCATTCCATATTGTCATGACACATTCATGTACCCTTCCCCTCCGGAGTGCCGGACCTTTCGGAACCTTCTAGAACATTCCCGATGAAAACACCGGAATCATTACCCAACTCCGAAACAGGACTTTCCTTATATGAATCTTATTCTCCAGACCATTCCGGATCTCCTCGTGATATACTGGATCCCATCCGAGACTCCGAACAATCATTCGGTCTCTTTCCCATCATTCCATAACTACTCAACAATCATGCTGGGCGTTCGGGTCCACCCGAATTTTCGGGTCGGGTAATTCGGGTAAAGCCCAATTCGGGTTCCAGGAAATGTCACCCGAAAACCCTGGGGAAAATTTCCTACCCGACATTTCGGGTACCCGGAATTTCGGGTTCGGGTCCGGGTAATCCCGAAATACCCGACATTCAGAGAACCTGACAGTTCAGACTGTACAGTATATAGTATACAAAATTGTAAGCATATTTCGACAGCAATTCTGCACCATTTCGACACCATAATAACAAATAAAGAATATATGACACAAAACACAGTACAATGACAGTAATGTGCAACAATTCAGCACCATTTTGACAAGTTCAGATCCACGCAATACAATTCATGCCATACTGATTACAGAGATGCAAAGTTCCACCATATTCACATTGGACAAGTTCCACCAAAAGCAAAAGGCCTTCACTTATTCACATTGGACAAGTTCCACCATATAAACTAGAAAGCTCAGTAGCTCACTGCCAAGTGCCACCGATGCTTGCAAGCAAGTCCAAGTTGCTGCACATTGCACAAGTTAAAATGTCATCTCATTAGTCATTAGTCATTATTCACTACTATCTACAGAACTACATGTACATGCTTGTTTTTTGCCTGTTCTTTCTAGTGAAGATAATTCTTTTACCTCAAGGTTTGGAGATGGACTAGCTTACTACAGATTTAGAAGAGCATGCCTTGTCACTCTTGCCTTTTCCTTTGACACCGAATTCTTCTATCAACTCTACAAACAAGTCAACATGCATGCAGCGAGCAAAAAGTTAGACATTATTGGAATGAATGCATGATGCAATGAGAGTAGAAGAAGTATTGTCAGACAGTCTTTTTACCCTTTTCCAACTTAGCTAATTCCTCCATATTCTCCTGGATGTCAATAGGAGTAGACCTTCGTAGCCAATCTTGTCCGCACACAAGAGCTTGCAACATGAATGGAGTAAGTGAGGTTCGTAAGTCATCCAATACACGCCCAGCTGTGCTGAAAGCTGACTCCGAAGCTACCGAAGAGATGGGTATGGCAAGCACATCACGTGCCAAAGGCCCCAAAACAGGAAAGCGAGTTGCATTCAGCCTCCACCAACCTAGAATGTCAAACTTGCCTTCGGTAGACTCGCAAGCTTCAGCAAGATACTTCTCAAGTTCAGTCTGGGTGTTAGAACTTGTACCATTGTTCATCTTCAGCTTCTTGGCAATTCTGTCCTTCAACATGCTTCCTCTCCCCACTTTTGCCACACTTGGGTCATGCACAACCACTTCAGATGTTCCTTCAACTTCACTTGGATCATACTTCTTCCTATACTCTTCAAACAAGTCAAGTAGATAGGTGTTAACAGCTGTCCAAACAAGCTATCCACTTTCTTGTCCAAAAATTTCTTCAATGACAGCCTTAGTGTATTCAGATAATTTGTATCTTGGATCTAGAACTGCTGCAATAAAGATCAAAAAGTTAATATTCTCCTTTTCCTTTACCTTCTCTTTTCCTTTTGTCTTCTTTCCCTTTTCAATCTGCACTTCACTCTCCAATTCATTTGTACTTTCCTTGGTGTTGACGTGCCAAACGCCCCAATATTTGTTAAATTTGTCTCTCATTCTTTCACCCATTGTCACTTGCAAAGCGTCTTCACTTTCAAGCCAACTTGAAATCAACAACCGAACTTCTGCAATCTCATGAAAGAAAGTATGGATAGTGACACTCAAATTAGCAGATACACGAGTTGTGATATCAAAGAAGTGACCCAGAAATTCTTCCATCTTCTTGGAATTCTCCCAATCGGTTTCATCCGGGTATCCAAAGCCATCATTCTCTTCAGATAGAGCATATTTATAGCTGAAATCCTCATCGACCAACCTCATGAAGACCTTCTCATACACATTCGCAGCTCGAAGCATTATGTAGGTGGAGTTCCACCTAGTTGGTACATCATTCTTTAGAAATACCTCGCTGTCCACTTTCTCTTCTTCTACGATTTCCTTGAACTTCCCCAATCTAGTGCCACCAGCTCTAATGTATCTAATAGCTCCTCTTACTTTCTTCACTGAGGGGGCGACTTCCTTTATGCCAATGCCATCATGCACAACAAGGTTGAGGATATGTGAACTACACCTCATGTGCATATGCTTCCCCTTTGCTACGGTGCTGCCGGGTGTCTTGTTCAGCTGCCTCCTCACATACACAATACCACCATCATTGGCGCTTGCATTGTCAACAGTGATGGTCATAACTCTCTCGATACCCCATTCAGCCAGGCATTTCATCAAGTTCTTTCCAATATCTTCACCTTTGTGCCCTTTTATCAAGAAGAAGTTTATGACTTTCTTATGTAGATTCCAATTCTCATCAATAAAGCTTGCTGTCACTGTCATGTATCCATCTTGCTGCTGAGATGTCCAGCAATCTGTTGTTAGGCATACCATCTGACACGAATCTTTGAAGAACTTTTTGAGCACAGCTTTCTCTTTGAAGTAACAGGCCACCGCATCTCTTGTGGTGGTTCTTCTAGATGGAACATTGAATCTTAGGCAGGCTTTGGCCATAAATTTCCTAAATCCTGCCTTCTCACCAAAAGCAAAAGGCAGCTCATCTTCAATGATCATCTCAGTAAAGGCCTTCCTAATAGCTTCGGGGTCAAACTTATGATTACCAGGGGCTTCTCCTGGAGTTATTTGAGGCACAGCTTGAGCTGGATCTTTGTCATTCCTATGAGGATTACGCCTGCAAGCATAGAAGTGCTTCTTTAGAGATGATGTACCATACTGCTTTGATTCAGCCTTGATAGTACGAGAGCCAGCCTGCACAACATTAGCTTTATCCTTGATTTGCTCGAAGTGCTCCCACCAATCAGACCTTACAGCCATCTGCTTCCTTCCTTGTTTTGCAGTAGTTTCCTTCTCCTTCTCCAAATCAATGACCACATGTTCAGTTGCTTGCTGCTGTGACTGTGATTGTTGTGCTGCTATTGTCGGTGAAACAAATGAAGAACGACCAGTTGATGGCTGTGAACCAGAGGTGACGACCAATTCATTTGATGGTGATGGATGTACATGATCAGTTTCCATTTCATCCACGGCTTTTTCAGGTTCGGTCATCTACAAGGCAAGTATACAACAAACATTATTTGTTTTACTTGTACTGATGTTGGTACTAAAACTAAAACAACGCAAAACCATTGAGTGCAAGGACAAATATGATGTCTAAATATGATCACTCACACTCAGTGCAAGCTAGGGGTCTAGAACAAATATGATGTCTAAATATGATCACTCAGTGCAAGCTAGGGTCTAAATATCGATCAAGGATGCTACTAGCAGATCATTCGGTGCAAGCTAGGGGTCTAGAACAAGTAGAGGAGGACAGAGGACTTACATCAGCAGCAGTAGTAGATCCTTCGGTCCCCTTTGTTGAAGTTGAAGCCGAAGCCGTGGCTGATACTCCAGATCGGTAGAGCCGGCGACGAGCAGGTGAAGGTGCGGGTGCGGCGCAACTCAGGCTAGTCGCAGGCGTGAGGCGTCCTCGCGTCCTCCAGTCACATCCTCCCGTCCTCGCCTCGAGCTCGGGCGAGCCGGCGGCGTGAGGCGTTGGCGCCTGGCGCCGCTAGGGTACGGGTGTCAGCGGCCGGCAGGTCACGGGTGACGGGGTCGGGGTGAGTGAGGATGTTCGATTTGGGTGTGGTGGAGTGGAACCGCTAGGCGGCTAGGGTTTGCGTCGTGGGGACTGGGGAGGTGTTAGTTGGGCTTGGTCCAAGCGGGAATTTACTGGGCTGGGGAATGAGGGACTGGTAGGTTTTTTCAATACATTTCGAGCCTTTCGGGCCAAACGGGTACCCGTAGTTGAAACCCGAGAAACCCTAACTAATTTCGGGTTTTCATATCAGGCTCCCGAGGATTGTATCGGGTTTAACAGGTCCGGGTCAAACGGGTTCGGCTCTGGGTCAAACGGGTTCGGCTCCGTGTCAAACGGGTTCGGGGCTCGGGTTTCGGGTATTATACCCGGCATGACTCAACAACATCGAATCCTTAAGTGTGTCTCCCTACGGTTCGTGAATTATGCGAACATGATCGAGACACTTCTCCGATCAATAACCAATAGAGGAATCTGGAAATTCATATGGCTCCCATATATTTCTACAATTACTTTGCGATCGAATGAACCACTTACATACGATACCAATTTCCCTTTGTCTCACGATAGTTTACTTATCTGAGGTTTTGATCGTCGGTATCTCTGCATACCTAGTCCAACCTCATTACCGATAAGTACTCTTTTCTCGTTCATGTGATATGTGATCCCTTGTGAGCCAGTCACATGCTTGCAAGCTAATTGGATGACATTCCACCGAGAGGGCCCAGAGTATATCTATCCGTCATATGGATGAACAAATCCCACTCTTGATCCATGTGTCTCAGCCCATACTTTCCGAACACTTAATGTCACCTTTATAGCCACCCAATTACGGTGTGGTGTTTGATGTCATCAAAGCATCCTTCCGGTGATGGTGATAAGCATGATCTCATGGTCGAAGGAATTAGGTTACTATGTATCAGAAAGCTTATAGCAATTGGACTATTTAAAATGACTTGATGTTTATGCTACGCTTATCTATAGGAGTATGTCCATCACACCATTCTCCTAATGATATGATCTTGTTGTTAATAACATCTCAATGTTCATGATAGGGAAACCATAATCATCTATTAACCAACAAGCTAGTATTATGAAGAGGCTTTACTAGGGACTTTAATTTAGTTTAGAAATCACACAAGTATTAATGTTTCCTGGTTAATACTGTGAACATTTATCATAAACACAAAGATATAATAATAACTACATTTATTATTGCCTCTAGGGCATATCTCCAACAGTAGCTATTTTGAGGCTCCCGGGGGAAGCCTCTTGGGGATAAACTACTAAAAACGGCCTCGGGGCTATGTTCTCTAGTGTGCTTGGTAGGTCGCATAGTATGATTTTGTCAGTTTTTAACCTGATGCTTGCTTACCTACACGCGCGCAGTAATTGCTCCGGTGATGTAAGGTTGCTTGTTTGGTTTCGTGCGGCTTGTGTTTGTGTTCATATTTCTCTACTAGTGGTGACCTTAACAAATTTCACCACCATCGCAAACTGCATACGAAAAATCAAAATGGAAGTTCAACACTTCAGGAATTGATAGTATAGGCACCTAATTAAATCCATACACTAGCTACTAAGAATTACAATGCAGATTTACAACCCTAACTAGTAATGGAATATCAGTTTTATCATTACAGTCTAACTGTTCATCAACAACAATCAAAGGGAGCTCAACTTTCTTCTTATTCTTCTTCATGTTCACAACCTGATGTTTGGTCTGTCATCCGACATTGCCTAAGCCCACAGTATCCTCTTGTTCTTCTAAGCTTCAATGTCTCCTTCTTCCACACCATGACCAATTTCAACCTAGTCAGGAGTTACACTTGCTTCATCCGACACAAAAGGTCATCAAGACAACACCCTAAGATCCAGTTGTGTAGAATGGGATGAATTTTGATCAAGGATCTTGATTCTATTCTTCAGATTAGCAAATTCCCTCTCTATGGTGACTCAAAGGCTAGAGTGTATAAGATTGAACAATTCCATGGGATTCTGCATTTTATTCCTTGCAGAAAATTCATTTAGATGGTACCTATTTTTCCTAAAGGGTGGAAGAATCCCAGGACAACATGCATATCCAACATCTCATATGCAGAACTTACCACTAGGGATATTTATCTCATGAGGCCTTAAAAAGCTGTCAGCAAGAATGCTTGCATCATGTGCTAATCCTTCCCAACCATCTAGCACATACATGAACTTCATATCGAAATCAACAGCAGCAAGCACATTCTGGCTGGTTTATTGCTTCCTTCACATGTATGCTATAGGGTATGATCATGACACGCTAGGAGTGACCTGAGTACCATCGATTGCTTCAATACAATCCTGCAATGATAATAAGGAACAATTATGTCCATGTCCATGTTAGTGTTCACACGAAAACGAAATAGAAAATTTTCCCTCACACTAAAGTATGGAAACCATCTGCAGATGTTATCTTGGTTGGAGTTTGACCAGTTGATGACTTGATCATCTCTTCTCTTAGCTCCCCAATTGCATATAAGACCTATTTTAAATAGCGAGCAATAGTCTGTTTGGATCTTCTAAATGTGTTATAGATCACTCTAAACCTGTGGTTATGACCCACGGCATGACGACCCACAAGTATAGGGGGTGTATCGTAGTACTTTTGATAAATAGGAGTATCGATCCCAACGAGGAGCATAAGGTGTTGACTAGTGGTATGGAGTAGGAAATCTCTGTAAATACTTAACAAACGAATTTTTAGGAGTTTTCTGATAAAGCAAGGAAATAAAGTGCAAGTAAATAAAGACACCAAATAATTGCAGCAAGTGGCCCAATCCTTTCTTAGCAAAGGACAAGCCAGTGGAAATAATAATAAGGACCAAATGTTCTCGAGGACACATGGGAATACTGTCAAGTGCTTTCGTTTCATATAGCTGATTAATCTTTTTTGGTTTTATAAGTGTTGTGTGGGTGAACATGTGCTAATGTACCAACCTTACTTGGACTAATACATACTTTTGATTAAACCCCTTGCAAGAATTCGCAACTACAAGAAAGCAATTAAGGTATAAACCTAACCACAACCTTAAACTCTGAGATCCTACACTCCCTTGTGCAATGGTTTCCTAATGGGGGTTCAGGTTTCTGTCACTCCGACAACCCCACAATTAGTAGCCAAATACACAATGCATTCCCCTAGGCCCATAAATGGTGAAGTATCATATAGTCGATGTTCACATGACACCACTAGAAGAATAGCATCACAACAAAAATATTAAACCATTGAATAATACCTCAACACAAATCCACTACTAACAACATGACTTCTCCCATGTCCTCAAGAACTAAACGAACTACTCATGAGACATCGTATGGATCAAGATCAGAGATGATATGGTGATGCATAACAATCTGAACATAAACAATAATTCAATGGTTCCACTCACAAGCATCAACTACAATAGTAATCAACACCAGGAAAGTTTCCCCTAAGAAGTATGCAAGATTCAACACAATTGTTACAGCGGGATGGAGTGGTGATGATGGTGCTGGTGGAGATGATGGTGTGGATGATTATGATGATGGTGGATGATGATGATGATCCTAATAAAGTCTAGCTTGATGATGGTGTTGATGGCGACGATCTCCCCTCTCCGGGAAGGAATTTCCCCGGCAGAAATCTGTCTACCGGAGAGCTCTTTCTCTCTCGGTGTTTTCCGCCCCACAGAGGCGGCGGAATCTTTCTTTGGTCGCTCCCCTCTGTATTAGGGTTTCGAGGAGAAGATATAGGCGAGAGGGCGGAGCCAGAGGTGGGTCATGGTGGCCACACCCCCTATAAGCGCGACCCAGGGTGGCCCACGCGCTAGGGGGTGTGGGCCCCCTATGGCCCAACTACGCCTCCCCTTGTGGCATCCTTCGTCTTCTGGGAAAAATATTATTTTATGTAGTTTTTCTGGTATTTTTCTGATCTTCGCGAAATTTGCATCAAAACAACTCTTTTTCCATCAAAATGCTGACTCCGGCAGTTCATCCTCTAAGAATCATCCAACATGCAAAAACAAATGAAAAGGCATAAGTAACACCTCTTAATATGAAATGTATCAATGAATGGAGGCAAATTATGATATAGAATGGTGGTGCAAATTAGACGTATCACGACATGAAGAAACATAGCAGCTTGCTCTTTCATAGAGGTGTTGATGTTATCTCGTAGCAAACATCTCTCTCTATACCTTTTGACAAGTTGAAATAAGCGGGATCTGTTCATACGAAGCATTTGTAGAGCCTCAACATTGTTCGAGTTGTGATATAGTTCAGATTTTCCATCGTCTCCTGATCTCGGAGGCAGTATTGGACCATATGTGAGTGCTGGAAAAGAAACACACCTAACTGCTCTATTATGAACATGTAGGATCCAGACCTGAATCATAGCTACGGGAGCTATTGCATGATGGATAGGTCTCAGTCGGTCGACCTATTGAAATCGATCGAATATGAGTACTCGCAAACTTAACCCTAAATGTTATGTATGCAATATGGGGACAAAATTGGTAGAATAGCCGGGGTCAGGGAAGAAATGGTGCTTTGACTCCGCCATGGAAGAACATGTAGAGTAGTCGGGGTTGAGAAGGAAGAAGAAGAGCTCGTCGCGTCGATGGAGACAAAGCCGTGTATTCCATGCCGGAGACGGCCTGCTGGGATGAAGGAGGAGGAGGATGGTGCCCTAGTAGATGGAACCAACGACCGCTAGATCTATGTCTCCCCCATCACATATATCAAAGGAAAAATGGGGATTTCTGGCGAAAGATGCTGAAAGGAGGTCACACTAAAAGGGAGCCACGAAAGCTGGGTCTCCTGCCATCTCTCGTTGGAAGCGAGCACTATGTCTCCTCTTTTTGTAGTGTCGGGCCTTGGCTCCATCGAAAATATCGATTTGATCATTTACAGCGGGTCTGGCTCCTCTTTTTGCAGCGTCGGGTTTTTGCTCCACGAAAAATACCGATTTGATAGTTTCCGCTGGCTCGAGAGTGCTTTATGTGACATGCTAGACACAATGTTGGAGGAGGATGGAGGCCTGTTTTTCACGGATCACACCTACCAAACATGCCCCAAGGGTCTTCATCTGCAGTGCCTGGATCGGTAGAGAGTTTATGCCCCAAGGGTCGTTTTGCAGTCTGGTTCTTATCAACTCGGTTTTAACTAGTTTACCTATGTTTATGCTTTCTTTCTTAGAAATTCCTATGAAAGTAAGAAAACATTTGGAATTCTTTAGATCCATCTTTTTTTTGGAAAAGCATGGATACTAAGAAAAAATATAGACTATCAAAGTTGGCGTTGTATGCCGCCCTAAATATCGGGGGGGGGGGGGGTTAGACATTGAGGTACTTGAGATTAAGAATAAATGTTTACTTAGCAAATGACTTTTTAAATTACTAACTGAGGAGGGTATGTGGCAAAAACTCCTTCATAATAAGTACCTTCATGATAAAACTTTGTCTCAAGTACAAGCAAAACCGACAGATTCCCTATTTTGGAAAGGCCTAATGCGAGTGAAAAAATGTTTTTTACTCATGGTTTTTTTAAAATCGGCAATGGTGAAAATGTTCGCTTTTTGGAAGATGTTTGGTTAGGGGATACATCACTTGCGCAACAATATTTGTCCTTATACAACATTGTTCAACAAGAAAATGTTCTGGTGGCAAATGTACTTGCTCAAACACCTCTTAATAGGTGCTTTTAGAAGGGGTTTAACTGGTGATAAATGAATACAATGGTTACACTTATGTCAGCGGCTAATGATGGTTCAACTAACTAATATTCCTCACAAATTTGTGTGGAAGCTAACCACCATGGGTACTTTTTATGTTAAGTCTTTGTATTTAGATCATATGAATGGCCATGCAAGATATTTGCATAAGTACCTATGGAAATTAAAAATCCCCCTAAAAATTAAGATATTCATGTGGTTCCTTGAAAATAAAGTTATTCTGACTAAAGATAACTTGGCTAATCGCAAATGGATGGGAAATCAGAAATGTTGTTTTTGTAATTGTATGGAATCTATAGAACATTTGTTTCTTTCATGCCCTTTTGCAAGTATTTTTGGGAAAATTGTTTACTTCACTTATAATATACCTCCACCATACAATATTACGAACATGTTTGGAAATTGGCTAAATGAGGTTGACAAAAAAAACAAAGCTAGACTGCGCATTTGAGTGTTTGCTTTATGTTGGTCCATATGAACGTGCAGAAATAACATTGTCTTTAATAAACAAACGACTGCTAATTTTTTTGCAGGTTATTCGATTGACGGCGCATTGGATACAACCATGGTCTTACTTATTCCCGACGGATCAGCAGGAGCCGATGGATGGATGCAACCGGCTGCTAATGGTTGCTCACACTAGTAGACTCCAAAATGGAGTTTTTTTTCTTCTCCTTTTTAGATGGTAGATATATGTTTCAACCCTCTCTGAGTCTTGATTGTAATATGTTGAATTTTCTCTGAGTCTTGATTGTAATATGTTGAATTTTGTTTGGACCACTATTAAATAAGTCTGTGTGCATCAATTGATACAAAGGCCGGGCTTCGCTCCCCGTTTCGGAAAAAAAACACGACCGTAGTAGCTCTGTCTTTGTAGCTGTGAAGGAGATTCGTGCTCTCTGAACTGCAGCGACGTGTCTACCCGTTTTCAGGCGACTAAATCTTAGTAGTATGCATGAAGCATTACTGGCACCTTATGGTTAAGCATCCACACACAGAGGCTGCTGTCAAATCAACACGACCGAGCTCGCAGCGTATTAATTGATCGTTACACGACAAGGTGCAAATACCGAAAGGTTCACATCAAAAGCTCGAGCCGGCCTTCTCCAGTTCTCCCACTTTCACGTGTTACATGGAAGGAACCGGCAATCGGTCACGACGTCGTCACTGCCACCAAATCTGCCCGCCAAAATTAGCCGCATTTGGTACTTGGCCAGAGATATTTACAACCCCAAAAAAAAGAGATTTTACCTTGCCTCCACTGCCGACGACTACGAGGACACGTACTTACACGAACGGAAGATGCACCGGTCACGATCCATCACCAACAGCGGCCTGGCGCCCGCGACGAGCTCACCGTGGCGGCTGCGCAGGAGACCACATTGGCCTGGGAAGCGGCAGGCACGACGTACTCGGCAGGGGCGGTGCCGGGCGCGTGGTCGAAGAGCACGCTCTCGATGTCGTCCTCGAAGCCCATGTACCTCGGAAGGTCGCGCACGTCGTGGTCCGATCTGTGGCGGGCCAGGCTGTACCTGGCCTCGAAGTCGGCGCGGTCCATGCAGAGCGCCTCCAGGACCTCGGCGACGGCGCGGTCCACGTTGTCGACGTCGTCACGGAGCACCGGCACCGCAGCGGCGGGCGGCTCGGGCTCAGGTTCAGGCGACCCCGGCTCATCCTTGGGCTGCAGCAGCGGTGGCGCCGTCTCCTGGTCTGGTTCGGCCTTGCAGAGGGGCGGACGAGCCGCCGTCTCCTGGTCCGAGCTCATGTAGCAGTCGACATCGAAGTTGGTGACGGCGGCGAGGCCGTGGATCTGTACCGCCGCCAGGTCGTAGGCCGTGGCCGCCTCTTCCTGCGTATCTGCACGCAAAACGCCAGTCAGAACACCGACACCTTCCTCCATAAAGCAGAGTACAGAAACCAGCACATTCCGTGTCTTCCCCGCCCTCCCAGAGAAATGTACAGAGAGAAGAAGGAACGCACCGAACGCTCCCAAGTAGGCGGATGGCCCGCCGGCGGCGCAGGTTATCCTCGCCTCCCACCGGCCGCCCTGGTGATGCCTGCAGTGCCAACAACACCAAAAAAATCCATCCAAAACATGTCATCCCAGCTGGTAATCCGACAGTGTCGGATCCTAGTACAACAATGGCTGGTTCCTTCAGCTCGCGGAAATACCTTGCGACTCCCCTGTACCTGGAGACGCCCCTGGCGAAGCCATAGCTGTTGCGCCTCAGCTGGGCCACGTACTCCTCCCGTGTCACGCCCTGCATCCTCTCGCGCTCCTGCCTGTACGTCTCCGCCTGCATTTATCACGATACGTTCTTAACTTAACTGACCTCCACCGCAACTCTGAACTGAATTAGTAGCAACTACTGCTGCTGCAGCTGAGATAATAATACAGACAAGCCACATGTGGACTTGAAGACCTGAACTGAACTGAACTTACTGGGAAGTTGAGGTTCCCGCAGTCCGAACCCCAGTACTTGAGCGCCGCGAGATCGTAGGTGCGGGCTGCGGCCTCTTCCGTGTCATAAGATCCTGCCAAAAGACAGAGATTATATTAAGAAGGGTCTTTTTGATCTAGTACTTGTACTAGCAGTAGTTTCTACACAATCTCTGATGCTTTTGTGCGTGTGTTTTGGACGCATGAATGGGGACAAAACAAATAAAATCAGCTTTCCTCTTTACCCCCTTTCCCTACTTTCCCCTCCAAGAAAAAGAAGAAGAAAGTGGTTGACCACAGATTCAAAATTCGAAGCTAGTATGACATTGCCCGGGACAATGGCACACAATGCAATCTGGATTTCGGAACCATACTGCTGCTACAGAATAATTCGGGAATCCATCATGCCATTGAAAAGTACCGAGCTTTTTTATCAAGGGACAGGATCTTGAACTCACCCAGATAAACTGATGGAAACGAGGAGGAGACATGAGGCGTTGGACGCGTATCACCACCACACAAGGCGGACGAGCACGGAATTGCAAAGAAGAAGAATGTCAGCACATAAAAAAATACAGAGTATTCAAGAAGAGCCAAACGAAACCAGATTGCCGCCGTTCGTCTCACCTTGCCCGCCTTTCCTCTCCTGCGGCGTGCTCCGGCGGCGCCCGTCCCACAGGTGCGCCTCGTACTTCCCCGAGCTGATGTGCCTACAACGCAACAAGGGGTTTCAGACGAACCCGAGACGAGAACGGAAGAAATATGCAACTGCAGAAAGGCTCGCGGCTCACCTACACACGCCTTTGTAGATGGACGACCCCCTCGCCGGGGCAACGGCGGCGCCGCCCCTGCCCCTCCTCCTCTTCTTCTTCTTGTGCCTACGCGCGCGGGAGGACGGCGCAATGCTGGAGCCCCAGGACCAGGAGGACGGCGAGGAGGCAGGGGAGAGCGGGGTGGTGGTCGCCGCGGCGGCGCCGCACCCGCAGGGCTTCTTGGTCGCCATGGTGACCATGACTGACAGGGCGAGCCGCGACTTTGCTTTTTGATCGCTCGCTCGCTCCGGGCCTCGAGCCGCGGGTTGCTACTTGTGGGAAGGAGAACGGACGCCGAGCAGGCGAGTCTGCCTATATCAAAGTGGCAGTGGAGCACCAGCGGTCACCGCACCACATTCTTCTTCGGGAAGCGAGAGGTTTAACTTTAACCGCGGTTAGGTAAAGAGCTGGGGCTCTTTCACAGATTTGGCAAAGAGGGGGGGAACCGGGGTTAGCGAGGGCCTGGTCTGTCCTCTGTCTGACTGACAGGGGAGGAGGGGTTTTGGGGACAGCGGTGTGCTGGGCTGGTGGAGTGACGCACGCATGGGTTTATGTGCTGTGCGTGTTGGACACTTGGCTTGGCGCGGTTACCAGCAACGGCGATGGGAGTGGATCTCTTGGACAACACTAATTTTTTCTTAAAAAAATTCAGCGCAAAATAATCATCTACTGAAATCAATTTTGACGACAACCCTATGTTAAAAATAAATTTGAAATTAAGCTCTTTGCATGACTATGCTTGCTCTATAGCATGACTCGGTGATCCAAAGTATCATGCTATATAGTATGGCTCCCTCGCTCAAGAAGTCATGGTTTTGGCACCCTAAACCACATAGCCATGTTGTAGAGCACGATGCCTTAGACTACGGAGTCATGTGTTATAGAGCACAACGCTTTGGATCACGGCATTATGAAAAAAGTTAGTTTCATAATTATTTTCGAGACAAGCTTTTTTTTTGTGCTTAACTATCTAAAAAGGTTATTTCTGTTAAAATCGTGACGGGAGTGTCGAGGTCTTTGGCGAACTTGGCATCTGCAACATTCGTGCTAGAGAATTTTGGTTTTGCACTAAGGTCAACTCGCCAATGCTCAATAACATTTGTATATCTAGGCTTCTTCTGGTTAGTTTTGGTGAGTTTCAATATGCCCTGAGATTTGAATTCTTTCTTCTTTCAATTTGTGCATTTTGGGATCCTGCTCATCAAATATACTATAAGGTCTTTGCAACGGTCAATAGCTATGACATCAATGTTCATGGACAACAACGAGCGGTGAAGTTCCTTAGATGTTTGTTGGGTTTGGTTCACTTGTGTTCTCATGTGTTTATGGCAAGGGAGATGCTCTGGTTCTACTTCTTCACTAGGTTATTAGTGTGGATCTTCTTAATTTTTGCTCGGTTGTCTTTCAGTTAAATAAACATGCGCAACTGATCACTAAATTGAACATGTAGAGCTACCTTAATTGTCTCATGTATCTACTCATGTATATAGCTCACCTTCTATTTCCACGACAATCATCATATTTCTTTAATTCGTCCCAATCAGATTCACCGACCGCCAATCTCCCATCTATTTTTCCTTCATCTTTGTGTAGACACCCTCTACTACGACTGAACTTCATAGTTGAAGGTTTTGAATCTATTGGCCTAAAATATACTCTCTCTCCATTCAGAAATATAAGACATTTTAGATTTGTGGAATGAATATATATACACGCCTTTTAGTATATAGATTCACTCCAAACCTCTACGGATCTATACACTAAAACATGGCTAGATACATTCGATTCACAAAGCTAAAACATCTTATATTTCTAAATAGAGGGAGTATTAGTTGTTAGTTGAATTGTGGAGTTTCATTAATTGGAAAGTTGTGAGGTTTTCAATTAAGAGCTCCAACATTTTGGCTCTAGTGTATTGAACATAAAGTTATACTACTAAAAGATAGTTCAAATCTCTAGCTTATGGAGTTGAAAGTTTCGCTTCCATTTTAGAGATCCTATAATTCGTTTAGTTACAAGCTTATTGTAGAGTCCATACATACCACGAAGACGAGCGTCAATATGCGGTTACTGAATTGAAGAGAGGAACCGAGGAAGGAGGGACAAGAGAAGGAAGGACATCGGAGATGGAAATCTCTGAAAACTGCTCGCCGTTTGGATATGGCACGGTCCTTCTAGAAATAAAACAGAGTCAAAGAATGGCTTGGGTTGATTCGTATAAAAAAGAAAAAGGAAAAGAAAAAAAATTGTCTTGGGAGAGCAGCGTAAAAAAAAAGAAGAATGAGCCTGAAACGAACGCGACGGCCATGACGCCGAGATAGAAGAGCCACGCCAGTTCGTGCACATCGCCCGTCTCCCTGTGAGCTTAGCCCATGTCGGATTTGCGCGAGACCAGCACCGAATATGGCCCGCGCCAGCCCACTACGTTACGTTCCACTCGGGCTGACCCTTTCCTTCTATCGCAAAAAAAAGATTGTTGTAAAAAAAAGAGAGAGAAAAGAAAAAGGTAACTTGCACTGACGCTGTAGCGTTTGATTGCAGGAGCGACACTTGGCTCGGCTGTGCAGGAGCGGCGTAGCTATCGTCATCCATCCGTCCGTCGCCGTCTGCGCGTCGGCATTGCCCGGTCGCTGTTGGGTTTTGAGTGACTCCTGACGAGTATCGACTTCCACTTCCACTCCCACTCCCACCGACGGGCCAGGTGGCCATGCGCCATTGCTGTCCATCAGGGCATCGACTCCGCACACTACTTTCGTTTCCGCACGACCCCGGCCGATCGATCGATGTCCCATCTCGACGACAGGCCATCCCACATCACGGACGATCGATACCGATCTCCCCGTCCAATCCATCTCGACAGCCTTTTCCCGCTCGATTCGATTAGTAGTTGGCTTTTTGGCGATTCAATTCTTAGGCGCGAAGGCATATTCTCCCAATCGTTGTTCATTCGGCAGGACAGGAGCCGGCCGGCCGGCCGGCCTTCCATAGATTTTGTTTGCGGCGAGAGAAAAGTTCAGTCCGTCCGTCTGCAGGAGATCGGCCGGAGAAAAGGATTCGTGGATGGCATCTCTGCATAGTGCGCCGGTTCACGTCGAGCAGTAGTACCGATCGAGGATTTCTTTTCTTCTTCTTGCCCCGATCGATGGTCGCCATCAGTCCATCGGTCGATCATTCTATCACCACGACCGGCTGCGTTGTACTGGTAGTACTGTAGTATACTCTGGGTCGATGCGCAGAAAAATAATATTAATGCTTACTCCCGCACGCTTCACTTTGCCGGCCGGCTTCGATCGCCAGTCTCTCGCGATGAACCGGTACCCCGGACGGGGTACTCGTGATAAACAAACAAGGCTGGCCGGCAAATGTATTGGGCAGCCGCCCGTGTATCTTTATTCAAACCAAAACCGCGTGCAATGCAAGTCCAAGATTTGGATGTACGCTGGGGTCAAATTCACAGCCGTTCGTGTGATGACGTGTACTGTGTTGGGTGGCGGGGAGCGGGATCTGGTTAGACATGAAGCACCAATAGCGGGATCCGTGTAATGTATTGTCGACATTTGTTGTCTCGTTATTGCGGAATCTGGTTTATCCTTGGTCAAATACATAGAGAAACAACATTTTGACCAATTTTTGATAGGTCAAGATTAGACATGAAGCACCAATAGCACACAGGGCCGTCTTCTCTTGTGCCCTCTACGCCATCGAAATCTTTTTCCCATGGAACCTCGTCGGAGGTTATGGTGCTCCTGCACATTCATATAAGTGGAGAATTTTTTTTAAAAAAAAATACCGGTCTTGCTTATAAACAAAAACCATTTTGAAAACCATACATAGTGTAGTTGCTTTAGGGACAACCATGCGCAGATCCTGACTACGAGACAACACCTGGCAACTTAAGCCAAATCCGAAGCAGGAGGCAACAACAACTACCACAAACACTGACTAGACCTCTCCCTATGTGGCAGCAAGCCAACTAGAGAGAGTGTAAGCCATGATATTAGGAAAATGCCCGCAAGGATGAAAACAATGCTCATGGGCGACATCATCGCCAACACACCACTCCAAGGTCCAGGTTACGGTTGCGGAGCTAGCCAAACCACATTGCCTAGACAGAGTATGAAGGCTTTTTGGCTTATGGTATTTTTCCCATAGAAAGAGTTGATTAATCCTCATAAGCAGTTGTGGCCAGCATTCTAGGCAAAGCCCGGACAGTTACCTAGGCATGCCGGGTTGAAGCTCCACCACTGCAAGGTGACAAGGTTTTCACACCGACACCCTTAGACACACTACTATCCTACCAGACCCTAGGGATGGACACAAAAGTCTAGCCATCATACTATCCATCACTGCTAGCTATAATTCGACAAAAACACGTTCTGATGAAGAGGAGGAACTTTTTGGGCGACTTCTCTAAAAAGGAGGGAGCAGGGCCGGTTCATAGATTTTTGAGGCCCTAGGGCAGCATGACACTAAAGGCTCCTCGTTTAAAGTGGCAAAGTTTTACCGAGTCAAGTAGGAGGGGCAATGGCCCCCTACCTCAGAAAATTGCTTAGATATATCTTTTATATTTATGCTAAATTTTTAAATTTTACTCAAAGTTTAAGTATAATTGTGTTCTTAGGTCTCTAAACAATTATATAATGCATACTTTTTAATAGATCCATGATTTGTGGAATCTTGGTGAAGACATTCAAAACTACTCATTACTACTCGAGTAGAATATTTATAATGATACTTATTCCTATCAATTGCTCCTTATGTACTCGTGTATATACAATATATCTTTGGAATTTATCACAAAACAAATTTACGAAAGTGACGAATTGATATGCATGTTCCAAAAAATAAGTAGAATAGTAGACATATTAGACACTGAATTAATAAAAAGATAAAATAGTCTCTTCAACATGGATAATGGGACAAGTAGAACCGTTGGAAATCGAAAGACAGATGATTGCAGAATGATATAGTTACATGTTTGCGTCCTTATTCTCTACTAATGAATACTTACAACTTTGTAGAGACACATTAGGGCAGGTATTGTTCTGCATATTTTCAGAGGCCATAAAAATGGTGGCATCGAGAAACAATATTTAGAAATGCTGAAGCATTTTGCTGGGACAATATTGATGGTCTTCCCTGCGATTGAAACTGAATGATATATCTATGTGGTTTTTTTAAATGAAACTTGTGCTTTCTTTTTTTATATAAAATTCTGGAGTATCCTCTCAGGAAAGAAAGGTCGGAGTAGAGACACAGTAGGTTGCATCTTGAATCATCTATATTTTTAAAAATTATTTCATCACATTCAGTCTTAAAAGAAGAATACAAGTACACAATCAAGTCTCAAGTCCGGGCCCCTGTCTTCTTGAGGCCTAGGATGAGCGCCCCTCTGCCCCGCCCTATGGGGCGACCCTGGGAGGGAGTAACCATGCCAACATCGCGAGTATACATCAAGCCCTGCAAAACAAGTCTTTCTACCAAAGACGTACACCCTCTATTCGAGCCTTCGATGAAAGCCAAACCAACCAACCCTAACTACAAAGACAGAACACATAGTGCATGGGCAGAGGTTGTGACCTCAAGGTCCAAGAACACACCAAAGCCGCCGTAACACCCTCAAACATTATTTTCACTATATAATATTTTTCTATACTATATGTTTTAATATCTTAGATATTAGCAAATAAATATACTCCTCCGATCCATATTATACTAAATCAATGACTAAATCAACAACACTTATTATAAATCGAAGGACTTACTCCCTCCGTCTCGGTTTATAAAACTTACGCGTATTCCTAGATTAAAAAATTAACCAGCTTAGCATGAGATACATATGTTAAAAATTATATTATTAGAAACTTTAAATATTATATTTTTTAATGGTATAATTTTTGTGTTAAATTCATATTATATAGCTCACGCGGACGACCTAGTTATATGCTAAAAAAAAGTTTTGTAAACTAAGATAGAAGGGGTAAAACGATTTTCGACGCTAGTTATCCAGCTGCAGAAGCAATCCCACAGGCTTGGTCTAGGAGTTCTATATCAATGCTAGAAATAAATTGGGGCAGAGGAAGTATGATCCACGTGTACAAAAGAGGTGGGGAACAGATGGATCATAAATTCTTTGAAAAAAATTCATAAATTGTACTCCCACCTGTTTATGTATTTCTCTGCAGTCTCCGCTCTCCAGACCCGTGGCATTTTTTCCTCTTCCCCTCCTTGAGTGACCTACCAACCCGACCCAGCGCGGCTCGAAATCTCTCCTGCCGCCTTGCCGTAGCTTTAGCGTCACCGCCGTCGCCCCAAGCCCGTGCCCAAGCCCCTCCGCCTCTCACGCGGGCGACCGCCATCGTTGTTCCCGTTCTCCCCGACGCGGCATCGTGTCCGTGCTGCCTCCGCCCCGTCCTCAATCCCTGGCCATTTGCGGGTTTTGAGGTATGAACATGTATTCATCCAGTGATTAGTTATCCCCCACCGACCTCCACAAATTCTTGTTGCGCCGGCGCGCACCATCTAGATCCGCCACTGGAACCCAGAGGTTTCGTCGTGATAAAAATCGACCACAAATAGGATTTGTCTGCTCATGGGGAGTCGGAAAATGGCATCACGGTCCGGGCGCGGTGGCGGCGGCGGCGGCGATGCCGGCCCCTCGCAACGCGGGCAGGTGCAGAACCTGGCAAGGCAAGGATCTCTGTATAGCCTCACCCTCGATGAGGTGCAGAACCACTTGGGGGAACCCTTGCAGAGTATGAACCTCGACGAGCTGCTTAGGACTGTCTTTCCTGGTGACTTGGACCCTGAAGGTGCAACTACCAGCCAGTATGAGCCGAGTTCAAGCCTCTTGCGCCAGGGTAGCATCACAATGCCAACCGGGCTCAGCAAGAAGACAGTGGATGAGGTGTGGAAGGGCATCCAGGATGCACCGAAAAGGACTGTCCAGGAGGGTGGTCGGCGTAAGCAGGAGAGGCAGCCGACGCTTGGGGATATGACACTTGAGGATTTCTTGGTCAAAGCAGGGGTTGTCACTGAAGGTTATCTCAAGGACTCGAACGATGTTGGCAATGTGGGTCTGGTGGGGAGAGATGCTACAGCATCTGGAGCCACGGGTTTGACATCCGGGGCACAGTGGCTAGATCGATATCAGCAGCAGATTGCAGCCACTGAGACTCATCAGCCTGCGCAGCATATTATGCCCGGTGCTTATATGCCAATTCAGTTAGTCCCCCAGCCACTGAATGTTGTTGTGCCTGGTGCTATCATGGAGTCTGCATACTCTGATGGATCACCAATGGTCACTCCAATTTCTGATTCCCAGACACCTGGGAGAAAGCGCGGTGTACCAGGTGATGCCCCAAATAGGTTCGTGGAGAGAAGGCAGAAGAGGATGATCAAGAATAGGGAATCGGCTGCCCGTTCAAGGGCCAGGAAGCAGGTTGTGATATCTACTTGATGCATTTTTTTTTAAATGTCCATATCAGCAATGCTCTAACTACAGATCAAGATTCATGTAGGGTTGTCAATGCTATTTGCTTGGATATTTTTCTTGTGTCCTGTGACTTAAAAAGTGGTAGAATATGATGACTTACTTAATTTCCGATATATTTTTTAGTTTCAGTATTACTTACATCATATTGCAACAGGCCTACACTAATGAACTCGAAAACAAGGTGTCCCGTTTAGAAGAGGAGAATGAGAGGCTAAAGAGGCAAAAGGTACTTTCTTTTTTCATACAGTTTTATAGGAATGCCATACCTTTCCCTAGTAAAAGTTGTTGTACTCTGGTATGTTAACCAATCAGTTTCGGCCCTGCTATGTACAATTTCTGCTCCTAAATAGAAGTCGGAACATCTGATAAGTATCAGGGAATAAATGCTTCTAATAGTTGTCAGTTTTTTTAGTTTGTACTGCTAAGCTACATTACTATCTCCTCCTTGTTTATGGTTATCACAATCCTATAATTCTAAGTATTTCCTTCCACTTCTGGGGTTCGGTCATTATTGGTGGGTTAGGAACTAAAATATGGTGTACCATGTTTAATTTGGCCGGTTGGTTTATGTAGCTATTAGGTTAGTGCCTTCAAATAATTGTTGCAGTAAATGCAAATAGCCAGATAGCAACAGAGGCTCTAATTTTGTTTAGTGTAATTGAGTATTACTTTGGAACTGTAGATTTGATTGCTGCACTATTTTGTGGGTTTAGCTTTCAGTTGTAGGACTTCCATTGTTTTCTTTATATGTTACTATTAGTGAGTGATATGCAGTTGGAGTTGATCTCTGTTAGGTGCATCTTCCTTTTGGACACTTGGTACTTCATAAATCATAATTTATTCAAAAATTTCATTTTAAGGGTTCATTTATATTTTGTATGATCAGGCGTAACACCAACTCAGTTGCTTGATATTACCTGATTACTGTTGCTAAGCTTTTGTGTTTGGTCCTGGTCCTAAGCCGGATTGGCAATTCAAATGTATATCCTTGATTTACTTTGATGAGACGTCTTTGCTGAGTTGGTTGTATTTTGGAATGTTCTGTCTTATCCTACCAACCTTAGGATATCAATTCATTAAATGGATATTGAATTAAAAGATTAACAGGGATCCATCAGATTAATATATGTTCCTAGAAATATCCCATTTAGGATTAGCAAAGGATCCGTCAGATTAAAATCTTTCTAGAAATATTTCATTTTTCTAGCATTGCAAAATTGTAATTGTTTTTCATTTCCTGTGTGGCCAAAAAGGATACTTGGTAGCGCTGTACGTCTGATGCAAAGGTTTTGGCACCAGGGGTAAATTCATCTGTCCCTTAGCAAGTTGTGTATGCTTATTCTAATATAATCGTGCTACCAGGCAAACATTATCCAACTTCATACAGTTTTGTAAATCTTCCTTTTCATCCACTTTGATAGAGTTAGTTATGCGACTTTTGGCAAATCCTCCATGCATAAGACTGACTTTTTCACCTTTTTCTGCTTCCTCTTCAGGCGTTGAACATGATGCTTTGCTCTGTGCCTCTACCGGAACCCAAGTATCAACTCAGGAGAACGACCTCCGCGGCATTCTGACTGCTCTCGCATTAGTTTATTTTGTAGTAGAATTTAATGGTGGTGTCTCTTGTAAGTTTCGGCTTTTCATTTAGGATCATTCGCTAGCCTTTGGAGTTCTATTTTGCGTATCCGTGCCTGATGATTTGCACTGTGTAGAATAGCAGGGGCCTAGGTTATGATGTGTTGGCGCTTTATCTGTTTGCTGAGGCCCTGCCACTAGCCTAGTATGTAAATCTGCCCGACAGATTTAAGTTCTCAGAGCTATCTATACATGGTGACTTGACCTGGGCTGTATGCAACTGACATTCAGCCAACATACACTCTTGACTCAGGTAAATGGTTGTAAGACGCAAGTCAGTTTGCCATGTGAAAAATTCACATGAAACAGTTCAGTTACTATAAGCATCAGAGAGAAGTTCTCTGCGTTCCAAGTGCCCGCAAGATTAAAAGTTTCTTAATGATTGCCTTCTGCTTCTTACTCGATGATCTGATCATCCAAGTCAGTCGTGTATCCTTTTTCCATGACTGATTTTGAAGAAATATGTTAGATCGAAATGATACGGTAATAATAATCACATTCATATGTATGGCTGCATTCCTATGTACTGTAGTATCTACAGTACATCATTACTATGCTGATCAGTGAAACTTGCTTATCCTGGCTGCGGCTGCTGCTGCATCGTACATCAGGTGCCATTTTTTTTGGGTGAAAACCAGGTGCTGTTTCGAGGTGTGAATAGTTGCTGCATTATCCTGCCGGCGAAACATGGGTGTGTGTCTTCAGTGTTGAGGGAGCACGAAGCTGAGTGTTTTGGTTTCAGGTGTTCGTAGGGCTTCAGAGTTCAGACTCCCGTAACCGTGAGGCCGTGAGTGGAACGGTAACAGCGCAGCACCGTAGATCTTTCATCCAACGGGTAGGCTTCGTCTCGTCACGCTGCAGTGCTCCGTCGGCCTCCTCTCCGGCGGAGCGCCGCCGCGCTGATTCCCCTCGTTCGCTGCTGCATCTCCTGCTCCTGCACCGGCCTGCAGAGGCAGACCAGGCAATAATATCGATATCGGATATCGGACTCACTGGGGAATCGATTCCTTAACGAATCCGTTCCTTTTCTCAATCTCCGAGTTGTAGCCATAAGCGGCGACCAAAGTCTCTAGTACATCCCTTTCCAGTTCGGGCTTCGGATGGTTTGTGCCATGCAGATAGTGAGTTCCCTGTCCTCTCCCCTTCCGCAATTTTTTTTTCTGAGGGAGTTCTTCCTCTCTAGTAGAGATAAGAGAGAAGCTCGCAGTATGAATTGTTGTTAAAACAGCATATTTTTCTGTTATGATATATCAAAATTGCATGCGAAACTGCATCTTGCTTATACTATAATGTATCTTCACTGCTGTATCCGAACTGAATTTTTAGGTTGTATTGAAATAGCGTCTTCAAAACTATGCAAGTTGGGTTATTTATTAGACTGTATAAAAGTAGCAATCAGAAATCAACTCGGATTGTTTGACAAATGCAGGTCCGTCGAGAAGATTGGCTTGGCCGCTTGCCGGATGATATCTTGGTGAACATCCTTGACCGGCTCAATGTACGAGAGGCTGCAAGAACCAGTGTCCTCGCCCGGCGGTGGCGTCATCTCCCTGCTACGCTCTCTTGTCTCACCATAGATGTTCGGGACTTTGTGGCTAAACCTGCTACCACATGCCGGGAATAAGAAATTGCACAGAGCAATGCCGCTGTGGTTGAAGTGACAAAGAGCATCCTGACACGCAGGGTTTCAAGCCCAAACAAGATCCGCTCCATATGCATGGCATTCTTCTTGAGAGAGGATGACATCACATCCATTGGACATGCTGTTGAGCACATCATGGCGTTCCACAAGTTCGACATTGAATTCACTGTTTTTTCAGAGAGGGATTACACTAGATGCAATCAGGATGATAAGATCAACTACGGGAGACGATTCATGTCGTTCTTTGGTGCTTGTCCAGTTGCATTTGGTGGTGTCACGCGCCTGTGCCTAGAGAATTTGAGATTTGGTCAATCGGACATCCCTAACATCCTCATCGTATGCAAGGGATTAAAGCATCTAAGTCTGTCCGATTGTAATGCCGCGAGAGGGACCATTATGAAAGTTGAACACTGTCAACTCACCGAGCTGCTTATTTTTAATTGTTGTTTTGAAAAAGTCGAGCTCAACTTGCTGCCGAAACTCACATGGATGATCTTCGGGGCTTGGAAGTCAAATGATCCACTGTTTCTGGGTCATGTCCCATTGCTTGAGGCTGTTAGCCTTAGCACTGTTAGTCTTAGTCACCACAAGATGGTCAAGTTAAGTGAGATTTTTCGCGGTACCTCTCTGCGATCCCTGAGGTTGGATTTGAATGCGAAAGGGTATCTCATGACAGATCTTTTTGCTAGCTGTTCTTTCTTATTTTTATGCTCATCTCATCATATGTTCATTTGTTGTATGTAGATTTGGGTTCAACCAGAAAGTGTGACGAAAAGGCTGGCAGCTGTGTTCCATCAACTAACGTTTGTGAATCTAGATGACATTGCTGAAGGGTGTGACCTCACATGGACATTGTTCATCCTTGAAGCTGCTCCCAACCTGAAGGAGCTATACCTGATGGTATGTTCTTATGGTCTTATCTTAAGCATTTCGTACACTTGGGAGCTTTTCTTGCTTGCAAAAATTAATCACCTGTTTCTGCTTACCTTTGCGGCCCTATGGGATGCAGGTATGGGATCATCTGTGTATAATGACAACGAATGAGGAGGAAAGGCGGACACTCTCGTATAGCGAGAAGAAGGGTGTTGAGTGTAAATCACCTGCATCGGATTTCCAGCACCATAGCCTGGCCACTCTCGTAATCTTTGGCTTTCAGTCTGACTGCATGGTTACGTATGTCAGACGTGTAATGGAAGCTGCTGTGAATCTGAAGGATGTGTTCCTGTACCATAGGCTGAACTGCAAGAACTGCCAGCATAGCTATAAGAACCGCCCGTTGAAGTATCCGTCTGACGAGGAACAGAAAAGTACAGTGCTACAGAAACTCACCAGGAGGATCAACTCGTCTGCCACGGTTCACTTACCAGATGCCAACCTTAGTGCTGATCATGTTGCAAAAATGGGCGTTCTTCCAAAACCGAAAGGGCGCTGATCAACTTGCAAAAAAGGCTGACCTTACTGAACCGAGAGGATAACGTGTTCAATGTGTTCAGGAGTTTGTTTGCTGCCATTATATTTCCTCCTTTAAGTTATTATTAGAGTTGAAGCAGATGGTTTGGATTTCATTAAGTTGGTGTATATATTTGTTAATCCTCTTATGTACAGAGACTTACAGAGAGATGAGGAGGGCGAGTCGTAGTATGAAATGCTGTTAAAATTACATATTTTTTCTGTTATAATAGTACATAAAAACTGCAGCTTCTCTTATTGAAAAATGTCGATATTGTCTGTCTGAAACTGCATCTTGGGGACAGTCGAAATTGCATCTCTGCCTATATAATAATTGTGTCCTCACTCCATTTTTTGAGGCTGTACTGAAATAGCATCTTTAAAATTATGAAAGTTGAATCTTTTAGACTGTAGTAGCAAGCAATCAGAAATCAACTCTTATTTGTTTCCATGGCAAATGCAGTTCATTCGAGAAGATAGGCTTGGCTGGTTGCCTGACGATATTTTGGTTAACATCCTTGACCGACTAAATGTCCGACAGGCTGCAAGAACCAGTGTCCTTGCCCGGCGGTGGCGGCATCTCCCTCCTATGCTCTCTCGTCTCACCATACATGTTCAGGACTTTGTGGCTAAACCTGCTAGCCACATGCCATGAAGAAGAAATTGCACGAAGCAATGCAGCTATGGTTGAAGTGACAAAGAGCATCCTGGCAAGCAGGGATTAAAGCATCTAAGCCTGTCCCATTGTAAATCTGAGAGCGGGGCCATTTTGAAAGTTGAACACCATCAACTCAGTGAGCTGCTTATTTTCAACTGTCGTTTTGCAAAAGTTGAGCTCAACTCCCTCCCAAAACTCACATGGATTATCTTTCGGGGTTGGAAGTCTCAGGATCCGTTGTTTCTGGGTCATGTCTCATTGCTTGAGACTGTTAGCGTGAGCACTCGTGGCGTTATTTGGCACAAGATGGTCAAGTTAAGTGAGATTTTTGGCGGTAACTCTCCACGATACCTGTGGTTGGGGTTTGAATGTGAAAAGGTACACCATGAAAAATCTTTTCTCTAGCTGTTGTTGTTCCTTCACTTCTTTTCTGCTCATCCCATCATGTGTCCGTGTGTTGCATGCAGATTTGGGTTCAACTTGAAAGTGTGACATGGAAGGGTGTGACCTCACATGGACATTGTTCATCCTTGAAGCTGCGCCCAACCTGAAGGAGCTATACTTGACGGTATGTCCTTACAGTTTTATCTTAAGCTCTTGGTCTTATATTTGGGAGCTTTTCTTGGTACAATTCTTTTTACATTTGCTGTCCTACGACATGTAGGTTTGGGATCATCTGTGTGTAATGATCACGAATGAGGAGGAAAGGAGGGCACTCTCTTATGGCGAGGAAGGGTGTCGAGTGGAAAGCACCTGCATCTGATTTCTAGCACCATAGCTTGGCCACGCTCGTCATCTTCGGTTTTCAGTCTGACTGCATGGTTAGGTATGTAAGGCGCGTCATGGAAGCGGCTATGAATCCGAAGGATGTGTTCCTGTACCATAGGCTGAAGTGCAAGGGGTGCCGGCACAGCTTTGATATCAACCGGCCATTCAAGTATCCGTCTAACGAGGAAGAGAAAAGCACAGTGCTGAAGAAACTGACCAGGAGGAACGCAACGTGATAAGTGCTGATCAACTTGCAAAAACGGGTGTTCTTCCAAATTTGGGAAGATGATGTGCCCAAGAGTTTGTTTGCTGCCATTAGGTTTACTCCTCTTATTATTAGACTTGAAGCAGATGGTTTGGGTTTCAATTAAGTTGTGTATCTTTGTTACTTGCATTTGTTATCTTTGTAACAAATTCTCAATTTGATAGTTGATCAAGAGATTTCGAAGTTGTTCAAAATGTTAAGAAGATATGCGATTTGCATGAAATTGAGTGGGAGCTAGAAAGTCTTTCTAAAATTAATATGTAGTTGACATATTTTTGAGCGGGAGCAATGTGAAGTTCGGACTCATATATGTAGTTAACATATTTTGAGTGGGAGCTTAACATAATTCACATGTGTAAATGACACATTAAAAATGAGGAGCATAGTGCCAATAAATATTGATTTGTGAGGATAAAGTTGAAAGTACAATGGGCATTGAAATCTTAGAGATTAATAGATGTCCCAGAGCATTATGCTGGAATGTATTCCTGAAGGAGATTCTGAAGAGTTTAGAACATGAATTGATTAAGGAACAACACTAAATCATTCAAGTCAGGAAAACCATGAAGTATATGTTAGAGATATGCCCTAGAGACAATAATAAAAGTGGTTATTATTATATCTTTGTGTTTATGATAAATGTTTGCATTCATGCTATGATAGTATAAACCGGAAACATTAATACTTGTGTGATTTGTAAACTAAATTAGAGTCCCTGGTAAATCCTCTTTGTAATACTAGCTTGTTGATTGATAGATGATCGTGGTTTCCCGATCATGAACATTGAAATGTTATTAACAACAAGATCATATCATTAGGAGAATGGTATGATGGGCATACTCCTATAGATAAGCGTAGCATAAAGATCAAGTTATTTTAATAGTTCGTTTGCTATAAGCTTTCTGATACATAGTAACCTAATTCCTTCTACCATGAGATCATGCTAATCACCATCACCGGAAGGATGCTTTAATGACATCAAACACCACACCGTAACTGGGTGGCTATAAAGGTGGCATTGAGTGTTCGGAAAGTATGTGTTGAGGCACATGGATCAAGAGTGTGATTTGTCCATCCATATGACGGATAGATATACTCTGGGCCCTCTCGGTGGAATGTCATCCAATTAGCTTGCAAGCATGTAACTGGCTCACAAGGGATCACATATCACGGGAACAAGAAAAAAGTACTTATCGGTAACAAGGTTGAACTAGGTATGTAGAGATACCGACGATCAAATCTCGGATAAGTGAGCCATATGAATTTCCAGATTCCTCTATTGGTTATTGATCGGAGAAGTGTCTCGGTCATGTCCGCGTAATTCACGAACCGTAGGGAGACACACTTAAGGATTCAATATCGTTTAGTAGATATGAAATGTAAGTAGGGAGACCGAATGTTGTTCGGAGTCTCGGATGGGATCCAGGATATCACGAGGAGATCCGAAATGGTCCGGATAATAAGATTCATATAAGGAAAGTCCGATTCCGGAGTTCGGGAATAATTTCTATGTTTTCATCGGAGAGGTTCTAGAAGGGTCTAGAAGGTTCACCGGACCGGAAGGGGAATGGTTCATGAATGTGTCATGGTAAAGTGGAATGATTGGATCATGTCCTAGGTCACTTAGTTGGGCATTTGCAAGAGAGGAATTAATCTCTAAATTGCAAGTCAAAAGGCAGGTTTGAAAAGTCAAACTAGAACATTGGTTTCCTAGTGAAAGAAGGAAAGAGTCCTTCTTTCCCTCCAATAAGAAGAGGGATTTGGGGAAGGATTCAAACTCCCCTCTCCAAAGTTGCCCTCCCTCTCATAAATAGAGGGGAGGGGCTGTCCCAAGATCACAACACAACCAGCCCCTCCCTACCTTGCACCGCCGCTGCCGACTCCACCTCCTCCTCTCCGGCCCTCTAAACCTAGATCGCCAGAAAACCTAGATCCACCATAACCTGCTCCGGCTTAGGCGAAGCCCTGCAGGATTTTCCCTCTACTTCCAATACCACGTCGTCGTAACATCCCAGGATTAGCACCTCGAAATAGACAGGGCACATGTTTGTGCATTGCATTCATGCATATGAAAATACGGGGAATTTTTGCGCAAAACTAAAGAAGCTGTAGAGGGATCGAGATCTCTCTTATTCTGATAGAAACATTAGGGCAGGTGCGATAGATTTTGACATGACCTTTAGGTATTATATCTATTTTTGGAGGGATAGAATTTGAAATCTAATTTGAATTTCCAAATTCAATTCAAATTTTGAATTTAGAAATTCAGAAATAATAATGCTATAATTAAGTAAAAAGAAATAATGATATAAAAGAATTCTTTAAGAATACAACAAGTATTACATTGTTCTTTTACAATAAAAGAATAAGAGTATGTTACAATTAAGAAATGAATCAAACAATAGAAAAGAAATTGCAACAATGAAATAAAAAAAAATATATTACAAGATTCAGATTTCATATAGAAAGAAACTTTATTAATGTATACAATATTACATTGATTTTACAATAGAAAATAATTACAATAGAAATAAAAGGAAAAGCCTACACTAATCCTAATCTAAGTGTTTTTGATCTTCTTTGAAACTTCTTGTACCTATAAACAAAAACAACAAACAAAAATAAAGAAAAATGAATTAGTGTTAATTGGATTGCTCTCAGTCTGACAGTGAAATGCACTGTTTAGACACATCATTGAGCTTATAATTGAAGGGGCAAGTTTCACCAATGTGTATATCTGATCTTATCATAAAAAATGGCTTCAGGCTTAGCATCATAAGCCAGGGGCAAGTTTCACCTTGGTTTGAAATAGTAAACAGATAAGAAGTAAAAACCATCAGGAAATATCAAGTTTTTACTTGATCTGATCCACCCAGGAGAGGCATGCACACTAGTAGCTCAGTCAGCAGCATGCAGTGGTGTGTTTTCAACACAGCAGCAGCAACCAATTCACATAAAAGAGGTGACACAGCCGCAACCCAACTGCTAGCCACTGCCTTAGTTCCAATCTATCTCAAACCACTACCAAGCTCCCAAGAACACCACAACAAACAACATCATCACTTGCTAGAGTTTCAACAGATCAAACCACAACTCACCAACACAATCCATCAAGAAACCATCCAAGATGGTCACCTAATGGATGGGGTTGAATTGATGGAAAGCAAGAGCAGCAGCACCAGGAGGTGCATGCTAAGATCAAGGGCAGCACCAGCACCAGGAGGTGCAGGACAACACCAAAGTGGAAAAGATCAAGCATTCTGATATGAGGCTAGATGATCAAGAAGCAACAGCAGGCCATAGATCACTCACCAACATCAGGTAAAAAATCATTAGAGTTTCCCACTAGATCATACAACATCTGTTCCTTATATCTTGCATACAGATCTGGGAATTCAAGGAAAATAATACACATCAACCAGTTCCATCTACCCTTCCACTAGATGTTTATCTAGGAGGATTGGATGGAGAGTTTTCTCTCAGGCTTGCATAGAGATGCTATGCAAAGCTCATCACAGAGAATGAAAGCCACCAAAATAAATAAATATCTGTTCTTATTTTTATCAAGGCCTCAGTCTTTGCATCACAGGCAAGGAACTAATCCATCTTAATTTCCATCATTAAACCATCAGGCAAACAATCTTAATAAGCCAAGGCAATAACATAAATAGCATATCATGCTCTCTGGAATTTTAGTGTGCACACTCCATAAGGAGGCACCACACTAGGATTTCTAGAATGGCAGAATCCATCTAGAATATTGTCAACAGAAATAGAGAAGTACGATACTTCTACTTTACCTCTCAGCAAGGTTTATTAAGTTCTTCATATCATCTTCCTAGTTAATCAAGCTAGGAATCCTTGCAAGCAATCAGAGCATGATTTAAATCATTTTCCTAGATAATTTGATCTAGGAATCATTTAGTTAGGTATCAAGCATTTAAGTAGATAAAGAGAATCTACTTTGCATATTCCAATTCATATTTGTCCAAGATCATGACTTGCATGATATAACATCATCAGTTCATTCTCTAGTTTTATACTAGAGAAGCATGTATCACAGCTGCTAGGCTACATGGCACATTCCCAGAGGATAGCACCTCTGTACCTAGCAGATTCAAAAGGTCTTAAGTACAAACTCAAGTCCGTTTTAAATAAATCACAATCTCACTTATTAAAGAATTCAAATCATTTCTCTAGCTTTAATTGCTAAAAATCATTTCCACTGTAGTCTATCATGTGGACAGTATAAGTAAAACAAGTAAAATATACCTGCAAAGCACACCACATGAATTCAGATCAACTTTTTGAAATCATCTTCCTAGCTTATTTATCTAGGAATCATATTTAAGATAATTACTGCTGAGTTGACAGTCAACACATAGCTCAAGAATCTCAAGTGCAAAGCACATCACAAGGGCAAACATTAATCACATTATACTGCACAGTAACAACACAAATACAACAACAAAGCCATTATCAACTATCTCTCATTACTCAAAGAGGAATGAATTCACTGAACTCACTAGGCAGCACATCACTATACACTTTCCATAAAGGAGGCACCACGGTAACCTGACTACCAGCAGAAGCCAACCAAGAATCATGTACCAACCTACTGTCATATGGACAAAATTCGAGGACAAGAAAATTAGGTTGCTGAATAGAGACACAACAATCAAATTGTTTCCTAGTCATCCCTAGGAACCCTCTTATGCAATGATCTCAAATTTTGACTGTAAATAAATCAAGATACTTGCACCAGACTTTAGACCAGAGGGTAACAATAGTCACAAACCTCACTTCTAACAGTAAATATCACAAGCTATCCAATATATTTCATCAACACAATATCCTCCGCTTAGTAGATAACTAGACTGATAGCTTGCACAACCTCATATGTTTGTTTCATCTGCTAATTAGCAGAGATCAATTCAAAGGAGATCAGATCCTTATCACACAAACCCTAAAACAGAGCATCGGTACTACTTAGGATGATTCCATCATCACAGAAAGAAATCCAGAGAGGAATCAAGTGAAGAAAAGAAAAGGATATTCCCCACTTACCCGTGGTCCTTTCTGGAGTTTGAAGAGGAAGCACACCGGCGGGGTGGTCGTAGTAGCAACAACCGCGACACAGCGGCACATGCGACACCTGAGCCTACGCCAAGCTGCAACCTGCGACCTGTGCCAAGCTACATCAACCCAAGAACATACCCAATCTTCACCAACATCAATCCACCACCAGGACATTATCAAACCATCACTAGGGCTCGATGAAACTAGGATACCGAAAACCTAGACGCACAGAAAATGGAAGGGGCGAGCTCGAGAGGGCCTTAAGGATAAATCCAATTGGAGAGCCAGGTCGGCCAGAGGGAGGCGAAGCTCCGGCGACCATCGACGGCGACCACAACGGCCTGCTTCGCCGGAATCGGGCAGACGACGACGGCGGTGTTGCCAGCAACCAGAGGGGAACGATGAGAGCGTGAGATGGGAGGAATGAGATAGAGAGAGAGAGGGTGTTGGGCTGGGAATAGCCCAACTGGATGGGCCTAGGTGGGCCAAGTCGAATAAGGGCAGATTATCTTATACACCAGGTTTAGTTTAAAAAAAAGGTAATACACATTAATTTTACAATGTTAAATTACCACAATACCCTTAATAATATTCAAATTCTAGAAAAAATTAGGAAAATCCTAAAAATACAATTTATATGTAAAAATGATCACAAAAATGATATTTATCCAAGAAAAATATAAAATCACTTGATCAAACTAAATAAATACCATTAATTTATTAAAGGCACTAAAGTTCTCAATAAATTATAATAATATAAGAAAAATTCCTAAAAAATTATAAAAATCATTTTCATGTATAAAAGTAAATCTACTATTTTATAAAAATACTAACTTAATTATTTTATAAACAAAATTTTAAGTAATTATTTAAATACATTTAATCCTTTATGGAATTTTCTAAACATAAAAATAATACCTAAAAATAAATAAAAACCATTTTAAGGTCTTGAATAAATATATTACACTAGAAAAATATTAAATATATTATTAGAAATATCTTTAATTTTTTTAAAAAATAAATCCTTATCTAATACTTATTTTGTGAATTCTTTAAAAACAATTCTTAAGTAAGAAATAATCATAATTATTATAAAACCTTGAGCAATTAGTGTCTTTGTACTAGTTCCAAACCCATAACTTAAATTTAAGTATAACTTTTAATTTCAAAATATTCTTTTAAAAATCTTATTAAAAACCCTTTTAAATAAATATTGGGTATCACTCATATATGTAATATTGTGAATAATCATTATATCTTAACCACTATTAATATAACTTTAAATTCTAACAAATTACTAAGATCATCTAATTATGCTTCCATTAAATAAATACATATTCTTTTCATAATAGCAAAACAAATTTAATCTAATAATTCCCTAAAAAATAAAGTGAATAATTCCACACCTTAGTTATACCTATCATAAATCCAAAACTTGGGAACAATTAAAACATATTACATCTTAAGTTTACTTACCCTTTTAAAGTTAACTTTAGTCTCAAAGCTTATAAACATAATGTCTAATACACTACTTATGTTTTTTTAGTTAACTTTGGTCTATTTTAATTAAGACATAAAACATCTCAAGTCCAAACTAATCAATCAAACACCAAAAGGCATTAATCACGTTCTATTAACAATAAAGATTGCTTAAACATTAGAAAGAAAATCTTTTCTTCAAATGTTATTCTTTTTGCCACTTCAAATAACAATCTTATAATATGTTCTTCAACTCTTAACAACTCAACCCAAGGACTTTTACCATAGTCACCAGATAACAATTACTCATAATCAAATTACCTTATCCTTTACTTGTATATTTTAGATTGATAACACTTAAGTTCTTTATAAATGCCATTAATTGTAAAGTAAAACTTAAAGATAAATCAACTCTTAAAAGAATCACCTAAACTCATTCCACTCAAAATATTGGGGATCCACTTTAGGAGTTTTACAAAATACATAGCATTACTTATGCATAACTGCATACTGCTTCTTTAAACATTAGTCCTTACCAGACCAATAATGTTGATTTCAGATATTGGATCTTATATTGTCTCGAAGACCGTGAGTGCATAATCTTGCAATCACAAAAGGCAAGTTCACACTTGCTCATGTCCTTTGATTATTTTCTGTAAAGTATTTTGCAAATACAATGTTGACATCACCTGCATTTCAAAAAGTTCAGAAAACATTATTTTTGATAATAATGTGAACTATTGGTTAGTGATCCAGGGTGATCAGCTAATCTATTAAACCGGGTAGTTGGAATACCACTACTCAGGAATATATCACCTAGGACTTAACAACCAATATCGCCAGTGATTCGTGCGCCGTATATAATGCGTTAACCATGATATTTGGAATGGGACAGAGAAGTCAGCTGTATCATTTTCCTCTCGTATGGAGGCAAGACGGCCTTAACGTGACGTTGTGATTCCTTGTGCGGATCCAACATATGGGTGGGCACCCTTACGCCCCACACTTTTGGTGTCTAGATTATCTATGAATGGTGTTTAGGGGTATAGTCCATTTAATATGGTACTTGTCCGGGCATCACCAGGTCATAGAGTCTTCAGGAACTCATCAGGGTTTTAGCCTGCCCGAAATGGGGCTTAACGGAGGTGAGCCGGCCCCGAAGGATCGTGCAGACATATGAGGTCACGGAGAGGGCAGTGATTAGATTAGATCTTAGGTTGGGCCTAAAACCATGGAAGTTTTAATGGGAACATACTCCCGGTCGTGCAACAAAGCTTAAGATCTCTCATGGGAAAAGTAACGCACCTCTGCAGAGTGTAAGAACTGTAACTTGTTACTCCCTGTTCCGAGAAGGAGCTGCGAACGCGGTCGGAAAGGAACTCCATGAAAGTTCTAGTAAACCCGTGAAGGTTGACGGACATAGCTTTTCAGAATAAAAGCAACCTTTGAAGAAATGTTTATGAAAACTTGCATTGCCTACGACATACAGTCTGTGGCTGTAGATATAGTGCATCAAACACTCCTTTTCTAGTGAACTTGCTGAGTACACTCGTACTCAACGTATCTTCTTAACTCTTGCTAGATTCTGAAGCCATTAAGACGATGTCTACATCAAGTTATGCTCCAGGAATCATCACCAGAAGCTAAAGTTCTTCATTGAAGTCAAGAAATTCATCATATACATCAACTCAAGTCAAGACGAAGTTACTGATTAGATAAGAATATAATCTCTAGCCATAGAACCTATTTCTGTAGTGTATTGCAATAGCAACAATGCCAAACCATTAGTTAAAATACTAGTCTTAAGAGTATGATAGTTTTTGAGATGTTTATTTTTGATTCTTCTTTGTAAGAAGTTTCTTTCTCTCTCTTTAACCTAGAGTGTTCTCTGGATCTTATGTAAAGATTCGAGTTGTAACCTATAGTCATGTCTTGGACCTGCTGTGTTTCTGTTGTACCACTCTGAGGGATGTAATACTAGTGAACGGTGTTTCATTGGTGTTATGCCAACGACTATAGTGTACTACATCATGCAGTGGTATGTTGGGTCACCGCAACAAGTCACCATTAGCCTCTATGATCATTTAGTCCTTGACTTGTAGTACCACTCTTTGCTTTGATTAGTATGATTTGTTGCACTGCATGATTTTGGCCATTATTGCTCTCCTAGTTGGTTGCTCCCAGTCTTTTGCTAGCCTCCACTTGTATGAGTAAGTTCTACTAATTCCTCCAACTCCCAAGAAACCAAGTTATTCCAAAGTGTCCACTATAAATTCCTATGCATGGTGTGTTACACCATTCCAAGTATATTCTTGTTTTCAACTATCTTCCAATTAAAAACTATTTTGTTATGTGAAAACTTAGTGATTAAAGCCCTCACGAACTTGATGGCACACTTTATTCGTTGCCCTAATAAACTTGAACCATTATAACAACTTTGTTGTATATGCTTGCACTTATAAGTTGGAATTAGCAGAACCATGCTGTCATGGGGAACGTTTTCAACATTACACTTGTATCTTGTTGTACTCAGTTGATATCATGTTATTTTGTCTATGGATGTCACCGGTGTGAAATAAAGAGGGGACTTGTAAGTCCTTGGAGTTTGTATCACGTGTTAGAGAAACGCCTAGGCCGGTAGCCTAAGCCATGCCTAATCATGGTGGAAACTTGCAGCATCACCATAGTGACATATATGAAGCATTCTTCTTATAAAAAAAGAGACACATTGAGAAAAGAGAGATAAAAGCACCATATTCCCATGGTACATAAGAAGATTGTTGAGGCTCATTGTATGCTTGCCTTGTCATTTTGGTTATGGGAAAGATCATGTACCATGTGCAAGGGGTACCCCGTTGGCGGTTCTCAATGATATGCAAATATTTAAAGTGACAAGAACTTACCTGGACCCAAAGTTGAGTATGCATGAGGTGTGACCCTCGTATTCAAGGGGCATGAGATTGCCAACTATTACTTCGTCAAGCATATACTCCAGCTTTGGCACTTTAACCTTAACCACTTCAAGATGCTTATGATAGGGGCAATGAGGGATTAAAGCTAACAAGTACCATAATTTTTGGAAGCTCTTTTTGAAACTTGCAATCCCTGCTTCCTTTACAAAAGGCCTTTCTTCCACCACTATTGAGTCTCCACCTTCTACCTTTAGGCACCATTAAGAGAGCATAGTTGTCATTATGTGTGCAATGTTCCAAATCTTATTAATTGATGCATATTGTGTTATTACTTACTCTTGTGCTATTTGTTTCTAGTCACCCTTGTGAACTTTGCAGGTGTCCTATGCATCTATTTGTTACTCTATGAGGGACAAGCTGATTGCCACTGTGCTATGTTTTCTGCATGTGAAACAAACAAACGTTTTTCAATGCATGTTATTCATGATCTTTGTTTGTAGCTTGTCATGTTGCATGCATAGTTACTATGTCCTATTGTTAGAACTCCATCTTTCATGCACATGTTTAGAGTTCTTTGATCCCAGCTTTCAATGCTTACAAATGGTTGGATCTTTATTGTGAGGGTGCATGCCACCTCAAAAATTATTCTGTTTATCACTTACCTACTCGAGGACGAGCAGGAGTTAAGCCTGGGGATGTTGATACGTTGGAAATGTATCTATAATTTTTGATGATCCATGCTTGTTTAGTATCTACTTTGCTTTACTTGTCCACACTTTGAGGTGCTTTTTACATGTTTTCTGGTACTAACCTATTAACAAGTTGCAACAGTGCCAGATGCCTGTTTTCTGTTGTTTTTGGTTTCAAAAAAGTTAGTACAGAAAATATTCTCGGAATTGGACGGGACAAAGGACAAAGTCAATTACTTTCCATGGGGAACAAGAAGTCCAAAGGAGGGCTGGAGGGGCCAGCGAGGGGGGCCAGACCCACCCCAGGCACAGGTGGGCCCAGCCCCGCGCCTGGCTAGGGTTTGGTGGCCCTAGCCGCCTCCTCGGTCCCCCTTCGCCTATAAGAAGCCCTCGATGCAGAAGCCTTGAGTACCCGATCAGAAATCCATGAAACCGTCTGTAGCCGCCACCACCATTGTCCCTAGATCGGGGGGGGTCTGAAGTTCTTCCCGGCACTCTGCCGGAGGGGAGATCATCCCGGAGGCCTTCTCTCTAGTATGATGCGTGAGTAGTTCCACCTTGGACTATGGGTCCATGTAGTAGCTAGATGGTTGTATCTCCTCCTTTGTGCTTTCATGTATAGATCTTGTGAGCTCCGTTCATGATCAAGATCTAATCTATTTGTAATCATGCATGTTGTGTTTGCGGGGATCCGATGGATATTGAGATTATGATGTTGGTTTGATTAATGGTTTTGTCTTTATGATTCTATCATGTCTGTCTTGTTTGTGATCTTGCATGCTCTCCGTTGTTAGTAGATATCTTGGCCAAGTAGTTGCTAGTGACTCCAAGAGGGGGTATTTATGCTCTATAGTGGGTTCATGCCTCTAGTTTCCAAGGGAAGTGAAAATAATCTCTTCGGTTGTAGATGTGTTGTTGCTACTAGGGAGAAAGCAATGGTCTCTTGTTCATGAAACATGTAGACTATTTACCTTACACACTTTGCTTAAAGCAGTTGTCTGTTGCTTGCAACTTAATACTGGAGGGGGTTCGGATGATAACCTGAAGGTGGACTTCTAGTCATAGATGCATTTGGATGGCGGTTTATGTATCTTGTTGTATTGCCCAATCAACCTCATAGGATCTTTATGACTAGTAATTGCATTGTTATGTCTTGCTCAGTTCCTATCAATTGCCCTGCTATAATTTGTTTACCCTTCATGCCATGTTGTTTATCTAAGGAGAGCACCTCTAGTGAACTATGGACCCCGGTCCAATCTTTACCATTGATACATCTTCCACTGTTACTTATTTACTTGCTGCAAACCATTACCTTCCACACAATATGTTTAATCCTTTGTTACAGCAAACCGGTGAGCTTGATAACCTCACTGTTCGTTGGGGGCAAAGTCTTGAGTTTGTGTTGTGCAGGTCTTCGCGTTGCTTGCAACACCTGTGTGACGTTTCCTTTCTCCTTCTGGTTCGATAACCTCGGTCTCAACTGAGGGAAAACTTGTTGCTTGCTGCTTCACACCTTGCTCTTGGGGTTCCCAACAGGCTGTGCATATACAGTCGTCAAGCTTTTCTGGTGCCGTTGCCGGGGATCTACAGGACAACTTCAACCTCTTTCTCCCTGTCAGGCACCAGTGCATCCATCAACCGCTTTAGAATCTTCGAGGGTGAGTACTCTAATCGACTCATTGCTACAATCTAGTAGATAGATCTTGGCTTGTTTGTGTGCATGCGGTAGAATTTTTTTTGTTTTCCATGCTACGAACCCCTACAATATAAACATTGATGGTTTAAAAGAAAGAATAGGATGTTCAACATCCACTATGTAATGATATAGGATTCTATCTTATATATACCATGATAAATACTCAACATAATTTGATCCAGGTTCTTAGTAAGAAGAACAAGTTCAGAAATGGTTAAGTGTAAACCATTGGACAATGAGTTAAGTTTGTCCACAGTATCTAGTGAGATCTATAGACATGTTTCTAGATCTGTGAACGATAACATGCTCGAAGTATAAAGCGATATGCTACAAAGGATGCATGTCGACCTTAAAAGATTGGAAATCTCTGCATTAGAGGATTGCCCTTAAAACAACTAAGCGTGGTGGCAAATATTCAAAGTAGCACATGGTGCATTCTGACTTTGATACCCACATTTAAAATAAAAGTATATGGATACTGTTGGAGATATGCCCAAGAAGCAATAATAAAAATGTTATTATTGTATCTTTATGTTTATGATAAATGTTTCCATAACATGCTATAATTGTATTAACCGGAAACATTAATACGTGTGTGTTTTATAGACATAATAGAGTCCCTAGTAAGCCTCTTATTAAACTAGCTTGTTGATTAATAGATGATCATGGTTTCTTGATCATGGACATTAGATGTTATTAATAATAAGATCATGTCATTAGGAGAATGATATGATGGACACACTCCTCTAGTTAGCATAGCATAAGTTCAAGTCATTTAGAGTTCATTTGCTACAAGATTTCAAATACATAGTAACCTAATCCTTCGACCATGAGATTATGTTAATCACCATCACCGGATGGATGCTTTGATGACATCAAACACCACTTCCATCACTGGGTGGTTATAAAGGTGGCATTAGGTATTATGAAAGTATGGATTGAAGCGGATGGATCAAGAGTGGGATTTGTCTATCCATATGACATATAGATATACTCTGGGCCCTCACGGTGGAGTGTCATCCAATTGGCTTGCAAGCATGTGACTATGTCACAAGGGATGTCATATCACGAAACGAGTAAAGAGTACTTATCAGTAATGAGGTTGAACTAGGTATAGAGATACCGACGATCAAACCCCGGATAAGTAAAGTATCGCGCGACAAAAGGAATCTGTATCGTATGTAAATGGTTCATTCGATCACGAAGTCATCGTAGAAATATGTGGGAGCCATATGGATTTCTAGATCCCTCTATTGGTTATTGATCAGAGAGGTGTCTCGATCATGTCTGCATAGTTCACGAACCATAGGAAGACACACTTAAGGATTCAATGTTGTTTAAGTAGATATGGAGTATGAGTTGGAGACCGAATGTTGTTCGAAGTCTCTGATTGGATCCAGGACATCACGAAGAGATCCGAAATGGTCTGGAGAATAAGATTCATATAAGGAAATTGGTTTTCCGGGGTTCAAAAAAGTTTCGGTGTTTTAACCAGATACTTCTAAAATGTTCTAGAGGAACCACCAGTGGTTCCACTACCCTGGGAGGCGGTCACTTGGATAGTGGCATGCCCTAGGGGCTGGCCGCACCAAACCCTAAAGGGATAATTCAGCCAACACTAGTAAAAGGGTCAAACCCTAGTTTGAATAGTCAAATCCTAGTTTGAAAAGTCAAACTCTAGATTTTAGTAAGAGGGAAGACTTGGTGGGAAAGGTTCCAACTCTCCCCTTGGTGTCCGAGTTGGGGGGGACACGGCTTGGGCTGGGAACCCTTGGTCGTCCGCCCCTACCTATATAATGAGGGGTGGGGCAAACCCCCCCCCCCACACCCCTTATCCCTTGGCGCCTACAACCCTAGCCGCCGCATCCCTCTCTCCTCCACCATACTGATCCGGCTTAGGCGAAGCCCTGTAGAAATATCTCCTCCACCACCACCACACCAACATGCTGTTGGGATTTCGAGGAGATCTACAACCTCCGCTGCCCTGCTTGAACAAGGGAGAGGAAGGTCTTCATCAAATATCGTATGTGTGACCAACTACGGAAGCACTGCCGGAACGCGGCGCCGGAAGGATCGTCTATGCGATATTGAGATCGACAAGTGATCGACTACATCAACCACGAGATCCAAATCTCATTAAACGCTTTGGATCTACAAGGGTTAGTTCTCTACAATCTCGTTGCACCGATCTCGTATATTAGACCTTCGCTTTGCCATAGATTAGACCTTGGTTTTGTGTGTTCACACGCTAGAATTTTTTTTGTTTTCCATGCTACGAACCCTACAAATACTGCTAGGTGATATGTATAATGTTAAGGCTTAGGAAATACTTCTCACAGAGTGTGTCCCAGTACTTAGTGCCTATGAGAAAGTCCATGAGACCAATCTAACATCACTACTGGTATCTGGAACCAAGGACTCCACTCTGTTGCAAAACTATATACATACACAATATGTTATCATAGAGATGAGAAAAGGTATTACTATCATATAAAGATGACATTGATAAATTGCAAAGGATTCATAAGGAATGAACAGTTCATATCCTTGACTCAACCTCTTCCATGAGCAATCATAATCAGAAATACCAAGCTGTCTGGTACTAATGATTGAATAACAAATGCAGGTAGTTTATTTGTACTCTAGTGCAAGTGGGAGACTGAAGGAAATATGCCCTAGAGACAAATAATAATATAGATTATTATCATATTTCATAAAGATTACGATCAAGTTTTATATCATGCTATAACTGTATTGAATGGAAATGTCAATACCTATGTGATATACAAGCATCCAATAGTTCCTAGTGAAACTATAGTTACTGATTCATTGGTCAACAGATGATCAAGGTTTCCTGATAATGTTGGTGCCTCGGTGTCAATTGATATTGGAGTCATCTTATTAGAGAATGAGATGGTGAACATACCCTATGTAAAGCATCGTAACTGAAGGTTTTTCGCGGCATAGTAAATCAAAATTTTCTACGGATGCGAACAGAGGGAAAGCCAAGATCTAATCTAGGAGATGCAAACAACAAGAGAGATTGGATTAGATCTTCATACCCTTGAAGATTCGCACAGCGGAACGTTCGTCGGAACATGGGTGATGTAGTCGTACTCGCTTCTCCTCCTCGCGATCCAATCTGATCTAGCACCACAAGTGGCGGTGCCTCCGTGAGATGCACACGTGCAGCACCTCGACGTCTCCTCCTTCCTCGGACCAGCAAGTATGGTGGAGAGACGGATTGGATCTACAATACGACGGCATGGTGTATATGGTGGAGAATTTCTGCAGCAGGGCTTCGCCTACAAACAGTCGGGAGGGAGAGAGGAAGGGCAGCAGGGCGGCTAGGGTTGGAGGGGAAGGTGTGGGGGGTTGGAGTGGGGGGCAAGGAAACCCCTCCCTTCTAGAAGGTCTATCTCGAGTTTAAACCTCTCTAGGCCGGCTGGGCCCTATGGGGCCTTGTGCCCCTGGCCCAATGTGGCCAGGGCACTCCCTCATAGGCCCATTCCCCCTCCCGGAAGGTGGGGCCACGTTGGTCCCCTTCCGGAAGGTTCTAGAAGCTTCCGGAACAATACCGATTAACCCGGAACAATTCCGAACTCCAAAAACTGCACTGCCTTATATGAATCTTATTCTCCGGACCACTCCGGAACCTCTCGTGATGTCCCGGATCCCATCCGAGACTCCGAACAAAAACTCATAAACCAATTATCCAATCTATCCTAGCGTCGAGACACGTTAAGTGTGTGACCCTGCGGATTCGAGAATATGCAGACATGATCTTCTATCAATAATCAACAGCGGGGTCTGGAAACCCATATTGACTCCCACACATTCATCGATGATCATATCGGATGAACCACGATGCCAGGATTCAATCAATCCCATATATATATTCCCTTCGTCTTGCGATATTTTACTTGCCCGAGATTTGATCGTCGGTACCGTCATACCTAGTTCAATCTCGTTCACAGCAAGTACTTTACTCGTTCCGTAATCCGATATCACTTTGTGATTAACTCCTTAACCACATGCTTGCAAGCGGTGTTGATATCGATTACCGAGTGGGCCCGAAGTATATCTCTCCGACTTGGGAGGGACAAATCCCATCTCGATACATACAACCCAACAGATACTTTCCGATCACCTGAGAGACACCTTTATGATCACCCTCTCATAGGATGACGTTTGATGACCTCAAAGCTTTCTTCCGATACCAGGGAGTTGTATTATCTCATGGTCTAAGGAATACAATATTTGACATAAGAAAAGCTTCGCAAAGACGAACACGATGACACGATCTAATTGCTTCGCTTAGTTTGGGTCTGTCCATCATATCATTCTCCCAATGATATGATCTCATTATCAATTGACAACTCATGTCTATGGTTAGGAAACCTTAACCATCATTGATCAATGAGCTAGTCCATAGAGGCGTACTAGGGACACGGTGTTGTTCACAAACCACACAAGTATTAAAGTTTCCGCTTAATACAATTCTAGCATGGAATATAAACATTATCATGAACAAGAATTATAATAATAACATCTTTATTATTGCCTCTAGGGCATAATTCCAACAGTAACACGATCATGTCACAAATTTCAAGTTGCGATGATTAGGAAATGTAGTGACTCGTTCCTTAGACCATGAGATCATATCTAATCACTGTCTCCTAAGAATGATTTAATGGTATCGAACGTCACTCGGTGGAACGGTGATCATAAGGGTGTCATTGGGTATCCGCAGGAATAGGTAGAGGCGTATGCGTAAAGAGCGGGATTTTTCTATCCGGATGGCGGAAGATACTCTACACCCACTCAGATGAGTTATATCCATAAGCTGCGCAGCGTGTGACTATGTCACGTGTATATCATTTATCAGATCGAGTAAAGTAGCTATTGTCGGCAATGAGGTTAAACCCAACATGATGATGTCGTTGATCAAGCCTCGGACAATACAAGTATCACAGAGACAAAAAGGAATAAGACACAACGTTAATGGTTTAATGACAAATTTCATGGAATGCACAGGTGGTCATCATGGGCATCCCGGTCCTGCTGTTGATCATTGGGCAGAGAGAAGTCTTGACCATGTCTGTAGTGTTACCAAACCGTTGGGTATTATGCTTAAGGGTTTGACGAAGCTCAGAGATTGTTGTTTACATATTCGGAATCACAGAAGAAAAGCGAGAGAGAAATTAGAATTGTTCTGGAGAGATCCGAAGGTGTTCAGAGAAAGGGAGAAGAAAAGAGACCAAAAGGAGTTTCGGATAAATGACAATTTATAACATATATTTATTATATATTAATTATGAATTAATAAATTCTAAATAAATATTTAAATTAATATTTATAAAACAACTTTTTCATTAGACCAAAATCCCGAAGGAAATTGGTCTAGGAGAAATCCGCAAGAAAAAGGAAAAGAAAACATCAAAAAAATGGGTTGGTTTGACTAGCCCACACTCGTGGGCGACAGATAGCTGTCGCCGCCCACGGACGACACATAGTATGCGTCGCGCGTTGACGCAGCTGCCAAGCCTGCTTGACCCCGACCCAAGGAGCTCGCGGGAAGCTGGCGGGTAGGAGGGCCGCGCGGGGGTAGCCGGCCCACTAGGGCCACACATGCTGTCCGCCGCCGCTGCGGCTGGAAGGCTGCGGGGTGGCGCCTGGCCCATCCGGCTGCAGCTCGTTTTTCCTTTATCCCTTTATACTTTTTAGTTCCACATGGGGCACCTAAAGGGAAGGAAACACATCCCTCCGCGTATATATAGAGGAGCCCATAGGAAAATTAAAATACACAATAAAATAAAAAAGCATTTGGTTGCCTCTCTCTCTTCTCCTCTCTCTTTCTTGCGACCGTTGCCCTCTTGTCAGGGCTGTGCGAACGAGGAGTTCTTCACCGCGGAGCGCCGTTACACTATGGGATTCGGAGCTGGGAGATCTATTTCCACAATCTCGGTTGGATCGGAGATAAGCGGGAGTCGTCGTCAAACATCGTACGTGTGTGAATCTCTAGGACGGCGCCGTGCTTTCGACGCTAGGAGTTGTCAGGGCCGTTGGACTTCGTGACCTCGAGGTCAGCGTTGGTACGACTTCATCAACTACGTTCCCCACGGTACGTTAACCGCGTTCGATTTTCAAAGATTTGAATACCGTATCCCTTATGTTACTGTATTACTAATAGATAGATCCTGCCATTAGGGTTTCAATCATAGGATTTTTTTTGTTTTCTGCCCTCGAACCCCAACAATAGCTACATAAGATCGTTCTTGGTAAGCTCTAGCCTGACCAAGGTGCCTCACAGGTTGTCTAATGGGGAACCTAGAGGTTTATTTTCTTAAAAAAATTATTGATCTGTTAATAACTATGAAAAGTATACAAATAGCTAAAAATTAATAAAAATTACAAGCATGTATTTGGACCACCTAGCGACGAATACTAGCGTAAGCCGGAGACGCGCCGCCGTCCTCGCTCCTTCATAACCGAAGCCGCACAAACCTTATCATAGTAGATAAATAGAAAATTGTCGTGCTAAGTCCCTAAAGGAATAGAGCAACAACCATCGTCAGTGATGATAACGTAGATCATAAGAGATTGGCCTAAAACCACACCAGCGAACACAAAAACCAATCATAACTGAGGAGATTTGTCCAACATATGATTCCACACGCCCTTTTCTAGTGCTAAACACACCACCGAAACCAGGATATGATGGGATGGCCGCAAAAAAAAAAACCCAAGGCCACCAGAGAGAGTGGACTAGCGTCACCACCGCGAGGGGGGACAAAACCTAGATGACTTTTCAGAGTCGGGGTCTCCACAATCGCCTTGCTCTCATGAAGTTTGGTGTGGGAATTACCTGTCACCTAGAGATATTTTCTAACTAGATGGGTCCAGTCTCTGTAATACGAGGCTGATTCGTATACTCCATCCATCTCTATATACAAGGCTTTTTTTGGTCTAACTTTCACCATCAACTTTACTATATCATGACATGAATAATACACCCGCGGAAGTAAGCCACTGAATTTACATTTGAAAAAAAATAAAGATCATAAAATTTGGTGACATTATGCAGCTTTATTTATCAAATTTGAAATAAGAAGTGGCCTCGTATATAAAAACAGAAAAGGAACATTAGAACACTATATTACGGCGTTTATTTGGAGCGGTTGTTACATATAGGACTGAATTTTCCACATACATCAACGATCATCCTGAGGAAATGAATCTCCAACGAATTCCGGAGGAAATTGACATCCCGAGAAATCGTGATACATATTCCGGGCGGGGTCGCGCGCGGGCACTACAATTCTCGCGAGCACCACACGCCGACCCGGACGCTTTTTTCTGCACGAGCGGAGCGGCCTCGCTGCGGCCGTAGGTCAGGTGTCACGCTGTCGCAGCAGACGTATACATATTGCGCCGCGCACCCACTCCCCACCGAACCACCACATCACACCAACCCCCAAAACCCTTCCGCATCTCGGCCCTCGCCGCGCCGCCGCCGCCGCCACCGTCCCCGTCGTCCTTTGCACCGCCGCTGCCGACGACACAGTCTCACCTCCCGCACGATCACCATGGCCGCTTCCACGGCCTTCACCGCCGCCAGGTTCCTCCCGTCCACCCACCTCGATTCCTCCGCCCGCCTCGCACCGCTCCGCGCCGCGCCCACCGCTAACCTCGCCTTCTCCCCGCTCCACGCCTCCTCCTCCTCACTCCTCAAGCTCCAGTCCCCCTGCCCGTCTGGCCCGGGAGGGAAGCTGCCTCCACCGCCGCGCTCCTATGGCGGCGGCGGCGCCAGCGGATCTGGCGATGGCGCTGACTCGGGAGGCGACGGCGGCCGTGGCGGCATCCTCGGCATGTTCCTCGCCGGCTGGGCGGCCCGCGTCGCCGCGGATCCCCAGTTCCCCTTCAAGGTCCTCATGGAGGAGCTCGTCGGCGTCACCGCCTGCGTGCTCGGCGACATGTCCTCCCGCCCCAACTTCGGCCTCAACGAGCTCGACTTCGTCTTCTCCACCCTCGTCGTCGGATCCATCCTCAACTTCGTGCTCATGTACATGCTCGCCCCCACCGCTGGAGTCTCCGCCGCCGCCTCTGCTGCTGTCTCCTCCCTCCCCAGCCACATGTTTGAGCCAGGCGCATACTCCCTCGGCTCCCGCGTTGCCACACTCGTGTCCAAGGGCACCACTTTCGCGGTGGTCGGGTTCGCTGCTGGCCTCATGGGCACCGCGATCTCCAACGGCCTCATCGCCATGAGGAAGAAAATGGACCCATCCTTCGAGACTCCCAACAAGGCGCCGCCCACGCTGCTCAACGCTGGCACCTGGGCGCTCCACATGGGCGTCAGCAGCAACCTGCGGTATCAGACCCTGAACGGGATCGAGTACCTTCTTGGCACTGTTGCCCCAGCCCCGGTGTTCAAGGTCTCCGTTATTGCTCTCCGTTGCATGAACAACGTGCTTGGTGGGATGTCTTTCGTGATGCTCGCCAGGCTCACTGGCGCGCAGAAGTCGGATAAGCCCGCGAGCTCGGTTTCAGAAGTGAAGGAGAGATTGATCGCCGAGGGCGATGCCATTGCCGCCAATGTTAGTGGTGAGGGAGAAGGCAAGTAATTTGGGTATAGGAGAAGGTAAGCAACTGGATGCGCATCGCCTAGGCCTCGTTTGCTGCTTCTTGGCCATAGACCAAGAAACTTGTAGATGATGATGATGAGTTGGTAATAATTGGTGAGGCTTGAAACATTTTGTTCACTTTGTTGTGGTGTGCTGGTGTGATGAGTTGACATGGCTTAGTTTATCTTAGAATAAAGTTTATGCTTGGTTCATTGACTCATTTGACATCTGCAAACTTACTTATATGTTGCTCTGTGTGCATGCATTTTCTGGTTCTAGTCAACATTATAAGGTGAAAAGTTATGCTCCCTAACACCCAAGACAGCCACAGTAATTTGTTATAATTTGCTGGATTAAACCGTAATATGCTAATGCTACCTTGCATTTCAATATTTCTGGTAGTAGTAGTTTTCTTTTCCTCGCTAACTGAAAGGATGTATCATTGTGGTGGCAAGTGGTAACAACTGTGGAAATTATGTTTTCATGCTTAACTTAGGATTTAGGAAACCTAAGACTAATCATGCTCCTGTCTGAAGTGTCTACTGTAGAATGTGACTTAACTGATTGACCGATATACTTCTCATAAGCCATTCTTTACAGCCTTTCAGTTATGCACATTGACATTCCACATTGTGGTTGTGGTTGGAGTTTAGATTTTTTTTAATGCACGTTCTGTTGTGCGTTAGTGAACGCTGAACATGCATGCAGGTGCACCATTCTGCTTGGCCTAGTTCCAGAATTCAAAATGCCATGGATATTTCATATTGCTGTTTTTTTCGACTTTGTCATTGTTAGACGACCAAAGTTTCAAAACATTGGGCTTGGCTTGGTCTGTGTTGGTCGAGTCCTTTTTTCTAACGGGCCAAGAAAAGTCTGTATTTTTCTTGGTTTGAATTGATCAGGTATCCTGACCGCGCAGAAATTGATATCTCCCTTGGCGTATAGCGGTTTTGACAAAATTCTCATGAGGGGGGGGGGGGGGGGGGGGGGTTTGGGCTTGATATTGTAATAGTTGGGAGACAACTAGGTTTCAATTATTCTGCAACTTAGTTGTGTTTCCATTTGAACAGGACCTTAGTTGGTGATAAAGAAAAGTAGAAAATGACAGTGACTTGTGGTACTCCCTTGGTCCCAAAAAACAAGTGACTTGAATTTATCTAAATTCATATGCACCTAGATATGTTTTAGTGTGTAGATTCATACGAATTTAGACAATTTGAAGTTACTTATTTTTGGGACCAAGGGAGGGAGTACAAAGCAATGGGAATTTCAGTAGGAAAACAGTGAGACTCCGAGCTAACGCAGCAGCTAGCTCCTCGATGGCGACAGGTTACAAGTGTCTTCTAGCAATCGATATCCCTATAGGGCGCGGTCAGCGAGAGTTAATTACTGGAGTTTGAGACGGGAGGTAAACCAGGATCGGACGCCCAGACGCAACAACGAGGAACCACGTTTGGAATCAGATCGCTGGAGGAGGGCACACGTTTCTGCCCAGCACAAGATACTGTAGATTTTTTTTTGATAAGAAACGTAGCGGGAGTTAATACGCCAACAATCCAGCTCGCGGCCCACTTTGTTGGATCAGAGACGTGGCGCCGCTAAGCCACGATGCCGTCCCGGTTCAGGCCGATTCCCGTCTAGGTGCACTGTACCGCCGGAACGGCGAGGCAGAATGGTGGTCAAGCGAGCCGGTCAATCCAAAGCGCGGCGCGGGTGCGGCATGTGCGGGTGGGACGGACGGCTCCCCATGATCGTCTTTGGTCTTCGCATAAACATACCCAGCTAAGCTAATCGATGGTTTCGGAGCCACCGCCTAGTAAAGGGATCTTGCAGTTTGTTCATTTTTTCCGAAATGAAATGAAGGATGAAACCCCGCCTCTGCATCCGATGCCTACGGTTTTTCTTTTAGCAAATTTATTCATTATTAAAGGACTAACAGAAAGCATACATCAAAAACCACCACATAACACCTACAAACATCACAATGGACGAAGACCATATCAGCCAAGCCCTGGGGAAGCCACCTATCAACTAGTAACCAAGAACATTGCATACTCGAGACACCCTCTAGGCAAAAAGAGAGTACTAATCCGGTCTAGTAGACTCTTAGCAAGCACATCATGCACACGCTAGAGAAGCCATCACCGCCAACGATAACGCTAAGCGCACTTCAGGGCAAGATCCGTAGCCCTCAATAGGCTTGCCCTTAACGCCGTCACTGCGCCAAGACAGTGCCTCCGTCCCACGTGAGTCCATCAAGACACGTTTGTCACCAAGTCCCCGCTGTACCACCCCGTCATCCCCGTTGTACCACGCCGCCACCTCGCTATCACCATCAAACCACTGCTCCAAAAAGATGCCCCAAGAGGTAAAACGAAGCCAAAAGTGTCGCCATCTCCAATTCCAGGATGCCCAAAATTGGGGTTTTCCCTGCAGCAGGACGAGCGAGAAGACGCAGGCTGCAATGGCGACGCCTTCAACAAGGTAACGACGCGTGAATGTCGCCATCGTGCGTCATGACTGGAGTCGGGGCTCGGTTTTTATTGGCATCCGTGCCTCCCAAACTCGCCATTGAGACCAACGAGTTGACCCCCCAGCCACCACCACCATGCCAGGGCCAGAGCCCCCGACATCTTCAAGCTGCGTGGTCAAGCCTAGGAGCACCATCGATGTCAAAGCAGGGAGGAAGCAGCATGGGAACCGCGGCCTGGCCGAGCCCATTTTGGCCCTTATGGACCCGGCCGCCAACCACCACTGCCACACTGGCCACCTTGGTCGTCGGCTCGTCGCTGCACCGCTGCCTAGCCGTGGACTGGTCCTAGCGAGTGCCGCCGAGGAGAAGAACTGCCGCCGCCACCATGCCACCCGAGCTTCGCTAGTGCCCCTAGCCGCGACGGCGACGAGGGTCTGCGATTGGAGGAGAGCTATGGGTGGAAGGCAGGGGCGCCCCGGTGCGGCTAGGCGCCGCCACGCGGGGACAGTTAGATTAGATTCACTCTAACAGTAGTTTGTTCACATATTTAAATAAACCAAGCCGATAAATTATAGTAACTCGCACGTCACATGGGTATCAAACAATCAACGCTACCTAACCCAGATCCGCGATCTCGCACCGCTGATTATACTCCAGTCACATGGAAGCTTATTTTTTTATAAGTAAAATTTTCTTCTTATATATAGGAGTATACCGTTGGACACGACTAGCCCATCCTCAGTTCCTGAGATGTCACCATTCCAGACGTCAGTACTCAGTAGCTAAACGCACGCAGCCATGAGAGGTGCCAGCATCTGTGCCTGCTTCCTCTCCGCTTTCCTGCTTCTGCATTTCTATCTGAGCTTGCACGCAGCACCTTCTCATGATAGGCCATCAAGAGAGGAGAGGTTAGTGACAAGGAAGCTTCTGCAGCAGCAGCAGAATAGCGTGCTCACAAGACCAGAGCATTCACAAGTCTTCCATGCAGCACAAGGGAGCAACATCAACAAGCCTGGAGTCCGGAGGGCTGCAAGCATGAATCTGAAGAAGCTGACTCCAGGCACCAAGTCCAATCCCATACAGAATTAGTGACTAGTACTAGGCTGGGAATTTACAGACAATTTTCCTGTTTTGCTTGGTCAAATCTTTATTTGTCGGTAGGATCGAGTAGGCAATACCCAGTCTCTCCCTTTTTTTTTTGGGTAATTTGTGTGCTAGAGATAGAGAGAGTGGAGTATATAGCTAGTAGATACAAAAGGAATTCTCCATTTACTTTCCCTTTTGCCAATTCTCTGTATTATTGATATTCTGCCACATTCGCCTTTGAGGCTCTGATAGCTAGAGACGATCATGAAGCCCATCGAGCGAGATCTGGGCTCCACAGAAGAAAAAAATCCTGGGGTCGAATGTAGTAGTCGAATATCTAGCGCCCACTTGCCACAGCTTTTGCGCAATTCAACTCAAATCATCGGGCACGGATATTAAAGGGGAGGGACCAGACTCGTGGCGCCCATTTGCCTCGCGAAAATGATTCGCGCTTTTGCACCGAACAATCCAAAAGTTGGCGGTGTACATAATTTTGGCAGTTTGGCTACTGTGCCTATCGTACGCAAATAAACACCGGTACGGGCTATCGAGAAAATCAAGAGACGAGCTGTCAATAATAAATACTCCCTCCGTCCATAAAAAGATATCGCAGCCTTTCCTTGTGCTAGTTCATTCTTTTTTTGTAAAAACTCCCTAACAAAGACAGATTTAAAATTTGGGCTTTAATTTCAAAATTCAAACACAATTCTTGTTGATCGAGGTCTCTCCTGCCGCCGGCCTCCCGCCGGAGCTCACGGACGCGCAGGAGGTCCCGCTCGCCGCCGCCGTGCAGGGAGGGGCGCAAGAGCTCGCGACCGCCGACAGGGAGGAGCTCGCGGACACGCAGGAGGTTGCGGCCGCTCACATCGTGCATGAGGTCGCGGACGCGACGCGCGGGAGGTCGCGGACGCGCAGGAGGTCGCGGCCGAACAGGGAGGATCACGCAGCTTCCTCTATCCCCTGTCGTCGTTCCCCCGCCTCCGCAGCTCGTCACCGTCCGTCGCCCCGCCGCCGAGGAAGGAGGTCGCGGACGCCCACGGCCGTCGTGCAGGGAGGCGCTCAGGAAATCGAGGCCGCCGGACAGGGAGGATCGCGCAGCTTCCTCTAGCCCCCCTCGTCGTTCCCCCGCCTCCGCAGCTCGTCACCGTCCGTCGCCCCTCCACCGAGGAAGGAGGTCATCGACGAGGAGGTCATCGCCTTCTTCTAGGACGAGGACAAGGTAACTGAAACAGAAATAGAAATTGCCATTTTTTCATGTAATCTTGCTAGCTTCTGACTCAAACTGGCTAAGGAAATCTATGCTGTGTTAACTCCTGAATTGTCTACTCATGCATTGTGTTGTGTTGTGTCGTGTATTGTGTTGTGTCAAAAGGAAATGTGCAAGTTGATCTGAACATATCTCTTGCTATTTTGTGCATCGTCTAAATCTTGACCAGATGACAGGAGATGTTTGCCTGTTGATGATTTATCTTTCTTGGTCTGATTCTCACTTGTGATATGTAACTCTTCTCAAGATCCTTTTCCTCTCTCTGCATTTGTTGGAAGATGATGATTCAGTGTTGTGGCCAATCTTCTGCCAGTCAGTAGTTGCTCTTTGCTCTTCTGCCAATCTTCTGCCAGTCAACGGTCAGTAGTTTTCAGAGTTTTTCTTGTTACTGGAAGTTTGGAGTGTCCAACGATACTTCAGATTAGTACATATGGAAGATGCAGAGTGTTCTTGTCCACTGTGAACTCAGTCAGATTTCTCGGTGGCAGCGACAAACTGGGAAGATCTTAGATGTACATGCCCATGTTTCCCTCATCTGTTCATGATCTCAGATTTCTCGATTTTTCATGATTTGAAACCGACACTGAAACTGAAACTGAAACGAGTACATGATCTGCTTGCAAAACTTGCAAAGTTTGTTTGAATTTTAATCCAGACTGACATTGCATTTTCTTGTGTATATACAAGTCACCCATCAATGGATGTTCTAGACTTACTTTCTGTTTTTCTTGTGGCATGACTAGTTGGCACGATGACGATGGCGTATTATAAGATGAATATGAAGACGGTGTCTGCTGTTGCTGCCAAGAAATTAAACATCAATTATTAGGATAGCAAAAGGAGAGGATATGCATATTAGTAGTGTGATATGCAAAAAGAGAGGATATGCATATTAGTAGTGTTTGCTCCCTACTAATATGTTGCTCCTGATTTGGCTGCTGAAGAAGAAGCAGATGCTCAAGATGTTGGTCATCCAAAACCAGAACTGACAAATGAGAAAAGGTTTGGTGTATATTTTGTGTTGGAAGTAATTAAGAGTAGAGATGGAGGAATAGAAACAACGGACAAGGACCTCATTGCATGTATGCTAAATACAAGTGTCTGAACTGTTGAAAGAATATGGGCCAAAGCCCAGGGACAAATTGAACGAAAACGAAAAAGTTGATGTTTCAAACCAGAAGAAGGGCAATGTTGGCCGAAAAAAGAAAGATCTGGATCTGCCGAGGGTGGCGATAGTACCACTCAACAAAAGGAAGACCATTCGAGGTCTAGCAAGATCATTGGGTGTGAGCCACTCAACTTTACACCTTAGGTTCCAGTTGGGAGACCTAACAGGACACAACAGCCGGTTGAAGCCTTTGATTACGCCAGCAAACAAGCTCAAGAGACTAGAGTTCTGCGTCTCGATGCTCGACGAGGACCAATTGACAACTCCTCGTCCTTTCTTCAAGAAAGTGGACAACATTGTCAATATTGACGAAAAATGGTTCTACATGACAAAGGAAAATAACAACTACTACCTGTAGGGTTCGCAACATAGAAAACAAAAAATTTCCTACGATGGAAACAACTATGTACCAAGATCTATCTACTAGATACAAGCAACGGGTGAATATACATCCATAGAATACATACCCTCGAAGACCGAATAGCGTTAACGAGGTTGTACTCATGGATGATGTAGACGAACGCTTGCCGATCTCAAGATCATGATGAAGTCCATCTGGTCCAGCCGGTCCAACACCATCAAGTCCAGCACCGCACAACAGTGGTGCATCCGTGATCGCACACACGTCTGGGTACCCCGACAACCTCCGCGCCCTCTCTCCAGCGAAGCAACGGAAGCAACAAATCCTTCTAGAAAAAGCCACCGGGAACATGTATCTCGCTGATCCGAGACCATGGGAAAATTCTAAAGGGGGGAGAGATATCCTTCGCGAGGAGGTGTGCTTTGAGAGGAGGAGAGGAAGGCCTTTTATAGGGAGAGGGGGGCACCCCAAGGGGCAATGTGCCCAGCCTATGTTGGCTGCCCCCACTTCTTCCACATTCATGTGGGTGGAGGTCCCACTCAAAATGAAAAGCCTCCACTCACATAAACATGCCTCCACTCAAAAATCCACTCACATGCATTAAATTTGGTGAAAATTTAATGCAATCTCTCATTTAAATAAAACTCTTTTTATTTATTCAGAATTTTGTCAATTACTTTAATGGACAAACATTCACATATAACCCCTTATAACATTTCAATTTCACATGCAGAACCAGTTTCAGCAATTTCAACAGAAACAGTTCCGGTGTCTAGTGAAATAAATTTCCGCGCTTTCCTTTTCTTTCTCTGGCATATTATTTGCTCTACAAATGGTGTCGGTATCCCTTAAGTGTGTCATCCTACGGTTCGCGAATAATGTAGACATGATCGAGACCCCTCTCCGATCAATAATCAGCAGCGGGACCTGGAGATACGTACTGACTCCCACATATTCAACGATGACTTATGTGATCGTGTGAACCTTATACGCATGTAACTCAATCTATTTGTCTCGCGATATATTACATGTCCGAGATTCGATGATCGGTATCTCCATACCTAGTTTGATCTCATTACCGACATGTACTCTTTTGTCGTTCCCGTGATATAACATTCTAGTGATCAAATCACTTGTTTGCAAGCTAACCAATATGATATCACCGAGAGGGCCCAGAGTATATCTCTCCGTCATCGGGATGGACAAATTACACTCTTTATCCATGAGCCTCAACATAACACCTTCGTAGCACTGAACCCATATTTATAGTCACCCTGTTACAGTGTGACGTTTGATGTTATCAAGATAGTCTTCCGGTGTTAGTGATTGACATGATCTCATGGTCTAAGGACTAAGATTACTTCGTATGATGTTATAGCAATATAAACACAATGACCTTGATCGTAATACTATACTTCGGATGAATGTTCATCACATCATTCCAATAATGTTGTGACCTCGTTATTAACAACATCCAATATCCATGATCAGGAAACCTTTGATCATCTTGTTAATCAACGAGCTAGTTTATAATAGAGGTATAACTAGGAACTTCCTTTTTGTTTATTAAACACACATGTATTAACGTTTCCGTATTAATACAATTATAGCATGCAAAATAAACATCTATCATATACTTGGAATACACATAATAAACACTTTATTATTGCCTCTCAGGCATATTCCCTTTAGTCTTCCACTTGCACTAGAGACAATAATCTAGTTTAGAAACTTTGCGTATTGAACACCTATGGATTTCTGGTGATCCATATACGCGATTGCAAGTGCTTAACATAATCTACGGATCTGACGCTTCTAGGTCCGTGTATATTTGCATGTCTTTGCATCTTCACGCATCACTCATTCTCCAATGAGATGGCATTGTATAAATTTGGTCTTTTGGTGAGACCTTTAGTTCCTTGGGGTTAAATCATGTCGATACTATTGTCGTACAATATATCTTTAGGGTTAGCCCGTTACATGTAGGGTTCCAGCATAGAAAACAAAAAAATTCCTACGATGGGAACTATGTACCAAGATCTATCTACTAGATACAAACAACGGACGGATGTATATCCGTAGAGAACATACCCTTGAAGATCGACAAAGCTTAACGAGTTCGACTCGTGGTTGATATAGATGATCTCTTGCCGATCTCAAGATCGAGAGGAAGTCCTAGCGCCGCAAATCAGCAGCGCATCCATGCTCGCACACACGTTCGAGGCACCGAGCAACCACCGCCTCCTCGCTCCAGCGATGAAGCGGAAGCACAACTCTTTCTTGCCGAATATCCACCGGAAACATGTATCTCGCTAGTCCGAGACCATGGGGGATAAATTCTAGAGGGGGAGAGAGATCCTTCACGAGGATGTGTCACTTAAGTGTGTCACCCTACGGTTCGTGAATAATGCGGACATGATCAAGACCCTTCTCAGATCAATAATCAGAAGCGGGATCTGGAGACCCATACTGACTCCCACACATTCAACGATGACTTTCTTGTGATCGTCGGAACCTTTTACGCTAGTATCTTAATTCCTTTGTTTCGCGATATATTACATGTCCGAGATTCGATCATCGGTATCTCCATACCTAGTTTGATCTCGTTACTGACATGCACTCTTTTCTTGTTCCCGTGATATAACATTCTAGTGATCAAATCACTTGCTTGCAAGCTAACCAATGTGATATCACCGAGAGGTCCCAGAGTATATCTATCCGTCATCGGGATGAACAAATTCCACTCTCGATCCATGGGCCTCAACATAACACTTTATTAGTTCTGAACCCATCTTTATAATCACCCTGTTACGGTGTGACGTTTGATGTTATCAAGAAACTCTTCCGGTGTTAGTGATTGACATGATCTCATGGTCTAAGGATTAGGATCACTTCGTAAGTTGTTATAGCAATATAAACTCAATTTTTTTTGAACACAGCAATATAAACTCAATGACTTTGATCGTAATGCTATACTTCAGATGAATTTTCATCACACCATTACACTAATGTTGTGATCCCGTTATTAACAACATCCAATGTCTATGATCAGGAAACCTTGACCATCTTGTTAATCAACGAGCTAGTTTATGTGAGAGGCATAACTAGGAACTTTTTGTTTGTTTATTAAACACACATGTATTAACGTTTCTGTATTAATACAATTATAGCATGCAAAATAAACATCTATCATATACTTGGAATACACATAATAAACACTTTATTATTGCCTCTCAGGGCATATTCCCTTCAGTCTCCCACTTGCACTAGAGACAATAATCTAGTTACATAGTGATAAATCTAACATCCATTGAGTTCTGGTGTTGATCATGTTTTGATCTAGGGAGAGTTTTAGTCAACAGATCTGCTACATTGAGATCCGTGTGTACTTTACAAATCTTTATATCTCCATCCTTGACATACTCGCGGATGGAGTAAAACCGGCGCTTAATATGCTTGGAATGCTTGTGAGACCTTGGTTCTTTGGCATTGGCAATGGCACCATTGTTGTCACAATAGATCACCATTGGGTCCAATGCGTTTGCAACCACACCTAGTTCGGATATGAACTCCTTCATCCAAACCGCTTCCTGGGCCGCTGCCGAAGCAGCAACATATTCGGCCTCCGTTGTTGATCCCGCCACCACAGGTTGTTTGGAGCTCCTCCAACTAACCGCTCTGCCATTCATGAGAAATACGTATCCAGATTGAGACTTAGAGTCATCCGGATCGGTGTCAAAGCTAGCGTCAACATAACACTTAGCGACGAGCTCTTCTTCATCTCCGTATACAAGAAACACTAGTTGAATGCCCGTGCGTTGCTACGGCATAAAAACCATAAAAATATTACTCTACACCAAAATTATCAAATATTTTATTTAAAAGGATGATATTGCATGATAGTGTGTGATTAAGAAATAGTTATCGAGAAACTCCCGCGGCAACATGCATATTTTTTTCCCTCGCATTGTATGAAAAAAGGAGGTTACAAAGTGTTTAGAAGTGTCCGAGGAATATCACCTATATCTTCTTAATTTCTTACAACTATCGAATCACTCTTACCGGCAGAACATGTATACAAGCGAATTTAATATAGCTGACGTAGAAATCTATGTAGAATCTGCTGCCTGCCTCGCCCAACACAAACATTTTACCATAGATTATCTTATTAAAACAGATATAAATTTAAAAATAAATCAACGCTGAATTTACGCAGCTAGTCGTGTGAATAAATTTAGCAATCCGGACCAAGTATTTCGAATTGCCTTCTATAGATAAATGTTGCCATATCGTTTTATGGAAAACCAGGGATAGAATGACACCATGTATATATGTACACACACAAAAATGGAGCATGAGTTCTCTTACTCTACAGAATACATATAGGAAACATCAAATTCGTACAATGCACGTCTGTAGCCAACCTAGGATGTAGTATGTTCACACATGCAGGCTCGCTAGAAGAACAAAAACACACAGCGAACAAGTACTCCGGTGCCTTGAACATTTTAACAAACGCAAACTATACACTGTCCAAAAGATCCTCTGCTCCCATGTCTGTGCCAGAGCAACCACGCTGCCACGTGCAAATGAATCCTGTAGAGGGCCGCAGCTCAGGATCCTTGATCTCGATGATGACCGCTTTTGGTGTAACCGTGTAAGAAACTTCTTGACCACCATGCTGCATGTTGTAGGCAACATCGCACCACTTATATGTACATACAGTTTTATGTCAGCTTACAGGTGGGGAAAAGTGTGAGGAAACAAATCATATTTCCAACAACACGCAAGGCTACTAAGAATAACTGCTCTTCTCCTCCCACCATTGTTGATTTATTCATCTTTTCCTTTTGCAATCCCCAAGGTTTTTTGCACTTCATTTTTAGCTGTTACTAACTTAAACTATGAAAGGTTCGGTTTTAATCATTGGCAATTTATGAAGCGAGGGAGGAAACCTGTAACCACGGGAAAAATTGCATTCCCTGATGGATATGCTCTTAAGGAAATGTAATAATGAACCAAATATTATAGATGCTTGCGTAATGCCCACGGAAAATTTAAGAGAAAGAAAATATTAAGAAACGAATCAAACTGCATACTGCATACTACATGCCAAGCTATTTTATATACACTCTGATAGAGCATTCATAGAAAGATGCAAGTATCAATTAGGTTTGGTTATATTTGAAAGTCCCTTGCAGTTTCTTTTGATCCCCATGTAAGTCTTACCACTTCTCCTGGTTGTTCTAGGCATGTTTCTTCACCTCTCACACTTGTATCAGAATTAATTCAACAAAAACATGATAGAAGCAGAGTAAGCTAACTGAACCATCTGCAATGTACAGGAAAATCTGATCGCACCTTGCCATAAACTTGGTCTGGTCGTCCTCGTCCTAGGCCTGGACGCATCGAAATTGGCCCACCCGCTTTGTAGGGACGAAACAACGGTAGATCGGCCGCTTCAACCATTGTAAAATATCCTCTAGCCGATGGAGTCTCGGATTCATGGAGCACACATATGATCTAAGCTCAAAGGCCCCTCCCACTTCTTCAATCCCAGTCAGCCCCGCCTCCTCTGCCTCGAGCGCTGCTCATCAACAATAAGTAAGTAAATAATCAACACAAACACACAACAATTATTAGCAAATATATTACCAACTTTTATCTAGTGAGATACATGCAAAGTCACAAAGAAATATATCAAGTTTATCTTTTTCTACCCCAAATCAGTTGACACAACCAATTAGTATAATCGGTAGTAAATTGGTAGCAATCATCCAAAGCATGGGTTCACCAAAGAAGTGATTCGTAAGCATTTTCTGTCCAGGAGGTTGTTCGTCCTTTTGAGAATTTCCAAAGTCGTGACATTCTTCTTGGACCACAGAGGTCATGGCCTCATGGGCATTGGCCATGAGTTTTCTGGTGCTTTTGGGAAGGCCCAGATTGCTGCTGGACAGAAGCTCCTCGTAAGTGGCATTGTGCTCCTTATCCTCAATGACCTGACAAAACAATCTCCTCTGATTTATGAAGAGATTGAAGAGATATGTCACTCTCATATCTCATCTCAGAAGCAAGGGCACGATAATACCTGATGAACCCAGATGTTAATTGGGCCTAGAGAAAGACAACAGTTGGTTGCAGACTTTGGTAGTCAGCTCTACGAGTGTACAAAATTAGCAGTTAGCACATAGATCAGATCGATCTAAGATCGATGGATTCATGTACCTGCCCCTGCTTTCCCTCTTCTCCTGGCCTCCTTCGCTGTTTGTGGACAGTCTGCGGAGAGGACCCATGGACCGCGCACGCAGACGCCATCGGAATTGGACAAAGACCAGCGAGCAATCCGCCGCCGCCTTGAAGGATCCCGCGCCGCCCGGGACCCCACTCGCACAGTCGATCTCTGCCACTTCCAGCCCCCATATGCCCCCGAATCCGGCCAGGCCCTCACCGCCGCTTGCCTTCTACCAGCCATCTTCAGCTGCTCCTACGGTTTCATCGACGAAGCTCAGGACGTCGATGGCGCCGCTTGTCGCCGGAAGCATCTTTGCCGGCGCCGGAGAACGCGAGCCAGGCACGCTGGGGTTCGTGCGGGGCGTCCGTCGCGAGGTTGGTGGAGCGAAGGAGCCGAGGCAGAACGGCGCCCGGTTCCTGTAGTGCTTCTGATTAGGAAACTGATTACAGCTAGAATCGCGGATGAAAAAGTATTTTTGGCCGACGCAAACGGATAGATAGATAGATAGATAATTGTTTTGAATTTCTGTTTATCGCCACACTTATAGGAGGTAGATGAGGTTGGTTGCATTTTGTTAGCTGAGATGAGGTGTGGAGTGGCATATTGATTGTAATATCTTGAAGTGTGACACCACGCATTCACCACGCTTTTGAAATTAATAGTAAAGATATTCTTAGTTCTTCGTAAGTACTTAAGGATATTCTTGACCGCTATCCAGTGTTTCGAACCTGGATCTGATTGGTACCTACTAGTCAAACTAATAGCATGTGCCACATCCGGTCTTGTACATAGCATGGCGTACATTATAGAGCCTATGGCTGAAGCATAGGTGACTTTGTCCATTATCTCTCTTTCTTCCGCCGTAGCCGGACTTTGAGTCTTACTCAATGTCTTGCCTTGCAACATAGGTAAGAACCCCTTCTTACTTCCGTCCATTTTAAACTTCTTTAAAATCTTATCAAGGTATGTACTTTGCGATAGCCCTATTAGGCGCCTAGATCTATCTCTATAGATCTTTATGCCTAATATGTATGACGCTTCACCTAGGTCCTTCATTGAAAAAATCTGCTGTTTAGATAACTTTTAACACTGTTTAAAAGATCTATATCATTTCCGATCAATAATATGTCATCCACATATAATATCAGAAATGCCACATTGCTCCCACTCACTTTCCTGTAAATACAAGATTCTCCATAAGTTCGGACAAATCCAAACTCTTTGATCACCTCATCAAAGCGGAGATTCCAACTTCGTGATGCTTGCTTCAATCCATAGATGGATCGTTTAATCTTGCACACCTTATTAGCATCCTTAGGATCGACAAAACCCTTTGGTTGTATCATATACAACTTTTCTTCAATATTACTATTGATAAACGCGGTTTTGACATCCATCTGCCATATCTCATAATCGAAATATGTAGCAATTTCTAACATAATCCTAACTGATTTTAGCATCGCTACGGGAGAGAATGTCTCATCGTAGTCAACTCCTTGAATTTGTCGAAACCGCTTTGCGACAAGTCGAGCTTTATAGACGGTCACATTACCATCAACATCAGTTTTCCTTTTGAAAATCCATTTGTTCTCCACGGCCTTTCGGTCGTGAGGTAAGTCCACCAAGTTCCAAACTTGATTTTCATACATGGATTCCATCTCGGATTTCATGGCTTCTAACCATTTGTTGGAATTCGGGCTCATCATCGCTTCTTCATACGTCGCAGGGTCATCATTTTCATCAACCATGAAATTCATGACAGGATTTCCGTACAGTTCGGGAGCTGCACGCATCCTGCTAGACCTGCGAGGTTCGGTAGTATTCTCTTTCGAAGTTTCATGATCATTATCATTAGTTCCCTCTTCAACTGGTGGATCCAACTCCGGAACGACTTCCGGTGCTGCGCTACTCGCCATACTTTGAAGAGAAGGTTCAATAACCTCTTTGAGTTCTACCTTCCGACTACTCACACCTTTCGAGAGAAACTCTTTATCTAGAAAGGATCCATTCTTGGCAACAAAAACCTTGCCCTCGGATCTGTGATAGAAGGAATAACCAATTGTTTCCTTAGGGTATCCTATGAAGACGCATTTTCCCGCTTTGGGTTCGAGTTTATCCGGTTGAAGTTTCTTCACATAAACATCGCATCCCCAAACTTTAAGAAATGACAGCTTAGGTTTGTTTCCAAACCACAATTCATACGGTGTCTTTTCAACGGATTTATATGGTGCCCGATTTAAAGTGAATGCAGCAGTTTCTAGTGCATAACCCCAAAATGAAAACGACAAGTCCGTCAGAGACATCATAGATCGAACCATATCCAATAAAGTACGATTACGATGTTCCGACACACCATTTCTCTGTGGTGTTCTGGCAGGTGTGAGTTGTGAAACAATTTCACACTCTTTCATGTGAGTGCTAAACTCGTAATTTAGATACTCACCTCCACGGTCGGACCGTAGAAATTTGATCTTTCTATTATGATGGTTTTCAACTTTATTCTGAAATTCCTTGAACTTTTCAAAGGTTTTAGACTTGTGTTTCATCAAGTAGTTATAACCGTATCTACTCAAATCTTTCGTGAAAGTAACAAAATAACGATATCCACCTCGCGCCGACACACTCATTGGACCACATACATCAGAATGTATGATTTCCAATAAATCTGTCGCCCATTCCATTGAACCGGAAATTGGCGTTCTAGTCATCTTGCCCATAAGGCATGGCTCACATGTATCAAATGATTCAAAATCAAGTGATGCCAAAAGTCCATCCGAATGGAGATTCTTCATGCGTTTAACGCCAATATGACCTAGATGGCAGTGCCACATATATGCAGATATATCATCATTAAGTTTAATCCTTTTAGCATCAACATTATGAATATGTGTAACATTATCATCGAGATCTAATAGAAATAAACCATTCATCATCGGTGCATGACCATAAAAGATTTCATTCATATAAATAGAACAAGCATTGTTCTCGGATTTAAATGAATAACCACTTTGCATCAAACACGATCCAGATACAATGTTCATGCTTAGTGCAGGCACCAGATAACAATTATTCAAGTTTATAACTAACCCGATGGCAAATGGAGAGGTAGCGTTCAGACGGCGATCACATCAACGCTTGATCCATTGCTAACACGCATCTTGACCTCACCCCTTGCTAGCGGTCGGTTATTCCGCAGCCCCTGATTCGAGTTACAAATATTAGCAACTGAACCGGTATCAAATACCTAGGTGCTACTGCGAGCACTAGTCAAGTACACATCAATAACATGTATATCATATATATCTTTGTTTGCCTTGCCGACCTTCTTGTATGCCAAATACTTGGGGCAGTTGCGCTTCCAGTGGCCTGTACCCTTACAATAGTAGCACTCGGTATCAGACTTAGGTCCAACTCGGGGTTTCTTTTCAGGCACGACAACCGGCTTGCCGCCCTTACTTCCCTTCCGTTTTCCCTTCTTGTCTTTCTTGAAACCAGTCTTCCTATTGATCATCAACACTTGATGTTCATTTTTGATCTCCACTTCTGCAGTTTTAAGCATTGACAGAAACTCGAGGAGAGACTTCTTCATGCCTTGCATATTATAGTTCATCACGAAGCTCTTATAGCTAGGTGGCAGAGACTGCTGAACACGATGGATGCCTAAGTCAATGGGAATCATTATTCCCAAGGACACAAGCTTATCGGCGTAACCCGACATCTTGAGTACATGCTCACTAACGGAGCTGTGCTCTTCCATCATGCAGCTAAAGAACTTTTCTGAAGCATTGTAGCTCTCTACAGCAGCATGTGTGTCGAAAATCATTTTCAAATCACCCATTGTATCAAATGCATTGCCGTTTTCGAAACGCTTTCGAAGTTCCGGATCTAGCCCATACAATATGCCGCAATGAACTAAGTTGTGGTCCTCCTGACGAGTCTGATAGACATTCTTCTCCTCGTCAGGGGCATCCTCAAAAGGTGGGGGGCCTAGCGGCGCTTCTAGCACATATTGCTTTTATGCAGCAGAGAGGAGAATACTCAAATTCATGGCCCATTCGGTAGAGTTGCTACCGTTCGTTGCAAGTTTCTCTTTCTCCATGAACACATTGAAATTAAAAGCAGGTGGTGCCATCTACAACAGAATTTGTAAAATTTAGACTAAGTTTATGATAGATTGAGTTCAACTAATCCATATTACGAATGAACTCCCACTCAAAAACGACATCCCTCGTGTCTTTTTGGTGATTACATGAACCAAATCCACTATACCAAGTCTGATCATCACGTGAGTCGGTATAGCTTCAAAGGCGAGCATCAAATGGGTATCATATCTACTATATGACTCATGCTTAACCTTTCGGTCTGTGTTCCGAGGCCATGTCTGTACATCACACCATTACACTAATGTTGTGACCTCGTTATTAACAACATCCAATGTCTATGATCAGGAAACCTTGATCATCTTGTTAATCAACGAGCTAGTTTATGAGAGAGGCGTAACTAGGAACTTTTTGTTTGTTTATTAAACACACATGTATTAACACAATTATACACGTAACTAGGAACTTTTCCGTATTAATACAATTATAGCATGCAAAATAAACATCTATCATATACTTGGAATACACATAATAAACACTTTATTATTGCCTCTCAGGGCATATTCCCTTCATTACGAATCACACCTTAGTTTAATAATAAACTACTTGACATAAATGCCCTCCTTTGCTGCTACTATAGCAGTCATATACTTAGACTTTTGTTGTAGTATTCGTCACAATGTCTTAACTTTGGATTTCATCCAAATCCATCATGAAATCTCCTTTCCATTACATTGTGCCACTCATAGTTTAAATTGAGGTAAACTTAATTTTCTATCTTGTGACAAAACTAGTATCAATGTAACACTTTACAATGAACTATTGTAATTGTTTGTCACCTCTACACAAATATATTCTTAGTTCTTACAAAATATCATAAGGATATCCTTACTATCGTCCAATGATCATTTTATGATTCATTCTGGTATATGCTCATGACACTTAGAGCATAGGACATATCTGGATATGTACATATCATGGTATGATTCATCAAATCATTCTTGTGATTTCACTCATCAAGTGTCAAAGCCCTTGAATCTTGTTTCACTTATCAAGTGTCAATACACTTGAATATTGATTCAATTCTTTTCCATGCGACAAGAAACTTTTCGCGTCGTTTCTATATTGAACTCCTTCAATATCTCATATATGTATGTTTGGCACAACCATATTAGCGTAAGTGTCTATCCATGTAGACATTCATGCTAAATATTCGAGTTTTGCCTAAGTCTTTCATCAAAATGAAATTCTTAACCTTTGTCAATAAAAGATACATCATTTCCAATCAACAAGATGTCCTCCACATAATGTATTAGAAATATGTCTTAGCGCTCCCACTTAATTTCTTACAAATGCAAGCATCTTCATCGTCTCCAGATGAAAACTCCTTTTTCATCACAGTGAATATTCCAACTCCGCGATGCTTACTTCAACCATTGATGTTTGCATGCCCTTTTTAGCATCCTTTGAATTTAACAAAACCCTTTGGACCGTGTCTTGTACACGTCCTAGGTAACCATTCTATTAGAATAACTTGGTTTTGTTTGTTCATCTAGCATATACCAAATTATTTGTAGTGGTTGCTAATCCGTACAGACTAAATATCGCTATGAAAGATCAAATCTTGTCATAGTCAACTCCTTAAACATAGTTGTAAAATACTTTACGACATGTCGACTATTTCATAGATGTGAGACATGCATGTCTGTTTCTTTATAGATCCAAATACGGTCGATAGGTTTTTACACCTTTCCGGAGGGTCTTTCAAGTTTAAAAAACTTGATTTCTCGTGTATGGAACTATCACGGATTTTATGGCTTCAAGCCATTTGACAGAGTCAGGGCCCATCATATCTTCTTTGCATGTAGTCGGTTCATTATTATCAAACAATAATGATTTACTCTCAAATCTCAGCATTTGATTGTTTATCTGACCTACTTGGTTCAATAAGAACTTAGGTCTCCATGACCACAACCTTTGAGGCACATAAGCTATGAGCATTATGGATGCCTCCGGAACAATTTCCGGCGCCGTGCAACTCAACACATTTAGCTAAGGTTTGTTAACTTTATCAAAGTTCTATTGTCCTCCTACTTAACTTTTACGAAAAATTCCTTTTTCAAGAAACTTCACGTTTCAAGCGACAAACCCTTTTGTCCTTGGTGTTATGGAGGAATAACCAATTGTTATTCGAAATAACCTACAAAGACATGCTCATCCGACCTTGGTTGTAAAAATCTTACTTATGCTTAGCATACCAAAATTTAAGAAATGACAACTTGGGTTTTACCCCAAATCATAACTTCCATGGTGTCATTTCAACGTATCAAGATGGAGCTCTTTTCAGTGTAAAAGCGGTAGTTCCTAAAGCTTTAATATTTTAAAACATAATGGCAGTTTTATAAATAACACGTTTGATCCAACCATGTCAAACAAGGTTTCATTACAAATCTCAAACACTCCATATTCCTATGGTGTTTCAGGAGATGTAAATCTAGGTGTTTTGCTAAACTTGCAACTCAAATAAATCCCTTTATGATAAAATCATAAATCATTTATTTTCTTGTTACAATGATTTTCCACTCCATCTTGAAAGTCTTTGAACGTTTTCAAATATTTCATACTTCTTTCTCATTAAGTGAATATTCACTCAAATTTCCAGAGAAAGCATATGAAGTTGAAATCCATCGCTTACGACTACACATAATGGACTAAATACATCGATATGTATAAATTCTAATATTTTAGTCGATTGTTCTTCTTTGGCCTTTGAACGAAGTTTTAATTATCTCGAGGAAAGTCTCACAAGCGTAACTTGATCAAATCAAAGACTCCAAAAATGCATGAATATGGAGATTCTTCATGTTTTCTTTCCAATATAATTTAAATGGCGATGTCATTTCATAAGTGATCTTTCAATCATTTGTCTTGCGACATTTTAGCATTAGGTTTTATGGATGTGATTTATCCAAATAGATTTGTAAATCATCCATCTTAGATGGAATACGGTAATTATTTGAACAATCTTTGTTCTCATAATACCTGATTTAAATAACAATTATTAAAACAAATCTTGAAGGCAAGCTTCGATGTCAACGAGAAATACAAACAACGGTTTGTTTGTTTTCGATGAACATCATCACATATTCTCTTGCTAGTTACTTAGGCCATTGTAGTTCATGAATTGCGTCATTCTGTATGAAATTTCATAGCAACCAATTCGGTATCCAATACCCAGGAACCACATTGTTTAACAAGAAAACAATACAACCATAACATGTATATCATCCATATACCTAAATTGGATATTTTCAATCTTTTCTTTTCTGCCAAATATATTTTATAGATTCTCTTTCAGCATTCCCTTTTCCTTTTTAAAAGAATCTATCAACATCAACAGTGACGCCATATACATGACACATAGTCCAAAGCATGTATATTCAAATACAAATACCTTTGGACTTACACTTTGAAGTAGATCACCATCATCAAATGATCGGTGTTCTTTCAAAATCCATTCTTTAGAAATATTTTAGTGTAGTAAACACTTTACATACATCTTCTATTCATCCTTATTATGACAACTTTCATGATCAAGCTAATGTAGCTTATAAAGGCGAATCGTGAGTATAACGTCACTTTCCAAAACCGTTTTGGATGATTAGGATGTCCAACATCTCCAACCTTCGCAAATTCTCATCCAATATGAGAACATACATTATACTCTATCATATTGCAACCAAAACATTGTTTCAGATATCGTTATATCTGCCACACATGATGATTTCTAAAATAATTCTTTCAGCTCCTAGATAACCTTGATATTTAAAAACAATCAAGAATCATGGAGGCAAACATGATACTTAAGATATTAAAACTGGAATTGTTACTCTCGATTTAATACTAACTATTAAATTTCACAGAGTAAATAGAGTTTGCTGAAAGTTTGCAATAGGACTTTAAACTTTAGATTGACACTCAACACAATACGATACCAGTTCGTAAAGTATATATCCAGAATTCTATAGTTCTATTATCTCAATTACAACTATGTATAAGGTGGTGAACGAATGCCAATGACTACAACAAATTATGCAAATTCATTTTGATTTAATTTATGATAAATTGAGTTCTTCTAATCCAAATTAGAAATGAACTCCCACTCAAAAACGACATCCCTCGTGTCCTTTTGGTGATTACATGAACCAAATCCACTACACCAAGTCCGATCATCACGTGAGTCGGTGTAGCTTCAAAGGCGAGCATCAAATGGGCATCATATCTTCCATATGACTCATGCTTAACCTTTCGGTACGTGTTCCGAGGCCATGTCTGTACATGCTAGGCTCGCCAAGTAAGAACCTTAGTATTCACGTGTGTAACTGTCTTACATCTGAAATATGATCGTGGATCCAAGAAAACCCGATCATCACGTGATGTCTTGAAGCGACGAAACATAATCGGTGCATACTTAAGGAAGAACACATTTTTATCTTGATATATAAATGAGGGATCATCTTATGATGCTAATAAAACGCCAAACAAGCAATATAAGATGCAATTAAACATCACATGTTAATAAGTGAAATGATATGGTTCTTGCACTTGATCTCCATCATGTGCATCATGGTATGATCGCCATCATACCTCTGTGTGTAAGGCCAAGTTCTATGGAACTTACACGTTATGTTTGTTGTAAGAGTATCGACTTATACTTCTACTTACAACATCACCATATCATGACACTAGCCCAGCAACAATCTAAACTAGACGCCTCTAATTTATCCATTGCAAGTTTTACGTGGCTTAGGGCTTTCGAAGATAGAACCGTTCTTACCTACGAACATGAACCACAACGAGGATAATCAAATTGTTGACAACTCAATGCAAATTAGATATTGACTATAGTAGGAGAGATAGATACCCGCTAGCCACTTATGCAAAACTAGTTGCATGTCAAGCATGGAATAGGTCTCATGTGCGAGCACATGTAAAGTTTGTCTGGGCCGCTTCATCCCACTATGCCACCAATATCCAAAGTATAACTAAGAAGCAATAAAATGATCATCATCGCCCACATACTCATATATGTACTACCCGTGCACAGCATCTACGCATAGATCTGGCTCTGATACCACTGTAGGGTTCGCAGCATAGAAAACAAAAAATTTCCTACGATGGGAACAACTATGTACCAATATATATCTACTAGATACAAGCAACGGGTGGATATACATCCATAGAATACATATCCTTGAAGATCGAATAGCGTTAACGAGGTTCTACTCGTGGATGATGTAGACGAACGCTTGCCGTTCTCAAGATCGTGATGAAGTCCATCTGGTCCAGCTGGTCCAGCACCATCAACTCGAGCACCGCAAAGCAGTGGTGCATCCGTGATCGCACACACGTCCGGGTACCCTGACAACCTCCGCTATCTCGCTCCAGTGAAGCAGTGGAAGCAACAAATCCTTCTAGAAAAGCCACCGGGAACATGTATCTCGTTGATCCGAGACCATGAGGAAATTCTAAAGGGGCGAGAGAGATCCTTCGCGAGGAGGTGTGCTTTGAGAGGAGGAGAGGGAGGCCTTTTATAGGGAGAGGGGGAACCCTAAGGGGCAATGTTCCTAGCCCATGGTGGCTTCCCCCACCTCTTCCACATTTATGTGGGTGGAGCTCCCACTCAAAATTAAAAGCCTCCACTCACATAAACATGCCTCCACTCAAAATTCCACTCACATGCATTAAATTTCCACCAAATTTAATGCAAGCTCTCATTTAAATAAATTCCTTTTATTTCTTCAGAATTTTGTCAATTACTTTAATGGAAAACATTCACATATAACCCCTTATAACATTTCAATTTCACATGTAGAACCAATTTCAGCAATTTCAACCGAAATAGTTCCGGTGTCTAGTGAAATAAATTCCTGCACTTTCCTTTTCTTTCTCTGGCATATTATTTGCTCCAAATGGTGTCGGTATCCCTTATGTGTGTCACCCTACGGTTTGCGAATAATGTATACATGATCGAGACCCCTCTTCGATCAATAATCATCAGCGGGACCTAGAGATCCGTACTGACTCCCACATATTCAACGATGACTTCTGTGATCGTGTGAACCTTATAAGCATGTAACTGATACGTTGAAAATGTATCTATAATTTTTGATGCTCCATTCTTGTTTTGTATCATTTGTCTTATGTTTTGTCTACACTTTGGGGTATTTTTATACACTTTCTGGAACTAACCTATTGACAAGATGCAACGGTGCCAGTTGCCTGTTTTCTTCTGTTTTTGGTTCCAGAAAGGCAGAAAATCAATATTCTCGAAATTGGATGGGACAAAAGCCAAAGTCATTATTTTCCCGGGGCAACACGGAACCACAAAGCAGAGCCGGAGGAGGGCCACAGGGTGGCTGCACCCCTCCTAGGTGCGGGCAAGCCCTGGGGGCGCCCATAGGGGGTGTGGGCCCCCTAGCTCCCCACCGACCTTTCCTCCTGCACCTATAATAATCCCCCGAGGAGAAAACCCTAAAGAATCCAGAAGAAATCCACGAAAACCTCTGTAGCACCGCCACCACTGAAGGGGAGATTCGGGGGACAGAAAGTCTTTGTTCCGGCACCCTGCCGGGACGGGGAGGTGCCCCCGGAGCCATCTCCATCGATCTCCACCACCATCTTTATCACCGTTGCTGATTCCCATGATGAGGAGGGAGTAATTCTTCCTTGAGGCTTAGGGATCTACGATAGCTATGTGTTCATCTCTCTCTCTCTCTCTATATATATATATGCATGATCTTGTGGTCATGAGCTTTGTAATCTAGTAGATCTACCTTGCTACTCAAGTGCTTCATTAGATCTCTGATCTCCCCATGTGTGTGAAAGTGACATCGTGCACGCCATGGTGGCACTTAGGCTTGAGTCTACATAAATACTCTTTGTGCTTTAATAGATCTATGATTTTCCCCGCGTGTGTGATAGTGACAGCGTGCATACCATGTGTGGCACTTTGGCTAGATTGAATATTTGTTATGAGTTATATTTGGAGTTGGATGTCTCTATGAAATTGTGGTGTTTGTTGGAACCATCTAGCGCTCAAGGTGACAGTGTGGGGTTATCTAGATTGGGGAAGGCAGACTTTAAGGTGTGCTGTTATAGCCCTACCATGGATTAGAGTGTCCAACCGGAGAGTAGTTAAGAGTAGTATCATGAAGAGAGGATATTTATATGAGAGAGTGTTCACTAGTGAAAGTATGATCCCTAGGCCTTGTTTATAAGCATTGAAACACCGTTTGCATCTAGATCTGTTCCATGTTTGCTTGCTTTAGTCTTTAACTCCATGTCAAGCTCCATCAAAGTCTTTTCTGGCACCGTTACCACTTATATTTCACTATCTCTTCGCCGAACTAGTGCACCTATACACCTGACAAGTGTATTGGGTGTGTTGGGGACACAAGAGACTTCTTGTATCTTGATTGCAGGGTTGCTTGAGAGGGGATACCTTTGACCACTTCCTCCCTGAGTTCGATAAACCTTGGGTGATCCACTTAAGGGAAACTTGCTGCTGTTCTACAAACCTCTACACTTGGAGGCCCAACAACTGTCTACAAGAATAGAAGTGCGTAGACATCAAGCTCTTTTCTGGCGCTGTTGCCGGGGAGGTAAGATAAAAGGTACTCACATCCTCCCGTGTGAGTGCTCGAAGTTATTTCCTTTAGATTCTGCAATTTTGTCTTTTTGTTTCTTGTTTAATGGAAAAAAATAGAGAGCTCTATAGTGTTTATCTTGAGTTAGGACATGAAGTGTTTGAAGAGAAAATTAAAAAACCTATGGAGCTTTATTTGCATGCTAGTAGCAATGTTATTAGTATGAATTCTTTGGACACCATTGTTGCTATTGCTATGGAAAATTCTAAGCTTGGGGAAGCTGGTTTTGATGAGCATGATATTTTTAGTCCCCCAAGCATAGAGGAGAAAATTTTCTTTGATGATAGTTTACCTCCAATATATGATGATTACAATGATGAGTATGATATTTTCAGTCCACCTACTATTGAGGAGAAAGTTAATTGTGACTACAATATGCCTCCTATATTTGATGATTATGGTGATGACAATAATACTGATAGCTATTTTGTTGAATTTTCTCCCACTACAATTAATAAGAATGCCTTTGCTTATGTGGAGAGTAATAGTTATTGTATGCATGTGGCTCATGATAAGAATGTTTTATGTGATAGTTATATTGTTAATTTTATTCATGATGCTACAGAAAGTTATTATGAGAGAGGGAAACATGGTCTTATACATCTTAATAATATTAAGTTTCCCCTCTGGTTGCACTTGTTTTGCTTTCCTATGCTTGTTGCTTTGTGCCTTCATGACTTGTTTATTTACAAGATTTCTATGCATAGGAAGTGGGTTAGACTTAAATGTGTTTTGAATTTGCTTCTTGATGCTCTCTTTTACTTCAATTGATATTTCTTATGTGAGAGCATCTTCTCAAACTATCAAGCCTAACTTAAAGGCGTTAAAAAAAGTACTTGTTAGGAGATAACCCAAGAGTTCCCTTGAGTATTGGAAGTTATTACTTCAGTAATGAACTCTCCTTATCTTTTTTGTTTGCTTTTTGTGCCAAGAATGACCTCTAATGAGAGGGAAGTAAGATTTGGGGAGTTGCTGTCCCGAAACAGATTTCTGTCCTCGACCATAAAAATTCGTGAGGAGTCTCTGTAACTCGGATTGAGCTGAAAATTTACGAATAAATCCCCCAGTATGTTAGCTAACTTTAGTTAGTTCAACATGTTTTGATTTAAGCAACATAAGATCTTCTAAAAAATCGGTTTATACCTGCTGGTCTGTTTTGACAGATTTCTGCCATTATTTGCATTTGCTTCTTATTGATTCCTTTTTGGGTTATTTTTGGGAAATTGAGCTTTTTTAAGGAGTTGCTACAGTAGCGTGTGTCTTTAGTGAAAGTTTTGCTGTTTTGAAACTAAACTCAACGGTCTATTATCTTTTGAATACACTAATGTTGCTAATAAAGATTGTGTGAAGTTTTGTATGAAGGTAAATTTGCAGGTGTAGAGAAAGAATGATGTAATGAGATGAAGAATGGACAAAATATCAAGCTTGGGAATGACACCCCGTGTCACTCCAAGAAATATTCAAGAGGTACAAGCGTCAAAGCTTGGGGATGCCCAAGGCATCCCCTTCTTCATCAATAAAAATCTCAGGTCTTTCTAGACACTTCGTTTTTATTGTTTCATGCATTGTTGTGTTGTTCTTGGAGCGTCTTAGTTTTTTTTGGTTTTTGTTTGCTTAGTTTGCTTGATTAAGTTGGTTGGTTACACCACACTTATTTTGGAGAGGGACACACTCTGTTTCCATTGCCTAGAACACTCTAGTTTTCACTCTTATTGTTTTGTGAGTGTTCACTTTTGCTAGCACTGCATTCAACCTTAGTTTTCTTGTGCTTTCAGCTTAGAACTTTTTAGTTCTTCTTTGTGGAGTTGTGAGAAATTATCACTGATCTTTGTTGATTATTATCTTTGTGAGTTGTTTCAAATAAGTCGATTGGTGTTGGAAGAGAGTAGAAAGTTTCATCCTTATAGTAGTATAAGAGGAGCTTGCTTTGACTGTGACTTAGACTTTATCATGCAATGCTAGATGTTGTTTTGACCTTATTCTTAGTGATTATTGCTATAGCATGTCTTGTTCCAAAAAAATAGGATTGCTGAGTGTGCCTTGAAAGAATCATGCATTGTTTTAGCATACAAAAGCATAGTATTGTGGTATTCTCCTTTGATGCTTTATTTGGGTTGAATTGGCACATGCTTACACCATGTTATGACTATGAACAAGTCACCATAGCCTCTATGATCATCTAGTCCTTGACTTGTAGTACCACTCTATGTTTTGATTAGTAAATTTTTGTTGCTCTGCATGATTATGGCCATTATTGCTCTCTTAGTTGGTTGCTCCCAGTCTTTTGCTAGCCTCCACTTGTATGAGTAAGCTCTACTCATGCTTCCAACTCCCAAGAAACCAAGTTTTTCCAAAGTGTGCACTATAAACTCCTATACATGGTGTGTTACACCATTCCAAGTATATTCTTGTTTTCAACTATCTTCCAATTAAAAACTATTTTGTTATGTGAAAACTTAGTGATTAAAGCCCTCACGAACTTGATGGAACAATTTATATTATTTGACCCTAATAAACTTGAACCATTGCGACAACTTTGTTGTATATGCTTGCACTTATAAGTTGGAATTAGCAGAACCGTGCTGTCACGGGGAACGTTTTCAACATTGCATTTGTACTTTGTACTCAGTTGATATTATGCTCTTTTGTCTATGGATGTCACCGGTGTGAAATAAGGAGGGAACTTGTAAGTCCATGGATTTTGTATTCTGTGTTAGAGAAACTCCTGGGCCGCTAGCCTAAGCCATGCCTAATCATGGTGGAAACTTGCAGCATCACCATAGTGATCTATCTATGAAGCATCCTCAATAAAAAGCTATGCATATGGTAAATAAAAAGATTGCTGAGATGCTCATTGTCTGCTTGCCTTGTCATTTTGGTTATGGGAAAGCTCCTATACCATGTGCAAGGGGTACCTCGTTGGCGGTTCTCAATCATATGTAAATACTTACAATGATAAGAACTTGCCTGAGCCCAAAGTTGAGTATCCATGAGGTGTGGCCCTCGTATTCAAGGGACTTGAGATTGCCAACTTATACTTCGTCAAGCATATACTCCATCTTTGCCACTTTAACCTTAACCACTTCAAGATGCTTATGATAGGGGCAATGAGGGCTAAAAGCTAACAAGTACCATAATTTTTGGAAGCTCTTATTGAAACTTGAAATCCCTGCTTTCCTTTATGAAGGGCCTTTCTTCCACTACTATTGAGTCTCCACCTTCTACCTTTAGGCACCATTAAGAGAGCATAGTTGACATTCTTAGTTCTATGTGCAGTGTCCCAAAACTTATTGATTGATGCATATTGTGATATTACTTGTTCTTGTGCTATTTGTATCTAGTCACCCTTGTGAACTTTGAAGGTGTCCTATGCATCTATTTGCTACTCTATGAGGGACAAGTTGAATGCCACCATGCCATGTTTTCTGTATGTGAAACAAACAAACGTTTTCCAATGCATGTTATTCATGATCTTTGTTTGTAACCTTTCATGTTGCATGCATAGTTACTATGTCCTATTGTTAGAACTCCATCTTTCATGCACATGTTTAGAGTTCTTTGATCCCAGCTTTCAATGCCCGCAAATGGTTTGGTCTTGGTTTTGATGGTGCATGTCACCTTAAAAATTATTCTTTTTATCACTTACCTCTACTCGATGACGAGCAGGAGTTAAGCTTGGGGATGCTTGATACGTTGAAAACGTATCTATAATTTTTGATGCTCCATGCTTGTTTTGTATCATTTGTCTTATGTTTTGTCTACACTTTGGGGAATTTTTATACACTTTCTGGAACTAAGCTATTGACAAGATGCCACGGTGCCAGTTGCCTGTTTTCTTCTGTTTTTGGTTCCAGAAAGGCAGAAAATCAATATTCTCGAAATTGGACAGGACAAAAGCCAAAGTCACTATTTTGCCCGGAGCAACACAGAACCACAAAGCAGAGTTGGAGGGGGGCCAGAGGGTGGCCGCACCCCCTAGGCGCGGGCAAGCCCTGGGGGCGCCCACAAGGGGTGTGGGACCCCTGGCTCCCCACCGACCTTGCCTCCTATGCCTATAAGAAGCCCCCGGGGAGAAAAACCTAAAGAATCCAGAATAAATCCACGAAAACCTCCGTAGCGCCGCCACCACCGAAGGGGAGATTCGGGGAATAGAAAGTCTCTATTCCGGCACCCTGCTGGGTCGGGGAGGTGCCCCCGGAGCCATCTCCATCGATCTACACCACCATCTTCATCACCGTTGCTGATTCCCATGATGAGGAGGGAGTTGTTCTTCCTCGAGGCTAAGGGCTCTACCGGTAGCTATGTGTTCATCTCTCTCTCTATGCATGATCTTGTGGTCATGAGCTTTGTAATCTAGTAGATCAACCTTGCTACTCAAGTGCTTCATTAGATCTCTGCTCTCCCCATGTGTGTGTGAAAGTAATAGCATGCACGCCATGGTGGCACTTAGGCTTGAGTCTACATAAATACTCTTTGTGCTTTAATAGATCTATGCTTTTCCCCACGTGTGTGATAGTGATAGCGTGCATACCGTGTGTGGCACTTTGGCTAGATTGAATATTTGTTATGAGTTATATTTGGAGTTGGATGTCTCTATGAAATTGTGGTGTTTGTTGGAACCATCTAGCGCTCAAGGTGACAGTGTGGGGTTATCTAGATTGGGAAAGGCAGACTTTGAGGTGTGCTGTTATAGCCCTACCATGGATTAGAGTGTCCAACCGGAGAGTAGTTAAGAGTAGTATCATGAGGAGAGGATATTTATATGAGAGAGTGTTCACTAGTGAAAGTATGATCCCCAGGCCTTGTTTCTAAGCATTGAAACACCGTTTGCATCTAGAGAGTGTTCACTTTCCTTTTCTTTCTCTGGCATATTATTTGCTCCAAATGGTGTCGGTATCCCTTATGTGTGTCACCCTACGGTTTGCGAATAATGTATACATGATCGAGACCCCTCTTCGATCAATAATCATCAGCGGGACCTAGAGATCCGTACTGACTCCCACATATTCAACGATGACTTCTGTGATCGTGTGAACCTTATAAGCATGTAACTGATACGTTGAAAATGTATCTATAATTTTTGATGCTCCATTCTTGTTTTGTATCATTTGTCTTATGTTTTGTCTACACTTTGGGGTATTTTTATACACTTTCTGGAACTAACCTATTGACAAGATGCAACGGTGCCAGTTGCCTGTTTTCTTCTGTTTTTGGTTCCAGAAAGGCAGAAAATCAATATTCTCGAAATTGGATGGGACAAAAGCCAAAGTCATTATTTTCCCGGGGCAACACGGAACCACAAAGCAGAGCCGGAGGAGGGCCACAGGGTGGCTGCACCCCTCCTAGGTGCGGGCAAGCCCTGGGGGCGCCCATAGGGGGTGTGGGCCCCCTAGCTCCCCACCGACCTTTCCTCCTGCACCTATAATAATCCCCCGAGGAGAAAACCCTAAAGAATCCAGAAGAAATCCACGAAAACCTCTGTAGCACCGCCACCACTGAAGGGGAGATTCGGGGGACAGAAAGTCTTTGTTCCGGCACCCTGCCGGGACGGGGAGGTGCCCCCGGAGCTATCTCCATCGATCTCCACCACCATCTTTATCACCGTTGCTGATTCCCATGATGAGGAGGGAGTAATTCTTCCTTGAGGCTTAGGGATCTACGATAGCTATGTGTTCATCTCTCTCTCTCTCTATATATATATATATATGCATGATCTTGTGGTCATGAGCTTTGTAATCTAGTAGATCTACCTTGCTACTCAAGTGCTTCATTAGATCTCTGATCTCCCCATGTGTGTGAAAGTGACATCGTGCACGCCATGGTGGCACTTAGGCTTGAGTCTACATAAATACTCTTTGTGCTTTAATAGATCTATGATTTTCCCCGCGTGTGTGATAGTGACAGCGTGCATACCATGTGTGGCACTTTGGCTAGATTGAATATTTGTTATGAGTTATATTTGGAGTTGGATGTCTCTATGAAATTGTGGTGTTTGTTGGAACCATCTAGCGCTCAAGGTGACAGTGTGGGGTTATCTAGATTGGGGAAGGCAGACTTTAAGGTGTGCTGTTATAGCCCTACCATGGATTAGAGTGTCCAACCGGAGAGTAGTTAAGAGTAGTATCATGAAGAGAGGATATTTATATGAGAGAGTGTTAACTAGTGAAAGTATGATCCCTAGGCCTTGTTTATAAGCATTGAAACACCGTTTGCATCTAGATCTGTTCCATGTTTGCTTGCTTTAGTCTTTAACTCCATGTCAAGCTCCATCAAAGTCTTTTCTGGCACCGTTACCACTTGTATTTCACTATCTCTTCGCCGAACTAGTGCACCTATACACCTGACAAGTGTATTGGGTGTGTTGGGGACACAAGAGACTTCTTGTATCTTGATTGCAGGGTTGCTTGAGAGGGGATACCTTTGACCACTTCCTCCCCGAGTTCGATAAACCTTGGGTGATCCACTTAAGAAAAACTTGTTGCTGTTCTACAAACCTCTACACTTGGAGGCCCAACAACTGTCTACAAGAATAGAAGTGCGTAGACATCAGTAACTCAATCCCTTTGTCTCGCGATATATTACATGTCCAAGATTCGATCATCGGTATCTCCATACCTAGTTTGATCTCGTTACCGATATGTACTCTTTTATCGTTCCCGTGATATAATATTCTAGTGATCAAATCACTTGCTTGAAAGCTAACCAATGTGATATCACGAGAGGGCCCCGAGTATATACCTCTGTTATCGGGATGGAAAAATTCCACTCTTGATCCATGAGCCTCAACATAACACATTCATAGCACTGAACCCATCTTTATAGTCACCCTGTTACGGTGTGACGTTTGATGTTATCAAGATACTCTTCTGGTGTTAGTGATTGACATGATCTCATGGTCTAAGGACTAAGATTACTTTGTATGATGTTATAGCAATATAAACACAATGACCTTGATAGTAATGCTATACTTCGGATGAATGTTCATCACATCATTCCAATAATGTTGTGACCTCGTTATTAACAACATTCAATGTCCATGATCAGGAAACCTTTGATCATTTTGTTAATCAACGAGCTAGTTTATAAGAGAGGCATCACTAGGAACTTCCTTTTTGTTTATTAAACACACATGTATTAACGTTTCTGTATTAATACAATTATAGCATGCAAAATAAACATTCATCATAAACAAGTAATATGATGATAACCACTTTATTATTGCCTCTCGGTCATGTTCTTTTCACTACCTACTTCCCGATGAACCTCGACCATTCCGCACGGTGCAGAATAAGAACAACATTGGAAAGGTGATGTTCTTGACAGCCGTGGCGAAGCCAAGGTATAATGAAGTTGGAGAGGTCACGTTCGATGGAAAGATTGGTACTTGGGCCTTTGTTCAAGAGACACGGGCGCAAAAGAACAGTAAAAACAGAGATAAGGGGACACTTGAATTGAAACCGGATGTTACACTTGAATTGAAACAGAGATAAGTTACACGTGATGTTATGAGGGAGTATCTTTGTCAGAAAGTAATTCCAGCAGTCCAAGAATGGTGGTCTAACGAGGATGTAGGAAGAACAATCTATATACAACAAGACAACGCAAAACCTCATCTCCTCCCTAGTGATGAGGTTTTTCGACAGGTAGTAGCCGAGACAGATCTAGACATCGAGTTGATACAACAACCTCCAAACAGTCCGGACATGAATGTCCTAGACTTGTGTTTCTTTAGGTCGCTCCAGTCCCTCACTGATACAAAAGCACCGGAAAGTATCAAAGAATTGATAGAGGATGTAGAGGACGAATATCACAACTATGATGTTGACAAACTGGTTCAAAGCTTCATAACGCTGCAGTACTGTATGGCTGAGGTTATGAAGGTAGGAGGAGCAATACGCTACGACCCCCTGCACAACAAGGAACGCCAACAAGAAGACGTCAGGCTACCATTGTCACATCCCAAGTTTTTAGAAATTGGGACTATAAAAAAATTGCATTTGCATTGCATTGACATGTCATTTTGCATTCATGAAAAATTTCAAATGCAGAACACTACATTCAAACCCTAAATGGAATTGCCGAAGTGCTCCTGCAAAAAAATATACATGGAAATATGAAATTACAATTTTAAAATAGGAAAACTATTGCCAAAAAGTATCTTATATTGATCCCCTAGTTTTTAGAAAATTTAGAAACAAATTTCAAATCATTTGGAATTTATATGAAAAAGATATAACACAAATACTAAACAGAAAAGAATAAAAGAAACAGAAAAAACTAACTTACCTAAACTACCCGGCGAGCCACCCCGGCCCAGCAACCTACCTGCCTACCTACCGCGCGCAAAGCGTCGCATAGGCCACAACAACGCAAGTAGCCAGCCCGCCAGAGGCCCATCTCCTACCTAGCGCGCAGCAGCCGCCGCCAGCGCCCGGCCTACCTCCCTCGTTTCTCTGACGCACGAACCCCACCGCGTCATCCCCTTCCTTCCAATGCTCTCGTTCCCAAACTAGACTCCGAGCGAATTCCCCCAAATCCGCATGAATCCGTTTACCCATTGCCCTAATATTCTCCCCGTATAAAGAACATCTTTCCCCCATCGAAACCCCTTTGGAACCCAAAGAAATCACGCCGCCAGCCTCTCGCAATTTCTCGCTGGAGTACGACGCCGCCGCCTCCATTGACACGGTGCGGAGCTCCACCGGCTCGACCGGCTCTTCCCTTGCCCCGTTCTTCCCCTAGAAAACTTCCCCACGTTGAACTGATTCTTCCCGTTCCTTTCTCCGTGCCACGCAGGACGCCGACGCCTCCGGTGAGCACCCCCGTCGTGACCACCCCCTGCCCTTGGATCGGCCGTGGACGGTCCAGATCGACCGTAGACCAGTGCTTGACCGCTGACTGGTCAGCGCATGCCACGTCAGCATGGTCAAAGTCAGCCGACTTTGACTGCTAATTTAATTCGAATTTAAATTGGCAGGAAATAGCTAAACTTTGTAAAATTCATATAAATTAATCTACTAGGCCAAAAATTGAAAATAATATACCGATGGTTTCAGGTTTTAACGTAGAATATTGCTTTACAATTGTTTCAGACATTTGCAGGAGATTTTGCCGTGAATAATTAAATAGTTTAATGTCCTATTTAGAGTAATAAATTTATAGGAAAAGTTCTACAACTCCAAAATTTGCAAATGAGGTGTCACTAGAATCAGTAGAACAAGAGGAATCTTTAAGTGAATTAAAAAAGTAACCCTACAGTACTGGAAGTTGCAGAAACTATTAAAAGGCTTTCTGGAGTATTTTAATTACTCAGGAAGTTCTATAAATACTTTTTGAGCGATTCCAGTTGGTACTGGTTCTATTTTAGATTGCCTACACAGTAATTATTTTTCTATGATTTTACAAACTATGCAATAGCAGTGGCTTAATATTTAGATTATAGCTCCATTGTTTGGCCATTTAAAATTGCAAGCTTTGGATTCAATGCCTTTAAAATGTTGTCCATGCATGCATACAGTAGGTATACTGAACAAAGGTTGTAGAATGCTACTGAAGCTTTGTTCAACTTTTCATGCATGCATCTTGCATTGTTATGTTTGTATATGATTGTGTTTGGATTGTTTATGTGTTGCAATTATATCGTGTAGATTGTGACAAGTGCAACGCTTGCTCGTGTGAGGATTATTCGTTCGACCGCTACAGCAAAGGCAAGTATATGCTACTTTGTTCATGATATTATCCTACTATTTTCTATACATTGTCGTGTATTTTGTAGATGCATGTGTAGGAAAATACTATCGCTATGCTATATCCTATTATGTGGTAGGGATCTCTTATAGATGAGCCACCATTGGTAGATGTGCTTAGCCGTGCTATGATAGACGAGGGCTGGGTTACATCACAGAAAGTTGTTTCTAAATGTGTTGGTTTGAGAAAACTAAAAACAACTTAATCAATGAATCTCCTAGGTGTGATGAGATTGATATTTTTTGATGGTATCATTGCGAAAAGGCACCCAGGTATCAAGAGAAAATGATTGGCTTCTTTATTTGGTATCTTACGTGTACAACCATGTGCCAATAATTAAATGGGCGGTTGGTTGGACTTATTAGGTTGTGGTAACTCGAACCCACGTATCTAGAGATGTAGAATTTTGGTAGGTTGGTACGGTGCATGTCGGGTTTGGGGAGCTACTCCTTGAATGGTCCCTTGTTGGACTTCTCCCTATCATCACTCAATATGAGAGTGGTGGTACGAGCTGGAATGGCCAAGTCACATGGGTAAAGTGTACTAACCCCTGCAGGGTGTATAAACTAATCGATTAGCCGTGTCCCCGGTTATGGACATCTGAGTTGCTTGACATTGAGTTCATGGCATGTTTATTGCTCATTCTAATTTCCTAATTGCTTTAATATTGACGGGTTAACTTAATTAGGATCTTTTCAAAGAAAACCAAAAACTGATTATAAAAGTAGGACAAAGGTATTTGCAAATGCAAGCTAGCCACAGCTCCACTTGCCAAATAAGCATGTAGATGCTAGGTTTATTGTCTCCTTTATAGCTCTACTTGTCATACATTACATGTATTGACCCTTCGGGGCTGCTACGTTTCGTGTTATAGGTTGTTTTTCCGATTCTGAGTGATCGACTAGGTTGCGATACTCCACTCAACATTTGTTTGCTTGTGGAAAATTGAAGATGGAGTCTACTATATATTTATGCTTCCGTATGCTACTTGATATTGAGCTAGCCTTGAGCTAAGCATTATTGTAATAATTGAAAATTCTGGATTAATTCGTTATTTATGATGCACTGTTAAATTCTTTGGTGTTCATTTGTACTATGTGTGTGCTAGTGAATCGATCGAGGGATTGACACCATACACATGAACTCAGCCTTATCAGGCGAGGGTGTTACAACCATATGCTATATCTATCACCACAGAGCTACTTGCACAAACCAAAGCACTTATAGAAGGAGGAGATATAGAAGCATGAGAGGTATAGGAGAATATCTTTTATAGGATAGGAATGTCAAACAATTGTATAGGAGAGTACAATTTCTAGTAATTGTTTAGAATGAAAATGTGTATCTATGTAATAGCTTAGCTATCGCTGAATTTGTCATAGCACTATGAATTTGGAAACTGCAGTATGACTTTGGAAACTGAATTTATCATAGCACTATGCATTGCTATGGTTTTCTTCTATATGCGAAAGTACTCAATAGCACTATGCCTAGTCTCAGCCTGAAGAAGAAGTGATTATACAGTACTCAACCTGGTTCAGATAAAAATGACGGTGTTATAATGATGGTTCAGATAAAAAAGCATGGATATTTAGCAAATGGTTTTCAATCTAGCATATGACAGACTGCATATTTAGCAAACACCAAAACAAAAAAAACTTGCATTTAACAATATTTGCAGTAGAGGAAAGAATAACTTCTTAGAACTGAACCACATGGTCATCATTTCTGGATCCAACAATAGCTGAAAAGCAAAAGTATAAATCAAGGAAGATATATTTATTTTACCTGTACATACTGTAGTTTTATTCTCTTTGCAAAAGTATAAAAGCAAAACTGACATACTGTAGTTTTTTCACTTCTCTTTTTTATTCTCTCTATCATCCTTCATACTGGTTTGCTTTTCAGTTTCCCCTTCCAAGCACAAACTATGCAATACAAGTTCTCTCACAACATAAGGTTCTGTTCTGATAATTATACATGTAACAGATAGTGCATGGAAGGTAAGCATCAGAGGCACACATAGCATCATATGCACACATATAATTCCCCTTCCCATGAGTTGTTATTTTTCTGAACTAAGCATCAGAGGCACACATAGTAGTGAGGCAAACAACGATGACTGGAAAAATCTTGTTTCCAATAAAAAAGACTAGGAAAAAATAACACTACACATCATAGCAATATATCACAAGGGTCAGAGGGTAAGCATATCACAAGAAATCTAAATACTGAAACATGCATTGTCTATCAGCGAATAATGAAACAAATCAGAGCAATATTAGCTTATGTCTATCAACGAAAGTAAGAAGGAAAACTAATCTAAACTTTTTCCTAGACTAAAAAGATAGAAAAATAAAATTGCAGGTGTGCCCAAATTTGTGCCTGAACTGAATCAAAATTGCAGCTATGTGTATCAAGCAAAAACAGGTTGTGACCAAACTGAATCAACTATTATACTGAGTATGAAATTAACTACTCCACAGGGAGATATTTACACTTCAAATTAGAACCAAATCTCCATCCAAATTAAGTGGAGTAGTTGAAAATTTATCTTATCTCTTTAGGGAAGATATATACTCCATAGAAGCATGTGAATGAAGCATGTGAATTTATCTTATCTCATTAGGGAAAATTTATCTTATCTCATTAGGGAGTATACTACATCAGCTGATGCCATATTTTGCAATTCATAGAAGAATGTGAATGAAGCAGTGACCTCCATGGGTACAAATTGATCAGATAGGGAGTAGAAAATACGGACATGCCAAGAAAATAAAGTTTCAGCACAGGCCGAGTAGCCGCTTTAGCTAAAATCAACAATAGAGTTTCATCCGTCGTAAAATCCATACCTAGGAGATCTTAGCAGGGCATGGCCCCAGCGGTGGAGGAGGGAGGTGGAAGGAGAGGAGAAGCGCTTGGTGGAGTCGGTGATGCCGGTGGCCACGCCCACGCCACAGCCGGAGCCGGCAAGACGCGCGCTTTCAGGGTGGTCGCAGAAAAGGGGATCCTTTTCCTCTTGATCTCCCTCCTCGTCGGGGTTTTCTCGGTACATAGGAAGAAAGGCGATGAGGCAAGGAGGAAGGAAGGTGGGCGGCGCTTAGAGAGGCAGGGGTGGCCGGCGACGGAGCAGGCGGCGGGGCAGAAATGGGGAACGACGGTGCGCCGGAGGGGACGAGGACGACGCAGAATGGTGGGGAAGAGGATGACGCGGTGTTGGACCGCGAGTTATGTCGGAAGAAGCACGATTTTTTTTGCAAAATTGCCCTCGCGACATTCTTTTATGGACGAAGGGAGTACATACTACTCTGTTTCTTTTGCATTTAGGAAGACACAACAAAGTTATCCTTAATCCTCACGTTTAGAACAAAACACCAGGTAAAACATAGACTCACAAATGCACTCACAAGTCACACCACCTAGGGTGTCAGGTGGGATCCCACCTAAATCCCACTTCTAGTTCATTTGTTAAAATCTAGTGTAGATTTTAACAAATGAACTAAAAATGGGATTTAGTTGGGATCCCACTTGACACTCCAACACCACCACCACCACCACCACCACCGCACACGCACAATTTATGCCACGAGCCAAAACACGAGGCATCAAAATTGGCTAAGTTACCAACAAGTGTTTCGCTATTGGCGGAAACATCACCCGTGTTGAAATAATATTCCTATTTAATGAGGTTTGACCCTTGGGGATAACTACCTCCTAACCATCCGGTCACATGTGAGTTCTCTAAACCCTCTCGTCCTTTTCTTCTTTGGTTTTCCGCATGAACTTCCATGACAACTACAGCCATATCCCCCTTTCTCCCACGTCTTGTTTCACGGTATGTTTAAACTTCTCATAGCATCTATCCATAAGTCCGAGGAGCGTACATTTGAAGAGTAGATTCTTTAAATCTCCACATGGTCTACGGGATGACGGGATTGAGCAGCCGAAGAAGTAAACCTTGTCTAGATCATACATTGGTCAACCTCCTACAAATGGCTTGGTTCGGCCATACGGCCACAGGGCATATGGCAGCCCATGAACATATATATTGTGGTATATTTTATTTTTAAGGAGTGGTTTCGTGCTAAAGGTTGTGTGCGCTTTGCTATCACCTCTAGCGGGAGTGAAGAGACTTCGAGTACACTACTCGACTCTTTCTAAAATATGGCCCAAATCGTTAATTGTTTTTCTTGTTTTTCATGTGATTTATTGTTTTTTTACTTTAATAATAACACTCTCATTTGTTTTCATTGTCATCTACAAATTTTTGAATGTTTGCTCAACTTAATAGTAAATAACATCGTATATCCTTTAGTGCTAAATTTAAAGAAATGTTAATGATAAATATATTTATTAGTATGAAATGAAATATTCATACAACTTCATAAAAAATGTTTGAACTCATAAATACATACATATGGAAACATTGCTATATATTCCACTCTTGGATGTAAGATGTTCATTCTTATCAAATAAAATGTTCATTTGTGTAGAATAAGTAAGCTCATGTCTTTTAAATATAGTTTCAAACTATTAATTAATATTTAGATATTTTTTCTAAATCTCTACAACATGCACTAAATATGTCCATGCATGTGAAATAGCAAGTTCATGCATGTGAACAAAAATGCCAGCACAGCTTGTAAGAAATGTTTTGATAGATATATGTTCATGGTGGTTTCTTATAAATATGTCCCACCATCCATGAAAATATGTGTAAGAAAAATTAATGTCTATTTCAAGCGAAACTGCAAATACATAAAGATACTCCCTCTGATTCATTATGTGTGTACTAAATCAGTGACACTTATTATGAATCAAAGGGAGTAATAAAATCTCTTGCGTCCATTTTTCTATAAATCATACAAATTGCTATTTTACATCGATGAAGAAATTACATTCCCACACAAGAAGATATTATAAAGTGGCTCTGTATAGTTAATACACATGAAAAACTGCATAGGGATGTAGCTTGTTGTTATGGTAACATAAATGCTGTAAATTAGTAAATAATAAAAATCAAAATGGGAGAATAAAAAAATGTAAAAACAATTAGAAAAACAAATGTAAGATAATATATTAAATCCAATAAAAGATGGGCCGAAAGAAGGTAGATAGATAAAAATGAAAAATGAAAGGAAGACACAACAAAGTTACCGGACCGGAAACTATTCAGGCCCTCTTTGAGGGTAGGAATTTAAAAACAAAAATTGAGATGTCACGTATTGTGAACTTGTTGAAATATATTGCCTAGTTCTTTCCATTAGTTCGGACTTTTGGTTATGTTGGCTAGTGCATGCAATTTATTATGGTATAAGAGCAGGAGATGCCAGTATCAAATCCTGGCCAACGCAAAATTAAAAACAAATATTATGGCTCCCCAAGCGCGCGTCACAATAAGCCAAAAGGTGAAAAACGTAGGATGAGTATTAAAATATATTGTCTAGCCCTTTCCATTAGTTAACACTTTTGGTTTTGTTGGCTAGTGCATGCAATTCAATAGAACTTGTACATGATTTTTACCAAATAGTTGAATTCGACAATAAGAGCCTTTAGATGGCGAACATAAAACAAACACAAAAAGTTGGAGGATTGATGAGAGATAATATAGGGAGAGATATTGTATTAGATCCCTCAGAAGAGAAAATGATATTTGAGTTCATGTCAAGATTGAGATTTTTGAGGAATATGTGTATATGAATTTGGTCCATAAAAAATTATTAGCCTCACTGCTATGACCCACATGGCTTTCATGTAGCCTCACTGCTATGACCCACATGGATTTCATAGGAAAGAACAATTTCGATAAGAATTCTACAATCCAAAGAGGCATTTATGTGATTATCCCCCAATATGGAGGAAGTGGTAGGGGTAGCCTGTTTACTCTTGTGAAATTAAATAGCCAGGTCGGCCATTGGCCAACCCAATACCAGGAAACTAGGCAAACTTGTTGCTGAATTTTTTGACCCATGAAGACCATGAATACGAGAAATGGGTTTTGCTATCATTGGATTATTAAATAATTTTTTTTTACAAATAATAACTAGTTCGTTATTAAGCAATTTGTATATCTTCACCAATGGAAGAAACAAGGACAATCCATGATTGCAAACAATATGGCCACGCACTTAATGTGCTTGTTTGGTTGCCCCAATTGGTAGGTTGTATGATAATGGACTCTTTCACTTGTTTAGGTGTTTGGTTTACCTGCATGAGATCTTATCTAGGTCTGCAAGCTCCTCAAAGCAATCCTCGTTCAGGCCACGAGAAACAGCTGATTTGGCATTTTTTTTCGAGTGCCACACCCGCATGCAACGCAAAGCTTTTTTTTATCGAAAACAACGCTTTATTGATTAAATAACATCAATACACAGAGTTCACCTGATGCAATCCGAAACAGAATGAAAAACCTCACTAGAGGAGAAACTATAACATGATTTAGCTAAAATATGCACTGCTTCATTGGGAGTACGCTTCACGTGAACGAATGAAGCCAAAGTGAAGGCGTTGGCAATCACCTTGATGCCACTCACCAGGATGCTAGCAGAGGATCTGTCCATGCTTGACGAGTTGAGTCTTTGAATCGCAGACAATCAATCAGACGCGAAGATCACCTTATCATGCCCTTCCTCTCGAGCAAGCTGAACAGCTCGTCGTAGGGCTAAAGCCTCGGCCTCTTCCGTGGACGCCAGACCCTGGAGCTGCTGCCTCGAAGCAAACACACAGCCCCCAAGTGATCTCTAGCCACGACCATGATCCCAGCGCCCATCTTGCCTGCTGACTAGAATATTGCTGCATTCGAATTGATTAACACAACTCTAGGTGGCGGTGGAATCCATTTAGGAACCGGTTCAGTGGAATCACACCTAGGTGCTGGAGTAGACTTGAACAAGTGCCATCTGATCAAGTCAATGTCAGCAAGAATTTTATGGCATGTCCGAGAGGGACAAGGTTTCTCTGAATTATTCCTCACATCATTTCGAGCCTCCCATATATGCCAAATACCAACGACAAGAGTAGTAGCTTGTACCTCATTAGATCGGTCTAGAAAGTCGAACACCTATTTCCTATTGGTGGCAAAGTTTTCGTGCTCCAACTTAACATGAATGTGCTGCTTCACTTCCCTCCTAACAAAACGAGCGAATTGGCAGGACAACAAAGCATGCGCACCGTCCTCCATCCTTCCACATAAAGAACAAGGCCCCATCTCTGGCACGTGTCGTTTGCATAGCTGAACACCACTAGGGATACAGTCATGCGCAAAACTCCAAAGGTGGATCTTCATCTTGCCAGGTGCCTTGATCCTCCAAATCTCCTTCCATTGTTTCTCACTGGTCATGCAGTTCAAACATAACCCACCTACTTTGTTTCGTTCCTGTAGAAAATTGGCAGATCGAGCCAGATTATACCCAGATTTGACAATGTAGACGCCATGACGGGTAAGAAGCCAGCAAGCAAAGTCTTCCTGAACATGACAGGAAATAGGCACTTGAAGAATCTGCTCAGCAATCGGTGGATCAAATAAGGCAAAAACAGACCATCTTGCCATCACCGATACCCCAACGAATACCCTGGTATAGCAGATCCCTTCCATGCAATAGACTTCTCCAAGTGTAAGAAGCGGATCTCGGTTTCTGAGCATGCCAAAAATCAGACTCCAGAAAGTATCTACCCTTTAGCACTCACGCGCAAAGGGAATATGGGACAGTGAGAAGGCGCCACCCCTGCTTCGCCAGCATTGCCTGGTTGAAGAGACTGAGATCACGAAACCCCATGCCTCCTAGACACTAGAGGAAAAAGGGCCATCCGTTCATGACCCCTCGGAGTATTAGTCCCGGTTGCGCCACCAACCGGGACTAATGCTGGCACGCGTCCCGGTTGGACGGGCACGGGGCCAGGGGGCATGTGTTCCGGTTGGTAAGGGGGCATGCGTCCCGGTTGGAGCCACCAACCGGGACTAAAGGTTTGGCCACAGCCACGTGGCGTGGCACGCAACTTTAGTCCCGGTTGCTGGCTCCAACCAGGACTAAAGACCCCTTGCCCTCTATAAATGCAACGCCCCAGCCCCCTCTGCCTCCACTCTGTTTTTTCGAATGGTGTAAGGTGTGAGGGTGTGTGCTAGTTTTTTCTCATGCATGCATTGAAGGTGTTTGTTGAAATGTTTGAGTGAAAAATCCCGTTGAATTTCTCATAGAACAAAAATATAGAAGGTGTCCGAGACGCACTTGAGCTTTCTCCTTTTTATTTCCCTCGATCGAGGTTAGCAATCTTATCTTTTCTAGGTCATTGATACAATTCATGTGTCGGTGTGAATTGGTTATTTCACTATTTATGATGTCCTGTTTTTTGATAAACTTACTTATATGATGCAGATGAACGGTCGGGAATGGATGTACGGTGACCGGCGGGTAGCCGGGTATATCAAAGGCGTGGATAAATTTATCGATGTGGCTACGGCAAACAAAGAGAATGGATTTATACGTTGTCCATGTGTTCAATGTCGGAACAACAAGGAGTACTCTTCCTCGAAAATCATTCGCGGCCACCTGATTATGAAAGGTTTCATGCCCAACTATAATTGCTGGACCAAGCACGGGGAAAGAGGGGTTATGATGGAAGATGGTGAAGAAGAAGATGATGATAACAACTATCATCATATGTTTCCTGAATACAGTGATACTGCAATGGAAGACAATGGAGAGGAAAAAGGTGAAACGGGCATCAGATGAGCCGGCTGATGAACTTGGTAGGGTCATTTCTGATGCAAAGCGAGACTGTGAAACAGAAAATGAGAAGTTGAAGTTAGAGGGCATGTTAGAAGATCACAAGAAATTGTTGTACCCAAATTGTGAAGATGGCAGCACAAAGCTCGGTACCACACTGGAATTGTTGCGATGGAAGGCAGAGTGTGGTCTAACTGACTCCTCATTTGAAAAGATGCTGAAAATAATGAAGCCGAAGTTTCCAAAACATAACGAACTTCCCGAGAGTACCTACGAAGCAAAGAAGACTCTCTGTCCTCTGGGATTAGATGTGCAAAAGATACATGCATGCATTAATGACTGCATCCTCTACCGCGGTAAGGAGCATGAGAATTTAGATAAATGCCCGGTATGCAACGCGTTGCGGTATAAGATCAGACGAGATGACCCTGGTGATGTTGAGGGAGAGCCCCTCCGGAAGAGGGTTCCTGCTAAGGTTATGTGGTATGCTCCTATAATACCAAGGTTGAAACGCATGTTCAGAAACAAAGAGCATGCCAGGTTGTTGCGATGGCACAAAGAAGACCGTAAGAAAGACGGGGAGTTGAGACACCCTGCTGATGGGTCACAGTGGAGAAAAATCGAGAGAGACTTCCCAGACTTTGCAGGTGACGCAAGGAACTTATGGTTTGGTCTAAGTACGGATGGCATGAATCCTTTTGGGGAGAAGAGCTGCAGTCACAGCACCTGGCCCGTGACTCTATGTATCTACAACCTGCCTCCTTGGTTGTGCATGAAGCGTAAGTTCATTATGATGCCAGTGCTCATCCAAGGCCCGAAGCAACCGGGCAACGACATTGATGTGTACCTTAGGCCATTAGTTGAAGAACTCTTACAGTTGTGGGGCAAACCTGGTGTACGTGCGTGGGATGAGAACAAACAGGAGCCATTTAATCTACGAGGGTTGTTATTCATAACCATCAATGATTAGCCTGCTCTTAGTAACCTTTCAGGACAGACAAACAAAGGATATAAGGCATGCACCCACTGTTTAGATAAGACCGAAGGTACATATTTGCATAAATGCAATAAGGTTGTGTACCTAGCGAATCGACGATTTATTCCGACCAATCATCCCGTAAGAAAGAAAGGCAAGCATTTCAAAGGTGAGGCAGATCACCGGAAGAAGCCTGAACTCCCTGCTGGTGATGATGTATTTGGTATGGTCAAGGACATAGAAGTAATCTTTGGAAAGGGTCCCGGCGGTCAATCAGTTCCGAACGACGTCGCTACAGGACACGCACCCATGTGGAAGAAGAAATCTATATTTTGGGAGCTGCCATATTGGAAAGTCCTGCGTGTCCGCTCTTCAATCGACGTGATGCACGTGACGAAGAATCTCTGCGTGAACCTGCTAGGATTCCTAGGCGTGTATGGTAAGACAAAAGATACACCTGAAGCACGGGAGGACCAACAAATTATGAAAGACCCAAAGAACATGCATACAGATAACAAGACGGATAAAGGGTGTCACTTAAGTCGTGCCAGCTATGCTCTTACCAAAGCAGAGAAGGAAATCTTTTTTGAAGTCCTTTACAGTATCAAGGTGCCGTCGGGCTTCTCATCTAATATAAAGGGGATAATAAATATGGCAGAGAAAAAGTTCCAAAACCTGAAGTCTCATGACTGTCACGTGATTATGACGCAGTTGCTTCCGATTGCATTGAGGGGGCTTCTACCGGAAAATGTTCGAGTACCCATTGTGAAGCTGTGTGCATTCCTCAATGCAATATCTCAGAAGGTAATCAATCCAGATATTCTGCCAAGGTTACAGAAGGATGTGGTACAATGTCTTGTTAGTTTTGAATTGGTGTTCCCACCATCCTTCTTCAATATTATGACGCATCTCCTGGTTCATCTAGTGGAAGAGATTGCCATTCTCGGTCCGGTATTTCTGCACAATATGTTCCCCTTTGAGAGGTTCATGGGAGTCTTAAAGAAATATGTTCATAACCGTGCTAGACCAGAAGGAAGCATCTCCAAGGGATATGGAACAGAGGAGGTCATTGAGTTTTGTGTTGACTTTATTCCTGACCTTAAGCCGATTGGTGTTTCTGACTCGCGGCATGAGGGAAGACTAAGTGGAAAAGGCACGCTGGGAAAGAAAGCAATGATATGTAGGGACGGGGATTCTTTCACTAAAGCACACTACACATTTCTACATAATTCCACCTTGGCAGCTCCGTATATCGAGGAACACAAGAATATTGTACGCTCCAAAAACCCGGGGAAGCCTGAATCATGGATTACAGATGAACACATGAAGTCTTTCAGTGGTTGGATGCGGACACATCTCTTGAATGACACCGCTGTTGGAGATCAGCTATACTTGTTGGCCGCGTCACCATCTTCTACTGTATTGAATTTCCAAGGGTACGAAATAAATGGGAATACATTCTACACGATCGCCCAAGATAAAAAGAGCACCAACCAAAATAGTGGTGTCCGCTTTGATGCAATAGACGAGAATGGACAAAAGGACACATATTATGGTTACATAGAGGAGATATGGGAACTAGACTATGGAGTCTCTTTTAAGGTCCCTTTGTTTCGCTGCAAATGGGTCAACCTGAATGGGGAAGGGGTAAAGATAGACCAGTTGTACGGAATGAGAACAGTGGATCTCAACAATCTTGGTTATAGAGATGAACCATTCGTCCTAGCCAATGATGTGTCTCAGGTTTTCTATGTGAAGGACATGTCCTCCAGACCGAAAAAAAGAAAAAATATGCAAACGAATACATCATATGATGAGCCAAAGCGTCACATAGTTCTTTCAGGGAAAAGAAACATCGTGGGAATCAAGGACAAGACAGACATGTCAGAAGATTATAATAAGTTTGATGAAATTCCGCCCTTCACAGTGAAAACTGACCCAAGCATTCCGTTAAGTAAAGAAGATGCTCCATGGTTACGTCTGAAGCGGTCATAAGGAATGACATATGCCAAGAAGTTCATGCTCATATTATGTAACTCTAGTTCATGTCTTTCGCGGTTTGTGGCTTGACCGAAGGATATCTTTCGCGGTTTGTGGCCTTTAGTCCCGGTTTTGTAGTCTCAGTTTTTAATATTAATAAATGTCTTGAGTGTTAGTCCCATTTTGTGGCTGGACCGGGAGTGCCTCTATGACCAGTTTCTTGGAGATGCCGGAGGACTGGGCTCCGTCGGCATCTCCCTGAAACTGGTCGTAGTGGTGGCCCTGCTCTCGAAAACCATCTTGCAGCTTGTAACTTCACTAACTAGATCAATACGCCTCGGAGCTAACTAATTTCACATATTAGGGAGTGCCTCTATGACCAGTTTCTCGGAGATGCCGGAGGACTGGGCTCCGTCGGCATCTCCCTGAAACTGGCCGCAGTGGTGTCCCTGCTCTCGAAAACCATCTTGCAGCTTGTAACTTCACTAACTAGATCAATACGCCTCGGAGCTAACTAATTTCACATATTAGGGAGTGCCTCTATGACCAGTTTCTCGGAGATGCCGGAGGACTGGGCTCCGTCGGCATCTCCCTGAAACTGGCCGTAGTGGTGTCCCTGCTCTCGAAAACCATCTTGCAGCTTGTAACTTCACTAACTAGATCAATACGCCTCGGAGCTAACTAATTTCACATATTAGGGAGTGCCTCTATGACCAGTTTCTCGGAGATGCCGGAGGACTGGGCTCCGTCGGCATCTCCCTGAAACTGGCCGTAGTGGTGTCCCTGCTCTCTAAAACCATCTTGAAGATGCCTCAAACTGGCTGGAGGACTGGACTCACAAGGATGCATATTTATAGTACAAGCAGCTCGGCATAATGTCGACACTCACGACATAATGTCGACACTCACCCCTATTATTAGTGCTGACTCATCTTTAGTCCCGGTTGGTGTCTCCAACCGGGACTAAAGGTTCATCTTTAGTCCCGGTTGGTGACACCATCCGGGACAAGGTACAAGCCGCACGACATAATGTCGACACTCACCCCTATTATTAGTGTTGTCTGGCCCACTCTGCCGCAATCCCTTCAGTCGCGGTTGGTTTCTCCAACCGAGACTAAATATGAACCCTCTCTTTATATAGGCATTTCCCTCTATTTATTAGGTAACACTTAAGACATTTATTAATATTAAAAACCGGGACAAATCGGGACTAGCTAACACTCAGGCCTAAAGCCGCCCCCTTTAGTCATAATCATGCCTAGTCCTATAGTACGCAGCTTCAGGGTCTTCATCGTCGTCGTCATCATCATCGTCATCGTCACCTGCCACTCCGGGGATCCTTAGCCCATCCATAGCATATACCAGGGGCCATTCCAGCCTCGGATTCACGGCGGGTGGGAGAGGGGTCTCCTGGAAGACGATGCCGCTACCGCCGGGACAGTGTGGGGCCTGTGGCGAGTGGACTCGTGGGCACCGTAGGCGAGGATGGTCTCCCCCGGCGATGTAGCGCATCACTTCGATGATAGTACGGTTCTCCCACCACAGACGACGGCCGACTTCGTTGTGGTTCACCGGTGGCGGGCCATCACCCTCGTACCTGGCGAGCTCCCTTTCCCGCCTATTAGCGAAGAAGGCATTCCAAGTGTCATAGTTGTCGGGATCCCACTGGGGATCCATCCGCTGCTCCGACGTGAGCTCGTGGTAGAAGTGGTTTGTGATGGCCGCCTGGCGTGCGGAACCTTGAGGGACAGGAGGCACAGGAACCCCTCCAGCGCTCAGCATCCAGCTGGCGGGCGGCCGGTACCCCGGTGGACAAGGGTAGTTGGAGGCGCACAGCGCCTCGGTCTCCTCGAGGGTCAGAATGGCCCAGTAGGCGTTGTCCATTGTTCTAAGAGAGGAAGGTGTGGATGTGTGGATAGCCATGACACGATCACCCTAAATATAGAGGGAAAGGGCGGGAAAACTTGGCGTGAAGCTTTGGGAAATGGCGGGAAATATCTTTAGTCCCGGTTAGTGACTACATCCGGGACTAAAAGCTCTAGTAGAAAGGAAAGGGTGGGAAAACTTGGCGGGAAGAGGTGGGAAATGGCGGAAAATATTTTTAGTCCCGGTTTGTGACTACATCCGGGACTAAATGTGTGCCGAACAATGATCATGTTTCGAAAAAACCTTCACAAAATGACCTATCATGTTCGAGGTTTCATGGCTTTCGGTCCAAATGACCGATGTTATGTGCGGAATCACGGCATAGTTTGTGATGTTGTGCCCATATTATGCATGTGTGTGGACATTGGTATGGAGAACAATGTTGCAGGAGGAAGTTTTCCTTTTTGTCGCACGGAAAAGCCCTTTTCCATTTTCCGAGCGCAAAAAACGGGTCGTTTTGTGAAGTAACCACCAAAATGCCGTTTCAGAATGCTACCGTCCTATTTTCCTAAAATACTAGACCACCTTACATGGACTATATCCCAACCGATACATCTCAAACCTTTTCGTCCATCCCGGGTAAAAAGGACAAATGTCTGCCGAATCGGCAGGAAGTGGGTCCGGTTTGTACTACAGGTACATGATCTATCGCCCGTGATTTTTTGAAAAAATCATTTTTAGACTCGCAATATGTGGTTTCTTCAGAGATCCAATGCAAGTTCTAACGATGCCCGTCCCCTATCTTCATGCACACCGGTTCGACCATAGTTAGAAATTCAGATAATTCAAAACGGGCATAATAAATTCAAAAAAAATCCGAACAATGAAAATCCTTCGTGTGGTGTCATATTATGTTACATAGTTGAAAGGAAAAATACCAGACTTGGTATATTGATCATGTTTCGAAAAAACCTTCACAAAATGACCTATCATGTTCGAGGTTTCATGGCTTTCGGTCCAAATGACCGATGTTATGTGCTGAATCACAGCATAGTTTGTGATGTTGTGCCCATATTATGCATGTGTGTGGACATTGGTATGGAGAACAATGTTGCAGGAGGAAGTTTTCCTTTTTGTCGCACGGAAAAGCCCTTTTCCATTTTCCGAGCGCAAAAAACGGGTCGTTTTATGAAGTAACCACCAAAATGCCGTTTCAGAATGCTACCGTCCTATTTTCCTAAAATAATAGACCACCTTACATGGACTATATCCCAACCGGTACATCTCAAACCTTTTCGTCCATCCCGGGTAAAAAGGACAAATGTCTGCCGAATCGGCAGGAAGTGGGTCCGGTTTGTACTACAGGTACATGATCTATCGCCCGTGATTTTTTGAAAAAATCATTTTTAGACTCGCAATATGTGGTTTCTTCAGAGATCCAATGCAAGTTCTAACGATGCCCGTCCCCTATCTTCATGCACACCGGGTCGACCATAGTTAGAAATTCAGATAATTCAAAACGGGCATAATAAATTCAAAAAAAATCCGAACAATGAAAATCCTTCGCGTGGTGTCATATTATGTTACATAGTTGAAAGGAAAAATACCAGACTTGGTATATTGATCATGTTTCGAAAAAACCTTCACAAAATGACCTATCATGTTCGAGGTTTCATGGCTTTCGGTCCAAATGACCGATGTTATGTGCTGAATCACGGCATAGTTTGTGATGTTGTGCCCATATTATGCATGTGTGTGGACATTGGTATGGAGAACAATGTTGCAGGAGGAAGTTTTCCTTTTTGTCGCACGGAAAATCCCTTTTCCATTTTCCGAGCGCAAAAAACGGGTCGTTTTGTGAAGTAACCACCAAAATGCCGTTTCAGAATGCTACCGTCCTATTTTCCTAAAATACTATACCACCTTACATGGACTATATCCCAACCGGTACATCTCAAACCTTTTCGTCCATCCCGGGTAAAAAGGACAAATGTCTGCCGAATCGGCAGGAAGTGGGTCCGGTTTGTACTACAGGTACATGATCTATCGTCCGTGATTTTTTGAAAAAATCATTTTTAGACTCGCAATATGTGGTTTCTTCAGAGATCCAATGCAAGTTCTAACGATGCCCGTCCCCTATCTTCATGCACACCGGTTCGACCATAGTTAGAAATTCAGATAATTCAAAACGGGCATAATAAATTCAAAAAAAATCCGAACAATGAAAATACTTCGCGTGGTGTCATATTATGTTACATAGTTGAAAGGAAAAATACCAGACTTGGTATATTGATCATGTTTCGAAAAAACCTTCACAAAATGACCTATCATGTTCGAGGTTTCATGGCTTTCGGTCCAAATGACCGATGTTATGTGCTGAATCACGGCATAGTTTGTGATGTTGTGCCCATATTATGCATGTGTGTGGACATTGGTATGGAGAACAATGTTGCAGGAGGAAGTTTTCCTTTTTGTCGCACGGAAAATCCCTTTTCCATTTTCCGAGCGCAAAAAACGGGTCGTTTTGTGAAGTAACCACCAAAATGCCGTTTCAGAATGCTACCGTCCTATTTTCCTAAAATACTAGACCACCTTACATGGACTATATCCCAACCGGTACATCTCAAACCTTTTCGTCCATCCCGGGTAAAAAGGACAAATGTCTGCCGAATCGGCAGGAAGTGGGTCCGGTTTGTACTACAGGTACATGATCTATCGTCCGTGATTTTTTGAAAAAATCATTTTTAGACTCGCAATATGTGGTTTCTTCAGAGATCCAATGCAAGTTCTAACGATGCCCGTCCCCTATCTTCATGCACACCGGTTCGACCATAGTTAGAAATTCAGATAATTCAAAACGGGCATAATAAATTCAAAAAAAATCCGAACAATGAAAATCCTTCGCGTGGTGTCATATTATGTTACATAGTTGAAAGGAAAAATACCAGACTTGGTATATTGATCATGTTTCGAAAAAACCTTCACAAAATGACCTATCATGTTCGAGGTTTCATGGCTTTCGGTCCAAATGACCGATGTTATGTGCTGAATCACGGCATAGTTTGTGATGTTGTGCCCATATTATGCATGTGTGTGGACATTGGTATGGAGAACAATGTTGCAGGAGGAAGTTTTCCTTTTTGTCGCACGGAAAATCCCTTTTCCATTTTCCGAGCGCAAAAAACGGGTCGTTTTGTGAAGTAACCACCAAAATGCCGTTTCAGAATGCTACCGTCCTATTTTCCTAAAATACTAGACCACCTTACATGGACTATATCCCAACCGGTACATCTCAAACCTTTTCGTCCATCCCGGGTAAAAAGGACAAATGTCTGCCGAATCGGAAGGAAGTGGGTCCGGTTTGTACTACAGGTACATGATCTATCGCCCGTGATTTTTTGAAAAAATCATTTTTAGACTCGCAATATGTGGTTTCTTCAGAGATCCAATGCAAGTTCTAACGATGCCCGTCCCCTATCTTCATGCACACCGGTTCGACCATAGTTAGAAATTCAGATAATTCAAAACGGGCATAATAAATTGAAAAAAAATCCGAACAATGAAAATCCTTCGCGTGGTGTCATATTATGTTACATAGTTGAAAGGAAAAATACCAGACTTGGTATATTGATCATGTTTCAAAAAAACCTTCACAAAATGACCTATCATGTTCGAGGTTTCATGGCTTTCGGTCCAAATGACCGATGTTATGTGCTGAATCACGGCATAGTTTGTGATGTTGTGCCCATATTATGCATGTGTGTGGACATTGGTATGGAGAACAATGTTGCAGGAGGAAGTTTTCCTTTTTGTCGCACGGAAAATCCCTTTTCCATTTACCGAGCGCAAAAAACGGGTCGTTTTGTGAAGTAACCACCAAAATGCCGTTTCAGAATGCTACCGTCCTATTTTCCTAAAATACTAGACCACCTTACATGGACTATATCCCAACCGGTACATCTCAAACCTTTTCGTCCATCCCGGGTAAAAAGGACAAATGTCTGCCGAATCGGAGGAAGTGGGTCCGGTTTGTACTACAGGTACATGATCTATCGCCCGTGATTTTTTGAAAAAATCATTTTTAGACTCGCAATATGTGGTTTCTTCAGAGATCCAATGCAAGTTCTAACGATGCCCGTCCCCTATCTTCATGCACACCGGTTCGACCATAGTTAGAAATTCAGATAATTCAAAACGGGCATAATAAATTCAAAAAAAATCCGAACAATGAAAATCCTTCGCGTGGTGTCATATTATGTTACATAGTTGAAAGGAAAAATACCAGACTTGGTATATTGATCATGTTTCGAAAAAACCTTCACAAAATGACCTATCATGTTCGAGGTTTCATGGCTTTCGGTCCAAATGACCGATGTTATGTGCTGAATCACGGCATAGTTTGTGATGTTGTGCCCATATTATGCATAGTTTTTCTAAATTCCAAATTGATATTAAAAAAATATAAGTTAATTCATTTTTAATTGTAAATGGTTCATATTTTAAATGGTTACATTAATTATTTTTTAAAACAGAAAATGTTTTTGAATTATTTATTTAAATCCAAACACTTTTTATGTTTAAATTTTTTCTAAATTCCATATTAATATTCAAAAATATAAGTTAATTCATTTTAAAAGGTTACATTAATTATTTTTTTAAAATAGAATATGTTTTTGAATTATTTATTCAAATCCATACACTTCTTATGTTTAAAGTTTTTCTAAATTCCAAATTGATATTAAAAAAATATAAGTTAATTCATTTTTAATTGTAAATGGTTCATATTTTAAATGGTTACATTAATTATTTTTTAAAACAGAAAATGTTTTTGAATTATTTATTTAAATCCAAACACTTTTTATGTTTAAAATTTTTCTAAATTCCAAATTAATATTCAAAAATATAAGTTAATTCATTTTAAAAGGTTACATTAATTATTTTTTAAAAATAGAATATGTTTTTGAATTATTTATTCAAATCCATACACTTCTTATGTTTAAAGTTTTTCTAAATTCCAAATTGATATTAAAAAAATATAAGTTAATTCATTTTTAATTGTAAATGGTTCATATTTTAAATGGTTACATTAATTATTTTTTAAAACAGAAAATGGTTTTGAATTATTTATTCAAATCCAAACACTTTTTATGTTTAAAGTTTTTCTAAATTCCAAATTAATTATCATTTAAAAAACAATACAAATTTAAACCCCAAAATAAAAAATAAGGCGGGAACAGAGAGAAAATACCTGATTTTTTTTGAAAACAGGGGAATATGTCCCGGTTGGAGCCACCAACCGGGACTAAAGAGCCCCTGCGCGCGAACCCTTGGTCTGCTGAAAATATTGGAGTATAGGTCCTGGTTGGTGGCTCCAACCGGGACGTATAACCCTTTAGTCCCGGTTGGAGCCACCAACCGGGACTAAAGGTCCTTTGGTTATAACCCTTTAGCCCTTCCTCTTCTTCTTCCCTTCCCCATCACTTCTCTGCTTCACCGACGCGCGCACAACCGCCCCCGACGCCGGCAGGCTGCCCGAGCTCGCCGCCCCCGACGCCGTCAGGCTGCCCGAGCCCACGCGTCGCCGTCAGGCTCCATCCGCCAGCACCGCCGCCTCCATCCTTGCGCGCACCAGTCGTCGCCCACGACTCCGTCTTCCTCGACCCCGACCGTGCTCGCCGGCGTCGATTCGCTCAACCTCGACCTCCCGCGCTCTCTCCGACCAACCTCACGCGCTCAGGGTGAGCAAGCGAACCTTCTGGATGCCTCCTTCCTTCCCCTCTCACTGTAGTTCATGCCTGCGCCGTTAGATTCCGCGTTCGCCGCCGTCGGCCGTCGTTATACCACCTTCTCCGGCAACCAAAAGAGGGCGGCGCCGCCAATTTTGAGTAGGCGCGGGCGGCGCTGGCGAGTAGGCGCGGCGGCGCGGGCGGCGCTGGCGATCAGTAGGTGCGGGCGGCGCTGGCGAGGCGCGGCGTCACGCTGACGTGGCCCACGGGCCCGCTGACGTGGCCCACGGTGGCTTGCTGATGTGGCCTAGGGCCCAACACTCAGTGACAGTGGCTAGGTTCTGTCTTGGTAAAAAAAAACCCAACCCTTTGCTGATGTCATATTGACACAGTAATTCAATTTTAAATGATTTAATAATTCCAGAAATTGATATAAACTTGTAAATTCAATATCTTTTTATTTATAAGTCAGAAAAATACAAATAATATATCAAATTGTTCAGAAAAATGAAACCTATCTATTTAACCTATAATCATGCATTGTTCAACAATTTAAATGACAAGTATAATTAGAAGAACAAATGCACCCCTCTCATATGTTCCGGAGTTTCCCCGAGTTAGGGTTTTCACCCGTCGGAACCCCGATTAAATCGTCGAGCATGTCTTAGGGTTACATTCCAATGCAAATTAACTTGTCATATCATCATACTTTCTTGAGCATTGCATCGATGCCATGTGTTGATTGTTTCCCTTTCTTTTCGGTGTTTCGATTATTAGGTTTATTATTAGTTAGGTATTATTAGGTTTATTAATTAGTTTGGTATTATTGGTCTTCGGCCCCACTGGTCAGTCAATGTGGGTAGCCCCAGACCCGATTCACATTGTTAGTCACTGTGGTTAGATAAGGAATCATTAATACCCCTTAGGTGCATGTGGGTTCGACGATGTGCCTTCGCCAGGGCATTCTGAACCCTCTTAAATCGATTCCAATATGGTATTTTGTTAGTATCTAGTGTTACCTATCTGCTGGATAGTTTCCCTTTTGTAGCCTTATACTCATGTTCCCCTCTCATATGCATCCGAGGTTTCTCCGAACTAGGTTACACCCCTCGGAACTCCGGAATATTGATTTTAGTTGATTTTAGATAGAGTTACCTATCTACTACACGGTTTCCTTTTTGTAGCTAGGTTTAGGGTTTCTCTTCATTTTTATTATTGTGTATGTATATATTAGGGTTTCTCCTTAACTTTCTCCTTTAGCCGCTTTGACTTATTCGTTTTTCCACCTATGCAGAAAATATGGACCCACACGTCAGAGACGAAGAAAAGGAAGAGTTGATCCAAGGTGTGATCCGTGGGGAAGATAATTTAGATGTATCAACGTTTCTGAACAACTCCGGTGAGGGTGATCCTCTTTTTACTGGAGTAGACAACTTGTTTGAGGTTGAAGGTGTTGCCTTCCGCGAGGGAGAAGGCGATGCCTTGTGTAATCGAGAAGACGACCGCTCCGGCGAGGTGCATGTAATATAAATCAATTCATTAATTAATCATTTGCTATCTATATAGAAATAGTAACGACGATCTTTCTTCTTTTAGCCCTCCGGATCGATGGAATCTACTGAAAAGAGCAGACGAGGCCCAACCAAAAAGTTGCAAGACCATGAGAGGTTCAGGATCGAAGATGTCGCTGAAGACGGCAGACCGACAGCTCCCGAAGTTGTCGCAACCAAATTTGTGGCACAATGCGGAGTAATCGTTAGGGACTTAATCCCGATCACCATTAGAAATTGGAATAGGCCTGCTAATGCGGATGAAGAGGGAACATGTTTATTTGTCCCTAACCACGCCAAAGATTTACTGTGGAAGAGGCTCATGGTTAATTTCAAACTACCGAAGATAGAGCTGGATCCAAATGCGGAGGATCCAGTTGAGGACGCCTTACAACATGGGAGAGCCATGGAGGCTAAGGTCAGGGAGTGGGCTTTGAAGAAGATGGCCCAGTGTTTCACCAACTGGAAGAAAAGATTGCACCTTGACTATGTCGTGAAAAAGAAGACTCCCGATTTCAAGAATATTCAGTTTGAGAAGATAAAACCATTCTGGGATGAGTTTGTGGAATACAAGAAATCAGAAAAAGCTAAGAAAATGTCTGAAACGAATAAGCTGAATGCTGCTAAGAAGAAGTATCACCATACTATGGGGCAAGGTGGCTACAGGGTTGGCATTCCTAAGTGGGAGAAACTTGAGCAGGAACTGCGTGATAAAAATATCACCCCAGAGACAGACGATTGGGTAGAACGTGCAAGGAATTGGTTTTACGGGCATGGGGGCACGTTGGACTCGGAAGGGAGGTGTATATATAACATACGACATAAAGAAGACCCCTTGCCAATCGAGAGGATCAGAAAAGCAGTAAAGGCTGTTAAAGATGGGGACTTCATTCCCGATAGAGAGAATGATGAGCTCACACTCGCCCTAGGAAATAAGGAACATGATGGACGAACACGAGGCACAAGAGGCTCCCAATCATGGAGGACTGGGTTTCCCGAAGAGAGGAAGAAATATCCTGATAGAAGCCGTCAGAGGAGAAAGGACAGGGCGACAGTTGAAGCAGAAAGTCAGAAAGAGCGAATGCGTTTAATTGAAGAACGATTAAAGCAACAACAAGATGAAATTAACACACTTAAAGAGAAAAGTACTACCGGCGCCCCATCTCAGCAGCACACTGCATTCGATGCTACCGGCCTATCGAATAATCGAAAAAGCAATGTGGCTTCCACCGAGGTCCCGGGTGATGACAATGGCGATGCCGATGATGCACCGACGACGGATCCTGTTGGCTACCCAGTGGATGATATCACAGAGATGACACACAGCGAGCTACATGTCAAAGTTGTGAACATATCAATGAAGGTGGCGGTCGGCTATGCCTTACCAATTGGACCCACACCAACTTACCACAGTCGTCCGGTTCCAGAGGGCTACGCTGTTGTCGGCGTGGATGAAATCATGCCCACCTTTGAGGTTTTGGATCTTCACTACCCTGCTGGTGAAGGGGATGTGACTGTGCTGGGTGACGCAAAAAACGTCACCATTCTATGGCCGAAGGATTGTATCGTGCTTCGAAATCACACGCCAAGGCCATCTTCGCCGCCGCCTCACCCGTCTCCAGCGAGGTCGTCGCCGCCGCGGCAGCCGTCTTCGTCGCCTCACCCGGCTCCGTCGCCTCACCAATCTCCGGTGCAGCCATCGCCGCGGGAGCCATCGCCGGTGCCTCAGGATAAAAAGCGTAAGCGTACCGCTACTATGCATCGTAAGCGATCGCCGAAACGTAAACAAGAGCCTCTTCCAAAAGTACCAACGATTCCTCCCAAGAGAGCTTATGACTGTACTGAAGAGGAGACTGCGGCGATCGTTGATGCGGAAACGACAGCGTTTTTCGCTAAGCTGAGGCGGCCGAAAGAGCCAGAGTTCCCCAGCACCAAAGAAGAAAAAGCCAAAGTGTTGAAAATGCTAAAGACTCTTCATCAACCCGAGCCAAAGCTGTCATCAGACTATGAGCGTTCTATTCTCAAGTCACATGCAGCACAAAAAGCCTCGAAGAGCAGTACTGATGCAAGCGGGAAATCTGTTGCCCAGCTCGGAGAACAAGCAAAACAGACTTGCGCCCCTCTCAAGGTGATTTCTCAAACCAATGTGGGGTCGAGCAAATATGGGGCCGAAGAGCAGTATGATCCAGAGGTAGTTGCACAATACGGAGAAGCTGCCGCTGCTCAAGGTATGAGTATTGCCCAGTACTTATCCCAGTTAGAGTTCTTCCCCGTGAGTGAAGTAGCATACCAATACCAGTACGGAAAACCTCTCGTCAAACCTGAGGAGGTAAACAATCTTCCAACAAAAATGCGAAGATTGCATAACTGGTACATGCATGCCACAAGGGCCGGGGCTAACTGGATAGTGCTGAGGGTTACAAAAAAGCATCATGGGAAAGATAAGGATGACATGATATCCATTGAATTTGATGAACTATTTCAATTATTCAATCAAGACGCCTTGGACAAATCGATCATGAGTGCCTATTGTCTGTAAGTACTAATTCTGTAATTAATTTAGTCTCCATCTATATTATTTTGTTTATTGCATGTATATAATCATACTTTAATATGCAGAATGAAGATCCTCGAATGCAGCAGAGGACAAATCTATGACATTGGCTTCATTGACCCATATTGGGTTCATGAAGCTAATCTCAAAATAAGCCCCCAGGATACGGAGGATAATATAGTACACGCGTTAAGGTTTCAAGAAACCAAAAGGGAAATACTATTTCCTTACAACTTCCAGTGAGTGTTATTGTCTTGTATACACTTTCTATTTCGCTTACTCGATGTTAAGTATATAATTGATTAGTTCTGCATTCGCAGGTACCACTATATTATGTTAATCATTCAACTTGACAAAGGGCGTGTACTAGTCATGGACTCGAAACATAAACCCCTTGAGACGTGGAAGGACATGCAGATACTTCTCCAGCGGTAATTCTAATCATTACGACACTATATCGGCAACGTTCGTGAATTTTATGATATCAAGTACTTAATAACTTATTTTATTCGTTTTCTATGCCAGGCAGCGCTTGGAAACGGTTCACCAAGAAGGCTAGGGGTGTTTGGAAAGAGGAGCTTACATTTCAACCACTAGATGTAAGCACCACTAGCTATATCCGCGCATCTCTTTGATTCTAGTTTTGATACAGTTATTATCATGCTTGATTATTATTTTGATTGAACTTTGTTGTCGTAAAGTGCCTGACGCAGGGACCAGGTAACAATCTATGTGGATACTATGTATGCGAGTTCATCCGGCAGACGTGCGATGAGAAGGGCAGAAATTTAGAGCAACTCCACGTACGTAAACAATTTCTATAGTTTTTAATTACAATCAAATTGTGTTTAGTTTCATATTCATATAGGCTGACTCCTTTTTTAAATCAGATCGAACGTCTACGGGACGGTCTTCTGCCAAAGGATCGCATACGAGCAATACAGGAGGAATTGGCGGGATTCTTGGATGCAGAAGTCCTAAACACACAAGGGGAATACTACTCGGCTGTGTATAGACAATAGGAATTGTAAAAATAGTAACTTTCAAGAAATTGGCCGGTAGCATCGAATAGCAACTTTTGTATGTAGTGCATGAACTCGATCCGTGTATTGAATGTAATGTTGTCATGATGATCTTGTGTAATATAAGGTTCCTTCATTGATAAGTGCAAAACACTAAATAAACAATAAAACAACCTAAATGAATTCTCTGCCGCGGCACAAAAAGTGGCGAAAATGCTGCCGCGGCAACAAAATGTGCCAAAATGAATTCTCTGCCGCGGCAGAGAAATGGGCCAAATCTCTGCCGCGGCAGCAGGTTATTATTCCCGGTTCGTGTTACGAACCGGGACTAATGCTCCACACCCCCTCGCGCTCTGATGTCTCCACGTGTGCCCCATTTGTCCCGGTTGGTGGGGCAACCGGGACTAAAGGTTAGAGCTTTAGTCCCGATTGCCCCGTCCCGGTTGGGCAACCGGGACTAATGGCCCTTACCAACCGGGACGCATGGGCCCTTTTCTACCAGTGAGAGCTTTTGGCGATGAAAGCCATGCCCACGACTTCCAATGGATCTTCTTCTTCCCATCCTCCTCTCCCCACCACCGATTTTCTATGACAGATCGCATCTTATCGCATGTGGTGAGAGGTAACTGAAAACAACTCATAACAAACGTTGGAATAGCCTTGATCACGGCTTTCACCAAGGTCTCATTACCATCCCGAGATAGCGATCTTCTAGATAGACCATTTTGGTATTTCCAAATTTTGTCATAAATAAAATTGAAAGTGGTCGTGGGGGAACGACCAACCGAGGTAGGCATCCCAAGGTAGAAGTCATTTAAGACTTCACTCTGCACTTCCAATGATTTTTCACCCTTTCTTTCACTTGGCCATGACAATGATGGCCAAAGAAAACCGAGGACTTATCAAGATTAACTTTCTCCCCCGAACCCTCGCAGTAAACCTTGAGAGTATTCTTGAGAGCTTCCACACTCCTATCATCGCTTCTTGCAAAAAATATATTGTCGTTTTTCCCTTATTTTTCCAGAATGCAACGCAAAGCTAGCTAGGAGGATTCCCTCATTTTCCAGAATGCATCTTTCTCTTACATAGCCGATGAACACCACCACAACCAGACACCGGGCATATGCAATCTTCCAACCCTACAAATCTCATCCAGACAACCAAACTAACATAAGGACATGACTTTTGCATATGGCTGGCCAAGCCCGGCCAAACCAGGCTCCATGGGCCTGGTCCATGAACTTATGGAAAACTCATGCATGTATCCAAACATGCAGAATGTGAATCACCGTTTTGAGTTTTAATTTCCTGCGGTGGTAATGCTCCGACGACCAGTAAAGGAAAAGAAGGTGGTTTGGGGCCATACATACGTGCCATATAGTAGAGATGACCGCGCATCAAGTTGTAACCAATGATCATTGGTTGTGGTTAGTTCTTTAAGGCCTTCCATCCGTTTTTAATCATCCCCCAAATTTTACTAAGTAGTTTTGGAATTTTGCGTTTAGTAAGGTAATTTTTTTTGAAGTTCGAGTAAGTATAAGAGCATATCTAACCGAACCCATAAAACTTATATGATAAAAAGTCTCCCTATCCTAGATGATCAAATTTTTTATCATCTAAAATTCGGCGGCCTGCGGTGACCCAACATACCACTGCATGGTATAGTACACTATAGTCGTTGACATAACACCAATGAAACTCCGTTTTCTAGTATTACATCCCTCAGAGTGGTACAGTAGAAACACAACAGGTCCAAAACATTACTAAAGGTTAAAACTTGACTCTTTACAAAAGATCCAGAGAACACTCCAGATTAAAGAGAGAGAAAGAAACTTATTGCATAGAAGAATCGGAAATAATCAACTCATAACTTATTGTGCTAATAAGATTAGCATCTAACTAATTGGCATGTATTACTGCTATTGCAATACTCTACAGAAGTGGGTTCTATGACTAGAGATTATATTTTTATCTAATCAACAACTTCGTCTTCACTTTAGTTGATGTATATGTTGACTTTCTTTACTTCATTGAAGAGCTTGAGCTTTTGATAATGATTCCTGAAGCATAACTAGATGTAGACGCCGTCTGTATTGGTTTCAGAATCTAGCAAGGGTTAAGAAGATACGTTGAGTACGAGCATACTCAGCAAGTTACCTAGAAAAGGATTGTTTGATGCACTATATCTATAGCCATAGACCATAGGTCGTAGGCAATGCAGGTTTTCGTAAACATTTCTTAAAATGTTGCTTTTATTATAAAAAGCTATGTCCGTCAGCCTTCACAGGTTTACCAGAACTTTCGTGGAGTTACTTTCCTGCCACGTTCGTAGCTCCTTCCTAAAACAGGGAGTAACAAGTTACAATTCTTACACTCTGCAGAGGTGCGTCACTTTACCCACGAGAGACCTTAGGATTTGTTGCACGGCCGGGAGTATGTTCTCGTTCAAACTTCCTTGGTTTGAGGCCCAACCTAAGATCTAAGCCAAACACTTCCTTCTCCGCGACCCCGCGTGTCTCCTTAGTGTATGCCATGCTCACCTTTTTTATTACAGCAATAGGCAATACAAACCATTGATGCCGGAACTATCATGGGATGTTGAGGGTTCCCACCCATATGATGCACATCCTCTACAAATTACCAATTAATGCATGCTACGAGTGATAACAGCCACAACCCGCACATCCGACTCTATGCGAGAGGGAAAATATACAACTGACTTCTCTGTCCCATTCCAAATCTCATGGTCAACGTGTAATATAAACGCAAGAATTACTGGCGATATTGGTTGTTAAGTCCTAGGTGATATAGTCCTGTGCAGTGGTATTCCAACTGCCAGACTTAATAGATTAGCTGATCACCCTGGATCAGTAACCAATAGTTCACATTACTATAAAAAATAGGTTTTCTGACCTTTTTGAAATGCAGGTGATGACAACACTGGATTTGCAAAATACTTCACAAAAAATAATCAAAGGACATGAGCAAGTGTGAACTTGCCTTTGTGATTGCAAGATTATGCACTCACGGTCTTCGAGACATTAGAAGATCCAATATCTAAAATTATCATCATTGGTCCGGTAAGGACTAATGTTTAAAGAAGCAATATGCTGTTATGCATAAGTAATGCTATGCACTTTGTAAAACTCCCGAAGTGAAATCCCAATAGTCTAAGTGAATTGAATTTAGGTGATATTTAAGAGTGGGTTTATCATCAACTTTTACTTTACAAGCCACTGTATTTATAAGGAATTTAGGTGTTAACAATCCCAAATATATAAGGAAAGTATAAAGTAGTGTGATTATGATTAATTGTCATCTAGGGACTATGATAATAATCCTTGAGTTGAGTTGTTAAAGTTGAAGGAACTATTATAGAGTTGTTTGTTTGAAGTGGCCAAAAGAATAACATTTGAAGAAAAGATTTCTTTTCTAAGGTTTTAAATAATCTTTATTATTAATAGAATGTGATTACTATCTTTTGGTGTTTGATCAATTAGTTTGGATTTTGAGATGCTTTATGTAATAATTGAAACACACCAAAGTTAACTATAAAAACATAAGTCGTTTATTAGACATGATGTTTATAAGCTTTGAGACTAAAGTTAACTTTAAAAGGGTAAATAAACTTAAGGTGTAATATTTTTTAATTATTCCCAGGTTTTAAATTTATGATATGTATGATTAAAGTGTGGAATTATTCACTTTATATTTAAGATAAAGGTTAGATTTAAATGGATTTTTGCTATATGAAAAATAATATGTAACTATGTAATGGAAATATAATTTGGATGATTTTATTGAAGTGTTAAGGTTTGAAATCATGTTTAAGAATGGTCAAGAGGTAAATAGCATTCAATTTTATTATGTTGTTTAAAATTTTCCTTAAAATTGTTGGTTTAGTTTGGATTTATGAACTTGAAAGAGTTTTATGAAGTTATTAAATTGCACTTAATTTTTTGTATTATAAATTCAAGTTATGGCTTGGGGAATTAGTATCCAGATTTAGAAGATTTAAGGTTTAGTACTAAATTGTGATTATTTCTTATTTAAGAAATGTTTCTAAAGAGTTTATAAAATGGGTATTTTATAGAATAGATAAATATTCTTATTTTAAAATCATCAAGATCTTTAGAATAATATACTTTAGCATTTTTATAATAAACTATATTTATTCAAAATTACAAAAATGATTTTTATTTATTTTTAAATATTATTTGTATTTTAATAAAATTCCACAAAGGATTCAATGTTTTTTAAATATTTGCTTCAAGTTTTATTTGTACCAAAAAATAAGTTAGTATTTTATAAAATAGTAGACTTATTTTTATATGAAAAAATGATTTTGTATGCATTTTTAGGACTTTTATTTAGTATATTGTATTTCATTAAGGAATTTAATTGTGTTAAATTAAGTTGTATTTTATTTAACTTAAATAAGTAAAGTTGTATTTTTTATTAGGTAGATTTTATTTTTGTGATCATGTTAATAAATCATATGTATTTTTCTAGGGTCCAAAATGTTTAGAGGGCATTTTAGTAATTTGATTTACCCAATTTTTTCTAATTTCTTTTATATTTTTAGATTTGGGCCCATAGATCAGTCCCGCCCACTGGGTTGGACTAGACCACCGGGTCCGGTCCATTCGGTCGGTTGACCCTGACCCTATCTTCTCCCTCGCCGCTCGCCTCCTACCAGGCGATGCAGATGGCGCCACCCATCTTTGGCTCGATTCCATCGAACACCGGCCATTCCGGCTGTCGTCACCGGCTGTTGAGGCTCCGCCGCCGCTCTGGCCCTCCGATTTGATTTGGCCCCGTGGCCCAATCGAGCTTGCCCCTTCCCATTTCTGGTGCTAGGGTTTCGGTGATGTGCCACCTTGGTGTTGGGGTTTTAATGGCGTGGACGTTGTCGCCGGTGGCGGCTTGGTGCAGGCGTAGCACTGTCGTGCCCCTGTGCCGCCATGCTGTGGCTCCCGTCGCCACCTCAGTTGCCTCTGCTTGCTCTTCTTCAAGTTCTAAGCGAGGACCACTGGTGAGTGTTCTTTCTTCATTCCCCTCTCTCTGCTCCTTACTGTATTTCTCTCTGTGGTGATGGAGTATCCTGAGTAGTACCGAGGCTCTGTTCTAGGTTTCCTCTTCTTATAGAAATTACTTGTGATTTATGGTTCGATTGGATTTGGGTTATTAAATCCTTGTATTTCCATTTATACAAGAGGCTTGATCTTGTTACTGATTGATGCACTTTAGTAAGGTTACTGGCCGTGGTTAGTCTAGTGGCTCATACCTTGTGACTTCTATGATGTGGTTGGATTAGAGTGATTGATGGTTCAATCCTACTAGTTGTAGTGTTATTTGAGCTACTGTTGTTGTGGTTTGTAGTGTTGTTTGACTACTGCTATTGTGGAACAAGCCCGTTGTGGGCTGCCTTGAATCAAAATGTGGAAGTGTGCTGTGTGCACCTGAATCTTTGATTCAGTTACTTTTGTTCTAAAATATAGAATGATTCTTGGATATTTTTGAATATTAAGAAAGTGATTTATTATCCTACTTGATGAAGAGCTGATGTTCTAGTTTAATTACTAGATTAAGGATTTGGTAGAAGTGAGTGAGTGATTGTGCCTGAGGTGTAATTCCAATTCTTTTGGATTTGTGCCTAGCAATCCTTCATGCTTGCTAGTTTGTGCAAAAATGATTTGTATGCTTTTATGGTTTTGGTATGAATTGTATAAGTGTGCTATAGCCCCCTGCCTATGCTGCAAAGGCTGAGGCTGTAAACACATGTTAGCTGATGTATGTGCTTCCTGTACTGCAGGACAATATCAGTAATGAACTTGTGGTGGATTTTTACATGATTTCTAAGAATGAAATGATTCCTAGATTGGTTACTAGGAAGATGATTTGAGAAAAGTTGATAATTCTGATGATTCTTGTAATCAAATGATGTCATTTACATAGGCAAGCTTTTGTTTCACATAAACATAGACCGTTTTTGCTCTTATGTTAGCTCTAGGATGATTCTGGAGTAGCACTACTACCCAGTCTGAGAGCTCTCTCTCCCACACAACTCCATGCTCAGAAATAAAAGGACAAGAAAAGATACTATGCATGATTTAGTGGTATAGCAACCTGTTGTGGTTGCTAAAGCTTGACTGTAACTTGTGGTTGCTTGTTGATCTTGTGAAACTGCTGATATGGATCTGCTCCCCTGGATATTGCCCTTGGCCTGCTCCTCCTATGGTTGCTGCTAGCCTTCTCCTTCTTCTTGTCAGTCTGGTTAACTCAACTAGCTACCCGTGATTGGATGATTTGATGATTTGGTATGGAAGTGTGCTCTTGTTGTTCTTGTGAAGAACTGGTAAGAACAAGTGATGTTCTTGATGGTGTTCTTGGGATAGTAGAAAAACTATGGTTTCTTTCTTGGGCAAGCTATGATCTGGAAGTGGTGAGATGATAAAGTGTTGTAGCTGGCTTGCTTGCTACGACTTGGGACAAAAAGAACTCTCTTTTGTACTTCCTGTGAAGTGCATGATGTGATGATAATACACATACATGAAGTGATGTGTGAGCTACATGCCTACTTGTTTGCTCTGTTGTGGATCATATCAAAGGAAACCTGATATTTCTCCTGGAATTACCATTTACCTTTAATGTTCTGGTGAAACTTGCCTCTCTCCTTACTTTGGTGAAATTTGCCCCAAGACAATGATGTTGTGCTGAGGCCACTATCTGATTAAGAACAAATACTATGATTTGGCCCCTTTTTAATACATACTCGATGATGAATTCAGGCTCTAGCACCTCTAGGCCAAATCTGAGAGTACAACTAATAAACTAACCCCCTGTTTATTATTTATTTTGTTTGTTTGTTTCTTTTGTAGAGACAAAGATAGTGAAGGTACAAGAAATGAAGAAAATGGAAAGGATTAGTTTTCTTTTAGGATTCCTTTTTTATTCATGTAATTTTCTTTTCCTTTTGTAGACCGTAAAACATTGTACCCTTAATAATAAAGTTCAAATTTTCTTCCTTTCTATAATTTGTATCCTGTAATATTTATATCTTATTTATAAATATGAATTGCATTCTTATTTATGGTTGTAATTCATTTACCATTTGTATTTGAATTTCAAGTTTCTTTATCTCATATTATTCTTATGGTAATTATTCTAGGAAATTGTAAAGACATTGTAACATTATTTATATGATAATAAAGTAAATGTTTTATCCATTATTGAAAATTGGAATTTGTACATGTTTATATCTTGTGTGTAATTACTAATTCAACTATTATTTTATTTTTCTTCTTCTTATATTATCATAATATTCTTTTCCATTTGAATAAATGTAAAACTTTGTAATATTTGTTCCAATTACTTTATTACCATCTATTTATTATAAGATCATATTAGTTTATTCAAGAAGTTCCATTTCTAATAAATATTTAAATATCCTCTGATTCAATTTGTGATTTTTTATACATTCATGTGTATTCAAATGTGAAACTCAAATTCATGATTGGACATCTTCCCCCCTAAATAAATAATTCTACAAAGGTCATGTCAAAATCTATCGCACCTGCCCTGATGTTTCCATCAGAACAAGAGAGATCTCGATCCCTCTATAGCTCTTTAGTTTTGCGCAAAAATTCTCCGGATTTTATGATGCATGAATGCAATGCACACACACATGTGTCCTCTCTAATTCTAGGTGCTAATCCTGGAATGTTACAGCGGCCCAATTCTAAACCCCTATATTTAGATGATCAAAATTTTGTGAGCTTCATTTTCAAGCCTCCCAATTCTAAACCCCTATATTTAGATGATGAAATTTCCGTGAGCTTCATTTTCAAGCCTCTATCACATACATCAAACGAAATCGTGGCATATGATTAAACATTCAAATGAATTAAATACAACAGGCAACAAGTATTCTTACAAACCAAATTTAAACATGCACATATATCATCCAAAAAGAGCAACTAGACCAAGTTTTTGAGACAAAATCACAATATAGCATGTTTATGTTGTGGACATCACCACCACCTCGGCTACCACCTCAAACACCATCTCGGTCACCAAATTGGGCCAAGATCTTGGCACGAGAGTGCTCCCAGTACGCCTTTAGCCGTAGAATTCGATGTGCTTGGGTCCATGAACATGATGGTGCAGTCGGCATCCTCCTTCTACTTTGCCTACTTCTCCGCCACAAGTGCAAGAATAGGCTGGTCATTTTGTTGACCACCTCACGGGCGGTAGAGCAACCGCAAGCTGCGACGGCCGCGCGCACCACCGGCCTGGGCATGGAGGCAGTAGCATCCGTTTTGCGAGCTGTCATGGTCGAAGAAGCCATCGTGGTCAATGCCACAACCTTCCTATTCTTCTCCTCCTTCGTCGCCATGGAGAGAGCCTTCATGGCCTTCATCGGCTTCCGCGCCCGTGGGCCGCTCACCACACGAGCAAGGGGCAGGCGGCCCCCTTGGCCGCCGTCGTGGTCATCTTTCTGCCCTTCCCCGTCGCCCGCACCATGCCGGTAGTGCCCAACCGCTTCCGTGGCAATGGAGCCGTCGCGGGGGTCGATTCTGGCGGCGTCGCATATGCGGGGGTTCGGAATCGCCTTCCGGTGCCATTCCATCCGGGGCTTGGGCCAACGGTGGTGCCGGCGGTGAGGGTCTGCGAGTTTCGGTGGGAGAGTTGGCGGGTCCGCGGGAGAAAAAGGGGGGGGGAGGGGGAGGGGAGATTTTGCTCAGGGCTTTGGGCGGCTGCGCAAAAAAGAGAGTGAAGGACAATTTTATGGGGAACTTCTTTTTTTAATCATCTAACCGTTTTGCGAGTTTGGCTAGGTGCGGTTAGCCGAATCATTTGAGAATCTTTTTACTATCTAAAGAAATATGAGGGTTCGGTTAGAGGTGCTCTAAGAAACAATATCAAAGTCTATGGTACCGAATGCATATGAGCGCAAGGTAACTAAAAACGGAGCGAGTATTCATTAACGCACTCCCATAACTAAATGTTCCTGCTAAAAATGCTTTAGATATGTCAATTATCGACTCTCTTTGCGCATGTTTGTAGCTAGAGCTTAATCGCAACATAAGCTCCAGCCCCAGCAACAGCACCCAGCGGTGTAGCAAGCAGATAAACCCAAATCTTGCTGTATCTTCCCGTAACGATTGCCGGCCCAATCGTGCGCGCTGGATTCATAGATGCTCCTGTCGCTGGCCTGCTCATAATTTTTTTTTCAGCCAACATAAACACAATTTGCTTAATTAGCATGGAACGAAAACAGAAATGACCACGCGAGCACAGATTCTGTACATACCCTGCGATGAGAATATTCATCACTATTGTCCCGCCAACTGCAACCGCAATCAGTTCTTTCACCTAAGCATTTCCAATCGAGATCACTTGGGGAAGGCGATCAAATAATTTAAGCCGCCATAAAAAAAAGAGATGCTAGAAGGAAAGGAACAAGAATGTATTACTGCATGAGGGTCCGTGGCGACGGCAACGATGACGAAGAGGAGGACGAACGTGATGATGAACTCGACGGCGAACGCCTCCACGGTGCCGATGCTCGGGACGGTGGCGATCCCGGGGCTCACGGGGTGGTAGATCGCGTGGCCCAAGAAGGAGGCAGCGGTGGAGCCCAGCACCTGCGCGGCGATGTAAGGGACGAGGTGGGCCGGCGGGAGGTGGCCGAAGACCGCCATGGCAATGCTCACCGCAGGGTTCAGGTGGCACCCGGAGACGTGGATGAGGGAGAAGACGAGCACCATGACCGCGAGCCCGACGGCCACGGCGATGCCCATGAGGCCCTCGACGCCGTCGTGCTGCTCGTCCATGATGATGGCGCACACCTGTGTGAACATCAGGATGAACGTCCCGAGGAACTCTGCCATAGTCTGATCGATCGAGGCACGAGTTGTATATCTTGCTTAGCCGAATGAAGGAATGTGTGGCTAATCAAATGCGCAAAGAAGGTAAAGGTTGGTATGTACCTTCTTTATAAGTGGCACCGCCTCCATGTTTAGGAGTTTAGGACGCCGACGACGAGTTGCCTGAGAGGACGGTGGATCGTCGTTGCCTTCGATGACATGGTTGATCGGCTCCATCGGCACAATCATCGACCCCATTGCAAGCACTAGTTTGCCTTTGGAAAGATGATAGCAATATACATTTTCCGTCATGTTGCTCTTTGTCAACGCCTACATATATCCTGTCATGTTACTCTTGGTCAACAACTTTATTTAATCAGCTAATAGCCCAGCACACGCTTGAGGTCAACCATGTTATCGGAAGCATATTCCATGGATCTTGGGCCAAAATTGCTACTAGTTGCATTAATGATAACACACACAGGTTATTGAATAAATATATAGAGTTCACACCAATACATTGTACTTCCTCCTCCGTCTGAAAATATAAGATGTTTTAGGTTTGTGAAGCTAATGTATCTAGACATCTTCTAGTATATAGATATACTTAAACCTAAACACTAAAAGGTGTCTAGATATATTTATTTCACAGAGCTAAAACATCTTATATTTTCAAACAGAGGGAGTATCTAGACAATGAATTCTAGTATGTGAATATCTAACTGGAAGCTGAGTACTTCCTCTATTTTTTAAAGATAAGATGATTTGGCAAGTATTTAAGGATATTTGTGTTTTCATTTTTGTAGGCACAATATTGGAAAAGCCACCTTGCGCCCAGCTTATATTGAAAGCTTTTACAGAGTTTTTAGGACAGGCGTAAACCCCAGGTAGATATGGCATTCCAAACCTTAGTTTGTAAAATGGGTGGGCGATCTAAAAGGGCATCTCCACCGGCATGACCCAAACAGTTCGAGACAGTCTAATCCGGTTCGTGCCGACAACAGGATAGGACGCGCACGCTCCAGCGGCACGACCCAAACAGGCTGATGCGTCTGGCACAACCCATTCCCTCACCAGATTTGGACCGCGAATGTGTCTAGCCATACGCGCCACATACCGTGCATGTGTCCGGCTGTCGGTCGCTTAGGCCTACATGGCAACATCCCACGGACCATACCGCCATGAAGTCTGTGATGCCCCTTTGACTCTTGCGCCGGTATCAATGTTGCTGCCGCTGGAGCCTGCATCAGCATTGATCGCCAGGGCTTCTTATACCAGCCCTGCACGCCCCGTCTCCCCCATGTCATGCCTACGCCATTGTCTGCTCTAGGCAAGCACTCCCCCCTCACTCGAGAAGCCATGAAGACGTCGTCTTGGATCAAGAAGATGGTCAATGACCACGAGGCTGGATCGTCCTCAGGCCGGCGCTGCCCTTGACGCTCGCTAATGTCACCACCGCCACTGACTCCCTGCGCTGGCCGTAAGCTGCCACCACCTCCACATGAGGCAGATTTCGTCGGGCCACATGCATCTGCGCTATTGGCGCATGTTCCTTCACCCCCTCGACGGCTCCATGACACCGCGGGTTGCATGGCCTAGGAAGGGGATTTGGCTACCTCCGCCGCAACTTGCATGGCCTCGGCCCTTGATTCCGCCACCCTTCATCTATATCTCCTAGGACGTGGACAAGTAGGCGGCATCAGGATCACCGTGTAAGACAATTAGGTTTTGGGGGAACTGGCTCAACCCTCTAGGGGTGACCTATCACATATATTTATAGGAGTTACAGAGTATAATACATGGACAAATACCAATACGGTATGGTGTACATCTAGGCTACAATACAAAGTCTAATACCCGTCCTCAATCTTAGCCACGTTCTAAAGAATCTAAAAGGGTACGATTGCGCCTACGGGCCGCTTCCTTGCCGAAGTGAAAGGGCGGCGGCAGCGAGCCGGCAAACGCCGACGTGGGCGACGTGGCCACATCAAGCGGCGGAGGAGAGGGCGTCGAGGCCGACACCAGAGGCGCGACAGACACATGCGCGGTGGTGGAGACCACAAGGGCATGGGGCAGCAGCGGAAACGCCGTCGACGAGAAGGAGTCGACACTCAGGGTGCCAACGAGGGACGATGTCATGGCGATGCCATCTATGGGGGAGAGAGAGGAGCGCAGCGAGGGAGGCCGGGAGGTAGCCGGCTGATGCGAAATTGGTGGAGGCGGAAGATATGGGGGTGGCGGCGATGGCCGATCTAGGCGATGGTGCGGCGGCGCGGCGGCCAGGGGGTGAAGGCGGCCGATGGCTAGGGTAGGGAGGATCGTTAGTAGGCTGATACCATGTAAGACAATTGGATTTTGGGAGAACTGGCTCAACCCTCTAAGGATGGTCTATCACATATATTTATAGGAGTATACAGAGTACAATACATGGACCAATACCAACGGTATGGTGTACGTTTAGGCTATAATAGAAAGTCTAACACACCGCAGGTGTAGGAAGCGCCAGTACTCATAGTCGTAGCTAGGGTATCATTTTATTTTTTAATTCTTCGTATATGTAACTTATATTTGAATTTAATAAAAATGTGTGAGAAAAATACGCATCTGGCCAACGGGCCATCTCGGACAGTTTGGTTCTAACCGTTGGATGCACTGGACTGGCGAACTGCAGTCCATTTCCTATCCGTCAGCCAACTCAAACGAATCATTTTAGATACATCGGCCGACCTAAATAGGTTTCGCCGCTGGAGATGCCTAGAAATGGTGGTGGATAACACTTACTGAACTCCGGCTGGACGCTCCAGCTATGTGTTAGAGCATCTCCATTCGTTGGGCGAATTTAGGCCGAAATCCGGACTTTTTTTGGTAGGACGGAACTTGATTTTGGCCTGGGTATGCCCAGTTTCCCTCTCGCGTACCCAGGCCGAGTACCTAGGAGAACACAAAACGGCGATATATTTGAATCTCTATCGTTCCCGCCGGAGAGTGCTCGGCCACAAGGTGTTCGACAGATAGGCCCACAAATTCGGCGACAGATTTTTATTACATAACAGGGGAAATGACTCTCAGTCGTCGATGGTTATGGGCTCCTGTGGTGTGGCCGACGCGGCGTTGTCGTCCGTCTCGCCGTTGAAGGCCGCCGGGTTGGAGGAAGTAGAAGCAGAGCTCGGCGTGGGAGCGTTCGACGTAGGCACGTTCGGCGCAGAGGAAGGGGAAGCCGTGATCACGCCCTGCAGGATGGCCTGACGTTGCGCCATGTACCAGGCCTTGACCGGTGAGCTCATCTTCGACATCCTCGCCGCCCATCAGGAACTGGAGGTCCGTGTTGCGCTTCTTGGCGGCGTAGTTGGCCTTCTTCTCGGCGAGGTTGGCTTTCTTCTCGGCGATGAGGGCCACCTTTTCCCCTTGTGTCTCAATGAGCTGCTTCCAGCGCTCCTCGCTCTTCTCAGCCCTCTTCTCGGCCCGCGCCCTCGTGTCGGCGATGCATTTCTCGATCGAAGCCTGGAGACGCTCGGCGGGAGGTCCAGCGGCCTTGAGCATCTTCGCCTTCTTTTGGCCGATCTCAGGTCTTCCTTCGCTGGCGGGAGGTCTGGTGCCCTCTCCTTCCTGTCATTCCGACCGGCTGACGAGATCTGCCTATGAAAGGATACGGATGTCGCCTAGAGGGGGGGTGAATAGGCGATTAAAACTTTTCCTAGAGTGGCTCAACAACGGCGGAATAAAACTAGTGTTTACTTTGTTAAGCACAACTTAGAACCACTAAGATTCACCTATGTGCACCAACAACTTATGCTAAGCAATACAAGCATCAAGGTGATAGCAAGATATATATTACTTCAAGCACGAAGGCTATCACAATGTAAAGTGCATAAGTAAATAGCTCGGGTATAGAGATAACCGAGGCACGCGGAGACGACGATATTTTACCGAGTACCTCCCAACATGGAGTACGTCTCGTTTGGAGAGGGGGTGGTATCAAACCACCAATGCCATAAAAGGCCTCCCTTATTCTCCGATGAATCTCATCCCATTGGGATCGATCCACGCTTCCAATATTGGTGCACTTGTCGGTGGCAACCGGAACCTCTCACAAGATTGGGGCACTTCTCCACAACTTAATTGGAGGCTCCCAACAAATGCCACCAAGGCCACAATGCCACCAAGGCCACAAAATCGTCTAGGGTTCCAAGAACCTAAGAGGGACAAGCTCCAATGAGTAACACGAACCAAATCCTCCAAAGAGAACTCAAACCGATGCACCTAATGCAAATGGCAAGAACACCACAAAGATGCTCCAATCTCTCACTCTCAAGTTCCAACAAAGCTACTAAAGCTATTGGGGGAACAAGAGAGGAGGAATCAAAGAGGGACACAAAATCCCCCAAAATCTAGATCCCTAAAGATGCACTCACAAAGAGATGAATCGGTTAGATCAAAACGTGGATCTAGATCTCCTCTCTCTTCCACTCAAATATGAACAAGAATCATCGGAGGGAAAAGATTAGGCAAGCTTCAAGATCTAGAGCAAGTGTGGACAAGCTTAGCCTAGTAGAAGAGGAAGAAGCTTACTAAACTCAAAACGGGCAAAGCCTTAAATAGGGGCCCCAAAAATCTGGCCGTTGGGGCTATTTTTTGGAACGGTCCGGTACTACCGGATTTAACCGGTAGTACCGCATCAGGCAAAAAAAACAAGGCATCAGCAGGGCCTGGCGTGTGCGGCTGAGCAGCAGATCGCGAGCGAGCGGACGCTTGGGGCTATATTTTGGAACGGTCCGGTACTACCGGATTTAACCGGTAGTACCGCATCAGGCAAAAAAAACAAGGCATCAGCAGGGCCTGGCGTGTGCGGCTGAGCAGCAGCTCGCGAGCGAGCGGACGCAGCAAGTGGGCCAGTGCGAGGGAGCATGCGGGCGCACGAGTGGGTCCTGCAACGGCAGATGCCCGAGCGCCAAAGTCAATGCGCGGGGGGAGCGGAGGATGCCAGCGAGGCGGGGCGCAGCGGGATCTGTGGGGCCAGCGACAGCACGCAGCGCGCGGGGACGGCGGCAGTGCGGCGCGTGCGAGCGAGCAGAGCAGAAGCGCGAGCGGTGGCTTGCGCACGCCAGCGGGACCAGGCGGGCCAGGCGGCAGAGAGCAAGCAGCGCATGCGGGAGCTTGTGGCTAGGATCTGGGCTGGAGCAGGGAGCTAGCTGGGCTAGGGGGTGGGCGGCCCGGTACTACCGGCCGCCTAGGGCGATAGTACCTCACGGGCCGGTAGTGCCGGCCGGGACTACCGGGGAGGACTGAGGGGAGCAGGCCACTGCCAGGGGCGTCCGGTACTAGGATCGGTAGTACCGGACGGCCCAGTAAACTGTTTTTCCTTTTTTTTTAAGAATTAAATCGGCAAATATTCGAACGGTCATAACTTTTGAACGGTAGCTCCGATTGACCCGATCCCAATTGCGTTGGAAAATATTGGTTATCACCAAGAGAGAATGTATCAAGTATAATAATGTGAGATACCTCACTTGGTGAGAAACCGAAGACCCGCATAGATCAAAATCGTAACAAGATACAAACGGAAGATCCGATTTTGATGAACAAGAGCTTGTTATGGAGATTACCACAAGCTCTATATCCTCACATGGATAAGACCAAATAATAACCAAATACGATGATGCAAGTATACAAAGGTTTGAGCTCTCCGAACGATGTGACCAAATTACTCATTAGAGAGCCCCTCTTGATAGTACGGTTATCTATCCTAAACCCGGTCTCCCATACACAACATGAGACCGGCAAAAGGGAAAACCTACCAAGATTATACCTTTGCATTGAGCATTCCACTTGAGCTCGATGTATTGACCTTCTCAAGATGGAACGCCTTTCTTAATTCTTCATCATCGATCCATGATCACCGAGGATGGAAAGCATCAAACATGAGATCTTCTATAGATGACGCATTTTGAGCTTGCACAACACATCCTTTTCTCATTTCATCTATCTTGAAGCCAACACATGCTCCAAGCAATGCCAATGGACAATTCCTACAAGTACAACTTAATACACACATTAGTCCATAAAGATTGTTATTAATTACCAAAACCACACATGGGGCCCCACATGTTCTTTCATCCTGGCGTGCTCCTTCTTCTCCCACTCGGCTGAGGACATGCCCTCCGGCTTAGTCGGCGGCGCTCTCGGCTTCCTTGCCTTCTTCTCCGCCGGAGCCTCGCCGAGGATCGAACTGGGTTGGACGAAGCTCTTGGGAGGCATGTCGGGCGGGGAGCTCAGCGGAGTGGCGGGAGTGGGGGAATGGGAAAGAAAGGCGGGAGGAAGAAGAAAAGGGCGGGAGCTCGGCGAAGTGGCGGGAGTGGCGCCTTCTCTCGCCGACAGAGCTGGCCCACGCCCGTTTTCACCGAGTCTGGCATTCCCAGGGCGTACCCGGGATCCTGGGTCCGGCCTAGGTAGGTGAAATGGATCGTATGGGCACCTAGAGGGGGGGTGAATAAGTGCTAACCAATTTTTAATACTTTTTCAATTTTAGGCTTGACACAAAGTAAATTCTCTAGATATGCAAATACGAGAATTTCCCTATATGTAACCCTAACTACTAAGCATGTAAAAGAGGAGCGAGGAAACCGTAGTGGAGCACGCGGAGACACAGGGATTTGTTTTACCGCAGTTCCTTCCTTGTTAAGGGAAGTACATCTGCGTTGGAGGGGTGGGCGGTTCTAAGACCACCACGCCACAATAGGCCTCACCCTATTCTCCGATGGATCTCGCCACGAGAGGCCTGATCCACCTTCTCCACTATTGGATCTCTTCGAGGCGGGAACCGGTGCCTTTTACAACACTATCGGGGCACACACCCACAACCGAATTGGGGGCTCCCGAGATGACAACAAGCTTCCACAAGAACAAGGTTTATCAATATAAACAAAAACGAGGATCTAGATATTTGCAAGAAATACTAGATCGGAGGTTCTCCAAATGAATGGAGAGGAGATGAAGCGCTTGATTGCTGATGATGAAGATCGAGTTCTCCTCCTTCGATTCCCCAAGGGATGGGGCCTTTGGGTGGATCTAGGTGGAGCACTCTTGGATGAAGCTTTCAGATCTGATCTGGTCTTTTTCGAGATGAATCAAGAGTTCTGGCAGGAGGGGGAAGGCTGGATTAAATACCTCCTCCCCAGATCTGGCCGTTGCACAACTTTGGGGGCGGATTATCCGCCCCCCACTTGGGGCGGATTATCCGCCCCCCTGGGAAAACTCCACCCCAAGGGCGGATTCTCCGGGGGAAACTCCGCCCCCTCTCTGGGGCTTGCGCCTTGGTGAAGCCTTGTGAAGATCTTGGGGGGCGGATAATCCGGCCCCCCTGAGGGGCGGATTATCCGGCCAAAACTTCGCCCCCTCTCTGGGGCTTGCGCCTTGGCGATGAGCAGGGGGACGGATTATTCGGCCCCCCTGAGGGGCGGATTATCCGACGGGGCCGGAGAATTCGGCCAAAATTCCGCCCCCTCTCTGGGGCTTGCGCCAACATGGGAAGAGGAAGGGACGGATTATCCGCCCCTGGTGGGGGCGGATTATTCGCCCCCCAAAAATAGAATCCTTTCCCTTTTTCTCATAGGTGGCTGCAACACTTCAACACACATTAAATAATCCTTGATATTGTTATCTAACACACAAAACACTAGGGATTATAAAATGTTCTTTCAATCTCCCCCTTTTTGGTGTTAGATGACAATATTAGGATTTGCAATAAAACCGGCAAAAGCCACCTTAAATAATGAAAGACGCTCCCCCTAGATGTGTGCATATTTAAGATTTGCATTTGAATACAAATACACACACTAGGGAGAACACTACTTTAAGGTTTGGGAAATAAGGTCATACCACCGGGATGAGAATATAGCCAAAGCATACATAGATAATCCCATGAATCCATATGCCATCAAATATGCTCCATAATTCTAGAATTCCATGGGGTCCATGATAGATAAATCCAGAATTCCATGAATACCAAACATAGTACCAAACGGCTTGTTCCCAACCCTTGCAAATCCACGAGACCTAATAGAACTACTTCTCCCCCTTTGGCATCAAAACGCCAAAAAGGAAGAAGAGCGATGCTAACGTCCCTGGAGATCACTCCTCCTCATCCTCGTCGTAGGGGGAGAAAGGCTTGGGTTGAGAGCAACAAACCGAGATGGTACTACACACCCAAATTTGCAAGAATCAAATCAATCAAAAGCCAAATGTGAGTGTGTTTTCCATAAGAACAAGAGATATGCAAGAAAATCCAACGGAACCCATGAAAAACCAACTCTTCTCAAGGAAGAGGGCGGTGGCCGAAGCCACCATGTTGGAGCGCATGACATGACACCGCGGAGATGTATCTTGAGTTCAAAACCAATGCTCATCGATGACCCACATATCACAAAATGATATTAAGGGAAATGATTTTACTTGCTTTCGGCATTATGGGGGGAGGGTTGGCCCAATCAATTAGGACCACACTCCCCCTATGTCTATGCCCGCATCTAAACCAAATACATGAATAAGAGCAAGTGATTGTGCAAGGGTAGTCAAGCCAAGCTCCTTGAATCTATGATATTTAGCTCATTCCTCAAATAACAAAATCTTGCTTCATCAAGAGGCTTCGTGAAAATATCAGCAAGTTGGTTCTTCGTGCTCACAAAGGATAGAGCAATATCTCCATGAGCAACATGATCCCGAATAAATTGGTTGCGAATCTCTATATGTTTTGTTCTTGTATGCTGCACGGGATTGTAAGCAATTTTGATAGCACTTTCATTGTCGCATAAAAGAGGCACTTTGTCACAATTGACCCCATATTCCTTTAAAGTTTGCCTCATCCATAACAATTGAGTACAAGCACTTGCAGCAGCAACATATTCAGCTTCGGCGGTTGAGAGTGAAATACAATTCTGTTTCTTTGATGACCAACACACTAGAGACCGGCCCAAGAATTGGCATGCACCAGAGGTTGATTTCCTACCATCTTTCTCACCAGCCCAATCTGAATCAGTGTAACCACATAGAGAGAAACTTGAACCCTTGGGATACCATAACCCAAAATTTGGGGAATGAACCAAATATCAGAAGATTCCCTTGACTGCCACTAAGTGGCTTTCTTTAGGAGCGGCTTGGTACCTTGCACACACTCCTACACTTAACACGATATCGGGCCTAGATGCGCAAAGGTAAAGGAGAGAGCCGATCATGGATCGGTATACCTTTTTATCCACGTCTTTACCCTTGGGATTGAGCTCAAGATGACACTTTGTTTGCATTGGGGTAGCAACGCCATTGAGATCTGTCATCTTGAACCTTTTGAGCATGTCTTGGATGTACTTAGCTTGATTAATAAAGGTTCCCTCTCTAAGTTGTTTGATCTCAAATCCAAGAAAGAACCTGAGCTCACCCATCATGGACATCTCAAACCTGTCAGTCATAAGCTTCGAAAATTCATCGTTAAAAGCTTGGTTAGTAGAGCCAAAAATAATGTCATCTACATAAAGTTGGCATACAAAAAGCTCCCCATTAACCTTCTTAGTAAAAAGAGTGGGATCGATTTGCCCAACTTCGAATCCACGGTCTAGCAAAAGCTCTTTAAGGTGCTCATACCACACACGTGGGGCTTGTTTAAGGCCATAGAGCGCCGGGGGCTGCTTGACGTATACTAACTCATGTAGAGGACCATTAAGGAAAGCGCTCTTAACATCCATTTGTTGTAATTTAAAATTATGATGGGCTGCATATGCAAGAAGGATACGGATGGACTCAAGATGAGCCACAGGAGCGTAAGTCTCTCCAAAATCAATTCCTTCCACTTGAGAGAATCCTTGAGCCACGAGTCGTGCTTTATTCCTCACAACAATGTCATTTTCATCCTGTTTGTTCTTGAAGATCCACTTGGTGCCGATAACATTGCGTCAATCCTTTGGCTTTTCTACGAGCTTCCAAACTTTGTTGCGTTCGAAGTTATTTAATTCTTCATGCATTTCAACAACCCAATCGGGATCTTCAAGAGCATCAAAAACCTTCTTCGGTTCAACCATGGAAATGTGAGCTTGATGATCACAGAAGCTTGCAAGTTCTCTTCTAGTGGATACCCTTTGTCGTAGATCACCAACAACCTTGTCAAGAGTGTGACCTCTTAGTTCAAGGTTCCGATCAACATGAGCCTTGCGACGAGCCTCAATGTCCTTATTGTTTCTAGGAGGAGTGGATTCAATAGTTATATCCTTGTCTTGATTACTGCCCTGCCCTTGACCTTGGTCTTCGTTAACGACAGAAGATTGTTGCTGAACGTTTTCTTCAGGCCCGGATAATCCGCCCCTTGGAGGGGCCGGAATATCCGGACTGGGAGGTGAAGTACCAGAACCATCTTCCTGAGAATGCCTGACGGGAGTTGGAGACCCAGGGCCGGATAATCCGCCCCTAGGGGCCGAAGAATCCGGCCTGGGAGCTTCAGAGTTGTTGACTTCTCCTTCGGATCCTCTGGAACGAGTTGGAGTGCCAGGGGCGGATTGTCCGCCCCTTGGAGGGGGCGGATAGTCCGGCCTGGGACTACCAACTTGTCCAGGGGACAGATGATCTTCAGCAGATTGTGGTGTTGGTGCAGGATTGTCTCCAACATGTGGTGTAGGAGCTTGTTGATCTTGTGTAGATGAGGGCTCGACATGTGTGGAGCATTGTCCTTCCCGATCCGCCACAAGGGGTTCCTCAATGGGGCGGAAAAATCCCACGTCCATTCTTCCTATGGCATCTTGGGGTATTTCAACATCTGCATCACAAACATCAACTTGCCCTACAAAGGAGCCGTTATTTTCATCGAACTCCACACTACAAGATTCTACAACAATCCCAGTGAGCTTGTTGTAGACTCTATAAGTGTGGGATTCGGCACCGTAACCAACAAAAATACCTTCTAAAGCCTTGGATTCAAATTTTGACAAACGGACACCTTTAATAAGAAAGAAACACTTACACCCGAATACCCTGAAGTATGAGATGTTGGGTTTGTTACCGGTAAGTATTTCATATGGGGTCTTGTCCAAGATCTTTCGAAGGTAGAGCCTGTTTGATGAGTGAAAAGCAGTGGATATGGCTTCAGCCCAAAAATTATAAGGAGACTTGAATTCAGCTAGCATAGATCTTTCCATATCCATCAAAGTCCAGTTCTTCCTCTCGGCTACACCATTTTGTTGAAGGGTGTACGCAGCGGAATATTGGTGTCTAATCCCCTCTTCGCTAAGAAACGCGTTTAAAGTGTAGTTCTTGAATTCTGAGCCGTTGTCACTTCTAATTGCCAAGATGGGAACATTGTGTTGACGTTGAACTTCATTGGCAAAGTCGATGACAGTTTGTTGAGTCTCACATTTCAGCTTGAAGAAATATACCCATGTATATCTTGAGTAATCATCGACAATGACCAAGCAATATTTCTTCCCACCAAGACTTGCATGAGAAGGAGGACCAAATAAATCCACATGAAGTAATTCCAAGATCCTCTTTGATGACATAATAGTCTTCCTCTTGTGGGGAGAGTCATGCATTTTTCCTTCTACACAAGCCCTGCAAACACGATCTTTGGCAAAAGAGACATTGTCTTTTAGTCCAAGGATGTGGACACCCTTTTGGAGACTTTGCAAAGTTCTCATGTTGACATGGGCTAAACGGTGATGCCACAGCCAGCCCATGTCAGCCTTTCCGAATAGACACATCGGACCCAAAGTGGTTTTCCCCGAGAAGTCCACCACATACAGGTCATTTTCGACGTATCCAACGAAAGCGACCTTTAGAGACTTGCTCCACAAGAGTACCACCAAATCATTATTGATAAAAACAGCAAAACCCATCTTGCCAAGGGCACGAACAGAAAGAAGGTTGTAACCGAGGGTCTCAACAAGCATGACGTCCACGAGAGAGATATCGTGGGCAACCACAACCTTGCCAAGACCCAATACCTGAGATTTTGACTTATCACCATAGGAGACTGTGATATTATCATTATTTGGACGCATCTCCGTGATGATCTCCTTGCTTCCGATCATATGACTAGTGCATCCACTATCCAGCACCCATTTCGACCCACCGAAAGCATAGCCCTCGGAGCTTCTTGCCATGAGGCAAGTAGCATTCTTGTTGATGATGTTTTCGTTCGAAGAGTCGAAGAGAGATGTTGATGTAGATGTGGTGGCTATAGCAGCCACCTCTTGAGAGCTATCGTCCTTGTCCTCATCTTCACTCCCCGATGAATATTCTTCTTGAGCCACTAGAACAATCTTTGGTTGCTTCTTGAAAGGAGCATTCTTCTTTATAAACTGTTTCTTACGTGGAGCTTTTGATTTGTCCTTGAAAATGATTCTTCCTCCATTATCCTCCCTACTTTGATATGGACACTCAGCTACGAAGTGCAGCCGGTCACCACAATTGAAGCATGTTCTCAGCTTGGGACCATTTTCTTTTCTTCCATAGGTTCCACTCTTGCGATCTAGTTCAGCTTTAGCCTTGGCTGGATCTTTCCAAAAGTCTCTTGCATAAAGAGCCAAGTATTGTCTGTGGATCCTTTTTATATCCTCGGGACAGTCCAGACCTTCTACCGCATATTCATCATGATCAATCACACTAGTCTTCAAGGCCATGTTGACCCCCTTTTGCATCCCCATAGCTCGAGCATGAGCATCTTCGGCATTCTTGGCAGCCACTTTGAAAGCGGTCATTTCTTGCATTACCTCATTGGATGACATGAGGTGATAGTTATGCCTACCTTGGAGACTTTTCAAATCTGTGGGCTCAAATGGCATAAGAGCACTGACATACTTGCGCTTGATCCAAGCATCATCAACATGAGCTGCACCATGGTTTCTGAAGGTTGTAGCTATTGCCTTGAGCCTCCTATACATGTCCTCGTGGTCTTCTCCATCCATCATATAAAATCCTTCAGCTTCATTGCTCAAGGCATCATATCTATTCCTTCTCATACTTTCATTTCCGATGAAGAGCTCGGTGAGGGCATCCCAAGCTTCTTTAGCTGTGCTAAGATGCTGAATGTGTGGCATGTCTTTGTCACCCACACCAAGCTGTATCATGTGTAGAGCCGTAGCGTTGAGTTGGCTATCTACCACTTCTCTTCTTGTGAGATTGTTGGGGTTTCCAACATGAAGACCATTTTCGATGATCTTCCACAACTCTATGGAGGAACTGCACACATGAGATTTCATCAAAAATTGCCATTGAGAGAAAGTAGATGCTGAAAGTTTGGGTGGATCACCCCTATTATGTATATGTGGGTGAGGGATAGGCGGATCAGGGGAATACACATGAGAAACCTCATTGTATCCATCCTTACCGCTATCCTTTTTTGAGGAGGAGCTCTTGCTAGTATCATCACCTACCACTTCGTTATCTTTGGAAACAGTTTTACCCGTTTCCTTGGATTGCGGAGTGGTATCCTCAGAGTTAGATGGAGGTGATGCTGCGGATGTGGAGAGACACATTATCAATTGACGCATCTCTTCCATCTTAGCCTCCATTGAACTCACCAAGGTTGTTTCCAACGTCTTGAGATCGTTCATGGTGACTACCTCCGGAGCATCACTCCCATATCCCCTGGAACCCATACTTCTCTTAGGCGGTTAAGCCCGAAATAAGAGCCGAGGCTCTGATACCGATTGAAATGGATCGTATGGGCACCTAGAGGGGGGTGAATAGGTGCTAACCAATTTTTAATACTTTTTCAATTTTTAATACTTTTTCAATTTTTAATACTTTTTCAATTCTAGATATGCAACTACGAGAATTTCCCTATATGTAACCCTAACTACTAAGCACGTAAAAGAGGAGCGAGGAAACCGTAGTGGAGCACGCGGAGACACAGGGATTTGTTTTACCGCAGTTCCTTCCTTGTTAAGGGAAGTACATCTGCTTTGGAGGGGTGGGCGGTTCTAAGACCACCACGCCACAATAGGCCTCACCCTATTCTCCGATGGATCTCGCCACGAGAGGCCTGATCCACCTTCTCCACTATTGGATCCCTTCGAGGCGGGAACCGGTGCCTTTTACAACACTATCAGGGCACATACCCACAACCGAATTGGGGGCTCCCGAGATGACAACAAGCTACCACAAGAACAAGGTTTATCAATATAAACAAAAACGAGGATCTAGATATTTGCAAGAAATACTAGATCGGAGGTTCTCCAAATGAATGGAGAGGAGATGAAGCGCTTGATTGCTGATGATGAAGATCGAGTTCTCCTCCTTCGATTCCCCAAGGGATGGGGCCTTTGGGTGGATCTAGGTGGAGCACTCTTGGATGAAGCTTTCAGATCTGATCTGGTCTTTTTCGAGATGAATCAAGAGTTCTGGCAGGAGGGGGAAGGCTGGCTTAAATACCCCCTCCCCAGATCTGGCCGTTGCACAACTTTGGGGGCGGATTATCCGCCCCCTGGGAAAACTCCGCCCCAAGGGCGGATTCTCCGGGGGAAACTCCGCCCCCTCTCTAGGGCTTGCGCCTTGGCGATGAGCAGGGGGGGCGGATTATCCGGCGGGGCCGGAGAATCCGACCAAAATTCTGCCCCCTCTCTGGGGCTTGCGCCAACATGGGAAGAGGGAGGGGCGGATTATCCGCCCCCCAAAAACAAAATCCTTTCCCTTTTTCTCATAGGTGGCTGTAACACTTCAACACACATTAAATAATCCTTGATATTGTTATCTAACACACAAAACACTAGGGATTATAAAATGTTCTTTCAGTAGGCCGGACCAAAACACGCCGAAATCCAGACAAAAACAGGTCCCTGGGTACACGACTAAGCCGATTTTCGGTGTCCGGATCTAATTTCAGCGTTCGGATCGGCGTCCTGGGTAGGCAAGTGGAGATTCTCTTACATGTCTAACTTATAGATGGAGCGACTCTTTTGGGGATATATGCACATAAACCCGGAATATTTACAAGCGTTTCATCATTTAGAAACACCTGGGCATAAGCGCACCATGTTACATTTTTTTTGGAAATGGGCGTCTTTATTAACACAAAATGTTTAATGATTACACCCGGCCTCTGCATAACTCAGATGCACACAGCCACAGAAACCATAAGACTAGGGAATAAAAAGTATACGCACATTACAAAAAGCAGTAAACATAATTGTCTTCAAACTAAGGTGGATCAATCCTCAAATCACGCGGCCATCCATGTCGGGAGAAAATATCCCTCGCCGTGTCCTCCAATCGCGTACATCCCTCCACAAATAGGTCACGAAACTCCATGCGCTGAAGAATAGTCCATGATTGGAGTATAACCGTGGCTCGATAAATAACCTGCATAGGAGAAGACACAATATTATTAAAAATCTTGTCATTTCTACAAAGCCATAGCGACCATATAATGGCAAGCGCTCCCACCCTAAACAAAGTTCTGTACTTATCCACAATTTCATGCAACCAATTACCAAAAACATTGATTACTGAACGTGGAGGAGATAAACCAGAAGCTATTTGGATGAATGACCATATAGAGCGAGCAAATTTGCAATGGAAGAATAAATGACGAATTGTCACGTCATGATGACAAAAAACGCATTGTGTACTTCCATGCCAATTCCTCTTTACAAGATTATCTTTTGTTAGAATTACACCCTTACGTAGATACCATGCAAATATCTTCGTCTTAAGTGGTATTTTCATTTTCCAAATTTTACTATTATCATAGACTTGGATGTACGGTTGGACCAAAGCTTTATATAGTGAGCCAACAGAAAATTTACCACTTTCTAATAATTTCCATTTGAACACGTCAACACCGTCCGACAGTTATATATTGGATAATCGTAAAAGTATATTGTTCCAAGATACTAGTCTAGGACCAATGAGACTTCTTCTGAAAGACACATTAGGAGGATTGTGTTCCATTACTATGGAAATTGTATTCCCTTTGTGTCTAACAATCGAATATAGAGCTAGATATTGTTCGAGAAGAGTAGTTTGGCCAAGCCACTTATCCTCCCAAAACCTAACCTGTGATCCATCCTTAATCTCGAAGGCACCAAAACGAAAGAAATGTTTTTTGGTGGCCATAAGGCCCGCCCAAAAGTGTGAATCACCGGGTTTCCAAACCACTTGAGACACGGCTTTTGACCCCATATATTTCCTCCATAACAAGGTTTTCCACACACCATCTTTTGTCTGTAGTTTAAATAGCCATTTACCCAAAAGCGCGGTGTTTTTTGACTTGCAAATCGTGATGCCCAGTCCACCATACTCCTTCGGCCGGCAAACCACATTCCATCTTGCCAATCGATACTTATTTTTCTCACTATCTCCTTGCCAAAATAATCTTGAACGGAAATAATCCACTTTGTTCAAGACACCTTTTGGTAATTGGAAAAACGAGATCATATACAGTACCATATTAGTAAGTACTGAATTTATGAGTACTAGTCTTTCACCAAGGGATAACAATTTGCCTTGCCAACTATTAAGACGTTTTTGTAGCCTTTCCTTAACAAGTTTCCATTCAGTAATTGTGAGACGCCGATAATGAACCGGTATTTCCAAATAGTTGATTGGAAATTTCCCCTGACCACAGCCGAAAATTTCAGCATATAGGTGGGCCTCTTTTTGGGCCTAGCCAAAACAATACAAAACACTCTTATGGAAGTTAATTTTAAGTCCAGATAACTGCTCGAATGCTGATAAAATTAATTTCAGATTCTTAGCCTTCTCTAGATCATGTTCCATAAAAGGATTGTATCATCAGCATATTGAAGAATAGAGATCCCACCATAAATAAGATGTGGGACTAATCCTTCAATTTGACCATCAGCTTTCGCTCTCTCAATAAGGATTGCCAATATATCCGCCACTATATTAAATAGTAAAGGCGATAAAGAGTTCCCTTGTCTCAGTCCTTTCTTGGTCTGAAAGTATTTGCCAGTATCTTCATTTACTTTAATGGCAACACTACCCCTAGACACAAAGGACTAAATGAGAGCACGCCACTCCTCAGAAAAACCTTTCATGTGGAGTGTTTGCTAAAGGAAAGATCAATTAACTTTGTCGTATGCCTTCTCAAAGTCAATCTTGAACAGTACACCATTTAATTTTTTTGAGTGTAGTTCATGGATTGTTTCATGCAGAATTACAACACCATCTAAGATATTCCTTTCTTGCATGAACGCAGTTTGAGACGGACTGACAACATGGTCAGCAACAGAGTTTAGTCTAATCATGACAACTTTAGTAAAAATCTTAAAGCTAACGTTAAGCAAGTAAATAGGGCGATACTGTTGTATATGTTCTGCATTGTTAACCTTAAGCAGTAAAATTATGTTGCCAAAATTTAGTCTAAACAGATCCAACTGACCGACTTGTAAAAACGAAAACAAATGCAACAGGTCCTCCTTGACAAGGTCCCAAAATTTTTGGTAAAATTACGCTGGGAACCCATCAGGCCATGGTGCTTTGTTATGTTCCATTTGAAAAACCTCTTTCTTGACCTCTTCCTCGGAATATGAGTCAGTTAGAAAGTTGTTTTCTTCAGCAGAAACTTAGGGTATATCATCCGTTTGGGACTCATCCAGGGAGAAAGAATTCTCCACTGGAGCCCTAAACAAGGATTTATAATAAGCTGTAATATATGACTTCAGTTGCTCCTGTCCGTCAATCATACCTTCATCCTGGATCAGAGAGTGAATAAGTTTCTTCTTATTCTTATCATTGTCAACAGCATGAAAGTACCTTGTATTCGCATCTCCTTCCAAAATGAACTTTGCTTTAGAGCGTTGGTACCATTTGAGTTTCTCTTCGCGCAGCAGTCGGGCTATCTCTGCATTCGATTGGCTTTTAAGCTCAATTTCTTGTACAGTTATCGGCCTGACCTCCGCGAAAGCCTCTAAGCCATCAATTATAGATGTTAGGCGTATTTTTTCGTTTTTTAGGATCCCAGCTGTGTTCCTGGCCCAACCACGAAAGAACTTGCGTAAAGCACGCATCTTATTATTCCATCGTAAGATAGGCGTTTGGCCAACAACCGGTTACGTACGGCGGGGAGTATATCTAGCTCTAACTACGCACGCGCGTCAAGGTTTTTCATGATCAGGGCGACCCTGATCAGATTCGCTCTACTGTTGCAGTAGCGCGCGTAGTGCGGGTTGCTACCCCTGGCACTGCCGTAGAAGTCCTTGGCTTTCTGAAATAGATGCAGAGCATTGTGCCATTCTTGCTGCTCCGCGCAGAAGTCAGCCAGCACCAGGAAACAGGTGAAAGCCAATTGCAGCTCGTTATTGTCGATGCATAACTCAGCAGCTTTCAGCAGCGCGGACCTTGTGGCAGCTACGTCCCCCTCATCTGCAAAAGAGATGGATCGGCGTCAGTCGTCAGATCAGATGAGTAAACGCCACGGAATCCAATAGTATCAGATGTTCTCAATTAGGGACAACACAAGGGTTTCACCTCTCGCAATAATTTGTTCAATAAACTCGTAGTCGATCGAGAACTGACCTTCGTGTACGATCTTTCTGTAGCACCTCGCGGAGTTGAGGAGTGCGGAAGCGGCGTCCGAACAATCACGTGGCAAACCTCCCTTGAGTGCGTAGGCTGCCTGACTGTCGTATGCTGCCGCCGCTTTACGCCCTGCATCAAAACCAATTGAACAGGATGAATCACGATCGACGGAGTAGTTAGTCACAATCAATCGGTCAGGAGATCGATCGAGGAGCGAAGTACGATGCTAATACGTACAGTTTCTGGCGAGGACGTATGAGAGAGCGGCCTCTCTGAAGTCGTCGGCGATGACGGAGCTCTTCCGGCGCACGCACGAGACGAACCACCAGGTGGATCCCCGGCGGTGCCCCCTGGCCATGAGCCGGTCGCCGCGCGCCTCTAGCGCTTGCCCTAGATCATCCTCCTCCAAGAGCGCCGCCTCGTCGTGCTCCTCCTCATCCGCCTCTTGCCGCCCGATCGGCTCGTAGGCCTGGCGTCGGCGGCGAAACAACGCCGGCAGCGTCCTCGTACTGAACTCCGGCTGGACGACCATCACGCCGCGCGCGGGAGATTTTGGAGATGAGGGCACAGAGTTGGGGCTGTACTACTCGACTCCATCCTTCTGCCCTGCCATGCTACTTAAGTAGTACTGCACGGTGCAAAGTTTTGACTCCTCCCCCGAGTACGGACCCATCTCAGTGTCGATATTTTTTCAGTCAAGAAACAAATTCATCCAAGGCTCCACGGACATATGTGACTCCGAGTATGAATCCATCTCGATCGGCCTCGACATATTCCATCCGATCGAAGGCAAAAGCCCGCAACAAGATCACAATCTCGTCAAGTCAAAGAATCTGAGATGCAATTCATCAAAAATAAAACGTGGCTCAACGCCTTGTACCAATTGCACCAAAATGCCACGGATATAACGCTGAAAAGAGGTGATCGCCAAATGGAAAGATAGTCAGGCAGAAAAGGAGTCTCCTACTCTGTATTTGTTTTTAGATTCACGGGGATCTCATCCCTGGTTCGATTAACAGCATCAACGAAACCCCCAAAAGGACAGGGTTAAGTTTTTTACAGCACGCAAAACAACATATCCGAGAAGTTCTTAGAGCATAGTCTTACAATTCCTGATAAAATTTTAAAACAGAAGACTCGACTAAAGTAGTTACATGGGCCAAAAGGTGCATTCACCTACATCCCCCTCCCCAGGGGCATGGAGTCAGACTCGCGAGATGAATGCGGGCTCCATAGTAGAGATCGGTGTAGACCAGGTGCCTTGTGTAGCCAGCTTCTTGGCATCAGGGGAGCTGCCATGGTCTTCCTTCATAGTTTTCTGAGCAAGCTTCAAGATAGACATGTTCTCCAGCCTCATTTGCTTCTCTAGCCGTTCTCCAATTGCGGCAAGTTCTTGATTAGCTGGGTCAGATAACCGCAGAAGCTATTCGCTTCCTCCATCATCGATTCCTTGAAGATCAACATCCATCTTTCCACTCAAGTTCGGAATTAGGCGTCATACCTGATTAATATTCAGCCATGGACTACCGTTAAAGTTGAGATCATTTCTGGTTTTTCATAGGCTCCATGCATAAAGCAACAACAAAACTGAGTTTAAAACAAAATATTTCTTATTTGCTACCCAAAACTTGGAAATGGATATATAGATAGCACCAACACTAGTGTTGAAGAAACTAGAGATCACTTGACATATTTGTTTAGTAACTATGCAATCAAAAAAACATGATGAATGGACTCTTCATATGTACAAAATATGCAATCCTCAGGTTTTGTAAGCTACCTTTTCTTTAGGTTATCTCTAGTCATCCACTTATTTTGGGATAAAAGCCATAGAAAAACATGAACTTTTGGTGGGACATGCATCTGCCAAACAGCAGGAATAAAAATAGGCACTACCCCCCTCCCCCCCCCCCCCCCCACACACACACCACCCCAAGTTAATAATGGCATAAGAGATGAAGTAGAATATTTTCCCTTGCTCCCATATTGCTAGATTAGAACATCAGTGTCAGTAGATAGAGAAATACTAGATGCAATACCTTCCGATTCATACCATTGTTGCATGAGGGAGGGTGAGAATTTTCCCTTGTTCATTTCAAATTTACCTCATCCCAAATGCTTTGAACAGTTTCCCTAGTTCATTACAGAGAACATAAAGTTCAAAGAACTGAATAGATAGAGGAGAGGTGCCACACCAGGTATCTTCCCAAAATCTAACAATTGCACCATTCCCTATTTTCCATATATAGCCAAACTTAATGCTTCTAACATCCCACATGACACCCTACCAAAATTGGGAAGTGCTAGTTGTTTTGCTGCAGAAGATGTTTGGATTGAGTACATCATATCGGGCATCAATTAAGGTTTTCTAAAATTTGCCCTCATCCATTGTTATCTTTTGATCCGGGAACTAAGAAGGCAAAGATCTAGGTTTGCTAGGTCAGGAATACCAAGGCCTCCAAATTCTTTTTTCTTACAAACTAACTTCCAATTTGCCAAATTAAGCTTCCTATGACCTTCAAAATCATTCCACGGATAGTTATCCATTTGCATGTTGTCCAAATACCATTTAGGGAATTTAAAAAGGAAAAAAAGGTAGATAGGGATACTGGCTAGACATGCTTTAATAAAAGAAATTATGGTTGCATAAGATAGAAGTTTCCCTCTCCATCCTGCAATCCTCTTGAGAATTTATCAATTAGAGGTTGGATATCATCCATCCTCAATTTCTTATAATGCAAAGGAATTCATAAATATTTTATGGGAAATTTTTTCCAACAACACATTCTAGAATGGCAGCAAAGATGGGAATTTGTTCTTCCTCTAAACCTAAAGGAATCAATTCACTCTCGGAGTAATTAATTCTCATGCCACGAACATATTCAAAGCATTTAATTATCCACTTGAGATTGGTGGCCATCTCATCGTATTCTTCAAAATAAAGAATGGTGTAATTTGCATATTGTAGACAGGTGATACCTCCTCGAAAGATACTAGAACACAATCCCCTAATTAGATTTTAGTTGGTTGTTTTGATCAACATCCTAGTAAGGACTTCCACTACTAAATTAAAAATGAGGGGATACATGGCATTATCATGTCTTAAACTTTTACTGGTAACAAATAAGTTGCTAATAATATTATTGAGTTTGACTCCCATACAGCCTCCACAAATGACAATTTTAACCCAATTAATGATAGTGGGCCCAAATCCCCTTTTATGCAAGAGATCTAGGAGAAAGTCTAAGCTAACTTTATCAAAGGCTTTCTCATAGTCTAATTTCAAGACTATCCCTTGGGATTTTTAATGGACAACTAAGTGTAGGATTTCATCAGCAATAACTGCATTTTTTAATATGAATCTTCCTTTAAGTAAGTTAGATTCCTTAACTGCAGTGATCAAACCCATGATAGGGGCACCTTCTAGTTAAAACCTTATTAAAGGTTTTGAAAGAACGATTCAAGAAGCTAATATGGCTGAATTATTTCATACTACTACCATCGGGTTCCCTTGGGATCAGAGTAAGGATGGCAAAGTTCAGTATATGCAAATCTTGTTGGAAATATGCCCTAGAGGCAATAATAAAGTTATTATTATTCATATTTCCTTGTTCATGGTATTGTTTATCGTCCATGATTTAATTGTATGTATTGGAAACTAAATACATGTGTGGATAAATAAACAACACAGAATCCCTAGTACGCCTCTTCTACTAGTTCGTTAGTCTAGTGATGGTTAAGGTTTTCTATGCCATGGACATGGATATCACTTGATAACGAGATCACTTCATTAGAGAATGATGTGATGGACAAGACCCTTAATAATAAACATAACTTCTAATTGCGGTGTTTGGTTTGTGATTTATGATTATATCAAGTATATTTTCCTCGTAGGAATACCTTGCGGACATCAAAAGTCACTCCTCAGACCATGAGTCCCTAGTACGCCTAGGAATACCTTGTGGATTTATCCTCTCTTCTTTTTGGCTATTTTTTTATTGATTGCTATGGTTATTGGTGTTCCTAAGCATCTGTTGTTGAGCCCAAGAATTTTGATTTGCACCAGGAGGTGGCTGTTGCCACTGCTTCATTAGGTACTGGCCTTAGTAAGGTTTGCTCAAAAGGCCCCATCTGCTGCCAGGGAGGAAAACCATAAGGAGGGAATCCATAGGGAGATTGTTATGTTGCTCTTGTGGTGGCTGCTGTGCAAAAGCAAAGTCGCGGTGGTTGTTGCTAACATTGCTCTCCATGGCCCCTCCTCCTTTGTTCTTGCATCTCCCTCTTGCTTTATCTGTCTTGGCATAGTCGGAGATGATTAGCTCGACTCTGGGTCTTGGGTCGAAGCCCAATCACCTTCACTGGTTTTAATGGATTTTACGGAGAGGAGTTCATATCTAAGCGAGATCGAGAAGCAATCCACCACCACGAAGTTGTGTTAGGGCATCTCCACCGTCTTGACGCATCCCGTCCGAGCGTGTCTGAACTCGTCTGTGCAAACACGCCGGATGTGCGTGGCGCCCCAGCGGCCCGACCCATCTGGATAAACGCGTCCGGCTCGACCCATCCGTACACCTAATCTGAGCCTCGGTTGTGTCGTCCCGGACAACGCGCTTGTCCAAGCGCGGCCTCCCAATAATTCGTTCGGGCCCTCTCGCTAGTGGCACACCATCCACTCTCCTCTCCCAAACCCTCGCACTCCATATCCCGCGACTTGAGCATGCGCAATCTTTGTCACCGCCACCGCTCGCTGCCGCCGATGCCCCCCCCCCCACGATATCGAGCGCCACCGCAGGCCACGCGCGTTGCCGGAGTTGTCTGTACGCGTTGCAGGCAATCCCGACGCCTCGGCATCTGCCTGTGGAATGGATGTGTGACACCCTTTGCGGGGCGCACAACCTGCTAGATCATTTGCCTGAAGTACGTTCACTGGTCCTTTTGAGATTTTATCCGGCCTACTGCGGGAGTTGGCATCGCCATTGACGACCGTGTACTTTTCAGATGTCAAGCAGCCGAAGGGCAACGGAGTTCTTCTACAAGAATTTCGTGGAGTCATCATCCGAGGAGGAGTCCGATGGTGAGACCAAGATTCTGCTAGCGGCTGCACAGATGGTGCACAACCACTACCTCCTGCCATCGCACAGAGGTGGCTCGTCTAAGCGGCACAAAGCCAACCAAGAGCGTGACCAAGAAGAAGGTCACATACGCCTTTACAAGGACTACTTCCATCCAACTAATCCAGTCTTCACATAGAAGGAATTACGTCGCCGCTATCGGATGTCGAGGGACCTATTCTTGCACATTCTTAATGGGGTGACGAAGTATGATAACTACTTCGAGGCCAAGTACGATTGTACCGGTAAGATTGGCTTCTCCTCTTACCAAAAATGTTCTGCTGTCATTCGATAGCTTGCATATGGAGTGCCTAGTGACCTCCTCGATGACTACATGCGCATGAGCGAGTCCACATGCCACGAGGCTATGTACCAGTTTTGCAGCACGGTTAGTGCAGTGTTTGGCAAAGTTTACCTGAGAGAGCCAAACACCAAAGACACTGCCCGCCTTTTGTCCATCAACGAGAGAAGGGAGTTTCCCGATATGCTTGGTAGAATCGACTACATGCATTGGTAGTGGAAGAACTATCCCTTTGGTTGGCAAGGGCAATTCAAAGGACATGCAGAGGGGTGCACCGTCATACTAGAGGTTGTTGCATCACAGGATCTCTGGATTTGGCACTCCTTTTTTGGCATGACTGGATCAAACAATGACATCACTGTGCTGCAGCTGTCTCCAGTGTTTGCTAGGATGGCAGAAGACAATGCCCCACAGATTTATTATCAGATCAATGGCAATCCATATGATATGAGTTACTATCTTGCTGACGGTATCTACCCCTCCCGGGCCACCTTTGTAAAGACAATCCGCAATCCTAGAGATGACAAGTGCAAGAGGTTTGCGAAAGAGAAAGAGGATGCTAGAAGGATGTGGAGCGAGCATTTGGTGTTCTTCAGTCAAGGTGGGCTATTGTTCGGTACCCTTCTAGAATCTAGAACACACAGAGGATGTGGATGTGATGACTGCTTGTGTTATCATGCACAACATGATCGTCAAGGACGAGCATGATGACGGCATCTTGGACCAAGGCTGGAACTTTCAGGGTCAGTTGGTTGAGCCAGAGCCAGGACTACCGTCTTGGGAAGATTTCATGCAAGTGCATGAAAATTTGTGTCACGGACAAAACCATGAATGGCTTCAACTAGATTTTGTTGAGCATATATGGGCTCGTTCGGAAAATCTCAATGTTTAATCCTTTATTTTCGTGTAATTTGAATGACGGTTTAGTTGTTTTCTATCGAACCATGTGAGCCTGAACTATTTATATGTAAGCACTATTTCAATTTAATTACCTAGTCTAGTTTATTTTCATCCCAAAAATTAATTATGTGACAACATTTGCAAACATATAAAATTCTTGGCCAGCGCGGACAAATGGGTCGCGCCGCTGGGCGCGGCTGGCCGGACAGGCTTGACCCCCTCCCCAAATCGATCGCGGCCCGAACCAAATGGACAGAAATAGACCGTTTGGGACGACCGAATGCGTCGGCCCGGTGGATATGCCCTTAAGGAACCAACTCCTTCCTCACCCAAACTAATAAAGAAGAGGGGCGGGAGGGGAGAACCTAGCTCTGTGGGCATCTTTGAATTCCCAAATTTGGGCAAATAAAACTAAGATTTATCAGCATCCATGTCCATACAAGATTTCTACGTCTCCAAAGATTTTGAAATGGACCGTACTACGCGTCCCCCGGGGGATAATTCCCCAAAATCCCCCGGGTCCTCCTGCTGACACGTGTCCTCGAAAAGCCCCAAAATCCCGCTTTTGCTACAAACATCCCACTTTTTCTACAAATAGTTCCGCTTTTGCTACATGTAGCAGAAAATAGTTCGGCCTAGAAAAAAATCAGACTAGACCTTGCCGAAGATTTCACAAGAGACCTCGCCGGCGACCGTGTAGCAAAAAAAATTGTGCTAATGTAGCAAATCCGACCTCACCAGAGATTCGCCAGAGACTTTCGCCGGAGACCTCATCGGAGACCTTGTAGCAAAAACTTTGCGCTATTGTAGCAAAATTATAAAAGGGTTGTAGCAAAATGTTTTCTCTAATATAGAAAAAGGGACATCGCTGAAGACATCGCCGGATATTCCCGCTAGATATCTCGTAGAAAAATCATAGAGATTGGTTGTAGCAAAAAAATATGCGAAAGTAACAAAAAATATAGAAGTACATAGCAAAAGTAATATACTAATATAGCAAAACGCTCATAGAAGAAACAAAATTAGCAAGTAGCAAAACACCGCTCGACAAACACAAACGCTCATACGAACACAAACACAATATGCTAAGGTGGGCGATGCGAGGGCGGCGATGACTTGAGTTGTATGGACGGTGGCGCAAGCAGCAGAGAGCGGCGGCGGAGGGTGTAGGCCCCGGCTGCACGAAGCAAGCAGGGCAAATCAGCGTGGCGGTGGGAGGTGTAGGTGCCGGCGACACGAAGCAAGTAGCAGGGCACGTCGCTGATACATCATAAACATATCTATAATTTTTTATGCTCCATGCTTGCTTTGTATCAACTATGTTATGTTTGGTCTATACTTTGAGGCATTTTTATATATTTTATGGAACTAACCTATTAACAAGATGCCATAGTTCCAGTTCCTATTTTCTGTTGTTTTTGGTTTCAAAAAAGCTAGTAAGGAAATATTCTCGGAATTTGACGAACCAAAGCCAAAGTTCCTATTTTTCCAGACACTACATGAAGTCCGAAGGGGGGACGAAGAAGCGCCACGAGGCAGCCGCACCAGGGGGCCACGCGGGTTCGCCCTGGGCCATGCCGCCCTATGGGGTGGGCCCCTCTGGCGTCAACCGATCTTGCCCCTTTGCCTATATAAACCCCCCGAGGAGAAAACCCTAAGTATCCGATCAGAAATCCACAAAAAAGTCTGTAGCCGCCTCCACTATCGTCCCTAGATCGAGAGGGATCTAAAGCTCTTCCATGCACCCTGCCAGAGTAAGAAAATCACCCTGGAGGCCTTCTTCATCACCATGCCAGCCTCTGGAGTGATGCATGAGTAGTTCATTGATACGTCGTAAACGTATCTATAATTTTTTATGCTCCATGCTTGTTTTGTGCCAACTATCTTATGCTTTGTCTACACTTTGAGGTATTTTTATACACTTTCTTGAACTAACCTATTCACAAGATGCCACAGTACCAGTTGCCTGTTTTCCGATGTTTTTGGTTTCAGAAAAGCTAAAAAATGAATATTCTCGAAATTGGACGGGACAAAAGCCAAAGTTACTATTTTTCCCGGAGCAACACGAAACCACGAAGCAGAGAATGAGTAGGGCACCAGGGTGGCCACACCCTAGGGTGGCGCAGGCACACCCTGGTTGCGCCACTAGGGGTGTGGGCCCCCTGGCTGCCTCCTCGCCTCTTCACCTATAAGAAGCCTCTCGACTCAGAAACCCTAAATCATCTGGGAGAGAGCCACGAAAACCTCCGCAGTGCCGCCGCCACCGAAGGAGAGATTCGGGGGACAAAAGTCTCTTTTTCGGCACCCTACTGGGGCAGGGAAGTGCCCCTCGGAGCCATCTCCTTCGATCTCCATCACCGTTGTTGATTCCCATGATGAGGAGGGAGTAGTTCTTCCTCGAGGCTAAGGGCTCTACCGATAGCTATGTATTCATCTCTCTCTCTCTCTCTATGCATGATCATATTGTGATAATCAGCTTTGTAATCAAGTAGATCTACCTTGGTACTCTACTGCTGGCCAAGAATTTGCTTGTGACTCCAAGAGGGAGTATTTATGCTCGATAGTAGGTTCATGCCTCTAGTAATCTGGGAGAGTTACAATAACTTCTAAGATTGTCGATGTGCTGTTGCTACTAGGTAGAAATCAATAATCCTTTGTCCAAGGGCAATTTTATTGTTTACTTTACACACTTTTCTTAATGCAATTATCTGTTGCTTGCAAATTAATACCCGAGGGTTGTTCGGATGATATCCCGGAGGTGGATGATTAGTCATAGATGCAGTTGGAGACCTGTATATGTATTATGTTATAATGCCCAAACGAATCTCATAGAAATCATCATGACATGTACATGCATTGTTATGCATTCTCAGTCTGTCAATTGCCCAACTGTAATTTGTTCTCCCAACATGTTATTTATCTTATGGAGAAACACCTCTAGTGAACTGTGGACCCCGGTCCATTCCTTCCCACTGATATTCAATCTACTGCCTACTGTTTACTTTCTGCAATTACTACAAGCAATTACTTTCTTCCACACTATGTGTTTAATCTTTTGTTTTCAGCAAACCGGTGAGCTTGACAACCTCACTGTAAGTTGGGGCAAAGTATTGTGATTGTGTTGCGCAGGTTCCACATTGCTAGCAACACCTTGGGAGTTGTTTCCTTTATCCTACTGGTTTGATAACATTGGTTTCACAACTGAGGGAAAACTTGCTGTTATGCTCATCACACCTTGCTCTTGGGGTCTCCCAACAGGCTCTACAGTAACCGAGCCACATCAGTCGCTGCAGCGGCGGGAGCAGCAGAGTGTGGCGGCGGGAGGTGCAGGCGGTGGCGGCGCAAAGCAAGAAGCAGGGCACAACGGCGGCGACGCGACGCTAGAACGAGGCGAGGAGACGGTGCTGCGAGAGAGAGTCGGAAGAAGATAACGATGCGGTGTCGGACCCACCCACGAAGCCACGACGCGCACTCGGGGGACCAATGCCAGGTATCCCCCGAGGGAAGCCAATCATTTTCCTTTTGAAATTGGTCTCTCATTGACTTGGTCACCTATATATCTTATGCCCTTATTTCCTCTGTTTGACAAACGGGGGAGGGCTATCCTCCATTAGTCAAGGTGAGCTCGGCCTCGGGCTTCTCCTTGCACCACCCATGATCCAAGAGTGCTTGTGAAGACGCTTGCCATAATGTTTGTGCTCCCCAAGCTCAGAGCAACTAGGGTCGCTACACCGAAGAAACCCCGCAGGGAGAATAGAGCTATTTTCTGCTGCAGGTCAAGCTGGGGCGCGAGCTTGAAGAATGGAACCCAAGTAGGCTTGGTTGATGAAAATGTTGTCAATGCAGATCGACCACGTCGGCGAAGGGTGTAAACCAGCAATTCTTCCATGTCTGAACCCCTCTCCATGCTTGTTGTGCGGTTGAATAATAGAAATCGAGGATTGATCTGTGGCGGATTTGCTTCCTCCTTTGATCGAAGAGCTTAACTTTGAAACTCCGGTCCTGGCTAGAGTCTGTGAAGTAGGAGTCGATGAAGATATACCCACCATAGTAGGCGGTTGCGGCGTGCAGGGTCAATGCATCGCGCGACACGCTCGTCGGGGCCCCAATTTCCCCCAAATCGGAGGAAATTGGATCCTATTGACCACCATTCGTGATAGATACCAAATTGATTTGCGCATCAGATCCCCCGCGCTCTTGGTTGGAACGTCGGTGTCAATCTCCGTGCAGCAAGGCGACGAGGAAGGAGTAGCGCCAACTGGGCTTGGAGTTGGAGCGATAAGCTAGGTGATGAGGAAGGATGAGCGCGTTGGAGCTTGGAGTTAGAGTAAGAAGATGAGGATATGCGCTTGGTCGGTGAGAGGGTGGAAACTGTCGAAAGCAAGGGTGATCGGTGTCGGAGAGTCACCATTAATGGAGATTCACAAGAATTTTGGGTTAATCCGCATGGCGAGATGAACCCAGGTCAGAACAATGGCATGGATCAATTTGAAGAGCAGAGTAGTCCCATCTGATGGAATAGTGGAAGGGCTCTCATGGGGATCTGCAAACATGAATCCGCTGTGGGAGGGAGCCGAGCTTAGGTTATCTCATGAGTCCATTCACGGTATCTAAAATTGACACTCAAATTTGATATGGTCATCCACCTTAGAAATACGTAATATACTGACTTAGTGTTCATTATAAATACGTAATATACTGACTTAGTGTTCATTAAATTCGATACGTTCATCCACCTTAGAAATATGTAATATATAGTACTCGAATATGTCTTAGTGTTCACTTATGTCCACCTTAGAAATATGTAATATATAGTACTCAAATATGTCTTAGTATTGCAAACGGAGTTTTGGCTCTGATGGTTGGGTTCCATGTGGTGGAAATGGAACCAGCCTATCCAGGTTCAAGTCCTAGATTTAGCATGGGCGTTTGCATTTATCTAAATTTATTTCAGGATTATCCGAGTAGGTGACATGTCCGTCAACAGTGAGACCCATGTGATGATTTCGTCAACCTCAAGATTTGCCGGCCAAGTCCTTTGTGTTGTACAGTGTTCTAAAAAATGACTTAGTGTTCACTTAGGTCACTACCGCACCGTAGTTTAGGCACCATCGATGGATTTTACTCTTTATCATATCTCTCTAGTATAGGAAGGGAGATCCAAAGAAATTTATCAACTAGCGTTGTAGCATCTCATCTCTAAGAGATCTAAGCTCCCTTGAATTAAAGTCTTGTGGTTGCTCCGTTTTTTTTTCCTGAGGTTGTTGTATTGCTCGCCGGCTCCTAGGCATATGTGGTTGCTTGGCTGTTTTTTTGGGTTGTTGCATTGCTTACCAGCTCCTAGGCATATGTGCGTAGAAAAGACATGTTCAGATATTAAACAGCGTTCCTCACCAGAGCGTTCCTCACCAGATCTAAGCTCCCTTGAATTAAAGCCTTGTGGTTGCTCCGTTTTTTTCTGAGGTTGTTGTATTGCTTGCCGGCTCCTGGGCATATGTGGTTGCTTGGAAGTTTTTTTGGGTTGTTGCATTCCTTACCGGCTCCTAGGCATATGTACATACAAAAGACATGTTCAAATATTAAACGGCTGAAAGGATCATACGGGCACCTAGAGGGGGGTGAATATGTGATACTTCAAATTTTCTTCTTTTTCAAATTAGAGTTCGACAAGAAAGGTAAATTCTCTATATTATGCAACTAAGGTGAATTTACCTATATGTCAAACAAGTACCAACTAGCACAACACTAAGCAACAACAAGTAAAGTAAAGTGCGGTAAGGATAACCAAAGTGGTGGACGCGGAGATATAAGGATTTGTTTCCCGTAGTTCCTTCCTTTTGAGGGGAAGTACATCTACGTTTGGAGAGGGGGTGGTATCAAACCACCTACGCCATGAAAGTCCTCCCTTGTTCTCCGATGAACCTCACCCCGATGGGTTCGATTCACCTCTTCCACTATATCGGAAACCTTCAAGGTGGAAGCAGACACCTTTACAACTAGTTCGAGGCACACATACACAACTTAATTGGAGGCTCCCGAATACAAGCAAGCTGTCAACAATCAAAGACAAACTTGTAAGAACCAAATCTAGAACTAGAGTTTCCAAAGAAACACTAGAGCAAGGGGCCCTCAAGTGAATGAGGGGGAAATGAAGATCTCTCTTGGTGAAGAAATAGATCAAGGGCTCCTCCTTCGACTCCAAAGATCAATGACTTTGGATGGTTGAGTGAAGAGTTCTTTGAGATTTGGTGGCTCAAATGGAGGTGGTGTTCTTGAGTGAGACGAGCAACTACTCAAGCGGTAGTACCGGACACAACCAGTACTACCGGTCAGGTACCGGACCAGGTACCGGAGATGCACCACACAGATGGGCCAGCCTCAGATACCCTCGGAACCACCTAGCAGTGCTATCGCTAAGCGGTAGTACCGGTCATGATAAGTGGTACTACCGGTCCGAGCGGTAGTACCAGCTTCAGGTACCCGTTGTTACAGTGAGGAATGAAGAGCTCTTGTCCTCCCTCGGTGTTGCCCGGTACAGCCGAGCGAAACTACTATGGACAAGCGGTAGTACTGCTTTGTTCAAGCGGTACTACCGGTTGGGGCGGTAGTGCCGCCCCGCGGTACCGGGTGGTATTAAGGGTTGGCGAGAGCTTCTCTTCCCTCGCAGATGCGACCGGTACAATGAAGCGGTACTACCGGTGCCAAGCGGTAGTACCAGCTATGACTTCCGGTACTACCGGTCAGCACTGGCGCCTTTGGCAGGTGCCAAATGTGGGCAATTCATTTTTTGTGCCACAATTTTTAAATACCTGAGATACACTTAGCGCACAGTTAAACCGATAGGTGTGTTATCATCAAACATCAAAATCATAATAATAGGAAGTGCACCTTTAGTCTCCCCCTTTTTGGTGTTTGATGATAACACACCTTTGCAAGATAATATTATGACGATAATCATGGTTTTTGGAAAATAGAGACGGGGCTCCCCCTGGGTGAGTAAGATCAATCCCCCCCTCTATTTTACAAACCCATCAAGAGTGCACAAATAAAGATAATAGCATTTAGACTCATACCTTTGCACAATAAAATGTGATGATAAAAATATTGGCAATGAATAACGCATATCATCACAAAGATGGATCCGCGAAATACCCACATAGTCTTAACATACGTAGCACGAGTAGTTCCCAGATATTTAGTACATAGAGTTCACACATAATATGAGGCAAATAAAGTTCACAAGCAATTAAAAGATCAAAGCAAGAACGAGCTTGTAACTTTCCCATGCAACACCCGCATGCCTAAGGTGCACATTCTCCCCCTTTGGAATCAAGACGCCAAAAAGGGACAAGAGCAAGACTAACGCCTCGAAAGTCAATCCTCGTTATCATCATAGTCCTCCTCATAGGTTGGTGCTGAAGGGAATATGCCCTGAGAGGCAATAATAAAGTGTTTATTATGTATATTCCAAGTATATGATAGATGTTTATTTTGCATGCTATAATTGTATTAATACGGAAACATTAATACATGTGTGTTTAATAAAAAAACAGAAAGTTCCTAGTTATGCCTCTCTCATAAACTAGCTCTTTGATTAACAAGATGATCAAGGTTTCCTGATCATGGACATTGGATGTTGTTAATAACGGGATCACAACATTAGTGTAATGGTGTGATGAACATTCATCCTAAGTATAGCATTACGATCAAAGTCATTGAGTTTATATTGCTATAACAACTTACGAAGTGATCCTAATCCTTAGACCATGAGATCATGTCAATCACTAACACCGGAAGAGTTTCTTGATAACATCAAACGTCACACCGTAACAGGGTGATTATAAAGATGGATTCAGAAGTAATAAAGTGTTATGTTGAGGCTCATGGATCGAGAGTGGAATTTGTTCATCCCGATGACGGATAGATATACTGTGGGCCCTCTCGGTGATATCACATTGATTAGCTTGCAAGCAAGTGATTTGATCACTAGAATGTTATATCACGGGAACGAGAAAAGAGTGCATGTCAGTAACGAGATCAAACTAGGTATGGCGATACCGATGATCGAATCTCGGACATGTAATATATCGTGAAGCAAAGGGATTAAGATACTAGCGTAAAAGTTTCCGACGATCACAAGAAAGTCATCGTTGAATGTGTGGGAGTCAGTATGGGTCTCCAGATCCCGCTTCTGATTATTGATCCGAGAGGGGTCTCGATCATGTCCGCATTATTCATGAACCTTAGGGTGACACACTTAAGAGACACCGACATCCAATTGGAGCAAAAGTTTCATGCCGAAAGAATGAACAAGCGCAGGAATTTATTTCACTAGATACTGAAACAGGTTTTCAGATGAAATTGCATAAAGTGGTTATGCATGTGAAATAGAATTCTAGCAAGGGGTTATTTGTGAATGTTTGTCATTCAATTAATTGACAAAATTCTGAATAAAATAAAAGAGTTTTATTTAATGAGAGTTTGCATTAAATTTGGTGGAAATTTAATGGCAAGTTTGAGTGGGATTTTGAGTGGAGGCATATGAATGGATTTTTGTGAGTGGAGTGTCCACCCACATGAAGAGGGGAGGGCAAGGGGAAGCCCCCATGCGCCGGCCACCCCCTTGGGGTTCCCCCCTCCTCCTATAAAAGGAGCCCCTCCTCTCACTTCTCACTCACACCTCCTCGTGAAGGATCTCTCTCCCCCTCTAGAATTTATCCCACATGGTCTCGGACTAGCGAGATACATGTTCCCGGTGGCTATTCGGAAAGAAATAGTTGTGCTTCTGCTGCATCGCTGGAGCGAGGAGGCGGAGGTTGCTCGGTGCCTCGAACGTGTGTGCGAGCACGGATGCGCTGGTGATTTGCGGCGCTAGGACTTCCTCTCGATCTTGAGATCGGCAAGAGATCGTCTACATCAACCACGAGTTGAACTCGTTAAGCTTTGTAGATCTTCAAGGGTATGTTATCTACGGATATACATTCGCCCGTTGTTTGTATCTAATAGATAGATCTTGGTACATAGTTCACATCGTAGGAAAATTTTTGTTTTCTATGCTGCGAACCCTACAGTGGTATCAGAGCCAGATCTATGCGTAGATGCTTTACACGGGTAGTACTGATATGAGTATGTGGGAGATGATGATCATGTTGTTTCTCCTTTGTTGTAATTTTGGATATTGGTGGCATAGTGGGATGAAGCGGCCCGGACAAACTTTACATGTCCTCGCACATGAGACCTGTTCCACGCTTGACATGCAACTAGTTTGCATAAGTGGCTAGCGGGTGTCTGTCTCTCCTACTATAGTCAATATTTATTTTGCAACGAGTTGTCGACAATTTGGTTATCCTCGTTGTGGTTCATGTTCGTAGGTAAGAACGCTTCTATCTCAAAAGCCCTAAGCCACGTAAAACTTGCAATGGATAAATTAGAGGCGTCTAGTTTAGATTGTTGCTGGGCTAGTGTTATGATATGGTGATGTTGTAAGTAGAAGTATGAGATGATACTCTTACAACACACATAGCGTGTAAACTCCATATACCTTGGATTTACACATATAGGTATGATAGTGATCATACCACGATGCACATGATAGAGATCATCTGCGAGAACCATAACATTTCACTAATAAACATGTGATGTTTGATAGCATCTTATATTGCTTGTTTAGCGCTTTGTTAGCATAATAAGATGATCCCTCATTTAAATATCAAGATAAGAATGTGTTCTTCCTTTAGTATGCACCGATTATGTTTCGTCGCTCCAAGACATCACGTGATGATCGGGTGTTCTTGGATCCACGACCATATTTCGGGTGTAAACCAGTTACACACGCGAATACTAAGGTTCTAACTTGGCAAGCCTAGCATGTACAGACATGGCCTCGGAACACGGACCGAAAGGTTAAGCATGAGTCATATAGTAGATATGATGCCCATTTGATGCTCGCCTTTGAAGCTATACCGACTCACGTGATGATCGGACTTGGTATAGTGGATTTGATTCATGTAATCACCAAAAAGGCATGAGGGATGTCGTTTTTGAGTGGGAGTTCATTCGTAATATGGATTAGTTGAACTCAATATATCATACAATTAGTCTAAACTTTACAAATTCTGTTGTAGATGGCATCACCTGCTTTTAATTTCAATGTGTTCATGGAGAAAGAGAAACTAGCAACGAATGGTAGCAACTTTACCGAATGGGCCATGAATTTGAGGATTCTCCTCTCTGCTGCACAAAAGCAATATGTGCTAGAAGCGCCGTTAGGCCCCCCACCTTTTGAGGATGCCCCTGACGAGGAGAAGAATGTCTATCAGACTCGTCAGGAGGACCACAACTTAGTTCATTGCGACATATTGTATGGGCTAGAGCCGGAACTTCGAAAGCGTTTCGAAAACGGCAATGCTTTTGATACAATGGGTGAGTTGAAAATGATTTTCGACACACATGCTGCTATAGAGAGCTACAACGCTTCAGAAAAGTTCTTTAGCTGCATGATGGAAGAGCACAACTCCGTTAGTGAGCATGTACTCAAGATGTCGGGTTACGCCGATAAGCTTGTGTCCTTGGGAATATCGATTCCCATTGACTTAGGCATCCATCATGTTCTGCAGTCTCTGCCACCTAGCTATAAGAGCTTCGTGATGAACTATAATATGCAAGGCATGAAGAAGTCTCTCCCCGAGCTTCTGTCAATGCTTAAAACTGCAGAAGTGGAGATCAAAAAGGAACATCAAGTGTTGATGATCAATAGGAACACTGGTTTCAAGAAAGACAAGAAGGGAAAACGGAAGGGAAGTAAGGGCGGCAAGCCTGTTGCCGTGCCTGAAAAGAAACCCCGAGTTGGACCCAAGTCTGATACCGAGTGCTACTATTGTAAGGGGACTGGCCACTAGAAGCGCAACTGCCCCAAGTATTTGGCAGACAAGAAGGCCGACAAGGCAAACAAAGGTATATATGATATACATGTTATTGATGTGTACTTGACTAGTGCTCACAGTAGCACCTGGGTATTTGATACCGGTTCGGTTGCTAATATTTGTAACTCGAATCAGGGGCTGCGTAACAAGCGACCGCTAGCAAGGGGTAAGGTCAAGATGCGTGTCGGCAATGGATCAAGCGTTGATGTGATCGCCGTCGGAACGCTGCCTCTCCATTTGCCGTCGGGGTTAGTTATAAACTTGAATAATTGTTATCTAGTGCCTGCACTGAGCATGAACATTGTATCTGGATCGTGTTTGATGCGAAGTGGTTATTCATTTAAATCCAAGAACAATGGTTGTTCCATTTATATGAATGAAATCTTTTATGGTCATGCACCGATGATGAATGGTTTATTTATATTAGATCTCGATGATAATGTTACACATATTCATAATGTTGATGCTAAAAGGATTAAACTTAATGATGATATATCTGCATATATGTGGCACTGCCGTCTAGGTCATATTGGCGTTAAACGCATGAAGAAGCTCCATTCGGATGGACTTTTGGAATCACTTGATTATGAATCATTTGATACATGTGAGCCATGCCTTATGGGCAAGATGACTAGAACGTCGTTTTCTGGTTCAATGGAACGGGCGACAGATTTATTGGAAATCATACATTCTGATGTATGTGGTCCAATGAGTGTGCCGGCGCGAGGTGGATATCGTTATTTTGTTACTTTCACGGATGATTTGAGTAGATACGGTTATATCTACTTGATGAAACACAAGTCTGGAACCTTTGAAAAGTTCAAGGAATTTCAGAATGAAGTGAAAAATCATCGTAATAGAAAGATCAAATTTCTACGGTCCGACCGTGGAGGTGAGTATCTAAGTTACGAGTTTAGCACTCACATGAAAGAGTGTGGAATTGTTTCACAACTCACGCCTGCCGGAACACCACAGCGAAATGGTGTGTCGGAACGTCGTAATCGTACTTTATTAGATATGGTTCGATCTATGATGTCTCTGACGGACTTGCCGTTGTCATTTTGGGGTTATGCACTAGAAACTGCTGCATTCACTTTAAATCGGGCACCATCTAAATCCGTTGAAATGACACCGTATGAATTGTGGTTTGGAAACAAACCTAAGCTGTCATTTGTTAAAGTTTGGGGATGCGATGTTTATGTGAAGAAACTTCAACCGGATAAACTCGAACCCAAAGCGGAAAAATGCGTCTTCATAGGATACCCTAAGGAAACTATTGGGTATTCCTTCTATCACAGATCCGAGGGCAAGGTTTTTGTTGCCAAGAATGGATCCTTTCTAGAGAAAGAGTTTCTTGCGAAAGGTGTGAGTAGTCGGAAGGTAGAACTCGAAGAGGTTATTGAACCTTCTCTTCAAAGTATGGCGAGTAGCGCAGCGCCGGAAGTTGTTCCGGAGTTGGCTCCACCTGTTGAAGAGGGAACTAATGATAATGATCATGAAACTCCGAAAGAGAGTACTACCGAACCTCGCAGGTCAAGCAGGACGCGTGCAGCTCCCGAGCTGTACGGAAATTCTGTCATGAATTTCATGGTTGATGAAAATGATGACCCTGCGACGTATGAAGAAGCGATGATGAGCCCGGATTCCAACAAATGGTTAGAAGCCATGAAATCCGAGATGGAACCCATGTATGAAAATCAAGTTTGGAACTTGGTGGAATTACCTCACGACCGAAAGGCCGTGGAGAATAAATGGATTTTCAAAAGAAAAACTGATGTTGATGGTAATGTGACCGTCTATAAAGCTCGACTTGTCGCAAAGGGATTTCAACAAATTCAAGGAGTTGACTACGATGAGACTTTCTCTCCCGTAGCGATGCTAAAGTCAGTTAGGATTATGTTAGCAATTGCTGCATATTTCGATTATGAGATATGGCAGATGGATGTCAAAACCGCGTTTCTCAATGGTAATATTGAAGAAGAGTTGTATATGATACAACCAAAGGGTTTTGTCGATCCTAAGGATGCTAACAAGGTGTGCAAGCTTCAGCGATCCATCTATGGATTGAAGCAAGCATCACGAAGTTGGAATCTCCGCTTTGATGAGGTGATTAAAGAGTTTGGATTTGTCCAAACTTATAGAGAAGCTTGTATTTACAAGAAAGTGAGTGGGAGCAATGTGGCATTTCTGATATTATATGTGGATGACATATTATTGATCGGAAATGATATAGATCTTTTAAACAGTGTTAAAAGTTATCTAAACAGCAAATTTTCAATGAAGGACCTAGGTGAAGCGTCATACATATTAGGCATAAGGATCTATAGAGATAGATCAAGGCGCCTAACAGGGCTATCGGAAAGTACATACCTTGATAAGATTTTAAAGAAGTTTAAAATGGAAGGAAGTAAGAGGGCGTTCTTACCTATGTTGCAAGGCAGGACATTGAGTAAGACTCAAAGTCCGGCTTCGGCGGAAGAAAGAGAGATAATGGACAAAGTCCCCTATGCTTCAGCCATAGGCTCTATAATGTACGCCATGCTATGTACAAGACCGGATGTGGCACATGATTTTAGTTTGACTAGTAGGTACCAATCGGATCCAGGTTCGGAACACTGGATAGCGTTCAAGAATATCCGTAAGTACTTACGAAGAACTAAGGATATGTTTCTTGTATACGGAGGTGAAGAAGAACTCGTCGCTAAGTGTTATGTTGACGCCAGCTTTGACACTGATCCGGATGACTCCAAGTCTCAATCCGGATATGTATTTCTCATGAATGGCGGAGCGGTTAGTTGGAGGAGTTCCAAACAACCTGTGGTGGCGGGATCAACAACGGAGGCCGAATATGTTGCTGCTTCTGAAGCGGCTCACGAAGCAGTTTGGATGAAGGAGTTCATATCCGAACTAGGAGTGGTTGCAAACGCGTTGGACCCAATGGTGACCTATTGTGACAACAATGGTGCCATTGCCAATGCCAAAGAGCCAAGGTCTCACAAGCATTCCAAGCATATTAAGCGCCGGTTTCACTCCATCCGCGAGCATGTCAAGGATGGAGATATAAAGATTTGTAAATTACATACGGATCTCAATGTAGCAGATCCGTTGACTAAAACTCTCCCTATAGAAAAACATGATCAACACCAGAACTCAATGGGTGTTAGATTTATCACTATGTAACTAGATTATTGTCTCTAGTGCAAGTGGGAGACTGAAGGGAATATGCCCTGAGAGGCAATAATAAAGTGTTTATTATGTATATTCCAAGTATATGATAGATGTTTATTTTGCATGCTATAATTGTATTAATACGGAAACATTAATACATGTGTGTTTAATAAACAAACAGAAAGTTCCTAGTTATGCCTCTCTCATAAACTAGCTCGTTGATTAACAAGATGATCAAGGTTTCCTGATCATGGACATTGGATGTTGTTAATAACGGGATCACAACATTAGTGTAATGGTGTGATGAACATTCATACGAAGTATAGCATTACGATCAAAGTCATTGAGTTTATATTGCTATAACAACTTACGAAGTGATCCTAATCCTTAGACCATGAGATCATGTCAAACACTAACACCGGAAGAGTTTCTTGATAACATCAAACATCACACCGTAACAGGGTGATTATAAAGGTGGATTCAGAACTAATAAAGTGTTATGTTGAGGCTCATGGATCGAGAGTGGAATTTGTTCATCCTGATGACGGATAGATATACTCTGGGCCCTCTCGGTGATATCACATTGATTAGCTTGCAAGCAAGTGATTTGATCACTAGAATGTTATATCACGGGAACGAGAAAAGAGTGCATGTCAGTAACGAGATCAAACTAGGTATGGAGATACCGATGATCGAATCTCGTACATGTAATATATCGTGAAGCAAAGGGATTAAGATACTAGCGTAAAAGGTTCCGAAGATCACAAGAAAGTCATCGTTGAATGTGTGGGAGTCAGTATGGGTCTCCAGATCCCGCTTCTGATTATTGATCCGAGAGGGGTCTCGATCATGTCCGCATTATTCACGAACCGTAGGGTGACACACTTAAGAGACACCGACATCCAATTGGAGCAAAAGTTTCATGCCGAAAGAATGAACAAGCGCAGGAATTTATTTCACTAGATACCAAAACAGGTTTTCGGGTGAAATTGCATAAAGTGGTTATGCATGTGAAATAGAATTCTAGCAAGGGGTTATTTGTGAATGTTTGTCATTAAAGTAATTGACAAAATTCTGAATAAAATAAGAGTTTTATTTAATGAGAGTTTGCATTAAATTTGGTGGAAATTTAATGGCAAGTTTGAGTGGGATTTTGAGTGGAGGCATATGAATGGATTTTTGTGAGTGGAGTGTCCACCCACATGAAGAGGGGAGGGCAAGGGGGCAGCCCCCATGCGCCGGCCACCCCCTTGGGGTTCCCCCCTCCTCCTATAAAAGGAGCCTCTCCTCTCACTTCTCACTCACACCTCCTCGTGAAGGATCTCTCTCCCCCTCTAGAATTTATCCCCCATGGTCTCGGACTAGCGAGATACATGTTCCCGGTGGCTATTCGGCAAGAAAGAGTTGTGCTTCCGCTGCATCGCTGGAGCGAGGAGGCGGAGGTTGCTCGGTGCCTCGAACGTGTGTGCGAGCACGGATGCGCTGCTGATTTACGACGCTAGGACTTACTCTCGATCTTGAGATCGGCAAGAGATCGTCTACATCAACCACGAGTTGAACTCGTTAAGCTTTGTCGATCTTCAAGGGTATGTTCTCTACGGATATACATCCGCCCGTTGTTTGTATCTAATAGATAGATCTTGGTATATAGTTCACATCGTATGAAATTTTTTGTTTTCTATGCTGCGAACCCTACAGGTGGAGCACAGTACGAGGAAGAGACATCATCATCCCAGACATTGTGCTTGGAGATCCATTGGTCTTTGGGGTAATGTTGTTCTCGGACCCTTTGGAGACAGCCAAGCCTTGGGCTTCCATCAACTTTTTATGACGATACATGATTTCTTGGCATACACATGAGACTCATACATGCTCTTTTGGTTGTCAACCTGGAGACTGAACACCTTTTTGAGCTTGTCTTCCATCCTCTTGGCCCAAGAGGGTTGGGCATGCTTGCGACGGGAGACAACATAATCAACATCACGGCCACTGTCTGCATCATCAGAATCTGCCTCAAGCACATTTCCATCTTTATCTACCTCATCACCCTCCACATTTCGAGGCTTAGCATGCTTTTTGATCTTGAGGGCCTTAGACTTGTGCACAACTAGAGGACGAGAGGAAAGGGTCCTGGCAATGGGAGGACACTTGGCAAAAATGAGAGCCATGATGTAGGGAGCGAATGGGGGAACCCTCCGGGAATGAGCCGCAGTGACCATCTCATTCCATATAAAGTCCATCACATCAAGAGGGGTGCCGAAGTCGCGGATGATAAAGGTGTTGAGCAACAAATCAACTGAACATCCATGAATCTCATCTTTGTTGCCCACACGAGGAGCAACGATCTCACGGAAGATGCGGTGGAGAATGTCATAAGTGGGGACAAGATCCTTGATCTTGCCAACAACACCGCGGCCCAAGATATAGAGAGGGGCAAGAACCTCCTTGTTGGAGGGGTGCTCACGCATGTGGCAGCGGAAGCCAGAAGGAGTGTCACAGCCGCGATCTTCATATCCCAGAATTTCTGCAAATTCAGCAATAGTGGCCTCCTTAAGTGCACCTTGAGTCATCCAAGTGATTTTCCGAGCTCAGTTTGTTGAGAAGTGAGCAGTGGCATAAAACTGATCAATGAGAAGAGGATCATAATCGTGCTGGAATTCCATAATGGGGAGCAATCCAAGGTGAGAGCAGATTTCTTTAGCCTCAGCAAAATACTCAAGATGCTTGTTGAGATGGTCCATATCAATCGACAACTGCGGCACAACCATTTGAACAGTCTTCATAAGGACTTCATTGTACACGCGCTCTTGGAAGTCGTTGAAGAACAAACTCTCTTCCCTACCCTCATCACGGGCGCGGCCATAGGGATTATCAACCCTTAGGGAGTGGAACTCAGCATCAGATATATCAGACAGTAACTTTGGCCCTGATGGTCCTAAGTTTTAGCTCTTGGAGTGCCCCGAGGAAGGAGGACGAGGACGGGGAGCACTGCCACGACCAGCAGACCGCTTGGTGACCCCCCCACGACCACCTCGAGAGGCGGGAATCTTCATGCGACGGCTAGGCTGAGGCATGACTTCTTCTTCTTCAGACTTCGACTCTTCCTCTATAATCTCGTGACTTGCCTTGGAGCGTTTACGAGCACCCCTAGAACCACCTGCACCTGTGATAGCAAGAGGGAGAACAGCAGGGGGTAAGGGCACAAGAACCCAAAACAAACCAAAAAAATCCAAGCTTTAGCGAAGAGTTGTGGTCAGTTGGGATCGATACTACCGGAGCTGGGAAGCGGTAGTACCGCATGCGAGCAGTAGTACCAGAAAAATTTTCTGGCACTACCGGTCGGACGGATACTCACACAACCACAGTAGAGCACGGCCTGAAATCGCCCTCAAAACTTCCTAAATCAACGATTTTTCTGGGTAACGAGGAATGTTTGGTGGTACAACCTCAAAACAATTGACTTTCTTCAAGAATCTAAGGAAACCTAAACCCAATGAAGAAAACAAGAGTGAGAGGGAAAGGGGCGGCTGCACCGGAATCCATGGTGGTGGAGAAGGATTGGGAGCCTGCAAGGAGTCCGAATCCGATGAGGATCCGGCGAGAGGAGGGCTCAGCGGGGCTCCGGTGGCGTCAAGAGATCCGACGATGGCGGCGGTATGTTTGGGGAGCGGGGGGATAATGAGGCACTAAAGGGTGCCCCTCCCCCCACCCCCCCCCCCCCCCGCGCGACCCAACCTATACCAGAAAACACCGACCGGTAGTACCGATACAGAAACCGGTAGTACCAGCGACCAGTAGTACCGGACATACGACCGGTAGTACCGCTCCTGGAGAAGTTTCCAGTATTCGACCTGGGAACCAACCAGATCCGGTAGTACCGCTCATTGTCCGGTAGTATCGGTTACACCTGATTCCATAGCCAGGGACAACAGAGGGGTTCTTGTGCGGATTAGATAGGGTTTTTCGAGGAAGTAGTATGGCTTGGGTTGAGATAATCATACTATGTGAAGCACATGCACTCTGAAATAAGGATGAAAATATCAAAAACCAAAGGAGAGTGCATGAAACTAAGATCAACAAAGAATCAACAAATGACAAACACGAATAAGCGCCAACCCCTCGAATGTGAGAGGGCGGTGGCCTAGGCCACCATGTTTGAGTATACTCGGCTTGGCACCACGAAGATATATCTTGGGTCCATTACCGAAACTCATCATTTAAGCTCACATGTCACAAAATGATATTAAGAGAAATGATTTTTTATCGCTTCGGGCATAATGGGGGAGGGATGGTCCAATAAATTAGGACCGCACTCTCCCTATATCCATGCTTGCACCTAAACCAAATAAGGGTTAAGATATAGGTGAGTATGCAAGGTGATCAAGTCAAGCTCCTTGAATCTATGATATTTAGTTCATTCCTCAAATAGCTAAACCTTTCTTCATCAAGTGGCTTCGTGAATATGTCGGTAAGTTGGTCTTTGGTTGACACATAAGATAGATCAATATCACCTCGAGCAACATGATCTCTAATGAAGTGATGGCAAATCTCAATATGCTTTGTCCTTGTGTGATCCACCGGGTTGTATGCAATCTTGATAACACTTTCATTGTCACATAGAAGAGGCACTTTGTCACAATGGACACCGTATTCCTTTAAATTTTGCCTCATCCATAGCAATTGAGTGCAAGCACTAGAAGCTGCCACATACTCGGCTTCGGCGGTAGAGAGAGATATACAATTTTGCTTCTTGGAAGACCAACATACCAAGGACCTACCAAGAAATTGGCAAGCCCCGGATGTTGATTCTCTATCATCCTTATCACCAGCCTAATCCGAGTGCGTGTATCCCCAAAGAGCAAATGTTGACCCTCGAGGGTACCAAAGACCATAATGTGGGGGTATGAACCAAATATCGAAAGATTATCTTGACCACCATCAAATGGCTTTCTTTAGGAGCCGCTTGATATCTTGCACACACACCTACACTCAACACAATATCGGGTCTAGATGCATAAAGGTAAAGCAAAGAACCAATCAAAGATCGGTATACCTTTTGATCCACATCTTTACCATTTGGATTTTGTTCTAGATGAGTCTTTGTAGCCATGGGAGTAGGAGCTCCATTTAAATATTGCATATTGAATCTTTTGAGCATATCTTGAGTATACTTGGCTTGGTTGAAGAATGTCCCTCCTCTAACTTGCTTGATCTCAAAACCAAGGAATACCCTTAACTCCCCCATCATAGACATCCGAAACCTACTAGTCATAAGCTTTGAAAATTCATCATTAAAAGCTTTGTTAGATGAGCCAAATATAATATCATCAACATATATTTTGCATACAAAAATATCCCCATTGACCTTCTTCGTAAAAAGAGTGGGATCGATTTTCCCAACCTCAAATCCACGGTCAAACAACAACTCTCTAAGGTGCTCATACCACATGCATGGGGATTGTTTGAGCCCATAGAGCGCCTTATCAAGTTTGTAGACATGGTTTGGGAAGTTGGGATCCTCAAATCCGGGGGGGTTTCTTTACATACACCAACTCATTCAATGGACCATTGAGAAAGGCACTTTCTACATCCAGTTGTTGCAACTTAAAGTTATGATGTGCCGCATAAGCAATAAGGATACGGATGGACTCAAGGCAAGCCACAGGTGCATATGTCTCTCCATAATCAGTGCCTTCAATTTGAGAGAACCCTTGTGCAACAAATCTTGCCTTGTTCCTTACTATAATTCCATGCTCATCTTGCTTGTTCTTGAATATCCACTTCGTGCCTATAACATTGCGGCAATCCTTTGGCTTCTCAACTAACTTCCATGCTTTGTTTCTCTCAAAGTTGTTGAGCTCTTTGTGCATTTCTTCCAACCAATCCAAATCTTCAAGAGCTTCCCACACTTTCTTTGGTTCAATCATGGGGATGTGTGCTTGGTGTTCACTAAACCTATTCAATTATGCTCTTGTGGAAATGCCTCTCCTTAGGTCACCAACCACGTTTTCTAGAGAGTGGTCTCTTAACTCTATCATCCTATTCATTCTAGCTTCACGACGAGTGTGGATCTCCTTGTTGTTTCTTGGAGGAACCTATTCATCATTTTGGTCCTCGTCTTGACCATCATCTTGACCTTGATCATCACCAGAATCATTCTCTTCATTAAGAGTCAAAGATTGACCTTGGTCTTGATCTGGCACATTTCTAGCATTGAGTTGAGCTTTTCTTAAGGCATTTTGTATGGATCTTCCTTATGTAATTGACTTGGCACCACTTGACATTCTAGATATTGGAGACTCAAGCTCTTCCTCACTAGAGATGTCACCTTGATCAACATGTTGAGGGTCCATAGCTTGTCCTTGGCTTGGGCCATTGTCCTCCTCGGTGGATGGAGCTTGTTAATGATGTGAAGATGAGGGATCCACTTGAGTAGAGCATAGTTCTTCTCGATCTGCCATAAGGGGTTCCTCAATAGGGCGGATATATCCCACACCCATTCTTCCTATGGCATCCTGAGGCATTTCATCATCTGCATCACAAGCATCAACACGCCCCCCTTGGGGACTATCATATTCTTTGAAGGTCACACTACAAGATTCTATGACGGCTCCGGAGATCTTATCATAGATTCTATAAGTGTGAGATTCGAGACCATAGCCAACAAAAATACCCTCTAATGCTTTAGACTCGAATTTGGAAAAACAAACACCTTTTATGAGGTAGAAACACTTACAACCAAATACCCGGAAGTAAGATATGTTGGGCTTGTTACCGGTAAGTAGTTCATATGGAGTCTTGTTCAATTTTTTGCGGAGGTAGAGCCGGTTTGATGCATAGCAAGCGGTGGAGATGGCTTCGGCCCAAAAGTTGTATGGAGATTTAAACTCCGCCAACATGGTCCTTGCCATCTCAATAAGAGTCTGGTTATTCCTCTCGGCTACACCATTTTGTTGAGGGGTATATGCAGCGGAATATTGGTGTTTTATCCAAGGAAATCATTCAAGGTGTAGTTCTTGAACTCGGTGCCATTGTCGCTTCTTATTATCAACACGGGGACATTGTATTGACATTGAACCAAGTTGATGAAGTCAATGAAGGTCTTTTGGGTCTCACTTTTCAACTTGAAGAAATATACCCATGAGTATCTTGAAAAGTCATCAACAATCACCAAACAATATTTCTTCCCACCAAGACTTGCATGAGATGGAGGACCAAAGAGATCCACATCAAGGAGATCCAAGATCCTCGTTTACTTGATGCGGTTCTTTGGCTTGTGGGGAGCATCATGCATCTTTCCGAGAACGCAAGCCCTGCAAACACGATCTTTGGAAAGGAAAAATTTTCTTTTAGTCCAACAATATGGCCCTCCTTGTGGAGACTTTGCAAAGTTCTCATATTGACATGGGCTAGTCGGCAATGCCATTACCAACCCACATCGGCCTTTCCGAATAAGCACATCACACTTGTAGTGGTTTCCCCCCAAAAAGTCTACCACATACAAGTCATGTTCGACGTACCCAACAAAAGCGAACTTGAGAGACTTGCTCCACATGAGGACCAAATTATCATCATCAATAAAGACGGCAAAGCCCATCTTTCCAAGAGCACGGACTAAAAGTAAATTGTAACCAAGGGTCTCAACAAGCATGACGTCCACGAGTGTAATATCGTGGGCAACCACTACCTTGCCAAAACCCATTACCTTAGACTTTGACTTGTCGGCATATGTCACGGATATTTGATCATCATTTTGCCTTAATTCCTTGACAATAGACGAGCTTACGGTCATATGAATTGTGCAACCACTATCAAGTACCCACTTTGACCCTCCGGAAGCATATGTCTACAAAAGATCAAGCTAATTTTTAGGTACCCATTTTTCAATGGGTCCTCTTTTGTTAGCAACAAGGGTCTTGGGGACCCAAATAGACCAAGCAATATAACCATCATATGGGCCAACATATTGTGCATACACATCACCATAATAATCACGCATTAGAACATAGTGAGGGTTAGCACTTCCCGCAAAATCATCATAAGACATAGTTTTACCACTTGTGGTCTTACTATCCATAATGGCCTTGTTTTTCTCTTGTGCAGGCTTGGCCTTCTTCTTCTTGTTGTTCTTCTTCTTGGCTTTGGAGACAAAACCAATGCCCCCTTTCTCACCATTTGATCTTTTCTTACTCAAGAGGTCATCGATGGACTTGTTACCTTTTGGAAATGTGGCCTTAGCTAGCTCCCCCTTCAACCTAGCATTTTCTTCAAGAATAGTTGTACTACTAGAGGGAATGAAATTACTAGGTGAAGGAATATTGGTCAATTGAGTTTGAAGCTTTTCATGGGATTTTGTGGGTGACAAGAGTTCACTTTCCAATGCCTTGTGAGCCTTGTTAAGTAAACTAAAGTCCTCAGCAAGTTTTTCATGAACCATACCAAACTCAGTCTTGTCATTTTTAGCCCTTTTATATTTAGCAATAGCATGATCACGTTCCTTGATGAGTCTACTAACAACTATGTCATTGGACCCATCAAGCCCTTCAAGTTTTAGTTCAAGAGACATCCTAGTCTCTTGTTCTTCTTCTAGAGCATTATTTAGGGCTTCTATCTCAATCTTGTGTTCTCTCCCAAGTTTACATCTTACATCAAGAAGATCTTGTGTGTGGGAAAGTTGATATAAGACGTTCCCAAAATGCATCTTGGTCTCCCCTTGTAAGTTAGTCACAGACTCATCAAAAGCAACTAATTCCCTTTTTACTTCAAGAGACATCTCATCATCAATTTCAGCATTAGCTAAGGGAGTGGAGTGAGATGATGAGGATACCTCCGTTCCTCTTGCCATAAGGCAAGTGACGTGTTTGTTGGGAGTATTCTCATTTGGAGAATCAAAGAGGGAGAATGTCAGAGTAGAAGTAGTGGCTAGAGCAGCCACACCACTTGATGTTTCCTCTTCCTCGTCTTCATCATCTTCATGTCGGAGGAGAATTCTTCATGAGTGATCAATACAATTTCACCCTTCTTCTTATTGATTGGATTCTTCTTGATGAAGGGTTTCTTGTAAGGATCTTTGGAAGTTTTCTTTGGCACGAGGTTGCCACCATGATCTTCTCTTCTCTCAAAGGGACAACTGGCCATAAAGTGATTTCGATCGCCACAATTGTAACAAGTTCTCAATTTCGGGATATTGCCTCTTTGTCCATTGGGGTTGCTTCTTCGTAGCATATCCATCTTGTCCTTGGCGGGGTTCTTCCAGTAGTTGTTTGCATAGAAGGACATATATTGACCATGAAACATCTTGACATCATCGGGGTGGATCATGGATAGGCCTTCATCACTATCATCTCCATCCCTATGTTCCACAACTTTGGCCTTCAATGCAAGGTTGGCAACATTGCTCATTCCAAGGGCTCGAGCACGGGCATCTTTGGCATTCTTGGCGGCAACCTTGAAAGAGGCCATCTCTTGCATAACTTCATTGCAGGTCATGAGGTGGTAGTTATGTCTTCCTTGTAGGCTCTTCAAGTCGGTGGGCTCAAATGGCATGAGTGCACTCACATATTTCCTTTTTATCCAAGCATCATCCACATGTGAGGCACCCACATTTCTAAAAGTGGTGGCGGTGGATTTGAGCCTACGATACATGTCTTCATGATCTTCATCTTCCTTCATATAGAAGCCTTTGGCTTCATTGCTTAGTGCACCATACTGGTTCCTTCTCATGCTCTCATTCCCAACATACAACTCTGTGAGAGCATCCCAAGCTTCCTTGGCAGTGTTAAGGTGCTCAATGTGTGGGTAATCTTTTGTACCCAATCGTTGTTGTATCATGTGAAAGGCGGTGGCATTGAGTTGACTATTGACAACTTCTCTTCTTGTCAAGTTGTTGGGATCCCCAATAAAGAGTCCTTGTTCAATGATGTTTCATAACTCAATACAAGAGCTGCGCACATGATATTTCATTAGACATTGTCACTGAGAAAAAGTAGATGCATCTAGATTTTGTGGGTCTCCTCTATTGTTTATATGAGGGTGAGGAATTGGAGGGTCGGGGGAGTACCATGCATGAGAGTCATGGTTCTCTCCCTTCCCACCATCCCTTTTTGTGGAGGAATTAGTGTTGTCTTGATTACCCCCCACCACCATACTCTCGGGTGATACCGGGACATTCACCTTAGGTAATGCTGATGGAGGCTCCTCTTGAGGAGAAGGGGATGACGAGCCATCTTTATCTTTAATAAGTTGCTCAGGTATTTTTTTTATCTCACTGACCATGGAGGAGCTCAATCTTGTTTCCAAGTTTTTGAGATCATCCATGGTCACCGAGGTAGTCTCACCACCACCTTTCCCATCGTTGCTACCCATATACTCTTAGGCGGTAAAGCCCGAATAAAGATCCGAGGCTCGGATACCAATTGAAAGGATCGTATGGGCACCTAGAGGGGGGTGAATAGGTGCTACTTTAAATTTTCTTATTTTTCAAATTAGGGCTTGACAAGAAAGGTAAATTCTCTATATTATGCAACTAAGGTGAATTTACCAATATGTTAAACAAGTACCAACTAGCACAACACTAAGCAAGAACAAGTAAAGTAAAGTGTGGTAAAGGATAGAAGTAACCAAAGTGGTGGACGCGGAGACACAAGGATTTGTTTCCCGTAGTTCCTCCTTTTGAGGGGAAGTACGTCTACGTTTGGAGAGGGGGTGGTATCATACCACCTACGCCATGAAAGGCCTTCCTTGTTCTCTGATGAACCTCGCCCCGATTGGTTCGATTCACCTCTTCCACTATATCGGCAACCTTCAAGGTGGAAGCCGACACCTTTACAACTAGTTTGAGGCACACATCCACAACTTAATTGGAGGCTCCCAAATACAAGCAAGATGTCAAACAATCAAAGACAAACTTATAAGAACCAAATCTAGAACTAGAGTTTCCAAAGAAACACTAGAGAAAGGGGCCCTCCGCCCTCAAGTGAATGAGGGGGAAATGAAGATCTCTCTTGGTGAAGCAATAGATCAAGGGCTCCTTCTTCGATTCTCCAAAGATCAATGACTTTGGATAGTTGAGTGAATAGATCTTGGCGATTTGGTGGCTCAATGGAGGTGGTGTTCTTGAGTGAGACGAGCAACTACTCAAGGTAGGTGAAGGGTGCATTTATACCCCTTGGAGTGGATCTGCCCGTTGGGCATTAAATGCACCGGTACTACCGGTACTCAAGCGGTAGTACCGGACACAACCGGTACTACCGGACCAGGTACCGGAGATGCACCACACGGATGGGCAAGCCTCAGACACCCCCCGGAACCACATAGCGGTGCTACCGCTAAGAGGTAGTACCGGTCATGAGAAGCGGTACTACCGGTTTGGGCGGTAGTACCGGCTCCAGGTACCGGTTGGTACAGTGAGGAATGAAGAGCTCTTGTCCTCCCTCAGTGTTGCCCGGTACAGCCGAGCGGAACTACCGTGGACAAGCGGTAGTACCGCTTTGTTCAAGCAGTACTACCGGTTGGGGCGGTAGTGCCGTCCCGCGGTACCGGGTGGTACTGAGGGTTGGCGAGAGCTTCTCTTCCCTCGCAGATGCGACCGGTACAACTGAAGCGGTACTACCGGTGCTAAGCGGTAGTACCGGCTATGATTTGTTGTACTACCGGTCAGCACTGGCGCCTTTGGCAGGTGCCAAATGTGGGCAATTCATTTTTCGTGCCACAACTTTTAAATACCTGAGATACACTTAGCGTACAATTAAACCGATAGGTGTGTTATCATCAAACATCAAAATCATAAGAATAGGAAGTGCACTTTCAACGGCGTTCCTCATCAGGGATAGATGGTGGTGCGCCTCACCAATTATGGTGTTATTGTTTATATTTTTCTCCAAAAGTAGCTTAGCTGGTAAGTATAAATATATTATATATTAATTGCTTAACAATTACATAAAATATTCAATCTAAGGACATGAATAACATTGATAACTAAGAATAAAGTTGTTCACTTAGTACAAAATAATATACACGTATTTTCTAAAATGTTCATCGATTAGTAAAATCTCATGGGACCGAAAAAAGATGTTAAACGTAATTTAAGAAAATGCTCATGAGGTTTACAAAATGTTCATAGGTTTGGAAAATTCTCACATGTTTTAAAAAAGATATTCACGTAACTTCAAAAAATATTCATGGGTTTGAAAAATTGTTACTCTCAAATTATTCACGCGTTTGAAAAAATGGTCATCGGTCTTAAAATTCTCACGGGTTTAAAAAAAGATGTTATATAATTAAAAAGATATTCACATAACTTCAAAAAATATTTATGGGTTTGAAAAATTGTTAATCTCAAATTATTCGCGGGTTTGAAAAAAATGGTCATCGGTCTTAAAATTCTCGCGGGTTTGAAAAAGTATGTTATATAATTACAGAAATTGTTCAAACATATTCACTGGTCTGAAAAAAATTAATTGGTCTGTAAAATGTTCATCGGTTTGAAAAAATTATCTGTTGAAAAATGTCCATATCATTCATAAGACTACAGTATGTTCATGTGTTCCACAAAAAATATTCATAGATTTTTAATATAAAAAAGAAATAAGAGCATACAAAGAAAATAAGGAAAGAAAGGAAAAATAAAGCATGAACAAAATGAAAAATGAAAATAAAAGAAAGTAAAAGTTCAATGGAAAATGAAATATTTTTTTAATCAATGAAAAATGTAAGAAAAAAGTTAGAGGGACATTGTAAAATGAGAAGAAAGTAATAAAATAAAGATATATTAAAAAAGAAAAAAAAAAGATAGCATCTTTCAAAAAGAAATATGTTCATCCTCCGTTTGTGCTGCTCATGGTTTGTTCGGTTCGCTACCGCTGCATTGCGCATTTTTCGTTTGTTAACAAATGAGCAAATGTCACCTAGGAGAGAGAACGGCGCAGCAGAGCGCGAGGTCCATCTAGTATCCTTATATACACCACAGTTTTAAAGCTGCATTTGCCTGAGTTTAAAGCTGCATTTGCCTGAGCAGATAAATGTTACTCGTGAGAAGCACTGCAAAACAACACATCTGAAAACAACAGTACTTTATCTAGAAACCATTCATCTCCAAGAGATAGGTGCGTCTCTTCATGAGCGCCTTGGCCGCAAATCTGAACGGCCCATCGAATGCGCCTGAAACAAAAGCTTCAGTCTCCTTCCGACTGACATGACAACCACCAGTTCCACTTACATCGGCGGACGGCTTGATGACAACCAGGGTCGCACCCTGCAATGCCAAGCCACCAGGCAGCTCGAGGTACGGCGCGTACTTCAGCTTCATGCTGCAGGCCGGGACCTGCGTCCTGTTGGAGCACGCCGAGGCAGACAACTGGTTCTCCCTGAACTCCTTGAGCTGCTCCATGCCCATGGAAAGCGTCCCCTGCCCGTCGGCGTCCGCCAGAACCAAGCTTCTCAACGTCGGGTGGTCGTTGACGATGGACCGGAGAAGATAATGCCTCGTCGACGCGGCGATCAGGGAGCTGATAGTCCACACGACGCGGAGTTTCAGGCCGCCATTGGTGTAGAAAGACTCCGGCATGCTCCCGCCGTCCTCCGCCGCCGGCTCCTGCCCAGCAGCAGGCTTGCGATCGACCAGGGTGCCGCCGAGAATCACGCAGCTCTGGAGCGTGCTGCCGTACCTCGCCCGCCACTTCAGCAGCACCCCCGCCTCGGTCCCGACGTCCCCGGATGGGAGCTCCACCCGGAGGTTCCGGACATGGGAGAAGCCCCGCAGCACCTGCACGGGCGAGTGCGTGGCGAGGCGCGGGAACAGCGGCCTGCCCGCGCTGCGCATGCCGTGGAACGGCTTGGCGATCGTGAACAGCATCAGCTTCAGGAGATGGGAGAGGATGTGGCGGGGCTTCGGGGATGATGCCAGGTTGAGGGCGTCGTCGGCGTCGCCGTCGATGGCCACGACGCGGTCGATCTTGACGTAGACGTCGTGGACGAGCGGGACCAGCCCGTTGAGCCGCTTCGAGACGGCGGAGCAACGGCCCAGGGACCGCACGTCCTCCAGCTTGTTCAGGATCAGCAGGACGAGCGCGTCCGGCAGGCAATCCATCCGGTCCGGCTCCTGAGCCGGGTCCGCGTGGATTCGAGCCTTGGGATGCATTCTCCAAGTAAATTCTGCTATGAACTGGAGTGGCGAGTAAAAATTGTTTGAGCTAGCTTCGGCTCTTCGAATGACTCCCCGTCAAGTTGTGCCAATTTTCTGAAACGGAACAGCAGCAGCAGTAAGAACACAAAATTGACAGGGGAGAAGCTGAACTGAACAAACTAGCATGAGTTCCGAACTAGCATTCGTCACACAAACATGATGAATAAAATACCTGAGCTGAGCAAAGTGATAATACACATCAAACGCTCAACGGAATCTCTCCAATCAAAGAGGCGACATGAACAGAACAAGGGGGGAAAATCCTATTCAGCAAAGACCAAGACTCCACACTGCAGGACATGAATCAAGCTAACCCGACAAGGCCATACCTGAAGGGTTACCACGAGCGCAGCTAAGGACCGCCAAAACTCGGTCCGAAACGAAACTGGCCGTCCTCAAATCCGCAAGAACCCAGCCGGATCCCAACTCCGGCGAGCCCGCCCCTCGCGACCTCGATGGCGAATGCAACAGCTACAGCTCCCCACCGAGCACCCTGGAGCTTCGATTCGGGGGAGTCGCGGGCAGCGGCCGGATTCCACCGACGAAGTGGGGAGGACGAGCGTCCGCGGTCAGGACCGCGGAATGCTTGGGGAATTTTTGCTCCTGGGGAGGGTTTGTTTAGTGCGAGGAGAAGTGTGCCGCCCGCCCGCTCGCCACTCGCGCTGCCTGCTTTATGTATCGTCTCGAGGGAGGTAACGGTAACGGTGGCCTTGCAACTCTTGTGGAGCTGCGGTTGCCAGACTTTTTAACGGCGTTTTGGTGGATAGACTCGTATTGACCACCGCGTTGACCGGGTCAGTCGCGCGCACGCTACAATTTGCCCTGGTCGGCACGCTATTTTTTCACTTTGCACGGTACGGCAAATCAATCGAAAACCGAAAGTTATTTGACGGCACGCTTCAATGAGAAAGTTATTTGATGGCTCCAAATCACCCGGACGGTAAGTACTGAGCTTAGCATTTAGTTCGGGAGACCAACGGAAAATGTGGCCAACGTGCTACCACTTGATCCTTCCAATTACTACGTACTACATTTACAAGGTACTCTGTCAGTACCCGTCCGGACACGTAAGGCTCACACTTGAAGAAAGATGGTACAAACGCCACCATAATTTATTCAGCAAGTGTTCCCAAGGTCGGGTTAGGACCGTTGGATCCAACTGGCAATTCACGTATAAACCGTTGGATCCATAAAATTTCAGCGAATTTATGGGTCGGCTCGCAATAGCGTATAGAATCCGTAAATGGGTTGGCCCATATCGCAATTTTACGGGGCCCGTGTATAATTTATTGTGGCCGGTATAAGTAGTGGCTGTGGCGGAGGACGCGGGACAAAAACCTCATTTCCTCCGCCTCCTTCCTCGCGCCGCCGCACCCATTTCGAGCAACTCCGGCGAGTGATTTCGCGGCCTCCACCGCAAGATCAGCGCTCGGGTCGGGCTGGGGGAGGGTGGGTATGACAGGCCTCAAATGCCACGGAGGCAAAGACGAAGGCGGTGGTTGGCGGGGACGAATCGGCGAATGCGGCAGCTCCGGCGGTGGCGGTGGCAGGCGTGGCCACGACGCGAAGGTGTGGGCGGCGTGGATCCACTCCGTCGGCGCGAGGAGGCGCGCGGCGAAGAAGTGGACGAACCGCGGGGAGCGGCCACCACCATCGCTCGTCGAGTACGCGCCCAGCGGGCGGTACTACCACGAGCTTCCCAAGCTCGTCCACGCGCCGCCACCGCCAGGACTGATCTACCCCCGTGATGACGCCGAGGAGATCGTGGCGGCCATCCACGCCCGCGAAGCCGCGGAGCACACGACCAAGCGTCGTCGGCTGCAGTAGGGCCGCCGGAGGCCGAGGGGAAAAGTGCGGCCAAGCGCGACGGCCGGAGCTCCGTGTGATCTCCTCCGGGTAGTTAGGCGTAGTTTAGGGGTAGATTAGGAGTAGATTATTTTGCTAATGATGTAAATTATGCAAGAATCTGCAAAGTATCGCACTAATCGATCAAGAAATCTTTCCGCGTTTCTTAATTTAAAATATGAATTAAGTTTAGGGGTTGTGATCTGCGCGAATGATTTTGTACAAGCTAAATTGGAGAGCAGTGTCATTTACTCACATAATACGGGGTTCGCAGAGTACATGGACTGCTAGTATTGCTCTTAGGCTGGTCCTAGTGGTAGTATCATAAGATGTATCATGCATGCCAACTTGGCAAAAATCTGATGTGGCATCACAATTAATAAAGAGAGAGATGGTTAGAGTATCATAAGTAGATACCGTATCATAGCACGTAAAACTAGAAATCATAATGGTATGTAAATCTTGTACATATATTTTACATAGAGATTTTATAAAATAATAAATATATCACTACTATGATACTACATGATACAATGCACTAAAGACATAATATCATACGCTAGTATCATATATATGATACTATTATTATGATACTTCCACTATGACCAGCCTTAGGAAATTCATACTGCTAAGAGTTTTGGAGGATTCTAATTTTAACTTTTTAATAGAATTTGTTTAGTTTGTAGGATTGAAAACCATAGGGAATTTTTACAATCCTATAGTTTCTACTCTTTCACACAAATCATCATATTTTTTCTATAATGCACGCAAACAATTACTGATACAGATCTCGGTGTTAACATTTTCTGTAGGATTCCATGCGACGTGCCATGTCGATCCTATATATGTTTTCTCCTATTTCTGCATTTTTTTTAATTCCTGTAAACCGAGCATGCCCGCAAGGTATTTTCTTGCCTATCGTTGGACCATTCGGCTAAACACAAAGGCAAACATGTTCTATGTTACAATTGCGACAAGAAGATAACGAAGAACAAAAACGAAAACACAGTAAGGGGACACATATTTAACGTGGAAAAACCTCTCCAACAAAGAGAGAAAAATCACGGACGCAAGCCAGCGAAACTTCACTATATCAGGGAGTGTTTACAAACGCCGAGATTTTACAGATGCAACTCATCTCAACCGGTGGCTTACAAGGGGTTTATATATCGGTGGAAACCTAGGTCTTCGACGATCCGTACGATGGGCCTCGCTCCACTCGTCAGAAGTTGGCCTATACTTTGTAGAATTTGGATCAACATATAACAAACTCCACCTTGAGACAAATTCCTTCTTATAGCATCAACATCAACCATCTCCCTGAACAAACAAAGAAAATACTTTCGACGCCAATAGCCACTTGGGCTAATCAGTTAAACCAACTAAGTTCGAGCAAAGCTCAAACTTAGCAACAGGAACAGATTTAGTCATCATATCAGCAGGATTATTATGAGTGCTGATCTTGCATACCTTTAATTTATCTTGAGCAACAATGTCTCTAACAAAATGGTACCTGACATCAATGTGCTTAGTTCTCTCATGGAACATCTGATCTTTTGTAAGATATATGGCACTTTGACTGTCACAAAACAAAATAATGCAAGAATCATCTCCACAAAGCTCAGCAAACAAACCTTTCAACCAAACAGATTCTTTGCAAGCTTCAGCAATAGCCATGTATCCAGTTTCAGTAGTAGATTGTGCAACAACAGTCCGCAATGTAGCCTTTCAGCTAACAGCTCAACCACCAACATTAAACACATAACCTATGAGGGATCTTCTCTTATCCAAATCGGCAGCAAAATCAGAATCCACATAGCCAACGAGTCCCTCACCGGTTCTGCCAAACTTTAAACAAGCATTGGAAGTGCCAAGAAGGTACCTGAAAATCCACTAAATAGCCTTTTAATGTTCTTTACCAGGATTAGCCGTGTATCTACTTATCAAACTCATAGCATATGATAAATCAGGATGAGAACAAACCGTGGCATACATCAAAGAACCAACAGCACCAGAATATGGCACCTTTGACATGTACTCAATCTCTTCATCAGTAGTAGGACATTGAGAAACTGACAAATTAAAATGAGGAGCAATAGGAGTACTAACTAAGTTGGCACCATCCATATTAAAACAATGAAGAACTTTCTTAATGTAACTTTGCTGATTAAGAAATAACAAACCAGATTTTCTATCTCGGGTAATCTCCATACCTAAGATCTTCTTAGCAGCACCAAGATCCTTCATCTCAAACTCACTACTTAGGTGTCCTTCAAAGTAGTGATTTCTTTCATACCCTTGGCAGCAATTAACATATCATCAATATATAGCAGCAAGCATATAGGTGACCCAGCAACAAACTTGATATAAACACAACTATCATATTTAGACCTCTCAAAACCATGTGAGATCATAAATGAATCAAACCTTTTATACCACTGTCTTGGAGATTGCTTTAAGCCATAAAGAGACTTCTTTAATTTGCACACAAAATCCTCTTTACCAGCTACTATGAACCCTTCTGGTTGGTCCATGTATATTTCCTTATCAAGCTCTCCATGCAGAAAAGCAGTCTTGACATCTAACTGCTCAAGCTCAAGATCACGCATAGCCATAATACTAAAAAAAAGTACGAATGGAACTATGCTTCACAACTGGGGAGAACACATCATTATAATCAATATCTAGAATCTGGCTAAACTCTTTTGCTGCTAACCTTGCCTTGTACCTTGAAGGCTCTTTGAGAGACAAACCTTCCTTTTTCTTAAAGATCCACTTGCAGCGGACCGCCTTCTTTTGTTTAGACAAGCGCACAACATCCCATGTGCCATTTTTCTCAAGCGATTGCATCTCTTCTTGCATAGCAGAAACCCACTTCTCGCGGTCAACAGATGCAATGACTTCATTATATGTAGCAGGTTTAGAATCGTCCTCCACCTGTTCAGCACAACTCAAAGCATAATGAACAAGATTACACTCTTCAATTAAACGAGGACGAGGACCACAATTACACCTCGGTCTATCAGCAGCAATGGACTCGGATGGCTGCTGCAAAACAGTAGGTGAGTGCTGAACAACAATATCATCAATATTTTTTCTCATGTGTATCTTTAACGATAGCATCATTATCAACAGTTTTCTGCAGGTTCTCCACCTGCACACTAACTCCCTCCTCTCCAACAGCAACAGGAGAGATATCTGATGGCAAGCTACCATAATACATAACGGACTTATTGAAAACAACGTTTCTACTTAACAAAATCTTTTTAGTTTCGGGATTTCATAGTTTATATGCGTCGTCAAATAAATACCCCTCGTTCCCATCCCGACGGATGAAACCTGGCAAAACAATTGCCACAGTTTCATGGAAGGTATCGTCAGGAGTGGCTACCGATTACCCCGCGATGCTACGCCACCGAGATGATTGGCGGGCCTGGGCGCTCGCAACCTCACGGCAGGTCTGTACTATCTTTTCGTTTTGTGACGGTCGTACGTGGTACGCAAGGATGTCTCCACATCGTCAAGCACGCGCCGGTGCCACGCCCGAGCGATCGAAGGCCATCACACGCAGTCGTAGTGGCTGAAGTTTGTCCACATGTACGCAAATAGAGCTGCCACAAGAACGGCAGGGCAAAGTCACGGTGAAGACAACGTAGCGGCCGAAGCTTGCCGCATCGTTAGCCGCGACGCATGCAGCGCCGCGGAAAAAAGGGAAGTCGATGGGGAATAATCGGGAACAGGTCCGGTGGCTCCGGTGCTCCCCCGTCGACCCGAGGGCACGTGAACCACACAGCTAGCTCCACGAGCGTCACGGCGCCACAGGTGACAGGGTAGCTAGTAATTTTCGTCGTTTCCCGAGCGGCCGAACCTCGGAGATTGAGGGGATCCAGCCTCGCTTTCGTTCCCGGGGACCGGATCCCCGTCCACTATGCGCTTGCGGCCCGGCGAGAGTACTGTGGAAACATCGACGTGCGAACTGGCATTGCGGCATGCCACCCAACAAGCTGAACGTCCTTTCTGCTCAGTCGATCTTGCGCGGGTAATTTTTGTCCAAGATACGCACGCCTGGTAGTGTTCGACCCCCTCTATTCTTTGCCTTCCGTACAAACAAGTAGGATTAGATTAGCAGAGCCGCCGCCGCCGCAGAGGAAAGCGCAAGGTGCATTGTTTATGCCAGTCGGATTTCTTATAACAGGGAAAACTGTCCCGTCGGAGTAGTCGGCACGTAAGACGCACTACGTAGTACAGTATCAAACAACGAAGATTGTCCAGTCGGAGTAGTGTCACCGAGACGACGAGGTCGCCACTCGCCAGCACGCCGGCCGGGCATGGAAACGGCGGCTACTCCCCGCTCGCCTTGGGCGCGCACTATTTGGCGAGAGCGACCTCCGCCCCGACGCCACACAAGCTTCTCCGCGTCGCAGCTTGCGGGGGGCGCGCGCGTCGCTCCGCAAAGACGCTGCACTGCACATGCGCGGGCGCGCCTAACCAAACCCCAACGCCGGTTGGTGCCCAACGCCTCTCTGGCCCAGTGGCCCTGCTCTGATTGCAAAATAATTTGCTTAGCGGATTAAATGGATTATAATCAAGGCTCCTCGTTGATCTCACGCAGCACGCAACTCGCACCTGCAGATGCTTATCCATTTATGCATCCGCTGGTGTGTCAAGAATAATAATGCGCGTCCACTCCCTGTCAACTCATCCGATCAGCTCAGAGACTATGTTGGCAGCTTCCGTCCAGAAAATGAATAACGGAGAATTATTGCGAGAGCATGTTGCTGTCAGGAGTGCTCGCCTGCTCGGAATAAGAATGAAACGCTGCACATGTACTAGTACCATCCTAGTCACCATGTTTGGATAGACTGACAGCGAGATGATGCGTGGGTTCGCATGGGGGGCGTGACAGGCGAGTAGTAGGCTCTGTTATCTCAACTGCTTTTCTAGGTTGATGACCTTGTCCCGCGCAGGCACAGGGTTGCAGTGTTGTAGTTAAATTACTACTTCCAAGAGAATACATATAGAAGTGTGATGTAATGGTAACATATGTTTTGAACCATACGATAAAAAGCGTCTACATACACTTACTTCACAAAAGTTAAAACATCTTATATTTAAAAATGGATGGAGTAGGTAATAGATTCTGGATAGGGAGGGGGCTATTGCCCCCCTCCACCCCGTAAGGATCTTGGAGCTCATCGTCATAATTAGCAACTTTATGTTGAGCTCGGCTAGTCACATGTACCATCCTAGTCACCATTTTTGGATAGACTGACGTTGAGATGTGTGGGTTCGCATGGGGGCGTGACAGGCGAGTAGCCTTTGTTACCTCAACTGCTTTTTTGGGGTTGATGTATATGCCTCTGTTTAACCCTGTCTCGCACGTGCACACCGGCGACTGTTAAGACGACCAAAGCGTGCAATTGAGTTACTTCTTCCCGGGGGGATAACTCTACGATTTTGCCTGGTACAATTGGATTCATGTTCATGGCTTGTTTCTCTGTTGTACTACATAGACATACCTCTACGCATAGGTGGTCGTGGCCCTGCCCATAATGTAGGGCTATGTGTGTTCATCACCGGTGCTCCCTAGTCCTCTGCTTCAATATTGGTTTCTGTGGCGGCTCCTTGCGATCATCCATGTGTACCTAGATGGTCGCTCCACCGCTGCTACCTGCAACCACGTCGGTGTGGGCTGTGGCCACCATGGTCGGCAACAATATTTGGGGCAGGCCCTAGGGATAGAGGCATGGCCACGGAAAAATGATCCTAGAGTTAGGACTTAATTTGTTTGGTTGCCCACACGAGAGGTGAATGCATTTCCAACAGTTTCGACACGTTTGTTTGGTGTGTTGCTCGTGACATTTTTCTCTCGCTGGTACAAACAGAAGGCGTTTTGTTACATGTCTGCATGTGATAACCTCGTGCCAACTTTTATGAAGTTAGCGCATCTTCACCAGGCTGACCCATTCGGCCGCCCATACGGTCATTTTTTTTCCGTTTAGGTCGCGAATGTTTTTGGGTCGGAGTCCGGTCTGTCCGGTCGATCGCGTCCAGCGGCGTGACCCATTTGTCCGCGCTGGCGTTCATTGGCGGCATCGCTGGGCAAGGGATTGTCAGTCAGTTGAAACTGCCAAATTGATAAACCAAAAACACATATTGACTATCAAATAACATGGTAGACATACGCCAGGGCATCGCCAACAAGTGCCCAGTGGATCCGAAATGTATAAACTGGGCCAATATCATACACAAATGTCCAAAAAATGGCAGCTTCTCTGTCCAAAAAGTTGCATCCGTCGTCGCAATTGCCCTTCAGGCAACACGGGCCCTGATGGTCCGCTGCCTCTTTACAACCCAAACTATGCGATCGGGGTCGGCGATCCTATCCAGGTCGGTGAGAATGATGGCATTCTCCTCGTCCATGATCTTGGCTTCGGCCTCCTTGGCCTTTGCCTCTGCCTCTAGCACCCTAGACCTGGCCTCGGCCTCCTTGGCCTTCGCCTCTGCCTCCAGCACCCTACGGCCTCGGCCTCCTTGGCCTTGGCTTCGGCCTCCGTCGCCTTCGCCTCGATCTCCATTAGCCTAGCATTGGCGTTGGCCTCCTCCACCTCGACGGAACTCGTATGCAACTCGACAAAGGTCTTGACGACGGCCTCTTTCTCTTTGCACTGCCCTCATTCCTCTTGGCGATGGCCTCTTCCTTCTTCTCCAAGATCTTATTCAAGGTATCCTAGAATGCCAAGGAACCAGCCTGGCGGGCAAGGTCGTCCTTCATGGTCTTGTGGCTGCTAGGCCGGCTGGCAAGGTCGGCCTTCGTGGCCTTGTGGCCGCCAGGCCGGCGAGCACGGTCGGCAGTCCCATTGCCTGCAGAGTTAACGAAGCCTTCTTCATTATCATCGTTTAGGTCGACCATACCGCTCGTCGAAGCATTGGTCTTGCCCTTCTTCTTGTTGTCCATTTCTTTCAAAAGGGCATAACTAGTCTCCCATTTTATGTGTCCTTGATCAACGTCCAACAATGGCTCAACGAGAAGGCCTTGTTATCATTCACCGTCTTGAAGTGCTCCATTGCTTCCAAGACCTACACATATGGATGCCAACAATGGCTCAACGCAAATGCAAGACATCGACAAAGAGAGTAAGAGGTTTTACCATGTCAACCGGCTGCATGCTGCTTATTTTCCTTTTCATCACCATCTCGTAGGAGTGTAGGAGCCTTGGAACTTGCTACACTCGGCATGGGTGGTGCCCCACCGCTTGGAGAGGGAGAGATCGTTTCAATCGCTAAAGAAGGCATCCTTCCCGAAATTCCTATGCTCGTGATTGAACTTGCCCACCTTTTTTTCAATAGGCAAAGCCCTTTTGCTCGCCGCCGCATACTGGATCTTGTGAAATCTCCATCCATGCCTTCAATAAGAGCTTTTCCTTGATGGGGGTGTAGCCCGCGGTTCGTTGGGAGCAGTATACTGGCAATGGCGAAGAAATATGGCGACCATACCATGTCGTTGGCGGCCGACGGCTCGGCGAGCATTTCACCGAACAGGTTGATTGGCGTCGGCATATTCATGGCAGAGATGGACCGCCGCTTTGTCGACACCTCCGGGGTTGCGTCTGCGGTGGTTGGAGTGTGGTTCAGGTCTATGGCGGGGCCTCCCGCCTTCAATGACATCGTGTGGGGATGGTTGAACCAGGACAACGAGGCAAAGATCCTAGTGTGGCCTCCAAGAAAGGTCGTGTCCGGCCCTAGCTTCCTGGGCTGAGCTCGTGGCCGGCCGCTAGGCGTGGAAGTGAAGGAGCTGGTAGAGGACGTGTCGGATGTGGCCAGGCCGAGAAGAGAGACGGCGTCGACGAAAGCGGCAGTCATCGCCTCCTGCTTGATCATGTTGAAGGCGTGCTTGGCAGCACTCACTGCCAGCTCGTTGGCATCAACCTGTTCTGGTTGGCGAGGTAGTGCTCGTTCTCCTGCTGGCGCTTCTTCTCGAGCCTAGCAGCGACGAGTCGAGCTCTCTCCGCTACTCGCTAGCCAGCGCGCTTGTCTGATGGTGCCCAACACTTGTCGTGGGACGCTTCGTTGGAAACCCCAAGAGCAAGGTATGAAGCAGCACATCAGCAAGTTTCCCTCAATAAGAAACCGAGGTTATCGAACCAGTAGGAGGAAGGAAACGTCACACAGGTGTTGCTAGCAACGCGGAGACCTGCACAACACAAACACAATACTTTGCCCCAATGAATCAGTGAGGTTGTCAAGCTCACCGGTTTGATGTAACAAAGGATTAAACGTATGGTGTGGAAGGTAATGGTTTGCAGCAAGTAAACAAGTAACAGTGGAAGATGTATCAATGGTGAAGATTGGACCGGGGTCCATAGTTCACTAGAGGTGCTCTCCTTAGATAAACAACATGGCATGAAGGGAAACAAATTACAGCAGGGCAATTGACAGGAACTGAGCAAGGCATAACAATGCAATTACTAGTCAGAAAGATCCTATGAGATTCGATTGGGCAATACAACAAGATACATAGACCGCCATACAACTGCATCTATGACTAGAAGTCCACCTTCAGGTTATCATCCGAACCCCCTCCAGTATTAAGTTGCAAGCAACAGACAACTGCTTTAAGCAAAGTGTGTAAGGTAAACAGTCCACATGTTCCATGAACAAGAGACCATTGTTTTCTACCTAGTAGCAACATCACATCTACAACCGAAGAGATTATTGCCACTTCCCTTGGAAACTAGAGGCATGAACCCACTATCAAGCATAAATACCTCCTCTTGGAGTCACTAGCAACTACTTGGCCAAGATAGCTACTAACAACGGAGAGCATGCAAGATCACTGCGGTGACCCAGCATACCACTGCATGATGTAGTACACAATAGTCGTTGACATAACACCAATGAAACACCGTTCACTAGTATTACATCCCTTAGAGTAGTACAACAGAAACATAGCAGGTCCAAGACATGACTATAGGTTACAACTCAACTCTTTACACAAGATCCAGAGAACACTCTAGGTTAAAGAGAGAGAAAGAAACTTCTTACAAAGAAGAAGCAGAAATAAACAACTCCAAAACTATAATACTATTAAGATTAATATCTTAACTAATGGTCTGGCATTGCTGTTATTGCAATACACTACAGAAATTGGTTCTATGGCTAGAGATTCCATTCTTATCTAATCAGCGACTTCGTCTTCACTTGAGTTGCTGTATATGTTGACTTTCTTGACTTTATTGAAGAGCTTTAGCTTTTGATGATGATTCCAGAAGTATAACTTGATGTAGTCATCGTCTGTACTGGCTTTAGAATCTAGCAAGGGTTAAGAAGATACGTTGAGTACAAGCGTACTCAGCAAGTTCACTAGAAAAGGAGTGTTTGATGCACTATATCTACAGCCATAGACCATAGGTCATAGGCAATGCAAGTTTTCGTAAGCATTTCTCCAAAGGTTGCTTTTATTATGAAAATCTATGTCCATCAGGCTTCACGGGTTTACCAGAACTTTCATGGAGTTCCTTTCCCGCCGCGTTCGCAGCTCCTTCCCGGAACAGGGAGTAACAAGTTATAGTTCTTACACTCTGCAGAGGTGCGTCACTTTACCCATGAGAGACCTTAGGCTTTGTTGCACGGCCGGGATTATGTTACCGTTCAAACTTCCTTGGTTTGAGGCCCAACCTAAGATCCAAGCCAATCACTGCCCCCTTCGCGACCTCGCATGCCTCCTTGGTGTACAACATGCCCACATATTGAATTACGGCAATGGTTTGTACATACCGTTAGATGCCAGAACTATCATGGGACGTTGAGGGTTCCCACCCATATGCTGCATATCCTCTACGAATTACCAATTAATATGCACGCTACGAGTGATAACAGCCACGACCTGCACATCCGGCTTCATGAGAGAGGAAGAAGATACAACTGACTTCTCTGTCCCATTCCAAATCTCATGGTCAACGCTTAATATACGGCGCAAGAATCACTGGCGACATTGGTTACTAAATCCTAGGTGATATAGTCCTGAACAGTGGTATTCCAACTGCCAGAGTTAATAGATTAGCTGATCACCCTGGATCAGTAACCAATAGTTCACATTATTATCAAAAATAGTGTTTTGACCTTTTTCAAATGCAAGTGAAGTCAACACTTGATTTGCAAAATACTTTACAGAAAATAATCAAAATGACATGAGCAAGTGTGAACTTGCCTTTTGTGATTGCAAGATTATGCACTCACGGTCTTCGAGACGATATAAGATCCAATGTTTGAAATCTGCATCATTGGTCCGGTAAGGACTAATGTTTAAAGAGGCAATATGCTATTGTGCATAAGTAATGCTATGCATTTTGTAAAACTCCCAAACTGAATCCCCAATACTTTGAGTGAAGTGAGTTCAAGTGATTCTTTTCAGAGTTGGTTTATTTTCCAATTTTACTATTACAAGTAATGACCTTTATAAGGGACCTAAGTGTTAACAATCCAAAATATGTAAGTAAAGTATAAGATGATGTGATTATGGTGAATTGTCATGTGGTGACTATGATAAAAAATCCTTGGGATTGAGTTATTAAGAGTTGAAGAACTTATTATAAGATTGTTATTTGAGGTGACAAAGACAATAACATTTGAAGAAAAGATTCCTTTTATGATGTTTAAGCAATCTTCATTGTTAATCAAATGTGATCAATGCCTTCTGGTATTTGATTGATTAGTTTGGACTTGAGATGCATTATGTCTTAATTGAAATAGACCAAAGTTAACTATAAAAATATAAGTAGTGTATTAGACCTGATGTTTATAAGCTTTGAGACTAAAATTAACTTTAAAAGGGTAAGTAAACTTAAGATGTAATATGTTTTAATTATTCCCAAGTTTTAGATTTATGATAGGTATAATTAAGGTGTGGAATTATTCACTTTCTATTTAAGTGAATGATTAGATTAAATTTGTTTTGCTATTATGAAAATAATTTGTATTTATTTAATGGGAGCATAATTAGATGATCTTAGTAATTTGTTAGAATTTAAAGTTATGTTAATAATGATAAAGATATAATGATTGTTCATCATATTATATATATATGAGTAATACTCAATAAGATTTTTTTAAAGAATACTTTAAAGTTAAAAGTTTATACTTAAATTTGAGTATGAATTTAAGTTGTGAATTTGGGATTTAGTATTTAGACTTTAGTTACTCAAGGTTTTATAACAATTGTGATTATTTCTTACTTAAGAATTGTTTTTAAAGAATTTATAAAATAAGTAATAGATAAGGATTTATTATTTAAAATATTAAAGACTTTTTTTAATAATATATTTAATATTTTTCTAGTGTAATAGATTTATTCAAGACCTTAAAAATGAATTTTATTTATTTTTAAGTATTATCTTTATTTTTATAAAATTCATCAAAGAATTAAGTGTCTTTAAATATTTGTTTTATGTTTTAGTTTGTAAAACTCTAAGTTAGTATTTTTATAAAATAGTAAAGTTATTTTGATACACAATTTTTTTTATTTTTTTAGGGTTTTTGTTTTATTTTATAAAATTTCATTTAAAATGTAATGGTGTTAATAATTATTTTACTTTATATTTATTTTAAATAATTAAAAGTCTATTTATATTAGGTAGATATTATTTTTGTGGTCATTTTGATATAACATATGTATATTTTTTTAGGATTTGATATAACTTCATATGTATTGGAATGATTTTATATAGTTTATTTTATGGGAAAATAATTTAATAGTGGCAAGTAGTTGGGTTGTGGCCCAATTGGGTGTAAATAAATTTGGTCCAACGGACTGAGTTGGGCTTGGCCCAATAGGCTGGCCCAGTTCAGCCTAGGGTTACACAACCCACTCCAGGGTCCTCTCCTCCTCCTCGCACCTGAGTACACCCCGCACGCCCATGACCTTCTAGGCGCCGCCATGCCGTCGTTTGGCTCCGGCTGCTCCCGCCCTCTCCGGCGCCGGTAAGATGGGGCTTTGGTCCGCCGTGCTACGATCTACAACCTCCCTTTGCTCGATTTGTTCCTCCCTGCCTCTCGTGCACACTCGGTTGAAAACCCTAGCTCTGCCCTGGCACGACGGCTATCGACTCGGGCGGTGCTGTGATGTTCTCCGCGTGCTTCTGCCGCTGGTGAGACGGCTCGGCGCGGTGTAGGTGCCTCGGTGCCCACCGTGTCGCCGTGTCACTAGCCTCACCGATGACCTCTCTGCTTCCTCGTCTTGCTGAGCGAGGACCTCCGGGTAAGTGGGCATCTCTCTTCCCTCCTCTTTTCCACTATTAATTTTCAGATGTTTTCCTCTCTGCTAATATAAGATGTACTCTAGCAGTGGTTTGCGATGTTGTCCTATAAACAATTAGATGGTGTTGAATTACTAAATTTCCCTAAATGATTCTGGATTCTTAGTTTATATGTCTTGCTTACTGCAAAAATTAGAGTAGTTGGCCCTTTTAGTGAATACAATGACAGATGATTTTGCTCTGTGTTATTATATTGGTCATGCATGATTGTGTTTGTTGATCTATTGACTTACTTGTGGTGTTGTTTTAACTTGGATGATGGTGGTGCTAGCTTGTTAGCTATAGGAACTCTAGCTGATGTTTGATTTAAGTTGTAGTGCCCTTTCAGGTTTCATATTCTAGTGGAAATATGCTCAGATTTATTTATAAAGATTAGGCTATGGATTTTGGTGTGCTAGTGATCTCCTAATTATGAGATATAGGTGGTTATGCATTATTCTTAGTGTACTTGTACTAGTTGATTTTGCTAGCTCAAATATTGGTTCAATGTATAAGATTATACAATTTGGTAATATTCTTTTACTATAAATGGTTTCTTGTACTGTTTTGCATGTTCTAGTAGTTCTTGATGATGAACCAGTTGTAATTAAATATGTTAGCTGAATCTTGACTTTTCTGATTATGTTCTAGTTGTGGCTGTAGTTAAAATTATTGGTATGAGTAGATTCTCTACATAGAATTATATTGTGTGCCTTAGCAATATGCACACCCAGCTTTTCATGTGTACATGATGTTTCCCTAGGTTAATTGGATTTTTATTTCAAGAACAAGTCTAGATGAATTTAGTCTACCCATGATGTTTGAAATAGAAGTTTAAATGATCTCTAGTTATTTTATCTAGAGAGATGATTTAGATTAGCTTTGAATGACTTGTAAACCTGAGTTATTTCTGCTAACTTGTTCTGGTGGCATATGTTACCTGGAGGTTCTTGCTGTGGTGCATCCCTGTTGGAGTGTGCACAACAATTCTTCTTGTAGCATGATCTTGAGTAGATATGTGATTATATGTGGTTCAAGTGACCTCTTCTGATTGCCTAGAAACCATCTAGTTGCAAGTCAGTGGAATCTGGTTGCTTATACCATTTGCATAATTATGTGTGTGGCTATCAATCCTTGTGGGATATAACTTGACAAAAGCAGATGGTGTATTGGTACATAGGACCTGCCAATGATGTAAAGGCTGAAGTATTGCTTGACCTGTTTAATGATAAGGTGATCCAATAAATGATTCCTAAATACTTTGTTTGGGAAAATGATTTGTGGGTTTCAATAAAAAACATGATCTTGAGCTTGTACTCAAGAAACTATGTATCTGCTAGGTACAGAGGTGCTACCCTCTGGGAATGTGCCCTGTAACCTAGCAGCTGTGGTTATGTTTGTCTAGCAAAACTAGATATTAGGCTCATGATGTTGGTATGAAGCCAAATATCTCAGGGATGGTACTTACATAATATTTTATGTGGATCTGAGAGTTTTCTCTTTTCTAAATCTCCTCGTAGATACATGATTGAGATCAGATACTATGATTGACTCACGAGGAGGAAGTTCTTGACCCAGCCTATGATGCATAGGCCGAGGCACCATTATTTGATTTAGAAGAACAGATTTTTTATTGTTGCCTTCTTTTTGGTCTCAGTGTGATCTAGACATGCCACTTGCATGCTAGTCTGAGAGAATCTTGCCCTCTAATCCTCCTAGATGAAAATATAGTTGAAGGGTAGATGGAGCTGATAGATGTGTATAGTTTCCCTTGTGTTCCTAGATCTGTGTACAAGATATATGAACAGATGCTACATGATCTAATGGTTTCTTCTGGTAATTCTTACCTACTGTTGGTGAGTAGACAGATAAGCTTGCAAAGGGGCTGCTGATGATCTTGTGGGAGTTTTGGTGTTGCTTTAGATCACCTGCTGTATCTTGTTCTTGTAACCTTCATCTCCTAGCTCCTTTTTGGCTGCTTTCTTGATCTACTCCTCCTTGTCCTAACTATTGGATGGCTTCTTGAAGCAACCATAGTGCATGGGATGTGGTTGTGATGCATTGGAAAGGTTTTAGTGCTGAAACTAGTGCTCTAGAATTGTGGATATGGACTGGTTATGCTAGCTACGGCTGTGCTCTTTCTATATGTGGTGCTCTCTTGTGGTGTTGACAGCACAGAGCTGTGCATGTGTTGTGTAAGCTGCTAGCTTGCTGGACCTTGTCCTGGTGTAGGTTTTAGTGCTGAGATCTTTACCATGTTGATCAGCTCAACTGACTTGACCTTATCCTAAGATAAGCTTTATTTTTGGTGTTGCCAAGTGGAATATTAACTATATGCTAATGATTCTCAAGGCTGAAGCCTAAATTTGATAAGAACAGATCCTATGTGGCCCCTTTACCCCATACTCAATGATGAGATTAGCATAGCAACACTATGCCAGACTGAGAGTAGCATTCATCTCAAACAATTCTCTTTATTTTATTCTTTTTCTTTTGTTTTGTTATCTTTTGTGCTGTTTTGCAGGGACAAAGGAATAAGAAGAAAAGAAGATACCAGAGATGAATTAGGAATTTGAGTTTAGAAATAGTTTTAGGGTTTTACTTTATTCTTTTGTAATTTACCCTTTTATTTATTTTTTTGAGGTGGAAAGTATTGTAATTTCAATATAATTGTAATAAAGAAATTATTTTTATTCTTAGTACTTGTAATTTTCTTTATCCATTTTGTAAACTTTGTATTATTCTAATTGTAATAAAGTAAATGCTTTATTTTATTTCATTTCTAAATTGTACTAGTTACTAATTGTTGGACCTCTTATACACTTGTATTCTTAAATATTATGTAATATTTATTGTTTCTAAAATAATAATTCCAAATTATTGTATAATTTAAATGTATTGTGAATGTGATCATATCTATTTGTTTATTCAAGAATTTTACCATTCCAATTCTATTATTAATTCTTTTAAATTTTCTTTTGAATTTAAATAAAGTATTTGAATATTTAACTCAAACTGTTTTCCCTCAAACATGAACATTCAGTAGAGGTCATGTCAAAATCCATCGCACTTGCTATATTGTTTCCTTTAGAACAAGAGAGACCTCAATCCCTCTACAGCTCTTTTGGTTTTGCGCGAAAATTCCCCGGATTTTCTTATGCATGAATGCAATGCACAACCATGTGTCCTCTTTATTTCTAGGGCTAATCCTGGGATGTTACAATCACAAACAACACAGACATGATAGAATCATAAAGACAAAACCATTAATCAAACCAACATAATAATCTCAATATCCATCGGATCCCCGCAAACACAACATGCATGATTACAAATAGATTAGATCTTGATCATGAACAGAGCTCACAAGATCTATACATGAAAGCACAAATGAGGAGATACAACCATCTAGATACTACATGGACCCATAGTCCAAGGTGGAACTACTCATGCATCATACCGGAGAGAAGGACTCCGGGATGATCTCCCCTCCGGCAGGGTTCCGGGAAGAACTTTAGATCCCTCTGATCTAGGGACGATGGTGGCGATGGCTACAGACGGTTTCATGGATATTTGATCGGGTGCTTAGGGTTTCTGCATCGGGGGCTTATTATAGGCGAAGGGGGAGGCCGAGGCGGCGGCCAGGGGCCCCACACCCCTCCCAGGCACGGGTCAGGGCCCACCCGCGCCTAGGGTGGGTCTGGCCACCCTGGCTTGCCTCTCCGACTCCCCTCTGGACTTCTTGTTCCCCACGGAAAGTCATTGACTTTGACGTTTGTCCCGTCCAATTCCGAGAATATTTCTTTACTAATTTTTCTGAAACCAAAAACAGCAGAAAACAGGCATCTGGCACTTTTGCAACTTGTTAATAGGTTAGTACCAGAAAACATGTAAAAATCACCTCAAAGTGTAGACAAGTAAAGCAAAGTAGATACTAAACAAGCATGGAGCATCAAAAATTATAGATACGTTTCCGACGTATCAACATCCCCAAGCTTAACTCCTGCTCGTCCTCGAGTAGGTAAGTGATAAACATAATAATTTTTGAGGTGACATGCACCCTCACAATAAAGTTCCAACCATTTGCAAGAATTGAAAGCTGGGATCAAAGAACTCTAAACATGTTCATGAAAGATGGAGTTCTAACAATAGGACATAGTGACTATGCATGCAACATGAAATACTACAAACAAAGATCATGAATAACATGCATTGAAAAATGTTTGTTTGTTTCACATACATAAAACATAGCATAGTGGAAATCAATTTGTCCCTCATAGAGTAGAAAATAGATGCATAGGACACCTTCAAAGTTCACAAGGGTGACTAGAAACAAATAGCACAAGAACAAGTAATATCACAATATGCATCAATCAATAAGCTTTGGGACACTGCACATAGAATGACAACTATGCTCTCTTAATGGTGCCTAAAGGTAGAAAGTGGAGACTCAATAGTGGTGGAAGAAATGCCTTTTTGTAAAGGAAGCAGGGGTTACAAGTTTCAAAAAGAGCTTCCAAAAATTATGGTACTTGTTAGCTTTCAGCCCTCATTGCCCCTATCATAAGCATCTTGAAGTGATTAAAGTTAAAGTGACAAAGATGTAGTATATGCTTGACGAAGTATAAGTTGGCAATCTCAAGTCCCTTGAATACGAGGGACACACCTCATGCATACTCAACTTCAGTCACAGGTAAGTTCTTGTCATTGTAAGTATTTGCATATCATTGAGAACCACCAACGGGGTACCCCTTTCACATGGTATAGGAGCTTTCCCATAACCAAAATGACAAGGCATGCATGCAATGAGCATCTCAGCGATCTTTTTATTTACTATATGCATAGCTTTTTATTGAGGATGCTTCATAGATAGCTCACTATGGTGATGCTGCAAGTTTCCACCATGGTTAGGCATAGCTTAGGCTAGCGTCCCAGGCGTTTCTCTAACACAGGATACAAACTCCATGGTCTTACAAGTTCCCTCTTTATTTCACACCGGTGACATCCATAGACAAAAGAACATGATATCAATTGAGTACAACAAGGTACAAGTGCAATGTTGTAAATGTTCCCCATGACAGCACGGTTCTGCTAATTCCAACTTATATGTGCAAGCATATACAACAAAGTTGTCACAATGGTTCAAGTTTATTAGGAGCAAAGAATAAAGTGTGCAATCAAGTTTGTGATGGCTTTAATCACTAAGTTTTCACATAACAAAATAGTTTTTAATTGGAAGATAGATGAAAACAAGAATATACTTTGGAATGGTGTAACACACCATGCATAGGAATTTATATTGGACACTTTTGAATAACTTGGTTTCTTGGGAGTTGGAAGCATGAGTAGAACTTACTCATACAAGTGGAGGCTAGCAAAAGACTGGGAGCAACCAACTAAGAGAGCAGTAATGGCCATAATCATGCACAGCAACAAACAATTACTAATCAAAGCAAATAGTGGTACTACAAGTCAAGGACTAAATGATCATAGAGGATAATGGTGACTTGTCATAGTTATAACATGGTGTGAGCATGTGCCAAGTCAACCTAAGCAAAGCATCAAAGGAGAATACCACAATACTATGCTTTTGCATGCTAAAACAACACATAATTTCTTCAAGGCACACTAAGCAATCCCAATTGTTTGGAACAAGACATGCTACAGCAATAATCACTAAGCATAATGCCAAAACAACACCTAGCATGTCATGCTAAAGTCTAAGTCACAGTCAATGCAAGCTCCTCTTGCACTTCAAGCAAGAACTTACTACTACTTTCCAACACCAAGCAAACTTATTTGCAAAACAACACAACGAGAAGGGGGGTCCAAAATACTTTATTTACGCAAACTAAACAACCTAAGCAAAGCAAACTAAAACTAAGACGCTCCAAGAATAACACAACTATGCATGAAACAATAATAACAAAGTGTCTAGACAGACCTAGGCTTTTTATTGATGAAGAAGGGGATGCCTTGGGCATCCCCAAGCTTTGACGCTTGTACCTCTTGGATATTTCTTGGGGTGACACCGGGGTGGCATCCCCAAGCTTGAGCTTTTGTCCATTATTCATCTCATTGCGTCATTCTCTCTCTACACCTGAAATTTTTCCTTCATACAAAACTTGACACAATCTTCATTAGCAACATTAGTGTGTTCAAAAGATATTAGACCTCTGGCAAAGCTTTGGAACAACAAGGATTTTCACTAAAAACACAATCTAATGTAGTTATTCCTTCAAAAAAGCTCAATTTCCCAAAAATAACTCAAAAAGGAATCAATAAGAAGCAAATGCAAATAATGGCAGAAATATGTCAAAACAGACCAGCAGGTAGAAACCAATTTTTTCGAACATCTTCTGTTGCTCAAATAAAAAAGTGTTGAACTAACGAAAGGTAGCTAACATACTGGGGGATGTATTCGTAAATTTTGAGCATAATCCGATTTACAGATACTCCTCACGATTGTTTTGGTGGAGGACAGAAATCTGTTTCAGGACATCAACTCCCGAAATCTTACTTCCCTCTCATTAGAGGTCATTCTTGGCACAAAAAGCAAACAAAAAGGATAAGGAGAGGTCATTACTGAAGTAATAACTTCCAAGACTCAAGGAAACTCTTGGGTTATCTCCAAACAAGTACTTTTCTTTAACGCCTTTAAGTTAGGCACAAGAAGCAAGAAGAATCAAGTATTTTCAAATGAAGAAGCATCCTTCTTGTTCTTTTCTTTCTTACCTTTCTTCTTTTCTTTAGGGAAGATATGATTGCTTACCGGAGGAGCAAAATGCATGATGCCTTTTCCCACATCTATCACTGCCCCAAGGTGTTTCAGTAGAGATCTTCCAAGTGTGATCTGTCCCTTGCCTACACATTCAATAACAAGATAATCAGTAGTCACCATTTTCCCTGAGATTTTTGTAAACACACCTTCAGCTATTCCAATGGGTAATATAGTGGCATTGTTGGTAAGAGAGATTTCCTCTCCTCCTTCAATAAGCCCCCAAAGACTCAAGGAATCATAAATATCTTTAGGCATGAGACAAAATTCAGACATGATATCACAACGAGCATCAAAAAGTGTAGTGTTTATTGAGACTTTGATTGTGGGAAACCACTTTGAAGGCTCGGAATTTATAGGAACATAATCATGATAATCCCTAAGTGTGTGATATCAACTATTGATAGCAGCAATACCGGTCTCAAGTGTGTTCAACCTAGCAAAAATATTTGTGAAAGAAGAATCATACTTGCCAGGTGTACCGTAAATCATGATTAATTTCCTTATGGCATCAAAAGCTTCATCCTCAGTACATAGCAAAAAATCTTTCTCAACCACAGCATCCAAAGCATATCTATAACGAAGATCAATACCGCGGTAAAAACTATCAATAACCAAGCTAAGGCTCACCTTAGGCTCAGTTTCCCTCTGGAAAGCAGAGATTCTAGACCAAGCTTCTTTAGAACTTTCTTCACTTTTTTGCTTAAAAGTGGAGATTTCTACCATAGGGGAAATAAAGGTTGGTCCAAAACCAGACATGGTAGCAACTAGAGTAGGAACTAATTTTTTTGTGTTTTTGAATAAAGAAAGCAAACCAAACTAGACTATTTGTTTGGGTTTTTTGAAAAGAGGCAAACAAAAACAAGCAAAAGAGACAAAGCAAACTAAAAACAAAGTAAAGAGAAAGGAAGTGAAGGACTCCGCTAGTGAAGACGTCCTTAGCCTCCCCGGCAACGGCGCCAGAAAATAGCTTGATGGTGCCCAGCACTTGTCGTGGGACGCTTCGTTGGAAACCCCAAGAGCAAGGTATGAAGCAGCACAACAGCAAGTTTCCCTCAGTAAGAAACCGAGGTTATCGAACCAGTAGGAGGAAGGAAACATCACACAGGTGTTGCTAGCAACGTGGAGACCTGCACAACACAAACTCAAGACTTTGCCCCAACGAATCAGTGAGGTTGTCAAGCACACCGGTTTGTTGTAACAAAGGATTAAACATATGTTGTGAAAGGTAATGGTTTGCAGCAAGTAAACAAGTAACAGTGGAAGATGTATCAATGGTAAAGATTGGACCAGGGTCCATAGTTCACTAGAGGTGCTCTCGTTAGATAAACAACATGGCATGAAGGGTAAACAAATTACAGCAGGGCAATTGACAGGAACTGAGCAAGGCATAACAATGCAATTACTAGTCACAAAGATCCTATGAGATTCGATTGGGCAATACAACAAGATCTCTAGACCGCCATCCAACTGCATCTATAACTAGAAGTCCACCTTCAGGTTATCATCCGAACCCCCTCTAGTATTAAGTTGCAAGCAACAGACAACTGCTTTAAGCAAAGTGTGTAAGGTAAACAGTCCACATGTTCCATGAACAAGAGACCATTGTTTTCTCCCTAGTAGCAACAGCACATCTACAACCGAATAGATTATTGTCACTTCCCTTGGAAACTAGAGGCATGAACCCACTATCGAGCATAAATACCTCCTGTTGGAGTCACTAGCAACTACTTGGCTAAGATAGCTACTAACAATGGAGAGCATGCAAGATCACAAACAACCCAGACATGATAGAATCATAAAGACCAAACCATTAATCAAACCAACATAATAATCTCAATATCCATCGGATCCCTTCAAACACAACATGCATGATTACAAATAGATTAGATCTTGATCATGAACGGAGCTCACAAGATCTATACATGAAAGTACAAAGGAGGAGATACAACCATCTAACTACTACATGGACCCATAGTCCAAGGTGGAACTACTCACGCATCATACCGGAGAGAAGGACTCCCGGATGATCTTGTAGGGTTCGCAGCATAGAAAACAAAAAATTCCTATGATGGGAAAAACTATGTACCAAGATCTATCTAATAGATACAAGAAACGGACGGATGTATATTCATAGAGAAAATACCCTTGAAGACCGACAAAGATTAACGAGTTCAAACTCGTGGTTGATGTAGACGATCTCTTGCCGATCTCAAGATCGAGAGGAAGTCCTAGCGCCGCAAAACAGCGGCGCATCCGTGCTCGCACACACGTACGAGACACCGAGCAACCTCCGCCTCCTCGCTCCAGCGATGTAGCGGAAGCACAACTCTTTAATTGCCGAATAGCCACCAGGAACATGTATCTCGCTAGTCCGAGACCATGGGGATAAATACTAGAGGGGGAGAGAGATCCTTCACGAGGAGGTGTGAGTGAGAGAGAGGGAGGGGGGATCCTTTTATAGGGAGAGGGGGCACCCAAGGGTCCATGCACCCAGCCATGGGGCTGCCCCCTCCCCTCCTTTCATTCATGTGGGTGGACACTCCACTCACATAAAAGCCTTTCAATTTCCTCCACTCAAAAACCCACTCAAATTCCCATTAAATTTCCACCAAATTTAATGCAAACTCTCATTAAATAAAACTCATTTTATTTATTCAGAATTTTATCAATTACTTTAATCACAAACATTCTCATATAAAACCCCTGATAGTATTTCATTTCACATGCAAAAAACTTTCTACAATTTCACCCGAAAACCCGTTTCGGTATCTAGTGAAATAAATTCCTGCGCTTGTTATTCTTTCCGGCATGAAACTTTTGCTCCAATTGGATGTCGGTATATCTTAAGTGTGCCACCCTATGGTTCGCGAATAAAGCGGACATGATCGAGACCCTTCTTCGATAAATAATCAGAAGCGGGATCTGGAGACCCATACTGACTCCCACACATTCAACGATGACTTTCTTGTGATCGTTGGAACCTTTTACGCTAGTATCTTAATCCTTTTGTTTCACGATATATTACATGTACGAGATTCGATCATCGGTATCTCCATACCTAGTTTGATATCGTTACTGACATGTACTCTTTTCTCGTTCCCGTGATATAACATTCTAGTGATCAAATCACTTGCTTGCAAGCTAATTAATGTGATATCACCGAGAGGGCCCAGAGCATATCTATCTGTCATCAGGATGAACAAATTCCACTCTCGATCCATGGGCCTCAACATAACACTTTAGTAGTTCTGAACCCATCTTTATAATCACCCAGTTACGATGTGACATTTGATGTTATCAAGAAACTCTTTCGGTGTTAGTGATTGACATGATCTCATGGTCTAAGGATTAGGATCACTTCGTAAGTTTTTATAGCAATATAAAATCAATGACTTTGATCGTAATGCTATACTTCAGATGAATGTTCATCACATCATTCCAACAATGTTGTGACCTCGTTATTAACAACATCCAATGTCCATGATCATGAAACCTTTGATCATCTTGTTAATCAATGTGCTAGTTTATAAGAGATGCATATTTAGGAACTTCCTTTTTGTTTATTAATCACACGTGTATTAACGTTTCCATATTAATACAATTATAGCATGTAAAATAAACTTTTATCATAAACAAGGAATACGATAATAACCACTTTATTATTGCCTCTCGGGCATATTCCCTTCAGTCTCCCACTTGCACTAGAGACAATAATCTAGTTTGAAAACTTTGCGTATTGAACACCTATGACTTAATGGTGTTCCATATACGCAATTGCAAGTGGTTAACATAATCTACGGATCTAACACTTTCAGGTCCGTGTGTATTTGCATGTATTTGCGTCTTCACGCATCACTCATTCTCCAATGAGATGGCATTGTATAAATTTAGTATTTTTGTGAGACCTTTAGTTCCTTGGGGTTAAATCATGTCGATACTATTGTCGTACAATATATATTTAGTGTTAGCCCGTTGCGAACCACACCTTAGTTTGATAACAAACTACTTGACACAAATGCCCTCCTTTGCTGCTACTATAGTAGTCATATACTTAGCCTTTTTTTTGTAGTACTCGTCACAATGTCTTAACTTTGGAATTCATACAAATCCATCATGGAAACTTTCTTTCCATTTCATTGTGCCACCTATAGTTTAAATTAAGGTAAACTTAATTTGTATATTGTGACAAAACTAGTATCAATGTAACACTTTACAATGAACTATTTGTAATTGTTTGTCACCTCTACACAAATATATTCTTAGTTCTTCCAAAATATCATAAGAATATCCTTAATATCGTCCAATGATCATTTTATGATTCATTCTGGTATATGCTCATAACACTTAGAGCATAGGACATATCTGCATGTGTACATATCATGGTATGATTGATCAAAACATTCTTGTGATTTCACTCATCAAGTGTCAAAACACTTGAATCTTGTTTCACTTATCAAGTGTCGGTACATTTGAATCTTGATTCATTCCTTTCCATGTGACAAGAACCTTTTCTTGTTGTTTCTATATTGAACTCCTTCAATATCTCATATATGTATGTTTGGCATAACCTATTAGCGTCACAGTCTATCCATGTAGACATTCATGCTAAATATTCGGGTTTTGCCTAAGTCTTTCATCGAAATGAAATTATTAACCTTTGTCAATAAAAATTACATCATTTCCAATAAACAAGATGTCCTCCACATAATGTATTAGAAATATGTCTCAGCGCTCCCACTTAATTTCTTGCAAATGCAAGCATCTTCATCGTCTCGAGATGAAAACTCATTTTTCATCACGGTGAAGATTCCAACTCCGCGATGCTTACTTCAACCATTGAAGTTTGCATTCCCTTTTAACATCCTTTGAATTTAACAAAACCCTTTTAACCATGTCTTGTACACGTTCTAGGTAACCATTCTATTAAAAGAATTTTGTTTTGTTTACTCATCTACCATATACCAAATTATATGTAGTGGTTGCTACTTTAATCCGTCCAGACTAAATATTGCTATGAAAGATCAAATCTTTTCATAGTCAGCTCCTTGAACATTTTCATAAAATACTTTCCCGACATGTCGATTATTTCATAGATGTGAAACATCCATGTGTGTTTCTTTATAGATCCAAAAACGACCGATAGGTTTTTACACCTTTCCGGAGGGTCTTCCAAGTTCAAAACTTGATTTCTCGTATATGGAACTATCACGGATTTTATGGCTTCAAGCCATTTGACGGAGTCAGGGTCCATCATCGCTTCTTTGCATGTAGTCGGTTCATCATTGTCAAACAACAATGATTTACTCTCAAATCTCAGCATTTGATTATTTATCCGACCTACTATGTTCAATAGGAACTTAGATCTTCGTGACCACAACCTTTGAGGAACATAAGCTATGAGCATTATGTCTGCCCCCGGAACGATTTCCAGTGCTGCGCAACTTAGCACATTTAGCTAAGGTTCATTAACCTTATCAAAGTTCTATTGTCCTCCCACTTAACTTTTATGAAAAAATCCTTTTTCAAAAAACTTCACGTTTCAAGCGACAAACCCTTTTGTCCTTGGTGTTATGGAGGAATACCCAATGGTTATTCGAAATAACCTACAAAGACATGCTCATCCGACTTTGGTTGTAAACATCTTACTTATGCTTAGCATACCAAAATTTAAGAAAGGACAACTTGGGTTTTAACCATAACTCATATGGTGCCATTTCAACGGATCAAGATGGAGCTCTTTTCAGTGTAAAAGTGGTAGTCTCTAAAGCTTTAATCTTTTAAAACATAATGGCAGTTTTATAAATAACACCTTTGATCCAACCATGTCAAACAAGGCTTCATTACAAATCTCAAACACTCCATATTCCTACGGTGTTTCAGTAGATGCAAATCTAGGTGTTTTGCTAAACCTGCAACTCAAATAAATCCCTTTATGATAAAATCATAAATTATTTATTTTCTTGTTATACTTTCAACTCAAATAAATCCCTTTATGATAAAATCATAAATCATTTATTTTCTTGTTATAATGATTTTCCACTTCATCTTGAAAGTCTTTGAAACGTTTTTCAAATATTTCATACTACTTTCTCATTAAGTGAACATTCACTCAAATTTACGAAGAAAGCATATGAAGTTGAAATCCATCGCTTACGACTATACATAATGGACTACATACATCGATATGTATAAATGCCAATATTTTAGTCATTCGTTCTTCTTTGGCCTTTGAATGAAGTTTTAATTATCCCGAGGAAAGTCTCACAAGCGTCACTTAATCAAATCAAAGACTCCAAAAATCCATGAATATGGAGATTCTTCATGTTTTATTTCCAATATAATTTAAACGTCGATGTCACTTTGTAAGTGATCTTTTAATCATTTGTCTTACGACATTTTAGCATTAGTTTTTATGGATGTGATTTATCCAACTAGATTTGTAAATCACCCATCTTATATGGAATATGGTAATTATTTGAACAATATTTGTTCTCATAATACCTGATTTAAATAACTTTTATTTAAAACAAATCTTGAAGGCAAGCTTTGATGTCAACGAGAAATACAAACAACGGTTTGTTTGTTTTCGATAAACATCATCACATATTCTCTTGCTAGTTACTTAGGCCATTGTGGTTCATGAATTGCGTCGTTCTGTATGAAATTTCATACCAACCAATTCGGTATCCAATACCCAAGAACCACATTGTTTAACAAGCAAATAATACAACCATAACATGTATATCTTCCATATACCTAAATTGGATATTTCCAATCTATTATTTTCTGCCAAATATATTGTATAGATTCTCTTTCAGCATTTCATTTTCCTTTTAAAAGAATATGTCAACATCAACAGTGGCGTCATATACATGACACATAGTCCAAAGCGTGTATATTCAAATAATAATACCTTTAGACTCACACTTTGAAGTAGATCACCATCATCAAATGATCGGCGTTCTTTCAAAATCCATTCTTTAGTAATCTTTTAGTGTAGTAAACACTTTACATACATCTTCTGTTCATCCTTATCATGACGACTTTCATGATCAAGCTACTATAGCTTATAAAGGCGAATCGTGAGTATAACATTATTTTCCAAAACCCTTTTGGATGATTAGGATGTATAGCATCTCCAACCTTTGTAAATTCTCATCCAATATGAGAACATATATTATACTCTATCATATTGCAACCAAAACATTGTTTCAGATATCGTTATATCTGCCACACATGATGGTTTCTGAAACAATTCTTTCAGCTCCTAGATAACCTTGATATTTAAAAACAATCAAGAATCATGGAGGCAAACATGATACTTAAGATACTAACACTGGAATTGTTACTCTCGATTTAATACTAATTATCAAATTTCACGGAGTAAATAAAGTTTGCTGAAAGTTTGCAATAGGACTTTAAACTTTGGATCGACACTCAACACAATACGATACCAGTTCGTAAAGTATATATCCAGAATTCTATAGTTCTATTATCTCAATTACAAATATGCATAAGGTGGTGAACGGATGCCAATGACTACAACAAATTATGCAAATTCACTTTGATTTAATTTATGATAAATTGAGTTCTACTAATCCAAATTAGAAATGAACTCCCACTCAAAAATGACATCCCTCGTGCCTTTTTGGTGATTACATGAACCAAATCCACTACACCAAGTCCGATCAACACGTAAGTCGGTGTAGCTTTAAAGGCGAGCATCAAATGGGAATCATATCTTCCATATGACTCATGCTTAACCTTTAGGTCCGTGTTCTAAGGACATTTCTGTACATGCTAGGATCGCCAAGTAAGAACCTTAGTATTCGCGTGTGTAACTGTCTTACACCCGAAATGTGATCGTGGATCCAAGAACACCTGATCATCACGTGATGTCTTGGAGCGACGAAACATAATCGGTGCATACTTAAGGAAGAACACATTTTTATCTTGATATCTAAATGAGGGGTCATCTTATTATGCTAATAAAACGCCAAACAAGCAATATAAGATGCAACAAACATCACATGTTAATAAGTGAAATGATATGGTTCTTGCACTTGATCTCCATCATGTGCATCATGGTATGATCGCCATCATACCTCTATGTGTAAGTCCAAGGTCTATGGAACTTACACGTTATGTGTGTTTTAAGAGTATCAACTTATACTTCTACTTACAACATCACCATATCATGACACTAGCCCACCAACAATCTAAACTAGACGCCTCTAATTTATCCATTGCAAATTTTACGTGCCTTAGGGATTTCGAAGATAGAACTGTTCTTACCTACGAACATGAACCACGAGGATAACCAAATTGTTGACAACTCGTTCCAAATTATATATTGACTATAGTAGGATAGATAGACACCCGCTAGCCACTTATGCAAAACTAGTTGCATGTCAAGCGTGGAACATGTCTCATGTGCGAGGACATGTAAAGTTTGTCCGGGTCGCTTCATCTCACTATGCCACCAATATCCAAAGTACAACTAAGGAGCAATAAAATGATCATCATCGCCCACATACTCATATGTGTACTACCCGTGCAAAGCATCTACGCATAGATCCGGCTTTGATACCACTGTAGGGTTCATAGCATAGAAAACAAAAAATTCCTACAATGGGAACAACTATGTACCAACATCTATCTACTAGATATAAGCAACGGGCGGATATATATCCGTAGAGAACATACCCTTGAAGACCGACAAAGCTTAACGAGTTCAAACTGGTTGATGTAGACGATCTCTTGCCGATCTCAAGATCGAGAGGAAGTCCTAGCGCCGCAAAACAGCGGCGCATCCATGCTCGCACACACATACGAGGCACCGAGAAACCTCCGCCTCCTCGCTCCAGCGATGCAGCGGAAGCACAACTCTTTCATTGTCGAATAGCCACTAGGAACATGTATCTCGCTAGTCCGAAACCATGGGGATAAATACTAGAGGGGGAGAGAGATCCTTCACGAGGAGGTGTGAGTTAGAGAGAGGGAGGGGGCTCCTTTTATAGGGAGAGGGAGGCACCCAAGGGGCCATGCGCCCAGCCATGGGGCTGCCCCCTCCCCTCCTTTCATTCATGTGGGTGGACACTCCACTCACATAAAAGCCTTTCAATTTCCTCCACTCAAAAACCCACTCATATTCCCATTAAATTTCCACCAAATTTAATGCAAACTATCATTAAATAAAACTCCTTTTATTTATTCAGAATAATTACTTTAATGACAAACATTCTCATATAACCCCTTGCTAGTATTTCATTTCACATGCAAAAACACTTTCTACAATTTCTCCTAAAAACCCGTTTCGGTATCTAGTGAAATAAATTCCTACGCTTGTTATTCTTTCCGGCATGAAACTTTTGCTCCAATTGGATGCCGGTATATCTTAAGTGTGCCACCCTAAGGTTCGCTAATAATGCGGACATGATCGAGACCCTTCTCCGATCAATAATCAGAAGCGGGATCTAGAGACCCATACTGACTCCCACACATTCAACGATGACTTTCTTGTGATCGTTGGAACCTTTTACGCTAGTATCTTAATCCTTTTGTTTCGCGATATATTACATGTCCAAGATTCTATCATCGGTATCTCCATACCTAGTTTGATCTCGTTACTGACATGTACTCTTTTCTCGTTCCCGTGATATAACATTCTAGTGATCAAATCACTTGCTTGCAAGCTAATCAATGTGATATCACCGAGAGGGCCCAGAGCATATCTATCCGTCATCGGGATGAACAAATTTCACTCTCGATCCATGGGCCTCAACATAACACTTTAGTAGTTCTGAACCCATCTTTATAATCACCCAGTTATGGTGTGACGTTTGATGTTACCAAGAAACCTTTTCGGTGTTAGTGATTGACATGATCTCATGGTCTAAGGATTAGGATCACTTCGTAAGTTGTTATAGCAATATAAACTCAATGACTTTGATCGTAATGTTATACTTCGGATGAATGTTCATCACATCATTCCAACAATGTTGTGACCTCGTTATTAACAACATCCAATGTCCATGATCATGAAACCTTTGATCATCTTGTTAATCAACGAGCTAGTTTATAAGAGATGCATATTTAGGAACTTCCTTTTTGTTTATTAATCACACGTGTATTAACGTTTCCGTATTAATATACAATTATAGCATGTAAAATAAACTTTTATCATAAACAAGGAATACGATAATAACCACTTTATTATTGCCTCTCGGGCATATTCCCTTTAGATCTCCCCTCCGGCAGGGTGCCGGGAAGAACTTCAGATCCCCCCGATCTAGGGACGATGGTGGCGGTGGCTACAGACGGTTTCATGGATATTTGATCGGGTGCTTAGGGTTTCTGCATCGGGGGCTTCTTATAGGCGAAGGGGGAGGCTGAAGCGGCGGCCAGGGGCCCTACACCCCTCCCAGGCGCGGGGCAGGGCCCACCGCGCCTAGGGTGGGTCTGGCCGCCCTGGCTTGCCTCTCCGGCTCCCCTCTGGACTTCTTGTTCCCCACGGAAAGTAATTGACTTTGACGTTTGTCCCGATCAATTCTGAGAATATTTCTTTACTAAATTTTCTGAAACCAAAAACCACAGAAAACAGGCATCTGGCACTGTTGCAACTTGTTAATAGGTTAGTACCAGAAAACATGTAAAAAGCACCTCAAAGTGTAGACAAGTAAATCAAATTATATACTAAACAAGCATGGAGCATCAAAAATTATAGATACGTTTTTGACGTATCATTGTCCGACTAGACTTTCTGATCCTCCACAGTCTGGTCCTTTATGGGCTTCTTCGGCCGGCCGGCCGCGCTTCTTGGCGGCGGGAATGCCAGAGGGCGCAGCATCAACTTCCCTCCCGCTCCCGCCAGTGGAAATTTGGGAGAGGTTTTTTGGAGGGAGAAGTGGTGTGGTTTCTGTGCCACTGGCGGGAGGGACCGCCAAAGATAAAGGGAGGACACGCAAGGACAACTGCGCTGTCCGGTTTAACCCAACCAAGGCCTAGATTTGGTGCATGGATGGGTCGGTCCGCGCGCGTTTCTTCGACTGGGTCATCGCTGTGGTCCACCGCGCACCTGTCCGCTAGTCCTCTCGGACGAGTTCGGACACGCATGGACGGGTTGGGTCAGCCCGATGGATATGCCCTTATGATTACAACTTCTCTCTACGGTATACTCTCTATGCATGATCAGTACTAAAAGAGGGTCTGAAGAAAAATTCATCTGCCTTTGGTGTCAACCTACCACCATATTAAAAGTGGGTGTCATCCTAACACCACCACTTCATCGGGTACAAGAAACCGAAATGACAGAAATTACACATCACTCATCACATATTTTCTTGATCCTCTTTAATTTGTCTTTGCTAGCCTCGCTAGTGTTGAGCATATCAAACATCATGTACTCAAACTTTTTTTCACCTTCATACCCTCCTTTTTTCATCTTATTTCTTCTTCCCTCGCCTTCATTATCTAGGGTTGAGATTTCTACAACTACTTCAGCATATCCACTTCATTCTTCAACACTCCGTTCTCTAATTCATCCCCTCCTTAATCCTGGACAAGTTCTCATCCACAACCCTTTCTCAACTTCATTTATGGATTTTTTCATATCAACTAAGAGACTTGGGTAATTCTTCTCAATCTTGTTCTTCTCATCAGGAATCTCCTTCACCAACTTGGCATTCTTAATCATCTCTTTAATTCTCGCATTGTTGCTATCATTATATATTCCTCGGAGTCTTCATAATGCATTTTTTGTTATTTCTGGCCATTCCTTATCCAACCAAGCCAAAAACCCACAGTTTTGCGACTTCTTGCATATAAGAAGTGCATGCTCCTATGAGGCTCCGCCCTCACTTCCAGGGATGTCAGAGAGAGTATGACGAGGGGTGACCTCGGCAATGCCTATTGTTATGGACTTGGGTTTCAGGGAAATAGGAGCGCTGGTGATTTCGTCGGCTTAATAGACAAACAAGGGAGACGATTTACCTAAGTTCAGGCCCTCGTAGAGGAAACTCTACTTCCTACTTGTCTGCTCACATTATTAGTGGAGAGTACAAACTCGTTAAGTCGACTAGATGTGATCTCGCTGAGAGAGAGGTGTGCGTATCAGATGTCTATTGTCTAGATCTGTTGTGGGCTGTCCTCCTCGTTGGACCCTCCTAGCCTTTATATATGGGGAGGCTATCTCTCGGGTACCAAAACGAATTGGTTACAACTTAGAGTTTGTATGTAGTATAGTCTCGGACTTTCCTTGTCCCGTGCGCTTGGATTCAATGTCCTTGTAGGCTTTGTATCAGCCAAACTGTCATGGACTTTATGGATCCTGGTATATCTTCGAGTGAGATTTCCATTGAACCACACCATATATGTCAATAGTGGGCACCCGAAGGGTTATGCCCTTGTCAGAGAGAGAGAGAGAGAGAGAGAGAGAGAGAGAGAGAGAGATAGAGAGATGATAGTATTGAATAGAAATCACAGACTACTAGAAAGCTAACAATCTATACAAATTATTTAGTTCTCTCTCAAATTTATGCACATATTTGTATCAGTTTCAAATATAAACTTCTACTTGCAAAAACTTCTAAAATTGTTTCCACTTTCAATTTTGTAAATTGTTGTTCCATCAATCTAGCATCAACTAAAATAAAACACATCAGATTTGAAGTGATATTAGGCAAGGTAGGCACTGGCAACATTGCAAAGGCCTAGCAACTTCAAAACTGAGACAATACTGCTTCCCTGTCATGCATTAGATGCAAAAAAAACAATCTACTCCTAGAAAAAGTTAGCACCACCTCGATGGCAAGAAACGACCAAGTTTTGTGCTACTAGAAGGCCAGCTAAAGGAACTAAAGCACAACAACTAGTTGAGCTTATTCCTGCCCAAAATTAATTGCCATCTTAGAATAATACTAGGGTAGAGAAATTGTGTAGATGGTACCAATAACAAAAGAGTAAAATGCAAAGTAGTCCCAGGAAACAAAAATAACTAGGCAAATGAGAAGATACTTATCACATGAAAAATGTTCCTCAGTTACAGATTTATTTTAAAACTTTCTTTAAATTTAGATCAAGTGCAAGGCAATATGGAATAACTACAATAAAATACTACAAGTACCACAAGCCACATGACACCAAAAGAAAAACTATTCATGCAACATAAGCAATATGAGTAATTACATGCATAAAGAAACACTAAAACACAATGAGCACAAATTAATTCACCAGCATGCACCAACCATTATGATAAGAAAACAGAGTTGCAACATTCATAGATAAAAAATAGACATAGGCAGCACATGATACATGCATCAACCATCTAGGATCCGTAAATAAGCAAGTTACACTAACCGGATATACATAGTCATCTCTGACATGTACCCTTTGTAGGTTTTGATACATCAGCTAAACCCTTGGTTCATTAATCTTTAAAACCTTTAGATTTGTCAAATTATACACTATTGTTTGCAATTTGATTACATTGAGATTTAAGCATAGCAAATTGAAATCACAGTCTCGCTGATGATCATTGATCTGAGAATTGCAGGGTAACACACTTAAGGGCTCGATGATGCTCGAAGATCGTTTTCGAATAATCACAATCACTAGTGGAAAGAAATGAGAATGTCAGAAATATTCTGTGAGAGAACCAAAATCATTCCGAGAGGATCCAAAGTGGGTCGGAGTGAACTGAAAGGTGTTTCAGGTCAAAAGGGATTTAATAATATTTATTTCATAGTAATTATTAGAATTAATATTAAATATTTATTTAAAATTAAATTTAAAAGGGCAACTCCCCTAATGGGCCAACATCCCCGAAGGGAAAAAAGTCCCAATAGGGCAACCACCCATGGAAGGGCCAAAGGGGCCACAAATGTCGCCTAGCTCATGAGGTGCGCGGGGTAGGGTCACCCGGGCCACCGTCCCTCCTTGGGTCACGTGCGTGGGGCCTACTCTAGGCGGCCTCCTTCGTTGCGCCTCCTCTCCTCCCTTTAGTCCCACCCTAGGATTTTAGAGGAAGGGGTGCCCTCTTTTTTTCCTATATATAAAGGTCTGTATGGGAGGGAAAAGAGCACACAATATTCTCTAAGGTAATTACCTTAGAGACTCTCTTTTCTCTTGCAACTGTGGCCCCATGTAAGGGTTGCACGCGTATGATAGTGCTTTGACGCGGCACGCTGTTGTGATGCGGGGATTTCAGTCAGAAGATCTGCTTTCACACTATCGGTTGGATTAGAGAATCGTAGGTCGTCATCGAGCACCGAACATGTGCAAGACCATGGGGGTGCTGCCACTTGTGGCACCTGGACTGTCGTACACGTACTTGGGGTGACTTGCGAGGAGTTTCGCGACCTTAAGGTCGGCTACCGGTACGACTAGATCATCCACGTTCTCCATGAAATGTTAAACACTTTCGGTCTACGAGGGTATGTTACCAAAACTCTCTCCATTACAATATTACTCCTAGATAAATTCTGGAAATTGGTGTTGCGTTAGCTAAGAAATTTTTTATATTCTGCTACGAACCCCTTGAGTCTAAGTATTCTCGAACCGTAGGGTCGTAAACTTAAGGGTAAAGACGCTTAGGGTTGATCAACAGAACAGACATAACCAAAATCGTTTTGGGAAGAAACCGAAATTGTTCGAAGGGTTTCATAACATGTTTCGAAGTGAAAGGAATTAAATAATAGGTATTTAATATAATTAGTGATTAAATATATTTTTATTTAATTAAAAGGGGCAGCCTACCTACATGGGCCTTCTCGAAGGTTAAGGGCCCATGGGGGCTAGCCGCCCCAAGGAGCATGGCGCATGGGGTAGAGTCCCACCTCAACATTGTCCATCCATGGAGGACCTTGGAGCACGCGGGGTAGGGCCCACCCACAGTTGACGTGCGCCTCCTCCTTCTCCTTGTTTTGTACCACCCCGGGACTTGGAGGGAGGTGGTGCTCAACTTCCCCTGTCCTCTCCCCAAATACATCTCATTGGCTTTTGCCTTATCCTCTCTGCCTCTCTCCCTCACACATGTATTCCCAAGTTTGGAACATGCGAACGAGATAGAGCTTTCTCCACCATATGAACATCATCCTGCCATTGGAGTCGTTCCGGATCTTATTCTTCTACTACTTCGCTGGACTAGAGCCCAGGAGACATCTCTACACCGGACATGTGTAGAACTTCGGAGGCACCGCCAGTTGTGGTGCTAGATGCATGGACGCCTACATGACATTGAGGTCGACGATGTTGTACGACTACATCGACAACGTTTGAACAAGAATGTAATCCTGCTTTTCGGCGTCAAGGGTATGAATAACGAATCCCTCTCATTACTTTACATTGCATAGATAGATCTTGGCTACGTTATTTAATCGTCAGGGACAAATTGTTTTCTGCTGCAGAACCCCTTGAGCATGTTCACTGGAAACTGGCGGCCTCCAGTGGTTTTTGCTAGCTACTGCGACAACACCGGCACCGACTATGAGGGTTCTAACTGTTTTGCTAGGGTAGGGACTAAGGCAGGGTGAGTGGAGGACTATGTAGAATTAAAGTAGGGCAGTGCTACGGGTCCCCGGGGGATATTTTCCCTGATCCCCTGAGTCAACAGCGTGACATGTGTCCCTAAAAACAGAACCTCCTCCTGCTTTTGCTACAAATGACCTGCTTTTGCTACAAAATGTTTCGCTTTTGCTACATATAGCAAAAAACAGTTTGGCCTAGAAAATAGAAAACAGACTGGACCTCGTCGGAGACCTCGCCGGCGACTGCGTAGCAAAAAAAATTATGCTAATGTAGCATTGATGAGTGCATATTTGCATCATGTTTAATATTATTATTTTACACTATAGTGGTAGGATCTTGGTATTTTACGGCGCTCACGTGCATCTTTTATGTCCATTTTCAGCAGGATCAGGACAGATGATGGATATGATAGATACAATTCGTGGACCAGCTGTACTGAAGCGAAAAGGAGTAAAAAACAACGTAAATACTTTATTTGAGAAATATTAATAACACTAGAAGAAAACCCGAAGCGATTGGAGGATACAGAAGGCTTAACGACCAACTATATTGCGGGAGGAACTTTTTCGACCATATAGTTCCCGCCGTATAGTTGGAGCCGCCTCCACCTCCTCAATTAGTTTCACCCCGTGCAACTGGATCAGAGAGACAACATACAGAACACCCAGAAATCACAGAAAACCTCACCTCCGGAAGGGATCTGGAGGGGGAACTTGCCCTAGGGATCCATCTTCGCCCTACGCAGATCTGGGAGGCCAAGGCATCGATCTCCATCTTTATCAACCGTTGCACCACCATCATCTCCATCCATCCCATCTAGATCTTGTTGTAATTCTAGCACTAGTTGTGGATTTATACAAGAACTATTCATCTATAATTGTTTCAATTACCATTGCCATGATGCTGCTTGCCTCCATGTCTGAGTAGATCATTAGTTCTTGGGGAGATGGAGAAACCCTAGCATATGATTGAGATGAGATAGAGATTATTATGTTATACATTATTATGTGTATGTGTTAATTGTCTTCATCTCGATGTTGGGAGTTGTGCACCTCCTTAATATTTGCCTCTTACATGGACTTGATGAAGGGGATTACTTGTTGGTAGATGGAAGAATGATAGCACTTATTGTGACTATAAAGTAGTTGTCACTCTTTACGTACTAACTTAGGGAATCAAGGAGAACTCATTAATCCATGTCCATGCCACAGGAGAAATCCCTTAATAGCGAGGTAATATGATTGATGTTGTTTATCTGTCAGTTGTGATTATGACAGAAGATGTGAGCAGTGGTTGCTACCTATTCGTCTATACATGGAGATCCTCCCACATACATACATGTCATGAGAATATGTGTTGTAATAATCTTGACCATTCTTTCTAAACTGCTAGCGGTGTATCCACCACTCCCCGAGAACGCCTTTTTCCCCATTGTAGTTCCAAGCTTTCTTATAAATGCGATTCTTATTTTCTACATTAAGTTTACTTCATTGTACTTTATTGTTTTGCTCAATCAAAAACCCCCAAACAATTCTACTTTTCTTGCATCTTATAATTATTCTTTCAGTATGTCATTTAGTTTTAGTTAAAAGTATTTTAGTCTTTTGCCTACTACTCCCTATGGGATCGATATCTTTATTTCGAAACTATCTACAAACGATTTGTGCACTTGGAGTTATCAAGCTATTTTGTGACGCCGTTGTCGGGGAGCTGAGCGTTATAAGTCACTTTACTTTTAGTTATACTAATTCTTGATTTGAGTTGTAGAACCATAACAATGGAAAACACTCAGCATTTAATGCAGCTTGAGGCAGTAAGGAAAATGGGTTCGCCCATGGACGCTTTTATAACTGTCAATAAAAGCATAAACCCCGATGGTATTGAGATCCATCCCTTATTATTTGAATTACTTAACTCTAAGAAGTTTGCAAGAACCGATGAAGAGAGTCAATATGGACACTTACAATTCTTTGAAAATGTTTTTGGTTCCTTTATATTTGATGATTGTGACCTTGATAATATTAAAATCCAGTTGTTTAGACAAACTCTCTCCAATAATGTTTGTAACTGGTATAGATATTTTTGTGCAGAAGCACCAAGGACGTGGATGGAATTAACAAACAATTTCCTATCAAAATATTACTCAGAAAGCAATGCTCACATGATGAGAGGTATTATTACCAGTTTCAAAAATAATCCTGATGAGAGTTTGTATGAAGGCTATCAAAGGTATAAAAACTATCTAGATAATTTCCCCTAATCATCGTTTGCCTGATTGGTTAATCACTCATACTTTTTATGGAGGGGTTAATAATAAAAATAGAACAAACCTAGATATCGCTTCTAATGGTAGTTATCTATCTTATACCTATGATAAAACCTGGAAATTAATAATGAAAATGAGGGAGACAACAGAAAATCTTAAAGATGAGGAGAACATTATTGTTAGTTCTTATGAATATACTTGTGTTAACAATTTTCTTGCAGATGAAAGGACTTGTGCGATGATTAAAACCCTCAGTATTGATTCTTATTCAGTAAAGAAAATTATTGAGAATTATGCAGGGCATATATAGGTACCTACAGAATTGGAACCTTATAAACCCCTCGAAGAAAAGAAGCGTGCAAGAGAAAGTGCATCCATGGTAGAGTTTTCCTCTGAACCTATTCAAGCGAATATCAATAAAAAGTGTTGGGAGGAAGAACACATAAGGAGAAGATTAAAGAAACCAGAAAAGAACCCCGAAGCTATCAATGCAAATATTTTTTATATTTAAGGATCTTATGGAAGCACGGACCATGGATAATGAAGTGGTTATGCTAGACTTTGAAACTTCGGAATTCATCAAAGGTAAGATATGAGGTAACGAAACTTCTAAACCTATGACTCCTATATATTGTGGAGAAACTTTCTTATACGGAATTTGTGAGCCAATCTCCACTATAAACATTATGCCTTCATCACTTTATGAGGAACTTCGCTACAATTTAAATAATCCAGATGTGGAACCAATAAACACTACTATTAAACTGTCAAATAGAGCTAATATAAACCGGAAGGTGTTATTAGAAATATCTATGTCTTTATCGGATCACTAATGTACCCTCTTGATTTTCATATAGTTGATATGCCTCGAGATTCTTTTTGTCCTATTCTTTAGGAAGGCCTTTTGTCTCCATAACCAAAGCTTGAATTGATAATAAAAAGAAAACTATATCAATGATGTTTGGAAAAGAGGAAATGACATTCCACTTCGCAAAACTAAAGAAGAGGCCATATGAAAAAGAAGATATCAAGGAAGGGAAAACGATTGCCGATCTTGATGCAATTCATTTTAGCACTCCGCAAGATGAATTAGAGAGGAGCTTAATTAATTGGGAAGAGGCACCAGATGATGAGGAAAGAGAAGACATGGATGATTACCTTGATTCCATTATGGAAGCACAAAATCCACATGACTATGAAGAAATGGTAAGAAAAGGAGACGAAGAACCTCTGCCAATTGAATTAAAACGGCTTCTAGACAATATGAGGTATGAGTTTTTAGAGAATGAAAATAAATATCCTGTTATTATTAGTAAAAATTTATCAGAAAATAAAACAAATAAACTCATTTTGGTCTTGATTAAGCATCATGAAGCATTTGGGTATACTCTAAGTGATATTAAAGGAATAGATCCATCTACTGTGACACATAAGATTACCATGCTTGAAGATGTTGTACCTGTAGTTGACACACAAAGAAGGCTTAATCCAAAAATGAAAGAAGTAGTAAGAAAAGAAGTTATACGATTATTAGATGCCGACATAATATATCCTATTTATGATAGTAAATGGGTTAGCCCAGCTCATTGCATACCAAGACATTAGGGTCTTGATGCTGCCATGAATGAGGATGGTGAGCTAGTTCCTATAAGACCTATTGTTGGGTATCGCATGTGCATATTTTAGAAAACTAAACCATGAGACACAGAAAAATCATAATCCTCTACCATTTATGGATAAAATTTTGGAAAGTTGAAAAGTTATTACTTGGAACACCAGACATGAGAGCCAGCTACAGAGACAACTAATGATATCAAAGTTGAGGAAACAAGAGAGTTTCATTCAATTCTTTTTAGAGTGTACGCCTATGATCAATAGTTCCTTATGTAAAGGATCTTTCCCGATGGTTATTCCGGATATTCTCAAATTGCTATTCAACCAGAAGATCAATAGAAAACAACTTTCACTTGTCCTTATGGCACATATTCTTATAGATTAATTACGTTTGTCTTATGTAATGCAACTAAAACTTTTCAAGAATGTGTCTTAAAAATATTTGATGATCTTGTTGATAAGACTATAGAAGTTTTAACAAATGATTTCATTGTTTGTGAAACAACATTTGGTAATTGCCTTCACAATTTAACCAAAGTTTTGTAGAGATGCGGGCAATCAAATCTGGTTTAGAATTGGGAGCAATGTCGTTTCATGGAAAGAGAAGGTAAAGTTTTTGGACATGAGATTTTGAAGAAAGGTATAGAAATAGATAAGACTAATATAAATGCTATAGCAAATCTTCCAATACCTCAGTACATAAAAAACTTAAAAATGTTTCTAGGACATGCAGGTTTTTATAAGCGTTTTATAAAATATTTTGCTAAAATAGCTATGCCTCTTACTAACCTTCTTCAGAAAGAAACTCCATTCTACTTAGATCATGATTGCATTGCAGCCTTTGTAAACCTTAAAAAAATAGTTTCAGCACCTATCATGCAATCTCCAAAATGGGATGAACCTTTCGAAATCATGTGTGATGCTAGTGACTATGCTTTAGGAGATGTATTACGATAGCGAGACAGGAAAAATTTAAATGTTATTCATTACGCTAGTAGAACTCTTAATAAGATTCTGAAAAATTATGCTACTATAGAGAAAGAGTTCCTAGCTATAATTTTTGCTTGTGAAAATTTTGATCTTACATCATTAATTCTAAGGTAATAGTTCATATAGATCACCAAGCTTTGCGTCACCTCCTTGTGAAAAAGGATGCAAAGCCCAGGTTGATTAGATGGGTTTTATTACTGCAAGCATATGATTTGCAAATAGTAGATAGGAGAGATAAGGATAATCCGGTAGCAGATCATCTCTCTAGGATGGAGAGAATAATTACTGACCTCGTACCTATAAATTAGTCATTTCCGGTAGAATATTTATCAAATATTGAAATCGCCGATCCTTGGTTTGTAGATTATGCTAATTATCTTGTAGGAAAATTTGTACCTCCTGGTATGACAAGAAATAAAAGAATGAAATTATTTAATGATCTTAAATATTACTTTTGGGATCCGTTTTTGTATCGCCATGGACCTGATGGAATGATTCGAAAGTGTGTTCCTACCCATGAAATGAATGCAATTTTGCAAGCTTGTCATGATAACCTGTATGGAGGACATCATGCAGGCAAGCAAACAGCGGAAAAGGTACTTCAATCCGAATTCTATTGTCCCACCTTATTCAAGGTGCACACAGGTATGTAGAACATTGTGATGCTTGCCAGAAAAGAGGTAATATAGGTAGAAGACAAGAGATGGTAATGAATTATAGTCTTATAATTGAACCATTTTATGTGTGGGGAATGGATTACATGGGACCCTTTATAGAATCAAATGGCTACATTCAGATTCTTTTTGCTGTCAATTATGTTACTAATGGGTTGAAGCTATTAATACGTTGGAAACGTATCTATAATTTTTGATGCTCCATGCTTGTTTAGTATCTACTTTGCTTTACTTGTCCACACTTTGAGGTGCTTTTTACATGTTTTCTCGGAACTGGACGGGACAAACGCCAAAGTCAATTATTTTCCGTGGGGAACAAGAAGTCTAGAGGAGAGCCGGAGGGGCCATCCAGGGGGGCTAGACCCACCCTAGGCATGGGTGGGCCCTAGCCCGCGCCTGGCTAGGGTTTGCCAGCCTTGGCGGCCGTCTCGGTCTCCCCCTTCGCCTATAAAAAGCCCCCGATGCAGAACCCCTGAGTACCCGATCAGGAATCCACAAAACCGTCTGTAGCCGCCGCCATCATCGTCCCTAGATCGGGGGGATGTGAAGTTCTTCCTGGCACCCTGCCGGAGAGGAGATCATCCCGGAGGCCTTCTCTCTGGTATGATGCGTGAGTAGTTCCACCTTGGACTATGGGTCCATGTAGTAGCTAGATGGTTGTATCTCCTCCTTTGTGCTTTCATGTATAGATCTTGTGAGCTCCGTTCATGATCAAGATCTAATCTATTTGTAATCATGCATGTTGTGTTTGCGGGGATCTGATGGATATTGAGATTGTTATGTTGGTTTGATTAATGGTTTTGTATTTATGATTCTATCATGTATGTGTTGTTTGTGATCTTGCATGCTCTCCGTTGTTAGTAGCTATCTTGGCCAAGTAGTTGCTAGTGACTCCAAGAGGGGGTATTTATGCTCGATAGTGGGTTCATGCCTCTAGTTTCCAAGGAAAGTGACAATAATCTCTTCGATTGTAGATGTGTTGTTGCTACTAGGGAGAAAACAACGGTCTCTTGTTCATGGAACATGTGGACTGTTTACCTTACACACTTTGCTTAAAGCAGTTGTCTGTTGCTTGCAACTTAATACTGGAGGGGGTTCGGATGATAACCTGAAGGTGGACTTCTAGTCATAGGTGCAGTTGGATGGCGGTCTAGAGATCTTGTTGTATTGCCCAATCAACCTCATAGGATCTTTCTAACTAGTAATTGCATTGTTATGCCTTGCTCAGTTCCTGTCAATTGCCCTGCTGTAATTTGTTTACCCTGCATGCCTTGTTGTTTATCTAAGGAGAGCACCTCTAGTGAACTATGGACCCCGGTCCAATCTTTACCATTGATACATCTTCCACTGTTACTTGTTCACTTGTTGCAAACCATTACCTTCCACACCATACGTTTAATCCTTTGTTACAGCAAACCGGTGAGCTTGACAACCTCACTGACTCGTTGGGACAAAGTCTTGAGTTTGTGTTGTGCAGGTCTCCATGTTGTTTGCAACACCTGTGTGACGTTTCCTTCCTCCTTCTGGTTTGATAACCTCGGTCTCAACTGAGGGAAAACTTTCTGCTTGCTCTTCACACCCTGCGCTTGGGGTTACCAACGAAGTGCCATGTCGAGCACCATCAGCTATTCCAACAAGCCATGCAGATGCAGCTACTTCAGTGAAGATGATCAAGGATGTCATATTCCCCAGGTTTGGAGTTCCTAGATTTTTAATCACTGACGGTGGTCCTCATTTTATGAAGGGAACTTTTAGGAAGATCCTCTATAAATATGGAGTAACTCACCGCGTTGCTTCACCATATCATCCTCAAACGAGTGGTCAAGTGGAACTCTCTAATAGAGAACTAAAGACCATACTCGAGAAGACGGTGGATAAATCAAGAAAAGATTGGTCATATAAGATAAATGACACTCTTTGGACATACCTAACTGCATTTAAAAATCCAATGGGTATGACACCATATAATATGGTATACGGTAAGGCGTGCTATCTACCTTTAGAATTGGAATATAAAGCCTTTTGGGTAATCAAGAACTTAAACTATGATTTTAATGCAGCAGGAGAAAAACGTTTATTAGACATTCATGCTTTAGATGAGTTTAGAAGTGAGGCTTATGAAAATGATAGATTGTTTAAAGAAAAAATAAAAAGATGGCATGATAGAAAAATAGAAAATAAGGTTTTTAAGAGTGGAGACAAGGTTTTGCTCTATAATTCTCGTCTTAAGTTGTTTCCAGGAAAGCTCATATCAAAGTGGGAAGGCCCCTATATAGTTGAAGAACGTTATGCATCGGGAGTAGTGAAGCTACAGGGGAAACCACCTTCTCTTTCATGGGTGGTAAATGGACAACGCTTGAAGCATTATCGAGCAAAATAAGATATAAGTGCAGTCACCATACGAGTGATTACCCTAGAAGAAATGATTGAGCAAAAGTATGGAAGGAATGGCAACTATAAGAATGATAAAATCGAGACTAAATGAGCAACATCACGGTCAAGCTATTGACCATAAAAGAGAGCTGCATGGGAGGTAACCCATGTGAAATAAAAGGTTTGAGTAGAATTTAAATTAAGATTAAGTTGTGTTGAATAAGGAACACTTAAGTTCTAGTGAAGTAGAATAAGTTTGATAATGCTAAAATCTCGTTCAATGGATGTTAATGTTGGTCAAAAATTTAAGTTGTTATTTTTCTGTCAAAACTTGGTATTTCATAAAGTTTCAGGTTAATAAAGAATTCTCGGAGAAACAGGTAATTTTTTGGTGCTTCCATAAGGTTTAACGACCAACTATACGGCATGAATAAAAATTCTGGTCATATATTTTCGGTCGTATAGTTATCCACACCATCTTCAAAAATTTATTCCTGGATACAGAAGGTTTAACGATCAACTATACAACAGGAATAAAAAATTTGGTCGTATAGTTGCAGTCGTATAGTTATCAACCCTGTCTCCGAAAATTTATTCAAAAGTACAATAGGTTTAACAACCAACTATAAGGCGGGATGAAAAATCCCGACCGTATAGTTCTGTCTGTATAGTTGTTACTGCCATAGGAAAAAGAAAATAATTTAAGTCGGTTCACAACTATATGGCGGGACCTATACGAGCCGCGCCCGTATAGTTGCTTGTTACAAGTGACGACTAGGGTTTTCGACCTCCCCTTTTAAACAAGATTGCATCAAACATTTTTCATTAAGTTTTTGCAAAGCTACAGCCTCCAGCCTAGAAAAAATCCCTCGCCATCCTTATACAAGCCTCTTCTAACAATATCGGTGCAGCGAAGCCATGCAGCCTTTCTATGTCAATAAGATTTGGAGGAAGAAACAAGATAAGCTCGTGAAGAGGATTGAGGAAGCAGAACCTAAAGAAGCATCATCGTCATCCAGCTCGGAGATCAAGCCTCTTCCAAATTGGGAGGACATGTACCCGCAAAGGATGGAGATGATGAGGCTAGCGGATCAGAGAAGGAGCAAGGATGAGTTTCTCCCTAATCCTTACCGTCATAACATAGGATCTTATTATAAACCTACTCTCGGTCCGTCACCTCTTAAACCTAAGAAGGTGCGGCAAGATGAGATTCATGATAAGATATATCAATTGGAAAAAGCTTCAAAGGCATGTGTTGAAACAATAGGAGAGGGGATTGACTCCTACTGGATGATGAGCAAAGACCTTGAGAAAAAGGTCAATGACATCTATGGTAGAGTTGGTTTCTTGATTAAAATTGTTTTTGAGCTGACAGATGAGAAGAAATTACTCTAGAAGAAAATTTTGAAGCTTCAATATGACATGGTCGAGCTCAGCATCCGCCTTATAAGCATAGTTAAAGTTTGCAACATAGGGAAATAAGGCAATACTCTTCTTACCCAGGAGGAGGAATATGTACCAGCAAGGAGTTATTTGATCCCGCCTAGCTTGATTCCAAGCTTGGGGAGATCTTTAATACCTTGTAATCTATCTATAAGCTTTATATTACTATTTTAGTCTTGCATTAGTTCGAGTTTAAAAATAAAGTTTGCATCATTTATATTCCCTTAAGGAATAGTCGATCCCATTTATGAAATTCTGAGTTTATTATTATATATGGTACATTATTGAGTTTGTGCTTGTCTTATTGGATATATGAATGGCTTGAGTATAATTTTACTTGCACTTGATGATAGCAATAGGAATCTTCCACACCATTGGTATTAATGGAGCATATAAAGATAATTTAGTAAATATGTTGTAAGTTGATGGTTTGATTTACAAAAAGAAAAATAATCCAATCAGTCAAGATGAGAAAAAAACCTTGAGCAAAGGAAAATTAAAAGTGCTATCAAATTAGAGTGAGAACAAGTCGAGGTGGAGTCTTCAAGCCATAAAGATGCTTCATATACAATTGGAATTTGGTAATTGAGATCGTTAAACTTTGAATACCTACATGAAGTGGAATGTATGGCTCTCTCCTTTGCACAAAACTTAAACAAAAGTGTGAGCATATATATATAACAAGAAAAGAAAAAAGAAAAAGTGCAAATGTGCAAAGAGCAAATAGGCATACACCACTGTCTTGTGGTGAGACAAAGGAACGTTTGAGATTTTGAATTCCAAGCGAATATGTTAATCCTAAAAACACTTGGGACTATCTCGCTAACTCATTCAATCTAATCGAAACACTTTACATCATATTGAGATTCATTTTTTGTGAACTTTTGATTACTAAGGTGTGGAAGCTTGCTAATATTATTCGGATGGTCTGAGTAAGGCACTACTCATGAACTTATTCCTATGTATCTTATATAATAAACACATGTTGCAAGTGCCTCAATTATATTATCGACTCAGCTTCATGAATATGAGGATCACATTCATTAAGTCAGCCTTGCTCGGGACGAGCAAGAGTCTAAGCTTGGGGAAGTTGATGAGTGCATATTTGTATCGTATTTTATATTATTATTTTACACTATAGTGGCAGGATCTTGGTATTTTACGGCGCTCACGCGCATCTTTTATGTCTATTTTCACTAGGATCAGGACAGATGATGGATACGATAGACACAATTCTTGGACCAGCTGTACTGGAGCGAAAAGGAGTAAAAAACAACGTAAAACACTTATTTGAGAAATATTAATAATACCAGAAGAAAACCCAAATTGATTGGAGTATACAGAAGGTTTAACGACCAACTATACGGTGGGAGGAACTTTTCCGGCCGTATAGTTCCCACCGTATAGTTGGCGTCGCCTCCGCCTCCTCAATTAGTTTCACCCCGTGCAACTGGAGCGGAGATACGACATACAGAACACCTAGAAATCACCAAAAACATCACCTCCTGAAGGGATCTAGAGGGGGAACTTGCCCTAGGGATCCATCTTCGCCCTACGCAGATCTAGGAGGCCAAGGCATCGATCTCCATCTTCATCAACCGCTGCACCACCATCATCTCCATCCATCATATCTAGATCTTGTTGTAATTCTAGCACTAGTTATGGATTTATATAAGAAATATTCATCTATAATTGTTTCCATTACCATTGCCATGATGTTTCTTGCCTCCATGTCTGAGTAGATCATTAGTTCTTGGGGTGATGGACAAACCCTAACATATGATTGAGATGAGATAGAGATTATTATGTTATACATCATTATGTGTATGTGTTAATTGTCTTTATCTTGATGTTGGGAGTTATCCACCTCCTTAATATTTGCCTCTTACGGGGACTTGATGAAGGGGATTAGTTGTTGGTAGACGGAAGGATGATAACACTTATTGTAACTATAAATAAGTTGTCATTCTTTACATATTAACTTGGGGAATCAAGGAGAACTCATTAAGCCATATCCATGTCACAGGAGAAATCCCTTAATAGCGAGGTAATACGATTGGTGTCGTTTATCTGTCAGTTGTGGTTATGACGGAAGATGTAAGCAGTGGTTGCTGCCTATTCATCCATATATGGAGCTCCTCCCATATACATACATGTCATGAGAATATTTGTTATAATAATCTTGATCATTCTTTCTAAACTGCTAGCGGTGTATCCACCGCTCTCCGAGGACGCCTTTTTCCCTATTATAGTTCCAAGCTTTCTTACAAACGCGATTCTTATTTTCTATATTATGTTTACTCCACTTTACTTTATTGTTTTGCTCAATCAAAAACCCAAAAACAATTCTACTTTTCTTGCATCTTATAATTATTTATTAAGTACTTTGTTTAGTTTTAGTTAAAAGCATTTTAGTATTTTTCCTAGTGCTCCCTGTGGAATCGACATATTTATTTCGAAACTACCTACAAACGATCTGTGCACTTGTAGTCATCAAGCATATCCGACCTCGCCGGAGTCTCGCCTCACTGGAGGATTTCGCCGGTAAACCCGTGTAGCAAAAAAATTACGCTACAGTAGCAAAACCACAAAACGTATGTAGCAAATAAAATTTCATATTGTAGCAAATCCGACCTCGCCGGACACCTCGCCGGAGACATTGTAGAAAAATCCAAGATACGCTTGTAGCACCGCCATGGGACGCACGTAGCAAACCTCGACGCCTTGGGTAGCAGCAGCGATGCCAATACGTAGCAACACCGCTAACCCCATGTAGCAAATCTCGATGCCATAGGTAGCAGCGTCAGTGGAAGTAGGTAGCAGTGTCGTTAACCCCATGTAGAAAACCTCCATGTCGTAGGTAGCAACATTGGTGGCAGTAGGTAGCAGCGCCAGTTGCACCACCAACACAACGATACCGATGTGGCGGCGCTCCGGCATGTGCAGGCAGGCGGCGCGCTGCAGGATGTGCAGGCAGTGCTGCGCACGAGGGTCTATGGAGGCTCCGGCGAGGTGCCCGCGGCGCTGCGGTGGAGCAGGACAGCGGTGCGGCGCTCCGGCAAGATGCGGGCGGCGGTGTTGTGCGGGAGACGGACGGCTATGCGGTGCTCTAGCGAGGTGCAGGCGGTAGCCCGCCGCTGTGCGGAAACGTATGGTGGCGTGGGGATGTGGCGGCGAGTGGCGAGCGGAGCAAGCGGGCGAGCTTGGCGACGGCGGTGTGGGGGGCATAGTAGAACGGCCGTAGGAGCAGACGGCCACGGCGCAACTGCGTGGTTCACGCGAGAAGAAAAGGCGAGGCGTAGGAAAGCGATAAGACGGGAGAGGGTCCACCATGATCCGTACATGCGTCGCCTCTGTTGAAGTGTATAAGTGGATTGCACTAGTCATTTCCATCAGTTCGGACTTTTGGTTGCGTTGGCTAGTGCATGAAGCTTGACATGGTATCAGAGCCTAAGGTCTCGAGTTCGAGTCCTGGCTTTCGCAATTTATCCTAAAATTGATGTTGACCCTTCTGTGTCCACGTATAGGCCTCTTGAGTCATACGTGAGTTTCACGCGCCGTCGCTCTCTTTCGGTTGCACGTGCTGACTTCTCTCCGTCACACGTAAGAGGGGGTGTTGAAGTGTATAAGTGGATTGCACTAGCTCTTTTCATCAGTTCGTACTTTTGATTGCGTTGGCTTGTACATGAAGCTTGACAGCCTCGACCCAGGGGATCAAGTCACGAGGTCCCTCAGGGGAGTAGTATCGTTTTCCATTGAAGTAATACGTCACGAGGTCATAGCGTGAGCAAGGTTCCTTCTCTGGCGTTGACGTCACCACCACCATTTAGGAGAAAGGGGCCATGGATGGTTGTAGATGGAAGGTTAAGTATCTCTATCATGCGGTTTGTGCAGAGGCAGATCCGCTTCAATTTAGTGTATATTATAGGAGTTGTACCTAGCTTCGATCAAGGAAATCTAGGAATTTCTTCTAACCACGAACAATCGGACATAGGCACCATCAACACGGATAAGCATTGGCTGGGACGGGCTACGCCACTCAGTTCACATCCAAAGCAGGATGTCCAGACCATGGCACCATCTAGATAAAAAATCTTTCTTTTATTAGTAGGTATTATATATTAGATACTCCCCGAGTTTTAAAATACATACAAATCTAGACAAATTAAAGTCACTTATTTTAGGATGGTGAGTGTAATAGATTTTGGTGGGGAAGGAGGGCTATTGTCCCCCTCCACCAGGTTCTAGATAAATGATGACATATATATTTTGTTAAAATTAAAATAACCCAACGGTTACTGGGATAATCCCAACATCCTCCATCTGTTGGAACCATCGCTTGTTCCAGGAACCGCCTGCAGGGAACCGCCATAGGGATCGTTAAAGTTGTATATATAAGTGTTCAATCTTGATCAGTAAAGACTATAGATTCATTTTCTCTTTTTTTTGTCCCTACTCGATTTCCTACTCGAAACACGTTATCATCCCTGTTGGACGACGAGAGCAATTCGAGAAGAAAAAAGGTGAGTAAGATGCCTTGCTTCATGCCGATGTACCTTCGTCGCCTGCTGCGGGACGGTCATCGCCGCAGGCCACCGCCAGCGCAGTTTTAGAGAGCATAACCGCTTCGACGGCCGGCGCCTCTACATTGGCTGCCGCCACGGTGTCTGAGGCTACCGTGCACGCTGCCATGGTACGAGAAGTTCCCGTGGCGAGCCTGTCGTATGAGTCAGGATAGGGTGTTGATGCACTGCTTTTTGGTGCCACTGAGAGGGACGAAGCCAGAAAAAATGATCGTCTGGATCAACACAACCACTAATATATATGCACATAGCTTGTAGGCCTAGATCCACTAGTATATTAATTAAAAGGTATATAACGTACTCAAAATCTTGATGTCATAAACTTGTCTAAATCTGGATGTATTCCAATAAGTGTCTAGATACATTTGAATTTAGACAACTTTAGGGCATCTATTTTGACACAGAGAAGTATATTCTAGCAAAATCAAATAAACAAGCAACAATAATTGTTGATATATCATGTAAAAATAAAGTTTGTTTATAAAAGTAATTACCTCTACTTTTTTGGCGTCTACAGCCTCTCATCTTGAGAAAATGGTCTCCCATTAAGGGCTTCTTTGTTCATGGGATAGGAAAAGTGTAGGAATAGGAAACTCATAGGATTGAGAAGTCATGACTAGTTGAATCCTATGGAAAGAACAATTGTCTTTGATTGTGGTAAAGGAATTTTTTATAAGCTCCAACCTCATGCTTTTTCCTATAGATTTTGCACTGCAAGATTCCTATGGGATTATTTCCTATAGGATATGATCATTTGAATCAAACAACCTTTATAGGAAAATTTTCATAGGATTCTATTCCTACAAAAATCCTTTCATAATCCTATGAATTAAAGAAGGCCTAAAAGAAAACACGTGAAGAAACTCTAAGATAATTTCGAGAATTAGTAACCAGAATTCTTCGGATCAAGTTTCAGTTAGATGCATAGACTAAATTTACTGGCACTTGCAGATTTTGTAGAAGAAATCGTTGCTTAATGGGAGGAGGAGAGTAGCAAGTCGAGAGATTGCATGCGAGGCGGCGATCCACAAGAGGAGAAGGGCACCCGCCGCACCGCGGAGGGAGTTCTATTCGAAAAAAAGGAATACGCTGCCAAAGCTGTCTGTATTGGGCTTGACTGATGGACACACGTGATTAGGTTAATGTATGATTAGCAAGGGGCCGGACACGAGTGTAGGTTTAAGTCGACTGGGTCAATTGACCCTAAATAAAGAAACAATAAAACTGAGCTAGCTAGCTAGAAGCCACCACGTTTATTTGACATTTCTAGCCGTCTGATCTTGCTATTGGACGTCTAAGATCCTCAGTTGGTCCCACTTGGCATCGCTAGAACCTGTTCACCGTTCCCGTTCGACTCCCCGTTAGCGGGCTGCTACTCTAGGAGTTGAGCTGGGCACCTTCCTGTTAACCGGGCTGATTTGATCGCTAAGCCGTTATTTTTTTTATGGACGCTCCATTCAAAACTGGTTGTTGTGGCCTCCCATCGCTGTCTTCTTGGATGGTTTTTTTTGGAACACCCCCTGCCGACTGGCCGGTCCCGAGGCTGTTCCACACCGGAGAAGAAGACTAGAAGAAGGCACACACAGTACACAAGTAGATGACACAGGGAACAAAAGTGAACTTTATTGAAAACTCTCTCGGTAAGCTCACGTACAAAGGTTGTTCCTCTATTTATAGGCTAAAGGGGGATATGATACCCACATGGGCCAACCCTAGCCTGGTAGAGGCCACACCGAGTGGGCCTCTACCGGCCCAGTTTCCCAACACTCCCCTGGGTATCTTATCTGTATAACTATGGCTTAAAACTTCGAAAAACCCAGTGGGAAAAATATGGAGAAATGCACACGGTATACTTCTTGCTATGTTGCACGAATTGCCTCATTAAAAACCTCATGTGAGAAACTTCATAAAAACTCACTAAGGCAAAAAGAGTACAATTCACTTAACTATAAAGTTAAGTACTCAATCATCGGGATCAAGATTTTAGCGATGAGTTTGTGAAGATTCTCCCCCTGAACCTTGCATCTCCCTAATTCTCATCATGCCGATCCTCGGACACATCTCTCGAAAGAAGACGCTGGCAATGATTTAGTGAACAAATCAGCGAGATTTTCACACGACTTAGTATGCAAGACTTTCACTTCGTTCATCTTTTGCAACTCATGTGCATAGAAGAACTTGAGGTTTATATGCTTTGTGAGATTGCTCTTCACGTAACCCGTCTGGACTTGTGCAACACAAGCGGCATTATCTTCATAGATAATTGTTGGGGTTTGTACGGTGTTCAGTCCACATGACATCTCGATGTGACTGACTACTCGTCGAAGCCATACACATTCTCGTGATGCTTCATATAATGCTATGATTTCCGAGTGGTTCGTCGAAGTCGACACAAGAGTTTGCTTAGACGATTTCCAGGAAATAGCTGTTCCACCACAAAGGAAAACATATCCAGTCTGCGACTTGGATGTATGCGGGTCCGAAAGGTACCCAGCATCTGCATAGCCTACAACATATAGGTCTTGGTTCTTTTGGTAAAACAAGCCAAGGTCCTTTGTCCCTTGTATGTACCTAAAGATGTCCTTAACGCCTTTCCAATGCCTCTTGGTAGGCTCAGAACTGTACCTAGCAAGCAAATTGACGGCGAATGCAATATCCGGCCGTGTACAATTTGCGAGGTACTTAAGTGCGCCAACTGCACTTAAGTAGGGGAATTCCGGTCCCAGAATTTCCTTCCCCTCTTCTTTAGGCCTGAACGGGTCCTTGTCTTGCTGCAAAGATCTTCCGACCATTGGGGTCTTAGAAGGATATGCCTTTTCAAACCCAAATCATTCCAACACCTTCTGGGTGTAGGCCGACTGGTGAACTAGAATCCCAGCAGGGGAATGCTCAAGTTGCAGACCGAGGCAGAACTTGGTTTTGCCTAAGTCTTTCATCTCGAATTCCGACATCAGGTAGGAACTCGCTTCCTCAATATCGTCAGGTGTACCGATTATATTCAAATCGTCCACGTACACCGAGATAATACAGAAACCATCCTGGGATCTCCGTATAAAAACACATGGGCAATCTTCATTGCTCGCGTAGCCCTTCTGATGAAGGAAATCGCTTAAACGATTATACCACATCCTACCTGACTGTTTTAGTCCATACAATGACTTCTTAAGCTGAACATTGTATAAGCTCTTGTTTGCTCTATCCTGGTTCGGGACAGGGATACCTTCTGGTACTTTCATGTATAAGTCCGAATCCAAGTTACCATATAGGTAAGCGGTGACAACATCCATTAGTTTCATTTTTAAGTCCATGTTTACTGCCATTGAGATCAAGTATCTAAAGGTAATTCCATCCATGACTGGGGAGTAAGTTTCCTCAAAGTCGACACCTGGTCGCTGAGTGAAACCTTGAGCAACGAGCCTTGCTTTGTACCTTACTACTTCATTATTCTCGTTTCTCTTTCGAATAAAAACCCACTTATGGCCAACAGGGCGAATGTGGGGAGGAGTTAGACAAACAGGTCCAAATACCTCTCTTATGTTTAACGATAATAATTCAGCGGTAATTGCCTTCTGCCAATCTTTCCAATCCGACCTTTTCTTGCAATCAGCGAGCGTGTTAGGCTCAGGGTCAAGATCTATGATTGAGGCAATTTTCTTGGCAAAATTAACGTCGGAATTTGCCATGGCTCGGTTGTATGACTCGCCCGAATTAACATAGTTAATGGCTATTTCGTCATGGAGTGCATCAGGCACATCCTCTTGCTCCACCGGATTTCCCAATCCAGGAGCTAGGTTCTTTAGCTTTCCCGCTCCGATGTGTGCGCACACAACTTCGCTGGGTATTTCCGATATAGGAAAGTTCAAGTCCGGAATTTCGTGCACTGAAATATCCGTACTCGTGCCAGGTCTCAACTGGCTCCCCTCAACAAGGGCAGACTCTAATAAAGCTCTCTTATCCTTTTTCTTCGAGCGTCCCCGGGTACTTGGGATTTGAGAAACCGGAATCCGCGTCCTCTTAGGCCTTGGAGCAGGAGCGGGTATACCATCATTTTTCTTTGGTATTTCAACCCTTTCCGGTGCATTGCGTGCATGCACATGCGACTTTGTCACAGTCTTTAAATCACTAAAATGATCGGGCAGTTGATTCGCTAGAGAGTGCAAATCTAGTATCTTTTGGACTTCTCTATTAGTCTCAACAGTGCACGGGTCATGAGCGTGGATCCCCGTGGCTTTCCACGTGATTTCTCGACTTTTTTCATCCAGGGGTTGAATACCTCCCCCCAAAGTCGGGAAAAGATCCTCGTCAAAAATGCAGTCAGCAAAACGGGCCGTGTGACAGTCACCTGTCAAGGGGTCCAAGAACCTGATTATGGACACAGTCTCATGACCAACGTATATCCCCGACTTACGGAGCGGTCCCATTGCTGATCGCTGGGGTGGTGGTATAGGTACATATACCTGGCAGCCGAACCTACGTAGGTGGGAAATTTTCGGTGCCGACCCTTGCGCAAGTTGGATGGGAGAGTGGATGTTGTAGGCCGATGGTCGAAAGTTGATGAGATTAGCGGCGTGTAACACCGCGTGTCCCCAACATGTAGTTGGTAAATTACAACCCTAAAGGAGTGGTCTGGCAATGAATTTAATTCTTTTAATCAATGCCTCCGCAAGTCCATTTTGAGTGTGGACATGCGGTACGGAGTGCTCAAGTTTGATTCCAGTTGCCATGCAATAATCATCGAATGCCTTTGAAGTAAATTCTCCAGCATTGTCCATTCGAATAGACTTTAAACGATAATCAGGGAATTTATTCCTTATTTGTATGATCTGGGAGATCAAATTTGCAAAAACATGGTTCCTTGTTGACAGCAGGCAAACATTGGACCATTTAAAGGAAGCATCGATGAGCACCATGAAGTACCGAAACGGCCCTGAGAGGGGATGAATTGGACCACATATATCCCCTTGAATGTGTTCCAAGAACGCGGGGAGTTCATCCTTCACCTTTAGGGGGGACGGTCTAATGATCAATTTCCCCGTAGCGCATGCGGAGCACACGAAATCATCGGGATTCGGGAAATTTTTCACATTAACATTATGACCGTTCGAGTTGTTAATTATGTTTCTCATCATCCTAAGACCGGGGTGGTCTAACCTATCATGCCAAAGGCAGAATAGTTCGGAGCTTCTAAAGACAGTCTTAAGGGTAGTGTAAATAGGTGGTGCTACTATCTTAGTGTAGTACAGCCCAGTAGCTAATGAAGGGAGTCTTTCGACAACATGTTTACCATTTTCGTCGCGCTTGGTAATGAGGAGGAACTCCTTTCCATTCTCATCATCATCGGTTTCGACATGGAAACCATTTGCGCGGATGTCTCTAAAACTTAAGAGAATACGAGTCGACTTCGGATACAACAATGCCTCTTCAATGATCAGAGTTGTTCCATTTGGGAGTATGATAGTTGCTCTTCCGGAGCCAACTACATTCGGACCGCAGCCGGCGATCGTCATTATGTTACCAGGGTTTTTGGTAATGGACTCAAAATACTTTGTTTCTCTCAAGATGGTATTGGTGGTGCCGCTATCAGCAAGGCACGTTTCCTCCATTTGGGCGCCACACGCGTTCTAAAATATAGTGCCTAATTAATATAATGGAGTGAGAAAGTTGCTACATCAAGTAAGTAAAACACATAGACATTTCAGAACATCACATAATCAAATAATGGAATAAATGAATGAAATAAATGTCATCCAATCGCCGAAAATAAGTGTTATGCTCTCATAGAGCTTACAACCATATCGAAAAAAAATTGTATCTGATTATTGCGGGAAAAGGAATCATCTCAACAAAAAGGAGCTCAGGTGGATTCTGCAAAGAAACCACCAAGCTCAGCTAGTATCTCAAGGTCAGTGGGCTTCTCTTCGTTGGCCATCATCATGGACAAGGGGCCTAGCTGAGGCGGCGGGGGCACAACGTGCTCAACCTCCATGGGCACAGCGGCGTCCGTGGAGACCGCCGAGGGTGCTGCCACTTGTGCTACGTCCTGCGCCACTACGTGCGCGACGTTCTGCACAGGCGGCGCTCCGGGCGCTAGTGGTGCCTCAACCTGGACAAGATGCGCCTCGCGCGCCTTCTTGTTGGCCTTGAACGCGTCCACGACGTGTTTAGGGGCCAAACACTGCCTGGAGAAGTGAGTCTTGGAGCCACAGCGGAAGCGGTCCTGGGGCCTCGCCTCCCCCTTGCCCGCCTTGCGTTGCTTGGCCGGGTTGGAGGAGTTGGGGCCCTTCTTGCCCTTTTTGCCTCTCTTCTTGTGGATGGGCTTGCGCACCTTGTTGGCACCAGCATTTGCCTCATGACTTGGGCCCCCTACGAAGGGTTGCGCGGAGAAGTTCTTTTTCAGAACATTATCCTGCGCCTCGGCCACCTGGAGAGCATCAATAAGCGCTGCATATTCCGTGAATCCTTCCGGGCGAAAGTTTCGCGAGGACTGGATGTTGTCCGGATGGAATGTGGAGAGGGTTTTGTCTATCTTCTGCTGATCGGTGGTACTGGTCCCACACAGCTGAAGAATAGTATAAATCCGGTGCAACCTGGAGTTGTACTCTCCCACCGTCTTGAAGTCCGCAAACCTTAGACGTATCCAATCTGCCTACGCCTGTGGCTGAATGGTGTACTTCAGCCTAGAGAACCGCTTGTTGAGGGCGGTCCAAAGGGTAGAAGCACTCCGTTCTGCCATGTACTCATTGAAGGGAATATGTCCTGAGAGGCAATAATAAAGTGTTTATTATGTGTATTCCAAGTATATGATAGATGTTTATTTTGCATGCTATAATTGTATTAATACGGAAACGTTAATACATGTGTGTTTAATAAACAAACAGAAAGTTCTTAGTTATGCCTCTCTCATAAACTAGCTCGTTGATTAACAAGATGATCAAGGTTTCCTGATCATGGACATTGGATGTTGTTAATAACGGGACCACAACATTAGTGTAATGGTGTGATGAACATTCATCCGAAGTATAGCATTACGATCAAAGTCATTGAGTTTATATTGCTATAACAACTTACGAAGTGATTTGATCACTAGAATGTTATATCACAGGAACGAGAAAAGAGTGCATGTCGGTAACGAGATCAAACTAGGTATGGAGATACCAATGATCGAATCTCGGACATGTAATATATCGTGAAACAAAGGGATTAATATACTAGCGTAAAAGGTTCCGACGATCACAAGAAAGTCATCGTTGAATGTGTGGGAGTCAGTATGGGTCTCCAGATCCCGCTTCTGATTATTGATCCGAGAGGGGTCTCGATCATGTCCGCATTATTCACGAACCGTAGGGTGACACACTTAAGAGACACCGACATCCAATTGGAGCAAATGTTTCATGCCGAAAGAATGAACAAGCGCAGGAATTTATTTCACTAGATACCGAAACAGGTTTTCGGGTGAAATTGCATAAAGTGGTTATGCATGTGAAATAGAATTCTAGCAAGGGGTTATTTGTGAATGTTTGTCATTAAAGTAATTGACAAAATTCTGAATAAAATAAAAGAGTTTTATTTAATGAGAGTTTGCATTAAATTTGGTGGAAATTTAATGAGAATTTGAGTGGACTTTTGAGTGGAGGGATTTTAAAGGGTATTTTGTGAGTGGAGTGTCCACCCACATGAATGAAGGAGGGGAGGAGGCAGCCCCCATGGCCGGCGGCCACCCCATTGGGTTCCCCCCTCCTCCTATAAAATGAGCCCCCTCCTCACTTGTCTCTCACACCTCCTCGTGAAGGATCTCTCTCCCCCTCTAGAATTTATCCCCCATGGTCTCGGACTAGCGAGATACATGTTCCCGGTGGCTATTCGGCAAGAAAGAGTTGTGCTTCCGCTGCATCACTGGAGCGAGGAGGCGGAGGTTGCTCGGTGCCTCGAACGTGTGTGCGAGCACGGATGCGCTGCTGATTTGCGGCGCTAGAACTTCCTCTCGATCTTGAGATCGGCAAGAGATCGTCTACATCAACCACGAGTTGAACTCGTTAAGCTTTGTCGGTCTTCAAGGGTATGTTCTCTACGGATATACATCCGCCCGTTGTTTGTATCTAGTAGATAGATCTTGGTATATAGTTCACATCGTAGGAAAAAATTTGTTTTCTATGCTGCGAACCCTACACTCATTCTTGAGAGTCTCACACATGTGATGGCGGAGGAAGTGCAGGGCTTTGGCGTTATCCGCCGGGATGGTTTTGCTGGGGGCCGTCGGGGTCCCCTCAATCAACGCATCCTTGATGCATCGGCCCTCAAGGACGGTCTCAACGTCTGAGGCCCAAGTCAGGTAGTTAAGCCCATCCTGGGTCAACTCCGGGAACTCACGGCTGACGATTCCGGTCATCTGCAATTTATGCAAAGTGTGTAAGATTACAGCAGGTAATCGGTTGCATAAATGCGATAATCGAAACAATAATTCAAATATGACGGTGTTCCAAAATTTTAATATAAAACGGTACAAGCTATCTATGAGATACAAAGTATTAACAACATGCGGTAATTAATAACTATAGTAAAACATAGTGCAAAAGCTTGTTTAAAATCGGGCCAAAAACAGAGCCGAAACGGTCCAACAGCCCCGCAAATGCATGTTCCCACGCCCAAAACGGCCCAAAAACGCGCGGTCTCCCGTGGACCAGCCCACCCCACACCGTCCCTGCCCGAGAACGGGGGAACAGAGCACTGGAGTGCTCTCGAGTGGGGCGGCGACGGCAGCAGGCCGCTCCGGCTATGGGAGCGCGCGAGTTGATGGCGCGGCGGCGCACGCGGGCGTGGCGGCGCATGTGGGCGCGGGCGGCCAACGGAGCAAGACGGCGGGCGCGCAGCAGGCCGCAGCGGGGCAACGTGCGGGCAGAGGCAGTGCAGCGCGCGGCACGGCAGCAGGCCTCGGCGCGGCGGCAGGCGCAGCTGGCTTGGCGAGCGCAGCGCGACAGCACGCGCAGCGGCGGCGGCGGCCCTTGGCGAGCGCAGCACTCGGCGCGCGGCAGCAGGCCGGCGGCGGGGCTGGCCTCGGCCCACGCGGGCACGGCAGCGGGCCGGCGTAGCGGCTGTCCTCGGCGGCGCGGGCACGGCAGCGGGCCGGCGGCGCGGCAGCTGGCCGGCGCAGCGGCGGCAGGCTTCGGCGGCGCGGCAGCGGGCCGCCGGCGTGGCTGGCCTCGGCGCACGCGGGCGCGGCAGTGGGCCGGCGGCGCGGCTGGCCTCGGCGCACGCGGGCACGGCAGCGGGCCGGCGCAGCGGCTGTCCTCGGCGGCGCGGTCACGGCAGCGGGCCGGCGGCACGACAGCTGGCCTCGACGCGCGGCTGGCCTCGGCGCACGCGGGCGCGGCAGCAGGCCTCGGCGGCGCGGCAGCGCGCGCTTGGCGATGTCCAGCGCGTGTGGTCGCCATGGCTGCGCATGCACGAGTTCAAGAAAAAATACATAGAAAAAAAAACTAGATCGACTTTGATCTAAAAAACGGTCAAGATCAGTCCGATCTACTAAAAAAACCAGATCGGCACAGCAGGTGCACGCATCGACGGTACAGTCAATAAAATTCTAATCCGGGAGTGATTAGATCGATATTGGTCGGCGACAGCAGGTCAGCTCGACTCCCGGGAAGAAATTCCGCACCTTAGATGGGATCTGATCTAAGAACTGAACGCAAATCTAGAAAGGAAATTTCGAGACGGATCCATTTTTGCGGTCAGATCGGGGTTACCTTCAACGAAAGCCTGCGTGATGCAGGCTCGACGGTGGCTTGACGGAGGCTCGACGGAGAGACACGTGCTGATAACGTGTTGGAACACCCCTGCCGACTAGCCGGTCTCGAGGCTGTTCCACACCGAAGAAGAAGACTAGAAGAAGGCACACACAGTACACAAGTAGATGACACAGGGAACAAAAATGAACTTTATTGAAAACTCTCTCGGTAAGCTCACCTACAAAGGTTGTTCCTCTATTTATAGGCTAAAGGGTGATACGATACCCACATGGGCCAATCCTAACCTGATAGCGGCCACAACGAGTGGGCCTCTACCGGCCCAGTTTCCTAACAGTTTTATGGCCCAATTTAATTATCTACTCCTTTGCCCTTTGCTACGCCGACCATCATCGTCTCCCTTGCCCCTCCCGCTTCGCTGCAAAGCAACAAATCGTGGGAAAAAAGATCGTGAAACGGATAGCGACGGAGTAATTAGGATGAAGCTCGACCGTCTTCCTTTCGTTACGGTTACGAAGGGTCGAGAGGCACGTTATTTACTACCCCGTCCATATATGGTGCGTACCGCAGCTTCCTTTCTTTCTTCCACATGCCCTTTCACCCTCCGCTCTTCAGCCGCCATGGCCTCTTGCAGTTATGGTCGCTGTGTTGCAGTTTTACTCAGGCCACTTACTTGATGTTATTGTTTCAGGAATTGGCTGAATTTCTCTATTGGGGCTCGTTTGGTCTGTGTAGGCTTCAAGGTGCAGCGGCCACTCAATTCCCCTTATGTGCGCTTCCTCACCTCGATTCGTCTTCCTAATCCGATAAGCTTCGAACCATTGGCTCATTATTCTCCCCATATGTAGTCTGTAGCAGTAGGATCAGGGGCTAGGTGTGGACACGTCCGGCTTCATGGCACTTCAGCGTCCATGCCTCCATGGGAAGATGATGCAGGTCAAACGCCAAATCTCGCTTCGCCGTGATTAGGGAAGCAGCACTCGCACCCCTTTCATTATTAGTTATAAATTTTGAGTTTTAGGCTTTTCAATCAGGTTGTTGATTGGTTCATGCTGGGGTCTGATCTGACAGGAGGTGTCAGCAAACATGAGCCCACGGCGGCGCTGTAGACTGTAGAGGCACACATGAGAGATGTTCTATCTTGGACACAACGCCACATAAAGGAAACTGCTTCCAGTAGTTGATAAGATTACCCCGTAGACCATGTCAGTCTTGCTTGAAAAGTAGTGTTGCTACGTTCTGTCACGACTTTGGTGACTTATTATTAGTACGATCTTCAGTCTATAGTTCTACAGAAGTACGTATGACATAGCTAGGAGCTAAATTTCTTTTGTTGTACATAGCATAAAGATTGCGGTCCAGTTCACCTTAGGACTCTGCGCAGGTATTATGAGTATCATATACTTTCTGCCACCAACACTAAGGTAGTGTCATTCATGCATTGTTTTGACATACTGCTTGCGATGGCAAAAATTAAGTTAGGAGTACGTAATTTGATATCACGGTGAGACGATATGGCTGTATCTGTATTATGATTGATTGATGTGGTGTGCTATCTTGTATAAGGCCATAAGTTGATTATTTGATGGACGTTTGAGCTCGATTGATGTTACAGTAGTTGATCATGTTACAGGCATAGTACATTGATCCACGGACAATATTTTTTTCTTTGATATCTGCTTGATTTAAAACACATAACATCGAGCCGCATGTGAGGCAATAGTATTAGGAGACTGAATAAACCGGTCAGCTCAGTCCATATATATTTTCTTTTACACCGGAAAATTATTTCAGCCCCAAGTAACAAAAAGGGTTTGGTCTTTCATCTGATGTTCTTTGGCTTAGACTTCAATTGGGCTTATAATATGATTGTTGTTAGCATTCAATTTATATAAGACAAGCCGGCTTATTTCCCTTGGAAATTTCTATCTTGGCAAGAAAAAATGTTAGAGGACATAGAATCAATAGGGGGCCTCCTATAAGCATATTAAACTACAATTGTCTCTTTCGCATTTTATGTTTGTGTTTAAAACTTTTCCTTTCTGAAACCTAGCTAAGAACAAACATGCCTTCAGAATTGATACTGATACTAGACAAGTTTGTGCGTGTGTGTGTTTGTTTTGCCACCCAGGGGAAATTTTATATTTACTTAACTGTTTTTTGCTAGACTTAAGATTTTCATGGGCAAAGTACCTGCTATTCATCATATATGTTTTTAGCTGTGCTTACAAACCCAAATCAATAGATCCATGTTCTAGAATAGCTACTAGTGATTTTTTTTGTTACTTTTCTGAAACAGTTTTATTATGGCGGTCAGGTATACAATGACCTGGAATCAAGTGAGAGAACAAACTTGACAAGGCAACCAAGAAAATTAGAAACCTATGGAGCAGCAGGAACGACCTCAAGTTTGTCTCTATGGCTTTTTGGCTGAATGGTATCCCCAGTTTTCAACAATACTTGCAAACACCGCAAAACTGTGTGAAGCATAAGTGTGATCCCTTTAAAAAGTCGCTTGTAAAATCTTTGCATGTGACTGAAATGTAGAATCTTTCTACACGATCCACATCACTTATTTATTATCCATATGTCTCCAGTATTTGAACTAAGTATCTAATCTAAATTTTCTTTTGAGATGGACGAGCGCGGCAACGCGCGCTTCCATAGTCTAGTTTACACTATAGCTCCGCCTCTGGCCACGGACATCTGAAGCGGCCGTCAATAGCCGTGCCGATGAGGAACAGGCTGGATTGGAAGCACCTGATCAGAACGAGCTGCAACATCGCTTGGCGAAGCATCCCAACCGTCTAGAATAAAATGAATGACACCATCCTAGATGCCCTTCATCCATAAAATCCCCAGGAGAGCGATGTCGATGCCCTAACCCTAGGCAATTTCCACTCCTCGCACCACACTCCTCTCCCTTCCTCACATTCTACCCCAGCCACCAAAAACCACCCACCTTGTTTAGTAAATTTATTTTCTTGACTGTTGTGGCCAAGTTCTTAATCTTCCATATTTCTATTAACAAAATTTATGTCAAATCGATTTCATATTCTTATTTTGGGTGGGGGGAGGGCCAATGCCCCCTCCACCCGGGCTCTAATTAAATGATGATATATGTGTTTGTCTTCCCCATACCAAAATTGTGGACCGTCCTCCGCAATTGAGTGTTGCGCAGGCACGCCTGTAAGTGGACATGCCCACGGCTGCCCATGGGCTTGCCGATTGTGCCCGTTTGATTATTTGGGAGTACGATTTTGCCCAGTTAGTACCCGTTTGGTGCCGCCGGCGTCCATTAGTCTGATTAAGTAGCGACCGGCAGCAGCTCTTCAGCTTGCAGGCAAGCGCTCAGCAGGTCGTTCTTTAGCTCAGTTCCATAGTTCCGAGGACGGCGAAGTGGTTGGCCTTGTCGGCGGCGTGCTCGTCCATGCTCTTGGTCGATTCGCGCGAGGGCCGTCTCAGGCTCGGCTAGTTTCACGAGATATCTTGAAAGCTAGACTCAATGACCTTTTTGATATTTGCCGGCGACGTCGTCACTGTATTTCTACATCGAAGATTACACCTTGCTGTACACGCCGTGGATCAATTTAGCTAACTCGTACCCGTCTGTGACATGTATGCAATGTCCTGGTGATGTGTATGTGTACAAATACATGACGTGCATGCATACGTGACTAAGAGCACCTCCACTGGTTGGCTGTTTTCAGACCGAAATCCTGACTTAAATTAGGCCGGACGAAATAAGTTTTTGTCTGGAAGCACCGAATTTCTCACTCGCGTTCCCAGGCCGTGTTTCTAGGCGAAGTAAAAAGGGCGAAACATTTGAATTTTATCGTTTTCGCCGGCGAACTCTCGACAAAATGTGATTGACAGAAGTGCGCCCAAAATGTTCGGTGACAAAATTTTGAGTAGGGGACGTTGATGTCGACGTTGAAGGCCGAAGGAGGGCGAGGAGCGGGGCAGGGAAATACCACGTTCAGGTTGAACCCACCGTCGAACTCAGGAGACGAGGAGTACCTCGGCCACGGGTTCGCCTGGCTCTTGAGGAAACAGGCCGGCGAGATCGGCGAGAACCCGTCCGGCGTGCTGACACTTGGCTGGCTCCCCCAGTGGGTGGCGTATTGCGGGGGGACGGCTGGCCTCGGGCGCGACATCTCCGCACGAGACGTCGTCGCTACGGCGTCTTCGCCTGATCACCGATGACCGCTTGGGCCTCGGCGAGCTCCTTCGCCGCCTTCGCCCTCTTCTTCCTCTCCTTGCGGCCGCCCGACTCGACCTTTCTTTTTTGCACAATGTCCACCCACTCGGCGTTGGTCAATCGTCAGGCCTCTTTGTCGGCGCTCTCGGTTTCCTCGCCTTTTTATCCTCCGGTTCGCCGAGGTTGGATCTGGGTTTGATGAAACCCTTCGGTGGCATGGCAGGCAAAAGCTCGGCGAACTAGCGGGAGTGGGGGGAATTGGGAGGAAAGGCAGGAGAGGACAAGAAAAGGGCAGGATTTCGGCCTAGAGTCGACGACAGAGTTGGCTCACCGTCATTTTCGTTCCATCCGGCATTCCAAAGGCGTTCTCAGGAACCCGGGTTCGGTTTGGAAAGTCTAGACCAAAGTTGGCGCAAATCCAGACAAAATCGGGGTCGTAGAAATGCGACTGGCCAATTTTCAACGTTCGGACAAAAAATCATCGTGGAATCGACGTCCTCGTAACTCGAGTGGAGATACTCTAACCCCGATTGTGAGTCTGGTCGCCGCCGAGTTAGTGCAATTCATCGTGCTAGGTGCTCTACCGCTGTTGGAAGAAATCGCAGCTTGTAGTGGGCTAGCGGGCGCTAGCGGATGGGCCACGGTTGTCCGCCAGTTTACCGTTCTTGACCGTGGATGTCCAAGAATGCAAATAAATGGGAACGGTTGGCGGCTCCGTGGGCAGCCACCCCCAATTACACCCTAACGCGCAGGCTAGATCTAGCTGCTGTGATGTTAAAAATTGATTGTTCTCCGGCACAACAACTTCGTCGTGACTCTTTATCAATATTCCGTGTACCTAGGCACCTCTATTTCTTCTCTATGGTTAAGCTATGTAATGTTCTACTGTGATACTCCCTCCGATCCATATTAATTGACTCAAATTTGTCTAGATTTAAATGAATCTAGACACTATTTAGTATATAGATTCGTCTAAATTTTGACAAATCTAAGTCAATTAATATGGGTCGGAGGGAGTATGTTAAGAGCAAAGAACGTGATGTATTTATTTGGCGTCTTACTCAGTGGTTTTACCATTAAATCTATGTATCTTGATCTTTTGAATGAGGAAACACAAGGTTTCTTAGAAAGTAAATTTGGAAAATAAAAACACTTCTAAAAAATCAGAATTTTTATGCTGTTTGTTTACGAAAAGGTAATACTCACTAAAGACAACCTGAAATAACTCTAACGGCAAGGAGATACCAAGTGTTGTTTTTGCGATAAGAATGAGACTATACAACATCTTTTTGTATAACATCGAGACATGAAGGTTTGAATAAAAGACGACAACTTTGGAAATGTTAATGTTACTTTCAGTTTATCAGACTTTTTGGTGTTCATGTTGTCTGTGTTTTCATTTTATATAAGTTATTTATGTATCATTAAAAATGGATCATTCCTTCTAGTTCTTAATTAATATATACAACACCTCTTTTTTCCAAAAAAAAAAAAGTATCATTCCCTGCAGAAAAGGCGGGAGAAATGTTTATCCCACTTCGTTCTTTCTTGGGCCCAAGCCCAATATCACATTATCTTTCTTTGGTAAAATGTCTTTTTTAGGAAACAGAGGAAGTACAAATTTGTACAAAGGTCTTGTCAGGTCAACTAAGTATAGTCTGTATTTTTTTTGAGAGAGAGGAGTATGGTCTGTATTCTAGCAAACATTACTCCTGATAATATCTGCACGTCCATATCTCATTTCGAGTACAGTATATCACATTGATCGAACAAGAGATTTTCCTTCATTGGACTTTGGACAAATGAAATGTTTGAAAAACTAGTTCAAGTTCATGGAGCCGCACTAAATACTACAGTTTCTGACAAATTCTCTGGTCTGGTTTTGGATGCTTAGCCGGCCAAGACGTGGAAGACACTACAGTTAGTCGTTGGGAGCTCAGAGCATTTTTTTTGTTTTTGCCCCCGTGAGTTGACCAGAAGGCGAAGATCAAGACCAGAGAAGCAAGGTCAACACCAGAGAAACATGCTCTGAATTCTACCTTGGGCCGATTCTATTCCCTGCGAAACAAGGGTGAACGAGGGTCTTGCTGATTCAATTTGGCATACACACCAGTAATCTCCTGTTGTAAACACATTCAAACAAATCTAAACGATTCTTCAGAAACGGATTATTCTGTCGGATAGTTTGAAAAGACTAGCTCAAGTTTACGTAAGCCTGATTACGATGGCATGCTCAGGGCATTCTAAACTAATACGTTCGAATTCAGTTCCTAAATAGCAGTCAGTCATGTGCAGTTCAAACTTCAGGACTTCCCACGGTGGTGTCTGCACATGTCTGATTGCGATGACATGCGTAGTCTGATCTTATCGCAGTGCTAATTTGTTTGTCAGTGTTACTCTGAACATTTTGCATGTTCTTGTCAACCACAGAATTTGAGTTTAATTACGCTGAAAGGAGCGTTCAGATGCCATAGCCCATAGTACCGATTAAATTTTGTCATGCGACCTCCGTTTGATTCTTCAGAGATCCAACTGACTGCAGAAACATAAATATACCAGTGTATATTGAGTACATCCAAGTCTCATGTGAAACTCTGGTTTTGTCAGGCAGAGGTATTCAAGGCAATTCACGCATTTGAGATTCAGATCGATAAATTGTAGTTGCTACTGAAAACCATGAAAGAACTTTATGTGTCTCTGTTTTCTGTCAACAGATGTACCAGCACCATTTTTCTTCAGTCTTCTGGAGAAGAGGAGCTGCAATGCAACTCGTGAACATCTTAAGTGGCACCACAATTTGGCAGCAGAACATGATCGACACTCCTCGATAGACAAAAAATGGCATTGTTCGATCAAACCAACTTACAAAAAATTAAAGAGGAGAAAAAACATAGGGGAGGCGAGGATCCTTCGCTACCAAAGAACTGATCTCCTACAATCAACCAATGATGACAACGAATTATTTTCCTCTCAGCTCAGCTCCTCCAGAACAGGAAGGGCACCTTCACGTCGCACGACCTGGACACCACCTTGGCGTTGGCGGCGAGGCTGTCCACGGCCATGGCGCACCGCACCGTCACCTTCACGGCCCACGTCTTCACCCCGCCGAGCTGCAGCCGCACGGGCACTTGGAAGTCGACGTCGAACGGCACCGACCGGAGCCGCTCCGCCGCGGCCATCTGCCCGCGCACGCTCTGCGAGAACCGTATCCCGGCGCCCTTGGCCTTCGCCACGAACACCGTCACATTCCCGGGCGCCTGGTAGAACGCCGGCCACTTGCCCTGGGCCAGACCCACGCCTTCGTACGACACGGCGACGCGGCTCCCGGCGCCGTCGTACTGCACGCCGACCTTGCCGTTCTTCCCATTGTCGGCGCGGATGGTCGCCTCGAACCCGGGCGAGAACGCGCCGGGCGCGGACGCGTTGCCGACGCCGGCGAGCCCGGACACGGCGAGGGACACGACGCTGTACGCTGGCCGCCTTGGCTGGTACACCGCGTACACGATGCCTAGGGCGACGGCGAGGAGCACGGCGAGGCAGAGAACCGCCACGAGGAGGTAGAGGCATGCGCGGAGGCAGGAGCAGCTGGCGCCCCGGCGCTTGGCGCGGCGGGTGTAGTGCTGGAAGAGGCGCGCGTTCTCGGGCGGCGGCACGCGGAAGACCTTGTCCTTGGGCACCTGCACCACGTACGTGCCGGGCTGCGGCGGCGCGGGCTTCTGCGGCTGCGGCTGGGGATGCCTTGGCTGCTGCTTGCCGTGCGGGAGCGCCGGAGGAGGGTTGACGACGGGCTTCTCGAAGTGGAAGCTGTAGAGCGGGCTGGAGGAGGGGTCGGAGGAGGAGTATGCGGACGCGGAGTGGTTCATCTCGCCGGAGAAGTCGGAGCTGCTCGGCGGCGCCGACGGGTGCACGCGGCCGTCGCTCATCATCGGCGCCTGCTCCTCCAGGCGCGCCTGCGGATCAATCTGCGAGTTTTATGCAGTTATAATGTTAGCACGAAATCTAGTACAGACGAAGAAGGATCAATCCACACAGACAGACCGCGTACGTTCTACTAGATTCAGAAATCAACAGTACGGCTAGCAATTAATGTAGAGTCACAATCTGAACTTGGAAGACAATGTACTCTGCGCATATTGGTAAACTTCATGTATATTGGTACAGTCCAGAACAGGAAGAACAAACTAAAAAAATAAAATCATGGTGAACACGTACGGAGACGATCGAACAAATGCCACTTTTGCATGTAGTTGTTCTGCCAATACCACAAGATAGAGAGCCATCAATCAAGAAACAAAACGAATAAAATGGACCTGGAGCGAGAATGCCCAAACTTTGGGCGACAGATCCTCCAATGGCTCACGGCAAAACCCACAGAAACAGTAAAACCGCGACGGCGGATCGGAAGCGCACCTTGTATAGCCGGGGAGGACCGGAGACGGCGGCGATCGTCGGTTTTTTTGCTCCCTTCCGAGGAATCGCGCCTTGGGTTTTTCAGTCGTCTTCAGAGGAAGGAGACGTACGACACTAGGTACGGGAGGGACGTGCGAGGAGGTAACTAGATGTGGGACAGACAGCGGCGGGTGGAGGCGAGGGAGATCGGAGACGACGACGTTGGTGGCGGAAGGGCTTATATATAGACCGCGGCGGTGGTGCGGCCGGGTTTCTCTACTGGCGGCGGCTAGCTGGCAGGTGGGGCCCCGCGGATTGCTTACGGGGAAAGGAGTGTCGAAACCGTGTCGCGGCTACCGGTTTATGGCAAGCTTTAATTGACGGGAACCCGAAATCGAGGATGATCTTGGCCGGATCAGGGCAAAAAGGGAAGGGAATGCGTGTTCGTTCGCGAACGCGGATCGCCTCGTAAATAACAGCTGGACGGGCATGCGTGCAAGACAGAAACGGAAAATGTTCACACTTTTCGCCTCGCTCTGTGACCAGACGTGTCACGTTCCATGTGTTTCGCGTGAGAGTTAAATACAATTAACAGTCTCTGTATTTTGTTGGATCGGTTCGATTTAGTTCTCGTACTTGAAATTTGCTAAATTTTTAGACGTATAGTTGTGAATTGTGTTTGATTTAGTTAATTTGATGTTTGCCATCAAATTTAAATTGACACGGACGACACGTAGACTGAAATCTTGCAATAACATGCTCACGCATTTGAGAAAATCGCAAAAGAAAAACCACATATGTTGCAAAATAGAACATTAGTCACTGTACTTGTCTGGATGACTCAATTTAGTCATGGTACTGCAAACATCGAATGAAACTAGCCCGACGAGTATAGGCTCTTGGCCTGTGCTCACAGCTTGGACGTCGCGAGCTGTAGGCGTCTGCGGCAGCTGTTTGGCAGCTCAGCTCGGAACACGCGTGTGGGCGAAACAAACACTGGGCCGTACGTGCGTGCACACAGCTACGAGAACCAGCAGCGAGCGACAGGGCACACAGGCAAGAGCAGCAAGACGGTTAGCACGCAGCTTGGTCAAACACGTCACATCAGGGCTAACCACTGCACGTACGGCAGTGGTCAGAGTAGCCCGGCAGGCAGGCAGGCGGCAGCTGGATGAAGTGCCCGCTACTGGTCCATGTCCAAGTGATGCGCGCCCACGCTCGCCCTGCCGCTGCCGCCTGCCGGCCAGGCCAGGAGGCCGTGCCGCGTCTTCCTGCTCCATCGTGCATAGTACTACTCCACTACCGCTAGGTTATTCAGAGACAAGCCAAACCAGGTTTACTCTCTTGCTCCAACCTAGAAGAAGATCATAAACGAATCTGCGAGATAATAATATATATCGAGATCATTTTATAAAAGATAAAAATTGGCTGACTCGGTATACTTATCTCGTGGTATCTGTATCTGTATCGAACAAGATACACTAAACTGGTAATGCAGAAGTATTCAGTTACATCACACAGTCTCGCGATACGCAAAACAGTTCCAGCTAAACAGCCCGCAGGCTGTTTATGGTCCGATGATTACCAGAGCGTAATTCAGCGCACACCAGGGTGTCCTGTCTGATAGCGGATTCAGTTCCAGCAGGTTTGTGCTTCTGAGGTAAAGAAGCACTTCGCACGCAAAATAAGCAGATTGGATGCTGTAACACCTTCCAGAAATAAAGAAAATACAGTACCGTGTATCCACAGATACAGTTCAAAAGTAGCAGTGCCACGTGGGCAAAAGAAATCGACGGCAAGAATGCACTTTGCCTTATGTACTTCCTGTAATTCCAACTGCACAATCTCTCTTACATAAACACTCTCGGTTCAATCAGAAGTAAAGAAGAACTTTGCAGGCAAAATAAGCAGAATCAATGCTGTAAAACCAGACAGTGTGATCTAATCATCATATTCACTGCCTTCCAGGAAGAAGTAAAAAAGATCATGTATACACACAGACAGTTCAAAGAATAAAAAGCGCACTTTATCGAAAACATAACATACAGTTCAAAGAAGCAGTGGCAAGTGAAAGAACCAACGGCAAGCATGCACTTAGCATTATGTACTTTCCTCTAATTCCAACTGCACAAGCTCTCTTACATAAAACACACTCTCTCGGTTCCACCAAGTAACCAAAGAAATCTACATTACATGATAGAATCCACTGTTCTCTCTCTCTCCCTGGTACCACACCACACTGCCCGAGCAAACAAATTACGGGCAGAGGAGGGGAGAATTAAAAAAAAAGGACAAAACAAATCAAATTTCAATACAAACGGTCAAAAACCTCAAAACGGAGATATAGTATCATCCACAAAAAATCTAGAGCAAAACTTCATACTTGAGTATTGGCAGCTATACGTAGAACCGAAGTACCGTGGAGCTGGAAGGAGTGTGATTCTTCAGTTAACCGACCAAGAATAAGCTCCTTCATCAATCAAGGAGGGTCTGTTCCAACTTGGTTCACATTTCCCCCAGTTGCAATTTTCTTTTAACAATCCTGTGATAATAATTCATTGTTGTTCACTTTCCTCTTTACTATCGCAGGCACCATTGGAATCCGTTGCCGTTGCAGTCTCCTTCTCATGGCCATCATCAGAGAGCTTCTTGAACACTGCATTTACGTCGTCGTCGTCAAGGGTGTTTGCCTCGGTACTACTCATGTTGCTTGCGGTCTTCACTAGTTCAGGCTCCTTATCATCTGTAGCCAAATGCAGACTTTGAGCATGTGTACCTTCTGGAAGATTATCGTGTGTTGAGGATTCTGCAGTCTCTCCACAGCCATCTTTATCTTTGTTTTGTTCCAAACAACTATTCGCATCGAGGCCAGAGTGTTCCTTCAAAGCAGCACAAATATCATTGACTGATTTTGCTTCAATGACATGTAACTGCCCAGAACCTGCTGAGGGCTCTGAGTCAACATCAACACCTGAGACATGTGAGGTCTCAGCGTCCAGGTTGGGCTCATCAACACCATCGTCCGCTTGTTTCAAAGCGGTCTCTATGTCCTCTAGAGACTTGGCATCGACAGCCATCATCTCAGCATCAATTCTACTCGCCACGGGCTCATTTTTTGTAACCCCTGGTTCATCAACACCATCATCCGCTTGTTTAAAAGCTGTCTCTATGTCCTCCAGAGACCTGGCATCGACATCCATCATCCCAGCATCAATTCTACTGGCCACAGGCTCATTTTCAGTAACCCCCGGTTCATCAACACCACTGTCTGCTTGTTGAAAAGCTGTCTCTATGTCCTCGAGAGACCTGGCATCGGCAACCATCATCCCAGCATCAATTCTACTGGCCACAGGCTCATTTTCAGTAACCCCCGGTTCATCAACACCACTGTCTGCTTGTTGAAAAGCTGTCTCTATGTCCTCCAGAGACCTGGCATCGACAGCCATCATCTCAGCATCAATTCTACTGGCCACAGGCTCATTTTCAGTAACCCCCGGTTCATCAACACCATCATCTGCTTGCTTAAAAGCGGTCTCTATGTCCTCCAGAGACTTGGCATCGACAGCCATCATCTCAGCATCAATTCTACTCGCCAAGGGCTCATTTTGAGTAAGCCCCGGTTCACTTGCGACAACCCCTAAGTATGCTTCTGATGGTGTATTGACTGAAGAATCTTCTGTGACTTCTGTCACATCTCCTGCTAGTTTCAACTCTGTATTCATTGCTTCAAAAGAATTTGCCTCAAGAATCCTTCGCCGAGGATTGTAGACAGTCTGCTCAGGGTCATCATGAGATGTCCGTAGTGACCAGCTAAATTCAGGACCAGAGCCACTTAGGTAATCAACCGGTAGAGATTGCTCGCCATTGTCCAATGCACTGCCATCTGACATGGTATTGTCATCAGAAATCTGAGGGCTAACCAATGAGTCTTCAGTAACACCACCAGCAGGGTTGTCTGTATGGAAGCTAAGATCAGGCACCTGCTGATCCAGTCTCATTGGTTCTACCCCGAAATCCCCCACCGCATCCAATTCCGACAGGAAACTTTCATCAATACCACTGTCCTCTAAAGGCTCAGGATAGATTTTATCAGCATCATCATCAGAATCAAGTAGATAAGATGAAGTTAATTCTTCCTTCATATCAACCATATCTACCCTGTCAGGTTCAGAAGTCACGGAGAAAAATGGGTTTAAGATATCTTCAGGTCCAGTCGGAGATTGGATGGAATCACTTGCTTCAGGAGGACACAAGGAAACAGCCGCAGGGCTCGGGCTTACTTCAGATGCAACATCAAAGTGCTCTTCAATTACATGCAAGTCACTCAAGGCAGTACCAGAACCAGTAAATATTGCACTTTCATGTTTTTCTTGTATATTGAAGTTCTCGACAACCCTCTCCTCAGGGATAGGATGAAGGTCCATAGATATTGCACGCAATGTTTCCTTCTCAAAATCACTTAGCAAGTTCATCGACCCATGAATCAGGTTTTCTGGTGTGATTTCATTGTTTGAATAGGACCTGGAAATAATATTTCCATCTTCCTCAGCTATATTGGTCGCACCAAGAGAAAGTTCCCCTGATTTTAACCCGTTCTCTTCAGCTGGCCTGGGAGAGGAAAGCCATTCTGAGAATTCCCCTGTTGTGTTTGAGGCCATAGAAGACTTAGCACCAAGGAAGCTTTCACCTGCATAACAGGATAATGTTCAATTAAAGGTGTAGATGGCGAATTTCTGTTTATTATACAGTAAAAATAATCTGTTTATTACACAAAGAGGTGGAACTTGCTTACCATCTCCATCTTCCCAGCTAAGCAGGTCAGCGACCGGATTAAGTGGCATCGTGGAGTTTCCATCTGATTTGAGCATGTAATCTTCATCATGGGCCTTCCCTTTTGCTGAGGCAAGATAAGCTTCTCTTTCTTCCGATCTTTCGAAGACAAAATGATGTAGAGCAATCTCACGCTCGTCAATGTCACTATGGTCTAGCTCAACATCCACAGAGTTGATACCATCTGAGCATTCACTTCCAACATCTGCAAGGTCACTGTCCTGTCTCAGGAGAGGTGGTGACTCAGGGTCCTTGTGCACATCCTTCTCATCGAGGTCCTTGTGATCCTCCTGATCGGCAACTGAAGAAGCCATATCAGATTCAGTAACAGAACTCAACTTAGACTCACTCTTGTCACTGAACTGCCTTTCAAAATTGCGTGTGCTCCCTTCCATTGTCTCAGGGACAAAATATGGCTTCAATCTAGACGAACGTCTCGCCTGGGTAGCATCTGTAGTTCCAAAGTTGAAGCTCTCATGCCTTCTGAAGATGTCTCGATGAGAAGTTGCTGGTGATTCCCCTGGGCTTAAATTATCATGTGCAGAGACGCCACTTTCACTGAAATGCTCAAGAAAATCAAATGGATTCTTTCTAGCATGCAGGATTGAAGGAGCTGAGCCCGGAATTGCTGCTTCTTCAGAATCATAAGGAAGGTCAAACGGGTTCCTCCTTGTCACTGAGATATGTGACACTTGTGCATGGAAGCGTGATAAGTCATCTACACTTTTCCCAGCATCGTTGCTACTGACATCTGTCACGTTATTGTCAATTTCAAATACTATGTTCTTCCTGGATCTTCGCCTAACCATCAAAATCTCCAACCTACGGTTTCTTTCCATCTCAGAATATCCAAGATCCATCAGATTTTTCGCATCATCTGCTGTCCACAGAAATGCAGCTTTCTGGCCTTCATCCTTCTTGTTCTCCTCACCACTATCTTTAGCATCATTTTTGTCATCCTCATCATTGCTATCATCATCAGTTTGATGATCCTGTGAGGAGACATGTGAATCAGTGTCTGAATCATCATTAGGAATGGGATCAGGACGAGTGAAATCAGCACCCAGAAGAGGGTCGATCTCATCAAGGACTGGTGCGATGTCAGTCATGGAAGCATCAGGTGAAGAACTCTCAGCCCCATCAGAGTCAAAACCAGATGACCCGTCATCACTGCCAACATCTGCCCATGGTGAACCAAGTGAGGAATCGAGGAGGTTGTCCTCAACGGCCTTGCTAGTATCAACCTTCAGCTCATCGGGCTCTTTATTCCGGTGCACGGAAACGGCATAAGTTGGTCTGCTAGTTCCAGCTACCCCATCAGTTGACCTCTCTTCCAATGTGTCGCTTACTTTGCTAGCAGCTTGATTCAGATTCTCCACCATTTCAGCATGTTTATTAATACTCTCCCTGGATGAAAACATGCCAAAGGATGCAACCTCCTCATTCAGACCTTCAAATAAGCTTCTAGTGTGCCTTTCATCCTTTTCTTTCATGAAGAATGAATCTTTGTATTCCCTTTCCTGGTTAAAAAGCAAGCCGTCCACTTCTCCAACCTCTTGGCGAAAATTGACCATGGAAGGAAAGGGAGTTAATGTTCTAGGTATGTCGTGGTATTCAAATTTCTGCTCTTCTTCATCAACTCTTCTCAGAAGAGGAACATTATCATCATGCTCAGCAGACCTCTCTCTGACAGACACCGTTCGCGTAGTTTCCCTTTCTTTGAAGTTTTCTGCTGTATTCCTAAAACTAGGCACTGAAATTCCCCGATCTGACTCAAAATGAACGTCACCTGAAGAATTCCCAATCTTAAAAGATGAAATCTCTGGAGTAGTTTTGGCATCCTCACTAGCTTCAGGTAGATTCGTGTCCCCAAAACTCAGTAGTATCCCCAGAAGAAGAGTAGTACATACAATTACAGGTGAAGAAGAAAGTAGGAACGCGAAGAAAACCGGTGAAGATCTGTACAACAGGTAGAGCAGAACACCCAAACTGAGAAGGACCGGATGTTCAGAGGCACATCTGTAGCTTTTTCTAATGGAGGACCTCAAGACTTTCTTGATACATAGACCAACTTGTTTTGTCTCAAGAGCCATGGCATGTACCCTCTCACCTCCAGCACAAACCTGGCATTACGAAAAATTACAGACAAGATCAGTTGGTTATGAAACACAGTCTCTTGTATTGATACATGATTTCGGAAACTTTCTGTAATGCTTAACTTAACAATTCGTTACTCTACCCCTTAAGTCGGCCCAAATCCAGTAAGTTCAGTTTTGTTCCAATTTCTAAAGGTAGCCGAGCTGATGCAAATAGCCAGAGTTGTCATGGACCCTCAATTTGCGCAATTATACCAAAGTACAAACCTCACAAACAGACCATCAGATCCATGGAGCCTGTGCAACTATACCAAATACCGAGCTCGCAAAGAGACCGTCCGATCCATATACAAGAACTAGTACTACTACCCTAGCGCAAGCATAATTCAAGGTAATAAGCAACTCCTATTGAGCAATCAGCAAGCACTTGACGCCAATCAAGCGTCGCAACTAATCAGCTGATCACAAGGACGATCATCGGTAATGGAATACTAGCCTAGCACCGCAGGAGATTTCGTCAGATTCGAAGTCCATAAGCTAAACCCCAACTTGAGGAGGTGAATCCACGGCACGAACAAGCAAAACACCCATCACCTTTACTGCCTAGTACTACCAAGCAAGGGACTAACTAACAGATCTTCCCCACCGCGCGTGGTAAGAATCAAATCTCCGAACGGGAAACCAAAATCAACGAACTGGAGCAGCCGTCCAAGAACAAGGCTCGACCTGATCGGTGACAGACCCCGACAGTTCACTATCAGAAGGAACATACCTCTGAGGAGGAAGCTCGGCAGGCGGCCAAGTGGGGAAAGCTCCAAGAAGCGGAAGAAACAAAACAGCCGAAACCCTGTTGGGGCGCTGCGTGACCCGGCCAACGAGAGGAAGCCCTGACCAAGAAGCGATCGATCGCCCGCCGGGGTCAAATCACGGAGGCGTCAGCGCGGAAGAAATGTTGTGCTGCTGCTGGGCGTACGCGTCCGTGTCTCCGCGCGGTGGGGTAGTATGCGTATTTTTGAGCTTGGACCGCCGCTTTCGGCGGTGACTTGGCTGTGGAAACGAAGCGGATTTGGTGGCGGTGGTGGTGGTGGGCGGCGATGGCGATGGCGATCGCCCGGGCAGTAGAGAGGAGAAGGGGGAGAAAAGAAAAGAAAAAAAGAAGAAGAATGGGGAAAAGGAGGGCGGCAGTGGCAGAGAAAGCGGAAGGGAGTGGGCGGGACCGGCCTCCCTGTCTCTCCGTCGGTACAGCTGTGCCCGCTTCGTTCAACTGGCAGGTGGGTCCTGCGGCCGCGGGGCCCTGGCGACAGCGGGCGAGGGTGGGGTCCTGGTGTGCGCGGATGAAAGGCGAGGGCGGCGAGGAGTTTTCGTTTCTGTGCTGGGCAGCCTGGCAGTGGCAGGCTCTCGTGTCGGACCGGCGGCGCCGGCCAACGGCGTGAACGAATGAACGATCATCGCTTTTTAGCTGCTGTCGTCAAGACGGCTGCGGGCATGCATGGAGCATGGTCGGATTGCCGTGCAATCGCCTCTCACGCGCACGCACGCATGCGTGCAAAAAATAGAGGAAAAGTAAATTCTGAAGTTGCTGCAGTGAACTGATCCATTTGCTTATAGCCTTGAAAAGAAAACTGATATTGTCTTTTAAGGAAACACATATTTTATTAGACAATCTGCACCACATGAGACAAGCATGCTTGTCAAACAATTTTGTACACAAAATTCTGCAAGAACTAAAGTTACAATTTCACTCTTAGAAAAACTTGTGCTTCATGAAAACGGTCTCCACCATCGTCCTTCACTGCCACCATGACAGCGCTAGCGCTGAAAAAAGAGGCGAACATCCAGCATGCCGATATATTTGGGAGAGAACCTTTGCATATAGGAATGTTTTTTAAGCCAATAAACTGGGTTGTCACAAGCGACGAGACCACAATTTTGTGGCATGTCGGACGGGATCTTTCCCGTGGTCACCAGAACCTGACGTTGTCAACTTCATTCGACGCGGTCAAAGAAGTCGAATGCCGCCGAATGCTATCATCACGCGTGCAACTGCAAGACACCAAACACAACTACAGCAGCTGACACGGCCTTCACCTGCGAGAGTGCCGACCGCTGACCACCATACATGAATCTCACCGGATCCAGAGATCGACGATATGATCGGGTCGCTACCCCCCGACGCCACCGATTGGAGCGGCGTTGATATGGAGGAAGAGTAGAGGCAATTTATTTCCACGGACACCATCTCCTTCATAGAAGCAGTGTTCAAAGGAAGCTGAAAGAGTAATTGCCCCTATGTGTGGTTTGGGTGATTAATGACAATCCCTATGGTCTAATGTTTTCACCGAGTTTTATATGAAAGAATATTTCATAGGTCATGCGTGTATTCTATGTGTTGGATTCAAGTATGGATGCCATGAATATAAAGATATACCTTGAGTATTAGCATCAAGATCATCGAGTTGAAGAGAAGAATATGATATGATCAAGATCTTAAGAGTGTGATCTTAATAGAAGAATTTAAGATATGGCTCTAAGACGGTGTCATGATAGCCTCATTAGTTGATCTATGATTGACTAAGATTTAGAGCATGTAATCAAATTAAGAGTTCTTTATGTACCTCAAGATATTGAGATGGAGCATGATAAGATATATGGTTGACCTATACAAAGAGTGAAGAGTGATTTCAAGTTGGTCAACACATGAAGCATAAAGAATGTACCACATGATCTTGTGGTATGGTAAGCCTTGTCAATTATGCATCATGAACTAATCCATTATATATTTGCCTTTGCATTTTTTATATGGGATAGGTATATTTTCATGGGCATGCTTCAAAAGTGAAGATCTTATATAGCCCATGAGAGGATGACATCAACTGGAGATCGTCATCAAGGTTGAGAAGGGCAAGTTCAAGATAAGCATCTCGAGAAGATCATTTGCTTGAAGCTTGTCGTTCATATTGGTGATAATGGACATATGAAGACATGTATTAATGAAGCTATCTCATAGTGGTGTATGGGGGAGCAAATTATGAATCTTCATGAAGCAACGATGATCAAGTGTTGCATTCCGGCTTGGATGGAGATTGAAGTGTTGTCATCAAGATCAAGCGGGATGCACAAGGCAAAGGTATGGCCTTGCTAGGTTTTCCTTTTACCGGTATCAAGGTGGTTGTTGGGAGACCGGGTTATAGGATACATGGCCGCACTATTAAGAGAGGCTTTCGGTTGGGTAACTTGATCACATCGTCATAGGAAGCTCAATCCTTTGCATACTTTCATCTTCCTATTTTGTTGCTTATTGGTGTTTCTCCATGTGAGGTTCTTGAGCTTGTTTCTAGCTCTTCAACAAGCCCAAGTTCATCGAAAACGTAATTCATATGCATCTTCTATGGCGTTTTCGAGTTTGAAAGTTTTATCGGTTCTTCTTGTAGGGAGGCTTCTTACCTTTCTTTATTTGGTTCTATCATCCTCTATAGTACTATGATGTTTATCTGCACCATATTGTATAGCTTGTTGTCCTCGTCAAAACAATCCCAAGATCATCTAAATCAGAGTCCGGACGCAAAAGTTATCGCCGTTTTTGTGTGCCCTATTTTGTTCCGGCGGGAATTCCGTCGTTTTTGACCGCCGGGAATTTCCGGCAAACCACCAAAAATCGTTCCAGCATGTTGTTTTGATTTTTACCGGATCTTCCGATTTCGACCGGAAATTCCGGCGACGGATCCGGCGGCGCTGGTTTCGCCGCCGGAATGTGTCCGTCCAGCGCGTTTTGCCTCCAACGGTCATCCCTCTTGAAGGGGTATAAAAGGGAGGGCCTCTTCTCCAAAGTTCTAAGGAGCTTGAGCACGTTTTTGACCTCCATTGTTGACCTCTTTGAGCTTTCTTCTTCTCTCTTCCCTCCTATGATTCTTGCATCTTTTTGAGGGCTTTGCAAGAGGAGATCTAGATCTACAATCCCCATCAATCAATTCCTCCTCTAAGTGAGGGGAACCCATTGGATCTAGATCTTGGAGTCATTTGTTGGTTTCCACCATTGTTCTTCCTCTCTAATTCCTCCCTAGCACTTGTTGCTTTGGTGGGATTTGAGAGTGAAGGATTTGAGCACCCTTGGTGTTCTTGCTTTGCATTCTTGCATAAGTGTTGAGCTCTCCATTACGATTTGTTCGAGTGAGAGACCGTGAGCTTGTTACTCTTGGAGGGTGACCTCCTAGTTGGCTTGGCGGTTGACATGGTTATACCTTACGGGTACGTGGCCTCAGCATACCTGGTCCAGCCCAAGGAAGGCCCACAACAGATGTACGCTGGCCCATGAAGATTTTCGGGTGGCCAAGGCCCATGACGCCTTCGGATCCTTGGAGAGCGAGACTAGCGTAGATAGGAAATTCAAAGGGGTAAAACCCTAGAACTTGTAACCGACTAGGACTATTCCCGGGACCTGCCTAAGTCTATATAAAGGCCAGTAGGGCACGGCCTAGATCTCTCGACTCATACTTTCGCATACGCACCACCACGCCAGATCGAATCTGCGCACCCCTGTAACCTTCGGTTCCGCCGTAATCAAGAGCAGACAAGCAGGAGTAGGGTTTTCCCTCCGGGGGCCTGAACCTGGGTAAATCTCGTGTCCCCTGGTTGCTTGTCTGTTAACCGTTCCACGATCTCCAGCATCCCCATCTTCTCCAAAACCCAAGTCCATAACAATGGGCATTGATGAGATCAAACCTCGTCAATTGGCGTCGTTTGTGGGAATCGGGGCTGCTGATTGTGCGATCGTGACGGTCCCGACCCGATCGATCTACAACTCTGGGGCGACGGAGAGTCACCTCCTCTTCGGCGCTTTCGACTTCACCGCCCACTCGCCGGCCACCATGAAGGACTTCGAGCCCGTAGGCGACGGACTCGAAATGATGTTCGGGAGTTTCTGCTTCCAGGTGGGGCGAACTGGTACCCTCCGTCTCCCTGAGCGGGTGCCCCTACCATCAATCAGGCCCGCTTCGTGGGCCCCACACCCCGTGCTACGCACAACATCATCAAAAGATGATTCCTACGACAGCAGCAGCTGCAACTCCGATCTGTGCGATCCGCCATCGGATGCAGGGACCTACGGTTCCGGATCTAAGAGTTGCGGCAGCAGCAGACCGATCTACAAGCGCTACCAATGCGCCGCAGTCATCCAGAAGCAGCAAACGCCTAACCCGCCGCCCAACACGAACCCCAACCCGCAGGACAGAAACGGCGGAAACGGCGGGAACAGAAGAAGCCAGTCCCCCCCACCCGAAGGGGAAAACAACGGCCACGTCATCCAACTTAGCAAAGAAGGATGGGTCCAGGCACGCTGCGCCATAGCAGGCGACATAGTCCTGCCTGTAGACTCCCCACGTGAACTGCTGATGGCATACCACTACCTCCTCATCAAGGAGCATAAGAAGCAAGTCAAGATGCAGGAAACACTTGACAAACACAAGCAAGCAGCCTCTGAGTCCAGCGCGCGACGAGCTGCGCTCTCCGCCATGGCCCCCGGCTCTAGCACGAACGGAAAGTAGGGAAACAAGCACCGCTCGCGGGTGGAGAACATGGATCCCAAGGAGCGTCGTGATGTGACCCGAACTCTCCACACATCGTTCATGGAGATGGATGCCGACGGCAACATCATCCCGAAGACACCGCAAGCTGCGATCATGGCAGCCACTGCGTATCTCGCGGCCCACCAACCTCCGGAAGGGGACCCGAAAAGAGCCATGCATAAGTCCGCACTCACCGGACTCGGACTTGTCGGAGCTGCGCTCCACGAAGACGCTCCTACGGAGCCGAAGAAGAAAGCTCCGGCCAGGCGCGACCGGAGCCCCACCCCTTCATCCGAAGAGGAAGAGGAACACGACCTTCCTCGAAGGAAGAAGAGCTCGTGTCACCATAAATGCGACTACGATGCCAGAGACGCGCTCACACAACGCAAAATCGACAAAGCATGAGCCAAACGTGCATGCTCGTCTGAATCCGAGATGGAAGAAGACGAAGGAGAACTCTGCGGAGCTCGATGCTTCGGCAGATCTGTTCGGCGAACACAGATGCCATGCAATTTCAAGCTTCCTTCGGATACTCCGAAGTTCAACGGCACGCAAGATCCAAAAGCCTGGCTCAGTGACCATCTGTCATCCGTCAAGCTGCATGGCGGTAGCAAAGAAACCGCCATGCAATGTCTTCAGCTGCAGCTGACAGGCACGGCGCGGGTCTGGCTCAGCAGCCTATCATCAGGGTCCATCCGAAGCTGGGAGGAGCTAGCTTACAGCTTCATCCGAAATTTCAAGGGCACCAGCAAGAGGCCCGCCTCAATCGAAGAGTTGCGAGCATGCACTCAGAAAACGGGCGAAACTATTCGCTCGTACATACTATGCTGGTCTAACACCAAGAACTCCACAGCACACATCTCCGAAGAGAGGGCCATCGACGCCTTCAGGGACGGCGTCAAACGCCCAGACTTCAAGGAGGAACTCGGGCCCGTCAAGCCCAAAACACTCGACCACCTCATGGACATCGCCAACAGGTGGGCCGACGGCGAAGATTGCATTCACCGAGCACAATCGGATGAAGAGGACGACTACGGCTGAAGACGGGAACGCCGCAGCAAGAGGAGATCGCGCGTCTACGAGGACCACGACGGACCCGACATGGTCACGGCTGGCTACGCCGACCGTCGCAACGACAACAGTCGCAACAGCGGAGGATACCGTAGAGGAAACTTCCGCGATGGAGGATGCCCAGCGCAGTCGTGGCAACGCAGCGACCGCGATAACGGACCCTCAGCGTACGAAAATCTTTCGGGACCATGCACCATCCACTTCTATATCGACAAGCAAGATGGAAAAAAGAAGGCGAGCCACATGCTCAAGGACTGCCGCGAGTTCCAAAAGCTCAGCGAAAGCATGGTGCAAATGAGGCAACAAGCCCCAGTCCCTGGATTCGGAAACGCACCTGCACAAGGTGAAATAGCACATGGAGCCCCTCCACCGCCACCTATCGGAGGCCCGAACCAACCAATCGCACCCACACAGAACAACGCTGGGAACGGGTACCCCCCACCGAAAGGAGCACTGATGATGATCCAGAAGGGACGCCCCACGAATAGGGTGCAGAAGAGAATCACCCGACAAATCAACCTAGCCGTGGCAACCCCACCTGCCATCCCTGAGTACCTCAGCGGATCGGAGTCCTGCATCACATTCACTCGTGCGGATCACCCTTGCCAGATCCCTCGCCCAGGTCATGCTGCCCTGGTGCTGGAGGCGCAGATCGGAGGTTTCGAGATGAGTCGCGTCTTCATGGACGGCGGCAGCGGCATCAACCTAATGTTCGCAAGCACTCTAGCGGCAATGCGGATCCCGCAATGCAGCCTGGAACAGTCAGACACAACGTTCCACGGCATCGTTCCAGGGAAGGGCATATTCCCCCTGGGCAAAATAGGGCTCGACGTCATCTTCGGGAAGCCGGACAACTTCCGGCAGGAGCGACTCGAATTTGAAGTGGTGGACTGGCCGTCACAATACCACGCCATACTTGGGCGTGTAGCATTCACAAGGTTCCTGGCTGTCCCACACTACGCATACCTGCTACTCAAGATGCCAGGGCCGAAGGGCGTCATCATAGTCCACGGGAGCTTCACCCGATCGGACCAGTGCGACAGGGATTTCAACAAAATCTCCTAGTCTTTCGGCATGCAAGACGAGCTCGTAAGGCTCCGTGAGGTGACGGACAATGGGGCACCCCCAGTCACAAGGAAAAACGCACCCGACATGTCTTTCGACTCCACCGTCAACACAAAGAAGGTGCAGGTCCATCCGACGGATGCCTCCAAGACGGCGCTGATCGCCAACGACCTCAGCCCCGCATAGGAAGGCGCGCTCGTCGAATTCCTCCGTGAGCGCTGGGAAATCATCGCCTGGTGTCCTGCGGACATGCCAGGAGTTCCCAGGGAATTCGCCGAGCACGCACTCAATGTCTTTCCAGACACCAAGCCAGTCAAGCAGTCCATCCGGAGACTGTCCGAGCCGCGAGCCGAAGCCATCGGCAAGGAAATCAATAGACTACTCGCTGCAGACTTCATCAGGGAAATCAAGGAAAGCGAGTGGCTTGCGAATACAGTGATGGTCCCAAAGAAGGACACGGACATCCTGCGGATGTGCGTGAACTTCACGTCACTAAACAAGCATTGCCCAAAGGACCACTTCCCTCTTCCTCGGATCGGTCAGATCATCGATTCGACTGCAGGATGTGAGAAACTCTCCTTCCTCGATGCCTACTCAGGCTATAACCAGAGTCGACTCAAGGTCGAAGATCAGGAGAAAACGGTGTTTATCACACCGTTCGGAGTATTCTGCTACAACACAATGCCTTTCGGGCTAAAGAACGCAGGTGCCACGTACCAGCGATGCATGCAGGCCTACCTCAAGGACCAGATCGGTCGCAACGTCCAAGTCTATGTTGACGACATATTCATAAAAACCAGGGAGGCAAGGACACTTATCGACGATCTCCGCGAGACGTTCGACAACCTTGATCGCTACAGGATCAAGCTCAACCCCGAAAAATGCGCCTTCGGCGTCCCATCCGGTCAGCTGCTTGGGTACTTCATCTCTCAGCGAGGGATCGAGGCGAACCCGAAGAAAATCAGAGCCATCATGGCGATGGAGAAGCCGAAAAACCTCAAAGGCGTTCAGCAGCTCGCAGGACGAATAGCGGCGCTAAGCAGATTCATCAGTCGCATGGGCGAGAAGGCCCTGCCATTCTACCAGCTACTACGCAAGGCAAACAAGTTTGAGTGGACGCCAGAAGCCAACGATGCATTCGAAAGCCTCAAGCGGCTCCTCTCCACCTCGCCCGTCTTGGTCACGCCAAAGGAGCGCGAGCCTCTGCTGCTGTACATAGCAGTCACACACCAAGTGGTCAGCACCGTGCTCGTGGTCGAACGACCCGAAGAAGGCAAGACCCACGGGGTCCAGCGCCCAATCTACTACCTCAGCGAGGTACTGACACCAACAAAGCAGAGGTACCCTCACTACCAGAAGCTCGCCTATGGCGTGTTCATGACGGCTCGACGGCTGAGCCATTACTTCCAGGAGCACCAAGTGATGGTCGTCAACGAAGCACCCCTGAACAGCATCCTGAATAATCCAGAGGCCACAGGACGCGTGGCCCTGTGGGGCATCGAGCTGTCACCCTTGGACATCGTCTACGAGAAACGACTCGCAATCAAATCTCAAGTCCTTCCGGACTTCCTAGTACATTGGATGGAGCTGCAGCTGCCAGACACCCCAGATATGTCGCAGTCATGGACGATGCACTTCGACGGATCCAAGCGAGAAGCTGGAGCAGGAGCGGGGGTCATACTGACCTCCCCGCAAGGCGACACGATGAAGTACGTCCTTCGGATGAAATTCCGAGCTTCTAATAATGAGGCCGAATACGAAGCCCTCATCCACGGCATGAGGATGGCAAAGATATGCGGCGCAACGCGCCTGGTCATCTACGGTGACTCCAACCTCGTTGTCCAGCAGACGATGAATGAGTGCGACGCACACACCTAAAACATGATCGCGTACCGCGCGCTCTACAACGCACTCGAAGGAGAATTCGACGGCTGCGAGCTTCGGCGAGTTGGAAGAGAAAGCAACGAGGAAGCCGACAGACTCGCCAACATCGGCTCCACCTGCGCAAAAGTGCCACCAGGTGTGTTCCTCGAACAGATCTGTGTGCCATCCATCAAGCGAAAATTCCCCAAGGGATCACCCGAAGAAGCAGAACATTCGAAGGCTACGCTGCCCGAAGGACATGAAGGACCCGAGAAACTGGACACAGAAGTCGCCATGGTAAATCTAATGCAGGTCATGGCAGTCGAAGAAACTTGGACGCGACCATACCTCCAGTTCTTGTTAAATGGAGAACTGCCTGACAGCCCGACAGATGCCCGGTGCATATCTCGTCGGTCAAAAGCCTTCACCACCATCAATGGCGAGCTGTACAAGCGCAGTATTACGGGTGTACTACAAAGATGTGTCACCATCGGTGACGGGAAAGCCATCCTCCAAGACATCCACGAGGGCATCTGCGGCCATCATGCAGGCAGCCGCTCCCTAGTCGCCAAAGCTCTACGGGCCGGATTCTACTGGCCAGCGGCCATGAGCGACGCAAAGGACATCGTCCGAAGATGCAATGGATGCCAACGGTTCGCCGACAAACCGCACGCACTCGGGTCAGAGCTCAGACCCATACCTATAGCTTGGCCTTTTGCTCAATGGGGCCTCGACATGATCGGCAAACTGCCAAAGTCCTCGAAAGGGGGACACATTTACCTCCTGGTCGCAGTCGACAAATTCACCAAGTGGATCGAGGCCATGCCCGTCACCAACCAAAAGGGCAAAACTGCCGTCAAGTTCTTCGAGTCCATTGTCTAGAGGTTCGGCGTACCGCATATCATCATCACCGACAACGGATCAAACTTTATCTCCAAGGAATTCCAGGACTTCTGCGAAGGCCTTGGGATCAACATCACGTACGCCTCAGTGGCACACCCCCAAACGAACGGGCAAGTGGAAAAGGCCAACGGCCTAATCGGCGCTGGCATCAAGAAGCGCCTCATGAGTCCACTTGAACGGAAAGCAGGAGCCTGGACGAAAGAGCTACCATCCGTCCTATGGAGATTACGGACCACGCCAAACAGCTCCACAGGCTACACACCGTTCTTCATGGTGCACGGAGCTGAAGCCGTGCTACCAGCCGAAGTACGCCACCAGGCCCCCTGGGTCGTCGCTTACAGCGAAGCCGAATCCACGGATGCACTCGAAGATGTCGTCGACACACTCGACGAAGCAAGACACATAGCAGCAGCTCGATCAGCGGTGTACCAGCAGAGTCTCCGCAACTACCACAGCCGCCGGCTGCGCCCAAGGTCCTTCGTCGAAGGAGACCTCGTCTTGCGACTCAAGCAAGAGCGACCGACGAAATTCGAGTCACCATGGGAAGGACCCTACGTCATCATCGAAGTCATCCCAGGTGGCGCCTACCGCCTCAAGCACGTGGAGTCTGGAGTCGCATACTCCAACCCATGGAACATCTCGCACTTGCGACGATTCTACCCCTAGCTACCTACCCCCTTTACTTTCAATAAGGCTTTCAGCCAAGGCTATTCAGCCGAACAATGTACTCCCTCCATTACGATATAAATAAAGCAAAGTGTCTCGCCCCAAACTCCAGTTCATTATTTGCAACTCTACTTTACGCTGCAAACGCACTCGGGGGCTCCCCCCACCTCACGATTTCGTCGACTGAGGATCACGCGTGTACACCTGAGTAGCTGACAATGTCAGGCAAACGAAAAGGACACGTACTCAAACAAAGCACTGCGTGCTTACAGCAAAAAAAAAAATCTTTACAACAAAGGGCACAACACGCCCAGTTGAAATATACAAATTTTACATCTATCTATTTTACAGGTACTACCTATTCTGAAGAATAACCTGAGCACGTTGCTCAAACAAATCTATGACCTGTTCGGCATACTGTCTTACAGCTGCGTAATGCGGACGCATGTCTCACTCATCACCGTCCGGCCAAGGAGGTGGCCCAGCTGCCACAGCAGCCAAATCCACATCAGGCCGGTGCAGCCTCACAAGAGACAAACCAGCCTTCACTCCTGCAACGAGCTGTTGCCGCACCAACTCCTTGACATTGCTCACGTTCCGAAACTTCGACACAAGACCCGCAAGGCTCGTCGGTACGGCATCCAAAGGAAACATGACGTGCAACACCGAGGCAAGCGATGTCTGCACTTGGCGAAGCACTCGTGAAACCTGGTGCACACGATCCTGCACCGTCGCCAGAACCATGGCACGGTCACGATCCATCCAGAAAAAGCCACCAGCTTCCATGTCCTGTTGAGTCAAGCAATTGACCCGAACAACGACACGCTCCTTCTCTTCCCTCGGAGCAAGGTTCGCACCTGCGACAATTGCACAAAGTAAGAGCAAGGCCAGCAGGCTCATCTGAAAAACTGAGCTACAGCTCGAAACAAAGAACAACTTACATTGAAGCTGCTCGGACAGCCGAACAAGTTCCGCCATCAAGTACTCCTCCCTGGCTGCACCACAATCTGCCTTGGACTTCCAAACATCGGCATGACCTCGCAACCCGAGCAACTCCCTCTCCAGATTACGCACATGATCCCGAAGAAAAGCGAGTTGCGAGGAATCATCCAAAGATGGTCGCAGCGGCACTGCGGACGAGGTGTCAACAGGGTCATCACCTGAAGGAACCTAGAGCAGCAGACAAAGAAAGGGACACAAACATTCAGACAATGGTAGAGCACAACTCAGGCGAATTCATTCAACACATAAAAGGCCACTACGTGGCACAAGAATTGTGTTCATCAAAATATTTACAGCAAAAGAAGACTAAAATTATCCTACGTCCACAACACCTAAGACGCGGCACCCTGAGTCGCCTCGGAGCCGGACTGCCTAGCTTTGGCCCCGCCCTGCTGCAGCAGCGCATACTCAGACAACAAATCAATGAGCTTTGGCCCATATCGCTTGCAGCGAGCAGAGTAGGCAGCAAAAGCTACCTCGGATCCATCTGCGGTCGTCGGCATCCGGGAGGTGATCTGAGGCAGGTCGAGCTCCGCTCCTGCCGCCAAAGCCATCGCCAGCCCGACGGACGCGCCGATGCCCTTCTGCTTGCGCTTGTACGCCGCAGGCGCTTCGACTGACAAAGCCTCTGCCAGAGCATCCACATCATCCAGGGCCGCGCCCTTAGGGACAAACTCCTTGTAGAAGCGGCCAAGGACCTCCTTCGCCTTGGCAAGGGAACCGACGACGGTGCTGCAACGATCTTCGACCGCTGCAATAGCATCATCTAGAGCACTCCCGTGCTCCAGAGCGCCCTGGTCAAACTCGATGCCTGCGGCATCTGAGACAAAAAGAAAGGGACATGACGAAAAGCAACGCATAAGAAGACAGGAAACACAAAGAAATAAGCACAAATACAACACTTACCCGAAACAGCCTTGGCAGCAGCCATGAGCTTGCCCGCCACCTCTTTCTCACGAGCAGCCGCAACAGTGGCCAGTTGCTCCTCACGGTCCGCGGCATCCTGCTGCAGACGCTCCTTCGCTTCGGCTGCCTTAGTCAGCTCTAGCTCGAGGCGTTCCTTCGCACCAACGGCGGCCTCGGCCTTCTTCTCCGACTGACCAAGGCTCTTCTTGAGAGCGTCGACTTCACGGAGAGAAGTATTATGCTCCACTGCATTCAAAACAAGCAAACGTCAGAGAGAAGGACCAGAATAAATGAAAGAAGCACCAACAGCAAACAGGTACCTTGAAGCTGCCGAAGGTTCGCCTCTAGCACCAGGCGCTCCTGCACCAGTCGCTTGGCTTCCTGCACAAAAGGCTGCAGAAAAAGAAACAGCAGTAAGAAAAAGGACTCGGGGGCTACGCCCAACACAATGGAATAAAAACAAAATTCACACACGAAGACACTCGGGGGCTCCCCCCGTGGCACGAAGCAAAGGTACTCACAAGCTCGGATAGCGATTCCGAAGACCCGCTGGCGAAATTCTGAGGCGCAACCACCTGCACCTTCTGCACAGGAGGATCCGAAGCGGCGCCCCCTGAAGTCGCCACCGTCTAAGGAGGAGGAGACGCAATTTTCGACTCCCCCATCATCTCCCGCGCACCATCACTGGAGGAGTCGCGGGAGGAATGCCTGCATACAAAGCAATCAGCACAAGTGCAAAATCAAAAAGGAAAAAGGACAGTAGTATAACAAGAAACTTACGAGCCAAGCGAGCTCAGGTCGAAGACAGGAGGGGTCCTTCGGGCTCTCTTCTCTTCCTTCTTCTCCTCTTTCTTATCTTCCTTCTTTTCTTCCTTCTTCCGCTTCGCTGGCGGGTGCGTGCCATAGCCCGCACAGGAATGGTGGGAATGGGAGAGGAAGAATCTCCATGACCATCGCTATGACGCTCAAGGCCCAGAGGATTTCTGGGAGTCGGAGGAGTCGATGCATCCGAAGACTCGCTGGAGATCCGTGATCGTTTTCGTGTATGGTCCTCACTCAACTCGTCGGCATCTTCGGCCGGAGATCGCGCTGAAGGAAGTTCGAACACGGACTCCACCAATTCATTATCCGGGGCATTCGGATACTTTTCAGGCAATGCGGTACCATGCCCGGTACCTTGAAGCTCTGCCACAACAGAAGGAACTTTGTTAGCAAACAAAGGAAATAAATACGCAGTCGACAAAAAAGCGCTACGCACACAAATCTACACCTGTGGAACAGCCAACGCCAAAGAAAACGGCGGAGTCAGCGACTTCCCCGGGATTTTCTCTCCGGCCTTGAACTTCAGCAGCGCGCGAAGGGTCTTGTCAAGATCCTCCTTGGAGACTTTCTCAGCCGAAACCCTCGTCGGATCACGGCGCCCAGAATAAAGAAACATCGGGTGCGCCCTCGCTTGGAGAGGCTGCACCCGACGCTCAAGAAACGTCCGGATGATGTCCACGCCGTTCACTTCCTTCTCCGGAATTAGCTGGAGATCCTCCACCCGACGGTAAAGGGCCTCTATTTCCGCCACCTCGCCATCCAAGATTTTGTTTTTCCAAGACCTTTCGGCTCAATCATTTGGGAAGGGTCAAAAGGAACAAGACCAAAATCTTGCCCAGGCACTACGGAGTCGCGGATGTAAAACCATCGCCTCCGCCAGTATTGGACAGATTCGGACATGGAAAAAGAAAAGAAAAGAAGATTGGGACTAAGAGAGATGATGCAACCCCCAATGGGATAAACACCATCCGAACCAGACTGCCTCTTCACGGAATAAAGTTTCCGGAAGAGGCCAAAGTGCGGCTCAATGCCGAGCCAGCACTTGCAAAAAGTGATGAAGCAAGCAATGTGGAGAAGAGAGTTGGGCCAAAGTGCGGCTCAATGCCGGCTCAATGTGAATTTGGATGCCATAGAGAAAGAGCAGCCCACGGAGAAAGTTGTGGACTGGAAAGGAAAACCCACGCATAACGAATGCAAGAAACATAACCCGATACCCAGCTGGGGGACGGGGGATTACCTCGTTGTCGGGGAGTCTAACGGCCTCCCTATCTTGTGGGACCAGACCTTGCTCGCGAAGCTTGCGGAGATCTCTCTCCCGCGTCTCTGATCGCCGCCAGCCGCCGTCGGTGACACGGGTAGCGGTGGCGCCTTTCTTTCCTCCGGCGACGCTGGTACCAACGGCAGATGACGATTTCTTCGGCTTCCCCATTGCGCTACGGCGACGCCTGCGGTGAAAGCGCAGAAAGGAAGATGGAAATGTGGAAGGAAATCCCAGCGCGCAAGAATCGCTAGAGCACAAGGAGGCAGTGAAAACAAGAACTGATGCGGTGAAAACAAACTGCGATTTTCCCCAATGATTATAACAACGAAGACGATGCACGGCAGCCGTCCATCCAGAAGACCTAACGCCAACGGCAGATCTGACCATACACGTGTCAGCATCACAACGAACCGTCGTTACCACGTCGTCCACTACGCGCGGAAATCGAGGAGACGCCGTAATTATCTCCACGCCATGCGTGACCGGTCAATTCAAGGTCATCAAGTGGGACCCACGTTCATCCAGTCAAGTCATCTCTGGCGTAGCAGATGCTTGAGGTCATTGATCGTCATCACTGATGTCATCAAAAGCTATACTAGCACCAACTACAATTCTTTGGCTCCACAGCTAAGAGTACTCACTCGAATCTTCGATTCGACTAAATACTCGGGGGCTACTCCTATCAGGAGCGCTGGCCGCGCACCCGAAAGACGAATAAATACAAAATAATTCTTCGAGTCCTACGTCGAGTCTACGACTCCACTACGGACTCGGGGGCTACTCCCATAGGGAGGATGGATTTAAGCATCCGAAATTTTTTGTGTCCTACGGACTTACCAACTGTACAATGTTTTGAGCTAAAGTCTCCGCTCGAGTCTACGACTCAAACAGACACTCGGGGGCTACTCCCATAGGGAGCGTTGGTCGCGCACCCTATGAAATCTTCGACTGCGATCTTTCGGATCAGCACGCAAAAACTTTTCAGCAACTCTGCCCCAACAAAACGCCTAGTGAGCAACGGTCTCCTTGGCCACCTGAAACACCTCCGAGGTGACAAACATTCGGATGATGTGTCTACGACACAAAGATAAGACCTACAGATATCATCTGATGGCCTGGCAACGCACACGACTGCGGTCTGCTAGTAAAAACCCGTGCTAACAGGTGTGATGAAAAATCCCGACGGACGCATTGGGTACATCAATTAAATTCACTGGAATTCCACTCTTGTAAGTCCTCCATGGCCTGAGTCGAATTACGCCAGCATATGTTCCAGTTTTGAGTTGAGGGACTCGAATCTGAGGAAGATCGTGTTGTTTCGTCCTAAGACAGTTAACTGACCCTGATCCGTTGGGTGAGTCAGGCACACGCATCAACAATCCCTACACACATACTATTGAAACATATAGTCACACCTGAAAGATTGAAGAGTCCTCAGCCGAATCTGCGATTCGACTGATCACTCGGGGGCTACTGACATGGTTATACCTTACGGGTACGTGGCCTCAGCATACCTGGTCCAGCCCAAGGAAGGCCCACAGCAGATGTACGCTGGCCCATGAAGATTTTCGGGTGGCCAAGGCCCATGACGCCTTCGGATCCTTGGAGAGCAAGACTAGCGTAGATAGGAAATTCAAAGGGGTAAAATCCTAGAACTTGTAACCGACTAGGACTATGCCCGGGACCTGCCTAAGTCTATATAAAGGCCAGGAGGGCACGACCTAGATCTCTCGACTCATACTTTCGCATACGTACCACCACGCCAGATCGAATCTGCGTACCCCTGTAACCTTCGGTTCCGCCGTAATCAAGAGCAGACAAGCAGGAGTAGGGTTTTCCCTCCGGGGGCCTGAACCTGGGTAAATCTCGTGTCCCCTGGTTGCTTGTCTGTTAATCGTTCCACGATCTCCAGCATCCCCATCTTCTCCAAAACCCAAGTCCATAACAATGGGCATTGATGAGATCAAACCTCGTCAGCGGTTGGTACCGAGGTGTCTTCTTCGTGGAAGAATGTGAAGAGACCCGGGCTTCTCCTTCGTGGAGCTTGTAAAGTGGTTGTGGAGCTTTCCATCTCAGGAGTGGAGGAAAAGCTAGCCATAAGAAAAGGGCTTATTCCTTCGTGGGATAGACTCGGAGAAGAAGGTGAGCCTTCGTGGCGTTTGGGAATCCTTCGTGGAATCTCACACCTCTCCAAGACGTACCTTACTTGTAAGGGAACGCGGAAATACATCTTCGTCTCCGCGTGCCTCGGTTATATCTATATCCGAGCTTACTTTCCTTGTGATAGCCATCGAGCTTGAAGTACTTATATCTTGCTTATCACTTTGTGGTATATTTATCTTGTGCTAACTTTCTTAGCTTAACTCGTTGTTGGTGCACTTAGTTGAGCCTAGTGTATTTAGGTTTTGTTCTTGTAAAATAAACGTTAGTTTAATTCCGCATTCTATTAAAAAACCGTAATAGTTTTGAAATTGCCTATTCACCCCCCCTCTAGACGACATCTCTATCCTTTCAGAAGCACTAGGGCAAACCTAACTATAGACCAGAACCGAAGCACCAGGGTCCCACATGCTCCATGAAACATTACAAATTTATCTACTATAGGTGTTACTAGATGCATATCATCCTCCATCATGGCATATTTTGGATATTGCATTTTGAATTTAAAAACACTAAGTGTTTGACAATTATAAAAAATATTTTTTTGAATCAATATAAATTTGGGCTAGAACCATGTTCCCTGGGCCGTAGATAAATATTTTTTATTTACAAACTTTCCGAGTTTTGATTTAAATCTAATTGGAGCTCTAAAACTAAAACTAGAAACTAAAATCACAACATGAAAAGAAGAAAGAAAATAGTCTAATCGCACCAGACCGACCGAGGGCGCCTAGCCCAGGTGGAGACAAGCCTGCCCACAACACCCTCCCACCTGTCAATTTTATTCCTGATGTGTGGACCCCACTGTCATCCCCTCTGAAAGAACATGTGGGCCCCCATGTGTGGTTTTGGTAATTAATGACAATATTTATGGACTAATGTGTGTATTAAGTTATACTTGTAGGAATTGTCCATTGGCATCGCTTGGAGCTTGTGTCGGCTTCAAGGTCGATGAATGAGAAGAAAATATGTTGTGAAGGCTCAAAATGCGCAATCTTTAGAAGATATCATGTTTGATGCTTGCCATCCTCGGTGATCATGGATCGATGATGAGGAATCAAGAAAGGCGTTCCATCTTGAGAAGGTAAAGATCGTCTACATCGAGCTCAAGTGGAATGCTCAAGGCAAAGGTATAATCTTGATAGGTTTTCCCTTTTCCCGGTCTTATATTGTTAGTGGAAGACCGGGTTTAGGATAGATAACCGTACTATCAAGAGGGGCTCTCGAATGAGTAACTCGATCACATCGTTCGGAGAGCTCAAACCTTTGCATACTTGCATCATCGTATTTGGTTGTTATTTGGTCTTATCCATGTGAGGATATAGAGCTTGTGGTAATCTCCATAACAAGCTCTTGTTCATCAAAATCGGATCCCTCTTTTATATCTTATTGCGATTTTGATCTATGCGGTTTTTCGGTTTCTCACCAAGTGAGGTATCTCACATTATTATACTTGATACATTCTCACTTGGTGATAACCAATATTTTCACCTTTTATAGGGAAGCTCATGTCGTCCTCTTTCCAACGCAATTGGAATCGGGTCGATCGGAGTTACCAATCAAAAGTTATAGCCGTTTGAATATATGTTGGTCTCCTAGTTACCAAAATGCGGTAGTACCTAGCAAGGCAGAAGGTTTTGGAAAGTTGCCAAAATCCACTGCCGGGCTAGGTACCAAAAAGCGGTAGTACCGCATTTTAGTACCTAGCGCGGTAGAAGGTTTTTTACTTCGTCATTTGGATCTATCCTCCCTTGCTGGACTATGATGTTTCTTTGCATGATCTTATAGAGGTTGTTGTCCTCTTCGAAACGAGCCCGAGATCATCGAAATCGGAGTCCGGATGGAAAAGTTATGGTTGTTTTCGTTCTGTGATGACCGGTAGTACCGGACCAGGACCGGTAGTACCGCTTTTTGGTACCGGGGAGCGCAGAGAGAAAATGTGTTTGGAGCCCCAGGAACCCCAGGAAATGTCCGGTAGTGCCGGGAAAGTCCGGTAGTACCGGGAATCGCGTTTTTGGGCTGCAACAGTTGGATTTTGGAGGGACCTATATAAGGGGCCTTCTTCCCCAATGGTTCCTCAACCATTCTTGCAAGTTTCCCCCTCCACTATTGACCTTCTTGAGCTTGCTTTCTCTCAATCCCTCCAATGATTCTTGCATATTCTTGAGGGATTTGAAAGAGGAGATCTAGATCTACAATCCCACCAATCAATCTCTCCTCTAAGTGAGGGGAACATATTGGGATCTAGATCTTGGAGTATTTTGTGGATTTCCTCCATTGTTCTTACTCTCTTATTCCCCCATAATCTTTTGTAGCTTTGGTGGAATTTGGGAGAGAAGTATTTGAACACCTTTGTGGTGTTCTTGCCATTTGCATTTGGTGCATCGGTTTGAGTTCTCCTCGGAGGATTTGGTTTGAGTTGCTCATTGGAGCTTGTCCCTCTTGGGTTCTTGGAACCCTAGACGGTTTTGTGGCCTTGGTGGCATTTGTTGAGGCCTTTTGTGGCATTTGTTGGGAGCCTCCAGTTAAGTTGTGGAGAAGTGCCCCAACCTTGTGAGAGGTTCCGGTTGCCACCGAGAAGTGCACCGATAGTGGAAGCGTGGATCGATCCCGTTGGGGTGAGATTCACCGGAGAATAAGGGAGGCCTTTTGTGGCGTTGGTGGTTTGATACCACCCCCTCTCCAAACGAGACGTACTCCATGTCGGGAGGAACTCGGTAAAATATCGGTGTCCCCACGTGCCTCGATTATCTCTATACCCGAGCTCTTTACTTATGCACTTTACATTGTGATAGCCTTCGTGCTTGAAGTAATATATATCTTGCTATCACTTTGTTGCTTGTATTGCTTAGCATAAGTTGTTGGTGCACATAGGTGAACCTTAGTTGTTCTATGTTGTGCTTAACAAAGTAACACACTAGTTTTATTCCGCCTTTGTTGAGCCACTCTAGGAAAAGTTTTAATCGCCTGTTCACCCCCCTCTAGGCGACATCTGTATCCTTTCAATTGGTATCAGAGCACGGCCTCTCATTTTAGGCTTCACCGCCTTGAGAGTAAAGATGTCGGCTAGGGTATTAGTGCACAAGGACACGTTCACATTCGATGGCACAAATTATGATGTTTGGAAAATTCGCATGCTTAATTTATTTTGGGAAATTCACCCAATTATCGAGGGATATCTATATGTGGGTCTCTCTTCTCCTATGGATACCCAAAACGAATCTTTAGAAGAGAAGTTGAACTCTCATATAGATGCTCTAGCTACTAAAGTTCTTTTGCATGTTGTGAGCAATGTAGTTCTTTATTCTATCATGCCTTATTCAAGCGCTCGTGAGATATGGACCAAGCTTCAAGACAAATATAGCAAGTCCAACATTTTTGAGGATGATTGTGTTGCTTCCACTTCCGGTCGAGATGAGTTCTCATCCTCTACCACTTCACCAACATGTGACTTTTCACAAGGTAATGATATGGTGAGTGGTGATAGAAATTGCAATTTGGATAGTGTGCTTACTATTTGTCATCCTTCATCTCTATCTAGTTGCAATGATCTATCTTTGGACCCTAACACTTCTAGCACTACAAACTTCTTACATGCTTGTGTTAATAGTCCTTGCATATCATGTAGAAATGACTTGAATAAATCTCATGATGATATGCTCATGTTGTCTTGTTGCCATGATAAAAATGCTTCTATTTCCTCTAGTGCTTATGTTGCTAACCATGTAGAGGAAAATGAAGATTCTATGGGCCAAGACAAGGTCTTGAAGAGAGCTACAAGTGCAATCTCATCATCACCTTCCTCCGGTTCTCACATGTGCCTTATGGCTAAGGGAACAAAGGTAACCTCTTTGAATCCCATTGTATCTCATGATGATGATGATGAGGTTGAGAATGATAATGATGATTATATAGGTAAGTATGATATTACCTCTATTAAGAAAATGGGAGAGGTTGTCTATAGCGCTCTCTTCAAAAATAAAATTGCTTCCTCCAACTTTCTTGAAATCTTGAATTGTGCCATAGAAGGCAATGATCTTATTGAGGAGCAATAAAACTTAATTGATGAAAAGTTTGCACTTGAGCGTGAGTATGCTAATGAAGTTGCACAACTAAAGGACTCCCTTGAAGAAGAACAAACCACCAAAGAATCTCTTGAGGAGACTTTTACTCTAGAATTATCTAGAGTAAAGGAATACCATGATAGAGAACTTGCGGTGGCTAACTCCTTCAAGATTAAAAATGATGAACTTGAAGTTGCTTATGCTAAACTTGTTGAGGGTTTTAAGCACCTCGAAAATGGCTCTCGGGTCGTTAAGAGGGAGCTCATCAAACTCCCCGAGTCACATGAGCAACTTAAAGCTTCATATATAAAAGAGCTTGACAAGTTGCCCTCACCTCTTGCTAATAATAATGATGCTTGTGCTACTAACTCTATTTCTTGTGAAGCATCTATTTTGAAGGAGAATGTTGAGCTAAAGGCTCAACTTGATTTGCTAACTAGCAACTATGGGAAATTAGAAGAAAGTCATGTTAAGCTCTCGAGCTCGCATGAGGATCTTCTAGTCTCCCATGGTAGGCTAAAGTTAGCTCATGAAGCCATCGTGTAAAAGGTAACATCTAGTGGGTCTCATGTGGACATTAGCACTATATCTACTCCAAATGTTATATTGCCATGTGCTAGTCCTTGTAATTCATCCCCTCATAACCATGCTATATCTTGTGATGAATTACATTCCTTGCCTTATTTCTCTAATAATGTAGCATCTACTCAAACTAACCATGTAGAGGAAATCAAAGAGCTCAAGGCTCAAGTCACTTCTTTGAAGAATGACTTGAAAAAGGGTCATCAAGGGAAGGTCGCACTCAACAAAATCTTGAGTGTGCAAAAATCCCCCAATGACAAGAGTGGGCTTGGATTCAACTCCAACGACAAGAACAAGTCCACTATCAAGTTGAAGCACAAGGACAACAAGAATAATGGCCAAGATCAAGTTAAGAATCCGGCCAACATTGTTTGCTTCAAGTGCAAGGAAGAAGGGCACCATGTTAGATCTTGCCCATTTAAGAAAAAGCCTCTTAGTGGGAAGCAACAAGGGAAGCGGCCTCAAGCTCCACATCAAGTCATTAATGGGCCTCTTCCTAAGAGGACTACTCGAGCTCTTCCTCGAGTTGTGGCTTCACCTAAGAAGAAAGATGGCAAGAGTAGAACTTGCTACATATGTCGTGAAAAGGGGCACATTTCTTCCTCATGCACTATTGGTATCTCCTCTTCCCATCCTATCTTGATTGATGGTGCTTATTCACTTCGTAAGGATGAGGTTGGCAATGTGTTTGCCAAATTTATTGGTGCCCAATGTGGTGTCAAGAAAATAACCATTTGGGTTGCCAAGCCTATTGTGACTAACTTCTTAGGACCCAACTTGGTTGGGGACCAACAAGCCAAAACTTGATCAATAGGTGTGTTTTGGAGGGTATTGGAGTCTTGGCTACATTATGAAGAATTAAGGGATCTTCATCAATTATTTTTGTCAAGCCAAGCCATTTGGATTGTCATGATTATATTATATTTCCATTGTTCCTCCTTGCGGTAACATATGCTAAACTCTTTACATTGAAAGTTACTCGCCCCCTTGTGCATGTGTTGGTTTTGTATCTTCTATGCTTTTGTACATGTTGTGCTATCCACTTAATTATATTGAGATATCAAGCATATTTGTGTATGATTAGGTGGCACACCATGTATGTGTGTGTAACACCCTCAGAATCGGCCCTATGCAAGTTTTAGCGAAACCCGCCAAACCCGCATAGAAACGATTCAAAGGTGCCCACCAGGCACTTGCGTGCGGGTGGAAAACTAAGTAATATCATTACACAATAGTCCTCGATGGAACCCACAAAACATATATATACAACAGCGACTCAAATAGTCAAGAATACAGATATACAATACAAAGATCCAAATCACCTTGAAAATGATACAGCGTCCGACTACGGACAAGATGCAAATGGGGCTAAGAGCCCTGAAGAATAACCAATGGCGTCCATAACCCTGCCCAGGCCAAGCCGGAAGGGTAACCCTGCTAACGACGTCGATCTCAAAACCTGCTTAAACATAAGGGGTGCCGACAAAGGGCAAAGGAAAAAGAGAGAGCGGTCAGTACTGAGGCCAGTACACGGCGAGGCTAGAATTCGGCGGTCCTCGAGTACATAGGTATGGTGGACTGAAGCGGCAGCGCGACATGCACTAAACAACCTATAGAGACTCGATAAAACTGGCGGCTATCAGACAGGGACGAGAAAGATCTATTCGGATCCAACCGGATTCTAACACCAAACAAACCCATCTTGGTATTTCCCCCCTCGAGACCAGACGAGGAAGTCAACCGAGGAACTCACACAGTTGGCAGATTTATTTATTCAGTTATCGTTGCAGCAATTACTAGTCAAGTATAGATAGTCATCCTGATAAAATAAGCAGTGGGCACTTTTAGTTAACCATTCCGTTGTAGTTGCAACACTTACTAGTCAGATACAAATAGCATGAGATATCCCAAAACCCAGCAGTTATTGGTACTTTTATTTAGCCATTCCGTTATAGTTGCAATACTTACTAGTCAGGTACAATGGTAGCAAGCGATAACCCAAACAAGCAATTGTTGGCAATTTTATTTAGCCATTCCATTATAGTGAAGTTGATTACTAGTCATTATAAAGTCAAATTTATAGCACTACTTTAGTTATAGTTGTCTATGATCGAGATACTGTGCTCCAAGTCGTCCATAACCGCGGACACGGCTTTCAGAAAGTTTTACCCTGCAGGGGTGCACAAATAGCAACACACACTCGATCAACCTCGGAAAAACCAAATCAAAACCCAACGAGGCATTCACGACAAAGCAATCACAGGATTCAGAAATATTTCAGGGGGCCACCCCATTAAGCTACCCTCAACGAAGTTAGCTGACTCTGAGACGGACTCAAGGTTTGCGTCAGTGGCTGTAAACGACTGGGAACCCGAAAATGTGACTGGGCTTGTCGATACCGCGAAAACACTCCGCTTCCAAAACAGTACAGGTGCAGTACCTCGCACAATTTAAATAAAGCAGTAAAGCATGGCATAAGTACAGGATAGTAAATAAAACCTCAAACTAGTTTGTGGCCCCAAGAAATAAGAATGAATCAAGCTCTGGCTCAGGGGGGTCCCATAATCCTCCCGGATGTGGATAGCGCGAATATTCAAGGAACAGGTATCAAGTACTCGGGGTCCTACGGGACACAAGTGGACGGTTAAAAACCAAATAACATATATTGCCCACATGTGCCTCTGCATTTACCTACTTCAATTTTAGTTATTAAACAATAATTAAAGTCTTGATCATCTCCAACAATAAACACACGGCAATACTCCAACAACTGTGGTACTTGACGACACGCAACAACACTTGAGCAAGCGACTACGACGCGCAGGTCCAACTATCTACCAAACAACAGGTAATAGGAGGTGTCCAAGGCAATATAAGGCTGCAAGGGATATCAGGGGTACGAAAACTAGAGCACCGCAACACAGATAGCAATAGATCAACAGGAGGGAATAAATACTATAAAAGTAGGATAGGTAGAAAGGGGGAGATGCTCGCCTGAAAACATTGCCGAAGGTTCATCTGAAGATCGGGTCGACACTCACATCAACTCATCGGCCTAATCCGTGAAGAAGCAAAGCACTAGAAGAAACACCGGATGCACTATTTAATACTATGACAGAAGATCGGGCATGATGCATGTATGATGTATGGCATGGCAAAGGTGCGATGCAATTAGGCAATATTAAGCGGAACCGGGGTCCCGACGATTTATTGAATGGTTCAAGTTGTTTAGATACCCCGCAATTTAATTGTTGTCTTAACAGGACAAAACATAGTATCGATTCGCTACACAAATTTAAATGGGGCCAATATGAGACTAGAAATGTCCGCATATGGTCTCCATATTTAACTTAGGTGAATTGGCATAATGCCCCAAACCACAGACAAGTATGCATGCAAGTATGGTAATTTTATATGCAACAAGATGATAATGTAATATTATAAAAATAGGGTCTCGGATAAAGGTTCACACATTAGAGGGGGATCGACGATCTTGGGGTTCCGAGGGTTCGGGGTTTGACAGGGTTCGACGGGGAAACGGTTCGACGGAATCGGTCTTCGAAGGTCGGATACAAGAGGAAGAGCTTGGCGTTCCGGGAAGAAGGACTTGGTGTGGCGTCGGGGCGCATCGGACTCGCCCTGGTCGGTGTCGATCTTGTCGGGACCGCGTATCAGGTCGGTCTTGGCGTCCGGGAAGAAGAACTTGGCGTTCTGCGTCGGTGTCCTTACCGTCCGTGTTCTCGAGCATCGCATCCGGGAAGGAGTACTTGTCGCACATGTGGTCTTTGGGTCCGGGGTCTCAGTCATGGCGTCCCATTGTAGATCTTGTTGATGGTCCAGCAAAAGCCACCGGGTTCGGTCTTGGTTCCATTGTCGATGGCGATCTTGGCGGAACACTTCGAGTGGTGAAGATCTTGAGGTTCCAAGGGGTTCGGGTCTCGACGCCTTTGAATCTCGGAACTTGGTGTCCGCGGTCTTCGGTCCCGTGTATAAGTACTTGGAGTTCCAGAGCCACCGGATGACCTTGACTGATATAGTCCTCGCGTCCATACCTTTGGGTTCCTTCGTGTTCGTTGATCTTGGCATCGGTACCGATGGAAACAAACATGGTGAGGCAACACCCGAAGAGAGGCACGATCGTGCTTGGGAGCATCAGGCACGGAGAAGCAGCAGACACACATGGGCACAAGCCTGTTGTGTGTGCTCCTGGACACGCAGACACATAGGCAGCAACAGCCGCATCCCCAACACATGTGCCAACATAAGGTCAAAGCCCTGAAACGGCGGTGCTCGACACGCACAGAGATTGAACTCGTCGTCCACAGCAGAAGGCGAGGACGTCGAGCAACACATCGGCGTTGGCTTGTCACGAACGGCGACCAGCGGAGGCGTCAGGCGACGCGAGCGGCGGTGACACGCGCGACGTCAGGAGGTACGCGGGTAAGCTCGACGGCGGCCACGCATGCCGCAGGTCAACAGCGGGGAGGCGGATAGGGGAGACGGCGGAAGCATAGGTGAGGTCATGGGCCGCGAGCGGCAGGGGAACGCAGGGACGCGGCGAAGGACACCCAAATGTAGGCGAGGTGGTCTGGCACGATGCAGGGCACGGCCGGTGCCAGCGGCAGGGTCGATGGCGACCGGAGATAGAGGAGGCACGGGGCCGGAGAGGAGAGGCGAGCCGGCCGGAGGAGAGGGCGGCGGCGGCCGAGCTTGCGGGAGATGCGGGCCGGGGTGGCGCTGCCGGTAAGGGAAAAAGGCGGCGACGCGGACGGCTTCCGGCGAGGAGAGGAGGAACCGACGGTGGCGGCGGCTTGCGAGCAAAGAGGGAGACGGGCGAGCGGGGAGGGCAAGGGGGCGCGACGGCGAGGCGGGGAGGAGAGAGGAACGAGGTCGGCCGGCGGCGGGGTCACGCGGCCGCGGGCAGAGGTCGGGGCGAGGTGAGAGGGATGTGGCAGGAGGAGCACCGGGCGGCGGGGTTGGGCAAAGACGACGAGCGGGGCTGTGGCTTGGAATGTAGGAGGGGTTGGTGGGGGAGAGAGGACGCGACCTGGGACGATGGGGTGGGCCGCGTGGTGGTGGGCGTGAGTGGAGGTGGGGCCAGGGGCGTCAGGGTGTGGGTGGTGGCGGCTGGATGGGGAAACAAAAAGGAGGGAGGAGGGGGTAGGTGGCTGGGGTGTGGAGAGGAGGTGGGCAGGAGACTGATGTGGCGGGTGGTGATTGGGTGGATGGAGGAGGGATAGCTGAGGTGGCGAGCACCGATTGGGTGGGGTGAGGTGGAGGGGGTTTGGGTAGACTAGGTTTAGGTAGAAAAGGGTTTAGGGTTTTCTTTAGATGGGCCGGGTGGTAGGTAGTCTGGTCAGGTTGGGCCTCTGGCCTGACTGATCGGACTGCCTCCCCGGACAAAACATTTTATTATTTATTTTATTTGTAAAACATTTTTGTAAATACTTTTTAGACAAATAAAAGATCTGAACAGACCGATGTTTTAATTTGAAATAAAGACGGGGGTTATTTAGAAAACAAAACTAGGCGTTTCGAAAATAGTTTCAGACAAACAATGCATGATGATGATGACGATGCAATGCACAAAAACAACGCGATTTTCTAGTAGTGGTTTTGCGGGGCGCCACAATTCGACACCACTAACAATGGATCTCGCCCTCGAGATCCGCCTCATGGTACCGGGAAGAAGGGCGGCGATCTGAATCTTCTCGCATCGTGTAGATCCTCGCGACACCACTAACAAGAGGTCGTTGTCCGTGATCGTCGAGAGAACACTCCGGGAACAAAAGGTCGAAGGTAGAGGTATCAACAAATAAAGCCACCTCTAACTCTGATAGAAAGAGAGAACCGATGCATTCTCATCCACTTCAATGTACACAAGCGAATAGAGTGAGTAGTCGGCATGGGGGCCAATCCATCACGCACCCAAACTATTACTCCGCACAATCAGTGGAAAAGCGTGCAACCATTCTCGGAATCAGACTGAAGATCTCGACAATCGAGGTTCGGAACAAAGGAGTGATGCAGACTCTGCATCGGATCTGGCGTAGATGATGTCGTCGCGTCGGAAAACACCGGAAGGCACAAGAAGGAACAAAGAGAAGTCCACCAGACGAAGGATTCCTCGGATAGCATGAAGACCAGATGTAGACACACCGTTACCAAAAGAGGAAGCGAGAACCCTGAAGGTACAACGAAAACCCAACCACGAGAATTCCTGGACTCGAAGAAAGAGAAGGGAGCAGATTCAAAACGCGTAGAGGTGAGAGGAGAATAGCAGAGGGGTAAGGAGTAAAATTAGACCTAATCGGAACTATCCAACCGTTTTTGCAAAATAGTTTTGACACTCTACTTCGGCCGTTAGCTAGGTTATCCTACAGGCTGGACTTGTGGGGTATCGCAACTGCTGAGCTCTGATACCACTCTGTAACACCCTCAAAATCGGCCCTATGCAAGTTTCAGCGAAACCCGCCAAACCCGCATAGAAACGATTCAAAGGTGCCCACCAGGCACTTGCGTGCGGGTGGAAAACTAAGTAATATCATTACACAATAGTCCTCGATGGAACCCACAAAACATATATATACAACAGCGACTCAAAGAGTCAAGAATACAGATATACAATACAAAGATCCAAATCACCTTGAAAATGATACAGCGTCCGACTACGGACAAGATGCAAATGGGGCTAAGAGCCCTGAAGAATAACCAATGGCGTCCATAACCCTGCCCAGGCCAAGCCGGAAGGGTAACCCTGCTAACGACGTCGATCTCAAAACCTGCTTAAACATAAGGGGTGCCGACAAAGGGCAAAGGAAAAAGAGAGAGCGGTCAGTACTGAGTCCAGTACACGGCGAGGCTAGAATTCGGCGGTCCTCGCCTACATAGGTATGGTGGACTGAAGCGGCAGCGCGGCATGCACTAAACAACCTATAGAGACTCGATAAAACTGGCGGCTATCAGACAGGGACGAGAAAGATCTATTCGGATCCAACCTGATTCTAACACCAAACAAACCCATCCTGGTATTTTCCCCCTCGAGACCAGACGAGGAAGTCAACCGAGGAACTCACACAGTTGGCAGATTTATTTATTCAGTTATCGTTGCAGCAATTACTAGTCAAGTATAGATAGTCATCCTGATAAAATAAGCAGTGGGCACTTTTAGTTAACCATTCCGTTGTAGTTGCAACACTTACTAGTCAGATACAAATAGCATGAGATATCCCAAAACCCAGCAGTTATTGGTACTTTTATTTAGCCATTCCGTTATAGTTGTAATACTTACTAGTCAGGTACAATGGTAGCAAGCGACAACCCAAACAAGCAATTGTTGGCAATTTTATTTAGCCATTCCATTATAGTGAAGCTGATTACTAGTCATTATAAAGTCAAATTTATAGCACTACTTTAGTTATAGTTGTCTATGATCGAGATACTGTGCTCCAAGTCGTCCATAACCGCGGACACGGCTTTCAGAAAGTTTTACCCTGCAGGGGTGCACAAATAGCAACACACACTCGATCAACCTCGGAAAAACCAAATCAAAACCCAACGAGGCATTCACGACAAAGCAATCAGATGATTCAGAAATATTTCAGGGGGCCACCCCATTAAGCTACCCGCAACGAAGTTAGCTGACTCCGAGACGGACTCAAGGTTTGCGTCAGTGGCTGTAAACGACTGGGAACCCGAAAATGTGACTGGGCTTGTCGATACCGCGAAAACACTCCGCTTCCAAAACAGTACAGGTGCAGTACCTCGCACAATTTAAATAAAGCAGTAAAGCATGGCATAAGTACAGGATAGTAAATAAAACCTCAAACTAGTTTGTGGCCCCAAGAAATAAGAATGAATCAAGCTCTGGCTCAGGGGGGTCCCATAATCCTCCCGGATGTGGATAGCGCGAATATTCAAGGAACAGGTATCAAGTACTCGGGGTCCTACGGGACACAAGTGGACGGTTAAAAACCAAATAACATCTATTGCCCACATGTGCCTCTGCATTTACCTACTTCAATTTTAGTTATTAAACAATAATTAAAGTCTTGATCATCTCCAACAATAAACACACGGCAATACTCCAACAACTGTGGTACTTGACGACACGCAACAACACTTGAGCAAGCGACTACGACGCGCAGGTCCAACTATCTACCAAACAACAGGTAATAGGAGGTGTCCAAGGCAATATAAGGCTGCAAGGGATATCAGGGGTACGAAAACTAGAGCACCGCAACACAGATAGCAATAGATCAACAGGAGGGAATAAATACTATAAAAGTAAGATAGGTAGAAAGGGGGAGATGCTCGCCTGAAAACATTGCCGAAGGTTCATCCGAAGATCGGGTCGACACTCACATCAACTCATCGGCCTAATCCGTGAAGAAGCAAAGCACTAGAAGAAACACCGGATGCACTATTTAATACTATGACAGAAGATCGGGCATGATGCATGTATGATGTATGGCATGGCAAAGGTGCGATGCAATTAGGCAATATTAAGCGGAACCGGGGTCCCGATGATTTATTGAATGGTTCAAGTTGTTTAGATACCCCGCAATTTAATTGTTGTCTTAACAGGACAAAACATAGTATCGGTTCGCTACACAAATTTAAATGGGGCCAATATGAGACTAGAAATGTCCGCATATGGTCTCCATATTTAACTTAGGTGAATTGGCATAATGCCCCAAACCACAGACAAGTATGCATGCAAGTATGGTAATTTTATATGCAACAAGATGATAATGTAATATTATAAAAATAGGGTCTCAGATAAAGGTTCACACATTAGAGGGGGATCGACGATCTTGGGGTTCCGAGGGTTCGGGGTTTGACAGGGTTCGACGGGGAAACGGTTCGACGGAATCGGTCTTCGAAGGTCGGATACAAGAGGAAGAGCTTGGCGTTCCGGGAAGGACTTGGTGTGGTGTCGGGGCGCATCGGACTCGCCCTGGTCGGTGTCGATCTTGTCGGGCCCGCGTATCAGGTCCGTCTTGGCGTCCGGGAAGAAGAACTTGGCGTTCTGCGTCAGTGTCCTTACCGTCCGTGTTCTCGAGCATCGCATCCGGGAAGGAGTACTTGTCGCACATGTGGTCTTCGGGTCCGGCGTCTCAGTCATGGCGTCCCATTGTAGATCTTGTTGATGGTCCAGCAAAAGCAAATGGGTTCGGTCTTGGTTCCATTGTCGATGGCGATCTTGGCGGAACACTTCGAGTGGTGAAGATCTTGAGGTTCCAAGGGGTTCGGGTCTCGACGCCTTTGAATCTCGGAACTTGGTGTCCGCGGTCTTCGGTCCCGTGTAGAAGTACTTGGAGTTCCAGAGCCACCGGATGACCTTGACTGATATAGTCCTCGCGTCCATACCTTTGGGTTCCTTCGTGTTCGTTGATCTTGGCATCGGTACCGATGGAAACAAACATGGCGAGGCGACACCCGAAGAGAGGCACGATCGTGCTTGGGAGCATCAGGCAAGGAGAAGCAGCAGCCACACATGGGCACAAGCCTGTTGTGTGTGCTCCTGGACACGCAGACACATAGGCAGCAACAGCCGCATCCCCAACACATGTGCCAACATGAGGTCAAAGCCCTGAAACGGCGGTGCTCGACACGCACAGAGATTGAACTCGTCGTCCACAGCAGAAGGCGAGGACGTCGAGCAACACATCGGCGTTGGCTTGTCACGAACGGCGACCAGCGGAGGCGTCAGGCGACGCGAGCAGCGGTGACACGCGCGACGTCAGGAGGTACACGGGTAAGCTCGACGGCGGCCACGCATGCCGCAGGTCAACGGCGGGGAGGCGGATAGGGGAGACGGCGGAAGCATAGGTGAGGTCATGGGCCGCGAGCGGCAGGGGAACGCAGGGACGCGGCGGCGGACACCCAAATGTAGGCGAGGTGGTCTGGCACGATGTAGGGCGCGGCCGGTGCCAGCGGCAGGGTCGATGGCGACCGGAGATAGAGGAGGCACGGGGCCAGAGAGGAGAGGCGAGCCGGCCGGAGGAGAGGGCGGCGGCGGCCGAGCTTGCGGGAGATGCGGGCCGGGGTGGCGCTGCCGGTAAGGGAAAAAGGCGGCGACGCGGACGGCTTCCGGCGAGGAGAGGAGGAACCGACGGTGGCGGCGGCTTGCGAGCAGAGAGGGAGACGGGCGAGCGGGGAGGGCGAGGGGGCGCGACGGCGAGGCGGGGAGGAGAGAGGAACGAGGTCGGCCGGCGGCGGGGTCACGCGACCGCGGGCAGAGGTCGGGGCGAGGTGAGAGGGATGTGGCAGGAGGAGCACCGGGCGGCGGGGTTGGGCAAAGACGACGAGCGGGGCTGTGGCTTGGAATGTAGGAGGGGTTGGTGGGGGAGAGAGGACGCGACCTGGGACGATGGGGTGGGCCGCGTGGTGGTGGGCGTGAGTGGAGGTGGGGCCAGGGGCGTCAGGGTGTGGGTGGTGGCGGCTGGATGGGGAAACAAAAAGGAGGGAGGAGGGGGTAGGTGGCTGGGATGTGGAGAGGAGGTGGGCAGGAGACTGATGTGGCGGGTGGTGATTGGGTGGATGGAGGAGGGATAGCTGAGGTGGCGAGCACCGATTGGGTGGGGTGAGGTGGAGGGGGTTTGGGTAGACTAGGTTTAGGTAGAAAAGGGTTTAGGGTTTTCTTTAGATGGGCCGGGTGGTAGGTAGTCTGGTCAGGTTGGGCCTCTGGCCTGACTGATCGGACTGCCTCCCCGGACAAAACATTTTATTATTTATTTTATTTGTAAAACATTTTTGTAAATACTTTTTAGACAAATAAAAGATCTGAACAGACCGATGTTTTAATTTGAAATAAAGACGGGGGTTATTTAGAAAACAAAACTAGGCGTTTCGAAAATAGTTTTAGACAAACAATGCATGATGATGACGATGCAATGCACAAAAACAACGCGATTTTCTAGTAGTGGTTTTGCGGGGCGCCACAGTGTGTTTATTATGTTTGAGCCTTGCTTGGTTATATTTGGTATCTTATTTGGCTCTTGTGAGAAATTAATGGATTATCCCATTTTGAGGGAGTGTTATGCTTGGGCATTCCACAATCCTAAAATTATGTGTACATGAGGAATACCACCTAGTATTTATATTGGATTATTGTCTAGTCTCTATGTGGTATAATTCTCATGAGAAATTTAAGTTTTATAATGTCCATTAATTATCTCTATTTGTATTATTTTGCCTCACGATGGTTTTATGGTAGTATCACATTATGGGGGAGTCATATGCTTAGTGCTTATTACAATCCTAGAAAATGTGAAATTCGAGGTTGTGTCACTTAAAATTGATATTGATAATTATCTAGCTCCTAAGTGACACACGTGCTCATACAAGTTCCAATTTTCTTGAATGCCCTTATTGCTCATATTTTGGATCTTGTTTGTGAGAGTGCTTCTTGGTATGTGTTTCCTCATATTTAGATATATATATATATATATATATATATATACGCATAGAAACCATTTGCTTCAAGTTACTCTAATCACTTGTGATTGTGTGACAATTGGAAGCTACCAAGAATCTTGTTCGGAGCATCAAACTTAATTCTTATACTTTGTTATATGCTTCTTTGTGTGAATATGATCTTGGATATCCGAATGAACTACCTAGGGAAGATTATTCTCAATACTTCCTGTCATTGGACAATTAGTACTAAATTTATGGTAGAATTTATTGATCATATTCACTTTGGCCCTTGCTTAAATCTTGTCCTATCTTTGGCCAAGTAAATGTATTGTGTGCTCCCATGTTTTCCTTGCTACTTTTGGATCCTTTTATTTTTATTGGTATCCTTTTGTGTTTTATTTATTGTAGGTACTAGTGATGATCCCATTTGTGTGCATTTTGCATTCAAAAGGAAAATCCTATATAATGCACTATCTATGGGGGAGCTCTCCTATATTATTTAGAACACCCACATTTATGCTTCTTTGTTTGATCCATATCTGGTTTTATGTGCTTGGAACCTCAATCTTTTCGTTTTGGTATTTGTGCCATCATGAGAAGTTTTGGGAGTTTGGTTTCTTGTTGGAACCTTGCTCTTTTTGGGAGTTGGTTTTGTCTCACTTGTTTCATGATTTGACCATTTTAGAATGAGATAAATCCTTGAGCATTTTTATTTCTATCTATCTTTTGCTCCTTTGGTTTTAGCCTAGTTCATTTGTTGAATTTGTGATCTTTCATGTGTTGAATTGGTTCTTGGATATAATTTGGACATCGTTTGTCGAGTCACACGCTTGTGTGTGCAATCTCGATTTACTTGGTGTTTTTGTTCAAATTATATTTACTATATGTTTATATTATGGCATGCTTGCTTTCTTTGATCCAATATATAGGGGAAACTCCACCAAATCCCATCGGCTAAGTTGTGCATGAAATTCAATTTCATATCAATATGCACATATTTATGTAGAGTCTCTCCTATGTATTGTAGTTGCACTAACTACATTGAACCCAATTAGTTTGGGGACCATTTTGTACTTAAATGTGTTTTAGGTGCATTGGAGATATATTGGACGCTTGTCTCTCAATTTTGAAGAAGTGATGCTTAGAAGAAAATTTGAGGCAAGCTATAGGATGATCAACGAATTCATATCCTCTACATCCTACCAATTATATCTCGGTAACAAGTATCTTTTTCTCATGCTCACATATCTTGATTCCAACCGTTTGTCGGTTGCCTTCTAGCATGAATTAATGTATTTGTAATTGTTGTAGTTCTAGCCATGGTTTTAAGTGGACTCACTATTGTAAATGTGTATAAGTTGAGATGAGTGCATATAATTGGGACTATACAAAATCATGCATATGAGCCATCAATCCCAAATATGCCAATCTAGCAATTTTATTGCCTATCTTTTCCTCAATTTCTCTCATGTGCAATACTGAGATTTTGCTAGTTTTAGTGATACTTGTTGCCTTTCTCCATATATTCCAACTTTCTCCTTTTTCCCTTGGTGATAGTTGTAATATATGTAGTGTGTTGGTGTTTGAAGTTCACTAATGTACAATAAGATAGATTTGAGCCTTTGGCCATGCTTTGAAGCAAAAATCTTATTGGTATATATTATGACTTCATTTTTGCTTTTCATATGCCTTCCTGTATATCTTCTTTATGTGTGCATATTTCTTTGTTGGCATATGTCTCATATGTCTCTGTGATGTTTTCCACTTATAGACATATACACATATGAGAAGATAATTTTAATTGATTTTTAATCCTTGGGGACCACCTTTCTATTCGTTTTGATTCTTCAGTGGCTTCCAAATTTAATTTCCTATGAGTGTTAGTTCCTCTTGTTTGCATATTTGGGCACTCATATTTGTTCTCTCATGCCTTGCATTGTTAAATAAACTTGGATGAGTGAGGATTCCATGATTATGCACCTTGTTCCCAAATACAATTATCATAATTGGTGCATTATCTTTGGAGAGCTCATCTAATTCATTTAATAATTCTCATTTGTCTTATTTATCATTTATTGTGCCTTAAATGTTTATGGAGAAGTGAGGATTCCATATTTGTGTATTTTTGTATTGAAATACAACGATTCTAAAGTGTGCACAAATCTTGGGGAACTTCTCTATTTTATTTAAGCATTTATTTGATCTTTCATTTGATGTGTTTTAAATGTTTATGGAGGAGTGAGGATTCCATATTTGTGCATTTTTTGTATTGAAATATATCGATTTTAAAGTATGCACAAATCTTGGGGAGCTTCTCTATTTTTCTATTTCAAACACTCTTTTGCTCATATCATAACATCTTGTTGTTTCTATTTGGACTCATTTGTTGTTTTCAATTGGTTGTCGGACCTTGTAATTGCTTTCATCATTTGGCTTTATTTTGGCAATCTTCGGGTCCTCGATATAGTCCTACTCCCTCCCAAGTATTCATCATTGGATATGTGCGAAGGCACACCTTTGGAGGAATTATTACTATATTTGCCTTCTAGAACTTGTCACCCATTTCGGCAATCGATGCCAATGGGGGAGAAGTTTTAGAGGGTTTAAGGGAAGTTGGTTGATGCATTGAGTTTGTTCTTAAGCATTTGCCTTTCATGCTCTTTCATCTTTATTGTTGCTTAGCATGTGTTATATATAGAGGAAACTCCACCAATGATAATGAGTGGCAATATATGCAATGAAATTTAAGTTCATCACACATGCATAGATTGTGGGGGAGTTTGCTCTATATATGGTGGTGGTACCAATATCACATACTTTTGTAGTATTTGATATTGGTATTACCATCTTATTCATTAAAATTCCTTATATAAACCCTCTTAAAGGGATTGTCATCAATTACCAAAATGGGGGAGATTGAAAGAACATGTGGGCCCCCATGTGTGGTTTTGGTAATTAATGACAATATTTATGGACTAATGTGTGTATTAAGTTATACTTGTAGGAATTATCCATTGGCATCGCTTGGAGCTTGTGTTGGCTTCAAGGTCGATGAAATGAGAAGAAGATATGTTGTGCAAGCTCAAAATGCGCAATCTTTAGAAGATCTCATGTTTGATGCTTGCCATCCTCCGTGATCATGGATCGATGATGAGGAATCAAGAAAGACGTACCATCTTAAGAAGGTAAAGATCGTCTACATCAAGCTCAAGTGGAATGCTCAAGGCAAAGGTATAATCTTGATAGGTTTTCCCTTTTGCCGGTCTTATATTGTTAGTGGAAGACCGGGTTTAGGATAGATAACCGTACTATCAAGAGGGGCTCTCGAATGAGTAACTCGATCACATCGTTCGTAGAGAGCTCAAACCTTTGCATACTTGCATCATCGTATTTGGTTGTTATTTGGTCTTATCCATGTGAGGATATAGAGCTTGTGGTAATCTCCATAACAAGCTCTTGTTCATCAAAATCGGATCCCTCTTTTATATCTTATTGCGATTTTGATCTATGCGGTTTTTCGGTTTCTCACCAAGTGAGGTATCTCACATTATTATACTTGATACATTCTCACTTGGTGATAACCAATATTTTCACCTTTTATAGGGAAGCTCATGTCGTCCTCTTTCCAACGCAATTGGAATCGGGTCGATCGGAGTTACCAATCAAAAGTTATAGCTGTTTGAATATCTGTTGGTCTCCTAGTTACCAAAATGCGGTAGTACCTAGCAAGGCAGAAGGTTTTGGAAAGTTGCCAAAATCCACTGCCGGGCTAGGTACCAAAAAGCGGTAGTACCGCATTTTAGTACCTAGCGCGGTAGAAGGTTTTTTACTTCGTCATTTGGATCTATCCTCCCCTTCTGGACTATGATGTTTCTTTGCATGATCTTATAGAGGTTGTTGTCCTCTTCGAAACGAGCCCAAGATCATCGAAATCGGAGTCCGGATGCAAAAGTTGTGGTTGTTTTCGTTCTGTGATGACCGGTAGTACCGGACCAGGATCCGGTAGTACCGCTTTTTGGTACCGGGGAGCGCAGAGAGAAAATGTGTTTGGAGCCCCAGGAACCCCAGGAAATGTCCGGTAGTGCCGGGAAAGTCCGGTAGTACCGGGAATCGCGTTTTTGGGCTGCAACAGTTGGATTTTGGAGGGACCTATATAAGGGGCCTTTTTCCCCAATGGTTCCTCAACCATTCTTGCAAGTTTTCCCCTCCACTATTGACCTTCTTGAGCTTGCTTTCTCTCAATCCCTCCAATGATTCTTGCATATTCTTAAGGGATTTGAAAGAGGAGATCTAGATCTACAATCCCACCAATCAATCTCTCCTCTAAGTGAGGGGAACATATTGGGATCTAGATCTTGGAGTATTTTGTGGATTTCCTCCATTGTTCTTACTCTCTTATTCCCCCATAATCTTTTGTAGCTTTGGTGGAATTTGGGAGAGAAGGATTTGAACACCTTTGTGGTGTTCTTGCCATTTTCATTTGGTGCATCGGTTTGAGTTCTCCTCGGAGGATTTGGTTTGAGTTGCTCATTGGAGCTTGTCCCTCTTGGGTTCTTGGAACCCTAGACGGTTTTGTGGCCTTGGTGGCATTTGTTGAGGCCTTTTGTGGCATTTGTTGGGAGCCTCCAATTAAGTTGTGGAGAAGCGCCCCAACCTTGTGAGAGGCTCCGCTTGCCACCGACAAGTGCACCGATAGTGGAAGTGTGGATCGATCCCGTTGGGGTGAGATTCACCAGAGAATAAGGGAGGCCTTTTGTGGCGTTGGTGGTTTGATACCACCCCCTCTCCAAACGAGACGTACTCCATGTTGGGAGGAACTCGGTAAAATATCGGTGTCCCCGCGTGCCTCGGTTATCTCTATACCCGAGATCTTTACTTATGCACTTTACATTGTGATAGCCTTCGTGCTTGAAGTAATATATATCTTGCTATCACTTTGTTGCTTGTATTGCTTAGCATAAGTTGTTGGTGCACATAGGTGAACCTTAGTTGTTCTAGGTTGTGCTTAACAAAGTAAACACTAGTTTTATTCCGCCTTTGTTGAGCCACTCTAGGAAAAGTTTTAATCGCCTATTCACCCCCCTCTAGGCAACATCCGTATCCTTTCACCCTCCCATCGGCAGAGCCCGGTTCAAATTCTCTACATGGCCACTGACGCAAAATTCCAACAAATTCGCTCGATTCCGAGTCGAATTGTAGCCCCTACTCCACATGAACTTCCCCTTAAATTATATACTCCCGCATCATCGCCCATCGAGTATTCGAAGATTCCAAAACCCTAGCCACTAATTTGTGCTCAAAAAATATCATCGGAGACCGTCAGTATTGTAGCTTTGAGAGGAGATCAAACCGTGGGTTGCCAACGCTCACGCCCTCTACTTTCCCCTATCTACCTATATTCCTCTACCTATATTGACCTCCTAACTTGTCCCCATTGGTAGCGCCCCTGATTATGAGGAATTCTTTGCCAGAGTTCCGTCGAAGCCGAATTCGACCAGCCGTTGTTCGTCGTTGTTTCGCAAAGAGGGAGACACCGTCAAGCATGATCTTGACCGCAAGGAGGAGGAAAACTTCATCATCAAGTTCTCCGTCACTAGGGATCACCTGAGCGCCACCAAGCACTGCCACCCGACTGTCCTCACCGCCAGTCACCGTTGACCGAGGTGACCACGTCCAGCTTATCCCATTCGTACGATCTAGGTTTTGCGGTGTAGATTAGATCACTAATCTGAATTGGTACCGACCATCCACGTAGCTCCGCATGGTGGCTTACTTGGCATCCAGGCCTGGTCAGGTACAATCAACACTCGAATGGATTCATCGGTTAATTCAATTTTAACTATTTAAAATTCTAGAAAATTTTCTAGATCTTATAAAATTCATATAAAATCTATTATTAATCAAAAACTACAAATAATATACCTTTGGATTCCTAATTTTATGCAGAACACTTTTATACAATCAAATATAACTTTTACCAAAGAAATGATTTAAATTCTCTATAGTAGTATTTAATACTATAAAAATATATACAAATCCTTTTTAGTTGATTATTTTTGTGTTAGCTTCATAATTACAAGATGTATCTCTTAGCCTTTTCATTTACAATTTAGAAACTATTAATACGTGTATTTTTCAATCTTAAACATTTTTTAGAGCATAATTTTGATATAGAAATCATATTAATTTATTTCTAGTTGCATATTAAAGTTTGTGACATCCATTTCAAGTTATACTTGCTTTATAAATTTCATGTTTGAAATAATAATTATTTTTGGCATTATATCGTTGCATGCATGCATATGTCGATATGTTTTGGGCAATGTATTGATTTGTTTGACTTTTCTATCTTGCGTTAGATTGTTGTTCGGATCAAGGAAAATTACATCTTTATTCATATTTTTGTCCCATGTTTTTCTACAATGCACATTTTATCTTCAAAAGATTAGTATGCATGTGTAGGATTTTTGAAAGAATTACTTGGTGGAATTATTTTACAGGTGCGATGCCATTTATGTAGTATGCCATGAGTAGATTTGTACTTAGACTTATTTCCACTCCTAATAGTAATTTCCTGCATTTTGTCTAAGTGCTATGTTTGTGCTATGTAAAATATCGACGTGAGATCCAAAGATTTTTTTTCTAAATGTAAAAGCTCTTTGAGAGCATCTTTCCTCTCAAGCCCACTTCAAAATAAAACTAAGTTTTATCTAGAATGAACGGCCGTCGGGACAACGAGTGAAATTTTGGTGGAGAACTTCTGCCTAGAAATCAAAGAAGTCTTGCCACGATTTGCAGAAGTCAGAAACCGCCAGTCCAAAAAAATTCAATATGAGCTCGGTCTTAACTTAATACTTAGTGAGAAATCTCACCTGGGTACCTTCATTAGGAGGATTTTCGCATGGGCAGATCCGGAAGGTAGATGGACGACTAAGAAAACGCTTCGTCGTGATCTCGTTTGTTAAAGGATTTGATCGTAAAGTGCACAAACTTTTGAGAGTAAATAAATCCGATCGATCAGCTGTGTCCATAGAAAGGAATAGTTTGAGCATCTAAATGATGGAGCAGCTGGAGGATTTCCTCTCTCTTTTCAAACAAAAGTTTTCAAAATCCTATGACATGTGTAATATCATTCATAGGAAGGACTTTGAAACTTGGTGTGTAATATCCAAGTATTAGGTTGAAGATTGGACACTTAGTGCATAATATCCTTGTGTTTCACTCGATCCTATATTACTTATCAAAAATTTGCAAAGTATGATAAACAAATTTTCTCTCTTCTTCTTAACTTCTTGCACTTATAAGTTAATAGCTCCAAATGATGTTGCAAATGCGGAGCCCTTTGGTCATGTTAACACACACAGACACATAGACCGTTTTTCTCTCGTACGTGAAGCAGCAGGTGACCTAGGGTTACACCCTAGCCGCCGCCATCTGCCTTGTTTTTTCTGTTTTCGACCGTCTTCTCTACTTGCCGCTCCGTCGGCGGAAAAGGGTAGGGACCTTAGACCTGCGCTCATCACTATAGCAAGGTCCTTAAAATTAAAGTTTGGTCAGCCGCCACCATCGGTGGTATGGTGGCTATGATAGCGTCATGCGGGAGAGAATATAAAGTATATTTGCCTCTTTGTCCACCTCGTCAACGGCGATCTCGCTAGAGGCATTGAGGAGAGTGGAAATTCGTCTAGTCACCCCTTCCATGGATTGATGAATCTAGCTTAGTACATATATTATAGGTTTGGTGTTAGAAGATTCAGATCGATCAAGGATTCAGACGCTGGTCCTTAGGGGCGCCTGCATGAAGACTTATCGACTGTCACCAACAACGTTAGGCTGATTCTGATAGGGTACCGATGACATCGATGTGCCAGTGGCTCGCTCAAGCGATAGTAGTAGTAGTAGTAGTAGTTGTTGTTGTTGTTGTTATTGTTGTTGTTGTTCGGTGGTCGAAGGATCTCGATGTAATATTTATTATGTTTGGGGTGATCTCTACTTATTGCGAACTCATGGAATAGATTCAAATTCTCGCCAAAAAAAGTTATGAGTACATAACTTCAAGTTGTACAAAAAAAATCCGAAAAAGGGAAAGTGTTTTCCTACGTGCGCTCTCTACATGCAATATTGCATTTCATAATTTTTTTATCGTTCATGGTGGAATTACGAGTATCCATGTTCCGAAAATTCACTTGGTGTGAACCACTTGCTTCCTATTGGTCGTGAAAAGCATGCATGAAAAAAACACGTGGTGATCTTCGTTTGCAGCTGAGTTCCTCGGGCACGCGACCCAGCGCACCCACCAACACGTCGTGTATTTGGTTTAGGAGGATCCACGCCACCGGATTCGGATCCCACGTTGAAACCATTCGAGATTTTCGCAAGGGAAGGAGACAGAGGATACGAAGAAATTCAGATGCATGCTGGACCGAATCCACCGTCGTGGGCTCGTGGCAGCACCATCGCTGAAATGTTCCTGACTGACCGGAGTGACACGGCACATGAGCGCATTGACTGAACCAGCGTTAAGTTTCAGCAGAACAGCAGGACACCAGTACGGCATTGTACGTGCGCACAACTGTGCTTCGTCAGGTCTCCATCTCCATGCAGATTTGCAGAGAGAGAGAGAGAGAGAGAGGGGAAAGGGGCGAACTAAACTACCGCTCAGCCGGGTACGAGGACGGCAGGGGAGGTGTGCGCGTCGTGCCGTCTCATGGGAACCGGTCATGCCTCGCACATCGCCCCGGTCGACCCGGGCCGGCGCACCCCACGGCACGACGTCCGCGACTGCGAGCATATATGAAAAGGTTCAGGCGCCCTTCTTTTCAGCTTCTTGGCCAGCTTTTTTCAGAAGCTATTTTCGACCAGCTTCTTCTAAAATCTCATTTTCAAAATTCGTTTAAACTTTTTAACTAGTAGTTTCAATGTCAATTTAAAAATATAAACGATTTTGGCAGATGAGATTCTGAGAGAAGTTGGTCGAGGACAGCTTCTGGGAGAAGCTGGTCAAGAAGCTGAAAAGAAAGGGGTCTCGGTGTGCTCCGCCAATCTTGTTTTTTCCTTTTTTGTTACCCTAACATAAAAGAGACGAGCATCTCCAAGGGAGCTCCTCCCAACACGCTCCCCATTCCCTGTCTCTCCCCCCACCACCCGGACCGTCCCCAATCTTGAGGACGATTTAGGGACAAACGGACACGCGAGGCTGTTCTCCCTTGTCCTTCCCCTGGCCCGTCTGTCGGCCGCATCAATCCCTTCCCCACCCTCCACCAATAGCCTTCCCCCTCCGTGTCGCCGGCCCACCATCGCAGCTCCCTGGGCGTCTCCACCCACGCGCTGACGCCGTAGATCTTCTGGCCGAGACCCGCAGCCCAACCGCCCCCGATTTCAAGGCGGTGGAGTTGTCCTGTAGCTACCGAGAGCGCCGGAGTTTGCCGGCAGTACAAGTGAGCCGCCGCACCTCGTCAAGCTCTACAGTTGCCAGCCGTGACATCGCCAAGCTCCGCCGCACCTCGTCAAGCTCGGCTAGGTCTAGAAAGTCCTCAAACTCGCCGTACGGACTCGTGCCCGCAAGGTGTTTGTTGTTTTGGCTCGCCGGCACTATGAGTTCAAAATGGCCGAGAAGAACGTGGAGAGGGCATTTGGTGTTCTCCAAGCTTGTTGGGCCATTGTTTGTAACCCGGCAAGAACATGGAGCTTGAACACAATGTGAAAAGTCGTGACAGCTTATGTGATCATGCATAACATGATTGTGGAGGATGAGCACGAGAATGCCGAGCAACTCAAAGGGTGGGATTTTCAGGGGTCTATGGCAGAGTTAGAGCATGCACCACAAGAATCTGAAGCCTACCTCCAAGTTCACTAAGAAATTTGAGACAGAGAAACTCATGATCCACTTCAAACCGATTTGGTTGGGCACACGTGGACGCACATAGGAAACCAAAATGGAGTAAACCTCGAATAATTGTAGCTTGAATTTTTAAACTATGTTACTCGAATAATTCTATTAAAATTGTGCTCGAATGCTTGAAATATGTGAAATATCTAAGAAATTGGTTCAAATCTGAGGTTATTTTCCTTCCCAAACCAGTGTTCGCGCGGACAAAAGGGGACCAAATTTGGGGAGCGCCCTTGGAGATGCTCTAAGCGTGGCCAATTGCAAGGCCAAGATCAGCATTCAGCAAGCAAGCACGTTCTAGCCCCCCTTCTTTTCAGCTTCTTGGCCAGCTTCTCCCAGAAGCTATCCTCGACCAGCTTCTCCCAGAATCTCATCTGCCAAAATCGTTTATACTTTTAAATTGACGTTGAAACTACTAGTTAAGAAGTTTGAACGAATTTTAAAAATGAGATTCTGGGAGAAGCTGGTCAAGAAGCTGAAAAGAAGGAGGCCCTAGTCTAGTACAAAGCATGTTTTAGCGTGGCAAATGGCTGGACACAGAGCAGGAAAAACTACAGCGCATGTTCCAGATACTTGGAAGATGGAGTTGAACTGTCAGCGAAGGACAGTCAAAATCATGGACCAAGGTACTGAAGAATGGTCAACCAGAATGAATCGTCAAGTTAATGGACCAGGCTGAACCTAGCACAGAAATAACAAACATCATCCTGCGAAACAAAATGCTATCCATTGACAATTGGGGGTGGAACTTAATGTTCAACAAAGACAGTACACCAGAAAAGCAACAACCGATCTTACATTGTTCACATAACAGAGCTCAACAAGTTTCCAGCAGGGTCTTTGAGACCATAGAGATGACAAAAAAAGGGGTTCTCTAGTACGAAGCAACAACAACAACAAAAATAGATAGATAACCGGCTTATATCTCCATGAACTTTATTGGGGGAAAAGGCGCCTAGTTGCATGAAGAAGCATACATCTGGTGGCAGCTGCATTCGCCATCAAGAACCGGTCGGCGGTGGCGGTGGCGGCTATGCAGCAAGTTGCAATCAATGAGGTTTTCCCTGAAATTATCCTCAAAACAATCAGGACGAGAGAGATCAAGAATCTCCTTCCACGCCCACCAAATCGATCCGCCAGGAATTCATTTGAATTCTTCGGACATCTGGCAAGCGTGTGGCATGTTGCTCCACGAGGAAGGGTCGAAGAGAACAGGCTTGCACTCCGTGTTCAGGTCGTTGCCAAGAAGCATTGCTATGGCATTGTTGAAGAGGGAAGAGTCAGATGTATTCCCGGAGAAGAATGCGTCCGGCCTCAAGTTTTCAGGATGAGGTGGAGTGTCCCCAGCCCCAGGTTCATATGAAGGTTCCATCACCTGCTCTCCCGATCCCAGCGAATGGCTTTCTGCTGCAAATGTACATTGATGTAAGCAAAACTGAAAAAAAAATTACTCTGAATAAAGGATCAGGAAGTTAAATACACTTACCAGGGGAAATTTTGGAGAGCTGGAAAACATCAGGCGACGCGACGCTCGCAGGAGCCGTGGATTCAGTACCACTGAAAGGAGCATACTCTTGTACTAGCATAGTACTGGGATGTTCTTCCCAGTATTCCTGACAGAGATCAAACTCAGGGCTAACAACCGTAGTATCACACGGCGTACTGACAGAGGAACTTGAACTTCTCACAGACGGCTGCTGGTTCTTCCCAGATCTTAGCGCCTCGGCTTCATGAATCAGCTCTTCCAAAAGACCGCTGTTCCTTGGTGACGCGCACTCGGATTTCACCGATGGAGTTGGCGCTGGAGAATGCAGATAGGGATCAACTAACTCCGTAGGCTGCATTGTAGGAGCCACGGTATACTTGAGCCAGCTATTTGGGTCAGATTCGGTATCTTGGAGTGAAGGGAGCTCCATCTTCAAAGGACCATTTGTGGACCTAGAAGCAGAGAAGGTGCCATTTAAATAGGCATGGCTGCCAGTAAGCGCACCCCCAAAGGGTGCAATAATCCTGCTGCTAGAGTTGGCTTCATGGAGATAGTCAAAACCCAGAGCCTGCTTGAGCTTCTCAGAGTCATTTGAGAACTGATCAACCGAGGAGAGCGCACCATTGATGGTGTCGCTCAAACCAGGGAGCAAACTGTCAGACTGTTTTAGCATCCCTGCTTGATCCATGAAACCACAGCCTTTTGATGCAAAGCTCTGGCCGAGCAAATTGCTTATTGAAGCAGCTGAAAGCTGTGGTGCATAAGATAAAGCCTCTGAATTAGCTATGAAATTGTCACAGGTGAAATCTGGTAGATAAAGACCATTTCCATTCAGAAGGTTGTTGGAAAGATTCTCGCCACAGTTGAAATCACTGGAGCCCTGCTGATCTTCATTGGCAGACTGATTGATTACACTAGCAGGATAGATTGGCAAGCCAGCTCGCTGGCATCTCTTTATTCGAGTATTCCAGTAATTCTTTATTTCATTATCAGTACGTCCTGGCAACTGAGAAGAGGTTCGCAAAGTCAATAATAACAACACCAATATAAAATAAGAAAAAAAATGGAGACTCATGTGCGCAGGATAAGGTAATATATATGAAAAAAATTAAGACAACCTAAGCCGGTGTGAATAAAACATCAGTTGTAAGGTTTATGTTCAAATTGAAGTATATGTATTAATAATGATAGAAAAGTAACTGGATACTGTGAGTTATGATATTCTTTTCCTTTTATGAAGATAGTACATACTACACGGTTATTCGCCTTTAGATGGTTATTTAAGAAAAACAGTGCTACTACTTAGTCACACTGAAATCATGGCGATGCTTAGGCGTCAAGGTGGCCCCTCCTACGCCTTGGAAAATCGACCGCCTAATCACCGCTTAGGCGTCAGAGCGCCCCAAACCACTCTAAGACGCCTTAACTCGTTTAAAACCATGACTGAAATAGATCCCAACAATGGAAATAGTCAATTTTCATTACGGAACATAGATGTCAGACTACCAACAATCTGGGTAGGCTAGCAGGCAACCCCCTTGAACTTGAACGCAGTCAAAGTAAAAAATGGACTACCTATTTAAAGCATACATATATATAGCCGTCAATTTTCAACCTTTTAAATGGTAGGCAACTTGCTTTCTGTAACATCAGAAGTAGAGATGGAATATAGTATCTAGTACCAATTTAAAACCAAGATTGGTAACTTTCTGAATTGCACTAGACAATCCTCATGTTTCAGAGAAATAACAGTGAGTAGTAACACGAGGGGGTGAGAAATTAAGATCAATACCGCTCCAATATATACCTGAAATTAACTAAACACTTCACTAGATAAAAAAAACCATGATTTATTCTTCAAGAACAATCATCATCACATAAAAAATCGCTACCTTTTAACCCCATGTGACCATGACGTAAGAACAATCACGCAAGACTGAAGAACAGCTCACACCAACAGCATGCTCTTACTAGTAATATCTACATGTAAAGGCAGTGAAATCAACGTGGGATCACACTTACATTAGCAGCCATCCTCGCCCACTTGTTTCCCATCTTGGAGTGGAGCTGGATGATGAGCCTCTCCTCCTCGGGGGTGAAGGCCCCCTTCTTGAGGTTGGGCCTCAGGTGGTTCGCCCACCGGAGTCGGCAGCTCTTGCCGCAGCGGAAGAGCCCCGTGTTCTTCTGCACCGCGTTCCAGTTCCCCTCGCCGTGCTTCTTGACGTAGTCCACCAGGATGGCGTCCTCCGCCGACGTCCAGGGGCCTTTCTTCAGAGGGGGCCCGCCGCCCCTGTGAGGCGACCCCCCGCTGCTGCCGCCGTCGTCGGCCAGCGGCGAATCCATCTGGTCCTCGTGCATCATCTCGCAGTCGCTCTCGCTCTTGACCCGGTACATCTCTCCGTGCCCTGGAATTACGCAAGGGAAAGAATTGAAAATTGCGGACAGAGTATCACTACTTGAATTACTACAGAATCGTTTGAATTATGGAATCAGATAGCACCAGAAGCCGATCAGGATGGCTTGAAATTTAATAAGTGGTGAAACTAACAAGGTATTAATTGCGCAGTGACTGAAAAAAAGACCTGGAGATGCCACTACCGCCTCCTTCCCAAATTCAGCAGAGCAGATGCATTTATGACTACTTAAAAACTAGAGATTCAACTGAACATGTTCAGCTCAAGAACTCCCGGCAGCGGTAGCACGACACGGTTTAAGTAGAAAGAGGGGGGGGGGGGGGGGGGGATAAAGCGAGATATTTCCCCCACAAATTGACAGATCAAACCACTAGACAAGCAGACAAAAAGGCGTAGACACCACTCCTCGTGTCCCCAGAATGGAAAACTCCCCACAGGGCAAAACCAGGCCGAAGAAACAAAAAGGCGACAGATAATTCCAACACTTCACACCTCAGATCACCACTTCCGTCGCCCGAAAGGAACAAGAATTCGGCAGGAAACCGGAGGTACCTGGATGATGAATCTCTCGGCCGGGGTCGATCAGAGCTCCGACTGGGGTACTGATGAATTGAGCTGCCAATTCCCACTCCTTGGCTCCTCCTGGCTCGGCAGTGGACTAGGCGAGTTGGGGAGTGGAAACAGGAGAGGATCTCTCTCTCTCTCTCTCCCCCTTAGCGAGATGCCGGCACCACTTGGGCACCCAGTCTCCGGAGAATTTTCAGGGAGGGGGAGAGAGAGTTTTGAGGGGAAGGGGAGAGGAGAGAGGAGGGAGGGTGGGCGAGCCTGCGGGAGTGGGGAGATTTTGGGCGAGATTATAAAGCTGAAAGGTACAGCAGCGACGCTATTGGGCACGGCCGTATGGGCACCTATTTTTCTCTCTCCAGAGAGAGCCCTATATTTTCGGCTCTTCTCCCCTTTTCAATTGCATGACTGTATCTTTTATCTCTTCATTCATATTCGTATTATTATATCTCTCTCGTAGTACCACTATTACTTTTTCAAAACCAGGTGCTGAGAAAAATGAAAAGAACGGACCAAATGAATTCTCAGCACTTACGACAGATTACGGGTACCGACACAAAAATCATTAGCACTTGTCTTTATTTGAATTTTGGGCCTGTTTTTGTCTTAATAGATCCAAAAAATATTATTTCGTAGTACATGGAAGGAAGTGTAGCATTGTCTAGAAAAAATTATTTCTCCTTGGATTTTACAAAATTTGCTAAGTACAACCAAAATATCACTGTGTTGTAGTAATAATTTATGTATCGAGTATTAATTATATAATATTTAATCTTAAAGTGTAATTTACAGGAATCTGAACTTGATTTTGAATTTAAATAAGTGATTCTTTGTTAAAATGAGGAATTCTCAAACGAGTGAGAATTAGTAAATTGTTAATATTTATTGATTCAAGCGCATTTTTAGTGTTCATAAAGAATTGGTTGCGCTAGATAGATCGCCTAGCTGGAGTACTTATGGATGCTAAAAGAGATGGTAGGCAATTCAATCCTGGGAGTTTTGTCATCTTCGGCAAAAAAAAAAACATGGCACCTAGCAGCAGTGCCCCTTTTTTTTTTGAGATAGTGCCCCTTGTTTTTGAGTCGGCCGCTTAGGCCTATTTGTGTGAGCGAGAGTTTCAGCAAATTTTAATCTCCACACAGCGCTAGGAAATTCCGCGTTGTATTTTCTTTGAAGGAAAATTCCACGTTGTATCTTAAGTAGTAGACGCTAAGTGTTGGAGAATTACTTAAAGCGTCTATTTTAGGAGCCTTGGAGTGTACATGCTCTTATCGTGAAGGGTAGGAGTTGTTAAATATTTATCAAACATTTAGTGTGTCAAAAGTGAATCACCGCGAGCAATGAAGCGACACATGCTTTAGCGCAATCAGGAAAGAGCGGCACAAGTGGTGTTCTATGTGGTTTGGCCCCGTCGGCGTGTTGGCGGCGACTACAAACTATTGTGTTATGTTAAAACTAAAATTATAAAGATACAATGCAAACCGCACAAGTTTGAGCTGGCGTACTTGTTTAACACAAACCGATCTCACAAAATACTTTTTTCGAATCACGTGTATCCCGTAATATAAGATGTCACTACAACCAATGTATTTATGTGTTGAATGTAGTAACATCTTATAATTAAAGGGCAGATAACTAACACGGAGTAACAACTTTCACCTGAGTATACAATCTAAAAGAAAAACATCGGCAGGACTTTTCAAACTACCGCTACTGACCCATAAGTTTCATACTCTAATTATCCATGACACACCACTTGTTACTTGATGCGTACGTGTCTACCTACGCAGTCTTTATTTTTTGTACGCGCACAAGACAGGTGAGATGATCATGATTACACTTGTTTTTAATAAGAACAAGGATATATCCGGCGTGATGAGCAAGGCTGTTGCAAGAAGGCTGTGACTACAATGCATATAGACACATAAAAATTACGTCCAACTTGGCCAAAGTAAAAAAGTAAAGGAGACCTCACATCGATATGCTAGAATTCAAGCAAACTTCCATCTTTGGTATCCTCGTGCATCTCTCGCGGCCTCGCTTGCTGTTTATGTCTCGGATCCGATTCGGCCACTGCTTTCGTCTCATTCGTCGCCCTTTACCCCTAAGGTATGATTACACTGCTCTTAAAAAAAAGGTATGATTACACTAATCCTCCACTTATTAGCTCTCTAACCCACGGCATATTCCGGCCATTTGCCCCTAGCTATTCTCTGTGGTGCTTAGAACTTTTAAAAAATTCGATGGAAAGGCGGAGAAGTCACTGTCGCGGATCGAATTAACTAGACCAGCATACCATGATCTATATATCATGGATTTAATAAGCTTTTGTGAGTACAATATGCACTTCGATCTGAGTGGACGACGAGTCAAGAATCGAGGTATGCCTGCATCCATGTGATAAACAAATACTCCCCTCCCCATTTTTTTTATACTACTCCCTCCGGCCCATATTAATTGACTTGGATTTGTCAAAGTTTGATTCATCCAAACTTTGACAAATCCAAGTCAATTAATATGGGTCGGAGGGAGTAGGTTAATTACCAAACCTTGTACGAGATGTATTAAGCTCCATGCTAAACACATGCATGTTTCACCGAAGGTTAATAATAAGAAGAAGAAATTTCCGGACGCTTCGGGGCTAACTGCAACAATTTCGCCCTCGTCGGTCTACGGCTTGACACCTGCGCTTTGTTCGAGTTTTGCGCCCCCCCCCCCCCCCCCACCCCCCGGTTTGGTGTGATGCGTCTAATCCTCTCGGCGATGCGTTTGGTGGGGTTTGCTAATTCCGGGGGGGTGCGCGTACGTAACCTAAGGTAAGTATTCCGTACGTGAGTGGTGATGAACGTACGCTGCCAGCCGGCCGGCCGGCCGGTCCAGCGAGCCAGGTGCTGGATCGCCCGGTCGTGCCCGCGTGGCGGCCTCGGACGGGAAACTGCACATGCATGCTGCTATGTAAATGTGACACTCGTACGTGGAAGGAACGTGTAAAGATCAACGTAGTGGATGGGCATGGGGGTTAATTAACTAGTACGTGACAGGTTCAGATCAACAGGAGTTGTACACAGGTTGAGAACAACTGGATCGGAGTACTCTCTGTCTGTGTGTCGTCTGTCTGCCTTTTGCGGGTAATTGAAGCCAGTTGATTAATTACCTGCTCCTCTCGTCCACCTGAAAAGGCTTTCCTTCCTTTTGCAGGTGAAGCATGAGTTTTGAAGATGACTGTGTTGTGGAGATAGAATTGTGTTTGTCAATCTTTGAGGTCGGTACGTTCTCCTAGACTAATATGAGACCCACCGAAATTTCCTGGATTGCAAGTAGTGCGTGCTTTAAATACGGAGGAGGACCTGTAGTATATTGGAACGAGGGAGGGGATAACCCTTGACCGTGTGTGCGTGACCCCGAAAATGGTGAAATCGGAATTTTCAAAGCATGACCACCGCTGCTATATACTACTATATACGCGTATAGTATAGCAGCTGCTTGTTGTAGGTTGGGCGTATCCTTCCATGCTAAGCATACCGGATGACGATCAATGCGGTAGTGTTGCCATAGCTAGCGCGGATCAGGTAGAGTACGTACGTACATACGAGCTTGTCGGAAAAATGTACCGCGGCGGTAAAACCTGGCCAGTTCTGGAAAGGGGGAAAGTAGGACGGGCAGCGTAGCGTAGGGGTCGACAGTGCCGGGCATCGTGCTCACTTCGAGGGACGACATTAATCGTCCTGCCTGCCTGCTGGTCTGCACGCAGATCAGATTGGTCTGCGCCTCTGCCCGAGGTGGGGACAGCGATTACGGTCGGCTTTACTGTACCATGGATCGGGGCTTGCGCCAACGCGACCGAGAGCGTGGCTTGTGTCAGCTAGCCGTGTACGCATACGCTGTGGAGTACTACTACGTGCAGCGGCAGGCTGCAGGACACGCAGCTTTATCTCGTACGCGCAATCTACTCCACTGTACGCGCGACTGTGTGGTATATATGTAAGGAAGGGTAACTAATAACGAATCGTACCGTCAAAAAGCACAAGGCCTGTACAGCCTCGGTCGATCCATCCTGCGTGTACGAGCATCAGACTTCGGACTCACCCGTTCGATCGGGTCGAGCTGAGACCAGCACCCAGCAGCGATGCGCGCAGGCACGAGTTTTGCTCAGAGGAAACTCAGGAAAGAGAGAGAGGGGGATCGTCGGGCCCACAGGGGCGCGCGAGGGACGTGATGATGCTGATCCCTTGCCCCTTTTCCCGGTGATCCTGCGTGGGCGCCTACCACCACGGGACCCGCGGGGCCCACGCCCACCCCACCGTGGGGACGCCCCGGGAGACATGCAACGCGAGCACAGCAAGCAATCGACCGAACATGCAAGCCCCGTGGGTGGCGCAACCCGGGCCCACAGGCCTCCTCCTCCTCCTCCTCCCCGGAGACGGTGGTCCCACCAACCATTTGCCAAAGAAAAAAAATGTCGCAAAAATCTCCTTCTCCCGGGTTCTCGATCGGTCCGATTTAGCAAAATGTGTCCATGCCTTTCGCGGCGCTCCTAAATGCCGCTGTCGCCACGGGAAACACTCCAGCTACGATTTGCAGCGCTGCGTAAAAACCCCACCAAATTTGCAGCGCAATACTCATATATTTCCTCTGTTTAATAATATAAAATATTTTAAATTTATGAAAATAGTGTATTTACACCTCTTTTAATGTATAGGTTCGGAGCGACTAGGGTATCACTAACCACCGATCTCCTAAAGTTTAGAGAAGTAAATTTTGAGGAGTGACTAGTGTGTAGGTTTAGGAGAAAACTTAGAGGAGTAAAAATACTCCTCTAACCGAAACGGCTTCTAACCGATCTCCTAAATTTAGAGGAGTAAATCTTGTGATCACCATAAAATTCGATCAAATTTAGTCGAATTTAGGTCAATTTAAACTGAATTTAAAACCTACTATTTCATTTACATTAAGTTGTACTCCCTCCGTCACAAAATAGATGTCTCAAATTTGACAAAATTTGAATGAATCTAGACACTATTTAGTATATAGATTCATCCAAATTTAAAAAACCCAAGACATCTATTGTGGGACGGAGGGAGTACATATTACACCCAAAAGTCGGTCGAATTTCACTCAATTCGACCGGATTTGACCTAAACCTAACCTAATTGTCCCAGTTGAAGGAGGAGTCATTGTCGAGGTCGATGACCGTCGGCGCCGTCGACGGGCCCGCGGAGCTGCCGGCGTCAGCCTTCCACTTTGCCTCGGCGAATGCCTCTAGCCGCTGACACTCCTCCTTGACAAGCTCAGGGTTCAGGCCGGCGAGCGCTGCTGCCATCGCCACGTCACGGAGTTCTGCCTCGAGGCGCTCGTAGGCCTCCCAATCCTCCCACCGCTCGCGGTCGGAGACGAAACGAAGACCGGCCGACTCCAGATCCGGCACCGGTATTCCCTCCCTGAGCGAGAAGTCGAGCTCGCCGCAATCAAAGCCATGTAGCTCAACGTTCTTCACGTTGTATGCGAACACCGCCTGCTCCACGGAATTGAAGCTCCCGATCCACACCTTCCTCTTCGTGTTCCGGTTGGTGATCTCGCCACCCACGAGCCCCATGATCGTTGTCGGCAGGTCGAGAGTGTCGGCGGACCGGAGGGCTGCCGTCAGCGCTTTGATAGCGCCAAACAGAGAGGGGAATGGCGGCGGAGAGCAGGAGCGACGCGGGGCTGCCGCAGGAGGGGGATGTTGTGGCGCCGAGCGCTGGGTATGGGTGGCGGAGATGGTCAGGGAGAATATACGACCATCTGGGGGTGTAAGGGTGCCTGTGGTGGAGGTTAGAGGTGTCGGTGGTCGCCGACGGTGGAAGAGAGGTCGAGGCGGAGGCAGTGTGAACGCACGGAGAAGAGGGAATCTTTTTCTCGGAAGTGGCCGCGGACTCCTATATTTACTCCTCCGCGACACCAATGAGTAATATTTTTTTCCACTAAAGCCTTTTGAAGTTCGGTTAGGTCCGGTTAGAGGGGAATCGGTTAGAGATGCCCTTAGGAGTGAACATACACATTAGCACTTGTTTGATTCAAAGGATTTCTAAAGGATTTCAATCCATAGGAATTTTTTCTATAGAGTGTGTTTGCTTCAAAGGAACGAATACTACAAAATTCTACACTACAATTATATAGGATTTCTAAAAAGAGGTGAGATCTCTTGGAAAAAAATCCTATGTGACTATGACAACTATGTCATATATTTAAACCCTATATTTATTGTATTTTTTCTGCGACATAATCAAACAGCTAATTTTACTAATCCTTATCGTTTTTATTCCTATAGAATTTGAAGTGCCATGCCATTATGTTCCTGTATTTTTCTTATTCATGTGTTCTACAAATTCTTTGAATCAAACAAGCCCTAAAGAAGGTCTAGAAATGAGGTCTAGATACACTCCTCTAATTATGGAAGCTAAAACATCTTATATTATAAAACAGATGGAGTATCTTCGTAAGATTTGGTGATCAGTTGATGAATTAATCGGTGCGATTTCATGACGCCCTATTCTTCCCGCGGCCATTTGAACGCAGGCATATTGTCAGTCTGCTCTAGCGAAATAGTTGTTGAGGCGTGGTACGCCGTGACATGGGCGGCGGCCTGCCTTTTACCCGACCTTCCATGTGGCAGCGTGATCACCCGATGCTGTGTGTTGCATCTTCTGGTCAAGGGTCCGTGTGTGCACGTCGATCGGGCTATAGCTAGCTAGGACAGCACTCGGTCTTGCAAGCGAAAAAGATGTACCGTGGACCACGAATCTTGACTGGGGCCAGCAGGGCCGGCCGACCTGTGGTGTTCTGGCGCTGTTAGGTCAGCCACAATGTTGTTATAGCTAAATCTGACAAAAATTTAAATTTGGCTTTACCATACAATTTGGCTACAGCTCTACAATATAGCTATTCTAAATTTCTGTACCATGCGGTCTCACTCCTGATAAGAATAGCCTTATTTTTTGTCTAAGATATGACAACAGAGGACACATGTCACACGCAGGTTGGCTAATCAATTGGAACCACATTTGGCATCGGAGCACCCTCTTGCTCCGGTTCCCTCTTTTGCTCAATTTGAAATCACCCCACAATATAAGAAACTAGTTCCAAAAGCCAAAAAACAAATATGAAACCACTTTTGGCTACACATTGTGGGTGCCCTTAGTTAATCTGCTAACTCTCTCGCTCGATCTGCATGCATGGTTACGTACGTACGTGCAGATTCGCTGGTTCTTGAACGGTTGAGCTAGATAGTCTAAATTCAAGCGTGAATCGGTGAATCCCTGTGACCAAAATTCAGTGTGCACGACTACAGATCAGATTTTTTCTCTTATACAGTACTACAAGTCAGGTCAGCGTTCGCAGCGGTATACGGCTTGCACTTTGCGATGATGAATTGAGCTATGGATAGGCATTCAAGGGAAGGAATGAAACGAAAGGAAACCGGTACGTAGTTTCTGCACTCGATCGAGAGTCATGCGTGTGTAGCGACCGTTGGTTCGCGTCGCTCTGCGCTGCGCCCTAGTGAACGTTGAGTCCAACGCAGTTGTTGACCTGCTGAACATTAGACGCGACCCCTGCAGTAGCAGGCCATGCTTGTAACCTGGATTTTTTTACAAATATACACCTCTGTATTTTGCAATGGCTAAAAATACCCCTCACCAAAAGCAATTGACAGATCTACCCTAGTGGAGAGTGGAATAAGTGACACGTGTCACATTCCGCCATAACAGCTGGCGGAGCAAACATCCCGACAACCCAACCGGCGAAAAGTGCTTCCCGCCATTTCCGCTGGCGGTAAATGGAAGCAGGGGCCGACAGAATCTAAAATTAGCACGTAATTAGGGCACGTACAATACGATGACGTCAGCCTTCTCTTATGTTCGTCACGTTGGATTTTTGCTTAGTTGGAGGAGAGAGAAACAAGAGAGAGAGGGTTGTCTTCCCTTAGCTAAGGGATGATCTCTTAGCAATAAGAGAAGACTATTTTTCTCCATTGTACCATATGCCTTCTCTTAGTCAACCAATTTTTTACTAAAAATGGTTATTTCTTATTAATTGCTAGAGATAGCAATAAGAGAAAATACATTGTACAAGTTATATATTGTGTTTTTTTTAAATAATGTGAAGAGCTAAGAGAAGACATGACTTCTCTAAGCACTGTACATGCCTTCTCTTCTATTAATGCTTGCGTGATATCAGGGTCATGCATGGCAAAAGAAATTAACAATCTCTATCTCTCCATGCATGGCATGCACCACACCTTGTACTACTAGTTTTTTTTTTACCTTGCTTACTATTCCTATTCATCAGATTAAGTGGCATTAATTATCCTACGAGAGTGCAGCTTCATGCTGTGGACCAGCGAACATGGCAGTAAACACGATCTGCGCTCCTTTTATCGATAAACCAGGCGGGCCCACCACATTCGGTCTAATCACTTGGCGGAAGGCCTTTCCGCTGCCACAATCGGGCGGGATGTGAGCTCCGCCAATCGCTCTGGCGGGAGGAGCGACTAGTCACTTAGCTGACGTTCCGGGTAGTTTTGCCAAATTTGTTCGAATGGGGGTATATTCAGCTATTGCACTGTGCAGAGGGTTATATTTGTATAAAAATCTATAACCTGTGTGTACTGGCACCCGATCAATCAAAACCTACCTACAGATCGCGGATCGACGCTGCGAGAGCGTTGTCATCAGAAAAACCCAAATCCAAGCGTAAAAAAAAACCCAAATCCGATATAACTCGCAGTGTGTACCTGACATTGCTAGATATATATAAATATATAATCTCGTTACGACGCAAGAAAATAGACATAAGTGGGGGAGCACAATTCGACATAGTGAGAACATAGATAGTAGATAGGTCGATCTCGACAGGGGAGAAGCAAAGCTTTGTACGCTTGTGCGTAAAGCAGCCTGTGCATTATCTTCCAAGCTGATCTACGGGGGTCGTTGCCTGTTACGTGTGCGAGGGTGAGGGGCTGGCTGATCCTGGGAAAAGAATGCGGCCGCCGGCCGGCCGGGCGCGCGAGCGAGCGCGTGCCGGTACGTCGTCGGTCGTCCGTTTGCTTGCGCGCCTTGATGACCCCATGAGCTCACCCGCCCCGCGCCCGCGCGCCGCCGCCGCCCTTTGGCCGATCGATCGATCACGTAGCAAGTACGTGGTACCCGTTCATGTGGCCAGTGGCCAGTGGCCGGCCGTGACCTGACCTGACCTGATGAGTGATGAGATGGATGGATGGATGGATGGATGTGGAAACGCGTACGTACGACGTGCGGGATAGTGGATATGCGGGACAAGCGGATTGGTTGGTTGCAAGCATCAGCTAGCATCACGCTCGCAGACTCGGCTTCTCCAACTCTTCCTGCTGTAAGGATATATAGCTGGATCATCAATACATCATACTACACCACCTTTGCCAAAAGAAAGAAATATATACATACACATACATACATCATCCATGCATGCATGCATGCATCAGTGTCCAACAGGCGTGTGTGTGCGCGCATCTAACGCTCATCTAGAAATTTTGGAGAAAAATAAACCCAGGGAGGAAGAGAAAATAATACATGACGCGCGCCACACGCAAGCCCAATCTATCTATTATATACTAAAAGCAATATAAAGGTGTTTTTCGAGGCACCACGTCGATCCACATCACCTTAATTATATAGACAGTTGGATTTAGAATTAATGGTCAGGATTTAGAGTTAGATATTATGTTGTAAAACGTACCCGCACACATTTGTTACGCAATTGATAGGCCTGACAAACAAAATCACGTGAAGAAAATCTAGGTCCCTGCACGACTTCAATGCCCTAGCGCTGCCCGACCATCTCCGCCGGGATCCCCTCCGCCCTATCATCTCCGCCGGGGTTCCCTTTCTAATCTTTCCGTTTCTCTTTCCGCAATGGACAGGAAGTCTCGAACAGGCTGCGCTAGGTAGCCAGCTGGAAGTCCCCGGCTCTCCCCACGGTGGTAGCGAGATCGATAAGATTCATGAGGAACATGAGAGGAAGTTGCTTGATCAGGTACCCCGGTCTTCCGTAAGTTGTTACCTTTTCCTTGCACGTAAACGTATTTAACTCTTGCATACCCTTGATTCTTTAATGAAACACAGCAACGAGAGGTGCTTAATCGATTATCCATCGGGTATCCCATTCTGCCGTAAGCTAGCTTCTCCTTGCATGTAGACGTATTTTAATTCTTCAATGAAAAGCACGTACGGATAAAAGGTTAATCATATGTTTGGGTACGGGCACAGACTCTAATTGAGTGATAAGGAAGCGATCATGGAAGGCGAATACACAGGAGGAAAATGATTGTTTCCTGGCTTGATTATTTAGGTACTTCCTTAAATTTAATTAACCTCTTTGAAATTTAATTATCTAATCTAATACATACTAAAAATAATATACAAATAGCCGTTCATCAATCTGCGATCTACATCAGATTACTGGCCATCACGTTGAGTCCCGTTGTGCCGTTGCTCATTGAAATCAAGTACAAGAACCAAAACCCACCAATTTCAAGATTAATCCCTTTTCACAAAAGAAAATCCAAGCTTAATCTGCACGGGAACCTAGGGTGTGTTGAGATGATATTGACCTGGTGTTAGCTCCTGGTAACATAACATGTGTGTCGATGTCTAGAATCGGAAAATCCATGGTCGAGTAGGCGGCATAGAAGATTGAGTTGCATGCATGACCGGCCCGTTGTGTATGCTGCCCTGCAAACCCTCCGATGATCCATCGACGGTTGGTGAATCGACCATGACTAGGCTTACATGAACACATACAACCATTATGCGTCTCCTTGCAATACGGAAAGTCAAGCAACTGATTTCAGGCGTGTGGTATGCACATGTTGTAATGTAGTTAAATATTACTACTAATTTCGTTCCATAATATAGAACATTTTTGCAAACTAGATTAGTTCTACATTATTCTGCAAGATTTGGCTAATCCGTGCTTAGAGTATCATGTTGAGGGACACTTCGATCAAGTAAAATTGTGGAAGCATGTGTTGGCTGATGAAGCTAAATGCACCATTTATGTACATGCTTACTATGCTACTCAAGTACTCATGAAACTAGATGTACAGTCTATAAGATCATCTAGAACATGTTATACTATCTATATGGAAGCAAACAATTATTGATTGACTTTCTTAGCAAAATTACAGTCTGATTCATTGATGCATAGGTGCTACAATATACATGGGTACTCCAGGATGATTTTTGACTGTTACATTCATACCAATCTATCGTCAAGCATTTAAGAACACAAAATTTTAATATCCATAAGATTGAAGTAATTTTGCCTAAACAATATTGTAAATTGCAAAAGAAAATTTGATAAAACAAGATAATGGCAACGTTAAATTTATGTGTTCGAACTCCATTAGTAGCACGTCAAGGTCACCCAATGGGGAGATATTTCACAATGCACTGTAATGGGATATTTTGGCCATAATAAAGAAGTAAATATGATACTATTTTTAACATAAGAAAAAGCTATGGTTGATATTTTGGGAAATATAGAGTAATAAATAGGTAAGATACACAAATTTCAAATATGAATTTATATACCTTATATATAAATATTAGTTGGAAATAACAGTTTTTGACATTGCTCAAAGAGAAGTTCTGACTATTAAGATTAATTACTTGATACATCGATACTAACAAATGCACATGCTTTTTAACCTATGTGTATTAACTATACGAAATAATGTTAATACGCTCTAATGTTTTCTATTTTGGTTGATGTAATTCGTAATGTTTTAAAAGGTTCTTAGTCAAAGATAAATCTTAGTAAACACATTTTCTTATTATGGTTGGCTTAATCAGATGTTAAACACAACATATATAATGATTTTTTTTTGTAAAACTCATTCCTCACAAATTTAAGATGCTTTCCACATACATGATCTTTTTAGTAAGCATCAACAAACACAGGGGTTGCCCTCGCATTTGCGAGGGCCACCTTGCTAGTTTTCCTTTAAAAGCATCAAGCGTCAGCTACGTACTTTTCCTGTAAACTAAACCTATCTAATATGAATGGCTATCCTCGAAAATGGACTAGCAAGTGTATATATATTCCCACGAGAGAAAAATATATACTCCAACAAACAGGGGTACAAGTGTGCTGATCAAAACAGCATAAAACACGACGCACAGAACAAACACACATAGCCTCCATATATCAGGCTCCACGAGATGGTAAATAACAGGATCAACCACGTTCGGGGTTTGGTCGTCGAAGAAGGACAAGCGTAGAGATGGACAACAAGCCGCGGAGCATCTGGAACAAGACTAACCACCTTGGAGAAGAACCTGGGCACTCATCACCACCACCAAGCCACTATCACCCTGAACCCGAAGGGGAGCAGCACTCCTCTTTTCATCCGGGTCTGAGGGCGCCACATCGCTGGAGTATAGCAACACATATTGACGAGAGTACCCATCGAATCTACGTTGGATCTACCAAAAGCTAAAGATCCACCACCAACTCACAAGCCTCGACACCGTTAGCTGCCCACCCTTCATAACCCACTCGCTCGCAAATCCACCATTCTCAAATGGCAGCCCCAAGGGGGAAGCGACACCGACAACATCATCGTCACCCAATCTGCGGATTTTGGGTTACCACTAGGGAGTCTGGAATGGGGGTGGAGAGGAGGAACGTCAACTCCACTCCAAGGGAGGAGAGAGAGGCTCCCAAATGGATCTTCCCTCGAGAGGACGACGTGAGGGCCATAATGTTTCTGTTCCACTTGGTTGAGAAGTGTTCTTGTTGTCGTGCATTGGAGTGAAAAGCGGGAACAAAATGACGCGGACAATTTTGCAGAAATGGGATCAACTCTAAACATTAAATCGGGTGAGAGCAATAAGATGGGCTGGCTAGCTGAGTAGTATTGCCTATTAAGCGACTCACTAGTTACATGTATGTTAGAATATTTACGAGGTCAACAACGCTTCATTCTGACAAGATGCAGAGGATACCACTTCACAAACCGGTAGATGCATCCTTGGAGAGAGAGAGAGAGAGAGAGAGAGAGAGAGAGAGAGAGTCAAACGATCACAAAACTCATCTAGGGTTTTGTCTTGGTCTCTTTTGACGCTGTCGGTCCGCTCCGTCTTCGGAGGCCTTGGAATCCGTGGCAGACCATGACCCCTCGCCGACGGGAGGGTTCCATTCTTTGTCTTCTTCAGAATGGTGAGGCGATAACTACATCCTGAAGTTAGAATAAGATTCTCCAAGCCCTATCCTTACTCTGTTGGTGCATCTAGCGTCGACAAAAGGCGTGTTAAGTTATGTGTCTGGTAGATCTCCTCAGATCTAGTCAATTTTTGTGCTTGTTGGTGTGATATCAGGTCTGACTCTTTCGATCTACGGGACTCATCTTTGACGATGGTTGTTACTCTAGTGCACTGGTCCTTTACGGGAGTTGGTATGATGACTTTCCTTTTGTCTACTGAAACAAGGTCTACTATGACAAGCTCTGTGAGGATGCCGGCGCGTCCCCGTCTCATGTTAGTGTCTGTAGTCGTCGCTAGGTGGTCTAAAAATCTATTTGTAATTTTTATTTCTTTTTTGGTTCTTTGTACTATTGTGGATGATTATCAATAGATATGTAGACTTTAAAAAAAAAAGCTTCACTTTCTCGACGAGGATCAGAAAAACGATCGTAGCTATAACTCATACTCATTTTAGTGTACTGAAATTGCAAAAAGGAAAACGCACATAGCTAGCTCATCATAGCTAGATCGAACGAAACATGCCCAAAGTAGGAAGGCACGCATCTGTCGTGAGCTTGCATAGTACTGGCTGTAGTATAACTAGCAGAGCAGAAGGAATCATGACCCTGATTTGTACTGTACGGGTACACTTATAGGTCTACATATACGGGACCAATTCGCCTGTTTCTTACCAGCAAGATACTATCCAATCCATAATAAAATTTGCTAGTATTATCCATGGCCTCTTTGATTCACTTTTAGGAATTTGAAGGTTTCTATTGCTCAAGAAGTTTTTCTATATATGGAGTTTGCGTGGTTTGTAGGATATTGGAAATCACTGAAATAGAAATATGGGTTACTTTGCATGAATTCCATAGGAAAAAATTCCTTAGGCCTAACTCACTGGATTTTTTCTTTATTTCAATGAAAAATTATAACATACATAAAAAATCACAACATTTCCTACATTGTTCATGTGGTTTAATCAGATGCCTTCTATCTCTCGAAACAGGTCTACGCCCCACTTTACAAATAAAGCAACATCCATATATAACTGAGTTCTATACGACCATCGGTCGTAGCCAAAGAAAAAAAATGAAAAAGGTCATGTTGGGGCCTCAGCACAAGATATCCCAAACAAAAAAGAAAAAACGGACAGCCACCAAATCATGAGCGATCAGGGATGAGAAGGGGTGCGCCGCCTCCTTCAGGGCCCGCAGGAGGCCTTCCAGGTGCTCCTGATCCTGTTGTCTAGCAAGAGGATACCACTGCTGTAGGTAAGCGAGGAAAAAAAATGGAGTTAGAGGCGTGGCTACGGAAGATCTACTCAATCATTATCTTATTCTGCACATTCCAAAGGGTCTAGGACAAGGCCTCAAACACTATCTAGAAGAGGCGGTGCCTCCTTCCAGCCCGGTTCGCCTCGGTCTGTCTTGGGCCTGCCAACCAGGCCCAAGTGCTTCTCGGATGAAGCTCCATAGAAACTGAGCCACGATGCATGTGAACATAATATGGGTGCATGTTTCCGGTGTCCCACATAGTGGACACATGCCATTCCGGGGCCATTACGCTTAGCCACTTCAACGTAAGAGGGTAGGCGATCACGAAGAAGTTGCCACAAAGATACGGATACTAATGGGAATGAGAGCCTTCTAGAGGGGGTGGTCCAGCCCATCTCAGGGCCCTGGAAGAGTTCCATGTATGCCGAGCTAACCGAGAACTCTCCCACCGGGGTTAGCCTCCAGGAAGTGGTGTCCCTCTCGGTTGAGAGGGTCGCCGGGAGGAGGGACTGCAACCTCTGAAAAGCTGCCGCCTCAGCCAAGCTGAAAGTACGGCAAAACGAGATGTTCCAGCGTCCCTCCAGAAAGGCCTCAACCACTAACATCAACTTGGAAGTACTAATAGCGAACAAGGAGGGGAACTCCTTGTAGAGAGGAGAAGCTAGCAGCCAAGGGTCACGCCACAACCACGTCCCCCTCTCATCGCCGACCCTGGAAGAGGTGCCCTGCTGTATTAACAGCTTGATGTCATGTATGGACCGCCAGAATTGGGATCCCTCTCTATGCTCGCATGCTAGTAAAGGTCGGCCTCGGAGGTATTTGGCTTTGATAAGTTAAAGCCAAAGCCCTCCATCCTCCCTAAGTATACATCAAACCCATTTGAGCATCAAGGCCATGTTAAAGCGGCGCGAGTCTAGGATGCCTATGCCCCCAAGAATCTTGGGGGCACACAGATCTGCCCATTTGACCATGTGGTACTTCAGACGTCCATCTCTATCCACCTAGAAGAACCGGGAGAGACCTTTTGCAAACTCCGTATGGGTCCCTTCGGGGAGGAGGTAGAGGCCCATCCCATACATAGGAGGCTGGACATGCATAAATTAATCAAGATTTTCTTTCTCCCCTTAGTCGTGAGCCGCGCTCTGAACCCTCATGACTAGGGGAGCCAGATCATTTATCAGCATACACGTCTCCCAAATGGTCATCCCTAAGTAGGTGATAGGGAAGTCCGCAAATCTACAGTTGAGGTTGTCAGCTATGCGATGCCTGTCCTCATCTGAGTACCCTAGGATCATAATCTCACTCTTCTTAAAGTTAATCTTGAGGCCATACATGGATTCGAAGCATAGAAGCAGGATTTTTTTTTCGAAATGAGGCAAAAGAGTTGCCTTTCATTCATTGATATAGTAGAAAAGAAATGGACAGTTTATGAGGAAAACTGGCCAAAAACCGAAACAACTCGACACAAAACACTGGCCCCGAGGCCACACACCACAGAGGTCGACGACCAAGAAGCCCAAGCGAACAAGGTCAACACCTAAACACTTACATCTCAACGCAACAAGGCGGAGGCAAAGACCGGAGCCGCCGCTCCAACATCCACGCCGACCCCGAGGCTGTGCTCCTTCTAGCCGAAGACGAAAACACCAACGCCAACCACCAACACACTCCACAGGTCCCTCTGGCCGGCGGAACATCCAATGCGAGGCCTCAAGAGGTAAAACGACGGAAGAACGCCGTACTCGCCCGAACCCGCAAGGGATCAAGGGTTTCCCCCAGCGAACCCGGACGGAGGAGCGAGCACACTGCTTCGACGAAGACTTCAAGAAGTACACGACACCCAAGGATGTAGCCGATGTCGGTCCCAGCCAACCGCCAGGACAAGGCTTTCGCCTAGCAATGAGTCGCCACCCACGCGCCCGCCACACAAGGACCGGCTGAACCGCCACACCAAACCACATCATGGCGTCCGCCGCCGAAGCCTCCGGAAGGGGCAGCCAGACCGAGCATCCCACACGCTGCCACACCTAGGCTCCCCGTTGCCGCGACCAAAGCCGCTGTCCGGATCATCACCGCTGTCCGGATCATCACCGCTGCCCTAGAGAAAGAAGAGAACCCGGGCAGCCGCCACCGCGAGAGGGATCGAAGACCACAGCCACCGCCATCCTCGACGCAGCGCCATCCTTCGCCATGCCACAACTCCGACACCAGGAAGGATGCACACTGCACCATTCATCTCTCGCAAAGGACGAGAAGATGCAACTCCGGAGCAAAACTTCCCCCAAAAACACCGCCGGGGGAACCAACTGCAGCACCACCTCCATCGCAGCAACTTCGACGACTCGGAGCTGGGCCTTCACGCGCCTCGGGAACCATCTGCTCCGTCTCAATCGCCCTCGCGGAGATCCTCGCCGGAGAAAGAAGAAATGGGAACATGCGCGCAACGCCACGTAGAACTCTGGTGGCGGCCGCACCTCCCGCCGTGGCATCTCGCCTCCACGCAACACGTCATCACCCTCCCCCGCCGCCGAGCACGCACGATCCACCGCAGCCAGATTTAGGGCCGCCACCCCGCGAGGCCACCACGACACCTCCAACAACCGACGCCAACCAGCGTCGGCACCGCGCCAGAGGGCCACGCCCACCCGACACCGCAGCCCCAGCAGCCGCCTGCATGCCCTGACGCCGTCGCCACCGCCCCGTTGGAAGAAACATCCGCACCTCGCGCGCGCGAGAGAAAAACTGCCCCGCAACCACCTTCCTTGGGGCATGACCGGCTTAGCCAGCGGCCCCTCTAGCAGCGGCGAAGCGGGGGAGAGCGGGGGAGGACGGCTTGGGTCGGCGGCGGTAGGGTTTCCCCCGTGTCGCCAGAAGCAGGAATTTGAGGTTGATGATGTCCTGATCCGAGCCTGCATCATAATCATGGTATCATCCGCATATTGGAGGTGAGCGATCTCACCTCTAGGGATCAGATGCCCAACCACACCAGAGATGTGGCCACCGGTCTTGGCTCTATCCAAAACCTATGCGAGGGCATCCAGGAAGCAGGGCCTTCTATTACTCTCTATGGTCCATATTAATGGTCTCAACTTTATCTAGATTCATATTTATCTAGTTAAAAATTTAGATTAGATGCATTCATATATGGACCGGAGAGAGTATTAGAGATTCATGTGTTTTTGATTCATGTATGACTCAATACAACATGTCTTATCAATCATATCCTTTATGTTCTTGCTTTTTCACCAAATAGGTTTCGAGAATCTAACGTTTCATTGTATTTATTATGCGAGGAATATAATTTGAAAATTAGTTATTCCCTCCTGTCCAAATTAGTTGTCACACCTTTCTCTAGATACAGATCTATCTAAATGTGTTTCAGTGTATTAGGTATATGTGAATCTACACAAAATTGGGACAACTAATTTGGAACGGAGGAAGTAGCATGGCACACATGTATTATCTCTACCACAAATTAATTCCAGAATACTTGCACAATTTTTAAACATGGTTTCGACTGTCTAGACTCTAGTGCACTAGGGCACATCGACATAAACCCTAGCATAAAGTGACCATAATAAGGACATAAACATTTGTACAAAGTGACCAGGTGCATTACTTTTCTTTGTGAGGGCTACTACGCAGCATGACATTCTGCTACGGTAGAAAGAAAATGGTTCATGTACTGACATCACTCGTCGTCCACTGGCCTTCGATCGGCGGAGAAAAAAAGGATGGCAGGCAGCCATGCATGCATGCATCCATGCTGCTGGTCTCTTTCGCATGCACCAATAATTTCTCCGATGGCGACGCGGCCGTCGTCACGGTTCGTTTATTCCCATTCGTGTCGAGCGGCTGGTGTTGCCCGCAACTTTTCCCACTTTCTTCCCTTCACGTATTCAGCACACTGCTATCTACGCACGCAACCATTATTACAACAGCTAGCACACCGCAAATGGAATTAAGACGACTCGATCATATATATTTGCTGACCTGGATATATTGAACAGCTTCGTACAGGTTGAATCTTCTGAATTGCTCAGCTAAAGGCAAGAACTCCGGAGGACACTGAAACTTCTAGCTCGTTCTCTCTTTTTCTGTGAAGCAACCATGACCCATCTGATAATTTTGCAATTGACACATGCTTGGTTCGGCTAACTTTGTCGTAAACAGCATAACTAAAACTAGATTTAGGGGTATGTCTTAGCGTACAACCCAAAATTCAGACTTGTAAACATATATAGACCTCTACATTAGGAGAGAGTAGTATGGTCGATGAGACATTTATGTTGCCTCTTTGCATTTGAACTATTGTTCCTCTTGGCCGTTGTTGCCTTTATTGATTTAGAGACGGGCTCTGCTCGAACTTTTAGTATAAAAAAGAGAGTAGTATTGGTCTACAAATAAACATAATTACCGAAAATGCGCGAAATTCATCCTAACAACAAAGTACAAGAATGCAATACATGTAAGTAGCGAAAACATGAAAATATATTACTCCATTTGTCCTAAAATAGATGTCTTAGATTTATCAAAATTTGGATGAATCTATATACTGAATAGTGTCTAGATTCATTCAAATTTTAACAAATCTAAGACATCTATTTTGGGACGGAGGGAGTACAATAGATACAAAAGGATGGTTCTGAGATTCCGATGGATACGCAAGAAAATAGCAGATAAGTAGTGACAAAATAGATCACATGACTGCCTCCATTTTTCTCATGCATTGTGATATGTCATACTCCAATATATATAAATTTCTATCAAACAATAAATAGTTGGTAATCACAACAGATTCATAATTACAAATTCAATTTTACAATTCCCAACCAACAATGAAATTTTGCAAAGAGATACCAGGGTGGTGTACAAAGGCAATTCTTTGATTATCTTGATAAACTGGTCTGCCTTCTCCCATTTTGTGATACTATTCCTTTCTGCATTATTTCATTTCAGCCAATACTTGCAAGTGCTATTGTTGTGAATCATACAACATATTATGGAGGTGCAGAAACCTCATACTAAATCTCTTCCATCTGATACCTAAATCAAATATTCCAGTCTAAGTTGGTCACAGCTCATTGTACATACACATTGCACACAAAAGTTCATACCGTGCAAATAATCAAGACAATAAGCTCCTAATATTGACAATTTTGTTTCGCCGGTGTACAATGTACTGACCTGCAGCAAAAAAGGATTAGAACTGGAAAAGAGAGAGAGGCATGTGCAACCATAACAAGCTAGGACAACAGAAAACAATTGCATGCCACTTGGATTCTCACTTGTGTCAGGTCTGTGCGAGGAAAATATAACCTTGAGTCATTCCTGAAGGTCCATTCAAACTTTTGAAGTGCTCTATGGTTCTACGCCTCGGGTTTACTGTTGAAAGTACAACACATGCCCTAGGAAATCAGCTCTGACATGGTAGTCTATATGAATCATTCAAGTAACAACCAACAAAAAGTGTGCAACCCAAAACCCAAGTCATTTATGAGTTTTTCTAGTATAGGATAACACTTCTCCGAGAGTTGGCACTTGAATTGTGATCTTGCCTAAATTAGGAAAATGTAAGTATTATAGCAAACGATAATCAAATAGCATGATATCAACAGATGTTGCCAAGTTGAAACCGTCCCCGATGTAAACATGGTTTGTGTTAACCCCTCAACCACTATGTCAAGTCAACAATAATCATACTCATTTAAGCAGTCTCGCCTCTCCTCGTGAGATCTCGAGCCAGATCTGGCATTAGGACTGACATGGGGTACTCGATGGAGAATATGATCAGCTAGTGACATGGTTATACCCTACGGGTACATGACTTCAGCATACCTGGTTCAGCCCAAGGAAGGCCCACGGCAGATATACGCTGGCCATGAAGATTTTCGGGTGGCCGAGGCCCAGGACGCCTTCGGATCCTTGGAGAACAAGACTAGCATAGATAGGAAATTCAAAGGGGTAAAACCCTAGAACCTGTAACCGACTAGGACTATGCCCGGGACCTGCCTAAGTCTATATAAAGGCCAGGAGGGCACGTCCTAGATCTCTCGACTCATACTTTCGCACACACCTCCACGCCAGATCGAATATGTGCACCCTGTAACCTTCGGTTCCGCCGTAATCAAGAGCAGACAAGCAGGAGTAGGGTTTTCCCTCCGGGGGCCTGAACCTGGGTAAATCTCGTGTCCCCTGGTTGCTTGTCTGTTAACCGTGCCACGATCTCTAGCATCCCCATCTTCTCCAAAACCCAAGTCCATAACAATGGGCATTGACGAGATTAAACCTCGTCAATTGGCGCCGTCTGTGGGAATCGGGGCTGCTGATTGTGCGATCGTGATGGTCCCGACCCGATCGATCTACAACTCCGCAGCGACGGAGAATCACCTCCTCTTCAGCACTTTCGACTTCACCGCCCACTCGCCGGCCACCATGAAGGATTTCGAGCCCGTAGGCGACGGACTCGAAATTTTGTTCGGGAGCTTCTGCTTCCAGGTGGGACAAACTGGCACACTCCGCCTTCCTGAGCGGGTGCCCGTGCCATCGATCAGGCCCGCTTCGTGGGCTCCATACCCCGTGCTACGCACATCACCATCGACAGATGAGTTCTACAACAGCAGCAGCTGCAACTCCGATCTGTGCGATCCGCCTTCGGATGAAGGGACCTACGGTTCCGGATCTGAAAGCTGCGGCAGCAGCGAACCGATCTACGAGCTCTACCAATGCGCCGCAGTCATCCAGGAGCAACAAACGCCTAACCCGCCGCCCAACACGAACCCGAACCCGCGGGATAGAAACGACGGAAACGGCGGGAACAGAAGAAGCCAGTCCCCCCCACCCGAAGGGGAAAACAACGGCCACGTCATCCAACTTAGCAAAGAAGGATGGGTCCAGGCACGCCGTGCCGTTGCAAGCGACATAGTCCTACCTGTGGACTCCCCACGTGACCTACTGATGGCGTACCACTACATCATCATCGAGGAGCACAAGAAGCAAGTCAAGATGCAGGAGACGCTCGACAAACGCAAGCAAGCAGCCTCCGAGTCTAGCGCGTGACGAGCTGCGCTCTCCGCCATGGCACCCGGCTCTAGCATGAACGGAAATCAGGGAAACAAGCACCGCTCGCGGGTGGAGAACATGGATACCAAGGAACGCCGTGATGTGACCCGAACTCTCCACACATCGTTCATGGATATGGATGCCGACGGCAACATCATCCCGAAGACACCGCAAGCTGCGATCATGGCAGCCACTGCGTATCTCGCGGCCCACCAACCTCTGGAAGGGGACCTGAAAAGAGCCATGCATAAGTCCGCACTCACCGGACTCGGACTCGTTGGAGCTGCGCTCCACGAAGACGCTCCTGCGGAGCCAAAGAAGAAAGCTCCGGTCAGGCGCGACCGGAGCCCCACCCCTTCATCCGAAGAGGAGGAGGAGCACGACCTTCCTTGAAGGAAGAAGAGCTCGCATCGCCATAAACGCGACTACGACGCCAGAGACGCGCTTACACAGCGCAAAATCGACAAAGCACGAGCCAAACGCGCATGCTCGTCCGAGTCCGAGATGGATGAAGATGAAGGAGAACTCTGTGAAGCTCGATGCTTCAGCAGATCTGTTCGGCGAACACAGATGCCACGCAATTTCAAGCTTCCTTCGGATACTCCGAAGTTCAACGGCACGCAAGATCCAAAATCTTGGCTCAACGATCATCTGTCATCCGTCAAGCTGCATGGCGGTAACAAAGAAACCGCCATGCAATGACTCCAGCTGTAGCTGACAGGCGCGGCGCGGGTCTGGCTCAGCAGCCTATCATCAGGATCCATCCGAAGTTGGGAGGAGCTAGCTTATAGCTTCATCCGAAATTTCAAGGGCACCAGCAAGAGGCCCGCCTCAATCGAAGAGTTGCGAGCCTGCACTCAGAGAACGGGGGAATCTATTCGCTCGTACATATTACGCTGGTCTACCACCAAGAACTCCGCGGCACATATCTCCGAGGAGAGGGCCATCGACGCCTTCAGAGACGGCGTCAAACGCCAAGATTTCAAGGAGGAACTTGGGCATGTCAAGCCCAAGACACTCGACCACCTCATGGAAATTGCCAACAGTTGGGCAGACAGCGAAGATTGCATCCAGCGAGCGCAATCAGATGAAGAGGACGACTACGGACGAAGGCGAGAACGCCGCAGCAAGAGGAGATCGCGTGTCTACGAAGACCGCGACGGACCCGACATGGTCGCGGCTGGCTACGCTGACCGCCGCAACGACAACAGCCGCAATAGCAGAGGATACCGCGGAGGAAATTTCCGCGACAGCGGACGACCAGCACAGTCGTGGCAACGCCGCGACCGCAACAACGGACCCTCAGCATTCGACAAACTTTTGGGTCCATGCACCATCCACTTCTACATCGACAAACAAGATGGCAAAAAGAAAGCCAGTCACATGCTCAAGGACTGCCGCGAGTTCCAGAAACTCAGCGAAAGCATGGTGCAGATGAGGCAACAAGCCCCAACCGTACTCGTGGTCGAACGACCCGAAGAAGGCAAGACCCACGGGGTCCAGCGCCCAATTTACTACCTCAGCGAGGTACTAACACCAACAAAGCAGAGGTACCCTCACTACCAGAAGCAAGCCTACGGCGTGTTCATGACGGCTCGACGGCTGAGCCATTACTTCTAGGAGCACCAAGTGATGGTGGTCAACGAGGCACCCCTGAACAGCATCCTGAATAATCCAGAGGCCACAGGACGGGTGGCCCTGTGGGGCATCGAACTGTCACCCTTGGACATCGTCTACGAGAAGCGACACACAATTAAATCTCAAGTCCTTCCGGACTTCCTGGTACATTGGATGGAGCTGCAGCTGCCAGACACCCCAGACATGTCGCAGTCATGGACAATGCACTTCGATGGCTCCAAGCGCGAAGCCGGAGCAGGGGCAGGGGTCATACTGACCTCCCCGCAAGGCGACAAGATGAAGTACGTTCTTCGGATGAAATTCAGAGCCTCCAACAACAAGGCCGAATACGAAGCCCTCATCCATGGCATGAGGATGGCAAAGATATGCGGCGCAACGCGCCTGGTCATCTACGGTGACTCCAACCTCGTCGTCCAGCAGACGATGAATGAGTGCGACGCACACGCCGAAAACATGATCGCATACCGCGCGCTCTACAACGCACTCGAAGGCGAATTCGATGGCTGCGAACTTCGGCACGTTGGAAGGGAGAGCAACGAGGAAGCCGATAGACTCGCCAACATCGGCTCCACTTGCGCAAAAGTGCCACCATGAGTGTTCCTCGAACAGATCTGCGTACCATCCATCAAGCGAAAGTTCCCCAAGGGATCACCCGAAGAAGCAGAACACTCGGGAGCTACGCTACCCGAAGGACACGAAGGACCCGAAAAGCTGGACACAGAGGTAGCCATGGTCAACCTAATGCATGTCATGGCAGTCGAAGAAGCTTGGACGCGACCATACCTCCAGTTCTTGATAACCGGAGAATTGCCCGACAGCCCAACAGACGCCCGGCGCATATCTCGCCGGTCAAAAGCCTTCACCATGATCAACGGCGAGCTGTACAAGCGCAGCATCACGGGTGTACTTCAACGGTGCGTCACCATCGACGACGGCAAGGCCATACTCCAAGACATCCATGAAGGCATCTGCGGCCACCACGCAGGCAGCCGCTCCCTTGTCGCTAAAGCTCTACGAGCAGGATTCTACTGGCCAATGGCCATGAGCGACGCAAAGGACATCGTCCGAAGATGCAACGGATGCCAACGGTTCGCCGACAAACCGCACGCACCTGGGTCCGAGCTCAGACCCATACCTATAGCATGGCCTTTCGCTCAATGGGGCCTCGACATGATCGGCAAACTACCAAAATCCTCGAAAGGGGGACACGTCTTCCTCCTGGTTGCAGTCGACAAATTCACCAAGTGGATCGAGGCCATGCCGGTAACCAACCAGAAAGGCAAAATTGCCGTCAAGTTCTTCGAGTCCACTGTCTATAGGTTCGGCGTACCACACAACATCATCACCGACAACGGATCGAACTTCATCTCCGAAGAATTCCAGGACTTCTGCGAAGGCCTTGGGATCAACATCACGTATGCCTCAGTGGCACATCCGCAAACGAACGGCCAAGTGGAAAAGGCCAACGGCCTAATCGGCGCCGGCATCAAGAAGAGCCTCATGAGCTCACTCGAAGAAAAAGCTGGAAACTGGACGAAAGAGCTACCATCCGTCCTGTGGAGCTTACGGACTACGCCAAATAGCTCCACCGGCTACACACTGTTCTTCATGGTACACGGAGCCGAGGCCGTGCTACCAGCCGAAGTACGCCACCAGGCCCCGCGGGTCGTCGCTTACAGCGAAGCCAAATCCACGATTGCACTTGAAGACGCTGTCGACACACTCGACGAAGCACGGGATATAGCAGCAGCTCGATCAGCGGTGTACCAGCAGAGTCTCCGCAACTACCACAGCCGCCGGCTGCGCCCAAGATCCTTCGTCGAAGGAGACCTCGTCTTGCGACTCAAGCAAAAGCGACCGAATAAATTCGAGTCACCATGGGAAGGACCCTACGTCATCACCGAAGTCATCCCAGGTGGCGCCTATCGCCTCAAGCACGTGGAGTCTGGAGTCGCATACTCCAACCCATGGAATATCTCGCACCTGCGACGATTCTATCCGTAGCAACCTACCCCCTTTTACTTTCAATAAGGCTTCCAGCCAAGGCTATTCAGCCGAACAATGTACCTCCTCCATTACGACATAAATAAAGCTAAGTGTCTCGCCCCAAAACTTCGGTTCACTATTTTCTGCAACTGTACTACATGCTACAAACGCACTCGGGGGCTCCCCCCACCTCACGATTTCATCGACTGAGGACCAAACGTGTACACCTGAGTAGCTGACAACGTCAGGCAAACAAAAAGGACACGTACTCAATCAAAGCACTGCGTGCTCACAAACAAACAAACCTTTACAACAAAAGGCACAACACGCCCAGCTGAAATATACAAATTTTACATATCTCTCTTTTTACAGGTACTACCTATGTTGAAGAATAATTTGGGCACGCTGCTCAAACAAATCTACAATCTGTTCGGCATACTGCCTTACAGCCGCGTAATGCGGACGCATGTCCCACTCGCCACCATCAGGGCGAAGAGGTGGCCCAGCGGCCACAGCAGCCAAATCCACGTCAGGCCGGTTAAGCCTCACAAGAGACAAAGCAGCCTTCACTCCTACGACAAGCTACTGCCGCACCAACTCCTTGACATTGCTTACGCTTCGAAACTTCGACAGAAGACCCGCAAGGCTTGTCGGTACGGCATCCAAAGGGAACATGACGTGCAGCACCGAGGCAAGCGATGTCTGCACTTGGCGGAGCACCCGCGAAACTTGATGAACACGATCCTGCACCGTCGCCAGAGCTATGGCGCGATCACGATCCATCCAGAAGAATCCGCCGGCCTCCATGTCTTGTTGAGTCAAGCAATTGACCCGAACAGCTACACGCTCCTTTTCCTCCATCGGGACAAGATTCGCACCTGCAACAATCGCACAAAATAAGAGTAAAGCCAGCAGGCTTATCCGAAGAACCGAGCTACAGCTCGAACCAAAGAACAACTTACATTGCAGCTGCTCGGACAGCCGAACTAGCTCCGCCATCAAGTACCCCTCTCTGGCTGCACCACGATCCGCTTTGGACTTCCAAACGTCGGCATGACCGCGTAACCCGAGCAACTCCCTCTCCAGACTACGCACACGATCCCAAAGGAAAGTGAGCTGCGAGGAATCATCCAAGGATGGTCGCAACGGCATTGCGGATGGGGCGTAAATAGGATTAGCACCCGAAGGAACCTAGAGCAGCAGCAAAAGAAAGGAACACAGACATTCAGCCAATGATAAGCCACAACTAAGAGGTATTCATTAAATATATAAGGCCACTACGTGGCACAAGGATGATGTTCTTCAAGATATTTACAACAAAAGTAGACTACAAACTACCCTACGTCTACTACGCCTAAGATGCGGGACCCTGAGTCGCCTCGGAGCCAGACTGCCTAGCTTTGGCCCCGCCCTGCTGCCGCAGTGCATACTCAGACAGCAAATCAATGAGCTTGGGCCCATATCGCTTGCAGCGAGCAGAATAGGCAGCAAAGGCTACCTCGGATCCATCCGCATCCGTCGGCATCCGAGAGGTGATCTGGGGCAGATCCATCTCTGCTCCAGCCGCCAAGGCCATCGCCAGCCCGACGGACGCGCTGATGCCCTTCTGCTTGCGCTTGTACGCCGCAGGCGCTTCGGCTGACAGAGCCTCCGCCAGAGCATCCACATCATCAAGGGCTGCGCCCTTCGGGACAAGCTCCTTGTAGAAGCGACCAAGGACCTCTTTCGCCTTGGCAAGGGAGTTGACGACGGTGCTGCAGCGGTCTTCGACCGCCACAGTGGCATCATCTAGAGCACTACCGTGCTCCAGAGCACCGCGGTCGAACTCGATGCCAGCGGCATCTGAGACAAAAAATAAGAAGAAAAACATGAAGAAAAGCAGCATAGAAGAAGACCCGAAGAAAAAGAAACAAGTACAAAACTAGCACTCACCCGAAATAGCCTTGGCAGCAGCCATGAGCTTCGTCGCCACCTCCCTTTCACGAGCAGCCGCAACGGTGGCCAGATGCTCCTCACGATCTGCGGCCTCCTACTGCAGACGCTCATTCGCTTCGGCTGCCTTAGTCAGCTCTAGCTCGAGGCGTTCTTTCGCGCCAATGGCGGCTTCGGCCTTCTGCTCCGATTGACCAAGGCTCTTTTTGAGAGCGTCGACCTCACGGAGGGAATCGTTATACTCCTCTGCATTTAAGACAAGCAAGTGTCAAAGAACAGGACCAGGATAAATAATAGAGGCACTAAAAGACAAATGGATACCTTCAAGCTGCCGAAGGTTCGCCTCCAGCGCCAGGCGCTCTTGCACCAGCCGCTTGGCCTCCCGCACAAAAGGCTGCAGAAAAAGAAATAGCAGTAAGAAAAGGGCTTGGGGGCTACGCCCAACACAAAGAAGCAAAAACAAAATTCGCACACGAAGACACTCGGGGGCTCCCCCCGTGACATGAAGCAGAAAACTTACATGCTCTGATGGTGACTCCGAAGAACCGCCTGCGAAATTCTGAGGCGCAACCACCTGCACCTCCTGCAACGGAGGATCCGGAGCCGCGCCACCCGAAGTCGCCACCGTCTGAGGAGGAGGAGACGCAATTTTCGACTCCCCCATCATCTCCCGCGCACCACCACTGGAGGAATCATGGGAGGAATGCCTGCATACGAACCAATCAGCACAAGCACAAAAATCATGAAGGAAAAAGGACAATAGTACAACAAGAAACTTACGAGCCCAGTGAGCTCAGGTCAAAGACAGGAGGAGTCCTTCGGGCTCTCTTCTCCTCCTTCTTTTCTTCCTTCTTCTCCTCCTTTTTCTCTTCCTTCTTCCGCTTCGCTGGCGGGTGCGGCGCTACAGCCCGCACAGGAATGGCAGGATGGGAGAAGTAGATCCTCCATGACCGTCACTATGACGCTCAAGGCCCAGAGGGTTTCTGGGAGTCGGAGGAGTCGAGGCATCCGAAGACTCGCTGGAGCTCCGTGACCGTTTTCGCGTATGGTCCTCACTCGACTCGTCGACATCCTCCGCCGGAGATCGCGCCGACGGTAGCTCGGACACGGAATCAGCCACTTCATTATCCAGGGCATTCGGATACCTTTCGGGCAACGGCGGTACCATGCCCGGCACTTTGAAGCTCTGCAAGATTAGAAGGAACTTTGTTAGCAAACAAAGGAAACAAAAACACAGCCGACCAAAAGCACTACGTGCACAAATCTACACCTGCGGTACGGCCAACGTCGAAGAAAATGGAGGAGTTAGTGACTTCCCCGGGATTTCTTCTCCGGCCTTGAACTTCAGCAGCGCGCGAAGGGCCCTGTCAAGATCCCCCTCGGACATTTTCTCAGCCGAAACCCTCGTAGGATCACGGCGCCCAGAATATAGAAACATCGGGTGCGCCCTCGCTTGGAGAGGCTGCACCCGACGCTCAAGAAAAGTCCGGATGATGTCCACGCCGTTCACCTCCTTCTCCGGAATCAGCTGGAGATCCTCTACCCGACGGTAAAGGGCCTCTATCTCCGCCACCTCACCGTCCAAGATTTGGTTTTTCCAAGACCTTTTTCGCTCAATCATTTGGGAGGGGTCAAACGGAACAAGACCAAAATCTTGCCCGGGCACTACGGAGTCGCGGATATAAAACCATCGCCTCCGCCAGTACTGGACAGATTCGGACATGGAAAAGGAAAAGAAGAGCAGATTGGGACTAAGGGAAATGATGAAACCCCCAATGGGATACACACCATCCGATCCAGATTGCCTCTTCACGGAATAGAGCTTCCGGAAGAGGCCAAAGTGCGGCTCAATGCCAAGCCAGCACTCGCAAAAAGTGATAAAACACGCAATGTGGAGAAGAGAATTGGGAGACAGATGATGAAGTTGAATCCCATAGAAGAAGAGTAGTCCAAGGAGGAAGTCATGGACCGGAAAAGAAAACCCACGCAAAACGAAGGTGAGAAACATAACCCGATACCCAGATGGGGGACGGGGGATTACCTCATTGCCGGGGAGTTTGACGGCCTCCCTATCTTGCGGGATCAGGCCCCGCTCGCGAAGCTTGCGGAGATCGCTCTCCCGCGTCTCTGATCGCCGCCAGCCACCATCGGTGACGCGAGTAGCGGCGGTGCCCTTTTTTCCTCCGGCGGCGCTGGTCCCAACCGCAGATGAAGATTTCTTTGGTTTCCCTATTGCGCTACGGCGGAGCCGGCGGTGAAAACATAGAAAGAACGACGGAAATGTGGAAGGAAATCCCAGCGCGAAGCAAGAATCGCTCGAGCACAAGGAAGCAGTGAACACAAGAACTGGTGCGGTGAAAACAAACCACGGTTTCCCCCAATGATTATAACAGCGAAGACAACGAACGACAGCCGTCCATCCAGAAGACCTAACGCCAACGGCAGATCTGACCGTACACGTGTCAGCATCACAACGAACCGTCGTTACCACGCCGTCCACCATGCGCGGAAATCGCGGAGACACCATAATTATCTCCACGCCGCGTGTGACCGGTCAATTCAAAGTCAGCAAGTGGGACCCACGTTCGTCCAGTCAAGTCATCTCTAGCGTAGCAGACGCTTGAGGTCATCGATCGTCAGCACTGATGTCATCAAAAGCTATACTAGCACCAACTACAATTCTTTGGCTCCACAGCTAAGAGTACTCACTCGAATCTTCGATTCGACTAAATACTCGGGGGCTACTCCTATCAGGAGCGCTGGTCGCGCACCCGGAGGATGAATAACGACAAAGTATTTTCTTCGAGTCCTACGTCGAGTCTACGACTCCACTACGGACTCGGGGGCTACTCCCATAGGGAGGGCGGATTTAAGCATCCGAAATTTTTTGAGTCTTACGGACTTAACAACTGAACAATGATTGAACTAAAGTCTCTGCTCGAGTCTACGACTCGAACAGACACTCGGGGGCTACTCCCATAGGGAGCGCTGGTCGCGCACCCTACGAATTCTTCGACTGCGATCTTTCGGAACAGCACGCAAAAACTTTTTGGCATCTCTGCCTCGGCCATAGGTTCCATCATGTATGCCATGCTGTGTACTAGACCGGATGTGTCCAATGCTCTTAGTTTGACGAGCAGATATCAAAGTGATCCAGGAGTGGAACACTGGACAGCCGTAAAGAACATCCTAAAGTACCTAAATAGGACTAAAGAAATGTTCTTAGTCTATGGGGGTGATGAACAACTCGTCGTAAAAGGTTACGTCGACGCTAGTTTCGACACCGATAAGGATGATTCTAAGTCTCAAACAGGATACGTTTATATTTTGAATGGAGGAGCTGTGAGCTGGAGAAGCTGCAAGCAAAGCGTGATCGTGGGATCTACAGTGGAAGCGGAATACATGGCTGCTGCAGAAGCGTCAAGTGAAGGAGTTTGGATCAGAAACTTCATCACTGAGCTTGGCGTGGTTCCAAGTGCATTGGACCCACTGGAGATATTGTGTGACAACACTGGCGCCATAGCACTCGCTAAGGAACCAAGATATCATCCAAAGACCAAGCATATCAACCGCAAGGTTCATATAATCCGAGATTATATTGCAGATGGAGATCTGAAGATTAGCAAAGTACATACAGATCTGAATGTCACAGATCCATTGACTAAACCTCTTCCACGTGTAAAACATGATCAACACCTCAGTGCCATGGGTGTGAGATTGTTGCCAGATGTAAACTAGATTATTGACTCTAGTGCAAGTGGGAGACTGTTGGAATTATGCCCTAGAGGCAATAATAAAGATGTTATTATTATAATTCTTGTTCATGATAATGTTTATATTCCATGCTAGAATTGTATTAAGCGGAAACTTTAATACTTGTGTGGTTTGTGAACAACACCGTGTCCCTAGTACGCCTCTATGGACTAGCTCATTGATCAATGATGGTTAAGGTTTCCTAACCATAGACATGAGTTGTCAATTGATAATGAGATCATATCATTGGAGAATGATATGATGGACAGACCCAAACTAAGCGAAGCAATTAGATCGTATCATCGTGTTCATCTTTGCGAAGCTTTTCCTATGTCAAATATTGTATTCCTTAGACCATGAGATAATACAACTCCCTGGTATCGGAAGAAATCTTTGAGGTCATCAAACGTCATCCTATGAGAGGGTGATCATAAAGGTGTCTCTCAGGTGATCGGAAAGTATCTGTTGGGTTGTATGTATCGAGATGGAATTTGTCCCTCCCAAGTCGGAGAGATATACTTCGGGCCCACTCGGTAATCGATATCAACACCGCTTGCAAGCATGTGGTTAAGGAGTTAATCATAAAGTGATATCGGATTACGGAACGAGTAAAGTACTTGCTGTGAACGAGATTGAACTAGGTATGACGGTACCGACGATCGAATCTCGAGCAAGTAAAATATCGCGAGACGAAGGGAATATATATATGGGATTGTTTGAATCCTGACATCGTGGTTCATCCGATATGATCATCGATGAATGTGTGGGAGCCAATATGGGTGCCCAGACCCCACTGTTGATTATTTATAGAAGATCATGTCTGCATATTCTCGAACCCGCAGGGTCACACACTTAACGTGTCTCGACGCTAGGATAGATTGGATAATTGGTTTATGAATTTTTGTTCGGAGTCTCGGATGGGATCCGGGATATCACGAGAGGTTCCGGAATGGTCCGGAGAATAAGATTCATATAAGGCAGTGCAGTTTTTGGAGTTCGGAATTGTTCCGGGTTAATCGGTATTGTACCGGAAGCTTCTAGAACCTTCCGGAAGGGGACCAACGTGGCTCCACCTTCCGGGAGGGGGCATGGGCCTATGAGGGAGTGTCCTGGCCGCTTTGGGCCAGGGGCACAAGGCCCCATAGGGCCCAGCCGATCCTAGAGAGTTTAAATCGTTTAAACTAGAGATAGGGTTTCTAGAAGAGGGGAGAGTCCATGCCCCCCACTCCTTATCCTTTGGGCTTGGGGGAGGGGCTAGGGCTGCGCCCCCCCTCTATATAAAGAGGGGTGGGGGCGCACCAACCCCCCACACCTCTCCTCCAAACCCTAGCCGCCTTGCTAGCTTTCCTCTCTCCCTCCCGACTGTTTGTAGGCGAAGCCCTGCTGCAGAAATTCTCCACCATATACACCACGCCGTCGTGTTGTAGATCCAATCTATCTCTCCACCATACTTGCTGGTCCGAGGAAGGAGGAGACATCGAGGTGCTGCACGTGTGCATCTCACGGAGGCACCGCCACTTGTGGTGCTAGATCGGATCGGATCGCGAGGAGGAGAAGCGAGTACGACTACATCACCCACGTTCCGACGAACGTTCCGCTGTGCGAATCTTCAAGGGTATGAAGATATAATCCAATCTCTCTCGTTGTTTGCATCTCCTAGATTAGATCTTGGCTTTCCCTCTGTTCGCTCCGTAGAAATTTTTGATTTACTATGCCGCGAAACCCTTCAGTGGTATCAGAGCTAGATCTATGCGTAGATGTGATTCACGAGTAGAACGCAACATGGTTGTTGCGGGCGTTGATGTTTTCTGTTGCAAGCCTCTTGTTTGTGTTCTTCTTATGACGCGGGATAGTGAGATTGAAGCGGTCCAGGCCAACCTTACGCGACATCGTTCGCGAGACCGGCTCCGCACTTGATGTGTGGCTTGTTTCACACATGCGGCTGGTGGATGTCAGTTTCTCTCACTATAGTTGTCATGGGATTAACACCGGATTTTGGCAACCATAATATTACCGTTGTGGCTTTCCGTAGGTAAGAATCGTTCTTAGCAACTACTCCCATAAAGCCACGTAAAACATGCAACAACAAAGTAGAGGCGTCTAACTTGTTTTTGCAGGGAGTGTTTTCTGTGATATGGTATGGCCCAAGATGTGATGTGTATAATGTATGCGATGATCATGTTTTGTAATGTTTCACGACTTGCATGTCGATGAGTACACAACCGGCAGGAGCCATATGGTTGTCTTTATAATTGTGTATGACCTGTGTGTCAACTTCTTATACGCCATGTAATAGCTTTACTTTATCGCTAAGTAGTTAGCAATAGTTGTAGTTGCTATTCGTGGTGGAGGCAATCATGGTGGAGTGATGGAGATCATGCCGGAACGCACAAGATGGAGATCATTGCGCGAAGATTGGCTATACCATGTCACATAAAGTTATATGCATGTGATGTTTATCCCTTTATGTATCTTATTATGCTTAGATCGCGACGGTAGCATTATAAGATGATTCCTCACTTAAAGATCAAGATAAAACTGTGTTCTCCCCGAGTATGCACCGTTGCGAAAGTTCGTCGTGTCCAAGCATCACGTGATGATCGGGTGCTATAGACTCTACGCTCACATACAACGGGTGCAAGCCAGTTTTGCACACGCGGAAATACTTGGGTCTAGCTTGACGAGCCTAGCATGTACAGACATGGCCTCGGAACACAAGAACCGAAAGGTTAAGCATGAGTCATATGAATGATATGATCGACACTTTGTTGTCCACCATTGAAACCACATCTCTTCTCGTGATGATCGGATTAGGTTTGGTGAATTTGGATCGTGTTCACTAAACAACTTGAGGGATGTTGAATTTAGTGGGAGTTCATCTAGTAATTTGATTAAGTTGAACTAATTATCATGAACATAGTCTAAATTGTACTTGCAAATACTGTAGATCACATGGCCAAATCCAACTTCAACTTCAACGTTTTTGCTGAGAAGGAAAAGCTTAGAAACAATGGGTCTAACTTCACCAATTGGTTCCGCAATCTAAGAATCATTCTGTCTGGCGGACAAAAGGACTATGTCCTTGGGAAAGCGTTAGGTGACCCCCCTGCTGCAACTGCGCCGGCTGATGAGAAAGCTGTCTATCAGTCGCGCAAAGATGATTATGGTGTGATTAAGAGCACCATGTTGTTTGCTATGGAACCGGAACTTCAAAATCGTTTTGAAACCTATCCCGGGCCCTTTGAGATTCTCGAGGAGCTGAAAACCATGTTTCAGACTCAAGCCCGTTCTGAGAGATATGAGATCTCTGAGAAGTTCTTTAACTGCAAGATGGAGGAAGGGCGTTCTGTTAGTGAGCACGCCATAAAGATGTCGGGCTACACTCAACGCCTTGAGCAACTGGAATGCACGATTCTAGAGGAGCTCAAGATTGACAGGGTTCTGCAATCACTCCCTCCCAGCTACAAAAGTTTTGTAGTGACTCATAATCAGATTGGTTCCACTGATACGATCACCGAGCTCTTCGCAAAGTTGAAGGCTGCGGAAGTGGACATCAAGAAGGATAATCATGTGTTGATGGTCAACAAGCCCTCCTTTAAGAAAGGTAAGGGAGCAAAGAAGCCCTTCAAGAAGGGCGGCGGCAAGCGCAATGCCCCTGCTGAGAAGAAGCTCAGGTCTGGTCCCAAGCCGGACACTGAGTGCTTCTATTGCAAGGACAAGGGTCACTGGAAGCGTAACTGTCCGAAGTACTTAGCGGACAAGAAGGCTGGCACCATCAAAGGTATATTTGATATACATGTTATTGATGTTTTCCTTACTAGCCCTCGTTGTAGTGCCTGGGTATTTGATACCGGTTCAGTTGCTAATATTTGTAACTCGAAACAGGAGCTACGGAATAGACGGCGGCTTGCGAGGGATGAGGTGACGATGCGCGTTGGCAACGGATCAAGAGTTGATGTGATGGCCGTCGGCACGCTCTCCTTAGTTTTACCTTCGGGATTAGTTTTAAACCTTAATAAGTGTTATTATGTGCCTGCGTTGAGCATGAACATTATTTCTGGATCGTGTTTATTGCAAGACGGTTATTCATTTAAATCGGAGAATAATGGTTGTTCTATTTATATGAGTAACATCTTTTATGGTCATGCACCTCTTGTAAATGGTTTATTTCTTCTAAATCTCGAAAGGGATGAAACACACATCCATAACATTGAGGCTAAGAGATGTAAAGTATATAGTGATAATACTACTTATTTGTGGCACTGTCGTCTAGGTCATATTGGTGTAAAGCGCATGAAGAAACTCCATTCTGATGGACTTTTGGAGTCTCTTGATTTTGAATCATTTGACACATGCGAACCATGCCTCATGGGCAAGATGATCAAAACCCCGTTCTCCGGTATGATGGAGCGAGCAACGGACTTGTTGGAAATCATACATACCGATGTATGTGGACCGATGAGTGTTTCGACGCGCGGTGGATATCGCTATTTCCTCACTTTTACCGATGACTTAAGTGGATATGGGTATATCTATTTAATGAAACATAAATCTGAAACGTTTGAAAAGTTCAAAGAATTTTAGAATGAAGTGGAGAACCATCGTAACAGAAAGATTAAGTTTCTACGATCCGATCGTGGAGGTGAATATTTGAGTTATGATTTTCTCACGCATCTTAAAGCAAGCGGAATCGTTTCGCAACTCACGCCACCCGGAACACCACAGCGCAATGGTGTGTCTGAACGCCGGAATCGAACCTTATTAGATATGGTCCGATCAATGATGTCTCTTACTGATTTGCCGTTATCATTTTGGGGTTATGCATTAGAAACCGCTGCATTCACTTTAAATAGGGCTCCATCTAAATCCGTTGAGACGACACCGTATGAACTGTGGTTTGGTGCTAAAGCTAAGTTGTCGTTTCTTAAAGTTTGGGGATGCGAAGCTTACATCAAGAAGTTGATGCCGGACAAGCTCGAACCCAAAGCGGAGAAATGCGTCTTCATAGGATACCCTAAGGAAACTATTGGGTATACCTTCTATCACAGAACCGAAGGCAAAGTGTTTGTCGCAAAGAACGGTTCCTTTCTTGAGAAGGAATTTCTCTCGAAAGAAGTGAGTGGGAGGAAAGTAGAGCTAGACGAGGTTATTGAACCTTCTCTTGAGTTGGAGAGTAGCGCAGCACCTGAAATTGTTCCAGTGCCGCCTGCACCAACAATAGAGGAAGCTAATGACAAGGATCATGAAGCTTCGGACGATGCTGCTACTGAACGTCGCAGGTCGACAAGGTCGCGTGCCCCCCTGAGTGGTACGGCAACCCTGTCTTGACTGTCTTGCTAGTAGAAGACAGTGAACCTACGAACTATGAGGAAGCGATGATGAGCCCAGACTCTGAGAAATGGCTAGAAGCCATGAAATCCGAATTGGGATCCATGAGCGAAAACCAAGTATGGACTTTGGTGGACCCTCCTAGCGACCGAAAGGCCGTTGAGTGCAAATGGATCTTCAAGAAGAAAATGGACGCGGATGGTAATGTTACCGTCTATAAAGCACGGCTTGTCGCAAAAGGTTTTCGACAAGTTCAAGGTGTTGACTACGATGAGACTTTCTCTCCCGTAGCGATGTTTAAGTCCATTCGGATTTTGTTAGCAATTGCTGCGTTTCATGATTATGAAATATGGCAGATGGATGTCAAGACTGCGTTCCTCAATGGCAACATTGATGAAGAGTTGTATATGATGCAACCCGAAGGTTTTGTCGATCCTAAGGATGCTAGTAAAGTATGCAAACTTCAGCGTTCCATTTATGGACTGAAGCAAGCATCTCGGAGTTGGAACCTTCGTTTTGATCAAGTGATCAAGAGCTTTGGATTTGTTCCAAATTGCTACGAAGCTTGTATCTACAAGAAAGTGAGTGGGAGCTCGGTGGCGTTTCTGGTACTATATGTGGATGACATATTGATTATCGGAAATGACATCAACATGCTTAACGATGTGAAGAGTTATTTGAACAAGTGTTTTTCAATGAAAGACCTAGGTGAAGCTGCTTATATATTGGGCATCAAAATCTATAGAGATAGACAAAGACGCCTGATAGCCTTAAGCCAGAGTACATACCTAGACAAAGTTCTGAAAAGGTTCAGAATGGATAAGGCAAAGAAAGGTTCAGTGCCTATGTTGTCAGGTAAGATATTGAGCAAGGCTCAGTGTCCAGCTACGGTAAATGATAGGGAAGCTATGAGCAAAGTGCCTTATGCCTCGGCCATAGGTTCCATCATGTATGCCATGCTGTGTACTAGACCGGATGTGTCCAATGCTCTTAGTTTGACGAGCAGATATCAAAGTGATCCAGGAGTGGAACACTGGACAGCCGTAAAGAACATCCTAAAGTACCTAAATAGGACTAAAGAAATGTTCTTAGTCTATGGGGGTGATGAACAGCTCGTCGTAAAAGGTTACGTCGACGCTAGTTTCGACACCGATAAGGATGATTCTAAGTCTCAGACAGGATACGTTTATATTTTGAATGGAGGAGCTGTGAGCTGGAGAAGCTGCAAGCAAAGCGTGATCGCGGGATCTACAGTGGAAGCGGAATACATGGCTGCTGCAGAAGCGTCAAGTGAAGGAGTTTGGATCAGAAACTTCATCACTGATCTTGGCGTGGTTCCAAGTGCATTGGACCCACTGGAGATATTGTGTGACAACACTGGCGCCATAGCACTCGCTAAGGAACCAATATATCATCCAAAGACCAAGCATATCAACCGCAAGTTTCATATAATCCGATATTATATTGCAGATGGAGATCTGAAGATTAGCAAAGTACATACAGATCTGAATGTCATAGATCCATTGACTAAACCTCTTCCACGTGTAAAACATGATCAACACCTCAGTGCCATGGGTGTGAGATTGTTGCCAGATGTAAACTAGATTATTGACTCTAGTGCAAGTGGGAGACTGTTGGAATTATGCCCTAGAGGCAATAATAAAGATGTTATTATTATAATTCTTGTTCATGATAATGTTTATATTCCATGCTAGAATTGTATTAAGCGGAAACTTTAATACTTGTGTGGTTTGTGAACAACACCGTGTCCCTAGTACGCCTCTATGGACTAGCTCATTGATCAATGATGGTTAAGGTTTCCTAACCATAGACATGAGTTGTCAATTGATCATGAGATCATATCATTGGAGAATGATATGATGGACAGACCCAAACTAAGCGAAGCAATTAGATCGTATTATCGTGTTCATCTTTGCGAAGCTTTTCCTATGTCAAATATTGTATTCCTTAGACCATGAGATAATACAACTCCCAGGTATCGGAAGAAAGCTTTGAGGTCATCAAACGTCATCCTATGAGAGGGTGATCATAAAGGTGTCTCTCAGGTGATCGGAAAGTATCTGTTGGGTTGTATGTATCGAGATGGAATTTGTCCCTCCCAAGTCGGAGAGATATACTTCGGGCCCACTCGGTAATCGATATCAACACCGCTTGCAAGCATGTGGTTAAGGAGTTAATCACAAAGTGATATCGGATTACGGAACGAGTAAAGTACTTGCTGTGAACGAGATTGAACTAGGTATGACGGTACCGACGATCGAATCTCGAGCAAGTAAAATATCGCGAGACGAAGGGAATATATATGGGATTGTTTGAATCCTGGCATCGTGGTTCATCCGATATGATCATCGATGAATGTGTGGGAGTCAATATGGGTGCCCAGACCCCGCTGTTGATTATTGATAGAAGATCATGTCTGCATATTCTCGAACCCGCAGGGTCACACACTTAACGTGTCTCGACGCTAGGATAGATTGGATAATTGGTTTATGAATTTTTGTCCGGAGTCTCGGATGGGATCCGGGATATCATGAGAGGTTCCGTAATGGTCCGGAGAATAAGATTCATATAAGGCAGTGTAGTTTTTGGAGTTCGGAATTGTTCCGGGTTAATCGGTATTGTACCGGAAGCTTCTAGAACCTTCCGGAAGGGGACCAACGTGGCCCCACCTTCCGGGAGGGGGCATGGGCCTATGAGGGAGTGTCCTGGCCGCTTTGGGCCAGGGGCACAAGGCCCCATAGGGCCCAGCCGGTCCTAGAGAGTTTAAATCGTTTAAACTAGAGATAGGGTTTCTAGAAGAGGGGAGAGTCCATGCCCCCCACTCCTTATCCTTTGGGCTTGGGGGAGGGGCTAGGGCTGCGCCCCCCCTCTATATAAAGAGGGGTGGGGGCGAACCAACCCCCCACACCTCTCCTCCAAACCCTAGCCGCCTTGCTAGCTTTCCTCTCTCCCTCCCGACTGTTTGTAGGCGAAGCCCTGCTGCAGAAATTCTCCACCATATACACCACGCCGTCGTGTTGTAGATCCAATCTATCTCTCCACCATACTTGCTGGTCCGAGGAAGGAGGAGACGTCGAGGTGCTGCACGTGTGCATCTCACGGAGGCACCGCCACTTGTGGTGCTAGATCGGATCGGATCGCGAGGAGGAGAAGCGAGTACGACTACATCACCCACGTTCCGACGAACGTTCCGCTGTACGAATCTTCAAGGGTATGAAGATCTAATCCAATCTCTCTCGGTGTTTGCATCTCCTAGATTAGATCTTGGCTTTCCCTCTGTTCGCTCCGTAGAAAATTTTGATTTACTATGCCGCGAAACCCTTCAATAAGATGTATCTGGAGTTCCATGTGGCTGATATGATTTATGCACATAAGAGGAAGACGAAAGTAGATAGATCAAAGATGAAGAAAATCCAAAAATTTCCCAAAAAAAACGGACTGCAATATGCAACAGCTTGCATTGTAATATTAGTAACAATTGAAAACACAAAATTAGGATCATGTAGATGTGTGTAACCTTACTTTATTTGTGTTAATGGATATAATTTTATATCTTAATGAGTTTTTAATACAATTTGAATCTAATGGGGATACCTATTTGTTAATCTCTAATTGTCCTTAACTGTTTTGCCGCTAAAAGGTGTACCAAAGACAACAGAGTTATGCGCCACACCTATAGTTACACGCCACTAAAGTTCCGTAGTCTCCTATAATGTACCAATGCACAACGTGTGTGGTTCTGCGGAAGGGCGAGCTCGGGGATAACGACGCGACAAGTAAAAAACGCCGCCTATGCACTTTTCATGATGCAGTTATCCCTTACGGATTTTCTTTGTCGCGTCAGCGCGAGCGTGAAGATTATGCGCGTGCCTCAGAGTTTATAACCACTAGGGGGCCGCGCTATGTGTTGTAGTGGATGTGTACTTTGCGTCACTCCCCCGTCTAACAATGGGTTTATCGTGAAATACAACATGAATGGGATGTACAAGAACACCAATGAGCTCTTCGCTATGCTCAAGGCTGTTGAAGATAGAATGGAGAAGAACCCGAGCCACCGGTGGGTTCCCCTCCACCCAAATCTCTCCCCTCCCCTCCATCGGATGATATGGAGGGGCAAATCCCGTGCCTCTGATGATGGAGCCAGGCCCTCTCTCCCGACGCACCTCGTTGTGAGGGTTGCTAGCCATAGCACGCGCGGAGGTCCAAGACGGTGGAGGCGCAAGGTCGGATCTAGGCAGTGAGCGCGTAGATTTCCCGGCGTGTGGTGGTCGTGGCCTGGTGGTGTCGATCTGCCTGGCAGGACGGTCCTCGATGGCGACGACACATTCTATGAAGGGCGGAGGTACTGCCCCGGAGTAGAGAGACGTGACGTTGTGTTTTTGTGTGGCTCCGTGATGGACCAGACGGAGGTGTTGTTCGGGTTTGTCCCGAGGGAAGCCGATGTTCTGGTGATCTAAACAACGAGTTTTCAGGATGATGGGAATACAGGTGAAAATCGCGTTGATTTCTATCATGGCGAACGATGGCAGCGTCAAAGCCACAGTAACCTTGTTGAAGACATCATCTTTGCATCTCTTGTCGTCTAACTCGGGCTGATGCAGGGCAAACCCTAGATCTGGGTATACCGGATCGGATGATGATGACGCTCAACGCTGGTTTTCCCAATTGGGGCATCTTTTTTGAGCAGCTACTGATCGAAGCAGAAGAAGGTGGAGCGACTTTGTGTTACACGAAGATGTCGATGGATTTGTCGAGTCATGCCTAACCACCAGGTGCTACGTGTTGGGCCACGTAGAGATAAAACAAAACTTTTTTCCTCTAACGTGGTGATCCCAAGATCTAGCCGAGGTAGAAGGCCATGAGGTTTACCACTAGACGCGCAGTTGCGGATTACTAATGAAGCGCATCAGTTGATGCAGTGCAGTCCTCAGGATCCGATCGTCCTGGTGCTAATCATACAACATCTCTACTAGTATCCACACATACAAGGAGGAGCACTGGCGGCGAACTGCTAGGTTCGATACGACGGCAGGACTGCTGTGGAGCTAGGGTTTCCAACACATGGAATGACCTAACCGATCAACGATTAACCCTTCTGGGTTAGTGTGCTCCACTATATATAGGGAGTGAACGTGGGCTCCACACTCATGGCCCATTCACTAAAGCCCATATAAAACTAGTCACCGTGAGTCCGACTCACTGACTCTGTCCAAATCCGGCTTAGGTCTAACCCAACCAGATTTCCGGTTCAGATCCAATCCGAACTTGCTCCCGCTATTAAGTGTGTGACCCCGCAGGCTCTTGGCAACTTAGACACGATTAGAGTCTGACTCTCAATCAATCAGTCGGTAGCGGCTCCTAGCAGAACATGCCGACTCCCAAGTACCAAAGAGTCATGACGACTTGCCTTTCCAATGCGACTTACGTCCGAGTCCCTTTTGCCTCACGATATACCTTATCAGACTATAGATGAAAATTTGTCATCCCTTAAATATTCTGACTCTCTTCTCGATCTGAGATAAGTGATTCACCCGACTAACTCTTAGTCGATCGCCTCGGTTAACACTTAACCGAGTCGTGCATGGCCATGCTTTCCGAATCATATCATCCGAGAGGGCCTAGAGAATATCTCTCCAAGTGGAGGGGCAAAATCCCGTCTTGGTTATTCACATCACACAGCTTGATTCTCAGTTGACCCGAACTCTGCCTTTATGACTGCCCATTTACGGATCAGCGTTTGATAGAACCTAAGTCGGTGATCCTCAACTCGAACTATGCAACAACCTCAGGTTTAAGGATTACATTGATTGAGATATACAAATGACAATTTGTTCGTTGTACCTCAATAAGGGTCAATCCGACTCGCTAAACTCTTTAGCCGAATATATGTAAGTCGGAATAGCATCACCATGCCCATGACAAGTGGAACCGAGTCATCAAGCCAACTTTCACATTGGTCTAAGTTGTGTGTCCAGCACAACCTCAATGACCAAGGATATTTAGTATAAACAAAATGAATGTATAGTTCCACAACCGAATCACATATTCAATGATACACATTAGATGTTTATACAAGGACAACTTAATAACTTTATAAATACAATGGAAAATATCATCATACATGATTGCCTCTAGGGCATATTCCCAACAATCTCCCAATTACACTAGAGTCAATCTTCCGACATCACATGTCTAAGCATCTAATGCCCATGTCTCTCAGGTGCGCCTCATGCTTCGGCTGTGGTAACGGATTTGTCAACGGATCCGCAATATTTGCATCCGTGTGTACCTTCCATAACTTGATATCACCTTGATCCACGAACTAGCGAATCAGGTGGTACCGCATGAGTATGTGCTTGTTCTTCTGGTGTTGTCTAGGTTCCTTGGCTTGTGCAATAGCACCATTGTTGTCACAATACACGTCCAATGGATTGGACGAGCCCTGAACCACACCAAGATCCATGAGGAAATTCGTCATCCAAACAGCTTCCTTTGCTGCCTCCGAGGCGGCAATATACTCAGCCTCTGTTGTAGATGCAGACACAGTCTCTTGCTTGGAACTCTTCCAGCTCACAGTACCTCCGTTTATAATAAACACGTATCCGGATTGCGAACGAGAATCATCAGAGTCGGTAAGATAACTCGCATCTGTGTAAACCTTTACACTGAGTTCATCTTCACCACCATAAACAAAAAACATATCCTTAGTCCTTCTCAAGTACTTTAGGATATTTTTAGCCGCTGTCCAGTGGATTTCTCTAGGATCATCCTGGTATCTGCTCACAACACTTAGAGCATATGAAACATCTGACCTAGTACAAATCATGGCATACATGATGGATCCGACTGCAGAAGCATATGGAATCGCACTCATCTGACTTCGCTCGTCAGTTGTCGAAGGACACTGAGTCTTGCTAAGTTTTATGCCATGGGACATTAGTAAGAACCCCTTCTTAGACGATTCCATGTTGAACTTCTTCAACGCTTTGTGCAAATATGTACTCTGACTCAATCCAATGAGCCTTCTTGATCTATCTCTATAGATCCGGATTCCGAGAATATATGTTGCCTCACCCAAGTCTTTCATTGAGAAACTCCTTTCCAATGATTCCTTGGTTTCTTGCAACATCTGGACATCATTTCCAATCAATAATATGTCATCCACATATAAGATTAGAAAGTTTACTTTTCTCGCACTAAACTTCTTGTATAAACAAGAATCATGATCACTCTTGATGAAGCCAAACGATTTGACTACCTCATCAAAGCGAATATTCCAACTCCGAGATGCTTGCTTCAACCCATAAATGGATTTCTGAAGTTTGCACACTTTGTAAGCATTAGCCGGATCAACAAAACCCTCGAGCTGTATCATATACACGTCCTCAGTTAAATTTCCGTTAAGGAAAGCCGTTTTGCATCCATCTGCCATATCTCATAGTCGAAATAGGCTGTTATAGCTAACATGATCCGAACTGATTTAAGCATCGCTACAGGCGAGAAAGTCTCATCGTAACCAACTCCTTAAACTTTTCGGAACCCCTTCGTGACAAGGCGTGCTTTATAGACAAAAAAAATTCCATCCATGTCAGTTTTCTTCTTAAAGACCCATTTGCATTCGACGGGTCTTGCACCGTCTGGCAGATCAACCAAGTTCCAAACTTGATTTTCATCCATGGACTTTAACTCGCATCTCATGGCTCCAAGCCATGACTCGAAATCAGATCCCACCATAGATTTCGAATAATTTGCTGGCTCATCACTGTCTAACAGTAATACATCACGAACACTTCGTACTCTTACCGATCTTCGTAGTACAGGTGCTGCTGCCGGCTCAGCTACCACGACAGGCTCAACCTCCAAGGTTTTTGCCGACTCGCTACTAGCCGGTTCCTCTTGAATTTCTTCAAGCTGCACCGTGCTCCCACTTACTCTCCGACTGAGAAACTCTTTCTCAAGGAAGACACTATTCCGAGCGACAAACACGTTGCCCTCTTCTCGGTTATAGAAGTAGTAACCCAAGGTTTCCCTCGGATACCCCACGAAAATACACTTATCCGACTTGGCCGTAAGTTTGTCCGACTGAAGTCGCTTGACAACTGCTTCACAACCCCAAATCTTAAGAAAAGACAAACTCGGCTTTTTGCCTGTCCACATCTCATGCGGTGTCTTATCTACCGATTTTGATAGTACTTTGCTTAGTGTGAACGCCGTTGTTTCTAGACAATAACCCCAAAATGATAAAGGCAGATCTATCCGACTCATCATTGATCGTACCATGTCCATCAAGGTCTGATTCCGCCTTTTCGAGACACCGTTCCTTTGCTTGTTCCTGGCGGAGTAAGTTGAGGAACTATTCCACAACTTTTCAGATGGTCATCAAACTCATGAATCATGTAATCGCCTCCTCGGTCTGACTAAAGAAACTTTATTTTCTTGCCGAGTTGATTTTGTGCTCCATTCTGGAATTCTTTGAACCTTTCAAAGGCTTCCGACTTATGTTTCATCAAGTAGATATATCCATACCTACTCAAATCATCAGTGAAGGTAATGAAGTACTCACAACCACCCCTGGCTGTCGTGCTCATTGGTCCACATACATCACTATGTACTAGTCCCAACAAGTCAGACGCCCTCTCGCAACTCTTTTCAAAAGGTGTCTTGGTCATTTTGCTGAGTAGGCAAGATTCGCATGTCTCGAATGACTCCAAGTCGAACAAAGTTAGGAGTTCATCATCATGGAGCTTATTCATGCGTTTCCAACTTATATGACCAAGCCGACAGTGCCAAAAGTAAGTCATATTCAGATCATTTGGTTTCAACCTTTTAACATTTATGTTATAATCTGTCACGACCCGGGATCAGGGCTAGAGAAATACCAGATCCTTATCCGATATAAGCCTAACCTAAATTCCGAAGCGCACAGGGAAAGATCGGTAACATTACAGAACATACAAACCATACATTAATAAGGTAAACTCTTAAGAGAGTTACAAACCAGTCATACAAGCCAGGGGTCACAGACCCATCATTACAACAACCAACGGAAGCAAACAAGTTGTTCTAAACAACAAACTTAGCAAAGGTCCTAAGAGGCCTTAAACAGAAGTAGCGACCCTTCCATAGATCCTAGGCTGCTACCCGGGAACCCCGACTACTCGTCGACTTCGACGTATAAACCACCTTCAGTTGGAGTAACTTCATCTGTAGAAAAACATCAACGAAGCAAGGCTGAGTACAGGTGTACTTCGCAAGACTTATGGCTAGTGGAGTTATTTTGCATAAAGCCATCTTTTGTTTCCAAAACAAGAGGGATAAGAAGCTCGTCTAGTCAGATCATTTTCAAAAGGGGATAAGAAGACTACAACTCTAGCTCTTAGTATCATCTTTGATATCCACCAAGTACCATCATCAACTGAACTTCTCTTCCCGGACTACCCCCTCAAACAACCCCGAGGAAGTATTCCAGATCTCACTTTAGTTAACAAGTTTTAGCATTCGGTTATATTTATCTATGATCTTCACGTCCGTTTCCAAGTCGTCCATGACCGTGGACACGGCTTTTCGAAAAGATTGTTAACGCTGCATGGGTGCACAACTTTATCCACACATACCAACCGATTCTTAATGCCAATATATTAGCCCTCTTCCTTGGAAGGCCGATAGAGAGTGGTTGACCACGACCTTTACCTTTCTTTCGCTGAGACCATGAGTCACGCACTAGGGAGATGCCGCTGTAACAGGTCATGTCCTGAAGCCGGTCCCTAATGATGTGCGCAGGGTTCAAGATTACGGATGTCGGGCATCTCTTGTTCCCGGCCACGCTTACCTACCTGTTATGAATGCACCTCCTTCACCTCCATTCAAGAACAACCAAGGTGCGTATGTCGAATTGAAATCCCGAACTATGTGACTCATGGAATCTACTAGGCAAGTTAGTTGGCCGAGGGGGTTTCCAGGCCCCCGTGTGGTTGTACGCTCGTCTTGGTTCAAGAGGCAAGAACATCGGATCCTAGGGGTGGTAAGTATGGGACTGCAAAAACCACAACCCACGTGGCCTCCCATACAAACCTTAGCATGTTTAGTATTCATCTCTGATCACATCACCACATCCTACCATACTAGATTCATTCGCATCTCCGGTGCATCACCTGAATGTTCAGCATCGGACCACTAAGCATGGCTAAGCTTGACTGAACTATGGCACTAGCGATGCTTGTAAGCAAAATCCTAGTTATGCTAGGAGCAGTGGATCGGGTATTTAGTTCACAAGGAGAAACATGCATCAGATAGGATTCCTCCATCTACCGATAAAAGACTGTTGAACCGAATGCATATGACGAGAATGAAATACTTTGTAAACATAGGATGCATATGTATGAGTGGGGCTTTGCTTGCCTTGTCCATTGTTGGACTGATACAGCTCTTCGGTGGCGTTGAGTTCAGCTTCGGGTTCAGTTCCTATTCGCAGGAACCAATCACCAGAAAAGAGAAAGCAACATTCAACACATGGCATGTGCAATGCTCATACAATATGGATGATATGACAAGTTAAATAGTGTTGAAATGAACCCTAGAACATGCTTGCTCATTTTAAACGGGGTCCGAGAGGTCCAAACCCTAAAGCAGGAGGATCATCGGAATCACCTATGGGGTTCAATTGGTTCTTATAGTTAAACTTGCCATCAAAGTTGGTTAACAATGTATGATTATAGCTTAATTAGATAGGTTTCATTTTTATGAACATTTTAGTATATTATTTGTATTTTTCTGATTTAAAATGAATTAGTTATGAATTTATCCAATTTTAATTAATTTTAAATCTTTTTTGGAATATTTAAAATAATTTCCAACTTGGGCCCACCTGTCAGACTTTTATTAATTTCAGAAAACATTTACAGAAAATATTAAAATCCTGACGGGCAGGACCCACCTGTCATATATTTCTTATGTACAGAAAATAATTACAGAAATAATAAAAATAAAAGAAATGGATTATTGCCTCATGCTCATGTCATCATGGCATCATCAATGGAGCTCATCCTCAGATCGATGCTCGATCCACCAAATCCGAGCGTGCCTGGATGCGTGGTTGTGGGGGTTAGAAAGAGGGCGTCGCGGGAAGCAATATAGTGGCGGCGCCGCCTTGAAATGGTCACCGGAGATGGCGGTGCAACAACGGCAAGCGGCGGCGGCGTCGGGCTCATGCGGGGAAGGATATCCAGAGGGAGAGGAGGCAAATGGGGAGGTGCTTGAGCACCGGTGGCTTACCAGGAGCACGACGGTGGGGTCGGTGAGGCGAGCACGGGCGGCGCCAGATTCGAGGGAGAACGCGGCGACCAGAGCTCGGGAGGGTAAGGTCGATGGCGACGATTCCGAATGCCCGCGGCTGATTCCTTCGGGGAGAAGCACCAGGGCGACGAAGCGGAGCTCAAGGCGGGTTCTACAGGGCAAGGGGAGGCCAGAGCTAGGGTTCGGGATCTCGCGAGAGCTCGCGATAGAGAGCGAGAGGGAAGGAGATAAGGGTATGGGTGAGAGAGGGCAGCGCGGCAATCTTATCTCCTGCTGGAGCGCGACGAACGATGCTGAGTGAGTGGTGCAGATCGACGGCGAGGGAGCTGTCAGGCAGCTGCTTTGCCGGCAGCTCGGGGAAGAAGAAAAGAGGAGGACAGCGAAGGGGTACAGGCTAGATGGGATGAGGTGGGCCGGCTGCTGGGTTGCAGCTCGCGCATCGAGCGGCGGGAAGGAGGAGAAGGAAAGATGGGCTCGGCCCAGAGGGAGTTAGGATTAAGTTGTTATTTGCATATTTCTTTTTCTGATTTCTTTTGTATATTTCAAATTCAACTCTGTTTTGAATAATTTCAAATTACAGAAACTTTTATAAAGTATATAAAATAGTGTGGGACCCTTTTATTTACTTTGGGTTCCATTCATTTTGATAATTTTCAAAATCGAAAACCCATTTGAATGGTTCTGAGAGGGTAATAAACTAGGGTTTTGCTTGTTCTTATTTGGTTAAATCAAAGTGCAAGTGTAATGCATGCATGCAATGCACAAACAAGTCTTTACCAATATTACACAAAAAGTGGTATGTTACAGCTCTACCCCACTTACAAGAATCTCGACCCGAGATTCCTAGGTTTTAGAAAAGAAGGCAGGGTACTCAGATCGAAGATGATCTTCGCGTTCCCAGGTTGCTTCTGACTCAGAGTGATGAGACCATTGGACTTTCAGGAACTTGATGTTTTGGCGACGAGTCTTGCGCTCAGTTTCATCAAGAATACGAACAGGGTATTCTCGGTAGGTTAGATCATCTTGGAGATCCAAAGTTTCATGGTCCACACCACGAATGGGATATTTGAAGCAACACTTGAGTTGGGACACGTGGAAAACATCATGAACCTATGGAAAAGTTGAAGGTGGATCAAGTTTGTAGGCAAGCTCACCCCGCTTGGATAGAATGCGAAAGGGACCCACATAGCGAGCAGCCAGTTTGCCTTTGATACCGAATTGATGGACACCCTTTAGAGGAGTGACCCGGAGGTAAACTTGATCACCAACTTCATAATGAACATCAAGATGATGACGGTCGTAGTTGGTCTTCTGACGAGATTGAGGAGCCTTCAGACGCTCTTGAATTATGCGAACTTGATCTTCTGCTTCTTGGATCTTGTCCGGACCAAAGAATTGTATTTCGCTGGTTTCTGTCCAGTTCAGCGGTGTTCGACATGTTCGCCCATACAGGGATTGGAAAGGTGCCATGCCCAAACTGGATTGAAAATTGTTGTTGTAAGAGAACTCCGCAAAAGGAAGACATTTCTCCAGTTCTTTCCAAAGGATATGACACACGCTCTGAGCATGTCTTCAATAATTTGATTTACTCTTTCAGTTTGACCACCGGTTTTAGGATGATAGGCTGTGCTGAAGGAGACATGAGTTCCCATTGCTTCTTGGATACTTTGCCAGAATTTGGAAGTAAACAAACTTCCACGATCAGAGATGATCTTCTTGGGAACACCATGAAGAACAACGATCCGAGAGATGTACAGGTCAGCCATTTGACTAGCACGGATAGTTTCACGAACCGGAAGGAAATGAGAAACTTTGGATAACCGATCAACTATTACCCAGATGGCATCATTTCCTGCTTGTATCCTTGGAAGTCCAGTAATGAAATCCATACCAATTTCATCCCATTTCCACTTAGGAATTTTCAACGGTTGCAGAAGTCTAGCAGGCCTTTGATGTTCAGCCTTCACACGACGGCAAACGTCGCACTCTGCAACAAAGCAAGCGATTTATGGTTTCATTCCACTCCACCAGAATCTTTGCCGGAGATCTCGGTACATCTTGGTACCACCAGGATGGATAGACAGAGGGGATTCATGAGCTTCCAATAGGATTAGAACATTGATTTTCCGACTGTTTGGAACCACTAGCCGGTTACTGAAGTATAGGATACCTTGATCATTGATGGAGAAACATTTAGCTTCATCGCTTGCAACACGTTCTTTGATCTTGGTAACTTGATCATCTTGCTTTTGAGCTTCCTTGATTTGGTCCTCCAAAGAAGATTTTATTTCAAGGTTAGCAAGGAATCCACAAGGAACTACTTCAAGGTTAAGACACTTGATTTCCTCGTAGAGAGCAGGTTGGTCTTGTGAAATCATCAGATTATTGCAATAAGACTTCTGACTTAGCGCATCAGCTACAACATTGGCTTTGCCGGGTTGATAGTTGAGACCCAAATCATAATCTTTGATGAGTTCCAAACATCGTCTTTGCCTGATATTCAGATTTGTCTGGGTAAAGAGATACTTCAGGATTTGATGATCCGAGTAAAGTTCACAACGGTTATCGATGACGTAATGTCGCCATTGCTTAAGAGCATGAACAACAACAGCGAGTTCGAGATCATGGGTTGGATAATTGTTCTCATGTGGCTTCAACTGCCGAGAAGCATAGGCCACTACATGACCATCTTGCATCAACACACAATCGAGCCCTTGGAGAGAAGCGTCACAATAGATGACGAAGTCCTTGCTTGTGTCCAGAAGGAAGAGCACAGGAGCAGTAGTTAGCTTAGTTTTCAAAGCTTGGAAGCTTTCTTCTGCCTTTTATGACCATTCAAACTTCTTATCTTTCTTAAGAAGACCAGTCATAGGCTTATCTATCTTGGAGAAGTTCTCGATGAATCGATGGTAATATCTAGCCATTCCAAGAAAACTTCAGACTTCCTTGACTGAAGTAGTTGACTTCCATTCCAGGATGGTCTGAACCTTATTCGGTATGACAGCTACACCACTTAGAGACACAACATGGCCAAGGAAGATGAGCTCTTGTAACCAGAACTCACATTTGGAAAACTTGGCGTAGAGGCGATGTTCACGAAGTTTAGTCAACACCAAATGTAGATGTTCGGCATGCTCTTCTTCAGTCCTGATCTTGATTTGATGATACCCTGATCTTAAGTCCATTTTGGAGAAGACAGTGGCACCACTTAATTGATCAAAGAGGTCGTTAATCCGGGGAAGTGGGTACTTATTCTTGATTGTCACCGCGTTGAGTGGACGGTAATCAACCACCAATCTTGGAATATTTGTATCCCGCTTCTTTACAAAGATGGTAGGGCAACCCCAAGAGGATGTGCTAGGTTGGATGTATCCTAGGCCTTAAAGCTCTTCAAGTTGCTTCTTCAACTCAACCAACTCATGAGGAGGCATGCGGTAAGGTATTTTGGGGATAGGAGCAGTTCCAGGAACTAGCTCTATGACAAACTCCACACTTCGATCAGGTGGCGTGCCAGACAACTCTTCAGGAAAGACATTAGGAAATACACGGACTACGAGGACATCTTGTACCTCGAGAGTGGGTAGGACATCCATGGCATACAACTCCGAGAAAGGTTTAAGAACTGCTGACGGAGACTTTGAACCATCAGTCCAATACTTGACAGTTATGCCAGCAGGAGAGGTCACAACAACTATTCTAAGTGCACAGTCAATGACGGCTTGATACTTGGTTAACCAGTCCATGCCTAGAATGACATCTATGTCAGTTGACTTGAGTGCAATGAGGGAAGTGGGAAACTTCTGATATGCTATATCTATCTCAACCCCATGAGTAACCCAGATGGTCTGCCAACGAGACCCAGGAGTACTAATCTCTAGAGGGGAAGACATTGCTTCAAAAAGTATATCATGCTCTCGTGCAAACTCTTGTGATATGAATGTATGTGATGCTCCAGAATCAAACAAGACTGTTGCAAGAATTGAATTGGCACAGAGCGTACCCAGAATGACGTGTGGATCTTCCTGGGCTTCCTCAGCAGTGACATGGTTCAGACGACCACGTCCCGTACCTTGAGATTTATCGTTCTTGTTTGCCTGCTGATCATTGCGTCCGACAGCCCTTTCGGAACACTCCCTTGAGTAGTGACCAGGCTGACCACAGGAGTAACATGTAACTCTAGTGTGAGAGCCAGCAGGAGAACGAGAATTTGCTCCACCAGTATTTGACTGTGGCTGACGAGAATTATTGCCAGAGGACTTGGGTGCATAAGTAGCACGAGGCATGACACTGTATGAAACAAAGACATGACGCTTCTTGTTACCAGAAGAAGAAGCACGAGAATTTCCTTCTTCACGCTTCTGAGAAACTTCCATGTACTTCCTTCCATGCTCCAGAGTAAGAGCATGGTTGTGCAAGTCCTAGAAAGACTGGAACTTGAAGGGCAGCAACTCATAGCGAAGTGCAGGGTTAAGTCCCTTACGGAATAGCTCTTGCTTATCTTCATCATTGGTCACATCCCTAGTTGCATAACGAGCCAGGCGAGTAAACTCACGCCCATATGCTTCAATATCCATGCGCCCGTGTGTCAGATCCAGAAACTCCCTCCTTTTGTGACCATGACGGGCTTAGGGATATAAGAGGCACGGAATGCTGCAACAAACTCTTCCCAGGTAACAACATGTCCCTGAGCTTGCATATTCAGAAAACCGTCCCACTAGACACCAGCCTCACCTTCCATTTGATAGGTGGCGAAGTTGACACAGTCATCGGGATGGACTCGAAGAGCACTGAACTTGCGCTCTATGGTGCGGATCCAATCATCAGCTTCAAGGGGTTCCTTGGAGTGGGTGAAGATTGAAGGAAAAGAGCGGATGAAATCTCCAAGTGTGACACAGTCATCAGGACGACGTTCAGTGTTCTGCGCCACACTCTCCAGAAGGCGTTCATTCCTCAGACGGTTGGTCTCAATGTTGTTGAGAACCTCGGCCATTGTGGGAGGTGGCGGAAGATCCTGTTCAGCATTGTTGTTTCCTCGACGGCCAACAGAACCACGAGTACCATACGACATCCTAAGGAGAAAACAGAAACCATGAGAATGGATTCAACAAAAAGGTACATCAAAGAATGACGGAAACCATATCGAAAGATCATGGTAGAGGTGAACATGTGGATGAAGATTATATCAGTGTGTTAAGTATGGCAGTAGAACAAGCATACGAAACGTATACGCTACCAACTTAAATACAAACCATATTAATGGAATGCAAGCATGATACGATACCGACAAGTCACGAAAGAATAGAGAACGAGATTAGAGGCATCCTTAGCAAAGCTAAAAACAATGCTCAGGTGCACGGATTTATCTTGGAAACTCTGAGCCTTGCAACCAAGTACGGAGTACTAGGGAAAACAACCCAAACTCGTATATCCTGAAAGTTTGAAATGATAGACGAGAAGTGAAAACCTTGAAAAGCAAACAAGATAAGATAACTCAACAATAGAACAATCTTGGTTAAGGAGTAAAAAGAGTCCTATTCAGAGTTTTGCAAATAGATTTTAGCTTTCAAATAGTTTTCTCAAACTCTAGACTCAACAACGACCAGCTAGAAGGGTTTCCTACAGGCAGTCCTGCTCTGATACCAAAATCTGTCACGACCCAGGATCAGGGCTAGACAAATACCAGATCCTTATCCGATATAAGCCTAACCTAAATTCCGAAGCACACAGGGAAAGATCGGTAACATTACAGAACATACAAACCATACATTAATAAGGTAAACTCTTAAGAGAGTTACAACCAGTCATACAAGCCAGGGGTCACAGACCCATCATTACAACAAACAACGGAAGCAAACAAGTTGTTCTAAACAACAAACTTAGCAAAGGGCCTAAGAGGCCTTAAACAGAAGTAGCGACCATTCCATAGATCCTAGGCTGCTGCCCGGGAACCCCGACTACTCGTCGACTTCGACGTAGAAACCACCTTCAGTTGGAGTAACTTCATCTATAGAAAAACATCAACGAAGCAAGGCCGAGTACAGGGTGTACTCGGCAAGACTTATGGCTAGTGGAGTTATTTTGCATAAAGCCATCTTTTGTTTTCAAAACAAGAGGGATAAGAAGCTCGTCTGGTCAGATCATTTCAAAAGGGGATAAGAAGACTACAACTCTAGCTCTTAGTATCATCTTTGATATCCACCAAGTACCATCATCAACTGAACTTCTCTTCCCGGACTACCCCCTCAAACAACCCTGAGGAAGTATTCCATATCTCACTTTAGTTGACAAGTTGTAGCATTCGGTTATAGTTCTCTATGATCTTCACGTCCGTTCCCAAGTCGTCCATAACCGTGGACACGGCTTTTCGAAAAGATTGTTAACCCTGCAGGGGTGCACAACTTTACCCACACGTACCAACTAATTCTTAATGCCAATATATTAGCCCTCTTCGTTGGAAGGCCGGCAGAGAGTGGTTGACCACAACCTTTACCTTGCTTTCGCTGAGACCATGAGTCACACACTAGGGAGATGCCGCCATAACGGGTCAAGTCCCGAAGCCAGTCCCTAATGATGTGCGCAGGGTTCAAGATTACGGATGCCGGGAATCTCTTGTTCCCGGACACGCTTACCTACCTGTTATGAATGCACCTCTTTCACCTCCATTCAAGAACAACCAAGATGCGTATGTCGAATGGAAAGCCTGAACTATGTGACTCATGGAATCTACTAGGCAAGTTAGTTGGTCGAGGGGGTTTCCAGGCCCCCGTGTGGTTGTACGCTCGTCTTGGTTCAAGAGGCAAGAACATCGGATCCTAGGGGTGGTAAGTATGGGACTGCAAAAACCACAACCCACGTGGCCTCCCATACAAACCTTAGCATGTTTAGTATTCATCTCTGATCACATCACCACATCCTACCATACTAGATTCATTCGCATCTCCAGTGCACCTGAATGTTCAGCATCAGACCACTAAGCATGGCTAAGCTTGACTAAACTGTGGCACTAGCGACGCTTGTAAGGCAAACCCTAGTTATGCTAGGAGCAATGGATCAGGTATTTAGTTCACAAGGAGAAACATGCATCAGATAGGATTCCTCCATATACTGATAAAAGACTGTTGAACCGAATGCATATGACGAGCATGAAATACTTTATAAACATAGGATGCATATGTATGAGTGGGGTTTTGCTTGCCTTGTCCGTTGTTGGACTGATACTTCTCTTCAGTGGTGTTGACTTCAGCTTCAGGTTCAGTTCCTATTCGCAAGAACCAATCACTGGAAAAGAGAAAGCAACATTCAACACATGGCATGTGCAATGCTCATACAATATGGATGATATGACATGTTAAATAGTGTTGAAATGAACCCTAGAACATGCTTGCTCATTTTAAACGGGGTTCGTGAGGTCCAAACCCTAAAACAGGGGGTTCATCGGAATCACCTGTGGGGTTCAATTGGTTCTTCTAATTAAACTTTCCATCAAAGTTGGTTAACAGTGTATGATTATAGCTTAATTAGATAGGTTTCATTTTTCTGAACATTTTGGTATATTATTTGTATTATTCTAATTTAAAATGAATTAGTTATGAATTTCTCCAATTTTAATTCATTTTAAATCATTTTTGGAATAATTAAAATAATTTCCAACTTGGGCCCACATGTAAGACTTTTATTAATTTCAGAAAACATTTACAAAAAAGATTAAAATCCTGACAGGCAGGGCCCACCTGTCATATATTTCTTATTTACAGAAAATAATTACAGAAATAATAAAAATAAAAGAAATGGATTATTGCCTCATGCTGATGTCAGCATGACATCATCAATGGAGCTCATCCTCAGATCGATGCTCGATCCACCAAATCCAAGCACGCCTAGATGCGTGGTTGTGGGGGTTAGAAAGAGGGCGTCGCGGGGAGCAATATAGTGGCGGCGCCGCCTTGAAATGGTCATTGGAGACGACGGTGCAACGACGGCAAGCGGTGGCGGCGTCGGGCTCATGCGGGGAAGGAGATCCAAAGGGATAGGGGCAAACGGGGAGGTGCTTGAGCACCGGTGGCTCACCAGGAGCACGATGGTGGGGTCGGTGAGGCGAGGAGAGCATGGGCGACGCCAGATTCGACGGAGAACGCGTGTAGCATCCCAGTTGTCTAACACCTGTAATGCTACTTGTTCTAGTAATAAAAAGGGCCACTTCCAATATATAATTGTTGCATCATCAGCATGTCATGCTCATGTCATCATGCCACCTTGCATTTGAGCATCATATAAAACCCCTTCTTGTTTGGTTCTTATCTCATGTGCATTATTAATTGTAGTTGCCTCTTGATATTGTATTTGGTTCTTGATATATTGCTAAATGCCCAAGTTGATTTGGGGGCATATCTCTTATTAACTCCACCACCTTTTCTTTCACTACCTTATAATTCCACCATCCAATTAATATGAGCTTGGCATTTTAATTGAGTTTACCTCTAGCTCATGTTGGTTGGTTGGATTCCACCCATAATCTTATGCTTGGCCTTTGCCCACCTTTTGGGAATGCAAGGAATAATGCCACATGATTTTGTGTTGTTTTCACAATATAGCTACATGGCAATTATTGTTTGCATGGGCCATGCAAGTGCCACCTTTTCTTGACTTTTGAATGTTATTTGGTTTTGCTTCATTGGATCATCTCTCCTTTGCTTAATCTTGTTTTTGGCTTGTAGAATTCTTCACCACACCCTCTACCTCTCTATCCCCCTATAGCTAAAACCCTAATCACCATGCTCCATGCATACGCATGTGATCATGTGTGAGCATAAGCCTAAACCCCATCCTTCTCCCTACCTCTTTTCTTTTGATCTTGCTTGGTCTTTAATTGGAGCATGCATGATTCAAAGGAAACCTTATCCACCTCTCTCTCTAATCATCTATCCTAGTCCTCTCTAACACCTACCCCATGCCCCATGACCATCCTCACTAAAAACCCTAAACCACACCTATTCTAATCACAACCTAAAGTACCCCTTTTTCTCTCCTCCCTAGCCGAGCCCCTCCCTCTAAACCTAACCTAGCATGTGCCATATGATCACCATGTCACCCTAGCTACCCACCCCACACAACCGAGGACACCCCCACACCTAACCCTAGCCCGAGCCGGCCCCCTCTCCCTCTCCCTCTTTTCTCTCCCTGGCCAAGGGCCCCTCCAAACTTGCCTACCTCCCTGACCCCGCCTACCCCACCTGGCAGCCTCCCTCTCGCCTCCCCTGCCCTGCCGTGGCCCTGCCGTGCACGTGAGGTGCAAAAGGTGGCCGGGCTGGTCTACCCCTCCCCCACGCAAGCCCCACCTGCCCTCTCCTTCTTATCCTCTCCCTTCGCCTCTAGCCGTCCCCAGATCAAACCTGAGGCTCTGCCTTGCTTCCCCCTCTGCCCTCTCCTCTCCACCGCAGCGCATCCCGACGCCAGCCGTCGTCGGTCTCGCTTGCGCACAGCGAACCAGGAGGCGGGCGCGTAGTTGCGGGTGTCGAGGAAGCTTCAGAGGACGTCCGCATCGCCCCGTACCCAGCAGCGAGGAGGAGACGCCCCAGCACCGCCGGTACCGACGCCGCCCGACGCAAACCCTAGCTGTTCTGGACGTCTGCCCCACCGTCGATCTACTGCGCCCCGACCCGATCCGAGCCCACCATCGAGTCCGCGGTGAGCCTCTTCCCCTCCCTGGCAAGGTCCTTCTCGCCGTCGCTTCCTAGCGCCGCCGTGCGTTTTGTCGAACAGCCTCGGTGCGCGGTGGCCGACGTCGATCTCGCGTCGCTGCGTCGCGCAGCGACCTAACTAGGCCCCGTGCGCTCCCCTGTCAACAGCCACACCGCCACCGCAGCGGTTTCGCCACGCCGCGCGCACGCCCGCGTCGCGGGTTCGATTCCCCCTCGCCGCGCCAGCCGCTGTTTCTTTTGTCTGTCAGTTGGTTCAAATAGAAGAACAACAGTGCTTGCAGTGCACTTGGCATAAAACCCCCTGTACTCCTTTTGCCTCAACCCGCAGCCCTAGTCCCACAGTCAGCGTCAGAGTGGTTTTTATAAAAAGGCTCCCCGATTTTTAATTAATCAACCCGCGGTCCTTCTCCCTCTTAGCCACTGTCGTGTGGGTCCAGGTGCGCCTGTCCCCACATGTCTGTGACCAGGGCTAGATTGGCCTGGGTGTTAAAACGTTTTCAGATTCTGTTTACATTCAAAACTAACTAAATTTAATTCAAATTCAAATCTCCATTCAGATTTAAATAACTTTTCCTTTATAAATCCAAATGTTGCAAATGTTATATGTTTCTGAACCAGAAAAATGAGAGGATTTCAAATATGCTATTCAAATTGCCTTTTGCACATTTAAAATTCCAAGTTGAATTAAATTACAACCAATGCCACTGAAACTTAATAAATTAGTAACTTTTGATTTATAACTCCGAATTTAGCAAATGATATGTCTAAAATGATCAGCTCGACGCGACCTTTCTGTTTATGCTATCCATGACTTCAATTGCAGCATGCATCATATAAATATATAGTGTACAGCAACTATTATGACAATAAAATGTGACCAAACCTTAATAAAATGACTTATTCTTGTATACCACACCTCACCCATGCCATGCTACTTTATTGCCATGCAACTTGTGCATCATTCATCATGGCATGATTGTTTGCTTGACGCATTTTATCCCTATGCTTGTGCACTTTATTTATGTTGGCCCTTGTTTGTTTGGTTCTTCTCCGGATAGACTCTGAGCAGGGGATATATCAAGAGAACCAGGAGCACTACCCAGATCCGTCTCTCGCTTCCACCGAGCTGCCAGGCAAGCACTACCACATGCTTGCATACATACAGTACCTATTGCCTCTATCTTATTCTTGCATCATTGAGTCGCGATTGCATTAAATTGAATCCCAAGTATTGCATAGCCTTTACTTTAAACCCCACCAAGCTTGTTCCTCCATCCCATGAGCCATACTACAGGAGTTGTTTGAGCCATGCGAGTCGTAGAACAGCATGTGTAGGGTTCGTGAGTGTCTGATGGATAACGAGGTACCTAAACAACTTAACCTGAGTAGTAATGGGATAACTAATGAAAGTGGCACCGGTGAGCAATATCTGCTATTTGGTTTTCCTGCTCACTTATGTCCCGTAGGACCCCGAGTACTTGATACCTGTTCCTTGATTTATCGCGCTATCCACATCCGGGAGGTATATGGGACCCCCCTGAGCCAGAGCTTGATTCAGTCTTATTTCTTGGGGCCACAAACTAGTTTGAGGTTTTATTTACTATCCTGTACTTATGCCATGCTTTACTGCTTTATTTACGATTGTGTGAGGAGCACGCTGTACTGTTTTGGAAGCGGAGTGTTTTCGCGGTATCGACAGTCCCCGTTTGGGGATTTGCTGTCGTTTACAGCCACTGACGCAAACCTTGAGTCCGTCTCGGAGTCAGCTAGCTTCGTTGCGGGTGTACTCCAAGGGGTGGCCCCCTGAAATATTTTTGAATCCTGTGATTGCTTTGTCGTGAAAGCCTCGTTGGGTTTTGATTTGGTTTTTCCGAGGTTGATCGAGTGTGTGTTGCTATTGGTGCACCCCGGCCGGGTAAAACTTTCTGAAAGCCGTGTCCGCGGTTATGGACGACTTGGAGCACAGTTTCTCGACCATAGACAAGCAAAACTAAAGTACCGCTTTTAATTTGACTAAGTAATTGACTAGTAAATAGTGCAACACTCATGGAATGGTTAATAAAATTGCCAACGGATGGGGAGGTTGTTCGTCCGCTTCCTCGTCGGTAAGCGAGGAGGAGGATGGATCTGGTGATATTACTGTTATAACTGCTGTCATTAATTCACGGACATCCGTCTATCTTTGGTTAGGCGGATGGTTAGCGTTTATCTATAGAACTGCTAGGGTTTATCTTTTGCTGCAATTGCGTCACCCCAGGTTGTGTCCCCTTTAGAGGCATTAAGACTTGCTGAGTACCCTTAGGGTCTCACACGATAAATTATTGGTTCAGATGAACAGGTACCCTCGCAGGACGGATACTGGGTGGAAGAGGCTGATGATGTTGGCAACGATCGTTCGGTGTAGAGATTCCGGGAACGGGGATCCGTGAGATCTGTGGGCGGGATGTGCTTATTTCCATGGCATCTTATGCCGATTTGCTTCTTATCCGTACTCGGAACTGTTTTGCCGCTTCCGCTTGATACTCTGATGTGTGTTGTATGAGGAGTTATCCTAAACTATAGATTTATTCAGGATATTTGAATCTTGCCGTATGGCGTTGCTATATTTCCTTTCTTTTTAGATGGAATGGCTCTGATGTACTTTTGTATGGTGGATTGCATACATACTCACTTGTGTATGTAGTTGATCCCTTCGCCTGCCGATTACGCCGCCCGTGCAGGTCCCGATGAATTGGAAGTGGTTGGGACGGCCGAAAGGTCTACCCGTGAGTGGCTTTTGGGGCCCCACCGTACTATTTCAACCACTGCCGTTCATCCAGGCTTGTATCTAGGAGCGTAATTCACCGAGGTAGTTACAACGCGCCGGCCGGAGCTCGGGAGGGCGAGGTCGATGGCGACGATTCCGAGCGCCTGCGGCTGATTACTTCGGGGAGAAGCACCAGGGCGACGAGGCGGAGCTCAAGGCGGGTTCTACAGGGCAAGGGGAGGCCGGGGACGGTGACGCTACGCGGCGGCCGGAGCTAGGGTCCGGGAGCTCGTGAGAGCTCGCGATAGAGAGCGAGAGGGAAGGAGATAAGGGTATGGGGAGAGAGAGGGCAGCGCGGCGATCTTATCTCCTGCTGGAGCGCGACGAACAGAGCTGAGCGAGCGGCGCGGATCGACGGCGAGGGCGTTGCCAGGCAGCTGCTTTGCCGGCAGCTCAGAGAAGAAGAAAAGAGGAGGACGGCGAAGGGGTACGGGCCAGATGGGCTGAGGTGGGCCGGCTGCTGGGCTGCAGCTCGCGCACCAAGCGGGGGGAAGGAGGAGAAGGAAAGATGGGCTCGGCCCAGAGGGAGTTAGGATTAAGTTTTTATTTACAGATTTCTTTTTCTATTTCTGTTTTCTGATTTCTTTTGTATATTTCAAATACAACTCTGTTTTGAATAATTTCAAATTACAGAAACTTTTATAAAGTATATAAAATAGTGTGGGACCCTTTTATTTACTTTGGGTTCCATTCATTTTGATAATTTTCAAAATCTAAAACCCATTTGAATGGTTTTGAGAGGGTAATAAACTAGGGTTTTGCTTGTTCTTATTTGGTTAAATCAAAGTGCAAGTGTAATGCATGCATGCAATGCACAAACAAGTCTTTAACAATAGTACACAAAAAGTGGTATGTTACATAAACCGACTCACCATCAAGATTCAAAATAAATAACCCGTCCTGGATGGGTGCAAAGCCGTGAAACATATCATTCAAATACAAAGAACAACCATTATTCTAGATATTCGACTCATAGCCTTGCCTCATCAAACATGAAGCAGAAATAATGTTTCGACTGAGCATTGGAACATAATAACAATTATTCAGTTCCATAATGAATCCGGAAGGTAAATTAAGTTGCATCGTGCTGACTTCCAACGCAGCAACTCTTGCTTTGTTGCCGACTCGAATATCGACCTCACCTCTTGCTACGCTCCTAGTTCTTACCAGTCCCTGCAACGAGTTGCAGATGTGAATAACTGATCCGGTATCATATACCCAAGAACTATTGGGTGCATCAACAAGATATATCTCTATAACATTGCAAACAAGTGTACTTGAGTCAGAAGTCATACCTCCACGCTTGGCTTTATCAGCCAAATACTTGCTGCAGTTACTCTTCCAGTGGCCATCTGCCTTGCAGTAGAAGCAAGTGGATCCGGCTGAAGGAGATGGCTTAGTCCCTAAGGAAGTGCTTGGGACCAGGTCCTGAGCCTGCTTTCCTCCTGACTTAGCCTTCTTCTTAGTCCAAGAACTCTTCTTGAACTTAGCCTTATTCTGCACCATCAACACTTGACTGGCGCCCTTCTTGAGATCCGCCTCTGCCTGCTTGAGCATCCCATGAAATTTAGTAAGCTTCTTATCCATACCATGCATGTGGTAGTTCGAAATGAACTGCCCATATGCACTAGGAAAAGAGTTCAGAATTATATCCGTAGCGAACTCTTTGCTAATGGAGTAGCCAAGCCTCTCCAGAGACTGCACGTAACCAACGATTTTGATCACATGCGGACTCAGTGGATCACCATCCTTAAGCTTGCAACTCAGCAAAGCCTGAGAGACTTGATATCTCTCAGTCTTCGCCTGAGCCTAGAACATACTTTTGAGGCTTTCGATCATATCGTAGGCCTCAACATTCTCGAACTGCTTTTCCAAGTTCGGTTCCATGTGAGAAAGCATAATACAACTAATATCCGTGGACTCATCCTTAGCCTGATGGTAGGCATTGGTGGCAGCGACATTCGCATTCTCATTCGGCTCATCTGAAGTGGGTTGTCTAGGACATGGTCCTTCTTTTCTTGTTTGAGAACAATTCTCAGATTTCGATACCAGTTGGTAAAATTAGTGTCGTTCAGTTTATCTTTCTCAAGAATGGTTCTCAACGCAAAACCAGATATTTGAGAGTGACTGCTACTTGGTGCCATGATCTACAACAGAAAATATGCAAAACACTTAAGACATGTATTCATAAAAGAGCAAGCATATTAAACACTTTAATATTTTATGCTCCCACTAGAACCAACACCCCTCCGATAGTTACTTAGTGATTCAGGATCCTAAATAAGCAAGTCGGCTAGTGATCTTTAGCATCAACGCTAGCCGCCAAGTGATCTAGGTAGACAACTCCTTGTCAATCGTATCTCATACGACTCCTGTTGGACGGGTGGCATCACATGCCCCGGCTCCCATCCGACTTTTCCCCGAGCCTCACAACTGTTGTGATAGACCCGTCTAGCTTACCGAGTGTTTCCACAGTAAGAGTCCGACTCAAACCCACCTAGTCGGAAAGAATTGGCAGCACCTCAATTTTATGAGCCTACTACCAAAAATGTCCGACTTGTGATGGTGCAAACACTGGCGGAAAAACCGACTAGACCTTCTTTTGAGGGATTGGATTTTACCGACTATCTAATAGAGGTTAAACAGAAACATAACAATAACACATAATAAAATAATTATAATGTGAAATGGTATGGCTCTCTTCATGGCGATCTCCATCTCCACAAAGCATGTAATCTGACTCGTGCCAACTCTTGTCACTTGCCGTCTTACTCCATGTCGCCGACATGTACAACGCCTTGCATGCCATCCGGGTTCTCCAAACAGCTACACTAGCTTAGTAAAGTAAATTACAAGGAGAATCCGACACGCAGATCGTTATACAATAATATGACAGCACCTAGGCTCCAGCCGGCTGACAAAAACCGTGATTCACAGATCACGTATGGATTACACACATACATCATCACATGCACATGCGCCATACCATTCACAACTTCCTGCAAAAACAAGTTATGCATAGATAGAATATCTACCAGCGTTGTGAAACACGAAACGACGTCTAACACGCTACGACAGGGCCATTTTTCCAAAAATGTAGATCTCATCTATGATCCAGACATGGATTCCGACCATTATTCCGACTCAATCAAACTCTTTGATCTTCGATCATTGCATCTGGATTTACGTGTCATAGTCTACCCCGTTGGCGGAAACCGACCGATAGGGGTATATCGTTTATGACCTCAGCAGTATAATCACGAAAATCAGATCTACCATTCCCCGAGTACAGTTGATCCAATCAACATCATACAAAACCGATCTATCTCATAGCTCGACCACCAAAACAGCACATAGATCTCATCTATAGGCAACCGCATATCACATATGCGAGATTTCGAGCCTAAAACCAGAAGCTATCGCTCTGATACCACTGTTGGGCCACGTAGAGATAAAACGAAACTTTTTCCCTCTAACGTGGTGATCCCAAGATCTAGCTGAGGTAGAAGGCCACGAGGTTTACCACTAGACGCACAATTGCGGATTACTGATGAAGCGCGTCAGTTGATGCAGTGCAGTCCTCACGATCCGATCATCCTGGTGCTGATCGTACAACACCTCTGCTAGTATCCACACGTACAAGGAGGAGCACCGGCGGCGAACTGCTAGGTTCGATATGACGACAAGACTGCTGTGGAGCTAGGGTTTCCAACACATGGAATGACCTAACCGATCAACGATTAACCCTTCTGGGTTACTGTGCTCCACTATATATAGGAAGTAAACGTGGGCTCCACTCTCGTGGCCCATTCACTAAATCTCATATAAAACCAATCACCGTGAGTATGACTCACTGACTCAGTCCAAATCCGGCTTGGGTCTAACCCAACCAGATTTTTGGTTCAGATCCAATCCGAACTTGCTCCCGCTCTTAAGTGTGTGACCCCGCGGGCTCTTGGCAACTTAGACATGATTAGAGTCCTACTCTCAATCAATCAGTCGATAGTGGCTCCTAGTAGAACATGCCGACTCCCAAGTACCAAAGAGTCATGACGACTTGCCTTTCCAATGCGACTTACGTCCGAGTCCCTTTTGCCTCACGATATACCTTGTCAGACTATAGGCGAAAATTTGTCATCCCTTAAATAGTCCGACTCTCTTCTCGATCCGAGATAAGTGATTCACCCAACTAACTCTTAGTCGATCGCCTCGGTTAACACTTAACCGAGTCGTGCATGGCCATGCTTTTCGAATCATATCATCCGAGAGGGCCCAGAGAATATCTCTCCAAGTGGAGGGGCAAAATCCCGTCTTGGTTATTCACATCATGCAGCTTGATTCTCAGTCGACCCGAACTCTGCCTTTATGACTGCCTAGTTATGGATCAGCGTTTGACAGAACCTAAGTCGGTGATCCTCAACTTGGACTATGCAACAACCTCAGGTCCAAGGATTACATTGATTGAGATATACAAATGACAACTTGTTCGTTGTACCTCAATATGGGTCAATCCGACTCGCTAAACTCTTTAGCCGAATCTGTGTAAGTCATAATAGCATCACCATGCCCATGATAAGTGGAACCGATTCATCAAGGCGACTTTCACATTGGTCTAAGTTGTGTGTCCAGCACAACCTCAATGACCAAGGATATTTAGTACAATCAACATGAATGTATAGTTCCACAACCGAATCACATATTCAATTGTACACATCAGATGTTTATACAAGGACAAATTAATAACTTTATGAATACAATGGAAAATATCATCATACATGATTGCCTCTAGGGCATATTCCCAACACTATGCTCTTCCATGCTTGGTTTGGTAGGTGCTACACACGACAGATCTACCGGAGGTTTCTAGCTATGTCGGATGGCGGGACTCGAAGGCATGGGGCTCAGGGGTCTCAACGGTGGCCGTGCGTGTTTATGATGGTCGTGCACATGGTTATGGCGTTGTGGTGGCATCGACAGCAGACCTGACAAGGTCATTACTTGATGTTTCGAAACATGGGTTAGCAGAAGACGACTGCAACAGAGGATTGAGCGTATACAATGGTGTGCGTTGCGGATCAGCTGAACCGATTTGTGCTCCCAGCTTGCTATTGGAAAATTTTAGGGGCCCTGGTTTATGATGTTGTGTGTAGGTGTGCGGTCGAGTACTAGCTTTGACATGCATTAGAGAAGTGGCTTTAGATTGATCTTTGTACTCTATTTGTAGGGTCTCATTGAATAACTAATAAAGAAGGCTATGTGCATCTTTATAATGCAGAGGTCAGGGCTTTGTTCCCCATTTCGAAAAAAGGGGTCGTGTTTATTGCATGACGGTTGTTCTTTTGGTTTAGTGAACAATTTTTGTTCTACTTCCTATAAGAAAATGTTTTATGTATTTGCGCCTATTAAAGGTGGGTTATTCATTTTGGATGTTGATTGTAAAATATGATGTTTATAATATTGCTGCCATACGCCTGAAAATGGCTAAAACAATTCAGACTTATTTGTGGCATTGTTGCCGTGGCCATATTGGAAACAAAGGCATGCACAAGCTCCATAAAGATGGCATTCTCAAGTCGCTTGATTTTGAATCACTTGGCACATGTGAAGCTTATCTAATGGGAGAGATGATCAAGACATTGTTCCTGGTTATGTTGAATGAGCAAGTGATTTGTTAGAAATCATACATTCAGATCTACCACATGCCCAAAGATATTGCTACCATTATTATAGTTTGCTAGTCCCTACTGCCATCAGAGAGGTGAAGAAGACATCGAAGAGCTCGGAGAAGAGGAGGAAGACTGCCTGTCGCCGTTGTACAACATCGACCCAGGTAGATGGCGTCGCTTACTAGCTCATCGACAAATCTCCTTGCTAGGACGGAAAACTCGAAAGGGGGGAATGGTGGCACACGATTTGGCGGTGAGCCGAGCGGTGATAATTAGAGGTGTGAATCAGCTGGAGGTGATGAAATTTCTCCTGACGACTTTTCAGGGAGGAGCGCAAGCTCACGCTATCTCCGCCTTTGCACGAGCATGGCACAACTTTCTCCCTTTTTGGCCGGGTCGAACCAGGCTATGTGAAAACCGCTGAACCGGTGCATGATGGAAACTACTTTAAGAACTGTGCAGGTCAAGATTTAGAGCATCTCCACTCGTTGGGCGAACCCAGACCGAAATCCGGACCTTTTTTTTGGCCGGACGAAACAAGTTTTCGGCTTGGGTACGCCGATTTTCACACTCACGTACCCAGGCGAGTTCCCGCGTTTCACTAAAATTTAATAAATTTTGGCAAACTTTGGGCGAACTTTGGGCGAATATAAGCGTTTTTGGGCGAATATGGGCGATACAGACGAACTATGGGCGAACTTTGGGCGAATTTGCCCAAATTTTGGGCCAACATGGTCTATATGGACGAACTTTGAGCGAAATTTGGGCGAATATGGGCGATACAGACGAACTTTGGGCGAATAATGCCCGAATTTTGGGCGAATATGATCTCTATGGACGAACTTTGGGCGAAATTTATGCGAATACGGGCGATACGGACGAACTTAGGGCGAATATGCCTGAATTTTGGACGAATATGGTCCATATGGATGAACTTTTTACGAAATTTGGGCGAATATGGACGATACAGACGAACTTTGGGCTAATATGCCCGAATTTTGGGCAAACTTTGGGCGAATATGGTCTATATGGACGAACTTTGGACGAATCTGGTCTATATGAACGAACTTTGGGCGAATATGGGTGAATATGAGCAAACTTTGGGCGAATATGAGCGAACTTTGGATGAATATGGGCGAATATATGCTAACTGGACGGGTCCACTCGCTGGATTCGCTTCTTCCGGCGTTCCCAGGGCGTACTCAGGATTCTGGGTATGGCCTGGATAGTCCGGACCAAAGTTGGCCTAAATCCGACCGAAAACAGGTTCCTGAGTACGCGACTGGACGAAATTTTGGGGTCCGGACCTATTTTCGGCGTCCGTATCGGCGTGCTGGGTAACCGAGTGGAGATGGTCTTAGAGCCCGTGCAAGATGTCAAACGCAATTTTTTCGGCCTTTTGGAACAGAGAAAGAGACACCGGGTGCAACAAAACAGGCCCCTAGCAGTATGTCATATGGTTGGAGCAAGGTTCGAATGCATCCCTAGTTTGTTTGGCACGTAACGAGAGGTACTGAAGAAAGCACCCGAGACAAGCACACAACACATTGGCGGTTTTACGACAAGGTGTTGTAACCGAACTCCACCACCATGGACTCGTCCGCCCTAAAACCTATCGTACGATATAAAAACGTGCAAAACTTATCCTGCAACGATGCAAAACTGGTACTCGTACATAAAAGGAATCTTGTTCAACGATCTTCCATACGTACGGCACGTGCTCGTCAGCTGCGCCAAATCCCTAGCACCGTCCGTCTTCGGCCCCGATTACCATCAGCGCCGGCGCCGGCCGCGACAAGCTGCGTCAACGGCAATGTCGTCGTCGTCGCAGCAGAAGCATGCCGGCGGCGAGGCAGAGGCCGCGCCGGACTACAGCACGGAGTACGTGGGCGCGCCCGGCGTCCGGTTCGTGCCGTCGGACCAGGAGCTCATCATCGACTACCTCTGGCCCAAGCTTCTCGGCCAAAAGCCCCCCACCGACCTGGTGCACGAGGCGGACGTCTACGAGGAGCATCCCAGGGATCTGAGTGAGTTCTCGCACAGCTTCTGAATGCAAATATCAACGCCGTTTTTTTTGCTCCATGGTCGCGATAATCGATCGTGGTAGCTAGTCTGCTCCTCTGGTTTATGGCCGTACTATTTTCTATGGGATCTTCTAGTTTAGTGGATTACACCTAATTGTTCCTGTTGAATCGCGGCAGCGTCTCTATTCTCGGTTAGTAACCCTACATAATTTCATCGATTCGGTAATTAACAAGCTAACAACTATTTCCTCTCTTCAGAAATATAAAACATTTTATCTTTGTGAATCAAATGTATCTATATGTATTTTAGTGCGGAGGTTCATAGAGGGTCGGCTTAAACCTATTCACTACAAGACGTCTAGATATATTTGTTTTACAAAATTAAAATGTCTTATATTCCTGAATGGAGGGAGTACTAGATTGATACATTTGGGTTTAGATATCTGAACTTGATGGTTGCTCAAAGGGGAAATTACGGCTAACACCACCTTTTGTGGTATTTGTTGCACAAAACATAGAAATAATTTTTTTTGCACCTAGCACAATTTGCGGCTTAATTTTTTGCACCAGGCTCAAATAAACAACTTAGCCTTGTTAGCATGTTATCTAGCCAGCCGTGCCCGCCGTTTTGCTTGCAGCAAAACATTCAAAACATAAATATTTCAAAATAAATATATTACCAAAAAGTCCTTTTGACAAACGTATCAGTGATCCCTTTTTCAAAAAGAATTTTTTTGTCTCTAAACATACAAATACATATACATGTGTAGTATGTATGGCCAAGTTTGCATCAAAATATACTTTCACATGTGACATAAAAATAAATGTTGAAATAAAATGAGGTCTTTTTTGCCTTTTTAGATATATGATTTTGTGATTTTTATGTAGCCTATAATGCAACATATTATATAAAAAACTCTATGGGTATGTAATTGACATGTTTTAAAATATCATTTTTAATTTTTTAAAATACAGTTGTAATCTCAATGACAATAAATATAACAAAACCTGTATAGTTGTAGTCCAAAATTGCATTCCTTTCTTAATTTATTTTATCAAGATGTTAGTAAGTTAATATGTTCATTTGGGCCAAGTGCAAATAATTAAGCCATAAACTATGCTTAGCTGCAAAACAAAAAAATATTTTTGTGTTATGTGCAACAAATGCTACAAAGACTGGTGTTAGCTGCAATTTTCTCTGTCATATAAGATGCTAACAAGGCTAACCTGTTACCATGTGCAAAGAATTAAGCAAAAAAAACTATGCTAACTGCAAAAGATAGTTTGTTTCCGTGTTTTATGCAATAAACGCCGTATGCTCAAGCATAGGGTATAACTTGGTTAGTACTGTAGTACAGTATGTCTTAGCCGGCGTGTATTGATATGGCCGCGTAGGGATCGAGCAATTACCATTGATTTCAAGTATTATTATGCCAACATATATGTGCCCTGATGATTGGGTTGGTTTTGGGCAGCTAGTAGGCTGGGCAGGAGCGTGGAGGGCTTCTGGTACGTGTTCTCGACGAGGAACCGCAAGTACGCCAAGGGGAAGCGGCCGAGCCGGAGCACTGGCACCGCCGGGCGCTGGAAGGCGGTGGGCAAGAACCTGGAGGTCTTCCTAGGCGGGGAGGACGGCAAGGACACGGACGCCGACGGGAATAAGAGGCCGGTGATCGGGCACAAGTGCGGGCTCGCGTACGAGCTGTTCGTGCGCGACGAAGACCGGTCCAGGCCGCGGACGGACAAGACGGACTGGAAGATGTGCGAGTTCGTCGCTAACGACACCAACAGGCCCATCTCCTCCGACCCCGGCCACATGCTCGTCAGTAGTGCTCGGTCATCTTACCTACCTATGACATCTCCGCCGCCGTACCGTACGTAACTGACGTTCTCGCCGTGTTCTCTGTGTTGCAGCTGAATGAGTGGGTGCTGTGCAAGATATCGCGCAAGGCGGCGGCGGCGGCGGAGGGCCAGATACTGGCGGAGGAGGAAGGCCATGAGCAGCCCATGGACGAGCCGCTCGAGGACGAGCAGCCGCCTGAGGGCGCTCCTTTTGATCCGTCGTCCCAGCTAGCGCATGCGATGCCAAACATGCCGTACCTTCTTCCACACGACGGCGGCGATGACGGTTCGGATGGCATGGAGGTGGTCCAGATCGAAGGAGCTGGCACCGCTCTCGAGCTGCCGCCCGACGGTGACTGTGCCGCCACGGACGTCGCCTTCGTCGACTGGCAATACTGTCACCAGGAGCCCAGCTGGGACGACGAATACGGCGTCGCTTTTGATGATCACCACAACTGGGACCACGAATACGGCGTCGCCGTGGACCAGTTTGGGGCGACTGCCGATCCTGATCCGATGGTGAACCGGTTCGAAGTGCCTGCTGACCCCGACTTGGCCGTGAGCCCGATCGATCTGCCGAGCGATCCCCAGTCTTGGGACATCGCGAGCCATCTTCTCTTCGCCGATGACGGCCATGAACTCACCACCAGGGCGAGTGATGACGCTGGGGAAGACAGTACAGCAGCTAACGAGGGCCAAGCTGGTGCAGACGGCCAGAGGCAGACATAATTTTGTGCCGACGACGCACCAACGAGAGCCAAAGAGAACATCTCGTGCTGCGTTGAACTTCTAAGATAGAATTTCCGATTCGCTGCTTAGATTTTTCTTCTAGAGAAAAGACCCGGCCTGCCTTATATTGATCAAAGTACAAACCAAAATTTGAATTTATTAGCGTCACTCATCTGGATAATCATTTGTTGACGTGTGCTTATGTTGGAATTTATATCTAGCTAGTATATATTTGAATTTATATTTAGTAAATATATTCTCGGATGACAGCTATATGAACTCGTGAGAGATGAAATCTTCAAGGCGAATGATGACACTGCCAAAGATAATGCAGCAGCAACTGAGACCCCAGCGCCTGCAGATGCAGACACTCAGGCATAATTTGTGCCGATGATGCCAACGGGCCAAAGAGAACATCTCCGATCCTATTACGTTCAACTTTTGAAAATGAGTGCTTGCTAGAAATTTCGTCTTGCTGCTAGGACTATTTTTCATGGACAATTCGCTGCTAGGACTTAGATTCAAGTGTCAAGCCATCTGGATGATGATTTGTTTTTTTGAGGTGTGCTTATGCTGGAATTTACTCGCTCCCTTCTGTTAATTAGTGTAAGTTTTCAGTTTATACTAAGTCAAATTGCTCTAAGTTTGATCAAATTTATTAATGGGTGTGACTAATTCTCAGGTGAAAGTCATTGAGTCTCCGTTGCAATTCATGTTGCAACTCATCACTAGCACAAATCATGAAGCAAATTTAATAGTCTAGGGTATTTTTCTCTCTCTGTTACAACCCGCTTACAAATGATAAAAACTCAGTTGCAACCATTCTTAAAATTACAGTTGTAACCCAACTTGCAACTCATAAATGCACGAATTCAATCGATTTTCATTGGGGATTTGGATTGGGAACTCATAGACTTTTGGTAGAATCCATTTTATTGACAAGATTTTATCACTACTTAAATAGCTTTGGTCAGTTGCCTGGAATTCACGATTATTCTATTTCCTCATATTCGCTATGTATAGTGGTCAAATAGGACTTGATTGAGCATCAATGGTGGAGCTAGTCCAGAATCGATTAGGGAGGGGGGTGGGGGCAAAGTGAATATGTGATTTTTTGGGGTGTGTGTGTGGGGTGGGGGTGTTGTGCTCTGACTTACACAGCTCCGCCACTGTTGAGCACTGAGTTAGTTCTCAGCTGTTTAGGATTTAGGGTTTAGGGTCAGTACTCTACTTTTTTTTACATCCAAGTGTCTCAAAAAAAATCTTTAGTGATTGCACGCGGGGGAGAGGGGAGGGGGTTGTGTTCTGACTTACACAGCTCCGCGACTGTTGAGCACTGAGTTAGTTCTCAGCTGGATGGATATTAGCAAACCCCTTTATGGGAACATATGCTAATAAGTATTATACAACTCACATATATATGGTTATATAGTTCAAACATAATTTTAAAGAAAAACTAAGTACTCCCTTCGTCCTGAAAAGGATGTCACAAATTTGTCTATATATAGATACATTCGAAAATGATGTCACAAATTTATCTAAATTGGTACTATCATAGACGTTCATCCGTTAAACTTAAAATAGCATCAACTTAACACAAATCTATAACCAAGATCGAATTTCGAAATAATTTCATCAGAAATTCAGAAACATCCTTTACACCGACGTTTGATGTAGGTTTGCTATGACCCCCGCCTCAACAGAACTTTGCAGCACTCGCCAGTCTCCAGCCATGGCGGGGAAGCAGTTCCCCTCCCTCGCGCACGCGCGCCCCGCCTCCTCCCGCTGCCTCCTCGCCGTCGGCGCCCTCATCCTCTTCTCTGCCGTCTACTTCCTCCTCCTCTCCCCTTCCCCTCCGCGCACCCTCCCCAGCCCTAGCACCACCACCACCTCCTTCGTCGCTTCCCTCGACCGCTTCCTCGATTCCCCGCCCCGCCCCGCCGCTTCCTCCGCGCCCCCCGGGGACCTCGACGCCGCGATCCGGAAGGACGAGGAGGCCCGGCTGTACGGGGACCCCGGGAGCGCGTGGCCGGCGGCACCGGCGCCGCTCAGGGTCTTCGTGTACGAGATGCCGCGCAAGTTCACCTACGATCTGCTCAGGCTCTTCAGGGACTCGTACCGCCAGACGGACAACCTCACCTCCAACGGGAGCCCCGTGCACAGGCTCATCGAGCAGGTGGGCGAGCGGTGACATCGAATTTTATTTATTTCGTGCTGTTTCAGTTCGATGCCATGAGATCTCCGTGTTTCTGGATTCAACTAGTAGAGAGCTCTTAACTTGCAGAGTTAGTTGTTTTAGGGGTTGAAGTTTCAGTGCATTGATATCAATTGCTTGCTGGTTGAGAGTGGGAGCATTACTCTATTCACTTGAGATGCGTCTGTTTTCTGATGCTATGGGAAGGTTTTCAGACGTTGCTGAAATGAACTACAGTATTATGCTTGTATATTGGATCTTAGTGAAGCGTTTCTGGGCTGGCTGTGTGTCGTGATTTTTTATCTCATCAGATGCTACTAAGTCATTATTGCGAGCTACACATGCTTGTAGACTGTATCTTATATAAAGTAGTTTTCATATAACACGGAATGGTAAGCTGGAAGAGCATGAACTAATACTCCTAGTGTCTGGGATAGCGAAAGTTATGATTATAAAATGAATTCTTATGTGTGTTACTTGTTCGGATTTATCATCTCTTGCATGCCATGGATTAATACATTAATTTGACAACGTGGTTTTGTTAAATTATCTGTACATCTATTAATATTGCAGCCTTATGAATTTGGAACTTCCCATTTTTTGTATACCATCTTAATTGATTTCCATTTCCTTATGCAGCATTCCATTGACTACTGGCTCTGGGCTGATCTCATTGCTCCTGAATCACAAAGACTTCTAAAGAATGTTATCAGGGTTGAGCGGCAAGAAGAAGCAGACATTTTCTATGTCCCATTTTTCACAACGATCAGTTACTTCTTGCTGGAGAAACAAGAATGCAAGGCACTTTATAGGGTGTGGGAGCATTTCTCAAGGTTTAATGTTTAGCTAGTGTTTGTTGCAGGACATGCATATGGCCAACCCAATGTTTGTGTAGGCAAATCTCTTCATGATATGAAAACTTTAATCCTTCCTACTGGCAGCCTGGCATTTAGTAGTAACGCATATTGGATTTCTTTCCCCAGGCACACCAGAAATTGTAGTACAGAGCATGGAATGAACTCAATTTTGAATTGCAATAATGGCTTGATTTTGGTTGAGCTCGCTGTAGGAACTAGGAAATCATCCGAATTATCTTTCAGTTTAGGTTGCAAATTACTGCCTCTATTTCTTTCCATGAGGATCTTACTAGTGTTAATTTTTTGATGTTAGGAAGCGTTAAAGTGGATCACTGATCAACCTGCTTGGAAACGTTCAGAAGGCAGAGACCATATTATTCCTGTTCATCATCCGTGGTCTTTTAAGTCAGTCAGGAGGTTCGTGAAGAAAGCAATATGGCTTCTGCCTGATATGGATTCTACTGGGAACTGGTATGGTATCCATATTGTTCGTCACTTGGTCCCAGAGCTGTCTGCATACATCACTTGAGCAAGAAAACTCACATTTCTCACCTTATGTCAGGTATAAACCTGGGCAAGTGTATCTGGAAAAGGATGTTATCCTTCCATATGTCCCAAATGTTGATCTTTGTGATTATAAGTGTGTGTCAGAAACTCAATCTAAAAGAAGCACATTGCTATTCTTTCGAGGAAGACTGAAAAGAAATGCTGTAAGTTTCTTCCTACTATTTCCAGCTTTTGATAAAGTCAGGTTTATCTATATGTGTGATAGTTCACTTGTCCTATTTGCTTTTTGATCTTCTGTTTTGTTGACCTTGCTTAGGGCGGGAAGATTCGGAGTAAGCTTGTGACAGAGTTAAAAGACGCAGAAGACATAGTCATAGAAGAAGGGACTGCTGGAGCTGAGGGAAAAGTGGCAGCTCAGAATGGCATGCGCAAGTCTCTCTTTTGCTTGAATCCAGCTGGGGATACTCCATCTTCTGCTCGCCTGTTTGATGCAATTGTTAGTGGATGTATCCCAGTTATAGTAAGTGATGAGCTGGAGCTTCCTTTTGAAGGAATACTGGACTACAGCAAGGTAAAGTTGTCCATTTTTTCTTGCACAACATGCCTTTAGGATTTTTCAATTATTTCAAGAATTAAGGTTTGCAAAGGTCGTTATATCTTGCTGGAGCTCCAAAACCAACCTGTTAGTCTGTTACTCAGGAAAACAAACGGGGTATCTTGCTAGTTGAATCCCATGAACAACCAACAAGTATATTCATATCATTAAGTTACTAAGGAGTAACAGTTGAACTTTGGCAATGGATAGGTACGAATTTTATTCTTTCATGGGCATTGATAGTTGTGTAGTGGTACCTATATTTTGACATATAGCAATCCTGTTTTCTGCACCGTTAACGTCTATGAAGCCTGTGTAAACACTGGTATGGTGTCTATAAAATCTCTGTACCTAAGGATTGGTTACTCTGTTGTGTACTTTCATTGTGAGAGAGACCCAAAAAGTTGCCTTGGTGATATTGGTCACTACCAACAAAAGAGAAGCTGCAAGGGCTATATTGATCAACTGTAAACTGTCGAAGATTATTTCTTTTTGTGGCCATGTGCAGAAAAGATCATGCATGCAGTCTGTTGGAACCACATATATTACACTCCGTCCAGATTTAATTTGATCATTTCATTGTAGCATGATGATTATGTCTCTCTGTCTCACCATTGGTCATCAGCATTTGGAAAACACAACTTTTCTGTAATGTGAAATATGAAGTGTGCGATGATGGGCTTATTATTTTATTGTACAGATAGCATTGTTTGTTTCATCCAGTGATGCCGTGCAACCTGGTTGGCTGGTGAAGTATCTAAGAGGCATTGATATCAAAGTAATTAAGGAATTGCAATCTAATCTTGTCAAGGTTTGCTCTTCATTTGAAAGTCATCGCATGTTTCGTTTTCTTGGAAGAACCCATCATTTTGACTATCTTTTACTCACGATGCATGTACAGTACTCGAGGCATTTTATCTATTCAAGTCCTGCTCAGCCCCTTGGACCAGAAGACCTTACATGGAGAATGGTAATTCCCCGTCATTCTTCTAGGCCTATTATAATTGCATAATAGAAGTGTTTTTTTTTTGGGTTGCCAATATGTTAGTTGAACTTTGTGAGCTCAAGACCCTGTAGTCGTAATGCCAAAGGACTTGTCCTATTTTGCATTTTGCATTCATATGTTGTGTAAATATTAACCTCAGAATTCTCAGTAAGAATTACATAGTACTCCCTCCGTTCCAAAATATAAGACGTTTTAGGTTTGTGAAGAAAACGAATCTAGACTTATTTTAGTATGTAGATTCATTCCAAAATTGAATGAATCTACATACTAAAATAAGTCTAGATTCGTTTTCTTCACAAACCTAAAACGTCTTATATTTTGGAACGGAGGGAGTATATCTTTTTTGAGATTGAAATTCATAGTCTTCACTATAACGTTTTATCCGTTCCATGCCTGTAATGCAGATTGCTGGTAAGCTGGTAAGCATCAAGTTGCATATCCAGCGTTCACGGCGTGTGGTCAGAGAATCAAGGAGCGTATGTACATGCGAGTGTAGAGCTGGGAACAACACGAGGCTGCTCTGAAGTCTGAACCATTTTTCCTCCTACCCAATTACCGGAGCAGTCATTATTTAGTCGTCGTTAGCATGTATGGCTTTCGTTCTTTTGTGCGATCGACGGTAGTTTTGACCCGTCCCCTCATCCCTGTGTAGTTGGTGGTGTAACTGATATTTTACTATAGTTGGTGTAACTGATGCTACAGTTGAGATATGCGATGTGGCAAGTACTGAGACTGGCATTGCTCAAGAGTTGGAGTATTTTTATTTTTTTTGAGCGGACGGTTTCAAGTAATTGTATACGTGCAATGCCACATGTCTCGTCTATGCACACAGATTTTTCTTGGTTTGGAGGGGTTTTCCTTATCTCGTGATGTGATGCAAGATCATAGAACAATGCGGCCTGTTTTGATTTGGACAGCGTGATGGCTAGCATAATCTGGACCCGTCCCAACTCTTGCCTTTTATATTTGTAGTAGTGGATTCAATATACACACTCTGTTGCACAATATAAGAGGAAATTTGTGGAACAGAGGGAGTAACATAGAAAAGCAATATCAGAGGAAATTTGCCAATCCATTGGGTAGATTCCAACCAATTCAAACATATAATCATGGCAGGAACTTCGGAACAGTTAGCCAGCCTATTCATCTGGATATATAGTCGAGAATGTCACTTTACGCGCTTGAATTCACGATTGCCCGCAAAGAGTTTAGTTCAACTTAAGCTACTACCAAAAAATGACCTCGCAAGGTCACAACTCGCAGCAAAGTACTTGCCCCTGTGTGACAACGGGCATTGCAGTTTGCAGAGTTCGACACTAATCTACTACTACTACTACTACTGCCACCACGGCAAAGTCACGAGGCGAGCCGCTTGAGATGCTCCTACCTCCGTCAGACTTGAGCAACCTTCCCTTCTACTACTAGGCACCACCAGAACGGCCCAAAAATGACCTGCAAGCACCAACAGAGCATCCCAGGGTAAGTTCACAGAAAATACAGGTGGGCTAGTTTACAACATCAGAAACTATATGCATAAGTAAAGCCAATTGGAAGTTCATGGTGGACCAATTTGTTGACAGCACAATCATATGCAGGATAGGATATACATTGCAGAAAGCTAAAATGATAGGTAACCCAAGATTATCTATAGAAAGGACCAAACGATAAAATGTCTCGAGTTCCCAACAGAGAAGATGAGAATTTCTTAAGACACTACACATGAATAACATTGTTCTTGCATGCATTGCTACATGTAGCACGGCTTCAATTATAGCTGAAATGAAGCTAAAGCACACATATCCCAGCTACTATCTATCAGCACTAATTGGTTGCTTATGGAATACCAATAAGATCACTGCAAATATGCATGGCAAGCAGGGATGTCACAACACCGAAGGAATTAAATGTATGCATGATGCTCAGTACCGAGAAAATATCATTCAGGTGAAGACTGTTTTTACCTAGAGAATAGATTGGCATGTCGAGAAACAGAATGCACATCTTCCGTAATCAGCAAAAGTAGCCCCGGCAATCCGAGGATCCACAAAGGCACCTCTTAGCTCTAGGAGAACCTATACCACTAGAACCAGCTCCAATCTCACCATAGTCATAGGTCAGCTCTGTCATGGGAGGGATATGCTTCAGTGCAAAGAACATGATGTGTGGGTGACCATCATCTCCATGGTCGAACTGAACTGGCTGCCAGAAGGTGTTAGGGGCACAGCTATGGTTCATGAAACGTGAGATGTTCCCCATCTTCTTTGCACTTATCTTAATGGGCAGTGGCTCGAAAGTATCAGCTGAAATGTTTGTGCTTTGCTCCCCTATCAATTCAGGTCCATAATTCCATTTCAATGTCTTCCGGCCAGGGCACACAGTCTGAAAAAGGTAGTCATCTTCACTATCATCCAAATTAAATCTAGCATCATCAATGACCTCACCAACATACTCGCAAATAAATGAGCCAGCCCGTATAGGGTCCCACGAACGAAGACCCCAGCCTCGATTCCCTGTCCTGAAGACCTCTAAGTGAACCCTAACCCCCTTCTGGGTCACCCTGTTACGGCAGTTAACTGAACACAGGCAAGATTCACCACATTCATATATCATAGGCTTGCGGCATACAAGCAATCCTGTTGAACTATATGGTAAGTTACCTTCATTACACTGCACACAGCCACACCTGGAGTCACTAGGCTGACAAGCACCAACGCATGTACAACCCTGTAATGGTTTCAGAGAACTTAGTGGCTTCAGGTATTTGACCTCAGTAATATAGGTGAAAAGGCCTGGTCCTTTCTCACTGTCAACATCATTGACAAGACACACTGGGAGATTCTCAGAACCAGATGATAGATCAGGGTGTAGAACTTTGCCTCTAGTGCCTGGATTCTCTACCCATTTACGCGACTTCTTCCAAATTGCCACTCCCTCAGGCTGTCCTGGCTCCCGCAGCAGTTTGTACTTGAAGCAATTGATTCCAGCTTTTGTTCTCTCCTTCCAGGACTCATGAATCTTATAGAGGCCATCATATATATAAACCTTCCCAGCCAAGCAACCTGGATCTTTATATCCCCGTACAACCCGGATGACATTCTTTCTCGACAGGCTCCTCTCAAGAGCAAGATTGCCCCTCTCAAGCTTCTGGTCATGCATCTCCTCATTGTTCTTGTTATTACCTCCTGAACCGCTATAGACTAGCGTGTCTATAGCATCATCCTCATTTTCATAAACACCTGCAGCAACAATACATATTGCTACAGAATCATCATCCTCATCAGCAAACTTGGCAGTCATATAATCAATTCCAGCCATGCTAGGAGCATGCAACCCAATAACGCATAGCTCCATCCTGAAGTAGAAAATATCCCCTATCTCAATTCCAGGGACAACACCGATCCTCCTCACCACGTTAGCCCTGAGATTCTTGGCCATCATGATGGCAGCAGCCTTAAGGTCTGCACGTTTGCCAGTCTCTTGTGCCTCATCTAACTGAAGATGTCTACGCCGCAGTGCCTCGAAGGTCATGAGAACCTCTTCCACAATCTCCCTGGGATTGCTGGACGAATTGGGCAACAAGGTGAACTCATTGTCAGCACCGGCCTTCCTGTTAACTGACTTATGGCGTTTGGTCTTCGGGCCATTATTGCTGCCACTGCCTGAACCATCACCCATCTTATATCCACTTAGGTGGGATGGCCTCTTGATCGCCCGCCCAGATGCAGATGTCTGGTTGCCAGCGTAATGCTCATCATCGTCGTCGTCGTCCAATGATATAACAGTTGGCGTGTTTGGCCTGTAAGCTGCTATAGGGGTGGCGTCAATCGGCATGTTAACACTGGAGCCTGCATTTGAAGTCCAATTGCCAGCAGTCTGGCCTCCATTACCAGCAGACTGACGGGCAAAAGCAGTAGCTGGCGGTGTCGCCTTGTAAGTTGAGATAGGGGTGGCGTCGATTGGCATGTCAGCACTGACGCCTGCATTTGAAGTCCCGTTAGCAGCAGTCTGTCCTCCATTAGCAGCAGAATGACCACCAAAGGCAGCAGACTGGCGTCCATTAGCAGCAGACTGACCACCAAAGGCAGTAGCCTGGCCTCTAGCGCCATCCTGACCACCAGATGAAGCAGGGTGCCCTCCAGCAGCACCTTGACCTCCGAAAGTAGCAAATGACCTGAGCCCAGGATGGTTCAGGCCACCAAATGCCCCAGGAAACTGGCCAGCTGAAGTGACAAATACCAAGGGCGGGGTGGACGGCTGGTTGAACGTATTGACCCCCAGCGGCGCGGGGAACATCGGCGCCAAGGTCCTGAGGGGCTTGATGTCCAGGACATCCTGATCAGGCGTAGGCATGAAATTCGTCATCGCGACCCCTAGAAGGTGGACCCCTGCATCAAACAAGCAGAGTCAGTGTCCGTGGCTTGCCCTAGCCGTGCGGAAAAATGTAAAGTCTCATTTTTTACGCGGCCTCAGAAACCACAATGGTTCAAAACGGAAGATTCAAACCAATCCAAGAGGAGAACCCCAAAGGCAATGGTAGAAAACACGATTCTGCAGTAATAAAGATGGTAATCGCTGGCTAAAGCAAGCACCAATCGAACTACCCGAGCCGAGGAAACCCTAGGACGCGCCCTCCCCTGACCAGGAAGCCCCAATCCGGCCGCCAGCCAGGTTCAATCGAAAGAGATCCCTCAAAAATGGGGTTTTGCGAGTTGGGGGCGGAGAGATTCCCCACGAACCAGCGGGAGACTCAAAAAAAAACAAGAAGTATGAGGAGCTTCGCTCTCCGCGTGCAGAAGGCCTCACCTTGGCGAGTATCCGGAGCTCTGCTGCGCAGATTCTACGAGACGGGGGCATCCATGGGCGGCGGCCGGCGGGAGGCGGACAGTGGCTGTTCTAATTTCGGAGGAGGGGAAACGGGGAAATTGGGTGGGGACTGCGGTCTCTGGACTGCGGGTGGGGAGTTTTCAATGGTACTACTGTGAATGGCCGAGCCACCGTGGGTTGCCAGCAGTTCGTTCTCCTCCGTTGGATCGAAGAACCGACGCCCAGATGTGATGTTATCGAACACGGAACGTCTGAACGCGGTTCTCGCGTGTGCGTGTCTTTCTGGGAGAAGTCCGTCTGTGTCTGGCGATTCGTCTACTCCATGGCCGAATGGTGAATGGTGCCATGCCTTTACTCTGACAGTACTGTATTTTCTCGTGGATACATTTGTCCCTCGAAATTACTTCACGTACAGCAAAAGCTTCCATTTTATGTTCATTCTAAGAAAAAAGCTTCAACTTATGTTACAATTTCTTTTATCTCACTATAAACACAAGGTCATCTCCAGCCGCGCCGACCCAAACAGAACAAGGTCTTCCGTTTTGGTCGGACCGGGCAAGAGGACAGCCGAAACCAAGCCTAGGGACGTGACCCAAACGGACCGACCTGTTCAAATCAACCCGCTGGTTTGGCCTGATGCGCCACGAGTCTCTTGCGTGTCCTCTTGCGCGGGCCGGGCTGGCAGTGACCCCGTATGCTGGCCTTCTGGCCTGGCCATCAGTGTCGCGGTTTGACCATTGCGACGATGGTTGCTTGGACACCTAGGCCGGCATGAATGTTGGCTGGTGGGCTCATGTGCCGACATCAAAGTTACCGCCGCGCGATATAGATGGGTATGGCTTCTTAAGAAGGACCGTGGACATCCCAATCTTCCCACCACCAGCATCATTGCTACTTCGAGGCAAGTTTGCCCTCCCACATGTCATCCCGGTGGAAAAAGTCGATGAAGAATGACCACGAGGTCGGGTCTCTTTGGGTCGGCATCGTCGCCCATCATCATCGCCACCACCGTCGTGCGTCTCTCGCGCGCCGCTTCCACCGCTGTCACCGCCATGCACGGACAATTTCTTTGTTTCGGCGCGACATGCTATGTCTACGCCACGAGCGTATCCTTGGAGGAGTCGGGGCAACCGTGACCACTGGTACGTGCCCATGGAGGAGGCGAGCTGGCGATAGGAACACGGGCAGGCCCGCGACTACCACGTCGTCAACCTTCCAAGCATCTGGCACCTCAATAGGATAAGGGGGTCAATGCCGCTCTTCCACCGGAAAGGCCACTAATCGACATCGAGATCCAGCACTGCCTCCATCTCCTGTAGCATCTTCAGAACAACCGCCCATAACGCTTCCGTGCGCCACTCTCGGTGGCGTTCCTAGAGCGGGAGCATGAGGCGCAGCGGGTTCCTTGGAAATTTCCGAACAAATGTGGAGCATGGCCATCTATCTACGTTCAATGAGGAAATCGACGACAACGTCATCGACAAGATGGATTGGGAGCCCTCGCCACCATCGGGATATGACGACATTCCTAGCGAGGAGACTCGTAACGACATGGCTGATTACGAGGGCCATCGAGCCTACCTAGCCCACATCATGCCAATGGACCTAGACCCAGAGGTGGTCTTCCGCTTCGCTGTCGAGGCCCCCAATCGAGGAGGAGGCGTGTTGGGACCATAGTTTTTTAAACCGGACCGGTTCACTGGTTAAACCGGAAAAAACTGGAACCCGAGGCCTTAAAGGTTTTTTAAGCGCACTGGACCGGCCAACTAACGAACCAGGAAAAACTAGACAAAAAGCGATCGAACCAGTGATTTAGTGAAAAAACGGTCGGCGGTCCGACCAATAGAAAACCATCCATAGAAGAAAATACCCCGCAAAGATCAGGATTCGATCCGAAAACCTCTCAGCTCGCGCCATGAAAGGTTTCCCAGGGCTAGCCAACTGGTCCAACCAATGTTTGTGTTAAAATACTTCACGTATACTCTAAATATATTTCTCTTTTCTAACATATTAATACCTTTTCCTCTATATTTTTTCCTTAATAAACCAGCACTGAACCGGTTTGAATCGGTGGTCCAACCAGTGAACCGTGGACTACAGACCTCACTGGTTCGGTCGCCGGTCCGTTTTTTTAAACTATGGCTAGGACGGGCTGGCCACAGCGATGGCTGCGCAGTAGGCCCCTTAGTGCCGCCTTCGCATCCGGCTCTAGGGCATTGGCCTGCGTGGCCTGACCAGGTTTCCCTTCCCCATTTGGCCATGGACGCCTCCGTAGTTCATTGACCTCTCCTAGGAAGAGGACCAGTAGGCATCGCCGGCGCCGGTGCATAGCCTTGGGTTTAGGCCAAGGTAGGGTTTTCTATGTCTTTTTCTTTTTTTTTCTGTATGTAAATTAAGTTGTTTTAATAAAATATTTGGAAGAAACAAAAATATGGGTGGGGCCGCTGAGAGCACCCGACCCAACCGTACACGGCCGAAAAATCTGTCCATGGACCGATCCTTATGGACTAATCCGGGCTCGTTTCATGTCCGAAATAGGTTGGCACCGCGTGGTGGCTAAAATGGTTTAAGTATTTTTTTTATTAAACCGAGTGCTTAAGTATATTAGGGCATGTACAATGCTAGAGAAGACATGTCTTCTCTCTTAGCTATCCACATCATTAAGAAAAGACACTATACTATATAAGTTATACAATGCATTCTTTCTTATTGTCATCTCTAGCAATTAATGAGAATTAACTATTTTTAGTAAGAATTGTTTTTCTAAGGAAAAACATATGCTATAGTGAAGAAAATAGGATTCTCTTATTTTTAAGAGATGATAATCTTCTCTTTTTTATTTTTCTCACCTCCAACTAAGCAAAAATCCAATATGACAACCATAAGTAAAGATTGACGTCGCCGTATTGTACATGACCTTATACATTTGTTCTGCACATATTATAGACCATCATTGTTTCTTTATCACAGGGATGGCGATCATAGGATGGCGATCAATGATACTCGACCGATTTACAGCACCCTAGAAGATTCTTATTACTGATGCAAAAAAAAAAAAATCTTTCTTGTTGATCCTTCTCTCCCTGTTGATATCTTGCAACATCTTTGTGATTGTACAGCACCCAACCAACAGATTGAGTAAAATCATTTGTTTTTGGTTTGTTGTAGGATTTAGCAAGTCATGGATCCTTGAAATCCTGCATGCTACAAGGAGATCCCAACTTGTCCTTAGAAGCTTAACGCTCATCAATATTGATACAGAAAGTACTGGTGTTCATGCCTAGTCAAAACTGGATTTTATTTGTCCGTGTACGTGATATATTATCATGTTGTCACACCAAATGCCTTCAGATTTTAAACTTAAGCAAAGGGAAGCCATCTGAAGATGGAACTCACTGAGACATTTCAATTGGTTTGAACTGAATAACCAAGTCTGTTATAAGTTACAACATCTGCTAGTAGTTCTTCTGAATCCAGCTATGGATCTGAATGGAAGAACAGTTTATATTTCTAAACTTCAGGTCCGTTACTACAAGAAAACCAGAATGGTGTAAAAAAAATCTAGATATAATTCCTTCTTCATGGATAATCTAAGCAAAAGTGAATGATTGAAATACATCAGATTTTGTGCCAAAATACTACAACAACAAAATTCAAGCATCACCAATTAATCATTTACTCTATGACTAAACGCAAATAAGATAATTGGCCAAAACGAACAGATACATAAATTTCTCGATTACATGCAAATTACAAAATAAGTGAAAGAGAAAATTTGATATCTGGCAACATAGAAATTTGGCTGACTGACTCCTAAAATGTGTATCGTTTCTTGCACGAAATTAGCTAATCAGGAAAGAATGGACTTCTAAGATCAATGCAATTTTCCTTTAATTAACTTCATGATCTCTGCAAGAACTTGGCTAAAGGAAACCAAACCTGCAAGGAGTCGGTACAAAAAATAGTAGTACTACAGTTCTTGGAAATGTTCAGCATTTGACTTAGCTGTAAGATACATTCAATTTAACAAGAAGCTACAAATGATTTATGCTGAGTTAAAGTTGGGCTGCACAGAGGTATCTAATATCTTGGGGAAAAAGCCAGAATAAGTTAATACTCGTTAGCTTGATTAAAATGTGAATGCAAAGTGAGGTTATGTCTGCTTTTGTTTATTCAGAAAGCAGAAAAAACAAGTTGTTGAAAATTTTAACCTCGCACTGGAATGATTAGTCATGGATACATTGTCCATTTTAATATTGAACTTGTTACACAAGTACATGTTTTTCCTACTGAAACCTAAATACATTTCAATTAATTCATAATGAAATAGATGGATGAGGAGAACTAGTAAATGGCCAGTTTGAAAAACATGCAAACAACCATGGCATGGCACATGTTTAACATATAATAAGATGATGAAATAGAAAATACCATTACTTTGAGGTTATGTGTCTTACTTAGCAGGCCAACTGTAATTCATTCAACCGCCAAAAGAGAAACTTGTTCGAAAAAAGGAGAACAATAGCTTGCCCCTAGTAGACATCTAAAAAGTGTGTTAGCAAGTGTTATGAGTTACAACACATGTAACCATCAAAAAATATGTGTAAACCGTACGTTATGGGGAAAAAACATCATGCTGAGACAATGTTTTGGTTTCAAAGGTGTTGTTCAATTCTTTAGGCACAATTGATTCCCCAAACTTTACGGCGTGCTTTCAACAGTTCACTCTGAAAAACAGTGGCATTAAGCTAGGTCCATTGTGTTGTGTTGGTCGTGTAACTAGATAAAATGCCTAAACAGTAATGTTAACATGGTTTCTGCATCAAAATTTACCATGATATAATTGCAAGCAACAAAAGCCACATCCCATTTGCCTGATAACTTTGACCGACATTTCTAGAGGATGGCAGACAACATATGTTGTTTGAGTGTGAATGAGTAATTGTGCCTGCACCACAAATTGTTTTTCAGTCTTTGGTGTCCAAATTTATGTTATCAGCGGCTCAGGCAACAACAATTCCAATGCCAGTGTATGTGCCTTCGTAATTACAAAGCTATGTACGGGAAGATCAGCATGACATAATACAACACATATAGCTCGAGTAAAAGAAAAAACGAAAAACAAACCCTCTAAGCATAATATAAGTAGCACACTAACAGGTTTGCTATGTTGCTGTAAGTTATTCTTTCAGGTCAATCCTATATATCTGATAATTTGAAATCCATCTATAAGAGAGGACTGCTTTACCTTTGATAAGTATGATATTTATTAGATAAAAATGAATCACCAAATTTCAGAGTTAAGGAAACAATGGCAAAACAGAAGGGCAGTGCAACTCACCAGGCTAAACAGGTGACACAGGAATACCTGATATTGCCTTCCTGGTGAAACAGGAGGTAGCTGTCCTTCATAACGTGCAGAGCTATTGAGGTGGTACAGTTCAACACTAACAGAGCATCGACATCTGAGTCAATAACAAATTAAGCATAGCCTCATCTGCACTCAAGGCAGCGGGCACCATTGAAGAACATTGTAGGATGCACTGCCATTCCTTTAGCACAATGTAATTCATAAAATGAAAAGGAGGTAATGCCTCCTGTTACAGATCACAAAGAGAGTTATACATGTTGTTTACATTAGACTTGTAGCTGCATGTCATAACCTCTGCTAACATTCGTTATCTAGTGTTTCTGATGCAAATATGCATTACTGCGTCACATCCTTGCGCATATTCAAGCGCTTAACAATTGCAAATTATAGCTGATCTTCTAAGTTAAATTTATATTTCCACAAAGCAAAAAAAAAAAATGGCTGGGTTTGCCAACTGGATGCCAGAAGTAATTTCAATGTAAATCTATTCGCTCAAGTGCCTCTCGCCCTCTCGTATGCCAACCATGAAGCTCGAATTTATAGACAACCAAACAGACAATGTAAAGCTGAAATTTACAGATAAGAAAAGAACAGGTCACTCCAAAATGTTGAAATTTACATGACTATTTACACGATCTCAACCTAAATTTGACGACCAACCTGGCACAGACACCAGCTCCGAAATCTATAGCTGTAGTTCATGCATGCAACTTCTGGTGCAAATATGCATGACTGCATCAGGCCCATGCCCATATTCAAGCGATTAACAGTTGCAAATTATAGCTGATCTTCTATGTTAAATTTTTATTTCCCCAAAGAAAAAAAAAGGCCGAGTTTGCAACCTATATGACATAAGTAATTTGAATGGCAAAACAGAAGGGCAATACAACTCACCAGGCTAAAGAGGTGACACAAGCAACCTGATATTGCCTTCCTGGCAAAACAGGAGGTAGCTGTCCTTCATAAGATGAAGGTTATTGAGGTTTCAACGCCAACAGAAGCATGGACATCTGAATCAATAACAATTTCAGCATCCTCCTCTGTACTCCAGGAAGTGGGTGCCATGAAAAAACATCGTAGGATGGGCACTGCCATTCCTTTAGCACAATGTAATTCATAAAATGAAAAGGAGGCAAGGCCTCCTATTACAGATCACAAAGAGAGTTATACATGTTATTTACATTAGACTTGTAGCCGCAAGAACGTGCTCGTAAGTCATAAACTCTGATTACATTCGTTATGTAGTGTTTCTGGTGCAAATATGCATGACTGCGTCACACCCATGCCCATATACAAGAGATTAATAATTGCAAAATATAGCTGATCTTGTAAGTTAAATTTATATTTCCCCAAAGCAAAAAACAATGGTTGGGTTTGCAAACTATATGACACAAGTGCCTCTCGTATGTCAACCATGAAGTTCAAATTTATCCACAACCAACGAAGCTGAAATTTATAGACAACAAAAGAACAGGTCACTCCAAGTTGTTAGCCGAAATTTACATGACTGTTTACACGATCCCAACCTAAATTCGACGACCAATCTGGCCCAGGACCAGCTCCGGAATCTAAAACCACAAGCCAATGAAATCATCCTCATCTAAGAAAGAATTGTGCACCACCTCTCAACCAAATTCTCGCAACGAGACCATCCTCATTTCTCAAGTAAAGAATCGCGAAAATGTGTAATTTTACAGATGGGGGAACAAGTCAGATCGGATTACGGGGAAGAGGGGCCCCGCGCGCGTTAGAGGAAGCCGAAGAGGAGGGCGGCGCCGAGCACGAAGAGCCAGACGATGTGGACGAGCAGGAGCGCCTGTCCTGAGACGGGGGCGGAGCCGGCCCCGACCTCGCAGTAGCCGCGGCGCGCCACCGTGGCGCCGGCGCACGCGGCCTCGGGGCAGCCGCACCAGTAGGTGGTCCCGTCGGCGCCGCAGACCGGGTCCGGGCGGAAGCAGCGCACCGGGCAGAGCGCGACCTCGGCGGCCCCGTCCGACGCGGCGGCGGCGGCGGCGTCGAGGGGAGCCGCGCAGGGCTCGGCGTCGGCGTCGGAGGCGGCTAGGGTTGGGGAGGAGATGAGGAGCGCGAGGGCGGCGAGGAGGAGGAGGAAGCGGGCGGTCGGGGTGGAGGGCGACATGGCGGCGTCGCCGGCGTCCACCCGGCGGCCGGCCTAGCCTTTTCTGCGGGAGGGGAGATGCGGCGGTGGAGGCTGGGTCCGTCGGCGGTTTACGGGCGCCGATTAGCTTTTTGTTTGTTCGGGTTGGCGTGGCGACGCGTTCCGGTGGGTGCGTCTGGTTGGACTATGCTCTCCAGCTGGGTCGGGTTGGCACCTTTTGATTTCTTCCTCATTTGGACGGAGAGGGAGAGCAGAGACGAGGAGGAAAAGTACGTGGAGTTGGCCGCCTGGCCTTGTCCTGGTTTTTTACCGAGTCCACACGTTTCGGTCACGTCCAGGAATAGCATATTCGACACGTTTCGGTCGTTTCTACATTCTCAAGCCGTGTTTCCGTGCTTCGCGGGGAAGAGTTAAATTCTGCCCATTTTTAGAGTTTAAACCTAGGCCACGGTTCCTAAAAAAAACCTAGGCCATGGCTACTAGAGCGCATGATGTTTCACATAAAAGCGTGTTTGTTAGCATGCAGCCGATAGTGCTAAGATGGGCAGTGCCAGCTTGAAACAACCTCTGGGGTCAGATTGTGTATCCGTTTTGGTAATCTTCATATCATTTTTGTGCATGAGTAGTGTATAAGATCCGGGAGGATCTAGCCAACTGCTACGGATCAATCGAAGGATTTAGGATGTATTGAGTTCGTTCCTCCCGTCCACCCCCGAGCGAGTTCGTACATACGGCACTGCCGTCCGGTTCCTAGCCGAGTCTTCCAGAAGATACGCCCTCCCCAATATAAGGAAGGAAGGTCACTACTCTATTACAAGGGCTTCAACGGCCCAGGTCATGGCCCATGAGCCATCCAGGAAGCTTCCTAATCCTTTTGGGCCGCGCCGTCGGAGTCTCAGGCTTCTCTCCAGTGCTGCTGCTTGTAGTGGTTACCTCCTGGTGCACCGGGTTGTTGACAATCCCCCTTTCTTGAAAATCTGCTTGACCCCAAGCAGATGCTCGAGGAAATTGTTGCTTCAAAGTCTCCAAGTCTTCCCATGTAGCGAGCGATTCCGGGCACCCACTCCATTGTACAAGGACTTGTACAACAGTGTGAAGATCTTGCTGGCGTAGGGTGGAATCGAGCCGAGCCGAGCCGGCTCGTGGCTCGGCTCGGCCAGGCTTGCAAAATTCGAGCCGAGCCAAGGCTCGGCTTGGTACTACAAAAATGGTAAATAGCAGGCTCGTGGCTCGGCTCGGCGAGCTCGTGGCTCGCTCGAGTGGCTCGTCGAGCCGGCCGACCTAACCACGCGCACCGCTTCCTTCTTCAATCGACCCCCACCCCGCAGGCCCGCACACCCCGTGTACTCGTCTCTGCCCTCTGGCGACTGGCGCCTGGCGGCGCACGACGACGCCGGCACTCTGCCTCCTCCAGCCACCGCCGCCCCCCCCCCCCCCCGCCACTGCCCATTGACGCCGGGTATGATCCTCCATGGCGCCCTCCGACACCTCCCGGACTGAACCACGCCGCCTCGCCCATCTAGGGTTAGCGGGAGACCACCGCTCGCCGGCCCTCCGCCGCCGCCGACCATCGGCCGCCCTGCACCTTGTCCTCTCCTCCAGACCTCCACCGACAACCCTCCTGCAAGCTGCACATCCAGATCAAGGTCAGTGCATCCCCATTGATCTATTTCTTCAGATAGAAGTGTACTTGCTGTAACAATACAATGGATTAATCATTAATAAGTAGTTTCACTATAGCCTACTTGTTGTTGCTCACTGCAACAATACAATGGATGCTCAATGTAACAACCAACCTAGTGCTATTATTCTCTATAATTCCTATAAACTGATTGTATATATGTCACTGTATGACTTTGAGCATCAAGAGAAGTCATAATAAACTAGTAAACATGTACATCAACGTGTATGACTTTAAATAATTTTCTGGACGTTTTGATTAGCCCCTAGTAGCCTACTTGCTGAACGTTTTGGTACCAATCTATTATATAAGTATGGGGTCATGCTTGCTGGTTGTTTTTTACAATGTGATAATTTCTATTTATGTAATGGAAAATATATTACTTGCTAGTCCTTTATATAATATGAAGATTTATTTTTGTCCTTGTGATGTGCAGATTCAACATAGATATTTATGAGTGGCAAGAGATGGCAGCGATGCACCAAGGATAGAGGGAGATGAAATGATGGACCGATGATTCTTTTGTGATTAACGTTTATGTTTAGATTTGTCTTTCCATGGACCGATTGACGTGTTATATTTGTTGAACTATGTTGTTGTGTTGGACTATGTTCCTATGTTAGATTTGTCATATATGCCCCTGTCTATAGGACTAAGTGGTCTATTTGTCTTGTGAAAACACTGAAACTTGTGTCATAATGCTACTGGTATGATTATTGCTACTTTATGAAACTTGCTAGACTATTTTTTTGATGTATTAATGATCAACTATTGTTTATAAACTGTGACTTATTGCAATTTTAGGCAAAGTTATGGCAATTTTTTTAATTGCATCGAGCCTTTGAGCCGACTTGCGAGCTTTACCGAGCAGGCTTGTCGAGCCTCGAGCCTTAATCGCAAGGTCTAGGCTTGGCTTGTCCATTCTGCAAGCCGAGCCGAGCCTTATCGAGTCCGAGCCGAGCCTCGAGCCTCGAGCTATAAGTCCACCCCTATGCTGGCGCACCCGACGTTGAAGAATACGAACAGGAACCTGAAACAAGGCATCAGGCGAAGGCAACTCGGGCATTAACTGACTAGCAGGACCAACAAATGGCTTAAGTTGGGACACGTGAAAAACAGGATGAACTCGACTGGACCTGAGGAAGGTCCAATCTGTAAGCTACTGCACCGATGCGCTCCAGCACTCTGTAAGGCCCAAAAAAATTGAAAGCCAATTTATGATTAGCACGGCGCACCACTGAAGTTTGCATGTAAGGCTGTAGCTTCAGAAAAACCACATCACCAACTGCAAATGTTCGCTCAAAACGTGTTTTATCAGCTTGATGCTTCATCCTCTGCTACATTCGTAAGAGGTGCTGTCTGACAGACGCCATGATCAATGTGCGCTCATTGAGCCAAGCTTGGATATCAAGGGGTGCCACTGTATCTGTAGCTGTAATTCCAAAGTAACGGGGCTGCCAGCCATAAACCACTTCAAAGGGTGACTTGCCAAGTGAGGAATGCCAGTTAGTATTGTACCAAAGCTCACAGAGAGATAGCCACTTAGACCAATGTTGCGGATGTGCGCTAATGAAAAAACGCAAGTAGCACTCAATTGATTGGTTCACACGTTCTGTCTGACCGTCCGTCTCTGGGTGATTAGCCGTGCTCATACGCAGTTGGGTGCCAGTAGCTTTGAAGATAGTTTGCCAAAATTGACTGGTAAACACCGGATCTCGATCAGAGACCAGGGATAATGGCAGGCTGTGCAACTTATAAACATTGTCAATAAACACTTCAGCAACCTTGGCAGCTGTGTAGGGATGCTTCAAGGGTATGAAATGGGCGTACTTGGACAGCTTATCAACTACCACTAGAATGCAATTATATTGACAAAAAGGAGGCAAACCTTCGATAAAATCCATTGTAGCCATCTCCCATGGCGTGGAAGGTACAAGCAGGGGTTGAAGTAATCCCGCTGGAAGAGTGCGTTCCGGCTTGGCCTGCTGGCAAGTACAACAACTCTGGACAAACTTCCTGATGGCTGATTTCATTCCCTGCCACTTAAATAAGGACACTAGCCGCCTGTAAGTAACTGGAAATCCCGAATGCCCCCCCACAGGACTATGATGGAATGCTGAAATCACAGTTTGTTGCACATCAGCATTCTGGCCCACTAAGATACGACCCTGATAGCGGAGTAGACCCGCAGATAAAGTGTAAGGAGGCACTGCCTGGGGATCCACAACCAACTTTTGCAAGAGCTGTTGCGCGCGTTCGTCGGTTGTATAGCTGTCAGCAATCATCTCCAGCCAAGGTGCCTGTACAAGCGTCGTGACCGCCATGAGGGGAGAAACGTCAGCTGGCTTGCGTGACAATGCATCAGCGGCGCCATTAAGGATCCCTTTCTTGTACTGGATAACATACTGAAGACCCATGAGTTCGTGAGTGCGCGCTGCTGCCACTCAGTATGCAAGCGCTGATCAGCCAAGTGCGTTAGGCTCTTATGATCAGTCCTGATGATGAATTCCCCTAGTTGAAGGTACGAGCGCCACTGTTGAACAGCTAAAAGGATGGCCAGATATTCCTTCTCATAAACAGATAAACTCCTATTCTTCGGACCCAAAGCTCTGCTAACAAACGCCAAAGGATGCCCTTTCTGCGAAAGAACCGCGCCAATACCAACATCGCACGCATCAGTTTCCACCACAAAAGGAATTGAAAAATCCGGCAGAGCCAAGACTGGAGCTGTAGATAAAGCATCCTTCAAAACAAGAAAGGCAGTCTCATGGTCTGCAGTCCATATGAACAGAGATCCTTTTTTCAACAATGATGTAAGAGGGCGGCTGATGATCGCATAATGACGGATGAATTTGCGGTAATAGCCGCTAAGACCAAGGAAACCCTTCAATTCCTTCAAGGTCACAGGCCTTGGCCAATTTTTCACAGAAGCTATCTTGGTTTCATCAGTCGACACACCATCAGGAGAAATAACGTGCCCTAGGTATGCAATCTTCTGTTGTGCAAATGCACACTTGGACAGCTTAACCTGCCATTGGTCCCTCTGGAGCATAGACAGGACTGTCTGCAAGTGAACTAAATGATCCTCATAACTGTTGCTGTAAATCAAGATATCATCGAAAAAGACCAGAGCAAATTTTCTCAAAACAGGGGCAAGAGAGGCATTCATGGCGTATTGGAAGGTCGCCGGAGCACCTGTTAGGCCAAATGCCATAACTCGGAACTCAAAGTGCCCGTTGTGAGTTTGGAATGCTGTTTTGTACTCCTCGCAGATGCCAAACGAATTTGATGATACCCAGCTCGTAAATCGAGCTTAGAAAACCAATTGGACCCAGCAAGTTTGTCAAGCAATTCATCGATAACCGGTAGTGGATACTTTCCTTTGACTGTGAGCGCATTCAAATGACGATAATCAACCACAAGCCGCCATTGTTTTTCTTCAGGTTCACCCTTCTGGACCATGATCACTGGAGATGCAAAGGCACTGTTGCTATGCGTAATAACACCCTGCGACAGCATTTCCTGAATCTGTCTCTCCAATTCATTCTTGAGCTCTGGGGCAAGACGATAGGGTCGCATCGAAACAGGTCTAGCCCCATGAACCAAAGGAATATGATGATCGTATTGGCGGCGAGGCGGTAAACCAGATGGGGCCTCAAAAACTGACTAAAATTTGTCCAATAATTGCTGAATTTCCACCGTAGTGGCCTCCTGTTCCTTGCCCACAGGTTGCACTAAGTGTAACTGAATAAGAGTAGGGTTGACATCCACACTCCCTTCACCATGCAGAACCACTAACTGATCCTCGGACATCAGAGCAAGCCAGTTATGTGACCAGTGCGTGAGCATCGGGATGTGCTTAGCCAGCCAATCATGGCCGGTGATACCATCATAGCTGGATAACGGCAAGACACGGAATGTATCCTGGAACTCGTGTCCTCCCGCAGACCATGTCAATAGAGGAAAACATTCAGTAGCTTGCAAGATATCACCACCAGCTACCTGAACTCTGAGAGGTTGCTGCAAGGATTTCTTACCAGAGAACAAATGAGCTCTACCTTGATCCAAGAAACAAGAAGAACTGCCAGAATCCACCAGGAATAACAAGTGCTCTCCTTGGACCTGCACTCTTAGACGCATAGACTTCTGAGAAGAAGACGTGTGTTGAGCCGCTGCAGCCGATATCATCATCATCATCTGCCCTTGGTGCATTTCCCCTTCTTCCTCTGCTTCAAGTTCTTCAGGTTGCATGCAGTTAACCATCTCTTGAACTATATGCAAGTTGATAGACTTATTACAAGTATGATCCCTTCCCCATTTTTCACCACAGACAAAAGAGAGCCCCTTAGCACGACGATAATTTTTCAAGGTGCTCCATCTATCATCAGAAACTGATCGAGCCACCTGTTTCTTCTCCTCCGCCGTTTTGGAAACCCACTTAGCAGGTGGTGGTGGTGGAGCAGGCTGTGGAACTGGGCTGAAAGGAGAGTAATAAGTTGGTTGCTGACAGATTTGGGTGGGCACAATTCCTTCTCCCAGTTCCTAATACAAGAGAGCCATAGTGAAAGCTGAATCCAGATCAGGTGGTTGTTGAATGGCAACCAAAACTTTGACACCAGGCTGCAGTCCATCCAGAAATCGCGTCAAAAAATTCAGTGAATTTGGGTGAGAGTCATAGGCAGACAAGGTGTCCACCAAATCAGAGAACCTTTGAACATAGTCTGCTATCGTAGAAGTCTGAGAGATGTGATACAATCGCCTGAGAAGAACTTGGTATTGATTCCGCATGAAACGAGCCTAAACCGCCTTGACAAAATCAGACCAATCAGACCGAGGAAATTTGGTCAGATAAGCTTCAAGCCAAGTCTCCGCAGCACCAGAAAACTAACTGAAGCCATAGGATACCCAATTGCAAGTAGGAGTTCCCCAGCGACGAAAATATTCTTCACATATGCGCTGCCATAATTTGGGGTTGGAACCCTCAAACGATGGTAGTTCGACCCGTGGAGCAGATGCATTAGAATCTGAGTTTACCACAGCACCAAGTGAACACGAAGGAGGGGAGTTGAGAGCAGAAATTGTACCTCCTGCCGGAGGAGGCGTGTGAGGAACACATGCCATCCCCCGTGTTGGATTATTTGAGCAGTGCCCATGAGGGCCGGCAGGACGCTCCCCAGACTGCCAGTTCGGTGCCATCACCTCCCCGCATGGGGCAGGGGAAGACTTCAGACGCAAGGCGCGCTCCATCGTGGCCGAGAGTTGGGCGATCTCGCCACTAAGCTTGGACTTGGTAGCCGCCAACTCGGGTCCAAGGGCGGATTTGACCTCAGCCAACTCGGCGCCCACGTTCGCGTGTATCAGGCGGATGTCGTCATAAACCTCCCTGAACTTCTTGTTGGTGTCGTCGACGAAGGTGCGGACGGCGTCCATGATCTCCTTCTTGTGGTTGAGGAAACGCTGCTCGTAAGCCTCCTTAGTATCCGCCCGGAGCATCTCATAGAGAACCTTCGACTCCGGCGACAGATTATCCATGATCTCGGCGCGGCGGCGGCAGGCGAAGCGAGTTTGGTGTGGGTGGGCTGGAAAATCCAGATCGGAGAAAAATCTTGTGGGGGATCGGTGGGCTCTGATACCAGATGTAAGATCCGGGAGGATCTAGCCAACTGCTACGGATCAATCGAAGGATTTAGGATGTATTGAGCTCGTTCCTCCCGTCCACCCCCGAGCGAGTTCGTACATACGGCACTGTCGTCCGGTTCCTAGCCAAGTCTTCCAGAAGATACGCCTCCCCAATATAAGGAAGGAAGGTCACTACTCTATTACACGGGCTTCAACGGCCCAGGTCATGGCCCATGAGCCATCCAGGAAGCTTCCTAATCCTTTTGGGCCGCGCCGTCGGAGTCTCAAGCTTCTCTCCAGTGCTGCTGCTTGTAGTGGTTACCTCCTGGTGCACCGGGTCGTTGACAAGTAGAGAACCGTGACCTATGTGTTTGGTTGCTTTCACCGGCCCAGTGAGTACATAGACACGTCTGTTTGGTTGCTCGTAGTGAAAATGTGTGGTAACCTCTCGCATTTTAGTGGTGAGGGTACCCAACACAAACCGGTGATCACTAGCAGTTGATCACAAACAGATCAACAGAAATAGTTCATCACAAACAGATCAACTGAAGCAGTTAATCATTGGAGGGGTTATTATATATCACCTCCGATAATAGTTTCATCAAGCCTAGCTAATGGAGGAGATGTTTCATCACCTTCCAAAATATACAAGTTCGTGTTCAATCAGATCATCTGCAACATCATAGAGCTAAGGTAGGTAAGTGGTACGACTAATATTGTTGCATAGGCAAGCCCTCTTCTCAGAAGTAGTGCCTGCAAAGCCAACACCTCAGTCATTCCCTCCTCTCATGTACAAGCATGAAAGTGTACAAATGTCCTCAGATCTTGTTATCAGCAAGGTGGTCCATAGCGAGGATCAGCTGGTGGGTGGTGTCTAGATTCTTATCAACAAGAGGCTTAGGCATGAAAATGAGCTCCATCTGAGCATAGTTGTCCACGGGATTGCTAAAAACATCCAGCGAGAATGCCTGACATAAACAACAACTGTGTTAGTTAAGCAGCTTAGAAAATCATGAAACATGTAAACATTCATTCAGCAGTTCATCAAAACCTTCGAGAGCTCCATTAGCATGGAGTTCTCCATCCTGAAGAACGTGGTCTCCGGACACCATTGGACTCCGTCCAAATCATGCAGCTTGCGCACGTGCGCAAACTTCTTCTTCCACTTCCTTATATGGTTGTAAACCTGAGTTGGGGTGAGTCTTTTTCCAGTAAAGTCATGAACATCATTGCATACACACTATAGATAAATCTCTTTAAAACCATCGTCACACCTAATCCCTTTTTTGACGAACTCATAAAGCTTGTTTAGTACAAATAGGGACAAAGAAGCATCCCACTGCATTGGAGGTTGCGATGTGTACATAGGTCAGGCGGAATTGCCTTATCAATCTAAAAAATATCACACTGACAGTAGGCAAATTGGTATACTTGACCTACAGTAGTGAATAACACGCTAAGCAGTTTATCCTACAAGCAAATTGTCCTACACATGCTGACACTATGTACCAACAAGCGCAACATCACATGGTGAGAGATCTATAGAGCATGAACCTTGATGAACACACAATCTTAGACTATCTACCAACAAGCAAATCATCACATGTTGACGGATCTATTTATACCGCACATTATTTCACAGGTTACACATTCTTACACTAACTATCTAAAGGGAATATTCCCAAGAGGCAATAATAAAATGTTTATTATCTTATTTCAAGTGTATGTTAGATATTAATTTATCATGCTAGAATTGTATTAATCATAAATGTTAATACATGTGTGTTTAATAAACAGACTATAGTTCCTAGTTATGCCTCTCATTTAACTAGCTCGTTTATTAACAGATGATTAATATTTTCTGATCATGAACAATGGATGTTGTTAATAACGAGATCATGTCATTAGAAGAATGATATGGTGAACATACACACAAAGTAGGTATAGCAATAGCGATATGATCATTAAGTTTAGATTGTTATATCAAACACATACAAAGTAATTAATCAATCACTAACTCTAGATGAGTGCTTAGATGGCATCAAACGTCACACTGTAACAGGATGACTATAAAGGTATCCTTGGGTATTCTGAAAGTATTAGTAGAGATGTTGGAGATATGCCCTAGAGGCAATAATAAAAGTAGTTATTATTATATCTTTGTGTTTATGATAAATATTTATATTTATGCTATAATTGTATTAACCGAAAACATTAATACTTGTGTGATTTGTAAACACTTGTTAGAGTCCCTAGTGAAGCCTCTTTGTAACACTAGCCACGTTTATTGCACGCCTGTTCCCAGTCACGTGCGCTATCCAAAATGTTTAAAAAAAGTCAAAAACGAAAATGGAATTTAAAATCACATTCAAACTCCATTATATTTACAAGGTTCAAACAAAATTTAAATAAAAAAATAAAAAATATAAACTAATGGCCATCATGATGGCGACGACGTTACACAAGGGGTACTCGTCGAAGACACGATAGTCCTCCTCGCTGGGCTCGTCCTTGACAATGTCGATTGACCTTTCACCATCAGCGGGCTCGTCCTTGACAATGCCACTAGGACTAGTGTCATTGTTGTGTATCAGGTCGATGAGCTATCGGTTGGCATTGCGAATGGACTGCTTGATTGCCTGCTCGAGTGTCCCCTACTAGGCGTGGTGACCATTCACAATGTTCGTCCATGCTGTGGAAAATCCCAGCATGTCCGCGGGTTGTCGGTGGTCGCCATGAGTTGCTGATGGCGGAGGCAGACGACCAACACAGACTCATCCTCCTCCGGATTTGACTTGGGTAGGTGAGGCTCGCTGATGACGAGTTCCCGTGTGATCCAGGTAAAATGCATACATGAAATTTATAGTTTGTTGCTATGAATTCTCATATATTTGCTACATATATGATGTTATATTCGTGTTTTACATTGATTTCTAGGGAGTTACCAGTGATCCCTTTATTTTGTTTATAATTCTACAGGATATGAAATGTCTATTTTGTGTATTTTTGCCTTCTAGGGACCTAAACAAAGTCAAATGGAGATGGACTTTCGGGAGCATCACTATTTCATTAAGAGAAACACCAGGAGTAGTTGGACCTCACCAGATGAGCCAGGAGGGCCAAAAGAGCCTTGGTGGCGCGCCTAGTAAGGGTGGGCGCGCCACCCAAGCCCTTTTGCTCCTCGACCGTCGATTCACTTTGATCTTTCGCCCATCGCCTTCGTATGACCTAAAAACCACTATAAAAAAGGGGCCCTCGGGAGTTCCTAGAGAGAGGCGCCACAGAAACACCGAAACACCGAAACACCAAAATAGAGCTAGAACCAACAAAGATTGGAGGGGAAAACTCCATCGGAGGCGCCGTCTAAGGGATATCTACCTTCTCCAATGTCTCCACCATCATCACCATGATGAAGAGAGAATAGTCCACCTCTGGACTATAGGTTTGTGGTAGTATCTTGATCTATCCCTCTCTCTTGTTCTTCATAAATCTAGTACCATATGAGCTGTTGAACATGATTATGGTCATATTTAGTAATTCCTATCTGATGGATCTTTATTCTATTATTTTGTATATGATATTAGAATATATTATGTGTAAGATGTATTGATAGATGCATATCATATACCCCGTTCTTAAGTACGTGTTTTGATCCAACTTGTATGCAAGAGCATGTGTGGGGGAAGTGTGTATTATATGGAGTAGGTTGGTGGTAGTGATTGAATATTGACAACAAATTCAAGATCTACTATGGTATTTACCTTTCTTTTTCTACCCCACTAGGGATAAAGTGAATTCATGTGCTGTAATTTTCTTGTGACAGCTAGATAATCTTGTTTGGTCAAGGCAACATATTTGTGATTCAAACATCATGTCAAGATACCTAAGGCTATACTCTGTTGATTCTTGATTCAAGATTGCTTGGAGTTTTTCCTTTCTCGAGGAGTATAAAAGAGATGTGTTGCATTATATCTATGCTAGGACGTGATGCCCATATGAATTATTATCAAACACATGTAAAAGTTCCACCAATATTATGTCTTTGATGAATTGTTTGTGTCCATTGCAACCCAAAAAGAGAGTAGACAAGTGAACGCATGAACCCCCGGTCCATTTTAAACCATAAGAAACATCTTTCCAACACGAGTATTACACTTTATATTTTCTGCTATTTATTATTTTAAAATACAAAAAATACTTTCTTCACTTGCACACACACTCAAAACCCCAAAACAACTATCTTTTATTGCTATTGTATTGTTTGCCTAGTTTTTATTTGTTTACTTAATTTTATGTATTATTGTTATTTCATATTACTAATACGAAATCTTGTGCTTGACAATCACACGGTGGAGTTGGGGACACAAGACAAAATTTTGCTTTGTAGGTTGCTTTAAGAGGAGAGGAAGAATAAAGTATCTAAGCCAATTCCCCAAGAGTTCGATATAAACCCTCAAGTTTGGGAGCACAAGACAATTTCCATTGCAACTGCTAGAACACTTTCTAGCAGTGTCAACACCAACTATGTGCAAACACCTAATCTTGGGGAGGTGATACGTTGCAAACGTATCTATAATTTTTTATGCTCTATTGTTGGGGGGATGACCCCAGGTAGGGTCAAGATAAGTAAAAAGAGAAAGGAGCGTTCATGGTCAAGGCCGGATCTAGATATGATCCGGACGATTCATGTAGGAGTCAGCCGAATGAAGTCCGACTTGTACCGAGTCAGGTAGTTAAAACCTGACTCGACCGACATATGAGGTATGTCAGTATGACACTGTCACGCATCGTAAGTGCAGGTTAAGGTCAAGACGAGTCATGTGAGGCAAGGCCGGGTCAAGGGAAGCTTGTTCAAGAAGGAGGAGGCAAACCCCAAAGTCAACACTAGTCACTATCTCTCTTTGGAATATGTATGGCGCCAAGCGCTACAGACAAGAACCGGAGCAGCAGAGGAGCAGAAGAAGGTCACGGAGGTGACGGTCCTTAGGCCCGAGGATCACATGTGGTGGAGTGTCTTTGCCATCGATAGAAGGGGGACACAGAAAGATGCTCGCTGAGTTACCACTTTGGGACAAGCATATTCCACGAATATGCTTGTCCATGTCAGCCCTAGAGGGCACCATGCCACTCCTTTATAAGGAGGTACTGGGCGACTGGAGAAGGGGATCGATTCATTTTTCTCACTGGGCACTAGTTGTAGCTTCTTGTTCCTCTCGCTCATACAGCTCGAGGAGCAAGTGTAGCTCCATTGGTGTTGAATAACGATTGAGTTCTAGCATTTTGAGTGCAGAAACCACTACATCTTCCCTCCCTGGATCCCACTAGCATCCATTGGCCCCCAACTTAAGCCTACCCATGGCATTTGCCGTGCCGCCACCATGACAGTTGGCGCCCACCGTGGGGCCAGCAGCGGTGCTAGATGGAGTCAAGATCCTGACGGGAAACTTCATCGACACGGGTGAGCGTGTCATCTCCAGCTTAGTCTAGAGATTCGACATCTAGGATTATATCAGCGACAACGCTGGCAACTTCGGAGCAAGACCACCCTCGCGCAATGGCGTCTTCATCAACTTGGGTGCTCACAAGTTCTACGTCAGCGTCGACACGTCTCACGTCTACCCGCGCCGAGTCATCCTCGCGGGAGACCCTCCCCTCAGCGCTGTGACCGGTCAGCGTAACGCTCGCCCCGCAGACAGTGTTGAGGTGATGATGACGGCACCGACACTAGCAGCAGGAGCAGGAGCCGAACCTAGCAAGAACCCGGCGATGGTGGACCCGGCAGCGGCTAAGCCGGGAGACACAAAGCAGGAAGCGGTAGATCAGTCAACAGCAAAGGCACCCGTGGTGCACGAGGTAACCCCCAAGGCACCGAGAGTATGATGGCCACCTCTGGAGAGGTCGGAGAATATCTTGCAAGCAACACCTGTAGCGCCAATAGTTAACCCGGCAAATGCACAAGCATAATTAGAAGAGACTAGGTTGAGAATGTTGGAAGAAGCTAAGAAAGTATCTGCGCTGTAGGAGTCCTTTAATAGGACCTTGCGAGAATATGCTAGGGCAAACAAGCTAGATACGGATCCCATGCGAATAGATGATCTAAGGATGAAAGGGAAGAACCTCCTTAGTGATATTAATAAGGAACATGAGTCTCAGCAGGGTGATTCAGCTGACCCAGGGCTGCCGAGGTATAGTACCCCGGCAAAGAACCTCAGGGCGGCGAATGCGGCAGCCTCAGAGTTGGAGGGATTAACCGGGGAAGCCCGACAAAGGCAACAAGAAAGAGTAAATGAGCTGGTACGGATTGCGAACCAGCAGAATGAGGAGATACTCAGAGCTAACCCGACAAAGCTAGAGGGTTCGCGCATGGTTCACTCGACTAGGGCTTCCCGACGCTATCAGCTGTCACAGCATCCTCACCCGGAAATGGATTACGAAAATATAAAGCAGTAACTCGGGAAAAATAAACAAACAAATTGTTCCATATGACCCGGCAGTGGCCGGAAAAGTCAATGAAAATAAAGGCAATGGAAGCCGAGGTAACAGCGGTGAAAGAAACCCCGGCCGCGGCAATAGAGAGCATGGGAATCTCGGACGGGGGAACCCCGAGAATAATAACCCGGCTGAAGGGAGACGGTATCACCCGCAAGATCATCATCCGAGGCATGAACCTCGGCAGGGGAGAGATGCAGGACATGTTCCACATAACCCGACACATGACAGATACAATGATGGCTATTCGGAAATGGAAAATGCTGGATTTATTGGGCAAAATCACTATGGGGTGGAAGAAAGAGTTGTGTACAGAAATCTTACGTCGAATGACGCAAGATTAAAACTTGATAGGCTATATCGGTCCGAGTTATTAGAAGAGCAAGGTCCTCCTGGTCCAGTGTGTTTTGGGCCTCAGTTTATGAGTGAGCCACATGTCCCAAACTTCCAGTTGGCAAGAGGCACAAAAACATATAATGGAAGTACTAAACCACAAGATTGGTTGATTGACTATGCCACTGCAGTGAAAATAGCAGGGGGAAATTTGAGATGGGCTGTGAGATATGTGCCCCAGATGTTGGAGGGGCCGGCCAGAGTCTGGCTGAATAACTTACCTACCGGCAGTATCAATTGCTGGTTGGACTTTGAGGAGATGTTTGTCAGTAACTTCACCAGTACTTATAAGAGGCCGAATAGGCATCAACAACTGGCAATGTGAAAACATAGACCAAATGAGACTGATAGAGAATTCTTGACATGATGGTGCAACCTCAGAAACTCTTGCGAAGGAGTAATTGAATCACAAGCGATTGCTTGGTTTGCACAAGGATGCAGATATGGAAGTGTGTTGTGGCAATGGTTACAGAGAGATATGCCAACTACGTTGGAAGAGACAATCAGAATAGCCAATTCATATGCACTGGGTGATCCAACTCAACCCGAGCTTATGTTGGCAGAACACCTTGAGCAGCATGACCATTACACTCGTGATGGCACAGGATCATCCCGGCGGAATGAAAACCTAGGTAGAAGAAGAGATGACAGGCTGGATTATAGATACGGTTCGAATCAGGTTGCTGCAGTTACTCAGGACCAGCCGGGTGCAGGAAGCAATCAACACCAGAAGAACGGTCCTCAACAATGGACGCCGAGGAATGATGGGAAGAAACAATGGACCCCCGAACAAAAGAAGCAATGGCAGGAGAGGCCGAAGTACATGTTTGAGTCAATGTTGGATCAACCGTGTAAGTTTCATAGGCCTAACCCGGAAAAACCGGCCAACCACACAACTCGTCAGTGTGCTTGGATGAAGAGTGCAATGGGAAACCCGACAGCAATGCAGGCGCCACAGCAGCAACCACACCATCCGCAATAGCCACAACTTACATGAGTAAACACACAACAGTTGATGTCACCTCCACCACCTCCGAGGTATGAGAATCATGACCGGAGGGATGCAGTTCACCATGTGGTGAACCAAATCCAAGATGGCAGAGGGAACCCCGGAAATAATGGGTGCAACGAGTACAGGGAGCACCATCAGTCATACTGTGTATTTACCATAGAACAGCAAGACAGGCATAGCATACAACGCCGACACATGGAAGTAAATGCAGTTATGCGAGCAATTCTAAGGTATATGCCATGGTCAGATCAAGAGATAACTTGGGGCATTAGAGATCATCCCAAGATCATGCCCAACCCGGGGTCATATGCTTATCAATGTGAAATTTTCAAAGGTGCTGATAGATAACAGAAGTAGCATCAACATTATGTACAAGTATACGATGCATAAACTCGGCATCTCTCTGAATATGCTACAGTCAACCAAGACAACTTTCCATTGGATAGTTCGAGGACTGTCCTGCGAGCCTATTGGGAAGGTCCGAGTAGACGTCTTATTCGACACAAGGGAGAATTGCAGAGCAGAGAATTTGGAATTTGAGGTGGTGGATCTAGAAAGTTGCTATCATGCATTACTCGGACGACCGACATTGTCTAAGGTTATGACCAACAACCACATTGGTTACTTAAAGACGAAGATGCCAGGACCACAAAGGGTAATAACAATAGCCGGAGACTACAGGAAATCGATGGAATGTGCTTCAGCCAGATCAAATCTAGCCGAATCTTTGGTGGTCGCAAGGGAGAAAAATAGAATTCAGGAGGTCACAGCTTTAGCTCAGTCGGCACAACTTAACATGCCGACACTTGCTAACCCGCATGGAAGTGTGTCCTTCCAGCCGACTATGGAGACAAAGAAAATTCAAATGATCAGTTCCCAGAGCGCACCATCACCATTGGTGCCTGCCTGAATGATAAATAGGAAAGCGACCTCACCAACTTCCTCCCTGAGAATCGGGATATGTTTGCATGGTCTACACAAGATCTGCAAGGATTACCGAGGGAGTTGGCTGAGCACTCTTTGCATGTAAGGCCAGGAGCAAGGCCGGTGAGGCAACCTCTCCGCCGCTTCACCGAAGACAGGAGAAAAATCATAGGGGATGAGGTAGCTCGGCTCCTTGCAGCCGGGTTTATTATGGAAGTACTTTATCTGGATTGGCTGTCTAACCCGGTGTTGGTAGAGAAGAAAAAGGATGACCCGAACGCAGCTGTCGTTTGGCGCATGTGCATCGATTACACGAACCTTAACAAGGTGTGTCCCAAGGATCCTTTTTCTTTACCTAGGATAGACCAGGTTATTGATTCAACCGCAGGTTGTGAACTATTATCATTTGTATACGCATATTCTGTCTTCCACTAGATACCGTTAAACCCGGCTGATCAAATAAAAACTGCGTTTATCACCCCGTATGGGGCTTATTGTTATCGCACCATGCCGTTCGGCCTGCGGAATGCAGGATCCACGTACCAAAGGTGTATCAAAAGTGTTTGCATGATCAGATTGGAAAAAATGTTCAAGTATATGTTGATGATGTGGTTATAAAGACCAAAGAGAGCCATACGCTCCTAGTAGATATCCGACAGACATTCGCGAATCTGAGGAGATTCTAAATGAAGCTTAACCCGAAAAAATGCACCTTCGGTGTACCAGCCAGAAAATTACTCGGTTTCCTTGTGTCTAGCCGAGGCATAGAGGAAAATCCGACTAAAATTCGGACAGTTGAAAGGATGGAACTGCCAAAATGTCTCAATGATGTTCAGAAATTTACAAGATGCCTAGCATATTTAAGTCAGTTTGTGAGTCGGTTAGGTGAAAAAGCATTGCCTTTGTATCATTTGATGAAAAAATCTGATAAATTTACCTGGACACCTCTGGCTGATAATGCTTTTCATGAGTTAAAAAAGATGCTGGCCACAACGCCAATTTTAGCCTCGCCACTATCAAAAGAGCCCATGCCGCTCTATGTAGCAGCAACAAACCGAGTTGTGAGCGCGGTGATAGTTGTAGAGTGTGATGAGGAAGGCAAGTCGGTACAAAGGCCGGTTTATTACCTAAGCGAGGTATTGTCAGCCTCGAAGCAAAATTATCCACATTACCAGAAAATGGCTTATGGAGTGTATATGTCGGCAAAAAGCTCAAGCATTATTTTGAGGAACACCCCATAAAGGTAATTTGCGAGGCACCAATAGCCGAGATAATGAGCAACAAAGATGCAATCGGCCGAATAGCAAAATGTGCAATTGAGTTATCCCCCTATGCCCCACAATTTGATAGACGAGATGCAATCAAATCTCTGGCAGTGGACAACTTTTTTTCCGATTGGGATGATATACAATATGAACCCCCATTGCCTGATCCGGACTATTGGACGATGAATTTTGATGGATCCAAATTAAGGAATGGGCTAGGAGCAGGAATAGTATTAACCTCTTCAAAGTAGGATCAACTGAAATAAGTATTACAGATACACTTTGCTGCATCAAACAATGTAGCTGAATATGAGGCACTTGTCCATGACCTAAAGATGGCGAAAGAGATTGGCATACGTCGGATTCTATGCTTCGGAGATTCGGACCTTGTAGTGCAGCATGTATCAGGAAATTGGGACGCATTGGATGCAAACATGGCCTTATATCGGTTTCATGTACAGAAAATTAGTGGCTATTTCGACAGGTGTGAATTTCATCACATACCTCGGGCGGAAAACGACGCTGCAGATACCCTGTCAAAGCTCGGATCAACCAGACAGTCAATTCCACCTGGTATCGCCTTAGAAAACCTAAGAAAGCCATCAATCATACCTTCCCCAGAGTCCGAATCAATTCGTCTCTCATCAGATCAAAAATCTGAATGTGTCCCAATAGAAATTGATAAGGGAAATGAGCCGAGTAACCCAAGGACTGATTCAGCTAACCAGAGAGCTGATTGGGAAAATTCGGCAAACATTATGTCGGGAAAATTAATGAAATTGATGAGACAATTACCACAGGGCAGTACATGCCGGAATGGGCACAACCAATATTCCTATTCCTCAAAAATGATACCCTGCCGAATAATGAGGTCCTTGATAGGCAGATATTAAGGAGGGCAAAGGCTTACACAATAATAAATAATGAGCTTTATAAGAGTAGTATAACAAACATGCTGCAATGATGTGTTAGCCCAGCAAAAGGACAAGAGATCCTCTTGGACATACATCAAGGGGAATGTGGACACCATGCCTCATCCAGAGCCCTTGTGGCCAAAGCATTTTGACACGGATTTTATTGGCCAAGTGTGCTAAAGGAAGCAAAATAATTGGTAGCAAGGTGCAATGGTTGCCAAAGATATGCCAGCAAAATACATATACCTTCGTCCGAGTTAAAAACAATACTAATCACTTGGCCATTCTTAGTATGGTGCCTGGATATGGTAGGTCCATTTAAGCCGGCTCGCGGAGGCATGACTCACATTTTGGTCATGGTGGACAAATTCACAAAATGGATAGAGGTAAAGCCAATAAGAAAATGTGATAGGCCCACAACAGTGAAATTTATCAAAGACATCATTCTGAGATATGGATACCCACACAGTATCATTACGGACAATGGCACAAATTTTGCCGAGGGAGCCTTTGCACGCTTCTGCCAAGAAAAGCACATAAGACTTGATGTTGCTTCGGTAGCGCATCTGACATCAAATGGACAAGTGGAAAGGTCAAATGGACTTGTACTATCCAGAATAAAACCTCGGCTTGTAGAACCACTCCAAAGGTCGGCAGGTTGTCGGATTGAGGAACTCCCAGCGGTGCTATGGAGTTTAAGAACTACCCCGAATAGATCAACGGGGTACACCCCATTCTTTCTCGTATATGGGGCAGAAGCTGTGCTCCCAGCAGATATAGTGCATGATTCACCTAGAGTCACCCAGTACACAAACACTAAAGTAAATGAAATATCTCGTCAAGATGATATAGATCTATTAGAAGAAGCAAGAGAATTGGCATTGTCCAGGTCAACCATTTATCAACAAGACCTCAGACGCTACCATAGCAAGAAGGTAAATCCCTCAGTCTTCAAATGTAACATCCCAGCATTTAGGAACTAACGAAGGATAGGTTTAGGAATTTGAAATGTTACATGCATTCATCTGTGAAAATGTGGGTAAATTTTTCTCCAAATAAAAACCTAAAGTGATCAAGGTTTCTTTCATACTTTGAGATTAGGTATAGTCTTGAAGGATGATTGTTATAGACTTTGATATGATCTTTGTGGACTTATGAGTTTTGGGAAATGAAATTTGAATTTAAAACCTGAGTGTTTGAATTATAATTAAAAAGAATTTTGAATAATGTTTGAATATTTGATTCAATTAAAAGTTAACCAATAATAACCCAAACTTTATATAAAGAAAGTAATTAAGAATAAGAATCTCCATTTTATATTTTCATTCAATAAATAAGTTACAAAAAATGTAACTTATGAAAATCATCCACAATTCTTACAATAATAAATAAATAAAGAATAATATTTCTTTATTGATAATAGTACAATCTTTATTACAAAATAATAAAATAAAGATTACAAAAGGGTAGAACAAAAAATTACAAAAGAATAAATAATATTACATATGACTATTCTACAAATAAAGAAGAAAACCTAAACTAAAATCTTGAATTCCCAAGTCTGGTACCTGCAAAACAAACACAAACAATAATAACGAAAGTTAAGGTTAAAATTATATTACTCTCAGACATGTCAGTGAAGTGCACTGATCAAGGTTCATCATTGAGTAATCTTATAAAAGGGGCAAGTTTCACCAATATGAAAGAATGTATCTTTCATAATTTTAAGCCATAAGTCAAATAACATTAAGGAGGGGCAAGTTTCACCAGCAAGGTAGAAGTAACAAGATGAAAGTAACTTTCAAAAATTCTGAACATATACACATCTATGCAGCAGGCACACAAGCAGCACACACACACCAAACTGCATGGTGTGTGCCGTTAACACCACAACAGCAACACAACCGAACAAAACTGTCAACACAGCCATGGGGAAACCAATCCCCACATCATTCCTTTTCTCTTACACACCAAGCACAGCAGCCAGCAGCTAAACCAAGCACAGCAGCCAGCAGCTAAACTAAGCCAAGCTAGATCAAACCAACCAAAGCCCAGGATCACATCACTAGGATGGTGACATATGGAGGGGGGAGATCAGGTGGATAGCAAGACCAAGGTCAAGCCATCAGGATCAGGAGATGATGGGCTAGATCAAGGACAAGCCAGGAGCTGGAAATACCAGGGGAGCACCAGATCACGCTACCACAAGATCAACCACTAGCAACCACAACATCAAGTGAAAGTGGTGACTAAATAGACCATCACATGATCTATCTGTCTCATATTAGACAAACATACATGATCTGACACTTATTTAAACTCTCAGAAAGCACCCAAGTGGGGTGAATCCATCATTGAGGTTTTAAAACTTTAAAAGCAAACATCAAAGTACAAGGATCCAACTAAATCTCAGAACAACACCATTGATTTAGCTATCAAGCTATATTTCCATTCAAGAATGAATATAACTAAGATTTAACTTCTAGGCACATCTCTAGGATAAGAGTAGCACCTTAGAATTTAATCCTATGGATCTATACAAGTTATCAAGCTTACAATAATTTATTTAAGATTTGATTCAAGAAACAGTAGCTGGTACCACTACAAGAACGATCCATATGAATCAAATAGATAAAGCTTAATCCCTAAACCTCAGACCAACATCATTGGTCTTAGGGATTTAAGAAAGGAACATTTCTATTTATATTTAATGCCAAACTCATCTTAAGCTTGCACCAAACCAAATCAAGAAATAGAATCTAATCTTGTGTGCCATACAAAGATGGTGTCACAAGAACAGTTCTACACTAATCATGTTAAGCATTCAATCTTCACAGATTCAAACAAAGAACTACAAATCATTTTCCTGTCATCACAGGAGTCATAATTAAGAAAAACCCTATGTATATCTTCACTGTTTGAAACCATTTGATCTCAAACTACATCTGAATTCTTAAGCCAACAAGTGTTAATACAGTGATTTCATCACACAACACTCACTGTCATTAACCAAGTAATGACAGTGGTGAAACTATAAACCACAAGATTCCCAAGTATTGCTTCTAAAGCAACTTGATCACCTGACCACATCAAAATTAATCCATAGAATTATCTGATAAGACACTAGAACCACCACAATTCATCTTAAGCAGCAAACCATAACTAACAATCATTTAGCATGCTTAGGGACCATCAACACATGATCCCATTCATCACTATCTAATCCACAACAAGATATGAACCCTAAATGGAAAAAATCATCTTAATCAGGACAAGACAGTAACCAGAAAGGTCACTACCAACAGCTAGCATAGGATAACCTAGCACAGTGAGCTCAAGGGGAGAGGAAGCACTCACCAAAGGTCCTCGCTGGAGACTAGAAGAGGAAGCAGAGGTGGCCGACGACCATGGCGGCACGGGGAGCACCCCCAGGGGGACGCTGCGACCCATACAACGCCACAACGGCGACCATAGACACGTTTGGAGGCGAGGAGCATCACCACGACGCACGACAGCAGCAGCGACGCTAGGATCCACACCAACCCCAAACCCTAGGGTTCGGGATGGCATCGATCTGTCACAGGAGAGCTCCATGTCCAAATCCAGTTGGACAGGAGGGAAGAGCGGAGTCGACAACCTCTTCCTGCACCACGGCGGCGGCCAGGGCGGTCCACGACGGCGAGAATCGCCAGCGGTGACATCACTGACCACGGGGTCGGGGAAGGAGAAGAAGAGGGGTGAGCTCGAGAGAGGAGACAGCGAGTGAGTGGTCTGGGTGGGCCGAAAACCCTTCGGGGTTGTTGTTTTGACCATGCCTTACTGGGCCACAAGGGCCCAATAAACCCAAAAGGCCAGCCCAATTCATTTAGAATTTGTTTTAATAAATAGGAAAAGACCAAAATGCCCCTGAACTTAATTAAATTCTATGAATGGTGTTTAGGGAGATAGTCCATGTAAATGGTACAAATCCAGGCATCACTAGGTCATAGAGTCTTCGGGAACTCATCAGGGTTTTAGCCTGCCCGAAAGGGGGCTTAACAAAGGCGAGCTAGCCCGAAGGATCGTGCAGACATATGAGGTCGCGGAGAGGGCAGTGATTGGCTTGGACCAACTACTGGGCCCCACATCATGGAATTGTGGACGGGAAAGTACGCCCGGTTGTGCAACAAGGAGTTGATCTCTCATGGGAAAAGTAACGCACCTCTGTAGAGTGTAAGAATTGTAACTTGTTACTCCCTGTTTCGGGAAGGAGCTATGAACGCGGCAGGAAAGGAACTCCATGAAAGTTCTGGTCAACCTGTGAAGGCTGATGGTCATAGATTTTCATAATAAAATCAACAATTGAAGAAAGATTTACAAAATTGCATAATACCAATGAATGATAGTCCGAGGTGGTAGATAGAGCATCAAACTTCCCACATTGCATATAATGAATTTGCTGAGTAACATTGTTACTCATCCTTTCCTTTGAATCCTTGCTTAGACTCTGAGAATCCCGAAGATACTCCAATGTATGCATCCGAGAGTCAAGAGGAGGTCTTCTATGAAGAGCCCAACTTGTATGGAGCCGTAGAAGGGTAGGACTACGACATCGTCTACGGAGGAGAGTTCCAGGAGTCCAACTAATTACTATAGTTCTAGTAACCACTTGAGCCGAGCATCATGAACAATATATAGCAATAAGTTGTTGAGCTCAATTTGGAGTTTAAGTTTTAAATTTGAAACTTCCGCTGAAACACTTCTATTTTGGTTTGTAAGTTGAATCTTTTGGAAGTCTTGAACTTCCGGTATTGTAATAATAATAACGTGTGTATGTTTGTAATATGGACCCGCAATGTTTGTGTTGTACCACTCTAAGGGATGTGATATTTACGGAACGGTGTTCTATCGATGTCATGTTAACGACTATAGTGTACTACACATGCAGTGGTATGCTGGGTCACCGTAGTTGGTATCAGAGCAAATTTCTTTGACCTTAGGTTGGAAACCTAGTAAAGGGTATTACCTGTAGGAGTGTAGCAACGATAAAGAATTCTCTAAAAGTAATATAATGGGTATTCAAATGAGAATAATCCGTTATATGTTTTAGTGCGATAATTCTTTGTTATGATGCAATATATTATTTGTTACTAATCAAAACTATTTTTCTGATATATAGAGTTATGGTACCAAAGTTTCCAAAACAGACTTTGGTAAGGAAAGAGGATACTCTTGATGATTATCAAGGATCATTCACAGACCAACTTCGTCAACTTTTAAAGATCTTTAGTTGTCCAACTAGAATTCTAGTGAATACTATAACTTACCTTGATGGCCGGATGTTGTCCAAGTATCGTGTGAGTATCCAACTTCCAGAGGAGCTTGGATTATATCATGATCTACCTATAGGTGAAGGTAGGAGTCACTTAGCAGCATATCATGTTGCTGTTGTGCAGGCGATAGCTAATATCCGGGAGCATAAAGCCAAGGAGTTAGAAGGTAGCACATTTTCTGTGATACCTCATGAGACTCGGAGCCTATACCGGATCATCTTACTTTGGTTAAGAAGCATCCTAAGTTAGCTTCCAAGTTTATGGATAGATACCGAACACTCGTTGCGTCTTTTTATAAGACCCATCAAGTGATTGTCAAAGATAAAAATGACATGTTAGAGGATCTAACTGATCTAGAAAGGAGGAATCAGTTAGCATTCCAGTTGGAGAAGGAAGCAGGTAGTAGTGCAACACCTATCTTTAAGGATATACCTATAGATCTTGAATCTTTTATATCATATCCTTATTCACCAAGTCCTGGACCTATACATGATCCTACTATAGATATGAGGTATGCAGTACCACAGGGTTTAGAGGATGATTCTGACTCAGAACTTCCTATTGAGAATTTTGATGGTTGGAGAAGGGGATCATATGAAGGATCTCATGAACACCAGATGTCCACAGATGGTTCTGACAGAAATGTTGGACAATCTAGCTGGATGGGTGCAAGAATTAACCCTAGTAACAGTAGTAGAAATGCCATGTCGATAGACAATCAGGATGAAGAAGAAGATCCTAAGGAGAGAGTGTTTGAATCATCAACATCTTCTCAAAACACAGGGAATATACATTATCAGTGTTTAACTATCTTTCCCAAAGGAGCACCTGGGAAGCAGCAGGATCTGCGTATCCTGTTGATAAATCAAGGAATGAAGCTCAGGAGATGCAAGCGAGAGATAATGTTGAATATGTTTCTGAAGACTTTTCAGCCAAGTTGGAAGGAGTCAATGCACTCAGGTTGAGTAATGACTCAAGTCCTGACACTTCAGATACTGAGTATGTTCCGTCTGGAAGGCCATTTGTTTCACAAACTGTGCGACGAATGACACGTCATCATGGTTGGACATCAGGCATGTATGATGAGCGTAGTTACTACTAGAAGTAGGCAACTATGTAGAGGTATCAAGTATCAAGTATTGTACCTCAAGAAATAAGTTAGTTAGATAAATAAGATAGTTTTGTGATTATACCTATATGGTATATGTTGTAATGACTTTGTATTATTATGATATTATGTATACTATGTGAAATGCATATTTGGATTTTCTTTGGATCTTCATTGTGCGACTAGTTCTATGCGTAAATTCGAGCTTATAACACATGTGCATGATGTAATTATGAGTATTCGCTTTATGTTGCAGGACTAGAGGGTCATGGATACGGGTGTAGAAATCGAAACCGAGCAACAGCGGATGGAACGAGAGGCCAATGAGAAGGCAGATGCAGATGCAGCAAATCAGGGAGCATTACCACCACCACCAATTAGGCCGTTAATGGAGCGGAACTTTATGCAGCGCATGCAAATGATGCAAGAGACCCAGAACAAGTTCATGGAGGAATTGCTAGGATGAGCAAATCAGAGGGCACCTGAAGGTGGAGGAGTAAGTCTATTTGATTTCCAGAATGCAAGGCCGTTACCTTTTGCATCAGCACCTGAACCAACGGATGCAGAAGATTGGCTAGCAGATACAGAAAGAAAGCTGAAGACTGCAGGTTGCAATGAGGAGGAGAAATTGAGGTATGCAACCCATCTTCTGACAGGACCTGCAGCATCTTGGTGGGAAAATCAGTTGGCCATGCAACAACCAGGAAGGGAGTATACCTGGGAAGAGTTTAAACAGAGATTCCGTGAATATCATGTTCCGGAGAGTGTTATGGAATTGAAGCGAAGAGAATTTGAAGAGCTACAGCAGGGATATACTAGTGTTATGAAGTATATCCGGGAGTTTAGTCAACTATCTCGTTATGCTGAAGAAGAAGTTAACACGAAGGAAAAGAGGAAGAAGCGTTTCCTGCGTGGATTAAATCCATTTGTGAGGATGCAGTTGAGGTTGGCTAATAAGCAAACTTATCAGCAGTTGCTAGATGCAGCTATTACCTTTGAAGATGACTACAAGAATGTCCAAGAGGATAGAAGGAAGAGAGCTAAGAAGTAAACCAAGAGGATACAAGCAAGCAAGCCTAAACCCAATCTGGAATTCAAACCAAGGAATAAGCCCTATAACAACAACAATTCCAATCGGAGTGCAAATCCAAATGCAAAGAATATTATATGCCACAATTGCAAACTCCCAGGGCATATAAGCAGGGATTGCCCAAAACCAGTAATTATATGTCACGCTTGTGGTCAGAGAGGTCACATCAAGCCCAATTGCCCAACCAAACCACAAGGTGGTTGGTCGGCTCGAGATGGTAGGCAAGCCAGTGGAGGAAATGGACATCCCAATAAAGGAGGAAATAATGGCAAGAGGAACCGACCTACCGGGAAACTGAACTGTGCAACCCTCGAGGAGGTGTATAATCCAGAGCATGCAGTGATAGGTACGCTCAATAGCCTTACCAATCCCGGCAAAGTTCTATTTGACACTGGTGCAACTACTTCATTCATTTCTGAAGAATTATGTGATAAGTTCGGGATTAGAAGGGCGACGTTAGAAAACCCTATGACCATAGTTACGGCAGGGGAAATGTGATTGTACGCCACATCAAACAAGATTAGGTTATCTCGATCTATGGTTGTACATACTTCACAGACCTTTATGTGATTCCTTTGAAGAGAATTGCAGTAGTGTTGGGGATGGACTGGATGATGGAACACAGAGCTCATTGTGAGGAGAAAACTGTCTCAATCAAAACTCCAAGTGGAGCAAGGATAGTTTACCAAGAAGATAAGCACAGTCATATCATGGTGGATCTGTAGTTGAACTCAATGAAAGAGGTCAAATTGGAAGATATTCCTATAGTAAATGAATTTCAAGATGTTTTTCCAGCAGAGCTACCGGGAATGCCACCAGACCGGGAGATAGAGTTCACTATTGACCTAATTCCTTGTACAACACCAATAGCTCAAGCACCATATAAGATGGGACCCAAAGAGTTAAAAGAACTCAAATAGAAAATTGATGAGTTAGCCAGAAAAGGATTTATTCAGGAAAGTGTATCTCCATGGGGAACACCAGTAATCTTTGTGGATAAGAGAGATGGTGGAAGAAGGATGTGTGGAGATTATAGAAATCTGAACAATGTCACTATTAAGAATAAGTATCCTTTACCAAGGATCCAAGATTTGTTTGATCAAGTGAAAGGAGCTGGAGTATTTTCAAAGATCGACCTAAGATCTGGATACCATCAAATAAAAATCAAACCGGAAGATGTTCCAAAGACAACATTTGTCTCAAGATATGGACACCATGAGTATATGGTAGTACCATTTGGTTTGACCAATGCACCTGCAATATTCATGAATTTGATGAACAAAATCTTCATGCCATATCTGGATAAGTTTGTCATAGTCTTTATTGATGATATTCTGATATATTCCAAAGATAAGGAAGAGCATGCTGAACATTTGAGAATAGTATTGCAGACATTAAGGGAACATAAACTTTATGCTAAGTTCAGTAAGTGTGAATTTTGGCTAGATGAGGTAGAATTCCTCGGTCATGTGATCAGTAAAGATGGAATTGCTGTAAATCCATCTAAGGTTCAGTCAGTACTAGAGTGGACTGCACCAACCAATGTGAAGAAAATTCGAGGTTTCTTAGGAATGGCTGGTTATTATCGGAGATTCATTGAAGGTTTATCCAAAATAGCTGGACCAATGAGCAAATTGCTAAGAAAGAATACACCATTCAATTGGGATGAGAAGTGTGAAGTAAGTTTTCAGGAGTTGAAGACTAGGTTAACCACAACTCCAATTTTAGCAGTTCCAGAAATAGGGAAAGACTTTACAGTATACTGTGATGCATCTAAAGAAGGTCTAGGTTGTGTGTTAATGCAAGATCGGAAAGTGATTGCTTATGGTTCAATACAACTGAAACCACATGAGGTCAACTATCCAAATCATGATTTAGAGTTAGCAGCAGTAGTTTTTGCTATAAAATGATGGAGGCATTTTATTTATGGAGCCAGATGTGAGTTATACACTGACCATAAAAGTCTCAAATATTTCTTCACTCAAAAGGAATTGAATATGAGACATAAGCGTTGGTTGGAACTAATCAAATATTATGATTTAACAATCAACTATACTCCAGGGAAAGCAAATGTTGTAGCTGATGCTTTAAGCAGAAAGAGTGCAGATATTCAGCCTAGCAATCGGAAGCTACCAAAAGAGTTACAAATGGATTTGGAAAGATTAGAACTTCAATTCATCGGAAAAGAGGTTCTTGGAGGATTAGCTACTATGTAGGTAGTTGCAGAGCAGGACAGTGATCTTAAGCACGAAATTTTCATACATCAAACAGAAGATCCTTTTATTGCTGAGGAAATTCGGAGGATATCTCAAGGGAAAAAATCAGTGTTTCGCCTTGGAGATTATGAGTCTTTATGGTTTCAAGACCGTCTATGTGTTCCAGATGTGACTAAAATTCGTAATGTCATACTCAAAGGAGCACATGAAACACCATATTCTATACATCCAGGAAGTACTAAAATGTATATGGATTTGAAAGAACTATTCTGGTGGAATAACATGAAAATGGACATTGCTAAATATGTATCAGAATGCCATACTTGCCAATGGATGAAGGCTAAACATCAAAGTCCAGCAGGACCATTACAACCTTTGGAAATTCCCGAATGGAAGTGGGAAGAAATAGGTATGGACTTCATCACAGGATTGCCCATGACATCTAAAAGGAAGGATATGATATGGGTAATTGTGGATAGACTCACTAAGAGTGCACATTTTATTCCGGTAAATCAGAAAGATAATGCCAAGAAGTTAGTAGAAGTTTACGTCAAAGAGATAGTAAGTAAGCATGGGGTACCCAAAAAGATCGTAACTGATAGGCGATCAGTGTTTACTTCAGCATTTTGGAAGCAATTACATGAAGCACTTGGTTCAAAGTTAGATTTCAGCACATCCTATCATCCTGAGACAGGAGGTCAAACAGAAAGAACAAATCAGATACTAGAAGACATGTTAAGAGCTTGTGCATTAGATTTTGGAGGTACATGGGAAGATCATTTACCACTGGCAGAATTTTCCTACAATAATAGCTATCAGAGTAGTCTAAAGGCAGCACCATACCAAGTTCTGTATGGAAGGAAGTGTAGATCACCAATTTGTTGGTATGAGCCTGGAAGCAGCAAAGAATTTGTGTCAGACTATATCAAGGAAAGACAAGATATCATTGATAAGATCAGGGATAGACTGAAAATAGCCCAGAGTAGGCAGGAAAGTTATGCTGATCAAAGTCGAAGATCTTGGCATCCAGAAGTGGGAGACATGGTATACTTGAAAGTAAGTCCAATGAAAGGGGTGAAAAGGTTCGGAGTTAAAGGAAAATTGAGTCCAAGATACATCGGACAATTCAAGATATTGAGTCATAACAGAACTATAGCCTATGCTTTAGAGTTACCATCATGATTGGCTCAAGTGCATAATGTTTTCCATGTGTCACAACTTCGTAAATATTTGAAAGTTCCGGATGATGCAATCATACATCAGGAGATAGAACTACAAGCAGACTTGACCTATGTTGAAAAGCCCTGTAAAATTTTGGAAGAAAACTAGAAAAGGTTAAGGAATAGAGCAATTAAATATTGCAAAGTATAGTGGGAACATCACCCTGAAAGGGAAGCCACGTGGGAGAAAGAAGAGGATTTAAGAAAAGCCTATCCAGAACTATTCAGGTATATCTCAACAAACTTCGGGACAAAGTTTAATTTAAGGGGGGAAGTCTGTAACATCCCAGCATTTAGGAACTAACGAAGGGTAGATTTAGGAATTTGAAATGTTGCATGCATTCATCTGTGAAAATGTGGGTAAATTTTTATCCAAATAAAAACCTAAAGTGATCAAGGTTTCTTTCATACTGTGATATTAGGTATAGTCTTGAAGGATGATTGTTATAGACTTTGATATGATCTTTGTGGACTTATGTGTTTTGAGAAATGAAATTTGAATTTAAAACTTGAGTGTTTGAATTATAATTAAAAAGAATTTTGAATAATGTTTGAATATTTGATTCAATTAAAATTTAACCAATAATAACTCAAACTTTATATAAAGAAAGTAATTAAGAATAAGAATCTCCATTTTATATTTTCATTCAATAAATAAGTTACAAAAAATGTAACTTATGAAAATCATCCACAATTCTTACAATAATAAATAAATAAAGAATAATATTTCTTTATTGATAATAGTACAATCTTTATTACAAAATAATAAAATAAAGATTACAAAAGGGTAGAACAAAAAATTACAAAAGAATAAAGAATATTACATATGACTGTGCTACAAATAAAGAAGAAAACCTAAACTAAAATCTTGAATTCCCAAGTCTGGTACCTGCAAAACAAACACAAACAATAATAAAGAAAGTTAAGGTTAAAATTATATTACTCTTAGACTTGTTAGTGAAGTGCACTGATCAAGGTTCATCATTGAGTAATCTTATAAAAGGGGCAAGTTTCACCAATATAAAAGAATGTATCTTTCATAATTTTAAGCCATAAGTCAAATAATAGCAAGGAGGGGCAAGTTTCACCAGCAAGGTAGAAGTAACAAGATGAAAGTAACTTTCAATAATTATGAACATATCCACATATGTGCAGCAGGCACACAAGCAGCACACACACCAAACTGCATGGTGTGTGCTGTCAACACAACAGCAACAGCACAACCAAACAAAACTGTCAACACAGCCGTGGGGAAACCAATCCCCACATCATTCCTTTGCTCTTACACACCAAGCACAGCAGCCAGCAGCTAAACCCTGCACAACAGCCAACAGCTAAACTAAGCCAAGCTAGATCAAACCAACCAAAGCCCAGGATCACATCACCAGGATGGTGACATAAGGAGGGGAAGATCAGGTGGATAGCAAGACCAAGGTCAAGCCATCAGGATCAAGAGATGATGGTCTAGATCAAGGACAAGCCAGGAGCTGGAAATACCAGGGGAGCACCAGATCAAGCTACCACAAGATCAACCACTAGCAATCACAACATCAAGTGACAGTGGTGAGTAAATAGACCATCACATGATCTATCTGTCTCAGATTAGACAAACATACATGATCTGACACTTATTTAAACTCTCAGAAAGCACCCAAGTGGGGTGAATCCATCATTGAGGTTTTAAAACTTTAAAAGCAAAGAGCAAAGTACAAGGATCCAACTAAATCTCTGAACAACATCATTTATTTAGCTATCAAGCTATATTTCCATTCAAGAATGAATATAGCTAAGATTTAACTTCTAGGAACATCTCTCGGATAAGAGTAGCACCTTAGAATTTAATCCTATGGATCTATACAAGTTATCAAGCTTATAATCATTTTTAAGCTTTGATTCAAGAAACAGTAGCTGGTACCACTACAAGAACCATCCATATGAATCAACTAGATAAAGCTTAATCCCTAAACCTTAGACCAACGTCATCGGTCTTAGGGATTTAAGAAAGGAGCATTTCTATTTATCTTTAATGCCAAACTCATCTTAAGCTTGCACCAAACCAAATCAAGAAATAGAATCTAATCTTGTGTGCCATACATAGATGGTGTCACAAGAACAGTTCTACACTAATCAGGTTAAGCATTCAATCTTCACAGATTCAAACAAACAACTACAAATCATTTTCCTGTCATCACATGAATCATAATTAAGAAAAGCCCTATGTATATCTTCACTGTTTGAAACCATTTGATCTCAAACTATATCTGAATTCTTAAGCCAACAAGTGTTAATACAGTGATTTCATCACACAACACTCACTGTCATTAACCAAGTAATGACAGTAGTGAAACAATAAACCACAAGATTCCCAAGTATTGCTTCTAAAGCAACTTGATCACCTGACCACATCAAAATTAATCCATAGAATCATCTGATAAGCCACTAGCACCACCACAATTCATATTAAGCAGCAAATCATAACTAACAATCATTTAGCATGCTTAGGGACCGTCAACACATGATCCCATTCATCAGTATCTAATCCACAACAAGATATGAACCCTAAATGGAACAAATCATCTTAATCAGGATAAGACAGTAACCAGAAAGGTCACTACCAACAGCTAGCATAGGATAACCTAGCACAGTGAGCTCAAGGGGAGAGGAAGCACTCACCAAAGGTCCTCACTGGAGACTAGAAGAGGAAGCAGAGGTGGACGACGACCATGGCGGCACGGGGAGCACCCCTAGGGGTGCTGCGACCCATACATCGCCATGACAGCGACCATAGACACGTTTGGAAGCGAGGAGCGTCACCACGGCGCACGATAGCAGCGGCGGCGCCAGGATCCACACCAACCCCAAACCCTAGGGTTCGGGACGACATCGATCTGTCGCAGGAGTGCTCCATGTCCAAATCCAGTTGGACAGGAAGGAAGAGCGGAGTCGACAACCTCTTCCTGCACCACGGCGACGGCCAGGGATGTCCATGACGGCGGGAATCGCCGGCGGCGACATCACTGACCACGGGGTCGGGAAAGGAGAAGAAGAGGGGTGAGCTCGAGAGAGGAGACAGCGAGTGAGTGGTCTGGGTGGGCCGAAAACCGTTCGGGGTGGTTGTTTTGACCATGCCTTACTGGGCGACAAGGGCCCAATAAACCCAAAAGGCCAGCCCAATTCATTTAGAATTTGTTTTAATAAATAGGAAAAGACCAAAATGCCCCTGAACTTAATTAAATTCTAGAAAATAAAATAAAAGTCCAAAAATTATAAATAAAATATTTTTGGATTCACAATAATCCAAACTATCCAAATAAATTAAGGAATAAAATTTTAGACATAAATTTTATTAAGAATTTTGTAATTTATATATTCCTTATGGAATTTTACAAAATTATTGAAAGATGATAAAAATAAATAAAAATCACTTTCATTATATATTAATATTGTAGTATTTTAGAAAAATACTAAACAAATATTTAATAACAATTTTTGATATTTAAGTGATAATTCTTAAAAGAATTATCAAATCAATAAAAGTCAAATAAAAGGAAAATAAGATAAAAGAATACAATATTCTATTATAAATTAATATTTATAAATCCTTTATTATTGAAAAGAATTTTATTAATAATGGGGAGAAAGCATATCAAGTTAAATGATGCATTACATTACTTTGCATAATCATTTTGCTTCTTTAAATATTGTCCTTACCGGGCAATAATGATGTTTTTGTAGACATAGAAGCTCAAGGTCCAGTGCAAGCATCAGACTTCACTACCTTGCAATCACAAGGCAAGTTCATCACTTGCTGATGTCCTTTGAAGTGTCTTTATTAAAGTATTTGCAAATTGTGTGTTATCATCTATACTATAGAAAAAGAAAACACTATTTTCTCAAGATACTAAATCTTAGATATCATCCTAAGTGATGATGTGATGGAGAAATAGAACTTAGAGTTCTACTTGCACTAATGATGAACAATTAGGAATTAATAACCCATGACATCAGTGATTCTAGCGCCGTATATTACGCGTTAACCATGAGATTTGGAATGGGATGGAGAAGTCAGTTGTATCATTTTCCTCTTGTATGGAGGCAAGACGACCTTAACGTGACGTTGTGATTCCTTGTGTGGATCCAACATATGGGTTGGCACCCTTACGCCCCACACTCTTGGTGTCTAGATTTTCTATGAATGGTGTTTAGGGAGATAGTCCATGTAAATGGTACTAATCCGGGCATCACTAGGTCATAAAGTCTTTGGGAACTCATCAGGGTTTTAGCCTGCCCGAAAGGGGGCTTAACAAAGGTGATCTAGCCCAAAGGATCGTGTAGACATATGAGGTCACGGAGAGGGCAGTGATTGGCTTGGACCAACTACTGGGCACCACATCATGGAATTGTGGACGGGAAAGTATGCCCGGTTGTGCAACAAGGAGTTGATCTCTCATGGGAAAAGTAACGCACCTCTGCAGAGTGTAAGAATTGTAACTTGTTACTCCCTGTTTCGGGAAGGAGCTACAAACGCGGCAGGAAAGGAACTCCATGAAAGTTCTGGTCAACCTATGAAGGCTGATGGTCATAGATTTTCATAATAAAATCAACATTTGAAGAAAGATTTACAAAATTGCATAATACCAACGACTGATAGTCCGAGGTGGTAGATAGAGTATCAAACTTCCCACCTTGCATATAATGAATTTGCTGAGTAACGCTGTTACTCATCCTTTCCTTTGAATCCTTGCTTAGACTCTGAGAATCCCAAAGATACTCCAATGTATGCATCTGAGAGTCAAGAGGAGGTCTTCTATGAATATCCCAACTTGTATGGAGCCGTAGAAGGGGAGGACTACGACATCGTCTACGGAGGAGAGTTCCAGGAGTCCGACTAATTATTATAGTTCTAGTAACCGCTTGAGCCGAGCATCATGAAAAATATATAGCAATAAGTTGCTGAGCTCAATTTGGAGTTTAAGTTTTAAATTTGAAACTTCCGCTGAAACACTTCTATTTTGGTTTGTAAGTTGAATCTTTTGGAAGTATTGAACTTCCGGTATTGTAATAATAATAACATGTGTATGTTTGTAATATGTACCTGCAATGTTTCTGTTGTACCACTCCGAGGGATGTGATATTTACGGAACGGTGTTCTGTCAATGTCATGTCAACGACTATAGTGTACTACACATGCAGTGGCATGTTGGGTCACCGCAGTTGATATCAGAGCAAATTGCTTTGACCTTAGGTTGGAAACCTAGTAAAGGGTATTACCTGTAGGAGTGTAGCAACGATAAAGAATTCTCGAAAAGTAATATAATGGGTATTCAAATGAGAATTATCTGTTATATCTATGATTATATATTTGATATGAATCAGACCTCGGCAACTCGAGCAATGACTCGGGGATTGCCCCATGTTATTTATTACTATGATTATGTATTTGATTTATCGAAAATACATTAGTTAATGAGACCTCAGCAACACGAGCAGTAACTCGGGGACTGCCCCGTATTATCTATCTTGCTATTATATATTTGATATGTCGGATGATTTATATATCCATCAATTCAAATTACTAATGTGTGGACATCGGAAGCAACATCTCTGACCTATCACGGTCTAAAGAGAGACCTTATGATAAATAAGATAAGAGCCAACGGAAAATCAAACACACGAAAAGCGACCAAGGAATGAGCTATACACAAGCTGACACGCATCATATTATATTTCATAGGATTTCTGTGGTGTATTAACCAAAGCGCTCATTTTCGAACGTAGCTCGCAATCTCTAAAAAAACCCGAATAATCAAAAATGTTTGTTTCAAACCTATGGATTAAAAATCGCAAATAATAATACACGTCGAATAACTCAACTAGAATGGTAACAACTTAATGATTAGCATAGCATATGAAACATTCCGAACTTATACATATCAAACGGTACCAAAAGAGGCAGATTGTCTTAAAACAACATACTCCCGGCATACCGGGGACTTAGCAAGTAAAAGTTTTACACCCCAGGCATTAACCGCAGCCGTATCATCAGCAAGTGGGGTAATGGCAGTGGCAGGGTTTTCTGATGTAGGTATCTCGGCTACCATCGAAGGCACCTCAGCTTCTGTAGAAGCAATAGTTTCAGAGGCAGGAATCTCCGAGGTTGCCTGGACCTCCGTGGAAGTTACCTCGACATCGACCGAAGTAACCAGGGCATCTTGAGTATTGGCCGTTTGATGCGAAGCTCCACATTGGGCTTGGGAAGCTTCAGTCCCCTTGGAAGAAGACCGAGCTTCAACATTTCTTCCCGAACCGCCACTTGACTCGTCAAAACTCCCAGAGTCTTCATCTGAGTCATATTCATCACCATAGTATCCTTCAAACTCATCGTCATCAGCGGAATCAACATTTTCTTCGGCCTCGTTCGAGAGAAAACTCGGCCCCTCATTCCATTGATGCACATTTGCATACTCGATGAGTTGATGGGCACGGGCTTGGCGGCGTGCAATGTAATCCGGATTTTCGACCCAAGGAGAGTCGGTACGCAAATTCATCAATGTGTTGAGGGAGATGTCCTCGTACCATGATAGAACAATAGTAAGCACCATGTTAGCCCTGGCTCGCCTGGCGGATTCTCTCCAAAGGTTCAACTGAGTTTGAGAATCCATTAGTTTTGCCACAAGTACTTCCACCTTGCTAATTTTTGGTTCATACGGCCAGAACACATTGAAGGCTTGAATGGCCGCTTTCATCGGATCTCTTCCCATGATTTTCATCGGCTCAATGGCGGCAGCAACAACAACCAGGAGATCCTCAATATAATATTCTTCATCCGGGGTATTGGGGACACCTCGGCGGGCACGGGCAGTAATCACAACTTTAGTACTCACGGGCTCGAATTCCGGAAAATGATCTGTAAAGCAAAACATCATATAAATCAAGAGGAGCAACAAGCAAAGAATGACTCAGCCAGTAACCACAAGAAAAACTCGGCCAATAAACTTACGATGGATATATCACAGCATCTTCTAAAGATCCACGGCCTAGCCAACCCTTTTCTTTTCGAACCGAGTAATCTCCTCCGTCATCGTCTGATTTTTTAGCTCGGTAGCTTCAAGGAGTTCTTTGTCCTTCTGAAGCTAGAGACTTAACCGATTCTTTTCCTCAGAAAACTCTTGATCAATTTTCTTTAGCTCAGACTTCTAGATGATTTCAAGGACTCAACCTAGGCATGGAGCCGAGCTATCTCGTCATCCTTCTCCTTCAGCTGCGCTGAATGAGTCCCTACTTGCTCTAAAAAATGCAGCATCATATCAGGCATGAATATGCACTCTTGATGCGATGCTATGGATTTTTTTAATTTGGCTGAGCCGAGGATGGAGCAATATAAGATACTCGGAAATTATATAGAAGGGAAAATAAATAGACGAGTGAAGAGAGGATGGACGACTAACCTTCAAGACTGGAAATCTTTTTCGTCAGCAAAGTATTTTGAGTATCAATGTTAGCTGAGTAAGGATAAATCACAAGTTAATTAAGAATCAAAAACTTGAACAAAGGACTTGAGTGCAAACGCCGAATAATTTGCCTGTTTTCTTCAGAATGAGAACCATCTTGTCATACTTGACCTGCAATTTCCTATGTAAAAAGAGCAGCTTCTGGAATTCGGCGGTACGTCGATTGTGAGCAACCTAAAGTAACAACAAGTTATATAGGAAAAATACGCAAAAGGTCCAAATCAAGGAAAACTTGACTCAGATCTAGGTAGATGGATATTCAAAGCCAAAACTTAAAAAGATCCAAATCAAGGAAAAATTGACTCGGATCTAGGTGGCTGGATATTCAAAGCCAAAACTTAAAAAGATTTGAATCAAGCTAAACTTGACTCGAATCTTGGTGGATGGATATTCGAAGCCAAAACTTAAAAAGATCCGAATCAAGCTAAACTTGACTCGGATCTAGGTGGCTGGATATTCAAAGCCAAATCTTAAAAAGATCCGAATCAAGCAAAACTTGACTCGGATCTAGTTGGCTGTATATTGAAAGCAAGAACTTAAAAATATACAAATGAAGCAAAGCCTCACTCGGATCTAGGTGGCGGGATATTCAAAGCCAAAACTTAAAAAGATCCGAATCAAGCAAAACTTGACTCGGATCTTAGGTGGCTAGATGTGTTTTAAGCTAAAACATGCATATTAAAAATTATCTATTACGCACACAAATAACTATATTCTAAAGCAATGGAAGATTCCAAATGAATAATGGTTTCTATAGCTTGTTTTACACCAATTGCTTTATGTTTTGTCTACACTTTGTGGCATTTTTATGCATTTTCTGGAACTAACCTATTAACAAGATGCCACAGTGTCAGTTCCTGTTTTCTGCTTTTTTGGTTTCAGAAAAACTAGTAAAGAAATATTCTTGGAATTGGACGAAACAAAAGCCAAAGTTCCTATTTTTCCTGACACGACACGGAGTCCGAAGGAGAGACAAAGAGTAGTCGCGAAGCAACCACACCAGGTGACCACGCGCCCCCCTGGACGCACCGCCATAGGGTGTGGGCCCATTGGGCGTCCACCGACCTTGCCCCTTCGCCTATATAAACTCCTCGAGGCAAAAACCTTAAGTACCAGATCAGAAATCCATGAAAAGTTCTACGGTGTTGCCGCCACCGAAGACGAGATTCGGGGGAGAGAAGTCTCTGTTCCGGCACCTTGTCGGGACGAGGAATTGCCCCGGATCCATCTCCATCGAATCCACCGCCATCTCCATCGTCGTTGCTAACTCCCATGATTATGAGGGAGTAGTTCTCCCTCGAGGCTAAGGGCTCGACGATAGCTATGTGTTCATCTCTCTCTCTAGGCCTTGTTTCTAAGCATTGAAACACCATTTACAATTAGTCCTGTTACATGTCTGCTTGCTTCCATCTTTATTTCAGATTGCAATTACGTCTTATAATCATCCATATTACTTGTATTTCACTATCTCTTCGCCGGCTTAGTGCATCTATACACCTGATAAGTGAATTGGGTGTGTTGGGGACACAAGATACTTCTTGTATCTTGATTGTAGGGTTGGTTGAGAGAGATACCTTTGACCTCTTCCTCCCTGAGTTTGCTAAACCTTGGGTGATCCACTTAAGGAAAACTTGCTACTGTTCTACAAACCTCTGCACTTGGAGGCCCAACATTGTCTACAAGAATAGAAGCATGCATAGACATCAAGCTCTTTTCTGGCGCCGTTGCCGGGGAGGTAAGGTAAAAGGTACTCACGTCATCTGGATACTAAGCTATCTTCTAGTACTGTTGTTGGTGTGTGAGTGCTCGAAGTTATTTCCTTTAGATTCTACAATTATATCTTTTTATTTCTTGTTTTTATTTTCACTACTTAGGCTTAATGGAAAACAACAACAAAATTTGGAGAGTTTTTTAGTATTTTTCCTGAGTTAGGACATGAATTGTTTGAAGAGAAAATATAAAAACCTATGGAACTTTATTTGCATGCTAATAGCAATGTTAGTAGTATGAATTCTTTGAACACCATTATTGCTAATGCTATGGAAACATCTAAGATTGGGGAAGCTAGTTTTTATGAAAATGATCTTTTTAGTTCCCCAGCTTTAGAGGAGAAAATTTTCTATGATGATACTATACCTCCAATATATGATGATTACAATGATGAATATGATATTTTTAGTCCACCTACTATTGAGGAGAAAATTAATTATGATTACAATATGCCTCCTATATTTGATGATTATGGTTATGAGAATAATAATGATAGCTATTTTGTTGAATTTGCTCCCACTATAATTAATAAGAATGACTATGCTTTTGTGGAGAGTAATAATTATTTTATGCATGTGGCTCATGATAAGAATGTTTTATGTGATAGTTATATTGTTAATTTTATTCATGATGCTACTGAAAGTTATTATGAGAGAGGGAAACATGGTTTTATGTATCTCAACAATATTAAGTTTCCCCTCTTTATGTTGAATTTTTTGAAGTTGAACTTGTTTTGCTTTCCTATGCTTGTTGCTTTGTGCTTTCATGACTTGTTTCTTTACAAGATTATTTTTCATAGGAAGTGGGTTATACTTAAATTTGTTTTATATTTTCTTCTTGATGCTCTCTTTTACTTTAATTCATTTTTCTTATGTGAGGATCAGTGAAATTATCATGCCTATCTTAATGGCTATAAAGAAAGAGCTTTTGGGAGACGACCCATTACATTTTTGCTTTCAGTTTATTTTTGTTTATTTGAGTCTTGGAAGTTATTATCTCTGTAATAACCTCTCCTTATCCTTTTTGTTTGGTTTTTGTGCCAAGAATAGCCTCTAATGAGAGGGAAGTAAGATTTGGGGAAGTTGCACTCCTGAAACAGATTGCTGTGCTTTGCTATAAAAAATCGTGAAAAGCATCGAGCCACCACACCTCGAGGTGAGCCATTTGTGGCGTTCGGAGAGCATTTGTGCCATCGCACCTCTCCAACAGAGACGTAGCTTCTTTGGAAGTGAACTTCGGGAAACAAATCTTCGTCTCCGCATCCATCGGTTATCTCTCAACCGAGCCCTTTACTTATGCACTTTACTTTGTGATAGTGTTGCCTACCAAAACCCACCGGCGAGCAGCGACGGGCAACACGAAGAGCCGGGAGGCTCCCAGAACTGCTGGTGGGCCCTGGTCCCTCGGGCAACGGCCCGCAAAACTCCGGCACACGTCCTGGCTTGGTTCGAGGGCGTGCCACCTGATCTATACCTGATCAGGAAGGTGAAAGATTGCTTCGATTGGTTTCCTGCATGGCAGACAAACATATGTAAAATTCAAGCCGTAACCGGCTCCCAGGTTTCCCTGTGAATCGGCTCTGAGAGCCGATTATCCCATGGGTCTGCATTAGATCTATTATAATATGGGGTTTTGCTTCATCAATACAAGTTAAATCGATCTACGACAGTTTAACGTTTTCACTATATGACTGGAACATCCTACACGTAATTGAGCCTGGTAGATACAAAAGATAATAGAAAACTAATCCTAGAGAAGGCCTAAAAACCAACGTAGCGTCAATTCCCGGAACACCCCCTCTTGGATTGGTAAACCATATCTTACATACTACTGGATCGTTCAACCCGTTTGCAAGGCCTGATCATGTGGATATCAAACTAAACCTTGGAGAACAAGGCACAACTATAACAGATCAAATCGACTTAAATAAAGATCAAGCAAGATGCCACCCTTACACCCGGGAAAAGGTGCAAAGGCGGCGAGATAGCTAGAGGTAGCATAACTTAACAATCATAGCGAAAAGTACTGATGCTAACCCAAACAAATCTATGATAATAGTGTTACTCGCCATCAACAAGGCTTCAGTACGAGTAACACCAGATAACGCATAAGCAGATACTGCCTAGATCGCAAGATGCGATCTAGGCAGCATGGCACTTACCCGAGAAAAACCCTAGAAACAAGGGGTGGCGATGCGCCGAGATTGTGTTTGTTGTGAACGTGATTGTCCTCCTTTTCTCGATAACCTTAGGTACATATTTATAGTCCGGAGACTTTCTGTCTTTGGAATAACTCTACAACTCTATCTCTTACCTAAATCTAAACGGAATCTATTACAATATAAGATACACGGGCAATTTTAGCCCAAATCAACACACGAGGCCGATTCAACAACACGTTGCATATACGTATCTTCTAAGCCCATCTTGATCACGGCCCAACTCCTCCTTTGGCCAAAATATGGCGATAACACATGCCCCCCTGGTTTTGGCAATAATAATTCCAAAACCACTCTGTTCTCTTTTTTTCTTCTTTGTATCGGGTTGCGCGTTGACAGAATGCGTTGCAGAACAGGATCGTCACGCCACCTCCTCATCATGATGCCTTGTCTTCTCCACTTCCCCGCAGCGCATGATTTGACAACTTCGGCAGTGCATTCTGGGAAACCGCTATAACATTGAACCGCTTCATACTATTCCCCTTATTTAAATTCACCTAAACGGTTCGCAGTCCCCATCTTCCTCCAGTAGCCACAAAAAACCCTTCTTCCTCCTCCGTCGAAAAAACCCTCTTTCTCCGCCATGGCCTCCTCCGCTTCATCTGGCCTGTCCTCCCAAGCCTCCAACTCGATGAGCGACCGAGAGCCGACGCCAGAACACCCGCCGATGGCGGCGTACAACACTCTCGCCCCACAATGGTGGGACGAGAGAGACTGGGACTTCGCCGCTTGGTCGGAGGACGATGCGTCCTTGACTGACGGCGAGGAGGACCTGCAGTTCCTCGCCGATGGGGAACTGGAGGCGGACAGCACCGACGACGCCATGTCCTGGGACGGCGTCGACTCCTCCGACGAGGAGGAGGAAGAGGAGGACACCTCCTCCGAGGAGTACCAGCCGGTGAAGTACTTCCGCGCTGGGTCCAGCGAGGACACCGAAGACGATGACGAGGACGAGGAGGCCCCCGCGGGCATCTGGATCAGCAGCAGCGAAGACGACGCCGGCAGCAGTGCTGAGGACAGCAAACAGGACGGCGGCGACGACAGCGACGACGACCTCGGCCTCTAGATTAGGAACCAGTAGTAGTAGTAGTAGTATCAAGCTCCCTTTTGTAATCAATCAGCCTTTTGTAAGCAATCAGCTTTTGAATGAATGAATGAAGAAAATCTGTTTCTCGAAGATTGCTTTTTTCGTCCCAATTTTGCCGATAGCCAAAATAGGTCGATGCTCCAGAAGCCGATAACGCTGTATCGACTTTTACCACACTGCACTCATTCCGTTAACTAAGTCAAAGCTCAAAGAGCCGATGGACATCGGCTTTCCCAAAAACGTTGACAAGGTCAAAACTTGGTCGCATATTTAGGCAAACCTAAGCGGCTGCTTTTCAGCTTCAAACGGTAACCTGCGACCTTCTTCAAAAAGGGCGACCTAGATCTTCAATCGCCCACTGACCAGATCGAGCTCACAGCGACAAGAACCCTCGATCCCCAACTGCTTAGATCCATCTCTGCCGGCGAACTAGATGGCGGAATCGTCCAACACCAACCCAGAGGTCTCCGGTCTGAAGGTACGCCTACTCCTCGCAGTCTGAACACGATGCTAGACTTAATGGCGAACACCTGAATTATTGCCTTATTCCACCATTAAATTTTCTAGGTTTCAGACATTCTGCTGCCGCATCCTTCTCTCCCAAACTCTCTCTGTCTTGGCCCTCGCACAGAATCCAGCCCTGCTCATCTGATTTCTTGCGAAGCAAATAGAATCCCCTTCGTAAGCCAAGACCTAGATCTGAACTCTTGGGCCGACTGTCTGCGAGCCTGGCCTAATCCCCCTGAACACTGGGTCTCTTGGTTCAGTAGAGTAGCTAGAGCTTACCAATCCCAATGGGAAACCACAGGAATAGCCGATGCCTTGCATTTATCATTGTCTCCTCTTGAGAAACATGAGAACCTTCTGAAAACCATCGGCTACTTCTGGTCTGACGCTCTGAACTGCTTTATGTTCGGTCATGGCCCTATGTCACCAACCCTGTTAGACGTGGTGATGATCACTGGCCTGGATGTCACATCACCCAGCCCCTCTGCTTTTAAACTGACCAAAGTCCCCTACAAACTGTCTTCTAAAACAGACTGCACGAACTGGGGTGCCTACCTCCAACGCCATATGAAAACAAAGGGCCCTGTCTCAGAGAAGGAACATACAGCCTTTCTCAACTTCTGGCAGGAGCATTTCATATTCTGTGGCCCTTCCCTTGCTCCAACCAAGAACTATCTCTCCCTAGCCCACGAACTGGCCAAAGGTACTCAACTTGGCATCGGCAAACTGTTCCTTGGAGAGGTCTATCGATACCTCCAGTTGATGTCTGTCAAGTTGTTCTCAGGCATAGCAGTCAAAACAGGTGGTCCTTGGTGGTTCATTCAGCTATGGGCTCAGCTGTACTTTCAGAACCACATCCCAAACTTCCCCCTTTTGGCGAGTTGTACCTTTCCCGATGTCAAAGGGAAGCAGATCCGATGCACTAGTTATGGCCAAGCTTTGTACAGGCTGCCAGGCAGCAAACTATCCCCTAAGGAAGCAGCCAAGTGGTTCAGCACTTTCTTTCAAGGCCTGGACAATCCTACCTTCTTCCCTTATATGGAAGAATCTGAACATTTCGAAAATCCACTCTCCTTCAGGCTAGATAACTTTGCCGATGACACCAGCACTCGGCAACTCTTCTCCATTGTGATCCGTCCCTGTTTCCTTCCAGTTGGTATGAGTACATCCAACAGAATCATCAAGCCTGGGTATGAATTCTACCAGCCGGTCATCGTAGCCCGGCAATTTGGCCTTGGGCAAGTACCTCCCCATCTCTTTTTCCATCATCTTACGGAGTGCAGAGCCGACCTGCCTGATCCTCTCACCAGTCAGAGGTGTTACTCCTTCTTTGGTGCTCTGACCATCCCTATTCCAAATGACCTCACCTTCGCTTCATCAACTGATGGCTTCGAGGACTGGTGGTCGATGTGGAAAACCCACGCTTTCAGGAAAGCTCTGGGACCGCTGCTGAAACAACTTGATGCTGATTATGACATCCCCGTGGAACAGGTACCACTACTTGTAAATTTTCTCAATGCAGTTCATAAATGACTCTCCTACTAACCCAACTTCTCCCGTTGCAGCAACAAGATGGCCCTGAACCTACACACAGTGATGGCTCCCCCTTTGAGTTCTTTCCGCCAGCTCCTGTGGTTCTTTTCTGCAAAAACTCGCCGCCTTTGAAAAAGGTCATAATGCAGAAACAGCCGATAACACCTCAATCAGCTTCTAAGAAGCAAGGAACTTCAACATCAGCTGCCCCTCGAGTTCCAACTAAGAAAAGAACGATGACGAGGAATGTAGCTGCCAGGAAGACCTTGAGGCACCGGAGCCCTTCTCCAGAAAGCTCGCATGTAAGCTGATCCATGTCTTGGTCGATTCTTCTCATTCTTGCAGACGTGCTCGTGTCTAACAGCCTTCCTTCTTTTGCAGGCTTCCGTCGAAGATACTTCCCATGAGGACACACAACCTAATGAGGGAGAATCGAGCCCAACGGATTCTGAGAGGACCATCACCCTGAGCCAGCCAGATGTGCCACCATCGGCTTCCAGGAAAAGGTCGGTTCCTGAACCTGCTGCCCCCGAGCACCAGTCGAGGCCGGGCCAGCTTTGGATCCCAAGAGAGCTCGTAAAGGACCACAAGCTTCTTCATCGAGCCAAGAGGTTCCGAAAAATCATCATCCTTTATGCTCTTGCCCCTTACTCCCTTTTGCCTGCCGATTCATCATCATTTACATCAGTTAATCACCTTTCATGCAGACAACTGATGCTTCTAGTGGGAAGGCCGGGGCCGCGCCGACGCCTTTAGCCAAACCAGACCTGGCAATCCCCGAAAATGCAGATGAAACGGCTACCACTTTGGCCACGCCTCCAGCACCCACACACAAGCCGATCGCCTCGTCGTCTGCCATCCCCTCGGTCTTAGGAGAGGTATGTTAACTTCTTTCGGCTTATTCTTCCCCGTTGGACGCATACTGACGTCTTTTCGGGCTGCCAGGGTTGTAACATTTCAGGCTTGCTGACATTTGATCCTGACTCGATCGATCCAACTCCCTCTGTCGCCACCGATGAACCACCAGCCAGGGCTATCCTACCTCAATTCCAACGACTTAGAGCCTTACTGTCTTCCCCAATCGAGGAGTTGATCGAGGGTTCTGAAGAAGTGAAGGGCGTTCTTGCCGAAATCAAGGACCAACTCCCAGTAGCATTGCAGGTGAAGCTTTGGCCCGTCGTAACTCTGTCCTTCTACGGGTCAAGGGTGAAGCTAGCTCGTGAAAGGATCAACCTGCGCCGTGCCCAACTTCCGCTGAAGGCCAACATTGCCGACCGATGTCAGCAGCTCAATGAGAAGAAGGCGTCTTTTGATGCCAAAACTGATACTTCTGTCAGTACCGCTGAGCTAGCATCTTTGAAAAAGGAGCTGGAAGATCTTGAAGAAAAGGTCCGGGCGACAAAACAGCTCATTCGCGACAAGGAAGCCTCCATCGCCCGATCCCAAGATGAAGCAGAAGGCCTCAGAGCTCAACTGAAGACTGATCTGGCAGAGATACGTGCCCTGAACCAACAGCTAGTGACGGGCAAGGACGAGGATGACGAAGCCGAGATCGCCGAGGTGGACCGTGTCCGTGCTGACGCCCTCCACGCCTTCGAGGCATTTCTTCAGTAGCTTGTTTATGTAAACTGGCATCGGCTTGTACCAGTTTTGAACCTCTAAAGTCGATGACCGTGCATCGGCTGTATACTTCTATTGGCCGATTTCATGTATCGGCCCCCATATCTTGCTGTCCATCATCCCACGTGCTTGGGAACTACATAAAAAAAAATTTTACTGGCCGATTTCGTGTATCGGCTCCTATATCTCATTGTCCATCATCCCACATACTTGGGAAATATTTCTTGAGATGTTGACCGTTGACAGCTACTGGGAATTTCACGCCGTCCAGTTCTTCCAGCATGTATGCGTTCCCTCTTAAAACCTGATCGACCCTGTATGGCCCGTGCCAATTTGGAGACCATTTACCATATGCTGCGTCCTTAGTTCCTAACGGCAACACCGCTTCCCATACCAGATCGCCAACGTGGAACTCCTTAGGTCTCACCTTCTTGTTGTATGCACGAGCTACTTTGGCCTTGTTCTCTTTGATTTTCTCAAGCGACCACAGCCTAAGCTCAGTCAAATCTTCAACGCTGTCACTCATCAAAGCTGCATATTCTTCAGTCGTTAGATCGTTCTGAAAAGTGACTCGTCTCGCTCCAGCCGTAATTTCCCAAGGCAATACGGCTTCTTGTCCGTAGACCAGATGGTACGGCGAAGTTTTTATCGCTCCATGACATGACATGCGGTAAGCCCATAAAGCCTCTGACAAAACCTCGTGCCAATGCCTAGGGTGCTCATCGATCTTCCTCTTGATCAGCTTGATAAGGCTCTGGTTGGACGCTTCCGCTTGCCCGTTTGCTTGAGCATAGTACGGAGATGATCGAATCAACTTAATCCCTGTGTCCTCACAGAACTTTCTGAACTCGTGAGAAGTGAAGACCGAACCTCCATCGGTCGTGATAGTCTGGGGAATCCCAAACCTATGAATGACGTGTTCTTTCACAAAATCGACAACATCCTTTGAACTTACTGACTTCATAGGGACGGCTTCCACCCACTTGGTGAAATAATCCGTGATGGCCAAAATCCACATGTGGCCTTTGCTTGACGGAGGATTGATCTTGCCGATCATATCCATGCCCCAACCTCGGAATGGCCAAGGCTTGATGATGGGGTTCATTGCTGACGCGGGTACCATCTGAATTTTTCCAAATCTCTGACATGCTTGACACCCTTTGTAGTACTTAAAACAGTCCTCGAGCATGGTAGGCCAATAAAACCCTGATCGCCTGATCAACCACTTCATCTTGTGAGCCGATTGGTGAGTTCCACAGGCGCCTTCGTGTACCTCGTGTAGGAGCCGATTGGCCTCGGCTGTCCCCAGACATTTGAGCAATAACCCCTCTAGAGTCCTGTAAAACATGTCGTCCCCAATGAGCACATACTTCATGGCCTTGTATCTTACCCGTTTAGGTGCCCCCCGAGCCGAATCCTTCAAGTAATTGAAGATATCGGCTCTCTAGTCGTCTGCGTCCAGGAATTGCACCTGAACATCGGCTCCCTCTGCCACGTCCTTGTAGCCTGAAGCCATTTGTGCAAGATCATTGGCCTCGGTATTCTGCGATCGCGGGATCCAGGTGAAGTTTATGTATCGGAATTGTGCCATCAGCTCACGGCATTGCATCCATAATGGGAAGAGCGACTCGCTCTCACACTTGTATTCCTCCGTGAGTTGAGAAATCACCAGCTTGGAGTCTCCAAAAATTTCCACTGCTTCCGCTCCAGCTTCGATGAGCAACTCCATTCCCTTGCGTATCGCCTCATACTCAGCGACGTTGTTGGTGCGAGGGGCTGATAACCTAATAGAGAAGGAAAATGTTGCCCCCCGGGGTGACACGAGTAGCATGCCGATGCCGCACCCATCGTCACAAACCGATCCGTCAAAGAACATAGCCCACGCTCGTATAGACAGTGCTGCTATATTGGTGTTGATCCTTTCAGCAATAAGGTCGGCCAATGCCTGCCCCTTAACTGCTTTCGCGGGTTGATACCGGATGTCAAACTCCGATAATGCAAACATCCATTTGCCCAGTCGGCCTTTCAACATAGGAGCCGACAGCATGTGCTTTATGACGTCTGATTTGCAGATGATGACAATCTCTGCTGATAGCAAAATGTGGCGCAGCTTGGTGCAGGTGAAAAACAGGCAGAGGCACAACTTGTCGATCTCAGAGTACCTTGTCTCTGCATCCAGCATCCTTCTGCTGATGTAAAATACCACTCTCTCCAGCCCGTCATAAACTTGCACCACCACTGAGGCGATGGACGTGTCCGCTACTGACAAGTAAATGTAGAATGGCTTGTCCGGCTGGGGCGGGACTAAAACCGGCGGCTTCGTTAAATATTCTTTGATTTCGTCGAAGGCTCGTTGTTGTTCTGTTCCCCAGCGGAACTCCTCGTCAGATTTAATTTTTACCAGTCCCATGAACGGCTCTATCCTTCCTGACAGATTGGAGATGAACCTTCTGACGAAGTTGATCTTGTCGATGAGAGACTGTAGCTCTTTCTTCGTGGTAGGTGGCTTCATTGTTCGCACGGCCTCTTGACTTTTTAGGCCGATCTCAATCCCGCGTTCATGGACCAAGAAACCCAAGAACTGACCGGCCGTTACACCGAAGGCGCATTTCTTTGGATTCATCCGTAGGCCGAATTTTCTTGTTCGGTCCAGGACGTGTTGTAGATCGCCCAAGTGTCCTTCTACTGAGGCAGACTTGACCACTACATCATCGATATAAATTTCCACCAGCTTGCCGATCAGATCATGGAAAATGTAGTTCATGGCTCTTTGGTACGTGGCACCGGCATTCTTCAGTCCGAACGTCATGACAACGTATTCAAACAACCCCACCAAGCCTGGTACTCTGAACGCAGTCTTGTGTATGTCTTCTGGAGCCATAGAAATTTGGTTGTAACCGGCATTGCCATCCATGAAGCTCAAGATCTTATGGCCAGCCGCTGCGTTGATTAACGTTTCTGCCACCGGCATTGGATACTCATCCTTTGGGGTAGCTCTATTGAGGTCCCGAAAATCTATGGCGACGCGCCAACGGCCATCCTTTTTCTCTACAGGTACGATACTAGAAATCCACTCAGCATACCTGCATGGCCTGATTAAATTGGCTGTCAACATTTTCTCGACCTCCTTCTTGACTTCTTCCAGAATTTCGGCCTTCATCTGTCGTGCCCGCTGCTGGAATGGCCGAAATCCTTTTTTAAGCGGGAGTCGATGCTCAAGGATGCTCCTGTCTAACCCAGGCATCTCTGTATAGTCCCAGGCGAAGCAGTCTGGATATTTTTTCAACAGGGCTATCATCGGACCCCGCAGACTCGGATCCAACTTTTTGCTGATAAATGTTGGTCGTGGCTTATCCCCAGGACCAATGTCGATTTCTTCTAGTTCATCAGCAGATGTAAATCCATACCCTAGCTTTCCGTCACCTGTCAAATCGATGCTAAGCACAGGGCAAACAGTAGGTGAGGTTAACAAAAATAATTTGGGCCGATTGCCTGAATCGGCCCCCTTTTTGATTGCAGTAGTCAAGGATGGTTTACACCTTATGGTTTTACAATGGCTAGGAATCTCCCTGCTACGACTGCACGATCTGCTCGTCGTAAGATTGCTTTTTTTTTTGTTTTTTCTGGCCGATCGCAGGGATCGGCCGTACCACGTACCGTTGTGGGCTTTGCTACTCTGTCAGGCCGGTGGATAAGACTAGCCTCACCCCGTTTTTTGTAGCCTCAATGCGTTCACAGCCGTCTAGACTGATTCCAGAGATCGGCTCTTGGTCTTCTGCTTCCCAGACGTTCATGCCAGCAATGGAGACCTCGACAGAATCGTCTGCATGAATGACTTCCACCTCATCTTCATCCCACTGTATTAGGCACTGGTGCATCGTGGATGGGATGCAGCAGTTAGCATGAATCCAATCTCTCCCTAACAGGACAACGTAGGTGCTTTTGCTGTCCACGACGAAGAATGACGTAGGGATGGTTTTTCTGCCCACGGTCAGATCCACGTTCAGTACGCCTTGCGTTTCTGAAGTCTGGCCGTTGAAGTCGCTTAAAGTGACGTTGGTTTTGATCAGATCTGCAGTGGAGCGTCCCAAACGCCGTAGCATGGAGTATGGCATTATGTTGACTGCCGCTCCGGTGTCCACTAACATCTTGCTGACAGGTTGACCATTAATGTAACCTCGTAGGTACAGGGCTTTCAGATGTTTGTAACCCTTCTCACGTGGCTTCTCAAAGATAACTGGCCGTGGGCCGCAGTCGAACTGTGCCACTGGTAGCTCGTTGGTTCTTGGCGCGCAGAACTCTGACGGAAGTATGAATACCATGTTTGTGCCAGCCGATGTCTTTGCATCGGCTTTTACCGGTTTGGGGCGCCACTCTTTCTTTTTCGGGTGATCTTCCGTTTCCAAGGTCTGCCTAATCTTAACGGCCAGATCGGGCCGTGCTTTCTTTAGAGCGTGGAGATACTGCGCTTCGGCTTCCTCCAAGTTACGCAGCCGCTGCACTCTACGCTTTTGGGTGGGTCTAAGTCCGTCGGGACACCACCTTGGACGGTGATACCTGTCTTTCTCTTTGTCATCAATTGGCTCCTTGAGACCTGGTGTTCGAAACGAATCCCTGCGTCGGCTCTGAGGTGGGAGGGGCCCTAGGCGCTTAAACACTAACACTGGCTCCGTGTCCTCCTTCTGCTGTCCGCATTCCGGGCAGTTATCGATCGTAGGCAATCGGCTCATTCCCGCATCCCAGCAATACTTGAAGAACGGACAATCCCAATGTTTGTCTGTGCCTTCCTTTTCTTTTGACGGTCCCCTAGCGAGGTGCTCATATCCTTCATCGTCGCGCCGGCGACGTTGGTCATACTGACGCTCATACTTGTTAAGGATATGCGTGGAATGTGGTTTCTGATATCGCACACCTTTCACTTGTTCCTCAGTTAAGTACCGCCTGTCGTCGTAGCTGGGCCGGTCGCGTGGACCAGCCTCCTCTCTTACTCTGCCGCGAGAGCGACCGCCTTCCTCCTTGTACGTCCCATGGTGGTACCCTGGTCCTGCCATGTTGACATCGAACGAGAAATCCAACTGGCGCCTCGTGGAGTGGCTGTGTTCTACCATGTTGACGCCGGGGAACGGGTTGGTGTCTACTTTCATGGCGAATTGCCCCAGGATGAGACGGCCCTGCTCTATCGCCGTTTGGATCTGGCGACATAGCTCCTTGCAGTCATTGGTGGTTTGGGTGAACGAGTGGTGCCACTTGCAGTATGGTCTTCCGTTCATCTCTTGAGCCGTAGGGATTTTGTGGCCTTCGGGTAACTTCAGCTGCTTTTCTTTCAGCAGTAAATCGAATATTTGCTCAGCTTTGCTCACATCGAAGTCGAACCCTTTTGCAGGCCCTTGCTGTTTCACCCATTTGCAGGATACGGGATCTGCCCCCCGAGCCCATTCAGCCACGGCCACTTCCTGGTCTTGCGTGGGGTCTTCTTCTTCTGTATCGACCAGGCCTATCGGACGTTTGAACTTGTCCTGGTACAACTCGGGGTGGCGCTGCTCATACATCGTCAGCTTCTGGGCCATGTGCGCCAACGAGTTGTACTCTACTTGGAAAGCCAGATCTTTGATGGGTGCTGCGAGACCCAACGCTGCCAGCTCGACTGCTTCCTTCTCAGTTAACCGAGCTGAGTAACATCGGTTCTTGACAGTCCTGAAGCGCTGGATGTACTCGGCTACCGTTTCTCCTCGCTTTTGCCGCACCTGTGCTAGGTCTGCAATGCCAGCCTCGGTAGCTTCTGAATGGTACTGAATGTGGAACTGCTCTTCCAGTTGCTTCCAGGTCTGGATCGAATCAGGTGGCAGCGAGGTGTACCACCCAAAAGCTGGTCCTGTCAAAGATTGCGCAAAGAACCTTACACGCAACTGATCTGATGCTGATATCATGCCTAACTGTGCCAGGTATCGGCTCACGTGCTCGATCGAGCTCGACCCTTCTGACCCGCTAAACCTCGAGAACTCAGGGAGCCGATACTTGGGTGGCAGCGGGATCAGGTCAAACTCGTTGGGATACGGCTTTGAATAGCCGATTGTCCTTCTCTTCGGCACGAAGCCGAACTGGTCTCTCAAGATGGTACGGATTTGCTCCGTTGTTTGGGCTGCGGGGGCTAGATTCTCATGACTCGTTCCAGTGGCATACTTGGCTAGCCACGCCTGTTTGTCGGCGTCCATCCCAGAGATTCCTGCTCCAGAAACACCTGCTCCCGAAGCCCCTGCTCCAGAAACTCCTGCCCCAGCAATCCCTGCGGTTGCAATCTGGTTCGTGCGCGTCAAGCTGTTGGAGTCTGGCACGTAGGTGCACACGTATCCATGTGGGATTTCTTTAGGTGGTTCACACAGGAATTGGCAATCGCCAGGGTCGCCTCCGACCTTGTAGACGACGTACGCCGGTGCCCTTGGTGGCTCTGGAGCTGCAAGTGTGAATGGCAGCGGTGGCCTGGCCTGGAGCGGTCTTTCTCCCTGGTGAGTCCCCAGAGTGGGCCCCGACGGAGAGTACTGATGTTTCATGATCTCCTGAACTACGCGAACTGCGATCCGCTCGAAAGCGTTTACCAAGCTCTCAGAATGGCGGTGAAGAGAATGAGCCACCATGTAGTTGACTTCCTGGCGCAGAGCTCTGGTGCGCTCCTCTGAAGGAACAGACAGATCCACCTCATCAAGAGCACCCTCGGGTGAGAACCCTTTCCACCTGATACCATGCTTACGAGTCCTCTCAAAAGAGCCGATGAGATCGGCTTCGAAGAGAGCTTTGACGTCATCATACTTCGCCTTGTGCTCCTCAGGCAGCTCATCGTACGTGACCGGTCTGTTGTCCATCGCAGCGTCGGATGTTGATGTAGACGTTGTTTAAGGTCCCACCGGGCGTGCCAGAATGTGTTGCCTACCAAAACCCACCGGCGAGCAGCGACGGGCAACACGAAGAGCCGGGAGGCTCCCAGAACTGCTGGTGGGCCCTGGTCCCTCGGGCAACGGCCCGCAAAACTCCGGCACACGTCCTGGCTTGGTTCGAGGGCGTGCCACCTGACCTATACCTGATCAGGAAGGTGAAAGATTGCTTCGATTGGTTTCCTGCATGGCAGACAAACATATGTAAAATTCAAGCCGTAACCGGCTCCCAGGTTTCCCTGTGAATCGGCTCCGAGAGCCGATTATCCCATGGGTCTGCATTAGATCTATTATAATATGGGGTTTTGCTTCATCAATACAAGTTAAATCGATCTACGACAGTTTAACGTTTTCACTATATGACTGGAACATCCTACACGTAATTGAGCCTGGTAGATACAAAAGATAATAGAAAACTAATCCTAGAGAAGGCCTAAAAACCAACGTAGCGTCAATTCCCGGAACACCCCCTCTTGGATTGGTAAACCATATCTTACATACTACTGGATCGTTCAACCCGTTTGCAAGGCCTGATCATGTGGATATCAAACTAAACCTTGGAGAACAAGGCACAACTATAACAGATCAAATCGACTTAAATAAAGATCAAGCAAGATGCCACCCTTACACCCGGGAAAAGGTGCAAAGGCGGCGAGATAGCTAGAGGTAGCATAACTTAACAATCATAGCGAAAAGTACTGATGCTAACCCAAACAAATCTATGATAATAGTGTTACTCGCCATCAACAAGGCTTCAGTACGAGTAACACCAGATAACGCATAAGCAGATACTGCCTAGATCGCAAGATGCGATCTAGGCAGCATGGCACTTACCCGAGAAAAACCCTAGAAACAAGGGGTGGCGATGCGCCGAGATTGTGTTTGTTGTGAACGTGATTGTCCTCCTTTTCTCGATAACCTTAGGTACATATTTACAGTCCGGAGACTTTCTGTCTTTGGAATAACTCTACAACTCTATCTCTTACCTAAATCTAAACGGAATCTATTACAATATAAGATACACGGGCAATTTTAGCCCAAATCAACACACGAGGCCGATTCAACAACACGTTGCATATACGTATCTTCTAAGCCCATCTTGATCACGGCCCAACTCCTCCTTTGGCCAAAATATGGCGATAACAGATAGCCATCGTGCTTGAAGTATTTATATCTTGCTATCACCTTGTTGCTTGTATTGCTTAGCATAGGTTGTTGGTGCACTTTGGTGAACCTAGTGGTTAGGTTTTGTGCTCAATAAATTAAACGTTAGTTTTATTCTGCATTTATTTGAGCCTAAACCGTAATAATTTAAAAAGCCTATTCACCCCCCTCTAGGCGATGTCCTTTGCACTTTCAATTGGTATCAGAGTGAGGTCTCTCGATTTTAGGCTTCACCGCCTCGAGAGTAAAGATGTATCCTCGGGGTTTAGTGCACTCTCACACATTTACATTTGTTGGCACTCATTATGATGTTTGGCGTACTCGCATGCTTAGTCATTTACGGGCCATTGACCCAAATATTGAGCGAATTCTAGATATGGGTTTGTCTCCTAAGGATCCCCAAAATCTATCTTTGGAGGAGGAGACAAACTCTTATCTCGAAGCTCAATCATCTAATATGATTGTTAATGTTGTGAGCTTTGTAGTTCTTTCCTCAATCATGCCTTTCCGGAATGCTCATGATATATGGACCAATCTTCAAGCAAAATATGATGTGTCCAAGCTTAATGATGATGATTGTGCTCCCTCCACCTCCGGCCACGATGAGTTCTCATCTTCTTCCACTACACCAACATGTGAGTTTTCACAAGGTAATGATATGGTGAGTGGTGATAGAACTTGCAATGTAGATAGTGAGATTTCCATTCATGATCCTTTATCTCTATATCATTGCAATGTTGTATCTTTGGGCATGAACACGTGTAGGACCATACGTGATTTACATCCTAGTGTTGATTGCCCTTGCATATCATATAGAAATGCCTTGAATATGTCTCATGATGATATGCTTGCTTTGCCTTGTTGCCATGATAAATGTTCTTCTATTTCCTCTAGTACTTGTGTTGCTAACCATGTAGAGTAAATTGAAGAATGGGTGGGCCAAGGCAGGCAAGGTTGTGATTGAAGCTTCATGTGTTCCCCCATCATCACCTTCTCCCAGTGTTCACTTGTGTCTCATGGCTAAGGGTTCAAAGGTAACATCTCCTTTGGATGCCAATATACCTCATGATGATGTGAATGTTGATAATGTAGAAGTAGATGATGATGTTGCTTCTTTAAAAGAGAAGGGGGGATAGTCCTTCGTGCTCTTCATCCAAATAAAAATGCTTGCTCTACTTTCATTGAAATCTTGACCTATGCTATAGAAAGTAGGCAACTTATTGATGAGCATGAGTACACAATAGATAAAATAAGTAGTCTTGAGCGTGAGTATGCTAATGAAATTGCAAATCTAAATTAATCTCTTGAAGAGGAACAAACCACTAAGGAATCTATTGAGGAGACCTTTGCTCTAGATCTATCTAGAGTAAAGAAATCTCATGATAGAGAGTTTGAGGTGGCAAGTGCCCTTCAAATTAAAAATGATGAACTTGAAGTTGCTTATGCTAAACTTCTTGAGGATTTTGAGCACCTCAACAATGGCTCTACGGTCATCAAGGGTGAGCTCATCAAACTCACTGAGTCACATGAGCAACTTAAAGCTTCATATTCTAAAGAGATTTCCAAGTTGCCCTCACCTCTTGCATCAAATGATGATGCTTGTGCTACTAACTCTATTTCTTGTGAAGCGTCTATCTTGAAGGAGAATGTTGAGCTAAAGGCTCAACTTGCTTTGCTAACTAGCAACTATGGTAAATTAGAAGAAAGTCATGCCAAGATCTCAAGCTCGCATGAGGATCTTCTAGTCTCCCATGGTAGGCTAAGGTTAGCTCATGAGTCCATTGTGTCAAAGGTAACATCTAGTGGGCCTCATGTGGACAATAGCACTATATCTACTCCAAATGTTATATTGCCATGTGCTAGTCCTTGTAATTCATCCTCTCACAACCTTGCTATATCTTGTGATGAATTGCATTCTTTGCCTTGTTGCTCTAACAATGAAGCTTCTACTTCCTCTAGTATTGTTGTTGATAGTAACTGACATGGTTATACCCCACGGGTACACGACCTTAGCATACCTGGTCCAGCCCAAGGAAGGCCCACGAGAATATACACGGCCCATGAAGACTTTCGGGTGACCCAAGCCCATGACATCTTCAGATCCTTGGAGAGCAAGACTAGATTAAGATAGAATATTTAAAGGAGCAAATCCTAAACTTGTAACCGACTCGATCTATGCCCGGGACCTGCCTACCTCTATATAAATGCTAGGAGGGAACAATGAGAAGGGCACTTCGCATACCACCGCATACACACCTTCACGCCAGATTGCATCTGCGCACCCTTGTAACTTTCGGTTCCGCTGTAATCAAGAGCAGACAAGAAGGAGTAGGGTTTTCCCTCCGGGGGCCTGAACCTGGGTAAACCTCGTGTCCCCGTGTTGCTTGTTTGCTAACCGTTCCGCGATCTCCACCATCCCCACCTTCTCCAAAACCCAAGCTCATAACAATGGTCATTGACGAGATTAAACCTCGTCAATTGGCGTCGTCTGTGGGAACTGGGGGCGCTGATTGTGCGATCGTGACAGTCCCAAACAAAGCGATCTACAACTCCTCGGCGACGGAGATCCATCTCCTCTTCGGCGCTTTCGACTTCACCGCCCACTCGCCAGCCACTCTGAAGGACTTCGAGCCCGTTGGCGACGGGCTCGAGATCCTGTTCGGGAGCTTCTGCTTCCAGGTGGGGCAGACCGGCACTCTCCGCCTCCTAGAGCGGGTGCCCCTGCCATCGATCAGGCCCGCCTTATGGGCTCCGCATCCCGTGCTACGCACGTCACCATCGACACATGAGTCCTATGACAGCAGCAGCTGCAACTCAGATCTGTGCGATCCGCCATCAGATGAAGGGACCTACGGTTCCGGATCCGAAAGCTGCGGCAGCAACGATCCAACCTACGGACGCTACCAATGCGCCACAGTCATCCAGAGCGATGTGGATCAGGAACATAACCCGCCGCCCAACCCGCAGGGTAGAAACGGCGAAAACAGGAGGAACCGGTCCCCTCCACCCAACGAGGAGGACACCGATCCCAATTAGGTAATCCTCCTCAGCGAGGAAGGATGGGCTCAAGCACGCGAAGCCGTGGCAGGCAAAAAGATCCTGCCCGTCGGTGCCTCACGGGACCTACTGATGGCGTACCACCTGCTCCTCGTCGAAGAGCACAAAAAGTAGGTGAAGATGCAAGAGGTGCTTGACAAACGCAAGCAAGCGGCCTCGGAGTCCAGTGCGCGGCAAGCTGCGCGCTCCACCATGGGCGGCTCCAGCTCGCATGGCAACCATGGCAACAAGCACCGTTCTCGTGTGGAGAACATGGACCCCACTGCACGTCGCGAGGTGACCCGAACCCTCAACACGTCTTTCATGGAGATGGATGCCGACGACAACGTCATCCCGAAGACACCGCAAGCTGCAATCATGGCAGCCACCACATACCTTGCGTCCCATCCACCTCTCGTGAGGGACCCTAAAAGGGCCATGCACAAATCCGCGCTAGCTGGACTCGGACTCATTGGAGCTGCGCTCCACGGAGAAGCTCCTGCGAAGCCCAAAAAGAAGGCTGCGGCCAAGTTCAACCGCAGTCCCACACCTTCATCTAACGAGGAAGAACACGACCTACCTCGAAGGCACAAGAGCTCGCGACATCGCAGCCGCGATTACGGCGCTCGAAGTGAGCTCACCCAACGCAAGATCAACAAGGCACGCGCCAAGCGCGTATGCTCGTCCGAATCCGAGGGGAGCTCGATGCTTCAGCAGATCCGTCCGGCGCGGATGCCGTGGAATTTCAAGCTTCCTTCGGACACTTCGAATTTTGATGGCACACAGGACCCCAAGGCGTGGCTCAGCGACCACCTGTCGCCCGTCAAGCTACACGGTGGAAACAAAAACACTGCCCGGCAATACCTTCAGCTGCAGCTGATAGGCGCAACCCGGATCTGGCTCAGCAGCCTATCCTCAGGATCCATCCAAAGCTAGGAGGAACTAGCGTACAGTTTCATCCGAAACTTCAAGGGCACCAGCAAGAGGCCAGCCTCGATCGAAGAGCTGAGGGCCTGTACCCAGCAAACGGGCGAATCCATTCGCTCATATATACTACGCTGGTCCAACACCAAGAACTCCGCGGCGCACATCTTCGAGGAGAGAGCCATCGACGCCTTCAAGGACGGCGTCAAACGCCAAGACTTCAAGGAAGAACTTGGGCATGTCAAGCCCAAGACACTCGACCACCTCATGGACATCGCCAATAGGTGGGCAGATGGCGAAGACTCCGTCCACCGAGCACACTTGGAGGAGGAAGATGACTACGGTCACCGACGCGAACACCGAAGCAAGCAAAGATCGCGCGTCTACGACGATCGCGACGGACCCGACATGGTAGCCGCTGTCTACACCGACCGCCACAGCGAAGGCAACCGCAGCAGCGGCGGATACCGTGGAAACAACTTCCGCGATGCAGGACGCATAGTGCAGTCATGGCAACGCTGCGTCCGCGACGACGGACCCTCGGCGTACGACAAGTTGTCAGACCCATGCACCATCCACTTCTACATCGACAAGCAAGATGGTAAAAAGAAGGTAAGCCACATGCTCAAAGACTGCCTCGAGTTCCAGAAACTCAGCGAGAGCATGTCCCAGATGAGGCAGCAAGCCCTAAACCTTGGGTACGGGAACGCACCCGCACCAGGCGACATCGCCCACAGAGCTCCTCCACCACCACCCGTGGGACCTTCGAATCACCCAATCGCACCTGCGCAGAACAACGACGGAAGCGGGTACCCCGTGCCGAAAGGGTCACTGGTGATCCAAAAAGGGCATGCAACAAACAGGGTGCAAAAGAAAATCACCCGACAGGTTAGTCTGGCTGTGACCGCTCCACCCGCCATCCCTGAGTACCTCAGTGGATCGGAGTCATGCATCACGTTCAGCCGCTCGGATCACCCCCGCCAGGTCCCTCCCCCAGGTCATGCTGCCCTGGTGCTCGAGGCGCAGATCGGAGGCTTCGATATGAGACGCATCTTCATGGACGGCGACAACGACATCAATTTGATGTTCGCCAGCACCTTAGCAGCAATGCGGATCCCGTTGTGCAGCCTGGAACAATCCGACACACCGTTCCACGACATCGTCCCAGGGAAGGGCATATTCCCCCTGGGAAAGATATGGCTCGACGTCATCTTCGGTAAGCCCGATAACTTTCGGTGCAAGCGACTCGAGTTCGAAGTGGTGGACTGGCCATCACAATACCACGCCATCCTCAGGCGCGTGGCATTCGCACGGTTTCTGGCAGTACCGCACTACACGTACCTGCTACTCAAGATGCCAAGACCTAGGGGCGTCATCACGGTCCACGGGAGCTTCACCCGATCGGATCACTGCGACAGGGACTTCAACAGAATCTCCCAGTCATTTGGCATGCAGGAGGATCTCATAAGGCTCCGAGAGGTGACAGACAACGGGGCACCCCCAGTCGCAAGGCAGAACGCACCCGACATGTCTTTCGACTCCACCGTCAACACAAAGAAGGTGCAAGTCCACCCAACGGACGCCTCCAAGACGGCGCTGATCGCTAACGACCTCAGCCCCGCATAGGAAAGCGCGCTCGTTGAATTCCTCCATAAGCGCTGGGAAATCTTCGCCTAGTGTCCTGTGGACATGCCAGGAGTTCCCAGGGAATTCGCCGAGCACGCACTTAACGAATTTCCAGACGCCAAGCCCGTCAAACAGTCCATCCGATGACTATCTGAGCCACGGGCTGAAGCCATCAGAGTCGAGGTCAACAGACTACTTGACGCTGACTTCAATAGAGAGATCAAGGAGAGCGAGTGGCTGGCCAACACCGTGATGGTCCTCAAAAAGGACACGGACATCCTGCGGATGTGCGTGGACTTAACATCACTGAACAATCACTGCCCGAAGGATCACTTCCCTCTTCCTCGGATCGATCAGATCATCGATTCGACTGAAGGATGCGAGAAGCTCTTTTTCCTCGACGCCTACTCAGGCTACAATCATATTCGACTGAAGGTCGAAGATCAGGAGAAAACAGCGTTCATCACGCCGTTCAGAGTGTTCTGCTACAACACAATGCCATTCGGGATGAAGAACATAGGTGCCACGTACCAGCGGTGCATGCAGGCATGCCTGAAAGACCAGATCGGCCGGAACATACAAGTCTATGTCGACGACATAGTAATCAAAACAAGGGAGGCCAAGACACTGATCAACAATCTCCGCGAGACATTCGACAACCTTGATCGATACAATATCAAGCTAAACCCAGAAAAGTGCGCCTTCGGCGTCCCATCTGGTCAACTTCTAGGCTCCTTCCTCTCCCAGCGAGGGATCGAGGCGAAACCGAAGAAAATCCGGGCCATAATGGCCATGGAGAAGCCGAAGAACCTCAAAGGCGTCCAGCAACTCGCTGGGAGAATCGCGGCGTTGAGCAGGTTCGTCAACCGCATGGGCGAAAAAGCCCTGCCTTTCTATCAGCTGCTATGCAAGGCAGACAAATTCGAGTGGACACCTGAAGCGAACGACGCATTCGTAGATCTGAAGCGGCTGCTCTCCACCTCGCTCGTCTTGGTCACGCCAAGGGAGAGCGAGCCTCTACTGGTATACATAGCAGATACACATCAGGTGGTAAGCACCATGCTCGTGGTCGAACGACCCGAAGATGGCAAGACCCATGGGGTCCAACGCCCAATCTACTACCTCAGTGAGGTATTGACGCCGACAAAGCAAAGGTACCCTCACTACCAGAAACTCGCCTACGGCATGTTCATGACGGATCGTCGGCTGAGCCACTACTTCCAGGAGCATCAGGTGATAGTCATCAACGAAGCACCCCTAAACAGCATCCTGAACAACCCGGAGGCCACAAGACGCGTGGCCCTATGGGGCATCGAGCTGTCACCTCTCGACATAGCCTATGAGAAGCGCCATGCGATCAAGTCCCAGGTCCTTCCGGACTTCCTCGTCCACTGGATGGAACTGCACCTACCGGACACCCCGGACATGACGCATTCATGGATGATGCACTTCGATGGCTCCAAGCGTGAGGCTAGAGTAGGAGCTGGGGTCATACTGACCTCCCCGCAGGGCGACAAGATGAAGTACATCCTCCGGATGAAATTTCGAGCTTCCAACAATGAAGACAAATACGAGGCCCTCATCCACGGCATGAAGATGGCCAAGATCTGCAGCGCGACGCGCCTGGTCATCTATGGTGACTCAAACCTCGTCGTCCAGCAGACGATGAACGAGTGCGACGCACATGCTGCCAACATGATTGTGTACCGCGCACTCTACAACTCACTCGAAGGAGACTTTGACGGTTGCAAGCTTCGACACGTTGGAAGAGAAAGCAACGAAGATGCCGATAGACTCGCCAACATTGGCTCCACCTGCGCGCGGGTGCCACCAGGTGTGTTCCTCGAACAGATCTGCGTGCCATCCATCAAAAGGAATTTCCCCAAAGGATCACCCGAAGAAGCAGAACACTCGAGGGCTGCGCTACCCAAAGGACAGGAAGGACCAGAAAAACTCAACACAGAGGTTGCCGTGGTCAACCTGATGCAGGTCATGGCTGCCAAAGAAACATGGACACAACCATTCCTCCGATATCTGATAGATGGGGAGCTGCTTGACAGCCCGACAGATGCCCGGCGCATATCTCGCCGGTCCAAGGCCTTCACCATCATCAATGGCGAGCTGTACAAGCGCATCATTTCGGGTGTACTCCAAAGGTGCGTCACCATCGATGATGGCAAAACTATCCTCCAAGACATCCACGTGGGCATCTGCGGCCATCACGCGGGCAGCCGCGCCCTTGTCGCCAAAGCTCTACGAGCTGGATTCTACTGGCCAACGGCCATGAACGATGCCAAGGACATCGTCCGAAAATGCAACGGGTGCCAGAGGTTCGCAGATAAACCGCACGCACCAGGATCGGAGCTTAGGCCCATACCCTTGGCCTAGCCCTTCGCCCAATGGGGCCTCGACATGATCGGCAAGCGGCCCAAGTCCTCGAAAGGAGGCCACGTCTACCTCCTAGCCGCAGTCGAAAAATTCACCAAGTAGGTTGAGGCCATGCCCGTTACTAATCAAAAGGGCAAGACGGCCGTTAAGTTCTTCTAATCCATAGTCTACAGGTTCGGCATGCCGCATAGCATCATCACCGACAACGGGTCGAACTTCATCTCCAAAGAATTCCAAGACTTCTGCGAAGGCCTCGGGATCAACATAACATACGCCTTAGTGGCGCACCCGCAAACGAACGGGCAGGTCGAAAAGGCCAATGGGCTCGGCGGCGGCATCAAGAAACGCCTGATGAGCCTGCTTCAGCGACTTGCGGGAGCCTGGCCAGAAGAGCTACCCTCCGTCCTTTGGAGCCTGCGCACAATGCCAAATAGCTCAACTGGCTACACGCCTTTCTTCATGGTACACGGAGCCAAAGCAGTGTTTCCTGCAGAAGTGCGCCACAGAGCCCCACGGGTCGTCGCCTACAGCGAAGCCGAATCGACGGCCGCACTCGAAGACGCCGTCGACACACTCGACGAGGCACGCGACATAGCCGCGGCTCGATCAGCGGTCTATCAGCAGAGCCTCCGCAACTATCACAGCCGTCGGCTGCGCCCAAGGTCCTTCGTCAAAGTTGACCTAGTCTTATGACTCAAGCAAGAGTGACCGAAGAAGCTCGAGTCACCCTGGGAAGGACCCTACGTCATCACCAAAGTCATCCCAGGCGGCGCCTATCGCCTCAAGCACATGGAGTCTGGAGTCGCATACTCCAACCCATGGAACGTCGCACAGCTGCGATGCTTCTACCCCTAGCTACCCCCTCCTTTTACTTTCAATAAGGCTATTCAGCCAAGGCTACTCAGCCGAACAATGTATCTCCTCATTACGATATGAATAAAGCTAAGTGTCTCGCCCCAAATATTTATCCCTTATCCGCATTTTCTTCATGTTACAACACACTCGGGGGCTCCCCTCAACTCACGACTCCGTCAGCTGAGGATAACGCGTGTACACCTGAGTAGCTGATCACATCAGGCTAACAAAAAGGGCATGCATACAAACAAAGCACCACGTGCTAAAACAATCCACCTTTACATCAAAAGGGCATAACACGTCCAGTCGAATACATACAAATTTTACATCTATCTTTTTACAGGTCCTACCTATTATGAAGAATCACCTGCGCACGATGCTCAAAGAGATCTACAACTTGTTCGGCATATTGCCTTACAGCCGCATAATGCGGACGCATGTCCCACATGCCACCATCTGGCCGAAGAGGCAGCCCAGTCGCAACAACAGCAAGATCTACATCAGGGCGATGCAGCCACATGAGGGAAAGCGCAGCCTTCACCCCCGCAACCAACTAATGCCGCACCAGCTCCCTGACATGATGCACATCTCGAAACTTCGCGAACAGGCCCTAGAGAGTCGATGGGGCCTCATCTAGGGGAAACATCACGTGCATAATTGACGCCAAAGAAGTCTTTGCCTGCCGTAGCACCCGCGCCACCTGGTGAACATGATCCTGCACAGTCGCAAGGACTATGGCACGATCGCGGTCCATCCAGAAAAAGACACCAGCCTCCATATCTTGCTGGGTCAGGCAGTTGATCCGAACAGCAACACGCTCCTTTTCCTCCCTCGGAACAAGGTTAGCACCTGCAACACCTACAAAGTAAGATGACAGGCCAACAGGCGCATCCGAAAAATGAGCAGCAGCTAGAAGAAACTCACATTGAAGCTATTTGGCCAAACGCCGCAACTCCCCCATCAGATACTCCTCTCTGGCGGCGCCTCGCTCCGCCTTCGACTCCCAAACATCCGCGTGGCCTCGGATGCCAAGTAACTCCTTCTCAAGGCTACGAATGCGGTCATGAAGAAATACAAGCTGCGATGCATCATCCAAGGATGGCCGCAGCTGCGGCGCAGACAAAGTATCAACGAGATCATCACCCGAAGGTCTCTAGAAGAAAAGAAGGCAGGGATATGAACAAACGCACAAATAAGCAAACAGCTCGGAGATTCATTATATGCAACAAAAGCCACAGCGTGGCACAAGGAGTGTTCATAAATATATTACAACAAAACAGACGAAAACTATCCTACAACTACAAGGCCTAAGAAGTTGCATCCTGAGTGGCCTCGGAGCCGGATTGCCTACTCTTGGCCTCCCCCTGCTGCCTCACCGCGTACTCCGCCAGCAAGTCAATCAGCTTCGGCCCATAGCGTTTACAGCGGGCAGCGTAGAGGGCAAAGGCTACCTTGGATCCGTCAGGAGCCGTCGGCATCTGGGAGGTGACCTGATGAAGATCAAGCTCTGCTCCAGACGCCATGGCCATCGCCAGCCCCATGGACGCACCGATACCCTTCTACTTGCGCTTGTACGCCAGGAGAGCCTCGGCTGACAGCGCGTCCGCCAACAAGTCGACATCCTCGAGGGCGACGCCCTTGGGTACGAGCTCCTTGTAGAAGCGCCCGAGAACTTCCTTGGCCTTCGCAAGCGGGCCGACCACGGTACTGCAGCGGTCTTTGACCGCCGCAGTAGCATCATCCAGAGCACTTCCGTGCTCCAGGGCACCGCGGTCAAACTCGATGCCCGCGGCATCTAGATAAACGGAAAACGAAAAGTGAGAACTAAAAAAAACTAGAGAGACAAATCAGCCGAAAAAGAACATGTAGCAGACGAAAATACTCACCCGAAATAGCCTTGGCAGCAGCCATCAGCTTGCCGGCTACCCCATTCTCGCACGAGGCCGTAGCGGTGGCGAGCTGCTCCTCGCGGTCCGTGGCCTCTTGTTGCAGGCGCTCCTTAGCCGCAGCTGTGTCGGCTAGCTCCCGCTCAAGGCGCTCCTTAGCGCCAACATCATCTTTAGCTTTTTTCTCCGCTCCCCCGAGGCTCTTTTTGAGAGCATCAAACTCGCGGAGAGCAGTGTTATTCTCATCTGCAACAAAGAACAAGTAGGAGATTCATAAGTAAGCAAGAAGCCGAAGAAGTAGAAGATCGATCTAATAAAACGAACCTTGACGCCGCTGAAGGCTGGCCTCCAATGCCAGATGCTGATTCACCAGCTGGTTGACGCCTTGAACAAAAGGCTGCGAGAAGATGCAACTTGTCAGGGAAAAGGCTTGGGGGCTCAAGCCAAGAAACGAGCAAAGAAAATCACGCATACGAAAAGCGCTCGGGGGCTCCCCCGAGACACGCACAAAAAGAAGACACGATCAGCAGATCATCCGAAATACGCATGGGGGCTCCCCCCACGGTAAAGACAAACATACTTACATGATCAGACGGAGACTTCGAGGGTCTGTCTGTAGTCTTCTGGGGGACGACCATCCGAGCCTCCCGCGGAGAAGGGTTCGAAGCAATGTCCACAGAGGCGGCCACCATCTGAGAAGGAGGAGGCGCAATCTTCGAATCCCCCACCATTTCCCAAGTGCCATCCCTAAACGAGCCGTCGGAGGAGTGGCTACAAAAGAAAACATCAGTCAAATACAAGCAAGCAACAATGAAAGATAGCAAAAGGCAATTAAGAGTACTTACGAGTCCATATCGCTCAAGTTGAAGACAGACAAGACCCTCTTGCCCTTCTTCTCTTCCTTCTTTTCTTCCTTCTTCTGCTTCGCCAGCGGCTGTGGCGCTGCAGCCCGCACGGGCACGGCTGGAATAGGAGAGGAAGAACCACCATCACCTCCACTGAGGCACACAAGGCATGGCGGGTTCCTAGGCGTTGGCAGAGTCGAAGCATCCGATGACTTGCTCGAGCTCCATTTCCGCTTTCGAGTCTGCTCCTCGCTCGACTCAAAAGTCTCTTCAGCCGGTGACCGCGTCGAGGGAAGCTCAGACGTGGAGTCCACTACCTCATTGTCCGGTGCATCTGGAAAACGTTCGGGTAGTGGAGGCACCATGCCTGGTACCTTGAACTCCTGCGCAAAAGAAACAAACTTTCAGAACAAAAGAAGTACAAGAAAACGCAGTCAGAAAAGCGCTACAGCACGTCCCAGATCTACACCTGCGGCACCGGTCGAGAGGCCCTGAACGGAAGGGTCAGCGAGTCACCCGAAAGGTCATCTTCAGCTTTGAACTTTAGTTGCGGCCGAAGGATTCTGTCGAGATCCCCCTGGAGAGCCCCTTAGTTGACACCCTAGTCAGATCATGGCGGCCAGAATAAAGGAACATCGGGTGCGCCCTAGCTTGAAGCGGCTGCACCCGATGTTTGAGGAAGGTGCGGATAATATCCACACTGTTCACCTCCTTATCCGGAATCACCTGGAGGTCCTCGACCCGATGATAGAGCTCCTCTATCTCCGCCACCTTGCCATCCAAGATCTGGTTCTTCCAGGACCGTTTCGGCTGGATTATCTGGGTGGAGTCGAAGGGAGCAAGGCCAAAGTTTTGCCCGTCCACTATGGAGTCGCGGATGTAAAACCAACGCCTCTGCCAGTATTGGACGGACTCAGACATATAAAAAGAGAAGAAGAGAAAAATGGATTTGAGGGAAATGATGCATCCGCTGATGGGATAAACGCCATCGGATCTAGATTGCCTCTTCACGGAGTAGAGCTTCCGGAAGAGGCCAAAGTGTGGCTCAATACTGAGACAGCACTCGCAGAAGGTAATGAAACAAGCAATGTGGAGAAGGGAATTTGGCGAAAGATGATGGAGTTGGATGCCATAGAAGAAAATTAATCCACGGAGAAAATCGTGGATTGGGAGAGAAAGGCCCCGAAGGACAAACGCAATAAACATGACCCGAAACCCAGCGGGTGGACGGGGAATTACCTCGTCGCCGGGAAACTTGACGGACTCCTTGTCCTGGGGGATCAGACCCCGCTCATGAAGCTTGCGCAGGTCGCCCTCGCGCGTCTCCGATCGCCGCCAACCACCGTCGGTGACACGGGTGGCGGTGGTACCCTTCTTGCCGCCGCCGGCAGCACTGGTGCCCACTGCGGCAGAGGCCTTCTTTGGCTTCCTCATTGCAGTACGATGGCGGCGGCGTGAGCGCAGAAAGGCGGATGGGAAGGATCGAAGAACTTCCAGGACGCAGCGAGGAAAGCTCAAAAAAGTGGAAGCAGTGAAACGCGAACGGCTGCAGTGAAACCAAACAAAATTTTCCCCACAAGATTATGAGGACGAAGACGATACACAAGGACCGTTCATCGGGAAGCCCTAGATCCAACATCAAAATCCAACCATCCATGTGTCAGCACAACAATGAACCGTCGCCTACACACCGTCCACTACGCACGGAAACCGAGACGATGTCGTAATTATCTCCATGTCACGCGTGACTAGTCAATTCAAAGTCAGAAGGTGGGACCCACGTTTGCCCAGTCACGTCACCTCTGGCGCCGCAGACGCTTGAGGTCACCGATCATCAGCACTGACGTCATCCAAGCTATACTAGCAACGGTTACAAATCTTCGACTACACAGCTAAAGTATTCACTCGAATCTACGATTCGAGTAACTACTCGGGGGCTACTCCTATCAGGAGCGCTGGCCGCGCACCCGAGGTATGACTAAGGTACTACACCGCTAAACTATTCTTCAAGTCCTACGTCGAATCTATGACTCCACTATGGACTCGGGGGCTACTCCCATAGGGAGGATGGATTCAAGCATCCAAAAAAATTGTGTCCTATGGACCTAAAGTCAACAATGACTGAATTAAAGTCTCTGCTCGAGTCTACGACTTGAACAGACACTCGGGGGCTACTCCCATAGGGAGCGCTGGTCGCGTACCCTATGAATTCTTTGACTGCGATCCTTCGGATCAGCATGCAAAAACTTTCTCAGCAACTCTGCCCCAGTCAATGCTAAGTGAGTAAACATCCTCCTTGGCCACCCGAAACACCTCCACGGTGATAAAATTTCGGATGTTGTGTCTACGACGCAAAGATAAGACCTACAGATACCATCTGATGGCCTGGCAACACACACGATTGCGCTCTGCTAGTAACAATCCGTGCCAGCAGGTGCGATGAAAATCCCGACGGACGCGTGGGTACATCATTTTTAAATTACTGGAATTCTACTCCTGTAAGTCCTCAACGGCCTAATTTGAATTACACCAGCATCTGTTCCGGGTTCGAGTCGAGGGACTCGAATCTGAAGAAGATCGTGTTGTTTTGTCCTAAGACAGTTAACTGGCCCTGATCTGTCGGGAGAGTCAGGCACATGCATCAACAATCCCTACACACTAAGATCATTCTCTAAACGAACGAGAAAATAGCTGCACCCGAAAGATTGAAGAGTCCTCAGCCGAATCTACGATTCGACTGAACACTCGGGGGCTACTGACATGGTTATACCCCACGGGTACACGACCTTAGCATACCTGTTCCAACCCAAGTAAGGCCCACGAGAATATACACGGCCCATGAAGACTTTTGGGTGACCCAAGCCCATGACGTCTTCGGATCCTTGGAGAGCAAGACTAGATTAAGATAGAATATTTAAAGGAGCAAACCCTAAACTTGTAACCGACTCGATCTATGCCCGGGACCTGCCTACCTCTATATAAAGGCTAGGAGGGCACAACGAGAAGGGCACTTCGCATACCACTGCATACACACCTTCACGCTAGAATGCATTTGCGCACCCTTGTAACTTTCGGTTCCGCCGTAATCAAGAGCAGACAAGCAAGAGTAGGGTTTTCCCTCCGGGGGCCTGAACCTGGGTAAACCTCGTGTCCCCGTGTTGCTTGTTTGCTAACCGTTCCGCAATCTCTAGCATCCCCACCTTCTCCAAAACCCAAGCTCATAACAATGGGCATTGACGAGATTAAACCTCGTCACTAACCATGTAGAGGAAATCAAAGAGCTCAAGGCTCAAGTCATTTCTTTAAAGAATGACTTGAAAAGGTGTCATGAAGGGAAGACCACACTCAAGAACATGTTGAGTGTGCGAAGACCCCCAAGTGACAAGAGTGGGGTTGGATTAAACTCCAACATCAAGAACAAGCCCACTAACTTGTTGAAGCACAAGGGCTACAAGAAGAAGGGCCAAGGACAAGTGAAGAATCCGGCCAACATTGTGTGCTTCAAGTGCAAGGAAGAAGGGCATCATGTGAGGGATTGCCCATTGAAGAAGAAGCCTCTTAGTGAGAAGCAACGAGGGAAGCAGCCTCAAGCTCCTCCACAAGCTCAAGATGGGCCACTTCCCAAGAAGCCTCGAGCTCTTCTTCATGGTGCAACTCCTCCCAAGAATAAAGATGTCAAGATAAGAACTTGCTACATATGCCATGACAAGGGGCACCTTTCTTCCTGATGCACCATGGGTAACTCCTCATCCCATCCTATCTTGATTGATGATGCTTATTCACTTCGTAAGGATGAGGGTGGAAATGTGTTTGCCAAATTTGTTGGTACCCAAAGTGGTGTCAATAAAATAACCATTTTGGTAGCCAAACCTATTGTGACTAACTTCTTAGGACCCAACTTGGTTGGGGACCAACAAGCTAAAACTTTATCAGTAGGTTTTATTGGAGGGCATTGGTGTCTTGGCTACCTTATGAAGAATTGAGGGATCTTCATCGCTCCCTTTTATCAAAGTCAAGACATTTTGGGATTATCATTCTTCTATTATATATCCAATGTTCCTCCTTGCGGTAACCTGTGTTTAACTTCTTTACATTGATAGTTGCTTGCTCCCTTGTGCATGTGTGGTTTTGTACCTTGCATGTGTTTGTACATGTTGTGCTTCCCACTTACGTTTATTGACCAATGAAGTATACTTGTGTATGTTGGTTGGCACACCATGTATTTGTGTTTCTTGGTTTGGAGTCTTTATTGATTTTAGTTGGTATCATATTTGGCTCTTGTGAGGGATTAATGGACTATTCCGTTTTTGAGGGAGTGTCATGCTTGGGCATTCCACAATCCTAAAAATGTGTGTACGTGAGGAAAACCACTTAGTAGTTTTATTGCATGTTTATCTAGTCTCTATGTGGTATGTCTTTCCCATGAGAAACTCAAGTTCTATAATGTCCATTAATCCTCTCTAGTATGATATTTTTGCCTCTTGTTGAGATTTCTTGGTTTATCACATTATGGGGGAGTCATATGCTTTGTGCATATTACAAACCTAGAAAATATGTACATTTGAGGTAGTGTCACTTAGAATTGATATTGAAAATTATCTAGCTCCTATGTGGCACATTTGCTCACAAGTTACAATTTGCTTAAATGTTTTTATTGCTCATATTTTGGATCTTGTTTGTGATAGTGATTCTTGGTATGTGTTTCCTCATATTTGGATCTACATATCCTCATGGGAACCATTTGCTTCAAGTTACTCTAATCACTAGTGATTGTGTGGCTATTTGAAGCTATGAAGAATCTCTTTTGAAGCATCAAGCTTAACTCTCATATCTTGTTATATGCTTATTTGTGTGAATATGATCTTGGATATCCTTGCAAACTACCTCGGGAAAATTATCCCTATTACTTCTTGTCCTTGGACAATTATTACTTGATATATGGTAGAATTCCTTGATCATATTCGTTTTGGCCTTTTCTTATTTGCCTTATCTTTGGCCAAGAAAAATATTTCCTTTTTGCTCCCAAGCTTTCCTTGACTCTTGTGGATCTTCTTATTTTATTGGTATCCCCTTGTGTTTTATTTAGTGTAGGTAGATATGATGATCTCATTTGTGGGAATTTTGCATTCAAAGGCAACAATTCTATATAATGCTCCACTTATGAGGGAACTCTCCTATATTATCTAGAACAATCCTTTTATGCTTCTTGATTCGATCCATCTTGTTTTATTTAGTGCTTGGAAGCTCGATCTTTTCGTGTTGGTACTTTGTGTGCCATCATAAAAATTGTGAAGAGTTTGTTTTGGTTGTTGGAATCTTGCTCTCTTTGGGGGTTGGTTTTGTCTCATTCTTTGTTTCATGTTTTGATCTTTTAGAATGAGATAAATCCTTGAGAATTTGTGTTTTTGTCTTTTTTTTGTTTGCTCTTTGGCTTTTGCCTAGTTCATTTGTTGAACTTGTGTTCTTTGATACAATTTGGACACCTTGTGTCAAGTCACACTTTGTGTTGCCTTGATTGTTTTCTTGGTTTTTTTGTTCAAATTGTATCTCATTTTGGTTCTTGAAAGTCTTATGCATGCATATTTACTACTTGTATTTATTATGGCATGCTTTCTTTGATACAATACATAGGGTAAACTCCACAAAATCCTAATCGGCTAAGATGTGCATGAAATTAAATTTCATATCAATATGCACATGTTTGTGTGGAGGCTCTCATATGTATTGTAGTTGCACTAACTACTTTGGACCCAATTTGTTTGGGCACCATAGTGTACTTAATTGTGGTTATGGTACATTGGAGATATATTGGATGCGTGTCTCTTCAATTAGGAAAGAGGGGTGCCTTCATGTCAATTGGATGCAAGCTAGATGATCAATGAATTCATATCTTCTACATCCTACCAATTATATCTCGGTAACAAGTATCTCTCTTATGCCTACATATCTTGTTCCCAACCTTTTATAGGTTGATGTTGGCATGTATTTGTGTATTTGCAATTGTTGCGGTTCTTTCTTTGGTTTTGAGCAGCTATCTCTATTGCATATGTGTGTATGTTGAGATGAGTGCATATAACGGGGACTATACAAAATCATGCTCATGATTCACCTATCCCAAATATGTCAATCTAGCAATTTTTTTGCATATCGTTTCCTCAGTATCTCTCACGTGCAATAGTGAGTATTTTTGCAAAGTTGATTTCTATATTGTGATACTTGTTGCCTTTCTCCATATATTCCTTCTATCCCCTTCTTCCCTTGGTAATAGTTGTTATGTATGGAGTATGTTGGTGTTTGAAGCTCATCGATGTACAATAAGATATATTTGAGCCCTTGGGCATGCTTTCAAGCAAAACATCTTATTGGTATACTCTATGACTTCCTCTTTCCTTTCGTGTGTTTTCTTGAGTATCTATTTTGTTTGTGCATATTTCTTTATGGACATTTGTCTTTGTGATATTTTCCACCTAGAAATTTACACACACAAGAGAAGATCATTCTTTGGTTGTTTTTGCATTTCTTGGAAACCACCTCTTATTCCTTTTTGATTCTTCGGTGGCTTCCAAATTTATTGACCTTTGAGTGCATTATTAGATGAGTTTGGAGGAGTGAGGAGTCCATGGTTGTGCACGTTGTTTCCAAATACAATTACTATAATTGGTGCACAATCTTTGGGGAGCTTCTCTAATTCATTTAAGAGTGCACAATTTCCGTCTTTCTCATCTCCTGTGGTTTAAATGCTTATGGGGGAGCGAGGATTCCATATTTGCACAAAGTTTGGGGAGATTCTCTATTTTCATTTAAACACTTTTTTGTGTTGTTTCCATTTGATATCATTTGTTGATTTTTCAATTGTTTCGTTTGGACCTTTTGTTTGCTCGCTTCATTTGTTGAAGCTTATTTCTCTTTCTTTTCTTTTTGCAATCTTTGGGTCCTCAATATAGTTTTACTTCCTCCCAAGTACTCATCATTTGACATGTGCATTTGTACACCTTTGGAGGAATTCTCACTATATTGGTCGTCTAGAACTTTTCACCCATTTTGTCAATCGATGCCAATGGGGGAGAAGTTTTGGAGGGTTTAAGGGAAGTTGACCTTTGCTTTGAGTGTGTTCTTAAGCATTTTCCTCGCATGCTCTTGCATCTTTGTTGTTGCTTTGCATGTTGAATATATAGAGGAAACTCAACCAACGGTATTGGTTGGCAATCTATGCAATGAAATTCAAGTTCATCACACATGCATAGATTGTGGAGGAGTTTGCTCTATATATTGTGGTTGTACCAACATCACATACTTGTGTAGTATTTGATGTTTGGGCAACCGCTTTGGTCATTATTTGTCATATTTAAACCCTCGCTAAGGGATTGTCATCAATTACCAAAATGGGGGAGATTGAAAGGGCATGTATGCCTCCATGTGTGGTTTTGGTAATTAATGACAATCTCTATGAACTAATGTGTAAATTGAGTTTCTCTTGTAGGTTTGTACATTGGCATCACTTGGGCCATGTGTTGGTCTCAAGGTTGAAAGATGAAGAAATGTCTAAGGGATTTGTGCCCATTGGAATCATGAAGAAAGAAGGAGCTTGATGGTTGATCAAGACAAGTGCAAATGATTGAATCAAGATGGATCAACCTCAAGTAGGATTGAAGAAGGTAAAGCTCAAGATGCGCCTTCTCTAGAATACCACATGCTTGAATCTTGCCATCCTCGTGATCATGGAGTGATGAAGACAAGTTTAAAGAAGAGGTTTCCTCATGGAGTATGGGGGAGCAATATGCAAGTCTTCATCTTCATCAAGCAAGAGCAAGCAAGAGCAATCAAGAAAGGTGTTCCTTCTTGATAAGAACAAGACGGTCTACATAAATTTCAAGTGGAATTCTCAAGGCAAAGGTATGATCTTTATAGGGCTTCTCTTTTGCCGGTCTCGTGTTGTTAGTTGGGAGACCGGGTTTAGGATAGATAGTCGTTCTATCAAGAGGGGCTCTCAAGCAAGTGTCTCGATCGCATCGTTCGGAGAGAGCTCAAACCTTTTAATTCATAGCATCATATTTCTTGTTGTTAGTTGGTTATTTCCCATGAGAGGATCTAGAGCTTGTGGTTATCATCATAACAAGCTCTAGTTCTTCATCTAAGGATTTCCCTTGCATATCTTATTGTGATTTTTGATCTTGCGAGTTTTCCGACTCCACACCTTGCATATCTTATCCATGTTATTTTATCCCTAGGTGATATCCAATATTTCTACCTTTTGTTGGATTATATTGGTTTTATCTTTCCAACAAAATTGGTTTCATCCCAATTGGAGTTTCCAAGCTCAACTTCTTGTGTTTTGGGTTTTGGAGGTTTTACCGGTTCATTGCTTCTAGAAAGGTTATACCTTTCTCAGTTAGGTTTTATCCTTCCATGCTGGACTATGATTTTTATTTGCATAATCTTGTATAGATTTTATTTGTCTTCAAAACGAGACCAAGATCATCAAAAACAGAGTCCGGAATCAAAAGTTATTGAAGTTTTCGTGCAATGATATCCTGCGTTTTTGCTTGAGCGGAAGTTCCGGCCCAAGTTCCGGTCATGTTTAGTAACTTATGTTTCTATTACCGGAAGTTCCAGTGGGGGGCCGGAAGTTCCGGTGGTGCGCGAATCTGGCCCAAACGGTCAATTTTTCCTTGTCCTATTTAAGGGGGGCTTCTTCCCCAATGGTTCCCCATCTTTTGAGCTTGTTTTTGACCACCATTGTTGACCTATTTGAGATTTCTTACTCCCTCTCCCTCCCATGATTCTTACATATTTTTGAGGGAAAAGTGAGAGGAGATCTAGATCTACAATCCCCCAAGTTAAATCCCTTCTTTGTGAAGGAATCATTGGGATCTAGATCTTGGAGAGTTTTGTGTTCTCCTCTTGTGTTCTTCCTCCCTTATTCCCCCAATAGATTTTGTAGCTTTGTTGGAATTTGGGAGAGAAGGACTTGCCCTTGCATTTGGTGCATAGGTTTGAGTTCTCCTTGGAGATTCGGCGAGTTCAAGCTTGTGGGCTTGTCGTGGTGGTGTCACGACAGATGCCATGGGTAGGCTTAAGTTGGGGGCCGAATGGACGCTTGTGGTAACCGGGGAGGGAGTGCACGGTCTAGCCACGCATGAAGAACAAGATGAACTCTCCACACTTAGGATTTTTATTGACCCAAGAAGTTTACAAGTGCTCCTAGAGCTGTTTGAGCATAGCCTCCGGGCACTAGTTTCCTACTTGGTCCAACCCCCCTAAACCCTAGCTATGCCCCTCCTTATATAGGTGATGGCCATCTAGGTTACACCCTTTTGGGTCCTAGGGTTACTGTTTGGATATTGGTCCTTACTGTGTGGGCCGTTCATGGGCTAGCCCTAAGCCCTCGACCTAGTACACAAAGCTATACTGCCAACGGTCTTCACGTACGTAGCCTCTAGCTCTTTTGGCGTCATACGGTGACTTTGTACGTCAGCCCTTGATTTGGGCGTCAGCCGACTCCTTTTATGTCACCCGGCGTCACCCTTCTCTTTTGACGATGCTTTACCATGGTCCCTCCTGAATCTCACTCGGAAATCTGCCACGCATCCTCTCCGACTCGGCCTTCCCTCGTGAGACCCGACTCGTTGCTTCCTGCAAGGTAAACAAATTTGTCTTATGCGGGCCTGCATAGTTTATGTCGGCCACGCCTACGCTTCATACCCGGCCGTTGATACCCGGCCTTAGGATTCTTTGACTTGGCATAATCCAAGTTGGGCAATGTTTTTACCCTTTATGACCCTACCGGGGTTATCCCCCCAAAATTAGTCCCCGAAGCTGGTGAGACCTAGCAGTTTTTGTTGTTAGGCGTCTCCAGGTTCCTTTAATGTGTTTTGGAACTCCTCTTTTCTCTCAGCATTTACTGCTTATGGCGCACTTTTTGGCGCAACTTTAATATTTGCCGAGTCTGTCTTGCTCTTTCCAAGTCTCGTCTTTGACTTTCTAGGTTATTCTTGCCTCGTGCCGAATCAATTTCGATGCTGCCGAGTAACTTTGGGCTTGCCTTAGTCACTGACAGGCTGTAATCATGATTGCTTGCCTCAAATTTTGTCTCAAATCCTGACTGCATAGTGACGGCAGCATAGTAACTCCCCGTCACTATGGCAGTCCCATCGCTCAGCGCCTCGTGTTCTGTGTAGTGTGACGTGGCTCTGGATTTTCCGTGTATCGTCTACACGTGGTGCTCGCTGATGCGCTCACTCGGCCAAATACACGGCCACATGGTGGCCACATGGCGCAAAAGGATCCCATGCCGAGGGTTTTTACCCTCCTTAAGTAGGGGTGAGGGGAACTTAACTGCCTTTGGTTGTTCAGATTCCCCCTTGCCTTCTTCTTCTTCCTCATGCCCCCAATCCTAAACTGCCTCCTCGCGGCTCCTCTCTCCTGCCGCCTCTCCAGCGATTCTCTTCCTCTCCCTCTGATTTTCTGACGGGTCCTCGCGCCTCCAGGCCTCTTCCAACGGCGGAAGAGCCCGAATCACGCGACATCATGGATGCCTGTGACGCTGCCGGTGAGGAGGTAGAGGAGCATGAGGCCGTCAGCGAGCGCGGCGGCTGGGAAGGCTCAGAGGTCATGGTGGAGGAACTTGAGTGGCTGCGCTCCACCAGGCGCATTCCGCTCGAGGTTGATTGTCGCCTCCCCTAGGTGAGATCATTCCCAATCCCGAGCCCAATGAGAGGGTGGTTTTTATTTCGCACTTTGAGCATGGCTTTGCTCTTCCAGTCAGTAATTTCTTCGAGTCTTTTCTTTCCACTTTCCAATTGCAAACCCACCATCTGCCTGCCAATGCCATTGGCTCTCTTTCTTGTTTCATCTCTACCCGCGAAGGCTATCTCGGTATTTGGCCCACTGTTCTTCTTTGGGCCAAGTATTTCAGTTTTCGGATCCAGGTCGTGCCTGATCCCGGTGTTCCTCGCGCCAAGAAAAGGCCCACTAGGTGTGGTGCTGCCAGCATCACGCCTAGGAGGGATTCTGTTTTCCCGCGGGTCACTGGCATTGACTCGTGTAAGAAGTGGCATAGAACTTTTTCTATGTCAAGAATAGTGGGTCCAATGACTACATATGGATTCCCCCTTCAAGTATGAGGTTCCCAGCAAGGAGCTATGGAAGCTTGAACCGCGCGACAAGAATGCAGTTGTGAACGAGGCTCATGGGATCATCGAGAGGCTTCTCTTGCCGGATGAGAACTTCCACTTAACTGGGGAGGACCTCATGAGTGCTTTCGTCGCACGCCGAGTCAGCCCCATCCAGGCCAGAAGCCATAAGATGTGCCGAGTCAGCCCACGAGATCCTACCCGGCACCACTCTGGAGCTCACCAATGACTCTGTGGCACGCCGAGTCAGCTCGATCTTTAAGCTGAACTTAGCGGAAAACTGGTCTTGGAGCTGCCCCCCTTTTAGCCGAGATAGGCTTGTCCCGTGGGTAAGCATCCGAATCGTTGAATCGCTGCCGACATAACGTTCCTTGCATTTACTCGCTGTTATGTTTCTTTATTGATTTCATTCTGTTTGTATTTCACAGAATCTCGTTCACCAGGTTGATGATAGTACTGTTCCTCCCAGTGCTTATTTTGATGATCGTTCCGATATCGACGAGGTTGAGTATGATCTGGAGTGCTTCATGTCGATCCCGTACGCTGCCACTGCTTCTGCTTCTGGTAAGACCTATACTCGAAATCCCTTGCGAGATTGGTCTGACGATGACGATGTGGACTGTGAAGTTCTGGAGGTATTTGTCCTTTGACTAACTTTCTGACTTGTCCCATTGAGTATTTTATTTACTCGTGCAGCTGGCCAGGTACATGAGGATCCCCCTCTCGCTGTAGGCGGGTTCGGCAAAATCCCTGCCGCCAAAGCGAGTAAGCGGTGTGGGGCCTCTTCCAGCACTCAACCCTCGAAGAAGCGCCGACTCGATCCTGCCACACCTCCTGCAGCCACGTCCTCCCAGACTCGCAAGACAACTGTGCGTCGGGTCGTTCGTCGCACTCCCCGCGACCCGACCGTCTCCGGGTAACTTTAGCTGCCCGCTACCTTTCATTTTATTTTTCTGTTTTGTCTTTGTTTTCTTATAGATATCTGTTTTTATTTCCAGTGCCGCTATGTCTGCCAATCAAGCTACTCCCAGCATGGTTTCCTCCCAGTCGAGGCCTATTTCTCCTCGCCTGATCCCATCGTGTAGAGCCCCGTTCGGGTCACTTCCCCCACTACTGAGGCTCATGAGTCTCAGAGTGAGGTTGATCCGGCGGTGCGCCCGTATGAGGTGATCCGGCCTTCCTCTCCAGTCCCTCTTTCAGAACAAGACCTTGGGCTTGGCGCCAGTAACACCGGTGTCGAGTCTGCCTAGAGGATTTCTGAGTCTGCTCCCCCTGTTGCTAGTTTACCAGTTTATCTAGCCGTTGTTCCTCCGTCAGTCATTGATCCTGTTCAGTCGGATCCTGTATCCTCCTCAACCAGTTCCAGACCTGCCCCTCCCGCCTTTTTGGCTAAAGAGAAGACTCGTCCTGCTTCTCAAGGCCAGGCTCGCTCCGTGCCTAGCAAACCATCATCTTCCAGGCAATTGACCTTGGTCCATGTGCCAGGCTCTGCTCCGTAGATTCGGCCCACACCATCAACAACGACACCTGCTCCTGTGGGTCAGTTGGGCGAGTCTGCCACTGCCGAGTCTGGCAGCGCCTCCAAGGCTGGTGCTTTGCACACCAGTGACGCTGCCGCCCGTTCTGGAGTGGGGGCTATCCTGAACAAAGGGAAAGTCCTTACTCGGACACTCAGCGGGCAAGGCCTTGGCTCTGCGGAGCGCTATGAAGTTGCCTAGAATGCGGCCAACAAACAATAAGTGAGCTCCAGTTCTGGCCAGAAGCTGAAGCTGGGCCCCAAGATTGTCTTTGAGATGACCAAGCAGGCCATCACCTTGTTGGCCAAAGCAGATCAAGTGAATGAGGTATGCAATTTCTTTACTCTTTTGCGTATTGAGTATTTTTATATTATACATGATCCCTAATCCCCGAGGTTACTGCCGAGTAAGGAACTTATTGGGCTGTAAGCTCTGAGTTAGAATCTATCCTTTATTTCCTCCTGCCAAGTTTTCATGTCGGATTTTCGATCCCTAGTTCCCAAGGTTACTACCAAGTGAAGCATTTACTCGGTTGTAAGCTTGACCATTTGCATACACCTTCTGACTAGATCTTTTTTATGCAGCTCACGCATAACGAGTGTACCAAGGTGTATCAGGCTCTTATCCTGGAGTATCGAAAGCTTGAGCTCGCTCATCAAGATCTAAAAGCTGAGGCTCAGGGCTAAGGTATTTTTCCTACTCGGCTTGCTTTTACTTAGCAGATCCCTTTTGTTACATCCTCTTGAATTTTCCTGGCTACTTTTCTACAGCTTCTACTCAATACACCATCGATGCACTGCATTCACAGATCAGCGATGCTGAAAGTAAGTTCTCAGAAATCTTGTGTCTGATCGACATCTATGCTTATTACTTTTCCATTTTTATCTCGACTAAGCCGAGATAGTTTTGTTGTTACTGATGAGTCACATGCTCTAAATAAGTAGAGAAGCACCGGATCCAACTCCAAAAGGAGCGAGACGAGGTGAATCGGCTGAAGCAGCAGGTGGCGGATATGGAGCAGAAGCACCGGTCCAAGGTGAAGGGCCTGCGCGAAGAGCTTGCCGAGAAAGCTGACCAGCAAGCTGCCAGTGCTGAAAAGACTAATAAACTACTCAAGGAGGCCTACTTAGCAGTTCAGTCGGCGCATCAAGACCTGGAAGCTCTTCAGGCCCAGGCTAAGATCTGGCAGAGCAAGCTCGACACTATCAACTTATTTCTCGGTAGTGAGTTCTTACTCTTTTCACTGTATTTCTTTCCTTAGTCTTTGCCCCTTTTCCATTGTTTTTTGATGTTCCTCCATGTTTGAAAAGAACTTCCCTAAGGCTGACATGTTCGCCTTAAGGGCAATGAAAAAGATCCGAGCCGAATCTGGAGCTGCAGTTGACGCCAAGATCGCCATCGATGAGCATTTGGTCGCACTCTTAGAGCGCGTGACCATGCTAAAGTGATGCGGTGTCGACTTGCTTAAGTCGGCAATACATGCATTTAGGATGCTCTGGCCGAATGAGGATGTGCCCACACAGGTTGAGCCCTTGGCCGCCAAGTTGCTTCTCACTAAAGAAAGGCTGGATCAGTGGCGCGAGTCGGCCGGCCGTGTCGCGGCGGACAAGGCCCTTGCCTTTGTGCTCTCATGGTATGAGGACATCAACCTTGATGTTCTTGGGTTGAGGGCAAGTGGATCCACGAGCCTGAGCTCATCAAGAAGCGTCAAGAGCGAGCCTATGCCATGGTAGAATATGCTTTGGTGCACGGCTGGTGCAATGGGCCTAGCTTCCTTCTTGGTGAGCCGCTTGCCGAGACTATCAACGATGACAGTGCTGATAGCGAGGCCACCGAGTCAGACGGTCCTGAAGACTCGGCTGACGCACCTGATTCGGCCGACGCTCCAGATGACGCTCCCAACTCCAGCCCCAAGAAAGCTCCTTCGAGTCTAGCTGCCTCTTAAGCTGGTTGAAAAAACACTTAATTCTGATGAGATCCCCAGTATTCCGGGTGCAAATGTAATATGTTCCACACTTATTTTTTGGTGTGTGACTTTGCTAAGGCTTAAACTTCTATTTTGCCTGAATGCAAATCATTCTGGGGCAAGTCCCCGAGTTTCATTTGCCATTTCCCTTGTCCTTGAATTAGGATCTTGTCTACCTTTTTGGCGTTCGACATTAGAGTCTCAAAGTTCTAAGGATTCGGTCAATGGATATGAAACTAGACAACTTGACCTAGAATCATTCGAGATACAAGCCGATATTTCCTGTAATGGGTTAGTTAATAACATACATAGGGACGACTCGGGTTTTCCCCTTTTACTTATCCATTGTTCATGTTTGCTCGTCGTTGACCTCTTTCTCTTTCTTGCCATGAAGCCGTGTTTTCGGACAACACCATAGTCGAAGAGTTGATCTTATACGAGTAAACATTACTTATTCCGAGATAAGTTTAAGTGTCAACACCAGCTGACATAGAATTTCCAAGAATAAACATAAGGGGCAGTCCCCGAGTCAGTTTTTCGAGTCATACCATTTTATTATCAGCACATAGCCGGCATGAGTATCCGACATATGAGAGTTCGAGAGACACATACACTGCTTCTCCTAAGTGTAGAAAGGATGGAGCAATGCCACATTCCACGGCCTTTTGGTCTCGTCACCTGATCTGTCTGTCTTGTTCTTTTGTGCTTCACGAGCATCTATTAGGTAATATGAATCATTGTGCAATGCTTTGCTTACAATGAATGGTCCTTCCCATGGGGGTGATAGTTTATGCATCCCAGCTATGCGTTGTACTAGTCTGAGCACCATATCCTCTTCTCGAAAGACACGAGGTTGGACTTTCCGGCTATGATAGCGTCGGAGATTTTGTTGGTATATGGCGGATCTGGACAATGCCAATTCTCTTGCTTCTTCGAGTAACTCAACTCCACCTTCTCGGGCCTCTTTTACCTCGGCTTCTGAGTATTGTATTACTCTTGGCGAGTCATGCTCTATGTCGGCAGGCAAAACTGCTTCTGCCCCATACACAAGGAAGAACGGCGTATAGCCTGTTGATTGATTTGGAGTTGTTCTTAAACTCCACAGCACTGAGGGTAGTTCCTCGATCCAGCAACCAGGTGATCTCTGGAGTGTTTACATTATGCGGAGTTTTATACCGGATAGAACTAAGCCATTAGCTCGTTCAACTTTTCCATTTGATTCTGGGTGAGCAACTGACACTACGTCAAATCTTATTCTGTTTTTCCCGCAGAAGTGAGCGAAAGCTCCTTCGGCAAAGTTTGTGCCATTGTTTGTGATCACACTGTGCGGGTGACCGTATCTCAGGATTATATATTTAAAGAATGTGATAGTTGTTTTTCCATCTAGTTTTTTTATGGGATTCACTTCTATCCATTTGGTGAACTTGTCAACCATTACTAGTATGTGAGTCATGCCACCCCTCGCTGGTTTGAATGGTCCTACCATATCCAGGCACCATACTGCGAATGGCCAAGTGATTGGTATAGTTTTTAACTCGGATACTGGTAAATGTGACTTTGATGTGTAGCGCTGTCAGCCGTTGCATTTCCTCACTAGATCTTGCACTTCTGCCAGTGCACTTAGCCAGTAGAATCCATGTCGGAATGCCTTGGATACCAATGCTCTTGACGAGGCGTGGTGCCCATATTATCCTTGATGAATATCCAACAGTATTTCTTGGCCTTGCTCTAGACTTATGCAACGTTGCAATACACTCATCACACTCCTTTTGTATAGCTCCTTGTTAATTATCGTGTATGCTTTTGCTCTTCTTTCTGTTTGTCTTGCTAATATCTCATCATCAGGCAATGTTCCATCTCTCAAGTAGTTGAATATTGGTTGCGCCCAAGCTGGTATCACTGGTGCCGGGTCTGTTTCTCCATCAATTTCCATTGGTTCAGCCGACATATGTTTTGCCGACATAACCTGAGGAGTCCCCGAGTGTGATTCGGTGATACGTCGAAAACGTATCTATAATTTTTGATGTTCCATGCTTGTTTAGTATCTACTTTGCTTTGCTTTATCTTTCTTTGAGATGTTTTTATATCTTTTCTGGAACTATCCTATTAACAAGTTGCCACAGTGAAAGTTGCCTGTTTTGTTTTGTTTTTTGGTTCCAGAAAGGCATAAAATCAATATTCTCGGAATTGGACGGGACAAAAGCCAAAGTCAATAACTTTACGGAGGGACACGAATCCAGAAGGAGGGACGGAGAGGCACCAAAGGGTGGCCAGACCCCCCTGGGCACGACCAAGCCTGGCCCGCGCCTGGGGAGGGTGTGGGCCCTCTGGCCGCCTCCTCGGCGTCCCCCTTCGCCTATAAGATGCCTCCGACCCAAAAACCCTAAACCGATCCCAGAAACATCCACGAAAACCTTTATAGCGCCGCCGCCACCAAAGGGGAGATTCGGGGGACAAAAAGTCTCTGTTCCGGCACCCCGCCGAGACGGGGAAGTGCCCCCCGGAGCCATCTCCATCGAGCTCCACCACCATCTCCATCACCGTTGCTGATTCCCATGATGATGAGGGAGTAGTTCTTCCTCAGGGCTAAGGGCTCTACCGGTAGCTATGTGTTCATCTCTCTCTCTCTATGCATGATCTTGTTGTGGTCATGAGCTTTGTAATCAAGTAGATCTACCTTGCTACTCAAGTGCTTCATTAGATCTCTGCTCTCCCCATGTGTGTGAAAGTGACAGCGTGCATGCCATGGTGGCACTTAGGCTTGAGTCTACATAAATACTCTTTGTGCTTTAATAGATCTATGCTTTTCCCCACGTGTGTGAAAGTGACAGCATGCATACCGTGTGTGGCACTTTGGCTAGATTGAATATTTGCCATGATTTATATTTGGAGTTGGATGTCTCTATGAAATTGTGGTGTTTGTTGGAACCATATAGTGCTCAAGGTGACAGTGTGGGGTTATCTAGATTGGGGAAGGCGGACTTTGAGGAGTGCTGTTATAGCCCTACCGTGGATTAGAGTGTCGAACCTGTTGGGAATATGCCCTAGAGGAAATCATGTATGATGAGATTTCCCATTGTATTCATAAAGATATTAAGTAGTCCTTGTATAAACATCTGATGTGTATCATTGAATATGTGATTCGGTTGTGGAACTATGCATTCATGTTGTTTGTACTAAATATCCTTGGTCAATGAGGTTGTGCTGGACACACAACTTAGACCAATGTGAAAGTTGGCTTGATGACTCGGTTCCACTTGTCATGGGCATGGAGATGCTATTCCAACTTACACAGATTCGGCTAAAGAGTTTAGCGAGTCGGATTGACCCATATTGAGGTACAACGAACAAGTTGTCATTTGTATATCTCAATCAATGTAATCCTTAGACCTGAGGTTATTGCATAGTCCGAGTTGAGAATCACCGACTTAGGTTCTGTCAAACGCTGATCCGTAACTGGGCAGTTATAAAGGCAGAGTTCGGGTCGACTGAGAATCAAGTTGCGTGATGTGAATAACCAAGATGGGATTTTGCCCCTCCACTTGGAGAGATATTCTCTGGGCCCTCTCGTGAGATATGATTCGGAAAGCATGGCCATGCACGACTCAGTTAAGTGTTAACCGAGGCGATCGACTAAGAGTTAGTCGGGTGAATCACTTATCTTGGATAGAGAAGAGAGTTAGAATATTTAAGGGATGCCAACTATTTGCCTATAGTCTGACAAGGTATATCGTGAGGCAAAAGGGACTCGGACGTAAGTCACATTGGAAAGGCAAGTCGTCATGACTCTTTGGTACTTGGGAGTCGGCACGTTCTGCTAGGCGGCGTTACCGACTGATCGATTGAGAGTCGGACTCCAATCGTGTCCAAGTAGCCATGAGCCTGCGGGGTCACACACTTAAGAGAGGGAGCAAGTTCGGAATGGATCTGAACCGATAATCTGGTTGGGTTGGACCTAAGCCGGATTAGGACTGAGTTAGTGAGTTGGACTCATGGTGACTAGTGTTATATGGGCTTTAGTGAATGGGCCGCGCAAGCAGAGCCCATGTTCACTCCCTATATATAGTGGAGCACCGTAACCTAGAAAGGTTAATCGTTGTTTGGTTAGGTCATTCCATGTGTTGAAAACCCTAGCTCCACAGCAGTCCTGCCGCCGTAACGAATCTAGCCGTTTGCCGCCGGTGCTCCTCCTTGTACGTGTGGATACCAGTAGAGGTGATGTGCGATCAGCACCAGGACGTTCAGATCGTGAGGACTGCACTGCATCAACTGATGCGCTACATCAGTAATTCGCAACTGCGCGTCTAGTGGTAAACCTCGTGGCCTTCTACCTCAGCTAGATCTTGGGATCACCACGTTAGAGGAAATTTTTTGTTTTATCTCCGCGTGGCCCAACAGAACCGGAGAATAATTAAGAGTAGTATCATGAAGAGAGGATATTTATATGAGAGAGTGTTCACTAGTGAAAGTATGATCCCTAGGCCTTGTTTCTAAGTATTGAAACACTGTTTGCTACTAGATAAGTTGCATGTTTTCTTGCTTCCTTCTTGTTGCCTTTAGTATTTGCCTCACCGTTACCCCACGTCAACAACAAGTCAGAAGCTATTTTCTGGCTCCGTTACCACTTGTATTTCACTATCTCTTCGCCGAACTAGTGCACCTATACACCTGACAAGTGTATTGGGTGTGTTGGGGACACAAGAGACTTATTGTATCTTGATTGCAGGTTGCTTGAGAGGGAATACCTTTGACCACTTCCTCCCTAGGTTCGATAAACCTTGGGTGACCCCCTTCAGGGAAACTTGCTGCTGTTCTACAAATCTCTGCACTTGGAGGCCCAACAACTGTCTACAAGAATAGAAGTGCGTAGACATCAAGCTCTTTTCTGGCGCCGTTGTCGGGGAGGTAAGGTAAAAGGTACTCACATCCTCCGGTGTGAGTGCTCGAAGTTATTTCCTTTAGATCCTGCAGTTTTTTCTTTTTGTTTCTTGTTTTCACTAGTTAGGATTAATGGAAAACAACAACAAAATTAGAGAGCACTATAGCATTTATCTTGAGTTAGGACATGAAGTGTTTGAAAAGAAAATTAAAAAACATATGGAACTTTATTTGCATGCTAATAGCAATATTATTGGTATGAACTCTTTGGACACCATTATTGCTAATGCTATGGAAAATTCTAAGCTTGGGGAAGCTAGTTTTGATGAAAATGATCTTTTTAGCCCCCCATATTTAGAGGAGAAAGTTTTCTTTGATGATACTTTACCTCCAATATATGATGATTACAATGATGAATATGATATTTTCAGTCCACCTACTATTGAGGAGTAAGTTAATTGTGATTACAATATGCCTCCTATATTTGATGATTATGGTGATGAGAATAATAATGATAGATATTTTGTTGAATTTGCTCCCACCATAATTTATAAGAATGCCTATGCTTATGTGGAGAGTAATAATCATTTTATGCATGTAGCTCATGATAAGAATGTTTTATGTGATAGTTATATTGTTGAGTTTATTCATGTTGCTACTAAAATTTATTATGAGAGAGGGAAACATGGTTTTATGCATCTCAATAATATTAAGTTTCCCCTCTTTATGTTGAAAATTTTGAAGTTGCATTTGTTTTGCTTTCCTATGCTTGTTGCTTTGTGCTTCTTTGATTTATTTTCTTACAAGATTCCCATGCATACGAAGTGGGTTAGACTTAAATGTGTTTTTAATTTGCTTCTTAATTCTCTCTTTTACTTCAATTCATATTTCTTATGTGAGCATCTTCTCAAACTATCAAGCCTAACTTAAAGGCGTTAAAGAAAAGTACTTGTTGGGAGATAACCCAAGAGTTTTCTTGAGTCTTGGAAGTTATTACTTCAGTAATGACCTATCCTTATCCTTTTTTGTTTGATTTTTGTGCCAAGAATGACCTCTAATGAGAGGGAAGTAAGATTTGGGGAGTTGTTGTCCCGAAACAGATTTCTGTCCTCCACCAAAAAAAATTCGTCAGGAGTCTCTATAACTCGGATTGAGCTGAAAATTTACGAATAAATCCCCAGTATGTTAGCTAACTTTCGTTAGTTCAATACTTTTTGATTTGAGCAATATAAGGTCTTCGAAAAAATCGGTTTCTACCTGCTGGTCTGTTTTGACAAATTTCTGCCATTATTTGCATTTGCTTCTTATTGATTCCTTTTTGGGTTCTTTTTGGGAAATTGAGCTTTTTGAAGGAGTTGCTACAGTATCTTATGTCTTTAGTGAAAGTTTTGCTATTTTGAAACTAAACCAAAGGTTCTATTATCTTTTGAATACACTAATGTTGCTAATGAAGATTGTGTGAAGTTTTGTATGAAGGAAAATTTGTAGGTGTAGAGAAAGAATGATGTAATGAGATGAAGAATGGACAAAAGCTCAAGCTTGGGGATGCTACCCCGTGTCACCCCAAGAAAATATTCAAGAGGTACAAGTGTTAAAGCTTAGGGATGCCCAAGGCATCCTCTTCTTCATCAATAAAAATCCCAGGTCTTTCTAGACACTTCTTTTTTATTGTTTCATGCATTGTTGTGTTGTTCTTGGAGCGTCTTAGTTTTCGTTTTTGGTTTTCGTTTGCTTGAGTAAGTTGGTTGGTCAAAACACACTTCTTTTGGAGAGAGACACACTCTGTTTCCATTGCCTAAAACACTCTAGTTTTCACTCGTATTGTCTTGTGAGTGTTCTCTTTTGCTAGCACTGTGTTTAGCCTTAGTTTTCTTGTGCTTTCATCTTAGAACTTTTTAGTTCTTCTTTGTGGATTTGTGAGACAAGATCACTGATATTTGTTGATTATTATCTTTGTGAGTTGTTTCAAATAAGTCAACTGGTGTTGGAAAAGAGTAGGAAGCTTCATGCTTAAGTGGTACAAAAGTGAGCTTGCTTTGATTGTGGCTTAGACTTTATCATGTCATGCTAGATGTTGTTTTGACCTTATACTTAATGATTATTGTTGTAGCATGACTTGCTCCAAACCATTGAGAGTGTTTAGTGTGCCTTGAAAGAATCATGCGTTGTTGTAGCATACAAAAGCATAGTATTGTGGTATTCTCCTTTGATGCTTTGTTTGAGTTGACTTGGCACATGCTCACACCATGTTATGACTATGAACAAGTCACCATAGCCTCTATGATCATTTAGTCCTTGACTTGTAGTACCACAATATGCTTTGATTAGTAATGTTTTGTCGCTCTGCATGATTATGGCCATTATGCTCTCTTAGTTGGTTGCTCCCAGTCTTTTGCTAGCCTCCACTTGTATGAGTAAGATCTACTCATGCTTCCAACTCCCAAGAAACCAAGTTTTTCCAAAGTGTCCACTATAAACTCCTATGCATGGTGTGTTACACCATTCCAAGTATATTCTTGTTTTCATCTATCTTCCAATTAAAAACTATTTTGTTATGTGAAAACTTAGTGATTAAAGCCCTCACGAACTTGATGGCACACTTCATATTCTTTGCCCCTAATAATCATGAATCATTGTGACAACTTTGTTGTATATGCTTGCACTTATACGTTGGAATTAGCAGAACCATGTTGTCATGGGGAATGTTTTCAACATTGCACTTGTACTCTGTACTCAGTTGATATCATGCTCTTTTGTCTATGGATGTCACCGGTGTGAAATAAATAGGGAACTTGTAAGTCCATGGAGTTTGTATTCTGTGTTAGAGAAACGTCTGGGCCGCTATCCTAAGCCATGCCTAATCATGGTGGAAACTTGCAACATCACCATAGTGAGCTATCTATGAAGCATCCTCAATAAAAAGCTATGCATATGGTAAATAAAAAGATCGCTGAGATGCTCATTGTCTGCTTGCCTTGTCATTTTGGTTATGGGAAAGCTCCTGTACCATGTGCGAGGGGTACCCCGTGGGTGGTTCTCAATGATACGCAAATACTTACAATGACAAGAACTTACCTGGGCCCAAAGTTGAGTATGCATGAGGTGTGGCCCTCGTATTCAAGGGACTAGAGATTGCCAACTTATACTTCGTCAAGCATATACTCCATATTTGCCACTTTAACCTTAACCACTTCAAGATGCTTATGATAGGGGCAATGAGGGCTGAAAGCTAACAAGTACCATAATTTTTGGAAGCTCTTTTTGAAACTTGTAATCCCTGCTTCCTTTACAAAAAAGGGCCTTTCTTCCACCACTATTGAGTCTCCACCTTCTACCTTTAGGCACCATTAAGAGAGCATAGTTGTCATTCTGTGTGCAGTGTCCCAAAACTTATCGATTGATGCATATTGTGATATTACTTGTTCATGTGCTACTTGTTTCTAGTCACCCTTGTGAACTTTGAAGGTTTCCTATGCATCTATTTGCTACTCCATGAGGGACAAGCTGAATGCCACTATGCCATGTTTTCTGTATGTGAAACAAACAAACGTTTTTAATGCATTGTTGTTCATGATCTTTGTTTGTAGCGTTTCATGTTGCATGCATAGTTACTATGTCTTATTGTTAGAACTCCATCTTTCATGCACATGTTTAGAGTTCTTTGATCCCAGCTTTCAATGCTTGCAAATGGTTTGATCTTTATTGTGAAGGTTCATGTCACCTCAAAAATTATTCTTTTTATCACTTACCTACTCGAGGACGAGCAGGAGTTAAGCTTGGGGATGCTTGATACGTCGGAAACGTATCTATAATTTTTTATGTTCCATGCTTGTTTACTATATACTTTGCTTTGCTTTGTCTTTCTTTGAGATGTTTTTATATCTTTTCTGGAACTAACCTATTAACAAGTTGCCACAGTGCCAGTTGCCTGTTTTCTTTAGTTTTTGGTTCCAGAAAGGCAGAAAATCAATATTCTCGGAATTGGATGGGACAAAAGCCAAAGTCAATAACTTTCCGCGAGGGACACGAATCCAGAAGGAGGGACGGAGAGGCACCAGAGGGTGGATAGACCCCCCTGGGCGCGGCCAAGCCTGGCCCGCGCCTAGGGAGGGTGTGGGCCCTCTGGCTGCCTCCTCGGCCTCCCCCTTCGCCTATAATATGCCTCTGACCCAAAAACCCTAAACCGATCCCAGAAACATTCACGAAGACCTCCGTAGCGCCGCCGCCACCGAATGGGAGATTCGGGGGACAGAAAGTCTCTGTTCCGGCACCCTGCCGGGATGGGGAAGTGCCTCCGGAGCCATCTCCATCGATCTCCACCACCATCTCCATCACCGTTGCTGATACCCATGATGAGGAGGGAGTAGTTCTTCCTCAGAGCTAAGGGCTCTACCGATAGCTATGTGTTCATCTCTCTCTCTATGCATGATCTTGTTGTGGTCATGAGCTTTGTAATCAAGTAGATCTACCTTGCTACTCAAGTGCTTCATTAGATCTCTGCTCTCCCCATGTGTGTGAAAGTGATAGCGTGCACGTCATGGTGGCACTTAGGCTTGAGTCTACATAAATACTCGTTGTGCTTTAATAGATCTATGCTTTTCCCCACGTGTGTGAAAGTGACAGCGTGTATACCGTGTGTGGCACTTTGGCTAGATTGAATATTTTTTATGACTTATATTTGGAGTTGGATGTCTCTATGAAATTGTGGTGTTTGTTGGAACCATCTAGTGCTCAAGGTGACAGTGTGGGGTTATCTAGATTGGGGAAGGCGGACTTTGAGGAGTGATGTTATAGACCTACCGTGGATTAGAGTGTCCAACCGGAGAGTAGTTAAGAGTAATATCATGAAGATAGGATATTTATATGAGAGAGTGTTCACTAGTGAAAGTATGATCCCTAGGCCTTGTTTCTAAGTACTGAAACACCGTTTGCTACTAGATCTGTTGCATGTTTGCTTGATTCCTTCTTGTTGCCTTTAGTCTTTGCCTCACCGTTACCCCACGTCAACAACAAGTCAGAAGATATTTTCTGGCACCGTTACCACTTGTATTTCACTATCTCTTCGCCGAACTAGTGCACCTATACACCTGACAAGTGTATTGGGTGTGTTGGGGACACAAGATACTTGTTGTATCTTGATTGTAGGGTTGCTTGAGAGGGAATACCTTTGACCACTTCCTCCCTAGGTTCGATAAACCTTGGGTGATCCACTTAAGGGAAACTTGCTGCTGTTCTACAAACCTCTGCACTTGGAGGCCCAACAACTGTCTACAAGAATAGAAGTGAGTAGGCATCATTCGGCAGCTCCTAGGTTAGGCGGTACAGTCCCCGAGTTACTCGAACCTGCCCCTGAGTCAATGTACGTTGGCACAACGTCTGACTCCTGGCTTGCCGGGATGAATATTTACTCGGACTCTGGTGATGGCCTAATCGATGGTTTTCTGAGATGTTCCAATGCTACTCCTGGTGGGATTGCTTGCTGAGATGAGCCTAACTTGGATAATACATCAGCTGCCTCGTTCTCTGCTCTGGGTATGTGATGAAATTCACACCCATCAAAGTATCCTGAAATCTGCTGCACATGAAAATGATATAGTGCCATATTTGCATCCAACGCATCCCAATGTCCAGATACTTGTTGGATAACCAAATCCGAGTCACTAAAACACATGATCCTTTTGATGCCAATTTCTTTGGCTACTTTTATCCCATGGACAAGTGCTTCATACTCGGCTATGTTATTGGATGCAGCTAAGTGGATCTGCAACACACATTTGAGCTGATCCATCTTTGGTGATGTGAGTACTATCCCGGCACCCAGGCCCATTTTTGTCTTGGACCCGTCAAAGTGCATCCTCCGGTAATTCGTGTCTGGCAGTGGTGGCTCGTATTGCATTTCCATCTAGTCCACGAAGAAATCTGCTATGGCTTGAGATTTGATTGCATCTCGCCTGTCATATTGTGGAGTGTATGGTTCTAGCTCTATGGCCCATTTTGCCAGTCGGCCACTGGCATCTTTGCTGCCCAATATATCCGAGATAGGTGCCTCGCATATTACCCGGATTGGGTGTTCTTGGAAATAATGCTTCAGCTTTTTTGCTGCCATATACACACCATATGTCATTTTTTGGTAATGGGGATAGTTTTGCTTTGATGTAGAGAGCACTTCGCTCAGATAATAAACTAGCCTTTGGACTGATTTGCCCTCTTCTTCGCGCTCCACCACTATCACCGCACTGACAACTCTATTGGTTGCCGCGACATAGAGCTGCATTGGCTCTTTGGATAGTGGTGAGGCTAATATTGGTGATGTTGCCAACATCTTTTTGAGTTCATGGAAAGCGCTATGAGCTTGATGTGTCCATGTGAATTTGCCTGATTTCTTCATCAGTTGATATAATGGTAAGGCTTTTTCACCTAGCCGACTCACAAACATACTCAAAGAGGCCAGGCATCCTGTAAACTTCTGGACATCGTTGAGGGTTTTCGGCAACTCCATTCTTTCGATGGCCCTGATCTTTGTCGGGTTAGCCTCAATTCCTCGGCTGGACACGAGAAATCCGAGTAACTTTCCAGCCGGGACACCAAATGTGCATTTTTCTGGGTTAAGTTTCATCTGGAATCTTCTTAAATTTGTGAATGTTTGACGCAAGTCCTCTATTAGAGTATGACTTTGTTTGGTTTTTATTACCACGCCATCGACGTATACTTGAACATTTTTGTCCAGTTGATCTTGCAAGCATTTTTGCATGCATCTTTGGTATGTTGCACCTGCATTTTTCAATCCGAATGGCATGGTACGATAGCAATAAGCCCCATACGGGGTGATAAAAGCTGTATTTATTTGATCATCCGGATTCAGTGGTATCTGGTGGAATCCAGAGTACGCATCCACAAATGACAACAACTCGCACCCGACAGTAGAGTCAATGACTTGATCGATCCGTGGCAGGGGGAATGGATCTTTTGGACATGCCGTATTGAGGTTCGTGTAGTCAATACACATGCGCCACACCACTGCCACGTTCGGGTCATCCTTTTTCTTTCCAACCAAGACTGGATTTGACAACCAATCTGGGTGCAGTACTTCCATGATAAACCCGGCAGCCAAGAGTATGGCTATCTCGACAGCTATCACTTTCCTCCTATCTTCGGTGAAGCGGCGGAGGGGTTGCTTCACCGGCTTGGCATCTGGCCTTACATGAAGAGAGTGCTCAGCCAGCTCCCTCGGAACTCCTTGCAGGTCTTGTGTGGACCATGCAAAGATATCCCGATTCTCACAGAGGAAGCTGGTGAGCTCGCTTTCCTATTTATCGGATAACCCAACACTAATTGTAACTGTGCGCTCTAGGAAGGCCTCATCAACCTGTATCTTCTTTGTTTCCTTGGTGGCTTGGAAAGATACACTGCCATGCGGGTTAATGAGTGCCGACATAGACATATGTGCCACCTTGGCCAGTGCTGCAACTTCCAACATTTGCTGCTTTTCCTGTGCTATGACCAGTGACTCGGCCATCGAAGATTCAGCTGAGGCGCATGCAATAGATATCTTGTAGTCTCCCTCAACTATGATGACTCCGCATGGACCTGGCAGCTTCATCTTCAAGTAAGCAATATGAGGAGTGGCCATAAACTTTTCCATAGTCGGCCTACCGAGTAAGGCATGTATGAGCTGACCAAGTCTACTACCTCAAACTCTATGGCTTCAGTGCGATAGTTTTCTCTGTTGCCGAATAATACGTCAACCCAGATATTGCCAATTGGCTCACAGGACAGTCCTGGCACAATGCCATGGAAGGTCGTCTTAGTCGGCTCCAACATGTTCATAGTGATGTCTAACTTGAGCATGGTATCCTTGTACATGATATTGATGCTACTGTCGTCGTCTATCAGTACCTTGGAGAACTTCACATTGATATCTGGGCCCATGAACGTCGGATCTAAGACAAGAGCGTAACCTCCTGGCGTTGGCATGATCTTGGGGTGATACTTTATGCTCCAAGTTATCTCCTGTTCAGACCAATGCATTCACTTTAGTATTGCCGGCATTGTGGCATTCACTTCCATCATCCGTCTTTGTTGAATTTTCTTGTCATTCAGCTCCGTGACAAACACGACATAGCTCTGGTGATGCTCTCTATACTCATTTATGGTCCCATGGCCGACATGAGCGTCATCACCTCTTGGGTTATGCACCTGGTGCACAACCTCTCTTCTTTCTTGGTTATGATATCTCGACTGCCTGTTCTCATATCTATGCTCAGCTCCAACAGCTTGAGCATTTCCTCCTGTGAGCGGTGGTGGGGGAGGTGGTGGTAACTGCCGAGTCGGGGAGTCAACTCTGTCGCCCTTCTGAAACCAAGTGCATTGTCTTGTTGTGTGATTCACCGGCTTACTCGGACTTGGCGTGTGAAACTTACACGGTTGATCCAACATCATCTCATAAGTATACTTCTGCCTGTCTTGATATGGCTTTCTCTGTTCATATGGCTTTTTGCCATCATTCTTTGCTATCCATTGTTGTTGCCCGTTTGTCCTTTGATGTTGGCTACTTCTAGCATCTGGATGATCCTAACTTACAGCTGCGACTTGAGCCGAACCATACCTATAGTCTAGTCTCTCGTCCCTTCTTTTGCTTCTATATTCGGCCCTTTCCTGACGCCTTTGCAACCTGACTGCGTCATAGATCTGAGTCTCAGTCATGCCGTCTACCGACATAAGCAGAGGCTAAGTCGGATCTCCTAACGCATACGAATCGGCGATCCTTATTGTTTCTGCCAAGCTTGCCGGCATATCTCTCTGTAACCTTTTCCATAGTACACTTGCATGCCTACATCCTTGTGCAAACCATGCAATGGCCTGAGATTCAATTACCCCTTCACAAGAGTTACGCATTGTGCACCACCTTGTGAGGAATTCCTTGTCTATTTCATTCGGCATTTGCTTGCACATAGCTAGCTGTTGTGGGCAATTCGGCCTCTTGTACGTGCTTGTGAAATTGCTCACAAAAGCTTCCTGAAAATCAATCCAGCTGTTGATGCTTTCGGGTGGCAAATTATTCAGCCACACCCTTGCTGGTCCTTCTAGCATTTGCGGTACGTACCGCACTACCCATCTCAGATTTCCCTGCGCAATTTTTACTGTGGTTCCATAATCTATGAGCCAGTCTTCTGGCTTTGTGCTTCCATCGTAGGTCTTTGTTCCTCTGGCCAGCTGAAAGTTTGGCACTGGCTGCTCTTTCATGATCCTTGGGCCAAAACATGGTGGACCCATGTGGACCTTGAAATTCAGTTAGTTCTGCCATCTTTATCCGGCCGAGCTTCGGCCTTGCATCATCCGGCTAGAGATTTCTGCCTCCTAGTCTTGCTCCCATTGCTTGATACACATGATCTGGCAATTCATACCCATCATTTACCATTGCCGAGTAACCATCATTGTATCTGTTGGCGTTAGGGTCTGCTGTTTGCTGCACTTCTTTTCCTGCGCTTTGCTGTCTCCTTTCGGGTTGGGCTGGCGGAGGATTCGGAGCTGGGTTTCCCCCTCCTGCCAAGTGAGTTCCACGCCTAGGTTGAGGTGCAAAGTTCTGCCCCCCCCCACTGTCATTTCTTTGTCCTGCTTGCCTTTCTCGGCCAGCGTTTTCTTGGTTCTCATTTCCCTGAGCGACATTTCTTCTCGTTCCCTGCGCATGTGCCGAGTTTTCTTGGATCATTGTCGGGTCATAGGCAACCATCTGCTTGTTCCTTCCTGAGTCTACACTCTTTTCTTTTCTCTGTCTCGGCGCCGCTCCTGGTGAGGAAGCTGTATGGCCTGCTGATCTCGTCGGGACTGGAGTTGCCGAGTGAACCAGCTGTGACCTCCCAGCTATACCCGGATTTGCCATGTAGTACACTACATTCAGCATTCCTGCTGCTCTTACCAACTCATTTACTCGTTCCTGTTGTTTTTCTTTGCTTCACCCGTCAGATGGGGTAGTTCAGCCATTGCTGCCTCTACGGCTCTCAAATTTGCTGCTGCAGTGTTGTATGTTGGTTGCATGGCTGTTTCGTTGTTGTTTTCTGGTATTATCTTTGACATTGCGTCCGCCAACTCTTCATTGAGGTTTCTTCCTCTCAACCGTGTTGCATCAAGCCGGGTCTCAGCGCCCTTGACTCGATTTGACGAGTTATATTCTCGGATCATGATATCCATATCGTGCTACATCTGTGCTAACTCCTTTGCCTCCTCCAAAACTTTTTTCTTGGTCTCCTCTAACTCGGCCTGCACTCGCGCCGGATCAGCTGCTGGTGCCACTGTCTCTGCTAATTTTTCTATCGCTTCCTCCAACTCCTTGGCTCTCTTACTCCTAGCTATGTTCTCTGGCTTCTCTAGCGGTGCCTTTGCAGTTCTTGCTGACCTTGGCGTCCCTTATGGGTTTTCTTCCTCATTCTCATTCACTATAGGAGCTACTGGAGGAGCTGGGGGATGCGATGGGTTTGGAGCTATCATCATTACCTCGACGGAGACAAGTTGATGAAGCTTTCCCGCCGCATGAACCGCAGGTGGATCCGTCGCCAGGATGACGCGCTCCGAGTACGCGTTCTCCACGCGCACCATGACGTAGACTTTGTGCTCTCCAAACTTGATGAAGCGACCGCCCCTTGGGAGCGGCTTAGTCCCGAAGCATCCCGCGTTGTCACTGAAAAAGTTGAGTACCCCGAACCTCTGGATGAGGCCGGAGTAGACGCGTTCACCCATCTTGGCGATGATGTTGCCCGTCCGAATGAAAACTCTAGAAAGCGTCTGCTTCTGCCCCACGGTTGACAAGGTTTAATCTCGTCAATGCCCATTGATATGAGCTTGGGTTTTGGAGAAGATGGGGATGCTTGAGATCGCGGAACGGTTAGAAAACAAGCAACACGGGGACACGAGGTTTACCCAGGTTCAGGCCCCCGGAGGGAAAACCCTACTCCTGCTTGTCTGCTCTTGATTATGGCGGAACCGAAAGTTACAGGGGTGCGCAGATGCAATCTGGCGTGGAGGTGTGTATGCGGTGGTATGAAGTGCCCTCCTCGTCATGCCCTTCTAGCCTTTATATAGAAGTAGGCAGGTCCCGGGCACAGACCGAGTCAGTTACAGGTTTTAGGGTTTGCCCCTTTGAATATTCTATCTACTCTAGTCTTGCTCTCCAAGGGTCCAAAGACATCCTAGGCTTGGGCCACCCAAAAATCTTCATGGGCCGCATATATTATTGTGGGCCTTCCTTGGACTGGACCAGGTATACTAAGGTCATGTACCCGTGGGGTATAACCATGTCAGTAGCCCCCGAGTGTTCAGTCGAATCGTAGATTCGGCTGAGGACTCTTCAATCTTTTCGGGTGCAGCTGTTTTTTGTTTATAAAATAATGATTTTAATGTGTAGGGATTGTTGATGCGTGTGCCTGACTCTCCCGATGGATCAGGGCCAGTTAACTGCCTTAGGACAAAACAACACGATCTTCTTCAGATTCGAGTCCCTCGACTCGAAACCGGAACATATGCTGGCGTAATTCGACTCAGGCCGTTGAGGACTTACAGGAATGGAATTCCAGTGATTTTAAAATGATGTACCCAACGCGTCCGTCAGGGTTTCCATCGCGCCTGTTGTCACGAATTTTTACTAGCAGAGCGCAGTCGTGTGCGTTGCCAGGCCATCAGATGGTATCTGTAGGTCTTATCTTTGCGTCGTAGACACAGCATCCGAAATTTTATCACCACGGAGGTGTTTCGGGTGGCCAAGGAGGATGCTTCTCACTTAGCGTTAACTCGGGCAGAGTTTCCGAAAAGTTTTTGCATACTGATCCGAAGGATCGCGGTCGAAGAATTCATAGGGTGCGCGACCAGCGCTCCCTATGGGAGTAGCCCCAGAGTGTCTGTTCGGGTCGTACGGTGGGCGCCAACTATCATGGTGGTGTCAAGGCAGATGCAATGGGTAGGCTTAAGTTGGGGGCCTAATGGACGCTTGTGGTAACCGGGCAGGGAGTGCGTGGTCTAGCCACGCACGAAGAACAAGATGAACTCTCCACACTTAGGATTTTTATTGACCCAAGAAGTTTACAAGTGCTCCTAGAGCTGTTTGAGCATAGCCTCCGGGCACTAGTTTCCTACTTGGTCCAACCCCCCTAAACCCTAGCTATGCCCCTCCTTATATAGGTGATGTCCATCTAGGTTACACCCTTTTGGGTCCTAGGGTTACTGTTTGGATCTTGGTCCTTACTGTGTGGGCTAGGTCATGGGCTAGCCCTGAGCTCTCGACCCAGTACACAAAGCTATACTGCCAACGGTCTTCACGTATGTAGCCTCTAGCTCTTTTAGCGTCATACGGTGACTTTGTACGTCAGCCCTTGCTTTGGGCGTCACCCGACTCCTTTTATGTCACCCGGCATCACCCTTCTCTTTCGACCATGCTTTACCATGGTCCCTCCTGAATCTCACTCGAAAAGCTGCCACGCGTCCTCTCTGACTCGGTCTTCCCTCGTGAGACCAGGCTCGTTGCTTCCTGCAAGGTAAACAAATTTGTCTTATGCGGGCCGACATAGTTTATGTCGGGCACGCCTACGCTTCGTACCCGACCGTTGATACCCGTCCATAGGATTCTTTGACTCGGCATAAGCCAAGCTGGGCAATGTTTTTACCCTTTATGACCCTACCGGGGGTTATCCGCCCGACAGGGCTTGTTTCTCTTGGGTTCTTGGAACCCTAGACGATTGTGTGGTTGGGTTGTTGACCTTATGTGGTCTTGTTGACATTTTGTGGTCTTGTAGCCTTTTGTGGCTTTGTTGGCGTTTTGTGGCATTGTAGCCTTTTGTGGCTTTGTTGTTGGGAGCCTCCAATTGAGTTGTGGATTGAAGGGAATATGCCCGAGAGGCAATAATAAAGTGGTTATTATCGTATTCCTTATTTGTGATAAATTTTTATTTTGCATGCTATAATTGTATAAATATGGAAACGTTAATACATGTGTGTTTAATAAACAAAAAGAAAGTTCCTAGTTATGCCTCTCTTGTAAACTAGCTCGTTGATTAACAAGATGATCAAAGGTTTCCTGATCATGGACATTGGATGTTGTTAATAATGAGGTCACAATATTGTTGGAATGATGTGATGAACATTCATCCGAAGTATAGCATTACGATCAAAGTCATTGTGTTTATATTGCTATAACATCATACGAAGTAATCTTAGTCCTTAGACCATGAAATCATGTCAATCACACTACAACAAGACGAAGCTTTGGTAACACGCACTTGTGTTACTTTTGGTCCAAAACGTGTTACTGAGCCATGCAGTAACACATTTTAGGAAGTGTTACGTTAGGCCGTGTTACTGAGAGGTGTCCGCTGTCACACACAATAGTTGTCACTGTATGTTAAAAATTGTGTTACAATTCTCTTATTGTAACATGCATCATACGTGTTACTAGATGAGTTAGTAACACGTTTTTATAATTACAGTAACATTGATTTTAACATAATTTTTAGCCATAGTAACATTACTAGTAACACAATTTGTAACATATTCTAGGTCTAGGTCACCAATATTCAGCCAAATATTGGACACAATAATTAGATGAGATTTGGATACGGATGACACGTGTGCTAACATGACACTGTGGCAACTTGCTGAAATTTTGTCCTCATAGAGTGATGATGTGACTATGACATGGCAATCACGCATGGAGTTTAAGAAAGAGAGGACAGGTGACGTGGAAAGCACATTTGGCCCAGCCTGGTAGCTACGTGAAATTTGGTTGATGAAATGCTATATATTTTCTTTGATGACATGCCATATTTTTTATTTTTTCCAATTCCTACCATTCATGTCGCATTTAAATTTCTGAACGATTCTGGTCAAAGTATTGGTTTGATTTTTTTGTGAATTTGAATAGCCCAATTCAACAATAAATCTCATGAAAATAACCAGTTAAATTTCAATCACAAAATACATAAAACAACATAACTACAAATCACATTTACATTAATGGGATACAAACAAAAACTAGACTCCCTTCCAATCAAAATTACATGGCCAAGTCATCGCAAGAAGAGAACTTCATAACTAGTCCAGAATTATAATGCTTTGAACTGAAACCAAAAATACTCGATCCTATGACACATTGTGCATCCGAGACTAGACCAATGTACCTGCAAAAGCAAAAATAAATGTTAATTTACATGAAGCAAGAAATATACTAATTGCGTATGAAAGTAGATGCTAAATGCCAATAAGAGTGACATGTTATCATGTCTACAAACAGATCTAGATCTTAAGAAAAAAAAACATCATATTAAGAGTTCACCTTGCACTATGTTGGAACTGTAGACAACACATAACTAACAAAGGTAAATACATGCAATTTGGCCATAATACTTTCAGGTTTAGGCATTAACTAAACATGTTAGTTCTGAACTTCATATCAAGAGATATTAATGCAAAAAGATGGACAAAAATCTCACCAGAATGATGGGCATTGTTCTTCCTGCTATCAGTGTTGTATATTGAATCAAATACTGTAGAAATCCACGAGACCACAAGGAAGTAAATGAGCATAAAGTCGAAGAGCACCTCAATACATAGAACCGCCCACGGAGCCAATATATCCTTTGCACCAAGCAAGACGATGAAACAGAAGAAGAATATACAAGAGCCTGATGTGCAGCTTTCTCAACAACCACATATGAGACCTCTAGATTAGGACATGGTGGAAGAGGGTTGCATACAACATTACTTGTTATTGCTACATTGCATAATGAAGTACAGAACAATGGCATGCAATAATACAATGAGATGGACTAACTAAGACATTATAAGTTGTCCCCAAAGTATAATTACATGGTATGGAGAAATTTACTTGCTAGCAAAAGAATTATCCAACAGCTATGACAACTTAACTGTAAAGTATAGCAACAACTTTAGTATTTACTTTGTAGAGAAGGGAACATGAAGGTTCATGATAGCTAATGTAGTAGACAAGGAAAATTCTCTACAAACTATATGGGTAAATTAAATCTTTAACATCTCATAAAGACTTCCCAAACTACAGAAAAAATTTAGACTACGGAGCTCATGCCCAAGTTTTGCAAATCCTATGTAGTATAGCAATCCACATTTTGGCAAACCTACTGAACGACTTTAGTTTGATCATTCCACCAAACAATTAAACATTGAGATAACCTATTAAAGTGATACAACATTTGCGTGACACGGTAACCAATTACTAACCCAAAATCACGTAGAACCAATTAATCCACAATCATCCAGAGTCAAAAACAGTTCAGGAACCAATTTGTAGAAGATATATCCACCACATGAATCGCCTGAATAGAAGCCTCGTCGCTGCTGCGAGCTAGGGAGGAAGGCCGTCCCTTAATGGAGTCCTCTTTCTGCTTCACGGAGGTGCCACCGTCCAAATCATTTATGCTGCCGCAGCTGCTACAAAAAGTTGTTTAAACAGCTCAAGTGTATGAGAATTCCACTCTAGCTAAATGACCGCATAAAGTTATATTGAATAATGATATAGCAGAAGACAACGAATCAGCACATGACAAGAGCTTACCGAATTTTTTGAAACATAAGACTAATAAAAGGGAACATTCCCTTGCATACTGACTTGAACATGGAATTTTGACAAAAATCTACTCCCTCGGACCCATATTAGTTGACTTGGATTTGTCAAAATTTGGATAAACCTATATACTAAATAGTGTCTAGATTCATCCAAATTTAGACAAACTTGAGTCAACTAATATGGGTCGGAGGGAGTAACATAATTACAGGAATAACACGAGCTTTGTTTTCTAAATTTCTTAGTGTCTGATGGAACATTTCCATGCCTTTTTTAACTTGAGTAATTAGGATTTGACCTGTGCTGAGGATTTGGGGAAGAGTGGCGCTTGGACGAGAAGAAGTGGCTGCTGCTCGGTCGTGGGATTCCGTAGTAGGTCGCTGGTCTGGTACCTCTTGCTCCGGAATGTCGGAGGCGCAGACCTTCCGCCGGAGATAAGGCCGTGGACGTGGCGTCGCGGTCAATAGAGCCATGGCATCCGCAGTGGACATGAGATCCACCGGGACCTCGGGCGTCGGACGATAGGGGGCTCGAGAGCTCGGGCCGGCGCCGGCGCGGCGTGCAGGGCAGGTTAGGAGTGAGTCGAGAAGGTGGGATGCTAGGGAAGGGAGGTGGCAGCTAGATGAGAGCAGATGTACGCGGTTAGAAATACAACTTTACTGATATATAATGACACGCGGAGATCCCCTTATATATTCCCATTAACAACATACCAAGTAAAAAGCTTGCTAGAAATACAACTTTACTGATATATAATGTACTTTTAACAAAATCATTCAGAATATATTGGTTTTCTTATATGCAACATGATGGTTATATCTCGTAGCATTTTTAATAATTAGAATGAAACACATATAAGGGGATCTCAAATGAACATGTTCACTTAAAATGAAGTTGCCATCTTGTTTGAGGTTAGCATGATTAATTGGTTTGTGCCGAGAACTTAGTGACGGCAAAAAAATTCGTTGAAAATATGGTTCGCATAATTTCTTGAAAAGACTCCTGTTATATGATGAATGTTACTTGGTATGTTGTTCCAGAAAGACTGCTTATTAGCAATGAACAATGCCGGAGACGGCCGCTACTAGCGAAGTGGAAAGTTTTCGCCAAAAGCTCTGAGTGTAGGGTTAATGGGAATACGAGCGTGGGGCTCATTTTCCTATTGGTGACATGATGGCGACCAATGCAAGGATGCGCTAATCCAAGACCTGGCTCCACCGACACCACGAAGGTGCGAGTTGGTGGCCACAAGGAAAGAAGACGAGGAATGAACAAGAAGGCATTCTATCCTAAAGAGCATCCAACTTTTGGGCCACGACAAGGTCGTCAACATGGGATCCAGCCGTTCATAGTATGTCTATGATCACTTGCTATAATTGCACCCCATTTGGGTCATTACCAGTCGGCTTGCACCAAGTCGTTATAAATAATCTTTAATAGTGAAGTCCACCTCTCGGTGCCCAACAGGCGAGTAGAGTGTCATGGGCTGTTGAGTGTTGTCTACATGGGCTTTGTACCCTTAGTGTCTGTTCTAGGAAAAAAATGGGCTAATCCTGGACCATGCGTGTAAGCATGCTAAAAACAGCGCGTTACGCGTCCCCTCGCAGGCTATCCTCCATGTTTATTTCCAATGGACCTTTGACCAACCATTTGCCTTTACTAAAAGTATAGAGGGCCGTATATAGGAATGGGGTTCGAACTCTGTAATCATATATTGTGTTTACGTGTGATCTGATGGGTGCACCGCATGTCATGTGGGCCCACTGCATGAAATATACTAATGCTCTGCATGTTAAGCGGGTCTCACTTTTCGTTTGATAGGTAAAATTATATATTTATGATATAATTCTACAATAATATACACTTTTAATTTATATAGATATTTTTCCTAAAAGCGATTTTTAAATTAATTTAAATTTTGTATAGCAAAAACAAAAAATTATTCGCATTTATTGAAAGTATTTCAAACGAGCCATATATGTACATATTTATTCCTATACTCGCACTATCCCAAATTACCGGTCGCATATTTGTCTAAATACATATGTATCTAGACATGTTTCAAACAAATCTACGACACTATTACATCAGATACTTGAAAAAGAATCAATTGTATGGTTAGCAATTAGTGCAAATTTGAACCTATTTTTGAATCCATTATTACACTATTCTTTATGTTAAAATTGGATATTGAACCCTAGAACTATTCCGCTATTTCTCAAGAGTTATATAGCTTGTAACATAGTGCACCAACTTACGGCTATGTGTTACAATATCTATAATTTGTCACACATCTTATGTAACACAAAATTATATGTTACCGTGAAAATGTTTGAGTAACACAATTTTGGATCTTATCAACTATGTGTTACTGACTGATCTGTAACACACATGATGTGATACTACTAAGTTACTCTGTAACACGATTTTCTAAGTGTTACTTGTTTGTGTTACCAAAGCTCCGTATTGTTGTAGTGTCACTAACACCAGAAGAGTATCTTGATAACATCAAACGTCACACCATAACAGGGTGATTATAAAGATGGGTTCAGTGCTACGAAAGTGTTATGTTGAGGCTCATGGATCAAGAGTGGAATTTTTCCATCCCGATAACGGAGAGATATACTCTGGGCCCTCTCGGTGATATCACATTAGTTATCTTGCAACCAAATGATTTGATCACTAGAATGTTATATCACGGGAACAAGAAAAGAGTACATGTCGGTAACGAGATCAAACTAGGTATGGGGATACCGCTGATCGAATCTCGGACATGTAATATATCGCGAGACAAAGGGATTGAGTTACATGCGTATAAGGTTCACACGATCACAGAAGTCATCGTTGAATGTGTGGGAGTCAGTACGGATCTCCAGGTCCCGCTGCTGATTATTGATCGGAGAGGGGTCTCGATCATGTCTACATTATTCGCGAACCGTAGGGTGACACACTTAAGGGATACCGACACCATTCAGAGCAAATGATATGCCAGAGAAAGAAAAAGAAAGCGCAGGAATTTATTTCACTAGACACCGAAATCATTTCGGTTGAAATTGCTGAAACTAGTTCTGCATGTGAAATTGAAATTTTATAAGGGGTTTTATATGAATGTTTGTTAATTAGAGTAATTAACAAAATTCTGAATAAATAAATAAAAGAGTTTTATTTAAATGAGAGCTTGCATTAAATTTGGTGGAAATTTAATGCATGGGATTTTTGAGTGGAGGCATGTTTATGTGAGTGGAGGCTTTTCATTTTGAGTGGGAGATCGACCCACATGAATGCGGAAGAGGTGGGGGCAGCCACCATGGGCTGGGATCCATGCCCCTTGGGTGCTCCCCCTCTCCCTATAAAAGGCCTCCCTCTCATCCTCTCAAAGTACACCTCCTTGTGAAGGATCTCTCTCCCTTTAGAATTTCCCCATGGTCTCGGATCAGCGAGATACATGTTCCTGGTGGCTTTTTCTGGAAGGATTTGTTGCTTCCGCTGCTTCGCTGGAGCAAGGGCGCGGAGGTTGTCAGGGTACCCGGACGTGTGTGTGATCACAGATGCACCACTGCTTTGCGGTGCTGGACTTGATGGTGCTGGACCGGCTGGACCAGATAGACTTCATCACGATCTTGAGATCGGCAAGCGTTCAACTACATCATCCACGAGTACAACCTCATTAACTCTATTCGGTCTTCGAGGGTATGTATTCTATGGATGTATATCCACCCGTTGCTTGTATCTAGTAGATAGATCTTGGTACTTAGTTGTTCCCATCGTAGGAATTTTTTTGTTTTCTATGCTGCGAACCTTACAGTGGTCTCAGAGCCGGATCTATGCATAGATGATTTGCACGGGTAGTACACATATGAGTATGTGGACGATGATGATCATGTTATTGCTTCTTAGTTGTATTGTGGATATTGGTGGCATAGTGGGATGAAGCGGCCCGGACAAACTTTACATGTCCTCGCAGATGAGACCTGTTCCACGCTTGACATGCAACTAGTTTTGCATAAGTGGCTAGCGGGTGTTTGTCTCTCCTATTATAGTAAATATCTAATTTACAACGAGTTGTTGATAATTTGGTTATCCTCGTTGTGGTTCCATGTTCGTAGATTAGAACAGTTATATCTTTGAAAGCCCTAAGCCACGTAAAACTTGCAATGAATAAATTAAAAGCGTCTAGTTTAGATTGTTGCTAGGCTAGTGTCATGATATGGTGATGTTGTAAGTAAAAGTATAAGTCGATACTCTTACAGCACACATAACGTGTAAGTTTCATAGACCTTGGCCTTACACATAAAGGAATGATGAAGATCATACCACGATGCACATGATGGATATCAAGTGCAAGAACCATATCATTTCACTTTTTCACATGTGATGTTTGTTGCATCTTATATTGCTATTTTGGTGTTTTATTAGCATAATAAGATTATCCCTCATTTAGATATCAAGATAAAAATGTGTTCTTCCTTAACTATGCACCAACAATGTTTCATCGCTTCAAGACATCACGTGATGATCGGGCGTACTTGAATCCACGAGCATATCTCGGGTGAAGACAGTTTACACATGCGATGTCACATCCCAAAATTTTCCAAATTTTGAAATGTGAAAAATAAATAAACAAAATAAATAATTGTTGAAATTTAGGGTGAAAAGAAAATTTTTATTTCTAAATGGAAGCATTAAAACCCATCTTGAACAAACTTGGAATAAAAGGGAATCCAACTAAATTCAAATCAAGTGAAATGCATTCTTCATAGATGCATCTTGAAATTTAAACACTTGTAAAATAAACCATTTACCAAAACTCTAAAAAACTAAATGGAATAAATTACTTCCAAGATATCTCTAAGACTATGGATGTGATCCATATAAAAATCTATCAACAAACATTTATTAATGATCAGAAATGATAAACAAAAATATTATAAAACCATAGAAATTGATTTCATTCAATTTGGAGCCATAGATAAAATATTATGAATTTAATAAGATAAAGGAATAATTTCCAAAGCTAATAAAGCTCCTATCTAAAATCCATACCAAACTATGAACAAGTAATCCTAAAAGGATTTAAAAGGATAAACAAATATCAAATGAAATTATACAAATTAGAATCACCAAATTTGGATCTATAAATAAAAAGATATGGATTTTATAAGATAAAGAAAGAAAGAAATAAATAAATAAGGAATATTTAAAAGCCAAATTAAATCTTGGCCAAACAAATTAAATGAAAGTTTATTGAATGATAGAAAGGAATAAAAGATTATTTAAATAAAATCATAAGGATAACAATATCCAATTTTATTTAAATAAAGACTATTTACCTAAATAAAAAAATCCTAAATAAATTATTTAGGAGACAATTTAAATCTTGAATTAAATCCATAAGCAAATGGAACAAAGATATTCCAAATTAAAATAAAGGGATAAAGAATATACAAATAAAATAAAATGGCCTTAACCAAATTCCATTCTATTAAATAAAGACAAAATCCCTAATCGAAATGATTAATTAAATCATGGGAAAATAATAATTGGAATTTGCCCAAGTGGAATAAAAGTTATTTAATTAACTTAAATGGAATCAAAGAATTATTTGAAATAAAATTTATATGGGATTAAAACCATATTTGTTTTTGTTTGAATAAAGACAAATACCCAATTTAAATGATTAATAAATCATATTAAAAATATTTCCAAATAATTCAAAGTGAATTATTTGACACCTTAATAAATAAATAGAACCTACTGGAAAAAGCTTGATGAAAATTTGAATTCAAATAAGAGTTGAAACTATATTTAAAATCTTATTTGAATAAAGGCAAGTGCCCATTTTAAATAAAATATAAACCATAAAAGAATAAAAGAATTATTCCTGAAATGGTATTTAAAATACATGTTTAAAAGTATAGAAACTACTGAAAAGTTTTGAAAAGATTTGATAAATAAATCTAATTCAAATAAGAGTTTGAATTTGAAAACAGAAAATCAAAATGAAAAAAAAAACAGAACAAAAAAAGGGAAAGAAACCAGCCCAACCCACCTAGCCCATCTAGCCCAGCAGGCCCATTTCCCCTCTCCCCCGCAGAAAACGATTCGTACCAAACGTTAAACCCACGCAGTCACTGAGTCATGGACCCCACCTTACCTTTCTCTCTCTCTCTCTCGCTGAACACCAGGCCCCACTCGTCAGTCGTCGTCTTCACCCGCCCCCCCGCACGCTGACCTCGCCTCAACTCCGGCCGTTTCTGGCCCGATTTCAATCGCGTTAACGCAGCAGCCAATCTATCCTGCGACCACGCTCTACTAATCGCCTCCCTTCGCTCTACCTTTCCCCTCAGACCCCACTCCCCCTCCGCCACCAGGCTGTGCCGATTTTTCCCGAGACCACCCTCTGCTCTGACGAGGTCCAGTGCGAATTCCGGCGAGCCCAGACCATGCCCCTTGCTCTAGATCACGTAGACTTGTTCGCCGACCTCGTGCGCATCTGCCAGCACCTTCCCCTTGCCCGCGCGCGTTCCCTAGGCTCGACAACGACCACACCCGAGCGTCGCCGTCCACTGCCTCGACTCCGGCGAGTTCCCCCGGTGAGTACTGACCGCCCCTCTCCCTCTCGTTGACGCTCGTACAACCACCGTTCTCTTGCGCGTCTAACGCAACCCTCGGCTTGCCTTCTCGTGCCTCGAAGCTTCACCTTCGACGACGCCAGAGCGTGCCCTACGCCAGGAGGATCTCCGACGAGTAATCTGCATCGACCTCGTGCGCCCCTCGACAAACGGCGAGTAACTTGAGCTCCACTACGACGAGGCAAACTCGGTGAGATATTCCTCCCTCTCTCGCGCTCGCTAAATCGTCGGCAACCTCACCGCCAGAGCCGCGCTGCCGCCAGCCACCGTCGCCACGTCGCCAGACTTTGGTCATTCGCTGTGAGTCGTTAGATCCTCATCTTGTGGCATAGATAGAACAACTTAACGAAGAGGTATGCGCTGATCTGTGCCACACGATTAACTTAAGATCCAACGATCCACAGCACGCGATCCACGCGAACAGGTATCATCCAGTAGGAACGTGACGCGTGGCCTGTAGTTTGTTTTAAAAACAGAAATATGTCTATTAGATATTGGAATTTGTAAATTGCATAAATTTAAATCTACACGTCCAGATTTTGCAAATTTTATATCAATCGAATCAGCAAAACAAGTACTTTCCAACCATGCACTTTGTTTAATGAATTGCTTCTGAAAAATTAGTTGTTTTTGCAGAAACTCGTGTAGGCATAATTTGAATATAAAAATTATTTTAGAAATATTTTTAGGGTAAAAACTTTTGTAAATGGATTGTTTTGAACCTACTGACCATAAAAACCAACTTTTGGATTTAAAAGTGTATTTTGTGAAGCTAAAGAATAAATCTTTGAATTAAAGCATTTCTAGTTAAATAAAAATATTGTTTATGTTTTAAAAATGCTTTTTGAATAAAACCTATTGAAAATAGTTTGAATTAAACTCTCTGACCCTAAACACCAAGTTTTAGGATTTAAAAACATATTTGGAGAACCCAATAAAATTATTACCTTGCTTAAAGGCATTTCCAACAAAATAAAATATTGCTTTGATTTAAAAATGGTTTATAGGTAAAACCTTTTGCAAATGGTTTTAATATTAAACACTTTGAACATAAACACTAACATTTGTGTTTAAAAATATATTTTTCAAACACTAGAAATTATTACCTTGATTTAAATCTCTAACAAAACAAAAATGATTTAAAGTGGCCATTTTTCACTAACTTAATATCAAATGGTTTTTCCACTTTTATAAATGACCAATAGGTGTTTTCAAATGATTATAACCTATTAGAAACCACTTTTCCAAATAAAACAATCTTTGGCATGCTTGCATGCATTGCTTTGTTTTCATTATTCTATGTGATGAATTGCTTGAATGGTAGATTGAATTTGTGCCTTGATTGAATTGTAGTGAAATTTGAAGAGTGTGACTATTGGAAGATCAAGGAATGAACTTATATTCTCTACCAAAAAGACAAGTGGTACTTCATACTTTTGTCCCATTACTTTCACTATGCATTAGTGATATTTCTAAGTAGGACTTGCATGGAATTTTTGCTAAGTATAAACTATGCCATGGGAAATCCTAGTAGATGAAACCTTAGTAGAATATTTCCCTAAGTTAAGATTCCTACTACCATCATGCTTAGCTTAGCTAGTAGAACACAAGGGTGGATTATATTCATGCTATGGAATATTTCTAAGTCAAGGACTTGTGTTTTGTTTAATAAAAGAACTAAGTGAATGAATCACCTGGGTGGAATGGTATTGCTTGGATGGATTTTTGTTGAGTGGTTAGACAAGGCCAGGGGACTGGTGAACCTTGTGTATCTCACTTGTGGAATGCCACCCAAGAACAAAGAGATTTCAGATGTCAAATGTTGAGAAGCTTCAAGTGCAGCCACTTGGCATTATGGGCTCTGCCTGGATCATATAAGTTGAAATAACTTAGCCAAATGGACAATTGGTGGTAAGGGATGATAGGTTTGGAGCGCGTCCATTCTGGTCTAAGGGAAGGCTTCTGAAAGATCTTGTCTCGATGCATGTCGAGTCTTGTGGGAAAGTGCACCACCTCTCGAGAGAGTAAAATCTAAGTACTTAGCCATGTCCCCGGCAATGGACAACTTGAGAATCAAGACATGGAAGCTATCAAGAATCTCCTCATCCCAATTTCTAAGTTAAAACTTGTGGTTGAACAAGGGTTAAAGGATCACCAATTTCTATTGGTAGATGCCTTGGGTGATTTTGACAAACAAAAACTTAGTGTTTTCAAATGATAAGGAAAATCTATTTTGAGCAAAACAAGCCTAAGCTCCACCTAGCCAAATGCATATAGATGATAGACTCCACTATACTACCACAGTATCACTTGCCAATACAATTCAAATTGTATTGACCCTTGTGGCTGTAACTTATTATGTTGCAGGTTTGTTTAATGTTAGTGGAGTGTGTTGATTAGGATTACAAGTCTACAACCAACATGATTGCCTGTGGCACTTTGAAGATGAAGGACTCCATGCTATAGTTATTTTTGCTGCACTGTAATGAGATAGCGAAATGAGCTATGTAAGATGTAATGAATTATTTTATTCCTGGTTTCTTGATATTATGACCTTTGTTTCTTGATATTACATCTTAACTGTGGATGCTAGCTATTGATCCAGGGACTAGCATTGTAAACACAGGGATCTCTACCTTATTAAAGGTTGGGACCTCTACATGCGAATACTAAGGTTCTTACTTGGCGAGCCTAGCATGTGCAGACATGGCCTCGGAACACGTACCAAAAGGTTAAGAATGAGTCATATGTTTTTATATGATGACCATATGGATGCTCGCCTTTGAATCTACACCGACTCACGTGATGATCGGACTTGGTGTAGTGGATTTGGTTCATGTAATCACCAAAAAGACACGAGGGATATCATTTTTGAGTGGGAGTTCATTTCTAATTTGGATTAGTAGAACTCAATTTATCATAAATTAAATCAAAGTGAATTTGCATAATTTATTGTAGTCATTGGCATTCGTTCAGCACCTTATGATCAGTTGTAATTGAGATAATAGAACTATAGAATTCTGAATATTTACTGTATGAACTGGTATCGTATTGTGTTGAGTGTCAATCTAAAGTTTAAAGTCCTATTGCAAAATTTTAGCAAACTATGTTTACTCCATGAAATTTAATAATTAGTATTAAATAGAGAGTAACAATTTCAGTGTTAGTATCTAAAGTATCATGTTTGCCTCCATGATTCTTGATTTAAATATCGAGATTATCTAGGAGCTGAAAGAATTTTTTTCAGAAACCATCATGTGTGGCAGATATAACGATATCTAAAACAATTATTTGGTTGCAATATGATAGATTATAATATATGTTCTCATATTGGATGAGAATTTTCAAAGGTTGGAGATGTTAGACATCCTAATCATCCAAAAGGGTTTTGGAAAGTAACGTTATACTCACGATTCGCCTTTATAAGCTACATTAGCTTGGTCATGAAAGTCGTCATGATAAGGATGAATAGAAGATGTATGCAAAGTGTTTACTACACTAAAAGATTACTAAAGAATGGATTTTGAAAGAATGCCAATCAATTGATGATGGTGATCTACTTCAAAGTGAAAGTCCAAAGGTATTAGTATTTGAATATACACGCTTTGGACTATGTGTCATGTATATGGCGCCATTGTTGATGTTGATAGATTCTTTTAAAAGGAAAAGGAAATGCTAGAAGAGAATCTATAAAATATATTTGGCAGAAAAGAAAAGACTGGAAATATCCAGTTTAGGTATATAGATGATATACATGTTATGGTCGTATTCTTTGCCTGTTAAACAATGTGGTTCTTGGGTATTGAATACCGAATTGGTTGGTATTAAATTTCATATAGAACAACACAATTCATGAACTACAATGGCCTAAGTAACTAGCAACATAATATGTGATGATGTTCATCGAAAACAAACAAGCCGTTGTTTGTACTTCTCGTTAACATCAAAGTATGCCTTCAAGATTTGTTTTTATAATCATTATTTAAATCAGGTATTATGAGAACAAAGATTGTTAAAATAATTACCGTATTTCATATAATATGGATGATTTACAAATCTAGTTGGAGAAATCAGATCCATAAAAACTAATGCTAAAATGTCGCAAGACAAATGATTGAAAGATCACTTACGAAGTGACATCGCCGTTTAAATTATATTGGAAAGAAAACATGAAGAAACTCCATATTCATGGATTTTTGGAGTCTTTGATTTGATCAAGAGACGCTTGTGAGACTTTCCTCAGGATAATTAAAACTTCGTTCAAAGGCCAAAGAAGAACGATCGACTAAATTATTGGAATTTATACATATCGATGTATGTAGTCCATTATGTGCAGTCGTAAGCGATGGATTTCAACTTCATATGCTTTCTCCGGAAATTTGAGTGAATATTCACTTAATGATAAAGAAGTATGAAATATTTGAAAACGTTCAAAGACTTCAAGATGAAGTGGAAAATCATTATAACAAGAAAATAAATAATTTATGATTTTATCATAAAGGGATTTATTTGAGTTGCAAGTTTAGCAAAACACCTAGATTTACATCTCCCGAACACCATAAGAATATGGAGTGTTTGAGATTTGTAATTAAACCTTGTTTGACATGGTTGGATCAAAGGTGCTATTTATAAAACTACCATTATGTTTTAAAAGATTAAAGCTTTAGAGACTACCGCTTTTACACTGAAAAGAGCTCCATCTTGATCCGTTGAAATGACACCATGTAAGTTATGGTTTGGGGTAAAACCCAAGTTGTCCTTTCTTAAAGTTTGGTATGCTAAGCATAAGTAAGATGTTTACAACCAAAGTTGGATGAGCATGTCTTTGTAGGTTATTTTGAATAACCATTGGGTATTCCTCCATAACACCGAGGACAAAAGGGTTTGTCGCTTGAAACATGAAGTTTCTTGAAAAAGAATTTTTTCGCAAAAGTTAAGTGGGAGGACAATAGAACTTTGATAAGATTAATGAACCTTAGCTATATGTGCTGAGTTGCGCAGCGCCAGAAAACATTCTAGAGGCAGCCACAATGATCATGGCTCACATGCCTCAAAGGTTGTGGTCACGGAGGTCTAAGTTCCTATTGAGCCAAGTAGGTCGGATAAACAATCAAATGCTAAGATTTGAGAGTAAATCATTGTTGTTTGACAATGATGAACCGACTACATGCAAAGAAGCGATGATGGGCCCTGACTCCGTCAAATGGCTTGAAGCCATAACATCCCTGATAGTTCCATGCACGAGAAATCAAGTTTTTTGAACTTGGAAGACCCTCCGGAAAGGCGTAAAAACCTATCGGTCGTATTTGGATCTATAAACAAACAGACATGGATGTTTCACATCTATGAAATAGTCGACATGTCGTAAAATATTTTACGACAATGTTCAAGGAGTTGACTATGACAAGATTTGATCTTTCATAGCGATATTTAGTCTGGACGGATTAATGTAGCAACCACTACATATAATTTTGGTATATGGTAGCTGAATAAACAAAACACAGTTCTTATAATAGAATGGTTACCTAGGACGTGTACAAGACACAGTCCAAAAGGTTTTTGTTAATTCGAAGGATGCTAAGAAGGGCATGCAAACTTCAATGGTTGAAGTAAGCATAGTGGAGTTGGAATCTTAACCGTGATGAAACTTAAAAAGGGGTTTTCATCTGGAGACGATGAAGATGCCTGCATTTGCAAGAAATTAAGTGGGAGCGCTGAGACATATTTCAAATACATTATGTGGAGGACATCTTGTTGATTGGAAATGATGTATCTTTTATTGACAAAGGTTAAGAATTTCATTTCGATGAAAGACTTAGGCAAAACCCAAATATTTAGCATGAATTTCTATATGGATAGACTGTGACGCTAATATGGTTATGCCAAACGTACATATATGAGATATTGAAGGAATTCAATATGGAAACAACGAGAAGAGGTTCTTGTCACATGGAAAAGAATTGAATCAAGATTCAAGTGTATCGACACTTGATAAGTGAAACAAGATTCAAGTGCTTTGACATTTGATGAGTAAAATCACAAGAATGTTTTGATCAATCATACCATGATATGTACACATCCATATATGTCCTATGCTCTAAAGTGTTACGAGCATATACTAGAATGAATCATAAAATGATCATTGGACGATAGCAAGGATATTCTTATAATCTTTTGGAAGAATTAAGAATATATTATATTTGTATAAGAGACAAATAGTTCATTGAAAAATGATACTAGTTTTGTCACAAGATACAAATTAAGTTTATCTCAATTTAAACTATGGGTGGCACAATGTAATGGAAAGGAGATTCCATGATGGATTTGGATGAATTCCAAAGTTAAGACATTGTGACGGATACTACAACAAAAGACTAAGTATATGACTGCCATAGTAGCAACAAAGGAGGGAATTTGTGTCAAGTAGTTTGTTACCAAACTAAGGTGTGGTTCTCAATGGGCTAACACTAAAGATATATTGTACGACAATAGTATCGACATGATTTAACCCCAAGGAACTAAAGGTCTCACCAAAAGACCAAATTTATACATTTCCATCTCATTGGTGAATGAGTGATGCTTGAAAACGCAAAGACAAGCAAATACACACAAACATGATAGCGTCAGATCCGGAGATTATGTTAACCACTTGCAATCTCATATATGGAACACTAGAAATCCATAGGTGTTCAATACGCAAAGTTTCTAAACAAGATTATTGTCTCTAGTGCAAGTGGGAGACTGAAGGGAATATGCCCGAGAGGCAATAATAAAGTGGTTATTATCGTATTCCTTATTTATGATAAATGTTTATTTTGCATGCTATAATTGTATTAATACGAAAACGTTAATACATGTGTGTTTAATAAACAAAAAGTAAGTTCCTAGTTATGCCTCTCTTATAAACTAGCTCGTTGATTAACAAGATGATCAAAGGTTTCCTGATCATGGACATTGGATGTTGTTAATAACGAGGTCACAACATTGTTGGAATGATGTGATGAACATTCATCCGAAGTATAGCATTATGATCAAGGTCATTGTGTTTATATTGTATAACATCATACGAAGTAATCTTAGTCCTTAGACCATGAGATCATGTCAATCACTAACACTGGAAGAGTATCTTGATAACATCAAACGTCACACCGTAAGAGGGTGATTATAAAGATGGGATCAGTGCTACGAAAGTGCTATGTTGAGGCTCATGGATCAAGAGTGGAATTTGTCCATCTCGATGACGGAGAGATATACTCTGGGCCCTCTCGGTGATATCACACTAGTTAGCTTGCAAGCAAGTGTTTTGATCACTAGAATGTTATATCACGGGAACGAGAAAAGAGTACATGTCGGTAACGAGATCAAACTAGGTATGGGGATACCAATGATTGAATATCGGACATGTAATATATCGCGAGACAAAGGGATTGAGTTACATGCGTATAAGGTTCACACGATCACAGAAGTCATCGTTGAATGTGTGGGAGTTAGTACGGATCTCCAGGTCCCGCTGCTGATTATTGATCGGAGAGGGGTATCAATCATGTCTACATTATTCGCGAACCGTGGGGTGACACAATAAAGGGATACTGACACCATTCGGCGCAAATGATATGCCAGAGAAAGAAAAAGAAAGCGTAGGAATTTATTTCACTAGACACCAAAATCATTTCGATTGAAATTGTTGAAACTGGTTCTGCATGTGAAATTGAAATGTTATAAGGAGTTTTATGTGAATGTTTGTTAATTAGAGTAATTAACAAAATTTTGAATAAATAAATAAAAGAGTTTTATTTAAATGAGAGCTTGCATTAAATTTGGTGGAAATTTAATGCATGTGAGTGAATTTTTGAGTGGAGGCATGTTTATGTGAGTGGAGGCTTTTCATTTTGAGTGGGAGCTCCACCCACATGAATGTGGAAGAGGTGGAGACAGCCACCATGGGCTAGGCGCCATGCCCCTTGGGTGCTCTCCCTCTCCCTATAAAAGGCCTCCCTCTCCTCCTCTCAAAGTACACCTCCTCGTGAAGGATCTCTCTCCCCCCTTTAGAATTTCTCCATGGTCTCGGATCAGCGAGATACATGTTCCCGGTGGCTTTTTCTGAAAGGATTTGTTGCTTCCGCTGATTAGCTGGAGCGAGGACGCGGAGGTTGTCAGGGTACCCGGACGTGTGTGCGATCACGGATGCACAACTGCTTTGCGGTGCTGGACTTGATGGTGCTGGACCGGCAGGACCAGATGGACTTCATCACGATCTTGATATCGACAAGCGTTTGACTACATCATCCACGATTACAACCTCGTTAACGCTATTCGGTCTTCGAGGATATGTATTCTATGGATGTATATCCACCCGTTGCTTGTATCTAGTAGATAGATCTTGGTACTTAGTTGTTCCCATCGTAGGAATTTTTTTTTCTATGTTGCGAACCCTACATGGATATAGCCCCAACCTTGTACGGGTTCGGTGACCGCTCTCAAGCGTCCCATAGTGGAGCGAGTGCCCGCCTTTTGTGGTGCGCACTCGGGAGAATAGGGCGAGCCTTTGTGGTGTCGGTGAGTTGTGTGCTTCCGCATCCGGGGTGAGGCCTTGTGTGGCATTGGGTGAGCATCGAGCCACCAGACCTCGAGGTGATCCATTTGTGGCGTTCAGAGAGCATTGCGCCATCGCACCTCTCCAACGGATACGTAGCTTCTTTAGAAGTGAACTTAGGGAAACAAATCTTCGTCTCCGCGTCCATCAGTTATCTCTCAACCGAGCCCTTTACTTTGTGATAGCCATCGTGCTTGAAGTATTTATATCTTGCTATCACCTTGTTGCTTGTATTGCTTAGAATAGGTTGTTGGTGCACTTTGGTGAACCTAGTGGTTAGGTTTTGTTCTCAATAAATTAAACGTTTGTTTTATTCCGCATTTATTTGAGCCTAAACCGTAATATTTTTAAAAGCCTATTCACCCCATCTAGGCGACATCCTTTGCACTTTCAGTATCTAGTCACCCTTATGAACTTTGCAGGTGTCCTATGCATTTATGTTTTGCTACTCCATGAGGGACAAGCTGAATGCCACTTTGCTATGTTTTCTATATGTGGAACAAACAAACGTTTTTCAATGCATTATTATTCATGATCTTTGTTTGTATCCTTTCATTTTGCAGCATAGTTACTTTGTCCTACTGTTAGAACTTCATCTTTCATGCTCATGTTTAGAGTACTTTGATCCCAGCTTTCAATGCTTACAAATGGTTTGATCATGATTGTGATGGTGCATGTCACCTAAAAAATTATTCTTTTTATCACTTACCTACTCGAGGACAAGCAGGAGTTAAGCTTGGGGATGCTTGATTCGTCGTAAACGTATCTATAATTTTTGATGGTCCATGCTTGTTTAGTATCCACTTTGCTATGCTTTGTCTACACTTTGAGGTATTTTTATACATTTTCTGGGACTAGCCTATTGACAAGATACCACAGTGCCAGTTGCCTGTTTTCTGCTGTTTTTGGTTTAAGAAAAGCTAGTAAGGAAATATTCTCGGAATTGGACGGGACAAAAGACAAAGTCAATATTTCACCGAGGAGAACACAGAGACCGAAGGGCGACCGGAGGGGAGCCACAGGGTGGCCGCACCCCCCATGCACGGGCCCACCCTGGGCCACGCCTAGACAGGGTGTGGGCCCCCTGGATGCCTTCCTGCCTCGCCTCTTCGCCTATATAAACCTCCCGATGCCAAAATCCTAAGTACCCGATCAGATCTCCACGAAATAGTCTGTAGCCGCCGCCACCATCGTCCCTAGACCGAGGGGATCTGAAGCTCTTCCCGGCACCCTGCCGGAGGGGAGAGATCATACCGGAGGCCTTCTTCATCACCATGCCAGCCTCCGGTATGATGCGTGAGTAGTTCCACCTTGGACTATAGGTCCATAAAGTAGCTAGATGGTTGTTTCCCCTCCTTTGTGCTATCATGTTTAGATATTGTGAGCTCCGTTCATGATCAAGATCATCTATTTGTAATCATGCATGTTGTGTTTGCGGGGATTCGATGGATATTAAGATTACTATGTCAGATTTATTTTTGATTCTATCATGTCATGATTATTGATTCTATCATGTCTGTGTTGTTTGAGATCTTGCATGCTCTCCGTTTCTAGTAGCTATCTTGGCCAAGTAGATGCTAGTTACTCCAAGAGGGAGTATTTATGCTCGATAGTGGTTTCATGCCTCTATTGAATCTGGGGAAGTGATAGAAAACTCTAAGGTTGTAGATGTGTTATTGCCACTAGGGAGAAAACAATAATCTCTTGTTCTGGAACAATTGTATTGTTTACTTTACACACATTGCTTAGTGCAGTTATTCGTTGCTTGCAACTTAATACTGGAGGGGGTTCGGATGATAACCTGAAGGTAGATTACTAGTCATAGATGCAGTTGGATGGCGGTCTATGTATATTGTTGTAATGCCCAATCAAATCTCATAGGATCATGAATGTCTAGTATTGCATTGTTGTGCCTTGTTCAGTCCTGTCAATTGCCCCGCTGTAATTTGTTTACCCAGCATGTTATGTTATTTATCTTAAGGAGAACACCTATAGTGAATTGTGGACCCCGGTACAATCTTTACCATTGTTACATCATCTACTGTTACTGTTTACTTTCTGAAAGCAACCATTACCTTCCACGCCATGCGTTTAATCGTTTGTATTCATCAAACCAGTGAGATTGACAACCTCACTTTAAGTTGGGGGCAAAGTCTTGAGTTTGTGTTGTGCAGGATTCCAAGTTGTTAGCAACACCTTGGAGTTATTTCCTTTCTCCTACTGGTTTGATAACCTTGGTTTAATAACCGAGGGAAAACTTACTACCGTGCTCATCATACCTTCCTCTTAGGGTCTCCCAACGAAGCTCTACTATTGAGCCACGTCAGTGCTGCCTTTCATGTTGCGACATAGTTGCTTTGTCTTATTGTTAGAAATATATCTTTCATGCTTATGTTAGAGTACTCTGATCCCGGTTATCAATGCTTTGCAATACTCCGATCAATATTGTGATGGTGCATGTTACCTCAAAAATTATTATTTTTATCACTTACCTACTCGAGGACGAGCAGGAGTTAAGCTTGGGATGCTAATACGTTGCAAACGTATCTATAATTTTTGATGCCCCATGCTTGTTTTAAATCAATTGCTTTATGTTTTGTCTACACTTTGTGGCATTTTTATGCATTTTATGGAACTAACCTATTAACAAGATGCCACAGTGCCAGTTCCTATTTTCTGCTGTTTTTGGTTTCAGAAAATCTAGTAAAGAAATATTCTTGGAATTGGATGAAACAAAAGCCAAAGTTCCTATTTTTCCTGACACGACACGGAGTCCGAAGGAGAGACGAAGAGTAGCCGCAAAGCAATCACACCAGGTGGCCGCACGGCCCCTGGCCGCGTCGCCATAGGGTGTGGACCCCTCGGGCATCCACCGACCTTGCCCCTTCGCCTATATAAACCCCCCGAGGCAAAAACCCTAAGTACCAGATCAGAAATCCATGAAAAGTTTTGCAGTGCTGCCGCCACTGAAGACGAGATTCAGGGGACAAAAGTCTCTGTTCTGGCACCCTGCCGGGACGGGGAATTGCCCCTGGAGCCATCTCCATCGACTCCATCGCCATCTCCATCGCCGTTGCTGACTCCCATGACGAGGAGGGACTAGTTCTCCCTCGAGGCTAAGGGCTCTACCGGTAGCTATGTGTTCATCTCTCTCTCTCTCTCTCTCTCTCTCTCTCTCTCTCTCTCCATGTGTGATTTTATTGTGGTCATGAGCTTTGTAATCTAGTTGAATAAGTAGATTATTCTCTTCTACTCAAGTGCTTTAATTAATGTAATCTCCGCTTATCCCCACGTGTGTGAAGTTGACAGTGTGCACACCGTGTGTGGCACTTAGGCTAAAGGTTGCAGAAATACTTATCATGAGTTATTATTTGAGTTGGATGTCTCTATGAAATTGTGGTGTTTGGTGTAACCATCTAGCGCTCAAGGTGACAATTAGGGGTTATCTAGATGGGGAATGCGGACTTTAAGGAGTGTTGTTATAGCCCTACACCGTGAATTGGTGTTCGTTATCCAACCGGAGAGTAGTTCAGGGTAGCATAGTGAAAGAGAAGATATTATGTGTTTGTTGAGAGTGACCGCTAGTGAAAGTATGATCCCTAGGCCTTGTTTCTAAGCATTGAAACACTGTTTACAACCAGTCCTGCTACATGTTTGCTTTCTGCCATTTTTATTTCAGATTGCAATTACCACTTATAATCATCCATATTACTTGTATTTCACTATCTCTTTACCGAACTAGTGCATCTATACACCTAACAAGTGTATTGGGTGTGTTGGGGACACAAGAGACTTCTTGTATCTTGATTGCAGGTTCGCTTGAGAGGGATATCTTTGACCTCTTCCTCCTTGAGTTCGATAAACCTTGGGTGATCCACTTAAGGAAAACTTGCTGCTGTTCTACAAACATCTGCACTTGGAGGCCCAACACTGTCTACAAGAATAGAAGCGTGCGTAGACATCAGGAGGTTGTACCACTATGAGTTTTTCTTTATCCTTTAGATTTTCAAATTAATTTTCTTGTTCTTGTTTTTAGTCTTTTTCTTTTTAGTTTTCTTTTAAAACACAAAAACACATAAAAATTAATTAGTATCAACTCTACTGGTAAACATGGGAGAAATAAATACCAAACTTTGTGACTAGATCAACACTCCCAATGATCAATTCATTGCTAGACCTATTACAACACCTGAAATAACTGCTAAAAGTTTTTAAGTAAGTCTTGGCCTATTAAACCTCATCCAAGCCCAAAAGAACCATGAGGAGACTATTAAATATGTGCAAGAAGTAACACACAAGTCTTGGGAAACCTTTAATATGATGGAATAAAAAGAGAAAGGAGCACTTATGATCACAAATGGTAAACAACACCCGAAATAACTACTAAAAGTTTTTAAGTAAGTCTTGGCCTATTAAACCTCATCCAAGCCCAAAAGAACCTTGAGGAGACTATTAAATATGTGCAAGAAGTAATAGACAAGTCTTGGGAAACCTTTAATATGATGGAAGAAAAAGAGAAAGAAACACGTATGATCACAAATGATAAACATGTAGAGGAAGTTCAAATGCTAGGTGAAACAAAATAACCTCTACTAGAAGTTAACAAATGTAGCTTGTATGAACTTATCAATATCTTGCAAAAAAATTCTAATGACCCATCTATTAATATTCATCAAGCAGGTTTTGGTTCCTTTATAGCAAACTATGTCATCAAAGAAAAGATAGAACGATACAATAATGAAGCCATGATACCACCAAACCTTGGGGATGCTTGGATCCCCAAGATATTAATCACTATTGGCAAAGAAACTCATCATGCTATTCTAGATCTAGGACCTAGTGTCTCTATTTTATCCAAAAAAACTATATGAACAACTAGAACTCAAAACCATGGAAAAAATGCTCAATAGATCTTTTGCTTGATTATGAATCAACTAAACATGCTTTAGGAAAAGTAAATAGTATAATGGTTGAGTTACATATGACTTTTGTTCCTATTGATTTTGTTGTAATGGACATGGGGAGAAAACCCTCTAGTCCTATAATTCTTGGAAGACCTTTTTTGAAAACTACAGCTGCAGTCATTGATTCAAAGGAAGGGAATGTAAAACTTTAGTTTCCACATAATAAATATATGGAAAACTTCTCGATGAAGAAGGAGGTAGCACCAAGATACAATCTACCACATGATCTCCACATCACTTGAGACAAGTAAGTAAGCGTAGATATATATGGCTATAAATAAAGCGTTTTACGGGAGGCAACCTAGTTTGTTTTATCTTGGATTTTATTTTTGAACTCTTGCTATAGCAAGAGAGTTTTATTTTGGTTTTCTTTCAGGAGTTTTCAATAAAGTACCAAGTTGAACCCATTTGGATGTTTTAAAGTTGACAAAACATATGGAGCATAAAATTCTTGCACAAACTCTTTTCGGTAAAAATATTCTCTGATTTTTTTTGTAACTCTGATTGCTCTCATATTTATAATGTAGTTGCAAATTTTCAAATACTTTCACCTCGCAAAGAAGGATCTGAGATCCGACATTTATAGAAACTTCTAGCCACAAAAACACACACCAGAAAGGGATCTGGAGGAGGAACTTGGAGAAGGCAAATCCTTCCTGCTTCACAGATCATTGGAGGACAATGCATCATCCCCTTCATCATCAACTACTGCATCACCATCACCATTACTACCCCCATCTTCCATCCATTAGAGCTTGTTGTAATTTCAGATTCAATTATGGTTTGCACTAGATTCATTCCTGTACTTTTATCCATCCATTTGATTGTGACGATGTTGTTGATTGCTTCCATGTGTGAGTAGTTTCCTTCGTTTTTGGGGAGATGGAGAAACCCTAGCATTATTATGAAATGAAATAAATATGATCTATTACTTGTGTCCATAATCTATTAACCTATGATGTGTGTTTGATCTCTCTCTTTAGATGGTATGTGTAGTCAGCCACATATCATTTGCCTTCGGGTCTAAAGAAGAGGGTGAAATCCTTTGGACGTGTTTGGAAGTGTGCCCGGAGCTATTGTGACTAGAAGCACCGGCTAGCAACCTGCACGGTCGAAGGAGGAATAAATAGAGATTCACTAAGCTAATTATGATATCCAAAGGGAGACCCTTAATTGTGATGATATGTATGGGTGATTTCTCTTAGACATCGCGGTGGTTATTTAGGGATGACCTCATTCTTGGCTCAACAAAGTGGCTTCCTATGAGCCTTGTAGTGAACATCTTATTATGGAGCTCTCTCCACACACGTCATGACATAAGAAATGGGTTATCCTAATTATGATTAATTACAACATGCTAGTGGTGTATCATACATCTCTAAGAACGCTTTAGCCTTATTGAGTTCAACCACCTTCCAAACGCTTTTGTTACTTTTTTTAATTATTTTTCTACATTCAACCAAAAACCTTTCAAACACCCTTTACTTGAAATCAAAGGAAGCTTACAAGTATCCTTTGGTAGACAGTAATGAGAGGCATAAAGACCTTAACCAAATAGCTCTTTGTGGTTTGATACTCTTATTTCGAAACTAGCTACAATCGATTTGTGCACTTGCAGTCATCAAGCTATTTTCCAGCGTCGTTGTCGGAGAGCTAAGTGCTTTTGGTATCTGTTCCTAGTTGCTTATTCTACTATTTATTTTACTAAAGTTGTTTACTAGTTTCGGGCAAACACCATGGGCGAGTACCAACAATCGATTTATGCACTTGCAGTCATCAAGCTATTTTCCAGCGTCGTTGTCGGAGAGCTAAGTGCTTTTGGTATCTGTTCCTAGTTGCTTATTCTACTATTTATTTTACTCAAGTTGTTTACTAGTTTCGGGCAAACACCATGGGCGAGTACCAACATATAATCAGCTAGAGGTTGTAAAGAATTCTGGTCCACCCATGAATGCTTTTTTAAAATCCAACAACCCTAAGGGGTATGATATTAACCCCATGCTTTTGGATCTTTTGCATGCTAAAAAGTTTGTAGGGGACGGTACGGAAGATCCGTATGAGAATCAAGGGTTCTTCGAAGACACATGTGGGACTTTTCGTCTTAATATATTCACCAAGGATGAGGTTAAATTTGCTCTTTTTGTTCAAACTCTTATTGGCGAGGCCCGTTCTTGGTATATTCAAGGTCCTAAAAGAATCACTGACTTCTGGGAGAGGTTGGCCTATTCATTCTTAGTTGACTTCTTCCCCAAGACAATAATTCTTGGAGCTAGAAGTATGATTATTAATTTTAAAGGGAGACATGAAGAAAGCTTGCTTGAAGGATACACAAGGTTTTGGGGACTGCTTGACCTCTGCCCCCACCAAAACTTCTAGCCTTGGTTTGAGCACAGTAATGAACTAGACTCCCTTACCAATGGGTCGTTTACCGAATTTAGTGTTGAAAGAGCCTGAAATTTGCTAGATACAGTGTATATGATAGAAGAAGCTTATTGTGGAGCCAAACTTAATGAAGAAACTCCTATAGAGTATGATTTATTAAGAAAATTTCTAACTTCAGGCAAAGTAGAAAAACTACTTGGAAATTTCAACTTTGACCCTCATATGATTGTCCAAATCGTTAAAACCTATGCTCAGTATTTGCAGATTCCAAAAGAGTGGGACGCTACACACCGCCCTGTAAGGTAAAGCCCCCTAGAGTTAGTCCCCAGGACAAATACTCACAAATGCAAAATAATGATACTCTAAATATGCATGAGTAGTTGTATCAAAACCAATACAATTATGATTTTAGGCATGCCCACTGATATAATCTGTTCAAATGAGCTATGCAGCGAATCGAGTGCAGAGATAAGATTATTCACATGGGAGGAAAGTTGCTACCTTCTACTGATTATGATATTGCAACTCACATCGTCCTGATGGTAAGTGTATTGACAGTCGATGTTCAGTAACTTGCACGTTCAACTTCCTTGTGTATTGTCCAGAAACGCGTAATTAAGCTCATCTGGTATTTTATTCATATATATTCTTGAACGCAAGGCCACGAACAGCAGGGCAGCAAAGACTTGATCTGCTATTTTACTTTTATGTATGTGTGTGTGCCATCAACTAATCAGACCTAATTATTTGACGTTTTGCATGCTTGTGACTGAATTTGATTACTTTCTCAATCAATGAATTTGGAATTTCAGTTTGTTTTAATACCAAATTCACATATATTCTGGAAGTTTACATGTCCATTGTGCTGACTGCTGATAATTGGCACAGTTCCGGCCAAAATTAAAAAACGCTTAAGCGCCCAAAGTTCTAAGCGACAGCAAACACTGCGCTTATGCGTTCCACTTTTTTGAAGCTCGGTATTCACCTTTATCAGCGTGTTGACCTTCCTTGCGTATTCTTAGGAGGGTTTTTTCTTCTGGTGCTAATCTTATATGGAGGACCGATGGGAAAAAGGTTGTTAAAAAGATTTGGATTGATCAATGCTGCCGGCAAGGGAGAGTGCTTGACGAGAAGGTAAGAATGTCATCAATAAGATTTTCTGTTACTTTTCCTAGAAATTTATAGCTAAATATGGATGGCTGACACATTTTATTTTGTATTATATCCGTCAGGTTGGAGGTGTGCCTGCTATCTATGAGACTCCCACAAAAACATACAGCATAGAGGATGAACAAAGGTACTGTTATTTCAAAATCTCGGGTATATTCGTATATGTGCTTCTATAGTTTTCTTAAGGTACGAAAACATGTATAGATATGAAACTCTTAACTGTAAATGCTAGTATGAACAATTACTCATATCTCATCAATGGTAGTCCATGCGCGCTTTGCACGTGATAGGTTACTTTATTGTGAAAAACAGTCAATTGCATGTTTCAGGTCTGCCAACAATGTACACCTGTTGTTTTCTGGACATCTTACAAATTGTCATATTTTGCATATGGTTTAGCATCCTAAGAGCCTATGAATTATTTATGTTTTTTTTAAATACTGAAAGTCTAAATAGGAAGTGGAATAAAACTGGTCCAGTTTGGGTACAAATCAGCATAATTGACATATCCTTTTTACAAAAAATGCAGATCTATGGTATCTACAAGAAAGAAGTTGCGGCAATGCTGCCATGATACAAGATTCAACACTAAAGGATTAAAGAGAAGGCTTTTGGCATCTGAAAGTGAAACCAGCAGGCTGGGTGATGAGCTAAACTACAGCTCATACCATCACTGGTATCACTGTAAGTTGGATAGTTCAAGCAGTATAAACCTGGAACAGTAGGCTATTGATAACAAAGAAAATGTTACGAGTTTGATAACAACCCCAGGGAGTGGAGGTCGCCATTACTCCTTGGTAACTTCCAATGAATTGAAGTTGAACATAAGAAAAGCTTTTGATGCAGTTGTCTTCATGAAAAATGACCATTTGACTCTCAGGGTAAATTTTTCTGCTAAAAATTTCCTTATTGATGGATCTCATTCAGTCCGGATTGGAAATGTCGAGGAAGGAAGCTTACAAGTGTACACAGGTGATAGTGATAAGAAAAGTGATTACCATGGCTTTGTGAAAATGGTCAATAAGGAATTATTTCATGGAAAGGGAAAACCTGACGATATCACCCAGTGGTTAGGATTAGTGTTGGCAGCTAAAGTTGACTCTGAGTTGCTGAAGTTCCACTTTGCTTTGATGGAGGGCCGTCATGCAGCAGAGGTACTGATGTCACTTAATTTACAGTATGTTATGGTTTAATTGCAGGTATGTACAATGTGTGGAAAAGAACATATCTCGGGACATCTCTCCCTAAATTCTGTTCTTAGCACAGAGTATGCAGTGCTATATGAAAATATCTTCTTCCTTAGTTTTCCCAACAACTCCAGACTTACTCCCTCCGACCCATATTAATTGACTTGGATTTGTCAAAATTTGGATGAATCTAGACACCATTTAGTATATAGGTTCATCCAAAATTTGACAAATCCAAGTCAATTAATATGGGTGGGAGGGAGTATTGAATTCCCTTTGCTTTAAAGGTGTCGGTTGTAAATGTGGAAGAGTAATTTTCTTTTCTTCTATTGGTTGTGCAGAAAATCTTGTATGTACAGGAAAAAGTTGAGAGCTTGGTGGGAACTCGATATCACCTCGATGCCCTGGACTGAACATCTGTAGTGAACAATTAAATCGTCCAATCTCTTCCAGCTACAATAGTGCACATGAAACGAAGTCGTGTTACATAGTAGATTGATATTTTGTAGCAGCTTCACTTAGCAAGTGCCTATTCAGAAGAAAATCTAAATCACTGCTCTCCTACCAATCACATACGGAGTAGTAGATTGATATTTTGTACAGGACATCTACGACTGCATTTGTTGTTTGCCATGGTTGTATTTTGTCCTTCCGTTCAACTGTTCAGCAATAAGATAGCGTAGTAGTTACATGGTTGTCATCCTGTATATAAAGAAGTTTCAGAAATGGCTATGTGATACTTGCAGGGAGTTTCAGAAATGAACTAGACAATAGCCACGTTGACATCATGATGGTGTATGCATATATGGAATATGCAAAATCCCGAGCTGTTACTTTGAAGTTCAAGCTAGGTCTGATATGTGATATCCATGGTGTAATTAGTTTCCTTTACCTGATGTTTTAATACAGGCAAGCCTTCAGCAGGGTGCAAAAACATGTTGTATCTGTATTCAAGGAAAAACATAACAGAGCTGAGTTTATGTTCTGTTTCCTGTTGGTTGCACATATATTTCCAAAAGAATACCCAGATATAATATAAATTACTCTGAATTGAGAAGTTTCTCACAGTTTCCTCTATATTCTACAATATATTTGCTGGAAACTCAGCCCAACATGGGAACTGTATTGAAAACTTTGAAAGACTTCATCCTATGGATGAACTCTGACAGAAACATAGCTAAAATATATTTACAGTCAGTATGGAGGATGGTATTACAGTAATAAAAATAAAAATAAGCCTTAGATAGATTGCTGAATAAATCAGAGCAAAAGACAAATACGAGTTGGCTGTTATTCAGGTCAGACAATATGCAAAACAAATAGTAGCAATTTCTGCAGCCACCAGGAAAAAGAAGATAACGTTGGGACACAAAGTAAAGTTTTTTCCCAAGGAATCTACGGCAGGGTTAAAGTCAGCCTGGACCATCATTTTCTCACAACTATTTCAGATACAGAGTACAAATACCAAAACCATTGAGGTATACAACTAAAACCCAAGTTACGGGCTGGTGCGAACAGAAAACAAATGAAAAAAAAGTTAAAATAAGTAGAGACATAGAATATGGAATGAATGGAAGGAAAATCATCCGGGGGAGGCGTGCAGAAAATAAATGAAAAAAAGTTAAAATAAGCACAGACATAAAAATCTTGGATTGTAGCTCTTTTTATTGAGTTTGCACATCTATTCATCCAAAGAAAGAGGTCTTCCGCACATCTATTCACAAAGTAAGTTTGTCGATTACTATGTTTTCTCTCTTGGAAATTTGCCAACAAAATTTAGAATCGTCAAGTCTTGACTTGCACCAAAATGATTTCAGCTAAATCCGTGAATGTGTAATTCCCTTGGTCCTTCAGTTAGACACTAAACTGTTACAGACATGGACACCAAAATGCATTGCAAATTTCAGAGTGCTTCCTGATCTTCTGTTTCTTAAACTGCCTTATGATCCATACTAGCTGTTTATAACGTGCTATTTCATGTGAACAACTTGGCACGATAATGCCTCTAATTACTTTTGTTTACTTGAAGGTAATAAAGAGAAAAAGGAACTGCCGAACAAAGGCACTCGGCAACATACAGTTTATATACAATCTGCACTTAGTGGTTAACATTCTTTCCCTTCTGAGCTGAACGACTTGAAAAATTTTGGTCACAAACTTAACTTGTGATATGTGCACCTACCAATCAGTACTATCTTGAGAAGACAGACCAACTACATGACCAAATAGATAGCGCGTTAAAGATATTACCACAGATTATTAGAAATCTCATGTTGCTAATCCGGAAATGACTTACAGGTGGTGTTCTTGGTTGCCAAATTGAGTGAACCCAGGCAGTCTAATCAAAGAGCACTGTCTAATGTTATCTGCATATTTTCTGAGAAAGCTGAACCAGACCTCGATAAATCACTTCCTCGTACCAAAAAGACTGTTAAGATGAAGAGACCTATGGTAACCTCTGGTTCTTGCTGACTTGGTTTGTGAACATATTACTGCTTGGTGAACCAACAGAAATAATTTTATGTCAAACTTTATAATAGGTCATATTCAGTCATCTATATTAAGCAGCATGATACTGCAAGGAGCAAAAGTAGGCATCAGCATTTTTAGTTCTTGAATTTATAGGCATATAAATGTACCGGATTTGCTAGTTCTTAGGCGCCTGAGAACTTCTTAAGTCTCAGTCGCCTCTTTCACCGTTTGATTTACTTCGTGATTCGTGTAAAATGAAAGTTACACATGAGTTGCAACTTGGGTGTAACTGAGAATTTAATGAGTTGCAACTAGGTTGCAACTGAGAATTAGTACAAATCTTATGAGTTGCAACTAGGTTGTAACTGAGAATTAGCACAAATATTAGGATGACATCAGCGACTTAGACATAAGAAGTTCTCAGGCGCCTGAGAAAAAACCCGATTTCATTGCCACAAGTTCAACTTGTGACTATAAATATTGTGGATGTAATTTGTGACTATAAATACAGCAACCCACCTACATCCAGAACCCCGTTCAAAAAAAAAAACTACATCCAGAACACCACAGGTTCAACTTGTAAAAGATGCTTAGAAACTACATGGGAGGTGGTGCGACAGGTCTTTGTCTGCAGCTCCCCCTTATGAGAATACTTGAGGCTGAACATGGTGATCTGGAGCATGCACCCACCATGGTCACCAAAGGCATCCGGGAACTCCAGTCCCTCGCGCATCACACACTCCACAAGGCAAAATCTGTTGTCTCCCATGTATGCGAGAGTGGCACTTGGTCCCGCCGGCAGCTGCTTGCTTTGCGGGACCTTGCGGAACAATTTGTCCCCGACCATCTTCCACTGTGGCTGCACGTCGCTCATGCCGCTGCGGGAGGGGACTTGGCAGGAGCAGACATGGCCATCCTCACAAAGCCCGACCCAGGCGTCCAGTTGGTCGTCGAAATATCCTTGGCCATGGAAAGGCAGCACCCAATCCCCATGCCACCGCCACTTGCAACGCTGGGTGTCGAAGGAGTAGGTGCCCCTTGCAAGGCTGCCGTGGTCGTTATCACGGGCAGACATGAAGATGGTGCACCCATCCGGGTGCACGGCATAGGAGGTGATCCAGTCACCCTCGCCGAACGGCGGCGGTGATGGCACGGTCGTCCAGGTCCAGGACCAGTCTTCCATGCTGGGCCTTGGAAGAGACGAGCAGGAGCAGGAGCATGAGAGCTGCTTGTCGCCTGTCTCTGGTGCCCGCGTCAACCCCTCGAAGGAGTGTTGCTGCATCACGTTCGAATAGAAGCATGACATCCCGTAGAGCTTGTCCCCGGCGGCCACGGAGATGTCGAAGGCAGCGAGCAGCGGAGCCGGGAGGCGAGGGCCGATGGTCAGCGCCGTCGTCTGAGTGTCATAGACGAGGGTGGGCGTCTGTCCACAGCGTGGGTTGGTGGCGATGAAGATGCTGCTGCCCAGGGCGGCGAATTTCATCGCGCAATTGACTGTCTGTGCCGCTAGCCTGAGGATGGGAGGCTCAGGGAACCCAACCATTGGCTCCTGCAGGTCGGCGGTGTCTTGCAAAGTGTCAGGGTCGATCCTGTGGATGCTGAAGCCCTTGTGGCAGTCATCTAGCGCCAGGTAGAGGTGCTTCTTGTTCGGCCGCGACCTCTTGCCGCCGGCGCCGTCGCCGGCGCAGTTGAGCTGCCGCTTAGACATCTATCTCCGATCTTGATGATTTTCAGGGTCTAAAGATCGGATTGTGATTGTGAATCGCCAATGAATGTGTGGAAGCAAATGAAATCTGAGGAGGAGCTAGGGCCGGCTGGTTGGGGATTGGGGTCGCAAAATTATCCGGATCTAATCTCCTAGCAGTGAGCTCATATAGCCTGCCTGCCTGGGGCTCTGCCGAGTTGCAATCGAACTCGGGCAGCGTACCTTGCAAACGAATCCGAGCCGCTCGCAGTGGAATCAGAATCACCTCGTTGCGGCAGAATCCGAGACGGGCGCTGCGCCAAACGGGGGAAAAGCAGGAGGGATGTGGACGCCGATCTTCTCTCAGACTCTCGGTGTTGCGAGCGGGGCGGTCCCCTGCATATTCACGACGATAGCGGACTGGGTGTTTTTTGGCCCACGAATTTACAACGTGTCCAAATCGAAGACGTACGGGATCCCTCTCTCGACCGGTAGGCGGTAAGGATGCTTGTTTGCTTCTCTCGTTGCCTCGGATCATTTTTACCAGCGACTTGCGCTGACGAACGAGCTAGTCGTTTCAATTTTTTTCCCTCGATCGGCTCGTCTTTACTCTGCTCTGCTCTGCTTTTTTTGGCTCCTTGGTTGTACTACCATGCATGACCACCATACGGCCTGAACCGGACGAGGAAGAAAACAGAGGAGGAAGCTAGGCCGCGCGTATAGGATCGACCGTTGCATGTCTCTCTCCACAAGTCGATCTACACGATGGATTCAATGGATGTAGTGGGACGGTAAGATTATTTAGGGAAGCCTCTCACACTTAATCCATGGGTTCGCCTTCGCTACGTATGTTTTCTTCTAGGGTGCCACTACTGCTTTGTGCTTTCCCCGATTCTGTACTTTCTGACACATGCGTGTTCCTCCTCTTGTAGTTCCAGAGAGAGATGATGCACATCTACACTTACACAAGCCACATACATGATTGCTTTCTTACTATGATCTGAACAACACAACCCTGGTCGATATATGTGTCTCTCACCAGCCTAGCATCAATTTAACGAGCCTAGTTCCATCGAGTAAGTAGGACCCGTTCCGCTAAGAAGAAAGCAGACAAAATGCCCACCGCCCTTGCCTGTCAGTCGTCCTCCCCCTTGCCCCTTAGCATGAAGGATGTGGCGTGATAATGTTGGAGATATGTCCAAAAGACAATAATAAAGTAGTTATTATTATATTTTTGTGTTTGTGATAAATGTTTGTATCCCATGCTAAAATTGTATTAACCGCAAACATTAATATTATGTGTTTTGTAAACAATAAAAGAGTCCCTAGTAAGCCTCTTGTTAAACTAGCTTGTTGATTAAATAGATGATCATGGTTTCCTGATCATAGATACTAGATGTTATTAATAACAAGATCATATCATTAGGAGAATGATGTGATGGATACACACCCATAGTAAGCATAACATTACATCAAGTCATTAAAGTTCGTTTTGCTATAAGCTTTTAGATACGTAGTAACCTAATCCTTCGACCATGAGATCATGTTAATCACCGTCATCAGATGAGCACTTTGATGACATCAAACACCACTTCCATAACTTTGTGGTTATAAAGGTGGTATTGGATATTCTGAAAGTATGTGTTGAAACACATGGATCAAGAGTGAGATTTGTCCATCCATATGACGGATAGATATACTCTAGACCCTCTCGGTGGAATGTCATCCAATTGGCTTACAAGCATGTGACTAGGTCACACGGGATGTCATATCACGGAACGAGTAAAGAGTACTTATTGATAACGAGGTTAAACTAGGTATAGAGATACCGACGATCGAACCTCGGATAAGTAAAATATCGCGGGACAAATGGAATCGGTATCGTATGTGAATGCTTCATCCGATCACAAAGTCATCGTTGAATATGTGGGAGCCACTATGGATCTCCAGGTCCCGCTATTGGTTATTGATTGGAGAGGTGTCTCGATCATGTCTGCATAGTTCGCGAACCGTAGGGTGACACACTTAAGGTTCGATGTTGTTTAAGTAGATATGGAGTATGAGCTGGAAACAGAATGTTGTTCGGAGTCTCGGATTGGATCCAGGACATCACGAGGAGATACATAATGGTCCAGAGAATAAGATTCATATAAGGAAAGTGGTTTTCTGGGTTTAGAAAAGTTTTGGTGTTTTGACCGAAAACTTCTAAAATGTTCTAGAGGGACCACTAGTGGTTCCACCACCCCGGGAGGGGGTCACTTGGGTTGTGGCATGCCCTAGGGGCCATCCACACCAAGCTCTAAACGGCCAGCCAACCAACAGTAGTAAAAGGGTCAAGCCCTAGTTTGAATAGTCAAATCCTAGTTTGAAAAGTCAAACTATAGTTTTGGCAAGAGAGAAGACTTGGAGGGAAAGTTCCCAACTCTTCCCCTTGGTGGCCGAGTTGGGGGGGGGGGACTCGGCTAGGGCCAGGAACCCTTGGCCGTCGGCCCCCACCTATATAAGGAGGGGTGGGGGCGCACCCCCTTGCCCCCTTGTCCTTGGCACCTATAACCCTAGCCGCCGCATCCCTCTCTCTCCTCCATCGCACTGCTCCGTCTTAGGCGAAGCCTTGCAGAAATCTCTCGTCCACCACCACCACACCGTCGTGCTGTTGGGATTTCGAGTGGGTCTACTACCTCTGTTGTCCGCTAGAATAGGGAGAGAAAGTTCTTCATCGACTCCGTACGTGTGACCGAGTGCGGAAGCGCTGCCGAAATACGACGCCGGAAGGATCGTCTACGCGATCTTGAGATCGGCAAGTGATCAACTACATCAACCATGAGATCTGATCTCGTTAATGCTTTGGATCTACGAGGGTTTGTTCTCTATAACCTCGTTGCGCCGATCTCGTAGATTAGATCTTGGTTTTGTGTGTTTTTACGATAGAACCATTTATTTTCCATGCAACAAACCCTACAGACAAAATGTGTAAACATTGGAGGGTGTCGACTTCTCCTATCATATGTTCTGTTCCTCATTGTCGTGCTTACAACTTTCCCAATAAGAAAAGGAGGGTCCCAAACTTCTAAAATAGGTATTCTAGACGATTTTTTCATTCGATGAATACTATGACTAAATACAAGCACGCTACATAGCAACCAGGAGATTTTCAAACATTTCACTTCATTCATATACATATGTATACCATAAAATCTACCATCAAACATTGTATGGCCATAAAAAATACTTCTGTTCTTCAACAAAACATCTTGATGCATTGATAGAAAGAATAGATTAACAATCATAAAAGTCTAAACCTACACCAAAACAACCATGCAACATACAAGACACAACCTTGATAAGAATAGAGAATCCAACTCCGAAAAGCACGACATAATTGGGCAGCTTCGCTCATGAAAAAAAAACATCATGAACAACTGGCCTTGCACCAACATCGGTGCTGAGGCCACTAGTACAATGAAATACATCTCTAATCGGCCCTTAAACCTCATCACTCACGGGGGTTAGCGTATGTTGAGGTTACATGGCAATGGATGAAGATAAGTTTGTTTGCTAAGTCTTGAGATAATACATGTTATGGATGTTTGGTTATTGGTAGCACTCTAGGAAAATATGAATTATTTGTCAAATATCGCATATTTATGAAAGTGAAACATATCAAAAGCTTGTTAGATTTAATGAATGATCTTGCCAAGAACAATGTGTGGACTATATGATATTAATTGTTGCTCTCAACAACATGACAAGCACTTGGGATTTTAATGTAAGCATAGTATTGAACCCTAACTTTCTTGTTTAAGCAAGGATAAATATAATTATTATGACATCAAGCAAATTTAGGATTTTGTTATTTTTGTGGGATCTTATGAGATTGACTATTATTGGAAAACGCTAAGATTCGCGTTGTGCTCGTGATATAAAATGTTGAATTTCTCCTACCTTTGATTGTTGCTTTGCAAATTTCACTGACAATGCATATGGTATTGATTACAAAATGTCAGTGGTAATTTAAGTGTAGAGGAAATATTATTTCCATCCAACATATAACTATTATAAAGCCCAACACAGGGTTACACTCACATATAGTGGTGCAGGGTGGCATGTATGAAAGTCTAGGATAGCATGGCTATTATTCAGCAACCATTAAGTTATGGTCCAAATGATAGGTTATAATTAGCTTAATGGTATTTTATAAGTCTATGCCACAACCCAGTATGGCCACTGAAATGCTCAGTCCATGCCCACAAGAGTATGCTTTTTAGGAAATGTCCTGTTCGTGGGCCTTTTAGACTTTTAGCGGTGTTTCATTGTTAGCCACAATTTTTCAAGCTAAAGTTTAGCAAATTAAATATGTTTAGTTCATGCCAAACTTTAGCGTCGCCACACTTTATTGTTTAAGGGTGCATCTGTCATAGAGTTAATTTTTGCCAACTTTTGTGACACTTTGTAATGTATATGTTTTTAGCCATACTTCTGCTACAGTGGCTCTTGCCAAACTTTGGTTTAACAAACTATGGCTGGGACCAAACAAACCCTCGGTTCACTGATTTCCATAAGTGGTTGGATGTGATGGCAAACTCTCAATAAAAATACCACAAATATACAAGAATCGGCGACTTGTACGGTTGTACGTTGAGATCATGATGCATCGGAATCTCTCTCTCTAATGATTCTATTGGGATTGCATGTTTGATTCATCGAAAATAAATAAATAAATAAATAAATAAATAAATAGCATGCATGTTCGATATTAGGCTTATTATACGGCTTAAATAAAGGTAGATAGTCGGCACGAGACCAATTTACATGCTAAGAATAATTACGCGTATCGATCAGCCGACTGGTCGCAAATCATGTGGCGCCGACTGGTCGCAAATCATGTGGCGCAATGACTTGTTAATTTGACTCTCCTAGACTTGACTGACTGAACTGCTAACGAGGTCACATTTGTTTTCTGCCAGGCCGGCTGAAGACCCAGACCAGACGGCAGACGCCAGAATGGTGCATTACGATGAGGGCGACAGTGTGAACTAAATCAGTGACCATCAGAGTATCAGGTACTACTATATTACTACCTCTATTCTAGTTTATAAGACTTACGCGTATATCTAGGTCGTCCGCATGAGCTATATAATATAAATTATATAATATAAAAATTATATCATTAGAAAATATAACATTTGAAGTTTCTAATAGTATAATTTTTATCTTATGTATCTCATGCTAAGTTGGTTAATTTATCGACCTAGAAATACGCGTATGTCTTATAAACCGAGACGGAGGGAGTATTTTTTGGTGCGTGCGTCTCTGCTGTTGTATGAAATGCATACATACATCAATTAAAAAAAGAAAGCAGTCGTCAAGAAGTCGGTCCAAGATTCAAATTCGCACATGAGTCTGCGTTAGTCCTATAGACCATGGAGGTGGAGCATCTGAGATCCACTTGTTGGCCTTGATGCTCGTGCTCATCTGCACACACTCACAGGTCGGTCTTGCTCGTGACGCTCACACACGCAGCAGCAGCATCCGTTTTGTCGGTGTCCATCTCACCGCGCGGCGTCGTGCTACCAATGTCCATGTCCTCCTGCTCCCCCTTCTCGTTGCTTTTGCCCCACAGCACGCCGTAGAGACCTCCAACCAGCAGGATCCCACCTAAAACGCTGCGCGGATGATGCCAACATGAAGAACAGGAACAGGTAGCAATGAGATTCGTTTTCAAAACTGCAATCTTGGATTGGATCTCAATGAAGTTATTATTCTATCGAACCTGCCGAAGCGAACGGTCTCTCCGAGGAGGAAGGAAGAGCACAATGTGGTGAGGACGAAGCACATCGGCGTCCACGCGGCGAGGAAGACGGGCCCTTTCATCTCCACGCACCAAGCTTGCAGGTAGTAGGCCACCCCCATCACCATCAACCCCTGACAGTTAGTACTGATCATTCTGATGATTATTATGCAGGTGGAGAATCAGGGGACAAATAAATTAAAACAAGAAAAAAGGTTTCAGGATCTTTGATGATTCGTTATTACGGAGTAAGCAACGGCGAGCAAGCTGACGTCGAGCCGCAGCTTCCATCTGGACAGGTCCCGCTCCGCGGCCACCGCCACGACAAACGACTGTAGCGCGCTGAACACGCACTGCACCGCCGTGACGACCAGCTTGTCGGGGTACTCCCTCAGCAGCGCCGCCTGCAGGACGATCCACAGGGACCACGCCGAGTTGGCCACGACCATCAGAAACGTCCATTTCATCCATGCCCCTCCCTCGGCCCTCGTCCTCGGAGCCCCAGGCGGAGCCAGGTGGCTGTGGCTCAGGGGGCTCAGCGACGGACACGCGTACAGGGCGACGGTGAGGACTCCGGCGACGCAGAGCGCTACGCCGACGAGCTTCGCTATGCCCGAGGGACTCTTCGCGTTCACGGCCTCCATCCTGCACGGCGTTCATGTCAAAATTGCAGGCAGCTTCATACTACTATCTCGTTTTGCGAGCTCGCTAGCTAAGCTAGCTACTCAAGGTCCAGGTGCAAGGTGAGTTTACCTCAGCAGCAGCGCCAGGAAGAAGGTGACCGCGGGCAAGGAGTTGTCCGTTGCGGCCGCCACGGTTGCGGAGGTGAACTTGAGGCTCACGTGGTACAGGTTCAAGCTGAACGTGATCCTGCAGGAAACCCAGGCAGAGGCACCCAAAGAAGGGCAGGAGCCAGGCAGGAGGGGGTTGATTTCTAAATCTGAATCCGAAGAGGCGAAGATGCTACTAGTATAAAAACGATGTGGTGTCAGTACCCGATTAAGGCGCAAACGAAGAGCTTCAACAGCAACGCGAATGACGGTGCTGGCCGGGCGTTCTTCCTACACATAGATTATTGCAACTGAGCAGCACGTACTACATATTTCGGCAAAGACTAGGGTTTATCAGAGCCAGACAACTCAGTGCATTCACTAGCTCCAGCACGTAATAAATCTCTGCATGCAAGCACATTTACCTTTGTTGAAGAATGGCGAGAGGCAGCAGGAGGATGGAGCCAGATGCCTGGCGGTAGAAGATGAAGACGTAGGTGCTCATGCCTTGGTTGAAGGATGCCTTGGAGACGACGAACATGCCGGTGTAGATGAGCTGGATGATGACGGCAACAATGTAAGGCTTCTTCCTTGCGTCCATGGCCACGACTGTAGCTAGCTAGCTAGCTGGTTAAGTTTATTGGCCTCTTAGGTACTAGTGGTATCGGGGTTGATCAAGCGATATAACACACAAGTGGAACTCATTTTTGGCCCTTGTGGCGTGTCCTTGTCCGTGCCTTCCGGGGCACACTCCAATCTGCAGCAAGTCACGTGGAACTATGTGTGTTGAAAATGGATCAACCCAAGCAGTGATCTTTTTTCACAACCTCTGATCGATTTTCACCTCGGTGGATGTCTAATGTATATTAGAAAAAATGGAGTGTTCAGATCTCAGGCGCCTGAGAACTTCTTATGTCTAAGTCACTGATGTCATCTTAATATTTGTGCTAATTCTAAGTTACAACCTAGTTGCAACTCATAAGATTTGTACTAATTCTCAGTTGCAACCTAGTTACAACTCATTAAATTCTTAGTTACACCCGAGTTGTAACTCATGTGTAACTTTTATTTTACACGAATCACGAGGTAAATCGAACAGTGAAAAAGAAGTTCCCAGACGCCTAAGAACTAGCAAATCCGTAGAAAAAACTAGCTGAATGACCGTGCATTGCTACGGACAAAAAAATCCAAACTGTTACCATTATTAAGAATTCGTGACGCAGGCGGGGAGGAAGAAAGGTTTCGGTTTTTGGTTTTCTATGGTTTTGGTTTTCGGTTTTCGGTTTTCTAAGGTTTCGGGAAGAAAAAAACTAGATGAATGATCGTGCATTGCTAAGGTTTCGGTTTTCTACTGCGGGTAGGAAGAAAGAAGACACGCGAGGGGAAAAAGAGAGGATCAGGGAGAAGAAGAGGGCAACACGGCGTCCTTATCCACCTTATCCGAAGCGGCGACGAGAATCGTGATGCAGGAGACTGCGGACGGCGACAGAGAAGCCACCGAGCTGCTTCTCGTCGTTGGGGAAGACGACACGAATAGAAAGGCCGAAGGGGTATGGGCTGGACTTGGACTTCTGTTGAGACGAGGTGGGCTGCGAGCGAGCGGTAGATAGGGAGAAATAAGCTGGGCTTCAAGCCAAAACCTTTTCTTTTTCTTATTCTACTTTCTAATTTCTGTTTTATCAAAACTATTCCAAAACAATTGTTTATTTGGTTTTAAAATACCAAAAGGTTTTGTAGAATATTTAGAATACTGTATGGGTCCATTATAATCCATTTTCTCCACATTATTTTTGGTATATTTTCATTTTGCATTAATTAGGATATTTACATGAGAAAGATCAAATAGTAGTTTAGGGTTTTGACTTACTACATGGAGTTCTTTAAAAATGTTTTTCTTTATCTCTTGATGAATGGGATGCCAAAGTATTAGGTTTGTAAAGCAATGGTAGTCATAAGAACTCATACATGGATTATGGTGATTTAAATCATGGTTTTCAAAATTGTGATATCTTTCATTTATTCATTGATAAGTGTGGTATCAATTAACTAAGGTGATTTAGGACATCTATAAGACCTTTAAAGATGGCATTATAGAATAACTAATACATACATTATAATGCATTAAATCTTGTGGTTCCTACTATTGTGACCACATATATGCCATGCTCAAATGGAAATAGTGGTTAGAACAATGGATTAGAGAAATTGTCTTATTAGAAATTTATTATTTAATGGTTAATAGAAATTATCATTTATGTGACACATTTGATCCAGATGCCAAGCGACATTTATTTAGGGTTTGTTTATTGCCTTAATAATTCTCTATAGCATTGTTCTCATTATTATGATCTATCTACTTCAATCCTACTTTGTTTTAGGTTTAACAATTCTTCTTTTGTTCGCACAAAAACAATTCTCCTTTGGGAAATACCCTTGTGGTTCTTTAAGGGTTGCAAATATTACTTATATGACAAATGTAATTCATTTATCATGGGATAGTTGTTTAAGGTTTAGAAGAATGAATAGGCATGGGACCTAGCATGACTTGATATATTATTGGTTAAAGATTTCTCAAGGATTCCTACATTTAATACTTCATTAATCTTGGGCTTTAGTTGAGGAATTCCTTTCCTAGATATACTCTGTATAAATCTCTCATCTTATCCACTAAGATCACACCTTTCTAAATAAGTTAATCATCTGACTCTACCATATCCATCATCACATGATGTCATGGTCATGTCACTTCAACATTACTCATTCTCCAATCTTCCTCTAGTATATAACTTTCATTTCTTAGCTACCCTTGATGAATTCATTCATGTGGTTATCTCTAACTTCTTTAATCAACACCCTTAACATTGTTCTTTCATCTACTACCAAGGCTTGCAAGGTTACACTCCTCACTATATCACAGGTGATATCAATCCTCTGGAAGAGATATGGTACTGCTCCCATAATACAAGACGGTTCTTGTATTAGCTTGGTTAACATCACCATTTATCCAACTACTACATTCAACTTAGATTCTATACTTTATCATACACAAGCTTGACTTCTCGTGATCAAGCTAGAGGACTTACTAACTAAGGTTTAGCCTGTCTTGGCACACTACAATCTGCAAGAAGTAACGTAGAACTATGTGCAATCGATAGGGGCAGGCAGAGCTTTATTATTGAAAATGGATCAACCCAAGCACCGATCTTTTTGTACCCCCCTCGTCGATTTTCATCTAGTCCCTTCGGGACCTCTATGGTTGGGTCGGCATACTACGTCTTGTTTAGTGGGCCCTCTTTTCCCTGGACCTCCTCCCTCTAGAAGGCCCCCTACCTCTGAAGATTAAAACCTTCGTCTGGCAGTTGCTGCGCGATCGGCCTCCCTCTGGCATGGCCCTAGGAATGGCATGTGCCTGCTTTGTGCGGTCGTGGAGTCGTACACGCATATTTTTTTTACCTGTCATGTGGCTCGCTTCTTATGGAACTTCACTCATGAGGCTCTGGGACCTGACTGGCAGGCCTCTGACTTGGGGGAATTCCTAGATGCCAATTCAAACCATACCAGCAAGAGGATACGTCTCTTCTGGCTAGTGTTTGCGGTAATGACCTAGACCCTATGGAATATATGTAACAAGATGGCCATGGAGCATGTCTTCCTGCATCGTGCCTATGATTCGATCTTCAAATTTCTGTCTTTTTTGCAGTAGTGGTACCCACTGTGTAGACAGCGAGACAGGGAGCGGCTGGACGTGATGATGGAGCACCTGATAGCGGCGGCATGCCAACTAGATACACCGTCTGACCGCTGAGTGCTCCTCCTGGAGGGAGTCGTTTCATGTATCTATGTTTGTCTGCCTTCTCGCTTGTGCTGGACGTGGACATGTGTTCGTTGTTTGCCGCCGCTTGTGCGTTGTGTTGGCTCTCACTCTTGTTTGTTGACATGTATTGGATATTGTATGATGTTTTATTTATAAAGCTGAGAAAAATCATGTCTACTGCATACATTAGAAAAACATCTATCCATCGCATTCTTCCACACAGAAAAAATTATCTACTATGTTGTTTGTATTGTGGATCATAGTTATAACACGGAAAAATCCTTTTAGAAAATGCCTTAATATATAGGAGTCACATGTACCATTCATTTTTGCTTTAAAATTGGTGAGACAGTCTTGGCCAGTACATGGGCTGACCACGCTCACATCATATTGAAATACAACCAAAACTTTATGAAAGAGATTGAAACATGCGAAACATCTATATAAATTTTTTTGCGCAGTATAAAATGTTTCATAGGTTTTAGAGATGTTTCACAAGTTTTATTTTTGTTTCACTAATTTTCAGTTTTTGGGCAGCACATGGCTGACGCCATGCTGACTTTAGAACTCCGGTATGTAGCGGCTCCTTTAGAATCGTCAGGTTCAGTTGTATTATGATTTGGCACTAAGACTTATAACTCAACTTTTTTTAAAGGAGATACCCTCTGTGCATCACTCATGCGCACAACTATTTTTGTTACAACATTGTCATTTGAAAGTATTAAATTAGTACAGAACAAGCCTTTTAAGAATCTCCATCGAACAAAGAAGGCTATTTTTATGTGCAATGCGAAAGATCGCCGACTCCCAAAAATTCAATTGTGTGCCTACAGCCCCGGCAGAGTCCTTCTCATGCACATCACACAAGAGACACTTAGGGACCATAAAATCCTTTCATGAGGTTCTTTACTATTTCATTTCTGCTATGATGAAAGGTTCTTAACTATTTCATTTATGTTGTGATATGTGATTTGATTACTCTAGCTAGGATGCATAGTCTAAGGCATTATTTTGATAAGAACATATTCTTCATATGTCCCCTTTTATGAATACTTAGTGATGATTCTAGCAGTGTACACTAACCCCCATAACCTATTTTCTCTTGTCTTTTTGTTTTCCAGGAACAACTGAATAAGAAGTAGTTTAGGAATAATTTAGGTTTTTTCCTTTTCACTTTGTTGTAATTATTTACCTTTTTATTCTGAAACTATAAAGACAATGTAATATTGTGTTTGTATTATATATTATTTATTTTCCTGAATTCGTTATTGTATTTTATTTCCTTTTTGTAATTTCATAGTACATTTGTTTAAAAATTGTAAAATAAGGATTATTCCTTAAGTAACAAAGTAATTTTTTATTTGAATTTATTCTCCTAACTTATATTTGAATTCAAATGTTTATTATAAAACACTCAAATTAAATTACCCCCCAAAACAAAAAAATCCACCAAGGTGTCAAAATTTATCGCACTCACCTAATAACATAAACCCTAAGTCATTAAAATGAGAGAAACTCTCATCCCCCATGGTTTTAAATTTAAGCGCGGAAATTTCCCCTACTTTTTATAAGCATGCATGCAGATGCATAAAATCCTATATTTACCCCTCGTTTGGTCCTAAATGCTGGGATGTTACAGTAATATAGATAAACTTTTATTCGATGAATAATATGACTAAACACAAGCACGCTGCATAGCAACAAAGAGATTTTAAAGCATTTCACTACCATCAATATACATAGGTATACTATAAAATCTTATTATCAAATATTTTACGGTCATAAAAATACTTTTGTTCTTCAAAAGAACATAATTTTTGCATCTCAATGCATTGACAGAAATAATAGAGTAATAATCATACAAGTCTAAGCCTATACTGAAACAACCATGCAACATACAAGGCACAACCCTCACAAGATAGAGAATCCAACTCCGAAAAGCGGGGAATAATTGGGACGCTTCGCCAATGAAAAGAAAAAGTCACAAACCACTAACCTTGCACCATCGTTGGTGTTGAGGCCACTAGTACAATGCAATACATCTTTAATCGACCCTTAAACCTCAAGAGATTAGCGTATGTTGAGGTTACACGGGAATGGATGAAGATGAGTATGTTTGCTAAGCCTTGAGATAATACATGTTATGGTTGTTTGATTATCGGTAGAACTCTAGGAAAATTTGAATTATCTGTCAAATATCGCATATTTATGAAAGTGAAACGTATCGAAAGCTTGTTAGATTTATTGAATGATCCTGCTAGAGCAATGTGTGGACTATATGATATTAATTGTTGCTCTCAACAACATGACAAACACTTTGAATTTCAATATAAGAATAACAATGAACCAAAACTTTCATGTTTTAGGAAGGATAGATATAACTATTATGACATCTAGCAACTTTTTGCTTTTGTGGGACCTTATGAGATTGACTCTATTATTATTAAAAAAACTAAAATTTATGCCGTGCTCGTGATATAAAATGTTAAAAATTTCATATCCTTGATTGTTGCATTGCAAATTTCAGTGACAATGCATATGGTATTGATTACAAAATGACAGTGGTAATTTAAGTCTAGAGGGAACATTATTTTCATCCAGCACAATTATATAAAGCCCAACATTGGGTTTACCGGACCCACATATAGTGGTGCAGCGTGGCCTGTACAGAAGTCTGGGCTAGCAGGGCTATCATTCAGTTATGGGCCAAATGATGGGCTATAATTAGCTTAAAAATTTCTTAGCCTGGGCCCACAACCCATGCGCACAAAAAGTATTGCTTTTAATGTTCGAAGAAAATGCCCTGGCAGCCGGCCTTTTAGACTTTTGTTCACTGATTTACACGAGTAGTTGGCTTTGATGGCAAACTTCCAATGAAAATACCACAAAGATACAAGAATTGGCGACTTATACAGTTGTAAGTCGAGATCATGATGTATTGAAATCTCTCTAATGATTCTAGAATGTGCATGTTTGATTAGTCGAAAATAAATACTAGGTAAATATCATGCATTTCGATATTAGGCTGATTGTACATCTTAAATAAAGGTAGATGGTCGGCACGAGACCAATTATATGCGAAGAATGATTACGCTAACGATGACACGACGGGTTGCAAGCATGTGGCGCAAGGACTTGTTAATTTGACTCCCCTAGACTTGACTGACTGCTAACGAGGTATTTTTTGCCAAATCTGATCTTTTGGCGAAACTAATTTCACGTCTGACCCCTCCAGGAAACTAATTCGGAATCTGACCCCTGGGGTCGGCGCCATTTTAAAAGGCGCCGAAGTTGTGCAGTTCGGCGTCAAGTCGCAGCAGCCGGGGAGCAGGCCAGAGGGGTCGGCGCCATTTGATATGGCGCCGAGGCGAGTTCGGCGCCGTATCAAATGGCGCCGACCCCTCTGGCCTGCTTCCCGACTGCTGCGACTTGGCGCCGAAGTTGTGTCGGCGCCATTTAAAATGGTGCCGACCCCAGGGGTCAGATTCTGAATTAGTTTCCTGGAGGGGTTAGACTCGGTTGACGTTGCCAGATTTAGCAAAAAATACGCTAACGAGGCCATCTTTGTTTTCTGCCAGACTGGCTGAAGACCCAGACACATGAGGGCGACAATGTGAACTAAATCAGTGAGAATCAGAGTACCACGGTACTATGATTTGTTGGTGCCTATGTGTTGCTGTTGTATGCATACATTCATCAATTAAACCTCCCATCGTCACAAATTCTCGTTTTTCTAAGTACGTTCCAATTTTGCTATAATATGGTCCGCTTTTGTTATATTTTAGTCCATCGTAGCAAAAAAAGTCAACCTAAAAACATTAAAAAATTATCCCTTACTATGCCAATTAGCAAACCTAGACACATATTAGTTGACTCAACTTTATCTAGATACGGATGCATCTAAACTAGATACTTAACTAGATTCATATGAATCTATACAAACTTGAATCTATACAAACTTGAGTCAACTAATATGAGTCGGAGGAAGTAGCAAAAACATTGCACCTTACAGCGTTTTGCCAGTGATTCGTTGGAGACCTAGTAAAAAAAATTACACTATTGTAGCAAAAATACATAAGAGTTGTAGCAAAAAGGATCTAATATTGTGGAAAACCCGATTTCGCTTGAGACATCGTCAGAGACTCTAGCCAAAACCTCGTAACAAAACTTGTGTACTATTGTAGTAATAGGACAGATGAGTTGTAGCAAAAAAAGTTATACTAATATAGCAACATCGCGGAGCCCTTTTATAGCACCGTCTGGTACATCAGAACTCCGCCACCTTACTTATGGTAACACCTCCAGATGCCTATGGTAGAAAAAACCCAAGCTGCTCACAGCAACACATATGGAGGTCGGGGGCAAGGGGACACGCTCGGTAACGGAGATTGAGGTCGAGACTAACGGCAGATACTCGCCGGTGGATCTTACAACTTTGGCGATGACCCTTGTAGCATACTTCTTCGGCAACAGGAGCTCTCGGCAAGGCTCGATTTCCAACGGTGATGACTCTCGGCAGCGGCTCGATGTCAGAGGATGGTGTTGTCGCGGGGCACGGCATGGCCATGGCTCTGGTCCGGTGGCGGCGGGTGCCTGCTTCAGAGGTGGTGGGGCTCCGATCCGGTAGCGGTGGGTGCTGCTCTGACAGCCTTGGTCCGTTGGTGGCAGCAGATGCTTGCCTCGCGTGACAGCAATGTCACAGGCGCTGTCGTGGGTAGTTGGGAAAGAGACATGCGCGATTCGGGAGATCGTTTCGTTTGATCCCGAAGGATATGTATCGTTTTTCATTAAAAAAGAAGCAAGCAGTCAAGAAGCCGGTCAAACATTCAAATCCCCAGTCGAGTCTGTCGTTTGTCCTATAGACCATGGAGCATGTATTGCTGTTTTTTAAATCCGTCAAGATAGCTTTGTATTAACATTGCCTAGACGTACTACAGATTCTGAAAATAGCATTTTGGTGTATGAAAGAAAATCTGAAAGTTCCCTGTTCTTCAACTGCTTCTTGGCTTTGATGCTCACAGGTCGGTTTTACTCGTGACGCTCACACACACCGCGCGGTGTCACGACTAACGATACAGATGTCCTCTTGCTCCCCCTTCTCGCTGCTTTTGCCCCCACAGCACGCTGCAGAGACATGCAAGCAGTGGCGGAGCCATGAAAGAATAAGAGTCTGGACGGATCGTAAGCTAAATAAAAGATCCGAGAATAATAACCCGGTATTTTTCTATATTGCAAATATAAGTGCCAAAACTGAACAACCGTATAACATGATAGTTTGAAATAACCTAATACATAATTGAATGTGAAAAAACGCTCACTAGAAAATGGTAGTAATAAACATAATTCAAGATGTGCCCTCACACACCCAAGATCCTGCAAAATTAAAACGAAGTGTAAGAATTACTAGCACATAGAGTTATGTAGACTTATTCATATGAGAAAGCATGTCACATACCATTAAAATACTAATGACGCCATGGCAGAACCCCCTTGCGACTCTTGAAGGCATGAAAACGTCGAGTAATAACAACATCATCAAGTGATTTGAATATCTCCCGCTCGGTGTAACATATCATCAAGTGATTGAACCAATCATCATTTATCTTAATGCGCAATTTAGACTTGATAATTTTCATTGCCGAGAAATCTCTCTCAATAGATGTCGTTGACACTGGCAATAACAAAGCCAACTCGATGAGCTTGTAAACCAATGGAAATACCAAGTGCTTCTCTGTTTCAACCATTTTTGCCGCCAAACTTTCAACATCTTTGCAAGCCAAAAATGCAACATGATTTCTCAAATGAAGAACATAAGTCTCAAGTTGATCCCGCACTATAAATTTCAGCAAGGCGAGAGAGCTTCTCAACATCAAACTTGGAGAAAGAATTCTTGGGATCAAGACATGAGAAACAAGCAAGTACCTCCGGATTTGAGTCACCAAAGCGATGATTCATCTCAACACATATTTTGTCAATAACAACATAGAAAATTTCAGCCCGATATTAATGAAGATTAGTGATGGTCCTTCCCTCTAGCCTTGAGCGACCTCGAACTGGTATTTCATCATCCATATTTGGCACTAGAATACCTTTGCAACTGCAGAATTGTTGGACCTCTCCATAAAGACCATCCCAACTATCATCTCTCATGGCGGCCAACCTGAATTTGACATCATTAACTAATTCCATGGCCTGCAAAATATTCATATCTTTCTTTTGCAAAAGTCGTGAAAGCTCATTTGTAATACCAAGTAACTTCAACATAAGCTTCAAAACAAGAACAAATGCAAAACATTGCATCTTTTCAACGCAACCCGCCGCATGACTCGGATTGCGCCCATGGGCATCAACCGTGCTAAGAACTTTTATCACAGCAGCCCACTTTTCCTCCAAACGAAGAAACGTTTTATGATGTGATCCCCATCTAGTATCTCTGGGTCTAGCAAGGCTACTTGGTTGATTCAAGCCTCTTCCTGTAGGTACTTCACCTCTCTCAAGGCTATCCAAAATTTCTTTGTGACTTTCTTCCATCAATACTTCCTTTTTTGCAAGAGGAACTTGTTGTCATCACAATCAAGGATACATACTCAAAAAATTCATGAATATATGAGCAAGATAAAGTAGCAACGGCAACAACAACCAATTGCAAACGATGGGCAAAGCAATGAACATAGAAAGCATAAGGGTTCTCATCAAGAATTTTTCTTTGCAAGCCATTAAATTCACCTCTCATGTTTGAAGCTCCATCGTAACCTTCCCCTCGTAGCCTTGAAATTGATAATTTGTGGTTGTCAAGAATCTTAAAAAGAGCCAACTTTAGTGCCTCGGATGTAGTATCTTTTACATGATATAGACGAAGAAATCGTTCCACAACCTTCCCTTCATTGCTCACATACCTAGCAAAAAAAATATAGAGGATGATTAAATAATGCACAACTTCATGGAGAATGGGAAATAAACAAATAAAATAAAAAGACAACTACTAACCTCAACATTACCGCCATTTGTTCTTTGACGGATATGTCTCTTGACTCGTCGATAAGCACGGAGAACTTTTTATTGCCAAGCTCTCCCATAATCACTTCTATGACTTCTTCCGCACAACACTTTATAAGTTCCTTTTGTATGTCACCGGAAGTCATTTGACAATTTTTCCCACCTCGATCAAAAGCATTTCTCACTTCTTCATTGCTATCCTTGTACCAATCTATCATTTCAAGAAAATTCCCCTTGTTCAGTGAAGTAGAAGATTTATCATGTCCACGAAATGACAAACCTTGGGCTATGAGATATCTCGAACACTCTAGAGAAGAAGTCAAACGTATTTTGTACAATTCTTTTGATTCCTCGGTTGCACGAGCCAAATTATTTGTCACACTCTGTCTTTGATTTTTGAAGGCATCATAGTGCCTAACACAATTGTTGTGGCCACTATCCAAACCACCAACATGCTCAGGTAAGGCTCTATATGCATGCTTCCAGTCCCTAAAACCTGTCTTAGTAAAGACTTTGAAACCAAAGTGTTCAGCCCTTCAAGGTTTCTTAAATAGGAAACAATAGAAACAAAAAGCTGCATCCATGGACTCACTATATTCTATCCAATTATACCTTGAGTACCATGATTAAGAAAATGCTCTTGAATCTGTACGAGGAAATTTCAATATTGATTGGGTTGGACCCTTCAATATGTATGCCCTTCTAACTTGGTCTTGAACTTCTGGAGCATATTCAGCAACTTGTTTCCTGAGAGCAGGATCACATAAAATTTCAGCTGGATCAAAATCATTACTGTTGGCCGCATGGACCGGTTGCTCTTGTTCTTCTGGTCGTGCAACACTAGAATTTGCAGCACTTTCTCTATGGACCAAATACCTCCTCATATCTGATTTTCGTAGTAACCAATGTTACAATTTAATAATTTGGAAGTATAATTAAATAACAATGCTCATGTTAGATATAAATTCTAAGATTGATTGGAAACTGCGGGCAAAAGAAATTATACTTTTAGAGAGAGAAATTGTTTACTTCAATCCTCTCGGAAATTTGGAATTCCAAAGACTGATCGAAAACTGCAGTGCAAAGTGAGAAATATTGTTAATACCTTAACGCTGAGTGCCAAATTTTGTACGAATGAAAAGAGGTGTTCCGTACGTACGTCCGTCAGTCTTGTCGTCGCCGGTCGGTCGGAAGGAGCAGCGTCCGTGCGGCGAGGCATCCGATCTACCGCTCTTAACTGCAATGAGGCCGGCCGGCCGTAATACGTACTCCCTCTGTTTGGGATTATAAGTCCCGCGCGCATAACTAGGTTGCCAATTTGAACAACAAAATATAAATAATATAGCACATAAATTATACCATTAGAAACTTTAGAGGTTATATTTTTTAATGGTATAATTTTTATAATATATAAGTTATATTTTATCAGTCAAATTAACAATCTAAGTATGCGCGTAGGACCTATAATCCCGAACAGATAGAGTATTCTCTAATCTAATCTCGGTTGCTGGCGGCGGCAGCTGAACCCTGATCTGATCGGTGCTTGGCGTCGTGCGTAGTTCTCTACTGCGTGGCTTGTAACCCAAAAAGGTGAGGCTGAGAAATTTTATTAGTTGGGCTGCTTACCGAGAGGCATAAAGTGAGGCCCAATTATGATTTACTCGGGCAAAACCGGTCGAGAACAGTTAAAAACTTTCCTACACCGTATATACGTACATAACATCGCTGGCCAGGGAGCCCGGGCAGCTGCCCCGGCTCGCCGGGTACTGCCTCCGCCCATGGTCTATGGCCTCTTAGGTAGTAGTGGTACCGGGGTCGATCAAGCGATATAACACACGCACGGCACCGTCCTGACCCTATCCACTTCACCTCCCTGTGCGGTCGCCTTGAGAGTTGCCTGCTCCGCCTCGGCTCCTCTTCCCCTACTCTCTGACGGCCCAGCCGGCCGGAGACGACGGGGGAGAGGAGGCCGACCCTCTCCTATGTATAGTAGTAGCTTAGGTCTGTGTTCGCCCTACGTGGCGATTGGCGTGATGCTACGGGGGTTGTTTTCGTCGGAGCTCTCGGGTGGCTTTCGGCGACAGGTGGTGGCGGCGCTGCTGCTCGTGGTGCTCCCGTGGTGCTCCCGTGGAAGGAGCCGAAGGCGATCAGTGGGGTTGCTTCTTCCTCCCTGGAATAAATAAGCTCGGTAGGAGCCTTCTTTTCTTGCAGGGGTGCGCTGCTGTTCTTCCTCTCCTGGCCGGCCGTGGCGGCGAGGCGGAGAGGCTTAGCGGCAAGGCGCATGGCGTGGCACTACTTCCCCCGGCCGGCCGTGGTGGCGAGGGGGTGAGGTGGAGCTCGTCTTCTTCATGCCTTCTGCAAGCTTTTGGAGGTGCTGTCCATGGCGTCAAGTAGACCCAGCCGTCGTCTGTTTTGGCCACTGAGGTGGTGGAAGAGCGAACGCGGTTTGATGCTTTGCCTGGCGTCGAGTTCGTGAAGCTGCGTACTGGATATTCCAAGCTTCGCTCCCGACGAAGCTATCCGCGGTCAAGAGAGCCGCCTTGTGCTCGGAAGAGCCCGAGCCCCGTCTTCCAAGAGGCCAAGTCTGCGGATGTTCGCAGCAAAGAGCCCAAGAGGAAGATCTTCCGCTCCCGCCACGACGCTGGACCAAGTGGTTCGTCCCCAGAGTCAGCGTCCTCTCTGTGGCGGAGCAATTCGATGGCGAGGTCCGTCAGCAGCGGTGCAGAGCTCGGCGGAGGACCCGATTGCTTTTTACCAATCTTTTCTAGGGTCTTCTTTGTAAGAGTTCAGTCCTTATCCATAAAACCCCTAACTTTTAGGGGCTTTGATGTAAAATGTAGCCACCGCTTTGGTTAATACGAGCAGCTTCAAAATAAAAAAAAAGCGATATAACACACGAGTGGAACTCATTTTTGGCCCTTGTGGCGTGTCCTTGTCCGTGCCTTCCGGGGAACACTCCAATCTGCAGCAAGTCACGTGGAACTATGTGTGTTGAAAATGGATCAACCCAAGCACACTGATCTTTTTGTACCCCCTCTGATCGATTTTCACCTCGGTGGATGTCTAATGCATATTAGAAAAAACTACGGCCAAAAAAATCCATACTATTACCATTATTAAGAATTCGTGACGCAGGCGGGGAAGAAAGGTTTCAGTTTTCGGTTTTCTAAGGTTTTGGTTTTCGATTTTCTAAGGTTTCGGGAAAAAAATTTAGATGAATGATCGTGCGTTGCTAAGCTTTCGGTTTTCTACTTCGGGTAGGAAGAAAGAAGACGCATGAGGGGAAAAAGAGAGGACCAGGGAGAAGAAGAGGACAACACGGCGTCCTTATCCACCTTATTCGAAGCGGCGGCGCGAATTATGACGCAGGCGACGGCAGAGAAGCCACCGAGCTGCTTCTCGTCGTTGGGGAAGACGACACGAATAGAAAGGCCGAAGGGGTATGGGCTGGACTTGGACTTCTGTTGAGACGAGGTGGGCTGCGAGCGAGCGGTAGCTAGGGAGAAATAAGCTGGGCTTCAAGCCAAAACCTTTTCTTTTTCTTATTCTACTTTCTAATTTCTGTTTTATCAAAACTATTCCAAAACAATTGTTTATTTGGTTTTAAAATACCAAAAGGTTTTGTAGAATATTTAGAATACTGTGTGTGTCCATTATAATCCATTTGCTCCACATTATTTTTGGTATATTTTCATTTTGCATTAATTAGGATATTTACATGAGAAAGATCAAATAGTAGTTTGGTTTTGACGAGTTCTTTAAAAATGTTTTTCTTTATCTCTTGATGAATGGGATGCCAAAGTATTAGGTTTGTAAAGCAATGGTAGTCATAAGAACTCATATATGGATTATGGTGATTTAAATCATGGTTTTCAAAATTGTGATAGCTTTCATTTATTCATTGATAAGTGTGGTATCAATTAACTAAGGTGATTTAGGACATCTATAAGACCTTTAAAGATGGCATTATAGAATAACTAATACATACATTATAATGCATTAAATCTTGTGGTTCGTACTATTGTGACCACATTTATGCCGTGCTCAAATGGAAAGAGTGGTTAGAACAATGGATTAGAGAAATTGTCTTATTTGAAATTTATTATTTAATGGTTAATATAAATTATCATTTATGTGACACATTTGATCCAGATGCCAAGCGACATTTATTTAGGGTTTGTTTATTACCTTAATAATTCTCTATAGCATTGTTCTCATTATTATGATCTATCTACTTAAATCCTACTTTGTTTTAGGTTTAACAATTCTCCTTTTGTTCGCACAAAAACAATTCTCCTTTGGGAAATACCCTTGTGGTTCTTTAAGGATTGCAAATATTACTTATATGACAAATGTAATTCATTTATCATGGGATAGTTGTTTAAGGTTTAGAAGAATGAATAGGCATGGGACCTAGCATGACTTGATATATTATTGGTTAAGATTTCTCAAGGATTCCTACATTTAATACTTCATTAAGCTTGGGCTTTAGTTGAGGAATTCCTTTCCTAGATATACTCCGTATAAATCTCTCATCTTATCCACTAAGATCACACCTTTCTAAATAAGTTAATCATCTGACTCTACCATATCCATCATCACATGATGTCATGGTCATGTCACTTCAACATTACTCATTCTCCAATCTTCCTCTAGTATATAACTTTCATTTCTTAGCTACCCTTGATGAATTCATTCATGTGGTTATCTCTAACTTCTTTAATCAACACCCTTAACATTGTTCTTTCATCTACTACCAAGGCTTGCAAGGTTACACTCCTCACTATATCACAGGTGATATCAATCCTCTGGAAGAGATATGGTACTGCTCCCATAATACAATATGGTTCTTGTATTAGCTTGGTTAACATTACCATTTCTCCAACTACTACATTCAACTCAGATTCTATACTTCATCATACACAAGCTTGACTTCTCATGATCAAGCTAGAGGACTTACTAACTAAGGTTTATCCTTTCTTGGCACACTGCAATCTGCAAGAAGTAACGTGGAACTATGTGCAATCGATAGGGGCAGGCAGAGCTTTATTATTGAAAATGGATCAACCCAAGCACCGATCTTTTTGTACCCCCTGGTCGATTTTCATCTAGTCCCTTCGGGACCTCTATGGTTGGGTCGGCATACTACATCTTGTTTAGTGGGCCCTCTTTTCCCTGGACCTCCTCCCTTTGGAAGGCCCCCTACATCTGAAGATTAAAACATTCGTCTGGCAGTTGCTGCACGATCGGCCTCCATCTAGCATGGAGGTGGCCAAGCGGCATGACCCTAGGAATGGCATGTGCCTGCTTTGTGCGGTCGTGGAGTCGTACACGCATATTTTTTTTACCTGTCCTGCGGCTCGCTTCTTATGGAACTTCACTCATGAGGCTCTGGGACCTGACTGGCAGGCCTCTGACTTGGGGGAATTCCTAGAGGCCAATGCAAACCATACCAGCAAGAGGAGACGTCTCTTCTGGCTAGTGTTTGCGGTAATGACCTGGACCCTATTGTGGCATCCCGCAAAACCACTACTAGAAAATCGCGTTGAATTTGTGCATTGCATCGTCATCATCATGCATTGTTTGCTTAAAACTATTTTCGCAAAGCCTGTTTTTGTTTTCTAAAACGCCCCGTCTTGTTTTCAAATTCAAACCCCGAGTCTCCGGATTATTTTGTTTGTCTGCTATCGGTTTGCAAACGGTGCATATAATTAAATAAAATAGTATATTATTTTAGTGGGACAGTCGAACGGGCCGAATGACCTGAACGACCACCCCAGGAATTATAATCGGTCCACCTAACCCGCCCCTCTAAATCCTAAGTCACCTATCCTAATCCTACCCAGCCCACAGCCACCTTAGTCCCTCCAATCGTTGAACGCCACATCAGCCCACCCCAGTTTTCCACCAACCACCCCCTGCCACCTGGTCCACCCCTCTCTCTCCTCTCTCTCTCTCTCCAGCTCACACCCCACCCAAACTGACCCACGCACACCACGCGACCCTCCCTGTCCACACAACCTCTCCCTGACCGCCTGGGCCCCGCCCGGCCCCACCTGGCCACTCCCCACGCTCACCACGCGCCCTAGGGCCCCCACACGCGACCCGTTCCCCCCACCAACCGCACCTCGCAGCCTCCTCCCCCAGGCTCCTCCCTGCTCTCTCCAGCCGCCTCCTCCGGCGTGCTCCGGCCGCCCCGTCCACCCTCCGTCCTCTCCGCGCCGCACCGGAGCCACCGCCCCTTCTTCCCCTCCTCTGCCCCGCGCGCGCACGCTCTCTCCTCGCCGGCGCTCGCCTCCGCCGGTCCCCCCTCTTCCTCTACCCCGCGTCCCCGCCGGCGCTGCCCCTCTCCCACCTCTCTGCAAGCTCGCCTCCGCCCATCCCGCCCGCGGCGCCCCCTCGAGCTCCCTCAGGCGCCGCTCGCCGGCCTCCCTCTCACCACCGCACGCCACCTCCCATCAACCTCTCTCTCCGGCGCCGCCACCGCTCCCTCCGGCCAGGCCGCCCCACCTCCCTCGCGCGCTCGCCTCTGCGGCCAACCGCCGCCTCCGCTCGCGCACGCCGGCGCCGCCCTCCTCCTCGAGCCGGCCCCGCGCCTCCGCTCTGCCTCGCCGACCCGCGCCGCCTCCGGCCACCCCCTCGCCGGACCCCGTGCGCCTCCCCGCGAGCGCCTCCTCCTCGCCCCGCTTCCCCCGCGTCCGGCCGCGTCCGGCCTCATCTTCCCCGCCTCCGGACGGGTCAGCGCCGCCCTCTGCAGGACCCGAGCCGCCCCATCCCCGCCGCGTTTCTGGCCGCGCGAGCCGGCCCCCGCTCCCCACCTCGACCGCCGCCGAGCCGAGCTCCTCACCGGCTCCGCCGCGTCGGCCCGTCGCGCCGGCCACCACCCGTCGTCGACCTCTGCAACCGGCCCGCGCACAGCCACCGGCGACCAGCGTGCTTGTGCTCCTGTTTCCGTGTCCATGTCGATGCCCAGATGGTTCACCGCGGGCAGCAAACATTCAGGTCCCTGTCGTTGTGGAGTTATGTTAGGATGTTCAAGCCCACCTGATCAGCTCCGTCAAGTGTGACGCTACCGCAAGACCTTCCGTAGGGGCTGTCGTCGAGGGCCACGAAGTCCTACCTCATGAAACTCAAGTTCGACATCGAAGAGGATACGGACGACAAGGCCGCCTACATGGAACATCAAGACCCCGATCCCTCTTGGGTCCGAGGACCGAGGGTGCCCCGAACGTCAAGATCGCCATCGTCCATGGAACCGGAACACCCAGACCTTCGTACAGGGATGCCCAACGACAAGACCGGCTCAATGCCGATGGGCTCGAGGGGTGTACATGGTGCCACTAGATAACCGAAAAGATCGCCATTGGAACCACAAGGCCGTTGCAGTGAACCCGACAAGATCTACCACATCAAGACCGTACCGAACCGGTGACCCTCGACGAACCTCCGGCAAGAACTTCGACATGGCCAAGATCTACAGCAACCGAGTCCGGCACCGACAAGTGAAGTCAGAACCACCAAGCCCTTCCTCGCGGAACGCCAAGACCTACCTCTGTTATCCGAGAATGTTTCCGTCGAACCCTGGACCCTGAGACCGACCCCGAACCCCGGAAACCCAAGTTCGTCGAGACCCCCTAAAGTGTGAACCCCTTATCCGAGAACCCTATTTTATAAATGTCACCTATATAACTGTTGCATATAAATTGTTCATGCATGCATCCATATCATGTGGTTTGGGGGCCTTAGGCCGATTCACCTCATAATTAAATATGGGGCCCATATGCGGGCAAATCTAGTCTCATATTGGCCTCATTTAAATTTGTGTAGCGAACCCGGTGCTATCTCCTGCCATGTTAATCAACATTTAATTTGCGGGGTAGATGAATAACTTGAACCACCTAATTAATTGTCGGGACCCCGGTTCCGCTTAATATGACCTAATTGCATTGCACCTTTGCCATGTCATACATCATACATGCATCATGCCGATCTTTTGCCGTGTATTAAATATTGCATCCGGTGTTTCTTCTAGTATTTGCTTCTTCGCGGATAAGGCCGTTGAGTTGATGTGAGCTTTCGCCCCGATCTTCGGTTGAACCCCCGGCAATGTTTTCAGGCGAGCATCTCCCCCTTTCTACCTATCTTACTTTTATAGTGTTTATTTCCTCCTGTTGATCTATTGCTATCTGTGTTGCGATGCTCTAGTTTCCGTAACCGTGATATCCCTTGCAGCCATATATTGCCTTGGACACACCCTATTACCTGTTGTTTGGTAGATAGTTGGACTTGCGCGTCGTAGTCGCTTGCTCAAATACTGTTGCGTGTCGTCCAGTGCCACAGTTGTTGATGTATTGCCGCATGTTGCTGTTGGAGATGATCATAGTTTTACCTATCGTTCACTTTAATTCCTGTTTAACAACTAAAATTGAAGTAAACAGAGGCATCGGTGGGTGATAGATAATATTTGGTTTCCGAACGCCCACTTGTGTCCCGTAGGACCCCGAGTACTTGATACCTGTTCCTTGATTTATCGCGCTATCCACATCCGGGAGGTATATGGGACCCCCCTCAGCCAGAGCTTGATTCAGTCTTATTTCTTGGGGCCACAAACTAGTTTGAGGTTTTATTTACGATCCTGTACTTATGCCATGCTACTGCTTTATTTACGATTGTGCGAGGAGCACACTGTACTGTTTAGGTAAGCAGAGTGTTTTCGCGGTATCGACAAGCCCAGCCACACTTTCGGGTTCCCAGTCGTTTACAGCCATTGTCGCAAACCTTGAGTCCGTCTCGGAGCTTGCTTACTTCGTTGCGGTTCTACTCAATGGGGTGGCCCCCTGAAATATTTCTGAATCCCGTGATTGCTTTGTCGTGAAGGCCTCGTTGGGTTTTGATTTGGTTTTTCCGAGGTTGATCGAGTGTGTGTTGCTATTGGTGCACCCCGGCCGGGTAAAACTTTCTGAAAGCCGTGTCCGCGGTTATGGACGACTTGGAGCACAGTATCTCGACCATAGACAAGCATAACTAAAGTTTATTGCTATAAATTTGACTTTATAATGATTAGTAATCAGCTTCACTATAATGGAATGGCTAATTAATACTGCCCACAATTGCTTGTTTGGTTTGTCGCTTGTGACAATTGTACCTGACTAGTAAGTACTGCAACTATAACGGAATGGCTGAATAAAAGTACCAACAACTGCTGGGTTTTGGATTTATCTCATGCTATCTGTATCTGATTAGTAATTGTTGCAACTATAACGGAATGGTAACTAAAATGGCCCACTGCTTATTTTAACAGGATGATTACCTAAACCTGACTAGTAAATTGCTGCAACGATAACTGAATAAATAAAACTGCCAACGGTGTGAGTTCCTCGGTTGACTTCCTCGTTTGGTCTCGAGGGGGAAACGCCAGGATGGGTTTGTTTGGTGGTAGAATCAGGTGGTTTCCGCATAGGTCTTTTCTTATCCCTCTCTGATAGCCGCCAGTTTTATCGAGTCTCTATAGGTTGTTTAGTGCATGCTGCCGCTGCCGCTCAGACCACCATACCTATGTAGGCGAGGACCGCCGAATTCTAGTCTCGCCGTGTACTGGCCTCAGTACTGACGCTCCTCTTTTTCCTTTGCCTTTGTCGGCACCCCTTTTGTTTAAGCAGGTTTTGAGATCGACGTTGTTAGCAGGGTTACCCTTCCGGCTTGGCCTGGGCAGGGTTATGGACGCCATTGGTTATTCTTCAGGGCTCTTAGCCCCATTTGCATCTTGTCTGTACTCGGACGCTATATCGATTTCAAGGTGATTTGGATCTTTGTATATTATATCTGTATTCTTGACTCTTTTGAGTCGCTGTTATATATATCTGTTCTGTGGGTCCCATCGAGGACTGTTGTGTAATGTTATTACTTCGTTTTCCACCAGCACGAAAGTGCCTGGTGGGCACCTTTGAATCGTTTCTATGCGGGTTTGGCGGGTTTCGCTAAAACTTGCATAGGACCGATTCTGAGGGTGTTACACCTATGGAATATATATAACAAGATGGTCATAGAGCATGTCTTCCTGCATCGTGCCTATGACTCGATCTTCAAATTTCTGTCTTTTTTGCAGTAGTGGTACCCACTGTGTAGACAGCGAGACAGGGAGCAGCTGGACGTGATGATGGAGCACCTGATAGCGGCGGCATGCCGACTAGATACACCGTCCGACCGCTGAGTGCTCCTCCTGGAGGGAGTCGTTTCATGTATCTATGTTTGTCTGCCTTCTCGCTTGTGCTGGACGTGGACATGTGTTCGTTGTTTGCCGCCGCTTGTGCGTTGTGTTGGCTCTCACTCTTGTTCGTTGACATGTATTGGATATTGTATGATGTTTTATTTATAAAGCTGAGAAAAATCATGTTTCGAGGAGGATGTCTACTGCATACATTAGAAAAACATCTATCAATCGCATTCTTCCACACAGAAAAAATTATCTACTATGTTGTTTGTATGGTGGATCATAGTTATAATGCGGAAAAATCCTTTTAGAAAATGCCTACACATATAGGAGTCACATGTACCATTCATTTTTCTTTAAAATTGGTGAGACAGTCTTGGCCAGTACATGGGCCGACCACGCTCACATCATATTGAAATACAACCAAAACTTTATGAAAGAGATTGAAACATGTGAAACATCTATATAACTTTTTTTGCGCAGTATAAAATGTTTCATAGGTTTTAGAGATGTTTCACAAGTTTTATTTTTGTTTCACTAATTTTTCAGTTTTTGGGCAGCGCATGGATGACGCCACGCTGACTTTAGAACTCCGGTATGTAGCGGCTCCTTTAGAATCGTCAGGTTCAGTTGTATTATGATTTGGCACTAAGATTTATAACTCAACTTTTTTTTAAAGGAGATACCCTCTGTGCATCACTCATGCACACAACTATTTTTGTTACAACATTGTCATTTGAAAGTATTAAATTAGTACAGAACAAGCCTTTTAAGACTCTCCATCAAACAAAGAAGGCTATTTTTATGTGCAATGCGAAAGATCGCTGACTCCCAAAAATTCAACTGTGTGCCTACGACCCAGGCAGAGTCCTTCGGAGGCACATCACACAAGAGACACTTAGGGACCATAAAATCCTTTCATGAGGTTCTTTACTATTTCACTTCTGCTATGATGAAAGGTTCTTAACTATTTCATTTATGTTGTGATATGTGATTTGATTACTCTAGCTAGGATGCATAGTCTGAGGCATTATTTTGATAAGAACATATTCTTCATATGGCCCCTTTTATGAAATACTTAGTGATGATTCTAGCAGTGTACACTAACCCCCATAACCTATTTTCTCTTGTCTTTTTGTTTTCCAGGAACAACTGAATAAGAAGTAGTTTAGGAATAATTTAGGTTTTTTCCTTTTCACTTTGTTGTAATTCTTTACCTTTTTATTCTGAAACTATAAAGACAATGTAATATTGTGTTTGTATTATATATTATTTATTTTCCTGAATTCGTTATTGTATTTTATTTCCTTTTTTTAATTTCATAGTACATTTGTTTAAAAATTGTAAAATAAGGATTATTCCTTAAGTAACAAAGTAATTTTTTATTTGAATTTATTCTCCTAACTTATATTTGAATTCAAATGTTTATTATAAAACACTCAAATTAAATTACCCCCCAAAACAAACAAATCCACCAAGGTGTCAAAAATTATCGCACTCACCTAATAACATAAATCCTAAGTCATTTAAATGAGAGAAACTCTCATCCCTCGTGGTTTTAAATTTAAGCGCGGAAATTTCCCCTACTTTTTATAAGCATGCACGTAGATGCATAAAATCCTATATTTACCCCTCGTTTGGTCCTAAATGCTGGGATGTTATAGTAATATAGATAAACTTTTACTCGATGAATAATATGACTAAACACAAGCACGTTGCATAGCAACAAAGAGATTTTAAAGCATTTCACTACCATCAATATACATAGGTATACCATAAAATCTTATTATCAAATATTGTACGGTCATAAAAATACTTTTGTTCTTCAAAAGAACATAATTTTTGCATCTCAATGCATTGACAGAAATAATAGAGTAATAATCATACAAGTCTAAGCCTATACCGAAACAACCATACAACATACAAGGCACAACCCTCACAAGATAGAGAATCCAACTCCGAAAAGCGGGGAATAATTGGGCCGCTTTGCCAATGAAAAGAAAAAAGTCACAAACCACTAACCTTGCACCATCGTTGGTGTTGAGGCCACTAGTACAATGCAATACATCTTTAATCGACCCTTAAACCTCAAGAGATTAGCGTATGTTGAGGTTACACGGGAATGGATGAAGATGAGTACGTTTGCTAAGCCTTGAGATAATACATGTTATGGCTGTTTGATTATCGGTAGAACTTTAGGAAAATTTGAATTATCTGTCAAATATCGCATATTTATGAAAGTGAAACGTATCGAAAGCTTGTTAGATTTATTGAATGATCCCGCTAGAGCAATGTGTGGACTATATGTTATTAATTGTTGCTCTCAACAACATGACAAACACTTTGGATTTCAATATAAGAATAACATTGAACCAAAACTTTCCTGTTTTAGGAAGGATAGATATAATTATTATGACATCTAGCAACTTCTTGCTTTTGTGGGACCTTATGAGATTGACTGAGTTATTATTAAAAAAAAACTAAAATGCATGCCATGCTTGTGATGTAAAATGTTAAAATTTTCCTATCCTTGATTGTTGCATTGCAAAATTCAGTGACAATGCATATGGTATTGATTACAAAATGTCAGTAGTAATTTAAGCCTAGAGGGAACATTATTTTCATCCAACACAATTATATAAAGCGCAACATTGGGTTTACCGGACCCAAATATAGTGGTGCAGCGTGGCCTGTACAGAAGTCTGGGCTAGCAGGGCTATCATTCAGTTATGGGCCAAATGATGGGCTATAATTAGCTTAAAATATTTTCTTAGCCTCTTACAACACATGCCCACAAAAATATGTTTTTTAATGTTCGAGGAAAATGCGCTGTTAGCCAGACTTTTAGACTTTCAGTTTCAGTCATTGTTCACATATTTACAGGAGTGGTTGGCTGTCATGGCAAACTTTCGATAAAAATACCACAAAGGTACAAGAAGTGGCGACTTATACAGTCGTACGTGGAGATCATGATGTATTGGAATCTCTCTCTAATGATTCTATTGGAATCAAGAATATGCATGTTTGATTCGTTGAAAATAAATACTAAGTAAATAGCATGCATTTCGATATTAGGCTGATTGTACATCTTAAATAAAGGTAGATGGTCGGCACGAGACCAATTATATGCGAAGAATGATTACGCTAACGATCACACGACGGGTTGCAAACATGTGGCACAAGGACTTGTTAATTTGACTCCCCTAGACTTGACTGACTGAAGTGCTAACGAGGTCATCTTTGTTTTCTGCCAGGCTGGCTGAAGACCCAGACCCATGAGGGCGACAGTGTGAACTAAATCAGTGAGCATCAGAGTATCACGGTACTATGATTTGTTGGCGCGTTTGTGTTGCTGTTGTATGCATACATACATCAATTAAAAAAAGGGGTCGTACTATGCGTTGTTCGCCGGACGATTAAAACCTCCCATCGTCATAAATTCTCGTTTTTCTAAGTACGTTCCAATTTTGCTACAATATGGTCCGTTTTTATTATATTTAGTCCATCATAGCAAAAAAAAGTCGGCCCAAAAACATTAAAAAATCATCTTTCACTATGCCAATTAGCAAACCTAGTACTCTTATTGACCCATATTAGTTGACTCAACTTTGTCTAGATACGGATGCATCTAGACTAGATACTTAACTAGATTCATATGAATCAGACAAACTTGAGTCAACTAATATGAGTCGGAGGGAGTAGCAAAAACATTGCACTGATAGCGTTTTGCCGGTGACTCGTTCGGAGACCTAGCAAAAATACATAAGAGTTGTAGCAAAAAGGATCTAATATTGTGGAAAACCCGATTTCGCTTGAGACATCGTGAGAGACTCTAGCCGAAACCTCGTAACAAAACTTGTGTACTATTGTAGCAATAAGACAGATGAGTTGTAGCAAAAAAAAGTTATACTAATATAGCAACATCGCGGAGCCCTTTTATAGCACCGCCCGGTACATCAGAGCTCCGCCACCTTACTTATGGTAACACCTCCAGATGCCTATGGTAGAAAACCCCAAGCCGCTCACAGCAACACCCGGTGTTGATCGTAGCAACACCAACTATGGAGGTCGGGGGCAGGGGGATGCGCTTGGTAACAGAGATTGAGGTCGAGACTAACGCCAGATACTCGCCGGTGGCTCTTACAACTCTGGTGATGACCCTTGTAGCATATTTCTTCGGCAACAGGAGCTCTCGGCAAGGCTCGATTTCCAGCGGTGACAGTTTTCGGCAGCGGCTCAATGTCAGAGGATGGTGTGGTCGTGGGGCACGGCATAGCCATGGCTCCGATCCGGCAGCGGCGGGTGCCTGCTCTGGCAGCCTTGGTCCGTTGGCGGCGGCAGCGGGTGCTTGCCTCGCGTGAGAGCAATGTCACAGACGTCGTCGTGGGTAGTTGGGAAAGAGACATGCGCGATCCGGAAGATCATTTCGTTTGATCCCCAAGAATATGTGTCGTTTTTCATTAAAAAAGAAGCAAGCCGTCAAGAAGCCGGTCAAACATTCAAATCCCCAGTCGAGTCTGTCGTTTGTCCTATAGACCATGGAGCATGTATTGCTGTTTTTTAAATCCGTCAAGATAGCTTTGTATTAACATTGCCTAGACGTACTACAGATTCTGAAAATAGCATTTTGGTGTATGAAAGAAAATCTGAAAGTTCCCTGTTCTTCAACTGCTTATTGGCTTTGATGCTCACAGTCACAGGTCGGTTTTGCTCGTGACGCTCACACACACCGCGCGGTGTCACGCTGCAGAGACATCCAACCAGCAGATCTTACCTAAAACAATGCATGCATGCCAAGAGGCAGAACAGGAACACGTTACCAGATCGGAGGTTTCAGGGATTAAGTAATTATGAAATTCGTTTGCGAGATGCAATCTTGGATCTCAGTCAACTACTGATACTCCTGTTATTATTCTACTACCATACTGCTGCTTTTTATCATTCTGAATTCTGACGATGCAGTGGAGAATCAGGGGACAAATTAGAAGAAAAAAAAAGGTTTCAGAATCACGCATGTTTGATTCCTTACCGAGTAAGCAAGTGCGAGCAAGCTGACACCGAGCCGTAGTTTCCATCTGGATGGCCCTCTCCACTGCCGTAGTTTTCTAGAAATAGTATTTCGTACCGCTATATTAAAATAGCAACCACACCAATACATCGATATATGAGTTTGAACCAAATAAAACGCTGGAGCAATAGCACAAACATGTCCAAAATGTGAATAAATAAAAACGATGGCAAATCGATGACACAATGATGACCCGCAATCACCGCATCCTTCGAATTTGACAGACCACGCTATGAGCACCCCGAAGCACCCCGCACCAAGCGGCACCTTCACACCGTTGATATGGCGTTGTTACCCGGACCACAAGTCCTAGGGTTTCCCCCAGCACGCAGAGTATAGTGGGCATGGGATTCCCACGACGCCTTCCAAGAAGGTATGGTGCCACTCGACGGTGGCACCGCGTCAGGGTCAGACTAGCTAACAAGAATTTCTCCCGACCCTCGCCCACCAAAGAACCCTGGTGCCACGGAGTGCCACCACCCAACTTCTTTGACCACGAGCTTGCGCCATCACGATCTTAAGTCACCATCACTTGTCTCTTCGTGGATCCTGGCGTACGGCCTACAAGACGGAGGCAGACGACATCGCCGGGTTGATGGACAACAGCCTTGCAAACACACGGGAGGAACCCACTTCCATCGTCGAGAGGCGGTCATCGACCGAACATGACAGCGAGGGCACATCATGGCCTCTCCAGCCGACGGCCCGTAAAGCCGGCTGCCCTGCTGCAATGGGCAGGCCGCCACGCCTCATCCCTAACCTAGTCTAGTCGCCGCCGCCACCCCGAGAAAGCCCCGCAGCCGCAGCGCCCCAGCCCGCCCCAGCCCATCTAAGGCCCACCCGAGCCCATATGGGGTCCGTGGTGCCTAGATCCTGGCCGGGACAACCTCCGCAGCTATGGCGCCCCGCCGACCCGGATATCATCTCCTGAGAGGCACCGCCACCAAGGAAGGTTGAGGCCCCGACCCTCCTTCTAGAGCACGGGGAAAGTTAGACCGCCGCCGTAGTTTTCATAGACAAGGCCCCTACGTGTGTCATTGTCCTCCCCTTCCGCGGCACACTCCAATCTGCAGCGAGCCAAGTGGAACTTGTCATCGATCGGAGCAGCCAGAGATTTATATTATTGAAAATGCATCAACTCAAGCACTGATCTTTTTTGTACCCCCTCATCGATTTTCACCTCGGTGGATGTCTACCGGGTATCAACCAAACATCTTTCCACCGCATCCTTCCACATATAGACAAAATAATCTACTGTTGTACTACTTTACTATTTCTAAATCAGCTTTTTTTTCCAAAAGTAGATAACCCGACCTCTGTGCATCAATCATGCGCACAATTATTTTCAGTTGGCAGAGAAGCAAGTTTGGCTAGCTGGTCGGATTTGATTGGTGTTTCTTCTCATCCATACTTTTCTCAGTCGGATGCCATAAATGGTTAGTATAGCTCGGTTGGTATCGAACTATCAATATTGAAAAGTCAAGGTACTTGAATTCAGGAATTTGACCGGGAACAAGAGGAATTCTCATAACCATCTCTGGGCCCTCTTTTTGGGCGGACTAAAATCTTGCTTTGCGATGCGATGAAAACCAACTTAACCTTTTTAATAATATAGATATAATTTATATGAGTGCTCATAGGCTAGATGGTCCAATGGCCTATTTGTAACTTTTATTACTTTTGAGTTTTCTTGTATTATGAGTAGATCGGTGGACTTTTGGAGGAATAAAAATTATGTGCACTTAGTAGTGAAATCCGAATCGATCAAGGGATATAACATAGGTTTTGCTAATTCTCAGCCGTCTGAGAATTAAGTTAGAGCTCAGTCGGGTCCTAATCTACCGAAATTGTATTGTGATTCGTGCAACATGTGAGTTGCTAGTTGGATTTTCAGTTCAAATGGGGTTGAGACTGAGATTTTTTTGGTTAAAAGCTGACTGCAATTGAAATACTTCTACTTGTAACTGAGTTTGCAACTGGGATTGCATGATATCACCAGATTGAGAATTAAACTAGTTCACAGTCGAGAAAATTAGACACACCTATATAATATAGGATTTTAACTCATTTTTCGCAGGTCACTTGTGGTGTGTCATTGTGCTTGCCGTCCGGGGAACAGTCCAATCTGCAGCAAGTCATGTGGAACTGTGTGTCATCCATCGGTAGAGCTTTATTATTGGAAATGGAGATCTTTTGTACCTGATTTTTCACTTCGGTGGATGTCTACTAGCTATTAAAAAACACATCTATCGACCCCATTCTTCCACGCACACAAAATAATCTACTCTATTGTCTGTACAATTATAATGGTTACGATTTGGCACTAAGATTTCAACTCAACATTTTTAGTAGAGATACCCGTAATCTGCATTAATCATGAACGCAACTATTTCTATTGCAATATTATCATGAGGTGTGCTTCAGTATTCTCCCTCAAACTTGAGTTTGTATGAGCCAGTTTTTTTAACCCGTCGAGACCCATATCATGTTGTATGTATACCTCTGTATAGGTGTATTCGGTCAAGTTAGGTATACTTCACGTTCTCACCAGCTGATCCCACGTCCTGTTATCATGATCTACGTCTTTGCGTGTCACGTTTTGAGTTTTTGTTGCTGATGCTATATACCTCCCGATCTCCGTCTTCCACAGGCACGTGAGTATATGTGTATGATGAGTAATGGCTAAGAGGAACATACGGACTTCAGGTGGATTCATACGGTCTTCAAAACAAATCGGTATAGAGTTTTTGTTGTCAAAGTTTGAAAATGAGAGGCAACACCGAAGCAAAAGTGTATTATCATTCGGAAGTATTACAATCCTAGATCATATATAGAATAAATATATATGTCAACAGGCGAAATACTAAAAACATGTTGTGGTGACATGTAATTTTAGCCCGGCCCCTAGTAACCATAGTTTTTGCATAAATGGCTCGTATATGCCATGCTCATGGGACTCCCCTATGATTTTATCTCTATGCATACGCCATCATAGGAGATTATTAGAAAAGTAAGGAACTATTGCTCAACGATAGGGTCAATTGGAGTGGGACCATCCGGAGCGTCCGAAGTGAAGGTCTTCCAATGATGCCGCCACGGAGAGGAGCTCATAGCTAGCGGTCCCAGTCAACGACGCCCCATTCCGAGTCCTAGAAGAAGCTTTAGAATACAAAAAAGTGTAAATACAGTAATATTGAAGGAAATTTTTTGGAATAGCGGCGGTTTTGAAGACCTAGCAACAAATTATCTTGTCTAGGAGACTATCCATGATTATAAATTATTACTCCCTCCGTTTTAAAATATAAGATGTTTTAGATTTGTGAAGAAAATGAATTTAGACTCTACACAAACCTAAAACATCTTATATTTTAAAATGAAGGGAGTATAACGTATACTCTTTTGCCACCATAGAGACATAAATATGTAACTTTTCATCATGCACTTTTGAAACACATCTTCTGGGATCTAGATTTTTTTTGGTATTGTCTTCCTTCTCACGGGAGGTTGGAGGTATTCTTGTAGGATTTAATACCGCATCTTTTAGAGCTAAAGATGTAGTATCAGGAGATCATTGTGTCAAGTTTCATATGGTCTAAAAAACTAATGGTTTGGTTTTTGAGTAGTCTTCAATACATGTTTATGGGGCGGCTAAAGATGCTAAGAAATCTAAGTTCTCGGCTGAGAATTTGCGAATCTGACCTTCTCAGTTTGCTAGTGTGAGGGGATTTTAATATTATTCGTCGTCAATTGGAGAAAAATATTGATAATTTTAATCATTGCTAGCCTTTTATTTTTAATGCTATAACTGGGAGATTATATTTGAGAGAGTTAGCTCTCTCGGGTCGTCAATTCACGTGGGCTAATCGTAGAGCTACTCCTACTTTTGTGAAATTTGATAGGGTTCTAGCGAGTATGGAGTGGCTATTAAGTTTCCTCTAGTGAGTGTTTGAGCGCTTACTCGATCGGAGTCATATCATACACCACTACTTGATTCAGGTGAACAAGATTACGAGGGCGACATGTCACTTTTTTTTATTTTGAGTTATCTTGGCAATGTCAAGAGGGGTTTAACTAGATGGTGACTAAAGTGTGGGGATATGTCTCTGTTTGAAACACCCCATGGAGGTATAGTAGAATAAGATCCACCACCTCAGGAGTTGGGCTTGTACTCGCAGTAGTTTCTATAAAAGGAAAAAAATCACTATTACATATCATTTATATCCTAGATTGGAAAGCAGAGTCCACTCATCTCAATGCTTTCGAAAGGGAAGATATGAGGAGCGCAAAGACACAATAACTCAACTTAGACATGATGAATAACGCAAGTGGTCTCAAAGCGCCATAGTTAAACATATCAAGAGGATGGAAACACCAATAGATACTTTCAACCAATTGCAAATGGTAAACATAGAAGAAAGAGTGTCTTTCGTTAGAACTAGATGAAGTACTTTTGTTGCGAAAGAAAACCTAAAAGTTCATATTACTGGTATTGTAAAAGTTTGCTTAGAGAGCACCGGATCTCAACAACTTTTCTAAGATAGAATCGACAACAAAAGATATCACTCGACTCTCTAGTGAAGAAAATTCTATTTCTCATAGCATACTTCAGCGAGAATGAAGTTTATGATGCTATCATGCAAATGGAAAATAATAAAGCACTAGGGCCAGATGAGTTTCTAGTCGAATTCTACTAGAAAGTTTGGGATATTATTAAGGAGACTTAATCGTAATGTTAAAAAAATTATAACAAGGGAAATTTTTATTGGTCAATCTTAATTTTGGCACCATTAGTGCTCCAAAAAAGAGAACACTATCCAAATTCATCAGTACCGACCCATTTATCTTCTTAACATTAACTTTAAGATTTTCACAAAAGTGGGTACCGACCGCATTTCTTCGATCGCTCATAAGGTAATAAGACGAACTCAAATGGATTTCCAGAAGACGTATACTTGAAGGGGTGCTTGTCTTTCACGAGACTGGATAGTCTCCTTCGTAAACAAGATTTCTAGAAAGCCCATAACAATGTTAAATGGACCTTATTGCACCAAGCGCTACATATGAATGTTTGATCACAAATGGTGCAATTGGATCAACTGTTTCGAGGGAGTGTACGTAGTAGAGTTAATGATGACTTTGGCCGCTATTTCCAAAATTAAAAAGGTCTAACTTCTAAGACATGGTGATCCTCTTTCACCTATTTTGTTTAATTTGATAGTGCATATGTTGGCGATCTTGCGCAAAGGAAGATGGTCTCATCCCTCATCTAATGGATGGCGAGGTTTCTATTCTAAATATGTTGATGATATAATTACTTTCATGGATCACAACCTAGAGAAAGTGTTAAACATGAAATAAATTCTTTGTATTTGAACAACTTTATCACCTGGAAATAAATTTCCATAAGACTGATATTTTCATTTTCAAAAAGCAAAGGGAGTTGTAAAACAATAAATAGAATTAATCGACTGTGAGTCTACTCGTATCTTCCTTTCAAATATCTTTTTTTGATCGTTCCTTTCAAATATCTAGGAATGCCAATTCAACTTAGAAAACTTCAAAATGGTGAATGGAAGCCAGTGGAGGATCAATTTCAGAAGAACATAGCATGTTGGTTTGGGTATATTATCATACAAAGATCATCTAGTTTTAATTTTCTATGTGTCGTCTTTCTTAGACTATTTTAGATCTTTCTTATTTTGGAATAGTGACTATCATAAAAGTAAAAATAGGTTAACCAAGTGGGATATAATTAAAAAGACCAAAAGATCAAGGTGGTCTAGGTGTTGAGAATGTAGATTAAAAAAAACATTTACTCATCAAATGATTGTTTAAACTTTTAAATGAAGAAGGTTTGTGATAGGAGCTTCTACAGAACAAATATCTACACTCTAAACTTGACGGAAAGTTCAACCAAAAACAAAAGGAATTTTCCTTTTGGAAAAACCTTATGAGATAGAAGGATGACATCTTCTCTAAGGGGTCTTTTCAATTAGGCAATAGAAAGAACATGATATTCTCGGAGGACACTTGGTTAGGAGATAGACCGCTCTCACATAAATATCCATCACTTTAATATTGTTCAACGAAAAGAAAAGTTTTTCTCAATGATGTCTTCATGCATATCCCTCTTAATATAGCTTTTTGGAGAGATTTAATATGCAAAAAATGGTAAATATGACTTCATTTTAGTTTGACGCATGATGGATGTTAGTTTAGGTGATGACCAAGGTTTTTCGATGGAGTTTCATTTCCTTTTTGATTAAATCAATCTACCTTGACCTATTGAATGTATATACTACGTTTGTTCGCAAGTATATTTTGATAATCAAGGTGCCACTAAAAATTAGGAACTTTATGTGGTTTCTCCATCGTAAAGTGCTTTACTAAAGATAATTGGTGTTTTTGTGACAAAGGGCACAACTATTTATCTCATCCCCGTCTGCAAAGATTATATGGCGTATAGTCCACATCACTTTTAATTTATATCCTCCAATCAATATCATGAATTTGTTTGAGAATTTATTGGATGAGGTTGCTAAAAGGATAAATCAAAAATCCAAGAGGGTGTTTGTGGTTTACTTTGGTCTATTTAGAATGTATGCAGTGATTTGTGTTCAACAAATTGAGATATCCTTTATTTTTGTAGGTTATCCCTTTGACCATGCATTTGATCTGTATGCGGTCATTTCTCTAGCCTATGGAGCATAGGAATGCCATAGATATTGGGTGCAACCATCCAAAAATTGTTGCACAGTATTTATATAACCAGTGTGGCTAGAGGATTGACAACAGGTTGACATGTTGATGCATAGGTGCCTCATGTTTTTTTAGATGGTTGATACCTGTATCGGCCTTATGTGTTCTTTGAGATGTAACCTTTTGGGAACAAACTTTAATAAAAGTAATTGATCTCCATATGCATCAATCAGTGTCGAGGTCAGGATTTCTTCATTTTTTTAAAGAAAGGGTTCTTTCTAGTCCCAGAGAGCCACAAATGATCCCCAACAGAAGCGGGTCCACCACATGGACAGTGCGTCTGAGAGTTACTATGACGAGGCTTTCTATCAACCTAGTTAGAGGAGGTGAACTGACCCAGGAAGATAACAAGGCATTCATCAAAGTGGGGTATACATCGATAATGTAAAATGTAGAGGAAGACCGGGAGAGGCGGACGACCGAGCTCAAGCATCTCTAGGAGTGGCGGTTGCTCTAGGATGCTCCTTGAAGGTTTGGTTTTCTAGAGAAAATCTAGGCGAGGTTTGGATTGGCATAAATCGTGTGTTTTCATAATTCTATTACAAGAACATACTGCAACAACTTGCAACTCATGGGTGTCGTGATTCAATTTAAGAGAAGAAATAGCATTTGAAAATTACCAGGCTTGCTATCAGCATGAGATCATCTTAAATTGTATGCTTGAGATGTACTTTTAATTTTGCAAAGGTGAACATAAGACATATTTATTATTTTTATATTGGTAATATTTTTTCTCAAAATTATCGTTGAAAGTTGTTTTCTTGATGTTTTATGTCTCCGTCGATGAGATGGAAAAGAATTATTATAGAACCAACAAGAAATTACTTTGTTTGCTTGGTGACCTAATTTTTGTTCTCTCTCGCTGTAACGCACGGGGATGTTTTATAGTTTGAATAAAAGGGCATGAAGTTCTAGAATAAACATAGTGGTTGGCTTTAATTGCAATTTTCAAAAAAAAAATACTACAAAAGTACAAGAATTGCTGACCTATACAGCCGTACATCGAGATCATGATGCGACGGGAATCCCCCTCTAATCATTCTATTGGGATCGAGAACATGAATGTTCCATATCAAGCTTACTTATTACATAAAGGTAGATACACAACATGATAATAAATATGCTTAGAATGATAAAACACATCGTTCACACGACAAGATGAAAACATGGTGACGCTTTTCAGCGTTGGATTCCTCCTTGAAGGCATCGTTGAAGTCCCTTCCCCACCCCACACCCATGTTATTTAGGTGAAAACCATGTTCCCCTACTTGGGTGGCGACATTGCGATGTCTCTTCCCTTCCTAGAGGCGTCGTCTAGGGAATGCTAGGGTGGTTAATTGGCGCGTGTACTGATGGCCGATGACGGCTGGTGGTGGTGCTGGTAGTAAGCGACGATGTCCTCTGAAGGTTATGTTGGGTTACGGCTCTTGGTGCCTCTCTACCCAGTGGCACTTGTTTGCTAGTAAGGGGATAGGGTTCCCCTATGGCTGGAACAACGGTGCGGTGGTGGCATGTTCCAAGTGCTTTTGCGAGATCCTTTTTGTTACGTTCTACTGTTGCTCTTTATGCACCCGTCTTCTTATTGAGTGTCGGCGTCTTGTGTGGTTGTGCTGTGGTAATTGTCGATGTTCGTGGGGAGCTTCTAGATGTGGCAGGTGCTTCTAGTCCCTTCCCCCAGCAGTTCAATCGACCGTGCTCCTACTTTCTGACGGTGTGGCGTCCTTCGAGCCAGGGAAAGAAGGAAAAGGTCCCTCTTTGGAGACAAAGAGTTGGGTTGGGTCACCAATTGGCCATTTGGAAGCTTTGCGAGCTATTTTTTTCTGATCATGGTGTCTCATGCATTGATCTTCGTCCCTCCTCTGGTTTTAGCCACTGCGGAAGACGATGGCCTCAACATTCCAAGTGGAGTTTCTTTTTCTATCTTTTGTTTGATTGTTTGCTTTGGGACTTGTTAGCTTTATACGCACTCTTGTATTTCCCGTTTTTGGCTTTATTAATTTTAAATCACCTTTTTTGGATTTATTAATTTAAAATCGGGCTAATGAGCCTTTCATCTAGAAAAATCTTGTGAAGTAGACCTTCCTAGACTTGACTGTAGCTGCTAATTAACGAGGTCGCCATTGCTTTCTGCCAGGCCGGCTGAAGACCCAGCTGCCACCCGAATCATGCTACGTTAAGAAGTGATGATCACCGGTGTGAACTAAATCAGTGAATATCAGAGTGAGCATACTATATCTCTTGTTGTACTATCAGTAAGCATACTATATTTGCTCGTTGTAGCGTGTGTCTCCACCGTTGAGTACATACAGTAATAATTGAAAAGAAGTCAGTCGTTAGGAAGCCGGTCCAAAATATAAATGTGGAACCTGAGTCTGTAAAGCGCGTGTCGCCCATGAATCGTGGACTCATGGAGCATGCATGTGCTGTTGTTTTTGACGCACCGCCGTCTCGTCGTGTTGAATACTACTTACATCAAGATAGCTACTGCAAATAAACGTTGCTTAATTAGACCACTCCTGATACTCTGACTTGCAAGACTGCCTAGTCGACGTACGTACTACTCTGTCAAATCTGCTGAACCGAAGGCAGTCCAAACTGAGAGGTCCTAGCTATAGCTAGGTCGTTTCCTAGGCCTAATTAAAGCCATAATCAGCTTCATGTACTACTGCTACCACTCCAGGTCACTGTGCATCTCTCCATGTGTATAAGTACTAGCTAGGTAGTTGCAGATTCAGTCAGTCCAGCACAGAACAGAGACCAGTTCAAACACACTGACACACACACACAGAGAACAGAGAGGCGATCGATCGATTCACAGAGTCCGTACGCCAGAGCAGCAGAGGCGATCTCGGTTGTTCTTGACATAGCCGTGGTGTGGACGTCTGGTGTCACGGGGGTGGACGGGAAGAAGCCGTACGTCATCGCGGTGATCATACAGCTCATCTACACCGGCATGTTCGTCGTCTCCAAGGCGGCTTTCAACCAGGGGATGAACACCTACGTCTTCATCTTCTACCGCCAGGCTGCCGCCTCCCTTCTCTTGCTGCCTATAGCCATTCTCCTCGAAAGGTAACAGCCAACTATAGCTAGCAAGAGAAGCGTGTCAGATATCGATGACGAACTTTACACTGATTAATTTTGCAGGAAAAATGCACGGTCACTGTCGTTCCGGTTGCTCCTGAAGCTGTTCTTGTTTGCCTTGATCGGGTAAGCACGGCAAGCTTCTTGATCCCGTATGTGCACTGTGTGTAGCTGCCCAATGCAACAAATTGAAAGATGATTGATTGGTTTTGTTGTTTCCAGGACTACATTCAGCTTGAATCTGTACAACGTGAGCCTCAAGTTCACATCGGCAACAGTGGGATCTGCGACCAGCAACTCCATGCCCGTGGTCACCTTCTTCATAGCGATCGTGCTGAGGATGGAGGTGGTGAAGCCGAGGAGCCCTTCAGGCGTCGCCAAGCTCACGGGCGTCGCGCTCTGCCTCGCCGGGGTCCTCCTCATCGCCTTCTACGTCGGGCCGTCCCTGAACCCCGTGAACCACCACCGCGTCTTGTCCGCCGCCGACGCGGACGGAGGAGACGCGGCGAGGGGAACGTGGATCAAGGGCACGTTCCTCATGGTGCTCGCCAACGTGACGTGGTCCCTGTGGATCGTCCTGCAGGCGGCGCTCCTCAAGGAGTACCCCAACAAGCTGCTCGTCACGGCCACGCAGTGCGTCTTCAGCGCCGTCCAGTGCTTCGTCGTCGCCGCGGTCGCCGAGAGGGACTTCTCCCGGTGGCAGCTCCGCTTCGACGTCACCTTGCTCGCCGTCCTTTACACCGTAAGCGACTTCCTCCATTATCATCTTCCTCCTGCTCTTCGTGGACCGCGAGTGAGTTACTGATGGACTGGATGCATCGTTGATGATGGTTCAGGGGTTCGTGGTGACGGGAGTGTCCTACTACCTGCAAGCCTGGTGCGCGGACATGAAAGGCCCCGTCTTCCTCGCCGTGTGGAACCCGCTCTGCTTCGTCTTCACCATCTTCTGCTCATCCTTCTTCCTCGGAGAGATCGTTCACCTCGGCAGGTAGCTGACGATCTACTCGCAGTCAACCGCACAGCTCTGTCTCCACGGCTGCGAAACTTTCAATTCATTTTGCCTTCCTTTTTGCAGTATCTTGGGTGGAGTTCTTCTCGTTGGAGGTCTCTACAGCGTGCTGTGGGGTAAAAGCAAGGAGAACCGGATCACGCCGTGTGGTGAGATGAACGTGAAAGATGGCGCCGACGAGAGATCTGCAGAGGTGGCGAAGAACGAGAGGGGTGATGACCAAGGCAAAGGGGACTGGGAGCAGGTAGCAGTGGTATCGCCGGCTGAGCAAGTTTAATCTGAACGATTAAAAGAGGCTCCAAATGACGTACGCCATCCAATTATTTCGGCAACTTTTAGTTCAATCCAATCCACATAGAAGGGGAACAAAAAAAAAGAGCCCAGATCGGCTTTGGAAAGCATCATCACCTAAAAAACCTATTGTGGGCTAAAATTGCACGGTGGCAAGGCTAATTAAGAATCCACTCTTTGAAGTGTGCAATCTGTAGCCCGTAGGCTACATATGTACAGTAGTGACTAGCAACTATGCCCTTGAGTGGATTATTTGTGACAACATTGACTAGTTAACTGAACTTGTATGAAAACATCAATTGGTCAACCATTTGGCCTTCTGCTCACCAGTGCCTCAAATGGAAATCCTCATTTGCTTTCACCAGTCTTTTTTGCTTCGGCGCTGCTCCCCAAGTGATCACGAACAGGCTGCAAGATCATGTTTATTGCCTTGGCAAAGGCCTGTTTCGCATCAGAAGGATGCAGAACGCCACTCTCATAATCAAAAGTGAAAAAGGTGAGCCTTTTGTGACGATTGATGTGTGGTGTGTCTCCGTATCTTGAGATAAGGGCTTGTGTGGTATTGGGTGTGCATCGAGCCACCCCCACCCCACCTGTGGCGCGTGGGGAGCATTACGCCGCCGCAACTCTCCGACGGAGATCGCTTTCTTTGGAAGTGAACTTTGGGATGAAGTCATCATCTTTCCGTGTCTCTCAGTTATCTCTATACACGAGCTCTTTAATTATGCACTTCATATTATGAACGTTTGATGTTTGAAGTTCTTTATCTTGCTATCACCTTGTTTCTTGTCTTGCTTAGCAAAAGTTGTTGGTGTATTTAGACGAACCTAGAGGATTTAAGTTTTGAGCTTGATAAATTAAATGCTACTTGATAAATGAAATGATAGTTCTAAAACAGCTATTACCACCTCCCCTAGTCAACATGCCGAATTCTTTCAAGATATAAGATTCTTGTGGATCTCTCTCAATGTCATAAAATTATCACAGAATTGTGCTCGTTTCGATCCTTCCAACCACTCCTGATCAGGTTCCTTACATACGACACTGCCATCCAATTCATTTAAGTCCTAGCCGATCTCTCTCAACTCACTACTCAATGTCTATATAGTGACTCGATAGCCAAGCGATTATTGCACGGGCCATCAGCCCAGAACATGGCCTGCAAGCCAACCTGGCGCACGCTTAGGGCCTGTTTGGTTGGGTTTAAAGCTTTTAGAGTTTGGCTTATAAGCCACAAAAGCACCAAAATAGGTGCTTTTGGCTTTCAACTGAACATAGTAGTATGATGGTATAAGCCAAAAGCCAAAATTAAAAACATCTATTTATGTGCTTTTATGGCTTATATAAACAAAAAAACGAAAAGTCATAAATAAACACAACCAAACAGGCCCTTAGTCGTGATGGGCCTTCGTGTTGTTTCTGTCCATGGAGAGCCCTCTCGCTCGCAGGCAGGACCGAGTCGCTGACAAGGTAGCCGCTATTGTGACTGTGGAGCTGCGTAAGCCAACGGCAGACCACACGGCGAATTCAGCGAGCGAAAGCAAAGCGCGCGGCACTAGGTAAGACCACCTTTTTTTTTTCTTTGAATGAACGGGCTTGCAGATGCGGTCTTAACGGTATTCCAGGGACCATGTGCATGCTTCGAATCTAATCATAGAGACCGGCTCCCAAGTCTTGGTCAAGCGCTCACGTGGGCTGCTTTGAGCGATGAACATGTATAGGGCGATCGTCCTCGGACGGATTCAAGAGCTTATTAATCAGGTAGCACGTGTGTTTTGCTCCGTTTGTGATATACTAGTAGTGTTTTACGTTGGAGGGGATGTGAATCTGAGCATCTGGATCGAGACAGGGTCAGCCTTCTTAATTCACCACATGCGTTCAACTTGACTGCCATCAGCTGATAAAAAAAAGGAGGTTGCATTGTTTTTTTTTTTTTTTTTGCAACCGGCAAGAGCACTACCTTTTCTATGACAAGAGCACTACCTTTTTAATTAGAAAAGGGAAAACAAATGTACACTGTATATGGGAGGCATGTTTATATTAAGGTGGAAGATGCCAAAACCATCCAGAGGAGAAAAACAGAAAAAACCTAATCGGCCTTAGCTGAGATAGCCGGCACGAATACCAAAAAAACGCGCGCCCTCAGTGGTTGCGTCGTCCTTGGTTTGGCGGATCTCGCGTACGACATTCGCCACGACATCCCACCGACAGCACCAAGAGGAAGAAAGAAATACAGCCGAGAGAAAGCAAGGTGGAACAAGTTGTAGCCTTGAAGGCCATCGAGCAACAAAACTTTGCCATTGAGGAGGAGAAGTTCTGACCCGTGGAGAGGAGGTGATGACCAAGAAATAGAGCAAGAGAAGATGATAGTGCTCATGAGCATGGATGGTCTTCGTATGGCGGCATACCTGCACCTGCAGGCCATGTGTGCGCAGATCTTGGCATCCCGGTCACGGCCGGGTGGGTCCATGGGCGGTTCATGCGTGAGATGGAGTGAATGATGCTCTATGTTTGATTAATTTGGTTGAACCACTTGGTTTCAGGATTCATTATGTTTGCATGTTCTATCACTACTGGAATCTGCCACATAAGTGTCCCAAGACACTCTGGCATAGACTCGGAGTTTGCCGAGCGCCGACCTTATGGTAGTCGGCAAACAGGCATATGTTTTTTATGCGGGTAGGCAAACAGAAAGAGGCATATGTTGGTACAATACTTGTACGTGACATATTGAAGTGGAATTCCTATTGAAGTCGGACACACTAGTAGTTCCTAGCCAACCTGCCCTTAAACCTGAAATCTTCCATCTTAAAACCCTACCTTTCCTCTTAACCCAATAAGCTAGTTTAAACTTTTTATTGAACTAGAAAGTTTGCATCAAGGCGATGCAGCATGTAAAAAGAGTTCACACTTGGTCTTTTATATCCACGATGCACACAGCTATAGACCGCATAATAATGAACACAAAGAAGAAAAAAAAGCAAAATACATAGTCGTGCAAGAGTTAGCGACAGAATCCTAGTTTGGTGAACACGAAATGTGACTACAAATTCAAGAAACCACATCTACAAATTGTAACTCATACGGAAATCTGCATCCACGCATTTGGATGGAGCATATAATCTGTTAATTCTGGGGAAACACCTGTCATATTTGGTATTGTGATTTATTATAACCAATATTTACAAGCACATACTTCTGTGTTATGAGTAGTAGTTTTTTGATATTTTTTTTACCAAATATTCTGAGAACTCTTAGGCAATGTTATCTCAACTGGAAGCAGTTCCTTCTGTGATTAGACTAGCATCGTGGGCTTTGACCTTGCATGCGTTCTTTTAGTCTTCTAAATATAGTCTAACCTAGCATAGCGGACTAGGCCAAACAAAGATTACCGTGTGCTGCGTCCAAAACGCACGAGTTCCTGCATGCTGACAGGGCGATCATCGTGGAGATTATAAAACAAAATCCCACAGCAAGTTGCAGTATCTCTTTTCATTAGATCAATGCAAGTTGAATTTCTTTGATGAACAAAAGTTTTGTCTTCTTCAAAGCGTTAACCGCATGCACCGATCGATGCCAAGTCGCGGGAAGCAAGCACTACTAAACCGTTCTAGTTAATTTTCATCTGCTATATAACGACGGTTCTTGCTTGTAAAATTGCAGCAGCCATGCCCGTTTCTTGCTTGTAAACTTTGTGAGAACAGAATAGAACCATGGTGATCCATTTCATTTGCTGGCCAAGTACAAAACTGGCATGGATCTTGGCGCTGCTCCTCAACTTGGTCATGATGATTCAAGTCCACGGCCAGTCTCCTTCGGGTAATACAAGCCATAACCTCCTAGCTTTTCCCTTGTACTCCCTCTGTTCAGAAATATAAGACGGTTTAGCTTCGTGAAACGAATGTATCTAGACGTCTTTTAGTGTATAGGTACGTAGAAGTTCGGAGTGAACTTATACACTAAAAGATGTCTAGATACATTTATTTTATAAAGCTAAAATGTCTTATATTTCTGAACGGAGGGAGTAGATCCTACAGTTCTTTAAGCTATGTTCCATCTGCATGGCACAGTTCTGCTTACTTCAGCATGCAACTTAAGAAAATATCGCTTTTACTTAATTGTTAACATTCATACATTATCAGCTACTGAATAACCAGTCGCACAACTAGTGATCTTCTCTTGAACTGTTGGAAGTTGGAACACATGGAATTGATACATATATTTTCCATGGTATAGGGTTCATAAGCATCGACTGTGGATTCAGAAACAGCAGTTCCTACAACGACAACACCACAGGAATACAGTTTGGTCCTGACGGTGGATATGTTGAGGGTGGTACGGGAAAACAGATGTCTCAAGAGTTTATTGCTAATGCTACAAATGAGCAACAAAAAACCCTGAGAAGCTTCCCAGACGGCTCAAGGAATTGCTATACACTGCCATCCACCATCGGTAAGAAGTATCTATTGAGGGCCATGTTTACTTACGGTAACTACGATGGGTTGAACAAGACTCTGGACGGGTCCTTGTTTCTGTTTGGGCTCCATATCGGCGTCAATTTCTGGGCGGCGGTGAACTTGACAAATAATGATCCATCAGTCACGGTATCAAAGGAAGTGCTCACCATTGCTCCGAGCAACTCCGTGTCCGTCTGCCTGATAAACTTTGGTTCAGGGATTCCCTTCATATCTTCGCTGGAGCTGAGGCCGCTGGAAGATATGATGTACCCTTTTGTTAATACTTCTGTATCAATCAGCCTCGATGGACGGATCAGATTTGGCAACATCCCTGGCGCTGTCACAAGGTGAGACGAGGCTGACATCCGTAATAGTTTTGGGTTAGATGAGTTGTGCCTGTCAATGATTTTATATTCAGTTTGCTAGCTTAACGCATTTAAATTTGCTCCTTTGTTTTCTGAATACGTCAATTGCTTCAAAAAAAAATACTACAGAAATAGTAGTAAATCTCCAGGCGATAAGAAGTCGGGGTCTCTATTAATCTATTTTCCTTTGTCTTTTCTTTGCGATGAAGATATCCAACTGATAATTATGACCGCTACTGGGTCACATGGCCCTACAAACCCTACCCATGGATAATCCTGAACACCACAAATAAAGTGGAGAGCCTCCCCGGAACCAACTTCTTCAATGTACCGTCAGACGTCATGCAGAATGCCTTGACCCTAGACGTCAACAGTACAGGCATAGAAATCCCTGTGGACTCACCTGAGGAATTGCGTGAAGAGATTCTGCCAATCTTTCACTTTGCAGAGATCGACGGGAGCAACCCGAGCAGAAGGTTCGACATTCACAGCGCTGGCGAATTACTGTTTTCAGACTTCTCCCCATCACGATTCCAGGTGGACAGCGTGCACCAGAATGGACTATTCTTGCGCAAACCCGAAGCCTTCCTCCTGAACAAGACGCGCAACTCAACACTCCCGCCGCTCATCAACGCGCTCGAGGTGTACTTCCTCGTTCGGATGGATAACCTCACTACTGACTCGGACGACGGTATGATCAATGTATATACTGCACGTGCATTACACATTTTTCATGTAGTATATATTTTTATAAACTTAATTAAACTCAGGGACAAACCAAGAATTTCAATCAATAGAAATGTATGACAGATTGACATGATCATGAAGCAAATTATTCTGTTGGTTGAATAGCACCTCCAGTTCCATGCTTTTATAAAGAAATGTTAATGACCGGGAACCAAAGATTGTCAACTCCATTTGGCATTGTGAGAATCTTTATTAAAGTAATAGAAACAACTTCCTCAGCCGGGCTCGTTCAGTAGAATACTCAAATCCTGGGTAAGCCATCTTATAAAGGCCAGGTGCCAATGGGGCATGGCTAAGACCAGAGTAGAGCAATGAATTCATACAATCTGTTCATGAAAAGATAAATGCTTGCATCTGAAATAGCTTTGCAACTTGTTATTTATGACCTGCGCCTTGGCTGTTGGAGATACTTCGGCTAGGAAAAGGGGAGAAGTTAGGGTAACTTCTAGTCTAGTTTATCCAATATAATAGCCGATGTCTCCTTGTATGTATGGAGATACCAAGCCAATATAAACCTTAAAGAATACAAGGTCTATCTTTAGAAATCCAATCTAGAACTTAGGGATGCCACCATATAACACAACTACTTAAGTTAACATTTTCATCTTTAGTATTAGCCCCATAACAACAATATACAGATTTTTTTATTCGGTTCATATTTTTTTTGTGTTGAATTTTCCTGCTGTAGTCAATCACATGAAAGAAGTCAAGAAGCACTACAATTTGACACGAATAAACTGGAACGGAGACCCATGCTCCCCAAGAGAATATTCTTGGGAAGGTTTGACTTGCGACTACTCAAAGAGCAACCAGAATCCAAGGATTGTCTCAGTGTAAGAATATAATGCCATATACATTTCTTTTGAGGAAACAAATACTATATACATTGGAAATCAAAAGCATTGCAGTTCAATATTTTTAAATTTTCAAGTGAATAATTTTAATACTCCACAAAATCCCCCTCTTGATTTAAATGTGACACCAAATATATGTAATTTTGTTTATAAATATTTCACTATAGAGACACTCGGTCATGTGTTGATAACAGAGTTAGTTGAAAATAGAACACCATGTAATATAGTGTAAACCTTAACCACAGAAATATGTTTACATAATCTTGAAACTATATGTCAGCTCTCACTAGATTAATAGGACTTGTAGTAACATGAGTTCCTTTTGCAGAAATCTGTCTATGAGCGGATTGAAAGGTGAATTAGCCATATCATTTATGAACATGGTATCACTTGAAAAGCTGTAAGTGGTGCCTCATTGTGTTGATATGCTAGACACTTATTGAGATTATATTGACATAATTTGACCCTAAGCACAAAATACGTATAGGGATTTATCACACAACAATTTGACGGGAGCTATTCCAGACTATCAACTAAAGTCACTCAAAATTCTGTAAGTCTGACTACATCTTTGTTTGATGATACATATTTTCAGATGAATAATTTTCTCTATGTATTATATTTCAGCAACTTGTCAAACAACCAGCTCGTTGGGCCAATCCCTGATTCTATCCTTCAAAGAGTTCAGGCTGGTTCGCTTGATTTAAGGTTTGACATGTTCTATTGCACAATTCCTTGATATAGTTCAATTTATGATCAAACTAAAAGCACACCATGATCAACACAAGGTTCATTATTTAGCAAGAATAATTGCAAATAATATATAAATTATTGGTGAAAACACATTCTATTCCTTTGCCATGCCTTGCGAAACAAGAGTTACGCAAGTTGACTTTCTATTTGCACTACACCACACTCCTACAGCTCAACCACCCGTATGCATAAACTCTTATGAAATGCGACTAATAGGCTGCCACAAAATAGCCACACTTTTGCAGTGCATTGTATTGATCCATAGAACCCTTGGATACATATACTAGCATCTAGTAGTAACTATAAATGTTTTATCATTTATGGGACTTCAACATGAGAAGCACATAAGGACGTATGCATAACTTTTTTATTCAATGGGTAGAGCTTTATAGATTAGCTGGACAGTTCACTACACTCAGAACAGATCAGAGTCTACACCCATGCAGGAGCCGATCCCAGTAGCAAATCCTCCTACACTCTTCCCTAAATAACTTAGCTAAAGCATGTGCTACATCAATATAGCTTCTTGGAGCAAAATTAATTACAGGGTTTGCGCAGTCAGGTAACAGGTCAGCAGCTTCCTTTCTTTATCACCACAGCTGCCCAGTCCATGACCTCTGCTTCATAACTGGATGTGATTTTAAAAGCATGTAGTGTGTTCATTTAGAGGCCGGAGGTCATTATTAGCACGTTAGTTGTGTTAGAAAACAGAAGTATATGTTACAATCAAAATTTCGTAGAACTGTTGTAACTAATATTTTTTTAGCTGACCTATAGATATGTTGTGCATTTGTGTTGCTAGATTAGAAGGCAATCCCGTATGCTCGGAAGTCAAAGATACGTATTGTTCAAACAAGAAAACGAACACTGTACGTACGCTCATAGCAGTGATAGTTCCTGTCATACTGGTATCCCTCCTAGTATTGATGTGGATAATCTGGAAATTATGCTGGGAAGGTAAAACATAATGTTGCGATCTAAAATTCCCCTTTCATCAGTGCAATAAGAGGTATACATTAAACAACAACTTAAGACCTAAAGTTTCATGTAAAACATAACTTTTTGACTCTGCAGGGAAGTCAGGAGACCATGAGAATTATGCTATGTATGAAGAGGAAACTTCCCTTCATGTTGACATCAGACGGTTCACGTACGCAGAGCTAAAGCTCATAACAAATGACTTCCAATCAATAATTGGAAAAGGAGGTTTTGGTATTGTTTATCATGGCATACTAGAAAATGGTGATGAAGTAGCTGTTAAGGTGCTTATGGAAACCTCAATAGCAGAGTCAAAAGACTTCCTCCCTGAGGTATAACATGAAACCATCTAGCCAAATCATTGTTTCGTCAATAGAAAATATAAAATATGTCCACAAGATAACTAAATCCTTTATGTAGTCCATACTCAATAAATGCAATTGTCCTCAGATCTGGTCTGTTTGATAATGTATGTGTTCTCACAGGTACAAACCTTGTCCAAGGTTTATCACAAGAATCTTGTGACTTTAAAAGGATATTGCCAAAACAAGAAGTGCCTCGCACTCGTTTATGACTTCATGTCCAGAGGAAATCTTCAACAACTTTTAAGAGGAGGTTTATCTATTAATTGTTTATACTTTTATCAATGTTTATATCAAAAATAGTTTACATGCTAAGTTGTTAAATTTGTATAAAGATTGTTTGTGCCTTAACTCAATAAATGTTAATCCTAGGAAAACCTAAAATCCGTAAAATCTAAAATGCAAATTGACCATTTCAGTGTTACAATTGCCGCAAAACAAACAAACTAAACAAAGACCTAGACCCCAATAGATCTCTTTAACCTCTGGGACACAAGTACTTCCCAAATTATATCCATATATCATGCTTTGTAGTGTGACATAAAAATCGCAAGATCTAGTCATGAGCACAAAAAAGAAACTCTCAGACACAACTAGTCCATCTTTTGACATTCTACTGAAACATCATTTCCTAGTTAAAGCTGCGGTTGATTGCCTAGAGTTTTTTTTTTGGAAAGGAGCATATATTAATATCACAAGATACCAATTACACCTAGCCTTTGCAACAACGCATTGCCCTAACGGCCAAACGGATGTACACAACCAAAAAAGAAATAAGAATTACAAAAAATAAAAGTCCCGCTACAGTGACCCATTCGTTGAAACGGCGGTACTACCATCACCAAGACAACACCAGAAGTCTAGCTTCTCCAAAAGCTATGCCTTTAAGAAGGAAACAATGCACAAACACCGTAATCTCCCGATCATAGATCTTAGGTTTTCACCCTGAAGAAAGTCCACGCTCTCAAAACAATACCTTCAACAAGGCATTGCCAGGCACAACCAATTAAGGCCAGACCCTGGGTTCTCACTCTGAAAGGTAGGACTGTGAACCTCTCATGTGCAGTCTCCCCCACTTGCATGCCACTGCTCCAAGTCACGAGTCACCAAGTCAATTTCTCATCACCCAGAATCGAACCACCATTGTCAGTCCTCAGATCTCGGTCTCCATGACATTCTCCATTAGCACCATGGAACGAGAACATGCCCCATGATATTAACAACCAACAGAGCTTCGAAGCGCACCCTCTGAACCCAAACAGCCAGAAAAAACATGGGTACGCACGACCGAATACTTTCCAATCCAGCAATCTCCAAGCATGATGCGTCCATGGGAGTTCACCGATGGAGCCTTCCAGAACTCGACACTCCGACCAGATCAATGAGGGCAGACATCAAGAAAATCTTTGTCCTAGGCGCGGGAGGAACCCAAGGACCGCCACCTTTATTCGCATGACTCGTAGCCCCCACGCTATTGACCATCATCCAACAAAAGCAAGCATCAACGGAGATGGAAGCCCAGCACCTGGCTGTAGAAATCATCAGCGAGAACGCGAGATCATAGCAACACAAGCCCTGGCTGGCCCCTCAGGCCCATATCGTGGCCCAACCGCCAAGGGCGTGGCCATATCAATCCAGATCTTGGCACCAGAACACACTCCAGCAACACCAGGGCGACCACAACGGCGGTGCGCCGCCTCCTCCTCCTCATCGCCGCTCCGCTGGAGAGGACCTCAGGCACCATTCAACCCGGTCGCTCCTCCCCATGCCCTTTGTCGGCACCCCACCACCCCCATGGAACGCCACCTAGTGGCCCCTGCCCCACCGCCGATTTGACGGATGGGCGCCGCCACCGCCGTCGGCGGTCGGCAGCAGTGGTGGCCAGGAAGAAGGAGATTAGGGAGGGTGCTTGGGCTCGAGGGAGGGGGAACCTCTAGAGTCGCTCGGCCTAGAGTGTTATTGATGCTCCGAGTTAATGCATTTGAGTTTGTGGATCTAATTTACTCTTTATAGATGCTGGAGTAAGAAGTGAAACCGCCATATCTGCACATCTTGAAGTCAGAACCATGGCATGTTCAATTGGTTATAGATATCTGTCTAACAAACTGAGGAGAGCACAATTACATTCCTAGAGTCGCAACTCATAACCATGAAAATATGGTCACAACTCACAAATCCTAAATATGTGCATCTTTCAAAGCCACTAGGAAGCAAAGCAACTCGAGAGATATTTTTAAAAGGAATACTTTAATAGTTTGTTCTCTTGTTAATCCGATTTGTATATAACAAATGATCTAGTAAAGAGAAGGAAAAGCATTCCCTATCTAAGATCAAAGCACATGTTTACGCGGGTTTTAAATCTTAATACATCAATTAGTACTATGCTTAACCGTTAAGGCCTTGTGCATAACCTGTTAGCTTAAATATGTGCCAAAAACAATAATAAGGTACTAGTGGTGTAACAAATAACAAGAATAATGGTGGTACATGGTACTAGTAATATATATCTATGCGCAATGTAGTTATTAAGGCACTTACATTATTCTGGTATATCTTGATGCAGGAGATGACTATAGTTTGAACTGGGAACAACGACTTTATATTGCACTTGATGCTGCACAAGGTCCATATTTTAATTACGTATTTACCTTTAAGTCTTGTATGTATATGTGTTTTGACGAAGTATGAGCTTCGATAATCTATAGGGCTGGAGTATCTACATGAGTCATGCACCCCATCAATAGTTCACAGAGATGTGAAGACCCCCAACATCCTTTTGGACAAGAATCTAGTGGGGATAATATCCGATTTTGGGCTTTCGCGGGCTTTTAATGATGCTCACACGCACATATCTACTGTTGCTGCTGGCACTCTTGGCTACCTCGACCCCGAGTACCATGCAACTTTCCAACTCACAGTCAAGACAGATGTTTATAGCTTCGGCATCGTTCTATTGGAGATCATCACTGGCCAGCCCCCAGTATTGATGGAGCCTCAAACCTTTCATCTACCAAACTGGGTACGCCATAAGATTGCCATGGGCAGTATTCATGACATCATGGACAAGCGGCTGTTGGATCAGTACAACGTTAGTTCCCTGCAGAGTGTGGTAGATCTTGCCATGAACTGCGTCGAAAATGCAGCCATCGACAGGCCCACTATGACCGATGTTGTGTCAAGGCTCAAAGAGCAATTGCCGGCAGTTTCAAGCGAAAAGCAGTCGGTGTCTGCTTCAACTCGTAGTATGAACTCCATGGATGCTGAAATTCGAAGGCAGTTTCAGTTGACAATTTCTGGAGTAAGCAACGAGGAGAGCTCCTTCCAGTCTGGTTATACGGGTGGGATGTCAGAATTAATCCCTTTATCTGGACGCTAAAAGGAAAACTCCTACTGAGTTATTGTTACATCTGGTTAGATAAAAGTTGGTGATCTTCTCAAATGTGTCATCAGTTGTTGTTCATAAACCGCAACTGGGTCATTTTATGCTTCTGGCAAGTTGTGGTATTTTCCTTTTTGTTCTATTTTGGCTATTTTCATACATCTCGACGAGTATGTAATGTAACCCCTATTACCTTAAAAAAAGTGAGTCATGTTTCCGGTTCTTAACGTCTCTCGTTTGCTACTAGGGGGGATGAGGATTGAGGGGCAATTTTGTGCGAACTGTGGTATTTAGTTGGAGTGATGTTCAAACAACAAAGTATCATCTTCCACGTGAGAACTCTGTGATCTGTTACTAAGATTTACTTAACCAGTACTCACGAACTAATACCCCGAACCTATCCTGAGCAAGTGGTCTGCTCGAGCATTGCTTCTAAAGATTTCTACCTTTTAATCCCTAATCTCCCACGCAAAGCCATGAAATAAGATTAAAATACGTGCCCCATCTACCAAACCCTCTGAGGCTCTGAGCATTTCCCGAATTCATGGACCATCAGAAAATTATATGCGATGGAGTTGCTATGAGCGAGTTGGCACCTGGGCTCTGAAGAAGCTGATGCTGCTCCATGTAGGGGCGGAAATGCAACCACATGACATAACTAATCTTCGTCGCCGGACGCTCTCGCAGGCAGATCCTCGAGACCTCGGCTCGGCCGCCGCTGGCTGCAGCGCCTCACATCCGCATCGGCGCAGGCAGACGAACTGTTCTGGGCCTGCGGCGGTGTCCGTCTGGGAGGCGACAGCCCGTGGCCGCCCACCCGGCGGCAGAGCAATAACAGGCTGCACGTACCGAGCCGAGAGTCAGCGCGTGGAGGCCCTAGGCCGATGGCACTGCAGCCGAGAGCCCCTCGTGGCGCGTCCGTGTGTCCCTTGGTACTTGGTAGCCCGAGGTGCGTGTGGGCTTTGACGGATGCACATATCTCTGAGCATATCTCCCTTTCCACGGAACCCAAGGGGCGTCGATGGTTTTTCTCGAGGATCCGGTCGATGACGAAGGAGGACCTGGTCAGATCCATATTAATTGTCATAAAAATAAATATATTTAAACATGTTTTAATATTAGATAAATCTATTTTAACGACAAATAATATATGAATCAGGGACTATCTGGATCCCCCGGACGATGGGTTCCCCTACATGACACGTGTCTTCAAAATCGCTCCAAATTTTGTTTTTTCTGCAAAATGGTCCGCTTTTGCTACATATGTCCCCGCTTTTGCTTTCGAAGCAAAAAAAAAAGGTTCGTTTTAGAAATAAAACGTCTTGCCGAAGACCATGCAGCAAAAAATTATGCTAATACAGCAAAACCGACCTCATCGGGAACTTTTTTTTGCTGCATGGTCTTCGGCGAGGGTCATCAACGAGTTGTTTTCGATGATGTCTTCGGCAAAGTTTGTTTTGCTACATTAGCATAATTTTTTTGCTGCATGGTCTCCGGCGAGGTCTTCGGCGAGGTCTCCGGCGAGTCGCTTTATTTCTAAAACAAACCGTTTTTTTGCTTCCGAAGCAAAAGCGGGAACATATGTAGCAAAACGGGCTGTTCTGCAGCAAAAGTGGGATTTAGGACGATTTTAGAGACACGTGACAGCAGCGGAAACAGGACGATGGGAGGTTCCCATCGTCTAGGGGACACGTAGCGCGCGCCAAATGAAAAGCGGTTTACGAGGATGTTTTTCAGAGCCCCTTTGCAACGGTCGCTTTTGTTTAATCGTTTTGTGGACGATCTGGCTTCTTGCAAACCAGCAATGCACCAAGAAGTGGCTCGCTATCCAGGGGAAGTGTGGCCAAGTGGGTTGCTAGAAGTGTAAGATCAACGTCGACACAACAGTCACCAAGTCTTTTCCCAAGGGCATGGTCGGAGCCGTTGTCCGATCACAAGAGGGAGCCTACCTGGAGGCTTCGACGGTGGTATATGAAGGTGTCACGCACCCAAGCAGCCTAGAGGGGCCATGACATATGCCGTAGACGTGGCGGATGATCTGATGTTGGGGCCAGTTCATGTGGCGTCGAACTGTTTAGAAGTGATCAAGGGCTTATCTGGTGAGAATTTAGGGCCCTTAGGAGCATCTTGTTGGAGATTAAGGAGAGAGCTACACAAAGTGAGGGCACCTCGTTCAATCATGAAGTGAGGGAGTCAAATAGTGAAGCTCACCGTTTGGCAAGATTTGCATCGTCTTTGCCTCCAGGGCCGTTATGTGTACTTGCTAGAACCACATGTTGAACTTGACATACCTGTAAAATTTGTTACTCCTTGAGTAAAGGTATGTTGAATTTTTGATCGTCAAAATTTTTTTGGTAGCCTGAGTTTTCTGTTAAAAAAAATGATCTATGTGTGATTAGCGGAGACAGAGATGATGTTTTGCGTTTTAGTGTGGTGTAGAGCTTACTTAATGTCATTTCTTAGGCCTTTGTTTAGTTCATAGAAGGCAGGATTTGACATGGATTGGGTCCAGCATGGTGAGACAACATTTCCAGCTCACCTAATCTGTGGCCTTCGTTTATTCTCATACTGTATTTTTTTCCAATCCATTTACATTGTCTTGCTATAAAAAATAGGCCCCACCGGAGCCATGGAACGATTCCAAGACACCAGAGAGCGAGCAGAGCCAACCCAGCGACGTTGACACTAGATCCATGTGGCTTAAACAGTGGCGAAGGGCGAAAAAATTTAAGGTCGGACGAATTCTAACCGTTCAAAAGACTGATAAAAAAAGATTTGGCTGACACTATGATTATAACATAATCACTTAGTATGATGGTAATAAAAACAAATCTAAATGAAAGTCAAACATACAATAGTTCAGTTGACCACAAAATCCAAAATTATACATGCCCCCTTTGAAGTTGCAGTTTTTTTCCCCTTTTGTCCATCTCTACCACAAATTCTCATAGCCTAGAGGCCACCAAAGGGAAGGAGTGACCTATATATTGAAGGATGATCAGAAATTCAGAATTGAGCTCGGAAGGATCCCTAGCCGGGTGAAACTGGGCGAGTGAGAATTCAGATGGTTGGAGGAGGAGAACTAGAGGGCAGGAGGGAGGATCGGCGGGCAGTCCTTCCGCCAACGAGGGGAGTCGCCGCTCGCCTGCTTGGGACTCGGGAGGATATGACTCGAAGACGGCGGTGCTCCTGCTTGCTCGAGTGCTCGACGCCTCGACTCTTTGGTCGACTTGTCGTTTGGTTCGATGGCTCTAGGGTCGAAGGCGAAGGGGCACCGCTGCACGCACGGGTCGCAAGGGGCCTCGGGGATAATTCTCTACTCGGTGTGCGGCCCAGCAAAGGCCCAAGACGGCCGAAACCCCTCAAACGGGAACCATTTTCTTATTTTTGTTTAGTTTTTCTTCAGAACTAACGTAATTTGCAGAGACCTGTAAGTATATTGAAGAGAAGCATACATATATACGAATTTTTTGAAAAAATTCAAGGTAGGACAGCTGTCATACCTTGCCCAAAAAGGTCCTTCGCCCCTGGGCTTAAACGAACATGTTTGTCTTGAAGAGGTTATGGGAAATTAGTCCAACATTAATATGATGATGGTGCGAGATCAATCTGACCCAAGCCTGGATTGGTTCCACCTAACGAGGCCTTAGTAAATCCACTGACAGGATCATCTGTTCGACTGATTGAATAGGCTAACACCTGGGAAGTGTCAACGACGGGATCGAGATGTTCAGACCGAACCGAATATCAGTAAAAGACGTTGTCGGCAGGCCCTTTGTGCAGATATCGCAAACTCAGCACTTGTTGTAACATCAAGAACACGGACTTGGCCAAATGCTAGCTTCTCATGGACATATTGTATATCAATCTCAATGTCATTGGTATAGCCATGCTGTACTAGATTACTAGACATGTAGACAGCTGAAATTTTATCACAGTATATGATGGTCGCATCGTTAATTGGACGATTGTCGTGGTATTGCCGACGAGTACGTCATGGAGAGGTCCTCACAGTGTGTGTTTAGAGACATGGGGTAAGGCGGACGGTTAACGGGTACGAGGTAACACAGCTTACCTAGGCTCAGATCCCACAACGGTGGCGGAATCCTACTCCTGCTATAAATCACTATAATGGCAATACACCGAGTTACAGGAATCGGTTCGCTGTGCGAGATATGAGTTGAGTTATCTAGGTTATCGTACCCTAAAGTCTCCCATAGGTCCGGCTTATATAGTCGCCAGATCCTAGGGTTACAGGGAAAGTCCTAGCCGGACAGGTTACAGAGTCCTACACAGTATACAATCAGTCTAACATGTCTTGCACTCCAAGGCTCCGGGTACGTCGGTGACTCCTCCGTAGCCTTACTTTATCCGGCATGGGCCTCCCTTCTGGATCCATCTAACTGGGTCGCCCAGCAGGCCATGGGTCATGGTACCAACTGTGGGTCACCCGGGTTATCCGGATAGGAGACATGCTATGAGGATACCCATATAGCATATCCCCAACAGTAGCCCCCGGAGAACTCCGAGATCTTGCGTCGTCTTGCCTCTTCAGGTTGAATGCTCCGTCTAGATGGATGTCGGCAAATCGTCAAGCAATATCTTGTAGTCCTCCCAAAAACCCTGCAATGCTCTCTGTCTTCAACTTGTAAGTCGGAGAAACGCTGAATCTTCCGTCGTACTCTTCTCGTAGCCGGACTGGATCCGTCCATGCCGGAATATTCCGATGTGATGGTTCACCTGCTAGTGACAGCTAGGACGACGTAGACATAGGTCAGCGGCGCCTCGTAACTCACACATGCAGAGAAAACAAGCATTCGTTTTTCCCGCACGAAGGATACGAACCGTTGGCGGCGGCGGTTGGGAACGTGGCAAAATTTCCGCGCACGCACCCCCACACGTCGCCCACGCACCAACAATTCGATCACCTTGCACGAATCTTGACGCCAGGGGTTATAAATTACAATCGTGGTGGATTTTTACTTTTCACCTCATTCTTCCCCTGCGCCTTCGTCTTCCTCATGCGAGCACCTCTCGAGCCCTCCGCGCGCACGCGAAAAACCCTAGCCTCCCAATCTCCATAGTCACCTCTCCTCCCATCTCAATGGCGAGCAGCAGCACCAATCCCTACATGGTGGCGGTGGCCGATGCTGCGGCGAAGACGGCAAGCTCCGTCCAAGTGCCCCCAGAGGGCCTGTTGCTGCCCAAGTCCGTGGTGGTAGAGTCCACCAGCGGCGACCATAACCCAGCGGCGATGGAGCTGCTGGAGAAAGAAAGCGACTCCCACAAGGGGGACTGGCGCGGCTCTGATATCACCAACAACGATATCAAGGATCTGTTCATCGAAGGCTACCTACGTAGGGGCTTGTCTGGCGGGCGGCACCGGCCGGTGAGGTCACCCATTCTCCCAAAGTCGGAGAGAAGTGTTGTAATTATGCCCTAGAGGCAATAATAAAGATGTTATTATTATAATTCTTGTTCATGATAAAGTTTATATTCCATGCTAGAATTGTATTAAGTGGAAACTTTGATACTTGTGTGGTTTATGAACAACGTCGTGTCCCTAGTACGCCTCTATGGACTAGCTCATTGATTAATGATGGTTAAGGTTTCCTAACCATAGACATGAGTTGTCGATTAATAATGAGATCATATAATTGGGAGAATGATATGATGGACAGACCCAAATCAAGCAGAGCAATTAGATCATGTCATCGTGTTCATCTTTGCGAAGCTTTTTCTTATATGTCAAATATTGTATTCCTTAGACCATGAGATAATGCAACTCCCTGGTATCGGAAGAAAGCTTTGAGGTCATCAAACGTCATCCTATGAGAGGGTGATCATAAAGGTGTCTCTGTTGGAATTATGCCCTAGAGGCAATAATAAAGATGTTATTATTATAATTCTTGTTCATGATAATGTTTATATTCCATGCTAGAATTGTATTAAGCAGAAACTTCAATACTTGTGTGGTTTGTGAACAACACCGTGTCCCTAGTACGCCTCTATGGACTAGCTCATTGATTAATGATGGTTAAGGTTTCCTAACCATAGACATGAGTTGTCAATTGATAATGAGATCATATCATTGGGAGAATGATATGATGGACAGACCCAAACTAAGCGTAGCAATTAGATCGTGTCATAGTGTTCATCTTTGCGAAGCTTTTCTTATGTCAAATATTGTATTCCTTAGACCATGAGATAATACAACTCCCTGGTATCGGAAGAAAGCTTTGAGGTCATCAAACGTTATCCTATGAGAGGGTGATCATAAAGGTGTCTCTCAGGTGATCGGAAAGTATCTGTTGGGTTGTATGTATCGAGATGGGATTTGTCCCTCCCAAGTCGGAGAGATATACTTCGGGCCCACTCAGTAATCGATATCAACACCGCTTGCAAGCATGTGGTTAAGGAGTTAATCACAAAGTGATATCGGATTACGGAACGAGTAAAGTACTTGCTATGAACGAGATTGAACTAGGTATGACGGTACCGACGATCAAATCTCGGGCAAGTAAAATATCGCGAGACGAAGGGAATATATATATGGGATTGATTTAATCCTGGCATCATGGTTCATCCGATATTATCATCGATGAATGTGTGGGAGTCAATATGGGTTTCCAGACCCCGCTGTTGATTATTGATAGAAGATCATGTCCGCATATTCTCGAACCCGAAGGGTCACACACTTAACGTGTCACGACGCTAGGATAGATTGGATAATTGGTTTATGAGTTTTTGTTCGGAGTCTCGGATGGGATCCGAGACATCACGAGAGGTTCCGTAATGGTCCAAAGAATAAGTTTCATATAAGGCAGTGCAGTTTTTGGAGTTCGGAATTGTTCCGGGTTAATCGGTATTGTACCGGAAGCTTCTAGAACCTTCCGGAAGGGGACCAACGTGGCCCCACCTTCCGGGAGGGGCATGGGCCTATGAGGGAGTGCCCTGGCCGCATTGGTCCAGGGGCACAAGGCCCCATAGGGCCCAGCCGGCCAACCAAGGGATAAACCCTAATTCGACCTTCTAGAAGGGGGGGGGGTTCCTTGCCCCCCACTCCTTCCTCCTTTGGCCGCCGGCCTAGGACTTGGGGGAGGGGTTAGGGCAGGCGCCCAGCCCTCTATATATAGAGGGCTGGGGCACACCACCCCCCCACACCTTCCCCTCAAGCCTAGTCGCCCTGCTTCCCTCCTCTCTCTCTCTCCCTCCCGACTGCGTGTAGGCGAAGCCCTGCTGCAGAAACTCTCCACCAAATTGCACCGCGCCGTCGTGTTGTAGATCCAATCCATCTCTCCACCATACTTGCTGGACCAAGGAAGGAGGAGACGTCGAGGTGCTGCACGTGTGCATCTCACGGAGGCATCGCCACTTGTGGTGCTAGATCGGATCGGATCGGATCGCGAGGAGGAGAAGCGAGTACGACTACATCACCCACGTTCCGACGAACGTTCCGCTGTGCAAATCTTCAAGGGTATGAAGATCTAATCCAATCTCTCTCGTTGTTTGCATCTCCTAGATTAGATCTTGGCTTTCCTCTGTTCGCATCTGTAGAAATTTTTGATTTACTATGCCGCGAAACCCTTCAGTGGTATCAGAGCTAGATCTATGCGTAGATGTGTTCCACGAGTAGAACGCAACATGGTTGTTGCGGGCGTTGATGTTTTCTATTGCAAGCCTCTTGTTTGTGTTCTTCTTATGACGCGGGATAGTGAGATTGAAACGGTCCAGGCCAACCTTATGCGACGTCGTTCGCGAGACCGGCTCCGCACTTGACGTGTGGCTTGTTCCACACATGCGGCTGGTGGATGCCAGTTTCTCTCACTATAGTTGTCATGGGATTAACACCGGAGTTTGGCAACCATAATATCACCGTTGTGGCTTTCCGTAGGTAAGAATCGTTCTTAGCATGCTACTCCCATAAGCCACGTAAAACATGCAACAACAAAGTAGAGGCGTCTAGCTTGTTTTTGCAGGGAGTGTTTTCTGTGATATGGTATGGCCCAAGATGTGATGTGTATAATGTATGCGATGATCATGTTTTGTAATGTTTCACGACTTGCAAGTCGATGAGTACACAACCGGAAGGAGTCATATGGTTGTCTTTATAATTGTGTATGACCTGTGTGTCAACTTCTTATACGCCATGTAATAGTTTCACTTTATCGCTAAGTAGTTAGCAATAGTTGTAGTTGCTATTCGTGGTGGAGGCAATCATGGTGGAGTGATGGAGATCATGCCGGCACGCACAAGATGGAGATGCGCGAAGATTGGCTATACCATGTCACATAAAGTTATATGCATGTGATGTTTATCCTTTTATGTATCTTATTATGATTAGATCGCGACGGTAGCATTATAAGATGATTCCTCACTTAAAGATCAAGATAAAAACTGTGTTCTCCCCAAGTATGCACCGTTGTGAAATTTCGTCGTGTCCAAGAATCACGTGATGATCGGGTGCTATAGACTCTACGTTCACATACAATGGGTGCAAGCCAGTTTTGCACACGCGGAAATACTTGGGTCTAACTTGACGAGCCTAGCATGTACAGACATGGCCTCAGAACACATGAACCGAAAGGTTAAGCATGAGTCATATGAATGATATGATCGACACTTCGTTGTCCACCATTGAAACCACATCTCTTCTCGTGAAGATCGGATTAGGTGTGGTGAATTTGGATCGTGTTCACTAAACAACTTGAGGGATGTTGAATTTAGTGGGAGTTCATGTAGTAATTTGATTAAAAGTTGAACTAGTTATCATGAACATAGTCTAATTTTTACTTGCAAATATTGTAGATCAAATGGCTAAGTCCAACTTCAACTTCAACGTTTTTGCTGAGAAGGAAAAGCTTAAAAACAATGGGTCTAACTTCACCAACTGGTTCCGCAATCTGAGAATCATTCTCTCTGGCGGTCAAAAGGACTATGTCCTTGAGAATGCGTTAGGTGACGCCCCTGCTGCTACTGCGCCGGCTGATGAGAAAGATGTCTATCAGTCGCGCAAAGATGATTATGGTGTGATTAAGAGCACCATGTTGTTTGCTATGGAATCGGACCTTCAAAATCGTTTTGAAGACTATCCCGGGCCCTTTGAGATTCTCGTGGAGCTGAAAACTATGTTTTAGACTCAGGCCCGTTCTGAGAGATATGAGATCTCTGAGAAGTTCTTTAACTTCAAGATGGAGGAAGGGAGTTCCGTTAGTGAGCACGCCATTAAGATGTCGGGCTACACTCAACGCCTTGAGCAACTGGACTACAAGATTCCAGAGGAGCTCAAGATTGACAGGGTTCTGCAATCACTCCCTCCCAGCTACAAAAGTTTTGTAGTGACTCACAATCAGATTGGTTCCACTGATACGATCACCGAGCTCTTCGCAAAGCTGAAGGCTGCGGAGGTGGACATCAAAAAGGATAATCATGTGTTGATGGTCAACAAGCCCCCCACCTTCAAGAAAGGTAAGGGTGCAAAGAAGCCCTTCAAGAAAGGCGGCGGCAAGCGCGTTGCCCCTGCTGAGAAGAAGCTCAGGTCTGGTCCCAAGCCGAACACTGAGTGCTTCTATTGCAAGGACAAGGGTCACTAGAAGCGCAACTGTCTGAAGTACTTAGCGGACAAGAAGGCTGGCACCATCAAAGGTATATTTGATATACATGTTATTGATGTTTTCCTTACTAGCCCTCGTTGTAGTGCCTGGGTATTTGATACTGGTTCAGTTGCTAATATTTGTAACTCGAAACAGGAGCTACGGAATAGACGACGGCTTGCGAGGGATGAGGTGACGATGCGCGTTGGCAACGGATCAAGAGTTGATGTGATGGCCGTCGGCACGCTCTCCTTAGTTTTACCTTCGGGATTAGTTTTAAACCTCAATAAATGTTATTATGTGCCTGCGTTGAGCATGAACATTATTTCTGGATCTTGTTTATTGCAAGACGGTTATTCATTTAAATCGGAGAATAATGGTTATTCTATTTATATGAGTAACATCTTTTATGGTCATGCACCTATTGTGAATGGTTTATTTCTTCTAAATCTCAAAAGGGATGAAACACACATCCATAACATTGAGGCTAAGAGATGCAAAGTAGATAGTGATAATACTACTTATTTGTGGCACTGTCATCTAGGTCATATTGGTGTAAAACGCATGAAGAAACTCCATTCCGATGGACTTTTGGAGTCTCTTGATTTTGAATCATTTGAAACATGCGAACCATGCCTCATGGGCAAGATGATCAAAACCCTGTTCTCCGGTATGATGGAGCAAGCAACAGACTTGTTGGAAATCATACATACCGATGTATGCGGACCGATGAGTGTTTCGACGCGCGGTGGATATCGCTATTTTCTCACTTTTACCGATGACTTAAGTAGATATGGGTATATCTATTTAATGAAACATAAATCTGAAACATTTGAAAAGTTCAAGGAATTTCAGAATGAAGTGGAGAACCATCCTAACAGAAAGATTAAGTTTCTACGATCCGATCGTGGAGGTGAATATTTGAGTTATGATTTTCTCACGCATCTTAAAGCAAGCGGAATCGTTTCGCAACTCACGCCACCCAGAACACCACAACGCAATGGTGTGTCTGAACGCCGAAATCGAACCCTATTAGATATGGTCCGATCGATGATGTCTCTTACTGATTTGCCGTTATCGTTTTGGGGTTATGCATTAGAAACCGCTGCATTCACTTTAAATAGGGCACCATCTAAATCCGTTGAGACGACACCGTATGAACTGTGGTTTGGTGCTAAACCTAAGTTGTCGTTTCTTAAAGTTTGGGGATGCGAAGCTTACGTCAAGAAGTTGATGCCGGACAAGCTCGAACCCAAAGCGGAGAAATGCGTCTTCATAGGGTACCCTAAGGAAACTATTGGGTATACCTTCTATCACAGAACCGAAGGCAAAGTGTTTGTCGCAAAGAACGGTTCCTTTCTTGAAAAGGAGTTTCTCTCGAAAGAAGTGAGTGGGAGGAAAGTAGAGCTAGACGAGGTTACTGAACCTTCTCTTGAATTGGAGAGTAGCGCAGCACCTGAAATTGTTCCAGTGCCGCCTGCACCAACAATAGAGGAAGCTAATGACAAGGATCATGAAGCTTCGGACGATGCTGCTACTGAACGTCGCAGGTCGACAAGGTCGCGTGCCCCTCGTGAGTGGTACGGCAACCCTGTCTTAACTGTCTTGTTAGTAGACAATAGTGAACCTGCGAACTATGAGGAAGCAATGATGAGCCCAGACTCTGAGAAATGGCTAGAGGCCATGAAATCCGAATTGGGATCCATGAGCGAAAACCAAGTATGGACTTTGGTGGACCCTCCTAGCGACCGAAAGGCCGTTGAGTGCAAACGGATTTTCAACAAGAAAACGGACGCGGATGGTAATGTTATTGTCTATAAAGCACGGCTTGTCGCGAAAGGTTCTCGACATGTTCAAGGTGTTGACTACGATGAGACTTTCTCTCCCGTAGCGATGTTTAAGTCCATTCGGATTTTATTAGCAATTGCTGTGTTTCATGATTATGAAATATGGCAGATGGATATCAAGACTGCGTTCCTCAATGGCAACATTGATGAAGAGTTGTATATGATGCAACCCGAAGGTTTTGTCGATCCTAAGGATGCTGATAAAGTATGCAAACTTCAGCGTTCTATTTATGGACTGAAGCAAGCATCTCGGAGTTGGAACCTTCGTTTTGATCAAGTGATCAAGAGCTTTGGATTTGTTCCAAATTGCTACGAAGCTTGTATCTACAAGAAAGTGAGTGGGAGCTCGGTGACATTTCTGGTACTATATGTAGATGACATATTGATTATTGGAAACGACATTAACATGCTTAACGATGTGAAGAGTTATTTGAACAAGTGTTTTTCAATGAAAGACCTAGGTGAAGCTGCTTATATATTGGGTATCAAGATCTATAGAGATAGACAAAGACGCCTGATAGCTTTAAGCCAGAGTACATACCTAGACAAAGTTCTGAAAAGGTTCAGAATGGATAAGGCAAAGAAAGGTTCAGTTCCTATGTTGTCAGGTAAGATATTGAGCAAGGCTCAGTGTCCATCTACGGTAAATGATAGGGAAGCTATGAGCAAAGTGCCTTATGCCTCGGCCATAGGTTCTATCATGTATGCCATGCTGTGTACTAGACCGGATGTGTCCAATGCTCTTAGTTTGACGAGCAGATATCAAAGTGATCCAGGAGTGGAACACTGGACAACCGTGAAGAACATCCTAAAGTACCTAAATAGGACTAAAGAAATGTTCTTAGTCTATGGGGGTGATGAACAGCTCGTCGTAAAAGGTTACGTCGATGCTAGTTTCGACACCGACAAGGATGATTCTAAATCTCAGGCAGGTTACGTGTATATTTTGAATGGAGGAGCTGTGAGCTGGAGAAGCTGCAAGCAAAGCGTGATCGCGAGATCTACAGTAGAAGCGGAATACATGGCTGCTGCAGAAGCGTAAAGTGAAGGAGTTTGGATCAGGGACTTCATCACTGAGCTTGGCGTGGTTCCAAGTGCTTTGGACCCACTGGAGATATTGTTTGACAACACTGGCGCCATAGCACTCGCTAAGGAACCAAGATATCATCCAAAGACCAAGCATATAAACCGCAAGTTTCATATAATCCGAGATTATATAGCAGATGGAGATCTGAAGATTAGCAAAGTACATACAGATCTGAATGTCGCAGATCCATTGACTAAACCTCTTCCACGTGTAAAACATGATCAGCACCTCAGTGCCATGGGTGTGAGATTGTTGCCAAATGTAAACTAGATTATTGACTCTAGTGCAAGTGGGAGACTGTTGGAATTATGCCCTAGAGGCAATAATAAAGATGTTATTATTATAATTCTTGTTCATGATAATGTTTATATTCCATGCTAGAATTGTATTAAGCGGAAACTTTAATACTTGTGTGGTTTGTGAACAACACCGTGTCCCTAGTATGCCTCTATGGACTAGCTCATTGATTAATGATGGTTAAGGTTTCCTAACCATAGACATGAGTTGTCAATTGATAATGAGATCATATCATTGGGAGAATGATATGATGGACAGACCCAAACTAAGCGTAGCAATTAGATCGTGTCATAGTGTTCATCTTTGCGAAGCTTTTCTTATGTCAAATATTGTATTCCTTAGACCATGAGATAATACAACTCCCTGGTATCGGAAGAAAGCTTTGAGGTCATCAAACGTTATCCTATGAGAGGGTGATCATAAAGGTGTCTCTCAGGTGATCGGAAAGTATCTGTTGGGTTGTATGTATCGAGATGGGATTTGTCCCTCCCAAGTCGGAGAGATATACTTCAGGCCCACTCGGTAATAGATATCAACACCGCTTGCAAGCATGTGGTTAAGGAGTTAATCACAAAGTGATATCGGATTATGGAACGAGTAAAGTACTTGCTGTGAACGAGATTGAACTAGGTATGATGGTACCGACGATCAAATCTCGGGCAAGTAAAATATCGCGAGACGAAGGGAATATATATATATATGGGATTGATTGAATCCTGGCATCGTGGTTCATCCGATATGATCATCGATGAATGTGTGGGAGTCAATATGGGTTTCCAGACCCCGCTGTTGATTATTGATAGAAGATCATGTCCGCATATTCTCGAACCCGAAGGGTCACACACTTAATGTGTCTCGACGCTAGGATAGATTAGATAATTGGTTTATGAGTTTTTGTTCGGAGTCTCGGATGGGATCCGAGACATCATGAGAGGTTCTGGAATGGTCCGGAGAATAAGATTCATATAAGGCAGTGCAGTTTTTGGAGTTCGGAATTGTTCCGGGTTAATCGGTATTGTACCGGAAGCTTCTAGAATCTTCCGGAAGGGGACCAACGTGGCCCCACCTTCCGGGAGGGGGCATGGGCCTATGAGGGAGTGCCCTGGCCGCATTGGGCCAGGGGCACAAGGCCCCATAGGGCCCAGCCGGCCAACCAAGGGATAAACCCTAATTGGACCTTCTAGAAGGGGGGGTTTCCTTGCCCCCCCACTCCTCCCTCCTTTGGCCGCCGGCCTAGGGCTTGGGGGAGGGGTTAGGGCAGGCGCCCACCACTCTATATATAGAGGGCTGGGGCGCACCCCCCCCCACACACACACACCTTCCCCTCAAGCCTAGTCGCCCTGCTGCCCTCCTCTCTCTCTCCCTCCCGACTACGTGTAGGCGAAGCCCTGCTGCAGAAACTCTCCACCAAATTGCACCGCGCCGTCGCGTTGTAGATCCAATCCATATCTCCACCATACTTGCTGGACCAAGGAAGGAGGAGACGTCGAGGTGCTGCACGTGTGCATCTCACGCAGGCATCGCCACTTGTGGTGCTAGATCGGATCGCGAGGAGGAGAAGCGAGTACGACTACATCACCCACGTTCCGACGAACGTTCCGCTGTGCGAATCTTCAAGGGTATGAAGATCTAATCCAATCTCTCTCGTTGTTTGCATCTCCTAGATTAGATCTTGGCTTCCCTCTGTTCGCATCCGTAGAAAATTTTGATTTACTATGCCGCGAAACCCTTCAGTCTCTCAGGTGATCGGAAAGTACTTGTTGGGTTGTATGTATCGAGATGGGATTTGTCCCTCCCAAGTCGGAGAGATATACTTCCGGCCCACTCGGTAATCGATATCAACACCGCTTGCAAGCACGTGGTTAAGGAGTTAATCACAAAGTGATATCGGATTATAGAACAAGTAAAGTACTTGTTGTGAACGAGATTGAACTAGGTATGCCGATACCGACGATCGAATCTCGGGCAAGTAAAATATCATGTGACGAAGGGAATATATATATGGGATTAATTGAATCCTGGCATCGTGGTTCATCCGATATGATCATCGATGAGTATGTGGGAGTCAATATGGGTTTCCAGACCCCGCTGTTGATTATTGATAGAAGATCATGTCTGCATATTCTCGAACCCGTAGGGTCACACACTTAACGTGCCTCGACGCTAGGATAGAATGGATAATTGGTTTATGAGTTTTTGTTCGGAGTCTCGGATGAGATCCAGGACGTCACGAGAGGTTCCAGAATGGTCCGGAGAATAAGATTCATATAAGGGAAAGCAGTTTTTGGATTTCGGAATTGTTTCGGATTTTGTTCGGTATTATACCGGAAGCTTCTAGAACCTTCCGGAGTGAGACCTGAAGGTTTTCGCAGCATAGTAAATCAAAAAATTCTACGGATGCGAACGGGAAAGCCAAGATCTAATCTAGGAGATGCAAACAACAAGGAGGGGATAGATGAGATCTTCATACCCTTGAAGATTCGCACAGCGGAACGTTCGTCGGAACGTGGGTGATGTAGTCGTACTCGCTTCTCCTCCTCGCGATCCGATCCGATCCGATCTAACACCGCAAGTGGCGATGCCTCCGAGAGATGCACACGTGCAGCACCTCGACGTCTCCTCCTTCCTCGGTCCAACAAGTATGGTGGAGAGATGGATTGGATCTACAACACGACGGCACGGTGCAAGTGGTGGAGAGTTTCTGCAGCAGAGCTTCGCCTACGTGCAGTCGGGAGGGGGAGAGAGAGGAGGGCAGTAGGGCGGCTAGGGCTTGAGGAGGAGGTGTGGGAGGGGGTGCGCCCCCAGCCCTATTTATATAGAGGGGTGGGCGGCCAGCCCTTGCCCCTCCCCCAAGCCCTAGGGCCGGCGGCCAAGGAGGGAGGAGTGGGGGGCAAGTTCCCCCCCCCCCTTCTAGAAGCTCCCCTAGGGTTTTGCCCTAGGTTGGCCGGCTGGGCCCTATGGGGCCTTGTGCCCCTGGCCCAATGCGGCCAGGGCACTCCCTCATAGGCCCATGCCCCCTCCCGGCAGGTGGGGCCACGTTGGTCCCCCTCCGGAAGGTTCTAGAAGCTTCTGGTACAATACCGATTAACCCGAGAAAATTCCGAACTCCAAAAATTGCATTGCCTTATATGAATCTTATTCTCCGGACCATTCCGGAACCTCTCGTGATGTCCCGGATCCCATCTGAGACTCCGAACAAAAACTCATAAACCAATTATTCAATCTATCCTAGTGTCGAGACACGTTAAGTGTGTGACCCTTCGGGTTCGAGAATATGCCAACATGATCTTATATCAATAATCAACAACGGGGTCTGGAAACCCATATTGACTCCCACACATTCATCGATGATCATATCAGATGAACCACGATGCCAGGATTCAATCAATCCCATATATATATTCCCTTCGTCTCGCGATATTTTACTTGCCCGAGATTTGATCGTCGGTACCGTCATACCTAGTTCAATCTCGTTCACAGCAAGTACTTTACTCGTTCCGTAATCTGATATCACTTTGCGAGTAACTCCTTAATCACATGCTTGCAAGCGGTGTTGATATCGATTACCGAGTGGGTCCGGAGTATATCTCTCCGACTTGGGAGGGACAAATCCCATCTCGATACATACAACCCAACAGGTACTTTCCGATCACCTGAGAGACACCTTTATGATCACCCTCTCATAGGATGACGTTTGATGACCTCAAAGCTTTCTTCCGATACTAGGGAGTTGTATTATCTCATGGTCTAAGGAATACAATATTTGACATAAGAAAAGCTTCACAAAGATGAACACGATGACACGATCTAATTGCTCCGCTTAGTTTGGGTCTGTCCATCATACCATTCTCCCAATGATATGATCTCATTATTAATCGACAACTCATGTCTATGGTTAGGAAACCTTAACCATCATTAATCAATGAGCTAGTCCATAGAGGCATACTAGGGACACGGTATTGTTCACAAACCACACAAGTATTAAAGTTTCCGCTTAATACAATTCTAGCATGGAATATAAACTTTATCATGAACAAGAATTATAATAATAACATCTTTATTATTGCCTCTAGGGCATAATTCCAACAGTCTCCCACTTGCACTAGAGTCAATAATCTAGTTTACATTTGGCAACAATCTAACACCCATGGCACTAAGGTGCTGATCATGTTTTGCACGTGGAAGAGGTTTATTCAATGGATCTGCGAAATTTAGATCTGTATGTACTTTGCTAATCTTCAGATCTCCATCTGCTATATAATCTCGGATTATATGAAACTTGTGGTTGATATGCTTGGTCTTTGGATGATATCTTGGTTCCTTAACAAGTGCTATGGCGCCAGTGTTGTCACACAATATCTCCAGTGGGTCCAAGGCACTTGGAACCATGCCAAGCTCAGTGATGAAGTTCCTTATCCAAACTCCTTCACTTGACGCTTCTGCAGCAGCCATGTATTCCGCTTCTACTGTAGATCCCGCGATCACGCTTTGCTTGCAGCTTCTCCAGCTCACAGCTCCTCCATTCAAAATAAAAACGTATCCTGTCTGAGATTTAGAATCATCCTTGTCGGTGTCAAAACTAGCGTCGACGTAACCTTTTACGACGAGCTGTACATCACCTCCATAGACTAAGAACATTTCTTTAGTCCTATTTAGGTACTTTAGGATATTCTTCACAGCTGTCCAGTGTTCCACTCCTGGATCACTTTGGTACCTGCTCGTCAAACTAAGAGTATTGGACACATCCGGTCTAGTACACAACATGGCATACATGATAGAACCTATGGCCGAGGCATAAGGCACTTTGCTCATAGCTTCTCTACCATTTACCGTAGCTGGACACTAAGCCTTGCTCAATATCTTACCTAACAACATAGGCACTGAACCTTTCTTTGTTCTGAACCTTTTCAGAACTTTGTCTAGGTATGTACTCTGGCTTAAAGCTATCAGGCGTCTTTGTCTATCTCTATAGATTTTGATGCCCAATATATAAGCAGCTTCACCTAGGTCTTTCATTGAAAAACATTTGTTCAAATAACTCTTCACATCGTTAAGCATGTTAATGTCATTTCCAATAATCAATATGTCATCCACATATAGTACCAGAAATGTCACTGAGCTCCCACTCACTTTCTTGTAGATACAAGCTTCGTAGCAATTTGGAACAAATCCAAAGCTTTTGATCACTTGATCAAAACGAAGGTTCCAACTCCGAGATGCTTGCTTCAGTCCATAAATGGAACGCTGAAGTTTGCACACTTTATCAGCATCCTTAGGATCGACAAAACCTTCGGGTTGCATCATATACAACTCTTCATCAATGTTGCCATTGAGGAATGCAGTCTTGACATCCGTCTGCCATATTTCATAATCATGAAACGCAACAATTGCTAATAAAATCTGAATGGACTTAAACATCTCTACGGGAGAGAAAGTCTCATCGTAGTCAACACCTTGAACTTGTCGAAAACCTTTCGCGACAAGTCGTGCTTTATAGACGGTAACATTACCATCCGCGTCCGTTTTCCTCTTGAAGATCCATTTGCACTCAACGGCCTTTCGGTCGCTAGGAGGGTCCACCAAAGTCCATACTTGGTTTTCGCTCATGGATCCCAATTCGGATTTCATGGCCTCTAGCCATTTCTCAGAGTCTGGGCTCATCATCGCTTCCTCATAGTTTGCAGGTTCACTGTCATCTACTAACAAGATAGTTAATACAGGGTTGCCGTACCACTCAGGAGGGGCACGCGACCTTGTCGACCTGCGACGTTCAGTAGCCGCATCGTCCGAAGCTTCATGATCCTTGTCATTAGCTTCCTCTATTGTTGGTGCAGGCGGCACTGGAACAATTTCAGGTGATGCGCTACTCTCCAACTCAAGAGAAGGTTCAACAACCTCGTCTAGCTCTACTTTCCTCCCACTCACTTCTTTCGAGAGAAACTCCTTCTCAAGAAAGGAACCGTTCTTTGAGACAAACACTTTGCCTTCGGTTATGTGATAGAAGGTATACCCAATAGTTTCCTTAGGGTATCCTATGAAGACGCATTTCTCCGCTTTGGGTTCGAGCTTGTCCGGCAACAACTTCTTGACGTAAGCTTCGCATCCCCAAACTTTAAGAAACGACAACTTAGGTTTAGCACCAAACCACAGTTCATACGGTGTCGTCTCAACGGATTTAGATGGTGCCCTATTTAAAGTGAATGCAACGGTTTCTAATGCATAACCCCAAAATGGTAACGGCAAATCAGTAAGAGACATCATTGATCGGACCATATCTAATAGAGTTCGATTCCGACGTTCAGACACACCATTGCGATGTGGTGTTCCGGGTGGCGTGAGTTGCGAAACGATTCCGCTTGCTTTAAGATGCGTGAGAAAATCATAACTCAAATATTCACCTCCACGATCGGATCGTAGAAATTTAATTTTTCTGTTACGATGGTTCTCCACTTCATTCTGAAATTCTTTGAACTTTTCAAATGTTTCATATTTATGTTTCATTAAATAGATATACCCATATCTACTTAAGTCATCAGTAAAAGTGAGAAAATAGCGATATCCACTGCGCGTCGAAACACTCATCGGTCCGCATACATCTGTATGTATCATTTCCAACAAGTCCGTTGCTCGCTCCATCATTCCGGAGAACGGGGTTTTGATCATCTTGCCCATGAGGCATGGTTTGCATGTGTCAAATGATTCAAAATCAAGAGACTCCAAAAGTCCATCAGAATGGAGTTTCTTCATGCGTTTTACACCAATATGACCTAGACGATAGTGCCACAAATAAGTAGTATTATCACTATCTACGTTGCATCTCTTAGACTCAATGTTATGGATGTGTGTTTCATCCCTTTCGAGATTCAGAAGAAATAAACCATTCACAGCAGGTGCATGACCATAAAAGATGTTACTCATATAAATAGAACAACCATTATTCTCAGATTTAAATGAATAACTGTCTTGCAATAAACACGATCTAGATATGATGTTCATGCTCAACGCAGGAACATAATAACATTTATTAAGGTTTAAAACTAATCCCGAAGGTAAAACTAAGGAGAGCGTGCTGACGGCCATCACATCAACTCTTGATCCGTTGCCAACGCGCATCGTCACCTCATCCCTTGCAAGCCGCCGTCTATTCCGTAGCTCCTGTTTCGAGTTACAAATATTAGCAACTGAACCAGTATCAAATATCCAGGCACTACAACAAGGGCTAGTAAGGAAAACATCAATAACATGTATATCAAATATACCTTTGATGGTGCCAGCCTTCTTGTCCGCTAAGCACTTCGGACAGTTGCGCTTCCAGTGACCCTTGTCCTTGCAATAGAAGCACTCAGTGTCTGGCTTAGGTCCAGACGTGAGCTTGTTTTCAGCAGGGGCAACGCGCTTGCCGCCGCCTTTCTTGAAGGGCTTCTTTGCACCCTTAACTTTCTTAAAGGTGGGGGGCTTGTTGACCATCAACACATGATTATCCTTTTTGATGTCCACCTCCGCAACCTTCAGCTTAGCGAAGAGCTCGGTGATCGTATCAGTGGAACCAATCTGATTATGAGTCACTACAAAACTTTTGTAGCTCGGAGGGAGTTATTGCAGCACCCTGTCAATCTTGAGCTCCTCTGGGATCTTGCAGTCCAGTTGCTCAAGGCGTTGAGTGTAGCCTGACATCTTTATGGCGTGCTCACTAACGGAACTCCCTTCCTCCATCTTGCAGTTAAAGAATTTCTCAGAGATCTCATATCTCTCAGAACGGGCCTGAGTCTGGAACATAGTTTTCAGTTCCTCGAGGATCTCATAGGGCCCGGGGTAATCTTCAAAACAATTTTGAAGGTCTGATTCCATAGCAAACAACATGGTGCTCTTAATCACACCATAATCATCTTTGCACGACTGATAGATAGCTTTCTCATCAGTCGGCGCATCTACAGCAGGGGCATCACCTAGCGCATTCTCAAGGACATAGTCCTTTTGACCGCCAGAGAGAATGATTCTCAGATTGCGGAACCAGTTGGTGAAGTTAGACCCATTGTTTCTAAGCTTTTCCTTCTCATCAAAAACGTTTAAGTTGAAGTTGGACTTAGCCATTTGATCTACAATGTTTGCAAGTACAAATTAGACTATGTTCATGATAACTAGTTCAACTTTAATCAAATTACTAGATGAACTCCCACTAAATTCAACATCCCTCAAGTTGCTTAGTGAACATGATCCAAATTCACCACACCTAATCCGATCTTCACGAGAAGAGATGTGGTTTCAATGGTGGACAACGAAGTATCGATCATATCATTCATATGACTCATGCTTAACCTTTCGGTTCTTGTGTTCCGAGGCCATGTTTGTACATCCTAGGCTCGTCAAGTCAAACCCAAGTATTTCCGCGTGTGCAAAACTGGCTTACACCCGTTGTATGTGAACGTAGAGTCTATAGCACCCGATCATCATGTGATGCTTGGACACGAAGAACTTTCGCAACGGTGCATACATGGGGAGAACACAATTTTATCTTGATCTTTAAGTGAGGAATCATCTTATAATGCTACTGTCGCAATCTAAGCATAATAAGATACATAAAAGGATAAACATCACATGCATATAACTTTATGTGACATGGTATAGCCAATCTTCGCGCAATGATCTCCATCTTGTGCGTGCCGGCATGATCTCCATCACTCCACCATGATTGCCTTCACCACGAATAGCAACTACAACTATTGCTAACTACTTAGCGATAAAGTGAAACTATTACATGGCGTATAAGAAGTTGACACACAGGTCATACACAATTATAAAGACAACCATATGGCTCCTGCCGGTTGTGTACTCATCGACATGCAAGTCGTGAAACATTACAAAACATGATCATCGCATACAATATACACATCACATCTTGGGCCATACCATATCACAGAAAACACTCCCTGCAAAAACAAGTTAGACGCCTCTACTTTGTTGTTGCATGTTTTACGTGGCTTATGGGAGTAGCAAGCTAAGAACGATTCTTACCTACGGAAAGCCACAACGGTGATATTATGGTTGCCAAACTCCGGTGTAAATCCCATGACAACTATAGTGAGAGAAACTGGCATCCACCAGCCGCATGTGTGGAACAAGCCACACGTCAAGTGCGGAGCCGGTCTCGCGAACGACGTCGCGTAAAGTTGGCCTGGACCGCTTCGATCTCACTATCCCGCGTCATAAGAAGAACACAAACAAGAGGCTTGCAACATAAAACATCAACGCCCGCAACAACCATGTTGCGTTCTACTCGTGAAACACATCTACGCATAGATCTAGCTCTGATACCACTGAAGGTTTTCGCAGCATAGTAAATCAAAAAATTTCTACGGATGCGAACGGGAAAGCCAAGATCTAATCTAGGAGATGCAAACGACAAGCGGGGTATAGATGAGATCTTCATACCCTTGAAGATTCGCACAGCGGAACGTTCGTCGGAACGTGGGTGATGTAGTCGTACTCGCTTCTCCTCCTCGCGATCCGATCCGATCCGATCTAGCACCACAAGTGGCGATGCCTCCGAGAGATGCACACGTGCAGCACCTAGACGTCTCCTCCTTCCTCGGTCCAACAAGTATGGTGGAGAGACGTTTTGGATCTACAACGCGACAGTGCAGTGCAAGTGGTGGAGAGTTTCTGTAGCAGGGCTTCGCCTACGTGCAGTCGGGAGGGAGAGAGAGGAGGGCAGCAGGGCGGCTAGGGCTTGAGGAGGAGGTGTGGGAGGGGGTGCGCCACCAGCCCTCTTTATATAGAGGGGTGGGCGGCCAGCCCTTGCCCCTCCCCCAAGCCCTAGGGCCGGCGGCCAAGGAGGGAGGAGTGGGGGGCAAGTTCCCCCCCTTCTAGAAGCTCCCCTAGGGTTTTGCCCTAGGTTGGCCGGCTGGGCCCTATGGGACCTTGTGCCCCTGGCCCAATGCGGCCAGGGCACTCCCTCATAGGTCCATGCCCCCTCCCGGCAGGTGGGGCCACGTTGGTCCCCCTCCGGAAGGTTCTAGAAGCTGCCGGTACAATACCGATTAACCCGAAACAATTCCGAACTCCAAAAACCGCATTGCCTTATATGAATCTTATTCTCCGGACCATTCCGGAACCTCTCGTGATGTCCCGGATCCCATCTGAGACTCCGAACAAAAACTCATAAACCAATTATCCAATCTATCCTAGCGTCGAGACACGTTAAGTGTGTCACCCTTCGGGTTCGAGAATATGCAGACATGATCTTATATCAATAATCAACAGCAGGGTCTGGAAACCCATATTGACTCCCACGCATTCATCGATGATCATATCGGATGAACCGCGATGCCAGGATTCAACCAATCCCATATATATATTCCCTTCGTCTCGCGATATTTTACTTGCCCGAGATTTGATCGTCGGTACCATCATACCTGGTTCAATCTCGTTCACAATAAGTACTTTACTCGTTCTGTAATCCGATATCACTTTGTGAGTAACTCCTTAATCACATGCTTGCAAGCGGTGTTGATATCGATTACCGAGTGCGCCCGAAGTATATCTCTCCGACTTGGTAGGGACAAATCCCATCTCGATGCATACAACCCAACAAGTACTTTCCGATCACCTGAGAGACACCTTTATGATCACCCTCTCATAGGATGACGTTTGATGACCTCAAAGCTTTCTTCCGATACCAGGGAGTTGTATTATCTCATGGTCTAAGAAATACAATATTTGACATAAGAAAAGCTTCGCAAAGATGAACACGATGACACGATCTAATTGCTCCTCTTAGTTTGGGTCTGTCCATCATACCATTCTCCCAATGATATGATCTCATTATTAATCGACAACTCATGTCTATGGTTAGGAAACCTTAACCATCATTAATCAATGAGCTAGTCCATAGAGGCATACTAGGGACACGATGTTGTTCACAAACCACACAAGTATTGAAGTTTCCGCTTAATACAATTCTAGCATGGAATATAAACTTTATCATGAACAAGAATTATAATAATAACATCTTTATTATTGCCTCTAGGGCATAATTCCAACAGGACCAACGTGGCCCCACTTGTCGGGAGGGGGCGTGGGCCTACGAGGGAGTGCCCTGGCCGCATTGGGCCAGGGGCACAAGGCCCCATAGGCCCAGCCGGCCAAAACCCTAGGGGAACCTTCTAGAAGGAGGGGAAAAACTTGCCCCCCACTCCAACCCTTGGGGCCGCCGCCCTATGGCTTGGAGGAGGGGACAAGGGGGCTGGCCAGCCCCCTATATATAGAGGGCAGGGGTGCAGCCCTCCTCCCCACTCCTTCAACCCTAGCCGCCATACCTCTGCCCTCTAGATCTCTCTCTCTCCCGACTGCGCGTAGGCGAAGCCCTGCCGCAGAAACTCTCCACCTTTGCACCACACCGTCGTGTTGTAGATCCAATCTATCTCTCCACCCCACTTGCTGGACCGAGGAAGGAGGAGACGCCGAGGTGCCGTACGTGTGCATCTCTCGAAGGCATCGCCACTTGCGGTGTTGGATCGGATCGGATCGCGAGGAGGAGAAGCTAGTACGACTACATCAACCATGTTCCGTTGAACGTTCCGCTGTGCGAATCTTCAAGGGTATGAAGATCTCATCTATCCCCCCTCGTTGTCTGCATCTCCTAGATTAGATCTTGACTTTCCCGTTCGCATCCGTAGAATTTTTTTGATTTACTATGCTGCGAAACCCTTCAGTGATATCAGAGCTAGATCTATGCGTAGATGTGTTTCACGAGTAGAACGCAACATGGTTGTTGCGGGCGTTGATGTTTTCTATTGCAAGCCTCTTGTTTGTGTTCTTCTTATGACGCGGGATAGTGAGATCGAAGCGGTCCAGGCCAACTTTACGCGACGTCGTTCGCGAGACCGGCTCCGCACTTGACGTGTGGCTTGTTCCACACATGCGGCTGGTGGATGCCAGTTTCTCTCACTATAGTTGTCATGGGATTTACACCGGAGTTTGGCAACCATAATATCACCGTTGTGGCTTTCCGTAGGTAAGAATCGTTCTTAGCTTGCTACTCCCATAAGCCACGTAAAACATGCAACAACAAAGTAGAGGCGTCTAACTTGTTTTTGCAGGGAGTGTTTTTGTGATATGGTATGGCCCAAGATGTGATGTGTATGTTGTATGCAATGATCATGTTTTGTAATGTTTCACGACTTGCATGTTGATGAGTACACAACCAGCAGGAGCCATATGGTTGTCTTTATAATTGTGTATGACCTGTGTGTCAACTTATTATACGCCATGTAATAGCTTTGCTTTATCGCTAAGTAGTTAGCAATAGTTGTAGTTGCTATTCGTGGTGGAGGCAATCATGGTGGAGTGATGGATATCATGCTGGCACGCACAAGATGGAGATCATTGCGCGGAGATTGGCTATACCATGTCACATAATATTATATGCATGTGATGTTTATCCTTTTATGTATCTTATTATGCTTAGATCGCGACGGTAGCATTATAAGATGATTCCTCAGTTAAAGATCAAGATAAAACTGTGTTCTCCCCATGTATGCACCGTTGCGAAAGTTCGTCGTGTTTAAGCATCACGTGATGATCGGGTGCTATAAACTCTACGTTCACATACAACGGCTGCAAGCCAGTTTTGCACACACGGAAATACTTGGGTTTGACTTGACGAGCCTAGAATGTACAAACATGGCCTCGGAACACACAAACCGAAAGGTTAAGCATGAGTCATATGAATGATATGATCGACAGTTTCTTGTCCACCATTGAAACCACATCTCTTCTCGTGAAGATCAGATTAGGTGTGGTGAATTTGGATCATGTTCACTAAACAACTTGAGGGATGTTGTATTTAGTGGGAGTTCATCTAGTAATTTGATTAAGTTGAACTAGTTATCATGAACATAGTCTAAATTGTACTTGCAAATTTTGTAGATCAAATGGCTAAGTCCAACTTCAACTTTAACGTTTTTGATGAGAAAGAAAAGCTTAAGAACAATGGGTCTAACTTCACCAACTGGTTCCGCAATCTGAGAATCATTCTCTCTGGCGGACAAAAGGACTATGTCCTTGAGAAAGCGCTAGGTGACGCCCCTGCTGTAGATGCGCCGGCTGATGAGAAAGCTGTTTATCAGTCACGCAAGGGTGATGATGGTGTGATTAAGAGCACCATGTTGTTTGCTATGGAATCGGACCTTCAAAATCGTTTTGAGGAGTTCCCCGGGCCCTTTGAGATTCTTGAGGAACTGAAAACTATGTTTCAGACTCAGGCCCGTTCTGAGAGATATGAGATCTCTGAGAAATTATTTAACTGCAAGATGGAGGAAGGGAGTTCCGTTAGTGAGCACGCCATTAAGATGTCGGGCTACACTCAACGCCTTGAGCAACTGTACTGCAAGATTCCAGAGGAGCTCAAGATTGACAGAGTTCTGTAATCACTCCCTCCTAGCTACAAAGGTTTTGTAGTTACTCATAATCAGATTGGTTCCATTGATACGATCACTGAGCTCTTCGCTAAGCTGAAATCTGCGAAGGTGGACATCAAGAAAGATAACCATGTGTTGATGGTCAACAAGCCCCCCAACTTTAAGAAAGGTAAGGGTGCAAAGAAGTCCTTCAAGAAGGGCAGCGGCAAGCACGTTGCCCCTGCTGAGAAGAAGCTCAAGTCTGGACCTAAGCCAGACACTGAGTGCTTCTATTGCAAGGACAAGGGTCACTGGAAGCGCAACTGTCCGAAGTACTTAGCGGACAAGAAGGCTGGCACCATCAAAGGTATATTTGATATACATGTTATTGATGTTTTCCTTACTAGCCCTTGTTTTAGTGCCTAGGTATTTGATACTGGTTCAATTGCTAATATTTATAACTCGAAACAGGAGCTACGAAATAGACGGCGGCTAGCGAGGAATGAGGTGACGATGCGCGTTGGCAACGGATCAAGAGTTGATGTGATGGCCGTCGGCACGCTCTCCTTAGTTTTACCTTCGGGATTAGTTTTAAACCTCAAATAAATGTTATTATGTGCCTGCGTTGAGCATGAACATCATATCTAGATCGTGTTTATTGCAAGACGGTTATTCATTTAAATCGGAGAATAATGGTTGTTCTATTTATATGAGTAACATCTTTTATGGTCATGCACCTGCTATGAATGGTTTATTTCTTCTGAATTTTGAAAGCAATGAAACACACATCCATAACATTGAGGCTAAGAGATGCAAAGTAGATAGTGATAATTCTACTTATTTGTGGCACTGTCGTCTAGGTCATATTGGTGTAAAATGCATGAAGAAACTCCATTCTGATGGACTTTTGGAGTCTCTAGATTTTGAATCATTTGACACGTGCGAACCATGCCTCATGGGCAAGATGATCAAAACCCCGTTCTCCAGAATAATGGAGCGAGCAACAGACTTGTTGGAAATCATACATACCGATATATGCAGACCAATGAGTGTTTCGACACACGGTGGTTATCGCTATTTTCTCACTTTTACTGATGACTTAAGTAGATATGGGTATATCTATTTAATGAAACATAAATCTGAAACATTTGAAAAGTTCAAAGAATTTCAGAACGAAGTGGAAAACCATCGTAACAGGAAAATTAAATTTCTACGATCCGATCGTGGAGGTGAATATTTGAGTTATGATTTTCTCACGCATCTTAAAGCAAGCGGAATCATTTCGCAACTCACGCCACCCGGAACACCACAGCGCAATGGTGTGTCTGAACGCCGGAATCGAACTCTATTAGATATGGTGCGATCAATGATGTCTCTTATAGATTTGTCGTTATCATTTTTGGGTTATGCATTAGAAACCGCTGCATTCACTTTAAATAGGGCACCATCTAAATCCGTTGAGACGACACCGTATGAACTGTGGTTTGGTGCTAAACCTAAGTTGTCGTTTCTTAAGGTTTGGGGATGCGAAGCTTACGTCAAGAAGTTGATGCTGGACAAGCTCGAACCCATAGCGGAGAAATGCGTCTTCATAGGATACCCTAAGGAAACGATTGGGTATACCTTCTATCACAGATCCAAAGGCAAAGTGTTTGTCGCAAAGAACGGATCCTTTCTTGAGAAGGAGTTTCTCTTGAAAGAAGTGAGTGGGAGGAAAGTAGAGCTAGACGAGGTTATTGAACCTTTTCTTGAGTTGGAGAGTAGCGCAGCACCTGAAATTGTTCCAGTGCCGTATGCACCAACAATAGAGGAAGCTAATGACAAGGATCATGAAGCTTCGGACGATGCTACTACTGAACGTCGCAGGTCGACAAGGTCACGTGCCCCTCCTGAGTGGTACGACAACCCTGTCTTAACTGTCTTGTTAGTAGACAATAGTGAACCTGCGAACTATGAGGAAGCAATGATGAGCCCAGACTCTGAGAAATGGCTAGAGGCCATGAAATCCGAATTGGGATCCATGAGCGAAAACCAAGTATGGACTTTGGTGGACCCTCCTAGCGACCGAAAGGCCGTTGAGTGCAAACGGATTTTCAACAAGAAAACGGACGCGGATGGTAATGTTATTGTCTATAAAGCACGGCTTGTCGCGAAAGGTTCTCGACAAGTTCAAGGTGTTGACTACGATGAGACTTTCTCTCCCGTAGCGATGTTTAAGTCCATTCGGATTTTATTAGCAATTGCTGCGTTTCATGATTATGAAATATGGCAGATGGATTTCAAGACTGCGTTCCTCAATGGGAACATTGATGAAGAGTTGTATATGATGCAAACCGAAGGTTTTGTCGATCCTAAGGATGCTGATAAGGTGTGCAAACTTCAGCGTTCAATTTATGGACTGAAGCAAGCATCTCGGAGTTGGAACCTTCATTTTGATCAAGTGATCAAGAGCTTCGGATTTATTCCAAATTGCTACGAAGATTGTATCTACAAGAAAGTGAGTGGGAGCTCAGTGACATTTTTGGTACTATATGTGGATGACATATTGATTATCGGAAATGACATTGACATGCTTAACGATGTGAAGAGTTATTTGAACAAATGTTTTTCAATGAAAGACCTAGGGAAAGCTACTTATATATTAGGCATCAAAATCTATAGAGATAGACAAAGACGCCTAATAGCTTTAAGCCAAAGTACATACCTAGACAAAGTTCTGAAAAGGTTCAGAATGGACAAGGCAAAGAAAGGTTCAGTGCCTATGTTTTCAGGTAAGATATTGAGCAAGGCTCAGTGTCCAGCCCGTTAAACGATAGAGAAGCTATGAGCAAAGTGCCTTATGCCCCGGCCAAAGGTTCTATCATGTATGCCATGCTGTGTACTAGACCGGATGTGTCCAATGCTCTTAGTTTGACGAGCAGATACCAAAGTGATCCAGGAGTGGAACACTGGACAGCAATGAAGAACATCCTAAAGTATTTAAATAGAACTAAAGAAATGTTCTTAGTCTATGGAGGTGATGAACAGCTCGTCGTAAAAGGTTACGTGGACGCTAGTTTCGACACCGACAAGGATGATTCTAAATCTCAGACAGGATACATTTATATTTTGAATGGAGGAGCTATGAGTTGGAGAAGCTGCAAGCAAAGCGTGATCGCGGGATCTATAGTAGAAGCGGAATACATGGCTGCTGCAGAAGCGTCAAGTGAAGGAGTTTGGATCAGGAACTTCATCACTGAGCTTGGTGTGGTTCCAAGTGCCTTGGACCCACTGGAGATATTGTGTGACAACACTGGCGCCATAGCACTGGCTAAGGAACCAAGATATCATCCAAAGACCAAGCATATCAACCACAAGTTTCATATAATTCGAGATTATATAACAGATGGAGATCTGAAGATTAGCAAAGTACATACGGATCTGAATGTCGCAGATTCATTGACTAAACCTCTTTCACGAGCAAAACATGATCAGCACCTTAGTGTCATGGGTGTTAGATTGTTGCCAGATGTAAACTAGATTATTGACTCTAGTGCAAGTGGGAGACTATTAGAATTATGCCCTAGAGGCAATAATAAAGATGTTATTATTATAATTCTTGTTCATGATAAAGTTTATATTCCATGCTAGAATTGTATTAAGCGGAAACTTTGATTGTGTGGTTTATGAACAACGCTGTGTCCCTAGTATTCCTCTATGGACTAGCTCATTGATTAATGATGGTTAAGGTTTCCTAACCATAGACATGAGTTGTTGATTAATAATGATATCATATCATTGGGAGAATGATATGATGGACAGACCCAAATCAAGCAGAACAATTAGATCGTGTCATCGTGTTCATCTTTGCGAAGCTTTTTCTTATGTCAAATATTGTATTCCTTAGACCATGAGATAATGCAACTCCCTTGTATCGGAAGAAAGCTTTGAGGTCATCAAACGTCATCCTATGAGAGGGTGATCATAAAGGTGTCTCTCAGGTGATCGGAAAGTACTTTTTGGGTTGTATGTATCGAGATGGGATTTGTCCCTCCCAAGTCGGAGAGATATACTTCGGGCCCACTCGATAATCGATATCAACACCGCTTGAAAGCACGTGGTTAAGGAGTTAATCACAAAGTAATATCGGATTACGAAACGAGTAAAGTACTTGCTGTGAACGAGATTGAACTAGGTATGCCGATACCGACGATCGAATCTCGGGCAAGTAAAATATCGCGTGACGAAGGGAATATATATATGGGATTAATTGAATCCTGGCATCATGGTTCATCCGATATGACCATCGATGAGTATGTGGAAGTCAATATGGGTTTCCAGACCCCGCTGTTGATTATTGATAGAAGATCATGTCTACATATTCTCGAACCCGTAGGGTCACACACTTAACGTGCCTCGACGCTAGGATAGAATTGATAATTGGTTTATGAGTTTTTGTTCGGAGTCTCGGATGATATCCAGGACGTCACGAGAGGTTCCGGAATGGTCCGAAGAATAAGATTCATATAAGGGAAAGCATTTTTTGGATTTCAGAATTGCTTCGGATTGTTCGGTATTGTACCGGAAGCTTCTAGAACCTTCCTGAGTGGGACCAATGTGGCCCCACTTGTCGGGAGGGGGCGTGGGCCTACGAGGGAGTGCCTTGGCCGCATTGGGCCAGGGGCACAAGGCCCCATAGGCCCAGCCGGCCAAAACCCTAGGGAAACCTTCTAGAAGGAGGGGGGAAACTTGCCCCCACTCCAACCCTTGGGGCCGCCGCCCTAGGGCTTGGAGGAGGGGCCAAGGGGGCCGGCCAGCCCCCTATATATAGAGGGCAGGGGCGCAGCCCTCCTCCCCACTCCTTCAACCCTAGCCGCCATACCGCTGCCCTCTAGATCTCTCTCTCTCCCGACTGCGCGTAGGCGAAGCCCTGCCGCAAAAACTCTCCACCTTTGCACCACACCGTCGTGTTGTGGATCCAATCTATCTCTCCACCCCACTTGCTGGACCAAGGAAGGAGGAGACGTCGAGGTGCCATACGTGTGCATATCTCGGAGGCATCGCCACTTCCGGTGTTGGATCGGATCGGATCGCGAGGAGGAGAAGCTAGTACGACTACATCAACCACGTTCCGTTGAACGTTCCGCTGTGCGAATCTTCATGGGTATGAAGATCTCATCTATCCCCCCTCGTTGTTTGCATCTCCTAGATTATATCTTGGCTTTCCCGTTCGCATCCGTAGAATTTTTTTGATTTACTATGGTGCGAAACCCTTCAAGAAGGTGTACCTCAAAGCTCAACTGGTACACGGCGTCTCCCTCCCCATCTCTGACTTCTTCCTGGTTGTCCTCAAACATTACCGAGTACAACCTCAGAACCTTTCCCCCAATAGTATCCTCGCGCTTAGCAACTACGCAGCGCTTTGCGAGGGTTACCTAGGGATTAGGCCTAGGTTAGACCTGTTCATCTACTTCTTCACCGTCAAGCGGGAAGCCGGAGCGAGCAAGGACGAGCTCAGGAATTGAGGAACGATTAGTTTTAAGATCCGTCCTGGCCGGCGGTTCCCCGACATCGTCGGCCATGAGTCCTGCAAGAACTGGCAGCGGTCGTACTTCTATGGCCTAGATATTCCTCTAGTCGATCGAGAAGAAACATACCCGGACTTCGTCGACGGAGCCGCCGCCGAAGCCCCAACATAGAGGTCCCAAGCCACCCTTCCCTCCGACAACGATGCTTCCCGCGCCATAAGGCGGATAGAATGGTTCGTACAGATAGGTTTGACCGGGTTGGACCTAGCCATGTGCTAGTTCGTCAGGCGGATCCAGCCTCTGTAGCATCGCTCGAAGCTGATGCATGAATATACCAAGGAGAGGAAGGATAGCCTCCGCATCTCTGAGGAAAACTTTTCGAGTGACTCCGTCAAGCTCCGCCTCAAGGACATCATCAAGGTGAAGGACAGGAAGCATGGCTTCACCATCACCTACGATATGTTCGAGGAGGGCAAGTGCCCAGAGGTACCTGTTTATTTTCCGTGTATGACATATACTCCAGTTCTTCCGTCTAGCCGTTATCATCTCATCTAACACTTTGGGATTTCACTTAACAACTCAAAAGTCTAGAGGAGGATAGCATGGTTGTCAAAATCTATGACCCCAAGATGAAGGAAGTCACCGTCGTGTCCGACGACGATGTCCCGCTGGCGCGAAAGCGGAAGAGCTCCACCTCTGATGCTGCCGACGGAGGCAAGAAGAAGAAGATGGAGGGTGGAGCCTCAAAAAAGACTATCGTCGCCCTGGAGGCGGAGAAGAGAAATATTACCGGGATCCCTTTTACCAAAGCACCCACTGTTGTGTAAGTCTCTCATCCTCCGACATTGTCCATTGCTCATCTTATTCCTGTACTTATACTTTTGTATGTTTCAGAAAAAAGGCCAGTTTAAGTTTGAAGAAGACCTCCAAAACATCGGGGGCTTCTAAAAACATTAGAGACATGCTGCATCGTGACATGTCTCACCAAGCATCTCCCGCCATCGCCCCTGTCACTCCCAGCGTCCAGCCTACACCTGCTCCGACAAGCTCTCCGGCTAAGGATGCATCTGTCCCTTCCGCCATGGAAGTGGACTCAGTTGCCTCCGCGGATCTCGTTGTTGCCGATGAACATGCGACGCAAGAAAGCACCACAACCAAAATGGCTAAAGCTCCGGCTAAGGATGCCATTGGTAGCGGCAAGGCGATGGTGGGCGGAACGTCTATCGAAGGCGGCGCTTCTGCACCCAGGACAACCACAGAGCTCCCGAAGATAGTCTACCCCACGCTCATGCCGAGTAGCTCAACTCTGGCTCCTGGTGCGGCTGCAACATCTTCGACCTGTGGTCTTGAGGAGCTTCTCCGTCAAGCAGATATCTTGTGAGGAAATAGCCTTTCCTTCAGCAAGTTGTTTGCTGAGAGCGCTACCAACCTCAAGATCATCGCTCTAGTAAGTTTTATTTACCTTTTGCATTTCATATGAGTATCCCACTGTAGCCCCCGAGGATTTAGACGGAAAACCATAGGTCTTTACATCTAAATGCTCTAAGAGTGACTAAGCTAGAAAACTTCGCACTGTAGCCCCCAAGTATTTAGTTTGAATGAATTATTCCAACTAGATACTTTTAGAGTAGCATACACAGTGTTTGTAAACTTCATTACTATAGCCCCCAAGCCTCTAGTTGAAAACTGAATTAGTTCCGACTAGATGATTAAAAAAGACTAAGCATATTTGCTGAATTAAAAACTCGTACTGTAGCCCCCAAGCGTCTAGTTGAAAACTGAATTAGTTCCGACTAGATGCTTAAAGAAAGACTAAGCATATTTATCGAGTTAAAAACTCTCCATGTAGACCCCAAGCCTCTAGGTGGATAGTTATCCGGCTAGATGCTCTAAGAAACTAATTGATTCTTATCTTCTATCCACGGAATGAGAATGCGCGGAGAGGCATCGCCAACGAGAAGTTCCACAAGATGTGCGCTGAGCTGGAAGCCGAAAAGGGTAAAGCTGCCTTCTTAAAGCATACGGAGATCAACCGTTTTCGTACTCCGCCTTGGTCTTGTGTCGTCACTCTCCGACTACTTACTGCCTTCTTAAAGCATCCTTGTCGTAGGCGGCAACTATTGGTGCATCGTGAAGGATGTCGGAAGGCAGGATGGCTTCTGCTCCATATACCATGAAGTAAGGGGTGTAGCTGGTGGATCTATTGGGTGTAGTTCATAAAATCCACAACACAGATGGTAGTTCCTCCGCCCAAGATCCAGCTGCTCTATGCAGTAGTGCCTCAAGACATGGCTTGATTCCTAGCAGAATTAATCCATTGGCTCGCTCGACTTGCCCCATTGGATTGTGGGTGTGCCACAGACGCTAGGTCAAGTGGATGCCCTTGTCCCAACAATAAGCTTCCACTTATCTGAGTGATAAGTTGCTGCCATTGTCGGTGATGATGCTATGTGGGAGACCAAATCTCACCACTAGATCCCGGACAAACCTAAGGGCAGTTGCCCCATCAAGCTTTCTAATGGGTTTAGCTTCTATCCATTTGGTGAATTTGTCAACTGCTACTAGCAGATGCGTAAACCCACATGGTGTCATCTGTAATGGACCAACCATGTCTAGCCCCCAGACTGCAAACGGCTAAGTTATTGGTATTGTTTGCAATTTTTCAGCTGGAACATGGGGTTTTCGGGCATAATACTAGCATCCCATGCATGTCTCAACCAGCTTGTCGGCGTTCGCCTTCACAGTCAGCCAGTAGAATCCTTGCCGGAAAGCTTTGGAGACCAACAATCGAGGAGCGGCGTGATGCCCGCAATCTCCGAGATGGATCTCACGTAGGATTTCAATACCTTCTTGCTGGGAAACACACTTAAGGTATACACCAGTGGTGTTTCTTTTGTAGAGTTGTCCATTGATTATGGTATAGCCCTTTGCTCGACGTACCATCTGTCGTCTTTCGACTTCGTCGTCAGGCAAGGTTTCGTGTACGAGATATTCCATGAACAGTTGTGTCCAAGACGGAGGGACCTTTGTCACTGTGTGAACGAAAGAGTCAACTCTATCCGGGTTGTTGATGTCCGCTCCCTTCATGGATGGTGTCCATAGATGCTCCAGGAAAACGCCAGGAGGAATTCGTTTGCGCCCTGATCCAAGCTTAGATAGTAGATCAACCGCCTCATTTTGCTCCCTAGGTACATACTTGACTTCGTAGCCCAAGAAGCTCTTCACTATCTCGTCCACTTCGTCGCGATATGACTCCATCATAGAGTTCCGCGCGTTCCAGGTGCCAGCCACCTGCTGGGAAACCAAGTCGGAATCTCCACAGAAAACTATACGCTTGATGCCAATATCCTTGGCTATGCGTAGTCCGTGAATGAGTGCTTCATACTCCGCCATGTTGTTCGTAGCCTCGAAGTGGATCTGCAGAACGTAGTGTAGCTTTTCCCTAGTTGGTGACTGTAACAGTACACCAGCCCTCGAGCCATTGAGTAGCTTTGATCCGTCAAAGTGCATCACCCAGTATTTTGGCTCCGGCATTGGGGTAGCATCTGGCATCTCTGTCCAATCTGCAATAAAATCCGCCAAGGCTTGTGACTTGATAGCGTCGCGTCTCTTGTAGGTGATCTCGAAGGCGACAAGCTCAATGCCCCACTTCACGGCCCTTCCTGTAGCGTCGCTGTTGTTGATGATGTTGGACAGTGGAGCCTTACTCACAACTATGATAGGGTGCTCCTGGAAAGTAGTGCCTTAGCTTCCGAGAAGCAAGGAACACTCCATAAGCTATCTTCTGGTAGTGCAGGTAACGCTGCTTACACTCCGTCAAGACCTCGCTTACATAGTAAACTGGTCGCTGAACTCCGTACTTATAGCCTGGTTCTTTTCGTTCTACCACAACGACGATGCTGATTACCCGGTAGGTGGCCGCCATGTAAATTAACATAGACTCCATAGGCTCGGGTGCTGCAAGGATAGGCGTCGAGGATAGTATCTCCTTTAGCTGCTTCAATGCTGCATCTTCCTCGTCCGTCCATGTAAATTTGTTTGCCTTCTTCAGCAACTTGTACAGTGGCAGAGCCTTCTCTCCAAGTTGGCTGACGAACCGACTACCGCTGCAACGCAACCTGTTAGTCATTGTATGTCCTTCAGACATGTCGGACGGTTTATGTTTAGGATGGCCTTGATTTTCTCCGGGTTCACCTCGATTCCGTGCTAGGAAACGATGAAGCCCAACAATTTGCCGGTTGGAACCCCGAAGATGCACTTCTTAGGGTTAAGCATCATGTTGTATTTTCGGAGATTATCAAAGGCTTCTTTTAAGTCGGAGATTAAGTCGTTTGACTTTTTAGACATCACCGCTATATCGTCCACATAGGTGTGAACGTTCCGACCAATTTGATCGTGTAAGCAACGCTGCATTGTCCGTTAGTAGGTAGCACCTGCATTTTTTAACCTAAAGGGCACCGTGACATAGCAAAACGTGTCGTAAGGTGTGGTGAACGAAGTTGCCAATTGGTCCGACTTCCTCATCTTAATTTGGTGGTATCCTGAGTATGCATCGAGAAAACACAAAAGCTCCGAGCCATCTGTCGAGTCAATGACTTGGTCAATGCGAGGCAAAGCAAACAGATCTTTGGGACACGCTTTGTTCAAGCCGGTGTAATCAACACACATTCTTAATTTTTTGGTTCCCTTTTTGGGGACAAGTACAGGATTGGCCACCCATCGGGTGTGAAGGACTTCTCGGATAAAACTAGCCTTAAGTAACCTAGCTATCTCCTTGCCTATGGCGCGTATCTTCTCGTCTCCGAAGCGTCGTAAAGGTTATTTCACCGGTTTGCATTTTGGATCAATATTCAAGTTGTGCTCGGCAAGTTCCCTAGGTACACCTTTCATGTCGGCAGGTTGCCAGGCAAAGATGTCCCTATTCTCACGGAGGAACTCGATGAGCGCGCTTTCCTATTTGGGATCCAGGTTCGTCCCAATGGCGGTGATCTTGGAGGCATCGCCTACCACAAGTTCCACCAGCTAGTTTCGATGGCGGCCTTGAAAGCTGGGCGGAGTCAGAAATCTGCTTCTTCGACGCCGGCATCTCCGAGGCATCGACCTTGCTCTGGATCTCCTTGAATTCTTTGCTGTAGAGGACAGCTTCTGCAAAGGCTGCTTCTCCAATCTAGCAGTCTCTTTGCCTTGGTAAAGCTTCCGGATACGATGATGACACCGTTTGGTCTGGGTATCTTGAGCTTGTTGTAGACGAAGCATGGCTTGGCCATGAAGGCGTGGAAGATGCCGCGGCCGAATATGACGTGGTACACGCTCTTGAAGGGGACCACCTCAAAGGTCATGCGTTCTTGGCGGTAATTATTGACATCGCCAAAAGCGACCTGAAGTGTGATGCACCCAAGGGACCAAGCCTCCCGACTAGGAACTACGCCGTGGAAGATGGTGCTGGTCCGCCTTAGGTTAGGCTCTGTCAAGTTCATCTTGTGCAGTGTATCCAGGTACATGATGTTGATGCTTCTTCCACTATCCATCATACATTTGTTGAACTCATTGCCGTCAATCAGGGGGTTGATGACCATGGCGTAATGGTTCTCCGTAGGGATGAGGTCTGGGTGATCCTTCCTGTCCCAAGTAATTGGAATCTTCGACCAGCGCAGGTACTGGGAACTAGGAGTAGAGTGGCCATCAGTATCCTCATGGAGGTCTTCTGTTGTCGGACGGTGGGGGTGCCACGAAAAGTGTGGAAAACGGCCGCCTTCTTTTCGAAGGGGTTCTTGCCCTTGACATTGCTCTTGGCGGCGTGATTGGGGTTAATATCCTCATCCATGTCACTTGAATCCTTGGACCCCTCTTCCTTCTTCTTTCCCTTGCCCTTGTCTCGCGGTCTGTTCTTCCGACTTCGCTTGTAGCCGGACTCCGGGTCCTCCTTGAGATCGTTGATGAACTTGCAATGGCGATTGGTGTGAGTGGCCTTGCCATTGGCGTCGAGGTGTACAAGGCATGGCATATCACGGTACTCCTCGTATGTTTGGGGAACGCGGAGCGCTGCCGAGGTAGTTTCACTTCCTCGCTGTTGCCCACGACCAGCCCCCCGTCCTCGGCCATGCTGTCCGCCATCACCTCGTCCTGCAAATGTCATGGCGACCATGTCGGAGGTTTGCTTTTCTTCTAGCTGGCTCTTCCGCTTGGTGATGTTGTTCCTCCTAGCGTGGGTTGGAATGGCCGTTGCTGGCAGGGAGCCACGAGCATCATCGTCGGCAGATGCGAACTCACTAGCTAGCTGGATCATCTGGTTGAGATCTAGCCGGTGATTGTCCTGCAAGCGCTTCAACTTATGTCGGAGCAACGTACCTTTCTCCAACCCATCGATGAAAGCGTCCATGGAGGTCTGGGCGTGCACTCCTGCGCGGGAATTCTTCATATCCAGCCAACAAGAGAGGTAGGCGTGAGATGACACGTCTTTCTCCTGCACGCACCACTGTATATCGCCAACAGTACAGGGACGCTTATACGTACCCTCGAAGTTCTTGGTGGACGCTTCTTGCATGTCCAGCCAATTGCAGATGGATTTCTCCGGCAAGTCATCAATCCATTGTCGGGCCGTCCCCGCCAGCATCAGGGAGAGGTACTTGATGGAGACGTTGGGGTTACCCCTGGCGATCTCCACCACGTTTTCATAGTCCTGCAACCACGTAGCTGGTTTGGCGGTGCCGTCATAGGGATTGATGGTTTTATCAATCCGGAAACCCTTGGGGTAAGTTGTGGTCCGTATTACAGGTCCAAAGCAACATGGTCCCAAGTATTGTCCTTCCCGGTCCTCGTGAATCTTGTCCAAGCGTGAACGTGCATCATATGGCTCCGGGCTTGCTCTTTTCTTCTTGTCGCCAGGGGAAGGGCCGCGTGAACGACGTAGGCCTCCTCCGCCATGGTGGCTGCTAGGGGGCGACGGAGGCGGAGGTGGCGGTGGGTTAGCCTTCTTGCCGTTACCCTCCTGTGATGCCTCATGCTTGTCGCGGTTGCTTGTCGGACGTGGAGGGTCATGACACGACCTGCTCTTGTGTCCTTAGTTGCACTCTCCGTCATGACGGGTCTGCTCCATGTTGTCGCGGATGACGATACCGCTCTGCCTTGGCGGAGGCATATCCGTACGACGGTGAGCCTTGGGGTCTTCGCGATGTCGGGGAGAGCGGGGCGATGGAGATGGGCGACGAGGTTGAGCCTTTCCCCCATGGTCGAAGGAAATGGGGATAGTGTCCTTCCTGTTGCGTGCATCCCTCCGTCTTCGTTCTGATGAACCCGTCTGGGACCCGACATCATGAGGAGATCTGTCCCTTGGCGGCTTCGGCTGGCTAGACTAGCAAAACGCTGGGTCAGAATCAAGCCTCTGAGAGGTGGCCTTTTCCTGCTGTTTCACCGCCTTGGCCACAAGGTCGTAGACCTGGTTTACAGCCGCGGGTGATCTATCCTGCTCCAGAAGAGTCTTGGAGATGGCGAGGTTGAGAAGAGGGGTGGGCATCACCTGCCTGCCTTCACTGCCAATGTATGGCTTGGCTTGTGCCGTCTTTGAGGGAGCCCATCCTAGGTTTCACCGTACACCAGGATTGTTGATGACGCGAGCCGGAGCTTTCTTAGCCTTCTGCTGCTTGAGCAGAGTCTTGTACTCGGCCTCCATTGCTCTAGCTTTCTCTATTGACTTTTGCGCGTTGGCCAGATCTCGATCTAGTTGTGCGCCTTGCTCCGCGATGGCATGTGCCTCCTCCAGCAGATGCTGGCGCTTCTCGTCAAGTTGGACTATGTTCCGTATATGGTCTACGGTCATGGGCTCGACGAGCAAATTGCCGTACATCACTCTATCAGCCGGAGTCATTTGGGTAGCAGCAGACGTAGATGCCGGAGGCGGCAGGTTTGTGGTGTTGTTGTTGCTCGGACCGGTGCCGAGTTCCTGCGACTGTTGTACTAGGTTAGGCGGAGGGGGCATGACCTTTGCACGATCGTTGTCGGCAGCAAGAAGTGGTCACTTCCCTTTGTCCAGTGCTTTAGGCGGAGCTCGTCCGGGTTGATCTTCATCCATCGCGGTCCCAATGGGGACGAACACCTCTCGGGACGTGGTGGTGTTGTTGTCCTGCTCGTCGCTCTTGTAATCCTCCTCCATCTCCTACATGGCAGAGTCTAGCTCCTCCGGGCTGAAGTCTATCTCCTCCGAGTCAGCGCTGATGCCGGTGTAGAGCGCGTCAAGCACGGAGTCGGAGGGTGTCGGGGCTTCCTCGATGATGGGTGGTGGAGGTGCAACAGCGGCGACGATGACTGGAGGTGATGGTGCAGCTGCGACGATGACGACCGGAGGCGGCGGTGGTGATGGCTGAGGCGGAGGGGCTCCATCAAGGAGCGCAAGAGCTGTCTGAGGTCCCTCCTCAGCCTCCGCGTAGTTGTTGACGGTGTTCACCATGCTTTCAAAAGTGAGGCGTCCTGAAGCCTGCTGCCGCCTTAGCGTATGCCGGAGAAGCATACCTTGGTTCAGTCCTTCCACAAAGTGATACATGGCATCATCATTGGGGTAATATGCCAGATCGGCTCGTATATGGAGCCACCTGGCAAGGTAATCGCGGGGGTTTTCACCCTCTCTCTGAATGCAACGCGCCAGATCAAAGATGGTCACCACTCCGACGAACTTGGATCTCTGCTTTCCAGACGCACGGGCGAAGCCGGCGTACTTGCAGCGATCTTGCACCGTTATATCCTGCACAGGGGCGGTTTGGGTGGGCCTTGAATTTTTCTGATCTTTGTCGGCAAACTCCAAAGAGAGATCCGAAATTGATCCTTCCGCGAACGTATCCTACCCGTAGGCGGTCCGTGCGGGTCTTGATGTTCCTCCGACTCCCAAGGAACTAGTGCTCGAGTCGGTTTCGCCGATGAAGAGGTGGATATCTCCGATGGGGACGATCGAGCATCTGGTAGGGTTCGTCTTCGCCGGGATCCAGAACTCGTCAGGAGGGACGATCGGAACGTTGCCGGAGAAGAGAACGCGGCCGATGGCTACGGTTTCACCGATTCCCATGAAGATCTTGGACCTCTATCGTTGTAGAGCCTGAAGCGCCTCTTGCCCCCACGGTGGGCGCCAACTGTCGTGGTATTGCCGACGAGTACGCCATGAAGGTTTCCTCACCGTGCGTGTTTAGAGATGTGGGGTAAGACGGACGGTTGACGGGTACGAGGTAATACAGCTTACCCAGGTTCAGATCCCACAACAGTGGCGGAATCCTACTCCTGCTATAAATTACTATAATGGCAATACGCCGAGTTACAGGGATCAGTTCGCTGTGCGAGGTATGAGTTGAGTTATCTACGTTATCGTGCCCTAAAGTCTCCCATAGGTCCGGCTTATATAGTCGCCAGATCCTAGGGTTACAGGGAAAGTCCTAGCCAGACAGGTTATAGAGTCCTACACAGTATACAATTAGTCTAACGTGTCTTGCACTCCAAGGCTCCGGGTACGTCGATGACTCCTCCGTAGTCTTCCTTTATCCAGCATGGGCCTTCCTTCTGGATCCATCTAACTGGGCCGCCCAGCAGGCCATGGTCCATGCTACCAACCGTGGGTCACCCGGGTTATCCGGATAGGAGACATGCTATGAGGATACCTATATAGCATATCCCCAACAACGATAAAGCTCTGACAGAAGCTGATACAACCAAACCGTTTTAGCCACGGCATGATCTACTACACGGTATTCAGCCTCAGCAGAAGAGTCGGAAACTGTGAGCTAACGTTTACACAACAAGAAATCAAATTGTTTCCCGAGAACACACAATATCTTGATGTCGATCAACATCAAAGTATGTTGTCAAAGGAGTGGAAGAGTTGATATGGGTACCATGATCTAGAGATCATTTGAGATACCTGAGAATGCGATTAATGTGATTCAAGTGAGAAATACGAGGATCATGCATAAATACACAAGCTTCCTAAACAAAGTAGGAAATGTCAGGGCGATTGATTGTACAGCACACCTGTGATGTTGCTATATAGTGACATCGAGAAATTTTGAACCAACGTCGACAGGGGAACGAGAAGGCTAGCAGTCAACAATTCCAACACCAGAAAGAATATTAAGCATGTACTGGTGTTGAGAGAGGAAGAGACCAGTGGAATCACGAGTAATTGCAATGCCTAAGAAGTGATGAAGATGACTGAGATCAGTCATGGAAAACTCAGACTGAAGAAGAGAAATAATATGAGCAAAGACCGAAGAGAAAGAGGCAGTGAGGATAATGTCATCAAAATAGAGAAGTTAATAGGTTGTTTGTGTATTAGAGTGATAAATAAAGGGAGCGATAGACTAAAGGTAGGTGTCCAAATGTTGGAACCACATAAGATGCTTGTTTGAGACCTTAAAAGGATTTTTGAAGGAGTCATATATGATTCGAAAAGGAAGGATATCTGAATTCAAGAGGTTGCTGGCAATATACCATTTCATTGAGGGTGCCATGAAGAAGCGTGTTTTGAACATCGAGCTGATGAATAGGCCAGTCGGAGGAGACGTCAAGACTAAGAACAATATGAATGGTGCTTGGTTTGAAGACAGTAGAGAATTTCTTGTCACAGTTAATGCCATGGAGTTGGAGGTGGACGTTTGTGCCGCGATAGCGGCTTTTTGGGCAAAGTAGCCGGGAGGCGGCGGAGACATGGGTAGAGAGCCTATGCCCTAGAAAGAAAAGTCTGATACCATGTAAGTTTGAGATAAATTATGTATTGATCGATACAATATTACAACTTATATAGTACAAGGGGGAGTCCAATTGTAACAAAATGGTATGTAGAACTACCAAGCCAAATGGTATCCTAGAACTACCAAGGGATGCACTAGTAGCATCTTGTGTTAGTGTGGTAGCAATCCATTGACATGATCCTCTGTGACTGATTAATATGCTAACATTAAACAATCAGCCTAAGCGCCTCTTCTCTACGCGACCACCCTACGCGCTGATGAAACTACATGGTAAAGAAATGTCTGATTGACATTTGAGACTGGTCCAGCAGACTTTACCACTTACGTGCTCTCCGTCGCCCAGTCATTCTTAAATCAGCCTAGCGAATTGAATTGGTCGTGCAACTTGTCCCTTTTTTTAATCCCGTGACTTTAGGTTGTACCAGCTTCTTTATTCAACAGACTGGTTTAGACAAAGATCAAGTCTCTGGCTTTATTTAGAGTGAACGTCGTCGTTCCTGACTCTTCTTTGCACTTAGATTAACAAACTTTATATATGCGCGACCTGCACGACTGATTCGCCCAAACAAGCACCAGCTCTCGAGTTGGCACTTGGTTATCACGCTGGCCGCGTGCAGAAAATAGCACGATAATTGACGTGCAACCTAATCCTCATGACAAGTGTATTTTTCCTTCATTAATTTTTCTTGAAACTATTGAACTAAGGCAAACCAATAAATCCTAAATACTCCCTCTGTTTTAAAATAATACTCCCCCGTTCTAAAAAAGAATGTCATAGTTAAATTCGAATGTATCTACTCACTATTTAGTACAAGATACATCTAAATTTAGATAAACTTACGACGTACTTTTCATGGTGGAAGGAGTATAAGGTACTTTAGACTTTTTTAAACTACTGTATCTAGACATCTTTTAGTGTATAGGTTCGGAGCCAAATTAATGAACCTACACACTAAAGTCATCTAAATACATGTGTTTAGAGACAGGTTAAATATCTTATACTCCTTCCGTCGAAAAGGATGTCGTGAGTTTTGTTAAACTCGCATGTATCTAAACAAGTTATAGTGCATAAATAAATACGAATTTAAACAAATTTGTGACATTATTTTTAGGACGAGGGAGTATTTAGAACGGAGGTTGGCTCACCCATGCATGGCAAGCGGTGTATCTACCAAGTACAGTGCGAACAACTCCGTGGCTGCTCCAACTGAGCCCAACGCCGTCACTGCCAAAACCTCTCGAAGACTATTTCATAAAGCATATGGCCTTGAAAGCTTTCAGTTCAGACCTCTGTTCTTAGCCACCTGCCCTCAAGCCAGAGATCCTTGAAAAATAATTCATCCTAACTAAGTGCAACTTTCGTAGTGTGAAAAAAAAGTTAAAACTCGCATAGAGTCCGTATGCAGTCATTATATTTGCCATACGTAAGCTCTGCCCATTGTTGCCCAGGCTTACGCAACGACCAAAAACTATCTTAGTCATTGACCCAATAAGCTAGTGACAGAGGTGACTTTGTTGAGAAAGCATTTTTTTTTTCCAAAATCAAATCTGGAAATCTGCATACAGATATATTATGAGATGGGGCATGGATATTATCCCATTTTTTTCCCGAAAAGGGGAGCATGGATATTATTAGAATGGATATGTGAATTTTGGGGAAACACCAGAAAGTCATATTTGTTATCTCTATTTCTCAAGCAAAATGACAGGCACATACTTTATGTTATGATGATGTAGCCCTGTGAATTTTTCTCCATAAGTTTTCAGGACTCTCAGGATAGGTCATATTCAACCGGGAGCAGTTGCTCCTGTGATCAGACCAGAACTCGTTCTTATATCATCTCAGTCAGTCTAGCGGTAGTTTGTTTGATAAAGTTCTTTAACCTAGCAACGCGGTCTGGTCAGGGAACAGAATCAACGTGTCTAAACGCACAGGTTCGTGAGTTCAGACTTCGTTATCACGCTGACGCGCAATCGCAAAGATTGTCAAAACCTCAATGCAAGTTGCATTTGTTTGACAGGCTACCCACTGATGGACAAAACACATTCGATTTCTTTATAGTATCTGTTAATAATGGTATGCTGATCGAGCCCAGGTCAATTAAATACTAAACCCTGGTAGTAGTTGTTTTCCTCTTCTATATAACTGCACAAATCACTCGAGCAGATATGATGTTTCTTGCTTGCAAACTTTGCAAGAACCAAACAGAACAGAACCATGGTGATCAACTTCAGTAGCTCGGCAACTACAACAAAACTGGCATGGATCTTGGCGCTGCAGCTCAACCTGTTCATGATGATTCAAGTCCACGGTCAATCTGGTAATCCAAGCCATATCCTCCTAGCTTTTTTCCCTTTATAAGTCTTGCAACTCTTTAAGCTCTGCTCCATCTGCAAGCACAGTTCTGTTTCCTTCAGCGTAAAACTAAAGAAATCTCACTTTACTGAAATCTTAGAAATCAACAAATTATTAGCTACGGCATGTCTAGTCGCATATGACATGATCATTGGTTAGATTATATATATTTAAGTTGAAACACATGAAACTGATACACACTCTCCATTATGCAGGGTTCATAAACATCGATTGTGGATGGAAAAACAGTAGTGCCTACCTCGACAACGCCTTAAACATGCAGTACAGTTTTGATGGTGGATTTGTCGAGGGCGGTCTGAACCACGAGATTTCACCAGAGTTCATGGTTGGTGCAGCCAATGACCAGCAAAAAACCCTGAGGAGCTTCCCTGACGGCTCAAGGAATTGCTATACACTGCCATCCAACAGCAATACCAAGTATCTACTGAGGGCCATGTTTACTTACGGAAACTATGATAGGTTGAACAAGACTGGGGACGGGTCGCTGTTTCTGTTTGGACTCCATATCGGCGTCAATTTCTGGGAGGCGGTGAACTTGTCAAATTCGGATCCAACAACCACGGTATTTAAGGAGGTGCTCACTGTTGCTTCAAGCAACTCTCTGTCCGTCTGCCTGATAAACTTCGGTTCAGGGATTCCCTTCATATCTTCTTTGGAGCTGAGGCCACTACAAGATACGATGTACCCTTTTGTCAATACTTCTGTGTCAGTCAGCTACTTTCAACGGTACAGATTCGGCAACATCCCCGACCCTATCACAAGGTGAGACGAGGCTGCCATCTACTAGTTTTCCATTACGAGTATATCTTAACTATGCATGTCAGTGGCTCTAAATAGTTAGTTAACCACGTTTAGAGTGTTTGCTCCTTTGTTTTCTGATGAATCCTGCAATTGCCTTTAACAAAAATTAATAGTGAATATCAAGGCCATAAGAAGTGGGGATTGCTATACCTATAGCAAGTTCAAGTATCCAAAATGTTGCTATTTACCTGTTTTCCCTTTTCTTTCTGTGCAACGAAGATATCCAGTGGATGATTATGACCGTGTCTGGGCGAGCTGGGCCTTCACGTCCTACCCGTTTATCAACCTGAACACCACAAATAATGTGGGGAGCCTCCCTGGCAACGACTTCAACGTGCCGTCAGCCATCTTGCAGCATGCCTCGACCGTAGACGCAAACTACTCCCGCTTTAGCATCAACGTTGCATCAGATTACAATAGAGATGCTATGAGCCTACAGCTTCTCCCGATCTTTCACTTCACCGAGATCAACGGGAGCAACCCAAACAGGAGGTTTGACATCAACAGCGCCGGTGAAGGGCTGTTCCCAGGCTTTTCCCCATCACGATTACGGGTGGACAGCATGTACAAGAGCGGGCAGTTCCTGCAGAAGGGTGACGCACTCTTCACCTTAAGCAAGACGTCCAGCTCGAGTCTTCCACCGCTCATCAACGCATTGGAGGTGTACTCGCTTGTTCGGATGGAGACTCTCACCACTGATTCCGACGATGGTAAGATTAATGTATATGCTGCATGTGCATTACACATTTGACATGTATGTAGCAGGCTAGCAGCAGATGCACATAATCTTCATGTAGTTGACAATGCTAATGACCGAGGGCTCACTCTAGAGCCTTGAAGATTCCGACTCCAATTGATAGGATTCAATCTAAAAAAAAATTGAGTATTAGGATTCAAGTTTATAAACCAACTGATTCAGTTGCAGTGGCGGAGCTGCATGCATCCAGGGGGGTGTGCACGTGCACCAGGGTAAATGAATATTTCACCTTGCAATCAGCTCCAAAACTAGAGTGTGCACCCCTGTAATACATGATTAGTGCACCCTGGTGAGCCAAATCAGCACATATTACTAGGTTGCGCACCCTGATTGAGTTTGGTCTAGCTCCGCCAGTGTTCAGTTGGACACTAAACTCCAGAATAAACCATTTTCTAAAGGTCAACTAGTGCCAATGTGCCATGGGAAGACCATAGTGGATAAATGATTCACTACCTCCGAAGTTAGTTCAAAACTGCGACACTTATTTAGGATCGGAGGGAGTAGTATAATTTAATTAGTTCTATGATTTGATAATACTCGCTTCTTAGCTCTTATAAGCTAATCTTATACAGCTATTTTATGGGGTCCATATTTGTTTTCCTTGTCTTTTGCTGTTGTAGCAAAGTACATGAAAGAAGTCAAGACACACTACAATTTGGCACGAACAAGCTGGAATGGAGATCCATGCTCCCCAAGAGAGTATTCCTGGGAAGGTTTGACTTGCGACTACTCTAAGACCAACCAGAATCCGAGGATTGTCACGATGTAAGAACATAACCAGGACTGATATCATATACATTTAAAATCTAAGCATCGCAGCTCAACCTTTTGCACCTTTGAAGTGCATTGCATTGCATCACCCCAAGCAATTTAATGCTCCACAGAACTTCACTTTTCGTTGGCATGTTGCTCCAGATATGTTCTTGTTTTTTCATACATATATCACTCTGCAGAAACTCAGACCCATGTCTTACTAGCTAATAAGATCTTAAAAATACATGTAGTTTAGTTGAAACCTTGAAAGCAGATGTAACTTAGTATAAAACTGAACCACCGATAGATATTCACATAATCTTGAAAATACCGGTATGTTTTTGGCGAGGAATATACGTTAACTTGATGCTATCACTTAATTCAACTTACCAGAATTAACATGGGTTTTTTTTCTTGCAGAAATCTGTCTAGCAGTGGACTGGGTGGTGGATTTGCCATATCATTCATGAACATGACATCACTAGAAAACTTGTAAGTGATGCCTACCACATAATATTGATAGTCCAACGAGAATATGTTGACATCTTTCGTGATTATAAGCATTAAATCTATATAGGGATTTATCACACAACAATCTGACGGGGGCTATTCCAGACTATCAACTAAAGTCACTTAAAGTTCTGTAAGTCTCTGCTGATTACATCTGTGGCTGATGGTATAAATAGATGAATGGTTCTAACTATTATTTTTCAGTGACTTGTCAAATAACAAGCTAGATGGCCCAATCCATGATTCTATTCTTCAACGAGTTCAGGCTGGTCTACTCGACTTAAGGTTTGGCATGCTTCGTTGCACAATTCCTTACTGAATTATTTATAATCACACTAAACAACTTCACATTAAAGGAATTAGGTTCAATCTAAGGTTGGTTATTATAGAAACAATTCTAGGTTTAGCAACAACCTTTGCACATTACTGCAAGTGAATTGGTTAAAACACATCTGAGTTTGCCTTTCTCTGGCCACTGTTTAGTAAATATAGTACTAGTGGCATGCCACATTTTTCTAGGCACCATGCTGCAGCAGCCCCACTTTTCATATATACATTAACTCCTGGCAAGTTTCACTGAGTTGTGGTGGCCAATTTAGGTGCCACAAAATGTGTATCAAGACCCATTTCGCGTGCATTTTTCGATACAAACATGCCTTTAATTACATGTACTACTAGCATCTAGTACTATAAAGCTTTATCATCTAGGGCTTTAAAATGGGAGGAAGGTAAGAACCTGCACATGTGATTTAGAAACCATGTATTTTGTTCATTTGAAGAGTATAATTCTTTACAGAACCATTAGCCGGTTAGTCATGTTAGAAAATAGAGTCATGCTATAATCATAACTTTGGAGAGCAGCTTCGATCTTTTTTAGCTGATTTTTTTACCTGTGTTGTTTAATTGTGTCACTAGATTACAAGGCAATCCTGTATGCTCAAACAGCAAAGATGCGTACTGCTCCGTTAAGAAGAGGAACAGCACACCTACCTTGCTCATCGCAGTGGTAGTTCCTTTGGTACTGATATCTCTCTTAGTAGGGATGTGCATACTCTGGAAGTTCTACTGGAAAGGTAAAACAAAAAATATACACTTTAAATTTCTTTCCAACAATGCAAGGGTGGTTGAAATTAGACAGCAATTTCAGACCAAAACTTTCATATAAAACACAACTTCACGACTCTGCAGGGAAATCAGGAGACCGTGAGGACTATGCTATGTATGAAGAGGAAACACCCCTAAATGTTGACATCAGACGGTTCACGTATGCAGAGCTGAAGCACATAACAAACGACTTCAAAACAATCGTTGGAAAAGGAGGTTTCGGTACTGTTTATTATGGCACGCTAGAAAATGGTGACGAAGTAGCTGTTAAGGTGCTTATGGAGTCGTCAATAGCAGAGTCAAAAGACTTCCTCCCTGAGGTATAACAGAAATCAACTAGGCCAAATCATTGCTTCTTCAATAGAAAGTGAACTATAAGTCTGCAAGATATATAAACCCGTTACACGAGCCCATGTTCAATAAATGCAATCGGCTTCAGCTCTGGTATGTTTGGTAATTACATGTGTTGCTGCAGGTACAAACCTTGTCCAAAGTTCATCACAAGAATCTTGTGGCTTTGAAAGGATATTGCCAAAACAAGAAATGTCTCGCACTTGTTTATGACTTCATGTCCAGAGGAAATCTTCAACAGCTTATACGAGGAGGTTTATCTCTTAATTTTTAGTCTTTTCTAAACGTTTCTATCAAGCATAGTTGACATAGGCCAAATTGCAGTTTGCTATGCACACTAAGTTGTATTTAAATTTTTACAGAGAATGATTGGACTTTAGTTAATTAAAGTTGAATTCTCAATCAAATCCAAAATCATTACGATATAATGCAAGTTGACCAATTCAGGGTTTTACTTTCTGCAAAATCAACACCTGAGCCGAGACCTAGACACCAATATCTGTCATTAAGCCTTGGGAATTACCAACTGCACATACTTCTAGAAATCTATAATGGTTCATAGAGTAATATAAAAAACGGTAGGGCCTACTCACGAGTATAAAAAAATGAAATCAAGGTAGTTCGGCTTTCAACATGCTACTAAAACAACATCAAAGCCTTTTTCCCAAGCAAGTTGGGGTAGGCTTTTGACATGCTACTGCAAGCTGGATTTTCTTGTTTACTTAGGCTGTTAATGCTGCTGCTAGTAAATGCACTTGAGTTAATGGACCAAGTCATATCATCCCCACTAGATTCTTGTCTAGAAGGATATTGAGGGTCTTCACAGTATAGATGGTGGGGTAAGAAGTAAGGCCTGGCCACCATAGGTGCATTCTTGGAGCTGCACATTTTTAAATCATAATCATGGCATGGTCATAGATATGTGGCTAACAAACTGAGGAGACCACAATTACATTCTAAGAGTCATAATCTGGTGTGTCTTGATGCAGGAGATGACTATAGTTTGAATTGGGAACAACGACTTCATATTGCACTTGATTCTGCACAAGGTCTGTATTTCAACTACATATTTACCTTAAGTTCACATGCGTATGTGTGTTCTGACGAAGTATAGCTTCAATAAACTACAGGGCTGGAGTACCTACATGAGTCATGCACCCCATCAATAGTTCACAGAGATGTGAAGACCCCCAACATCCTTCTGGACAAGAATCTGGTGGGGATAATATCTGATTTTGGGCTTTCACGGGCTTTTAATGATGCTCACACACACATATCTACTGTTGCTGCTGGCACTCTTGGCTACCTCGACCCCGAGTACCATTCAACTTTCCAGGTCACAGTCAAGACAGATGTTTACAGCTTCGGCATCGTGCTGTTGGAGATCATCACTGGCCAGCCACCGGTAGTGATAGAGCCGCCTCATACCTTCCACCTTCCAAGCTGGGTACGCCAAAAGATTGCCAAAGGCAGTATCGATGATGTTGTGGATAAGAGGCTGTTGGGTCAGTACGACGCCAGTTCCGTGCAGAGTGTGGTAGACCTTGCCCTAAACTGTGTCGAAAACACAGCCATCGACAGGCCGACCATGACCGAGGTTGTTTCAAGGCTCAGAGTGTGGTTGCCTGTTTCAAGCGATAAGCAGTCTGTTTCTGCGACGCCTCGGCGTAAGGAATCCATGGATAGTGAAATGCGAAGGCAGTTCCACCTGCTGATTTCTGGAGTAGGCAACGAGGAGAGTAGCTCCTTCCAGTCTGGTTGTACCAGTGGGACGTTCAGTGGGACCTCAGATTTAATCCCCTTAACTGGACGGTGAAAGTGGAATGGCTGCCGACTTATTGTTGCATTTGCTGAGACAAAAGTTTGTTAATGTGCTCAACTGCATAGTCGTCGGCTGTTTATAAAACCGCAATTCAGTCATTTTATTTTCCAGTTTCTAATCTTACTTGTTTACTAGTACTAGGGAATGTTTGGATGAGGGCAGGGGGTACATTTTTGTGTGAGCTTCGGTAATCAGCTCAGGTAGTTTTCAAGCAGGAAGCATCTTCCTCCCATGAGAGAACTCACGTGTTCTATGACTTGGTGTACTGGCACATAAAGTTCCATACCAATCCTATTCTGCTTGAACATTGCTGCCTAAGAACTCCCCCTTTCGTCCCTAATCCCTCAGAATGATCTGAAATAGATTAAATTACGTGTCCCCCTGTACCAAAACCCCTGTTCATTTCCCGATTCTATGGACCAAGAAAGATCTATACGCTAAGGAGATACTGTGAGCGAGTTGGCACCTGAGCTATGAAGTTTGAAGAGGATGACCAAAGGAAATGTAACTACATGTCATACCTAACCCTTGTCGCCCGGCGCCCGGCGCCCACAGGCATTTCCTCGACTCGGCCGCTCGTTGCGGCTCCTCCTCCACCGCCGCGTCAACGAGCTATTGCGGCGATGGCCTTGTCGGAAGGGGAGAGGGGAGGCCGGAGGGGGGCGGGGCAAACCCGTGCTACGCGTGTGAGGCCCTGTGAGCCCGTGACCGCACCAGACGGGCTCAGCAGTAACGTGAGATACCCAATCTGATCCAGTGAAACCCAAAGACCGCACTGAGCCACAGCCCATAATCCCTCGTTTCTTTTGGTCCTTCCTCCATTTCACTAAGAATTAGTTTCGTGTTCCCTAAAAAAAACTAAGATTTATTTTTGAAACCACAGCAGTCAGTACAAATTACAGATATGACCCTAGAGAATAGAAATTACATATCAGTCCTAGAAACTAACATAGAGGTCCCTAAAACTAAAGATGAAAACACCACTGAGTCCTTGGTCCACTCCACCGAGATTGAGACTCCCTTGCCGTCCAACTTTTCGCCACCGGAGACGAACCACTTGACAACATGAGGATGCATGAGCCCGACAAGAATCTCTTGAAAGGGCCTCCACAAAAGAGGTTACTAAAAGACGCCACATTTAAGGCGTCATGAGTTGTCTCCCATCAGTACAGATCGATGATCCACATAGGATCATCTTAGGACATTCACAACAACGGCTCGATTTCCTCACCCTCTCCAAGACCTTGCACACACCAAGCAATTCTCTTCCTCCACTTGCCTCCATGATCGGCCAAGAAGAAGAGAGCAACAACGAACTTATAGAACCGGAGATAGCCACACTTATTGACAAAGCTATCCATCTCAGTTAACATCAAGCTAAGTTCCCTTGTTAATAGTTGATATTTTTAACATTCGTCATGGCATACATCTCTATATTCAGACGTAAGGACAATATACAAGGATGTGTACACTTTAAAAGGGGCCAACATGTGTGCAAAGTGTGTGGTCGCATAGGGCCCCAAAACTTTAGGGGCCCATGGTTTTCGTATAGGCCTGTCATGAATTTATCGGTGTAGCCTTGGACACTTAGTTGACTTGGGCAGTTGGTCCTGTGCACTCGTAGACTCATTTGTGAGTAGTATTCGGATCAGAAATCCAATCGACTCGGTCACAAATCCCAGCAACCCTTGTGCAGACGTCTTCCTAACTCTCATGAGACTTGAGCGGTGAAGACGCCATGATAGACGAAAGGAGAAAAATAGATAGTTCGTATTCTTATCATCTGAGCCATCAATCGACAACATTGTAGACATCTTTTGATTCTCCAATCCCGATTGACAACATCGACACTAGGCAGGAACGATCGCCCTGATAGTTCAACTGGATTAGTACAAGATTAAGGTTGAGTTCGGCTATCATCGCTCCATCTAATTGCTAAAAAGATTAGCTGTTTTGCTAATACTCAAATGATTTTGACGAGCCCTCATCATTTTATTTTTGTTATGTCTTTCGTTTCTGGTGTTCGAAGAATCAAGGGTTGATTCATATTTTGGAAAGCAACATTGTTTTCCAACACAAGTACTGTGTATTGAGTTATGTTGAATATTCATGTGACTATTCCATCAATTGCTATGTAAGAATTATGACATATACATTATAATTATTGAATAGCTAAATTTTTATTATAAGATAGGGGGCATTTAAGATTTTTGCACATGGACTTGAATTTTGCCGGCTTGGCCCTATAGAGAGAGGATACAATGTGACAACTTATAGAAGGACCAAAGAAAAATGAATATAAAAGCTCCATTGTTCTCTTTAAGCTTGCTACAATCGCCACATGCCATAATTCTCCATCGACCACATAGCAATCAGAAAAGGATGAAAAACAAACAACCATCTTCCCAACAACTAGAGAAACACCAATACACATTGCCTTACGGACCATAATAGCAACATATCTCCAAGGTTAGGATTGAAGTCATCGATGAAAGGTTGGGTCACGCAAGAAATGCAACTCTATCGATGAAAGGTTAGATCCATACATTTCTGTCATTTTTTTTGAGATTTGGACAAATAGGGAATATTTTTCATGCATACGACACAATGGGTGACACACCCATCGCTCTCTCTCCCATTCATTTAGTTTCCGGTCCTAGATTAATAGGTGACATATAAGTTGGAATGATTATCAAAATAACAATCTGTTTGGATATGTGTATTTATTTCTATTAAATATTTTTAATAAGTCAAAAAATATAAATATAAAAAATTGAATTCCGAAACACAATGAAACGTTAAGATTGACAATGAAACTCAATGAAACTTGTTTATCTTTTTCTTTCATCAATATATTTTGTGGTTTGAACTCTAAGTCAATTGCCAATTTTTCCAACTTTGATGAACTAAGTTTGAGACATGGTGAAACAAATTGTTTCAAAAAATATTTTCACCAGGTTTCATAATGTTTTTCAAAGTTCCACTATGATTCAAAATTTATTTTTGATTTTTTAAAATATATTCATTATTGGTACTATTTTGAAGAATTCTTCGCTAGGAACCCAAATATGATTTTCAAATTGAGCTTAGGGTTTTAAATCTACATAAGTTTCAAGTTGATAACTTGATATATAAGGTAAGAAAGGAGAGAGAAAAACCCGACACAATTTTGATAAAGTAGGAGAGAAAAATGTGGGACATACACGCTATATCCTATGCATGCTAAAATCGTCGGGTTCCCTTACTTCTCTAGCCTCAAATATGATAGCCTCAAATATGATAACATTGTTGAATTTACTAAGTAATGTAGGGGTTCGTAGAATGGAAAACAAAAAATTTCTATCGCATGAACACACACATACAAGTCAAGATCTATCTACTAGATTGTAGCAACGAGTCGATAGAGTATTAACCCTCGAAGATCTAAAGCGGTTAATGAGAACAAATTCTCGTGGGTGATGTAGTCGTTCACTTGCCGATCTCAAGATCGCGTAGACGATCCTTCCGGCGCCGCGTTCCGGCAGCGCTCCCATAGTCGGTCACACGTATGATACTCAATGAAGGCCTTCCTCTCCTTTATTCCAGCATGCAACAGAGGTTGTAGTTCTCTTCTCGCGATTCTGGCAGCACGACGGCATGGTATTGGAGTTAGAGAGGAAATCCCGCAGGGCTTCGCCTTAAGCCGGAGCGGGTTATGGTGGAGTATTAGGGTTCCCCGGCGTCTAGGGTTTAGAAGTCGGAGAGGAGGTGGGGCCAACGGCGGCTAGGGTGGCGACGCTGGTGGCGGCGGCGGTGATGGCTCAGATCACTATAGAGCTTCGTTGGGAGACCCCAAAAGGAAGGTATGATGAGCACATCAGTAAGTTTCCCCTCAGTTATGAAACCAAGGTTATCGAACTAGTAGGAGTAAGGAAACAACTCCAAGGTGTTGCTAACAACTTGGAATCCTGGACAATACAAACTCAAGACTTTGCCCCAACTTATAGTGAGGTTGTTAATCTCACCGGTTTGTTTATAACAAAGGATTAAACGTATAGTGTAGAAAATAGTAGTTGCTTGTAGAAAGTAAACAGTAGCAGGGTAAACAGTAGATGATGTATCAATGATAAATATTGGACCGGGGTCCACAGTTCACTAGAGGTGTTCTCCTTAAGATAAACAACATGCTCGGTGAACAAATTAATGTAGGGGTTCGTAGCATGGAAAACAAAAAAATTCTACCCCATGCACACAAACAAGCCAAGATCTATCTACTAGATTGTAGCAACGAGTCGATAGAGAAACTCACCCTCGAAGATTCCAAAGCGGTTAACGAGAGCAGATTCTCGTGGGTGATGTAGTCGTACTCTTGCCGATCTCAAGATCGCGTAGACGATCCTTCCGGCGCTGCATTCCGGCAGCGCTTCCGCAGTCGGTCACACGTTCGGTACTCGATGAAGACCTTCCTCTCCCTTGTTCCAGCAGGCAGTGGATGTTGTAGCACTCTCCTCGTGATTCCGGCAGCACGACGGCGTGGTGTCGGAAGTAGAGGGGAGATCTCGCAGGGCTTCGCCTTAAGCCGGAGTGAGTATGGTGGAGTAAGAGAGGGCCTTGGGGATCTACGGATTAGAAGCACCAAAGGGGGGGTGGTGTAGCCGGTGGCTAGGGCTTGGGGAAGCCCCAAGTCGGTGACTTGGAGGAGGCCCTTAGGCGGCGGCAGCACTAGGAGGTGGTGGCGCCAAGGAGCTAGGGTTTTGGTGTGAGGGGTAGGGGGCGCCCTACCCCTCCTTATATAGGTGGGAGGGGGCGGTTGGGAGGAGGAATTCCTCCTCCAACTCCTCCTCCTTGGCCGGCAGGTGGAGGGAGTGGGACTCCTACCCTAGGCAGGTTTCCTACTCTCCCTCCACCAAGCAAACTTCGGCTTTGACTTTTCAAATTGGCGTTTGACTTTCAAACTTGGATTTGATTTCTCTCTCCATATTGCCCAGCCAAGTGACCTAGTACATGATGCAACCATTCCACATTGTCATGACACATTCATGTACCCTTCCCCTCCGAAGTGCCGGACCTTCTAGACCCTTCTAGAACATTCCTGTTGAAAACACCGGAATCATTTCCGAACTCCGAAACAGGACTTTCCTTATATGAATCTTATTCTCCGGACCATTTCGTATCTCCTCGTGATATCCCGGATCCCATCCGAGACTCCGAACAACATTCGGTTCTTACTCATCATTCCATAATTACACAACAACATCGAATCCTTAAGTGTGTCTCCCTACGGTTCGTGAATTATGCGGACATGACCGAGACACTTCTCCGATCAATAACCAATAGAGGAATCTGGAAATTCATATGGATCCCACATATTTCTATGATTACTTTGCGATCGAATGAACCACTTACATACGATACCAATTTCCCTTTGTCTCACGATAGTTTACTTATCCGAGGTTTTGATCGTCGGTATCTTTGCATACCTAGTTCAACCTCGTTACTGATAAGTACTCTTTTCTCGTTACCGTGATATGTGATCCCTTGTGAGCCAGTCACATGCTTACAAGCCAATTGGATGACATTCCACCGAGAGGGCCCAGAGTATATCTATCCGTCATATGGATGGACAAATCCCACTCTTGATCCATGTGCCTCAACCCATACTTTCCGAACACTCAATGCCACCTTTATAGCCACCCAGTTACGGTGTGATGTTTGATGTCATCAAAGCATCCTTCCGGTGATGGTGATTAACATGATCTCATGGTCGAAGGAATTAGGTTACTATGTATTAGAAAGCTTATAGCAAACGAACTATTAAAATGACTTGATCTTTATGCTACGCTTATCTATAGGAGTATGTCCATCATACCATTCTCCTAATGATATGATCTTGTTATTAACAACATCTAAATGTTCATGATCGAGAAACCACGATCATCTATTAATCAACAAGCTAGTATTACAAAGAGGCTTTACCAGGGACTCTAATTTAGTTTACAAATCACACAAGTATTAAAGTTTCCAGTTAATAATATTATAGCATGAATGTAAACATTTATCATAAACACAAAGATATAATAATAACTACTTTTATTGTTGCCTCTAGGGCATATCTCCAACAATTGCAGCGGGGCAATTGACAGATTGGGGAAGCATAACAATGCATATACTTGAAGGGAATATGCCCGAGAGGCAATAATAAAGTGATTATTATCGTATTCCTTATTTATGATAAATGTTTATTTTGCATTCTATAATTGTATTAATACGGAAACGTTAATACACGTGTGTTTAAAAAAAAGTTCCTAGTTATGCCTCTCTTATAAACTATCTCGTTGATTAACAAGATGATTAAAGGTTTTCTGATCATGGACATTGGATGTTGTTAATAACAAGGTCACAACATTATTGGAATGGTGTGATGAACATTCATCCGAAGTATAGCATTACGATCAAAGTCATTGTGGTTATATTGCTATAATATAATACGAAGTAATCTTAGTCCTTAGACCATGAGATCATGTCAATCACTAACATCGGAAGAGTATCTTGATAACATTAAAGGTCACACCGTAGCAGGGTGACTATAGAGATGGGTTCAGTGCTACGAAGATGTTATGTTGAGGCTCATGGATCAAGAGTGGAATTTGTCCATCCTGATGACGGATAGATATACTCTGGGCCCTCTTGGTGATATCACATTAGTTAGCTTGCAAGCAAGTGATTTGATCACTAGAATGTTATATCACGGGAACAAGAAAAGAGTATATGTCGGTAACGAGATCAAACTAGGTATGGAGATACCGATGATCGAATCTCGGACATGTAATATATCGTGAGACAAAGGGATTGAGTTACATGCGTATAAGGTTCACACGATCACAGAAGTCATCATTGAATATGTGGGAGTCGGTACGGATCTCCAGGTCCCGCTATTGATTATTAATCGGAGAGGGGTATCGATCATGTCTACATTATTCGTGAACCGTAGGGTGACACACTTAAGGGATACCGACACCATTTGGAGCAAATAATATGCCAGAGAAAGAAAAAGGAAAGCACGGGAATTTATTTCACTAGACATCAAAACTGTTTCGGTTGAATTTGTTGAAACTAGTTCTGCTTGTGAAATTGAAATGTTGTAAGGGGTTTTATGTGAATGTTTGTTAATTAGAGTAATTAAAAAAATTCTGAATAAATAAATAAAAGAGTTTTATTTAAATGAGAGCTTGCATTAAATTTGGTGGAAATTTAATGCATGTGAGTGGATTTTTGAGTGGAGGCATGTTTATATGAGTGGAGGCTTTTCATTTTGAGTGGGAGATCCACCCACATGAATGTGGAAGAGGTGGGGGCAGCCACCATGGGCTGGGCGCCATGCCCCTTGGGGTACCCCTCCCCCTATAAAAGGCCTCCTTCTCCTCCTCTCAAAGCACATCTTCTCGTGAAGGATCTCTCTCTCCCCTTTAGAATTTCCCCATCGTCTCGGATCAGTGAGATACATGTTCCCGGTGGCTTTTTCTGGAAGGATTTGTTGCTTCCGCTGCTTTGCGGTGCTGGACTTGATGGTGCTGGACCGGCTGGACCAGATGGACTTCATCACGATCTTGAGATCGACAAGCGTTCGACTACATCATCCACGAGTATAACCTCGTTAACGCTATTCGGTCTTTGAGGGTATGTATTCTATGGATGTATATCCACCCGTTGCTTGTATCTAATAGATGGATCTTGGTACTTAGTTGTTTCCATCGTAGGATTTTTTTTGTTTTCTATGTTGTGAACCCTACAATAGTAGTCATCATGACTCCTATGAGATTTTATTGGGCATTACAACAATATACATATACTGTAATCCAACTACATCTATGACTAATAATCCACCTTCAGGTTATCATCCAAACTCCCTCTAGTATTAAGTTGCAATCAACGGATAATTGCATTAAGCAATGTGTGCAAAGTAAATAATACAATTGTTCCATGAACAAAAGATTGTTGTTTTCTCCCTAGTAGAAACAACACATCTACAACCTTAGAGATTTCTGTAACTTCCCCAAATTACTAGAGGCATGAAAAGGCGAGGCAGGAAGGCAGCCAGGGGGCCCACACCAGGTGGTGGTGCCCCCTAGGCTGCATGGCCCTAGGGTGTGGCCACCCTTTGGCCCCCCTTCGGCTGCCCTTTGGACTCCGTCTTCTCTCCGGCAAAATATTGACTTTGGCTTTTGTCCCGTCCAATTCCGAGAATATTTCCTTACTAGCTTTTCTAAAACCAAAAACAACATAAAACAGGCAACTTGCACTACAACATCTTGTTAATAGGTTAGTCCCATAAAATGCATAAAAATACCTCAAAGTGTAGACAAAACATAGCAAATTTGATACTAAACAATTATGGAGCTGCAAAAATTATAGATACGTTTACGACGTATCAGGCGGCTTGGGGCTTGGGTTTGTTGTGGTCTTGGGGGGCACCCCCTCCTCTCTATTTATGAGAGGGAGGGGCAGCTAGGGGAGGGGAGTTTGAATCCTTCCCCAACTCCCTCTCCTACTAGGCGTGTGGTGGAGGGAGAGCAGGTTTTCTCTCCTCCCTCCACCAGGAAACATTGTCCCAGTTTGACTTTTCAAACTTGTCTTTTGACTTTCAAATTAGGAGTTCAATTTCTTTCTTTCAAATTCCCAATGTGACCTAGGACATGATGCAATCATTCTATTTACTCATTACATATTCATGTACCCTTCCCTTTCCGGTCCGGTGAACCTTCTAGACCCTTCTAGATCATTCTGCTGAAAACACCGGGACTATTCCCGAACTCCGGAATTGGACTTTCCTTATATGAATCTTATTCTCCAGACCATTCCGGATCTCCTCGTGATATCCCAGATCCCATTTGAGACTCAAAACAACATTCAGTCTTCTTACTCACATTCCATATCTACTAAACAACATCGAATCCTTAAGTGTGTCTCCCTATGGTTCGTGAATTATGCAGACATGACCGAGACTCTTCTCCGATCAATAACCAATAGAGGAATATGGAAATTAATATGGTTCCCACATATTTCTACAATTACTTTGTGATCGAATAAACCATTTACATATGATACCAATTTCCCTTTGTCTCACGATATTTTACCTATCATCGGTATCTCTACATACCTAGTTCAACCTTGTTACCGGTAAGTACTCTTTTATCGTTCCTGTGATATGTGATCCCTTGTGAACCAGTCACATGCTTGCAAGCTAATTGGATGACATTCCACCAAGAGGGCCTAAAGTATATCTATCCGTCATATGGATGGACAAATCCCACTCTTGATCCATGTGCCTCAACACATACTTTCTGAACACTCAATGCCACCTTTATAACCACCTAGTTACGAAGTGGTGTTTGATGTCATCAAAGCATCCATCCAGTGATGGTGATTAACATGATCTCATGGTTGAAGGATTTAGGTTACTATGTATTGAAAGCTTATAGCAAGTGAACTATTTTAAATGACTTGATCTTATGCTATGCTTAACTATAGGAGTATGTCCATCACATCATTCTCCTAATGATATGACCTTGTTGTTAATAACATCTCAATGTTCATGATCACGAAACCATGATCATATAGTAACCAACAAGCTAGTTTAACAAGAGGCTTTACTAGGGACTCTTTTATGTTTACAAATCACACAAGTATTAATGTTTTTGGTTAATACAATTATAGCATGGTATGTAAACATTTATCATAAGCATGAAGATATGATAATAACCACTTTATTATTGCCTCTTGGGAATATCTCCAACAATATCCCAGTTGCACTATAGACAATAATCTAGTTTTAAATCTTTGTGTATTCAACACATATGGCTTTTCGGTGTTGTATATACACGATTGCTAGTGGTCAACTGATTTTCGGATCCGACACTTACAGGTCCGTGTGTAATTGCATGTCTTTGCGTCTCTACGCATCACTCATTCTCTAGTGAGATGGCTTTGTATAAATTTGGTCCTTTGGTGAGACCTTTAGTTTCTTGGGGTTAAAACATATTGATAATATTATCGTACAATATATATTCATAGTACTATCCCTCTGTGAACCACACATAGTTTAATAACAAACTATTTGACACAAATGTCCTCTTTTGCTGCTATAATAGCAGTCATATACTTAGCCTTTTGTTGTAGTATCTGTCATAATGTCTTAACTTTGGAACTCATCCAAATCCATTATGGAACTTACTTTCCATCATATTGTGCCACCCTTAGTTTAGATTGAGATAAACTTAATTTGTACTTTGTGACAAAACTAGTAACAGTGTAGTACTTTTACAATGAACTAACCATCTATTTGTCACTTCTACAAAATAATATATTCTTAGTTCTTCCAAAAGACCATAAAAATATCCTTCCTATCGTCCAATGATCATCTTATGAATCATTCTGGTATATGCTCATAACATTTAGAGCATAGGACATATCTGGATTTTTACATATCACAGTATGGTTGAAAAAATACTCTTTGTGATTTTATTCATCAAGTATCAATCAATACTTGAATCTTTATTCACTTACCAAGTGTCGATACACTTGAATTTCGATTTAATCCTTTCTGTGCGGCAAGAACCTTTCTTGTAATTTCCATATTGAACTCATTCAATATGTCATCTATGTACATTTGGCACAACCATATTAGCGTCTCAATCTATCTATATAGATATTGGTGCCAAACATTCGGGTTTTGCCAAAGTCTTTCATTGATATGAAATTCTTAACCCGTGTCAATAAAAAATACATCATTTTCAATCAACAATATGTCTTCCACATAATGTATTAGAAATATGTCTTAGCGCTCCCACTTAATTTTTTGCAAATGCAAGTATCTTCATCGTCTGCGATGAACTTAAACTCTTTTAACAGTTTAATCATGGTGAAGATTCCAACTCCGCGATGCTTACTTCGACCATTTAAGTTTGCATTCACTTTTAGCGTCCTTTGAATTAACAAAACCCTTTGGACCGTGTCATGTACACGTCCTAGGTAACCATTCTATTAGAAGAACTTGTTTTATTTATTCAATTACCACATAACAAAATTATATGTAGTAGTTCCTATATTAATCCGTTTAGGCTAAAATATTGCTATGAAAGATCAAATCTTGTCTAGTCAACTGCTTGAACATTGTCGTAAACTCTTTCCCAACATGTCGACTATTTCATAGATGTGAAACATCCATGTATATTTCTTTATAGATCCAAAAATGACTGTAAGGTCTTTCACCTTTCTAGAGGGTCTTTCAAGTTCAAAGCTTGAATTCTCGTGTATGGAACTATCACGGATTCTATGGCTTCAAGCCATTTGACGGAGTCAGAGCCCATCATCGCTTCTTTGTATATAGTTGGTTCATCATTGTCAAACAATGATTTACTCTCAAATCTTAGTATTTGATTGTTTACATGACCTACTAGGTTCAATAGGAACTTAGACCTCCGTGAAACCAACCTTTGAGGCACGTGATCCATGAGCATTATTGCTGCCTCCGGAACACCTTTCGATGCTGCGCAACTTTGCACATATAGCTAAGGTTCTTTTAACCTTATCAAAGTTCTATTGTCCTCCCACTTAACTTTTCACGGATTTTTTTTCTAAAAGAAACTTTGACGTTTCTAAGTGACAAACACTTTTGTCTTCGGTGTTATGGAGAAATACCCAATGATTATTCGAAATAACATACAAAGATATGTTCATCCGACTTTGGTTGCAAACATCTTTTTTATGCATAGCATACCAATGTTTAAGAAAGGACAACTTGGGTTTTATCCCAAACCATAACTTTATATGGTGTCATTTCAACGGATCATGATGGAGCTCTTTTTAATGAAAAAGCGGTAGTCTCTAAATTTTTAATATTTTAAATATAATAGCAGTTTTATAAATTACACCTTTGATCTTACCATGTCAAAGAAGGTTTTATTACATATCTCAAACACTCCATACTCATATGGTGTTTCGGAAAACGCAAATCCATGGAACAATTCCTCAAATCTTAGGTATTATGCTAAACTTGTAACTCAAAAATCTTCCTTTATGACCCTATCATAAATTCTTTATTTTCTTGTTATATTGATTTTGCACTTCATCTTGAAAGTCTTCGAACTTTTCAAATGTTTCACACTTCATCCTTATTAAGTAAATATTCATATATTCACTCAAATTTTTGGAGGAAGCATATGAAGTTGAAATCCATCGCTCTTGACTACACATAATGGGCTTCATATATCTATATGTACAAGTTCCAATAAGCTAGTCATTCGTTCACTTTTGGCCTATGAACGAAGTTTTAATTATCTCTAGGAAATTTTCACAAGCGTCATTTGATAAAAAACAAAAGACTCCAAAATTCCATCCACATAGAGTTTCTTCATGTTTTATTTCCAATATAATTTAAAACAGAGATGTCACTTCCTAAGTGATGTTTCAATCAGTTGTCTTTTGACATTTTTAGCACCTGTTTTATGGATGTGATTTATCCAACGAGATTTGTAAATCATCCATCTTTTATGGATGACGGCAATTATTTTGAACAACCCTTTTGTTCTCATAACACCTGATAAAACAAATCTTGAAGGCAAGCTTTAATCTCAACGAGAAACACATCAACATTTATTTGTTCTTAATGAACATCATCACATATTCTCTTGCTAGTTACATAGGTCATTGCAGTTCATGAATTGTGTTATTTCATATGATGATCACACCAACAAATTCAGTATCCAATACTTAAGAACCAAATTGCTTAACAAGCAGAGAATATAGCCATAACATGTATATCTTCTATATACCTAAGCTGGAAAATTCTAGTCTTTTCTCTTCTGCCAAATATTTCTTTAGATTTTTCTTTCAGTATTTCTTTATCCTTTCAAAAGAATTTATCAACATCAACAGTGGCGCCATACTCATGACACATAGTCGAAAACGTGTATAGTTAAATACCAATGTCTTTGAACTTGCACTTTGAAGTAGATCACCATCATCAAATGCTTGGTGTTCTTTCAAATTCCATTCTTTAGTAATCTTTTAGTGTAGTAAACATTTTATCTACATCAATATTCATCCTTATCATGGAACTATTCATGATCAAGCTACTTTAGCTTATAACGGTGAATTGTAAGTATACTGTTTCTCTCCAAAACTTTTTGGAGGATTAGGACGACCAGCATCTCCAACCTTTTGCAAATTCTCATCAAATCTAAGAACATAAACTTTGCCATATTATACTCTATCATGTTGTAACCAAAACATCGTTTCAGATATCGCAATACTTCCACACATGATGTTTTCTGAAACAATTCTTTCAGCTCCCCGATAACCTTGATATTAAAACAATCTTTTGAATATCAAGAATCATGGAGACAAACATGATGCTTATATAATAACATTGGAATTGTTACTCTTGATTTAATACCAATTATTAAACTTCATGGAGTAACTAGAACTTACTAAAAATTTGCAATAGGACTTTTAAACTTTAGTTAACACTTCAAAACAATACAATACCAGATCGTAAAGTAACTAACCAGAATTCTATAGTTCTATTATCTCAATTATAACTAAGCGTAAGGTGGTAAACGGATGCCAATGACTACAACAACTATGCAAATTCACTTTGATTTAATTTATGATAAATAGTGTTCAACTTTTAATCATATTACTGTTGAACTCCCACTCAAAACAATATCCCTCACATTGTTTTAGTGATCACACGAACCAAATCCACTACACCGAGCCCGATCATCACGAGACATGATGTAGTTTTAAAGACGAACAATTAACATGTTCATCATATCTACTATATGACTCATGCTTCACCTTTCGGTGATCCGTGTTCCGAGACCATGTCTGTACATGCTAGGCTTGTCAAGATTAAATCTTAGTTTCCGCATGAGCAAATCTGTCTTGCTCCCGTTGTATACACTCGCATAATCTAACATACCCGATCATCACGTGGTGCTTCGAAACAACGAGTCTTGGCAACAGTGCCTACTAAGGACGAACACTTTATAACTTGATATTTTGTGAGAGGGATCATCTTATAATGCTATCGTCGCGATCTAAGCAATACAAGATGCATAAAAGGATTAACATCACATGCAATTCATAATATGTGATATGATATGGCCTTTCTTCTTGTGCTTCCGATCTCCATCTTCAAGCACGAACATGATCTCCATCATCACCGGCGTGACGTCAAGGTCAATGGAACCACTCCATGGTTGTCGTCCACCAGCATCAACTATTACAACTACTTTGAATAATAGACACGCAGGTCTTAACAAAATTAAAAGACAACCATAAGGCTCCTGTCGGTTGCCAACTTACAATAAGGAACATTGCATACATCATATATAATCACAATCATTGCCATATCACATCACAGCACACCCCTGCAAAACAAAGTTAGACGCCTCTATTTTTTTGCATATTTTACGCGGTTTGGGGCTTTCAATAAGTACCGTTCTAACTTACGAACAAGAACCACAACATTGATGCTTGAACTATCAAGTGCCGTTGTAAATTGAATCTTTACTATGATGGGAGAGACAGACACCCGCAAAGCCACTTATGCAATACAAGTTGCATGTTGAGCGTGGAGTAAGTCTCATGAACGATGTCATATAAGGTTAGCCCGGGCCGCTTCATCTCACCATCCTGCAAGATGCAAAGTACACAAAAAGCAATTGATAATAAAAGCACCATCGCCCACAATGACCATTGTGTTCTACTCGTGCAACAGATCTATATATAGACACGGCTCTGATACCACTGTAGGGGTTCGTAGCATGGAGAACAAAAAATTTATATCGCATGAACACACACAAGCCAAGATCTATCTACTATATTGTACCAACAAATCGATAGAGTACTAACCCTCGAAGATCCAAAGCGGTTAACGAGAGCATATTCTCGTGGGTGATGTAGTCGTTCACTTACCGATCTCAAGATCGCATAGACGATCCTTCCGTGCGCCGCGTTACGGCAGTGCTCCTGCAGTCGGTCACACGTATGGTACTCCATGAAGGCCTTCATCTCCCTTGTTCCAGCATCCAGCGGAGGTTGTAGTTCTCCCCTCGCGATTCTAGCAGTATGACAGCATGGTGTCGGAGTTAGAGGGGAAATCCCGCAGGGCTTCGCCTTAAGCCGGAGCGGGTTATGGTGGAGTATTAGGGTTCCCCGGTTTCTGGGGTTTAGAAGTCAGAGAGGAGGAGGTGGGGTCGGCGGCGGCTAGGGCGGTGACGGCAATTCGGCGGCGGCGCTGGCGGCAGCTTGGTGCTTGGGTTTGTTGTGGTCTTGGGGGGCACCCCTCCCCTCTATTTATGAGAGGGAGGGGCAACTAGGGGAGGGGAGTTTGAATCCTTTCCTAACTCCCTCTTTTACTAGGCGCATGGTGGAGGGAGAGGAGGTTTTCTCTCCTCCCTCCACCAGGAAACATTGTCCCAGTTTGACTTTTCAAACTTGCCTTTTGACTTTCAAATTAGGAGTTTAATTTTTTTCTTTCAAATGCCCAGCCAAGTGACCTAGGACATGATGCAATCATTCCATTTAGTCATTACATATTCATGTACCCTTCCCCTTCTGGTCCGGTGAACCTTCTAGACCCTTCTAGATCATTCCGGTGAAAACATCGGAACTATTCCCGAACTCCGGAATTGGACTTTCCTTATATGAATCTTATTCTTCGGACCATTCCGGATCTCCTCGTGATATCCCGGATCCCATCCGAGACTTCGAATAACATTCGGTCTTCTTACTCACATTCCATATCTACTAGACAATATCGAATCCTTAAGTGTGTCTCCCTACGGTTCGTGAATTATGCAGACATGACCGAGACTCTTCTCCGATCAATAACCGATAGAGGAATCTGGAAATTCATATGGTTCTCACATATTTCTACGATTACTTTGCAATTGAATTAACCATTTACATACGATACCAATTTCCCTTTGTCTCACGATATTTTACTTATCCGATGTTTAATCGTCGGTATCTCTACATACCTAGTTAAACCTTGTTACCGATAAGTACTCTTTTATCGTTCCCGTGATATGTGATCCCTTGTGAACCAGTCACATGCTTGCAAGCTAATTGGATGATATTCCACCGAGAGGGCCCAGAGTATATCTATCCGTCATATAGATGGACAAATCTCACTCTTGATCCATGTGCCTCAACACATACTTTCCGAACACACAATGCCATCTTTATAACCATCTAGTTACGAAGTGGTGTTTGATGTCATCAAAGCATCCATCCGGTGATGGTGATTAACATGATCTCATGGTCGAAGGATTTAGATTACTATGTATTTAAAGCTTATAGCAAGTGAACTATTTTAAATAACTTGAACTTATGCTATGCTTAACTATGTGAATATGTCCATCACATCATTCTCCTAATGATATGACCTTGTTGTTAATAACATCTCAATGTTCATGATCAGAAAACCATGATCATATATTAACCAACAAGCTAGTTTAACAAGAGGCTTTACTAGGGACTCTTTTATGTTTACAAATCACACAAGTATTAATATTTCCGGTTAATACAATTATAGCATGGTATGTAAACATTTATCATAAGCATGAAGATATGATAATAACCACTTTATTATTGCCTCTTGGGCATATCTCGAACAAGTAAGACACCTAGATCTGCTTGCTAGCTAGTGTATACTTGTATACACATCTGCTGCCCCTTCGGAGCTTACTTGAAGGATCATTACTACCATTGCACATAACTGGGGCATCATACACGTTCATCAACTCCTAAAATCCTACCATGTATGATGAGGAAAAAATGAGGGACTAAACCCTCCATGTCTCCATGCACTCCTCGAAGATACTAGAGGGGGTACCATTGGAACGAGGGTTCTTATGCAATAACACCACCACCGCCTAGAAATCATCGCCTTAGGATCATAGTATATCTAAAATAGTAGAAATAAAAGATAAGAGGTTATCTCTTAGTGTTTAAACAAATATGTTTAGTAGATATACAATGTACAAGTTGTCATGTCTACTCATTTATTTTATATTAACTTAAATCATCATAAAATTTTCATAGGCATGCAAGTGTTAGGGTCAGTTTGCAGATGTGTTCAAATGTGTTGAGTGGTATCTGTAATCTATTGTCGAGAATTAGCCAAAAGTGGATCAAAGTTAAATAAAAAGATCCCAAAAACAACCTTAGTGAACTTAGACGGAAACACAAAAAATAGATATATTACATGATATTTTTTATTCACATTTTTTGAATAACATTTTCTTGACGTTACACTCTAAATAACAGGAGAGTAGCTAAACACAAAGTTTGCGTCTCTCGACTGCATGCCCTAACATAGAACGAGGCTGCCTAGTTGGCCGGTGTGTTGTCACACACCAACGTTAACTTGTCTTCTCCAGCGTGTGTTCAACACATAGCATGCGAGATCCTACGGCATAGGCGCATGCGGGCGAGCCGTGTCTTTGGTCTCACGCACGCGTACCTGCCCGCGTCACCACCACGGCACCAAGGCAAGGAAACCATGGGAGCCGTGCCATTTCAACATTTTCAACGACTCCAGGACGCGACTTGTGCTTGTGGAGTTGTGGTCCGTGGATAGTCCTCACGCACGCGCCCACGCTGACGCACGGATTGATTCATGCGCGCGTGTTCTCGATCGTTGCAATTAGGAAGGCCAGAAATGCATCCGAAACTAGATCGAGCCAAAGTTCAAATCCTGCATACAGTCTCCACTTGGTTGGTGAATTCTATACCTACCGTAAACGTAAGTGCCCTTCATTTGTTTGTGATAACAAAGTACAAGAAAGATACTAAGTGCTGACGAAACTGCATGTTCAAAATTGATACGATTGACATTTGGCACCAGACGGGGCAGCGTTCTCTAGTTGCAACTTTGTCCTTCTTATTCATCTCGTGTGACTGCAGATTTAATTGAAAGTTGTTTATCTTATGTATACCACCATTTCCAAAAAAAAAAACTTATGTATACCACCATTTCCAAAAAAATAATAATCTCATGTATACCAGACCGGTTGAGAGAAAGATCAACGTCTCCGACTTTATATATGAGCAAGGTGCATGCATGATTCGCCCGAAACAAACACCAACTCTCGGGGTTAGGACTTTGATTATCAAGCGGATGACGACTGACCGAGCAGTAGGTTGGCCGCACGCAGAAGAAGATTGGAAAATTGCACACGGGAATTGACGTGCAACCTAAACTCCATTTTTGGCTGATATATGATGCAAGTTGCATGCATTTCTTTCACAAGGAAAGCCGCCATCGAGGCTCTCGTTTACACTCTCTACTAAATGTGCATCCTTCTTGCACATCACTCTCTGTAAAAATGCTCCTGAACCTGCCAAAAAGAAAAGTTGTGTGCTACTTAATAAGAACAGGTTTAAATTAGTACAAGTACTAGTTTTCTAAACTAAAAGTTAACTCTAGACTCCCCAAGAGGCTTATAGATGGGAAGAAGTACTCCCTCCGTTTCAAAATATAAGTTATTTTAGCTTTGTAAAGTAAATGTATCTAGACTTGTTTTAGTGCGTAGGTTCACTCAACTTTGGAGTGAATCACGTACTTACACATCCTGTACATCCTGTTAAGGAATGAGACTGATATGTACCGGCCGGCAGACGTGCGTCATATCGCCCATTCTTATATATATCAGGCTAGTTGGTCCGTCAGCGTAGCATCGTGGATCTGGTCTTGCAGATGGGCACATTTCATCCACATTGGTTACGGTTTTTTTTATTTGACACAGCAGACAGCAGACTGGTTCAGAGAAAAAGATCAACTATATATCTCCATGGGCGATTGAGCTAGCCGCCGCATGCATGGTTTGGCCCGAACAACAAAGACCGAGTTCACGAGTTGCGACCTCGCTATCGCGCTGACGAGCAGCACCGTTTGTCGCATGCAGAAGAAGATCGTCGTTAGATAACACAGCAATTGGCGTGCAAGCAGTCTCAACTCCATGGCAACCTGCGATTTCTTTTCATTTTGATGAATGCAAGTTGCATGAATTTCTTTCACCAGAAGGTTACCTAATAATGATGAACAAAACGTTTTTGTTTTATTTTCTCTGCACTTTTTTTTTATCCAGCGCCGAGGCTGAGTCAACTAAAACGCTAACAAAATACCCACAACTAAACCGTGGTAGTTGTCTTTACCTGCTACATAACTGCACAAGTCGTCTGTTCCTTGCTTCAGACATTGCAAGAACCAAAGAAACACCACCACTTGGTGATGATCAGCTTCAGCCGCTCCGCGAGCACAAAGCTGGCATGGATCCTTGCGCTGCTTCTCATCCTGGTCATGATGATTCAAGTCCGAGCCCAGATTCCACCTGGTAATACTTGTCTGCTGTGCTAAATCTTCCTAGCTTTTCCCTTCTAGATCCTGCACCATTTTAAGCTCTCTGCTCCCTCTGCACGCATTTCAGTACCTTAAGAAATACCCCCTCCGTTCCACAATATAAGCCTTTCTAGCGAGCTACAGAGGGAGTATCAGTTTACTGAAATCTTAGAAATCAGAAAATTATTAGCTACGGCATGTCTAGTCGCATATGCCATGATCATTGCTTAGTAGATATTTAAGTTGAAACACATGAAACTGATACACACTCCCCGTTGTGCAGGGTTCATAAACATCGATTGTGGATGGAAAAACAGTAGTGCCTACCTCGACAAAGCCTTAAACATGCAGTACAGATTTGACGATGAATATGTCGAGGGTGGTCAGAACCACGAGATTTCACCAGAGTTCATTGCTGGTACAAGCAATGACCAGCAAAAAACCCTCAGGAGCTTCCCTGACGGCTCAAGGAATTGCTATACACTGCCATCCAACAGCAATACCAAGTATCTACTGAGGGCCATGTTTACTTACGGCAACTATGATAGGCTGAACAAGAGTCTAGATGGGTCGCTGTTTCTGTTTGGGCTCCATATCGGCGTCAATTTCTGGGAGGCGGTAAACTTGTCAAACTGGGATCCATCAGTCACGGTACTTAAGGAGGTGCTCACCGTTGCTCCAAGCAACTCTCTGTCCGTCTGCCTGATAAACTTCGGTTCAGGGATTCCATTCATATCTTCTTTGGAGCTTAGGCCACTACAAGATACGATGTACCCTTTTGTCAATACTTCCGTGTCAGTCAGCTACTTTCAACGGTACAGATTTGGCAACATCACCGACCCTATCACAAGGTGAGACGAGGCTGCCATCTACTAGTTTTCCATTACGAGTATATCTTAACTATGCATGTCAGTGGCTCTAAATAGTTAGTTAACCACGTTTAGAGTGTTTGCTCCTTTGTTTTCTGATGAATCCTGCAATTGCCTTTAACAAAAATTAATAGTGAATATCAAGGCCATAAGAAGTGGGGATTGCTATACCTATAGCAAGTTCAAGTATCCAAAAAGTTGCTATTTACCTGTTTTCCCTTGTCTTTCTGTGCAACGAAGATATCCAGTGGACGATTATGACCGTTTCTGGGCGAGCTGGACCTTCACATCCTACCCGTTTATCAACCTCATGAACACCACAAATGATGTGGGGAGCCTCCCCGGCAATGAATTCAACGTGCCATCAGCCATCTTGCAGCATGCCTCGACCGTAGACGTTAACTACTCCCGCTTTAGCATCAACGTGGCATCAGGTTACAATAAAGACGCTTTGAGCCTACAGCTTCTCCCGATCTTTCACTTCACTGAGATCAACAGGAGCAACCCAAACAGGAGATTCGACATCTACAGTGCTGGCGAAGGGCTGTTCCCAGGCTTCTCCCCGTCGCTATTACGGGTGGACAGCATGTACAAGAGCGGGCAGTTCCTGCAGAAGGGTGCCGCACTCTTCACCTTAAACAAGACGTCCAGCTCGAGTCTTCCGCCTCTCATCAACGCATTGGAGGTGTACTCGCTTGTTCGGATGGAGAATCTCACCACTGACTCCAACGATGGTAAGATTAAGGTATATACTGCATGTGCATTACACATTTGTCATGTATGTAGTAGCAGACTCACATAATCATCATGTAGTTGACAATGCTAATGACCAAGGTCTCACTCTAGACCCTTGAAGATTCCTGACTCCAATTGATAGGATTGAATCTCGAAAAAAAAAATCAAGTTTATCAACCAACTGATTCAGTTGGACACTCAACTCCAGAGTAAACCATCTTCTAAAGGTCAACTAATACCAATGTGTCATGGGAAGACCATAGTGGATAAATGATTTAGTATAATTTAATCAGTTCTATGATTAGTTAACACTTGCTTCTTAACTCTTAAGCTAATCTTATACAGCTATTTTATGCCATCCATATTTGTTTTCCTTGTCTTTTGCTGTTGTAGTAAAGTACATGAAAGAAGTCAAGACACACTACAATTTGGCACGAACAAGCTGGAATGGAGATCCATGCTCCCCAAGAGACTATTCCTGGGAAGGTTTGACTTGCAACTACTCTAAGAGCAACCAGAATCCGAGGATTGTCACGATGTAAGAACATAACCAGGACTCATATCATATGCATTTAAAATCTAAGCATCGCAACTCAATCTTTTGAACCATTGAAGTGCATTGCATTGCATCAACCCCAAGCAATTTAACCCTCCCCAGAAGTTCCCTTTTCATTGGCATGTTGCTCCAGATATGTTCTTGTTTTTTTATACATATATTATTATGCAGAAACTCGGCCCCATGTCTTACTAGCTAAGATCTTAAAAATACATGTAATTTAGTTGAAATCTTGAAAGCAGATCTAACTTAGTATAAAACTGAACCACAGATAGATATTTACATAATCTTGAAAATACATGATTTGTTTTGAAAGGAATACACGTTAGATTGATGCTATCACTTAATTGAACTTACCAGAATTAACATGAGTTTTTTTTTATTGCAGAAATCTGTCTAGCAGTGGACTGGGTGGTGGATTTGCCATATCATTCATGAACATGACATCACTAGAAAACTTGTAAGTGGTGGCTACCACAATATTGATAGTCTAACAAGAATATGTTGACATCTTTCGTGATCCTAAGAATAAAACGTATATAGGGATTTATCACACAACAATCTGACGGGGGCTATTCCAGACTATCAACTAAAGTCACTTAAAGTTCTGTAAGTCTCTGTGCTGATTACATCTGTGGCTGATGGTATAAATTTTAGATGAATGGTTCTAACTATTATTTTTCAGTGACTTATCAAATAACAAACTAGATGGTCCAATCCCTGATTCTATTCTACAACGAGTTCAGGACGGTCTACTGGACTTGAGGTTTGGCATGTTTTGTTGCACAATTCCTTACAAAATTATCTCTAATCAAACTAAACAACTTCACCTTAAAGGAATTAGGTTCAACCTAAGGTTGGTTACCATAGATTCAGTTCTAGGTTTAGCAACAACCTTTGGACATTAATGTAAGTGCATTGGTTAAAACACATCTGAGTTTGCCTTCTTCTGGCCTTCCTCTGGCCACTGTTTAGTAAATGTCATACTAGTGGCATGCCACACTTTTCTAGGCACCATGCCACAGAAGCCCCACTTATCATATACAAAAACTCTTGATAAATTTCACTAAGTTGTGGTGGCCAATTTGGGTGCCACGAAAAGTCTGTCAAGACACATTTCGCGTGCATTTTTCAATCCAAACATGCCCTTAATTACATGTACTAGCATCAAGTTACTTGAAATGCTTTATCATCTAGGGCTTTTAAAACAGGAGGAAGGTAAGGACCTGCATGTGTGATTTAGAAACCATGTAGTTTGTTCATTTGAAAAGTTTCTTTAGAGAAACCATTAGCAGGTTAGTCGTGTTAGAAAATAGAGTCATCTATAATAATAACTTTGTAGAGCAGCTTCGATATTTTGTAACTGATTTTCTACCTATGTTGTTTAATTGTGTCACTAGATTACAAGGTAATCCTGTATGCTCAAACAGCAAAGATGCGTACTGCTCCGATAAGAAGAAGAACACCACACCTACCTTGCTCATTGCAGTGATAGTTCCTTTGGTACTGATATCACTCGTAGTAGGGATGTTCATACTCTGGAAGTTCTACTGGAAAGGTAAAACAAAACTATACAATTTAAATTTCTTTCCAACACTGTAAGGGTGGTTGAAATTAGACAGCAATTCCAGACCAAAACTTTCATGTAATACACAACTTATTGATCTCTGCAGGGAAATCAGGAGACAATGAGGATTATGCTATGTATGAAGAGGAAACTCCCCTACATATTGACATCAGACGGTTCACATACGCAGAGCTGAAGCTCATAACAAACAATTTCCAGTCAATCGTTGGAAAAGGAGGTTTTGGTATTGTCTACCATGGCACACTGGAAAATGGTGATGAAGTAGCTGTTAAGGTGCTTATGGAGACATCAATAGACGAGTCGACAGACTTCCTCCCTGAGGTATAAAACGAAACTAACTAGGCCACGTTATTACTCCTTCCGATCCAAATTAATTGTCGCAGATTTAGGCAAAATATTGTCTAAATCTGTCTAGGTTCAATAAACCTGCAACAACTAATTTGGATCAGAGGGAGTACTTCCTTCGATAGAAAGTGAAGTATAAGCTAGCAAGACATCAAAAACCATTTCCAGAGTCCATATTCAGTAAAATCGTGCAACTAGCTTCGGGTCTAGGATGTTTGGTAATTGTATTTGTTACCGCAGGTGCAAACCTTGACCAAAGTTCATCACAAGAATCTGGTAACTTTGCAAGGATATTGCCAAAACAAGAAGTGTCTGGCACTCGTTTATGACTTCATGCCCAGAGGAAATCTTCAACAGATTTTAAGAGGAGGTTTATCTCTCAACTTTTCTTAAATGTTCTATCAAGCATATTGACTTTGGTACATACAACCAATCTAACTTGCAATTTATTATTATCACTAACTTGTTTTTCGTACAGATATCGTTTGTTCTTTAAATCAATAAGATTGAATTATTTAACCAAACCTACACAGAGACCCAGATGTCAACAGCTTCCATTGCCCACTTAGGAATCACTTACTTTCCGTGTTTATCAATATATTGAGCTTAGCAGCATAATACAAAATTTGACAGGACCTAGTCATAAGTATAACAAAGGAATCCTAATACCAAACTACTCTTCAAATGAATAAATTACACTGTATAGATGTTGGAATGCCATCATTTTGGCATGGCAATAATTGTTCCTTGTTCAAGGTGTAGTGGATTACCTAAACTTGTTACTGCTACAGTTAGTCAATACAGTTGAGTTGGTAGATGTAATTTACTCTGTATAGATATTGGACTAACAAGTGAGGACACATTGCTGCAGTCTTAGAGCTTCATATTCTGAAACTCCTAACCATGGCATCGTCATAGATACGAGGTGAAGAACTGGCACTACCACAGTCAAAATCTTAGACATAACCAAGGCATCACAAATTATAAGCATGTATAGCTTTCAAAGACAGTAAGAAATGCAGCAACTAGAGAGATCTATTCATGGTATACTTCAATAGCTTGGTTTGCTTGTTAACTAGATTTGTATATAAAAAGTTCTCTGTTAAGGAGAAGGAAAAGCAATGACCTCTCAAAGATCAAAGCACCCGTTTACGCAGGTCTTGGTCTTAATACACTAATCGATGTGATGGTTAATCATTGTGTGCGTAACCAGTTTTCGTTAGCAGAATCATGTTAAAAGAGTCGATCTAGAGAACATGTCATAAGGTTACAGAAAATAATATTTATGCTACCATGCATCTACCAAATGTCACTTATATTAATTTGGTACTGTTGATGCAGGTGATATCTATAGTTTGGACTGGGAACAGCGACTACATATTGCCCTTGATTCTGCACAAGGTCAACATTCAAATTACATATTTACCTTTTATGTCAGGTGGGTATTTGTGTGTTAGCAAAGTATGAGTTTAAATGAACTGCAGGACTGGAGTACCTACATGAGTCATGCACCCCATCAATAGTGCACAGAGATGTGAAGACAGCCAACATCCTTTTGGACAAGAACCTGGTGGGAGTAATATCTGATTTTGGGCTTTCTCGGGCATTTAATGATGCTCACACACACATATCTACGGTTGCTGCTGGCACTCTTGGCTACCTCGACCCTGAATACCATGCAACTTTCCAACTCACTGTAAAGACGGACGTTTACAGCTTTGGTATTGTGCTCTTGGAGATCATCACTGGCCAACCCCCAGTATTCAACGACCCTCAAACTGTCCACCTACCAAATTGGGTGCGCCAAAAGATAGCTAAGGGCAGCATTCACGATGTCGTAGACAAAAGGCTGTTGGATCAGTACGATGCCAGCTCCCTGGAGAGTGTGATAGACCTTGCCATGAACTGTGTCGAAAACGCAGCCATTGACAGGCCAACCATGACCGAGGTTGTTTCAAGGCTCAAAGTGTGGTTGCCGGTTTCAAGCAGTAAGCAGTCTACTTCTGGGACCCCTCGACGTAAGTACTCCATGGATGCTGACATTCCAAAGCAGTTCCAGCTGATGATATCTGGTGTATCTGGTGTAAGCAACCCAAGTAGCTCCTTCCAGTCTGGTTGTACTGGTGGACTGACAGAAATAAGCACATTTTCTGGACGGTGAAAGGGAAAAAGCCCAATGACTTTTGTTGCATCTGCTTAGACAAATTTGGTAATTTGCTCAACTTTGTTGACCTTGATTGTTCATAACCTGCGATGTAGTCATTTTCAGTTTATAATATTTCTTGTATATCTTTCTTGGAGTATTATGGGATTGTTTGGGCAAGGTGTATTTCTTCTGTGAGCTTCGGCATTTAGCTCAAGTACTTTTCAGCCATGAAGCATTCTCTTTCATGTGAGAAATCGGTTGGTCTATACATTGTTCGTACATTAAGGTCTATACTCTATGCTATATTAAACCAATCCTAAACAAGTGGTTGGCTTGAACATTCTGCCTTCTATTCCCCAATCTGTCTTGCAAGGCTACGGAATTGAGATTAAAATGCGTGTTCATTTTACCAAATCAAATAATTTCCGGAGCTCTTCCACTATCACAAAATTACACTAGAGGGAGCCACTATACAAGTTGGCATCTAAGCTATGAGGAATCTGAAGCCACGTAAAGGAAGAAATGCGACCACATCGAGACTCTGGTTTACACTAGAGGAACCTGCACTCCATTTTAAGCTGATATATGATGCAAGTTGCATGCATTTTTTTTCAAAAGAAAGCCCCATCGAGACTGGTTTACACTCTCTAAATGTGCATCCTTCTTGCACATTACTCCCTGTGAAATGCTCCTGGACCTTTTAAATAAAGTTACGAGCTACCAAAAGGAAAAGTTGAGTGCTACTTAATTTGAACAGGTTCAAAGCACAACAAGTTTTCTGAACTAAAGTTAACTCTAGACTCCCCAAGAGGCCTATAGGTGCTAAGTAAGAACCAGGCAACTAGCTAGACTCTAATGAGTTTCTGAACCAAAACATTCCAGCAGAACAAGAACTATTACAGCCAACTACTAGTACTCCAAGTTAAATCAGCCACCCACAGCTTGTGAGTGCTTTCTAAGTAGGAAAACGGGGAATGTACCCAAAACTATAGCTGATCGAAACCAATTTCAAATCCTGCAGAGTCTTCGCTCCCTTATGCATTCTATTCTACTACTACCTCTGATCCATAATAAGTGTATCTGTTGTAGTGCATAAGTTGTACTAAATCAATGACACTTACTATTTGCCATAAGCTATGGCATGCCCTTAATTTGTTTGAGATGATTCGACATGCGAGCTATGGTATGCCATCTCCGTCACACAACCACTTACGTGCTGATGAGATATTGCGCGTAAAATTTAAAACATCCTGTTGAGGTCTGAGACTGATATATACCGGCCGGCAGACATGCGTCAGCTCGCCCATTCTTATATCAGCCTAGTTGGTCCGTCAGCGTCATACCGTGGATCTGGTCTTGCAGATGGGCACATTTCATCTTGTGACCACACATTTGTTATGGTTTTTAATTAATTTGGCACAGCAGACTGGTTCAGAAAAAGATCAACGTCCATGACTCTTACAATATATCTCCATGGGCGAGCTAGCCGCATGCATGGTTTGGCCCGAACAACAAAGACCGAGTTCACGAGTTGTGACCTCGCTATCGTGCTGACGAGCAACACGTTTGTCGCATGCAGAAGAAGATCGTTAGATAACACGGCAATTGACGTGCAAGCTCAACTCCATGGCAAGTTGCATGCATTTCTTTCACCAGAAGGTTACCTAATGATGAGCAAAACGTTTCTGCATTTTTAATCCGGCGGCGAGGGTGAGTCAACGAAAACGCCACCAAAATACCCACTACTAAATCGCGGTAATTGTCTTTACCTGCTACATAACTGCGCAAGTATTGTTCCTTGATTCAGACTTCAGACATTGCAAGAACCAGAGAACACAGCATGGTGATCAGCTTCAGCCGCTCGGTGAGCACAAAGCTGGCATGGATCCTTGCACTGCTTCTCATCCTGGTCATGATGATCCAAGTCCGAGCCCAAACTCCACCGCCTGGTAATACATGCCACATCCTCCTAGCTTTTCCCTTCTAGATCCTGCACCATTTTAAGCTCTATGCTCCATCTGCACGCACGGTTCAGTTTACATCAGCTTTTCAACTTAAGAAATCCCTTCGCTGAAATCTTCGAAATCAACAAACTATTAGCTACGGATATGCCATGATCATTGCTCAGTAAGTTGGAACGATATACATACATACTCTCTGTTGTGCAGGGTTCATAAACATCGATTGTGGATGGAGCAACAGTAGTGGCTACGCCGACAACTCCTTGAGAATGTCATACAGTTCTGATGGTGAATTTGTCGAGGGCGGTCGGAACAATGATGTTTCACCAGAGTTCATGGCTGGTGCAGGAAATGAACAACAAAAAACCCTGAGGAGCTTCCCTGACGGCTCAAGGAATTGCTATACACTGCCATCCACCATTGGTAAGAAGTATCTACTGCGTGCCATGTTTACTTACGGCAATTATGATAGGTTGAACAAGACTCTGGACGGGTCGCTGTTTCTGTTCGGGCTCCATATTGGCGTCAATTTCTGGGAGGCGGTGAATTTGTCAAATTGGGATCCATCAATCACGGTATTCAAGGAGGCACTCACCGTTGCTCCAAGCAACTCTCTGTCCGTCTGCCTGATAAACTTCGGTTCAGGGATTCCATTCATATCTTCATTGGAGCTTAGGCCACTACAAGATACGATGTACCCTTTTGTCAATACTTCTGTGTCAGTCAGCTACTTTCAACGGGTCAGATTTGGCAAGGTCACAGACTTTATCACAAGGTGAGACGAGACTGGTATCCATAATAGTTTTGGATTATATCTTAATTATGCATGTCAGTAGTTCTAAATTATTCCGGCTTTGCTCAACACATTTAATGTGTTTGCTCCTTTGTTACCTGAATCATGCACTTGTTTCTAACAAAAACTAATAGGAGTAGTAGTAAATGTCAAGGCGATAAGAAGTCTGGATTGCTGGATCCCGTAGTAATAAGTGTAAGTAAAGACCAAAGAGTTGTACCATGGGATGAAGATATACAACGGACAATTATGACTGGTGCTTTTCAATGGTTTAAAGTTATGATTGCTAGCTCAGTGCATTTTAAGTGTTCGCTCCTTTGTTTTCTCTATACTAAAATTGCTTCTAACTAGAGCTAATAGGATACCTCAAGGCGATAAGAAGTTGGGATTGCTAGAATCCATAGCAAATGTGTTTGTAAAAACCTAAAAGTAGCGTAGTGTGCGACTATTTACCTGCTTTATCATGTCCTTGTGTGAGGTGAAGATATCCAGTGGACGATTATGATCGATTCTGGGAGAGCTGGGACCGCACATCATACCCCTGGATCAACCTGAATAGTACCAACACAGTGAAAAGCCCCCCTGGCATCGACGCATTCAACGTGCCTTCAGCCATCATCGAGCAGGCCTCGACCCTAGACACGAATTACTCCTTCATTAACATTGCTGTGGCACAGAATCCCAATAGAGTCGACACTAACATGCAGCTTCTCCCGATCTTTCACTTTGCCGAGATCAATGAGAGCAATCCGAACAGGAGGTTCAACATCTACAACAACGATGTTCTGATCTTCTCGAACTTCTCCCCGCCGCTACTCCAGGTGGAGAGCTTGTACCAGAGCGGGCAGTTCCTACGCAATGCCTACGGATACATCTCCTTGAACAAGACGGCCAACTCGAGTCTTCCACCGCTCATCAACGCGTTTGAACTGTACTCGCTCGTTCGTATGGATAATCTCACCACTGACTCCAACGATGGTAAGATTAATGTATATACTGCACGTGCATTACACATTTGTCATGTATGTAGCAGATTCACATGATTATCATGCAGTTTCCAATGCTAATGACTGAGGTCTCACTGTCTAGACTCCTGAAGAATTTCAACTCCGTTAGACATTGTCAAGATCTTCACTGAAGTAATAGGATTAAGTTTATCAACCAACTAATTCAGTTGCACACTCAACTCCAGAGTAAACCATCTTCTAAAGGTCAACTAATGCCAATGTAAAATGGAAAGACCATAGTTGGTAAATTAATCAGTTCTATGATTAGATAATACTTGCTTCTTAAGCTAATCTTATACAGCTACTTGCTGCCATCCGCATTTGTTCCCTTCTCTTTTGCTGTTGTAGTAAAGTACACTTAATCAGTTATATGATAATGTAATACTTGTATATATATGCAATGATAGAGTAACTTAAGCTAAGCTATTCATCGTCTAAATGTTTCCATTGTCTTCTGCTGTTGTAGACAATCACATAAGAGAAATCAAGAAACAATACAATTTGGGACGAATAAGCTGGAATGGAGATCCATGCTCCCCAAGAGATTATTCATGGGAAGGATTGACTTGCGACTACTCTAAGAGCAACCAGAATCCGAGGATTGTCACCATGTAAGAGCATAACCAGGACTTATATCATATACATTGAAAAACTAAGCATCGCAACTCAATCTTTAAACCTTTGAAGTGCATTGCATTGCATCAACCCAAAGCAATTTAACACTCCACAGAAGTTACCTTTTCATTGGCATGTTGCTCCAGATATGTTCTTGTTTTGTTTTACATATATTACTATGCAGAAACTCGGCCCCATGTCTTACTAGCTAAGATTAGCTGAAATCTTGAAAGCATATCTAACTTAGTATAAAACTGAACCACAGAAATATATTTACAAAACCTTGAAAATAGTCGTTAGCTCGACGCTATCACTTAACTGAACTTACCAAATTAACATGAGTTTTTTTTTTTGCAGAAATCTGTCTAGCAGGGGACTGGGTGGTGGATTTTCCATATCATTCATGAACATGACATCACTAGAAAACTTGTAAGTGGTGCCTACCACATAATATTGATAGTCTAATGAGAATATGTTGACATCTTTCGTGATCCTAAGAATAAATAATATATAGGGATTTATCACGCAACAATCTGACAGGGGCTATTCCAGACTATCAACTAAACTCACTTAAAGTTCTGTAAGTATCTGTGCTGATTACATATGTGGCTAATGATATAAATTTAGATGAATGGTTCTAACTATTATTTTTCAGTGACTTGTCAAATAACAAGCTAGATGGCCCAATCCCTGATTCTATTCTTCAACGAGTTCAGACCGGTCAATTGGACTTAAGGTTTGGCATGCTTCGTTGCACAATTCTTTACTAAATTATTTCCAATCAAACTAAACAACTTCATCTTAAAGGAATTAGGTTCAACCTAAGGTTGGTTATGGTAGAAAAAAATCTTGGTTTACCAACAACCTTTGCCCATTACTGTAAGTGCATTGGTTAAAAAAAATCTGAGTTTGCCTTTCTCTGGCCACTGTTTAGTAAATGTCATACTGGTGCCGTGCCACACTTTTGTAGGCACCATGGTGCAGCAGCCCCACGTGTCATATACATAAAATCTTGGCAAGTTTAGTGGCCAATTTGGGTGGTACACTTGCTTTATCATGTAGGGCTTTTAAAATGGGAGGAAGATAAGGACCTGCACATGTGATTTAGAAACCATGTAGTAGTGTTCATTTGAAGAGTATAATTCTTTAAAGAAGCCATTAGCAGGTTAGTCGTGTCAGAAAATAGAGTCCTGCTATAATCATAACTTTGTAGAGCAGCTTCGATCTTTTTGAGCTGATTTTTTTACCCATGTTGATTGTGTCACTAGATTACAAGGCAATCCTGTATGCTCAAATAGCAAGGATGTGTACTGCTCAGATAATAATAAGAGGAAGACCACACCTACCTGGCTCATCGTAGTGATAGTTCTTTTGGTACTGATATCCCTCGTAGTAGGGATGTACATACTCTGGAAGTTCTACTGGAAAGGTAAGAAAAACTATGCACTTTAGATTTCTTTCCAACAATGTAAGGGTGGTTGAAACTAGACAGCAATTCCAGACCAAAACTTCCATATAAAACACAACTTATTGACTCTGCAGGGAAATCGGGAGACAATGAGGATTATGCTATGTATGAAGAGGAAACTCCCCTACATATTGACATCAGACGGTTCACATACGCAGAGCTGAAGCTCATAACGAACAACTTCCAGTCAATCGTTGGAAAAGGAGGCTTTGGTATTGTTTATTATGGCACACTGGAAAATGGTGATGAAGTAGCTGTTAAGGTGCTTATGGAGACATCAATAGACGAGTCGAAAGACTTCCTCCCTGAGGTATAACACAAAACGAACTAGGCCACTTATTACTTCCTTCGATAGAAAGAAGTATAAGTTAGCAAGCCATCAAAAACCATTTCCACATTCGATATTCAGTAAAAACATGCAGCTGGCTTCAGCTCTAGGATGTTTGGTAATTGTATCTGTTGCCGCAGGTGCAAACCCTGTCCAAAGTTCATCACAAGAATCTGGTGACATTGCAAGGATATTGCCAAAACAAGAAGTGCCTAGCACTCGTTTATGACTTCATGCCCAGAGGAAATCTTCAACAGATTTTAAGAGGAGGTTCAACTCTTAACTTTTCATAATGTTCTATCAAGCATAGTTTTTTTTTTTTCGATAAAGCATAGTTGACTTAGGCACATACAACCCATGTAACTTCCAGTTTATTATTATCACTAACTTATATTTCATACAGATATTGTTTGTAGTTTAACTCAATAAGATTGAATTATTCAATCAAACCTACACAGAGACCCAGACGTCAACAGCTTTCCGTACCCACTTAAGAATCATTTACTTTCTGAATTTATCAATATATTGAGCTTAGCAGCATAACACAAAATTTGACAGGACCTAGTCGTAAGTATAACAAAGGAATCCTAAAATCAAACTACTCTTCAAATGAACAAACTACACTGTATAGATATTGGAATGCCATCCGGATTTATGTGTGGCAATATAACTTCCTCGTTCAAGGTGTAGTTGATTACCTAAACGGTTATTGTTACAGTTGGTGAATACAGTTGAGTTGGTAAGTAATTTACGCTGTATAGATATTGTACTAACAAGTGAGGCCATATATCTGCAGTCTTAGAGCTGCATATTCTTAAACTCCTAACCAATGTATCGTCATGGATATTCGGTGAAAAACTGGGGTTACCACATAACCACAGTTAAAATCTTAGACATAACCAAGGCATGATAGTCACAAATTATAAGCACGTATATCTTTCAAAGACAGTAAGAAATGGAGAAACTAGAGAGATATATTCATAGTATATTTCAATAGCTTGGTTCGCTTATTAACTGGATTTGCATATAAAAAGTTCTCTGGTAAGGAGAAGGAAAAGCAATGACCTCTCAAAGATGAAAACACCTGTTTATGCGGGTCTTAAGTCTTAATATACCAATTGATGCAATGGTTAATCATTGTGTGTGTAACCAGCTTTCGTTAGCAGAATTATGTTAAAAGAGTCGATCTAGAGAACATGTCATAAGGTTACAGAAAAAGATATTTATGCTGCCATGCATCTACCAAATGTCACTTATATTAATTTGGTACTTTTGATGCAGGTGATATCTATAGTTTGGACTGGGAACAGAGACTGCATATTGCCCTTGATTCTGCACAAGGTCCACATTCAAATTACATATTTACCTTTTATGTCATGTGGGTATTTGTGTGTTAGGAAGTATGAGTTTCAATGAACTGCAGGACTGGAGTACCTACATGAGTCATGCACCCCATCAATAGTACACAGAGATGTGAAGACAGCCAACATCCTTCTGGACAAGAACCTGGTGGGGATAATATCTGATTTTGGGCTTTCTCGGGCATTTAACGATGCTCACACGCACATATCTACCGTTGCTGCTGGCACCCTTGGCTACCTCGACCCTGAATACCATGCAACTTTCCAACTCACTGTCAAGACGGACGTTTACAGCTTTGGTATCGTGCTCTTGGAGATCATCACTGGCCAACCCCCAGTATTCAACGACCCTCAAACCGTCCACCTACCAAATTGGGTGCGCCAAAAGATAGCTAAGGGCAGCATTCACGATGTCGTAGACAAGAGGCTGTTGGATCAGTACGATGCCAGTTCTCTGGAGAGTGTGATAGACCTTGCCATGAACTGCGTCGAGAACGCAGCCATCGACAGACCGAGCATGACCGAGGTTGTTTCAAGGCTCAAAGTGTGGTTGCCGGTTTCAAGCAGTAAGCAGTCTACTTCTGGGACCCCTCGACGTAAGTACTCCATGGATGCTGACATTCCAAAGCAGTTCCAGTTGATGATATCTGGTGTATCTGGTGCAAGCAACCCAAGTAGCTCCTTCCAGTCTGGTCATACTGGTGGACTGACAGAAATAAGCACATTTTCTGGACGGTGAAAGGAAAAAAGCCCAACGACTTTTGTTGCACCTGCTTAGACAAATTTGGTAATTTGCTCAACTTTGTTGACCTTGATTGTTCATAAACTGCGATGTAGTCATTTTCAGTTTCTAATATTTCTTGTATATCTTTCTTGGATGAGATTGTTTGGGCGAGGGGTATTTCTTCTTTGAGCTTCGGCATTTAGCTCAAGTAGTTTTCAGCCATGAAGCATTCTCTTTCATGTGAGAAATCGGTTGGTCTACACATTGGTCGTACATTAAGGTCTATACTCTATGCTATATTAAAACAACCCTAAACAAGTGGTCGGCTTGAACACTCTGCCTTCTATTCCCCAATCTGTCTTGCAAGGCTGCAGAATTGAGATTAAAATGCGTGTTCATTTTACCAAATCAAATAATTTCCGGAGCTCTTCCACTATAACAAAATTACACTAGAGGGAGCCACTATGCAAGTTGGCATCTAAGCTACGAGGAATCTGAAGCCACGTAAAGGAAGAAATGCGACCACATGACGTACCTAACCCTGATCGACCGCCGCCAGGCGCCAGCAGGCAGTTCCTCGACTTGGCCGACGACCTCTCGCTGTAGTGCCTCTTCCGCCTCCGCTTCGAAAGCCGAGCTGTACAGGGAAATGGCGGAAATCCTGAGATTGGGGGGCAGCACCGCGGCAGAGCGAGTGGCGGAGTGGCGGTGCCGGCGTGCTGCAGACGCAATGGCCCCTTGTGGAGTGGGAAGGATAGTATAGGAGGAGAATAAGTGGGCCGGGAAGCCCACGGCCGCCCAGACAGCACAGGGTCAAGGTCAGTGGCCTGCTTGCCACCACAATTGTGGTGCCCGCCAAAAACAAAACTACTCCTTTTATTATGCCATATTAATGATCACAGATTTCTATGCGAATCTAGAAAGAATTGCGACGTTAATATGTAATGGAGATAGTACACAATAGAGATGACGTTATCGTACATCCAAGTTTTTCTTTTGCGTAAATTTTACCAATCTATTAATAATCATCAATACAAAGAGACCAAAAAATATTGAAAATTACAAATAGATTCAAGGACCACCTAGCGACAATTATAAAAAATATTGCGAGTCAAAGGGGCGTCGTCGGCCTCGTCCCTACTTCATCAGAGCCGGACAAAACTTGCCATAATAGAGCTTGTTATAGTAAACAGGCGAGAAGTTATTAGCCACTATAGCAGAACCATCACCAATAATAACAGTCGTAGATCAGAAGTGATTGACCTGAAACCACACCAACAAACACAAAGCCCGAATGGATTCTAGAAGATCCGTCGAACACAGGACTTCACGGGTCCTCCTCTAAACGCACCACCAAAGCAAGAATAGGACGAAGAGAACCTTATTCTGATTTCATGTCGTAGCCATGGCCCATGGCCACAAAAATTCTAAAGAAGACTCCTAGGGTATTTTTTTTAGATGCGGAAGAACCAGTAAATGAAGTGTGGCTATTTGTAATTCTCCGTTTTATATGTTCTTATTTCTGTATCTCCTTCTCAACATTTGTTTTATCCTTTGGACTTTTTACTTTTCTATATTCTAATGTCTTTAGTTCTTTTTGCATTTTATTTCAAATTTGTTTTTAGCTTTTTGTTTTTTCTTGCTAGTTCACCCCAAAAAAAGAACAGCTGGCGAGTTGGATTTGGTTATCATGCGTGCGCTGGTCGCATCTACAAGACTGGAATTCGCACAACAGTTGACAATCTATACTCCATTTGCAAGTTGCACTTTCCGTTTTCTTAAGAGACCGAGTTCAAATCTGGCATAGTCTATGCCCTCTCATTTTGTGTGATAATTCGGCATGCGACCGAGCGCCATCTCCGATCGTGCGGACCACGTACGTGCTGATGAAGTTGCGTGAAGAATTGAAAAATATCCTATCGTTGTCTGAGGCTGCCAGGCCGGGTAGACATGCGCCATCTTGCTCATTCTTATATCAACCTAGTTTCAGCGTAGCGTCAAGGAACTGGTCTTGCAAATGGACATCTTCATCCTGTGAGCTGTTACTACGCTGCTATGCATTTGCAAACCGGTCCATGGCTCTTTGGCCGAACTACTGCGCCGTGCTTGGTTCACAGATTCATCGACTCGAGTTGCGACTACTTTCTTTCCGATTTGATGAATGCAAGTCGCGTTCATTTCTTTCGCGAGAAGGTTGCCTAATGGCCAATGATGAGCAAAACTGTTTTCTCTGCATTTGTTAATCCAGCGCAGAGAGGCTGTGTCAACCAAAACACTAACAAAATACCCACCACCAATCCAGCGCGAAGGCTATATGACTTCACAGGTCGTCTCTTTCATGCTTCAGACATCACAAGAACCAAATAACACCAGATGATGATGGTCAGCTTCGGCGCGAAGCTGACATGGACCTCTGCGCTGCTTCTTATCCTGCTGGTCATGACGATTCAAGTCCAAGCCCAGCCTCCTCCTGGTAATACATGTCATACCATCGTAGCTTTTCCCTTCTACTAGATCATGCGCCGTTTTAAGCTCTGCACCATCTGCACGCATAATTCAGAGCATTAACATGAAACACATGAAACCGATACATGCTCCCCGTTGTGTGCAGGGTTCATAAACATCGACTGTGGATGGAGCAACAGTAGCGGCTACATCGACGAGGCCTTAGTAATGCCATTCAGTTTTGATGGCGAATTTGTTGAGAGCGGCCAGAACCACGACATTCTACCAGAGTTCATGGTGGATGCAGCCAATGAACAGCAAAAAACCCTGAGGAGCTTCCCTGACGGCTCAAGGAATTGCTATACGCTGCCATCCACCGTCGGTAAGAAGTATCTATTGAGGGCCACATTTACTTACGGAAACTACGACAGGTTGAACAAGAGTCTAGATGGGTCGCTGTTTCTGTTTGGGCTCCATATTGGGGTCAATTTCTGGGATAAGGTCAACTTGTCAAACTGGGATCCATCATTCGCAGTATGGAAGGAGGTGCTCACCGTTGCACCCAGCAACTCCGTGTCCATCTGCCTGATAAACTTCGGTTCAGGGATTCCCTTCATATCTTCTTTGGAGCTGAGGCCACTGCAAGATACGATGTACCCGTTTGTCAATGCTTCTGTGTCAGTCAGCTACTTCACACGGTACAGATTCGGCAACATCACCGATTTTATCACAAGGTGAGACAAGGCTGCCGTTAATACTAGTTTTGGATTAGATCTGAATTATGCCTGTCAATGGTTGTAAATTCATTTTGCTAGCTTAGCGCCTTTAAAGTGTCTGCTTTTTTGTTTTCTGAATCCTGCAACTCTGTCTAGCAAAAAAGTGATACTAAATCTCAAAGGTGATAAGAAGTTTGGGCTGATTCCTAGATCCCATAGTAGACACATTTAAGTTAAGACCAAAAGATTAGTGTACTGTGCTAGCTATTTATCTGTTTTTCCTTATGTGTGCCATGAAGATACCCAACGGACTCTTATGACCGGTTCTGGGAGAGCTGGTCTGGGACCATCGACTACACCTACCCCTGGATCAGCCTGAACACTACCAATAAAGTGGAGAGCCTCCCCGGCACCGACGCCTTCAACGTGCCGTCGGCCATCCTCCAGCAGGCCTCGACCATAGACACCAACTACTCTTTCATGAGCGTCGCCGTGGCAACGGGTCCCAATATAGACACCACGAGTCTACAACTTCTACCGGTTTTTCACTTCGCTGAGATCAACAGGAGCAACCCAAACAGGAGGTTCGACATCTACAGCGCTGAAGATTTGCTGTTTGCAGACTTCTCCCCGTCGCGATTCCAGGTGGACAGCATGTACAAGAACGGGCAGTTCCTGAAAAACGCCTACGCAATCTTCTCCTTGAACAAGACGGACAGCTCGAGTCTTCCGCCGCTCATCAACGCGTTCGAGGTGTACTCGCTTGTTAGAATGGAGAATCTCACCACCGACTCCAACGATGGTAAGATTCATGAATATACTGCAAGTTCATTACACATTTGTCATGTATATAGCAGATTCATGTGATCATCATGCAGTTGCCATGCTGATGACCGAGGTCTCACTCTAGATCCCTGACTTATTTGACATTGTCACGATCTACACTAGAGTAACAAGATCAAGTTTATAATCAACTTATTCAGTTGCACACACGACTCCGGAGTTAGCCATCTTCTAAAGGTCAACTAATGCCAATGTACCACGGGAAGATGGTTGAAATGATTTAGTACGATTTATCAGTTCAATGATTAGATAATACTTGCTTCTGAAGGTAATCTTATACAGCTACTTTACGCCGTCATATTTGTTAACCTTGTAATTTTCTCTTGTAGTAAAGAACATGAAAGAAGTCAAGAAACACTACAATTTGGCACGAGCAAGCTGGAATGGAGACCCATGCTCCCCAAGAGAGTATTCCTGGGAAGGTTTGAGTTGTGACTACTCTAAGAGCAACCAGAATCCAAGGATTGTCACGATGTAAGAACATAACCAGGACTCATATCATATACATTTAAAATCTAAGCATCACAAGTCAATATTTTAAACCTTTGAAGTGCATTGCATCAATCCCAAGCAATTTAACACTCACAGAAGTTCCATTTTTGTTGGCATGTTGCTCCAGATATGTTGTTTTTTCTACAGATATATCACTATGGAGAAACTCGGCCCCATGTCTTACTAGCTAAGATCTTGAAAATAATGTAATTCAGTTGGAATCTTGAAAGTAGATATAACTTTGTACAACTGAACCTATTTACATAATCTTGAAAATACATGTTAGTTCCATGCTATTACTTAATTTTAAGAGTACTGAAGTTAACATGAGTTGTTTTTATTTTTTACAGAAATCTGTCTAGCAGTGGACTTGGTGGTGGATTTGCGATATCATTCATGAACATGACATCACTGGAAAACTTGTAAGTGGTGCCTACCATATAATATTGATAGGCTAACGAGAATATGTTGACATCTTTCATGATCCTAAGAACAGAATGTATATAGGGATTTATCACACAACAACCTGACGGGAGCTATTCCAGACTATCAACTAAAGTCACTTAAAGTTCTGTAAGTCTCTTCTGATTACATCTGTGGCTGATGATATAAATTTTACATGAATGCTTCTAACTATTATTTTTCAGTAACTTGTCAAATAACAAGATAGATGGACCAATCCCTGATTCTATTCGTCAACGAGTTCAGGCTGGTCTACTGGACTTAAGGTTTGGCATGCTTCGTCGCACAATTCCTTACTAGATTATCATCTAGGACTTTTAAAATGGGAGGAAGGAAAGGACCTATTTGTAACAGCACGTGATTTAGAAACCATGTAGTTTGTCATTTGAGGCTAGAGTTCTTTAGAAGAACTATTAGCAGGTTAGTCGTGTTAGAAAATAGAGGCATGTTATAATCATAATTCTGCAGAGCAGCTGAGTTCTTTTGAGCTGATTTCTTATGTATGTCGTTTAACTGTGTCACTAGATTAGTAGGCAATCCTGTATGCGCAAACAGCAAAGATACGTACTGCTCAGATACTAAAAGTAATAATAAGGAGGATAAGAAGAAGAAGAGGAACACCACACCTATCTTGCTTATCGCAGTGATAGTTCCTGTGGTACTGATATCCCTCATAGTAGGGATGTGCATACTCAGGAAATTATACCAGAAAGGTAAAACAAAACCATAAACTTTTAATTTATTTCCATCAATTCTAGGTGGTAGAAGATAGCAATTCCAAACCTAAACTTCCATGTAAAATAAACCTTCTTTACTATGCAGGGAAGTCAGGCGACAATGAGGACTACGCTTCATATGAAGAGAAAACTCCCCTTCATATTGACATCAGACGGTTCACATACGCAGAGCTGAAGCTCATAACGAACAACTTCCAGTCAATCATTGGAAAAGGAGGTTTCGGTACTGTTTATCATGGCATACTGGAAAATGGTGATGAAGTAGCAGTTAAAGTGCTTATGGAGACATCAATAGCAGAGTCAACTGACTTCCTCCCTGAGGTATAACACGAAACCAACTAGGCCACATCATTGCGTATTTCAACTAGGCCACACCATTAAATTCTTCAACCATTAAGTCGGCAAGACATATACAACCATTTCCACAGTTCATATTCAATAAAATGATGCATCTGGCTTCAACTCTAGGATGTTTGGTGACTATATTGCTATCGCAGGTGCAAACCTTGTCCAAAGTTCATCACAAGAATCTCGTGACTTTGCAAGGATATTGCCAAAACAAGAAGTGCCTAGCACTCGTTTATGACTTCCTACCCGGAGGAAATCTTCAACAACTTTTAAGCGGAGGTTTCCCTCTTTAACTTTTATTAATGTTTCTGTAATGCATAGCTGATTTAGGTACAGAAAATCCAACTTGCAGTTGCAATTAGTTATTTTGATAACTTGTATTTTGATGCTATAGAGATCATTTCTACTGACTCATTAAAATCGAATTACTCAATTAAGCCAAAAATCTGTTCAATCTAAAAAAAGTTGACTAATTCAAGGTTCTAAACAAAACAAACAATACACAGAGACCTAGATGCCAACAACTTTCACTAACCACTTAGGAATCACCTACTTTTCAGACTTTATCAATATATTGTGCTCCCCAGCATAACATTTGACATGCATCTTAAATACTTTGTTTTTCTAAAATCAAACTACTCTATATTTGACATTGCACTGGAATCAGGATTCATGATAAACTGATTTTTCCTTGTTGAAGGCTTAGTTGATTACCTAAACTATTATTGCTACTAGTCAATATAGTTGAGTTGCTAGACCTTATTTTTTTCTTGGAGATGCTTTGAATGTCCTCGCCATCACATGGTCATAAATATTTTTTAACAAACTGAGGCTGCCACAGTTACATTCATAGTCAAACATTCATAACCATGGCAAGATAGTCACAAATTCTAAACATGTATAGCTTTCAAAGGAAGCAAGTAGAGAGGTACGTATTCAAATAATACTTCAGTAGTTTGGTTCACTTGTTAATTGGGTTTTTATGTAAAAACTTGTTGAAGAGGAGGAAAAGCAATGATCTCTCAAAGGTCAAAGTTCATGTTTATACAGGTATTAGATCTTAGTATACCAGATGTTTTCAAGAATACGCCATGGAAAGGCACGTCATTTTCATATAAAGAAAATGCCAGGCCAGTACATGCCCATTGCATATGCAACCCTATCACCACTCAAATGGTGTTCGCCGTGTGCTTTCACATACACACGCTACACCACACCACCCTCTAAACATAAAGCAACTACTCGCTATGAGGCAACCGTGCTGGCCGAATGGCCATGTCTCCTGCAGGCTCACATCTGAGGATTCACGTTCTCCTCCATTGCGCCTCTTCCGTCTTTATGTCTTGAATCACCTTGTTGTCAGACACCGTAATGCTGTTGAAAATGAAATTGTTGCAGCATGTACAAATGTACCACATGATCAAGATCGGGATCGTCCAAAAACCTAGCACCTATCTTGCGGCCACGTGAGTGCGACGTCCAGCATTCCTCAAGTGGCTCGTCCGGCGTCGGCACCCACTGAAGCATCTGCCAATAACTGAGTGCACTATGCCAGGTCTCCCGAGCTGTCGGGCACCTAAACAAGTGTGATAAAGTCTCCTGCTCCTGGTCACATAGAGGGCACCTCGACGGATGTGGTAGCCCTCTCCTTGCCAATCTGTCGGCTTGCCAACACCGTTTTTTGGCCACAACCATGCAAAAAAGAGGCTTATCAGTGCTCACGGTCTCCATAACTGATCGCCTGTCAGGTCCACCCTAGTGGCAGCAAAGTAAGCACAATAGGCTGAACGTGCTGAGTAGCTGCCATCACCCTCCCATGTCCACTGGAGGTGGTCTTTCTCCTCGGTGAGCCGCACTTCATACATGATCCCCAGAGGGTGAAGAACTCGCCGATCGCGGCCTCCCACGTCTGTCAACCAGTCTCCACGACAGGCCTTGGCCACCATACAACTCCCCAGGGGTTTCTTCTTAACCCATGAGGCCAAGCTCGAGAATCTGTCCTGCAAACGAGCTTCCTCAAACATTCTATCAGTGTAGAACAAAGTGCTCTTCCCATCGCCGACATGGGACCTCGTTTCCGCCTCAAAGATCCCTAGTGCCTCTTTGGGGACCTGGATGTTGAACGCTCCCCATGGCTTTTCCAGCTCCGTCTGCTTGAGCCACAACCACCACGTCCTTAGAGCGATGCTCAAGTACTGTAGATTTGGAATCCCCAGGCCTCCCAACGATTTGGGAGCGTAAATTCTATCCCAAGTCATGCGGCAATATCCACCGTTCGCATCCTTACGACCATACCATAGGAAACCTCGGAGTACCTTCCTCACTCCGTTGAGCGACTTCGCCGGAATGTCCAATGCCATCATGGCTCCAAGCATGGTCTTGACAAGCACCAACGTGCTGAGTAGTATACCGAATGTTCCTTTGGTTAATGATTGTGTGTGTAACCATAATTTGTTAGCTCAAATATGTGCAAATTTATAAAAACTGGCATCATGCTACCAATGCACCTATATAATGGCACGTACATTAATTTGGTATCAATTAATGCAGGAGATGTCTACAGTTTGACTTGGGAACAACGACTTCATATTGCACTTGATGCTGCACAAGGTCCGCATTTCAGTTGTGTATTAGCCTTTAGTCCATATGTATGTATGTGTCTATTGACAAAGTGAAAGTTTGAATAAACTACAGGACTGGAGTATCTGCATGAGTTATGCACCCCGTCAATAGTGCACAGAGATGTAAAGACCCCCAACATCCTTCTGGACAAGAATCTGGTGGGGATAATATCTGATTTTGGGCTTTCACGGGCTTTTAACGATGCTCACACACACATATCTACAGCTGCTGCTGGCACTCTTGGCTACCTCGACCCTGAGTATCATGCAACATTCCAACTCACTGTCAAGACAGATGTTTACAGCTTTGGCATCGTACTCTTGGAGATCATCACTGGCCAGGCCCCGGTATTTCTGGACCCTCAAACCGTCCACCTGCCAAATTGGGTGCGCCAAAAGATAGCTAAGGGCAGCATTCACGATGTTGTTGACAAGAGGCTGCTGGATCAGTACGATATCAGTTCCCTGGAGAGTGTGGTAGACCTTGCAATGAACTGCGTCGAAAGTGCATCCATCGACAGGCCGACCATGACTGAGGTTGTTTCAAGGCTCAGAGTGTTGTTGCCCGCAGTTTCAAGCGAAAAGCAGTCTGTTTCTGGGACTCCTCGGTTTAAGAACTCCATGGATACTAAAATTCCAAAGCAGCTCCAGATGATGGCATCTGATGTAAGCAATGAGGGGAGCTCCTTCCAGTCTGGTTATGCTGGTGGGCTGACAGAAATAAGCAAGTTTTCCGGACGGTGAAAGGAAAACGCTCACTAGAGTTGTTGTTGCATTTGCTTGTACACGATTGATAATTTTCTTAACTGCGTCGTTGTTGATTGTCAATAAACTGAAACCTAATCATTTTCAAATTGTAATCTTGCTTGTGTACCATGGTACCCTTACTTTGCTGTTTATTTTATCTTGCATCTCTCATTATAAAGGGAGGGGAGGAGTATAGGAATTTTGTTTTCACTAATCCATAAGGCCTTGTTTGGTACTAGAGTTTTTGTGGGGATTAGAAGGGATAATCCACAAGGGGATTGGGTGAAACCCCTGCCTCCACCCAAACCCCTCCAATCCCCCCCCCCCCCCCCCCCCCCAAAAAAAATAAAACCAATCCCCAATCCCCTAGGTAGGGGTAGTGTATTAAATATTAGAAAAAATACACTACAATTTGGGGAAAAGTGGGGATTGAACTAGCCTAATACTCTAGAACCAAACATGCTTTCAGCAGTAAGTGGGGATCTGGGGTTTGGTGGGGATTATCCCCTCTAATCCCCACAAATACTCTAGTACCAGACAAGGCCTAAAGGGTTCTTTGGGTGAGGGATATTTTTTGTGTGTGAGCTTCATCATTCAGGTCAAACAGTTTTCATCCATGAAGCATCCTCTTCCATGTGAGAAATCGGTTGATCTATCTATACATTGGTCGTACATTAAGTTCTGTACTAAGCAAATCCTAAAACAAGTGGTCTGCTTAAACAGTTCTCATTCTATTCCCCAATCCGTCTTGCAAGACTACGGGATTAGATTCAAATATGTGTTTTACCAGATCAAATCACTCCCGGAGTTCTTCCACTATCAGAAGATCATACTAGATGGAGCCACTATGCAAGTTCGCACCTAAGCAAGGATGAAGCCGATGCCATGTAAAGGCAGAAATGCAACCACAGGAGACAGGACATACCTAACCGTGGTCGCCCGCAGCCCGCCGGCAGTTCGTCGACTTAGCCGCGCGCTGCAGCGCCTCTTCCGCCTCCGCTTGGAAACCCGGGCTGTACAGAAGGCAAGCACTGAGACTGGGGGCAGCACGGCGGCATAAGTGGGCCGGGCGACCCGTTTCCGTGCGTGAGCCCGCGGCTGCCCAGAGAGGAGAGGGTCAATGCCTCAATGGGCTGATCGCCGTTGAGATGCAATCGCGCCCATGTACTGCAATACAAATACTGTAGTAGTCTTAATTTTTTTTTTTGAAACAAGAGTAGTCTTAAATTTGCTTTTTTGTTTTTTGGAAATGGGCGCTTTATTACTCAACAGTGATTACACCCGGCCTCTGCATAGCTAGGATGCACACGGCCAAACATCCACAGTCTCGGTCGAAAACAAGAGTAACTGAAATACAATAAAATGTAAATGAAAGCATAGTTCTCCGAATTATCTAATGAAGATCTATTCGCAGCGGTTGTTGTCATCCATGTCGGGAGAAGACATCTCGCGCCGTATCTTCCAACCGCCTACAACCCTCCGCAAACAAGTCGCGGAACTCCATACGTTGTAGAGAAGTCCATGATCGGAGGACAGTCGTGGCCCGATAGATAACCTGCAATGGAGAAGATACAACATTATTAAAAATCTTGTCATTACTACATAGCCAAAGCGACCAAATAATGGCAAGCGCTTCCACCCTAAATAAAGTTCCATATTTATCCTCAATCCCATTCATCCAGTTGCCAAAAACATTGACTACCGATCTAGGAGGATATAAACCAGAGGCTATTTGGATGATTAACCATATAGCACGAGCAAATTTACATTGGAAGAATAAATGACGTATTGTCTCATTATGATGACAATATACGCATTCAGTGCTACCATGCCAATTCCTCCTAACAAGATTATCTTTTGTAAGAATCACCCCCTTATGTAGATACCAAGCGAATATCTTCGTTTTAAGGGGTATCCTCAACTTCCAAATTTTACTATTATCATCGACTGAAATATTAGGTTGGATCAAAGCTCTATAAAATGAATCAACAGAAAAAATTCCACTATGTAATAGTTTCCATTTAAATTCATCCATACCATAGTTGTATCCTGGATAATCTTACTAAGAGATTATTCCATGACACCAATCTAGGACCTAAGAGACTTCGTCTGAAAGACATATTAGGGGGATTAGTTTCCATTACCTCAGCGAGAGTATCCCTTTTGTGTCTAACAATCGAATATAGAGCTGGATATTGTTCACGGAGAGAAGTTTGGCCAAGCCATATATATTTCCAGAACCTAATCTGTGAACCATCCTTAATATTAATCCGTATGAAGTCTTAAATTTGCTTCATACAGTAAATACTGGTATTGCTCTTCACAAGTAAAATATTCAACTCCTAAACTCGTTTTCCTGTTTCAGTATTACATGGACACAATCAGATTCACTTGAAATTTGGTACTAGTTGTAATAATTGTAGTATTCGGTTTTACTCGGAGCTCCCAAAGAAAAGGAACTGTCGGCCTTTGCAAGCACCAGAATAGAGTCGTCGGCCTTTGAGCAAGCGCTGCACTGACCATTGTGGTTTTCTTTGGAACTTGGAGGTCCATAACATTTGGAGGAAGCTGGGAAAGCACACGAACTAGATTTGAAACCAGGTTCAAACATCCATAAGCTATGCTCTTTTGTTTGCCCGCACATAAGCAACATCTTTGTTACCCCGACCACACACGTACTACTTGCTGGTGAAATTCCATGTGAAAGTCGACGACTGAGATTTATGATACGCCGCGTTGTCTCGCTCATCCTTATGTCGGCCTAGTTTGGTCATGTTGGACTTTGGCACAGCATCGTCGAACAGGTCGCGTGCAACTTGTCCTTCTTCAGTTCTTTACTATGTGTGGTAAATATACTGAACTGTAGTTTGTCACGGTTCTTTTTAATGTTGCAAGCAGACTGGTTCAGAGAAGGATTAGCGTGCGTCGGCGTCACTATAGGAGCGAGCGAGCGTCATGGTTTGCCAAATGGCATGAATTCTTGAGCTGGGACTTCGTTATCATGCACGGTCATGAGCAGCACGCTACCACCAAAAGAGTCAAGAGACTGTCCAATAGCACGAAAGTTGACGTGCAATGCGTTTATTTTCTTTTTTTTTTATGAAAATAACATTTTTTTCAAGATAACATTTTTGTTTCATCTACATTGTCTTCCGAGCGCCAAGGCCAAGTCAACCCAAATACTCAAAAAAGAATCTAGAGTTGGCACTTCGTTATCAAGCTGATGAGCAAGTGTGTTACCGCTGTCACAATAGCACAGTAGTTGATGTTGAAACTCCATAGCAAGTTGAATTTCTTATCTGTAAACCAATGCATGTTGCATTATCTTTCACGAGAAGGTAATTACCAACTGATGAAGAAATCATTTTGTTCCATCTGCTTCGGCCGTTCGAGTGTCAAGGCCAAGTAACTTTAGTAAATAAATAGAACAGCAACCTATGCAAGTTGTTCTTCTCCGAGATATAACTGCACAAGCCATTCATAGCAGATACGATGTTTCTTGCATCCAGACATTGCAAGAACCGGAGACTGAGAGTACCATGGTGATCAGCTTCAGTTGCCCGGCAAGTACAAAACTGAAATGGATGTTGCTGTTGCTGCTCGTCCTGGTCACGGCGATTCAAGTTCACGGCCAGTCTCCTTCTGGTAATGCAAGCCATATCCTCCTAGTCCTAAGCTCCAAGCTAGCTTTTCCCGTATAGATCCTGCCCCTCTTTAAGCTCTGCTCCATCTGCACCCACAGTACCGTTTACTTCAGCGTAAAACTTGAGAAATCTCTGAACACGGAGATCTTAGAAATCAACAAATAATGAGCTACTGCATATCTAGTGCCAAATGTCATGATCACTGCATAAACCTGAAACTCATGAAGCTGATACATACACTCCATTGTGCAGAGTTCGTAAGCATCGACTGTGGATGGAGAAACAACGATACCTACACCGACGAGATCACAGGAATACCGTACAGTGTTGATGACAATTTCGTCCAGGGCGGTGTGAACTACGAGGTTTTACTACAGTTCAGGGCTCCTGTAGGCAATGAACAACAAAAAACCCTGAGGAGCTTCCCTGACGGCACAAGGAATTGCTATACACTGCCATCCACCGCCGGTAAGAAGTATCTATTGAGGGCCATGTTTACTTACGGCAACTACGATAGGTTGAATAAGACTCTAGACGGGTCGCTGTTTCTGTTTGGACTTCATATCGGCGTCAATTTCTGGGAGGCGGTGAACTTGACAAATTGGGATCCAACAAACACGGTATTTAAGGAGGTGCTCACTGTTGCTCCGAGCAACTCTCTGTCCGTCTGCCTGATAAACTTCGGTTCAGGGATTCCTTTCATATCTTCGTTGGAGCTTAGGCCACTACAAGATACGATGTACCCTTTTGTCAATACTTCTGTGTCAGTCAGCTACATTCAACGGAACAGTTTTGGCAACATCACCGACCCTATCACAAGGTGAGACGAGGCTGCCTCTGCTAGTTTTCGATTACGAGTACATCTTAATTATGCATATCAGTAGCTCTAAATAGTTATTTAACCATGTTTAGAGTGTTTGCTCCTTTGTTTTCTGAATTCCGCGACTGCCTTTAACAAAAATTAATAGTGAATTTCAAGGCGATAAGAAGTTGGGTTTGCTATACCTATAGCAAGTTCAAGTATCCAAAAAGTTGCTATTTACCTGTTTTGCCTTGTCTTTCTGTGCAACGAAGATATCCAGTGGACCATTATGACCGTTTCTGGGAGAGCTGGCCCTTCACATCCTACCCGTTTATCAACCTGAAGACCACAAATAATGTGGAGAGCCTCCCTAGCAACAGCGACTTCAATGTGCCGTCGGCCATCTTGCAGCATGCCTCGACCATAGACGCAAACTACTCCCGCTTGACCATCAACGTGGCATCAGGTTACAATAAAAACGCTATGAACCTACAGCTTCTCGTGATCTTTCACTTCAGCGAGATCAACGAGACCAACCCGAACAGGAGGTTCGACATCTCCACCGCTGGCGGAGTGCTGTTCTCAGACTTCTCCCCATCAAGATTACGGGTGGACAGCATGTACAAGAACGGGCAGTTCCTGCAGAAGGGTGACGCACTCTTCACCTTAAACAAGACATCCAGCTCGAGTCTTCCACCGCTCATCAACGCGTTCGAGGTGTACTCGCTTGTTCACATGGAGAATCTCACCACTGACTTCGATGATGGTAAGATCAATGTAGCAGATTCACATAATCATCATGTACTCACTCGTTTCAAAATATATGATGTTTTAGCTTTGTAAAACAAATGTATCTAGACTACTTTTAGTACGTAGGTTCAGTCAGGCTTGGAGTAAATTTAGACACTAAAAATAGTCTAGATACATTTTCTTCATAAACCTAAAACATCTTATATTTTGAAACGGAGGGAGTAGTTGTCAATGCTAATGATCGAGGTTTCACTGTCTAGACCCCTGAAGATTCCTCACTCCATTTGACATTGTCAATATCTTCACTAAAGTAATAGGATCGAGTTTATCAACCAACTGATTCAGTTGCATGCTCGAACTCCAGAGTAAACCATCTTCAAAAGGTCCATATACAAAATGTAGTAATTTATTAAGAAATTATTCCAAAACCACTATATTTTGTGAGTATTTAAGCTTACAATTTGAACAGTGTGACTATATAGATATATATGCAATGATGTTGCAACTTCTGAATGGTAATCTTATACAGCTACTTTATGCCGTCCGTATTTGTTTCCTTTGTATTTTGCTGTTGTAGTCTATAACATCAAACAAATCAAGACTCGCTACAATTTGGCACGAACAAGCTGGAATGGAGATCCATGCTCCCCAAGAGAGTATTCATGGGAAGGTTTGACTTGCGACTTCTCTAAGACCAACCAGAATCCGAGGATTGTCACACTGTAAGAACATAACCAAGACTTATACCATGTACTTCTGAAATCTAAACATTACAACTCACTCATTTATTCCTTTGATGTGGATCGCATCAATTCCAACCAATCTAACGCTCCATAAAAGTTCCCTTTTGGTTTACATGTTGCTCCAGTGTTCTAGTTTCTTATACATATATATCACTATGGAGAATCTTAGTCACATAGGCGGACTGTGACAGCCCAAGAAAGACCGGGCCAATTCGGTAGCCCATGTAATTGAATAAGAAATTATACATAAATATGAATATTTAATGGGCCAAATGCACTGTTTATACTTAAATTCGTTATGGGAAGACCGGGTCGTGGCCCAGTATGGTCCCCAAGACGTTCCGCCAGTTGTCACATGTCTTAATGGTTAAGATCTTGAAAACACAAGTAGTTTAGTTAAAATCTTGAAATCACAAGTTACTTAGTATAACCTGAACCACTGAAAGATATTTACATAATCTTGAATCTACATGTTAGGTCCATGCTATCACTTAATTAAGATTACATGTATTAAAATGATTTGTTTTTGCAGAAATCTATCAACAAGTGGACTAGGAGGTGGATTTGCCATATCATTGATGAACATGACGTCACTAGAAAACTTGTAAGTGACCCTTACCACATATTATTGATGGACTAATGAGATTATGTTGACATCTTTTGTGACCCTAATAAGAACAAACCATATATAGGGATTTATCACGCAACAATTTGACGGGAACTATTCCAGACTATCAACTAAAGTCACTTAAAGTTCTGTAAGTCTCCATGATGATTTCATCTATGGTTGATGATATAATTTTTGCATGAGTGATTTTAAATGTTATTTTTCAGTAACTTGTCAAATAACAAGATAGATGGACCAATCCCTTATTCTATTCTTCAAAGAGTTCAGGCCGGTCTCCTGGACTTAAGGTTTGGACTGCTCTGTCACACAATTTCTTTCTAGGTTATTTCATATCAAACTAAACAGCTATACCTCCTTATCGGAAAAAAACAGCTACACCTAAAATGAATAATAAAATTAACCCAATTAAGTCTGGTTATCAGAGAAACAAATCCACCTACTTGTTGGATGCCCCTTCTCAAGATCGGCTTGGCACGAGGTGCTTTCCTGGATCCGATCGACTGCTGCCCCCCCGGAGATGGATGAGCTAGATTTTGTGGACTGGTGGCTACAGGTCAGCCGATCTACCCCTCGCGCCGTGCGTAAGGGCACGTCATCCCTCGTGATGTTGACGGTGTGGGAGATCTGGAAGCATAGGAATGCTGCCGTCTTTCAGAACATCTCTCCTAACCTGGGCGGTCTCTTAGATACGATTCGAACCGAGGCTCAATCCTGGGCTGCTGCTGGCGCAAAGGGGCTGAGGGCCCTGATACCCACAGCGTAGATCTAGAGGTTGAGTGGGTTGAGTTGTACGGGATGTTCGCTTGTCATTAGTGTGTAAATATTTGTACAAAACTCTCTTTTTCTATCAATGAATCGAAACGCAAGCTTTGCGTTTTCGCAAAAATATATTTAATAACAACCTTTGCATATATACCGGAGGCCAATTGGTTAAAGCGCATTAGAGTCGGCCACAGTTTCGTTAGGGTGATACTTGTGGTGTGCCACTCTTTCCTAGCACCATGTCAGAGCATCCCCACTTATCATATACATAAACTCTCAGAAAATTTCACCAAGTCTTTTGCGTTTTCTCGTTAAATTTCACTAAGTTGTGGTGGATAATCTAGGTACCACAAAAGGTATGTCAAGAACAAAAAAGTGGAAATGGCTCCGGGCTCCTGGGTCACTTGGAGCCCTTTATTTTATTGTGTTTTATTTTTAAAGAGAGAACGATAATTTGAGATCAAAAAATATTTCTGAAAACAATTATAAACCTACTCCCTCTATGCCTAAATGTAATGTGTATTAATTTTGGGTCAAAGTCAAACTTTGTAAAATTTGACCAAGTATATGGATGAAAATTTTAACCTCTAGAACATCAAATTAATATTATCAGAACCACCATGAAATATACTTTCATATTATGTATATTTGATATTGTAGATGTTGATTTTTTTTCTTATATATTTAGTCAAACTTTACGAAGTTTGACTCTAACCAAAGCTAATATGTGCCACATTTTGGCATAGTGGGAGGAATATAAATAGGTAGTACGTGCATACTAATTTTCATAAATATATATTTTTCATCCTCGGTGTAACAGAAACAACAAATAGGTTGATCAAAATAGAGTTACTTTTTGCTTTTTTGAAGCAACATATTTTTATTTTTTGAGACGGAGGAAGTATTATTTTTATTTTTTCTTAAATATCGGGCTCGAGCTGACCCAGGAGTAAAAAATCTCTTGTGCTGTTTTTTGTGTGTATGTTGTTTAATTGCACAAGATTAGAAGGCAATCCTGTATGCTCAAACAACAAAGATACGTACTGCATAGATAAGAAGAAGAGGAACACCACATCTATCTTGCTCATCGCCGTGATAGTTCCTGTGGTACTGATATCCCTCCTAGTAGGGATGTGCATACTCTGGAAGTTATACTGGAAAGGTAAAACAAAACTACACATTCAAATTTCTTCCATCAATGCAAGGGTGATAGAAGTTAGAGAGCAATTCCAGACCTAAACTTCCATGTTAAGCAAACCCTCTTCACTTTGCAGACAAGTTAGGAGACAATGAGAATTATGCTATGTATGAAGAGGAAACGCCCCTACACATTGACATCAGACGGTTTACATACGCAGAGTTGAAGCTCATAACAAACAACTTCCATTCAATCATTGGAAAAGGAGGGTTTGGTATTGTTTATCATGGCATACTGGAAAATGGTGATGAAGTAGCAGTCAAAGTGCTTATGGAGACATCAATAGCAGAGTCAACTGACTTCCTCCCAGAGGTATAACATGAAACCAACTAGCCACATGATTACAATCTTCAAGCCAGAGTTCAGTCGGCAAGACATATAAAACTATTTCCACATTCCATATTCAATAAAATGACGCAACTCTAGGATGTTTGCTAATTGTGTCTGCTATCGTAGGTGCAAACCTTGTCCAAGGTTCATCACAAGAATCTCGTGACTTTGCAAGGATATTGCCAAAACAAGAAATGCCTAGCACTCGTTTATGACTTCATGCCTGGAGGAAATCTTCAACAACTTCTAAGAGGAGGTTTTGCTCTTAACTTCTATGAATGTTTATGTCAAGCATAACTGACTTAGTTACGGCAAATCCAATTTGCAGTTGCATATAGTTATTTCACTAACTTGTATTTTGATGCTACAGATATCATTTGTACTTTGACTCGATAAAATCGAATGATTCAGTTAAACCCAAAAAATATTTAATCTTAAAAAATAAGTTGACTAATTCATGGTTCTACTTCCTGCAAAACCAACTACATAGAGACCCAGATGACAACAGCTTTCGCTGAACACATGGGAATCACCTAGTTTTGAAATTGTATCAATATATTGTCCTCCACAGCATAACATAAAATTTGACACATGTATTAAGTATAAAAAATAAATTTCAAGAACAAACTACTCTAACTTTGACATTGAGCTGGAATAAGGATCCTTGTTAAAGGTTTAGTTGAATGCCTAAACTGCTATTTCTCCTATTCAATATAGTTGAATTGCTAGACCTAATTTCTTCTTAGAGATTCTTTTAATGTCCTCACCATCACATGGTCATCAATATGCCACAGTTACATTCTTAGAGTCATACATTCATAACCACAGCATGATAGTCACAGATTCTAAACATGTATATCTTTCAAAGGCAACAAGAAATAAAAGCAGGTAAAGAGGCATGTATTCAAATAATACATCACTATCTTCGTTCGCTTTTAATTCGACCTGTATATAAAAAAAGGTTAATTGGATCTATGCCATTGCAATTTTCACGGTTTGGAGATATGCCATTACAAAAATCAAACTTGGAAATATGCCACTCCAACTTACTTATACCTCTACTTATGCCATTTCTTCCAATAACAGTCCATATACAGTTTCTTATACTCCCGTACATACATTTGTACTACTCCTGTACAGAGTTATACACATAAAAAAGAAAAAAAGAAACTGCACCAGATTCCCCTGTCCAAATATTATGCGCGTGGACGAGCCCAAATCCATAGCGCGGCGGTCGCCCCGCTGCTGCTGGGGACCTAGACGGTGGCAGATGAAACCCTTCCTCGCGTGACGCAACAGCCGGAGGAGCTCGCGACTGGAGTGGCTCGCGCTGCTGGAGGCCCTCCCTTGCGCAAGGACGCAGGAGCTCGCTGCTGAACCTCATTGTTCATGGAGTTGCCCCTGTCTCTGTTGCGAGGCCCCGACCACCATTAATCCTGATCTAGTGGCTCGGCACGAGCTCCATCGTCCGGCCGGCCTCGCGGTCGAAAGGTGGAGGAGCTCGGTTGGTTAGGCCGGCGTTTGTGCTCACTCGTCGCCGCACGTTCTTGCTTTCCGCTTCCGATGGAGAAAATTTCTCTGGAACTTATCACGTTCCTGAATTTCTACGGTCATAACAACCTGACGGCTAGGCAATAGGATAACTTAAACGCCCAACCAAGCACGATTTCGAGATTAGATGGAATTTTCCCCAGAAAGTGGTTCACGAGAAACATAGGGAAATTCGGTGTGCTTCCTTTCTTTTCTTTTTTTAGTTGTTGGTACGGGAATACAAAGTATCTACCCGAGTATATGACTTATATATGGAATGGTATTGAAAGAAATGGCATAGCTAGAGGTATAAGAAAGTTGGAGTGGCATATTTCCAAGTTTGTTTTTTGTAATGGCATATCTCCAACCGGTAGAAATAGCAATGGCATAGATCCAATTAACCCTATAAAAAATGGTCCGTGAAGAGGAGGAAAAACAGTGATGTATCAAAAGGTCAAAGTGCATGTTTATGCCGGTCTTAGATCATATTAAACAAATTATTGCTATAATTGATCATTGCGTGTGTAATAATTGGTATACTAAGATGGTCACAAAAACTCCCATTTATGCTACCATGCCTATCAAATGGCACACACATTAATATGGTATCAATTAATGCAGGAGATGCCTACTGTTTGAACTGGGAACAACGACTTCATATTGCACTTGATGCTGCACAAGGTCCGCATTTCAGTTCTGTATGTGCCTTTAAGTCATGTATTTATGTGTCTGTTGACAAATTACAAGTATTAATAAACTACAGGACTAGAGTATCTACATGAGTTATGCACCCCATCAATAGTTCATAGAGATGTGAAGACCCCTAACATCCTTCTGGACAAGAATATGGTGGGGATAATATCTGATTTCGGGCTCTCACGGGCTTTTAACGATGCTCACACACACATTTCTACTGTCGCTGCTGGCACTTTTGGCTACCTTGACCCTGAGTACCATGCATCTTTCAAACTCACTGTCAAGACAGATGTTTACAGCTATGGCATCGTGCTCTTGGAGATCATAACTGGACAGCCTCCGGTACTGATGGATCCTCAAACCATCCACCTACCAAACTGGGTACGCCAAAATATTGCGAAAGGCTGTGTTCACGATATTGTGGACAAGAGGTTGGATCAGTGCGATGCTAGTTCCCTGCAGAGTGTGGTAGACCTTGCCATGAACTGCATCGAAAACGCAGGCATCAACAGGCCAACCATGACCGAGGTTGTTTCAAGGCTCAAAATGTGCCTGCCGGCGGTTCCAGAGCAGTTACACTTGATGGTTACTGGAGTTTCAACAATAAGGAACCAGGGGAACATCCAGACAGGTTATAGTGGGACGTCAGAAATAAGCATCTTCTCTGGACGGTGAAAGGAAAACGCCTATTATGTTATCGCTGCATCTGATTATCCAAAGTTCAGTAGTTTTCTTAACTGCGTAGCGATTGATTGTAAACTGCAATTTTAGTGGATTTCAGTTTAGTAAGCAGATTACTCTAGTTTGTTCACTGCTGCTCCCTCCGTTTCAAAATATAAGATGTTTTAGCTTTGTGAAGCAAATGTATCTAGACTACTTTTAGTATATAGATTCGTTCAAGTTTAGAGTGAATCTATACACTAAAACAAGTCTAGATACATTTTCTTCATAAACCTACAACATCTTATATTTTGAAACAGAGGGAGTAGTTTTCAAGTATCCAATCCTCTTCCATTTGAGAACTCGGTGCTCTACAAAACCAATCGTAAAACGAGTGGTCCACATTTCCTGCTTTAAGATCTATATTATTCTATAGCTTAAGCGTAAGCAGCTGCGTGCATTCTGAGGCCATCTGCCGCCGTTATTTCTCTGGCTGGTGGGTCCATGGAGCAGACCAAGCGGTGGAAAGTTGGACCAGTCTACCTTGCCTTATCCTTCTATTCCTCACTCCTCGCCGTATCCCTATTCCTCCGCCTACCTCACGCCGCCGCCGCCGTGCTCCACGCCTCGTCGAGCACCCGCCGTCTGACGGCATCTCTCACCCCAGGAACAGGACTTCCCTTGATTGCCCCCTCCGCCGTCTACTGAGTGGATGTAGCCGGTGGGCTTGCCGCTCGACTCGGCGCTGCCGGCGGATGGGGCGATGCTGGAGAACCTAGACGCAGCTGCTGGTCGCCATTGCCAGAGGGCGGATTTCGACGGCAGTGCGGCGCTGCACATCATCTCCTGCGATGGGGCGACGTGTAGGTAGTTGCTGGGCTGGGAGGCAAACATCGTTGTATCAATAGGAAAGCAAGGTAAACGATTCACTTTCTTCTTTCACAATCCTACTATCCATTTATTCTATCACGATCATGCTATCCATGCTTTGAATTTTGTCACGCTTTTTACTTCCATCATATTTATGTTAATTTCATTAGTACAATTGTACTGACAGTACAAGTGTAGAGAAGAGGACGTCGGTGCTGCCGTAGTGCCGTTACTTGTTGAAGGCCGCTGCCACGACGCTGCTACAGCTGTGAGAGGCATGGCGCTGCTGCTCTGTTCTAACGCTGAGAGGATATGAGAGATTGAGGAGATTAGGAGATAGAGTAAGCTGGACAGTGAGGTCAGCCATGGTGTTGCATACTGATGACTGGGAAATTCAGAGAAGAAGCTGGGTTTGTCATTGATTTGTATGTGATTTTGCCGATGCGCTTTGCCTCTCCTCCTGTGCCACCTCCGTCTCCCACCCACGGCACTGTTGTCGCCGGGCCACTGTCGGTGGAAATCTCTCCATAGTGATTGCTCGGGCGGCCCGGAAAGCTCTCATCGACTTCTGCAAATCAAAGACACGCACTCCATGGCCGTCGAGCCCTATTGTCCATGTTGATTACCCTCGGATGTTGCCAATACAAGATCGCGGCTTGGCAGTTGGCACTACTATCCAGGATCTGCAACTGGGTTTCCCGCGCCGTGCGTGAATTCGTGCAACACACGAAGTGCATCCGCGGTCGGTGCCATGCACAACGACCTCGATGGAGTTGCAAGAATACTTCAAGAAGTAAGCTGTTGGGTATGCACGGCAGCTCCTCATGTCGGTACAGAATTTTCTCTTCCCTAGCTCTATTTGTCCTTATTATATCTTTTGAGCAACAGATTTCTATATTAAATATGTGAAAATGGGATTATGCACTGATTTAGTAGTTTTCATGGTAAATGCTTGTGTTTTGAGAAGATGTACGCAGTAACATTTTGCAGATGACTAGGGGTTTGAGATTTTGGTAGTGATCTGGTATTCATTAGTTAGACATTTAATTGTACGAGGATAAATTTGTGAGGAATTAGCGAGGGGGTATTCCTGATTTATGTGCCAGTTTGGAGTTAGTCTTGGCGAAGATTTCGTTGTTAGAGATGGATTTTGGAAGTTTTCATCAATTCAGTAGAAAATGGACTAAGTCATAATTATATGTTTTATATGCTATATAGGATTAAACTGTAATTACATAATTCACCTGCAGTGGTTTAAATACATATTTTGGTTAAAAATCCCTTATAAATATATTTTAATGCAATGGTGAACTATCTAATGCTACATTGGATTTTGGCTTTATACGGATCGTCCGGTGCACCAAAAGTAACCAGATCTTATGCAAAATTAAACCATTATCGACTGGTACATCAGGGTCAAGTATCTTCCACCGATCAAGGATTGATTCTAAATGTTGGAAGTATAAGCATCATTGCCAAACTTATGTTCCAGATCACTTCTCCATGAAATATTTTTCCTATCAATCATTATTTCCATGGATCCATGGGTACAAGGAACAATTGGAAGGCCATTGTTCTCTTCTGAGACTGCGTGAGCTTTCAGTGTGTGGCATAGTTTCTTATCACTTTCTACTTTTGATATTATTTAATGGCTTACGCCTGGTGGAAACCCTGATCATTGAGCACCGGTTTATCTACATCAAACAGTAAATAAAAAAACCATTGAACCGGACAGGCGTTTGATCCACCGGTCCACAGGTGAACCGGTCCTGGAAGGTTCGTGTTGGCACCACCGCTTCCACGCTTTCTCTTCCCCACCCATCGCCGCTCCCGTGAAGAGTCGAAGGCAAGGAAGCCCACTCCAATCTTCCTGGCCACCCCTCTCTTCCCATCAAGATCGAGAGCCACACAAGCTGTGGTCGCCCCGCCGACGGTCCACCTAGGTCGACTCCGAAGATCCGTCTTTCAGCGGTCCATTTGCCTCCTCATGCGCCGCCCTAGCAGCTGGCGATGACCAGCTCTTCCATGTTCCCCTCTTCTAAATGGCGCAGCGTTGCAGGACGACGCCGGGGGAGTGGTAACCTTCATAGCCCCATGACCCTGTATCGGATTTGGATTCACCTCCTTCTCACCGGCCATGATGTTTTGTGCATTGTAGGACGATTTTCCATTAGTCGGGAACAAGGCGCCGACTTCGACGTTGAGGCCATGTTCGACCAGGAGTTCATCAATGTAAGCGCTCGCTTGCATCTTCCTGTAGCCGTAGTGCGTTGACTCTATATGTACCGAATTCCAAGGCTCTAACTATTTCTCATGCGGTTGCTATATATCCTGCGTCTTTGCAGGTGAATTACATCAGCAAGAAGTATGAGATTCTCTTCTTCTACCCTTTGGATTCCACCTGCGTCTTCCCAACAAGTGAGTTCGAAGTTCCGCATTGGATGAGAACAAGCGTCGATCTGCGAGAAGTCTCTGATAAATGTGTGAGCCTGGTTTTTTCAGAGATTACTGCCTTCAGCTATAGACATGAGTAATTTGAGAAGATAAAACACTCAGGTCCTAGGAGTTTCAATCGAAAGCTTGGTATGTCACAACGTCCTAAATTCATGGCATTATATTTCACGGTTGTGGTAGCATTGTCATTCATTTGATTTGGTGAAATGGTATTGTACATGTAGCTGTAGCATCGATATAATGTTATTAATTTTATTTTATGATGTATCGTGTGACAGAGCTGGTTAAAATATACCTGAACGAATTAAATGTACCAATTTCTCTTGTCCATGCATAAAACAAATTCAGTGTTTAACAACGGTCATAATAAACATGCACTATTTTGTGGGATAATTTAGAGGTGGGGTTCATCAGGTGCACTGGAAGATCTTTAGTAACTTTGGTTGATTTGCAAATTTTTGTCTACTCAAAGTCCTGTATCTGTTAAGCTGAAGTAGGGTCTAGGGTTGGGGTAAATCTTCTTATGGTCAGTTCAGTTAAGTGAAGATTTTTCTGCATAAGAGCTAATGTTGTTGTTAGTACTTAGTAGCAGACTATTAATTTTGTCGCAGAAATAACATTGCGTATTCTATGCCCACACAAAGATAATTGTTATATTTGACACATTTAGTTGGATATTTTGTCAAGAATGGTGCCCAGAAATCTTGCCTCGGTTGTTACTTCCTTCTCTCTAATAATCTTGATCTCATCTAATTTTATTCATGCTATTGCAATTTTGCCACTGAACGGAAACATCAAAGAGATAATTGGACATATTTGCATGATAAGGTTTATTCTATTGCTAATTCTACAGTAGATTTTTATTATCAGACCTGGGTTAGTGCAGGTTGATATGCACGGTGCGTTTGAGTGGGGAGCTGATGCATCTACTACAGGGTCTAGCTATCATAGAATGCTTGCCAAACATGTCGCACACACCCAGCGACGTGAAGATTGATCAGAGTTCCTGGCAGAAGTTTTGTTGATTCTCCACATAGCTGGAGCATTCAAGGTTTGTCCATCTCACTGATATTGCAGCCTTGCAGGTTCTACGAGACATTATATTGGTGTTTAACTCCCTATTTCTTTTGTGGTGGTCAACTGTCGTCATAAATTAATATGCGGCTATTTTGTGAGCTGATGTAGAAGTAGGCTACTTGAAATTATTAGTGTGGTTAGTGAGAACAATCATGTATGCCTTTCTACTTATCCTTCCATGATTTTAGGGTGTTGCTTAGTACGCAATATATTATATCTGTTTCGAAAAACAATATTACACTGCAATTGAGTTTAAAAAACAGTAGTCGGTACTATGAGAAGAAGCAGGCAACACCTAATGAATTATGGTTTGAAGAAAAAAGAGGGCCCAATTGGCAATTGTCGATTTTATGTTTATACACTTAAAATCATCAGGTTTAGAAGAAGGTTATCTAAGTACCAAGTAATAATTTATCCACACATAATGTCCCCTACTTAAATTCATCGCATGTACATCAGTAGGGCTGACCTCAGATGGGCTAAAATCTTCTTATAGTTAGTTCAGCAATGCCTTTACTACATAAGAGCCAGAAGATTTTGTAAACAAGCAACAAATCATAGACCAATGATGTCATTTTTTGCATGAAAAACATTGTCCTTTTTATGGTTCCTCAATATTTACACCTACAAATCATGTATTATTCTCGGCTTGATTTTTTCTTTCGTATATATTTACTTATCTGTGAGTTGCTTGGAAGTCATACTTTGATAGTATTTTCTTGCTGGAAGACATGGGGTGAGAAAATTCATCTGTTGTTGGTAACCCCGATTTCAGCATGCCCTGTTCGCAACGGAGTAATTAATCCAGTCCTCGATTGTTTTCACCATGAACCACAAATAAGTCATAAAAATATGTAGAACTCCACTGTGAGATGGTCTCCGAGGATGATTAGGCAATAGTTAGTCAGTTGATCTCTGCGATTATGTAATCTATGATGAAATGGTGCAACCGTGGAGGGAGCTAAGTTAGGGTGGTTTTAACATATACTATAATCGATAGCTTACTCTTTTTACTGCAGAAACTTACCAGATTGTTTACACGGTTTCTCTGAAAAATCAATTGTTGTAATAAGTAATAACTCGTGTTCAACCATACTTGATTACCTTGGCATGCAAAAATATATCTCTGTTTTTTCATAGTTCATATGCTTGTTGGCTGCTGTGAAATCATTTTTGTTGCTTGAACAGGTACGCAACATGATACAATTGTCTTAGCATGAAAAAAGTCTCTGCATCTGAATTTATCCCTGATCATTGATATTGTAGATGCAATGAAATGGTCTCACACGGACGTCTGTTACATAAATATCTGGGTTCAGATTTTTTCGGATTGATAGTATTATTTGTACTGATTTGTTGCATGTGCTGTTAGCTCTAATACTACACACTGGTTTGTGTGTTACTTCGAAAAACCCTAAAATTCACGTGTTCCAACTGTGTTCTACTATGTTCAAACTTTTTTTTCATTTGTCGTAGGTTCAAGGTATTGGAGAATGGACATTGTTTCTGGTGGTTTGATGTGGCCAATCCTGAAGCTCATGATTTTCAATGGCTGCCGGCTTGGTTAGCTTACATGTACTCTCATATCTCATTTTATTATCCATGTAGATGTGCCTACGATTTATTAAGTTTGGTGCTACTAACTTTGTGAATGATCCATACCATGCCATTGACGGTTATTTTTGTTTATGATAAAATTATTAACCATTGTGAAAATAATATATGGTTTACTAATTCACACAAATTATGTGTGTTCTAGGACTTATAGTACCCGACCCTTCTTACGCTAAGACAAGTGTTTTTCATGGATGAGGACATCAAGAACAATATAGAGCTGGTGATTTCATGTCACTTCAACAATTAAGATGTATGTATTGCTGAAGCAGAGCAAAATAAGTTGATTTTGGTCCCTCGTAAGATCTGCAACTGAATTTTCTTTTGAATATATTAGCATATCACGAGAATACACAATATGCTCTTGTGAATTGATACATGTTCTATATCGAGTTAACAAAAAATCAGTGCCCTTGACTTGGATGTGTGCCTCTATTTTTCATTTTTGACGTACAGAATTTATCAAACTTGATTACGTAAGTATGTAACTATGGTGGACGCAACTCTCAGCCATACCTTTTCTTTTACATTTTATTGATCCAGTGAATAATTTGAAATGTGTCAGGTATAACTCTTGCATAGAATTAGTATGTATGTATAATTTGGTTTGCCTATATTGACTCAACTAATCATTTGACAATCCAGCCTCTTATAATTGTTGAATACAAGGTTGTGCCTTCCCTTTGAGCTCTGCAATCCAAATAATTGCAACCATCTAATTTTGGGGTAGTCCAACAAGCTTACTGCACTGCTGTTTTTAACATTATTAGTTTTTTACCATGATCACTTAACATGCCAATTTCTTGTGGTATTGAACTCGGTCTATTGCTCGATGTGTTTCTTTTTTGAAGTTTGCTTGATGCACATTTTTATTTACTTGAAGAACCATTGGTATCCTATGTTGCTTATGAGCTTCGGTATGAAAATAAGGGCCCGCTTATTATATCTAAGGTCAGACCTCTCAATTTCAGACATGTCTGACACGATAAATAACACATTGGTCTATCGCTGAAAACTCATGATGGCACTTCAGTTCCATCGATTTGCATGTGCTCATATATTTAATTGTGCTAATATATTTAATTTATGGGTGACACAAAAAAAAAACCTAAAAAAAACGGTTTAACATCAGTCGGTACGACACTTGGCCAGACGGATTGTAGGCGGCGCGGCGAAGCGCGCGTATCCATTTAGTATGCTTTCATTTCCCAATATCTCTTCCATCTGAGACTAATCTCTCTTGTGTGTTAATACTTGTTCGTTCTACCAAAACCTCTGAAACATCTCGGGAGCTCCCGAGGCACCGACTATACCAAAAATTATACGCGATGGAGTTACTATGCGCGAGATGGTCACCCTGAGCTATGATTCTGATGCTGCGTAATGGCGGAAATGCAACCAAGTACATGGACATACCTAACCCTCGTCGCCCGCCGCAGGCAGCTCCTCGAGTTGGCCGGGCGATGCAGCCCTTCCTCCGCCTCGAAATCCGAGCTGTACAAGAGACTGGGGGCTAGGGCAGCACAGACGCAGCAGAGCAAGCTGTTCCCCAACCGATGGCGGTGGCACGTAGGGAGTCGGAGTGGGGAACGGCGACGGCGGACGGGGCAAACCCATGCCGCGAGTGACGGCGAAGGGCTACGGCCTCATGGGCCTGAGCAGCCTTAGAGCATCCCCACTCGTTTCTCGGTGCGAAATTCGGACCAAAACTTTGCACACACGAAACACGTTTGGTAACGCTGAGTTTTTCGTTCGCGTTCCGAGGCCGAGTTTTTGGGGCGCCCGTTTTCAATAAATTCGGCTCAAATTCATTTAGATTTTTGCATACTATAAATACAGAATATTTCTCGGCCATAGTTCGGCAAAATTTTAAACATAGTTCGGCCTGTAGTGAAAATACAACATATTTTGGCCAAGTTTGACCGGTTCATGCTCGGCATCTACGTGTTGCCCCTGCGTATCCATATGTGCTCAACAAGATTATCCTGCAGTTGTTGATGCACCGCAGGATCTCGGATCTCCTGACGCATGACGATGAAGACAACCCAGGTTGGAGGCACCTGATGATCAGGCTCAGCAAGAGGACTCTTTCTGTAGTATGGCTAGTTCTGCTCGAGCAAACTCACTGGATCCTTCCTCTCATCCTCAATGATTATGGTGTGCAAGACCACACAACAGTTCATCACTTCCCACATCTGATCTTTCGACCAGGTCATAGCAGGAAACCGGACAACTACAAACCTCTGCTGGAGCACACCAGATGCCCGCTCCACGTCCTTCCTGCAAGCTTCTTGTTCCTTGGCAAACTGAGAATACTTGGGGAGCATTGGGCTTGAGATAGTTGATGGCGCGTGGTAGCGCTTCGTTGGGAGACCCCAAGAGCAAGGTGTGATGAACACAGCAACAAGTATTCCCTCAGTAAGAAACCGAGGTTATCAACCAGTAAGAGGAAGGAAACGTCTCAAAGGTGTTGCTAGAAACTTGGAGACCTGCACAACACAAACTCAAGACTTTTCCCCAACGATCAATGAGGTTATCAATCCCACCGGTTGCTATAACAAAGGATTAACTGTATGGTGTAGAAGATAATAGTGGTTTGCAGAAAGTAAACAGTAACAGTGGAAGATGTATCAATGGTAAAGATTGGACCGGGGTCCATAATTCACTAGAGGTGTTCTCTTTAAGATAAACAAACATGACATGCTAGGTAAATAAATTACAGCAGGGCAATTGACAGGACTGAGCAAGGCATAACAATGCAATACTAGACATTCATGATCATATGAGATCCGATTGGGCAATACAACAAGATACATAGACCGCCATCCAACTGCATCTATGACTAGAAATCCACCTTCAGGTTATCATACGAACCCCCTCTATTATTAAGTTGTAAGCAACATATAACTGCTTTAAGCAAAGTGTGTAAGGTAAACAATCCACTTGTTCCATGAACAAGAGACCGTTGTTTTCTCCCTAGTGGCAACGGCACATCTACAATCTTAGAGATTTCTGTCACTTTCCTTAGATTAAATAGAGTCATGAACCCACTATCTAGCATAATACTCCCTCTTGGAGTCACTAGGATCTACTTGGCCAAGATAGCTACTTGATATGTCCAAAACGTATCTACTTTCCCGAACACTTTTTCTATTGTTTCTCCTCTAAACTTGTGTGATTTGGATACAACTAACACGGACTGACGTTGTTTTCAGTAGAATTACCTTGGTGTCTAGTTTTTGTGCAGAAAATGAACTATCAGGAAAAATCCTGAAAAATATGCCAAAAATCCTATTTCACCAGTAGACTCACGGATCCAGAAGACGATACGTAGTGGAGGCCTGAGGGCCCCACACCCCCTAGCCGCGCGAGCCAGGCCTGATCGCGCCTAGAGGGGGTGTGGCTGCCTCAGGCACCCCCTCGGTCTTTCTCTTCGCCTATAAGTTGCCTATTGACCTAAAAACTCAGCAGGGTTGACGTTTTTCTAGAAAGAGTTCCGCTGTGCCGCCACCACAAAAAACCGCGATTCGGAACCAGAAACTCCATTCTGGCACCCTGCCGGGACGAGGAATTTGGAGAGGATTATCGCCATCATCATCACCAACGCCTCTCCATCAACCATCCATGTTTTCCTCATCCATGAGTGAGTAATCCCCCGCTGTAGGCTATAGGGATGGTAGGGACTGGATGAGTTCTATCATGTAATCAAATAAGATTGTTAGGGCATGGTGCCTAGTATCTCTATTAGTGTTATTTGACTTTGTTGCAACTTGTTGTGCTTAATGCTTGTCACTAGGGACCGAGTGCCATGATCTCAGATCTGAACTTATTATTGATTCATTATGATAGTATTGTTTGTGATCTTATCTGCAAGTTGTGTACACATATCATTGTCCGGATCCAAAGGCCCCGAAGTGACAGAAATTGGGATAACCTGAGGGGATGGCTGTGATGTGAGGATCACATGTGTTCACAGAGTGTTAATGCTTTGCTCTGATGCTCTATTAAAAGGAGTGCCTTAATTGCCAGTAGTTCCCTTGAGGCCCTGCTGCAACAGGCTAATAGGACAAAAGATGTTGTGCAAGTTCTCGTTGCGAGCACGCATGACTATATATGGAGCACATTCCTATGATTGTTTAGTACTTGGATGCTTTATCTTATTTATCTGTAAATGCCATAGTTTTTGAAGTTACATGTTTATACTTGTCCATGCAACGCCCGTCCATCCATCCCTATGCCTACCGCACTCATATCCTACTGTTTGCTACTATTGTTACTATTGCTCTTGTTTTACTGCTGCTGTTACTTTGCTGTTACTACTACAAAACTGTTGCTACTGATAAACTAATGTGAGCAAGAACTATTTCTAGGTGCAGCTGAATTGACAACTCAGTTGTTAAGGCTTGCAAGTATTCTTTGGCTCCCCTTGTGTCGAATCAATAAATTGGGTAATACTACCCTCGAAGACTGTTGCGATCCCCTATACTTATGGGTCATCAAGACTATTTCCTGGTGTCGTTTTCAGGGACCATAGCTTTATTTGTAAGTTCACTTGGATCTATTATTGTTCGCTGCTATTCCTTTCATCATGGGGAAGTCTCGTGATGGAGAGTTTCCTATTTTACCATCCACTACAAGAAGAGGTATAGTCCCAAACACCTCTGATGCTCTTGATTCACCGTCTGTTATAAGTAAGCTTGTCACACCACCACATATACATGCTACACACACTACTACTACTGCTGAATCTGAAATTGCTTCTGATACTCATGATGTTACTTCTACTGTGCTTGATGCAAGTGGTTCATTAGGTCCTTTCCTAGATGCTACTATTGCTAGAACTATTTTAGAAAACACTAAAACTCCTAGTGAAGACACTATTACACCTGTTAGCTCACCTGAGTCTAGAGAGAGATATGATATTAGTGATGGTTACATTGAAATGACTGATGATTTTATTGAAGAGTACCAAAACACACATGGTGCTAGTGCTATTAGGAGTCTCCTTGAGAGACATACCATTATTTCTAAACTGTCTTCTGATCCTAAGTTTGTGTAACATCCCAAATTTCATCAAATGCAAAATCATGTATTGCATTCATATCATCATAGCATTTTGAGCTTGCATAAAAATGTTCAAAGTTTGAAACCAAATAGAACCATGTTTATGCCCTTAATATTATATACACATGGGGCTTGGTTTTATTTTATTTTATAACCTCAAAAGGTTTTTGAGTGAATAGATGTGTTTGACACACATTTGAATGCTAGGATCACAATACAAAACTTGGTGAAAGTCTGAATTCAAACATATTTGAATTAGGGTTTCAAAACCATTTCTAAAAAAATCAAAACAGAAAAGAAAAAAGGATAAAGAAAAAAATAAAAGCAGGCGCTGCCTATCTAGCCTAGACCCACATAGGCCCATCTAGCCCAATCGGGTTCTCCCTCCCTCTCTCACTTTCTCACGCGCCCGCGCCGCACCCGCTCGCTCACAGCACGGCCCCTCTGCCACCTCACCCCCTTCTTCCCCAAATTTCGCGCGACGACCAGCTCCGCCGCTGCCGTTTCTGCAAATCAACGCGCGTTGATTCCGATCGATTGCATGCGTTAATCCCTTCCCCTCGAGCATCTACTTAACCCCCTATGCCCCGCACCATTTCCCCTCAAACTCCATCACCCAAGCGCCCCATGCTACCAGTAATCAAGCTCGCACCGCCGCTGCCCGACGAACTTCGGCGACGCATTACAGTGAGCCTCATGCGCCCCTCTGTCCCTCGTTCATATGAAACTGATTCTCTGATCCTTGCGCTCCTCCTCATACCCCTGGTTCGTCCTATATCACCCCAGGTCGCCGTCCCTATCAACCTCCGCGAACAACCGAGGCGTCGCTCGACTCTGACGAGCAATTACGGTAATATCCGCACGCCCCTTGACCTCTAAACCACACCACTGTGTTCTCCTTGATCTTGTGAAAATTCTGACGCCCACCGTTTGCCTTCTTGTGTCCTAGGTCATCGACTCTGTCGCCATTCGCGAGCACCAAACGCCAGCGAGAACTCCGACGAGCTCCTGCGCCCGCGTCCAATCGCCTCTGTCCAAGCGAGTTGCACCTTGAGTTTCCTCGCATCCACGCGACCCCGGTAAGCCTCGCCACCACCCCTCTTACCCCCTAGCACGGCCAGTGCATCACCGGTAGTAGCGCCGCCGCCACCAGCGCCGCTCGGTTTTGGTCATTTGATCTAGAGCCGCTAGATCTAGATCCTACGCTGTAGATTAGATCACTTACTAAACGGGTATGTTTAGATCTGGTGCGTTGGATCTGACTTGATCCAACGGCACGGAAGCGTGATCCTGCGCGAAGCGGTACGGGCCAATAGGAACATGCCGTGTGTCACTAATTCTGTTTTAAAAATCTGTTTTTGAATCTAGTAGATGAATTAACTTGTAAAATTTATATCCTTTGATCTGTTTGTCCAAAAATTGCAAATAATATATCATTGGTTTCAGAAAATTAAGCCCTACACACCTATAGCCTTGAATTAGTTTTTTGCTTCTGAAAAAATAGGATTATTTGCATAACCATTTGTAGGATTATTTTGGCTATATAAAATGTTTTAGAAATTGTTTTAGAGTAATTCTTGGTTTATTTAGATCCTAGAAGGTTTACTTTGTGTTCAGTACTGTTTGGTATGACTTGATTAGTGTAGAAAAATCATTCCATTGCACTTGCATGAATTCATATGTTTTTGTTTGAATATTGAATGTAAATTTGGTGTTATGATTTTATGTGTAGATTTTGGTGATAGTGGTGATTGTGATTGTGAGGACTGTTGCTACTCTCCTAGCTACCAAGGCAAGTGATGCTTCATATTTTGTCCTACTATTTTGACTATGAACTAGTGTTATTTTGAGTAGGACTTGCATGGAGAATTTTTCTAAGTATATGTTATGCCTTGGGAAATCCTAGTAGTTGTAGTCTTAGTAGATTTTTCCCTAAGTTAAGAAACTTGCTACTAGTATGCTTAGCCTAGATAGTAGAATACAAGGGTGGATTATTCATGCTATGAAATATTGCTAAGTCTATGACTTGTGTTTTGATTAATAAAACAACTATGTGAATGAATGCGGTGACCCAACATACCACTGCATGATGTAGTATACTATAGTCGTTGACATAACACCAATAAAACACCGTTCACTAGTATTACATCCCTCAGAATGGCACAATAGAAACACAGCGGGTCCATTACATGGCTAAATGTTACAACTCACTCTTTACACAAGATCCAGAGAACACTCTAGGTTAAAGAGAGAGAAAGAAATTCTTACGGAGAAGAATCAAAGATGAACAACGCAAGAACTAGTATATTATTAAGACTAGTATTTTAACTAAAGGGTTGGCAGTGCTGCTATTGCAATACTCTACAGAATTAGGTTCTTGACTAAAGATTAGATTTCTACCTAAACAGTAATTCCGTCTTCACTTGAGTTGATGTATATGTTGACTTCCTTGACTTCATTGAAGAGCTTTGACTTTGGATGATGAGTCATGGAGCATAACTTGATGTGGATGTTGTCTATTCCAGCTTCAGAATCTAGCAAGGGTTAAGAAGACACTTTGAGTACGAGCATACTCAGCAAATTCACTAGAAAAGGAGTGTTTGATGCACTATAACTACAGCCACAGACCGTAGGTCGTAGGCAATGCAAGCTTTCATAAACATTTCTTCAAAGGTTGCTTTTATTCTAAAAAGCTATGTCCGTCAGCCTTCACAGGTTTACCAGAACTTTCATGGAGTTCCTTTCCCGCAGCGTTCGCAGCTCCTTGCCGGAATAGGGAGTAACAAGTTACAGTTCTTACACTCTGTAGAGGTGCATTACTTTACCCATGAGAGATCAACTCTTTGTTGCACAACCGGGCAGCTTTTTCCCGTCCACAATTCCATGATGTGGGGCCCAGAAGATGATCCAAGCCATTCACTGCCCCCTTCGCGACCTCGCATGCCTCCTTGGTGTACTCCATGCCCACAAAAAGAATTACGGCAATGGTTTATACAAACTGTTAGATGTCATAACTATTGTGGGACGTTGAGGGTTCCCACCCATATGCTGCATATCCTCTACGAATTACCAATTAATATACACGCTTCAAGGATAACAACCACGACCTGCACATACAGCTTCATGCGAGAGGAAGAAGATACAGATGACTTCTCCGTCCTATTCCAAATCTCATGGTCAACGCGTAATATATGGTGCAAGAATCACTGGCGACATTGGTTGTTAAGTCCTAGGTGATATAGTTCTTAAACAGTGGTATTCCAACTGTCAGATTTTATAGATTAGCTGATCACCCTGGATCAGTAACCACTAGTTCACATTATTATCGAAAATAGTGTTTTTAGACCTTTTTCAAATGCAGGTGATAACAACACTGGATTTGTAAAATACTTTACAGAAAATAAACAAAGTACATGAGCAAGTGTGAACTTGCCTTTTGTGATTGCAAGATTATGCACTCACGGTCTTCGATTCAGTATAAGATCCAAAATCTGAAATCAGCATCATTGGTCCGATAAGGTCTAATATTTAAAGAAGCAATATGCTTTTATGCATAAGTAATGTGATGCACGTTCTAAACGCAAATCTCGGGGATAACATTGTCCTAGGGTTTGGATTCCGGAAATGGTTACTTTAGAATGTGTTGTCCTTTTAGATAAGTTCCACACTTGTGCTTCTTATTAGGGCTTGTGAGTGTGTGTGAACAACACATATTTATGTAGCAATAAAATATACACCTATAAAATGCTCTTCAAGATTATTTATACTTTAATTGTTTATCTTCCAACTTGACTGTATAGGTATAGTCATTTATAAATATCTTAAGTGTTATTGTTCCTAGGTATACAAGTGAAGTATGAGGTAAGGTGATTTTGATTATTTGTCATACATTGTCTAAAGTGGCAAAACGAATAACTTTTTAAGAATTAATTTCTTTTCTAAGGTTTAAACAATCTTTGTGGTTAGTTATTGGTGGTTGATGTTATTTGTGTTTGCCTGATTAGTTTTGGCTTGAGATGCTTATAACTTTATTAGTTCAGATCAAAGTTAATTATAAAACATATAGTAATGTTTATAGTATTATTTTTAAATTCTTAGAGACTAAAGTTAACTTCAAAATATAAATAGTTTTGAAAGTATGATACTTATAACATTTGTATCTTGGGTATCTGGAATGTTTCCTTCAGGTTACTTAATATTGGTGATTCTTTTACTTAGTGTAGTGGTTTCTTGATTTTATAATGGAGTAGTATCATTTAACTTTTTATAAATGAGTAGTTGTAGTTTATAAACCAAAATATAATATTACTTAACTACTTATGGATTTATTATAGTGTGGTGGTAGTTTTTTGTAATCTAGTGGTTAAAGTAGATAGGAATGATCTGATTTATTCACAAGTTGTTCTTTAAGGTTTTTTTATTATGAATAGGAATCCTTTTAAATGTAGTCTTCACTTAAGGTTGAAGATAATTCTAAAATAAAAACATTTATAATGTTTTAAACCATTATGGCTTCATATTAATAACATTTTGTTCTAAAAATAACATTTTAAAATTAATACTATTTATGATACTTAATTTACTCATTTTAGGAATATTAATAAATTTTATTTATCCTTATATGAATTATTAATGAAGTAAATAAGTTTTAATTTGAGTTATTAAAATATTTGAATTTTTATTTAATTCAAAAGTAGAATATTATATTTTTAACATGTAAATATTATTTTTTTGATCATTTTGGTATATTTCATTTATTTTTGTGATTTATAAATAATAAGATATGATTTTTATAATTCTTATTACTTTATAATTACTTAATAAATAATGAAAATTTAATTAAGTGAAATAATAATACATGATTATGGTTTCAAATTATAATTTTTATTTTTCTAAGATTTTTGGTATTTTATTTATATTATTAACATTTACCTATTATTAAAATATGAGTTATCAAGTTTTATTACTTTTTAAACTTTTATTAAATAATATTTATTTAAATAGTCATCATAATAATATTGGATAATAATTTTAAGTTGTAGATTTTATTTTTCTACAATTTTTCATATATTATACATATTTTTCTGAATTATAAATCAAAAGTTATTAATTAAACAAGATTTAAGCATTTATTTGATTTCTGGAATATTAATAATTAAGTTTATAACATTTTATCTATTTTTTAAACAGGAAATACTTTTTACACCGCACCTTAATATAGCCTCAGTCAATGACTAGTGGGCCAGTGGCCACCTCAGCACACTGGTTAAAGAAAATGCATTTGTTACTGACCTTCTCTCTACTCCCAGTCGATGACACATGGGCCCTGGGCCACGTCACTAGCCACGCGAGACAAAAACCAGTCAAACTAGCTAACGTGGTTCGATCCTGAGGTCAGCATGACTAGTTGAGGATCAATCGATTGATCTGGTGCATGCGCGGGGCTGTGGCTAGGTTCGTTGGAAAGAGGAGATCGAGGCGAACCTATTGGTGGTGGCGCCGTCCCTGTTTGGTCACCGAAGGTCAACCAACGACGAGCTGATGCGGCGGTGCTTGCGGTCGATCACGGTGGCTTGGATTAAGGAAGCAAACGAAAGATCTACGCATACTAGAAGATTCAGTGACTGACCAGGAATGCGATGGTGTGCTTGGTTTGACGAGGCGCGGTCAGAGACGCCGGTGAGGTCGACGAACAGCGTCGGGAACGAGGGTTCGATTGGATTGATTCACGCCTTCTCCGCTAGTGAGAGTTGGGGCAAACGGACGAGAAGAGCACGGCGGTCTCCACCGTGGTCTTACATGGCCGAGGCGAGCACGGAATCTCCGGCTCCAACTCACCTCCGAGCTAGGGTTCTCGGGTCAGAAGAAGAAATTGAGAGAGAGAGAGCTGCAGAGGCGGGGAATTGAGGATGAGGACGAGCAAGGACATCGCAGTGGCCTCCTTATCCTCTCCTGGCGAGGGCGGTGTTGATCTTGGCGCAAGGACGACGATGACGTCATCGAGCGGCGGCGAGCTCCTCCAGCGAGTTGTCTATGTGCGTGAGGATGACGATGACATGCTATTTTGCGGATAACCCCCTGGCGTTTATTTGCTCTCAACCCGCAGTCCTTTCCTGGTCCCACCTGTCAGTCACAGATGGAAATGAGCTAGGATGGTTACTGGGCCTTTGTGGGCTGCACCTGGGTGTTAGATAAAAACAAAAATGTTGGGCCACGGCTAGTTAATGTTTTTATTTGTTTTACATTTTTCTATTTTCTATTTTCCTTTTCAGATTTGAATTTGATTTATATTTTGAAGTTTTCTTTGTAGGATTTATTTGCTGGATAATTGCAATAATACTAAAATATATTTAATATCATTTGTGAACTTTTATTATATAATCTTTTTATATTTCTTTTATTTTCTTAATATGAACCCCTTTTAATAATTTGTAGAAGCTTTCCTTATTATTTTTCTTTCCTCAGTTAGTTATGAATTTCTTGAATGATGTATTCTTATTGTTTATAAGACTTAACTCTAGTTGGCTCAGAGTTTGAATATAAATTTTTATATGTATAATGATCCTATGTCATTATTTGATGCATGAAATATAAAAGAAATGAATATGTTCATTACTACTTCCATTGGTTTGGAAAGTGGCAATTGTAGTTATTCTTTTATGATAAACAAGGAGATTTAGGATTTTGGATTATGATTATTTACCCTAGGGTTTAGTTTTTTTTAATATACTTAGACTCCTATATGGATGGGGTTAAAGATTCCATAACTAAGCATATTGTCTTCTGTTTGGGATATTTGATGACATCACTTTTATAATAGAAAGTTATATCTAGAATGTTTTATAGAAAGAAATTAGTAAAGATACTCTTAAGCACATTTAATTATGATGGTTGGAATTGTCAGAGATGTGTTTATGTGATTTGTTGTAGGGAAATGTTCCTATCAAGTGATATAGATATAAGATAAGGAATTCTTAATATGAGATGGATATTATACTTGGTTTTAAGATTTCAAGTTGATTGTTTACCAGGAAGTACTATCTTCCATAATTCATAATTCTAGACTTCTTATTAAGGAATTCCTTTCCTAGATAAACTACCTTTTCATATCTATCATCATGATGAACATGATGAGTTTTACTTCATAAGAATATTCTTATTCACTGATGAACCTTCTAAACTCATGAATGAATCCAATGAGTTTGATACTAAAATATTTTATAACTTCCACATATCCTTGCTTGATTGTATCTACTACTCTACTGTTGATAGCCTTCCATCCAACAAATAGTTCCTTCAAACTCCACTCATAATCTTCCTTAATCATTCATTACTAATGTATCTCTATTAGTTGTATGCATCCAACTACCTTTCTCTAAAGTTGACTATCCTTTAAGATGAACAACACCACTTCTATAACTCTATGCTGTACTAGCTTTAATTGAATAATATCATCATGTATTCACTTTATTCCAATAACTCACACTCCAACCCTAAATTATGTTTATGTGTTTTGTAATGGCTATTCTAGGATAACTTATCTCTACTAGGGTTTCAATCATGTTCTACCCACCGGTATCACTTATACTAAATATAGGCATTCAATATTGGTGGCTAAAGCATCAACATTATAATCCTTTAATCATTTATTGCTTAAGTTTTAAGTTGGCTAAGCAAGGCTTTATCTATCCTACTTTTCCATTATCTTGAAATTATCTTCTTAGTATCTCATATTGGATTAAGGTTATTTATGGACTATGCCCTATTTAAAAGTTTTAAGTAGATGTTATGATAAGATCAAGAAATAGTAGATCAAGGATTGATAGTTAATGAATTTGTGAATCAATGGAGAATTACCCAACATTGATGAACAACAAATATTAAGATAAGTTTCCATAAAGATTGCTATAGAAAGAAAGATATTTAGTGGATGATCTTGACTTAGTCTCTTTCCAACTCCATCTTATTAAGGAGGTTAAGGTTAGGTATTACTATGATACTCATAGTAAGAATAGATAAGAATAAGATAGGTCAGCATTAATCATTGCATTTTTATAATCCTAGTGGTAATCTTAACTTAGTATTCATAGGTTGATGTGATGAATAGTAGGATATGATCCCTTAAGGATCATATATGAATCATTTAAGCAATGTATTATGAGTGACATTTTATTATATTTGGTCTACCCTTAGACTAAACCATGTTTAACCAAATAAGGTTTTAGCAAAGGTCATATTGAAACTTATTGCAGTTAACTTGATGATCTACTTCTATTCCATCAAGTTAAGAGAAGCTTCAATCAATTTGACAAGTTCTGTTTTAAAAACGCGAAAATTATTCGGATTTTCTATGCATGAATGCAATGCACACATCTGGGTTCAGCTTATTTCTAAGCTCTAATGCTGGGATGTTACAACGAATCACCTGGGTGGAATGGTATGGTTGGTTTATGCTGAGTGGTTACACAAGACCCATGTGTATGGTTTACCTTGTGTATCACACTTGTGGATTGCCACCCAGGAACAAATGGATTTGATATGTTTAGTGTTGAGAAGCTTCTAGTGCAACCACATGGCATATGGGCTCTGCCTTAACCAACTAGGTTGCAAGAACTTAGCCAGATGGACAGTTGGTGGTAGGGTTGATAGGATGGAACGCGTCCATGGTGGTCTAAGGGAATGCTTCTGAAAAGTCTCGTCTCGATGCATGTCGAGTCTTGTGGGGAAAGTGCACCACCTCTCGAGAGGGTAAAACCTAAGTACTTAGTTGTGTCCCCGGCAACAGACAATTTGAGCATCAAAGACATTAAAGCAATCAAGGATCTCCTCGTCCCAATTTCTATAAGTTAAAACTCGTGGTTGAACAAGGGTAAAGGTTCACTAATGTCTATTGGTGGTTCCTTGGGTGTTTTTGACAAACAAAACTTAGTGTTTTCAACTAATAAGACGAAACCTTATTTTAAGCAAAGTCATCCTAAGCTACACTTAGCCAAATTCATATAGATGATAGATACTACTATTCTACTATGGTATCACTTGCCAATACAATTCCAAATGTATTGACCCTCTGTGGCTGTAACTTATGATGTTGTAGGTTACTCTGATGGAGACTAGGGTTATGAGTCTACACTCAACATGTTTGCCTGTGGCACATGAAGATGAAGACTTCTATTTATTTACTTTATGTTATGAACTCTATGTATTATCCTTGGGCTAAAGAGTTATAAAGACTATGTTATCTATGGAATGATGATGTAATAAAGACCTTTGTATCTATGTACTTCATCTTAAATTGTGGATGCTAGCATTTCGATCCAGGGACTAGCATTGCAATCATAGGGACCTTTACCTTAAAAGGTGGGGTCTTACAGATGGTATCAGAGCATTGTGTTGTCTGTAGGATTATGACCCTAAGATGGATTAGACTAAGGAAACCATTAGGAAAAAAATGCAACTCTTTGCAAAAATTCCACACTTGTCCTTTTCTTCTCATAAACTTCTCTTAATCATCTTTCTCATATCTATTTGTAGATGTCCGCCATCAACGAAGCCGTCAAGAAGGGACCACTCATGACCATGACCTTAGAATGTGAGACGGAGTTTCCCAAGGCACTCAAAAACCTCATGGTTAGCTTGGGAATACATGGTGAAGCCGTGTACAAAGGATTTCCAATGATGGATGAAGGAGAGGAATATTGGTGGGTACAACTCCACTTGTACAAAAACAAGGGAGACAACCACAAAGAGTCAGGATTATGCATGGTCACCAACTCAGAAATGTATATGTCATTCTTTGAGTCTGCAAGAAATGCAGCATGGAATGCTATCAAAGAGCTTGGTGAAAGACTCAAGTGTAGGATGTTCAACACTCAAAATGACCTTAGAGAGGAGAAGAAGTATACCCAAGACTTAGAGACCGCCATAAAACGTCTAAGGGAAGATATCATAGACTTAGCATATGAGTGAGAATTGTGACGTACACCAATAGTTGGACCACCGCACTTGTTGTTTTCTCGCGTTAAAAGTTTGATCATAACAACCTATGTGGTATGGAAAGTTTTTGTATAAGCTATGTTTGAACCTTAGTGCTTGTGGTAGATTTTTGTATGCCATGAATTGTATGTTTTATTGTCTATTGTATGCTTTTGGCTTTTGTTTCACTATCTTATGTTTTCTCTTTACTTGTGTTGATTCTAATTTTATCTATCCTATGCAATAGATGCTTAGCTTTGTTGTCAACACTGCCGAGGAGTTCAAGGAAACTCGTTTTGGTTCTCGTCATGTGGAGCTCACTAGTGTGATCAATCTCCCACTCCCTAGTATTAAGGGACTTCAGCTTACAAAGTTCTAGAGGAAGGATCTATGGGGATTTAGAGTCTCGCAGCCTGGACGCCAGACGAAGCCACTCACCGAGGAGATTACCTTCAAGTTGATGCATGATGACAAGGAGAAGGGACTCGACGTAGTCATGTAGGAGTTACTTGGACGCCTTTGTGGACGTCACTCCACCGAGCTCAGGGGCCTCTACTTCCACCCATTTGGGAGACGTGACGAGGATGGAGAGGCTGTAGCATACGACGGTGCCACTAGAGAGACTATCGAGCTAGTGCGTCTGTATCTCTAGGACCTAGAGAGCCTTGTTAGACACCTCGACACAGATAGGACCAACGTCATGCTTAGCAATGACGAGCTACAGGTTCAGTTGAGGGAGAAGGACAATGCCTTCGCGGAGCAGGATGAGATCACCAAGGAGATGGAGGCTAGGTTCGAGAGCCAAGACAAGAGGATCAAGAATCAAGAGAAGAGAGTGTAGGATAGGAAAAAGAAGATCAAGGAGACGAGGGCCGAGATAGAGCTCAAGGACCTTGAGCTAGAGACTCAACATGGAGTGATAGAGAGGATGCGCTCGCAGAAGAAAGCCCTTCAGGCGAAGTTCGATGCCTTGAACACCAACGTGGAGGAGTACAAGACAACCATGGAGACAGCAGGACTTACTCTAGTGGACGAGGAGGTCGACATGGAGGAGTAGTGTTGAACACTCCTATCTATTTATCTATCATCATTTTATTTATCAAGTCGCAATGATCATCCAACATGTTGATGGCTTTGCTAGTGTGTTTACTTTTCCAAAACTCGTTGTTCACATTGTTTAAACTGTAAGTTTATCTTGTGCTTGTTTATTTGTGATTGTTGTTATGTGATGTATTATGCATGTTAGTATCTATGGTTTATATCTCATTACTTATTCTTATTGAAACCACATATGCCTCCCCGTCGTGCCAATCCCAACCAAAACAACAATAACAACAATGGCAATGAGATGCACCAGCTGATGACAACCCAAACTCAAATGATGCAAATGATGACCCAGTTCATGGCGAATCAGAATCAGAACCAAAACAACAACAACAACAACAATAATAATAATAATAATAATAACAACAACAACAGCAACAACAACAACAATCAAAACAACCCACCAGCCTTTGATATGCTTACAAGGTTTTTGAGGTTGAGGCCTGCCAAGTTCTCGGGAACCACTGATCCTATGGTAGCCAATGACTGGCCACGTTCTGTGAACAAGGACTTGGTCACTGTGGGCTACACTAATGAGGAAAAGGTCAGATTTGCAGCACATCTGCTTGAAGGACCAGCAACTACATGGTGGGACAACTTCCAAATCACTACTCCTATTGAGGAAGTGACTTGGTATATGTTTGAGGATGGATTCCGCACTACTCATGTTTCTTCAGGAGTGATGAGTTTGAAGAAGGAATTCCACAACCTTAAGAAATGTCACCGCAGTGTGGCAGAATATATTGAGGAGTTCAACAATCTGGCATGCTATGCACCAGATGATGTTGATACTGATGCCAAGAGGAAGGAAAAATTCCTTGAAGGTCTGAATGATGAGATGGGCATGCAGCTATCTGTTGCATATGTCCCAACTTATCAATCACCGTGTGACAAATCCACCATCTTGGAAAGCAAGATGAAACAGGTGGAGAATAGGAAGAGGAAGCGTCACTTTGATAAGCATAGTTCGGGATCATCACACAAGCGTTCCCATGGTGATGATAGTGGAGGATCTGGATCCCACAAACATGTGAAGTATAACATCCACCACAACAGTAACCATCACCATGATAACAAGCACCACCATAGTAATGACAATGGTGGATATAAGAACCACAAGAGTGGACACAAGATCCATCACAGTGGGAATGACAATGGAAGTCAGCCTACAAAAAGGGACATCAGTCAGGTTGAGTGCTTCAACTGCAAGAAAACTTGTCACTATGCAAATGAATGCCCAGAAAAGAATACTGGTGGAGCCAACAAGCCAAACCCATTTCAGAAGGGTCAAGTGAACCACATCAATGTGGAGGAAATCTATGAGGAATCTGATGTTGTGGCTGGTAAGTTCAAGCTTAATTCTTTTCCAGCACTTGTTCTTTTTGATACTGGCGCATCGCATTCATTCATATCAAGAGCATTTGTTGATAAAAATGGAATTCCAACTGAAACTATCGGGTGGCCTATTAAAGTAAGCTCTCTAGGTGGAGAGATGATAGTGAATTTTGGGTGCCATGATCTAGTGATAGAATTTGGAAAGTATAAGTTTCCAGTTAGTCTGATAATCCTAGATTCCCAAGGATGGATTTAATTTTGGGTATGGATTGGATGACTAAGTATGAAGGAGTAATAGATTGTGCCAATCGTACTGTTACACTCACAACCCCGGATAAGAAACAAATTAGGTTCAAGTCTAAATTTGAATCCATAGAGAGTAAGCTAAATTCTCTTAAGGGGGTTAGCATAGACAGTGTACCAGTTGTGAAGGAGTATCCGGATATATTTCCAGAGGAATTGCCAGGAATGCCACCAGATAGATATGTGGAGTTTTTGATTGACTTGCTGCCAGGATCTGGACCAAGAGCAAAGAGACCCTATAAGATGTCAGTTGACGAGTTGAAAGAACTCAAGAAATAGCTTGGAGAACATTTGCAGAAAGGATTTATCCAACCAAGTTCTTCGTCTTGGGGTGCACCAGTTCTGTTTGTTGAGAAGAAGGATAGAAGTCAAAGGTTATGCATAGATTACCGTTGACTATAAATAACAAGTACCATTTGCCTAGAATCAATGATCTATTTGATCAGCTAGAAGGAGCCCGAGTGTTCTCAAAAATTGATCTCCTATCAGGCTATTTTCAGCTAAAGATTATAGAGCAAGACATACCTAAGACTGCTTTTACCACCAGGTATGGATTGTATGAGTATATTGTGATGGCATTTGGATTGAAAAATGCACCAGCTTATTTCATGAACATGATGAACAAGGTGTTCATGGAGTTTTTTGACAAGTTTGTTGTCGTATTCATCGATGACATTTTGATCTATTCCAAGAGCAAAGAAGAGCATGAAGAACATTTGCGTTTGATAATTGAGAAACTCAGGGAGCACAAGTTGTATGCCAAGTTCAGTAAGTGTGAGTTTTGGTTGAGAGAAGTGGGATTTCTTTGACACATTGTGTTAGGAGACGGTATAATTGTCGATCTCGCAAAGGTGTCAGCTATAACTGAGTGGGAATCTCCCAAGTCAGTTAAGGAAGTTCGTAGTTTCCTAGGCTTGGCAGGATACTATAGAAGGTTCATTGAGAATTTATCAAAGGTAGCTAATCCAATGACAGAGTTACTTAAGAAAGAGAAGAAGTTTGATTAGACCGAAGGATGTGAAATCAGTTTCCAAGAATTGAAGAAGAGACTAGTATCAGCATCAGTCCTATGTTTGCTAGATTTGGAGAAGGATTTTCAAGTCTATTGTGATGCACCTCACCAAGGATTGGGTGGAGTATTGATGTAAGAAGGGAAAGTTGTGGCTTATGCCTCAAGACAACTCAAAACTCATGAAGTAAACTATCCTACTCATGACTTAGAGTTGGCCTCTATTGTCCATGCACTCAAAACATGGAGACATTATCTTTTGGGAAAGCGTTGTGAAGTGTTCACTGATCACAAGAGTTTGAAATATATCTTTACCTAGAAGGAACTCATGGTTGCATCTATGTCATAGGCTTATGCAAGTAAATATAACGGATGAACCAGATTTGTTTAGGTGGAGATTAACCACGGATGGGGTTTTCACCATCAAATCTATGTACGAAGACCTCATGAATGAACACCAACGATTACCTACGAAATACCTATGGAAGCTTAAGATACCACTTAAGATTAAGATCTTCATTTGGTTTCTGAATAATAAAATATTATTGACAAAAGATAATTTGGCAAAAATAAATTGGAATGGATGCAAAAAATGTTGCTTCTGTGACGAAGATGAAATTATTGAAGATCTCTTTATTGCCTGCCCCTTCGCAAAAATTATTTGGCTCATTGTTTTCTTTACTTATGACCTTCCACCCCCCACCAATATCACTAATATGTTTGGCAATTGGTTAAATGGGATGGATAAGGAGAATAAAGCTAGAATTCGTATAGGCGTTTCGGCTTTATGTTGGTCGATATGGAAATATCGTAATAATATTATTTTTAACAAGGCTCGAGTTCAATCTTTTTTGCAGGTTATCCTCTCGGCATCTCATTGGATCCAGCTCTGGGCTTTTCTTGTCCCAGAGCCTCTGCGCAAGCCCATGGTTTCTGGATGCAACTGTCTCGTGATGGTCGCTCAGGATATCTACTACCTGGCTTCGTGGCGACATACTAGTAGATTGAGGAATGTCTAGTTGTCGCTTACAACTTTTTGTCAGACTTTTGGTTTTATTCAGATGGTTGATTTTTGTATCAACCGTATATGATCCGTGATTTGTAATAATTATATACTTATGACTTCGTAATAAAGGTCTGTGTGCATCCTTGGATGCAGAGGCCGGGGGTCAACCCCATTTCGAAAAAAACTAGAAGGAACTCAATATGATACAAAGAAGGTGGCTAGAGCTCATCAAGGACTATGACTTGAGTTTTCAATACCATCCCGGTAAAGCAAATGTTGTAGCGGATGCTTTAAGCCATAAGGTTTATGTGAATGGCCTTACTAAAGGAGAATTGCCAAATGATTTGTGTGCCCAATTCAAAGATCTAAGATTGGAGATAGTGCCTGAAGGATATCTCATGTCGTTGGATGTTCAACCAACATTGTTGGACAAGATCAAAGAAGCCCAAAAGATGGACAAGGAAATAGAGGAGATTAAGAGTAAAATTAGTAAAGGGAAGGCTAAAGGATTCCATTAAGATGAACAAGGAACTTTATGGTATGGAAAGCGTATCTGCATCCCACAAGATCTGGAGCTTCGGAAATTGATTCTGCAAGAAGCACACAATTCATCATATTCTATCCATCCAGGTTACACCAAAATCTACATGGATGTGAAAGAAAGATTTTGGTGGTACAATCTTAAGAAATATATTGTGGAGCACATTGCCTTGTGTGATGTGTGTAGTCGAGTGAAAGCGGAACATTAGAAACCGACAGGGTTATTGCAACCACTACCTATTCCTGATTGGAAGTGGGATAAGATTGGTATGGATTTTATCACCGGATTGTCAAGGACCAGATCTGGATATGATTCTATTTGGGTTGTTGTGGATCGCCTAACTAAAATGGCTCATTTCATACCCGTGAAGACTACCTATACAAGTGCTAAATTGGCTAGGATCTATATGAACAAGATAGTATGTCTACATGGAGTACCTAAGAGTATTGTGTCTGATAGAGGAACTCAGTTCACTTCGCACTTTTGGCGACAACTGCATGAGTCATTGGGAACAAGGTTAGAATTCAGCACAGCTTTTCACCCTCAGATGATGGACAGATAGAAAGGACCAATCAGATTTTGGAGGATATGTTGAGGGCATGTGCCCTAGACTATGGTGCTAGTTGGGATGAAAGTCTGCCTTACGCAGAATCCTCTTACAATAACAACTATCAAGCAAGAATAGAGATGGCTCCGTTTGAATTCCTTTTTGGAAGGAAGTGTACTACGCTAATACTATGGAATGGGGTAGGAGAAAGAAATTTGTTCGGACCAGAACTGATCAAGGAAGATGAATACAAAGTCTGATTAGTAAAGGACAAATTGAAAATAGCCTAGTCCCGACAAAAGAGTTATGCAGATCCAAAGCATAGGGAATTCGCCTATGAGGTAGGTGATAGAGCTTATCTCAGAGTCTCACCACTTCGTAGTGTGAAGATATTTGGAGTCAAAGGAAAATTGGCACCTCGATATGTTGGGCCATTCAAGATTTTGAGCCACAAAGGAGAAGTGGCTTATGAGATTGAATTGCCTGAATCATTGTCAGCAGTTCACAATGTGTTTCATGTGAGCCAGTTGAAGAAGTGTCATCCGGAGATGGAAGAAACTTCATTGAAGGACACTATACCTTTGGAAGAGGTTCAGTTGGAGAGTGATCTTACTTATAAGGAGAAACCTATCAAGATTATTGAGACTGCAGAAAGATTTACTCGTACTAAGACTATCAAGTTCTGCAAAGTACAGTGGAATCATCATACCGAAGAACAAGCAACTTGAGAAAGAGAAGATGACCTTCGGAAAGATCACCCTCACCTATTTGCTAGCCAATCCGAATCTCGAGGGCGAGATTCATCTTAAGGGGGTTAGATTTGTAACATCCCAAAGTTCATCAAATGCAAAATCATGTATTGCATTCATATCATCATAGCATTTTGAGCTTGCATAAAAATTTTCAAAGTTTGAAACCAAATAGAACCATGTTTAAGCCCTTTATATTATATACATATGGGGCTTGGTTTTATTTTATTTTATAACCTCAAAAGGTTTTTGAGTGAATAGATGTGTTTGAAACACATTTGAATGCTAGGATCACAGTACAAAACTTGGTGAAATTTTGAATTCAAACAGATTTGAATTAGGGTTTCAAAACCATTTCTAAAAAAATCAAAACAGAAAAGAAAGAGGATAAAGAAAAAAATAAAACTAGGCGCTGCCTATCTAGCCCAGACCCACATACGGCCCATCTAGCCCACCCAGGTTCCCCCCTCTCTCTTTATCACGCTCCCGCGCCGCACCCGCTAGCTGATAGCACGACCCCACTGCCACCTCACCCCCTTCATCCCCAAATTTCGCGCGACAACCAGCTCTACCGCTGTCGTTTCTGCAAATCAACACGCATTGATTCCGATTGATTGCAGGCGTTAATCCCTCCCCCTCGAGCATCTACTTAACCCCCTCTTCCCCGGCACCATTTCCCCTCAAACTCCATCGCCCAAGCGCCCCTAGGATGCTAGTAATCAAGCTTGAACCGCCGCTGCTCGACGAACTCCGGTGACACATTACGGTGAGCCTCGTGCGCCACTCTGTCCCTCGTTCATACGAAACTATTTCTCCGATCCTTGCGCTCCTCCTGATACCCCTGGTTCGTCCTATATCGCCCCAGGTCGCCGTCCCCGTCAACCCCCACGAACAACCGAGGCGCCGCTCGACTTCGACGAGCAATTACGGTAATATCCGCATGTCCCTTGACCTCTAAACCACACCAGTGTGTTCGCCTTGATCTTGCAAAACTTCTGACTCCCACCGTTTGCCTGCTTGCGTCCTAGGTCATCGACTCCGTCGCCGTTCGTGAGCACTAGACGCCAGCAAGAACTCTGACGAGCTCCTGCGCCCGCGTCCAATCGCCCCTGTCCAAGCCAGTTGCACCTTGTGCTTCCTCGCGTCAACGTGACCCCGGTAAGCCTCGCCACCACCTCTCTTACCCCCTAGCACGATCAGTGCGTCGCCGACAGTAGCGTCGCTGCCGCCAGCGCCATCAGCGTCGCTCGGTTTATGTCGTTTGATCCATATATGCTAGATCTAGATCCTATGTTGTAGATTAGATCACTTGATGAACAGGTACGTTTAGATCTGGTGCATTGGATATGACTTGATCCAACGGCACGGAAGCGTGATCCTGTGAGAAGTGGTACGGGCCAATAGGAACACGCCACGTGTAACTGATTCTGTTCTAAAAATCTGTTTTTAAATCTATTAGATGAATTAACTTGTAAAATTCATATCTTTTGAGTCATTGGTTTCAAAAAATTAAGCCCTACACACCTATGGCCTTGAATTAGTCTTTTGATTCTAGAAAAATAGGATTATTTGCAGAACCATTTGTAGGCTTATTTTGGCTATATAAAATGTTCTAAAAATTGTTTTAGAGTAATTCTTGGTTTATTTAGATCCTAGAAGGTTTACTTTGTGTTTAGTACTGTTTGGTTTGAATTGCTTAGTGTAGAAAAATCATTCCATTGCATTTGCATGCATTCATATGTTTTTGTTGTAATATTGAATGTAAATTTGGTGTTATGATTTTATGTACAGATTTTGGTGATAGTGGTGATTATGATTGTGAGGACTGTTGCTAATCTCCTAGCTACGAAGGCAAGTGATGCTTCATATTTTGTCCTACTATTTTGACTATGCACTTGTGTTATTTTGAGTAGGACTTGCATGGAGAATTTTTCTAAGTATATGCTATGCCTTGGGAAATCCTAGTAGTTGTAGTCTTAGTAGATTTTCCCTAAGTTAAGAAACTTGCTACTAGTATGCTTAGCCTAGCTAGTAGAATACAAGGGTGAATTATGCATGCTATGAAATATTGCTAAGTCTATGACTTGTGTTTTGATTAATAAAACAACTATGTGAATGAATTACCTGGGTGGAATGGTATGGTTGGTTTATGTTGAGTGGTTACACAAGGCCCATGTGAAAGGGCATGTATGTCCCCATGTGTGGTTTTGATAATTAATGACAATCTCTATGGACTAATGTGTAAATTGAGTTTCACTTCTAGGTTTGTCCATTGGCATCACTTGGGCCATGTGTTGGTCTCAAGGTTGGAAGATGAATAAATGTCCAAGGGCTTTGTGCCCATTGGAATCATGAAGAAAGAAGGAGCTTGAAGGTCGATCAAGGCATGTGCAAAGAGTTGCATCAAGATGGATCAACCTCAAGTAGGGATGAAGAAGGGCGAGCTCAAGATGCGCCATCTCTAGAAGATCTCATGCTTGAAGCTTGCCATCCTCGTGCTCATGGAATGATGAAGACAAGTTCAAAGAAGAGGTTTCCCCATGGAGTATGGGGGAGCAATTTGCAAGTCTTCATCTTCATCAATCAAGAGCATCCAAGAAAGGTTTTCCCACTATAGAAGAACAAGACGGTCTACATCAAGTTCAAGTGGGATGCTCAAGGCAAAGGTATGTTCATGATAGGGCTTTTCTTTTTCCGGTCTCGTATTGTTAGTTGGGAGACCGGGTTTAGGATAGATAGCCGTGCTATTAAGAGGGGCTCTCAAGCGGGTGTCTCGTCTGCATCGTTCGGAGAGAGCTCAAACCTTTGCATTCATAGCATCATCTTTCTTGGTTGTTATTTGGTTCTTGTCCATGAGAGGATCTAGAGCTTGTGTTCACCATCATAACAAGCTCTAGCTCATCATCTAAGGATTTCACTTGCATATCTTATTGCGGTTTTTGATCTTGCGAGTTTTCCGGCTCCACACCTTGGGGGATAGTTCACATATATATTCATGATATTTTCTCCCAAGGTGATACCCAATATTCTATTCGTCGTTATCTTTCCAACAAAATTGGTTTCATCCCGTTTGGAGTTCGGATGCAAAATTTATTGCGTTTCTGGTTTTCTGGTTTCTGGAATTTCCCTGACCGGAAGTTCCGGCTTCCCACCGGAAGTTCCGCTAGGGCATCTTTGCCGCCGAAAGTTCCGGTGGAAGTTCCGGGTCTTCTTCCGCTCACGTTCAGTAACCTTCTGTTTTGGATGTGCTATTTGACGGAACTTCAGTCGGAATTTCAACCGGAAGTTTCGCTCCCACCGGAAGTTCTGGCCAGGGACCGGAAGTTCCGCTCAGGCCTAGTTGCCGCCAAAAGTTCCGGTTGAACTTTCGGCTCTTGTTCCGCTCATGTTCAGTAACCTTCTGTTTTGAATATGTCTATTTGACGGAACTTCTGTCGGAACTTCCACCGGAAGTTTCGCTCCCACCGGAAGTTCCGGTGAACCGGCGGAAGTTCCGACCAGGATTCGCTTTTTCAGTTTCTCGCTCCGCAGTTTTTGACCGTTGGCTATGTGCCACCGGAAGTTCCGGCCAGGAGTCGCGAATGCCCATAACGGGCAGATCTGGGAGCCCTTTAAAAGGGGCTCCTCTTCCCCTTCGTGGGCACTAGCTTTTCTTCTTGGTTCTTGGCTTTCTCTCTCTCCTCCATTGTCAACCTTGAAGAAGCTTTCCCTCTCCCTTTCCCCTCCTATGATTCTTGCATCTTTTTGAGGGATTTGAGAGAGGAGATCTAGATCTACAATCCCCCCATGCCAAATCCCTTCTTTGTGAAGGAATCATTGGGATCTAGATCTTGGAGAGTTTTGTGTTCTCTTGTGTTCTTCCTCCCTTATTCCCCCAATAGCTTTTGTAGCTTTGTTGGAATTTGGGAGAGAAGGACTTGCCCTTGCATTTGGTGCATAGGTTTGAGTTCTCCTCGGAGATTAGGCGAGTTCAAGCTTGTGAGCTTGTTTCTCTTGGGTTCCTTGGAACCCTAGACGGTTGTGTGATTGGGTTGTTGATCTTTTGTGGTCTTGTTGACCTTTTGTGGTCTTGTAGCCTTTTGTGGCGTTGTTGGCTTTTTGTGGCGTTGTTGGCCTTTTGTGGCATTGTTGGACTTTTGTGGCTTTGTTGTTGGGAGCCTCCAATTGAGTTGTGGAGTTAGCCCCAATCTTGTACGGGTTCGGTGACCGCCCTCAAGCGTCCCATAGTGGAGCAAGTGCCCGCCTTTTGTGGTGTGCACTTGGGAGAATAGGGTGAGCCTTTTGTGGCGTCGGTGAGTTGCGTGCTTCCGCATCCGGGGTGAGGCCTTGTGTGGCGTTGGGTGAGCATCGAGCCACCACACCTCGAGGTGAGCCATTTGTGGCGTTCGGAGAGCATTGCGCCATCACACCTCTCCAACGGAGACGTAGCTTCTTTGGAAGTGAACTTCGGGAAACAAATCTTCGTCTCCGCGCCCATCGGTTATCTCTCAACCGAACCCTTTACTTATGCACTTTACATTGTGATAGCCATCGTGCTTGAAGTATTTATACCTTGTTATCACCTTGTTGCTTGTATTGCTTAGCATAGGTTGTTGGTGCACCTAGGTGAACTTAGTGGCTAGGTTTTGTGCTCAATAAATTAAACGTTAGTTTTATTCCGCATTTACTTGAGCCTAAACCGTAATAATTTTAAAAGCCTATTCGCCCCCTCTAGGCGACTTCCTTTGTACTTTCACCATGTCTATGGTTTACCTTGTGTATAACACTTGTGGATTGCCACCCAGGAACAAAGGTATTTGATATGTTTAGTGTTGAGAAGCTTCTAGTGCAACCACATGGCATATGGGCTCTGCCTTGACCAACTAGGTTGCAAGAACTTAGCCAGATGGACAATGGGTGGTAGGGTTGATAGGATGGAACACGTCCATGGTGGTATAAGGGAATGCTTCTAAAAAGTCTCGTCTCGATGCATGTCGAGTCTTGTGGGGAAAGTGCACCACCTCTCAAGAGGGTAAAACCTAAGTACTTAGCCGTGTCCCCAACAACGGAAAATTTGAGCATCAAAGACATTAAAGAAATCAAGGATCTCCTCATCCCAATTTCTCTAAGTTAAAACTTGTGGTTGAACAAGGGTAAAGGTTCACCAATGTCTATTGGTGGTTCCTTGGGTGTTTTTGACAAACAAAAACTTAGTGTTTTCAACTAATAAGACAAAACCTTATTTTGAGCAAAGCCAGCCTAAGCTACACATAGCCAAATTCATATAGATGATAGATACTACTATTCTACTATGGTATCACTTGCCAATACAATTCCAAATGTATTGACCCTCTGTGGATGTAACTTATGATGTTATAGGTTACTCTGATGGAGACTAGGGTTATGAGTCTACACTCAACATGTTTGCCTGTGGCACATAAAGATGAAGACTTCTATTTATTTACTTTATGTTATGAACTCTATGTATTATCCTTGGGCTAAAGAGTTGTAAAGACTATGTTATCTCTAGAATGACGATGTAATAAAGACCTTTGTATCTGTGTACTTCATCTTAAACTGTGGATGCTAGCATTTTGATCCAGGGACTAGCATTGCAATCATAGGGACCTTTACCTTAAAAGGTGGGGTATTACAGTTTGCTAATTCTCCCATAGATATTAAAGATGAAGATTATGATTTCTCTCTTGATTTATCCCATTTAGACATTGTTGAGAAAGAACCTTTTTGTGGGACTGAGAATGAGAGTGTTGTGGCACATATGAATGAGCTTTCCACTATGAGTGCCTTATTCTCTGATGATTTTAAGATGCACGAGTACTTTGTTACTAAGATCTTCCCCTTTTCACTAAAAGAAGAAGCTAAGGCTTGGTTTAATAGATTACCTCCTGGATCTATTGATAGCCCTGATTGTTTGATTGCTTCTTTCTTCCAGAAATATTTTCCTCCTAGTGTTAGACATGCTGCTTTGCAAAAACTTTTTAATTTTAAACAGGGAGAAGAAGAGAAATTGCCTGAGTCATGGACAAGGTTCTGTACCTTGATTCATGCACATCCTGGATGTCCATTACCTAAAAATGAGCTTCTTGATATTTATTATAATGGACTAACTGATGATTTTAGTACATACCTAGATAGTTTTGCTGATTGTGTTTTCAGGAAAAGAACTCCTACATATGCTGAAGAATTAATGGCCAAAATAAGCAAGAATTATGATGATTGGACTTCAACTGAGCTAAATACACCCGATCCCATTACTCCTGAACCAGTTGTGCCTGAACCAGTTCCAACACCAACACCAAAGAAGAGGGGAGTTATTGCATTGAATGATGAAGTGATGAAGGAAGCTAAGAAATTTATTAAACAGAAAGGTATAAGAGCTGAAGATGTGAAGAATCTACCTCCTATAGAAGAACTATGTAAGCCAATTCCCAACTCGTATAGTATCGAGGTACACTCTCTCCACTTTGATGAAGGTGATATTCCCTATGTTAAGCCTCATGATCAATGCTTAGATGAACTGGGACATTTTTTTGTTAAACAAGGTAATTTTAATAAACAAGTTCAGAATCATTTATTGGAAAACTCTAGAGCTATTAATGAGTTGAAATATATTGTGGAAAGAACTGCTAATGATGTTAAAATGCTTTGTGAACACTTTCAAATGGTTCAAACTCAAATTGATCAACTTGCTAAGGTACAAAAAGATATGCTAGTTAATGCCTCAGGAGATAAACATGCTTATGGAATTAGAACTAGGAGTGGTATAGCCACTCAAGATACTTTATATCCTGAAGGACACCCTAAAAGAATTGAGCAGGATTCTCAACAAGGTGAAAGTAGTGATAGTCCTCGTAAGAGAAAGAAAAAGAAACATAAAATAGTTGAGGAACCCTCTGAACCTGCTGTAGATTCTAATAGTATATCTGTCTCTGATGCTGAAACTGAGAGTGGAAATGATAAAAATGATGCTCCTCATAAGGAGGAAGTTGAGGAAGAACCTGATAAGCACACTAAGAACACTAGGTACACTAAGGAAGATTTTATTGCTAATAAACATGGTAGTGAGAGAGAACCTTGGGTGCAGAAACCTATGCCTTTTCCTAATAAGAAACACAAGTCAAAGGAGGAAGAACACTATAATAAGTTTTGTGAGTAGATGAAACCTCTATTTTTGGAAAATCCTTTGACTTATGCTATTAAGTTGCCTCCTTATTCAAAGTATATGAAGGATATTGTCTCTAATAAAAGGAAGATTCCTAATGAGGGAATTTCTACTTTGCTTGCTAACTATTCCTTCAATGGTAAGGTTCCAAAGAAACTTGGTGATCCAGGTATACCAACTATTTCTTGCTCTATTAGGAATAATTATGTTAGAACTGCTTTATGTGATTTAGGAGCTGGAGTTAGTGTTATATCTTTTTCTCTCTATAAGATACTCTAGCTAGAAAAGTTGATACCAACTGATATATCTTTGCAAATGGCTGATAAGTCAACTACTATTCCTGTTGGTATATGTGAGGATGTTCTTATTCAAGTGGCTCAGAATTGCTTGGTTTTAACTGATTTTGTTGTGCTTGAGATGCCTGAAGATGATAATATGTGTATTATTCTTGGGAGATCTTTTCTTAATACTGCAGGTGCTATCATCAATTGTAATCAAGGAAAAGTAACATTTAATATTAATGACAAAGAGCATACTATCTATTACCCCAAGAAGATTGATAAGAGCTATTGCCTGAATTCCATTGAAAATATCGAGAGCATCAAAGTTGGAGAAATATATTGTCCCATTCCACAAGAAAGTTTTGAAACTATCATGATTGGGACTATCGCTATCAAGTTTGAGGTAACATAATCACTTTGTGGAATGCAAAGTTTTGTCTCATATAAGATTGTTTTGGTAACAAGACTTGATAAACCTTGTTAACAAAGGTATTTTAATGAACAAAACAATGTTTTCACGGTGGTTATACTTCCTCACTTTTATTTTTCTCCTTCCTAGTCTTTGCTCTTTCTCTTGTTAGCTTTAGTTTTGCTAGTTGTTTGCTTGTTAGAGTGTCTTAGAACTTCTGTAGTTTTGGTTTTTGGTTTTTTTTTGCTTCTTCTAAAAATCTATTTCTGCGAGAAAATCAATTTTCATAACCTCAAAAATTATCCAAAAATAAAGTTTCCCGAAAAATCCCAGAAAATACATATTAATTTTTCCTCGAGAAAAGGGGCAGAGGGACACTTGAAGTGGCCCAGAGGGACCCACCAGGCCAGCACACTTACTGGTGGCGCGGCCATCCCAGGGCGCGCCTGGCCTGGGTGGGGCCCACATGTGGCCCTCCAAGTTGTCTCCTTCCATCCACTTCTTTCTCTCTCCTGAAAAACACTGGAAAACTTTCTCAAGCTCGAGTTCCTGCTGTTCTTGCTCCCGGTTTTTGATCTCCTTGCTCAGCCCATCTTTCCTGCTGATTTTTGGAGGGTTTGCTCCTTGGTATGTGCCTTCTCTGCTTGTCCAATTAGATTTGTGATTGGTAGATTGTATCTTGAGTATTTTGCTACTACAGGTGTCAGGTTGTGTGAGATTGCATGCTTTTTCTATGCTTAGAGATTTCATTTTGATGCATGTTTAGCCCTCTAGCAAGTTCCTATAGTAGTTCATCATCATTTATCAACTTGGAAATTACTTGGTTTGATGTTTGTCTAAAAATTTCAGAAAAGAAGATGAGTGCATACCCACTAAATCAATATGATTTGATGGTACCTGAGCCAATGAAGGTCCATCACGAGGAAGAAGTTTTCCCTTTCATATATCCGTGCCCTGAATTTATGAGAGCCGCGGGGATCTTCCAGGATTTCCAAACTATGATTACTAATGCAGGGTTGGAACATTTTGTTGAAGAGGTGCAGGACTTCCGGTTTATTTGGTCCTTGTCTAACCCCGTGGTCCATTATAAAATCTACAATATAGCTATCGACCTGCCTTTTGCTGATTTTTGTGCAGCTATTAGAGTGCCGCATTGGGGATCTTGTGAGAAGATCAAGGAGAGGCCTAAGCCACTTATGGATTTATATGCTGAAATTTGCCAAGGTTGCGACTTCTCAAAGGAAAGTGGTAAAATTCGGAACATTCAGTTCCCATCCATTAGATATTTTGCCTATTTCATTGCCAAGTGTGTTCTTGCTAGAAAGATTGCTAGAAAGTTATCTTCATTTGATCTAGCTTTTATCCCAGCTGCTTTGAATAGGGATAGAACTTATAACCTGGGTGCTTTGATAGCTTACCGTCTTACCACCAACCGCGAGAGGGGGGGGGGAATTTGTGGAGGTCTCATTGCCTCTCGTTTGCTAGCTTTTCATGGTTTAGAGCCGCACCATTCAGATTATCGGTTCCCCCATAGAGAGACTTGATCTCGGTTCCATGGTTCAACATAATTTTGTTTCTTCTTGGGCTTTTGTGAGAGATTTAATGAATGAGATATCCTTTGTCAAGCGTGGTTGGAGAGGGGGTAGGACTGAGAAAGTAGTCTATTTGGCTGCTGTCGTGGTATTGCACGACAGATGCTACTGGGGGTAGCTTACATAGAGGGAGCAAGGCGATGTAGGAGAATCCGGGAGCGAGATTGGCACACGATGTACCCAGGTTCACATCCCCTCGGTGGAGGATCGCTATGTCTTGCTGTCAATCCAGTATATGATCATAGATTGGTTTACAATGGAGCCGCCGTAGGCGGGGGAGAGACTAGATCTAATCTAATGTGTTAGAAGATGCCCCGTGGGGGTGCCCCTGGTGGCTTTATATATGCAGCCAGTTAGGGTTTACAAGTGCACTAATGGGCTTTGTATTGGAGTCGCCATCTTGGGCATGTATGCGCCAGTCGTTGTATCCAGCGAGTCGACTCGCTCTGTGATTGGCGATTCCTCTTCATGGGTGTACCTCGATTAGTATTCCCCCATCAGTAGTCCCCGAGCGCGTTGTCGATTCGACGCGGGCTTGAGGCAGGGCGCGGAGAGTCTTGACGATGGGTCGTGGCGAATCGGCGACGAGCTCCTAAACAGAGAAAAGAACCGTGAAGCGGGAGGCGGTCGGTGTGAGCCAGTCGGTGATGTCCAGTTGGCAAAAGACACAGGGTGTCGATGAAGCCGCCAGTTGCGGCAAGTCCCTAAACGTGGAGCGTGCCGAGTCCCCGAGCGTGGCGAGTGGTGAGGTCGAGCGACCACGAGTGCCGAGTCCCCGAGCGCGCCGAGTGGCGAGGTTTCACGACCGGAGAGTGGTGCTATCTGTAGCGCGCCGAGTGCCCGAGCATGTTGAGTACGCGAGGGCGAGTCCACGTTGGCGAGTCCCCGAGCGTGTTGAGTACGTGAGGGCGAGTGTCTGTAGCGGAGAGTCCTCGAGCGTTGAGAGTACGCGAGTGGAGAGTGTCCGCGACGGCGAGTCCCCGAGCATGGAGAGTACGCGAGTGGAGAGTGTCCGCGGCGGCGAGTCGACGAGGGCGAGCCGCGATCATGGAACCACGCGTACACGCAGCATTCCTAGGAGTAGTCCCCCAGGCTTGAGTTGGCTTGTAGAGGCGACTTGAGGCTCTTTAGAGATGCATATTCTGAAAATAGTAGTGGTTGCTGCCGAGCATGGCGAGTGATGAGGTCGGGCGATCAGCGAGTGCAGAGTCCCCGAGCGCGGCGAGTGGCGAGGCCGAGCGACCGGCGAGTGCCGCTGTCTAGAGCGCGCCGAGTGGTGAGGTCGGGCGACCGGCAAGTGTCGAGTCCCCGAGCGCGGCGAGTGGCGAGGTCGAGTGACCGGCGATTGTCGAGTCCCCGAGCGTGTTGAGTACGCGATGATTGCGAGTCCACGAGGGGAGAGTCCCCGAGTGTGGCGAGTCCGCGAGGGGAGAGTCCCCGAGTGTGGCGATTCTGCGATGGTTGCGAGTCTGCGAGGGGAGAGTCCTGGAATGTGGCGAGTCCGAGATGATTGCGAGTCCGCGAGGGGAGAGTCCGCGAGTGTGGCGAGTCCGGGATGATTGCGAGTTCGCGAGGGGAGAGTCCCCGAATGTGGCGAGTCCGTGATGATTGCGACTCCGCGAGGGGAGAGTCCGCGATGGGAGAATTCCCGAGTGTGGCGAGTCCGTGATGATGTTGATTGCGCTGTTTTTGTTAGCAAGTCTCTCGTCTTGGCCTGGGGGGCCAGTCGCATGGCGACTCCAAAGATGGCTCTCGGCTTGGCGTTCTTCCTAGACGATCCGAGGCTCGGTTTGCGAGTCCTCGTCCGTAGTACTTGTCCATGCGAGTCGCACTATCTAAGGTTGAGGAGGAGATGGTGCTGTTTGTGTAGCACTGCCATTTGTCTTGACCCGGAAGGCCAGTCGAGCAAGGCGACTCCAATGATGGCTCTCGGTTAGCGTTTTTCATGGACGATCCGAGGCTCGGTTTGCGAGTCCTCGTACGCACTACTTGAACATTGCGAGTCGCTCTTTCAAAGGTTGACAAAGGCGAATTGATTTTTTATCGGAGGGAAGAGAAGCCCAGTGGTGAGTCCATGCAGCATGGCATGCGACCATCTCTGGCGACTCGGACGATGAAGGTCCATTAGCAGGCGTGGCGTACGCATTCGACGTAGTCGGAATGAGTCGACGCAGTGGACACGGGGTCGACGCGGCGGACGGAGGTCACGCTATGGCAAAGTCGACGCGGCAGACACGGGGTCGACGCGGCGGACGGAGGTAACGCTATGGCGAAGTCGACGCGGCGAACGAAGGTCACGCTATGGCGATGTCGGCGCGGCAGGCGAGTCCGCAACATGCGAGTCCCCGAGCCTACCGAGTCCGCGTTTAAGCGTGTCCGCATATAGACGAAGGTCCGGAGCATGACGAGTCCGCGATCAACGAGTCGCCGGACATGGCGGGTCTCCTGAGCTGGGAGAGTCCGCGATGGCGACGAGCCCACGACGGGCGAAACGCGAGTCCCTAAGTATGGCGTTTAGCCCCAAAGGAGTGGACCCTCTCGGTCGGACCATTTGTCGGACGAAGTCGCGTGGCGGAGCCGGTGGAGTCGTGCGGTAGCCGGCAACATGGCGAATCGCCGAACATGTTAAGTCTGTGGTGGAGTCGGCTATGACAACGAGGAGGCCATAGTCGACGCCGCTGAGACAAATGGAAACAGCGAATTGAGCGTCTGCCTGGATGTCGACGTCTTCCTGTTTCGCGGCTGCACGCTTCATAGTAATTTTCGGTGTTCTTACAGACATAAATGATTAGAAAACAGGATAAAACAGAGTATATAATAAACAAAATTAACTTGAGTGTAGACATGTTATATACTCATCTGATATAGTACTTTATTCCACAGTAATTAGCCTGTTCCAAACTACGATTTGTAGTCGGATGGTTTGTGGCCTTGATCTAACGAGAACTTTTTAATTCAGTCGTTTTAAAGATATAGACTAAACTGTATCTGGCCGGAGATGCGGGCGACCGAGGCGGATGAAAGCGCCTTCTCCCCGGTACAGGGCCACGACCCAAGTATGGTCTTCGTTTTCATGATACCATAACTTGCTCTGGAGGCGGCGCATGCATTTAGAAAAACGACATGCAAACAATTAGATCTGATTTAAATAAAGCAATCGATTAACACATGAGAGAGACTAGATCAAATATGAAAAACTCATTAGTCCCTGTCGTTTGTAATCGAGCGTGACAATCGAGCGTGTGCTGTTTTGGCTGATAGGATTTTGCAATTGCAACCGAGAGTGGTAAGATCATGCGGCAGCTGATCAAATTAAACTTTGATCTGGATCAATCCACTCCGCCGCGTGAACTGCATGGATTGTCATACGTGATCCAAATTTGTACGCGTCCGCGCCACCAAGATCACTGATGAAGATGTTGCTGGATCTCGCACGGATCATCACCCTCCAAGCGCCGCTTGCCTCACGGTGGACGCCAACTATCGTGGTATTGCACGACAGATGCTACTGGGGATAGCTTACGTAGAGGGAGCAAGACGACGCAGGATAATCCGGAAGCGAGATTAGCACACGATGTATCCAGGTTCACGTCCCCTTGGTGGAGGATCGCTACGTCCTGCTATCAATCTAGTATATGATCATAGATTGGTTTACAATGGAGCCGCCGTAGACGGGAGGAGAGACTAGATCTAATCTAATGTGTCAGAAGATGCCCCATGGGGGTGCCCCTGGTGGCTTTATATATGCAACCAGTTTGGGTTTACAAGTGCACTAATGGGCTTTGTATTGGAGTCGCCATCTTGGGCCTTTAGTCGGCGCCAGTCGCCTGGGTCCAGTATGCGCCAGTCGTCGTATCCGGCGAGTCGACCCGCTCTTGGATTGGCGATTCCTATTCATGGGTGTCCCCCGATTGGTATTCCTCCATCAGCTGCACCTGCTTTGTTTAATTTTGATAACATGCAAGGATGGTCGCTCACGGAGGAAGAGTTTGGCACATACGTGGCGGAGCTCTCCTAGCAAGAGGAGAATGTTGGAGAGTGTAACACCCTCAAAATCGGACCTATGCAAGTTTTAGCGAAACCCGCCAAACCCGCATAGAAACGATTCAAAGGTGCCCACCAGGCACTTTCGTGCGGGTGGAAAACGAAGTAATAACATTACACAACAGTCCTCGATGGGACCCACAGAACAGATATATACAACAGCGACTCAACGAGCCAAGAATACAGATATAATATACAAAGACCCAAAACACCTGTAAAACGATACAGCGTCCGGCTACGGACAAGATGCAAATGGGGCTAAGAGCCCTGAAGAATAACCAATGGCGTCCATAACCCTGCCCAGGCCAAGCCGAAAGGGTAACCCTGCTAACGACGTCGATCTCAGAACCTGCTTAAACAAAAGGGGTGCCGACAAAGGGCAAAGGAAAAAGAAGGAGCGTCAGTACTGAGGCCAGTACATGGCGAGACTAGAATTCGGCGGTCCTCGCCTACATAGGTATGGTGGACTGAGCGGCAGCGGCAGCATGCACTGAACAACCTATAGAGACTCGATACAACTAGCGGCAATCAGAGAGGGGTAAGAAAGACCTATTCGGATCCAACCTGATTCTAACATCAAACAAACCCATCCTGGTGTTTCCTTCTCGAGACCAAACGAGGAAGTCAACCGAGGAACTCACACCGTTGGCAGTTTTAATTATTCAGTTATCGTTGCAGCAATTACTAGTCAGATCTGGGTAATCATCCTGATAAAGTAAGCAGTGGGCCATTTTAGTTAATCATTCCGTTGTAGTGGCAACACTTACTAGTCAAATACAATTATCATGAGATATCCCAAAACCCAGCAGTTGTTGGTACTTTTATTCAGCCATTCCGTTATAGTTGCAATACTTACTAGTCAGATACAATGGTCGCTGGCGACGACCCAAGCAAGCAATTGTTGGCAGTTTTATTTAGCCATTCCATTATAGTGAAGCTGCTTACTAGTCATTATAAAGTCAAATTTATAGCACTACTTTAGTTATAGTTGTCTATGATCGAGATACTGTGCTCCAAGTCGTCCATAACCGCGGACACGGCTTTCAGAAAGTTTTAACCCGGCCGGGGTGCACAAATAGCAACACACACACGATCGACCTCGGAAAAACCAAATCAAAACCCAACGAGGCTTTCACGACAAAGCAATCACAGGATTCAGAAATATTTCAGGGGGCCACCCCATTGAGTAGAACCGCAACGAAGTAAGCTAGCTCCGAGACGGACTCAAGGTTTGCGTCAATGGCTGTAAACGACTGGGAACCCGAAAGTGTGGCTGGGCTTGTCGATACCGCGAAAACATTCCGCTTACCTAAACAGTACAGTGTGCTCCTCGCACAATCGTAAATAAAGCAGTAGCATGGCATAAGTACAGGATAGTAAATAAAACCTCAAACTAGTTTGTGGCCCCAAGAAATAAGACTGAATCAAGCTCTGGCTAAGGGGGGCCCATAGTCCCCGTATGTGGATAGCGCGATAAATCAAGGAATAGGTATCAAGCACTCGGGGTCCTACGGGACACAAGTGGGCGGTCGGAAACCAAATGTTATCTATCACCGCACCGATGCCTCTGCTTATTTCAATTTTAGTTGTTAAACATGAATTAAAGTGAACGATAAGTAAAACCATGATCCTCTCCAACATCAACATGCGTCCATACACCAACAACTGTGGCACTTGACGACACGCAACAGCAATTGAGCAAGCGACTACGACGCGCAAGTCCAGCTATCTACCAAACAACAGGTAATAGGATGTGTCCAAGGCAATATACGGCTGCAAGGAATTTCACGGGTACGGAAACTAGAGCAACGCAACACAGGTAGCAATAGATCAACAGGAGGGAAATAAATACTATAAAAGTAAGATAGGTAGAAAGGGGGGAGATGCTCGCCTGAAAACATTGCCGAAGGTTCAACCGAAGATCGGGTCGACACTCGCATCAACTCAACGGCCTTATCCGCGAAGAAGCAAAACACTAGAATAAACACCGGATGCAATATTTAATACTACGGCAGAAGATCGGCATGATGCATGCATGATGTATGACATGGCAGAGGTGCGATGCAATTAGGTCATATTAAGCGGAACCGGGGTCCCGACAATTAATTAGGTGGTTCATGTTATTTAGAAGCCCCGCAATTTAAATGTTGTTTAACAAGGCAGAATATATCACCGGTTCGCTAAACAAATTTAAATGAGGCCAATATGAGACTAGATTTGCCCGCATATGGACCCCATATTTAATTATTGGTGAATTGGCATAAGGCCCCCAAACCACATGAATGTATGCATGCAAGACAATTATTATGCGACAAGTTGTATTATGTTAAAAAAATAGGGTTTCGGGAAGGGGTTCACACATTAGGGTTCTCGACGGTCTTGGGGTTCCGGGGTTCGGGGTTCGGTCTCAGGGTCCAGGGTTCGACGGGTCAAGGTTCGGACTCCGGGATCGATCTTCGGATCTCAACATGGCCGGTCTTGGTGACGATCTTGTCTGATGGGGATCTTGGTTCAACCTCATCGCGGTCTTCGGGTCCGAGGGAAGTTCATGTCGTACCCGTGTCGACGACCTTGGCGTTCAGGGGGAGTTCCCGGTGTCCGAGGAGAAGATCTTGGCGTCCGAGGGTTTCTCCGCGTCCGTGGTGCGTCCGTGATGTAGATCTTGTCGGTTCCCTGTCGGAGGCCTGCGGGGTTCGACGGTGTCTTGGCGTCCCCTGAGGAAGATCATGTCGAGCCATCGGGTTTGGTTCGGGCTTCGGGTCTGTGGTGGCGTCATCGGTGCTCCATGAACAACTTGTCGTACCGACGTCACCGGATCCTCGGCTTGGCATGCATCACCCCTTGATCACATATCGGCGTACTCGGGGTTCCGGCTCGATGGCGAACTTGGGTTGGTTGCGGTCACTATGGAAGTTGAGCTTGTTTGTCGTCGTTGTATCGCAGAGGTTGTCCCGCGTCTTGTAGTAGCAGTACCACATCAGTACCGCATCGACACAGCAACGACAGCACCCGCCCAGGCGTGGCATGAACCGGCTGCAGCTAGCTTGCAGGGCGACAGAGGGGCCAGAGACGGTGGCGTGACGCAGGAGGAGGTGGCTTGGTGCAGAGGTGGCCCGACGCGGCGCCGAGGTCGGGGTCCAGGCGAGGAAGCTCAGCGGAGGGCCGGCCCAGGGATGTGGGGCGCGGCCGCGCGGACGGGGTGGGGCACCGGAGGGTCTGCGAGAGCCACGGCGAGGTCGAGCCCGCATGGCCGTCGGGACAGGGCCGACGAGAGGAACCGCAGCGGCGGCGGTGGCCTGACGGTGGCTGTGCGAGCCGACGGGGAGGCCTAGGGGCGCGGGGTCGGGTCGAGCGGGCGCGGAGGCAGGGTCTTCGGCCGAGCGGGGCGAGCCCGAGGTGGGGGCGGCGAGGGGAGGAGCTTGGGGAGAGGAGGGCCAGGCGGCGGGGCGGCACTGAGCGGGGAGAGGGCGAGCGGCGAGAGAGGGGTGAAGCGGCGCGCGACACAGAGGGTGGAGGGTGGCCGGCGCCGGCGGGGAGGGCGGCGTCGGGGCTGGGGGAGAGCACGGGGGAGGGTGCGTGGGGAGGTTGAGGAAGGAGAGAGGCAGTGCGGGGACAGGGGCCAGGGGTGGGGTCCACGCGGGAGGTGGGGTCTGCAGGCGCTGGGGATCTGCTGCGCGCGGGGTGGCTGCATGCTTGTGTTGTGTACTGGGGTGTGGGGTGTGGGTTGTGTGTGACCCAGGTGGAGTGGAGGTGAGGGAGTGGGGGGTTAGGTGGCGGCGTCTGGTTGGTTGGGGGATAGGGAGAGGGTGAGGTGGCAGCCTGTGATAGGTGGGGGTGAGGTGGAGGGGGTGTGTGGGTAGATAGGTTGGTAGCTGTAGGATTATGGGTGGGCCGATTGTTTGTACTGGGGGTGGTCGTTCGGGTCGATTCGGCCCGTTCGACTGCCCCACTAAAAATAATGCAACATTTTATTTATTTAAACGGACCGTTTGCAAAACATATTTAGTCAAAACAAAATATTCCGGCGACCCGGGTTTGCGTTTGAATAAAGACGGGGCGTTTAGAAAACAAGAACCGTTTTTTCCGAAAATAGTTTTGTACAAGCACATGCAAGATGATGACGATGCTCAAATGCAATGTGGCATGATGACATGAGCATGCGGTCATGATGATGCAATGCACAAAAACAACGCGATTTTCTAGTAGTGGTTTTGCGGGATGCCACAATTCGACACCACTAACAAGGGATCTCGCCCTCGAGATCCGCCTCATGGTACCAGAAAGAAGGTCGGCGATCTGCGTCTTCTCACTTCGTGTAGATCCTCGCGACACCACTAACAAGAGGTCGTTGTCCGTGATCGTCGGGAGAACACTCCGGGAACAAAAGGGCGAAGGTAGAGGTATCAACAAATAAAGCCACCTCTAACTTCCGTGGACGAAGTAAAACTGCTGGATCCACTGATTCGATGTCCAATAGCGAATGATAAGAGTAGTCGGATGGTGATCAGTCCATCGCGCACCCAAACCATTACTCTGCACACGAATAGGCGGATTGTGCAACCAACTCTCGGAATCAGACTGAAGATCTCGACAAGCGAGGTTCGGAACAAAGGAGTGATGCAGACTCTGCATCAGATCTGGCGTAGAGGATGTCGTCGCGTCGGAAAACACCGGAAGGCACAAACAAGGAACAAAGAATGGTACCACAGAAGACGGATTCCTCAGGCAGCATGAACACCGGATGGTAGAACACCGTTATCAAAGGAGGAAGCGAAACCCTAAAGGTACGACGGAAACCCAACCACGAGAATTCCTGGACTCGAAGAAAGGGACGAGAGCGGATTCAAAACACGTAGAGGTAAGAGGAGAATAGCAGAGGGGTAAGGAGTAAAATCAGACCTAATCAGAACTATCCAACCGATTTTGCAAAAATAGTTTTGACACTCTACTTCGGCCGTTAGCTAGGTTATCCTACAGGCTGGACTTGTGGGGTATCGCAACTGCTGAGCTCTGATACCACTCTGTAACACCCTCAAAATCGGACCTATGCAAGTTTTAGCGAAACCCGCCAAACCCGCATAGAAACGATTCAAAGGTGCCCACCAGGCACTTTCGTGCGGGTGGAAAACAAAGTAATAACATTACACAACAGTCCTCGATGGGACCCACAGAACAGATATATGCAACAGCGACTCAACGAGCCAAGAATACAGATATAATATACAAAGACCCAAAACACCTATAAAACGATACAGCGTCCGGCTACGGACAAGATGCAAATGGGGCTAAGAGCCCTGAAGAATAACCAATGGCGTCCATAACCCTGCCCAGGACAAGCCGGAAGGGTAACCCTGCTAATGACGTCGATCTCAGAACCTGCTTAAACAAAAGGGGTGCCGACAAAGGGCAAAGGAAAAAGAAGGAGCGTCAGTACTGAGGCCAGTACACGGCGAGACTAGAATTCGGTGGTCCTCGCCTACATAGGTATGGTGGACTGAGCGGCAGCGGCAGCATGCACTGAACAACCTATAGAGACTCGATACAACTAGCGGCAATCAGAGAGGGGTAAGAAAGACCTATTCGGATCCAACCTGATTCTAACATCAAACAAACCCATCCTGGTGTTTCCCCCTCGAGACCAAACGAGGAAGTCAACCGAGGAACTCACACCGTTGGCAGTTTTAATTATTCAGTTATCGTTGCAGCAATTACTAGTCAGATCTGGGTAATCATCCTGATAAAGTAAGCAGTGGGCCATTTTAGTTAATCATTCCGTTGTAGTGGCAACACTTACTAGTCAAATACAATTATCATGAGATATCCCAAAACCCAGCAGTTGTTGGTACTTTTATTCAGCCATTCCGTTATAGTTGCAATACTTACTAGTCAGATACAATGGTCGCTGGCGACGACCCAAGCAAGCAATTGTTGGCAGTTTTATTTAGCCATTCCATTATAGTGAAGCTGCTTACTAGTCATTATAAAGTCAAATTTATAGCACTACTTTAGTTATAGTTGTCTATGATCGAGATACTGTGCTCCAAGTCGTCCATAACCGCGGACACGGCTTTCAGAAAGTTTTAACCCGGCCGGGGTGCACAAATAGCAACACACACACGTTTGACCTCGGAAAAACCAAATCAAAACCCAACGAGGCTTTCACGACAAAGCAATCACAGGATTCAGAAATATTTCAGGGGGCCACCCCATTGAGTAGAACCGCAACGAAGTAAGCTAGCTCCGAGACGGACTCAAGGTTTGCGTCAATGGATGTAAACGACTGGGAACCCGAAAGTGTGGCTAGGCTTGTCGATACCGCGAAAACATTCCGCTTACCTAAACAGTACAGTGTGCTCCTCGCACAATCGTAAATAAAACAGTAGCATGGCATAAGTACAGGATAGTAAATAAAACCTCAAACTAGTTTGTGGCCCCAAGAAATAAGACTGAATCAAGCTCTTACTAAGGGGGGCCCATACTCCCCGTATGTGGATAGCGCGATAAATCAAGGAACAGGTATCAAGCACTCGGGGTCCTACGGGACACAAGTGGGCGGTCGGAAACCAAATGTTATCTATCACCGCACCGATGCCTCTGCTTATTTCAATTTTAGTTGTTAAACAGGAATTAAAGTGAACGATAAGTAAAACCATGATCCTCTCCAACATCAACATGCGTCCATACACCAACAACTGTGGCACTTGACGACACGCAACAGCAATTGAGCAAGCGACTACGACGCGCAAGTCCAGCTATCTACCAAACAACAGGTAATAGGATGTGTCCAAGGCAATATATGGCTGCAAGGAATTTCACGGGTACGGAAACTAGAGCAACGCAACACAGGTAGCAATAGATCAACAGGAGGGAAATAAATACTATAAAAGTAAGATAGGTAGAAAGGGGGGAGATGCTCGCCTGAAAACATTGCCGAAGGTTCAACCGAAGATCGGGTCGACACTCGCATCAACTCAACGGCCTTATCCGCGAAGAAGCAAAACACTAGAATAAACACCGGATGCAATATTTAATACTACGGCAGAAGATCGGCATGATGCATGCATGATGTATGACATGGCAGAGGTGCGATGCAATTAGGTCATATTAAGCGGAACCGGGGTCCCGACAATTAATTAGGTGGTTCATGTTATTTAGAAGCCCCGCAATTTAAATGTTGTTTAACAAGGCAGAATATATCACCGGTTCGCTACACAAATTTAAATGAGGCCAATATGAGACTAGATTTGCCCGCATATGGACCCCATATTTAATTATTGGTGAATCGGCATAAGGCCCCCAAACCACATGAATGTATGCATGCAAGACAATTATTATGCGACAAGTTGTATTATGTTAAAAAAATAGGGTTTCGGGAAGGGGTTCACACATTAGGGTTCTCGACGGTCTTGGGGTTCCGGGGTTCGGGGTTCGGTCTCAGGGTCCAGGGTTCGACGGGTCAAGGTTCGGACTCCGGGATCGATCTTCGGATCTCAACATGGCCGGTCTTGGTGACGATCTTGTCCGATGGGGATCTTGGTTCAACCGCATCGCGGTCTTCGGGTCCGAGGGAAGTTCATGTCGTACCCGTGTCGACGACCTTGGTGTTCAGGGGGAGTTCCCGGTGTCCGAGGAGAAGATCTTGGCGTCCGAGGGTTTCTCCGCGTCCGTGGTGCGTCCGTGATGTAGATCTTGTCGGTTCCCTGTCGGAGGCCTGCGGGGTTCGACGGTGTCTTGGCGTCCCCTAAGGAAGATCATGTCGAGCCATCGGGTTTGGTTCGGGCTTCGGGTCTGTGGTGGCGTCATCGGTGCTCCATGAACAACTTGTCGTACCGACGTCACCGGATCCTCGGCTTGGCATGCATCACCCCTTGATCACATATCGGCGTACTCGGGGTTCCGGCTCGATGGCGAACTTGGGTTGGTTGCGGTCACTATGGAAGTTGAGCTTGTTTGTCGTCGTTGTATCGCAGAGGTTGTCCCGCGTCTTGTAGTAGCAGTACCACATCAGTACCGCATCGACACAGCAACGACAGCACCCGCCCAGGCGTGGCATGAACCGGCTGCAGCTAGCTTGCAGGGCGACAGAGGGGCCAGAGACGGTGGCGTGACGCAGGAGGAGGTGGCTTGGTGCAGAGGTGGTCCGACGCGGCGCCGAGGTCGGGGTCCAGGCGAGGAAGCTCAGCGGAGGGCCGCCCCAGGGATGTGGGGCGCGGCCGCGCGGACGGGGTGGGGCACCGGAGGGTCTGCGAGAGCCACGGCGAGGTCGAGCCCGCATGGTCGTCGGGACAGGGCCGGCGAGAGGAACCGCAGCGGCGGCGGTGGCCTGACGGTGGCTGTGCGAGCCGACGAGGAGGCCTAGGGGCGCGGGGTCGGGTCGAGCGGGCGCGGAGGCAGGGTCTTCGGCCGAGCGGGGCGAGCCCGAGGTGGGGGCGGCGAGGGGAGGAGCTTGGGGAGAGGAGGGCCAGGCGGCGGGGCGGCACTGAGCGGGGAGAGGGCGAGCGGCGAGAGAGGGGTGAAGCGGCGCGCGGCACAGAGGGTGGAGGGTGGCCGGCGCCGGCGGGGAGGGCGGCGTCGGGGCTGGGGGAGAGCACGGGGGAGGGCGCGTGGGGAGGTTGAGGAAGGAGAGAGGCAGTGCGGGGACAGGGGCCAGGGGTGGGGTCCACGCGGGAGGTGGGGTCTGCAGGAGCTGGGGATCTGCTGCGCGCGGGGTGGCTGCGTGCTTGTGTTGTGTACTGGGGTGTGGGGTGTGGGTTGTGTGTGACCCAGTTGGAGTGGAGGTGAGGGAGTGGGGGGTTAGGTGGCGGCGTCTGGTTGGTTGGGGGATAGGGAGAGGGTGAGGTGGCAGCCTGTGATAGGTGGGGGTGAGGTGGAGGGGGTGTGTGGGTAGATAGGTTGGTAGCTGTAGGATTATGGGTGGGCCGATTGTTTGTACTGGGGGTGGTCGTTCGGGTCGATTCGGCCCGTTCGACTGCCCCACTAAAAATAATGCAACATTTTATTTATTTAAACGGACCGTTTGCAAAATATATTTAGTCAAAACAAAATATTCCGGCGACCCGGGTTTGCGTTTGAATAAAGACGGGGCGTTTAGAAAACAAGAACCGTTTTTTCCGAAAATAGTTTTGTACAAGCACATGCAAGATGATGACGATGCTCAAATGCAATGTGGCATGATGACATGAGCATGCGGTCATGATGATGCAATGCACAAAAACAACGCGATTTTCTAGTAGTGGTTTTGCGGGATGCCACAATTCGACACCACTAACAAGGGATCTCGCCCTCGAGATCCGCCTCATGGTACCGGAAAGAAGGTCGGCGATCTGCGTCTTCTCACTTCGTGTAGATCCTCGCGACACCACTAACAAGAGGTCGTTGTCCGTGATCGTCGGGAGAACACTCCGGGAACAAAAGGGCGAAGGTAGAGGTATCAACAAATAAAGCCACCTCTAACTTCCGTGGACGAAGTAAAACTGCTGGATCCACTGATTCGATGTCCAATAGCGAATGATAAGAGTAGTCGGATGGTGATCAGTCCATCGCGCACCCAAACCATTACTCTGCACACGAATAGGCGGATTGTGCAACCAACTCTCGGAATCAGACTGAAGATCTCGACAAGCGAGGTTCGGAACAAAGGAGTGATGCAGACTCTGCATCGGATCTGGCGTAGAGGATGTCGTCGCGTCGGAAAACACCGGAAGGCACAAACAAGGAACAAAGAATGGTACCACAGAAGACGGATTCCTCAGGCAGCATGAACACCGGATGGTAGAACACCGTTATCAAAGGAGGAAGCGAAACCCTAAAGGTACGACGGAAACCCAACCACGAGAATTCCTGGACTCGAAGAAAGGGACGAGAGCGGATTCAAAACACGTAGAGGTAAGAGGAGAATAGCAGAGGGGTAAGGAGTAAAATCAGACCTAATCAGAACTATCCAACCGATTTTGCAAAAATAGTTTTGACACTCTACTTCGGCCGTTAGCTAGGTTATCCTACAGGCTGGACTTGTGGGGTATCGCAACTGCTGAGCTCTGATACCACTCTGTAACACCCTCAAAATCGGACCTATGCAAGTTTTAGCGAAACCCGCCAAACCCGCATAGAAACGATTCAAAGGTGCCCACTAGGAACTTTCGTGCGGGTGGAAAACGAAGTAATAACATTACACAACAGTCCTCGATGGGACCCACAGAACAGATATATACAACAGCGACTCAACGAGCCAAGAATACAGATATAATATACAAAGACCCAAAACACCTATAAAACGATACAGCGTCCGGCTACGGACAAGATGCAAATGGGGCTAAGAGCCCTGAAGAATAACCAATGGCGTCCATAACCCTGCCCAGGACAAGCCGGAAGGGTAACCCTGCTAACGACGTCGATCTCAGAACCTGCTTAAAAAAAAGGGGTGCCGACAAAGGGCAAAGGAAAAAGAAGGAGCGTCAGTACTGAGGCCAGTACACGGCGAGACTAGAATTCGGCGGTCCTCGCCTACATAGGTATGGTGGACTGAGCGGCAACGGCAGCATGCACTGAACAACCTATAGAGACTCGATACAACTAGCGGCAATCAGAGAGGGGTAAGAAAGACCTATTCGGATCCAACCTGATTCTAACATCAAACAAACCCATCCTGGTGTTTCCCCCTCGAGACCAAACGAGGAAGTCAACCGAGGAACTCACACCGTTGGCAGTTTTAATTATTCAGTTATCGTTGCAGCAATTACTAGTCAGATGTAGGTAATCATCCTGATAAAGTAAGCAGTGGGCCATTTTAGTTAATCATTCCGTTGTAGTGGCAACACTTACTAGTCAAATACAATTATCATGAGATATCCCAAAACCCAGCAGTTGTTGGTACTTTTATTCAGCCATTCCGTTATAGTTGCAATACTTACTAGTCAGATACAATGGTCGCTGGCGACGACCCAAGCAAGCAATTGTTGGCAGTTTTATTTAGCCATTCCATTATAGTGAAGCTGCTTACTAGTCATTATAAAGTCAAATTTATAGCACTACTTTAGTTATAGTTGTCTATGATCGAGATACTGTGCTCCAAGTCGTCCATAACCGCGGACACGGCTTTCAGAAAGTTTTAACCCGGCCGGGGTGCACAAATAGCAACACACACACGATCGACCTCGGAAAAACCAAATCAAAACCCAACGAGGCTTTCACGACAAAGCAATCACAGGATTCAGAAATATTTCAGGGGGCCACCCCATTGAGTAGAACCGCAACGAAGTAAGCTAGCTCCGAGACGGACTCAAGGTTTGCGTCAATGGATGTAAACGACTGGGAACCCGAAAGTGTGGCTGGGCTTGTCGATACCGCGAAAACATTCCGCTTACCTAAACAGTACAGTGTGCTCCTCGCACAATCGTAAATAAAGCAGTAGCATGGCATAAGTACAGGATAGTAAATAAAACCTCAAACTAGTTTGTGGCCCCAAGAAATAAGACTGAATCAAGCTCTGGCTAAGGGGGGCCCATACTCCCCGTATGTGGATAGCGCGATAAATCAAGGAACAAGTATCAAGCACTCGGGGTCCTACGGGACACAAGTGGGCGGTCGGAAACCAAATGTTATCTATCACCGCACCGATGCCTCTGCTTATTTCAATTTTAGTTGTTAAACAGGAATTAAAGTGAACGATAAGTAAAACCATGATCCTCTCCAACATCAACATGCGGCCATACACCAACAACTGTGGCACTTGACGACACGCAACAGCAATTGAGAAAGCGACTACGACGCGCAAGTCCAGCTATCTACCAAACAACAGGTAATAGGATGTGTCCAAGGCAATATACGGCTGCAAGGAATTTCACGGGTACGGAAACTAGAGCAACGCAACACAGGTAGCAATAGATCAACAGGAGGGAAATAAATACTATAAAAGTAAGATAGGTAGAAAGGGGGGAGATGCTCGCCTGAAAACATTGCCGAAGGTTCAACCGAAGATCGGGTCGACACTCGCATCAACTCAACGGCCTTATCCGCGAAGAAGCAAAACACTAGAATAAACACCGGATGCAATATTTAATACTACGGCAGAAGATCGGCATGATGCATGCATGATGTATGACATGGCAGAGGTGCGATGCAATTAGGTCATATTAAGCGGAACCGGGGTCCCGACAATTAATTAGGTGGTTCATGTTATTTAGAAGCCCCGCAATTTAAATGTTGTTTAACAAGGCAGAATATATCACCGGTTCGCTACACAAATTTAAATGAGGCCAATATGAGACTAGATTTGCCCGCATATGGACCCCATATTTAATTATTGGTGAATCGGCATAAGGCCCCCAAACCACATGAATGTATGCATGCAAGACAATTATTATGCGACAAGTTGTATTATGTTAAAAAAATAGGGTTTCGGGAAGGGGTTCACACATTAGGGTTCTCGACGGTCTTGGGGTTCCGGGGTTCGGGGTTCGGTCTCAGGGTCCAGGGTTCGACGGGTCAAGGTTCGGACTCCGGGATCGATCTTCGGATCTCAACATGGCCGGTCTTGGTGACGATCTTGTCCGATGGGGATCTTGGTTCAACCTCATCGCGGTCTTCGGGTCCGAGGGAAGTTCATGTCGTACCCGTGTCGACGACCTTGGCGTTCAGGGGGAGTTCCCGGTGTCCGAGGAGAAGATCTTGGCGTCCGAGGGTTTCTCCGCGTCCGTGGTGCGTCCGTGATGTAGGTCTTGTCGGTTCCCTGTCGGAGGCCTGCGGGGTTCGACGGTGTCTTGGCGTCCCCTGAGGAAGATCATGTCGAGCCATCGGGTTTGGTTCGGGCTTCGGGTCTGTGGTGGCGTCATCGGTGCTCCATGAACAACTTGTCGTACCGACGTCACCGGATCCTCGGCTTGGCATGCATCACCCCTTGATCACATATCGGCGTACTCGGGGTTCCGGCTCGATGGCGAACTTGGGTTGGTTGCGGTCACTATGGAAGTTGAGCTTGTTTGTCGTCGTTGTATCGCAGAGGTTGTCCCGCGTCTTGTAGTAGCAGTACCACATCAGTACCGCATCGACACAGCAACGACAGCACCCGCCCAGGCGTGGCATGAACCGGCTGCAGCTGGCTTGCAGGGCGACAGAGGGGCCAGAGACGGTGGCGTGACGCAGGAGGAGGAGGCTTGGTGCAGAGGTGGCCCGACGCGGCGCCGAGGTCGGGGTCCAGGCGAGGAAGCTCAGCGGAGGGCCGGCCCAGGGATGTGGGGCGCGTCCGCGCGGACGGGGTGGGGCACCGGAGGGTCTGCGAGAGCCACGGCGAGGTCGAGCCCGCGTGGCCGTCGGGACAGGGCCGGCGAGAGGAACCGCAGCGGCGGCGGTGGCCTGACGGTGGCTGTGCGAGCCGACGGGGAGGCCCAGGGGCGCGGGGTCAGGTCGAGCGGGCGCGGAGGCAGGGTCTTCGGCCGAGCGGGGCGAGCCCGAGGTGGGGGCGGCGAGGGGAGGAGCTTGGGGAGAGGAGGGCCAGGCGGCGGGGCGGCGCTGAGCGGGGAGAGGGCGAGCGGCGAGAGAGGGGTGAAGCGGCGCGCGGCACAGAGGGTGGAGGGTGGCCGGCGCCGGCGGGGAGGGCGGCGTCGGGGCTGGGGGAGAGCACGGGGGAGGGTGCGTGGGGAGGTTGAGGAAGGAGAGAGGCAGCGCGGGGACAGGGGCCAGGGGTGGGGTCCACGCGGGAGGTGGGGTCTGCAGGCGCTGGGGATCTGCTGTGCGCGGGGTGGCTGCGTGCGTGTGTTGTGTACTGGGGTGTGGGGTGTGGGTTGTGTGTGTCCCAAGTGGAGTGGAGGTGAGGGAGTGGGGGGTTAGGTGGCGGCGTCTGGTTGGTTGGGGGATAGGGAGAGGGTGAGGTGGCAGCCTGTGATAGGTGGGGGTGAGGTGGAGGGGGTGTGTGGGTAGATAGGTTGGTAGCTGTAGGATTATGGGTGGGCCGATTGTTTGTACTAGGGGTGGTCGTTCGGGTCGATTCGGCCCGTTCGACTGCCCCACTAAAAATAATGCAACATTTTATTTATTTAAACGGACCATTTGCAAAACCTATTTAGTCAAAACAAAATATTCCGGCGACCCGGGTTTGCGTTTGAATAAAGACGGGGCGTTTAGAAAACAAGAACCGGTTTTTCCGAAAATAGTTTTGTACAAGCACATGCAAGATGATGACGATGCTCAAATGCAATGTGGCATGATGACATGAGCATGCGGTCATGATGATGCAATGCACAAAAACAACGCGATTTTCTAGTAGTGGTTTTGCGGGATGCCACAGAGAGGACGCCGAAGATGATTCGGTTCATCCCTCCAACATGGGGGAGTCTTCATACCAGCAGCCCTCCTATGATTGGAGCGCGTCTTCTTCTTCATCGTGAGGGCCTGATTATGATCATTCCTATGATGACCCACCAGCTTGGGCTTACTACCCGCGCTATTGAGCCCCACTTAGGCCAAAAGCCTAAGCTTGAGGGGAGGTACACCGACATCACACTCATCTATATATCATGTTTTGTCGGTTCTTTGTATATCCATGTTTCGCTTTCTTTTTGGTTTTTGTTCCTGCTTTCCCAAAACACAAAAAGACCAAAAATATTTTTGTTGTTTCTCTTGGTTTGTTTCTTTGCTTTTAAGCTTTGGTTTGCCTTAAAGAAAAATCCAAAAAGATTTTGCTTTTTTTGTTTTTGCTTTTTGTGCTTGCTTTAAAAATCGAAAACACCAAAAATATTTGTTGTTATTCTTTGGTTTGTGAAGTTCTTTCCAGGGTTCGGCAGCCCTCGGTGGAGTTTGGTTTCATGTTATTATTCAAGCCACACAAGTGAAGGGAAATAATGAAGATTAAGACAACTTGAGGTGTGGTAAGAGGCTGGTAATGAACTCTATTTGTTTTCATTTTTGTACATATACTCATCATTGTGAGCATTCTTAGTTTGTTCATGTAAGGTGTATGTTATTTATGGATGCTTAGTAGTTCTTGCTTTCTTATGATTAGCTCCAGCTTGCTAATAGTTTGTAGCATGTCGTATGAATGTTTGTTTGCATTGTTCTATTCATAACTTGGTATGATATTGTGGTATCCTCCTCTGAATGTTTCATTTGAATCGATTTGGCACATGCTCATGCATGCATATGACTGAACAATAGTCAGTAAGCCTCGATGATTTATTTTGTCTCAGAGTTCTTCTATCACTTTCATGCCATAATTAGTCATGTTTTGTTGCAAGCATGATTATGACAGTTATTGCTCTCTTGTTTGTCGCTCCCTCTCTTTTGCTAGCCTTCACTTGCACTGAGTATGATCTCTACTTGTGCATCCAACTCCCCAAACCAATTTTGCCAACAATGTCCACCATACCTACCTATTAGCATCATTTGTTATTCCGTGCATATTCATTATGCCTTGTTTTCTTCCAAATAAAATGTCTGCTTGTTATGGGAAAACTAGTTAGTAAAGCTCTCACGAATTTGATGGCACACTTTATTTCTTGCACTTAATAAACCTGAACCATTGTGACTATCCATGAAAGTTATATGCTTCCAAATTATAGGCTAGGAGTTAGTAGAACCGTGCTGTCACGGGGAACGCTTTCAACACCTGTAAATATATACCCAATTGATATCATGCTCTTTTGTTTGCGGATGTCGTCGATGTGAAATAAAAGGGGAGCTTGTAAGTCCATGGAGTTATATATATGTGTGTTAGAGAAACGCCTGGGTCGCTAGACTAAGCCATGCCTAATCATGGTGGAAACTTGCAGCATAACCATAATGAGCAATCTATGAAGATTTCTTCTTATAAAAAAAGAGACACATATTGAAAAGAGGAAAGAGAGAAAAAAGCGCCATTTTCCCATGGCAGATAAGAAGATTGGTGAGATGCTCATTATCTGCTTGCCTTGTCATTTTGATTATGGGATAACTCCTGTATCATGTGTGATACGCCCAATTTGCATCACCCTTCTATATTATAATTTACCTCTATTCATTGATATTTGTCTTATTATGAGGTATTACTTATGTCTTTTCCACTGTTTATGCATGTTGGATGATTCTTGGAGGATGGACTGCCGGAGTCTGGATTCTGATGGAAAAGAAGGCGTTTCGGTGCAATTTCGCGAAGATCAGAAAAATACCAGAAAAATATGGGATATATTATTTTTCCAGAAGATTGAGGAAGCCATAAGGAGGAGCGAAGAAGGGCCGCAGGGGGCCCACACACCCCTAGGCGTGGGCCCACCCTGGGTCGCGCCTAGGGCAGGTGTGGCCCACCTGCCCGGCTCCCGACTCTGCCCCTTCACCTATATCTTCCCTATGAAACCATAAGGCCAGAGGAGTGACCACAGATAGATTTCTGCCGCCTCTGGGGGCAGAAAACACCGAGAGAGAAAGATCTCTCCGGCAGACAGATTTCTGCCGGGGGAATTCCTTCTCAGAGAGGGGAGACCGTAGCCATCAACACCATCATCAAGCTAGGATTCATCGGGATCATAATCATCATCATCCACACCATCATCTCCACAAGCACCATCATCACCGCTCCGTCCCGCTGTAACAATTGTGTTGGATATTGCTTTAGTTCTTAGGGGAAACTTTGCCGGTGTTATTTACTATTGTAGTTGATGCTTATGAGTGGAACCATTGGATTATTGTTTATGTTCAGATTGTTATCCATTATCATATCATCTTTGATCTTGGTCCATATGATGTCTTGTGAGTAGTTCGTTTAGTTCTTGAGTACATGGGAGAAGTCATGTTGTTATTAGTGGATTTGTGTTGAGTTATTATTCAATGGCTAGTATTTAAGTTGTGGTGCTATTTTTCTAGTGGTGTCATGTGAACGTCGACTACATGATACTTCACCATTTATGGGCCTAGGGGAATGCATTGTGTATTTGGCTACTAATTGTGGGGTTGCCGGAGTGACAGAAACCTGAACCCCCGTTAGGACACCTTTGCACAAGGGAGCGTAGGATCTTAGAGTTTAAGACTGTGGTTAGATTTATATCTTAATTACTTTACTGTAGTTATGGATGTTTGTAGGGGGTTTAATCACAAGTATGTATTAGTCCAAGTAAGGTCGGTATATTAGCACAGATTCACCCACACAACACTTACAACACCAAAGAAGAGTACTCGGCTATATGAAGCGAAAGCACTTTACCGAATTCCCATGTGTCCTCGAGAACGTTTGTTCCTTATAAGTATTTCCACCGGTTTGTCCTTTGCTAAGAAAGGATTGGGCCACTTGCTGCGTTTGTTCTTTATTACTTGAACTTCATTTTGTTGCCTTATTAGAAAACCACTAAAAATCCGTTTTCCAAGTATTTGCAGAGAGTTCCTGCTCCATACCAATGTTCAGCACCTTTTGCTCCTCGTTGGGATCGACACTCCTATTTATCGAAAGTACTACAATACACCCCCTATACTTGTGGGTCATCAAGACTATTTTCTGGCGCTGTTGCCGTGGAGTGAAGCGCTATTTAAGAGTGGAACTAGTAAAGGAAACTTCTACTGTGATTATTGCTTTTGTTACCGCTTGTTACTTTGTTTCCAATATGGATAACCCACTTGGTTTTCTATTTGGGAAAACTACTACCACTGCTAGGGTAGTAGATGAGCCACCACTTGTTGAGATAGATCCTTTTAAGATACCTATAAGTATTGTTAGTCGTGTTATGGATAATTATTATTTAGGGGATGGAATTGTCCATCCCAGTGATCACTTGCTTTTTATCCATGAATTATGCGGGTTGTTTAAGTGTGCAGGTATCACAACTGAATAGGTGAAGAAGAAGTTACTCTCCATATCCTTGAAAGGGAGAGCTGAAGAATGGTATAAGCTGCTGAAGAATGGACAATCCATGGAATGGGAGGAGATGGCATCTCTCTTTTACTCTAAATATTATCCTCCCAGTGAGATTCATAAGGATAGAAATCTTATATATAACTTTTGGCCTCGTGATGGAGAGAGTACAACTCAAGCTTGCGAGAAATTGAAGTTACTAATGCTTAAATGTCCTATTCATGAACTCCCTAACAATATTATTCTCAATAACTTTTATGCTAGTCTTTCTCTTCATGATAAAGATTTACTAGATGCTTCTTGTGCTGGATCATTCACACGTATGAAGGAAGAAGCTAAATGGGATCTCTTAGACCGTATTCAAGAAAACACTGAAGCTTGGGAGAATGACAAAGGAAGAAAGTCAGGTATAAACTATGATTATGAATGCATTAAATCTTTTATGGGAACTGATGACTTCCGTGATATTAGTAATGAGTTTGGTCTTGATTCTCAAGGTATTGCCAACTGTTTTAAGGACTTTGCCTCTTACATAGAAATTCCCAAGAAGTGGAATAAGTACCATGCTCCTTATAAAGATGTTGTTAGTCATGTTCCAGTTAGAAGTACTGAAGTTTGTACTACTAATCATATTGTGACTGAACCTCATGTTGAGAAAGTTCCTTTCCCAGCTAAGGTAAAGGAGTATTCTATGATTATTAGTGCAAATAATAAAGGTACAATGAAAACTGTGGATCCTGATGAGCAATTTAATGATGAACCTGTGGTAGCTATTGTGAAAGACACTGTCACTAGAAATATAGAGGATGAGCACATTGTCTTCTATGAAGACGCTTATAATATTATCTCTCATCCTAAGAAAGTTAGAAAAGCTAGTGTTTCTGTGCTTTCTGTTAAAATTGGTGATCATTGCTATTATGGTTTGTGTGATATTGGTGCTAGTTCTAGTGTTATTCCTTATGAGATTTATAGGGAAATTATGCATGAAATTGGTCCTTGTGAGCTTGAGGACATTGATGTGGTTATCCACCTTGCTAATAAGGAGACCATTTGCCCCATTGGTATTGTAAGAGATGTGGAGGTTCTTTGTGGTAAGATTAAGTATCCTGTTGATTTTCTAGTGCTTAATTCAACAGCTAGCAAAACTTGTCCTATCATTTTTGGTAGACCTTTCTTGAACACTTGTGGAGCTATTATTGATTGTAAGAAGGAAAAAGGTTTAACTAAGTTTGATGGAGATTCTTATGAGTTTAACTTTTCCAAATTTGCTAAAGCTCCTTGTGAAAATAGCTTGCCTAATAAAGATTTCAGGATGGAACAACTTGCTTCTATTGATCCGGTTTATGACCTTGGACCTCTTTTTGGTGACTGTAAGTATGCTCATTCTTATGATAAAGTTGTTGCCAGTGGCAGTTATATTGTCAAGTTTATTCAAAGTGCTACTGAAAGTTATTATGAGAGAGGGAAACATGGTTTTATGCATCTCAATAATGTTAAGTTTCCCCGTTTTATGTTGAAAGCTTTGAAGTTGCATCTGTTTTGTCTTCCTATGCTTGTGGCTTTCTGTTTCAACAATTTGTTTTCTCATGACATTCCCATGCATAGGAAGTGGGTTAGACTCAAGTGTGTCGGTTATTTGCTTCTTGATGCTCTTTTTCACTCCAGATTTATATCTCGTTTGTGAGCATCTTTGAAAGTTTCAAGCCTAACTTAAAGGCATTAAAGAAAAGTACTTGTTGGGAGATAACCCAAGAGTTTTGGCGGGTCTTGGAAGTTATTACCTCAGTAATAACCGCTCCTTATCCTTTTTGTTTTGGTTTTTGTGTCAAGTTCAACTACTTTAATGAAGTAGAGGAGTTGTGAAAAGTGGCTGTCCTGGGACAGATTTTTGTGCTGCATTGTAAAAATTCGCGAGGGAGATCAGTACGTAGGATGGAGCTGTATTTTTCTGAGCTTGTTCTCCACGCTGTTACCTAACTTTAATTAGTTCTACAGTTTTTTATTTGAGCAATAGAAGGTTTTCGAAAAAATCGATCTTTACCTGCTGTTCTGTTTTGATAGATTTCTGCCATCATTTGTATTTGCCTCTTATAGAAGCTTTTGTTTTGATGGGTTTTCAGTTGAAGTGTGTACCCAAAGGTTTATTGTTTATGCTTACACTAATGTTGTCATTGAGTTTGTGCAAGGGTTTTGTATGAAGGAAATTTTTAGGAGAAGGAGAAAAGGAATCTGCAGAGTTCGTCTTTGAATAGGTAAAAGTGGTGAAAACAGAAGGTTCGTGAAACCCCAATATTTTTATATTTTTGATGTTTTGAATACATAAGGGAAGCTACGAGATGGAACTGGAGAGGAAACAGAGTCCAGGGTGGACAAACCCACCCTAGGCGCGGGCCCATCCTGGCCGCGCCTGGAGGGGGTGTGCCACCCCCGAACTCCATCTCTGCCTCGTTTCCGTGTCAATACCTTCCTTATGCACTGAAACTTCGTAATATATAACCCCCGGATCCCCCGAGGTTCGTGCATCGTGTTCTTGTCGTGTTTTCGTTTCGATCTGTTTCTGTCAGGAAATCTTCTCAAGTTTAGAGCACCATGGTCTCCGCCAACGACAAAGGCAAGAAGCCCGAGGAGGACGATCCTCACAAACCCAAGGAGGAGGAGATTTTGGTAGGTTATGAAGGAGACATGGAGGAGGACAAGCAACCGGACACCCGCGCTACTGTTGCACGCATTGGATTGGTGGGAAAACCTATCAAGCTCAAGAGGACAACACGGATGTCTACAGGAGGGAAATCTCGACGTCATGCCCTCTCTCCATAGTCACCTCCTCTACCAAGAAACCCTTCCACACTCTTATACATGAGTGTCAATATCAATATGTGCCCAAAGGGAACTTGCCTCGATGTGGGACATGCCTCGTTCTAACCATGCAGGGGAGGAACACACTAAGAAGGAAGAGTGGGGAAAGAATAATAAGGACTGGAACTCTCGGTTCGATATGATCATGAACCGCATTGAGCAAAACTCGGAGTTGATTCGTACTCTAACCTTTGAGATTGAGGAGTTGAGGAAACTTATTGAAGAGCTTGTCAATAGAACACCACCACCACCGAAGGAGTAATTCGTCATCAGGTTTGGCATCCCCTTGGCTTGTTCCAAGCTTGGGGGAGTGCCGCGGTATCACCACCATTATCTTCTATCTTTTACCTTTTTAGTGGATTCATATCTGTTGTAGAGTGGTTATCTTATAGTTTGGTTTGCATGTGTAAGTATCTCTCCTTTAGTTGTTTATCTATGTATCCCTTGGTGTGAGTGCCTTTATTGGAATATTAATGAGAAGTCTCATCTTTTACTTTTTGCACTTCTTATTTTAGTTTGCAATCTCTATTATATGATGGATCTTGTTGATTAGTATTGGCATCACTTTGGGAGCATCAAGTAAATCTAAATTGGTTTTGGCAAACCGAGTTCTGGTCAGTAGCAATACTTTTTGAGGTTTAAAAAAAAGAGAAAGAAAAAAGCTTACATGTATTTTGTATCACTTGTTTTCTTTCTTGTTGGCTCATAAGCTTAGTATTCTTTATTTAAGATCTTTTGTGTCTTCAAGGAAGATTGCATTTTTGACTTTATTACTTGTATGTTTGCTTGTTTCTTTCAACTCTCTTGCTTGCTACCCAGCCTTGCTATCCAAAAACCTGTTTTGAGAAGGTATACTTCTCATGTTTCCAAATCCCTTTGAACCAAAACCTTTGCCACTTGTGTCCACCATATCTACCTAGTAGCTTTTGCTATTCCAAGCAAATTCTCAAGCTTCATCGATCTTTCGAATTAAAAAGTATTTTGTTATGTGAAAACTAGTTAATAAAGCTCTGACGAACTTGACGACACACCTTATTTTCTTGCCCCTAATAGACTTGAACCATTGTGCCATCGAAGTTGTATATACTTGCACCTATACGTTGGAATTAGCAGAACCGTGCTGTCACAGGGAGCGTTTTCAACATTGCACCTGCACTTTGTACTCAGTTGATATCATGCTATTTTGTCTATGGATGTCAACAGTGTGAAATAAAGAGGGAACTTGTAAGTCCATGGAGTCTGTATTTTGTGTTAGAGAAACGCCTAGGCCGCTAGCCTAAGCCATGCCTAATCATGGTGGAAACTTGCAGCATCCCCATAGTGAGCTATCTATGAAGCATACTCAATAAAAACCTATGCACATAGTAAATAAAACGATCGCTGAGATGCTCATTGTCTACTTGCCTTGTCATTTTGGTTATAGGATAACTCCTGTACCATGTGCAAGAGGTACCCCATTGGAGGTTCCCTATGATATGCATGTACTTACAATGACAAGAACTTACCGGTGACCGAAGTTGAGTAGCATGAGGAGTGGACCTCATATTCAAGGGACATGAGATTGCCAACTTATATTTCGTCAAGCATATACTCCATCTTTGTGCACCTTAACCTTAATCATCTCAAGATGCCTATGATAGGGGCAATGAGGGCTCAAAGCTAGTAAGTACCATAATCTTTTGGAAGCTCTTTATGACTTGTAATCCCTGCTTCCCTCTATAAAGGGACTTTTCTCCTATTTTCTAAGCTGAGTCAGTAAGCCTACTTCCTCTCTATCTCCAGCAAGCATTTGAGTTGTTGTGTTTCAAGCATTCATATGGTGATTTATTCAATCATGTTCTTTATCTTCCTTGTTTGCACAAAACTCTTATCTATTGAGTATTACTTTGGAAGCCTTCACTTGTGAAAAAACTTTTTGAGCAAAGAGTGCTCCTGTTTTGAAACTTCTACTTTTGTGAAACTGTTTGCCAGCTGTTCTCTGACCAGGAACAAAGTTTGCCAATTCCAATTATGATTTATCTTTATGCATCTCTATTGTGACTGATGTACTTCTTTTCAAGCTAATTTATATAATGATGAGTTGCTTTCTTCTATGAGTTGTGCCATGGTAAGTGTGATGCTTCTTGTTCGTATTCTTTTATCGACACTTCACTCCATAAACCTGTGGACATGTTTACTGAGCTTAGTTTTCGCTTGGGGACAAGCGAAGGTCTAAGCTTGGCGGAGTTGATACGCCCAATTTGCATCACCCTTCTATATCATAATTTACCTCTATTCATTGATATTTGTCTTATTATGAGGTATTACTTATGTATTTTCCACTATTTATGCATGTTGGATGATTCTTGGAGGATGGACTGCCGGAGTCTGGATTCTGATGGAAAAGAAGGTGTTTCGGTGCAATTTCGCGAAGATCAGAAAAATACCAGAAAAATATGGGAAATATTATTTTTCTAGAAGATTGAGGAAGCCAGAAGGAGGAGCGAAGAAGGGCCGCAGGGGGCCCACACCCCTGTCCCACCTGCCCGGCTCCCAACTCTTCCCCTTCTCCTATATCTTCCCTACGAAACCCTAAGGCCAGAGGAGCGACCATAGATAGATTTTTGCCGCCTCTAGGGGGCGGAAAACATCGAGAGAGAAAGATCTCTCGGCAGACAGATTTCTGCCGGGGGAATTCCTTCCCAGAGAGGGGAGACCGTCTCCATGAACACCATCATCAAGCTAGGCTTGATCGGGATTATCATCATCATCCACACCATCATCTCCACCAGCACCATCATCACCACTCCGTTCGATGTAACAATTGTGTTGGATATTGCTTTAGTTCTTAGGGGAAACTTTGCCGGTGTTAGTTACTATTGTAGTTGATGCTTGTGAGTGGAACCATTGGATTATTGTTTATGTTCAGATTGTTATCCATTATCACATCATCTTTGATCTTGATCCATATGATTTCTTGTGAGTAGTTCGTTTAGTTCTTGAAGACATGGGAGAAGTCATGTTTGCAGGGGGTTTAATCGCAAGTATGTATTAGTCCAAGTAAGGTCGGTACATTAGCACAGGTTCACCCACACAACACTTACAACACCAAATAAGAGTACTCAGCTATATGAAGCGAAAGCACTTGACAGAATTCCCATGTGTCCTCGAGAATGTTTGCTCCTTATAAGTATTTCCACCGGCTTTTCCTTTGCTAAGAAAGGATTGGGCCACTTGCTATGTTTGTTCTTTATTACTTGCACTTCGTTTTGTTGCCTTATCAGAAAACCACTAAAAATATGTTTGCCAAGTATTTGCAGAGAGTTCCTGCTTCATACCACTGTTTAGCACCTTCTGCTCCTCGTTGGGATCGACACTCATATTTATCAAAAGTACTACGATACCCCCCTATACTTGTGGGTCATCAATGTGCAAGGGGTACCCCGTTGGCGGTTCTCTTTGATACGCATGTATTTACTATGACAATAACTTACCGGTAACTAAAGTTGAGTAGTATGAGGAGCGGCCCTAACTCAAGGGACATGAGATTTCCAGTTTATGGTCTATCAAGCATATAACTCATATTGGAACTCACTTTCACCTTAACCATATAAAGATGCCTATGATAGGGGCAATGAGATATCAAAGCTACTGAGTACCATAATTTCAGCATTTGGAAGCCTTTCAAACTTTTCAAAACCTTTTCACTTCCTTGTTGAGTCACCAATTATTCTATGAGCACCTTCTTGAGAGCATAGTTGTCATTCTTAGTGTAATTTGCTTGTCTCAAAACTTGGTTAATTATGTCATGACTTTGATGCTTGTATCTCTGATATCTTTACTTCTAGTCTTCACTTGAACTTCAGAGGTACCTTGGCATTTATTTTGTGCTCTACAAACAAAGGCAAGCGAGATACCACTATATCATGCCTTCTTACGAGCATTGCAATGTTGCTTATGTTCATGTTTCATGCTACTTATTATTATTGAGTTAGAATCACTTCATTGCTTGCAATGACTATTAAGCGGACTTAGTTGCATACTCTTTATTATGAATTGTCTAAGTATCTACTCATGTGCTGAGAATATATACATCATATGAAGAAAATGTGTTCGTGAAAGTTCTTTTATCGCACTCAGTTTTCAACTGAATTGCTTGAGGACAAGCAATAACCTAAGCTTGGGAGAGTTGAAAAACTTATCTACTTTCCTGAACACTTTTGCTATTGTTTCTCCTCTAAACTTGTGTGATTTGGATACAACTAACACAGACTAACACTGTTTTCAGCAGAATTACCTTGGTGTCTGTTTTTTGTGCAAAAATCAACTATCAGGAAAATTCCGGAAAATATGCCAAAAAACCTATTTCACCAGAAGACTCACGGAGCCATAAGACGAGACGGAGTGGAGGCCTAAGGCCCCCCCTGCCGCGCTGGCCAGGCCTGGCCGCGCCTGGAGGGGGTGTGGCCACCTCAGGCACCCCCTCGGCCTCCCTCTTCGCCTATAAGTTGCCTTCTGACCTAAAAACTCAGGGGGGGGTCGACGTTTTTCTAGAAATAGTTCCGCTGCTCCGCCACCACCAGAAACCGCGATTCGGAACCAGAAACTCCGTTCTGGCACCCTGCCGGGATGCAGAATTTGGAGAGGATCATCGCCATCATCATCAACAACGCCTCTGCATCAACCATCCATGTTTCCCTCATCCATGAGTGAGTAATTGTAACATCCCAGTATTTAGGACCTAACGAAGGGTAGATTTAGGAATATGAATTGTTGCATGCATTCATTTGTGAAAATGTGGGTAAAATTTTCGCCAAATAAAAAAACCTAAGTGATCAATGTTTCTTTCATACTTTGAGATTAGGTTTAGTCTTAAAGGATGATTGTTATAAACTTTGAGATGATCTTAAGGAGATATGTGTTTAAAATGAATTTGAATTTTAAACTTGAGTGTTTGAATTATAATTTAAATGATTTAGGTATAAGATTTTTGAATCTTAAATTAATTAAGAAATAAGTATTATAACTTAAATCTTATCAAAAAACAATATTGAATATGAAATTCATTTCATATGATTAATACATAAACAAGTTACAAAGAATGTAACCTACTGAAGTCATTCCAAACTTCACAATGTAAAAGAATAAAGAATAAGAATATTATTTATTAATAATAATATAATCTTTATTACAATTGAATAAAATAAATATTACAAGAATAATAAAAGAAAAAATACAAAAGAATAAAAATTACATTTGAATATCTACTAACTATCCTATATCTAAATCTACACTAAATCTTCATCTTCATCTTTGTACCTGCAAAACAAAGACAAAATAGAAACAAAATAAGATTAGTGTTAGTATTATTTCTCTTAGATATGTCAGTGAAATGCACTTGACAAATTCATCATTGAGAAATGTTATAAAGGGGCAAGTTTCACCAATATGAAAGAATCCATCTTTCATAAATTCAAAGCCAGAAGTCAAATAACAGCCAAGAGGGGCCAATTCACTAGCCAGGTAAATGTAATCTGGTAATAGTAAGTTCAAAATTTTTGAACATATCCACAAGTGCATAGCAGGCACACAAGATGTACACACACCAGCATGCATGTGGTGTGTTGTCAAGCTCACAAGCATAGCCAATCTCACAAAACCACATCACAGCCGTGGAGGAGCACATTAGTGCATCTCTCCACTACACAACACACAAGCACAACCAGTGCAGACAACAGCTAAACCAAGAACAGCAGCCAAACCAAACCACTCCAGATCACCCAAACATCACCAGGATGGTGACATAAGGAGGGGGATGAATCTGGTGGATAGCAAGGTCAAGCCCAGGAGCTAGGAGGAGCAGGCTAGCTCAAGAGCAAGCACAGGAATCCAGCAGATCAAGATCATCATCATCAATCTACTACACCATCATCAGATTTTGTGGTGAGCCTCATAAAACCATCACATGATTTCATCATATTATCTAAATAAAAGCATGTGTTGCTTTATGGAATGATCTCTCAATAATCACCCAAGAGAGGTGAATCTATCCTAGAGATTTCAAGTATAAAGATAAGAAACCAAACTCAGCCAAAAGCACTAAACCCTCAGACCAGCATCACAGAGTTTAGTGTTAATTCTTGCAACTTAGATCATTCTTCATTTGATCTTATCAGATCAGGGTACATCTCCCAGAGAGAGTAGCACCTCTAATCCTACAAGTTTCAAACAAACTATTTTCTCAACTAACTAGGAATTAAATCCTAGAGCCTCAGACCAACATCATAGGCAGGAGAATCAAGAAAAGCTTTCATTTTATCTTGTCAGTATTAATCACAAGTATTGTCAAGGCTAAGCCCAGAGATAAAAACCAATCACTTGTGTGCCAGATCATAGTGGTATCACAAGGACAAGTTTTACAGGAGCTAAAACCAATCTTTGCTTAGTTGCCATAGATAAAAGGGACAAACCAATACATATCATCTTCATGAACCCAAGTGCCAGGAATCAACATCAAATTCATTATACATCCACAGAAAATCATTACATGTAATGATTATATTCAGTATGTATAATCTCATACAAGCCTACCATTATAATTGCAATAAGCAGCTACTGAGAGAAAACTATTGTCAGTATAAGCATTCTGACAGTAGAGTAAATTCTCAGATCAACAACATAATCCAACCAGGGATTCCATAGAAACACTAGCATGGGATCATAGTGGATTACCCCTGGAATAAATCTGACAAGCCACTAGCATCATCAAAGCCACTACAAATCATGGTCCACATCAAACAATCATTCTTCATGCTCAGGAATGATCAACACTAGATCTAAAGCATCATGGATATGATCAACAGGGGGTTATGAACCCTAATCAGAACAAGAACCCTAATTAGGAGATGAACCCTAATTAGAACATAATCACTAGGCATGAAAAGCCACTAGACACACACAGAGATATTCATGGTAGTAGCATGAACAAGAACCACAAAAGCAACTTACCTGAGGTCCTCGCTGACGAATTGAAGAGGAAGCAGACTGGCCGACGAACCCGCGGCGGCACAGGGAGCACCTAGAGGGCGCTGCAACCTACACCGGCCACGGAGGCGGCCACAGCAGCACACGGGCCCAGCACACCACCGCAGGCGGGACCGCGACGGTGGCGACAACACCTTTCCCTAACCCTAGGGTTCGGGAACAGGGTGAACCTGACCAGAAGCCCCGGAGCCAAATCGAGTTGGACTAGACGAACCAGTAGAGTCGCAAACCTCGCCCTGCACCACGGCAGCATCCAGGGGAAGCCTCAACGGCGGCCATCGCCAGTGGTGGCGCCAGAGTCTCACTGTCTCCTCCTCGTTCTCACCTATTTTGAGACTGGGCTAGGTGGGCCAAAACCCCTCGGGGTGGTATTTGACCTTGCCCTATTGGGTCATACTGGCCCAATAAGCCCAAAAGGCCAGCCCAAGTTGTTTAAAAAACTGTTTTAATCAATTGGAAAAGACCAAAATGCCCCTAACCTCAATAAAATTTTAGAAAATAAAATAAAAGTCCAAAAATTATAAATAAAATATTTTTGGATTCACAATAATCCACTCTATCCAAATAAAATAAAATATAAGATTTTAGACATTTAAATTTTTATAAGAATTTTGTAATTTATATATTCCTTATGGAATTTTACAAAATTATTGAAAGATGATAAAAATAAATAAAAATCACTTTCATTATTTATTAATATTATAGTATTTCTGAAAAATACTAAATAAATATTTAATAATAAATTTAATGTATAATTAATAATCCCTAAAAGAATTATTAAATCAATAAAAAATCAAATTACTTGCATAATCATTTTGCTTCTTTAAATATTGTCCTTACCGAGCAATAATGATGTTTTTGTAGAACTAGAAGCTCAAGGTCCAGTGCAAGCATCAGACTTCACTACCTTGCCATCACAAAGCAAGTTCATCACTTGCTCATGTCCTTTGAAGAGTCTTTATCAAAGTATTTGCAAATGGTGTGTTATCATATATGCTATAAAAGAAAGAAAATATTATTTTCATAAAATAAAGAAATCATAGATATCATCCTAAGTGGTGATATAATGGAGCAATAGAACTTAGGGTTCTATTTGCAACAATAATGATCAAGTAGGGACTTAATAACCCCTGACATCAGTGATTCTAGCACCGTATATTACGCGTTAGCCATGAGATTTGGAATGGGACAGAGAAGTCAGTTGTAACTTCTTCCTCTCGCATGAAGCCGGATGTGTAGGTCGTGGCTGTTATCCTTGTAGCGTGCATATTAATTGGTAATTCGTAGAGGATATGCAGCATATGGGTGGGAACCCTCATTGTCCCACGATAGTTCTGGCATCTAACGTTTTGTACAAACCATTGCCGTAATTCATTATGTGGGCATGGTGTACACCAAGGAGGCATGCGGGGTCGCGAAGGGGGCAGTGATTGGCTTGGACCAACTACTGGGCCCCACATCATGGAATTGTGGACGGGAAAGTACGCTCGGTTGTGCAACAAGGAGTTGATCTCTCATGGGTAAAATAACGCACCTCTGTAGAGTGTAAGAACTGTAACTTGTTACTCCCTGTTCCGGGAAGGAGCTACGAACACGGCAGGAAAAGAACTCCATGAAAGTTCTGGTCAACCTGTGAAGGCTGATTGTCATAGTTTTTCTGAATAAAATCAATCTTTGAAGAAAGATTTACAAAAACTGCATAGTGCCAAGGATTTATAATCTGAGGTGGTAGTTAGAGCATCAAACTTCCCACCTTGCATATAATGAACTTGTTGGGTAACGCTGTTACTCATTCTTTCCTTTGATCCCTTGCTTAGACTTTGAGGATCCCGAAGACGTTCCAATGTATGCAGCCGAATGCCAAGAAGATGTGTTCTACGAGGAACCTGATCTGTCCGAAGGAGTTGAAGGAGTGGATTACGAGATCCGCTACGGTGTCGATGAGAACGAGTCCAACTAAGTACCTAGTTAGTAGTAACTAACGGAGCCGAGCAGCATGAACTCTATAGAATAAGCTGTTGAGCTCAACTCCTAGTCGGAGTTGTTACTTTTAAATTTCCGCTGAACACTTTATATTTTGGTTTGTAAGTTGGATCTTTTGGAAGTCTTGAACTTCCGGTATTGTAATAATAATAATGTGTGTACATTTGTAATATGGACCCGCAATGTTTCTGTTGTACCACTCCGAGGGATGTGATATTTACGGAACGGTGTTCTGTAGATGTCATGTCAACGACTATAGTGTACTACAGATGCAGTGGTATGCTGGGTCACCGCAGTAATCCCCCGTTGTAGGCTATGAGGATGGTAGGGATTGGATGAGTTATATCATGTAATCGAATAAGATTGTTAGGGCATGGTGCCTAGTATCTCTATTAGTGCTATTTGACTCTGTTGCAACTTATTGTGATTAATGCTTTTCACTAGGGCCCGAGTGCCATGATCTCAGATCTGAACTTATTATTGATTCATGATGATAGTATTGTTTGTGATCTTATCTGCAAGTTGTGTACACATATCATTGTCTGGATCCAAAGGCCCTGAGGTGACAGAAATTGGGATAACCGGAGGAGATGGCTATGATGTGAGGATCACAAGTTTTCATAGAGTGTTAATGCTTTGCTCCGGTGCTCTATTAAAAGGAGTGCCTTAATTGCCAGTAGTTCTCTTGAGGCCCCGCTGCAACGGGCTGGCAGGACAAAATATGTTGTGCAAGTTCTCATTGCGAGCACGCATGACTATATATGGAGCACATGCCTATGATTGTTTACTACTTGGATGCTTTATCTTTTTTATCTGCAATTGCCCTAGATCTTGAAGTTACATGTTTATACTTGTCCATGCAACGCCCGTCCATCCATCCCTATGCCTACCGTGCTCATATCCTACTTTTGCTACTACTGTTACTATTGCTCTTGTTTTACTGCTGCTGTTACTTTTCTTTTGCTACTACAAAATTGTTGCTACTGATAAACTACTGTGATCAAGAACTATTTCCAGGTGTATCTAAATTGACAACTCAGTTGTTAAGGCTTGCAAGTATTCTTTGGCTCCCCTTGTGTCGAATCAATAAATTGGATAATACTACCGTCGAAGACCGTTGCGATCCCCTATACTTGTGGGTCATCATCAAGCACCCCCAAGCTTAAATCCTGCTCGTCCTCAAGTAGGTAAGTGATAAAAAGAATAATTTTTTAGGTGACATGCACCATCAAAATCAAGATCAAACTATTTGCAAGCAATGAAAGCTAGGATCAAAGAACTCTAAACATGAGCATGAAAGATGGAGTTCTAACAGTAAGACATAGAAACTATGCATGCAACATGAAAGGTTACAAACAAAAATCATGAATAACATACATTGAATTTTTTTTTTGTTTCACATACAGAAAACATGGCATAGTGGCATTCAGCTTGTCCCTCATGGAGTAGCAAATAGATGCATAGGACACCTTCAAAGTTCATAAGAGTGATTAGATACAAATAGCACAAGAACGAGTAATATCAACAATATGCATCAATCAATAAGTTTTGGGACAATGCACATAGAACTAAGAATGACAACTATGCTCTCTTAAATGGTGCCTAAGGATAGAAGGTGGAGACTCAATATAATAGTGGAACAAAAGGCCCTTCATAAAGGGAAGCAGGGATTTCAAGCTTCATAAAGAGCTTCCAAAAATTATGGTACTTGTTAGCTTTCAGCCTTCATTGTCCCTATCATAAGCATCTTGAAGTGATTAAGGTTAAAGTGAACAAACTATGGAGTATATGCTTGACAAAGTATAAGTTGGCAATCTCATGTCCCTTGAATACGAGGGCCGCTCCTCATGCTACTCAAGTTTAGTTACTTGCAAGTTCTTGTCATAGTAAGTATATGTGTATCATAGAGAACCACCAGTGGGGTACCCCTTGCACATGATACATGAGCTATCCCATAATCAAAATGACAAGGCAAGAAAACAATGAGCATATCAGCATTCTTCTTATTTACCATGGGAATATGGTGCTTTTTTCTCTCTTTCCTCTTTTCTCATATTTTTTTGTTTTTCTCAATCTCTTTTTTTCATAAGAAGAATGCTTCATAGATGTCACTATGGTGATGCTGCAAGTTTCCACCATGATTAGGCATGGCTTAGGCTAGCAGCCCAGGCGTTTCTCTAACACACATACATACCTCCATGGACTTACAAGCTCCCCTTTCATTTCACACCGACGACATACATAGATAATAGAGCATGATATCAACTATGTACAAAGTACAAGTGCAATGTTAAAGCGTTCCCCGTGATAGCACGGTTTTGCTAATTCGAACGTATAAGTGCAAGCATATACAACATAGATGACACAATGGTTCAAGTTTATTAGGGGCAAGAAAAATAGTGTGACATCAAGTTCGTGAGAGCTTTAATCACTAAGTTTTCACATAACAAAATACTTTTTAATTGGAAGATAGATGAAAACAAGAATATACTTGGAATGGTGTAACCCACCATGCTTAGGAATTTATAGTGGACACTTTGGAATAACTTAGTTTCTTGGGAGTTGTATGCATGAGTAGAGATTACTCATACAAGTGGAGGCTAGCAAAAGACTGGGAGCGACCAACTAAGAGAGCAATAATGGCCATAATCATGCAGAGCGACAAAACATTACTAATCAAAGCATAAAGTGGTACTACAAGTCCAGGACTAAATGATCATAGAGGCTATGGTGACTTGTTCATAGACATAACATGGTTCAAGTCATAACATGGTTCAAGTCATAACATGGTTCATGATCATAGAGGCTATGGCTAGCATGTTCCAAGTCAACCCAAATAAAGCATCAAAGGAGAATACCATAATACTATGCTTTTGTATGCTACAACAACGCATGATTCCTTCAAGGCACACTAAGCAATCCCAATTGTTTGGAACAAGTCATGCTATAGCAATAATCACTAAGCATAAGGTCAAAACAACACCTAGCATGACATTATAAAGTATAAGTCACAGTCAAAGCAAGCTCCTCTTGTACTACTCAAGCAAGGACTTTCTACTCCTCTCCAACACCAATCAACTTATTTGAAACAACACAGTGAGAATGGGGTCCAAACTAATTTATTCAAGCAAACTAAGCAAACTAAATGAAAACTAAGACGCTCCAAGAACAACACAATAGTGCATGAAACAATAAAAACGAAGTGTCTAGAAAGACCTAAGCTTTTTATTGATGAAGAAGGGGATGCCTTGGGCATCCCCAAGCTTTGACGCTTGTACATCTTGAATATTTCTTGGGATTACACGGGGTGGCATCCCCAAGCTTGAGATTTTGTCCATTCTTCATCTCATTACATCATTCTCTCTCTACACCTGAAAATTTTCCTTCATACAAAACTTCACACAATTTTCATTAGCAACATTAATGTACTCAAAAGATATTAGACCCCTGGCAAATCTTTGGAACAGCAAGGCTTTTCACTAAAAACACAAGATACTGTAGTAACTCCTTCAAAAAGCTCAATTCATCTAAAGATAAATAAAAAAGGAATCAATAAGAAGCAAATGCAAATAATGGCAGAAATTTGTCAAAACAGACCAGCAGGTAGAAACCGATTTTATCGAAGACCTTCTGTTGCTCAAATCAAAAAGTGTTGAACTAACTAAAGTTAGCTAACATACTGGGGGATTTATTCAAAAAATATCAGCTCAACCCTACTTACAGAGATTCCTCACAAATTTTTACGGTGGAGAACAAAAATATGTTTCGGGACAACAACTCCCTAAATCTTACTTCCCTCTCATTAGAGGTTATTATTGGCACTAAAAGCAAATAAAAATGATAAGGAGAGGTCATTACTAAAGTAATAACTTCCAAGACTCAAGAAAACTCTTGGGTTATCTCCCAACAAGTAATTTTCTTTAACGCCTTTAAGTTAGGCACAAGAAGTAAGAATCAAGTGTTTTCAAATGAAGAAGCATTAATATCACATCCCAAAATTATCCTAATTTTGGAATGTGAAATAAATAAATAAGTTTGATTGATTGTTTGACTATGTTGAAAATTCTCAAAGAGAAGAAACTTTTTGAATAGAAAATCCTCTCAACCTTGAATTCAAAATCTTATATTCTTTTGTTATGACGTAAGTAGCCATATAGGCAAAAGGGCATGGATTGATTATGGATTGTAGAATTGGTGTGCAAGATTTAAAAATGAAAATCATGAAGCATTCATAAGCACTTCATTACATCCATGCAAAGTTCTCACAAACTAAATCCAAATCCTGGTATGTAAATCCTATAGTTGATTCACCTAAAAGTTCCAAAGGGTAATTAAATTGACTTTATAAAACCCATTTTTGTTAAGGCATAAATTATTGATAATTATAGCCTAAAGAGATCCAATTAATAATACAAAAATTTAGAAATAAAATTGAGCTCATTTGGAGCTAGTATGAAAAAGTTATGGAATAAATACAAACAAATAAAGATATAAATAAAATGGAATATACAAGGATTTATAAATCTACTACTTCCAAACTAGTAAAAATATTATAAATTTGATCCTATAATGATCTATTCGATTTTAGAAAAATTTAGAAACAAGAATCATGTCATTTGGAGTTCGTATGCAAAAGATATGAGGGAAACAAGTAAATAGAAAAAGAAAAGGGAAAAAAAAAACCTAAACGGGCCGGCCCACTCGGACCGATCGGAGCAGCTACACGCGCGCACGTAGGTGACCAGATTTGCTTTAAAGAGCGTGCAAAACGAGTTTTGTCAAACCTATCTCTATTCAAACTGCTATAACTTTTTATCTACAACTCCGAATCGACTTCCGTTTGTTTCTACTTGTTCCCTACTCCAATACCTATCTCTACAACATCCTAAATCTCCATATAAACTCGTGGATCCACAGCTGTACGAGTTTCTCTCCTCGAAATCCCGAATCTACACATGCCCGAATCTTATTTCGCTTTTTAACCCATCTAGAGTTTGTTCTTTGCCTTTGATCAAAAAACGAAAGTTGTAGAACGCGTCGAAATCTTTCAATCCCGACAAACCTCACCTCTTTTCATCCACCACAGCCGGAGAATTTCGCATCGCAATATTTCAGATCTAACGGTGTAAATCCAAGATGTACTCGCGCTCGTTTCTTCAAATCCAAATTCCTTTGGTGCGAAGGTAGGAATAATGATTCCCCACAACTTTTGTGTTCTAAGTTTTTCAATTTGACCTACGGATTTTTCTCTCTAACACAGATCTGTTTCTTGTCTATTCTGAGCCAAAATCGGGTCAATCTCTTCTTCTAGCCACCGGATCCTATCCAGACGGTCGAGATCCAATCAAACCGGTGCGTGCCATGTCGTCATCCCGGTCAACTTCCTCATCAACGCCACGTCAACGTCAGGTCAACATCGAGTCCCAGTCAGCATGCAAAGTCAACCTGTCCAGTCAGCATGCAAAGTCAACCTGTCCAGTTCGAATTTAAAATTGCATATTATAGATCTAACTTGTAAAATTAATTAGAAATTCATACCACATCCAAAAATTGCGTATAATATATCAAATTGAAGATAATTTTACGTAGAATCATCTTATCAGAATAGATCCAAATTTTATTGTACGTGGTTACTGCAGTAATTTAATTAGTTTTAATGGTCTTTTAGGTTAATAAATTCATAAGAAATTATCTGTAACTCTGAAAAATATGAATAATATATAAAATTGAAGCTACTGTAATGTACTTTAATAATATCTGGTTGGATCTAGCCTTTGCAGATTATTTAACCCGTAGCAATTTAATTAGTTTTAATGTCTTTATAAATCATTAAATTCATAGTAAATTAATTGCCTGTCACAAAAATATAAATGATATACCGATGGAAAGCTGGTTCCATGTAGATCATCAATATGCAATTAGTTCAGCATTTTAATGTAAGGTTCTGTCATGAAGATTTAAATGGTTTAATGGCCTATTTAGAGTAATAAATTCATAAGAAAATAAATACTATTCAGAAAATTACAAATAATATGTCCCTGAAATCACAATTCCGTGAAGATTACAGATATAATTTTAGTTTGATTTTTAGACAACAGAAACTATATGAATCATTTAAAACCATTAAACACTATTTAAATCATACAAAAAGATCTATAACTCCGATTAGGGTGAATCCAAGTTCTAAGGTTTTGTATTGACAATATCTATACAGATAAATTGCATGACAAATTATTTGGTACTGTTAAAATAGAAATTCATACAGAAATATTTAAACCCATTGAAATAGTGTTTTAATCATAAGAAAATATCTATAACTCCTTTTTAGGTGATTCAAATTGCCACTGTCTCTAAATTGCCTTACCTCTATCTAGTAGCATCTAGTTCACAATTTAATACGACATAAACATATTTAGTTCAATTAAAGTGGTATACACCATATTAAATCGATACAACTTTAGTAATAAAAGCTTTAGTGTATTAAATGACTTTCCACATGCATCATGTAATCTAACTATGTTCAGAACTAAAGTAACAACCATTGTGACTTATTAAATTGTCATGCATGCATTTGTTGTATTTGTTTGATCTCTATGTGCTATTGTTTATGTTGTATGCAATTGTTTGATCGATAGGTTGCGAGGAGTGCAACGTGTGTGATTGCAACTACTATGATTGCAAGTATTGTGGTTATGACGAGCGCAACCATTATATCTATGAGAATTGTGAGGATTATCTAATCGACTACATCTACAACAAAGGCAAGTGGTGCTATCTTGGTCATAAATGTCCTATTGTTTTCCTATGCATTGTAGATGCTTTTGTAGAATTGCATATGTAGGAATTGATGTGTATATGCTATGCTATGTACTATTATGTGGTAGGGTTTTCCTGTAGATGAACCACCGTTGGTAGATGTGCTTAGCCATGCTATGATGAACGAGGGCTGGGTTACATCACTGATGTTGATTCTAAATGTGTTGGTTTGCGGAAACTAAAACAACTTAATCAATGAATCTCCTGGGTGTGATGGGATTGATAATTTTTGGTGGTATCATTGCGGAAAGGCACCCAGGACACTGAGAAATGATTGGTTTCTTTGTTTGGAAGCTTTCGTGTGCAACCATGTGCCAATAATGAAATGGGCGGTTGGCTGAACTCAGTAGGTTGTGGTAACTCGAACCCGCGTATCCAGAGATGTAGATAGTGTAGGTTGGACCGGTGCGCGTCGGGATTGGGGAGCTACTTCCTGAACAGTTCCTTCTTGGACTTCTCCCTATCATCACCCAATATGAGAGTGGTGGTACGAGCTGGGCTGGCCAAGTAACATGGGTAAAGTGTACTAACCCCTGCAGGGTGTATAAACTAAGTGCTTAGCCGTGTCCCCGGTTATGGACAATTTGAGCGACCTGATACTGATGCTATGATATTTCTCACTCATCCTTATTTCTTAATTACTTAAAACTTGTTGGCTAAACATAATTGGGTAGGAGCACCTGGGAGTGAACCAGAGTGTCCTATTTATCGTATTGGAAAACTACTTTGTTACAAATGTTAGGATAAAACTGTTGCTTTATGCAAATGAGCCTGAACTCCACTTGGCCAAATAAGCATGTAGTTGATAGATCTGTTGTTAACCACTTTAGCCTACTTGCCATACATTCAATGTATTGACCATTCGTGGCTGCAACGTTTCATGTTGCAGGTTATATCGTATCTGAGTGATCGTTCATAGGTCGCGAGAATCCACTCAACAATTGTTCGCCTGTGGCACATTTGAAGGATGGAGATTTACCTTGTATTCATTTTCCGCTGTGTACTTGTATAAATAATGTAAATTCTGGATCATATTCATTGTATTTATGATGCACAGTTATATTTGGTATCATTTTGTACTGTGTGTGCCAGTGAACCGATCCAGGGATTGGCACTATACACATGAACTCAGCCTTATCAGGCGAGGGTATTACAATTAACATCAAACCTTGCTTTCAAATGAGGAGAAAAAAGCAACTTCTCTCTCCTCATAGGTAAGTGTTCAATACCTTTATTGAATGGAAAATGATATTTAATGGTGCCTTCTTTCATATCAATGATGGCACCAACAGTTCTAAGAAAAGGTCTTCCCAAAGTAATAGGACAAGAAGCATTGTATTCAACATGCAAAACATAGAAATCAATAGGGCATAAGCATTATTAACCATAATAAGAACATCATTAACACTCCCCATGAGTTTCGTCTTAGCATTATCATTAAGTGGGACTCCAAATAACAATCTTCCAAAGGTGGCAAATCAAGCATTTCATAAATCTTTCTAGGCATAATAGAGACACTAGAACCAAGGTCACATGAAGCTTTGAGATCAAAGTCATTCACTTGCATATTAATTATGGGTTCCCAACTATCTTCTACTTTCCTAGGAATAGAGGCTTTGTGTTTCAACTTCTCTTCCTTCATTTTAACAAGAGCATCTGTAATGTGTTTGGTGAAATCTACATGCATATCACTAGCATCGAGACTTCTAGCAAGATTTTGTAGGAACATAATCACTCCAGAAATATTGCAACCATCAAGATCAAAGTCAAACTTAGCATCACTAGTAGTAGGCTCATTGGGTTTAGGCATTGTGGTAGGAGGAATAGGGACTTCTTGTGGTTTAGTGGCCCCCATATTGGTGGTGGTGATAGTGCACACACTATTGTTTCTAGCAATTTCAGGTTCTCTTTGCCACTTAGCATGTAGTTGGGCTAACAGTCTAACATTTTAATCAATAGTAACTTGTATGGTATGAGTAGCAGCAAAGGTACTTTCCAAAGTTTCAGGTTTAGTAGCCATTTTATTAATCAAAGAGGACTGTTCTTCAGACAAAGAGGAAATATTTTTCTCAACATTCAAAAGCTTTTCCTCCACAGTCTTGTTGAAAGTGGTTTGTTTACTAATAAAGTCTTTGAGCATGACTTCAAGTTTAGAGGGGGCACTTCTAGTATTGTTGTAGGAGTTTCCATAGGTATTTCCATTATTAGGAGTATAAGGCCTATAATTATTGTTAGTGCCAAAATTATTCCTATAGGCATTGTTGTTTAAATTGTTGTTTCTAATGAAGTTCACATCAACTTGCTCTTCTTGAGCAACCAAAGAGGCTAAGGGAACATTATTAGGATCTAAAGCAGCTTTCCAAATTAACAAGCATAGCCATGATAACATCAATCTTATCACTCAAAGAGGAGGTTCCTTCAACAGAATTTACCTTCTTACCATGTGGAGCTCTCTCAGTGTGCCATTCAGAATAATTAACCATTATATTATAAAGAGTTTTGTTGTAGCACCCAAGGTGATGGTCATAAAGGTACCTCCAGCAGCTAAATCCAACAGGTTTGTTGAAGAGAAGTTTAAACCTGCATAAAAAGTCTGGATAATCATCCAAGCAGTAAGTCCATGAGGGGGACAATTCTTAACCAAAGATTTCATTCTTTACCAAGCTTGAGCAACATGTTCATTATCAAGTTGTTTAAATTTCATAATATCACTTCTCATAGATATAATCTTAGCAGGAGGATAGTATTTTCCAATAAAATCATCTTTACACTTAATCCAAGAATCAATACTATTTCTAGGCAAGGTGTCACATCCCAAATTTTTCCAAATTTTGTAATGTGAAAAATAAATAAACAAAATAAATAATTGTTGAAATTTAGGGTGAAAAGAAACTTTTGTTTCTAAATGGAAACTTAAAATCCCATCTTGAACAAACTTTGGTTAATATTTGAATCCAACTAAATTCAAATCAAGTGGAATGCATTCCTCATAAAATGCATCTTAAAATTTAAACACTTGGAAAATAAACCAAAGCCCTAAACCCCTAATGGAATAAAATCATTTCCAAGATATCTCTAAGACTATGGATTTGATCCATATAAAAAATTGTCAACAAACATTTACAAATGATCAAGAATGACAAATAGAAATATTATAAAACCATAGAAATTGATTTCATTCAATTTGGAGCCATAGATAAAATCTTATGAATTTAATAAGATAAGGGAATTGAATTTCCAAAGCTAATAAAGCACCTATCTAGAAATCCATACCAATTGGTGAGCAAATAGTCCTAAAGATATCTAAAAGGATAAATAAATATTAAATAAGATTTTACCAATTGGAATCACCAAGTTTGGATCTATAAATAAAAAGATATGGATTTTATAAGATAAAGAAAGAAATGTTAAATAAGGAATATTTAAAGACCAAATTAAATCTTGGCCTTATCCATAAGCAAATGGAATAAGTTATAATCAAAGTCCAAATAAAATAATGGATAAAGGATTTTCCAAATAAAATAAAATGGCTTTAACCAAATTGTATTTCCATTTGAATAAAGACAGAATCCCTAATAGAAATGATTAATTAAAACAGAGGAAAATAATTTGAATTTACCCAAGTGGAATAAAAGTTATTAATGACTTAAATGAAATAAAAGAACCATTTAAAATTATATGGAATTAACACCATATTTGAATCTCTTTGGAATAAAGACAAGTACCCAATTTAAAATGATTAATAAATCATATTAAAATTATTCCAAATAATTCAAGGTGAATTATTTGACACCCAAATAAAAAAATTAAACCTACTAAAAAGATTTGGAAAGATTTAGATTTCAAATGGAGTTTGAAAAACATTATTAAATCTTATTTGAATTAATACAAGGGCCTATCATAATTAAGTAATATTCCCTAAAAATAATAAATATATTATTCTAAATTTGACTTCAGAATGTGTTAATAAACAGTGTTTGATTATTCACAAAGTTTGGCAAAAGTTTGATTTCGAATGAATGTTTGAAATGGTTAATCAAAATCAAAACAGAATAATAGAAATGGAAAAAGAAAAATTATCAGAACAAACAAAATGAATAGGGCCAAACCAGCCCACCAAACCCAGCCCAACTGGCCCAGCAGCCCACTCCCTCTCACCCCCGAGCGAACCGTTTCCACTCAGAAACCCACCCGCATCGCCACTAACTGCTAGGCCCCACTCCTTCTCTCTCTCTCTCTCGCTGACGTCTCGACCCCACGCCACATCATCGTCTTCCCCACCCGCGCCAACCTCGCCGGCCGTTTCTGCCCGATTAAACTCGCGTCAATACTCGTTACTGCCGCGTTGATTCAGTCCAGTGACCACGCAGTATTAAACGCCTGCTCCTCCTCTTTCATTCCCCCCCCAGACATCGCCCCCCTCTGCCCCCAGGCTGCGCCAATTCTTTGCTGCAAGCCACTGTCTCCGACGACCTTCCGGCGAGGATTCCGGCCAAACCCCGTCGCCCCTCGCCTCCTCGACCACACGAGCACGTTCCCCAGACCCCTGTGCACCTCCCAGTACTCCCCACTCGCCCGCGTGCGTTCCCTAGGCTCGGCAACGACCAAGACCGTCAGCGCCGCCGTCTGTTTTCCACTCTGGCGAGTTCTCCTGGTAAGCACAGACCCCCCTTGCCCTCCTTTTGATGCACACATGTCCGTGACTCGCGTATGAAGCTAACCGCATCCTCCGTTTGCTCTCTCGTGCTCCGTAGCGTCGCCCTCGACAAAGACTGACCACACCCGACGCCAGGCATCGCTCCGGCGAGCAATTACGATCAACCCCGAGCGCCCCCTGATCTCCCATGGCCACGTCGAGCTTCTCTAACCTCCTGCGAACCTGGTGAGCCATCTCTCTTCCTTCCTTGATTCCTGCTCCTCCAGAACCGCCGCAAGCAGAGTCGCGCCGCCGCTCGTCACTGGATTGCGCCGCCAGTTCCTGGCAAGCGCACAGTAGCCATAGGATGCGATTTGTCTGGCTAGGATTAGATCTAGATGAAGAGGTAAGTTTGATCCAGAGCCGCACGATCTCATTTTAATCCAACGCGCCACGTTGCTTGATCCGTGCGAACCGGTACCGACGAATCAAATCATTCCACGTGGCCCAGTCTGTTTAATAAAAACCAGAATAGATTCTATTAGATGTTCAAACTTGTAAATTGCATAAATTTTGATCCACACGTCCAAATTTTGCAAATTTTATATCAATGGAATCAGAAAGACAAGTACTTTCCAACCATGCCCTTTGTTTAGTAAATTGCTTATGATAAAATGGTTGCTTTTGCAGAAACTTGTGTAGACATATTTAGAATATAAAATTCATTCTAAACTTATTTTTGTGATAAAACTTTTGGCAAATAGATTGTTTTGAACCTACTGACCATATAAATCAACTTGTGGATTCAAAAACATATTTTGTGAAGCAAAAGAATAAATCTCTGAATTAAAGCATTTCTAGTCAAATAAAAATATTGTTTATATGTTAAAATGCTTTTTGGAGAAAAACCTTTTGGAAATGTTTTGATTTAAACTCTCTGACCCTAAACACCAAGTTTTAGAATTAAAAATGTATTTGGTGAACCCTATAAAGATTGTTGGTTTGCTAAAGGCATTTTCAACCACATAAAATATTGATTTGATTTAAAAATGATTTATAAGTAAAATCTTTTGCAAATGATTTTGCCACTTATATAAAATGACCAATAAGTATTTTAAAATGTTTATAACCTATTAGAAACCACTTTTATAAATAAAACAATCTTTGGCAGGCTTGCATGCATTGTTTTGTTTCTATTATTATATGTGATGTTTGCTTGAATGGTAGATTGAAATTGTACCTTGCTTGATTGAATTGTAGTGATTTGAAGAGTGTGAATATTGCAAGGTCAAGGAGTGAACTTATATTATCTACCAAAAAGGCAAGTGATGCTTCATACTTATGTCCCATTATTTTCACTATGCATTAGTGATATTTCTAAGTAGGACTTGCATGGAATTTTTGCTAAGTGTAAACTATGCCATGGGAAATCCTAGTAGATGAAACCTTAGTAGAAATTTCCTAAGTTATGATTCCTACTACTATCATGCTTAGCTTAGCTAGTAGAAAACAAGGGTGGAATATATTCATACTATGGAATATTTCTAAGTCAAGGACTTGTGTTTTGTTAAATAAAACAACTAAGTGAATGAATCACCTGGGTGGAATGGAAAGAATGGTATGTGTTGAGTGGTTACGCAAGTCCAGTATGCTGGGGAAAACTTGGGCATCACCAAGTCCAGTATACTGGGGAAAACTTGGTATCTCACTTGTGGAATGCCACCCAGGAACAAAGAGATTTGAGATGTCAAATGTTGAGAAGCTTCAAGTGCAGCCACTTGGCATTATGGGCTCTGCCTAGATCATATAGGTTGCAATAACTTAGCCAAATGGACAGTTGGTGGTAGGGGATTGATAGGTTGGAACGCGCCCATTCTGGTCTAAGGGAAGGCTTCTGAAAGATCTTGTCTTGGTGAAACCAAGTCTTGTGGGGAAAGTGCACCACCTCTGCAGAGTGAAAAATCTAAGTACTTAGCCATGTCCCTGGTAAAGGACAATTTGAGCATCAAGACATGGAAGCTATCAAGAATCTCCTCATCCAAATTTCTAAGTTAAAACTTTGTGGTTGAACAAGGGTTAAAAGGATCACCAATTTCTATTAGGAGATGCCTTGGGTGATTTTGTCAAGCAAAAACTTAGTGTTTTCAAAAGATAAGAAAAATCTATTTTGAGCAAAGCAAGCCTAAGCTCCACTTAGCCAAATTCATATAGATGATATACTCCACTATACTACCATAGTATCACTTGCCAATACAATTCAAATGTATTGACCCTTGTGGCTGTAACTTATTATGTTGCAGGTTTGTTTGATGTTAGTGAAGTTTATTGATTAGGATTACAAGTCTACAACCAACATGACTGCCTGTGGCACTTTGAAGATGAAGGACCCCATGCTATTGTTATATTCTGCTGCATTGTAATGAGTTAGCAAAATGAGCTATGTAAGATGTAATAAATTATTTTATTCCTGGTTATAAAGTTGTATTATGACCTTTGTTTCTTAATATTACATCTTAACTGTGGATGCTAGATATTGATCCAGGGACTAGCATTGTAAACACAGGGATATCTACCTTATTAAAGGTTGGGACCTCTACACAAGGATAGCAACCATTCTTTAGATTTTCCTCTCAAGGAGAAAGGAAACAACTTGAGCTTAATAATATATCCGTATACATTCTTATATTTTTGCATATGCAAATTTCAATAAAGTTATTGAGGTGGGCAGCAGCATCATCAGAACTAGCACCAAAAAATTGCTCTCTCATCACAATATTCAACAAAGCAGACTTAATTTCATAAAAGGTAGCATCAGGAGTAGGTGGAGCAATAGGAGTACTTAGGAAATCATTGTTGTTTGTGCTAGTGAAGTCACACAACTTGGTGTTCTTAGCAGAGTTCATTTTGGCAAAAGTGGAGCAAGCCAACAGTAGCAGCAACTAGAGAAGGAACTATTTTTTTGTGTTTTTTATAAGAGAAAGCAAACCAAACTAATTTTTTTTTTGGAGTTTTTGATAAAAAGAGGCAAACAAAACCAAGCAAAATAAAAACAAAAAAAAAGTAAAGAGAAATGTTGTGAAGGACTCCTCTTGTGAATACGTCCTTAGCCTCCCCGACAACGGCGCCAGAAAAAGCTTGTTGGCGTGTTATTGACACATCGTTGGGAGACCCCAAGAGAAAGGTGTCAAGAGCACTGCAGCAAGTTTTCCCTCAGTAAGAAACCGAGGTTATCGAAACAATAGGAGGAAGGAAACGACTCAAAGGTGTTGCTAGCAACTTGGAGACCTGCACAACACAAACTCAAGACTTTGCCCCAACGAACAGTGAGGTTGTCAATCTTACTGGTTTGCTGAAAACAAAGGATTAACTGTATGGTGTGGAAGGTAATAGTGGTTTGCAGCAAGTAAACAGCAACAGTGGAAGATGTATCAATGGTAAAGATTGGACCGGGGTCCATAGTTCACTAGAGGTATTCTCCTTAAGATAAACAAACATGGTATGCTGGGTAAACAAATTACAACAGGGCAATTGACAGGACTGAGCAAGGCATAACAATGCAATACTAGACATTCATGATCCTATGAGATTCGATTGGGCAATACAACAAGATACATAGACCACAATCCAACTGCATCTATGACTAGAAATCCACCTTTAGGTTATCATCTGAACCCCCTCTAGTATTAAGTTGCAAGAAACAGATAACTGTTTTAAGCAAAGTGTGTAAGGTAAACAATCCACTTGTTCCATGAACAAGAGATCGCTGTTTTCTCCCTAGCGGCAACAACACATCTACAACCTTAGAGATTTCTGTCACTTCCCTTGGATTAAATAGAGGCATGAACCCACTATCTAGCATAAACACTCCCTCTTGGAGTCACTAGCATCTACTTGGCCAAGATAGCTACTAGAAATGGAGAGCATGCAAGATTTCAAACAACACAGACATGATAGAATCAATAAGACAAAAACATTAATCAATCTGACATAGTAATCTCAATATCCATCGGATCCCCGCAAACACAACATGCATGATTACAAATAGATGATCTTGATCATGAACGGAGCTCACAAGATCTAAACATGGTAGCACAAAGGAGGAGATACAACCATCTAGCTACTACATGGACCCGTAGTCCAAGGTGGAACTACTCACGCTTCATACCGGAGGCTGGCATGATGAAGAAGAAGGCCTCCGGGATGATCTCCCCTCCGGTTGGGTGCTGGGAAGAGCTTTAGATCCCCCCAATCTAGGGACGGTGGTTGCGGTGGCTACAGACGGTTTCATGGAATATTGATCGGGTACTGAGGGTTTATGCAGCGGGGAGTCTTTATAGGCGAAGAGGCGAGGTAGGGGGCGGCCAGGGTGGTCACCCCCTAGGCGCGGCTAACCCTAGCCCGTGCCGCCAGGGGGTGTGGCCCCCTGGTGCCTCCCCTCCATCTCGTACTCTGGCTCCGTGTTCCCCATGGTAAAATATTGACTTTGGCTTTTGTCCCATCCAATTCCGAGAATATTGATTTTCTTCCTTTTTGGAACCAAAAATAGAAGAAAACAGGCAACTGGCACTTTGGCATCTTGTTAATAGGTTATTACGTATAAAAACACCTCATAGTGTAGACAAAGCAAAGCAAAGTAGATACTAAACAAGCATGGGACATAAAAAATTATACATACGTTTCCAACGTATCACACATCTACAACCTTAGAGATTTCTGTCACTTCCCTTAGATTAAATAGAGGCATGAACCCACTATATAGCATAAATACCCCCTCTTGGAGTCACTAGCATCTACTTGGCCAAGATAGCTACTAGAAACGGAGAGCATGCAAGATCACAAACAACACAGACATGATAGAATCAATAAGACAAAACCATTAATCAATCTGACATAGTAATCTCAATATCCATCGGATCCCCGCAAACACAACATGCATGATTAGAAATAGATGATCTTGATTATGAACGGAGCTCACAAGATCTAAACATGGTAGCACAAAGGAGGAGTTACAACCATCTAGCTACTACATGGACCCATAGTCCAAGGTGGAACTACTCACACTTCATACCGGAGGCTGGCATGATGAAGAAGAAGGCCTCCGGGATGATCTCCCCTCCGGCAGGGTTCCGGGAAGAGCTTCAGATCCCCCCGATCAAGGGACGATGGTGGCGGCAGCTACAGACAGTTTCGTGGAATATTGATTGGGTCCTTAGGGTTTTGGCATAAGGGGGTCTTTATAGGAGAAGAGGTGAGGCGGGGGCGGCCAGGGTGGTCACACCCCCCAGGCACGGCTAGACCTAGCCCGCGCCGCCAGGGTGTGTGGCCCCCTGGTGCCTCCCCTCCGTCTTGTACTGTGGCTCCGTTTTCCCCACGGTAAAATATTGACTTTGGATTTTGTCCCGTCCAATTCCGAGGATATTGATTTTCTGCCTTTGTGGAATCAAAAACAGAAGAAAACAGGCAACTGGCACTGTGACATCTTGTTAATAGGTTAGTATCATAAAACATATAAAAACACCTCAAAGTGTAGACAAAGCAAGCAAAGTAGATACTAAACAAGCATGGAACATTAAAAATTATAGATACGTTTTCGACGTATCAAGCATCCCCAAGCTTAACTCCTTCTCGTCCTCGAGTAGGTAAGTGATTAAGCGAATAATTTTTGAGGTGACTGCACCATCAAAATCAAGATCAAACCATTTGCAAGCATTGAAAGTTGGGATCAAAGAACTCTAAACATGAGCATGAAATATGGAGTTCTAACAGTAAGACAAAGTAACTATGCATGCAACATGAAAGGTTACAAACAAAGATCATGAATAACATGCATTGAAAAACGTTTGTTTATTTCACACACAGAAAACATGGCATAGTGGCATTCAGCTTGTCCCTTATGGAGTAGAAAATAGATGCATAGGACACCTTCAAAGTGTAGGGTTCGCACCATAGAAAACAAAAAAATTCCTACGATGGGAACAACTAAGTGCCAAGATCTATCTACTAGATACAAGCAACGGGTCGATATACATCCATGGAATACATACCCTCGAAGATCAAATAGCATTAACAAGGTTGTACTCATGGATGATGTAGTTGAACGCTTGCCGATCTCAAGATCGTGATGAAGTCCATCAGGTCCAGCCGGTCCAGCACCATCAAGTCCAGCACCGCAAAAGCAGTGGTGCATCCGTGATTGCACACACATCTGGGTACCCTGACAACCTCCACTCCCTCGCTCCAGCGAAGCAGCGGAAGCAACAAATCCTTCCAGAAAAAAGCCATTGGGAACATGTATCTCGCTAATCCGAGACCGTGGGGAAATTCTAAAGGGGGGAGAGAGATCCTTCATGAGGAGGTGTGAGAGTGGAGGAGGAGAGGGAGGCCTTTTATAGGGAGAGGGGGCACCCAAGGGGCATGGCTCCCAGCCATGGTGGCTGCACCCACCTCTTCAACATTCATGTGGGTGGATCTCCCACTCAAAATGAAAAGCCTCCACTCACATAAACATGCCTCCATTCAAAAATCCACTCACATGCATTAAATTTCCACCAAATTTAATGCAAGCTCTCATTTAAATAAAACTCTTTTATTTATTTATTCAGAATTTTGTTAATTACTTGAATTAACAAACATTCACATAAAACCCCTTACAAGTATTCAATTTCACATGCAGAACCAGTTTCAGCAATTTCAACCGAAACCATTTCGGTGTCTAGTGAAATAAATTCCCGCGCTTTCCTTTTTCTTTCTCTGGCATATCATTTTATCTGAATGGTGTCGGTATCCCTTAAGTGTGTCATCCTACGGTTCGTGAATAATGTAGACATGATCGAGACCCCTCTCCGATCAATAATCAGCAGCGGGACCTGGAGATCCGTACTGACTCCCACACATTGAACGATGACTTCTGTGATCGTGTGAACCTTATGCGCATGTAACTCAATCCCTTTGTCTCGCGATATATTACATGTCCGAGATTCTATCATCGGTATCTCCGTACCTAGTTTTATCTCGTTACCAACATGTACTCTTTTCTAGTTCCCGTGATATAACATTCTAGTGATCAAATCACTTACTTGCAAGCTAACTAATGTGATATCACCGAGAGGGCCCAGAGTATATCTCTCCATCATCAGGATGGACAAATTCCACTCTTAATCCATGAGCCTCAACATAACACCTTCGTAGCACTGAACCCATCTTTATAGTCACCCTGTTACGGTGTGACGTTTGATGTTATCAAGATACTCTTCTGGTGTTAGTGATTGACATGATCTCATGGTCTAAGGATTAAGATTACTTCGTATGATGTTATAGAAATATAAACACAATGACCTTGATCGTAATGCTATACTTCGGATGAATGTTCATCACATCATTCCAACAATGTTGTGATCTCGTTATTAACAACATCCAATGTCCATGATCAGGAAACCTTTGATCGTCTTGTTAATCAACGAGCTAGTTTATAAGATAGGCATAACTAGGAACTTCCTTTTTGTTTACTAAACACACATGTATTAACGTTTCCGTATTAATACAATTATAGCATGCAAAATAAAAATTTATCATAAATAAGGAATAAGATAATAACCACTTTATTATTTCCTCTCGGGCATATTCCCCTTTAGTCTCCCACTTGCACTAGAGACAATAATCTAGTTTAGAAACTTTGCGTATTAAACACCTATGGCTTTTTGGTGTTCCATATACGTGATTGCAAGTGGTTAACATAATCTACTGATCTGACGCGTTCAGGTCCGTGTGTATTTGCATGTCTTTGCATCTTCACGCATCACTCATTCTCCAATGAGATGGCATTGTATAAATTTTGTATTTTGGTGAGACATTTAGTTCCTTGGGGTTAAATCATGTCGATACTATTGTTGTACAATATATCTTTAGTGTTAGACCATTGAGAACCACACCTTAGTTTGATAACAAACTACTTGACACAAATGCCCTCCTTTGCTACTACTGTAGCAGTCATATACTTAGCCTTTTGTTGTAGTATCCGTCACAAAGTCTTAACTTTGGAATTCATCCAAATCCGTCATGGAAACTTCTTTCCATTTCATTGTGCCACCCATAGTTTAAATTGAGATAAACATAATTTTGTATCTTATGACAAAACTAGTATCAATGTAACGCTTTACAATGAACTATTTGTAATTGTTTATCACCTCTACACAAATATATTCTTAGTTCTTACAAAAGATCATAAGAATTTCCTTACGATCGTCCAATGATCATTTTATGATTCATTGTGGTATATGCTCATAACACTTAGATCATAGGATATATCTGGATGTGTACATATCATGGTATGATTGATCAAAACATTCTTGTGATTTCACTCATTAAGTGTCAAAGCACTTGAATCTTGTTTCACTTATCAAGTGTCGATACACTTAAATATTGATTCAATTCTTTTCCATGAGACAAGATATTTTTCTCGTCGTTTTTATACTGAACCCCTTTAATATCTCATATATGTACGTTTGGCACGACCATATTAGCGTCACAGTCTATCCATGTAGACATCCATGCTAAATATTCGGATTTTTCCTAAGTCTTTCATCGAAATGAAATTCTTAACATTTGTCAATAAAAGACACGTCATTTCCAATCAACAAGATGTCCTCCACATAATGTATTAGAAATATGTCTCAGAGCTCCCACTTAATTTCTTGCAAATCCAAGCATCTTCATCGTCTCCTGATGAAAACTCCTTTAATAGTTTCATCACGGCGAAGATTCCAACTCCGCGATGCTTACTTCAACCATTGAAGTTTGCATGCCCTTTTTAACATCCTTTGAATTAACAAAACCCTTTGGATCGTTTTCTGCACACGTCCTAGGTAACCATTCTATTAGAAGAAATTTGTTTTGTTTATTCATCTACCATATACCAAAATTATATGTAGTGGTTGCTACATTAATCCGCCCAGACTAAATATCGCTATGAAAGATCAAATCTTTTCATAGTCAACTCCTTGAACATTATCGTAAAGTAATTTACAACATGTCGACTATTTCATAGATATGAAACACCCATGTCTGTTTATTTATAGATCCAAATACAACCGATAGGTTTTTACACCTTTTCTGAGGGTCTTCCAAGTTCAAAAAACTTGATATCTCGCGTATGAAACTATCACGGATTTTATGGCTTCAAGCCATTTGACGGAGTCAGGGCCCATCATCGCTTCTTTGCATGTAGTCGGTTCATCATTGTCAAACAACAATGATTTACTTTCAAATCTCAACATTTGATTGTTTATCCGACCTACTTGGTTCAAATGGAACTTAGATCTCCGTGATCACAACCTTTGAGGCACGTGAGTCATGAGCATTGTGGCTGCATTCGGAACGTTTTCCGGTGTTGCGCAACTCAGCACATATGGCTAAGGTTTGTTAACCTTATTAAAGTTCTATTGTCCTCCCACTTAACTTTTACGAAAAAATCCTTTTTCAAGAAACTACACGTTTTAAGCGACAAACTCTTTGTCCTCGGTGTTATGGAGGAATACCCAACGATTATTCGAAATAACCAACAAAGACATGCTCATCCGACTTTGGTTGTAAAGATCTTACTTATGCATAGCATACCAAAATTTAAGAAAGGACATCTTGAGTTTTATCCCAAACCATAACTTACATGGTGTCATTTCAACGGATCAAGATGGAGCTCTTTTCAGTGTAAAAGCGATAGTATCTAAAGCTTTAATCTTTTAAAATATAATGGAAGTTTTATAAATAACACCTTTGATCCAACCATGTCAAACAATTTTTCATTAAAAATCTCAAACACTCCATATTCATATGGTGTTTCGGGAGATGTAAATCTAGGTGTTTTGCTAAACTTGCAACTCAAAAAAATCCCTTTATGATAAAATCATAAATTATTTATTTTCTTGTTACAATGATTTTCCACTTCATCTCGAAAGTCTTTGAACGTATTCAAATATTTCATACTTCTTTCTCATTAAGTGAATATTCAGTCAAATTTCTAGAGAAAGCATATGAAGTTGAAATCTATCGCTTATGACTACACATAATGTACTACGTACATCGATATGTATAAATTCCAATAATTAAGTCGATCTTTCTTCTTTGGACTTTAAACGAAGTTTTAATTATCCCGAGGAAAGTCTCACAAGCGTCATTTGATCAAATCAAATACTCCAAATATCCATGAAATGGAGTTTCTTCATGTTCTCTTTCCAATATAATTTAAACGGCGATGTCACTTCGTAAGTGATATTTCAATCATTTGTCTTGCGGTATTTTAGCATTAGGTTTTATGGATGTGATTTCTCCAACTAGATTTGTAAATCATCCATATTATATGGAATACGATAATTATTTGAAAATCTTTGTTCTCGTAATACCTGATTTAAATAACTATTATTAAAACAAATCTTGAAGGCAAGCTTTGATGTCAATGAGAAATACAAACAACGGTTTGTTTGTTTTTAGTGAACATCATCACATATTCTCTTGCTAGTTACTTATGCCATTGTGGTTCATGAATTGCATTGTTCTATATGAAATTTCATACCAACCAATTCGGTATTTAATACCCAAGAACCACATTGTTTAACAAGCAAAGAATACAACCATAGCATGTATATCATCTATATACTTAAACTGGGTATTTCCAATCTTTTCTTTTCTGCCAAATATATTTTATAGATTCTCTTTCAGCATTTCCTTTCCTTTTAAAAGAATCTATCAACATCAAAAGTGGCGCCATATACATGACACATAGTCCAAAACGTGTATATTTAAATACTAATACCTTTGGACTTGAACTTTGAAGTAGATCACCATCATCAAATGAATGGCGTTCTTTCAAACTCCATTCTTTAGTAATCTTTTAGTGTAGTAAACACTTTACATACATCCTCTATTCATCCTTATCATGACGACTTTCATGATCAAGCTAATGTAGTTTATAAAGGTGAATCGTGAGTATAATATTACTTTCATAAACCCTTTTGGATGATTAGGATGTCTAGCATCTCCAACCTTCGCAAATTCTCATCCAATATGAGAACATACATTATACTCTATCATATTGCAACCAAAACACAGTTTCAGATATCATTATATCTGCCACACATGATGGTTTCTGAAACAATTCTTTCAGCTCCTAGATAACCTTGATATTTAAAAACAATCAAGAATCATGGAGGCAAACATGATACTTAAGGTACTAACACTGGAATTGTTACTCTCGATTTAATACTAATTATCGAATTTCACAGAGTAAACAGAGTTTGCTGAAAGTTTGCAATAGGACTTTAAACTTTAGATTGACACTCAACACAACACGATACCAGTTTGTAAAGTAAATATCCAGAACTCTATAGTTCTATTATCTCAATTACAACTAAGCATAAGGTGGTGAACGAATACCAATGACTACAACAAATTATGCAAATTCACTTTGATTTTATTTATGATAAATTGAGTTCTACTAATCCAAATTAGAAATGAACTCCCACTCAAAAACGACATCCCTCGTGTCTTTTTGGTGATTACATGAACCAAATCCACTACACCAAGTCCGATCATCACGTGAGTCGTTGTAGCTTCAAAGGCGAGCATCCATATGGTCATCATATCAAAACATATGACTCATGCTTAACCTTTCTGACGAGGTTTAATCTCGTCAATGCCCATTGTTATGAGCTTGGGTTTTGGAGAAGATGGGGGTGCTGGAGATCGCGAAACGGTTAACAGACAAGCAACCAGGGACACGAGATTTACCCAGGTTCAGGCCCCTGGAGGGAAAACCCTACTCCTGCTTGTATGCTCTTGATTACGGTGGAACCGAAAGTTACAGGGGTGCACAGATGCAATCTGGCATGGAGGTGTGTATGCCGTGAGGTGAGAGAGATATTCTCCTCGTCGTGCCCTTCTAGCCTTTATATAGAGGTAGGCAGGTCCCGAGCACAGATCAAGTCAGTTACAGGTTTAGGGTTTGCCCCTTTGAATATTCTATCTGTTCTAGTCTTGCTCTCCAAGGATCCGAAGACGTCATGGGCTTGGGCCACCCGAAAATCTTCATGGGCTACATATATTCTCATGGGCCTTCCTTGCGATGGACTAGGTATGCTAATGTCGTGTACCCGTAGGGTATAACCATGTCAGTAGCCCTCGAGTGTTCAGTCGAATCGCAGATTCAGCTGAGAACTCTTCAATATTTCGGGTGCAGGTGTTTTTGTTCAGAAAAGAATGTTTTAGTATGTAGGGATTGTTGATGCGTGTGCCTGACTCTCCTGACGGATCAGGGTCAGTTAGCTGTCTTAGGACAAAACAACATGATCTTCTTCAGATTCGAGTCCCTAGACTCGAACCCGGAACAGATGCTGGCGTAATTCGACTCAGGCCGTTTAGGTCTTATAGGAATCAAATCCCAATAGATTTCAAATGATGTACCCAACGCGTCCGTCGGGATTTTCATCGCGCCTGTTGGCACGAATTTTTACTAGCAGAGCACGATCGGTTGCGTTACCAGGCCATCAGATGGTATCTGTAGGTCTTATCTTTGCGTCGTAGACACAGCATCCGAAATTTTATCACCACGGAGGTGTTTTGGGTGGCCAAGGAGGATGTTACTCACTTAGCGTTTGTTGGGGCAAAGTTGCCAAAAGTTTTTGCATTCTGATCCGAAGGATCGCAGTCGAAAAATTCATAGGGTGCGCGACCAGCGCTCCCTATGGGAGTAGCCCCCGAGTGTCTGTTCGAGTCGTAGACTCGAGAAGGGACTTTAATTCAGCCGTTTGTTGGCTTCAGGACCGTAGGACACAATTTTTTCGAATGCCTGAATCAAGCCTCCCTATGGGAGTAGCCCCCGAGTCCGTAGTGGAGTCGTAGACTCGACGTAGGACTCGAAGAATAGATTGTTGGCATAGTATCTTATTCATGCTTCGGGTGCACGGACAGCGCTCCTGATAGGAGTAGCCCTCGAGTAGTTGCTCGAATCGTAGATTCGAGTAAGTACTTTAGCTGTTTAGCCGAAGTTTTGTAACTGTTGCTAGTGTGGCTTTGATGATGTCAGTGCTAATGATCGGTGACCTCAATCGTCTGCGGCGCTAGACGTGACGTGACTGGACAAACGTGGGTCCCACTTTCTGACTTGGAGTTGACTGTTCATGCGCGACGTGGCGAGAATTACGGCGTCTCCTTGGTTTATGTGTGTAGTGGACGGCATGCGAGCGATGGTTCGCTGTTGTGCTGACACGTGGATGGTTGGATTTGATACTGGCGTAGGGCTTCCAGATGAACGATCCCTGTTCATCGTCTTCGTCCTTATAACTGTGGGGAAAAATTGTGGTTTGTTTTCACCATAGCCACTTGCTTTCTACTGCTTCCATTTTCTTGAGATTTTCTCGCCGCGCGCTGGAAGTTCTCCGATCATTCCCTTCCTATTTCCTACGCTCGCACCGCCGCCGCCATCACGCCGCGATGGGGAAACCGAAGAAGGCCTCCACCATAGTGGGCACCAGTGCTGCTGCCGGCGGCAAGAAGAGCAGCGCCGCCGCTCGTGTCACCGAAGGTGGGTGGCGGCATACGGAGATGCGCGAGGGAGACCTGCGCAAGCTTCGTGAGCGGGTTTTAATCCCGCAGGACAAGGAGGTCGTCAAGATCCCCGATGACGAGGTAATTCCCCATCCACCCACAGGGTTTCGGGTCATGTTTGTTGCCTTTGTTCTTCGAGGCCTCTTGCTCCCAGTCCATGATTTTCTCCATGGACTGTTGTTCTTCTATGGCATACAACTCCACCATCTTTTGCCCAATTCTCTTCTCCACATCGCCTACTTCATCACTTTTTGCGAGTGCAGGCTCGATATCGAGCCACACTTTGGCCTTTTCCGGAAAATCTATTCCGTGAAGAGGCAATCCGTCTCCGACGGAGTTTATCCAATCGGCAACTGCGTTATTTCTCTTTGATCTACTGTTCTTTTCTTCTCCTTCGCCATGTCTGAGTCCGTCCAATACTGGCGGAGGAAGTGGTTTTATATCCGCGACTCCACAGTGGGCGAGCAAAGTTTCGGCCTTGCCCCTTTTTACTCCACCAGGAGATCTTGAAGAAGAGATCCTGGAAGAATCATATCCTGGAGGGCGAGGTGGAGGCTCTCCAGGTGGTTACGGAGGAAGAGGTAAACAGTGTGGACATCATCCGCACCTTCCTCAAACGTCGGGTGTAGCCGCTCCAAGCGAGGGCGCATCCGATGTTCCTTTATTCTGGCCGCCACGACCCGACGAGAGTTTCGGCTGAGGAGCTCTCTAGGGGGGACCTCAACAGAGTTCTTTGGCCCCTGCTGAAGTACAAATCCGACGAGGACCCGAGCTTTTTTGTGATACTTTGTTTCTTCTCGTAGCCTTTTGTGCATGGTGCGAACCTGCTGGTGAAGCAGCCCCTGGCGCTAGAGGCCCGCCCGCGGCAGCTTGAAGGTACATGCTTGACTAATCCTCTAATTTTTCGTTTGCTTGCTAGCTTGTTGAGCTTATGTACGTACTTGTTGCTTTTGCAGATGAGAATAACACTGCCCTCCGCGAGCTTGATGCTATCGAAAAGATCCTTGGGCGAGCGGAGAAGAAAGCCGAGGATGCCGTTGGGGCGAAGGAGCGCCTCGAGCAGGAGCTGGCTGACGCAACTGCGGCTAAGGAGCGCCTACAGCAGGAAGCTATGGATCGCGAGGAGCAACTCGCCACTGCTGCGGCTTCGCGCGAGAAGGACGTAGCCGAGAAGCTGATGGCTGCTGCCAAGGCTATTTCGGGTGAGTGATTTTGCATGTCTTGTCTATTTCAGCTGCTTTGTCTCCCTTTCCCTTATTCGATTCCTTTGCTGCCTTTTGCTCCAGATGCCACAGGCATTGAGTTCATTCGCAGTGCCCTAGAGCATGGTAGTGCTTTGGATCATGCTACTGCGGCAGTCAATGACCGCTGCAGTACTGCGGTTGACTCCCTTTCCAAGTCCAAGGAGGTCTTCGGGCGCTTCTACAAGGAGCTCGTTCCCAAGGGCGCTTCCCTTGAGGATGTCGATTCCTTGGCGGATGCGTTGTCCGCGGATGCACCTGCGGCCTACAAGCACAAGCAAGAGGGGATTGGCGCTTCCATGGGCCTGGCCATGGCCATGGCGTCCGGGGCGGAGCTGGATATTCACCAGGTCACCTCCCAGATGCCAACGGCTCCATGCGGTTCCGAGGTAGCCTCCGCTCTCTTTGCTGCTCATTGTAAGCGCTATGGGCCGAAGCTTATTGACCTTCTGGCGGAGTATGCGGCGAAGAAGCAGGAGGAGGTCAAGGGCAGGCACTCTGGCTCCGAGGCCACTCAGGATGCAGCTGCTTAGGCTTTGTATTTCTAGTTGTAGGGTAGTTGTCTTCTACTTTTGTTGTAATGTTTTGACGAACAACTTCTTGTGCCACGCAGTGGCTTTTTGTTGTATATAATGATCCTTCGAGCTGTTTGACCAATCGTGTGTTGTTTATATCCTTTCTGTTTTCCTTTAGGGACCTTCGGGTGGGGACCCTGTCGATACTTCATCTGCTCCACAGTTGCGACCATCCTTGGATGATGCGTCGCAGCTTGTTTTTCTTCGTGACCACGTCCACGGTCTTGAGAAGGAGTTACTTTCCATCTGAGGCCATGCAGACGTTTGGAAGTCGAAGGAAGAGCGAGGTATCGCCAGAGAGGAATACCTAATGGGGGAGCTGCGGCAGTTGGCCGAGCAGTTGCAGTGTAAGTTTTTTTGAGCTACTGCTCATTTTTGGATGCGTCTGGTTTGCGGGTCGTCTTACTTTGTGGTTGCTGCAGGTGCCAACCTTGTTCCAAGGGAGGAGAAGGAGCGTGTTGTAATTCGGATCAACTGCTTGACCCAACAAGATATGGAAGCTGGTGGCTTTTTCTAGATGGATCATGACCGTGCCACGGTCCTTGCGACTGTGCAGGATCGTGCTCACCAGGTATCATGAGTGCTGCGGCAGGTGAAGACTTCCCTGGCATCGATTCTGCACGTCATGTTTCCCCTTGATGAAGCGTCGTCGAGTCTCTGGGGCTTGCTGGCAAACTTTCGATATGTGCGTCACGTCAGGGAGTTGGTGCGGCACCAGTTGGTTGCAGGAGTGAAGGCCGTCCTTTCCCTCGTGCGGCTGCATCGCCCTGATGTGAATATTGCGACTATGGCAGCTGGGCCGCCCTTTCCCTCGACCAGATGGTGGCCTATGGGACATGCGCCCGCACTATGCGGCTGTTAGGCAGTATGCCGAAGAAGTTGTACATCTCTTTGAGCATCGTGCGCAAGTGATCCTTCAGAATAGGTAGTTCCTGTAAAAAAAGATAGATGTAAAACTTGTATGTATTTCGACTGGGCGGGTTGTGCCCTTTGTTGTAAAGGTTCATTGTGTTAGCACGTGGTGCTTGGTTGTATGCATGCCCTTTTCGTTAGCCTGACATGATCAGCTACTCAGGTGTACATGCATTATCCTCAGTCGACGAGGTCGTGAGGTGAGGGGGAGCCCCCGAGTGTGTTGTAGCATAAAGGAATGCGAGAAAACATAAATTTTTGGGCGAGACACTTAGCTTTATTCATATCGTAATGAGGAGGTACATTGTTCGGCTGAGTAGCCTTGGCTGAATAGCCTTATTGAAAGTAAAGGGGGATAGCTAGGGGTAGAAGCGTCGCAATTGTGCAACGTTCCATGGGTTGGAGTATGCGACTCCAGACTCCACGTGCTTGAGGAGGTAGGCTGCGGTGACCCAGCATACCACTGCATGATGTAGTACACTATAGTCATTGACATAACAGCAATGAAACACCGTTCACTAGTATTACATCCCTCGGAGTGGTACAACAGAAACACAGCAGGTCCAAGACATGACTATAGGTTACAACTCAACTCTTCACACAAGATCCAGAGAATGCTCTAGGTTAAAGAGAGAGAAAGAAACTCCTTACAAGAAGAATCAAAGGTTAACAACTCCAAATCCATCATACTAATAAGATTAGTATCTAAACTATTGGGGCTTGCATTGCTGTTATTGTAATATGCTGCAGAAATGGGTTCTATGGCTAGAGATTGTATTCCTATCTAATCAATAACTTTGTCTTCTTTTGAGTTGATGTATATGTTGACTTCCTTGACTTCATTGAAGAACTTTGGCTTTTGATGGTGATTCCTGGAGCATAACTTGATGTAGACATTGTCTGTACTGGCTTTAGAACCTAGCAAGGGTTAAGAAGATACTTTGAGTACGAGCGTACTCAGCAAGTTCACTAGAAAAGGAGTGTTTGATGCACTATATCTACAGCCATAGACCATAGGTCATAGGCAATGCAGGTTTTTGTAAACATTTCTTCAAAGGTTGCTTCTATTCTGAAAAGCTATGTCCGTCAGCCTTCATGGGTTTACCAGAACTTTCATGGAGTTCCTTTCCCGCCGCGTTCGCCGCTCCTTCCCGGAACAGGGAGTAACAAGTTACAGTTCTTACACTCTGCAGAGGTGCGTTACTTTACCCATGAGAGATCAAATCCTTGTTGCACAACCGGGCGATCTTTCTCGTCCACACTTCCTATGGTGTGGGGCCAAGTAGATGATCCAAGCCAATCACTGCCCCCTTCGCGACCTTGCATGTCTCCTTGGTGTACACCATGCCCACATATTGAATTACGGTGATGGTTTGTACAAACCGTTAGATGCCAGAACTATCGTGGGACGTTGAGGGTTCCCACCCATATGCTGCATATCCTCTACGAATTACCAATTAATATGCACGCTACGAGTGATAACAGCCACGACCTGCACATCCGGCTACATGCGAGAGGAAGAAGATACAACTGACTTCTCTGTCCCATTCCAAATCTCATGGTTAACGCGTGATATACGTCGCAAGAATCACTGGCGACATGGGTTGTTAAGTCCTAGATAATATGTTCCTTTACCACCGGAACTTTCATAGTAGGTTATTACCTCATGGTAAATAACCTATAATCATATTATTATGAAAATAGTATTTTCTGACCTTTTTCAAATGCAGGTGATGACAACACTGGATTTGCAAAATACTTTACAGAAAATAATCAAAGGACATGAGCAAGTGTGAACTTGCCTTTTGTGATTGCAAGATTATGCACTCACGGTCTTCAAGACGACATAAGATCCAATATTTGGAATCTGCATCATTGGTCATGTAAGTACTAATGTTTAAAGAGGCAATATGCTGTTGTGCATAAGTAATGTTATGCATTTTGTAAAACCCCCAAGTGAATCTCTAATACTGTAAGTGAAGTGAACTTAGGTGATTCCTTTAAGAGTTGGTTCATCTTCAAATTTTTACTTCACATGAAGTGCATCTATAGGGTTTTTAAGTTTTGATATTCAAGATATAAAAGTAGAGTGCAATAGTAATTTAAGATTTAGATTAGTTGCTATTAGGTGATTCGGATGGAAGTCTATCTATTGAATTATTAAGGTTTGAAAGAACTATCCTAGAGTTGTTGCTGGAAGTGGCAAAAAGAATAACATTTGAAGAAAAAAGTTCCTTTCTAAGGTTTAAACAATCATCATTGTTAATAGAACATGATCAATGTCTTTTGGTGTTTGATTTATTAGTTTGGACTTGAGATGCTTTATGTCTTAAGTTAAATAGACCAAAGTTAACTATAAAAACATAAGTGATTTATTAGACCTGATGTTTATAAGCTTTGAGACTAAAGTTAACTTTAAAAGGTTAAGTAAACTTAAGATGTAATATATTTTAATTATTCCCAAATTTTAGATTTATGATAGATATAACTAAGGTGTGGAATTATTCACTTTATATTTAAGTGAATGATTTAGATTAAATTTGTTTTGCTTATTAAGAAAATAATATATATTTATTTAATGAAAGCATAATTAGGTGATCTTCGTAATTTGTTAGGATTTAAATTTATGTTAATAGTGGTTAAGATATAATGATTATTTACCATATTATATAAATGGGTGATACCCAATGTTTATTTAAAAGGATTCTTAATAAGATTTTTAAAAGAATATTTTAAAGTTAAAGGTTATACTTAAATTTGATTATGAATTTAAGTTATGGGTTTGGAATTTAGTACAAATACACTAATTGCTCAAGGTTTTATAAGAATTGTGATTATTTCTTACTTAAAAATTATTTTTAAAGAATTCACAAAATAGGTATTAGATAAGTATTTTTTAAAAAAAATATTAAAGACTTTTCTAATAATATATTTAATATTTTTCTAGTGTAATATATTTATTCAAGATCTTAAAAATGATTTTCATTTGTTTTTAAGTATTATTTTTATGTTTATAAAATTCCATCAAGGATTAAATGTCTTTGAATATTTCCTTCATATTTGATTTATAAAGAATTAGGCTAGTATTTTTATAAAATAGTATATTTATTTTTATACACAAAAATGATTTTTATTTATTTTTAGGATTTTTTCTTATTTTATGAAATTTCACTTAAGCTTTAGTGACGTTAATATTAATTTGCATTTTATTTAACTTGAATAAGTAAGATTTTATTTTTCTTAGGTGGATATTATTTTTGTGATGATTTTTATCTATCATATGTATTTTTAGGATTTGATTTAACTTCATATGTATTGGAATTATTTTATAGAGTTTATTTAATGGAAAAATAATTTAATAGTGGCAAGTAGTTGGGCTATGGCCCAATTAGGTGTAAATAGATCTGGTCCAATGGGCTGAGTTGGGCTTGGCCCAACAGGCCGGCCCAGTTCGACTTGGGGTTAACACATCCCACCCCAGGGCCCTCTCTTCCTCCTCGTACCCGAGTACACCCCGCACGCCCACGGCCTCCTGGGCACCGTCGTGCCGTCGTTTGGCTCCGACTGCTCTTGCCCTCTCCGGCGCCGGTAAGATGGGGCTTTGGTCCATCGTGCCATGATCTACAACCTCCCCTTGTTCGATTTGTTCCTCCCTGCCTCTCGTGCACACTCGGTTGAAAACCCTAGCTCTGCCTTGGTACTGCGGCGGTCGATTTTGGCGATGTTGTTGCTGGGCCGTGATTTTCTCCGCGTGCCACTACCGTTGGTGAGACGGCTCGGCGCGGTGCAGGCGCTTCAGTGCCCACTGTGCCGCCGTGCCACTACCCTCGCCACCGACCTCTCTGCTTCCCCGTCAGCGATCTTAGACTCGTCCCAGGTAGGTACCCCTCAACCTTTCAAACTCCTCTCTCTTTCTCTTACTATTCTACACAAGTTAAGTTCCCCTTCTTATTTTTGGTGATCAAGGATGCTTAGTGATTTGCTCATGGATCTTTTTTGAGCATGTGAACTTTAGCTAAGTATAATGGTGGTGATGTCAGTGGTATATGTGCCTTAATCTTATTTAGTCCAATGAGCTCTTACTATGTTTTGATGAATTGATGCTTGTATAATGAAGTACTGAATTTTTATAACTGTCAAACATGACAATAAATGCTTTTATTCTTGTGTGATGTTGGTACTGTGAAATTATTTGCAAGTGTTTCCTAAATCTGTACCCCTGATGTTGGCCATGCCAAGTTAAATACCAGGCTATGTTATTTAAATAAGTGTTATGGTGGTATGTTAATTATTGGTACTGTTGTTTATCTGAATTCTTGGTTCAGTGCATTGTTGAGCTGAAGCTATGCTTCATGGTTTGCTGGAATAGATGATAGCATATGATCTCTCCTGGTGGTTTACTTAAGCATTCATATGATTGAGCCTATGTTTATAAAGAAAATTTATAATGAAATGATCCCATGATCATTAATTTGGGAAGAAGGATATAGTTAGAGTGACCCCTCCTAGAATTTATTCTAGTGTCAGGTTAGTTGTGTTGGTTGCTTATGTTATTGAGATTGCTGGAGGTTTTAGCTAGTAGCTTTGGTTGCCTTTGATATCCACCAAGGTGGAATCCTCCTGGATGTGTTCATTCCTCTATCCAGAATTGTTTGCTCCTGTTATCTGGCTGTGCTATGATTATATATGAGGTATAATTGGTGATTTGAATATATGGTTCAATGATGGCTTGAATTCTTTCCTAGAAACCCCTTCTATGATAATGATTTATTCTCTGTCAAATCTGACAGTGGGATAATATACAACTTTGATTCCTAAAGATTCTATTAGGAAGATGATAAGATTGTTTGGTTAGTAAGTGTAACTGATTGGCCAATAGGAATACACTACATATATGACAATAATCATTTTAAATGATTCCTAATTCGTTTTAGGAAAATGATTAGTGGATTGAAGAAATTGGACTTGAGTTTGTGCTCAGGACATTCTAGAGCTGCTAGGTATAGAGGTGCTACCCTCTGGGAATGTGCCCTGTAGCCTAGCAGTTGTGGTATATGTTAGTCTAGTAAAAACTAGGTAATAGGCTAATGATGTTGGTCTGAAGCCAATTAACTCAGGGTTGATTAGTGTGGAGAAAATTCTTGACCCAGACAATGATGCAAAGGCTGAGGCACAAGATTTAAATAAGAACAGATTTTTGTTCTTGATTTATGGAATTGGCATGTGATACAAATGCTGAGGATTTAATTTGGAACAACATAGACAAATACTACTGATTTCTAGAAGTTCTATGATGAGACAAGCATAACATTTCTATGCCTATCTGATAACAATTTCAATTCTCCCAAAAAAAATCTAATGGAACTGGTCAGAACAGATGATACTGGTGATATGAGTGTGGGGTGATAACCTGTTGTTGAGCTTGATGAGATTGTGGATAAGTTGTAGCTGCTCTTGATCTACTGCTGTTGGATCTTGTGGTGGCTTCCTGTTGCTGTGTAAGAATTGTGATTGTTTGGGTGGATCTTGCTCCTCCTTGCTTGGCTTGTTGCTGATCTAGTTCAGTTCTTGATGACACCTCCTCCTCCTAGTACTATTAGTTGGTTCTGACTTAATCTGCTCTTATGGATGGCTGGTATAAGCAACCAGAGTAGATTATTTGTGTGGAAAGATCAGTAGTATTCAATGGTGTTCTTGGAGTGGTTCTGAAATGGTTTCTTGGCTATATGGAGAGTGTGTGTGTTTTGCCTGGCAGCTTAGCTGCTACAGCAGCACTCCCTCTTATCTAGCTCTGGTGAGTTGTTCTTGTGCCGACAGCACAACATATGCATGTTGGGTGTAAGTTGCTTGCAAGTGGGACCCTTCCTTTGTGGATCAGTTCAACTGAGAAGATCTTTTCTGGCTGGTTATCACTGTGTTCCTTCTTACTTTTACTAGATTGGTGAAATTTTCCCCTTAGCCAATGAGGTTGTACCGAGGCACTAAATTGTAGATAAGAACAGATTTTACAATGGCCCCTTTTAATTTAATATTACTCAATGATGAGTCAAAGCAATGCATTACATTGCTAAAACCTGAGAGTACCATAACCCCCATAACCCCCTGTGTTTTTTATTTCTTTTGCTTGTTGCTTTCTTGCAGGGATCAAGACAAAGGAGGATAAGAAGAGATGAAGAAAACATGATACAAAAGTAGATAGGGAAATAATTTAGGTTTTATTGAGATCGTGTATTGTAATTATTTTACTGTTTGAATAATGTACTATTGCATTGTATTCAATAAAGCTTACTTGTTTTCTTTTTTTTATAATTCCTTTGCAAAGACTATGTAATATTTCTATCTGCTTATAATAAAGAATCCTTTTAGTCACTTCATTTGTGTAATTCATTTCTATAATTATTTGTTTTATAGTAATTTACTTTTATTCTTTTATTGTAACAACAATAAAACATTGTATTCCATAATAATGTGTTCCATTATTCTTGGAACTAATTAAATATTTATTTCTTACTTATAAATAATAATTCCATTCTTATTTATTATTATAATTCATTTCATTCAATTTTGTTTATTAATTGAGTTTTGTAATTGTTGTATCTTTTCATAAATAGGAGTTCACCTCTTATTTCTTATTACAATTTAATTTCCAATTATTATTCCATTTCAAATTCTTTTAATATTCAAATCTTTCAATTTAAAATTCAAATTTTGAATAATATTCCCGTGAAACACAAAAGCACAATAGAGGTCATGTCGAAATCCATCGCACCCGTCATGATGTTTCCATCAGAACAAGAGAGATCTCGATCCCTCTATAGCTTCTTTAACTTTGCGCGAAAATTCCCCGGATTTTCTTATGCATGAATGCAATGCACAAACATGTGTCCTGTCTATTTCGGGGTGCTAATCCTGGGATGTTACATAGGCGCCACCTGGGATGACTTCGGTTACGACTTATGGTCCTTCCCAGGGTTACTCGAGCTTTTTCGGCCGTTCTTTCTTGAGTCGTAAGACGAGGTCTCCTTCGACGAAGGATCTTAGGCACAGCCGACAGTTGTGATAGTTGCGGAGGCCCTGCTGGTAGACCGCCAAGCGAGCCGCGGCGATGTCACGTGCCCCGTCGAGTGTGTCTACGGTGTCTTCGAGTGCGGCCATCGATTGGGCTTCGTTGTAGGCGACGACCCGTGGGGCCTTATGGCGTACTTCCACAGGAAACACGGCTTCGGCTCCGTGCACCATGAAGAAAGGCGTGTAGCCAGTTGAGCTGTTTGGCGTTGTGCGCAAGCTCCAGAGGACGGAGGGTAGCTCTTCTGCCCATGCTCCCGCAAGCCGGTCGAGTGGGCTCAGTAGGCGCTTCTTGATGCCGCCGCCTACGAGGCCGTTGGCCTTTTCGACCTGCCCATTGGTTTGCGGGTGTGCCACGGAGGCATATGATATGTTGATCCTGAGGCCTTCGTAGAAGTCCAGGAATTATTTGGAGATGAAGTTCGACACGTTGTCCGTGATGATGCTGTGTGGCACGCCGAACTTGTAGACTATGGATTCGAAAAACTTCACGGCCATTTTACCCTTTTGGTTGGTGAAGGGAATGACTTCGATCCACTTGGTGAACTTGTCGACTGCGACCAAGAGGTAGATGTGGCCTCCTTTCGAGGACTTGGGAAGTTTGCCGATCATGTCGAGGCCCCATTGTGTGAAGGGCCAGGCCAAGAGTATGGGCCTGAGCTCCGATCCTGGTGCGTGTGGTTTGTCTACGAACCTCTGGCACCCGTTGCACCTTCAGACGACGTCCTTGGCATCGTTCATGGCCTTTGTCCAATAGAACCCAGCTCGTAGAGCTTTGGCAACAAGGGCGCGGCTGCCCGCGTGATGGCCGCAGATGCCCTCATGGATGTCTTGGAGGATGGTTTTGCCGTCACCGATGGTGACGCACCTTTGGAGTACACCCAAAATGTTGCGCTTGTACAACTCGCCATTGATGATGGTGAAGGCCTTGGACCAGCGAGATACGCGCCGGGCATCTGTCGGGTCATCAGGCAGTTCCCTGTTTATCAGGTACCAAAGGTACGGCTGCGTCCATGTTTCCTCGATTGCCATGACTTGCATCAGGTTGACCTCTGCGACCTCTGTGTCGAGCTTTTCGGGTCCTTCCTTTCCTTCGGGGAGCGCAGCCCCTGAGTGGTCTGCCTCTTAGGGTGATCCCTTGGGGAATTTCCTTTTGATGGATGACACGCAGATTTGTTCAAGGAACACACCTGGTGGCACCCATGCGCAGGTGGATCCGATATTGGCGAGTCTATCGGCTTCTTCGTTGCTTTCTCTTCCAACGTGCCGAAGCTCGCAGCCGTCAAAGTCTCCTTCGAGTGAGTTGTAGAGCGCGCGGTACGCGATCATGTTGGCGGCGTGTGCGTCGCACTCATTCATCGTCTGCTGGACGACGAGGTTCGAGTCACTGTAGATGACAAGGCGCGTTGCGCCGCAGATCTTGGCCATCCTCATGCCGTGGATGAGGGCCTCGTATTCGGCTTTGTTTTTGGAAGCTCGAAATTTCATCCGAAGGACGTACTTCATCTTGTCGCCCTGCGGGGATGTCAGTATGACCCCGGCTCCTACTCCAGCCTCGCTCTTGGAGCCATCGAAGTGCATCGTCCATGACTCTGTCATATCCTGGGTGTCTGGTAGCTGTAGCTCCATCCAGTGGACGAGGAAGTCTGGTACGACCTGAGACTTGATCACATGGCGCTTCTCATAGACACTATCTAGAGGGGATAGCTCGATGCCCCACAGGGCCACGCGTCCTATGGCTTCCGGGTTGTTCAGGATGTTGTTCAGAGGTGCTTCATTGACGACCATCACCTGATGCTCCTAGAAGTAGTGGCTTAGCCGACGAGCCGTCATGAACACGCCGTAGGCGAGTTTCTAGTAGTGAGGGTATCTCTTTTTTGTTGGCGTCAATACCTCGCTGAGGTAGTAGATTGGGCGTTGGACCCCGTCGGTCTTGCCATCTTCGGGTCGTTCAACCACGAGAACAGTGCTTACCACCTGATGTGTGGCTGCTATGTATAGCAGGAGAGGATCACGCTCCTTTGGTGTGACCAGGACGGGCGAGGTGGAGAGCAGCTGCTTCAGATCTTTGAATGCGTCGTCCGCTTCAGGTGTCCATTCGATTTTGTCTGCTTTGCGTAGTAGCTGATAGAAAGGCAGGGCCTTTTCACCCATGCGGCTGATGAATCTGATCAGCGCTGCGATGCGTCCAGCGAGCTGCTAGACACCTTTGAGGTTCTTCGGTTTCTCCATGGCCATTATGGCCCAGATTTTCTTCGGGTTCGCCTCAATTCCTTGCTGGGAGATGAAGTAGCCAAGCAGATGGCCAGATGGGACGCCGAAGGCGCACTTTTCTGGGTTCAGCTTGATCTTGTAGTGATCAAGGTTGTCGAACGTCTCGCGGAGATTGTCAATCAGTGTCTTGGCCTTCCTTGTTTTGATTACTATGTCGTCGATATAGACCTGTATGTTGTGGACGATCTAGCTCTTCAGGCATGCCTGCATGCACCGCTGGTACGTGGCATCTGCGTTCTTCAGCCCGAAGGGCATTGTGTTGTAGCAGAACACTCCGAACGGCGTGATGAACGTCGTTTTCTCCTGGTCTTCGACCTTTAGTCGAATCTGATTGTAGCCTGAGTAGGCGTCGAGGAAGGAGAGTTTCTCGCATCCTGCCGTCAAATCGATGATCTGATCAATCTGAGGGAGAGGGAAGTGATCCTTCGGGCAGTGCTTGTTCAGCGATGTGAAGTCCACGCACATCCGCAGGATGTCCGTGTCCTTTTTAGCGACCATCACGGTGTTGGCCAGCCATTCGCTTTCCTTGATCTCCCTGATGAAATCAGCGTCGAGCAGTCAGTTGACTTCGACTCTGATGGCTTCGTCCCGTGGCTCGGACAATCGTCGGATGGACTGTTTGATGGGCTTGGCATCTGGGAACACATTGAGTGCGTGCTCGGCGAATTCCCCGGGAACTCCTGGCATGTCCGCAGGACACCAGGCGAAGATTTCCCAGCGCTCAGGGAGGAATTCGACGAGCGCGCTTTCCTATGCGGGGCTGAGGTCGTTTATGATCAGCGCCGTCTTGGAGGCGTCCGTCCGGTGGACCTGCACCTTTTTCGTGTTGACTGTTGAGTCGAACGACATGTCGGATGCGTTTTTCCTTGAGACTGGGGGTGCCCCATTGTCTGTCACCTCTAGAAGCCTTGTGAGCTCCTCCTGCATGCTGAATGACTGGGAAATTCTGTTGAAGTCCCTGTCGCAATGATCGGACCGGGTGAAGCTCCCGTGGACCGTGATGATGCCCCTAGGTCCTGGCATCTTGAGTAGCAGGTACGCATAGTGCGGTACTGCCAGGAACCGTGCGAATGCCACGCGCCCGAGGATGGCGTGGTATTGTGATGGCTAATCCACCAATTCGAACTCGAGTCGCTCGCACCGAAAGTTGTCGGGCTTGCCGAAGATGACGTCGAGCCATATCTTTCCTAGGGGAAATATGCCCTTCCCTGGGAGGATGCCGTGGAACGTTGTGTCGGATTGTTCCAGGCTGCACAGCGGGATCCGCATTGCTGCTAAGGTGCTGGCGAATATCAGATTGATGCCACTGTCGCCGTCCATGAAGACGCGGCTCATCTTGAATCCTCCGATATGCACCTCGAGCACCAGGGCAGCATGACCTAGGCGAGGGATCTGGCGGGGGTGATCCGAACGGCTGAATGTGATGCAGGACTCCGAACCACTGAGGTACTCAGGGATGGCGGGTGGAGCGGTCACAGCCAAACTGACTTGGCGGGTGATCTTCTTTTGCACCCTGTTTGTTGGGCGCCCCTTTTGGATCATCAGTGACCCTTTCGGCGCGGGGTACCCGTTTACGCCGTTGTTCTATATGGCTGCGACCGGGTGATTCGAAGTTCCCACGGGTGGTGACGGAGGAGCTCCGTGGGCGATGTCGCCTGGTGCGGGCGCGTGTCCAAACCCATTGTTCGGGACCTACTGTCTCATCTGGGACAGGCTCTCGCTGAGTTTCTAGAACTCGCGGCAGTCCTTGAGCATATGGTTGGCCTTCTTTTTTCCATCCTGCTTGTCGATGTAGAAGTGAATGGTGCATGGGCCCGACAATTTGTCGTATGCCAAGGGCTCGTTGTCACGGCCGCGGTGTTGCTGAAGTGTTTCGCGGCATAGTAAATCAAAATTTTCTACGGATGCGAACAGAGGGAAAGCCAAGATCTAATCTAGGAGATGCAATCAACGAGAGAGATTGGATTAGATCTTCATACCCTTGAAGATTCGCACAGCGGAACGTTCGTCGGAACGTGGGTGATGTAGTCGTACTCGCTTCTCCTCCTCGCGATCCGATCCGATCTAGCACCACAAGTGGCGGTGCCTCCGTGAGATGCACACGTGCAGCACCTCGACGTCTCCTCCTTCCTCAGACCAGCAAGTATGGTGGAGAGATAGATTGGATCTACAACACGACGGCGTGGTGTATATGGTGGAGAATTTCTGCAGCAGGGCTTCGCCTACAAACAGTCGGGAGGGAGAGAGGAAAGCTAGCAAGGCGGCTAGGGTTTGGAGGAGAGGTGTGTGGGGTTGGTGCGCCCCCACCCCTCTTTATATAGAGGGGGGCGCAGCCCTAGCCCCTCCCCCAAGCCCAAAGGATAAGGAGTGGGGGGCATGGACTCTCCCCTCTTCTAGAAACCCTATCTCTAGTTTAAAAGATTTAAACTATCTAGGATCGGCTGGGCCCTATGGGGCCTTGTGCCCCTGGCCCAATGCAGCCAGGACACTCCCTCATAGGCCCATTCCCCCTCCCGGAAGGTGGGGCCACGTTGGTCCCCTTCCGGAAGGTTCTAGAAGCTTCCGGTACAATACCGATTAACCCGGAACAGTTCCGAACTCCAAAAACTGCATTGCCTTTATATGAATCTTATTCTCCGGACCATTCCGGAACCTCTCGTGATGTCCCGGATCCCATCTGAGACTCCGAACAAAAATTCATAAACCAATTATCCAATCTATGCTAGCGTCGAGACACGTTAAGTGTGTGACCCTGCGGGTTCGAGAATATGCAGACATGATCTTCTATCAATAATCAACAGCGGGGTCTGGGCACCCATATTGACTCCCACACATTCATCGATGATCATATCGGATGAACCACGATGCCAGGATTCAAACAATCCCATATATATATTCCCTTCGTCTCGCGATATTTTACTTGCCCGAGATTCGATCGTCGGTACCGTCATACCTAGTTCAATCTCGTTCACAGCAAGTACTTTACTCGTTCCGTAATCCGATATCACTTTGTGATTAACTCCTTAACCACATGCTTGCAAGAGGTGTTGATATCGATTACCGAGTGGGCCCGAAGTATATCTCTCCGACTTGGGAGGGACAAATTCCATCTCGATACATACAACCCAACAAATACTTTCCGATCACCTGAGACACACCTTTATGATCACCCTCTCATAGGATGACGTTTGATGACCTCAAAGCTTTCTTCCGGTACCAGGGAGTTGCATTATCTCATGGTCTAAGGAATACAATATTTGACATAGGAAAAGCTTCGCAAATATGAACACGATGAAACAATCTAATTGCTTCGCTTAGTTTGGGTCTGTCCATCATATCATTCTCCAATGATATGATCTCACTATCAATTGACAACTCATGTCTATGGTTAGGAAACCTTAACCATCATTTGATCAATGAGCTAGTCCATAGAGGCGTACTAGGGACACGGTGTTGTTCACAAACCACACAAGTATTAATGTTTCCGCTTAATACAATTCTAGCATGGAATATAAACTTTATCATGAACAAAAATTATAATAATAACATCTTTATTATTGCCTCTAGGGAATAATTCCAACAGTCTCCCACTTGCACTAGAGTCAATAATCTAATTTACATCTGGCAACAATCTCACACCCATGGCACTGAGGTGCTGATCATGTTTTACACGTGGAAGAGGTTTAGTCAATGGATCTGCGACATTCAAATCCGTATGTACTTTGCTAATCTTCAGATCTCCATCTGCTATATAATCTCGGATTATATGAAACTTGCGGTTGATATGCTTGGTCTTTGGATGATATCTTGGTTCCTTAGCGAGTGCTATGGCGCCAGTGTTGTCACACAATATCTCCAGTGGGTCCAATGCACTTGGAACCACACCAAGCTCAGTGATGAAGTTTCTGATCCAAACTCCTTCACTTGACGCTTCTGCAGCAGCCATGTATTCCGCTTCTACTGTAGATCCCGCGATCACGCTTTGCTTGCAGCTTCTCCATCTCACAGCTCCTCCATTCAAAATATAAACGTATCCTGTCTGAGATTTAGAATCATCCTTGTCGGTGTCAAAACTAGCGTCGACGTACCTTTTACGACAAGCTGTTCATCACCCCCATAGACTAAGAACATTTCTTTAGTCCTATTTAGGTACTTTAGGATGTTATTCACGGCTGTCCAGTGTTCCACTCCTGGATCACTTTGATATCTGCTCGTCAAACTAAGAGCATTGGACACATCCGGTCTAGTACACAGCATGGCATACATGATGGAACCTATGGCCGAGGCATAAGGCACTTTGCTCATAGCTTCCCTATCATTTACCGTAGCTGGACACTGAGCCTTGCTCAATATCTTACCTGACAACATAGGTACTGAACCTTTCTTTGCCTTATCCATTCTGAACCTTTTCAGAACTTTGCCTAGGTATGTACTCTGGCTTAATGCTATCAGGCGTCTTTGTCTATCTCTATAGATTTTGATGCCCAATATATAAGCAGCTTCACCTAGGTATTTCATTGAAAAACACTTGTTCAAATAACTCTTCACATCGTTAAGCATGTTGATGTCATTTCCAATAATCAATATGTCATCCACATATAGTACCAGAAACGTCACCGAGCTCCCACTCACTTTCTTGTAGATACAAGCTTCGTAGCAATTTGGAACAAATCCAAAGCTCTTGATCACTTGATCAAAACGAAGGTTCCAACTCCGAGATGCTTGCTTCAGTCCATAAATGGAACGCTGAAGTTTGCATACTTTATTAGCATCCTTAGGATCGACAAAACCTTCGGGTTGCATCATATACAACTCTTCATCAATGTTGCCATTGAGGAACGCAGTCTTGACATCCATCTGCCATATTTCATAATCATGAAACGCAGCAATTGCTAACAAAATCCGAATGGACTTAAACATCGCTACGGGAGAGAAAGTCTCATCGTAGTCAACACCTTGAACTTGTCGAAAACCTTTTGCGACAAGCCGTGCTTTATAGACGGTAACATTACCATCCGCGTCCGTTTTCTTCTTGAAGATCCATTTGCACTCAACGGCCTTTCGGTCGCTAGGAGGGTCCACCAAAGTCCATACTTGGTTTTCGCTCATGGATCCCAATTCGGATTTCATGGCTTCCAGCCATTTCTCAGAGTCTGGGCTCATCATCGCTTCCTCATAGTTCGTAGGTTCACTGTCTTCTACTAACAAGACAGTCAAGACAGGGTTGCCGTACCACTCAGGAGGGGCACGCGACCTTGTCGACCTGCGACGTTCAGTAGCAGCATCGTTCGAAGCTTCATGATCCTTGTCATTAGCTTCCTCTATCGTTGGTGCAGGCGGCACTGGAACAATTTCAGGTGCTGCGCTACTCTCCAATTCAAGAGAAGGTTCAATAACCTCGTCTAGCTCTACTTTCCTCCCACTCACTTCTTTCGAGAGAAACTCCTTCTCAAGAAAGGAACCGTTCTTTGCGACAAACACTTTGCCTTCGGTTCTGTGATAGAAGGTATACCCAATAGTTTCCTTAGGGTATCCTATGAAGACGCATTTCTCCGCTTTGGGTTCGAGCTTGTCCGGCATCAACTTCTTGACGTAAGCTTCGCATCCCCAAACTTTAAGAAACGACAACTTAGGTTTAGCACCAAACCACAGTTCATACAGTGTCGTCTCAACGGATTTAGATGGAGCCCTATTTAAAGTGAATGCAGCGGTTTCTAATGCATAACCCCAAAATGATAATGGCAAATCAGTAAGAAACATCATTGATCGGACCATATCTAATAGGGTTCGATTCCGGCGTTCAGACACACCATTGCGCTGTGGTGTTCCGGGTGGCGTGAGTTGTGAAACGATTCCACTTGCTTTAAGATGCGTGAGAAAATCATAACTCAAATATTCACCTCCACGATCGGATCGTAGAAACTTAATCTTTCTGTTACGATGGTTCTCCACTTCATTCTGAAATTCCTTGAACTTTTCAAATGTTTCAGATTTATGTTTCATTAAATAGATATACCCATATCTACTTAAGTCATCGGTAAAAGTGAGGAAATAGCGATATCCACTGCGCGTCGAAACACTCATCGGTCCGCATACATCGGTATGTATGATTTCCAACAAGTCCGTTGCTCGCTCCATCATACCGGAGAACGGGGTTTTGATCATCTTGCCCATGAGGCATGGTTCGCATGTGTCAAATGATTCAAAATCAAGAGACTCCAAAAGTCCATCAGAATGGAGTTTCTTCATGCGCTTTACACCAATATGACCTAGACGACAGTGCCACAAATAAGTAGTATTATCACTATCTACTTTGCATCTCTTAGCCTCAATGTTATGGATGTGTGTTTCATCCCTTTCGAGATTTAGAAGAAATAAACCATTCACAAGAGGTGCATGACCATAAAAGATGTTACTCATATAAATAGAACAACCATTATTCTCCGATTTAAATGAATAACCGTCTTGCAATAAACACGATCCAGAAATAATGTTCATGCTCAACACAGGCACATAATAACACTTATTAAGGTTTAAAACTAATCCCGAAGGTAAAACTAAGGAGAGCGTGCCGACGGCCATCACATCAACTCTTGATCCGTTGCCAACGCGCATCGTCACCTCATCCCTCGCAAGCCGCCGTCTATTCCGTAGCTCCTGTTTCGAGTTACAAATATTAGCAACTGAACCGGTATCAAATACCCAGGCACTACAACGAGGGCTAGTAAGGAAAACATCAATAACATGTATATCAAATATACCTTTGATGGTGCCAGCCTTCTTGTCCGCTAAGTACTTCGGACCGTTGCGCTTCCAGTGACCCTTGTCCTTGCAATAGAAGCACTCAGTGTCGGGCTTAGGACCAGACTTGAGCTTCTTCTCAGCAGGGGCATTGTGCTTGCCACCGCCCTTCTTGAAGGGTTTCTTTGCTCCCTTACCTTTCTTAAAGGAGGGCTTGTTGACCATCAACACATGATTATCCTTCTTGATGTCCACTTCCGAAGCCTTCAGCTTTGCGAAGAGCTCGGTGATCGTATCAGTGTAACCAATCTGATTATGAGTCACTACAAAACTTTTGTAGCTGGGAGGGAGTGATTGCAGAACCCTGTCAATCTTGATCTCCTCTGGAATCGTGCATTCCAGTTGCTCAAGGCGTTGAGTGTAGCCCGACATCTTTATGGCGTGCTCACTAACGGAACTCCCTTCCTCCATCTTGCAGTTAAAGAACTTCTCGAAGATCTCATATCTCTCAGAATGGGCCTGAGTCTGAAACATGGTTTTCAGCTCCTCGAGAATCTCGAAGGGTCCGGGATACTCTTCAAAACGATTTTGAAGCTCCGGTTCCATAGCAAACAACATGGTGCTCTTAATCACACCATAATCATCTTTGCGCGACTGATAGACAGCTTTCTCATCAGCCGACGCAGTTGCAGCAGGGGGGTCACCTAACGCTTTCCCAAGGACATAGTCCTTTTGTCCGCCAGACAGAATGATTCTTAGATTGCGGAACCAATTGGTGAAGTTAGACCCATTGTTTCTAAGCTTTTCCTTCTCAGCAAAAACGTTGAAGTTGAAGTTGGACTTGGCCATGTGATCTACAGTATTTGCAAGTACAATTTAGACTATGTTCATGATAAATAGTTCAATTTAATCAAATTACTAGATGAACTCCCACTAAATTCAACATCCCTCAAGTTGTTTAGTGAACACGATCCAAATTCACCACACCTAATCCGATCATCACGAGAAGAGATGTGGTTTCAATGGTGGACAACAAAGTGTCGATCATATCACTCATATGACTCATGCTTAACTTTCGGTTCTTGTGTTCCGAGGCCATGTCTGTACATGCTAGGCTCGTCAAGCTAGACCCAAGTATTTCTGCGTGTGCAAAACTGGCTTGCACCCGTTGTATGTGAGCGTAGAGTCTATAGCACCCGATCATCACGTGATGCTTGGACACGACGAACTTTTGCAACGGTGCATACTTGGGGAGAACACAGTTTTTATCTTGATCTTTAAGTGAGGAATCATCTTATAATGCTACCGCCGCGATCTAAGCAAAATAAGATACATAAAAGGATAAACATCACATGCATATAACTTTATGTGACATGGTATAGCCAATCTTCGCGCAATGATCTCCATCTTGTGCGTGCCGGCATGATCTCCATCACTCCACCATGATTGTCTCCACCACGAATAGCAACTACAACTATTGCTAACTACTTAGCGATAAGTAAAGCTATTACATGGCGTATAAGAAGTTGACACACATGTCATACACAATTATAAAGACAACCATATGGCTCCTGCCGGTTGTGTACTCATCGACACGCAAGTCGTGAAACATTACAAAACATGATCATCGCATACAATACACACATCACATCTTGGGCCATACCATATCACAGAAAACACTCCCTGCAAAAACAAGTTAGACGCCTCTACTTTGTTGTTGCATGTTTTACGTGGCTTATGGGAGTAGCAAGCTAAGAATGATTCTTACCTACGGAAAGCCACAATAGTGATATTATGGTTGCCAAACTCCGGTGTAAATCCCATGACAACTATAGTGAGAGAAACAGGCATCCACCAGCCGCATGTGTGGAACAAGCCACACATCAAGTGCGGAGACGGTCTCGCGAACGACGTCACGTAAGGTTGGCCTAGACCGCTTCGATCTCACTATCCCGCGTCATAAGAAGAACACAAACAAGAGGCTTGCAACAGAAAACATCAACGCCCGCAACAACCATGTTGCGTTCTACTCGTGAAACACATCTACGCATAGATCTAGCTCTGATACCACTGAAGGGTTTTGCAGCATAGTAAATCAAAAAAATTCTACGGATGCGAACGGGAAAGCCAAGATATAATATAGGAGATGCAAACAACGAGGGGGAATAGATGAGATCTTCATACCATTGAAAGATTCGCACAGCGGAACATTCGACGGAACGTGGGTGATGTAGTCGTACTCGCTTCTCCTCCTCGCGATCCGATCCGATCTAACACCGCAAGTGGCGATGCCTCCGAGAGATGCACATGTGCGGCACCTCGACGTCTGCTCCTTCCTCGGTCCAACAAGTATGGTGGAGAGACGGATTGGATCTACAACGCGACGGAGCGGTGCAAGTGGTGGAGAGTTTCTACAGCAGGGCTTCGCCTGCACGCAGTCAGGAGGGAGAGAGAGAGGAGGGCAGCAGTGCGACTAGGGCTTGAGGAGGAGGTGTTGGAGGGGGTGCGCCCCCAGCCCTCTTTATATAGAGGGTTGGGCGGCAAGCCCTTGCCCCTCCCCCAAACCCTAGGGCCGGCGGCCAAGGAGGGAGGAGTGGGGGGCAAGTTTCCCCTCCTTCTAGAAGCTCTCCTAGGGTTTTGCCCTAGGTTGGCCGGCTGGGCCCTATGGGGCCTTGTGCCCCTGGCCCAATGCGGCCAGAGCACTCCCTCATAGGCCCATGCCCCTTCCCGGCAGGTGGGGCCACGTTGGTCCCATTCTGGAAGGTTCTAGAAGCTTCCGGTACAATACCGATTAACCCGGAACAATTCCGAACTCCAAAAACTGCATTGCCTTATATGAATCTTAGTCTCTGGACCATTCCAGAACCTCTCGTGATGTCCCGGATCCCATCCGAGACTCCGAACAAAAACTCATAAACCAATTATCCAATCTATCCTAGCGTCGAGACACGTTAAGTGTGTGACCCTTCGGGTTCGATAATATGCAGACATGATCTTATATCAATAATCAACAGCGGGGTCTGGAAACCCATATTGACTCCCACACATTCATCGATGATCATATCGGATGAACCACGATGCCAGGATTCACTCAATCCCATATATATTCCCTTCGTCTCGCGATATTTTACTTGCCTGAGATTTGATCGTCGGTACCGTCATACCTAGTTCAATCTCGTTCACAGCAAGTACTTTAATCGTTCCGTAATCTGATATCACTTTGTGATTAACTCCTTAACCGCATGCTTGCAAGCGGTGTTGATATCGATTACCGAGTGGGCCCGAAGTATATCTCTCCGACTTGGGAGGGACAAATCCCATCTCGATACATACAACCCAACAGGTACTTTCCGATCACCTGAGAGACACCTTTATGATCACCCTCTCATAGGATGACGTTTGATGACCTCAAAGCTTTCTTTCGATACCAGGGAGTTGTATTATCTCATGGTCTAAGGAATACAATATTTGACATAATAAAAGCTTCGCAAATATGAACACGATGACACGATCTAATTGCTCCGCTTAGTTTGGGTCTGTCCATCATATCATTCTCCCAATGATATGATCTCATTATTAATCGACAACTCATGTCTATGGTTAGGAAACCTTAACCATCATTAATCAATGAGCTAGTCCATAGAGGCATACTAGGGACACGGTGTTGTTCATAAACCACACAAGTATTAAAGTTTCCGCTTAATACAATTCTAGCATGGAATATAAACTTTATCATGAACAAGAATTATAATAATAACATCTTTATTATTGCCTCTAGGGCATAATTCCAACATGTATCTAGTAGATAGATCTTGGTACTTAGTTCCCATCGTAGGAATTTTTTTGTTTTCTATGTTGCGAACCCTTCAAACACACCATTCATCTCGCATAGATCTGAGTGTATGAGTTCTAGAGGTGCCAAGTTTCTGTTCTCGGCAGCCTTGTGAGGCTTTCGAGGTTGCTTTGATTGCACACAACTATGGCACTGAACCTTTGTCAATAGTGAAATTCGGAATTAAACTCATCCTGGACATTCAAGACATCAAACAAAAATTAATGTGACATAAACGAGAATGCCAAACACTGGTATCATCATTAACATCACCACAAATATGATTCACGAATTTATTACAAAACTCTGAAAGTGAAAATCGGAACAAGCCTCTGAACTCATAACCTTTACCAATAAATTGTCCATGTTTCGAAACAACGACTTTATTGGACTCTAACACGACCTTAAACCCATATCTGCATAGAAGGGAGCCACTAACGAGATTCTTGTTCATAGTAGGGACATGTTGCACGTTCCTCAGCTGCACGATCTTTCCGGAAGTCAACTTCAGATCCACCGTGCCAACACCACAAACAGAAGCATGTGATCCATTCCCCATTAGGACGGATGAATACCGAGCGACCTGATAAGAAGTGAACATAGAGACGTCAGCACACACATGAACATTAGCACCAGTATCAATCCACCAACATGGTGATTGAAATACTGAAAGAACAGTAAATAAATTACCGTATCCATTAGTGTTGCTAGCGGTCACGATGTTGATAGTCCTCCCACCTTTCCCTCTGCGATCTGCACGATTTAGACAGTCCTTGGAAAAGTGGTCGAGCTCTCCACATGAATAACAATGTAGCTCGGCCTTGTTTGACTTCTCCTTCTTCTTGAAGGTTGTAGTCTTTTCATGCTTATTGAACGAGAGCTTATAGTTCCCTCTGTTCTTGCCGAAGTTCTTCTTCTGCGCCATGTAGGCTCTAGACTGACCCTCGCCTCCTCTCTCAGCAGTGTCCTTAGCCCGAGCCTTCTCCTCAACATCAAGAGACGCTATCAAGTTTTCAACCGATATCTCTCGTCTCTTGTGTTTGAGAGTTGTGGTGAAGTTCCTCCACGCAGAAGGCAACTTTGCAATAATGCACCCAGCCACAAACTTGTCGGGTAAGATACACTAGAGTATTTCAAGCTCCTTGGCAAAGCATTGTATCTCATGAGCTTGCTCAACTACATAATGGTTGTTAACAATCTTGTAATCATGAAAGTTCTCCACGATGTACAGATCACTGCCAGCATCTGCTACAACGAACTTAGCGTTCAGTGCCTCCTAGAGCTCTTTTCCATCTTTGATATGCATATACACATCAAATAGCTTGTTGTCAAGAACACTCATAACGCATCCCACAAAGGCAAGATTGGTTTCCTTGAACTTGTTCTGAACCTCGTCAGATGTAGTTCCTTCAGGTAAACCCTCACTAGCCTCGAATACTTTCAGAGCTTGCAGCCACATAGTGGCTTATACTGCCACCTCTTAAAATGAACACCGGTAAACTTTTCCGGCTTCATAGCATCGCCAAGTGTCCCATGTTTAATTCAGGAAATTGCCTATAATAAGGTTTTTGGATTGTTGGATTATTAGGCATAATTTCCACGATTAATTCCAGAATATAAATCATGACATCAGCAGCTACAATCACGTGAACCTCTAACATACTAGATGTATTGATCAACATGAACAATAGCAGATTATACGCACTAACAGCCATAGTAACAAAACGGATCTATTGACGATGTACGTACTGATCGGTTGTTCATGTAGTCGTCGTTGGTGCAGTAGCCTGTCAAAGAAGTCGGCGTTGAAGACGACGCGCACGAGGTTTGGCTTGACGACCGGGAAGACGCGCTGTGATGATGGACTTGAGCAGTCGTGCAGAGCGCTTCCCAAAAATCTTATTAGCCCTCTCCCGACCGCCGGTGCACGCCGTCAAGCGGGATGGAGTAGACTACGGTGGCGGCGCAAGCAGAGAGGATGAAAAAACCCTAGATTGTTTTGGTGTCATACGTTGTGGAAGCCGCACATGCGTTTATACACGAAGTGGACTAAGCCCACATCACGCACGTTCGGGTCGGTTACAGATAGCTCACGATCCGAGAGCGACCCGAATCCGCTAACGGTTGACACGTCTGTCTAATCGCACATATTTTTTTGAGCAGTAAAATAAAGCTCGGCTCGGCGAGATTGCCGCAACCCGCAACCCGCGGCGCGCGCGTCGTGACGAGGCGAGCGTGCAAGCGGCGTCGTCGTCGGAGGAGCGCGCGTGTAGCTCTCTTATTGTCACTCATTTACAAAGTGGTGCAACACTCCACCTTATAAGGTGGTGCAATTCTCCTTCAATTTCTCATGTGAGACTAAACTTTAGTTCCCACAGCTCTTGCCACACACATGTGAGCTGCCACCAACTTGGGCCAAATCACATATGGTCTTCCACATACATGGACTTTGAGATTTAGGAAAAATCTGAAATCACATATGGGTCTAATGATTTAGTCCATTATTTCTAATCCATGGTCCCATCATGGTGGAGGATGCCATCACAAGCAGCTGGAACTGTACAAAAGTTGTGGCTATGCGGGTGTGCTTGCTGCCATGCACTGCACAAACTCAAGGACTTCACACACGTACTTACCGGCCTCCGTGTCTGGCCATGACTTCTGGTCGAGCCCCGTCAAGCTGCGGCACCGATTGAGGTTGAGGCCTAGAGTAATAGAGCGATGGTGCAATTGTGTTGGACAGGCAGCTGTCCTTTTTTGGAACACCAGTACACGGCAACTGCTCGTGTATGTGTACATGGTGTGCTAGCTATTGAAGGCCTAAGGATGGCAATTTTACCCATGGGTACGGGTATCCACGGGTACCGTACCCGTATGGGTAGGGTATGAGCACACTTTTATACTCATGGGTAGTACCCATACCCTACCCGTTAAGTTACGGGTATGGACATGGGTATAAACTTGTGTCCATGGATATATCCATACCCTGTCTGTTTAAACTGACATGTCACTTACCTATAGAGTTTCAACCTATGCGGTCGAAAAGCCTAGGGACAAGTATGAGATTGCGACTCCTAGACTTTCATTTGATACTTTCATGTACTCGTCTACTATTAGTAAGTATAGATTATTGTCTTTTTTTCAAATATGCTATTGATGAAAGTAGAATTTTGAATAACTTGTGTACTATTGGATATACCCATCGGGTACCTAATGGGTACGGGTATCAACCGAATATGGGTATGGGTAAAGTTTTATACCCGCGGATACGGGTATGGGTAACCTTTTGTACCCATTAACTGCATGGGTATGTCTATGGTATTGCTCTACCCTGTCCATACCCTATCCATTGCCATCCTTACGAAGGCCGTTGTCCTATTGGATGGTCAAGCCCTACTCCTCTTCCACCATGCTATTTTCTACGGATGCGGACAGAGGTTAAGCCAAGATCTAATCTAGGAGATGCAATCAACGAGAGAGATTGGATTAGATCTTCATACCCTTGAAGATTCGCACAGCGGAACGTTCGTCGGAACGTGGGTGATGTAGTCGTACTCGCTTCTCCTCCTCGCGATCCGATCCGATCTAGCACCACAAGTGGCGGTGCCTCCGTGAGATGCACACGTGCAGCACCTCGACGTCTCCTCCTTCCTCGGACCAGCAAGTATGGTGGAGAGATAGATTGGATCTACAACACGACGGCGTGGTGTATATGGTGGAGAATTTCTGCAGCAGGGCTTCGCCTACAAACAGTCGGGAGGGAGAGAGGAAAGCTAGCAAGGCGGCTAGGGTTTGGAGGAGAGGTGTGTGGGGTTGGTGCGCCCCCACCCCTCTTTATATAGAGGGGGGCGCAGCCCTAGCCCCTCCCCCAAGCCCAAAGGATAAGGAGTGGGGGGCATGGACTCTCCCCTCTTCTAGAAACCCTATCTCTAGTTTAAACGATTTAAACTCTCTAGGATCGGCTGGGCCCTATGGGGCCTTGTGCCCCTGGCCCAATGCGGCCAGGACACTCCCTCATAGGCCCATGCCCCCTCCCGGAAGGTGGGGCCACGTTGGTCCCCTTCCGGAAGGTTCTAGAAGCTTCCGGTACAATACCGATTAACCCGGAACAATTCCGAACTCCAAAAACTGCATTGCCTTTATATGAATCTTATTCTCTGGACCATTCCGGAACCTCTCGTGATGTCCCGGATCCCATCCGAGACTCCGAACAAAAATTCATAAACCAATTATCCAATCTATACTAGCGTCGAGACACGTTAAGTGTGTGACCCTGCGGGTTCGAGAATATGCAGACATGATCTTCTATCAATAATCAACAGCGGGGTCTGGGCACCCATATTGACTCCCACACATTCATCGATGATCATATCGGATGAACCACGATGCCAGGATTCAAACAATCCCATATATATATTCCCTTCGTCTCGCGATATTTTACTTGCCCGAGATTCGATCGTCGGTACCGTCATACCTAGTTCAATCTCGTTCACAGCAAGTACTTTACTCGTTCCGTAATCCGATATCACTTTGTGATTAACTCCTTAACCACATGCTTGCAAGCGGTGTTGATATCGACTACCGAGTGGGCCCGAAGTATATCTCTCCGACTTGGGAGGGACAAATTCCATCTCGATACATACAACCCAACAGATACTTTCCGATCACCTGAGAGACACCTTTATGATCACCCTCTCATAGGATGACGTTTGATGACCTCAAAGCTTTCTTCCGGTACCAGGGAGTTGCATTATCTCATGGTCTAAGGAATACAATATTTGACATAGGAAAAGCTTCGCAAAGATGAACACGATGAAACGATCTAATTGGTTCGCTTAGTTTGGGTCTGTCCATCATATCATTCTCCAATGATATGATCTCACTATCAATTGACAACTCATGTCTATGGTTAGGAAACCTTAACCATCATTTGATCAATGAGCTAGTCCATAGAGGCATACTAGGGACACGGTGTTGTTCACAAACCACACAAGTATTAATATTTCCGCTTAATACAATTCTAGCATGGAATATAAACTTTATCATGAACAAAAATTATAATAATAACATCTTTATTATTGCCTCTAGGGCATAATTCCAACAGTTGACACCTTTGCGTTGGGCATCCTCCATCGTGGAATTTGTTTCCACGGTATCCGTCATTGCTACGGTTGCTTTCGTTGCGGCGGTCGGCATAGCCAGCCGCGACCATGTCGGGTCCGTCGTGATCATCGTAGACGCGCAATCTTCATTTGCTACCGCGCTCGCGTCGGCGGCCATAGTCATCTTCCTCATCCGAGTGTGCTCAGTGGACGGAGTCCTCGCCATCTTCCCACCTGTTGGCGATGTCCATGAGGTGGTCAAGCGTCTTGGGCTTGACGCTCCAAGGTTCTTCCTTGAAGTCCTGGCGCTTGACGCCATCTTTGAAGGCGTCGATCGTTCTCTCCTCGGAGATGTGTGCCGCGGAGTTCTTGATGTTGGACCAGCGTAATATGTACGAGCGAATGGATTTGCACATTTGTTGAGTGCAAGCTCGCATCTCTTCAATCGAGGCTGGCCTCTTACTGGTACCCTTGAAGTTTCGGATGAAACTATACGCCAGTTCCTCCTAGCTTCGGATGGATCCCAAGGATAGGCTGCTGAGCCAGATCCGGGTTGCGTCTGTCAGCTGCAGCTAAAAGCATTGCAGAGCGGTGTTTTTGTTTCCGCCGTGTAGCTTGAAGGATGACAGGTGGTCACTGAGCCATGCCTTAGGGTCCTGCGTGCCGTCGAAATTCGGAGTGTACGAAGGAATCTTGAAGTTTCTCGGCATCTATGTCCTCCGAACAGATCTATTGAAGCATCGAGCTCCATAGAGTTCTCCTTCGTCGTCATCCTATTCGGATTCGGATGAGCACACACATTTAGTGCGTGCCTTGTCGACCTTGCACTGAGCGAGGTCATTTCGAGTGTCGTAGTCACGGCTGCGACGTCGTGGACTCTTGCGTCGTCGAGGTAGATCATGTTCCTCCTCGTCGGATGAGGGTGTGGGACTGCGGTTGAATCTGACCGCAGCTTTGTTTTTCAGCTCCTTGGGAGCTTCTTCGTGGAGCGCAGCTCCAACGAGTCCGAGTCCGGCTAGTGCGGAATTGTGCATGGCCCTCTTCAGGTCCCTACCGGAGGTGGATGGGACGCAAGATATGTGGTGGCTGCCATGATCACAGCTTGCGGCGTCTTCGGGATGACGTTGTCGTTGGCGTCCATCTCCATGAAGGACGTGTTGAGGGTTCAAGTCACCTCGCGACGTGCAGCGGGATCCATGTTCTCTACGCGAGAGCGATGCTTGTTGGCATTGTTGTCGTGCGAGCTGGAGCCACCAACAGTGGAGAGCGCTGCTCGCCGCGCGCTGGACTCCGAGGCCGCTTGCTTGCATTTGTCGAGTACCTCTTGCATCTTCACCTCCTTTTTGTGCTCTTCGATAAGGATTAGGTGGTATGCCATCAGTAGGTCCCGTGAGGCACCCACAGGCAGGATTTTGTTGCCCGCCACGGCTTCGCGTGCTTGGTTCCATCCTTCCTCGTTGAGGTGGATTACTCGACTGGCATCAGGGTCGTCCTTGTTGGGCGGGGGGGATGGTTGCCTCCTGTTTTTGTCGTTTCTACCCTGCGGGTTGGGTGGCGGTATGTGAGCACCGGAACCTAGTGGTTGTTGCTTGTTTTCGCTTTGGATGACCACGACGCATTGGTAGCGTCCGCGGACTGGATCGCTGCTGTCGCAGCTTTCGGATTCGGAACCGTAGGTCCCTTCATTCGACGGGGTATCGCACAGATCTGAGTTGCAGCTGCTGCTGTCGTATGACTCATCTGTCGATGTTGTCGTGCGTAGCACGTTGGGATGCGGGGCCCATGAGGCGGGCCTGATCAATGACAGAGGCACCCGCTCTAGGAGGCAGAGGGTGCTGGTCTATCCCACCTGGAAGCAGAAGCTTCCGAATAGGATCTCGAGCCTGTCGCCTACGGGCTCGAAGTCCTTCAGGGTGGCTGGCGAGTGGGCAGTGAAGTCGAAAGCGCCAAAGAGGAGATGGCTCTCCGTCGCCGAGGAGTTATAGATCTCTTTGGTCGGGACTGTCACGATCGCACAATTAGCACCCCCGATTCCCATAGACGGTGCCAATTGACGAGGTTTAATCTCGTCAATGCCCATTGTTATGAGCTTGGGTTTTGGAGAAGATGGGGTGCTGGAGATCGCGGAACGGTTAACAGACAAGCAACCAAGGGACACGAGATTTACCCAGGTTCAGGCCCCCGGAGGGAAAACCCTACTCCTGCTTGTCTTCTCTTGATTACGGCGGAACCGAAAGTTACAGGGGTGCGCAGACGCAATCTGGCGTGGGGGTGTGTATGCCGTGAGGTGAGAGAGATATTCTCCTCGCCCTGCCCTCCTAGCCTTTATATAGAGGTAGGCAGGTCTCGGGCACAGATCGAGTCGGATACAGGTTTAGGGTTTGGCCCTTTGAATATTCTATCTGTTCTAGTCTTGCTCTCCAAGGATCCGAAGATGTCATGGGATTGGGCCACCCGAAAATCTTCATGGGCCGCGTATATTATCGTGGGACTTCCTTGGGATGGACCAAGTATGCTAATGTCGTGTACCCGTAGGGTATAACCATGTCACTTTCGGTCCGTGTTCCAAGGCCATGTCTGCACATGCTAGGCTCGCCAAGTAAGAACCTTAGTATTTGCATGTGTAAAACTGTCTTACACCCAAGATATGCTCGTGGATTCAAGTACACCCGATCATCACATGATGTCTTGAAGCGGCGAAACATTGTCGGTGCATACTTAAGGAAGAACACATTTTTACCTTGATATTTAAATGAGGGATCATCTTATAATGCTAATAAAACACCAAACAAGAAATATAAGATGCAAACAAACATCGTATGTGAAAAAGTGAAATGATATGGTTCTTGCACTTGATCGTTATCATGTGCATCGTGGTATGATCTTCATCATTCCTTTATGTGTAAGGCCAAGGTCTATGGAACTTACACGTTATGTGTGTTGTAAGAGTATCGACTTATACTTTTACTTACAACATCACCATATCATGATAGTATCCCAGCAACAATCTAAACTAGACACTTCTAATTTATCCATTGCAAGTTTTACGTGGCCGAGGGCTTTCAGAGATAGAACCGTTCTTACCTACGAACATGGAACCACAACGATGATAATAAAATTATTGACAACTTGTTGTAAATCAGATATTGACTATAGTAGGAGAGACAGACACCCGCAAGCCACTTATGCAAAACTAGTTGCATGTCAAGTATGGAATAGGTCTCATGTGCGAGGACATGTAAAGTTTGTCCGGGCCGCTTCATCCCACTATGCCACCAATATCCAAAGTACAACTAAGAAGCAATAACATGATCATCATCGCCCACATATACATATGTGTACTACCCGTGCAAAGCATATACACATAGATCCGGCTCTAATACCACTATAGGGTTCGCAGCATAGAAAAGAAAAAATTTCCTACGATGGGAATAACTAAGTGCCAAGATCTATCTACTAGATACAAGCAACGGGTGGATATACATCCATGGAATACATACCCTCGAAGACCGAATAGTGTTAACGAAGTTGTACTCGTGGATGATGTAGTCGAACGCTTGCCGATCTCAAGATCGTGATGAAGTCCATCTGGTCCAGCCGGTCTAGCACCATCAAGTCCAGCACCGCAAAGCAGTGGTGCATCCGTGATCGCACACACTTCCGGGTACCCCGATAACCTCCACGCCCTCGCTCCAGCGAAGCAGCAGAAGAAACAAATCCTTCCATAAAAAATCCACCGGGAACATGTATCTCGCTGATCCGAGACCATGGGAAAATTCTAAAGGGGGAGAGAGATCCTTCACGAGGAGGTATGAGAGTGGAGGAGGAGAGGGAGGCCTTTTATAGGGAGAGGGGGCACCCAAGGGGCATGGCGCCCAGACATGGTGGCTGCCCCCACCTCTTCCACATTCACGTGGGTGGAGCTCCCACTCAAAATGAAAAGCCTCCACTCACATAAACATGCCTCCACTCAAAAATCCACTCACATGCATTAAATTTCCACCAAATTTAATGCAAGCTCTCATTTAAATAAAACTCTTTTATTTATTTATTTATTCAGAATTTTGTTAATTACTTGAATTAAAAAACATTCACATAAAAACCCTTACAAGTATTCAATTTTACATGCAGAACCAGTTTCAGCAATTTCAACCAAAACAGTTTCGATGTCTAGTGAAATAAATTCCTGCGCTTTCCTTTTTCTCTCTCTAGCATATCATTTGCTCTGAATGGTGTCGGTATCCCTTAAGTTTGTCACCCTACGGTTCGTGAATAATGTAGACATGATCGAGACCCCTCTCTGATCAATAATCAGCAGCGGGACCTAGAGATCCGTACTGACTCCCACACATTTAACGATGACTTCTGTGATCGTGTGAACCTTATACGCATGTAACTTAATCCATTTGTATCACGATCTATTACATGTCCGAGATTCGATTATCGGTATCTCTATACCTAGTTTGATATTGTTACCAACATGTACTCTTTCCTCGTTCCTGTGATATAACATTCTAGTGATCAAATCACTTGCTTGCAAGCTAACTAATATGATATCACCGAGAGGGTCCAGAGTATATCTCTCCGTCATCGGGATGGACAAATTCGACTCTTGATCCATGAGACTCAACATATATAACACCTTCGTAGCAATGAACCCATCTTTATAGTCACCCTGTTACTGTGTGACGTTTGATGTTATCAAGATACTCTTCCGGTGTTAGTGATTGACATGATCTCATGGTTTAAGGATTAAGATTACTTCGTATGATGTTATAGCAATATAAACACAATGACCTTGATCGTAATGCTATACTTCGGATGAATGTTCATCACATCATTCCAACAATGTTATGATCTCGTTATTAACAACATCCAATGTCCATGATTAGGAAACCTTTGATCATCTTGTTAATCAACGTGCTAGTTTATAAGAGAGGCATAACTAGGAACTTCCTTTTTGTTTACTAAACACACATATATTAACGTTTCCGTATTAATACAATTATAGCATGAAAAATAAACATTTATCATAAATAAGGAATAAGATAATAACCACTTTATTATTGCCTCTCTAGCATATTCCCCTTCACAAAGTTCGTAAGAGTGACTAGATACAAATAGCAAAAGAACAAGTAATATCAACAATATGCATCAATCAATAAGTTTTGGGACAATGCACATAGAACTAAGAATGGCAACTATGCTCTCTTAACTGGTGCCAAAGGATAGAAGGTGGAGACTCAATATAATGGTGGAAGAAATGCCCTTCATAAGGGAAGAAAGGATTTCAAGTCTCAAAAAGAGCTTCCAAAGATTATGGTACTTGTTATCTTTCATCTCTCATTGCCCCTGCTATAAGCATCTTGAAGTGATTAAGGTTAAAGTGAACAAACTATGGAGTATATGCTTGACAAAGTATAGGTTGACAATCTCATGTCCCTTGAATACGAGGTCCGCTCCTCATGCTACTCAAGTTTAGTTACTTGCAAGTTCTTATCATAGTAAGTACATGTGTATCATAGAGAACCGCCAACGGGGTACCCCTTGCACATGATACAGGAGCTATCCCATAATCAAAATGACAAGGCAAGCAGACAATGAGCATCTCAGCAATCTTCTTATTTACCATGGGAATATGGTGATTTTGTCTCTCTTTCCTCTTTTCTCATTTTTTATTTTTTCTCAATCTCTTTTTTCTATCTCTTTTTTTCATAAGAAGAATGTTTCATAGATGTCACTATGGTGATGCTGCAAGTTTCCACCATGATTAGGCATGGCTTAGGCTAGCGGCTGAGACGTTTCTCTAACACACATACATAACTCCATTGACTTAACAAGCTCCCCTTTCATTTCACACCGACGACATCCATAGACAAAAGAGCATGATATCAACTGTGTACAAAGTACAAGTGCAATGTTCAAAGCGTTCCCCATGACAGCATGGTTCTGCTAATTCCAACGTATAAGTGCAAGCATATACAACATAGATGACACAATGGGTTCAAGTTTGTTAGGGGCAAGAAAAATAAAGTGTGCCATCAAGTTCGTTAGAGCTTTAATCACTAAGTTTTCACATAACAAAATACTTTTTAATTGGAAGATAGATAAAAACAAGAATATACTTGGAATGGTGTAACATACCATGCATAGGAATTTATAGTGGACACTTTGGAATAACTTGGTTTCTTGGGAGTTGGATGCATGAGTAGAGCTTACTCATACAAGTGGAGGCTAGCAAAAGACTGGGTGCGACCAACTAAGAGAGAAATAATGGACATAATCATGCAGAGCGACAAAACATTACTAATCAAAGAATAAAGTGGTACTACAAGTCAAGTACTAAATGATCATAGAGGCTATGGTGACTTGTTCATAGTCATAACATGGTGTGAGCATGTGCCAAGTCAACCCAAACAAAGCATCAAAGGAAAATACCACAATACTATGCTTTTGTATGCTAAAACAACGCATGATTCCTTCAAGGCACGCTAAGAAATCCCAATTGTTAGGAACAAGTCATTCTACAACAATAATCACTAAGCACAAGCTCAAAACAACACCTAGCATGACATGATAAAGTCTAAGTCACAGTCAAAGCAAGCTCCTCTTGTACTACTCAAGCAAGGACTTTCTACTCCTCTCTAACACCAATCAACTTATTTGAAACAACACAGCGAGAACGGGGGTCCCAACTACTTTATTCAAGCAAACTAAGCAAACTAAATGAAAACTAAGACGCTCCAAGAACAACACAACAGTGCATAAAACAATAAAAACGAAGTGTCTAGAAAGACCTGAGCTTTTTATTGATGAAGAAAGGGATGCCTTGGGCATCCCCAAGCTTTGACGCTTGTACCTCTTGAATATTTCTTGGGATGACACGGGGTGGCATCCCCAAGCTTGAGCTTTTGTCCATTCCATCTCATTACATCATTCTCTTTCTACACCTGAAAATTTTCCTTCATACAAAACTTCACACAATCCTCATTAGCAACATTAGTGTATTCCAAAGATAATAGACCTTTGGGTTTAGCTTTAGAACAGCAAAACTTTCACTAAAAACACAAGATATTGTATCAATTCCCTCAAAAAGCTCAATTTCCCAAAAAGAACCCAAAAAGGAATCAATAAGAAGCAAATGCAAATAATGGCAGAAATCTGTTGAAACAGACCAGCAGGTATAAACCGATTTTTTTGAAGACCTTATGTTGCTCAAATAAAAAAGTGTTGAACTAACTAAAGTTAGCTAACATACTGGGTGATTTATTCAGAAAATATCATCTCAATCCAACTTACAGAGATTCCTCACGAATTTTTGCGGTGGAGCACAAAAATCTGTTTCTGGACAGCAACTCCCCAAATCTTACTTCCCTCTCATTAGAGGTCATTCTTGGCACAAAAAGCAAATAAAAAGGATAAGGAGAGGTCATTACTGAAGTAATAACTTCCAAGACTCAAGAAAACTTTTGGGTTATCTCCCAATAAGTACTTTTCTTAACGCCTTTAAGTTAGGCACAAGAAATATGCTCACATAAGAAATATGAATTGAGACAAAAGAGAGCATCAAGGAGCAAATATGAAACACATTTAAGTCTAACCCACTTCCTATTCATAGGAATCTTGTATGCAAATAAATTCACAAAGAACAAAGTGACAAGCATAGGAAGATAAAACAAGAGTAACTTCAAAACTTTCAGCACATAGAGAGGTGTTTTAGTACCATGAAATCTACAACCATATTTTCCTCTCTCATAATAATTTTCAGTAGCCTCATGAATAAACTCAACAAATAACTATCACATAATGCATGCTTTTCATGATCTACAAACACATAATTTTTATCAAGCTCAAAAGTAGTGGGATTAAAACCTTCAAACCCACTTTTAGCAATTTTATAATAAGGTAACTGATCATTCAACATAGGACCATCATCTAGAGCCTTATCATAAGCATTTTCTAAGAAAAACTCTTTAGTACCATGCATTTCGAAGTTAGGCACAAATATAGCATTATCATAGATAACAGGAGCATAACTATCATCATAAGTTTTACCCATAGAAGATATTTCAAAAGAATCCACAGGAACATAACATTCATCCTCCTTTGGTAAGCATGGGTGTTGGGGAGATGACCTCGGGTAGGGTAAAGACGGGGAAAGATGAAAGGAAGTTGCCCGTCTAGTTTCCGAGTTATAGTACGAATCGGCCGAATCCTATAGAGTTCGGCCGAGATAGGGAAGGGAAGGACCATCATAATAATGGCAAGGCGTTACCCGGCCGAGATATTGAATAAGTCGGCCGGGTTAGCCCGAGTAATCTTAATGCAGGTGAAGGACAAGCCGAGTTACGCGAGGCAGGGCCGAATGATACGAAGCTTGCAAGAGAAGGAGAAGCCTAAAGTCAAACTCTAGCCGCGGGCTAGGGAGAATCTGAGTGGAGCCAAGCATAAGGGAAAAAGGCGCTGAGTGACAGAGGGGCAGAAGGAGGTCACGGAGGTGACAGTCCTGGAGCCCGAGGCACGCAGGAGGGGCCCTCTGGAGCCTTGTCATCATTAGAAGGGCAACAGGGAAAGGAGGCCGCTGAACTACTATTTTGGGACAAGCATATTGCTCGAATATGCTTGCCCCGTCAGCCCTAAAGGCACCCAAGGCACTCCTTTATAAGGGGAGGCTTGGACCCTGAGGAGGGGATCGGCTCATTTAGTACCGTTAGGCTGGTAAAGTTCTTCTTTTCTCTCTGTATACAGCTCAAGGAGCACTTGTAGCCCAAGGGAGGAGAAATAAAGATCTTTGCCTTAGTCTTTTGTGTGTAGAATCAACTGCATCTTCCCTCCCCAGATCCCACTAGTATCCATTGGCCCCATACTTTAGCCTACCCATGGCATCTGCCGTGCCACCACCACGACAGTTGGCGCCCACCGTGGGGCCAGCAGCGGTGCTAGCTGGATTCATGATCCGTACGGGAAACTTCATCAACACTGGCGAGCACGTTGTTTCTGGCTTGGTCCGGAGATTCGATATCTGTGACTACGTCAGCGACAATGCAGGCAGCTTCAGGGGAAAAACTCCCCCGTGCAACGGTGTCTTCATCAGCTTTGGCGGGCACAGGGTCTACGTCGGCGTCGACATCTCCGGCATTTATCCTCACCAAGTTGTTGTTGCAGGAGAGCCACCCCTTAGCGCTGCGAGCCGTCTGCGCGGAGCGCATCCGGTGAGCAGCGTCGAGGTGATGGTTGTAGCCGGAGTGCAGGCGGGAGTAGCGGGTGCCGGATCAACCAGAGACCCTGCAGCGGGCGTGCAGGTCGCTCCCAGGCAGACACCACCACCTACCGAGGTAATCCCTCCAGTGACCAACCAGGCCGAAGTACAGGACACCACCCCAAAGGCACCAAGAGTAAGAGGGCCACCTCTAGAAAGACCAGAAAACATTCTTCAGGCAACCATAGAAAACTTGACTACACCTATAGCGCCGATACTTGATCCGGCTAATGCTCAGGCAGAGTTAGAAGAAACCAGGCAAAAGGTGCTGGTAGAAGCAAAAAAGGTGTCGGCCTTGCGGGAGTCCTTAAACAGGACCCTGCGAGAATATGCCAAAGCTAATAAGCTTGACGTCGCCCCCGAACGGGTTGACGAGTTGAGATTAAGAGGGAAGAACCTCATAGATGATATCAACAAGGAGCATGATGCTCATAAGGCAGAATCAGTTGATTTGGGCTTGCCGAGATACAGTACCCCGGCAAAGAACCTGAGAGTGGCAAATGCTGCAGCATTAGAGTTAGAGGGATTGACCGGCGAAGCCCGGCAGAAACAGCAAGAAAGAGTGAATGAGCTAGTGCGCATCGTGAACCAGCAAAACGAAGAAATGCTCAGGGCAGACCCGGCGAGGCCAGGGGCCTCGCGAATGGTTCACTCGGCTGGAGCAGCACCTGCCTTGTCCGTGGCAGCAGCGTCCTCACCCGGAAACAATGCACGAAAGGACAAAGCGGTAACTTCAGGAAAGAGAAACAAGCAAATCGTTCTGTATGATCCGGCGATAGCTGGGAAAGCAAACGAGAACAGAGGCAATGGAAGCCGAGGTAACAGTGGTGAGAGGAATCTCGGCCGTGCTGAGAAAGATGGTGGAAGCCGAGGCAATGGAGACCTCGGCAGAAGACAACTCGGAAGAGGAAATCACGAAAACAATATCCCGGTTGAAGTAAGGAGAGATCCGCCGCTCAACCCGCAGCCAAGACATGAACCTCGGCAGGAAAGAGAAGCAAGAGCAGCTCACCACAATCAAGTAAATGAAAGGTACAATGATGGTTATTCCGAGATGGAATATGCAATCCATGGTGGAAATAACCACTATGGAATGCAAGACAGAGTTCTGTACAGAGATTTGCCATCAAGTGATGCCAGAGTAAAGCTAGACCGGCTATACCGATCCGAGTTGCTGGAAGAACAGGGTCCACCGGGTCCGACGTGCTTCGGACCACGGATAATGGGCGAACCACCTGTGCCGAACTTTTAGCTGGCAAGAGGCACAAAGACATATAATGGGAGCACCAAACCACAAGACTGGTTGATTGATTATGCCACTGCTGTGAAAATAGCAGGTGGGAACTTACGATGGGCAGTACGGTATGTCCCACAAATGTTGGAAGGACCAGCTAGGGTATGGCTGAATAATCTACCAGCAGGCAGTATCAACTGTTGGTTGGATTTTTAAGAAATGTTCGTTAGCAACTTTACCAGTACATACAAGAGGCCAAACAGGCCGCAACAGTTAGCCATGTGCAAGCAAAGGCCGAATGAAACAGACAGAGAGTTTTTAACTCGGTGGTGTAACCTGAGAAACTCGTGTGAAGGAGTTATAGAGTCGCAAGCAATAGCTTGGTTTGCTCAAGGATGCTGTTATGCCAATGTGTTATGGCAGCGACTACAAAGAGATATGCCAACCACATTGGCAGAAACCATCAGAATAGCGGACTCCTATGCATTGGGAGATCCGACGCAACCAGAATTAATGTCGGCAGATCATCGGGAGCAACAAGACCAGTATGCAAGAGATTTGGCCGGGTCATCCAGGCGCAATGACTTTAGAGGAAGAAGAAGAGAAGAAAGGCCGGATTATAGATATAATTCGGCCCAAGTGGCAGCGGTAGCGCAAGATCAGCCGAGTCACGGAACGGCTCAACGGCAAAAGAATGGTCCTCAGCAGTGGACACCAAGGAATGAAGGAAAAAGACAGTGGACCCCAGAACAAAAGAAGCAATGGCAGGAGAGGCTGAAGTACACGTTCGAATCTATGTTAGATCAGCCGTGTAAATTTCACACGTCAAACCCAGCCAAGCCGGCCAACCATACGACCCGCCAATGTGCATGGATGAAAAATGCAATGGGAAACCCCGCAGGCATTCAGGCAGCACCTCTCCAAGTACATCAGCAGCATCAGCCGCAGTTGACTGGAGCAAATGCACAGCAACTGATGTTACCGCATCCTCCCCCGAGGTATGATAACTCGGACCGGAGAGATGCGGTACATCAAGTGATGAACCAAGGCCAGGATGGAAGGACAAATCCAGGAATCAATGGACGCAATGATTACAGAGAACATCATCAGTCGTATTGTGTGTTCACGATGGAACAACAAGACAAGCAGAGTGTACATCACCGGCATATGGAAGTAAATGTAGCTATGCCGGTAGTACCAAGATATGTGCCTTGGTCAGATCAAGAAGTAATTTGGAGCATAAAGGATCACCCCAAGATAATGCCGAGTCCGGGGTCATATGCACTCGTATTGGATCCAACATTTGTTGGACCAAGCATTAATGTGAAATTTTCAAAGGTTCTCATTGACAATGGGAGCAGTATCAACATCATGTACAAAGATACCATGCATAAACTCGGAATATCGTAGAACATGATGCAATCCACGAGGACCACTTTCCATGGGATAGTACCAGGGCTTTCATGTGAACCCATTGGTAAGGTTCGAGTGGATGTGTTATTCGGCACAAGAGATAACTGCAGAGCAGAAAACTTAGAGTTTGAAGTGGTGGATCTAGAGAGTTGTTATCATGCTTTACTCGGACGGCCAGCTTTGGCCAAATTCATGGGCAGCTGTCATGTGAGTTATCTGAAAATGAAGCTACCCGGACCACAAGGAGTGATAACAGTAGCAGGGGATTACAGGAAGTCAATGGAATGTGCTTTGGCCGGGTCAAATTTGGCCGAGTCATTGGTTATAGCAAGAGAAAAAAGAAGGATTCAGGAGGTAGCAGCCCTCGCTCAGTCGGCACAGCTGAATATGCCGGCATTAGCCAATCCACATGGAAGTGTCTCCTTTCAGCCGACTAAAGAAACAAAGAAGATTCAGATAGATGAGCAATTCCCAGAGCGTACTGTTACTATTGGAGCAAGCCTAGATGCTAAATAGGAAAGAGAGCTCACCAACTTCCTCCGTGAGAATTGGGATATCTTTGCATGGTCAACTCAGGATCTGCAAGGTGTTCCGAGGGAGTTGGCTGAGCACTCTCTGAATGTAAGGCCAGGAGCAAGACCGGTGAAGCAACCTCTCCGCCGCTTCGCCGAAGACAGGAGAATGAAATAGCTCGGCTCCTGGCGGCCGGGTTCATCATGGAGGTGCTGTATCCGGATTGGTTGTCAAACCTGGTGCTAGTAGAAAAGAAGAAGGATGATCCGAATGTAGCCATTGTATGGCGAATGTGTATCGATTACACGAACCTGAACAAGGCGTGTCCAAAAGATCCTTTTCCCTTACCTAGAATAGACCAAGTCATTGATTCGACCGCTGGTTGTGAACTATTGTCATTTGTAGACGCGTATTCTGGTTTTCACCAGATACCGTTAAATCCGGCCGATCAAATAAAGACTGCGTTTATTACCCCGTACGGGGCTTATTGCTATCGCACAATGCCATTCGGCCTGCGCAACGCAGGAGCAACGTATCAAAGATGCATGCAAAAATGTCTACATGACCAGATAGGAAAAAATGTACAAGTATATGTGGATGATGTGGTTATCAAAACCAAAGAAAGCAAAACACTACTGGATGATATACGGCAGACTTTCGCGAACCTGAGAAGGTTCGGAATGAAGCTTAACCCGGAAAAATGCACATTTGGCGTGCCAGCAGGAAAATTACTCAGTTTTCTCGTATCTAGCCGAGGTATAGAGGCCAACCCAACCAAGATAAAGGCAGTAGATAGGATGGAATTGCCAAGGTGTCTAAATGACGTACAAAAGTTCACGGGTTGTTTAGCCTCGCTCAGCCGGTTTGTATGTCGGCTGGGAGAGAAGGCATTACCACTCTATCAACTGATGAAGAAATCAGATAAGTTCATTTGGACTCCACAAGCAGACAGTGCGTTTCATGAATTGAAAAAGATGTTGGTCACAGCGCCCATTTTAGCCTCTCCTCTATCAAAAGAGCCTATGTTACTCTACATAGCGGCTACCAACAGAGTAGTAAGTGCCGTAATCATCGTAGAACGAGTCGAAAATGATAAGTCAGTACAGAGGCCGGTGTATTACTTGAGCGAGGTGTTATCCGCTTCAAAGCAAAATTACCCACATTATCAGAAGATGGCTTATGGAGTGTACATGTCGGCAAGGAAACTTAAACATTACTTCGAAGAGCACCCCATCAAAGTGATTTGTGAAGCACCCATAGCCGACATATTGAGTAACAAAGACGCAAGTGGCCGGGTAGCAAAATGGGCAATTTAATTGTCACCTTATGCTCCGCAATTCGATAGGAGATATGCAATCAAATCTCAAGTTGTGGCCGACTTCTTCGTAGACTGGGCCGAGGTGCAATATGATCCACCATTACCAGACCCGAATTATTAGACGATGCACTTTGACGGTTCCAAACTAAGAAATGGTTTGGGGGCAGGAATAGTGTTAACCTCGCCCAAAAGAGATCAGCTGAAATACGTGCTGCAAATACATTTTGCCGTGTCAAACAACGTAGCCGAATATGAAGCACTGGTCCATGGATTGAAGGTGGCAAAAGAGATTGGCATACGCTGAATCTTATGCTATGGGGACTCAGATCTAGTAGTACAGCAAGTCTCAGGCAATTGGGATGCATTGCATGATAATATGGCTTTGTATAGATTTCATGTGCAAAAGATCAGTGGATACTTTGAAGGATGTGAATTTCACCACATACCTCGGGCAGAAAATGATGCCGCAGACACGTTGTCAAAGCTAGGATCAACCAGGCAGTCAATTCCCCCAGGTATCGCCCTAGAGCACCTAAGGAAACCATCGATAACACCATCACCAGAGTCCGAATCCATCTTTATTCCGGCAAATTCAGCAGAAGATAGTGTGCCGATGGAAATTAACCAGCAATATAACCCGGAATTCCCCAACAGAAAGACAACTGAGGTAAGCATAACTATGGAGAAAGCCGAGGTAGTTATGTCGGCAGAAAACATGGAAATAGACAGTGAGACCACACCAGAGAAAATCACACCTGTATGGGCGCAACCCATATTCTCTTTCCTTAGAAATGCGACTTTGCCGAATAATGAGGTGTTAGCAAGACAGATAGCAAGGAGAGCTAAAGATTATACGATCATAAATAATGAGCTATACAAAAGAAGCGTCACAAGTGTATTGCAAAGATGTGTGAGTTCGGCATAAGGCAAGGAGATCCTCCTAGATATACATCAAGGAGAATGTGGACACCATGCCTCATCTCGTGCCTTAGTGGCCAAAGCATTCAGGCATGGGTTTTATTGGCCAACGGCGTTGAAAGAAGCCAAAGAGCTAGTTGAAAAATGCAATGGTTGTCAGAGATACGCAACCAAGATACACATGCCATCGTCCGAGTTAAAAACGATACCCATTACTTGGCCGTTTTCTGTGTGGTGCTTAGATATGGTGGGACCATTCAAGCCGGCCCGAGGTGGGATGACCCACATATTGGTTATGGTGGACAAGTTCACAAAATGGATTAAAGTGAAACCAATAAAAAATGCGATGGGCCCACAGCAGTGAAATTCCTCAAATATATTATCTTAAGATATGGATACCCGTACAGTGTTATTACAGATAACGGCACAAACTTTGCAGAAGGAGATTTCGCTAGATTTTGCCAAGAAAAGCACATAAGATTAGATGTTGCCTCTGTGGCTCACCCAACATCCAATGGGCAAGTGGAAAGATCTAATGGACTAGTATTGTCCGGAATAAAACCATGACTCGTCGAACCGCTGCAAAGGTCGGCAGGATGTTGGATTGAGGAACTACCAGCAGTATTATGGAGCCTCGGGACTACTCCAAACAGATCAACAGGTTATACACCATTCTTTCTGGTATACGGGGCAGAAGCCGTGCTTCCAGCCGACATAATACATGACTCGCCAAGAGTTACTCAATATACAACTTCAGAAGTAAATGAAGTAGCTCGGCAAGATACTGTTGATCTGCTAGAAGAGGCCAGAGAGCTGGCACTATCAAGATCAGCTATTTATCAGTAGAACTTGCGACGATATCACAGCAAGAAGGTGAATCCAAGAGTGTTCAAAGAAGGAGATTTAGTTCTCCGACTGGTGCAACGCACGGCCGGCATGCACAAGCTGTCGCCTCCATGGGAAGGACCATTCGTCGTGAGCAAAGCATTGCACAATGATGCCTATTACCTAATCGATGCTCAATCCCCTGGAAAGAACAGGGCAGACAAAGCCGGCGAAGAAACGAAAAGGCCGTGGAACGTAGCTTTACTTCGTCCATTTTACTCGTAGCAGTCATCAGTGACACATTGTAAAGTAGTATCTCAAGATCAAGCACCAATTATGTTTTGAACCTCGGCATCCAGAGCGGTGACTCGGGGACTGCCATATGTTATTTCAATTTTAGGTTATGTATTAAACCTCGGCATCCAGAGCAGTGACTCGAGGACTGCCTTATGTTATTTCAATTTTAGGTTATGTATTAAACCTCGGCATCCAGAGCAGTGACTCGGGGACTGCCATATGTTATTTCAATTTTATGTTATGTATTAAACCTCGGCACCTCGAGCAATGGCCCGAGGATCGCACTAGATTGCTTTTAAGATTGGATTATGTATTGAAACCTGGCACCCTGAGCAATGACTCGGGGACTGCCCCAGATTTATTTCTAATCTTAATTCACATACTAAACCTCGGCACCGGGAGTAGTGACTCGGAGACGTTCTCATGTTATTTCCAGATTTGGGTGGTATCTTAAACCTCGGCACCTTGAGCAGCGACTCGGCGACCGTCTTATATTATTTCTGAAACTTGGTTTACATACTAGACTTCGGCGCCATAGGCAGTGACTCGGGGACTGCCATATATTGTTTCGAAGTAGTGGTTAGCCTTTGATACAAGGAAGGTATCAAAATTCGACACTCCAAGTAAGAACAACTCAATCTCGTATGATATTCGAAGTCCACACCCAGATTAATAGTCTAAACCACAGGAGTACAAAGGCAAATATATATTCCAAAATCAAGAAATTGCAGGCCGCCAAAGCAAGGATTCGGACGAACAAGACCACTTAAACAAAGTGATAACACTTACAACCATATATGTCTCAGCAGCACACGGCAAAAGAAATTCATACCATACAGAAGACGGACAAATATTCCACGTACATCATACGCCCGACATACCAGGGATAAGAAATGACTTAGAGGTTTTTAGCTGGAGAGGCAATAACTTGGTCAGGGGCTGGGCACTCCGAGGTAGGTGGAACCTCGGCCGAGGTTGCCTCGCCCTCCACAGACCCAGGAGCGACTTCGGAGGAAGCCCGAGGCTGCTGAGGAGCGTCAGTTTGCGCAGTAGAATGCCCAGTACCTTTGGATGAGGATCGCGCGTCGCCATTGCCATCTGAGCTCGAACTGGAATCACCAGAAGTAGCCGAGTCATCCTCATTTTCTCCTTGTTCCGCTGAGTTGTTAGCCGACGCATCCTCAACTACGACCTCGTCTTCCGGGTTAGGAAGGAAACTCGGACCTTCGTTCCAGGTATGCACGTCGGCATACTCAACGAGCTGGAAGGCGCGAGCTTGCCGAAGAGCGACAAAGGTTGGGTCCTCAACCCAACGGGAACCAGTGCGCAAATTTCTCAAGATATCAAGAGAAATATCTTCATACCATGACATGATAACAGTGAGAGCCATATCAGCGCTAGCTCGTCCGGTTGATTCCCTCCAAAGACTTAGTTGCCTCTCGGATGCCATTAATCTTTCCACCAGCAATTTGACCTCATTGATATCAGGAGTCCCATAAGTATTCGGCCAGAGAACATGGTAGGCTCGGATAGCTGCCTGCACCAAATCCCTGCCCATAATCTTCATCGGACCAACTACAGCGCCGACAGCAACCAGGAAATCTTCCATCGAGTACTCCGAGTCCGCGTCAATAGGAACACCTCGGCGCACACGAGCACTAAGAACCGCTTTAGAGCTCACGGGCTTAGCTTCTGGAAAATGATATGCGCAAAACATGACTGCGTCAGTCGGCAGTAGGAAAAAAGAAAAATATAATCCAGCCGTGCTAAGAAGCTTACGATGAATATAACTCAGCATTATCTGAAGGTCTTTAGCCCAGTCAATCTTGCTCTTCTCAAAGCGAGCGATCTCCTCGCTCATTCCCCGAGTCTTCAGTTTGGCAGCCTCGAGGAGCTCTTTATTTTTCTGCAGTTGCAGAGCTAGCCGATTTTTCTCCTCGGAGAACTCCTGGTCGACCTTTTCTAATTCGGACTTCTGAGAGAGCTTAAGGGCCTCCACCTCGGCGCGCAGGCGAGCTATCTCATCATCTTTTTCTTTTAGCTGCGCCGAATGAGTAGCGCTTTGTTCTAAAAAATGCAGCATCACATCAGGCATGGGTGTGCAGTCTTGGTGAGATGCTGCAAAGGTTTGTAACTCGGCTTTACCAAAGCCAAAAGAGATAAAAGAAACTTAGCGCACATTTTAAAGGGGGAAGGTATAAAGCAAAAGAGTAACTAACCTTCCAGGGTCTTAACTTTCTTCTCAAGACGAATGTTAAGATTTTTGATGTTCCATGTTTACCAACAAAGTGAGCCAACATCTCGTATACAAAAATGAGAGCTTCGGAGATAACCCAAGAGTTTGTCGACTTACCAGCTTTCTTCACCACAGGAATAACCTTCTCGTACTTTTCTTCCAATTTTCTACGCGCAAAAAGCAGCCTTTGGAACTCGGCAGTTCGGCGATCATGCGCAACCTAAGCAATAAGGCAAATGGTAAATGTATATTCAAAGCTACGACAGATTCGAGTCAAGCAAAACTTAACACGGATCTAGGTGGCTGGATATTCAAAGCTACGACAGATCTGAGTCAAGCGAAACTTAACCCGGATCTAGGTGGCTAGATATTCAAAGCTACGACAGATCCGAGTCAAGCGAAACTTAACCCGGATCTAGGTAGCTGGATATTCAAAGCTACGACAGATCCGAGTCAAGCGAAACTTAACTCGGATCTAGGTGGCTGGATATTCAAAGCTACGACAGATCCGAGTCAAGCGAAACTTAACCCGGATCTAGGTGGCTGGATATTCAAATCTACGACAGATCCGAGTCAAGCGAAACTTAACCTGGATCTAGGTGGCTGGATACTCAAAGCTACAACAAATCCGAGTCAAGCAAAACTTAACCCGGACCTAGGTGGCTGGATAAACGAAGCTTACATAAACACAAATCAAACAAAATTTAAGGCAGATCTAGCTAGATGGAGGTTCGAATTCTAAAATAAAATTCAACTGAGTAGAGCATCATAAAACTTCCAAACGAATAACAAGTTATTTGCTTGCAAGCTTCGGGGACTAGAATTTATATAGTAGCATCTGGAGAATTAATCAAAACTCCGTAAAAAGCAATTACCTCATTCATCTTGTTCTATCAAGAACGATCTTGGCGGCTTGATGCAGGCGGCTGCTGATGTCAGAAAGCTAAAACGGCTGACTGGCTGGATTACCCTCGAACTGATCGGCAACATTCCAGTTATTGGCGTATTCAACCAGCGAGCTGAGGTTGTTCCCACTCGCCGTGCGAGTTAGGACTTTACCTCGGACGTGTTGTGTAACTGTGGCATCCCGCAAAACCACTACTAGAAAATCGCGTTGATTTGTGCATTGCATCATCATGAACGCATGCTCATGTCATCATGCCACATTGCATTTGAGCATCGTCATCATCTTGCATTTGCTTGCATAAAATTATTTTCGGAAAAACCTAGTTTTGTTTTCTAAACGCCCCGCCTTTGTTCAACACGCAAACCCCGGGTCTCCGGATTATTTTGTTTGTCTGCTATCGGTTTGCAGAAGCTTTGTTTTAAACAAATAAAATATTAAAGTATTTTAGTGGGGGCAGTCGAATGGGCCGACTCGACCCGAACGACCACCCCCAGGAATTAAATCGGTCCATCCCAAACCCCTTTTACACCCAGTCCTATTCTACCCACCCAGCCTCCACCTCACCTCGCCCAATAACTTGTCGCCACCTCACCCTCCCCAAACCCCCCACCACTAAGAAGCTGCCACCTCACCCCTCCCTCCACTCCCTGCCTTCCCCGGTCTAGACCCCCTCTCTCCCTGCCCGTGGGCCCCGTCCCCCTGGCCCACCAGTCCCCACCGCGCGCCCCACGCGTTCCCCCTGGCCCGCTCCCCACCGGCCCTGCTCCTTCTTCCTCTCTCCCCGCACCCCGGCCTCGCGTCCTCTTCCTCCTCCCGACACGCTGCCTTCCCGCCTCCGCTCCGATGCGTCTCCGGCCGGCCGTCCCTGCCTCCACCCCCGTCGGCCGCCTCCCTGGACCCCTCCTCCGGCCCGCGCCCGTCCTCCGTCCTCCCGCCGCCGCCGCCCCGGAGCTCCGCCGCGCCCGCCGCTCCGCCTTCCCCGCACCGCTCCGGCCGCGGAGCCCTTCACCGCCTCCCCGTCGCCCCTCCATGCTCTGCCTCGTCGCCGTGAACCTCTCCAAGCCGTCCCTAGCCTCCGACCTCGCCGGAGTTCCCTCTCCCGCCAGACGCCGTCGACCGCGAAGGCCATCGCCGCCCTCTCGGCCTCCTCTCTGTGCAGCAGCACGACCCGTGCGCCCCCGTCTCCTCCGTTTCGGCCTTCACACGCACCGGCGCCGTCCCGGGCTCTGCCCTCCTCGTCGCGCCACCAGCGGGCCCGCGTCTCGCGCCCCTCTCTCCGACCTCTGTGGCCCTGGTGTCTCTGCCCCACCGTCATCATTGTCCTGTGCCTCTCTGCATCCCGACCGCAAGCCGCTCGAGCTTTTGCCCGCACGAGTCACGGGCCTCCTCCAGCGTGTTGTCCTTGTTTTGGGTGGTCTGTTGTACCGATATGGGCTTGCTGCTCTCAGCCAGGATCCTCCGTCTATGGCGTGCTGGAAACACCGGCACCGACCCAAGCGTGCCCCGATCGAACTCGAGTTCTTCTCAGACAACAAGATCCAAGATTGTCGTGATGAAACGTCAAGGCCTTCTCCCCGGAGTCGCCATGACTGTCGACATGGAACCATCTACCAAGATCTCCGAAGACCGATCCCGTACCCGGCGCCGTGCCAAGATCTCCGACAACCCCCGGTACCGAACAAGTTCGCCATCAACAACTGAAGCCGGCACCCTTCAAGATCTTCTTCCCGATACGGCAAGCCCTCCATCCCGGTTACGCCAAGTTCGTCAAGAACCCGGACGCCAAGGTCGTCGATGCGAATACGACAAGTGCTTCATCCCGAACGCCATGACCGTCGACATGACCCGAAGACCACGGAATGCCAAGATCTACCCCGTTATCTGAGAACAACCCCGGAGTCCGAGAACGTTTCCGTCGAACCCTGGACCCTGAGACCGGCCCCGAACCCCGGAACCCCAAGTTCGTCGAGACCCCCTAATGTGTGAACCCCTTCCCGAAAACCCTATTTTATAAAATAATACAACTGTTGCATATTAAATTGTCATACTCGCATGCATCTTATCATGTGGTTTGGGAGCCTTATGCCGATTCACCTAATAATTAAATATGGGGCCCATATGCGGGCAAATCTAGTCTAATATTGGCCCCATTTAAATTTGTGTAGCGAACCGGTGCTATCTTTTGCCATGCTAAAACCACATTTAATTTGCGGGGTAGATAAACAACTGGAACCATCTAACTAATTGTCGGGACCCCGGTTCCGCTTAATATGATCTATTTGCATCGCATATTTGCCATGGCATACATCATACATGCATCATGCCGATCTTCTGCCGTTGTATTAAATATTGCGTCCGGTGTTTATTCTAGTGTTTTGCTTCTTCGCGGATTGGGCCGTTGAGTTGATGCGAGTGTCGACCCGATCTTCGGATGAACCTTCGGCAATGTTTTCAGGCGAGCATCTCCCCCTTTCTACCTATCTTACTTTTATAGTATTTATTTCCCTCCTGTTGATCTATTGCTACCTGTGTTGCGTTGCTCTAGTTTCCGTACCCGTGAAATTCCTTGCAGCCGTATATTGCCTTGGACACATCCTATTACCTGTTGTTTGGTAGATAGCTGGACTTGCGCGTCGTAGTCGCTTGCTCAATTGCTGTTGCGTGTCGTCAAGTGCCACAGTTGTTGGTGTATGGCCGCATGTTGATGTTGGAGATGATCATGGCTGTACTTATCGTTCACTTTAATTTCTGTTTAACAACTAAAACTGAAGTAAGTAAGCAGAGGCATCGGTGGGTGATAGATAACATTTGGTTTTCGACCGCCCACTTGTGTCCCGTAGGACCCCGAGTACTTGATACCTGTTCCTTGAATATTCGCGCTACCCACATACGGGGACTATGGGATCCCCCTGAGCCAGAGCTTGATTCAGTCTTATTTCTTGGGGCCACAATCTAGTTTGAGGTTTTATTTACTATCCTGTACTTATGCCATGCTACTGCTTTATTTACGATTGTGCGAGGAGCACACTGTACTGTTTAGGATCGGGACACGATTCCGCGGTGTCGACAAGCTTAGTTTTGGGTTCCCAGTCGTTCACAGCCGTCCACCCAAACCTCGGTTCCGTCTCGGAGCTAGCTTACTTCGTTGCGGGTGTACTCCAAGGGGTGGCCCCCTGAAATATTTCTGAATCCTGTGATTGCTTTGTCGTGAAAGCCTCGTTGGGTTTTGATTTGGTTTTTCCGAGGTTGATCGAGTGTGTGTTGCTATTTGTGCACCCCGGCCGGGTTAAAACTTTCTGGAAGCCGTGTCCGCGGTTATGGACGACTTGGAGCACAGTATCTCGATTATAGACAACTATAACTAAAGTAGTGCTATAAATTTGACTTTATAATGACTAGTAATCAGCTTCACTATAATGGAATGGCTAAATAAAACTGCCCACCATTGCTTGTTTGGGTGTCGCTTGCGACCCTTGTACCTGACTAGTAAGTATTGCAACTATAACGGAATGGCTAAATAAAAGTACCAACAACTGCTGGGTTTTGGGTTATCTCATGCTATTGTATCTGACTAGTAAGTGTCGCAACTACAACGGAATGGTTAACTAAAAGTGCCCACTGCTTACTTTATCAGGATGATTATCTACACCGGACTAGTAATTGCTGCAACGATAACTGAATAAATAAAACTGCCAACTGTGTGAGTTCCTCGGTTGACTTCCTCGTTTGGTCTCGAGGGGGAAACACCAGGATGGGTTTGTTGGTGTTAGCTTCAGGTTGGATCCGAATAGGTCTTTCTTACCCCTCTCTGATAGCCGTCAGTTGAGTCGAGTCTCTATAGGTTGTTTAGTGCATGCTGCCGCTGCCGCTTCAGTCCACCATACCTATGTAGGCGAGGACCGCCGAATTCTAGTCTCGCCGTGTACTGGCCTCAGTACTGACGCTCCTCTTTTTCCTTTGCCCTTTGTCGGCACCCCTTTTGTTTAAGCAGGTTTTGAGATCGACGTCGTTAGCAGGGTTACCCTTCCGGCTTGGCCTGGGTAGGGTTATGGACGCCACTGGTTATTCTTCAGGGCTCTTAGCCCCATTTTCATCTTGTCCGTAGTCGGACGCTCCATCTTTTCCAGGTGATTTGGAACTTTGTACCGTATATCTGTATTCTTGGCTCATGGAGTCGTGTTGTATATATCTGTTCTGTGGGTCCCATCGAGGACTGTTGTGTAATGTTATTACTTCGTTTTCCACCCGCACGAAAGTGCCTGGTGGGCACCTTTGAATCGTTTCTATGCGGGTTTGGCGGGTTTTCGCTAAAACTTGCATAGGTCCGATTCTGAGGGTGTTACAGAGTGGTATCAGAGCTCAGCAGTTGCGATACCCCACAAGTCCAGCCTGTAGGATAACCTAGCTAACGGCCGAAGTAGAGTGTCAAAACTATTTTTGCAAAATCGGTTGGATAGTTCTAATTAGGTCTGATTTTACTTCTTACCCCTCTGCTATTCTCCTCTTATCTCGACGTGTTTTGAATCTGCTCTCTTATCTTTTCTTCGAGTCCAGGAATTCTCGTGGTTGGGTTCCCTCGTACCTTCAGGGTTTCGCTTCCTCCTTTGGTAACGGTGTTTCTACATCTGGTCTTCATGCTATCCGAGAAATCCTTCGTCTACTGTGGTACCATTCTTTGTTCCTTGTTTGCGCTATCCGGTGTTTCCCGCCGCGACGACACCATCTACGCCAGATCCGATGCAGAGTCTGCATCACTCCTTTGTTTCCGAACCTCGCTTGTCGAGATCTTCAGTCTGAATCCTGAGGGTTGGTTGCATAATCTGTCTATTCGTGTACATAGTAATGCTTTGAGTGCGGGATGGAGTCGCGACCATACCACTACTCTGATCATTCGCTTATGTACAATGAATGGTGGATCGATGCAATTTACTCCTCCCGCTGAAGTTAGAGGTGGCCTTAACTTTAACGTCGTCTGTTGTTTATCCGGAGTGTTCTCTCGACGATCACGGAGAATGACCTCTTGTTAGTGGTGTCGCGAGGATCTACACGAAGCGAGAAGACGCAGATCGCCGACCTTCCTTCCGGTACCATGAGGCGGATCGCGAGGGCGAGATCCATTGTTAGTGGTGTCGAATTGTGGCATCCCGCAAAACCACTACTAGAAAATCGCGTTGATTTGTGCATTGCATCATCATGACCGCATGCTCATGTCATCATGCCACATTGCATTTGAGCATCGTCATCATCTTGCATTTGCTTGCATAAAATTATTTTCGGAAAAACCTAGTTTTGTTTTCTAAACGCCCCGCCTTTGTTCAACACGCAAACCCCGGGTCTCCGGATTATTTTGTTTGTCTGCTATCGGTTTGCAGAAGCTTTGTTTTAAACAAATAAAATATTAAAGTATTTTAGTGGGGGCAGTCGAACGGGCCGACTCGACCCGAACGACCACCCCCAGGAATTAATCGGTCCATCCCAAACCCCTTTTACACCCAGTCCTATTCTACCCACCCAGCCTCCACCTCACCCCGCCCAATAACTTGTCGCCACCTCACCCTCCCCAAACCCCCCACCACTAAGAAGCTGCCACCTCACCCCTCCCTCCACTCCCTGCCTTCCCCGGTCTAGCCCCCCCTCTCTCCCTGCCCGTGGGCCCCGTCCCCCTGGCCCACCAGTCCCCACCGCGCGCCCCACGCGTTCCCCCTGGCCCGCTCCCTACCGGCCCTGCTCCTTCTTCCTCTCTCCCCGCACCCCGGCCTCGCGTCCTCTTCCTCCTCCCGACGCGCTGCCTCCCCGCCTCCGCTCCGATGCGTCTCCGGCCGGCCGTCCCTGCCTCCACCCCCGTCGGCCGCCTCCCTGGACCCCTCCTCCGGCCCGCGCCCGTCCTCCGTCCTCCCGCCGCCGCCGCCCCGGAGCTCCGCCGCGCCCGCCGCTCCGCCTTCTCCGCACCGCTCCGGCCGCGGAGCCCTTCACCGCCTCCCCGTCGCCCCTCCATGCTCTGCCTCGTCGCCGTGAACCTCTCCAAGCCGTCCCCAGCCTCCGACCTCGCCGGAGTTCCCTCTCCCGCCAGACGCCGTCGACCGCGAAGGCCATCGCCGCCCTCTCGGCCTCCTCTCTGTGCAGCAGCACGACCCGTGCGCCCCCGTCTCCTCCGTTTCGGCCTTCCCACGCACCGGCGCCGTCCCGGGCTCTGCCCTCCTCGTCGCGCCACCAGCGGGCCCGCGTCTCGCGCCCCTCTCTCCGACCTCTGTGGCCCTGGTGTCTCTGCCCCACCGTCATCGTCGTCCTGTGCCTCTCTGCAACCCGACCGCAAGCCGCTCGAGCTTTTGCCCGCACGAGTCACGGGCCTCCTCCAGCGTGTTGTCCTTGTTTTGGGTGGTCTGTTGTACCGATATGGGCTTGCTGCTCTCAGCCAGGATCCTCCGTCTATGGCGTGCTGGAAACACCGGCACCGACCCAAGCGTGCCCTGATCGAACTCGAGTTCTTCTCAGACAACAAGATCCAAGATTGTCGTCATGAAACGGCAAGGCCTTCTCCCCGGAGTCGCCATGACCGTCGACATGGAACCATCTACCAAGATCTCCGAAGACCGATCCCGTACCCGGCGCCGTGCCAAGATCTCCGAAAACCCCCGGTACCGAACAAGTTCGCCATCGACAACTGAAGCCGGCACCCTTCAAGATCTTCTTCCCGATACGGCAAGCCCTCCATCCCGGTTACGCCAAGTTCGTCAAGAACCCGGACGCCAAGGTCGTCGATGCGAATACGACAAGTGCTTCATCCCGAACGCCATGACCGTCGACATGACCCGAAGACCACGGAACGCTAAGATCTACCCCGTTATCTGAGAACAACCCCGGAGTCCGAGAACGTTTCCGTCGAACCCTGGACCCTGAGACCGGCCCCGAACCCCGGAACCCCAAGTTCGTCGAGACCCCCTAATGTGTGAACCCCTTCCCGAAAACCCTATTTTATAAAATAATACAACTGTTGCATATTAAATTGTCATACTCGCATGCATCTTATCATGTGGTTTGGGAGCCTTATGCCGATTCACCTAATAATTAAATATGGGGCCCATATGCGGGCAAATCTAGTCTAATATTGGCCCCATTTAAATTTGTGTAGTGAACTGGTGCTATCTTTTGCCATGCTAAAACCACATTTAATTTGCGGGGTAGATAAACAACTGGAACCATCTAACTAATTGTCGGGACCCCGGTTCCGCTTAATATGATCTATTTGCATCACATCTTTGCCATGGCATACATCATACATGCATCATGCCGATCTTCTGCCGTTGTATTAAATATTGCGTCCGGTGTTTATTCTAGTGTTTTGCTTCTTCGCGGATTGGGCCGTTGAGTTGATGCGAGTGTCGACCCGATCTTCGGATGAACCTTCGGCAATGTTTTCAGGCGAGCATCTCCCCCTTTCTACCTATCTTACTTTTATAGTATTTATTTCCCTCCTGTTGATCTATTGCTACCTGTGTTGCGTTGCTCTAGTTTCCGTACCCGTGAAATTCCTTGCAGCCGTATATGTCACATCCCAAGATTTTCCAAATCTTGTAATGTGAAAATAAATGAATAAAATAAAACCTTGTTAGATTTTTAGAGCCAGAAGAAACTTTTTGAATTCAAATAGAACCTCAAACCAGTTTGAATCAAATAAATCCTAAGGGAATTTAAAAAGATAAACATTTTAAATAAAGGAAAATAAAATATTTAGACCTACTATTTTGGATCTTTTAAATAAAAGGTTTTCAAAAGAAAAAGTGAATTTATAAATAAAGATTATTTTACAGAGCCAAATTAAAACTTGTCCAAGCTTTGGAATTAAAACATTTTTGTTTTGAGTTAAATAGCAAATGTTTATTTAAATAAGTTAATAAGGGAATTAATATCCAAACTCTTTTAAAATAAAAGGTCTTACCAATTTAGTTGGAACATCAAAACTTATTAAATTATTTAAAATAAGTTTTCCAAATGTTTGTTATTCACAAATAAAACCTACTAAAGTGTTTTGGCTTTATTTTAGATTTTAAAAATAAATATTCTCAATAAAACAAACCCAAGTGGATCTAATAATAAAAGACTATTTTATTTAATTAATAATGGACTCTAAAATAAAAGGTTATTTTGTTTTAAAACAAATCTTCCAAATCTTCTTTATTTCCAAATAAACCTACTGAATTAGATTTGAAAGTGTGTTCAAATAAGAATTTTTATTAAATAAATCAAACCATGTTAAATAAACAAAGTTCCATATTATTTAATTAAAGAATGGATTAATAAAGTTATTATTATTTTATTTTGGGCTTTTGACCATAATACTAAACAGAACTAATTTCAATATTACAAAGTTTGAGTGTTGTTTGAATTGATTTGGTTGATGTTTGTTTGATTGGAAATTCAAAACAGAAATCGGAAATAGAAAAAGAAAAAGGATCCAGACAGGAAAAAAAATAGAGGAGCCCAACCATCTAGCCCAGCCGGCCCAACAAGCCCAGAAACAGTCCAGCTCCCCACCCCGAAAGAAAACGATTCGCACGCGTTATCAAACCCACTGAGAGACTGACTGGTGGACCCTTTCCTCCTTTCTTTTCCCACTGACCAGCGGACCCCACTTTCCCAGCCGTCTCCTTCCTCGCGACGACCACGCCGGCCGTTTCTGCCGTTGATGTCGCGGCTTCAATTCGCAGTAATGCCACGCCTTAACCATGCTGCGACCACGGCCTATTAATCGCCAGCGTTTCCTCCTCCTTTTCCCTCACTCACCACTCCTCTCTGCCCCTAGGCTGCCTCCAATCCTCTCTATACCGCCGCCGCTTCGACGAGCTTCCTCTGTCGATTCCGGCCAAGCCACACCTTCCCGAGCCTCCCGACCAAACTCACAGCCTCCCCACTCTCAGGCGCATCTGCTAGTGCATCAAACTCAATCGCGGGTACCCTGTAACCTCGCCCTCGACAACGACCACCGTCGCCACCGTTTGCTTCATCTCCGGCGAAGCCCACAGGTAGTATCCGAGCGCCCCGCGCCTCCTCGTTCACACTCCCGCACTCGCCACACCTTTCTGCATCTAACCGCATCGTTGTTTTGCTTCGGGATGATCCACAGCGTCGCCCTCGACCGCGGCCAGAACCACCCGACGCTGACCTCCACTCCGGCGAGCAATTACCGCAGTAACCGAGCGCCCCTTGTCAAGCCAACAGCACGTCGAGCATCACCACGACCCTGCGATCACGGTGAGCCTCTCCTCCTCTTCTCTCGCTTCCTAGAACGGCCAGACCACCTCGGACAGAGCGTGCGCCGCCAGTCGTCGCTGCCGGCGCCGCCAGCTATTGGTCAACCTCCTGAGCACCGTCCGATCTTGATCCAGCGGCTAGGAAAGAAAGTGAGCGAAGGGGTATCGAATGATCTGAGCCGCGCGGTGATAATTAGATCCAACGGCCAGCATCGCACGATCCACCCGAACCGGTATCGTCCAGTTAAAACACGCCGCGTGTCACCTAATTCGTTTTAAAAGAAATTTGAAAACAGATTTATTTGCAAACTTCAAACCCTTGTAACTTTCAAACCACACGTCCAAATTTGGCAAATTTTATATCAATGAACTCAGGAGAACAAGCCCTAGCTAACCATGGCCTTAGTTTTGAAAATAGTATCTGTTAGCTTGATTAAATTTGCAGAAACTTTTGTGTACTTGTTTAGAGTATAAAAATTGTTTAAATTTGATTTTTGGATTAAATCTTTTGCAAAATGGTTTTTAGTGACCATACTGACCCTAGGAACCAACCCTTGGTGTTAAAAATGATTTTGGTAAAATATAAAGTTGAATTATCTAACTTAGCCATTTTCTAACCAAATAAACCCCTTGATTTTATCATGGAAATGTTTTTGCAAGGAAAACTTTGGGAAAATGTTTTGGACCAAAACTTACTGACCCAAAACATCAAACCTTGCCAAAGGCAACTCACTTGGTGAAAAACCTAAAGTTTTGCTTTGATAAGAATAATTTTCACCACATAAAATGATGAATGAATTTTAAAATGTTCTCAAGATAAAACCCAATTACAAATGACTTTGCCATTTCGGTAAATGACCAATTTGGATCATACAAAGTTTATAAACCTAGTAGAGACCAACCTTGCAAAAAGAAACCACCTTTGCATGACTTAGACTCCATTGCTTTGTGTGTGAAATTGTTTGTTTAACCTTGGTTTGGGAATGTTAGTTGATTTGATAATTTGCTTGATTGACTTGTAGTGAAATTAGCAAAGTGTGAAACTAGCAAGATCAAGGAAGTGAACCCCATTCCCTACCAAAAGGCAAGTTACACTATCATACAAAAGTCCTACTATTTTTATTATACTTAGTGGATTTTGAAAATATGCATGAAAAGATATTTCTGTACTTATGCTATGCTAAATCCTAAAAGGATTCCCTAAACACTCCTTAGTGAAAATATTGAAGTTGTACATGCTTATCCATACTATGTTTTGAAAAGAGATACATGTTGAGATTTTTACAAAGGTTGAGAAAAGACTTGTGTTTTATATAATAAAACAAGGACTCAATGAACCACCTAGGTGGAGGATACTTTAAATTTTTGGAGAAGGTGGCAACAAAAGGGAACCATGTCTATGGCAATCACTTTGTGTTGTGCTCCAAAAGAAAACCACCTAGGAAACTTAGAGATCAAACATGCTTCTCCAATTGTGGCTTTCGTGTACAACCACATGCTATTATGGCTCTGGCTTAGTCAATTACATTAGGAAGACCCATGCATTGTCTTTAGTTACTGGACATGGGGATCTGGAATGCTTCATGGGGGCTGAAGACAAAGCTAGCAATGATGTATGGGAGGACCTTATGGAAAGACTTCGTCACATTCTCAGTCTGCCAGTACTCCATCTTGGTGAGCACTAATCCAGTAGGCCACTGGTGGCAACAAGATGGGATTGTGTCATGTGGGTAAAGTGTACTCCTTCTGCAGAAGTTAATAAAATCTAAGTACTTAGCCGTGTCCCCGGTTATGGACAATACTGAGCAACTAAAGTTTGAACTATGGGAGATCTCGACATTCCAACTTCTAATATAAAAACTTGATGCCCTTGTGTGTCTACCAAGGAATTCAAAGAGATTTTGTAAAACTTGTTGCACTTGGGGTTACCAAGGTGCTCAAGAGCATGAAGTACTTGGGGCTTTACCAAGGAACTCATGAGTTTTGATAAAACTTGTTGCACTTGGGGTTACCAAGGTGCTCAATAGATTATGACAAGGATTTGAACACTTGAGTATCTACCAAGGAGTTCAAAGAACTTGGAAAAGAAATTTGACAAAAGACTTTAAAACCCTTTTTAAAAGATAGGATAAAATATTGCTTTCTGCAAATAAACCTTAAACTCTACTTAGCCAAATATGCATATAATGATAGGATCCACTCTCATTATACATTAAAGTGAAGCTTGCCAATACAATTCAAAATGTATTGACCCTTGTGGCTGTAACTTGTAATGTTGCAGGTTGATTGTTTTTAAAATGAAGATTGTTTGATTGACTAGGACTACAAAATCTACAACCAACATCTGCCTGTGGCACTTTGAAGATGATGAACCCATACTTATAGATATTCCGCTGCAAATGTAATGTAATAGCCATATGAGCTATGTTTGATGTAATATACATATGTTATTCCTGGTTATAAATTTATATTATGACCTTTGTATCTTGATATTACATCTTAACTGTGGATGCTAGCTATTGATCCAGGGACTAGCATTGTAAAACACAGGAGGACTCTACCTTATTGGGTTGGGACCTCTACAGTATATTGCCTTGGACACATCATATTACCTGTTGTTTGGTAGATAGCTGGACTTCCGCGTCATAGTCGCTTGCTCAATTGATGTTGCGTGTCGTCAAGTGCCACAGTTGTTGGTGTATGGCCGCATGTTGATGTTGGAGATGATCATGGCTGTACTTATCGTTCACTTTAATTTCTGTTTAACAACTAAAACTGAAGTAAGTAAGCAGAGGCATCGGTGGGTGATAGATAACATTTGGTTTCCGACCGCCCACTTGTGTCCCGTAGGACCCCGAGTACTTGATACCTGTTCCTTGAATATTCGCGCTACCCACATACGGGGAGTATGGGATCCCCCTGAGCCAGAGCTTGATTCAGTCTTATTTCTTGGGGCCACAATCTAGTTTGAGGTTTTATTTACTATCCTGTACTTATGCCATGCTACTGCTTTATTTACGATTGTGCGAGGAGCACACTGTACTGTTTAGGATCGCACTACAAGGAATCTGGGCTTCTATGACCCTCTATTTTCGTCACAGAATCGTCACAGTAGTCCATCTATGACGATCCTATGACGAAAATAAGATCGTCGAAAGCTGAGCGTCGCAAATGAACTATAACGACGTTTTTTATAAAATCGTCATAACTGTCTATGACGATATTGGATCGTCATAACTTCTATGACGATTCAATATCGTCATGGACCATCTAGCTAAGCCAGGTCAGATCCTACGTGGCCGATTCGACGTGGCAAAACTATGACGAAATGGGACCGTCGCAATGCAAATTCGGCCCAGTCTAGTTTGGTTTCTTATATGGGCCAAGACCATTTTATTCCTCTAGGCCGTGGCCTTTTTAGGATCAACTATTGGTGGGCTTTGTCCCTTTCACGTCCATTAATTGTATATTTTCAAGCTTTTTATCCAGAATTTTATGGGCCATGGCCTTGTTACAAAACACATATTAAATAGGTTTAGTTGCCCAATTATATATATCAAACACATATTAAATAAGGTAAATTTTCTAATAAATAAACAATGAAACAGTAGGTAGAATCTAAATAACTGAATAGATCTGACTCCATTTGAATTACAAGACACCATGACATACAACCAGGTTCACACACAATAGTACTATTACAACCAGGTTCACACACAATAGTACTATTACAATTAAGCAGAGATGACACCATGTAACTTCCTCTGAAGGACATTCTTTCTTGCAATCTAAATAACCATCCTTCTGTCTATCAACTACATGACAAAGGGGATAGTTGTTCCGGCTCCAGGCAACTTCGGGAACATCAGCAATAACCTCTCAAACCTGTACATAAACAAACATGACAACAGATAAACAAGCATGATGTAATCATCATTTTCTCATCCTTTTGTATAGACATATGAATAGAAACTAGCCATGGTACCAATTCATAAACTGTTAAACATAACATGTGTTTGTTGTTGGTTGTCATGGAAAGTTTTTCATCTATTTGATTTTGAAGGAGTGACATAGGTCAGCAGTAATTAATAGACACTAGAAAATGCAGTGATATAGGAGAGAAACACAGCTAGCAGGAGATCTTGGTCCAGATAACCAGCGAACATGGATACAAGATGTTTGTCCACACACAAAAATCCTGGTCAGATAACCAGCACTAAACTTATCATCTAATCAGGACTAAATTTACCATCAAAGCTAGCATCGGATAAATCAAAATGAACAATCCATCAAACTCAAACTGCAGGGAGGGTGTAATCAATCCATCTAACCTGGAATCATGTCGCGGTGGACGGTCTGGAACTCACTAGCAGGGAGCTTGCGCATGATACATCCGATGTCAAGGTAGATGCACCGAACAAGAGAACCCCAGCCCCGCAGATTCGGGAGTAACTGCAATCTCCACGTCTTCTCAATTCACAGTAGCCTGCTACAAGCACGTATCGATATATCAGTCATGCTAAACTTAGTCTATTTCTTGTATAAGAAGTGCACAAATATAAGAATAAGAATACATTTATGCTACAGTTACACAGTAAGAATATATGAAAGAAGGAACCATAGAAGCAAGTCTACACAACAGTTACAAATTAAGGAATACAGTATACGGTCATAACATTGCTGTAGAAGAGGGACTGGATACTTAATCTATAGCAGCAGTACTATAAGATGATGACTTGAGGTCGATGGAGGATACAAGTGACATACAAGTGAGACCAGCAACTCAGTAATAAATAAACCAAGAAAGAAACATGTAGTGTAGATTTTATCCACGGCACAAGAACATGAATCTAGCTGCTATCGATTAAGGAATGGGGTCTGCTAAGATTATCATCATATAGAACATAGAAGGTACTCAAATGATGTCATCAACAACCCAAAGTGATGTTAGTCAGCAACAATAACAAATGTATGGATAATCATGTCTCTTCTTCCTCTAGTTCGGCTGTACTGCAAGGAATGGAAGTGTGATTAACCACAAGAGTTGACCAATAGAATTTCCCAAACCTTGTTCTAAGAAAAACCGGCAATTGGCAAGGTCCATTTATTAAGCGGACAAGCATAACCACAAAAACTTAGTGTCATGTGACCATCAAACTGAAAAGAATAAAGATCCTGAAGTTTTCTTACCTTGGCGATGAAGGCAATCTTAGGGGCAAGGAAGTAGGTGGCGACGCGGACAGCATTGATGACGAGCGCAGATGTATGCTGCTAGTCCAATTACCTGAAAACCAAATAAAAACCAACAACAACGAAACAAGTGTGATTAAAAGTATACTCAACTAAGTACCATAAGATACTAAAACTGCAGAACTAATAACAGAAAATTAACACTAAACAAAAGTATACTGAATGCTCTCACAATTGGGGCTCTGACCAAACTACAGATAGATCAATATGTACTAAGATTGAAGCCAAATTGCCACTAAAGCTAACCATGTCCAGACCTGATATACTCAAATGCTCGCTATAAAGAAATGAGACTATAGGGTATAGTAGAGCTAATCTTGTCACATCTCTTCCATGCCAAGCATACACACACATGTATCACTTGTGCTTGTATCAAAAATCTTACAATGGTTAAGAACTTGTGCTTTTATCAAATCAAGAAAAAACATTATAACAATAGTAATTATCATATAAGAGATTTATAGGAACGGGAACATGTAGTAATGCTACCAGAATGTTCACTTGGACATTAAAAAGCCATTTCCATTTAAGACCAGCAAAGTGAATTACAAGCATGCACAGGGAGTCCTTGCGACAACACAGGGACATATACAAGACAAGGAGTCTATGAAACTGTTCCTACAAAACAAGGACCATGTTTTCCTTTTCAAATAGAAACCAATTATGCGCATTCATGAAATTGTTCTAGTGTAAAGCTTTTTAGTTATAACATCCTATAGTAGAATGCATTATATACTTACTGATTATCACTTAACCAAGTCAACTGTATAGTGGAATGGTGAATGCATCTGATCAATAAGGGCTTGTACATGCACACAAACAAACACGGGCAAATTAATCAAGATTTTAAATAACCAGCGCTTCAGATTACTATAAGCATGGTGTTTTCCTTCAGAAGGACATAGCATAGCTTCTAAAGGTCATCCCAGGATTTTAGGCATAATTCAGCAACCTTCTAGCTACTAACTACCAATTAATAAGACATAAAGCAAACCTGATATAAGATTAATTTCTAGAACAATATCACCCATACAGTTGATATCAATCTATGAATAAATTAATTTCTTGTTGTTACAGGTCAAGCACAAAGTTAAAGAACACACTTAAAGAACACTACTCTGCATAGTCCAACAGAATATGAAAAGAACCTGTACAATTTCCATCCCCTCCCTCTAATTTAAGCACATCATATATGTATCGGTAAAACCACAGAAGAATGCACAAGCCACTAGCTATGCCACGAACATGAACAAGCCACTAGCTAGGGTTTGCTAGGGAGTACAGCTTGCTAGGGTTTGCTAGGGATTTTAGGGAGATGGGAGAGGAAGGGACTCACAGCGCCACGACGGCGTCCTCCTGCTGGCTGCGGGGATGCCGTGCCGGAGAGAGGGAGGATAGGGTCGCCCTGTGCTGAGCTCCCTCGTCGATGAAACCTAAAAACAGGGGACACAGAGGGGGATGAGGGGGAGGGAATCAGCGAGACACGACAGTTTTCGGGGAGATTGGATCAGCGCAGAGGGTGGGTTCTAGTACATAGTTCATACCTGCCAGTGAGGTCGACCCCCAAATTCCGCACGAGCTCGCCGGCCGCCACCGCACCTAAAAACCAAACAACAAAAATGTCAGATCCGTATTCGGCTAGGCTGATGTCATCCTCGACAAGCGCCGTGAACTCGGCGAGGCTGATGAAACCGTCGCCGTCCGCCTCGTCCATCATTCGAATCCTCGTCGGTGGATCTCGCTGGAGGGGGTATGGATCTCGCTAGAGGGGGTATGGATCTCGCTGGAGCGAGCGAGGAAGAGGATCCCGAACAGAGGGCGCCGGCGGCGCGTTCGGATCTTGATGGAGAAGGAAGGGAGAGGCATTCGCTGGAGAAGGAAGGGAGAGGGTGGCGATGTTAGCTCGCTTGTGTGTGGCGGCGGGCAGTAGGATTAGGGTTGGGGAGAGGAGTTCGCTGGGAGGGGGACATGGCGATTTTGGCTGGCACGCGCGCGGGCGGTGAAATATTCGGTGTATGCGCGCGCGTTAATAGGCTGGGTACTTTGCCACGTCATCTATCCGTGTCAAGTTCCCACGGATCAACATCCTGTCCATCCATCCTATACACATCCAATGGCCCATCTTGCTATCCTCCACATTTAGACCTTTCTAGCTATTATGACGATTTCACTGAAAGAAATTACGACGTTTTGAGCGAAATCGTCATAGTTTATTGAGGTTTTGGCCCTCCCAAGCAGCTTGAGACCATCCGATGTGGAATCTTCATAAATCTAAGACGATTTTGTAGATGGTCACTACCAAAACGTCACAAGTTAACACATTTCTTGTAGTGTCGGGACACGATTCCGCGGTGTCGACAAGCTCAGTTTTGGGTTCCCAGTCGTTCACAGCCGTCCACCCAAACCTCGGGTCCATCTCGGAGCTAGCTTACTTCGTTGCGGGTGTACTCCAAGGGGTGGCCCCCTGAAATATTTCTGAATCCTGTGATTGCTTTGTCGTGAAAGCCTCGTTGGGTTTTGATTTGGTTTTTCCGAGGTTGATCGAGTGTGTGTTGCTATTTGTGCACCCCGGCCGGGTTAAAACTTTCTGGAAGCCGTGTCCGCTGTTATGGACGACTTGGAGCACAGTATCTCGATCATAGACAACTATAACTAAAGTAGTGCTATAAATTGGACTTTATAATGACTAGTAATCAGCTTCACTATAATGGAATGGCTAAATAAAACTGCCCACCATTGCTTGTTTGGGTGTCGCTTGCGACCCTTGTACCTGACTAGTAAGTATTGCAACTATAACGGAATGGCTAAATAAAAGTACCAACAACTGCTGGGTTTTGGGTTATCTCATGCTATTGTATCTGACTAGTAAGTGTCGCAACTACAACGGAATGGTTAATTAAAAGTGCCCACTGCTTACTTTATCAGGATGATTATCTACACCGGACTAGTAATTGCTGCAACGATAACTGAATAAATAAAACTGCCAACTGTGTGAGTTCCTCGGTTGACTTCCTCGTTTGGTCTCGAGGGGGAAACACCAGGATGGGTTTGTTGGTGTTAGCTTCAGGTTGGATCCGAATAGGTCTTTCTTACCCCTCTCTGATAGCCGTCAGTTGAGTCGAGTCTCTATAGGTTGTTTAGTGCATGCTGCCGCTGCCGCTTCAGTCCACCATACCTATGTAGGCGAGGACCGCCGAATTCTAGTCTTGCCGTGTACTGGCCTCAGTACTGACGCTCCTCTTTTTCCTTTGCCCTTTGTCGGCACCTCTTTTGTTTAAGCAGGTTTTGAGATCGACGTCGTTAGCAGGGTTACCCTTCCGGCTTGGCCTGGGCAGGGTTATGGACGCCACTGGTTATTCTTCAGGGCTCTTAGCCCCATTTGCATCTTGTCCGTAGTCGGACGCTCCATCTTTTCCAGGTGATTTGGAACTTTGTACCGTATATCTGTACTCTTGGCTCATGGAGTCGTGTTGTATATATTTGTTCTGTGGGTCCCATCGAGGACTGTTGTGTAATGTTATTACTTCGTTTTCCACCCGCACGAAAGTGCCTGGTGGGCACCTTTGAATCGTTTCTATGCGGGTTTGGCGGGTTTTCGCTAAAACTTGCATAGGTCCGATTCTGAGGGTGTTACAGTAACCACCGCTGCCGCTGGGCTTTTATGAAGAGCGAGCTGGGTACCGGCGGCCGGAGTAACGGAGGCTTTGGCGGAAGCACTTCCTTTGCGCAGCACATCGGCTATACTCGGTTGAGAAGAGCCGGCAAGACCTTTCTGGGAGGAGGAGGCTTTAGTGACGATGGCTTTTCTTGTTTTAAAAGAGGCATCAGTAGGAGCTGATACCTCGGCAATAGGAACGGCGTCTTTAGGAGCCGGAGGAGTCACGGTCGCAGAGAGCGCCGAGATAAGGACGCCCTCGACCAGGGAAGGAGTCACTGTGGAAACCGCGGCGGCAGAAAGAGGCTCAGTAGAGACATCAGGGTTCACAGAGAAGGCAGCAGGCTCAGAAGAAATATCTGTGGGCCGAGTGGAATCAACTTCAACGGGAGGAATCTCGGGTGCATCGTGGCAAGGTGGCGTCCGATTCGGAACTGGAGGAGATGCAGCGCGAGCAGGACTGGGAATCCTGGTATCTTCAGTAGGCGGAGGAGACGGCTGCCGAGTCATACGACTCGTCATGCTAGGACCGCCGGGCTTAACAGAAAGTGGAGCACTGCAGAAATGAAAAAGGTCAAGTTAAAAAGCAGAAAGAAAAAAACAAGAAATGCGAGCAAAAGAAACTCACCCGGTGACTCCAGGCATGGTCTTGCGCCTGGGAGGATTCGGAGCGGATTTCTTCATTCGTTTCTTGGGGGGCGCCTCTAAGGCACCAGCGGGAGCCCCACGTTTCCCCGAGGTAACAGGGGGCCGGGAAGCAATAGGCTCGGCGTCGTGAACCTGACCGGCCGGATTAGCTAGGAAAGTAGAAGCCGGAAATGCATAAGAAATTGGCATTGCGGCAACTACCTCTAGAACTTGGACCTCGTACGAATCACCTTCCTCCTCGTGGGCCGAGGTCTTGCCACGAGAACGGGCCGGAGCGGGGTCCGACTTAGGGACGAACTCTTCCGAGTCCGTCTCCCCACTGTCCGGGGTATTCCGGTCCGCAGGCCACGGGAGTGATAAAACCTCGGCGTCCTCATCCTTCTGCTCCGCAAACCTCTGTAAGAAGAGAAAGAAGAAGATTAGCAAAGACGGTTACGAAAGCAATGGGAAAGCAAAGCATTAGTGATTAAGCTTACTTCAGGAGGGGGATGCTCGCAGGTGAACGGCTTCAATCCCCAAGCCCAATCCTCAGGCATCTCCGTCTTAAAGATAGCTCGGACACGCTTAAAGATGAGATAGTTGTCCAGCTCCACGGTCGAGACTCGGTTGGGGTCAAGAGGACCTCTCATGTAGCAGAGTTTATGCGTACGCTTCTGGAATGGGCAGATTCGGCTACTGACGAAGGTAACCATCAGATCCTCGCCGCGTAACCCGGCGCGGATCAGTTCCTTAAGCCGAATCTCAAAAGCCTCGGCCAAAGCGTCACTCTTCCTTGGATTATAAGTCTAGTTCGCCTTGGAAGGTGTGCTGATGGAGAAGGCAGGGAGCCGAATCTTATCCTCCTTTCCCGTGTTCTTGACATAGAAGAAGGACTTGTGCCACTTCTTGCACGACTCTAGCCCCGTGACACGAGGAAATACGGACTTCCTCCGAGGTGTAATGGACGCTGCTCCACATTGGGTAAGCAACTTCTCGGAAGGGTGCAGAGACTTGTCTAGGATAATGTTAGAACGAATCTGGAAAAACTTCGACCATACATGCACGGACGGCCACAGGCCGAAGTACCCCTCCGAGGCAGAGATGAAGGCCGAGCAAGAGGCAATGGAGTTGGCAGGGAGATGATGCGGCTGAAGGCCGAAGTAATCAAGAAACTCCCTAGCAAAGTCGCTAAGAGGAAGACCAAAGCCGCGTGCGAAATGCGACATGAAAACTACATACTCTCCCTCCCTAAGGTCAGAGAGGACTCGCTGCCGGGTAAGCGACAAGATACCTCGGCGGGAATCCGACGAGTCCGAATAAGCCACTCGATCTCGCGGCGAGTGACAGAGGAACCCTGCCATGAGCCCCGCTCGGGCCCAGATCCAACATCGTCATCCTCGACGAGCGCACCACTGACGAAACTAGACATGAGATCGCCGGAAAAACTTGCGGAGGAAGAGAGAGCGGCGGAGGAAAACCTAGAGCTACGGGGCCCCGTCGTGGTTCCACCCAAAAACGGCGGCGGAGCAGAGAAAGAACTGCCGCGCGGGTAAAGAAGAAGAGCAGAGATCTCTAGAGGGAAGGCTAGGCAATGGGACCGGAAGAACTCACCGACGACGGTGGCGGAATGAGCAAGCAGGGGTGAAGGCGACGGAGCGGTACGGCGGAACCTCTACCGTGGAGAACTCCGACGAGCGCACAACGGCGGAAGCGTGAGCGGAGGCAGAGGCGCGAGGAAGAAGAAGGGCACGGGCGAACGAAAAGGGGAAAGTAAATCCCCCAGCGCCGCGCCCCTCTTTATAACCGCGTAGCCTGCGAGGTAGTGGGATCGTGCGTGAGGCAGTTGACCGCGTAGATCGTGTATGTAGCACCAACTCACGATGATGAGGGGAACCGCACCAGCGGCCACACAGTGGGAAAGACAGCCACGATCCTCGATGGAAACGGAACGCGAGGCGTCGCAGAGCCGACGAGACAGGCGCAACGGTAGCTGTAGACTGACAATGAATACTGTAGAGGAACAGAAAACTAGAAATACAATGATGGGTAAGACACGTAGGACGAGGAGTACGCGAGAAGATAGGATGATACCACTAGCAAATTAACTCGGAAACAAGGCAAAAGAAATCTCTTGAAACTGATACGGCCCGGCCGAAGTTATTGGCGGGGCCATACCAGCTTCGGGGACTAATGTTGGGGAGATGACCTCGGGTAGGGTAAAGACGGGGAAATATGAAAGGAAGTTGCCCGTCTAGTTTCCGATTTATAGTACGAATCGGCCGAATCCTGTAGAGTTCGACCGAGATAGGGAAGGGCAGGACCTTCATAATAATGGCAAGGCGTTACCCGGCCGAGATATTGAATAAGTCGGCCGGTTTAGCCCGAGTAATCTTAATGCAGGTGAAGGACAAGCCGAGTTACGCGAGGCAGGGCCGAATGATACGAAGCTTGCAAGAGAAGGAGAAGCCTAAAGTCAAACTCTAGCCGCAGGCTAGGGAGAATCTGAGCGGAGCCAAGCATAAGGGACAAAGGTGCTGAGTGACAGAGGGGCAGAAGGAGGTCACGAAGGTGACAGTCCTAGAGCCCGAGGCACGCAGGAGGGGCCCTCTGGAGCCTTGCCGTCATTAGAAGGGCAACAGGGAAAGGAGGACGCCGAACTACTATTTTGGGACAAGCATATTCCTCGAATATGCTTGCCCTGTCAGCCCTAAAGGCACCCAAGGCTCTCCTTTATAAGGGGAGGCTTGGACCCTGAGGAGGGGATCGGCTCATTTAGTACCGTTAGGCTGGTAAAGTTCTTCTTTTCTCCATGTATATAGCTCAAGGAGCACTTGTAGCCCAAGGGAGGAGAAATAAAGATCTTTGCCTTAGTCTTTTGTGTGTAGAATCAACTGCATCTTCCCTCCCCAAATCCCACTAGTATCCATTGGCCCCATACTTTAGCCTACCCATGGCATCTGCCGTGCCACCACCACGACAATGGGGGGCAATCAAATAATGTAAGAGGTGAAGAGTTACTCTCATTAGAAGGTAGGCATGGGTAGATCCATTCTTCTCCTCTTGACCATCACTATCCTCCTCTTTTTCATCTAATGAGCTTTCAGGTTCAGCAATTGCGTCTTTCATAGGCTCCTGCAAGGCATTAGTCTCTTCCGTTTGTGGAAAGCATCTATTAATATATTCAAGAATATAGCCATTATCTTCCTTGTAATTATCAACGCAAAATTTAAGTATATCATAAACCTCATATTCATAAGGTGCATCATCAGTATTTTCAAGCAAACTAGCAAGTTCAAATGCACCCTTGAAAGCAATAAATTCTTCAATTTGTTTCACATCATAAAAGTCATAATTTCCTTTAATATAAGAAGATATGGTAACATCATCATTATACTCACATTGAAAAGGTAGGTGTTTATACCTCCTACAGCAACAAGACTTATCAAAGCAATAAGTAACATTATAAGTAGAGCACACCCCTCTAGCAATAGTATTCAATTTATCAATTTGTTCCCATAAGTGTTTCCCTTTTTGTGACAAACGGTGTTCCTTATAATAAAACTTTTGTTCTTATGTGAACCCACCTTGCCAATAAGAACTAGTTTCAAAGAAACCATCTATTGATAGAAAGCATGACAAAGCAAGGCAATAACAGACCAGCAACTAGAGCGGGAACTAAATTTTTTTTGTGTTTTTTATAAGAGAAAGCAAACCAAACTAAACTATATATTTTTGGAGTTTTTGATGAAAAGAGGCAAACAAAACCAAGCAAAAGAAACTAAGCAAAACAAAAACAAAGTAAAGAGAAAGGTTGTGAAGGACTCCCCTTGTGAAGACGTCCGTAGCCTCCCCGGCAACAGCGCCAGAAAACTTGTTGATGGCGCGTGGTAGCGCTTCGTTGGGAGACCCCAAGAGCAAGGTGTGATGAGCACAGCAGCAAGTCTTCCCTCAGTAAGAAACCGAGGTTATCGAACCAGTAGGAGGAAGGAAACGTCTCAAAGGTGTTGCTAGCAACTTGGAGACCTGCACAACACAAACTCAAGACTTTGCCCCAATGATCAGTGAGGTTGTCAATCTCACTGGTTGCTGCAACAAAGGATTAACTGTATGGTGTGGAAGGTAATAGTGGTTTGCAGAAAGTAAACAGTAACAGTGGAAGATGTATCAATGGTAAAGATTGGACCGGGGTCCATAGTTCACTAGAGATGTTCTCCTTAAGATAAACAAATATAGCATGCTGGGTAAACAAATTACAGCAGGGCAATTGAAAGGACTGAGCGAGGCATAACAATGCAATACTAGATATTCATGATCCTATGAGATTCGATTGGGCAATACAACAAGATACATAGACCACCATCCAACTGCATCTATGACTAGAAATCCACCTTCAGGTTATCATCTGAACACCCTCCAGTATTAAGTTGCAAGCAACCGATAACTTCTTTAAGCAAAATGTGTAAGGTAAACAATCCACTTGTTCCATGAACAAGAGACCGTTATTTTCTCCCTAGCGGCAACAGTACATCTATAATCTTAGATATTTCGGTCACTTCCCTTAGATTAAATAGAGGCATGAACCCACTATCTAGCATAAATACCCCCTCTTGGAGTCACTAGCATCTACTTGGCCAAGATAGCTACTAGAAACGGAGAGCATGCAAGATCACAAACAACATAGACATGATAGAATCAATAAGACAAAACCATTAATCAATCTGACATAGTAATCTCAATATCCATCGGATCCTCGCAATCACAACATGCATGATTATAAATAGATGATCTTAATCATGAACGAAGCTCACAAGATCTAAACATGGTAGCACAAAGGAGTTACAACCATCTAGCTACTACATGGACCCGTAGTCCAAGGTGGAACTACTCACACTTCATACCGGAGGTTGGCATGATGAAGAAGAAGGCCTTCGGGATGATCTCCCCTCCGACAGGGTGCCGAGAAGAGCTTTATATCCCCCTGATCTAGGGACGATGGTGGCGGCGGCTACAGACGGTTTCGTGCAATATTGACCGGGTCCTTTGGGTTTTGGTAGGGGGCGGCCAGGATGGTCACACACCCCCAGGTGCGGCTAGCCCTAGCCCGCGCCGCCAGGGGGTGTGGCCCCCTGGTGCCTCCCCTCCGTCTCATACTCTGGCTCCATGTTCCCCACGGTAAAATATTGACTTTGGCTTTTGTCCCGTCCAATTCCGAGAATATTGATTTTCTGCCTTTCTGGAACCAAAAACAGAAGAAAACAGACAACTTGCACTCTTGCATCTTGTTAATAGGTTAGTACCAGAAAACATATAAAAACACCTCAAAGTGTAGAGAAAGCAAAGCAAAGTAGATACTAAACAAGCATGGAACATCAAAAATTATAGATACGTTTCTGACGTATCAATAGTCTTGACAAATGTTGGCCATCTTGGATAGATGTCATCTGCTAGATAGTATCCCTTGTTCTAGTGGTGCCCATTGATCTCAAATTTCACAGGGGGAGCATGACCCTCAATAAGCTTGGAAAATACAGTTGAGGAGTTGAGGACGTTGTTGTCGTTGTTCGATCCTGCCATGCCAAATAAGGAGTGCCAGATCCAAAGATCATGTGTAGCAACTTCCTCAAGTATCACAATGCAACCTCTTTTGTGGCCTTTGTACATTCCTTGTCATGCAAATGGACAGTTCTTCCACTCCCAATGCATGCAATCTATGCCTCTAAGCATACCAGGAAATCCTCTACTTTTATTGACTGCGAGGATCCGAGCAGTGTCTTCAGCAGTGGGTGATCCCAAGTACTGTTTCCCAAAAACTGCAATCACTACCCTGGAGAACCTGTACAAGCAATCGATGGCGGTGGACTCGGCCATGCGGAGGTAGTCATCGTCACTGTCACCCGACGCTCCATATGCAAGCAACCTCATCGCCACAGTGCACTTCTGCAGTGAGGAAAACCCAACCATGCCGGTGCAGTCCTTCTTGCAAACGAAATAGGGGTCGAACTCCCAGATGACATGCACGATCTTGAGGAAGAGCTTCTGGCTCATCCTGAAACGACGCCGAAACACGGCCTCTCAGTGGAGCGGCTCGTCGGCGAAGTAGTCAGCGTATAACAAGCAGTAGCCCTCAATCCTCTGCCTCGCCTTGCACTTCCGGCGACCCGACGCCAAACCACCGCGCTTCGGCTTAGCCATCTGCATGTACAGCTAGGCGAGAGAGGCGAGGATCTCTATGTGCTCTGCATCTTCGGCGACCTCAGCGTTCTCCTCCTCCAGCATTACGACGAGTGTATGCTCGTCGTCGGAGTCCATGGCTGAATCGGCCAAATGCCGAACACTTGGCGGGCGTGGTGGTGGGAGCTCGCAGCGAAGCAGAGCTACGGTGAAGTTGGGGCGGTGAAAGCGGCGGCGGAATGGGCGGCGAGCATATCTAGAGGCGTGGGCACATCTCGGCGTGGAGGAGCTCCGCCGGCGAAGTCATGGCGACAGAGGCGCTGGAAGCTCTTCGCCGCGGTCTGGGCGAGTGGAGTGGGGGGGAATGTGACTGTATCGCCGATAGAGCTGGCCCACACCCGTTTTCGCTACGTCCGGCGTTCCTAGGGCGTTCCCTAGAACCTGGATACAGCCTGGGAAGCCCGAACCAAAGTTCGTCCGAATTCGGACGAAAAGGGGTTCCTGAAAATGCGATTAGACCGATTTTCGGCGTCCGGACCTATTTTCGGTGTCCGGATCGGCGTCCTGAGTAGCCGAGTGAAAATGCTCTTAGGCTTATGCATGAGACCAGGAGTACAGGACAAGCCCAGAGCGGACCCCTTGCACCTCGCCATATCCAATGGCGCTCTTTTAGTTCGAAAGAGGGAGTCCATCTAAAACAGTGTAAGTCTACTAAAAAAAATCGAAAACAGTGGTAAGTTATTTCGATAATATTTCCTCCATCCAAAATTAACTGACACGGGTTTATCAACATTCACGTATATTTTACTGTGTAGATGTAGGTAAATCTAGACAAATCTTTATCATATCAGTTAATTTGGGACAGAGGGCACAACATCGACTAAAGTGTATATATGACATCTTCCAATGAAAAAAAATAAGCATCAACCCCATATGTTATTTCTTCTCCCACCATCATACACCGGGAACTGTTCCATGTCTTGCAGCTAAATCCTTTTCAGGGAGCGTATACAGCTCCCGGTACATTTTACACTGATTGATACAACAACTTATAGCCGAGAGATGCCCCGGCCGGTGAGCCGACGCTCCGAGCCCGCAACACCGTTCAGTTGGATGATTGATCCCGCCTAGAGGATCACGCATCTCTGGCCACTCTTTGCACCTGCCACGTTCCTCTTCTTGGCCGGCGCTTTCCTCTCCTCTATCCTCTGCTTCCTTCTCCTGCACAAACATGCTTTATACGCGTAAGCTTTGCCCCCCTTAATTTCTTTCTTGAAAAATAGTAGTACCGCAGAAGAGCTGTCATGAGCTATTCGTTGGAGGGGGACAGAAGCGTGGAAGTAAAATACCAGACAAGGATCGAATAAAACGTTCCACTACGGAACTCTCTTTGCCATTGTGAACTTTTGCTTTCTTTAAAAAAAATGGAGTACTTTTGCTTAGAAAAAACAGAGTACTTTTGCTTTGTACGAGTGCAAATGAATAAACGAACGACGTTTAGCATCTTCCAGGCTGCTAAAAGGGAGTTCGGATGGGCGATGGCATATATTCTCGAGCGAAAAAGAAAAAGGGACATATCCCCACCAGCTGTTTGCAGCGCGAGCAGCTCCACTCGCATTTGCCTGCCGTGCCAAAGCATCGCCTCGCCGGATGATGAGGAATATGTACACGACCAGTCGGCAGTCGACCAGACGCATAGAGACGACGGCATCGTGTTCAACCTCAGGAGGGACCAAATGTGACTTCGCGAGAAGTCGAGAAGCAGCCTCAGCTGCGTTTGGCACGGCCCGACACGACTTCCTTCCAGCAGAGTGCTCCACGTCGCCTACTATCAACCAAATCGGGTCGGAGAGCGGAGACAGCCGACCACATATACCACATGGCCCAGATGTGTACGTGACGACGACGTACTCGTCACGTAGGCTTGCAAACCTGTGGCGCGTATGTCTACGAAGATAGTCTCCACAACCGTAAGTGATTGTTACGTTACATTACGTGCCAGAGTCTAAGCTGCATCTATATGTACCAACTCCTTTCCTACGCCTATATCTTTTTTAAGTTAATAAAACCTGTATGGTCTATCAAGTTACAATGCATTAGCGCACTAGTCACTAACTGGGATAAATACAAACTATCGGTCATGAAGTTGTGTGGATATGTCATATTAGTCATTCCGCCACGTTTGTCGTTAAGTCGCTGACGTGGCTACATTTTTTTTCAAATACCCCTACAATATTATTTCCTCTAATTACTAGATCCTTTTACTAGGTTTTTTTCCACTATCATGTGGTTAGACTGTCAAAATAGATGTAGGGCCCACCTATCAGCATCTTCACCCTCCACTCTCTTCTAAACATTCTATCAAATAGGAAGCCGCGTCGTAGCTAGCAGGGCTGCGCAAGTCCAGCCACGCAACAGCAAGGACGCCCTCTCAGCCAAGCAGGGCAGGAGAGATTGGTCTATTTTAATTAAAAAAGAGACCTAGCAATTAGAAGAAACTAATTTTTTAAGGAGAAACTTGCAAAAACAGATAGCCATATCAGCGAGATAGTTTGCGTTTTATTAGTTAGTGATCAATGCGATCATGGGTGGCTCGTTGATAGACCAGGTGTTTTAAGTCACACCACGTAAAGTTTGATCAAGTTCAGTGAAAAAGGTTTTAACAAAGTTTATAAAAAAAGTATTAACGTGCATACTAAATTATTGACATCGTTAAATACACCATAAACTATATTTTTATATGATATCTATACTATACTTTTTTCTAAAAAATAATATATACTCTCTCCCCGCCCAGGAATAGGTTATTTCTTAACAGACGGAGTATTATATTTCTTGATTTTTTTTCTAAAATCATGGTCAAACTATACATTGGTCTGACTTTGAAAAAATACTATGCAGGAAAGGAGTAGCACGAAAATACTTCACGTGCATACGATCTGGTGGACGGTGGTGGAAGTTTCGAGACAGCGAACGAAAACGAGAAAAAGACGTAGCAACGGAGCATCTGGTGCCAAAATAGTCAGCTTTCACAAACTGAATGACAAACTTGAAAGAATTAACCAACAAGAAAGCACAAAATCCAGCAAACCATACTACAGCTGCAAGTACAAAGAAGTTATGGAAGTGTTATGGAAGTGCAGGAGAAGTCCAAGAACAAAAAAATAATTATCTGGTGCTTCTCTCCTCACCGGAAAAATGTTATGAGAGCGCTACACCTAGCCAACAAGTGTCAGTACCAGCGTGTAAGTAAGTTGAACTTGTTATGAAATACTAGCTGCAACTTGTAAGCCGGTCGGTTCGTTATTTTTTATCGGAAAAAATAAAAGGTTATTTCAGAGGGGGTGGTTCCTCACTTGGCCATCATGACCTTGACAAACTCGTCGTAGTTGATCTGGCCGTCGCCATCGACGTCGGCCTCGCGGACCATCTCCTCGACCTCCTCCTCAGATAGCTTCTCCCCAAGGTTGGTCATCACCTGGCGGAGCTCAGCTGCAGAGATGAAACCGTTCTGGTCCTTGTCAAAAACACGGAACGCCTCCTTCAGCTCCTCCTCCGAGTCAGTGTCCTTCATCTTGCGGGCCATCAGGTTCAGGAACTCGGGGAAGTCGATGGTGCCGTTGCCATCCGCATCCACCTCGTTGATCATGTCCTGCAGCTCCGCCTCGGTTGGGTTCTGGCCAAGGGAGCGCATCACGGTCCCAAGCTCCTTGGTGGTGATGCTACCTGAGAAATTAGACCACCTCATGTTAAGACAGCTATAGGTGAGAATATTATGATTCTGATGTCACCTGTCAAGTCAAACTTACAAATGTAATGATCACAATATCAACGGCAAAAGGTGTGAAGATTTGGACAGGACATAAGACCAATAACCATTTTAATTCAAGGAACACAAAACAAACTTAAAAGTGTTTTCTCCCATTAATCAGAAGAGTTATGCGGAAATGAAAAGAGCGCCAAGATTAACCTCATAATAAAGAGCATAGCATTATAATTACTTCGGTCCAATAATATGCATAAAGCATTAGACAGATCTTGGGCAGTGTTTCTAAACAGCTTATTTCTAAATAAACAACACCTTCCAAAAACAAATGGGCCAGCAGACTAGTCAGGAGGCAGGTGTTTACTGTGTTATCTCTCTATCCTTTAGTTAAAAACAGCACTAGCTATTATCTGTCTTAACACTTCTATATGGCTTTTCGTCTAACAACCTTGCATCTTTCACAGTAAGCACAACATCAATCTACAGCACAGCAACAGATGTATGGTCACAATCAAAATCTATTAAAACCCATGTGAGTCATTAGTATTAAATTAGAACTTATTCAACTGAGTCAATTAATTGGGACAAAGGGAATATTTTCAATTCAAAATGAACACATTACCCTCATACCAAACCATACTCGCTAGTCTTATGCCCATATCAAACTCAACAACCAATTTTACTCCTATTCTTCCAAGTGTTCCAAAAAATAAATAACTTACTGAGCACCACAGAATTTTAGAGATACGCAATTATTCCATACGAATTACATGCTAAATGGTATACATCTTGCTGCAAAAATACTGAAGTTGAGAATCTAACAAGTACATATGTGCCATCTTATGCCAACCTAGAAGCCAAATTCATTGAAATGACGTGTAGATATTGCTATCATAAACATGTTACGCAAAACAATTAAAAAATAGTAGGATACTCCCACAAAAAATCAAATACCCAACTAAATAAATAGAATATGAACAGTCGGGATTGGGTGATAGATTCAACAACACGTCAAGGACTTCAATAGGTGAGCTGGTGAATATGAATATAGATGTGTCTTGTATATAATTTTGTTTTCCTGTGAAAGTATAACACAGACATTCTATCCGCAAATATTTGACAAATATAATATTCAGGTGTCTTGTATGAGAAGCCTGCTAGCATAGCATTATTGAATAGTCCACCATTCTTCTAGTGTTTGTTATATTCTATTCTATGCAACTGGCGTTCACCAGTTCAGAATTTCAGATTAGGTACTGGTTCTCCTACGTAGCCACTTTATTCTAAAATCTTAAGCCTTTTCCACATGTTTAATATAATACGATTTTTCCATAGAAAGTAACTGACAAAGTGACCCATGTTAAGTCCACAAAGACCTTCACGTCGTGCTGCCAAATTGAAAGGATGGGGCTTAGAGCAGATGCTTTCGGGTTTGCATTGTAAGACTCTCAAGGAATCTGATGCGAGTGAAATGAAAGCATAGTAAGAAAGACAAGTAACAACACTATCTTCAGCCACTAGACCACTACCTCGGAATACTGTTCTTTTCAAATTGATAGAGTTTACTGAAAATAAAACTTGATTGCCAGGCCCTGTCCAACAACCTATTGACGCCGTTCTTTCAGATTACATCGATCCCCAAAGCTATTTCTCATCACATTCCGCACTTCATTTCATTTACCTCAAGCAACACGCCATAACCAGGAGCAGGACACACAATTAGGCGCTCACAGATTATGATATCGCAAACACCCAATTAGCAAAAATTGATGCGCGTCCTAAATCATTTCAGAAGCTATTCATTCAACACCATATCACAATTGATAACTCCACCCGGCAGACATATGGCCCCGCGCGCCTCTAACGGGAACAGGGTGGAAACAAGGGAACAGATTAAATCGCCCCGCGCAGGCGCCTACATTATTACCATGAGAAACACATCAAAACAACCAACCGAATCATCGCCTCCACGAAAATAAAATCGCCACGGCCGTGGCACGCCAATCAGATCTAGGCATCTGGCCATGCAACGCCCTGACACAGATCAAACCACGACGCCTGGTCGGCCGGGGACCCCGATGCCGCGTGGTCCGACGGATCGATCGAGAAGGGGCCCCCCCGGCGTGAACGCGAGAGATCGGCGCCTTATGTGAACGAGGGAAAAGGTGGGGTGGGGGTGGGGAAGAGGAGAGGAGATGGATACCATCGCCGTCCTTGTCGAAGAGGCTGAACGCCTCCTTGAACTCGCCAATCTGCTCCTCGCTGAGCTGGTCCGCCATGGCTGGCTGGCAACGGAGAGGACGAGAGGAGGGAACCGCGAGGTTATGCGAGCTGCGCGTTAATGGCTGGTGGCGTGGGGTCAGTGGCGACCGGGCGTGCGTCTGTGTCGTGGAGGCGATGCAGACGAGGCTTTATAGAGGAGGAGGATCGGGGTCGCGGGGGTGGCCAGGTGGGGAACTAGGGATTTCCAGCTTTGAGTTTTGGGTAGTATCTGATTCTTTTTCTCTTTTTTCTTAGTACAGTATCTTTCACTACTCGTAGTATTATATTTTGATGAGGTGTGTTGAGAATATTTTCTTTATAGGTTCGCGTGGATGGCGTGGAATACTTTTCTGTTCTTGGAAAATCAGGGAGGTGATCCTGGCTCAGATGGTGTGGAATATGAAGCTTGGCCAATCAGGTGAGATGACTCTAGAGGTCAAGATATCTTTTCCTTTGTATTTGATCTTTTTCTCTCCATCTCATTGGCTTGCTTGTCTATTCCTCAACTAGAGTACAAGAGCAGTGGACCACAATAGTATTTCTGTTTAGTCATAGAATTTGTGTGGACAAAAAAAAATTGCGGAAAGAAATTGTGGGAATATTGTGTTGCCTTCTCCATCCAATTGATTTTGTACCAGTTCTCCGTATAATACTATACACATAAAACTGATCTGAATACTAGAAGGACTGAGGAGCACCGCACGTACAAGCTGTCTGAGGATCTTATATTCTTTTTTGTTGGAGATTTGATGGAGTACAAAAAATGGGTGCCACATTTGTCGAGCTTTGTGATCATGCTGTCGTATCAATATCCCTTTTTGAATGAAGTTGTACATCCAATTCGTTAAAATATCTATCTTGTTGCAAATATTGTCGATGAAGATTGACACATTAACCTTAAAAGTCTGTGGTACACAAGAGCCGTCCGGGAGAAAAACGAATCCTACTTGGGGATGGATGATGTTGATGGTTAACAGTCAAAAAACCAAGGCACCTCGGCAGAGTTGTAGTAACTTGTAAGCCAAAGCCAGGCACAACTAGCCACATAACAAGCTGGGAAGCACATCAGTATGTCATGGAAACGTGGCCCTGTTTCGCCAAGTAAAGTACGGTGAAGAATCAGGAATGGTGATTTTACAATTCGCCAATACAAAGAGGTCATCACATGCCTCCTGCGTATTACTAGCACATCTCAGAAACCAAAACAAAATATGGTATATCGACTAACAGCTCGGAAGACGAAGAGTATTCTGCACCTCCAAAGAAAGAAACTTTCCTAAGAATCTTGAACAAGGCAGGCGGATATGTGAAACGTGGTATATCTGACTGAGACAAAATAGTACATGACTAGAGATTATATGCAAGAGCAAAGAAACAACATACTTCCCTTGCTCCCAAAAAAATCAGACAAGAGAACTAGGGAAGCCAACTGCAAGTGTAACCTCAAGTGTTCAACTATGTACAGACATCTAGTACTTTTGAACCTTCCGCATCATATTAGCCTTGAAAGATTGCTCACCATCAGACTGTAGAAGTGATGTGTCTGTCAGAGATCTTTCCAGACCTTGTAGTCCGTATTTGAACTGTTGGGATTTATCGGCGTATCTTGACATCCCAAGAAGAAGGTTGGTCGCACATCCATATTGATCAATGCATGTGCAGTTGATCTTGTGCTTGCAACAATGGCCACCTCGTCAGCAGCGATTATGGCTTCTCCGTATCCTTTATCTTTTACATCAGCATTTTCTAACTGTTGATTGCCAAAAAAAACACCCAATCAACACTAGAAGCATGTGATTATCAGGAACTGAAAACACGAAAGGGGAGATCATTACCCTGAATTTTGTCTTTGCACCCCAGATGACGAACGTTTCGTTGCATGTATGGTGACGATGGTTGCCGCGCAAACCACCTGGCTGAACAACTCCCACGTGTAGTGAGAGACAGACCAGGGCCCCACCTACCACAAATTGAACAATAAATTACTAATGTCCAGCCGAGTTGCCTAAAGAATAACTTAACATGTGTTCTCCCTAGGCAGTAGCACAAAATACCAAGTAATCACATAGAAGCAAGTATATTTCTTCCACAGACGCATATAATTACAATTCTGCTTCCCGTGTAGACATTGCCCCCACAATAACCCCCGAGAGAAAAAGAAGCATGCTAGGAGTTCAACAGCTACCAAGTGAGCAGTGACTGGAATTTCCGTTGGATGAAGAGAATTGGACTTAAAAAATGTCAGAAATGAGAATGCATAGATAAGCAGCCTAAGTTGCAGGTGGCAAATTCATTCTGACTACCAAACATACACACTTGCAAAGTCCAACAGATTAGTAACTACAGTAAGTGGTAGGAAAACACTAGTGATGCATAAAAAGTCCCCTTGTTTTCGCATAAGGTAGGCATCTACTGACGGAACCAACAAAGGTAAATAATTCACAAAAGAAAGATGGGGAATATATGTAGAGCAGAATATTCCCCAACTTGTTTAGCTAGAACCATTTGGTACATCGATGCTGCAATGTTCTCTTTTTCTACCTTTTTCTCACTTGGGCCGAAAGAACGCATATCATCAGTATGACAAATCAGGAAATTTGTGGAAAAAACAAAACAAAACAGCGGAACCAGTAATTCTGAATACAGGTCTTGCTCAGTGATTATCAAAGAAGAAACCCACTCATCTAGCTGTCTAATATGTGTAGTATATTCTCAATGATATAGAGCAGCACAGGTGGAACACAGTTGGAACAAACGAATCAACAAAATATCTCAAGGGTCATGGTATGCTATACGAGACATGTATATTAGGGGACACGCAGGATTCTTGTGTCAAACAAACAATGCTGTTGACAAAAGAGGTATATTTCCAGCAGAACCAAGGTGAAAATACTGGTTGATACAACAATCATGCTTAACAATCTCCAGCTAAGGTTGCCACTGAGTTAACATATACTATTGCATACCAGTAACCAACAGAACTAACTGGAACAGAGGAACAATACAATACAAACAGGTTCTGATGGCAGGTTAGCAACAGGTAAGCCATACTTGAACTAAAATTCTGGAAAAAAGATCATGAGGAGAGGAAGGGTACTACGCTTAAACCAGAGGTTGAAAACTAAAGGATTCACTAACATGACTATTATGGAAGGGAAAACCAAGCGCCGCTCAGAAAGGTGTTACAGCGACACAGTGACACCACAGCATGATTGTGCTGCATTTCTCAGGGTGGCATGTTCAGAACACCACTTTGTTTTTACTTTCACTATTACTAATTTCATAAGAGGTGTGTCTACTACAAAAATGAACTAGACAGACCTGACTTCTGCAATTGATGGCACAGTGTAATGTAGCATGCATCATCCCTTGCACATTGTCCAAGTCTTTCATTCTACCAACATTTTGCAGCGAGCTAACAACAGAGAGCACAACTGAAAACATTGAATTCCCGAGGCAAGGGAGGAGCTCTCACCTGGGAGGCCGGCATCGCGGGCTGCCGCTACAGGGTCGAGCAGCCAGCCACGTCCGTCAGCGGCGATGGGGGTGGGATGGAGGGCGGCGGGGTAGCGGACGAGGTTCGCCTGGGGGTCGTGGGCGACGATGGGGCGCTGAAGGGAGGTGGAGGGGGCGGGTTGGTGGAAGCGGAGGGAGATCCAAGTGAGAAGGAGGAAGAGGAAGAGGAGGAAGGGGAAGGACGCTGGCCGCTTCAGGAAGTGCAGGAGCGACGACGGCAGCGAGGAGGACGAGGATGCGGCGGCGGTGGGAAACGGCGGGGTCTGGGTGGGGATTTGCAGAGAGATGGCCCTCCTCGGGTTCGCCATGGACAGGCGGTGCGCAGGCGGGTGGTGAGCTGATGGCGCCCAGACTGTTTTCCGCCGCGGCCGGCGACGGATCGGGGGCGGCGATTTATCCTTTTCCTTCCGAGATGGCGCTGGCGAACTGTCACTGCCTCACGTGGGTTGCCATGTCATTTCGAATGCGGAAGATATTTTCTCACATTTGGACTTTGGTACCGATCTACCAGATCTGGGCCATCGAACACAAAACGGACGGCTCGCCATGGTCCCCTGCCTATCGCTCTACGCTTATCCTCTTCTTCCTTTCCTCCCCCTTCCTCCAGCCCCCGAACCCACAAAACCCCAACCCGAGCTCAGTGTCCACCACGACCATGGCACCACCCGCCATGGCGTTCCAGGCTCTCACCTTCTCCCCCCTCCCCCTCCACCTCCACACTTCGCGGCGCCGCGTCCGCGTGCTCGCCGTGACCGCGGACCAGCCCCCTCCTCCCCCGCAGGCATCCCCTTCCGAGCCGGCCAACAGCCCGAGCCGACTCCTCCGGGAGCTCGCTGAGCGGAAGAAGGCCGTATCCCCCAAGAAGAAGCACCCTCCGCGCCGATTCATCCTCAAGCCGCCGCTCGACGACGAGCGCCTCACCCAGCGCTTCCTCAACAGCCCGCAGCTGTCGCTCAAGTCGCTCCCGCTCCTCTCCTCCTGCCTCCCCTCCGCGCCGCTCTCCGCCGCCGACCGGACCTGGATGGACGAGTACCTCCTCGAGGCCAAGCAGGCGCTCGGCTACCCGCTCGCCCCCTCGGAGACGCTCGGCGAGGGCGACGACTGCCCCGCGCGGCATTTCGATGTCCTCCTCTACCTCGTCTTCCAGCACCTGGACCCCTCCTGCGAGCGCACGCGCACGCGCCACGTGCGGAATGGACACTCAAGGCTCTGGTTCCTGGGCCAGTTCGTGCTGGAGCTCGCCTTCTCCGAGTTCTTCTTGCAGAGGTACCCCAGGGAGTCCCCTGGCCCGATGCGAGAGCGGGTGTTCGCACTCATCGGGAAGAAGATGCTGCCGAAATGGATCAAAGCAGCCAGCCTGCATAATTTGGTCTTTCCTTACGATGATTTGGATAGAATGATACGGAAGGACCGGGAACCACCCACCAAGTAAGTCTTTGATTATTTCCTGAAAATGTGACATTACAATTGTAGAGACATATAATTTTGGTTCGGGATCATGCATTTGGATAACGTGAGTGATTGTCACCGGTCTGAAAGAGTGCATAGTCCATGCCACATCTAGTTAGCATCTTAGAAATCCAGCACTGGAATAACTATAGCTGCAAAGTGTTTTCAACCTGAATGTCAATCAATGTTTTTCCACACGAGCTTGATCTGCATTATGAACTTTCTCTTCTATGGCAGTCCCTTTTTTAGAAAATGTGACGGTGATTTGGTGCTAGAGTTGTTTGATAGGGGGCCATTCAACTATTTGTTATCTTCTTGACAGATTCATTGTATTCGATATATTTTCATGTATTAGCATAATGCTAGTGGTGAAAGTGGATAATGTTAGCTTACATTTTGGTCAGTCTGTAGTTCAGTGCTATATGTATGTTCTACGTATTTCTCGGTTAAGTTGTCTCTCTTGTTGGATGTTCTACAGCCATGTTAATACGGCCGAGTTTCCCCCACGTGTTAGGTGTTGTACTGATATTCTTACATCTTCTTTATGGTCTACTGCTGTTTTTCCTTTTATGTGCTATCTTGATGTGGAAAATTTCGCTGTATGAGAATATGGAGCACATAACCTAATCATAAATTCATGATGATAATATGTCATGTGGAGATTTCCTCTCGAGTGTTCAATTTCTATCTGTACTGTTAATTGGCAGTATGGGGTAATCTTCAGTCAACTTTATGTTTCTGTTCCAGGGCTGTATTCTGGGCACTATTTGGAGCAATATATCTGTGCTTTGGAATGCCTGAAGTCTATCGTGTTCTTTTTGAGGCGTTCGGGATGGACCCTGAAGAAGAGAGCTGTCAGCCAAAACTGCGGCGTCAACTAGAAGATGTCGACTATGTTTCAGTGGAGTTTGAAAAGAGACAACTCACATGGCAAGATGTTGCTGCCTACCGGGTATTGACCCTTCCTATTTTTTCTCCCAAACCTTCACCAATGCTTGTCTCTTATCTAGTTAATTGTCCCATGTAATGCAGCCACCAGCAGATGCTCTTTTTGCTCATCCTAGGCTTTTCCGAGCATGTGTGCCACCGGGCATGCATCGTTTCAGAGGAAACATTTGGGACTTTGATAATAGACCCAAGGTCATGAACATCCTAGGATATCCCTTGCCTATGAATGATAAAATTCCAGAAATAACAGAAGCAAGGAACATAGAACTTGGACTTGGGCTTCAGGTATTTTGACACCACAAGTCTCTTCTTTCCTGACTTCCATTCTAATGATTACTTGTCTCTCTGCATACAAAGCATGTTTTTTGGTACATTATTTTCTTATCGTATCCCGTCTCCTAGTTGTTCAGTAACTCGAACTTCTGATATATTTCTTTGTTTCTCCAGTTCCATTACCATCTGTAAATAAATGATAAATCAGCATAACTTGTATTGGTTTCGTACTGCAGTTGTGTTTCATGCATCCTTCAAAGTATAAGTTTGAGCATCCAAGATTTTGTTTCGAGCGCCTGGAATATGTTGGACAGAAGATTCAGGTTTGCTGCCCCCCTCTTATGATGTTTTCGGCGTCTAGCCATTCTCCATTGGGTCAATAGTCATACTGAAGGTCTGAACTCCTTTGTGATCAGGATCTAGTATTAGCAGAGAGGCTGCTCATGAAGCATCTTGACGCACCTGGCAGGTGGTTGGCAGAGAAGCATAGGAGGTTGTTGATGAACAAGTATTGCGGACGGTACCTGCGGGACAAGCACCTTCACCACTACATTATATATGGGGAGTCTGTACAGGACAGATTCGAACACAACCGCCGGCTAAGAAATCCTTCCACGACCGCTGTCCAGCAAGCAATACACGGGCTCTCATACTGCGTCTATGGCAAACCTGATGTGAGGCGATTAATGTTTGAGGTGTTTGACTTCGAACAGGTCCAGCCGAAAGCCGTATGAGGATGTGCTCCATCAATTTGTGCTGAATCGCTAACAGGCGAGAATTGCCAGCTTGAAAAGATGCAGGGTCTTCAAAACCCGAGGGCAGATCGCACTGTTCTGAAGTCTGGACCCAGAGCAAGACTTCAGATTGAAACACGGCACGCCCAGCCTCTTCTGCAGCCCACAACTCATGCAACCTCTTGTCTACTAGATAGGCAGCTGGATTAGAAATGGTACAAGATCGAGCCCTGTAATCTTTCCAAGTTACAGTTTTGACAATTGGCTGTACATTCCATTTGAGCAGAAACGCAAACAGAAGTAGCAGCAGTGTACTGTAAGAGTTATCCGTGAGAAACATGCTTTGTAGCGAAGATGTCAATGCAACGTGTACTGTAACTGCTAACGTTGCAGTGCCATCTATTTATTAGTGCGTAATTTTATCTTCTAGAACTTGTTTGCAGCAATGAGCTCTTAGTTGGAGCGAACCCACTAAGATCTGAACATTTTTTCAACATTTTTCAAATCTGTTTTTTTTTCAAATCAGAACAAGTTTGAAAATCTATTTTTTCAAACAATTTTTTAGTTCTGAACGATTTTCAAATTATAAAATACTAGCAGAGTGCCCGTGCGTGGTTATGGTATTTTAGTTTATTTTACTTGTTTACACAAACATAATATACATGAAAATTCACGTGTATAAAAATATAGCGATATAGGATTCATATTTGTGTCTACCTATCCGTGCTTTGCTATGGAAAGTAATTGTTTGTTTTAATAATATAACAAAAATATACATGAAAAAATTTAAAACAATACTTGAAGACAAATGTTGCGGATCTCATCTAAGAGAAAGCCAGCTTTACCTAGCTGTGTGTACAACTGAAGTAATTTGCATGGTCGATTCGCTAGAAATCCATCATGCAATCAGTATCACAAAATAAGTTATGCTCATGTCTTTGCTTCATAATATATTTATTTGCAGCAATGAGCTCTTAGTTGGAGCGAACCCACTAAGATCTGAACATTTTTTCAACATTTTTCAAATCTGATTTTTTTTCAAATCAGAACAAGTTTGAAAATCTATTTTTTCAAACATTTTTTTAGTTCTAAACGATTTTCAAATTATAAAATACTAGCAGAGTGCCCGTGCGTTGTTATGGTATTTTAGTTTATTTTACTCGTTTACACAAACATAATATACATGAAAATTCACTTATATAAAAATATAGCGATATAGGATTCATATTTGTGTCTACCTATCCGTGCTTTGCTATGGAAAGTAATTGTTTGTTTTAATAATATAACAAATATACATGAAAAAATTTAAAACAATACTTGAAGACAAATGTTGTGGATCTCATCTAAGAGAAAGCCAGCTTTACGTAGCTGTGTGTACAACTGAAGTAATTTGCATGGTCGTTCGCTAGAAATCCATCATGCAATCAGTATCACAAAATAAATTATGCTCATGTCTTTGCTTCATAATATATCAGATATCAAAACTAAATTAAATAGGGTTCATAATGAATTATACAGATGAATAAATGGAGCAGGGAAGATTGGGATTGAGAGTTCAGCCAGTCAATTTTAGTAGCTCTTGAGTAGCCAAGGCATAGGAACATTGTAGTGTCATAAGAAGCTGTGAATGCCCTTACAAGATGTTTGTGGATCAACTTAAATGTATGATCATCATTTGAACATTAGATTTCGAAGCACTTATCAATTTCTCCTTTAAATAACCAAGATCAACTGCATCCAGTGCACCAAAACAATCTGCACAAAATAAATAATTTTATCACCAATCAACGACCAATTGATCATGTTATTAATACAATATATGTGAGTATCAATCCAAGAAATCTTTATCTAATATTGAACAGGTAAAGCATCATGAAACATAAACAAACCAGTTCAATAAACATATTTGAAATTTATCATAGCAAAACGAAAGAGGAAAAAGAATTAAGCAATACTGCTGCTGATAAGCACGGTTGAAATAGCCTGGTGGAAGAGGAGTAGCGCTTGACCATCCAACAATAGGACAACAGCCTTCGTAAGGATGTCAATGGACAGGGTAAAACAATACCATAGACATACCCATGCAGTTAATGGGTACAAAAGGTTACCAATACCCGTACCCGCGGGTATAAAACTTTACCATACCCATATTCGGTTGATACCCGTACCCATTAGGTACCCGACGGGTATATCCAATAGTACATAAGTTATTCAAAATTCTACGTTCATCAATAGCATATTTGAAAAAAAGACAATAATCTATACTTACTAATAGTAGACGAGTACATGAAAGTATCAAATGAAAGTCTAGGAGTCGCAATCTCATACTTGTCCCTAGGCTTTTCGACCGCATAGGTTGAAACTCTATAGGTAAGTGACATGTCAGTTTAAACGGACAGGGTATAGGTATACCCATAGACACAAGTCTATACCCGTGCCCATACCCGTAACTTAACGGGTAGGGTATGGGTACTACCCATGGGTATAAAAGTGTGCTCATACCCTACCCATACGGGTATGGTACCCGCGGATACCCGTACCCATGGATAAAATTACCATCCTTAGGCCTTCAATAGCTAGCACACCATGTACACGTACACGAGCAGTTGCCGTGTACTGGTGTTCCAAAAAAGGACAGCTGCCTGTCCAACACAATTGCACCATCGCTCTATTACTCTAGGCCTCAACCTCAATCGGTGGGTACCAGCAGCCCGTGGTAAGTATGCAGAGGGCAAACTTTGCCGCAGCTTGACGGGGCTCGAACAGAAGTCACGGCCGGACACGGAGGCCGGTAAGTACGTGTGTGGAGTCCTTGAGTTTGTGCAGTGCATGGCAGCAAGCACACCCGCATAGCCACAACTTTTGTACAGTTCCAGCTGCTTGTGATGGCCATCATCCTCCACCATGATGGGACCATGGATTAAAAATAATGGACTAAATCATTAGACCTATATGTGATTTCTTTTTTTTTCTAAATCTCAAAGCCCATGTATGTGGAGACCATATGTGATTTGGCCTAAGTTGGTGGCAGCTCACATGTGTGTGGCAGGAGCTGTGGGAACTAAAGTTTAGTCTCACATGGGAAGTTGAAAGAGAATTGCACCACCTTATAAGGTGGAGTGTTGCACCACTTTGTAAATGAGTGACAATAAGAGAGCTACAAGCGCGCTCCTCCGACGACGACGACGCTCGTACGCTCGCCTCGTCACGACGCGCGCGCCGCGGGTTGCGGGTTGCGGCAATCTCGCCGAGCCGAGCTTTATTTTGCTGCTCAAAAAAATATGTGCGATTAGACAGACGTGTCAACAGTTAGCAGATTCGGGTCGCTCTCGGATCGTGAGCTATCTGTAACCGACCCGAACGTGCGTGATGTGGGCTTGGTCCACTTCGTGTATAAACACATGTGCGGCTTCCACAACGTACGACACCAAAACAATCTAGGGTTTTGCCATCCTCTTTGCTTGCGCCGCCACCGTAGTCTACTCCATCCCGCTTGACGGCGTGCACCGGCGGTCGGGAGAGGGCTAATAAGATTTTTGGGAAGCGCTCTGCGCGACTGCTCAAGTCCGTCATCACAGCGCGTCTTCCCGGTCATCAATCCGGATCTCGTGCGCGTCGTCTTCAACGCCGACTTCTTCGACAGGCTACTGCACCAACGACGACTATATAAACAACCAATCAGTACGTACATCATCAATAGATCCGTTGTTTTACTATGGCTGTTAGTGCGTATAATCTGCTATTGTTCATGCTGATCAATACATCTAATATGTTAGAGGTTCACGTGATTGTAGCTGCTGATGTCATGATTTATATTCTGGAATTAATCGTGGAAATTATGCCTAATAATCTAAAAATCCAAAAACCTTATTATAGGAAATTTCCTGAATTAAACATGGGACACTTGGCCGATGCTATGAAGCCGGAAAAGTTTACCGGTGTTCATTTTAAGAGGTGGCAGTATAAGCCACTATGTGGCTGCAAGCTCTGAAAGTATTCGAGGCTAGTGAGGGTTTACCTGAAGGAACTACATCTGACGAGGTTCAGAACAAGTTCAAGGAAACCAATCTTGCCTTTGTGGGATGCGTTCTGAGTGTTCTTGACAACAAGCTATTTGATGTGTATATTCATATCAAAGATGGAAAAGAGCTCTGGGAGGCACTGAACGCTAAGTTCGGTGTAGCAGATGTTGGCAGTGAGCTGTACATCATGGAGAACTTTCATTATTACAAGATGGTTAACAACCGTTTTGTAGTTGAGCAAGCTCATGAGATACAGTGTTTTGCCAAGGAGCTTGAAATCCTCAAGTGTATCTTACCCGACAAGTTTGTGGTTGGGTGCATTATTGCAAAGTTGCCTTCTTCGTGGAGGAACTTCACCACAACTCTCAAACACAAGAGACAAGAGATATCGGTTGAAAACTTGATAGCGTCTCTTGATGTTGAGGAGAAGGCTCGGGCTAAGGACACTGCTGAGAGAGGAGGCGAGGGTCAGTCTAGCGCCTACATGGCGCAGAAGAAGAACTTCGGCAAGAACAGAGGGAACTATAAGCTCTCGTTCAATAAGCATGAAAAGACTACAACCTTCAAGAAGAAGAAGAAGTCAAACAAGGCCGTGCTACATTGTTATTCATGTGGAGAGCTCGACCACTTTTCCAAGGACTGTCTAAATCGTGCAGATCGCAGAGGGAAAGGTGGGAAGACTATCAACATCGTGACCGCTGGCAACACTAATGGATACGGTAATTTATTTACTGTTCTTTCAGTATTTCAATCACCATGTTGGTGGATTGATATGGGTGCTAATGTTCACGTGTGTGCTGACGTCTCTATGTTCACTTCTTATCAGGTCGCTCGGTATTCATCTGTCCTAATGGGGAATGGATCACATGCTTCTGTTTGTGGTGTTGGCACGGTGGATCTGAAGTTTACTTCCGGAAAGATCGTGCAGCTGAGGAACGTGCAACATGTCCCTACTATGAACAAGAATCTCGTTAGTGGCTCCCTTCTATGCAGAGATGGGTTTAAGGTCGTGTTAGAGTCCAATAAAGTCGTTGTTTCGAAACATGGACAATTTATTGGTAAAGGTTATGAGTTCAGAGGCTTGTTCCGATTTTCACTTTAAGAGTTTTGTAATAAATTCGTGAATCATATTTGTGGTGATGTTAATGATGATACCAGTGTTTGGCATTCTCGTTTATGTCACAATAATTTTGGTTTGATGTCTCGGATGTCCAGTATGAGTTTAATTCCGAATTTCACTATTGACAAAGGTTCTAAGTGCCATAGTTGTGTGCAATCAAAGCAACCTCGAAAGCCTCACAAGGTTGCCGAGAACAGAAACTTGGCACCTCTAGAACTCATACATTCAGATCTATGCGAGATGAATGGTGTGTTTGAAGGGTTCGCAACATAGAAAACAAAAAAAATCCTACGATGGGAACTAAGTACCAAGATCTATCTACTAGATACAAACAACGGGTGGATGTATATCCGTAGAGAACATACCCTTGAAGACCGACAAAGTTTAACGAGTTGAACTCGTGGTTGATGTAGACGATCTCTTGCCGATCTCAAGATCGAGAGGAAGTCCTAGCGCCGCAAAGCAGTAGTGCATCCGTGCTCGCACACACGTACAAGACACCGAGCAACCTCCGCCTCCTCGCTCCAGCGATGCAGCGGAAGCACAACCCTTTCTTGCCGAATAGCCACCGGGAACATGTATCTCTCTAGTTCGAGATCATGGGGGATAAATTCTAGAGGGGGAGAGAGATCCTTCACGAGGAGGTGTGAGTGAGAGAGAGAGGGAGAGGGGTGCCTTTTATAGGAGGAGGGGGAACCCCAAGGGGGTGACCGGCGCATGGGGTTGCCCCCTTTCCCTCCCCTCATTCATGTGGGTGGACACTCCACTCACAAAAAAACTCTTCAATTTCCTCCACTCAAAATCCCACACAAAATTGCTATTAAATTTCCAACAAATTTAATGCAAACTCTCATTAAATAAAACTCTTTTTGTTTATTCAGATTTTTGTCAATTACTTTAATGACAAACATTCACATATAACCCCTTGCTAGAATTCCATTTCACATGCAAAAACACTTTCTGCAATTTCACCCGAAAACCTGTTTCGGTATCTAGTGAAATAAATTCCTGCGCTTGTTATTCTTTCTGGCATGAAACTTTTGCTCCAATTGGATGGCAGTGTCCCTTAAGTGTGACACCCTACGGTTCGTGAATAATGCGGACATGATCGAGACCCTTCTCCGATCAATAATCAGAAGCGGGACCTAGAGATCCATACTGACTCCCACACATTCAATGATGACTTTGCTGTGATCGTCGGAACCTTTTACGCTAGTATCTTAATCCCTTTATTTCACGATATATTACATGTCCAAGATTCGATCATCGGTATATCCATACCTAGTTTGATCTCGTTACCAACATGCACTATTTTCTCGTTCTCGTGATATAACATTATAGTGATTAAATCACTTGCTTGCAAGCTAACCAATGTGATATCACCGAGAGGGCCCAGAGTATATCTATCTGTCATTGGGATGAACAAATTCCACTCTTTATCCATGAGCCTCAACATAACACTTTTGTAGTTTTGAAGCCATATTTATAATCACCCAGTTACGGTGTGACATTTGATGTCATCAAGAAACTCTTCCATGTTAGTGCTTGACATGATCTCATGGTCTAAGGATTAGGATCACTTCGTAAGTTGTTTATAGAAATATAAACTCAGTGACTTTGATCGTAATGCTATACTTCGGATGAATGTTCATCACATCATTACACTAATGTTGTGATCTTGTTATTAACAACATCCAATGTCTATGATCAGGAAACTATGATCATCTTGTTAATCAACGAGCTAGTTTATGAGAGAGGCATAACTAGGAACTTTCTGTTTGTTTATTAAACACACATGTATTAAAGTTTTCGTATTAATACAATTATAGCATGCAAAATAAACATCTATCATATACTTGGAATACACATAATAAACACTTTATTATTGCCTCTCAGGGCATATTCCCTTCAGTCTCCCATTTGCACTAGAGACAATAATCTAGTTACATAATGATGTATCTAACACCCATGGAGTTCTGGCGTAGATCATGTTTTGCTCTAGGGAGAGTTTTAGTCAACGGATCTGCTACATTGAGATCTGTATGTACTTTACAAATCTTTATATCTCCATCCTTGACATGCTCGCGGATGGAGTGAAACCGGCACTTAATATGCTTGGAATGCTTGTGAGACCTTGGTTCTTTGGCATTGGCAATGGAACCATTGTTGTCACAATAGATCACCATTGGGTCCAACGCGTTTGCAACCACACCTAGTTCGGATATGAACTCCTTCATCCAAACTGCTTCCTGAGCCGCTTCCGAAGCAGCAACATATTCGGCCTCTGAAAGGATCGTATGGGCACCTAGAGGGGGGGTGAATAGGTGCTACTTCAAATTTTCTTCTTTTTCAAATTAAGGTTTGACAATAAGGTAAATTCTCTAGATAATGCAACTAAGGTGAATTTACCTATATGACAATTATGCAAGAGCTACCACAACACAAAGTAAGAACAAGTAAGTAAAGTCCGGTAAAGGATAGAAGTAACCAAAGTTGTGGACGCGGAGACACAAGGATTTGTTTCCCGTAGTTCCTTCCTTTTGAGGGGAAGTACGTCTACATTTGGAGAGGGGGTGGTTTCAAACCACCAACGCCATGAAAGGCCTCCCTTGTTCTCCGATGAATCTCACCCCAACGGGATCGATTCACCTTCCACTATATCGGCAACCTTCAAGGTGGAAGCCGGCACCTTTACAAGTTTGGGGCACACATCCACTGTTGGAGATATGCCCAAGAGGCAATAATAAAGTGGTTATTATCATATCTTCACACTTATGATAAATGTTTACATACCATGCTATAATTGTATTAACCGGAAACATTAATACTTGTGTGATTTGTAAACTAAAATAAGAGTCCCTAGTAAAGCCTCTTGTTAAACTAGCTTGTTGGTTAATATATGATCATGGTTTCCTGATCATGAACATAGAGATGTTATTAACAACAGGATCATATCATTAGGAGAATGATGTGATGGACATACTCCTATAGATAAGCGTAGCATAAAGATCAAGTCATTTCAATAGTTCAATTGCTATATGCTTTCAGATACATAGTAACCTAATTCCTTCAACCATGAGATCATGCATATCACCTTTACCGGATGGATGCTTTGATGACATCAAACACCACACCGTAACAGGGTGGCTATAAATGTGGCATTGAGTGTTCGGAAAGTATTGGTTGAAACACATGGATCAAGAGTGGGATTTGTCCATCCATATGACGGATAGATATACTCTGGGCCCTCTCGGTGGAATGTCATCCAATTGGCTTGCAAGCATGTGACTGGCTCACAAGGGATCACATATCACGGGAACGAGAAAAGAGTACTTATCAGTAACGAGGTTGAACTAGGTATGCAGAGATACCGACGATCATAACCTCGGATAAGTAAACTATCGTGAGACAAAGGGAAATTGGTATCGTATGTAAGTGGTTCATTCGATCGCAAAGTAATTGTAGAAATATGTGGGAGCCATATGAATTTCCAGATTCCTCTATTGGTTATTGTTCGGAGAAGTGTCTCGATCATGTCCGCATAATTGACGAACCGTAGGGAGACACACTTAAGGATTCGACGTTGTTTTGAGTAGTTATGGTATTATGAGAAAGAGACCGAATGTTGTTCGGAGTCTCGGATGGGATCCGGGATATCACGAGGTGATCCGGAATGGTCCGGAGAATAAGATTCATATAAGGAAAGTCCCGTTTCGGAGTTCGGGAATGATTCCGGTGTTTTCATCGGGAATGTTCTAGAAGGTTCCGGATTGTCCGGCACTCCGGGGGGGGGGGGGGGGAAGGTACATGAATGTGTCATTGAATGATTGCATCATGTACTAAGTGTTCTTGCTGTTCCAAAACTTGAAAGTCAAACTGCCAGTTTGAAAGTCAAACGGCTAAAACAGGAAACTGTGGAAAACAGGAAACTGTGGGAAACAGGAAACTGTGGGAAACAAGCAAGAGGAGTTTGAAACCAACTTGGAGGAGGAGTTCCTCTCCTCCAAGACGGCTCCCAGCCCTAGGCCGAGTTGGGTAGGGACTCCCCTCCCTCCCTGGCGCGCCTAGCCCCTCCACCTATAAAAGGAGGGGCAGGGCCTCCTCCTTGAGACACACAAGTTTCTACCTCTAATCTCCGGTTTAGAGCCGTTTGGTTTAGAGCTTCTAATTGCTTTAGCCTACGGTTTAGAGCCTTCTAATTGGTGTGTCTAATCTCTAGACCACTAATAGCCCTCTCTCATAATCCACCATACTCGCTCCGGCTTAAGGCGAAGCCCTGCGGGATTTCCCCTCTACTTCCGGTACCACGCCGTTGTGCTGCCGGAATCGCGAGGAGAGTGCTACAACCTCCGCTGCCTGCTGGAACAAGGGAGAGGAAGGTCTTCGTCGAGTACCGAACGTGTGACTGACTGCGGAAGCGCTGCCGGAACGCAGCGCCAGAAGGATCGTCTACGCGATCTTGAGATCGGAAGTGTACGACTACATCACCCACGAGAATCTGCTCTCGTTAACCGCTTTGGAATCTTCGAGGGTAAGCTATTCCATTGACTCGTTGCTACAATGTATGCGATAGAAATTTTTTGTTTTCCATGCTACGAACCCCTACAGTGGTATCAGAGCCGTGTCTATATGTAGATCTGTTGCACGAGTAGAACACAATGGTCATTGTGGGCGTTGATGCTTTTATTGTTGATTGCTTCTTGTGTACTTTGCATCTTGCGGTATGTTGGGATGAAGCGGCCCGGGCTAACCTTACATGACATCGTTCATGAGACTTGCTCCACGCTTGACATGTAACTTGTATTGCATAAGTGGCTTTGCGGGTGCCTGTTTATCCTAGCATAGTTAAGATCCAATTTACAACGGGTGATTAACAATACTAGTATCAATGTTGTGGTTCTTGTTCGTAAGTTAGAACGACACTTATTGAAAGCCCCAAACCACGTAAAATATGCAAAGAAAGTAGAGGCGTCTAACTTTGTTTTGCAGGGGTGTGCTGTGATGTGATATGGCCATGATTGTGATTATATATGATGTATGCAATGTTCCTTATTGTAAGTCGGCAACCGGCAGGAGCCATATGGTTGTCTTTAAATTATGTTAAGACCCGCGTGTCTATTCAAAGTAGTTGTAATAGTTGAAGCTGGTGGACGACAACCATGGAGCAGCGTCATTGACCTTGATGCAATGCTGGTGATGATGGAGATCATGTTCGTGCTTGAAGATGGAGATCGGAAGCACAAAGAAGAAAGGCCATATCATATCACTGATTATGAATTGCATGTGATGTTAATCCTTTATGCATCTTGTATTGCTTAGTAGACGACGGTAGCATTATAAGATGATCCCTCATGCACATGAATTTCAAGTCATAAAGTGTTCACCCTTAGTTAGCACCGTTGCTAAAGCTTGTTGTTTCGAAGCACCACGTGATGATCGGGTGTGTTAGATTCTACAAGTGTATACAACGTGAGCAAGCCAGATTTGCTCATGTGGAAACTAAGGTTTGATCTTGACGAGCCTAGCATGTACAGACATGGCCTCAGGAACACGGATTACCGAAAGGTAGAGCATGAGTCATATAGTAGATATGATGAATATGTTGATTGTTCGCCATTGAAGCTATATCAACTCTCGTGATGATCGGTTTTGATGTGGTGGATTTGGTTCGTGTGATCACTAAAACAATGTGAGGGATATTGTTTTGAGTGGGAGTTCACCTAGATTAATTTAATTATTAATTAGAACTCAATTTATCATAAACAAATTTGCATAGTTGTTGTAGTCATTGGCATCCGTCTACCACCTTGCGCTTAGTTATAATTGAGATAATAGAACTATAGAATTCTGGTTAGTTACTTTACGAACTGGTATCGTATTGTTTTGAAGTGTTAATCTAAAGTTTAAAAGTCCTATTGCAAACTTTCAGTAAGTTCCGGTTACTCCATGAAGTTTAATAATTAGTATTAAATCAAGAGTAACAATTCCAAGTGTTAGTATATAAGTATCATGTTTGTCTCCATGATTCTTGATATTCAAATGATTCTCCTAATATCAAGGTTATCTAAGGATCTGGAAGAGTTGTTTCAGAAACCATGATTTGTGGAAGATATTGTGATATCTGAAACGAAGTTTTGGTTGCAACATGATAGAGTATAATATGGCTAAAGTCATGTTCTCATATTTGATGAGAATTTGCAAAAGGTTGGAGACACTAGTTGTCCTAAACCTCCAAAAGTTTTGGAAGAGCAACATTATACTCACGATTCATCGTTATAAGCTAAAAGTAGCTTGATCATGGACGATTCCATGAAAAGGGTGAATATTTGATGTAGGTAAAATGTTTACTACACCAAGAGATTACTAAAGAAAGGAATTTTGAAAGAACACCAAACATTTGATGATGGTGATCTACTTCAAAGTGCAAGTCCAAAGACATTGGTATTTAACTATACACACTTGGACTATGTGTCATATGTATGACTCCACTATTGATGTTGATAGATTCTTTCATACAGAAAAGGAAATACTGAAAGAGAATCTCATAAATATATGGCAGAAGAGAAAGGACTAGAATTGTTCAGTTTAAGTATATAGATGATATACATGTTATGGCTATATTCTTTGCTTATTAAACAATGTGGTTCTTAAGTATTTGATACTGAATTTGTTGGTATGAATCGTCATACGAAACAACAGAATTCATGAACTACAGTGGTCTAAGTAATTAGCAAAAGAATATGTGATGATGTTCATCGAGAACAAACAAAGGGTTATTGTGTTGCTCGTTAAACATCAAAGCTTACCTTCAAGATTTGTTTTATCAGGTATTATGAGAACAAAAGGGTTGTTCAAATAATTGCCGTAATCCATAAAAGATGGATGATTCGCAAATCTCGTTGGAAACATCACATTCATAAAACTAGTGCTAAAGATGTCGAAAGACAAATTGATTGAAAGATCACTTAGGAAGTGACATCGCCGTTTAAATTATACTGGAAAGAAAACATGAAGAAACTCCATGTGGATGGAATTTTGGAGTCTTGTGATTTTTGATCACATGACGCTTGTGAAACTTTCCTAGAGATAATTAAAACTTCGTTCATAGGACAAAAGGGAACGAATGACTAGCTTATTGGAACTTGTACATATTGTTGTATGAAGTCCATTATGTATAGTCAAGAGCGATGGATTTCAACTTCATATGCTTTCTCCGAGAATTTGAGTGAATATATGAATATTTACTTAATAAGGATAAAGTATGAAACACTTGAAAAGTTCAAAGACTTTCAAGATGAAGTGCAAAATCATTGTAACAAGAATATAAATAGTTTATGATAAAGATCATAAAGGAAGATATTTGAGTTACAAGTTTAGCATAATACCTAAGATTTAAGGAATCGTTCCGTAGATTTGCATTTCCGAAACACCATAAGAGTATGGAACGTTCGAGATATGTAATTAAACCTTGTTTGACATGGTTAGATCAAAGGTATAATTCATAAAACTGCCATTATATTTTAGAGATTAACAGCTTTAGAGATTACCGTTTTTCCACTGAAAAGAGCTCCATCATAATCCGTTGAAATGACACCATATGTTATGGTTTGGGATAAAACCCAAGTTGTCCTTTCTTAAACATTGGTATGCTATGCATAAGAAAGATGTTTGCAACCAAAGTCGGATGAACCTGTCTTTGTATGTTATTTTGAATAAACTGTTCCTCCATAACATCGGAGAACAAAAGTGTTTGTCACTTAAAACGTCAAGTTTCTTTGAGAAGGAATTTTTCGTGAAAAGTTAAGTGGGAGGACAATAGAACTTTGATAAGGTTAAAAGAACCTTAGCTGTATGTGCAGAGTTGCGCAGCGCCGAAAAGTGTTCCGGAGGCAGCAACAAAGCTCATGGCTCACGTACCTCAAAGGTTGTGGTCATGGAGATCCAAGTTCCTATTGAAACAAGTAGGTCGGATGAACAATCAAATACCAAGATTTGAGGGTTGAATCATTATTTGAGAATAATGAACTGACTACATGCAAAGAAGCGATGATGGGCCCTGACTCCGTCAAATGGCTTGAAGACATAAAATCCGTGATAGTTCCATACACGAGAAATCAAGTTTTGAACTTGAAGGACCCTCGAGAAAGGTGTAAGACCTTACAGTTGTGTTTGGATCTATAAATAAATAGACATGGATGTTGCACATCTATGAAATAGTCGACATGTTGGGAAAGAGTTCACAACAATGTTCAAAGGTTGACTATGACAAGATCTGATCTTTCATAGCGATATTTAGTCTAGACGGATTAATGTAGCAACCACTACATATAATTTGTTATATGGTAGTTGAATAAACAAAACAAGTTCTTCTAATAGAATCGTTACCTAGGACGTGTGCTTGACACGGTCCATAGGGTTTTGTTAATTCAAAGGATGCTAAAAAAACATATGCAAACTTCAATGGTTGAAGTGAGCATCGCGGAGTTGGAATCTTCACTATGATGAAACTGTTAAAAGAGTTTAATTTCATCAGAGACAATGAAGATGCTTGCGTTTGCAAGAAATTAAGTGGGAGCGCTAAGACATATTTCTAATACATTATGTGGAGGACATATTGTTGATTAGAAAAGATGTATCTTTTATTAACACATATTAAGAATTTCATCCCGATGAAAGACTTAGGCAAAACCCAAATATTTGGCATCAATAGACGCTAATATGGTTGTGCCAGAAGTACATAGACAAGATATTGAATGAGTTCAATATAGAAACTACAAGAGAGGTTCTTGTCGCACAGAAAGGATTGAATGAGTTCAATGTTGATGATATATTCAAGTGTATTGACATTTGGTAAAGTGAAACAAATAATCAAGTATAGATTGATACTTGATGTATGAAATCACAAAGAGTATTTATATCAATCATACTGTGATATGTACAAATCCAGATATGTCCTATGCTCTAAATGTTGTGAGCATATACCAGAATGATTCGTATGATGATCATTGGACAATAGAAGGATATTCTTATGATCTTTTGGAAGAACTAAGAGTATAATATTTGTAGAAGTGACAAATAGATGGTTAGTTCATTGTAAAAGTACTACATTGATACTAGCTTTGTCACAAAGTACAAATTAAGTTTATCTCAATCTAAACTAAGGGTGGCACAATATAATGGAAAGTGAGTTCCATAATGGATTTGGATGAGTTCCAAAGTTAAGACATTGTGACAGATACTACAACAAAAGGCTAAGTATATGACTGCTATTTTAGCATCAAAAGAGGGCATTTGTGTCAAGTAGTTTGTTATCAAACTAGGTGTAGTTCATAGTGGGATAATACTATGAAGATATATTGTGCGACAATATTATCAACATGTTTTAACCCCAAAGAACTAAAGGTCACACCGAAAGACCAAATTTATACAAAGCCATCTCATTAGAGAATGAGTGATGCGTAGAGACGCAAAGACATGCAATTACACACGGACCTAGAAGTGTCAGATCCGGAGATCAGTTGACCACTAGCAATCGTGTACATACAACACCGGAAAGCCATAGGTGTTGAATACACAAAGGTTTGAAACTAGATTATTGACTCTAGTGCAAGTGGGAGACTGTTGGAGATATGCCCAAGAGGCAATAATAAAGTGGTTATTATCATATTTTCACACTTATGATAAATGTTTACATACCATGCTATAATTGTATTAACCGGAAACATTAATACTTGTGTGATTTGTAAACTAAAATAAGAGTCCCTAGTAAAGCCTCTTGTTAAACTAGCTTGTTGGTTAATATATGATCATGGTTTCCTGATCATGAACATAGAGATGTTATTAACAACAGGATCATATCATTAGGAGAATGATGTGATGGACATACTCCTATAGATAAGCGTAGCATAAAGATCAAGTCATTTCAATAGTTCAATTGCTATATGCTTTCAGATACATAGTAACCTAATTCCTTCGACCATGAGATCATGCATATCACCTTTACCGGATGGATGCTTTGATGACATCAAACACCACACCGTAACAGGGTGGCTATAAAGGTGGCATTGAGTGTTCGGAAAGTATTGGTTGAAACACATGGATCAAGAGTGGGATTTGTCCATCCATATGACGGATAGATATACTCTGGGCCCTCTCGGTGGAATGTCATCCAATTGGCTTGCAAGCATGTGACTGGCTCACAAGGGATCACATATCACGGGAACGAGAAAAGAGTACTTATCAGTAACGAGGTTGAACTAGGTATGCAGAGATACCGACGATCATAACCTCGGATAAGTAAACTATCGTGAGACAAAGGGAAATTGGTATCGTATGTAAGTGGTTCATTCGATCGCAAAGTAATCGTAGAAATATGTGGGAGCCATATGAATTTCCAGATTCCTCTATTGGTTATTGTTCGGAGAAGTGTCTCGATCATGTCCGCATAATTCACGAACCGTAGGGAGACACACTTAAGGATTCGACGTTGTTTTGAGTAGTTATGGTATTATGAGAAAGAGACCGAATGTTGTTCGGAGTCTCGGATGGGATCCGGGATATCACGAGGTGATCCGGAATGGTCCGGAGAATAAGATTCATATAAGGAAAGTCCCGTTTCGGAGTTCGGGAATGATTCCGGTGTTTTCATCGGGAATGTTCTAGAAGGTTCCGGATTGTCCGGCACTCCGGGGGGGAAGGTACATGAATGTGTCATTGAATGATTGCATCATGTACTAAGTGTTCTTGCTGTTCCAAAACTTGAAAGTCAAACTGCCAGTTTGAAAGTCAAACGGCTAAAACAGGAAACTGTGGAAAACAGGAAACTGTGGGAAACAGGAAACTGTGGGAAACAAGCAAGAGGAGTTTGAAACCAACTTGGAGGAGGAGTTCCTCTCCTCCAAGCCGGCGCCCAGCCCTAGGCCGAGTTGGGGAGGGACTCCCCTCCCTCCCTAGCGCGCCTAGCCCCTCCACCTATAAAAGGAGGGGCAGGGCCTCCTCCTTGAGACACACAAGTTTCTACCTCTAATCTCCGGTTTAGAGCCGTTTGGTTTAGAGCTTCTAATTGCTTTAGCCTGCGGTTTAGAGCCTTCTAATTGGTGTGTCTAATCTCTAGACCACTAATAGCCCTCTCTCATAATCCACCATACTCGCTCCGGCTTAAGGCGAAGCCCTACGGGATTTCCCCTCTACTTCCGGTACCACGCCGTTGTGCTGCCGGAATCGCGAGGAGAGTGCTACAACCTCCGCTGCCTGCTGGAACAAGGGAGAGGAAGGTATTCGTCGAGTACCGAACGTGTGACCGACTGCGGAAGCGCTGCCGGAACGCAGCGCCAGAAGGATCGTCTACGCGATCTTGAGATCGGAAGTGTACGACTACATCACCCACGAGAATCTGCTCTCGTTAACCGCTTTGGAATCTTCGAGGGTAAGTTATTCCATTGACTCGTTGCTACAATCTAGTAGATAGATCTTGGCTTGTTTGTTTGTATGCGATAGAAAATTTTTGTTTTCCATGCTACGAACCCCTACATCCACAACTTAATCGGAGGCTCCCAAATACAAGCAAGCTGTCAAAGCAATCAAAGACAAGCTTGTAAGAACCAAAACAAGAACTAGGGTTTCCAAGAAAACACTAGAGCAAAGGGGCCCTCAATGAAATGAGGGGGAAATGAAGATCTCTTTTGGTGAAGTAGTAGATCGGGGCCTCCTCCTTCGATTCCCCAAAGATCAAAGACTTTGGGTGGTGGATTGAGGAGATCTTGAAGATTTGGTGGCTCCAATGGTGGTCTTGACTTTAATGTGAATGAGAATCTTGTCCCAAGGTAGGTGGAGGGGTATTTATACCCCTCCAAGAAATCTGGCCGTTGGAGCCTTTAATGCAGCGGTAGTACCGGAAGTTCAAGCGGTACTACCGGAGAACTCCGGTACTACCGGACCTGGTACCGGAAGACCAACTTTCAAACTTCATAAGCCCTGGCCACAGCGGTACCACACTTGGTGCTACCGTAAAGCGGTAGTACCGCAAGTGGCAACCGGTACTACCGGACGCGTAGTGGAATCAGCAACTTGGTCGAAAAATCTCTCAGTCACGCCAGGTAGCAAAATGCGGTACCTAGGCAGCCAGTAGCTTTTTCCAACATACAAAAGGCTACTGCCACGCCAGGTACTAAAATGCGGTACTACCGCATTTTAGTACCGGGGTGAGCAGTGGCCTTTTATAGGTTGGAAAAAGGCTCTGCTGCGCACGGTACTAAAATCCGGTACTAGCGCATTTTAGTACCGGAGCGGGCAGTAGCTTTTGACAAGTGGTTAAAAATATACTATCGCGCTAGGTACTAAAATGCGGTACTACCTCTTTTTAGTACCTAGCCCGGCAGTGGCTTTTTAGCAACTGATCACAATCTACTGCTGCGTCCGGTAGCAAAAAGCGGTACTACCACTTTTTGGTACCGCACCAGGCAGAAAGTTTCTGGACGATTGTTTAACCATTGCCAAGTCTTTTTCAATGCACCTGCGATACACTTGACAAATAATTAGTCTGAAATGTGTGTTGTTATAAAACACCAAAATCACTAGGGATAGGAAATGCCCTTTCAATCTCCCCTTTTTGGTGTTTGATGACAACACACATTTTGCAGGGTAATCCAATGACGACAAGATAGAGATGGGGCTCCCCTGGATATGTAGAATCAAGCCCCATTTTATCAATAAGTTACCTGGGAGTAGAAGTCGCACATACCTTTGCTAAATAACATGTGATGACCAATATTGATTAGGAATGGGGAAGGTCGTCACATACACCACATAAGATGGATCCAAATGAGAATAGCCATATTACACACAAGATGAATCCATATGATAACCACACAGTCTCACCATACATAGCACAAATAGTTAGTTCATACATAATAAGTCACACATAAGAGGCAAGTAAACAAAGTTCACAAGCGACTAAGAATCAATGGCAAGAACGAGCTTGTGACTTTTCCCTTGCAAATCCCGCATACCTAATGTGCAAGTTCTCCCCCTTTGGCATCAAGACGCCAAAAAGGGGACAAGAGCAACACTAACATCCCAGAGATCACTCGTCCTCATAATCATACCATGCATTATCATGAGTTGGCGGGGCACGGAAGGAGGAGGTGGCATCATCATCCCAGTGGCTGTGCTTGGAGATCCATTGGTCTTCTGGGGTAATGTTGTTCTCGGAGCCCTTGGAGACGGTCAAGCCTTGAGCCTCCATCATTTCCTTCTGACGAGCACATGACTTCTTGGCATAGACATGGGCCTTGTACATGCATTTCTGATTGTCCACTTGGAGGCAGAATATCTTCTTGAGTTTGGCCTCAAACCTCTTGGCCCAAGATGGCTGAGCGGGCTTGCGACGTGAGACCACAAAGTCAGCATCCTGCTGGGCATCATCAGCAACACCGGATTCCTCCACAACAGGGTTCCCATCCTCATCAACAATCTGACCATCGGCATTGCGTGGTTTGAGATGGGTCTTGATCAACAGATTCTTGTGGCGGTGAGTGACAAGGCGAAGAGAAGGCAAGTCACGGGCAATCACAGGGCACTTGCTAATAATGATAGCCATGATGTACGGAGCAAAAGGAGGCACCCTCCTTTGAAAAGTGGCACAGACCATTTCATTCCAAATAACATCCATCACATCCATAGGTAGGCCAGAGTCACGGTGGTGAAAGGTGGCGATCATAATATCCACCATGAAGGCATGTATATCATCAACATTCCCAGCACGGGGGGCGACGGTCTCACGGAAGATGCGATGCAAGATGTCATATGTAGGTAGAAGCCCTTTGATCTTTCCAGGGATACCCCCCCCTGATGTACAGTGGTGCAAGAGCATCCTTCTTCTTGGGGCAATCATTGTCATGGCACCGAAAGCCAATAGGAGTGTATTTGCCACGGTCTTCGTACCCGAGAATAGCGGCGAACTCAACCAACGTTGCTTGCTTGACAACACCCTCGGTCATCCAGGTGAGAGTCCGAGTCTGATTCTTGGTAAAGTGAACGGTTGCATAGAACTGAGTAATGAGCATTGGGTCATAGTTGCAGCGGAACTCCATAATGGGAAGCAAGCCAATGTTGGTGCAAATATCAAGAGCTTCACCAAAGTAGTTCAGATTCTTCCTCACATGATTCATCTCGATCCACTTTTGAGGGACCACCATTTTGTCATCTTTCATGAGGATCTCATGGAACACCCGCTCCTGGAACTCCGTATAGAAGAGGCTACCTTCCCGAGCATGAGAACGAGCAGCCACATATGGATTGACAACCCGCAGGTCATGAAAGTCTGTCTCAGACAAATCAGATAGCAGCTTTGGCCTAGATGGCCATGAACTGTGGCTCTTGCGAGGACCGAAGGGAGGAGGATATGGAGGAGCTTTACCATGACCAGCACTTTGCTTGACCCCCCACCCCGATGACCATGAGTTGTTTGCAGTTTCAGACAGGCGCTAGGTTGAGGCATGACCTCCTCTTCTGACTCAGTCTCTGACTCTGACTCATAGTCCTCGATCTCATGGTGAGCTTTGGAGCGTTTGCGCGATCTCCGGTAACCCCCTGCACCTGTGAAAGAACGAGGGAGCTAGCATAGGGGTAAGGACACAAGAACCCGAGACAAACAGAGGATGGAACTCTTGTTATTAAAAAAATTGCTATCAGTACAGGGCGGTATTACCGGACCTGCACCGGCAGTAGTACCGCAGAGCGGTAGTACCAGAAAAAGATTCCAGGTACTACCGGCCCGCGACCACAGTGCAGATCTGAGACAGAAATCCATGTACGGGTAGTAAATTTGTTGTAAAACAAGAATTCCATCGGACAAAGTGGTAGATCTTGTAGATAGCACACGGTACAACCTCAAGAATACGTGTTTTAGCCAATAATCAAAGTTACCCTAGATTCAATGGAGAAAACAAGTGAGAAGAGGAGGAGGGCGGTAGTACCGGTGTCCATGGCGGTGGAGAATAAGGAGGAGCCCGCGAGGAGGCCGGATCCAGTGTGGATCCGGGAAAAGGAGAAGGGGGCGGGGCTCCTGCGGCGTTCTCAAGCTCCTGTGACGGCGCTGGTGAGGAGTGGAGACGGGGGACTAATGAGGCACTGAGAGGTGCCTCTCCCACGTCTCCAATCTTAACTGAAACGCACAAGCAGTAGTACCGGAGCCACGAGCGGTAGTACCGTAGACAACTACCGGTAGTACCGCACCTGGGAAGTTTCCAGACAGGATCCTGGAAACTGATCCAGAAGCGGTAGTACCGCTAGCCATTTCTGGTAGTACCATTTGGCGGTAGTACCGCTAGTGAGAACCGGTAGTACCGTAACCATCAGGACAGAGAGCCAAGATACATAAAATGGAAGGTTCTTGTGCAGAGTAGATGAGTTTTGTCGGGGGATAAGAATGGCATGGGTTTAGAGAGTCACACTGATATGGGCCAATGCACTCAAAAAATTACTAAAAACATATGGAGAGCCAAATGTGAGTGCACGACCAAAAGAACAAAACCAACTAGAGAATGACAAACATGAGTAAGAACCAATTCAAAAGTGGCAAACATGAGTAAGCACATCAACCTCTCGATTGAGAGGGGGCGGTGGCCTAGGCCACCATGTTTGAGTATACTCGGCTTGGCACCACGAAGATATATCTTGGGTACATTACCGAAACTCATGATTAAGCTCACATATCACAAAATGATATCAAGAGGAATGATTTTTTTACTTTGCGCATAATGGGGGGAGGGATGGTCCAATCAATTAGGACCGCACTCCCCCTATTTCCATGCCTACACCTAAACCAAATATGGGTCGAGTATTAGGTGAGAGTGCAAGATAATCAAGTCAAGCTCCTTGAATCTACGATATTTAGTTCATTCCTCAAGTAGCAAAACCTTGCTTCATCAAGTGGCTTCGTGAAGATATCGGCAAGTTGATCTTTGGTTGACACATAGGATAAATCAATATCACCTTGAACAACATGATCTCTAATGAAATGATGACGAATCTCAATATGCTTTGTCCTTGTGTGATCCACCGGGTTGTATGCAATCTTCATGGCACTTTCATTGTCACATAGAAGAGGCACTTTGTCACAATGGACACCGTATTCCTTTAAAGTTTGCCTCATCCATAGCAATTGAGTGCAAGAACTAGTGGCAGCGACATACTCGGCTTTGGCGGTAGAGAGAGATATACAATTTTGCTTCTTAGAAGACCAACATACCAAAGACCTACCAAGAAATTGGCAAGCCCCGGATGTTGATTTTCTATCATCCTTATCACCCGCCCAATCCGAATCCGTGTATCCACAAAGAGAAAATGTTGAGCCTCGAGGATACCAAAGACCATAAAATGGGGTATGAACTAAATATCGAAAGATTCTCTTGACCGCCATCAAATGTCTTTATTTAGGAGCCGCTTGATATCTTGCACACACACACCTACACTCAACACAATATCGAGTCTAGATGCACAAAGGTAAAGCAAAGAACCAATCATAGACCAGTATACCTTTTGATCCATATCTTTACCATTTGGATTTTGTTCTAGATGAGTCTTTGTAGCCATGGGAGTAGGAGCTCCATTTAAATCTTGCATTTTGAATCTCTTGAGCATATCTTGAGTATACTTGGCTTGATTGAAGAATGTCCCTCCTCTAACTTGCTTGATCTCAAAGCCAAGAAATACTCTCAACTCTCCCATCAAAGACATCCGGAACCTACTAGTCATAAGCTTTGATAATTCATCATTGAAAGCTTTGTTAGATGAGCCAAATATAATATCATCAACATATATTTGGCATACAAAAAGCTCCCCATTGACCCTCTTAGTAAAAAGAGTGGGATCGATTTTCCCAACCTCAAATCCACGGTCAAACAATAATTCTCTAAGGTGCTCATACCACGTGCGTGGGGCTTGCTTGAGCCCATAGAGCGCCTTATCAAGTTTGTAGACATGGTTTGGGAAGTTGGGGTCCTCAAATCCTGGGGGTTGCTTAACATATACTAATTAATTTAATGGGCCATAAATAAATGCACTTTCTACATCCATTTGTTGTAACTTGAAGTTATGATGTGCCGCATAAGCAAGAAGGATACGGATGGACTCAAGGCGAGCCACGGGTGCATAAGTCTCTCCATAGTCAATGCCTTCAATTTGAGAATACCCTTGTGCAACCAATCTAGCCTTGTTCCTTACTATAATTCCATGCTCATCTTGCTTGTTCTTAAATATCCACTTTGTTCCAATAACATTGCAACAATCCTTTGGCTTCTCAACTAACTTCCATACTTTGTTTCTCTCAAAGTTGTTGAGATCTTTGTGCATAGCTTCCAACCAATCCGAATCTTCAAGAGCCTCCCACACTTTATTAGGTTCAATCATGGAGATGTGAGCTTGATGTTCACTGAACCTCTTCAATTGTGTTCTTGTGGAAATGCCTTTCCTTAGGTCACCAACAACATTTTGTAGAGTGTGGTATCTTAGTTCGAACATTCTTTCCTTCCTAGCTTCGCGACGAGCGTGGATCTCCGTGTTATTTGTCGAGGGACCCTCTTCTTCATTTTGATCCTCGTCTTGACCATCATCTTGACCTTGATCATCATTGGAATCATCCTCTACATTGGGAGGCAAAGATTGACCTTGGTCTTGATCAAGTGCTCTTCTAGCATCAATTTGAGCTTGTCTCAAAGCAGTTTGTACGAATATTCCTTGAGAAATTGACTTGGCACCACTTGACAACCTGGCAAATGGATCAAGCTCCCCTTGACTATAGTTGTCACTTTGATCACCATGTTGAGGGTCCACATCTTGTCTTTGGCTTGAGTCAATGTCCTCTTCGGTGGATGGAGCATGTTGAGGTTGTGAAGATGAGGGCTCCACTTGAGTGGAGCATAGTTCTTCTCGATCCGCCATAAGGGGTTCCTCAATGGGGCGGATATATCCCACACCCATTATTCCTATGGCATCCTGAGGCATTTCATCATCTGCATCACAAGCATCAACATGCCCCCCTTGGGTACCATCATATTCTTCGAAGGTCACACTACAAGATTCTATGACGGCTCCGGAGAGCTTATCATAGATTCTATAAGTGTGAGATTCGAGACCATAGCCAACAAAAATACCCTCTAATGCTTTAGACTCGAATTTAGGCAAACGAACACCTTTTATGAGATAGAAACACTTACAACCGAACACCCGGAAGTAAGATATGTTGGGCTTGTTACCGGTAAGAATTTCATATGGAGTCTTGTTGATTTCTTTGCGGAGGTAGAGCCGGTTTGAAGCATGGCAAGCGGTGGAGATGGCTTCGGGCCAAAAGTTGTATGGAGATTTAAACTCCGCCAACATGGTCCTAGCCATCTCAATAAGAGTCCGGTTCTTCCTTTCGGCCACACCATTTTGTTGAGGGGTGTATGCAGTGGAATATTGATGTTTAATCCCCTCATCACTAAGGAAATCATTCAAGGTGTAGTTCTTGAACCTGTGTTGTTGTCGCTTCTTATAATCAACACGGGAACATTGTATTGCCGTTGAACCAAGTTGATGAAGTCGATAAAGGTCTTTTGAGTCTCACTCTTCAACTTGAAGAAATAAACCCAAGAGTATCTTGAAAAGTCGTCAATAATCACCAAACAATATTTCTTCCCACCAAGACTTGCATGAGATGGAGGACCAAATAGATCCACATGGAGGAGTTCCAAGATCTTGGTAGACTTGATTTGGTTCTTAGGCTTGTGAGGAGCGTCATGCATCTTCCCTAGAACACATGCCCTGCAAACACGATCTTTGGCAAAGGAAACATTTTCTTTTAGTCCAACAATATGGCCTCCTTATGAAAACTTTACAAAGTTCTCATATTGACATGGGCTAGTCGGCGATGCCATAGCCAACCCACATCGGCCTTTCCGAATAAGCACATCGGACCTGAAGTGGCTTGCTCCGAAAAGTCCACCACATACAAGTCATGTTCGACGTACCCAACGAAAGCGACCTTGAGAGACTTGCTCCACAAGAGAACCACAATATCAACATCAATAAATACGGCAAAGCCCATCTTTCCAAGAGCAAGGACTGAAAGTAAATTGTATCCAAGGGTGTCAACAAGCATGACGTTCACAAGTGTAATGTTGTGAGCAACCACTACCTTGCCGAAACCCATTACCTTAGACTTTGATTTGTCGGCATATGTCACGGTGATTTGATCATCATTTGGCTTTAGGTCCTTGACTATAGACGAGCTTCCGGTCATATTACTTGTGCAACCACTATCAAGCACCCACTTTGAACCCCCGGAAGCATATGTCTACAAAAGATCAAGCTAATTTTTAGGTACCCATTTTTCAATGGGTCCTCTTTTGTTAGCAACAAGGGTCTTGGGAACCCAAATAGACCAAGCAATATAACCATCATAAGGGCCAACATATTGTGCATACACATCACCATAATAATAACGCATTAGAACATAGTGAGGGTTAGCACTTCCCGCAAAGTCATCATGAGACATAGTTTTACCACTTGTGGTCTTACTATCCATAATGGTCTTGTTGGTCTCTTGTGCGGGCTTGGCCTTCTTATTCTTATTGTTATTCTTCTTGGTTTTGGAAACAAAACCAATGCCCCCTTTATCACCACTACGCCTTTGCTTGCTCAAAAGATCATCAATAGACTTGTTGCCTTGTGGAAATGTGGCCTTAGCAAGCTCCCCCTTCAACCTAGCATTCTCTTCAAGAATAGTTGTACTACTAGATGGAATGAAGTTACTAGGTGAAGTAATATTGGCCAATTGAGTTTGAAGCGTTTCATGGGACTTTGTGAGTGACAAGAGTTCACTCTCCAAAGCCTTGTGGGCCTTGTTAAGCGAACTAAAGTCCTCGGCAAGTTTTTCATGAACCACACCAAACTCAATCCTGTCCTTTTTAGCCCTTTTGTATTTAGCAATAGCATGATCATGCTCTTTGATGAGTTTGTTAATAATAGTGTCATTGGCCTCATCAAGCCCTTCAAGTTTTAATTCAAGTGACAACCTAGTTTCTTGTTCTTCTTCTAGAGCATTGTTTAAAGCCTCTAGCTCAATCATGTGTTCATGCCCAAGTTTACATCTTACATCTAGAAGCTCTTGAGTATGTGAGAGTTGATCTAAGATGTTCCCAAAATGTAACTTAGCATCTCCTTCTAGGTTAGTCATAAACTCATCAAAGGCAATTAATTCATTTTTAACATCAAGAAACATCTCATCATCAATTTCATCATTATCTAAGGGAGTAGAGCGGGATGATGAGGATACCTCCGTTCCTCTTGCCATAAGGCAAGTGACGTTCTTGGTGGGAGAGTTCTCATTTGGAGAATCGAAGAGTGAGAATGTCGGAGTAGAAGTGGTGGATAATGCAGCCACACCATTAGAAGTTTCCTCTTCCTCATCTTCATCATCTTCATTGTCGGAGGAGTATTCTTCATGAGTGATCAAGACAATTTCTCCCGACTTCTTGTTGATGGGATTCTTCTTGATGAAAGGTTTCTTGTAAGGTTCCTTGAGAGTCTTCTCCAACACAAGTTTACCACCATGATCTTCTCTCTTCTCATAGGGGCAACTTGCCACAAAGTGATAGCGGTCACCACAATTGAAGCAAGTTCTCAACCTAGTGGTATTCTCTCTTTTCCCATTTGGGTTGCTTATCCGTTGCATTTCCGTCTTGGCCTTGGCAGGGTTCTTCCAAAAGTTCTTTGCATAGAAGGCCATATATTGACCATGAGCAATCTTGAATTCATCGGGATGGTCCATGGAGAGGTCTTCATCACTATCATCTTCATCCCCATGGTCCACAACTTTGGCCTTCAATGCAACATTGACAACATTGCTCATACCAAGGGCACGAGCACGAGCATCTTTGGCATTCTTAGCGGCTACTTTGAAGGCGGACATCTCTTGCATAACTTCATTTGAGGTCATGAGATGGTAGTTGTGTCTTCCTTGTAGGATCTTCAAGTCAGTGGGCTCAAAAGGCATGAGTGCACTCACATATTTCCTTTTTATCCATGCATCATCCACATGTGAGGCACCCACATTTCTAAAAGCGGTGGCGGTGGTCTTGAGCCTTCGGTACATGTCTTCGTGATCTTCACCTTCTTTCATGTAGAAGCCTTCGGCTTCATTGCTTAGAGCATCATATTGGTTCCTCCTCATACTCTCATTTCCAACAAACAATACGGTGAGGGCATCCCAAGCTTCCTTGGCAATGCTAAAGTGCTCAATGTGTGGATAATCCTTTGTCCCCAATCCTTGTTGAATCATATGCAAAGCATTTGCATTGAGTTGACTACTGACAACCTCTCTTCTTGTCAAGTTGTTTGGATCCCCAATAAAGAGTCCATGCTCGATGATGTTCCATAGTTCAATGCAAGAGCTGCGCACATGAGTTCTCATTAGTGATTGCCATTGAGAAAAAGTAGCAGACTCTTCAAGCTTAGGTGGGTCACCTCTATTGTACACATGAGGGTGAGGGATGGGAGGATCGGGAGAGTACCAAGAATTACGGTGCTCACCCTTCCCCCCATCAAGTTGTGTGGAGGAATTAGCGTTGTCTAGTTTACCCCCCACCACCATACCCTCGGGGGATATCGACGTATTCCCTTTAGGTAAAATGGATGGTTGATCCTCTTGAGGAGATGGGGGTGATGAGCCTTCTTTGTCTTTAAGAAGTTGCTCAAGCATCTTCTTGACTTCGTTGACCAAGGAAGAGCTCAATCTTGTTTCCAAGTTTGTGAGATCTTCCATGGTCACCGGGGTCGGCTCACCACCACCATCCCCATCGTTGCTACCCATATTCTCTTAGGCGGTTAAGCCCAAATAAAGAGCCGAGGCTCTGATACCAATTGAAAGGATCGTATGGGCACCTAGAGGGGGGTGAATAGGTGCTACTTCAATTTTTCTTCTTTTTTAAATTAAGGTTTGACAATAAGGTAAATTCTCTAGATAATGCAACTAAGGTGAATTTACCTATATGAAAATTATGCAAGAGCTACCACAACACAAAGTAAGAACAAGTAAGTAAAGTGCGGTAAAGGATAGAAGTAACCAAAGTGGTGGACGCGGAGACACAAGGATTTGTTTCCCGTAGTTCCTTCCTTTTGAGGGGAAGTACGTCTACGTTTTGAGAGGGGGTGGTTTCAAACCACCAAAGCCACAAAAGGCCTCCCTTGTTCTCCGATGAATCTCACCCCAACGGGATCGATTCACCTTCCACTATATCGGCAACCTTCAAGGTGGAATCCGGCACCTTTACAAGTTTGGGGCACACATCCACAACTTAATCGGAGGCTCCCAAATACAAGCAAGCTGTCAAAGCAATCAAAGACAAGCTTGTAAGAACCAAAACAAGAACTAGGGTTTCCAAGAAAACACTAGAGCAAAGGGGACCTCAATGAAATGAGGGGGAAATGAAGATCTCTTTTGGTGAAGTAGTAGATCGGGGCCTCCTCCTTCGATTCCCCAAAGATCAAAGACTTTGGGTGGTGGATTGAGGAGATCTTGAAGATTTGGTGGCTCCAATGGTGGTCTTGACTTTAATGTGAATGAGCATCTTGTCCCAAGGTAGGTGGAGGGGTATTTATACCCCTCCAAGAAATCTGGCCGTTGGAGCCTTTAATGCAGCGGTAGTACCGGAAGTTCAAGCGGTACTACCGGAGAACTCCGGTACTACCGGACCTAGTACCGGAAGACCAACTTTCAAACTTCATAAGCCCTGGCCACAGCGGTACCACACTTGGTGCTACCGTAAAGCGGTAGTACCGCAAGTGGCAACCGGTACTACCGGACGCGCAGTGGAATCAGCAACTTGGTCGAAAAATCTCTCAGTCACGCCAGGTAGAAAAATGCGGTACTACCGCATTTTGCTACCTAGGCAGCCAGTAGCTTTTGCCAACATACAAAAGGCTACTGCCACGCCAGGTACTAAAATGCGGTACTACCGCATTTTAGTACCGGGGTGAGCAGTGGCCTTTTATAGGTTGTAAAAAGGCTCTGCCGCGCACGGTACTAAAATCCGGTACTACCGCATTTTAGTACCGGAGCGGGTAGTAGCTTTTGACAAGTGGTTAAAAAGATACTATCGCGCTAGGTACTAAAATGCGGTACTACCGCTTTTTAGTACCTAGCCCGGCAGTGGCTTTTTAGTAACTGGTCACAATCTACTGCTGCGTCCTACCGCTTTTTGGTACCGCACGAGGCAGAAAGTTTCTGGACGGTTGTTTAACCATTGCCAAGTATTTTTCAATGCACCTGCGATACACTTGGCAAATAATTAGTCCGAAATGTGTGTTGTTATAAAACACCAAAATCACTAGGGATAGGAAATGCTCTTTTAGCCTCCGTTGTTGATCCCGCCACCACAGGTTGTTTGGAGCTCCTCCAACTAAGCGCTCTGCCATTCATGAGAAATACGTATCCGGATTGAGACTTAGAGTCATCCGGATCGGTGTCAAAGCTAGCGTCGACATAACACTTAGCGACGAGCTCTTCTTCACCTCCGTATACAAGAAACATATCCTTAGTTCTTCGCAAGTACTTAAGGATATTCTTGATCGCTTTCCAGTGTTCCGAACCTGGATCCGATTGGTACCTACCAGTCAAACTAATAGCATGTGCCACATCCGCTATTGTACATAGCATGGCGTACATTATAGAGCCTATGGCTGAAGCATAGGGGACTTTGTCCATTATCTCTCTTTCTTCCGCCGTAGCCGGACTTTGAGTCTTACTCAATGTCGTCCCTTGTGTCATAGGTAAGAACCCCTTCTTACTTTCGTCCATTTTAAACTTCTTTAAAATCTTATCAAGGTATGAACTTTGCGATAGCCCTATTAGGCGCCTAGATTTATATATATAGATCTTTATGCCTAATATGTATGACGCTTCACCTAGGTCCTTCATTGAAAATTTGTTTTTTAGATAACTTTTAACACTATTTAAAAGATCTATATCATTTCCGATCAATAATATGTCATCCACATATAGTATCAGAAATGCCACATTGCTCCCACTCACTTTCTTGTAAATACAAGCTTCTCCATAAGTTTGGACAAATCCAAACTCTTTGATCACCTCATCAAAGCGGAGATTCCAACTTCATGATGCTTGCTTCAATCTATAGATGGATCACTGAAGTTTGCACATCTTATTAGCATCCTTAGGATCGACAAAACCCTTTGGTTGTATCATATACAACTCTTCTTCAATATTACCATTGAGAAACGCAGTTCATCCATCTGCCATATCTCATAATCGAAATATGCAGCAATTGCTAACATAATCCTAACTGATTTTAGCATCACTACGGGAGAGAATGTCTCATCGTAGTCAACTCCTTGAATTTGTCGAAACCCCTTTGCGACAAGTCGAGCTTTATAGACGGTCACATTACCATCAGCATCAGTTTTCCTTTTGAAAATCCATTTATTCTCCACGGCCTTTCGGTCGTGAGGTAAGTCCACCAAGTTCCGAACTTGATTTTCATACATGGATTCCATCTCGGATTCATGGCTTCTAACCATTTGTTGGAATCCGGGGTCATCATCGCTTCTTCATACGTCACAGGGTCATCATTTTCATCAATCATGAAATTCATGATAGGATTTCCGTACAGCTCGGGAGCTGCACGCGTCCTTCTAGACCTGCGAGGTTCGGTAGTACTCTCTTTCAGAGTTTCATGATCATTATCATTAGTTCCCTCTTCAACTGGTGAAGCCAACTCCGGAACGACTTTCGGCGTTGCGCTACTCGCCATACTTTGAAGAGAAGGTTCAATAACCTCTTCGAGTTCTACCTTTCGACTACTCACACCTTTCATGAGAAACTCTTTCTCTAGAAAGGATCCATTCTTGGCAACAAAAACCTTGCCCTCGGATCTGTGATAGAAGGAATACCCAATAGTTTCCTTAGGGTATCCTATGAAGACGCATTTTTCCGCTTTGGGTTTGAGTTTATCTGGTTGAAGTTTCTTCACATAAACATCGCATCCCCAAACTTTAAGAAATGACAGCTTAGGTTTGTTTCCAAACCATAATTCATACGGTGTCTTTTCAACGGATTTAGATGGTGCCCGATTTAAAGTGAATGCAGCAGTTTCTAGTGCATAACCCCAAAATGACAACGGCAAGTCCGTTAGAGACATCATAGATCGAACCATATCCAATAAAGTACGATTACGACGTTCCGACACACCATTTCGCTGTGGTGTTCCGGCAGGTGTGAGTTGTGAAACAATTCCACACTCTTTCATGTGAGTGCTAAACTCGTAACTTAGATACTCACCTCCACGGTCGGACCATAGAAATTTGATCTTTTTATTACGATGATTTTCCACTTCATTATGAAATTCCTTGAACTTTTCAAAGGTTTCAGACTTGTGTTTCATCAAGTATATATAACCCTATCTACTCAAATCATCCGTGAAAGTAACAAAATAACGATATCCACCTCGCGCTGACACACTCATTGGACCACATACATCAGAATGTATGATTTCCAATAAATCTGTCGCCCGTTCCATTGAACTAGAAAACGGCGTTCTATTCATCTTGCCCATAAGGCATGGCTCACATGTATCAAATGATTCAAAATCAAGTGATTCCAAAAGTCCATCCGAATGGAGCTTCTTCATGCATTTAACGCCAATATGACCTAGATGGCAGTGCCACATATATGCGAATATATCATCATTAAGTTTAATCCTTTTAGCATCAACATTATGAATATGTGTAACATTATTATCGAGATCCAATAGAAATAAACCATTCATCATCGGTGCATGACCATAAAAGATTTCATTCATATAAATACAACAACCATTGTTCTCGGATTTAAATGAATAACCACTTCACATCAAACACAATCCAGATACAATGTTCATGCTCAGTGCTGGCACCAGATAACAATTATTCAAGTTTATTACTAATCCCGACGGCAAGTGGAGAGGTAGCGTTCCGACGGTGATCACATCAATGCTTGATCCATTGCCGACATGCATATTGACCTCACCCCTTGCTCGCGGTCGCTTGTTCCGTGGCCCCTGATTCGAGTTACAAATATTAGCAACTGAACTGGTAGAAAATACCCAGGTGCTACTGCGAGCACCAGTCAAGTAGACATCAATAACATGTATATCATATATACCTTTGTTTGCCTTGTCGGCCTTCTTGTCTGCCAAATACTTGGGGCAGTTGCGCTTCCAGTGGCCAGTCCCCTTACAATAGTAGCACTCGGTATCAGACTTAGGGCCAACTCGCGGTTTCTTTTCAGGCACGGCAACCGGCTTTCCGCCCTTACTTCCCTTCCGTTTTCCCTTCTTGTCTTTCTTGAAACCAGTGTTCTTATTGATCATCAACACTTGATGTTCCTTTTTGATCTCCACTTCTGCAGTTTTAAGCATTGACAGAAGCTCAGAGAGAGACTTCTTCATGCCTTGCATATTATAGTTCACCACGAAGCTCTTATAGCTAGGTGGTAGAGACTGCAAAACACGATGTATGCCTAAGTCAATGGGAATCGATATTCCCAAGGACACAAGCTTATCGGCATAACCCGACATCTTGAGTACATGCTCACTAACGGAGTTGTGCTCTTCCATCATGCAGCTAAAGAACTTTTCTGAAGCATTGTAGCTCTCTACAGTAGCATGTGTGTCGAAAATCATTTTCAACTCACCCATTGTATCAAATGCATTGCCGTTTTTGAAACGCTTTCGAAGTTCCGGCTCTAACCCATACAATATGCCGCAATGAACTAAGTTGTGGTCCTCCTGATGAGTCTGATAGACATTATTCTCCTTGTCAGGGGCATATTCAAAAGGTGGGGGGCCTAGCGGCGCTTCTAGCACATATTGCTTTTGTGCAGCATTCGGTAAAGTTGCTACCGTTCGTTGCAAGTTTCTCTTTCTCCATGAACACATTGAAATTAAAAGCAGGTGGTGCCATCTACAACAGAATTTGTAAAGTTTAGACTAAGTTTATGATAGATTGAGTTCAACTAATCCTCATTACGAATGAACTCCCACTCAAAAACGACATCCCTCGTGCCTTTTTGGTGATTACATAAACCAAATCCACTACACCAAGTCTGATCATCACGTGAGTCGGTGTAGCTTCAAAGGCGAGCATCAAATGGGCATCATATCTACTATATGACTCATGCTTAACCTTTCGGCCCGTGTTCCGAGGCCATGTCTGTACATGCTAGGCTCGTCAAGTTAGAACCTTAGTATTCGCGTGTGTAACTGTCTTACACCCGAAATATGGTCGTGTATCCAAGAACACCCGATCATCACGTGATGCCTTGGAGCGACGAAAACATAATCTGTGCATACTAAAGGAAGAACACATTTTTATCTTGATATTTAAATGAGGGATCATCTTATTATGCTAATAAAGCGCTAAACAAGCAATATAATATGCTATCAAACATCACATGTTTATTAGTGAAATGATATGGTTCCCGCATATGATCTCTATCATGTGCATCATGGTATGATCATTATCATACCTTTATGTGTAAGGCCAAGGTCTATGGAACCTACACGTTATGTGTGTTGTAAGATTATCATCTCATACTTCTACTTACAACAACACCATATCATAACACTAGCCTAGCAACAATCTAAACTATACGCCTCTAATTTATCCATTGCAAGTTTTACGTGGCTTAGGGATTTCGAAGATAGAACCGTTCTTACCTACGAACATGAACCACAACGAGGATAACCAAATTGTTGACAACTCGTTGCAAAATAGATATTGACTATAGTAGGAGAGACAGACACCCACTAGCCACTTACGCAAACTAGTTGCATGTCAAGCGTGGAACATGTCTCATGTGCGAGGACATGTAAAGTTTGTCTGGGCCGCTTCATCCCACTATGCCACCAATATCCAAAATTACAACTAAGAAGCAACAATATGATCATCATCGCCCACATACTCATATGTGTACTACTCGTGTAAAGCATCTACGCATAGATCCGGCTCTGATACCACTAAAGGGTTCGCAGCATAGAAAACAAAAAATTTCCTACGATGGGAACTAAGTACCAAGATCTATCTACTAGATACAAACAATGGGCGGATGTATATCCGTAGAGAACATACCCTTGAAGACCGACAAAGCTTAACGAGTTGAACTCGTGGTTGATGTAGACGATCTCTTGCTGATCTCAAGATCGAGAGGAAGTCCTAGCGCCGCAAATCAGCATCGCATCCGTGCTCGCACACACGTACAAGACACCGAGCAACCTCCGCCTCCTCGCTCTAGCGATGCAGCAGAAGCACAACCCTTTCTTGATGAATAGCCACCGGGATTATGTATCTCGCTAGTCTGAGACCATGGGGGATAAATTCTAGAGGGGGAGAGAGATCCTTCACGAGGAGGTGTGAGTGAGAGAGAGGGAGAGGGGTGCCTTTTATAGGAGGAGGGGGGGAACCCCAAGGGGGTGGCCGGCACATGGGGCTGCCCCCTTTCCCTCCCCTCATTCATGTGGGTGGACACTCCACTCACAAAAAAACTCTTCAATTTCCTCCACTCAAAATTTCTATTAAATTTCCACCAAATTTAATGCAAACTCTCATTAAATAAAACTCATTTTATTTATTAAGAATTTTGTCAATTACTTTAATGACAAACATTCACATATAACCCCTTGCTAGAATTCCATTTCACATGCAAAAACACTTTCTGCAATTTCACCCGAAAACCTGTTTCGGTATCTAGTGAAATAAATCCGTGTGCTTGTTATTCTTTCCGGCATGAAACTTTTGCTCCAATTGGATGTCAGTGTCCCTTAAGTGTGTCACCCTACGGTTCACGAATAATGCGGACATGATCGAGACCCTTCTCCGATCAATAATCAGAAGCGAGACCTGGAGATCCATACTGACTCCCACACATGCAACGATGACTTTCCTGTGATCGTCGGAACCTTTTACGCTAGTATCTTAATCCCTTTGTTTCACAATATATTACATGTCCGAGACTTGATCATCGGTATATCCATACCTAGTTTGATCTCGTTATCGACATGCACTCTTTTCTCGTTCCCGTGATATTGAAGGGTTTCGCGGCATAGTAAATCAAAATTTTCTACGGATGCGAACAGAGGGAAAGCCAAGATCTAATCTAGGAGATGCAAACAACGAGAGAGATTGGATTAGATCTTCATACCCTTGAAGATTCGCATAGCGGAACGTTCGTCGGAACGTGGGTGATGTAGTCGTACTCGCTTCTCCTCCTCGCGATCCGATCCGATCTAGCACCACAAGTGGCGGTGCCTCCGTGAGATGCACACGTGCAGCACCTCGACGTCTCCTCCTTCCTCGGTCCAGCAAGTATGGTGGAGAGACAGATTGGATCTACAACACGACGGCGTGGTGTATATGGTGGAGAATTTCTGTAGCAGGGCTTCGCCTACAAACAGTCGGGAGGGAGAGAGGAGGGCAGCAGGGCGGCTAGAGTTGGAGGGGAAGGTGTGTGGGGTTTGGTGCGCCCCCACCCCTCTTTATATAGAGGTGGGGCGCAGCCCTAGTCCCTCCCCCAAGCCCAAACCGGCGGCCCCAAAGGATAAGGAGTGGGGGGCAAGGAAACCCCCCCCTTCTAGAAGGTCTATCTCGAGTTTAAACCTCTCTTGGCCGGCTGGGCCCTATGGGGCCTTGTGCCCCTGACCCAATGCGGCCAGGACACTCCCTCATAGGCCCATGCCCCCTCCCGGAAGGTGGGGCCACGTTGGTCCCCTTCCGGAAGGTTCTAGAAGCTTCCGGTACAATACCGATTATCCCGGAACAATTCCGAACTCCAAAAACTGCACTGCCTTATATGAATCTTATTCTCCGGACCACTCCGGAACCTCTCGTGATGTCCCGGATCCCATCCGAGACTCCGAACAAAAACTCATAAACCAATTATCCAATATATCCTAGCGTCGAGACACATTAAGTGTGTGACCCTGCGGGTTCGAGAATATGCAGACATGATCTTCTATCAATAATCAACAGCGGGGTCTGGGCACCCATATTGACTCCCACACATTCATCGATGATCATATCGGATGAAACACGATGCCAGGATTCAATCAATCCCATATATATATTCCCTTCGTCTCGCGATATTTTACTTGCCCGAGATTCGATCGTCGGTACCGTCATACCTAGTTCAATCTCGTTCACAGCAAGTACTTTACTCGTTCCGTAATCCGATATCACTTTGTGATTAACTCCTTAACCACATGCTTGCAAGCGGTGTTGATATCGATTACCGAGTGGGCCCGAAGTATATCTCTCCGACTTGGGAGGGACAAATCCCATCTCGATACATATAACCCAACAGATACTTTCCGATCACCTGAGAGACACCTTTATGATCACCCTCTCATAGGATGACGTTTGATGACCTCAAAGCTTTCTTCCGATACCAGGGAGTTGTATTATCTCATGGTCTAAGGAATACAATATTTGACATAAGAAAAGCTTCGCAAAAACGAACACGATGACACGATCTAATTGCTTCGCTTAGTTTGGGTCTGTCCACCATATCATTCTCCCAATGATATGATCTCATTATTAATTGACAACTCATGTCCATGGTTAGGAAACCTTAACCATCATTAATCAATGAGCTAGTCCATAGAGGCATACTAGGGACACGGTGTTGTTCACAAACCACACAAGTATTAAAGTTTCCGCTTAATACAATTCTAGCATGGAATATAAACATTATCATGAACAAGAATTATAATAATAACATCTTTATTATTGCCTCTAGGGCATAATTCCAACAGTCTCCCACTTGCACTAGAGTCAATAATCTAGTTTACATTTGGCAACAATCTCACACCCATGGCACTGAGGTGCTGATCATGTTTTACACGTGGAAGAGGTTTAGTCAATGGATCTGCGACATTCAGATCTGTATGTACTTTGCTAATCTTCAGATCTCCATCTGCTATATAATCTCGGATTATATGAAACTTGCGGTTGATATGCTTGGTCTTTGGATGATATCTTGGTTCCTTAGCGAGTGCTATGGCGCCAGTGTTGTCACACAATATCTCCAGTGGGTCCAATGCACTTGGAACCACGCCAAGCTCAGTGATGAAGTTCCTGATCCAAACTCCTTCACTTGACGCTTCTGCAGCAGCCATGTATTCCGCTTCTACTGTAGATCCCGCGATCACGCTTTGCTTGCAGCTTCTCCAGCTCACAGATCCTCCATTCAAAATATAAACGTATCATGTCTGAGATTTAGAATCATCCTTGTCGGTGTCAAAACTAGCATCGACGTAACCTTTTACGACAAGCTGTTCATCACCCCCATAGACTAAGAACATTTCTCTAGTTCTATTTAGGTACTTTAGGATGTTCTTCACGGCTGTCCAGTGTTCCACTCCTGGATCACTTTGATATCTGCTCGTCAAACTAAGAGCATTGGACACATCCGGTCTAGTACACAGCATGGCATACATGATAGAAGCTATGGCCGAGGCATAAGGCACTTTGCTCATAGCTTCCCTATCATTTACCGCAGCTGGACACTGAGCCTTGCTCAATATCTTACCTGACAACATAGGCACCGAACCTTTCTTTGCCTTATCCATTTTGAACCTTTTCAGAACTTTGTCTAGGTATGTACTCTGGCTTAAAGCTATCAGGCGTCTTTGTCTATCTCTATTGATCTTGATGCCCAATATATAAGAAGCTTCACCTAGGTCTTTCATTGAAAAACACTTGTTCAAATAATTCTTCACATCGTTAAGCATGTTAATGTCATTTCCAATAATCAATATGTCATCCACATATAGTACCAGAAATGTCAGCGAGCTCCCACTCACTTTCTTGTAGATGCAAGCTTCGTAGCAATTTGGAACAAATCCAAAGCTCTTGATCACTTGATCAAAACGAAGGTTCCAACTCCGAGATGCTTGTTTCAGTCCATAAATGGAATGCTGAAGTTTGCATACTTTATCAGCATCCTTAGGATCGACAAAACCTTCGGGTTGCATCATATACAACTCTTCATCAATGTTGCCATTGAGGAACGCAGTCTTGACATCCATCTGCCATATTTCATAATCATGAAACGTAGCAATTGCTAATAAAATCCGAATGGACTTCATTGCTACGGGAGAGAAAGTCTCATCGTAGTCAACACCTTGAACTTGTCGAAAACCTTTCGCGACAAGCCGTGCTTTATAGACGGTAACATTACCATCCGCGTCCGTTTTCTTCTTGAAGATCCATTTGCACTCAATGGCCTTTCGGTTGCTAGGAGGGTCCACCAAAGTCCATACTTGGTTTTCGCTCATGGATCCCAATTCGGATTTCATGGCTTCTAGCCATTTCTCAGAGTCTGGGCTCATCATCGCTTCCTCATAGTTCGTAGGTTCACTGTCTTCTACTAACAAGACAGTTAAGACAGGGTTGCCGTACCACTCAGGAGGGGCACGCGACCTTGTCGACCTGCGACGTTCAGTAGCAGCATCGTCCGAAGCTTCATGATCCTTGTCATTAGCTTCCTCTATCGTTGGTGCAGGCGGCACTGGAACAATTTCAGGTGTTGCGCTACTCTCCAATTCAAGAGAAGGTTCAATAACCTCGTCTAGCTCTACTTTCCTCTCACTCACTTCTTTCGAGAGAAACTCCTTCTCAAGAAAGGAACCGTTCTTTGCGACAAACACTTTGCCTTCGGTTCTGTGATAGAAGGTATACCCAATAGTTTCCTTAGGGTATCCTATGAAGACGCATTTATCCTCTTTGGGTTCGAGCTTGTCCGGCATCAACTTCTTGACATAAGCTTCGCATCCCCAAACTTTAAGAAACAACAACTTAGGTTTAGCACCAAACCATAGTTCATACGGTGTCGTCTCAACGGATTTAGATGGAGCCCTATTTAAAGTGAATGTAGCGGTTTCTAATGCATAACCCCACAATGATAACGGCAAATCAGTAAGAGACATCATTGATCGGACCATATCTAATAGGGTTCGATTCCGGCGTTCAGACACACCATTGCGCTGTGGTGTTCCGGGTGGCGTGAGTTGCGAAACAATTCCGCTTGCTTTAAGATGCGTGAGAAAATCATAACTCAAATATTCGCCCCCACGATCGGATTGTAGAAACTTAATCTTTATGTTACGATGGTTCTCCACTTCATTCTTCCTTGAACTTTTCAAATGTTTCAGATTTATGTTTCATTAAATAGATATACCCATATCTACTTAAGTCATCGGTAAAAGTGAGAAAATAGCGATATCCACCGCGCGTTGAAACACTCATCGGTCCGTATACATCAGTATGTATGATTTCCAACAAGTCCGTTGCTCGCTCCAGCATACCGGAGAACGGGGTTTTAATCATCTTGCCCATGAGGCATGGTTCGCATGTGTCAAATGATTCAAAATCAAGAGACTCCAAAAGTCCATCAGAATGGAGTTTCTTCATGCGCTTTACACCAATATGACCTAGACGACAGTGCCACAAATAAGTAGTATTATCACTATCTACTTTGCATCTCTTAGCCTCAATGTTATGGATGTGTGTTTCATCCCTTTCGAGATTTAGAAGAAATAAACCATTCACAATAGGTGCATGACCATAAAAGATGTTACTCATATAAATAGAACAACCATTATTCTCCGATTTAAATGAATAACCGTCTTGTAATAAACACGATCCAGAAATAATGTTCATGCTCAACGCAGGCACATAATAACATTTATTAAGGTTTAAAACTAATCCCGAAGGTAAAACTAAGGAGAGCGTGCCGACGGCCATCACATCAACTCTTGATCAATTGCCAACGTGCATCGTCACCTCATCCCTCGCAAGCCGCCGTCTATTCCGTAGCTCCTGTTTCGAGTTACAAATATTAGCAACTGAACCGGTATCAAATACCCAGGCACTACAACGAGGGCTAGTAAGGAAAACATCAATAACATGTATATCAAATATACCTTTGATGGTGCCAGCCTTCTTGTCCGCTAAGTACTTCGGACAGTTGCGCTTCCAGTGACCCTTGTCCTTGCAATAGAAGCACTCAGTGTCCGGCTTAGGACCAGACTTGAGCTTCTTCTCAGTAGGGGCAGTGCGCTTGCCGCCGCCCTTCTTGAAGGGCTTCTTTGCTCCCTTACCTTTCTTAAAGGTGGGCTTGTTGACCATCAACACATGATTATCCTTTTTGATGTCCACTTCCGCGGCCTTCAGCTTTGCGAAGAGCTCGGTGATCGTATCAGTGGAACCAATCTGATTGTGAGTCACTACAAAACTTTTGTAGCTGGGAGGGAGTGATTGCAGAACCCTGTCAATCTTGAGCTCCTCTGGAATCGTGCATTCCAGTTGCTCAAGGCGTTGAGTGTAGCCCGTCATCTTAATGGCGTGCTCACTAACGGAACTCCCTTCCTCCATCTTGCAGTTAAAGAACTTCTCAGAGATCTCATATCTCTCAGAACGGGCCTGAGTCTGAAACATGGTTTTCAGCTCTTCGAGAATCTCAAAGGGCCCGGGATAGTCTTCAAAACGATTTTGAAGTTCCGGTTCCATAGCAAACAACATGGTGCTCTTAATCACACCATAATCATCTTTGCGCGACTGATAGACAGCTTTCTCATCAGCCGGCACAGTTGCAGCAGGGGGGTCACCTAACGCTTTCCCAAGGACATAGTCCTTTTGACCGCCAGAGAGAATGATTATTAGATTGCGGAACCAATTGGTGAAGTTAGACCCATTGTTTCTAAGCTTTTCCTTCTCAGCAAAAACGTTGAAGTTGAAGTTGGACTTGGCCATGTGATCTACATTATTTGCAAGTACAATTTAGACTATGTTCATGATAAATAGTTCAACTTTTAATCAAATTTCTAGATGAACTCCCACTAAATTCAACATCCCTCAAGTTGTTTAGTGAACACGATCCAAATTCACCACACCTAATCCGATCATCACGAGAAGAGATGTGGTTTCAATGGTGGACAACAAAGTGTCGATCATATCATTCATATGACTCATGCTTAACCTTTCGGTTCATGTGTTCCAAGGCCATGTCTGTACATGCTAGGCTCGTCAAGTTAGACCCAAGTATTTCCGCGTGTGCAAAAACTGGCTTGCACCCGTTGTATGTGAGCGTAGAGTCTATAGCACCCGATCATCACGTGATGCTTGGACACGACGAACTTTCGCAACGGTGCATACTCGGGGAGAACACAATTTTTATCTTGATCTTTAAGTGAGGAATCATCTTATAATGCTACCGTCGCGATCTAAGCATGATAAGATACACAAAGGGATAAACATCACATGCATATAACTTTATGTGACATGGTATAGCCAATCTTCGCGCAATGATCTCCATCTTGTGCGTGCCGGCATGATCTCCATCACTCCACGATGATTGCCTCCACCACGAATAGCAACTACAACTATTGCTAACTACTTAACGATAAATTAAAGCTATTACATGGCGTATAAGAAGTTGACTCGCAGGTCATACACAATTATAAAGACAACCATATGGCTCCTGCCGGTTGTGTACTCATCGACATGCAAGTCGTGAAACATTACAAAACATGATCATCGCATACATTATACACATCACATCTTGGGCCATACCATATCACAGAAAACATTCCCTGCAAAAACAAGTTAGACGCCTCTACTTTGTTGTTGCATGTTTTACGTGGCTTATGGGAGTAGATGCTAAGAACGATTCTTACCTACGGAAAGCCACAACGGTGATATTATGGTTGCCAAACTCCGGTGTTAATCCCATGACAACTATAGTGAGAGAAACTGACATCCACCAGCCGCATGTGTGGAACAAGCCACACGTCAAGTGCGGAGCCGGTCTCGCGAATGACGTCGCGTAAGGTTGGCCTGGACCGCTTCAATCTCACTATCTCGCGTCATAAGAAGAACACAAACAAGAGGCTTGCAACAGAAAACATCAACGCCCGCAACAACCATGTTGCGTTCTACTCGTGAAACACATCTACGCATAGATCTAGCTCTGATACCACTGAAGGGTTTCGCGGCATAGTAAATCAAAATTTTCTACGGATGCGAACAGAGGGAAAGCCAAGATCTAATCTAGGAGATGCAAACAACGAGAGAGATTGGATTAGATCTTCATACCCTTGAAGATTCGCACAGCGGAACGTTCATCGGAACGTGGGTGATGTAGTCGTACTCGCTTCTCCTCCTCGCGATCCGATCCGATCTAGCACCACAAGTGGCGGTGCCTCCGTGAGATGCACACGTGCAGCACCTCGACGTCTCCTCCTTCCTCGGTCCAGCAAGTATGGTGGAGAGACGGATTGGATCTACAACACGACGGCGTGGTGTATATGGTGGAGAATTTCTGTAGCAGGGCTTCGCCTACAAACAGTCGGGAGGGAGAGAGGAGGGCAGCAGGGCGACTAGGGTTGGAGGGGAAGGTGTGTGGGGTTTGGTGCGCCCCCACCCCTATTTATATAGAGGGGGGCGCAGCCCTATCCCCTCCCCCAAGCCCAAACCGGCGGCCCCAAAGGATAAGGAGTGGGGGGCAAGGAAACCCCCCCTTCTAGAAGGTCTATCTCGAGTTTAAACCTCTCTTGGCCGGCTGGGCCCTATGGGGCCTTGTGCCCCTGGACCAATGCGGCCAGGGCACTCCCTCATAGGCCCATGCCCCCTCCCGGAAGGTGGGGCCACGTTGGTCCCCTTCCGGAAGGTTCTAGAAGCTTCTGGTACAATACCGATTATCCCGGAACAATTCCGAACTCCAAAAACTGCACTGCCTTATATGAATCTTATTCTCCGGACCACTCCGGAACCTCTCGTGATGTCCCGGATCCCATCCGAGACTCCGAACAAAAACTCATAAACCAATTATCCAATATATCCTAGCGTCGATACACGTTAAGTGTGTGACCCTGCGGGTTCGAGAATATGCAGACATGATCTTCTATCAATAATCAACAGCGGGGTCTGGGCACCCATATTGACTCCCACACATTCATCGATGATCATATCGGATGAACCATGATGCCAGGATTCAATCAATCCCATATATATATTCCCTTCGTCTCGCGATATTTTACTTGCCCGAGATTCGATCGTCGGTACCGTCATACCTAGTTCAATCTCGTTCACAGCAAGTACTTTACTCGTTCCGTAATCCGATATCACTTTGTGATTAACTCCTTAACCACATGCTTGCAAGCGGTGTTGATATCGATTACCGAGTGGGCCCGAAGTATATCTCTCCGACTTGGGAGGGACAAATCCCATCTCGATACATACAACCCAACAGATACTTTCCGATCACCTGAGAGACACCTTTATGATCACCCTCTCATAGGATGACGTTTGATGACCTCAAAGCTTTCTTCCGATACCAGGGAGTTGTATTATCTCATGGTCTAAGGAATACAATATTTGACATAAGAAAAGCTTTGCAAAAACGAACACGATGACACGATCTAATTGCTTCGCTTAGTTTGGGTCTGTCCACCATATCATTCTCCCAATGATATGATCTCATTATTAATTGACAACTCATGTCCATGGTTAGGAAACCTTAACCATCATTAATCAATGAGCTAGTCCATAGAGGCATAATAGGGACACGGTGTTGTTCACAAACCACACAAGTATTAAAGTTTCCGCTTAATACAATTCTAGCATGGAATATAAACATTATCATGAACAAGAATTATAATAATAACATATTTATTATTGCCTCTAGGGCATAATTCCAACAGATATAACATTCTTGATCAAATCACTTGCTTGCAAGCTAACCAATGTGATATCACCGAGAGGGTCCAGAGTATATCTATCCGTCATTGGGATGAACAAATTCCACTCTTGATCCATGAGCCTCAACATAACACTTTAGTAGTTTTGAAGCCATATTTATAATCACCCATTTACGGTGTGACGTTTGATGTCATCAAGAAACTCTTCCGTGTTAGTGCTTGACATGATCTCATGGTCTAAGGATTAGGATCACTTCGTAAGTTTTTTATAGCAATATAAACTCAATGACTTTGATCGTAATGCTATACTTTAGATGAATGTTCATCACATCATTACACTATGTTGTGATCTCGTTGTTAACAACATCCAATGTCTATGATCAGGAAACTATGATCATCTTGTTAATCAACGAGCTAGTTTATGAGAGGCATAACTAGGAACTTTTTGTTTGTTTATTAAACACAGATGTATTAACGTTTTTGTATTAATACAATTATAGCATGCAAAATAAACATCTATCATATACTTGGAATACACATAATAAACATTTTATTATTGCCTCTCAGGGCATATTCCCGTTAGTGTTGACAAAAGGTGAAAAGAGATATTTCATGACGTTGATAGATGATGCTACTAAATTGTGCTCTGTTTACTTACTGCAAACTAAAGATGAGGCTTTAAACTACTTCCAAATTTATAAGTCCGAAGTTGAAAATCAACTAGAGAGAAAGATCAAGCGTCTTAGGTCGGATCATTGTGGTGAGTATTTTCCCAAAATATTTGACGAATTCTGTCAAGAACACAGAATTATTCATGAGAGGACGCCTCCCTACTCGCCCCAATCAAACGGGATTGCCGAGAGGAAAAACCGCACGCTGACTGACTTGGTGAATTCCATGTTAGCCACTGCTGGTTTATCAAAGGCATGGTGGGGGAGGCTTTGTTGACTTCGTGTCATGTCCTGAATAGAGTTCCTAACAAAAATAAAGAAAAGACCCCTTATGAGGAGTGGGCTGGGAGAAAACCATCACTTTCGTATTTGCGCACTTTGGGGTGTTTCCGAAGGTTAACATACCGATTCCCAAGAAATGCAAGCTCGGACCCAAGACAGTGGATTGTATCTTTCTAGGATATGCTCCACGAAGTGTAGGCTATAGATTTCTAGTGGTTAAATCTGAGATACCTGATATGCATGTTGATACTATAATGGAATCTCGTGATGCAACATTCTTTGAGAATATTTTTCCTATGAAAGATATGCATAGAATTATTAGAATTTATTCTAAAATACTTCTTGAATCTAGTGCATCTATTGAGAATTTTGAACAACCACGTGAGGAATTCCTTGAGAAGGATGACGATGAACCTCTCATGAGGAGTAAGAGACAGAGGATTGCAAAATCCTTTGGTAATGATTTTATCGTGTACCTTGTGGACAATACTCCCAGATCCATTGCAGAGGCATATGCATCTCCTGATGCAGATGATTGGAAAGAAGCTGTCCAAAATGAGATGGACTCGATTCTTTCTAATGGAAGTTGGGAATTATCAGAACGACCCTATGGTTGTAAACCTATGGGATGTAAATGGGTGTTCAAGAAGAAGCTAAGGCATGATGGTACTATTGAGAAGTACAAGGCGCGGCTTGTAGCTAAGGGCTACACACAGAAAGAAGGCGAAGATTACTTTGGCACATATTCACCTGTCGCTAGACTGACCACCATTCGAGTACTACTATCCCTGGCTGCCTCTTATGGTCTTCTCATTCATCAAATGGACGTGAAGACAACTTTCCTTAATGGAGAGTTGGAAGAGGAGATCTACATGGATCAGCCGGATGGGTTTGTGGTAAAAGGTGAAGAGACAAAGGTGTGCAAGTTATTAAAATCTTTATATGGCCTGAAACAAGCACCTAAGCAATGGCATGAGAAGTTTGACAGAACTCTACTTTCTGCTGGCTTTGTCAATAATGAGGCTGATAGGTGTGTTTACTATCGCCATGGTGGGGGTGATAGTGTTATATTATGTTTGTACATGGATGACATTCTGATCTTTGGTACAAACATGAAAGTGATAAATGACGTCAAGTTTTTCCTGTCAAAGAGTTTTGATATGAAAGAACTAGGAGAGGTTGATGTGATACTGAACATCAAGCTTATTAAAAACAAGAATGGGATTACTTTAACGTAATCTCATTATGTTGAGAAGGTCTTGAGCCGATTTGGCTTTATGATGACCCACAAGTATAGGGGTGTATCGTAGTACTTTCGATAAATAGGAGTGTCGATCCCAACGAGGAGCAGAAGGTGCTGAACAGTGGTATGGAGCAGGAAATCCCTGTGAATACTTAGCAAACGGATTTTTAGTGGTTTTCTGACAAGGCAACAAAACAAGGATCAAGTAATAGAAGTAACAAACAAATGGAGCAAGTGGACCAATCCTTTCTTAGCGAAGGACAAGACGGTGGAAATACTTGTAAGGACCAAACGTTCTCGAGGACACATGGGAATTCTGTCAAGTGCTTTCGCTTCAAATAGCTGAGTACTCTTATCTAGTGTTTGTAAGTGTTGTGTGGGTGAACCTGTGCTAACATACCGCCCTTCCTAGGACTAATACATACTTGTGATTAACCCCCCTGCAAACATCCGTAACTACAGGAAAGTAATTAAGATATAAATCTAGCCACAACCTTAAACTCTGAGATCCTACGCTCCCTTGTGCAAAGGTGTCCTAACGGGGGTTCAGGTTTCTGTCACTCCGGCAACCCCACAATTAGTAGCAAAATACACAATGCATTCCCCTAGTCCCATAAATGGTGAAGTGTCATGTAGTCGACGTTCACATGACACCACTAGAAGAATATCACCACAACTTAAATACTAAACCATTGAATAATAACTCATCACAGATTCACTACTAACAACATGACTTCTCCCATGTCCTCAAGAACTAAAATAACTACTCACAAGACATCATATGGATCAAGATCAAATATGATATGGTAATGGATAACAATCTGAACATAAACAATAATCCAATGGTTCCACTCACAAGCATCAACTACAATAGTAATCAGCACCGGGAAAGTTTCCCCTAAGAACTAAAGCAATATCCAACACAACTGTTACAACGGGATAGAGTGGTGGTGCTGGTGCTGGTGGATATGATGGTGTGGATGATGATGATGATCCCGATGAAGCCTAGCTTGATGACGGTGTTGATGGCGACGGTCTCCCCTCTCTAGGAAGGAATTCCCCTGGCAGAAATTTGTCTGCCGGAGAGATCTTTCTCTCTTGGTGTTTTCCGCCCCCAGAGGCGGCGGAAATCTATCTGTGGTCGTTCCCCGAGCCTTAGGGTTTCGAAGGGAAGATATAGGCGAAGGGGCGGAGTCGGAGGCCGGGCAGGTGGGCCACACCTGCCCTAGGAGCGGGGTTAGGTGGGTCCGCGCCTAGGGGGTGTGGGCCCCCTGAGGCCCCACTTCGGCCCTCCTTCTGGCTTCCTTCGTCTTCTGGTAAAATAATATGTTTCCATATTTTTGTGGTATTTTTCCGATCTTCGCGAAATTGCACCGAAACGCCTTCTTTTCCATGAGAATCCAGACTCCGGTAGTCCATCCTCCAAGAATCATCCAACATGCATAAACAGATGAAAAGCCATAAGTAATACCTCATAATAAGATAAATATCAATGAATAGAGGTAAATTATGATATAGAATGGTGATGCAAATTGGGCGTATCAACTCCCCCAAGCTTAGACTTCGCTTGTCCCCAAGCGAATACTGAGCTCAGTAAACATGTCCACAGGTTTATGGAGTGAAGTGTCGATAAAAGAATATGAACAAGAAGCATCACACTTACCATTGCAGAACTCATAGAAGAAAGCAACTCACCATTATATCACTTAGCTTGCAACTAAGCATAGCAGTCACAATAGAGATGCATAAAGATAAATCATAATTGGAATTGGCTAACTTGTTCTTGGTCAGAGAATACCTAGCAAACAGTTTCACAAAAAATCTTTTTGTAGAAGTTTCAAAACAGGAGCACACTTTGCTCAAAAAGGTTTTTCACAAGTGAAGGCTTTCAAAGTAATACTCAATAGATAAGAGTTTTGTGGAAACAAGGAAGATAAAGAACATGATTGAATAAATCACCATATGAATGCTTGAAACACAACAACTCAAATGCTTGCTGGAGATGGAGAGGAAGTAGGTTTACTGACTCAAACTGGTAACTAGGAGAAAGGTCCCTTCATAGAGGGTAGCAGGGATTACAAGTCATAAAGAGCTTCCAAAAGATTATGGTACTTACTAGCTTTGAGACCTCATTGCCCCTATCATAAGCATATTGAGATGATTAAGGTTAAAGTGAACAAAGATGGAGCATATGCTTGACGAAATATAAGTTGGCAATCTCGTGTCCCTTGAATATGAGGGCCACTCCTCATGCATACTCAACTTTGGGCCCAGGTAAGTTCTTATCATTGTAAGTATTTGCATATCATTGAGAACCGCCAACGGGGTACCCCTTGCACATGGTACAGGAGCTTTCCCATAACCAAAATGACAAGGCAAGCAGACAATAAACATCTCAGCGACCTTTTTATTTACTATGTGTATAGCTTTTTATTGAGGATGCTTCATAGAGGACTCACTATGGTGATGCTGCAAGTTTCCACCTTGATTAAGCATGACTTAGGCTAGCGGCCCAGCCGTTTCTCTAACACAGAATACAAACTCCATGGACTTACAAGTTCCCTCTTTATTTCACACCGTTGACATCCATAGACAAAAGAGCACGATATCAACTATGTACAAAGTACAAGTGCAATATTGAAAATGTTCCCCGTGACAGCATGGTTCTGCTAATTCCAACGTATAGATGCAAGCATATACAACTTCGATGTTCACAATGGTTCAAGTCTATTAGGGCAAGGAAATAAGGTGTGCCATCAAGTTCGTGAGAGATTTACTAACTAGTTTTCACATAACAAAATACTTATTAATTTGAAAGGTAGATGAAGCTTGAGAATTTGCTTGGAATAGAAAAAGCTACTAGGTAGATATAGTGGACACAAGTGGCAAAAGTTTTGGGTTTAAAGGATTTTGGAAACATGAGAAGTATGCCTTCTCAAAACAGGTTTTTGGCTAGCAAGGTTGGGTAGCAAGCAAGAGAGTTGGAAGAAACAAGCAAACATACAAGTAATAAAGCCAAACATGCAATCTTCCTTGAAGACACAAAATAATCTTAAATAAAGAATACTAAGCTTATGAGCCAACAAGAAAGAAAACAGATGATACCAAATACCTGTAAGCTTTTTCTTTCTTACTTTTTCTTTCAAACTAATGCCACTGACCAGAACTTGGTTTACCAAAACCAATTTAGATCCACTTGATGATCCCGAGGTGGTGTCAATACTGATCAACAAGATCCATCATATAGTAGAGATTGCAAACTAAAAATAAGAAGTGCAAAAAGTAAAAGATGAGACTTCTCATTAGTATTCAAATAAAGGCACTCACACCAAGGGATACATAGATAATCAACTAAAGGAGAGAAACTTCCACATGCAAACCAAACTATAATATAACCTCTCTACCACAGATATGAATCCACTAAAAAGGTAAAAGATAAAAGATAATGGTGGCGATACCGCGACACTCCCCCAAGCTTGGAACAAGCCAAGGGGATGCCAAGCCTGATGACGAATTACTCCTTCGGTGGTGGTGGTGTTCTCTTGTCATCATAAAACTTCCAAGGCAATGGTTCCCCATCCAAAAAGGATGTTGTAAGATCCCTCGTTTTATAAAGGTAAGGATCCCTGTGATTGAAATGCTAGTCCCTGGATCAATGCTAGCATCCACAGTTTAAGATGAAGTACACAGAAACAAAGGTCATTATTACATATCATTCCAGAGACAAACATAGTCTTTTACAAACTCCATGGCCACAGGCCTAATACAAGAGTTCAAATATATAATAAGATAATTAAGTCTTCATCTTCATGTGCCACAGGCAAGCATGTTGAGTGTAGACTCATAACCCCTAATCATCATCAGAATAACCTGCAACATCACAAGTTACAGCCACAGTGGGTCAATACATTGGAATAGTATTGGCAAGTGATACCTTAGTAGAATATTAGTAGTCTAGATACTATATGCATTTTGGCTAAGTGTAGCTTAGGCTTGCTTTGCTCAAAATAGTTTTTTGCCTATTAGTTGAAAACACTAAGTTTTTCTTTGATAAACTTTCCCAAGGAACTACCAATAGAAATTGGTGAACCTTTTCCCTTGTTCAACCACAAGTTTTAACTTATAAATTGGGATGAGGAGATTCTTGATATCTTCCATGTCTTGATGCTCAAGTTGTCCAATACCAGGGACATGGCTAAGTACTTAGATTCTTCCATCTGCAGAGGTTATGCACTTTCCTGAATGATGTGCAATCTTTGAAAACATGATTTTAGGGATGTTACAGAAAGGACCAACCAGATTCTCGAAGATATGTTGAGGGCATGTGCCCTGGACTATGGAGCTAGTTGGGATGAAAGTCTGCCTTACGCAGAATTTTCTTACAATAACAGCTATCAAGCTAGTATTGAGATGGCACCATTTGAGTTTCTCTATGGGAGAAAGTGTACCACCCCATCAACTTAAGAAATGCCATCCAGAGATGGAAGAGACTTCTTTGAAGGATACCATACCTTTAGAGGAGGTCCAATTGGAAAGTGATCTCACTTACGAAGAGAAACCTATCAAGATTCTTGAGACTGCAGAAAGATTTACTCGGACTAAGACTATAAAATTCTGCAAAGTTCAATGGAACCATCATTCCGAAGAAGAAGCAACATGGGAAAGAGAAGATGATCTTCGGAAAGACCACCCTCACCTATTTGCTAGCCAATCCGAATCTCGAGGGCGAGATTCACCTTAACGGGGTTAGATTTGTAACATCCCTAAAATCATGTTTTCAAAGATTGCACATCATTCATGCATGCATATCATTTAGGGATCATTTTCCAACTCATTTCATGAAAACAGAAGCACTTGGTGCTATTATTTTATGTGAGCAAACATTAATCTAATGCCACTCTCAATTGAGAGCATAATTGTTTTAAATCAAGCTTTGGTTGCTCTCATGTTGTTTTGGTTGAATGTTAGAGTTTGGACAAAAATTTACAAAACAAATATGGTTTTTAAAACCATTTTTAAATCTTCAGCAAACTATGTGCTAAGGCACTGCTATTTTTTTAATCTTCAAAGGACCATGCTAGTCCAACAACACAGCATGATTTTATACTCAAAATTATACAAGTTTCATTCTATAAAAGGCCAGAAAGGTTTGGAATTCAAATTATTTTGAATTCATATTAAAAGGTTTCCTGAAAATCATTTTAGAAAAAGAAAAAGAGATAAGAAATAGAAAAGGGTCGGCGCCAGACTTTCAGCCCATCAGCAAACGCAACCCAGCAAGCCCACCCGGGGTTTTTCCCTCCTTCTCTCACGCGGCGCAGACCCACCCCGCAGTCACTGATCAGTGGACCCTCTCCACGTCAGCACCTTCTTCCCCAAACTCCGCGCGCAGACGCCGTTGCCGCCCGTTTCCTCCCCCTTCACTGCCGCGACTTTAATCTGCTTAAATGACGATGAATGCGTGCGTAATCTCCGCCCCTGCTCCGGTTATAAGACCCCCTCCCCTCTCCGCTCATTTCCCCTCACTCGGCGCACCATTTACGCCACCGGGCTGCCCACAATCTTGCTCGCACCGCCGCTGTACCGACGACCTCCGGCGACCAATTACGGTGAGCACCGTCCTCTCCTCTGTCTCTATTTCATGCGAGCGTGATCAACATGACCTTGCGCATCTTCTTATACATTCCTTTTCCTCTGTATCATCCTAGAACGTCGCCACCATCCACCTCTGGAAGCAGCCGAAGCACGGCACAACTCCGGCGACCACTTCTAGTAAATTTCGACCGCCCCCGTCCCTCTTATTGACACTCACGTTTTCGCCAGACTCGTGCGCACCTAACCCAACGCTTGTTTCATCTTGGCATGATCTACAACTCCGGAAACGACGACGAACAGTCGTACCCGACGTCTGCCTCTACTCCGACGAGGAATCCCCACCGTGTCCGCGCGTCCCTTGACAAGCCACTGCCGCGTTGAGCTCCAGCATGCTTCTGCGATTCTGGTAAGCCTCTCCGACGACCCCAACCCCCTCTGTAGCCACCGCGACGCCGTAGACAGAGCGCGCCGCCGCTCACCGTCGCCGCGCGCCACCAGGCTTTGGTCGTTTGATCGGCCACCGTTGGATCTAGATCCAACGTGTCAGAAAGAACACTTAAAAGAAGGGGTATGGATTAGATCTGGCCGTGCGATTTAAATTAGATCGGATGGTCCACGTTAGTCGATCCGCACGAATCGGTATCAACCAATCAGAACACGCCGCGTGTCTGTAGGTTTGATTTAAAATCAGAATTTAGATCTATTAGATGTTTAAACTTGTAAAATTCATAACTTTTGATTCCCACGTCCAAATTTGACAAATTTTATATCATTGGAATCAGGAGAGAAAATCGTTTCTATTTATGCAATGTGTTTAATGTTTTGCCTCTGTTAAAATGATTGTTTTTACAGAAACATTTGTAGGCACATTTTGTGTATAGTAATTATTTGAAAAATGTTTTGATGTTCAAATAAAGTTTAATTGGCCAGTTTTGAACTTGTTAAAGATTCAGTACTATGCACTTGTCTTGTTTGGTGCAGAAAATCATCACATGGCATTTTGCATGCATTTATATATTTTTGTTTGTATATATTTTGTATGTGATTTGGTGCCATTATTTTATGTGTAGATTTTGGTGAAAATAGTGATTATGATTGTGAGGATTGTTGCTACCCCCCAAAATACCAAGGCAATTGGTGCTTCATGATTTTATTCCTATGTTTTTTCAACTATGCACTAGAAATATTTTGCTAGACTTGCATGAATATTTTGATCTATATGTTATGCTTGGGAAATCCTAGTAGTTGTAGAATTGCTAGAAGATTTCTAAGTTAAGATGCTTATCAATGCCATGCTTAGCCTAGCTGGTAGCAACCAAGGGTGGTTATATATTCATGCTATGAGAAAATATTTCTAAGTCTTTGGACTTAAGTTTTTGTTTAATAAAACAACTAAGTAAATGAAACACCTAGGTGGAAGGGAAAGAATGGTTTGCGTTGAGTGGTTACACAAGGCCCATTTATATGGTTTACCTTGTGTATCTCACTTGTGGAAAGCCACCCAGGAACAAAGGGATTTGAGAGGCCAAATGTTAAGAAGCTTCTAGTGCAGCCACATGGCAATATGGGCTCTGCCTGGATCACAAAGGTTGCAATAACTTATCCATTTGGACAGTTGGTGGTAGTGGGATGATAGGTTAGAACGCGTCCATTTGGTCTAAGGGAAGGCTTCTGAAAGGTCCTGTCTTGGTGAAAATCAAGTCTTGTGGGGAAAGTGCACAACCTCTGCAGATAGAAGAATCTAAGTACTTAGCCATGTCCCTGGTATTGGACAACTTGAGCATCAAGACATGGAAGCTATCAAGAATCTCCTCATCCCAATTTCTAAGTTAAAACTTGTGGTTGAACAAGGGAAAAGGTTCACCAATTTCTATTGGTAGTTCCTTGGGAAAGTTTATCAAAGAAAAACTTAGTGTTTTCAACTAATAGGCAAAAACCTATTTTGAGCAAAGCAAGCCTAAGCTACACTTAGCAAAAATGCATATAGTATCTAGACTACTAATATTCTACTAAGGTATCACTTGCCAATACTATTCCAATGTATTGACCCACTGTGGCTGTAACTTGTGATGTTGCAGGTTATTCTGATGATGATTAGGGGTTATGAGTCTACACTCAACATGCTTGCCTGTGGCACATGAAGATGAAGACTTAATTATCTTATTATATATTTGAACTCTTGTATTAGGCATGTGGCCATGGAGTTTGTAAAAGACTATGTTTGTCTCTGGAATGATATGTAATAATGACCTTTGTTTATGTGTACTTCATCTTAAACTGTGGATGCTAGCATTGATCCAGGGACTAGCATTGCAATCATAGGGATCCTTACCTTTATAAAGGGAGGGATCTTACAGATGTCCTTGTGTAACATCCCAGTATTAGAGCCTAGAAATAAGCTGAACCCAGATGTGTGCATTGCATTCATGCATAGAAAATCCGAATAAATTTCGCGCTTTTAAACAAAACTTGTCAAAGTGATTGAAGCTTCTCTTAACTTGATGGAATAAGAAGTAGATCATCAAGTTGACTGCGATAAGTTTCTATAGAACTTTGCTAAAACCTTACTTTGGGTAAGGGAGATTTAACCTAAGGGTAGATCAAATGAAATAAAAGATAAAACCTAATACATTATGATTTATATTTGATCCTTCGGTGATCATACCATAGTATCCATTATAATCACTCATGAGTACCAATTTAAGGATATAACACAAATAACAAGAATGTAACAACTATATCTTAATCGCTTCTGCATATACTATGAGTATCATGGTAATACCTAACCCTACTTCTTAAGTAAGATGGAGTAGGAAAGGAACTAAGCTTAGATCATTCACCATATATCTTTAATTCCATATCAATCCTTATCATCTTTGTTGAGTTATATTTCCATGTCTGTTGTTCATCAATGTTGAGAAATCAACTATTAATTCATCCATTCTCAACCTATCAAGTACTTAATCATAACACAGCTTACAAATAAGGGTCTACAAAGAAACAACTAAGAAAAGGTGAATAGTGATGCTAGTTTCATATGTTAATTATTTGATAAGAATGATTAAAAAGAATCCAATCTAAAAGATAGTTGATGGAGTTAAATCCCTCCTTGATAGAAAATAATACTACAAGGATGAAGTCTAGAGATAGTTACCAGGAGTAGTCCTATTGGATCAAGTAGGTATAGTTAATGAATTATATCTCTTAATCCAATAGAGCTAAACAGAAGATAATTATAATACAACTGTAATGTTGAATTGATGGAGCCTTGTTTAGTCAACTGGAAATGTAAACCATAATGGATCAATAGATTATAATGATCAAGCCTTATTCACCAAGATTGAGTACTTATGTCATGTACAAGTGGTATTGGTGGATAAAACATGATTGAACCCTAGTAGAGGTAAGTTATCCTAGAGGAGTCATTACAAACCACATAAATATGATTTAGGATTGAAGTGAGAGTTATTGGAGTAAAGTGAATCTAAGATGATATTATTCAATTACATCTAGTATAACATAGAGTTATAGAAGTAGTGCTATTCATCTTAAAGGATAGTCAACTTTAGAGAAAGGTAGTTGGATGCATACAATTAGTAGAGAAATATTAGTGATGGATGATTAATGAAGGTTAGGAGTGGAGTTTGAAAGAAATACTTGTTGGATTTAAGATTTTCAATAGTAGAATAGTGGGTATAATCAAGCAAGGATATAAGAAAACTATGAAATGCTTTGATATCAAACTCATTAGATCCATCCATGAGTTTAGAAGAATGATATATGAATAAGAAGATTTAAATGAGTAAAGCTCATCATACTAACCATGATGATGGATAGGAAGAAGTATTATATCTAGGAAAGGAATTCCTTAATTAGAAATCCAGGATTGTGAAATATAATTATATGTTATAAATTACTCTTCTATTTATTCTTGGTAAACAATCAATTCTAAATCCCAAACCAAGTAGAATATCCATTTCATGTTATTGATCTATCATCTTATGTCCATATCACTTCATAGGAATATTTTCCTATAGCAAATCCTATAAGCATATTTATACCAATTCCTTTCTATAAAACATTCCAATTATGACTTTCTATTATAAAAGGTGATGTCATCAAATATCACAAACAGAAGACAATATGCTTAGTTATTAATTCTTTACTCATATCCATAAAGGAATCTAAGTATACTAAAAACCCTAAACCCTAGGGTAAATATTCATAATTCAAAACCTTAAACTTCTTTATTTATCACAATAGAATATATACATTGCCATTTTCCAAATTAATGGGAGTAGTAATAACCATATCAATGTCTTTTATATTTCATGCATCAAATAATGGTAGAGGATCATTATACATATATATAAAGTTTCTATTCAAACTATGAGCTCACTAAAGTTGAGTTATAAACAAATGAGGAAATATCATTTAGAAATCCTTAACTAAAGGAGCAAAGTAAAACAAGAATAAAAGTTTCTACAAATTATTAAAGGGGTTCATATTGAGTAAATAAAAGAAGTACAAAAAGATGATATAATAAAAATTCACAAATGATACAAAATATATTTTAGTATTGTTGTAAATATCCAGCAACTAAAGCATACAAAGAAAGGTTCAAAGTATAAAACAAATTCAAATCTGAATAAGAAAATAGAAAATAGAAAAAGGATAAAACAAAAAAATTTAAACATGGCCGCAGCCCAAACCTACTTGCTTACCTAACACCCAGGTGCAGCCCACTTCGGCCGGCGACCAGACCACCAGCAGACCGTACCGTTTCGGCCTTCTGTTTCTCGTCGTCTTCCTCGCTGGCGGAAGCAGCTGAGCAGCGTCGCGGCGGTCGTTGATCTCTGACGCGTTACGATGCACGCCGCCGTCAGTGAGGAGGGGGATAAGAATGCCCGCGAGCTCCTCTATCCATTCGTACCCGAATCACTCTCTCTTGTGCTCTCTCTAAAATTTCCCCAACCATGCCGAAACCCTAACTCGCCGAAGTTGCTCGTTGTCGTTGTTCAAGACCACCCCAAGGCCAACTGAAGGTTCCACTAGCATCGCCATGATGGACTTCGTCTGCTAGGAGGAGGAATCGAGCCGAGAAGCCTGCAACCATGTGCATCGAGCTCATCTGTCTGTCGTTCGCCGTCGACCATGGCGACGTCGTCTAAGCTCGCCTCCCCTTGTCGTTGCCACTACAAGCTTCCTGGTGAGCTTCTGCTTCTGCTCATTCTCTCCGATTTGATCCTAGTCATCTGTAGCGCCTTGTACGCATGCACCCGAGCCGGTCACCATCGAAGCTCGTTGGAGCTAGTGCTCTGGTGACCATTCCAGGGTGGCGCAACCATAGTTCGACTCGTCGTTGCACCCTCTTTCCAATGCACCAAACCACGCATGCTAAAACGCCGTAGATCATCGCCGGCGACATTGATCTGGTGGTGGAGGTCGCGTTGACGTCAGCGTGACGATGTGTTGGGGTCAGCCTGGACCCAGTTCTCTGTTTGACCTGGTCTTTGTCCCGCGTGGCAAGTGACGTGGACCAGGGCCCATGTGTCATCGACTAAGAGTAGAGACAAGGTCAGTAACAAATGTATTTTCTTTAACCAATGAGATGAGGTGGACACTGGCCCACCAATCAGTGACTGGGGCTAGCTCTAGGTGTGGTGTAAAAAGTATTTTCTGTTAAGAAATAAATAAAATGTTATAATTCAATTAATAATATTCCAGAAATCTAATAAATGATTAAATCTTGTTTAATTAATAACTTTTGATTTATAATTCAGAAAAATATGTATAATATATGAAAAAATTCAGAAAAATAAAATCTACAACTTAAAACTATTATCAAATATTATTATTATGATTATTTAAATAAATGTTATTTAATAAAGATTTTATAAGTAACAAAACTTTGATAATTCATTTTCTTATAATGATAAATATTAATAATATAAATAAAATACCAAAAATCTTAAAAAAATAAGAATTCTAATTTAAAACTATAATCAAGTATTATTAGTTCACTTAATTATATATTTATTATTAATTAAGTAATTATAAAGTAATAAGAAATATAAAAATCATACCCTATTATTTATAAATCACAAAAATAAATGTGATATACCAAAATGAACACAAAAATAATATCTACATGTTAAAAATTTAATATTCTACTTTTGAGTTAAATAAAATTCAAATATTTTAACAACTCAAATTTAAACTTATTTATTTTATTAATAATTCATATAAGGATAAATAAAATTTATTAATATTCCTAAAATGACTAAATTAAGTTTAATAAATAGTATTAATCTTAAATATTAATAAAATGAAGCTTAAATGGTTTAAAACATTATAAAATATCTTTTTATTAAATTATCATCAACCCTAAGTGAAGATTATATTCTCAAAGTATTTCAATTTATAATAAAAACCTTAAAGAACAACTTATGAATACACCAAACCTTTTCTATCTATATTAACTACCAAATTACAAAAACTACCACAACATTATATAAATCCATAAGTAATTAAGTAATAGTATGTTTTAGACTATAAACTATACTCACTTATTTATAAAAGATAAATGATACTACTCCATTATAAAATCAAAAAACCACTACAGTAAGTCAAAGAATCACTACTATTAAATCACTACTATTAAGTAACCTAAAGGAAAAATTCCAGATACACAAGACACAAATGTTATAAATACTAAAGCTTCAAAACTATTTATATTTTAAAGTTAACTTTAGTCTCCACGAATCAAAACATAATACAATAACATTACTATATATTTTATAGTTAACTTTGGTCTGAAGTAGTTAAGTTATAAAGCAACTCAAGCCAAACCATTTGAGCAAACCAATAACATCAACCACCACTAACTAACCACAAAGCTTGTTTAGACCTTAGAAGAGAAATCTTTTGTTCGAAGGTTATCCTTTTTGCCACTTGAAACAAGAACTCTTGTATAAGCAATCTTGACTAGCATTTCATAGATGTATATTTTATTGCTACATAAATATGTATTGCTCGCACACACTCATAAGCTCTAATAAAAGCACAAATGTGAAACTTATCTAACAAGACCACACATTCCAAAGTAACCATTTTCGAAATCAAAACCCTAGGACAACGTTATCCATGGGATTTGCTCTTAAAACGTGCATCATATTACTTATGCATAAAAGCATATTGCTTCTTTAAACATTAGTCCTTACCGGACCGATGATGCTGATTTCAGATTTTGGATCTTATACTGACTCGAAGACCGTGAGTGCATAATCTTGCAATCACAAAAGGCAAGTTCACACTTGCTCACGTCCTTTGTTTATTTTCTGTTAAGTATTTCACAAATCCAGTGTGGTTATCACCTGCATTTGAAAAAGATCTAAAAACACTATTTTCAATAATAATGTGAAATATTGGTTACTGATCCAGGGTGATCAGCTAATCTATTAAATCTAACAGTTGGAATACCACTGTTCAGAACTATATCACCTATGACTTAACAACCAATGTCGCCAGTGATTCTTGCGCCGTATATTATGCGTTGACCATGAGATTTGGAATGGGACGGAGAAGTCAGCTGTATCTTCTTCCTCTCGCATGAAGCCGGATGTGCAGGTCATGGTTGTTATCCTCGAAGCGTGCATATTAATTGGTAATTCGTAGAGGATATGCAGCATATGGGTGGGAACCCTCATCGTCCCACGATAGTTCTGGCATCTAACGGTTTGTACAAACCATTGTCGTAATTCATTATGTGGGCATGGTGTACACCAAGGAGGCATGCGAGGTCGCGAAGGGGGCAGTGATTGGCTTGGATCATCTTCTGGGCCACACATCATGGAATTGTGGACGAGAATAAGCTACCCGGTTGTGCAACAAAGAGTTGATCTCTCATGGGTAAAGTGATGCACCTCTGCAGAGTGTAAGAACTGTAACTTGTTACTCCCTATTCCGGGAAGGAGCTACTAACGCGGCCGGAAAGGAACTCCATGAAAGTTCTGGTAAACCCGTGAAGGCTGACGGACATAGCTTTTCAGAATAAAAGCAACCTTTGAAGAAATGTTTATGAAAACTTGCATTGCCTACGACCTACGGTCTGTGGTTGTAGTTATAGTGCATCAAACACTCCTTTTCTAGTGAATTTTTTGAGTACGCTCGTACTCAAAGTATCTTCTTAACCCTTGCTAGATTCTGAAGCCATTAAGACGATGTCTACACCGAGTTATGCTCCAGGAATCATCAAAAGCTAAGGCTTTTCAATAAAGTCAAGGAAGTCAACATATTCATCAACTCAAGAGAAGACGAAGTTACAGATTAGACAGGAATATAATCTCTAGCCAAAGAACCTATTTATGTAGCGCATTGCAATAGCAGCAATGCAAACCTCTTAGCCAAAATACTAGACTTAATAGTATAATCATTCTTGCATTATTTAGCTTTGATTCTTCTCCGTAAGAAGTTCTTTCTCTCTCTTTAACCTAGAGTGTTCTCTGGATCTTATGTAAAAGAGTGAGTTGTAACCTTTAGCCATGTATTGGACCCGCTGTGTTTCTGTTGTGCCATTCTGAGGGATGTAATACTAGTGAACGGTGTTTTATTGGTGTTATGTCAATGACTATAGTATACTACATCATGCAGTGGTATGCTGGGTCACCGCACCTTGTCTTTGCAATCCTGAAACTAGCATCAGAGCTTATGCGATAAAATCTAGCCTCATACTCATAGTTTTGATTTTGTATGTCATAGAGATGTGCTTGCAATTGATTGGTGGTCTGACGGAGTGAATCTCTTCTCAGAGCTCAGCAACTTCTCCCTCATGCTTGGTGATGAGTTCTGAAATTATCTTGTGAATAACATCCACTTCGCGTTCTGCCATCTTCTTGTACGTGAAAACTTCTTGTTCCAACGCTTCCATCCTGTCTTCCAGACTGCCTTCTCCTTTAGGGCCTTGAACTTCTTTCATCTGTACCTTCCCCTCTTTGAGGATCAACTCTTTGGGATGAATCCTCAACTCATACATGTACGGGTTGAGGAAATCCGCATAGGAATCCTCCGTGGGTGATCCAGAGGAAGACATTGAGGCTCCAAATCTGAGAATTTCCCTAACAGAAACAGATCGAAACGAAAACACAAAGAGGACACGATGCAAGAACCTCGGGGAACCTAGGGGGTTATATATTACGAAGATTCAATGCATAAAGAAGGTTTTGACATGAAAACGAGGCGGAGTCGGAGCTCGGGGGTGGAACACCCCCCTTAGGTGCGGCCAGGCTGGGCCCGCGCCTGGGTTGGGTTTGTCCACCCCGGGCTCCGTTTCCTCCTCAGTTTCATCTCGTAACTTCCCTTATGTATTAAAAACATCAAAAATATAAAAAGATTAGGGTTTCACGAACCTTCTGTTTTCATCACTTTTACCTATTCAAGGACGAACTCTGCAGTTTCTGGTGTTTGGATTCTGATAAATTCTTCTGGAGTTATCATTTGAATAACATCAATATCTTAATTGTAAGAATCTCTAGAAATATAATGTTTTAGTCTTTGACCATTCACCACTTGTGTTGTGTCATCTTTTAGAGAAGAAATTTTGATGGCACCTGAACGGTACACTTCCTTGATAACAAAAGGTCCTTCCCATTTGGAGAGTAGTTTCCCTGCAAAAAATCTAAGACAAGACCTATACAAAAGAACTTTCTCGCCAACATGGAACTCCCTTTTGAGAATTCTCCTATCATGCCATCTCTTTACTTTTTCCTTAAAGAGCCTAGCATTTTCGTAAGCTTCACCTCTCCACTCATCTAGATTACTTAAGTCAAGCAGTCTTTTCTCACCAGCAAGTCTAAAGTCTCTATTCAACTCTTTCACTGCCTAATAAGCTTTGTGTTCTAATTCTAAAGGCAAGTGACAAGCTTTCCCATAGACCATTTTGTAAGGAGACATCCCCATAGGATTTTTATAAGCAGTTCTATAAGCCCACAAAGCGTCATTCAACTTTTTAGCCCATTTTTTCCTAGATCTATTGACAGTCTTCTGCAAGATAGATTTGATTTCCCTATCCACTTGCCCACTAGTTTGGAGGTGATAAGCTGAAGCTATTCTTTGGTTTACATCATACTTAGCGAGAGTTTTTCTAAAAAACCCATGAATAAAATGAGAGCCTCCATCAGTCATGAGATATCTAGGCACACCGAACCTAGGAAAAATGACATCTTTGAGCATTTTCAAAGAGGTCTTACCATCAGCACTGTTTGTAGGTATGGCTTCTACCCACTTTGTAACATAGTCAACAAGAACAAGAATATGAGTATACCCTTTTGAAGGAGGAAAAGGCCCCATAAAGTCAAATCCTCAACAATCAAAAGTTTCAATAACAAGGGAATAATTCATAGGCATTTCATTGTCTATAGATGTTACCTACTCGTTTCCATTCATCACATGATAAGACAAACTTCCTTGCATCTTTCAAAAGGGTAGGCCAATAAAATCCAGATTGTAAAACCTGTTGTGCAGTCCTATTCCCAGCATGATGTCCTCCATAAGCACTTCCATGACATTTTCTCAATATCTCTTGTTGTTCAAATTCTGGGAAACATCTTCGCATAATACCATCTACTCCCTCTTTATATAAGTGTGGGTCATCCCAAAAGTAATGCCTTAGATCATAAAAGAACTTCCTTCTTTGTTGAGCTGTAAAGGTTGGAGGCAAGTACTTGGAAACAATAAAGTTAGCATAATCAGCATACCAAGGACTTTCACGCGGACTTACCCTTATTGCAGCTAACTACTCATTTGGAAAACTATCATTAACAGGCAAAGGGTCAAAAGAAATGTTTTCCAAACGAGATAAATTATCAGCAACGGGATTATCGGCACCTTTCCTATCCACAATATGCAGATCAAACTCTTGCAAAAGCAACACCCACCTTATAAGTCTAGGCTTAACATCCTTCTTCGTCATAAGGTATTTAATAGCTGCATGATCAGTATGAATAATAACCTTGGAATCAACAATATAAGGTCTAAACTTATCACAAGCAAAGATTACAGCTAAGAACTCCTTTTCAGTAGTAGCATAATTATTTTAAGCAGCATCCAGAGTCTTGCTAGCATAATGAATGACATTTAACTTCTTGCCAACACGTTGTCCCAGGATAGCACCCACAGCAACATCACTATCATCACACATAATTTCAAAAGGTAAACTCCAATCAGGTGGTTGGACTATAGGAGCAGTTGTTAAAGCTTTCTTCAAAGTTTCAAAATCTTCCTTACAATCATCATCAAAAACAAAAGGTACATCTTTTTGAAGAAGATTAGTAAGGGGCTTTGAAATTTTGGAGAAATCTTTAATACACCTCCTATAGAAACCAGCATGACCAAGGATACTACGAATACCTTTGATATCTCTAGGACAAGGCATCTTCTCAATTGCTTCAACTTTGGCTCTGTCAACTTCAATACCTCTTTCAGAGATCTTGTGTCTAAGAACAATCCCTTCATTAACCATGAAATGGCATTTCTCCCAGTTAAGAACAAGGTTGGTTTCCTCACATCTCTGCAAAACTTTATCAAGGTTGTGCAAACAGTTGTCAAAATAAGTTCCATAGACGGAAAAATCATCCATGAAAACCTCAACAATTTCTTCACAAAAACCATGAAAGATAGCAGACATACATCTCTAAAAGGTAGCAGGAGCATTACATAAACCAGAAGGCATACGCCTGTAAGCATAAGTACCATAGGGACAAGTGAAAGTAGTTTTCTCTTGGTCATGTGCTTTCATAGCAATTTGAGAAATCCTAGAATAACCATCAAGAAAGCAAAAGTGAGTCTTTTTGGACAACCTCTCAAGCATTTGATCAATAAAGGGCAAAGGATAATGATCTTTCTTAGTAACTTTATTAATCTTTATAAAATCAATGCACATTATATACCCAACTACTACTCTTTGGGGTATAAGCTCATTATCCTCATTAGGCACAACAATTATTCCCCCTTTCTTGGGAACACAATGAACAGGGCTAACCGATTTACTATCAGCAATAGGATAAATAATACCAGCATCAAGGAGTTTTAATACCTCATTTCTTACCACATCATTCATCTTAGGATTTAGACGACGTTGGTGCTCAACAACTGGTTTTGCATCAGGCTCTATATTAATAGCATGCTGACATATAGTAGGGGAAATCCCCTCTAAATCATCAAGAGTGTAGCCCATAGCTCCTCGGTGTTTCTTTAATATCTACAATAACCTTTATTCTTCCTTTCCTGAAAGTTTAGAACTAATAATAACAGGATATATTTTCTTGTCGTCAAGATAAGCATATTTAAGATCATCAGTTAAGGGTTTTAATTCGAAAACAGGGTCCCCTTTAGGTGGTAGTGTGGTACCCAAATCTTCCACATGTAAATTATGCTTAAGTAACTCAGGCTGGCGAAGGAAAGCCTCATCAATCTCATTTCTTTCCTTCATGAAGGCATCACTTTCATGATCTTACATGAACTGCTGCAAGGCATTGTTAGGAGCAAGATAAATAGCAGAAAGTTGTTCAACCCTGAAATCTTCATCAGGCAGTTCATTATCATAAGGAGTTTTGACAAATTTGGAAAAAATAAACTCATAAGACTCTCCAGCAAACTTAGTCAAAACTTTTTCCTTTCTACAATCTATGATAGCCCCACAAGTGTTCAGAAAGGGTCTACCAAAGATAATAGGATAGGTTTTACTAGCTTCTTTACCAAGCACTAGAAAATCAGCAGGATATTTAATCTTACCACAAAGGACCTCCACATCTCTTACAATGCCAATGGGGCAAACTTGCTCTCTATTAGCAAGGTGAATAACCACATCAATGTCCTCAAGCTCACAAGGACCAATCTCATGCATAATTTCCCTGTAAAGCTCATAAGGAATAGCACTAGAACTAGCACCAATATCACATAAACCATAATAGCTATGACTACTAATTTTAACAGAAAGCACGGGGACACTAGCTTTTCTAACTTTCTTAGGATGAGAAAATATTAGTAGCGTCTTCACAGAAGACAATATGATCATCCTCTATATTTCTAGTGACAAGATCTTTCACAATAGCTACCACAGGCTCAATATCAATAAGCTCGTCGGACCCTACAGTTTTCTTTGCGCTTTTGCTAACCACATTAGCCATAATAGAGTGTTCCCTTACCTAGGAGTGAAAAGGGATCTTCTCAACATAAGGTTCAGGCAAAATAGGATCAACAGTACAAACCTCTATACTGGCAGGAACATGGGTAACAATGTCTTTATAAGGAGCATGGTACTTGTCCCACTCTTTCTTGGGAATCTCAATATAAGAGGCAAAAGCATTAAAACATTTCGCAAGAACTTGAGGATCAAGACGAAACTTATTGCTAATATCACGGAAGCTATCAGTTCCCATTAAAGATTTGATGCATTCATAATCATAGTTTATACCTGACTTTCTTCCTTTGTCATTCTCCCAAGATTCAGTATTCTCTTGAATACGGTATAGTAGGTCCCATTTAACTTCTTCCTTCATACGTGTGAATGATCCAGCACAAGAAGCATATAGTAAATCTTTATCATAAAGAGAAATCCTAGCATAAAAGTTATTGCGAATAATATTGTTAGGGAGTTCATGAATAGGACATTTAAGCATTAGTAACTTCAATCTCCCCTAAGCTTGAGTTGTACTCTCTCCATCAAGAGGCCAAAAGTTATATATAAGATTTCTATCCTTATGGATCTCATTGGGAGGATAAAATTTAGAGTAAAAGAGAGATGACATCTCCTCCCATTCCATGGATTGTCCATTCTTCAGCAGCTTATACCATTGTTCAGCTCTCCCTTTCAAGGATATGGAGAGTAACTTCTTCTTCACCTGTTCAGTTGTGATACCTGCGCACTTAAACAACCCGCATAATTCATGGATAAAAAGCAAGTGATCACCAGGATGGACAGTTCCATCCCCAAAATAATAATTATCCATAACACGATTAACAATACTTGTAAGTATCTTAAAAGGATCTATCTCAACATGAGGTGGTTCATATACTACCCTAGTAGTCGTAGTAGTTTTCCCAAACAGAAAACTAAGTGGGTTATCCATATTGGAAACAAAGTAACAAGCGGTAACAAAAGCAATACTCACAGTGAAAGTTTCCCTTACCAGTTATACTCTTCAATAGCGCTTCACTCCCCGACAACAGCGCCAGAAAATAGTCTTGATGACCCACAAGTATAGGGGGTGTATCGTAGTACTTTTGATAAATAGGAGTGTCGATCCCAACGAGGAGCAGAAGGTGCTGAACAGTGGTATGGAGTAGCAAATTCCTGTGAATACTTAGCAAACGGATCTTTAGTGGTTTTATGACAAGGCAACAAAACAAGGAGCAAGTAATAGAAGTAACGAACAAACGGAGCAAGTGGCCCAATCCTTTCTTAGCAAAGGACAAGCCGGTGGAAATACTTATAAGGACCAAACGTTCTCGAGGACACATGGGAATTCTGTCAAGTGCTTTCGCTTCAAATAGTTGAGTACTCTTCTCTAGTGTTTGTAAGTATTGTGTGGGTGAACCTGTGCTAACATACCGCCCTTCCTAGGACTAATACATACTTGTGATTAAACCCTCCGCAAACATCCGTAACTACAGGAAAGTAATTAAGATATAAATCTAACCACAGCCTTAAACTCTGAGATCCTACACTCCCTTGTGCAAAGGTATCCTAACGGGGGTTTAGGTTTCTGTCACTCCGGCAACCCCACAATTAGTAGAAAAATACACAATGCATTCCCTAGGCCCATAAATGGTGAAGTGTCATGTAGTCAACGTTCACATGACACCACTAGAAGAATAGCACCACAACTTAAATACTAAACCATTGAATAATAACTCATCACAGATTCACTACTAACAACATGACTTCTCACATGTCCTCAAGAACTAAACGAACTACTCACAAGACATTATATGGATCAAGATCAAAGATGATATGGTAATGGATAACAATCTGAACATAAACAATAATCTAATGGTTCCACTCACAAGGATCAACTACAATAGTAATCAGCACCGGGAAAGTTTCCCCTAAGAACTAAAGCAATATCCAACACAATTGTTACAGCGGGACAGAGTGGTGGTGATGGTGCTGGTGGAGATGATGGTGTGAATGATGATGATGATCCCGATGAAGCCTAGCTTGATGACGGTGTTGATGGCGACGGTCTCCCCTCTCTAGGAAGGAATTCCCCCGGCAGAAATCTGTCTGCCGAAGAGATCTTTCTCTCTCGATGTTTTCCGCCCCCTAGAGGCGGCGAAAATCTATGTGTGGTCGCTCCCCGAGCCTTAGGGTTTCAAAGGGAAGATATAAGCGAAGGGGCGGAGTCGGAGGTCAGGCAGGTGGGCCACACCTGCCCTAGGCGTGGGGTTAGGTGGGCCCGCGCCTAGGGTGTGTGTGGGCCCCCTGAGGCCCCACTTCGTCCCTCCTTCTGGCTTCCTTCGTCTTCTGGTAAAATAATATGTTTCCATATTTTTATGATCTTCGTGAAATTGCACCGAAACGCCTTCTTTTCCATCAGAATCCAGACTCCGACAGTCCATCCTCCAAGAATCATCCAACATGCATAAACAGATGAAAATCCATAAGTAATACCTCATAATAAGATAAATATCAATGAATAGAGGTAAATTATGATATAGAATGGTGATGCAAATTGGGCGTATCACTTTACTGATGGCAAGACTTCTCCAACACCTTATGATCCCAGTTTGACATTACGAAAGAATAAGAAGGAACCAACGGATCAGCTGAAATATTAACAAGTTGTTGGTTCTCTCATGTACTTAGCAAGCGCTACAAGACCTGATATCTATTTTGCTGTGAGCAAGTTGAGTAGGTTCATGCCTAACCCGGGTATTGATCATTGGCATGTACTTGAAAGGTTCATGCGCTATCTATGTGGTACAATGAGCTATGGGATTCACTATTCAGGGAACCCTGTTGTGCTTGAAGGATATAGTGATTCGAATTGGATCTCTGATGTTGATGAACTCTACGCCACGAGCGGGTATGTGTTTACCCTTGGAGGTGGCGTAGTGTCATGGAGGTATCGTAGACAAACCATATTGACGAGGTCAACTATGGAAGCAGAACTTACTGCTTTAGACACAGCCACTGTTAAGTCAGAATGGCTGCGTGAGCTCTTGATGGACTTGCCTGTGGTTGAGAAACCTATGCCGACAATCCTTTTAAATTATGACAACCAAACTGTGATTGTCAAAGTGAACAATTCTAAGGATAACGCGAAGTCATCAAGACACGTGAAGAGACGTTTGAAATCTGTCGGAAAATTAAGAAACTCTGGAGTAATAAATGTTACGTATATTTAAACAGACAAAAACCTGGCAGATCCCTTTACAAAGGGACTATCACGAAATGTGATAGAAAGCACATCGAGAGAGATGGGGTTGAGACCCATGGATGTCACAGTGTCACACCTTAGTGGTAACCCAACCTATGTGATCAGAGATCCCGTGAATTAGGACCTTGGAAAAACAAGCTAGTGGTTTGACGGAGGAGAGTATTTTATAACCCTCTTTATGTGAAGATGCATAACTCTCATAATCTGTAAGGCAGGTTGGCAACATGCCTTAATGTGTTTCTGTTGGATTTAATTAGCAAAGATGCCGTCCTACATGACATTCTTGAAAGAACACACCTATATGAGCTCGACTGTAAACGTCGCGGTCTATGAGACTTGGGTGATCTCTAGTAAACTCATGAAGAGACTAGGGAGTATGACGCATATGATCTAACCTGCGGGGTAGGCTACTAGCAGCCAGGTACTAGTTATGATTTTGAGTGAAATCTATTGGCACCAATCTTGCAATTCAAGGTTCGTCCATTGTTCAAGTTGTTGATAGGCGTAGTTCAAGATTCTAGCCGGAAGTTCAACTTAACAGTCTCTGCTGAAACACTGGTATATAAACAAGTAGCGACGATTGACAAATCTTCAAATGGGCATTTGAGGTCTGGTGGGGGATTGTTAGAAATAATGGGCTAAATCATTAGACCCATATGTTATTTTAGATTTTCCCTAAATCTCAAAGCCCATGTATGTGAAAGCCTATATGTGATTTGGCCCAAATTGGTGGCAGCTCACATGTGTGTGGCAAGAGCCGTGAGAGCTAAATTTTAGTCCCACATGGGAAGTTAAAGGAGAGTTGTATCACCTTATAAGATGGAGTGTTGCACCACTTTGTAAGTGAGTGACAATAAGAGAGCTACACGCGCGCTCCTCCTTCGCCGCCGCCGCTTGCACGCATGCTCGCCTCGTCACGTCACGTCACATCATGTCAGCACGCACGAGCCGCGGGTTGCGGGAATCTCGCCGAGCCGAGCTTTATTTTGCTGCTCAGGGAAATGTGTGTGGTTAGACAGACGTGTCAACAATTAGCGGATTCGGGTCGCTTCCGGATCGTGGGCTATCTGTAACCGACCCGAACGTGCGCGATGTGGGTTTATTCCACTTCGTGTCCTGTACGGGATTTCCGAGCCGCTCTATATAAACGCCTGTGCGGCTTCCACAACGTACGACACCAAACCAATCTAGGGTTTTGCCATCCTCTTTGCTTGCGCCGTCAGTAGTCTACTCCATCCCGCTTGCCGGCGTGCACCGGCGATCGGAAGAGCAGGTCTCCGGAACCACTCGCCTTTGTAATCCTGTACGGGAGATGGCGAATAAGGTTTTTGGGAAGCGCTCCACGCGACTGCTCAAGTTCGTCATCACGGCACGTCTTCCTGGTCGTCAAGCTGGATATCGTGCGCGTCGTCTTCAACGCCGACTTCTTTGACAGGCTACTGCACCAACGGCGACTACATCGACAACCGATCAGTACGTACACCGTCAACAGATCTGTTGTTTTACTATGGCTGCTAGTGTGTATAATCTGCTACTGTTCATGTTGATCAATATATCTAGTATATTAGAGGTTCACGTGATCGTAGCTGTTGTTGTCATGATTTATATTCTGAAATTAATCGTGAAAATTATGCCTAATATTTCAACACCATGACGGCGCCACGGATCATCTCTAGTCGGAGGGCGATACTCCTTATCCCACTTCAGCAGTCCGTCACAATAACTCCAGATATATAGTTGGCTTTGTCCAGTTTGATAAGTTATCGTCAAATCTCTAAAGGGCCTGCTCGCCGGACGTGTTGTTGCCGGCGTAGCTGATTCCTCTTATGGCGGCATGCACCTCTGTATGCGATGGACTTGCCGACTTGGTGAGGATGTTGTATCTAACATGGGGGAGTGGGACGCCGTTCTCCACCAATTGTCATGCGAGATGCAACGACAGCGCCGCCGGCCGCCTCGTGCGGGTTCTCAAAGCGGTCGCCGTCAGAGCCGACCAGCGTGATGATCTTGTTCTTCTCGCCCACTACCTGATCGACTTTGCTTCCGCCCACCATGTTCCCCGTCATGGTTCTTGTTCTTGTTCTTTGCTCTCCCATATTTAAGGCTAAGAGAACGTAACCAAAAGGCTAACCCGGTTATGATCGGGATATATGCATACAATAGAAAGTTTGAGATGGAAAAGAACCCCGTGTATACACAGGAGATAATCAAGGAGATCTCAAAAGTATGCGTTGCATGCGGGAAGAAAGAAGGAAAGAGATAACATGACAGTCGCGCCTGACATGAAGATGGACTATACGATTCGGGTTTTTAGCGAGACACATAAGATTTTTTAGCGACAGACGAAGGACGGACGAAAAAAGGCGACGAAAACCACCTCTAACTTTTTATCCGTAGAAAAAAGAAAGCGGAAAATAAAAAACAAAAAAAGAAAGGAAAAAACGTACTAATGGGCCGGCCCAGTCGAGCGCCCCGGCCCGGGCGTGAGCGTGCACAACTAGTGCAAGCAAACACAAACCGGCAAACCCTGAACCCTAGCTCGCCCTCCTTGTCCTCTCCCGGCCACCAGCTAGTCCCCGTCCTCCTCACCGTGTCGCTCCCAAATCCGTGAACATCGAAGAGCGAATTTAGGCGAGAGGGCAGCCGGAGGAAGATGTCGTCGCTGCGGAACGCGATCTCCAGGCGGGCTCACAATTTTTAAATCTATTTTTTAAAATTTGAAGATTTTTTAATTCTGAATGAACAATTTTCAAATTATTGAAGAGAAAAAGAAGCAGAAAATAAAAAGAGAAAAGAGAAAGGAAAAAACGTAGTAATGGGCCGGGCCAGTCGAGCGCCCCGACGTGAGCACTATTAGTGCAAGCAAACCCAAACCCTGAACCCTAGCTCGCCCTCCTCCTCCTCCTCTCCCGGCCACACCAGCCAATCCCCGTCCTCCTCACCGCGTCGCTCCCAAATCCGCGAACATCGAAGAGCGAATTCAGGCGAGAGGGCAGCCGGAGGAAGATGTCGTCGCTGCGGAACGCGATCTCGAGGCGGGCTCACAAGGAGCGCTCCCAGCCGTAAGTTCCTCCTCCTGCGTGATGCTCCCCGCTTCCGCTCACATCTCCCGACGGGTCTGCCGTTGCCGGAGTTGGGGGATCTTCTGCGGCGGTTCCGTGTTGGAGCTGCCTCGCTTCTGTGCCAATTTGGGACTGAGCCTGGAGTTCGGGTGGGTTTTGCAGGGAGGCGAGGAAGAAGTATGGGCTTCTGGAGAAGCGCAAGGACTATATCATCCGCGCCAAGGCCTTCCACCGCAAGGAGGATCTCATCAGGGTATTTCTCCTGTTCCTATGCCTGTGCCTGCCGCTATGGAAATCGTGGAAGTCCCGCTATGCTGTATCGATGTTGAAACTTGTGTGTGTTTATCTATCATTTCTTTTGTTCACCTATGTGAATATGTGATGTGCCCCTTTACCTGCTCTAGTTCATTTTCTCTTGTGAACATTGGCCAATAATTGACTTGAGCTCAAACCAAACATACTCTTAGGGCCTAGGAGGGTTCATGGAGACATTTTCTTGGGTTTATTTAGCACATTCCTGTGATGTATATTGTAACCATCTTAACCAATGTGAACCATCTTAAGTAATGTCCCTTGTTCAACGCTGGTTAATTACAGAATCTCAAAGAGAAGGCATCATTCAGGAACCCAGATGAGTTCTATTTCAAGATGATCAACAGTAAAACCGTGGATGGAATCCATAGGCCCAAGTATGTATAATATAGCTACTCTGACAGTTCAAAGTTTGCTGTATTCCATGTTTTAAGTTGGATTATCATATACCTTTTATTAGGCCTGAAACAAATAAGTACACTGAAGAGGAACTTATGCTGTTGAAACATAAAGACATGGGATACATTCTTCAGGCCATCCAAAGTGAAAAGAAGGTCTGTGATGACTTTTAAATATTCGAAACAAATGATGCTCCATTTGTTCTAGCCAAATTCTATATTGTATTCTGATTTGGATGACGCCCTTTTGTAGAAAATTGAACGATTAAGCTCAACGCTTCACGAACTGGATAACAAGCCGTCAAACAAGCATGTGTACTTTGCAGAGGACAGGTATGACAGCTGTATCTTGCTGCTTACATTTTGTTCAATCCAATTGATTATATATGATTTATTTAGATATTGCTGGCTACGTATTGTTTTGACAGTATTGAGCTGATTAGCCTTTTTATTTCAGAGAAGAAGCCAAAGAAATACATTCTAGGATAGAAGAAAGCAGCAGCACACCTGATTTTGGCAACATACCTGCTCGGATAAAGAAGTAAGTGTGCTGTTATCTTTGGGAATTTGGAGCCTGTGCTATGTAATTATGTTATATTTATGGCTGCTATGATTTATGTTATACTTGAGAAGGATAGCTTTCATCATTGGTGTGCTCTTCTCTTTGGTCTTTTACCCCTCATCTGGAATTCCTTCTTCATGATTGAGATTTGAGTGCTTTGGTGATTTAGTTCATGCTATTCACGATCAATGTGGGTGTGATGTAATTGTAATCAGGAAATTGCTCAGTGGTAATTTCTTGTACTATGTGAATTAGATTGTGTTTCTCCACAAATCGTTATATTGATTCTTGTGCATTTTATGCATTCAGTGACTGCCTAATAAACTTGTATCCCATCAAAATATTTATAGGAAAACAGCTTCCTCCTACAAGGAGTTGGAAGCAAGGAAACTCAGGGTTCAAAAGCTTGAGAAATTGTATGCCGACATGGCCTTGCAAAAAGAACTTAAGGTTTGCTTTCTCAGATGAATATGAATATTTATTTTTCTTGGGTGAAGTCTCTACCATGAAATCCTCTGCTGATTGTTAACTTAATGTATATTTTACAATTCAGCGGACCCAGTTAGTTCATATTTTTTTAGCAACTGAAATCTGGAGCAGCCTAAATTCAAAATCTGTAAATGAACTGTCTGATAGATTTTTATAAGCATCTGTCGGCAGTCCAGTAGTACTGGTTATTCTGTTTCTTACATTTAGGAGTTGGCTTGAGTGAGAGTTTATACTGATAAGCATTTCATTTATTGACTTATTTAATACTCGGGCAGAAACCTGGACGCAAGAGGAAACTCCGTGAAGAGGAGATTGAAAATCCAACATCACAGCCTGTTTATAAGTGGCATGCACAAAGGAAGCGGTGAGATGGACGAAAGTTGGATAATTGAGAATAGATGAAGTGTTGTGGAGTGACCCTAAAGCAGAAGATGGGCTTGGATAGTTTCTCTCGAGTGCAGAAGCACATCCCTTCGACTTAACCCTTGCCCCCCTTCCACTATCCCTGCCGATTATTTCCGATGCCTTTGTAAACCTGGTGATATTTGTGGACCCTTTATTGGATCCACATACTGCTATTAGCCTATGTTCATTTCTCGAAATGTTGGGTAGCCAGAATCAACATGTAAGAACAATTTGATTGATATAGTTCAAATCATCATATTTGGGTAAAGAAGTATTTGTGATCAACCTGCAGAGCCAAATGTTAGAGTTGACTCAGTATCATGCCCTTTGCATTTTCACTCAGATGCTGTACACTACCACCGTGTTATGCATTCAATCGTAGCCTTCAAATTTCTGTCAAATGGTCCAAAGGTGATCTAATAAATAGTATGATTGCTGTCTGGGTTACAAGTTGACACTGCAGAGCTCTTCCTCAGAACCTATGCGAGTATGTCAGTACATTTATGTTTGTTTTAATACAAGCACCCACTTTTCCATATATCAACTTACAGTTATTCTCCTTATTCAGCAAGCTGTAAATCACCCCTTTACAAGCTGCATCTTATTCTCCCCCAAAGAGAAGAAAATAAGCAATGAATACAGGTTGGCAAATCCCAAGGTCTCAATCACGAATTCACTGCCAGCAACGTGATTCACGAGAGCCTCAAGACATCTTAGGTTCACCCTGCAGTTCTTTAGTCAGCGATTCATCGAGAATCAAGTGTTGTTATACCTTGAAACAATGTATTCTGCAATTGCCAAGCTTGATGTCAAACCAGGGGATTCTATTCCAAACAAATTAACCAGCCCAGGAATGCCGTGGACATCCTCCCCCTGCAGTAGCTAAGTGTTCAGCTCATTGATCTATGGATTACTTGAGTGGAAAATAAAATTTGAAGGAGTAAAAAGTATTGTTATCAGATAACAACCTGAATAACAAAATCTGAAGGACCCTGTCCAGGGCCAGAAAGCTTTGGTCGGATCCCAGAATAACCAGGCTCCAGAGATCCATCCTTGAGATTTGGAAAATACTTCCTTATCACAGAGTAAAATCCAGAACATCGGGTGGGGTTGACCGAGTAATCGAACCTGATGTACATAAATGCTAAAAGTCTTAAAACATCTTTCCGTATTTTTACAAGACGGAACTATTCTCAGTAACCATTAAATTTATTTCAATATTGAACACCATTAGAATGTTTAGGTATTTGTCTACTCCATCGATTAAAGTGATGTTTATAACTGGTAAGAAAATCTTGCAACCATGCACAAAAACTGCAGTTTAGCACATCAAACCAGCTCAACTATGGGCTCATCCAGATATTTAACACGTGCACGGTCCAAAAAACCCCTTCACTGAAAAAGACCAGGATGCAGATAAGTAAATTGAACAAGCAAGTATCTGCAGTGTCTTACCCATTCAGGAAACATGACATGTCGTCAATTCCACCATCTAACCATTCAACATCTGGTCCAAATCTAACAAGGCCATGCAAGTCTAGTGTGACATGGACCCCTATGCCACCATCCTCTGGTAGAGGGTATATTAAGTGGCTGAAAGGACTCTTGGTTTGCGAGAGGGTGAAGTAACATCCACGGGCATAATAAGCAGGGGGCACAAATGCTTGATCAAGGCCATGCAATCTTTTTGCAAGTGGAACTGCACTCAAACCTGCTGAGTTTATCAGAAGTTTTGGAAGCAAAACAATCTGTGGCGGTACACGAGATCCTACGGAATGGTTCTCCAGCTCTCTGCTTTCAGAAATATGAAGCTCGATCCCTTCATTTCCAAGATGTCCACTGACAACTGCTGTATTATATGATATAGTTGATCCTAAGTTTTCAGCATCAGCCTGCATCAGGAGAAGCGAGAATGAAATGACAGTACGAGCTGATTTAGAGTTCTGCATGATGCAACAATATAAAATGAACCAACACGGACATGATGTCAGTTTGACATGCAGAGGAACATAGTATCTTTGTATGCTAACCAAAATGTTGTAGAGGGAAGACCCATAAAGTATGTCCAGATAATTTAGCAGGAATTCTCCAAACATGGCATGGCAGGGAGCTCTTTTGAGCAGAAAAGGGAACAAAGACATTTTTTAATCCTGTGATAACTAACTAGTAGAAATATTTCAATTAATTTGAAGGCGTTCTATATAGAAAAATATTTCAGTTGCATATGCAATTTTTATTTTGGTTACGTATGTAGTTTTCATTCTTAGAAAATGGGGAAATGGACCTTTAAAAGCAGTAAATTCCTAAAAATTGTAGCATGCCAAAATGAACTTCAGAATGAAAAAAATGGGATCAAGAACAAATTATACCAAAAGGGAGAGCATGAACGAATGGGAGTCAACAATCCCAGTACTAGGTGATAGTAAAGCTTTCAGACAACGGAGTTCAGGTTCCATCTCCATAGCCTGACAACCCTCCATCACCTGAAGATCATCCACCCCATTTGCTTTAGCACTCTTGAGGAGCATGTCCAGCTTTGCAGTCTCTGCAGCACCAGTAGCAACGATAAGTTTACCGAGCCGTTTATGGGGGATATCTCGTTCTGCACAGTACTTGTAGAGCATTTCCTTTCCTCGCACACAAAGACTAGCCTACAAAAAGCATTTCGTGGGGCGAATCAATAACACACAAGGGTTCTGCATAAGCTTTCAGTTTTATTTGACATAACATGAGAATTCTGTCTATTTTACCATGGTAAGAAAGGACTTCAGAGATTTGTCGAATAGCATAGGACAGGAAAAAAAATCATTATTAAACTAGCCAATGATGATGAACAGAAGGGGTAAATGAAGTAATGTGCATAAGACAGAGGGCAGAGATACCAACGATAATATTGCTAATGTATAATGTGCAAAACTGAAGAAAAATAAGGGACGAAGCGTTCACTTATATGATATTGATCGATGAGCTTATTTGCACCATGCTACTGTAGGTAATAATATTTGTGTAACAATCTAAAATTTCTAAGCACGCAGAGCCTGAAATGCTAAATTGCTATGTCAACTATCCAACGTGGTGACAGGTGACGGCTGACTGAAATATCACAAGAACCAAGAATCACCTAAGCTTGCAATCATGTCACAACTTCCCACCCTGGAATGTCAGGTTCCCTTCCCCGATAGAGCAGCTGCCAGCTAGAGGTTTAGAAGTCAGGAATGGGGCGCACCTTGAGGCTGCGGGGAGGGTAGTAGATGCCGGCGTGGATGACCTCGCTATTGCGGGAGCTGGTGCCGGTGCCGAAACTAGATGCCGACTCGACCACCAGCACCTCGCGCCCGGCCATGGCCAGCGCGCGCGCCACAGCGAGACCGACCGCGCCGGCCCCCACCACGACCGCATCCGCGGCCTCCCGGGGGGCTACGGCGGCGAACTGGGCGAGACCTCGCCGGCGGCAGGCCCCCGACAAGCGCCGCAGCGGAAGCATCTCGGTCCGCCAATCTTTGGTCCGGTGGCACCAGTGACTCGGTGAGCCTAGCCCGATTGTGTGCAGTTCACTAGCCGAATGATTGTGTCTGACAGTTCCATCTCATGATCCAAATAATTTTTTTTAGATCGAAAGGACTCTGTCCCCTGTTCCATTATGAATAATGAAACAACCAGTTCCACAAGTAACATGAAAAGAAAGCGACAGTAAGGAGTTCTGAAACGCTCAAAACCTAAACGACTGAAGAAAGTTTTCGGCTCAGAACAAAGCCAGCTGCTCTACAAACTATCTCTAAACACGCAGCCAAAAGACTCATGGGAGTAATCGGAAGATAGACTAGAACACCACATGAACATTCTCCTCCTCATCAGGATGATCTTGGAGGTGCTTCAGCGATGCTCTCCCTCCATAGCTTGATGACGCAGTAGTCTTCCAAGTGGAAATCCACTCGAAGCCGGCACAGATCATCTCGCTATGAGCGTTAGAGGGTTTCTCAGTCTGTCGATCATCTTCTCCATGAAAAGGGCGATCTTCCCCCCCTCCAGGTCCTTGAATGGTTTTTGCCATGTCTTTAGGAAGGAAAGGACCAGACGCCAAACCTGTTTCATATTAATCCAAGATGTCTTGTTAAAGACAAGGCTATTCCTATTGTTCCAATACTCCAAAGAACAGCAGAAGAAACCACATTCAAATGAAGATGTTTCTTATTAGCAATCCATTTCGAAGCAAGGGACTCAAAGTCTACAATACTAACACCAAAAATATCATGCACATCCTTCCAAAGTAAGCTAGAGACCAAACATTCAAAAAATAAATGATGCACAGATTCTATTTCTTTGCAGAGATTGCATTCTAAAGGTTTTGGAATTACCCTGACTCTAAGATTATCTCTAGTCAGAATCTTATTTTGAGAAAATAACCAAAGGAAAATCTGGATCCTGGGTGGAATAAGTAATTTCCAAACAGCAGGAAGATAAACCTGAGTGATACCTCTAAAATTGACCAGTGAATACATAGAACTTGAGAAATATTTACCCTTAGATTCATACTGCCAAATTAGCTGATCATCTTCTTCAGAGAATCTAATTGACTGAACAATGCCCAGAAGCTCATGCCATTGCAGCATTAAATCCTCAGTAAAGGTTCTTCTAAAGTCACATCTAAGATAATTGAGCTTTTTCTTTAGATAATTGAGCTTCTAATGGGCTTTCCCTGCCAGGAGACCAGCATTACCTGTAAAGGGTAAGAATCGACAGATTGTCTCAATCCGACTCTACTAAAGAACATGCGCCCCTCGCGGGTACTCTTCATCGGCAAATCCAATCCAATCGACCTTCCTCTTGATATTTTGATACAACTTTGTGCCTGCTCGGCTTCCTCCGTAACGTGGCCAAAGCCTTGTTGCTATTTACTTCTTCGCATGGCTAGGAATTCCAGGTTGAAATAGGTGTACGTAACAACAATGAAGTCAATATCATATGGGATCGGATCGCGTCATTCATAATGTTCCATTGTATCCGATCCTGTGAAGTTAGACTTGGTATCATAGCTGGTGCGGATCCGTTTAGAGCTTCAAAGTTACCTCATACAGCACCTGGGTCGTCCATGTATGATCACTGCTTTCGCAATAAAGGAGGAGTGACTATGGCTTTGAGCCGCCAGGAAACACTTCATAGTCCGTTTTTTATCGCTCGGCGCAAGCACATACTTTTGCTTTTATTTAGCTGGAACCATGGAATTCTCACGTAATACTTAATCAGACAGATCTAGCTGAGGATAAAGAAGCCAGTCCATTGAAGCTAAAGATCGTACGAGGGGCACATAGCTGGCATGAAACTTTCTCTTTTCGATACCCAGTTTTTGTTTGGTCTGATCCTGCGGCTCGAGATAACGGTACTTCTCAAAGATTCGTTTCGTTGAGAGAAAAACGGTTGTCCCGTGCATTAGTTATAATGTAGGTGTAGGTCCTGAAAGCGCAATCTGGTTTTGAAATCAAAGGTATCGCGTAGAAGGGGGACGTGTTTTTCCACCTCTTTTGTGCGCCATCCGTTTCTGCTCTCTTTCTTCGAACCCATAAAGCATAGCTCGTTTTTTGTAACCTTCCTGCTAAACCAACTCAACGCTTAAAGCCTTCATCGACAAAGTCTTGCTCTCCTTCTTTTCTGAAAAGTGCATCTGTACCGAGCGATCTACACAAACTAGAATAGGATTTCAAAGGAGAAATTCCTCGATTGGGTAAATTCTTGATACACCGGCTGTTTCTCTCTCGATGTTAGTGGAAAATATCGTACATAGGAATAAAGGAGAGAGATTCTCCACACGAACGAACGACTCGTCAGGTTCGAACTGACATAGGCGGATCAGATCAAACGAAATTCGCCTTTCTTCGCCTAAAAGGAATTGCTTTATTTACGCAGTTCAGTTGGTGAGTCCTCCTACATCTGCGAGTAAGGGGCAACCTTTTTGATCTCATTTTCTGCGATCAGAAAACGAATAAGATAAAAAAGGCCATCATTAGTGCAAACAATGCAATAGCTTCGGTAAGAGCAAAGCCCAAAATGGCATAACCAAATAATTGTTTAGCTAATGATGGATTTCGGGCCACAGAATGAATCAAAGAACTGAACACGTTTCCAATACCGACAGCAGCCCCGGCTAAAGCAATTGTAGCAGCTCCGGCACCTATTAATTTCGCTCCTTCTAACATCTCAAGTAAGTACTTGACTTTGCTAGTCGCGCTTTTCCTTCGCTGTTCTTTCCTGGATTTATTTGTCTTTGATTCCTCTTCTCCACCCATAGTGGAATAATAAACCCTGACCTTATCTTGGGCTTGACAGGTAGACTATAAAGAGATTCAGTACAGCAAGCCTGACACTCATATTATTAATCTAATGGGGATCTTGAATTGAAATAAGATAAAGATAATCGAGAGCCATCTGCCAATAGGCAGAATAGATTCCACACTCACAAAGGTTTGAGTCAACTTCTTAAGATAGGCAGGGGTTCTAATTTCATCCTCCCCGAGCACGAACTCGATCATCCTGCCGTCCCCTTTGAGCAGCTTTTCTTGCCTGCCTCTGCTATCATTGATCCAAATATTTCTCAAAGGTTTGGAGACTTAGAAACAAGACAATACAAACAGCTCAGAAGAAGATCTACGATTTCTTAGCGAGTGTACTACTAGCATAGCAGAAAACTCAGAAAATTGACCATTCCAATTCTTTTGGTTTGAAACAGCATTTCTTCCCGAAGTGATACCTTGGGTTTGCCCAAATAAAGAATCGCTATGCTGCAGATAGTCCGCCTGCTTTCAATGTTATTATGCTCTGTGAGCTAAATTTCGGTTACTGCCTTCTATTGGGAGCTCCTTATCTTTAGGTTCCTGGGGGCTACGATCCACCGCGTTCCTGTGCTTTACATGAAATGGAAAGATCAAAAAGATCAGAACGAAGCAAGCAGAGCAACTTGACGACTGAACTACATTGGCTAGACAGGCGTGTAGGTTCCTACAATATCCAGAGAGCCTTTGCAATTGCGGTTCGAATCTATCCTTTCTTGCATCGGATCTGTGAAGTTCATTTTGGTCATGCCAGAAACCTATTTTCTATATGTCAATTCGTTTCGCAGAAATTCAAAGATTTGAGAAAGAAAATGAGCCTTTAACGGAGGTACGAGGCGTTACGTTGCAAACGAAATCTAATGAAATTCTCATTCATTCCTAAAAGATAGGATGTTTCTGGAATTGCCCCTGCGGAGGAGAAAGGGTTCCAGGCTCGCCATCAATCCTAGTTGTTGTATCAAAATCTGAAGAGGAAGGCGCATTGGATCATGTCAGCGAGAAATCCCCTTCAAGAGGTACCAAAAGTTGGTTAGAGACCCGATACTTGACCTCCCTCTTTTCTAGATCAAATTGGGTATTCGATTTCTCTCAACATGTAAGGCACTATAAGAATCTCATGTGATTGTCCACTTCTTCGCTTTTGCAGCACATCTCTCAGTGCTTGGCGTGGGAATAGCATCCATGAGTTCTGGCACATACGCACTGGTACGAGAAAGCACAAAAGGTAATGACGAGAGGGCCCTCCTAGGTGCCCAGAAAAAGAGAAACTACTCTACCTCGCCCGGGAGCGGGATTCTTTCCGTAATATCCATATGGGAATGGAAAGGAAGATCCTAACTAAACACAGGTATGGAAAGGCACCAGAGGGTGTTTCGTCAGATGATGATTGAACCGAACTAAATCGCGGATCCAAATCTTGCATTTCTTCTTTACTCGTCAAAGGCCTCGTATTGTTATTCCCTTGATTCATGTGGGCTATCTGCTCTTTATTGTAGGGTTGGGCTTTCCTACTCCCACCTATCCTTAAAAACGAAGTTAGTGGCTCATACTAATCAAATGTACAAGTAACTGACCCTTATCAAGCTTTCCACTAGTCGATCCTCCCTTGCCTTCCTCGCAAGTGTCTATTATCATAGTTACTAGATCAACCAGGTTAGCTATAACAATCTGGCTAAGACATCCAAATAGTTCAGTATGACCAATTGTGGAATTCATTTACTCATGTTAGGATTCTTTTCTTCGTTTTAGCTCTTTCTAGTATCATCTATCGCGAAGCGTCGCCAATGCGTCTTAAAAATAAACTGGCCTTAGAATCTGTTCTCCATGGCAAACGACCAAGAAAAAGGAAACTTCCATTTCGCATAGCTGCTAAAGTAGTAGTTTTTGTCAAATCATACTTCTGACCAATAGTATCAGTGGCCTTATGCGTCCGCAACCTAGTTTTGTATCTGCGTAGTGAAAGAAAGAAAGAAGCATGTTAAGGTGACTTGAGGGAAAGACTGATCCTGATAGACAAGAATGGTATGGTTGGATTGCCAGTAAATAAGCAGCAAGGCTAAAGCAGGGATTGGATTGGATAAATAAACAATATGAGCACTGGGCTACAAAGATCTAGCTCGACGTATGCGTTGCTTTCCTCCGCCCTGCCTACCTGGGTAAAAAAAATCAGTCAATCTATTGCCTACTGAATTCTTCCCAATTGACATATAGTACCGTGCTTAATTAAGTGAAATTCGCTATTCTAGTGCGATGTTCAGTTCACTGTCTCCACTCCACTATTCTTATCTTACATAATAACCTGCCTCTTCTTTAATTGATTGGAAAGCTGGTCAATAAAATGCCAGTGGGAAATCCATTGAGTAGCAGCTCGTATCCAAGGAAAAGGCCATAACAAGGTATTCCCCCCAATCTTATTATCAGGGGCGGAGCCAGGATTGAACCATGAGGGGGACGAAGAACTTTTTTTGGTTGCATAAAAGAGAAAAGATCAAAATATATTAATTCTCATTTACGGTTGATGTCTCCAACTTCTTATAACATAACAAAAATATTGTTAAGATGTGTCTATCGCATAACACTTCCTATCTCAGTTAGTTACTTTCTTATGAAACTATCTCTCCTCTCACATGGTAACTAGAGACTAAAGTGCATTGACATTACAATTACTGTAAATCTTCAAGAATGCTAGAGAAAACTGTAGGCAACTCAGTATTTGCAAAATCAAAACAAAGGAAGCATCTAATTAGCAAATTGATTCTTGTTGTGAACTATCCGCTCCATCTTAAATTAGTGTCTCGACCTTTTCCAAATCAACATGTACGATAGACGTGTTTTACTTAGTAGATAAACACGAATCTAAAGAAAGTTAAGACAACTAATTTGATACATAGGGAGTACAAAAAACAGACTAACATACTGTAATGTATACAAAGGATAAAAGAACTAGCTACCGACGGTACCCGTTATCGATATACCTTAGACTTAGCACGCCTACTTGATCAGTTGTAAATCCGGCAATGGACTTGACGCCACAACCGCTTGCTGCTCGTCGGACACCACAACAGAATAACAAATATAAACGACATGACTAGTATCGTAGGATTTTGATCGCGTCCTAGAGCACGACGCACGACGCATGGCGTAGCGGCGTCATATGCATAATTGATCAGCAGGAGAAAAAATGAGTAGATGGATCAATCGATCTGAGACAACATGGGGCGCTAGGTCATGGACAGAGAGATGAAAAAACTAAAGGTTAAAGAGCTAAGGCTTCCGCAATGGCTTGATCATGGGCTTTTGGCTAGGATTTGATGTATACGACGGTCTATAGATGCACGGGTTAGATTAGGCCTTATTTTTTAGAACTAATTACGGCAATTAGTACACGATCTAGTACAATACGAGCAGTATAGTATGCACCGATTCGTTGAGGGGGCGAATCATTAGGGGGGGTCTAGCCCCTGCTCGCCCCCCTTGTCTCCGCCCCTGCTTATTATCTTTCCCTTTCGAGGAAGAAGGTCAGACAACACTGGTCAATAGGATCGGGTGGGCTGGGCACATAGCCCACAATAATAAATGGCAACAAGGCTCAACAGAGCAGAGACACAAGAATACCTATATAGAGACATGAGAAATAATAAGCCAAGGAGATCTTTACAAAACGAGAATTCCGCATCCGGTGAAAGCTGAAGTCACATAGGGAAGGGAGTTTCTGCAGATGGAGAAAAGGGAGATATCACACTGTGTGTGATAGGTTATTAGCTGGAGGATTGAGATTGGTATATGGCATTCAGATAGTCATATGCCACTGAAAGCATGGAAAGACTAGGCTCACCAGGCAGGGAAAGCTAGATATAGCCTCTCTTCCTCCACTTACGGATTCACATACTGGTTGGTATGTTCATCAAGTTCTCGATTACTACTTACGGTGCCCACTGACTCCCTGTAATGGTACGCCAAGATATCGCTCATAACGACTGCAAAGGTGTATTTATTAGCCAGCTGTGGGTGCCGAGAGCAAGCCGGATGACAAGTATTTAGATAAGCGGTCAATGAGAGCGATTAAAAGAGTGGAGCCCTTCTTCCCTTATGCCTACAAGCCGGATCTATAGTGTCGGGGATATCTTCTGTTTTATAGGCTTTAGGAAGTATAGCAGTAGAGATGACAAGTATTGAGATAAGCTGAGGTATTGTGATGTGATGGATGTGCCCGGTTGGGATTGAGAATCCTCATTCAAGTCAGCAAATCAAAAAAACTCAGTATTGGGTGTGAACACCTGCTTGTCTGGTTCATGAACCTGAGACTGAATATTTCTAGTAGAAACGAACTCTGAGACATTAGGCAACTGTGAGACAAGGGGAGCATCATGTGAACCATTTTCTTAGCAGTGAGCACTGATTCATTCTGAAGAATAGAAGCTAACCCAACTACTGGTTGCGACTTGAATCAATGGATTGATGAGGCCGTTTCCTTTTTCCACATCGATTGCTATAGGAGTTCAATCCTCAACCTATGTATGCTCAAAGAACTGGATCACGGAACTCTTAGCCCTTCGCCCCAAGGCTACGAAAACGTTTCTACTCCCTTTCCCTTCCCAACGTCATATCTTTCTTCAACAAGAAGGAAAGATCACTCTCTATCTAAATGATCGAACCACTGGCACGGTACCTTTCACATTGGTAAGTCAAATCCTGGTGAAGACATCACGAGCAATGACACGACGACATCATCTCCACTTCGTAGCCCATCGGTCTTCATTCATTGAAGCCAGGGCATTGACTGACTTTCAGCGAAGAAAGACATCAAAAAAGTTCTCCTAAACCTGTTCCTTTCCGTTACTACTACTTGGAATTGGAAGTCTAGGAGAAGGACTAACCTTTTTCTTTCGTTTAAATAAAGTCGAGATGTAGCTTTCTCTATCTCAAGAAATTATTCCACCTCCATTCATTGGAGAACAAAGCGTTATCTGATTAGATCCTTGCTTCAAACTCAACCAAATCAAGTTTCCAAAATAGATGTGGAAGAGGCAAAGGGAAGAGCGGGGTTGCCGAATTGTTTCTCAGAGCCGGACGAAACATCTATCTCTATTTACAATACCCTTACCCCCAAGAAAACTTTGTCGAAAAAGGTTGTCATCGTAATAGGGATTGCACCTCAACATGGCAGCCTTCTGCCAATTGTGTGTTACTTGTACTCTTCTAGGCTTCCTCTTTGCCTCAAGTAATTAAACTCATCAACTACACCAACCACATTTCTTACCTCAAACCTCTCTACAATCTCTTGAATTCACTCTTGCCAAGATACTTGTCCCCTATTCACTAAGAAACTGTTGTACCAGCTTTCAGCTGTCCCCCTAAGGTGCATAGCCGAAAGTTCTACCTTGTACCAATCCGTAACTTGGTACACCGAAAAGTAATGTTCACACTTTTGTATCTAAGACCTGGCCCCTTCCTTTAGGCAATCCACTCTACTTCGTTGTTTAATCTGCTGCCCATATTGATATTGATTTTGCGGCCTTTGTTCTTGCAGGTATTGGTACGGGTCATGCTGTTGAGTTGGAAGCGGTTGGTTAAGGTAAGTATATATTGGCACTTCTGGTTTCATGGAATTTCCAGCATAGGGCAAAAGTATTGGTTGGGAAAATGGGATATCTGGTATTGAATTGGGTCTTGGTTGTGGTGGTGGAGGTGCAGGATTAGGTCTAATATTCTCATGTTTTGAGCTGTGAGGAAGGCCATAGTTGGCTGGAAACAAGTGTTCGTGCCAAGGAGGGGGATAGAGAGGGTTTATTTTGGTGATTGGGTCTTTTAGTTACTACTAGAGGTCTAGGTGGTCAGGGGTTTCAAGGTCTAGAATAGGTGTGAGTGGTGGTCGTATTCAGTACCAATGGTACGGTAATTGGAGGTTCAGGCCTAGGATAAGAGCTAGAGGCTTGTTGAGGGGTAGCCATGGTTTAAGCTTCACTGGCAACAGCTGGTAGGGACATTTGTTGTGGTGTTCTAGGAAAATGAACCATATTGCCCCTAGTTGTGTTAATCGAGCTTCAATATTCTTCAACGCTCCGCGCCTTCCAAAAAGTCGTTTTGTTTTTAGGAGTTTCAACTTATTCAACTTAATTATGTTGGCATATGTCGGCTACATACTGGATGCTTTTCCATCATTGTTCGACTTGCACAGAAACAATGGGTCCCTTATGGTTTCTTTTTCTCCCTCCAAGTTTGTTCTTCATTGTAATGTGTGTCAACTCAACAACAGTGAGCACACCCTTCCTGCTAGTATTCTTCAACCTTTTTCTGCAGCATTGCTTCTATTTCAATGGATTTTCTTGAGGCACTCCCCAAGTCTTATGGTTATAGCTCCATACTTGTGGTCGTGGACCGTTTCACTGGCTCATTTCATTCCTCTATCTCACCCTTTTAGCTGTATACCCTATCTTGTATCCAGTAGTAAGTCTACTCTTCTTACCCCCTCTCCTCTACCTTTTGTGGCCCATCTATTAGCTTTTTGACCATCTTTGAGTCATAGCGAGACGGCTCTATCTCTTTTCACAAGTACAGCTGTAAGTACAGTTGCGGGCGTCAACGATCAGCAGTACTGAGCTACGGAAAGTCTATCGAAAGGACCTAATCAAAGGCTACTACAGCTATAACTGACCCGCCTATGGAATCTATTGGCTCGGCTGAACCGACATGAAATGAAAGAGAGGAAGGCGGAAGCTATTGGCAAATAGAGGGGGGGATGTTCTCCGTGTCTTTTAGCCCTCACTAGATGACAACTTGCTTACTTTTCACTTCTTCTTAAGCTTGGCAGACTAGTTCCTGACTGACTTGATAGTGCGATGAGCTTACTTGCTCTAGTTCTATCCTAATGATTGACTTACCTGAGTACCTAGCACCGAGGATCGATATAATTGACTTTCAAAAAGATGCTGTTGATGCTAACACGCATATAAATAGATGTTCCCCACTGCTTGCTCCTCTTACCCGAATGGGGTTATATGCCTTAGTGAAACTCAGGGTAAAGTGGCAGAGGTATGACCTCAGGAAGAAAGAAAGATCGGGCGGGGAAAACGGGGTTCGAACCCGCGACTTCTGGCGTGACAGACCAGCACTCTAACCAACTGAGCTATTTCCCCCTTTCGTAACTACTGTCGATTCAACAGTCACCTACCGGTTACCTTTGTAACTATACCAAAGAAAACAACAGAATGCCCTTAGGTTTCTAAAGTCGGAACGCTAATCGGATCACATAGAGTGGGCGGTGGCAAAGCTGTCATCGCGCGTGTGTGTATCTCTCCCCGGGAAGAGGCGCATGGGGTAGCGAGGCAAATCGTGTTTCATCAAATGTGACATGTCTTGAGATGCATTTTTTCTGCGTGCGGGGATCATAACAGCAGTACCCCTTGTGCTGATCACTATAGCAAACGAAAAACAATGACTTTTCTCTCAAAGGATTGACTTTGGCCACACCGTCTTGATCAAAGAGCTCGGGTTACACAAATCTCCCTTCTTTGTGTACTGGAACTTCCTTAGAATAACTTACCGCTCTATAAAAAAAAGCAAGAGAATAGCTCCATAACAAACAAAATAGTGAACTGCCATGAATTACACACACGCTAGTAGTGGCTCGGCTAGAGGACTACAGCAACCGAAGCCGTGATTTGTATGGTATGTCTTGCCCTCAATGTCCGGTTGGTTGGTAAGTCAATAAATCCCTATCTCCCGGTGGTCGATCGATGCGCACAGAAGGAGAGCTTGTCCATAACGAAAACGCGTATGTTAAGTCGGTCAATCGATTAAACTATTTCTGTATAGGGGCCGTATTAGCAAGCGTGACGTGCCGGACTGACCCAGCACGTCTGTCTTTCTTTCCTGGCAAGAGAAGATGCACAAAGTGGTTTCAGTAGCACTACCGAGTTCGCATCAGCGATTTTCTCACCAATGGAATCAATGGGTTTTGTCAATGAATTAATCTACCGGCATCGGAGGGAGAAGCGGAGTCGAGAGCTGGAGGAAATAACACTTTTTGATGGACGGGAGAGGGAGAGGCTGTTGTTTCATTTCATTCGTTGACCCGGAAGGTCGTACAGCTCCATAATCAGAAGCGCAGGAAGCACTGACGAAGGATAAGCCTAGAGCGGGAACAAAGCAGAGGCGGGGGCTATGACTAAAGCCCACATGGATTGATATTAGTTGAACCAATGCCAGTTGAGCGTGTGAAAGAAATAGATCTAATTGACGGTCACAAAACCACTACGGGATAGTCCGTGAGACAAGATCAGGATCCAGATTCATATCCCTCAACCACTAGTGGAAGACCTTTCAAAGGAAAAGGTTGGTTGGGAGTGGGAGGAAGTCAATTACAGAAAGAGTAGAGACGGATATGGGGACTGTAGCTCCGACCATGTCAACTATGATGCTCTCGCAGCTGCCAGTCCTTTCACCAGTGAATGCTGTCTTGGGCTACCTACTTCCCGAACCTCCGTGTCTAGGTCCTGCCGACCTAGACTGCAAATGATTTACCATCCATCCCACTCATATAGGTACGTTATCGGATTTTTCGGATCGGGAAATGGATCGAACCGCGCGAAATGGTCGCCTCGGAATACAGGGCGCAACGGAACCAAGGTTCTTTGTTGGCGTGTTGCGTAACAAGGGCAAGAGGGGGTGGAAGCATTCGCCGACTTTGATAGGCAACGCATTGCAAGCAAATAGAGCAGAGAGCTGACCCTTTGTTTCTATTAGAGTCGCGAGCTTGTTGTAGTCGGTCCTAAAGGGAAAACCTTGCTGCTTACTCGCTATATCCCCGCGTCCTTACACGGCTCGTTTTCTTCGAGCCTCCCCCCCCCGTTTGGAGTATAGCCAAGTGGTAAGGCATCGGTTTTTGGTACCGGCATGCAAAGGTTCGAATCCTTTTACTCCAGAGCATACTTATTCTATAAAATAGAAAAAGAAAAAGTCCCTAATAAATAAATGAAAGTAGATTTACATTCTTTTTGTATTTCTAGGGGGAATGTTGAGGCAAACTTACGATGCTGACAAGCTGGTTAGGTGCCGAGTTGGATTAGACATCGCAGGTTTCAGTTTCAGAATTGGGAAGAGGTTAAGAACCTAGTGGAATCCACTGCGAGGGGAAGTGCTGAAGTGAAGAAAAGCCCCAATTTTGGAGAGGATTGCATAATTGGAGAGACTGCTAGAATTGGAGCAAAGCCGTGATCTGGTAGGCGACTGGTACAAGTGCTAGACTGGAGCTAGACAAGAAGCGTTGAGCAGGAACTTGAGCAATTCAAGAAACCTTAGAAGAAACTGGATATGTGGCAACAAGAAGGGCTTAGCAAGAATCTTGAAACAGGTATGATACCGGCACATATCAGCCTGATGTGATGTACCTGAATTCATTCATGTTCTGTGGAGTCTTTCGTTTTTTTCATATTCTGATTTAGTCTCAGTTTAATTAGGAAGCAAATGCGGTTTCAAGATGAACTCAACCTCGAAAAGGAATTCAATTAGCTGTGCAGTTAGCCCTTTTCTCTTTCATAATTGGTTGAAATGGATATTGCCTGTCACTTGAAAATAAGGTTGTTTCATTTAGAATTCAGCAAGTTTCTTAGAAAATTGTTGTTAAATAGGTTGAAGTTCCACTGGAAATGGAATAACAAAGGCTTTTGGCAGTTTGTGGATCGAGATGTGATTCGCTTTTTGAGTAATAGTTTCTTTCATTTGGTGTGCTCTTCCTGGAACCGGTAATAGGCTCAATTTGGTGCATTCTACTTTGCTGTTATGGTATTTACAATCCTGGAATTGTTTGAACCTGACTCTCATTAATGGTCACTATATTTGCTCCCAAATTGATTTTGATTGTCTTTCTGGTATTTGGATTCTATTTATTTCAACCACCAACACTCATATTGTTAGCTCTTTTTTCTTCTTGGGATTTGGCTGGAAATACTGTAACAACACACACTCATACACACAGAGTCACATAGAGGCCAGGACTAATCTGTCTTCATGGTCTGGAGGGTATTTTGGATATCGTGGAGGTAACTGACGATGAATTCGTCTCTTGCTGAACACTTAGTTTCCGAAGCTACAAGAGTGCTTGGTTAAATGGTGCCATTAAGTTTCAACTGTCTTTGAACTTACTACTTCAAGTGCAATTATCAACTCCTTGCAAAATGGTTGGCTTTCTCATCTACAAAAGGCAACTCTGGTATTCAAGGAAATAGATAATTAGGTTCCACTCACTACGTCAACTAAAGCAACTGCATCTGGAGCACTTACCAGGGAAAATCGAATAAATAATGACGTAGTACGAGGGGATTTTTTTCTCACTATTGCCATCCTGTGTTTAGTTCCAATTTCGTAGTAGGAGACAGACTCAAAGTCAATAGATTCCTTTTTCTATAGAAATAGGTCAAGTGCTTAAAAAAGAGGTGACCCGAATGATTTCAATGAATTGCTATTTGGTCAGATTGGAACAATTGGATTCGAAAGGAAAGAAAGACTGTGAATGAAGAGGGCCGCCCATGATCGATTGGATTCGGCAAATAAAGTAGAGGGCCCGCCCGTGTCACCAGCAGTCCACCGAACCAGCTGTAGATCGCTAACTCTCTTGTCGACGCCCTGAACTTATGTGCGAGTTAATAATGAATTGTTCCTGAGTAGAGAGGGCAGGATAAGGATTCAGTAAGAAGGATAGTCTACTTATGGAAATGCCATCCTCTCTTTCCTCAGTAACGGAGCCCCGACTTTTTATTCCAGTTCAATTCTGACTGGTGCAGGAGTCCAAAGTGCATCTTCCAACTCCCTAACCGCGTCTTCCATGAAGTTCGGGAGACCCCTCACGTGCCGCTGCCCGTGAGACTCGCCTTTGTACACTTTGCGCACCGCTTCGACTAGACCCCGCTACTACCTCGTATCCAAATACCTGCGATCTAGCTCATTATTTTTTAAGCCCTGCAAGCCTAATAGAACCTTGTTTCTTGGGCCAAGTCAGCCTATAAGTAATCCAGGCTGAAGATAATTTGTTTGTTAGTTTTTCAATCTTCTTCCTTCTATGCTTAGAGTAAGTGGAAATGACCTCCTTGATCAGCAAGTAAGCGAGCGGTAGTTCAGTTTCCGACAAGTGAGGCCGAATAGCCACTGATGTCCTTTTCCTTCTAAACTAGCTACTCTCGCTTGACTCTTCTAGTGAGCAAGCAAACTGGTCGGGGAACTAAAAAAGAATCGGAATGGGAATAGCACTCACTCGTTGAAGGTAAGCCAGAAACAGGGGTTGTCCTCTCCCTTACTTAAGTCCTAGTCCATCTTTTAGTGCCCCAAAGGGGAAGTCAAGCAATAATGAGGGAACTTGACCCACACCTGACGAAAGAGTTTGGTAGCTCGAAGGAAGCAGAAGCAAAACCTGCTTTCTTTCTGTCCCAACCTCCAAGGGTTCCTCCCTGTATGACATAGTCCATTGGATTGGGGAAATGGTACGCACCTATGTTTGGTGTCCCTTCCTCGTCAGATCCTGGTCCCAAAGGGCAATACATTGAGTCGGAAAGACGGGCTTTCGTAAATTCCATTCTGTAGCCGAACTAGCCCCTGGATCAGCTCTCATAGTGGGGGAATCAGAGTCAAGTTAGGCGCAAAAGAGGGGGTTGACATCATTCGTCGTGATTGGATCAATCATACTCCCCCACAGGAAATGCCAAGGGGCGCCCTTTCTCATTATCATCTACCGCCCATTTCTTCATCATCTGCTGCTGCCTTAAGTGCGTAAAGTAGGCTCAGCTTCTTAGGTTTCTAAAGTAGGCTCAGCTTCTTCCGCACCTAGGATTATTATAGAATCTATCTTTTTCTTCAAATCATAGTGGGAATCCTATTACCTATACCTAAACATTTTCTTTGTCGAAACAGAAAGGAGGGAAATTGGATAACCGACGACACGAGTTTCCCGTTCCGCTTTGCTCCACTGTTAGATAGGCAATTCAATAGTTACCGACGAAAGGAGTTCCCCTTCTCTTGGCCAATTGACGTTCTGCTTCAATAAGTCATGACCTTCACTCTCCTCAAGTGAGGAGGGCATATTGTTTGACCAACGAAAGCCTCACTAGTTCCTTCTTCCCGTTCACTATTCCCGTAGCCTGATACGAGTTATTTAGTTCGTGTCTCCTTGTTCTTGGGAAGAACCGAAGGTTCATTCGCGGCACTCGTAGACATAGTTGTATTTCTCCAGCACAGAATTCCCTAAAAAGCTAATAAATCAAAACAAGAGAAAAGCAGAAGCGAAAGCTCGAGTCGAAGAGTGGAGGTCGCTCGGTAACTCGAGTCGATCAGTCCCATTCATTCTTGCCCGAAACAAGTGGGCTATTCATTCCGGTGCCACCTTTGTTCAATCGAGTCCATGTTCTCTATTTCCCAAAACCCATTCGTTCACCGACCCGTGGACCAGAGGAAAAAAGCTTGGAATTGAGCTTTCTAGCTTTCTTTAGTACAATCTTTTTGCGAGAGCAACCCCGGGTTCGTTCCTAAGACTACACTCACAGCTTTCTCTGTTCATGTTCCAGCATAGGAGATCTAGTGGTAGGATAGGGGACAGATCTTTAGGGCTGCAGTAAACCTCATATGCGCGTGGCTCATCATAAGACCTTAGCCTGATGTCCTACCTAAAGACTTCAAAGGTAGTCACAGAACAACCTTTCCGAGTTCTAACTTCCAAACCTATAACTTGGTTTGCTTGCCTGCTTCCTATCTGACCTATCAATCAAAGAAATGTTCTAGTTCCGCGATACGAGCTTGACTGTCGCTCTGAGACAGTAGATTTCTTGGTTGGGGGTCCCTTTATCAAAGGCTCACTTCCCTACTGATCATACACCAAATGAAGGTGGTTAGAAAGATGTCACATCGATCTTCTGTACACCCTGTTCGTGCTGCGGAACAAAGAAAATCCGCCTTCCTTGGAAAACGAATTCCTGACTCCGAAGTATCAAAGAAGACTTGGGTGGCGCCTTCTGAAGAGCCCTTCATTCTGCGACTCAGATTAAGATTCATGTCTCAGCCGGAAGGGGTCGTAGGACTGACTCAGAAAAAGCGTTAGAAGTACGATCTCCGAATCTATAAGCTTTGGCCTGCCTTCTTCCCTTATCTAATCTATTAGGTAATAATAAAGTTGTGTTAATTGTCACGCTAAGTATAAACCAGTGACATTTCTGTCTCAATTGAAGTCAACCTTACTATACTCGCTTTGGAGGAGATCATCGCTCAGAATTTCGCTAGAAAAAAAAGAGTTTGCAGATCACCAGGTCAGAACTCTCGATCTAGCCCCACTTTCTATAGTAATTTATCGACATGTTGTTTCGAATGTCCTTGAAAAGGCCTACACACATACCCTGCCACTCGATGTAGGTTTTGCCAGTGATGTGTAGTGGGTTTGTTCAGTAGAGATGGGTAGAGCGCACAAGTATTGGAAGGAAAGTTTCACCCTTCTGAAAAGAGAAAAAGTCTGTATTGAACTATGATTTGAATTCCTTTCTTATTAGTTTCCGAGTGAAAAATGTTCATTGCCTTGATCAGATCCTTTAAGCCTTTTAGAAGCGAGCATTTCCGCAGCTTCTATTTTTCCTAAAGCTAATGAACCGAATGGAAGAGACTCACTTTGAATAAATAATAAAGAAGGAACCAACAAGAAAATCCAGAATTGTTCCAACCTCGGCTCGGGGTCTGTCTGGAAATGGAAAATCGTTCTCTCTCTCATCTGGTCTCGCCTTTCACCTACCCCCCAACCTAGGTGTGGAAGTCAAATCAATCCTTGTTTGTACATCGCGGAACTTACATACCCGGGCCCGGCTCAACATTCTTTTAAAACAATCGAATAACGGCTTTTCCATGACTTGGCCATTCAATCTTGTGAACTAATCGAGACCGAAATTGGATAAAGAGATACAAAAGGATAGGAATACCCAATCGATGAAAGAACATGAAACCCTTCTGTTTCTATAGAGGTACGGGAAACGGTTGGGGGAAATAAAGTAGGTGAAGTGGTTGGATTTTGCGAGTTGTTCCAACCACTGCTGGATGTGATTCCAAGAGCCGAACGAGAATGAATACCACACAGAAGAGTCAAGACCGGGCTCCCTAATAGAATGTTTAACCGATCCATTCCGGATCGATCGAATTGGTACGGAAGTTGTAACATGGGAAAAGCACAGAAAACACGACTTATTTGAATAACCCGGTGACCTACCAATTGTAGAAGTAGGATTTTTGGCAAGCAATAAGCACTTAAATAATACAATTCGAGTGTACCAGATTCTTTATCATTTCGAGGAAAAGGTTCGGGAGGAAAGGGAAACAACAGAGGGATCCGAATCGAACCTAAATGGGAATGACATGAAAAATCTTTTTCAAAACCTATCATTAAGGGCGTGATGACGATATACGAGAGGAATAAAAAAAAACTCGTGATTGATGTGGAGGGGAAGATCTGCTTATGAAATTGTTCAAGAAAGAGTCGTCTCATTTCCTTACTTCTTCGTTCTTTCGAATTCATTCACTTCGACGGCTGGCGCTACGCTAGCTTTGCATGATTAGCTCCGACAGAACAGGTACTGCATTTCCTTAGTTGGATCCGCTCTTTCTTTCTCGTGCAGTTGTTGCTTCCGGCTATTTATTCAGTCGTCAATCAGCATTGATCCGGGTAGTTAGTCAGTCTCTCTCTTTTTGCCCGTCCTTCTCTATCTATGAAATTCCTAATTAAGGGAGTTCGCTTTCCAATATCTAAATGTTCATGCAAAGCAACAAACGAAATGCAAGAACTGTCACGCAGAAGTCACACAGTATGCTGATCGTTCTGAAATGAGAAAAGGTATGGGATTTCATAAGAGATTCATACATAGAGATCTAAACTCATGGAAGGGCCCGGCCAGCAAACGAGATCTCTTACATCCAAAGGACCATGCCCATCGAAGATGAACCATTCACCGAGCCGAGTATGTGCAAGACGCGGCTAGATAAGTCAAATAGAAGATATTGCTTTTACACGAGCAACTCTTTTCTTCATGTGGGTTTTTCTTTTCCTTTGATGAAATGCGAACACAAACTTCAGGCATCCAAGAAAGAAGTCAAGATCGAAATCGAAGCATTGGGTTGAAGATCAATTCATATCGACAAGACTTTCCATTCATCTTTTTGTTGCTATTTGGATTCCGTTTTCAAATAAAGAAAGTCATCTTGTAGTTAGAAATCACCTTTAGAATCATCAGCCTCTGTCCCTACACTGACTCGCTTATCCGGGATCGATCCCGGTCCTTTATTTCGAAACGAGGATAGGTCTCTCGCGGAACGAGGTGTAGATTGAGAAGAAAGATGAGCGTATGGTCCATACTCACTCGGGTTCCCAAGGAATAATCTGCCTTGTTTTGAGAAGCGGGGAGGTAGTTTTGTCAAGCTCGTTAAACGCAACGACAGTCAAGGCTAGGAAGATTTTCCAAGCCAGCCAACAAAGTGGGATATTCCTTGGAAGAAAGCCTGTATTGTTTGACAAGATCCTTAGGTCGGTCTCAACGCGTTGGCATCTTCTATTCCTTACTCATTGGGGATATTATGCCTTTTGATTGTCAGAAGTAGACCGACGATACGATACGGACTAAAGTAAGTCAGATCTCAATTTCATCATACTCAGTCCTGAAAGAACAAGCAAGGGATGAGCGCACGCTGGTAGTAGAAGGAAGCGGAGATGGAGGCAGCTAGGCATCAATTTGAGTTCGAGATCGAGACCAGCTTCAGCCACTATTGCTAGGACGGGCTTACTTAGACTGAGAACAGAGATTCTTTTCTCTGCTATGCTACTTTCCTCTTTCTTCCCTGAGGGCATTCCTTTCCTGAACATAGAGCCAAACAGTCTTGCCCGGAACTCTATCCCCCCGATTCCTTCCCTTCTTGAAGAAAACGATACCGAGAACACCATCCAGGCAATAGCACTTGCTGAAATGAAAATACCATCTGCGTCATAAAATATTCTATTGCTATTCGGGAGAACACAGGCTTCGAAAGCTTACTGCCCGGCCATGCTACTCTGTTTTGGTTGAAGTACCTTCTGACACTGCTGATTCCATCTTTATATCGTTCGAGCTAGCCCCATGAATTCTTGGTCGAGCGCAGCTCTTGTTCGATTTCTCTTTCTTTGATCGAGCGCAGCGAGAAGCAAGTCTGGCGAACCTTGTGCGTCAATTCCTTCTTTTCTTTCGAAGCCCGAAGCGTCATTAGTTGATCCAGCTCCTCTTGCTACAACCAGTGGACCAATAAGCTAGTCCTGCTTGTGCGCCTGTTGCTGGGCATCATACCTACTAGGAAGCATAGCGGGCGAAGGACGAGAGACGAAAGCAGATGTCAGTGAAACTGGTCATAATACTCCCTACGTCTTGACTACAGGGAGAGTGAGAAAAGACCAGTTGCTCTTCCGGTTACTGTGCCTGTGGCTGTGGTGCTTTCTGTAGCGATTACTTGTGGCAAGCGGGAAAGTAAGTACGGCTTTCGATAGCTAATACGAGTTGGGATGACCAGCGATGTCAAGAGGGACAAAGCAAAACTAGCTATAAGCTCCTTAAAACGAGCTAGAACCACGTCAATCGAATTCAAGGAACGCTATCCAAGGGAAAAAACGCTTAGCTTAGTATAGCTCATTTTTAGCGTTAAGCTCATAAGAAGAGATAGTGACCAGTCTCATTTAATTAATCCGTTTGCAGTTGGCAGCCAATCCACGACTTTGATTAACGACTATGAAGGTTTCAGTAGTTTCCTTTCTGGTTCTACCTGTTTTGCATCCGCTTTGACCACTCTTCCAGATGATTTAGACACACTCACACTCTATGAGCAGGCTTCGTCTGATCCACAAGATCTGGGCTAATATTTTGATCGCATATGTTCTCTGTTTTATCGTAACATATATCTCTCTCGAGACATCGACTTGCCCCCCAGCTGGTCGATTGAAGATTTTACGTGCATGATACTCGGGGAGGATGAAATACGAACCCTCTTTGGGAGAAGTTCTCATTGTGATTAGAATGACCAGCACGAAAGCAGTGATCTTCTAGGTCTGGCTCATAAATAGGCCTTGGCTCCGCGGCAAGTCCTTCTTAAGCATGTGATGGAGCTCAAAAACGGCGTTTTGCCGTGAGGGCAACTGATGACCATTCGGTCTATTGATAGGACAGTCACTACCGAAACCCCTTTCTATGTCCTTATGAAGATGGAATACGATCTTAAACTTAGACGAGTTGCTAACCGAAGGCAAAAACCAGGGATTTATGGAGTATGTACCTCGATTTCCAACGGGAAATTCATATCTAATAGAGGACTAGATCGATGCTTTAATGCGAGGGCAGGGTATCTACTAGCTTTCTTGCCTTATCACAAGCTATTGAGAACGGATCTAAGGGCATCCCTACCTACAATCCTTCCTCGGTGCCCCATTCCTATCTTCTTTTCCAGATCCATTTTTTACATTGAGGAGGGCCTTTATATCCCTAGCTAAGGTTGGTACAATCCCTCTATAAGTATTTGTTAGTGGCTTCGCCCTTTGTAAGAGCAGAAGAGGCCAAAGGATATAGGTTTCGAACCGCACCGTCATAATAAGTATCTTTAGCTTTGATGAGTTGACCATCTTCAGAAGCTGACACTGGACTGCCAAGACCTCGCTTTCTTTCCGATGAAATGTGGGTCCGAGCCAAGGAGCAAAAGCAAAAGTAGGATCATCAGTTGACTCCTACGCAGTCTTAGTCTTAGGCTTCGGTTGAACCGGACAAGCAATTTCTCCTTTTTTGCATCGATCACTCAGGTGCAGCTTATCTCTTTCTCTATCTATTCAAGACGACTGTGTGAAGGCTCTAGCTAACATACTAACTAATGCTTCTATCAAGCAGGAGGAGCATCTCTCTCTGTCAATAGATTCCCTTGCGCATCCGTTTTCGAGCTAGGCTCAAATCGTATATTTCTTTCTTTACTTGACGCAAGAAGAACCGGAGATGGCCTTAATGAGATGGACAAAGCTTCATTTACAAGGGAGAAAACTAGGAAGGCTCCTAAAAGAACGAAAAGCGGAAAGTCTTATGTCTCAAACTATCTATTGATTTGGGATTGCTATGCTTGTGAAAGTAAGCTTTATCGTTTTCGAGTTCTTGCTTGACAACGGATTGACTATCTTTTTTACCAAGCGGTAGTTGAACAGGGCCCTTAGCTATTTAGATTGATTCTAAATGGCAGGTAGACTGCTGATACCCATTCTCTTCGCTCTGTTCTGCTCTTGTCTTCACTTTCCACTAATCTGGCAAAGGGCAGAGTAACCACTTTGATTACGGATACTGAATCTAGTGAAAGTCTAGTTGGAATGTATTTATGTGTCGAATTGAGATAGAGTTGGATGGCTAGTTAAGCGGGGAAGCTCAAAGCTGTAAGACCTCAGATGCTAGGGCACACCCTTTCTTTAAACCACCCGGAGATCATCCATCTATGTCTTATGGAAAAGATCATCTATGTCTTATTAATCGGCAGTATGTGAAAGTATGGTCTCCTTTGTTATACTTGCATTTGTCTATCTTAAGCTTGAGGAACACTTTGACAAGCTAGCATGCTCTGCAACTGAGATTGTTTCTATTTTATGTCTTTCTCATTGCATTCCTTTTCCAGGTTACAAATATGTGTGAACTATGGGATAATATTTAGCTAGAACTTTTCTCTCATATGATTTGATTTTAGTATCTTTAGTTTACAACTGGAACTATGTTATTTCGAGTTTCCTTTTATGATACATCATGCCTTTCAAAAAGGAAATGACCTTTCACAATAGCTGTCCGTAGCACACCCTGCAAAACCATCTGATGGGAAAATCATTGGAAGAAAGAAAACCCTACCGAAAACTGTGCTATGAAAAAGGAGATGTTTGGACGATAGGAGATCTACTACGGGATACTGTGTATATTCAAGCAGCAGGCATTGGTCTACCTCAAGAATGGGGAGGGAATGGAACCGGGAGCTTACAATTATGCTAAAAGCCAAGGGTGCGATTCCAGATTGTTCCGATTCTTTCATCGATTGCCTTTGCTATTCATCTTTATGGGCAGCTAAATTGAGATAGTCAATCCTTGGAAATCGGAATGAATGATTTCTCTGACGGGAAGGATGGATCAAGCATTATTGAAGGAAGAGTGAAGAAAAAAACACGTTAGATACCTAAAAAAGACCTCCCATAGCAATCATCCAGTTCTCCCTGGGTCAGCTTAATGCCCATTGCAGTTTTGACCCGGGATAGCCAGAAAGGGAAGCTGTTTGGCTTAATACTCCCCCAAGTCAACTCTTCTTGGTGATTTGTAAAAGTTGATGCCGTCTTTTGACCTTCAATATTCTATTCTATAATAAATAAAGAATCCAATTGATCAGATAAGTAGGACGATCTAGCTTTTCTTCCTGGCGCAAAGGCAGGCATAAAACCTGCAATAACTTTAGGTGAGGCTGAGAACCCACCCTTACCTTATCCTTTATCCCCACTCTATTTGATAGGGACCAGTACGTACGATCAATAAGGCAAGGCAGAAAGCACTCTGTCCGATAAAAGGATTCAAGTTCTACTATCTCTTGTTGAAAGAAGGAAGGATGTTGGGGTACTCTTGGCAGTCCTATAAGGTCCTTCCGCCTTTTCGGGGATAGCAGGTACATCACATCAACTATGTTATTTTGAGATTGGGCAAAGTGGTGCCAAACAAGTTGTTTGTATAGGGCCACCTAAGATGGATTGCATGCTGCTGCTGGAGCTGTTGTATTGTTGCATTCTGCTGGGATGTGCAGAGACCGAAAGCTAAGCTTTTATAAGCTATTAAGGGAGACACTTTACAGTCATCTGACTTGGGATGGAGCCCTTCAGGCGACTTATTCCATCCATCTTGCTCTTGTAAAAGGAATGCTTGCCATAGCCCTTCTCTAGTGCTGGTTTGCTTTACCACCTCGCCTGACTCAGAAAGGAATTTCATGATCTCACAATTCTATATAAACGGAGAAACTTCACTCTCAACCTGTTCTTTCACCGGCTGCTCCATAACCAGCTTCCACTCATGCCCTTGGTGAAGTGAATGCCACTGAAAGACTCTCTACTGAGACAAAAGGAGGGGCTGTCAAAAAAACGGATGAAACCAGCTCTGGATTATGATAAGTGGGCTACTCTGAAGGTCTACCGTTGGCAGTGACTGCTTTGCTAATCTCTTCAACTGTCTCTTTACGTCAATTTAGATCGCTTTGCTGATACTTTGCTGGGTCATTGATCGGTCATACTAAATAGGGAAGTTTTGGTGGCATTCTATTTTTACTCACCTCAAGCGATAGTAGTTACCTAGGATTTAGGCCTCTGTGAATTCCGTTTTTGCTGCTCCTGCAGGTCTGTCAATGCATGATGGTACGATCTCTGATACCTCCCTCTTTCTTTTATTTGAGTGCATCATATTTCACTAGGGTCTCTTCCAATACTAGCCGTATCGATCACCAGGCTCATATTCTTTAAACGGAACACATAGTTCTTTTCTTTTAGCAGCTATAGGCGTAGCTTTTCACTCGCTATACCAATCTGGCCCAACAAGAGATAGAAAGGAAAGCGCATAGTCAATTGGTACAGCTGAGGACAAGCTTCCTTCTTTCCCCGCCGGCTTATGATGATTTCCATTTCAAGTGTTCAAGGTTGTGTAATGTTTCTTCTCGTACCTGCAATAAAAAGGATGCACAGGAGCTTGAAACGAACTATTCCGCGAAGAGAAGAGCCCAGCTTGTAGCTGTAGAATTGGAAACGCTGGCTATATATATCTATAAAGTACTCTATAAAAAGGAAGAGGTCACTATCGCTTATCCCCTAAAGACAGTGTTTCTTCAAAAGAATTCCCTGCCTCATCAGGGTCTTGCTTCGATAAAGGTTTCGCTTCTCTTGGCCCCAAGTACCACAAGCCAACCTTTTTACCAGGGATATATTATGAATGACTTCCTTTTAAGATTGGTGAATGGAAAAGATCATCAGTCAACAAGGGCAGACGTTAGGTACTCTTTTCCTGTAGTAAAGGTCATTTGCACAGCCGTTTTCTCACTCCCTGCTGCATCATTTCTATATATGTTACATGTAAGCTCATCTCGCCGATACTACTATAAGATTTTGACTGACCCTATCCGATCAAGGCACTCATTCCAGCTGCCATTGCTATCTATTTGACTTCCCAAGTCAATTATTTGATCCAAATAATTGTGCCATGATAATTGTTTTGTTTTGAGGAAATCCTTGGTAGTAGCTTATTTTTTGCTTCTTAAAGAATATATGGCGATTTTAGTTACTCACTGATAGACATGGTTTCGAACATCTACACAGTTTCAAAAATACAACTTTTAGCTAATTTTTCCTGTACATATTGTACAAGTGCTTTCCAGACAAGTTTGCACATGATTTCTGACTACCAAACCCAAGAATCTTAAGATATGGGTACAAAGTTTAACTTTGCCTATGTCCAAAAGGACGAAATTATTGAAACTGAAATGGGTATAGAATTGGTCTGAGAGTTGAGTGGTAGTGTGCTACAAAATTCTGTTCCGACCATCATTTCGATTAATTTGTTGGCATTTTAAATCGGCACCATTAGTGTAGTGTACCAGTATTAGTTAGTAGTTCAGGTCACACCAATGCCATATCAGTTCTACATCGGCTATCTACCAGCCAGTTCCAATGCATGTACAACACAGACAAACAAAACAGAAACTGCAAAATAGAGATGACAATATCGTTTCAGTCACAACACATAAGCAGTCTCATGATTTACTTCCATAGGCAGAAAGTATCTTCCTGCTACAACATACAACAACTTTCTTGCTGAGAGCAAGGCACGAGTGGTAGCTATGTAGGGAGGATTACAAAGTGGCAAGTGCAGGACCTAACATTCTATATCACCCGATCTCCAGTAACCTTGTACGCCCGTTACTTTCTAGCATTCTTTTCCTTCATGTTTGCCATCTAGCAGTTGGTATCATATACAGCCAGGCCTTGCAGTTCTGGACCTTCCAAGCGCGGGTTCTTCTCGAAGCTGCACATAAACAGAATTCAGATAGGTCAACTTGCTCCAACTGGAACACCATGGACATAAAAAAAACAGGGGACAATGTAAACTGGAAAGTGGACCATGGATGAAATACATCATTATGAAGAAAAAAACGTCATGGTGGAGACTGCGGGTCTACAACATTACAACAAAGCCAAAAGAATCTACTCATGTCTTTTTGACCATAAAACATATAGAATATTGAAAAGAGAAAAAATGGTGAAGGAGAAAACACGAGGGAGACAAAGTGCTTGGAATTGGTCAACTAAACTATGCTCGAATCTAGAGCACCACAAGTGCATGCTTGGGATGCCCTTTCAGAATGATACGATTCTACGCTTTCATATCAGAAATACTAGTGATTATCGCCTCACTGCAGAAGCAGTCAACGAAAGTAATTTTACAAGTATAGAAACATCCATTCACAGAGTGCAGCTGTTGCACTATTAAATGTGAGCCTGCGAGGGACTGAAGATAAATTATGTGATTTTGGGATAAACATTGGCCAGCCAAGTTATCAGAGGTGTGGTTTAATTTGCTTTTTTTAAGTATTGATTAAGACACACATCTTAAAAGTTAAGGCCTCACTTCCTCTCTTTGAAGATATTATTAGTTTGAAACTTAGTGTGAGCAAATATCCTCGTACCACAGTACGCCTAGATTAAGAAGGTAATCAAACTTACTTGCTGAGAGGAATGTGCTCAAATGGTCCAGTGGTGGGAATTGTTCCACATAGATCATTGCCAGAAACATCACTGAAGAACAATTAAGCCCAAATTATCACATAGAAGATAGCGTGGAGCGAACTACACTCATCAATGGAAATTAAATTGTACTTACACAACTTTGAGACTAGATATGCCAGCCAGCTCCCTTGGAATTGGCCCGGTCAAACGATTGCCGTTGAGCCGCCTATGAAAGCACAACCGTGTGTTAATATATATACTGCTGTGGAAATAGCTTACAACTTAGTGAAGGCCAGAAAGATCAACCTTAGTGAAGGCCAGAAAGATCAAACAAGTTACAGGTTCACAGTAGGCTGTATATATGTACAGCCTACTGTGAACCTGTAACTTATACAGAACTATAGCATTATATATGTACATGGCAACTGTCACACTCTACTTATGACAGTTTATCTTCTTTTTGGCATATCCTGGTTTTTGGTTAGGCCAATATTTGGTAACTTGCAATAAACTACACCATTACATCTGTACATAGCAACCAATTGGTTAGGCTAATGTTGATTTGTCATAAACTATGCAATAAGTTAGGCCATATGCATCTACGATGCAGAAGACCGTGGCAAAAAAGCTTCCATTCTAACAAAAGTATGTACATAGCAACTATGAGCAGGTATCCTAGCACAGCCCAACACCATCTGAACACATAATGTTCATCTTTAATAGAATCAGCAATAATCCACGTTCAAGTGCCAAAATGTGATAACTATTTCATATGTAGAGAGCAGTTGAAGAGCATAAACTTACAAGAATACAAGGGACTTCAGCTTCCCGAGTGTTGGAGGTATAGTCCCTGAAACGTTATTCTTGTACAAGTCCAAGCTAATTAGGTTCTTCAAATCACCAAGTTCTGACGGAATCGTTCCTTCAATTTTATTTTTGTAGAGTTCCCTGTTTCAACACCAATAGTCAGTACAACTGCATTGCATTGAGATAAAAAAAATTAAATGAATAACCAGTAAACATTAGACATATACTAGTAAAATGCCCGCGCGTTGCTGCGAAAGAAGTTAGTCTATTCTCGTCGCCTTAAGTTCTGCACCGCGCCAAGTTTGATCGCCAGCACCGTCGGGCGTCCCTGAGCTCGTCCTCGAGCCCGTGCCTCCCGCACGCGTACGCAAGCGCGGCCACCTTCCTGCTGTGCGCCCCCGCAAGCTCGTCAAGTCCGGTCGACAGATCCTTCGCGTCCCCATTGACACCCGGTTGCCCTGCTCGATGTGTGTAAACGACTACAGCATATACAGACCTTTTTTACTTGGCTGTGGCATGGAATGTTATATAACCGAACTATCAGGGGCAAAATCGTCGTCGCGGCTTTGGCCGAGTAATGGAGGAAGAAGACGGGATGAGAACACCGTCGTCACGGTGAGCCGCCAGATGGGGGATTGGATCCCGTCGAGGTGTGTTGTGCTTTTTGGCCAGAAGGGAAGAAGAGCCGGGCTTGGATAAAGTAGTGGAGGAATAAGATGATGAGACGAGAAGACCGGGAAAGTCATAATCTTAATCTTGAGAAAAACTGGCCAAACGTGATGGTATTATCATCAGAATAAGTGTCATTACTGAAGCACACGCACACTTTGTTAGTAGAACTCAGTGATAGGTACCATTGCATTGGCCGCTTTTCCTTCTTGATGTCACCAAGCAGAGAGCGTTTTCCCTTGACGACATCAGAAAATGAGCGTGAGCATGGAGCTGCTTGATATTGATGTCATGGAGGTGAGCTGTGCCTGTTGATCGATCGCATCGCAAGGGATCAGCTAGCATAGTGGAATCGAGATGGAGCCATCCATGGCGGCGACGCACCTGTACGTACTATACGTGAGAAAATAATAGTCATGGGTGCTTGTTGGTGAGGACAGATCCTCCTCGGTCGATGATATGGGTTGATGAGCACTGCTGCTACATGAAGCAGGCGACGTGGTCGGGAAAGCAACCAGCTTTCTCTTGCCTTTGCCTTCGCCCTTGCTCGCCTTCATTCCTCTTGTCTTGGTCAACTCTGAATGACTCGATCGAGGAAACCTTAGCTAGCTAGTCTCGTGATGAGGCTGTGGTGCGAATTTGACCCTGTGGTTGGTAGGTAGAATATGAGAGATCCGGCGACGCCAGGGCCAGGCCTGTGAGGACATGGTCGCCCTTGCGTGGTACCTGAGGGGAGGTCGATAGCACGGTGCTTTCCGCCGGAGCGATCTGGCCGGCGCGGCGGCGGCGCTCGTGCTCGCCACGGTCGGAGGTCGTATGGACGTGGAGCGAGAGGGAGGAGGAGTAATCCAAAGCATGCAGCGGAAGGGAAGGAAGCCAAGGGCAGGGGAGTGGGCGTGAGCTCAAGACTTCTCTGCTTCCTCCACTGATCTTTGCCCTAGGCTGTTGTAAATAGCGTACCGTTTTTCACTTAATGGTGGCACTGTTGCAATACTTGGTTTGGTGGGAGGGTAAACTTGTCCAAAAAAGTGTAGGTACTACAAGAAACACTCCTTCCTTTATTATTAGGTATAGATAAGACTAAACAAAAAACTTCGTATACATCAGGCCTACATATCATGAAAATAAACTCTATAGAAATAGAGATAAAAAAGAGCACCATGGGGAGAAATGGAAATAGATCCTACTACATACCTGTTCAACATAGGTTTACATGCATTAGTTATTTGGTTACACATATGTACTGAACAGGTTTTAGGACGACAGAGCCGAAGGACCAACAATAGCATCCTATTTACCTATTTAACCTACAATACCATATATTGGTTGTCTAATGGAAGGCATGAATTTAGCTTCTTTTGTTCCGAAATATCTTAAGATTTCTTTGTCATCAGAGCATGTAAATCCATGTCCATACAATTCATTCTTTGCTTTCAAGTTCCTATCTACCTGCTACCGACTAAGAAATCTGTTAGCTTCAGTGCCATAGGTTGCAGTACAGTGAAACTACAATATCATACAGTACAGCTTAACATATGGGCTTCAAACTAAGAAAAGAACCCAAAAAAGATACATTCAAAGTTAATAAGACAAAATTTGGAAGTTGAACAATTTTTGACGTGGAGGCTAGAACATATGCTATTCCAGTTCAAAGTTCTTAGCGGCAGCAAGTACAAATTGCATGCATGCAGGTTAAAACTATCTTTTTGTAGGAGATATAGTCCATCTATGGAGAAGCGAACGTGATTAAATATGTTACAAGGGCCAGATATCAGACCAAACAATGAATTAATCAGGGATGAGGCAGAACTAATTTAATGATCAGATGCTAGTATTGGTGTTTAACAATTTCAAACTATATGCGGCACAGCAACTACTTCAAGAAATGGGAAGGTATTTTGCAAATGGTAGAATTTTATTTGTACACAGAAGTTGAACAAAAATAATATGAGTAGGTTTCAGCATACTACTTGGAGCAAGTAGCAATAAGAACCAAACCATACAAAGAACTTACAGGTATTGCAGATGCTCCAATTTACCAAGCTCAGGCACCAGATGACCAGATAAGTTCAGGTTACCAAGATCTCTGCAAGAGGGGGTATTTGAAGAAAACAATTAGATGAAGATAGTCTTGTGAATTTTTTTGATCTCATATGGAAATACAAGAAGCCATCCACAAGTTTTCTCCAAATAAGCAATCTGTATGCCCGCAGTTTCCATCTATCTAGCAACTCAATATGTAACTGCAACTGATTTTTGTAACTTGAGGGTTAATGTTTGGACTACTCACTATACTCTACAACAAATGGTATGATCTCAGGCCTACAACGTTCCATCTGAAATCCCCTAAGCAATGGAAATTCACAGAGAACTAAAATAGTAATAACAACATTCCTAGCACAGTAACTAATGTGTGTCCACCTTTTTTAACTAAGTTTTCCTTATCGATCTAAATGATTTAACTTGGCTCTTAGCAACTCATGTCAAACAGTTCCACTATGGAGTAGGTAACAGTAATAATTCACTATTGAGTAGCAAACCCTCGATTAGGAATATGTAGCTAACACTAGTTTCTCCTGTCACGAACAAATTATAGCTAGGTATCAATTAATAATCCGCTGCAAAATCGCTCGCTCTGCAAGGCGATCCGGTTCCCCATCCCAAAGACCAAAGCGAAACCTAAATCAAAGGGCGAGCAGGAGAGGGGGGAGAAGCTCACGCACAGGCGGGTGACGCGGTTGTCGCGGTCGCAGGTGACGTGGAACCAGGTGCAGGGGTTGACGAGCGTGGGGTCCCAGCTCTGGAGCACGCCGCCGGGGTCCCTCAGGCTGCGGCGCAGCGCCGAGAGCGCGTCCCCCTCGGAGTTGGCCCCCGCCAGCGCGAGCACGAGCGCCGCGACGAGGGCCAGGCCCAGGGCTCCGGCCGCCTGTGCCGCCATGGAAGGAGATCGGCCGCCGGATCTGGACGCGGTGGGGAGGGGGCTCCTGGAAGGCAACCAGCAGCAGGTGGAGAAAGGGGAAAGGGAGGGGGAAGCAGCGCAGGCAGGAGCAATGTATTTCCGTCGGCAGTCCACTTTTGTACTACTGCTCGGCGATGCCGTGTCCGTTTGAGAGAGAGAAAAGTCGAGCGAGTGGGAGTAGTGGAGCGACTTGGGTGGTGGTGGTGGGTTGGGTCGGGTTCCCTCCCTGGGCCACGCGCGCTGGAGTGGGAAACGAACGAGATGGGTTGACTTGAGTCAGCTCCTGCCCCTGGGTCGTCTAGGCTGCTGTCTGTCTTTTTTGCCTTTCCTTTTCCTACTCTTCTAGACTGCTGTAGGTATGAATCTTGCTGATTTCATCGAAGATAAAGACTCTCTATCTGATTCGCCGGAACTGAGCTTCTTTCGTAAGCTAGTTATTTTAGCCTTCCTTTTAATTCTCCACATGTAGGGTATACTGCCTTCCTTTTAATTCTCCACATGTAGGGTGGAGAGTTCTCCACATGTAGTGTGGAGAGGTAGAGGGAGGGGTGCATTTTATACTAGACGGATTTACCAAAGCGGAGGTACCACAGACCTCTCCACCGCTCTCCTCTCCCTCTCCCCTGCTCACGTTTGAGAGTCATCTTCAGTCTTCCATCCCAAACCAAGGCTCCTCCGCCGCCGGTGAGGTGCTGAAGGTAGGTGCTGGTGTAGGTAGGTTAGTTTTTAGGGCTTGTCTTGCCTCAGTGCGGACTGGGAGTAGAGCGTTGAAGGCCTTCGGCCGTCTTCAATGCATGCTGATGGTTGTTCTCTGGATCGGCGGGAGCACTTGTGGCTGGAGAAGATGAAGCTAGAGATTCCGCCAATAAGGCCGGTTTCTGGGGCCTATCCTCGCTTTTGGTGGCGCCTGCCGCAGCGAGGGCGTCTGTGGGCGAGCTTTGGCAACTTCCATGGTGGAGGGTGACGACGTGCTTGTGTTCGGGCTCCCCCAATAAACACATGCCCCAGAGTTTCTGCGCCGCTCTTGCTCCGATCCCTCTTCTGGCCGGCCGTAGCGACGAGGGGAAGAAGGATCTAGGTGGTGTTCGGTGTGGTGACGGTCGAGAAGAAGGATATGGTGAATCCTTTTCTTGTGGAGTTTTATCGCAACGGACTTCATGCGGCGACGTTGTCCGTCTTTCCTCTGCCTCTAATGGCCGTGTGGCGTCCCTCCACGGCCATGTGATGGCCGATCTTCTTCCTCCTGGCCATGGGACGTACGGGGGGATCTTCCTCGACCATGGCGCTAGATCCACGGTCGTCGCTGTTCCAAGTGGCTTGTTCCCTGGTAGCAGAGGCGACGCCGTTGTCAGGAGGTTACTCGTTGACGATGGGGAAGACCAGGGACCCGATTGCTTTGTATTTTATTCCCTAGGGTCTTATCTGTAAAAGTCTTAGCCTTATCGGCAAATCCCTATCTCTTAGGCTCTTTGCTGCATTTTGCACCCACCGCGTTAAATGAAGCTTCAAGGGTCATATGGCCCTTATCCTGTTAAAAAATACTAGACGGATTTCCCTTTGGGGTCTGCGGGCTTGATCGGTGGACGTTCTTCCTGCCAGTTAAGCCCATGTTGTCTTAGGGGGTGATTGGAGGACTCAGACCCTCCTCATCAGCGTAGGTGGATTATTGTTTTGGCTTCTGCCGTGATATGGGTGGAGATCTTGGATGCCACAGTGGTAGCCTTGGAAGGTGGACTGCGCGAGTGAATCTACGAAGAGCGACTTGGCGGCGGTGGTGGCTTTATTTGGTCATTTTGGATAACGAGGAGCATGCGACGGGAGTTCTTGGTGTTCTGGCTTCTCCAGATCGTGAGATAGAGGTCGGACTTGGGGATAGCGGGCGGTTCGAGATATCGGGCGTGTGCGCGAAGGGTTTTTTGGCTCATCATTTCGACGCCAACAGTGGCGATGCCCACGGGTGTCATAAGTCGTAACCCTCTTGGGGCAGGGGCAGACCTAGACCGGTGTCACACTTCTAAGTCATGCATATTTTTTATCTATTTGGGGGTGTCACACACTACAGATCGATGAAATATCTCAAGAAAATCCAAATTTACCCGATGTCCTGTGACCCCTGGTCCTATAACCTAGGTATGCCCCTGTCTTGAGGGGTTGTTGTAGCTATCTTTGTCGTGCTAGGGTTCTTAGTGAAAACCTTTGACTTTGTGGTATTGATAATGGGGGCGTGTGCATCATTACCCTTTTGGGGCGTGGTCGTGGAACTCTGATCACCTTGATCTTGGTTCAGTGGCTTGGTTGGCAAGTCTTAGCTTTTCATGTACATTTTTGTTCTTTATTTTCTGACCTGCTTCGTAAAAGGTTCTTCTTCCCATTTTGTATCCGTTTGGCTGTATGTGGTTTTATTTATAAAGCGATATGGAAACCTATTTTAAGAAGTTCTAGTGCTCTCGGTTATCAAAAAATTCAAAATAGGATGTGAGTTTCAAAAAAACATAATTTTTCTCCACGGATGCATCTACATAGTTGTATATTTTTGCGATGTTATGGTTAAGAGTTCTCTTTTGGAAAAAAAAATTATGACCATGTATTGGAATAAAAAGCTCATGTTTTGGCCAAAAATTGTTCTTCTTTCTGTTAAGAAAATTGTAGTGTCCATGCTGGGTGCGCATACCTACTTGTAAATTTTTTCCACAGATTTCTTTGAGACCTAGAAGTGCCGTTTTGAATTTTTTTAAAAAATATCAAGAGCACTAGTGCTCGGGTGCCGCCGCCACCTTTCGATTTTATATGCACAAGATACTTCTGGCTCTAGTTTGTGTAGGTGCCTTCAGATTTTATACTGCTGCATTTCCACTACCTTGAAAAAAAAAGGCCGACACGGCATGGAGGAGAGACAAGAGCAGCGAAGATTCCATGTCACCCACTGCCCTATGGTCTCTGGCATCGAGATGTCCACGTCATGGTCCACTTGCTGGTTTCCCGGGCTTTGCTTCTTCACCTTTTCTACCCCATCTTGCGACAAGTACAGGCTTGAGCATCCACTCGCTCCCCATTTTACTATTGCGATCGCTGTTTCCGCATACTCTTGTCTCAAACGCCTATCTTGATTCGGGGCAGCACTTACTAGCTTGGAAAACTCCATTATTCGGCCTAACGTGGGAACCTCGAAAAGGCATCATCAGAATTCCAAAAGAACTGTCCGTAAGTGCATTGACGCCATGAATTCATTTGTTTATCTACCTATGCAAAGCTTTTCTTTTGGAAAAACAGAGCTTTTCTTGATTCCTAATTTGTAACGTGTCGAGTAGCTACAACCACAAGAGAATCCATGCGGAATTAATATATAGTGAATCGAACATTGTCATGATTATTCGATTTCCGTGGTAATGCAAGTGAAGACAACGGCTCGAGCGAGGAGGGGGGAGGTGATCTATGGTGTCTCGGCGGCAAAAATAGGCTGTATAAGGGGGATGGCGCGGTGTGCCGTAGAGGAAGGTGGTGGGTGGAGAAGTACTTTCTCACAATTGGACTTTTTTTTTGTGTGGGACACAATGCAATGTAATGAGACCAATGACTTCGCCCTTTGCAAGAGGTGGACCTAACCAATGTAAGTCGAACCGTTTCGTTTCTCACATTATGTGCGAAGATGTCTTGGATGTATGATATTGGCAAAATGATGAATGCGCTACCGATCTTGCTTTTCGCTGTAGTCTCTCTGTAACCATCATCTACCTAAAACATGCCATGTCCTCCTTGATCCACATGTCCTGACATCGCTATTCACGTCCACGCCACCCTATAGTATGATTGTCCCATCTAATGGTGCACCGCAGCCATTTTCATCCATGCCACATTGCAACCTTAACCATGTTGTGTGGAGCCTGACAAGGGGAAGATGTGGCATGAGATGGAGTGTGGCATGAGATGGATGGTGAAGGCAGGTGGAGCTAATGAATCTGCAAATAGTAAGTGCATTCATCCTGGAAATTCCTGCCCGCTCCCACCCGTGTCGTCGTTCTGCCTTGCTCCTGACACCGCCGCCCGCCTCCAAGTTTGCCTCTACCCTCTCCAAGCTCGTTGTGCTTTTAGATCGTAGAGTTTTTCTCTTTTATTTCACAATTGGGTTCAAATAGATGAAAAATCCTCTATGCATGATTCGAGGATGTATGCACATATGCGATTAGAATGTGCCTCTAATACTAATTATTGAAGATGGTCTACTCTTTCGCCGAGGAAGACAGCGATGAAATTTCATTTTTTTTGGTGACATTTTGGTGCACGGTACGAGTTATAAAAACTAATTAAGAGTATTTTGTGTGTGACCAAAATCACACAATGGCGATGTTCGACTTGGGTGACATTATACAAAAATGTTGGTTGGTGTCTACGGAGAGTCCACTCCAACGATGGAAGTGACAAGGGGGAAATGCAAGAAATTTCTTTGGTGATGGAGCTGGCATGGGAGAGAGGAAAGATGTTGGCTTTGATAAGAGAGAGAAGGCATTGGCTTCGTAGATGTGAATTTAAATTGCAAGTGTGTCGTTTGAAATTGTGAATTTGAATGGTTGAATCATATGCATAGAAAATATTATATATATAATATGGGGTTCAAATATTAATATAGATAAAATAACTGTGAATGATGGATATATTATATATATAATATGGTGTTCGAGAAGCTGCTGCTAGAGTTTTATGGTCTTTTAGGGGCTAGGTAATTGGGACAACCGTAACAACAATTTAGTGGCCCGTTTTAAGAGCTAGGTATTCCATTTCAAAATATTAAATTTATAGAATTTCTCTAAGTCAAACTATCTTGAATTTAATGAAGTTTGTAAAAAAAATATGAACATCTGAAACACTAATTTAATTTCAATTAAAATATATTTTCCTACTATGTAGATTCAAAGCTATCGATATTCATACGTTTTTATATAAACCCGATTAACACTTAGAGAAGTTTGAACCAAACGGGTCCATATTGTCCGTTTGTCGACCCTCATCGCGTCGTCTACCCGAGCAATGCGACCGGGGCGGGGCCCTCCCTGAGTCCTCGGGAGAGCGTGGCCGACGGCGGTCCGATGATGCACCAGGTGGCGGGGTTGCGGTGGCGCGACCAATTAGCAACGATGCCCTCCTGGCCTAGATCTGGGTCCTTGGGCCCCATCTAGGCTAGGCGGGCTATCTCAGGCTCGGCCGTGGCCTCACCGGCGGACAGAGACGGTAACGCATCTCATACTGGGGGTTGCGGCACCGGTGGCATGCTTAATATAGAGTGGCGATGTGGCTTTATGGGCCTGATCTCGCCTGGTCGGGCCTGTTTGGGCCTAGTGTGTCCCTTCTGCCGCGTCTAGTCGACTACCACCGACAATGATGGAAGACAACCCCTCTCGCGTAGCCACGATGTTGCCGCCCATCGTTTCCTATTGTGCTAATCTTCTTAGTCTAAAAGGTCTCACAATGTTCACCACAGTGAGATGACGATGGTGACTACACGAACGTGTTAGCGCTTGTTGGTGGGTAGCAAGTTGGTGGACTTCTACGAATCGTCTGAGGTTGTGGTTGGGAGTCGAGAGAAATCTCTGTCGGCTCGTCCGACACCGACGCGGTGATGCAGTTCCTTCCCGATGGGCGTCGGGTGTGTATTCCTTCCCCACCCCTTCCACACGTCGAGGGAAACCGCATGACCAGCCCGAGCAACAACAACGTCGTCGTCACATTCATTTTTAAAAGTGTTGCTTGGTACGCGACGCATCGAAGTGCTAGGAGCATGGTGTGACAATTCCTGAGGGCACAACGAGCCACCTTTATTTCGTCAATCTGTTGATTGTTTGCATTTGTTTTCTTTTCTTTCCTTCTCTTTTCTTTTGGCCATGGTTGTGGCGGTGTCCCATCTTTCTTGTCCGTTATATCGTGTGGTTGCTATATCAATATAGCGGCCCTATTTTGACAAACACTCATAGAAGTTTAACGTAAAACAAACCTAGAACTTCAATTATTGGGGAATGGAGGGAGTCTCGTTGGAAATGCTTTAACTACCCTTGAGGTAGCGTGTACGATATTTTGTTGCTTAGGCGTATAGGCCTACTCTACTTCTTCTATTATGAGGCATTACTTGCTAATAATTTCATGTGCGGGTAGGACAGATTTCGATTGTGACTTGTGAGTGCACCCTTTATATTGATTTGAAAGTGTTGGCGCCGTCATATAAAATGTGTCAAGTAGGATTATATCAAAATTCCACTTCTAATTCATTTATCAAAATCTAGTGTAAATTTTTAAGACCTTACCGTCGTGCTATTAGGGTAAGCCTGCTGAGGGTGGGTGTGCTCCGGCAACGACAAGTCGACAACACTGCCGTATGATCCAGCAATGGCATGCCGCGCCAGTCAGCGCAGCCGGCAGCCGGCAGCCGGGGTGGCCGAGAGAAGCGTGCCCGAGGCGAATGGCGCGGATGGTGCCTGCTAGCTTGCCAAGCCTACCAGGCTCCGGCACGGCCGACAACCCTCGCACGGCAAATGCCAGCGTGCCCAACTGCCAATCGCGCGGTGCGTCCTTGTGCGTGGATCACGTTGTCGCGAACGCGGAACGCACTGCTCTCATCACGGTCTCGCCGGAAAGAATGCAGTCTCACAGGCTGCATCTGCATGAACGATCGATGGGTTTTTCTGCCATTCGCCTAAATTGCCATGCTAAATGAAGCATCGTGCAGGAGATGCTCGAAACCGTCTAATTTTACCACCCGATTTTAAATGAATGAAACTATGTCAAGGATTCAAACGTTTCCTGCAATCTCGACAGTCGGGAGAGATCTGACTGCGGTGGCCACTGTTACGGCAACTTTGGTCAATCGAACTATGTCACGGCGGAGCTACAGTAGAAATGCTGGTCAGGTCGGGCCATAACAAAGCATGTTTTCTACAGAATTGGAGCACTTATGGGCTGGGCCAGCAAGAAAAACAAAGTATTGTAAAAATCCTGGGTGGGCCATGGCCCGGTTCGTTTTCTTCATAGCTCTGCTACTGGCTGTGCACCCAACGGCGTCCCAATTTTGTCCGTCAGTGGCCATTTTCATGAATAAACATTTTTTTCAGCCATCTTTGCACTCACAAAATGTTGATAATTAAATAGGAAGTTCAAATTTCTTAGCATCCTTTTTGAGTCGTTAGCCAAGGGCTCGATTGTCTATGGTATTGTTTGCCACCTTTGGATAGGTCTGGGGACATGCTTGTTGGAATTACCGCTTTCACGCCACATGTGCAGAACGCTGATTGCGGGAGATAGATGTGTTAAGTTCTATATTTCTTTGAAGCCCTATAAATTTTGATGTGTGTTATATGTGCAGCTCAAAAGGAGCATAAACCAGTTTTTTTGGGCTTAGTTGGTACATTTTTATGAGAATGAACCGTTTCTATGTTAGTTGGAAGTTATTTCAACATCATAAGGCGCCATGATTAGAAGAATGATGATAATTTTAATCCGCACGCCGAACTTTTATTCTGAATGCTATAATTGAAAGTTTGGACCTAAGGAAAATAGTTCTACAGTCCGGCAATTCAGATGGATGAATCGCAGAGAGATGCCCATATATGAAAAACTTGATCGCATTTTGACTAGCATGGATTGGAAACCCTTGAGAAAACGTGAGAGCATTACCCCATTCAGGATCCCATCATATATCACTTTTTTTAGATTTGGGTCAGCAAGCACACACACACCAAATAAGTTCATGTTCTCTTTTGAGTTAGCTTGGTTAAAGCAGGAGGGTTTCTTCGAGATGATGGCCAATGAGTGGGCATCCATTTTCGAAGGAGATACTCCAATGGAGAGATGCCAAAATAAGATTCGCCACATGCGCTAGTCTCTTAGAGGTTGGACATGTAATCAATGTGGTGTGTGTACAAATAAGAAAGATATATGCTTCGAAACATTATCCATCACAAAGTTGAAAGTTTTCCTTTGAACGAGACAAAAATATTAAATTTTCGTGACGCCAATGATATGATTGCTAAGCTTAGACGTGATGAAGTGTCCAAGTGGGCTCAACAGGCAAAAGTTAAACATGTTCAAGAGAGAGGTGATAATACACAATATTACCACCTTATTGCAAATCTCAAACATAGGAGGAAATAAAAATTTCAAATCGAACAAGAAGAGGGTACAATTCTTGGTCAATATAATTTGAAACATTATATTGCAGAATATTATAAAAACTTGTTGGGACCTCCCTCTAAGAATAATGTTACTCTTATTGAGGCAGAAAACCATGATATTCTTCAATTGTCGGCTGTTGAGAATGAGATTTTGACAACTGCTTTGACGGAGAATGAGGTCCATGATGCTATTATGAAAATGGAGAAGAATAAAGCACCAAGACCAGACTAGTTTCCCTCCGAGTTCTGTCAATTTATTCAGATATTCTAAAACAAGACTTGACGGAGATGTTTGTTAGTTTTCATAAGGGGGAACTACATCTCTTTCATTTAAATTGTGGGACAATTATCTCAGCTGATTTGTTTGCTTAATGTCAGCTTTAATGTTTTACAAAGGTTGGAACAAACTGCATAACCATTATTGCTAACACTATTTTCAAACCCACCCAAACGGCTTTCATGTTTGGCATACACATCCTTGAGGGAGTAGTAATTCTGCACGAAACCATCCATGAACTTCATAGGAAAGAAAATAGATGGCGTTCTTTTCAAAACTGATTTTGAAAAGGTTTATAACAAGGTTAAATGGTCTTTCTCTACAACAAACATTGAGAATGAAGGGTTTTGATCTTTTATGGTGTGAGTGGATAAACCACTATGTTAAGCGAAGTAGTGTGGGGATAGGAGTAAATGATGACATAGGTCATTATTTCCAAACAAAGAAGGGACTTCAATAAGGAGATCCGCTATGTCCTATTTTATCGAAAAAATTGCAGGAAGCTACCACAATTCGGGCTGTCATAACGAGTCAGTACCAACATTCTTAATTTTTGCTTGTCAGTACCAGTTTTCGGACAGGCCAACGTAGATCACGCTAATCCCTGTCTGATGCCCTTTTTGATAGCGTGGCCCCACTATCACGGTCCACGTGTGCAAACGGTCGTTGCAGCGCCGTTTGGAGCATCGGCCGTTGTGGTGAAATGGAACATGCAGCCTATCCTCTTTGTCCGCTAGTCGGCCCACACGTCAGCCCCACACAGCTCCCCACCAACCCCCCATTTCTTTTCACCACCGTCGCCCGTTCACCACCGCTGCAGAGGCCGGTCGCCGTTCACCACCGTCCCCATTCACCACTCGCTGCCGGCCACCTCAAGAGGAAGGAGGACCGCCACGGGATCGGGATCGGAGGATTGGCCATGGCGCCCTCCGCCTTCCCACCTCGCCGCCCGCCCTGAGCGCCGCCACCCTCCGTGGGCGCCGTCTCAAGCCCCACCTACCTCGTCGTCGTCGCACGCCCCGAGCGCCGCCCATCCGTCCCCATTCACCACTCACTACCGGCCACCTCAAGAGGAAGGAGGACCGCCATGGGAGCGAGCTCAGAGGATCGGCCATGGCGCCCTCCGCCTTCCCACCTCGCCGCCCGCCCCGAGTGTCGCCACCCTCCGTGGGCGCCGTCCCGAGCCCCACCTACCTTGTCATCGTCGCCCGCCCCGAGCGCCGCCCATTCCAAGCTCCTCTCCTATCCCCTGTCCTCCATCCCGGCGCCTCCAGATGGTTGTACTCCAGCATGTGGTAGGGAGAGTCGCATGCGTGGTGGAGCTGCTGGGCGGCTCCGGCGACGCGAACTCCGGCGACAACTTCGGTGACGACATGATAATTAGTATTGTTGGATCTTGGCTTCATGACATGTGGGCCCAAACGGCGCCGCAACGGCCGTTTGAACTCGTGGACCCTGACAGTGGGGCCACGCTATCAAAAATGGCATCAGACAGGGATCGACGTGATCTGCGTTGGCCCGTCCGAAAACTGGTACTGACAAGCAAAAATTAAGAATGTTGGTATTGACTCGTTCTGACAGCCCGAATTGTGGTAGCTTCCTGCAATTTTCTCTATTTTATCCAATATCATTGCAGATATGTTAGCTATCTTAATTGCAAGTGCAAAAGAGGATGGTCGGGTAGGGGGTCTTATACCACATCTAGTGGATGGTGGAGTTTCTATCCTACAGTATGTGGATGATGTCGTCGTATTAAAGACAAGTATGCCATGAGGGGGTTCTTGAGGCGTGGAAAGAGAGGGGGTGTGAGACGTGGGGATGTCCGGGCCGGGGAGCACACAAGTTTACCTCGGTTTAGATCCAACTGCGGTGGTCGGATCCTACTCCTGCAATCAATCCACTATAATTGGCAAAGCTAGAGGTTACAGAGGGTTTTATTAGGGTTCGCTTGTGCGAGTAGAGATTGATCCCGTAAGGGCTACCCGTATGTCGGCTTATATAGTCATCTGACATAGGCAATACAGGTAGGAATCCTATATGGCTATAGTACAAATTACAATATAGTCGGTAACTACTACATCTTATACTCCAAGTCTTCTGGCGTTAGGCCCAAGGTGGTAATCCTTCTAGGCCTTCTCACACACAGATGGGCCTCAGTTTATCTCGTGGATTGGGCCGCTGATGGCTGTGAAAATAGCCATATTTTTCCATGTTTAAACATTGTTTTTAGTCAACCAATTGGCTATAATCTCTCTAGCCTTGCCACTAATGACTAACTATTGCAAAGATATGCAAACCATTGCTTTGAATTGTATTGTGCAGGGAATCATGCTTTTTAATGCGAAATCAGGAGCCATAAATGAAGATTTTGAGGAAGTCTACACGACCAAGTAATAGTGGAGCAAACACCAGGCACCAGAGGCCATAACAACCACTGGTACGGGCAGGGCCCGCCCGTACCATTTGGCGGCGGCTTCGTCTCGTCAAACCCTACAAGTTTCATGAAGGCGCCTATATATTTCGAGGTCCCAGCCGCTGCGTAGAGGGACGCCATGTCATGGTGGTGTTACGACATATGCCATGGGTGGCTTGAGTTGAGGCCGAATGGATGCTAGAGGAATCCGGGGAGGGAGAGCGCAGTGTAATCTACACATGAACAAGAACAAACACTCAACTGAACACATCATATACCCAGGTTCAGGGCTCTTCTGGGAGATAAAACCCCTACTCCTGCATGCTAGATCTCATAAACATCATCATATTGTGTCTACAAATGCTCCTTGATCTATATCTGAGAGGAAGAAGAAGGTGTTCTTGCTCTCTCTCGATGCTAAGGGGGAAATGGAGTGAACAAATGATAGACCCTCTTATGGGAGGCACTGGTGCACCTTATAAAGGGGTGCCCAGGATACAGTCAGGGCTGACCTAGCAGGGAATAGGCTAGGAATATGCTGTAGCAAAAGTCGTTGTATCGGCCCAGATGCTGATATTGTCAGTGATAGAACTTGACGTGCCCATGACCCAACGGTTTCTCTGACACTGTCCTCCTCCTAGAAACCCTCGACGTGACCTTGCCTCCTGGATTTAGAGGCATACCTATGGGAGACGTGCTTATCTCTCCCGGATTTCCTAGGAACAAGCATGAGCAGTTACCTTGAGGCCGGCATATAGTTTATGACCACATGCCAACTCCATATGTTAACTCCTACCAACATAACTCGGCCTTGGTGAATGATGGCGCCACGCACTTATCGTGGGACGCTTCGTTGGAAACCCCAAGAGCAAGGTATGAAGCAGCACACCAACAAGTTTCCCTCGGTAAGAAACCGAGGTTATCGAACCAGTAGGAGGAAGGAAACATCACACTAAGCAATCCCAATTGTTTGGAAAAATACATGCTATAGCAATAATCACTAAGCATAATGCTAAAACAACACCTAGCATGTCATCCTAAAGTCTAAGTCACAGTCAATGCAAGATCATCTTGCACTTCAAGCAAGAACTTACTACTCCTTTCCAAACACCAAGCAACTTATTTGCAAAACAACACAGCGAGAACGGGGGTCCAAACTACTCAAGCAAACTAAACAAACTAAGCAAAGCAAACTAAAACTAAGACGCTCCAAGAACCACACAACTGTGCATGAAACAATAAAAACGAAGTGTCTAGACAGACCTGAGCTTTTTATTGATGAAGAAGGGGATGCCTTGGGCATCCCCAAGCTTTGACGCTTGTACCTCTTGGATATTTCTTGGGGTGACACCATGGTGGTATCCCCAAGCTTGATCTTTTGTCCATTCTTTATCTCATTGCATCATCCTCTCTCTACACCTGAAATTTTTCCTTCATACAAAACTTCACACAATCTTCATTAGCAACATTAGTGTATTCAAAAGATATTAGACCTCTGGCAAAGCTTTGAAACATCAAAGCTTTTCACTAAAAACACAAGCTATTGCAGTAAATCCTTCGAAAAGCTCAATTCACCAAAAGAGAACTCAAAAAGGAATCAATAAGAAGCAAACGCAAATAATGACAGAAATCTGTCAAAACAGACCAGCAGGTAGAAACCGATTTTTTCGAGCATCTTCTGTTGCTCAAATCAAAAAGCGTTGAACTAACGAAAGTTAGCTAACATACTGGGGGATTTATTCATAAAGTTTGAGCTCAATCCGAGTTACAAAGCCTCCTTAGGACAGAAATCTGTTTCGGGACAGCAACTCCCCAAATCTTACTTCCCTCTCATTAGAGGTCATTCTTGGCACAAAAAGCAAACAAAAAAGATAAGAAGAGGTCATTACTGAAGTAATAACTTCCAAGAATCAAGGAAACTCTTAGGTTATTAACGACTGTCTACGCACAGCCTGTTGGGAACCCCAAGAGCAAGGTGTGAAGCAGCAAGCAACAAGTTTTCCCTTAGTTGAGACCGAGGTTATCGAACCAGAAGGAGGAAGGAAACGTCACACAGGTGTTGCAAGCAACGCGAAGACCTGCACAACACAAACTCAAGACTTTTCCCCAACGAACAGTGAGGTTGTCAAGCTCACCGGTTTGCTATAACAAAGGATTAAACATACTGTGTGGAAGGTAATGGTTTGCAGCAAGTAAACAAGTAACAGTGGAAGATGTATCAATGGTAAAAATTGGACCGGGGTCCATAGTTCACTAGAGGTGCTCTCCTTAGATAAACAAGATGGCATGAAGGGTAAACAAATTACAGCAGGGCAATTAACATGAAATGAGCAAGGCATAACAATGCAATTACTAGTCAAAAAGATCCTATGAGGTTGATTGGGCAATACAACAAGATACATAGACCGCCATCCAACTGCATCTATGACTAGAAGTCCACCTTCAGGTTATCATCCGAACCCCCTCCAGTATTAAGTTGCAAGCAACAGACAACTGCTTTAAGCAAAGTGTGTAAGGTAAATAGTCCACATGTTCCATGAACAAGAGACCGTTGTTTTCTCCCTAGTAGCAACAACACATCTACAACCGGAGAGATTATTGTCACTTCCCTTGGAAACTAGAGGCATGAACCCACTATCGAGCATAAATACCCCCTCTTGGAGTCACTAGCAACTACTTGGCCAAGATAGCTACTAACAACGGAAAGCATGCAATATCACAAACAACACTGACATGATAGAATAATAAAGACAAAACCATTAATCAAACCAACATAATAATCTCAATATCCATTGGATCCCCGCAAACACAACATGCATGATTATAAATAGATTAGATCTTGATCATGAACGGAGCTCACAATATCTATACATGAAAGCACAAAGGAGGAGATACAACCATCTAGCTACTACATGGACCCATAGTCCAAGGTACAACTACTCACGCATCATACCGGAGAGAAGGCCTCCGGGATGATCTCCCCTCCGGCAGGGTGCCGGGAAGAACTTCAGATCCCCACGATCTAGGGACGATGGTGGCAGGGGCTATAGACGGTGTCGTGGATATTTGATTAGGTACCCAGGGTTTCTGCATCGGGGGCTTTTATAGGCGAAGGGGGAGACCGAGGCGGCGGCTAGGGGCGCCAAACCCTAGCGAGGTGCGGGGTTGGGCCCACCCGCGCCTGGGGTGGGTCTGGCCCCCCTGGCTAGCCCCTCCGGCTCTCCTCTAGACTTCTTGTTCCCCATGGAAAGTAATTGACTTTGTCCTTTGTCTTGTCCAATTCCGAGAATATTTCTTTACTAACTTTTCTAAAACCAAAAACAGCAGAAAACAGGCATCTGGCACTGTTGCAACTTGTTAATAGGTTAGTACCAGAAAACATGTAAAAAGCACCTCAAAGTGTGGAAAAGTAAAGCAAAGTAGATACTAAATAAGCATGGAGCATCAAAAATTATATATACGTTTCCAACTTATCAACATCCCCAAGCTTAACTCCTGCTCGTCCTCGAGTAGGTAAGTGATAAACAAAATAATTTTTAAGGTGACATGCACCCTCACAATAAAGATCCAACCATTTGCAAGCATTGAAAGCTAGGATCAAAGAACTCTAAACATGTGCATGAAAGATGGAGTTCTAACAATAGGACATAGTAACTATGCATGCAACATGACAAGCTACAAACAAAGATCATGAATAATATGCATTGAAAAACGTTTGTTTGTTTCACACACAGAAAACATAGTATAGTGGCAATCATCTTGTCCCTCATATAGTAACAATTAAATGCGTAGGACACCCGCAAAGTTCACAAGGGTGACTAGAAACAAGTAGCACAAGAACAAGTAATAACACAATATGCATCAATTAATAAGCTTTGGAACACTGCACACAGAATGACAACTATGCTCTCTTAATGGTGCCTAAAGGTAGAAGGTGGAGACTCAATAGTGGTGGAAGAAAGTCCTTTTTGTAAAAGGAAGCAGGGATTACAAGTTTCAAAAAGAGCTTCCAAAAGTTATGGTACTTGTTAGCTTTCAGCCCTCATTGCCCCTATCATAAGCATCTTGAAGTGGTTAAGGTTAAAGTGGCAAAGCTGGAGTATATGCTTGACGAAGTATAAGCTGGCAATCTCAAGTCCCTTGAATACGAGGGCCACACCTCATGCATACTCAACTTTGGGTCCAGGTAAGTTCTTGTCACTGTAAGTATTTGCATATCATTGAGAACCGCCAACGGGGTACCCCTTGCACATGGTACAGGAGCTTTCCCATAACCAAAATGACAAGGCAAGCAGACAATGAGCATCTTAGCAATATTTTTATTTACCATATGCATAGCTTTTTATTGAGGATGTTTCATAGATAGCTCATTATGGTGATGCTGCAAGTTTCCACCATGATTAGGCATGGCTTAGGCTAGCGGCTCAGACGTTTCTCTAACACAGGATACAAACTCCATGGACTTACAAGTCCCCTCTTTATTTCACACCGGTGACATCCATAGACAAAAGAACATGATATCAACTGAGTACAACAAGGTACACGTGCAATGTTGAAAACATTCCCCGTGATAGCACGGTTCTGCTAATTCCAACTTATATGTGCAAGCATATACAACAAAGTTGTCACAATGGTTCAAGTTTATTAGGGGCAAAGAATAAAGTGTGCCATCAAGTTCGTGAGGGCTTTAATCACTAAGTTTTCACATAACAAAATAGTTTTTAATTGGAAGATAGTTGAAAACAAGAATATACTTGGAATGGTGTAACACACCATGCATAGGAATTTATAGTGGACACTTTGGAATAACTTGGTTTCTTGGGAGTTGGAGGCATGAGTAGAACTTACTCATACAAGTGGAGGCTAGCAAAAGACTGGGAGCAACCAACTAAGAGAGCAATAATGGCCAAAATCATGCAGTGCAACAAAGCATACTAATAAAAACAAAGAGTGGTACTACAAGTCAAGGACTAAATGATCATAGAGGCTAATGGTGACTTGTCATAGTCATAACATGGTGTGAGCATGTGCCAAGTCAACCCAAGCAAAGCATCAAAGGAGAATACCACAATACTATGCTTTTGCATGCTAAAACAACGCATAATTTATTCAAGGCACACTAAGCAATCCCAATTGTTTGGAGCAAGACATGCTACAACAATAATAACTAAGCATAAGGTCAAAACAACACCTAGCATGTCATGCTAAAGTCTAAGTCATAGTCAATGCAAGCTCCTCTTGCACTTCAAGCAAGAACTTACCACTCCTTTCCAAACACAAGCAAACTTATTTGTAAAACAACACAGCGAGAGCGGGGGTCCAAAGTACTTTATTCAAGCAAACTAAACAAACTAAGCAAAGGAATTGAAATAATACGCTCCAAGAACAACACAACTGTGCATGAAACAATAAAAACGAAGTGTCTAGACAGAACTGAACTTTTTATTGATGAAGAAGGGGATGCCTTGGGCATCCCCAAGCTTTGACGCTTGTACCTATTGGATATTTCTTGGGGTGACACCATGGTGGAATCACCAAGCTTGAGATTTTGTCCATTCTTCATCTCATTGCATCATTCTCCATCTACACCTAAAATTTTTCCTTCATACAAAACTTCACACAATCTTTGTTAGCAACATTAGTGTATTTAAAAGATATTAGACCACTGGCAAAGCTTTGGAATAGAAAGTCTTTTCACTAAAAACATAAGCTACTGTATTAAATCCTTCAAAAAGCTCAATTTACCTGAAGAGAACTCAAAAAGGAATTAATAAGAAAGAAATGCAAATAATGGCAGAAATCTGTCAAAACAGACCAGCAGGTAGAAACTGATTTTTCCAAACGTCATCTGTTGCTCAAATCAAAAAGTATTGAGCTAACGAAAGTTATCTAACATACTAGGTGATTTATTCGTAAATTTTGAGATCAATCCGAGTTACATAGCCTCCTCACGATTGTTTTTGGTGGAGGACAGAAATCTGTTTCGGGACAGCAACCCCCCAAATCTTACTTCCCTTTCATTAGAGGTCATTCTTGGCACAAAAAAAGCAAACAAAAAGGATATGGAGAAGTCATTACTGAAGTAATAACTTCTAAGACTCAAGGAAACTCTTGGGTTATCTCTCAACAAGTACTTTTCTTTAATGCCTTTAAGTTAGGCACAAGAAGCAAGAAGAATCAAGTATTTTCAAATGAAGAAGCATTAACATCAAATCTTGCTTTCAAAGGAGGAGCAAAAAGCAACTTATGTCTCCTCATAGGGAAGTGTTCAATACATTCTTAAATGCAAAATTATATTTAATGGTGCCTTCTTTCATATCAATGATGGCACCAATTGTTCTAAGAAAAGGTCTTCTCAAAGTAATAGGACAAGAAGCATTGTATTCAACATCCAAAACATAGAAATCCACAGGGACATAAGCATTATTAACCATAATGAGAACATAATTAATACTCCCCATGAGTTTCTTCTTAGCATTATCATTGAGTGGGACATCTAAATAACAATCTTCCAAAGGTGGTAAATCAAGCATTTCATAAATCTTCGTAGGCATAATAGAGACACTAGAACCAAGATCACATGAAGCTTTGAGATCAAAGTCATTCACTTGCATATTAATAATGGGTTCTCAACTATCTTCTACTTTCCTAGGAATAAAAGCTTTGTGTTTTAGCTTCTCTTCCTTAATTTTGAAAAGAGTATTTGTGATGTGTTTGGTAAAGGCAACATGCATATCACTAGCATCAGGACTTCTAGCAAGCTTTTGCAAAAACATAATCACTTCAGAAATATTGCAACCATCAATATCAAAGTCAAACTTGGCATCACTAGTAGTAGGCTCAATAGGCTTAGGCATAGTAGGAGTAGGAATAGGGACTACTTATGGTTTAGTGGTGATAGTAAACACACTATTGTTTCTATCAATTTCAGCCTCCCTTTCCCACTTAGCATGAAGTTGAGATAACAACCTAACATTTTCATCAATAGTAACTTGGATGGCATGAGCAGTAGCAAAGTTGTTTTCCATAGTTTCAGGTTTAGCAGACATTTTATTAATCAAGGAAGAATGAGCTTCATACAAAGAGGACATATTTTTCTCAACAGTCAAAAGCTTTTCATCTATAGTATTGTTGAAAGTGGTTTGTTTACTAATAAAGTCCTTGAGCATGACTTCAAGTTCAGAGGGGGAACTTCTAGCATTATTGTAAGAGCTTCCAAAGGAATTACCATTATTAGGAGGATAAGGCCTATAATTGTTGTTGCTACCAAAATTATTCCTATAGGCATTGTTGTTGAAATTGTTGTTTCTAATGAAGTTCACATCAACTTGCTCTTCTTGAGCAACCAAAGAGGCTAAGGGAACACTATTAGGATCTAGAGGAGCTTTTCCATTAACAAGCATAGCCATAATAACATCAATCTTTTCACTCAAAGAGGAAGATTCCTCAACGGAATTTACCTTCTTACCATGTGGAGCTCTCTCAACATGCCATTCAGAGTATTTAACCATCATATTATCAAGGAGCCTTGTTGCAGCACCCAAGGTGAGGCCCATAAAAGTACCTCCAGCAGCTGAATCCAACAGATTTCTTGAGGAGAAGTTCAAACCTGCATAAAAAGTCTGGATAATCATCCAAGCAGTGAGTCCACGAGTAGGGCAGTTCTTAACCAAAGATTTCACTCTTTCCCAAGCTGGAGCAACATGTTCATTATCAAGTTGTTTAAATTTCATAATGTCACTTATCATAGATATAATCTTAGCAGGAGGATAGTACTTTCCAATAAAAGCATCTTTGCACTTAGTCCAAGAATCAATACTATTTTTAGGCAAAGAAAGCAACCATTCTTTAGCTTTTCCCCTCAAGGAGAAAGGAAAAAGCTTGAGCTTAATAATATCTCCATCTAGATCCTTATACTTCTGCATATCACAAAGTTCAACAAAGCTATTAAGATGGGCAGAAGGATTATCAGAACCAGCACCAGAAAATTGCTCTCTCATCACAAGATTCAACAAAGCAGGCTTAATTTCATAAAAGGTAGCATAAGGAGCAGGTGGAGCAATATGAGTGCTAAGGAAATCATTGTTGTTGGTGCTAGTGAAGTCACACAACTTGGTGTTCTCGGTGGAGTTCATTTTTGCAAAGGTGGGCAAGCCAAAAATGGCAGCAGCAGCAGCTAGAGCAGGAACTATTTTTTTGGGTATTTTGGAAAGATAAAAAAAAAACAAGCAAAAGAAACAAGGCAAACTAAAAACAAAGTAAAGAGAATGGAAGTGAAGGACTCCCCTTGTGAATACGTCCTTGGACTCCCCTACAATGGCGCCAGAAAAGCTTGACGGCTGGTGCTTGATGGGGAGGAAAAGGTTGAAGCTATTCTATATATGTCCCCGACAACGGCGCCAGAAAAGCTTAACGACTGTCTACGCACAGCCTGTTGGAAACCCCAAGAGCAAGGTGTGAAGAAGGAAGCAGCAAGTTTTCCCTTAGTTGAGACCGAGGTTATCGAACCAGAAGGAGGAAGGAAATGTCACGCAGGTGTTGCAAGCAACGCGAAGACCTGGACAACACAAACTCAAGACTTTGCCCCAACGAACAGTGAGGTTGTCAAGCTCACCGGTTTGCTGTAACAAAGGATTAAACGTATTGTGTGGAAGGTAATTGTTTGCAGCAAGTAAACAAGTAACAATGGAAGATGTATCAATGGCAAAGATTGGACCGGGGTCCATAGTTCACTAGAGGTGCTCTCCTTAGATAAACAACATGGCATGAAGGGTAAACAAATTACAACAGGGCAATTGACAGGAACTGAGCAAGGCATAACAATGCAATCACTAGTCAGAAAGTGTAGGGGTTCGTAGCATGGAAAACAAAAATTTTCTATCGCATACAAACAAACAAGCCAAGATCTATCTACTAGATTGTAGAAACGAGTCGATGGAATAACTTACCCTCGAAGATTCCAAAGCGGTTAACGAGAGCAGATTCTCGTGGGTGATGTAGTCGTACTCTTTCCGATCTCAAGATCGCGTAGACGATCCTTCCGGCGCTGCGTTCCGGCAGCGCTCCCGCAGTCGGTCACACGTTCGGTACTCGACGAAGACCTTCCTCTCCCTTGTTCCAGCAGGCAGCGGAGGTTGTAGCACTCTCCTCGCGATTCCGGCAGCACAACGGCGTGGTACCGGAAGTAGAGGGGAGATCTCGCAGGGCTTCGCCTTAAGCCGGAGCGAGTATGGTGGAGTATGAGAGAGCTATTAGTGGTCTAGGGTTTAGAGACACCAATTAGAAGGCTCTAAACCGAAGGCTAGGGCAATTAGAAGCTCTAAACCAAAACGGCTCTAAACCGGAGATTAGAGGATAGGAACTTGTGTGTCTAGAGGAGGAGGCCCTGGCCCTCCTCTTATAGGTGGGAGGGCGGCCAAGGCGAGGGAGTCCCTCCCCAAGTCGGCCTTGGGTGGCGCACCGGCTTGGAGAGGAGACTCCTCCCCCAAGTCGGTTTCAACCACCTCTTGCTTGTTTCCCACAGTTTCCTGTTTTAGCCGTTTGACTTTCAAACTGGCCATTTGACTTTTCTGTTTTAGGATTCAATTTAATCCTTTATTTGGAACAGCAAGAACACTTAGTACATGATGCAATCATTCCAATATGTAATGACACATTCATGTACCCCTCCCCCCCGGAGTGCCGGACATTCCGGAACCTTCTAGAACATTCCCGATGAAAACACCGGAATCATTCCCGAACTCTGAAACGGGACTTTCCTTATATGAATCTTATTCTCCGGACCATTCCGGATCACCTCGTGATATCCCAGATCCCATCCGAGACTCCGAACAACATTCGGTCTCTTTCTCATAATACCATAACTACTCAAACAACGTCGAATCCTTAAGTGTGTCTCCCTACGGTTCGTGAATTATGCGGACATGATCGAGACACTTATCTGAACAATAACCAATAGAGGAATCTGGAAATTCATATGGCTCCCACATATTCTACGATTACTTTGCGATCGAATGAACCACTTACATACGATACCAATTTCCCTTTGTCTCACGATAGTTTACTTATCCGAGGTCATGATCGTCGGTATCTCTGCATACCTAGTTCAACCTCGTTACCGATAAGTACTCTTTTCTTGTTCCCGTGATATGTGATCCCTTGTGAGCCAGTCACATGCTTGCAAGCTAATTGGATGACATTCCACCGAGAGGGCCCAGAGTATATCTATCCGTCATATGGATGGACAAATCCCACTCTTGATCCATGTGTTTCAACCAATACTTTCTGAACACTCAATGCCACCTTTATAGCCACCCTGTTACGGTGTGGTGTTTGATGACATCAAAGCATCCATCCGGAAAAGGTGATATGCATGATCTCATGGTCGAAGGAATTAGGTTACTATGTATCAGAAAGCATATAGCAATTGAACTATTGAAATGACTTGATCTTTATGCTACGATATCTATAGGAGTATGTCCATCACATCATTCTCCTAATGATATGATCCTGTTGTTAATAACATCTCTATGTTCATGATTAGGAAACCATGATCATATATTAACCAACAAGCTAGTTTAACAAGAGGCTTTACTAGGGACTCTTATTTTAGTTTACAAATCACACAAGTATTAATGTTTCCGGTTAATACAATTATAGCATGGTATGTAAACATTTATCATAAGTGTGAAGATATGATAATAACCACTTTATTATTGCCTCTTGGGCATATCTCCAACAGTCTCCCACTTGCACTAGAGTCAATAATCTAGTTTCAAACCTTTGTGTATTCAACACCTATGGCTTTCCGATGTTGTATGTACACAATTGCTAGTGGTCAACTGATCTCCGGATCTGACACTTCCAGGTCCGTGTGTAATTGCATGTCTTTGCGTCTCTACGCATCACTCATTCTCTAATGAGATGGCTTTGTATAAATTTGGTCTTTCGGTGTGACCTTTAGCTCTTTGGGGTTAAAACATGTTGATAATATTGTCGCACAATATATCTTCATAGTATTATCCCACTGTGAACTACACCTAGTTTGATAACAAACTACTTGACACAAATGCCCTCTTTTGCTGCTAAAATAGCAGTCATATACTTAGCCTTTTGTTGTAGTATCTGTCACAATGTCTTAACTTTGGAACTCATCCAAATCCATTATGGAACTCACTTTCCATTATATTGTGCCACCCTTAGTTTAGATTGAGATAAACTTAATTTGTACTTTGTGACAAAGCTAGTATCAATGTAGTACTTTTACAATGAACTAACCATCTATTTGTCACTTCTACAAATATTATACTCTTAGTTCTTCCAAAAGATCATAAGAATATCCTTACTATTGTCCAATGATCATCTTACGTATCATTCTGGTATATGCTCACAACATTTAGAGCATAGGACATATCTGGATTTGTACATATCACAGTATGATTGATATAAATACTCTCTGTGATTTTATACATCAAGTATCAATCTATACTTGATTATTTGTTTCACTTTACCAAATGTCAATACACTTGAATATATCATCAACATTGAACTCATTCAATCCTTTCTGTGCGACAAGAACCTCTCTTGTAGTTTCTATATTGAACTCATTCAATATCTTGTCTATGTACTTCTGGCACAACCATATTAGCGTCTATTGATGCCAAATATTTGGGTTTTGCCTAAGTCTTTCATCGGGATGAAATTCTTAATATGTGTTAATAAAAGATACATTATTTCCAATCAACAATATGTCTTCCACATAATGTATTAGAAACATGTCTTAGCGCTCCCACTTAATTTCTTGCAAATGCAAGCATCTTCATTGTCTCCAATGAACTTTTAAACTCCTTTAACAGTTTCATCATAGTGAAGATTCCAACTCCGCGATGCTCACTTTAACCATTGAAGTTTGCATATGCTTTTAGCATCCTTTGAATTAACAAAACCCTATGGACCGTGTTATGCACATGTCCTAGGTAACGTTTCTATTAGAAGAACTTGTTTTGTTTATTCAACTACCATATAACAAATTATATGTAGTGGTTGCTACATTAATCCGTCTAGACTAAATATCACTATGAAAGATCAAATCTTGTCATAGTCAACCTTTGAACATTGTTGTGAACTCTTTCCCAATATGTCGATTATAGATGTGAAACATCCATGTCTATTTCTTTATAGATCCAGACACAACTGTAAGATCTTACACCTTTCTCGAGGGTCCTTCAAGTTCAAAACTTGATTTCTCGTGTATGGAACTATCACGGATTTTATGGCTTCAAGCCATTTGACGGAGTCAGGGCTCATCATCGCTTCTTTGCACGTAGTCGGATCATTATTGTCAAATAATGATTTAACTCTCAAATCTTGGTATTTGATTGTTCATCCGACCTACTTGTTTCAATAGGAACTTAGATCTCCGTGACCACAACCTTTGAGGTACGTGAGCCATGAGCATTGTTGCTGCCTCCGGAACCCTTTTCGGCGCTGCGCAACTCTGCACATATAGCTAAGGTTCTTTTAACCTTATCAAAGTTCTATTGTCCTCCCACTTAACTTTTCACGAAAAATTCCTTCTCAAAGAAACTTGACGTTCTAAGCAACAAACACTTTTGTCTCCGATGTTTATGGAGGAATACTTAATAGTTATACAAAGACAGGTTCATCCGACTTTGGTTGCACACATCTTTCTTATGCATAGCATACCAATGTTTTAAGAAAGGACTACTTGGGTTTTATCCCAAACCATAACCTTATATGGTGTCATTTCAACGGATTATGATGAAGCTCTTTTCAGTGGAAAAACGGTAATCTCTAAAGCTTTTAATCTTTAAAATATAATGGCAGTTTTATAAATTATACCTTTGATCTAACCATGTCAAACAAGGTTTAATTACATATCTCGAAAGTTCCATACCCTTATGGTGTTTCGGGAAATGCAAATCCACGGAACGATTCCTTAAATCTTAGGTATTATGCTAAACTCTGTAACTCAAATATCTTCCTTTATGATCTTTATCATAAACTATTTATATTCTTGTTACTATGATTTTGCACTTCATCTTGAAAGTCTTTGAACTTTTCAAATGTTTCATACTTCATCCTTATTAAGTAAATACTCATATATTCACTCAAATTTTCGGAGAAAGCATATGAAGTTGAAATTCATCGCTCTTGACTACACATAATGGACTTTGTACAACAATATGTACAAGTTCAAATAAGCTAGTCTTTCGTTCCCTTTTGGCCTATGAACGAAGTTTCAATTATCTCTAGGAAAGTTTCACAAGCGTCATTTGATCAAAAATCAAAAGACTCCAAAATTCCATCCACATGGAGTTTCTTCATGTTTTCTTTCCAATATAATTTAAACGGCGATGTCACTTCCTAAGTGATCTTTCAATCAATTTGTCTTTCGACATTTTTAGCACTAGTTTTATGGATGTGATTTCTCCAACGAGATTTGTGAATCATCCATCTTTTATGGATTACGGCAATTATTTGAACAACCCTTTTGTTCTCATAATACCTGATAAAACAAATCTTGAAGACAAGCTTTGATGTTTAACGAGCAACACAATAACCCTTTATTTGTTCTCGATGAATATCATCACATATTCTTTTGCTAGTTACTTAGGCCATTGTAGTTCATGAATTGTGTTGTTTCGTATGACGATTCACACCAACAAATTCAGTATCAAATACTTAAGAACCACATTATTTAATAAGCAAAGAATATAGCCATAACATGTATATCATCTATATACTTAAACTGAACAATTCTAGTCTTTTCTTTTCTGCCATATATTTATGAGATTCTCTTTCAGTATTTCCTTTTCTTGTTTGAAAGAATCTATCAAGATCAACAGTGGAGTCATACATATGACACATAGTCCAAGCGTGTATAATTAAATACCAATATCTTTGGACTTGCACTTTGAAGTAGATCACCATCATCAAATGTTTGGTGTTCTTTCAAATTCCTTTCTTTAGTAATCTCTTGGTGTAGTAAATATTTTACCTACATCAAATATTCACCCTTATCATGGAATTATCCATGATCAAGCTACTTTTAGCTTATAAATATGAATCGTGAGTATAATGTTGCTATCCAAAACCTTTTGGTGGATTAGGACAACAAGTGTCTCCAACCTTTTGCAAATTCTCATCAAATATGAGAACATGAACTTTGCCATATTATACTCTATCATGTTGTAACCAAAACTTCGTTTCAGATATCACAATATCTTCCACACATCATGGTTTCTGAAACAACTCTTTCAGATCCTAGATAACCTTGATATTAAGAGAATCCTTTGAATATCAAGAATCATGGAACCAAACATGATACTTATATACTAACACTTGGAATTGTTACTCTTGATTTAATACTAATTATTAAACTTCATGGAGTAACCGGAACTTACTGAAAGTTTGCAATAGGACTTTTAAACTTTAGATTAACACTTCAAAACAATACGATACCAGTTCGTAAAGTAACTAACCAGAATTCTATAGTTCTATCATCTCAATTATAACTAAGCGCAAGGTGGTAAACGGATGCCAATGACTACAACAACTATGCAAATTCACTTTGATTTAATTTATGATAAATTGAGTTCTAATTAATAATTAAATTAATCTAGGTGAACTCCCACTCAAAACAATATCCCTCACATTGTTTTAGTGATCACACGAACCAAATCCACCACATCAAAACCGATCATCACGAGAGTTGATATAGCTTCAATGGCGAACAATCAACATGTTCATCATATCTACTATATGACTCATGCTCTACCTTTCGGTAATCCGTGTTCCTGAGGCCATGTCTGTACATGCTAGGCTCGTCAAGATCAAACCTTAGCTTCTGCATGAGCAAATCTGGCTTGCCCACGTTGTATACACTTGCGGAATCTAACACACCCGATCATCACGTGGTGCTTCGAAACAACAAGCTTTAGCAACGGTGCTAACTAAGGGTGAACACTTTATGACTTGAAATTCATGTGCATGAGGGATCATCTTATAATGCTACCGTCGTCTACTAAGCAATACAAGATGCATAAAGGATTAACATCACATGCAATTCATAATATGTGATATGATATGGCCTTTCTTCTTTGTGCTTCCGATCTCCATCTTCTAGCACGAACATGATCTCCATCATCACCGGCATTGCATCAAGGTCAATGACGCCTCTCCATGGTTTTTGTCCACCGGCTTCAACTATTACAACTACTTTGAATAGACACGCGAGTCTTAACAGAAATTAAAGACAACCATATGGCTCCTACCGGTTGCCGACTTACAATAAGGAACATTGCATACATCAAATATAATCACAATCATGTCCATATCACATCACTGCACACCCCTGCAAAACAAAGTTAGACGCCTCTACTTTCTTTGCATATTTTACGTGGTTTGGGGCTTTCAATAAGTGTCGTTCTAACTTACGAACAAGAACCACAACATTGATACTAGTATTGTTAATCACCCGTTGTAAATTGGATCTTAACTATGCTAGGAGAAACAGGCACCCGCAAAGCCACTTATGCAATACAAGTTGCATGTCAAGCGTGGAGCAAGTCTCATGAACGATCTCATGTAAGGTTAGCCCGGGCCGCTTCATCCCAACATACCGCAAGATGCAAAGTACACAAGAAGCAATCGACAATAAAAGCATCAACGCCCACAATGACCATTGTGTTCTACTCGTGCAACAGATCTACATATAGACACGGCTCTGATACCACTGTAGGGGTTCGTAGCATGGAAAACAAAAATTTTCTATCGCATACAAACAAACAAGCCAAGATCTATCTACTAGATTGTAGCAACGAGTCGATGGAATACCTTACCCTCGAAGATTCCAAAGCGGTTAACGAGAGCAGATTCTCGTGGGTGATGTAGTCGTACTCTTTCCGATCTCAAGATCGCGTAGACGATCCTTCCGGCGCTGCGTTCCGGCAGCTCTCCCGCAGTCGGTCACACGTTCGGTACTCGACAAAGACCTTCCTCTCCGTTGTTCCAGCAGGCAGCGGAGGTTGTAGCACTCTCCTCGCGATTCCGGCAGCACAACGGCGTGGTACCGGAAGTAGAGGGGAGATCTCGCAGGGCTTCGCCTTAAGCCGGAGCGAGTATGGTGGAGTATGAGAGAGCTATTAGTGGTCTAGGGTTTAGACACACCAATTAGAAGGCTCTAAACCGAAGGCTAGGGCAATTAGAAGATCTAAACCAAAACGGCTCTAAACCGGAGATTAGAGGATAGGAACTTGTGTGTCTAGAGGAGGAGGCCCTGCCCCTCCTCTTATAGGTGGGAGGGCGGCCAAGGGGAGGGAGTCCCTCCCCAAGTCGGCCTTGGGTGGCGCGCCGGCTTGGAGAGGAGACTCCTCCCCCAAGTCGGTTTCAACCACCTCTTGCTTGTTTCCCACAGTTTCCTGTTTTAGCCGTTTGACTTTCAAACTGGCCATTTGACTTTTCTATTTTAGGATTCAATTTAATCCTTTATTTGGAACAGCAAGAACACTTAGTACATGATGCAATCATTCCAATATGTAATGACACATTCATGTACCCCTCCCCCCGGAGTGCCGGACATTCCGGAACCTTCTAGAACATTCCCGATGAAAACACCGGAATCATTCCCGAACTCTGAAACGGGACTTTCCTTATATGAATCTTATTCTCCGGACCATTCCGGATCACCTCGTGATATCCCGGATCCCATCCGAGACTCCGAACAACATTCGGTCTCTTTCTCATAATACCATAACTACTCAAACAACGTCGAATCCTTAAGTGTGTCTCCCTACGGTTCGTGAATTATGCGTACATGATCGAGACACTTCTCCGAACAATAACCAATAGAGGAATCTGGAAATTCATATGGCTCCCACATATTTCTACGATTACTTTGCGATCGAATGAACCACTTACATACGATACCAATTTCCCTTTGTCTCACGATAGTTTACTTATCCGAGGTCATGATCGTCGGTATCTCTGCATACCTAGTTCAACCTCGTTACCGATAAGTACTCTTTTCTCGTTCCCGTGATATGTGATCCCTTGTGAGCCAGTCACATGCTTGCAAGCTAATTGGATGACATTCCACCGAGAGGGCCCAGAGTATATCTATCCGTCATATGGATGGACAAATCCCACTCTTGATCCATGTGTTTCAACCAATACTTTCTGAACACTCAATGCCACCTTTATAGCCACCCTGTTACGGTGTGGTGTTTGATGACATCAAAGCATCCATCCGGAAAAGGTGATATGCATGATCTCATGGTCGAAGGAATTAGGTTACTATGTATCAGAAAGCATATAGCAATTGAACTATTGAAATGACTTGATCTTTATGCTACGCTTATCTATAGGAGTATGTCCATCACATCATTCTCCTAATGATATGATCCTGTTGTTAATAACATCTCTATGTTCATGATCAGGAAACCATGATCATATATTAACCAACAAGCTAGTTTAACAAGAGGCTTTACTAGGGACTCTTATTTTAGTTTACAAATCACACAAGTATTAATGTTTCCGGTTAATACAATTATAGCATGGTATGTAAACATTTATCATAAGTGTGAAGATATGATAATAACCACTTTATTATTGCCTCTTGGGCATATCTCCAATAGAAAGATCCTATGAGGTTGATTGGGCAATACAACAAGATACATAGACCGCCATCCAACTGCATCTATGACTAGAAGTCCACCTTCAGGTTATCATCCGAACCCGCTCCAGTATTAAGTTGCAAGCAACAGACAACTGCTTTAAGCAAAGTGTGTAAGGTAAATAGTCCACATGTTCCATGAAAAAGAGACCGTTGTTTTCTCCCTAGTAGCGACAACACATCTACAACCGAAGAGATTATTGTCACTTCCCTTGGAAACTAGAGGCATGAACCCACTATCGAGCATAAATACCCCCTCTTGGAGTCACTAGCAACTACTTGGCCAAGATAGCATCATAAAGAATCATAAAGACAAAACCATTAATCAAACCAACATAATAATCTCAATATCCATCGGATCCCCGCAAACACAACATGCATGATTACAAATAGATTAGATCTTGATCATGAATGGATCTCACAAGATCTATACATGAAAGCACAAAGGAGGAGATACAAATATCTAGCTACTACATGGACCCATAGTCTAAGGTGGAACTACTCACGCATCATACCGGAGAGAAGGCCTCCGGGATGATCTCCCCTCCTATAGGGTGCCGGGAAGAACTTCAGATCCCCCCAATCTAGGGACGATGGTGGCGGTGGCTACAGACGGTTTCGTGGATATTTGATCGGGTACCCAGCGTTTCTGCATCGGGGGCTTCTTATAGGCGAAGGGGGAGACCGAGGAGGCGGCCAGGGCCACCAAACCCTAGCCAGGCGTGGGGCTGGGCCCACCCGCGCCTGGGGTGTGTCTGGCCCCTCCGGCTCTCCTCTGGACTTCTTGTTCCCCACGGAAAGTAATTGACTTTGTCTTTTGTCCCGTCTAATTCCGAGAATATTTCTTTACTAACTTTTCTAAAACCAAAAACAGCAGAAAACAGGCATCTGAAACTGTTGTAACTTGTTAATAGGTTAGTACCAGAAAACATGTAAAAAGCACCTCAAAGTGTGGACAAGTAAAGCAAAGTAGATACTAATCAAGCATGGAGCATCAAAAATTATAGATACGTTTCCAACGTATCAGTTATCTCCCAACAAGTACTTTTCTTTAACGCCTAGGCACAAGAAGCAAGAAGAGTCAAGTATTTTCAAATGAAGACGCATTAACATCAAACCTTGCTTTGAAAGGAGGAGGAAAAGGCAACCTCTCTCTTCTTGTAGGGAACTGTTCAATACCTTTCTTGAATGGAAAATGATATTTAATGGTGCCTTCTTTCATATAAATGATGGCACCAACTGTTCTAAGAAAATGTCTTCCCAAAGTAATAGGACAAGAAGCATTGTATTCAACATCCAAAACATAGAAATAAACAGGGACATAATGTAAGGTTCCCAACCTTTAATAAGGTAGAGATCCTTGTGTTTACAATGCTAGTCCCTGGATCAATAGCTAGCATCCACAGTTAAGATGTAATATCAAGAAACAAAGGTCATAATACAACTTTATAACCAGGAATAAAATAATTTATTACATCTTACATAGCTCATTTGGCTATCTCATTACAATGCAGCAGAATATAACAATAGCATGGGGTCCATCATATTCAAAGTGCCACAGGCAGACATGTTGGTTGTAGACTTGTAATCCTAATCAATAAACTTCCCTAACATCAAACAAACCTGCAACATAATAAGTTATAGCCACAAGGGTCAATACATTTGAATTGTATTGGCAAGTGATACTATGGTAGTATAGTGGAGTCTATCATCTATATGCATTTGGCTAAGTGGAGCTTAGGTTTGCTTTGCTCAAAATAGATTTTCCTTATTATTTGAAAAACACTAAGTTTTTGCTTGACAAAATCACCCAAGGCATCTCCCAATAGAAATTGGTGATCCTTCAACCCTTGTTCAACCACAAGATTTTAACTTAGAAATTGGGATGAGGAGATTCTTGATAGCTTCCATGTCTTGATGCTCAAATTGTCCTTTGCTAGGGACATGGCTAAGTACTTAGATTCTTCCATCTGCACAGGTGGTGCACTTTCCCCACAAGACTTGGTTTCACCAAGACAAGATCTTTTAGAAGCCTTCCCTTAGACTAGAACGGACGCGTTCCAACCTATCATTCCCCTACCACCAACTGTCCATTTGGCTAAGTTATTGCAACCTATATGATCCAGGCAGAGCCCATAATGCCAAGTGGCCGCACTTGAAGCTTCTCAACATTTGACATCTCAAATCTCTTTGTTCCTGGGTGGCCATCCACAAGTGAGATACACAAGGTAAACCATAGAAATGGGCCTTGTGAACCACTCAACATAAACCATTCCTTCCATTCCACCCAGGTGATTCATTCACTTAGTTGTTTTATTAAACAAAACACAAGTCCTTGACTTAGAAATATTCCATAGTATGAATATAATCCACCCTTGTTTTCTACTAGCTAAGCTAAGCATGATAGTAGTAGGAATCTTAACTTAGGAAATTTCTACTAAGGTTTCATCTACTAGGATTTCCCATGGCATAGTTCACACTTAGCAAAATTCCATGCAAGTCCTACTTAGAAATATAACTAATGCATAGTGAAAATAGTGGGACAAAGTATGAAGCATCACTTGCCTTTTGGTAGAGAATATAAGTTCACTCCTTGATCTTTGCAATATTCACACTCTTCAAATCACTACAATTCAATCAAGCAAGCAATATTTCAAACTACCATTCAAGCAAATATCACATAAAATAATAGTAACAAAACAATGCATGCAAGCATGCCAAACTTTGTTTCATTTACAAAAGTGTTTTACAATAGGTTATAAATATTCTAAAACACTTATTGGTCATTTTATAAAGTGGCAAAACTATTTGCAAAAGATTTTACCTATAAACCATTTTTAAACTAAATCATTATTTTATGTGGTTGAAAATGCTTTTAGCAAAGTAATAATCTTTATAGAGTTCACCAAATACATTTTCAAATCATAAACCTTGGTGCTTGGGGTTAGTGAGTTTAAATCAAAACATTTCCCAAAGGTTTTCCTCCAAAATCATTTTAACAATTAAACCATATTTTTATTTGACTAGAAATGCTTTAATTCAAGGTTTTATTCTTTTGCTTCACCAAATATGTTTTTGAAACCACCAATTTATTTCTATGGTCAATAGGTTCAAAACAAACCATTTGCCCTGGGTTTTGTCTCAAAAATCATTTAAGAAATTTTTTTATATTCTAAACATGCATACACAAGTTTCTGCAAAAACAATCAATTTAACAGAAGCATTTTACTAAACAAAGTGCATGGTCAGAAAGTACTTGTCTTGCTGAATCCATTGATATAAAATTTGCAAAATTTGGACGTGTGGTTTGAAAGTTATGAAAATTTCAAATTGGAACATCAAATAGACAAGTTTCTGTTTTTAAACCAAACTCCAGGCTACATGTCACATTCTGATTCGTCTATACCTCTTCGTGCGGATCGGCTAACACAGACCGTACGATTTCACTTGATCGCAAGGCACAGATCGCATACCCTTTCGCTTTAAGTGAATCTATCTATGTCACAGGATCAAGATCTAACGGTCGCTACGCGTTTGACCAATAAGCAGCGGCGCTGGCGGCGGCGTGTGGCGGCACGCGGTCAGACGACGGCGGAGCTGGCGAAAACGGAAGCAAGGGAGGAAGGGGAATGGCTCACCAGGTTCGTGTGGTGTCGCTGATGCTCGTCGTGCTCGCGAGAAGGCTAGGGGCGCACGGTGGTGGCATGGATTCCTCGTCAGAGTTGAGCTGCACCTCGGGCTCGTCTGTTCGTTGACGGGGGCGACGATATACGGCATGCTGAGGCAAATAAAGGGCACCGTTAGGTTCGTATGGAAGTCGCGATCATGTGAGCATCCAAGAGAAGGAAAGGGGCGGTCTATTCTTACCAGGAGGACTCGCCGGAGTCGAGGTCGACGGCGGCGATGCTCAGCTGTCATCGTTGCCGACGCTGAGGGTCAAGCGCGAGCAAGCTGATGATGCAGAGAGAAGCGCCAGGGGGTGGGGATCATGTTCGTGTGGTTGAGGAGGCGAGGGGCGAAGGAGGCTGGCCGGAATTGCTGGTGGAGCTCGCAGGAGTCAGTGACAGTGTGGTTCCGAATTGAAACAACCCTGGGGCAGAGAGGGCCGGTCAAAAGAGGGGAAAGAGAGAGGGGAGGCAGGCGTTTAAGAGGGCAGTGTCACAGGCGAAAATCACGCGGCCATTAACGCTAATTTACGCGAGGAATTAACGACACAGAACGTCTATGAGGGAGAGGAGGAACGGGTCGCGGGGTAGACGACGAGGTGAGCTGGCGGTGGGGCTGCCAAGTCAGTGAGGTGCGGGTTTGTATGTGGGGTCGTTTTGTCAGCGGTCGAGGGGTGCGGGTTTGAGTGAGAAAAGAAACAGAGAGGGGTTTTCCGCGTGGGCTGGCGATGGGCCTGGGTCAGGTTAGTTGGGCTGGCTGGTTCTTTTTATTTTTTTCCTTCTTCTGTTTATTTTTCTTTTCTGTTTCTTTTATTCTGTTTTGAATTTTGATTAATTAATTCAAACAAACTTTGAATTTCAAACTTCAACCAATCTTGAGTATATTCAAATACTGATTAATAGTATATTCTGAAGTCATTTTTAGAATAAATATTTTATTTTTTTAATGTCTTTTAATTATTTAAAATAGGCTCTTGTATTAATTATATAAGATTTAATAATATTTTTCCATCTCCATTTGAATTCAAATCACCACCAAATTTTGGGTAAATCTTAATTCTGTTTATCAACATATTTCGAGTGTAGCATCGCGCGGTGGTTATCGTTATGTTCTTACCTTCACAGATGACTTGAGTAGATATGGGTATATCTATTTCATGAAACATAAGTCCGAAACTTTCGAGAAGTTTAAGGAATTTCAAAGTGAGGTGGAGAATCAACATAACAAGAAGATTAATTTTCTACGTTCTGATCGTGGAGGTGAATATCTAAGTTACGAGTTTGGCGAGCATTTGAAGAAATGCGGAATACTTTAACAATTGACACCGAAGGGAATGTAGGGTTTCGTAGCATGGAAAACAAAAATTTTCTATCGCATACAAACAAACAAGCCAAGATCTATCTACTAGATTGTAGCAACGAGTCGATGGAATAACTTACCCTCGAAGATTCCAAAGTGTTTAACGAGAGCGGATTCTCGTGGGTGATGTAGTCGTACTCTTCCCGATCTCAAGATCGCGGAGACGATCCTTCCGGCGCTGCGTTCCGGCAGCGCTCCCGCAGTCGGTCACACGTTCGGTACTCGACGAAGACCTTCCTCTCCCTTGTTCTAGCAGGTAGCGGAGGTTGTAGCACTCTCCTCGCGATTCCGGCAGCACAACGGCGTGGTACCGGAAGTAGAGGGGAGATCTCGCAGGGCTTCGCCTTAAGCCGGAGCGAGTATGGTGGAGTATGAGAGAGCTCCTCGGCAATCTAGGGTTTAGACACACCAAGGATGAGGGGCTAGAGCCGGCGGCTAGGGTTTCGGGGACCCCCAAGTCGGCGGCTAGGGCAAAACCCTAGGGGGTGGCGGCGGCTATGGAGGGCTGCAGCTTCTAGGGTTTGAGGTGAGGGACTTTTGTGTCTAGAGGAGGGAGCCCTGCCCCTCCTTATATAGGTGGAGGGGCCGGCGGCCAAGGGGAGGGAGGGGAGTCCCTCCCAACTCGGCTTGGAGGGGGCGCCGCCGGTTGGAGGAGGGATTCCCTCCCCAACTCGGTTTCCCACTTCCTCCTCTTTTCCTCTTTCCAATTTTAGCCGTTTGACTTTTCAAACTAGCTATTTGACTTTTCAAACTAGGATTTGAATTAATCCTTTATTTGGAACAGCGATGACACTTAGTACATGATGCAATCATTCCAACATGCAATGACACATTCATGTACCCCTTCCCCTCCGGAGTGCCGGACATTCCGGAACCTTCTAGAACATTCCCGATGAAAACACCGGAATCATTCCCGAACTCCGAAACGAGACTTTCCTTATATGAATCTTATTCTCCGGACCATTCCGGATCACCTCGTGATATCCCGGATCCCATTCGAGACTCCAAACAACATTCGGTCTCTTTCTCATACTACCATAACTACTCAAACAACGTCGAATCCTTAAGTGTGTCTCCCTACGGTTCGTGAATTATGCGGACATGATCGAGACACTTCTCCGAACAATAACCAATAGAGGAATCTGGAAATTCATATGGCTCCCACATATTTCTACGATTACTTTGCGATCGAATGAACCACTTACATACGATACCAATTTCCCTTTGTCTCACGATAGTTTACTTATCCGAGGTTATGATCGTCGGTATCTCTGCATACCTAGTTCAACCTCGTTACCGATAAGTACTCTTTTCTCGTTCCCGTGATATGTGATCCCTTGTGAGCCAGTCACATGCTTGCAAGCTAATTGGATGACATTTCACCGAGAGGGCCCAGAGTATATCTATCCGTCATATGGATGGACAAATCCCACTCTTGATCCATGTGTCTCAACCAATACTTTCCGAACACTCAATGCCACCTTTATAGCCACCCAGTTACGGTGTGGTGTTTGATTTCATCAAAGCATCCATCCGGTAAAGGTGATATGCATGATCTCATGGTCGAAGGAATTAGGTTACTATGTATCAGAAAGCATATAGCAATTGAACTATTAAAATGACTTGATCTTTATGCTACGCTTATCTATAGGAGTATGTCCACCATATCATTCTCCTAACGATATGATCTTGTTGTTGATAACATCTCAATGTTCATGATATGGAAACCACAATCATTTATCAACCAACAAGCTAGTGATGTAAAGAGGCTATACTAGGGACTTCAAATTAAGTTTACAAATCACACAAGTATCAATGTTTCCTTGTTAATACTATTATAGCATGAATGTAAACATTTATCATAAACACAAAGATATAATAATAACCACATTTATTATTGCCTCTAGGGCATATCTCCAACAGTCTCCCACTTGCACTAGAGTCATCTAATCTAGATTACATGGTAATATACCGAACACCCATGGCAGTTTGGTGCTGGTCATGTTTTGCCCTCGGGAGAGGTTTAGTCAACGGATCCGCCACATTCAGATCTGTGTGTACTTTGCAAATCTTTATATCCCCATCTTGAATATGTTCTCGAATAGCGTCAAAACGTAGCTTGATATGCTTCAGCTTCTTGTGTGACCTTGGTTCTTGCGCATTGGCTATGGCGCCCATGTTATCACAATAGATAGACATTGGGTCCAGCGCACTAGGAACCACACCCAGCTCTGTAATGAACTCTTTCATCCATATCGCTTCTTGTGAAGCCTCCGAAGCAGCCATGTATTCTGATTCAGTTGAAGATCTCGCCACAACGCTTTGCTTTGCACTCCTCCAGCTAACTGCTGCACCATTCAAAATAAATACGTATCCAGATTGTGATTTAGAATCATCCGGATCGGTGTTCCAACTAGCATCGGTGTAACCATTAACAACGAGCTGTTCATCACCTCCATAAGAAAGAGCCATATCCTTAGTTCTTCTCAAGTACTTAAGGATGTTTTTGACCGCTGTCCAATGATCCACTCCTGGATCACTTTGATATCTGCTAGTTAAACTAACAGCATATGCAATGTCGGGTCTAGTACATAGCATGGCATACATTAGAGATCCTATGGCTGAGGCATAAGGAGTCTTACTCATCCTTTCTCTATCTTCTGCCGATGTCGGACTTTGAGTTTTACTCAAGGTCGTATTGGGCAACATGGGCAAGAACCCTTTCTTGCTATCTTCCATTCCAAACCTCTTTAGAACTTTGTCCAAATATGTACTCTGTGACAATGATATTTGGCGTTTCGATCTATCTCTATAAATCTTTATGCCTAATATGTAAGCTGCTTCGCCAAGATCCTTCATTGAAAAACTATTATTCAAATATTCCTTGACACTATTAAGAAGGTCTACATCATTCCCAATCAACAATATGTCATCCACATATAGTATTAAGAATGCTACAGAGCTCCCACTCACTTTCTTGTAAATACAAGCTTCTCCATAAGTTTGTATAAAACCAAAACTTTTGATCACCTTATCAAAACGTTGATTCCAACTTCGGGATGCTTGCTTCAATCCATAGATGGACCGTTGAAGTTTGCATACCTTGTTATCATCTTTAGGATCGACAAAACCTTTGGGTTGCATCATATACAACTCTTCATCAATGTCTCCATTGAGGAATGTTGTTTTGACATCCATCTGCCATATCTCATAATCATAATATGCAGCGATTGCTAACATAATCCTCACAGACTTTAGCTTCGCTACTGGTGAGAAAGTCTCATCGTAGTCAACTCCTTGAATTTGTCGAAACCCTTTTGCGACAAGTCGAGCTTTATAGACAGTAACATTACCATCAACATCTGTTTTCTTCTTGAAAATCCATTTGTTCTCGACAGCCTTCCGGCCATCCGGTAAGTCCACCAAAGTCCATACTTGGTTTTCGTACATGGATCCAATCTCGGATTTCATGGCTTCTTGCCATTTATTGGAATCTGGGCTCATCATCGCTTCCTCATATGTCTCAGGGTCATCGGTGTTGTCCACCAACATGACACTCATAACGGGATCATACCAATCTGGAGTGGTACGAGTTCTCATTAACCTCCGAGGCTCTGTAGCAACTTCAACCGAAGTTTCATGATCACCATCATTAGCTTCCTCTCTTATTGGTGCAGGCACCACAGGAACTTCTTCCGGTGCTATGCTACTCGCAATTTCGAGAGAACGTTCGACAACCTCGTCGAGTTCTACTTTCCTTCCAGTCACTTCTTTCGAGAGAAATTCCTTCTCTAGAAAGGATCCATTCTTGGCAACGAAGATTTTGCCTTCGGATCTATGATAGAAGGTATACCCAATAGTTTCCTTCGGGTATCCTATGAAGACGCATTTTTCCGCTTTGGGTTCTAGCTTGTCCGGCTGTAACTTCTTTACATAGGCTTCGCATCCCCAAACTTTAAGGAACGACAATCTAGGTTTCTTCCGAAACCATAATTCATACGGTGTCGTTTCAACGGATTTAGACGGTTCCCTATTTAAAGTGAATGCGGCTGTTTCTAATGCATAACCCCAAAATGATAGCGGTAAATCTGTAAGTGACATCATAGAACGAACCATATCTAAGAGAGTTCGATTACGACGTTCGGACACACCATTACGCTGTGGTGTTCCCGGCGGTGTCAATTGTGAAAGTATTCCGCATTTCTTCAAATGCTCGCCAAACTCGTAACTTAGATATTCACCTCCACGATCAGAACGCAGAAATTTAATCTTCTTGTTACGTTGATTCTCTACCTCACTTTGAAACTCCTTAAACTTCTCGAAAGTTTCGGACTTATGTTTCATGAAATAGATATACCCATATCTACTCAAGTCATCCGTGAAGGTAAGAACATAACGATAACCACCGCGCGATGCTACACTCATTGGACCACATACATCGATATGTATGATTTCCAATAAGTCTGTAGCTCGCTCCATCATACCAGAAAATGGAGTCTTAGTCATTTTTCCCATCAGACATGCTTCGCATCTTTCAAGTGATTCGAAATCAAGTGATTCAAGAAGTCCATCGGAATGGAGTTTCTTCATACGTTTCACTCCAATGTGACCAAGACGACAGTGCCACATATAGGTCGAATTATCGCTTGATTTCAAACGTTTAGCCTCAATGTTGTTGATATGTGTATTTCCACTATCGAGATTCAATAAGAATAGACCATCTATCAAAGGTGCATGTGCATAAAACATATTACTCATATAAATCGAACAACCATTATTCTCGGACTTAAACAAGTAACCGTCTCGCAATAAACAAGATCCCGATAATAATGTTCATGCTCAACGCAGGCACCAAATAACAATTATTTAAGTATAAAACTAATCCCGATGGTAGATGAAGGGGTAGCGTGCCGACCGCGATTACATCAACCTTTGATCCGTTTCCCACGCGCATCGTCACCTCGTTCTTCGCTAGCTTCCGTTTATTCTGCAGCACCTGTTTCGAGTTACAAATATGAGCAACCGAACCAGTATCAAATACCCAGGCACTACTACGAGTACTAGTGAGATACACATCAATAACATGTATATCAGATATACCTTTCTTCTTGATGTTGCCGTTCTTCAGATCCGCCAAGTACTTTGGGCAATTCCGCTTCCAGTGACCTTCTCCCTTGCAGTAAAAGCACTCAGTTTCAGGCTTAGGTCCAGCCTTGGTCTTCTTCGCCGGCGTGGTAACTTTCTTACCACCCTTCTTGAAGTGTCCCTTCTGCTTAGACTTGCCTTTCTTGAATTTGGTGGTCTTATTGACCAACAACACTTGGTGCTCTTTCTTGATCTCCACTTCTGCAGACTTTAACATAGCAAACAGTTCTGGCAACTGCTTGTTCATGTTCTGCATGTTGTAGTTCATCACAAAGTTCTTGTAACTTGGTGGTAGTGATTGGAGGACACGGTAAATCCCCAAAGCATTAGGAATCACTATACCCAAGCTTTGAAGTTTGTTTGCGTGCCCAGACATCTTAAGCACATGCTCACTGACGGAGCTGCCCTCTTCCATCTTGCAGTTAAAGAACTTTTCAGAAGCCCCATAACTTTCAATTGCCGCATGAGTCTCAAAGATCAATTTGAGATCCTCGACAATATCATATGGGTCTGAATTCTCAAACCTTTTCTGAAGCTCTGATTCCAAACCATATAAGATAGCACACTAAACTATGGAGTACTGATTCTTCCGAGCGAGGTAAACATTCTTTACTTCATCGGAAGCATCAGCTGCAGGTGGGTCACCCAGCGGTGCATCCAGCTCATAGGTCAAATTACCAGCTGTGAGGATAATCCTCAAATTGCGGAACCAATCCGCGAAGTTGCTTCCATTGTTTTTCAACTTTTCTTTCTCTAGGAACGCATTAAAATTGATGGTAGGGGCTGCCATTGATCTACAACATATTTGCAATAGTTTAGACTAAGTTTATGACAAATTGAGTTCAAATTAATAATAAAGTTAATCTAGGTGAACTCCCACTCAAAACAACATCCCTCACATTGTTTTAGTGATCACACGAACCAAATCCACTACATCAACACCGATCATCACGAGAGTTGATATAGTTTCAATGGCGAACAATCGTCATGTTCATCATATCTACTATATGATTCATGCTTTACCTTTCGGTGATCCGTGTTCCGAGACCATGTTTGTACATGCTAGGCTCGTCAAGATCAAACCTTAGTTTCCGCATGAGCAAATCTGGCTTGCTCACGTTGTATACACTTGCAGAATCTAACACACCCGATCATCACGTGGTGCTTCGAAACAACAAGCTTTAGCAACGGTGCTAACTAAGGGTGAACACTTTATGACTTGAAATTCATGTGCATGAGGGATCATCTTATAATGCTACCGTCGTCTACTAAGCAATACAAGATGCATAAATGATTAACATCACATGCAATTCATAATATGTGATATGATATGGCCTTTCTTCTTTGTGCTTCCGATCTCCATCTTCAAGCACGAACATGATCTCCATCATCACCGGCATTGCATCAAGGTCAATGACGCTACTCCATGGTTGTCGTCCACCGGCTTCAACTATTACAACTACTTTGAATAGACACGCGGGTCTTAACATAAATTAAAGACAACCATATGGCTCCTGCCGGTTGCCAACTTACAATAAGGAACATTGCGTACATCAAATATAATCACAATCATGGCCATATCACATCACTGCACACCCCTGCAAAACAAAGTTAGACGCCTCTACTTTCTTTGCATATTTTACGTGGTTTTGGGGCTTTCAATAAGTGTCGTTCTAACTTACGAACATGAACCACAACATTGATACTAGTATTGTTAATCACCCGTTGTAAATTGGATCTTAACTATGCTAGAAGAAACAGGCACCCGCAAAGCCACTTATGCAATACAAGTTGCATGTCAAGCGTGGAGCAAGTCTCATGAACGATGTCATGTAAGGTTAGCCCGGGCCGCTTCATCCCAACATACCGCAAGATGCAAAGTACACAAGAAGCAATCGACAATAAAAGCATCAACGCCCACAATGACCATTGTGTTCTACTCGTGCAACAGATCTACATATAGACACGACTCTGATACCACTGTAGGGTTTCGTAGCATGGAAAACAAAAATATTCTATCGCATACAAACAAACAAGCCAAGATCTATCTACTAGATTGTAGCAACGAGTCGATGGAATAACTTACCCTCGAAGATTCCAAAGTGTTTAACGAGAGCGGATTCTCGTGGGTGATGTAGTCGTACTCTTCCCTATCTCAAGATCGCGTAGACGATCCTTCCGGCGCTGCGTTCCGGCAGCGCTCCCGCAGTCGGTCACACGTTCGGTACTCGATGAAGACCTTCTTCTCCCTTGTTCCAGCAGGCAGCAGAGGTTGTAGCACTATCCTCGCGATTCCGGCAGCACAACGGCGTGGTACCGGAAGTAGAGGGGAGATCTCGCAGGGCTTCGCCTTAAGCCCGAGCGAGTATGGTGGAGTATGAGAGAGCTCCTCGGCAATCTAGGGTTTAGACACACCAAGGAGGAGGGGCTAGAGCCGGCGGCTAGGGTTCCGGGGACCCCCAAGTCGGCGGCTAGGGCAAAACCCTAGGGGGTGGCGGCGGCTATGGAGGGCTGCAGCTTCTAGGGTTTGAGGTGAGGGACTTTTGTGTCTAGAGGAGGGAGCCCTGCCCCTCCTTATATAGGTGGAGGGGCCGGCGGCCAAGGGGAGGGAGGGGAGTCCCTCCCCAACTCGGCTTGGAGGGGGCGCGGCCGGTTGGAGGAGGGATTCCCTCCCCAACTCGGTTTCCCACTTCCTCCTCTTTTCCTCTTTCCAATTTTAGCCGTTTGACTTTTCAAACTAGCTATTTGACTTTTCAAACTAGGATTTGAATTAATCCTTTATTTGGAACAGCGATGACACTTAGTACATGATGCAATCATTCCAACATGCAATGACACATTCATGTACCCCTTCCCCTCCGGAGTGCCGGAGATCCCGGAACCTTCTAGAACATTCCCGATGAAAACACCGGAATCATTCCCAAACTCCGAAACGGGACTTTCCTTATATGAATCTTATTCTCCGGACCATTTCGGATCACCTCGTGATATCCCGGATCCCATCCGAGACTCCGAACAACATTCGGTATCTTTCTCATACTACCATAACTACTCAAACAACGTCGAATCCTTAAGTGTGTCTCCCTACGGTTCGTGAATTATGCGGACATGATCGAGACACTTCTCCGAACAATAACCAATAGAGGAATCTGGAAATTCATATGGCTCCCACATATTTCTACGATTAATTTACGATCGAATGAACCACTTACATATGATACCAATTTCCCTTTGTCTCACGATAGTTTACTTATCCGAGGTTATGATCGTCGGTATCTCTGCATACCTAGTTCAACCTCGTTACTGATAAGTACTCTTTTCTCGTTCCCGTGATATGTGATCCCTTGTGAGCCAGTCACATGCTTGCAAGCTAATTGGATGACATTCCACCGAGAGGGCCCAGAGTATATCTATCCGTCATATGGATGGACAAATCCCACTCTTGATCCATGTGTCTCAACCAATACTTTCCGAACACTCAATGCCACCTTTATAGCCACCCAGTTACGGTGTGGTGTTTGATGTCATCAAAGCATCCATCCGGTAAAGGTGATATGCATGATCTCATGGTCGAAGGAATTAGGTTACTATGTATGAGAAAGCATATAGCAATTGAACTATTAAAATGACTTGATCTTTATGCTACGCTTATCTATAGGAGTATGTCCACCATATCATTCTCCTAACGATATGATCTTGTTGTTGATAACATCTCAATGTTCATGATATGGAAACCACAATCATTTATCAACCAACAAGCTAGTGATGTATAGAGGCTATACTAGGGACTTCAAATTAAGTTTACAAATCACACAAGTATCAATGTTTCCTTGTTAATACTATTATAGCATGAATGTAAACATTTATCATAAACACAAAGATATAATAATAACCACATTTATTATTGCCTCTAGGGCATATCTCCAACAAGGAACACCACAGCGTAATGGTGTGTCCGAACGTCGTAATCGAACTCTCTTAGATATGGTTCGTTCTATGATGTCACTTACAGATTTACCGCTATCATTTTGGGGTTATGCATTAGAAACAGCCGCATTCACTTTAAATAGGGCACCATCTAAATCCGTTGAAACGACACCGTATGAATTATGGTTTGGGAAGAAACCTAAATTGTCGTTCCTTAAAGTTTGGGGTTGCGAAGCCTATGTAAAGAAGTTACAGCCGGACAAGCTTGAACCCAAAGCGGAAAAATGCGTCTTCATAGGATACCCGAAGGAAACTATTGGGTATACCTTGTATCGTAGATCCGAAGGAAAAATCTTCGTTGCCAAGAATGGATCCTTTCTAGAGAAAGAATTTCTCTCGAAAGAAGTGACTGGAAGGAAAGTAGAACTCGACGAGGTTGTCGAACCTTCTCTCAAACTTGCGAGTAGCGCAGCACCGGAAGTAGTTCCTGTGGTGCCTGCACCAATAAGAGAGGAAGATAATGATGATGATCATGAAACTTCGGTTGTAGTTGCTACAGAGCCTCGCAGGTCTACGAGAACTCGTACCACTCCTGATTGGTATGATCCCGTTATGAGTGTCATGTTGGTGGACAACAACGATGACCCTGCAACGTATGAGGAAGCAATGATGAGCCCAGATTCCAATAAATGGCAAGAAGCCATGAAATCCGAGATTGGATCCATGTACGAAAACCAAGTATGGACTTTGGTGGACTTACCGGATGGCCGGAAGGCTGTCGAGAATAAATGGATTTTCAAGAAGAAAACAGATGTTGGTGGTAATGTTACTGTCTATAAAGCTCGACTTGTCGCAAAAGGGTTTCGACAAATTCAAGGAGTTGACTACGATGAGACTTTCTCACCTGTAGCGAAGCTAAAGTCTGTAAGGATTATGTTAGCAATCGCTGCATATTATGATTATGAGATATGGCAGATGGATGTCAAAACAGCATTCCTCAATGGAGACATTGATGAAGAGTTGTATATGATGCAACCCAAAGGTTTTGTCGATCCTAAGGATGCTAACAAGGTATGCAAACTTCAACGGTCCATATATGGATTGAAACAAGCATCCCGAAGTTGGAATCAACATTTTGATAAGGTGATCAAAAGTTTTGGTTTTATACAAACTTATGGAGAAGCTTGTATTTACAAGAAAGTGAGTGGGAGCTCTGTAGCATTCTTAATACTATATGTAGATGACATATTGTTGATTGGGAATGATGTAGACCTTCTTAATAGTGTCAAGGAATATTTGAATAATAGTTTTTCAATGAAAGATCTTGGCGAAGCAGCTTACATATTAGGCATAAATATTTATAGAGATAGATCGAGACGCCTAATATCATTGTGACAAAGTACATATTTGGACAAAGTTCTAAAGAGGTTTGGAATGGAAGATAGCAAGAAAGGGTTCTTGCCCATGTTGCCCAATACGACGTTGAGTAAAACTCAAAGTCCAACAACGGCAGAAGATAGAGAAAGGATGAGTAAAACTCCCTATGCCTCAGCCATAGGATCTCTAATGTATGCCATGCTATGTACTAGACCCGACATTGCATATGCTGTTAGTTTGACTAGCAGATATCAAAGTGATCCAGGAGTGGATCATTGGACAGCGGTCAAAAACATCCTTAAGTACTTGAGAAGAACTAAGGATATGGTTCTTTCTTATGGAGGTGATGAACAACTCGTTGTTAATGGTTACACCGATGCTAGTTGGAACACCGATCCGAATGATTCTAAATCACAATCTGGATACGTATTTACTTTGAATGGTGCAGCAGTTAGCTGGAGGAGTGCAAAGCAAAGCGTTGTGGCGAGATCTTCAACTGAATCGGAATACATGGCTGCTTCGGAGGCTTCACAAGAAGCGATATGGATGAAAGAGTTCATTACAGAGCTCGGTGTGGTTCCAAGTGCGTTGGACCCAATGTCTATCTACTATGATAACATGGGCGCCATAGCCAATGCGCAAGAACCAAGGTCACGCAAGAAGCTGAAGCACATCAAGCTACGTTTCCACGCTATTCGAGAACATGTCCAAGATGGTGACATAAAGATTTGCAAAGTACACACAGATCTGAATGTGGCGGATCCGTTGACTAAACCTCTTCCGAGGGCAAAACATGACCAACACCAAACTGCCATGGGTGTTCGGTATATTACCATGTAATCTAGATTAGTTGACTCTAGTGCAAGTGGGAGACTGTTGGAGATATGCCCTAGAGGCAATAATAAATATAGTTATTATTATATCTTTGTGTTTATGATAAATGTTTACATTCATGCTATAATAGTATTAACAAGGAAACATTAATACTTGTGTGATTTGCAAACTTAAATTGAAGTCCCTAGTAAAGCCTCTTCATAATACTAGCTTGTTGGTTAATAAATGATTGTGGTTTCCCTATCATGAACATTGAGATGTTATTAACAACAAGATCATATCGTTAGGAGAATGATATGATGGACATACTCCTATAGATAAGCGTAGCATAAAGATCAAGTCATTTTAATAGTTCAATTGCTATATGCTTTTTGATACATAGTAACCTAATTCCTTCGACCATGAGATCATGCTTATCACCATCAACGGAAGGATGCTTTGATGACATCAAACACCACACCGTAACTGGGTGGCTATAAAGGTGGCATTGAGTGTTCGGAAAGTATTGGTTGAGACACATGGATCAAGAGTGGGATTTGTCCATCCATATGACGGATAGATATACTCTGGGCCCTCTCGGTGGAATGTCATCCAATTAGCTTGCAAGCATGTGACTGGCTCACAAGGGATCACATATCACGGGAACAAGAAAAGAGTACTTATCGGTAACGAGGTTGAACTAGGTATGTAGAGATACCGACGATCAAAACCTCGGATAAGTAAACTATCGTGAGACAAAGGGAAATTGGTATCGTATGTAAGTGGTTCATTCGATCGCAAAGTAATCGTAGAAATATGTGGGAGCCATATGAATTTCCAGATTCCTCTATTGGTTATTGTTCGGAGAAGTGTCTCGATCATGTCCGCATAATTCACGAACCGTAGGGAGACACTTAAGGATTCAACGTTGTTGAGTAGTTATGGAATGATGAGTAAGAGACCGAATGTTGTTCGGAGTCTTGGATGGGATCCGGGAAATCACGAGGAGATCCGAAATGGTCCGGAGAATAAGATTCATATAAGGAAAGTCCCGTTTCGGGGTTGGAGAATGGTTCCAGTGTTTTCATCGGGAATGTTCTAGAAGGTTCCGGAATGTCCGGAACTCCGGAAGGGAAGGGTACATGAATGTGTCATAACAATTTGGAATGGTTGCATCATGTACTAGGTGTCATCACTGAACAAAATAAAGGGATAAATCAAATCCTAGTTTGAAAAGTCAAACGCCAATTTGAAAAGTCAAACGGCTATTTTGTATGGTGGAGGGAGAGTAGGAAACCTACCTGGGGAGGAGTTCCTCTCCCTCCACCGCCGGCCAAGGAGGCCGAGTTGGGGAGGGACTCCCCTCCCCTTGGCCGCACCCTCCACCTATATAAGGAGGGGCAGGGCTGCCCCTCCAAACACACAACTCCACCCCTCTAAACCCTAACCCTAGCCGCCGGCCACCAAACCGCCGCCACCGCCCTAGGGTTTCTCCCAAGCCGCCGAGTTGGGGACTTCTACTTTCCCTAGCCGCCGGCCTAGCCCCTCTCCTTGGTGCGTCTAACCCCCAGATCACCAAGGGCTCTCTCATAGTCCACCATACTCGCTCCGGCTTAAGGCGAAGCCCTGCGAGATCTCCCCTCTACTTCCGGTACCATGCCGTCGTGCTGCCAGAATCGCGAGGAGAGTGCTACAACCTCCGTTGCCTGCTGGAACAAGGGAGAGGAAGGTCTTCGTCGAGTACCAAACGTGTGACCGACTGCGGAAGCGCTGCCGGAACACAGCGCCGGAAGGATCGTCTACGCGATCTTGAGATCGGCAAGAGTACGACTACATCACCCACGAGAATCCGCTCTCGTTAAACACTTTGGAATCTTCGAGGGTGAGTTATTTCGTCGACTCGTTGCTACAATCTAGTAGATAGATCTTGGCTTGTTTGTTTGTATGCGATAGAATTTTTTTTCCATGCTACGAACCCCTACAGTGGTATCAGAGCCGTGTCTATATGTAGATCTGTTGCACGAGTAGAACACAATGGTCATTGTGGGCGGTGGTGCTTTTATTATCAATTGCTTCTTGTGTACTTTGCATCTTGCGGTATGATGGGATGAAGCGGCCCGGGCTAACCTTACATGACATCGTTCATGAGACTTGCTCCACGCTCAACATGCAACTTGTATTGCATAAGTGGCTTTGCGGGTGTCTGTCTCTCCCATTATAGTATAGATCCAATTTACAACGGGCACTTGATAGTTCAAACATCAATGTTGTGGTTCTTGTTCGTAAGTTAGATCGACACTTATTGAAAGCCCCAAACCACGTAAAATATGCAAAGAAATTAGAGGCATCTAACTTTGTTTTGCAGGGGTGTGATGTGATGTGATATGGCCATGATTGTAATTATATTTGATGTATGCAATGTTCCTTATTGTAAGTTGGCAACCGGCATGAGCCATATGGTTGTATTTAATTTCTGTTAAGACCCGCGTGTCTATTCAAAGTAGTTGTAATAGTTGAAGCTGGTGGACGAAAACCATGAAGCAGCGTCATTGACCTTGATGCAATGCCGGTGATGATGGAGATCATGTTCGTGCTTGAAGATGGAGATCGGAAATACAAAGAAGAAAGGCCATATCATATCACATATTATGAATTGCATATGATGTTAATCCTTTATGCATCTTGTATTGCTTAGTTAATGACGGTAGCATTATAAGATGATCCCTCATGCACATAAATTTCAATTTCTAAAGTGTTCATCCTTAGTAAGCACCGTTGCTAAAGCTTGTTGTTTCGAAGCACCACGTGATGATCGGGTGTGTTAGATTCTGCAAGTGTATACAACGTGAGCAAGCCAGATTTGCTCATGCGGAAGCTAAGGTTTGATCTTGACGAGCCTAGAATGTACAGACATGGTCTCGGAACACGGATCACCGAAAGGTAAAGCATGAATCATATAGTAGATATGATGAACATGTTGATTGTTCACCATTGAAGCTACATCAACCCTCGTGATGATCGGTTTTGATATGGTGGATTTGGTTCGTGTGATCACTAAAACAATGTGAGGGATATTGTTTTGAGTGGGAGTTCACCTAGATTAATTTAACTATTAATTAGAACTCAATTTGTCATAAACTTAGTCTAAACTATTGCAAATATGTTGTAGATCTATGGCGGCCCCTACCATCAATTTTAATGCGTTCCTAGAGAAAGAAAAGTTGAAAAACAATGGAAGCAACTTCGCGGATTGGTTCCGCAATTTGAGGATTGTCCTCAATGCTGGTAATTTGACCTATGTGCTGGATGCACCGCTGGGTGACCCGCCTGCAGATACTGCTACCGATGAAGTAAAGAATGTTTACCTCGCTCGGAAGACTCAGTACTCCATAGTTCAGTGTGCTATCTTGTATGGTTTAGAATCGGAGCTTCAGAAAAGGTTTGAGAATTCAGACCCACATGATACTGTCCGTGAACTCAAATTGATTTTTGAGACTCACGCGGCAGTTGAGAGCTATGAGGCTTCTGAAAAGTTCTTTAACTGCAAGATGGAAGAGGGCAGCTTCGTCAGTGAGCATGTGCTTAAGATGTCTGGGCACGCAAACAAACTCCAAAGCTTAGGTATAGTGATTTCTAATGCTTTGGGTATTTACCGTGTCCTCCAATCACTACCACCAAGTTACAAGAACTTTGTGATGAACTACAATATGCAAAGCATGAACAAGCAGTTGCCAGAACTGTTTGCTATGTTAAAGTCTGCAGAAGTGGAGATCAAGAAAGAGCACCAAGTGTTGATGGTCAATAAGACCACCAAATTCAATAAAGGCAAGTCTAAGCAAAAGGGACACTTCAAGAAGGGTGGTAAGAAAGTTACCGCCCCGACGAAGAAGACCAAGGCTGGACCTAAGCCTGATACTGAGTGCTTTTACTACAAGGGAGAAGGTCACTAGAAGCGGAATTGCCCAAAGTACTTGGCGGATTTGAAGAACGGCAACATCAAGAAGAAAGGTATATCCGATATACATGTTATTGATGTGTATCTCACTAGTACTCGTAGTAGTGCCTGGGTATTTGATGCTGGTTCGGTTGCTCATATTTGTAACTCGAAACAGGTGCTGCAGAATAAACGGAAGCTAGCGAAGAACGAGGTGACGATGCGCGTAGGAAATGGATCAAAGGTTGATGTGATCGCGGTCGACACGCTACCTCTTCATCTACCATCAGGATTAGTTTTATACTTAAATAATTGTTATTTGGTGCCTGCGTTAAGCATGAACATTATATCAGGATCTTGTTTATTGCGAGACGGTTACTTGTTTAAGTCCGAGAATAATGGTTGTTCGATTTATATGAGTAATATGTTTTATGCACATGCACTTTTGATAGATGGTCTATTCTTATTGAATCTCGATAGTGGAAATACACATATTAATAACGTTGAAGCTAAACGTTTGAAATTGAGCGATAACTCGACCTATATGTGGCATTGTCGTCTTGGTCACATTGGAGTGAAGCGTATGAAGAAACTCCATTCCGATGGACTTATTGAATCACTTGATTTCGAATCACTTGAAAGATGCGAAGAATGTCTGATGGGTAAAATGACTAAGACTCCATTTTCTGGTATGATGGAGCGAGCTACGGACTTATTGGAAATCATACATACCGATGTGTGTGGTCTAATGAGTGTAGCATCGCGCGGTGGTTATCGTTATGTTCTTACCTTCACGGATGACTTGAGTAGATATGGGTATATCTATTTCATGAAACATAAGTCCGAAACTTTCGAGAAGTTTAAGGAATTTCAAAGTGAGGTGGAGAATCACTAACAAGAATATTAAGTTTCTACGTTCTGATCGTGGAGGTGAATATCTAAGTTACGAGTTTGGCGAGCATTTGAAGAAATGCGGACTACTTTCACAATTGACACCGCCGGGAACACCACAGTGTAATGGTGTGTCCGAACGTCGTAATCGAACTCTCTTAGATATGGTTCGTTCTATGACGTCACTTACAGATTTACCACTATCATTTTGGGGTTATGCATTAGAAACAACCGCATTCACTTTAAATAGGGCACCATCTAAATCCGTTGAAACGACACCGTATGAATTATGGTTTGGGAAGAAACCTAAATTGTCATTCCTTAAAGTTTGGGGTTGCGAAGCCTATGTAAAGAAGTTACAGCCGGACAAGCTTGAACCCAAAGCGGAAAAATGCGTCTTCATAGTATACCCGAAGGAAACTATTGGGTATACCTTCTATCATAGATCCGAATGAAAAATCTTCGTTGCCAAGAATGGATCCTTTCTAGAGAAAGAATTTCTCTCGAAAGAAGTGACTGGAAGGAAAGTAGAACTCGACGAGGTTGTCAAACCTTCTCTCAAACTTGCGAGTAGCACAGCACCGGAAGTAGTTCCTGTGGTGCCTTCACCAATAAGAGAGGAAGCTAATGATGATGATCATGAAACTTCGGTTGTAGTTGCTACAGATCCTCGCAGGTCAACGAGAACTCGTACCACTCCTGATTGGTATGATCCCGTTATGAGTGTCATGTTGGTGGACAACAACGATGACCCTGCGACGTATGAGGAAGCAATGATGAGCCCAGATTCCAATAAATGGCAAGAAGCCATGAAATCCGAGATTGGATCCATGTACGAAAACCAAGTATGGACTTTGGTGGACTTACCGGATGGCCGGAAGGCTGTCGAGAATAAATGGATTTTCAAGAAGAAAACAGATGCTGGTGGTAATGTTACTGTCTATAAAGCTCAACTTGTCGCAAAAGGGTTTCGACAAATTCAAGGAGTTAACTACGATGAGACTTTCTCACCTGTAGCGAAGCTAAAGTCTGTAAGGATTATGTTAGCAATCGCTGCATATTATGATTATGAGATATGGCAGATGGATGTCAAAACAGCGTTCCTCAATGGAGGCATTGATGAAGAGTTGTATATGATGCAGCCCAAAGGTTTTGTCGGTCCTAAGGATGCTAACAAGGTATGCAAACTTCAACGGTCCATATATGGATTGAAGCAAGCATCCCGAAGTTGGAATCAATGTTTTGATAAGGTGATCAAAAGTTTTGGTTTTATACAAACTTATGAAGAAGCTTGTATTTACAAGAAAGTGAGTGGGAGCTCTGTAGCATTCTTAATACTATATGTAGATGACTTATTGTTGATTGGGAATGATGTAGACCTTCTTAATAGTGTCAAGGAATATTTGAATAATAGTTTTTCAATGAAAGATCTTGGCGAAGCAGCTTACATATTAGGCATAAGGATTTATAGAGATAGATCGAGACGCCTAATATCATTGTCACAAAGTACATATTTGGACAAAGTTCTAAAGAGGTATGGAATGGAAGATAGCAAGAAAGGGTTCTTGCCCATGTTGCCCAATACGACGTTGAGTAAAACTCAAAGTCCAACAACGGCAGAAGATAGAGAAAGGATGAGTAAAACTCCCTATGCCTCAACCATAGGATATCTAATGTATGCCATGCTATGTACTAGACCCGACATTGCATATGCTGTTAGTTTGACTAGCAGATATCAAAGTGATCCAGGAGTGGATCATTGGACAGCGGTCAAAAACATCCTTAAGTACTTGAGAAGAACTAAGGATATGGTTCTTTCTTATGGAGGTGATGAACAACTCGTTGTTAATGGTTACACCGATGCTAGTTGGAACACCGATCCGGATGATTCTAAATCACAATCTGGATACGTATTTACTTTGAATGGTGCAGCAGTTAGCTGGAGGAGTGCAAAGCAAAGCATTGTGGCGAGATCTTCAACTGAATCGGAATACATGGCTGCTTCGGAGGCTTCACAAGAAGCGATATGGATGAAAGAGTTCATTACAGAGCTCGGTGTGGTTCCAAGTGCGCTGGACCCAATGTCTATCTACTATGATAACATGGGCGCCATAGCCAATGCGCAAGAACCAAGGTCACACAAGAAGCTAAAGCACATCAAGCTACGTTTCCACGCTATTCGAGAACATGTCCAAGATGGTGACATAAAGATTTGCAAAGTACACACAGATCTGAATGTGGCGGATCCGTTGACTAAACCTCTCCCAAGGGCAAAACATGACCAACACCAAACTGCCATGGGTGTTCGGTATATTACCATGTAATCTAGATTAGTTGACTCTAGTGCAAGTGGGAGACTGTTGGAGATATGCCCTAGAGGCAATAATAAATATAGTTATTATTATATCTTTGTGTTTATGATAAATGTTTACGTTCATGCTATAATAGTATTGACAAGGAAACATTAATACTTGTGTGATTTGTAAACTTAAATTGAAGTCCCTAGTAAAGCCTCTTCATAATACTAGCTTGTTGGTTAATAAATGATTGTGGTTTCCCTATCATGAACATTGAGATGTTATTAACAACAAGATCATATCGTTAGGAGAATGATATGATGGACATACTCCTATAGATAAGCGTAGCATAAATATCAAGTCATTTTAATAGTTCAATTGCTATATGCTTTTTGATACATAGTAACCTAATTCCTTCGACCATGATATCATGCTTATCACCATCACCGGAAGGATGCTTTGATGACATCAAACACCACACCGTAACAGGGTGGCTATAAAGGTGGCATTGAGTGTTCGGAAAGTATTGGTTGAGACACATGGATCAAGAGTGGGATTTGTCCATCCATATGACGGATAGATATACTCTGGGCCCTCTCGGTGGAATGTCATCCAATTAGCTTGCAATCATGTGACTGGCTCACAAGGGATCACATATCACGGGAACGAGAAAAGAGTACTTATCGGTAACGAGGTTGAACTAGGTATGTAGAGATACCGACGATCAAAACCTCGGATAAGTAAACTATCGTGAGACAAAGGGAAATTGGTATTGTATGTAAGTGGTTCATTCGATCGCAAAGTAATCGTAGAAATATGTGGGAGCCATATGAATTTCCAGATTCCTCTATTGGTTATTGTTCGGAGAAGTGTCTCGATCATGTCCGCATAATTCACGAACCGTAGGGAGACACACTTAAGGATTCAACGTTGTTGAGTAGTTATGGAATGATGAGTAAGAGACCGAATGTTGTTCGGAGTCTCGGATGGGATCCGGGATATCACGAGGAGATCCGGAATGGTCCGGAGAATAAGATTCATATAAGGAAAGTCCTGTTTCGGGGTTGGAGAATGGTTCCGGTGTTTTCATCGGGAATGTTCTAGAAGGTTCCGGAATGTCCGGCACTCCGGAGGGGAAGGGTACATGAATGTGTCATAACAAGTTGGAATGGTTGCATCATGTACTAGGTGTTATCGCTGAAAAAAATAAAGGGATAAATCAAATCCTAGTTTGAAAAGTCAAACGCCAATTTGAAAAGTCAAACGGCTATTTTGTTTGGTGGAGGGAGAGTAGGAAACCTACTCAGGGAGGAGTTCCTCTCCCTCCACCACCGGCCAAGGAGGCCGAGTTGGGGAGGGACTCCCCTACCCTTGGCCGCACCCTCCACCTATATAAGGAGGGGCAGGGCTGCCCCTCCATACACACAACTCCACCCCTCTAAACCCTAACCCTAGCCGCCGGGCACCAAACCGCCGCCGCCGCCCTAGGGTTTCTCCCAAGCCGCCGAGTTGGGGCCTTCTACTTTCCCTAGCCGCCGGCCTAGACCCTCTCCTTGGTGCGTCTAAACCCCAGATCACCAAGGGCTCTCTCATAGTCCACCATACTCGCTCCGGCTTAAGGCGAAGCCCTGCGAGATCTCCCCTCTACTTCCGGTACCACGCCGTCGTGCTGCCAGAATCGCGAGGAGAGTGCTACAACCTCCACTGCCTGCTGGAACAAGGGAGAGGAAGGTCTTCGTCGAGTACCGAACGTGTGACCGACTGCGGAAGCGCTGCCGGAACGCAGCGCCGGAAGGATCGTCTACGCGATCTTGAGATCGGCAAGAGTACGACTACATCACCCACGAGAATCCTCTCTCGTTAAACACTTTGGAATCTTCGAGGGTGAGTTATTCCATCGACTCGTTGCTACAATCTAGTAGATAGATCTTGGCTTGTTTGTTTGTATGCGGTAGAATTTTTTTGTTTTCCATGCTACGAACCCCTACAGTTTGAAAGTTATGAATTTTTCAAATTGGAACATCAAATAGACAAGTTTCTGTTTTTAAACCAAACTCCAGGCTACGTGTCACATTCTGATTCGTCTATACCTCTTAGTGAAGTAAGGGAGGAAGGGGAATGGCTCACCAGGTTCGCGTGGTGTCGCTGATGCTCGTCGTGCTCGCGAGAAGTCAAGGGGCGCACGGTGGTGGCGTGGATTCCTCGCCGGAGTTGAGCTGCACCTCGGGATTGTCTGTTCGTCGACGGGGGCGAAGATATACGGCATGCTAAGGCAAATAAAGGGCACCGTTAGGTTCGTATGGTAGTCGCAATCATGTGAGCATCCAAGAGAGGGAAAGGGGCGGTCTATTCTTACCAGGAGGACTCGCCGGAGTCGAGGTCGACGACGGCGATGCTCAGCTGTCGTCGTTTCCGATGCTGAGGGTCAAGCGCGAGCAAGCTGATGATGCAGAGAGAAGCGCCAGGGGGTGGGGAGCATGTTCATGTGTAAGATCCCTCCTTTATAAAGGAAAAGGATCCCTGTGATTGCAATGCTCGTCCCTGGATCAATAGCTAGCATCCACAGTTAAGATGTAATATCAAGAAACAAAGGTCATAATACAACTTTATAACCAGGAATAACATAATTTTATTACATCTTACATAGCTCATTTGGCTATTACATTATATTGCAGTAGAATATCTATAAGCATGGGGTCCTTCATCTTCAAAGTGCCACAGGCAGACATGTTGGTTGTAGACTTGGAATCCTACTTCACTAATGTCAAACAAACCTGCAACATAACAAGTTACAGCCACAAGGGTCAATACATTTGAATTGTATTGGCAAGTGATACTATGGTAGTATAGTGGTAACTATCATATATATGCATTTGGCTAAGTGGAGCTTAGGCTTGCTTTGCTCAAAATAGATTTTCCTTATCATTTGAAAACACTAAGTTTTTTCTTTGACAAAATATTCCCAAGGCATCTCCCAATAGAAATTGGTGATCCTTTCAACCCTTGTTCAACCACAAGCTTTTAACTTAGAAATTGGGATGAGGAGATTCTTGGTAGCTTCCATGTCTTGATGCTCAAATTGTCCTTTGCCAGGTACATGGCTAAGTACTTAGATTTTACACTCTGCAAAGGTGGTGCACTTTCCCCACAAGACTTGGTTTCACCAAGACAAGATCTTTCAGAAGCCTTCCCTTAGACCAGAATGGACGCGTTCCAACCTATCATTCCCCTACCACCAACTGTCCATTTGGCTAAATTCTTGCAACCTATATGATCCAGGCAGAGCCCATAATGCCAAGTGGTTGCACTTGAAGCTTCTCAACATTTGACATCTCAAATCTCTTTGTTCCTGGGTGGCCATCCACAAGTGAGATACACAAGGTAAACCATAGAAATGGGCCTTGTGAACCACTCAACACAAACCATTCCTTCCATTCCACCCAGGTGATTCATTCACTTAGTTGTTTTATTAAACAAAACACAAGTCCTCAGACTTAGAAATTTTCCATAGCATGATTATATATATTCCACCCTTGTTTTCTACTAGCTAAGCTAAGCATGATAGTAGTAGGGATCTTAACTTAGGAAATTTCTACTAAGATTTCATCTACTAGGATTTCCCATAGCATGGTTTATACTTAGCAAAAATTCCATGCAAGTCTTACTTAGAAATATCACTAATGCATAGTGAAAATAGTAGGACAAAGTATGAAGCATCACTTGCCTTTTTGGTAGAGTATAAGTTCACTCCTTGTCCTTGCAACAATCACACTCTTCAAGTCACTACAATTCAATCAAACAAGGCACAATTTCAATCTACCAATCAAGCAAACATCACATAAAATAATAAAACAAAACAATGCATGAAAGCATGCAAGATATTGTTTTATTTGTAGAAGTGTTTTCTAATGGTTCATAAACATTTGAAAGCACCTATTGGTCATTTTATAAAGTGTCAAAGTCATTTGCAAAAGGTTTCACTTCATAAACCATTTTTAAAACAAGGTATCATTTTATGTGGTGTAGAAATGTTTTTAATAAGGCATTAATATATAGGATTAACAAAATAAGTTTTCAAACCATAAAATCTTGTGTTTTAGGGTCATAAAGTTTATTTCCAAAACATTTCCCAAAGGTTTCCTCCAAAATCATTTTTAACAATTTAAACCATATTTTTATTTGACTAGAAATGGTTTAAATCAAAGATTCATTCTTTTGTTTCACCAAATACATTTTTGAAACCACAATTTGTTTCCTATGGTCAGTGGGTTCAAAACAAACCATTTGCCAAAGGTTTTATCCCCAAAATCATTTTAGAACAATTTTTATAACCTAAACAAGCATACACAAGTTTCTGCAAAAACAAACATTTTAACAGAATCTTTTTACTAAACAAAGTGCATGGTTGGCTAGGTCTTGTTTTTTTGAATCCATTGGTATAAAATTTGCAAAATTTGGACGTGTGGTTTGAAAGTTATGGATTTTTCAAATTGGCACATCTAATAGATCTATTCTGTTTTAATTCAAACGAGCTGAGCCACGTGTCAAGTTTTAATTCGCCTGTATCGGTTCGCCAGGATCGAGCTACGAGGTGCGTTGGATATAATTAGAATCGTGCGGCACAGATGCAAACTTACCCTTTCACTCACGTTCTATCGCATCCGTCAGATCAAAATCCTACGGACCTGACTGCGTTGACCATAACTCAGCGGCATCGGCGGCGGCGACTGGCAGCGCTGGCTCTGCTCACGGCAGAGCTGGTGATACAGGACGCAAGGGAGAGGGGGAGAGGGCTCACTATGTTTGCAAGGAGGTGCCGAAGCTCAACGTGCTGATGGTTCGACGAGGGGCGCACAGGGATGGTGGCAATTCCTCGCCGGAGTCGCTGGCGGCGTCAGGCGGCTCTGGAGGTCGTCGAGGGCGACGCTGCAGTTCACTCCAAGGAAAAACAAAGGTGCGGTTAGATGCGGGCGAGTGTGGCGAGTGCAGGAGTGTCATCGGGAAGGAGAGGGGTGGAGAGCTGCTTACAGGGAGGGTCACCGGAGTTGATGTAGTTTGACGGTGGCGCTCAGTCGAAGACGTTGCCGAGCTTGCAGGGCACTCGCGGGCGAGCTGAGGCCACAGAGAGGTGCGCCAGGGTCTGGGGAACTCGCCTGTGTGCTCGAGGAGGCGAGGGGCGACGGTGGTTGGCCGGAATCGCTCGGTGAGCTCGCCGGAGACAGCGGCAGTGCAACGCAAAATGGGGGCAGCCTGGTGGCTCTCGAGGCGTGATGTTTGGGGGGAAAGGAAGAGGAGAAACGGGCGTTTAAGCGATTGTGGTCAGGGGGCGTTGATCATGCGGCATTTATGTGAATTGACGACGCGAATCAATCGGCAGTAACGGGAGGAAGAACAGGTCGCGTTGGGAAGAAGCTGACGTGGTCGTGGGGTCGTCTGGCAGCGAGAGAGAGAAGGGTGCGGTGGGGTCCGTCGGTCAGTCGCTGAGTGGGTGAGTTTCTGAGTGAATAACGGTTCGATCATGAGAGGGAGAGGTGGGCTAACTGGGCTTAGTTGGGCCAGGCTAGTTGGGTCGGGTCCTATTCATATTTTTTCTGTTCTGTTTGTTTTTCTTTTTCTATTTCTTTTATTCTGTTTTGATTTTGAACAACCAATTCAAACACTCATTTGATTTCAAAACTTTGCCAAAATTTGTGTAGCTTTAAACACTGATTAGTATTGTAATCTGATGTCAATTTTTGAATAAAACCTTATTCATTTTAGGGTATTTTATTTATTCAAAATAGGCTCTAGTTTTTAATTAGATAGGATTTAATAATATTTTTAAATCTCCATTTAAAATCTTTAACTTTCCAAATCCTTTCAGTAGTTTTTTTTATTTGATTAATTGGGTGTCAAATAATCCATCTTGAATTATTGGAAAGTTTTTTAATAAGATTTATTAATCATCTAAAATTGGGTTTGTCTTTATTCCAAAAGGATTTGGTCTAAGCCATTTTATTTTATTTTGGAAAATCTTTATCCTTTTATTTTATTTGGATTTGGATTATAACCACTAGCAAAATACCCGTGCGTTGCTACGGCCTCTCTAGATTGAATAGTTTAACTCTGTAGCAATGATTAATTGTGAAGTGCTTATGTCTTTTGATTTGTCTGGACCATCGACATAATCTATCTTTTTTCCGCTCGTGATCCGCAAAATTGGGACATATTTTAAAGTACTCCCTCTAGTCCATAATAAGCGTTGCTAATTTAGTGTGCAAAGCTATACTAAATCAACTACACTTATTATGGATCGATGATAGTAATATTTATCAACAAATCTAAACCCATTCAACATTATACACTTAATAATAACATGTTGATAGGGTAAACAGAAAGTCAAAACGAACATTTCAACGTTTACTTCCATTTTCTCAGGTGCAATATCTTTTTTACAATGGATATTGGTTAACACCCTTGATTAAAAGAAACTAATAATACTGAAAGTGCATGCTTTCACACATACATTTAAAAATGACCGAAATTATGTAACATAAAAATGACACATAGAAAAATATAAAGGAATGTCCTATCTCCCATCCATTTCTCTTCAATCCAATGCGCCAACATATCTCCCTAGACCTAGGTGTAGCTCTTCTCCACACGATCGAAACAGTTGTAATCTCAATTAGCACTCATGTACTTATTAATTTAACTTAAAAAAGGGCTATCCCATTGCCACATGGAGCCCTTCTATTACATTTGTTATGGCCTTCTACCAAAGGCTGAGGTGACAGCTCCTCGTAGGTCTCGGGGGCCGGTCACCACCTTACCAGGATCGGCCCAAAACCGTGGCTGCGATGCGTGGCATATTGTTGCTTTGTGTTGCCATCAACTGCGAAGAATATGTCTCTCGCTTCCTTTCCATGCGAGTCATGAAACAACATGAGACTGGCTCCATACGCTTTTAAGAAACATGGCGAGAAAAAAATATGATAAGAATTTAAGGTAGAGGCGATATAAGACCTGAAAAAGATCTACACCAAGGTTGTAGCATGCGAATAACAGAACCACCCTTTTCATAGCTAATAGCATATAAAATCTGATCAACTTCACTGGCATGGTGTATTTCAACCTGAGCATCTAGTAAAATGAATAGTGAAAATTGTGTGTGTGTCACAAGTCAGCATGAGAAGTCAAAACGTTAACACCACCACAAGCTGAATATATGTTGATACATCTAGTGAACTTAATCTTGGAAGTAAGATGTCAGACTGAAAATATTTGAGCATCATATTCAATATTCTTTGGAGGCATAGACACTTTACAAGCCAAGCATGATAATGTGTCAATAACAAAAAAGGATGCAACATCAAAATTTACGGTTTAAAATATATTCTTCTAGTTCTACGATAACATAGTATATGACATCTGTTGTGTTTGAGGAAGTAGTGCACAAGTAATCCAACCATCCGACCAGGCCATGTCATGGAGTAAGCAATGAGATTAACTCAATTGGATGAGACTCCTCTAATGAATCCAATCTGAGAGCAGTGGTTCTGCGATCGAGAAACTGTGTCCAGACATTACATTGTGAAGAAAAGGAATCTCTGCTAGATGGCTCAGCTATGAAAACAGAGAATATTCATTCAGTATACGTTGGTAACCTAATATTTCATTTTCAAATTTTATGTCACTGAATTGATTTAACAACGATCTCCCTATTTTATGAGCTGTATTTATGATTCATGTCCCTGGAAACCTGCAGGCAGAGGCAGGAGCAGCCACAAGACCCGGTGACAGCAACACTTGGGTGGCCGGCGAGGAGCAGACCAAAGGGGCGGCAGTCGCTGCCTCGAGCTCATGGAGGTTTGGACATGGGGGCATCGGGTCAAACACGACATCACGGAGAGCCAGGCCGCGACCACGACGCTCCAAATTTAAGATTGTAAAATAGTACATAAACATATTATTATCAGTCTGAAAATCATCAACGGTGTGTATGTAGTATATGATGTTACGCGATAAAAAAAATTATATTTCAGGGTAATTACAAAATATACAGATCATAAGAAAAGGGAAAATGTCAAACCTGATAAAATGTCAAAGCCATGATTTATCTCTAATAATGCTAGCTGCAATGGTCTTTGGATGTCCTGAACCTAGATGGGCAGAGTGTGGGTTCCGAGATTGATCACTTAATTTCCCTTTCTCAAACAATAACTTGACCCTATACTGCAAGAAGAAATTGTACAAGAATACCCTGCATTTTGACTTCACGTACAATAACGAGGGTAAGACGTCAAATGCAATATCTACTACGGTAAAACTAAAAATAACAATTTGTTGCTTCAAGGAGCTGGAGGTGGTTAACTGCTACTAAGCTAGCGTGTCTAAGATGAAAATATTGATAAGTAAATGTATACCACTTCTTGGCATTAAAGACTTGTTCTATAGAGTTAACTGAATCTGAAAGACACCTGATGCCCAGAGGTATGCTGGATAACACTACGCTAAGATTGTGTGTAAATGGCAAACTATTTCGGCGTTCGAAAAGTGTCATGGCTAAAAACCCAAAAATAAAAGGAATTGACCATAAGCATTATGTTTCTCACCAATATTGTACCCAAGCAAACTCTGATCTAATCAGTGTTCCGCAAAACAATGTACATAAATGATTATAAATTGTGTTTATATGGAAAAAGGAATATGCTAAATAAGAACACCTGCTAGCATACTTGCTTTTTTAAAAGAGAGCCAACACCTTGAGAAAAGAGCATGGAAAGTAAGAGATCAGTTGTCATGCGGGCATCATCGTTCTTACTCTTGGATATCATCCCTCTATAGATTTGTTATTGCTAAAGCTTGGTAGCCTTCATAGCTACAGAAACGATGCTTATATTACAGTGGGATGAAAAATGATTTTTAAGGAAGCGATGCGATGGTACATTCATATGAAGAAATTGTACTCTTCATGTCAAAATAGCTCAATGCTAATCCGATTTATAAATTCGGTTCTTGTTATATCCATCAGCTAGCTTTGTTTGACAGAAGCACAACACTGTTTCTTGCTTAGCACCATAACTTTTAGTGGCTAAACCATGGATAATCCAAGCAGATACGAGGGGATTTTGCTAAACGCAAACATGGGAAAAGAAAAAAACTATAGAACATCAAGAGACTGAAACTAAGAGACCAATCGGCGAGGAGAGCGATGGCAGCAGAACCAGGGGCGGCCACGCCGGAGCAGTTACCACCAGCGGTCTTTAGTTTGCAACCCCTAGGCGACGACGGTGACTGAGCCCCCAAACAGAGATATGCCATCAGGCCCCGTTTGGCCTCCTTCGCGACGCCACGCGGCACCCAGGGCAGCCACCTCTGCTCTCGACCTGGGACGTCCTTGGGCGTTGCATCTGGGATTGGGTGAGGCGGCGCGGGGAAGAGGCGCAGCGGCGCGCAGCGACGCGTAGCTAGTTGGAGGTGGGGTGAGCGGGGCGAGGCGAGGCAAGGCAGGGAGGCCCCCGGCGGCGCGCGGGGCGTCTGGAGGTGGCACATCAGGGAAGCTGGTGGAGCCGGCCGACCGTGGGTATCTTCCCTTCGGCGCAGCCTCCTGCCAGCAACTGAGGAAATTGGGAATCGAAGCTGCGGAGGAGCGCAGGCGGAGGAGGGTGAGCAGCGCGGCGGCACAACAAAGGAGAGGAGGCAGGGGAAGCGGAAGGACAACGCAGTCCGAGCGGCGAACGTGGGGGGTGAGGGGGCGCAGCGGGCGGCGCTGGAAGATGAGGGAGGGGAGGGGATAAGGTCGGGTTTCGCTTGGCGGTGGCAGTGTGGGTAAATATTTCAAACTACCAGGGGCAAAAGCGTCAAATCCGGGCAGACGGAAAATTTGGTGGGGTGACGAACGGTCCCAATCTTTTTAATAGTATAGATTCCATTTGCTTAATGGATTAGGCCAAGATTTGATTTGGTCTTTAAATATTCTTTAATTAATATTTTTATCTTTGTCTTATAAAATCCATATCTTATTATTTAGAGATCCAAACTTGGTGATTTCTATTTATAAATTCTTGTTTAATATTTGTTTATCTTTTAAATGTCTTTAGGATTATTTGCTCTCCATTTGGTATGGTTTTTAGATAAATTCTTTATTAGCTTTGGAAAATACTTTTCCTTATCTTATTTCAATTCATAAGATTTTATCTATGGCTCGAAATTAAGTGAAACCAATTTATATGGCTTTATAATATTTCTATTTGTGTTTCTTGATCATTTGTAAATGTTTGTTGACAAGTTTTTATATGGATCAAATCCATAGGCTTGGAGATAACTTGGAAATGATTTTTATTCCATTAGGGTTTAGGGTTTGGATTTATTTTCCAAGTGTTTAATTTCCAGATACATTCATTGAGGAATGCATTTCCCTTGATTTGGATTTTTTTGTTGGATTCAAACTTTTACCAAAGTTTGTTCAAGATGGGATTTTAAGTTTCTATTTAGAAACAAAAGTTTCTTTTCACCCTGATTTTCAACAAAAAATTATTTTGTTTATTTTATTTTTCACATTACAAGATTTGGAAAATCTTGGATGTGACATCATGTGGTTGAGGAGGCGAGGGGCGAAGGAGGCTGGCCGGAATTGCTGGTGGAGCTCGCCGGAGTCAGTGACGGTGTGGTTCCGAATTGAAACAGCCCTGGGGCAGAGAGGGCCGGTCGAAAGAGGGGAAAGAGAGAGGGGAGGCAGGCGTTTAAGAGGACAGTGTCACGGGCGAAAATCACGCGGCCATTAACGCTAATTTACGCGAGGAATAATTAACGACATAGAACGTCTGTGAGGGAGAGGAGGAATGGGTCGCGGGGTAGACGACGAGGTGAGCTGGCGGTGGGGCTGCCAAGTCAGTGAGGTGCGGGTTTGTATGTGGCGTCGTTTTGTCAACGGTCGAGGGGTGTGGGTTTGAGTGAGAAAATAAACAGAGAGGGGTTTTCCGCGTGGGCCGACGATGGGACTGGGTCAGGTTAGTTGGGCTGGCTGGTTCTTTTTATTTTTTTCCTTCTTCTGTTTATTTTTCTTTTTCTATTTCTTTTATTCTGTTTTGAATTTTTATTAATTAATTCAAACAATCTTTGAATTTCAAACTTCAACCAATCTTGAGTATATTCAAATACTGATTAATAGTATATTATTTTATTCTTTTAGTGTCTTTTAATTATTTAAAATAGGCTCTTGTATTAATTAAATAAGATTTAATAATATTTGTCCATCTCCATTTGAATTCAAATCACCACTAAATTTTGGGTGAATCTTAATTCTGTTTATCAACATATTTCAAGGTTCAAAATAGAATAATGCTTTTATTCTTTTAGGATCTATTAATAATTAAATAAATAGACCATAGTCTTTAATTCAAATAGGTTTTAATTTATTTTAAAACTCCTTTTGAAATCTAAATAATATCAAAAATCTTTTCAGTAGGTTTCATTTGAAAAACTAAAACACTTGGAAATCTTATTTAAACTAAATTAACAAGTTTTAGTGTTTATTTAAAATGGAAAAACCTTTACTTCAATAAAAATGGATATTAATAAATCCTCATTATTTTATTTAAATAAACCTTTACTCTTTTTATCAAATAGAAATATTTTATTTCAAAAGCTTGGCCAAGATTTAATTTGGCTCTATAAAATAATCCTTATTTATAATTCTACCTTTTCTTTTGAAAACCAAATCTTTTTATTAGAAGATCCAAAAATAGTGATTCCAACTATTATAACTTTATTTATTATTTATCTTTTTTAACCCCTTTAGGATTCTATTTGATCAAAATAAGTTTTGATGTTTCAAATTGGAATCAAAAGTTTCTTCTCACCCTAAATTTCAACAATTGTTTAATTTGTTTATTTATTTTTCATATTACAAGATTTGGAAAATCTTGGGATGTGACAGGCTACCACCCTTAAAATAAATCTCGTCCGAGATTTGGGGAGGCTAGGGGTTACAAGTTGGCTCAAAACAACTAGGGTACTACCACCCTTAAAAAATTTCCAACTAGATTACTTTTTGGCTTGCTTGGAATCTTGTTGAAACTTCTCTGGGCAAACATCTGCATTGTGTCCTTTGTTTCCACACTTGAAACATGTGTCAAGGCTTAGATCCTTCATAGGCTTGTTTATCTTGTGCTTCATGTTTTCTGGACAATTGCTTGCATAATGTCCGGGTTCTTTGCAATTGAAATACATCACTTGGCTGATATCTTTCTTTTCCTTTGGTATCATTGCCTTTTGTTTGTTTCCTTGGTTCTTCTTCTTTTCTGGGCATTCATTGGCATAGTGTCCCATCTCTTTGCAAGTGTAACATTGCTCTTGGGTAATATCCTTCTTGCTAGGGTTGGGGCATTTCTTCTTCTTCTTGGGTCTTCCAAAGCTAGGAGTTCTTCTAGTTCATGCTCTTCATACTTCACCACAAAGGTGGGAAATCTTTCTCTCTTCTTGGGGCATTTACTAGAGATATGACCTTCTTCTTCAAAAGAGTAGCAACACTTTGTGATCACTTTGGATTTGGCCTTATGATGCATAGTTTTGAATTTGCCTTCATCCTTCTTGGTAGAAGTTGTTCCTTCATGAGGGTTTACAAACTGTTGATGCACTCCACCTTGTTTCCTTTGTTGAACTATGGAATAGATGGGGCATTGGATAGGGACATGATTATTTCCTTCACACAATAAACAAGTAGCTTGAGATGTGGGGCATTGATTATTTGGATGTTTCTCTTCACAATTGGGGCATTGATCTTCATGCTCCATGGAAGTGTGATCCTTGTCTCCACAATTATTGAAGCTTGGGTTCCTTCTAGAATATCATCCTTGACATTATTGTTGTTAAACTTCTTGGGAAAGGTTGTCTCCCATGTTGATCATTTGAGTGGCCATCCCTTGCAACAATTGGGATTGAGTTTCCAAAAACTTTTGCATGGTTGGGTCTAATCCATTGTTGTTGGCTAAAAACTGAGTTGTCACTTGGTTCAACTGGGTTTGGTTTGCTAGTAGTTATTCTCTCATGTGCATCTCTTGGTTGTTGATGTCACCCTTCTTGATGTTGGAGTCTCTTGGAGAAGTCATCTGTTTGGGTTGGATTGGGATTAGAATAGGCAAAAGATTTTCTAGGGAATCAATTCTAATCACACACATCACAATTCACTCAAGAAATGTGCAAGCAATCACAAACAAACATTCCATTCAACAACAAGTTCAAGCACATCTTTAAGCAATAAAATATTTTTGTTACACCACATAAGTTGGTGAATTGGACTTAAACTAAATATGGTGGTCCAACTATATGGTTCACTTGAAATCAGTCTATCCTTCTTGGTGGATTCTTCTTGTATGAGATCATGGTCTCCTTGGGAAAATTCTTGGTCACAAAAACTTCAAAGGTGATGATGATTCCCAAGTTGTGTTTCCTTAGTCTTCAAGTCTTGAGCAACATTTCTTGTCTCACTTGTAGTCCTTAGTGATATCCAAGGTTGAAGTCCTTGTTGAGAATAAGGTTGAAATCACTTCAAGATGTTGAAGTCATTAGAGTTGATGAAGTCCTTTGCACATGGTGGAGTATTTGGCCATGGGGTAGGCTTTATCCATCAAGTTTGAAATATAAGAGATGTAGAATCAAAACCAAAAATGGTTGAGGAAGAGTTTACAAGATTGTTTGTAAATAAGTTTTGGAACAAATACAACTACTATTTTTCTAAGGGGTTTTTGTCCAATCCTAGGGTTACAATCCTACAGGCAACACAATGCTCTGATACCATCTATAAGGTTCCCAACCTTTAATAAGGTAGAGATCACTGTGTTTACAATGCTAGTCCCTGGATCAATAGCTAGCATCCACAGTTAAGATGTAATATCAAGAAACAAAGGTCATAATACAACTTTATAACCAGGAATAAAATAATTTATTACATCTTACATAGCTCATTTGGCTATCTCATTACAATGCAGCAGAATATAACAATATCATGGGGTCCATCATCTTCAAAGTGCCACATGCAGACATGTTGGTTGTAGACTTGTAATCCTAATCAATAAACTTCCCTAACATCAAACAAACCTGCAACATAATAAGTTACAGCCACAAGGGTCAATACATTTGAATTGTATTGGCAAGTGATACTATGGTAGTATAGTGGAGTCTATCATCTATATGCATTTGTCTAAGTGGAGCTTAGGCTTGCTTTGCTCAAAATAGATTTTCCTTATCATTTTAAAAACACTAAGTTTTTGCTTGACAAAATCACCCAAGGCATCTCCCAATAGAAATTGGTGATCCTTCAACCCTTGTTCAACCACAAGATTTTAACTTAGAAATTGGGATGAGGAGATTCTTGATAGCTTCCATGTCTTGATGCTCAAATTGTCCTTTGCCATGGACATGGCTAAGTACTTAGATTCTTCCATCTGCAGAGGTGGTGCACTTTCCCCACAAGACTTGGTTTCACCAAGACAAGATCTTTTAGAAGCCTTCCCTTAGACCAGAATGGAAGCGTTCCAACCTATCATTCCCCTACCACCAACTGTCCATTTGGCTAAGTTATTGCAACCTATATGATCCAGGCAGAGCCCATAATGCCAAGTGGCTGCACTTGAAGCTTCTCAACATTTGACATCTCAAATCTCTTTGTTCCTGGGTGGCCATCCACAAGTGAGATACACAAGGTAAACCATAGAAATGGGCCTTGTGAACCACTCAACATAAACCATTCCTTCCATTCCACCCAGGTGATTCATTCACTTAGTTGTTTTATTAAACAAAACACAAGTCCTTGACTTAGAAATATTCGATAGTATGAATATAATCCACCCTTGTTTTATACTAGCTAAGCTAAGCATGATAGTAGTAGGAACCTTAACTTAGGAAATTTCTACTAAGGTTTCATCTACTAGGATTTCCCATGGCATAGTTCACACTTAGCAAAATTCCATGCAAGTCCTACTTAGAAATATCACTAATGCATAGTGAAAATAGTGGGACAAAGTATGAAGCATCACTTGTCTTTTGGTAGAGAATATAAGTTCACTCCTTGATCTTTGTAATATTCACACTCTTCAAATCACTACAATTCAATCAAGCAAGCAATATTTCAAACTACCTTTCAAGCAAATATCACATAAAATAATAGTAACAAAACAATGCATGCAAGCATGCCAAACTTTGTTTCATTTACAAAAGTGTTTTACAATAGGTTATAAACATTCTAAAACACTTCTTGGTCATTTTATGAAGTGGCAAAACTATTTGCAAAAGATTTTACCTATAAACCATTTTTAAACTAAATCATTATTTTATGTGGTTGAAAATGCTTTTAGCAAAGTAATAATCTTTATAGAGTTCACCAAATACATTTTCAAATCATAAAACTTGGTGCTTGGGGTCAGTGAGTTTAAATCAAAACATTTCCCAAAGGTTTTCCTCCAAAATCATTTTTAACAATTAAACCATATTTTTATTTGACTAGAAATGCTTTAATTCAAGGTTTTATTCTTTTGCTTCACCAAATATGTTTTTGAAACCACCAGTTGATTTCTATGGTCAATAGGTTCAAAACAAACCATTTTCCAAGGGTTTTATCTCAAAAATAATTCTAGAAGAATTTTTATATTCTAAACATGCATACACAAGTTTGTGCCAAAACAATCAATTTAACAGAAGCATTTTACTAAACAAAGTGCATGGTCAAAAAGTACTTGTCTTGCTGAATACATTGATATAAAATTTGCAAAATTTGGACGTGTGGTTTGAAAGTTATGAATTTTTCAAATTGGAACATCAAATAGACAAGTTTCTGTTTTTAAACCAAACTCCAGGCTACGTGTCACATTCTGATTCGTCTATACCTCTTCGCGCGGATCGGCTAACACAGACCGTAGGATTTCACTTGATCGCACGGCACAGATCGCATACCCTTTCGCTTTAAGTGAATCTATCTATGTCACAGGATCGAGATGTCACATCCCAAGATTTTCCAAATCTTGTAATGTGAAAATAAATTAATAAAAATAAAACTTTGTTTGATTTTCAAAACCAGAAGAAACTTTTTGAATTCAATTGGAACTTCAAACCCATTTGAATTAAATAAAATCCCAAAGGGATTCATAAAGATAAACATTTAATAAAGGAAATTAAAAATGTTTTGGAATTACTATTTTAGATCTTTTAATAAAAAGATTTGGTTTTCAAAAGAAAATGGGGATTCATAAATAAGGATTATTTTATAAAGCCAAATTAAACCTTGACCAAACTTTGGAATTAAAACATTTTGTTTTGAATAAAAGTAGTAAAGGTTTATTTAAATAAAATAATGAGGATTTAATATCCAATTTTTATTTAAATAAAGGCTTTTCCCATTTTAAATAAACACCAAACTTATCATTTGGTTTTAAATAAGTTTTCCAAGTATTTTATTTTCTTAAATAAAACCTACTAAAGTGTTTTAGCTTTATTTTAGATTTCAAAATAAACATCTCAAATAGAACAAACCCTATTTGATTTAAAAATGAAAGTCTATTATAATAATTAATAATGGACACTAAAATAAAAGGTTAGTTGTTTTAAAACAAATTTCCAAATATTATATACTTCCCAAATTAAACCTACTAATTTGATTTTGAAAATATTTAGGTTCAAATAAAGATTTTATTAATAAAATCAAACTCTATTTGATTTAATAACTAAGGCCCATTTTATTGAATTATTAATGGACCCTATAATAAAATGTTATTTTATTTTAAACAAGTATTTCAAGTATCTTATATTTTCAAATAAAACCTACTGATTTGGTTTTGAAAACATTTTGGATTTTAAATGAAGATTTTATTAAATAAAACAAACCCTATTTTATTAAATAACTAATGATCCATTTATTTAATTAATAAATGGAACCTAAAAGATTTAAATAATATTTTATGTGAGTTATGATGTTAAGCAGAACCAAATTCATATTTGAAAAGCTTGATGATTGTTTGAATCATTTTGAATGTGTTTGGTTGTTTGAATTTCAAAACAGGAAAATAGAATTAGAAAAAGAAAAAGGAATCAGACAGAAAAAAAAATAAGAAAACAGACCCAACCCACTACCCCGGCCCAAACAGCCCACCTAGCCCAGCTCTCCCTCCCCCGAAGCGTTACTTTTCTCACCGCCGAAACAGCCCATAGAGTCAATGACAAGTGGACCCCTCCCTCCTTTCTTTTCCCACTGACCAGTGGACCCCTTTCCACTGTTCTCCTTCTCCACCCCGCGACTGCTTCTTCCTCCCCTCGCCACCGTTGCTGCCATTGCTTCCTCGATTGAATGCGCCTTATTGCAGCATTAATCCCTCGCTGCAGTCACGCTGTCTTAATCGCCCACGCCCTCTCCTCCATTCCCCTCTGTGACCACTCCTTCTCCGCCCCGAGGCTGCCACAATTCGACCCAGAGCTCCCTCTGGCTCCGACGACCCCTCTCGCCAATTCCGGCCAGCACACGCTCCCTTCCGCCTCCCTGAGCACACGAGCACGCTCACCATATACTGGCGCATCCTTCTGTGTCAATCACTCGACCGCGGGCGCCCCAGAGCTTGGGCTTGGACTAACTCTGACAGCGCCGCCGCCTGTTTCATCTCCGACGACAACCCCAGGTAGAGACCGGCCGCCCCTTTGCTTCTCGATCATGCTAGCAGCTTCACCTTGGTCTTGCGCACCTAATCGTGCCCTCCGTTTGGCTTCTCATGATCGACAGCGTCGCCCCCGACCGCAACCAGGACCACCTGACGCCGTTCGCAACTCCGGCGAGGAATTACTGCAACCCTAGTACGCCCCTTGACCAACCGCGAGCACCTTGAGCTTCGCCGTGTTCTCCTGAGCCTGGTGAGCATCTTCTTACCCTCTCTTGCTTCCTGCCTCGCCAGCGCCGCCGCCAACTGGTCGCTCCGCCGCTCGCCGATGACCTCGCGCCGCCAGTTCATGGCCATTAGATAGGAGCCGTTCGATCTGGATCGGGCGGGCACGATAGAATCATTTAACGCCGAAGAGGTACGCCTCCAGAGCCGCACGATTAGACTTAATCCAACGCACCAGAGCGTGATCCGCAGCGAACCGGTACCGTCCAACAGAATCTCGACGCGTGTCCCTGTTCTGATTAAAACAGAAATTTGAAACCAGATTTAAGTAGCAATTTGAAAACCCTATAACTTTTGATCCACACGTCCAAATTTGGCAAATTTTATATCAATGAAATCAGGAGAACAAGCCCTAGCCAACCATGGCCTTAGTTTGACAAATAGTATCTGTTAGCTTGTTTGAATTTGCAGAAACATTTGTGTACTTGTTTAGAGTATAAAAATTGTTTAAAATTGAATTTAGGGATAAAACCTTTGCAAATTGGATTTTTGTGATCTTACTGACCCTAGGAACCAACCCTTGGTATTAAAAATGATTTTTGAAAGATTTAGGTTAGATTAATTGACTTAGCCAATTTCTAACCAAATAAAAAGAATGGTTTTGTTATAAAAATGTTTATGAAAAGAAAACTTCAAGGAAATGTTTTGGACCAAACCTACTGACCCAAAAACACCAAGTTTTGCAATAGCAACTCATTTGGTGAACCCTATAGGCTAATGCCTTAGTAAAAATATTTCTACACCACATAAAATAACACTTTGTTTTGAAAATGGTTTAAAGTGAAACCTTTTGCAAATGACTTGGCCACTTTAGGAAATGACCATTAGATGTACCCAAATGACTATAAACCACTAGGAACCACTTTTTCAAACAAAACAAAGCTTGGCATGCTTGCATGCATTTCTTTGACTTTGTTATTTATGTGTGTTGTTTTGCTGGATTGGTAGATTGAGTTTGTGCCTTGCTTGATTGATTTGTAGTGACTTGAAGAGTGTGATTGTTGCAAAGATCAAGAAGTGAACCTATACCCTACCAAAAAGGCAAGTGATGCTTCATACTTTTGTCCCATTACTTTTTCTATGCATTAGTGATTTTGCTAAATAAACTTGCATGGATTTTGCTAAGTATAGATCTTGCTATAGGAATACCTAGTAGATGAATCCTTAGTAGGATTTCCTAAGTTAAATTTCCTACTATTACCAAGCTTAGCCTAGCTAATAGAAAACATGGGTGGAATATATATTCACACTATGGAAAAATATTCTAAGTCTGAGGACTTAAGTTTTGTTTAATAAAACAACTAAGTTAATGAATCACCTGGGTGGAATGGGCTTGCTTGGTGGAGAATGGTTGAGTGGTTCACAATGCCATAGACTTGGATTGTGTATCTCACTTGTGGTATGCCACCCAGGCACAAAGAGATTTAAGATGTCAAATGTTGAGAAGCTTCAAGTGCAACCACTTGGCAATATGGGCTCTGCCATGATCATATAGGTTGCAAGAACTTAGCCAAATGGACAGTGGGTGGTAGTGTTTGATAGGTTGGAACGCGTCCATTTTGGTCTAAGGGAAGGCTTCTGAAAGATTTTGTCTTGGGAAACCAAGTCTTGTGGGTAAAGTGCACCACCTCTGCAGAGTGTAAAACCTAAGTACTTAGCCATGTCCCTGGTAAAGGACAATTTGAGCATCAAGACATGGAAGCAATCAAGAATCTCATCATTCCAATTTCTAAATTAAAATCTTGTGGTTTGAACAAGGGATTGTTTGAATTCTTCAATCATTGATGGAGAGATGGCTTGGTACAAGGATCTTGAAATCTTTGATTGAGGAAAAATGATTTTGTCAAGCAAAAACTTAGTATTTCCAAATGTTAAGGAAAAATCTATTTTGAGCAATGCAAGCCTCAACTCCACTTAGCCAAATGCATATAGATGATAGACTCCACTATATAAATATAGTATCACTTGCCAATACAATTCAATTGTATTGACCCTTGTGGCTGTAACTTGTATGTTGCAGGTTTGATTATTTTATTGAAGATTGATTGTTTAGGATTACAAAGTCTACAACCAAGATCTGCCTGTGGCACTTTGAAGATGATGGACCACATGCTTATAGTTATTCCGCTGCAATGTAATGTAATAGCCATATGAGCTATGTAAGATGTAATAAATCTATGTTATTCCTGGTTATAAAGTTATATTATGACCTTTGTTTCTTGATATTACATCTTAACTGTGGATGCTAGCTATTGATCCAGGGACTAGCATTGTAAACACAGGAGGGATCAACCTTATTAGGTTGGGACCCCGACACGAGATCTAACGGTCGCTACGCGTTTGACCAATAAGCAGCGGCGCTGGCGGCGGCGTGTGGCGGCGTGCGGTCAGACGGCGGCGGAGCTGGTGAAAACGGAAGCAAGGGAGGAAGGGGAATGGCTCACCAGGTTCGTGTGGTGTCGCTGATGCTCGTCGTTCTCGCGAGAAGGCAAGGGGCGCATGGTGGTGGCGTGGATTCCTCGCCGGAGTTGAGCTGCACCTCGGGCTCGTCTGTTCGTCGACGGGGGCGACGATATACGGAAGGCTAAGGCAAATAAAGGGCACCGTTAGGTTCGTATGGAAGTCGCGATCATGTGAGCATCCAAGAGAGGGAAAGGGGCGGTCTATTCTTACCAGGAGGACTCGCCGGAGTCAAGGTCGACAGCGGCGATGCTCAGCTATCATCGTTGCCAACGCTGAGGGTCAAGCGCGAGCAAGCTGATGATGCAGAGAGAAGCGCCAGGGGGTGGGGAGCATGTTAGTGTGGTTGAGGAGGCGAGGGGCGAAGGAGGCTGGCCGGAATTGCTGGTGGAGCTCGCCGGAGTCAGTGACGGTGTGGTTCCGAATTGAAACAGCCCTGGGGCAGAGAGGGCCGGTCGAAAGAGGGGAAAGAGAGAGGGGAGGCAGGCGTTTAAGAGGGCAGTGTCACGGGCGAAAATCACGCGTCCATTAACGCTAGTTTACGCGAGGAAATAATGACAGAGAACGTCTGTGAGGGAGAGGAGGAACGGGTCGCGGGGTAGACGACGAGGTGAGCTGGCGGTGGGGCTGCCAAGTCAGTGAGGTGCGGGTTTGTATGTGGGGTCGTTTTGTCAGCGGTCGAGGGGTGCGGGTTTGAGTGAGAAAAGAAACAGAGAGGGGTTTTCCGCGTGGGTTGGCGATGGGCCTGGGTCAGGTTAGTTGGGCTGGCTGGTTCTTTTTATTTTTTCCTTCTTCTGTTTATTTTTATTTTTCTATTTCTTTTATTCTGTTTTGAATTTTGATTAATTAATTCAAACAACCTTTGAATTTCAAACTTCCACCAATCTTGAGTATATTCAAATACTGATTAATAGTATATTCTGAAGTCATTTTTAGAATAAATATTTTATTCTTTTAGTGTCTTTTAATTATTTAAAATAGGCTCTTGTATTAGTTGAATAAGATTTAATAATATTTTTCCATCTCCATTTGAATTCAAATCACCACCAAATTTTGGGTGAATCTTAATTCTGTTTATCAACATATTTCAAGGTTCAAAATAGAATAATGCTTTTATTCTTTTAGGATCTATTAATAATTAAATAAATAGACCATAGTCTTTAATTCAAATAGGTTTTAATTTATTTTAAAAAGTCTTTTTGAAATCTAAATAATATCAAAAATCTTTTCAGTAGGTTTCATTTGAAAAACTAAAACACTTGGAAATCTTATTTAAACTAAATTAACAAGTTTTAGTGTTTATTTAAAATGGAAAAACCTTTACTTCAATAAAAATGGATATTAATAAATCCTCATTATTTTATTTAAATAAACCTTTACTCTTTTTATCAAATAGAAATATTTTATTTCAAAAGCTTGGCCAAGATTTAATTTGTCTCTATAAAATAATCCTTATTTATAATTCTACCTTTTCTTTTGAAAACCAAATCTTTTTATTAGAAGATCCAAAAATAGTGATTCTAACTATTATAACTTTATTTATTATTTATATTTTTAATCCTTTTAGGATTCTATTTGATCAAAATAAGTTTTGATGTTTCAAATTGGAATCAAAAGTTTCTTCTCACCCTAAATTTCAACAATTGTTTAATTTGTTTATTTATTTTTCACATTACAAGATTTGGAAAATCTTGGGATGTGACACATAAGCATTGTTAACCATGATGAGAACATCATTAATACTCCCCATGAGTTTCTTCTTAGCATTATCATTGAGTGGGACATCCAAATAACAATCTTCCAAAGGTGGCAAATCAAGCATTTCATAAATCTTCCTAGGCATAATAGAGACACTAGAACCAAGATCACATGAAGCTTTGAGATCAAAATCATTCACTTGCATATTAATAATGGGTTCCCAACTATCTTCTACTTTCCTAGGAATAGAAGCTTTGTGTTTTAGCTTCTCTTCCTTAATCTTAACAAGAGCATCTGTAATGTGTTTGGTGAAAGCAACATGCATATCACTAGCATTAGGACTTCTAGCAAGCTTTTGTAGAAACATAATCACTTCAGAAATATTGCAACCATCAATATCAAAGTCAAACTTGGCATCACTAGTAGTAGGCTCAATAGGCTTAGGCATAGTAGGAGTAGGAATAGGGACTACTTGTGGTTTAGTGGTGATAGTGCACACAGTATTGTTTCTATCAATTTCAGCTTCCCTTTCCCACTTAGCATGAAGTTGAGCTAACAACCTAACATTTTCATCAATAGTAACTTGTATGGCATGAGCAGTAGCAAAGGTTTTTTTCCATGGTTTCAGGTTTAGCATACATGTTATTAATCAAGGAAGACTGAGCTTCAGACAAAGAGGAAATATTTTTCTCAACACTCAATTTTTTTACTGTAAACTAGGAATTTCCCTATTCAGATTCTCAAGCTGATGGCTAATGTTTTTCAAGATGATAGACTGTTCCTCCATAGTTTTAGTGAAAATCTTATTTTGCTCATATTGCATCTGCATAAAATTCTTAGTGGATCTCTGTACTTCTAGAATCCTTTCTTCACTAGGCATTCCAGATCTACCATGATAAGCATTCCCACTAGGAGGATAAGGCCTATAATTACCATAAGTATTGTTGTTGAAATTGTTGTTTCTAATGAAGTTCACATCGACTTGCTCTTCTTGAGAAACCAAAGAGGCTAAGGGAACACTATTAGGATCTAGAGGATTTTTACCATTAACAAGCATTGCCATAATAACATCAATCTTTTCACTCAAAGAGGAAGTTTCCTCAACAAATTTTACCTTCTTACCATGTGGAGCTCTCTCAACATGCCATTCAGAGTAGTTAACCTCATATTATCAAGGAGCCTTGTTGCAGCACCCAAAGTGAGGCCCATAAAAGTACCTCCAGCAGCTGAATCCAACAGATTTCTTGAGGAGAAGTTCAAACCTGCATAAAAAGTCTGGATAATCATCCAAGCAGTGAGTCCATGAGTAGGGCAATTCTTAACCAAATATTTCATTCTTTCCCAAGCTGGAGCAACATGTTCACTATCAAGTTGTTTAAATTTCATAATATCACTTCTCATAGATATAATCTTAGCAGGAGGATAGTACTTTCCAACAAAAGCATCTTTGCACTTAGTCCAAGAATCAATACTATTTTTAGGCAAAGAAAGCAACCATTCTTTAGCTTTTCCCCTCAAGGATAAAGGAAAAAGCTTGAGCTTAATAATATCTCCATCTACATCCTTATACTTTTGCATCTCACAAAGTTCAACAAAGCTATTGAGATGGGCAGCAGGATCATCAGAACCAGCACCAGAAAATTGCTCTCTCATCACAAGATTCAACAAAGCAGGCTTAATTTCACAAAAGGTAGCATCAGGAGCAGGTGGAGCAATAGGAGTGCTTAGGAAATCATTGTTGTTGGTGCTAGTGAAGTCACACAACTTGGTGTTCTCAGCAGAGTTCATTTTGGCAAAGGTGGGCAAGCAAAAAACAGGAGCAGCAGCTAGAGCAGGAACTATTTTTTTTTGTGTTTTTGCATAAAGAAAGCAAACCAAACTAGACTAATTTTTTTTGGTTTTTTGAAAAGAGGAAAACAAAACCAAGCAAAATAATCAAAGCAAACTAAAAACTAAGTAAATAGAAAGGAAGTGAAGGACTCCCTTAGTGAAGACGTCCTTGGCCTCCCCGGCAACGGCGCCAGAAAGATCTTGATGGCGCCCCGCACTTGTCGTGGGACGCTTCGTTGGAAACCCCAAGAGCAAGGTATGAAGCAGCACAACAACAAGTTTCCCTCAGTAAGAAACCGAGGTTATCGAACCAGTAGGAGGAAGGAAACGTCACACAGGTGTTGCAAGCAACGCGGAAACCTGCAAAACACAAACTCAAGACTTTGCCCCAACGAATCAGTGAGGTTGACAAGCTCACCGGTTTTCTGTAACAAAGGATTAAACGTATGGTGTGGAAGGCAATGGTTTGCAGCAAGTAAACAAGTAATAGTGGAGGATGTATCAATGGTAAAGATTGGACCAGGGTCCATAGTTCACTAGAGGTGCTCTCCTTAGATAAACAACATGGCATGAAGGGTAAACAAATTACAGCAGGGCAATTGACAGGAACTGAGCAAGGCATAACAATGCAATTACTAGTCAGAAAGATCCTATGAGATTCGATTGGGCAATACAACAATATACATAGACCGCCATCCAACTGCATCTATGACTAGAAGTCCACCTTCATGTTATCATCCGAACCCCCTCCAGTATTAAGTTGCCAGCAACAGACAACTGCTTTAAGCAAAGTGTGTAAGGTAAACAGTCCACATGTTCCATGAACAAGAGACCGTTGTTTTCTCCCTAGTAGCAACAACACATCTACAACCGAAGAGATTTCTGTCATTTCCCTTGGAAACTAGAGGCATGAACCCACTATCGAGCATAAATACCCCCTCTTGGAGTCACTAGCAACTACTTGGCCAAGATAGCTACTAACAACGGAGAGCATGCATGATCACAAACAACACAGACATGATAGAATCATAAATACAAAACCATTAATCAAACATACATAATAATCTCAATATACATCGGATCCCCGCAAACACAACATGGATGATTACAAATAGATTAGATCTTGATCATGAATGGAGCTCAGAAGATCTATACATGAAAGCACAAAGGAGGATATACAACCATCTAGCTACTACATGGACCCATAGTCCAAGGTGGAACTACTCACGCATCATACCAGAGAGAAGGCCTCCGGGATGATCTCCCCTTTAGCAGGGTGCCGAGAAGTACTTCAGATCCCCCCGTTCTAGGGACGATGGTGGCGGCGTCTACAGACGGTTTCATGGATATTTGATCGGGTCCCCAGGGTTTCTGCATCAGGGGCTTCTTATAGGCGAAGGGGGAGACCGAGGCAGCGACCAGGGGCGCCAAACCCTAGCCAGGCGCGGGGTGAGGCCCACCCGCGCCTAGGGTGGGTCTGGCCCCTCTGGCCGGCCCCTCCGGTTCCCCTCTAGACTTCTTGTTCCCCACGGAAAGTAATTGACTTTATCGTTTGTCCCGTCCAATTCCGAGAATATTTCTTTACTGACTTTTCTAAAACCAAAAACAGCAGAAAACAAGCATCTGTCACTGTTGCAACTTGTTAGTAGGTTAGTACCAGAAAACATGTGTCACATCCCAAGATTTTGCAAATCTTGTAATGTGAAAAATAAAATAACAAAATAAATTATTGTTGAATTTTAGGGTGAAAAGAAACTTTTGTTTTTAAATGGAAACTTAAAATCCCATCTTGAACAAACTTTAATTAAAGTTTGAATCCAACAAAATCCAAATCAAGATAAATGCATTCCTCAATGAATGTATCTGGAAATTTAAACACTTGGAAAATAAATCCAAAACCCTAAACCCTAATGGAATAAAATCATTTCCAAGTTATCTCCAAGCCAATGGATTTGATCCATATAAAAATTTGTCAACAAACATTTACAAATGATCAAGAAAGACAAATATAAATATTATAAAACCATAGAAATTAGTTTCACTTAATTTGGAGCCATAGATAAAATATTATGAATTTAATAAGTTAAGGAAAAGTAAATTCCAAGGCTAATAAAGCATCTATCTAAAAATCCATAACCAATGGTGATCATTTAATCCTAAAGAGATTTAAAAGGATAAACAAAGATTAAATAAGATTTTACAAATTGGAATCACCAAGTTTGGATATATAAATAAAAAGATATGGATTTTATAAGATGAAGAAAGAAATATTAAATAAGGATTATTTAAAGACCAAATTAAATCTTGGCCAAATCCATAAGCAAATGGAAAGAATATAATCCAAATCCAAATAAAAATAAAAGGATAAATAATTTTCCAAAATAAAATAAAATGGCATAAATCAAATCCTATTTTAATAAAGACAAATATCTAATAAGAATAATTATAATTCATGAGAAAATAGTATTTTGGAATTTACCCAAGTGGAATAAAAGTTGTTTAATTAATTTAAATAAAATAAATCTTCCAAATAAAATTTAAGGAATTAAAACTATATTAAATTCCATTGGAATTAAAACAAATACCCAATTCAAATGATTTATGAATCATATCAAATACTTTCCAAATAATTCAAGATGAATTATTTGACACCCTATTAAACAAATAAAAGCCTACTGAAAAGATTTGGAAGGTTTAAAGAATTTATATGGTGTTTGAAAATAGTATTAAATCTTATTTGATTTAAAACAATGGCCTTTTTGAATAATTAAAAGACCCCCAAAAGAATAAAATTTTATTCCAAAATTGACTTCAGAATATACTATTAATCAGTATTTGAGTCTTCACAAAATTTAGCAAAGATTTGAATTCAAATGAATGTTTGAATTGTTTAAACAAAATCAAATCAGAATAAATGAAATGGAAAAAGAAAAAGAAACAGGGACAAAAAAATGGAACAGACTCAGTCCAGCCCATTAAGCCCAGTCCAGCCCACCTCTCTCTCTCACCCGAGCGAAACGTTTCCCCCTCAGTCCCCCACTCTAGCGCGCCCCCAGGCTGCTCAATTTCCCCTGCACTGCCCTCTGCTCCGACGAGCTCCGACTGCAATTCCGGCCAAACCCTGCCGCCCCTCGCCTCCTCGACCATGCTCACTTGCTCCCCACTACTTGGCGAATTTCCCCGTAGCATCAGCTCGCTCGCGCGTGTGCCAGAACGTCGGCAACGTCTTCACCAGTGCGTCACCGACGACCTCCGCAACTCCGGCGAGCTACTGACGCCAAACCAGTGCGCCCCTCGTGTTCTGGTGAGTACCTCTGCAACCCCCGAGACCGTGCACATCCTCCTGATACTTTTCCTCGCTTGCTTGCATCCCAGGCGCTCGTCTTCGACCTCGACCGTGCGCACCCGACGACAGCGAGAACTCCGATGAGCGATTCAGGTCATCCTCGTGCGCCCCTTGCCTCCTCGCGAGTACCTTGAGCTTCCCCACGCCACGGCGAACTCGGTGAGCACCTCCCTTCGCCCTCTCGCATCCTGTAGCATCATCACCGCCACCGTCTGACCGCTCCGCCGCCAGTTGCCGCCGCCAGCACCGCTGGTATATGGTCAAAGGTTGTGCGCCGTAGGATTTAGATCCAACGCTCGCGATAGAAACTAACCGAAGGGGTACGTTTGATTCTGAGCCACACGATCTGTTTTAGATCCAATGCACCAGAGAGCGCGATCCAGCCGAAGCGGTACCAGCGAATAGGAACAAGCCACGTGGCCTGTGACTGTTTTAAAAACCAGAAACTTTCCTATTAGATGTTCAAATTTGTAAAATTCATAACTTTCAAACCACACGTCCAAATTTTGCAAATTTTATATCAATGGAATCAGCAAGACAATTACTTTCTGACCATGCACTTTGTTTAGTAAAAAGCTTCTGTTAAAATGATTGTTTTTGCAGAAACTTATGTAAGCATGTTTAGTATATAAAAATTGTTCTAAAATGATTTTTGAGATAAAATCTTTGGCAAATGATTTGTGTTTGAACCTACTGACCTTAGGAATCAATTGGTGGTTTCAAAAATGTATTTGGTGAAGCAAGGGTACAAATATTTGAATAAAAGCATTTCTAGCCAATTAAAAATGTTGATTTGGTTTAAAAATAATTTTGGGGGAAAACCTTTTGGGAAATGTTTTGATTTAAATTCTCTGACCCTAATCACAAGGTTTTATGTTTGAAAACATATTTTGTGAACCCTATAAAAATTATTGCTTTGCTAAAGGCATTTCAACCACATAAAATAATGACTTAGTTTAAAAATGGTTTATGAAGTGAAATCTTTTGCAAATGATTTTTACACTTTATAAAATGATCATTAGGTGTTTTTCAAATGTTTATAACCTATTAGAAACCACTTTTCCAAATAAAACAATCTTTGGCATGCTTGCATGCATTGTTTTGTTTATATAATTTTATGTGATGTTGCTTGAATGGTAGTTTGAATTTGTGCCTTGCTTGATTGAATTGTAGTGATTTGAAGAGTGTGAATATTGCAAGGACAAGGAGTGAACTTATATTCTTTACCAAAATGCAAGTGATGCTTCATACTTTTGTCCCATTATTTTCACTATGCATTAGTGATATTTCTAAGTAGGACTTGCATGTAATTTTGCTAAGTGTAAACTATGCCATGGGAAATCCTAGTAGATGAAACCTTAGTAGAAATTTCCTAAGTTAAGATTCCTACCACTATCATGCTTAGCTTAGCTAATAGAAAACAAGGGTGGAATATATATTCATACTATGGAATATTTTCAAGTCAAGGACTTGTGTTTTGTTTAATAAAACAACTAAGTGAATGAATCACCTGGGTGGAATGGAAGGAATGGTTTGTGTTGAGTGGTTCACAAGGCCCATTTCTATGGTTTACCTTGTGTATCTCACTTGTGGATGGCCACCCAGGAACAAAGAGATTTGAGATGTCAAATGTTGAGAAGCTTCAAATGCAGCCACTTGGCATTATGGGCTCTGCCTGGATCATATAGGTTGCAATAACTTAGCCAAATGGACAGTTGGTGGTAGGGGTATGATAGGTTGGAACGCGTCCATTCTGGTCTAAGGGAAGGCTTCTGAAAGATCTTGTCTTGGTGAAACCAAGTCTTGTGGGGAAAGTGCACCACCTCTGCAGAGTGTAAAATCTAAGTACTTAGCCATGTCCCTGGCAAAGGACAATTTGAGCATCAAGACATGGAAGCTATCAAGAATCTCCTCATCCCAATTTCTAAGTTAAAATCTTGTGGTGAACAAGGGATTGAAGGATCACCAATTTCTATTGGGAGATGCCTTGGGTGATTTTTGTCAAATAAAAACTTAGTGTTTTCAAATGATAAGGAAAATCTATTTTGAGAAATGCAAGCCTAAGCTCCACTTAGCCAAATGCATATAGATGATAGATTCCACTATACTACCATAGTATCACTTGCCAATACAATTCAAATGTATTGACCCTTGTGGCTGTAACTTATTATGTTGCAGGTTTGTTTGATATTAGTGAAGTTTAATGATTAGGATTACAAGTCTACAACCAACATGTCTGCCTGTGGCACTTTGAAGATGAAGGACCCCATGCTATTGTTATATTCTGCTGCATTGTAATGAGATAGCCAAATGAGCTATGTAAGATGTAATAAATTATTTTATTCCTGGTTATAAAGTTGTATTATGACCTTTGTTTCTTGATATTACATCTTAACTGTGGATGCTAGCTATTGATCCAGGGACTAGCATTGTAAACACAGGGATCTCTACCTTATTAAAGGTTGGGAACCTTATAGATGGTATCAGAGCATTCTGTTGCCTGTAGTATTGTAACCCTAGGATTGGACAAAACCCCTTAGAAAAATAGGAGTTGTATTTGTTCCAAAACTTATTTACAAACAATCTTGTAAACTCTTTCCTCAACCATTTTGGTTTCAACTCTACATCTCTTCTATTTCAACTTGATGGATAAAGCCTTCTCCATGGCCAAAGACTTCACCATGTGCAAAGGACTTCATCAACTCTAATGACTTCAACATCTTCAAGTGGTTTCAACCTTATTCTCAACAAGGACTTCAACCTTGGATATCACTAGGACTACAAGTGAAGACAAGAAAAGTTACTCAAGACTTGAAGACCAAGGAAACACAACTTAGAAGGAACCATCAACACCTTGAAGTTTTGTGACCAAGATTCAAGAAATTCTCCAAGGATACAAAGATCTTGTTCATGAAGAATCAACTAAGAAGGATGGAAAGATCTCAAGTGAACCATATAGTTGGACCACCATATTTAGTTTAAGTCAAACCCACCAACTTAAGTGGTGTAACAAAAATATTTTTGGTTGCATAAAAATATGCTTGAAACTTGTTGTTTGAGTGGAATGTTTGTTTGTGATTGCTTGCACATTGCTTGTGTGAATTGTGATGTGTGTGATTAGAATTGATTCCTTAGAAATATTTTGCCTATTCTAATCACAACCCAACCCAAACAGATGACTACTCCAGGAAATTCCAACATCAAGGTTAGTGACAACATCAACAACCAAGAGATGCACATGAGAGAACAACTACTAGCAAACCAAACCCAGTTGAACCAAGTGACAACTCAGTTTTTCGCCAACAACAATGGATTAGACCAAACCATACAAAAGATTTTGAAAATTCAATACCAATTGTTGCAAGGGATGGCTACTCAAATGATCAACATGGGAGACAACTCTTCCCAAGGAGTTTATGACAACAAGGATGACAAAGATGTTATTCTAGAAGGAACCCAAGCTTGCAATATTTGTGGAGACAAGGATCACACTTCCAAAGAGCATGAAGATCAATGCCCCAACTGTGAAGAGAAACATCCAACTAACCAATGCCCCACATCTCAAGCTACTTGTTACGTATGTGAAGGAAATAATCATGTCCCTATCCAATGCCCCATCTATTCCATAGTTCAACAAAGGAAACAAGGTGGAGTGCAACAACTGATTGCAGACTACCATGAGAGAGCAAAGTCTACCAAGAAGGATGAAGACAAAGGAAAATCTCAGCTTGTAGCTCCCAGCAATATGACCCAATTTAAAGGACCAAAGAGGAGACATATGTATTATCCAAGGAAAAGGTCAAGGAGACCAGGAACTTTTCCTACCTTTAAGATAACATATGAAGAACATGAACTAGAAGCACTCCTAGCTTTGGAGAAGCCCAAGAAGAAGAAGTATAAGGAGATTAGCCAAGTATGGTGCAACAACTGCAAAGAGCTAGGTCATTATGTAGCAACTTGTCCATAGAAGATACGTGAAGAACTCAATCTTATCACATGTTACAATTGTGGCAACCAAGGACATTATGCAAGCAATTGTCCAGAAAAGATGAAGCACAAGATAAAGCCTATGAAGGATCTCAGCCTTGTCACATGTTTCAAGTGTGCAAACAAAGGACACTATGCAGATGTTTGCCCAGAGAGATTTCAACAAGATTCCAAACAAACCAAGATGTAATTTAGTTGGAAATTTTTTAAGGGTGGTAGTACCCTAGATGCTTTGAGACAACTTGTAACCCCTAGCCTCCCCAAATCTCGGGATGAGATTTATTTTAAGGGTGGTAGCCTGTCACATCCCAAGATTTTCCAAATCTTGTAATGTGAAAAATAAATAAACAAAATAAATTATTGTTGAATTTTAGGGTGAAAAGAAACTTTTGTTTTTAAATGGAAACTTAAAATCCCATCTTGAACAAACATAATTAAAGTTTGAATCCAACAAAATCCAAACCAAGAGAAATGCATTCCTCAATGAATGTATCTGGAAATTTAAACACTTGGAAAATAAATCCAAAACCCTAAACCCTAATGGAATAAAATCATTTCCAAGTTATCTCCAAGCCAATGGATTTGATCCATATAAAAATTTGTCAACAAACATTTACAAATGATCAAGAAAGACAAATAGAAATATTATAAAACCATAGAAATTGGTTTCACTTAATTTGGAGCCATAGATAAAATCTTATGAATTTAATAAGTTAAGGAAAAGTAAATTCCAAGGCTAATAAAGCATCTATCTAAAAATCCATAACCAATGGTGAGCATTTAATCCTAAAGAGATTTAAAAGGATAAACAAAGATTAAATAAGATTTTACAAATTGGAATCACCAAGTTTGGATCTATAAATAAAAAGATATGGATTTTATAAGATGAAGAAAGAAATATTAAATAAGGATTATTTAAAGACCAAATTAAATCTTGGACAAATCCATAACCAAATGGAATGAATATAATCCAAATCCAAATAAAAATAAAAGGATAAAGAATTTTCTAAAATAAAATAAAATGGCATAAATCAAATCCTATTTTAATAAAGACAAATCTCTAATAAGAATAATTATAATTCATGAGAAAATAGTATTTTGGAATTTACCCAAGTGGAATAAAAGTTGTTTAATTAATTTAAATAAAATAAATCTTCCAAATAAAATTTAGGGAAGTAAAACTATATTAAATTCCATTGGAATTAAAAGAAATACCCAATTCAAATGATTTATGAATCATATCAAATACTTTCCAAATAATTCAAGATGAATTATTTGACACCCTATTAAACAAATAAAAACCTACTAAAAAGATTTGGAAGGTTTAAAGAATTTATATGGTGTTTGAAAATAGTATTAAATCTTATTTGATTTAAAACAATGGCCTTTTTGAATAATTAAAAGACCCCAAAAAGAATAAAATTTTATTCCAAAATTGACTTCAGAATATACTATTAATCAGTATTTGAGTCTTCACAAAATTTGGCAAAGATTTGAATTCAAATGAATGTTTGAATTGTTTAAACAAAATCAAATCAGAATAAAAGAAATGGAAAAAGAAAAAGAAACAGGAACAAAAAAAAATGGAACAGACTCAGCCCAGCCCATTAAGCCCAGTCCAGCCCACCTCTCTCTCTTTCACCCGAGCGAAACGTTTCTCACCGCAGAACTCACCCACTCCGCCACTGACAGCCAGGACCCACCTTCCCCTCTCTCTCACTCACTGTCAAACGGGCCCTGCGACCACGTCATCATCTTCCTCCCCACGACCTGTTCGTCCGAGCGTTCACTGCGTTGATTTCGCAGGATAAATTCACGAGTAATGGCGCAGTTAATCCTTCCCCTGACCACGCCTTCTTAATCGCCTGCGTCTCCTCTCCGTTTCCCCCTCAGTCCCCCACTCTAGCGCGCCCCCAGGCTGCTCAATTTCCCCCTGCACTGCCCTCTGCTCCGACGAGCTCCGACTGCAATTCCGGCCAAACCGTTCCGCCCCTCGCCTCCTCGACCACGCTCACTTTCTCCCCACTACTTGGCGAACTTCCCCGTAGCATCAGCTCGCTCGCGCGCGTGCCAGAACGTCGGCAACGTCTTCACCAGTGCGTCACCGACAACCTCCGCAACTCCGGCGAGCTACTGACGCCAAACCAGTGCGCCCCTCGTGTTCTGGTGAGTACATCTGCAACCCCCGAGACCGTGCGCATCCTCCTGATACTTTTCCTCGCTTTCTTGCATCCCAGGCGCTCGTCTTCGACCTCGACCGTGCGCACCCGACAACAGCGAGAACTCCGGTGAGCGATTCAGGTCATCCTCGTGCGCCCCTTGCCTCCTCGCGAGTACCTTGAGCTTCCCCACGCCACGGCGAACTCGGTGAGCACCTCCCTTCGCCCTCTCGCATCATGTAGCATCGTCACCGCCACCGTCTGACTGCTCCGCCGCCAGTCATCGCCGCCAGCATCGCTGGTATATGGTCAAAGGTTGTGCGCCGTAGGATTTAGATCCGACGCTCGCGATAGAAACTAACCGAAGGGGTACGTTTGATTTTGAGCCACACGATCTGTTTTAGATCCAACGCACCAGAGACCGCGATCCAGCCGAAGCGGTACCAGCAAATAGGAACAAGCCACGTGGCCTGTGACTGTTTTAAAAACCAGAAACTTTCCTATTAGATGTTCAAATTTGTAAAATTCATAACTTTCAAACCACACGTCCAAATTTTGCAAATTTTATATCAATGAAATCAGCAAGACAAGTACTTTCTGACCATGCACTTTTTTTTAGTAAAAACCTTCTGTTAAATTGATTGTTTTTGCAGAAACATATGTAAGCATGTTTAGTATATAAAAATTGTTCTAAAATGATTTTTGAGATAAAATCTTTGGAAAATGGTTTGTTTTTGAACCTACTGACCTTAGGAATCAATTGGTGGTTTCAAAAATGTATTTGGTGAAGCAAGGGTACAAATCTTTGAATAAAAGCATTTCTAGCCAATTAAAAATGTTGATTTGGTTTAAAAATAATTTTGGGGGAAAACCTTTTGGGAAATGTTTTGATTTAAACTCTCTGACCCTAAGCACAAGGTTTTATGTTTGAAAACATATTTTGTGAACCCTATAAAAATTATTGCTTTGCTAAAGGCATTTCAACCACATAAAAGAATGACTTAGTTTAAAAATGGTTTATGAAGTGAAATCTTTTGCAAATGATTTTGCCACTTTATAAAATGATCATTAGGTGTTTTTCAAATGTTTATAACCTATTAGAAACCACTTTTCCAAATAAAACAATCTTTGGCATGCTTGCATGCATTGTTTTGTTTATATAATTTTATGTGATGTTGCTTGAATGGTAGTTTGAATTTGTGCCTTGCTTGATTGAATTGTAGTGATTTGAAGAGTGTGAATATTGCAAGGACAAGGAGTGAACTTATATTCTCTACCAAAAAGGCAAGTGATGCTTCATACTTTTGTCCCATTATTTTCACTATGCATTAGTGATATTTCTAAGTAGGACTTGCATGGAATTTTGCTAAGTGTAAACTATGCCATGGGAAATCCTAGTAGATGAAACCTTAGTAGAAATTTCCTAAGTTAAGATTCCTACCACTATCATGCTTAGCTTAGCTAATAGAAAACAAGGGTGGAATATATATTCATACTATGGAATATTTCCAAGTCAAGGACTCGTGTTTTGTTTAATAAAACAACTAAGTGAATGAATCACCTGGGTGGAATGGAAGGAATGGTTTGTGTTGAGTGGTTCACAAGGCCCATTTCTATGGTTTACCTTGTGTATCTCACTTGTGGATGGCCACTCAGGAACAAAGAGATTTGAGATGTCAAATGTTGAGAAGCTTCAAGTGCAGCCACTTGGCATTATGGTCTCTGCCTGGATCATATAGGTTGCAATAACTTAAGCCAAATGGACAGTTGGTGGTAGGGGTATGATAGGTTGGAACGCGTCCATTCTGGTCTAAGGGAAGGCTTCTGAAAGATCTTGTCTTGGTGAAACCAAGTCTTGTGGGGAAAGTGCACCACCTCTGCAGAGTGTAAAATCTAAGTACTTAGCCATGTCCCTGGAAAAGGACAATTTGAGCATCAAGACATGGAAGCTATCAAGAATCTCCTCATCCCAATTTCTAAGTTAAAATCTTGTGGGTGAACAAGGGATTGAAGGATCACCAATCTCTACTGGGAGATGCCTTGGGTGATTTTTGTCAAATAAAAACTTAGTGTTTTCAAATGATAAGGAAAATCTATTTTGAGCAATGCAAGCCTAAGCTACACTTAGCCAAATGCATATAGATGATAGATTCCACTATACTACCATAATATCACTTGCCAATACAATTCTAATGTATTGACCCTTGTGGCTGTAACTTATTATGTTGCAGGTTTGTTTGATATTAGTGAAGTTTAATGATTAGGATTACAAGTCTACAACCAACATGTCTGCCTGTGGCACTTTGAAGATGAAGGACCCCATGCTATTGTTATATTCTGCTGCATTGTAATGAGATAGCCAAATGAGCTATGTAAGATGTAATAAATTATTTTATTCCTGGTTATAAAGTTGTATTATGACCTTTGTTTCTTGATATTACATCTTAACTGTGGATGCTAGCTATTGATCCAGGGACTAGCATTGTAAACACAGGGATCTCTACCTTATTAAAGGTTGGGAACCTTACAACATGTAAAAAGCACCTCAAAGTTTGGACAAGTAAAGCAAAGTAGATACTAAACAAGCATGGAGCATCAAAAATTATAGATACGTTTCCAACATATCAGTGTACCTGCGCATAAGAAACAATAAGTTATGCCAACATATGTTATATGCCGACTTGCATATGATGGCCAATATCGGGTTGAGTATGTCAGCCTATGTCGGCCATCCTATGTCGGTCAACCTTAGTCCTAGTCAACCTTATATTTACACCTCTCTTGACCCTAGGGTAATCCTCCCGAGATTAGTCCCTGAAGTTTTTGAGGTCTAGCAACATTAGCCGAAAGGCCTCGGTAGGTTCCTTTAATGTACATGGAACATCTCTTTCATATCTGACATACATATGTTGGCCGAACAAGTTTATGGCTCGACATCGGCAATTGGCACCCTTTTGCCAAATGTGACTTTATCCACAGGAGTCGACCTATATCTCAGCCTCCAAGTCTTCTCATATCACTTAGATATTTTCCTGGTATGCTTCATAGCTGCCCGGGTCTACCCATGTTTTATATTTATTTACCTTAGGTGCCAGGTAATCATCATGCTTTGCCTAATTTTTTGCACAAAGTACTAAAATGTTGCACTATAGTCGCGTCATCCCGCTAGTTATCACTAGCACAAGTCACATCCTCGCGCGGAGCCTCGTTTCGCATGGTAACCGCAGGATTTGGCTGCAACATGGTGGGCCGCTACCTCTCGTGTGGCATGTTCTGAGAGGGTGGGTCGCCCAAATACATGCCCATGATGTGGCCTTGGCGCCCAACCGATCCCATTACCGTAGGCGCCACTGGGCCTTTAAATAGGGGAGCGTGCGGGGGGAGGGGCTGGTTTTTACCTTCACTTTCCCCTGCTCTCCTTTTCCTTTCACCGCTGCCGCACTCCGCTTCTCACCCAAGCATTGTTGCACTGCTTCTTTTCTCCTCGCGACGCCGCCAATCTCCTTCTCTGCTTGCCGCCTATTTGTCCCGCGCGGGCCTTCTCTGTCGCCACCATGGTACCGTGCCATTCCTTGCCGCTCTCCGAAGAGGATATGGATCCCCGTGAGGTCTTCGTTGTTGAGGAATAAGAGCAAGAAGATGCCTCCTACTAGCACGGGTCCTTGGAGGGCTCCGATGTGACCAGGGTGGAGCTTGATTGGCTCTGCTCTGCAATTCTCAGCAGATTCTGGCGGAGGTCGAGTGCCGCCTACCCGCCATCGAGATCGCGCCAGAGCCCTTGCTTGGTGAGTTCGTTGTCTTTGTTTCCCACTTTGAATGCGGATTCGCTCTATGCCTTAGCGATTTCACTAAGAAGTTCTTTGAAACTTTTGGCCTTTAACCACATCATCTTTCGGCTAATGCCTGATACGTCCAAAACGTATCTACTTTCCCGAACACTTTTGCTATTGTTTCTCCTCTAAACTTGTGTGATTTGGATACAACTAACACGGACTAACGATGTTTTCAGCAGAATTACCTTGGTCTCTAGGTTTTGTGCAGAAAATCAACTATCATGAAAAATCCCGGAAAATATGCCAAAAATCCTATTTCACCAGAAGATCCACGGAGCCAGAGTATAAGACAGAGTGGAGGCCTAGGGAGCCCACACCCCTGCCAGGCGAGGGCCAGGCCTGGCCGCACCTAGGGAGGGTGCGGCCACCCCAGGCACCCCCTCGGCCTCCCTCTTCGCCTATAAGAAGCCTCTTGACCTAAAAACCGAGGGGGTTCGTCGTTTTTCTAGAAAGAGTTCTGCTGCGCCACCACCACCAGAAGCCGTGATTCAGAACCAGAAACTCCGTTCTGGTACCCTACCGGGATGGGGAATTTGGGGAGGATCATCGCCATCATCATCACCAATGCCTCTCCATCAACCATCAATGTTTCCCTCATCCATGAGTGAGTAATCCCCCGTTGTAGGCTATGGGATGGTAGGGATTGGATGAGTTCTATCATGTAATCGAATAAGATTGTTAGGGCATAGTGCCTAGTATCTCTATTAGTGCTATTTGACTTTGTTGCAACTTGTTGTGCTTAATGCTTGTCACTAGGGCCCAAGTGCCATGATCTTAGATTTGAACTTATTATTGAATCATTATGATTGTATTGTTTGTGATCTTATTTGCAAGTTGTGTACACATATCATTGTCCGGATACAAAGGCCCCGAAGTAACAGAAATTGGGACAACCGGAGGGGATGGCTGTGATGTGAGGATCACATGTGTTCACGGAGTGTTAATGCTTTGCTCCGATGCTCTATTAAAAGGAGCACCTTAATTGCCAGTAGTTCCCTTGAGGCCCCGCTGCCACGGGCTGGCAGGACAAAAGATGTTGTGCAAGTTCTCATTGCGAGCACGCATGACTATATATGGAGCAAATGCCTAGGATTGTTTAGTACTTGGATGCTTATTTTTATTTATCTGCAATGGCCCAGATCTTGAAGTTGCATGTTTAGACTCGTCCATGCAACGCCCGTCCATCCATCCCTATGCCTACCGTGCTCATATCCTAATGTTTGCTACTACTGTTACTATTGCTCCTGTTTTGCTGTTGCTGTTGCTTTCCTGTTGCTACTAAAAATTGTTGCTACTTATAAACTTCTGTGAGAAAGAACTATTTCTAGGTGCAGCTGAATTGACAACTCAGTTGTTAAGGCTTTCAAGTATTATTTGGCTCCCCTTGTGTCAAATCAATAAATTAGGTAATACTACCCGTGAAGACTGTTGCGATCCCCTATACTTGTGGGTCATCAAGACTATTTTCTGGCGCTGTTGTCGGGGAGCATAGCTTTATTTGTAAAGTTCACTGATAACCCACAAGTATAGGGGGTGTATCGTAGTACTTTTGATAAATAGGAATGTCGATCCCAACGAGGAGTAGAAGGTGCTGAACAGTGGTATGGAGCAGGAAATCCCTGTGAATACTTAGCAAACGTATTTTTAGTGGTTTTTTGACAAGGCAACAAAATAGGAGCAAGTAACAAAGGTAACGCACAAACGGAGAAAGTGGCCCAATCCTTTCTTAGCAAAGGACAAGCCAGTGGAAATACTTATAAGGACCAAACATTCTCGAGGACACATGGGAATTCTGTCAAGTGATTTCGCTTCAAATAGCTGAGTACCCTTCTTTGGTATTGTAAGTGTTGTGTGGGTGAACCTGTGCTAACATACCGCCCTTCCTAGGACTAATACATACTTGTGATTAAACCCCCTACAAATATTCTTAACTACAGGAAAGTAATTAAGATATAAATCTAACCACAACCATAAACTCTGAGATCCTACGCTCCCTTGTGCAAAGGTTTCCTAACGGGGGTTCAGGTTTTTGTCACTCCGGTAACCCCACAATTAGTAGCCAAATACACAATGCACTCCCCTAGGCCCATAAATGGTGAAGTATCATGTAGTCGACGTTCACATGACACCACTAGAAGTGTAGCACCACAACTTAAATACTAAAACATTGAATAATAACTCATCACAGATTCACTACTAACAACATGACTTATCCCATGTCCTCAAGAACTAACGAACTAATCACAAGACATCATATGGATCAAGATCAAAGATGATATGGTAATGGATAACAATCTGAACATAAACAATAATCCAATGGTTCCACTCACAAGCATCAACTACAATAGTAATCAACACCGGGAAAGTTTCCCCTAAGAACTAAAGCAATATCCAACACAATTGTTATAGCAGGACAGCGTGGTGATGATGGTGCTGGTGGAGATGATGGTGTGGATGATGATGATCCCGATGAAGCCTAGCTTGATGAAGGTGTTGATGGCGATGGTCTCCCCTCTTCGGGAAGGAATTCCCTCGACAAAAATCTGTCTGCCGGAGAGATCTTTCTCTCTCGGTGTTTTCCGCCCCCTAGAGGCGGCGGAAATCTATCTGTGGTCTCTCCCCGAGGCTTAGGGTTCCATAGGGAAGATATAGGCGAAGGGGCGGAGTCGGAGGCCGGGCAGGTGGGCCACACCTGCCCTAGGCGCGGGGTCAGGTGGGCCCGCTCCTAGGGGGTGTGTGGGCCCCCTGAGGCCCTTCTTCGTCCCTCCTTCTGGATCCCTCATTCTTCTAGAGAAATAATTTGTTTCCATATTTTTCTGGTATTTTCCCGATCTTTGTGAAATTGCACCAAAACGCCTTCTTTTCCATCAGAATCTAGACTCCGGCAGTCCATCCTCCAGGAATCATCCAACATGCATAAACATATGAAAATCCATAAGTAATACCTCATAATAAGACAAATATCAATGAATAGAGGTAAATTATGATATAGAATGGTGATGCAAATTGAGCGTATCAACTCCCCCAAGCTTAGAATTCGCTTGTCCCCAAGCGAAAATTGAGCTCAGTAAACATGTCCACAGGTTTATGGAGTGAAGTGTCGATAAAAGAATACGAACAAGAAGCATCACACATTGCACAACTCATAGAAGAAAGCAATTCACCATTATATAACTTAGCTTGCAACCAAGTACAACAGTCACAATAGAGATGCATAAAGATAAATCATAATTGGAATTGGCAAACTTGTTCTTGGTCAGAGAACAACTGGCAAACCGTTTCACAAAAAGCTTTTTGTATAAGTTTCAAAATAGGAACACTCTTTGCTCAAAAAGGTTTTTCACAAGTGAAGGCTTTCAAAGTAATACTCAATAGATAAGAGTTTTGTGCAAACAAGGAAGATGAAGAACATGATTGAATAAATCACCATATGAATGCTTGAAACACAAAAACTCAAATGCTCGCTGGAGATAGAGAGGAAGTAGGTTTACTGACTCAACTTGGAAGTGGGAGAAAGGTCCCTTCTTAGAGGGTAGCAGGGATTACAAGTCATAAAGAGCTTCCAAAAGATTATGGTACTTACTACCTTTGATACCTCATTGCCCCTATCATAAGCATCTTGATATGATTAATGTTAATGTGAACAAAGATGGAGTATATGCTTGACAAAATATAAGTTGGAAATCTCATGTCCCTTGAATATGAGGGTCACTCCTCATGCTACTTAACTTTGGTCACAGGTAAGTTCTTGTCATTGTAAGTATTTGCATATCATTGAGAACCGCCAACGGGGTACCCCTTGCACATGGTATAGAGGCTTTCCCATAACCACAATGACAAGGCAAGCAGACAATGAGCATCTCAGCGATCTTTTTATTTACTATATGCATAGCTTTTTATTGAGGATGCTTCATAGATGACTCACTATGGTGATGCTGCAAGTTTCCACCATGATTAAGCATGGCTTAGGCTACCGGCACAGGCGTTTCTCTAACACAGGATATTAACTCCATGGACTTACAAGTTCCCTCTTTATTTCACACCGTTGACATCCATAGACAAAAGAGCACGATATCAACTGTGTAAAGAGTACAAGTGCAATGTTGAAAACGTTCCCCGTGACAGCACGGTTCTGCTAATTCCAACATATAGATGCAAGCATATACAACTTCGATGTTCACAATGGTTCAATTCTATTAGGGGCAAGTAAATAAGGTGTGCCATCAAGTTCATGAGAGCTTTACTAACTAGTTTTCTCATGACAAGATACTTTTTAATTTGAAAGGTAGATCTTGAGAATTTGCTTGGAATAGCAAAAGCTACTAGGTAGATTTGGTGGACACAAATGGCAAAAGTTTTGGTTTAAAGGATTTTGAAAAAATGAGAAGTATGCCCTCTCAAAATAGGTTTTTAGCTAGCAAGGCTGGGTAGCAAGCAAGAGAGTTGAAAGAAACAAGCAAACATACAAGTAATAAAGCCAAACATGCAATCTTCCTTGAAGACACAAAAGAATCATAAATAAAGAATACTAAGCTTATGAGCCAACAAGGAAGAAAACAAATAATACAAAATACCTGTAAGATTTTTTTCTTTCTTTTTCTCTTTCATATTAATGCTACTGACCAGAACTCGGTTTGCCAAAACCAATTTAGAACCACTTGATGATCCCAAAGTGGTGCCAATACTGATCAACAAGATCCATCATATAATAGAGATTGCAAACTAAAAATAAGGAGTGCAAAAATTAAAGATGAGACTTCTCATTAATATTCCAATAAAGGCACTCGCACCAAGGGATACATAGATAATCAACTAAAGGAGAGATACTTCCACATGCAAACCAAACTATAAGATAAACCCTCTACCACAGATATGAATCCACTCCCCCAATCTTGGAACAAGCTAAGGGGATGCCAAACCTGATGACGAATTACTCCTTCAGTGGTGGTGGTGTTCTCTTGATTAGATCCTCAATAAGTTTCTTCAAATCCTCCATATCGAAGATCAGAGTACGAATTAAATCCGAATTATGCTCAATGTAGCCCATGATCAACTCAGGCCGAGGATCCCAGTCCTTGTTATTCTTTCTCCATTCTTCCAAATTAGAGTGTTTCTTCCCTGCACGGTTAGAACAAGGGGTACTAGGAGGAAGTGTGCATGGAGCAAGGATATGACGCGGAGCTCTCCCTCCTATAGACATCTGTGCAGTCCTCTTAAGCTTGGTAGGTCGTGCCACCAAACCAATGCTTGCAATGGTAGCGCGAGTGTCCGGTTGCTTGTCCTCCTCCATGTCACCTTCATACCCTACCGAAATCTCCTCCTCCTTGGGGACTTGAGGTTCTTCTTCCTTACGCTTCTTGCCTTTGTCGTTGGTGGAGGCCATGGTGCTCTAAACTTGAGAAGATTTCCTGACAGAAACAGATCAAAACAAAAACACGACGAGAACACGATGCACGAACCTCAGGGGGGATCTAGGGGGTTATATATTACGAAGTTTCAAGGCATAAGGAAGGTTTTGACACGGAAACGAGGCGAAGACGAAGCTCGAGGGTGGCACACCCCCCTGAGGCGCGACCAGGCTAGGCTCGCGCCTGGGGTGGGTCTGTCCACCCCGGACTCTGTTTCCTCTTTAGTTCCATCTCGTAGCTTCCCTTATGTATTAAAAACATCAAAAATATAAAAAGATTGGGGTTTCACGAACCTTCTGTTTTGACCACTTTTACCTATTCAAAGACGAACTCTGCAGATTCCTTTTCTCCTTCTCCTGGAAATTTCCTTCATACAAAACCCTTGCACAAACTCAATGACAACATTAGTGTAAGCAAAAACAATAAACCTTTGGGTACACACTTTAACTGAAAACCCATCAAAACAAAAGCTTCTGTAAGAGGCAAATGCTAATGATGGCAAAAATCTATCAAAACAGACCAGCAGGTAAAGATTGATTTTTTCGAAGACCTTCTGTTGCTCAAATAAAAAAGTGCAGAACTGATGAGAGTTGGGTAACAACTTAGAGACAAGCTCAGAAAAATGCAGCTCCATCCGAAATACTGAGCTTCCTCACGAATTTTTACAATACAGCACAAAAATCTGTCCCAGGACAGCCACTTTTCACAACTCCTCTACTTCACAAAAGTAGTTGAACTTGACACAAAAACCAAAACAAAAAGGATAAGGAGAGGTTATTACAGAGGTAATAACTTCCAAGACTCGAAAAAACTCTTGGGTTATCTCCCAACAAGTACTTTTCTTTAATGCCTTTAAGTTAGGCATGAGACTTCCAAAGATGCTCACATAGGATATATATTTGAAGTGAAAGAGAGCATCAAGAAGCAAATAACCAACACACTTGAGTCTAACCCACTTCCTGTGCATGGGGGTATCATGAGAAAACGAATTGTTGAGACAAAAAGCCACAAGCATAGGAAGACAAAACATATGCAACTTTAAAGCTTTCAACATAAAACGGGGAAACTTAACATCATTGAGCTGCATATAACCATGTTTCCCTCTCTCAAAATAACTTTTAGTAGCACTTTGAATAAAGTTGACAATATAACTATCACTGGAAACAACTTTATCATTAGAATAAGCATACTTACTGTCACCAAAAAGAGGTCCAAGGTCATAGACTGGATCAATAGAAGCAAGTTGTTCCATCTTGAAATCTTTATTATGCAAGCTATTTTCACAAGGAGCTTTAGCAAATTTGGAAAAGTTAAACTCATAAGAATCTCCATCAAACTTAGTTAAAACTTTTTCCTTCTTACAATCATATAGATCCACAAGTGTTCAATAAAGGTCTACCAAAAATGATAGGACAAGTTTTGCTAGCTGCTGAATTAAGCACTAGAAAATCAGTAGGATACTTAATCTTACTACAGAGAACCTCCACATATCTTATAATACCAATGGGTCAAATGGTTTCCTTGTTAGCAAGCTGAATAACCACATCAATGTCCTCAAGCTCACAAGGACCAATCTCATGCATAATTTCCCTGTAAAGCTCATAAGGAATAGCACTAGAACTAGCACCAATATCACATAAACAATAGTAGCAATGATCACCTATTTTAACAGAAAGCACAGGAACACTAGCTTTTCTAGCCTTACTAGGATGAGAAATAATATTAGAAGCGTCTTCACAGAAGATAATGTGCTCATCCTCTATATTTCTAGTGACATTGTCTTTCACAATAGCTACCACAGGTTCATCACTCAAATGCTTACCAGGCTCCATAGTTTTCATGGTACCTTTGTTATTTGCACTAATAATCATAGAATACTCCTTTACCTTAGCTGGGAAAGGTATTTTCTCAACATGAGGTTCAGGCACAATATGATTAGTAGTACAAACTTGAGTACTTCTAACGGGAACATGACTAACAACATCTTTATAAGGAGCATGGTACTTATTCCACTTCTTCTTGGGAATTTCTATGTAAGAGGCAAAGGCCTTAAAATAGTTGGCAATACTTTGGGAATCAATACCAAACTCATTACTAATATCATGGAAGTCACCAGTTCCCATAAAAGATTTAATGCATTCATAATCATAGTTTATACCTGACTTTCTTCCTTTGTCATTCTCCCAAGCTTCGGTGTTATCTTGAAGACGGTCTAATAGATCCCATTTAGCTTCTTCCTTCATACGTGTGAATGATCCAGCACAAGAAGCATCTAGTAAATCTTTATCATGAAGAGAAAGCCTAGCATAAAAGTTATTGAGAATAATATTGTTAGGGAGTTCATGAATAGGACATTTAAGCATTAGTAACTTCAATCTCCCCCAATCTTGAGTTGTACTCTCTCTATCAAGAGGACAAAAGTTATATATAAGATTTCTATCCTTATGAATCTCACTAGGAGGATAAAATTTAGAGTAAAAGAGAGATGCCATCTCCTCCCATTCCATGGACTGTCCATTCTTCAGAATCTTATATCATTCTTCAGCTCTCCCTTTCAAGGATATGGAGAGTAACTTCTTCTTCACATGTTCAGTTGTGATACATGCACACTTAAACAACCCGCATAATTCATCGATAAAAAGCAAGTGATCACCAGGATGGATGGTTCCGTCCCCAAAATAATAATTATCCATAACACAATTAACTATACTTGTAGGTGTCTTAAAATGATCTCTCTCAATAGGTGGTGGTTCATCTACTACCCTAGCAGTGGTAGTAGATTTCCCAAACAGAAAACCAAGTGGGTTATCCATATTGGAAACAAAGTAACAAGCAATAACAAAATAAATACTCACAGTAAAAGTTTCCCTTACCAGTTCCACTCTTCAATAGCGCTTCACTCTCCGGCAACGGCGCCAGAAAATATTCTTGATGACCCACAAGTATAGGGGGTGTATCGTAGTACTTTTGATAAATAGGAGTGTCGGTCCCAACGAGGAGCAGAAGGTGTTGAACAGTGGTATGGAGCAGGAAATCCATGTGAATACTTAGCAATTAGATTTTTAGTGGTTTTCTGACAAGGCAACAAAACAAGAAGCAAGTAACAAAGGTAACGAACAAATGGAGCAAGTGGCCCAATCCTTTCTTAGCAAAGGACAAGCTGGTGGAAATACTTATAAGGACCAAACGTTCTCGAGGACACAGCGGGACGGAGTGGTGATGATGGTACTGGTGGAGATGATGGTGTGGATGATGATGATGATCCCGATAAATCCTAGCTTGATGACGGTGTTGATGGCGACGGTCTCCCCTCTCCGGGAAGGAATCCCCCCTGCAGGAATCTGTCTGCCGGGGAAATCTTTCTCTCTCAGTGTTTTCCGCCCCCAGAGGCGGCGGAAATCTATCTATGGTCGCTCCCCGAGGCTTAGGGTTCCGTACGGAAGATATAGGCGAAGGGGCGGAGTCAGAGGCCGGGCAGGTGGGCCACACCTGCCCTAGGTGCGGGGTCAGGTGGACCCGCGCCTAGGGGGGTGTGGGCCCCCTGAGGCCCTTCTTCGTCCCTCCTTCTGGATCCCTCATTCTTCTGGAGAAATAATATGTTTCCATATTTTTCTGGTATTTTCCTGATCTTTGTGAAATTGCACCGAAACGCCTTCTTTTCCATCAGAATCCAGACTCTGGCAGTCCATCCTTCAGGAATCATCCAACATGCATAAACAGATGAAAAGCCATAAGTAATACCTCATAATAAGACAAATATAAATGAATAGAGGTAAATTATGATATAGAATGGTGATGCAAATTGGGCGTATCATTCACTTGGATCTACTATTGTTCACTTCTACTCCTTTCATCATGGGGAAGTCTCGTGATGGAAAGTTTCCTATTTTACCATCCACTACAAGAAGAGGTATAGTCCTAAACACCTCTGCTGCTCTTGATTCACCGTCTGTTATAAGTAAGCTTGTTACACCACCACCACATAATCATGCTACACACACTGCTACTACTACTGAATCTGAAACTGCTTTTGATACTCATGATGTTACTTCTACTGTGCTTGATGTGAGTGGTTCATTAGGTCCTTTCCTAGATGCTACGATGGCTGGTCCAGGAAATACTGAAACTCCTAGTGAAGACACTGTTACACCTGTTAGCTCACCTGAGTCTAGAGAGAGCTATGATATTAATGATGGCTACATTGAGTTTACTGATGAATTTGTTGAAGAGTGCCAAAACACACATGGTGCTAATGCTATTAAGAGTCTCCTTGCAAGACGTACCATTATTCCTAAACTGTCCTCTGATCCTAAGTTTGCCACCTCTCCCATAGATATTAAATATAAAGATTATGATTTCTCTCTTGATTTATCCTATTTAGATATTGTTGAGAAAGAACTTTTCGTGGGACTGAAAATGAGAGTGTTGTAGCTCATATGAATGAGCTTTCCACTATGAGTGCTTTATTCTCTGATGATTTTAAGATGCGCAAGTACTTTGTTAGTAATATCTTCCCTTTTTCACTAAAAGGAGAAGCTTGGGCTTGGTTTAATAGATTACCTCCTGGTTCCATTGATAGCCCTGATTGCTTCTTTCTTGCAGAAATATTTTCCTCCTAGTGCTAGACGTGCTACTTTGCAGAGACTTTTTGATTTTAAAAAGGGAGAAGAAGAGAAATTCCCTGAGTCATGGACAAGGTTCTGTGCCTTGATTCATCCACATCCTGGATGTCCATTAACTAAAAATGAGCTTCTTGATATTTATTATAATGGACTAACTAATGATTCTAGGACATACCTAGACAACTTTGCTAATTGTGTTTTCAGGAAAATAACTCCTATACATGCTGAAGAATTAATGGCTAAAATAAGAAATAATTATGATAATTGGACTTCAACTGAGCTAAATACACTTGAGCCTATTACTCCTGAACCAGTTGTTCCTGAACCAGTTCCAACACCAACACCAAAGAAGAGGGGAGTTATTGCATTAAATGATGAAGTGATGAAAGAAGCTAAGAAGTGTCTAAAGGAGAAAGGTATTAGAGCTAAAGATGTGAAGAATCTACCCCCTATAGAAGAATTATGTAAGCCAATTCCCCACTCATCTACTATTGAGGTACACTCTCTCCACTTTGATGAAGGTGATATTCCCTATGGTAAACCTCCTGATCAATGCTTAGAGGAACTTGACACATTTATTGTTAAACAAGGTAATTTTAATAAACAAGTTCTGAATCATTTATTGGAAAACTCTAGAGCTATTAAATAGTTGAAAGATATTGTGTAAAGAACTTCTAATGATATTAAAATGCTTTGTAAACACTTTCAAATGGTTCAAACCCAAATTGATCAACTAGCTAAGGTACAAAAGGATATGCTGGTTAATGCCTCAGGAGATAAACATGCTTATGGAATTAGAACTAGGAGTGGTATAGATACTCAAGATCCTTTATATCCTGAAGGACACCCTAAAAGAATTGAGCAGGATTCTCAACAAGGTGAAAGTTGTGGTAGTCCTCGTAAGAGAAAGGAAAAGAAACACAAAATAGTTGAGGAACCACTTGAACCTGCTGTAGATCCTAATAGTATATCTGTATCTGATGCTGAAACTGAAAGTGGTGATAAAAATGATGCTCTTGATAAGGAGGAAGTTGAACAAGAACCTGAGGAGCACACTAAGAATACTAGGTACACTAAGGAAGATTTTATTGCTAAGAAACATGTTAGTGAGAGAGAACCTTGGGTGCAGAAACCTATGCCTTTTCCAAGTAAGAAACACAAGTCAAAGGAGGAAGAACACTACAACAAGTTTTGTGAGCAGATGAAACCTTCCTTTGACTGATGCTATTAAGTTGCCTCCTTATTCAAAGTATATGAGGTATATTGTCTCTAATAAAAGGAAGATTCCTAATGAGGAAATTTCTACTTTGCTTGCTAATTATTCGTTCAATGGTAAGGTTCCAAAGAAACTTGGTGATCTAGGTATACCAACTATTCCTTGCTCTATTAAGAATAATTATGTTAGAACTGCCTTTTGTGATTTGGGAGCTAGAGTTAGTGTTATGCCTTTTTCTCTCTACAAGAGACTCCAGCTAGAAAAGTTGATACCAACTGATATATCTTTGCAAATGGCTGATAAGTCAACTACTATTCCTGTTGGTATATGTGAGGATGTTCCTGTTCAAGTGGCTCATAATTGCTTGGTTTTAACTGATTTTGTTGTGCTTGAGATGCCTGAAGATGATAATATGTCTATTATTCTTGGGAGACCTTTTCTTAATACTGCAGGTGCTGTCATCAATTGTAATCAAGGAATAGTAACATTCAATATTAATGACAAAGAGCATACTGTCTATTTCCCCAAGAAGGTTGCTAAGAGCTATTGCCTGAATTCCATTGAAAATATTGAGAGCATCAAAGTTGGAGAAATATATTGTCCCATTCCACAAGAAAATTTTGAAACTATTATGATTGGGACCATTGTAATCAAGTTTGAGGTAACGTAATCACCTTGTGGAATGCAAAGTTTTGTTTCATATAAGATTGTTTTGGTAACAAGACTTGATCAACCTTGTTAACAAAAGGATTTTAATGAACAAAATAATGTTTTCACTATGGTTATACTTACTTTCTTTTACTTTTCTCCTTTCTAGTCTTTGCCTTTTTATTTTGCTAGCTTTGGTTTTGTTAGTTGTTTGCTTGATAGAGTGTCTTAGAGCTTCTGTAGTTTGGTTTTTGGTTTGCTTTTGCTTCTTCTAAAAAAAACTGTTTATGCGAGAAAATCAATTTTCATACCCTGGAAATTAGCCAAAAATAAAGTTTCCCGGAAAATCCCAGAAAATTCAAAATAACCTTTTTGTCAACACCCGGATTTTTAATCTCAGATGCCTGTCATGCCATACATCACAATCCCAGAATTACCATTTTTGCGAGACATAACAGATTGGTACCATAGTTCATCATCCATTACAAACCATAATAAAGGTCTTACAAATAAAGAATCTCATGATCCAGTCTTAGTACAATCAAAGCAGCGGAATAATATAATAACGGTAGCATGGGCGAAGCTCCATCTTCATGGTCACAGGCAATGCTGACGATGGGAGATGATCCTAGTTGTCGTAACCTTCCTGCGGTCCTTACTCCTGATAGTCCTCCTCATAGTCTGGCCACGGGAATAGCCAGGGACAAAGCCATGAGTACTCTTTAAGTACTCGCAAACTATCACTAACAAGTAAAGTGGTTTAAGTAGGAATACTAAGCTCTAGGTTGTTTTGCAAAAAGGCCAGGTTTATCTCTAGCTGAGTTCAGAAGTAAGGAAAACTAGTTTAAGGTTTTATAACACCTAAGTGGTAACTTAGCTTTCATGTTCACAAACCTATTATGGTCAAGTCAAGGTCATGATTCATTTCATAAGTCATTTTGAAAACATCTGACAACCACAGTATGGCCACTCCAACTGTTCATAATCGCGGACACGACTATCTGAATAGTTTGACACTCTGCAGAGGTGGTACACTTTCACCACAATATTCGATACATCCGTTAGGAACAATCATGAATTCACCATACTCATTATGCGGATAATCAATCCTAACCTTTCAATTACACGCCCTAGTATAGGCACCTCTCCTATGAGTGGCCTCCCAACCATGACCATCTGTCATCTTGGGAACTGCACAGGTGGACAATCCTCACGAGGTAGCCTCAGCTCAAACCTCGGCCGCAAGGGAACCCATACTAAGGTATATAAACTTCCAGTCAAGCCCTACCCAATTTCGGGTATTGTGGTTGTACGGTAACATTGGAATGGTATTGCATCCAGACACACCCATCAGTTTAATAAAAAGGGATAAGTCTCATGCCTCAACATTTTCATCATCAAATCACCTTGTGTTCACTGACACATGTCAAAACATCTCATTAGAATGACTCATCATTCTAAGGTTTTCATAATCATTTTCACCGAGTATTCCCATCTAAAGTGATCAAGTTTTATGCTTAGCACTAGCAACTAAAGTTGGGGGTAAACACTAGTGAGGTGTGATAATCAAGTGTGAATCATCTAGTATAATCTTATGCCTTAGGATGACATCAAGATCTACCTAACTTAGGCCAAGTTTTATGCTCTTTATGCTACCTTTAAAATCTTTCCAAAACTTCACAAGTCACTAAGTAAACATAAATAAAAGCTTTGATAAAGAAATAAAAATAATCAGGCTTGCAAATAAAACTGGGATTTGGTATAATCAAATGGTATAACCAAGGCATGCCTAATGCATTGCATAGGTTATCTAGCTTTCATAGTTGCAAGTGTCAGCTTGCTAGGATGGCTTGCCTTGTGCAGTGTAGTGGTTGAAGTTCTCCTCTGCTTCCTCTTTGTAGTAGTCTCCTTCCTATTCGTAACCTTGGTCGGTACTAGCGTCTATAAATAAATAGGAAGTACACAATCACCAAACAATACTTAACTACTTCTATTTAGCACACAAGGTTCACACTAGATGATCTAGTATCATCACAAGAATTAAGGCAATAGTTTTAATTATTTCATTTTAGAAAAGTAATTTCTACTCATTGAAAAACTACTTAAGATTTAATATTCTCCAATTAAAATATGGGATCATGTTGACACATGTCATCACCACATATTTCAGTACATGGGAATGTGATTTAAAGTGGTGTCACAATTTAATAAGGTTTAACCTTTTTATTTTAATTAATTAAAGTGAATAGAAATGCCTATGGGGAATTCTTTTATTACTTGTACATTATTACTGCAATTAAACCTAGATATATTTATATATTCAGAAAGGTCATATAAAATGTGATTTTTGAGAGTTGGAATCAACTCAAAAGCTTTTATGGTTGAATTTTGAAAAATGTTTGAATACAGAAAAGTCTCTGCCTTGTTATTTTTACTATAGATGATCTATAATTTCAAATGATTTGAATCCAACGGGCTTGGATTAATAATTTCTATACCTTTCTAACAAAATTGGTTTTATGCAATTTGGTTTAGTGAATCTCTCTGAAATGATTTTTGAATCTACTGCCAGAGCTAAGTTTGAAATTAAATAGATAAACCTAAATTCAAACTAACTGGGTCACGCGGGAAATTTAACTGGGCCGGCCCACTACGCAGAGCACGCGTGCGGGCTGGTTAAGTGGTTGTCCCCACACGTCAGTGGGATAGGCGGGTGCGAAGGGGTATGGGCTAACTACGATCGTAAGATTAGATCGAGGATCAACGGATCACGGCCATTGTCCTTGTCGAACAGAACGCGACAGACACGAACCCTAGCACGGCCAGTGGGGGTATGTGGCGGCTCACCGGGGCTCAGGCGATGGTCGGAGATGGGGGCGAATGACGAAGTCGACGACGGCGGTTCTCCTGGTACTAGCGGCTCCTCCTAGGGTGGCTCCAATCAACGACGCCCTTCTCCTCCAGCAGCGGCAGGCTTCGGCGAAATTCCGGCAATGCTGCGCTCGCCTTGCTCCGGGATGAAGTGGGCACGATCAGTGAGAGGTGGGGAGTGGAATGGTGTGAAGAAAACAAGCGGGGAAGGTCTCTATTTATACTGCGACGAGGGAACCGAAGGGTGCAGGCAGAGATCGTCGGGGTCGGCGTTACAGTGAGCTAACGACATGGCTGAGGGTAGGGAACGGTGCACGGTCTCCTAGTGGTCCTCAAAGTCTTGATGGCACGGCAAGGGGCAGTGCGGTTCAGTCGGAACATATCGATGCTTTGAGCGGCACCGACGACGGTTTTGATGGAGCACAGTTGCTACGGGTCGCATGGCGGCGAACGGGGATGTCTGGGGAGGTTCCTGGGACGATGGTGATCACATAGACGGGGGTGAGCGTCGCGCTCTTAGCATGGTCGCAGAGAAATGGGCGCATGCGTTCTCTGTGGTCCAGTGCCTGGCAAGGCTCGAGGGCTGGACAGAGGGTGGCAGTGGACGGTGGCGTGCCTCCTAGACACGGTCGCTAGACGCGGCGCTTTATCTGGCTAGCTAGCCATGGTCGGCTGGCAAGGGTGCTCTCGGGCATGCTCGACATGGCGCATTGGGTAGGGGCTAGGTTGCTTCAAGGCAGTGGTTGGCACTGGGGGAGACAGCGATGATCAATGGTGAACAATGTTCAGCCAAATTACTGCTCAAAACAGTGAAGTTTGGCCAAATTTAGTTTTTGTCTCCAAGTGTTTGATGAAATGGCCGCAAGAAATTCATATTTGAATTTTTGGTTGAAACTTGGTGGGTGCAATGGTCACATACTAGGTAGTCTTTGGTTGATTGGATTTTTCGAGGTGAACTGGTTTGGTGGGGTTTTAAGAAATGGTGATCTTACCATATGAACTAGATTCAATTTTCAAATGTCATTTTAATAGGGTTGCCAAATGTTTCTGTGGGTTTGCAAGGTGGTCTTGGGTTCACTTTCACTTGGTCTAGCAAGGGGTGAAAATAATTGGATTTGTTTCTGTTAGAAATCTTGGACTAGAAACACTCAAAGTGGTCTAGTGGTTAACTTGGGTCAAAATGACCATTTGCTTATTTTGTTTGTTTTTGAATTTCTAATGATTTGATTCTGCTTGGAAATGATTTAGATGATGTTGTTTTCATCTTTAAACCAATCCTTGCTATTCACAACAATCAAACAAGTCAATTCAAGCATTCATGCATTCATCACATACACACATGCATTCATAATGATTTTATTTGACAAAAGTTTTTGTTAACCCTAAGTTTGGGTGATTGATACGTTAGAAACGTATCTATAATTTTTGATGCTCCATGCTTGTTTAATATCCACTTTCCTTTGCTTTGTCTACACTTTGAGGTGTTTTTATATATTTTCTGGAACTAACCTATTAACAAGTTGCCACATTGTCAGTTGCTTGTTTTCTTCTGTTTTTGATTTCAGAAAGGCAAAAAATCAATATTCTCGGAATAGGACGGGACAAAAGCCAAAGTCAATATTTTACCGTGGGGGACACGAATCCAGAAGACGAGAAGGAGACGCGAACCAGGGCGGCCAAACCCCCCTAGGCGCGGCCAGGGGTGGGCCCGCGCCTGGGCAGGGTGTGGCCCCCCTGGTCGCCTCCCGGCCTTGCCTCTTTGCCTATAAGAATCCCCCGATGCAGAACTCTAAGGACCCGATCAAAACTCCACAAAACCGTCTGTAGCCGCCGCCACCATCGTCCCTAGATCGGGGGGATCTGAAGTTCTTCCCGGCACCCTGCCAAAGGGGAGATCATCCCGGAGGCCTTCTCTCCGGTATGATGCGTGAGTAGTTCCACCTTGGACTATGGGTCCATGTAGTAGCTAGATGGTTGTATCTCCTCCTTGTGCTTTCATGTATAGATCTTGTGAGATCCGTTCATGATCAAGATCTAATCTATTTGTAATCATGCATGTTGTGTTTGCAGGGATCCAATGGATATTGAGATTATTATGTCGGTTTGGTTAATGGTTTTGTATTTATGGTTCTATCATGTATGTGTTGTTTGTGATCTTGCATGCTCTCCGTTGTTAGTAGCTATCTTGTCCGAGTAGTTGCTAGTGACTCCAAGAGGGGGTATTTATGCTCGATAGTGGGTTCATGCCTCTAGTTTCCAAGGGAAGTGACAGAAATATCTTTGGTTGTAGATGTGATGTTGCTACTAGGGAGAAAACAAAGGTATCTTGTTCATGGAACAAGTGGATTGTCTACCTTACACACTTTTCTTAAAGCAGTTGTCTGTTGCTTGCAACTTAATACTGGAGGGGGTTCGGATGATAACCTGAAGCTGGATTTCTAGTTATAGATGCAGTTGGATGGCGGTCTATGTATATTGTTGTATTGCCCAATCGAATCTCATAGGATCTTTCTGAATAGTATTGCATTGTTATGCCTTTCTCAGTTCCTGTCAATTGCCCTGCTGTTATTTGTTTACCCTTCATGCCATGTTGTTTATCTAAGGAGAGCACCTCTAGTGAACTATGGACCCCGGTCCAATCTTTACCATTGATACATCTTCCACTGTTACTGTTTACTTGCTGCAAACCACCATTACCTTCCACACCATATGTTTAATCCTTTGTTACAGCAAACCGGTGAGCTTGACAACCTCACTGATTCGTTGGGACACAGTCTTGAGTTTGTGTTTTGCAGGTCTCCACGTTGTTTGCAACACCTGTGTGACGTTTCCTTCCTCCTTCTGGTTCGATAACCTCGGTCTCTACTGAGGGAAACTTGCTGCTGTGATCATCACACCTTGCTCTTGGGGTTCCAACGAAGTGTCTCACGTCAACATTGGGTGCACGCATCAAAGATTTCTGGCGCCATTGCCGGAGAGGCGAGGACGTCTTCACAAGGGGAGTCCTCCACTTCCTTTCTCTTTACTTTGTGTTTAGTTTGCTTAGTTTATTTTTCTTGGTTTTGTTTACCTCTTTTTATCAAAAACTCCAAAAAAATTAGTTCCTACTCTAGTTGCTGGTCTGTTGTTGCCTTGCTTGGTCATGCTTTCTATCAATGGATGGTTTCTTTGAAACTAGTTCTTATTTTCAAGGTGGGTTCACGGAAGAACAAAAGCATTATTATAAGGAACACTGTTTGTCACAAAAAGGGAAACACTTATCAGATCAAATTGATAAGTTGAATACTATTGCTAGAGAGGTGTGCTCCACTTATAATGTTACTTATTGCTTTGATAAAGCCTGTTGCTATAGGAGGTATAAACACCTCCCTTTTCAATGTGAGTATAATGATAATGTTACCATATCCTCCTATGTTAAAGGAAATTATGACTTTTATGATGTGGAACAAATTAAAGAATTTATTGCCTTCAAGGTGCATTTGAACTTGCCAGTTTGCTTGAAAATACTGATAATGCACCTTATAAATATGAGGTCTTTGATATACTTAAATTTAGCTTTGATAATTACAAGGAAGAAAATGGCTATATATTTGAATACTTTAATAGGTGCTTTCCACAAATGGAAGAGACTAATGCCTTGCAAGAGCCCATGGAAGAAAAAATTGTTGAAACTGGAAACTCATTAGATGAAAAAGAGGAGGAGAGCGAGTGATGAACAAAAGGAGGAAGAATGGATCTACCCATGCCTACCTTCTAATGAGAGTAATTCTTTATCCCTTACATTATTTAATTGTCCCCCATGCTTACCAAAGGAGGATGAATGTTATGTTCTGGTGGATCCTTTTGAAATATCTACTTTGGGTAAAACCTATGAACGTTTTAATCCAACTATTTTTGAGCTTGATAGAAATTATGTGTTTGTAGATCATGAAAAGCCTGCTTTATGTGATAGTTATATTGTTGAGTTTATTCATGAGGCTACTAAAAATTATTATGAGAGAGGAAAATATGGTTATAGAAGTTTTCATGGTACTGAAACACCTCTCTATGTGCTGAATGTTTTGAAGTTACTCTTGTTTTATCTTCCTATGCTTGTCACTTTGTTCTTTGAGAATTTATTTTCTTACAAGATTCCTATGCATAGGAAGTGGGTTAGACTTAAATGTGTTTTGAATTTGCTTCTTGATGTTCTCTTTGACTTCAATTCATAATTCTTACGTGAGCATTTTCTCAAGCTATCAAGCCTAACTTAAAGGCGTTAAAGAAAAGTACTTGTTAGGAGATAACCCAAGAGTTTCCTTGAGTATTAGAAGTTATTACTTCTGTAATGACCTCTCCTTATCCTTTTTATTTGCTTTTTGTGCCAAGAATGACCTCTAATGAGAGGGAAGTAAGATTTGGGGAGTTGCTGTCCCGAAACAGATTTCTGTCCTCCACCAAAAAAAATCGTGAGGAGTCTCTATAACTCTGATTGAGATAAAAATTTACGAATAAATACCCCAGTATGTTAGATAACTTTCGTTAGTTCAAGACCTTTTTATTTGAGCAACAGAAGATGTTCGAAAAAATCGGTTTCTACCTGATGGTCTGTTTTGACAGATTTCTGCCATTATTTGCATTTTCTTCTTATTGATTCCTTTTTGAGTTCTCTTTTGGGGAATTGAGCTTTTTGAAGGAGTTACTACAGTAGCTTGTGTTTTTAGTAAAAAGTTTTGCTGTTCCAAAGCTTTGCCTAAGGTCTAATATCTTTTGAATAAAATAATGTTGCTAATGAAGATTGTGTGAAGTTTTGTATGAAGGAAAAATTTCAGATGTAGAGAGAGAATGATGCAATGAGATGAAGAATGGACAAAAGCTCAAGCTTGGGGATGCCACCATGGTGTCACCCCAAGAAATATCCAAGAGGTACAAGCGTCAAAGCTTGGGGATGCCCAAGGCATCCCCTTCTTCATCAATAAAAAGCTCAGGTCTGTGTAGACACTTCATTTTTATTGTTTCATGCACAATTGTGTTGTTCTTGGAGCGTCTTAGTTTTCGTTTGCTTTGATAAGGTGGTTTAGTTTGCTTGAATAAAGTAGTTTGGACCCCCGTTCTCGCTGTGTTGTTTCAAATAAGTTGCTTGGTGTTGGAAAGGAGTAGGAAGTTCTTGCTTGATAAGTGCAAGAGGAGCTTGCATTGACTGTGACTTAGACTTTAGCATGACATGCTAGGTGTTGTTTTGACCTTATGCTTAGTGATTATTGCTGTAGCATGTCTTGTCCCAAACAATTGGGATTGCTTAGTGTGCCTTGAAGAAATTATGTGTTGTCTTAGCATGCAAAAGCATAGTATTACGGTGTTCTCCTTTGATGCTTTGTTTGGGTTGACTTGGCACATGCTCACACCATCTTATGACTATGACAAGTCACCATAGCCTCCATGATCATTTAGTCCTCGACTTGTAGTACCACTCTATACTTTGATTAGTAATGCTTTGTTGCTCTGCATGATTATGGCCATTATTGCTCTCTTAGTTGGTTGCTCCCTGTCTTTTGCTAGCCTCCACTTGTATGAGTAAGTTCTACTCATGCTTCCAACTCCCAAGAAACAAAGTTCTTCCAAAGTGTACACTACAAATTCCCATGCATGGTGTGTTACACCATTCCAATTATATTCTTGTTTTCAAATATCTTCCAATTTAAAACTATTTTGTTATGTGAAAACTTAGTGATTAAAGCTCTCACGAACTTGATGGCACACTTTATATTCTTTGCCCCTAATAAACTTGAACCATTATGTCATCTATGTTGTATATGCTTGCACTTATACGTTGGAATTAGCAGAACCGTGTTGTCACGGGGAACGTTTTCAACATTACACTTGTACTTTGTACTAAGTTGATATCATGCTCTTTTGTCTATGGATGTCAACGGTGTGAAATAAAGAGTGAACTTGTAAGTCCATGGAGTTTGTATTTTGTGTTAGAGAAACGCCTGGGCCGCTAGCCTAAGCCATGCCTAATCATGGTGGAAACTTACAGCATCACCATAGTGAGCTATCTATGAAGCATCCTCAATAAAAAGCTATGCACATAGTAAATAAAAAGATCACTGAGATGCTCATTGTCTGCTTGCCTTGTCATTTTGGTTATGGGATAGCTCCTGTACCATGTGCAAGGGGTACCCCGTTGGCGGTTCTCTATGATATGCATGTACTTACAATGACAAGAACTTACAGGTGACTGAAGTTGAGTAGCATGAGGTGTGGCCCTCGTATTCAAGGGACTTGAGATTGCCAACTTATACTTTGTCAAGCATATACTCCATAGTTTGTTCACTCTAACCTTAATCACTTCAAGATGCTTATGATAGGGGCAATGAGGGCTGAAAGCTAACAAGTACCATAATTTTTGGAAGCTCTTTTTGAAACTTGAAATCCCTGCTTCCCTTTGTGAAGGGCCTTTCTTCCACCATTATTTGAGTCTCACCTTCTACCTTTAGGCACCATTAAGAGAGCATAGTTGTAAATCTGTGTGCAGTGTCCCAAAGCTTACTAATTGATGCATATTGTGATATTACTTGTTCTTATGCTACTTGTTTCTAGTCACCCTTGTGAACTTTGAAGGTGTCCTATGCATTTATTTGCTACTCTATGAGGGACAAGCCGATTGCCACTATGCTATGTTTTCTGTATGTGAAACAAACAAACATTTTTAAATGCACGTTATTCATGATCTTTGTTTGTAGCCTTTCATGTTGCATGCATAGTTACTATGTCTTATTGTTAGAACTCCATCTTTCATGCACATGTTTAGAGTTCTTTGATCCCAGCTTTCAATGCTTGCAAATGGTTTGATCTTGGTTTTGATGGTGCATGTCACCTCAAAAATTATTCTTTTTATCACTTACCTACTCGAGGACGAGCAGGAGTTAAGCTTGGGGATGCTTGATACCTCGGAAACGTATCTATAATTTTTTATGCTCCATGCTTGTTTAGTATCTACTTTCCTTTCCTTTGTCTACACTTTGAGGTGTTTTTATATCTTTTCTGGAACTAACCAATTAACAAGTTGTCACAGTGCCAGTTGCTTGTTTTCTTCTGTTTTTGGTTCCAGAAAGGCAGAGAATCAATATTCTCGGAATTGGACAGGACAAAAGCCAAATTCAATATTTTACCGTGGGGGACACGAATCCAGAAGACGAGACGGATACGCGAACCAGGGCGGCCGAACCCTCCTAGGCACGACCAGGGGTGGTCCCGCGCCTGGGCAGGGTGTGGCCCCCTGGTCGCCTCCTGGCCTCGCCTCTTCGCCTATAAGAAGCCCCCGATGCAGAAACCGTAGGGACCCGATCAAAACTCCACGAAACCGTCTGTAGCCACCGCCACCATCGTCCCTAGATCGGGGGGATCTGAAGTTCTTCTCGGCACCCTGCCGAAGGGGAGATCATCTCGGAGGCCTTCTCTCCGATATGATGCGTGAGTAGTTCCACCTTGGTATATGGGTCCATGTAGTAGCTAGATGGTTGTATCTCCTCCTTGTGCTTTCATGTATAGATCTTGTGAGCTCCGTTCATGATCAAGATCTAATATATTTTTAATCATGCATGTTGTGTTTTTGGGGATCCGATGGATATTGAGATTATTATGTCAGTTTGGTTAATGGTTTTGTCTTTTTGATTCTATCATGTCTGTGTTGTTTGTGATCTTGCATGCTCTCCGTTGTTAGTAGCTATCTTGGCCGAGTAGTTTCTAGTGACTCCAAGAGGGGGTATTTATGCTCGATAGTGGGTTCATGCCTCTAGTTTCCAAGGAAAGTGACAGAAATCTCTTTGGTTGTAAATGTGCTATTGCTACTAGGGAGAAAACAGCGGTCTCTTGTTTATGGAAAAAGTGGATTGTTAACCTTACACACTTTGCTTAAAGAAGTGGTTTGTTGCTTGCAACTTAATACTGGAGGGGGTTCGGATGATAACATGAAGGTGGACTTCTAGTCATAGATGCAATTGGATGGCGGTTTATGTATATTGTTGTATTTTCCAATCGAATCTCATAGGATCTTTCTGACTAGTATTGCATTGTTATGCCTTGCTCAGTTCCTGCCAATTGCCCTGCTGTAATTAGTTTACCCTTCACGCCATGTTGTTTATCTAAGGAGAGCACCTCTTGTGAACTATGGACCCCGGTCCAATCTTTACCATTGATTCATCTTCCACGGTTACTGTTTACTTTCTGCAAACCATCATTACCTTCCACACCATACAGTTAATCCTTTGTTACAGCAAACTGGTGAGCTTGACAATCTCACTGATTCATTGGGACAATGTCTTGAGTTTGTGTTGTGCAGGTCTCCACGTTGTTTGCAACACCTGTGTGACGTTTCCTTCCCCCTTCTGGTTCGATAACCTCGGTCTCTACTGAGGGAAACTTGTCGTTGTGCTTATCACACCTTGCTCTTGGGGTTCCAATGAAGTGTCCCACGTCAACATTGGGTGCACGCATCAGTGATTGGAATTGATAACCTTGGTTAATAGTTTTGGGATGTTACATTTTTCCTCGAAAAAGGGGCAGAGGGACACCTGGAGTGACCCAGGGGGCCACCGTAGGCCAGCACACCCCTGGTGGGCGCGGCCAGCCCCCAGGTGGTGCGTGGTAGGGGTGTGGCCTACTTGGGTCCCTCCAAGGTGCCTCCTCCCAGCCATCTTCTTTCTATCTCCCGGAAAACACCGGAAAAATTTCTCAAGCTCAAGTTCCTGCTGTTCTTGCTCGCGATTTTCGATCTCCTTGCTGAGCCCATCTTTGTTGCTGATTTTTGGAGGGATTGCTCCTTGGTATGTGCTCCTCCGCTTGTCCAATTAGATTTGTGATTGGTAGATTATATCTTGAGTATTTTGCTGCTATAGGTGACAGGTTGTGTGAGCTTGCATGCTTGTTCTATGCTTAGAGATTCCATTTTGGTGCATGTGTAGCCCTCTAGCAAGTTCCTATAGTAGTTTCTCATCATTTATCAACTTGGAAATCACTTGGTTTGATGTTTGTCTAATTTTTTTAGAAAGGAAGATAAGTGCATACCCACTAAATCAATATGATTTGATGGTACCTGAGCCAATGAAAGTTCATCATGAGGAAGGAGTCTTCCCTTCCATATATCCATGCCATGAATTTATGAGAGCCGCGGGAATTCTCCAGGATTTCCAAACTTTGATTACCAATGCAGGGTTGGAACACTTTGTTGAAGGTGAACCTTTTCAGTATGTCAAGCTAACCATGGCTGTGGTGCAGGACTTCCGGTTTACTTGGTCTACATCTAATCCCATGGTCCATTATAAAATATACAATCTAGCTGTCGACCTGCCTTTTGCTGATTTCTGTGCAGCAATTAGAGTACCTCAGTGGGGATCTTGTGAGAAGATCAAGGATAGGCCTAAGTCACTTATGGATTTATATGCTGATATTTGCCAAGGTTTCGAAACTCGAAGGAAAGTGGTAAAATTTGGAACATTCAGTTCCCATCCATTAGATATTTTGCCTATTTCATTACCAAGTGTGTTCTTGCTAGAAAGATTGCTAGAAAGTTATCTTCTTTTGATCTAGCTTTTGTTGTAGCAACTTTGAATAGGGATAGTTCTTATAACCTGGGCGCTTTGATAGCTTATCGTCTTACCACTAACCGCGAGAAGGGTGGAATTTTTGGAGGTCTCATCGCCTCTAGGTTGCTATCTTTCCATGGTTTAGAGCCTCACCATTGAGATTATCGGTTCCCCATAAAGAGGCTTGATCTTGATTCCAGAAAATAGTATTGATGACCCACAAGTATAGGGGATCACAACAGTCTTCACGGGTAGTATTACCCAATTTATTGATTCGACACAAGGGGAGCCAAAGAATACTTGCAAGCCTTCACAACTGAGTTGTCAATTCAGCTGCACCTAGAAATAGTTCTTGCTCACACAAGTTTATCAGTAGCAACAGTTTGTAGTAGCAACAGTAGAACAACAGCAGCAGTGGATCAAGAGCAATAGTAACAGTAACAGTAAACCGTGGGATTCGAGTGCGGTAGGCATAGGGATGGATGGACGGGCGTTGCATGGACGAGTCTAAACATGTAACTTCAAGATCTAGGGCATTGCAGATAAATAATAACAAGCATCCAAGTACTAAACAATCCTAGGCATGTGCTCCAAATATAGTCATACATGCTCGCAATGAGAACTTGCACAACATCTTCTATCCAGCCAGCCCGTGGCAGCGGGGCCTCTAGGGAACTACTGGCAATTACGGTGCTCCTTTTAATAGAGCACCGGAGCAAAGCATTAACACTCCATGAACACATGTGATCCTCACACCACAGCCATCCCCTCCGGTTGTCCCAATTATTGTCACTTTGGGGCCTTTGGATCCGGACAATGATATGTGTACACAACTTGCAGATAAGATCACAAACAATACTATCATAATGATTCAATAATAAGTTCAGATCTGAGATCATGGCAATCAGGCCCTAGTGACAATCATTAAGCACAACAAGTTGCAACAAAGTCAAATAGCACTAATAGAGATATTAGGCACTATGCCCTAACAGATCTTATTCTATTACATGATAGAACTCATCCAATCCCTACCATCCCCAAGCCTACAATGGGGGATTACTCACTCATGGATGAGGGAAACATCGATGGTTGATGGAGATGCGTTGGTGATGACGATGGCGATGATCCTCTCCAAATTCCTCGTCCCAGCAGGGTGCCAGAACGGAGTTTCTGGATCCGAATCTTGGTTTCTGGTGGCGGCGGAGCGGAACTCTTTTTGGAAAAAAAAAACCTCGGTTTTTAGGTCGAGAGGCAACTTATAGGCGCAGAGGGAGGCCGAGGGGGTGCCTGGGGTGGCTGCACCCCCCTAGGCACGACCATAGGTGGGCCCGTGCCTGGCAGGGGTGTGGGCCCCCCAGGCCCCTTCTCCGTCTCGTCTTCTGGCTCCGTGGATCTTCTGGTGAAATATAATTTTCGGCATATTTTCCGGGATTTTTCCTAATAGTTCATTTTCTGCATAAAAACTAGACACCAAGGTAATTCTGTTGAAAACAGTGTCAGTCCATGTTAGTTGTATCCAAATCACACGAGTTTAGAGGAGAAACAATAGCAAAAGTCTTCGAGAAAGTATATACGTTTTGGACATATCAATTCCATGGTTCAGCATAACTTTGTTTCTCTAGGGGCTACTGTGAGAAGTTTAACTTATGAATTATCTTTTGCCAAGCATGGTTGGAGAGGGGGTAGGACTAAGAAAGTAGTTTATTTGCCTGCACCTGCTTTGTTTAATTTTGATAACAGGCAAGGATGGTCGCTCACGGAGGAGAAGTTTGACACATATGTGGTGGAACTCTCCTAGCAAGAGAATGTTGGAGAGGATGCCGAAGATGATTCGGTTCAGCCCTCCAACTTGGGAGAGTCTTTATTCCAGCTGTCATCAGATTGTCGACAAGTATGCCATAGGGGGTCCTAGTGGCGTTGGAAGGATGGGATGTGAGACGCCGGTTGTTCCAGGAGCGGTGAGCACAAGTTTACCCAGGTTCAGATCCGACTGCGGTGATCGGATCGTACTCATGCTAGCAACCTAGTAATATATCGGCGTAAGCCGGATGTTATAATGGATTACAAGAGAGGTTCGCCTGTGCGAGTTGGTTGTGGTTGTCTATCGAGTTGTGACCTAAAGGCTCCCATAGGGCCGATTTATATAGTCACCAGGGCCTAGGGTTACAGGGAGAGACATATCCGACTACGTTATAGAGTCGGTAACTATGTACAACTTGGACTACAAGTAATACTACATGCCTAAGTCGATAACTCTTCTGGGCCTTGTCGTAGCCAGAACTGACTCTTCCTCTTTCTATGACTGGGCCGCCCGTGAAGCAAATCTCTAACCCGTTGGTGGGCCACCCTGGTCAGCGAGTTCTGTGGGTATACCCGGAAAGTATATCCCCAACACCAGCAGCCATCTTTTGATTGGGGCACATCTTTTTCTTCATCGCAAGCGCCTGACTATGATCATTCCTATGATGACCCACCAGCTTGGGATTACTACCAGTGTTATTGAGCCCCACTTAGGACAAAAACCTAAGCTTGGGGGGAGGTATATCGACATCACACTCATCTATATATCATGTTTCATCGGTTCTTTGTATATCCATTGTTTCGCTTTCTTTTTTGTTTCTTGCTGCTGCTTTCTCAAAAACGCAAAACTACCAAAAATATTTTCGTTGTTTCTCTTGATTTATTTCTTTGCTTTTTAGCTTTGGTTTGCCTTAAATAAAATTCCAAAAAGATTTTGCTTTGTTTTTTTTTAAAAAAATTGAAAACACCAAAAATATTTGTTGTTCTTCTTTGGTTTTGTGAGTTCTTTGCAGGGTTCATCCGTCCTCAGTGGATTTTGGTTTCATGTTATTATTAAAGTCACACAAGTGAAGAGCAATAATGAAGATTAAGACAACTTGGGGTGTGGTAAGAGGCTGGTAACGAAATCTATTTGTTTTCATTTTTGTACATATACTCATCATTGTGAGCATTCTTAGTCTATTCATGTAAGGAGTATGTTACTGATGGATGCTTAGTAGTTCTTGCTTTCTTGTGATTAGCTCCAGCTTGCTAATAGTTTGTAGCATGTCATATGAATGTTTGCTTGCATTTTTATATTCATAACTTGGTATGATATTGTCGTATCCTCCTCAGGAAGTTTCATATGAATCGACTTGGCACAGCTCACACATGCATATGACTAAACAATAGTCAGTAAGCCTCGATGATTTGTTTTGCCTCAGAGTTCTTGTATCACTTTCATGCCATAGTTAGTACTGTTTTATTGCAAGCATGATTATGACAGTTATTGCTCTCTCGTTTGTCGCTGTCTCTCTATTGCTACCCTTCACTTTCACTGAGTATGAGCTCTACTCGTGTTTCCAACTCCCCAAAACCAATATTGCCAACAGTGTCCACCATACCTACCCATTATCATCATTTGCTATTTTAGTGCATGTTCATATGCCTTGTTTTCTTCCAAATAAAATGTTTGACTGTTTTGAGAAAGTTAGTTAGTAAAGCTCTCACAAACTTGATGGCACACTTTATTCCTTGCACTTAATAAACCTGAACCATTATGACCTGTCCATAAAAGTTATATGCTTGCAAATTATAGGCTGGGAGTTAGTAGAACCGTGCTGTCACGGGGAACACTTTAAATACTTATGGATACATATCCAGTTGATACCTTGCTCTTTTGTGTGCGGATGTCATCGATGTGAAATAAAAGGGGAGCTTGTGAGTTCATGGAGTATATATATGTGTTAGAGAAACGCCTGGGCCGCTAGCCTAAGCCATGCCTAATCATGGTGAAAACTTGTAGCATCACCATAATGAGCATCTGTGAAGCATCCTCAATAAAAATCTATGCAAATAGTAAATAAAAAGATCGCCGAGATGCTCATTGTCTGCTTGCCTTGTCAATTTTTATCACGGGATAGCTCCTGTATCATATGCAAGGGGTACCCCGTTGGCGGTTCTCTATGATATGCATGTATTTACAATGACAAGCACTTACATGTGACTAAAGTTGAGTAGCATGCGGAGCGACCCTCGTACTCAAGGGACATGGGATTTCCAGTTTATGGTATGTCAAGCATATAACTCATATTGGACCTCACTTTCACCTTAACCACATAAAGATGCCTATGATAGGGTCAATGAGAGCTCAAAGCTAATGAGTGCCTTACTTTCAGCATTTGGAAGCCTTTCAAACTTTTCAAAACATTTTCACTTCCTTGTTGAGTCACCACTACAGTGAGGTTGTCAATCTCAACGGTTTGCTGAAAATAAAGGATTAAACGTATAGTGTGGAAGATAATAGTTGCTTGTAGAAAGTAAATGGTAACAGTAGATGATGTATCAATGATAAAGGAATGGACCGGGGTCCATAGTTCACTAGAGGTGTTCTCCTTAAGATAGATAACATGTTGGGTGAACAAATTACAGTGGGGCAATTGACAGATTGAGAAAGCATAACAATGCATATACTATACATCTTGACTCCTATGAGATTTGATTGGGCATTACAACAATATACATAGACCGTAATCCAACTGCATCTATGACTAATAATCCGCCTTCAGGTTATCATCCGAACCCCTTCCAGTATTAAGTTGCAAGCAATAGATAATTGCATTAAGCAATGTGTGTAAAGTAAACAATACAATTGTTCCATGAACAAAATATTGTTGTTTTCTCTCTAGTAGCAACATCACATCTACAACCTTAGAGATTTCTGTCACTTCCCCAGATTACTAGAGGTATGAACCTACTATCGAGCATAAATACTCCCTCTTGGAGTCACAAGCATCTACTTGGCCAAGATAGCTACTAGCAACAGAGAGCATGCAAGATCACAAATAACACAGACATGATAGAATCAGTAATCAATCTGACATAGTATCTCAATATCCATCGGATCCCCGCAAACACAGCATGTATGATTTATAAATAGATGATCTTGATCATGAACGGAGCTCACAAGATCTAAACATGATAGCACAAAGGAGGAGAAAAAACATCTAGCTACTGTATGGATCCATAGTCCAAGGGTGAACTACTCATGCATCACTCCGAAGGCTGGCATGGTGATGACGAAGGCCTCCGGGATGATCTCTCCCCTCCGGCAGGGATGATGGTGGCGGTAGCTACGGACTGTTTCGTGGAGATTTGATCGGTTACTTAGGGTTTCTGCATCAAGGTGCTTTTATAGGCTAAAATGCAAGGTCGGTGGGCGCCCGAGGGGCCCACACCTGGTGACGCCCCCCTGGGTCGTGCGGCCCTAGGGTGTGGCCACCTTGTGGCCCCCCTTCGGCTGCCCTTCGGACTCCGTGTTCCTTCTGGTAAAATATTGACTTTGGCTTTTGTCCCGTCCATTTCCGAGAATATTTCCTTACTAGCTTTTCTGAAAACAAAAACAGCAGAAAACTGGCAACTGGCACTGCGGCATCTTGTTAATAGCTTAGTCCGAGAATATGTATAAAAATACCTCAAAGTATAGATAAAACATAACAAAGTTGATATTAAACCAGCATGGAGCATCAAAAATTATAGATACGTTTAAGACATATCAAGCATCCCCAAGCTTAACTCCTGCTCGTCCTCGAGTAGGTAAGTGATAAAAAGAATAATTTTTGAGGTGGCATGCACCATCACAATCTTGATCAAACCATTTGCAAAGCATTGATAGCTGGGATCAAAGTACTCTAAACATGAGCAGGAAAGATATAGTTCTAACAATAAGACATAGTAACTATGTTGTAACATGAAAATGTACAAACAAAGATCATGAATAATAATGCATTGAAAGATGTTTGTTTGTTTCACATATAGAAAACATAGCATGTGTGGTATTCAGCTTTTCCTTCATGGAGTAGCAAAACATAAATGCATAGGACACCTTCAAAGTTCATAAGGGTGACTAGATACAAATAGTTCAAGGACAAGCAATATCAACATTATTAATCAATCAATAAGTTTTGGGACAATGCACATAAAACTAAGAATGACAACTATGCTCTCTTAATTGGTGCATAAAGATGGAAGGTGGAGACTCAATATAAAAGTAAGAAGAAAGGCCCTTCATAAAGGGAAGGAGGGATTTCAAGTTTCATAAAAAGCTTCCAAAAATTATGGTACTTATTAGCTTTTAGCTCTCACTGCCCCTATCATAAGCATATTGAAGTGATTAAGGTTAAAGTGAAACAAATATGGAGTATATGCTTTACAAATCATAAGTTGGCAATCTCATGTCCCTTGAGTACGAGGGTCGTTCCTCATGCTACTCAACTTCAGTCACAAGCAAGTTCTTGTCATTGTAAGTATATGTGTATCATAGAAACCGCCAACGGGATACCCCTTTCCCCATGACACAGGAGCTATACCATATCAAAATGACAAGGCAACAGACAATGAGCATCTCAGCGATCTTTTTATTTGCTAATTGCATAGGTTTTTATTGAGGATGTTTCACAGATTGCTCATTATGGTTATGCTGCAAGTTTCCACTATGATTAGGCATGGCTTAGGCTAGCCGTCCAGGCGTTTCTCTAACCCATATACAATATTCCATGGACTTACAAGCTCCCCTTTTATTTCACACGCCGACATCCGCAAACAAAAGATCATGATATCAACTGGGTAATATGTACAAGTGTTGAAAGCATTCCCCATGACAGCATGGTTCTACTAATTCCCAACTTATAAGTGCAAGCATATACAACATAGATGACACAATGGTTCAAGCTTATTAGGTGCAAGAAAGTAAAGTGTGCCGTCAAGTTTGTGAGAGCTTTAATCACTAATTTTCTCATAACAAGTTTAATTTGGAAGATAGATAAAACATGAATATACTTGGAATGGTGTAACACACTATGCATAGGAATTTATATTGGACTCTTTAGAATAACTTGGTTTCTTGGGAGTTGGATGCATGAGTAGAGCTTACTCGGTACAAGTGGAGGCTAGCAAAAGACTGGGAGCGACCAACTAAGAGAGCAATAATGGTCATAATCATGCAGAGCGACAAAACATTATCAATTAAAGCATAAAGTGGTATAACAAGTCATAAACTAAATGATCATAGAGGCTAAGGTGACTGGTTTATAGTCATAACATGGTGTGAGCATGCTCCAAGTCAACCCAAACAAAGCATCAAAGGAGAAAACCACAATATTATGCTTTTGTATGCTAAAACAACACATGATTCTTTCAAGGCACATTAAGCAATCTCAATTGTTTGGAAAAAGTCATGCTACGGCAATAATCACTAAGGATAAGGTCAAAGAAACATCTAGCATGACATGATAAAGTCTAAGCCACAGTCAAAACAAGCTCCCTTTTGTACCACTAGAAGCATGAAACTCTCTACTCTTTTCCAACACCAATCAACTTATTTGAAACAAAAGTGCGAAAGTGGGGGTCCAACTAATTTATTCATTATTAAACAAATGAAAACCAAAAACAAAAACTAAGACGCTCCAAGAACAACACAATAGTGCATAAAACAATAAAAACGAAGTGTCTACAAAAAGAGCTGAGATTTTTATTGATGAAGAAGGGGATGCCTTGGGCATCCCCAAGCTTTGACTATTGTACCTCTTGAATATTTCTTGGGGTGACACAGTGTGACATCCTCAAGCTTGAGCTTTTGTCCATTCTTCATCTTATTATATCATTCTTCCCCTACACTTGAAAATTTCCTTCATATAAAACTTCACATAATCTTCATTAGCAAAAGTAATGTATTCAAGATAATAGGCCTTTGGGTTTAGTTTCAACACAAGTAAAACTTTCATTAGAACACAAGCTACTGTAGCAATTCCTTTAAAAATCTCAAGTGATCAAGGAGAACTCAAAAAGAAACCAATTAAGAGGCAAATGAAAGTAATGGCAGAAATCTGTCAAACCAGACCAGTAGGTAAAAACTGATTTTTTCGAAGACCTTCTGTTGCTCAAATAGAAAAGTGTTCAACTAACGAAAGTTATATAACAACATGGTGCATAAGCTCAGAAAATTACAGCTCAATCCGACATACAGAGAATTTTCACGAATATTTACAGTGAAACACAAAAATCTGTTTCGGGACAACAACTTCCCCAAATCTTACTTCTCTCTCATTAGAGGTTATTCATGGCACAAAAACCACACAAAAAGGATATGGAGAGGTTATTACAGAAGTAATAACTTCCAATACTCAATAAAATAAAAACCTAACAAAATTTGGGTTATCTTCCAATTAGTACTTTTCTTTAACGCCTTTAAGTTAGGCATAGGAAACAAGAATCAAGTGTTTTCAAATGAAGAAGCATTAAGATCAATACTAGAAATATCTTCAACCAAGCAAGGTATCTCATACAAATGGGTTCTAGAGGATCCTCTCTCATCACTCTTGGGTTCACTATTTTCATCAAAAGGGTTTTCAGGGACAATCCAATCAAAATTCTTTTCTAAGGCTTCATGCATTCCTACAAGTTTAAAAGGTATGGGTATTTTAATTTCCTCTCCATTGGTTTTGTTTTTTTCAAACTTTTCTAATGTGCCCATAACATCTACACATGAGCCTAGCATATTAAAACGATCAAAGACCTTTTTAGCTTCTTTAGCAACATCATTGAATTCCTTAAGCAAAATTTCTAGAATAAAATCTCTCTTTTCAATGTCCTTAATATCTTTAAGTTTAAGAAACATTACTTGCATCATGGGGTTAAGTTTAACAAACCTAGCCTCCAACATGTGAACTAAAGAAGCTGCAACAATTTTATAATTAGGAGCAAGTTCTGCTAAAGATCTATCCTTAATATCCTCATGCTTGCTAACATGATTAAAGAATTCTTCAATATTTTCTTTCCCAATTATAGAGGCACTACCTATTGAAAGGTCTTTCAGGGTGAACTTAGGGATCAACATAGTGAGCTAGAACAAGGTGACAACTATAGGAAGAACTAATTTTTTGAGTTTTTTATAAGAAAAGGCAAACCAAATGAAACTATTTTTTTTTGTATTTTTGAAATAAGGAAACAAGCAAAACAAACTAAGAAAAACAAAAACAAAGTAAATATAAAGATTGTGAGAGACTCCCCTTGCGAGAATCTTCTTTCTCCTTGAAAGGTGGCTGGCGAGGAGGAAGAGATTGAAGTTGTCCTCAACTCCCCGGCAACGGCGCCAGAAAACGTCTTGATGCGGCTCAGTTCACTATTGAGTCTCGTTGGGAAACCCCAAGAGGAAGGTGTGATGAGAATAGTAGCAAGTTTTCCCTCAGTTATGAAACCAAGGTTATCGAACTAGTAAGAGTAAGGAAACAACTTCAAGGTGTTGCTAACAACTTGGAACTTGCATAACACAAACTCAAAACTTTGCCGCAACATACAGTGAGGTTGTCAATCTCACCGGTTTGCTGAAAACAAAGGATTAAACGTATAGTGTGGAAGATAATAGTTGCTTGTACAAAGTAAACGATAACATTAGATGATGTATCAATGATAAAGGAATGGACCGGGTTCCATAGTTCACTAGAGGTGTTCTCCTTAAGATAGATAACATGCTGGTGAAAAAACTACAGCGGGGCAATTAACAGATTGAGAAAGCATAACAATGCATATACTAGACATCTTGACTCCTATGAGATTTGATTGGGCATTACAACAATATACATAGACCGTAATCCAACTGCATCTATGACTAATAATCCACCTTCAGGTTATCATCCGAACCCCCTTCTAGTATTAAGTGGTAAGCAACAGATAATTGCATTAAGCAACGTGTGTAAAGTAAACAATACAATTGTTCCATGAACAAAAGATTGTTGTCTTCTCCCTAGTAGCAACAACACATCTACAATCTTAGAGATTTCTATCACTTCCCCAGATTACTAGAGGCATGAACCTACTATCGAGCATAAATACTCCCTCTTGGAGTCACAAGCTTCTACTTGGCCAAGATAGCTACTAGCAACGGAGAGCATGTAAGATCACAAATAACACAGACATGATAGAATCAATAATCAATCTGACATAGTATCTCAATATCCATTGGATCCCCGCAAACACAACATGTATGATTTAAAAATAGATGATCTTGATCATGAACGGAGCTCACAAGATCTAAACATGATAGCACAAAGGAGGAGAAACAATCATCTAGCTACTATATGGACCCATAGTCCAAGTGTGAACTAATCACGCATCACTCCGGAGGCTGGCATGATGATGAAGAAGGCCTCCGGGATGATCTCTCCCCTCCGGCAGGGTGCCAGAAAGAGCTTCAGATCCCCCCGATCTAGGGACGGTGGCGATGGCTACAGACTGTTTCATGGATATTTGATCGGGTACTTTAGGTTTCTGCATCAGGGTGCTTTCATAGGCGAAAGGGCAAGGTCGGTGGGCCCCCGAGGGTGTGGCCACCTCGTGCCCCCCTTCGGCTGCCCTTCGGACTCCGTGTTCCTTCTGGTAAAATATTGACTTTGGCTTTTGTCCCGTCCAATTCCGAGAATATTTACTTACTAGCTTTTCTGAAACCAAAAACAGTAGAAAACAGGCAACTGGCACTACGGCATCTTGTTAATAGTTTAGTCCCAGGAAATGTATAAAAATACCTCAAAGTGTAGACAAAACATAACAAAGTTGATACTTAACAAGCATGGAGCATAAAAAATTATATATACGTTTACAACATTTCATATACCAGAAACTTATTAAAGGATATGTTACTACTCATTCATAAAACTTGGTTCTCATTGACTTATAGTTTTAAGGGAACTTTTATATGGTGATCCTTCATTATTATATGATACATAAAGTTCTAAGGAATTAATATGGTTAATATTATTCCCATGAGCTTAGGTGATATCAAGGTATATAGTTTGTTATAATTTGCATAGAAGTTAGGGTTTAAAATTATAAATGTTTACCATGAGTTTTAGGAGATTTAATATACATATATTATTTTATAGATATGGATAACATTAAGGTTTAAGACATATTGCCTTCATGCCTGTGATCAAGAATGATATCACTATTTAAAGTAAAATAATGGGGTTGTTCTCTAGGATGGCTTAAGAGATAGAATTGATAGTTATAGTTTCTAGGCACATATGATTTTAATATTTTGAAGTGGCAAAGATCTGCTTAAGCGATTTTCTATAGGAAAATATTCCTATAAGCCATTGTGGAAACAATATGGTTGATAAAATATATGAGATAGATATTAAGTTTGATTATAGATTTAAGGTTGAGTGTTTACCAAGAATTCCTATCTTCCATACTTCATAAGTATTAACTTCCAATTAAGGAATTCCTTTCCTAGATATACTACGCCTTCACATCTATCATCATGTGTTAACATGATGAGCTTTACTTCACAAGAATATTCTTACCAATACTTTCTCCTCCTAAATCCATCTATAAATCCAATGAGCTTGACACTAAAGCTCTACATGAACTCCTCATAGAGATAACTCTTATCTCTAGAATACTTCTTATGAATCTAATTCCACTTGAATGATTACTCTCTTACTTCACAAATTACTTTGTAATCTCACTTATAAATCTCAGAAGCTTGTCACTGAAGCTTTTCATAACTTACTCATATCTCCACTTGATTATATCAAACTACTAATGGTAACCTTCAATCCAACAAGTAGTTACTTTTAACTCCATTCATACACTTCCTTTATCATCCATCACTAATATTACTCCAATATATATATATATATATATATATATATATTAATCCTACTTCACCTCAAGTGTTTAGTATTCTCTAAGAGGAATATACTACTTCTATAATTCCTTGATGCTTTAGCATCAACTTAATCATACTATCTTCACTTTATATACCTCAGTATCTTATATTCCTACTTCACGTTATGTTAATGTGAATTGCCATGACTATCCTAGGAAAACATATCTACACTAGGGTTTGATCATGTTCTATCCACCAATGTCACTTATGCATCATATAATCATTCACTCTTAGTGACTTGAGCATGATCATTATAATCCCTTGATCATTTATGGCTTAAGTTTCCAGTTGGCTAATCAAGGCTTTCATTAATACAACTTTACAGTTGTATTATAATTATCTTCTTAGTATCTCTATGACTAAAAGATATTATTCATTAACTATGCCTACTTGATCCAATAGGATTACTCCTTGGTGATTATCTTCAAAATTCATCCTTATGATCCTCTTTGTTACCACATATATCTTTATTCAAGAAAACTCTTCTATCCATTCAGGAGTGAGTTAACTCCACCAACTATCATATTGATTTGTTTCTTTTCCAACACTCCCATCTTATAGATGATATCTAAAACTAGCATTACTACTCACCTCTTCTTACTTCTTTCTCTAAAGGCTTTAGAGTGAATGCTATGATAAGAACAAGAGTAAATAGATCAAGAATTAATAGGCTAAGAATGAATCTATAGTTGATTACTCAACATTGATGAACAACATATATTAGAGCAAGGTTCAATAGAGATGATAAGGATTGGTATGGAAAGAAGGATATGTGGTGAAGGGTCTTGAATTGGTTTCCTTCCTACTCCATATAACTAAAGAGTTAGGGTGAAGTATTACCATGATACTCATGGTATAAACAGATAAATATAAGATAGGTTAAGATTTAGTTATTAAATTCTTGTTACTTGAGTTATATTCTTAACTTGGTATGCATGAGTGGTGGTGATGAATACTATGATATGATCTCTTAAGGATCTGATATTAATCATTAAGCAATGTGTAATGGTTTAGTTTTATTACATTTGATCTACCCTTAGATGATATGTTTACCCAAAATAAGGTCTTAGCAAATGTCATATTGAAACTTATCGCAATCAACATAATGATCTACTTCAATTCCATTAAGTTGAGAGAACTTCAATCGCTTTGACAAGTTTTGTTTAAAAGCGCAAAAATTATTTGGATTTTCTATGCATAAATGCAATGCACACATCTGGTCAGCTTATTTCTAAGCTCTAATGTTGGGATGTTACACCATGTCTCCAAGCACCGCCACCAACGCGCCACGACCATACGTGGCGGCTCATCCTGCCTCCAGCGTCGTCCCGACTACCTCGCTGATCGACGCGCCAATCGCGTGCGGGGTTGTGCGCTGACCACCGACAACGATGGGGATATTACAAGCTGGGTTGATTTTTTTCCTTTTAATTTTTTGCTACCTACTCATTGTGTTGTTGCACTCGATGTATCCTAATTTGTACAATAATTTATGTGAGATTTGACCCACCATGATAAAAGTGTCGTGAATGAAGCTATGATGCTAAAATATTTTTGCTACAATTGTTCTGTGATTTTGCTACAATATAGCAAAGTTTTTGCTACGAAATCTCCGACTAAAGTCTCCGGCAAAGTCGGTTGCTACTGTAGCAAATCACTTTTTAAAAACATTTCGGCGAAGTCCTTTTTTGCTACAGATGTTGAATTTTTTAGCTACATCTGTTTTATAGTTTTGCTACAATAGTGCAAAGTTTCTGTTACGATGTCTCCAACGAGATCTTTCGGCGAAAATCTGTAGAGAAGTCAGCTTTGTTACATTAAAACAACGTTTTGCTACAACGTGTCCGACGAGTTATCTGGCAAGACCTGTCTTTTTATTTTTGTCTTGCGGCGAATCTTTTTTGCTAGCTATATGTAGCAAAAATTGAACATTTTGTAAACAAAAACAAGACTTTATAGCAAAAGGGGGATTATAAGGCTTTGGGGGACACCTATCGCATTGGGGACCGGGGATATGTGGAATTATCCCCTCGGAGGATGCCTACCAACGCCTACCGACGTCCTTTTGCAAAGGCCATAAAAATGTTGTTTTTCTCAAACTTCGCCCGAACATGGTATTTTCTTATATTTGTTTACCATATTCAAATATATTTTTAGACAATAGATGTGTATACACCTAGGAGCCCAGTTGGATTTCCGCACGGTTTCCTTGTACTTCCATTTGTTGGGACAACCCGGTTGAATCTTGTATTTTTATTTCAGTGAAACCCGGTCATGGATGGTCACAAAATTAACCATGGACCAGTATGCGATTTAGGCGGTATTTTTTTTACATACATCAAGCTTGTGTAGCGTTATACAAGGGCATTTATTAAAGAACATAACAAATGTCTGTATTATTTGATGAAAAACTGTATGTGTAGATTTTTACTCAGGATCTATGTGCTAGAATTTGTCCAATTTTTTAGGAACCTAATTGTGTTTTTGCCAAGAACTAGATACCATGTTCACCGAGGGTTATCTTTATTACTCCAACCACCCCGAATTAAATATCTAAGATTTATATATATCTACACACATTTAAGCGCACATATACGTACAAATCTAAACAAATCCGCGACATCTAAATTACGACAAACGAGGGACTACTTATATTTTATTTCATTGGCATGAATCCGCAAAGAAGGTTAAACTTTGTGCACATGCCCATATTCGATATTAACAGTAGATCTTTATCCAGTGAGAATTATATATTTTTAAACTACATGCAACTTTTGTTTTAGAAATATAGAATAAAAATCTCTGTAAGCGGCGAAAGAAACTTCAGGTTTAATGAGCTTTGGATGAAAGCCCTGCACCGCAATAGGTCGATGTTGCCAACCAGCGTTCTTTGGAAGTCGCTCCCCTCCAAGGAGGCATCATGGAGGAGCCCATTCACTGCCCTCTTTTGACATGCTCTAAATGTTGGTGATGGGTGGCATCACTTGCAGCTTTATCGGTGTCCATGAGACCGATGTAGAAATTGGAGCAGCGACTACGTAATCAGAATATCGCCTTGGGTGTGTTTACGTGTAATATGGGGTCGACTCTGATCACCGTCGGTCCTTGTGATGCGCGATCCAGGGCCAGCACGTGGCGTTGTGTTGTTGTACGTATCGTTTTTGCTAGACTTTATTATAAACTGGTTTATTCTTTTTTTTTACGGTTTTGCTATTTCTCAAACGCCTGAGAAATAGTCATCTTGTTCACCGTTGGATTTTGGTTTCAAGATTCGATTGAGCCATCTGGTTGCAGTTTTTTGTTTGTAAACCATGCATATTTTCATTCGATTGAGCCAGCCACGTCAGCCGACCGAGAAATAGTCGACTGAGACGTAGGCGTTCCTTTTTTTAATAAAAATACAGAGTTCCTTTTGGTTCCTCTAAAAAAATGGCATATAATTCTTTTCATCTACATTAGAAGCGTAATTTCTACGCAAGAGCATACATTTGTTTTCATCCATAATTTCTGTGTCGTTTTGTATTAGAAGAAAGAAGCAACAAGAGTACAAGACACGTCACCCGTGTCTCAAAATCCAGCTGGAAAAACCAAAAAAGAAGAACGGGAAAACAAAAGCCAAGAATAAAGACCTAAAAAGAAGGGCTATCCTACACACAGAAGTAGCAAGCAAAATTAATCCTGGCGTATTTAGGAATGTCGGTTGACAAAGCAAAGTGTACTTTTTTTTTTTGGTCCATGTCGGCATGGTAAAGTGCCTGCGTGCGAAGAACAAAGAGCAGAAGCACCTACGGACCAGCCAGCGCATGCAGAGAGCTGTGCTGAGTCAACCAGCACCTACGGCAGAACCAGCCAGCGCATGCAGAGAGCTGTGCTGAGTCAGCGCGTGAAATTTCTGTGTTTTTTTTTTTTTTTTGAGGGAGTGAAATTTCTGTTGGGACAGCAAGTAGTGACCAAAGTCAAAACGACTCGTTCATCGACGGACCAAATAGCAAAGTCGGTTGTTGTAAAATACTCTACTTTCCCCCAAAGTCGGTTTGGTTCTGAACTCTGTAAACAGTCCTGCAATATTACGAGATAAATTAGCAAATCTTAGAGAGAGAGAGACATCTGCTCTGGATCGCCCTCTCGTCTTCTTGTGCTATGAGAGAGCCCAACTGTGAACTGTCCCAACACAAATCACTTGATCCCCAGCCGAGCAATCAATCAGCATGAAATAGAACGAGATCTCATGAAGGACCAAGCAAGAAAGGAGCAGGCAGACTCCAAGCACGTTCTGTGCAAGCAAACGAGATCCCAGGCATGAAATAGAAAGACAAGCAAGGGGCAAGCAGGCAGACTCAGAAGCATGTTCTACGCAAAGATTCAGAATAGCTGATACAGGCAAGCTTGATTGTTTCTTCATCATCCATTTTTAATTTTTGTAGATATTAAGTTTCAGTACTACTTCAGGTCTCTGCACTATATCTCATTATCTCATGCGTCCGGGCACCCTGATTCATCTGCTGACTCCAGCCTAAAAGTTCTTCTAGGGCTTCCTTCATTTTATGGGTTCAGACTTTCAGTTTTGGGGAACAGTTTGGAAATTGTACTTGCCACATCATAGTTCCTCTAGGCATATAAACAATCTAAAACTTAATATATGTCTGTAAAGTGGAAAGGTTGTGCTTGGTACCAATTCCATACCAACAACTAAGTTACTCTGAAGTCTGAACTATGTGGTACAATCAATAACAGAGCAACAACCGAGACAACTGTAGCAGCAGTTTTCGTTTCAACAAGTGCATTGAAAGGATTGTCAGACGCCCAGTGCATATCAAGTTCAGGGGAAAGAGAATAAAAATCCAGTAATCACTAATTTTTTTGGGATTTCCTACTGAGCTCTATAAGAAGCTGGTAACCTGGTGCCAACAAAGGTAGAACTCACTTGGGTAACCACCTGGTGGCTGCCAACCAAGGTAGAGGTACTTAGGGTTGCAAGCGGGGCGGGTTGCGGGTTGGATATTTGTGCTAATGCTGCTTTAAAATTCGATAGTTTCTGCTGCTCTTTTTGCCTGATTTCAGGTTTGCGGGATAAAATGCGGGTGCCGCCTGCAGCCCTAGAGGTACTGCTAATTAACCTGAGACTAGATGTTTGGTAAACTGCAGATTTGCAATTTAAGAATGCACACGGAACAACGAATCTTTGTTTTGATTTTTACATGGAAATGAATGCTGTTGTTTTTTTACGCAAGTTCAGAGAATTTTTTGGTAAAACTGCGGTCTAATTTGACTGTCAGGGTGAAGTAAAACCATACCAGGTACCATCGAACCAACTGAAACCAAAACCTTTTCTATATAAAGTAAATTCATCAACAGCTCATATAGCACTTCACAGTTATACAGTAAACAAGAACACAGCAAGAGACCACATACTATATAGTATACCCACCCAGGAAGGCATATCATGAGTTTTGGAGCAAACTAGATTGTTGATTCAGTCAAATAACATTTGATGCATGAGCATCAGGACAATGCCACCAAAATGGAAGGGATTGTTAACCAAAAAGCACTGAAGATGCAGTCAGTCACTACATGCATTCAGAGCCCACACCGAATGTTAGTAGAAATGACCTTACTTTCTTAAGGACCCCGCAAAAGAATGAACATACGATATGGTAGCAGGATGGACAGGTGGTTCAGCTAAATAGCTCGAGTAACTCATTCTACTTCAGAAAAAATAAATTACAGGCATTACTCTCTTAACCATGATTACTTTTAACTTGTATATCCTCTGCTATCTTTCATGAAATTATTAGCAGAACAACATACAAAATTAAACTAACTTATACAATTAAATTACTTGAATACTTCAATTGTTTCAGCCAGCACTAGTTTACAATGAACGAATCCAAGACACTCCCTCGTATACCGCTAAACAACCCACAAATGGATCAAATGTTGGAAAATGCAGGTTGCCTATCTGGTTTATACAATGTCTTTTTATAAGTTGATCAAAAGAATTAAGGGTGTGTGGAGACATGCAGTTGTTATTCTTTGACGAATTCCACAAACTTGTTCGTTTTCCTCCCAACAGTATTAACATCTCACATTATCTAGACATATTGAATGGTGCAATAATTGCCAAAAAACTACTAATATGTTGCATCTAGGATTTGGAAGGCTCAATTCTTGACAAAATTAATGAATGGCTAAACAGAAACAACATGAGTAGAATGCATTGAGGAAGTGCGAAAGATAGATATTTTGAGAAGAGTTGGAAAGGAAAAAAGGTATGATTCAGAGTAACAAATAATTTAAAACATGAACAGTGAGTGGTCACCAAGACACCAACTGTCTATTATTCATATTATCATACATAAGTAAGGAAGGAAGCAATTTCTTGGGTAGATTTCTTAACCTTCTCCATTAGTTCTAACTTTTGGCTCTACTGGTTGGTCCTTGAAACTTAATATGGTACCAAAGTCGGGTTTTTGGGTTCAAGTCCCGACTTCCGCAATTTGGATAAAGAAATTGTTTGCCCTCTTTCTTTCACGCGTGAGATGGGGGTGGGGGTGTTGAAGTACATGTAAATTGCCTAACCTTCTCCATCAGTTTGGACTTTCTACTAGTTTTTAGTTTGTGCATCTATTTTTTTGCAAAGAAACTGTCAACCCCATGAATTACATTATAACATATTATAACACCTTTAACATGTATATTTGAATAAATCTTTACCTAAAAAATAGTAAAACCAAATTTAACGTTATATTGCGTGTGCTCACAAAATCCTCCTTTGTCAGAACTTTTAATAAACTCATTACTCACACCTGATCTTCCTCTCTATTAATTGCTTTTCCTTAATACCTTATCTTCTACTTGAGTATGAGACAAGAACCTTTATTATCCACATTAATGGTTGAAATCTTTCCATGAACATTTAGGATTCTTAAGTTTGATATATTTGGATCAAATCCCTTGATCCCAATTGTCCATCTCTTTATAACCCTCACCAACTCTATTGACTAAAGTGGAATTGCTTCCACCCCGGAAGAAGTATCACACCACAGATACTCTTGTCGATATGATTACCGTGGTCGTTGGGCCTCATGCGTCTAACTTTTTGTCTTTTCATGCCATTGTAGACTCCAACTCTGGATGCAATACCTCTTGAGGCACTTTGTGACTTGTGAGGCTGTATTTAGAAAGTGCATCTAGCCCCGAAGTGTGGTTATGGTAACTAATAAAGATTACCCAACTAATGGTTTCATTGAGTAATGTATGAGGTATGTTCCATAGGTGATGAAATGAAGGATATTGGATGTATTTAGGGTTGTATGCCATCAAATAAACATGTATCAAGATAATTGATTTAGAATATGAATATACGGTGACCAAGAAGAAGCAAATGAAGTAAACTTCGGAGGATCAAAATTGAGCTCGGTGAGTGAACCAAACATGACCGGTGAAATGTTCAATAGAAGATCAATAAATGGTCAAGATGAAAGACCATGATGAAATTCAATAGTGGTCTTGACTAGAGCTCATGAGTGAAACATGTGGGTCCATGATATTGAGTCAAGGAGTTCAAGATATAGCCTCAAGAGAGGGTCATGGGTGATGTCATGAGTTAAGCTCTAAGGGGCCAAGATGATGAGGAAAGAATCTCAAGCTATGTCTTCAAGAGATTTTCATGGGTGAGCTCATGAGTTGAGCCATGGATGGTCAAGTCTTGTTAAAGAGAATTGAATAAAATAATTCATGGTATCTCTCATGAGAATGAGATTGAGTATGAAAAGTTGGAGCTTGACCAAGATGAAGTCCAAGGATTGCACTCAAGAATGTCATCACACCGACAAGAATGGTGTCGCTCATGGGATCAGGTTCCTCGTGGGTTTTAATTGGAAAGATGGCTATATGTTGGGTTTAGTCCCACATTGGTTGTGGGAGGAGACCAGAAGAGACTTATAAGGATGAGGGTGCTCCCTTCTAACAGGTTGGTGTTTTGGGGGGAGATGGACCAACACCGGTTGTAAGTCTTTGTTGGTTAGTTGGGCTAGGTTGGTGGGCTGAGATGCTCGGGCAGCTAGCGGGCCTATGACGCATGTGGGTCGAAAACACTTGTTAAATGGACTCTGGATGTGATAACCACCATAACAATTGGTACCAAGGCCTTGGTTCCAAATGCAAATCTTAGGTGTACTTACGGTGGCCAGTCATAGTTGGTGAGCTAGAACGTTGTGTTAAGCAAGCACATGGTGACTTATGTGTGAGGGGGAGATTTGTTGAGTTTAGTCCCACATCATTTGTGGGAGGAGACGGAAAGCGACTTATAAGGATGAGAGTGTCCCCTTCTAACATGTTAATCTTTTGGGGGAGATGGCCTAGAATCTCTTGTAAGCCTGTGTTGATCTCCGGTTGGGCTAGGTTGGTGGGCCGAGACGCTCGTGCTGATAACACATGTGGGACGAAAATACTGGTTCAATGGACCCGGGATTGCGATAACAACCATAACACTATATATATCCCATGTGATGATGACATCAAGTGAGATGGTCATCATGGTTGAGAAGAGCAAGCTAGATTTTGGTGATAATGAGTAGGAAAAAGATAAGCTTAAATGAAGGCTTTCGATATTGGTTTATAAGGATTCAAGTTTGAGACTTCACCTAACGACAGGGATCGATAGAAGGGTGCTAGCTTGGAGCAAGGATGAACATTTTCATCACGTTCGAGTACTGCTCAAGGCATAGGTAGAAGTGCACATACTCCCCCATAGTGTGTGTTTTGATGATTAATGAAAAAATGGTTAAGGGATCAATATGTTACTCCCTCCGATCCATATTACTTGTCACTAAAATGAATGTATGTAGACATGTTTTAGTGCTAGATACATTCATTTCAACGACAAGTAATATGAATCAGAGGGAGTACTAAGTTTGATCAAGTTCTTAGCCCCACAAGTTGTGGTTTAACCAACATTGTCGACTTCTAGAAAGTTGTATGGTTGGAAGGCCTGAAGGTGTGACATTTTTTAAACCGCCCCCCTCCCAGAAAGACCCCTTTCATCCTATTTTCAAAAGTCTAACCAACATGGGTCTTTCTAAAATTAGACTTTTAGAAGACTTATGACCACTTGGACTTTCTATGCCAGGTACTTCAGCTGACCACTTGGACTTTCTATGCCAGGTACTTCAGCTGACCACTTGGACTTTCTATGCCAGGTACTTCAGCTGAGAGGTTTCAATGACCGCCTGATCACGTGGATCATGTAATTTTCCATGAGCTAGAATAATGCCATCAACATCAATGGGGAGGTGGGCCCCTACTTTCACCACTCTTGTGAGTGAGGCAGGGAGATCCCATCTCCTACTTTTTAACTCTGTAGTGGATGCCCTTGTGGAGATCTTAGAGAAACCTAAGATCGCTGGCTATATCTCTGGTGTGGTAGGCCTTCTTATACCTGGAGGAGGGATTACTCACTTCCAGCACGAGGGCGACACCATGTTAATGGTGGAGGGGCCAGGCCTAGATATCGCCAATCTTAAGTTCCTCCTACTCTGCTTTCAGGAAATGTCGGTACTTAGGATTAACTTTGAAAAGAGTGAGGTGCTTGCGCTAGGTTTCTCCCTAGAGGATCAACAGAGGATAGCCGATAATCTTAATTGTAGGATAACCTCCTTGCACATTACTTGTCTAGGGATGCTCATTCGCGAACAACTTGATCCTCATCAAGGTTTCGGAGCCCCTTTGAAAAGAGGGAGGTGCTCGCACTAGGTTTCCCCCTATAGTATCACCAGAGGATAGTCGACAATCTTAATTGTAGACTAACCTCCTTGCCCATTACTTACCTAGGGATGCTGATTCGCGAACACCAGGATCCTCATCAAGGTTCTAGAGCCCCTAGTGGGGCGAGTGAGATCGAAAGAGGAACCTTGGTGTGGAAGCTTCACCTCGAAAGCCAGCAAGACAATCCTCATCGACTCCTGCCTATCTAGCCTCCCCATGTATGTGATGGGGTTGTATCTCCTGCCTGAGTGAGTGCATGACGCCTTTGATAAGGAGCTATCGCGCTTCTTTTGGTGGGAACCATACGACCGTCAAAATTATCACATGGTGAAATGGGTGGATATTCGCGGTGATGAAGCAACATAGGTCGAGGGATGGGTTATTTCCAATTTTTTACCTATCCACCTATCCTGTGGCTCGGTTTCTGTGGAACTTTGTCCAACGAAGCCTTGGACCCCGATTGGTAGGTTCAAGATCTCGATGAGCTCCTGGAGACCTGGGCAAACTATATCGGCAAGAGGTGTCGCCTCTTTTGGTTGGTGTTTGCTGCGATGTCATGAACCCTCTAGACTATAGGTAATAAGATGGTGATTGAGAAGTTTTTTCTTCTGTGTGCCACTAACTCGGTTTTCAAATTCCTGGCATTTTCACAACAGTGGTACCCACGGTGTAGAAAACATGACATGGAGAGGCTGGGCGCTATGCTTCGATCCTTACTGGGGATGGCGCGATGCATCTCCGCCCATTCTCTCCGCCCATTCCAGACATTGAGCGCCTTACGCCTTTCGTCTATTGCTTTCGAGTGCTTCCGTTTAGCTTTTTAGTTTGGGCATGATTATGGTGTTGCCCTAGTATGACTTTTTATTTCCTCGTAACTTGTGAACTTTGTATGGATGGTTGCTTTATTTAGGGCGAAAGCCTGTTTAGAGAGAGAGAGAGCAGAAGAGGGGAGCTAATTACTACATCCGTTTCTATGAGTAAGGCGCACACGCATTCCAAGAAAAACTTGACCGAAGAAATTGAGCAACAATATATTTATTATATTGTACATAACTAGTATCGTTAGATTCATATTGAAAACTAATGATGCTAATTTTATACCAACAATCTTTATACATTTAGAGTAAATTTTGGTCAAAGAAAAAACATGCAAAACGAGGGCGACTTATTCATTGAATGGAGGGTAGTAAAGTAAGGTGTACTAAAATGCTATTTTGGCAAGGTTGGTTGTTAGCTACTAAGGTCGGTTGTAAACTACATAAAAGTATAAACGGACCTTATCCCAAACATAATCCCGTAACATGGGATAAGAGAAAAAATCCCCTCGTTATTTTGGTGATTCACTTCATCTCCAGCCGAGCAATCAGTCAGCTTACCACCAAAAAATATGCAAGCAACAGAATCACATGCATTACAAAGCTAGACAGGAGCAGGCAGGTTGAGCAAGTAGACACCAAACATGTTCTTTGCAAAGATTCACTATCGGCATCTCTGATGGTAATCCATCATCCAGTTCGTTTTTTAAATATGAAGCTTCAGTACTGCTTCCGGTCAGTACTGCTTCCGGTCTCTGCACAATCCATTATCTCATGCGTGCACATCCTATTTCATGTGCACACCAGCGTACAAATTCTTTCTAGGGCTTCGTTTTATGGGTTCAGACTTTCAGTTTTGGGGGACAGTTTGGAAATTGTACTAGCTACATCATAACTGCTCTATGCTTAGTCAAATGAAAACCGTAGGAATGCAGAGAAAAATGGAAGGTCGTTCTTAGTAAGAGTTCCTGAAAACTTAGGAATGCAGGGAAAAAAATGAAAGGTTGTGGTTAGTAAGAATTCCATTCATCAACACCTCAATTGCTCTCTGAACTATTTGGTAAAAGTTCCATTTCGAAAAAAAACTATTTGGTAAAAGTAACAAAGTGTAAAACCGAGATAACTATAGCAGCAATTTTCGTTTTAAAAAGTGCATCCAGATTGTGAGACGCGAAGTGCATGTGAAGATCAGGAGAAAGAGCCATTAACAAGACAGTAATCACTACCAGTTTTGAGATTTCCTAGTGAGCTCTTGAAGCTGCTAACCTGATGACAACTAAGGTAGAAGATGCGTATCCTGGTGGCTGCCAACCAAGGTAGAAGGTACTGCTAATTTACATCGAGACCAGAGATAAACTATGGATTCAGAATTTAAGAATGTACAGGTTGCAATAGGTTGTTGATTTTACACAAGTTCAGAATTATTATGGTAACTTTTTTTATCTAATTTTATTTTCAGAGTAAAATAAAATTGTACCAGGTACCGCTGAACTAACTGAATTGCTGAAATTAGCACCTTTTATTATATATAATAAAGCAAATTCATCAACAGCTCATATTTCTAAACAAGGCCACATGACGAGACCACATGCTATAATATACAATATGGAATTCATATCATGAGTTTTGGAGGAACCTAGATTGCTGATTCGGTTAATAACACTTAATGAGTAGCAGATCAATGCCATACAAAATTACAAAGATTGCCAAACAAAAAACACTAGAGATGCAGTTAGTCACTACATCCATTAGAGCCCATACTGAAATGTTGGTAGAAAGTGACCTACTTTATTAAGAACCCCACAAAAGGATGTACATATGACATGGTAGATGGATGGATGGTTGAGCTAAATAGATCAAGAACTCATTCTACTTCAGAGAAAATAAATTTCAGACGCATAATAGGTCACTAGATGATAAACAGTAAATGAATTCAAAATCATCTATGACAGTAGCTATAAAACCCAGGACTGTAATATAATTCGCCTTTTTTTGTTTTGAGACTTTGGACGTGTGTTAGCTATGTGCATCAGAGTTATGCAGAGGTCGGGTGTAATGCTTAAAATTCTTTAACTAATAAAGCGCCTTTTATAAAAAAAATAAAACCAAGGACTGTTCACAACTTATCGAAACAAGGCACTCCCTCGTATATTTCTAAAACCCCAAAAAAGTATGAACTGTTGGAAAATGCAGATATTTGGTTTTACATGATATGTGTCTTTTAAAAGTTGATCACAACAATTTATGGTATGTGGAGAAATGGCATTGTCATTCTTCAACCAATACCATAAACTTTTTCCTTTTTCTTCTAAATGCAATAATATTCTCAATTCTCTATAGACATTGAACAATGCATAATAATTGCTAAACTACTAATTTGGTGCAAGAAATTTTTGTTTTTTTGGGAGTCTTCGACGGAAGCAAAACCCACAATGCTGCTTATCTAGCTTCCAGTTCATGTGGGATTCCTTGCTACTTTCTTATAGCTCTTCAAGGTTTTGCAAATACATTAGCAACTTTGGCCTCTATGATTGAATCAAGAACCGAGCCTGGTTTGTCTCGTTACTAACATAGAAGGTGAGAAGATGTTTATCATCTAGTCTCTTGATTAGCGCCTATTTGGAAGCTTGGATATCATCGATGGCGAACTGAGCTACTTAACTTTTAGGCCATCAATTGGAAATTTTATGAGTTATCTCGTTTGTGATACTCATTCCTTGAGATATTAGAGATTTCTTAGTAAGAGATATTTCTTAGTAATGTATCACATCGATTTTTTTAACTCTGTTGGCTTGATCAAAAGCCGGAGGCATATTTTTCATGGTCTTGTGGAAACAATGATCTTAGTGTCCAGTTCCTCAATTGTTGGGTTCGTCGCTTGCTGAAATTAGAAGACTGCGATGGTTCATAGTCGACCTATTTAGACATGAGGACTGCCTTGAGTTAAGTACTTCCCAACATGGGGTTGTGGAACCTCCAAATTCCAAGCAAAAAAATTATCACAACCCCCTCTATACTCAAAACTCTTTTTTCACACTAAACACTCGCTTATTCTTGCATTGATTGTATTAACCTTGGGTTGCAAAATTCTCGTCATTAAGTTCTTAGGTTGGGCATCTCTTTCTTGCTTGTTAACCCAATACATGAATGTTTAGCGTAGTTGGAAACATCCCACATGTATAGTTCATGATTTTTTCTTTAGATAGGATTTACAAAAAACAATTTTACTACCATATTAGGCATGCCCAGATAATCTATTCTAACTGGAATTTTGAGAACTGCTAATTCACAAGTATCATCCACTCGTTGAAACAACTTCATGTTTAGATCTTATCTCCTAGTCGGACATGAGAGAAGGACCTTGCTTATCCACATTGATGTTCAAATCTTTCCATGAGCCTTTGGACTTTTTTATATTTTTATATTGAATCCAAATCACATGAACCCAATTGTTCATATCTTTATTACCCTCACTGACTCTTGACTATTATGAAATTGCTTCCACCTATTTCCCTAGAAACAATACCACTGAAGGCTACAATATGATTACCACGAATGTGCCCCGTGTATCTAGTTCTGATCTTTGTCATGCCATGACAATCTCCACCTCAGATGTGGTGAGCTCTAGAGATAACTTGTTGGGCTTTACTTTGAAAGTGCATATATCCCCTAAATATGGTTTTGGTAAGTAGTGAAATTTCCTTGATTAACTGTTTTGTTGACTTGTATGAAGGTATGTCCATAGGTGATGATGAAGTATATATTTGAAGTTGTATGTCAGATAAACATATTTGTTAACATAAATTGATTTCAAGAGATGGATATAATGATTAAGAAGCAAAAGGAGTAATTTTGATGGATTAAAATTGAATTCAGTGAGTTAACCATACATGATCAAGATAAATTTAGAAGATCAAGAAAAACCAAGATGAAGTCCATGATTGTACCAATGTTGCCATGCATAGATACCATGAGGGAATCCATGAGGTACCAAGATCTTCAGTCAATAAGTTTAGGCTATGGCTTCAAGATATGCGATGAGTGAGTACACGAGTTAAACCATGAGGGACCTTGATGTCAAGGCAAATGGTTTGAGCTATGGCTTGACGAGATGGTCATGTATGAGCTCATGAGTTGAGCCATGAATGCTCAAATTTTGTAGAAGGGTTTCCTTGGGGAGTACACTATGGTCTACAAGGCCGCCATCTTGATCATCTTGGTCATACTGTTACCCTAGCCCTTCTCGGTCGTCTCCAAATCTCCGACGCTCCTTCACACTCACCTCTGTCAGCGTAACGGGTTGGAGCGGTGAGGGACAGGGCCCAATGCCTTCCTATACTTTGTTAATCTGTTGTGTAGTGGTTGCATCCATCTTGTTCTACTCCCTCCGTTCCATTTTAATCTACATCTTAGAAAAATTCAGACAAACTAATACTGCATTTATTAGTACTACTTAGATATGTGAACAACCAATCCAAGCTATAGTGAGAGTGATGACATCCAATAGAGAGAGTAGAATCACTTGTTTTTTGTGTTCTTGTTGACTAAAAGCTAGAATGTAGATTATTTCAGAACAAATTTTGTGTCTAGAATATAAAGTATTTTAGAATGGAGGGAGTATTTCATACCGAGCTTCTTTCGGGTTCCGTGTCTTCTTGGAGGAGCTGCCTTGCTTGCTCTAGTGATTGCCTTCTTCCTACTCTCGGCGCGTCCTTTTTGTCGGTTGCGTCACGGTATGATATGATAGGCCCAACCCCTAATAACCTCCATGTGTATGCTTGTTCAGGTCCTCTTTGATATGTGTTGGCTCTCTGTTCTTATGCCCCTTTTCTTCGTCTCAATACCTAACTAGTGTAATGAATGGGTGGTATGACGCTCGAAGGCGGCCAGATTCGAAATTCATAGTTACGAAAGAAGGTAGCTCAATGTTCCTAAAAGCAATTGCTATTGAAGGAGGAAAATCTTAGTAGCTAATAGTTTACCTTGTATTTTGGTTTTTATGGTATATATTGCTTGTTGATTTTTTTGTCTTGTTTAACTAATAGATAAAATTTAAGGGAACTAATGTTTGAGAAGTTGAAGAAGTGATCAAGGAAGTAGGGTTGAGAATGTAGTCCAAGTGAACAAATATTGCAAAAGATTTAGAATAGTGGGCTATCAAGTAGAATACAAAAATATTTTCTAGACTCCTTGCATTGTGCAAACCCTCAAGCTAAGGGAATTTATCTTTGACAAGTTGAAAGAAGTGATTGATGAAGTTAGGGTTGAGAACTTTGGTCCAAGTGGTTACGGATTGAGCAGATTTTAATTCCACGGCTCACAATCAAACAAAATACAATACCTATGGATCCCTTGCGATGTGCACACTGTCACCCTTGCATTCAATGTTTTTTATCCGAATAACTATGGTAACAATTGGTATCTTTGATTTATCAAAGTGGTTAGAAGTCATGCCTCATTTATTAGGAATTGCATCATGAATTATAGCATGAGGTTATATATGTTCAACGAGTTTAATAAACTTGGTTTCTTCTAGTTCTGGTAATATTTGTCGATCATGTCGAAGAAGATTCTTTTGATGAAGGAATCAACCATGCAAGTGGTTGCTCATCAAAATTGATCACGGTCGAAGCTCAATGGGTGAATGAGCTTATTATCGATGATGTTTCTTGGGATAAACTCAAGTACAAGCTTGTTTTGGTCTTGGTTGTGGATTTTTTCTTTGTTTGGTATATGTGTTAGATTTGTTTTGGAGGTGATGTTTTCTAATTGTAGTAGTGGGATTCAAGTACATTCGTGATGTTCATGTAGGAGCAAATTGTAGGTCATAAATGAAGAATATATCAATCTTACTGAGAATTGATTTCCACAATTTTCTTGGTCCATATATGTTCTATAGAATGTATTTCCAATGAAAAGTTACGTTAAAATGATGAGGTTGTTGGGAAAATAGGTGGTGGAAGCATGAGGTACAGGGACAAGCCAACCTTCTAGCATTGACCACTTCGTTAATAACAAATATAGACCAATGAGGATGAATTTTACATGTTGGTTATCACGGAATACTTCAAGCCCCTAATCGAGGGTCGGAATCCCAAGTCTTTTAGAATAAAGACCTATGCATGCTACTCGTGGTATGTCCATTCAATGATCATTGTCGGTGAACTCGTGTTTCACGCCGGGTGCCCTTAGTATGCATAGGAAAATGTCTTGAAGGATAGGGTTACCCTTATCTTAAAAGTCAAGGGCGAGCCAATGATGAACATGAAGATCTATGATGCCAATAACTCTATCGAGATAGTGATACCTTATCCCGTAGTACCGTAAGTAGGGTTATGTGGATATCTTAGTAGCAAACATGTCTATCTAAGAAATGATACTATGTGTATTCAACTCTTTGTTTTTCTCTAGAGTATCTCGACATTTCCTTGAGTAACTCAACTTTTTATTTTAGGAGGTTCCTGAATGACCACGCACTGAAGGAGAACTACCTCCACGACAGGAGATACACTTGGTCAAATGAGCAGGACCCCCAACACTTATGACACTAGACAGGGTTTTCTGCACGGCTGTCTAGGGCAAGCTACACAACTACTCTTTGCTATGTTTGTCATCGGTCACCTCGGACCACTGTCCTCTGCTCCTGGATTGCACACCTGTTGCAGGAGGTCGAAAACCTTTCTAGATTGAGCAAGTCTAGATGAAGCTCGAAAGGTTCCACGATGTGGTTGACTCCACTTGGACAGCCATAGATTGAGACCTTGATCCCTACCATCGGCTAGTCGCTAATATTAAGCACACGCCATGCCAGTTCATTAGCTAGGCGGACAAGAAGGTGGGGACAGTAAAACTATAGCTTATGATAGCATGGGAAGTGGTGTATCATTATGCTGGCTAAAAGGTGTGATGCAGCAGCCCTTGGAGATTACCATTCGATTAGCTTGGTCCAAATCTTTTTCAAGCTCGCAGAAAAGGTGTTGGCATCGCGGCTTACCCCTAGATTGGGCGCCTTGGTTGACCTGAACCAATGTGCCTTCATTCAGAAGCACTACATTCATGATAACTTCATGTTGGTTTAGCATGCGACACGCCTACTACACAGGATCAAGGAGCCATGAGTCATGCTCAAGCTAGACATTGCTCAAGATTTCAACTCGGTTTCATGGGCACCGATGTTTGAGGGTTATAGAGAGTAGAGTTTGGCCCTGGATTTAGGGAACTAGTGGCTATCCTACGCTCTACAGCTAGCACGCAGGTGATTCTCAATGCGATCTAGGCCCACCGATGTGGCATCGACAGGGCCTGAGACAGGGAGACCCCTTGTCGCTGATGTTGTTCATCAACTCGCTCAACAAGTTGTTGGCTAAGTCTAAAGAGCTTGGGGTGTTGAAGTGCCTCGCACCCCGAGAGTTGGCGACGTCGGTTTCTCTCTATGATGACGATGTAGCCATCTTCTGCCATCCTGATGAGGCGGAGCTATCGTAACCCTCGTGCAATTTGGCGAGGAGTTTGGATTACATACTAACTTTTCCAAATGCTCGGTCACCCGATCGCCTACACTGAGGAAGAGGCCAAAGAAGCGGCAAGGATTATGGAATGCCAGTTGGCACCCTTCCCTGTCAAATACCTTGGCATCCCCTTGACAGTTTAACGTCTCTCAACACCGCCACTCCAACCACGGGTGGCCAGCATACCGACCACCTCCCATATGGAAAGCTTCCATGATGTCGAATACTAGGCACTTGGCCCTTGTTAAGTCTGTGTTGATGGCAATCCCTCTGCATTACATCATTGCACTTAGACTTAACAAGACCTTCAAACAAATTCAGAAGATTTGTAGGGGATTCCTTTGGGCTAGCAGAGCATAGGCAAATAGAGGACATTGCCATGTGGACTGGGACAGAGTGTGTAGACACCTCAGGTTTTGCAGCTTGGGAGTCACTGACCTAGCTTGCATGGTCATTAGCCTCCGGACTCGCTTAATCTAGAAGATGTGTACTGACCCGCTGCGAACTTGGCGTGGCCTTGATATGCACTGCTACATGACTGAGCCTGAGGTGTTTGTCGCCTCCACTATGATAATGGTGAGAGACAGAGAGACGACCCTCTTTTGGGTGGATAGATGGCTCGATGGAGGACCATCAAGGAGATAGCGTCGGACTTCTATGCGCTAATCCCAAAACATGCCCAGAAGATTCGCATCATGAGAGATACGCTTCTTCAGCGCCGGTGGATCACAGACATCTAGGGTGCACCGAGCTCGCTTTCTCTTTGGCAGTACATCTAGCTTTCGATCAGAGTGGGGGACTTCAACCTCTCGGACGGGATGGACACCCTCCTTTGGAGGTGAATGACAGATGCTCAATACACCTCCAAATCTTTCTATGACTTACTCTTTGAGGGAGCCATTCTTTCGAGCTCTTGGAGGCTGATTTGGCACACCTAGGCCACACCATGGGTCAAGTTGTTTATCTGGCTAGCTTGCCAAGACCGATGTTGGGCAGGTGAGAGGCTGGCGCGACGGGGTGTCCAACAACCCCCTCCCCCCGTTGCCCCCTATGTGACTAGTTGATTGAGACCATGAGGCACCTCCTTGTTGGTTGCCCATTCCCACGATCTGTTTTGCACGAGGTATTATCGTGGATCCGATCCACGGCTTCCCCCTCATAGGACTATGAGGTGGACTTTGTCAAATCTTAGTTGAGGGTGTGCCATTCTCCCTTGCGCCTTACGCAAGGGTACTTCATCGATGGTCATGCTGATGGCCTAGTGGATTTGGAAGCAACGAAACACCGTCATCTTCGACAACATCTTGCCAAGCCTGGGAGGTCTCCTAGACACAATTTGATCTGAGGCTCAATCTTAGGCAGATGCTGGGGCTAAGGGCCTACGTGTCCTAATACTCGCCACTTAGATCTAGTGGGTTGAATTGTTTGGGATGTCTGCTTTTCATGAGCATGTAAATATTTGTACAAAACCTCTCTTTCTGTATCAATGAATTGAAAGAAGCTTTTGTGTTTTTGCGAAAAAGTATCCAGACTTTCTTTACTTCGTGAGAATATACATGTCCAACAATCGCGTCTCCACAACCATTCGAGAAAGGATGGTTTTAGAAAGAGCTCCTATGACTAGTTCATAGGGAGGTTGCTTCTATCCCTAGGGTCACTTGTTAACCCACCAATGACTCTGTTCAACAAAAGATTTCTTTGTTGTGTAAGTTACAAAGTTTAAGGTGACGTAAGAGTTTGTCCAATGTTGAATATCCTAACTTAGGAATAAAATTTATTGACTTGTCTCGTTTATCTTACGACCTTTCAGCATTTTTTGTTAGTTGCAATATTTTGTAGAGTACGAATTGATGCTTGCTACCCAAGGGCCTAATTTGTACATATGTTGTTGGTGCACTTACCAATGCCTACATATTTGCGATTTATGCTTGACCAGAATCCAACTAGTTAAATTACGCATTATAATGAAGCCCATTCTATATTATTTGTAAATGCGTATTCACTCTATGTATTTTACATCAAGATCTATTCATATTTTTATACTTCCCTTATTATTTTGATTCTCAAAACCCTAGATAGAGTGATCAACCTTTGGGCATGTTTGTTTGCCTGCATTTGGTTCGTCCAGGCTCGTCAAATGTGAATTCGTTTTGTTTAGTTGCCCACATGATACCCAAAATAGGCTTGACGTTTCAAAAAGCACCCTCGAGCTGGTTTTAGTGGAATGGTCTATTCAGATGTTTACACTGGTCTAGGCTCACCAGGGCACAAGGCGACAAAAGGGTAGCTGCAATGATACACATCAGAGAAAAGTGCTCCTAGGGAGCACCACCAATCCCCGCACACCCTTGTCAACCTATGCTCGCTCTCACCCCCTCGGTCCACATTTCACACTACTAAACCACTCCCCTTCCTCAAGTGCCACCTTGGCGAAAAGGACACATTGTCTTCCGCTTCCATTTCTTGCATATGACTGCAACGGATTTTGCTCGACAAACCAAGAATGTCTTCTTTCTGACTATGGGCAGTGTGCATTCTACATCGATTGGTCCTTGATCTCCATCGATGAGGGTTAACCCTTGTGTTATGATAGTTCTAAGTCCTAGACTCCTCCTACACTCATTTCTATGAATGCGACAGACAAGGATTTGAGTTTGAGGTTCGGACAAACTACACCATGTAGATTGGGGTTGGAGTTTTCATCCTAATTTACTTGCATGTATACTACATTTAGGAATTATAAGCCGAAGATGCTTACATTTAGGTACATTTGATCCTGTAATGCTATAATGTGGGGGATCGAGTTTATATTATCATGCTACATGGAGGGATGTTAGTCTAATGATGCTACATTTCTGTTTGAGTTGGGATTTTTATTTGTCTGGGACATATATTATTAGATGTATTTTGCAGATATTATTTACATCGAGCATTATAAATGTGGGATTTAGGTACATTCTTAATATTCATGTAGGACCATACGAAGGTGAAGAGTGAAGAAGAAACCAATCTTGATAAGGAAAATGGTTCCTAATATTCTCTTGGTCTACCTGGTCTAGAAAACATCCTCCCAATGAATCATGGGATGAAAAGACGAAGGTGTTGTCTAGCAAGTGGCAACGGAACAAGGTAGAGGGATTGACCAACCTCCAAGGACCATCCACTTTACTCATGGCATAAAACCATGGTGGTTCTACATGCAAATCAACGAGGATGGACTCTACATGTTGGTCATCATGAAAGACTCCAAGCAAATGATTAAGGGCCCGATACTTCATGTTGAAGAACTATGCATGTTGCTCCTATGCTTGTACAATAATATTTGTCGGTGAGCTCGTATTTAATGTCGAGTAAACTCAATATGCATATATAGATGTCCTGAAGGATATGGACGTCTCAATATTCTAGGTCAACGGTGAACCAGTGATGAAAACGTGTAGATTCATGACACTAAGGAATCCGTCAAGAGGGCTATGTGCATGTCAATTAGACTGCTTATTATAGCTACAAAAACCTAATGTAATGATGTGTTGTGCTAGTATTTAATGATGATCCTCTATTAGTAGTGGGCATGTAATTATGTTAGTCTATGTGACTTATGGTTATAACAATATAAGTTAATAATGTGTATTTTGGCATGTGTGATAAAATGAGGTGGTAAGTGTTGGCATGTTATATAATCTTGTCATTGTGTCATGCAGATAGTAGTGTGAACAACACACATAAGTTGTGTGTCTGTTGTGTGTGAACATGGCACATCAGATGTGACCTATGTGTGAACAATGCACATATGTTGTGTACTGAGTTGGGGTAGGCTGCAGTGTGTTAGCAGCTGTCTCCAAGTTGGCTTGTCAGGTTTGCAAGCTTACAGGATGTGTACTCACAAGAGTAGCAACACAAGCTTGCTTGTGTTGTAAATAGATCTGAGCATAGGTTGCTAACTTGTAGAAATTCGTTGTTGAGTAGTGTAGCATTTGTTGCCACAAAAGCTAATAGAAAAGGAAGGCGTCTCATGCCTAAAACATATTTGTGTGCTCTCTCCTCTGTAGTGCTAGTCCTCTATTTTTTGAATTTACTGAAGAGATAGAACAGAGATAAGATAAATCAAAGAGGTAATACCAACACTTGGTATCAGAGCGCCAAGTTATGAGACACTGGAGATGGCAAAGAAGGCTGCAGAGGACTTGTAGAAGGCCATGGAGGAGACTCGCGCTAAAGCGCAGGAGCCATAGGATGATGTAGAGGCATCACGAGCAAAATTGGTGGTGCTAAAAGGGAAGAAGGTTGATGGGGCGACAAAATCTAAGGAGCTGGTTCCGGTGACAATGGTGCTCTTGGTGAGGCCTCGGGGACCCATCAACTACCCCCAGTTGACCACCAACTACATGTGGGCAATGCAGATGTGGGTGGCACTATAACCAACCGATGTGTGGGCAGTAGAGTGAGCTCTCAAACTATGAGCTCTGAAGAAGACCGTGGTGCGTTGCTCACCATCTACCAAGGAGTGTTGGAGGACGTGTTGGCGTCGCTCGTCTGCAAGGACACATCGAAGATGTCATGGGATGCCATCAAAGTTGTGAACATTGGCCACGATCGCATCCGAGAGATGAAGCTGCATACACTGCGCAATGTGTTTGAGGCACTGGAGATGGACAACTCTGACTCCGTGAACATTTACACAACACATGTGAACAAGATGGTTATGTCCATTTGTGCTGAGTGATGAGCTAAGCTCATTGTTGTCCAAAAAGTTCTCTAGGCTACATCGTCAAGGTTCATGCATCTTGTGACATCACTGTAGCAGTGCATCGTCCTCAAGACATTGACTGTTGAGGATCTGTTTGGGCGTTATCGGGCTCATGAGGAGCGGGTACGAATGCGCATGTTGGAGGGCAGCATTTTTTGTTCTCCAATAAACTATGGAGGTCATATCAGTGGGGGAATGGTGATCGTGGTGCTTTCCATAGTCATGCCAGCAGCCATAACAACGAGGATCATAACAGCGACTCCAACTCCAGTATGCGTAGTGACCGCAAGCCTAGGAAGAACAAGGGGAAGTGCCATAACTATGGCGTCCATGGCCACTACTCATCCGGGGGACGCAAAATGAAGAAAGAAGAAGCCTTTTTCGTGTCGACAAATAAACATCCAGCGCTGCTATGATGACGATTGAAGAGGACCAAGATTATGGGGGTGATTGTTGGCCTATTATGTACTCTTGTCATCATGTGATGCGGGTTGTAGTGTGAACAACACACATAAGTTGTGTGTTGGTTGTGTGAGAAAACGGCACATCGATGGTGACTTGTGTGTGTGTGAACGATACACTTATGTTGTGTATTTAGTGTGGGCAAGTTGTAGTGTCTTAGAAGATGTATCCAAGTTGGCTTGGCAAGCTTGTGGGTTCTGAGCTGACAAGAGTAGCAGCACAAATTGGTTTTGAGTTGCTTAAGAATTCAGTGAACCTGCCAAGTTGGGTTGTGGCAAGTCAGTTCATGGATCAAGCTAACTTGTGCTATAAATAGGTCCAAGCATATTTTGTTATGGGTAAGCTTAAGTTGCTAAGTTGTAGGAATTCATTGCTGAGTAGTGTAGCATTTGTTGCCGCAAAAGCTAAAAGAAAAGGAAGGCATATGTTGCCAGAAAAATATTTTTGTGTTCTCTCCTTTGTAGTGCTAGTCCTCTATTTTCTGCATTTTCTAAAGGAGAGAACATAGCGAAGAGATAATAGAGAGGGAACACCAATAGTAAGTTCACCTAGTTGAAAAGAGATGTTCATATCATGCAACCAAACATCATCAATATCAACAAAACTCAAAATATCTAGCAGGTGTAACTAAACGCCAAGGTGTCTCGGTCCCTCCTAAAGCAATACCAATAAACAAACACGAGGGACAAATGACTAGTAGGTCTGGTTGAGTGGGGTCTAGTGTGGCACTTCATACATCCAATAGACATGAGCCTTTTGTTCGCGGCCATTCTTGGTCATGTTCCTATTTTGTGGAAGAAGCAGAAACTAGCAATAGTGCATCTTTGGGTTAAAGGATTTCCAATTTTTTTTTTGGAGAATTGCAATGTTCGCAACCTTTGCCTACAAGGCCCAGAATCAGACCATCAAGGATTCTTTGTTTTGTATTCCTATATCGTAATGTCAGAGGATTTCTACCAAAGATGGTATACCTCATGTAATTTTTGTGTGCTTGCATGCATATTCACTCTCCTCAAATTCGGCAAAACTCACATGGAGCATACAAAGATCAATCCATGAATTTCCAAGTTTTGATTTCCTTAGGATTCAAGAAGTAGTGACATTCCATTCATGTATTTAATGTATATTCCTACATTAATAAAGTTAAGTTTCCAAAGAGGCTATTAGTACATACCAACACTATTTTTTAGTGCACTTTTTCGTGACTCATGCCCACCATAGGAATCTTCCTAGGAGGTCACCCTTACAAACATTGATCCTTGTCAATCACGCTTAACTGGCAGGTTCTCTATAGATGAGCTTCTAGAAAGAAGATGAATCTTGTTGGTTCCTGTAGTACTATTAGTCCTTTTGAGTTCGAAGGTTGTTCGGAGTGATCCGAAAGGTGTTTCGGGTCATAGGAGAATTTAATAATATGTATATTATATTATTTATTGGAATTAATATTAAAATAATATTTAAAATTATATTGGGGTAGCCCACCTTAATGGGCAAACTCCTAGAGGGAGTGGCCCATATAGGGCAGCCTCCCCATGGAGATGGCAAGGGCGCACGGGGTGGGGGCCCACCCTAGCCGCCGGCCGAACAAGGGCTTGGCGCGCGGGTGGGGCCTACCCGGACGCCTCCCTCCTTGGAGCCTCCTCCTCCCTTCTCCTTTAGTCCCACCCAGGGACTTGACAAGGTGGAGTTCCGTCCCTTCCCCTATATAACGAGGGGCATATGAGAGGGAACGAACACACACAACCAATGCAATATTTCCTAAGGCATTTCCTTAGAGAATCTCTCTCCCTCTCAATGGCTCTCTTGCGCGTAGTTCCAAGAAGAACTGTCCACGTGGGAGACGACGTATCTTTGGCACGCCGTCGCGCTGCTGGATCCCTGTTCTAGAAGATCTACTTCTACAATCTCGGCTGGATCAGGGAAAATGGGAGTCGTTATTGAGCACCGTACATGTGCGAAATAACGGGGGTGCTGCCAGTTGTGGCACCTGGATTGTCGTACAAGGAACAACTCTGCCTTGAGGTCGGCTCCAAGTACGACTATATCATCCATGTTTCTTGTTAAACATTATACGCTTTCGGTCTACAAGGGCATGTTACTGAAACCTTCTCCACTGCAGCATTACTCCTAGATAGATCCAGGCAATTGGTGTTGAGTAATCATGAATTTTTTTGTTATCTGCTCCAAACCCCTTCAGCAAGGAGATCGAAAAAAACAATTATTATTTTTGATGACTACCTTCCAGTTGAGCAACTCTTTTGTTTGATAACCTAGGGAAAACTTAGGGAATAGGGATATCTACTTTGATACACTACAACCCGAGGAGGCATGTCAACTTCTGCTCCTAGCACTTCCTCATCACATCTTTGGAGTTCACCGCACTTCCTCTCAACCATCGTTTTTTGCTAAACTTGATTTTCAACTAGGAAGACATGGGCTTGATATTCAGGGCCGACAAATATGGATCAAGGCTAGGGTTTCATAAGTCCATCATGTAGAAGGATAATTGGAGAAAGGTGGAGATTAGTGAGTAAGACTGCGAAGATGATTGCTCCATGCAAGGCTTTTCCATTTATTGTGATTTTTTTGGTTTAGATACTCATCACTAGATTTTATGGTCGATAGTGGAATGCTAGGATTGATGAAAATAATTATGGCATTTTATTTTATTTGCATTAAAATAATTATGGATTTCCACCTTTACTAAAATTTTGGTGCCAAATATGATTTGTTTTCGATAGTGTATGCTTGAACTCTTTGACACAAATGTTGCTAGTAGGCAATTATAGATGGAAAATGAGGAGCTATTTGTAGGGGAAGAATGACCTTGTGAGGCTGACAAACAACATTGTGTCCTTAACTAGTATCTACTTCTTTTGTTTAAGTGGTCCTCACACATATGAGGACTCATCACTACATTGATCATATGTCAACGAGTATACAAATGATATTTAATATCATACCTGATATTCCGATATTCCTGGGATATTTAACATACTATAGCCATGGAAGGGCAAGCATGTCGATTAGAAGTAGACATTAGGTACTTGGGATTTTCATAGGTGATTCAAGGATCCAACTGATGGATTTTAAACCGAGTTCACATTTTTTTCTTCTATCTTAATGTCGATTATTTGTTCTTAGGTTACCTAAACGTGTCATAATCTACAACAAGTATATCCGAATTTTCCATGGAGATCTTAGTCCTCTAAGTGCAACTCCTAACCAACAATTCTTCAACTTCTATAAGGGCTTTGACAAGCTATAACTGAGCAAGAAAAGGCAAGAGTGTATCACAACCCATCTAGCTATTCAATTAATAACTCAAGATATCTATCCTTGACCCCTTCTTTGTTGTATGACCAAGAAACAAAACTTAAGTACTATTTTATTCACTCATGATTCATAACATATGCTACGAACATACCCAAGATTTTATCCTTCAAAAATCCTATCACCCAAAGTTTCTAAACAAATCAAGTGTTCCAAACAGGGTCTTAATCTTCATCAATTGTGTCGTCTCCCTTGTCGAAGTCACATCAATCTTCACCTAACAACACTAAAATTTGCACTAAGTGTTTGTCCTAATGATTTTCTTGGCACTGATCATAATAACTTGAGCCATCATGTGCCTACGTAGATGCTTCCACGCACCTTATAACCGGATTCTGTTTTTGATTTTTTTAGGGTTATAGTATTATTGGTCATATTTCATAGAATTGGATGAGAAAGCAATACAATGTCCATGGACACATGTACAATTCAATCCATTTTGTGCCGAACCTTACAATTCAATGTCCATGGGCGTATATGATACCTAGGTATGTGTAGCTTAAAGGAAATTTATGCGTATCACGCTCGGTGTCTGGGCACCAAGGTGCACCAGTTATTTTACCTATATATATTATATGTATATGAAGAGAATGATACTAGCAGATAAAAATTTAGGTTTAAAATAGTAGCCTATGGCTATATATAGGTGTAGGCAAAACTACGTGTTTATTGCTTAAACTTATTTAGAAAGCTTATATTCATCAATAGTAATAACAATATATTGCAATCATAATCATGATATAATCAAACTATACACATGCATTATGAAGATACGCCCTACCGATATTAATTACTTACGTGCAGAGATTCAAATTAAAAAAGAATAATGCATATGAGAAACTAGAGGAAATACCATATGAGAGAAGCTTCTATTTGAAAATTTAATACTCTATAAGGACATACCCGAGGACCGATAAATTATACATCAAACAAGTTTTTCCAAGACTAACTATCAACATGTCATATATGTCACATCCCAAAAATGGGAGAAAGTTTTAGCATTGCAGGTGTATTTCACGGAAGCGGTACGATGATAAGGGTCTCTTTGGTAATAGGATTCTAAAAGCACGGGAATAGAAAAAAATGTAGTAGTTCAGATGTCATTCTGAACTCGACATGAATTGATAACATAGGAATCCATAGATCATAGTAGAATTTGTTTGGTTGGACCACAAAAAACCTACAATTGTCGTCATGGATTATATCCATGGTTGTCACACAAAGAAAAAAAATTCATGAGACGGGCTCAATGAAAATTTTAGTTTGGAATTGCATGCAAAGTGGACCATAGGAAATATTGTTATGGTTTTTAATCCTAGGAGCCAACCAAGTCATATAGGAAAAAAGTGGTAAGGAATAGAGTCCTCCTAAATTCCTATGAAATTGTTTGAACCAAAGAGGCTTTAGTCACCAAGAACAATCAAATAATATAAACTATCGATGACCGAAATTGTCCGAGCCAAATAAGTACACATGTCATGATATTTTGTGGTTGAGTTTTGTGAGCACTATGAATCTATATATACGTTAATTAACTAGACAAGGTTGTGGGTCTGTGGTTACGAGACCTAGCAGTTATTCAACATCTCACATCAAGAAATATAAGGAAATAGGTGGAGCAACCAATTTCAAACAGATATCGTACACCCACAAAAAAAACAGATATCGTATAACAAAAAAAATCAGCCCCCAATATTGAACAGATGCAAGCAGAGAAGTTCAACGAATAATAAAAGTAGCATAAATAAATAAATCATTTATTGTTGAAAAAAGAAAGGAATAAAAGAGCAGAAAAGCAAGTTATGGAACGCCAAACCAATCGGTGGAAAGTACAAGAATCATGCATGGAACAAATTAAAGTAACCAGCACAACCAAATAAGGCAAATAGGATTTGGAAGAATCAAAGAAGTAAAGTTAAAAACCGGAAGAATCTTGAACAAGAGCCAAAACAGGAAGGCAGCGAATTGGTTTTGTGGACTCGATCGGTTCTCCTTTCACGATCGCCCGAGAAGTGAGATGAAGAGGAAAGAAAATTGGTGTTTCCACGATCGTTTAATTCTGGGCCTGATCGCAGCTCGCGAGAATCTCAGAACATATTTCTACCGATCAATTATCAGAGATGGCACGTGATGTACAATTAATATGGCACATCGATCGCTAAGGGCAAGCGTGTTTGGTACAGCTGCACGAGAAGTACACCCTACAAGTGGTGGTGATCGCAGAAATTGCCAGGTGAGGAGCATGCCAAAGAAGGCAATGGATGAAAAAAGTGGCCATAAAATCAGAGAAATGATGGAAGCCAGGAATGAGAAAAGTTGTTCAAATTAACATCTAGGCATATATTCACATGTACACGACGCACATTGCATCCTTCGTCTCCACACAAAGAGAGCTGAAGGGGAAAGCTAGGAGAGCACGGGGGGAGGTACATAAATTGGAGCTAGCTAATATTCGCGCGGCTGGGGAATTCTGAGGCTGATCATGGATTGGCGAGGGACTAAATTGGAGCTAGCTAATACTATTCACACGCACAAATTATGTCGACACACACATGCAATACAGCGAGTTCATCATGTGACATGCAAATAAGAAAGGGGTGGCACACGCGTCAACTAACATGCAAGCAAGCGTAGGGGAGGATCGGGTGACTGGTCACTACACCTTGTTGCTGCTGCTGCTGCCGTGCGGGTAGTCGTAGAGGAGCGTCGGTGGCGAGAAGACGGAGTAGCTGCTGTCCAGCAGTTGCGACCTGAAGATTTCGTCCTCCTCCTCGTCGCCGCCGCCGTACGCCGCCGCCGCCGCGAATTCCGGCGCGGCGGCGGGGCCGGGGGCAATCGCGTCAGGCGTCGACGCAGCCGCGCTCCCCTCGGGGCTGAGCTCTTGCTGCGGCTGCGCGGCGGCATCGTATTCGTCTGCGCTGTACTTGGAGGGGTCGGCGTGGCGGCCGGTGAGCTCCTGGACGAGGGCGCGGAAGTCCGCCGCGCTGGCCTTGACCCGCATGGGGTTGGAGATGTACACCACCTTGATCGGCTTCTTGCCACCGCCCCCGCGGGCCCCCGACTTGCCCCCCTTGCCGCCGCCGTGCTTGCCCGACGACGCCACGCCGGGGCTCCGCTGCTGCTGCTGATTCCGGTGATCCATCAGGTGGCTAGCGAGTGGGGGAAACGGCGATCTGGTTCGTCTCAGCTCAGAAGGAAGTGGCAGTTTGCAGTGGGCGAAGGAGAGCGAGGGCTTCCGATCCTGGTCCTGGCCGTGTGAGGACAAAGGCTACTGGCATTGTTGGGGAATTGATTTTTACGCACGGTGGTCGCGGTCGTGGATGGGAGTAGGAAGGAAGGCGTCCGAGAGAGAAAGGGAGCGGTAATTACTCGGGGGAGGAGCCTCGCTAGTTGCTTGGATGGATGGATGGATGGATTGATGGACGGAAGTACGGTGGAGAGAGACAACGGGGAGACCGGACGCAGACGGGCGATCCCAAATGGGGGATTACCGGTTTAGCATGTGACCTAGACAGAGGGGATATCAGCTATGGCCACCCACAAACAATTATCCCATGGTATCTTTAACAAGTGTGTGTATTGACTTTTTGTTTGTGAAAGCATTTGGATCCTTTTTAAGTTGAGAAACAACAATAAAAACTACTGCCTCCGTACTCAAAAAGATGTCACAGTCAATAGTCACAAAAAGAAAAATAATAACAAAGAAATTACATATCATAATGAGAACTTGCAAAATACCTAAGGTGGCGGAGGGTTGATCCGAAGATTATGCTCTCATCCATATAGGGTAAATAAATCCCACGTCGTTTCCTCCGGACATGTGCATAGTTCTATAAATAGGTCATGAAACTCCGCACGATGCAGAGACAACCATAAGCAAAGAGTACCGGTACAGCGTTAGATAACTTGCAAGAGAGGATTTTCTTTATCATTAAACACTTTATCGTTTCTACATTGTCACGACGACTAGATAATGGCAATCGCTCTAACCCTAAGGTATTATGCACTTGTAATCTATACCTTGTAACTAATTTCTAAAATATTGACAATGCTACGCGATAGATACAAGCCTGAATCTACTTGGATGACTGACCATATAGAACGGACGAAATTACATCGTAAAAACAAATATTCCCATTTCAATTTCGCTTAACAAGATTGTTTTTAATAAGAATAACCTTCAACGAAGATACCAAGCAAAAAAAATATTAGACACATATCATATGTAATTCGACACATTTTAGTATATAGATACATTCGAATTTAGTCAAATCTACAACATCATTTTTAGAATGGAGTGAGTATAATTTGTTTTCACCCTAATGAAACGAAAGGAGTTTACTAGAAACATTTGATTTTTCATGTTGACAAGAAAAACTAAAATGAACAGTAGCAAGTTGGGCCTCTACTTTGACATGAAAGATTAGTTGATCTCTGAAACTTAACTAAAGAAAATTCTCATGTCGTAAAATGCACCAACTCGTGGGAATAAAAATGATCGATTTAAGTGTTATTTATGGCAACTTGAATAAAATAAACTATGTTTGATTCCTTTTAAAGTTGAGAGGCACCAAAGGAGATACTAGCAATAGTTGCTTTCCACTTGAGGGGTAAAAAATCATTAGCTACATTCTAATTTAATAAAATATATCTTCATACGCCAACTTTATGGAGAGTTAACATAACATTTAGGAAGTACAAGGACATCGTGTCTAAAGAAATGTGTAGGTTTCAATAAAGGTTTTGTAGGTCTACGCAATCATGGTTGAATGAATCTTTGTTGTTTATTCGAACAATTGCAAGAGAACAACTCAATGAGAGAAAAATAGCATAGAAACCAGTAACTCATCATGCCTAATGGTATATACATATAGCACAGTAAGGAAGGTAACTAGAAAAATAATATGATGGGTGATTTACATCAATCATAATAAAATAGTCTATTTTATGCAAAATGGATCTCATAATTTAAGAAACAACGGGATGCCACCTTTTGAAGAGTAACACACTACATGTAAAGAAAAACGTATGCTTTGATGAGGGTGTTGTAGGTGACTCAAACCATTTTACAAGAAGAAGAGAAATACTCCATGTTTGCCTAAATGTAGCAATGTCGACAATGCTAATCTTATAACAACAAAGAGAAAGAGAAATACTCCATGTTTGACCAAATAATGTATGAGTACAAATGTATCAATGCTATGGTTTTGTTTAAGTTGTCACTTTCCATAATTGACTAAATCCATGTTGTTTATTCACACAATTGTTAGAGAACAATTCAATGGACTTTTACGGTTATATATGATCGTGTGGGTGCCTTAAAGAATATGAGTCGGTATTGGCATATATTTGACCATTTCTACCAGAACGGATGCACAACTATTGGGAGATGAAACATTACTGGACGGGAAGGGTAATAGAGCCAAGCCACGTAAATCCGGGCATGATGTTTTGTTTCCCAGAGATAGATGAGCATACGTTATTGTAGCACAAGAAATACTTGAAGGGGGTATTATTGGGTGCATGCGTGAACCTAGCTTTTTAATACTAAGCTGGAGGCAGCGGGAGAAGCGCGCTGTCCTCGAGGAAGTTTAATGTTGAAACCGCAAACAACTGGGACAAGACTATGGTACAGGTCCCACGGCCGATTGCATTCGGGACGTGGCGCGCGATTACGGGGTGGTCCTGCGTCAGCAGAGGGGCGCACAGTGACGTGATATATATAGAATAAAAACGCCTGGAAATCCTTTGTCACCGCCCGCCACGGCTTACCCGCGGGAGCGTACCTTCTGCGGTCGTTCACTTCCAGGCTGGGCCCGTATCGGCGCCTCCGGCCAATGGGAGCGCGGGGCGGGGGCTGTCTCCGGTGCAGGGGCTGGAGAGCGGAAAGGTTATAAAGAAGCAGCTCACTGCGGTGTGTCAGGTCACGTAGCCGTGGGGCCCACGTCCTGGAAGCGGGACGGCGAGAGAGACCTTTGTAGCCGATGCTGGACCACACGTCCCGGGCTCAAAAAGGCAACACGCCTTTGCCCACACCAGCTGCTGAGTAGAGTACGTGAGAGATGGCCGAGCTAGCTAGCTGCCCGTTCTCTTATAGACGACCCGGCCGGTTGATGTTTTTGCACCGGTCGTTTTCGAGACAGAAACACTCTGGCCGGCTGCCCCGTCCAGTTGGGCTGGAGATCGTGAGGATGCGAATAATGCTTTGTGGAAAACATGGTTTCAGCTGTCTTGGCGACGTGGAGGATGCTCGATCGGACGTGCACAAACCAAAGGATGGACAATGTTCTTCTTCTTTTTTTTCAAAGGAGATGCAAGTAGGCATAGATAAACCGTCATATGTGTTTTAGTTTTTCTAGCTAAGGATTAGTTATGGCAAAATCTGATGATTTTTATTAGAGTCTAAAAAATGTGCTATGTTCATTATACTCGGATCCACGGTTTTGTCATTTTTGCGTAGCTTAGAATGTTAAGTATGTAACAGTGAGATTCTGCATGATTGTAGTATATGCCATTTACTATATTTAGGATTTCTTCGGAATTCTTTAAAACTTCAAAATATGATTCTCCAAAGTTTCAAAATAAATATAGAAGAACTCGAAAATTTGCTCGGCACCCGCATCGCTCTGCTCTAGGGCGACATGGGCGACGATGAAACCCTAGCCACCGATCCCCTCCCTCCTCCTCGTCTCCCTTGTCGCCGCTAGAGGCGCACATCGGCAAGCCAGTCCACGGCTACCAAGGACGGTGGCGGCATGGATCTCGCTGCTCTGCTTCTCGGCGAAGAGCTTTGTTCCTTAGGGCCACGACCTCGTTTGGAATGGGCAGTGTGGGTGCTAGTAGTGGGAGATGCTAGCTGGTGTTGTTGGACGTCCTCCTCGGTCACGCGGGAGGACGATGGATAGTGGTCGCAGCGGGAGGTCACCTTGTTGACCACTTGTCCAGATATGAAGATAGTGGCTTTGTTATAATCTCGACAAGCAAATAATGGAGAAAAAACAAAATCATAGCAGGGGACACCAGATTCAACATGGAAAAATCTCTCCAGCAAATAGAGAAAAAAAACCATGGGCACCAACCAGCGAAACTTCACTATATGGAAAGTGTTTACACAATGACGAGGACTTTACATATGTGACTTATTCAGTCGACGTCTTACAAGAGGTATTATATAACGGTGGAAACCGCTCGTCCCAAGACTCCAGCAACGGGCTTTGCTTCGCTCGTCAGAAGTTAGCCACCTTAATGAATTTGGACTAAACTTCAACAACCTCCACCCCGAGACAAATTCCTTGTAGCATCAACAACAACATCTCCCTAAACAACAAATAAAATACTTTCAGTGCCAATAGCCACTTGGGCTAATCCGTTAAACCAACTACATTAGAGAAAATCTCAAACTTAGCAAAAGGAACATGTTTAGTCATCATATCAGCAGGATTATCATGTGGGTTAAGCTTGCATACATTTAATCTACTTTGAGCAACAATGTCTCGAACAAAATGGTACTTGACACCAATGTGCTTTGTTATCATGTGGAACATTTGATCTTTTGTAAGGTATATGGAACTTTGACTATCGCAAAATAAAGTAATGCAAGAATTGTCTCCATAAAGCTTAGCAAACAAACCTTTTAACCAAATAGATTCTTTGCAAACTTTAGCAATAGCCATGTATTCGGCTTTAGTGGTAGATTGGGCAACAATAGCCTGCAATGTTGCCTTCCACCTAACAACAGAACCACCGACATTAAACACATAACTTGTGAGGTGTCTTATCTTATTTAAATCGGTAACAAAATTTGAATCCACACCAATGAGTCCCTCACAGGTCCTGCCAAACTTCAAACAAGCATTGGAAGTGCCATGAAGGTACCTAAAAATCCACTAGATAGCCTTTTAGTGTTCTTTACTAGGATTTGTCATGTATGTACTAATAAAACTCACAGCATAAGATAAACCAGGACGACAGCGAACCATGACATACATCAAAGAACCAACAACACTAGAATATGGAACCTTTGACATATAGTCAAACTCTTGATCAATAGCAGGACATTGAGAAACTAATAACTTAAAATGAGGATCAATAAGAGTACTATCTGAGTTTTCACCATACATGTTAAAACAATGAAGAACTTTCTTGATGTAACTCTTCTAACTAAGAAATAACAAACTATATTTTTGTCCTTGTAATTCCCATACCTAGTATTTTCTTAGCAACAACAATATCCTTCATATCAGACTCACTACTTAGATGTGCCTTCAAAGTAGTGATTTATTTCTTGCTCTTGGCAGCATCTAACATATCAATAACTTATAGCAACAAGTACATAGGTGATCCATCAACAAATTTAATGTAGACACAACTATCATATTGACACCTCTCAAAACCATGTGAGATCATAAATGAATTAAACCTTTTGTACCACTATGTTGGAGATTTCTTCAAACCATAAAGCAAACTCTTTAAATTGCACACAAAATCCTCTTTACCAGGCACTATGAACCCTTCTGGTTGGTCCATGTAAATTTCGTCCTCAAGATCTTCATGCAGAAAATTAGTCTTTACATCTAACTGCTCAAGCTTAAGATCACACATAGCCATAATACTAAAGAATATACAATTGGAAACTATGCTTTACAACTAGAGAGAACACATCATTATAATAAATACCTGAAATCTGGCTGAAACCTTTTGCTACTAACCTTGCCTTAAATCTCGGAGGCTCATTAGGATACAAACCTTCCTTTCGCTTGAATATCCTCTTACAGCGGATAACCTTTTTTTGTTTAGGCAAGCGCACAACATCCCATGTGCCATTTTTCAAGTGATTGCATCTCTTCTTTCATAGAAGAAATCCACTTCTCATGGTCAACAGATGCAACAAATTTAGTGTATGTAGTAGGTTCAACATCATTCTCCACTTGTTCAGCACAACTCAAAGCATAATGAACAAGATTACATTCTTGAATTAAATGAGGACGCGGACCCTTGTTTCACCTTGGTCTATCGGCAGCAATGGACTCATGAGGCTGATGCAAAACAATACTTGAGTGCAACATAATCAACAATATTTTCCTCATGTGTATCTTGGACAACAACATTAGTTTCGGCATTTTCTCACAGGTGCTCCACCTGCACACTAACGTTCTCCACCCCATCAAGAACATGAGAGGGATCTGAGGGCAAGATGTCATGATACATAATGAATTAATTGAAAACAACATTCCTACTCAATATAACCTTTTTAGTTTCGAGATTACATAGTTTATATGCTTTAACTCTTGAACCATAACCAAGAAATATGCACTTAATAGTCTTTGGCTCAAGATTTCCATTATAAATGTGAGCATAAGTAGCGCAACCAAAAATTCTCAACTATGAATAATCAGTAAGCGAACCAGACCATACAACGGGAGTTTTCTTCTCAAGTGGAATAGAAGGTGACTTATTAATGAGATAACATATGGTGTTGGTTGTTTCATCCCCAAAATGTCTGCCCATACCGGCATTGGAGGGCATACAACGAGCCCTCGAGATGATGTTTTTGTTCATATGCTCACCCACGCCATTTTGTTGAGGAGTATAAGGGATAGTATGGTTCCTTATCATACCATCGTTACTTCAAAACTCCTAAAACTCATCAGAATAGAATTCCATACCATTGGTAGTACGTAGTACTTTTACCTTCCTCTTAGTTTGTTTTCCTTTCATAACTTTCCACTTCTTAAAATCATCAAAAACATCAGATTTGTGTTTTAGAAAATAAGGTCATATTTTTCTTGAGCAATAATCAATGATAGTAAGCATGTAATTAGCACCACCAATAGAAGTCTTACGTGAAGATCCCGTACATCATCATGGACATAATCTAATATGAATTTTATGGTATAAACAGAAGCATTGAATTTAACTCATTTATTCTTACCAAAAATGCAGTGCTCATAGAACTCAAACTTACTCAAGTTGCAACCATCAGTCAACTCTCTCTTGACCAATTTAGCCATGCCATGTTCACTCATATGCCCAAGGCGCATATGCTATAGATTAGTTTTACTAGAAACAAGCATCATTAGAAGTAACAACAACATCAATACCAGGCAAAGTGCTACCTCTGCAAGAACATATAATTTTTCAGAATTCTTATCACCTACAATGTGAAGGAGAGAACCTTTTGATACCTTTATAAGCCTACGCCCACCGGCATACTTATACCCATCAACACCAGGGTACTGAGAGAGATCAGTTTTTGTCCATGCTTGGTATGTGCTTAACCTTAATCAATGTGCGTGTCATGCCATCATATGTCCTGATCTTAACAGATCCAACACCAACAATATGACAAGGATTGTCATTTGCCACATGCACAAATTCTCCAATCTTCACAGACTCATATGAAGTGAAATAATCTTTGTTACATTAAATATGAAACAAACATGTAGTATTAAGTATCTATTCATTATCACAAGAAGCACACACAGCAAAAATCGCTAGACATTCACCATCAGAACTCTCACCTGGAACAACAAAAGCCTTACGAGTACCACCAAACTTATCTTTTGCTTGGTAAGTATCGTTCCTTTTCTCCTTATCCTGTAGCTTCCAACAATCATAAATTACATGATTAGTTTTCTTACAATACATGTAGAACTTGTCCTTTCTCTTGGACTTTGAACGACCTTTCCCGTCCTTAATCTTATCTGTGTTGCCATAGTTGTTATTCCTATGCTCGGTCCTGCCATGAACCTACAGGGCTTCAACTTTGGATTATGACCCCTCTACATGCACCATAGTTTTTATATTTTCCCTCTATTTAAGGGCCTCTTGTACTTCAATAAGGGTTAATTCATCATGGCTCAGTAATAGAGTATGTCAAAAATTTGCATATGAATTGGGCAAGAGTAATAGAGCTAGATCCTCATCATCATATACTTTCATAGATTGTAAGTCATAAACGATCTAGATTGATGATTCATTACCGATCCACCTTATTGCATATTATGCAAGAACAAGTTCACTTCACATGCATATTACTGGTTAGATCCTTATACATGCATATCGGTTCTAGTTTCAACCACAAGGCTGCTGCAGATTTCTCCGCTAACACTTCATGCAAAAAATTATTGGTTATATGAAGCTGAATCAAAGAAAAAAGCCTTACGATCTTTCCGCTTTTCTTCCTTAGACCACTCCTTTGCATCTTTTTTTGCCAAAACCACCATACATGGCTTCATCCAGATTAGAAGTTTGGACGAGAATCGCCCGCATCTTCACTTTCCATAGAGAGAACCTTGTGGTGTAGTCTAGTTGTAGTAGATCAAACTTCAATGACGACACGTCGCATGAAAACCCTAGATTGATAGCTCGGTCTCTGATACCACTTGTTATAAACTAGACAAGAAAATAATGAAGAACAAAAATGAAATCAAAGAAGGGGACACAAGATTTAACATGAAAAAATCTCTCCAACAAAGAGAGGAAAAAACTGCGGGTGCTAGCAATCGAAACTTCACTATATAGGAGTGTTTACACACCCCCGGGGATTTCACAGATGCGACTTATCCTAGACGGAGGCATATAATAGGTATATATAATGGTGGAAACCACTCGATCTAAGCCTACGACGACGGGCCTCACTCCGCTCGTTAGAAGTTAACCTCCTTAATGAATTTGGATCAAACTTCAGCATGCTCCACTCCTTGTAGTTCCTACCCCATTGCCTCTGATTCCTATGGATCTAGAGCCTTGTTGAGGTGGTGGAGTTGGAGATCTATTCGGGAGATATCTTTGGGAGGTAGTGGCGGTCACGATGTTGGCCGTGTTACTGATGTCGTCTGCCTCCTTGGGGAAACATCGAGGTACATCCCCTTTGCCTCCTTCCCATGCCCGAGTGAAAACCCCAAATCCTCAGATTGGGCAACGATTGCGTTCTAGCGTCATTCCATTTTTGAGGGTGTCGTCTTGGGTATGCCAAAAGGTATTCATGATGCATGTGTATAGTGGCCTACCTATAGTCGCGTGTTCTCCGAGGTGATGTGGTGTGGTGGTTGGTTCCCGTCTTCTGAAGTTTGGCCTTTCACAGTGGCGATTGCCAACTTCTTCCAGTGTCTTCTTTGATGACCTTGTCCTAAAGCTTGGTATCTTGTTTGGATGGTTGGTGATGTGGACGACGACACCGTTCTTGGGTAGCTCGTGTGCAGAGGTGTTAATGCTCGATGTTCTCTTCCTTGGCAACTCGTCATATATTGCTCATCTGTGTCCTAGGGTGATCTTCTCTCCCTCTCGATGTTTCAGCACCCTTCAAACCAGGGCGGGAAGGCAAGGACCTTCTTCGGAGGTGGAGACGGATGGCACATCGCCGATGACAAGCCAAGATTTGACGATGGCGGGATCTTTATCCGGTGGTGGGTCTATCTTTATATCGTGCCGATGACTGAAAGCCTCGAAGCCAGAGCTGTATTTTCTGCTTATCCTTTGCGTGCTTGTTGTTTGATGCATGTAAGTTGATCTTTGAGCACCATATACCTGCTGTTTCGTTATTATTAATTTAACGCAGGGCTTGAGCCTCCGGTTTATTTTTAAATAAAGGGCTCATTGGAGCTGGGTTTCCATTTGAGTTTACGAGGATCTCCTCCGTTGACTAGATGCACCTTTTAAAACTGGTAGTCTTTTCGCAATTTTTTTTGAAACAGCGCTGATGATTATAAATATATCAGTAGTCTTTTTGCAAATTTTTTTGCCTAAATGTTTTTTTTTGAAATAGCGCTTTCATTAATTTTACTACAGTAGAAACAGAGAAAGTCTTACGGTCATGCTTGATCAGAGCAACCACACAAGGAGGTGCTGAACCAACTAACACAAGCTCATTTTCAGAGCGTCCTAGCTTGGCTAACTCTTGTGCAACTGAGTTGTTTAGAGGATCCACTTTCATGATACCAAAATCTGGAGCAAGTCTAAGCAACTCCTTCATTTCACTAAATGATACTACTATGTACTGTATATATAATTGATAGCGATGGATCTCTTTTGATGCCAAGTACGCGATCCTTTCGGTATAAAACAACATAAAGTCCCGTGACTTGTGCTCTGTCATGTGGAAAGTCCAAGTGGGGAGGTGGAGGTCCAAGTACTACCTAGTGGCTATTACTACTTCGTGATTAGAAATGGAAAGCGAAAGACCCGTAGATACAGCTGGGAGTCTGGGACTGCGGTTTTCTGTCGCTGGCTTCACCAAATTATATTTCTGTGCCATCACATTTCATGGGTCTCGCTTAGCTTCGTGCGATTCATACCAACGCTTGTTCTGCTACAAACTGACGCAAAATTAATTCGATAAGATGTGCTCTCCCGTGCTAACCCTCTTGGCCTCTTTGTATATTGCCTGTTATTATTACATGGTGAGATCAATCAGTAACCCCGCGCGCGCAATGCTGTGTGGAAAGCAAAAATAAGCTTGAGCATTATAGCTCTTCAGATCAAGGGCTGGCCTGATCCAAACGGCATTGCAAGTGACATGTAGATATGCAGTTGGACATGCGCCATCACAGTGCTGGATTTGTCCCCCATACAACTGAGGAGTCGCCGCTCTCCAGTCTCCACTAGCACATGATTGATACTATGCAGGACATGCGCGACCACAGAATCTTGGATTTTTGCCCCCGCCCTCGTCCTACTGAGTGACCACTAGGATGTGTCTCGGATGGTCGGCGCTTTTAGTTTAAATCGATTTTTTGGTGTTCTTTCCTTGCTTTTTTTTCTCCGAACAGATGTAGAACCTTTGATTTTGCCACTCTCCAAGGGAGTGGCCATGTCTACTAAAATCATCAATGTGTTTTTTTTTCACGTATGCTATCATTCAGAGAGAAAAAACTGCCTAAATTGATTTTTCATTGTTCTATCTTCAACAAAGTTAAAAATCTTCGATCCCCCCTCCCCCCCGGGGAACTGAGTGACCACTCTGGAAATGTGTGAATTGATCAAAGTGTTTATGTTCAGAATTTTCTATCGTCTAGAGAACAATTCATTCAGCTTAAATATTTTTTCTTTGTTTTTTGAATGTGCATACGGTTTTCTTTTGCATAGGTAGCTTGCGGCTAGAAGGCTAGATATGTTCTAGCCGTCCTTCCCCTTGCAGGCGAAGGAGCCGCCAATTTTCATTTGGAGGAAAGTCAATGGTAGGCACGGAAATGATCGACGGAGACGGTGTGTTAGGGCAATGCAACGTAGAAATTGCCGCCATCCATACTTGGAAAGGCCTGATGACAAACCAATTCTAAAAGAGAAGCAAATGTTTCAAGTCGTTTAGATAAGGAAGTATAGCGGTGACGACAAATATAGCAATAGTAGCTATGAAAGATGTATGGAGGAGGATGGTGACGGCTTCCCCTTGTGGTTACTTGGTGTGTCTAGTGAATGTAACACCGATAACTGCAAGAGACGGGGAGGAGATATGAAACAACTAAGAGCTAGATGATATCCCTAGCAGTGGCGGAAATGCCATCACATGGTCCAGATGGGGTTAAGATTTAGAGCCATAAATATATTTTTGAACATATAATTTCTTATATTTTGATACAATGAAAACAATAATGAAGTGGTCGGAACCACCTAGAAGTTGAGGGACTAAATGGCAAGGGTTCTTTTAAAAAGAGTGAAATCCAAAGAAATGAATTCCTACTTTCAAGTATTTGAAATGCATTAACCCATTTTAGCATATTTTTTTAGGATTAAACCATTTAGTATATTTTTATCGGGTTTTATCCCTTCTAAGAGTTTTGAAGCAATCTACCATGGGTGCCAAGATCTTTGAGTACATGTGGTTTTCCACCTTGCGGTTTTTCCTATGGTTGTCTTTTTCGCACCTAGACTAGCTCGCCTCACTGACCTTATCCAGCCCAGTTTACACAATATGGGTTGATGAGAGGATGTGAATTGGTTTGAGAAAAGAATAAGGAGTGCCCCGACTCACCTAAGCAGGTCCAGGTCACGTGAGGCAAACAAGTTCCGGGGGAGGGGGAGGTAGAAACTAGGAAAAAACTATGATGTCCTATCCATACCTGGCGATTAGGACTCGTCAGAGAAAATTTCTCACTAATATCTTAGAAGGGGGAAAGACCGGTGAAAGGGCATGTATGGCCCCATGTGTGGTTTTGGTAATTAATGACAATATCTATGGACTAATGTGTAAATTGAGTTTCACTTGTAGGTTTGTCCATTGTCATCGCTTGGGCCATGTGTTGGTCTCAAGGTATGAAGAAATGTCCAAGGGTTTTGTGCCATTGGAAACATGAAGAAAGAAGGAGCTTGAAGGTTGATCAAGACAAGTGCAAAGAGTTGCATCAAGATGGATCAACCTCAAGAAGGGATGAAGAAGGGCAAGCTCAAGATACACCATCTCTAGAAGATCTCATTCTTGAAGCTTGCCATCCTCATGATCATGGACTGATGAAGACAAGTTCAAAGAAGAGGTTTCCCCATGGGGTATGGGCGAGCAATTTGCAAGTCTTCATCTTCATAAAGCAAGAGCAAACAAGAAAGGTGTTCCCACTAGAAGAACAAGACGGTCTACATCAAGTTGAAGTGGGATGCTCAAGGCAAAGGTATGTTCTTGATAGGGCCTCTACTTTGCCGGTCTTGTGTTGTTAGTTGGGAGACCGGGTTTAGGATAGACAGCCGTACTATCAAGAGGGGCTCTCAAGCGGGTGTATCGTTTGCATTGTTCGGAGAGAGCTCAAACCTTTGCATTCATAGCATCATCTTTCTTGGTTGTTATTTGGTTCTTGTCCATGAGAGGATCTAGATTCTTCTTCTCATCGGAAGTTCCTCTAGGGCATTTTGCCACCCGAAGTTCCGATTCTTCTTCCACTCACGTACTGTATCCTCTCTATTTGGTTTGTTGTTTTGACGAAATTTGGGCTGGAAGTTACAGCGGAAATACCGCCCTCGCCGGAAGTTCCGACCAGGGACCGGAAGTTCCGCTCGGGCCTAGTTGCTGCCAGAAGTACCGATTGAAAATCCGGATCTTGTTCTGCTCACATTTAGTAACCTTCTGTTTTGGTTGTGTCTATTTGACGAAACTTCAGTCGGAACTTCCACCGGAAGTTCCGCTCCCACCGGAAGTTCTGGTGGACCGACAGAAGTTCCGACCAGGACTCGCATTTTCAGTTTCTCGCTTCGTAGTTTTTGACCATTGGCTGAGTGCCACCGGAACTTCCGGCCTCCCACCGGAAGTTTCGGCCAGGGTCACGAATGCCCATAACGGGCAGATCTGGGAGCCCTTTAAAAGGGTCTCCTCTTCCCCTTCATGGGCACTAGCTTTTCTTCTTGGTTCTTGGCTTTCTCTCTCTCTCCTCCATTGTTGACCTTGAAGAAGCTTTCCCTCTCCCCTTTCCCTTCCTATGATTCTTGCATCTTTTTGAAGGACTTGAGAGAGGAGATCTAGATCTACAATCTCCCCAAGCTAAATCCCTTCTTTGTGAAGGAATCATTGGGACCTAGATCTTGGAGAGTTTTGTATTCTCCTCTTATGTTCTTCCTCTCTTATTCCCCCAATAACTTTTGTAGCTTTGGTGGAATTTGAGAGAGAAGGACTTGCCTCTTGCATTTGTTGCATAGGTTTGAGTTCTCCTCGAAGATTCGGCGAGTACAAGCTTGTGGGCTTGTTACTCTTGGGTTTCTTGGAACCCTAGACGGTTGTGTGGTTGGATTGTTGACCTCTTGTGGTCTTGTTGACCTTTTGTGGTCTTGTAGACTTTTGTGGCTTTGTTGGCATTGTAGCCTTTTGTGGCTTTGTTGTTGGGAGCCTCCAATTGAGTTGTGGAGTTAGACCCAATCTTGTATGGGTTCAGTGACCGCCCTCAAGCGTCCCATAGTGGAGCGAGTGCCCGCCTTTTGTGGTACGCACTCGGGAGAATAGTATGAGACTTTTGTGGCATCGGTAAGTTGCATGCTTCCGCATCCGGGGTGAGGCCTTGTGTGGCGTTGGGTGAGCATCGAGCCACCACACCTCGAGGTGAGCCATTTGTAGCGTTCGGAGAGCATTGCGCCATCACACCTCTCCAAAGGAGACGTAGCTTCTTTGGAAGTGAACTTCGGGAAACAAATCTTCGTCTCCGCGTCCGCCGGCTATCTCTCAACCGAGCCCTTTACTTATGTACTTCACATTGTGATAGCCATTGTACTTGAAATATTTATTTCTTGCTATCGCCTTGTTGTTTGTATTGCTTAGCATAGGTTGTTGGTGCACTTAGATGAACTTAGTGGCTAGGTTTTGTGCTCAATAAATTAAACGTTAGTTTTTATTCCGCATTTTCTTGAGCCTAAACCGTAATAATTTTAAAAGCCTATTCACCCCCTATAGGCGACTTCCTTTGTACTTTCAACCGGTAAAATTTTCACTAAGTAGGGTAAATGATATAAATCTTATAAATAGGCCTATTCTTGTAAAAAAGGCATCCAATAAAAGTGTATAAACTAAAATTTCTTCAACTAGCCCAAATCGATTGGATCCTTCCAAGGCTTAAGCGGAAATTTCCATGTTGGTACGGAAGGATCCACGACCGGGAGAAGAAGATGACATTGGGTTGATCACACCTAGGTGTCTACCTGATTTGAAATAATTACTAGATAGGTGTCGATGCTTCCGCAACACCACCTAACTCCCTTGCTTGCAAAGAGAGAAATAAAAACTTGTCCAGTCGATATCGTAGCTAGCTCCGATGGCATACACACACCACCGAAGCTAGAGAAGAAGCCAAAGGAGACCTTATTTAGAACTGCCACAGTTCTTGTGTGAAGGTGTGGGTGACAAAAAAACGAGGAGCTAGATATCCACCGGATCTCGTCACGGGATACGATGGTGCATGCACCATTGGGATAAGAGAAGGAGTTGCAAGAACCTCGAGATCCAATTTTAGTTTCTTTCCCCCAAGATTGGGCCTGGGGCAGGGGTTGATCCAATGAACAGAGTGAAAGGAAGTCAGTAGTTGGAGGAGGGAAATCATTGTTGTCTAATAAACCAAGTAACTCAAATAATTGAGCTATCACAAAATAAGGGTTGCCTAAAAAGGGTAACACATGATTTTATTAGTGAAAGAAAGCCTTTGATCCCATGTTTATGTCATGAATACGAACAATCAAGGACTTGTTTTTAGTGGCCTTAATCTTCAAGTTTGTAATGGCCTTCGTGTTCAAATAAAACAAGCATACTTTTGTATACCCATTTGCCTTATTTAGATAGGCTAGGTAATGACAATACGATTGTTCAAAACTAGCTATTTAGTTTATATTCTATCTAATGAATGGCACCTCTCCTCATGTTTGAGGAAAGTCGACGAAGACCTATCTTTAGCTTAAAATCCTATTTACAGGCAGAGCACTGTCGGAAAGACCAAAGCAACGGACATGTGTGATCCACGTAATATCCAATGATGGGGTTTACTTAACTACTTCTCCCTCAATAGTACTTCTCCCACATACTCCTAGTGGTAGAGATGGCGACGGAGGAGGAGGAGGAGAGATGGCGGTTGGTTTTGTCCAATGTGGGTGCCTTCTAACCAAGACATGTGTTTTCTGCAAAGAGGAATAAGACCCCGAGCTATGCACACACAAACTTTTACTAGAAGTGTAGTATTTAAAGTCATTAAAAATCAAGGATCACTCATAATTAAAACAAGAATCAACAAACGGAAGATAAACATCACATAGTAACTAGGCATCATGTAGTCGACTAATATGTTGCCCGCCTGCTCGATTAAAGATATCTTGTGCAACCGACAATAGTTGGTTGCATCCAGTAGCCATAATATCCCGTTGCTCCATGGGTAGAAGTAGCACCCTAGATGCACCCACTGAGCGCCATAAATAAAGAAAACATGAAAAATTTAGGAAATGCCATAAATTTGTCTTAAACATTATTCAAGCTTTGTTATTATTTCTTTATTAAAGTAAACCACTTAATAATATGAAACAAATCCAAATAACCCAACTCTTAAGACAAGCATGTAAACATAATCTTTAGGATTACTTTCGGGCTTAGAACGATTACATATCATACCTTATGCATAATAGCATATTGATAATTCTTTAAATATTAGTGCTTACTGAAACAATGATGTTATTTCAAGAATCCAGAGTTTATAACAACCATAAGAGATATAAATAACCTATAAAAAGTTAAAATTTCTTTGTTGTTAAAAACAACATCGTTTATGCATCCCATATTGACCAACATAAGGCTGAAATACCTATTCGAATTCTTGCCTTAGATTTTTTTTGTCAACTCTATTAAACTAATTTCCATATATATATTTGTGATATTAGTTAAAGGAGGGAGATTAAGAAAAATCCACTACATGCCATAGAATCTTAGCAAAAGGAATTGAGATAAATAAATGCTCAACAGACTCTTGTTCCCCCACAGAAGCAACATTTCATACACTCCTTCCAATTCCATTTTACTAAGTTACCTATCGTTAAAAAAAACTTTGTTAGTAAGGAACAATATAAATATCTTGATCTTTAGTGAGATTTTCAGTTTCCATAAGACATTTCCTAAGAAAAGGCACATGACCATACATAAGGTCATACATGGATTTGATCGAGAAAATTCTAGAAGACGTTAGATTTCAAATAAATCTATCTGACTCATCTGATAAGTTTACCATCATTAGCCTTTCGCATAAGTGTGACCAACATGTCCACTTGGTCCTAAAACCAATGTATTGCGGTACTTGTGCTAAAACATTTGCAACACAAATATTTTTCCATTGCAAAATATTATGTATCGATGGATATTGTTGCGCTCACGTAGTGTCAACCAACCAAGTGTCTTCCCAAAACCGAATATCGGAATCATCTCTAATTTTCAAATGACCTCTACTAAAGAAATCATCCTTCACTGACATGAGTCCCTTCCATAAAAGGAGAGTCGGTTGGTCTATTCTGAATATAAATTCGATGTAAATGAAATTGTATAAGGGAATTCTCTGTGAGAACAGAATTGATAAGAATTTAACGTTCACCATGTGATATTCACACTACAAGACATACTTGTGCTCGCACTGCCAAACATCAATCTCCTACGCACAAGATTCTTTAACGTCCCTAGTGACCCCTATATTCAAATGATACCGCACATAAACTTTGTGGTAAGAATAACTTTGGAAAGCCTAAAGAATGTGTTCCTCCTCTACAAGGGCAGATCGCAACCGGTCGAATAAAATCTGGGAAAGTGGCATGGATGCTTTGCGTTCTTTCCCGACAAAAGATACAAGAGAGGGGATTCATGTTGAGGGTTATGTTGCTGTTTGCCTGTTGACCCTGTACGAACCAGAATTACCTTTGAGGCTTTGACTGTTGTGGCCACGTGCGGCCACACTCTCTAGCTAGCTGTGTGGTTGGTACATATCCTGCTCGATATAGTAGTATCAGCACTGATAGCTACGTACTGTACGCCTGACACACTTCCAAATAAATTACTCCCTCCGGCCCGATTTAGATGACGCGGCCCTGTGTATTGGTTTTTTTGCGAAAACCCCCTTACAGATTGAATTCTTCTCGAACGAAGTCCTCAAATCAATTTGAAAATCAGAAACGCAACCCGACGGAGGAGCTCCGTCCAGCGCCGGAGCTGGGCTCGAGTTGGTCTACGTCGGCGCCTACGACGAGCGCCCGCACCCCCGCCAGTCGACCGCGTCCCCTCGATGAGCAGAGGAGGCGGGGCCTCCAGGAGCAGAGGAGGCGGGGCCTCCAGGAGTCGCGAGCTCCCCCGCCGGTAGCCCTCCACCTCGAGCAGCTCCGGCGCCACCCCTGGCCGCTCAGCGCTCTCCACCAGTCCTCGAGAATCCGCTACGCGGTTGACAAGCACCTGGACAAGGCCGCCACCGCTGCTGCCTCGCCCTCCATGTCTAGGGGATCGGCTGGTGTCCGAGGTGACCACATCCTCCTCGCCGTTTGCTCCCCCGTCGCCAAGGACCACTGCCCCAAAGGTGACGCGATCTCCACTCCCTCTCACCTGAGATTCCAGATTATATCAGACAACAATATCAGGAATCAGCCATTTCTTGATGCCTCTGTTAACTTTCCAGCAACATAAGGAACACCTTTGGTCTGATTCCAGCAACATAAGGAACATAAGGCTGAGAAACTAACTGCAGTACCACAAGCAAAAAAAAGTACAGCTAGCTAAACCCGACCAGCACAAGGAGACTTTAAATGAAGAACACACGACACCCAAAAATAAAAATAAATTAGTTGCACACCATTTGCATCTGACTCCACTTAACTCGTTTTTGTTGAGAGCCTGCTCAGCGTCCCGCTCCCTTCGTCTCCGGGGAACCCCTTCCAGCACCTATAATCTCTGATGATGAGCCCCCAGCCACATTTAGCTTGATGTGCATAGAGCCAACCTGTACAACATCAGTTGCAGAAGGTCATGTGCTTGAGAAACCTTGCTGAATGCAGTCGAGCCAAGATATTCGGTGACATAATATCTTCCTGCTATATTCGGTGACATAATAGCAACCTTGCTGAATGCAGCTGAGCAACCTTGCTGAATGCAGCCGAGCCAACCTATAATCTTTGTTTTCTTCGAAGCCAGTCCTGTAATGGATATCTGCTATATGAGCTAAGAATGTTTTTAGCAACAACCAAAAGAAGAAGAACAAAAAGATTTGATGTGAAGCTGTTCTTGCGGTGGACAATTCTCAGTTCAAATACCTCGTATTCTCGGTGAAAATTAGAGATGGACAAATCAATATTTGACTCTGGCTCTTGTTCCTCAGCTATAGGAGCAGCAGACTTTTTGACTTGCATTTTTGTATCCTTGCATGTTTGCAAAATGGTGACAGAGATTCAGGTCTTCACAGTTCAACATGGATAACCTCGACAGTACGTAAACTAATAAATGGTGTAATTATTCCCCTTCATCACATTAAACCAAGTAAATAATTTAATTTTCATTATTTTCAGGAGTGAGTGAAGCTGAGAAATTTTACATTACACTTGTACAGTAGAATTCATAAAAATGGGATACCAGTAGTACTTACTTGCAGTAATATCAGCATCATCAGGAGTATCAAATGAACTGAGCATTTGAAGGTCCCTCTCCACAACATTTTGCTCCACACGGTCATCTCCGTGCACAGAATCTCTTGGCAGATCGCATTCCAGCACAACATCCTCACTCTGCTTCAGCTGAAACACATCCAGGTCACACTCGTCCAGTATCTCTGTCGGATCATCCATGATCTTGTATCTCCCATATACAGCTGAGCTAGAATTCATATAAATCTGTATAATATCAGGGCGTGTCCATTCATGCAGCAGTTCAAGTGCCCTATCTGGACACTTTGACAATTTACAGAGAAGTTTTCTCTTTGCATCGACACTCAGCAAACGGCATTTAGCTGGATCAGCAATAAACCCTGGAGAACCAGAAGGGCACAGTCACTGCTCACTGAATGTTATGTGAATAACTGAATGTTTGTTGAATAACTTTAAATTCAATTGTCTGCGTAGTGGAGTAACTTTATTCACTTGTTTGTTCAGGTTCAAGTGCCACGAGCTCTTTTGGATCTCAACTTGAGTCCACAAGAGGAAGAGGAAGAAGATATAAAAATACAAGAAGAAAAAGAAGATGCACAAATACATGGTGACCAACATGCACAAATACAAGAAGAAGAACATATGGAAATACAAGGAGATGCACAAATACAAGAAGAAGAACATGAGCAGCCAGACCATAGAGAGCTACCTGATTTTCACAGATTCGCGACATACATTGCATTGAAAGCTCTCGGTAAAGGCGGGAAAGTTGAGAAGGCATATAAAAAACTGGTAGCTGCTCTTTTAGAGACAAGTCTCAGCACAATTGATAGAATATGGAAAAAGGCAATAGGTCAAGAGAAGGAAGGGCTACAAGTGGATGTTTCAAATCAAAAGAAGGGGAGGGTTAGACGAAAGAGAGCAAATCTTGGTCTGTCAAGAATGACTTCCATTCCTCTAAATCAAAGGTCTACACTGAGGTCCCTAGCAAGAGAATTGGGTGTCGCCTATTCCACCTTGCAGAGAAGATTCCAATGGGGTAAAATAAAGCGCCACACAAGTACACTCAAACCGGCTTTGAAGCCTGAAAACAAAATTGAAAGGCTCAAGTTCTGCACTTCAATGATTGATCAAACAACGATAACCGAAGCAGAGCCATCGTTCGTCAGTATGGAGAACATAGTTCATATAGACGAAAAATGGTTTGACATGACAATGCGGAGGAGAACATATTATCTACTACCTGAAGAACGAGATCCCGTGCGAACTATTCAAAACAAGAATAGCATTGGAAAGGTGATGTTCTTAACAGCGGTTGCGAAACCAAGATACAATGAGAAAGGAGAAGTCACATTTGATGGAAAAATCGGAATCTGGGCTTTTGTCAAAGAAACTGCAGCTAAGTACAACTCCAAGAATAGGGTCAAAGGAACGATGGAACTAAAGACAATAATAGTTACGAGAGATGTAATGAGAGAGTATCTTTGTGAAATGGTAATTCCAGCAATTGCATATCTATGGCCAGATAAGGAGGGAACCATCTATATTCAACAAGACAACGCAAGAACACACGTTCTTCCAAATGATCCAGTTTTCTTAGCTGCCGTGAAGGAATCGGGACGGGATATTAAGTTGTTGCAACAACCTCCAAATTCACCGGACTTGAATGCCCTGGATCTTGGATTTTTCAGATCCATTCAATCCCTCACGGTTCGCTATGCACCAAACACACTGAAGGAACTAATTGAGTCGGTTGAACAATCATTTGATGGGTATGACGTGGACACTTTGCTCAAAGTGTTCATAAGCCTCCAGTCTGTCATGATTCAGGTGATGAAAGTTGAAGGAGGCAACACGTACGCAATAACACACATGGGCAAAGATCAACTGCTAAAGGAGGGAAAGCTGCCTATGGTTCTAAGATTTGATGGTGAATGCTATTGGAAAAGCTTGGAGATTATAGCCGATCACGTGGAGGCATTGGCTCAACAAGAGGAGAAGATGAAGGAAAAACAAACAACCAAAGCATCAAAGAGAAAAGGCCAAGTAATTTTGGATGATCACATAATTATCCCAGGAAGTATATATGAGACATGGTTAAATGACCCATCAGGCCTTATTCGTAAAAGGCGTCGAGTCAAAGGTGTGGATACCGACACTACTATTTATAAAAAATTAATCAGGGTTGGTTTGACCATTTTTGGACCAAGGGAGTATCCAAACCAAAAAGAGAATGAGTGAGACTCAACAGGAAAATCTCACCCCAGTACTACATAGAGAGATCATGTATTTGTTCCTATGTAGTATACATTGTATTGTAGACAGGATGATGTGTGATGATGTAAATGTGTGATGATGTAATATCTGATGGATAAATATATATATAGGAAATACGTAGGAATATTTCCTACATTTTGTATTTTCAAGACTGGACTTACAGAGGCACAAAACCTATAAAAGCATAGTTCTATATTCAGCACCTAGGCTAAGATACAATACACATGAGGATACAAAACTAAATACAACACGGTATGGTTAAGCATGCCATGTTAGCTCAAATGGACAAAAGCAAACTGGTTCTGATTATGTATGGCAGTGTTTAACATGATGGGTAAAAATATAAAGGGTATCAGTAAACTTGGGTTATAACAGCAATGGAATCATGCTTTTAACTTGGTTTATGCACATGTCAATTGAAGCTCAAACAACATTGCCTTTGATTTTCCCATGCTGAATTTTACCAGGCTATAATACATTGAATAAGAATACTTATATTTCTGTGATATTGTAAACTGCTACAGGAGTATTTATAAAGTCAGTCTACATGATTCAGGAAACATGACACTACTAGTCATTTTCCATATAGTCCCTAATATGTCCTTGGATGTCTTACTACATACTGAATCATGATAGCCAAATATTATCTAGTACTGCTATATCTTTTGTACTGCTCTATACCACAAATCAATGCGTGTTCTCAAGGGGAATAAATCTCTTTCAATAGAAAAAAGAAGCTGTTGTTTTCATCAACTGAAATCTTACTGCCAATATGTTAAGTTCAGAGCGGTATCCATAGAAACTAACAGGGATATGGTAGATGCCGGACAACTCCAGAACATAGATAGTGATGGCATACACAAGGAGAGATATTCATTATACCATACCAATGCTTTCAGGGACTTGATCTCATAGAGTTCTGTGTTGTATCTATCAGATATCTCCTTCTGTTCATTGATCTGAAAATTAGAGATACTTTCATCAGATGTTTTTGTATGTACTAGAGGTTTGGTTAGCTATTCATAATTTCTACTGAAGAGGATGACATAGTATAGAGGTTTGTTAAGAAGCTACCAAGACAGAACCAATTACTCCGTACCTGAATCTTGCAAGGATTCCTTAACCCTGACCTCAAGATCATTCTTCTCAGCCATGAACTTCAGAATCTGATTTTTCAGTTCTTCAATTTTGTCCTCATACGTGGAGAGAGGCGTGGGGCTTGAAGGTTCAGGCCGGCGAGCACGGGCAGGAACTTTTGGAGGAGGCCTTCAGCACGGATGGGGTCTTCCCAGCATGAACCTAGCACGGACGGGATCTTCCCAGCATGAGCACGGGCAGGAACTTCTGCCGGCGAGCATGGGCAGGAACCAGGACTCCCTATCTCCGGCAATGGCCAAGGGCGAAAGGCCGGCCCTTGACCTGGTAGTGACGACTGTTGTCGTTGACGGGGAAAGACAGAGCGCATCCTCCCGCTTCCCGTAGTACTTGATGACCGCGATGCTGGTCGGCGACCGGACTGTGGCTATATGCACCCACTTCGCCGCCGTTGGGGAATCACCACCGTCACCAAGAATCAATTTTCAAGAAGAATACGGGGGAGCGGATGGACGCGCCGGGGAGTGGGCCTGGGGAGCTGTGCGGGGGAATAGACTGGGAGGAGGCGCGGGGGACCTTCGCGACGCAGGCGTGAGGGCGATAGGACAGCGAGGGCGAGGGCGAGGCACGGCCGAGTGAGCGGCGGAGCAGGTGGCTGAGCTCGAGGAAGGGGATGAGGACGATGCGGTTTGTCAGAGATTAGTGTAGGACTGTTTTGCTTAATTACCGCCGCGTCAAATAAATCGGGTCGAAGAGAGTACTAATTTATGTAGATCCCAGAAGTGCTGGTTTCTGTGGCCGTGAAGGTGTGCACCGTCCCATCTCTCCTGCCACCTCTCCTTAATTTATTCCAGGTTAATATATTAATTAATACTAACTGGAGAAGAACACAAAAGTGAAGTCGACGAAGACCGAATCTTAGTTATGGGGCCCTGTTGTCCCTGCCAGTTTTCTGTAGGTTCAGAAAGAAATGGACGGCTGCAAATTTCTGATGTAGGGCCAGGTGTCAATTTGTATATGGTCACCTCAAAGATGTGACGGAACAATTATTCTTCTGGACCGTTAATTTGACCGCCGAACAAGGAGTACGTGCAATTGCATTTAGCTCTACAAATGGACGTGTTTTTCATTTATTTCAATCATCAATGTTTTGCTCCGCCCTAGCTCAGTTCGGGCTTGATCTGAACAGTGTTTTGTTGGGATACCTTGATCAGTACTTTCTCCGTGCAATGGCAAATTAGGTAGTCATCGGTTCACTGGATCGCTTCAAGTATGGCAACAATGTGAAGTGTCAAACATGTATGCTCTGAGTTGTCGTAATGGAAATGGAAACAAATACTTAGCAAATTCGGATAACTGTTGAAATATATTGTCTAGCCTTTTCTATCGGTTTGACTGTTGGTTGCGTTGGCTAGTGCAATTCATATGGTATCAGAGCAGGAGGTTCTAAGATCAAATTTTGGCCAACGCAAAAATTAAAAACAAATATTACGGCTTTCCAAACACGTGCCAAACGACAAAAGACTTAGAATGAGTGTTAAAATATATTGTCTAACCCTTTCTATCAGACCATTGGTTGTGTTGAATAGTCCATACAATTTAATAATAACAACTCATCGGTCTCCTCCTTGAGCCGCATGATCGACACGCGAAAGAAAGTATGCACTGCGTCATATCCTTTATACCCTAGTTACATATATCTTATTTGTTCCTGACATTGAGAATGATCCATACTCTATACATTTTATTGTTTACCTAATAAACTACACTAACTTATAGCATAGATGACTTTGGGGGCCACTTGTAGAAAAAGGGCCTTTCGTCCGGAGTATTAGACCCTGTCATATTTGGGCTGGGACTAATGTAGCATTAGTCTCGATTTCAGCGGCTAGTAACACCACAAGGGCATGGCCAACTCCAGTCTCGGGTTAAACGAGACCTTTAGTCCCGAAGACACCAACCGGGACTAAAGGGTTTCCGACAGACTCGGGCCGACGCCAACCCGTTTAGTCCCGACACCAACCGGGACTAATGTCCTCCCTATATCATTTTCCTTTCTGTCCGGAGCCATACTCCATTTCAAGCTGCTTTCTCCTCTCTGTTTTCTCCCTGAGCTTGAGTTCATCCCCATTTTTTCACACGATCTGTCAATATTTAGTGGCGCCCCATCTATACAAGGGTTCTAAAAGGTTAGCAACTTCATCATTTCATCTTTAATTGCTAGTTTAGCTCATTTCATGCTCTAGAAGTAGAGGGATTTGTGGGTTTGGTTTGGAGTAATTTTTGCAATAATAACATTTGGTCACTACTTTACTTTGGTTTTAATGTGATGAACTTGTATTAATTTGGTCACTTCTCTATTCATGATGTTGTGTAATGGTTTTTGATATACTTATATAATGTAGATTTGGCCACTCCTCCTTGAGCTCGAGTTCATCCATATTTTTTCACACGATTTATCAAGATTTGGTGGCTCCCCATCTATCCAAGGGTTCTAAATGGTTAGCAACTCCACCCTTTCATCTGTCATTGCTACTTTAGCTCATTTAATGCTCTAGAAGTAGGGAGATTTGTAAGAATCGCATCTTCAAACTTCAGATGGATATAAAAAAATAACATCACACTAGTAGAGAAAACCCTACCGCCGGCTAACCAAAATGGCCTACCACCGGCGAGTTCGGGCTCGCCGGCGACCATCTCGCCGGCTGTAAGGACACAACGCCGATGCATAAATTTGTCGGGGATATTCTATGGTATCGCTGGTGAGTAGGCTTATTCACGGGGGTAGTGCTCGTACCGCCGGCGTCCACCCCTTTTCGTCGGGGCTAATGCCCTACCACCGACGCCCATCGCTATTCGCTAGGGGTATTGCCCTACCACCAGCGAACACGAACTTGCCAGGGGTAGTACATACGTTCACCGGTGGTGTTATTAACAGGAGTAAAAACGGCTTGAAATACACAGTATATACACCAGAATATACATACTAATATGCACAGAAATACCAGAATGACAGCAAAATGTACAGATCAATGACACATCATATACAAGAAGTACCTAAATGTTCATAGCATGCATCAATAACACAAATAGATAACACAAGTGTAGAAAGTTGACCATATATGGTTAAAACTTCGACTCCAACTAGCAAATATTACACAAACATAGACACAAGTCTCCGGAGTTGCACGACCGAGCTAAACAACAATTACATAATAGACTAGAGAGGTGTCGGTGATTGCAAGAATCATCACGACAAAGGGGGTCATCCGTCTCCTCGACATCTCTCTCCTCCGTCGGATAGAAAGTTGGCGTATCGAGTTTTCGCCTCCTCCAGAGTGGTGTAGCCCTTGTAACTGTTGCCGCTGAAACGGTGGACCTGCCTCCTACAATCTTACCGTTCGTCTTAGACCTCGGGAGCCTTGCCCTTGTATACGACATACCACGTCATCTATGCACATAGACAAGAAAGAATGTTATTAGTTAGCACATTCATAATAGAGAGATAACATCTAGGTATGCAAAAAAATCATCACATATACTAAAGTAATTCTATGACAAACATTTGCAGGGAGAGATAGGTATGCAAAAATAAAAAGCATCAAATATACTAAAGGCCTACTGTGACTAACATTTGCAGGAGACAAGTTTGTGACTCGATCAAGGAAGACGACTCCCGTCATATGCATTCGGCAAGAAGGGATGGATGCCATCGAGCGTCCTAAATGTCCTCACGTCAGAGCATGCTTCTAAGCGGATTTCTATCTCTGCATTACTCAGCGGGTTACCGCCATAGTTGAACAAGCCACCCCTTTTCAAGGCATCCCTCATGAGTATTGTGCCAATCTTCCGCTGGATGGCACGAAACTCGGCTTTGATGTTTGCATCGGTGGTATCCGCCATGTCTGTGCCCCTTTTCTGGAGACCAGATGGCAATAAGAGAGGTTGCTGATCCTTTACGAACTCCCTCATCTGTAGGATGGTGAGCCAGGCCTCCATCCCATTGTCACCCGATGATTGCTTAAGGCAGGGGAAATTGGTTACCTGGGAGCACACATAGCATTCTTTAACTTTCTTCTCATACTTGAGTGGGCCAACCATGGCTCTGAAGCCGGTGAGGGCTTTATCAACAGTAGACTTGACGTCGGTGTAGTCTTTCAGCATGTCTCTTCCGGAGTCGAGATACATGACATTGGAATAATATGGTTGAACAGCGATGAGGACGCGACACTTGTGTCAGCGCAAAACAGTTGGAATAAACCATCATCCTCGGCTATTAAGGAATTTCACGAATGAATATAATAGTGGGTAATTTAGCGATCGACTACTTACTCGGGAAAGTATGGCATGAGAAAGCAACTCTTATCCTTATTCACCACCAAGAAATCCTGGATATACTTCGCGACAAATGCATGTTCCTTGTTGTTTTTGGTTGCAGTCATGTAGAAGGGGTCCATGATAGCGATGTGCGGGGTCTTCTCCATGATGATATCATGCACCATGCTAAGCGATACCAGGCAGACCAAGTTTCGCTCAAGCCGAAACATGTGGAAGATCCTGAAGATGTATTCATACCTAATGAAGAACAACTCCGCAAGGTTGGTGGAAGATCCTGAACATGTGGAAGCCACAGTCAGTGAGCACCCTAACCGTGAAGAACGGGTACGTGGGATTTTTCTCTTTGAGAAGTGACTGCTCCAGATACAGAAGAGACTCATGCAGGCTCGACATGTCCGGCATCAGCATCTTGACAATGTGTTCCAGCAGGATCGGTTCACCAAGGTAATGCATCGTCCTCCATGGGGTCGGCAGCTTGTCGAGAACCACTTTATTTCTTGCTTCATCATTTTTCCCTAGCCTCTTCTTCTGCTTCCTGCCCTTCTTATTGCACGGGGGAGTGCCGATTTGTTTCATCTCCTCCATGGTCACACCAATGAGTGTCATCGGGGTAACGTGAGCTTGCGGCAGAGAGGTGAATGCGGTAGTGTATTCCTGGCCGGGCGTTTCTTGAGAAGGGAAGAGCTTCTTCTTCAGGGTATCACGGGTGGGTGCCTCGGAAAAAACAAGGTCGGACTCCATATGAGCGATGAACGAATCGATGGGAGCCATACCGATGTCCAACGTGTTGTCGTGCTCATGTGTCAGACGGTGGAGGAGTGATCCTGTCTTGGCTTTACGTAGGCACAGACGCTGGAGTGACTGTCGTGGGAATGACCACGGCAGATGCTGCAATCGGCAGCGAGTAGTAGAACATAGGGCAAGGGCAGCCAGCCATCTGCGGTGCGAGATGAGGGCGGAGACACAGGGTTTTACCCAGGTTCGGCCCCCCGGAGGGTAAAGACCTACTCCTGCTAGATTGTATTATGATGGAGGTACAATGGGGCGAGCTCGACGGCTAGGCGGCGAGTCGCTTGGGTGGATGATGGAACGTCTCCTCTACACGCCCTCTAGGGAGTTTTATATAGACTCACCCCCTAGGGTTTACATATCTCAACCGAATCAGTTAAGGTCTCGGCAATCGTTTAACCTAATCCGACTGGGCCTATCTACTCTCCTGGGCCTTCGGCTTCCAGTCGCTTGAATCTACGCCAGGCCTTGATCCAGTCGCCATCCTGCAGGCCCACTCGCCAGTTCCTGGGCCGGTCGGAAACGTCCTGCTGGGTATACCCCGGTAGGCATATCCCCATCAGTAGTCCCCGAGGCCGTCGTTGATTGGTCGCAGGTGTTCGTTGGCAGTCGGAGTATACGGGTTCAATGCGGACCCCCAGTCGAATCGGCGGCGGACTCCTGAATAAAGGAAAAAACCAGTTATTCTAGTCACAATGATGGCGGTCAATCGGGTCGCAGCTCGGCGACGGGTCGGCAAAATGTTCAGTCACTGTTGTAGCGATCGGGTCAGCGAGTCGAATGGACGAAGTTGGACCGTCAGATGCAGTCAAAACTAGCCGTTGGGGTAATCCAACGGTAACTTTGGCGTAATCACCGCGTAGTAACGGCTCCCGAAATTGGCGGGTAGCAACCGCTATATAAGGGAAATGGCAGGCGATCGATGAACCACTCTTCCGTCATTTCCTCCTCTTTCGCCCATCTCCGTCTTCCTCCGCCCCGCGATCCGATCGATCCGAAAACCTTCGACCTCCACGAATCTTTCTGCCAATGGCCCTCTCCACCGAACCATGGGGCAGGTCCAAGTGCACCAGAGCGCTACTGGTATCCTTCGAGGAAGCCGGGATCCTGCGCGCCGGCAGGTGGCGCATCCCCGCGGCCGGAGAGGTGACTCCAGACCCACGTGAGGGAGAATTTATTTGCTTCACCAGCCACCTTGAGCGGGGGCTGGGGTTTCCCACATCTCTCTTCTTCCGGCGCTTCTGCGCCTTCTACGGGATCCAGCCGTCGGACCTGGGCCCGCACAGCATCGAGCAACTCGCTATTTTCGTGGCGTTCTGCGAGTGCTACCTGGGCTGCAGGCCCTACTTCCCCCTATGGCAAGATCTGTTCCACGGGAGGATCAGTCGCGAAGAATCAGGCGGCCCGATGCTTGCTGCGGGTGGCCTGATGTTTCAGTTGAAGTCGAAGGCCTCCTTCTTCGACCTGATTCTACCTGCCAAGGCGGCGAGCGAGTGGAAGAAGTCCTAGTTTTACGTCACCGAGGCGACTCCAGACGGCGAGGTGGCGATCCCAAGATACTCCGCCGACCGACCCGAACCACGCCGACTCCAAGTCGGCAAGCTCCCAGTAGACCAGCGGATGGTCGTGGACGAGATGCTTCAAACCATCCGCGGCCTGAAGAAGAAGGGTCTTCAAACCATCAACTTGTACAACTGTTGGCTCGGGCGGCGACTCGTTCCCCTGGCCCGCCGTGACCATTACATGTACGAGTACACGGGCAGGGAGAACTCGACGAAATCCTGCCTCGCCGAGTGGAAATTCGAAGACTATACCCTGGCGCTGAAGAAGATCACCCAGGAGGCATACCTGGACGCGAAGGCTGGGGTCGCCCCCTACACCGCGAAGCATCCAGCTCCGACGGTAAGTCGCTGTTTTCACTATCATTCGCAGTCGCAGTTGATGCTGTCGCGGTTATACTGATATTGTCTCGTGCCTGCTGCAGCTATTCCAAGTAGTGGAAGGGTGGCTCCCACCCGCGGACGACGAGAACTCGAGCTCGTCCGTCCAGGACGGGGACGAATCACCTCCTGCCAAGGGCGGCGTCGGGAGCGACGCGAGTGATGACGACGACGACGACGATGATGACGAGCCCAAGGAAGACGCCGGCCCGATGGTCCACAAAACTCGCGGGCAACATCAGCGCGAGCTCGAGGCGAGTAGAAGCCTCGAACGTCATGACGATGACGACGACGAGCTTCCCGAGCACACCTCGCGTCGTGAGGCTACACCATTGAAAAAGAAGAAGAAGAAGGAAGTGAAGGCCCCTCCAAAGAGGAAGACGAAGCCGGCGAAACAGGCATCTCCGCCTCGCTCGGCAAGTAGTTCCGACGCCACCAGCTTGGCCAAGGATGAAGCGCCGCAGACGACAGCAACACCGGATACCACTGCCGCCCTGAGTGAGGTACCTCTGGCCTCGCTTCCCCCCTATTCGCCCCAGTCTCTGGGTTGGGGGTTGCTTCAGTCGCAGCAGCTTCGCCTCCCAGGAGAGCTCCTGCCGAAGTCGTTTGGAGGCTCCTGTCGCGGCCTCGTCGTCGAAGAGGCCTTCCATGTCTTGGGCACATGACGTTTTGGAGATGGGCCTCAGTCGGAAACAGGGCCCCGAACTGGAGAAGCCGGCCAGCATCCGCACGGGGCTGCGGTTCATACCAGTCGCCAAGTAAGTTTTGTTCGACTGATTTGCCTTTCGTTGTAATCGGACCATTTTGCTCATATAATCGACTCGCAGGACTGGAGTTAAAAAGATAGGCCACCCGTCCGTGGCCAAGGTGCCACCAGTCGTCGCCGAGGAGGACCCCTCGCGGAAGAGGAAAGCTGACGAGGTCGCGGCCCCCGCAGACAGTGCCAAGAAGGCCAAGGGCGATGATGTTGTCACGGTGTCTGACGACACAACGGTTGCTCCGAGTGGTCCTCCGACTGCGACGGAGGCAGCCATGAAGACCAAGGAGGATGCTTCTCTTGGTGCTGGAGCGTCCACCGTGACCTTCCCCCACTTCATGGCCAGAGCAGCTACAGCGAGTGGTACAACGCCATCGAGCCACGCACCTGGGATCACTGAAACGGAGTTCGAACAGCGTCGAGGGCACACCCCGGCTCTTCTCGCATCTATGGACGCGCTGCAGCTCCATGGCATGCTAGGCGCAGCCATACAGGTATGTCCATGTCACATCCCAAGGTTTTCCAAATCTTGTTATGTGAAAAATAAATGAATAAAATAAACCTTTGTTGATTTTCAGGGTGAGAAGAAACTTTTTGATTCCAATTGGAAACCTTCAAACCTATTTGATCAAACAAATCCGAAAGGGATTTGAAAAGATAAACAATTAATAAAGAAAATTTTGAATAAGTAGAATTACTATTTTTGGATCTTTTAATAAGAAGAGTTGGTTTTCAAATGAAAAGGTAGAAATTTAAGTAAGGACTATTTTTATAGAGCCAAATTAAATCTTGGCCAAGCCTCTGAAATAAAATATTTCTATTTGAAAAAATTAGTAAAGGTTTATTTAAATAAAATAGTGGGGATTTATTAATATCCAATTTTATTAAAGTAAAGACTTTTCCCATTATAATTAAACACTAAAACTTGTTATTTTATTTTAATTGAGTTTTCCAAGTGTTTTATATTTTCAAATAAAACCTACTGAAATGATTTTGATAATATTCAGATTTCAAATGGAGTTTTAATAATCAAATCCTATTTGAATTATAATTAAGGTCTACTTCATTTAATTATTAAATAGATCCTAAAAGAATAAAAGTATTATTTTATTTTGGGACTTGGAATATTGTTGTTAAACAGAACTAAAACTCAATACAAAGTGTGGTGAAAGTTTTTTTTGATTTGATTGTTTGAATTGTTTGATTGAATTTCAAAACAGAAAACCAAATAGAAAAAGAAAAGGATTACTGAATAAAAAAATGGAATCAGACTCGACCCAACTAAGCAGGCCCAGCAGCCCAGCTCCAGCCCAACTAAAACCCCTCGCGCGAATCGTTTTCCCATCGAAAGACCCACCCGCGCAGTCATTGACCGGTGGACCTCACTCCCTCTTCCTCTCTCTCGTAGACAGCGCGGCCCCACGCCAGCTCAGCGTCGTCTTCCCCGCGTTGAACTCGCCGGCCGTTTCCTGCCGTTGATGCCGCGATTGAATTCGCTTCAATGCCGCGCTTAATCCTCGCCGTGACCCTGCGGTATTAATCGCCACGCTCTCCTCTTCTTTTCCCCTCAGATCCCACTCGACCAGAGCCACTAGGCTGTCCAAATTGCAACCTCGACTGCCACTGTCCCCGACAAACTCCGGCGACGATTCCGACCGAACCCTGCTGCCCCTTGCCTCCTCGAGCACACAGCTGTGATCTCCACCTCCAGGCGCACCTGCCTGTGTACTCCACTCGCACGCGCGCGCTCAGAATAGTCGGCAACAACAACAACCTGAGCGCCACCGTCTGTTTGCTACTCCGGCGACCCTTCTGGTAAGCACCTGACCGCCCCTCTCCTTCCCGATGATACACCTACACTCGCCACACTCGCCCGCGTCTAACTGTGTCCTCGTTTTGCCTCGGGGCGAACCGCAGCGTCGCCCTCGACGACCTCCAGAACCGCCTGACGCCGCCATCGTCTCCGGCGAGGAATCCCCGTCGCGTCTGAGCGCCCCTTGCCAAGCCGACCACGCGTTGAGCATCACCTCGACCTCGCGAGCACGGTGGGCACCCCCGTTTCCTTCCTTTCTTCCTAGAATCGCCGCGACGCCACTGCCAGAGCGTGCTCCACCGCTCACCGCCGCGCAGCGCCGCCAGTGTTTGACCATGCAAACGTGACCGTTAGATCTTGATCGTCTGGCTGTGATAGAACATAGATGAAGGGGTATCGTGTGCCTCTGCGCCACGCGATCTTAGTTAGATCCAACGATCCAGCGAGCTCGATCCGCCCGAAGCGGTATCGGCCAATAAGAACAAGCCACATGGACAGAGTATTGTTTAAAAACAGAATTAGAATCTGATTTAGGTGCAAACTTGTAAATTGCATAACTTTTGATCCACACGTCCAAAATTTGCAAATTTTATATCAATGGAATCAGTGGAACAATCCCTAGCCAACCATGCACTTTTTTTTAGTAAAAAGCTTCTGGTAAAATGTTTGTTTTTGCAGAAACTTGTGTATGCTTGTTTAGGATATAAAATTTATTTCAAAATGATTTTAGGGTTGAAAACTTTGCAAAATGATTTGTTGTGAACCTACTGACCCTAGGAACCAACTCATGGATTGGAAAATGTATTTTGTGAAGTTTGGGAATAATTGAATTAGCTCATTTCTAGTCAAATAAAAATATTGATTTTGTTATGGAAATGATTTTGAGAAAAACCTTTGGGAAAATGATTTGAATCAAACCTACTAACCCTAAACACCAAGTTTTGTGAATTAACAACTTATTTGTTGAACAATATAAAATTGTTGCTTTGCTAAAAACATTTTCCACCACATGAAATAATGATTGGATTTAAAAATGGTTTATAGATAAAACCCTTTTGCCAAATGACTTTGCCACTTTAGAAAATGACCACTTTGAGCCTTACAATGTATAGAGCCTAGTATAAACCACCTTTGCAAATAAAACTAACTTTTGCATGCTTGCATGCATGACTTTGTTTCCATTATTTTATGTGTGTTAGATTGTTTGAATATTGTTTGGAATGCTAGTTAAATCTATGTTTGCTTGATTGATTTGTAGTGAAGTGTGATATTAGCAAGATCAAGAAGTGATTCAACCTTCTCTACCAAAAAGGCAAGTGACACTATCATCCAAGTCCTACTATTTTCATTACACTTAGTGGATTTTGAAACATGCATGATAAGGACTACTATATTTTGCTATGCTAAATCCTAATAGGATGCCCTTATACATTCCTTAGTGAAAACAATGTAGTTGTAATATGCTTAGCCCTGCTATATATATTTTAAGAAAGGATACATGTTGAGATTATATGAAGTTGAGAAAAGACTTGTGTTTTATATAATAAAACAAGTACTCAATGAACCACCTGGGTGGACAAGGATACTCAAGTTTTGGACAAGGTGGCAACAAAAAGAACCATGTTTATATGGCAATCTCTTTTTGGTTGTGCACTAAAAGAAAACCACCCAGGGACTTAGAGATTGAACATGTTTCTCGTACAGTGGCTTCCGTGTACAGCCACATGCTAAATGGGCACTGGCTTAGTTAATTACATTGTGGAAGACCCATGCATTGGCCTCTTCAGGTTAACTAAATGAGGGAACTCGGAACCCTACATTGGTGCCTGGTAGACAAGCTAGCATTGTGTATTGGGAGGACCCTATGGAAAGACTTCGTCACATTCTCAATCTGCCAGTACTCCATCTTGGTGAGTACTTATCCAGCGGCCACTGGTGGCAACAAGATGAGAGTGTACAACTTCTGCAGAAGATAAAAATCTAAGTACTTAGCCATGTCCCCGGTTATGGACAATACTGAGCAACTAAGGCCTGAAGCTATGGGAAATCTCGACATTCCAATTTCTAAAAGTAAAACTTGAAAGTGACAACAAAAGACTTGAAGCACTTGGGGTGTACCAAGGAGCTCAAAAGATTTTGACAAAGACTGGAAGCACTTGGGGTGTACCAAGGAGCTCAAAAGATTTTGACAAAGACTTGAAGCACTTGGGGTGTACCAAGGAGCTCAAAAATATTATTGCTTTCTGCAAATGAGCCTAAAACCCTACTTAGCCAAATATGCATGTAATGTTAGGATCCACTTATTTCTACATAGTAGTGAAACTTGCCAATACAATTTAAATGTATTGACCCGTGTGGCTGTAACTTGTTATGTTGCAGGTTTGTTTGATATTAGTGAAGTTGATTGATTAGGATTACAAGTCTACAACCAACATGTTTGCCTGTGGCACTTTGAAAGTGAAGGACCCCATGCTTATAGATATTCTGCTGCAATGTAATGTAATAGCCAAATGAGCTATGTAAGATGTAATAAAATTATGTTATTCCTGGTTATAAAGTTGTATTATGACCTTTGTTTCTTGATATTACATCTTAACTATGGATGCTAGCTATTGATCTAGGGACTAGCATTGTAAACACAGGGATCTCTACCTTATTAAAGGTTGGGACCTCTATAGTCCAGTCCCCGAGGATCGGGCCACTGAATTTCAGTGGTCAGATTCTTTTTGTTGTTTGTGTTTTTTTGTAACACCTAGTCCCCAAGTGCCTAGTCGCTGAATTTCGGCGGGTTGGCACTTAGGCTTTTTTTCATCTCCAGCCCCCGAGTGTCCAGTTGCTGAATTTCAGCGGGTGGGCACTTAAGATTCCGTTGTTTGTTTAACTGTTTGACTTGTGCACAGGGCTTGCAGCGTGAATCAGCCGACCGGCTTGCTGCGAAGTGTCGCGCGGGGAAGGAGCCTATTTTCGTCCAAGAGACGAACAAGGGACTCCAGGCAATCGCTGCCAAGGCAGAGGAGGCCCGCCAGGGCCTTGTCCCGGCGTGTGAACTGTCGGCGGCTCAGTCTGTCTTGAGTACGGCTGAGCAGCGGATCGCTGATCTTGAGCGCGAGATGAAGGAAGCGAAGGCGGAGGCGAGTTCAGCGGATGGGCGAGCCAAAGCTGCTGTTACGGCTGCTGCTGAAGAGCGGAAGGTCTCTGACGCCCTCGTTGCTGGGCTACAAGATGACTTCTCCTTTCTTCAAAGCTTCATCACGGGTCTCTGCCGTCCTTTGATTGGTAAGCTTTCCTTCCTCTACCTGTAGTAGCGCTGTTATGGAATCGTCGTTGTATTTACTGCCGGCCCCTGTCCGCAGGTCGGATTATCGACAACTCGGAGGAGGCGCAAACGTACGACGCGCGGCAGTGCGTGGACACTCTGGTCGACTCGGCCACGTTGTCTGCAGCTTGCATTCGAGCTTATCTTCAAGAGATGTCGCCCACGGAAGTGATTCCCAGCGATCTCGTCGAAGTTTGGCGGTATCTGGAGAAGGTGTCGTCAGTCGTCGAGTTCATGACGCGGTCGGCGTTCCGGCGTGGGGCGGCAACGGCGCTTAGCCTTGGGCTTGCCCACTTCCCGGAGGACTTCGACCTTGACGACGTGACGAGTGGCTACCCCTCGTCGACGGGCTCGGTGGAGATTGCCGAGGTGCTGAAGCTGACGGACCGGGCCGCGGTGTACTCTGACCGCGTCTGGGCGATGGGCGACCTTCTCCCTTATCAGGAGACGACTTTCACGCCCAACGATCCCGAGCCACCGCACTGGGACTTCAAGGTTGAGGAGCCCTTCCGTGCGGCGATGGCGGGTGAGTTGACGATGTACCGGTCGAATCCGTACACTCCCTTCATTCGCAACCGCAAGGGTGGCGGCGAGTCAACGTCGAAACCTGCGGAATAGAAACATTGTGCCTTGGGGCGTTAGTAGTAATTTGGCCATTGGGCTCAACTTGTATTTTGTAACAACTTTGTTATGATGTAATGGAATTTCGCGTTATTTTGTCTTGCAATTTTGATTGATGATTGGACGAGTCCCCGAGCGCGTCCGCCCTTTTTATGGGGTTTACCTCGTTTGTTATGTGTTCGTGGTTTTGAACGTTTTGTCAGTTGTTTTGTTATTGAGGTCGACTCGCCCGAGCTTGGAAAGCCAGTCGCAGGGCGACTCCCATGAGTGCTCTTCACTTGACCGTTTTCCCTTGCGTGAACGAGGCGGGTAGCCGAGTCCCCGAGCGTGGTACTTGGTGGTTCTAGTCGTGGCTCGAGGGTAGGTGAGGACTGGGCGCGTTAGAGTGAGCGCATCACTCATGCCTGGCCCGTCGGGTTAGTCGCGTGGCGAGTCCTGGGCACGCTCTCGTACTTGGCGTTTTTCCCTAGTCGCTCATGCTTAACTGGTCGTCAGTCCCCGAGCGTGGTAGTTGGCCGTTCGAGTCGCTGTGTCAAGGATGCGGAGGTTCACGGTCGTTGTGAGGAGCGAAGGCAGTTGTCTTGGCTCGTTAAGACAGTCGAGCTAGGCGACTCCAATGGGGCTCCGGGTAGGCGTTTTTCATGGACGTTACGAGTCCTGGGGTAACCCAGTGCCCTCGTAACGCACTACTTAGCCGTGCCGGTCGCTGTACCAGAGGTTGACTTCTGCAGTTAGCTTGACGCTGTTATTACGAGTGCGAGTGGCACAAGACACGGAGAGTAGACGCAATTTGCGGTAACCGGTATATTTTATTTCGTAGCTAGTGGAGGGTACATGTATGGAGTTCTAGGAGTAGAACTTCCGTAGGAGGTTTACATTCCACGGTCGCTTGACGTCGAGTTTCCCGTCTCCGCGGACGTCGGTGAGGTAGTAGGCGTCGTTGCCGAGTACTCGCCCGATGGCGAATGGTCCCTCCCACGGGGGGGGGGGGGGGAGATATTGTGCATGCCCTTCTTGTCCTGGATGAGGCGTAGCACCAGGTCGCCTTCCTGGAAGGTGCGAGTCCTCACCCGTCGGCTATGGTAGCGGCGGAGTCCTTGCTGGTAGATGGCAGTGCGGGAGCGAGCTAGGTCGCGTGCCTCGTCGAGTTGATCGACTCCATCCTGGCGTGTGAGTTCGTTCGCAGCCTCCGTGTAGTGGACGACCCTTGGCGAGTCGTGCTCTAGGTCAGTGGGCATGACTGCCTCGGCGCCATACACCATGAAGAAGGGGGTGAACCCTGTCGACCTGTTGACTGAGGTGCGGATACTCCAGATGACGAAGGTTAGCTCCTCGACCCAGCACCCGGCGGTGCGCTCGAGTGGTACTTGGAGCCGTGGCTTCAGGCCGTGGAGGATGCTCTGGTTGGCCCGTTCCGCCTGGCCGTTGGACTCCGGGTGGGCGACTGAGGCAAGGTCGAGTCGGGTGTGATGTTCCTCGCAGAACTCGGCCATGGCTCCTTTGGCGAAGTTGGTGCCGTTGTCCGTGATGATGCTGTTTGGGAACCCGTAGCGATATATTAGCTCACGTAGGAACTTGGTGGCGGTCTTCCCGTCGCATTTCCGGACTGGCTTGGCCTCCACCCACTTTGTGAATTTGTCGACCGCGACCAGGAGGTGGGTGAAGCCGGAGGGGGCCTTTTTGAAAGGGCCTACCATGTCCATACCCCACACGGCGAACGGCCAGGTGATGGGGATTGTCTTGAGCGTTGAGCTCGGCACGTGTGTCTGGTTGGCGTACTTCTAGCACCCGGCGCACCGCTGGACAATGTCGACGGCGTCTGCGTGTGCGGTGGGCCAATAGAAGCCGTGCCGCATAGCCTTTGCGACCAGAGAGCGGGCGTCGGCGTGGTGGCCGCAGTCGCCGGAGTGGATGTCGTGGAGGATTTTGCGTCCTTCAGCGGGTTGGACGCAGCGTTGGAACACGCCGGTCACGCTGCACTTGTGGAGCTCACCGTCGATGATGACGAAGGATTTGCAGCGGCGTGCTATCATCCGGGCGTCTGTTTCGTCTGCCGGCAAGGTGCCTCCCTCCAAGTAGGCTATGTACGGTGTAGTCCAGTCTTCTGGCTTGGCGATGAGTGCGACCAGGGCTGCCTTTGGTTGCAGCGGGACTCCAATGTCGATCTCCCTTGGGGGAGAAACAGAAGGCTTGGTGATGGTGTCAAGGAAGACACCGGCGGGTGGTGCGAGTCGAGCCGAGCCGATACGAGAGAGTGCGTCGGCCTCTTCGTTTTTCCACCTGTCGATCGACTCGACGGAATAGCCTGCGAAGTGTCCGCCCAGCTTGTCCACTGCGTGGCGGTATGCTGCCATGGTGGGGGAGACGGCGTCGCAGGTACCAGCGACCTTCCCGGCGACGAGGTCGGAGTCTCCGTAGCAGCGTAGGCGGTTGACATTCATCTCCTTGGCGGCTCGCATGCCATGGAGTAGTGCCTCGTACTCGGCCATGTTGTTGGTGCAGGGGGTGAAGTCGAGGCAGAGGACGTAGCGGAGCTTGTCGCCCTTCGGGGAAGTCAGCACGATCCCTGCTCCTGCGCCGTCTGCATTCTTGGAGCCGTCGAAGTGCAGGTTCCACTAGTGGAGGTACGGCAGCTTTTCCGGCTGCTGGGCTTCTTCCCAGTCGGCGATGAAGTCCGCGAGAGCCTGCGTCTTGATCGCTTTGCGTGGCTCATATGTGATGTTGTGGACGCCTATTTTGACGGCCCACTTGGCGACTCGCCCGGTCGCCTCACGGTTGCGGATGATGTCCTGCAACGGTGCTGAGGAGACGATCGTGATCGGGTGCTCCTGGAAGTAGTGCGGCAGTCGCCGCTGTGCTCTGAAGACCGCGTATACCAGTTTCTGGTATTGTGGGTATCGCTGGCGCGACTCGGTGAGGACCTCGCTGATATAGTACACCGGTCGCTGTACCGGGCGCTCCTTTCCTTCCTCTGGCCGCTCGACGACCATGATGGCGCTGACGACGCGCTCGGAAGCTGCGACGTAGACCAGCATGGGTTCTTTGTCGACGGGGGCGGCGAGTAGCGGTGCTGCGAGTAGCACCTTCTTGAGGTCGCAGAGCGCGTCGTCCGCCTCCTTGTCCCACTGGAAGGTGGGGTTCTTGCGCATCAGGCGGTATAGGGGCATCGCCTTGTCGCCCAATCGGGGGATGAAGCGACTGAGAGCCGCCACTCGCCCGACCTTCTTCTGGACGTCGCGCAGGCACTCGGGTTTGCCGAGTCGAGCGATCGTGTCGATCTTGGTGGGGTTCGCCTCGATCCCGCGCTTGGAGACGACGTAGCCCAGTAGTTGCCCTGCTGGTACACCGAAGGTGCATTTGCCTGGGTTTAGCTTTATATTGTATTTCCGCAGGTTGGCGAATGTTTCCGCCAGGTCGGCGAGTAGGTCGCTCTGGCGAGCGGACTTCACTACCACGTCGTCGATGTAGACGTGGATATTGCGGCCAATTTGGCTCGCAAGGCATTCCTGCATGCACCGCTGGTAGGTCGCCCCGGCGTTCTTGAGGCCGAAGGTCATGGCGGTGTAGCAGAAGGCTCCGAATGGCGTGATGAATGCCGTATTTTCCTCGTCCTCGATAGCCATTTTGATCTGGTTGTACCTAGAGTAGGCGTCGAGGAAACAAAGCGACTCCGAGCCCGCGGTGGAATTGATTATTTGGTCGATCCGCGGGAGGACGAATTGCTCCTTCGGGCAGGCGCTGTTTAAGTTTGTGTAATCGATACACATCCTCCAGGTCCCATTTTTCTTCTCGACCATGACTGGGTTTTCCAGCCACTTGGAGTATTTGATTGGCCGGATGAAGCCTGCAGTGAGTAGACGCTGCACCTCTTCGGCGATGGCTCGGCGGCGCTCTTCATTGAAGGGCCACAGCGACTGCTTGACGGGTCGCACTTTGGGGTCGGCGTTGAGTTTGTGCTCAGCAAGTTCCCTAGGGACACCAGGCATGTCAGAGGGCTTCCATGCAAATATTTCCCTGTTCTCACGGAGGAACTCGATGAGAGCGCCTTCCTATGCTGGGCTCATGCCCGTCCCGATCGTCACCGTTTGGCTGGAGTCGCCTGGGACCAGCTCGATGGTGCGGGTGTGCGTCGTTGCCTCAAAGGCTGAGGTGTTTCCGCCTTCCGAGTTGGGCTTCTTGAGTATAGTGGGGTCGTCGTTGTTGACCCCGCTCGCGTACTTGGCGAGCTCGTCGGCGTGGTTGGCCTCAGCCGCGATGACGGCGTCGGCGAGTTCGGCTCCTTTAGCCTCGCACTCGGCGGCCATGTTGGGGTCGCCGTGTATGGTGATGACGCCACGCGGTCTGGGGAGCTTCATCGCGTTGTACGCGTAGTGGGGCGCCGCCATGAACTTGGCGAACGCCTAGCACCCCAGGACGCAGTGGTAGGGGCTGTCGAAGGGCACCAGTTCGAAGACGATCTGCTCGATGCGGAAGTTTGCTGGTGTGCCGAAGGTGACTGGAAGCGTGATCGGGTACGCCTTCCGACCGGGGACGATGCCGTGGAACGTTGTGTAGGTCGTCTCGACCATCGACTGCGGGAGCCGCAGTCGCCTGAAGGTGTATAGGTACAGGATGTTGATGGAGATGCCGCCGTCCATCAATGTCTTGGGGAGCCAGTAGTCTCCCACCCTGGGCTTGACCACCAGGGCGACTTGGCCTGGGTACTCGATACGTGGCGAGTGGTCCTGGCGACTCCAGGTGATGGGTTGCTCCGACCAGTTGAGGAACTGGGGAACGTCCACCTGGGCCACCGCGTTGACGGCGACGGCGCGGGCGATGACCTTCTTCTCGCGCTTCGTGTTGAAGCCTGTGAAGGTGTGGAGTGAGCCGGCCATGCTACCGAATTTTCCGCCATTTGGCGGGTTGTTGTCGGGGTCCTCCCGTGCTCGCCGTGCCTTCTCGATCTCCTTGAGAGAGTGGCAGTCGGCGGTTGTGTGCGTGGCGGGCTTCCCTTCCCTGCTGTGAAACGCACAAGGTTGGTTAAGGAGGGCCGCGGGGTCGAACCTTGGTTTTGCCTTGTAGTTGCCGCTGTCGCGGCGTTGCCCTCCGTCGTGGCGGAAGCTCTTGGGCTCGCGCTGCGCGTGCCCAGCGTTGGCGACGAAGTCGACTTGCCCGTCACTGCGGCGCTTGCCGGTGAGGCGAGTGTTGCTGTAGCGTAGGTCGGACCGTCGTCCGTTGTCGTTGCCGTTCGTGCGGCGTTGACCTCCCGACTCGTCGTCGGTTTCCTGGTTTGGGTCTTCCTCCGCATATCTTTTGGCGATCTCAAGGAGGTCCGGTATGTTGTCGAGTGTGCGGTATGCTCGTTTGAGCTTGGCGAACAAGGGCTCGTAGCGGCACGAGGTCTTGAAGCAGTGGATCGTGGTGTCTGGGTGGATGCCGACCGCGTTGTACCATAGTTCTTGCCACCGTTGGACCCAGCTGCGGGTCGACTCGCGGGGTCCCTGTACGCATCGTTCCAGGTCCTCGATGGTGGTGGCGCGGGTGTAGGAACCCTGGAAGTGCCTGACGAAGGCATCACGCATCTCTTCCCAGGAGTCGATGCTATCCGGGGGGAGTGTTGATCCACTGCCTGCACACTCCCTCCATCATCAGGGGGAGGTAGCGGGCGGCTAGCATGTCGGTGTGGCCAGCGATCCCCATCGCCATGAGGTAGGTGTCCAGCCACACGGAGGGGTCGTACGAAGGGTCGTACTTCTATATTTCCTTCGGCGCTTTGAAGTTATCCGGGTATTTTTCGCCTCGAATCATCGGTCCGAAGCATCGGGGCCCGAGTCGGCTTAGCGACCCCATCTGCTCGCCGTCGCGGCGATTGGTTAGGGTGTGTCGCAGGTCGTCGGGTTGGCGTGCGCGCCAGCTCTGGTTGTTGATGATGTGGGTGCGGGCGTCGACGGGCTGACCGTTGGCGGCGCCGAAGTTGGTCGCTGGCCTGGGGTCGTTGGTGGAGAGTGCCGCGTTCGCGGGTCGGTGTTGGAGCTGCATTGGTTCGGGTGGCGGGCAGTTGAGGGTGTTTGCCGCCAATGGACGGCTGCTTGAGGCCGCTCTGCTGCCCGATGAACGCGAGTACATCCGGCCCTGTGAGTCGACGCCTACGTTTTGTTGCTCGACCTCCTTCACGAGCAGGGCCTTGACGTACTGGATCTGTAGGGCGCCGTCACCGGTGGCCGTGATGTTGTCGGCCGCTGCTCGGCACGCCACGAGGTTGTCCATCGGGGTGGAGAACAGTGGTAGGCCGTTCGCGTCTCGCTCCCGTGAGGAGACCACGATCCGCGGCTGGTCCCTGGGGGGTGCGCGGTTGATTGGAGGTGGGGCGCCGTTCGCCGTCGACCCTGGTGGGGGCCGGGCGCTTCCTCCGGGTGGCGCGTTCTCGCAGATCGCGTGCTCGGCCACACGGGCCGGGTCGTTCTCGTCGTCGAAGTTCAGGGCGAGCCCCTGGACGGTGGGGTTCAAGCGCGACCTGATTCGCTGCTGGTGGTAACGTGACAGCTCCTGCGCCGTCACCTGCTCGAGGCGAAATTTTTCGCGCTCGGCTTGCTCCTTGCGGACTGCCTCCGCCAGCTTCAGGCAGAGTTCCTCGACCTCCGTTGCCGTGGCGTTAGGAGGGATCGGGGTGGAGAAGGGATCCTCCGGCGGGTCGGTGCCAGTCGCCATGTAGGTCGCGGCGTGGCGACCGGTCCTGTCGCGAAGATCGGCGGAGTTTTCCGATCCAGAGTCGAAGTCGAAGATCCCAAAGATGGAGGGATCCTCGAAGTCTCCAACGTTGGAGACCTGGGTGATGGAGCCCGCGGGCGAAGCCGCGATGATGGATCCGGCGAGTGACGCCGAGGTCGCCGAGTCGGCGTCATCGTTGAGGGCCGCGTCTTCCGCGGCTGCGGTGGTTTCGGCAACGTCGATGTGGGCCGAGTTGTACTCGGAGGCGAGGCGGTGGATCATGCGGACCTGACTCTCGGAGAGCCGGTCGCGTGGTGGCGACTCGCGGATGCGAGTCGAATCCTCCGAGACGATGACGTCGGTGAGGCCGACGAAGAGGCTGATCGTGCCGACTGGCAAGATCATGCTATGCGTGACGGGTCGCGCCGCCGAGACGTAGCTGCTCGGCAAGATCTGGAGCATCTCGCCGATCGCTATCATGCGGCCGGTGGCGACCGACTCGTTGATGGGCATATTGGATCTCGCCGCAGAACACCGGCCAGGCCCCACGGTGGGCGCCACTGTCGTGGGAATGACCACGGCAGATGCTGCAATCGGCAACGAGTAGTAGAACATAGGGCAAGGGCGACCAGCCATCTGCGGTGCGAGATGAGAGCGGAGACACAGGGTTTTACGCAGGTTCGGCCCCCCGGAGGGTAAAGACCTACTCCTGCTAGATTCTATTATGATGGAGGTACAATGGGGCGAGCTCGACGGCTAGGCGGCGAGTCGCTTGGGTGGATGATGGAACGTCTCCTCTACACGCCCTCTAGGGAGGTTTATATAGACTCACCCCCTAGGGTTTACATATCTCAACCGAATCAGTTAAGGTCTCGGCAATCGTTTAACCTAATCCGACTAGGCCTATCTACTCTCCTAGGCCTTCGGCTTCCAGTCGCTTGAATCTACGCCAGGCCTTGATCCAGTCGCCGTCCTGCAGGCCCACTCGCCAGTTCCTGGGCCGGTCGGAAACGTCCTACTGGGTATACCCCGGTAGGCATATCCCCATCAGTGACCCTGGCTTGGCTTGGCTCGGCGCCCCCGACGCAACCTCGGGAGTGACCCTTCCATGGCTTGCCTCCGACCCCCTGACGGTGTTTAGCCTAATTAGGTATTTCGTCCATAGAATGATATGATTCTTGAGTTGTCCGACCTTCAGCACGCTAGAGGCATCCGCGGGTTGAGAAGGAGGATCCAAGTTTCCGCATCGAGGTAATGACTGATCCACTTGAATCCGGTGCATGCTATCGTCCATAGGCTTGAAGTGGTATGACCAGTTGAGTGGCATGATGTCGTTTCCCTTTGCAACATCCTTCAACTCATTGTACACATTTAGGAGCAAGGTGCAAGGGGCATTTTATAATGTGAAAACATGGTGGTTTAAGAGGATGAAGTAATTAATTTGAAGAGGCTTTGAGAAGTTCAACTAATTACCATGAGGGCGCCGATCTCGGATCGCATCGAGGGACCGGGGCACGGGTAGGGCGTTCAGGTAACTGAGGGGCTGCTGCATGCCCCCAAGGCCGGTGAATCCTTCCTAGAACCTGCATTGGCGCCGACGGGTGGAGTCACTAATATGGGTGTGTCTTGAGCCCGTGTAGCAAAAGGCAGGTTGCCCGAGTTGATGCCGCCTAGGCTGATCACCGGGAGCGCTCCCTTTTGGCCGTTGGCAAAAAAAAATTGGAGAGCGAATGCACCATTCCAGGGATGATTTCATTGACCTGGCTGGCCATCACGTCATCGACCTTGCTGACTAGCTCTGCTTGGACCCTTCTTTCTATCGTGGCTTGGACGCGTTGGTCCATGGTAGCTTCCAAGTTGGCCACCTTTTGCAATAGATCCTCATGCTCCCGGTCCTTCTCCGCCTGTCGCATCTCCTTGGTGCTAGGCACGTCCAAGCCATGGTCGACATGATTGTGACCTCCTTCGATGCCGGGGACACCACCTAAATGCGGCCTCCTCAACGACGGATGCTCCTTCATGAATTTCATGCGCCTGATAAAAGGTTTGTCCCATGGGACTTTGCACGTCGACACCTGGGACGAGGAGCCAGATTTGGCGCTTCTTCCGTGAACTGCAAGAAGTAGAATGAACAATTTTAGAGATGGAGTTGATGAGAAGTATCAAACTAATAAGCTGGTAAAATTTCTTAACACTGCATGCTCAAATTCCAGCACCTTCGGGTCGGTGACCAAGACAACACCCTCCACCATTTTTGGGCTCGTGACAAGTTTCCCATCCATTTCTTTATGGTATCGGGACCTGACAAATGCCCTAAAGAGTGGGTCTTTGTATTTGTCCCAAGGGTTCTCGATGCCCTTGTCTACGTGGGACTGGTGAAAGGATATGGATGTCGCCTAGAGGGGGGGGGGTGAATAGGCGATTAAAACTTTTCCTAGAGTTTCTCAACAAAGGCGGAATAAAACTAGTGTTTACTTTGTTAAGCACAACCTAGAACAACTAAGGTTCTCCTATGTACACCAACAACTTATGCTAAGAAATACAAGCAACAAAGTGATAGCAAGATATATATTACTTCAAGCACGAAGGCTATCACAATGTAAAGTGCATAAGTAAAGAGCTCGGGTATAGAGATAATCGAGGCACGCGGAGACACCGATATTTTACCGAGTTCCTCCCAACATGGAGTACGTCTCGTTTGGAGAGGGGGTGGTATCAAACCACCAACGCCACAAAAGGCCTCCCTTATTCTCTGGTGAATCTCACCCCAACGGGATCGTTTGGAGAGGGCATTTTTCTGGACTGACCCGTAGTACCGGATCGGACTGGTACTACCGGACCGAACAGACCCAACAGACGCCAGGAAAAAAGAAGCCAGCGAGCGGTCAGGGGGTCAACGCGAGCGAGCAAGCAAGCAGCCACGCGAGCCGCGCGCACAGCAGCGGCGGCAGATGCGCGGGCGAGCGGGAGCGAGCGCGGCTGAGCGCGCGAGGCGGAGCGGGGCGAGCTGGGCCAGCGAGCGTGGATCTGGATCTGGATCTAGAAAAAGAACCTGGGCCGGCCGGTACTACCGGCCCACCCGGGCGGTACTACCGGCCCGTACGGTAGTACCGGATTTAGGTACCTAGCGAGGCAGAAAGAAAACGGGCCATTTTTAGGCCCGGGCGGTAGTACCGGCCCGTCCGGGTGGTACTACCGCTCGGCCCAGAAAACAGACTGACAGGCAAATATTCAAACGGCAATAACTTTTGACTGGAAGCTCCGATTGACCCGATTCAAATTGCGTTGAAATATTGATTATCACCAAATGAGAAAGTATCAAGTAGAATAATGTGATATACCTCACTTGGTGAGAAACCGAAAAACCGCATAAATCAAAATCGCAACAAGATACAAATGGGAGATCCGATTTAGATGAACAAGAGCTTGTTATGGAGATTACCACAAGCTCTATATCCTCACATGGATAATAGCAACCAAAAACGATGATGCAAGTATGCAAAGGTTTGAGCTCTCTCCGAACGATGTGACCGAATTACTCATACGAGAGCCCCTCTTGATAGTATGGTTATCTATACTAAACCCGGTCTCCTACACACAACAAGAGACCGGCAAAAGGGAAAACCTATCAAGATTTTACCTTTGACTTGAGCATTCCACTTGAGCTCGATGTAGACGATCTTGCCCTTCTCAAGATGGAACGCCTTTCTTAATTCCTCATCATCGACCTCACATATTGAGCTTGCCCAACATATCTTCTTTGCATTTCATCGACCTTGAAGCCAACACATGCTCCAAGCGATGCCAATGGACAAATCCTACAAGTATAACTTAATACACACATTAGTCCATAAAGATTGTCATTAATTACCAAAACCACACATGGGGGCCCAACATGTTCTTTCAACTGGTCCTCCTTCTTTCATGTCTCCTACTTTCCGTCGTATCCACAACAACCAAGACAATTGCGACTGATGTTCTTATCCACCAACTCCTTCCCCTAGGTCGATTGCCACTTGGTGTACTCTAGTTCCTTGTTTTGCAAGAAGAGTGTGTAGTCCTCTAGCGTAATCTGTGGGAAGTGGCGCTTGATCTCTTCAAAGCTCTCATTGTCACCAATCATCCCCCTCAGCATGGTTTTATAACCGTTGAGGTTCTTGGTGAACCTAGAGAGGGATAGCCTGTTCATGAGGATCCAGGCTCATGTAGCCCTTAGGGAACTGGTACCGCACGTGCAACCGCAAAAGGAGTTGGTCTTGCAGATGCTTCTTCTTCTTCGTTTGGAGTTTCGTCTCATTGACATTGATGACGTCTCGAACAATAGCTCCCAGATGGAGGCTGTTGGAGATATGCCCAAGAGGCAATAATAAAAGTAGTTATTATTATATCTTTGTGTTTATGATAAATGTTTACATTCATGCTATAATTTTATTAACCGAAAACATTAATACTTGTGTGATTTGTAAACATGTAAGAGTCCCTAGTAAAGCCTCTTTGTAATACTAGCTTCTTGATTGATTGACGATCATGATTTCTTGATCATGAACATTGGATGTTATTGATAACAAGGTCATATCATTAGGATAATGATGTGATGGACATACTCCTATAGTTAAGTGTAGCATCAGATCAAGTCATTTCAATATTTTGTTTGCTATAAGCTTTCAGATACATAGTAACCTAAATCCTTCGACCATGATATCATGTTAATCACCATCACCGGATGGATGATTTGATGACATCAAACACCACTTCATAACTGGGTGGTTATAAAGGTGGCATTGAGTGTTCGGAAAGTATGTGTTGAGGCACATGGAATAAGAGTGGGATTTGTCCATCCATATGACGAATAGATATACTCTGGGCCCTCTCGGTGGAATTTCATCCAATTTTCTTGCAAGCATGTGACCGGTTCACAAGGGATCACATATCACAGGAACGAGTAACGATTACTTTTCGGTAACGAGGTTTAACTAGGTATGTAGAGATACAGACGATCAAACCTCATATAAGTAAAGTATCACGAGACAAAGGGAAATTGGTATCATATGTAAATGGTTCATTCGATCATGAAGTAATCATAGAAATATGTGGGAGCCATATGAATTTCCAGATTCCTCTATTGGTTATTGATCATAGAAGAGTCTCAATCATGTCTACATAATTCACGAACCGTAGAGAGACTTAAGGATTCGATATTGTTTAGTAGATATGGAATGTGAGTAAAGAGACCGAATGTTGTTTGAAGTCTCAGATTGGATCCAGGACATCACAAGGAGATCCGGAATGGTCTGGATAATAAGATTCATATAAGGAGTCTAATTCTGGAGTTCATGAATGGTTTTGGTGTTTTCACCAGAATGTTCTAGAAGGGTCTAGAAGGTCCACTCATCCGGAGTGGGAAGGGTACATGGATGTGTCATAACAAAGTGGAATGGTTGCATCATGTCCTAGGTCACTTGGTTGGGCAATGTGAAGAGATAAATCAAACTCTAGTTTGAAAGTCAAACGCCAGTTTGAAAAAGTCAAATCCCAACATGGTTGCCTAGTGGAGGGAGGAAAGGAATCCCACCTAGGGGAGGATTCCTTCCTCCCCTTGCCTCCGGCCACAAGGAGGAGTTGGGGGAGGACTCCCCTCCCCCCAAGCCGCCTCTCCCTCTCATAAATAGAGTGGAGGGGGCACCCCTTTCCCCCCACACTTGAAACCCTAGATTGGCCACAACCCTCTAAAATTTGTCGCCGATTTAGAGCCCTATAAAGTAGCCGCTGCCTAGCCCCTCTACTAGCCGCCGGTGTAGGGGTCCCAACCTTTAAATAAGGTAGAGATCCCTGTGTTTACAATGCTAGTCCCTGGATCAATAGCTAGCATCCACAGTTAAGATGTAATATCAAGAAACAAAGGTCATAATACAACTTTATAACCAGGAATAACATAATTTTATTACATCTTACATAGCTCATTGGGCTATTACATTACATTGCAGCAGAATATCTATAAGCATGGGGTCCTTCATCTTCAAAGTGCCACAGGAAAACATGTTGGTTGTAGACTTTGTAATCCTATTCAACACACTTTACTAAATCAAACAAAACATGCAACATAACAAGTTACAGCCACAAGGGTCAATACATTTGAATTGTATTGGCAAGTTTCACTACTATGTAGAATATAAGTGGATCCTATCAATACATGCATATTTGGCTAAGTGGGGTTTAGGCTCATTTGCAGAAGGCAATATAGTTTTATCCTATCTTTTCAAAATAGTTTTGATCTTTTGTAAAATCTTTCTGAACACCTTGGAATCCACCAAGTGTTACCCTTGTTGTCACCCTTAAATTTTACTTTGAGAAGTTGGAATGTCGAGATCTTCCATAGCTTCAGGCCTTAGTTGCTCAGTATTGTCCATAACCGGGGACACGACTAAGTACTTAGAATTTTGATCTTCTGCAGAAGTTGTACACTTTACCCACATGACACAATATCATCTTGATGCCCCAGTGGCCACTGGATAAGTACTCACCAAGATGGAGTACTGGCAGATTGAGAATGTGACAAAGTCTTTCCATAGGAGTCCTCCCAATACAAAATGCTAGCTTGTCTACCAGGCACCAATGTAGGGTTCTAGTTCCCTTACACAAATCAAGTTAACCTGAAGATGCCAATGCATGGGACTTCCACTATGTAGTTGACTAAGCCAGATCCCATTTAGCATGTGGCTGCACACGGAAGCCACTATACGAGAAACATGTTCAATCTCTAAGTCCCTGGGTGGTTTTCTTCTAGTGCACATACAAAAAGAGATTGCCATATAAACATGGTTCCTTTTTTTGCCACCTTGTCCAAAAGCTTGAGTATCCTTGTCCACCCAGGTGGTTCATTGAGTACTTGTTTTTTTATATAAAACATAAGTCTTTTCAATACTTCATATAATCTTAACATGTATCCCATCCCAATATATAGCTGGGCTAAGCATACTACAAGTACAAAGTTTTCACTAAGGAATATATAGGGGTATCCTATTAGGATTTAGCCTAGCATATGTATAGAAATTCTTTTCATGCATGTTTCAAAATCCACTAAGTATAATAAAAATAGTAGGGCTTTAGATGATAGTGTCACTTGCCTTTTTGGTAGGGAATAGTGGTTCACTTCTTGATCTTGCTAGTTTCACACTTTTCTAACTTCACTACAAATCAATCAAGCAAACACAAAATCAACTAGCATTCCAACCAATATTCAAACAATCAAACACACATAAAAGAATAGAAATTAAGTCTTGCATGCAAGCATGCATAAGATAGTTTTATTTGCAAAGATGGTTTCTACTAGGCTCTAAACTTTGTAAAGTCCAAAGTGGACATTTTCCAAAGTGGCAAAGTCATTTGCAAAAGGGTTTTGTCTATAAACCATTTTTAAATCCATTCATTATTTCATGTGGTGGAAAATGCTTTTATCAAATCAAAAACTTTATGTTGTTCACCAAATAAGTTGTTAATTTTCAAAACTTGGTGTTTAGGGTCAGTAGGTTTGATTCAAATCATTTTCCCAAAGTTTTTGCTTCAAAATCATTTCCATAATCAAAACAATATTTTTTTTATTTGGCTAGAAATGGGCTAAATCAATTAATCCATCCTAAACTTCACCAAATTCATTTTTAAAACCACAAGTTGGTTCCTAAGGTCAGTAGGTTCACCACAAACCAAATTGCAAAGATTTCAACCTCAAAAACAATTTTGAATAATTTTTATAACCTAAACAAGCATACAAATGTTTCTGCAAAAACAAGCATTTTACCAGAGGCTTTTTACTAAAAAAATTGCATGGTTGGCTAGGGCTTGTTCCACTGATTCCATTTATATAAAGTTTGTAATTTTTGGACGTGTGGATCAAAAGTTACAAGGGTTTCAAATTTGCATCTAAATCTGTTTTCAATTCAGTTTTTAAACAAAGACTGGCCACGTGGCTGTTTCTGATTCGTCTATACCGTTTCTCTCGGATCGGCTACGGGGTGCGTTGGATCTAACTGTAAACGTGCGGCACAGATGGATGCGTACCTTTTCGATTGCATCTAATCCTAGCCAGATGTTTCGCATCCTACGGCTCCTGACACACTAGCCAAAACCTGGCGGCGCTCAACGGTGGCTAACGGCGGCGACGCGCTGCTGGCGGTGCTACGGCGGCTACAGGAAATGAGGGAGAGGATGGATAGGCTCACCGGGTTCGCAAGGGTGCAGAGAAGCTCGACGTTGTCGTAATATTCCAAGGGGCGCACGGTGATGTCAGGGATTGCTCGCCGGAGTTGCTGCGAGCGGCGGGTGCCCCTGGAGGTTGTCGGGGACGGAGTTGCAGGTCGCGCCGAGGCAAGTGGAAGGAAGCATTAGATGCGTACGAACATGGGGAGTAAGGGAGTGTCATTGAGAGGGCTCGGGGCGGTCTGGCTTACCAGGGAGATTTTGCCGGAGTAGGCGCGTCGTCGGTGGTGCTCAGATGTTGACGAAGCCGAGCGTATAGAGTGGTCGCGGCCAAGCAGTTGACGCTGGGAGGTACGCCAGGCGATGTAGAACAAGCTCGCGTGCAGAGGGAGTTGAAGGGCGGAGAGGTGTGGCCGGAATTTCCCGCGGAGCTCGTCGGAGTCAGAGGTGGTGTGGCTCCGAATTGGAACAGCCCTGAGGAACGGAGAGAGGGGAAAGATAGAGGAGATGCTGGCGTTTAATCAGGCAGGGTCACTGGCGGGTTTAATCCATCCATCAACGCGAATTCAAGGAGATTAAACGCGGCAGTAAACGGCAAGGAACGGTCGACGCGGTGGAGACGATGAGCTGAGTTGGCAGGTGGGGCTCAGCAGTCAGCAAGAGAGAGAGAGAGGGAACGAGGGTCCACCAGTCATTGGCTCTGCGGGTGGGTCTTTCGGTGGGAAAACGATTCGCTGAGGAATAAGCCGGGTGGGCTCCTGCTGGGCTTAGTGGGTTGCTGGGTTGGGTCGACCAGATTCAATTTTCTTTTGTTCTGAATGTCTTTTCTTTTTCTAATTCTATTTTCTGTTTTGAATTTCAAACAACAATTCAAACATTCAATTCACATCAAACTTTCACCAAACTTTGCAACTGAATTTGGTTCTGTTTTACAAGAATAAACCAAGGCCCAAAATAAAATAATATTTTTATTTTAGGGTCCATTATTAATTAAATAAATAGGCCTTGTTTATTAAATCAAAATAGGATTTGATTTATTTTAAAATTCCATTTGAAATTTAAATATTTTCAAAACCACTTCAGTAGGTTTTATTTGAGAATATAAAACATTTGGAAAACTTATTTAAAATAAATAAATAAGTTTTGATGTTTAATTAAATTAGTAAAAACCTTTATTTTTGATAAACTTGGATATTAAATCCTTATTATTTTATTTCTACCTTTTCATTTGAAAACCAAATCTTTTTATTAAAAGATTCAAAAATAGTAATTCCAAATATTTTTATTTTTCCTTTATTAAATGTTTATCTTTTTAAATCCCTTTAGGATTTTATTTGTTCAAAATAAGTTTGAAGGTTCCCAAATTGAATTCAAAAAGTTTCTTCTCACCCTGAAAATCAACAAAGTTTTATTTTATTCAATATTTTTCACATAACAAGATTTGGAAAATCTTGGGATGTGACAATCGGACACCACCTCCCCTCGACCCTCTAAACCCTAGATCGCTGAGGCCCTCTTCTACTCCACCATACCCGCTCCGGCTTACGCGAAGCCCTGCGGGATTTACCCTCTACTTCCACCACCACGCCATCGTGCTGCTGGAATCGTGAGGAGAGAATTACAACCTCCGCTGCCTGCTGGAACAAGGGAGAGGAAGGTCTTCATGGAGTACCGAAGGTGTGACCGACTGTGGAAGCGCTGTCGAAACACGGAGCCGGAAGGATCGTCTTCGCGATCTTGAGATCGACAAGTGAATGACTACATCAACCACGAGAATCAGATCTCGTTAACCGCTTTGGAATCTTCGTGGCTTAGTACTCTATCAACTCGTTGCACCGATCTAGTAGATTAGATCTTAGCTTGTGTGTTCATGCGATAGAATTTTTTTTGTTTTCGATGCTACGAACCCCTATAGAGGTCATATCCCTTCGCGAGCCACTTCGGCTGCGTAGGAATACCGGCCTTGGGGTCCACCGTGGTGAATGTTTCCCTCGTGGTGCTGACCACATTTGGTCGCCACTTCTTCCATTGCATCTTGGCATGTGTAGTACTCTCCGAGCCACCCCCAGCGGCGCCAATATCAGTGGTTGATACGTAGGAAACGTATCTATAATTTTTGATGCTCCATGCTTGTTTAGTATCTAATTTGATTTACTTGTCTACACTTTGAGGTTCTTTTTACATGTTTTCTAGCACTAACCTATTAACAAGTTGCAACAGTGCCAGATGCCTGTTTTCTGCTGTTTTTGGTTTCAGAAAAGTTAGTAAAGAAATATTCTCGGAATTGGACGGGACAAACGTCAAAGTCAATTACTTTCCGTGGGGAACAAGAAGTCCAGAGGGGAGACGGAGAGGCAAGCTAGGGCGGACAGACCCACCCTAGGCGCGGGTGGGACCTGCCCCGCGCCTAGGAGCGATGTGCCCCCCTGGTCGCCTCTTCGGCCTCCCCCTTCGCCTATAAGAAGCCCTCGATGGAGAAAACCTAAGCACCCGATCAAATATCCACGAAACCGTCTGTAGCCGCCGCCACCATCGTCCCTAGATCGGAGGGATCTGAAGTTGTTCCTAGCACCCTGCCGGAGGGGAGATCATCCCTGAGGCCTTCTCTCTGGTATGATGCGTGAGTAGTTCCACCTTGTACTATGGTATGTAGTAGCTAGATGGTGGTGCCTCCTCCTTTGTGCTTTCATGTATAGATCTTGTGAGCTCCGTTCATGATCAAGATCTAATCTATCTGTAATCATGCATGTTGTGTTTGCGGGGATCCGATGGATATTGAGATTATTATGGTTGTTTGATTAATGGTTTTGTCTTTATGATTCTATCATGTCTGTGTTGTTTGTGATCTTGCATGCTCTCTGTTGTTAGTAGCTATCTTGGCCAAGTAGTTGCTAGTGACTCCAAGAGGGGGTATTTATGCTCTATAGTGGGTTCATGCCTCTAGTTTCCAAGGGAAGTGACAATAATCTCTTCGGTTGTAGATGTGTTTTTGCTACTAGGGAGAAAACAACGGTCTCTTGTTCATGGAACATGTGGACTGTTTACCTTACACACTTTGCTTAAAGCAGTTGTCTATTGCTTGTAACTTAATACTGGAGGGGTTTCGGATGGTAACCTGAAGGTGGACTTCTAGTCATAGATGCAGTTGGATGGCGGTCTATGTATCTTGTTGTATTGCCCAATCGAATCTCATAGGATCTTTCTGACTAGTAATTGCATTGTTATGACTTGCTTAGTTCCTGTCAATTGCCTTGCTGTAATTTGTTTACCCTTCATGCCATGTTGTTTATCTAAGGAGAGCACCTCTAGTGAACTATGGACCCCGGTCCAATCTTTACCATTGATACATCTTCCACTGTTACCTGTTTACTTGCTGCAAACCATTACCTTTCACACCATACGTTTAATCCTTTGTTACAGCAAACAAGTGAGCTGGAAAACCTCACTGATTCGTTGGGGCAAAGTCTCGAGTTTGTGTTGTGCAGGTCTCCGCGTTTCTTGCAACACCTGTGTGACGTTTCCTTCCTCCTTCTGGTTCAATAACCTCGGTTTCAACTGAGTGAAAACTTGCTGCTTGCTCTTCACACCCTACGCTTGGGGTTACCAACGAACTGCCACGTCGAGCATCATCAGTGGTCTTATCGCCCCTATTGTCATCGCCATCAAGGGCATCATCATCGGTGGTCTTGTCGCCTTCTTCGCCCCCTGTCGTCTCCTCCAGCTGTATCTCCTCCATGAGCCTGTAGTGATCATCCAAGTTTCGCTAAGAAGTCCTGGGATCGTCTTCATTGCAGTTTCCAAAAGATGACATGGCTATACCTAGTACTACATAAGCAAACAGAAAATATTTAGGACACTTATACTCACTGAGAAAATTCAGCATGACCTTTGCGAATGGTCATACCAGAGTCCAGAAATTCGCCGGAATGGAAGTTAATCGAAATTCTGGCGAAACATTGGCAACTCATTGTACCTGCACAATATATATGGAGCACACAACTGCCAGCAGATAACTCCACATGCTACACTCTCCCACTGTTTGAATTCCTTTATTACTCAGCTAGTACAGGAAAACACAGGCAATCTGGCCTGTAAAGATTGCTACTTGGCAGCATAAAAGAAATAGCATATGCATATTAACAGCCTATGACATGGACACTACAGTAATAGGCCACCAGTAGCACACAAAACATGACTCAAGAAAGTGGTACATAAAATAACCACATGGTGTTCAGCAAAGATGGGGCTTTCCGGCAATCCTGCTCCCTTGAAAGAAGACTAGATTACTAGACTGAGGAATTGACGAATTTAGTAACCAGGTTTCAATGCAAAGATGTGCCTATAGGCTATAGGCTAGCTGCAGGGCAGAGAATATGTATATACTACTAGTGATCAGACTCAGGAATTGACAAATTTAGTGATCAGATTCAGGATAGTTCTCAGGTTTCAGTGCAAAGATGTGCTTACAGGCTAGTTACAGATATAGACTCAGGAGTAGTATCTACATAACTATGTGTCCTATGAGATCTAGCATGCATGTATTTATACCTTTGGAAGCTTAATTAGTTACATGTAAATTGCAACATTCAAGTTCAAACATTTAACAACCATATCAAGTAGGGCACCTCCAAGCAGTGTCCAAGTGGTTTGCATGTGAATCACTAAGAGCAGAGAGCAAAGCCAAAGCATGTAATAAAGCCAGGTAAACAACATCATTGACCGGTCATTACTGTGTGCATTTGCATCAAAAGTTGTGCCCAACAATGTTCTTTATGTGGATACAAACAACAAAATGGATCGGATAATCAGCCATAACAAAGGATCATAAATGACTTCCTTCTCAAGCTGCCTACCCAAAAGATTTCCCTTCATTCATCAATAACCAATCCCCTCTAAATTTCACCACTATAATGCGCTTCTGATTTTCTGTTCACATACATCACAAATGTACATGTTTGTGACACTCATGAGCCTAATTAATAGTTGTAACTTCTCCTAAACTCCTATGTTACTTCTGAAGAGAGCAAGCAATCACCTTCTTTCTAGGATTCTGGCATTATTGTGCTATCTAGCACTATGTACGCATCTATGATTGAATATGAATATTAAGAGAAAGGTAATAACAGACAGCGGGTTCCACGTTGATTTATTCATGAATTAGCTATGATGTTGCATCCATGAATTAGCTATGACAGGGACAAAGGAGTAGGGTAGAGGAACGAGGATCTCACCCTGGTGCTGCCGCTACCCTTGGTCTGCTTAGGAACGTCCTAGAAAACGAACAACAGCAAATGATGGCTCTTCTCAGACACGATGGAGACGATGACGAGGAAGAAGCTCCTACAAGTCCATTGATTACTGCAAGTGCACAGATCAATTATATCTAGTTTCAAAGTAAAGATATCGAACCCACAAAGAGCTATTGGTAAAGGTCTTTATGCCCCTCGTTACTATCTACCAAAGGATACTTATAGATGCCCTTGATCTCAAGTAAAGAGTGTTTGAAAGGTTTTTGGTTGTGTGAAAAAAAAGTAATTAAAAACAATTAAAATAAACCAAGTAACAAGATTGTGTGGAAACGTGGCTGAACTCAATAGGGCTAAAATGTTCTCGGGCATATAGGATACACCTCTAGCATGATATTGTCATAGTTAATAATTTAAGATAACATACTTCGTGTGTCATGAAATGTGTGGAGAGAGCCCCATAATAATATGTTCACTACAACCCTCGTAGGAAGCCACTTTGTTGAGCCAATAGTGAGGTCACCTCTAAATAACCACTGCGATGTCTGGGAGCAGTCACCCATACAGACCACCGGAATTAAGGGTTTCCCCATGAATATCGTAATTATCTTAGGGAGTTCCTCTTTATTTGTCCTTTGGCCGTGTAGTTCACAAGCCGACACCAATCTATCATGGGGCTATTCCGGGTACGATCCCAAATCATGTCCAAAGGATTTCTCCCTCCCTTTAGTCCCAAGGGCAAATGGTATGTGGTCGACTTCACATACCATCTAAAGAGAGAGATCAAACACAAATCATAAATCAATCATAGACCGATAAGTCATATGAACACAAGAATATATCATCTTTATTGCAAATTCATAATAGTGCTAGGGTTTCTCCATCTCCCCAAGAAAAAAGGAACTACTCACACATGGAGGCAATCAACAACATCATCATAATCAAATGGATGAATGGAAGTGCTGAAATAGATCTAATGTGAACCACAATTGAATCTAGAATTACAACAAGATCTAATGGATGAAAGATGGGGGTAATGGTGGTGATGTAGATGCAGTGGTTGATGATGAAGGGGATCATGCGTTGTCCTCCAACGATCCGTGAACCAACAGGGATTTTACTCTGGCGAAGTTCCTCTTTCAAATCCCTTTCAGATGTGGTTTTTCGTGGTTTCTGGTGGCTGTGAATGTCGGATCTCCTTGGCGTCTTTGCCAGGAGAAAGTATTTAACGAGGCGAACCCGATGGCACCTGGTATGGGTGGATGGTATGGGCGGTCTCCACCCGTATCACTGGTTGTTATAGGCACTGGTTGCTTCCCCCCGTTTGTTATTCTCCCAGATACGAAGGTAAATCCATAAAATGACTTTTATCACTTAAAAATATCATATTATAGTATAATATGACAAATCTAATTGATATGCTCATATAATACTTAGTGATTCGGGATCCTGTTGAAATAAAGATAAAAAAGTGCGCGCGAACGCAGTGAAATACAAAGATCCCTACTCTATTTATGCCAAAACAAAAAGGTAAATATGCTTCAATTTTGAAATCATCAACTCCCCCAAGCTAGGCTCTTGCTCGTCCCCGATCAAGATGGTGGCTTATGGACAAGACCATCATGTTCATGAGACATGAGTCGTTACAATAAATGAGGTACAAATTGAAACAGGAATACAACATCGGATGCAAAGAAGCTTCGGGGGTATTACCATACCTTTACACATTACATGACTTAGAGGCTTCCACACCTTCTCTAGTATTAATGAATTTATAAGAAGCTTCTAGTGATTTAACATGTCATATAATCATTTAGTTTAGCCGTATTGAGCACTAAGTTTAGTAATGAAGATTCATGAGCATTCTACTTTTCATTTATACTCTTTTAATAGCTGCTCTCTCTTTTTGCTTGTTTCGTATCTTGTCTATATATATTATTGTTTTCTTATTTTATCTCTTCTTTTTTATAGTATAGCTATTTGATCATGCTCACTATTTTGATGGCTGCAAAGAAAACTCTTAATTATAACATGCTACCAGAATTCTTCTTCCCATAGCTTAATCAATACTTTTATTGGTGTGGAAGTCCCTAAAATCTTGACAACTGTACAAGTACCATAGCACTCAACCTAGTTCAATCATCTAACATAATAATCATGAATCATAACACAACTTCAAATATCATAAATTCTTGCAACCCATCGGATATAAATCTTCTCTTGAACAAAGGGAACTCAAAGTTGGTGCAACTAATGCAAACATTGGAATTAAAGTCTATCATGCATGCAGAAAATTAAACATGCTAAAAACTGTAAGATATATTACAAGGTTCTCACAGATCCCCCTAATCTTGGAATCAAACCAGGTGGATCAAATAATTCCTTGCGTTTGCTTACTCCTTCTTTAGGATGAATAAATCATCATCTCCCTCTTCCTCGTCCGCCTTGAGACTACATGCATGAAGAATACACGCAAATCGGGTGGACATATCCATGATCCCGACATGCAACTCAGTGATTATCTTGCTTAGAGTCTTCCTGTCATCAGCCATCTCCATAATAATTTTGGTTGGGAGTTGCACTCTACCGTCAATGTCATCGACCTTTCTTTCTAGGTCTTTGCCCATCATCCAGTAAGAGTCAACTCCTTCCCTAATAGTTTCAACATAGGATTTAGAGATATTTTCAAGGTTTTCAATATTTTCTCGAATCTCATCATGTTTATCTCCTTTGCGAGAAGAGGGTCCGGGGTTTGGTGGAGATTCTTCCTTGGTCTTCCTTTTGTTCCACGTGCCCGAGCATCTCCAACTTCTGCGAAAACATGTCTTCCTAGTTGTGGAGTGGGACAACTTGTGAGGGCTCGCAGAACGAGGAATATGAAGTGTTTCCTTTAGATCCCTTCTTCTTGGTTTGTGCTTCAGAGGGGCCTTCCTTCTTGGTCTAGATTTGCTTGATATGAAAAGAATGCATAGCCTTTGAACGATCAAGTGAGATATGGGATTTTATTGTAAGGTGGGAGGAAGACGGCTCTAGATCTGAGATTGAACAATGAAAGCCAAAACGATAAAGAAAAAGAAAGAGGTCAATTATTAAAAGAAAATCATGGAGAAAAGAGGGCTGGAGTCGATTACGGGGTCGGTACGGGCGAACCCCGTTCGTACCGCGCTCCCGTACTAGTAACTTACCACCTACTCTAGGTTTTTTTAGATTAAGAATAATACGAATAAAAAGAAACTTAGGAAAAGAACAAAAACAGTACAGGTAACGACCTACCGTACGGGCACATATTCCCATACTGCCTGGTCGTACAGAAATGCAGAAAATGCTTGGAGAAAACAATGATGATAACAACAAGTGGTACGAGCACAGATGCCCGTACTACCCGCCTGTACCAGGTCAAAAAACAGCCCAATAAATTCAAAAAAATACAAAAGGAACAAAGAATGAGGCGGGACATGCTGGAAAGGTTTCAAACCAACAGTAGTCCATAAACCTAAGATTTTGTTACCTTGCTTCGTTAAATTCCTCAGCAGAGATCAAGGAGACTACCTCGATGGTGTTAACCTCTCCAACTCTATAATGCTTCAATCGCTGCCCATTGACGATCTAGGATGAAGAAGAAGGTGTAGTATTTTTCAATCTTACCGCTCCTGAAGGATATGCCTCCTCAACTTCATAGGGTCCTTCCCATCTGGATGTCAATTTTCCTGCAAATTTTTTAAGTCTAGAGTTGTAGAGAAAAAGCTTATCCCCCAATCTAAATTCCTTGCTTTCTGCTTTTTTATCGTGCCATTTCTTGACTTTCTCTTCAAATATCCTAATATTTTCATAGGCCTCATTCCTGAGTTCATCCAAAGCACGAATATCTAAGAGTCATTTCTCCCTAGCAGTTTTAAAATCAAAGTTCATAGTTTTAATAGCCCATCGAGCCTTATGATCAAGCTCTAATGGAAGGTGACAAGTTTTACCATAGACCATTTTGTATGGTGTCATTCCCATAGGATCCTTGAAAGTTGTGTGATACGCCCACAACGCTTCATTAAGCTTCAAATCCCAATCCTTTCTCGACCTGTTCACCGTTTTCTGATGTATGACCTTGATCTCCCAGTTAGACAATTCCACTTGTCCATTGGTTTGGGGGTGGTAAGGTGATGCTACTCGATGGTCCACTCCATACTTTTGAAGTATCTTGTTAAAAGTTCCCTTCATAAAATGAGTTCCACCATCAGTAATCAAAAACTAGGGCACTCCAAACCTGGGTAAGATGACATCCTTAATCATCTTAATGGAAGTGGCTGCATTTGCATGAGAAGTAGGTATAGTGTCGGGGGAATAACCCCCGGTAGGGTCATAAGGGGTAAAACTTTGCCCAACTTGGCTTATGACGAGTAAAGAATAACTCTAGCCGGGTAACAACGGCCGGGTAAGGAGGTTGAGCGCGACCGACATAAGAATTATATCGGCCTGTATAAGACAAGTTTGTTTACCTTGCAGGAAGCAACGAGCCGAGTCTCACGAGGAAAGGCCGAGTCAGAAAGGACGCGTGGCAGCTTTCCGAGTAAGATTCAGGAGGGACCATGGTAAAGCATGGTCAAAATAGAAGGGCGACGTCGGGTAACACTAAAGGAGTCGGGTGACGCCCAAAGCAAGGGCTGACGTACAAAGTCACGGTATGACGCTAAAAGAGCTCGAGGCTACGTACGAGAAGACCGTTAGTTATATGGATTTGTGACTGGGTCAAGGGGTTCAGGGCTAGCCCATGACCCGGCCCGCACAGTAAGGACCAAGATCCAAACAGTAACCCTAGAACCCAAAGGGATGTAACCTAGCTGGACATCGCCTATATAAGGAGGGGCATAGCTAGGGTTTAGAGAGGTTGGACCTAGTAGGAAACTAGTGCCCTGAGGCTTTGCACGAATAGCTCTTGGAGCACTTGTAAACTTCTTGGATCAATAAAATCCTAAGTGTGGAGAGTTCATCTTGTTCTTCGTGCACGGCTAGATCGTGCACTCCTTCCTTGTTTACCACAACCGTGCATTCGACCCCTAACTTAAGCCTACCCATGGTATCTACCATGATACCACCACAACAGTTGGCGCCCACCGTGGGGCATAAGCAGGCGCTTGCTGGAGTTTTCATCCGGACGGGCGACATCATCGCCAAGACGAGCGAGCGCGTTTATTTCGGACTCATCCAGAGGTTTGGAGCACTCAACTTCGTCAGCGACAACGCAGGTTGCTTTGGGACCAAGCCGTTTCCAAGGGGTGGTCGCTTCATCAAGTTCGGTGAGCACCAGGTCTACATCGTGGTGCGCGTGGAGTGCGTGTACTCAGAGCGCATCGTCCTGGCGCCAGATCCATCTGCAGTTCCTACTACAGGAAAACTTCATCAACTCATTTTCGTCGAGGTAATGACGACAACTCCGAATCCTCCAGCACCTCTAGTAGTCCCTATGGTGAATGAGGAAGATGAGGGAGGAAATCCAGAAGAAATGCCAAGGGCGGCAAGAAAACTGCAAAATCGCCGCTAGAAAAGCGAGAGAACATAGCTAGGAGTAAGAGAGCCAAAGAATTGCAACAAGCAATAGAGAAGTTAGCAGAGCCAGTAGCGCCAGCAGCTGATCCGGCGTGCGTGCAGGACGAGTTAGAGGAGGCCAGGATAAAATTCTTGGAGAAGGCAAAGGAATTAGCGCAGTTACAGCAAGATGTGGATATCACAATTTGAGAGCTCAACTCGGCAAATCGAGTCAAGGGCGATAAGACCCGGCTTGATGCAACAAGGTTGAGAGGCAGAAACCTCAATGAAGAATTGGCGGACGCAATGTCAAAAATAACACCAGAAAACAACAACGAAATAGCCATGCAGCCGACATACAACACCGCAGCAGAAAATCCGAGAGCCGCTGAGACAGCAATTACTGAGCTTCCCTATCTGACGGGTGAAGCAAAGAGGAAACAACAGGAACGAGTAAATGAATTGGTAAGAGCAGCAGGAATGCTAAATGAAGCGTACTACAGGGCAAATCCGGGTGTAGCTAGAAGGTCACAGCTGGTTCACTCGGCAACTCCAATCCCGGCGAGATCAGCAGGCCACACAGCCTCCTCACCAGGAGTGGTGCCGAGACAGAGAAAATAAAAGAGTGTGTATTCAGGAAGGAACAAGCAGATGGTTGCTTATGACCTGGCAGTTGTTCAAGGAAACCCGACCCATGCCCAGGGAACAAGAAGAAATGTCGTTTAGGGAAATGAGAACCAGGAAAATGACAATGGGCGAGAAAGGCAAGCAGCACAGAGAAATGACAATGGGGGAAGAACTTTGTAACTCAACCTAGGCGTGGGACTCAGTCGGCGGGAGGAGGAAACCCAACTCCGAATCCTGTGCCAACTCAACCCGAAAAGAGATAGCAAAGCGCGGGAAAGCAGCGCAGCAACCTGCAGACGTGAACACAAACATATATAATGATGGTTACTCAGCAATGGTAAATGATGGGTATGAGTTGCCGGATCATGTATATCAAGCAATGGGAGCCAGACTCGGAGGCAGAAATCTTTAGTCGGATGATGCAAGGCTAAAGCTCGATCGGATAAAGATGACAGAACTGATTGAATCGCAAGGTCCACAGGGTCCACCATGTTTTGGCCCAAGGATCATGAAAGAGCCGCCAGTGCCAAACTTCCAGCTGGCCAGAGGAACAAAGACCTGCGATGGAAGCACAAAGCCAGAAGACTGGCTCATAGATTATGAAACTGCAGTAAATATTGCATAGGGAAATTTGAGATGGGCAGTGCGGTATGTACGACAGATGCTAGAAGGACCTGCAAGGGTGTGGCTGAATAATTTGCCACCCGGAAGCATCAACAGCTGGATTGATTTTCAGGAAGCTTTCGCGAGCAATTTCACAAGCACGCACAAGAGGCCGAATGGCCCACAACATCTTGCTATATGCAAGCAAAGGCTGAATGAAATAGACAGGGAGTTCCTCACAAGGTGGTGCACGATGCACAACTCTTGTGAAGGGGTAATCGAGTCTCAGGTCATTGCGTGGTTTGCGTAAGGATGCAGGCATGGAAGTGTACTGTGGAAAAGGTTACAAAGAGATATCCCGACAAGCTTGGCAGAAACAATAAGAATCGCCGACTCATACGTGTTAGGAGATCCGACTCAGCCCCTGCTTATGTCGGCAGACGGGATGATAGAGACTCAGATCTACGATGCAGCTGGGTCGCAAAGGCGCCAGAAAATGGCCGAGTATAGAAGCAAAAGAAGGGATGAGAGACCAGATTACAGATATGGTTCGACTCAAGTTGCAGCTGTGAGTCAGGATCATCCAGATGCTGGAAGTAGACAACGTCAAAGGACAAATGGGCAACAACAATGAATACCAAAGAATGATGGCAAAAATCCATATGAACAAAGAAAGCCATATCAAGACAGGCAGAAATATACTTATGAAATGATATTGGACCAACCGTGTAAATTCCACATGCCAAGTCCGAGGAAGTCGGAAAATCACACAACAAGACTGTAGGGTTTCGTAGCATGGAAAACAAAAAATTTCTACCGCATACAAACAAACAAGCCAAGATCTATCTACTAGATTGTAGCAACGAGTCGATGGAATAACTCACCCTCGAAGATTCCAAAGTGTTTAACGAGAGCGGATTCTTGTGGGTGATGTAGTCGTACTCTTCCCGATCTCAAGATCGCGTAGACGATCCTTCCGGCGCTGCGTTCCGGCAGCGCTCCCGCAGTCGGTCACATGTTCGGTACTCGACGAAGACCTTCCTCTCCCTTGTTCCAGTAGGCAGCGGAGGTTGTAGCACTCTCCTCGCGATTCCGGCAGCACAACGGCGTGGTACCGGAAGTAGAGGGGAGATCTCCCAGGGCTTCGCCTTAAGCCGAAGCGAGTATGGTGGACTATGAGAGAGCCCTCGACGATCTAGGGTTTAGACACGCCGAGGAGGGGGCAAGCCGGCGGCTAGGGTTAGCTAGGCGACGGTTTGCCCTAGGGCGGCGGCGGCAGTGGAGGTGGAGGCGCCGACGGCTAGGGTTTAGAGGTGGAGGTGTTGGGTGTCTAGGAGGGGAGCCCTGCCCCTCCTTTTATAGGTGGAGGGGCCGGCCAAGGGGAGGGGAGTCCCTCCCCAACTCGGCTTGGAGGTGGGCCGGCGGTGGAGGGGAGGAACTCCTCCCCAACTCGGTTTCCACCTCCCTCTCCACTTCCAAAAATAGCCGTTTGACTTTCAAATTGGCGTTTGACTTTTCAAACAAGGATTCGATTAAATCCTCTATTTTGTTCAGCGATGACACTTAGTACATGATGCAATCATACCAACTTGATATAACACATTCATGTACCCTTCCCCTCCGGAGTGTCGGATATTCCGGAACTTTCTAGAACATTCTCGATGAAAACACCGGAACCATTCCCCAACTCCGAAACAGGACTTTCCTTATATGAATCTTATTCTCCAGACCATTCCGGATCTCCTCGTGATATCCCGAATCCCATTCGAGACTCCGAACAACATTCGGACTCTTTCTCATCATTCCATAACTACTCAAACAACGTCGAATCCTTAAGTGTGTCTCCCTACGGTTCGTGAATTATGTGGACATGATCGAGACACTTCTCCGAACAATAACCAATAGAGGAATCTGGAAATTCATATGGCTCCCACATATTTCTACGATTACTTTGCGATCGAATGAACCACTTACATACGATACCAATTTCCCTTTGTCTCACGATAGTTTACTTATCCGAGGTTATGATCGTCGGTATCTCTGCATACCTAGTTCAACCTCGTTACCGATAAGTACTCTTTTCTCGTTCCCGTGATATGTGATCCCTTGTGAGCCAGTCACATGCTTGCAAGCTAATTGGATGACATTTCACCGAGAGGGCCCAGAGTATATCTATCCGTCATATGGATGGACAAATCCCACTCTTGATCCATGTGTCTCAACCAATACTTTCCGAACACTCAATGCCACCTTTATAGCCACCCAGTTACGGTGTGGTGTTTGATGTCATCAAAGCATCCATCCGGTAAAGGTGATATGCATGATCTCATGGTCGAAGGAATTAGGTTACTATGTATCAGAAAGCATATAGCAATTGAACTATTAAAATGACTTGATCTTTATGCTACGCTTATCTATAGGAGTATGTCCATCATATCATTCTCCTAACGATATGATCTTGTTGTTAATAACATCTCAATGTTCATGATAGGGAAACCACAATCATTTATTAACCAACAAGCTAGTGATGTATAGAGGCTTTACTAGGGACTTCAATTTAAGTTTACAAATCACACAAGTATTAATGTTTCCTTGTTAATACTATTATAGCATGAATGTAAACATTTATCATAAACACAAAGATATAATAATAACTACATTTATTATTGCCTCTAGGGCATATCTCCAATAGTCTCCCACTTGCACTAGAGTCATATAATCTAGATTACATGGTAATATACCGAACACCCATGGCAGTTTGGTGTTGGTCATGTTTTGCCCTCGGGAGAGGTTTAGTCAACGGATCCGCCACATTCAGATCTGTGTGTACTTTGCAAATCTTTATGTCCCCATCTTGGACATGTTCTCGAATAGCGTGAAAACGTAGCTTGATATGCTTCAGCTTCTTGTATGACCTTGGTTCTTGCGCATTGGCTATGGCACCCATGTTATCACAGTAGATAGACATTGGGTCCAGCGCACTAGGAACCACACCCAGCTCTGTAATGAACTCTTTCATCCATATCGCTTCTTGTGAAGCCTCCGAAGCAGCCATGTATTCCGATTCAGTCGAAGATCTCGCCACAACGCTTTGCTTTGCACTCCTCCAGCTAACTGCTGCACCATTCAAAATAAATACGTATCCAGATTGTGATTTAGAATCATCCGGATCGGTGTTCCAACTAGCATCGGTGTAACCATTAACAACGAGATGTTCATCACTTCCATAAGAAAGAACCATATCCTTAGTTCTTCTCAAGTACTTAAGGATATTTTTGACCGCTGTCCAATGATCCACTCCTGGATCACTTTGATATCTGCTAGTTAAACTAACAACATATGCAATGTCGGGTCTAGTACATAGCATGGCATACATTAGAGATCCTATGGCTGAGGCATAGGGAGTCTTACTCATCCTTTCTCTATCTTCTGCCGATGTCGGACTTTGAGTTTTACTCAAGGTCGTATTGGGCAACATGGGCAAGAACCCTTTCTTGCTATCTTCCATTCCAAACCTCTTTAGAACTTTCTCCAAATATGTACTTTGTGACAATGATATTTGGCGTCTTGATCTATCTCTATAAATCTTTATGCCTAATATGTAAGCTGCTTCGCCAAGATCTTTCATTGAAAAACTATTATTCAAATATTCCTTGACACTATTAAGAAGGTCTACATCATTCCCAATCAACAATATGTCATCTACATATAGTATTAAGAATGCTACAGAGCTCCCACTCACTTTCTTGTAAATACAAGCTTCTCCATAAGTTTGTATAAAACCAAAACTTTTGACCACCTTATCAAAACGTTGATTCCAACTTCGGGATGCTTGCTTCAATCCATAGATGGACCGTTGAAGTTTGCATACCTTGTTAGCATCTTTAGGATCGACAAAACCTTTGGGTTGCATCATATACAACTCTTCATCAATGTCTCCATTGAGGAATGCTGTTTTGACATCCATCTGCCATATCTCATAATCATAATATGCAGCGATTGCTAACATAATCCTCACAGACTTTAGCTTCGCTACTGGTGAGAAAGTCTCATCGTAGTCAACTCCTTGAATTTGTCGAAACCCTTTTGCGACAAGTCGAGCTTTGTAGACAGTAACATTACCATCAGCATCTGTTTTCTTCTTGGAAATCCATTTATTCTCGACAGCCTCCCGGCCATCCGGTAAGTCCACCAAAGTCCATACTTGGTTTTCATACATGGATCCAATCTCGGATTTCATGGCTTCTTGCCATTTGTTGGAATCTAGGCTCATCATCGCTTCCTCATTTGTCGCAGGGTCATCGGTGTTGTCCACCAACATGACACTCATAACGGGATCATACCAATCTGGACTGGTACGAGTTCTCGTTGACCTGCGAGGCTCTGTAGAAACTACAACCAAAGTTTCATGACCATCATCATTAGCTTCCTCTCTTATTGGTGCAGACACCACAGGAACTTCTTCCTGTGTTGCGCTACTCGCAATTTCGAGAGAAGGTTCGACAACCTCGTCGAGTTCTACTTTCCTTCCAGTCACTTCTTTCGAGAGAAATTCCTTCTCTAGAAAGGATCCATTCTTGGCAACGAAGATTTTGCCTTCGTATCTATGATAGAAGGTATACCCAATAGTTTCCTTCGGGTATCCTATGAAGACGCATTTTTCCGCTTTGGGTTCAAGCTTGTCCGGCTGTAACTTCTTTACATAGGCTTCGCATCCCCAAACTTTAAGGAACGACAATCTAGGTTTCTTCCCAAACCATAATTCATACGGTGTCGTTTCAACGGATTTAGATGGTTCCCTATTTAAAGTGAATGCGGCTGTTTCTAATGCATAACCCCAAAATGATAGCGGTAAATCTGTAAGTGACATCATAGAACGAACCATATTTAAGAGAGTTTGATTACGACGTTCGGACACACCATTACGCTGTGGTGTTCCCGGCGGTGTCAATTGTGAAAGTATTCCGCATTTCTTCAAATGCTCGCCGAACTTGTAACTTAGATATTCACCTCCACGATCAGAACGTAGAAATTTAATCTTCTTGTTACGTTGATTCTCTACCTCACTTTGAAATTCCTTAAACTTCTCGGAAGTTTCGGACTTATGTTTCATGAAATAGATATACCCATATCTACTCAAGTCATCCGTGAAGGTAAGACCATAACGATAACCACCGCGCGATGCTACACTCATTGGACCACACACATCGGTATGTATGATTTCCAATAAGTCCGTAGCTCGCTCCATCATACCAGAAAATGGAGTCTTAGTCATTTTACCAATCAGACATGCTTCGCATCTTTCAAGTGATTCAAAATCAAGTGATTCAAGAAGTCCATCGAAATGGAGTTTCTTCATACGCTTCACTCCAATGTGACCAAGACGACAGTGCCACATATAGGTCGAGTTATCGCTCGATTTCAAACGTTTAGCCTCAATGTTATTAATATGTGTATTTCCACTATCGAGATTCAATAAGAATAGACCATCTATCAAAGGTGCATGTGCATAAAACATATTACTCATATAAATCGAACAACCATTATTCTCGGACTTAAACAAGTAACCGTCTCGCAATAAACAAGATCCCGATATAATGTTCATGCTTAACGCAGGCACCAAATAACAATTATTTAAGTATAAAACTAATCCTGATGGTAGATGAAGGGGTAGCGTGCCGACCGCGATCACATCAACTTTTGATCCGTTTCCCACGCGCGTCGTCACCTCGTTCTTCGCTAGCTTCCATTTATTCTGCAGCACCTGTTTCGAGTTACAAATATGAGCAACCGAACCAGTATCAAATACCCAGGCACTACTACGAGTACTAGTGAGATACACATCAATAACATGTATATCGGATATATCTTTCTTCTTGATGTTGCCGTTCTTCAAATCCGCCAAGTACTTTGGGCAATTCCGCTTCCAGTGACCTTCTCCCTTGCAGTAAAAGCACTCAGTATCAGGCTTAGGTCCAGCCCTGGTCTTCTTCGTCGGCGCGGTAACTTTCTTACCACCCTTCTTGAAGTGCCCCTTTTGCTTAGACTTGCCTTTCTTGAATTTGGTGGTCTTATTGATCATCAACACTTGGTGCTCTTTCTTGATCTCCACTTCTGCAGACTTCAACATAGCAAACAGTTCTAGTAACTGCTTGTTCATGTTTGCATATTGTAGTTTATCATAAAGTTCTTGTAACTTGGTGGTAGTGATTGGAGGACACGGTAAATCCCCAAAGCATTAGGAATCACTATACCCAAGCTTTGAAGTTTGTTTGCGTGCCCAGACATCTTAAGCACATGCTCACTGACGGAGCTATCCTCTTCCATCTTGCAGTTAAAGAACTTTTCAGAAGCCTCATAGCTCTCAATCGCCACGTGAGTCTCAAAGATCAATTTGAGATCATGGACAATATCATGTGGGTCTGAATTCTCAAACCTTTTCTGAAGCTCCGATTCTAAACCATACTAGATAGCACACTGAACTATGGAGTACTGAGTCTTTCGAGTGAGGTAAACATTCTTTACTTCATCGGCAACATCAGCTGCAGGTGGGTCACCCAGCGGTGCATCCAGCACATAGGTCAAATTACCAGCTGTGAGGACAATCCTCAAATTGCGGAACCAATCCGCGAAGTTGCTTCCATTGTTTTTCAACTTTTCTTTCTATAGGAACGCATTAAAATTGATGGTAGGGGCTGCCATTGATCTACAACATATTTGCAATAGTTTAGACTAAGTTTATGACAAATTGAGTTCAAATTAATAATAAAATTAATCTAGGTGAACTCCCACTCAAAACAATATCCCTCACATTGTTTTAGTGATCACACGAACCAAATCCACCACATCAACACCGATCATCACGAGAGTTGATATAGCTTCAATGGCGAACAATCGACATGTTCATCATATCTTCTATATGATTCATGCTTTACCTTTCGGTGATCCGTGTTCCGAGACCATGTCTGTACATGCTAGGCTCGTCAAGATCAAACCTTAGCTTCCGCATGAGCAAATCTGGCTTGCTAAAGTTGTATACACTTGCGGAATCTAACACACCCGATCATCACGTGGTGCTTCGAAACAACAAGCTTTAGCAACGGTGCTAACTAAGGGTGAACACTTTATGACTTGAAATTCATGTGCATGAGGGATCATCTTATAATGCTACCGTCGTCTACTAAGCAATACAAGATGCATAAAGGATTAACAACACATGCAATTCATAATATGTGATATGATATGGCCTTTCTTCTTTGTGCTTCTGATCTCCATCTTCAAGCACGAACATGATCTCCATCATCACCGGCATTGCATCAAGGTCAATGACGCTTCTTCATGGTTGTCGTCCACCGGCTTCAACTATTACAACTACTTTGAATAGACACGCGGGTCTTAACATAAATTAAAGACAACCATATGGCTCCTGCCGGTTGCCAACTTACAATAAGGAACATTGCATACATCAAATATAATCACAATCATGGCCATATCACATCACTGCACACCCCTGCAAAACAAAGTTAGACGCCTCTACTTTCTTTGCATATTTTACGTGGTTTGGGGCTTCCAATAAGTGTCGTTCTAACTTACGAACATGAACCACAACATTGATACTAGTATTGTTAATCACCCGTTGTAAATTGGATCTTAACTATGCTAGGAGAAACAGGCACCCGCAAAGCCACTTATGCAATACAAGTTGCATGTCAAGCGTGGAGCAAGTCTCATGAAAGATGTCATGTAAGGTTAGCCCGGGCCGCTTCATCCCAACATCCCGCAAGATGCAAAGTACACAAGAAGCAATCGACAATAAAAGCATCAACGCCCACAATGACCATTGTGTTCTACTCGTGCAGCAGATCTACATATAGACACGGCTCTGATACCACTGTAGGGTTTCGTAGCATGGAAAACAAAAATTTTCTACCGCATACAAACAAACAAGCCAAGATCTATCTACTAGATTGTAGCAACGAGTCGATGGAATAACTCACCCTCGAAGATTCCAAAGTGTTTAACGAGAGCGGATTCTCGTGGGTGATGTAGTCGTACTCTTCCCGATCTCAAGATCGCGTAGACGATCCTTCCGGCGCTGCGTTCCGGCAGCGCTCCCGCAGTCGGTCACACGTTCGGTACTCGACGAAGACCTTCCTCTCCCTTGTTCCAGCAGGCAGCGGAGGTTGTAGCACTCTCCTCGCGATTCCGGCAGCACAACGGCGTGGTACCGGAAGTAGAGGGGAGATCTCGCAGGGCTTCGCCTTAAGCCGGAGCGAGTATGGTGGACTATGAGAGAGCCCTCGACGATCTAGGGTTTAGACACGCCGAGGAGGGGGCAAGCCGGCGGCTAGGGTTAGCTAGGCGGCGGCAGTTTGCCCTAGGGCGGTGGCGGCGGCAGTGGAGGTGGCGGCGCCGGCGGCTAGGGTTTAGAGGTGGAGGTGTTGGGTGTCTAGGAGGGGAGCCCTGCCCCTCCTTTTATAGGTGGAGGGGCCTGCCAAGGGGAGGGGAGTCCCTCCCCAACTCGGCTTGGAGGTGGGCCGGCGGTGGAGGGGAGGAACTCCTCCCCAACTCGGTTTCCACCTCCCTCTCCACTTCCCAAAAATAGCCTTTTGACTTTCAAATTGGTGTTTGACTTTTCAAACAAGGATTCGATTAAATCCTCTATTTTGTTCAGCGATGACACTTAGTACATGATGCAATCATACCAACTTGATATAACACATTCATGTACCCTTCCCCTCCGGAGTGCCGGATATTCCGGAACTTTCTAGAACATTCTCGATGAAAACACCGGAACCATTCCCCAACTCCGAAACAGGACTTTCCTTATATGAATCTTATTCTCCGGACCATTCCGGATCTCCTCGTGATATCCCGAATCCCATTCGAGACTCCGAACAACATTCAGACTCTTTCTCATCATTCCATAACTACTCAAACAACGTCGAATCCTTAAGTGTGTCTCCCTACAGTTCGTGAATTATGTGGACATGATCGAGACACTTCTCCGAACAATAACCAATAGAGGAATCTAGAAATTCATATGGCTCCCACATATTTCTACGATTACTTTGCAATCGAATGAACCACTTACATACGATACCAATTTCCCTTTGTCTCACGATAGTTTACTTATCCGAGGTTATGATCGTCGGTATCTCTGCATACCTAGTTCAACCTGTTACCGATAAGTACTCTTTTCTCGTTCCCGTGATATGTGATCCCTTGTGAGCCAGTCACATGCTTGCAAGCTAATTGGATGACATTTCACCGAGAGGGCCCAGAGTATATCTATCCGTCATATGGATGGACAAATCCCACTCTTGATCCATGTGTCTCAACCAATACTTTCCGAACACTCAATGCCACCTTTATAGCCACCCAGTTACGGTGTGGTGTTTGATGTCATCAAAGCATCCATCCGGTAAAGGTGATATGCATGATCTCATGGTCGAAGGAATTAGGTTACTATGTATCAGAAAGCATATAGCAATTGAACTATTAAAATGACTTGATCTTTATGCTACGCTTATCTATAGGAGTATGTCCATCATATCATTCTCCTAACGATATGATCTTGTTGTTAATAACATCTCAATGTTCATGATAGGGAAACCACAATCATTTATTAACCAACAAGCTAGTGATGTATAGAGGCTTTACTAGGGACTTCAATTTAAGTTTATAAATCACACAAGTATTAATGTTTCCTTGTTAATACTATTATAGCATGAATGTAAACATTTATCATAAACACAAAGATATAATAATAACTACATTTATTATTGCCTCTAGGGCATATCTCCAACAAAGACAATACACTTGGTTTTAGAAGGGAGACAGAGTGGATTCGCCGACTCAGCAGTTACCACCACCTTCCCCTCCACCGCTCACAAGAGGAAATGCTCAAGCTGTTGGAGCAGAGCATAGATATGAGAACAGGCAGCCGACATATCATAACCAAGAAAGAAGGGAGGCTGTGCATCAAGTGCATAACCCAAGAGGTGACGACGCTCATGTCGGCCATGGAACCAGAAATGAGTACAGAGAGAATCACCAGAGCTATGTCATATTTGTCATAGAGCCGAATGACAAGAAGGGTCAATAGAGACAGATGATGGAAGTGAACGCCACAATGCCGGCAATACCAAAATACATGCCTTGGTCTGAACAAGAGATAACTTGGAGCATAAAGGATCACCCCAAGATCATGCCAACGGCAGGAGGTTATGCTCTTGTCTTGGATCCAACATTCATGGGCCCTGATATCAATGTGAAGTTCTCCAAGGTACTGATTGACGATGGCAATAGAATCAACATCATGTACAAGGATACCATGCTCAAGTTAGGCATCACTATGAACATGCTGGAGCCGACTAGGACGACCTTCCATAGTATTGTGTCAGGATTGTCCTGTGAGCCAATTGGTAAGATCTGGGTTGACGTCTTATTCGGCAATAGAGAAAATTGTTGCACTGAAGCCATAGAGTTCGAGGTAGTTGACCTGGTCAGCTCATACCATGCCTTACTTAGCAGGCCGGCTATGGCACAGTTTATGGCTACTCCTCACATTGTTTACTTAAAGATGAAGCTGCCAGGTCCATGCGGTGCGGAGTTATCACAGTTGAGGGAGATTACAAGAGATCTATTGCATGCGCCTCAGCCGGATCTTTGCTGGCCGAGTCACTGGTCATAGCACTGGAAAAGCATCAAATGATGGAAGTAGCAGCATTGGCCAAGGCAACACAAATGTCAATGTCGGCACTCACTAACCCGCATGGTAGTGTATCTTTCCAAGCCACCAAGGAAACAAAAAAGATACAGGTTGATGAGACCTTCCCAGAGCGCACAGTCACCATTGGTCATGGGTTGACTGAAAAATAGGAAAGCGAGCTCACCAGCTTCCTCCGTGAGAATCGGGATATCTTTGCATGGTCCACACAAGACTTGCAAGGAGTTCCGAGGGAGCTGGCTGAGCACTCTCTTCATGTAAGGCCAGATGCCAAGCCGGTGAAGCAACCCCTCCGCCGCTTCTCCGAAGATAGGAGGAAAGTGGTAGCTGCCAAGATAGCCAAGCTCTTGGCTGCCAGGTTTATCATGGAAGTACTGCACCCAGATTGGTTGTCAAATCTAGTCTTGGTCGAGAAGAAAAAATATGACCCAAACGTGGTTGTGGTGTGGCGCATGTGTATTGACTACACGAACCTCAATAAGGCGTGTCCAAAATATCCATTCCCCCTGCCACTGATCGATCAAATCATTGACTCTATTGCCGGGTGTGAGTTGATGTCATTTGTGGATGCATATTTTGGTTTCCACCAGATACCACTGAATCCGGATGATCAAATAAAGACAACTTTTATCACCCTGTATGGGGCTTATTGCTATCGTACTATGCCATTTGGATTAAGAAATGCAGGTGCAACATACGAGAGATGCATGCAAAAATGCTTGCAAGATCAACTGGACAAAAATGTTCAAGTATATGTCGGTGACGTGGTGATAAAAACCAAACAAAGTCATACTCTAATTGAGGACTTGCGTCAAACATTCGCAAACCTAAGAAGATTCCGAATGAAACTCAACCCGGAAAAATGCACATTTGGTGTCCCGGCTAGAAATTTACTCGGATTTCTTGTATCCAGCCGAGGAATTGAGGCTAACCCGACAAAGATCAGGGCCATCAAAAGAATGGAATTGCCGAAAACCCTAAACGATGTCTAGAAGTTTACAGGATGCCTGGCCTTGTTGAGTAGGTTTGTCAGTCGTCTAGGCGAAAAAGCCTAACCATTATATCAACTGATTAAAAAATCAGACAAGTTCACATGGACACAACAAGATGATAGCGCTTTCAATGAACTCAAAAAGATGTTGGCAATAGCACTAATATTAGCCTCAACCACTATCAAAAGAGCCAATGTTGCTCTATGTTGCGGCAACGAACAGAGTTGCCAGTGCGGTAATAGTGGTAGAGCGCGAAGAAGAGGGCAAATTAGTTCAAAGGCCAGTTTATTATCTGAGCGAAGTACTCTCTACATCAAAGCAAAATTATCCCCATTACCAAAAAATGTCATATGGGGTGTATATGGCAGCAAAGAAGCTGAAGCAATATTTCCAAGAGCACCCAATCCGGGTAATATGCGAGGCACCTATCTCGGATATATTGGGAAACAAAGATGCTAGTGGCCGAGTGGAAAAATGGGACATAGAGCTAGCACCATACACTCCACAATATGATAAGAGAGATGCGATTAAATCTCAAGCTGTAGCTGATTTCTTCGTGGACTAGATGGAAATGCAATATGAGCCACCACTGCCAGACCCGAATTATTGGAGGATACACTTTGACGTATCCAAGACAAAGATGGGCCTGGGTGCCGGGATAGTACTCACATCACCAAAGAAGGATCAGCTCAAGTATGTGTTGCAGATCCACTTCGCTGCATCCAATAATGTAGTTGAGTATGAAGCGCTTGTCCATGGCATAAAAGTGGCCAAGGAAATTGGCATCAAAAGGATCATGTGTTTTGGCGACTCGGATTTGGTTATACAGCAAGTATCTGGGCATTGGGACGCATTGGATGCAAACATGGCACTGCATCATTTTCATGTGCAACAGATTTCGGGATAATTTGACGGGTGTGAATTTCATCATATACCTAGAGCAGAGAATGAGGCAGCTGACGTACTGTCCAAGTTAGGCTCATCTCGGCAAGCAATCCCACCAGGAGTAGCATTGGAACATCTCAGGAAACCATCGATCAAGACGTCACCAGAGTCCGAGTGAATTAGGCTCATCCCAGCGAACCAGGAGTCAGATGTTGTGCCAATGGACATTGACTCAGGGGCAGGTTCAAGTAACTCGGGAACTGTTCCAGTCACCTCAGGGGTTGCCGAATCACACTCGGGGACTCCTCAGGTTATGTCGGCAGAACATATGTCGGCTGAGCCAATGGAAATTGATGGAGAAATAGACCCGGCATCAGTGATTCCAGCCTGGGTGCAACCAATATTTAACTACTTGAGAAATGGAACATTGCACGATGGTGAGATATTAGCAAGACAAATAGAGAGAAGAGCAAAAGCATACACGATAATCAACAAGGAACTATACAAAAGAAGTGTGACGAGTGTAGTGCAGCGTTGCATAAGTCCAGAGAAAGGCCAAGAAATACTGTTGGACATTCACCAAGGAGAGTGTGGGCACCATGCATCGTCAAGAGCATTGGTAGCCAAGGCATTCCGACATGGATTCTATTGGCCAAGTGCACTGGCAGAGGCGCAGGATCTAGTAAGAAAATGCAACGATTGCCAGCGTTATGCATCAAAGTCACACTTGCCAGCATTCGAGTTAAAAACTATACCAATCACTTGGCCATTCGTAGTATGGTGCTTGGATATGGTAGGACCATTCAAACCAGCAAGGGGCGGCATGACTCACATACTAGTAATGGTTGACAAGTTCACCAAATGGATAGAAGTGAAGCCCATCAAAAAATTGGATGGAAAAACAGCTGTCACATTCCTAAAAGATATAATCCTGAGATATGGTCACCCGTACAGTGTGATCACAGATAATGCCACCAACTTTGCCTAAGGAGCTTTCGCTCGCTTCTGTGGGAAAAACCGAATAAGACTTGACGTAGCGTCAGTTGCTCATCTAGAATCAAATGGACAAGTTGAACGAGCTAACGGCTTAGTTCTATCTAGGATAAAACCCCGTCTAATGGAACGACTCCAGAGATCACCTGGCTGCTGGATCGAGGAACTACCCTCAGTGCTGTGGAGTTTAAGGACAACTCCGAATCGATCAACAAGCTATACGCCATTCTGCCTTGTGTATGGGGCAGAAGCAGTTTTGCCTGCCGACATAGAGTATGACTCGCCAAGAGTAAGGAAATACTCAGAAGCCGAAATATAGGTTAACTAAAACTGGGGTGTTACAGCTCTATCCCCCTTACGAGAATCTCGACCCGAGATTCCAAAGGTAGGAAAAGAGACAGAGAGAGAAAGAAAAAGGGTCACTCTATAGATAAGAGGGAACACACTAAACAACACACGGAGTATCTCATGGTCAACTCATGGACGGAGTGTTCATAAACAACTCTGAGATGACTAACATGAAACACGCCAAGGTAACAGAGGAAACAGGAGGAGAAGGTTTCAAGTTGTTAGATATATGGTCTTCATAAGGGTTGAGACCATGGAACTTCAGAAGGGTTTAAGCTTCTGAACAGGAAAGCTTACAACGGAAGGAACATAACCACAGACTTCGACAGGGAACCTCTACTAAACGACTTAAGTAGAGATTTCAAGTTGCAGAGATAGGGATCAACAAAACCAAGCTGTTGAACTACTTTTGACACAGAAGGATCACTTTTTCATTCAACAGGTGGCTAAGATATAAAGGTATTTTGGTGGAGAGGACTCATAAGAGTCACAGGGAACATGTAGCAAGAGAAACTTCTGATTATCAAAATCATATTCACTCTTAAAACATGGCTGCGAATACGAAGGAAACTCTTTATTCATCTAGGTATACCAAAATCTTTGCCAAAGATTGTGGTATCACTTTACACCACTGAGATGAGTAGTTAAGGAGATTCCTGATGACATGAGAAGAAAGAAACTTCATTCTCAGACTTCAACTACTTGGCACAACCATACGCTTGCCAACATAGAAGGGTCTGGAGGATCGACCGAGAGACATTTAGCAACACTACTTTAAATGTTCTCCTTGATGTTCGAGAAACGAGGCATCAAGTAAAGGTCAGACTTCGGATACAAAAAAAACCATAAGCACAACTCCTGTATTGAATTATAGAAGAGGCCTCATGAAGAGTGGTTGTTACTGCTGATTTAAGAGAATATGACAATAGGTCTTTCCGGCTAAGTTTGTGTCAACCATTACATCAATCTTGCCAGATTTACAAAGAGACCTATGTCAAAACCTTGAGGAACACCAACCATCATTGTTGCTTGAGATTCAACTTTGGTTAGGTGGAATGATATTTCAGACTCAGCATGTCCGAATAGAAAGTTTGCAACATTTACCGCAAAGGTAAACTTACTAGGTTCTCAAGACAAGGACTGTAGTGTAAATCTCCAAAAGACTGAGCTAAATTGCTAGACCCAGGTATTTACAACTTGTCGAGAGACAACTACACACACATAAGGTGCTAACAACAATACACACATGTGTCCTTAAGGAACGGTGCTAACTCTACTCGAATCCACGGTGACATCTTTCAACAATTGCTCATGAATCAGAGAAGGTTACTTCTAACATTCAGAACACATACTTCGAGATGACACGAAAATGGTTCTCGAAATTTTCCAACATTAATGCCCAATGTTCCATATGTATTCAATCTAACATGGAGAAGATAAGATGTCATTGATGGGCACAACAACAAACTTATCGAAACACTCCGAGATGATAAACTCATATGTTGCCTGAATAAGGCAAAAATATTGGTCAGACCAAAATACATGAAGATGTACTCAAGTGAAACATCACGGGTGGAAACACCATCAAGATAGTCCTTGGAACTGAGTTTGATTTGACGATAACCCGAATCAAATCAAAAGAGGGGAAGATAACAAATCCTCAAAGGAGATACTATCTTTCTTCAGCACGAACAAAACTAGACATCCCTTTAAGAAGGAACAAAGTCAGATATAACTTTTGTCTTACAACTTTCCAAGTTGTTGTTTAAGCTCAACCAACTAGTTCAGGGGTATCTAGTACGGATCCTTGGAGAAAGGTGCAGTTCAGAGAACTTGCTTGCTCAAGAACTTGACAACACGGTCATGTGGCAACATGGAGATACTTCTGGTAGACAACTAGAATAGCACGAACCACCGGTATGTCACTTAGTTCCATAGGGAACTTGCTTGGTAATGCAAGAAGACATAGTCTCAGAGCATCGACACAAGACAAACTCTTTGACCGAAGAGATGTACCAGAATAGCGGACTTGGTAGCACAATCATCCTTTGCTTAGTGATAAGGTTAACTTATCACGCTAAGAATGACTCAAATGTCCTTAAAGTTCAAAACAATAACTATTGCTAAGAATCTCAGACGGCCACATTATTATGCACACGCATCACTCACGAGCGCAAAAGCTCGAGGAAGGGTGGGTAAATATGTGTAAGAGCATCACTGCATTAAGGGTCATGAAACTCAACACAACCTCTTAGTATCAAAGGGTGTGATACTTTAAGATAGAACAGATGGGAGACAATCAATGCCTCTTGATCTGCGGATTGCAACACTTTGACCTGGTCCTAGATATGACGAGGTACTGGAGTTTGTTTCTCCTAGACATTACGAAATGGTTTGTCTTGACGGACCACAAGAGTATCTTGCATCGGAAGACACTGATGCAGGTTTACTACTTGGCTACCAACTGGTAGACAAAGGTTGGAAAACAATAAGAGGATAGGAACATGCTCAGGATAGAATCCCGAGATGTGGATGCATAAGTTAACAATCTTCCGAAAACCAATGCAAAGAAGGAAAGGTGTGGCAGTCACGAATATATATATGCGAGACTCTCGAGGAGTACTCTTGTCGTGATCTAATTGGTTCCATTAAAGAACATCTGCCATAGCATGTGGCAGGGGAAGTCCTTAGCTGTCACAATTTAATCGCGACAATAACCACAAGCTTGAAGGCTAGAATGGTAATACCAGCCATCCTGAGTTAATGTGTGAACATTAACCACATGGGTCAAAGGGATGGATCTTGGGTTAAAGGTCAGCTTCATGTACAAGATTCACAACACCAGAATCCAACACAATCAGGGATCTTAGGTTCAAGTCCAAGGGTTAAAACCTAAAGAAAGGAGTAACTACTACTTGAGTGACATAGTGTACACTACAAAATAGTACTCACGAGGTAGCTTCCAAGAGAGGATAAAACTTCTGAAGTACCCAACAAAAAGGGGACACTCGAGGCGAAAGGAAACCTCGAAGCCTAGAGCAGAACACTGTGGAAACAACAATATAATATTGTGGGTCCAAAGGACAGAGAGATCATGATAGAAAGGAATCTCTCAGATGAACAAGAACAGAGTGAAACAAGGAATTCACAACACACACAACTCTAGAGAGCTCAACACTAGGTCAACTGGCTTAGAAACGACATGCCAAGGAGGCACCTAAGTTTTGAAAGACTAGAAGAGATATCAAAACTTTTCAAAAATCAACACCAGATAAGATAACCCAGAGTTAGAGTGAAACTGGATAAGGAGTAAAAGAAGCATACTAGAGTTTTCGCAAATAGTTTTCATCTTTGAAATAGTTTTCACAAACACTAGACTCAACATCGACCAATAGCAAGGTTTTCCTACGGTCGGTACTGCTCTGATACCAAGAACTGTGACACCCCCGGGATCAGGGCTAAACAAATCCCAGACCTCCGTCTGACATAAGCTTAACCTTGAGCTCGAGAATATCTAGTGAAGAATCGGTAACACAGCAGTGACCCTACGACACAAAAATTTATTACAGCAAGCTCATAATTGAGCAGAGAACCAAATTATTACAAACAGAGGTCACTGACCACAAACACCAAACAACGAAAGGCAAATTATGCTATTAAGTATAGCAAACTTAACAAATGGCCTAAGAGGCCTGAAGCATAACGATGACGTCCCAGCCCATAGATTCCAGGCTGCCAGCCGGGAACCCCAAGCTACTCATCAATGTCGATGTAGTGCCAAAATGATCTTCATGGAACACTTACTCTGCCAAAAGTATCAATAAAGCAAGGGTGAGTACAGGGTGTACTCCACAAGACTTCTGGCTGGTGGAGTTGTTTTGCATAAAGCCATCTTTGTTTATAAAACAAGAGAGAATAGAATCTCGTCTAGTAAGAGTATTTTAAAAGGGGATAAGAGAGCGACATCTCCTAATTATTGATCATCATATTTTGATATCCACCGAATCATCATCATCTGAACAAGGATCACCCCCTCGTACCCATGAGGAAGCATCCTTAACAAACATTAATTGCCAAGTTTTACGATTAGGTTCATGTTATCTATGATCTCCCATCCGTTCCCTAGTTGTCCATAACCGTGGACACGACTTTCTGAAAGATTATTACCCTGCAGGGGTGTACAACTTTATCCACACGTACCAACCAACTCTTATTGCCACTTGACACACTTCCTTGGTGTGATGACAGAGGGTGTGGTTGGACATGACCTTTACCTTGCTTTCGCCGAGACCATGAGTCACACAATAAGTATTGTTCCGCCGTAACGGGTCAAATCCCGAAGCCGGTACTTAAAGATGTGAGGCGAGGTTGGTTTACCAGGGGCGCCATCAACCCCAAGCAACCCGGTCCACGCTTCCCTACCTGTTATGAATGCACCTCCTTCACCTCCTTCTTTCGAAAACGTTTTCAATGCGTATGTCGAATGGAACGCCCGAACTATGTGACTCATGGAATCTACTAGGCAAGTTAGTCAATCATGGGGTCCCCATTTACCCCGTGTGGTTGTACGCTCGTCTTGATTCAAGAGGAAAGAACCCAGAGTCCTAGGGGTGGCGAGCATGAGACTGGAAAAACCACATCCCACCGTGGCCTCCCATACAAGCCTTAGCATATTTAATCTCATACCACTGATCTCATCTCATCACGTTCTCCTGTCATACTAGATTCTCTACATCTAATACATCATCTGGATGAACCAAACTCAACAGCTAAGCATGGCTAAGCAAGACACATATATAATCTCTGGCAGTGCACACACGCCAAACCTAGTTATGCTAGGAGCAGTGTATTAGGTAATATAAGCTCAAAGGGAGTATGCAATAGATAGGATACTCTATCTATCGATAAAAGACCACAGTAGAATCGTATGCAACATGGCAAGAATTGAAATGCTTTCGAAATCATAGGATTATATCATGGTGGGGCTATGCTTTCCTTTGCCAGTTGATAGCAGATAAGCAAATCTTCGGGATCCTTTTACTTGACTTGATTATGGTTGGTCAAGTATTGTTCATCGATCTTCGATCTTTGATGGTGTTGTCCTCAGGCTTCGATCTTGATCTCAATATCGTATTCTATCGGGAAGAACCAAACAACGGAAATAAAGGGGAAACAATCAACACATGGCATCGATGCAATTCTCAAACAATAATGATGACATGACAAGTTGAATTGCATTGAATTGAAACCCTAAAACATGCTCGAAAATTTAATCATGGTTCCGAGGGGCGCAAACCCTAAATCGGGAAAAACTCTGGAATCACCTATTAGGGTTACTCGGGTGTTCTAATTAAACTTGTCATTTAAGTTGTTGAACAATGCATGATTATAGCTTAGATAGCTAGGTTTCATTTTTCTGAACATTTTGATATATTATTTGTATTTTTCCGACTTATAAATAATTAGATATTGAATTTACAAGTTTTATTAAAATTCTGAAATTATTCAAACAATTATTAAAAGTTTATCAAATTTTTTACACCCAGACATAGTTTACCCACAGTGACTGATTGATGGGCCCTGAGCCACCTCAGCAGCCACGCAAGCAAGGTGGCCTCAGGGACATTGTCACCAGAGCAGAGGCTACCCTCAGACACTGACGAATGGGCCCCATGGGTATTATTATTTCCAGGGAAAAAAAAGGGGATTATGACATAGGCATGACGTCAGCTGAGGATTGATCATTAGATCGTGGATCGATCCATCGATAGGGAGCACCCTGGGATGCGAGGCTGGTCTCACTCGACTCAGCATGAAGACTCGGTGCTTCGCGCTGAGCCAGAAACGGGCGGCGCTATGCGGGGTGGTTGCAGGAGTTGCCGGCGGCGAGCTCAACTGCGGCGGCGGAATGAGGCGCACGACGCAGGCATGGTACATGAAGAAAGAGGGAGCACTGGGGGTACCAGGAGAAGTATAAGCTCACCGTGAGCACGAAGGAAGGGTCAGCGAGGAGCGGGGTGGCCGGAATCGGTGTCGGAGATGATGGCCGGAGTCGAAGCAGAGGGTGACGGTGACGTCGATTCTCGACGGGTGAGGTCGATTCCTTCAAGGAGGGAGCTCAGCTCGACGAGGCGTGGCTCATCGCAGCTCCAGCTAGGCTCAGGAACGCTCGGAGCGGCGGTGACAAGTGGGTTCTGCGGCGGCTAGGGCTTGGCCGAAGGGGAAAACATCAGAGGGGGCGAGAGAGAGCGAGATGGGTATGGGGAGAGAGAGGACATCGCGCTGATTCTTATCCTTGAGCTCATCGGCCGCGGCGGGCATCGCAACGCCGCGGCCATCAGGCGGCGGAGGCGCTGACACGGAGCTGCTTGCCGGCGGGAGGAAGAAGAAAGAAGAAAAGAGCGAAAGGGTATGGCCCAGAGGTGGGCCGTGTTGGGCTGGCTGCAGCTGCTGCGAGCGGCAGGAAGGGAAGAGGGGAGATGGGCCGGCTGGGCTGCTCTGCTGCTTTTTTTCAGAATCATTTCTTTTTCCTGTTTTGCATTTCTCTTTTGTATTTCCATTTCAAATTCTGTTTTGAGCATTTCAAAAATACCAGAGGGTTTGTATAAAACATATGAAATAAAGTGGGGCCCTTTTTATTCCATTTGGGCTCCACTCATTTGTAGATTTCAAAATTCAAATCATTTGAATGGATTTTTCAAATAGAAAGAGAGGGAAAAGCTAGGGTTTTAAGGTTTGATCTAATTCTTAATGCATGCATTTTTAAGGTATGATGCTTATGATGCAAAACAAACCCTAAATATAGGTTAACTAAAACTGGGGTGTTACACCGTTGTTGATGGTGTGGGCCGAACCTGCGGAGCGGTGCCTAGAGCGTGGATCAGGGTCAATTGATTGGTCGCTGACGGCTTGCTGGATGCGTAGCGAGCCTGGCCTTGAGAAGCAGGCCGTGTTTGATCTTTAGACAGAGAAGCAGAAGGAGCGGGTCTGGGACTGGTAGAGGAAACAGGAGCCGAGTGAGCAGGCTCAATAGCAGAAGGAGGGGCCATAACTGGGTTAGCAGGAAAACTGGTATTGGGGGAGCTAGCAACAGGAGTTTCCTCGGCGCCGATATTGTTGGCGCCGGTTTCAAGGGTATGTTCGGGAAAAGTAATTGGAGATCTACGCCGAGTCTCCTTCGATGGGCGCGCCTTCGGGTCGGCCTCACTCTGAGACGCATGAGTCTCAGTAGTGGGGGCAGCGACCCAGACGGGGCTCTGCACAACGGTGTCAGCACGAGGAGGAGAAGCAGGCCTTAATGGCAAAGAAGCCATGTTGGGTGCAGCTTGGCCGGCAGACATGGCCGCGCTGAAAATAATAACAGAAGCCTATAAGAAAACAATCACAGAATAGGAAAGGAAAATGAAAGTTAACAAACAGATAAAGTTACCCGGAAATGGTCAGGTCGCGCGGGACGTGATGAGTGACCTGGCGCCCTGCGGTCTTGCGGGTCTGGGATTACATGGCAGCGGGAGGAGCGACAAGATCAACTCGGTGTTTCTTTGCAGGTTGAGCACTGGAGGAGGCCCCGTGCCGCTTAGTCGATTTGGTAGCGGGGAGCTTGCCATACCCTCCTACTGCGAGGGGAGGTTCCTCATGTACTTGGCCAGCTGCAGGAGTAAATAAAATGCTCAATGGGACAATTCAGAAGGTCAAGGTCAAAAGACAAGTACCTCCAGAACCTCACAGTCCACATCATCATTGTCAGACCAATCTCGCAAGGGATTTCGAGTAGAGGTCTTACCCGGAGCAGAGGCAGCAGCGGCGTGCGGGATTGGCATGAAGCACTCCAGATCGAACTCAACATCATCAGTGTCGGAGCGATCGTCAAAGTATGCCCCAGGGGGGACGGTACTGTCATCAACCTGGTGAACGAGATTCTACGGAAGACAAACACAATAAGATGAATAAATAAATGGAATAGCAAGTGAATGCAAGGAAAGTTATGTCGGCAGCGAATGAATAACTCGGACGCTTACCCAGGGGACAGGCCTATCCCGGCTGAAAGGAGGGCAGCTCTAGGCCCAGTTTTCCGCTAAGGTCAGCCTGAAAATCGAGCTGACTCGGCGGGCCACAGAGTCGTTGGTGAGCTCCAAAGTGGAGTGCCGGGTAGGGTCTCGCGGGCCGCTCATGAAGCACATCTTGTGGCTTCTGACCTGGATGGGGTTGACTCGGCATGCGATAAAAGTGCACATGAGATCCTCCTCTGATAAGTGGAAGTTATCATCCAGCGAGAGCAGCCTCTCGAAGATCCCATGAGCCTCGTTCACCGCGGAGTTCTCGTCGCGCGGGACAAGCTTCGAGAACTCCTTGATGGGAACCTCGTCCTTGAAGGTGGGAAGCCGGATGTAGTAGTTGGACCCGCTGTTCCTTACATTGAAAAAGGTCCCATGCCACTTCTTGCATGAGTCTATGCCGGTGACCCGAGGAAAGATCGAGTCTTTCCTTGGCGTGATACTAGCGGCACCACACCTAGTGGGCCTCTTCTCGGCGCGGGGAACATCGGGATCAGGCACGACTTGTATCCGAAAATTGAAGTACTTGGCCCAAAGAAGAACGATGGGCCAAATACCAAGATAGCCCTCGCAGGCAGAAATGAAGCAAGACAGGGAGCCTATGGCGTTGGCAGACAAATGGTGGGTTTGCAGATGGAAGGTGGAGAGGAAAGAAACAAAGAAATTGCTCACAGACAAAGCAAAACTACGCTCGAAGTGCGAGAGGAAAACTACCCTCTCATTAGCCTCAGGCTTAGGAACGATCTCATCTACGGGAAGGCGACAATCGACTTCGAGCAGGATGCGCCTGGTGGAGCACAGCCACTCGAGTTCCTCCGCTAAAACCTCCGAGCCCTCCCAGCCGGCGCGCTCGCCGGCGGCGACCTTGTGCTCCTCCGCCTCCTCGCTGGCATCACGAGCGTCCATGATATCACTTGGTTCTGGCTCTTTCGCTATTGGAAGAGGCTTGGAGGTTCGAGGACCCGTCGTAGAATTGAAAGGGGAAGAAGAGAATCGTTGGAGAGAAGCAGCAGAAGAGAGGAACCGCAAGGAGGCAGTTCATATTTTGGGGGCGCGAGGAAGAAGAAGGAGGCATTACCCTCAAAAAAAAGGAGGCAAGGGGAAACTGAACAGGCAAAGGCAGTTAAGTTCCCCTCACCCCTATTTATGGGGAGTAAAAACCCCAAGCGTGGGATCCTTCTGCGCCGTGTGGCCACCCTGTGGCTGTGTATTCGGCCGAGTGAGCGTATCAATGAGTGCCACGTGTAGGCGATACATGGAAAATCCTGAGCCATGTCACGATGCGCAAGACACGAGGCGCTGAGCGATGAGACTGCCACAGTGACGGGGAGTTACTGCGCCGCCGTCACTATGCGGTCAGGATTTGGGACAAAATTTGAGGCAAGCCATCATGATTACAAGCTGTCGGTGACTAAGGCAAGCCAAAAATGACTCGGCAGTGTCGAAAGTGACTCAGCGCGAGGCAAAAATGAGCCAGAAAGTCAAAGATGAGACTCGAAAATGGCAAAATAAACTCGGCAAAGATCAAGATTACGCCAAACAGTGCGCCCTAAGTAGTAAATGCTGAGAGAAAGAGAAGTTCCAAGCACATTAAAGGAACCTGGAGACCCCTAACAGCAAAAACTGCTAGGCCTCATCAGCTTCGGGGACTAATGTCGGGGTAATAACCCCCGGTAGGGTCATAAGGGGTAAAACATTGCCCTGCTTGGCTTATGTTGAGTAAAGAATAACTCAGGTCGGGTAACAACAGCCGGGTAGGGAGGTCGATCGCGACCGACATAAGAATTATGTCGGCCCGTATAAGACAAGTTTGTTTACCTTGCAGGAAGCAACGAGCCGAGTCTCACGAGGGAAGGCCGAGTCAAAAAGGACGCGTGGCGGCTTTCCGAGTAAGATTCAGGATGGACCATGGTAAAGCATGGTCAAAAGAGAAGGGCGATGCCAGGTGACATTAAAGGAGCTGGGTGACGCCCAAAGCAAGGGCTGATGTAAAAAGTCACGATATGATGCCAAAAGAGCTGGAGGCTACGTACGAGAAGACCGTTAGTCGTATGGCTTTGTGGACTGGGTCAAGGGGCTCAGGTCTAGTCCATGACCCGGCCTGCACAGTAAGGACCAAGATGCAAACAGTAACCCTAGAACCCAAAGGGATGTAACCTAGCTGGCCATCGCCTATATAAGGAGGGGCATAGCTAGGATTTAGAGAGGTTGGACCTAGTAGGAAACTAGTGCCCTGAGGCTTTGCACGAACATCTCTAGGAGCACCTGTAAACTTCTTGGATCAATAAAAATCCTAAGTGTGGAGAGTTCATCTTGTTCTTCGTGCGCGGCTAGACTGTGCAATCCCTCCCCGGTTACCACAAGCGTCCATTCGGCCCCTAACTTAAGCCTACCCATGACATCTGCCGTGACACCACCACAACATATAGCTTCCTCCCATTTAATAACATAGTCTACAATAACAAGAATACGAGTATAACCGTTAGAAGGGATAAAAGGTCCCATGAAGTCCATTCCCCATACATCAAATGGATCTATTACTAAATTATATTTCATATTCATTTCCTGTCTTTTACCAATATTACTCATATGTTGGCAAGCATCACAGTTCCTAACATATTCATGGGAGTCTTTCACTAATGTAGGACAATAAAAGCCTGACTACAGGACCTTAGCTACAGTGCGATTACTGGCATGATGTCCTCCATAAGGACTATCATGATAAGCTTTAAGAATGGCCTTTACCTCATGCTCGGGTACACATTTCCTCATTATCCCATCTAGACCATGCATATACAAGTAAGGATCATCCCAAAAGTAATATTTTAAATCATTAAAGAATTTCTTTCTTTGGTTGTAATCCATTCCTTTTGGTAAAATCTTGCCTACAAGGAAATTAGCATAATGTGCAAACCAAGGATCGTGAGGTTCTATAACTGCAAGATATTCCCCTAGCAAAGATTCATTAATAGGGACATGATCCTCCATAATTCCTTCCATTTGTGACAAATTGTTAGCAACGGGATTATCATTTCCTCTCCTATCTACTATTTGCAAGTCATATTCTTATAGGAGCAATACCCATTTAATTAGCTGAGGCTTAGCGTCTTTCTTAGCTAGAAGGTGTCTTCAAGCTTGATGATCAGTATGAACTATTACTTTTGAATTTATAATGTAGTGTCTAAATTTATCACATGCAAAAATAACGGCTAAAACTTCTTTCTCGATTGTTGCATAGTTCTTTTGATATTCGTTGAAAACTCGACTTGCATACTGGATGAGATTAATATTCAATCCATCTCTTTGTCCTAAAACAACTCCAATAGCATAGTCACTTGCATCACACATAATTTAAAATGGTTCATCCTAATTGGGTGGTTGAATGACTGGTGTAGAAATCAGTGCTTTCGTTAACTGTTCAAAAGAATCATTGCAATCTCTATCAAAAGCAAAAAAGGGTATCTTTATCTAATAGACGAGTTAAAGGGGCAGCTAATTTAGCGAAATCTTAATGAAGCGTCTATAAAAACTAGCATGCCCAAGAAAATTCTTTACCCCCTTTATATCTTGCAGAATTGGAAGTTTTTCTAAGGTGATCAAGTTTGATTTATCAATCTCAATATTATTTTCAGAGACCTTATGACCAAAAACTATACCTTCCCTTACCATGAAGCGACAACGCTCCCAATTGAGGACCATCTTTGTTTGTCTGCATCGCTGCAAAAATCTGTTAAGATTGCAAAGACATTGCTCAAAAGTAGTCCCATAAACGACAAAATGGTCGATAAGAACTTCCATGTAACTTTCCACAAAACTGTAGGGGTTCGTAGCATGGAAAACAAAAAAATTCTACCGCATGCACACAAACAAGCCAAGATCTATCTACTAGATTGTAGCAACGAGTCGATAGAAGCACTCACCCTCGAAGATTCCAAAGCGGTTAACGAGAGCAGATTCTCGTGGGTGATGTAGTCGTACACTTGCCGATCTCAAGATCTCGCAGACGATCCTTCCGGCGCTGCGTTCCGACAGCGCTTCCGTAGTCGGTCACACGTTCGGTACTCGATGAAGACCTTCCTCTCCCTTGTTCCAGCAGGCAGCGGAGGTTGTAGTTCTCCCCTCACGATTCCGGCAGCACGACGGCGTGGTGTCGGAAGTAGAGGGAAGATCCCGCAGGGCTTCGCCTAAGTCGGTGCGAGTTATGGTGGATTAGGGTTTCCCGGAGATCTAGGGTTTAGAAGTCCGGGAGGAGGAGGAGGAGGTCTCGGCGGCGGCTAGGGCGGTGGCGACGGACCGGCAGCGGCGGCGCAGCGGCGGCGACTCGGGTGGAGAGGGGCTAGGGATTGTGATGTTGGGGCAGCCCTCCCCCTCTATTTATGAGAGGGAGGGGTGGCCTTGGGAGGGGTGGGTTTGAATCCAAACCCAAACCCAAGTTGGATTGAGAGAAGGACTTGTTTCTTCTCCCACTAGGAAACCATTGTTCCAGTTTGACTTTTCAAACTTCCCGTTTGACTTTCAATTTAGAGCTTTATTTCTCTCTTGCAAAAACCAACACCAAGTGACCTAGGATATGATCCAATCATTCCACATATCCATGACACATTCATGGACCATTCCCCTTCCGATCCGGTGAACCTTCTAGACCCTTCTAGAACCTCTCCGATGAAACCATCAGAAACTTTCCCGAACTCTGAAATTGGACTTTCCTTATATGAATCTTATTCTCCGGACCATTCCGGATCTCCTCGTGATTTCCCGGATCCAATCCGAGACTCCGAACAACATTCGGTATCCCTACTAACATTCCATATCTACTAAACCTCATTGAATCCTTAAGTGTGTCTCCCTACGGTCCGTGAATTATGCACATGATCGAGACACTTATCCAATCAATAACCAATAGAGGAATCTGGAAATTCATATGGCTCCCACATATTTCTATGATTACTTTGCGATCGAATGAATCACTTACATACGATACCAATTTCCCTTTGTCTCACGATAGTTTACTTATCTGAGGTTTTGATCGTCGGTATCTCTGCATACCTAGTTAACCTCGTTACCAATAAGTACTCTTTTCTCGTTCCCGTGATATGTGACCCCTTGTAAGCCAGTCACATGCTTGCAAGCTAATTGGATGACATTCCACCGAGAGGGCCTAGAGTATATCTATCTGTCATATGGATGGACAAATCCCATTCTTGATCCATGTGCCTCAACCCATACTTTCCGAACACTTAATGCCACCTTTATAGCCACCCACATGCTTGCAAGCTAATTGGCGTTTGATGTCATCAAAGTATCCTTCCGATGATGGTGATTATCATGATCTCATGGTCGAAGGAATTAGGTTACTATGTATCAGAAAGCTTATAGCAAACGAACTATTGAAATGACTTGATCTTAATGCTACGCTTATCTATAGGAGTATGTCCATCATATCATTCTCCTAACGAGATGATCCCGTTGTTAACAACATCTCAATGCTCATGATCGGGAAACCACGATAATCTATTAACCGACAAGATAGTATTACAAAGAGGCTTTACTAGGGACTCTAATTTAGTTTACAAATCACACAAGTATTAATGTTTCCAGTTTAATACTGTTATAGCATGAATGTAAACATTTATCATAAACACAAATATATAATAATAACCAATTTTATTATTGCCTCTAGGGCATATCTCCAACAGTATCCCACTTGCACTAGAGTCAGCTAATCTAGATTACATGGTAATATACCGAACACCCATGGCGGTTTGGTGCTGGTCATGTTTTGCCCTCGGGAGAGGTTTAGTCAATGGATCCGCCACATCAGATCTGTGTGTACTTTCCAAATCTTTATGTCACCATCTTGGACATGCTCTCGAATAGCGTGAAAACGTAGCTTGATGTGCTTCAGCTTCTTGTGTGACCTTGGTTCTTGCGCATTGGCTATGGCGCCCATGTTATCACAGTAGATAGACATTGGGTCCAGCGCACTTGGAACCACACCGAGCTCTGTAATGAACTCCTTCATCCATATCGCCTCTTGTGAAGCTTCCTAAGCAGCTATGTATTCCGATTCAGTTGAAGATCTCGCCACAACGCTTTGCTTTGCACTCCTCCAGCTAACTGGTGTACCATTCAAAGTAAATACGTATCCAGATTGAGATTTAGAATCATCCGGATCGGTGTTCCAACTAGCATCGGTGTAACCATTAACAACGAGCTGTTCATCACCTCCATAAGAAAGAACCATATCCTTAGTTCTTCTCAAGTACTTAAGGATGTTTTTGACCGCTGTCCAATGATCCACTCCTGGATCACTTTGATATCTGCTAGTCAAACTAACAACATATGCAATGTTGGGTCTAGTACATAGCATGGCATACATAAGAGATCCTATGGCTGAGGCATAGGGAGTCTTACTCATCCTTTCTATATCTTCTGTCGTTGCAGGACTTTGAGTTTTACTCAAGATCGTATTGGGCAACATGGGCAAGAACCCTTTCTTGCTATCTTCCATTCCAAACCTCTTTAGAACTTTGTCCAAATATGTACTCTGTGACAATGATATTAGGCGTCTCGATCTATCTCTATAAATCTTTATGCCTAATATGTAAGCTGCTTCGCCAAGATCTTTCATTGAAAAACTATTATTCAAATAATCCTTGACACTATTAAGAAGGTCTACATCATTCCCAATCAATAATATGTCATCTACATATAGTATTAAGAATGCTACAGAGCTCCCACTCACTTTCTTGTAAATACAAGCTTCTCCATAAGTTTGTATAAAACCAAAACTTTTGATTACCTTATCAAAACGTTGATTCCAACTTCAGGGTGCTTGCTTCAATCCATATATGTACCGTTGAAGTTTGCATACATTGTTAGCATCTTTAGGATCGACAAAACCTTTGGGTTGCATCATATACAACTCTTCATCAATGTCTCCATTGAGGAATGCTGTTTTGACATCCATCTGCCATATCTCATAATCATAATATGCAACGATTGCTATCATAATCCTCACAGACTTTAGCTTCGCTACTGGTGAGAAAGTCTCATAGTAGTCAACTCCTTGAATTTTTCGAAACCCTCGACAAGTCGAGCCTTATAGACAGTAACATTACCATCAGCATCTGTTTTCTTCTTGAAAATCCATTTGTTCTCAACAGCCTTCCGGCCATCCGGTAAGTCCACCAAAGTCCATACTTGGTTTTCGTACATGGATCCAATCTCGGATTTCATGGCTTATTGCAATTTATTGGAATCTGGGCTCATCATTGCTTCCTCATATGTTGTAGGGTCATCGATGTTGTCCACCAACATGACACTCATAACGGGATCATACCAATCAGGAGTGGTACGAGTTCTCTTCGACCTGCGAGGTTCCATAGTAACTTCAACCAAAGTTTCATGCTCAACATCATTAGCTTCCTCTCTTATTGGTGCAGGCACCACAGGAACTACTTCCGGTGTTGCGCTACTCGCAAGTTCGAGAGAAGGTTCAACAACCTCGTCGAGTTCTACCTTCCTTCCAGTCACTTCTTTCGAGAGAAACTTCTTCTCTAGAAAGGATCCATTCTTGGCAACAAAGATCTTGCCCTCGGATCTATGATAGAAGGTATACCCAATAGTTTTCTTCGGGTATCCTATGAAGACGCATTTTTCCGCTTTGGGTTCAAGCTTGTCTGGCTGTAACTTCTTTACATAAGCTTCGCAACCCCAAATTTTAAGGAACGACTATTTAGGTTTCTTCCCAAACCACAATTCATATGGTGTCGTTTCAACGGATTTAGATGGTGCCCTATTTAAAGTGAATGCGGCTGTTTCTAATGCATAACCCCAAAACGTTAGCGGTAAATCTGTAAGTGACATCATAGAACGAACCATATATAAGAGAGTTCGATTACGACGTTCGGACACACCATTACGCTGTGGTGTTCCCGGCGGTGTCAATTGTGAAAGTATTCCGCATTTCTTCAAATGCTCGCCAAACTCGTAACTTAGATATTCTCCTCCATGATCAGATCGTAGAAATTTAATCTTCTTGTTACGTTGATTCTCTACCTCACTTTGAAATTCCTTAAACTTCTCGAAAGTTTCGGACTTATGTTTCATGAAATAGATATACCCATATCTACTCAAGTCATCCGTGAAGGTAAGAACATAACGATAACCACCGCGCGATGCTACACTCATTGGGCCACACACATCAGTATGTATGATTTCCAATAAGTCCGTAGCTCGCTCCATCATACCAGAAAATGGAGTCTTAGTCATTTTACCCATCAGACATGCTTTGCATCTTTCAAGTGATTCAAAATCAAGTGATTCAAGAAGTCCATCGGAATGGAGTTTCTTCATACGCTTCACTCCAATATGACCAAGACGACAGTGCCACATATAGGTCGAGTTATCGCTCAATTTCAAACGTTTAGCTTCAATGTTATTAATGTGTGTATTTCCACAATCGAGATTCAATAAGAATAGACCATCTATCAAAGGTGCATGTTCATAAAACATATTACTCATATAAATCGAACAACCATTATTCTCGGACTTAAACCAGTAACCGTCTCGCAATAAACATGATCCAGATATAATGTTCATGCTCAACGCAGGCACCAAATAACAGTTATTTAAGTATAAAACTAATCCCGATGGTAGATTGTAACATCCCTAAAATCATGTTTCAAAACTCATGCATATCATCCATGCATCCATGATCATTTAGGGTTTCATTTTCAGAACCATTTCAAAAACAGGAGCAAATGTTGCTCATTATTTTATGTGAGTATGCTCTAACCTTAGTGCTACTTTCTAATGAGAAGAGTACTTATTGTATTCAGTAATGTTTTGAATACAAACTTAAGTGCTTCCAAAAGCTTGAGCAAAGTTTCAAAACAAAGTATGAAATAAAACCAAATCTATGCCTATTTTTATATCTCATAAAGGCTTGGTTTTATTTTATTTTTCAAATGACCCAAGTATGTTTGAGTAAACAGAAGTGTTTGACACTTATTTGAGTACAAAGTTCACTGTACAAAAATCCAGAGAAGGTTTGAAATCAAACTGGTTTGAAGTAGAGTTTGAAAACCATTTCTAGAAAATCAAACAGAAAAAGAAAAAGTGTAAAGAGGAAAAAATAAGCAAACAACCAAACTGGCCCAACCAGCCTAGCTCGACCCATCTAGCCCAGCAACCACCTCCCCGCGAAACGTTTTATTTCACTCGTAGCCGCACCCACACAGTCACTGACCGCCTGGACCCATCCCCTCTTCCTTTCTCTCGCTGACAACCGCGGCCCACATGGCAGTCGTCGTCTCCACCCCCCAGCGACCAGTTCATCCCCAAATTACGCCGGGCGCTTCCTGTTTGAATTCGCGGCTTCAATTCACGATCAATGATCGAGTAAATCTCGCCCACGTCCTTGCTACTTAAACCCCCTCTGCCCCTCTCCATTTCCCCCAAACCCCAAGCACAGAGCGCCCCCAGGCTGCGAGAATTTCTCGCCGCGACCTCGCTGCTCCGACGAACTACAGCCTCAATTCCGGCCAACCCCGACCACCCCTCTGCTCCTGGTTCACACGAGCAGGCTCCACTTCACCTTGCGCACCTCACAGTACCACTAGCTCACCCGTGCGTGACCCAGAGCGTCGGCAATACCAATGACTGAGCGCCACCGTCTTTGGCTTCAACTCCGACGACCTCCAGTGGTAATTTCCGACCGCCCCTTTTCCTCTCGTTGACACCCGCGTGACTAGCATCGTCTTGCGCATCTGACCCACCCCTTCTTTTGCCTTGGCATGATCTGCATCCTCGCCAACGTCGACGAACAGAAGCATCCGCCGCCAGAGACTTCTCCGACGAGCAATCCTCGACGACCCCGAGCGCCCCTTCGCCAACCGAGCACACGTTGAGCTTCAGCACATCGCCGCGAGTCTGGTAAGCCTCTCCGACGACCCCAACCCCCTCTGTATCCACCGCGCCGCCGTAGACAGAGCGCGACGCCGCTCACCGTCACCGCGCGCCGCCAGACTTTGGTAGGTTGATCGAGCACCGTTGGATCTGGATCTGACGGGTAGGATAGATCACTTAACGAAGAGGTATGGATCAGATCTGACCACGCATTTTAGTTAGATCCAACGGCTCGGAAGCGCGATCCAGCGCGAAGCGGTACCATCCAGTTAGAAAGCGCCGCGTGGCACGAGATTAGTTTTAAAAAGTTTGAATTAGATCTATTTGATGTCAAACTTGTTTAAATCATAACTTTTGAATGCCACGTCCAAATTTGACAAATGTTATATCAATGGAATCAGGAGAGAAAATCCTTTCCAACTATGCAATGTGTTTAATGTTTTGCCTCTGTTAAAATGGTTGTTTTTACAGAAACATGTGTAGGCCTATTTTGTGTATATTAATTATTTGAAAAATGTTTTAATGTTCAAATAAAGTTTATTTAGCCTGTTTTGAACTTGTTTATGATTCAGTACCTTGCACTTGTCTTGTTTGTTGTAGAAAATCATCACATGGCATTATGCATGCATCCATATATTTTTGCTTGTATTTATTTTGTTTGTGATTTTGGTGTTATTATTTTATGTGTAGATTTTGGTGCAAATAGTGATTGTGATTGTGAGGATTGTAGCTACTCTCCAAACTACCAAGGCAAGTGGTGCTTCATGATTTTATTCCTATGTTTTTAAATATGCATTAGAAATATTTTGCTAGTCTTGCATGGATATTTTGGATCTATATGCTATGCTTGGGAAATCCTAGTAGTTGTAGAATTGCTAGAAATATTTCTAAGTCTTATAAATGCCATGCTTAGCCTAGCTAGTAGCAACCAAGGGTGGTTATATGTTCATGTTATGAATAAATATTTCTAAGTCTTTGGACTATGTTTTTGCTTAATAAAACAACTAAGTGAATGAAACACCTGGGTGGAATGGAAGGATTGGTTTATGTTGAGTGGTTACACAAGGCCCATTTCTATGGTTTACCTTGTGTATCTCACTTGTGGAAAGCCACCCAGGAACAAAGGGATTTGAGATGCCATATGTTAAGAAGCTTCTAGTGCAGCCACTTGGCAATATGGGCTCTGCCTGGATCATATAGGTTGCAATAACTTAGCCATTTGGACAGTTGGTGGTAGTGGGATGATAGGTTGGAGCCGTCCATTTGGTCTAAGGGAAGGCTTCTGAAAGGTCCTGTCTTGGTGAAAATCAAGTCTTGTGGGGAAAGTGCACAACCTCTGCAAATGGAATAATCTAAGTACTTAGCCATGTCCCTGGTATTGGACAATTTGAGCATCAAGACATGGAAGCTATCAAGAATCTCCTCATCCCAATTTCTAAGTAAAAACTTGTGGTTGAACAAGGGTGAAGGACCCCAATGTCTATTGGTGGTTCCTTGGGAAAGATTTTGACAAAGAAAAAGTTAGTGTTTTCAACTAATAGGTAAAATCTATTTTGAGCAAAGCAAGCCTAAGCTACACTTAGCCAAAATGCATATAGTATCTAGTCCACCAATATTCTACTAAGGTATCAATTGCAATACTATTCCAATGTATTGACCCACTATGGATGTAACTTGTGATGTTGCAGGTTATTCTGATGATGATTAGGAGTCATGAGTCTACACTCAACATGCTTGCCTGTGGCACATGAAGATGAAGACTTATCTATCTTATTATATATTTTTGAACTCTTGTATTAGGCCTGTGGCCATGGAGTTTGTAAAAGACTATGTTTGTCTCTGGAATGATATGTAATAAAGACCTTTGTTTCTATGTACTTCATCTTAAACTGTGGATGCTAGCATTGATCCAGGGACTAGCATTGCAATCAAAGGGATCCTTTCCTTTACAAAGGAGGGATCTTACAAATGGTATCAGAGCACTGTGTTGCCTGTAGGATTATGACCCTAGGATTGGAAACCACTAAGGAAAAAATTTCAACAACTTCCACACTTGTCTTATTCTTCTAGTAAACTTTTCTAATCTTCTTTTCTCATCTCTTTGATAGAAGGATGCATTGTTAGCCTTTAGATTAGAAAGTGAAAGATGAATTGAGCCTTATTAGTTGGACCACCACCCTCATCATTACATTTCCAAAATTTGACTAAGTTATATTGAAACTAGGTTGCTTGTGTTATGTATGTCATGATTTGAGTGTTGCTTGACAATGATATGCATGTGATGCTCTGTATTGTGATTTAACTTTAATTGTATTGATCCTAACTTATTCTATCTTATAAATAGATGCCTAATGTTACTATCAGCACGACTGAAGAGTTCAAGGGAACTCGTTTTGGCCCTCGTATTATTGAGCTCACTAGTTTGCTCAATCTCCCTCTTCCTACTATCATGATGCTGCCCCTCACCAAGTTTGAGAGGAAAGACCTTTGGGGCTTCAAGGTTAATCAGCCAGGACGCCATACTGAGCCAGCCACGGAGTCCATCATCTTCAAGCTCATGCATGATGACAAGGAGAGAGGCCTAGAGGTAGTCATGCAGGATTTGATTGGACGTTTACTAGGGAGACACTCTCGAGAGGTTAGAGGTACTCACTTCCACACCTTTGGTAGACGTGATGATGATGGTGAGGCCATTGACTTTGAGGATTCTTCGAGAGAGACAGCAGAGCCGATTCGCCTATACCTCTAGGACTTAGAGGTTCTTCTTAGGCACATAGACACTGATAGGACCAATGTCATGCTTAGCAATGAAGAACTCCAGGTGCAGCTTCGTGAGAAGGACAAGCTCTTCGCGGAGCAAGATGAGATAGTCAAGGAGATGGAGGCTAAGTTTGAGAGTCAGGATAGAAAGTTCAAGAGTCAAGAGAAGCGAGTCCAAGATAGGAACAAGAGGATTCGAGACATGACTATAGAACTAGAGGCCAAGGACTTCGAGCTCGAGCATCAGCAGATTGTGATTGAGAGGCTTCGTTCACAGAAGAGGGCTCTCAAAGCCAAAGTAGAGACCTTGACCACCAATGTCGAGGAATACAAGACCGCTATGGAGAATGCAGGTCTTACATTTGTTGATGAGGAGGTTGATGCCGAGGAGTAGTGATGACTACTCATTTACCTTTATTTATCATGTCTTTGATTATTGAGTCGCAATGACCATCCAACATGTGGATGGCTTGCTATTGGTGTGGTTACTTTACAAACTTGTTGTCTATGTTGTTGAACTTTTATTATTATGATGCATGTTTGGTGATTGTTTATGTGATGTATTTTGCATGTTAGCATCTATGGGTATCTCATTCTTATCTCTATTGAACAAACCACAGATGCCTCCCCGACGTGCCAATCCCAACCCCAACAACAACAACATCACTCCTGAGATGCAGCAAATGATGACAGCTCAGACTCAGCTGATGCAAATGATGACTACGTTCATCCAGAATCAGAACAACAACAACAACAACAATAACAACAACAACAACAACAACAACAACAACAACAACAACAACAACAACAACAACAACAACAACAACAACAACAACAACAACAATCAGAACAACCCACCGGGTTTTGACATGCTTACCAGGTTCTTAAGATTGAGGCCAGCAAAGTTCTCAGGAACTACTGATCCTATGGTGGCCAATGATTGGCTATGCTCTGTGAATAAGGACTTGGTAACTGTTGGTTGTACTGATGAAGAAAAAGTCAGATTTGTAGCTCACTTGTTGGAAGGACCAGTAGCCACTTGGTGGGATAACTTCCAGATCACCACTCCCATTGAGGATGTGACATGGGCTATCTTCGAAGATGGTTTCCGTACTGCTCACATCTCATCCGGAGTGATGAGTTTGAAGAAGAAAGAGTTCCATAACTTGAATCAGCACCACCGCAGCGTGGCTTAATACATTGAGGAGTTCAACAATCTGGCGCGATATGCACGGGATGAAGTTGACACTGATGCTAAGAGGAAGGAAAAGTTCCTTGAAGGGTTGAATGATGAACTGAACCTGCAGTTAGCTGTGGCCTATGTTCCCACATACCAGTCTCTTTGTGACAAGGCTGCTATTTTGGAGAGCAAAATGAAACAAGTGGAAAGCAGGAAGAGAAAGCACTCTGACAAGCACAGCTTGGGATCGTCTCACAAGCGTTCCCATTATGATGACAGCGGGAGTTCTGGATCTTACAAGCATGGGAAGTTCAACAAACACCACAACCACAACCGTTATCATGACAACAAGCACCATCGTAGTCATGACAACGATAAGTACAAGAACCACAAGAGTGGATATAAGGGCCACCACAGTGGAAGTGGAAGTGGCAGTGGAAGCCAGCCTGTCAAGAAGGATCTTAGTCAGGTTGAATGTTTCAAGTGCAAGAAGATGGGGCATTATGCAAATGAATGCCCAGAAAAGAAAGTTGAAGGACCCAACAAACCCAACCCTTTTCAAAAGGGGCAAGTGAACCACATTAATGTGGAGGAGATCTATGAGGAATCTGATGCTGTGGCTGGTAAGTTCAAACTCAATTCTATTCCAGCACTTGTTCTTTTTGATACCGGAGCATCGCGTTCATTCATATCAAAAGCATTTGTTGATAGAAATGGGTTTCCAACTGAAAGCATTGGGTGTCTAATAAAAGTAAGTTCTCCAGGTGGAGATATGGTAGTCAGTCTTGGATGCCGGGATATAGTGATAGAATTTGGAAAGCATAAGTTTCCAGTGAGTTTGATAATCCTAGATTCCCAAGGACTGGATGTAATTTTGGGAATGGATTGGATGACCAAGTATGAAGGAGTACTAGATTGTGCCAATCATACTGTTGCACTCACAACCCCGGAAAAGAAACGGATTAGATTCAAGTCTAACTTTGAATCAAAAGGGAGTAAGCTTAATTCTCTTAAGGGGGTTAGCATAGACAGTGTGCCTATTGTGAGTGAATATCCAGATGTGTTTCCGGAAGAATTGCCAGGAATGCCACCAGATAGAGATGTGGAGTTTCTTATTGATTTGCTACCAGGATCTGGACCAATAGCAAAGAGACCGTACAAGATGTCAATGGATGGGTTGAAAGAACTCAAGAAGCAACTTGGAGAATAGTTTCAGAAAGGATTTATCCAACCAAGTTCTTCATCTTGGGGAGCACCAGTTTTGTTTGTGGAAAAGAAAGATAGAAGTCAAAGGTTATGCATAGATTACTGTTCACTCAATGAGGTGACTATCAAGAACAAGTACCATTTGCCTAGAATCAATGACTTGTTTGATCAGCTAGAAGGAGCCTGTGTGTTCTCAAAGATTGATCTCCGGTCAGGATATTTCCAGCTCAAGATAAGGGAACAAGACATACCTAAGACAACTTTCACCACAAGGTATGGATTGTATGAGTATACCGTGATGCCATTTGGTTTGACCAATGCACCATCTTATTTCATGAATATGATGAACAAGGTGTTCATGGAATTCCTTGATAAGTTTGTTGTCGTTTTCATCGATGACATTTTGATCTACTCCAAGAGCAAAGAAGAGCATGAAGGACATTTACGTTTGAAACTTGAGAAGCTTACAGAGCATAAGCTGTATGCCAAGTTCAGCAAGTGCGAATTTTGGTTAAATGAAGTTGGATTTCTTGGACACGTTGTGTCAGGAGATGGTGTAGCAGTTGATCCTGCTAAAGTTTCAGCTGTAACTGAATGGGAATCTCCTAAGTCAGTAAAAGAGGTTCATAGTTTTCTTGGCTTGGCAGGATACTACCGAAGGTTTATTGAGAATTTCTCCAAGGTAGCAAAACCCATGACAGAATTGCTAAAGAAAGATAAGAAATTTGCTTGGTCTGAAGGTTGTGAACTCAGTTTCCAAGAATTGAAGAAGAGACTAGTGACAGCACCAGTCTTATGTTTGCCAGATTTGGAGAAAGATTTCCAAGTATATTGTGATGCATCTCATCATGGATTAGGTGCAGTACTTACGCAAGAAGGGAAAGTTGTGGCTTATGCTTCGAAACAACTCAAAACTCATGAGGTAAATTACCCTACTCATGATTTAGAGTTAGCCTCTGTTGTCCATGCACTCAAAACATGGAGACATTATCTTTTGGGAAAGCGATGTGAAGTGTTCACAGATCATAAGAGTTTGAAGTATATCTTCACCTAGAAGGAAATTAACATGAGACAAAGAAGATGGCTAGAACTCATCAAGGACTATGACTTGAGTTTGCAATACCACCCCGATAAAGCAAATGTTGTAGCGGATGCTCTAAGACGTAAGGTTTTTGTGAATGGCCTTACTAAGGGAGAATTGCCAGATGATCTGTGTGCCCAATTTAGAGATCTCAGATTGGAGATTGTGCCTGAGGGACATCTCATGTCTTTGGATGTTTAACCCACCTTGTTGGACAGGATCAAAGAAGCCCAAAAGGCAGATAAGGAAATTGAATATATTAAGGAAAATATTGGCAAGGGAAAAGCCAAAGGATTCCACGAAGACGAACAGGGTACTTTATGGCATGGAAAACGTATCTGTGTTCCACAAGATCCGGAACTTCGGAAACTGATTTTACAAGAAGCACACAACTCACCATATTCTATTCATCCGGGTAACACCAAAATGTACATGGATATGAAGGAAAGATTTTGGTGAAATAATCTCAAGAAAGACATCGCCGAACATATTGCTTTGTGTGATGTATGTAGTAGAGTGAAAGCGGAACATCAGAAACCAGCAGGATTGTTACAACCACTACCCATTCCTGATTGGAAGTGGGACAAGATTGGTATGGATTTCATTACCGGATTACCAAGGACCCGGTCAGGATATGATTCCATTTGGGTAGTAGTGGATCGCCTAACTAAAGTGGATCATTTTATACCCGTGAAGACAACTTATACAAGTGCTAAGTTAGCCAATATCTATATGAGTAGAATTGTTATGTCTACATGGGGTACCCAAGAGTATTGTGTCTGATAGGGGGACTCAATTCACTTCCCATTTTTGGAGGCAATTACATGAGTCATTGGGAACGAGGTTGGAATTCAGCACTGCTTTTCATCCTCAGATTGATGGACAGACAGAAAGGACTAATCAGATTCTTGAAGATATGTTGAGAGCATGTGCTCTAGACTATGGAGACAGTTGGGATGAAAGTCTGCCTTACACAGAATTTTCTTACAATAACAGCTATCAAGCCAGTATTGAGATGGCACCATTTGAATTTCTCTATGGGAGAAAGTGTACCACCCCATTGCTATGGAATGGTGTGGGAGAAAGAAGTTTGTTCGGACCGGAACTAATCAAAGAGGCTGAAGAGAAAGTCAAGCTAGTTAAGGACAGGTTGAAGATAGCACAGTCCCGACAGAAGAGCTACGCAGATCCTAAGCATAGAGAAGTCACCTATGAAGTAGGTGATAGAGCTTATCTTAGAGTGTCACCACTTCGTGGAGTGAAGAGGTTTGGAGTCAAAGGAAAGTTGGCCCCAAGATATGTTGGACCATTCAAGATTTTGAGTCGTAAAGGAGAAGTAGCTTATGAGATTGAATTTCCAGAGTCTCTGTCAGCTGTTCATAATGTGTTTCATGTGAGTCAGCTTAAGAAATGTCATCCAGAAATGGAAGAAACTTCTTTGAAGGATACTATACCTTTGGAAGAGGTTCAATTGGAGAGTGACCTCACTTATGAGGAGAAACCTATCAAGATTCTTGAGACTGCAGAAAGAGTTACTCGGACTAATACTATCAAATTCTGCAAAGTTCAATGGAACCATCATTCCGAAGAAGAAGCAACTTGGGAAAGAGAAGATGATCTTCGGAAAGACCACCCTCACCTATTTGCTAGCCAACCCGAATCTCGAGGGCGAGATTCACCTTAAGGGGGTTAGATTTGTAACATACCTAAAATCATGTTTCAAAACTCATGCATATCATCCATGCATCCATGATCATTTAGGGTTTCATTTTCAAAACCATTTCAAAAACAGGAGCAAATGTTGCTCATTATTTTATGTGAGTATGCTCTAACCTTAGTGCTACTTTCTAATGAGAAGAGTACTTATTGTATTCAGTAATGTTTTGAATACAAACTTAAGTGCTTCCAAAAGCTTGAGCAAAGTTTCAAAACAAAGTATGAAATAAAACCAAATCTATGCCTATTTTTATAGCTCATAAAGGCTTGGTTTTATTTTATTTTTCAAATGACCCAAGTATGTTTGAGTAAACAGAAGTGTTTGACACTTATTTGAGTACAAAGTTCACTGTACAAAAATCCAGAGAAGGTTTGAAATCAAACTGATTTGAAATAGAGTTTGAAAACCATTTCTAGAAAATCAAACAGAAAAAGAAAAAGAGTAAAGAGGAAAAAAAGCAAACAGCCAAACTGGCCCAACCAGCCCAGCTCGACCCATCTAGCCCAGCAACCACCTCCCCGCGAAACGTTTTCTTTCACTCGCAGCCGCACCCACAGAGTCACTGACCGCCTGGACCCATCCCCTCTTCCTTTCTCTCGCTGACAACCGCAGCCCACATGGCAGTCGTCGTCTCCACCCCCCAGCGACCAGTTCATCCCCAAATTACGTCGGGCGTTTCCTGTTTGAATTCGCGGCTTCAATTCACGATCAATGCTCGAGTAAATCTCGCCCGCGTCCTTGCTACTTAAACCCCCTCTGCCCCCTCTCCATTTTCCCCCAAACCCCAAGCACAGAGCGCCCCCAGGCTGCGAGAATTCCTCGCCGCGACCTCGCTGCTCCGACGAACCACAGCCTGAATTCCGGCCAACCCTGACCACCCCTCTGCTCCTAGTTCACACGAGCCGGCTCCACTTCACCTTGCGCACCTCCCAGTACCACTAGCTCGCCCGCGCGTGACCCAGAGCGTCGGCAACACCAACGACTGAGCGCCACCGTCTTCGGCTTCAACTCCGATGACCTCCAGTGGTAATTTCCGACCGCCCCTTTTCCTCTCGTTGACACCCGCGTGACTAGCATCGTCTTGCGCATCTGACCCACCCCTTCTTTTGCCTTGGCATGATCTGCATCCTCGCTAATGTCGACGAATAGAAGCATCCGCCGCCAGAGACTTCTCCGACGAGCAATCCTCGACGACCCTGAGCGCCCCTTCGCCAACCGATCACACGTTGAGCTTCAGCACATCGCCGCGAGTCTGGTAAGCCTCTCTGACGACCCCAACCCCCTCTGTAGCCACCACGCCCCCGTAGACAGAGCGCGTCGCCGCTCACCGTCGCCGCGCGCCGCCAGACTTTGGTAGGTTGATCGAGCACCGTTGGATCTGGATAGGATAGATCACTTAACAAAGAGGTATGGATCAGATCTAACCGCGCGTTTTAGTTAGATCCAATGGCTCGGACGCGCGATCCAGCGTGAAGCGGTACCAGCCAGTTAGAAAGCGCCGCGTGGCACGAGATTAGTTTTAAAAAGTTTGAATTAGATCTATTTGATGTCAAACTTGTTTAAATCATAACTTTTGAATGCCACATCCAAATTTGACAAATGTTATATCAATGGAATCAGGAGAGAAAATCCTTTACAACTATGCAATGTGTTTAATGTTTTGCCTATGTTAAAATGGTTGTTTTTACAGAAACATGTGTAGGCCTATTTTGTGTATATTAATTATTTGAAAAATGTTTTAATGTTCAAATAAAGTTTATTTAGCCTGTTTTGAACTTGTTTATGATTCAGTACCTTGCACTTGTCTTGTTTGTTGTAGAAAATCATCACATGGCATTATGCATGCATCCATATATTTTTGCTTGTATTTATTTTGTATGTGATTTTGGTGTTATTATTTTATGTGTAGATTTTGGTGCAAATAGTGATTATGACTGTGAGGATTGTAGCTACTCTCCAAACTACCAAGGCAAGTGGTGCTTCATGATTTTATTCCTATGTTTTTCAAATATGCATTAGAAATGATTTGCTAGTCTTGCTTGGATATTTTGGATCTATATGCTATGCTTGGGAAATCCTAGTAGTTGTAAAATTGCTAGAAATATTTCTAAGTCTTATCAATGCCATGCTTAGCCTAGCTACTAGCAACCAAGGGTGGTTATATGTTCATGCTATGAATAAATATTTCTAAGTCTTTGGACTATGTTTTTGCTTAATAAAACAACTAAGTGAATGAAACACCTAGGTGGAATGGAAGGATTGGTTTATGTTGAGTGGTTACACAAGGCCCATTTCTATGGTTTACCTTGTGTATCTCACTTGTGGAAAGCCACCCATGAACAAAGGGATTTGAGATGCCATGTGTTAAGCCTTCTAGTGCAGCCACTTGGCAATATGGGCTCTGCCTAGATCAAATAGGTTGCAATAACTTAGCCATTTGGTCAGTTGGTGGTGGTGGGATGATAGGTTGGAGCGCGTCCATTTGGTCTAAGGGAAGGCTTATGAAAGGTCCTGTCTTGGTGAAAATCAAGTCTTGTGGGGAAAGTGCACAACCTCTACAGATGGAAGAATCTAAGTACTTAGCCATGTCCATGGTATTGGACAATTTGAGCATCAAGACATGGAAGCTATCAAGAATCTCCTCATCCCAATTTCTAAGTAAAAACTTGTGGTTGAACAAGGGTGAAGGACCCCAATGTCTATTGGTGGTTCCTTGGGAAAGATTTTGACAAAGAAAAACTTAGTGTTTTCAACTAATAGGTAAAATCTATTTTGAGCAAAGCAAGCCTAAGCTACACTTAGCCAAAATGCATATAGTATCTAGTCCACCAATATTCTACTAAGGTATCACTTGCCAATACTATTCCAATGTATTAACCCACTGTGGCTGTAACTTGTGATGTTGCAGGTTATTCTGATGATGATTAGGAGTCATGAGTCTACACTCAACATGCTTGCCTGTGGCACATGAAGATGAAGACTTATCTATCTTATTATATATTTTTGAACTCTTGTATTAGGCCTGTGGCCATGGAGTTTGTAAAAGACTATGTTTGTCTCTGGAATGATATGTAATAAAGACTTTGTTTCTGTGTACTTCATCTTAAACTGTGGATGCTAGCATTGATCCAGGGACTAGCATTGCAATCACAGGGATCCTTTCCTTTACGAAGGAGGGATCTTACATAGATGAAGAGATAGTGTGCCGACCGCGATCACGTCAACCTTTGATCCATTTCCTACACGCATCGTCACCTCGTTCTTCGCTAGCTTCCGTTTATTCTGCAATACATGTTTCGAGTTACAAATATGAGCAACCGAACCAGTATCAAATACCTAGGCACTACTACGAGTACTAGTGAGATACACATCAATAACATGTATATCGGATATACCTTTCTTCTTGATGTTGCCGTTCTTCAAATCCGCCAAGTACTTTGGGCAATTCCGCTTCTAGTGAACTTCTCCCTTGCAGTAAAAGCACTCAGTATCAGGCTTAGGCCCAGCCTTGGTCTTCTTCGCCGACGCGGTAACTTTCTTACCGCCCTTCTTGAAGTTTCCCTTTTTCTTAGACTTGCCTTGCTTCTTGAAATTGGTGGTCTTATTGACCAACAACACTTGGTGCTCTTTCTTGATCTGCACTTCTGCAGAGTTCAACATGGAGAAGAGTTCTGGCAACGACTTGTCCATGTTTTGCATATTGTAGTTCATCACAAAGTTCTTGTAACTTGGTGGTAGTGATTGGAGGACACGGTGAATCCCCAAAGTATTAGGAATCACTATTCCCAAGCTTTGAAGCTTGCTTGCGTGCCCAGACATCTTAAGCACATGCTCACTGACGGAGTTGCCCTCTTCCATCTTGCAGTTAAAGAACTTTTTAGAAGCCTCATAACTCTGAACTGCCGCGTGAGCCTCAAATATCATTTTTAATTCACGAACAATATCATGTGGGTCATGGTTCTCAAACCTTTTCTGAAGCTCCGATTCCAAACCATACAAGATAGCACACTGAACTGTGGAGTACTGATTCTTCCAAGTGAGGAAAACATTCTTTACCTCATCGGTAGCATTAGCTGCAGGCGGGTCACCCAGCGGTGCATCCAACACATAGGTCAAATTACCAGCATTGAGGACAATCCTCAAATTGCGGAACCAATCCGCGAAGTTGCTTCCATTGTTTTTCAACTTTTCTTTCTCTAGGAACGCATTAAAATTGATGGTAGGGGCCGCCATCGATCTACAACATATTTGCAATAGTTTAGACTAAGTTTATGACAAATTGAGTTCTAATTAATAGTTAAATTAATCTAGGTGAACTTCCACTCAAAACAATATCCCTCAAATTGTTTTAGTGATCACACGAACGAAATCCACCACATCAAAACCAATCATCACGAGAGTTGATGTAGCTTCAATGGCGAACAATCAACATGTTCATCATATCTACTATATGATTCATGCTTTACCTTTCGGTGGTCCGTGTTCCGAGACCATGTCTGTACATGCTAGGCTTGTGAAGATCAAACCTTAGCTTCCGCATGAGCAAATCTGGCTTGCTCACGTTGTATACACTCGCAGAATCTAACACACCTGATCATCACGTGCTGCTTCAAAACAACGAGCTTTAGAAACGGTGCTTACTAAGGATGAACACTTTAAAACTTGAAATTTTTTGTGCTTGAGGGATCATCTTATAATGCTACCGTCGTGAACTAAGCAATACAAGATGCATAAAAGTATTAACATCACATGCAATTCATAATATGTGATATGATATGGCCTTTCTTCTTGTGCTTCCGATCTCCATCGTCAAGCACGAACATGATCTCCATCATCACAGGTATGGCGTCAAGGTCAATGGCGCCGTTTCATGGTTGTCGTCCACCAGCTTCAACTATTACAACTACTTTGAATAGACACGCAGGTCTTAACAGAATTTAAAAGACAACCATATGGCTCCTGCTAGTTGCCAACTTACAATAAGGAACATTGCATACATCATATATAATCACAATCATGGCCATATCACATCACAGCACACCCCTGCAAAACAAAGTTAGAATCCTCTAATTTTCTTTGCATATTTTACGTGGTTTGGGGCTTTCAATAAGTGTCGTTCTAACTTACGAACAAGAACCACAACGTTGATGTTTGAACTATCAAGTTCCCGTTGTAAATTGAATCTATACTATGATGGGAGAGACAGACACCCGCAAAGCCACTTATGCAATACAAGTTGCATGTTGAGCGTGGAGCAAGTCTCATGAACGATGTCATGTAAGGTTAGCCTGGGCCGCTTCATCCCATCATACCGCAAGATGCAAAGTACACAAAAAGCAATTGATAATAAAAGCGCCATCACCCATAATGACCATTGTGTTCTACTCGTGCAACAGATCTACATATAGACACGGCTCTGATACCACTGTAGGGGTTCGTAGCATGGAAAACAAAAAAATTCTACCACGTGCACACAAACAAGCCAAGATCTATCTACTAGATTGTAGCAATGAGTCGATAGAAGCACTCACCCTTGAAGATTCCAAAGCGGTTAACGAGAGCAGATTCTCGTGGGTGATGTAGTCGTACACTTGCCGATCTAGAGATCGCGTAGACGATCCTTTCGGCGTTGTGTTCCGGCAGCGCTTCCGCACTCGGTCACACGTCCGGTACTCGATGAAGACCTTCCTCTCCCTTGTTCCAGCAGGCAGCGGAGGTTGTAGTTCTCCCCTCGCGATTTCGGTAGCAGGACGGCGTGGTGTCGGAAGTAGAGGGAAGATCCCGCAGGGCTTCGCCTAAGCCGGTGCGAGTTATGGTGGATTAGGGTTTCCCGGAGATCTAGGGTTTAGAAGTCCGGGAGGAGGAGGAGTGTCGGCGGCGGCTAGGGTGGCGGCTAGGGAGGCGGCGACGGACCGGCGGTGGCGCGAGGGGCTAGGGCTTGTGGTGTTGGGGCAGCCATCCCCCTCTATTTATGAGAGGGAGGGGCAGCCTTGGGAGGGGTGGGTTTGAATCCAAACCCAAACCCAAGTTGGATTGAGAGAAGGACTTGTTTCTTCTCCCACTAGGAAACCATTGTTCCAGTTTGACTTTTCAAACTTCCCGTTTGACTTTCAATTTAGAGCTTTATTTCTCTCTTGCAAATGCCAACACCAAGTGACCTAGGTTATGATCCAATCATTCCACATATCCATGACACATTCATGGACCATTCCCCTTCCGGTCCGGTGAACCTTCTAGACCCTTCTAGAACCTCTCCGATGAAACCATTGGAAACTTTCCCGAACTCCGAAATTGGACTTTCCTTATATGAATCTTTTTCTCCGGACCATTCCGGATCTCCTTGTAATATCCCGGATCCAATCCGAGACTCCGAACAACATTCGGTATCCCTACTAACATTCCATATCTACTAAACAACATCGAATCCTTAAGTGTGTCTCCCTACGGTTCGTGAATTATGCGGACATGATCGAGACACTTCTCCAATCAATAACCAATAGAGGAATCTGGAAATTCATATAGATCCCACATATTTCTACGATTACTTTGCGATCAAATGAACCACTTACATACGATACCAATTTCCCTTTGTCTCACGATAGTTTACTTATCTGAGGTTTTGATCGTCGGTATCTCTGCATACCTAGTTCAACCTCGTTACCGATAAGTACTCTTTACTCGTTCCCGTGATATGTGATCCCTTGTGAGCCAGTCACATGCTTGCAAGCTAATTGGAACACTGTGGCATCCCGCAAAATCCACTACTAGGAAATCACCGTTGTTTTTATTATGTGCATCATCATGACACCATCATGCATTTATTCGCCTAAAACTATTTCCCAAAAGCCTATTTTTTCGAGATATTCCCCTCTTTATTCAAATCGAAACCCTAGATCTGTCCGGATCTTTTATTTATCTAAAACCCTTTTACAAATGTTTTGTTTTAAATAAAAGAAAATAAATAAAATAAATATTTTTTAGGGGGAGTCAGCCGGCCAGGCCAAAGGCCCAGCCAGCCAGGCTACTACCCCAGCAGCCCAACCCACCTAAGTGACCAAACCCTAACCCTAATCCCACTTCCTCTCTCACCCTCCATGCCGCCACCCCCGATCGGATCCCCACACACACACCTGCCAGCGCACACACAGACACTCAGCTAAACACACGCACACCCAGGAACCCACCAACCACTCGCCCACCCTGCAGCCCTGGCCTACCGCCCCGAACCCACCTTCCCCGGACTCCCCTTCCCCACCCCGTACGCGATATCCTCCCGCCGTCCTTCTCGCGTCTACCGCCGCCAGGAGCGAGACGAGCCTCGCTCGATCTCCTCCCCGTCAGCCCGCCGGGCCCCTCTCCCCACACCAGCGACCTCACCCTGCCAACCGCTTCTTCTCCTCTCCGTGTGACCCCGACGCGAGCCTCGCCTCTCTCTGCTACCCAGTCGCCGCCGCCGCCGCCATGTTCTCTGTCGCTAGTGGACCCCACGCCCCCGAGCTTCTTCTGCGCTGGCCTCCCAGGTCCGCGTCCGGCCGCCGCTTCCCTCTCCTCGCGCAAGAACAACCGTCGCCAGGAGCTCCTCGGTGCCAAGTACCCCTAGAGCCGTCCCCGCCCGGATCCTCCTCTCCAGCACCCTGCAACCTCCCGGAGTTCCTCTCGCGGCCAGGGCATGTAACTCCTCTGATGCCGCGCCTTCCTCGCCTCTGGCGCCACTAGCCGTCCCCGATCCGCCCTTGCGCCGGCCGCCTGTGCTACCGAACCCGCGCCGCTCGGCCTCACCGACGCCTCAAGTTTTCTGGCGCTGCCATCCGCACGTGTGCCCGCCGTTTACGGCCAACGTTCCATTCGGTGCCTTGTTTTGGCCTCCTGCAGGTCGTGGGGATGTTTGATGCGCTGGTTCTATGTGCAGCTGCTGCTACCCGATGACCAAGGTTGACCCTTCAACTCGACAACTTCTAGAAGAAGTGTGGCGTTGGTGTGTGTCTTGGTGGTATAGCCACTATGTAACCCAGAGGCTCCTCGATCTGTTACCGCAACCAGAGTACCATCGGAAGATTGCCTGCATCGAAACTCAAGTACGACATCAACATCGAAGGCGTACCCCAAGATCTATCGCCATCGAACAAGCTCGCCACGGACCCTTGAAGCATGGATCCGATGGCCGAAGGTCTTCTACTCGGACGCCAAGATCGCCCACATGGATTCAAAGACCGAACCCGACACGCCAAGTTCTTCCTCCCGGATCCGAAGACGCCGAGACCCGGGACACCAAGATCTCCGCCGTGAAACGACAAGACCGACGACACGACCCGACGACCGCGGATGCGACAAGATCGTCTCTCGGACGCCAAGTTCTTCTTCCCGAATGCCAAGACCGATCTCATCGAACCGAACCTTGCCTTCCCGTCGAACCCTGAGACCGATCCATCGAACCCCAAGCTCGCCGAACCCTAATGTGTGACCCCTTTCTCGAGCCCTATTTTTATAAATGTAATATCAAACTGTTGCATATTTAATTGTCATACTCGCATACATAATGTGGTTTTTGGGGGTATTTAGGCGATTCACCTAAATTAAATATGGAGTGTTTATGCGGGATATCTGCGTCTCATTCCGAACTCCATTTAAATTGGTGTAGCGAACCGATGCCATGTTTTGTCCTGTTAAGACAACAATTAAATTGCGGGGTAGTTAAATAACTTGAACCATCTGAATAATTGTCGGGACCCTGGTTCCGCTTAATGTGGCCTAGTTGCATCGCACATTTGCCATGTCATACATCATACAAGCATCATGCCCGATCTTTTGCCGTAGTATTAAATAGTGCCTCCGGTGTTTCTTCTAGTGCTTTGCTTCTTCACGGATTAGGCCGATGAGTTGATGTGAGTGTCGACCCGATCTTCGGATGAACCTTCGGCAATGTTTTCAGGCGAGCACCTCCCCCCTTTCTACCTATCTTACTTTTATAGTATTTATTCCCTCCTGTTGATCTATTGCTATCTGTGTTGCGATGCTCTAGTTTTCGTACCCGAGATATCCCTTGCAGCCTTATATTGCCTTGGACACATCCTGTTACCTGTTGTTTCGTAGATAGTTGGACTTGCGCGTCGTAGTTGCTTGCTCAAGTGCTGTTGCGTGTCATCCAGTACCTCAGTGGTTGGAGTATTGCCGCATGTTTAATGTTGGAGATGATCATGGCTTTAATTACTGTTTAATAACTAAAATTGAAGTAGGTAAATAATGCAGAGGCACAGGTGGGCAATGGATGTTATTTGGTTGTTAACCGTCCACTTGTGTCCCGTAGGACCCTGAGTTCTTGACACCTGTTCCGAGATCGAGCGCGCTAACCACAGGCGGGGTGTATGGGCACCCCCATCGATTTAGTACCTGATTCCAAGTACTATACTGGGGGCCACAAGTAGTTTGGGGCTTTATTATTATCCTGTACTTATGCCATGCTTTACTGCTTAATTTAAAATTGTGCGAAGTACTGCACCTGTACTGTTTTGGAAGCGGAGTGTTTTCGCGGTATCGACAAGCCTAGTCACATTTTCGGGTTCCCAGTCGTTTACAGCCACTGACGCAAACCCTGAGTCCGTCTCGGAGACCGGCCGACTTTGTTGCGGGTAGCTTAGTGGGGTGGCCCCCATGTACTTGCTTTGGGTCTGGGAAACGTCATGACTTAGGCCCCGCCGACATACCGATGGGTGTATGTTAACTGATCTGGCAAAAAGGGTCGAAGTGCGTGTGGATACTTTGGTGCACCCCTGCAGGGTTAAATCTTTTCGAAAAGCCGTGTCCGCGGTTATGGACGACTTGGAGCACAGTTCTCGATCATAGACAACTATAACTAAAGTTTACTGTTATAATTTGACTTGTATCCGATATGACTAGTAATCAGCTTCACTACAACGGAATGGCTAAATAAAAGTACCAACAACTGCTGGGTTTGGGATGTCTCATGCTAATCGTATCTGACTAGTAAGTGTTGCAACTACAACGGAATGTTTAACTAAAACTGCCCACTGCTTATTATATCAGGATGACTCATGCCATCTTTATTTGACTAGTAATGGCCGCAACTATACCGGAATGAATAAAACTGCCAACGGTGTGAGTTCCTCGGTTGACTTCCTCGTTTGGTCTCGAGGGGGAAACACCAGGATGGGTATGTTTGGTGGTAGTATCAGGTTGGTTCTGAATAGGTCTTTCTTACCCCTCTCTGATAGCCGCTAGTTGTATCGAGTCTCTATAGGTTGTTTAGTGCATGCCGCGCTGCCGCTCAGTCCACCATACCTATGTAGGCGAGGACCGCCGAATTCTAGCCTCGCCGTGTACTGGCCTCAGTACTGACCGCTCTCTCTTTTTCCTTTGCCCTTTGTCGGCACCCCTTTTGTTTAAGCAGGTTTTGAGATCGACGTCGTTAGCAGGGTTACCCTTCCGGCTTGGCCTGGGCAGGGTTATGGACGCCATTGGTTATTCTTCAGGGCTCTTAGCTCAATTTGCATCTTGTCCGTACTCGGACGCTATATCGCTTTAAAGGTGATTTGGATCTTTGTATTGTATATCTGTATTCTTGACTCTTTGAGTTGCTGTTGTATATATATGTTTTGTGGGTTCCATCGAGGACTATTGTGTAATGATATTACTTCGTTTTCCACCCGCACGCAAGTGCCTGGTGGGCACCTTTGAATCGTTTCTATGCGGGTTTGGCGGGAAGCGCTGGAACTTGCAGAGGGCCGATTCTGAGGGTGTTACAGAGTGGTATCAGAGCTCAGCAGTTGCGATACCCCACAAGTCCAGCCTATAGGATAACCTAGCTAACGGCCGAAGTAGAGTGTCAAAACTATTTTTGCAAAATCGGTTGGATAGTTCTGATTAGGTCTGATTTTACTCCTTACCCCTCTGCTGCTCTCCTCTCACCTCTGCGTGTTTTGAATCCGCTCTCTTCTCTCTCTTCGAGTCCAGGATTTCTCGTGGTTGGGTTCCATCGTACCTTCAGGGTTTCGCTTCCTCCTTTGGTAACGGTGTGGCTACATCTGGTCTTCATGCTATCCGAGGAATCCTTCGTCTGGTGGACTTCTCTTTGTTCCTTCTCGTGCCTTCCGGTGTTTTCCGACGCGACGACATCATCTACGCCAGATCTGATGCAGAGTCTGCATCACTCCTTTGTTTCTGAACCTCGATTGTCGAGATCTTCAGTCTGATTCCGAGAATGGTTGCACGCTTTTCTACTGATGGAGCAGAGTAATAGTTTGGGTGCGTGATGGATTGGCCCCCATGCCGACTACTCACTCTATTCGCTTGTGTACATTGAAGTGGATGAGAATGCATCGGTTCTCTCTTTCTATCGAAGCTAGAGGTGGCTTTATTTGTTGATACCTCTACCTTCGACCTTTTGTTCCCGGAGTGTTCTCTCGACGATCACGGACAACGACCTCTTGTTAGTGGTGTCGCTAGGATCTACACGATGCGAGAAGATTTAGATCGCCGCCCTTCTTCCCGGTACCATGAGGCGGATCTCGAGGGCGAGATCCATTGTTAGTGGTGTCGAATTGTGCCATCCCGCAAAATCCACTACTAGGAAATCACCGTTGTTTTTATTATGTGCATCATCATGACACCATCATGCATTTATTCGCCTAAAACTATTTCCCAAAAGCCTATTTTTTCTAGATATTCCCCTCTTTGTTCAAATCGAAACCCTAGATCTGTCCGGATCTTTTATTTATCTAAAACCCTTTTACAAATGTTTTGTTTTAAATAAAAGAAAATAAATAAAATAAATATTTTTTAGGGGGAGTCAGCCGGCCAGGCCAAAGGCCCAGCCAGCCAGACTACTACCCCAGCAGCCCAACCCACCTAAGTGACCAAACCCTAACCCTAATCCCACTTCCTCTCTCACCCTCCATGCCGCCGCCACCCCCGATCGGATCCCCACACGCACACCTGCCAGCGCACACACAGACACTCAGCTAAACACACGCACACCCAGGAACCCACCAACCGCTCGCCCACCCTGCAGCCCTGGCCTACCGCCCCGAACCCACCTTCCCCGGACTCCCCTTCCCCACCCCGTACGCGATATCCTCCCGCCGTCCTTCTCGCGTCTACCGCCGCCAGGAGCGAGACGAGCCTCGCTCGATCTCCTCCCCGTCAGCCCGCCGGGCCCCTCTCCCCACACCAGCGACCTCACCCCGCCAACCGCTTCTTCTCCTCTCCGTGTGACCCCGACGCGAGCCTCGCCTCTCTCTGCTACCCAGTCATCGCCGCCGCCGCCGCCATGTTCTCTATCGCAAGCGGACCCTGCGCCCCCGATCTTCTTCTGCGCTGGCCTCCCAGGTCCGCGTCCGGCCGCCGCTTCCCTCTCCTCGCGCAAGAACAACCGTCGCCAGGAGCTCCTTGGTGCCAAGTACCCCTAGAGCCGTCCCCGCCCGGATCCTCCTCTCCAGCACCCTGCAACCTCCCGGAGTTCCTCTCGCGGCCAGGGCGTGTAACCCCTCTGATGCCGCGCCTTCCTCGCCTCTGGCGCCGCTAGCCGTCCCCGATCCGCCCTTGCGCCGGCCGCCTGTGCTACCGAAACCGCGCCGCTCGGCCTCACCGACGCCTCAAGTTTTCTGGCGCTGCCATCCGCACGTGTGCCCGCCGTTTACGGCCAACGTTCCGTTCGGTGCCTTGTTTTGGCCTCCTGCAGGTCGTGGGGATGTTTGATGCGCTGGTTCTATGTGCAGCTGCTGCTACCCGATGACCAAGGTTGACCCTTCAACTCCACAACTTCTAGAAGAAGTGTGGCGTTGGTGTGTGTCTTGGTGGTATAGCCACTATGTAACCCAGAGGCTCCTCGATCTATTACTGCAACTAGAGTACCATCCGAAGATTGCCTGCATCGAAACTCAAGTACGACATCAACATCGAAGGCGTACCCCAAGATCTATCGCCATCGAACAAGCTCGCCACGGACCCTTGAAGCATGGATCCGATGGCCGAAGGTCTTCTACTCGGACGCCAAGATCGCCCACATGGATTCAAAGACCGAACCCGACACGCCAAGTTCTTCCTCCTGGATCCGAATACGCCGAGACCCGGGACACCAAGATCTCCGCCGTGAAACGAAAAGACCGAAGACACGACCCGACGACCGCGGATGCGACAAAATCGTCTCTCGGACGCCAAGTTCTTCTTTCCGAATGCCAAGACCGATCTGATCGAACCGAACCTTGCCTTCCCGTCGAACCCTGAGACCGATCCATCGAACCCCAAGCTCGCCGAACCCTAATGTGTGACCCCTTTCTCGAGCCCTATTTTTATAAATGTAATATCAAACTGTTGCATATTTAATTGTCATACTCGCATACATAATGTGGTTGTTGGGGGTATTTAGGCGATTCACCTAAATTAAATATGGAGTGTTTATGCGGGATATCTGCGTCTCATTCCGAACTCCATTTAAATTTGTGTAGCGAACCGATGCCATGTTTTGTCCTGTTAAGACAACAATTAAATTGCGGGGTAGTTAAATAACTTGAACCATCTGAATAATTGTCGGGACCCTGGTTCCGCTTAATGTGGCCTAGTTGCATCGCACATTTGCCATGTCATACATCATACAATCATCATGCCCGATCTTTTGCCGTAGTATTAAATAGTGCCTCCGGTGTTTCTTCTAGTGCTTTGCTTCTTCACGGATTAGGCCGATGAGTTGATGTGAGTGTCGACCCGATCTTCGGATGAACCTTCGGCAATGTTTTCAGGCGAGCACCTCCCCCCTTTCTACCTATCTTACTTTTATAGTATTTATTCCCTCCTGTTGATCTATTGCTATCTGTGTTGCGATGCTCTAGTTTTCGTACCCGAGATATCCCTTGCAGCCTTATATTGCCCTGGACACATGCTATTACCTGTTGTTTGGTAGATAGTTGGACTTGCGCGTCGTAGTCGCTTGCTCAAGTGCTGTTGCGTGTCGTCCAGTACCTCAGTGGTTGGAGTATTGCCGCATGTTTAATGTTGGAGATGATCATGGCTTTAATTACTATTTAATAACTAAAATTGAAGTAGGTAAATAATGCAGAGGCACAGGTGGGCAATAGATGTTATTTGGTTGTTAATCGTCCACTTGTGTCCCGTAGGACCCCGAGTTCTTGACACCTATTCCGAGATCGAGCGCGCTAACCACAGGCGGGGTGTATGGGCACCCCCATCGATTTAGTACCTGATTCCAAGTACTGTACTGGGGGCCACAAGTAGTTTGGGGCTTTATTACTATCTTGTACTTATGCCATGCTTTACTGCTTAATTTAAAATTGTGCGAAGTACTGCACCTGTACTGTTTTGGAAGCGGAGTGTTTTCGCGGTATCGACAAGCCCAGTCACATTTTCGGGTTCCCAGTCGTTTACAGCCACTGACGCAAACCCTGAGTCCGTCTCGGAGACCGGCCGACTTCGTTGCGGGTAGCTTAGTGGGGTGGCCCCCATGTACTTGCTTTGGGTCTGGGAAACGTCATGACTTAGGCCCTGCCGACATACCGATGGGTGTATGTTAACTGATCTGGCAAAAAGGGTCGAAGTGCGTGTGGATACTTTGGTGCACCCCTGCAGGGTTAAATCTTTTCGAAAAGCCGTGTCCGCGGTTATGGACGACTTGGAGCACAGTTCTCGATCATAGACAACTATAACTAAAGTTTACTGTTATAATTTGACTTGTATCCGATATGACTAGTAATCAGCTTCACTACAACGGAATGGCTAAATAAAAGTACCAACAACTGCTGGGTTTGGGATGTCTCATGCTAATCGTATCTGACTAGTAAGTGTTGCAACTACAACGGAATGTTTAACTAAAACTGCCCACTGCTTATTATATCAGGATGACTCATGCCATCTTTATTTGACTAGTAATGGCCGCAACTATACCGGAATGAATAAAACTGCCAACGGTGTGAGTTCCTCGGTTGACTTCCTCGTTTGGTCTCGAGGGGGAAACACCAGGATGGGTATGTTTGGTGGTAGTATCAGGTTGGTTCCGAACAGGTCTTTCTTACCCCTCTCTGATAGCCGCTAGTTGTATCGAGTCTCTATAGGTTGTTTAGTGCATGCCGCGCTGCCGCTCAGTCCACCATACCTATGTAGGCGAGGACCGCCGAATTCTAGCCTCGCTGTGTACTGGCCTCAGTACTGACCGCTCTCTCTTTTTCCTTTGCCCTTTGTCGGCACCCCTTTTGTTTAAGCAGGTTTTGAGATCGATGTCGTTAGCAGGGTTACCCTTCCGGCTTGGCCTGGGCAGGGTTATGGACGCCATTGGTTATTCTTCAGGGCTCTTAGCTCAATTTGCATCTTGTCCGTACTCGGACGCTATATCGCTTTAAAGGTGATTTGGATCTTTGTATTGTATATCTGTATTCTTGACTCTTTGAGTCGCTGTTGTATATATATGTTTTGTGGGTTCCATCGAGGACTATTGTGTAATGATATTACTTCGTTTTCCACCCGCACGCAAGTGCCTGGTGGGCACCTTTGAATCGTTTCTATGCGGGTTTGGCGGGAAGCGCTGGAACTTGCAGAGGGCCGATTCTGAGGGTGTTACAGAGTGGTATCAGAGCTCAGCAGTTGCGATACCCCACAAGTCCAGCCTATAGGATAACCTAGCTAACGGCCGAAGTAGAGTGTCAAAACTATTTTTGCAAAATCGGTTGGATAGTTCTGATTAGGTCTGATTTTACTCCTTACCCCTCTGCTGCTCTCCTCTCACCTCTGCGTGTTTTGAATCCGCTCTCTTCTCTCTCTTCGAGTCCAGGATTTCTCGTGGTTGGGTTCCATCGTACCTTCAGGGTTTCGCTTCCTCCTTTGGTAACGGTGTGGCTACATCTGGTCTTCATGCTATCCGAGGAATCCTTCGTCTGGTGGACTTCTCTTTGTTCCTTCTCGTGCCTTCCGGTGTTTTCCGACGCGACGACATCATCTACGCCAGATCTGATGCAGAGTCTGCATCACTCCTTTGTTTCTGAACCTCGATTGTCGAGATCTTCAGTCTGATTCCGAGAATGGTTGCACGCTTTTCTACTGATTGAGCAGAGTAATAGTTTGGGTGCGTGATGGATTGGCCCCCATGCCGACTACTCACTCTATTCGCTTGTGTACATTGAAGTGGATGAGAATGCATCGGTTCTCTCTTTCTATCGAAGCTAGAGGTGGCTTTATTTGTTGATACCTCTACCTTCGACCTTTTGTTCCCGGAGTGTTCTCTCGACGATCACGGACAACGACCTCTTGTTAGTGGTGTCGCGAGGATCTACACGATGCGAGAAGATTTAGATCGCCGCCCTTCTTCCCGGTACCATGAGGCGGATCTCGAGGGCGAGATCCATTGTTAGTGGTGTCGAATTGTGCCATCCCGCAAAATCCACTACTAGGAAATCACCGTTGTTTTTATTATGTGCATCATCATGACACCATCATGCATTTATTCGCCTAAAACTATTTCCCAAAAGCCTATTTTTTCTAGATATTCCCCTCTTTGTTCAAATCGAAACCCTAGATCTGTCCGGATCTTTTATTTATCTAAAACCCTTTTACAAATGTTTTGTTTTAAATAAAAGAAAATAAATAAAATAAATATTTTTTAGGGGGAGTCAGCCGGCCAGGCCAAAGGCCCAGCCAGCCAGACTACTACCCCAGCAGCCCAACCCACCTAAGTGACCAAACCCTAACCCTAATCCCACTTCCTCTCTCACCCTCCATGCCACCGCCACCCCCGATCGGATCCCCACACGCACACCTGCCAGCGCACACACAGACACTCAGCTAAACACACACACACCCAGGAACCCACCAACCGCTCGCCCACCCTGCAGCCCTGGCCTACCGCCCCGAACCCACCTTCCCCGGACTCCCCTTCCCCACCCCGTACGCGATATCCTCCCGCCGTCCTTCTCGCGTCTACCGCCGCCAGGAGCGAGACGAGCCTCGCTCGATCTCCTCCCCGTCAGCCCGCTGGGCCCCTCTCCCCACACCAGCGACCTCACCCCACCAACCGCTTCTTCTCCTCTCCGTGTGACCCCGACGCGAGCCTCGCCTCTCTCTGCTACCCGGTGTGAGTTCCTCGGTTGACTTCCTCGTTTGGTCTCGAGGGGGAAACACCAGGATGGGTATGTTTGGTGGTAGTATCAGGTTGGTTCCGAATAGGTCTTTCTTACCCCTCTCTGATAGCCGCTAGTTGTATCGAGTCTCTATAGGTTGTTTAGTGCATGCCGCGCTGCCGCTCAGTCCACCATACCTATGTAGGCGAGGACCGCCGAATTCTAGCCTCGCCGTGTACTGGCCTCAGTACTGGCCGCTCTCTCTTTTTCCTTTGCTCTTTGTCGGCACCCCTTCTGTTTAAGCAGGTTTTGAGATCGACGTCGTTAGTAGGGTTACCCTTCCGGCTTGGCCTGGGCAGGGTTATGGACGCCATTGGTTATTCTTCAGGGCTCTTAGCTCAATTTGCATCTTGTCCGTACTCGGACGCTATATCGCTTTAAAGGTGATTTGGATCTTTGTATTGTATATCTGTATTCTTGACTCTTTGAGTCGTTGTTGTATATATATGTTTTGTGGGTTCCATCGAGGACTATTGTGTAATGATATTACTTCGTTTTCCACCCGCACGCAAGTGCCTGGTGGGCACCTTTGAATCGTTTCTATGCGGGTTTGGCGGGAAGCGCTGAAACTTGCATAGGGCCGATTCTGAGGGTGTTACAAACACATTCCACCGAGAGGGCCCAGAGTATATCTATCCGTCATATGGATGGACAAATCCCATTCTTGATCCATGTGCCTCAACCCATACTTTCCGAACACTTAATGCCACCTTTATATCCACCCAGTTACGGTGTGGAGTTTGATGTCATCAAAGTATCCTTCCGGTGATGGGGGATTAACATGATCTCATTGTCGAAGGAATTAGATTACTATGTATCAGAAAGCTTATAGCAAACGAACTATTGAAATGACTTGATCTTAATGCTACGCTTATCTATAGGAGTATGTCCATCATATCATTCTCCTAATGATATGATCCTGTTGTTAACAACATCTCAATGCTCATGATCGGGAAACCACGATCATCTATTAACCAACAAGCTAGTATTACAAAGAGACTTTACTAGGGACTCTAATTTAGTTTACAAATCACACAAGTATTAATGTTTCTAGTTTAATACTGTTATAGCATGAATGTAAACATTTATTATAAACACAAATATATAATAATAACCACTTTTATTATTGCCTCTAGGGCATATCTCCAACAAAAACTATCAAATAGTTTCAAAACACACTCTTGAAAAGTAGCAGCCGCATTACACAAACCGAAAGGCATTAATCAATAAGCATAGGTTCCATAGGGACAGGTAAAAGTGTTTTTTCTTGATCTTCAGGCTGAATAGCTATTTGAGAATATCCGGAATATCCATCAACAAAATAGAAATAAGAGTTTGCGGACATTCTTTCCATAATATCATTAATAAGAGGCAGTTGCTTGTGAATTTTTATGGTTTCTTTTTTAAACTTTCTAAAGTCAATACACATCCTATAACCTGCTATTGTTCTAGCCAGTATTAATTCATCCTTATAATTATTAATTATGGTTATACATACTTCCCTAGAGTATGTAGTGAGTTGGACACACCCACTTACTATCTGAGATTGGGTAGATAATACCGCTGTCCAACATACATATAACTTCCTTCCTTACTACATCTTTCATTTTAGGATTGAATCTCTTTTGGTTATCAACAAATGGTTTAGAATCTTCAATCATGGGTATTTTGTGAGCCATTATGGAAGGATCTATGCCTTTTATGTCATGAAGAGTGTATCCAAAAGCTTCACGCTGTTTGACAAGTACCTCTATTAACTTTTTGTTTTCCTCAGGTGAAATATTATCATCTAAAATTACCGGGCACTTACCTTCCTTATCTAAGATTCATACCCTAGGTTCGCAGGAAGATGCTTCAAGACAAGAGGTAGCAGACCCTCATCCCCTTTTCTTTCAAGTTCTTCAAATTCGCCCCTGAGGCGAGTTTCAACCTCTGGTACAGTGTTGAGGATCTCATCCAAGTCTTATTTTGCAGAGTCGTTTGGAAGAAATTCATTGCTTGTCAAACTTCTCTACAACTTAGATTGTGGGGTGCAAAAATAGATTTCTGAAAATCATGGGTGCAAAAATAGATTGCTTGTCAAACTTCTCTTCAATAGTCTTATGCTCTTTGATTTCCATTTTGTTTTCATAAGGCAATTTTGTGAATTGGTTGTAGTTTATTTCTATAACTTCTTCACCAACCTGCAATGACAGAGCCTATTTCTTGTTGTCAATATCAATGTTCATAGATTTGTAAAAACGGCTACCAAAAATAACTCGACAGGAGGAGTTCAAGGGTACTTTAATAACATGAAAATCTACTAGGTACACAAAAGCTCTCATAGAAACACAAACATTGCAAAGTATCCCTTAAGTAGGATGCATGGTTCGATTAGAAAGCATAAAAGTAACTTCTGATGGCTCAAGACAGGACTCATCAAGATGATCACACATCTCTTCATAGATTGTGTAAGGCATGATATTAATGGAAGAACTTAGGTCACAGAACCCTACATAACTAGTTCCCCCTAGACAAAAATGGATTTTCTGTTGGCTTCTATTTTTACCATCGAACTTGCCCCCAATCATGTCAGAAGATTCTTTACTTACCATGATCGCTTCATCTTTGAACATTTCAAGTTCTAGAAGTGTTTTTACTATCCCAATGTTTTGTTTGATGGTTCCTAGGTCCTTAGTTAACCTTCCTATCCTTTTATTCTTTTCACTTTTACTCTCTATCACTTTGGTTATATGGTTTCTTCCTTAACTAGAATTTTCTTCTACATTTGTGAATATTTATCCTTATAGCTAGTTTGAGGGGGTTTCTCCTCTGTAGGTGGTGTATATCATTCCCAATATTTTGGAATCTGCAGGTAATTGGCATAAGATTTAATAATTTGAACAATCATGCGATGGTCAAGATTAAAATTCCCAAGCAGTTTCTCTACCTTTCACGAAGCTAGAAATATTTTTAAGCAATTGAACTCTATAGGATTTTCTTTATTAAACTCAGACCCGCAATAGGATTTATCTATTATATTCACCGTGTCTAACAAATTCCATGCTCTGCCAACACTAAATTCAGTGTAAGACCCATTGGTAAGGGAGTCGAGCTCATTTTTATTATCATCATTCAAACCTGCGTAGAAGGTGTGTATCACCAACCAAGGTGGGAAATTATGATGGGGGAAGCGGTCAAGCAGCCTGTGAAACCTTGTGTATCCTTCATGCAATCTTTCTTGAGGTTTTCCTTTAAAATTCGTGATCATACGTCTCGCTCCAGGAGTTTTTGTCCTAGGAAAGAAATCAGGGAAAACAAAGAGGCTAGGCTCTCCCAGGAATTAGTAACCTTTGCAGAACTTTGAATGTACCAAGAACGGGCTTCATTAATAATGGTTTGAACAAAAAGAACAAATTTAACCTCATCCTCGATTTTTATATTAAGGTGGACAGTCCTACAAATATCTTCAAAGAACCCTACATGCTCATACGGATCCTCTGTACCATCTCCTACAAATCTTTTTGCATGCAAAAGATCCAAAAGCATGGGGTTAATATCATATCCTCTAGGGTTATTGTATTTTAAATAGGTGTCCATGGGCAGACCAGAATTCCATACAGCCTCGAGTTGAATCCTTTTCCCTGACCTCGTTCAGGGCCACACGATGTCGCTCCATCTCGTCGACAATCGCAGTCGGAGGGAGGGGGTGGTGAAAGGTTCCACTGGTGGTTCGTTATTGTTCGCCATGTAGGTGGCGTGATAGGTGGCACGGTAGTTCTTGTTTGGGGATTTTGACCCTGAATCATACGCGAGGAGCTGGAGGATCAAGTCGTCCTCGTACTCTCTGGCGTTGGAGACCTTCGTGACAGAGCTAGCCTTCGCCGCGAGGGCGATAGATTTCACGACCGGTGTTGGTGTTTCCAAATCAGCGTCATCGCCGAGGATGGAGTTGCTCTGGGTTGAGTCATCCTCTTCTGAATCACACTTGGACGCAAAGGAGGGTGGTTGATTGGATTTGATCTTTGGGAACAGATCGTTTAAAGGTGATCTAATTTTGGCAGAGGAATCCACGGGGTCAGCAGTGTTATAGAAGCCGACAAAAAAGTTGCTGGAGCTGGCATGCATGGCCGAGTGGGTTCTGTCGGTGGTGATCATGCGGCCAGCGGCAGAGGGTCAGCGAGTTGGAGATAAGGGTCTCAGATCTAAGGCTTGACTCACCATGCCCCACGGTGGGCACCACTATTGAGGAATGGCCACGACAGTCGCTACCAGGGGTAGCGACTGATTCGAAGTAGGGCAAGAGCGAGTCAGTTCGAGACTGGGAGCGAGACACATGGTTTACCCAGGTTCGGCCCCCCATAGGGTAAATACCTACTTCCTGCTTGCTTGTATTGATGGTGGATGAATTACAAGGGTGGGACCTCGGCGTACGAGCGGCGAGTCGCTTGGATGGGGTAGCTAATGGAACGTGAGTACGGAAGGAAAACTATGGAGGCTTATATAGGGGTGCCTCGCTAGGGTTTTACAGGATCTCAACCGAATCAGTTAAGGTTTCAAGAGTTTGACCTAATCCGACTAGGCCTAGCTATGGTCTGGGGCCTCCGCGTCCAGTCATCGGTCTTCGTTAAAGCCTTATTTCTAGTCGCCGTCATTGCTGGCCTAGTCGACATTGTCCTGGACCAGTCGCTTCCTGCCTCCGTGGATACCCCGATTAGCATATCCCCATCAGGGCATGTGGTCTTGTCCTTGTGCTTGTTTCGATAAATCACACAGTCACTAATGCAGGCGTGGTATTTATTGTGTGGTAAATCAAGAGGGCACACGACTTTCTGGCCTCATGTAGGTTATCGAGCAACGTGTTATCTTCAGGAAAGCGCTTCTTCAAGTATCGTAAGAGATAGTACATGCCTGTGTTGGACCATCTGTGTTTTTCCTTCATCTCCAGAAGATCAAGAGTTTCTCTCAGGCGGCTCTCCTCCAGCCCCCGACCTATGTTGTACAACGGAGTTTCGAGTCTACCTCCAGTTGATCCAGCTTAGACTTCCATCCACTAGCGAATATGGGGTTGGTCGATGCATTGCCGAGAAGAATTTCTTAAACATGAGGGTCATGCATGGTCGCGGTTAGCGGGGTACTTCTACTCCATCATCATCACCCATACACTGAGTGTAGGGGTGAAAATGGAGCGGATATGGTCAAATAGTAGTGGAACCATATTCGTATCCATATTTTTCTGGATACAAAGTCGGAGTGGATAGTGTGCGGATACGAATACAGAATTTGAGCCTGCCCATTACGAATACGGATCAAATACGAAGCGGATAAGGTTCAGTTGCAGATAGAAATTTTATCAGATGATGATTTAAAATAGGTCCGATAAATCATATAATTGCAATAGTTAATGCTCGATAAACCATTGATCATATGACATAACAAAATATTTAAGGCTGAAATTCATTACATTGATAATAAAGGCAACGGTAATACCTAAGCATATTAGTGGTCCTGACGCTTGATTTACTAGTTGCCGAATATTTTGCCGGATATTGCCGTGAAATATGATATATTTTCGGATACGCGCGGATATTAGTAAACCACATTCTTTTCCGTATCCATTAATCACTAACCGTATCTGTGATCGTATCCGTCAACTATCCGACCAAATTTCGTAAGCCTACGGTCGTTCGAAAATAATCTATACCATTTTCACCCCTAACTGAGTGTGGCCCTCCATGAAACTATACCTGAGTAGGTGCTGATTCACTGTGCCTGAGAAGGGGTTGAACAATGATGATAGTTTGCATCTTTGACACGGACAACTTATTTCCATTCAGTTATTTCGATACATGTCAGCCGCCGCGCGTTGCACGTATCTATCCACCACGTTTTCCTTCATCTCGATGACCATCATAACCTGCATGATACGCAAATTGATTAGAACCGGGGTCTTGGCTTTCACGGAAAAATTTTGCATGACCTTTACTAAAATTGTTCTTGCCGGTGTGCCAGAAATTCGCCAGAACAAAAGTTAACCGACATTTCTGGCAAAACATTGGTAACTCATTGTACCTGCACATCAAAACAATGCAAAACGGTCCACACATGCATGGAACCGCTTTTTTCCATCACAAGTCATGTCAACTCATTTGCACACTCCGCCCACATTATATACCTATTAGCTCACGCGAGCTCCAAGAGAACCGAAGAGGCACCACACGTCGACCTAAGAGAGTATGTGTTGTCGGGACCTTATGCTCGAGATCTAGATCTTGATTACAAATAGAGAGATGTGATAAAAGTGGTGGGGAGATAGATCTAGTCTAGATCTAGAACTTGCAAGCTAGTATGTGTAGGGAAAACTGGGGGAATGAGCTAGCAAATCTTTCGGTCGAGTTGCCATGAAAAATGAGTTAGAGAGTGAGTGGGGAGTGGTGGTAGGTGGATGATTCGCGACCATGTAAATAAGCCCAGGTTACCCCCAGCGAACAAATCCCATAGGCGCCGGCGGTAAGGATGGGTGGAAGGGGTGGTAGGTGGAGGAAAATACCCCCAGTGAATAGGAACCTTTGTCGCCGGTGGTAATATTCCCATCCGCGACGAACAGGAGCCCTAGGCATCGGTGGTAAAATGGCAGCACAGGTGGCCCATCCAGGCAACCTTATCACCGACAAACACGACCCGTATTCACCGGTGTTAACGGTCTCTAGCCCCGATGAACAGGGCAATATTTCGTCGACGCTAAAGGGCGGTCCATCCGGGGGCACGCGGCCCATCACAGCTCCGGCGCGCGCAAGACCTGTTTGTCGATGGTATATGGGCTAGTGATACCTTCGATCTGGATTACGGATGTAGTATAGCTCTTTTCCCTAGTAGACCAAGGTTATCGAATCCTCGGGAAGCAGAAAGCGTAGTAAGGTTGCTTAAACGGACCTTCGGGAGTTTTAGAATTCTTTTTGTGTTTTACGAGACCAAGAGTTTGCGATCTTTTTTGTTGTTGATGATGGAGAGAGAGGGCCTGGGGCTTTTGGTTTCACCTGTATCTGTGCAAAACATTCGATGGGAATAAAAGATAATTATGAAGTATGCATGTAATTATTAGAGCAAGATAATATATGTGGGCAGTGCATCCATAATTTCTACTGCATCCGCAACCGCTTATAGCAATAACCTACTAGTCTCATCCATAGAAGAAAGAGAACTAATGATATACAGAGTGATATCACCGTTAATCCCAAGTAAATCCCTCACATACAGTCATACTACCCCTTCTGTCACTAGGGTAGATCAAGATAATTATATGTGGGAAGTGCATCCATAATTGCTATTGCATTCGCCACCTCTTATAGCAATAACCTACTAGTCTCATCCATAGAAGAAAGAGAACTAATGATATGCATAGTGATGTCACCGTTAATCCCAAGTAAATCCCTCACATAGAGCCATACTATCCCTTCTGTCATTGGGGTTCCTATCCTACAGATTAGTCATTACTCACACTCCCTATACCTGGATCAATCCTTGGGATCTTGGGTACCTGACAAGTCCTTAGATTGAGGCAAGAGAGGGTACAATGTCATACATACTAATACATGATCCCATCTATGATAAATAACATGCACAAAGCTATATGGCTAGGTCGAAGCCCTTAGCCCAAGGAGAATTACTCACACATAGAGATGAAATCAACAACCAAAAACATTGTAATAGAAATCATGAGATTGATACTAGTAGTCTTACAATGTCGCCAACTAGAGATGAGATCTATTATTACAAGTGGAGAAGTATGGCTATGGTGGTGGAGAAGGGTTTGGAGATTAGATCTAGATCTATTCCTCCGGTGTTGTGGTTTCTGATGGCAGGGGTGGTAGAGAGAGTCGGGAGAATGTTTCTCGTCACCGGAGGCCTCTTTATATAGGGGTCCCTTCAAGAAAGTTGTTCTGTTTGACCTAGCGGTGTCGGTGGCAACTATACGGCCAGAACTATACAGCCGAAATTTTATTCCTGTCGTATAGTTGGTCGTTAAAGGTACTTCCTCCACTTCACGACTCCTGTTTTTTTGAGTTGTTGGAAATCTCGTATCTTTGACTTTAAGGTTGTGATTCCCATCATCAAGCATCATTATTTGCGCAGGGAAAATAGAAAGATAGGATTTCATACCTCTTTGATCATTAGGCATTAGTGGCGGGATTTAGAGAGATATTTCCTCAAAAATATGAATAATATCTAGTTTAAATGTGGATGTGGATGGCTACATTTCACAGCCGTCAACCTCCCCAAGCTTAAACTTGATCGTCCTCGAGCAAGAAAACCAAAATCAAAAAGGAACTCAGCATTTAAACTGAAATAACAAGATGATAATCTTACTCATGATTGGTAGTCTCATGTTTCCTCCACTTTATTAATCTGAAAACTTCAGCATAGATAGAGTAATAGCAAGCATATCATACAAGTTTCATGAATCCTTATAGCGCAGCAAGATTATTGTTAGCATGGATGATTCAAATGAGTAAACTGTATCCCATGTCATGTAATCAACTCACAAGCTTGCCTTTGAACAATAAAGTATAATCATGTATAATTGAGTGTGTGAGAGTTTGTCATTAAAATCATATACACTAAAGTATCTCAATTCTCCCACATCAATAACTCAAGACTTTTCAAGGACTACTTTTCTATTCATTGCCCTTCAAGAATTTGAGTTCTTAAGTAACTGAGAGCATGCCAAAAAAAATATTAGTTTATCGGGCTGTGATGGACACTCGTGGCATCACTAAGGTTTTTGTTCCTTTTGCATAATGATTACGCATATCAAACAGAGGAGTGATTCTATCATGAACACAGCTACACGAGAGTGTCTAGAATCTTACCCATTATAGCATTGCTGCTACATATGTTTAATCAACTCATAGCCGAAATCTAGGAGTTTCCTCCAAGAAGATCGTTCGTAGGATAGCTGAGTTGTTGGCATCCCATGAAGTTTGACACGCATAAAGATATATCATTCTTATGATTCACAAGTCAAACTTTGGCATGCTCACAAAAACCGCTAAACATTAATTCAATTGAACAAATCCTTTCAAGGAGAGCTATCAAGTCAATCATTATTTTATGTGCTGTTGAGTGTCTCTAGGAATAAGCTTTCAAGACTAAACACTACAACACCCAAGCCTTCAATTGTGAGAGTTTTTCTTATTTCAATTGCTTAGCAAATTTTTAGGCAATAATTGGTTAACTACAAGAGCCGGAACAAAACATACTCAACCAAATAACCATGCAAACAAAATTTTACTCCGTTACAAAGACTCACTCCACCAATATAATATCTTAACATTTACTACTAACTAGCATGGGTTTCTCAAACTTCAAAAGTGGGGAGTCATAAGGCATACCTCTCATGATTGGTTCCACTTCTCTCTTCCCTTTTGGTTCATTTCTTGGAAACTCGAAGTCGATCACTCTCCTGCAAATATGTGAAAGCCACAAGGAGAAAAGAAAAAGGAAGAATAAATATAAATGGAAAAAATCTTTTTGTTGTTTTTGAGAGAGGGAATTAAAGAATAGAAAATTGGCGGCAAAGCTCGGCTTGAAAATATCGAAAACAAATAACATAACTAAAGATAAAGTGTTGGGGAAACCAACACGAGTGCTTATAAACTCAAATTAAAAGCATAACCTCAAAATAAAATAAAATAAAGCAAATGAATGCCAAATAAATATAATGAGGAAACTTCCCCAAGCTTTGGCTTTTGCAAGCCCTTCAAATCATTGCGGTGGCGGGAAAAGTTGTAACTCCAGTTTGCAAATTGAGTTGATAAGTTACTAGTGGTTTCTCGGAGGTTCAGAGCGAGATTGTGCATCCCCACCACAGTCCCTCCAAGTTCTTGGAAGTCTTGATATGTAGCGAACCGATTTGGTGGTTGCTCCTCTTGATAAGGAACTTCTTGCTCCTCTTATTGGTCCTAATACTCATCCGGAATCTCCTCCTCGGATTGATGTTGTTCAACCTGCACATCATATAGCAAACATCCCTCCTTGATAGAGAAGAGACCATTAGGAAAAGGAGCAGGGTAGAGACGTCCAGCTCCTGCAATATGCAAGTAATAAACATCGCCTCTACTAGTGAGCATTCCATAAGCTTTTAAAGTAGAGAAACCAACACGTCATTCACCTAGCAATGGTTGCAACTCACCTAGGTCGATTCCTAGGGAAATGGCAAGCACGGTGATGATGCCTCCACCTGTGATTGGTCCTTGGCTTTGGGAGGCTTGGCGCTCCAAGTAGCGCACAAGAATTGCGCCCAAGATGAGTGAAAAGTTGGTGTTGAAAGCAGCTTTTGCGAGGACCAAGATGTCCTCCTCATTAAGTATTGTAAACTCATTTCGTGCCTACAAGGTGTTAGCAATAACATAGAACAAATAGCAAACAACAGGATGCTGAATATTCTTCCCCTTGTTGACTCTAGAAGTGAAACTCATTCTATTATAATAGTGATATGGGGAAGGGTTCATGTCGGCATAAGATGCGCGCAAGGCATTAACATCATTGTTTGGTAAACTAAGACAATTGCACCATTCATCAGGTGTTAATGTATAATTGTTGTTCATAAGTAGAAAATAAATCGTGTCCTCTCCGTGCCATGTTTTAACGGTGCTTTTCAAAGAACTTAAAAATTCAAGAGTTAACCGGCGATAAGTAGGCACATCATGGAATACAATTTTTTGCAGGCCAACCCTATTGCAAAGTAAATTGAAGTTATCAGGAATACCGAGCTGGTTCAATATAATGGGACAATCCCACTTGGTTGCCTTCACTTCTCGGTTCTTGATCATGTCGAAGCGATCACGTTGGAGCTTATTCCTGAACCGTACCCCCATGCGGTTCTGAGCTACATCAACAGCTCGAGAAGAACTCACAGTGGCACGGGTACACGTTTGGCTCCTTGTGTTCATCTTCTAAAACAATAAGAAAGATAACAAATAAAACTTTTTGATCCAACAATAATAAGCATAATATATTCCTCATCATAGCACACTAAAGAATCTCCTAAAAATAATAATCTAGGCAAGAGAAATATGGCAATTAGTTCATAGTAGGTATCACCTTAGATTGATAACGACAATAGATTAGATATGAATTTGTAAAAAGTAATTGGAGGATCGGAGGATAAACATACAGTACATTACTTGTGTGCGAGGAAATCAAACAAAATTGAGTAGAGATGAAGATCCCTTGAGGTTTTGAGAGAGTTTGGAGGCAGAAGAGAGAAAAAGGATTGAAGTTTTGGTGTTGGGGGTACCTTCTCGTGGCGTTTATGTGGTCGAACCAAACTATACGGTCGTAACTATACGTCCGGAACACTTATTCCCACCGTATAGTTGGTCCGACGACAAAAATTTAGGGTTTCTAGAGTTTCTTCCTGGCGGTCGACATCTATAAGACCGAAACTATACGGCCGGGATTTTTATCCCTGCCATATAGTTGGTCGTTAAACCTTCTATATCTAGAAAAGAAAAATTCACGATGGCATCTATATCTATACGGCCGGAACTATACGGCTGGAATTTTTATTCCCACCGTATAGTTGGTCGTTAAAGGTACTGTAGTCGTCAAAAAAAATATTTCTTCGAGAATTCTTTCTTAACTTGAAACTTAGCAAAACACCATGTTTTGACAGAAAAATGACAGTCTAAATTGTCAACCAAAAACAGCGTGTATAAAGCAAGAATTTTAGTACCACCGTACCTCTCCTCCTCAATTGGAGTTTTCTAGCACTCTTTATTCAACATGAAACTTAAACTAAAACTTAGAATCTTTACTCAAACCTTTATTTCACATGGGTTACCTTCCATGAAGCTCTCTTTATGGTCAAATATCTTGACCTTGATGTTGCTCACTTAGGCCAGATGAGTGGAACTCCCACTCCAAAATAGTTGTCCTTCAAAGTGATGGCCTCCTTCTCATCATGCTTGGCTTTCTTCTTCCTGGGAAAATGAATAACAAAAGGATCCCACGAAGGCAATTGAAGCTTCATGTTCCCTTCATGCAGATTAATCAAAGCCTTAATAGTTCTTAAGAACGGACGGCCTAATATGATAGGAGCAGTAGCATCTTCTGGCATGTCAAGAATACCAAAATCAATAAGAGCAGGACAACCTTTAATGTATACTAAATTATTTTCTTTAATTCCTACCGCTTGTTTGTAGGTAGAATCTGCAACATGTAATTTTAACTCGATGATGTGAAAAGAGCCAAGATTTAACTTATTAAAAAGACTTTTTGGAATTGTTGAAACACTTGCACCTAAATCACAAAGTGTTGATGTCTCATTAGTCCCAATTTTAATATTAATAATAGGCATAAATATATCATCAATCTTAACAGGTATTTTTTCAGCAATTTTCTTATATTCTTCTTAAAGATCACGTGCCTTTATTGCTACCTGATTAACGAAGTGTTGATACATGGCTTCCTCATTTCCTTAACTTACAGGAATCTTGATATTGATCCTTTTCACAAGATCTTCAACTGTGTAATTTGGTGAAGGGGCATTGCTATAGTCAAGTTCTTCGGGCTCCTCCCTTTGGATTCTTATCATCTTGAGGTCTTCAAATGGATTGGGCTAAGATTTACCTGCAAATTTAGCTAGAATGAGAGTTCGACTCTTGGTTATCTTACCTAGCTATGCCTCAACAATCCTTGTTCTTTCTTCGAGGGCCTGCAAATCATTCCTCAAACTACAACTTGGTTAGACAGTTTTCCAAGCATATTATCATGGTTCTCCGTTATCTTAACAAGGATATGATTTTGCTCATTTTGTGAGTCCATAAAGGACTTAAGAGTTTCTTGGAGACTACCATTACTTGATCTCATATTATTATTAGAGTTACCTGCAGGACTAGAATAATGTTTTTGGAAATTTGGATTATAGTTCTTCCAAGCAGGGTTATAATCATTACAAGCTATGAAGTCTATTTCTTCAATATTTGATTCAGGGGTACCTCTTACCTGGGTTTCCTTACCTTTGACGGTTAATATGAACTCATCCAACTTAGCATTGAGCACTCCATATTCTTGAGGTGTGACGGAGTTCACCTTCTTTGTGTTTGATCTTTCCACATGCCATTGAGAATGGTTGTCTTACATATTGTCTAGCAGTTGCTTTGCTTCAGTAATTTGTTTGCCTATGAATGTTCCTCCAGCTGCAATATCAAGCATATACTTAGATACAGGGTTAAGAGAATTATAAAATAAATGGATAATTAACCAATCTTCCATCCCATGGCCGGGACAGTTTCTCATGCATTCTTTCATTCTCTCCCATGCAAATGCTAGTGGCTCGCGCTCTTCCTGTCTAAAACCACTAATGTTAGATCTTAGTTGCATAGTTTTTGCAGGTGGAAATAATTTAGTCATAAATAAAGAACTATATTCCATCCATGATGCAATAGTATTTCTAGACAAAGATAGCAACCATTCTTTTGCTCTTCCTCTAATAGAGAAAGGAAATAAGCGCAACTTGACCGCATCGGGGTCAACATCTTTAATGCGCATCATATCACATATTTCAGTAAAAGTATTCAAGTGCATACCTGCGTCCTCAACAACAGAGCCTCCAAATTGATTCCGTTGAACCAAACTTAAATAATGGGGCCTAATTTCATAGTCCTCAGTAGTAATTGCCGGTTGGGTAATAGGAGTATGCAAATAATCATTATTGCGAGTTACAAACTCCCCCAATTTCTTTTCAGCCATATTTTCTATGTTTTTGGGTTTTCTTAAATAAAAACTTATGATAGTAAAAGCAAGAATTTAAATACTAACTATTTTTTTGGTTTTTCAAATAAAGATTGAAAGCAAACTAACAAAATTAAAAACAAGAATTAAAACTAGCAAGGTTTCTACTAACCTCACCAAGATAACTATTTCTTCCCCGGCAACGGCGCCCGAAAAAGGGTTGATACCTTCGATCTATATTACAGATGTAGTATAGCTCTTTTTCCCTAGTAAACCTAGGTTATCGAATCCTCATGAAGCAGAAAGCGTAGTAAGGTTACTTAAACAGACCTTTGGGAGTTTTAGAATTCTTTTTGTGTTTTACCGGACCAAGAGTTTGCGATATTTTTGTTGTTGTGGATGATGGAAAGAGAGGGCTTGGGGCTTTCGGTTTCACCTATAGCCGTGTAAAACATCTGATGAGAATAAAAAATAATTATAAAGTAAGCATGTAATTGTTAGAGCAAGATAATTATATGTGGGCAGTGCATCCATAATTTCTATTGCCTCCACAACCGCTTATAGCAATAACCTACGAGTCTCATCCATAGAAGAAAGAGAACTAATGATATGCATAGTATGTCACCGTTAATCCCAAGTAAATTCCTCACATACAGGCGTACTACCCCTTCTGTCACTAGGGTTCCAATCTTGTAGATTAGTCATTACTCACACTCCCTATACCTGGATCAATCCTTGGGATTTTGGGTACCTGACAAGTCCTTAGATTGAGGCAAGAGAGGGTACAATGTCATACAAACTAATACATGATCCCATCTATGATAAATAACATGCACAAAGCTATATGGCTAGGCCGAAGCCCTTAGCCCAAGGAGAATTACTCACACATAGAGATGAAATCAACAACCAAAAACATTGTAATAGAAATCATGAGATTGATACTAGTAGTCTTACAATGTCGCCAACTAGAGATGAGATCTATTATTACAAGTGGAGAAACATGGCTATGGTGGTGGAGAAGGGTTTGGAGATTAGATCTAGATCTATTCCTCCGGTGTTGTGGTTTCTGATGGCAGGGGTGGTAGAGAGAGTCGAGAGATTGTTTATCGTCACCGGAGGCCTGTTTATATAGGGGTCCATTCACGAAAGTTGTTCTGTTTGACCTAGCGATGTCGGTGGCAACTATACGGCCGGAACTATACAACCGAAATTTTATTCCTGCCGTATAGTTGGTCGTTAAAGGTACTTCCTCCACTTCACGACTCCTATTTTTTTGAGTTGTTGGAAATCTCGTATCTTTGACTTTAATGTTGTGATTCCCATCATCAAACATCATTATTTGCGCAGGGAAAAATAGAAAGATAGGATTTCATACCCCTTTGATCATTAGGCATTAGTGGCAGGATTTAGAGAGATATTTCCTAAAAAATACGAATAATATCTAGTTTAAATGTGGATGTGGATGACTATATTTCACAGCCATCATCTAGCCCCGACGAACCAGGTCTTACCGCCGACCATCCTGGGCCCACTTCGCTGGCTCTAAGCTATCCGACTATAAGGTTATCTCTACTAGTGTCATCATTATGCATAGACATATATATGTACCATAGTAAACATTAATAATCACAAAATTGTAATAAAAAATAGGGTTAATTCAAAAAAGCTTCATAGGAAGACACACTAGAAAAAAAACATAATCTTTCTCATTAGGTCAATACGCCCGGGAGCTAACAAATTTCACATATATGGGAGTGCCTGTATGGCGAGCCTCGAAGATGTTGAGGACGGGATCCTAAGATATCTTCAAGAAGCTCCGCCGTAGTGGTGTCCCTCTCACACCATCTTGCAGTTTATAACTTTTCTAGATCAATACTCCCGGGAGCTAACAAATTTCACATATATGGGAGTGCCATTATGGCGAGCTCCTCAAACATGTCTGAGGACGGGATCCTAAGACATATTTGAGAATCTTCGCCATAGTGGTGTCCCTCTAGCACCATATTGCAGTTCATAACTTCTCTAGATCAATACGCTTGGGAGCTAACAAATTTCACATATATGGGAGTACCTCTCTAGCGAGCTCCTCGAAGATGTCCAAGGATGGGAACCTAAGACATCTTAGAGAAGCTCTGTCGTAGTGGTGTCCCTTTCGCACCATCTTGCAATTTATAATTTCACAAGGATGCATCTTGCCTATTTATAGATTAAGTGCCACAACATTTGTGATGCCACCCCGAAAGCATAGTTCTACCACTAACGGTGAAATAGTGTCTCCACCCACGACATAGTGTCACCACCCACCGAATAGTATCGCCACTCATGGCATAGTGTCGCCATCCATCGAATAGTGCCGCCACTCACGACATAGTGTCGCCAGTCACACATGACATAGTGCCGCCACCCACCAAATAGTGTTGCCACCCACGATTAAATAAATCTAAACTCGACCAATAATTATCTACACATCTCTAAAATCTAAACATTTAGTCATGGTTGGTGTCTACAACCGGGACTAAAAATGGAGTAGAAACTTTTTAAATGAGTGCATAGTTTTTTATTTTTGCAATAATAACATTTGGTCACTACTCTGCTTTGGTTTCAATGTGATAAACTTGTATTAGTTTGGTCTATTCATGATGTTGTGTAATAGTTTTTGGTATACTTATATAATGTAGATTCACCGACAATGGATGTACGATGACCGACGCTCTGATGAGTTCATTAAAGGCTTGCATCATTTCCTCGGTGTGGCTAAGGAAAATAAGCGGAATAGTTTTATGTGTTGTCCATGTGGTGTCTGTAAGAATAAGAGGGATTAATATTCCTCAAAAATCCTTCACAGCCACCTGTTTTGGTTTAATTTCATGTCCGGCTATAATTTTTGGACCAAGCACGGAGAAAGAAGGGTTATAATGGGAGACAATGAAGAAGAAGAGGATGATGGCAACTATTCTAGGTTCCCTGAATACGGTGATACTCCAAAGGGGAAGGTGAAGAAGAGGCATCAGATGAACCCACCGATGATCTTGGTCGGGCCATTGTTGATGCACATAGAGACAACAAAAGTGAAAAGGAGAGGTTGAAGTTGAAGCACATGTTAGAGGATCACAACAAATTATTGTACCCAAATTGCAAAGATGGCAAACAAGCTTGGTAGCACACTGGAATTGTTACAATGGAAGGAAGAGACGGGTCTATCTGACAAGTGATTTGAAAAGTTGCTAAAATTATAAAAAAAATACTTCCAAAGGATAACGAATTGTCTGCCAGTACGTACGAAGCAAAGAAGGTTGTCTGCCCTCTAGGATTAGAGGTGCAGAAGATACATGCATGCCCTAAAGACTGCATCATCTACCGTGTTAGGAGTACGAGAATTTGAATGTATGCCCGGTATAAGATCAACAGAGATGACACTAGTGATGTTGAGGGTGAGCGCCCCAAGAATAGGGTTCCTACCAAAGTGATGTGGTATGCTCCTATAATACCACGGTTGAAATATTTGTTCATAAATAAAGAGCATGCCAAGTTGTTGTGATAGCACAAAGAAGACTGTAAGAAAGATGTGATGTTGAGAAACCCAGCTGATGGGTCATAGTGGATAAAAATCGAGAGAGAGTTCCCGAACTTTGCAGATGACACAAGGAACTTAAGATTTGGTCTAAGTATAGATGGAACAAATCCTTTTGGAGAGCAGAGCTATAGTCATAGCACCTGCCTATGACTCTATGTATCTATAATCTTCCTCCTTGGTTGTACATGAAGCAAACGTTCATTATGATGCAGTGCTTATCCAAGGCCCGAAGAAATCCGGCAACGACATTGACGTGTACCTAAGGCAATTAGTTTAAGAAATTTTACAGTTGTGACACAAAAAATATGATCGTGTGTGGGATAAGCACAAACATGAGTAATTTGACCTATGAGTGTTGTTGTTCATGACCATCAATGATTGGTCTACTCTTAGCAACCTTTCAGGATAGACAAACAAGGGATACAATGCATGCACGCACTGTTTAGGTGAGACTAAAAGTATATATTTGGATAAATATAAAAAGAATGTGTACCAGGGGAATCGTCGATTTCTTCTAGTCAGGCATCCCTTAAGAAATAAAGGCAAGCATTTCAAACGTGAGGCCGGCCACCGGAGGAAGTCTATCCACCCTAGTGGTGATGATGTATTTGGTATGGTCAAGGATTTAAAAGTAATTTTTGGAAAGTGTCATGGCAGATAATCTGTTCCAAATGGCGATAAAAAACACGCATCCACGTGGAAGAAGAAATATATATTTTGGGAGCTACCCTATTGGAAATTCCTAGAGGTCCGCTATGCAATCGACATGATGCACCTGATGAAGAATCTTTGTATGAACCCGGCAGGCTTCTTGGGCGTGTATCAGAAGTCAAAAGATACACTACAAGCATGGCAGGACCAGCAACGTATGAAAGAATGAGATGACCTGCATCCAGAGCTGTATCAAGGTCCTGCCAGCTACGCTCTTACCAAAGAAGAGAATGAAATCTTTTTTGAATGCCTAAGTAGTATCAAGGTACCGTTTGGCTTCTCGTTGAATATAAAGGGAATAATAAATATGACAGAAAAAAATTCTAAAACCTAAAGTCTCATGACTACCATGTGCTTATGACGCAATTGCTTTCGGTTGCATTGAGAGGGCTTGTATCGGGAAATGTTCGAGTACCCATTATAAAGCTATGTGCGTTTCTCAATGCAATTTCTCAAAAGGTAATCGATCCAAAAAGTCTACAAAGGTTACAGAATGATGTGGTCCAATTTCTTGTCAGTTTTGTGTTGATGTTCCCATCGTCCTTCTTCAATATTATATGACGCACCTCCTAGTTCACCTAGTCGAAGAGATTAACATTCTCGGTCCTGTATTTCTACATAATATGTTCTCCTTTGAGAGGTTCATGGGAATCTTAAAGAAATATGTTCATAACCGTGATAGGCTAGAAGGAAGCATCTCAAAGGGTTATAGAACAAAGTAGGTCATTGAGTTTTGTGTTCACAGTGAACACTGACCCAAGCATCATGTTAAATGATGAAGATGCTCCATGAATACAGCGCAATCATAAGAAAGGTACATACACAAAGAAAAAGTTTTATACCCCAACACTAGATGGGGATGTTGGTGATGTGTAAGAATGAATTAAACCTTTTATGTAACTATATTGCGGTGATAAGGAAAACCGGGTCTAGTATAAACCCTAATTCTGCCCATTAGATTGTCTTGAAATATTAAACAGGGTTCGAGGGGTATAAACCCTAATTTTATCCATAACATTGACTTGAAATATTAAACAGGGTTCGAGGGGTATAAACCCTAATTCTGGGAAACCCCGAAATCACCTCTAAGGGGTCATTTTGTTCTTCTAAATAAACTTGCAATTAAAGTTGCTTAACAATGCAAGTGTTTGACACCAAATGTAGATCTCTTTTTTCTGAACATGCTGATATATTATACATATTTTTTGACTTAAAATGAATTACCTATGAATTTTTTTCATATTTAATTCACTTTATATCATTTTAAATAAAGGAAAAAGTTTTAAATACGGTTTATCAAATCTCCACCTTTTATTTTACTTCAAATTTAAAATATTATATTTATAATGGGTAGATTATATTTTTGTGATCATTTTGGTATATTATATGTATTTTTTTATGATTTTTAAATAATAAAATATGTTTTCCAAGATTAGTACTTAATAGTTGTATAACAGAGTATGATAATAGATTTAAATTATAGATCTTCTTTTTTAGAAAATTTTGATATATTCCAAAATCAAATTGCCACCGCCAGCAACAGCAAGGAGGAGGAGGCCACGCCGCCAGTTTCGTGCTCGCTGAGGAGAGGAACCGCTGCGCCATTGATACGCCCAATTTGCATCACCATTCTATATCATAATTTACCTCTGTTCATTGATATTTGTCTTATTATGAGGTATTACTTATGGCTTTTCATCTGTTTATGCATGTTGGATGATTCCTGGAGGATGGACTGCCGGAGTCTGGATTCTGATGGAAAAGACGGTGTTTCGGTGCAATTTCGCGAAGATCAGAAAAATACCAGAAAAATATGGAAACATATTATTTTACCGGAAGACGAAGGAAGACAGAAGGAGGAGCTAAGGGGGCCTCAGGGGGCCCACACACCCCTAGGCGCGGGCCCACCTAACCCCGCGCCTAGGTGGGTTTGGCCTACCTGTTCGGCCTCCGACTCCGCCCCTTCGCCTATATCTTCCCTGCGGAACCCTAACACAGGGAGGGCGACCACAGATAGACTCCCGCCACCTCTGGGAGACGGAAAACACCGAGAGAGAAAGATCTCTCCGGCAGACAAATTTCTGCCGAGGGAATCCCTTCCCGGAGAGGGGAGACCATCGCCATCAACACCGTCATCAAGCTAGGCTTCATCGGGATCATCATCATCATCCACACCATCATCTTCACCAGCACCATCATCACCACTCCGTCCCGCTGTAACAATTGTGTTGGATATTGCTTTAGTTCTTAGGGGAAACTTTGCCGGTGTTAATTACTGTTGTAGTTGATGCTTGTGAGTGGAACCATTGGATTATTGTTTATGTTCAGATTGTTATCCATTATCATATCATCTTTGATCTTGATCCATATGATGTCTTATGAGTAGTTCGTTTAGTTCTTAAGGACATGGGAGAAGTCATGTTGTTAGTAGTGAATCTGTGATGAGTTATTATTCAATGGTTTAGTATTTAAGTTGTGGTGCTATTCTTCTAGTGGTGTCATTTGAACGTCGACTACCATTTATGGGCCTAGGGGAATGCATTGTGTATTTGGCTACTAATCGCGGGGTTGCCGGAGTGACAAAAACCTGAACCCCCGTTAGGACACCTTTGCACAAGGGAGTGTAGGATCTCAGAGTTAAGGCTGTGGTTAGATTTATATCTTAATTACGTTCCTGTAGTTACGGATGTTTGCAGGGGGTTTAATCACAAGTATGTATTAGTCCTAGGAAGGGCAGTATGTTAGCACGGGTTTATCCACACAACACTTACAAACACCAAAGAAGAGTACTCAGCTATTTACAGCGAAAGCACTTGACAGAATTCTCATGTGTCCTCGAGAACGTTTGGTTCTTATAAGTATTTCCACCAGCTTGTCCTTTGCTAAGAAAGGATTAAGTCACTTGCTCCGTTTGTTCGTTACTTCTGATACTTGCTCTTTGTTTTGTTGCCTTGTCGAAAAACCACTAAAAAACCATTTGCTAAGTATTTACAGGATTTCCTGCTCCATACCACCGTTCAGCACCTTCTGCTCCTCGTTGGGATCGACACTCCTATTTATTAAAAATACTACGATACACCCCTATACTTGTGGGTCATCAGCCGTCGTCTACAGTGAGGAGGATGGCACCTTTGTTATAAGGTGATTTATTCTTTTCTTTTTAAATTAAAGAAAATGCAAAGTTCCTTTTAAAGTGGCATATAATTCTTGTCTTCTAGAGTAGAAGCTTCACGTAATTTCTGCGAAAGAGCATACATTCATTTTCATACTTCCTCCGGCTCATATTAATTGACTTAGATATGTCTAAATATGAATATATCTATACAAGTTTTAGTACTAGATACATGCTATATAAATAATTTTAAGTCAAGTAATATAGGTCGGCGGAGTACGTGATTTCTGTGTCGTTTTGTATTGGAAGAAAGAAGCAACAAGAGTATAAGACACGTCACACGTGTCTCAAAATCCAGCTGGAAAAACCAAAAAAAGAAAAAAAAAAAAGGGAAAACAGAAAAGCCAAGAATAAAAACCTACAAACAGAAAAGAAGGGCTATCCTACGGAAACAGAAGTAGCAAGCAAAATTAATCCTGGCGTATTTAGGAATGTTAGTTGACAAAACAAAAGTGTACTTCTTTTTGGGGGTCCATCTCGGCAGGGTAAAGTGCCTGCGTGCGAAGAACAAAGAGGAGAAGCACCTACGGACCATCCAGCGCATGCAGAGAGCTGTGCTGAGTCAGCCAGCACCTATGGCAGACCCAACCGTATTTTTTTTTGGCAAACCTGATCTTTTACGAAATTAATTTCACGTCTAATCTCTATCCAAAACTAATTCGAAATCTAAACCCTAGATCAGCGTCATTTAAAATTGAGCCAAAGTTGTATAGGTTGACGCCAGCATAGCAAAAACCAAACCCAAACCGAAGAAGATCGGCTCCATTTGAAATGGCGCCGATGTCTGTTTCGTTTAAAACGGCGCCGACCTCCCTGGTAGCTTCTCTATTGTCTAGTGTTGGCGTCGACCTATATAATTTTGGCTTCATTTCAATGGCGCTGACATCAGGGTCAGATTCCGAATTGTTTTGCGAAGTGGCTAGATGAAGAATTTGTTTTGCCCAGGGGTCAGATTTCTCAAAAAAAATACGAACCAACCAGCGCATGCAGAGAGCTGTGCTGAGTCAGCACGTGAAATTTCTGTGGGACAGCAAGTGACCAAAGTCAAAACGACTCGTTCATCTACGGACCAAATAGCAAACTCGGTTGTTGTAAAATACTACTACTACTTTCCCCAAAGTCGGTTGTTGTCCACTAGGTTTGGTTCTGAACTCTGTAAACGCACCTTACCTCTCTTCTAAACACAAATCACTTGATCCCCAGCCGAGAAATCAATCAGCATGAAATAGAACGAGATCTCATGAAGGACCAAGCAAGCAGACTCCAAGCATTTTCTTTGCAAGCAAACAAGATCGCAGGCATGAAACAGAAAGACAAGCAAGGGCAAGCAGGCAGACTCGAAGCAAAGATTCAGAATAGCTGCTGCTACAGGCAAGCTTGATGATTTCTGCATCATCCAGTTTTGATTTTTTTTTTAGATATGAAGCTTCAGTACCACTTCTGGTCTCTGCACAATCCATTATCTCATGCGTGCGGGCCGGGCACCCTGATTCATTCGCTGACTCCAGCCTAAAAGTTCTTCTAGGGCTTAATTTTATGGGTTCAGACTTTCAGTTTTGGGGAACAGTCTGGAAATTCTACTCTCCACATCATAGTTCCTCTAAGCATAAACAATCTAAAACTAAATATATGTATGTAAGATGGAAATGCTGTGTTTGCTACCAATTCCATACCAACACCGAAGTTACTCTGAAGTCTGAAACTTCGTGGTAAAATAACAGAGCAAAAACCGAGATAACTGTACCAGCAGTTTTTGTTCCAACAAGTCCATGGAAAGGATTGTGAGACGCCCAGTGCAACTGAAGTTCAGGGGAAAGAGTCAATAAAAATCCAGTAATCACTACAAATTTTTGGATTTCCTACTGAGAACTAGAAGCTGGTAACCTGGTGCCAACCAAGGTAGAACTCCCTTGGGTATCCTGGTGGCTCCCAACCAAGGTAGAGGTACTGCTAATTGCTCTGAGACTAGATGTTTGGTAAACTGTAGATTTGCAATTTATGTATGTACACAGAACAATGAATCTTATTTTGATTTTTACACGGAAAAGAATGTTGTTGTTTTTTACACAAGTTCAGAGAATTTTTTGGTAAAACTGTGGTCTAATTTGACTGTCAGGGTAAAGTAAAACCATACCAGGTACCATCGAACCAACTGAAACCAAAACCTTTTCTATATAAAGTAAATTCATCAACAGCTCATATAGCACTTCACAGTTCTACAGTAAATAAGAACACAGCAAGACACCACATACTATATAGTATACCCACCCAGGAAGGCATATCATGAGTTTTGGAGCAAACTAGATTGTTGATTCAGTCAAATAACATTTGATGAGCATCAGAACAATGCCACCAAACTGGAAGGGATTGTTAACCAAAAAGCACTGAAGATGCAGTCAGCCACTACATGCATTCAGAGCCCACACCGAATGCTAGTAGAAAATAGAAAGTGACCTACTTTCTTAAGGACCCGGCAGAAGAATGAACATATGATATGGTAGCAGGATGGACAGATGGGTCAGCTAAATAGCTCGAGTAACTCATTCTACTTCAGAAAAAAAATCCAGGCATTACTCTCTTAACCATGATTACTTTCAACTTGTATGTCCTCAGATATCTTTCATGATATTATTAGCAGAACAGCATACAGAATTAAACTAACTTATACGATTAAATTACTTGAATATTTCAATTATTTCAGCCTGCACTGGTTTACAATGAACGAAAGCAAGACACTCCCTCATATACCGCTAAATAACCGGCAAATGCATCAAATGTTGGAAAATGCAGGTTGCCATCTGGTTTATACAATGTATTTTTATAAGTTGATCAAAAGAATTAAGGGTGTATGGAGAAATGCCGTTGTTATTCTTCGACGAATTCCACAAACTTGTTCGTTTTCCTCCCAACTGCATTAACATCTCACATTATCTAGACATATTGAATGGTGCAATAATTTCCAAACTACTACTAATATGTTGCATCTAGGATTAGTAAGGCTCAATTCTTGACAAAATTAATGAATGGCTAAACAGAAACAACATGAGTAGAATGCATTGAGGAAGTGCAAAAGATAGATATTTTGAGAAAAGTTGGAAAGGAAAACGGTGTGATTTAGAGTTACAAATGATTTAAAGCATGAAAAGTGAGTGGTCACCAACTGCATATTTTCATAATATCATACATAAGTAAGGAAGGAAGCAATTTCTTGGATAGATTTCTTAATCGGGTTTTTGAGTTCAAGTCCCGATTTTCGCAATTTGGAAAAAAAATTGCTTGCCCTCTTTCTTCCACACGTGAGATAGGGGTGGGGGTGTTGAAGTACATGTAAATTGCCTAACCTTCTCCATCAGTTTGGACTTTCTACTAGTTTTTAGTTTGTGCATCTATTTTTTGCAAAGAAACTGTCAACCCCATGAATTACATTATAGCGTATTATAACACCTTTAACATGTATATTTGAATAAATCTTTACCTAAAAGTTAGTAAAACCAAATTTAACATTATATTGGGCATGCTCACAAAATCTTTGTCAGAACTTTTAATAAACTCATTACTCACCGCCGATCTTCCTCTCTATTAATTACTTTGCCTTAGGCTAGTCATAGTGGGAGTAATTTAGCTAGTAACATGCATGTACATGCAATGCCAAGTAAGAAAATTGGTGACATGGCATGATAATTAATGAAGAAAGAGAGGGAGATAGTAACTTAGCTAGTTATCATAACATCACACATATCAAGACCATATGAGTACAACCTAATTAATTAGTCTTTGCATGACACCACACACACATGTTACTACCCACTATGAAGGTAATAACATAAACTAGTAACATGTGCGTGTTACTAGTCTAAGTTATTTAGCACTATGACCAGCCTTAAGACTTTATCTTCTAGTCTAGTATGAGACAAGAACCTTTATTATCCACATTAATGGTTGAAATCTTTCCATGAACATTTAGGATTCTTAAGTTTGATATATTTGGATCAAATCCCTTGATCCCAACTCTCCATCTCTTTATAATCCTCACCAACTCTATTGACCGAACTGGAATTGCTTCCACCCCGGAAGAAGTATCACACCATAGATACTCTTGTCGATATGATTATCATGGTCGCTAGGACCCGTGCGTCTAACTTTTTTTTTCATGCCATTGTGGACTCCAACTCTAGATGCAATACCTCTTGAGGAAAGTTCATCTAGCCCTGAAGTGTGGTTATGGTAACTAATAAAGATTCCCCAACTAATGGTTTGATTGAATAATGTATGCGGTATGTTCCATAGGTGATGAAATGAAGGATATTGGATGTATTTGGGGTTGTATTCCATCAAATAAACATGTATCAAGATAATTGATTTAGAATATGAAAATACCATGACCAAGAAGAAGCAAATGAAGTAAACTTCGGAGGATAAAAATTGAGCTCAATGAGTGAACCAAAAATGACCGGTGAAATGTTTAGTAGAATATCAATAAATGGTCAAGATGAAGGACCATGATGAAATTCAATAGTGGTCTTGACTAGAGCTCATGAGTTAAACATGAGGTTCCATGATCTTGAGTCAAGGAGTTCAAGATATGGCCTCAAGAGAGGGCCATGGGTGAGTTCATGAGTTAAACTCTAAGGGGCCAAGATGATGAGGAAAGAATCTCAAGCTATGGATTCAAGAGATTTTCATGGGTGAGCTCATGAGTTGAGCCATGGATGATGAAGTGTTGTTAAAGAGAATTGAAAAATAATTCATTGTAGCTCTCAAGAGATCGAGATTGAGTATGAAAACTTGGAGCTTGACCAAGATGAAGTCCAAGGATCGCACTCAAGAAGGTCATCACACTGACAAGAATGGTGCCGCTCATGGGATCAGGTGCCTCGTGGGTTTTAATTGGAAAGATGGCTATATGTTGGGTTTAGTCCCACATTGGTTGTGGGTGGACACCACAAGCGACTTATAAGGATGAGGGTGTTCCCTTCTAACAGGTTGGTGTTTTGGGGGGAGATGTACCAACACCAGTTGTAAGTCTTTGTTGGTTGGTTAGGCTAGGTTGGTGGGCTGAGATGCTCGGATAGCGGGCCCATGACACATGTGGGTCGAAAACACTGGTTAAATGGACCGGGGATGATATAACCACCATAATAATTGATATTAGAGCCTAGTTTCCAAATGCAAATCTTAGATGTACATACGGTGGCCAGTCATGGTTGGTGAGCTAGAACGTTGTGAAGGCACATGGTGACCGATGTGTGAGGGGAAGACTTGTTGAGTTTAGTCCCACATCGGTTGTGGAAGGAGACGGAAAGGGACTTATAAGGATGAGAGTGAACCTTATAACATGTTAATCTTTTGGGGGAGAGGGCCCAGAATCTCTTGTAAGCCCATGTTGATCTCCTGTTAGGCTAGGTTGGTGGGCCGAGACGCTCATGCCGCTAACACATGTGGGAAGAAAATACTGGTTCAGTGGACCCAGGATTGCTATAACAATCATAACACTATATATAGCCCATGTGATGATGACCTCAAGTGAGATGATCATCATGGTTGATAAGAGCAAGCTAGATTTTGGTGATAATGAGCAGGTAAAGCTAAGCTTACATGAAGGCTTCTGATATTGGTTTTATGAGGATTCAAGTTTGAGACTTCACCTAACGATGGGGATTGATAGAAGGGTGCTAGCTTGGGGTAAGGATAAACATTTTCATCATGCTCGAGTACTGCTCAAGGCATAGGTAGAAGTGCACATACTCCCACATATGTGTGTTTTGATGATTAATGAAAAAATGGTTAAGGGATCAATATGTTACTAAGTTTGATCAGGTTCTTAGCCCACAAGTTGTGGTTTAACCAACATTGTCGGCTTCTGAAAAGTTGTATGGTTGGAAGGCCCGAAGGTGTGACATTTTTTAAACCGCTCCCCTCCCAGAAAGACCCCTGCATCCTCTTTTAAAAAGTCTAACCAACATGGGTCTTTCTAAAATTAGACTTTCAGAAGGCTTATGAACACTTGGACTTTCTTTGTCAGGTACTTTAGCGGAGAGGTTTCAATGACCGCCTGATTACTTGGATCACGCAATTTGTCATGAGCGGGAATAATGCCATCAACATCAATAGGGAGGTGGGCCCCTACTTTCACCACTCTTGTGGAGTGAGGCTGGGGAACCCGTCTCCCCCTACTTTTTAACTCTGTAGTGGTTTCCCTTGCAGAGATCTTAGAGAAACCTAAGATCGTTGGCTATATCTCCGGTGTGGTAGGCCTTCTTATACCTGGAAGAGGGGTTACTCACTTCCAGCATGAGGAGGACACCATGTTAATGGTGGAAGGGTTAGGCCTAGATATCGCCAATCTTAAGTTCCTCCTACCCTGCTCTCAGGAAATGTTGGGACTTAGGATTAACTTTGAAAAGAGTGAGGTGCTCGCGCTAGGTTTCTCCCTAGAGGATCAACAGAGGATAGCCGACAATCTTAATTGTAGGCTAACCTCCTTGCCCATTACTTACCTGGGGATGCTAATTCGCGAAACACCAGGTTCCTCATCAAGGTTTTGGATCCCCTTTGAAAAGAGCGAGGTTCTCGCGCTAGGTTTCTCCCTAGAGGATCAACAGAGGATAGCCGACAATCTTAATTGTAGACTAACCTCCTTGCCCTTTAATTACATGGGGATGCTGATTCGCGAACACCAGGTTCCTCATCAAAGTTATGGAGCCTCTAGTGGGGCGAGTGAGATCGAAAGAGGAACCTTGGTGTGGACGCTTCACCTCGAAATCCAGCAAGACAATCCTCATCGACTCCTGCCTATCCAGCCTCCCCATGTATGTGATGGGGCTGTATCTCCTGCCCGAGGGAGTGCACGACGCCTTTGATACGGATCTATCATGCTTCTTTTGGTGGGATCGATATGGCAGTCAAAATTATTACATGGTGAAATGGGCAGATATTTGCAGTGACGAAGCGACATGGGTTGAAGGATGGGTTATGTCCATATTGTTCACCTGTCCTGCGGCTCAGTTTCTGTGGAACTTTGTCCAAGGAAGCCTTGGACCCCGATTGGCAGGCTCAAGATCTCAGTGAGCTCCTGGAGACCTTGGGCGGACTATATCGGCAAGAGGCATCGCCTCTTTTGGTTGATGTTTACTGTGATGTCCTAAACCCTCTAGACTATATGTAATAATATGGTGATTGAGAAAGTTTTTCTTTGATGTGCCACTAACTCGATTTTCAAATTCCTAGCATTTCCACAGCAGTAGTACCCACCGTGTAGACAACATGACATGGAGAGGCTAGACGCTATTCTTCGATCCTTACTGGGGATGGCGCGACCCATCTCCGCCATTCCAGACATTGAGCGCCTTGCGCCTTTGTCTATCGCTTTCCAGTGATTCCATTTAGCTTTTTAGTTTGGGAATGATTGTGTTGTTGCCCCAGCAGACTTTTTCTTTTCTCGTAACTTGTGAACTTTGTATGGATGGTTGCTTTATTTAGGGAGAAAGCCTGTTGAGAGAGAGAGAGAGAGAAGAGAAGAGCTAATTACTACATTCGTTTCTATGAATAAGGCGCACACGTATTCCAAGATGAACTTTGACCGAAGAAATTGAGCAACAATATCTTTATTATATTGTACATAATTAGTATCATTAGATTCATATTGAAAAACATTTTCTAATGATGCTAATTTTATACCAACAATCTTTATATATTTAGAGTATTTTGTTCAAAGAAAAAACACGCAAAACGAGAGCGACTTATTCATTGAAACGGAGGGTAATAAAGTAAGGTGTACTAAAATACTATTTTGGCCAAGTTAGTTGTTACTCCCTCTGTTTGGAATTATAGGTCCTACGTGCATACCTAGGTTGTTAATTTAACCAACAAAATATATCTTATATATCACAAAAGTTATACCATTAGAAAATATAACCTTTAAAGTTTCTAATGGTATAATTTTTATGCTATACTATTTATATTTTGTTATTCAAATTGGCAACCTAGTTATCCGCGCGGGACTTATAATCCCAAACGAAGGGAGTAGCTACTAGGTCGGTTGTAAACTACATAAAGTATAAACGGACCTTATCCCAAAGATAATCCCAGTAACATGGGATATAAGAGAAAAAATCCCCTCGTTATTTTGGTGAGTCACTTCATCTCCAGCTGAGCAATCAGTCAGCTTACCACCAAAAATATGCAAGCAATAGAATCTTATGCATTACTTCCTCCGTGTAAAATATAAGATGTTTTAGATTTGTAAATAAAACGTATCTAGACTTCTTTTAGTGTGTAGGTTCACTCTAAACATGAATGAACCTACATACTAAAAGAAGTCTAGATACATTTGCTTCACAAAACTAAAACATCTTATATTTTAAAACGGAGGGAGTACAAAGCTAGACAGGAGCAGACATGTTGAGCAAGTAGACACCAAACGTGTTCTTTGCAAAGATTCAGAATATCGGCTATCGGCAAGCTTCATGATCTCTGATAGTAAGCCATCGTCCAGTTCGTTTTTTCAACATGAAGCTTCAGGACTGCCTCCGGTCTCTGCACAATCCATTATCTCATGCGTGCACATCCTATTTCATGTGCACACCAGCGTACAAATTCTTTCCAGGGATTCATTTTATGGGTTCAGACTTTCAGTTTTGGGGGACAGTTTGGAAATTGTACTAGCTACATTATAACTGCTCTATGCTTAGTCAAATGAAAACTTAGGAATGCAGAGAAAAATGAAAGGTTGTTGTTAGTAAGAATTCCTGAAAACTTAGAATGCAGAAAAAAATGAAAGTTTGTGGTTAGTAAGAATTCCATCATCAACACCTCAATTGCTCTCTGAACTATTTGGTAAAAGTAACAAAGTGTAAAACCGAGATAGAGATAACTATAGCAGCAATTTTCGTTTTAATAAGTGCATCCAAAGGATTGTGAGATGCGAAGTGCATGTGAAGATCAGGAGAAAGAGCCATTAACAAGCCAGTAATCACTACCAGTTTTGAGATTTCCTAGTGAGCTCTAGAAGCTGCTAACCTAATGACAACTAAGGTAGAAGATGCGTATCTTGGTGGCTGCCAACCAAGGCAGAAGGTAGTCCTAATTTACATCAAGACCGGAGATAAACTATGGATTCAGAATTTAAGAATGTGCAAGCTGCAATAGGTTGTTGATTTTACACAAGTTCAGAATTATTATGGTAACCTTTTAATCTAATTTTATTTTCAGAGTAAAATAAAATTGTATCAAGTACAGCTGAACCAACTGAATTGCTGAAATTATCACCTTTTATAATAATAAAGCAAATTCATCAACAACTCATATTTAAACAAGGCCACATCACGAGAACACATGCTATAATATACAATGTGGAATTCATATCATGAGTTTTGGAGGAAACTATATTGTTGATTCAGTTAATAATATTTAATGAGCAGCAGATCAATGCTATACAAAATTACAAAGATTGCCAACCAAAAAACACTAGATATGCAGTTAGTCACTACATCCATTTAGAGCCCATACTGAAATGTTGGTAGAAAGTGACTTACTTTATTAAGAACCACACGAAAGGATGTACATATGATATGATAGATGGATGGATGGTTGAATAGCTCAAGAACTCATTCTACTTCAGAGAAAATAATAGGTCACCAGATGATAAACAGTAAATGAATTCAAAATCATCTTAGACAGCAGGTATAAAACCCAGGACTGTAATGTAATTCGCCTTTTTTTGTTTTGAGACTTTGGACGTGTGTCAGTTGTGTGCATCGGAGTTATGCAGAGGCCGGGTGTAATGCTTAAAACTCTTTAAGTAATAAAACGCCCTTTATTGAAAAAATAAAACCTAGGACTGTTCACAACTTATCAGAACAAGGCACTCCCTCATATATTTCTAAAAACCTAGAACTGTTGGAAAATGCGGATATTTGGTTTTACACAATATGTGTCTTTTTAAAGTTGATTACAAGAATTTAGGGTATGTGGAGAAATGGCATTGTCATTCTTCAACCAATTCCACAATTTTTTTTCCTTTTTTCTCCTAAATGCAATAACATTCTCAATTCTCTATACACGTTGAACAATGCAAAATAATTGCTAAACTACTACTAATTTGTTGCAAGAACTTTTTGTTTTTTTGGGAGTCTTCGATGGAAGCAAAACCCACGATGGTGCTTACTAGCTTCCTGTTCATGTGGGATTCCTTGCTACTTTCCTATAGCTCTTCAAGGTTTTGCAGATACATTAGCAACTTTAGCCTTTATAATTGAATCAAGAACCGAGCCTGGGGTTTGTCCCGTTACTAGTTTATCATCTAGTCCCTTGATTAACGCCTATTTGGAAGCTTGGGTGACATCGGTGACGAACTTAGCTACTTAACTCTTATGCCATCGATTGGAAATCTTATGAGTTATCTCATTTATGAGAATCAATCCTTGAGATATTATAGATTTCTTACTAAGAGATATTTCTTAGTAATGTATCACATTGATTTTTTTGACCCTGTTGGCTTAATCAAAAGCCGGAGGCATATTTTTCTTGGTGTTATGCAAACAATGACCTTAGAGGACAGTTCCTCAATTACTGGGTTAGGCCCTTGCTGAATTAAGAAGATTGCGATGGTTCATAGTCGACCTATCTAGACATGAGGACTGCTTTGAGTTAAGTACTTCCCTTTTGCAAAGCTCTTTCGAGTGTGCTCCAACATGGGGTTGTGGAACCTCCAAATTCCAAGAGAAAAATTTATCACAGCCCCCTTTGTACTCATAACTCTTTTTTCACACTGAACACTCACTTATTCTTGCCTTGATAGTATCTTGGGTTGCAAAATTCTAGTCATTAAGTTCTTAGGTTGGGCATCTCTTTCTTGCAAAAATTTGTCAACCCAATACATTAATGTTTAGCGTAGTTGGAAACAATCCACATGTATAGTTCAAGATTTTTTCTTTAGCTACAAAAACCAATTTTACTTCCATATTGGGCATGCTCAGATAATCTATTCTAACCAGAAATTTGGAGAATTGCTGATTCACAAGGATCATCCACTCCTTGAAACGACTTCATGTTTAGATCTTATCTTCTAGTTGGACATGAAACTAGAACCTTTGCTTATCCGCATTGATGCTCAAATCTTTCGATGAGCCTTTCGACTTTTATATATTATTATATCGAATCCAAATCAGATGAACCCAATTGGTCATATCTTTATTACCCTCACTAACTCTTGACTATTGTGAAATTGCTTCCACCTATTTCCCTGCAAAACAATATCACTGAAGGCTAATATGATTACCAAGAATGGGCCCCGTGCATCTAGTTCTGATCTTTTTCATGCCATGAAAATCTCCACCTCTGATGTAGTGAGCTTTAGAGGTAACTTGCTAGGCTTTACTTTGAAAGTGAATCTAGCCCCTAAATGTGGTCATTGTAAGTAGTGAAATTTCTTGATTAAGTGTTTTGTTGACCTATATGAAGGTATGTCCATAGGTGATGCATGAAGCATATATTTGAAGTTGTATGTCAGATAAACATATTTGTTAAAATAAATTGATTTCAAGAGATGAATATAATGATCAACAAGAAAAACAAGTAATTTTGATGGAATTCAATGAGTAAACCATACATGATGAGGATAAATTCAATATAAGATCAAGAAAAACCAAGATGAAGTCCGTGATTATACTCAATGTTGTCATGAATAGATCTCATGAGTGAATCCATGAGGTACCACGATCTTGAGTCAAGAAGTTTAGGCTATGGCTTCAAGATATGCCATGGGTGATAACACGAGTTAAGCCATGAGGGACCTTGATGTCGAGGCAAATGGTTCAAGCTATGGCTTGACGAGATGGTCATGGGTGAGCTCATGAGTTGAGTCATGAATGCTCAAATCTTGTATGAGGGCTTCCTTGCGGGAGTACACTATGGTCTACAGGGTCGCCTAATCCCCGAAGCTCCCTCACACTTACCTCCATCAGTGTCACTGGTTGGAGCAGTGAGGGAGAGGGTCCCAACACCTTCCTATAATTTGTTAATATGTTGTGTAGTGGTTGTATCCATCTTGTTCTATTTATTACCGAGTTGCTCGGGTTCCATGTCGTCTTGGAGGATCTGCCATGCTTGCTCTAGTCATTGCCTTCTTCCTACTCTCAATGTCATCCTTATCGTCGGTTGCATCATGATATGATCTGATAGGCCCAACCCCTAATAACCTCCATCGTATGCTTGTTCAGGTCCTTTTCTATATGTGTTGGCTCTCTGTTCTTATGCCCCTTTTCTTCTTCTCAATAGCTAACTAATGCAACGAATGGCTCGTCTAACGCTTGAAGGCAGCCATATTTGAAGTTCATAGTTACGAAAGAAGGTAGCTCAATAATCCTAAAAGCAATTTCCATTGAAGGAAGAAAATCTTAGTATCTAACTAGTTTACCTTGTCTTTTGGTTTTTTATGTTATATATTGTTTGTTGATTTTTTGTCTTGTTTAACTTATAGCTAAAATATAAGGGAACTCATCTTTCAGAAGTTGAAGTGATCAAGGAAGTAGGGTTGAGAATGTAGTCCAAGTGAACAAATATTGCAACAAATAGTGGGCTATCAAGTCGAATACAAAAATATTTTCTAGACTCCTTGCATTGTGCAAACCCTCAAACTAAGAGAATTTATATTTGATAAGTTGAAGGAAGTGATTGAGGAAGTTAGGGTTGAGAACTTTTGTCCAAGTGGTCACGGACTGAACAGATTTTAAGTCCACAACTCACGATCAAACAAAATACAAGAATACTTATGTACCCCTTGCGATGTGCGCACTCTCACCCTTGCAATCATTTTTTTCTCCAAATAACTATGGCAACAATTGGTATCTTTGGTTTATCAAATAGGTTAGCAATGATGCCTCATTTATCATGAATTATAGCATGAGGATATATATGTTCAACGAGTTTAAGAAACTTATGTTTCTTCTAGTTGTGGCAATATTTGTTGATCATGTCGAAGAGGCTTCTTTTGATGAAGGAAACACCCATGCAAGTGGTTGCTCATCAAAATTTATCACGGCTAAAGCTCAATGGGTGAATGAGCTTATTATCAATGATGTTTCTTGGGATAAACTCAAGTACAATGTTCCTTTCACCAAACCCAATTTATTGAATGGTAAGGTCGGCTGATATGAACAAGCCCTATATCTGTTTCTCCTATGAGAAGATCAGTGAAAGAATTATTTCTCTAGAAATTTTTGTATCATGTATCCCCTTATCCATATCCCCTTGTTATTTTCCATGTATAGGTGCTTCTTAGTCGAGAAACCTTGGTGGAAATCCTGCTCGAAGTATCGGCCTTACAAAGTTTCATTTGTCAACATTAGTGGTAAGTGGTTCTTTGGAGCAATTTAAAATTGGTATGACCGTGATTAAATTCGTAACTAAAAATATTAGGTTTTTTTTATTATGAGAAGCTAGTAATATCGATTTCTGCACGGTATTGCTAAGATCTGCAACCTTAAACCAATAGTGTTAGTTGTTTGAATCTCGGCATTAGTGATATTTTTTGGTACTATCAAGTTATGTGAATTGAACTAACTCACTAGTTTCCACATGTTGCCTAATTAAGGAATTTGACCTCCAAGTAGAGGTGACTTTTCTCCAAGCCCGTGTTCCTTCCTCATTGCCAATAATTCATCTTTATAGAGGATATCTTTTAGAGAGGACAAAGGTTGATCCTTAATTGGACATCAAGAAACAGTCCCAAGCAAAGTGATAAAAGTCTATTTCCTTGGAGATTGGTGTCTCCTTGAAGGATAGGAATCAACTACAACATTCAACGTGTGTGGAGCAGCATCAATAAGTCTAGGAATGTTAGGACATCACCTCATTATATTTACAAAGAAGTTGTTGGAAATATGTTGGTGAACTTAGATCATGGATAACAAAGTTTGGCCTTCCTGATCACGAGACACGGGACTTCGTGCTCTCACTCCTTAATGGAGATGTAGGATCATGCCAACAATCTAAACTTTGAGATACATCTAGTGTTCACTTGCCTCTAGTTCGTGACATCTGACATTTGTTTTGAGTTAATTCCTTAGTGATTCTTCTTGCTATTTTGTGGATCTGCTTTGAGAACACCGAGTTAAACTTTTGATAATCTCCTATTTATCCCCTTAGTTGATCTACCTCTATCTCTTAAACAATATTCCTCCATTACGATTTTATAGGAGTAACCATGCTTTGTTGACTATGTTCTCCATGTGCAAAATAACAAACAGCGGTTGAGGGAGGTTGGTTTAATAATTAGTCTTAATTTTGGTTTAAACCGATGAACCTTCCTAAACTTCAAACTAGTGTTTGAGCCTTTATAATTCACCACCCCGTCTTAAGGAAGCTACTTTAGCCCCTAGGATAATTTGTTAACCCTTTTTATTAGTCTTGCACCAAAGTTTTATTTGTTGTGTTAGTGACAAACTATGAGGCGAGGGAATGATTTGGATAATGCATGGGCGGTCCCAAAAAGAATGTTGAGTGGGGGCACACAGTTTCATTGGCGGCACTCATATTGTAAATTCAATAAATATGAAAATAATTATCTAAAATTTATAAGAATTTTTGAAATTTGAGTGGGGCCTATGCACCCACTTGTCTCTCTTTGGGTCTTCCTAGCTAGTGGTGAGGGTTGTAACTATGGAATAAACATCATTTGTTGCATGTCTTGTTTACTTCACCACATTTCATCTTGTTCTTTAGTTGTGGAATATATTATTAGAGTATTTAATTGATTGCTTGTCACCTAAGGAACGCCTAATTTAGGCATACAATGTTGGTGAACTTAGTTATGCATAACATATTTATGATTTGTGCTTGAACAGAATGTAACTAGTTTAATTAAGCATTAGGATGAAGTCAAATTTGTAATTACTTTCAAACACCTATTCATCATGTTTGTGTTTTACATTTAGATATATTCGTATTTTCATACTCCCCTTGTTGTTTTGATTCTCAAAACTCTAGCATGAGTCATCATTTCCTTTGGGCATGTTTGGCTGCGAGCATTAGGCCCAACTATGCCCATCATTTTCAAAATTTGTGTGTTTGGTTGCCTACACAAGACCTGTGACAAGATCAAATGGATTTTGTATTTTTTGTATTTAACTATGGTAGACTCGAGAAGCCACAAGGTGTCCCAATGGTGGTGGAGGAGATACGCGTATGAGAAATGTGTTCCCTAGGGATCATGCATCATTTTCACCTACTCTCCCCCGTCCCACTCTCGCCTTCACACCCGCACTCCACAATCCACACTACTAAACAATTCTCATCCCTTGAGCTCCAATCGAGAACCGACCACATTGCCCCCCCTTCCATTTCTAGTGTAGGAAAGGTAGACTATCACTCGAAAACCTGGCATATTCTCCTTTCAGTCTGCCAGGGGTGGCACATTGTACATCATTAGCTCCTTGTACTCCATCAACGATGGCTAGTCCTTGTATTATTATGGTTGTAAGTCCTCCCTTCCTACACTCTTTACTATGAATGCAGTGAACAAATGATTCATATCGGCATTAGGGATTTGTGCACAATGGGGATTCTAGTAACAATTTTCAACCTAATCAACTTGCATGTATGTTGCATTTATAGTTTCTATGCAGATATTGCTTATATTTAGGGGAAATTTAACCCGGTATTACTATCTTAGGAGAAAGTGGCCTTTTCATGGTACATTTGGGGGATGGTGATAGTTTGGTTAAGCTTGTTTGGATCTTGGTTATGGATTTTTTTTCTTTGTTTGGGATACATGTGTTAGAGTTGTTTTGGAGGAGATGTTTTTGACTTGTAGTATTGATGTGGGATTCGGGTACATTCTTGATGTTCATGTAGGAGCATTTGTAGGTCACAAATGAATAATATATCGATCTCACTGAGAAATTGATGTCCACAATTTTCTTGGTCCATATGTTCTAGAGAATGACTTCCCAATCGAAAGTTACATTAAAAGGATGAGGTTGTTGGGCAAATAGGTGGTGAAAGCAAGAGGTACAGGGACATGCCAGCCTTCTAGCATCGATCACTTAGTTAATAACAAACAACCATGGTAGTTCTGCATATAGACTAATGAGGATGACTTGTACATGTTGGTTATCATGGAAGACTTCAAGTCCCTAAAAGGGAGTCAGAATCTCAGGTCTTTTAGAATAAATACATATGCACGCTGCTCGTGGTATCTCCAGTCAACAATCATTGTCGGTGAACTCGTGTTTCATGTAGGGTGCCCTCGGTATGTGTAGGAAAATGTCTTGAAGGATAGGGTTACCCTTATGTTCAAAGTCAAGGGCGAGCCAATGATGAACATGAAGATTTATGATGCCAACAAATCCATTGGGAGAGTGATACCTTGTCCCACGGTACCCTAAATAGGGTTATGTGCATATCTTAGAGAGTAGCAAACATGTCTATTTAAGTAAAATGATACTATGAGTATTCAACTCTTTGTTTTTCTTTGCAGTATCTTTACATTTCCATCAGTATCCAGACTTTTTGTTTCACGAGTTTCCTGAATGACTGCACACTGAAGGAGATCTACCTCCACGGCAGGAGATACACTTGGTTGAATGAGTAGGACCCTCCAACGCTCATGAGACTAAACAAGTTTTTCTGCATGACTGACTGGGACAAGATGCACAAAATCTTCTCTTTTCCATTGTTTATCATCGTTCATCTCGGACCACTATCACCAGCTCCTGGATTGCACACATGTTGCACCAGGTCGAAAGCATTTCTAGTTTGAGCAATTCTAGATGAAGCTCGATAGGTTCCACGACGTGGTTGACTCCGCTTGGACGGCCATAGTTGGAGACCTTTATCCCTACCATCGGCTAGTCCCTAATATGAAGCGTACGGCATGCCAACTCATGAACTAGGTAGACAATAAGGCGGGGACAGTGAAACTGTAGCTTATGATAGCATAGGAAGTGGTTTATCGCCTAGATATCGCTATGGAATCCAGACAACTCGCCACGGGTGAGCGTGCGCTTCGCACTAAGGTGAAGCGCAGATACCTAGCACTAGCTTACCTAGAGCGCACCATGACACGACAACGTGCTAAGGTGGCATGGCCGAGAGAGGGGGATGCTAACACGACATTCTTCCACCAGCATGCCCTACCAGAGACAAGAACATGATTCATATCCTTTAGGTCGATGGCACGATCTGAGTGGATCATGCGGCCATGGCTGAAGCTACGTATGATCACTTCCAAGCTTTGCTAGGAACAGTGGTAGACCGCAAGTTCTCGTTGGACCTAGAGATTCTAGGCATACATGTGGAGGACTTGTCGGAGTTGGACGCCCTTCATGGAGGGTTTGTGGGATGTGATCAAGCGACTACCTCAGAATAAGGCGCTGAGTCTGGATGGCTTCACGATGGAATTCGTCTAGTCTTGCTGGCAAACGATCAAGGTCGACTTTATGTTGGACTTCAACAAGTTCCATACCATGAGTGAGTATGGTTTTCAAGGCCTTAATCATTCTACTGCCCAAAAGGTGTGATGCAGCAGCCGTGGAGATTACTGTCCGATTAGCTTGATCCATATCTTTGCCATGCTTGAAGCAAATGTGCTGGCATCAAGGCTTGCCCTATATTGGGCGCCCTGGTTGACCTAAACCAATGTGCCTTCATTGAGAAGCGTTGTATTCATGATAAAATCATGTTGGTTTAGTTGCCGCCACGCCTACTACACAGGCTCAAGGAGTCGTGAGTCATGCTCAAGCTAGACATTGCTCGAGCCTTTGAATCGGTTTCATGGGCACTATTGTTGGAGGTGTTGCAGAGAGTAGGGTTTGAGCCTAGATTTAGGGAAATAGTGGCTATCCTACTCTCTATGGCTAGCACACGGGTGATGCTCAATGGCGCGCCAGGCCGACCAATTTGGCATCGACGAGGCCTAAGACTAGGATACCCCTTGTTGCATATGTTGTTCGTGTCGTTCATCAACTCGCTCAACAAGGGTGCTGAAGCGCATCGTACCCCGCGAGTTGGTTTGACGTCGGTTTCTCTCTATGATGACAATGTAGTCATATTCTGCCATCCTGATAAGGCAAAGCTATGCGTGGTTCACATAACCCTCGTGCTCTTTGGTGAGGCGTCGAGATTACATACCAACTTTGCCAAATGCTCGATCATCCCGGTCGCCTACATGGAGGAAGAGGCCGAAGAAGCGGCCAGGATTATGGAATGCTAGTTGGCTTCCTTCCTTGTCAAATACCTCAGCATCCCCTTGTCGGTTTGGTGTCTCTCAGCTTCGGCACTCCAACCACTGGTGTCCAGCATATCCGACTGCCTCCCATTATGGAAAGCTTCCATGATGTCAAAGGCTGGCACCTTGGCCCTCGTTAAGTCTGTGTTGATGGAAATCCCTCTACATTATATCATTAAACTCGGAGTTAAACAAGAAGTCCCTCACACAAATCCAAAATATTTGTAGGGGATTCCTTTGGGATCGCAGAGCATAGGTAAGCGGAGGACATTGCCATGTGAATTGGGACAGAGTGTGAAGACCTCTCGGGCTTGGCGGCTTGGGATTCCCCGACCTAGCTCGCATGGCCATTAGCCTCCAGACTCACTTCATCTAGAAGATGCATACCGACCCACTGTAACATTGGCATGGCCTTGATATGCACTTCTCTAATACCGAGCCTAAGGTGTTTGATGCCTCCACTAAGATGATGGTGGAAGACGGAGACACGACCCTCATTTGGGTGGATAGAAGGCTCGATGGGAGGACCATCGAGGAGATAGCACCGGACCTCTACGCGCTAATCCCAAAACATGCTCGAAAGAGTCGCATGGTGATGGAGGTGCTTCTTCAATGCTAGTGTATCGTAGACATCCAAATTCTAGGGTGCACTGAGATCACTTTCCCTTTGGCAGTACGTCAATCTTTGGATCAGAGTGCGGGACGTCAACCTCCCGATGGGGAAGGACACCCTCCTTTGGAGGTGGACGACAGATGCCCAATATACCTCCAAATCTTTCTATGACTTTATCTTTGAGGGAGGCATTCTTTCGAGCTCTTGGAGGCTGATTTGGCGCACTTGGGCCCCACGACGGGTCAAGTTCTTTGTCTGGATGGCTTGCCAAGACTGCTGCTAGACAGGTGAGAGGCTGGTGCGACTGGGTCTCCAACACCCATGCCCCCTATGTGACCAATTGATTGAGACCATGAGGCACCTCCTTGTAGTTTGGCCATTCTCACAATTGGTTTGACACGAGCTACTATCCTGGATCCGATCCACGATTGCCCCCTTAGAGAAGGATGAGGTGGACTTCATTGAATGTTGGTTGAATGTGTGCCATTCTAATGCTCGCACCTTGTGCAAGCGTACTTCGTCGTTGGTCATGCAGACGGGCTAGAGGATTTGGAAGCAACAAACGCTCGTCTTTGACAACATCTCACTGAGCCTAGGAGGTCTCCTGGACACAATTCGATCCGAGGCTCGATCTTGGGAAGATGCTGGGGCTAAGGGCCCACGTGCCCTAATACCTGCCGCTTAGATCTAGTGGTTTAGTTGTTTGGGATGTCCGCTTGTCATGAGCATGTAAATATTTATACAAAACCTCCCATTTTGTATTAATGAATGGAAATTCAAGCTTTTGCATTTTCACGAAAAAGTATCCATACTTTTTTGACTTTGTGATAATATACATGTCCAATAATCGCGTCTCCTCAACCATTAGAGGAATTATGGTTTTAGAAAGGGCTTTGATGACTAGTTTATAGGGCACATCCCTTTTAAGTTCACATTTCTGGCTTGGGAAGGTTGCTTCTATCCCTAGGGTCGCTTGTTAACCCACCAATGACTCTGTTCCACAAAATATTTCTCTATTGTGTAAGTGACAAAGTTTAAGTTGACAAAAGAGTTTGTCTAATGTTGAGTATCCTTACTTAGGAATAAACACTATTAACTTGTCATCTTTACTTGTTTCAGCATTTTTTGTTAGTTGCAATATTATGTAGAGTACTGATTGATGCTTGCTACCCAAGGGACTAATTTATACATATGGCGTTGGTGCTTACCAATGCCTCACATATTTACGATTTATGCTTGACCACAATCCAACTAGTTAAATTACGCATGCATTAGGATGAAGCCCATTCTATAATTATTTATAAATGCGTATTAACTCTTTGTATATTTGACATCTAGATCTATTCATATTTTTATACCCCCTTATTCTTTTGATTCTCAAAACCCTAGACCGAGTGATTAACCTTTGGGCACATTTGTTTACCTGCATTAGGTTTATCCAGGCTTGTCAAATGTGAATTAATTTTGTTTAGTTGCACGTGGGATGCCCAAAATAGGCTTGCATGTTTCTAAAAGCACCCTCGGGCTAGGTTTTAGTGGAATTGTCTATTTGGTTGTTTACACGCTGATCTAGGCTCACCAGGGCATAGGGTGAAGGGTAGCCGCAATGATACACGTTAGAGAAAAGTGTCCCCTATAGAGCACCACATAATCTGCGCACACTCTTGTCAACCTACGCTCGCCCTCAACCCCTCAGTCCACATTTCACACTACTAAACCACTCTCCTCCCTAAAGTGCCCCCTTAGAAAAAAGGACACATTGGCTTCTGCTTCCATTTCTTGCATATGACTGCAGCGGATTTTGCTCAACAAACCAAGAATGTCTCCTTTCTATCTATGGGCAGCATGCATATCCTTTCTGTCTATGGGCAGTGTGCATTCTACATCGATTGATCCTTGCTCTGCATCAATGAGAGTTAACCCTTATGTTATGATAGTTCTAAGCCCTAGACTACTCCTACACTCTTCCTACACTCATTACTACGAATGCGACAAACAAGGATTTCGGTTGTAGGTTCGGGGTTTCTGCACCATGTAGATTGGGGTTAGAGTTTTCATCCTAATTTACTTTCATATATACTACATTTAGGACTTGTAAGCCAAAGATGCTTACATTTTAGGTAAAGTTGGTCCAGTAATTCTATAATGGCAGGGGATTGAGTTTATCTTATCATGCTACATGGAGGGATGTTAGTCTAATGATGCTACATTTCTATTTGAGTTGGGATTTTTATTTATTTAGGACACATATTATTAGATGTATTTTGTAGATATTCTTTACAACGTGCATTATCAATGAGGGATTTAGATACATTCTTAATGTTCATGTAGGGTCATACAAAGGTGAAGAGTAAAGAAGAAGTCGGTCCTTATAAGGCAATTTGGTCATAATATTCTTTTGGTCTACTTGGTCTAGAGAACACCCTCCCAATGAATCGTGGGATGAAAAGACGAAGGTGTTGTCTAGCAGGTGGCAACGGAAATAGGTAGAGGGATGGACCAACCTCCTAGGACCATCCACTTTACTCATGGCATAAAACCATGGTGGTTCTACGTGCAAACCAATGAGGTGGCCTCAACATGTTGGCCATCATGAAAGACTTCAAAAAAATGATCAAGGGCTCGATACTTCATGTTGAAGACCTATGCACACCACTCATATGTTCGTACAACAATATTTGTCGATGAGCTCGTATTTCTTGTCGAGTGACCTCAATATGCATATGTAAATGTAATGAAGAAGGTGGATGTCTTAATATTCCAGGTCAACGGTGAACCGGTGATGAACGTGTAGATTCATGACACTAAGGACTCCATCGAGAGGGCTATGTGCATATCAGTTAGACTACTTATTATAGCTAAGAAAACTCTAATGTAATGGTGTGTTGTTCTAGTATTTAATGATCGAACCTCTATTAGTAGTGTGCATGTAATTATGTTAGTCTAACTACGCAACTTAAGGTTTATAACAATATGAGTTAATGATGTGTATTTTAACATCTGTGATAAAATGAGGTGGTAAGTGTTGGCCTGTTATGTAATCTTGTCATTGTGTGATGCAGACATTAGTGTGAATAACACACATAAGTTGTGTGTGAACATGATACATCATATGTGACATGTGTGTGGATAGTACACATATGTTGTCTACTGAGTTGGGGCACGCTATTGTGTGTTAGCGGCTGTCTCCAAGTTGGCTTGTCAGGTTTGCAGGCTTTCCGGCTGTGAACTAACAAGAGTAGCACACAAGTTGCTTTTGAGTTGCTCTAGAATTCAATGAACCCGCCAAGTCGGTTTGTGGCAAGTCATCTCATGGAGCAAGCTAGCTTGTGCTATAAATAGGTCCAAGCGTAGGTTGCCGAGTTGTAGGAATTCACTGCTCGGTGGTGTACATTTGTTGCCACAAAAGCTAATAGAAAAGGAAGGTGTCTCATGTCTGAAACATATTTGTATGTTCTCTCCTCTATAATGCTAGTCATCTATTTTATGCATTTGATGAAGAGGGAGAACAGAGAGAAGAGAGATCAGATAGGTAAGACTAACATTTGATATCACAGCGCCAAGTTAGGAGATCGCCGGAGGTGGCAAAGAAGGTTGTAGAGAAGTTGTAGAAGGCCATGGAGGAGGCTTGCACTGAAGAGAAGGCGCCACAGGATGATGTATAGGCATCACAAGCAGAGTTGGTGGTGCTGAAGGGGAAGAAGATTGATGAGGCGAAAAAAATCTGAGAAGCTGGTTCCAGTGATGATGGTGCTCCTGGTGAGGCCTCGGGGACCCATCAAGTACCCCCAGTTGACCACCAACTACATGTTGTGGGCAATGCAGATATGAGTGGCGTTGTAATTAGCCCGTGTGTGGGTAGCAAAGTGAGCTCTAAAACTATGAGCTGGCCTGCAAGGAGTGTCGGAGGACATGTTATCATCGCTCGCCTGCAAGGACATGTCGAAGATGGCATTGGATTCCATCAAAGTTGTGAACATTGGCCACAATCGCGTCCAAGAGACAAAGTTGTATACACTACGCAAGGCGTTTGAGGCGTTAGATATGGAGAACACTAAGTGCGTGGACACCTTCGCAACACGTGTAAACAAGATGGTTGTGTCCATCTGCGCTCGGTGATGAGCCGAGCTCATGGTTGTCCAGAAAGTTCTCTAGGATGCACCGGCGAGGTTCATGCATCTTGTGACCTCATTGTATCAGTGCATCGTCATCAAGATGTTGATTGTTGAGGATCTGTTTGGGCGTTATCAGGCGGATGATGAGCGGGTATGAATGTGCTTTGGTGATCCTGTTGGAGGGCAGCATTTGTTGTTGTCCAATAAACTATGGAGGTCATATCAGTGGGTGAAGGGTGATCGTGGTGCTGCCCATGATCATGCCAGCAGCTGTAACAATGAGGATGATAGTAGCGACTCCAACACCAATATGTGTACTGGATGCAAGCCTGGAAAGAAGAAGGGGAAGTGCTACAACTATGGTGTCCATGGCCACTACTCGTCCGGGGGATGCAACCCGAAGAAATAAGAAGCCTTTTTGCGTCGGCAGATGAACATCCAATGCTGGTATGATGATGATTGAAGATGACAAGATTATGGGCGGGGTGATTGTTGGCCTATTATGTGATCTTTTCATCATGTGATGTAGGTTGTAGTGTGAAGAACACACATAAGTTGTGTATGTTGGTTGTGTGAAAACATGGCATATCCGTGGTGACTTGTGTGTGTGAACAATACACTTATGTTGTGTACTTAGTGTGGGTAGGTTGATGTGTGTTAGCAGCTGTCTCCAAGTTGGCTTGTCAGTCTTGCAGGCTGTGAACTGACAATAGTAGCAGCACAAGTTGGTTTTGAGTTGCTCAAGAATTCAATGAACCTGCCAAGCCGGTTTGTGGCGAGTTATTTCATGGAGCAAGCTAACTTGTGCTATAAATAGGTCCAAGCATATGTTGTTGTGTGTAAGCATAAGTTGCTATGTTGTAGGAATTTTTTGCTGAGTAGTGTAGCATTTGTTGCCGGAAAAGCTAATAGGAAAGGATGGCATATGTTTCCTAAAACATATTTGTGTGTTCTCTCCTCTATAGTGCTAGTCCTCTATTTTAGTGCTAGTCCTCTATTTTCTGCATTTGCTAAAGAGAGAGAACACAGAGAAGAGTGAATAGTGATGGAACACCAATAGTAAGTTCACCTAATTGAAAAGATATGTTCATATCATGTGCTATGCATGAAACCAAACATCAAGCATCAATATCACCAGAACTCAAATATCTAGTAGGTGTAACTAAACGCCACGGCATCTCGTTACCTCCTCAAGCAATGTCGATAAACAAACATGAGGGCCGGATTTAGGTATGGCTGAGTGGGGTCTAGTGTGGCACTTCATACATCCAATAGACGGGTGCCTTTTGTTGTGACCATTCTTGGCCATGTTCTTATTTCTTGGAAGAAGAAGCAACTAGCAATAGTGCATCTTCGAATTGAAGGATTTCCAAAACAAATCTGGAGAAGACGATCAAGGACTCTTTGTTTTGCATTCCAACATCATAATGTCAAAGGAATATTACCAAATATGTTATACCTCATGTAATTTTTATGTGCTTGCATGCATATTCACTCTCCTCAAATTCGGAAAAACTCACATGGAGCATACAAAGATCAATCCACGAATTTCCAAGTTTTGATCTCCTTAGGATTCAAGTAGTGACATTCCATTCCTGTATTTATCTATATTCCTACATTAATAAAGTTAAGTTTCCAAAGAGGCTATTAATTAGTACCTATGCACTATATTTCGTACTTAACATGAGTTAAGCTTGCATATAGGCCTTTGTTAAACCCCAGCCACTCCTAGGCTCTAGATTAGTCCAACATACCAACTCTACTTTTTATTGCACTTTGTCCTCACACTTGCCCACCCTAGGAAACTTCCTAGGAGGTTCACTCTTCCAAATATTGATCCTTATCAATCACGCTTAAGTGAAAGGTTCTCTATATATGAGCTTCTTGAAAAAGAAGATGAATCTTATTGGTTTGTATAGTACTATCAGTCCTTTTGAGGATTGGGCCAGATGTCAAATACACCTCCCTTAGAATACTGACATCCCCACTAGTCAAGACCCAACCAAGAACGTCCATCTTGGCACATGTTCATGAGTTTAGTGTTGGAACATGTCCCACATGTCCACGCCGCTGACTCGTAGAAGGCCGATCTGATACAAATTTGTAACACCCAACCACTCTCAGACTGGCAATAGTTACTCTTCATTTGTCTTTAGGAACTACACCCATAGACCAACACAAGACTTTCTGGTGAACTTTGGCCTTACTCGTGAGCATCATGGGAAACTTCCATGGGGTTGAGTCCAGCCACCAAAAATTTCTCCTTGCCAAGCACGCTTAATTGAGAGGTTGTTTGAATATAAGCTTCGCAAAAGTAGTTGCACCTTGAAAATATGGGGTAGTGCTATCAATATTTTTGAAATTGGGCCATGATGTCATATCCTTGTTGTCCCAAAACAAAGTACTTTCTAGTTAATCCTTCAATATGAAGTGTGGGTGCGAAAGGATAAACATTGTGCGACAAATGTGTGGCAGACAAATGGAGGGTACGATACTAGCTCAGCTGGATCACATCAAATGGTATAGAGCATCAACCTTCGATGCGTGGGGCACCTGTGTGTGTGGCTTTGTAGCATCACAGTACTATATGTTCTGTGTAACAGGGCATATCCTAGGAGTTCTCCCTGTTAAGGATTGAAACTAATGAATGTGGTTGTAGTGTCCCTCTCGTGGAACTAAATTGCTTGTTTAATTGATGTACACTTCCATATAAGCATTGGTGGTTCAATACACAACACTTGCGTATTAACCTTTTACATGAAACAAGGATGAAAGGGTATTTGGGGTGTAGCAGATGTGTGTCAACCGCATGGCTAGTGTAGGTCATTAACCAATACAATACATCGATGTTACAATTAAGATGGTAGATGATATGATATTTGGTTGTGATGATTAGAGGTGTCTTTGATTTGTGAGCGTTGACGCTGGTCAACATGGTTTCTCTGGTTGTATTTATGTTGTAATCTGAGTGTACCGAGTTCTAGAATTGTTTTGGTGGTTTATACTATGCATGAAATGAAGGTGAACATTTGGTTTCGAGGTTGGTGTCTCACTATGCATAGCAATATACAAGCTAACAGAAACTAAAATAGTTTTTGATACAAGATGGTTGTCATCGTAGTATGCAAGTATTGCTCCACCTCGTCAAATATATCTTATGTCAAGGGACTCTCAAGGAATTCCGATCCACGAGATGCCAAAATAAGCGCGTGCATTCATTTATAAAAGCACACACCTTGGAGGGGAAGGATTTCCACATTGCCAAGAACAACCATCATGTCTCTATAGAGACCATGTGGTTCTTCATAAAATTGTCTTCATAACATTGTCTTCATACTTTTCTCTGTTGTACTCCTCTATTTTCAATTGCTATAAGTTATATTGCAAGATGGTTGTTAAGGATCCATCTTAGTATGGTGTCTCTTATAACAATGGCGATCATGATAAGGATGCGTGAGTAGTCCCCACAAGTTTAGGCCCCGCAACACGCACATGGTAGAGCGGGGTTGATGGTACAAATGTGTATTATAGTATTATTGAAACTTGTTGTCTATCTTCCCGTGATATAGGACTCAATCATACACTCGATGACCGTCGGAAGTTAAAGGCATTTAAAAAGGAGACCAAATAACTCCAAAGCTAGTGATGCTAACGCAATAATGTGGCCAGTGTGGTTCAAGTAATTCCTTGCACACACTAACATATCATAAATGCCCAAGTGTTGATCTGGTGTCCATCGGAATAACCTAGGTGGCTTCTGTGTCCATACGATATTGAGTAGTACAATAGATGTTAAGGTCTTACGTGCATCGACCTAGGTGATCTGATGGACATTCCACTCACTTTTACTTGTGGGTCTGTTTGGATGTCAATATTGGTGACCATGTATTGAATTTAACCTAAAGTTCCAATACCCTATGAATTAGTGTGGCCAGAGATTTCAATGTTAGCGTGAAAATATAAAAAAGTGTAAACTAAATCTTCACAAAATTCATTTCTATTTGTTGTTTGGTTTCCCTCCTTTTGGAATCCTAGAATTTAAGACACTAAGACTTTTAATACCCTTTGATATTGGTGGCCATGTATTGAAGTTGACCTAAAGTTCCAATATCCTCCGAATTAATATGGTTGAAGATTTATATGTCAGCATTTGAATAACAAATGAAATCGTAAACTAAATCTTCACAAAATTCATTTCCAATTGTTCTTTGGTTTCCCTCCTTTGGAATCCTAGAATTTGAGACATGAAGACTTCTCATAGCTTCTGATATTGGTGGCCATGTATTGAATTTGACCTAAAGTTCAAATACCCTTTGAACCCATTGCCAGTGTTTGAATGGCAAATGAGATCATAAAATAAATCTTCACAAAATTGGTGTCCAATTGTTGTTTGGTTCCCCTCCTTTTGGAGTCCTAGAATTTGAGACATGAAGACTTACCCACAGTGGAGAAATGAGGTGGTCGTCGTGGCTAGAGTTGAAAATGCAGTTGTGGACGGATTTTAGGAAGAAGGTTGCTTCTTCACCACCATGGTGAAACATACCTTGGTCTTTACTCCTTTATTGCCACTTCACTAGAGCCTCTAGCCAACAAGGACCAAACCTAGTATGTGCTCCTCTATCACCGCCACATCAGCGTGGAAGAAAGATTATTTTCATCTTGGAGTAGAGAGACACATGCACAAACCATGGACATGAGGAATGGCAAGCTAAAAGGTGGTCAGAATGGAGGATTGTGGTCGAGGTGCCCTCAAAATTGAGGAACAAGAGAAAAATATGGTGTAGATGATCAGGGCCAGGCAACCTAGTCTAAGGGATCGGTAGCAGCCTCATCACCGATGGGGATCCTCCGACCAATGGTGTGGAGCCTTCTAGAATGGTGGCGAGGGCAGTGGGTAGCATCAACTTGAGTTAATGCTCGAGAATGCTGTAGTGGTCCACATTCCCCGTACATGGAGGGGTAAGGTTGATATGGGGAAAACCACTTTTGGTTATATTGTAGTGCTTGTGGATTGGGTTGTAATTCTTATTCTCACTTCCAAATATAGTCAAATCACATAATTCGGCAGGCCCAGGTAATGTTCCCTACTCGGGGCCTCGATATTAACATGCAAAAAAGGCGTGATAGGATTTTATCACTAATAGCATCTATGTTTTTGTCTATCTTTTGATCTCTCCCAACCGTGTGTAGTTGGATGTCAATCTACCTCTGCAATTTATCACACTCATGTTATTTTGTGTGTGTGTTTTATTCTGCTTATGGACTTGTTGGCTAACCAATTTCGTTTATGACTAGGCACCAGGCATGGAGATTAAAAAAGCAAGTATTTTCTTGATGACTACCTTCCAGCTGAGCATCTCTTTTACGTTTGATAACCTAGGGAATATTAGGGAATAGGGATATCTACTTTGATCCAATCCATTTGTTAGGATATAATTATCGACTACAACCCGAGGAGGCCTATCAACTTTTGCTCCTCGCACTGCCTCATCACATCATTGGAGTTCACTGCACTTCCTCTCAACCATCGTTTTTGGCTACACTTGATTTTCAACTAGAAAACATGGGCTTGATATTCAAGGCAGGCAAATATGGATCGAGGCTAGGGTTTCAGAAGTCCATCATGTAGATAGATAATTGAAGAAAGGTGGAGTTTAGCGAGCAAGCTTGCAAAGTTTATTGCTCCATACAAGGCTTTCCCATTTATTATGATATTTTTTTGGTTTAGATACTCATCACTATATTTTATGGTCCATATTGGAATGTTAGGATTGCTGAAAATAATTGAGGCATTTTATTTTCTTTGCATTAAAATAATTTCATATGGAGTTCCATCTTCACTAAAATCAGTGTGCCAAATATGATTTGTTTTTTATAGCGGATGCTTGACCTCTTTAACACAGATGTTGCTAGTAGGCCGATGTAGATGGAAAATGAGGAGCTATTTGCAGGGGAAGAATGACCTTGTGAGGCTACCAAACAACATTGTGTCCTTAACTAGTATCTACTTCCTCTGTTCGGGATTTCTAGTCCGAAGAGTCTTTTGAGATATTTCGAAAATATAAGTCCAGAGTATTTACTCCCCTTAATTCATGTGCATGAGTTAACTGCTGAGCGAGAAAGACGCTTACTCTCCAACCCATACTCTCCCTCCATCCTTGCTAACTGTCCAGATTAACTGTTGAGTTAAATGTTGAGCGATCATGGGAAATGGCACTGGCCAATGCATGCATGACTTAACGACCAGCTCGCCTATTTAAGTGGAGAAATATTAGGTGCAGTTAATAAAATCTTAACGTTTCCAAAGTTAGCTCCGATTTTGCAGCCACGTCTTGGTATTGCCAAGTTTGCTCTCCGGACTTAAAATCCCGAACAGAGGGAGTACTTCTTTTGTTTAAGTGGTCCACAAACGTATGAGGGCTCATCACTACATTGATCATACGTCTGTGAGCATACAAATGATATTAATATCATACATGATATTCTGATATTCCCGGGATATTTAACATACTAGAGGACTACCACATGACCTTGCTTAAACAATATATCTTCTAGTCCTACGCGAAATCTTGGTTTCTAGATGGTACTACACATCTTTCAATCTATGGAAGGGCAAGCATGTCAATCATAAGTAGACATTGGGTACGTGGGTTTTGCATTGGCGATGCAAGGATACAATTGATGGATGTTAACCTAAGTTCACTTATTTTTCTTCTATCTTATTAATGTTGATTATTTGTTGGTAGGTTACCTAAACGTGTCATAATCTACAACAAGTATATCACAATTTTCCATGGGTATCTTGGTCCCCTCGGTGCAACTTCTAACCAACAATTCTTCAACTTATATAAGGGCTTTGACTGGCTATAACTAGGCAAGAGAAGGCCAAAGTGTATCACAACCATCTACCTAGCCAATTAATGACTCAAGATATTTGTCCTTGATCCCTTCTTTGTTGTATGACCAAGAAACAAAACTTAAGTACTATTTTATTCATTTATGATACATAACATATGCTACGAACATACCCAAGATCTTATCCTCCAAATTAAAAATCTTATCATTTGAAGTTTCTACACAAATCCCGTGTTCCAAACAGGGTCTTAATCTTCATCAATTGTCACTATGCAATTGTGTCTTCTCCCTTGCCCTAGTCACATCAATCTTCACCTAACAACACTAAAATTTGGCACTAAGTTTTGTCCCAATGATTTGCTTGGCACTGATCATAAAAACTTGAGCCATCATGGGCCTACATAGATGCTTCCATGCACGTTATAAATGGATTATATTTTTATTTTTTTAGGATTATAGTATTATTGGTCATAATTCATAGAATTGGATGAGAAGGCAATACATTGTCCATGGACACGAGTACAATTCAATCCATTTTGCACCGATCTTTAAATCGATATATGAAGAGAATGATACTAGCAGATAAAAATTTAGGTTTGAAATAGTAGCCTAGGGCTATATATAGGTGTAGGAAAAACTGCGTGTTTATTGCTTATACTTATTTAGGAAGCTTATATTTCATTGATATTAATAACAATATATTGCAATCATAATCATGATATAATCAAACCATACACACACATTATTAAGATACGCCCTAGCGATATTAATTATGTGCAGAGATTAAAAATTAAAAATAATAATGCATATGAGAAACTAAAGAGGAAATACTATATGAGAGAGGCTTTCATTTGAAAACTAAAATACTCTATAAGGACATACCCGAGGACCGATAAATTATACATCAAACATGTTTTTCCAAGACTAAATATCAACATGTCATATATGTCGTAGCCCAAAAATGGGAGAAAGTTTCAGCATTGTAGGTGTATTTCACGGGAGCAGTTCGATGATAAGGGTCTCTTTGGTTATAGGATTCTAAAAGCGCAAGAACAGGAAAAAAATGTATTTCAGATGTCATGGCATGTTGAACTCTACATGAATTGATAACATAGGAATCCATGGACGATAGTAGAAGTTGGTTGGTTGGACAACAAAAAACCTACAATTGTTCTCAAGGATTATATCCATGGTTGTCATATATAGAAGATATTTTCCATAAGGGTCGGGCTCAATGAAAATTTAGTTCGGAATTGCATGCAAAGTGGACCATAGGAAATATTGTTATGATTTTTAATCCTAGGAGCCAACCAAGTCATATAGGAAAAAGTGGTAAGGAATAGAGTCCTCCTAAATTTCTATGAATTTTTTTTGAACCAAAGAGGCTTTAATCACCAAGAACAATCAAATATGTAAACTAACGATGACTGACATTGTCTAAGCCAAATAAGTACACATGTCATGATATTTTGTGCATGGTTAAGTTTTGTCAGCACTCTGAATCTATATATACATTAATTAACTAGACAAGGTTGTGAGTCTGTGGTTACGAGACCCTAGCAGTTATTCAACATTCCACATCAAGAAATATAGCAAAATAGGTGCAGAAACCAATGTCAAACAGATATCATATAACAAAAGAAATCAACCCTAAATATTGAACAGATGTGAGCAAAAAAGTTCAATGAATAATAAAAGTAGCATAAATAAATCAATCATTTATTGTGAAAGAAATCAAATAAAAAGGGAATAAAAGAGCAAAAAAGCAGGTTATGGAACGCCAAACCAAATCTGTGGAGGTATAAGAATCATGCATGGAAAAAATTAAAAAGTAACCAGCACAACCAAATAAGGAAAATAGGATTTGGAAGAATCAAAGAAGTAAAGTTAAAAACCGGAAGAATCTTGAACAAGAGCCAAAACAGGAAGGTTCCTATCACGACCACCCAAGAAGTGGTGAAGGGGAAAGAAAAGAATATGCTATAATGGAAAACTTCCACGATCGTTTAATTCTGGGCCTGATCGCAGGTCGCGAGAATCTCAGAACATATTTGTACTGGTCAATTCTCAGATGGCGCGTGCTGTACAATTAATATGGCACATCGGTCGCTAAGGGCAAGCGTGTTGGTACATCTGCACCAGAAGTACACCCACAAGGGGTGGTGATCGCAGAAATTGCCAGGTAAGCATGCCAATTAAAGAAGGCAATAGATGAAAAGGTGACCATAAAATCAGAGAAACGGTATGAAATGATCGAGGCCAGGAATGAGAAAAGTTGTTCAAATTAACATCTAGGCATATTAACACATGTACACGACGCACATTGCATCCTTCATCTCCACACAAAGAGAACACGGCCGGGGGGAGATACATAAATTGGAGCTCTAGCTAATATTCGCACAGCTGGGGAATTCTGAGGCTGATCATGGAGGGGCGAGGGACTAAATTGGAGCTAGCTAATATTAATTCGCACGCACAAATTATTTCGACACACACATGCAATACAGCGAGTTCATCATGTGACATGCAAATAAGAAAAGGGGGCACACGCGTCAGCTAACATGCAAGCAAGCGTAGGGGAGGATCGGGTGACTGGTCACTACACCTTGTTGCTGCTGCTGCTGCCGTGCGGGTAGTCGTAGAGGAGCGTCGGCGGCGAGAAGACGGAGTAGCTGCTGTCCAGCAGCTGCGACCTGAAGATTTCGTCGTCGTCCTCCTCGTCGCCGTCGCCGTACGCCGCCGCCGCCGCGAATTCCGGCGCGGCGGCGGGGCCGGGGGCAACCGCGTCAGGCGTCGACGCAGCCGCGCTCCCCTCGGGACTGAGCTCCTGCTGCGGCTGCGCGGCGGCATCGTCTTGTTCTGCGCTGTACTTGGAGGGGTCGGCGTGGCGGCCGGTGAGCTCCTGGACGAGGGCGCGGAAGTCCGCCGCGCTGGCCTTGACCCGCATGGGGTTGGAGATGTACACCACCTTGATCGGCTTCTTGCCACCGCCCCCGCGGGCCCCCGACTTGCCCCCCTTGCCGCCGCCGTGCTTGCCCGACGACGCCGCGCCGGGGCTCCGCTGCTGCTGCTGATTCCGGTGATCCATCAGGTGGCTAGCGAGTGGGGGAAACGGCGATCTGGTTCGTCTCAGCTCAGAAGCAAGTGGCAGTTTGCAGTGGGCGAAGGAGAGCGAGGGCTTCCGAGCCTGGTCCTGGCCGTGTGAGGACAAAGGCTACTGGCATTGTTGGGGATTGATTTTTACGCACGGTGGTCGCGGTCCTGGACGGGAGTAGGAAGGAAGGCGTCCTGGAGAGAGAGAGAGGGAGCAGTAATTACTCGGGGGAGGAGCCTCGCTAGTTTTTTTTGAAAGGCATGGAAGCTGTATTAATATCCAACCCTAGGACAAAAAGAAGAAAAGCAATCGGGTCCTTCTGACCGACCTCCGTCGCCGGGCATTAGTACCTCCACCGGGGAACAAGTCACTTGGTGTAGAGCCGAAGGTGAGTCCAAGCTTCAGGTCATGGAAGATCCTCCGATTTGGCTCTAGCCTGGAGGAATAAGATGCACATGTGCTCATCTCACCTGAGCTCGGAGTGGCCTCTATGGCCTAGGATAGCGACGGTCTGAAGATGCCGACACTTGGAACCTCCGATGAAGACCATAGCTTCCGCATGCTTGACATCGCATGCCTGTCACCGACCTGCCAAATTCCAGATCGGAAGATCCCATGCCCTCTCCCCGCTTCATGTCTATCACCACGACCACAAAGAAGGGGAAGAGGGACATGACGAATCAGCAGGTAGGGCAACGACCACCTTCCAGTCGAAGCCGAGGAAGGCGCAACACGTCGTTCTTCCTCCTCGCCGCCACGGCCGGCCAGGAAGAACTTCACACCACCCCATGTGTTGCTTCTCCACTCCCCCCCGCTTCCACACCCGGCCAGAAGGGAAAACGTGTCGCAACACCTCTGCTCCACTAGTAGGTCAGCGACACCTTTATTTGTGGAGACCTCGGCCCTCCTCTCGCCGACGATCTCCCACCGGAGGAGCTTCAGCGGCCCGAGAAGGAGCCCTACATCTAGGATCCCGCTGCAGGAATCCCGAGACCTGCTCCAAAACTCCACTAGGGGACTACTCCTACAACTACGGTCGGTACCTAACCTCCGCCATCCCTCACCGGCGAAGCCGGCGAGAGTGGCTGAGCGACGGGAGAGCTCCTCAGGTACTGTAGCAGGAGTATAAGGGAGAGATGGCAGAGATGGTTTTGGAGCAATCGGGGGATTACCGTTTTGGCATGTGACCTAGACGGAGGGGATATCAGCTATGGCCACCCACCAACAATTATACCATGGTATTTTTTAGCAAGTGTGTGTATTGAGTTTTTGTTTGTAAAAACATTTGGATCATTTTTAAGTTGAGAAACACCAATGAAAACTAGAATTTTTTTCACACTGCGTACGAGGCGAGGCGAAGGAGTTTCTGTTGATGGAGACATTTGATTTTTCTTTTAATTAGAGATGATAAACTACAATGAAATATAGCATGTTGGGTTTCTCCTTTTAGATAGATGATTAGTTGATTTCTAAATTTAATTAAAGAAAATTCTCATGTCATGAAATGCACCAACTCATGGAGAATACGAAATGATTGATGTAAGAGTTGTTTATGGCAACTTGAATAAAACAGACTATGTTTTATTCCTTTTTAAAGTTGAGAGACACCAAAGGAGACACTAGCAATAGTTACTTTCCACCTCAGGATGAAAAATAATTAGCTGCATTCTAACTTAATGAAGTACATCTTCATACACCAACTTATTGTGACTAGTGAAATGATATTAACGACAATTCATGACAATATATTTAAATAGTCAATTTTATTCAAACGAAATCTTGCATGGTTTCACTAGTGTTTGTAGTCGTTGCTAAGGTGGTCCTTAGACCTATTTGTAATTTTATAATTTTTATACCTCTTTGTACTGATATTGATGATGGTTAATAGATCGGTGATTTTTTTGCAAAAAAAAAAGGTCGGGTGCCGCATTATGAAGACAAAAGCAACATTTAGAAGTTTATTAAGCACATCGTGTCTAGAGAAAGGTGTAAGTTTCAATCAAAATAATTGTTGGTCTACTCTGGTCATTTTGCAATATGACAAGAAATACAAGTTTAGCAATGAAAACAAGGCTATTTTTGTTTAAGTTTACACTTTCCATGGTTGACAAAATCCTTGTTGTTTGTTCAAACAATTGCAAGAGAACAACTCAATGAGAGAGAAATATTGCCAGAATCAGTAAACCATCATACCTAACAGTTTGTCTGTATCGCATTGTTTGGAAGCTAAGCAGAAAAATAATATGATTGGTGACTAACAACAATCATGAGAATTATATGCAAAAGAGATCTTGCAATTTAAGAAAATTGTGTGCCACTTTATGAAGACGCAACACACTGTGTGTAATGAACAATGTAAGTCTCCATGGGTGGTGTAGGTTTACTCAAATCATTTTGCAAGAAGATAAATACAAATGTAACAATGGCAACAATGCTATAGTTTTATTTAAGTTGTCACTAAATCCATGCACACAATAGTAAGAGAACAACTCAATGGACTTTTAAAGTTATGATCGTGTCAATGCCTTAATAAATACAAGTCGGTATACCAAAAAGGATGCACAAAGAGAATGCCTCAGCTATTTGTAGATGAAATGGGACGAGTGATTGAGCCAAGACACTAGTATATCCAAGTATATAATGTGCTAGTTTGACTTAATATTCAAAGAAATGTCATGATAATACTTATGTGACTTAGCGAGAAAGAAATATTGCTAAAAAATGGTAAGTGGTCATGCCAATCTGTTTGTGTGTATAGCAGCATAGTGAGAAAGGTTGTACTCGGTCCGCCTTATCTTCCAGGAGAGCTCCTCGGGCCGCCGACGGATGCACCCGACAACTCCCCCCCCCCCCCCCCTCCTCTGTTGTACAGCATAGCCGTCTATGCTAACCCTCCACCAGTTGGGGAGGCGCCAGTTCGGCGGAATTAGCAGCCGGCTCTCGTATAGAACCACCGCCTCGTCCATGTTGAGGTTGCGTGGGCGGTTACATGGGCCGCCTTCCTCTTTCCTGTCACCGTCCTTGCAGCCGCCATCGCCAACTTCCTTACACTTTCCCCATAGTCTTAGAAATTTATTACTTATTCGAATTTATAATAAGTGTTAAGAGTTTAGTTCAATTTAGTCCAAATTTGAACTAAAGCTCCGACCTTTATTATGCATCGGAGGTAGTATTATTTACAAAGTCTTGTTGGTTTGTGCAGTTGTTAACTTGTTGATTTTGTGCACAAAGATGCTTTCATGATTGTAGTAGTTGAACTAAAACTCCTACCTTTATTAAACCAGAGCAAGATGTTTTCTTTCTCAGAAATGAGCATACGTTAGTGGTAGTACAAATATTTGTAGTAGTTGAATGTAGTAGTAGAGTATTATTGCGTGCGTGCATGCGTGAACGTACTAAGCCTTTACGAGGAGGCAGCGGGAGAAAGGCGCTGTCGTCGAGGAAGCTTAATGGGAAATCGCAAACAACTGGGACAAGCCGATTGCATTCAGGACGTGGCGCGCGATACAGGGTGATCCTGCGTCAGCAGCGGGCCCCACGCTGACGTGATATAAGAATAAAAAACGCCTGGAAACCCTTCCTCACCGCCCGCCGCTGCTTACCCGCGGGCGCGTACCTTCTGCGCTCGCTCCCTACCAGGTGGGGCCTCCATCGATGCCTCTGGCCAATGGGAGCGCGGGGTGGGGTGTAGGTGCTGGGGAGGCAGAAGACGCCCACGTCCTGGACTGCGGTGTGTCAGGTCACGTAGCCAGCCGTGAGGCCCACGTCCCGGAAGCGGGACGGCGAAAGAGACCTTTGTAGCTGGACCACACGTCCCGGCTCAATGAGGCAACGCACCTCGCCCACACTGGGCGCACGGTTCTGTGGTGCCACGATCTTGTCACCCACATGCTTTACCGTATGCTTGCTCTGCTGATGCTCTGGCTCTGCTGATGGGACCAATGCGTTGTGGAAAACATGGTTTCAGCTGTGTCTTGTCGACGTGGAGGATGCTCGATCAGACGTCGTCGGTGCACAGCTCGCGCATTACCAAAAGGATGGTGGACACGCCAATCATATAAGTATTGAGCATGCCTATGCTCTTCTCTTTTTGGGCCTTTTGTTTGTGCCGTGGCTCCAGCAGGTTTCTTTAAGCTTGTAAACTTGTGTGCACGAGTGTTTTATTTATAAAGCGGACGAAAACCTATTCGAGAGAATGAGATGCCTGTATGTCATATGTGTGTTGCTTTTTCGAACTACTAAGGACTAGTTATGTCAAAACATGATAAAATGTTGGAGTTTTAAAAATGTACTACTCCCTCTGATACAAAATAGGTTTAGCCGGTCTAGTACAACTACTAAACCAGCGACACTTATTGTCGATCGGAGGGAGTACTATATTCCTTATACTCGGGTTCGTGGTTTTGTCATTTCTGTGTAGCCTAGAATGTTTTAAGTACTATATAAGATTGAGATTCTGTACATTTACTGCATTGGGATTTTTTTTCAGAATTTTTAAAATTTTGAAGTATGATTTTTGGAACTTTGACATTAAAGGTTCCTACGCCTGGAGGACGATGGATCTCCTCCGATTGACTGCGGTGTGGACGGAGGTCAGAGTTAGACTTATGGGTGCAGTTCTGATCGTCGATGGCTATAGAGTGCGAGTGTTACGTGTCGCCTGCCAACAACACTTCTATCGTCTAGGTGAGTTTGTTGTCGCCGCCAGCTGCCCGACTCGTTGACCTCTTGGTGAGTTGTCTATCGCTCCCTAACTTGAGTTCATGCATTTCGAGATGGCGGCCTCGAAAGGTTAACTGCACGGGCGACTCTACAGCGAGCGACATGGCAGTCATTATGGCCTCTCTTTGGTCATGTAGATGGCGAGGAGCGGATGGTGGGAGATCGTTGTGTTGGCGACGCTTCGGCGTGTCGGAGGCCTAACTTAGGGTGAGTGGGTGGCTCGAGGTTGGGATCGATGCCAAGGATTTTTGGGGCGAAAGCTCAACGCTTCGGCTAAGAACGGCGATGCTTGCGGGTGTCATAACTCTCTTGGGGGCGCTGGTATGGTTACCTTCTCCATGCTAGTGTTTCGAGTGAAAACCCTTGACAATCGTGGTATCGACGGCGACGATGCGGTGCATCATTACCCTCTTGGGGCGTCATCGTGGAGCTCCGATGCTTTGTAGGAGGTCTCCTATCACCTTGTAATGGTTTGGCCATTGTGACTTTATTTATAAAGCAGGGAGAAAACCTGTTTCAGAGGAGCCCGTTTTGCATTTAGAATTCTCCAGCATCTCCTTCCTTGGCTTGGCTAGATGCTCATTTTCAGACCTATAGATGATTATTAATAGATCGGTGGATTTTTTTGCCAAAACAATGTGCCTAAATGATATGTATTATTGATAGCGATGGATCTTTTCTGATGCCAAGTACTCTCGATCCTTTTGGTACAAAACAACATAAAATCGAGTGGTTTGTGCGATCTGTCATGTGGAAAGTACAAGTGGGGAGGTCCAAGCATACTACCTAGCTACTGGCTATTACCACTTCGGGATTAGAAAGGGAAAGACCCATAGATAGGGACTGCGGTTTTTTGTAGCTGGCTTCACCAAATTAAATTTGTGTGGCATCACATTTTCATGGGTCTCAGCTTCATGCGATTCCTATATAAACGCTTGTTCTGCTGCAAATTGACGGAAAATTAAATGGATGAGATGTGCTCTCCCGTGCTAACCCCCTCTTTGTATATTGCCTGTTATTACATGGTGAGATCGATTAGTAACCACGCGCGCGCAATGCTGTGTGGAAAGCAAAAATAAGCTTGAGCATTATAGCTTCAGATCAAGGGCTGGCCTGATCCAAAAGGCATTGCAAGTGACATGTAGATATGCAGTTGGACATGCGCCATCACAGTGCTGGATTTGTCCCCCGTACAACTGAGGTGTCGCCACTCTCCACTAGCACATGATTGGTATGTAGGACATGCGCCACCACAGAATCTTGGAATTTTGCCCCACGCCCCAAGTCCTACCGAGTGGCCACTAGGATGTGTCTCACATGGTCGGCGCTTCCCTTGTTTAAATCGATTTTTCGTTGTTCTTTCCATGCTTTATTTTTCTCCGAGACAGATGTAGAATCTTAGATTTTGCCACTCTCCAAGGGAGTGGCCACTAGAGATATGTCTACTAAAACTATCAATGTGTTTTTTTCGTGAGAAAAAAATTTCTGCCTAAATTGATTTTTCGTTCTTTTTTTCTAAAAAAAATCTTCGATCCCCCCCCCCCCCCCCCCCGCCCACCCACACACACCCGACACACACACGGGAACTGAGTGGCCACTTTGGAGATGTCTGAATTGATCAAATTGTTTATATTCACATTTGTTGTCATCTAGAGAACAATTCGTTCAACATAAATATTTTTTCGTGTTGTTTGAGTGTGCATATGTGTCTCCTTTGCATAGGTAGCTTGCAGCTAGAAGGCGAGATAGGTTTTAGCCGCCCCTCCCCTCCCAGCACGAGCCACCAATTTTCGTTTGGAGGAAAGTCAGTGGTAGGTGGCGAAATGATCGACGGAGGTGTGCTAGGGCAATGCAACATAGAAGTGTTATCGTCCACAATGGGGAAGGTCTAGTGACAAACCAATTCTAGAAGAGAAACAAATGTGTTAGGTCGTTCAAATAAGGAAGCATAGCGGTGATGAAAAATATAGCAATAGTAGCTACGAAAGATGTATGGAGGAGGATGGTGTGGGCTTCCCCTTGTGGTCACTTGGTGTGTCTAGTGAATGTAACAATGATAACTACAAGAGATGGGGAGGAGATATGAAACACCTTAGAGGTGGAGGATATCCCTAGCAAAGGCTGCAATGTCGACACATGGTCGAGAGGGGTTAAGATCTAGAGCAATAATATAATTTCTTGGATTTAGATATAATATAAACAATAATGAAATGGTTGGAACCACCTATAAGTTGAGGGACTGAATGGCGAAGGTATCTTCTAAAAAGAATGAAATACATTATTTTTACTTCCTATATTCAAGTTTTTGAAATGCATTAACCCATTTTAGCATCTTTTTTCAGGACTAAACCATTTAGTATATTTTATCGGGTTTTATCCCTTTTAAGAGTTTCGAAGCAATCTACCATATGTGTCAAGATCTTTGAGTGCATGTGGTATTCCACCTTGCGGTTTTTCCTATGGTTTTTTTGTGCCTATAACAACTCGCCTCACTGACCTTAGCGAACCCATTTCACACAATATGGGTTGATGAAAGGATGCAAATTGGTTCTAGAAAAGAATTAGGAGTGTCCCGTCGTATCCATACCTAGCGATTGGGACTCTCTACACAAAATTGCTCACTGATATCTTAGAAGGGGGAAAGACAGGAAAAACTTTCACTAAGTAGGGTGGTGTTGTAGTGGTCTTCGACTGCAGCAAATGCATCCACGAGAAGGTCCCCATGGTCCAAGACATGGCGATCAAAGGCAATGCTAGTAGCATCTACAGATGCGCATGAACAAGTCCAATTCTCAAATCAGAAAAACATCAAAGTATCGAGAGAAGTAGCCCCAAAATATTTGAGTAACTTACCAGACAACGCCTGGGCATCAGTCATCAGCTGCTCCACCATCGCCTTCTCCCGCACGGCAGCATCAGCCGCAAACTTCTCCTCGCGCTCCTTTGCTTCCCGCTTGAAGTGCTCGAGGGCATACACAACATCATTGGCCTTGGTTTCTGCCTGGTTTTGACTCTTTCCGAATGAGTCCAGCTTGCGGAGAGCCTCGTTGTTCTCCTATGCAATAAACCGACAAGAAAGGTTAAGCACGAACTCCCACACACGCATCCGAAGAACATAGACATCAAGATACTTACCCTGGAGCTGTTGAAACCTCACCTCCAAGGAAAGATGATGTTGCCCAAGATGCTGCAAGTCGCGAATGAAGGGCTGCACCAGAAAAGCTTCAGTCAGCTGGATAAGAGGCTTGGGGGCTCGTTAGTAGTAATCCAGTGATACTTACATGTCCACCCAAAGACTCTGAGGGTTCAGCTTGTGCCTTCCGGGTAACAACCGCATGAGTCCTCGGCTTGGAGGAAATCGATGCGTCATCACTGGAGTTGGCCACCTTCTTCGGGGAGGGCGCCGCAGCTTTAGCACTTGCCGCCTTCGACTCCACGGCCATATCCTCGATCTCGTCCTTCATGAACTCACCGGAGAAGACCCTCTGATACAACACAAAAATCAAAGTACATAATGTCAGTCGCAAAACAAAAACTAGCAGGGTGAAGAGGCACAGGTGTTGAAGCACATACAAATAGATATCGGAGAGATCAAGAAACAACGCCTGCTTCTGCTTCTTGACCGATGGCTAAGGAGCTACGACGCGAATAGGCACCGTCGGAATCAGGGAGGAAGCACCCCCATAAGGAGCTTGCTATTTCAAGAAATAAGGCCCCTTCGGGGTTGGAAACATTGAAGCATCTGAAGCTTCGCTTCACGTCCTCTTAAGAGAATGCCCGCCGCTGGACTCGGGGTGTCGTCGTTATGGAAACGATAGAGCCTAAGAAGGCTATATAGAGGTGCGGGAGCAAGCAGGGAAGCATGCGACAGCGTCCACATGCGGGATTGGGTACAAGCAAGCCTCATGGACACAAGAAGTACCCAAGTTCGGAGCCGTCGGGTTGAGGTAAAACTACTACTCCTGCCGATCTGACTATAGGGATGAACACAAAATCCTCGAGCTGTATCTGGTCTGGCTAATGATCTAGGAGAGTCCTACCCTTGCTATGTTGCCCCTGCCGCCCCTTATATAGGCCGAGGCAGCATGGGCAACGGCATGGCCGACTGGCGGGTCCCATAGGTGGGCCCCAGCCGGCTAGGTCATCTACAGTGGCCAGCATGGAGGGCGTGTACCCACAGTCAAGCCCATGCCTCCACGCCATCTATAGTGGTCGTCGTGCGGGTAGTTATGCACAGTGCCACCTACTGTGTACTGTTACAACCGTCATCGGTAAAGTCGTCGGTATGGGCCAATTGTCTAAGTATGCTTTTTGTCTTGTCTGCCGTCCTGGGCATACCGCGCACTGTGCTCTACGTCACCTTGTACCTCGCCTGTCTTGAATGGCCGGCTAGGGTGGCCTAGCCGGTTGATCTTCTGCCCTTGCTTGTCTCATCCGGCTGGTCTTTCTGCCGGTTGACTCCTGGTCTGTCTTGCCCCATCCGGCTGACTTGATCCAGCCGGCTAGCAGGCTTTGCTGATGATTCTTATCCGACTGGCTGGTTTGCCAGCTTGGTCTTGGTCTGGCCTTCCTTTTGATCTGCCTTTGAGTTTCTGCGTCCGGCTAGGCAGCCGACTTGCAGGTTAGCGCCTTGTATCCTGTCCGGTTAGTCTACCGGGGGGTGATCCCCCCGACACTAGCCCCCGGGCGCGCGTAGATTCCGCCCTTAGGCGAAATGTGCGAGGGCTCAAAAGCTAGTTTTTTGAAATTTTTGCCAGTTGAGTTTGGCGGTTGAGCTGCCCGGCTACGTCACCACTGACGCCAACCACGTGCAATGATGGTCGTGGGGGGACGTGCATCATGGGGTCATGTTGGCTGTCGCATCGGGAACTGCTGCGAGCGCCTCGCCTCCCACGCTGGGATCTTCTGTGCACTGTGTGCGGTCGCAAAGGATCCGGACGCCGCTGGGATTATGGGGGCCTGCCATGTGGCGAGCCGGCGATTTACCTCCCCGCCCCCTTAAGTATAGGCTGCGGCACCCCGCCGCTCCCACTGGTCATTTGACCCCTTCGTCTTTTCCTTTGACGCCGCACTCTCTCGCCCTCTTCTGCCTCCGCCCTTCCTCTGCGCCACCGGCAAGCTCGCGCTTCCCTCTTTGCCCGCGCCGCCAGCCCTTTCCTTGCCGGAGCGACGGGCAATCGTCACTCTTCCATTGCTCCCCTTTCGTTATGCCCTCCTTCTTCCTCCCTGCCGCACTCCACCGCCGACGCCATGGCCGAGAGCAGGGGCGCCTGGTGCGGCTCCTCCGTTACGAAGGCGCAGGTGGAGAAGTACTTGCGGACGTGCCTCGTGCCGACCACCGGCAAGGTCGGGGTCCGCCTGGCCCCGGCTGATGAGATCTCGCCGACTCCGCAAGCCGGCGAACACGTTGTCTTTCTCGCGCATCTGGCGCGCGGCCTGGCCTTTCCGGCCAGCGCCTTCTTATTGTCTTTCCTTGCCCACTTCGACCTCCGCCTCCACCATCTCGGGCCGAATGCAATCGGCATTTTGGCCCACTTTGTCGCTTTTTGTGAGTGCTACCTCGGGATCCAACCGGATCTCGGGCTCTTCTGTCGGTCTTCTTCATTCGGCCTCAGGTGCAATACGCGAAGGGTACACTAGTGACCTGCGGCGGCGCCTCGATCTACTCCCGGTCGCAGACCGGCTACCCCAAGTTCAAGCTGCACGATACAGTGAAATTGTGGCAGCAAACGTACTTTATGTACGGAACTTGGGGTCAGAGGACCGGCTGAACCTCCCGGCTTTCCAAGACACCGAGTCTAGCCGGGCGCACTAGGAGGAGAAGATCTTAGGCTCCAGGGCGGAGTCGAACGCGCTCCTCCAGCAGATGAGGGGGTTGGTGACGACTGGTCTAACCGGCATCGACGTGATGTTGAGTTGGGCCATCCGGCTGATGATGCCCCTGCAGCAGCGAGCGCACAAGATGTGCTATTACTCCGGGCGGCTCGACCCCACCCGGCTCTCCTGCCGCGAAACCTCCTTCGCCAACCTCTACGAGTGGGTTTGGATGATCATGAAGGAGAAGATCACGTCCGAATGGAAATTCGGTCTTGCACCTTACACGCGCGAGAATCTCGCGCCCCAGGTAAGTACACTTGTTCTTTTCTTGTGTTGTCCGGCTGAACTGCCTTATCCAGTCCTGACTTGCATCTTTCCACGCAGGTCTTCCCCTCCAGGTCTTCACGGCCGATCTCCCCGAGCCGTGCCCGCGCCGGAACAGCAGCGAGGGCTCAGACGGTGAAGAGGGCTTCTTCCCCAGCCGGGGTGACGATGTGGTGGAGGACCCGCACGGCCCCGAGCCAGAGGAGAGCGACCGCACCGCCGCGACCGAACCCACGAGGAAGCGTGCCGGTGAGGGCACCTATAGAAGCGCCGCCCCCCCTGAGGAGTCGACAGCCAAGCGTAGCCGGACAGCGGGAGTTCCTCCACGCCCCGGTCGAACTGCGGGTGGTCGGAAAAGATCCGAGCCCGTGGTGCAGGGGTAAGTCCTCTGCACTGTTCTCTTTATCGTTCGTTTCTTTTTCTGCATCTGCCCTTGCCCTTGCTTTTATATTGTATTTTTTTGACCTTGCCGTCCCTCTGTAGCGTCGTTCTCTCCTTTGCTATGATCCCGGCTCGCAGCACGCCTTCCGCCTCACCACCCTGCGACCTTCCTCCTCCGCTGGTTTCCCCCTCGGCGGCTACCCCACCTCCTGCGACCGAGACTATGCCCCCGCCAGAGAAGGTGTCCATGGTCCAGCCGACTCCTGCTGTGCCTCAGCGCACGGTGAGACGACCGAATGTGGCCTCTAGCCCGGGTGGGGGCTCGTCAGCCGGCGCGAGAGGCTCAGGCGCCAGCAAAGACATGGTGACCATCGAGGACGTGGACTCCGACGATGAGGCAACAACGCAGTGGCAAGAGGCCATCCGCGATGCCCCGGCTGCTCTAGCCGGCCTGCTGGCGCCTCTGCCGGTGGAGGCGGGATCCTCCCTACAGACCCTTGAGGTGAACCTTGAGGTCGGGCTGGCGGAGGTCAAGCAGCTTCGGGAGACGCTATCCGGCGCCAACGAGGAGGCCTCCAAGCAGCTGGCAGCGGCACGAGGGACCGCGCGAAGTAATCCTCTCTCGTCCTTTCTTGTGCTCTTCGCCTTGCTTGGTTCTTCTTTTGGCCATCTTCTTACTTGCATTCCTTCCCGTCCTGCAGCTGTCATGGTTTGCGCGCAACGCGAAATTGACCGGCTGAAGCGCTCCAATGTGCGCCTTAGCCGAGACAATGCCACGCTCCGGCTCCAAAACAAGGAGTGGCACGGCAAGGTGAACCAGCTGGAGTCCACCCTCAAGGAGCAGGATGACGCCCTCGCCAACCGGGCCACCGCCTTCGATCTCCTGGACAAAGAGGCCACCCGGCTGAAGGAGCATGCAGAGATGCTTGACAACGAGCTGATGGACATCGGCCTCGTGGCGAAAGGTAAGTTCTTCTATCGGTGCCGCTTGTTTCATCCGACTGCTTTTGCTGGGTTGCTTTTTGACTTTCCCCTTCTGATCACAAGGCTTCTACCCGCAAGTAGATTCCCTTGCCTACGACCGGGTGCAACAGGTTGCGCCGGGTGAGAAGGCGGCTGTTAGGGACTTGGTGGGTCAGCTTGGAGAAGACGCCGCTAACTTGCGCAAAGCCGCGGCCGGCATCCATGACCTGATCTTTCCGGGGGAGCTCCTGCCGGAGACCATGGGGGCCCTGGCAATCAAGCTGGGTGGCACGCCAAATGCCATAGACCGGCTGCACGACTTGGCCACTCGCGTGGGCTCTGAGATGGCGCTGGCCCTGATGCTCTCGTGGTACAAGGACGCCCGCCTCGACAAGCTGGTGGACGACTTCCGAGCCGACGCGAACCTTGACACCGTGTGCTGGGTCAACCCGGACTCCACTCCCCTGCCATCATGATTGTCGGCTACGCCGACATCGACGAGGTGCTCACGGACAGCAAAGGGAGCGCGGGGACCGATGGCGCGGGAGAAGACGGCATGAAGGTGTCCTCCCAAGCTAGCGGGACCGGTGCGGCCCCTCCCCACAGCAAGGGTCCGGCTTCCTGAAGATGAAGACCCCGGGATGCCGGGTGATTTTGTAAAGAACTTTAGCTTATGGTACTGTGCGTTTGTGAACAACTGGATATGTGGAGGCTTCGTCCTCTGCCGTTTAATTTATTCTGCCTGTCTGGGTTGCCTTCGTGCACCCGCTATCTTTATGCCTTGGTCAACTGGTTTTTCCGGCTGGTCCTCTCCAGCCGGCATTGTCTTGCCTTGTGCCTTCGTGAACTTTCACTTGCATTCTACCTTTTCCCAATCTTTCTTTTCGGACTGGCACTCGCATGGCTGGACCAGGGAAGCTGCACTGCAGTGCGACTACGCGCATCTGGTCACTTTTTGGACCTTTTTCTCTATTAATTCCCTTATCTTACTTCTTCCTTCTCTCTTCTATCTTTGTCTTCCTTGGTAGGTGTGTCTGACGCGCCCGACTAGCTGCACTTAGTCGGATTGGACGGGTGGCGCCTTTGCATTCTGTCTGTCCTTGTCCGTCCTCCTCGTCCGGCTGACGCACCCTTCAGCCGGATGCCGCATGCTTTCAGTGGGGAGCGCCAGCGCACCCATTGGGTGTAGCCCCCGAGATTCGGAGTGGCTACCACAGATAGGTACTTCGAATCTTCACTGCTTTTGATTTCCAACTCGGTGCGGTTTGTGCAAAAAAGAAACATACGAAAGTGATACCTTGTCAATACGTTGCCATGTTATATATCTTTCTACTATTCGACAGCCGGGTTTTACTTTTTTCGAAAACTAGCTCGTGCTTTTCTGGACACTTAGTCACTTTCTCGTGTGTAGTGCTATTTACGCTGCACCTTGCCGGACAGCCGGGTTGCGGTCTTGAGCGAGAACCGAAGGGAGCTGACAATACACCGCACATGGTACTAGAGGCTTCGTAGCCGAAAAATACCAACTAGGCACATGGCCGGAGATGCCCGATCTGTCGCATCTTTCGCCGTTTTTTGTGTGGGATGCCCTCGGGCTTTTGCTCTTGCTAGCCGGACAACTAGGTTGCGGTCTGTAGCTGAGACGAAGAGTGGGCCTCTGGCATCATCGCACACTACTCAGTCGGTTTACAGAATTGGCAGGGCGGGCCAACCGGCGAGCCCCTGGGAAGGGGTCGACAGAAGCCGAAAAAAGCATTGCAGGAATTTAAATGGATAAGAGCAACGATCTGATTATCCAGCAAGGAGCCCCCGAGTGTCAGCTAGGGTTCCACATCTTTCATTCATTCAGAGATCCGGATACATACACTTATTTTTGCGACTAGGTGTAAAATGGTCGGAGAAGGTCCGCGTTCCACGGCCGCTCCGTCTCCTCGTCCGACTTGTCCATCTTGTTCTTGCGTGGCTGCTACGCGTCGATGAGGTAGTAGGAGTTGTTGTGCAACACTTTGCTGATGATGAAGGGGCCCTCCCATGGAGGGGACAACTTGTGCATGCCCTTCGTATCTTGTATCAGCCGGAGCACCAGGTCGCCCTCCCGGAATGTGACTGGCCGGATGCGACTGGAGTGGTTCCGGCGCAACCCTTTGTGGTAGATAGCCGATCTGGACAAGGCCAGCTCGTGGGCGTCCTCGAGGAGGTCCACGCTATCCTCCATTGCCTCATGGTTCTCCTTCTCCGTGTAAAGGAGCTTGCGGGGCGAGTCGAACTCGATGTCCGCCGCGAGAACTGACTCCGAGCCGTAGGTGAGGAAGAACAGGGTGAAGCCGGTTGATCTGTTCGGGGTGGTGCAGAGGCTCCACAGCATAGCCGACAGCTCCTCGATCTAGTAGTCGGGTGATCGCTCTAGTGGTTCGATCAGCTGGGGCTTGATTCCGGCTAGCACCAAGCCGTTGGCTCTTTCCACCTGCCCATTGGACTGCGGGTGTGCGACGGATGCGAGGTCCAGTCGGATCCCTTTGTTGTGGCAGAACCGGGCGAAGGCCCCCTTGGCAAAGTTCGTGCCATTGTCGGTGATGATGGTATGGGGGTTGCCGAACCGGATGATGATGTCGTGGAAGAAGGTGACGACTATGGCCCTGTCTAGCTTCCGGATCGTCTTCGCCTCGATCCACTTGGTGAACTTGTCCATTGCCACCAGCAGGTGGGTCATGCCGGCTTGAGCTCGCTTGAAGGGGTTGACCATGTCCAACCCCCAGACCGGGAAGGGCCAGTTGATTGGTATTATCTTGAGCGCGGAAGCCGGCATGTGCCTTAGCCGGCCAAACCGCTGGCACCCATTACACGCGCGAACCAGCTGGTCCGCGTCCTCTGAAGCAGTAGGCCAGTAGAATTCGTGGTGCATCGCCTTTGACACCAGGGCTTGCGAAGAGGCATGGTGACCGCACTCCCCCTGGTGGATCTCCTTCAGCAGCCGGTAGCCGGTATCCACATCGACGCACCGCTGGAAAATGCCTGCGGCGCTGCGCTTGTACATCTCTTTGTTGATGATGGTGTACGTGTACGCACGGTGCCAGATCTTCCTTGCCTCCACCTCGTCATCCGGAAGCTCGTCGTTGAGGAGGTAGTTCATGAAGGGCTGGGCCCAGGATGTAACTTCCCGGATGGTGAAGACGCTAGCCGGCACGATCTGGAGCTCATCTGGAGGGCGGCCGGGTGGGATACCCGAGTCGGCAGCCCCCGAGCCTTTCGCCTTGCTTGATGTCGGCCTGCCTGAGGAGGAGGCAGCCCCCGGGTCTTTCGAGCTGGAGGTCACAACAGTGGGGCTCGACACTTTCAAGCCGGCAGCCCCTGGGTCTGCCACCCAGATGATGGACTCGGATTCTAGAGAGGGGGTGATGCTGGGCTTGCGAAGGTGCTCCAAGGACACTCCGGGCGGGATGTCTGCTCTGGTGGATCCGACTCGCGCGAGCGCATTGGCCGCCTCGTTGTTGGCGCGGGGGACGTGGTGGAATTTGTATCCCTCGAAGCCAGCACTGAGCAACTGGACGTGGAACCGGTATAGGGCCATGTTGGCGTCCTTAGCGTCCCACTCGCCGGATACTTGCTGCACCACCAGATCCGATTCGCCGAAGCAAAGGATCCGACGGACGCCGATGTCTTTCGCGAGCCGGAGCCCGTGAGGGAGAGCTTCGTACTCGGCGACGTTGTTCGACGTGGTGAAGTGGATCTGTAGCACATACTCCAGCCGGTCTCCCTTGGGCGAGGTGAGCACGATGTCGGCTCCCAAGCCCCCGCGTATCTTCGAGCCATCGAAGTGCAGCCTCTAGTAGTCGAAATCTGGAACCGGTGGCAGGTACTGGTTCTCTGCCCAGTCGACAAAGAAGTCCGCCACCGCCTGAGACTTGATGGTGATCCGGGGCTCGTACCGGATGCAGTAGGCGGCCAGCTTGATGGCCCACTTGGCTACCCGGCCCGTGGTGTCTTTGTTGCCAAATATTTCTCCCAATGGCACAATGGATACCACGGTGAGCGGATGCTCCTGGAAGTAGTGCTTCAGCTTCTTGCAAGACAGGTACACTCCGTAGCACATCTTCTCGTAGTGGAGGTAGTTCTGCTTGGAAAGGGAGAGCACCTCGCTGAGGTAGTAGACGGGCCGCTGAACCGACTGGGCCTTGCCTGCCTCTGGTCACTCCACCACCAGGACGATGCTGATTACCCGTTTGGTGACGGCTATGTAAAGCAGCATCGGCTCCTTTGCAGCCGGCGTGGCGAGAACCGGTGATGTTGATAGCATGCGCTTGAGGTTGTGGAAGGCCGTGTCCGCTTGATCCGTCCAAGTGAACTTGTCCGTCTTCTTCATCAGCTGGTACAGGGGCAAGGCCTTCTCGCCCAACCAGCTGATGAATCGGCCAAGGAAAGCCAAGCAACCGGTGAACTTCTGGACACCAAGCAAGCTCTTGGGCGGATGCATCATCTCGATGGCCGCGATCTTCTCCGGATTGGCCTCGATTCCCCGGCTCGACACGAGGAAGCCTAGGAGCTGTCCGGCTGGCACGCCGAACACGCACTTCTCCGAGTTCAGCTTCATCTGATACCAGCGGAGGTTCATGAACGTCTCGCCGAGATCTTCCAGCAGGGTCTTCTTCTTCTTCGTCTTGATGACGACATCTTCCACATGCGCGTGCACATTCCGGCCAATCTGTGAGTGCAAGAATTTCTGCATGCAACGCTGATAGGTAGCACCTGCATTCTTCAGGCCGAATGGCATTGTTACATAGCAGTAAGCCCCGTACAGGGTGATGAACGACGTTTTTAATTGATCAGCCGGATTTAGCCGGATCTGATTATAGCCGGAATAACAATCAAGGAAGGAAAGCAGATCGCAGCCGGCCGTAGAGTCAATCACTTGATCAATACGAGGCAGAGCGAAGGGGTCTTTCTGGCAGGCCTTATTCAGGCTCGTGTAGTCAATACACATACACCAGGTCTTGTTCTTTTTCAACACCAGGACTGGGTTGGCCAGCCAGTCCGGGTGGTACACTTCCATGATGAAGCCGGCAGCAAGTAGCCGGGCGATCTTGTCGCCGATGACCTTCCTCTTGTCCTCCGCGAAGCAACGGAGGGGCTGCTTGACCGGCTTGGCATCTGGACGCACGTGATGCGAGTGCTCGGCAAACTCCCTCGGCACATCCGACATGTCTTTGGGAGACCATGCGAAGATGTCCCGATTCTCACGAAGGAAGTCGACGAGCCCGCTTTCCTATTTGCTGTCCAAGCCGGCACCGATGGTGACACACTTGGAGGGGTCAGCCGGGTCAAGCTGGATCTGCCGGGTCTCCTTGGACGGCTGGAATGCCATGTCCCCGGTCGGCTTCATGTCAGCCGGCACTTCTTGCTGTAGCATGGCCACATTGCACAGCATTTGGCGCTTCTCCTCAGCGATGAGCAGGGCATCGACTATCTTGGCGCCTTCCTTCGCACAAGCCATGGACCGTCTGTAGCAGCCGGCCATAGTGATGACACCATTCGGCCCCGGGAACTTCATTTTGAGGTATGTGTAGTGGGGGACCGCCATGAACTTTGCAAGGGCAGGGCACCCAAGAAGGACATGGTAGGTGCTGGCGAGGTTGACCACCTCGAGCCAGATTGTCTCGTGCCGGAAGTTCTCTTCCAAACCGAATATGACGTCCAGCCGGATATTGCCCAGCGGGACGCACGGTGGCCCATGGGCGACGCCGTGGAACACAGTGGTCGATGCCTGGAGGTCACATTCCCGGATACACAGCTTCTCCATGGAGGACAGGTAGAGCAGGTTGAGGCCGCTTCCACCGTCTACCAGCACACGCGAGAACCGGCTGGTGCGGGCGTCGAAGATGACGAGGGGGTCCAGTACCATCGCATAGCCCCTGGGATTCGGGAGCGAATACGGCTGGTCCACCTGGCTCCAGGTGATGGAGGTCTCGGACTAGTTGAGACGTAGGGGACTGGGGGGACGACAGCGTTTACCTCCGCGCTGTGCTGCTTCTGACCGCGATTGTCAATCGGCTCGGCCTCGAAGATGTGGTAGTTCTCGTGCTGCTGGGGGTAGCCTTCGTTGCCGCGGTTGTTGTCAGCTGCCCTAGCCGGTGGCGGGGAATATACCTGGGCATGTTCTGGGCTCGGGCCGGGCCTGACAAAGCAGGCCCGTACAAACCCTAGGCCCGAGCCCGGCCCGGCCCGGCTGTCGGGCCTGAAAACGCCCGAGCCCGGCCCGTGGTGCACATATTTCTTCGGGCCGTCGGGCCGCGGGCCGGGCTTCTCCCTATTTTTCAATTTCCTCTGGCCCAAGTCCGGCCCGTGCATCCTTCGGGCCGTAGTTGTGAAGCCCAGGTCCGGCCCATGGGCTTGAAAAGCCCGGCCCGTCGGGCTTTTTTCGGGCAGGGTCGGGCCGACCGTGCCGGGCTGCCCATGCCCAGGTATAGCAGGGAACGCCGGGAGGCGGTGGGGGAGAGGGGGTAATCCGGCCTGCTCCTTGATCTGGCGGGTTCAGCTGCACTGCGAGTGGTGTGCGTAGCCGTCTTGGTGCCGCTATGGTACTTGCAGGGCCCGTCGAACATTTGCTCGAAGATGAAGGCATTCATCTGCCTCTTGTCGTTGTGGGCCGGCGCGCCTTGCACCGTGTTGACTTGACGCTGGTGGTAGCGCGGGCTCTGCCGCTCAACCGGGTGCTTGCCCTGGTAGCGGTTTTCGTTGCCATGCCACCGGGACGATCCGGCATCTCTGCCTTGACCGGCTGGCTTCTCTCTAGCCGTCTCGATGGGAACTGGCCGTCCCTCCGCGTTTACTCGGAGGGGATTCTTCATTGCCGCGTCCTCCATGGTGTACTGGTCGGCAACGGTCATCAGCTCCGCCATGGTCTTGGGCTCATCGTACAGCAGCCGGTGGCATAGCATCGTGCCCTTGCGGCAGCCTTCGATGAAGAAACCAATTGCTTGGTTCTCCACCACCCCTTTGCAGGAGTTGTGTAGCTCGGTCCACCGGGTGAGGTACGCGCGATCCGTCTCGCGGTTTCCCTGGACGCAAAAAGAAATATCGCGGGGCCTGTCGGGACGCTTGTATGTGCCGTTGAAGTTCCGGATGAGGACTTTCTCGAAATCCGGCCAGGCGCTTATGCTGTTGGGAGCGAGGCGGTCAGCATGAGCGGGATGTAGAGAACCGCCACACGCTTGTTATCGGGGGCGATTCCGACTGCGGTGACGTAGTCGGTCAGCCAGTCTTCCGGCTTCATGCTGCTATCGTACTTGGGGGTGTCCCGGGGCAGGGAAAACTTGTCGGGGAAGGGCTCCTTCCGGATGCGCGGCCTGAAGCACACTGGGACGATTGCATACTCCTCCTCAGTGAGGCGAGCTTCCATCAAGAGGTCGATGCGGTTGTGCGCATCTGGCTCAACCGGATTGGGTGCTCCCACCCGGCCGGTGAGGCGGGATGGTGGAGGGGGATGAGGGGGGTTCTGGCCGGCGGGAGGAGGGTGGCTTGTGGCGCCCTGCTCGCCCGAGGCTGGCTGCTGCCAGATTGGAGACGCTTGGAGCGCGGGGGTTGCTGACCCGGAGATGTGGAGTACTCGGTCTGGCGGGGTCCTCCCCTGCTGTTGCCAGTCGGGCGGTTCCCTTTGGAACCGGCTCCTTCCTCGTGCACAATGCGAGCGGCCTCGGCCTGCTCGTCAGCCACGTGCAGTAGGTGCTGCACTCGCTGGAACTGGCACATCATTTCCTCGCCCTCCAGGTGAGGTAGGTCTTCCGCGACGCCTTGTGCCGCCCGGACATTCATGAACGCGGTGTCGTAGACGGGCGGAGGGAAGTAAGTGCGGGAAGCTGTCTCGAGATCATGCTTGAAGCGGGCGCCCAGCTCTCCCCCGCGGCGCTGCATGGAGCCCAGTCGGCTACGATCCTCGTTAGCTGGGGTGAAGCCGTGGTCACGATTATACTCGCGGATGTTGCTTTCCATCCGGTACTTGGTGGAGGCCAGGCCCTGGGCCTGCTGGAGCAGACGCTCGCGTGCCGCCTCGATCTTGGCCATAGCTATCTCCGGGTCATCCCCGGGATGCACTGGCAAGAGGAGTTCCTCAATAACCTCGTCTACCACGCCCTTCTCGCACACTGGAGAGGACGGGCCGCCTTGGTCGATCCGAGCTCGACAGGGGGACGACGGATATTGCCTGAGCCGGCCATCATCACCTCCACGACGCCGGGCGCAACGAGCGCGCTACCGGCTGAGGTCAACGGCTCGGCAAAAGAGACGATTTCCCGAGGGAAACGCTCCTGCACGGTGGCGTTGTAGACGGGCAGGTCGCCGAATAGCAGGATGGAGCTGCCTGCCGGGAAACTGGATCCGGCGAAGGAGCGAGCGTTGTCGATAACGCAGTCGAATTTTCCTAGCGTGAGCACGAGGCCGGAAGCCACGCGCTCGCCGGACGAAGTGCAGGGTCCCGTGCGGAACGTCACTGCCGCCATCTTTGCCCCACGGTGGGCGCCAACTATCGTCGTTATGGAAACGACAGAAGGAAATAAGGACCAGACAAGTCGATCAAGCAAAAGGAAACATATATTTACAATCAAAAGCTATCGGGTAGCATTTCAACCATAATCATGTACAAAGGCATTACATGCCACTACAACGAAAGCATAACAAATCTACGTGAAAAACTAAGGAGCACAAGGGCCCTAGGGATCCGCCACATCCGAAGCATTCCCAGGCTCGGCGGCTCGCGCCGCGGCCACTCGCTTCTGCCCAGTCGTGTAATTATCCAGCAACTCGATGAGGCGCGGGATGTAGCACTTGAAGCGTGAGGCGAAGGGAGCGAAGGCTATCTTAGTGTCGTCGGCCTCCACTGGCATCTTGGAGGTCGGCTTGCTCAGGCCTAGTTGCGCTCCAGACGCTAGCACCATCGACAATCCAATGGTGGCACCAGCGCCTTTCTGTGTTGTGTTGTACTCTGCAGGCGCATCCCCTGCCAAGGCCTTCGCCAGGGAATCGATGTCATCCAGGGCCACGCCCTTCGGGGAGATCTCACTACTAGGAAAATGGCTATAGGTAATCAGCACATTCATGGCTCACATGGTTGAAGTGCCCCACGGCTAAAACAGGTGTGGCTCACCTGTGGGCAGTGCCCTACCACTGGTAGAAAACGCCCTATAGGTCCCGGTTGGTAAGGGGCATTAGTCCCGGTTGCCCAACCGGGACGGGGCAATCGGGACTAAAGCCCGAACCTTTAGTCCCGGTTGCCCCACCAACCGGGACAAAAGGCCACACACGTGGCATCTGCTCCGTGCGAGGGGGGGGGGGCTTTAGTCCCGGTTCGTAACACGAACCGGGACTAATAACCTGCTGCCGCGGCAGAGATTTGGCCCATTTCTCTGCCGCGGCAGAGAATTCATTTTGGCACATTTTGTTGCCGCGGCAGCATTTTCGCCACTTTTTGTGCCGCGGCAGAGAATTCATTTAGGTTGTTTTATTGTTTATTTAGTGTTTTGCACTTATCAATGAAGGAACCTTATATTACACAAGATCATCATGACAACATTTTACATTCAATACACGGATCGAGTTCATGCACTACATACAAAAGTTGCTATTCGATGCTACCGGCCAATTTCTTGAAAGTTGCTATTTTTACAATTCCTATTGTCTATACACAGCCGAGTAGTATTCCCCTTGTGTGTTTAGGACTTCTGTATCCAAGAATCCCGCCAATTCCTCCTGTATTGCTCGTATGCGATCCTTTGGCAGAAGACCGTCCCGTAGACGTTCGATCTGATTTAAAAAAGGAGTCAGCCTATATGAATATGAAACTAAACACAATTTGATTGTAATTAAAAACTATAGAAATTGTTTACGTACGTGGAGTTGCTCTAAATTTCTGCCCTTCTCATCGCACGTCTGCCGGATGAACTCGCATACATAGTATCCACATAGATTGTTACCTGGTCCCTGCGTCAGGCACTTTACGACAACAGAGTTCAATCAAAATAATAATCAAGCATGATAATAACTGTATCAAAACTAGAATCAAAGAGATGCGCGGATATAGCTAGTGGTGCTTACATCTAGTGGTTGAAATGTAAGCTCCTCTTTCCAAACACCCCTAGCCTTCTTGGTGAACTGTTTCCAAGCGCTGCCCGGCGTAGAAAACGAATAAAATAAGTTATTAAGTACTTGATATCATAAAATTCACGAACGTTGCCGATATAGTGTCGTAATGATTAGAATTACCGCTGGAGAAGTATCTGCATGTCCTTCCACGTCTCAAGGGGTTTATGTTTCGAGTCCATGACTAGTACACGCCCTTTGTCAAGTTGAATGATTAACAGAATATAGTGGTACCTGCGAATGCAGAACTAATCAATTATATACTTAACATCGAGTAAGCGAAATAGAAAGTGTATACAAGACAATAACACTCACTGGAAGTTGTAAGGAAATAGTATTTCCCTTTTGGTTTCTTGAAACCTTAACGCGTGTACTATATTATCCTCCGTATCCTGGGGGCTTATTTTGAGATTAGCTTCATGAACCCAATATGGGTCAATGAAGCCAATGTCATAGATTTGTCCTCTGCTGCATTCGAGAATCTTCATTCTGCATATTAAAGTATGATTATATACATGCAATAAACAAAATAATATAGATGGAGACTAAATTAATTACAGAATTAGTACTTACAGACAATAGGCACTCATGATCGATTTGTCCAAGGCGTCTTGATTGAATAATTGAAATAGTTCATCAAATTCAATGGATATCATGTCATCCCTTTCTTTCCCATGATGCTTTTTTGTAACCCTCAGCACTATCCAGTTAGCCCCGGCCCTTGTGGCATGCATGTACCAGTTATGCAATCTTCGCATTTTTGTTGGAAGATTGTTTACCTCCTCAGGTTTGACGAGAGGTTTTCCGTACTGGTATTGGTATGCTACTTCACTCACGGGGAAGAACTCTAACTGGGATAAGTACTGGGCAATACTCATACCTTGAGCAGCGGCAGCTTCTCCGTATTGTGCAACTACCTCTGGATCATACTGCTCTTCGGCCCCATATTTGCTCGACCCCACATTGGTTTGAGAAATCACCTTGAGAGGGGCGCAAGTCTGTTTTGCTTGTTCTCCGAGCTGGGCAATAGATTTCCCGCTTGCATCAGTACTGCTCTTCGAGGCTTTTTGTGCTGCATGTGACTTGAGAATAGAACGCTCATAGTCTGATGACAGCTTTGGCTCGGGTTGATGAAGAGTCTTTAGCATTTTCAACACTTTGGCTTTTTCTTCTTTGGTGCTGGGGAACTCTGGCTCTTTCGGCCGCCTCAGCTTAGCGAAAAACGCTATCGTTTTGCGCATCAACGATCGCCGCAGTCTCCTCTTCAGTACAGTAATAAGCTCTCTTGGGAGGAACCGTTGGTACTTTTGGAAGAGGCTCTTGTTTACGTTTCGGCGATCGCTTACGACGCACAGTAGCGGTACGCTTACGCTTTTTATCCTGAGGCGCCGGCGATGGCTCCCGCGGCGATGGCTGCACCGGAGATTGGTGAGGCGACGGAGCCGGGTGAGGCGACGAAGACGGCTGCCGCGGCGGCGACGACCTCGCTGGAGACGGGTGAGGCGGCGGCGAAGATGGCCTTGGCGTGTGATTTCGAAGCACGATACAATCCTTCGGCCATAGAATGGTGACGTTTTTTGCGTCACCCAGCACAGTCACATCCCCTTCACCAGCAGGGTAGTGAAGATCCAAAACCTCAAAGGTGGGCATGATTTCATCCACGCCGACAACAGCGTAGCCCTCTGGAACCGGACGACTGTGGTAAGTTGGTGTGGGTCCAATTGGTAAGGCATAGCCGACCGCCACCTTCATTGATATGTTCACAACTTTGACATGTAGCTCGCAGTGTGTCATCTCTGTGATATCATCCACTGGGTAGCCAACAGGAGCCATCGTCGGTGCATCATCGGCATCGCCATTGTCATCACCCGGGACCTCGGTGGAAGCCACACTGCTTTTTCGATTATTCGATAGGCCGGTAGCATCGAATGCAGTGTGCTGCTGAGATGGGCCGGTAGTACTTTGCTCTTTAAGTGAGTTAATTTCATCTTGTTGTTGCTTTAATCGTTCTTCAATTAAACGCATTCGCTCTTTCTGACTTTCTGCTTCAACTGCCGCCCTGTCCTTACTCCTCTGACGGCTTCTATCAGGATATTTCTTCCTCTCTTCGGGAAACCCAGTCCTCCATGATTGGGAGCCTATTGTGCCTCGTGTTTGTCCATCATGTTCCTTATTTCCAAGGGCGAGTGTGAGCTCATCATTCTCTCTATCGGGAATGAAGTCCCCATCTTTAACAGCCTTTACTGCTTTTCTCATCCTCTCGATTGGCAAGGGGTCTTCTTTATGTCGTATGTTATATATACACCTCCCTTCCGAGTCCAATGTGCCCCCATGCCCGTAAAACCAATTCCTTGCACGTTCTACCCAATCGTCTGTCTCTGGGGTGATATTTTTAGCACGCAGTTCTTCCTCAAGTTTCTCCCACTTAGGAATGCCAGCCCTGTAGCCACCTTGCCCCATAGTATGGTGATACTTCTTGTTAGCAGCATTCAGCTTATTCTTTGCAGACATTTCCTTAGCTTTTTCCGATGTCTTGTATTCCACAAACTCAGCCCAGAATGGTTTTATCTTCTGAAACTGAGTCTTCTTGAAATCCGGAGTCTTCCTTTTCACGACATAGTCAAGGTGCAATCTTTTCTTCCAGTTGGTGAAACACTGGGCCATCTTCTTGAAAGCCCAATCCCTGACCTTAGCCTCCATGGCTCTCCCATGTTGTAAGGCGTCCTCAACTGGATCCTCCGCATTTGGATCCAGCTCTATCTTCGGTAGTTTGAAATTAACCATGAGCCTCTTCCACAGTAAATCTTTGGCGTGGTTAGGGACAAATAAACATGTTCCCTCTTCATCCGCTTTAGCAGGCCTATTCCAATTTCTAATGGTGATCGGGATTAAGTCCCTAACGATTACTCCGCATTGTGCCACAAATTTGGTTGCGACAACTTCGGGAGCTGTCGGTCTGCCGTCTTCAGCGACATCTTCGATCCTAAACCTCTCATGGTCTTGCAACTTTTTGGTTGGGCCTCGTCTGCTCTTTTCAGTAGATTCCTTCGATCCGGAGGGCTAAAAGAAGAAAGATCGTCGTTACTATTTCTATATAGATAGCAGATGATTAATTAATGAATTGATTTATATTACATGCACCTCGCCGGAGCGGTCGTCTTCTCGATTACACAAGGCATCGCCTTCTCCCTCGCGGAAGGCAACACCTTCAACCTCAAACAAGTTGTCTACTCCGTTAAAAAGAGGATCACCCTCACCGGAGTTGTTCAGAAACGTTGATACGTCTAAATTATCTTCCCCACGGATCACACCTTGGATCAACTCTTCCTTTTCTTCGTCTCTGACGTGTGGGTCCATATTTTCTGCATAGGTGGAAAAACGAATAAGTCAAAGCGGCTAAAGGAGAAAGTTAAGGAGAAACCCTAATATATACATACACAATAATAAAAATGAAGAGAAACCCTAAACCTAGCTACAAAAAGGAAACCGTGTAGTAGATAGGTAACTCTAGCTAAAATCAACTAAAATCAATATTCCGGAGTTCCGAGGGGTGTAACCTAGTTCGGAGAAACCTCCGATGCATATGAGAGGGGAACATGAGTATAAGGCTACAAAAGGGAAACTATCCAGCAGATAGGTAACACTAGATACTAACAAAATACCATATTGGAATCGAGTTAAGAGGGTTCAGAATGCCCTGGCGAAGGCACATCGTCGAACCCACATGCACCTAAGGGGTATTAATGATTCCTTATCTAACCACAGTGACTGACAATGTGAATCGGGTCTGGGGCTACCCACATTGACTGACTAGTGGGGTCGAAGACCAATAATACCAAACTAATTAATAAACCTAACAATACCTAACTAATAATAAACCTAATAATCGAAACACCGAAAAGAAAGGGAAACAATCAACACATGGCATCGATGCAATGCTCAAGCAAGTATGATGATATGACAAGTTAATTTGCATTGGAATGTAACCCTAAGACTTGCTCGACGATTTAATCGAGGTTCCGACGGGTGAAAACCCTAACTCGGGGAAACTCCGGAACATATGAGAGGGGTGCATTTGTTCTTCTAATTATACTTGTCATTTAAATTGTTGAACTTGCATTTTGGTTTAATAAAGAAAGAACAAATCAAACCCTAAACCCTAACTTCCCCCTCCATTTGAAAACCATTCAAATGAGTTTTGTATTTAAACAACTAACTACATGAGTTGAGCCCAAAGTGTATAAAAGGGTCTCACACTATTTCATATACTTTATAAAAGTTTCTGTAAGTTGAAAAGATTCAAAACAGATTTGAAATTCAAATTACAAAAGGGAAATCAGAAATAGAAATAGAAAAAAATTTCTGGAAATAAAAAATGTATCCAACCTAGCTACTGGGCCGAGCCCATCTCTCCTTCTCTCTCTCTGGCGCTAGCAGGAAGCCCACCCGGGGCCCAAGAGCAGCCCAGCCAGGCCCGTACCCCATCGGCCTTTCTGTTTCTGTCTTCTTCCTCCCCGACGCAAGCAGCTCGATGGCTCGCCGCCGGCCACCCGTCGCTCCCCGACGACAATTCTGACGCTTCCCGACCGCGCCTCGCCTCGTCGATCCCTCCGCGCCGCCCGCGCCTACTCAAAATTGGCGGCGCCGCCCTCTGAAGGTGGTACAACGACGTCCGACGGCGGCGAACGCGGAATCTAACGGCGCAGGCATGAACTACAGTGAGAGGGGAAGGAAGGAAGCATCCAGAAGGTTCGCTTGCTCACCCTGAGCGCGTGAGGTTGGTCGGAGAGAGCGCGGGAGGTCGAGGTTGAGCGAATCGACGCCGGCGAGCACAGTCGGGGTCGAGGAAGATGGAGTCGTGGGCGACGACTGGTGCGCGCATGAACGGAGGCGGCGGTGCTGGCGGATGGAGCCTGACGGCGACGCGTGGGCTCGGGCAGCCTGACGGCGTCAGGGGCGGCGAGCTCGGGCAGCCTGCCGGCGTCGGGGGCGGTTGTGCGCGCGTCGGTGAAGCAGAGAAGTGATGGGGAAGGGAAGAAGAAGAGGAAGGGCTAAAAGGTTATAACCAAAGGACCTTTAGTCCCAGTTGGTGGCTCCAACCAGGACTAAAGGGTTATACGTCCCGGTTGGAGCCACCAACCGGGACCTATACTCCAATATTTTCAGCAGACCAAGGGTTGGCGCGCAGGGGGTCTTTAGTCCCGGTTGGTGGCTCCAACCGGGACATATTCCCCTGTTTTCAAAAAATTTCAGGTATTTTCTCTCTGTTCCCGCCTTATTTTTTATTTTGGGGTTTAAATTTGTATTGTTTTTTAAATGATAATTAATTTGGAATTTAGAAAAACTTTAAACATAAAAAGTGTTTGGATTTGAATAAATAATTCAAAACCATTTTCTGTTTTAAAAAATAATTAATGTAACCATTTAAAATATGAACCATTTACAATTAAAAATGAATTAACTTGTATTTTTTTAATATCAATTTGGAATTTAGAAAAACTTTAAACATAAGAAGTGTATGGATTTGAATAAATAATTCAAAAACATATTCTACTTTTCAAAAATAATTAATGTAACCTTTTAAAATGAATTAACTTATATTTTTGAATATTAATTTGGAATTTAGAAAAATTTTAAACATAAAAAGTGTTTGGATTTAAATAAATAATTCAAAACATTTTCTGTTTTAAAAAATAATTAATGTAACCATTTAAAATATGAACCATTTACAATTAAAAATGAATTAACTTATATTTTTTTAATATCAATTTGAAATTTAGAAAAACTTTAAACATAAGAAGTGTATGGATTTGAATAAATAATTCAAAAACATATTCTATTTTTAAAAAATAATTAATGTAACCTTTTAAAATGAATTAACTTATATGCCCGTTTTTTTGAATTTATTATGCCCGTTTTGAATTATCTGAATTTCTAACTATGGTCAAACCGGTGTGCATGAAGATAGGGGACGGGCATCGTTAGAACTTGCATTGGATCTCTGAAGAAACCACATATTGCGAGTCAAAAAATGATTTTTTCAAAAAATCACGGGCGATAGATCATGTACCTGTAGTACAAACCGGACCCACTTCCTGCCGATTCGGCAGACATTTGTCCTTTTTACCCGGGATGGACGAAAAGGTTTAAGATGTACCGGTTGGGATATAGTCCATGTAAGGTGGTCTAGTATTTTAGGAAAATAGGACGGTAGCATTCTGAAACGGCATTTTGGTGGTTACTTCATAAAACGACACGTTTTTTGCGCTCGGAAAATGGAAAAGGGATTTTCCGTGCGACAAAAAGGAAAACTTCCTCCTGCAACATTGTTCTACATACCAATGCCACACACATGCATAATATGGGCACAACATCACAAACTATGCCGTGATTCAGCACATAACATCGGTCATTTGGACCGAAAGCCATGAAACCTCGAACATGATAGGTCATTTTGTGAAGGTATTTTCGAAACATGATCAATATACCAAGTCTGGTATTTTTACTTTCAACTATGTAACATAATATGACACCACGCGAAGGATTTTCATTGTTCGGATTTTTTTTGAATTTATTATGCCCGTTTTGAATTATCTGAATTTCTAACTATGGTCGAACCGGTGTGCATGAAGATAGGGGACGGGCATCGTTAGAACTTGCATTGGATCTCTGAAGAAACCACATATTGCGAGTCTAAAAATGATTTTTTCAAAAAATCACGGGCGATAGATCATGTACCTGTAGTACAAACCGGACCCACTTCCTACCGATTCGGCAGACATTTGTCCTTTTTACCCGGGATGGACGAAAAGGTTTGAGATGTACCGGTTGGGATATAGTCCATGTAAGGTGGTCTAGTATTTTAGGAAAATAGGACGGTAGCATTCTGAAACGGCATTTTGGTGGTTACTTCACAAAACGACCCGTTTTTTGCGCTCGGAAAATGGAAAAGGGATTTTCCGTGCGACAAAAAGGAAAACTTCCTCCTGCAACATTGTTCTACATACCAATGTCCACACACATGCATAATATGGGCACAACATCACAAACTATGCCGTGATTCAGCACATAACATCGGTCATTTGGACCGAAAGCCATGAAACCTCGAACATGATAGGTCATTTTGTGAAGGTTTTTTCGAAACATGATCAATATACCAAGTCTGGTATTTTTCCTTTCAACTATGTAACATAATATGACACCACGTGAAGGATTTTCATTGTTCGGATTTTTTTGAATTTATTATGCCCGTTTTGAATTATCTGAATTTCTAACTATGGTCGAACCGGTGTGCATGAAGATAGGGGACGGGCATCGTTAGAACTTGCATTGGATCTCTGAAGAAACCACATATTGCGAGTCTAAAAATGATTTTTTCAAAAAATCACGGGCGATAGATCATGTACCTGTAGTACAAACTGGACCCACTTCCTGCCGATTCGGCAGACATTTGTCCTTTTTACCCGGGATGGACGAAAAGGTTTGAGATGTACCGGTTGGGATATAGTCCATGTAAGGTGGTCTAGTATTTTAGGAAAATAGGACGGTAGCATTCTGAAACGGCATTTTGGTGGTTACTTCACAGAACGACCCGTTTTTTGCGCTCGGAAAATGGAAAAGGGATTTTCCGTGCGACAAAAAGGAAAGCTTCCTCCTGCAACATTGTTCTACATACCAATGTCCACACACATGCATAATATGGGCACAACACCACAAACTATGCCGTGATTCAGCACATAAAATCGGTCATTTGGACCGAAAGCCATGAAACCTCGAACATGATAGGTCATTTTGTGAAGGTTTTTTCGAAACATGATCAATATACCAAGTATGGTATTTTTCCTTTCAACTATGTAACATAATATGACACCACGCGAAGGATTTTCATTGTTCGGATTTTTTTTGAATTTATTATGCCCGTTTTGAATTATCTGAATTTCTAACTATGGTCGAACCGGTGTGCATGAAGATAGGGGACGGGCATCGTTAGAACTTGCATTGGATCTCTGAAGAAACCACATATTGCGAGTCTAAAAATGATTTTTTCAAAAAATCACGGGCGATAGATCATGTACCTGTAGTACAAACCGGACCCACTTCCTACCGATTCGGCAGACATTTGTCCTTTTTACCCGGGATGGAAGAAAAGGTTTGAGATGTACCGGTTGGGATATAGTCCATGTAAGGTGGTCTAGTATTTTAGGAAAATAGGACGGTAGCATTCTGAAACGGCATTTTGGTGGTTACTTCACAAAACGACCCGTTTTTTGCGCTCGGAAAATGGAAAAGGGATTTTCCGTGCGACAAAAAGGAAAACTTCCTCCTGCAACATTGTTCTACATACCAATGTCCACACACATGCATAATATGGGCACAACATCACAAACTATGCCGTGATTCAGCACATAACATCGGTCATTTGGACCGAAAGCCATGAAACCTTGAACATGATAGGTCATTTTGTGAAGGTTTTTTCGAAACATGATCATTGTTCGGCACACATTTAGTCCCGGATGTAGTCACAAACCGGGACTAAAGGGATTGCGGCAGAGTGGGCCAGACAACACTAATAATAGGGGTGAGTGTCGACATTATGTCGTGCGGCTTGTACCTTGTCCCGGATGGTGTCACCAACCGGGACTAAAGATGAACCTTTAGTCCCGGTTGGAGACACCAACCGGGACTAAAGATGAGTCAGCACCAATAATAGGGGTGAGTGTCGACATTATGTCGTGAGTGTCGACATTATGCCGAGCTGCTTGTACTATAAATATGCATCCTTGTGAGTCCAGTCCTCTAGCCAGTTTGAGGCATCTCCAAGATGGTTTTAGAGAGCAGGGACACCACTACGGCTAGTTTCAGGGAGATGCCGACGGAGCCCAGTCCTCCGGCATCTCCGAGAAACTGGTCATAGAGGCACTCCCTAATATGTGAAATTAGTTAGCTCCGAGGCGTATTGATCTAGTTAGTGAAGTTACAAGCTGCAAGATGGTTTTCGAGAGCAGGGACACCACTACGGCCAGTTTCAGGGAGATGCCGACGGAGCCCAGTCCTCCGGCATCTCCGAGAAACTGGTCATAGAGGCACTCCCTAATATGTGAAATTAGTTAGCTCCGAGGCGTATTGATCTAGTTAGTGAAGTTACAAGCTGCAAGATGGTTTTCGAGAGCAGGGACACCACTGCGGCCAGTTTCAGGGAGATGCCGACGGAGACCAGTCCTCCGGCATCTCCGAGAAACTGGTCATAGAGGCACTCCCTAATATGTGAAATTAGTTAGCTTCGAGGCGTATTGATCTAGTTAGTGAAGTTACAAGCTGCAAGATGGTTTTCAAGAGCAGGGCCACCACTACGACCAGTTTCAGGGAGATGCCGACGGAGCCCAGTCCTCCGGCATCTCCAAGAAACTGGTCATAGAGGCACTCCCGGTCCAGCCACAAAATGGGACTAACACTCAAGACATTTATTAATATTAAAAACTGAGACTACAAAACCGGGACTAAAGGCCACAAACCGCGAAAGATATCCTTCGGTCAAGCCACAAACCGCGAAAGACATGAACTAGAGTTACATAATATGAGCATGAACTTCTTGGCATATGTCATTCCTTATGACCGCTTCAGACGTAACCATGGAGCATCTTCTTTACTTAACGGAATGCTTGGGTCAGTTTTCACTGTGAAGGGCGGAATTTCATCAAACTTATTATAATCTTCTGACATGTCTGTCTTGTCCTCGATTCCCACGATGTTTCTTTTCCCTGAAAGAACTATGTGACGCTTTGGCTCATCATATGATGTATTCGTTTGCATATTTTTTCTTTTTTCGGTCTGGAGGACATGTCCTTCACATAGAAAACCTGAGACACATCATTGGCTAGGACGAATGGTTCATCTCTATAACCAAGATTGTTGAGATCCACTGTTGTCATTCCGTACAACTGGTCTATCTTTACCCCTTCCCCATTCAGGTTGACCCATTTGCAGCGAAACAAAGGGACCTTAAAAGAGACTCCATAGTCTAGTTCCCATATCTCCTCTATGTAACCATAATATGTGTCCTTTTGTCCATTCTCGTCTATTGCATCAAAGCGGACACCACTATTTTGGTTGGTGCTCTTTTTATCTTGGGCGATCGTGTAGAATGTATTCCCATTTATTTCGTACCCTTGGAAATTCAATACAGTAGAAGATGGTGACGCGGCCAACAAGTATAGCTGATCTCCAACAGTGGTGTCATTCAAGAGATGTGTCCGCATCCAACCACCAAAAGACTTCATGTGTTCATCTGTAATCCATGATTCAGGCTTCCCCGGGTTTTTGGAGCGTACAATATTCTTGTGTTCCTCGATATACGGAGCTGCCAAGGTGGAATTATGTAGAACTGTGTAGTGTGCTTTAGTGAAAGAATCCCCGTCCCTACATATCATTGCTTTCTTTCCCAGCGTGCCTTTTCCACTTAGTCTTCCCTCATGCCGCGAGTCAGAAACACCAATCGGCTTAAGGTCAGGAATAAAGTCAACACAAAACTCAATGACCTCCTCTGTTCCATATCCCTTGGAGATGCTTCCTTCTGGTCTAGCACGGTTATGAACATATTTCTTTAAGACTCCCATGAACCTCTCAAAGGGGAACATATTGTGCAGAAATACTGGACCGAGAATGGCAATCTCTTCCACTAGATGAACCAGGAGATGCGTCATAATATTGAAGAAGGATGGTGGGAACACCAATTCAAAACTAACAAGACATTGTACCACATCCTTCTGTAACCTTGGCAGAATATCTGGATTGATTACCTTCTGAGATATTGCATTGAGGAATGCACACAGCTTCACAATGGGTACTCGAACATTTTCCGGTAGAAGCCCCCTCAATGCAATCGGAAGCAACTGCGTCATAATCACGTGACAGTCATGAGACTTCAGGTTTTGGAACTTTTTCTCTACCATATTTATTATCCCCTTTATATTAGATGAGAAGCCCGACGGCACCTTGATACTGTAAAGGACTTCAAAAAAGATTTCCTTCTCTGCTTTGGTAAGAGCATAGCTGGCACGACTTAAGTGACGCCCTTTATCCGTCTTGTTATCTGTATGCATGTTCTTTGGGTCTTTCATAATTTGTTGGTCCTCCCGTGCTTCAGGTGTATCTTTTGTCTTACCATACACGCATAGGAATCCTAGCAGGTTCACGCAGAGATTCTTCGTCACGTGCATCACGTCGATTGAAGAGCGGACACGCAGGACTTTCCAATATGGCAGCTCCCAAAATATAGATTTCTTCTTCCACATGGGTGCGTGTCCTGTAGCGACGTCGTTCGGAACTGATTGACCGCCGGGACCCTTTCCAAAGATTACTTCTATGTCCTTGACCATACCAAATACATCATCACCAGCAGGGAGTTCAGGCTTCTTCCGGTGATCTGCCTCACCTTTAAAATGCTTGCCTTTCTTTCTTACGGGATGATTGGTCGGAAGAAATCGTCGATTCGCTAGGTACACAACCTTCTTGCATTTATGCAAATATGTACCTTCGGTCTTATCTAAACAGTGGGTGCATGCCTTATATCCTTTGTTTGTCTGTCCTGAAAGGTTACTAAGAGCAGGCCAATCATTGATGGTTACGAATAACAACCCTCGTAGATTAAATGGCTCCTGTTTGTTCTCATCCCACGCACGTACACCTGGTTTGCCCCACAACTGTAAGAGTTCTTCAACTAATGGCCTAAGGTACACATCAATGTCGTTGCCCGGTTGCTTCGGGCCTTGGATGAGCACTGGCATCATAATGAACTTACGCTTCATGCACAACCAAGGAGGCAGGTTGTAGATACATAGGGTCACGGGCCAGGTGCTGTGACTGCAGCTCTGCTCCCCAAAAGGATTCATGCCATCCGTACTTAGACCAAACCATAAGTTCCTTGCGTCACCTGCAAAGTCTGGGAAGTCTCTCTCGATTTTTCTCCATTGTGACCCATCAACAGGGTGTCTCAACTCCCCGTCTTTCTTACGGTCTTCTTTGTGCCATCGCAACAACCTGGCATGCTCTTTGTTTCTGAACATGCGTTTCAACCTTGGTATTATAGGAGCATACCACATAACCTTAGCAGGAACCCTCTTCCGGAGGGGCTCTCCCTCAACATCACCAGGGTCATCTCGTCTGATCTTATACCGCAACGCGTTGCATACCGGGCATTTATCTAAATTCTCATACTCCTTACCGCGGTAGAGGATGCAGTCATTAATGCATGCATGTATCTTTTGCACATCTAATCCCAGAGGACAGAGAGTCTTCTTTGCTTCGTAGGTACTCTCGGGAAGTTCGTTATGTTTTGGAAACTTCGGCTTCATTATTTTCAGCATCTTTTCAAATGAGGAGTCAGTTAGACCACACTCTGCCTTCCATCGCAACAATTCCAGTGTGGTACCGAGCTTTGTGCTGCCATCTTCACAATTTGGGTACAACAATTTCTTGTGATCTTCTAACATGCCCTCTAACTTCAACTTCTCATTTTCTGTTTCACAGTCTCGCTTTGCATCATAAATGACCCTACCAAGTTCATCAGCCGGCTCATCTGATGCCCGTTCTTCACCTTTTTCCTCTCCATTGTCTTCCATTGCAGTATCACCGTATTCAAGAAACATATGATGATAGTTGTTATCATCATCTTCTTCTTCACCATCTTCCATCATAACCCCTCTTTCCCCGTGCTTGGTCCAGCAATTATAGTTGGGCATGAAACCTTTCATAATCAGGTGGCCGCGAATGATTTTCGAGGAAGAGTACTCCTTGTTGTTCCGACATTGAACACATGGACAACATATAAATCCATTCTCTTTGTTTGCCGTAGCCACATCGATAAATTTATCCACGCCTTTGATATACCCGGCTACCCGCCGGTCACCGTACATCCATTCCCGACCGTTCATCTGCATCATATAAGTTAGTTTATCAAAAAACAGGACATCATAAATAGTGAAATAACCAATTCACACCGACACATGAATTGTATCAATGACCTAGAAAAGATAAGATTGCTAACCTCGATCGAGGGAAATAAAGAGGAGAAAGCTCAAGTGCGTCTCGGACACCTTCTATATTTTTGTTCTATGAGAAATTCAACTGGATTTTTCACTCAAACATTTCAACAAACACCTTCAATGCATGCATGAGAAAAAACTAGCACACACCCTCACACCTTACACCATTCGAAAAAACAGAGTGGAGGCAGAGGGGGCTGGGGTGTTGCATTTATAGAGGGCAAGGGGTCTTTAGTCCCGGTTGGAGCCAGCAACCGGGACTAAAGGTGCGTGCCACGCCACGTGGCTGTGGCCAAACCTTTAGTCCCGGTTGGTGGCTCCAACCGGGACGCATGCCCCCTTACCAACCGGGACCCATGCCCCCTGGCCCCGTGCCCGCTCCAACCGGGACGCGTGCCAGCATTAGTCCTGGTTGGTGGCGCAACCGGGACTAATGCTCCCAGGGGTCGCGAACGGATGGCCCTTTTTCCTCTAGTGTACTAGTATCTAGAACAACTGTGGTGCACATGGTCATAATGCGCCACAGATATGTGTGGGCCAGGGCCCTGCTGGCCACATGCCGCATACCCATAGCGCACATAGGGGAGGTGCGCTATGGTTGTTATGGTTAACCGTGGCGCACATGCAGGTGGTGCGCTATGCCTAAGTGAAGGCCCCTCTGTTTTGTAAATGGGCAGACACATTCGTGGCGCACTCTGGCATGTGCGCCATGGTTGTGATTATTCCCTGTTGCGCACTAGGGCCATGTGCGCCACAGATGTGTCGACCAGTATTTTTTTGGCAGCTCCACTTTGTGCACATGTGTGATCATCCACCACCCCACACTTCAGTTTCCCCTTCTTCTTCCTCCTTAGATCTAGTCGGGATCCTTATCCTTCCCACCTCAATTTCTCCACTCATTCACCATTTTTAGCATGTAGAACTTGCCTTGGATATTACATACGTAATAGAGGAAGCTCTCCGGTCTCTCATCTCCTCCGGTCTCGCGCGCACCTCTCCTTTCCATCTTCTCGCGATCGGTCTCTCATCTCGGTAAGTTGTCCATATAAGGATGTGTTCATGTGTGTATGGAGAGGATCGATGGTCATGTGTGTATATGGAGAGAATCGATGATGCTCATGCATGTGTGTATGCAGAGGATAATGATATGTTCATGTGTGTATGGATCGGTCTATCTCTCTCTTGTGTTTGCGTGTGAACAAGTTGCCATTTGTTTTGCCAAAATGTTGATTTATTTCCATTTTGGCAAGACTTTGGCATTTCGCAAAGGTTCTTATTTTAGGATAGGTCATGTTAAAATTTTCTATCGACCATTGCATGCATGCATTGATTATGTGGTTCTAATAGACTTCTAATTGTACCGTGTACTCCGTGCAGGAAAAAATGGTGCTCATAATGAGCGAAGGCATTGTGGATAGATTTTTTAAATGTGCAATGGCCGACATGATACGAAATAACAAGACGAAGATAAGATGTCCGTGCATGATGGGGGAATACCAATCGGGGTATACCCACGAAGCGGAGTTGCCAGCTGGATTGAGCCGACTGAAGCCTAGCCCTGAGCGGGTCGACTCGCCCAATACGGCGACTGGCGCATACTAGACCCAGGCGAGTGGCGCCAACTGGAGGCCCAAGACGGCGACTTCAATACAAAGCCCACCAAATACTTGTAAACCCTAACTGGCTGCATATATAAAGCAACCACGGGCACCCCCACGGGGTATCTTCTTCCACATTAAACTAGATCTAGTCTCTCCCTCCGCCTACGGCGGCTCCCATGTAAACCAATCTGTGATCATATACTGGATTGATAGCAGGACGTAGCGATCCTCCATCGAGGGAACGTGAACCTGGATACATCGTGTGCCAATCTCGCTCCGGATTCTCCTACGTCGCCTTGCTCCCTCTACGTAAGCTATCCCAGTAGCATCTGCCGTGCAATACCACGACAGTTGGCGCCCACCGTGGGACAAACGATGCTTGGAGGGTGATAATCCGGACAGGATTTCTCACCATCACCAGCAGAATCTGACGCGCCATCAGAGAATTGCTATCCGATGACTCAGAGTTGGATGCCAATCAATCTGATCTGGCTGCTTCCCGGCGACGCGGAACACGTGCACGCATAAAATTTTAGCACGCTGATTCAATCTCATCTTCCCCATTCAGTTCTCTACCGATCGGTTATAATTTATTTAAACTTAGTCTGACATGCATGCTACTTGTCTGCTATTATTTGGAGGACCGATCCATGAGGGCAAGAGAGAATCACTCGTGGATCTTAATCCATGAGCTAAAGGAAAAGGAGGAGGCGCATGTCAAATCCGTGGATCAAATTTCGAGATATGGTAGATCAACTCCAGGGAAAAGAAACAAGAGACGGATGCACGATCGGCTGCAATCACAGCTGAATTTTCTACATGATCCTTTTATTCTCTTTCTCATTAACTGCTTTAATTATTTTATTTGGATCTAATATATTGCATGGACATTGCTGACATGTACGAATCACATGGAGTCGAAGCATCTGGACAGAACATGTCTCCGTATACCGATGAAATTCATCAGCTAATCGCACAAGTGCTCCTCTGTTATGCTAATACAGTCTGTCGTCCAGACGGCAACCATGGCATAGACGGCAACCGTGGCATCAAGGACGACTATGCAAATTTATGTCATTCTGGACGGACAAAAAATCTGGTCGACTCCGCTTGCTGCGTCGATTTCGCTGTGACGGCTCCACCGGGTCCACTCCTTCCGGCTAAACGCCGCACCAGTACGTCGCGGACTCGCCCAGCGCGGACCCGTCTACCGCCGGATCGCCATCGCGACCTCGTCCTCCGCGGTCTTACCTCTCCACACTCGGGGACTCTCTCCTCGCGAACTCGCAATCATCGCGGATTCGCCACGCTCGGGGACTCACCACCATGAGCTCGCCCTCGCATACTCGCCACACTCGCGGACTGCCGTCGCGGAATTGCCATACTAACAGCTAAGTTTCTTTACACTCGTACATGCCGTGAGTTCAAAATATATATGCATCTCCATTCATTCTCCAAAGCCGACCATGCAGTCGCATATGACCCTTTCAGGGACCAAAATCATACTTGGGATCGGTTTCAGTTTTGTGTGCTATTTATTCGTGTCTGTCGAAGTAGTGAGGCTAGGTACCAAAAGGCCGACCTTGTCTCCGGGTTCAACATTCTGGCATCGCGTCCCTGTTACCCGAAAAGCGTTTGATGTTGGAGGTCTGCCTACTCATGAAAAGACACGCATAAACCTTACATACTGCCCATCGATCCACATAACAAACATGCATTTTATTCTAACGTCTACAATTCGCACGTCTTACAATTATTTAATATATTATGCAAGTACACCTTAATGCAATTGTATCTTTTCTCCTTCTCAGCAAAACGGTGTCTTTCTCGCCACTCGCCGCGCTCGGGGACTCGGCGCTCGCTGGTCGCTCGACCTCGCCGCTCGCCGCGCTCGGGGACTCGGGCGCCCGTCGGTCGCTCGGCCTCGCTGCTCGCCGCGCTCAGGGACTCGGCACTCGCCGGTCGCTCGACCTCACCGCTCGCCGCGCTCGGGGACTCGGCGCTCGCCGATCGCTCGACCTCGGCACTCTCCGCGCTCGGGGACTCAGCGCCCGTCGGTCGCTCGGCCTCGACGCTCGCCGGTCGCTCGACCTTGCCACTCGCCGCGCTCGGGGACTCGACGCTCGCCGGTCGCTCGACCTCGCCACTCGCCATGCTCGGCAGCAACCACTACTATTTTCAGAATATACATCTCTAAAGAGCCTCAAGTCGCCTCTACAAGGCAACTCGAGCCTCGGAGACTACTCCTAGGCATGATGCATGTACGCGTGATTCCACGACCGCGGCTCGCCCTCGTCGACTCTCCACTGTGGATTCTCCACTTGCGTACTCTACACGCTCGGGGACTCGCCAACGCGGACTCGCTCTTGCGTACTCAACGCGCTTGGGGACTCGGCGCGCTATAGATAGCGCCACTCGCCGGTCGCCACTCGGCACTCGCCCTTGCGTACTCAATGCTCTCAGGGACTTTCCACCGCGGACTTTCCCTCGCGTACTCAACACGCTCGGGGACTCTCCACCGCGGACTCGCCCTCGCGTACTCAACACGCTCGGGGACTCGCCACCGCGGACTCGCCCTCGCGTATTCGACACGCTCGGGGACTCCACTACTAGAGAAAAGGCTATAGGAGACATGCTTATGCGAGGCACATTTAGCATATGCGCCTCCTATAAAAATAGGCGAGGCGCACTTTGCGATATGCGCCTCTAGTATAAAATAGGCGAGGCGCATATGATAAGAATGCGCCTCCTATAATCCCTGTACGGACAGAATCTAGCAGCCCCATATTATGCGAGGCGCATTCTAGTCATATGCGCCTCCTATATATCAGATATGCGAGGCGCATATGGACAGAATGCGCCTCGCATATTCTGTGTGGGCCCGCGTGTTGGTAGGTGCATGAATATGCGAGGCGCATATGGCTATATGCGCCTCCTATATTTGATAATATGCGAGGCGCATATGGCCAGAATGCGCCTCGCATATTCTGTGTGGGCCCGCGTGTTGGTAGGTGCACGAATATGCGAGGCGCATATGGCTATATGCGCCTCCTATATTTGACAATATGCGAGGCGCATATGGCCATATGCGCCTCAAGTAACTCATGCGGGCCCGGGCGCTGGTAGGTGGCCGCATATGCGAGGCGCATATTGCTATATGCGCCTCCTATAGTTTGGATTATAGGAGGCGCATATTGTGCAATATGCGCCTCGCATAAGCTGGCACCACTTTTTTCCAGCTTTTTGCACATGGAGGCAACTACCACCCCACTCACTTGTGTCACTTCTTCCTCCTCCACCAAGACAAATCTGGTCGCCCCCCTCCTCCTCCCCACCTCATTTCCCCCATTGATTCACCTTCGAAGCTTGCTCAACATCCATTGGTTGACATCCATATGTAAGTGAAGTCTCTTGCTCCTCTAGATCTACAACATGTCCATTTACTTCTCCTCCGGCTCTCTTGCGCAAGTCGTTGTTGGAGGAAGCGTGAAGGCGTTGCTTGCATGTATGCGCGTTGTTGGAGACACCGACTATATGATTGTGTTGTGGTGATACTTTTTGTGCAGGGATTTCATTTGAGATGCCAATGTTTTGCCGGAATGTCGATTTATTTCTTTTTCGGCGAATTTCTGGCACTCGCGGATGTCCTCTTTTTAGGGGAGGTCATGCCGAATTTTTCCGGCGATCCACGTCCATATATGATCTAATTATTCTCTTGCTCTTTGTACCACGCAGGCGGCCATGGTCCGACCACTGATCAACAAAGCCCGCGTGGATAGGTGGATGACATGCGCGAGGGCCGACATGGAACGTGCAAACAAGACAGAGATAAGATGTCCATGTCGGGACTGCAAGCTGATGTATCTGATAAGGCATGATTCCAGAATGCTGGAGTCGCACCTGCTTCGACGTAGTTTCATGGATGGCTACACTCGATGGATACGTGATGATCACGAAGATCAAGATGCCAGTGATGATCACGAAGATCAAGACGCCAGTCACGATCACGAAGATTAGGGTGGTGGCACTGGACATGGACACGAAGATGATCAAGGTGGCGTCGGGCATGGACACGAAGATGATCAAGGTGGTGCCGACCATGATTCGAGCTGGTTGCGAGACCCTCATGTCCAAGATCTGCTTCTCAAGGATACGAGTAACGCCAGAGCCGCCGGTAGAGAGAAGGCTAAACTGGAGCAAATGGAGAAAGACGCGGTCACTCCATTGTTTGACGGATGCAACGACGGGGATACCCGTCTAAATGTAACGCTTAGGGCTCTGGAGATGAAGGCGAAACACAAAATGACCGACGAATGTTTCGACGACAACATTGTATTCTGGCACGATATTCTTCCCAAGAAGGGGAACACATGTCCGACTAGTATCGCTGAGGCGAAGAAAGTCGTGTGCCCTCTCAATCTACCGCACGTGAAATACCACGTCTGCATAAATGATTGCATCATCTACCGGGGCGAGGACGCGGAGAAGACCACGTGTCCGGTGTGCAAGACCTCTCGATACAAGAGAGGGACCAAGAAAGCTCCTAGGAAGGTGGTGTGGTACTTTCCTCTAACTCCTCGTTTGCAGCGGTATTTCGCAGACCCTAAGGAAGCACAACTCATGCGCTGGCACGCGGAAAGAAAGAGGCCGGAAGACGATGATCTGGAGAAGGAGGAAATGTTGAGGCACCCTTCGGATGCTTGCCAGTGGAAGGCGTTGGACCTACAATATTACCAACATTTTGGGAAAGAGTCAAGGACCCTCAGGCTGGGCGTGAGCACTGACGGACTCAATCCGTTTGGAAGCCAGAGCAGCACACACAGCACCTGGCCCGTGTTTGTATGGATCTACAACCTCCCTCCCTGGTTGTGCATGAAGAAGAAGTACGTAACCATGAGTATGCTCGTTCAAGGGCCAAAACAACCTGGTACAGACATCAATCTGTATCTCACGTTGTTGAAAGAGGAGTTGGCCACGTTATGGGAAGAAGGAGCCCGTACATGGTACGCCTCGAGACAAGAGTACTTTGACATGAGAGCGGCGGTGATCACGACGGTGCAAGACTATCCTGGTTACGGATACTTCTCGGGGCAGGTGGTCCAAGGATTCTATGGGTGCGTTAGGTGCAAGGATAATACGACGTACCGCCAGCTACAGAAAGATCTCGGGTCCGGGAAAACCGTGTTCCTTGGGGCTCGGAGGTGGCTTCCCAAGAATCACGCCTGGAGAAAGCTAGGACATCTGTTCGATGGGACGATCGAGCTCCGAGGAATCCCACACCAGAAGAGTGGCGCGGAAATCTACAAGCTGTTGAATAACTGGAAGGAGTGCCCTGCGCCAGGAAAGACCCATAAGAAGCCAGAGCCGTTGCTGAAGGTATGGAAGGCGAGGTCTGTTTTCTGGGACTTGCCATACTGGAAGATCCTCCGCGTGCCTCATAGCCTTGATCTCATGCATATCACGAAGAACGTGGGCGAGAGTCTGCTTGCCACCCTCCTTAACACCGACAAGACCAAAGATGGGCCGAAGGCAAGGAACGACTTGAAGCATATGGGCATCAGGGATGAACTTCAACCACCACCTAGCGATGATGAGGAGGAGGACGAGGTGGAGGAGACAGAAACACAGAATAGCCGTCGTCACAAGGGGAAAAAGGTTAAGAAGGGAGAGGTCAAGCTCAAGGCCTCATGCTTCACTCTGAGTAAGAAGGAGGCCATACAGTTTATGAAGTGCCTCCTCGGAGTCAAATTTCTGAACGGCTACGCGGGGAAGATAAGCAGATGGCTAGACGAGGCGAAGCAGCGCTTCAGCGGGATGAAGTCTCACGACGTCGCCGTGCTAATGACGCAGGTACTCCCGGTCGCGATCCGAGGTATAATGGACAAGCACATCCGTGAAACACTGTTTGGCCTCTGCAACTTTTTTGACGTCATCTCTCGGAAGTCGATAGGCATTAAGCAGCTCACGAGGCTACAGGACGAGATCGTGGTGATAATGTGCGAGCTCGAGATCTATTTCCCCCCCGCTTTCTTCGACATCATGCTTCATCTGCTTCTCCATGTCGTGGAGGATATCGTCCAGCTCGGTCCTGCGTTTCTGCGAAGCATGATGCCGTTCGAAAGGCTCAATGGACACATCAAGGGATACGTTAAGAACAAGTCCCGTACAGATGGAAGCATAGCAAACGGCTTCCTGGCCGAAGAGTGCATCTCTTTCTGCTCGAACTTTCTACAAACCGAGACCCCTCTTGGTATGCCATTCAACAAGCACCTCGGGAGGCTCGCTGGATGGGGTCACCGCGAGGGTCGACGTGCAAAGCATGTCGACATGGAGGGCTGAACCAAGGACTTTGAAAGAGCAAACCTGGTCGCGCTGCAACACCTGCAGGTGGTTGATCCATACATACATGAGCACAAAGAGTTTATCAAGAAGAATTACGCTGATCAGGGGCGCCAGGTCCCGAGGGAGGAAGACGTTATCAAGGAGCACAACTCCGGTTTCATGCGGTGGTTTAGGGAGAAGGTCATAGCTAATCCACCGCAGGGCGAGTACTCGGAGGAAGATAAACTCATATTCTCATTGTCACAGGGCGCCTCGCACAACCTCATGACCTATCAGGCTTACGATATCAACGGATACACGTTCTACACAGAGGAAAAAGACAATAACTGTGATTACCAGAACTCAGGGGTAACAGGGATATTCTACACCGGCGACATCCCGGAAAGATACTACGGAAGGATCGAGGAGATTTGGGAGCTCGACTATGTTACGGAGAAGGTGCCGATGTTCCGTGTCATGTGGGCCAAGAGCGTCGAGAAAGAAGACCGGTATTTCACCACGATGGTTATACCGTCAAAGACCACCAGCGCGAACGCTCCCGCAAGAAATGAGCCTTGGGTTTTGGCTAGCAAAGTCGACCAATGCTGGTACATCAAAGACCCGTCAAAGCCTAGCCGGGTTGTCGTCAGGAGAGGCAAAAGGAACATTATCGGAATGGACGGAGTCGCCAACGAGCAAGACTTTGACCAGAACGGCGACCCGAAGATAGAAGACGGGTATGGCAACCAAACACCGTACACCACAACCCTACCTAAGAAAGGACTTCCGTTCAAGAGAAGTAGTGAAGACGTCCCGGACCTAACCTATGCAACCGCGACAAAGAAGGGCAAGAAGACGACCATTGTCAAGAAACGCTAGCGCGCTCCGACCATTGTCAAGAACCGTCGTGTGTGTGGCCTACTATTATGTATCAAAACATTCTTAATTTTCATTATGTGTGTGTAATAATAATATTGCATTGAGAATATTATGTATCGACAAGACACATTCATTGAGAATACTCACTTTTGTTGTTTTAGCAATATTTGAATATTTAAAATATTTGTAGTATATTTTATAGTTCATATTTGTATGCTTTTACATGAAAATTGGCCTTTAAAAAAAATTTCCAAAAAATTGGCCCCCTTAGGATTCGAACTTGGGTGGCCAGCAGTGAAGGACAAGGCATGTTACCACTAGACTGTTGTGTGATAGTTGATAGAAACATGTGCACTGCCCTATTTGTCTAGGAGTGCATATTATGCGAGGCGCATTTAGCCCAGATGCGCCTCGCGTAATATTATACGAGGCGCACTTTGCGATATGCGCCTCGCATAACCGGCACCCATCGAACTTTTTTTTATACGCACGCAGACCACTCTCCTCGCCGCCTCCCCTTCCCCCATCTCACCTCACCTCACCCCCCAACGTCTCTCTCCCCAGCTCGCCTCCTCGACTTCGCCTCACCGCCCCAGCACCCCGACCCACCGACCCCCGCAGCTCAAGGTGAGCGCGCCGTCTCCCCGTCTCTCCGCGCCCTTCCATTTCGCTAGGGGAATCAGTGGTCCGTCGGTACTACCTCCGATCTGACACGGCGTGCTGCGATTTCTCCAGGGATGTCGGCGGCCGGCGCCGATCTGGAGCACCCCGCGGGCGTTTCTCAGGTCGCGGATCTGAGCGGCGCGACGGTGCAAGTCCCCGAGCCTACGGAGTCCCAGAAGAAGAGGAAGCCCAAGGGGAGGAGCCCGACGCCGCCGCCGCCACCCACGCCTCTCTCCGGTGAGTCCCCGCCCCCCACCCACCCACGCCTCTGATTCTCTGAAGGATGGCATACAATGTTCTTCACCAGATTGACATACAATCTGTGAGCCAATTCATGGTAATTGCTGTAATGTTTCATAGCTGTAGTCTGTCTAGGTCACATCGTTGCCATTAAATCTGGGTGTTGTTGCTGTGTTATTGCGTGGCTGTACTGAGAGAGGAAGGTTGCCGGCAGCACGGGGTAGTGCTATCATATGAAAGTTTTGAGTATACTTGTTTTGAGACATCCTCCTGTTCCTGTAGCAGAATGGAATGGCATGTTAGGACTAGCCGCGACGACGAACCCTACATTTCTGAACTTGCGAGTACTGAGCAGCGATGGTAGCAAGTGCAATGCTGAGTATTATGTTGTTCTCATCATATATGCCAACTGCTATGTTCTTTCTGTGAAGTAGTAGTAGGTTTGGTGATTTATGTTTTTGGTTCATCTTCCAGTCAGAAGGTTATCAATTCAAGACTCGCTGTGTAGGATGAAAACTAGTACAGTCAAGTGGGCAATATTTTGTTGCACCTCTTTCACTGGTGATTAATTTACTTCCAAGGCCGCCCCAATATTACATCACGGTTGACCTGAACCAATGTAGCTACTGGATCCCAGAGAGTCAAAAGAGAAACCACTGAATGGTTCTGTTAGATAACTCACATATAAAATTGAACAATAATAAAACTGGTTCTGTTTCGGTTCTGAGAGAGGAAGGTTGCCTTTTGCCCCCGTTGTCATAACTTTTTAGCTCTGTTTCGGTTCTGTTGCTGCTGATCGCAGAGCCTGGACGTGGTTGTCCATCATCCTCGTCTGCTCTTGTTGCATGGTAGGGCGAGAGGGTGTCAGGTTGCTGCAAGGAATGCCTGGTTCTTGCATTATAGTTATAGCAGCATAGCCATTGTTTACGTATGGACGGATGTGTTGCAGCATTCATTCTCCTTTGTTGTTATTGCCTTGTCTGGATGGTTTCTGAAGATGGCAGGCATGAGGCTTGCGTGTCTCTCTTTTCCTGACATACTGCTTATTGGATCGGGCTAATGACCAGAACATAGTGTTGTCCTTGGCAGTGATCCTGGTGCATATTGCTTTTTTACTCCTTGTTTGGCATTACTGCCAGAGGGATTTTGCCTTGTAGAAATCTTGCTTGCAAACCCAATATTTGTGGGATCTTTATCTCTGTTTACGGGGCACAATGCCCTTGAGTAAAAGAGGCTTGTGATCCTTAAAGTTTGAGTTTTGTTTTTTGAGAATTCTTAAAGTTTGAGTTAACTGTACTGAAATTGCATCTTTGTTTAAATTTGCAACAATTTTTTGTAGGATCATTATGTTGAGCTAAGAACCTGAAAGTAGTGTCTAGCTTTGGCACTGGTCCTGGTGTATGCCGATTCGTAACTTGCTTTCTGCATTACCGACATAGAAGTATTTCTGAACATCTTTGTTGGTTGCAAGGACATTCTTAAGTAAAAGAGGACTGAGCTGAGATCTTGAAATATGTCAGCTTTTTTTTATGGAATTGACAGAATTTCAGAGTTGGATATGCGTAGATGGACATTGCAGGAACCTGAAGATCAGGACACCATCTATTGCAGGAACCTGAAGATCAGGACACCATCTATTGCAGGATCATTTATTCCTTTAGTTCCTGGTAACTGTACTATTCATGCTCAGGTTGTTGACAAGCAAACAGATGATACATGGTGCCTCTGTGTATGTATGGCCTGGAGCATGATATATACATGGTGTTTGTGTATGTATTCTAGCAAAATGGCTGTGATGATGGCTGTGTTTTGATCCTTTTTGTGCAGGTTTTTCTTTTTGAGTTGCCAATGTTTCGCCGGAATGTTGATTCATTTCCGTTCCGGCGAATTTCTGGCACTCCTAGACATAGAAAATTAGCAAAGTTCATGCCAAAATTTTCTATGAATTTTTGTGCTTATTAGTTTCATTTATTTGTGTGTTTAGAAATGTCGGATCCGGGCCCTTCTAGCCAGAAGCCCTTTTGGGAGCAGCAGGCGGAGATGGAATCCCTAGAGGCCCCGGAATTTGTTCCGCGGGACGACGAGATGGAGGAGGACGAGGATACCTCGTCGGGCAATGAGGAGATGGGGGACGCCGATGGCGACGCCACTACCACTGATGGCGGCGGTGAAGCTACTACAGACGATGGTAGCGCATCGAAGAAGTCTCGGAAGGATCGGACCCCGATCATGGTCGACCTCAAAAGGTCCATCATCACAAGCGTGAGCCCTAAAGGTGCGCCTTTGGAGCCAGAAGAATTTGTTGGGGGTTACTCTAACCAGCTCGCGGCAATCCTCCGGAACACCGTCACGATCAACATGGAGAACCTAAAGGCCGAAGAGAACAAGGGTTTCCTCATCCAGCTTTTCCGGAAGCTGCACGCAAGATACGCGTTCCCGGGTGATGAGGAAAACAAGTATAATAATGACAATCTCAAAGGGAATCCGGTGAACAAGTATGCCCTCGGGAGGATGACCAAGGCCTTGTCAAATTGGAAGGCTCGGGTGAAGAATCTGATTTTCGAGGAGAAGGTAAGTTATCCAGAGCTCGTCAAGAAGGAGCCTTTGGTCAAGGAAGAAGACTACAATGTTTTCAAGACCAGATGTAACTCCGCCTTGGGCAAGGCCAGGACTGAGAAGGGCAAGAATATGAGATCCCGAAACATTGGTACCCACCATCTCGGCTCCGGCGGTTATAGAGCCGCGAGGCCCAAATGGGATAAGGAGGACGCCGACGCTCGTGCAAAGGGGTTGACACGTCCCTTTGACGACATAAAGGAGGAGCAGGCAAAGAACTTCGTCAGGGACCGGTTTGCCCCACCGAAGAAAGGGGGTTCTGATTATTCTTCGGAGCCCGCCGGCCCCTTTGCTCCGAGGGTGACGGACTTCATGCAAAAATATGTAAGTAGTTTGCATGCAAGTCGATTAATTGCATTCATGATTAATCAATGAAGTCCAGTTTTCTGATCAAATGCTTCGCGTTCCTTGTGCGTAGGACGAGGAGTGTAGGAGCTCCTCATCCCAGGGGTCAGCGCCACCGCCTGTCGCCAAGTGGGACACCACTTTTAATAGGGCGCTGAACCGGACCAAGAGTGTCGATCCCCTGGCGGCCCCGTCGGCTGGTCGTGTGGTCGGCTTTGGCGGCATATCATGGTCCGAGTACTATGGCACCCCGGAGCGGAAGGGCAAGAAGGCCGAAAGCGCCGAGGTAAAACTCCTAAGGGAACAGGTGGAAGCCTTTCCAAATATAGTCCAAGATGCCGTGAACAAGGCTGTGTCGGCTGCCGAGACAAAGTTCCAAGAACAAGTCCAGTCACAAGTCCAGTCACAAGTGAACGAGAAGCTCAACACCATCCTTCCCGTCTACATGGAAAAGTACAACAAGTGGCAGAAGGGTGGTAAACGGGGGCCGCCACCGGTTCCCAACCTCAACAGCGCCCAATCGGACAATGTGGCGCGGCCGGAGGCGTTGGTGACTCCTCCAGCAGGGCCGGTGGTGGTGGAGACTCCTCTAGCTCCGGAGCTTAACTTGCCCACTGCGGCGAAGGCGCCGGCCCGCACCACCGTGCCATCAGGCAGCCACTCCGCCACTTGCGTGGTCAAGCCTGTCGGCGTCGGTGCCTCGACATTGGCCGAGTTTGACGCCCTCAAGGTAACTAACTAATTAAAGCGAGAGTTGGGAGGCTCAACCACACCGATGACTTGATCTATGTTTTTCTAACGCTCGGCCTACATGTCGATCTTTCGCAGGGAGACACTCCTTGCACTCTAATGCATTGGGTGGGCGGCCAGTTGATGGATGTTGCCAAGGGTACTATTGTTCAACCAGAGAACCGCAAAATGCACAATGTCACAATGCCACCTGACATGATGAGGGTCAAATACAGTATGGTGCTTCCGGGCTACGAGCAAGTGGAACCTCCCTCTCAACCTCAAGGATGGGATGATGAGGACACGGCAGCGGTCCTCAATACCGGCTTCGGCTACTTGTACCTATGGCCGAAGAGCCAGATCCGTTTGGGGACAGAGGACCAGCTCAACATCACCCTAGAGGCAGCACAACCAGCACATGATGAAGACTTCGAGATGGGAGACTTGGACAACATGGCATAGAATCCCGATGATGATGAAGAAATTGACCCGAACTACGGTGACCAGTTTGTTAACACAAGTTTTTCTGATTTGTATGAGCCGGGACCATCAGGCACACATCAAGTTGCCGAGACCCAACCAGCACCAGCGAAACCCCCTTGCAAGGTGCGTCTCTTCCCAACTATTCAAGAGACGCCGCCACCTGTCCCCTTCACCGAGCCTCCAAGGCCAGTAGTTCCTTTGATCAGCCCCGGCACCCTCCATAAGACGGTCGGTGAGGTGAACGCAGTGGCCGAAGTCGTAAAGAGCAAGAAGGGTCGCAAAAGAAAGCCTAAGGGTGATCGGGGCCATGATCCAAATCCTCTTTTCCGGGACGGCGCTGTGGGGCAAGCCAGGAATCAGCAGCACGTGGCAGGTGTATCGATGATGTGTAAATCGATGCTCGAGGTCGCAGGCTCGCATATGCGTAGTATTCATTATGGATGTCTCACAATTGAGGAGTGCCGCATTCGCGACAACGATCAGTCGTACCTCATTTTCAAGGCTAAGGTGCCTTCTCATATGCCGTGCTTCGTCACTGTACCCCCCGGGGATATCTTCTACATGCGGCATACCGACCTGTTTGACATGTTGAACGGGTTTCGACTGCACAATACCCTGGTCCGGCTGTTCTCCCTCAATATGGCCATGGAGATCACCAGAGACAAGATCCCGGGCATCCAGATAGTGGATCCCTACTTCATGCGTGACGCCGTCCTAAAAGATGCTGAGGCCATAGATCTGGCGACCGACTACCTCTCAAACTTCCTGCAAACATACTCGGACAAGGATGTGATTCTCCTTCCCTACCATCCCATCACGGAGGATGATCGGACAGGCTGTGTGCTCATAAGCTTGAATTTGAAACACTCAACAGCCTTGTACCTCGACTCAAACAGTGCGATCCAAAAAAACTACACCAATATCAAGAAAATTCTTGATGGCGCTCTCACCGGCTACGTCGCAGCGGGAGGCGTCAAACCGGCAAGGCCACATGTAAAGTTCGGCGCGCACGTGTTCCGCCACACGACGAAGTTTGCCTGCGTCAAGCAGCCGCCTGGCAGTGGGAAGGATGCCTTCTACGCCATTTACCACATGAAGGCGTTCTTCAATGACATGGAGACCAAAACGCTGCCATCTGACCTCGTGAAGTGGGCTGAAAAGCTTGCATGCATACAGGCTCACAACCTCAAGCAACACTTCTTCAACATCCAGGAGGAGATTGCGACAATCGTGTACCAGGGAGTCATAAAAGCCGGAGGCACCTTCCACGGCGGCTATACACCGTCCAACAGGGAGATAGACGAACGCTTAGCGCAGCAGGGTGACTGCAGGATGTTCATGCAAATGGCGAAAACTCGGTCGGGCTTCATCAATGCCCCCCAAAGCCGACTCAAGAGCCGAAGAAGACTTCATGATTGCATTGCATGGGTACCTAGATATTAGTTCCGAACTCGTGTTGTAACCTCTTATCACTGTGTTAATCTTGCCTAGCAAAACCTCTAGAATATGTTTCGTCAACCGTTGAACTTGATTGTGAGAGACACTAGCTAGTTATTTGTGTTACGAACTATTTTAAGTGCTTGTTGCTTTTCATTTGTCATTGCTTCCCTACTTTCTTGTGGTTTGCTTTCTTTGTCTTTCTTCGAAATGCCGATGATTAGAACGTGTTGTGGTGTCACGTGTATGACTATGCCGCTGTTTGATCTTGTGTGCCAAGTAGACTAGTAATTTGGGCATATACTCTAGTTGCCGCACGAGATCAAACAGCGAGCATTGTTATTTCCGTGCCCAATCTAAGTATGAGGCACTAATCCATGTCATTCTTGGTTTGCTTTCTTTTGGTCTTTCTTCGAAATGGCGATGATTAGAACATGTTGTGGTGTCACGTGTATGACTATGCCGCTGTTCGATCTTGTGTGCCAAGTAGACTAGTAATTTGGGCATATACTCTACTTGCCGCATGAGATCGAACAGCGAGCATTGTTATTTCCGTGCCCAATCTAAGTATGAGGCACTAATCCAAGTCATTCTTGGTTTGCTTTTTTTGGTCTTTCTTCAAAATGCCGATAATTCTATCTTTGTGAACTGCTAGCTATTGCTTTCCACTGACATAAGTAATATCATCTTTATTATGTGTAGGAGATGCCGAGGTGTTATGTCGTGTACGTCGGTCGGGTTCCAGGTGTGTACGAGGAGTGGAAAGACTGCCAGAAGCAAGTGAACAACTTCTCGGGCAACAGCTACCAAGGCTATGAGAGTAGAGAGGTGGTGGAAGAGAAGTGGAGGAGGCATGGAAGGAAGAAGTGGAGGAACTTCCTCGTGATCACCACCTTGTTGCTCTTCATTGTAGGTTGTGTTCTACTTCATCTAGGTAGAGCTACGTCGTTGGAGTTGTAATGTGAATTGTGAACTTGTACTCGAAGGTGTAATGTGATTGTGAACTTGTACCGATCGGAGGTGTGAACTTGTGGCACAAACACTTGATGTATGAACTTGTATGTCATGATTGATGTGTAATGTATTGTATTCATGTTGGTTCTATTATGCTTTGGCAAAATGCAAGTTTCTGAAAAATTCTGTGGACTATATTGTATATTTGAATATCTGTATATTATTATTTATAGTGGTCTGTAAAACTTGAATTTCGAAAATATTACCGGAGGCGCATATAGGATACTATTGGAGGCGCATATACTATAAATACCCGAGGAGCATTCTGAAACATATGCGAGGCGCATATACTATAAATACCCGAGGCGCATTCTGAAACATATGCGAGGCGCATCTGATATGCGCCTCCTATACTTCACATATGCGAGGCGCATATCGATATGCGCCTCGCATATGTGAAGTATAGGAGGCGCATATCAGATGCGCCTCGCATAAGAAATACCCGAGGCTTGAAGCTAGAGGCACATGTGATATGCGCCTCGGATAGGCTTTTTGGTGCGCCTCGGATAGGCTTTTCTCTAGTAGTGCTCTTCACTGTGGACTCGCCCTCGCGTACTCAACGCGCTCGGGGACTCGCCACTGCAGACTTGCCCTCGCGTACTCAACGCGCTCGGGGACTCGGCGTGCTACAGACAGCGCCACTCGTCGGTCGCTCGACCTCGCCACTCGCCACGCTTGGGGACTCGGCACACTCCATGTTCGGGGACTCGCTGTAACTAGCGGCTTCACCGACACCCTGCGTCTTTCGCCAACTGGCCATCACCGACTGCCTCCCGCTTCACGGTTCTTTTCTCTGTTCAGGAGCTCGTCGCCGATTCGCCACGACCCATCGTCAAGACTCTCCGCGCCCTGCCTCAAGCCCGCGTCGAATCGACAACACGCTCGGGGACTACTGATGGGGGAATACCAATCGGGGTATACCCACGAAGTGGAGTTGCCAGCTGGATTGAGCCGACTGAAGCCTAGCCCTGAGCGGGTCAACTCGCCCAATATGACGACTGGCGCATACTGGAACCAGGCGAGTGGCGCCAACTGGAGGCCCAAGACGGCGACTTCAATACAAAGCCCACCAAATACTTGTAAACCCTAACTGGCTACATATATAAAGCCACCAGGGGCACCCCCACGGGGTATGTTCTTCCACATTAAACTAGATCTAGTCTCTCCCTCCGCCTACGGCGGCTCCCATGTAAACCAATCTATGATCATATACTGGATTGATAGCAGGACGTAGCGATCCTCCATCGAGGGGACGTGAACCTGGGTACATCGTGTGCCAATCTCGCTCCCGGATTCTCCTACATCGCCTTGCTCCCTCTACGTAAGCTACCCCTAGTAGCATCTGCCGTGCAATACCACGATAGTGCAGAAGATGCCAACTCAACTAGGTGATCGACCCAGATTCTGGGAATTTACAGGCGCACCTGCTCCGCCATGGTTTCATGGATGGATACACTCGTTGGATAAGCGATGAAAAACACGATGGAGACGGTGAAGGTGGGCAACATGATGATGATCATCACGACGAGAACAGGCGAGATGATGAAGAGTCTCCTGGAGATGGTGAAGGTGCGGAAGCAGACCGTGATGATGATGAACTAGGTATTGAAAGCACATGGTTAAGGAGTTAATCACAAAGTGATATTGGATTACGGAACGAGTAAATTACTTGCTGTGAACGAGATTGAACTAGGTATGCCGATACCAACGATCGAATCTCGGGCAAGTAAAATATCGCGTGACGAAGGGAATATAAATATGGGATTAATTGAATCCTGGCATCGTGGTTCATCTGATATGATCATCGATGAATATGTGGGAGTCAATATGGGTTTTCAGACCCCGCTGTTGATTATTGATAGAAGATCATGTCTGCATATTCTCGAACCCGTAGGGTCACACTGTAGGGTTCGCAGCATAGAAAACAAAATTTTTCCTACGATGGGAACAACTATGTACCAAGATCTATCTACTAGATACAAACAACGGGCGGATGTATATCCGTAGAGAACATACCCTTGAAGACCGAAAAAGCTTAACGAGTCCAAACTCGTGGTTGATGTAGACGATCTCTTGCCGATCTCAAGATCGAGAGGAAGTCCTAGCGCCGCAAAACAGCAGCGCATTCGTGCTCGCACACACGTTCGAGGCACCGAGCAACCTCCGCCTCCTCGCTCCAGTGATGCAGCGGAAGCACAACTCTTTCTTGCCGAATAGCCACCGGGAACATGTATCTCGCTAGTCCGAGACCATGGGGAATAAATTCTAGAGGGGGAGAGAGATCCTTCACGAGAAGGTGTGAGTGAGAGAGAGGGAGGGGGGCTCCTTTTATAGGGAGAGGGGGGCACCCAAGGGGCCATGCGCCCAGCCATGGGGCTTCCCCCTCCCCTCCTTTCATTCATGTGGGTGGACACTCCACTCACACAAAAGCCTTTCAATTCCCTCCACTCAAAAACCCACTCAAATTCCCATTAAATTTCCACCAAATTTAATGCAAACTCTCATTAAATAAAACTCCTTTTATTTATTCAGAATTTTGTCAATTACTTTAATGACAAACATTCACATATAACCCCTTGCTAGTATTTCATTTCACATGCAGAAACACTTTCTGCAATTTCACCCGAAAACCCGTTTCGGTATCTAGTGAAATAAATTCCTGCGCTTGTTATTCTTTTCGGCATGAAACTTTTGCTCCAAATGGATGTCGGTGTCTCTTAAGTGTGTCACCCTACGGTTCGCGAATAATGCGGACATGATCGAGACCCCTCTCGGATCAATAATCAGAAGAGGGATCTGGAGACCCATACTGACTCCCACACATTCAACGATGACTTTCTTGTGATCGTCGGAACCTTTTACGCTAGTATCTTAATCCCTTTGTTTCGCGATATAGTACATGTCCGAGATTCGATCATCGGTATCTCCATACCTAGTTTGATCTCGTTACTGACATGCACTCTTTTCTCGTTCCCGTGATATAACATTCTAGTGATCAAATCACTTGCTTGCAAGCTAATCAATGTGATATCACCGAGAGGGCCCAGAGTATATCTATCCGTCATCGGGATGAACAAATTCCACTCTCGATCCATGAGCCTCAACATAACACTTTATTAGTTCTGAATCCATCTTTATAATCACCCTGTTATGGTGTGATGTTTGATGTTATCAAGAAACTCTTCCGGTGTTAGTGATTGACATGATCTCATGGTCTAAGGATTAGGATCACTTCGTAAGTTGTTATAGCAATATAAAATCAATGACTTTGATCGTAATGCTATACTTCGGATGAATGTTCATCACACCATTACACTAATGTTGTGACCCCGTTATTAACAACATCCAATATCCATGATCAGGAAACCTTGATCATCTTGTTAATCAACGAGCTAGTTTATGAGAGAGGCATAACTAGGAACTTTCTGTTTGTTTATTAAACACACATGTATTAACGTTTCCGTATTAATACAATTATAGCATGCAAAATAAACATTTATCATAAACAAGGAATACGATAATAACCACTTTATTATTGCCTCTCGGGCATATTCCCTTCAGTCTCCCACTTGCACTAGAGACAATAATCTAGTTTGAAAACTCTGCGTATTGAACACCTATGGCTTTCTGGTGTTCCATATACGCAATTGCAAGTGGTTAACATAATCTACGGATCTGACGCTTCAGGTCCGTGTGTATTTGCATGTCTTTGCGTCTTCACGCATCACTCATTCTCCAATGAGATGGCATTGTATAAATTTGGTCTTTCGGTGAGACCTTTAGTTCCTTGGGGTTAAATCATGTCGATACTATTGTCATACAATATATCTTTAGTGTTAGCCCATTGCGAACCACATCTTAGTTTGATAACAAACTTCTTGACACAAATTCCCTCCTTTGCTGCTACTATAGTAGTCATATACTTAGCCTTTTTGTTGTAGTATTCGTCACAATGTCTCAACTATGGATTTCATCCAAATCCATCATGGAATCTCCTTTCCATTACATTGTGCCACCCATAGTTTAAATTGAGATAAAATTAATTTGTATATTGTGACAAAACTAGTATCAATGTAACGTCTTACAATGAACTATTTGTAATTGTTTGTCACCTCTACACAAATATATTCTTAGTTCTTCCAAAATATCATAAGAATATCCTCACTATCGTCCAATGATCATTTTATGATTCATTCTGGTATATGCTCATAACACTTAGAGCATAGGACATATCTGGATGTGTACATATCATGGTATGATTGATCAAGACATTCTTGTGATTTTACTCATCAAGTGTCAAAGCACTAGAATCTTGTTTCACTTATCAAGTGTCGATACACTTGAATCTTGATTCAATTCCTTTCCATACGACAAGAACCGTTTCTTGTTGATTCTATATTGAACTCCTTCAATATCTCATATATGTACGTTTGGCACAACCATATTGGCGTTACAGTCTATCCACTATAGACATTCACGCTAAATATTCGGGTTTTGCCTAAGTATTTCATCGAAATGAAATTCTTAACCTTTGTCAATAAAATATACATCATTTCTAATCAACAAGATGTCCTCCACATAATGTATTAGAAATATGTCTTAGCGCTCCCACTTAATTTCTTGCAAATGCAAGCATCTTCATCGTCTCCTGATGAAAACTCTTTTTCATCACGGTGAAGATTCCAACTCCGCGATGCTTACTTCAACCATTGAAGTTTGCATGCCCTTTTTAGCATCCTTTGAATTAACAAAACCCTTTGGATCGTGTCATGTACACGTCCTAGGTAACCATTCTATTAGAAGAACTTTGTTTTGTTTATTCATCTACCATATACCAAATTATATGTAGTGGTTGCTACTTTAATCCGTCCAGACTAAATATCGCTATGAAAGATCAAATCTTGTCATAGTCAACTCCTTGAACATTGTCGTAAAATATTTTACGACATGTCGACTATTTCATAGATGTGAAACATCCATGTCTGTTTCTTTATAGATCTAAATACGACCGATAGGTTTTTACACCTTTCCGGAGGGTCTTCCAAGTTCAAAACTTGATTTCTCGTGTATGGAACTATCACGGATTTTATGGCTTCAAGCCATTTGACGGAGTCAGGGCCCATCATCGCTTCTTTGCATATAGTCGGTTCATCATTGTCAAACAATAATGATTTACTCTCAAATCTTAGTATTTGATTGTTTATTCGACCGACTTGGTTCAATAGGAACTTAGATCTCCGTGACCGCAACATTTGAGGCACGTAATCCATGAGCATTCTGGCTGCCTCCGGAACATTTTCTGGTGCTGCGCAACTCAGCATATTTAAGGTTCGTTAACCTTATCAAAGTTCTATTGTCCTCCCACTTAACTTTTACGAAAAAATTCCTTTTTCAAGAAACTTCACATTTCAAGCGACAAACCCTTTTGTCCTTGGTGTTATGGAGGAATAACCAATTGTTATTCGAAATAACCTACAAAGACATGCTCATCCGACTTCGGTTGTAAACATCTTACTTATGTTTAGCATACCAAAATTTAAGAAATGAGAACTTGGGTTTTACCCCAAACCATAACTTCCATGGTGTCATTTCACCGGATCAAGATGGAGCTCTTTTCAGTGTAAAAGCGGTAGTCTCTAAAGCTTTAATCTTTTAAAACATAATGGCAGTTTTATAAATAACACCTTTGATCCAACCATGTCAAACAAGGTTTCCTTACAAATCTCAAAACATTCCATATTCCTATGGTGTTTCAGGAGATGTAAATCTAGGTGTTTTGCTAAAATTGTAACTCAAATAAATCCCTTTTATGATAAAATCATAATTCATTTATTTTTCTTGTTACACTTGTAACTCAAATAAATCCCTTTATGATCAAATCATAATTCATTTATTTTTCTTGTCACAATGATTTTCACTTCATCTTGAAAGTCTTTGAACATTTTCAAATATTTCACACTTCTTTCTCATTAAGTGAATTATTCACTCAATTTCCGGAGAAAGTATATGAAGTTGAAACCCATCGCTTACGACTACACATAATGGACTACATACATCGATATGTATAAATTCCAATATTTTAGTCGTTCATTCTTCTTTGGCCTTTGAACGAAGTTTTAATTATCCCGAGGAAAGTCTCACAAGCGTCACTTGATCAAATCAAAGACTCCAAAAATCCATGAAAATGGAGATTCTTCATGTTTTCTTTCCAATATAATTTAAACGGCGATGTCACTTCGTAAGTGATCTTTCAATCATTTGTCTTGCGACATTTTAGCATTAGGTTATATGGATGTGATTTCTCCAACTAGATTTGTAAATCATCCATCTTATATGGAATACGATAATTATTTGAACAACCTTTGTTCTTATAATACCTGATTCAAATAACAATTATTAAAACCAATCTTGAAGTCAAGCTTTGATGTCAACGAGAAATACAAACAACGGTTTGTTTGTTTTCGATGAACATCATCACATATTCTCTTGCTAGTTACTTAGGACATTGTGGTTCATGAATTGCATCATTCCGTATGAAATTTCATACCAACCAATTCGGTATCCAATACCCAAGAACCACATTGTTTAACAAGCAAAGAATACAAACATAACATGTATATCATCCATATACCTAAATTGGATATTTCCAATCTTTTCTTTTCTGCCAAATATATTTTATAGATTCTCTTTTAGCATTTCCTTTTCCTTTTAAAAGAATCTATCAACATCAAAAGTGGCGCCATATACATGACACATAGTCCAAAGCGTGTATATTCAAATAATAATACCTTTGGACTTGCACTTTGAAGTAGATCACCATCATCAAAATGATCGGTATTCTTTCAAAATCCATTCTTTAGTAATCTTTTAGTGTAGTAAACACTTTACATACATCTTCTATTCATCCTTATCATGACAACTTTCATGATCAAGCCAATTTAGCTTATAAAGGAGAATCGTGAGTATAACATTACTTTCCAAAACCCTTTTGGATGATTAGGATGTCTAGCATCTCCAACCTTCGTAAATTCTCATCCAATATGAGAACATATATTATACTCTATCATATTGCAACCAAAACATTGTTTCAGATATCGTTATATCTGCCACACATGATGGTTTCTGAAACAATTCTTTCAGCTCCTAGATAAACTTGATATTAAAACAATCAAGAATCGTGGAGGCAAACATGATACTTAAGATACTAACACTGGAATTTTTACTCTCGATTTAATACCAATTATTAAATTTCACGGAGTAAAGAGAGTTTGCTGAAAGTTTGCAATAGGACTTTAAACTTTGATTGACACTCAACACAATACGATACCAGTTCGTAAAGTAAATATCCAGAATTCTATAGTTCTATTATCTCAATTACAACTATGCATAAGGTGGTGAACGAATGCCAATGACTACAAAAAATTATGCAAATTAACTTTGATTTAATTTATGATAAATTGAGTTCTACTAATCCAAATTAGAAATGAACTCCCACTCAAAAATGACATCCCTCGTGTCTTTTGGTGATTACATGAACCAAATCCACTACACCAAGTCCGATCATCACGTGAGTCGGCGTAGCTTCAAAGGCGAGCATCCATATGGTCATCATATCAAAACATATGACTCATGCTTAACCTTTCGGTCCGTGTTCCGAGGCCATGTCTGTACATGCTAGGCTCGCCAAGTAAGAACCTTAGTATTCGCGTGTGTAACTGTCTTACACCCGAGATATGCTCGTGGATTCAAGTACACCCGATCATCACGTGATGTCTTGAAGCGACGAAACATTGTCGGTGCATACTTAAGGAAGAACACATTTTTATCTTGATATCTAAATGAGGGATCATCTTATTATGCTAATAAAACGCCAAACAAGAAATATAAGATGCTATCAAACATCACATGTTTATTAGTGGAATGATATGGTTCTCGCATATGATCTCTATCATGTGCACCGTGGTATGATCACTATCATACCTTTATGTGTAAATCCAAGGTCTATGGAGTTTACACGTTATGTATGTTGTAAGAGTATCATCTCATACTTCTACTTACAACATCACCATATCATAACACTAGCCCAGCAACAATCTAAACTAGACGCCTCTAATTTATCCATTGCAAATTTTACGTGGCTTAGGGCTTTCGAAGATAGAACCGTTCTTACCTACGAACATGAACCACAACGAGGATAACCAAATTGTTGACAACTCGTTGCAAATTAGATATTGACTATAGTAGGAGAGACAGACACCCGCTAGCCACTTATGCAAAACTAGTTGCATGTCAAGCGTGGAACAGGTCTCATGTGCGAGGACATGTAAAGTTTGTCCGAGCCGCTTCATCCCACTATGCCACCAATATCCAAAGTACAACTAAGAAGCAATAAAATGATCATCATCGCCCACATACTCATATGTGTACTACCCGTGCAAAGCATCTACGCATAGATCCGGCTCTGATACCACTGTAGGGTTCGCAGCATAGAAAACAAAAATTTTCCTACGATGGGAACAACTATGTACCAAGATCTATCTACTAGATACAAACAACGGGCGGATGTATATCCGTAGAGAACATACCCTTGAAGACCGACAAAGCTTAACGAGTCCAAACTCGTGGTTGATGTAGACGATCTCTTGCCGATCTCAAGATCGAGAGGAAGTCCTAGCGCCGCAAAACAGCAGCGCATCCGTGCTCGCACACACGTTCGAGGCACCGAGCAACCTCCGCCTCCTCGCTCCAGCGATGCAGCGGAAGCACAACTCTTTCTTGCCGAATAGCCACCGGGAACATGTATCTCGCTAGTCCGAGACCATGGGGAATAAATTCTAGAGGGGGAGAGAGATCCTTCACGAGGAGGTGTGAGTGAGAGAGAGGGAGGGGGGCTCCTTTTATAGGGAGAGGGGGGCACCCAAGGGGCCATGCGCCCAGCCATGGGGCTGCCCCCTCCCCTCCTTTCATTCATGTGGGTGGACACTCCACTCACACAAAAGCCTTTCAATTCCCTCCACTCAAAAACCCACTCAAATTCCCATTAAATTTCCACCAAATTTAATGCAAACTCTCATTAAATAAAACTCCTTTTATTTATTCAGAATTTTGTCAATTACTTTAATGACAAACATTCACATATAACCCCTTGCTAGTATTTCATTTCATATGCAGAAACACTTTCTGCAATTTCACCCGAAAACCCGTTTCGGTATCTAGTGAAATAAATTCCTGCGCTTGTTATTCTTTTCGGCATGAAACTTTTGCTCCAAATGGATGTCGGTGTCTCTTAAGTGTGTCACCCTACGGTTCGCGAATAATGCGGACATGATCGAGACCCCTCTCGGATCAATAATCAGAAGCGGGATCTGGAGACCCATACTGACTCCCACACATTCAACGATGACTTTCTTGTGATCGTCGGAACCTTTTACGCTAGTATCTTAATCCCTTTGTTTCGCGATATATTACATGTCCGAGATTCGATCATCGGTATCTCCATACCTAGTTTGATCTCGTTACTGACATGCACTCTTTTCTCGTTCCCGTGATATAACATTCTAGTGATCAAATCACTTGCTTGCAAGCTAATCAATGTGATATCACCGAGAGGGCCCAGAGTATATCTATCCGTCATCGGGATGAACAAATTCCACTCTCGATCCATGAGCCTCAACATAACACTTTATTAGTTCTGAATCCATCTTTATAATCACCCTGTTACGGTGTGATGTTTGATGTTATCAAGAAACTCTTCCGGTGTTAGTGATTGACATGATCTCATGGTCTAAGGATTAGGATCACTTCGTAAGTTGTTATAGCAATATAAACTCAATGACTTTGATCGTAATGCTATACTTCGGATGAATGTTCATCACACCATTACACTAATGTTGTGACCCCGTTATTAACAACATCCAATATCCATGATCAGGAAACCTTGATCATCTTGTTAATCAACGAGCTAGTTTATGAGAGAGGCATAACTAGGAACTTTCTGTTTGTTTATTAAACACACATGTATAAACGTTTCCGTATTAATACAATTATAGCATGCAAAATAAACATTTATCATAAACAAGGAATACGATAATAACCACTTTATTATTGCCTCTCGGGCATATTCCCTTCACACACACTTAACGTGCTTCGACGCTAGGATAGAATGTATAATTGGTTTATGAGTTTTTGTTCGGAGTCTCGGATGAGATCCAGGACATCACGAGAGGTTCCGGTATGGTCCGGAGAATAAGATTCATATAAAGGAAAGCAGTTTTTGGATTTCAGAAATGTTTCGGAATGTTCGGTTTTGAGGAGTTCGCCGGGCCCTTTGAGATTCTTGAGGAACTGAAAACCATGTTTCAGACTCAGGCCCGTTCTCCGGAAGGTTTTAGAAGCTTCCAGAGTGGGACCAACGTGGCCCCACTTGTCGGAGGGAGGCGTGGGCCTACGAGGGAGTGCCCTGGCCGCATTGGGCCAGGGGCACAAGGCCCCATAGGCCCAGCCGTCCAAAACCCTAGGGGGCCTTCTAGAAGGGGGGGGGGAAGACTTGCCCCCCACTTCACCCTTGTGGCCGCCGACCCTAGGGCTTGGAGGAGGGGCAAGGGGGCCGGCCAGCCCCCTATATAAGGTGGGAATGGGGCGCACCCTCCCTCCACCCCAAACCCTAGCCGCCAGCTACTGACCTACCTCTCTCTCTCTCCCTCTCTCTCTCTCTCTCTCTCTCTCTCTCTCTCTCTCTCTCTCTCTCTCTCTCTCCCGACTGCACGTAGGCGAAGCCCTGCCGTAGAAACTCTCCACCTTTGCACCACACCGTCGTGCTGTAGATCCAATCTATCTCTCCACCCCACTTGCTGGACCGAGGAAGGAGGAGACGTCGCGGTGCCGTACGTGTGCATCTCTCGGAGGCGTCACCACTTGCGGCGTTGGATCGGATCAGATCGCGAGGAGGAGAAGGCTAGTACGACTACATCAACCACGTTCTGTTGAACGTTCCACTGTGCGATTTATTCAAGGGTATGAAGATCTCATCTATCCCTCTCTTTGATTGCATCGCCTAGATTAGATCTTGGCTTTCCCGTTCGCATCCGTAGAATTTTTTTGATTTACTATGTTGCGAATCCCTTCAGTGGTATCAGAGCTAGATCTATGCGTAGATGTGTTTCACGAGTAGAATGCAACATGCTTGTTGCGAGCGTTAATGTTTTCTGTTGCAAGCCTCTTGTTATGACGCGGGATAGTGAGATCGACGGTCCAGGCCAACTTTACGCGACCTCATTCGCGAGACCGGCTCCGCACTTGACGTGTGGCTTGTTCCACACATGCGGCTGGTGGATGCCAGTTTCTCTCACTATAGTTTTCATGGGATTTACACCGGATGTTGGCAACCATAATATCACCGTTGTGGCTTTCCGTAGGTAAGAATCGTTCTTAGCTTGTTACTCCCATAAGCCACGTAAAACATGCAACAACAAAGAAGAGGCGTCTAACTTGTTTTTGCAGGGAGTGTTTTTGTGATATGGTATGGCCCAAGATATGATGTGTATGTTGTATGCAATGATCATGTTTTGTAATATTTCACGACTTGCATGTCGATGAGTACACAACCGGCAGGAGCCATATGGTTGTCTTTATAATTGTGTATGACCTGTGTGTCAACTTCTTATACGCCATGTAATAGCATTACTTTATTGCTAAGTAGTTAGCAATAGTTGTAGTTGCTATTCGTGGTGGAGGAAATCATGATGGAGTGATGGACATCATGCTGGCACGCACAAGATGGAGATCATTGCGCGGAGATTGGCTATACCATGTCACATAAAATTATATGCATGTGATGTTTATCCTTTTATGTATCTTATTATGCTTAGATCGCGACGGTAGCATTATAAGATGATTCCTCACTTAAAGATCAAGATAAAATTGTGTTCTCCCCATGTATGCACCGTTGCGAAAGTTCGTCGTGTTCAAGCATCTCGTGATGATCGGGTGCTATAAACTCTACGTTCACATACAACGGGTGCAAGCCAGTTTTGCACACGCGTAAATACTTGGGTTTGACTTGACGAGCCTAGCATGTACAGACATGGCCTCGGAACACACGAACTAAAAGGTTAAGCATGAGTCATATGAATGATATGATCGACACTTTGTTGTCCACCATTGAAACACATCTCTTCTCGTGAAGATCGGATTAGGTGTGGTGAATTTGGATCATGTTCACTAAACAACTTGAGGGATGTTGAATTTAGTGGGAGCTCATCTAGTAATTTGATTAAGTTGAACTAGTTATCATGAACATAGTCTAAATTTTACTTGCAAATTTTGTAGATCAAATGGCTAAGTCCAACTTCAACTTCAACGTTTTTGCTGAGAAAGAAAAGCTTAAGAACAATGGGTCTAACTTCACCAACTGGTTCCACAATCTGAGAATCATTCTCGCTGGCGGACAAAAGGACTATGTCCTTGAGAAAGCGCTAGGTGACGCCCCTGCTGTAGGTGCGCCGACTGATGAAAAAGCTGTTTATCAGTCGCGCAAAGATGATTATGGTGTGATTAAGAGCACCATGTTGTTTGCTATAGAATCTGACCTTCAAAATCGTTTTGAGGAGTTCGTCGGGCCCTTTGAGATTCTTGAGGAACTAAAAACCATGTTTTAGACTCAGGCCCGTTCTCCGGAATAATGGAGCGAGCAACAGACTTGTTGGAAATCATACATACCGATGTATGCAGACCAATGAGTGTTTCGACACGCGGTGGATATCGCTATTTTCTCACTTTTACTGATGACTTAATTAGATATGGGTATATCTATTTAATGAAACATAAATCTGAAACGTTTGAAAAGTTCAAAGAATTTCAGAACGAAGTGGAAAACCATCGTAACAGGAAAATTAAATTTCTACGATCCGATCGTTGAGGTGAATATTTGAGTTATGGTTTTCTCACGCATCTTAAAGCAAGCAGAATCGTTTCTCAACTCACGCCACCCAGAACACCACATCGCAATGGTGTGTCTGAACGCCAGAATCGAACTCTATTAGATATGGTGCGATCGATGATGTCTCTTACAGATTTGCCATTATCATTTTGGGGTTATGCATTAGAAACCGCTGCATTCACTTTAAATAGGACACCATCTAAATCCATTGAGACGACACCGTATGAACTGTGGTTTGGTGCTAAACCGAAGTTGTCATTTCTTAAAGTTTGGGGATGAGAAGCTTACGTCAAGAAGTTCATGCCGGACAAGCTCGAACCCAAAGCGGAGAAATGCGTCTTCATAGGATACACTAAGGAAACGATTGGGTATACCTTCTACCACAGATCCGAAGGCAAAGTGTTTGTCGCAAAGAACGGATCCTTTCTTGAGAAGGAGTATCTCTAGAAAGAAGTGACTGGGAGGAAAGTAGAGCTAGACGAGGTTATTGAACCTTCTCTTGAGTTGGAGAGTAGCGCAGCACCTGAAATTGTTCCAGTGCCGTCTGCACTAGCAATAGAGGAAGCTAATGACGAGGATCATGAAGCTTCGGACGATGCTACTACTGAACATCGCAGGTCGACAAGGTCACGTGCCCCTCCCGAGTGGTACGGTAACCCTGTCTTAACTGTCTTGTTGGTAGATAATAGTGAACCTGCGAACCATGAGGAAGCAATGATGAGCCCAGACTCTGAGAAATGGCTAGAGGCCATGAAATCCGAATTGGGATCCATGAGCGAAAACCAAGTATGGACTTTGGTGGACCCTCCTAGCGACCGAAAGGCCGTTGAGTGCAAATGGATTTTCAAAAGGAAAACGGACGCAGATGGTAATGTTACTGTCTATAAAGCACGGCTTGTCGCGAAAGGTTTTCGACAAGTTCAAGGTGTTGACTATGATGAGACTTTCTCTCCCGTAGTGATGTTTAAGTCCATTCGGATTTTATTAGCAATTGCTGCGTTTCATGATTATGAAATATGGCAGATGGATGTCAAGACTGCGTTCCTCAATGGCAACATTGATGAAGAGTTGTATATGATGCAACCCGAAGGTTTTGTCTATGCTAAGGATGTTGATAAGGTGTGCAAACTTCAGCGTTCCATTTATGGACTGAAGCAAGCATCTCGGAGTTGGAACCTTCGTTTTGATCAAATGATCAAGAGCTTTGGATTTGTTCCAAATTGCTACGAAGCTTGTATCTACAAGAAAGTGAGTGGGATCTTAGTGACATTTTTAGTACTATATGTGGATGAAATATTGATTATTGGAAATGACATTGATATGCTTAACGATGTGAAGAGTTATTTGAACAAATGTTTTTCAATGAAAGACCTAGGAGAAGCCGCTTATATATTAGGCATCAAAATCTATAGAGATAGACAAAGACGCCTAATAGCTTTAAGCCAAAGTACATATCTTGACAAAGTTCTGAAAAGGTTCAGAATGGATAAGGCAAAGAAAGGTTCAGTGCCCATGTTGTGAGGTAAGATATTGAGCAAGGCTCAGTGTCCAGCTACAGTAACGATAGAGAAACCATGAGCAAAGTGCCTTATGCCTCGGCCATAGGTTCTATAATGTATGCCATGCTGTGTACTAGACCGGATGTGTCCAATGCTCTTAGTTTGACGAGCAGATACCAAAGTGATCCAGGAGTGGAACACTGGACAGCCGTAAAGACCATCCTAAAGTATTTAAATAGGACTAAAGAAATGTTCTTGGTCTATGGAGGTGATGAGCAGCTCGTCGTAAAAGGTTACGTCGACGCTAGTTTCGACACCGACCCAGATGATTCTAAATCTTAGACAGGATACGTTTATATTTTGAATGGAGGAGCTGTGAGCTGGAGAAGCTGCAAGCAAAGCGTGATCGCGGGATCTACAGTAGAATCTGCAGAAGCGTCAAGTGAAGGAGTTTGGATCAGGAACTTCATCACTGAGCTTGGTGTGGTACCAAGTGCCTTGGACCCACTCGAGATATTGTGTGACAACACTGGCGCCATAGCATTGGCTAAGGAACCAAGATATCATCCAAATACCAAGCACATCAACCGCCGATTTCATATAATTTGATATTATATAACAGATGGAGATCTGAAGATTAACAAAGTACATACAGATCTGAATGTCGTAGATCCGTTGACTAAACCTCTTCCACGAGCAAAACATGATCAACACCTTAATGCCATGGGTGTTAGATTGTTGCTAGATGTAAACTAGATTATTGACTCTAGTGCAAGTGGGAGACTGTTGGAATTATGCCCTAGAGGCAATAATAAAGATGTTATTGTTATAATTCTTGTTCATGATAAAGTTTATATTCCATGCTAGAATTGTATTAAGCGGAGACTTTGATACTTGTGTGGTTTATGAACAACACCGTGTCCCTAGTATGCCTCTATGGACTGGCTCATTGATTAATGATGGTTAAGGTTTCCTAACCATAGACATGAGTTGTCGATTAATAATGAGATCATGTCATTGGGAGAATGATATGATGGACATACCCAAATCAAGCAGAGCAATTAGATCGTGTCATCGTGTTCATCTTTGCGAAGCTTTTTCTTATGTCAAATATTGTATTCCTTAGACCATGAGATAATGCAACTCCCTGGTATCGGAAGAAAGCTTTGAGGTCATCAAACGTCATCCTATGAGAGGGTGATCATAAAGGTGTCTCTCAGGTGATCGGAAAGTACTTGTGGGGTTGTATGTATCGAGATGGGATTTGTCCCTCCCAAGTCGGAGATATATACTTCGGGCCCACTCGGTAATCGATATCAACACCGCTTGCAAGCACATGGTTAAGGAGTTAATCACAAAGTGATATTGGATTACGGAACGAGTAAAGTACTTGCTGTGAACGAGATTGAACTAGGTATGTCGATACCAACGATCGAATCTCGGGCAAGTAAAATATAGCGTGACGAAGGGAATATAAATATGGGATTAATTGAATCCTGGCATCGTGGTTCATCCGATATGATCATCGATGAATATGTGGGAGTCAATATGGGTTTCCAGACCCCGCTATTGATTATTGATAGAAGATCATGTCTGCATATTCTCGAACCCATATGGTCACACACTTAACGTGCTTCGACGCTAGGATAGAATGGATAATTGGTTTATGAGTTTTTGTTCGGAGTCTCAGATGAGATCCAGGACATCACGAGAGGTTCCGGTATGGTCCGGAGAATAAGATTCATATAAAGGAAAGCAGTTTTTGGATTTCGGAATTGTTTTGGAATGTTTGGTATTGTACCGGAAGGTTCTAGAAGCTTCCAGAGTGGGACCAACGTGGCCCCACTTGTCGGAGGGGGCGTGGGCCTACGAGGGAGTGCCCTGGCCGCATTGGGCCAGGGGAACAAGGCCCCATAGGCCCAGCCGGCCAAAACCCTAGGGGACCTTCTAGAAGGGGGGGGGAAGACTTGCCCCCCACTCCACCCTTGTGGACGCCGGCCCTAGGGCTTGGAGGAGTGGCAAGGGGGGCCGGTCAGCCCCCTATATAAGGTGGGCAGGGGCGCACCCTCCCTCCACCCCAAACCCTAGCCGCCAGCTGCTGCCCTACCTCTCTCTCTCTCCCGACTGCGCGTAGGCCAAGCCCTGCCGCAGAAACTCTCCACCTTTGCACCACACCGTCGTGTTGTAGATCCAATCTATCTCTCCACCCCACTTGCTGGACCGAGGAAGGAGGAGACAGCGCGGTGCCGTACGTGTGCATCTCTTGGAGGCGTCACCACTTGCGGCGTTGGATCAGATCGGATCGCGAGGAGGAGAAGACTAGTACGAGTACATCAACCACGTTCTGTTGAATGTTCCGCTGTGCGATTTCTTCAAGGGTATGTAGATCTCATCTATCCCTCTCGTTGATTGCATCTCCTAGATTAGATCTTGGCTTTCCCGTTCGCATCCGTAGAATTTTTTTGATTTACTATGCTGCGAATCCCTTCAGCTGTCGCACAAGATTATTTCACTATGAGAGCCGCATTGGTCACTACGGTGCAAGACTATCCAGGTTGCGGGTATATCTCGGGGCAGGTTATCCAAGGATTGTGCGCATGCGTTAGGTGCATGAATAACATAAGCTATCTCCAACTAGAGAAAGATCCAGGGTCTTCGAAAACCTCGTTCATGGCGCACCGGAGGTGGCTCGGCAAGAATGATCCATGGAGAAAACGTGGAGACCTGTTCGATGGCAAATCCGAGACCCGAGGAATCCTAGAGAGGAGCAGCGAAGAAGTGGAAGAGTTGCTGAAAAACTGGAAATATTGTCCTAAGCCTAGAAAGAAGCGAAAGAGGCAGCAAGACAAGCCGCTGATGAAGGTATGGAAAACAAGGTCTATTTTATAGGAGTTGCCATACTGGAAGTTTCTCCGCATGCCTCATAGCCTTGACATCATGCATATCACGAAAAATGTGTGCGAGAGTCTGGTCGCCACCATAATAACATGCCAGATAGGACGAAAGATGGTCCGAAAGCAAGGCACGACCTGATATTCATGGGTATCCGGAAGGAGCTTCACGTAGGACGCACTACTCCTGATGATCAGGAAGATGACGATGATCATGAGTCGGAGACGACACAAGGTCATCAGAAGGGTAAAAATTTCAAGAAGAACGAATATTACTGCCCTCCTTCTGGCTTCACTCTAAGCCAGGATGAGATCAAACAGTTTTTCAAGTGCCTTCTAGGAGTCAAATTTCCTTACGGCTACGCGGGGCAAGATAAGCAGATACCTAGACGAGGCGAAGCAGAGGTTCAGTGGCATGAAGTCTCACGACTGTGCCGTGCTAATGACGTAGGTACTTCCAGTTGCACTAAGAGGGATAATGGACGAGCACGTTTGTGAAACGTTATTTGGCCTCTGCAAGTTTTTCGACGTCATCTCTAGGAAGTCGATTGTCGTGAATTAGCTCGGGAGGCTATAGGAGGAGATCGTGGTGATACTATGCAAGCTTGAGATCTACTTCCCGCCCGCATTCTTCGTCATTATGGTGCATCTACTGGTCTATGTCATGGATGACATCGTCCAACTCGAGTCGATGTTCCTCCGCAACATGATGGCGTTTGAAAGGATGAACAGACACATCAAAGGATACGTTCACAACAGGTCCCGTCCAGATGGAAGCATAGTCAAGGGCTTTCTGGCCGAAGAGTGCATCTCTTTCTGCACGAATTATCTAGACATCGAGAACCCTGTCGGTCTTCCCGTCAACATGAACCTTGGAAAGCTCGAAGGATCTGGTCACCGAGAGGGTCGTCGCATACTGCATGCAGACTTCGATTTTCGACGCGTAGACTTTGATCGAGCAAACCTCTTCGCGCTACAGCATTTAGAACTGGTCGATCGTTGGGTACAGAAGCACAAAAGGTTAATCGAGAAGAAGTACAGTGACCAGGGCATACAGAGGACGCAGGGAGAAATAATCAAAGAGCACAACTCAGATTTCACGCGTTGGTTTAGGCAGACACTCCTTGATAATCCCCCCCGATTGCATTCTTCTGACACAGAAAAGATCATATTCACCTTGTCGCAGGGACCGACGCAAAACCTGGTGACCTATCAGGCGTATGATATCAACGGCTACACATTCTACATGGAGGAAAAGGACAACAAGTGTGATTATCAGAACTCAGGCATAACGTCCGAATTCTACACCGATGACAACGTGAAGGAAAGATTCTACGGAAGGATCGAGGAGATCTGGGAGCTCGACTACTGTAGAGAAAAGGTGCCGATGTTCCATGTCAGATGGGAAAAGAGCGTCGAAATAGAAGACCGGTATTTCACAAGCATGGTTATACCCGAAGCAGCCAAATCCAAGGCTGCCGGTACGAACGTGGCCACGAAAAATGAACCGTGGGTACTGGCAACCAAAGTGGACCAATGTTTTTTCATTACCGACCCGACAAAGCCTAGCCGTGTTGTCGCGAAGAGAGGAAAAATAAACATCATCGGAATGGATGGAGTCGCCAACGAGCCAGACTTTTGACCAGTACGACGATCCAAAGATTGAAGATGACGACGACTACGATGCAGCAACATACATCACAATAAGAAAAAGGACAACCCTACCCAAAAAAGGTAGCCCGTTCGAAAGAAGAAACATTAAAGTGCCGGGGCTAAATTATTCAACCGTGACAAAGAAGGGAAAAAAATTGTAAAACGCTAGCTCAAAAAATATTGTAAAATGCGTGGTCAAAAAAGATTGTAATATTCATGGACAAATTATTATGACATATTTGTATCATGGACAAATTATTATGACATATTTGAATCATATTTGTACCACTTTTATGACATATATTATCACTTTTGGGCATTTTGGAATATTTAAAAGTATTTTAAAAACAAAACAAAACTTTTATGGCATATCTCACCACTTTTGGGCATTTTTTGGAACATTTAAAAATATTTTTAAAATAAAAATAAAAAAGGTGGGCACCAGGATTCGAACCTGGGTGCTCACAGGTTTAGAATAGAGCAGTGGGCGGAACCGGTGGGATAAGGAAGTGCTAGTGTTAACTAGAGGGGTGACAGCCCTTTTATCTGACTAGTCGTACCCACTTAGGCGTAGCGCACCCTGGACAAGTGCACTACAGATAACCGTAGCGCACTTGGCCAGGGTGCGCTACGCCTAAGTGGGTACGACTAGTCAACCGTCGCCCTTGATCCCCATCATCAGATACAGAACAATCGTCTAACCACATCGTCCCCATCGACGCGCCGCCGCCGTCGGAGGTCAAGAGGAGGAGTTCGCCACGCCAGGAGGAGGAGGAGTTCTCCATGCCAGGAGGAGGAGGACGCGGCTGCGTGAATCGTTCGGGATGGGACGCGGCGCGGCGCGGGCTGGACCACACACGGCGGCGGATCGACCACACACGGCTGCAGCGGCTGGCAAGGTACCTCCCTCCTCTCTCCTCTCTCCTCTAGGCTGCTCCTCCTCGCTCGTCTCTCTGTCTTGGGCGGGGGCTAGGGGTAACGGCGACCTGCGGATCGGAGGCACCTGCGGATTGTTTAGGGGAAATCATGTTTGGGTTAGGAAATTCCAATACCAACATCAGGGCTGATGTTGCGCAACCTATGCAGCTGGAAAATTTAGTAGGCCATGGGTACTCTCTGGTCTAGAGTGATGGTGGGGTTACAACATGAGGTTTGTTAATGCAGCTATAAAGGAGTGTTCTTAAACATGCAATGTTAAACAGGACAAGTGCAATAGCATAGGCATATATACAAAGCAATGGTGAATGCAACTAATACATATATTTTCTATTTAGAAACCTTGCTTGGCGGCCTTGGTGTACTGCATCCCAATGAACACTACACTCCAAATCTGCTCCTGTGAATACCAACTAATTTGCTCATCACACATGTCCATGGTAACTAAACTACGGCAACATGTTGGGTGAGAGAAATGCATATGAGATGTATTATCGGTGAGATTCTTCTAGGCAGGTGATTCTTGAATGTCAAGGTACTGTTTGTGAATTATTCATAGTTTTGCTAGAACACAAGTTGGATTATTGGTAGAACACAAGTTGAATGTCAAGGTACTGTTTTGCTGGAACACAAGTTTTTGAATGTTCTAGTTGATTGTACATATGATTGTGTTCTAGTACCGAATTTTAGAATCTGAGTCAATGGATTATTGGTGTCAAAAAAATTGGAGTCAAAATTATTTCTGAGTTAGAAATATGATGTTACATGTGTGTGTTGTAACATCAGAAAAGGATTAGTTGATGAACGAAAAGGAAAAGAAGTAAAGCCTTGTTTGGAATAACTTTTATCTATCAATATTGATGGTTTTTACTGTGATGGTTGTAGGTTTAGATGGTAGATACTCAATATCACTTTTAATGTGTAGGGTGTAGGTTTTATGCTTATCTCATCTGATGAGATAAAAATGAAATGCTTATCAGATAAGCATACTCATCCAGCAACTCAAAGGTTATGCTTATCAGATAAGCATACTCAATATCATCTGATGGTTTTTATCTCATCAGATAAGCATACTCAATATAAATGCACAATGTTAATTTTTTTTAATATTGATGGTTTTTATCTCATCAGATAAGCATTTCATTTTAATGGATGTAGTTGCTGGATTAATATAGGCATAACCTGATGCTAGAATTGATGGAAAACCCGATGCTAGGCATAACCTGATGTAATTAATCAGTGAGAATTCCTAGAGGTGCAGTTCATGCAAACAGAGATTCATTAGATCCAGCTTTAAATCTGGAGCTACTATTTTTGCACTATTTTGATCCAGCTTTTTATGTAGTTCATGCAAAATCTGGAGCTACTGTTTTTTCACTATTTTGATCCAGCTTTAAATCTGGAATGAAATCTGGAAATGACAGCTACTGTTTTGGTTACTTGGTTTGGTGCACTATAGATTTCATTTATTTTGATGACTAAAATAGGAACAAAATGTACAAATCAAGACATTATGTATTTTTCTAGCAGTATGTGCTGCTACTACTATTTGTGTTGTTGGCTGCTACTACTATATGTGCTGCTGGCTGGTTGCTACTACTATATGTGCTGTTGGCTGCAAAAAACTACTGTGCTGCTACTACTATATGTGTTGCTGGATCTGGCCATTTATTTTTATATACCTAGTAATGATATTGTGCTTGTTGTGCTGGTAATGTACTGGATGTGCTGGTTGTGCTTGTGCTTGTATGAAGCAATTTATTATGTCGTGTATGCAGGTTCTTGTATGAAATGAGTCCTTATTTTTGCCGGAATGTTGATTAACTTCCGTTTCGGCAGAAATCGGGCACTCCTAGTTTAAGAAATTTAGCAAAGGTCATGCCGGATTTTTTCCGTGCATTTAACCAATTATTTGTTTTTTATTAGTGCAAAGATATGTGACAATGACGAGGCTGGATGTTCTAAGCGCATCAGCGCTGAAGGAGAACTTAGACCTCCAAATAAACAATTGACTTCTAGGAGGCGGCCCAGTGGTTAGAAGACGATCAAGAATACCATCCTTCGGAGAGCGAGGATGATGAGATGGAAGACACAGAGGAAGAAGTCGAAGGAACGACGGGTGATGAAACCACTGATGGCGGCGAGGGCACGGGGAGTGATACCAATCCTCCTAAGAAGAAGAAGCCGAAGGAACAATGCCCGAACACGGTCGGCACCGTCAGGGGGGAAATTACCGAAGTGAGCCCAACAGGGGTTCCTTTGGAGCCCGACCTTGTCGTCAGAGGGTACGGTGGGCAAGTGGCAGCGATGAACCGGACAACCATCTCGATCAACACCGAGAATCTTCGGCATAAAGATAATGGCCACTTGTGCACACTCCTCTTCGAGAAGCTACACACAAGATACAAGTTCCCCGCTGAGTATTGGAACATAATTATCATGGGAACGAAGTAAACAAATCCGCCCTCACAAAGATGGGCACCGCCCTGGCCAGTTGGAGAACCCGGATAAAGAAGAAGATCTATAAAGAAGTCAAAAGTCTCGAGGAGATCCAGAATATTGACCCGCAGATCACCGAAGATCAGTTCCGGGAGTTCAAGGAGAGGTGTGTATCCGAAAGAGCCCTGGCCAATAGTAATCGGGGAAAGGTGCTGCAGGCGATGAATATAGGTCATCACCATCTCGGATCTGGTGGAGGCCAAATGGAATAAGGAGGACGAAGAGTATAGATCTAAGGGGATAGAAAACCCCTTTGCGAAATTCGAACCCGGGTAGGTTCAAAACTTCATCAGGGCCCGTTACCATGTGGACCTAAAAACCAAATAACTCACCGCGGATCCTGCGGTGAAGGAATTCGAGGAAATTGTGGTAAGTAATCTAATTACCGCGGATCAACTCGATTGCATTCTAATCGATGAAGTCTAGTTTCTAAACGGTTCACTGTTACTTCTTCTGCATGATGAGGAAATTGTTGCTAGTCATGGATCCCAGAGTTCCTCATCCCAGGGGTCGACGGCGGCCACCCGGTGGGATAACCCTTTTAACAGGGCGATGAACCGGGCCAAGAAAATAGAGCCGGTTACGAAGAAGCCGTCGTCGACTAGCCGTCTGGCCGACCTCGGGGGTAAGAATTGGGTGGATCATTTTGGTCCACCATCGCGGACGTGTGTGGCGCAGTCGGGAAGGAGCGAGGAGGAAAACCGCGAGGTTCAAGAACTTAAGGAACAAGTGGCGCGGATCCCGCAGATCGTCCAAGACAACATGGCAATCATCCTCACGTCCTTCCTGCCTACCTTGGTGGAGTCAATAGAGAACTGGAGTGCGGGTGGTCGAGTAGGGCCTTGCTCGATGCCAAGCATGGTCAGCAGCCACTCGAACAACGCGGCACCGATGAATCATGCGAACTATGTGTTCGTGACTCCGCCCGCTAGCACCGCGGTGCCGCAAGTGTTGGTGACTCCCCCTGCATCACCACGGCGCCGGACATGTTGGTGGCCCCCCTGCCATCGTCGCGGCGGCACCAGAGCTCCAAGCACCCGGTAGGGAGAATACACCGGCGGCCAGCACCGCACCATCAAGCAGCCCCTCCATCTCTTGCACGCCCGTCGTCATATGCGGTTCCTCGACATTAGACGATCTCGACGCGATCATGGTAAACAAATTTCCTTACCGCCTTTCACGCCATCTATTACTCTTATGGCATCTCTGACGACGCCGTACATGTTTTCCACAGACGGATGTTCCTTGACTCTCTTATGCTACGTGAACAACGAGCTGAGGGATGTTGCCAAGGGTAGCATCGTTCAACCCTTGTAGCGCACGTTCCACTCAAGGCCGATGCCAGATAGCGTGCACAGGGTTAAAATTAGTTGGGTACTAAGGGGCTGCGACGACCTGGAACGCGGATGAAGAAGAGCCGGCTGTCCTCAGAAGTTGCTTCGGCTTATTCTTGCAATGGACAAAGAGCATGATCCGTTTGGGGACGGAGGGGGCCAGTCATGCCAGCGACAAGCGGTGGCAAGGACCCCTTACCGCCCTCGCCGTCACCTCCACGCGGTGGGTCGGATGATTATGTTGATGATACGCACATGGCGCAGGATCCGGCCGAGGACGACGAAGACTGGAATGATCACTTCTTCAACACCCAGTTTAGCAACGAAGACCTAGCTGGTGGCCCCACAGAGAAACCCACTATCACCAAGCATCTGTTTGGTTCTCAGGAGACGCCTCCAGCTTGCGCCTTTACAGAGCCAGTTGATACAACCAACCGACCCTTTATTCTAAGCCCTGACACACTACATAGGGCGGCCGATGCTCAGATTGTGGTGCCTGCCCGCTCTCCAAAAGGAAAAAAAAGGGCAGAAAAAGAAAATCTAGCAGCTCGAGCCAGCCGGTGGCGTCAACTGCGAATCCGATCAGGTTTCGGGACGGGCCACCAAGACCCGAGGGTATTATGTGGAGGATTCATGTGGCGGGTGAGCCCATGCTACCTAAGAATTTGCGGAGGCTCGCCAGTTCGGAACTGCAGAGTGTGCATGACGACATGCTTACGATAGACAGACGCCTTCTGGCGGAGAAAGATCCCTTGCACCCGGTATTTGTGGTTAAGGTGCCACCAGGCTTGGGCTTCGTCGACAATGCCCCTGCGGATCTGTTATTCCTGCGGTTTGACAACATCTTCAATATGTTCCACCTATACCCGCTGCACTATACCATGGTCCGCCTGTTTTATCTCAGCCTGGCCTTGCAGATCATTAGAGAGAACACACCGGGCATCGCTATAGTGGACCCCTACTACATGCGTGACGGCTGCTTGGGTTCCCCCGCTGAACGACGTACCGTGGTCTCGTACCTAAAAAGAATCTTTGTGGCGAACAAGACAAAGGAATACATTCTCGTTCCTTCATTTCCCGAGTAAGTCGTTATTCACTCGCCACCATCGATTGGCTTTATTAGATTATCATCATTCTTTTTCCAACACATTCCATTTGAATTTTTTGCGCAGAGATGAACACTGCACGCTCATATCCTTATCGCCAAAGCATTCACACGCCACGTATTTCGACTCGGGGAGTCTAGAAAATAAGAAGAAGTACGACAAGATCAACGAAGTTTTGGATGATGCTCTCACTGGCTATGCCTCGACGGAAGGCACCAACTTCGTGCGTATGAAGGTCAAGTTCGACAGGCACGTCTTCAACCACGTAACGGAGTTCCCCTGCGTGAAGCAGCCGGAAAGTAGTAAGAAGGAAGCCTACTACGCACTCCATCACATGAGGGCGTTCCTACTAGACCAGCAGAATTCTACGCTGCCAGATCATCTCAAACAGTGGGCCGAAGCAAAGGCCAAAATCACTGATTCAGATATTAGACAAGAGATGTATCGAATCCAGCAACAGTTTGGGGCAATCATCTTTCGTGATGTCATGACTTCGGGGGGGGGGGGGGGGGATCTTCTACGGAGGAAATATCCCGAATAACCGTGAAATAGAAGATCGCCTGGAGATGCAGGGTGACTATAGGAAGTTCATGACGAGACAAGGCATCCTCCCGTTCCCTAAGCCGAGCCAGAAGGCTTGATGTTGGCCTAGTTGTAGTTCCAAACTATAGCTGACCTTTGTGTGTGTGTGGAAAAGTGTACATGCTACTACTTATCTTATTAGGTTTATGAATCAACGCTTACTTCTTTTGCTTATTATTATTATATATCAATCAATGCTTGGTTTTTTTGCTTACTCTTTGGTCCTTTTCTCACTTTGGTCCTTCTTTTTTCCTTACTTTATTAGTCTTTTTTCGAGAATAATGCCGATGATTGAAATGTCGTGGCACACTATATATGTGAATGTGCTACGACAGGATTGTGAGCCTTGTGATATGCACAAGTCCAGGTCTTATGCATCCTACTTGGCTCACGGTTCCATCGTAGCATATTCCAGTGTCCAACGACCTATGTATATATATGAGGCATTCTTTTTGATTTACTTTGGTATTTTTCGAGAATAATGCCAATGATTGAAATGTTGTGGCACAATATATATGTGAATGTGCTACGACGGGATTGTGAGCCTTGTGATATGCACAAGTCTAGGTCTTGTGCATCCTACTTGGCTCACAGTTCCATCGTAGCATATTCCTATGTCCAACGACCTATGTATATATATGAGGCATTCTTTTTATCTTACTTTGGTCTTTTTTGAGAGAAATGCCGATGATTGAAATGTCGTGGCACACTATATATGTGAATGTGCTACGATGGGATAGTTAGCCTTGTGATATGCACAAGTCCAGGTGTTGTGCATCCTACTTGGCTAACTGTTCCGTCGTAGCATATTCCTGTGTCCAACGACCTATGTATGTATATATATATATGAGGCATTCTTTTCGATTTACTTTGGTCTTTTTCAAGAATAATGCCAATGATTGAAATGTCGTGGCACACTATATATGTGAATATGCTGTGATGGGATTGTAAGCCTTGTATTATGCACAAGTCCAGATGTTGTGCATCCTACTTGGCTTACAGTTCCATCATAACATATTCCTATATCCAATGACCTAGATAGTTATATGTCGGGGGGATAACCCCCGGGTGGGGAAATCCAGGCATAAGTAGGCTGGCTCTAGAAGATGCAGGACGCCTGGCCTCCAAGAAATACAACTCTAACCGTCTAGCAAGCAAGCCCGGCTGGGCTTACAACCTTCCCGGCTGGACCGTCTAGCCGGTGGCCAGAAGAACCGGCCAGGTGGCCGTTCCCACCCGGCTCACCTCGGATTCGATGGAGAGCACGGAAGGACTGGCACTCTGTGCGGGGTACTCTTATGGCTCTCCCTCGTCATCAAGGAAGCTGGCATGCCGTCATGACCAGCGCTACCGGACAAAGATAAAGCAAGATGGTCGGCTGGACTGGCGAAAGCGATCCGGGTGACCGTTAAAGCAAGGATGACGCCCCAAAGGAAGCCCGGGTGACCACTAAAGAGAAGGATGATGCTAAAAGAAGGGCGGACTGGTCCTGGCCCACCGGCTGGGCCCTGCAGCCAGCCCTGCCCTATAAGCCCATATCCAAACAGTAAACCCTAGAACCCAAACTGTAATCTGCCCCCTAGACCAGTATATAAGGGAAGGCAGAGCCAGGGTTCTAGGTAGAGGCACACAGAGGTAGATACTTAAGGTGAAGACAATAGAAGAAGAGAAGTGTTAGCATCTAGCTCCCATCTTCCTCTAGCCATCGATAGTAGTTGACAGTCTTCTTACAGCCTTCGATACTTAAGGAAACAGCTCAAGGAGCACTAGGTTAATTAAGATGGGAGTAGTTGACAGTCTTCTTACAGCCTTTCTGGAGTTTATGGTTACTGCTATCTTTATCTATATATGAATATCACTATATTTTTTGCACATTTGTGCACCTCCCCCATCGTGCACCTTCTTTACCCAGGTGATTAATATTTGAAATAGTTGATCTATATGCCATATTAGGAATCTAGGATCACCATGGATGTAGACATGGAATTAGTTATAAGGTACAATGGAAATAGAGAGGTATATGCTGACAAGAAGAGTCTTATGAGGATGGGAGCTTGGACCCTGGCTTTATTTCACAGAGCGGTCCTCTGCTGAACAATGCAGAGGTAATTTGCTGCATATCGTTCATCAACATATCATTGTTCACTGGTGTCCTGCATTGCTGAGTTTTTTAAATTATATTTTTCAGTTAAGGGGAACACGACAAATCCTCGAGATAAGATTAATGCACATATCCTTCTTTGCATTGTGAAGTTGATGTGTTCTTTCCTAAAATTTACTGGTTTTGCTGCACTTCATTTAGCATCATGCTCATGTCCCACCTTTGGAGGAGGCATTGCATGAATACATGCATTAATCGTGTTTATCGAGTGACAAGTGTTTTGATGTATGCAGCTGCATTGCTATAATTTTAGTAACATATGCTGTCCCCGAAAACATTTTTTTGATAAAGGGAGGTTTATTCCTTAAAATGTCCCCTAAATATATTGATTATTTTGATTGCATCATGATTTTCAGAAACGAAGTCATTATTATCTCTTGCCACTTACTAAGGCCAGGACTGCTGATGTGCCAGCTAAGAAGGCAAACCCTGAAGTACGACTCTTCTTATGTCGGTTCTGTTTCCCATGTTTGGGCAATATGCCTTGTTGGTTCTTTGCCATTTGCTGCACCACTATGGAGCTTGCACGATGTGTGCAACTGATTTTGCATTATTTTTTTGGAACATGAATTTGGTTTAATTTTTGATTTATTATCTGTAGTTTCCACCTTATTCATATCGCTCATGGCATAATGGTGCTGGTCACCACAAGGATTGCACAATTGTTCGTCTCCGAGAAGAATACAAAGCTCATAGACACATGATTTCTTACCTTCAAGAGAAAGAGAAACACCAGGAGGAACAAATTAGGCACCTGAAAGAAGAAGTGGCGACATCCACTTATCGGATAGCTGATTTGACTACATGATGGAATATATCAATTTCAGTTGCACATGATGCCGCTGTTGATTTTAAAAAGTTCGCCGCTGACAAATAAGTTCCTGAGTCGCCTAATGTGGATGGCGACGACCAGATTGGCCAGGCGTACCACCGGATCTTGGCACAAGTGCAAATACGAGCTGACAATCTTTTAAATTCGGCTCTAGAAGCAGATGAGACCCTAACAGAAATTCGATATTCTCCATGCCCATATAGTCCTGATCCTACAAAATATGAGGAAATCTGTAAACCATATTGACCACTCTACTTTCATTTTGGAAGAGTTTGGGATCTCCTGTGAGGATGGCGTTTGTTAGTCAGTACTAAAACTTGTTTCTTTGCTCTACTGGTGTGTGGTGCTAACGAATCTATATATTTGATGTACTATTATGACATAATATATGTTGGAGTGGACCCGGTTTTATGTGAAGATATTTGCCAACAGGAGTAATCTTATTCTAACTTGTGGTGGTTTTTTATCTTTCAATTTTTTTTCCTTCTGAGATCTTTTAATGATGATGTTAATGCCAGTTGTGAGTGCTTTGTAAGCATATATCTGGTAGTAAGCCAAAACTTTTAGTTGTAGATTGTGGAATTTCAGGTCGAGGTTTGAACTCTAAAACTTGATGTCATTTAACGATAGGTTTCTACCTGCTGGTACATTTTATACCAAGCAATTCATTGTATTAGACGAATACAAAACTTGATGCCTGTAGACGGGAAACTGAGCAACGCTAAGGAGGGATCCTTAGTCGTGTTGTACAGCGGGTTTTTTCCAAAAAAATAAAGCTGGGTTCACAAAAAAAATATAGCGGGGCGAAAGTTAGTTTCGAGGAAGCCCTCCCTCAACCGCATCGATATTTCTCCTATGTCTGGCCGCTCTCCCTCGATCGGACCGTCCCCGCCGCTCCACCATTGAGCACCACAGCACCGCCATTCGCTGGTACATATGTCCGCAACCTCCAGTGATTACGTGCTTTTTGATGGATAGAATACATTTATTTTGGGAATTGCGAAGTAAATAAGCTGGTGGCTTTTGCAGGAAATGTAATCGGGGTTGGTGGATGTGTTTGCTGTGTCGGCTGATGCTTGTAAAGCAGAGGTGGATGCTGAAGCAGCACCAACGGATACATGTGAAGCGGATGCGCGAGGTCGATGCTTGTACTGCATCGGAATCTTGGGCAGTGTTGAGTGATGCTTGAAAAGCGGTGGAGGCGCAGTCGAGATCCTCGTCGGCTGCTGCTGGATCAAATTCAGCTATGTTGGTTGCCCCTGCTAAAGCAACGGCTCCATGGGATGCTAGGAATGCGTCAGCTCGTGGTCGTGCTTCTTCAGCGTCAGCGGCTATGTCTCATCATTCGTCGGTGGCGCCTGCTCCATCTGCTCAGAACTCATCGACCCCTTTGTAAGTTATGCGTTGGATGCACAAGTACTTTATGTATTCCGCTCCGTTTTTTTGGAAACAATGGATATTGGAACATAAAAGCTATTTAATCACAAACTAGCGATCCGAATGGGATGAAACTTTCACAGGATGCAAACCTAGGCACCTATGATTTACTGATGTTTTGTCAATTTTTTCGAATAGTTTTACTTTGTAGTTTAAAATCTGAGCTACTGTCATACCTTGAATGTAAGATGGATCTTGGGGCAAGTCACCGTGAGACCTGGGTTCACAAAGGGTGTGTTTGTATTCTGGCCAAAGTTTACCCTAACAATATTTTGGTCATGATCAAAGGTTGGATCTTGTTTGAATTGTTGCCAACTTTTTGGCATGCCAATGCTCCACTACCAACTCTAGTTCAAGTTTTTAGCCATTGTTGGCCAACTTGTGGTCAAGCAAAGGATCAACCAAAATTTTGGCTAGTGTTTTGGTGCTTTTGTACCATCCTAGTAGATTCCTTGGGTTGTTTTGTATTTTGTTGACACACTCTGCTATTTAGGTAGTTTTTTCGGACACGTGAAGTTTATGAAATTTCGATGATAAATTTTCCTGTCAAATTATATGATTCATTCTGGTGTTTACATAATTTTTTTAGGGTTGTGCATTGTGCCTTTTGAACTTTACTTGATTCTGATGATGCACTTGTGCTATTTGCATCATCCTACCAGCTTGAGTGGAAGAATATATGCAACAATCAACGACTTGCCAAGCGATGTAGTCGGTCAGATTATTATCAGGCTTCCTCCGCACCCATCCTGCATACTGAGGGCATCAGTCACCCGAAAACATTGGATGGACTTCATGGGAAGCAACGATTTCAAAACGCTAACCCTGTCACACAACATAGGAATGTCGTTACTTGGATTTTTCACCAATAGTTACGAGGATGCTCGATTCATAAAATATCATAATCTTGACCAAGCCATCTTCCAGAAGCTGAACAACCTAGTGGAAGTACATCAATCCTTCAAACCATATGTACTCGGATGTCGCAATGGTAGGGTGCTACTTCATTGTCCGCAAGGGTCTAAAATGATAATGTCCTGGGAACCAATCAGTAGAAGTGAAACAGTGATACCAGAACCACCAATTTGGCAGAGACGTGAGTATGACAGTGGGACAATTCTCTGTTCGATAAACCATGGGAAATTGCTTCACACTGTTGCAACAATTTCTGGGTTGTTTGGATAGTAACCAATGGTAACCAAGCACTGGTCCAGAGGTACTCATTAGAGTTTGGAAAATGGGAGGACTGGATTGAACATGCTGAGATGATGGCTAAGAAAGATCACATGCCGACAACTCTCATAGGGGGCATTTTGTACTTGACAACAATTAAATCCAGATATATAATTGCCTTTGACAACGTGACAACAAAACTGTGTTATATTGAGTGCCCACATGAGACACATTATATCTACAAACGTAATTTTGTCATTGCTAAGGGGCATAATGGAGATGGTTCCCTTGCGGTTATAAGGGATTTCACTCTATGCACGTGGTCCAGTGCAAGATCATCAACAGGGAAATGGGAATCTTGGGTTACTCATATAAAGGTTGAGTTGGATACTCGCCTTGGCCTTGAGAAATCATGGGCATCTGATGGGAAAGATTCAGTAAGGTTACTCTGCGCATTTGAGGATAGAGAAATGGTGGTTATATGGGCGAAGGAGGGATTATTCGAATTAGATCTCAGCAGCATGAAGTGTAAGAAGTTCAGATCTCCTAAATGTTGGTGTATTTTACATCCCTACTTAATGACACTTGGTTAGTATAGTCATTCATGTGCAACCCTCACATCTTTGTACACCTATGATTTTACTGATCCTTTCGTTCATTTCCTTCAGCAACCGACGTGATTCAGAGTGCTAAATCAAAGAAATGAAAAGGAAGTAATGTCAGAAACCCAGTTGATTCAGACTTCAACATCAAGGAGATTCAAATAACACTCGGATGAACAAGAAAGGCTTATTTGGGAAACATGTGTTATCCCAAGTTGTGTTATTTTGATCTGTAGTCTGATGTTTGTTTGTTTTGGTAGCTGATGGAAAAGTGGTGACAGTTTTGTTTGTGCTGCAGTCACGAAGCTGCAGGGGCTGGAATTTTAGAGGTGTCTGTTTGTTTTGGGGGCCTATGCGTGTCTGGTGAAACGTTGTTTCTCTCTATATAGTACTGTATGCGTGATGAAAACTTGTTTTATGTGATCTACATATACTCATGTAGATGGTATTTGTGTTTTGATAGTATGCAGTAGTATTTGTTTGCGATAGGCTTTTTATTTGATCTGAATTAGTACTGCCATTTGGTTAGTGCTTCCTGTAGAAGAGTCTATGCCGACACCTAAAGTTTTAGTAGACCTTTTATTTTTATTCATGAATCGAAGGTACTTCAGACATTTATTTGTTGCCCCGACTTGGATTCCTGAAATAGAGAGAGAACGACCTATTTTAAAAAAAATTATTTGGACAAAATGCAAATTCAAAATCACAGTCGGCCACCAAAACATACCGCCTATCCCATTTGAATGGGAGGCATCAGTAGATGTGACTCGCGCCTTAAATTCTTGACCAGATGGCGTACCATCTACATAACCTTTTTTCTACTCCATTAAACCTTGGCCGGTAGCCAAATTCAAAATCATAATCGAGCAGCAAAATAACCCACCAACCCTAAAACATTTCGAACCACTCGTATTCAAACATTTGTAGGCAAAATCTCCCACCCAGGTAGTACCATTTTTCTATTATTACTTGGACGCTAGCCAGATTCAAAATTTTAGTCAGACAACAAAATTTACCGCCTACACCGTGGTATCCAAGTTTCTGTGCAAATGGATATGGATGATTAGTTGATGTGAATCTCTGCCTTGAATTCCTGGATAGATAGCGTACGGTCTACTACATTATTTCTAATAGTATATGGACGCTAGCCAAATTCAAAATCTCAATCGCGTGGCAAAATCACACACCGACCTTGAAGCATTTCGGGCCCCTCCGTTTTAAAAACTTTTGGTTTCAAAATTACCATTCTACCCGTTGTGTAGACGCCCTATGGGCAAAGCTATAGTCCGTAGCTTGGGGGCACGATCTTAATTATTTTTTTTCACCTTTATTATCCCTAATTCGCGCATTTTTTCCATCGGCCCTCCCAAAAATCCCAGGCTCCTCCCCCATGCCCTCAGCTCCATGCCCACCACACGCATCGGCCGGCGGCAATTCCATGGCGTCCTGAGCCGCTTGAGTTGCGGTCTCGTGCACCTCCGTGGAGCTGCTTCACCGACACCCACCCCACCGGATCTAGTTCACCGGGTCTCTCTGACACTACACCGGAGATGCGGTCTCCCTGACCGCGCCAATGGCACCGTCGACCGCTCAAGCTCTGCTTCCCCGCTGCCATAAGCTACCCAACCGTACCGGAGCCACTTCACTGGTGTCGACCGGACGGGATCTAGTTCAACGAGTTCTCTATCCATGGGTCCAGACCAGCTGCACGGGTGTCACTGTTTGCTACACCGCATCTGCCTCAACAGCGCTCTCGTCCACCGCTCTCAAGCCAGCATCGACCACCCAAGATCTGCTTCCGCGACCGCCCAAGATATTCTTCCGCAACCGCACAAGATCTGCTTCCGTGACCGCCCAAGATCTGCTTCCCCGCAACCACAACACGCTCGGTTACCTAGACATCACCCGCATGGTACCGACGATGCTTAGACGCCTCTACGACCAAGGTAACCAAATCTCCAACCCCTTCTTTATCAGCAGTATAGCAGGTTAAATCCTGTTGCAGTGAACTGTATTTTTGTAATCCTTCTAGTACACACAAGTCACTAGGTATGCCTGTTCTTTGTGCTACATACAAGGTCATAGGACAAGCTGGTTTGCATTCGCTGCTCTAAAAATTTCAAGTCATGCACATGTTTGTTATTTTCTCACGCACATGTTCTTAGCTACTCCCTACAACAGTAATTGCCTGTTATTATGTAGTTCTTAAAAAATGTAAAGTCAGTGGATACTATTAGTGTGGATGCCCTGCTCCCCAGATACTGAATCTATCTGGTTCGTCCTCAGCTAAGTTCCTGCTATTATTTCCTCCCTAGCATCGTTCTGCTATCATGTGATATGTCCAAAACGTATCTACTTTCTCGAACACTTTTGCTATTGTTTCTCCTCTAAACTTGTGTGATTTGGATACAACTAACACGGACTGACGCTGTTTTCAGCAGAATTACCTTATTGTCTAGTTTTTGTGCAGAAAAAAAACTATTAGGAAAAATCCCAAAAAATATGCCAAAAATTATATTTCACCAGAAGACCCTCGGAGCCTGAAGACGAAACGGAGTGGAGGCCTGGGGGTCCCACACCTCTACCAGGCGCGGGTGGGCCCTGCCCGCGCCTAGGGGGGGTACAGCCACCCAGGCACCCCCTCGGGCTCCCTCGGCGCCTATAAGTTACCCCTTGACCTAAAAACCCCGGAGGGTTCGACATTTTCCAGAGAAGAGTTCCGTTGTGCCGCCACCACCAGAGACAAGATTCGGAACCAGAAACTCCGTTCTGGCACCCTGCCGGGACGAGGAATTTGGGGAGGATCATCGCCATCGTCATCACCAACGCATCTCCATAAACCATCCATGTTTCCCTCATCCATGACTGAGTAATCCCCTGTTGTAGGCTTGGGGATGGTAGGGATTGGATGAGTTCTATCATGTAATCGAATAAGATTGTTAGGGCATAGTGCCTAGTATCTCTATTAGTGTTATTTGACTTTGTTCCAACTTGTTGTGCTTAATGCTTGTCACTAGGGCCCGAGTGCCATGATCTCAGATCTAAACTTATTATTGAATCATTATGATAGTATTGTTTGTGATCTTATCTGCAAGTTGTGTACACATATCATTGTTCGGATCCAAAGGCCCCAAAGTGACAATAATTGGGACAACGGAGGGGATGGCTGTGGTATGAGGATCACATGTGTTCATGGACTGTTAATGATTTGTTGAATAAGCTAGCTGCTAGGCTAGTAGTAGTTTTAGCTGACAGTTTTCAGGTGTTCCTTTTTCTGTTTCAGAAGTAGCTAGAGCTCAGCGCGATCTATGCGTTTGAGCTAGTCAATAGGATCTGCACGATGCTCACGTCTCGGTCGTGGGATGGCGCGACTCATTAGGAGATGAGGCGATCGTTGCGGCACGTTTTCTGTTTATCTCCAAATAAAAGGAAAGACCACGAAAAGCAGCAGGTGCTGTACGCTGCACAAACTACTCGTGTTCATCTGTCGTGTCCACAAAATTCTCTTTCTCTCTCGATTCCGATCCGAGGGGCGACAAGTGGTATTAGAGCCACATCGGAGGAGATGTCGTAGACACCGGTGGCGGGGAAGGCGAAGGGGGCGGCTGCGGGAGGCGGTGGGTCCGGTGGCTCCAAGCCGCCACCGGCATCACGGCGCGCATCCACGTCCCCGTTCCGCCGTCGCGGGCGTAGTCCAACGAGGCGCGGTGGAGGGGAGATCATCGTTCGCGAGCGCGTCGTCCGGGAGGGCGGCGGCCAGGCGAGCTATCCCACCCTCACGCGATCGAACTACGCTGAGTGGGCAATGGTGATGCGTGTCCAGCTGCAGGCCCAGCACCTGTGGGACGTCATCGAGTACGGCGCGGATGAAGAGGGTGATGATCGTGCTGCGCTGTCCGCGCTGCTCCGCGCCGTGCCGCCGGAGTTGGTGCGGACCCTGGCCGTCAAGGACAATGCCAAGGCAGCGTGGGAGACCATTAGGACGATGCGCCTCGGCTGCGAGCGTGTCCGGGAAGCCAAGGCCTAGACGCGCCGACGCGAGTGGGAGGACCTGCGCTTCAAGTCTGGGGAGTCCATCGAAGATTTCGCCATCCGCCTGACAGCGATCGTGAACGATCTCGAGCTGTTGGGGGACCCTGTCGACGAGCACAAGGCGGTCCTCAAGTATCTGCGCGCGGTGCCGCGCAAGTACCGCATGATAGCCATGGCCATCGAGCAGACGGTGAATCTGAAGGAGCTCACCATCGAGGAGCTGACCGGTCGCTTTCTCACCGCGGAGGAGGGGTACGGCCTAGACGAGGTCACTGACAGTGTCGACAAACTCCTCCTGACAGAAGAGGAGTGGGCCGCGCGGCAGCACCAGCGCGGCGGCAGCTCTAGCAACACCAAGAACACGCCCAAGCCCAAGCAGCAGCAGGGGGGTCAGGGCGGCGGCTCCCGCTCTGGCGAGAAGGGCTCGGACTCCGGCGAGCGCAGGAAGGGCAACTGCCGCTACTGCGGTAAGGCAGGCCACTGGGCCAAGGAGTGCCGAAAGGCCCAGCGCGACCGCGAACGCGGCGTGGCTGTGAACCTCGCGGAAGCAGAACAGGGGTGGAGTCATCGCTGCTCATGGCGGTGGATCACGTCGTCGAGGCAACCGCTCCCTCCATCGTCATCGAGCGAGCCCCCTTTTCCTCGACGGGAGAGCACGTTTACCTCAACGAGGAGCGTGCACGCGTCGAGCTGCACCTCCACGACAACGACATCGACACGGCCTGGCACCTGGACACAGGCGCCTCGAACCACATGACCGGCGATGAGCGTGCCTTCGCCGAGCTGAGGAGAAGTGTGACGGGCACTGTCCGTTTTGGCGACGGCTCGCTCGTGGACATCAAGGGCCGCGGCACGGTGATGTTCTCCATCGACGGTGGCCGCCACAAGGCTCTGACGGGCATGTACTGGATACCGCGCCTGAAGACGAACATCATAAGCATCGGGCAACTCGATGAGATCGGGTGTCCGACACTCGTCAAGGATGGCAAGATGACGGTGCGCGATCCGAACCGGAGGATCATCGCTCAGGCTCCATGCCTGCGCAATCGTCTCTACGTCGTGCATCTCAAGATCGAGCGGCCGATCTGCCTTGCCGCGCACGCCAAGGAGGATGCCTGGATCTGGCACGCTCGATTCGGGCACCAGGGCTTCGACGGTCTGAACAAGCTCGCCACCAAGGAGATGGTGCGTGGACTGCCTGCCATTGCACACGCGGAGGAGCTATGCGAGGCGTGTCTCGCTGGCAAGCACCGGCGAGCTTCGTTCCCGCAGATCGCCAAGTACCGTGCCACGGCGCCACTGGAGCTAGTACACGGCGACCTCTGCGGCCCCATCTCGCCAGTGACACCTGGAGGAAATCGGTACTTCTTACTGCTGGTTGATGATTTCTCCAGGTTCATGTGGATCAAGCTCCTGCGCACCAAGGACGAAGCTGCGGACGCCATTTGTCGCTTCCAGGCCAGCGCCGAGGTCGAGTCTCGCCACACCCTGCGCGTGTTCAGGACTGACCGGGGAGGCGAGTTCACGGCGACAGAGTTCATGGGCTGGTGTGCCGATCACGGCATCAAACGCCACCTCACTGCCCCGTACTCACCTCAACAGAACGGGGTGGTCGAGCGCAGGAACCAGACGGTGGTGGGCACCGCTCGATGTATGCTGAAGGGGGCGACGATGCTGGCCTGTTTTTGGGGAGAGGCAGTGTCAACTGCTGTCTTCCTCCTCAATCGCTCCTTCACCCGGAGTGTGGAAGGATGTACACCGTACGAGGCCTGGCACGGTGCGAAGACGGACGTCAAGTACCTGCGAGTCTTCGGGTGCAAGGCTCACGCTAAGGTAACAAGGCCTGACCTGAAGAAACTTGATGACAGGAGCAAGCCCATGGTCATGCTTGGCTATGAGCCCGGCGGCAAGGCATACCGCCTGTACGATCCGGTGGCCAAGCGTGTCCACGTTTCGCGTGACGTCGTCTTCGACGAGACAAGGAGCTGGGATTGGGACGGCTCAGGCGTTAATGATGGCGAGGAGACGGAGTTCACCGTTGAGTACTCCTACGAGGCCACGCCTGGACACGTCGTGCCCGAACCGGCAGCCACATTTGCAGCACCCGCGTCACCTGCAACACCTGCATCGGCTACGTCACCTGCGGCATCTGCTACACCGTCGTCAAGCATATTGGCTACTTTGGGTACTGCTACCGCTTCTCCAACACGGACGGTGAGCACCTGACAGGTTTCAGTGATGCTGATCTGGGCGGGGACATGGACTACAGGAAAAGTACATCTGGGAACCTTTTCTTTTTCGGCCGTTGCCCGATCACTTGGCAGTCGCAGAAGCAGAAATCTGTGGCGTTGTCGTCGTGCCAAGCTGAGTACATAGCTGCATCAACGGCGTCGTGTCAAGCTGTGTGGCTCGGGCGGCTGGTCGGAGAACTCTTCGCCAAGGATGCTACGGTTCCGACAGTGTTCGTGGACAACCAATCTGCGATCCAGCTCTACAAGAATCCGGTTCTTCACGAACGGAGCAAGCATATCGAGCTGAAGTATCATTACATCAGGGAGCAGCTCGACAGAGGACTCATTTTTGTCGAGTTTGTCGGCACATGCGATCAGCTCGCGGATATCTTCACAAAGGCACTTGTGCGTGTCAAATTCCAGGAGCTTCGCGAGAGGATTGGTGTTGTTGAGATCATTTAGGATTTGCAGCACCTAGCTTAGGGAGAGATTGTTGAATAAGCTAGCTGCTAGGCTAGTAGTAGTTTTAACTGACAGTTTTCAGGTGTTCTTTTTTATGTTTCAGAAGTAGCTAGAGCTCAGCGCGATCTATGTGTTTGAGCTAGTCAATAGGATCTGCACGATGCTCATGTCTCGGTCGTGGGATGGCGCGATTCAGTAGGAGATGAGGCGATCGTGCGACACGTTTTCTGTTTATCTCCAAATAAAAGGAAAGACCACGAAAAGCAGCAGGTGCTGTACGCTGCACAAACTACTTGTGTTCATCTGTCGTGTCCACAAAATTCTCTTTCTCTCTCGATTCCGATCCGAGGGACGACATGATTTACTCTGGTGCTCTATTAAAATGAGCTCCTTAATTGCTAGTAGTTCCCTAGAGGCCCCGCTGCCACGGGCTGGCTGGAAAGAAGATGTTGTGCAAGTTCTCATTGCGAGCATGTATGACTATATATGGAGCACATGCCTAGGATTGTTTAGTACTTGGATGCTTATTATTATTTATCTGCAATTCCCTAGATCTTGAAGTTACATGTTTAGACTCGTCCATGCAATGCCCGTCCATCCATCCCTATGCCTACCGCACTCGAATCCCACTGGTTACTGTTACTGTTACTATTGCTCTTGTTCTACTGTTGCTGCTGCTTTGCTATTGCTACTACAAACTGTTGCTACTGATAAACTTCTCTAAGTAAGAACTATTTCGAGGTGCAACTGAATTGACAACTCAGTTGTTAAGGCTTGCAAGTATTCTTTGGATCCCCTTGTGTCGAATCAATAAATTGGGTAATACTACCCATGAAGACTATTGCGACCCCCTACACTTGTGGGTCATCAAGACTATTTTCTGGCACCATTGCCGAGGACCATAGCTTTATTTATAAGTTCAATTGGATCTATTATTGTTCCCTGCTACTCCTTTCATCATGGGGAAGTCTCGTGATGGAAAATTACCTATTTTACCATCCACTACAAGAAGAGATACAGTCCTAAACACCTCTATTGCTCTTGATTCACCGTCTGTTATAAGTAAGCTTGTTACACCACCACTACATACTGATGCCACACACATTGCTACTACTGCTGAGTCTGAGACTGCTTTTGATACTCATGATGTTACTTCTACTGTGCTTGATGCGAGTGGTTCATTAGGTTCTTTTCTAGATGCTACTATGGCTAGTCTAAGGAATACCGAAACTCCTAGTGAAGACACGGTTACACCTGTTAGCTCACCTGAGTCTAGTGCGAGTTATGATATTAATGATGGTTACATTGACTTCACTGATGAATTTGTTGAAGAGTGCCGAAACACACATGGTACTAGTGCTATTAAGAGTCTCCTTGCTAGACGCACCATTATTCCTAAGTTGTCCTCTGATCCTAAGTTTGCCACTTCTCCCATAGATATTAAAGATAAAGATTATGATTTCTCTCTTGATTTATCTTACTTAGATATTGTTGAGAAAGAACCTTTTTGTGGGACTGAAAATGAGAGTGTTGTGGCTCATATGAATGAGCTTTCTACTATGAATGCTTTATTTTCCGATGATTTTAAGATGCGCAAGTACTTTGTTACTAAGATCTTCCCTTTTTCACTAAAAGGATAAGCTAGGGCTTGGTTTAATAGATTACCTCCTGGTTACATTGATAGACCTGATTGTTTGATTGCTTCTTTCTTCCAGAAATATTTTCCTCCCAGTGCTAGACATGCTTCTTTGCAGAGAATTTTTGATTTTAAACAGGGAGAAGAAGATAAATTGCATGAGTCATGGACAAGGTTATGTGCCTTGATTCATGCACATCCTGGATGTCCATTACCTAAAAATGAGCTTCTTGATATTTATTATAATGGACTAACTGATGATTCTAGGACATACCTAGATAGCTTTGCTGATTGTGTTTTTAGGAAAAGAACTCCTATGGATGCTGAAGAATTAATGGCTAAGATAAGCAAGAATTATGATGATTGGACTTCAACTGAGTTAAATACACCTGAGCCTATTACTCCTGAACTAGTTGTGCTTGAACCAGTTCCAATACCAACACCAAAGAAGAGGGGAGTTACTGCATTAAATGTTGAAGTAATGAAGGAAGCTAAGAAGTGTCTAAAGGAGAAAGGTATTAGAGCTGAAGATGTGAATAATCTACCTCATATAGAATAATTATGTAAGCCAATCCCCCACTCATCTACTATTGAGGTACACTTTCTCCAACATTTTGATGAAGGTGATATTTGTTATGGTAAGCCTCCTGATCAATGTTTAGAGGAACTTAACATTTTTATTGTTAAACAAGGTAATTTTAATAAACAAGTTCAGAATTATTTATTGGAAAACTCTAGAGCTATCAATGAGTTGAAAGATATTGTGGAAAGAACTTCTAATGATATTAAAATGCTTTGTAAACACTTTCAAATGGTCCAAACCCAACTTGATCAACTTGCTAAGGTACAAAAGGATATGCTAGTTAATGCCTCAGGAGATAAACATGATCATGGAATTAGAACTAGGGGTGGTATAGCTACTCAAGATCCTTTATATCCTGAAGGACACCCTAAAAGAATTAAGCGGGATTCTCAACAAGGTGAGAGTAGTGGTAGCCCTCGTAAGATAAAGAAAAAGAAACATATAATAGTTGAGGAACCGCTTGAACCTGCTATAGATCCTAATTGTATATCTGTCTCTGATGCTAAAACTGAGAGTGGTAATGATAAAAATGATGCTCCTGATAAGGAGGAAGTTGTGGAAGAACCTGAGAAGCACAGTAAGAATACTAGGTACACTAAGGAATATTTTATTGCTAATAAACATGGTAAAGAGAGAAAACCTTGGGTGCAGAAACCTATGCCTTTTCCATGTAAGAAACACAAGTCAAAGGAGGAAGAACACTACAACAAGTTTTTTGAGTGGATGAAGCCTTTATTTTTGCAAATTCCTTTGACTGATGCTATTAAGTTACCTCCTTATTCAAAGTATATGAAGGATATTGTCTCTAATAAAAGGAAGATTCCTAATGAGGAGATTTCTACTTTGCTTGCTAATTACTCCTTCAATGGTATGGTTCCAAAGAAACTTGGTGATCCAGGTATACCAACTATTCCTTGCTCTATTAAGAATAATTATGTTAGAACTACTTTATGTGACTTGGGAGCTGGAGTTAGTGTTATGCCTCTTTCTCTCTACAAGTGACTCCAGCTAGAAAAGTTGATACCAACTGATATATCTTTGCAAATGGCTAATGAGTCAACTACTATTCCTGTTGGTATATGTGAGGATGTTCTGTTCAAGTGGCTCATAATTGCTTGGTTTTAACTGATTTTGTTGTGCTTGAAATGCCTAAAAATGATAATATGTCCATTATTCTTGGGAGACCTTTTTCTTAATACTGCAGGTGCTGTCATCAATTGTAATCAAGGAAAAGTAACTTTCAATATTAATGACAAAAAGCATACTGTCTATTTTCCCAAGAAAGTTGCTAAGAGCTATTGCCTGAATTCCATTGAAAATGTTGAGAGCATCAAGGTTGGAGAAATATATTGTCCCATTCCATAGGAAATTTTTGAAACTATTATGATTGGGACCATTGCTATCAAGTATAAGGTAACATAATCACCTTGTGGATTGCAAAGTTTTGTTTCATATAAGATTGTTTTGGTAACAAGACTTGATCAACCTTGTTAACAAAAGGATTTTAATGAACAAAATAATGTTTTCACTATGGTTATTCTTATTTTCTTTTACTTTTCTCCTTCCTAGTATTTGCTTTTGCTCTTGTTAGCTAGTTGTTTGCTTGTTAGAGTGTCTTAGAACTTCTGTAGTTTGTCTTTTGTTTGCTTTTGATTCTTCTGAAAAAACTGTTTCTGCAAGAAAATCAATTTTCATGCCCTGAAAATTGGCCAAAAAATAAAGTTTCCCGAAAAATCCCAGAAAATTCAAAATAATTTTTTCCTCGAAAAAGGGGCAGAGGGACACCTGGAGTGACCCAGGGGGCCACCCCAGGCGCCTACACCCCTGGTAGGCGCGGCCTACCCATGGGTGGCGCCTAGGGGGGTCTGGCCCACCTGGGCCCCTCCAAGGTGCCCCCTCACAGCCATCTTCTTTCTCTCTCCCAAAAAACACTGGAAAACTAGCTTAAGCTCGAGTTCTTGCTGTTCGTGCTCGCGATTTTTGATCTCCTTGCTCTGCCCATCTTTTCTGCTGATTTTTTGTGGGATTGCTCCTTGGTCTACATCTAATCCCATGGTCCATTACAAAATATACAATATACCTATCGACCTGCCTTTTGTTGATTTCTATGCAGCAATTAGAGTACCTTAGTGGGGATCTTGTGAGAAGATCAAGGAGAGGATCAATTCGCTTATGGATTTATATGCTGAGATTTGCCAAGGTTTTGACTTCTCAAAGGAAAGTGGTAAAATTCGGAACATTCAGTTCCCAGCCATTAGATATTTTGCCTATTTCATTACCAAGTGTGTTCTTGCTAGAAATATTGGTATGAAGTGATCTTATTTTGATCTAGCTTTTATCGCAACTGCTTTGAATAGGAATAGATCTTATAACCTGGGTGCTTTGATAGCTTACCGTCTCACCACCAACCGCGAGAAGGGCGGAATTTGTGGAGGTCTCGTTGCTTCTATGTTGCTAGCTTTCCATGGTTTAGAGCCTCACCATTCAGATTATCGGTTCCCCATAGAGAGGCTCGATCTTAAATCCATGATTCAACATGGTTTTGTTTCCTTGGGGGATAATGTGAGAAGTTCACCATTTGAATTATCTTTTGCCAAGCATGGTTGGAGAGGGGGTAGGACTGAGAAAATAGTTTATTTGCCTGCACCTGCTTTGTTTAACTTTGTTAATAGGCAAGGATGCTCGCTCACGGAGGAGGAGGTTAACACATATGTGGCGGAGCTCTCCCAGCAAGAGGAGAATGTTGGAGAGGATGCCGAAGATGATTGAGTTCATCCCTCCAACTTGGGAGAGTCTTCATACCAACAACCCGCATTTGATTGGGGTGCGTCTTCTTCTTCATCGCAAGCGCCTAACTATGATCATTCCTATGATGACCCACCAGCTTAGAGTTACTACCCGCGCTATTGAGCCCCACTTAGGCTAAAAGCCTAAGCTTGGGGGGAGGTATACCGACATCACACTCATCTATATATCATGTTCGGTCGGTTCTTTGTATATCCATTGTTTCGTTTTCTTTTTGGTTCTTGTTGTTGCTTTCTCGAAAACACAAAAATACCAAAAATATTTTCGTTGTTTCTCTTGGTTTGTTTCTTTGCTTTTTGGTTTTGGTTTGCCTTAAAAGAAAAAATCCAAAAATATTTTGCTTTGTTTGTTTCTTTTGGTTTGCTTTTGCTTCGTTTGTTTTTGCTTTGTTTGCTTTCTTTAAAAAAATCGAAAACACCAAAAATATTTGTTGTTCTTCTTTGGTTTTGTGAGTTCTTTGCAGGGTTCAGCTGTCCTCAGTGGATTTTGGTTTCATGTTATTATTCAAGTCACACAAGTGAAGGGCAATAATGAAGATTAAGACAACTTGAGGTGTGGTAAGAGGCTGGTAACGAACTCTATTTGTTTTCATTTTTGTACATATACTCATCATTGTGAGCATGCTTAGCCTGTTTGTGTAAGGTGTATGTCATTATGGATGCTTAGTAGTTCTTGTTTGCCTGTGATCAGCTCTAGCTTGCTAATAGTTTGTAGCATGTCATATGAATGTTTGCTTGCATTGTTTTATTCATACTTTGGTATGATATTGTGGTATCCTCCTTTGAAAGTTTCATGTGAATCGACTTGGCACATGCTCACGCATGCATATGACTAAACAATAGTCAGTAAGCCTCGACGATTTATTTTGCCTCAGAGTTCTTGTATCACTTTCATGCCATAATTGGTCCTGTTTTGTTTCAAGCATGTTTATGACAATTATTGCTCTCTCGTTTTTCGCTCCATCTCTATTGCTAGCCTTCACTTGCACTGAGTATGAGCTCTACCTGTGTTTCCAACTCCCCAAAACCAATATTACCAACTGTGTCCACCATACCTATCCATTAGCATCATTTGCTATTTCAGTGCATATTCCATATGCCGTGTTTTCTTCCAAATAAAATGTTTGTCTGTTTTGAGAAAGTTAGTTAGTAAAGCTCTCACGAACTTGATGGCACACTTTATTCCATGCACTTAATAATCTTGAACCATTGTGACATGTCCATAAAAGTTATATGCTTGCAAATTATATGCTGCGAGTCAGCAGAACCGTTCTGTCATGAGGAACGCTTTCAACACTTTTTGGATACATATCCAGTTGATACCTTGCTCTTTTGCTTGTGGATGTCGTCGGTGTGACATAAAAGGGGAGCTTGTGAGTTCATGGAGTCTATACATTGTGTTAGAGAAACGCCTGGGCCGCTAGCCTAAGCCATGCCTAATCATGGTGGAAACTTGCAGCATCACCATAATGAGCATTTATGAAGCATCCTCAATAAAAAGCTATGCACATAGTAAATAAACAGATCGCTGAGATGCTCATTGTCTGCTTGCCTTGTCATTTTGATCACGGGACCGCTCCTGTATCATGTGCAAGGGATACCCCGTTGGTGATTCTCTATGATATGCATGTATTTACAATGACAAGAACTTACAGGTAACCAAAGTTGAGTAGCATGCAGAGCGACCCTTATACTCAAGGGACTTGGGATTTCCAGTTTATGGTCTGTCAAGCATATAACTCAGATTGGACCTCACTTTGACCTTCACCACATGAAGATGCCTTTCAGCATTTGGGAAGCCTTTCAAACTCTTTAAAACCTTTTCACATCCTTCTTGAGTCACCACTTATTCTATGAGCACCTTCTTGAGAGCATAATTGTCATTCTTGTGTTTGTCCCAAAACTTGGTTAATTATGTCATGACTTTGATGCTTGTATCTCTGATATCTTTATCTCTAGTCTTCACTTGAACTTCAGAGGTGCCTTGGCATTTATATTGTGCTCTTCAAACAAAGGCAAGCGAGATACCACTCTATCATACCTTATTATGAGCATTGCAATGTTGCTTATATTTATGTTTCATGCTACTTATTATTATTGAGTTGGTTTCTCTTCATAGCTTGCAATAACTATTGAGTAGACTTAGTTGCATACTTCTTTTTTTGAATGGTTTAAGCATCTACTGCTGTGCTGAGAATATTTACATCATGTGAAGCAAATGTGTTCGTGAAAGTTCTTTTATCGCACTCAGTTGTCAGCTGAATTGCTTGAGGACAAGCAATAAGATAAGCTTGGGGGGAGTTGATACGTCCAAAACATATCTACTTTCTCGAACACTTTTTCTATTGTTTCTCCTCTAAACTTGTGTGATTTGGATACAACTAACACAGACTGACGCTGTTTTTAGTAGAATTACCTTGGTGTCTAGTTTTTGTGCACAAAATCAACTATCAGGAAAAATCCCGGAAAATATGCCAAAAATTATCTTTCACCAGAAGACCCACGGAGCCTGAAGACGAAACGGAGTGGAGGCCTGGGGGCCCACACCCCTGCCAGGCGCAGGTGGGCCCTGCCTGCGCCTACGGGGGTGCGGCCACCCCAGGCACCCCCTCGGGCTCCCTCGGCGCCTATAAGTTACCCCTTGACCTAAAAACCCCGGGAGGTTCGACGTTTTCCAGAAAAGAGTCCCGCTGCATTGCCACCACCAGAGACAAGATTCAGAACCAGAAACTCCGTTCTGGCACCCTGCCGGGACGGGGAATTTGGGGAGGATCATCGCCATCGTCATCACCAACGCATCTCCATCAACCATCGATGTTTCCCTCATCCATGAGTGAGTAATAACCCCGCTGTAGGCTTGGGGATGGTAGGGATTGGATGAGTTCTATCATGTAATCGAATAAGATTGTTAGGGCATAGTGCCTAGTATATCTATTAGTGCTATTTGACTTTGTTGCAACTTGTTGTGCTTAATGTTTGTCACTAGGGACCAAGTGCCATGATATCATATCTAAACTTATTATTGAATCATTATGATAGTATTGTTTGTGATCTTATCTGCAAGTTGTGTACACATATCATTGTCCGGATCCAAAGGCCCCAAGGTGACAATAATTGGGACAACCGGAGGGGATGGCTATGGTGTGAAGATCACATGTGTTCATGGAGTGTTAATGCTTTGCTCCGGTGTTCTATTAAAAGGAGCACCTTAATTGCCACTAGTTCCCTAGAGGCCTCGCTGCCACGGGCTAGCTGGATAGAAGATATTGTGCAAGTTCTCATTGCGAGCATGTATGACTATATATGGAGCACATGCCTAGGATTGTTTAGTACTTGGATGCTTATTATTATTTATCTGCAATTCCCTATATCTTGAAGTTATATGTTTGGACCCGTCCATGCAACTCCCGTCCATCCATCCCTATGCCTACCGCACTCGAATCCCACTAGTTACTGTTACTATTACTATTGCTCTTGTTCTACTATTGCTGCTGCTTTTCTATTGCTACTACAAACTGTTTCTACTGATAAACTTCTGTTAGTAAGAACTATTTCCAGGTGCAGCTGAACTGAAAACTTAGTAGTTAAGGCTTGTAAGTATTATTTGGCTCCCCTTGTGTCGTATCTATAAATTGGGTAATACTACCCGCGAAGACTGTTGCGATCCCCTACACTTGTGGGTCATCATTATGTAGTACCTGTTTAAACTCATTGTACTAGTTCGATTATAATTTTGTTATTGCTATCTGGATCTTTAAAAGATGCAACACTGACTATTTGTTTTTTCTTTGCAGAGAGCTCAAAAGGGAACACTGAACATGTTGGTTTGCACATCCTCTTCTAAAGGTTCACAAGAGAGATGTCATTGTTTTTTTATCTGGTGCTGGTTCATCCTAAGCAACAGCATAACTATCCTCTACTATGTAGTTAATTTGTGGTTTGCGTTCCTGCTTTGCAAGTTCTCGCATAATGCCATATAATTTTTGTCTCGTTCATTATTAGCTATGAATTTAACTGCATTCTGAGTTTGTAGCTCACTGCAAATTCTCAGTCACCCAACGTCTCTTGCTTTTCAGGATATACTACTGCTTTCATATATATATTTGTTGAAATGACCTGACTAGTTTATATTAGCTAAAATTCTAGGAAACACTCTGTTCATTGCTCAATTCATTTGTAGACACACTTGTGTAATGCTTGCTTGTCATGTTATACAGGTCCACAAGCAATGCCATTATATTTAATATCTAATGGTTCGTCTTAAGCAGCGACATAGTTATCCTCTACTATATATATAGTTCATTTGTAGTTTGCATTCTTGCTCTACAAGTTCTCTTATTATGCCTTTATAATTTCTATGCGGTTCATAACTACGACGGTAACTGCATGCCCATTGTGTAGCTCACTGCAAATTCCGAGTCACCCAACGTCTCCTACATTCCATGATATACTACTGCTTCCATATATATTTGTTGAAATGACCTGGCTAGTTTATATTCTGAAATTCTAGGAAACACTCTGTTTGATTGCTCAATTCATTTGTAGGCACACTTGTGTAATGCTTGCTTTTCCCATTCTACAGGTTCACAAGCAATCCCATTATATTTAATATCTAATGGTTCGTCCTAAGCAGCGACATAGCTATCCTCTACTATATATATAGTTCATTCGTAGTTTGCATTCTTGCTGTACAAGTTCTCTTATGATGCCTTCATAATTTCTATGCGGTTCCTAGCTACGACAGTAATTGCATGCCCATTGTGTAGCTCACCGCAAATTCTGGGTCACCCAAAGTCTCTTGCATTCCAGGATAAACGACTTCTTCCATATATATTTGTTGAAATGACCTGGCTAGTTTATATTTGCTGAAATTCTAAGAAACACTTTGATTGATTGATCATTTCATTATACGCACACTTGTGTAATGCTTGTCTTTCCTATTATACAGGTTCGCAAGAGACGCAATTATATTTCTAATCTGGTGTTGGTTCATCCTAAGCAACGACATAACTATCCTCTACTATGTAGTTCATTCGTGGTTTGTGTTCCTGCTCTGCAAGTTCTCGCATGATGCCATTATAATTTCTATCTCGTTCGTTCTTAGCTACGATAGTAAATGCATGTCCATTGTGTAGATCACCACAAATTCTGAGTCACCCAACGTCTATTACATTCCAGGATATAATACTGCTTCCATATATATATTTGTTGAAATGACCTAGCTAGTTTATATTTGCTAAAATTGTAGGAAACACTCTGTTTGATTGCTCGGTTCATTTCTAGACACACTTATGTGATGCTTGTTTGTCCTGTTCTATAGGTTCACAAGCAATGCCATTATATTTCATATCTAATGGTTCGTCCTAAGCAACGACATAGCTATCCTCTCTATATATTTCATTTGTGATTTGCATTCTTGCTCTACAAGTTCTCTTATGATCCCATTATAATTTCTATTAGGTTCATAGCTACGAAAGTAACTTCATGCCCATTGTCTATGCTCACCGCAAATTCTAGGTCACCCAACGTCTCTTGCATTCCAGGATAAACGACTGCTTCCATATATATTTGTTGAAATGACCTGGCTAATTTATATTTTCTTAAAGTCTAAGAAACAGTTTGATTGATCGCTCATTTCATTGTAGGCACACTTGTCTAATGCTTGCTTGTCCTCTTCAACTGATTCGCTAGAGACGCCATTATATTTCTAATTTGGTGCTGGTTCATCCTAAACAACGACATAACTATCCTCTTGTAACATCCCTAAATTCTTATTCCAAAACTCATTCATATCATCCTTGCATTCATCATCATTTAGGGCTTTTCTCAAAATCATTTCAGTAACATGAGCAATTGTGGCTCATTATTTTATGTATGAAAACCCTAGCCTTTGTGCTACATGCTATTGAGAAAGATGTTGTTATTCATTCAGGATGATTTGATTTCAAACTTAAGTGGTCTCAAAAACTTAAGCAAAGTCTCAAAGCAAATTATGAATTAAAAACAAATTCTATGCCTATTATCACACCTCATAAAGGCATGATTTTTGTTAATTTTCAAAAAGACCCAAGTTTTCTTAAGTGTTCAGATGTGTTTGACACTTATTTAAGAACACGATTTATTTTACAAAAGTCCTGTAAAGCTTTGGATTCAAACAGATTTGAATTTGGGTTTGAAAACCATTTTTAGAAAAACAATCAGAAAAAGAAAAGGAATAAAGGTGAAAAAAAATAAACAGCCAGCCAATCTGGCCGACCTAGCCCAACACGGCCCAGCTAGCCTAGCAGCTCCCACCCCCGCGAATCGTTTTCTTTCACCCGCTCTCGCACCCACCAGCTCACTGACAGAAGGGACCCACTCCCTTTTCCCTCTATCGTTGACAACCACGGCCCACTCGAATGTCGTCGTCTCCACCCCCACGACCTGTTCATCCCCAAATTGACGCGGCCGTTTCCTGTTGATTGTGCAGCTTAAATTCGCGTTAAGGCACGAGTAATTCTCGCTCACGACCAGGCTACTTAAACCCCCTCTGCCCCCTCTCCCTTCTCCCTCAAACCCCGAACCTAGAGCGCCACCAGGCTGCGTGCATTGCTCCCTGTAACCCCGCCGTCTCCGACGAGCTGCAGCCACGATTCCGGCCACCTCCGACCACCCCTCTTCCTCTGCTTCACACGAACAGCCTCCGCTTGACCTCACGCATCACCCAGTACCCCTGGTTCGCCCGCGCGTGACCCAGAACGTTGGCAACACAAACGACTGAGCGCCACCGTCTTCAGCATCAACTCCGACGAGCTCCAGTGGTAAGTCCAGACCGCCCCAAACCTTCCCCTTCACGCACGCATCTTCGCCGTGGTCTTCTGCATCTGACCACATCCTCCGTTTGCCTCCTAGTGATCTACAACGTCGCCTTCGACCTCGAGCAGAGCCACCGTTGCCAGATCCAACTCCGGCGAGGAATTCACCGCAACCCTGAGCGCCCCTTGCCGAGCAGTCCACAAGTTGAGCATCCCCACGTCCTTGCGGTCTCGGTGAGTACCTTCCCTATCCTCCTAGCAACCGGTATCGCCGGCGCCGCCACCGTCTGACCGTCGCCGCCGCGCGCAGCCGTTAAGCGCCGCCAGATTTTGGCTTGATGATTTAGACCGTTGGATCTGTATCGTAGGGCTAGGATAGAATTTTAAACGAAGGGGTAAGCGCGCATCTGAGCCGCCAGATCCCACTTAGATCCTGCGGTCCGCAGAGCGCGATCCAACCGAATCGGTATGCGCCAGTGAGGTTGCGACACGTGTCTAGGGTGAATTCAAAAACAGAAATTCGAATCAGATTTAGATCCAAACTTCAAACTGCTATAACTTTTGAATGCCACGTTAGAATTTTGCAAACTTTATACCGTTGGATTCAGTGAATCAAGGCCTTTCTGTTTATGCAAAGTGTTTAACAAATAGTAACCATTAGAATGACTTTATTTGTAGAAACATGTTTAAGGCTATTTTGAGTATGGATTTAGTTTAGTAATTTGTTTTAGGGATAAATAAGTTTAGTTGACAAACTTGTGACTGGTTAAGTTTCTGTAAACATGCACATGCTTGGTAGAGTTTTCAAAATCACCACTTAGTAAATTCTTGCATTCATGCATTCATATTATTTTTGATTGTATATAATTGTGTGTAATGGTGTGCTACAAATTTTTGTGTAGATTTTGCTAGTGATTGTGATTGTGAGGAGTGCTACTCTCCACATTACCAAGGCAAGTGATATTTTCATGAATATTCCTTTTCCATATTTTGTATTAGCATTAGATATTTTGCTAAGTCTTGCATGCTACCTTTTTGCCAAATGAAAGATTGGGAAATCCTAGTAGATTAGAATGGTAGAATTGCTAGGGAATTTTCCTAAAGTTAAGTTATCATGCCATGCTTAGCCTAGCTATTTAGCAAACAAGGGTTGGTGAAAATCTATACTTACTATGGTAAAATATTTCTAAGTCATGAGACTTAAGTTTTTTCCTAATAAAACCACTAAGTCAATGAATCCCCTGGGTGGAATGGAAGGATTGGTTTATGTTGAGTGGTTACACAAGGCCATGGACTTGGGTTGTGTATCTCACTTGTGGTATGCCACCCAGGCACAAAGGGATTTGGAGGCCAAGTGTTGAGAAAGCTTACAGTGCAACCACTTGGCAAAATGGGCTCTGCCTTGATCATATAGGTAGCTAGAACTTAGTCTTTTGGACAGTTGGTGGTAGAAGGGATTGATAGGTTGGAACGCGTCCATTTGACTAAGGAAAGGCTTCTGAAAGGTCCTGTCTTGGGAAACCAAGTCTGGTGGGGAAAGTGCACAACCTCTGCAGATGGAAAAACCTAAGTACTTAGCCAAGTCCATGGCAATGGACAACTTGAGCATCAAGACATGGAAGCTACAAGAATCTCATCACTCCAACTTCTAAGTAAAACTTGTGGGTGAACAAGGGTAAAGGACCCCAATGTCTATTGGTGGTTTCTCGGGAAGTTTTGACAAAGAAAAACTTAGTGGTTTCAACTAATAGGAAAAACCTATTTTCAAGCAAAGCAAGCCAAGCTACACTTAGCCAAAATGCATATAGTAATATAGTCCACTTAAAATATACTAAGGTATCACTTGCCAATACTATTCCAAAGTATTGACCCTCTGTGGCTGTAACTTGTGATGTTGCAGGTTACTCCAATGATGAATAGGAGTCATGAGTCTACACTCAACATGCTTGCCTGTGGCACATGAAGATGAAGACTTATGTTTATTTACTTATTCCAAAACTCTTGTATTAGGTCTTTGGCCCTGAGTTGTAAAAGACTATGTTTTATCTCTGGAATGAATGTAATAAACGACCTTTGTATTTGTGTACTTCATCTTAAACTGTGGATGCTAGCAATGATCCAGGGACTAGCATTGCAATCACAGGGATCCTTTTCCTTTACAAAGGAGGGGTCTAACAGATGGTATCAGAGCACTGTGTTGCCTGTAGGATTATGACCCTAGGATTGGAAAACCACTAAGGAAAAAATTTCAACTACTTCTACACTTGTCTATTCTTCTCGTAAAACTTTTCTAATCTTCTCATTCTCATCTCCATTTGTAGATGAACTCCATCAACGAAGCCGTGAAGAAAGGACCACTCATGACCATGACCTTGGAATGTGAAACTGAGTTTCCCAAGATTCTCAAGGACCTCATGGTGGCAATGGAAGCACATGGTGCAGCTGTTTACAAAGGCTTTCCAGTGATGGATGAAGGAGTGGAGTATTGGTGGGTGCAACTTCACTTGTACAAAAACAAGGAAGACAACCACAAAGAAAGGGGATTCTGCATGTACACCAACACTGTAATGCACACCACATTCTTTGAGTCAGCCAGAGATGCAGCTTGGAGAACTATCAAAGAACTAAGTGCTAGAGTCAAGTGCAGGATGCTCCACCTCCAAAAAGACTTAGAGAAAGAGAAGGAGCTTACCCAAGAGTTGGAAGCCACCAACCAAGAATTAAGGGGAGATATTATAGACTTAGTGATGGAATCATGTGAACAAGATAGGTGGATTGCCTCTAGGAACATTGTGATAGCCACCAGATCCAGTGAGATAGGATTGTGAGCACACTTCGTTAGTTGGACCACCACCTATCACCCTATCTTTCAAAATGATACCTTAAATAAGTTTGGACCATGATTGATGTAATGGAATTATGTATGCATGACTTGGTTGATTTTGTGTTCCATGGATATGTATGAATGTTGTCTTGTTTTATCTTAAATTGTGTAGTTCTAACTTTTTCAATCTTATAAATAGATGCCTATTACCATCAGCACTGTTGAGGAGTTCCAGGTTACCCGTTTTGGTCCCCGTATCGTTGAGCTTACCACTTTGCTCGATCTCCCTCTTCCCACCATCACGGTGTACCCACTCACCAAGTTCGAGAGGAAGGACCTCTGGGGCTTCAAGGTGAACCAGCCCGGACGCCAGACAGAGCCCACTACAGAGGCCATCGTCTTCAAGCTGATGCACGACGACAGGGATAGAGGCATGGAGGTAGTCATGCAGGACCTGATAGGATGTCTGTTAGGCCGTCACTCCCGACAGGTTAGGGGCACTCACTTCCACGTCTTCGGAAGGCGTGATGTTGATGGAGAGTCCATCGACTTTGAGGACGACTCGAGGGACGCGGCAGAGCCGATACGTCTCTATCTCCAGGACTTAGAGTCTCTCATGAGGCATGTGGACACGGACAAGACGAACGTCATGCTTAGCAATGACGAGCTCCAGGTGCAGCTACGCGAGAAGGACAAGATTTTCGCACAGCAGGACGAGATGGTCAAGGAAATGGAGACGAAGTTCGAGGCCCAGGACCGCAAGTTCAAGAGTCAGGAGAAACGCGTCCAGAATAGGAACAAGAAGATCCGGGACATGACCGAGGAACTGAAGTCCAAGGATTTCGAGCTAGAGCAGCAGCAGATGGTTATTGAGAGGCCTCGCTCCCAGAAGAGGGCTCTCAAGGCCAAGATCGATTCCTTGACCACTACGATTGAGTAGAACAAGACCGCGATGGAGAACGCAGATCTTACCTTCGTCGAGGAGGAGATTGATGCTGATAAGTAGATTTGACTACTCGTTTATCTTTCATGTTCGTACTTGTTATTTGTGAACTTGTTATTGGACCATCCGACATGTGGATGGCTTGCCACTTGTGTGTTTTATTTCGAGAACTTTGTTATTCTGTTGTTGAGCTTTTATCCTTGAGTTGCATGCTATGTGTTTGCTTGTGATGTATTGTGCATAAAACATCTATGGGTATCTCATTCTTATCTATTTGAACAAACCACAGATGCCTCCCCGTCGCGCAAACCCCAACCCCAACAACATCACCCCGGAAATGCAAAAAATGATGAATGCGCAAACACAGCTTATGCAGATGATGACAACGTTCATCCAAAACCATAATAACAACAACAACCCCAATAACAACAACAACCCCAACAACAACAACAACAACAACCCTCCGGGTTTTGATATGCTCACCAGATTTCTGCGATTGAGGCCAGCAAAGTTTTCGGGGACAACTGATCCCATGGTGGCCAATGATTGGCTATGTTCTGTGAATAAGGACTTAGTGACCGTGGGCTGCACGGATGCTGAAAAGGTCAGGTTCGCAGCACATCTGTTGGAAGGACCAGCCGCCACATGGTGGGACAACTTCCAAATCACCACTCCTTTAGATGAGGTGACTTGGGCTATCTTTGAAGATGGCTTTCGCACTGCTCATATCTCATCAGGAATGATGAGCCTGAAAAATAAAGAGTTTCACAACTTGAAGCAGCGCCACCGCAGCGTGGCTGAATATATAGAAGAGTTCAACAATCTGGCGCGCTATGCACCGGATGAGGTTGACACAGATGCCAAAAGAAAGGAAAAGTTTCTGGAAGGCTTGAATGATGAGCTGAATCTACAGCTGTCTGTGGCATATGTTCCAACTTATCAGTCTTTGTGTGACAAGGCTGCTATTTTGGAGAGTAAAATGAAGCAAGTCGAGAGTAGGAAGAGGAAACACTCCGACAAGAACAGCTCTGGATCGTCTCACAAACGATCTCACCATGATGACAGTGGTAGCTCAGGATCCCATAAGCATGGGAAATTCAACAAGCACCACAACCACAACCGTCATGACAACAAGCATCATCGCAGTCATGACAATGATAAGTACAAGAACCACAAGAGTGGACATAAGAGCCACCACAGTGGAAGTGGAAGTGGAAACCAGCCTAAAAAGGACATCAGTCAGGTTGAGTGCTTCAAATGTAAGAAGCTGGGGCATTATGCTAATGCGTGCCCTGAGAAGAAAGTTGAAGGACCTAACAAGCCCAATCCTTTTCAGAAAGGACAGGTTAACCACATCAATGTGGAGGAGGTCTATGAAGAGCCTGACGCTGTTGCTGGTAAGTTCAGACTCAATTCAATTCCAGCATTTGTACTTTTTGATACCGGTGCATCTCATTCATTCATATCAAAAGCATTTGTCGAAAGAAATGAACTACCGGTAGAAACCATTGGGTGTCCTATAAGATTAAGTTCTCCTGGTGGAGAAATGATAGTAAACTCAGGATGTCATGACTTAGTCATAGAGTTTGGAAAACATAAGTTTCCAGTGAACCTAATACTCCTGAATTCCCAAGGATTGGATGTGATTTTGGGAATGGACTGGATGGCAAAGTATGAGGGAGTACTAGATTGTGCAAATCGTACAGTTACACTCACAACCCCTGAAGGAAAACGGATAAAAATCAAGTCCAACTTTGAATCCAAAGGAAGTAAGCTGAATTCTCTTAAGGGGGTTAGCATGGACACTGTGCCAATTGTGTGTGAGTATCCGGATGTGTTCCTGGAAGAGTTACCGGGAATGCCTCCAGATAGAGATGTGGAGTTTATAATAGATTTGGTACCAGGTTCTGGACCAAGAGCAAAGAGACCTTATAAAATGTCAGTGGATGAACTAAAGGAACTCAAGAAGCAACTAGGAGAACAGTTGCAGAAAGAATTTATCCAACCAAGTTCTTCATCTTGGGGAACTCCAGTTTTATTCGTGGAAAAGAAGGATAGAACACAAAGATTATGCATTGACTACCGTTCTCTCAACGAGGTAACCATCAAGAACAAATATCCTTTGCCAAGAATCAACGACTTGTTTGATCAGCTAGAAGGAGCATGTGTGTTCTCGAAGATTGATCTCCGGTCAGGTTATTTTCAACTCAAGATAAGAGAGCAAGACATACCGAAGACCGCATTCACCACAAGGTATGGATTGTATGAGTACACTGTGATGCCTTTTGGTTTAACCAACGCTCCGGCATACTTCATGAATATGATGAACAAGGTGTTCATGGAATTTCTCGACAAGTTTGTTGTCGTTTTCATCGATGACATCTTGGTCTACTCCAAGAGCAAGGAAGAACATGAAAGACACTTACGCTTGATACTTGAGAAACTGAGGGAACATAAACTTTATGCCAAATTCATCAAGTGTGAGTTCTGGTTAGAGGAAGTTGGTTTTCTTGGTCATGTTATGACAAAGGATGGTGTGGCAGTTGATCCTGCTAAAGTTTCAGCTGTGACTGAATGGGAATCTCCTAAGAACGTAAAAGAAGTTCGCAGTTTCCTTGGTTTAGCAGGTTACTACAGAAGGTTCATTGAAAATTTCTCAAAGGTTGCTAAACCAATGACTGAATTGTTAAAGAAGGACAAGAAATTTGCATGGTCTGAAGGTTGTGAAGTCAGTTTCCAAGAATTAAAGAAGAGACTTGTGACAGCACCAGTTCTATGTCTGCTAGATTTGGAAAAGGATTTCCAAGTATATTGTGATGCGTCTCATCAAGGTTTGGGTGCCATACTTATGCAAGACGGTAAAGTTGTGGCCTATGCCTCGAGACAACTCAAAACTCATGAAGTAAACTATCCTACTCATGATTTGGAGTTAGCCTCTGTCGTCCATGCACTCAAAACATGGAGACATTACCTTTTGGGAAAGCGTTGTGAAGTGTTCACCGATCACAAGAGTTTGAAGTATATCTTCACCCAGAAGGAAATCAATATGAGACAAAGAAGATGGTTAGAGCTTATCAAGGATTACGACTTAAGTTTGCAATACCACCCCGGTAAAGCAAATGTAGTAGCAGATGCTCTAAGTCGTAAGACGTTTGTAAATGGCCTTACCAAAGGAGAATTGCCAGATGACTTGTGTAAGCAATTCAAAGAACTCAGATTGGAGATTGTGCCTGAAGGAATCTCATGTCCTTAGATGTTTAACCCACTTTATTGGACAAGATCCGAGAAGCTCAGAAGACTGATAAGGAAATTGAAAAGATTAAGGAAAATATTAGTCTAGGGAAAGCTAAGAGTTTCCATATAGACGAACAAGGTACCTTATGGCACAGGTAACACCAAAATGTACATGGACATGAAAGAAAGATTTTGGTGGAACAATATCAAAAGGGACATCGCCGAACATATTGCTTTGTGTGATGTGTGTAGTAGAGTGAAAGCGGAGCATCAGAAACCAGCAGGTTTGCTTCAACCACTGCCTATTCCTGAGTGGAAGTGGGAAAATATTGGTATGGATTTCATTACCGGATTACCAAGAACCAGGTCAGGGTATGATTCTATATGGGTAGTAGTGGATCGCCTAACTAAAGTGGCTCATTTTATACCCGTGAAGACAACTTATACAAGTGCCAAGTTAGCCAAGATCTACATGAGCAGAATTGTATGCCTTCACGGTGTGCCTAAGAGTATTGTGTCTGATAGAGGAACTCAGTTCACTTCTCACTTTTGGAAACAGCTCCATGAATCTTTGGGAACGAGATTGGAATTCAGTACTGCTTTTCATCCTCAAACTGATGGACAAACAGAAAGGACTAACCAAATTCTTGAAGACATGTTGAGGGAATGTGCCCTAGACTATGGAGCAAGTTGGGATGAAAGTCTGCCTTACGCAGAGTTCTCTTATAATAACAGTTACCAATCTAGCATTGGGATGGCACCATTTGAGTTTCTCTACGGAAGGAAGTGTACCACCCCATTGCTATGGAATGGTGTGGGAGAGAGAAGTTTGTTTGGACCGGATCTTATCAAAGACGCAGAGGAGAAAGTCAAATTGGTTAAGGACAGGTTAAAAATAGCACAGTCCCGACAGAAAAGCTACGCGGATTCTAAGCGTAGAGAAGTCACCTACGAAGTTGGGGATAGAGCTTATCTTAGAGTATCACCTCTTCGTGGAGTGAAAAGATTTGGAGTCAAAGGAAAGTTGGCACCAAGATATGTTGGGCCATTCAAGATTCTAAGTCGCAAGGGAGAAGTTGCATATGAAGTTGAATTACCGGAATCTCTGTCAGCTGTCCATAATGTGTTCCATGTGAGTCAGCTTAAGAAATGTCACCCAGAGATGGAAGAATCTTCTTTGAAGGATACCATACCTTTGGAAGAAGTTCAACTAGAAAGTGATCTCACCTATGAGGAAAAGCCTGTCAAGATTCTTGAGACCGTAGAAAGAATCACAAGGACAAAAACTATCAAGTTTTGCAAAGTACAATGGAATCATCACTCCGAAGAGGAAGCAACATGGGAAAGAGAAGATGATCTTCGGAAAGACCAGCCTCACCTATTTGCTAGCCAATCCGAATCTCGAGGGCGAGATTCATCTTAAGGGGGTTAGATTTGTAACATCCCTAAATTCTTATTCCAAAACTCATTCATATCATCCTTGCATTCATCATCATTTAGGGCTTTTCTCAAAATCATTTCAGTAACATGAGCAATTGTGGCTCATTATTTTATGTATGAAAACCCTAGCCTTTGTGCTACATGCTATTGAGAAAGATGTTGTTATTCATTCAGGATGATTTGATTTCAAACTTAAGTGGTCTCAAAAACTTAAGCAAAGTCTCAAAGCAAATTATGAATTAAAAACAAATTCTATGCCTATTATCACACCTCATAAAGGCATGATTTTTGTTAATTTTCAAAAAGACCCAAGTTTTCTTAAGTGTTCAGATGTGTTTGACACTTATTTAAGAACAAGATTTATTTTACAAAAGTCCTGTAAAGCTTTGGATTCAAACAGATTTGAATTTGGGTTTGAAAACCATTTTTAGAAAAACAATCAGAAAAAGAAAAGGAATAAAGGTGAAAAAAAAATAAACAGCCAGCCAATCTGGCCGACCTAGCCCAACACGGCCCAGCTAGCCCAGCAGCTCCCACCCCCGCGAATCGTTTTCTTTCACCCGCTCTCGCACCCACCAGCTCACTGACAGAAGGGACCCACTCCCTTTTCCCTCTATCGCTGACAACCACGGCCCACTCGAGTGTCGTCGTCTCCACCCCCACGACCTGTTCATCCCCAAATTGACGCAGTCGTTTCCTGTTGATTGCGTAGCTTAAATTCGCGTTAAGGCACGAGTAATTCTCGCTCACGACCAGGCTACTTAAACCCCCTCTGCCCCCTCTCCCTTCTCCCTCAAACCCCGAACCCAGAGCGCCACCAGGCTGCGTGCATTGCTCCCTGTAACCCCGCCGTCTCCGACGAGCTGCAGCCACGATTCCGGCCACCTCCGACCACCCCTCTGCCTCTGCTTCACACGAACAGCCTCCGCTTGACCTCATGCATCACCCAGTACCCCTAGTTCGCCCGCGCGTGACCCAGAACGTTGGAAACGCAAACGATTGAGCGCCACCGTCTTCAGCATCAACTCCGACGAGCTCCAGTGGTAAGTCCAGACCGCCCCAAACCTTCCCCTTCACGCACGCATCTTCGCCGTGGTCTTCTGCATCTGACCACATCCTCCGTTTGCCTCCTAGTGATCTACAACGTCGCCTTCGACCTTGAGCAGAGCCACCGTTGCCAGATCCAACTCCGGCGAGGAATTCACCGCAACCCTGAGCGCCCCTTGCCGAGCTGTCCACAAGTTGAGCATCCCCACGTCCTTGCGGTCTCGGTGAGTACCTTCCCTATCCTCCTAGCAACCGGTATCGCCGGCGCCGCCACCGTCTGACCGTCGCCGCCGCGCGCAGCCGTTAAGCGCCACCAGATTTTGGCTTGATGATTTAGACCGTTGGATCTGTATCGTAGGGCTAGGATAGAATTTTAAACGAAGGGGTAAGCGCGCATCTGAGCCGCCAGATCCCACTTAGATCCTGCGGTCTGCAGAGCGCGATCCAACCGAATCGGTATGCGCCAGTGAGGTTGCGACACGTGTCTAGGGTGAATTCAAAAACAGAAATTCGAATCAGATTTAGATCCAAACTTCAAACTGCTATAACTTTTGAATGCCACGTTAGAATTTTGCAAACTTTATACCGTTGGATTCAGTGAATCAAGGCCTTTATGTTTATGCAAAGTGTTTAACAAATAGTAACCATTAGAATGACTTTATTTGTAGAAACATGTTTAAGGCTATTTTGAGTATGGATTTAGTTTAGTAATTTGTTTTAGGGATAAATAAGTTTAGTTGACAAACTTGTGACTGGTTAAGTTTCTGTAAACATGCACATGCTTGGTAGAGTTTTCAAAATCACCACTTAGTAAATTCTTGCATGCATGCATTCATATTATTTTTGATTGTATATAATTGTGTGTAATGGTGTGCTACAAATTTTTGTGTAGATTTTGCTAGTGATTGTGATTGTGAGGAGTGCTACTCTCCACATTACCAAGGCAAGTGATATTTTCATGAATATTCCTTTTCCTTATTTTGTATTAGCATTAGATATTTTGCTAAGTCTTGCATGCTACCTTTTTGCCAAATGAAAGATTGGGAAATCCTAGTAGATTAGAATGGTAGAATTGCTAGGGAATTTTCGTAAAGTTAAGTTATGATGCCATGCTTAGCCTAGCTATTTAGCAAACAAGGGTTCATGGCAATGGACAACTTGAGCATCAAGACATGGAAGCTACAAGAATCTCATCACTCCAACTTCTAAGTAAAACTTGTGGGTGAACAAGGGTAAAGGACCCCAATGTCTATTGGTGGTTTCTCGGGAAGTTTTGACAAAGAAAAACTTAGTGGTTTCAACTAATAGGAAAAACCTATTTTCAAGCAAAGCAAGCCAAGCTACACTTAGACAAAATGCATATAGTAATATAGTCCACTTAAAATATACTAAGGTATCACTTGCCAATACTATTCCAAAGTATTGACCCTCTGTGGCTGTAACTTGTGATGTTGCAGGTTACTCCGATGATGAATAGGAGTCATGAGTCTACACTCAACATGCTTGCCTGTGGCACATGAAGATGAAGACTTATGTTTATTTACTTATTCCAAAACTCTTGTATTAGGCCTTTGGCCCTGAGTTGTAAAAGACTATGTTTTATCTCTGGAATGAATGTAATAAACGACCTTTGTATCTGTGTACTTCATCTTAAACTGTGGATGCTAGCAATGATCCAGGGACTAGCATTGCAATCACAGGGATCCTTTTCCTTTACAAAGGAGGGGTCTAACACCTCTACTGTGTAGTTCATTCGTGGTTTGCGTTCCTGCTCTACAAGTTCTAGTATGATGACATTATAATTTCTATCTGGTTCATTCTTAGGTACGATAGTAACTACATGCCATTGTGTAGCTCACCACAAATTCTGAGTCAACCAACGTCTCTTGCTTTCCAGGATATATGTCACATCCCAAAATTTAACAAATTTTGAAATGTGAAAAATAAATAAACAAAATAAATAATTGTTGAAATTTAGGGTGAAAAGAAACTTTTGTTTCTAAATGGAAACTTAAAAACCCATCTTGAACAAACTTTGAAAAAAATGGAATTCAACAAATTTCAAATAAGTGAAATGCATTCTTCATAAATGCATATTGAAATTTAAACACTTGGAAAATAAACCAAAACTCTAAAACCCTAATGGAAGAAAATCATTTCCAAGATTACTCTAAGCCTATGGATTTGATCCATATAAAAATTTGTCAACAAGCATTTATAAAGAATCAGAAATGACAAACAAAAATATTATAAAACCATAGGCATTGATTTCATTCAAATTGGAACCTTGGATAAAATCTTATGAATTTAGTAAGATAAAGAAATTTAATTTCAAAGCTAATAAAGCACCTATCTTAAATCTATAACAAATTGTGATCAAATTAATCCTAAAGAGATATAAAAGGATAAACAAATATTAAATAAGATTTTACAAATTGGAATCACCAAGTTTGGATCTATAAATAAAAAGATATGGATTTCATAAGATAAAGAAAGAAAGAAATAAATAATGGATATTTAAAAGCCAAATTAAAACTTGGCCAAATCCATAAGAAAATGGAATAAATATAATCCAAGTCCAAAATAAAATAGAAGGAAAAAAGAATATTCAAATAAAATAATATGGCATTACCAAATTCTATTTCTATTTGAATAAAGACAAAATCCTTAATAGAAATGATCAATTAAATCATGGAAAAATAATAATTGGAATTTACCCAAGTGGAATAAAAGTTATGTAATTAACTTAAATGGAATCAAAGAAATCATCTAAATAAAATTTATGGAATTAAAACCATATTTGATTTCATTGGAATAAAGACATTTGCCCAAATTAAATGATTAATAATCATATTAAAATACTTCCCTATTAAATAAATAAAACCTACTGAAAAGGTTTAGAGAAAATTAGAATTCAAATAAAGAGTTTAAAAATGTAATTAAATCTTGTTTGAATAAAAACATTTGTCTATTTAAACAAATAACAAACCATGTGTAAATGAAATTATTATTCTAAAAATGGATTTTAAATATATGTTTAAAACAGTACAGAAACTTGCTGAAAAGTTTTGAAAAGATTTGATAAATAAATCTGATTCAAATAAAAGTTTGAATTTGAAAACAGAATTTAGAACTGGGAAAAAAAACAGAAGAAGAAAAAAAAACCCAGCCCAGCCCCACTAGCCTGTCTGGCCCAGCAACGCAGCCCAGTTCCTCTTTCTCCCCCGAAGCATTTTCTACTCAGCAACGAACCTGCACCCTCACTGACCGCTGGACCCCACTCTTTCTCTCTCTCTCACTGACAAAGCAGCCCCACTCGTCAGTCGTCTTTCTCACCCGCGCAACGACCACACCCGACAGTTTCTTCTGTTGATTGCACACTTTAATTCGCGTAATTGGCCACGTGATTCTTGCCCCTGACCTCACCCTCTTAATCGCCAGGTCTCCCTCGCCGTTTCCCCCAATTCACCCGCACACAACCGCCCCCAAGCCGCCCTGAATTCGTCTTGAAACTCTCTGACTCCGGCGAAGCCTCTTCTCCAATTCCGGCCAGACACCGTCGCGCCTTGCCCCCTCGACCACTCGAGCTCACTCCCCAGCCTCAGGCGCATCTACCGGTGGTCTCCTCTTCCTCGTGCATGCCCCAGAACGTCGACAGCTTCAACACCACAGCGCCACCGACGACCCCGTCTACTCCGGCGACCTTCCCCCGTAAAACCGAGCTCCCCCTCCTCTCTGTTTGATACGTGTGTGATCCCCAGCATCATGCGCATCTAACGGCACCCCTGGTTTGTCTTAGCGCACACCACAGCCTCGCCCCCGACAATGCCAGAGCTCGCCCGATGCCAGGAGCATCTCCGGCGAGAGATTGATGACGACTCTGTGCGCCCCTCGATGAACGGCTGCTACCTTGAGCATCTACTCGCCACGGCGATCTCGTTGAGCCATCCCACGTCTTCTCTCGCTTCCTGAATCGCCGGAAACTCCATCGTCTGACCGCGCCGCCGCCAGCCACCGTCGCTGCACCGCCAACTTTTGGTCAATCGCGTGAGAGCCGTAGGATCTTGATCTAATGGTTGCGATAGAAACTTAAACGAAGGGGTACCCTTTGATCTGTGCTGCACGATCCTCTTTAGATCCAACGCACCACGTAGGCCGATCCGCATGAACCGTTTTTGGCCAATAAGAACAAGACACGTGGCTCAGGATTTGTTTTAAAAACAGAATTGAATCTATTAGTTGTTTGAATTTGTAAATTGCATAACTTTTGATCCACACGTCCAAATTTTGCAAATTTTATATCAATAGAATCATCAAAACAAATACTTTCCAACCATGTACTTTTTTTAGTAAATTGCTTCTGTTAAATTGGATGTTTTTGCAGAAACATGTGTAGGCATAATTTGAATATAAAAATCATTCTAGAAATATTTTTAGGGTAAAATCTTTTGTAATTGAATTGTTTTGAACCTACTGACCATAGAAACCAACTTATGGATTTAAAAGTGTATTTTGTGAAGCTAAAGAATAAATCTTTGAATAAAAACAATTCTAGCTAAATAAAAATATTGAATATGGTTTAAAAATGCTTTTTGAGTAAAACCTTTGGAAAATGATTTGATTTAAACCCTCTGACCCTAAACACCAAGTTTTAAGAATTGAAAATATATTTGGTGAACCCTATAAAAATTATTACCTTGTTTAAAGGCATTTCCAACAAAATAAAATATGGCTATGATTTAAAATGGTTTATAGGTAAAACCTTTTGCAAATGGTTTTAATATTAAACACCTGACCTTAAAACACTAACATTTGTGTTTAATAATATATTTTTCAAACACTAGGTATTATTACCTTGATTTAAACCATTTCTAGCAAAACAAAAATGACTTAAAATGGCCATTTCCACTAACTTGATATCCAATGGATTTGCCACTTTTATGAATGACCAATAGGTGTTTTAAAATGTTTATAACCTATTAGAAACCACTTTTACAAATAAAACAATCTTTGGCATGCTTGCATGCATTGCTTTGTTTTTATTATTCTATGTGATGAATTGCTTGAATGGTAGATTGAATTTGTGCCTTGAGTGTGACTATTGCAAGATCAAGGAGTGAACTTATATTCTCTACCAAAAAGGCAAGTGGTGCTTCATACTTTTGTCCTATTATTTCCACTATGCATTAGTGATGTTTTGAGTAGGACTTGCATGGAATTTTTGCTAAGTATAAACTATGCCATGGGAAATCCTAGTAGATGAAACCTTAGTAGAATTTTCCTAAGTTAAGATTCCGACCACTATCATGCTTAGCCTAGCTAGTAGAAAACAAGGGTGGATTATATTCATGCTATGGAATATTTCTAAGTCAAGGACTTATGTTTGTTTAATAAAATAACTAAGTGAATGAAACACCTGGGTGGAATGGTAATTTCTTGGTTGGATTTTTGTTGAGTGGTTACCAGGGCCCATTTTTCAATGGTTTACCCTGTGTATCTCACTTGTGGAATGCCACCCAGGAACAAAGAGATTTGAGATGTCATATGTTGAGAAGCTTCAAGTGTAGCCACTTGGCATTATGGGCTCTGCCTAGATCATATAGGTTGCAATAACTTAGCCAAATGGACAATTGGTGGTAGGGGATGATAGGTTGGAACGCGTCCATTCTGGTCTAAGGGAAGGATTCTGAAAGATCTTGTCTCGATGCATGTCGAGTCTTGTGGGGAAATTGCACCACCTCTGCAGAGTGTAAAATCTAAGTACTTAGTCGTGTCCCCGGCAATGGACAATTTGAGCATCAAGACATGGAAGCTATCAAGAATCTCCTCATCCAAATTTCTAAGTTAAAAACTTGTGGTTGAACAAGGGTTAAAGGATCACCAATTTCTATTGGGAGATGCCTTGGGTGATTTTGACAATCAAAAACTTAGTATTTTCAAATGATAAGGAAAATCTATTTTGAGCAAAGCAAGCCTAAGATCCACTTAGCCAAATGCATATAGATGATAGTTACCACTATACTACCATAGTATCACTTGCCAATACAATTCAAATGTATTGACCCTTGTGGATGTAACTTATTATGTTGCAGGTTTGTTTGATGTTAGTGAAGTATGTTGATTAGGATTACAAGTCTACAACCAACATGATTGCCTGTGGCACTTTGAAGATGAAGGACTCCATGCTATATAGTTATTTCTGCTGCATTGTAATTAGATAGCCAAATGAGCTATGTAAGATGTAACGAATTATTTTATTCCTGGTTATAAAGTTGGATTATGACCTTTGTTTCTTGATATTACATCTTAACTGTGGATACTAGCTATTGATCCAAGGACTAGCATTGTAAACACAGGGATCTGTACCTTATTAAAGGTTGGGACCTCTACAATATAGAACTGCTTCCATATATATTTGTTGAAATAACCTGGCTATTTTATATTTGCTCAAATTCTAAGAAACACTTTTATTGACTGCTTATTTCATTGTAGGCACACTTTCCTAATGCTTGCATGTCCTGTTTTACAGGTTCACAAGCGACGCCATTATATTTCGTATCTGGTTCTGATTCATCCTAAGCAACGACATAACTATCCTCTATTGTATAGTTCATTTGTGGTTTGCATTCCTTCTCTACAAGTTCTCACGTGATGTCGTTATAATTTCTATCTTGTTCATTCTTAGCTACGACAGTAACTGCATGCCATTGTCTGGTTTATTTTTCTATATATATTTGTTGATATGACCTGGCTAGTTTATATTTGCTGAAATTCTAAACCACACACATTGTTATATTTCTCGTTTCATGGTAGGCACACTTGTTTAATGCTTGCTTTCCCTATTTGTTTGACGTGATGGTCAATAAATTTGAACCATTGACCAGTAGTAAACTCCAGTTCATAGCTCCTATCGTATCAGTTAAATGAGTAGTTTGCCTTGTTTTTCGTATTAACTTATTATTACTTAGCTTCAGACTTTAATTATTGCTATCGCCACCAAAGAGGGGCTGCAAGATCATGTCTCAAGTTTGTTTTCCAATGTAGATGTCACACTCAAAAGGGAGATGCAAGTGATGGAGAAAGCTAATTGAGGACTGCTATCAACTCGATTGTCAACTGAAATGCTGATTTTCTTTCCCTTGAGTTGATAATATGTAATAATTGTAAGTAGTTTGTATTTGATGTAATATCTAGACTAATTGCATAGTCCGTGTAGGCATTTAGTTGATGCCACCCATACATAGCGGTAGGCGGTACCGTACCTGCACTAGCCAGGTCAATTAGGGTACAATATCGTGCTCTGTATTTGCCCGTCTTGTATTAGGCCGACGATGAACAGTAAAAATGCTCACAAGTTGTACACCTTTTATGGTATCGAAATAGGCTTCAGAAATGCAGAAACTATAAAAGTAACAGAGCCAACCCATAGGAGAGATTAGTAAAATTAATAGTATGTAAAAGTGGCATGCCATAACAGTGGCAGGCCGAAACAGTAACAGACCAAAATAACGGCAGGTCGAAACAGCAATAGCTCTAAACATTAACATACCAAAACAGTAATGGCCGAGAAAGTAACATGCCAAAACAGTAACGGGCCGAGACGGTAACAGACCGAAATAGTAACTCTCAAAACATTAAAGGGCCAGAACATTAAATTACCAAAACACTAACTGGCCAGAGTAGTAGCAGGCCTGGCCAGGAAAAATGCCAGGATCGTACCAGGCCAGAACAGTAACAGGTCGAGTTTGCACCAGGCTGGAATAGTATCAGGCCGAGGAACTCACTAGGTTAAAATAGTAACGGGCCAAAACATGGGCCGGACATTTACGGGCCTGAATAGTAGGGCCCAAAGTATATGGGCCCGGTTCGATGTAACATCCCAAAAATCATGAATTACAAAGCTATCATATCATTCATGCATTAATAGCATTTTGGTTGGCACAAAATCTTTCCAAACAAAAATTTCAAATGAGAAACCATGTTATGCCTATTATTTTATGCAAGTAAGGCAATGGTTTTATTTTATTTTTCAAAGTGTAAAGGTGCATTTGTTTGATCAATAGTGTTTTGTACAAAATTGGATGCAAGGCTTGCACTGCAAAAATCTAGAGTTGATTTGAATTCAAAACCATTTGAATTGGATTTGAATTTGTTTCCTGAAAATCAAAATAGAAAAAGAAAAAGAGTAAGGAAAAAGAAAAGGGCCAGCGCTACCCTTTCGGCCCAACCCTAGAAGCAGCCCACGAACCCACCCGGGGCACTTCCCCCTTCCCCCTCTCTCTCACCCACACACGTTGTACCCTCTCCCGCTGACAGACAAGGCCCACTGCCACCTCAGCTCGTCTTTCTCAAGTCTCGCCCGCAGACCGCGTCACCGCTGTCGTTGCTTCCGATAATGGCGTGGCATAATTGGCCTTGAATTCACTGGCGTTTCTTGTCGAGCCGCTGCCTACTGAAGCCCCTACACCCCACGTGCCGGCAATTATCTTTGCAACGCCGCTGCCCGACCCTCTCAGGTGAGCTATTTCAGCCAACTCCAGCCGCACATTGCCCTCTGTTGCATACTGCAGTACTCCCCTTGCTCGTGCGCTTCACCTCATGCCTTCAGTTTGTCTGCTCGTGACCCAGGTCGTCATCTTCGTCGAGCTCCGTGAACGACAGAAGCGCCGCCCAACTCCGGTGAAGAATCACGGCAAAATTAGGCCGCCCCTTGATCCCTAAAGCATACCACTGTCAACACCCGGATTTTTAATCCCAGATGCCTGTTATGCCATACATTGCAATCCCAGGATTACCATTTTTGTGAGACATAACAGATTTGGATATCACAGTACATCATCCATTACAAACCATACATAAGGTCTTACACAAATCAGGATCTCATGATCCAGTTCTTAATACAACTCAAGCAGCGGAATAACGTAATAATAACGATAGCGTAGGCGAAGCTCCATCTTCGGGGTCACAGGCAATGCTGACGATGGGAGATGATCCTAGTTGCCGTAACCTTCCTGCGGTCCATCATCCTGGTACTCCTCTTCATAGTCTGGCCACTCGCAAACTAATACTGACAAGTGAAGGGGTTTTTTGTAGTAGGACACTAAGCTCTAGGGTTGTTTTGCAAAAAGCCAGATTTACCTCTACTAAGTTCAGAAGCAAAGAAAGCTAGTTGAAGTTTTATAACACCTAAGTGGGAACTTGAGTTTAATATCACAACTTTGTTGTGGTCAAGTCAAAGTCTCAATTCATTTCATGAGTCATTTTGAAAACATCTGACGGGGGAACAGTATGGCCACTCCAACTGTCTATAATCGCGGACGCGGCTATTCGAATAGTTTGACACTCTGCAGAGATTGTACACTTTCACCACAACATTCGATACATCCGTCAGGAACAAATCCTGAATTCACCATACTCAGTATGCGGATAATCAATCCTAACCTTTCGATTACACGCCCTAGTATAGGCACCTCTCCTGTGAGTTTGGCCTCCCAACCATGACCAACTTTCATCTTGGGTACTACACAGGTGGACAATCTTCACAAGGTAGCCTCATCTCAGACCTTGGCCATGAGGGAACCCATACTAAGGTATATAAGTTTCCAGTCAAGCCCTACCTAATTTTCGGGTATTGTGGTTGTACGGTAAAATTGGAATGGTATCACATCCAGACAACCATCAGTTTTATAAAGGGCTAAGTCTCATGCCTCAACATTTTCATCATCAAAATCATCTGGTGTTCGGAAACACATGTCAAAACATTTCAGTAGAATGAGTCATCATTCCAAGGTTTGCATAACCATTTTCACCAAGTATTCCCATCTAAAGTTGATCAAGTTTTATGCTTAGCACTAGCATCTAAAAGTGGGGGTAAGCACTAATGAGGGGTGGTAAACAAGTGAAGATTAATTAAGTTCAATCTCATGCCTTAGGATGACATCAAGATTATCTAACTTAGGCCAATTTTAATGCTCTTTATGCAACCTTCCATTATCTTTATAGTATCTACAATTCACTATGTAAACTCTAAGAGAAAGCTTTGATAAAGAATATAAAGTAGAAAGCTTGCAAGTAAAACTAGGATGGTTTATCAAGTGGATATGATCACATATGCTTAAGGCATGTAGTGGTCATGGTAACAAGCAAGTATTAGCTTGCATAAGATAGTGGTATAAACTTGCTACGTTGCAAGTGTTAGCTTGCTAAATCAACTAGTAGTATTAGGCTTGCCTTGTGCAGAGCAGTGGTAGAAGTTCTCCTCGGCTTATTCCTCGTAGTACCCTCCTTCCTCCTCGTATCCTTGGTCGGTACTAGCGTCTATAAATAAATACGAGGTACACAATCACCAAACAATACTTAACTATTTTCAATCATCACACAAAGGTGTACTATAGATGATCTAGCATCATCACCTATCATTACAAGATTAAAGCATTTGTCTTATTTATTTGAATTTGATAAAAGTAATTTCTACTCATTGAAAAACTACTTAAGATTTAATATTCTCCAACTCAAACATGGGATCATGTTGACACATGTCATCACCACATATTTCAGTACATGGGAATGTGATTTAAAGTGGTGTCACAATTTAATAAGGTTTAACCTTTTTTATTTTAAATAAATAAAGTGACTATAAATGCCTATGTGGCATTCTTTTGTTATTTGAACATTATTTCTATAAGTAAACCCAAATGTTTTTATATATTCTGAAAGGTATGATCAAATGTGATTTTTGAGAGTTGGAATCAACTCAAAAGCTATTATGGTTAAATTTTGAAAAATGTTTGAATGTAGAAAAGCTTCTGACTTGTTATTTTTACCAAGGTTGATCTACAGATCCAAATGATTTGAATCCAACGGGCTTGGATTAAGCATTTTAGTACCTTTCTAACAAAATTGGTTTCATGCAATTTTGTTCATTGGATCGAGCTGGTTTGATTTTTGAATCTATGTACATAACTATGTTTGAATTAAAATAGAAAAATCTAAATTCAAATGGTTGGGTCGCGCGGGAGAGGTTAATGGGCCGGCCCTGTGTCACTCCGCAGCGCGGGGCTCAGCTGACAGGGGGTCTACCAGTCAGCGGCTCATAACGCGCGAAGCGGTACGGGGCGATGTGGGTCATTGGATTAGAAGGGAGATCGACGGCTGGGGATCGTCGTCGACGATGAACATGTCACCGGCGAGCTCGAACCCTAGCGGCTCAGTGGGGGTGCATAGGGGGCATACCGGGGCTCCATCAACGACGGCGAGGCGGGCAAACGAACGAGTGGTCGACGGTGAGCTTAGGGACGGTCGAGGCAGCTCCGGGGGTGGTCGCAATCAGCGGCTCCCTTCTCCTCCAGAGGCGGCCTGCTCCGGTGCAATTCCGGCGAGCTGCTGCTCCTTGGGCTCCGGCTAGAGGGTGGAACGATCAGTGAGGTGAGGGGAGTGGAATGGTGTGCTTCAAACGGCTGGGGGTGGCCTCCTTTTATAGGCTCGACGGCGAGACCGAGAGGGATGGGCAGGCGATGGTGGCGACATGGCTACGGGCGGCTAGCGGCATGGCTGAGGGTGGCGATCGATGCGCGGTCTCCTGGCGATGCTCTAGAACTTGAATGCACGCTTAGGGGCGGTGGCAAACGGTCGGGAACGTGCGGTGCTCTGCGTGGCGGAGGCGGCGTCTTCGACGGCGAGCTGCGGCTGTGAGGCACGGGGCGGCGAACAGGGATGTCTGGTGTGTTCCTTGGGTCATGGCGAAGCGGTCGGCACGGGCTGCGGTCGAGGGGCGGCGTGGCGCGCATGCCGGGTGCGACGCTCTGGGGCGTGCTCGGCATGTCGCAGTGCCACTGGGCGCGGGGCCTGCTCGGTGGTCCACGGCTTGCCTTCGCTCGGGGAGGGGACAGTGGGTGGCGGTGAAGTGCTGGCGATCTCCCAGACATGGCGAGAGAGGGGGAGGTGGTCTGCTGCGGCGGCGACCAAGTTGGCCGGCGAGGTGAGCTTAGCTTGCTCACCATTGATGACAATGGCCAGCTTACAGTGAGGCTAGGGGTTTCCAATTAGGCTAGATGATCTACTAAATGGTTGCTGTGAGCTAGAGAGGGAACAAGTTCGGCCAAAACACTATTAAAAACAGTGAATTTGATTTGGTTTAAATTTGCCTGCCAAGTGTTTGATGAAATGGCCGCAAGAAACTTTCTTTTGAATTTTGAAAAGATTTTTGGTGGGTGTACTAGGCATGTGCTGGAGAATCTGTGGGTGCTTCGGTTTTGAAAATTGAGCTTGTTTGAGTGGTTTTTGAAATAGTGGGATATTCCCATATGAGATAGATTTAATTTTAAACTGTCATTTAAACTTAGCATTTGAATGTTTTTGGAAGATCATAAAGTGGGCCTTGGTACCTCATTATGTGTACTAACAAGGGGTGTAAAGATCCACAAATGTTTTTGTTAAGTTTTGAGTGCTTGGAATAGCCAAAGTATGCATGAGTTGATTTGGCCAAAGTGACCATTCACTTAATTTGTTCATTTTGAGTTGTTTGTCTTTGGGAAAAGTTTGGGAATGATTTAGATGATGTTTATTTCACCTAAGAATCATTTTACAAGCAAAGAAACACAGAACCATGGCAATTCAAAGGAATCCTAATTTTATATACACATATAGATGAATGCTTTCATACTTTTAGATAGGAAAGTTTTTGTTAACCCAAATTTTGATGATTAGCATTTGATGATCCATGTTTAATATTTTTGGGATGTTACAACCACTAAGTCCGCCGTGTCTCTGTGCATCTCCTAATGCCTCTAGTTCGTCTTATCTCGTCGCAGAATGTCGCCTTCGTCTCCGGCAGTAGGCATCAGACGCGGACACGAACTCCGTCGAAATCTTTCGGCCACCACAGCACACCCCCGCCCACGTCAAGCACACCTTGAGCTTCAGCACGACCTCACAAGTATGGTAAGCACCTCCACAGCCCACAGCCCCTTCGGTATTCGCCTGTATGTCGCCGTCAAAGCGTCTCCGCCGCACAGTCACCGCTAGCGCCGCCAAGTTTTGGTCGAGTAAGCCAGCGCCGTTAAATCTGGATCGTAGGGTATAGATTAGAACTAGATCGAACCATTTTATTTATGTCTGGCGCATTGGATCTAACTTGATCCAACGGCGCGGAAGCGTGATCCCGCACGAAGCGGTACCGTCCAATCGGGGCACGCCACGTGTTTGTGCTTTGTTTAATTAAAATCCAGAGAAGAATTTTGAATGTTTAAACTTGTAAAATTCACAACTTTTCATATTTTTATCCAAAAAATGCAAATAATATATCACTGGATTCACAAAAATAAATACTACACTAATGTGGGCTTAGTTTTGTATTTTCTTTCTGTTAAGATGGAATTTTATGCAGAAACAATCATAGGCTTATTTTGTATATATAAATTATTTTGAAAATGTTTAAATGGCCAAGTTAGGTTTATTTAGACTATATTTAATTGGTTTTGTGTCCAGTACTGTTTGAATTGTCTTGTTTAGTTTAGAAAAATCATCACATGGCATTTGCATGCATTCATATATTTATGTTTGATTGTTTTGAATGTAAATTTTGGTGCTATTATTTTATCTGTAGATTTTGGTGCTAGTGGTGATTGTGATTGTGAAGATTGTTGCTACTCCCCCAACTACCAAGGCAATTGGTGCTTCATGTATTTGTCCCATTATTTTGACTATGCACTAGAGATATTTTGTATAGGGCTTGCATGAATTTTTTACTAAGTATCTATATGCCATGCTATGGGAAATCCTAGTAGATGTAGCGTTGGTAGAATTATACTCTAAGTTAATATACTTGTTGATATCATGCTTAGCCTAGCTAGTAGCACACAAGGGTGGCTTATATACACATGCTATGGAAATTTTACTAAGTCTTTGCCTTATGTTTTTGCTTAATAAAACAACTAAGTTAATGAAACACCTGGGTGGAATGGTAATTACTTGGATGGATTTTTGTTGAGTGGTTACCAGGGCCCCATTTTTATGGCCTAAACTGTGTATCTCACTTGTGGAATGCCACCCAGGAACAAAGGGATTTGAGATGCCAAATGTTAAGAAGCTTCTAGTACAGCCACATGGCAATATGGGCTCTACCGGGATCATATAGGTTGCAATAACTTAGCTAGATGGACAGAAGGTGGTAGGGGGTTATAGGTTTGGAACGCTTCCATTTGGTCTAAGGGAAGGCTTCTGAAAGATCTTGTCTCGATGCATGTCGAGTCTTGTGGGGAAAGTGTGAAAGTACCGACTTGATACGACTAGAGGGGGGTGAATAGGCGTCTACCCAATTTTATTTTGTTTCTCACTTTTAGGCTCAACGAGAAAGGAATTTATCTAGAGATGCAACTAAGTGAACAATCTAAATGCAAGGAAACAAACACCAACAACAAAAACAGTAAATAGCAAGGAGTAAAGGAGGGGAACGAAGTAACCGGAGAGGGGACACGGAGATGTAATTCCCGTAGTTCACTCCCAAGGAGCTATGTCTACGTTGGAGAGGTGTCGGGGCCACACAAGGTCACCCGAGCGCCACAAAGGCCTCACCTTCTTCTCAGGTGAGCTCCCCCACAAAGGAGGCCTCACAATCCACTAACCGGTGACCTTGAAGGCGCCAACCGAAACCTTTACACCAAGGTTGAGGGGGAGGCTCCACAACTCAATTGGAGGCCCTCAACGACACCTCGAAGCTTTACAACGCACGCCTTAGCTCTGAGGATGCCCTACACCGTCTAGGGTTCCAAGAAACCCAAGAGAAACAAGATCCACAAAGGATGGGTGGGGGAAATCAAATCTTCTTTGGTGGAAGTGTAGATCTAGGTCACCTCCCTCACCTCTCAAAAGATCAAGTCATTTGAGTGGCTAGAGAGAGAGATCTAGTGAGGTGAAGTTCAAGCATTAATGGAGGAGAGAGGAAAATCGAGAGAGAGTGGGAGGAAGAAGAGGGGTGCCTTAAATAGGACCCCTAGCGCTGAACCGTTATAGTCCCCGCGACCTCACCGGAAGTTCCGGTGAGAGGCCGGAAGTTCCGCCCAGCCTGGCTCCAACGGTCATCAGACCGTTGACGCCCGCTCCAGAAGCGCAACCGGAAGTTCTAGTCAAAACAGACCGGAAGTTCCGGTGAACTTCCGATGCTAGTTCCGACCAAGTTCCGGCAAACAGAACGCTTCAAAACAGAAGGTTACTGAGCCACCACCGGAACTTGGAGCGGAACAAGGGGCAGAACTTCTGGGTCGCGAACCGAATCTGGCCAGAAGTTCCGGCGTCTGGGCGGAAGTTCCGCTCAGGATCTTTTGGCAGGACAAGTTCCGATGCAAGTTCTGGCCCAAGTTCCGGCAAATAGAACACTTCATACAGAAGGTTACTGATTCACCATCGGAACTTGGGGCGGAACTAGCGTCGGAACAAAGTGTAGAACAGCCCGCAGAAAAGAATCTGAGCGGAGGTGAGACACAAAAAGGCTCCAACAAAACAGGAAAACGCTCTCTCACGGGATAATGGGATGGTTGTGGCGGTGCATATAGGTTTGTGCAAGAACAAGTGATTTCCCACAGCCTTCCAAAATGGACCCCCTCTTAATAGTACGGTGACCTAAAAACAACAACCGGAGAGAAACTAGGAGAAGACTAAAAGGCCACCGTCTTCATGAGATCCCAAGAGAGCATCCACCACTATACAAGGAGACATCAACAACGTTTCCCCTGAAACTCAAGCGCACAATTAAAAACACAGTTGGGATTATCATTAACACCAAAAAAATCATGGGAAGATATAGTCCTCTCAATCTCCCCCTTTTTGGTGTTAGATGACAATCCGAAAGATTTGCATAGAATCAAAGCAATCTTTGCAATGGACGGGACAAGCTCCCCCTGTATGTGTGCAAGGTAGAGAAAATAACTCTAAGGACAAGACTGGCACACATACACGGAGGCTCCCCCTACCAATTGCAAAGATAGCACAAGTGCAAGCTACAAGAAAGGATAGAGATCATACCAGAACCAACCAAATGTGGTGGAGACAAAAGGAGTAATAATAACAATAAGAGCAATGAGGCTCCACCACCATATGCATATGCCCATAAGATGACAACAAGATACCACACGCATGGCATTGCATAAGATATCACATAGTCTCGAACATAACAAGGTCCACAAGCACACATAAGTTCACGGACATAAAGTCACAAGCACACAAATAAAACTAGAGAGTTCGTGAGCACGAAAAGATCAAAGGCAAGAACAGGCTCGCGACTCAACCCATGCAAATCCCGTGGACAACCTAATAGACATCTTTCTCCCCCTTTGGCATCGAGACACCAAAAAGGAAGAAAAGATCAATCTAATCGTCCCAGCCATGAGAGGGGGGGAGGAGAAGACTCAGGGACCCAAGGACCCCACTCAGGTGACGGACCAGTGACATCCTCCTCAGACTCATCCTCGGACCAGTGGCAGTTGTCGCGAATCCAATCATCCTTGGGAATAGTGACAGAGCTTGTGATCAGAGAGCTGGGAATGTTGAGGGCTGCCATGATGGCATTCTGGCGCTGAATATTGTGACGCTGATCAACATAAGCCTGATACTCGCGGTCCTGCAGAAAGTAGAAAGTTTTCTTCACTTTCCCAAGCAACTTCTTTGCCCAAGACGGCTGCCTCTGGAGAGAAGGACCACCAGCACTAGAGCCACCAGGAGCAGAGGAGGGACCACCAGCAACATCTCGAGCCTTCTTGAGTGTAGCTTCCTTTTCTTCTTGAGAATGAGGCTTTTGGTGCTTACTGACACGTAGCTTCTTCTCTTCATGAATGGTGATGTTGTCTTGAGGAAAGCGGGTGCCAGTCGTCTTAAGCCACTTGTGATTGATGAGAGTCTGTATGTAGGGAGCATAGATGCAGGAGCGCTTTTCAATGAGAGCCGCCCACATCTCTGAGTAGATGAAGTGCATAACATCCATTGACCTGTCAGAGTCACGGCGAAGATAAGTTTGATGCATGAGGTCAACCTGATAGCCATGAAACTGATCAAAGTTGCCAGCCTTGGGAGAGATGGTGTTCAAGTACACCCTGCGCATGATGTCAAAAACTGGCAGCAGATGATTCACAAAACCAACAGTTCCCCACCCTTCAATGTAGAGAGGCTCCAGGACCTCAGGATCAGCAGCTTCAGGACCATGAACACGCCAACCATTTGCCCCGCGGCCAGGCTGAATGGGATAGCCAAGTAGCTCAGGAAACTCAGACCAAGTGGCGGTAAGAAAAACGTCCCTGGTCATCCACTTCAACACACCTTTAGTAGAGGACTGCATGTGAATAAACAGAGTTGAGTAAAACTGAGCAATAGCAGTCACATCAAAGTTCTGACGGTGCTCATGAGGGGAACCAGCCCAAACTTCTGGCAAATATCAATAGCCTCGCCAAAGTAAACTTGCTTCTCTTCCATGTGAGCCACATTGATGTACTTTTGAGCAGCAACCACGAACTTCTTCTTCGATGCATAAATTCAGAGTAAGCTTTCTGAGACCACTTGGAAATCTTGGCTCTGGTCATGTCTGGCCCAGCAGCAGTGGCCTTCTGAGCAAGAGCAGGCCTTTTCCCTGCAGCAGCAGCACGGCGAGCAGCACCAGCCTTCTGACGAGTAGTCTGAGTGGTCGGACGCACAACCTCAACATCTTCTTCATCAATCTCAGGAGGAATGTCAGAGGATGGTCGGCGGGCACGCTTGCCTTGGCGGGTATCTCCTTGCCCTGAGAGGAAAGCAGAAGAATAGGGAGGGAAGGTGGGATAAGTGCACAAGCTCAGAAGAGGAAACAAAAGAGATAGAATGGAAAAATACAATCAGGAAAACAAATTGCATTGTTGCCGGAACTTCCGCTGAATCGCCGGAACTTCCGGTGAAAATAGTACACCGGAAGTTCCGGTCGTGGCTCACCGGAAGTTCCGGTGAGACCACGAACTGACGGTTCCAAACAGCAGTTCACTAGATCTAGATCTAAAAGCCACAAGTGCAAAGATTTTCAAGAATGTATTGGACCAATCTACTCTAGCATGATACCCTAGGCCTACCAAGATATTCCAACAAGTTCTAGCCAAAGAACTAGCCTAGACAAGGTGTGCCCTAACTCAAGCCATGGTGAGAGCAAGATCTCCATTAATGGAGGGAGTTGAGGGCAAATACCGTAGTCCATGGCGGGAGATCGAGGTGGGGAAGGATCCCATGGAGCAGATCTGCGGAGGAGTGGTTGGAGACAAAGGGGCCGGAGCACCTTCGTGGAGAGGTCCTGGCCGGCGGCTGCTCCAAATAGAGGATGGGTCTTGGGGGGAAAAGGAAGAAGATCCCGTTTTCCCCCAGGGCCCACCCTATATAGGACGGGGAGCACCACCGGAAGTTCCGGTCAAGGACCGGAAGTTCCGGTGGACCGGAACTTCCGGGTCAGACTGACCGGAAGTTCCGCTGACGCCAGGAAGACCATCTCGGGTTAGGAAGATAACAAGGAAGAACTTGTGCAGGGAATAGAGAGGGCTTGAGGTAAAGAAAGGCTTAGGATAGAGGGCTCAAACTGTGAAGAACCAAAGCCAACAAAAATCAAGAAAAACAAAAAGGTCAAAGACACAAATAAAAACGGGTCGGTGGCCGAGGCCACCTTATATAAGAGTAAATGGCTTGACACCGCGAAGATATATCTTGGGTTCATTGCCAACACTCATCATGAAGCTCAAATGGTCTCCTTTAGAGACTATAGAGTATGAAAACTTTAATGTGCGCATAATAGGGATAGCGTTTGTTCATAAGAGGAACTACACTCCCCCTAAATCCATGCCTACATCCAAACAAGATACACATTGAGACGCGGGTAGGTGTGCAAGGTACTCAAGCAACATTGCTTGAATCAATGATATTTAGCTCATGCCTTAACTCCCGGAACCTTGCTTCATCAAGAGGCTTCGTGAAAAGATCCGCAAGATTTGCCTTGGTGGGAACATACTCCAAAGAAATGTCTCCTCTAGCAACATGGTCCCGAATGAAATGATGACGAATCTCAATGTGCTTGGTCCGTTTGTCTTGCACGGGATTGTGAGCAATAGAAATGGCACTCTCATTGTCGCAAAGAAGAGGCACCTTGTCAAAAGATAGTCCAAGATCCTTCAAAGTTTGCTTCATCCATAGCAATTGAGCACAGCAGCTTGCGGCAGAGATGTACTCAGCTTCGGCAGTGGACATAGACACACAGTTCTGCTTCTTCGAGGACCAACAAACCAAAGATCTTCCGAGAAACTGACAAGCTCCGGAGGTTGACTTTCGTCCCACTTTGTCGCCAGCCCAGTCCGAGTCCGTGTAACCAATGAGATCAAAGCTGGCTCCCTTGGGGTACCACAACCCAAAGTTTGGGGTATGAACTAAATATCGAAAGATTCTCTTGACCGCCACCATGTGACTTTACTTTGGTGCGGCTTGAAATCTTGCACACATACCCACACTCAACATAATATCCGGTCGGGATGCACAAAGATAGAGCAAAGAACCAATCATAGATCGATAGAGTTTTTGATCCACCTCCTTACCCTTGGGATCGAGATCAAGATTAACCTTAGTTGGCATGGGAGTCTTGGCACCTTTGAATTGGTCAAACTTGAACTTCTTGAGCATGTCTTGGATGTACTTGGCTTGGTTGATGAAAGTCCCTTTCCTCAATTGCTTGACTTCAAACCCAAGGAAAAACTTCAACTCCCCCATCATGGACATCTCAAAGCGATCGGTCATGAGCTTGGCAAAATCCTCATTAAAAGTTTTGTTAATAGACCCAAAGATAATGCCATCAACATAGATTTGGCATACGAACAAGTGGCCTCCAACTTTCTTAGTAAAAAGAGTGGTATCAATGAGGCCCACTTCGAAGCCACGGTCTAACAAGAGCTCCCTAAGGCAATCATACCACGCACGTGGGGCTTGCTTGAGGCCATAGAGTGCCTTATTGAGCTTGTAGACATGGTTCGGAAAAAGTGGATCCTCAAAACCCGGAGGTTGCTTGACGTATACCAACTCTTTCAAAGGACCATTAAGAAAAGCACTCTTAACATCCATTTGATGCAACTTAAAGTTATGATGGGTAGCGAAGGCAAGAAGCATACGAATGGATTCAAGGCGAGCAACGGTGGCGTAAGTATCACCGTAGTCGATGCCCTCAACTTGTGAGTATCCTTGGGCAACTAACCTTGCCTTGTTGCGCACGACAATTCCATTCGCATCGCACTTGTTCTTGAAGACCCACTTGGTTCCAATGACGTTTTGACAGTCTTTGGGCCGCTCAACCAATGTCCAAACATTGTTCCTCTTGAAGTTGTGAAGTTCCTCGTTCATAGCATCAAGACAATCATCATCTTCAAGAGCTTCGAAGACTTTCTGTGGTTCCACAAGAGAGATAAACGCATGGTGAGAGCTAAAGGAAGCTAGTTGCCTCCTAGTAGTGGAACCTTTATTGAAATCTCCATAGACATTATCAAGGATATGGCCATCTCGAACAAGCTTGGCGAGACGATAGGCTTGACGGAGGGCTTGTGCTTCAACTCGAGATTCTTGAGCTACCACTTGGTCATTGCCACCAATTGAGCCGCCGCCTTGACTATAAGCACGAACACGAGGGTCATCTTCATCAATTTCCACTTCGGGGGAGTCATCACTTGGAGAGGATCCTTGAGGATCATTGACTTGCTATTAATCTCGACGAGCTTGACCTTGGGGAGAGCTGTGACTTTGAGGAGGAGCCCCATCTTGGGGAGGTTGATGAGGTTGATGAAGAGCTTGTCCGTGGGAGGTGCCTTGAGGAGGAGCCCCATCGTGGAGAGGTTGATGTTGTTGATGAAGAGCTTGTTCTTTGGAGCTTGGAGAGTCATGAGCATGGGAAGCTTCGGAAGAGCTTGAGGGAGCTTGTGCCAAGAAAGTAGGTCCTTGAGGGGCAAGATGATCTTGTGAAAGTGAGGGCTCCACTTGACTAGAGCTTGGTCCTTCTCCTTCGTCCATAAGGGGATCCTCAATGGGGAGGTGGAAGCCCACACCCATTCTTCTTATGGCCTTGGGAGGAATTTCATCACTTGGATCACAAACACCATCTTGCCTAACAAGAGACTCATGATTTTCATCAAACTTCACGTTGCTCGTTTCTTCAACTCTTCCATTGGCTTTGTTGTAGACTCTATAAGCATGGGACTAATTTGAGTAGCCAACGGAAATTCCTTCTTGAGCTTTGGATTCAAACTTGGACAAACGAACTCCTTTCTTGAGAATGTAGCACTTGCAACCAAACACCCGAAAGTAGCTAACATTAGGCTTTTTCCCGGTGAGAAGTTCATAGGGGGTCTTGTTCTTTTTCTTGCGGAGATAAAGCCGGTTGGTTTCATGGCAAGCGGTGGAGATGGCCTCGGCCCAAAAGTTGTATGGAGACTTGAACTCAGCTAGCATAGACCGAGCCGCATCCATCAATGTGCGATTCTTCCTTTCGACAACTCCGTTTTGTTGAGGGGTGTAGGGAGTGGAGTATTTATGCTTGATTCCTTCATCACTGAGAAACTCATCCAAGGTATAGTTTTTGAACTCGGTGCCATTGTCACTTCGAATTGAGAGAATAGTTGCATTGTGCTTCCGTTGAACCTCATTAGCAAAGTCAATTGACGGTTTGTTGAGTATCACTCTTGAACTTGAAAAAGAACACCCAAGTGTATCTTGAGAAATCATCCACAATAACCAAGCAATACTTTTTGCCTCCAAGGCTATCATGAGAGGGAGGACCAAAGAGATCCATATGCAAGAGCTCCAAACACCTCTCGGTAGTGATCTGATTGAGTGCTTTGTGAGGAGTTTCATGCATCTTCCCTTCAATACAAGCCCTGCAAACACGATCTTTGGCAAAAGAAACATCGTTAATTCCAAGGATGTGGCCCTCGGAGTGAAGTCTTTGCAAAGTTCTCATGTTAACATGGGCTAGGCGGCGATGCCACAACCAGCCCTTGTCGGCTTTAGCATAGAGACATAGAGAATGAGGAGTAGTGGTCCCTGAAAAGTCCACCACATACAAGTCATGTTCTACATATCCTACAAAAGCCACCTTGAGAGACTTGCTCCACATGAGGACCACGGTATGAGAATTAAAGAAAGAAGAAAGACCCATAAGAGAAAGAGCACGAACTGAGAGTAAGTTGTAACCAAGAGTTTTTACAAGCATGACGTCAACCAAGGATACATCCGAGGTTACCACCACTTTGCCAAAACCGAAAACCTGAGAGCTTGTTTTGTCACCATAGGAGACCATGGTGTTGGCAATATTGGGCCTCAATTCGGTCATGATAGACTTGCTTCCGGTCATATGACTCGTGGCACCACTATCAAGCACCCATTTTGATCCACCGGAAGCATAGTCCTACAAGAAAATCAAGCCTTGGTTTTAGGTACCCATTTTGCAATGGGTCCCCTTTTGTTAGTGACAAGAGCCTTTGGCACCCAAATGGCCCAATGATAATCATGCGTATAAGACGTTCCCACGTATCTAGCATATACATGACCATCATAAGATTTGCAAAGAATATAAGAGGGATTGTTCTTTCCGGCAAAGTTGTCACTTTGCAAGAGGGTTAGGCCATTTGGTACCCCTTGGGCCATGCCCTTGTTCTTTTTCTTCTTGTTGTTCTTCTTCTTCTTCTTCTTCTTCTTCTTCTTAGTCTTGGCAAGTTGATCCTTCAACACCTTGACTTCCTCTATGAGATGTGCATGCTTGCAACAAGGGTTAGGAGAGCTAGACAAGTCTATAATTTGCACAGCGGAAGACTTAGAGAGATCACAAGTTAATTGAGTTTGAAGCTATTCATGGGCTTCACAAAGATTTGAGAATTTACTCTCCAAGGCTTTGTGTTCCTCTTTGAGTTTATCAAGATCCTTTTGAGTCCTATCATGACCACCCACAAACTCAACATTTTCTTTCTTGAGAACCTTAACCAAAGCAAGAGCATGGTCACGTTCTTTAATTGTAGAGCACAAAGTGTTGTTATGATCATCTACAAGCTTAGACACATTTTCTTCAAGATTAATTCTCATATTTTGTTCATCCTCAAGACTTTGAGTGAGAGAGGCAATTTCATCGGCGGCATCTCTTTCATTTTTACTTAGCAAGTCAAGAAGTTCTTCCTTTTCATCTAAGGCATCTCTAGCATTGTCAAGTTGTGCAAGTAAGGACTCAAAGCAGTTTTTAGTTTCTTCATCTAAGGTAGCAACAAATTCACACATGTTAATCATCTCTTTCTTCACCTCTAGACCAACAAGATCAAGAGAGGAAGGCTCACTAGAGATAGGTTGAGGAGTGGGTTTCGGTGTTACCTCGGTGGCCTTGGCCATGAAGCACTTTTGGTTGGAGAAGATGACATTTTCATTTGGCAGTCGAAGAGGGATAGACGTGGAGTTGAGGTAGTGGCAATAGCAGAAACTCCCACAATCTCTCCACCATGAACTTCATCATCATCATGTTCATCCGTGCCCGAAAGATATTCTTCATGGACCACAATTGCTCGTTCCTTGTTAGTGGCGTTCTTGACGGCGTAGTTCTTGTTCAAGGGATGAGGTAGGTCTTGACTTGATCTTGCGAATGAGACGACCACCATTGTCTTCACGGTTCTCAAAGGGACACTTGGCCACGAAGTGACTCTTGTCGTTGCAATTGTAGCACGACCTTGCCTTGGGAGACTTGTTGGGTGAGTTGAATCTTGAGTTGTCCCTTGATCTTGACTTGAATCCGGACTTGTTCCAAAAGGCCCTTGAAGCGAGAGCAAGATGTTCGTTGAAGGCACATTTGAGGTCCTCTTGAGACCACTCACTTGATGTATCATCATCAACTTCAATAACCTTGACCTTCAAAGCAAGATTCACTTTGGTTGACCCAATGGCTCTAGCTCGAGAGGACTCCGCATTCTTCTTGGCAATAGTCATGGCAATTACTTCACTCAAGACTTCTTGGGAGGTCATTAGGTGAAAGTTGGTTCTTCCCTTGATAGATTTGAGCTTTTGTTATTCAAATGGGAGGAGAGCTTGAATGAACTTCCTCTTCATAAACTTGTCATCAACATAGTGAGCCCCAAGGTCCCTCATAGTGGAAAAAAGGACCTTAAGGCGCCTATACATGTCTTCGGGGGTCTCATCATCTTGCATTGCGAAACCATCGCACTCGTTGTTGATCTCATCAAACTTGGAGCTTTGGATGCTTGCATTCCCAACAAAGAGCTCGGTGAGTTGATCCCAAGCTTCCTTGGTGGTGTCAAATTGGCGAATGTGAGCAAAATCCTTTGGAGTCAAGGCCTTTTGAATCATTCCCAAAGCTGTGGCATTGAGTTGCTTGTCCACCACTTCACCTCATGTCAACTTCTTTGGGTCATATGGAGAGAATCCATCCTCCACAATCCTCATTAACTCAATAGACGAGCTGGAAATATGTGAGCGCATTAGATATTGCCAATTGGCGAAATTAGAAGTATCTAGCATGGGTGGTGCTCCTTGAGGTATAATGTGTGGCATGGGGATGGGTGGATCCGGAGTGTACTTTGGCGGTGGGGGTACCGCCGAGTAGTCCTTTCCTCCATTTTCCTCTTTGGAAGTTGGGTTCTCGGGCTCCTTGATGTTCTCACTTGGAACCTTGGTAGAGGTTTGAGCAACAAAACCAAGTCCCAAGTGAGTGGTGGCAGCCGCGGGAGTTACCCCGGGGGCGGACACCGTAACGGTGGGAGGAACCTTGTTGGGTGGGGGTGTGTCAATAGCAACCATGGGGTTTGGCTTGAGAGACTGCAAGAGAGTCATCATTTCCTCGAACTTGGACATCATGGATGACTCCAATTGCTTGAGGTCATCCATAGTGGCCAAGTTCTTGGATTTTTCGGTTTCACTACCCCCTTTGTCGGCCATAGTCTCTTAGGCGGTAAAGCCCGAAATAAGAGCCTTGGCTCTGATACCAATTGAAAGTACCGACTTGATACGAATAGAGGGGGGTGAATAGGCGTCTACCCAATTTTAATTTGTTTCTCACTTTTAGGCTCAACGAGAAAGGAAGTTATCTAGAGATGCAACTAAGTGAACAACCTAAATGCAAGGAAACAAACACCAACAACAAAAACAGTAAATAGCAAGGAGTAAATGTCACATCCCAAGATTTTCCAAATCTTGTAATGTGAAAATAAATTAATAAAATAAAACTTTGTTGATTTTCAGAGCCAGAAGAAACTTTTTTTTTAAATGGAACCTCAAACCCATTTGAATCAAATAAAATCCTAAAGGGATTTAAAAACATAAACATTTTAAATAAAGGAAAACAAAATATTTTGGAAATACTATTTTTGATCATTAAAATAAAAGGATTTGGTTTTCAATTGAAATAAAAGTTTTATAGGTAAAGATTAATTTATAGAGCCAAATTAAACCTTGGCCAAGTCTTTGATTAAAACAATTTGTTTTGATAAAAATAGTAAGGTTTATTTAAATAAAATAATGAGGATTTAATATCCAATTTTTATTTAAGTAAAGGCTTTTCCCATTTTAAATAAACACCAAAACTTATTATTTTGTTTTAAATAAGTTTTCTAAGTATTTTATATTCACAAATAAAACCTACTAAAGTGTTTTGGCTTTATTTTAGATTTCAAAATAAATATTTTAAATAAAATAAATCCTAATTGATTTAATAATGAAAGTCTATTATATTTAATTAATAATGGACTCTAAAATAGAAGGTTATTTTGTTTTAAAACAAATTTCCAAATATTATATACTTCCCAAATTAAACCTACTAATTTGACTTTGAAAATATTTAGGGTCAAATAAAGATTTTATTAATAAAATCAAACCCTATTTTGATTTAATAACTAAGTTCCATTTTATTTAATTATTAATGGACCCTAAAGTAAAAGGATTATTTTATTTTAAACAAGTTTTCCAAATATTCTTTATTTCCAAATAAAACCTACTGATTGGGTTTTGAAAGCAATTGAATTTCAAATGAAGATTTTATTAAATAAATCAAACCCTATTTTAAATAACTAAAGGGCTATTTTATTTAAGTAATGAATAGATCCTAAAATAAATAAAATATAATTTTACTTTTGGGATTTGGTTTATGTTAATAAACAGAACCAAAAACTCATTAAAATTGTTTGAATTGTTTGAAATATTTGAATGCTTGAATAATTGTTTGAAATAACAAATCAGAAAATAGAAATAGAAAAGGAAAAAGATTTAGACAGGAAAAAAATGGAGCAGCCCAACCATCTAGCCCAATCTGGCCCAACAGCCCAACTCGCAGCCCACCTCCTCTTTTCCCCGAACCGTTTTTCTTCACCGCGAAAGGAACCCGCTAAGAGACTGGCAAGTGGACCCCGTTCCCTTTTCCTTTCCCACTGACCGCTGGACCCCCTTTCCACTGTTCTCCTTCTCCACCCCGCGACTGCTTCTTCCTCCTCTCGTCGCCGTTGCCAGCATTGAATCGCGGCATCAATACGCCTTAACGCAGCCACCATAACTCGCCGCGATCAAGCACCTTAAAGCGCCAGCCTTCCCTCTTCTGTTTCCCTCAGACGCCACCCTCTTTCCGCCACCAGGCTGTTGCCATTTCCTTCTGCACCTCCTCTGTCTCCGACGACCGTTCTCACCGATTCCGGCTAACACACTCCACCACCTGCCTTCCTATGCAACCTAGCAGCCTCCCCACTCTCTGGAGCATCTCCTAGTACACTTCGTTCAACCGCGGGCGCCCCAGGAAGCCGTCTTCGACAAAAATTCTGAGCGCCGCCGTCTGTCTCGCCTCCGACGAGCTTCTCCGGTAATTCCAGACCACCCCGACCCCTCTCGTTCACGCACACGCCTTCTTCGTGTCCTTGCGCTCCTGACCGTGTGCCTCGTTTGTCTTCCCGTGGACCACAGCGTCGTCCTCGACCGCACGCGACCGTCGTCAGAATCAACTCCGGCGAGAAATCCTGCCCGTCCCCGTGCGCCCCTTGCCACGACGACCACGCGACCAGCATCACCTCATCCTCGCGACCTCGGTGAGCTTGCTTCCTCCCTGTTTCGCTTCCTGCCTCGCCAGCGCCGCCGTCAACTGGTCGCTCCGCCGCCAACCACCGCAGCCAGCGCCGCCACTTTGTGGTTGATTGATCAGGACCGTTCGATTTAGATCAGACGCGTAGAAACAGATGACTTACCGAAGGGGTATGCGTCGATCTGCGCCGCACATTTTCAGTTAGATCCAACGCACCCCAGTAGCCGATCCCAGCGAACCGGTATCGACCAGTAAGAATACGCCGCGTGTCACCTGTTTAGTTTAAAACAGAATTTGAAAACAGAAACTTTTGCAAACTTCAAACCCTTATATCTTTGGATCCACACGTCCAAATTTCACAAATTTTATATCAATGGATTCAGGAGAACAAGCCCTAACCAACCATGGCCTTGGTTTGACAAATAGTATCTGTTAGCTTGTTTGAATTTGCAGAAACTTTTGTGTACTTGTTTAGACTAGAAAAATTGTTTAAAAATGATTTTTGGATTAAAACCTTTGCAAAATGGTTTGTTGTGACCTTACTGACCCTAGGAACCAACCCATGGTTTGGAAAATGAATTTGTAAAAGTTTGGAATGGATTAATTAGTTTAGTCCATTTCTAGCTAAATAAAATTGTTGATTTTATTATAAAAATGTTTATGGAAAGAAAACTTTGAGAAAATAGTTTGGACCAAACCTACTGACCCAAAAACACCAAGCTTTGCAATAGCAACTCATTTGGTGAACCCTATAGGCTAATGCCTTAATAAAAATATTTCTACACCACATAAAATAACACTTTGTTTTGAAAATAGTTTTAAAGTGAAACCTTTTGCAAATGACTTGGCCACTTTAGGAAATGACCATTAGATGTACCCAAATGTCTATGACCCACTAGGAACCACTTTTTCAAACAAAACAAAGCTTGGCATGCTTGCATGCATTTCTTTGACTTTGTTATTTATGTGTGTTGTTTTGCTTGATTGGTAGATTGAGTTTGTGCCTTGCTTGATTGATTTGTAGTGACTTGAAGAGTGTGATTGTTGCAAATATCAAGAAGTGAACCTATACTCTACCAAAAAGGCAAGTGATGCTTCATTTCTTTTGTCCCATTACTTTCTCTATGCATTAGAGAATTTTGCTAAGTAAAACTTGCATGGATTTTGCTAAGTATAGATCATGCTATAGGAAAACCTAGTAGATGAATCCTTAGTAGGATTTTACTAAGTTAAGTTTCCTACTACTATCAAGCTTAGCCTAGCTAATAGAAAACATGGGTGGAATATATATTCACACTATGGAAAAATATTCTAAGTCTAAGGACTTGTGATTTTGTTTAATAAAACAACTAAGTTAATGAATCACCTGGGTGGAATGGGCTTGCTTGGTGGAGAATGGTTGAGTGGTTCACAATGCCATAGGCTTGGATTGTGTATCTCACTTGTGGATGGCCACCCAGGAAACAAAGAGATTTGAGATGTCAAATGTTGAGAAGCTTCAAGTGCAACCACTTGGCAATATGGGCTCTGCCATGATCATATAGGTTGCAAGAACTTAGCCAAATGGACAGTGGGTGGTAGTGTTTGATAGGATGGAACGCGTCCATATTGGTCTAAGGGAAAGCTTCTGAAAGATCTTGTCTTGGGAAACCAAGTCTTGTGGGGAAAGTGCACCACCTCTGCAGAGTGTAAAATCTAAGTACTTAGCCATGTCCCTGGTAAAGGACAATTTGAGCATCAAGACATGGAAGCAATCAAGAATCTCATCATTCCAATTTCTAAGTTAAAATCTTGTGGTTTGAACAAGGGATTGTTTGAATTCTTCAATCATTGATGGAGAGATGGCTTGGTACAAGGATCTTGAAATCTTTGATTGAGAAAAATGATTTTGTCAAGCAAAAACTTAGTATTTTCAAAATGATAAGAAAAATCTATTTTGAGCAATGCAAGCCTCAACTCCACTTAGCCAAATGCATATAGATGATAGACTCCACTATATTACCATAGTATCACTTGCCAATACAATTCAAAATGTATTGACCCTTTGTGGCTGTAACTTGTATGTTGCAGGTTTGATTGATTTTAGTGAAGATTGATTGTTTAGGATTAGAAAGTCTACAACCAACATCTGCCTGTGGCACTTTGAAGATGAAGGACCCATGGCTATATTTATTCCGCTGCAATGTAATGTAATAGCCTAATGAGCTATGTTTGATGTAATAAAATTATGTTATTCCTGGTTATAAAGTTATATTATGACCCTTGTTTCTTGATATTACATCTTAACTGTGGATGCTAGCTATTGATCCAGGGACTAGCATTGTAAAACACAGGAGGGATCAATCTTATTAAAGGTTGGGACCCCTACAGATGGTATCAGAGCATTGTGTTGCCTGTAAGATTTGTAAACCCTAGGATTGGACAAAAACCCTTAGAAAAAAATAGGAGTTGTATTTTGTTCCAAAACTTATTTACAAAAACACTTGTAAACTCTTTCCTCAACCATTTTGGTTTCAACTCTACTTCTCCTCTACTTCAACTTGATGGAAAAACCTACCCATGGCCAAAGACTACACCATGTGTAAAGGATGACTTCAACTTCTTCAACTCTAATGACTTCAACATCTTCAGCATAATCACCAAGGACTTCCAACATGGATATCACTAAGGACTACAAGTGAAACAAGGAAATCTTGCTCAAGATTTAGAGACTGAGGGAATGCAAAAGTTAGAAGAAGCCAAAAACAACTTTGAAGTATTGCAACCAAGAGTTTTTCTCAAAGAAACCATGATCTCAAGTAAGAAGAATCATGAAGGAAGGAAAGATCACAAGTGAACCATATAGATGGACCACCATATTTTAGTTAAGTCAAACACACCAACTTATGTGGTGTAACAAAAATATTTTGTTGCCTAAGTATGTGATTGAACCTTGTTTGAGTGAAATGTTTGTTTGTGATTGCTTGCACATTGCTTGTGTGAATTGTGATGTGTGTGATTAGAAATAATTCCTTAGAAATATTTTGCCTATTCTAATCTCCCATCAAAACCCAAACAGATGACTTCTCCAAGAAACTCCAACATCAAGGTTGATGACACCAACAACAACCAAGAGAACAACATGAGAGAACTTATAGTAACCCAAAACCAGTTGAGCCAAGAGACAACTCAGCTTTTAGCCAACAACAATGGACTAGACCCAGCCATACAAAGGATTTTGAAACTTCAATCCCAATTGTTGCAAGGATTAGTTACTCAAATGATCAACATGAGAGAAAATTTTTCCCAAAGAGCTAATGACAACAAGGGTGACAAAGATGCTAATCTAGAAGGAACCCAAGCCAACCATAGTTTTAGAGACAAAGATCATGCATCCAAGGAACATGAAGATCAATGCCCCAAGAAGATAGAAAGATCTTCCACCTATGAAGAACATGAACTGGAAGAACTCCTAGCTTTGGAGAGACCCAAAAAGAAGAAAAAGGACATAAGCCAGTTGCAATGTTACAATTGCAAAGAGATGGGACACTATTTCAATGAATGCCCAGAAAAGAAGAAGAGACAAGAAGACAAACAAAAGCTGGTGAAACCCAAGATAAGGAAGGATTTTAGCCAAGTGATGTGCAAACACTGCAAAGAGTTAGGACATTATGCAAACTACTGTCCAGAAAAGATGAAGCATAAGATAAACCAGCCTATGAGAGATATCAGCCTTGTCACATGTTTTAAATGCAAAGAACTAGGCCACTATGCAAACATTTGTCCAGAAAGGATGGAGAACAAGTTAAACAAGTCTATGAAGGAACTCAACCTTGGCCCCTGAGTCAAGTATGGAAACCAAGGACACATGCAAAAGTTTACTTAAAGAAGGTTTCCCAAGATTCCAAGAAGGATAATATGTAATTTTTGTTTGAAAGTTTTTAAGGGTGGTAGTACCCTAGTTGTTTTGAACCTGCTTGTAACCCCTAGCCTCCCCAAATCTCGGGACGAGATTTATTTTAAGGGTGGTAGCCTGTCACATCCCAAGATTTTCCAAATCTTGTAATGTGAAAATAAATTAATAAAATAAAACTTTGTTGATTTTCAGAGCCAGAAGAAACTTTTTTTTTAAATGGAACCTCAAACCCATTTGAATCAAATAAAATCCTAAAGGGATTTAAAAAGATAAACATTTTAAATAAAGGAAAACAAAATATTTTGGAAATACTATTTTTGATCATTAAAATAAAAGGATTTGGTTTTCAATTGAAATAAAAGTTTTATAGGTAAAGATTAATTTATAGAGCCAAATTAAACCTTGGCCAAGTCTTTGATTAAAACAATTTGTTTTGATAAAAATAGTAAGGTTTATTTAAATAAAATAATGAGGATTTAATATCCAATTTTTATTTAAGTAAAGGCTTTTCCCATTTTAAATAAACACCAAAACTTATTATTTTGTTTTAAATAAGTTTTCTAAGTATTTTATATTCACAAATAAAACCTACTAAAGTGTTTTGGCTTTATTTTAGATTTCAAAATAAATATTTTAAATAAAATAAATCCTAATTGATTTAATAATGAAAGTCTATTATATTTAATTAATAATGGACTCTAAAATAGAAGGTTATTTTGTTTTAAAACAAATTTCCAAATATTATATACTTCCCAAATTAAACCTACTAATTTGACTTTGAAAATATTTAGGGTCAAATAAAGATTTTATTAATAAAATCAAACCCTATTTTGATTTAATAACTAAGTTCCATTTTATTTAATTATTAATGGACCCTAAAGTAAAAGGATTATTTTATTTTAAACAAGTTTTCCAAATATTCTTTATTTCCAAATAAAACCTACTGATTGGGTTTTGAAAGCAATTGAATTTCAAATGAAGATTTTATTAAATAAATCAAACCCTATTTTAAATAACTAAAGGGCTATTTTATTTAAGTAATGAATAGATCCTAAAATAAATAAAATATAATTTTACTTTTGGGATTTGGTTTATGTTAATAAACAGAACCAAAAACTCATTAAAATTGTTTGAATTGTTTGAAATATTTGAATGCTTGAATAATTGTTTGAAATAACAAATCAGAAAATAGAAATAGAAAAGGAAAAAGATTTAGACAGGAAAAAAATGGAGCAGCCCAACCATCTAGCCCAATCTGGCCCAACAGCCCAACTCGCAGCCCACCTCCTCTTTTCCCCGAACCGTTTTTCTTCACCGCGAAAGGAACCCGCTAAGAGACTGGCAAGTGGACCCCGTTCCCTTTTCCTTTCCCACTGACCGCTGGACCCCCTTTCCACTGTTCTCCTTCTCCACCCCGCGACTGCTTCTTCCTCCTCTCGTCGCCGTTGCCAGCATTGAATCGCGGCATCAATACGCCTTAACGCAGCCACCATAACTCGCCGCGATCAAGCACCTTAAAGCGCCAGCCTTCCCTCTTCTGTTTCCCTCAGACGCCACCCTCTTTCCGCCACCAGGCTGTTGCCATTTCCTTCTGCACCTCCTCTGTCTCCGACGACCGTTCTCACCGATTCCGGCTAACACACTCCACCACCTGCCTTCCTATGCAACCTAGCAGCCTCCCCACTCTCTGGAGCATCTCCTAGTACACTTCGTTCAACCGCGGGCGCCCCAGGAAGCCGTCTTCGACAAAAATTCTGAGCGCCGCCGTCTGTCTCGCCTCCGACGAGCTTCTCCGGTAATTCCAGACCACCCCGACCCCTCTCGTTCACGCACACGCCTTCTTCGTGTCCTTGCGCTCCTGACCGTGTGCCTCGTTTGTCTTCCCGTGGACCACAGCGTCGTCCTCGACCGCACGCGACCGTCGTCAGAATCAACTCCGGCGAGAAATCCTGCCCGTCCCCGTGCGCCCCTTGCCACGACGACCACGCGACCAGCATCACCTCATCCTCGCGACCTCGGTGAGCTTGCTTCCTCCCTGTTTCGCTTCCTGCCTCGCCAGCGCCGCCGTCAACTGGTCGCTCCGCCGCCAACCACCGCAGCCAGCGCCGCCACTTTGTGGTTGATTGATCAGGACCGTTCGATTTAGATCAGACGCGTAGAAACAGATGACTTACCGAAGGGGTATGCGTCGATCTGCGCCGCACATTTTCAGTTAGATCCAACGCACCCCAGTAGCCGATCCCAGCGAACCGGTATCGACCAGTAAGAATACGCCGCGTGTCACCTGTTTAGTTTAAAACAGAATTTGAAAACAGAAACTTTTGCAAACTTCAAACCCTTATATCTTTGGATCCACACGTCCAAATTTCACAAATTTTATATCAATGGATTCAGGAGAACAAGCCCTAACCAACCATGGCCTTGGTTTGACAAATAGTATCTGTTAGCTTGTTTGAATTTGCAGAAACTTTTGTGTACTTGTTTAGACTAGAAAAATTGTTTAAAAATGATTTTTGGATTAAAACCTTTGCAAAATGGTTTGTTGTGACCTTACTGACCCTAGGAACCAACCCATGGTTTGGAAAATGAATTTGTAAAAGTTTGGAATGGATTAATTAGTTTAGTCCATTTCTAGCTAAATAAAATTGTTGATTTTATTATAAAAATGTTTATGGAAAGAAAACTTTGAGAAAATAGTTTGGACCAAACCTACTGACCCAAAAACACCAAGCTTTGCAATAGCAACTCATTTGGTGAACCCTATAGGCTAATGCCTTAATAAAAATATTTCTACACCACATAAAATAACACTTTGTTTTGAAAATAGTTTTAAAGTGAAACCTTTTGCAAATGACTTGGCCACTTTAGGAAATGACCATTAGATGTACCCAAATGTCTATGACCCACTAGGAACCACTTTTTCAAACAAAACAAAGCTTGGCATGCTTGCATGCATTTCTTTGACTTTGTTATTTATGTGTGTTGTTTTGCTTGATTGGTAGATTGAGTTTGTGCCTTGCTTGATTGATTTGTAGTGACTTGAAGAGTGTGATTGTTGCAAATATCAAGAAGTGAACCTATACTCTACCAAAAAGGCAAGTGATGCTTCATTTCTTTTGTCCCATTACTTTCTCTATGCATTAGAGAATTTTGCTAAGTAAAACTTGCATGGATTTTGCTAAGTATAGATCATGCTATAGGAAAACCTAGTAGATGAATCCTTAGTAGGATTTTACTAAGTTAAGTTTCCTACTACTATCAAGCTTAGCCTAGCTAATAGAAAACATGGGTGGAATATATATTCACACTATGGAAAAATATTCTAAGTCTAAGGACTTGTGATTTTGTTTAATAAAACAACTAAGTTAATGAATCACCTGGGTGGAATGGGCTTGCTTGGTGGAGAATGGTTGAGTGGTTCACAATGCCATAGGCTTGGATTGTGTATCTCACTTGTGGATGGCCACCCAGGAAACAAAGAGATTTGAGATGTCAAATGTTGAGAAGCTTCAAGTGCAACCACTTGGCAATATGGGCTCTGCCATGATCATATAGGTTGCAAGAACTTAGCCAAATGGACAGTGGGTGGTAGTGTTTGATAGGATGGAACGCGTCCATATTGGTCTAAGGGAAAGCTTCTGAAAGATCTTGTCTTGGGAAACCAAGTCTTGTGGGGAAAGTGCACCACCTCTGCAGAGTGTAAAATCTAAGTACTTAGCCATGTCCCTGGTAAAGGACAATTTGAGCATCAAGACATGGAAGCAATCAAGAATCTCATCATTCCAATTTCTAAGTTAAAATCTTGTGGTTTGAACAAGGGATTGTTTGAATTCTTCAATCATTGATGGAGAGATGGCTTGGTACAAGGATCTTGAAATCTTTGATTGAGAAAAATGATTTTGTCAAGCAAAAACTTAGTATTTTCAAAATGATAAGAAAAATCTATTTTGAGCAATGCAAGCCTCAACTCCACTTAGCCAAATGCATATAGATGATAGACTCCACTATATTACCATAGTATCACTTGCCAATACAATTCAAAATGTATTGACCCTTTGTGGCTGTAACTTGTATGTTGCAGGTTTGATTGATTTTAGTGAAGATTGATTGTTTAGGATTAGAAAGTCTACAACCAACATCTGCCTGTGGCACTTTGAAGATGAAGGACCCATGGCTATATTTATTCCGCTGCAATGTAATGTAATAGCCTAATGAGCTATGTTTGATGTAATAAAATTATGTTATTCCTGGTTATAAAGTTATATTATGACCCTTGTTTCTTGATATTACATCTTAACTGTGGATGCTAGCTATTGATCAAGGGACTAGCATTGTAAAAGACAGGAGGGATCAATCTTATTAAAGGTTGGGACCCCTACAGTAAAGGAGGGGAACGAAGTAACCGGAGAGGGGACACGGAGATGTAATTCCCGTAGTTCACTCCCAAGGAGCTACGTCTACGTTGGAGAGGTGCCGGGGCCACACAAGGTCACCTGAGCGCCACAAAGGCCTCACCTTCTTCTCCGGTGAGCTCCCCCACAAATGAGGCCTCACAATCCACTAACCGGTGACCTTGAAGGCGCCAACCGAAACCTTTACACCAAGGTTGAGGGGAGGCTCCACAACTCAATTGGAGGCCCTCAACGACACCTTGAAGCTTTACAACGCACGCCTTAGCTCCGAGGATTCCCTACACCGTCTAGGGTTCCAAGAAACCCAAGAGCAACAATATCCACAAAGGATGGGTGGGGGAAATCAAATCTTCTTTGGTGGAAGTGTAGATCTAGGTCACCTCCCTCACCTCTCAAAAGATCAAGTCATTTGAGTGGCTAGAGAGAGAGATCTAGTGAGGTGAAGCTCAAGCATTAATGGAGGAGAGAGAAAAATTCGAGAGAGAGTGGGAGGAATAAGAGGGGTGCCTTAAATAGGCCCCCTCGCGCTGAACCGTTACAGCCCCCGCGACCTCATCGGAAGTTCCGGTGAGAGGCCGGAAGTTCCGCCCAGCCTGGCTCCAACGGTCATCAGACCGTTGACGCCCGCTCTAGAAGCGCAAATAGAACGCTTCAAAACAGAAGGTTACTGAGCCACCACCGGAACTTGGAGCAGAACAAGGGGCGGAACTTCTGGGTCGCGAACCGAATCTGGCCGGAAGTTCCGGCGTCTGGGCGGAAGTTCCGCTCAGGATCTTTTGGCAGGACAAGTTCCGATGCAAGTTCCGACCCAAGTTCCGGCAAATAGAACACTTCATACAGAAGGTTACTGATTCACCATAGGAACTTGGGGTGGAACTAGCGTTGGAACAAAGTGTAGAACAACCCGCAGAAAAGAATCTGAGTGGAACTTCTGGCCTAGGCCGGAAGTTCCGGTGAGACACAAAAAGGCTCCAACAGAACAGGAAAACGCTCTCCCACGGGATAATGGGATGGCTGTGGTGGTGCATATAGGTTTGTGCAAGAACAAGTGATTTCCCACGGCCTTCCAAAATAGACCCCCTCTTTATAGTACGCTGACCTAAAAACAACAACCGGAGAGAAACTAGGAGAAGACTAAAAGGCCACCGTCTTCATGAGATCCCAAGAGAGCATCCACCACTATAGAAGGAGACATCAACAACGTTTCCCCTGAAACTCAAGCGCACAATTAAAAACACAGTTGGGATTATCATTAACACCCAAAACATCATGGGAAGATATAGTCCTTTCAAAGTGCACCACCTCTCGAGAAGTAAAAATCTAAGTACTTAGCCATGTCCCCGGCAACGGACAATTTGAGCATCAAGACATGGAAGCTATCAAGGATCTCCTCATCCCAATTTCTAAGTTAAAATCTTGTGGTTGAACAAGGTTAAAGGATCAACAATTTTCATCGGTAGATGCCTTGGGTGATTTTGATAAGCAAAAACTTAGTGTTTTCAACTGATAGGAAAAACCTATTTTAAGCAAAGCAATCCTAAGCTACACTTAGCCAAATTCATATAGAAGTTAGAAGCTACTATTCTACTATGGTATCACTTGCCAATACTACTCCAATGTATTGACCCACTGTGGCTGTAACTTATGATGTTGCAGGTTACTCTAATGAGGATTAGGGTTATGAGTCTACACTCAACATGCTTGCCTGTGGCACATGAAGATGAAGACTTTACTTTATTTACTTATGCTATGAACTCTTGTACTAGCCTTTGGCTATGGAGTTGTAAAATACTATGTTTATCTCTGGAATGACGATGTAATAAAGACCTTTGTATCTGTGTACTTCATCTTAAACTGTGGATGCTAGCATTTGATCCAGGGACTAGCATTGCAATCACAGGGACCTTTACCTTTATAAAGGTGGGGTCTTACAGATGGTATCAAAGCCAGGTTGCCTGTAGGATTATGACCCTAGGTTGGATTAGACTAAGAAAACCACTAAGGAAAAATGCCACTCTTTGCAAAAATTCCACACTTGTCTTTTTCTTCTCGTAATATTTTCTAATCTTCTTTTTCATCTTCATTGTAGATGAACCCCATCAACGGAACCGTGAGGAAGGGACCACTCATGACTATGACTTTGGAGTGTGAGACGGAGTTTCCCAAAGCACTCAAGAACCTCATGGTTACCATGGGAATACATGGAGAAGCAGTGTATAAGGGATTTGCCATGATGGATGAATGAGAACAATACTGGTGGGTGCAACTTCACTTGTACAAAAACAAGGAAGACAACCACAAGGAGTCAGGATTCTGCATGATCATTAACTCAGAAATGCACAAGTAATTCTTTGACTCTGCAAGGAATGCAGCTTGGAATGCCATCAAGGAGCTTGGTGACAGACTCAAGTGTAGAATGCTCAACACTCAAAATGACCTTAGAGAAGATAAGAAGCATACCCAAGACTTAGATGCTGCTAACCAACGTTTAAGAGAAGACATCATAGACTTAGCAATGGAATCATGTGATCAAGATCGACAGATTTCCTCTAGGGATGTCTTGATAGATAACTTGGCAAGTGACTGGGGATTGTAATGTACTCCGTTAGATGGACCACCACACTTGTCGTTTTCTTGCCAAAAATTTGCCTAAGTTATGTTTGAACCTTAAAGTTTGTATTGGATCTTGTATGCCATGACTTGTGTGTTTATTGTTAAAAAACGTGCTTGTGTTTTATTTGTCTTGTGAATTTTTCTCTACTTGTATTGATTCTAACCTTTCTATATCTTATAAAATAGATGCCTAACGTTGTTATCAGCACTGCCGAGGAGTTCAAGGGAACTCGTCTCGGTTCTCGTCTCGTGGAGCTCGCTAGTGTGCCAAACCTCCCCCTTCCTAGTATTACGACACTCCAGCTCACCAAGTTTGAGAGGAAGGACCTTTGGGGCTTCAGAGTCACACAGCCGGGACGCCAGACAGAGCCACCCACGGGGGACATCACCTTCAAGCTGATGCATGATGACAAGGAGAAGGGCTTAGATGTAGTCATGCAGGAGTTACTTGTACGCCTGGTTGGGAGGCAATCCACTAAGCCTAGAGGCCTCTACTTTCACCCGTTCAGGAGACTCGACAAGGAGGGTGAGGCTGTAGAGTATGATGACGCTACTAGAGAGACGATTGAGCCAGTTCGTCTGTACCTTCAGGACCTAGAGGGTCTTATTAGACACCACGACACGGAGAGGACCAACTTCATGCTTGGCAACGACGAGCTCCACGTCCAGCTGAGGGAGAAGGATAAGCTATTCGCGGAGCAAGACGAGATCGTCAAGGGAATGGAGGCCAGATTTGAGAGCCAGGACAAGAAATTCAAGAGTAAGGAGAAAAAAGTCCAAGACAAAAACAAAAAGATCAGGGAGATGAAGGACGAGTTAGAGGCCAAGGACTTCGAGCTTGAGCACCAGCAGAGAGTGATCGAGAGGCTTCGCTCACAGAAGAGAACTCTCCGTGCGAAGATCGAGGCCTTGACCACCAATGTGGATGAGTACAAGACCGCCATGGAGAATGCAGGTCTTACCCTTGTTGACGTGGAGGTCGACATGGAGGAGTAGAATAGACTACTCGACTATCATTTATCTATCATACTTTGATTATTGAGTCACAATGACCATCTAACATGTGGATGGCTTGCTATTGTGTGTTTGCATTTTCAAAACCTGATATTTATGTCATTAAAACTCTATGTTATTTTGAGCTTGGTTATTGTGATTGTTTCTATGTCTTGTATTGTGCATGTTAAGCATCTACGGGTATCTCATTCTTATCCTTATTGAAACCACATATGCCTCCCTGTCGTGCGAACCCCAACCAAACCAACAACAATAACGTCACTCCCGAGATTCAGCAGTTGATGACATCTCAAGCTCAACTGATGCAGATGATGACACAGTTCATGCAAAATCAGAATCAGAACAACAACAACAACAACAACAACAACAACAACAACAACAACTGTAGGGGTTCGTAGCATGGAAAACAAAAAATTTCTACCGCATGCACACAAACAAGCCAAGATCTATCTACTAGATTGTAGCAACGAGTCGATAGAAGCACTCACCCTCGAATATTCCAAAGCGGTTAACAAGAGAAGATTCTCGTGGGTGATGTAGTCGTACACTTGCCGTTCTCAAGATCGCGTAGACGATCCTTCCGGCGCTGCGTTCCGGCAGCGCTTCCGCAGTCGGTCACACATTCGGTACTCGATGAAGACCTTCCTCTACCTTGTTCCAGCAGGCAGTGGAGGTTTTAGTTCTCCCTCGCGATTCCGGCAGCACGACGGTGTGGTGTCGGAAGTAGAGGGAAGATCTCGCAGGGCTTCGCCTAAGCCGGATGCGAGTTATCGTGGATTTAGGGTTTCCCGGAAATCTAGGGTTTACAGATCCGAGAGGAGGGGGAGGTGTCAGCGGCGACACGCGGCGGCGGGTCGGCGACGGCGGCGGGTCGGCGGCGGCTCGTGGAGAGGGTCAAGGGCTTGTTGTGTTTGGGGCAGCCCTCCCCCTCTATTTATGAGAGGGAGGGGCAGCCTTGGGAGGGGTGGGTTTGAATCCAAACCCAAACCCAAGTTGGATTGAGAGAAGGACTTGTTTCTTCTCCCACTAGGAAACCATTGTTCTAGTTTGACTTTTCAAACTTCATGTTTGACTTTCAGTTTAGAGCTTTATTTCTCTCTTGCATATGTCAACACCAAGTGACCTTGGATATTATCCAATCATTCCACATACCCATGGCACACATTCATGGACCATTCTCCTTCCGGACCGGTGAACCTTCTAGACCCTTCTAGAACCTCTCCGATGAAATCATCGGAAACTTTCCTGAACTCCGAAATAGGACTTTCCTTATATTAATCTTATTCTCTGGACCATTCCGGATCTCCTCGTGATATCCCGGATCCCATCTGAGACTCTGAACAACATTCGGTATCCCTACTAACATTCCATATCTACTAAACAACATTGAATCCTTCAGTGTGTCTCCCTATGGTTCGTGAATTATGCGGACATGACCGAGACACTTCTCCGATCAATAACCAATAGAGGAATCTGGAAATTCATATGGCTCCCACATATTTCAATGATTACTTTGCGATCGAATGAACCACTTACATATGATACCAATTTCCCTTTGTCTCACGATAGTTTACTTATCTGAGGTTTTGATCGTCGGTATCTCTGCATACCAAGTTCAACCTCGTTACTGATAAGTACTCTTTTCTCGTTCCCGTGATATGTGATCCCTTGTGAACCAGTCACATGCTTGAAAGCCAATTGGATGACATTCCACCGAGAGGGCCCAGAGTATATCTATCTGTCATATGGATGGACAAATCCCACTCTTGATTCATGTGCCTCAACCCATACTTTCCGAACACTCAATGCCACCTTTATAGCCACCCAGTTACGGTGTGGTGTTTGATTTCATCAAAGCATCCTTCCGGTGATGGTGATTAGCATGATCTCATGGTCGAAGGAATTAGGTTACTATGTATCAAAAATCTTATAGCAAACGCACTATTAAAATGACTTGATCTTTATTGTAAGATCACTCCTTTATAAAGGAAAAGGATCCCTGTGATTGCAATGCTAGTCCCTGGATCAATGCTAGCATCCACAGTTTAAGATGAAGTACACAGAAACAAAGGTCATTATTACAGTCATTCCAGAGACAACATAGTCTTTACAACTCCATGGCCACAGGCCTAATACAAGAGTTTAAATAAGTAAATAGATAAAAGTCTTCATCTTCATGTGCCACAGGCAAACATGTTCAGTGTAGACTCATGACTCCTAATCCTCATCAGAGTAACCTGCAACATCACAAGTTACGGCCACAGTGGGTCAATACATTGGAATAGTATTGGCAAGTGATACCTTAGTATAATTTTTGGTGGACTAAATACTATATGCAATTTGTCTAAGTGTAGCTTAGGCTTGCTTTGCTCAAAATAGGTTTTGCCTATTAGTTGGAAACAATAAGTTTTTCTTTGTCAAAACTTTTCCCAAGGAACCACCAATAGACATCGGGGTCCTTCACCCTTGTTCACCCACAAGTTTTTACTTAGAAATTGGGATGAGGAGATTCTTGATAGCTTCCATGTCTTGATGCTCAAGTTGTCCAATACCAGGGACATGGCTAAGTACTTAGATTCTTCCATCTGCAGAGGTTGTGCACTTTCCCCACAAGCCTTGATTTTCACCAAGACAGGACCTTTCAGAAGCCTTCCCTTAGACCAAATGGACGCTCCAACCTATCATCCCACTACCACCAACTTTCCAAATGGCTAAGTTATTGCAACCTATATGATCCTGGCAGAGCCCATATTGCCAAGTGGCTGCACTAGAAGCTTCTTAACATTTGGCCTCTAAAATCTCTTTGTTCCTGGGTGGCTTTCCACAAGTGAGATACACAAGGTAAGCCATAGAAATGGGCCTTGTGTAACCACTCAACATAAACCATTCCTTCCATTCCACCCAGGTGTTTCATTCACTTAGTTGTTTTATTAGGCAAAACACAAGTCCAAAGACTTAGAAATATTTTCATCATAGCATGTATATTTCACCACCCTTGTTTGCTACTAGCTAGGCTAAGCATGGCATAGATAGCATCTTAACTTAGAAATTTCCTAGCAATTCTACACTACTAGGATTTCCCAACATGGCATATAAGCAAAATATAACATGCAAGACTAGCAAAATATTTCTAATGCTTAGTAGAAAACATAGGGATAAAAATATCATGAAGCACCACTTGCCTTGGTAGTTTGGAGAGTAGTTACACTCCTCACAATCACAATCACTATTGGCATCAAAATCTACACATAGAATCATAGCAACAAATCACATACAAATAAATACAAGCAAAAATATATGGATGCATGCAATATGAATGTGATGATTTTCTAAACTCAACAAAACAAGTGTACAGTACTGGTTCATAAACAAGTTCAAAGCTTGCCAAACAACATTTATTTAAACACTAAAACATTTCTTAAACAATTCATATACTCAAAATAGGCCTACACATGTTTCTGTAAATAAAACCATTTTAACAGAAGCAAAACATTAAACACATTGCATATTTAGAAAGGGCTTATTCTCCTGATTCCATTGATATAAAATTTGTCAATTTTGAACGTGGGAATCAAAAGTTATGGCTAAAACAATTTCAAACAACTAATAGATTCAAATCCTGATTTTAAATCTAATTCCTGGCCACGCGTCACGTACTGATTGGCGCATACCGGTTCGCACAGGATCACGCACACAGGCCGTTAGATCTACTTAATCTGCACGGCCCAGATCTACCCATACCGTTTCGTTAAGTGATCTGTTTATACGCGATGGATCTAGATCCAACGGTCCATGATCAAGCGACCATGGATGGGCGGCGCCAGCGGTGGCATCTGGCGGCGGCGGCTCTGTCTACAGCGGCGCGGCGGCTACAGGGGGTTCTAGGGTCGACGGAGTTGCTTACCGGGCTCGTAGCGATGCACGGATGCTCAACCTGGCGACGGCTTGGCAAGGGGCGGACGGACACGGCTGCACGGGCTCGTCGGAGTTGCTGACAGCGTCGGGCTCGGGTGGACGACGACGTTGGCGACGCTCCTGGTCACCCTAGCATGAATAAAAGGCATCAGAAGATGCGCAAGGCTATGGCGAGTACGTTCGTGTGAACCAGAGGCGAAGGGGAACAAGGGGCTCACCGAATTTAGTCGCCGGAGTTGGAGACGTCGTCGGGGACTTGCTGCGCTTGATGGAGACGACGACCTGGGGCAGTATAGGATGAACCAAATACATCAGAAGGAGCGCAAAGAGGTTGTGAAGCTCTTCGCGTGAACCAGAGGGGAAGGGGCGCACGAGGCTCACCGGGATTGGTCGCCGGAGTGAGCTCTGTCTGCGGCGGTGCAAGGGCGATTACGGCAGCCTGGGGGCGTTCTGTGCTCAAAGTCTAGGGGGAAATGGAGAGGGGGCAGAGGGGGTTTAAGTAGGCGAGACGGGGGCATGATTTACTCCTGCAATCAATGCAAATTGACGACGCGAATCAAACCAGGAAACGCACGGCGTGAATTGGGGAAGAACGCGTCGCTGGGGTGGAGACGATGACGCCGTGTGGGCCGCGGCTGTCAGCGAGAGAAACAGAGAGGGAGTGGGTCCTGTCTGTCAGCGACCTAGCGGGTGCGGGTGAGAGTGAAGAAAACGTTTCGCGCGGGGGGGGTTGCTGGGCTAGTTGGGCTAGTTGGGCCAGATAGGTTGTTTGGCTTATTTTTTCTCTTTTATCCTTTTTCTTTTTCTGTTTGATTTTTCTGAAATGGTTTTCAACTCCAAATCAAATGAGTTTGAATTCAAATCTTCTCTAGGTTTTTATACTGCAACCTTGCACTCAAATGTGTGTCAAACACTACTGTTTACTCAAAACACTTTGATCAATTGGAAATAAAAATAAAACCAAGCCTTTATGATATATACTATAGGCATAATATTGGTTTTATTTACTCATTTTGTTTTGAAAACTTTGCTCAAACTTTGGAAAGTGCCTAAGTTTGAATTCAAACCTTACTGAACAAAACAAGCACTCTTCTCATTGGAAAATAGCACTAAGGCTAGAGCAAACTTACATGAAATAATAAGCATATATGCTTCTGTTTTGAAATGATTTGTTTGAAATGAAATTTATATGATCATGGATGCATGGATGATATGCATGAGTTTGAAACATGATTTTAGGGATGTTACAAATCTAACCCCCTTAAGGTGAATCTCGCCCTCGAGATTCGGATTGGCTAGCAAATAGGTGAGGGTGGTCTTTCCGAAGATCATCTTCTATTTCCCATGTTGCTTCTTCTTCAGAATGGTGGTTCCATTGAACCTTGCAGAACTTGATAGTTTTAGTTCGAGTAACTCTTTCTGCAGTCTCAAGAATCTTGATAGGTTTCTCTTCATAAGTGAGGTCACTCTCCAATTGAACCTCTTCCAAAGGTATAGTATCCTTCAAAGAAGTTTCTTCCATTTCTGGGTGGCATTTCTTAAGCTGACTCACATGAAACACATTATGAACAGCTGACAAAGATTCTGGCAACTCAATTTCATAAGCAACTTCTCCTTTACGACTCAGAATCTTGAATGGCCCAACATATCTTGAGGCCAACTTCCCTTTGACTCCAAACCTCTTCACTCCACGAAGTGGTGACACTCTAAGATAAGCTCTATCACCAACTTCATAGGTGACTTCTCTACGCTTAGGATCTGCGTAGCTTTTCTGTCGGGACTGTGCTATCTTTAATCTGTCCTTAACCAGCTTGACTTTCTCTTCGGATTCTTTGATTAGTTCTGGTCCGAACAGACTTCTTTCTCCCACACCATTCCATAACAATGGGGTGGTACATTTTCTCCCGTAGAGAAACTCAAATGGTGCCATCTCAATGCTAGCTTGATAGCTATTGTTATAAGAAAATTCTGCGTAAGGCAGACTTTCATCCCAACTGGCTCCATAGTCTAGGGCACATGCCCTCAACATGTCTTCAAGAATCTGATTAGTCCTTTCTGTCTGTCCATCAGTTTGAGGATGAAAAGCGGTGCTGAATTCCAACCTCGTTCCCAATGACTCATGTAATTGCCTCCAAAAATGAGAAGTGAATTGGGTTCCTCTATCAGACACAATACTCTTGGGTACTCCATGTAGACATACAATTCTACTCATATAGATCTTGGCTAACTTAGCATTAGTGTAGGTTGTCTTCACGGGTATGAAACAAGCCACCTTAATTAGGCGATCCACTACTACCCAAATAGAATCATATCCTGACCGGGTCCTTGGCAATCCGGTAATGAAATCCATACCAATCTTGTCCCACTTCCAATCAGGAATAGGTAGTGGTTGAAGCAAACCTGCTGGTTTCTGATGTTCCGCTTTCACTCTACTACACACATCACACAAAGCAATATGTTCGGCGATGTCCTTCTTGAGATTATTCCACCAAAATCTTTCCTTCATATCCATGTACATTTTGGTGTTACCCGGATGAATGGAATACGGTGAGTTGTGTGCTTCTTGCAAAATCAGTTTCCGAAGCTCCGGATCTTGTGGAACATAGATACGTTTTCCATGCCATAAAGTACCTTGTTCGTCTTCATGGAATCCTTTGCTTTTCCCTTACCAATCTTTTCCTTAATCTCTTCAATTTCCTTATCAGTCTTCTGGGCTTCCTTGATCTTGTCCAACAAAGTGGGTTGAACATCCAAAGACATGAGATGTCCTTTAGGCACAATCTCCAATCTGAGGTCTCTAAATTGGGCACACAGATCATCTGGCAATTCTCCCTTAGTAAGGCCATTTACAAAAAATTTACGGCTTAGAGCATCTGCTACAACATTTGCTTTACCGGGATGGTATTGCAAACTCAAGTCATAGTCTTTGATGAGTTCTAGCCATCTTCTTTGTCTCATATTAATTTCTTTCTGGGTGAAGATATACTTCAAACTCTTGTGATCTATGAACACTTCACATCGCTTTCCCAAAAGATAGTGTCTCCATGTTTTGAGTGCATGGACAACAGAGGCTAACTCCAAATCATGAGTAGGATAGTTCACTTCATGAGTTTTGAGTTGTCTCGAGGCATAAGCCACAACTTTCCCTTCTTGCATAAGTACTACACCTAATCCATGATGAGATGCATCACAATACACTTGGAAATCTTTTTCCAAATCTGGCAAACACAAGACTGGTGCTGTCACAAGTCTCTTCTTCAATTCTTAGAAGTTGAGTTCACATCCCTCAGACCAAGCAAATTTCTTGTCTTTCTTTAGCAATTCTGTCATAGGTTTTGCTATCTTGGAGAAATTCTCAATGAACCTTCTATAGTAACCTGCTAAGCCAAGGAAACTACGAACTTCTTTCACTGACTTGGGAGATTCCCATTCAGTTATAGCTGAAACTTTAGCAGGATCAACTGCTACACCATCTCCTGACACAACGTGTCCAAGAACTCCAACTTCATCTAACCAAAACTCACATTTACTGAATTTGGCATACATCTTATGCTCCCTGAGCTTCTCAAGTATCAAACACAAATGCCCTTCATGCTCTTCTTTGATCTTGGAGTAGATCAAAATGTCATCGATGAAAACGACAACAAACTTATCAATAAATTCCATGAACACCTTGTTCATCATATTCATGAAGTACGCTGGTGCATTGGTCAAACCAAATGGCATCACGGTATACTCGTACAACCCATACCTTGTGGTGAAAGCTGTTTTAGGTAAGTCTTGCTCTCTTATCTTGAGTTGGAAATAACCTGACCGGAGATCAATCTTTGAGAATACACAAGCTCCTTCTAGCTGATCAAACAAGTCATTGATTCTTGGCAAAGGGTATTTGTTCTTGATAGTCACCTCATTGAGTGAACGGTAATCTATGCATAACCTTTGACTTCTATATTTCTTCTCCACAAACAAAACTGGGGCTCCCCAAGATGAAGAACTTGGTTGAATAAATCCTTTCTGTAACTGTTCTCCAAGTTGTTTCTTGAGTTCTTTCAGTTCATCAACAGACATCTTGTACGGTCTCTTTGCTATTGGTCCAGATCCTGGTAGCAAATCAATAAGGAACTCCACATCTCTATCTGGTGGCATTCCCGGTAATTCTTCCGGAAACACATCCGGATATTCACTCACAATTGGCACACTGTCCATGCTAACCCCCTTAAGAGAATTTAGCTTACTACCTTTTGATTCAAAGTTAGACTTGAATCTAATCCGTTTCTTCTCCGGGGTTGTGAGTGCAACAGTACGATTGGCACAATCTAGTACTCCTTCATACTTAGCCATCCAATCCATTCCCAAAATTACATCCAGTCCTTGGGAATCTAGGATTATCAGACTCACTGGGAACTTATGCTTTCCAAACTTTATTACTAGATCCCGGCATCCAAGACTTACTATCATATCTCCACCTGGAGAACTAACTTTTATTGGACACCCAATGTTTTTAGTGGGAAACCCATTTCTATCCACAAATGCTTTTGATATGAATGAATGCGATGCTCCAGTATCAAAAAGAACAAGTGCTGGAATAGAATTGAGTTTGAACATACCAGCAACAGCATCTGGCTCTTCATAGATTTCCTCCACATTGATGTGGTTCACTTGTCCCTTCTGAAAAGGGTTGGGCTTGTTGGGTCCTTCAACTTTCTTTTCTGGGCATTCATTTGCATAATGCCCCATATTCTTGCACTTGAAACACTCAACCTGACTGATATCTTTCTTGACAGGCTGGCTTCCACTACCACTGTGGTGGCTCTTATATCCACCCTTGTGGTTCTTGTACTTGTCATTGTCATGACTACGGTGATGCTTGTTGTCATGATGACGGTTGTGGTTGTGGTGCTTGTTGAATTTCCCATGCTTGTGGGATCCTGAGCTTCCACTATCATCATAATGGGAACGTTTGTGAGACGATCCCGAGCTGTGCTTGTCCGAGTGCTTTCTCTTCCTACTCTCAACTTGCTTCATTTTGTTCTCCAAAATAGCAGCCTTATCACAAAGAGACTGGTATGTGGGAACATAGGCCACTGATAGCTGCAGGTTTAGTTCATCATTCAGCCCTTCAAGGAACTTTTCCTTCCTCTTAGCATCAGTGTCAACTTCATCCGGTGCATAACGCGCCAGATTGTTGAACTCCTCAATATATTCAGCCACACTGCGGCGGCGCTGCTTCAGATTATGGAACTCTTTCTTCATCAAACTCATCACTCCGGATGAGATGTGAGCAGTACGAAAGCCATCTTCAAAGATAGCCCATGTCACATCTGCAATGGGAGTGGTGATTTGGAAGTTATCCCACCAAGTGGCTGCTGGTTCTTCCAACAAGTGAGCTGCAAATCTGACTTTCTCTTCATCAGTACAGCCAACTGTTACCAAGTCCTTGTTCACGGAGCGTAGCCAATCATTGGCCACCATAGGATCAGTTGTTCCTGAGAACTTTGCTAGCCTCAATCTCAAGAACCTGGTAAGCATGTCAAAACCCGGTGGGTTGTTCTGATTATTGTTGTTGTTATTGTTGTTGTTGTTCTGATTCTGGATGAACATAGTCATCATCTGCATCAGCTGATTCTGAGCTATCATCATTTGCTGCATCTCAGGGGTGATGTTGTTGTTGTTGGGGTTGGGATTGGCACGACTGGGAGGCATCTGTGGTTTGTTCAATAGAGATAAGAATGAGATACCCATAGATGCTTTCATGCACAATACATCACATAAACAATCACCAAGCATGCATCATAATAATAATAGTTCAACAAAAAAAATGACAAGTTTGCAAAGTAAACACACCAATAACAAGCCATCCACACGTTCAATGGTCATTGCGACACAAATAAAGTATGATAGATAAATGATAAATGAGTAGTCATCACTACTCCTCGGCATCAACATCCTCCTCAATAAAGGTAAGACCTGCATTCTCCATAGCGGTCTTGTATTCCTCGACATTGGTGGTCAAGGTCTCTACTTTGGCTTTGAGAGCCCTCTTCTGAGAACGAAGCCTCTCAATCACAGTCTGCTGATGCTCGAGCTCGAAGTCCTTGGCCTGCAGTTCTTCAGTCATGTCCCGAATCCTCTTGTTCCTATCTTGGACTCACTTCTCTTGACTCTTGAACTTTCTGTCTTGGCTCTCGAACTTTGCCTCCATCTCCTTGACTATCTCATCTTGCTCCGCGAAGATCTTGTCCTTCTCACAAAGCTGCACCTGGAGTTCGTCATTGCTAAGCATGAAGTTGGTCCTATCAGTGTCCACGTGCCTAAGAAGAACCTCTAAGTCCTGGAGGTATAGGCGAATCGGCTCAGCTGTATCCCTCGAAGTGTCCTCGAAGTCGATGGCCTCTCCATCCTCATCACGTCTACCGAAGACGTGGAAGTGAGTACCTCTAACCTACCGAGAGTGTCGCCCTAACAGACGTCCAATCAAGTCCTGCATGACTACCTCTAGGCCTCTCTCCTTGTCATCGTGCATGAGCTTGAAGATGATAGCCTCCGTGGTAGGCTCAGTCTGGCGTCCTGGCTGGTTGACCTTGAAACCCCAAAGGTCTTTCCTCTCAAACTTGGTGAGGGGAAGCACCATGATGGTAGGAAGAGGGAGATTGAGCAAAGTAGTGAGCTCAATAATACGAGGGCCAAAGCAAGTTCCCTGGAACTCCTCAACAGTGCTGATGGTAAAATTAGGCATCTATTTATAAGATAGAAAAGTTAGAAACAACACAATTTAAGATAAAACACAAGGCAAGTATCACATGCATATCTTTGGAAATCAAAACACACAAGTCATGGCATACATGGATCCATTACAACAACCAAGGTTCAACTTATTTTAAGCAACATTTGGAAAAATAAGGTGATAAGTGGTGGTCCAACTAACGAAGTACGTTACAATCCCATCTCACTAGATATGTTGGCTAACACAATATTTCTAGAAGCAATTAGTCTATCTTGAGCACATGACTCCATTATTAAGTCTATAATGTCTCTTCTTAAGGTTTGGTTGGTAGTCTCCAACTCTTGGGTATGTTTCTTCTCTTCTTTTAGGCTATTTTGGATGTTGAGCATTCTGCACTTGACTCTATCACCAAGTTCTTTGATGGTCTTCCAAGCTGCATCCCTTGCTGAATCAAAGAATGTAGTGTGCATCACTGAATTGGAGAACATGCAGAATCCTGATTCCTTGTGGTTGTCTTCCTTGTTTTTATACAAGTGAAGTTGCACCCACTAGTACTCAACTCCTTCATCCATCACAGGAAAACCTTTGTACACAGCTGCACCATGTATTCCCATTGCAACCATGAGGTCCTTGAGAGCCTTGGGGAACTCTGTCTCACATTCCAAAGTCATTGTCATAAGTGGTCCCTTCTTCATGGCTTCATTGATGGGGTTCATCTACAAATAGAGATGAGAAAGAAGATTAGAAAAGTTTACGAGAGGAATAGACAAGTGTGGAAGTTGTTGAAATTTTTTCCTTAGTGGTTTCCAATCCTAGGGTCATAATCCTACAGGCAACACAGTGCTCTGATATCATCTCTAAGATCCCTCCTTTATAAAGGAAAAGGATCCCTGTGATTGCAATGCTAGTCCCTGGATCAATGCTAGCATCCATAGTTTAAGATGAAGTACACAGAAACAAAGGTCATTATTACAGTCATTCCAGAGACAACATAGTCTTTACAACTCCATGGCCACAGGCCTAATACAAGAGTTTAAATAAGTAAATAGATAAAAGTCTTCATCTTCATGTGCCACAGGCAAACATGTTGAGTGTAGACTCATGACTCCTAATCCTTATCAGAATAACCTGCAACATCACAAGTTACAGCCACAGTGGGTCAATACATTGGAATAGTATTGGCAAGTGATACCTTAGTATAATTTTTGGTGGACTAAATACTATATGCAATTTGGCTAAGTGTAGCTTAGGCTTGCTTTGCTCAAAATAGGTTTTGCCTATTAGTTGGAAACACTAAGTTTTTCTTTGTCAAAACTTTTCCCAAGGAACCACCAATAGACATTGGGGTCCTTCACCCTTGTTCACCCACAAGTTTTTACTTAGAAATTGGGATCAGGAGATTCTTGATAGCTTCCATGTCTTGATGCTCAAGTTGTCCAATACCAGGGACATGGCTAAGTACTTAGATTCTTCCATCTGCAGAGGTTGTGCACTTTCCCCACAAGCCTTGATTTTCACCAAGACAGGACCTTTCAGAAGCCTTCCCTTAGACCAAATGGACGCGCTCCAACCTATCATCCCACTACCACCAACTTTCCAAATGGCTAAGTTATTGCAACCTATATGATCCTGGCAGAGCCCATATTGCCAAGTGGCTGCACTAGAAGCTTCTTAACATTTGGCCTCTAAAATCTCTTTGTTCCTGGGTGGCTTTCCACAAGTGAGATACACAAGGTAAGCCATAGAAATGGGCCTTGTGTAACCACTCAACATAAACCATTCCTTCCATTCCACCCAGGTGTTTCATTCACTTAGTTGTTTTATTAGGCAAAACACAAGTCCAAAGACTTAGAAATATTTTCATCATAGCATGTATATTTCACCACCCTTGGTTGCTACTAGCTAGGCTAAGCAAAGCATAGATAGCATCTTAACTTAGAAATTTCCTAGCAATTCTACACTACTAGGATTTCCCAACATGGCATATAAGCAAAATATAACATGCAAGACTAGCAAAATATTTCTAATGCTTAGTAGAAAATATAGGGATAAAAGTATCATGAAGCACCACTTTCCTTGGTAGTTTGGAGAGTAGTTACACTCCTCACAATCACAATTACTATTGGCACCAAAATCTACACATAGAATCATAGCAACAAATCACATACAAATAAATACAAGCAAAAATATATGGATGCATGCAATATGAATGTGATGATTTTGTAAACTCAACAAAACAAGTGTACAGTACTGGTTCATAAACAAGTTCAAAGCTTGCCAAACAACATTTATTTAAACACTAAAACATTTCTTAAACAATTCATATACTCAAAATAGCCCTACACATGTTCCTGTAAATAAAACCATTTTAACAGAAGCAAAACATTAAACACATTGCATATTTAGAAAGGTCTTGTTCTCCTGATTCCATTGATATAAAATTTGTCAATTTTGAATGTGGGAATCAAAAGTTATGGCTAAAACAATTTCAAACAACTAATAGATTCAAATCCTGATTTTAAATCTAATTCCTGGCCACGAGTCACGTACTGATTGGCACGTACCGGTTCACACAGAATCATGCACACAGGCCGTTAGATCTACTTAATCTGCATGGCCCAGATCTACTCATACTGTTTCGTTAAGTGATCTGTTTATACGCACTGGATCTAAATCCAACGGTCCATGATCAAGCGACCATGGATGGGCGGCGCCAGCGGTGGCATCTGGCGGCGGCGGCGGCTCTGTCTACGGCGGCGCGGCGGCTACAGGGGGTTCTAGGGTCTACGAAGTTGCTTACCGGGCTCGTAGCGATGCACTGATGCTCAACCTGGCGACGGCTTGGCAAGGGGCGCACGGACACGGCTGCACGGGCTCGTCGGAGTTGCTGATAGCGTCGGGCTCGGGTGGACGACGATGTTGGCGACGCTCCTGGTCACCCTAGCATGAATAAAAGGCATCAGAAGATGCGCAAGGCTACGGCGAGTACGTTCGTGTGAACCAGAGGCGAAGGGGAACAAGGGGCTCACCGAATTTAGTCGCCGGAGTTGGAGACATCGTCGGGGACTTGCTGCGCTTGATGGAGACGACGACCTGGGGCAGTATAGGATGAACCAAATACATCAGAAGGAGCGCAAAGAGGTTGTGAAGCTCTTCGCGTGAACCAGAGGGGAAGGGGCGCACGAGGCTCACCGGGATTGGTCGCCGGAGTAAGCTCTATCTGCGGCGGTGCAAGGGCGATTACGGCAGCCTGGGGGCGTTCTGTGCTCGAAGTCTGGGGGAAATGGAGAGGGTAGAGGGGCTTTAAGTAGGCGAAACGGGGGCGTGATTTACTCCTGCAATCAACGCGAATTGACGACGCGAATCAAACCAGGAAACGCACGGCGTGAATTGGGGAAGAACGCGTCGCTGGGGTGGAGACGATGACGCCGTGTGGGCCGCGGCTGTCAGCGAGAGAAACAGAGAGGGAGTGGGTCCTGTCTGTCAGCGACCTAGCGGGTGCGGATGAGAGTGAAGAAAAAGTTTCGCGCGGGGGGGGGGGGGTTGCTGGGCTAGTTGGGCCAGATAGGTTGTTTGGCTTATTTTTTTCTCTTTTATCCTTTTTCTTTTTCTGTTTGATTTTTCTGAAATGGTTTTCAACTCCAAATCAAATGAGTTTGAATTCAAATCTTCTCTAGGTTTTTATACTGCAACCTTGCACTCAAATGTGTGTCAAACACTACTGTTTACTCAAAACACTTTGATCAATTGGAAATAAAAATAAAACCAAGCCTTTATGATATATACTATAGGCATAATATTGGTTTTATTTACTCATTTTGTTTTGAAAACTTTGCTCAAACTTTGGAAAGTGCCTAAGTTTGAATTCAAACCTTACTGAACAAAACAAGCACTCTTCTCATTGGAAAATAGAACTAAGGCTAGAGCAAACTTACATGAAATAATAAGCATATATGCTTCTGTTTTGAAATGATTTGTTTGAAATGAAATTTATATGATCATGGATGCATGGATGATATGCATGAGTTTGAAATATGATTTTAGGGATGTTACATTTATGCTACGCTTATCTATAGGAGTATGTCCATCATACCATTCTCCTAATGATATGATCTTGTTATTAACAACATCTCAATGTTTATGATCGAGAAACCACGATCATCTATTAATCAACAAGCTAGTATTACAAAGAGGCTTTACCAGGGACTCTAATTTAGTTTACAAATCACACAAGTATTAATGTTTCCGGTTAATACTATTATAGCATGAATGTAAACATTTATCATAAACACAAAGATATAATAATAACCACTTTTATTATTGCCTCTAGGGCATATCTCCAGCAGTCTCCCACTTGCACTAGAGTCAACTAATCTAGATTACATGGTAATATACCGAACACCCATGGCGGTTTGGTGCTGGTCATGTTTTTCCCTCGGGAGAGGTTTAGTCAACGGATCCACCACATTCAGATCTGTGTGTACTTTGCAAATCTTTATGTCACCATCTTGGACATGCTCTCGAATAGCGTGAAATGTAGATTGATGTGCTTCAGCTTCTTGTGTGACCCTGGTTCTTGCGCATTGGCTATGGCGCCCATGTTATCACAGTAGATAGACATTGGGTCCAGCGCACTTGGAACCACACCGAGCTCTGTAATGAACTCCTTCATCCATATCGCCTCTTGTGAAGCCTCCGAAGCAGCTATGTATTCCGATTCAGTTGAAGATCTCGCCACAACGCTTTGCTTTGCACTCCTCCAGCTAACTGCTGCACCATTCAAAGTAAATACGTATCCAGATTGAGATTTAGAATCATCCGGATCGGTGTTCCAACTAGCATCGGTGTAATCATTAACAACGAGTTGTTCATCACCTCCATAAGAAAGAACCATATCCTTAGTTCTTCTCAAGTACTTAAGGATGTTTTTGACCGCTGTCCAATGATCCACTCCTGGATCACTTTGATATCTGCTAGTAAAACTAACAGCATATGCAATGTCGGGTCTAGTACATAGCATGGCATACATTAGAGATCCTATGGCTGAGGCATAGGGAGTCTTACTCATCCTTTCTCTATCTTCTGCCATTGCTGGACTTTGAGTTTTACTCAAGGTCGTATTGGGCAACATGGGCAAGAACCCTTTCTTGCTATCTCCCATTCCAAACCTCTTTAGAACTTTGTCCAAATATGTACTCTGTGACAATGATATTAGGCGCCTCGATCTATCTCTATAAATCTTTATGCCTAATATGTAAGCTGCTTCACCAAGATCTTTCATTGAAAAACTATTATTCAAATAATCCTTGACACTATTAAGAAGGTCTACATCATTCCCAATCAACAATATGTCATCTACATATAGTATTAAGAATGCTATAGAGCTCCCACTCACTTTCTTGTAAATACAAGCTTCTCCATAAGTTTGTATAAAACCAAAGCTTTTGATTACCTTATCAAAACGTTGATTCCAACTTCGGGATGCTTGCTTTAGTCCATATATGGATCATTGAAGTTTGCATACCTTGTTAGCATCTTTAGGATCGACAAAACCTTTGGGTTACATCATATACAACTCTTCATCAATGTCTCCATTGAGGAAAGCTGTTTTGACATCCATCTGCCATATCTCATAATCATAATATGCAGCGATTGCTAACATAATCCTCATAGACTTTAACTTCGTGTCACATCCCAAGATTTTCCAAATCTTGTAATGTGAAAATAATTGAATAAAACTTTGTTTGATTTTCAGAGCCAGAAGAAACTTTTTGAATTCAATTGGAACTTCAAACCCATTTGAATTAAATAAAATCCTAAAGGGACTCATAAAGATAAACATTTAATAAAGGAAATTAAAAATGTTTTGGAAATACTATTTTGGATCTTTTAATAAAAGATTTGGTATTCAAAAGAAAAGATGGATTTATAAATAAAGATTATCTTATAAAGCCAAATTAAACCTTGGACAAGCTTTGGATTTAAAACATTTTGTTTTGAATCAAAATAGCAAAAGTTGATTTAAATAAATTAATAAAGATTTAATATCCAACCTTATTTGAAGATAAGAGGTTTTACCAATTTAAATTGAAACATCAAAACTTATTAAATTATTTAAAATAAGTTTTCTCAATTATTTGAAATTCACAAATAAAATCTACTAAAGTGTTTTGATTTTATTTTAGAATTCAAAATAAATATCTCAATAAAATAAATCCTAATTGTTATAATAATGAAAGTCTAATATATTTACTTGATAATAGACTCTAAAATGTTATTTGTTTTAAAACAAATTTCCAAATATTATGTACTTCCCAAATTAAACCTACTAATTTGGTTTTGAAAAATATTTAGGTTTCAAATAAGGATTTTATTAATAAAATCAAACTCCATTTGATTTAATAACTAAGGCCATTTTATTAATTTACAAATGGACCATAAATAAAAGGTTATTTTATTTTGAACAAGCCTTCCAAATATTCTTTATTTTCAAATAAAACCTACTGAGTTGGTTTTGAAAATAATTGGATTTTAAATGAAGATTTTATTAAATAAACCAAACCCTATTCTAATAATAAACCATGGACCATTTTATTTAATTAATAAATGGAACCTAAAAAGATTTAAAATAATATTTTATTTTAGAATGTGAATTGTGATGATAAACAGAACCAAAAACTCATTACAATGGTTTGAATTGTTTGAATTATTTGAATGCTTGAATGGTTGAATGAAATGCAAAACAGAAATTCAGAAACAGAAAAGAAAAGGACACAGAATAAAAAAAATGGAATTGGGTCGACCCAACCCAGCAGCCCACTAAGGCCCATCAGACCAGCCCAGCTCCTCACCCGGAAAGAAAACGATTCGCACCTCGTTTCTGACCCATACAGTGTATGACCAGTGGACCCTTTCCTCATTTCGTTTTCCCACTGACAGGTAGACCCACCGATACTGTTCATCGTTCTCACCGCGCGACCCTTTCTTCCCCAAACCTCGCTGCCGTTTGCTAAGTTTGAATGCCGCGATCAATTCGTCGTAATGACACGCCTTTACCTCGCTTTGACTGTGCTCGTTAAAACCCCAACGTTTCCCCCTCCTTTTCCCTCAGGCCACTCCCTCTCTCTGCCCCTGGGCTGTCGCCAATCACTCCTGCACCGCCGCCGCAGCGACGAGCTTCCTCTGTCGATTCCGGCCAACACCGCAACGCCCGATCCTCCTCGACCTAGCACACATCTTCCCCACTCCCAGACGCTTCTCCCCGTGCCCTTCCTTCAACCGTGGGCGCCCCGTAGCATCGGCTTCGACAAGCTCCGACACTGTCACCGTCCGTTTCTACTTCGGCGACGACTTTCAGGTGAACCAGACCGCCCCGACCCCTCTCGTTCACGCACACAGCATCGCCTTGCTCTTGCGCATCTGAATGTGCTCCTGTTCTGCCTTAGGGCGATCTGCAGCGACGACTCCTACCGCCACCACCGTCTGCTTCATCTCCGGCGAAGCCCACAGGTAGTATCCGACCACCCCGCGCCTCCTCGTTCACACTCCCATACTCGCCACACCTTTCTGCGTCTGACCGCATCATTGTTTTGCTTCGGGATGATCTACAGCGTCGCCCTCGACCACGGACAGAACCACTCGACGCCGACCTCCACTCCGGCGAGCAATTGCCGCAGTACCCGAGCTCCCCTTGTCAAACCAACAGCACGACGAGCATCACCACGACCCTGCGAACTCGGTGAGCCTTCTCCTCTTCATCCTTGCATCCTGAATCACCGGCGACCACCCCACCGGAGCGCTGCCGCCAGAGCGCCGCCGTCAGCGCCGCCCACTTTAGGTCAGAGTCGCCAGTACCGTTCGATCCAGATTTAGCGGCCACGATTAGATCACTTACCGCGAAGAGGTACGCGTTCTGTGCCACACGATCCAACTTAAATCCAACGCTCCGCAGCACACGATCCACCCGAACCGGGATCGTCCAGTTAAAACACGTCGCGTGTCACCTATTGGATTTAAAACAGATTTTGAAAAACAGAAACTTTTGCAAACTTCAAACCCTTATATCTTTGGATCTACACGTCCAAATTTTACAAATTTTATGTCATTGGATTCAGGAGAACAAGCCCTAGCTAACCATGGCCTTAGTTTTGAAAATAGTATCTGTTAGCTTGTTTGAAATTACAGAAACATTTGTATACTTGTTTAGAGTATAAAAATTGTTTAAAATTGTTTTTAGGATTAAATCTTTTGCAAAATGGATTTGTGTGACCCTACTGACCCTAGGAACCAACCCATAGTGTTAAAATGACTTTTGTGAAAATTAAGTTGAATTAAGTAACTTAGTCATTTTCTAGCCAAATAAAACTCATTGATTTTATTATGGAAAAGTTTGTGCAAGGAAAACTTTGGGAAAATGTTATGGACAAAACTTACTGACCCAAAACACCAAGCCTTGCCAAAGGTAACCTACTTGGTAAAAACATAAAGTCTTACTTTAAAAAGAATAATTTTCACCACATAAAATGTTGAATGGATTTAAAATAGACTTTGGGCAAAACCTCTAACTAATGACTTTGCCATTTTGGTAAATGACCAATGTGGACCTTACAAAGTTTATAAACCTAGTAGAGACCAACTTTGCAATAGAACCCTCTTTTTTTACAAGACTTAGGAACCATTGCTTTGTGTATGTGAATTATTGTTTGAATGTTGGAATGCTACTTGATACTATGCTTGTTTGATTGTAGTGAAATTAGCAAAGTGTGAGACTAACAAGATCAAGAAGTGACTATCATTCCCTAAACAAAAAGGCAAGTTACACTCTCATACAAAAGACCTACTATTTTCATTATACTTAGTGGATTTGAAAATATGCATGAGAATGATTTATACTTATGCTATGCTAAATCCTAATAGGATGCCCTTACTTTCCTTAGATAAAATCTTGAAGTTGTACATGCTTAGCCATGCTATATGCTATATTTTGAAAAAGAGATACATGTTGAGATTTACAAAGGTTGAGAAAAGGACTTGTGTTTTACATAATAAAACAAGGACTCAATGAACCACCTAGGTGGAGGCTACTTTAAGTTTTGGAGAAGGTGGCAACAAAAGGGAACCATGTCTATGGCAATCACTTTGTGTTGTGCTCCAAAATAAAACCACCTAGGAAACTTAGAGATCAAACATGCTTCTCCAATTGTGGCTTTCGTGTGCAACCACATGCTATTATGGCTCTGGCTTAGTCAATTACACTAGGAAGACCCATACATTGTCTTTAGTTACTGGACATGGGGATCTGGAATGCTTCATGGGGGCTGAAGACAAAGCTAGCAATGATGTATGGGAGGACCTTTTGGAAAGACTTCGTCACATTCTCAATCTGCCAGTACTCCATCTTGGTGAGCACTAATCCAGTAGGCCACTGGTGGCAAAAAGATGGGATTGTGACATGTGGGTAAAGTGTACTCCTTCTGCAGAAGTTAATAAAATCTAAGTACTTAGCCGTGTCCCCGGTTATGGACAATACTGAGCAACTAAAGTTTGAACTATGGGAGATCTCGACATTCCAACTTCTAATATAAAAACTTGATGCCCTTGTGTGTCTACCAAGGAATTCAAAGAGATTTTGTAAAGCTTGTTGCACTTGGGGTTACCAAGGTGCTCAAGAGCATGATGTACTTGGGGATACCAAGGAACTCATGAGTTTTGATAAAACTTGTTGCACTTGGGGTTACCAAGGTGCTCAAGAGATTTTGACAAGGATTTGAACACTTGAGTTTCTACCAAGGAGTTCAATGAACTTGGAAAAGAAATTTGACAAAGGATTTTAAAACCCTTTTGAAAAGATAGGATAAAATATTGCTTTATGCAAAGAAGCCTTAAACTCTACTTAGCCAAATATGCATATAATGATAGGATCCACTCTTATTATTCATAGAAGTGAAGCCTGCCAATACAATTCAAAATGTATTGACCCTTGTGGCTGTAACTTGTAATGTTGCAGGTTGATTGTTTTTAAATGAAGATTGTTTGATTGACTAGGACTTCAAAGTCTACAACCAACATCTGCCTGTGGCACTTTGAAGATGAAGGACCCATGCTTACAGTTATTCCGCTGCAATGTATTGTAATAGCCATATGAGCTATGAAAGATGTAATAAAACTATGTTATTCCTGGTTATAAAGTTATATTATGACCTTTGTCTTCTTGATATTACATCTTAACTGTGGATGCTAGCTATTGATCCAGGGACTAGCATTGTAAAACACAGGAGGGATCAATCTTATCTTATCTAAGGTTGGGATCTCTACACTTCACTACTGGTGAGAAAGTCTCATCGTAGTCAACTCCTTGAATTTATCGAAACCCTTTTGTGACAAGTCGAGCTTTATAGACAGTAACATTACCATCAACATCTGTTTTCTTCTTGAAAATCCATTTATTCTCGACAGCCTTCCGGCCATCCGGTAAGTCCACCAAAGTCCATACTTGGTTTTCGTACATGGATCCAATCTCGGATTTCATGGATTCTTGCCATTTATTGGAATCTGGGCTCATCATCGCTTCCTCATATGTCGCAGGGTCAGTGGTGTTGTCCACCAACATGACACTCATAACGGCATCATACCAATCAGGAGTAGTACGAGTTCTCGTTGACCTGCGAGGTTCCGTAGTAACTTCAACCGAAGTTTCATGATCAACATCATTAGCTTCCTCTCTTATTGGAGCAGGCGCCACAGGAACTACTTCCGGTGTTGTGCTACTCGCAAGTTCGAGAGACGGTTCATCAACCTCGTCGAGTTCTACTTTTCTTCCAGTCACTTCTTTCGAGAGAAACTCCTTCTCTAGAAAGGATCCATTCTTGGCAACGAAGATTTTGCCCTCGGATCTATGATAGAAGGTATACCAAATAGTTTCCTTCGGGTATCCTATGAAGACGCATTTTTCCGCTTTGGGTTCAAGCTTGTCCGGCTGTAACTTTTTTACATAGGCTTCGCAACCCCAAACTTTAAGGAACGACAATTTAGGTTTCTTCCCAAACCATAATTCATATGGTGTCGTTTCAACGGATTTAGATGGTGCCCTATTTAAAGTGAATGCGGCTGTTTTCTAATGCATAACCCACAAACGATAGCGATAAATCTATAAGTGACATCATAGAACGAACCATATCTAAGAGAGTTCGATTACGACGTTCGGACACACCATTACGCTGTGGTGTTCCCGGCGGTGTCAATTGTGAAAGTATTCCGCATTTCTTCAAATGCTCTCCAAACTCGTAACTTAGATATTCACCTCTACGATCAGATAGTAGAAATTTAATCTTCTTGTTACGTTCATTCTCTACCTCACTTTGAAATTCCTTAAACTTGTAACATCCCTAAAATCATATTTTCAAAGATTTCATATCATGCATGCATGCATATCATTTAGGGATCAAATTCAAACTCATTTGATAGAAATAGAAACTTGAGAGCTATGATTTTATGTGATTAAACACTAATCAAATTCCACTCTTATATGAGAATATAATGTTTTAAAACCAATCCTTGTTCTCAGATTGTTTTGCTTGAATGCTAGTGCTTAAACCAAAATTTACAAAACAAATATAATTTTAAAACCATTTTTTAAAACTTATTCCAATCAAGTGCTATGTCACAGTTTATTTTGTTTAATCAAAAGGACCAAGCTAGTACAGAGAGACCACATGTTTTTATGCCCAAAAATATAAGTGTTACACTCTACAAAAATCCAGAAAATATATGAATTCAAATGGCTTTTGAAATCATTTCAAAATGTTTCCTGGAAATTCAAACAGAAAAAGAAAAAGAATAAAGAAATAAGAAAAGGCCGGCGCCAGACTTTTGGCCCATCAGCAAACGCAGCCCACAAGCCCACCCGGGCCTTTCTCCCCTCTCCCTCTATTATTCACCCGCGCGAGCACCCCCCTCTCACTGACGCCCCGAACCCACCTGCCCCGTCATCATCGTCCCCAAACCCCGCCCACGACCGAGCCCTCCGCCGTTTCCTCCCCGCGTCACTACCGTTGATTGCACGACTAAATGTCATTGATTCGCCGAGTAATTCCTCGTCCCGCTCCGGCTATAATATCCCCTCCTCTCTCCGCTCGTTTCCCCTCAGTCACCAACCACAGAGCGCCGCTAGGCTGTCCACAATCAAACTCGCGCCGCCGCTGCCCCGAACCACTCCGGTGAGCCATCGCGGTAAGTCTCGTGTTCCCCTTGCTCTCTGGTTCACGCGAACTGCTTCGCAATCATCTTGCGCATCTTCTCATGCCTCTGTTTTGTTCTGAATCGCCCTAGACCGTCGCCATCGTCCACCTCTGGAAATGACTGAAGCTCACCTCTTCCGGTAAGCCCCGCGTTCCCCTCTGTTTCTGAATCACACGGTCGAGTTCGCCAGCGTCTAGCGCACCTGCTAACACCTTCTAATTGGATCCTTGCGCCCCAGAATGTCATCTTCGACTCTGACAGTAAGCAACCGACGTTGCCAGCAACTACGACGAGGTCCTGCTACCAAGTCTGTGCGCCCCTGCCCCTCTGTTGATCACCTCGAGCACCGCGACGACCTCACGAGCTCGGTAAGCCCCTCTGTTTCCTCCCTTGCTTCTTGGTATCGCCGCACCATCGCCGGCAGAGTCGTCGCCGCCGCTGAGCCCATGAGCGCCACCAATTTAGAGTCAGAGTGATTTGATCCACTGGATCTAGATCCAGTGGTTGATATTAGAAGCTAGGCGAAGAGGTACGGGCAGATCTGAGCCTCGCGTTTTAGTTAGATCTAACGGTTCGGAAGCGTGATCCTGCGTGAAGCGGTACCAGCCAATCAGGAAGCGCCGCGTGGCATGTTCTTCGTTTTAAAATTCTAAATTAAACCTAATAGATGTTTAAACTTGTTTAAATCATAACTTTTGATTCCCACGTCCAAATTTGACAAATTTTATATCAATGGAATCAGGAGAGAAAATCCTTTCTATTTATGCAATGTGTTTAAAGTTTTGCCTCTGTTAAAATGGTTGTTTTTACAGAAACATGTGTAGGCCTATTTTGTGTATAGTAATTATTTGGAAAAGTTTTTGCTAATCAAATAAAGTTTATTTTGGCTTGTTTTGTACTTGTCTATGATTCAGTACAGTGCACTTGCTTGTTTAGTGTAGAAAATCATCACATGGCATATTGCATACATTCATGTATTTTTGCTTGTATTAATTGTGTATTTGATTTTGTGCCATTATTTTATGTGTAGATTTTGGTGCAAATAGTGATAGTGATTGTGAGGATTGTAGCTACTCTCCAAACTACCAAGGAAAGTGGTACTTCATGATTTCATTCCTATGTTTTCAACTTTGCACTAGAAATATTTTGCTAGACTTGTAAGAATATTTTGATCTATATGCTATGCTTGGGAAATCCTAGTAGTTGTAGAATTGCTAGAAAGTTTCTAAGTTAAGATTCTTATCAATGCCATGCTTAGCCTAGCTAGTAGCAACCAAGGGTGGTTATATATTCATGCTATGAGAAAATATTTCTAAGTCTTTGGACTTGTGTTTTGTTAATAAAACAACTAAGTGAAGTAAACACCTAGGTGGAATGGAAAGAATGGTTTGTGTTGAGTGGTTACACAAGGCCCATTTCTATGGTTTACCTTGTGTATCTCACTTGTGGAAAGCAACCCAGGAACAAAGGGATTTGAGATGCCATATGTTAAGAAGCTTCTAGTGCAGCCACTTGGCAATATGGGCTTTGCCTGGATGATATAGGTTGCAATAACTTAGCCATTTGGACAGTTGGTGGTAGTGGGATGATAGGTTGGAGCGCTTCCATTTGGTCTAAGGGAAGGCTTCTGAAAGGTCCTGTCTTGGTGAAAATCAAGTCTTGTGGGGAAAGTGCACAACCTCTGCAGATGGAAGAATCTAAGTACTTAGCCATGTCCCTGGTATTGGACAACTTGAGCATCAAGACATGGAAGCTATCAAGAATCTCCTCATCCCAATTTCTAAGTAAAAACTTGTGGTTGAACAAGGGTGAAGGTTCCCCAATGTCTATTGGTGGTTCCTTGGGAAAAGTTTTGATAAAGAAAAACTTAGTGTTTTCAACTAATAAGTAAAACCTATTTTGACCAAAGAAAGCCTAAGCTACACTTAGCCAAAATGCATATAGTATTTAGTCTACCAATATTCTACCAAGGTATCACTTGCCAATACTATTCCAATGTATTGACCCACTGTGGCTGTAACTTGTGATGTTGCAGGGTATTCTGATGATGATTAGGAGTCATGAGTCTACACTCAACATGCTTGCCTGTGGCACATGAAGATGAAGACTTATTTATCTTATTACATATTTAAACTCTTGTACTAGGCCTCTGGCCATGGAGTTGTAAAAGACTATGTTTGTCTCTGGAATGACTTGTAAGAATGACCTTTGTTTCTGTGTACTTCATCTTAAACTGTGGATGCTAGCATTGATCCAGGGACTAGCATTGCAATCACAGGGATCCTTACCTTTATAAAGGGAGGGATCTTACAAAACTTCTCGAAAGTTTCGGACTTATGTTTCATGAAATAGATATACCCATATCTAGTCAAGTCATCCGTGAAGGTAAGAACATAACGATAAACACCGCGCGATGCTACACTCATTGGGCCACACACATCGGTATGTATGATTTCCAATAAGTCCGTAGCTCGATCCATCATACCAGAAAATGGAGTCTTAGTCATTTTACCCATCAGACATGCTTCGCATCTTTCAAGTGATTCGAAATCAAGTGATTCAAGAAGTCCATCGGAATGGAGTTTCTTCATACGCTTCACTCCAATGTGACCAAGACGGCAGTGCCACACATAGGCAGAGTTATCGCTCAATTTCAAACGTTTAGCTTCAATGTTATTAATGTGTGTATTTCCACAATCGAGATTCAATAAGAATAGACCATCTATCAAAGGTGCATGTGCATAAAACATATTATTCATATAAATCGAACAACCATTATTCTCAGACTTAAACAAGTAACCGTCTCGCAATAAACATGATCCAGATATAATGTTCATGCTCAACATAGGAACCAAATCACAATTATTTAAGTATAAAACTAATCCCGATGGTAGATGAAGAGGTAGCGTGCCGACCGCGATCACATCAACCTTTGATCCATTTCCAACGCGCATCGTCACCTTGTTCTTCGCTAGCTTCCGTTTATTCTGCAGTACCTGTTTCGAGTTACAAATATGAGCAACCGAACCAGTATCAAATACCCAGGCACTACTATGAGTACTAGTGAGATACACATCAATAAAATGTATATCGGATATACCTTTATTCTTTATGTTGCCGTTCTTCAAATTCGCCAAGTACTTTGGGCAATTCCGCTTCCAGTGACCTTCTCCCTTGCAGTAAAAGCACTCAGTACCAGGCTTAGGCCCAGCCTTGGTCTTCTTCGCCGGCGCGGTAACTTTCTTACCGCCCTTCTTGAAGTTTCCCTTTTTCTTAGACTTGCCTTGCTTCTTGAATTTGGTGGTCTTATTGACCAACAACACTTGGTGCTCTTTCTTGATCTCCACTTCTGCAGATTTCAACATGGAGAAGAGTTCTGGCAACGTCTTGTCCATGTTTTGCATATTGTAGTTCATCACAAAGTTCTTGTAACTTGGTGGCAGTGATTGGAGGACACGGTGAATCCCCAAAGAATTAGGAATCACCAAACTTTGGAGTTTATTTGCGTGCCTAGACATCTTAAGCACGTGCTCACTGACGGAGCTGCCCTCTTCCATCTTGCAGTTAAAGAACTTTTCAGAAGCCTCATAACTCTCAACTGCCACGTGAGCCTCAAATATCATTTTGAGTTCACGGAAAATATCATGTGGGTCATGGTTCTCAAACCTTTTATGAAGCTCCGATTCTAAACCATACAAGATAGCACACTGAACTATGGAGTACTGATTCTTCCGAGTGAGATAAAAATTCTTTACTTCATCGGTAGCAGTAGCTGCAGGCGGGTCACCCAGCGGTGCATCTAGCACATAGGTCAAATTACCAGCATTGAGGACAATCCTAAAATTGCGGAACCAATCCCCGAAGTTGCTTCCATTGTTTTTCAACTTTTCTTTCTCTAGGAACGCATTAAAATTGATGGTAGGGGCCGCCATTGATCTACAACATATTTCCAATAGTTTAGACTAAGTTTATGACAAATTGAGTTCTAATTAATAGTTAAATTAATCTAGGTGAACTCCCACTCAAAACAATATCCCTCACATTGTTTTAGTGATCACACGAACCAAATCCACCACATCAAAACCGATCATCACGAGAGTTGATGTAGTTTCAATGGCTGTCACATCCCAAGATTTTCCAAATCTTGTAATGTGAAAAATAAATGAATAAAATAAAACTTTGTTGATTTTCAGGGCGAGAAGAAACTTTTTGAATCCATTGGAAGCTTTCAAAACCTATTTGGATCAAATAAAATCCTAAAGGGATTTAAAAAGGTAAATAAACAATAAAGTTAAAATATTTGGAATTACTATTTCTGGATCTTTTAAAATTAAAAGATTTGGTTTCAAATGAAAAAGTAAAAGTATAAATAAAGATTATTTTAGAGCCAAATTAAACCTTGGCCAAGCTTTTGAAATAAAAGGTTTTGCTTTGATTAAAAGAGTAAAAGTTTATTGAAATAAAATAATAAGGATTTATTAATATCAAATTTTATTAAAATAAAGGTTTTACTATTTTTAATAAAACATCAAAACTTGTTAAATTATTTTAAACAAGCTTTCCAAAGTATTTTATATTCTCAAATAAAACTACTGAAGTGTTTTTGGATTTATATTTAGATTTCAAAAAGATAAAGATTTTACTAAAAACAAATTCTATTTGAATTAAATAACAAAGGTCCATTTTATTTAATTATTAATGGGTCCTAAAAAGAATAAAATTACTTTATTTTAGGACTTGGATTTGTGTTGTTAAACAGAACCAAATTCAATTGCAAAGTGTGGTGGAAGTTTGGATTGTTTTGAATGTTTGATTTGTTTGTTTGAAATTCAATCAGGAAATTCAAATAGAAAAAGAGAAAAGATTCAGAACAAAAAAACTCTGCAAAGGACACAGCCCAGCCGGCCAGCCCAACAAGCCCAACAGCAAGCCCACCCCACTCTCTCTCGCGAAACGTTTTCACCAGAAGATCCACCCGCGCAGACACTGACCAGTGGACCCTCTCCCCTCTCTTCCTTTCTCGCTGACAAACATGCCCCACCACCAGCTCACTCTCTGCTTCCTCGCGCAGACGTCGCCCTGCCGTTGCAGTCAGTAACGCCGACGATCAATTCGCGTTAAAGACCTCATTACTCCACCCCGCGACCACGCCCATTTAACCGCCCGCGTCTTACCTCTCTTTCCCACTAGACCCCGCACCACCGGAGCTACCAGGCTGCTCCCATTTTTCGTTGCACTACCGCTGTCTCCGGCGAGTTCCGCGAACAATTCCGGTGAGTAGACGCCGCCTCCTCCTCTCTAGTTCACGCTCACTGGATCTCCATCACTTTGCGCATCCACTGACCCCAGCCACACTTCCTCTAGTGACCCAGAACGTCGGCAACCACCTCGACTGAGCGCCGCCGCGTCTGCTTCTCTCTCCGGCGAGTCTTCCTGGTAAGTCTAGACCACCCCGCGCCCTCTCAATCACGCACGCATCATCGCCTTGGCTTTGCGCGTCTGACCATGCTTTCCGTTTGTCTCGTCGTGACCCGTAGCACCGTCCTCGATGACGACAGAGCGTGGCCGAGGCGTAGCTCCACTCCGGCGAGCGATTAATCCCGCTCCAGTGCGCCCCTCGCCAGACCAGAACCACCTCGAGCTTCACCTCGACCTCGTGAGCATGGTGAGCATCCTCGTTTCCTCCTTTGCTTCCTGTAGCCGCCGCAGCGTCATTGTCTGACTGCGCCGCCACTGTTCACCACCGCTAGCGCCGCCAGTTAAGTGGCAATTTGATTGTAGCCGTTAGATCGATATCGTGTGGCTGTGATAGAACGTAGACGAAGGGGTATCATGTGCCTCTAAGCCACTCGATCTAATTTGGATCCTACGGTCCAGCAAGCACGATCCGACCGAAGCGGTATCAGCCAGTAATATCACGCCGCGTGGCACTGGATGATTTAAAACAGAATTTGAAATCAGATTTAGATGCAAATTTGAAAACCTTGTAACTTTTGATCCACACGTCCACAAATTACAAACTTTATATCAATGGAATCAGTGGAGCAAGCCCTAGCCAACCATGCAATTTGTTTAGTAAAAAGCTTCGGGGTAAAATGGTTGTTTTTGCAGAAACATTTGTATGCTTGTTTAGGTTAAAAAAATTATTCCAAAATGATTTTAAAGATGAAATCTTTGCAAATTGGTTTGTTGTGAACCTACTGACCCTAGGAACCAACCCATGGTTTTAAAAATGGATTTTGTGAAGATTAGGAATAAAAAACTTGAATTATCATATTTCTAGTCAAATAAAAATATTGATTTTGTTATGGAAATGTTTTGAACAAAAACCTTTGGAAAAATGTTTTGATTCAAAGCTACTGACCCTAAACACCAAGTTTTGTGAACTAACAACTTATTTGGTGAACAACATAAAATTGTTGCTTTGCCAAAAGAATTTTCACCACATGAAATAATGATTTGATTTAAAAATGGTCTTTTGATAAAACCCTTTTTGCAAATGGCTTTGCCACTTTAGAAAATGACCACTTTTGAACCTTACAATGTTTATAGCCTAGTAGAAACCGCCTTTGCAAATAAAATTATCTTTTGCATGCTTAAATGCATGACTTAGATCCTATGATTTTATGTGTGATGTTTTGTTTGATTGATTATTGGTTGGAATGCTAGTTGAATCTATGTTTGCTTGACTGACTTGTAGTGAAGTTAGAAGAGTGTGATATTAGCAAGTTCAAGAAGTGAACCATCATTCCCTACCAAAAAGGCAAGTGACACTATCATCTAAAGTCCTACTATTTTCATTATACTTAGTGGATTTTGAAACATGCATGAAAAGAATTTCTATACCTTATGCTATGCTAAATCCTAATAGGATACCCTTATATATTCCTTAGTGAAAACAATGTAGTTGTAAAATGCTTCGCCATGCAACATATTTTGAGAAGAGTTACATGTTGAGATTTTATAAAGATGAGAAAAGACTTGTGTTTTATATAATAAAACAAGTACTCAATAAACCACCTGGGTGGACAAGGATACTCAAGTTTTGGACAAGGTGGCAACAAAAGGAACCATGTCGATGGCAATCTCTTTGTGTTGTGCACCAAAAGAAAACCACCCAGGGACTTAGAGATTGAACATGTTTCTCCAACAGTGGCTTTCGTGTACATCCACATGCTAATATGGCTCTGGCTTAGTCAACTACATTGGGAAGACCCATGCATTGTCCTCAGGTTAACTGGAAATGAGGGAACTAGGAACCCTACATTGGTGCCTGAAGACAAGCTAGCAATGGTGTATGGGAGGACCCTCTGGAAAGACTTCGTCACATTCTCAATCTGCCAGTACTCCATCTTGGTGAGTACTTATCCAGCGGCCACTGGTGGCAACAAGATGAGATTGTGTCATGTGGGTAAAGTGTACAACTTCTGCAGAAGATAAAAATCTAAGTACTTAGTCGTGTCCCCGGTTATGGACAATACTGAGCAACTAAAGGCCTGAAGCTATGGGAAATCTCGACATTCCAATTTCAAAAAGAAAAACTTTTAAGTGACAACAAAAGGCTTGAAGCACTTGGGGTGTACGAAGGATCTCAAGAGATTTTTAACAAAGACTTGAAGCACTTGGAAATTTACCAAGGAGCTCAAGAGATTTTTAACAAACACTTGAAGCACTTGGGGATTTACCAAGGAGCTCAAGAGATTTTGATAAAAACTTGGAAGTACTTGGGGTGTACCAAGGAGCTCAAGAGATTTTTAACGAAGACTTGAAACACTTGGGGTTTTACCAAGGAGTTCAGAAAGATTTGACAAAAGAACAAAACCATTTTGAAAAGATAGGATAAATTATTGCTTTCTGCAAATGAGCCTAAAACCCTACTTAGCCAAATATGCATGTAATGATAGGATCCACTTATATTCTACATAGTAGTGAATCTTGCCAATAGAATTCAAATGTATTGACCCTTGTGGCTGTAACTTGTAATGTTGCAGGTTTGATTGATATTAGTGAAGTTGATTGATTAGGATTACAAGTCTACAACCAACATGTCTGCCTGTGGCACTTTGAAGATGAAGGACCCCATGCTTATAGATATTCGGCTGCAATGTACTGTAATAGCCAAATGAGCTATGTAAGATGTAATAAAATTATGTTATTCCTGGTTATAAAGTTATATTATGACCTTTTTTCTTGATATTACATCTTAAATGTGGATGCTAGCTATTGATCCAGGGACTAGCATTGTAAACACAGGGATCTCTGCCTTATCAAAGGTTGGGACCTCTACAGATGGTATTAGAGCATTGTGTTGCCTGTAGGATTTGTAAACCCTAGGATTGGACAAAACCCTTAGAAAATAGGAGTTGTACTTGTTCCAAAACTTATTTACAAACAATCTTGTAAACTCTTTCCTCAACCATTTTGGTTTTGATTCTACATCTCATCTATTTCAACTTGATGTAAAAACCTACCCCATGGCCAAAGACTTCACCATGTGCAAAGGACATCATCAACTCTAATGACTTCAACATCTTCAACTCTAATGACTTCAACATCTTCAACTCTAATGACTTCAACATCTTCAACTCTAATGACTTCAACATCTTCAGCATATTCACCAAGGACTTCACGCTTGGATATTACTAAGGACAAGTGAGACAAAAAAAATCTTGCTCAAGATTTGGAGACTAAGGTAACACAATTTAGAAAGAACCCTCATCACCTTTGAAGTTTTTGTGACCAAGAGTTTTCCCAAGGAAACCATGATCTCATGCAAGAAGAATCAACCAAGAAGGATGGAAAGATCACAAGTGAGCCATATAGATGGACCACCATATTTTATTTAAAACAAACCCACCAACTTAAGTGGTGTAACAAAAGTATTTTTGATTGCCAAGTATATGCTTGAAACTTGTTGTTTGAGTGAAGTATTTGTTTGTGATTGCTTGCACATTTCTTGTGTGAATTGTGATGTGTGTGATTAGAATCCTTCCTTAGAAATATTTTGCCTATTCTAATCTCAATTCAACCCAAACAGATGACTACTCCAAGAGACTCCAACATCAAGGTTGATGACAACAACACCAACCAAGAGGACAACATGGAAGAACTCATAGCAACCCAAAACCAGTTGAACCAAATGACAGCTCAGTTCATAGCCAACACCAGTGGGGAAGATCCAACCCTGCAAAAGTTTTTGGAAAACCAAGCTCAAATGTTGCATAAGGTGACAAACCAAATGCTCAACATGGAAAGAAACTTTTCCAAAGGAGACAAGGATGTTATCCTAAAAGGAACCAAAGCTTGCAATATTTGTGGAGACAAGGATCACACTTCCAAGGAGCATGGAAATCAATGCCCCAATTCTGAGGAGAAACATCCAGTAGGCCAATGTACCACCTCTCAGGATACTTGCTACTTATGTGAAGGAAACAATCATGTCCCTATCCAATGCCCCATATATTCCATAGTTGAACAAAGGAAACAAGGTGGAGTGCAACAAATGATTGCAAACTATCAAGAAGGATCCAAGTCTACCAAGAAGAATGAGGACAAAGGAAAAGCTCCACTTATACCTCCATGCAATACAACACAATTTAAAGGACCAAAGAAGAGGCATATGAATTATCCAAAGAGCAATAGAAGGTCCAAGAAACAAGTAGACATTCCTACCAACCAGATAACATATGAACAACATGAAATAGATGCACTCCTAGCTTTGGAGAAACCCAAAAACAAAAATAAGGACAAAAGCCATGTGCAATGTCATCATTGTAAAGAAATGGGACACTATTCCAGTGAATGTCCAGAGAAACAGAAGTATAAAGAGATTGGCCAGGTATGGTGCAACAACTGCAAAGAGCTAGGCCATTATGCAACAACTTGTCCACAAGAGACCCGTGAAGAACTCAAAGTTATCATATGTTTCAATTGCAAAGAACCAGAACATTATGCAAGCAATTGTCCAGAAAAGATGAAGAACAAGATAAACAAGCCTATGAAGGATCTCAGCCTTGTCACATGTGTCAAGTGTGGAAACAAAGGACACTATGCAGATGTTTGCCCAGAGAAGTTTCCCCAAGATCCCAAGCAAGCCAATATGTAATCTAGTTGGAAAATTTTTAAGGGTGGTAGTACCCTAGTTGTTTTGAACCAACTTGTAACCCTAGCCTTCCCAAATCTCGGGACGAGATTTATTTTAAGGGTGGTAGCCTGTCACATCCCAAGATTTTCCAAATCTTGTAATGTGAAAAATAAATGAATAAAATAAAACTTTGTTGATTTTCAGGGTGAGAAGAAACTTTTTGAATCCATTGGAAGCTTTCAAAACCTATTTGGATCAAATAAAATCCTAAAGGGATTTAAAAAGGTAAATAAACAATAAAGTTAAAATATTTGGAATTACTATTTCTGGATCTTTTAAAATAAAAAGATTTGGTTTCAAATGAAAAAGTAAAAGTATAAATAAAGATTATTTTAGAGCCAAATTAAACCTTGGCCAAGCTTTTGAAATAAAAGGTTTTGCTTTGATTAAAAGAATAAAAGTTTATTGAAATAAAATAATAAGGATTTATTAATATCAAATTTTATTAAAATAAAGGTTTTACTATTTTTATTAAAACATCAAAACTTGTTAAATTATTTTAAACAAGCTTTCCAAAGTATTTTATATTCTCAAATAAAACTACTGAAGTGTTTTTGGATTTATATTTAGATTTCAAAAAGATAAAGATTTTACTAAAAACAAATTCTATTTGAATTAAATAACAAAGGTCCATTGTATTTAATTATTAATGGGTCCTAAAAAGAATAAAATTATTTTATTTTAGGACTTGGATTTGTGTTGTTAAACAGAACCAAATTCAATTGCAAAGTGTGGTGGAAGTTTGGATTGTTTTGAATGTTTGATTTGTTTGTTTGAAATTCAATCAGGAAATTCAAACAGAAAAAGGGAAAAGATTCAGAACAAAAAAACTATGCAAAGGACACAGCCCAGCCGGCCAGCCCAACAGCAAGCCCACCCCACTCTCTCTCGCGAAACGTTTTCACCAGAAGATCCGCCCGCGCAGACACTGACCAGTGGACCCTCTCCCCTCTCTTCCTTTCTCGCTGACAAACATGCCCCACCACCAGCTCACTCTCTTCTTCCTCGCGCAGACGTCGCCCTGCCGTTGCAGTCAGTAATGTCGATGATCAATTCGCGTTAAAGACCGCATTACTCCACCCCGCGACCATGCCCATTTAACCGCCCGCGTCTTACCTCTCTTTCCCCCCAGACCTCGCACCACCGGAGCCACCAGGCTGCTCCCATTTTTCATTGCACTACCGCTGTCTCCGGCGAGTTCCGCGAACAATTCCGTTGAGTACACGCCGCCTCCTCCTCTCTAGTTCACGCTCACTGGATCTCCATCACTTTGCGCATCCACTAACCCCAGCCACACTTCCTCTGGTGACCCAGAACGTCGGCAACCACCTCGACTGAGCGCCGCCGCGTCTGCTTCTCTCTCCGGCGAGTCTTCCTGGTAAGTCTAGACCACCCCGCGCCCTCTCAATCACGCACGCATCATCGCCTTGGCTTTGCGCGTCTGACCATGCTTTCCGTTTGTCTCGTCGTGACCCGTAGCACCGTCCTCGATGACGACAGAGCGTGGCCGAGGCGTAGCTCCACTCCGGCGAGCGATTAATCCCGCTCCAGTGCGCCCCTCGCCAGACCAGAACCACCTCGAGCTTCACCTCGACCTCGTGAGCATGGTGAGCATCCTCGTTTCCTCCTTTGCTTCCTGTAGCCGCCGCAGCGTCATTGTCTGACTGCGCCGCCACTGTTCACCACCGCTAGCGCCGCCAGTTAAGTGGCAATTTGATTGTAGCCGTTAGATCGATATCGTGTGGCTGTGATAGAACGTAGACGAAGGGGTATCATGTGCCTCTGAGCCACTCGATCTAATTTGGATCCTACGGTCCAGCAAGCACGATCCGACCGAAGCGGTATCAGCCAGTAATATCACGCCGCGTGGCACTGGATGATTTAAAACAGAATTTGAAATCAGATTTAGATGCAAATTTGAAAACCTTGTAACTTTTGATCCACACGTCCACAAATTACAAACTTTATATCAATGGAATCAGTGGAGCAAGCCCTAGCCAACCATGCAATTTGTTTAGTAAAAAGCTTCGGGTAAAATGTTTGTTTTTGCAGAAACATTTGTATGCTTGTTTAGGTTAAAAAAATATTCCAAAATGATTTTAAAGATGAAATCTTTGCAAATTGGTTTTTTGTGAACCTACTGACCCTAGGAACCAACCCATGGTTTTAAAAATGGATTTTGTGAAGATTAGGAATAAAAAACTTGAATTATCATATTTCTAGTCAAATAAAAATATTGATTTTGTTATGGAAATGTTTTGAACAAAAACCTTTGGAAAAATGTTTTGATTCAAAGCTACTGACCCTAAACACCAAGTTTTGTGAACTAACAACTTATTTGGTGAACAACATAAAATTGTTGCTTTGCCAAAAGAATTTTCACCACATGAAATAATGATTTGATTTAAAAATGGTCTTTTGATAAAACCCTTTTTGCAAATGGCTTTGCCACTTTAGAAAATGACCACTTTTGAACCTTACAATGTTTATAGCCTAGTATAAACCGCCTTTGCAAATAAAATTATCTTTTGCATGCTTAAATGCATGACTTAGATCCTATGATTTTATGTGTGATGTTTTGTTTGATTGATTATTGGTTGGAATGCTAGTTGAATCTATGTTTGCTTGACTGACTTGTAGTGAAGTTAGAAGAGTGTGATATTAGCAAGATCAAGAAGTGAACCATCATTCCCTACCAAAAAGGCAAGTGACACTATCATCTAAAGTCCTACTATTTTCATTATACTTAGTGGATTTTGAAACATGCATGAAAAGAATTTCTATACCTTATGCTATGCTAAATCCTAATATGATACCCTTATATATTCCTTAGTGAAAACAATGTAGTTGTAAAATGCTTAGCCATGCAACATATTTTGAGAAGAGTTACATGTTGAGATTTTATAAAGATGAGAAAAGACTTGTGTTTTATATAATAAAACAAGTACTCAATAAACCACCTGGGTGGACAAGGATACTCAAGTTTTGGACAAGGTGGCAACAAAAGGAACCATGTCGATGGCAATCTCTTTGTGTTGTGCACCAAAAGAAAACCACCCAGGGACTTAGAGATTGAACATGTTTCTCCAACAGTGGCTTTCGTGTACAGCCACATGCTAATATGGCTCTGGCTTAGTCAACTACATTGGGAAGACCCATGCATTGTCCTCAGGTTAACTGGAAATGAGGGAACTAGGAACCCTACATTGGTGCCTGAAGACAAGCTAGCAATGGTGTATGGGAGGACCCTCTGGAAAGACTTTGTCACATTCTCAATCTGCCAGTACTCCATCTTGGTGAGTACTTATCCAGCGACCACTGGTGGCAACAAGATGAGATTGTGCCATGTGGTTAAAGTGTACAACTTCTGCAGAAGATAAAAATCTAAGTACTTAGCCGTGTCCCCGGTTATGGACAATACTGAGCAACTAAAGTCCTAAAGCTATGGGAAATCTCGACATTCCAATTTCAAAAAGAAAAAATTTTAATTGACAACAAAAGGCTTGAAGCACTTGGGGTGTACTAAGGATCTCAAGAGATTTTTAACAAAGACTTGAAGCACTTGGGGATTTACCAAGGAGCTCAAGAGATTTTAACAAAGACTTGAAGCACTTGGGGATTTACCAAGGAGCTCAAGAGATTTTGATAAAAACTTGAAGTACTTGGGGTGTACCAAGGATCTCAAGAGATTTTTAACGAAGACTTGAAACACTTGGGGTTTTACCAAGGAGTTCAAAAAGATTTGACAAAAGAACAAAACCATTTTGAAAAGATAGGATAAATTATTGCTTTCTGCAAATGAGCCTAAAACCCTACTTAGCCAAATATGCATGTAATGATAGGATCCACTTATATTCTACATAGTAGTGAAGCTTGCCAATACAATTCAAATGTATTGACCCTTGTGGCTGTAACTTGTAATGTTGTAGGTTTGATTGATATTAGTGAAGTTGATTGATTAGGATTACAAGTCTACAACCAACATGTCTGCATGTGGCACTTTGAAGATGAAGGACCCCATGCTTATAGATATTCTGCTGCAATGTAATGTAATAGCCAAATGAGATATGTAAGATGTAATAAAATTATGTTATTCCTGGTTATAAAGTTATATTATGACCTTTGTTTCTTGATATTACATCTTAACTGTGGATGCTAGCTATTGATCCAGGGACTAGCATTGTAAACACAGGGATATCTGCCTTATCAAAGGTTGGGACCTCTACAATGGCGAACAATCAACATGTTCATCATATCTACTATATGACTCATGCTTTACCTTTCGGTGATCCATGTTCCGAGACCATGTATGTACATGCTAGGCTCGTCAAGATCAAACCTTAGCTTCCGCATGAGAAAATCTGGCTTGCTCACGTTGTATAAACTCGCAGAATCTAACACAGCCGATCATCACGTGGTGCTTCGAAACAATGAGCTTTAGCAACGGTGCTTACTAAGGATGAACACTTTAAAACTTGAAATTGTGTGCTTGAGGGATCATCTTATAAAGCTACCGTCGCAAACTAAGCAATACAAGATGCAAAAAGTATTAACATCACATGCAATTCAGAATATGTGATATGATATGGCCTTTCTTCTTGTGCTTCCAATCTCCATCTTCAAGCACGAACATGATCTCCATCATCACCGGTATGGCATCAAGGTCAATGGCGTCGTTTCATGGTCGTCGTCCACCAGCTTCAACTATTACAACTACTTTGAATAGACACGCAGGCCTTAACGGAATTTAAAGACAATCATATGGCTCCTGCCAGTTGCCAACTTACAATAAGGAGCATTGCATACATCATATATAATCACAATCATGGCCATATCACATCACAGCACACCCCTGCAAAAAAAAGTTAGACACCTCTAATTTTCTTTGCATATTTTACGTGGTTTGGGGCTTTTAATAAGTGTCATTCTAACTTACGAACAAGAACCACAATGTTGATGCTTGAACTATCAAGTGCCCGTTGTAAATTGAATCTATACTAAGATGGGAGAGACAGACACCCGCAAAAGCCACTTATGCAATACAAGTTACATGTTGAGCGTGGAGGAAGTCTCATGAACGATGTCATGTAAGGTTAGCCCGGGCCGCTTCATCCCATCATACCGCAAGATGCAAAGTACACAAAAAAAGCAATTCATAATAAAAGCACCACCGCTCACAATGACCATTGTGTTCTACTCGTGCAACAGATCTACATATAGACACGGCTCTGATACCACTATAGGGGTTCGTAGCATGGACAACAAAAAAATTCAACCGCATGCACACAAACAAGCCAAGATCTATCTACTAGATTGTAGCAACGAGTCGATAGAAGCACTCACCCTCGAAGATTCCAAAGCGGTTAATGAGAGCATATTCTCGTGGGTGATGTAGTCGTACACTTGCCGGTCTCAAGTTCGCATAGACGATCCTTCCGGCTCTGCGTTCCGGCAGCGCTTCCTCAGTCGGTCACACGTTCGGTACTTGATGAAGACCTTCCTCTCCCTTGTTCCAGCAGGCAGCGGAGGTTGTAGTTCTCCCTCGCGATTCCGGTAGCACGACGGCGTGGTGTCGGAAGTAGAGGGAAGATCCTGCAGGGCTTCGCCTAAGCCGGATGCGAGTTATGGTGGATTTAGGGTTTTCCGGAAATCTAGGGTTTAGAGATCCTAGAGGAGGAGGAGGTGTCGGCGGCGGCTAGGGCGGCGGCGATGGACCGGCGGCGGCGCTAGGCGACGACGGCGCGGCGGTGGCGGCTGGCGGCGGTGGCGGGTTGGCGTTGGCTCGTGGAGAGGGGCAAGGGCTTGTTGTGTTTGGGGCAGCCCTCCCCCTCTATTTATGAGAGGGAGCGGCAGCCTTGGGAGGGGTGGGTTTGAATCCAAACCCAAACCCAAGTTAGATTGAGAGAAGGACTTGTTTCTTCTCCCACTAGGAAACCATTGTTCTAGTTTGACTTTTCAAACTTCTCGTTTGACTTTCAATTTAGAGCTTTATTTCTCTCTTGCATATGCCAACACCAAGTGACCTTGGATATCATCCAATCATTCCACATACCCATGAAACACATTAATGGACCATTCTCCTTCCGGACCGGTGAACCTTCTAGACCCTTCTAGAACCTCTCCGATGAAATCATCGGAAACTTTCCCGAGCTCCGAAATAGGACTTTCCTTATATGAATCTTATTCTCCGGACCATTCCGGATCTCCTCGTGATATCCCGGATCCCATCCGAGACTCCGAACAACATTCGGTATCCCTACTAACATTCATATCTACTAAACAACATCGAATCCTTAAGTGTGTCTCCCTACAGTTCGTGAATTATGCGGACACGACCGAGACACTTGTCCGATCAATAACCAATAGAGGAATCTGGAAATTCATATGGCTCCCACATATTTCAACGATTACTTTGCGATCAAATGAACCACTTACATACGATAGCAATTTCCCTTTGTCTCACAATAGTTTACTTATCCAAGGTTTTGATCGTCGGTATCTCTGGATACCTAGTCCAACCTCGTTACTGATAAGTACTCTTTTCTCGTTCCCGTGATATGTGATCCCTTGTGAACCAATCACATGCTTGCAAGCCAATTGGATGACATTCCACCGAGAGGGCCTAGAGTATATCTATCCGTCATATGGATGGACAAATCCCACTCTTGATCCATGTGCCTCAACCCATACTTTCCGAACACTCAATGACACCTTTATAGCCACCCAGTTACAGTGTGGTGTTTGATGTCATCAAAGCATCCTTCCGGTGATGGTGATTAGCATGATCTCATGGTCGAAGGAATTAGGTTACTATGTATGAGAAAGCTTATAGCAAACAAACTATTAAATTGACTTGATCTTTATGCTACGCTTATCTATAGGAGTATGTCCATCATACCATTCTCCTAATGATATGATCTTGTTATTAACAACATCTCAATGTTCATGATCGAGAAACCACGATCATCTATTAATCAACAAGCTAGTATTACAAAGAGGCTTTACCAGGGACTCTAATTTAGTTTACAAATCCCACAAGTATTAATGTTTCCGGTTAATACTATTATAGCATGAATGTAAACATTTATCATAACACAAAGATATAATAATAACCACTTTTATTATTGCCTCTAGGGCATATCTCCAACAACAACAACAATCAGAATAATCCTCCAGCGTTTGACATGCTCACCAGATTTCTAAGACTAAGGCCTGCAAAGTTCTCGGGAACCATGGATCCAATGGTAGCCAATGACTGGTTACGTTCAATGAACAAGGACTTAGTCACTGTTGGTTGCATCGACGAGGAAAAGGTCAGATTTGCAGCACATCTGCTCGAAGGACCAACAACAACCTGGTGGGACAATTTCTAGATCACCACTCCCCTTGAGGATGTGACTTGGGCTATTTTTGAGGATGGTTTCCGTACAGATCACATCTCATCCGGAGTGATGAACTTGAAGAAGAAGGAGTTCCACAATCTGAAGCAGCGTCACCGCGGTGTGGCAGAGTACATTGAGGAGTTCAACAATCTGGCGCGTTATGCACCGGATGAAGTTGATACTGATGCTAAGAGGAAAGAGAAGTTCCTCGAAGCACTTAATGATGAGTTGAACCTGCAGCTGTCTGTTGCCTATGTCCCAAACTATCAATCACTTTGTGATAAGGCTGCCATCTTGGAAAATAAGATGAAACAGGTTGAGGGCAGGAAGAGGAAGCATAGCTTTGATAAGCACAGCTCGGGATCGTCTCACAAGCATTCCCATCATGATGATAGTGGGAGTTTTGGATTCCACAAACATGGGAAGTACAATAGCCACCACAACCACAACCGCCATCATGACAACAAGCATCATCGCAGCCATGACAATGACAAGTATAAGAACCACAAGAGTGGACACAAGAGCCACCACAGTGGAAGTGGAAATGGAAGTTAGCCTGCAAAGAGAGATATCAGTCAGGTTGAGTGTTTCAAGTGTAAGAAGATGGGGCACTATGCAAATGAGTGCCCAGAAAAGAAAGTTGAAGGAACCAACAAGCCCAACCCTTTCCAGAAGGGACAAGTGAACCACATAAGTGTGGAAGATATCTATGAGGAGTCTGATGCTGTGGCTGGTAAGTTCAAGCTCAATTCTTTTCCAGCACTTGTTATTTTTGATACTGGCGCATCGCATTCATTCATATCAAAAGCATTTGTTGATAAAAATGGACTTCCAACTGAAACCATTGGGTGTCCTATAAAAGTAAGCTCTCCCGATGGAGAGATGATAGTGAACCTTTGATGTCATGATCTAGTACTAGAGTTTGGAAGGTATAAGTTTCCGGTCAGTTTGATAATCCCACATTCCCAAGTATTGGATGTAATTTTGGGAATGGATTGGATGACCAAGTATGAGGGAGTACTAGATTGTGCCAATCGTACTGTCACACTCACTACCCCAGATAAGAAACGGATTAGGTTCAATTCCAACTTTGAATCTAAAGTCAGTAACTAAATTATCTTAAGGGGGTTAGCATAGACAGTGTGCTAATTGTGAGAGAGTATCCGGACGTGTTTCCAGAGGAATTGCCTAGAATGCCACCAGATTGAGATGTTGAGTTCCTGATTGACTTACTGCCAGGATCAGGACCAATAGCAAAGAGACCCTATAAGATGTCAGTTGATGAGTTGAAAGAACTCAAGAAACAACTTGGAGAACAGTTGCAGAAAGGATTTATTCAACCAAGTACTTCATCTTGGGGTGCACCAGTTCTGTTTGTTCAGAAGAAAGATAGAAGTCAAAGGTTATGCATAGATTACCCTTCACTCAATGAGGTGACTATCAAGAACAAATATACTTTTCCTAGAATCAATGATCTATTTGACCAGCTAGAAGGAGCCCATGTGTTCTCAAAGATTGATCTCCGATCAAGATATTTTCAGCTTAAGATTAGAGAGCAAGACATACCGAAGACTTCTTTCACCACTAAGTATGGTTTGTATGAGTACACCATGATGCCATTTGGTTTGACAAATGCACCAGCCTATTTCATGAATATGATGAACAAAGTGTTCATGGAATTTCTTGACAAGTTTGTTGCCGTATTCATCAACGACATTTTGATTTACTCCAAGAGCAAGGAAGAGCATGAGGAACATTTGCGTTTGATACTTGAGAAGCTCAGGGAGCACAAGCTATATGCCAAATTCAGCAAGTGTGAATTTTGGTTGAATGAAGTAGGATTTCTCAGACATATTGTGTTAGGAGATGGTGTAGCTATCGATCTCGCAAAAGTGTCAGTTGTAACTGAGTGGGAATCTCCTAAGTCAGTGAAAGAAGTTCGTAGTTTCCTCGGCTTGGCAGGATACTATAGAAGATTCATTGAGAATTTCTCAAAGGTAGCTAAACCGATGACGGAGTTACTTAAGAAAGACAAGAAGTTTGACTGGACAGAAAGATGTGAACTCAGTTTCCAAGAATTGAAGAAGAGACTAGTGACCGCACCAGTCTTATGTCTACCAGATTTGCAAAAAGGATTTCCAAGTATATTGTGATGCATCTCACCAAAGATTGGGTGGAGTCTTGATGCAAGAAGGGAAAGTTGTGGCTTATGCCTCTACACAACTCAAAACTCATGAAGTAAATTATCCTACTCATTACTTAGAGTTAGCCTCTGTTGTCCATGCACTCAAAACATGGAGACATTATCTTTTGGGAAAACAATGTGAAGTGTTCACATATCACAAAAGTTTGAAGTATATCTTCACTAAGAAAGAAATCAACATGAGACAAAGAAGATGGATAGAACTCATCAAGGACTATGACCTGAGTTTGCAATACCACCCCGGTAAAGCAAATGTTATAGCGGATGCTTTAAGCCGTAAGGTTTATGTGAATGGCCTCACTAAGGGAGAGTTTCCAGATGATCTGTGTGCCCAATTCAAAGATCTCAAATTGGAGATAGTGCATGAGGGACATCTCATGTCATTGGATGGTCAACCCACCTTGTTGGACAAAATCAGGGAAGCCCAAAATATGGACAAGTAAATTGAAGAGATTAAGGGAAAATTTAGTAAAGAGAAAGCTAAAGGATTCCATGAAGACGAACATGGTACTTTATGGTATGGAAAACGTATCTGCATTCCGCAAGATCCGGAGCTTCGGAAACTGATTTTACAAGAAGCACACAACTCACCATATTCCATTCATCCGGGTAACACCAAAATGTACATGGATGTGAAGGAAAGATTTTGGTGGAATAATCTCAAGAAGGACATCGCGGAACATATTGCTTTGTGTGATGTGTGTAGTAGAGTGAAAGCGGAGCATCTGAAACCAGCAGGATTGTTATAACCACTACCTATTCCTAATTGGAAGTGGGACAGGATTGGCATGGATTTCATCACCGGACTGCCAAGGACTAGATCAGGATATGATTCTATTTGGGTCGTGGTAGATCTCCTAACTAAAGTGGCTCATTTCATACCCGTGAAGACAACCTATACAAGTGCTAAGTTATCCAAGATTTATATGAATAGGATCGTGTGTCTACATGGAGTACCCAAGAGTATTGTGTCTGATAGAGGAACCCAACTCACTTTGCATTTTTGGCGACAACTGCATGAGTCGTTGGGAACGAGATTAGAATTCAGCACAGCTTTTCACCCTCAAACTGATGGACAGACAGAAAGGACCAATTGGATTCTGGAGGATATGTTAAGGGCATGTGCCCTAGAGTACGGTGCTAGTTGGGATGAAAGTCTGCCTTACGCAGAATTCTCTTACAACAACAACTATCAAGCCAGTATTGAGATGGCACCGTTTGAATTTCTCTATGGAAGGAAGTGTACTACACCATTGCAATGGAGTGGTGTTGGAGAAAGAAATTTGTTCAGGCCAGAGTTAATCAAAGAGGATGAAGAGAAAGTCAAATTGGTAAAGGACAGATTGAAGATAGCATAGTCTCGATAGAAAAGCTACGCAGATCCAAAGCGTAGAAAAGTCACCTATGAGGTAGGTGATAGAGCTTATCTTAGAGTCTCACCACCTCGTGGAGTGAAGAGATTTGGAGTCAAAGGAAAATTGGCACCAAGATATATTGTACCATTCAAGATTTTGATCCGCAAAGGAGAAGTGGCATATGAGATTGAATTTCCTGAATCGCTGTCTGCCGTTCATAATGTGTTTCGTGTAAGCCAGTTGAAGAAATGCCATCCGGAGATGGAAGAAACTTCTTTGAAGGATACTATACCCTTGGAAGAGGTTCAGTTGGAGAGCGATCTTACCTATGAGGAGAAACTAATAAAGATTTTCGAGACTGCAGAAACAGTTACTCGAACCAAGACTATCAAATTCTGCAAAGTTTAGTGGAACCATCATTCCGAAGAAGAAGCAACTTGGGAAAGAGAAGATGACCTTCGGAAAGATCACCCTCACCTATTTGCTAGCCAATCCGAATCTCGAGGGCGGGATTCATCTAAAGGGGGTTAGATTTGTAACATCCCAAAAATCATGAATTACAAAGCTATCATATCATTCATGCATTCATAGCATTTTGGTTGGCACAAAATCTTTCCAAACAAAAATTTCAAATGAGAAACTATGTTATGCCTATTATTTTATGCAAGTAAGGCAATGGTTTTATTTTATTTTTCAAAGTGTAAAGGTGCATTTGTTTGATCAGTAGTGTTTTGTACACAATTGGATGCAAGGCTTGCACTGCAAAAATCTAGAGTTGATTTGGATTCAAAACCATTTGAATTGGATTTGAATTTGTTTCCTGAAAATCAAAATAGAAAAAAAAAGAGTAAGGAAAAAGAAAAGGGTCGGCGCTACCCTTTCGGCCCAACCCCAGAAGCAACCCATGAACCCACCCGGGGCACTTCCCCATTTCCCCTCTCTCTCACCCGCACACGTTGTACCCTCTCCCGCTGACAGACAAGGCCCACTGCCACCTCAGCTCGTCTTCCTCAAATCTCGCCCGTAGACCGCGTCACCGCTGCCGTTGCTGTCGATAATGGCGTGGCGTAATTGGCCTTGAATTCGATGGCGTTTATTGTCGAGCCGCTACCTACTTAATCCCCTACACCCCACGGCCATTTCCCCCACTCAACACACTCTCTCCGCCACCAGGCTGCCGGCAATTCGCTTTGCAACGCCGCTGCCCGACCGTCTCCGGTGAGCTATTCCGGCCAACTCTAGCCGCCCATTGCCCTCTGTTGCATACTGCAGTACTCCCCTTGCTCATGCGCTTCACCTCATGCCTTTAGTTTGTCTGCTCGTGACCCAGGTCGTCGTCTTCGTCGAGCTCCGCGAATGACAGAAGCGCTGCCCAACTCCGGTGAAGAATCACGGTAAAATCAGGCTGCCCCTTGATCCCTAAAGCATACCACTAAGTCTATCGTGTCTCTGTGCATCTCCTAATGCCTCTGGTTCGTCTTATCTCACCGCAGAAGGTCGCCTTCGTCTCCGGCAGTAGGCATCAGACGCGGACACGAACTCCGTCAAGATCTTCCGACCACCACAGCACGCCCCCGCCCACGTCAAGAACACCTTGAGCTTCAGCACGACCTCGCGAGTCTGGTAAGCACCTCCACATCCCCCAGCCCCTTCGGTATTCGCCGGTACATCGCCATCAGAGCATCGCCGCCACGCAGTCACCGCCAGCGCCGCCAAGTTTTGGTCGAGTAAGCCAGCGCAGTTAGATCTAGATCGTAGGGTATAGATTAGAACTAGATCGGGCCGTTTTCTTTAGATCTGGAACGTTCGATTTAAATTGATCCAACGACGCGGAAGTGTGATCCTGCGCAAAGCAGTACCGTCCAATCGGAGCACGCCACGTGTTTGTGCTTTGTTTAATTAAAATCCAGAAAAGAATTTTGAATGTTTAAACTTGTAAAATTCACAACTTTTGATATGTTTATCCAAAAAATGCAAATAATATATCATTGGATTCACAAAAATAAATCCTACACTACTATGGGCTTAGTTTTGTATTTTGTTTCTGTTAAAATGTAATTTTATGCAGAAACAATCATAGGATTATTTTGTCTATATAAATTATTTTGAAAATGTTTAAAATGCCAAGTTAGGTTTATTTAGACTATATTTAATTGGTTTTGTGTTCAGTACTGTTTGACTTGTCTTGTTTAGTTTAGAAAAATCATCACATGGCATTTGCATGCATTCATATATTTATGTTTGATTTTTTTGAATGTAAATTTTGGTGCTATTATTTTATGTGTAGATTTTGGTGCTAGTGGTGATTGTGATTGTGAAGTTTGTTGCTACTCCCCCAACTACCAAGGCAAGTGGTGATTCATGTATTTGTCCCATTATTTGACTATGCACTAGTGATATTTTGTATAGGGCTTGCATGAATTTTTTACAAAGTATCTATATCCCATGCTATGGGAAATCCTAGTAGATGTAGCCTTAGTAGAATTATACTCTAAGTTAAGATACTTGTTGATATCATGCTTAGCCTAGCTAGTAGCACACAAGGGTGGTTTATATACACATGTTATGTAAATTTTACTAAGTCTTTGCCTTATGTTTTTGCTTAATAAAACAACTAAGTTAATGAAACACCTAGGTGGAATGGTAATTGTTTGGATGGATTTTTGTTGAGTGGTTACCAGGGCCCCATTTTCATGGCCTACCCTATGTATCTCACTTGTGGAATGTCACCTATGAACAAAGGGATTTGATATTCCAAATGTTAAGAAGCTTCTAGTGCAGCCACATGGCAATATGGGCTCTGCCTGGATCATATAGGTTGCAATAACTTAGCCAGATGGACAGAAGGTGGTAGGGGGTGATAGGTTTGGAACACGTCCATTTGGTCTAAGGGAAGGATTCTGAAAGATCTCGTCTCGATGCATGCCGAGTCTTGTGGGGAAAGTGCACCACCTCTCGAGAAGGAAAAATCTAAGTACTTATCCATGTCCCCGGCAACGGACAATTTGAGCATCAAGACATGGAATCTATCAAGGATATCCTCATCCCAATTACTAAGTTAAAAGCCTGTGGTTGAACAAGGGTAAAGGATCACCAATTTTCATTGGTAGATGCCTTGCGTGATTTTGATAAGCAAAAACATAGTGTTTCAAACTGATAGGAAAAACCTACTTTAAGCAAAGCAAGCCTAAGCTACACTTAGCCAAATTCATATAGAAGTTAGAAGCTACTATTCTACTATGGTATCACTTGCCAATACTATTCCAATGTATTGACCCACTGTGGCTGTAACTTATGATGCTGCAGGTTACTCTGATGAGGATTAGGGTTATGAGTCTACACTCAACATGCTTGCCTGTGGCACATGAAGATGAAGACTTTATTTTATTTACTTATGCTATGAACTCTTGTACTAGCCTTTGGCTATGGAGTTGTAAAAGACTATGTTTATCTCTGGAATGACGATGTAATAAAGACCTTTGTATCTGTGTACTTCATCTTAAACTGTGGATGCTAGCATTTGATCCAGGGACTAGCATTGCAATCACAGGGACCTTTTCCTTTATAAATGTGGGGTCTTACATTCGAGCAATACATGGATATACAGTAATAGGACAGAAAGGTTATGGGCCAAAGCGGGCTGGTCAAACGGGTCTATTTCGAATAGTGCATGGGGGAACACTAATAGGCCCGTATATTTACAGGCCGTGTGAACGAGGCAATTTCAAACAGTGTATGTGGAAACAATAATGGGCCACAAAAATTGCGGGACGCCTACGGCTGCACCAGTGGGCCCATTTGTAACAGTGCATGGCGAAACAATAACGGGCCGCTATCCTATTGGGCTTCCTTAATGGGTCAGTCCACTTAATAATTACCAGGCCTTGGCTGGGCCTGTCTTCTACCACGGTTTCACTAACAGTTAACGGCGTTAACTGGTTGTTAACGGCGCTCGCCACATGGCACTTTGCATGACGTCAGCAGTTAACGCGGTTGGCGAACACATCTACGACAAAATGGCTTTTGTGGCTAAAGGGTGCGATCCGCCATGGTCGAAAAAACTATGGTAGATTCATTTGTGATGGGGCTTTTACCAAGAAAGGGCATCCGTCGTAGAAGACTCTCCAGCCACGAAAAACGGGCCTTCAACCACGAAAATCGTCCGTTGTAAAAGGACATTTTTCTTGTAGTGTCTAGAGATCACGGTGCTGGCATCGAAGGGGGCCAGCCCGTAGTGCTGGTTGTTCAGCTTGGAGTCGTGGATCTAGAACCACTTCTTCCTCCATCCTTGGATGGACTCATAGAGGTGGAAGGAGAAATACTGCTGATTGGGCGGATATATACTCCGCACCTGCCCAGGTCGTATACTGTGCCTCAATGTCCAGATTGCCTCTTCAAGGCATAGAGCTTCTTAAAGAGGCCAAAGTGCGGCTCGATGCCGAGGAAGCACTCGCACAGCGTGATAAAGCATGCAAAGTGCAGAATCAGATTGGGCGACAATTGGTGAAGTTGAAGTCCATAGAGAGAAAAATCCCATGAATAATTTCGTGGGCAGGAAGGGAAAAGCCCCGAATGACGAAGGCGTAAAACATCACCCGAAAACCTTTGGGTGGGTCAGGAGTTACCTCCTCGCCAGGGACTCTGGTATCACCATTCTCCTGAGAGATCAGGTGGGATTCATGCAGACGACGCAGGTCTACCTCCCTCATTGTCGACCGCCTCCAACTCCCGTTGGTGACTCGACCGGTGGTAGTCTTCTTGGCAGCACCGGCGGCGCTCGTCCCAACGGCAGCAACCTTCTTTGGCTTGCCCATCCTCTTGGTGTAATGCATTGCACACTGTGCAAGGAGGATAGCGGAAGGAAAAACACGGAGGATGTCTAGTGCAAGAAGGAGCATAGGTCTCTGGAAAGGCAAAGATCAAGAGACAAAGTGAAAATTGTAAGATCCCTCCCTATTAAAGGTAAGGATCCCTGTGATTGCAATGCTAGTCCCTGGATCAATGCTAGCATCCATAGTTTAAGATGAAGTACACAGAAACAAAGGTCATTATTACATATCATTCCAGCGACAAACATAGTCTTTTACAACTCCATGGCCATAGGCCTAATACAAGAGTTTAACCATAACAATATAAATAAGTCTTCATCTACATATGCCACAGGCAAGCATCTTGAGTGTAGACTCATAACCCCTAATCATCATCAGAATAACCTGCAACATCACAAGTTATAGCCACAGTGGGTCAATACATTGGAATAGTATTGGCAAGTGATACCTTAGTAGAGTATTAACATCTAGTTACTATATGAATTTGGCTAAGTGTAGTTTAGGCTTGCTTTGCTCAAAATAGGTTTTACCTATCAGTTGAAAACACTAAGTTTTTCTTTGACAAAACTTTCCCAAGGAACCACCAATAGAAATTGGTGAACCTTCACCCTTGTTCAACCACAAGTTTTACTTATAAAATTGGGATGAGGAGATTCTTGATAGCTTCCATGTCTTGATGCTCAAGTTGTCCAATACCAGGGACATGGCTAAGTACTTAGATTCTTCCATCTGCAGAGGTTGTGCACTTTCCCCACAAGACTTGATTTTCACCAAGACAGGACCTTTCAGAAGCCTTCCTTTAGACCAAATGGACGCATTCCAACCTATCAGCCCACTACCACCAACTGTCCAAATGGCTAAGTTATTGCAACCTATATGATCCAGGCAGAGCCCATAATGCCATGTGGCTGCACTAGAAGCTTCTTAACATTTGGCATCTCAAATCCCTTTGTTCCTGGGTGGCTTTCCACAAGTGTGATACACAAGGTAAACCATAGAAATGGGCCTTGTGTAACCACTCAACACAAACCAAACTTTCCATTCCACCCAGGTGTTTCATTCACTTAGTTGTTTTATTAAGCAAAACATAAGTCAAAGACTTAGAATATTTCTCATAGCATGATTATATAATCCACCCTTGGTTGCTACTATCTAGGCTAAGCATGGCAATAGAAAGTATCTTATCTTAGAGGAAATTCTAACATTGCTACAACTACTAGGATTTCCCAAGCATAGCATATAGATACTTAGTAAAATAATCATGCAAATCCTACACAAAATATTTCTAATGCATAGGTAAAAATATAGGGATAGAAACATGAAGCACCACTTGCCTTGGTAGTTTGGGGAGTAGCAACAATCTTCACAACCACAATCACTATTAGCACCAAAATCTACACATAAAATAATGGCACCAAAATCACATATCAAAATATACAAACAAAAATATATGAATGTATGCAAAAGCCATGTTATGATTTTTCTACACCAAACAAGACAAGTATACAGTACTGAAACATAAACAATGCCAAGACACACTAAACAAACTTTATTTGATCTTTAAATCATTTTTCAAAACATTTCTACACTCGCAATAAGCCTATAAATGTTTCTGCAAAAATATCAAATTTTACAGAAGCAAAAGATAAAACACATTGCATAAACAGATAGCATTCTTTCTCCTGATTCCAATGATATAAAATTTGTAAAATTTTAACGTGTAGATCAAAAGTTATGAATTTTACAAGTTTGAACAACTAATAGATCAAAATTCTGTATTAAATCTAAACTCAGGCCGCGCGGCGTGTTCTGATTGGCCCGTACCGGTTCGGCCGGATCGATCAATGTGGACCATTGGATTTAAAGACAATCGTGTGGCATAGATCTAGCATACCCCTTCGCGTAAGTGATTCTATCGCAGCCGACGGATCCAGATCTAACGGCCGCTGATCAAACGACCACTAACTGGCGGCGCGCGGCAACGGTGAACGGCGGCGCGCTCGGTCTACGGCATCGCGGCGGCTACAGAGGGGGCTGGGGTCAGTGGAGGGGCTTACCAGACTCGCAGAGGCGTGCTGGAGCTCAACGTGGCAGTGGCTTGTCAAGGGGCGCACGGACACGGTCGGAATTCCTCATCGGAGTGGAGCCTGTCGTCGGGCACGGCTGTTCGTCGTTGTTGCCGGAGTTGTAGATCATGCCAGAGTGAAACAAGCGGTGTGTTAGATGCGCACTAGTCTGGCGAATACGTGAGCAACAAAAAGAGAGACGGGGGCGGTCAGGAACTACCAGGGGACGTCACCGGAGTTGAGACAGACGGTGGTGCTTGCTTGACGTTGAGGTTGCCGATGATAGAGAGCGCGCACGGACGAGTGGGTGATACTGGAAGGTGCAGAGGAAGATGGGGAACTCACTCGCGGTGTCAGGAAGGCAAGGGGCAACGGTGGCTGGCCAGAATTGCTTGCGAAGCTCGCCGGAGCAGAGGGTGCTCAAGCGCAAAATCAAGGCAGCCTGGTGGCGGAGGATGTGCGTTGTCTAGGGGGAAAGGTAAAGGAGACGCAGGCGTTTTATCGTGCGTGATTGCAGCGGAGCATTACTCGCGGGTTTAAGTCGAATTAAGCCGCGTAAATCAAGCAGTAACGGGAGAGAGGGGAGGAAGGAACTGGTCGCGGTGGGTTGAAGAGACGACTGACAGGTGGGGCTGCTTCGTCAGCGTGAGCGAGAGAAAACGAGGGGGGGCCAATTGTCAGCGACGGCATGGGTCAGCAACGTGGTGCGAAACGTTTTCTGCGAGGTGGAGGGTTGTTGGGCTGGATGGGCTAACTGGGCTGGGTTGGGTTAGATTAGTCTGTCTGTTTTATTTTTTCTCCCTTGCTCTTTTCTTTTTCTGATTTGATTTTTCTGGTTTGAATTCAAAAGCCCAAATCAAATCTGTTTCAAATAAAATTTTCTCCAAACTTTTATTTATTGTTCCCTGCATCCTGGGTGTGTAAAACATCCAAACACACTCAAAGTCAAATTGGGTTTGAAAATGAAATTTAAACCATGCCTTAATTAAATGTTTATAATTAGTATATGAATGGTTTATAATTCATACTTTGCTTTTGAAAAACTTGATCAAACCTTAGAAACAACACTCAAGTTCAAGCTCAAATCCTTACTGATTAAAATAAGTATTTTTCTTATTAGAAGGTAGCAATATGGCCATTGCCTTGCTTACATAAAATAATAAGCATTCAAATGCTTCTGTTTTTGTAATGACTTTGAAAAGGAACCCTAAATGATTATGAATGCATGGATGATATGCAAAGTTTGAAAACATGATTTTAGGGATGTTACAAAAATAGACAAAGGGGAAAATTTTCTACCAGGGCCCTTTGCAGTATAAAAGGAGGAAGACGATGAAGCGCAATTGCTGATCTACTAACCTAGCACGTGTCAAACATCCCGTTGCACACATGGCGGCTACCGCCTAAACCTTCACGAGCACAACGTCCACTACATGCGGAAATCGAGGCGACCCGGTAACTTTTGCATAAAGTACACGTGACTGGTCAAATACTAGTTAGAAAGTGGGACCCATGACCATCCCATCCCGCCATCTTTGCCGCTGGAGACGGTTGAGTTCATCAGGCATCAGCAATGACATCACCAATCGCAAAAACAAAGGCCGACAACGGCTCTAATCTTTTGACTCAAGGAAAAAGTACTTACTCGTGTTTGTGACTCGGCCAAATCGGGGGCTACTACTATCAGGAGCTCTGGTCGCACACTCAAAAAACTAGTGAAGTCCCTGAGGCACTACAAGAAACTTTGAAAGACTTTTTCAGCATCAATTTTTGCACTTCGAGTCCTTGTTCGAGTCCATGACTCGACTTCGGACTTGGGGGCTACTCTCATAGGGAGCGCTGGTCACGCATTTGGAAAAGCATCGCCATTGATAACATTCGCAAAATCATCCGAAGAACTTCTAGATCACTGTATTGCACAAACGACGACTATAAGTCTCTGCTCGAGTGGCTGAGACGAGGATAAAGAGGAGGTGAGATGAGTGGTTGCGCCGGTGAAATAGGAGAACTCTCTTTTTATGGAAGCCAATGAAGATATGTGGAACCACTGGTGTGAAATTACTCCAGCAAGTCGGACCGTTTTAGGCCGCGACCCCAAATAAAACACATTGAGGGCCGCTTGGAGATGCTCTTGCCTGTTGGAGATGCTCTTGCATGTTGGAGAATCCGGGAGAGTTTTCCAATGGTATGATCGTTCCATGTATCGGGGGTTGAGCCACTTCTCGAGTCTCATGTAGTTTTCGTACCTACATTGATAGGCCAATAAAAACTAGTAAGCATACATATAAACTCTTCGGAAGCAAACATGCTCAAAGAATTCAGACCTCAACAAGCATACACTACCTGTGTTTTTTCGAAACGGGGGAAACCTGATAAGGGTCCCTTGGTGGATTTACCCTTGGGTGGCTCGATCTTCATGGATTTGAGGCGGGGTGTGAGGGGAAACACGATGAACACAATGAACTCAACTCGAATGCAAATTAAAGATACAAACACACGCAAAACACACACGCTTCCGCTGTCCTCGTCGGCCCGAATCACCAACCCGATAGAATCCGCATGGAAGAGACCGATAGGTAGAGTTCCACGAAGGAAAGATTGATCCGGAGCTGGTAGAATCTACTTGTGAAGAGAGTGCAAATGATAAAGGACCAAAGGGAGAAATCGGCACAATAGATATCACGAGATAAAAAGATCACTCACGATGAGGATCTTGTACAACCTAGTTTCTTGATATAGATAATAGATAGGTTCCCCCTATGGGAATATGGAGGCTAGGAAAAATCAACTCAATATCCATTCTATACTTATATCTGAGTCACAAGGGGATATTTATAGTAATAGGGGATAAAGGGGGTAGGTAGAAGGAATATTCTAGGGCATCAAACCCGAAATAGTGCACAGACTAGCGATTCAGAGGTAAGTTCGGCAGTGTCGGGTCTAGCGTCGTATGGATCGGCATGGAGCTGAACTGGGTCGGTGGCATCAGATGGTTATACTAACGTGTCTTTCAAAGGGGCGCCAATATTTTTCATTGGGAGGTTCGATGAGCTGAGCCTGGTGCCAGATGGTCTGGTAGTGGATCCGGCGGTGCCGGGCCTGGCGCCAAAAGCCTTCTTCCGCCTTCTCTTCCATGCTTCTGGCTTGGGCATCTTGGTTCCTCGAGTATCCTTGTCTTCTAATCTTTCCATCATGTTCATGGGCATGTTCAAACCATAGGCACTCGTCTCAAGTAGGATCTCATTTAAGTGATGTTCAAAGGAATAAAAGTGATGGAGTGAATTTACCTTTGTAGGAATGATTGGTGTGACATGATGTGGACCAGTGGTCATTGCCATGTGTTGGGATACATCATATCCCCCGCTTTAAAACGAGATGACCTCAACGACGTTCCTTCATCATGCAAGGAAATAGATGTGTTCGTGATCTCGAGCTTGTATGTGGTTGGATCTCCAGTGTCGAAGCCTTGTTCAAAGTTATCGAAGAGCTTGTAGTTGAGCTTGTCTTCAAGTTGTGGTTGGAGATCTTTTAGTATGTTCCTTTGAAGTTGGGGTCTATCTTGGGTACCTTGCAAAACTGACAACAAAGAGAGAGTTTTGTATGATGAATTGTTAGTGTGGGTCACACTCTAACTCTTCTCACATTTGGTGGCATGCGATGTAGCACTCATGATTTTTTCCCTCGTTTGAGGCTTGTGGCACTCATATGACTTGTGGCCCTTTCCTCCATATTTGTAGAAAATGACTTCATTGTACGATATTGTCTTGGAGGAAGATGTCATTGGGAGCCTTGCTTGCTTGGATGAGCTTGATGCTTGACTTGTTGACTTTTTGGTGGCATTAGCATTGATGGAAGCGAAGTACGCTTGTTGCTTATCATAAGCATTTTCCTTTTGCACGTGGTGCTCGGCTTTGGTGTCTTGGTGTAGAATGTCCACTAGAGTCTTTTAAGGTTGGGAATCAACTATTTTCCGTATTGGGCGGCCCAAACCATTGAGGAACCATGTTATTGTTTGATCCTCGATCTCTTTCACATCGGCTCTCATCATAGTCATCTCCATTTCCTTGTAGAACTCTTCAATTGTCTTTGTACCTTGCTTCAAGTTTTTGTAGCTTGTTGAAGAGGTCTTATGTATAGTGCTCGAGGAAAAACCTTACATACATCACTTGCTTCATTTCCATCCAAGTGCTAACCGGTGGTTCTTCTTGCTTCTCATGATGGCTTTGGTATTCTTCCACCAAATATTTGCGCAGTCCTCAAACTCAAGAGATGCCATGGCTACTTTCTTATCTTCAGAATAGTTGTGGACTCGGAAGATTCTATCAACTTTTAGTTCCCATTCAAGGTAGGCATCAACATTTTCTTCTCCTTTGAACTTGGTCATAGCAAACTTTAGCTTCCTAAACTTGCAATCATCATGCTGGTTGTAGTTGTTGTGGTGTTCTCGTCGCATGCTTGGTTCACTTGGTGTGTGTTGTGGCAGAGGAGCTTGATTTCCTTGAGGAGGAGGTAGGGGAGGAGCTTGATGATGCTCGACGTCCCTTCTAGGCCTTTGCTCGGTATCATTTGCATTCATAGATTGTTTGTGTTGATGGTGTTATTGAGCATATAATCGATCATGTTGTTCTCCTTCCTCATCATCGCTTGGATCCCAATCCAGTTCACCTTGAAATTTATGCCTTGCATTGTGGGGGCGATGTCGCCGTTGGTCATTGTTTTTTTTGGAACTTGGACAATATCTTGGTTCGGGGGTTACGCATGCTCTTGACGAGGTTGACAAAGATCTTGAGATTATTATTGAGGGTAGTCATGATGAGCTTGGTGTCAATGATGTCTTGCTTAGTGTGGTTGTAGAGCTTGTGGAGCAACCACATGTTCATTTCGATGACGAGCTTTTTGTTCCCCATTTTGGTGGTGGAGTTCTCCATGATGAGATTGTGAGCATGGATACTCGCGATGATGACTTGCGGAATGAGTGCGAGATAAACTTGACGAGCTTGATCAATGTCCATGACGGTTACCAGTGTTGGATATAACTTGGTGAAGATCTTGGAATTGAACGCGATGCTCTGCTTGACGTTGACATTCATAGTACTCGAACTCTCTGAAGGTATCATCAATACGGTGCTCAAGTCTACCAAATTGTGCATTGAATTCTTGGCGTTATGCCCATAAGTTCTGGCATGTGGAGAAATCGTCTTGGTTGTTGAAATTTCCACCTCCACTAGCTCTGCTTTCCCTAGACACTCACAAGGCCAAAAGTATTATGGTGGAAAAGAAAAGGAAGGTTTATTCCTATGTCTCATCATTTTGGATAGTATCGTGAAGATTATTCAAACCGAGTTCAACCAAAAACACGAAACACAAGACACACACAAAGGCCTATGGTGGTAGTATAGGAATGTGGATAGTAAATGGAACAACCAAACCAAAAGGGTATTGTAAAAAGTGGAAAATATCCAAAAGATCAAATGAAAGGAAATGACCAAAAGAACAAAGAAACCTAGAACTATACACACAGTGGAGATAGATGTGGTCAGAACGACTATGAAAACTAAAGCTCGGTGTCATGCCAACACAAGGATAGATCGCAGCCATTCGCCAAGAGATTGAGAAGCAATGGATTTGCATGCTTGCCTTGATCTAACTTGAACTCTTGCTTAGAATCTTTGGACTCTCTTTTGTAATAGTATCTAACTTTTTCTTTTGATTTTTCTCTTTTTTATATGTCTCTTTCTTTCTATGTTATGGAGTCAAATTTTTCTATTACCTATGCACTATGACTATCCAAGAGCAAGCACATAATTCTTTGGAAAAAACAAAATGAGCTACTCTCGATTGGTTAGGTAACACATAAAGGAAGCATGGGGGTTAACAAGGGTGGTGCAAGTTATACCTTGTGTTGATGACGTACTTGCAACCATTGGTGGAAGTAAAGGTGTGAGTTCTGTGGTGTCGAAGAGCGCGAAGAATGGTTGTAGAATCTTGTTGTTGTTAGTTGATGACATGCACACGAAACACAACACCAAAAGGGAAAACTGTCAAAAATGTGGGCAAAACTGAATTTTCAGCGGGCAATCAGGCGACGTCAGGCCTGGCGCCGAATCGTTCGGCGGTGATTCCGGTAGTGTCGGGTCTAGTGCCAGACTATTCGGCAACATCTCCGGCTCTCCGTTTTGTCTACCGGTTTGAGTTCGTGAAGAACTCCAAAATTTCGATCCACCAATTCAAAGGGAAATTGGTCAAATTGGGGCTAGGGGACACATGAAAACAAACATCATCACCTAAAGCACCAGATATGTGGACCAAATCCACTAAAAACTCACCAAAACAAGAGATCGATCGAAAAGCAAGTTGGGGCAATATTTTTTGTATTTTTCGAATTTATGGTGTAAATCGAGGAACAAAGTCAATTAAAATACATGGCCTTCAAAATCTGCTGATACCAGATGATAGGGGTCCCTTGGTGGATTTACCCTTGGGTGGCCCGATCGTTACGAATTTGAGGCGGGGTGTGAGGGAAAAACGATGAACTCAACTCAAATGCAATGTAAAGATACAAACACACGCAAAACACACATGCTTCGGTTGTCCTCGTTGGCCGGAATCACCAACCCAATAGAATCTGCATGGAAGAGACCGGTAGGTAGATATATCCATGAAAAAAAGATCGATCTAGAGATGCTAGCATCTACTTGTGAAGAGATTGCAAACAATATGTACCCAAAGAGAGAGATCAGCGCAATAAACATCACGTTATTGAAAGAGTGCCCACATAGAGGGTCTTGTACAACCTAGGTTCTTGATGTAGATCCTAGAAAGGTTCCCCCTATGGTAAGATGGAGGCTAGGCCAAAAATCAACTCAATATACATTCTCTACTTAGATCTAAGCCACAAGGGGCTATTTATAATACTAGGGGCGAAAGGGTAGGTAGAATGGATATACCAGGGCATCAAACCCGAAACAGTGCATAGACTGGCGATTTGGCAGTAAGTTTGGTAGGTCGGGTCTAGCGCCGGATGGATCGTCATGGGGCCGGACTTGTTCAGCGGTGTTGGACATGTATACTGATGCGTCTTTTGGCGAGACACTGGTTTGTTCGGCGGGAGGTTAGGCGAGTTGGGCCTAGCGCCGAGATGGTCTGGCGGTGGATCCGGCAACGCCGGCGGTGCATCCAACAACGCTGGCCTAGCATCGGAAGCCTTCTTCCGCCTTCTCTTCCATGATTCTTGCTTGGGCGTCTTGGTTCTTGGGGTATCATTGTCTTCTCCTCTTGGAATCATGGTCATAGGCATGTTCATACCATAGGCACTCGGTGCTTTTTTATCTCTTTCCTATTTTCTCATTTTATTTTCTTTTTCTCAATCTCTTTTTTCATAAGAAGAATGCTTCATAGATTGCTCACTATGGTGATGCTGCAAGTTTCCACCATGATTAGGCATGGCTTAGGCAAGCGGCCCAGGCGTTTCTCTAACACACATACATAACTCCATGGACTTACAATCTGTAGGGTTCGCAACATAGAAAACAAAAAAATTCCTACAATGGGAACAACTCTGTACCAAGATTTATCTACTAGATACAAACAACGGGCGGATGTATATCCGTAGAGAACATACCCTTGAAGACCGACAAAGCTTAACGAGTTAAAATCGTGGTTGATGTAGACGATCTCTTGCCGATCTCAAGATCGAGAGGAAGTCCTAGCCCCGCAAATCAGCAGCGCATCCGTGCTCGCACACACGTCTGAGGCACCGAGCAACCTCCACCTCCTCGCTCCAGCGATGCAGCGGAAGCACAACTCTTTCTTGCCGAATATCCATCGGGAACATGTATCTCGCTAGTCCGAGACCATGGTGGATAAATTCTAGAGGGGAAGAGAGATCCTTCACGAGGAGGTGTGAGTGAGAAGTGAGGAGGGGGGTGCCAACCCCAAGGGGGTGGCCGGCGCATGGGGCTGCCCCCTTGCCCTCCCCTCTTCATGTGGGTGGACACTCCACTCACAAAATTCCTTTAAATTCCCTCCACTCAAAATACCACTCACACTTGCTATTAAATTTCCACCAAATTTAATGCAATCTCTCATTAAATAAAACTCTTTTTATTTATTCAGAATTTTGTCAATTATTTTAATGACAAACATTCTCATATAACCCCTTGCTAGAATTCTATTTCACATGCAAAAACACTTTCTGCAATTTCACCCGGAAACCTGTTTCGGTATCTAGTGAAATAAATTCCTGTGCTTGTTATTCTTTCCGGCATGAAACTTTTGCTCCAATTCGATGTCGGTGTCTCTTAAGTGTGTCACCCTATGGTTCGTGAATAATGCGGACATGATCAAGGCCCTTCTCGGATCAATAATCAGAAGCGGGATCTAGAGACACATACTGACTCCCACACATTCAACGATGACTTTCTTGTGATCGTCGGAACCTTTTTACGCTAGTATCTTAATCCCTTTGTTTCACTATATATTATATGTCCGAGATTCGATCATCGGTATCTCCATACCTAGTTTGATCTCGTTACTGACATGCACTCTTTTCTCGCTCCCGTGATATAACATTCTAGTGATCAAATCACTTGCTTGCAAGCTAATCAATGTGATATCACCGAGAGGGCCCAGAGTATATCTATCCGTCATCGGGATGAACAAATTCCACTCTCGATCCATGGGCCTCAACATAACACTTTATTAGTTCTGAACCCATCTTTATAATCACCCTGTTACGATGTGACGTTTGATGTTATCAAGAAACTCTTCCGGTGTTAGTGATTGACATGATCTCATGGTCTAAGTATTAGGATTACTTCGTAAGTTGTTATAGAAATATAAACTCAATGACTTTGATCGTAATGCTATACTTCGGATGAATGTTCATCACACCATTAGACTAATGTTGTGATCCCGTTATTAGCAACATCCAATGTCCATGATCAGGAAACCTTGATCATCTTGTTAATCAACGAGCTAGTTTATGAGAGAGGCATAACTAGGAACTTTTTGTTTGTTTATTAAACACACATGTATTAATGTTTCCTAATTAATACAATTATAGCATGCAAAAGAAACATCTATCATATACTTGGAATACACATAATAAACACTTTATTATTGCCTCTCAGGGCATATTCCCTTCAGTCTCCCACTTGCACTAGAGACAATAATCTAGTTACATAGTGATGAATCTAACACCCATGGAGTTCTAGTGTTGATCATGTTTTGCTCTAGGGAGAGTTTTAGTCAACGGATCTGCTACATTGAGATCCGTGTGTACTTTACAAATCTTTATATCTCCATCCTTGACATGCTTGTGGATGGAGTGAAACCGATGCTTAATATGCTTGGAATTCTTGTGAGACCTTGGTTCTTTGGCATTGGCAATGGCATCATTGTTGTCACAATAGATCACCATTGGGTCCAACGCGCTTGTAACCACACCTAGTTCGGATATGAACTCCTTCATCCAAACCGCTTCCTGAGCCGCTTCCGAAGCAGCAACATATTCGGCCTCCGTTGTTGATCCTGCCACCACAGGTTGTTTGGAACTCCTCCAACTAACTGCTCCGCCATTCATGAGAAATACGTATCCAGATTGAGACGTAGAGTCATCCGGGTCGGTGTCAAAGCTTGCGTCGACATAACACTTAGTGACAAGCTCTTCTTCACCTCCGTACACAAGAAACATATCCTTAGTTCTTCGTAAGTACTTAAGGATATTCTTGACCGCTATCCAGTGTTCCGAACCTGTATCCGATTGGTACCTACTAGTCAAACTCATAGCATGTGCCACATATGGTCTTGTACATAGCATGGCATACATTATAGAGCCTATGGCTGAAGCATAGGGGACTTTGTCCATTATCTCTCTTTCTTCTGCCATAGCCGGACTTTGAGTCTTACTCAATGTCTTGCCTTGCAACATAGGTAAGAACCCCTTCTTACTTCTGTCCATTTTAAACTTCTTTAAAATCTTATCAAGGCATGTACTTTGCGATAGCCCTATTAGGCGCCTAGATCTATCTCTATAGATCTTTATGCCTAATATGTATGATGCTTAACCTAGGTACTTCATTGAAAATTTGTTGTTTAGATAACTTTTAACACTGTTTAAAAGATCTATATCATTTTCGATCAATAATATGTCATCCACATATAATATCAGAAATGTCACATTGCTTCCACTCACTTTCTTGTAAATACAAGCTTCTCCATAAGTTTGGACAAATCCAAACTCTTTGATAACCTCATCAAAGCGGAGATTCCAACTTCGTGATGCTTGCTTCAATCCATAGATGGAGCGCTGAAGCTTGCACACCTTGTTAGCATCCTTAGGATCGAAAAAACCCTTTGGTTGTATCATATACAACTCTTCTTCAATATTACCATTGAGAAACGCGGTTTTTGACATCCATCTTCCATATCTCATAATTGAAATATGCAGCAATTGCTAACATAATCCTAACTAACTTTAGCATCGCTACGGGAGAGAATGTCTCATCGTAGTTAACTCCTTGAATTTGTTGAAACCCCTTTGCGACAAGTCGAGCTTTATAGACGGTCACATTACCATCAGCATCAGTTTTCCTTTTGAAAATCCATTTGTTCTCCACGGCCTTTCGGTCGTGAGGTAATTCCACCAAGTTCCAAACTTGATTTTCATACATGGATTCCATCTCGGATTTCATGGATTCTAACCATTTGTTGGAATCCGGGCTCATCATCGCTTCTTCATACGTCGCAGGGTCATCAATTTCATCAACCATGAAATTCATAACAGGGTTTCCATACAGCTCGGGAGCTACACGCGTCCTGCTAGACCTGCGAGGTTCGGTAGTACTCTCTCTCGGAGTTTCATGATCATTATCATTAGTTCTTTCTTCAATTGGTGAAGCCAACTCCAGAACAACTTCCGGCGTTGTGCTACTCGCCATACTTTGAAGAGAAGGTTCAATAACCTCTTCGAGTTCTACCTTCTGACTACTCACACCTTTCGCGAGAAACTCTTTCTCTAGAAAGGATCCATTCTTGGCAACAAAAACCTTGCCCTCGGATCTGTGATAGAAGGAATACCCAATAGTTTCCTTAAGGTATCCTATGAAGACGCATTTTTCCGCTTTGGGTTTGAGTTTATCCGGTTGAAGTTTCTTCACATAAATATCGCATCCCCAAACTTTAAGAAATGACAGCTTAGGTTTGTTTCCAAACCACAATTCATATGGTGTCTTTTCAACGGATTTAGATGGTGCCCGATTTAAAGTGAATGCAACAGTTTCTAGTGCATTACCCCAAAATTACAACGGCAAGTCCGTCAGAGACATCATAGATCGAACCATATCCAATAAAGTACGATTACGACGTTCCAACACACCATTTCGCTGTGGTGTTCCAGTAGGCGTCAGTTGTGAAACAATTCCACACTCTTTCATGTGAGTGCTAAACTCGTAACTTAGATACTCACCTCCACGGTCGGACCGTAGAAATTTGATCTTTCTATTACGATGATTTTCCACTTCATTCTGAAATTCCTTGAACTTTTCAAAGGTTTCAGACTTGTGTTTCATCAAGTAGATATAACCGTATATACTCAAATCATCCATGAAAGTAACAAAATAACGATATCCACCTCGCGTCGACACACTCATTGGACCACATACATCAGAATGTATAATTTCCAATAAATCTGTCGCCCGTTCCATTGAACCGGAAAACGGCATTCTAGTCATCTTGCCCATAAGGCATGGCTCACATGTATCAAATGATTCAAAATCAAGTGATTCCAAAAGTCCATCCGAATGTAGCTTCTTCAAGCGTTTAACGCCAATATGACCTAGACGGCAGTGCCACATATATGTGGATATATCATCATTAAGTATAATCCTTTTAGCATCAACATTATGAATATGTGTAACATTATTATCGAGATCCAATAGAAATAAACCATTCATCATCGGTGCATGACCATAAAAGATTTCATTCATATAAATAGAACAACCATTATTCTCGGATTTAAATGAATAACCACTTCGCATCAAACACGATCCAGATACAATGTTCATGCTTAGTGCTAGCACCAGATAACAATTATTCAAGTTTATTACTAATCCCGACGGCAAGTGGAGAGGTAGCTTTCCAACGGCGATCACATCAACGCTTGATCCATTCCCGAAACGCATCTTAACCTCACCCCTTGCTAGCGGTCGCTTGTTCCGCAGCCCCTAATTCGAGTTACAAATATTAGCAACTGAACCGGTATCAAATACCCAGGTGCTACTGCAAGCACTAGTCAAGTACACATCAATAACATGTATATCATATATACCTTTGTTTGCCTTGCCGGCCTTCTTGTCTGCCAAATACTTGGGGCAGTTGCGCTTCCATTGGCCAGTCCCCTTAAAATAGTAACACTCGGTATTAGACTTAGGGCCAACTCAGGGTTTCTTTTCAGGCACGGCAACCGGCTTGCCGCCCTTACTCCCCTTCCGTTTTCCCTTCTTGTCTTTCTTGAAACCAGTGTTCTTATTGATCATCAACACTTGATGTTCCTTTTTTTATCTCCACTTCTGCAGTTTTAAGCATTGATAGAAGCTCGGGGAGAGACTTCTTCATGCCTTGCATATTATAGTTCATCACAAAGCTCTTATAGCTAGGTGGTAGAACACGATGGATTCCTAAGTCAAGGGGAATCAATATTCCCAAGGACACAAGCTTATCGGCGTAACCCGACATCTTGAGTACATGCTCACTTACGGAGTTGTGCTCTTCCATCATGCAGCTAAAGAACTTTTCTGAAGCATTGTAGCTCTCTACATCAGCACGTGTGTCGGAAATCATTTTCAACTCACCCATTGTATCAAATGCATTGGCATTTTCGAAACGCTTTCGAAGTTCTGGCTCTAGCCCATACAATTTGCTGCAATGAACTAAGTTGTGGTCCTCCTGACGAGTCTGATAGACATTCTTATCCTCGTCAGGGGCATCCTCAAAAGGTGGGGGGGCTTGCGGTGCTTCTAGCACATATTGCTTTTGTGCAGCAGAGAGGAGAATCCTCAAATTCATGGCCCATCCGGTAAAGTTGCTACCGTTCGTTGCAAGTTTCTCTTTCTCCATGAACACATTGAAATTAAAAGCAGGTGGTGCCATCTACAACAGAATTTGTAAAGTGTAGACTAAGTTTATGATAGATTGAGTTCAACTAATCCACATTACGAATGAACTCCCACTCAAAAACGACATCCCTCGTGTCTTTTTGGTGATTACATGAGCCAAATCCACTACACCAAGTCCGATCATCACGTGAGTCGGTGTAGCTTCAAAGGCGAGCATCAAATGGGCATCATATCTACTATATGACTCATGCTTAACTTTTCGGTCCGTGTTCCGAGGCCATGTATGTACATGCTAGGCTCGCCAAGTAAGAACCTTAGTATTCGCGTGTGTAACTGTCTTACACCCGAAATATGGTCGTGGATCCAAGAACACCTGATCATCACGTGATGTCTTGGAGCGACGAAAACATAACCGGTGCATACTAAAGGAAGAACACATTCTTATCTTGATAATTAAATGAGGATCATCTTATTATGCTAATAAAACGCCAAACAAGCAATATAAGATGCTATCAAACATCACATGTTTATTAGTGGAATGATATGGTTCCCGCATATGATCTCTATCATGTGCATCGTGGTATGATCACTATCATACCTTTATGTGTAAGGCCAAGGTCTCTGAAACTTAAACGTTATGTGTGTTGTAAGAGTATCATCTCATACTTCTACTTACACCATCACCATATCATAACACTAGCCCAGCAACAATCTAAACTAGACGCCTCAATTTATCCATTGCAAGTTTTACGTGTCTTAGAGATTTCGAGATAGAACCGTTCTTACCTACGAACATGAACCACAACGAGGATAACCAAATTGTTGACAACTCGTTGAAAAATAGATATTGACTATAGTAGGAGAGACAGACACCCGCTAGCCACTTATTCAAACTAGTTGCATGTCAAGCGTGGAACAAGTCTCATGTGCGAGGACATGTAAAGTTTGTCCGGGCCGCTTCATCCCACTATGACATCAATATCCAAAATTACAACTAAGGAGCAATAACATGATCATCATCGCCCACATACTCATATGTGTACTACCCGTGTAAAGCATATACGCATAGATCCGGCTCTGATACCACTGTAGGGTTCGCAGCATAGAAAACAAAAAATTTCCTACGATGGGAACAACTATGTACCAAGATCTATCTACTAGATACAAACAACGGGCGGATGTATATCCGTAGAGAACATACCCTTGAAGAGCGACAAAGCTTAACGAGTTAAACTCGTGGTTGATGTAGACGATCTCTTGCCGATCTCAAGATCGAGAGGAAGTCCTAGCGCCGCAAATCAGCAGCGCATCCGTGCTCGCACACACGTCCGAGGCACCGAGCAACCTCCGCTTCCTCGCTCCAGCGATGCAGCGGAAGCACAACTCTTTCTTGCCGAATAGCCACCGGGAACATGTATCTCGCTAGTCCGAGACCATGGGGGATAAATACTAGAGGGGAGAGATATCCTTCACGAGGAGGTGTGAGTGAGAAGTGAGGAGGGGGCTCCTTTTATATGAGAGGGGGGGTACCCCAAGGGGTTGGCCGACGCATGGGGGTTGCCCCCTTGCCCTCCCCTCATTCATGTGGGTGGACACTCCACTCACAAAAATCCCTTTCAATTCCCTCCACTAAAAAACCCCACTCAAATTCCCATTATAATTCCACCAAATTTAATGCAAACTCACATTAAATAAAACACATTTTATTTATTCAGAATTTTGTCAATTACTTTAATGACAAACATTCACATATAACCCCTTGCTAGAATTCTATTTCACATGCAAAAACACTTTATGCAATTTCACCCGAAAACCTGTTTCGGTATCTAGTGAAATAAATTCATGCGCTTGTTATTCTTTCCGGCATGAAGCTTTTGCTCCAATTGGATGTCGGTGTCTCTTAAGTGTGTCACCCTATGGTTCGTGAATAATGCGGACATGATCGAGGCCCTTCTCGGATCAATAATCAGAAGCGGGATCTGGAGACCCATACTGACTCCCACACATTCAACGATGACTTTCTTGTGATCGTCAAAACCTTTTTACGCTAGTATCTTAATCCCTTTGTTTCATGATATATTACATGTCCGAGATTCGATCATCGGTATCTCCATACCTAGTTTGATCTCGTTACTGACATGCACTCTTTTCTTGTTCCCGTGATATAACATTCTAGTGATCAAATCACTTGCTTGCAAGCTAATCAATGTGATATCACCGAGAGGGCCCAGAGTATATCTATCCGTCATCGGGATGAACAAATTCCACTCTAGATCCATGGGCCTCAATATAATACTTTATTAGTTCTGAACCCATCTTTATAATCACCCTGTTATGGTGTGACGTTTGATGTTATCAAGAAACTCTTCCGGTGTTAGTGATTGACATGATCTCATGGTCTAAGGATTAGGATTACTTCGTAAGTTGTTATAGCAATATAAACTCAATGACTTTGATCGTAATGCTATACTTCGAATGAATGTTCATCACACCATTACACTAATGTTGGGATCCCGTTATCAACAACATCCAATGTCCATGATCAGGAAACCTTGATCATCTTGTTAATCAACGAGCTAGTTTATGAGAGAGGCATAACTAGGAACTTTCTCTTTGTTTATTAAACACACATGTATTAATGTTTCCGTATTAATACAATTATAGCATACAAAATAAACATCTATCATATACTTGGAATACACATAATAAACACATTATTATTGCCTCTCAGGGCATATTCCCTTCACAATCTCCCCTCTCATTTCACACCGACGACATCCATAAACAAAAGAGCATGATATCAACTATGAACAATGTATAAGTGCAATGTTGAAAGTGTTCCCCATGACAGCATGGTTCTGCTAATTCCAATGTATAAGTGCAAGCATATACAACATAGATGACATAATGGTTCAAGTTTATTAGGGGCAAGAAAAATAAAGTGTGCCATCAAGTTTGTGAGAGCTTTAATCACTAAGTTTTCACATAACAAAATCTTTTTAATTGGAAGATTGATGAAAACAAGAATATACTTGGAATGGTGTAACACACCATACATAGGAATTTATAGTGGACACTTTGGAATAACTTGGTTTATTGGGAGTTGGATGCATGAGTAGAGCTTACTCATATAAGTGCAGGCTAGCAAAACACTGGGAGTGACCAACTAAGAGAGCAATAATGGCCATAATCATGCAGAGCGACAAAACATTACTAATCAAAGCATAAAGTGGTACTACAAGTCAAGGACTAAATAATCATAGAGGCTATGGTGACTTGTTCATAGTCATAACATGGTGTGAGCATGCGCCAAGTCAACTATAACACCCTCGCCTGATAAGGCTAAGTTCATGTGTATAGTGCCAATTCCTGGATTGGTTCACTGCCACACACAGTACAGATGAATACCAAAGAATTTAACAGTGCATCATAAATAACGAATTGATCCAGAATTTGCAATTATTACAATAATGCTTAGCTCAAGGCTAGCTCAATATCAAATAGCATACGGAAGCATAAAAAATTGATAGGCTCCATCTTCAATTGTGTCACAGGCGAACAACTGTTGAGTGGAGTATCGCAACCTAGTCGATCACTCAGAATCGGAATAGTAACCTGCAACATGAAACGTAGCAGCCTCAAAGGGTCAATACTTGGAATGTATGGCAAGTAGAGATATAAAGGAGACAATAATCCTAGCATATATATGCTTATTTGGCAAGTGGAGCCGTGGCTAGCTTGAATTTTCAAATACCTTTGTCCTACTTTCATAATCAGTTTTTGATTTACTTTGAAAAGATCCCAATTAAGTTAACCCATCAACATTAAAGCAATTAGGAAATTAGAATGAGCGAGAAACATGTCATGAACTCAATATCAAGCAACTCAGATGTCCATAACCGGGGACACGGCTAATCGATTAGATTATACACCCTATAGGGGTTAGTACACTTTACCCATGTGACTTGGCCAACCCAGCTCGTACCACCACTATCATATTGCGTGATGATAGGGAGAAGTCCAAGAAGGGACCGTTCGAGAAGTAGCTCCCCAAACCCGACACATACCGTACCAACCTACCAAAATTCTAAATCTCTGGCTACGTGGGTTCGAGTTGCCACAACCTACTAAGTCCAACCAACCGCCCATTTCATTATTGGAACATGGTTGTACATGTAAGCTACAAATAAATAATCCAATCATTTTCTCTTGATACCTGGGTGCCTTTCCGCAATGATACCACCAAAAATTATCAATCCCATCACATCCAGGAGGTTCATTGATTAAGTTGTTTTTAGTTTCACAGACCAACACTTTTAGAAACAACATTCAGTGATGTAACCCAGCCCTCGTCCATCATAGCATGGCTAAGCACATCTACCAATGGTGTCTAGACTACAAGAGATCCCTACCACAAAATAGGATATAGCATAGCGATAGTAGTTCCTATCATGCATCTAAAAAATACACCACAATGTATTGAAAATAGTAGGACAATGATCATGAACAAATTATCATACACTTGCCTTGATAGTTGGTGAAGTCGTTCAAGCACTCGTTGCAATCACACATGTTGCACTCCTCGCAATCTATCGATCAAACAATTGCATACAACATAAACAATAGCACATAGAGATCAAACAAATGCAACAAATGCATGCATGACAATTTAATAATTCACAATGGTTGTTGTTTCAGTTCTCTAAATAATACTAAAGTATATGATGCATGCAAGAGATCGATTAATGCAATGGAGTATTTGTTATTAATAATTACTTACCAATATATGGTTTTTAATAGTTCTGTTATAACTCCTGTCTTAACTATAGAATTAAATTTGGATCTGAAGTGTACTGGATAGAGTGCATTAATACGAACCAGTGGGCATTGGATTTACCCTAATCGGAGTTATAGATATTTTCTTATGATTTAAATAGTGTTTAATGGGTTTTAAATAATTTAAATAGTTTCTTTTTCCTAAAAATCAAACTAACACCAGATCTATAATCTTCACAGGATTGTGATTCCAGGGACATATTATTTGTCATTTTCTGAGCAGTAATCGACTTACTATGATTTTAATATTCTAAATAAGCCATTAAACTATTTATTTAATTGCTGCAAAACCTTACAATATTAGACTGAAGCATTTACATATTGATGATCTACTTGGAACTAGCTATCCATCGGTATATTATTCATATTTTTCCGACCTCTAATTTATTAGAAATTTAATACTCTAAAAGGTCATTTAAACTATTTAAATTATTACTGTAAACACGTACTATAAAAGTTAGATCCAATTTGATTTTAATATTCTACTCAATTTTATGAATCCGTGGATATATTATTTTCTATTTTTGGATCTACGAATCTTTTTATATGAATTTTACAAGTTCTCAAATTTTCTGGTATTTTTATTTAATCAAATAGAATTTGTGACTGGATAATGACCGCGCGCTCACCTGGGTGCTGACTGGCATCAGCGTGACTGCTGATCCTGGCGAGTGACGCGGCGACGAGGACAAGGAGGCCACATGGCGGCAGATGGTTGGACAGTACCCCTTCAAGGACGAGATCTAATTGCGGTCCTCTGTTGCATATCAGATGGCGGGCAACGAAAGCTTCGCGATGGCCGGCCTAGGCGACGGCGAGCGGTGATGGAAGGCTCGGTGGTGGCCGAGGGCAGCGCTCCGGCATTCCTCTGACGTGGAAAAGTGGTGGACGAGGATCCGGCGAGGACATCAAGGTCATTGGTGAGAACTGCGTCGTGGTATGGTTCCCGAGGTGGCGTCTGCGGGCGGATGGAGGTGGTGGTGATGGCTACACTCCGACGAGGAATTCCACAAAGCAGCAGCGACTTGCGGAGGGGAAAGTAGGTCAGTGTGAATCGGTGATCCAAGGGGAAGTGGTCCAGAGAGATAAGGACGGTTGGGGTGTACGGAATAGACGGGTTCGAGCTCGACCTCGAGTTCCAATGGCGGAACAAAATCTGGCGAGATCAGAATCTCTGTCTATGAGTGGTCCAGAGAGATAAGGAGGGTTGGGGTGTACGGAATAGACGGCTTCGAGCTCGACCTCGAGTTCCAATGGCGGCACAAAATCTGGCGAGATCAGAATCTCTGTCTATGAGGCTAGGGTTTCGATTTGCAGCAAAATCGAGACTAGGAGGAGGCGGGGAATATTTATATGTCGAGGAATCATGGAGAGGGGGCAAAGAATCAGAACCGAATCGGGAGATTCGCTGCAGTTCATCAGGGTTTCTCCTCCGTCGTGGGGAAGAAGGAGATCGGGGTGGGACCGGATCTTCAGTGAGAGGGGCAGCGGGGGCAGGGCGTGGGCTACTGGCGGGGCAAGATTTGGGCAAGCCCACTGCACTGAAAGCTGATGCGCACTGCTCGCAGGCGGGTGCGCGCGGGGAATAGAGCGAAGAGGGAACGGGCTGGGCTGCGCGGGCTGGTAGGTTTAGTTATTTTTTTCCTTTTCTTTTTCCTATTTTCTGTTTTAGCATTTCCTTTGTAACTTTTTCATACTAAGTCTAAAGGACTTGAAATCTGTTTCTAAATTTTTCTAAAATCTTGTAGATCAGTTTAGGATCATTTTTATATCCTTTTATTTAGTTCAAACATATTGGATTTATAAAATCCTTGTTTATTCCTTATAGGAATATTTGCCAAACCATTAGGGTTAGGGTTTTCCAATTAAATTCTTGCAAATTTTGTAGGGATGCAATGCAACAGACATGAATGACATGTAAAAACAATTTTTTTCTAGTCCCAATTTCTAAAATCTTGGGATGTGACAGACTAACCCCCTTAAGATGAATCTCGTCCCGAGATTCGAAATATCTAACAAGGTTTGGGTGGTTTACTCGAGAACATATTCTAGCTTCTAATTGTATTCTATCACTATGGATACACTCTCGAGGCTAACCCCCTTAAGAGAATTAAAGTTGGCATCTGTTTGGGACAACATAGATGAGTATTGATATAATAGAACTAAGAGAAGTATTTTCCTACCCACACACAACATATTCAAACAACAAACATCACAAATAAAAATCAAACAATTCTAATCAATAATATTGATATACCATCAATTTTGATATGATCAATAGCGAAGTGATATCGATATCCTAATGAAGAGCTATATGGCGGACATCATCTAACTATTCTTGTTTCACATCAATTGCAGGGTATGGTATCTTATCTATATTAGAATTGTATGAGAATTGAATTGATAAGAAGATACTAGAGTGAAAAATATGAAGGTAAGAAGATAGAATGAAATAGTGTTTATAATTCTCATGGATTTCCTATTCCATTCCTAGGTCACGATCCTATAGTCAACGCACTGCTCTGATACCATTTTGTAACACCCTCGCCTAATAAGGCTGAGTTCATGTGTGTAGTGCCAATTCCTGGATTGGTTCACTGCCACACATAGTACAGATGAATACCAAAGAATTTAATAGTGCATCATAAATAACGAATTGATCCAGAATTTGCAATTATTACAATAATTCTTAGCTCAAGGCTAGCTCAATATCAAATAGCATACGGAAGCATAAAAAATTGATAGGCTCCATCTTCAATTGTGCCACAGGCGAACAACTGTTGAGTGGAGTATCGTAACCTAGTCGATCACTCAGAATCGGAATAGTAACTTGCAACATGAAACGTAGCTGCCCCGAAGGGTCAATACTTAGAATGTATGGCAAGTAGAGATATAAAGGAGACAATAATCCTAGCATCTATATGCTTATTTGGCAAGTGGAGCCGTGGCTAGCTTGAATTTTCAAATACCTTTGTCCTACTTTCATAATCAGTTTTTGATTTTCTTTGAAAAGATCCCAATTAAGTTAACCCATCAACATTAAAGCAATTAGGAAATTATAATGAGCGAGAAACATGTCATGAACTCAATATCAAGCAACTCAGATGTCCATAACCGAGGACATGACTAATCCATTAGATTATACACCCTACAGGGGTTAGTACACTTTACCCATCTGACTTGGCCAGCCCAGCTCGTACCACCACTCTCATATTGGGTAATGATAGGGAGAAGTCCAAGAAGGGACCATTAGGGAAGTAGCTCCCCAAACCCGACACGCACCGTACCAACCTACCAAAATTCTACATCTCTGGCTATATGGGTTCGAGTTGCCACAACCTACTAAGTCCAACCAACCGTCCATTTCATTATTGGCACGTGGTTGTACACGTAAGCTACCAAATAAAGAATCCAATTATTTTCTCTTGATACCTAGGTGCCTTTCCGCAATGATACCACCAAATATTATCAATCCCATCACACCCAGGAGGTTCATTGATTAAGTTGTTTTTAGTTTCGCAGACCAACACTTTTAGAAACAACTTTCAGTGATGTAGCCTAGCCCTCCTCCATCATAGCATGGCTAAGCACATCTACCAACGGTGGCTCAACTACAAGATATCCCCAGCACATAATAGGATATAGCATAGCGATAGTAGTCCCTATAATACATCTACAAAATACACCACAATGCATTGAAAATAGTAGGACAATGACCATAAACAAATTAGCATCTACTTGCCTTGATAGTTGGTGAAGTCGTTCAAGCACTCGTTGCAATCACACACGTTGCACTCCTCGCAATCTATCGATCAAACAATTGCATACAACATAAACAATAGCACATAGAGATCAAACAAATGCAACAAATGCATGCATGACAATTTAATAATTCACAATGGTTGTTGTTTCAGTTCTCTAAATAATACTAAAGTATATGATGCGTGCAAGAGATCTATTAATGCAATGGAGTATTTGTTATTAATAATTACTTACCAATATAGGGTTTTTTAATAGTTCTGTTGTAGCTCATGTCTTAACTGCCGAATTAAATTTGGATCTGGAGTGTACTGGATAGAGTGCATTAATACGAACCAGTAGGCGTTGGATTTATCCTAATCGGAGTTATAGATCTTTTCTTATGATTTAAATAGTGTTTAGTTGGTTTTAAATTATTTAAATAGTTTCTTTTGCCTAAAAATCAAACTAAAACCAGATCTATAATCTTCACGGGATTGTGATTCTAGGTACATATTATTTGTAATTTTCTGAGCACTACTCGAATTACTATGATTTTAATACTCTAAATAAGCCATTAACTATTTATTTAATTGCTGCAAAACCTTACAGTATAAGCCATTAACTATTTATTTAATTTTCTGAGCACTACTCGAATTACTACGCGATCTACTTGGAACTAGCTTTCCATCGGTATATTATTCATATTTTTCTGACCTCTAAATAGTTTATTAGAAATTTAATACTCTAAAAGGTCATTTAAACTATTTAAATTATTACTGTAAACACGTACTGTAAAAGTTAGATCCAATTTGATTTTAATATTCTACTCAATTTTATTAATCCGTGGATATATTATGTGCTATTTTTGGATCTATGAATCTTTTTATATGAATTTTACAAGTTCTCAAATTTTCTGGTATTTTTGTTTAATCAAATAGAATTTCTGACTGGATAATGACCGCGCGCTGACCTGGGTGCAGACTGGCATCAGCGTGACTGCTGATCCTGGCGAGTGACGTAGCGACGAGGACAAGGAGGCCACATGGCGGCAGATGGTTGGATGGTACCCCTTCGAGGACGAGATCTAATCGCGGCCGTCCGTTGCAGATCGGATGGCGTGCAACGAAAGCTTTGCGATGGCCGGCCTAGGCGACGGCGAGTGGCGGTGGAAGGCTCGGTGGTGGCCGAGGGCAGCTCTTCGACGTTCCTCCGACGTGGAAAAGTGGTGGACGAGGATCCGGCGAGGACAACAAGGTCATTGGTGAGAACTGCGTCGTGGTATGGTTCCTGAGGTGGCATCTGCGGGTGAATGGAGGTGGTGGACATGGCTACACTCCGGCAAGGAATTCCACAAGGCAGCAGCGACCTGCGGAGGGGAAAGTAGGCCAGTGTGAATCGGTGATCCAAGGGAAAGTAGTCTAGAGAGATAAGGAGGGTTGGGGTGGACAGAATAGACGGGTTCGAGCTCGTCCTCGAGTTCCAATGGCGGCACAAAATCCGGCGAGATCGAAATCTCTGGTTGTAAGGCTAGGGTTTCGATTTGCAGCAAAATCGATACTAGGAGGAGGTAGGGGATATTTATATGTCGAGGAATCGTGGAGAGGGGCAAAGAATCGGAACCAAATCGGGGTTTCTCCTCTGTCATGGGGAAGGAGACCGGGGTGGGACCGGATCGTCAGTTAGAGGGGTAGCAGGGGCGGGGCGTGGGCTGCTGGCGGGGCAAGATTTGGGCCGGCCCACTACACTGAAACCTGTTGCGCGCTGCTCACAGGCAAGTGCGCGCGGGGAATAGAGGGGAGAGGGAACGGGCTGGGCCGCGCGGGCTGGTAGGTTTAGTTATTTTTTTCCTTTTCTTTTTCCTATTTTCTGTTTTAGCATTTCATTTGTAACTTTTTCATACTAAGTCTAAAGGACTTGAAATCTGTTTCTAAAATTTTCTAAAATCTTGTATATCAGTTTAGGATCATTTTTATATCCTTTTATTTAGTTCAAACATATTGGATCTATAAAATCCTTGTTTATTCCTTATAGGAATATTTGCCAAACCATTAGGGTTAGGGTTTTCCAATTCAATTCTTGCAAATTTTGTAGACATGTAAAACAATTTTTTTTATAGTCCCAATTTCTAAAATCTTGGGATGTGACATCAACCCAAACAAAGCATCAAAGTAGAATACCACAATACTATGCTTTTGTATGCTAAAACAACGCATGATTCTTTCAAGACAAATTAAGCAATCCTAATTGTTTGGAACAAGTAATGCTACAGCAATAATCACTAATCATAAGGTCAAAAAACATCTAGCATGACATGATAAAGTCTAAGCCACAGTCAAAGTAAGATCCTTTTTGTACCACTTAAGCATGAAGATTCCTACTCTTTTCCAACACCAATCAATTTATTTGAAACAACTCACAAAGATAATAATCAATAAATATTAGTGAGCTTGTATCACAAATCCACAAAGAACTAAAAAGTTTTAAGCTGAAAGCACAAGAAAACTAAAGCTAAACGCTGTGATAGCAAAAGAGAACACTCACAAGACAATAAGAGTGAAAACTAGAGTGTTCTAGGCAATGAAAACAGAGTGTGTCTCTCTCCAAAATAAGTATGTTGGGATCCAACCAACTTATTCAGCAAACCAAGCAAAAGAAAACTAAAAACAAAAACAAAGACGCTCCAAGAACAACACAACAATGCATGAAACAATAAAAACGAAGTGTCTAGAAAGACCTCGGTTTTTTATTGATGAAGAAGGGGATGCCCTGGGCGTCCCCTTTCTTTGAATCTTGCACCTCTTGAATATTTCTTGGGGTGACACGGGGTGGCATCCCCAAGCTTGAGCTTTTGTACATTCTTCATCTCATTACATCATGCTTCCCTTACATCTAAAATTTTTCCTTCATACAAAACTTCACACAATCTTCATTAGCAACATTAGTGCTTTCAAAAGTAATAAACCTTTGGGTTAGGTTTCAAAACAACTGAAAGGATACACATGTCCCCTAGAGGGGGATGAATAGGCGATTATAACTTTTCCAGGAGTGGCTTGACAAAGGAGGAATTAAACTAGCGTTTACTTTGTCAAGCACAACCTAGGACAACTAGGGTTCACCTATGTGCACCAATAACTTATGCTAAGCAATACAAGCAACAATGTGATAGCAAGATTTAGATTACTTCAAGAACGAAGGCTATCACAATGTAAAGTACATAAGTAAAGAGCTCGGGTATAGAGATAACCGAGGCACGCGGGGACGACGATATTTTACCGAGTTCCTCCCAACATGGAGTACATCTCGTTTGGAGAGGGGGTGGTATCAAACCACCAATGTCACAAAAGGCCTCCCTTATTCTCCGGTGAATCTCACCCCAACGGGATCGATCCACACTTCCACTATCGGTGCACTTGTCGATGGCAAACCGAAACCTCTCACAAGGTTGGGGCACTTCTCTACAACTTAATTGGAGGCTCCCAACAAACGCCACCAAGGCCACAAAACCATCTAGGGTTCCAAGAACCCAAGAGAGACAAGCTTCTATGAGTAACACGAACCAAATCCTCCAAGGAGAACTCAAACTGATGCATCGAATGCAAATGGCAAGAACACCACAAAGATGCTCCAATCCCTCACTCTCAAGTTCCAACAAAGCTACTAAAGCTATTGGGAGAACAAGAGAGAAGGAATCAAAGGGGAACACACAATCCCCCAAAATCTAGATCACTAAAGATACACTCACAAAAGTTTGGAATTGAATGGAACACTGATTATCCATTGATTAGTATGATCCAAGAGGCACATGACAGATCATTGAATCAATTCTTCAACATCACTATGATGGCAGGATGCTGGAGCTTATGGAGTCACAGGAATAACATCATCTTCGAACAACATATTAGGTGCATGGATAACTGTTATGGCATATTCGAATTGTCAGTAGCTGACATTAGACATAGAATAACCCAGCCTACTTGAAGGCATGCGGACTTGGATAGTTACTTTGTAATTTTATTTTTCTGTGATTCCCACCATGTACAGTGCCCTATTTATAAATATGAAAATGACACAGTGGGGGACTTCCCCACTGTCTTTGTGTCAAAAAAAACATAGATCTAGATCTCCTCTCTCTTCCACTCAAATGTGGGCAATAATCATTGGAGGGGAAGAGATTAATCAAGCTTTTAAATTTAGAGCAAATGTGGGCAAAGCTTAGTCTAATATAAGAGGAAGAAGCAACTAAAAATACAAAAGGAGACAATATATATAGGGGCCCCAATTTTCTGTCCATTGGGGCAAAGAAACGGCCTGGACCGGTAGTACCGGGCTAGGCCGGTAGTACCGGCCAGCCCACTCAGCAGCAGCGCACGCGCCAGCGAGTTAGAGAGAAGCACCAGGCAACACAAAGGGGATCGGGGGCACCCCAGCGATTGAAGGCAGTGGGCAGCACATGCGGGTCAACAAGATGACGCGAGCACACGCGAGCACGTGGGAGAAAGCGAAGCGGCACAGAGGAAATTGGTGGCGGCAACGCATGTGCGCGCGTGAGGCAGAGCGACAGCGTGCCTACAGCGGGCGAGCAACACGGCGACGCGCGCGTGAGCATGCGTGGCAGTAGGCACGCGCGAGGGTGCTGGGCTGCCAGCGCCGCATGGTCCAAGCAGCAGCGAACGCGGCGCACAGCACGCACGAGGGCATGCCGCAGGCCGCAGGCTAGCAGAGTAGCTGGGCAGAGTAGGCCAGGATGTTGTTCGAAGATGAGTAGCAGGGCAGAGCAGAGCAGGCCAGAGTAGCTGGGCAGAGCAGCAACTTCCCCAAATCTTAGTTCCCTCTCATTAGAGGTTATTCTTGGCACAAAAAGCAAATAAAAAGATTAAGAAGAGGTTATTACAGAAGTAATAACTTCCAAGTCTCCATAAAACTATTGGGTTATCTCCTAAGAAGTACTTTTCTTTAACGCCTTTAAGTTAGGATTGATAGTTTCAGAAGATGCTCGCATAAGAAATATGAATTGATGTAAAAGAGAGCACCAAGAAGCAAATTCAAAACATATTTAAGTCTAACCCACTTCCTATGCATAGGAATCTTGTAAAGAAAAAAATCATGAAAGCACAAAGCAATAAGCATAGGAAAACAAAACAAGTGCAACTTCAATACTTTCAACATAAAGAGGGGAAACTTAATATTTTTGAGATGCATAAAACCATGTTTCCCTCTCATAATAACTTTCAGTAGCATCATGAATAAAATTAACAATATAACTATCACATAAAACATTCTTATCATGAGCCACATGCATAAAATGATTATTACTCTCCACATAAGCATAGTCATTCTTATTAATTGTAGTGGGGGCAAATTCAACAAAATAGCTATCATTATTATTCTCATCACCATAATCATCAAATATAGGAGGCATATTGTAATCATAATTAATTTTTTCCTCAATAGTAGGTGGACTGAAAATATCACATTCATCATTGTAATCATCATATATTGGAGGTAAGGTATCATCAAAAAAAAAATCTCCTCTAAAGCTGGGGAACTAAAAAGATCATTATCATAAAAACTAGCTTCCCCAAGATTAGACGTTTCCATAGCATTAGAAATAATGGTGTTCAAAGAATTCATACTAATAACATTGCTTTTAGCATGCAAATAAAGTTCCATAGGTTTTTTCATTTTCTCTTCAAACACTTCATGTCCTAACTCAAGATAAATACTATAAAGCTCTCTAATTTTGTTGTTGTTTTCCATTAAGCCTAACTAGTGAAAACAAGAAACAAAAAGACAAAATTGCAGAATCTAAAGGAAATAACTTCGAGCACTCACACCGGAGGATGTGAGTACCTTTTACCTTACCTCCCCGGCAACGGCGCCAAAAATATCTTGATGTCTACGCACTTCTATTCTTGTAGACAGTTGTTGGGCCTCTAAGTGCAGACATTTGTAGAACAGCAGCAAGTTTCCCTTAAGTGGATTACCCAAGGTTTATCGAACTTAGGAAGGAAGTGTTCAAAGGTATCCCTCTCAAGCAACCCTGCAATCAAGATACAAGAAGTCTCTTGTGTCCCCAACACCCAATACACTTGTCAGGTGTATAGGTGCACTAGTTCGACAAAGAGATAGTGAAATACAAGTGGTATGTATATAAGACAACGGTGCCAGAAAAGAGCTTCTGACGGGGAGGAAAATACTAAAGGCAAAAAGAAGGAAGCAAGCAAACATGCAATAGATCTAGTTGTAAACGGTGTTTCAATACTTAGGAACAAGGCCTAGGGATCATACTTTCACTAGTGAACACTCTCAATAAATATATTCTCTTCATGATACTACCATGACTACTCTCCGGTTGGACACTCTAATCCATGGTAGGGCTATAACAGCACTCCTCAAAGTCCGCCTTCTCAATCTAAATAACCCCACACTGTCACCTTGAGCGCTAGATGGTTCCAACAAACACCACAATTTCATAGAGACATCCAACTCCAAATATAACTCATAATAAATATTTATGAACTCTATCCTAAGTACCACCACGGTATGCACGCTGTCACTTTCACACACGTGGGGAGAGCAGAGATCTATTAAAGCACTTGACTACTAGAGCAGATCTACTTGATTACAAAGCTCATGATCACAATATGATCATGCATATATATATATATATATATATATATATAGAGAGAGAGAGAGAGAGAGATGAACACATAGCTACCGGTAGAGCCCTTAGACTCGAGGAAGAACTACTCCCTCCTCGTCATGGGAATCAGCAACGGTGATGGAGATGGTGGTGGAGATCGAAGGAGATGGCTCCGGGGGCACTTCCCCGTCCCGGCAGGGTGCCAGAACAGAGACTTTTTGTCCCCCGAATCTCCCCTTCGGTGGCGGCAGCGCTGTGGAGGTTTTCGTGGATTTTCGCCAGATGATTTAGGGTTTTTGGGTCGGAGGCTTCTTATAGGCGAAGGAGGCAAGGTAGATGGAGGGCCAGGGGGCCACACACCCCGTGGGCACCACCAGGGCTGGCCCGCGCCCACCTAGGGTGTGGCCACCCTGGTGTCCTCCTCCATCTCTGCTTCATGGTTCCGTGTCATGCCGGGTAAAATAAGGACTTTGGCTTTTGTCTCGTCCAATTCCAAGCATATTGATTTTCTGCCTTTTCTGGAACCAAAAATAGAAGAAAACAAGCAATTGGCACTGTGGCATCTTGTTAATAGGTTAGTACTAGAAAACTTATAAAAACACCTCAAAGGGTAGACAAAGCAAAGCAAAATAGATACTAAACAAGCATGGAACATCAAAAATTATAGATACATTTCCGATGTATCAGATGCCAAGTCCACTACGCCACCAGCATCTCGTCCATCGGAACAATGACTATTACTATACTACTTAGTAACAGGAAAAATAAACTAATTTATCTTCATAACGACCAAGACCATATCATAACACAAGCCCTCCTACAAAATAAAGTTAGACGCCTCTACTTTATCATTTGCAAATTTTACGTGGCCATTAGGGCTTTTGTAATAGAATGGTTTCTAGTGTACAAACTTTCCAACCACAACATGGATCCAAAAGTTATCTCTACTACACCCCTCTCGGGACCCTCCATTGTAAATGCTATATCAACTATTGTTTTAGAGACAGACACCTGCTAGACACTTATATGATACAAGCCATATGTTGAGCATGGAACCAGTCTCGCGTAAGATTATGCTTAAGGTCGGTATGGGACGCTTCATCAAACAATACCATGATATAAAAATGTACATGTTAGAGGGTAACAACTAGAGAATCAATGCCCGCAGAATACATGTGTGTACTGGGTGTACAACATTCCTATGCATAGATCGAATCTGATACCACTGAAGGGGTTCCGTGGCAGAAAACAAAAAAAAATCCTATATTGGAATGCCCTAACTATCGAAGATCTGTCTAGGAGTAATCCAGTAACGGACAGAGTTTCAGAGACATATCCTTGTAGTCCGAAAGTGGTTAACATTCTGAGAGGAACGTGATTTATGTAGTCATGCTCGTAGCGGACCTCAAGGACGAGAAGCTCCTCGCAAGTCACCTCTTGCTCTATCTTGCAGCAGTCCAGCTCACGACATCCAAGGTGCCACTATTGGCAGCATCCTTGAGGTTTTTGCACATATACGGTGTATGATGATGACCTCCGGTTCCCTAACCCCTTCTAGGAGTGCAGAAGTAGATCTCCGGCTTGGAATCACAACAGCGTAACGGCGTGCTGCAGGTGCGCCATCTCTTGCATGTACAGTCCTTTCTTGGGACCGTGCCAACACAAGGAGACAACTAGAGAGAGAGAGAGAGAGGGCGGAGAGAATTCCCTGCCTTAGAAAATATCTTAATTGTTATGTCTTTATTCCCACCCAAGGGCACCCCTTTATATAGATGGAGGGGGTGTACCCTCCCCTTTGGGTGCCCCATGTGGGACTTAAAGATTGGAGGAAAAGGGGAAAAGGAGGGGCTGGATGGCTGGGCCAATGGGTGGTTGGGTGGGCCACCCCGCCGGGCCGAACACAGCAGTATCCAGTGCAGCAGCCCGTGGTGACCAGCGCCCGGGTGGGTCGTCTTGTGCGCATGTACTGTTGGCGCAGCGGCAACGGATGCCCGTGTGGGCTGGCCACAGCGCGCGGCTCTATAGGCTGCCTATAGCGGTGGTAGAACCTCGAGCCCCGGTGGGCCGGCTTGCGACCTGCCTGCGCGCGGTGTGGTGCCTAGCTACCTGCCTCCCTAAGTGGCACTTAGTGCCTACGCGACTGTAGCTCGCCTGGGCCGGTCAGGTATGGCCCAGTTTGTTGTGGTGCTATTTCTATCCTTTTTCAGGGTGGATTTCTCATATGCCAATTCCCTCCAGGGTTTTGGCCTATTGGGGAAGTTTCCATATATATTTTAATTTAAATATTTATTTAGTACATATTAATTCATAATTAATATATAATAAATTCATATTATAAATTGCGATTTACCCGAAACACCTTACGATCTTTTTATTTCTTTCTTTCTTTCTCCAAATAACTTCAGATCTCTCTTCAGAATGATTCCGGATTTCTCTTTCTCTAATGTCATTCCACCTTATAGAAGATATCTAGATAATCGTACCTTTAAGTGTATTTCCCCACGACTCGGGGAACGACACATACATGATTTCTATCAATGATCAATAGTGGGACTGGGATGCCCGTATTGACCCTTGTGCATTCCATGATGACAATGTCATTTGAAACATAAACATCGAGACCAATTCCATTTGTTTATTTGATCTGTTCATCGGTATCACATACCTTGTTCAATCTCGTTATCAACAAGTTCTGTTTTAGTTGTTCCTATGATATTACATCTCATGACCTAGTCACATGTTGTCGATATTATGGATATAATCTCACCAAGCCGGCCATGTGTATCTTCCCGTCACGCGGGTGATCAAATCTCGATCTCGATACATAGGCCTCAACTATTCCTATTGAAAACCTAACGTACACCTTTATAGTCACACAGTTATGGACATAACGTTTGATGCAGTCAAAGCAGCCTCGAGAGATAGTGATTAATTAATATGATCTCACAGTCTAAGAAGAAGGAGAATATGTTTCTAACTATTGCAACGATAAACTTTGTGACTTGATCATTTCGCAATCCTTGGAAAATGTCCATCACATCATTCACTAATGATATGACCTCGTTGTCAACTGGCTTAACTGCTCCATGATCAGGAAACCTTGACCATCGGTTGCCCAACGAACTAGTATGAATAGAGGCTACTAGGAACTTGGTTTGTTTCATACCACACCTGTATAAAAGTTTCCGCTTGATACAGTTATAGCACAATATGAAACTTATTACCAACTAATTGAGATATGATAATAAAATCCATTTATTATTTGCCTCTAGGGCATGTCTCGTTTATTTTGAGCTTATGAAAATGAATCGGCGTCCCAAGGTATCTAAATGGAAGAGATCCTATGTTGCAGCCAAATAGTATCTTATAATATTCCTCTACTTATTTAGCCTTCCCAAAGCAAAAGATCTCACTCTAATGGAAATTAATTTTAAGGCCTGATAGTTGTTCAAATATATAAAGAACTAATTTCATATTAAGAGCTTTCTCTAGATCATGTTCCATGAAAAGAATGGTATCGTTTGCATATTGTAAAATGGAAACCTCCCCATAAACTAAATGACGTACGAGCCCATTTACTTGACCATCTACTTTATCCCTTGCTATAAGAATGGCCAACATATCCGCCACCAAATTAAGAAGTATGGGGGATAAAGGATCGCCTTGTCGAATACCTTTCTTTGTTTGAAAATAATGACCTATGTCATCATTGACTCTAATTCCCATGCTTCCCTTTTCTATAAATCTCCAAATCCATACACACCACCTGGGTTAAATCCTTTCATTCTTAGTGTTTGTTGCAAGAAATACTAATTTACTTTATCATATGCCTTTTCAAAATCGATTTTAAAAAGAACACCGTTTATTTTCTTCTTATGAAGTTCATGGATAATTTTATAAAGAATAACAACTCCTTCCAAAACATGTCTACCCGGCATGAATGAAGTTTGAATTAGTTGAACCACTTTCCCTACAATGGTAGTTACTCTATTTGTCCCAACTTTAGTGAAGATCCTAAAACTAACATTGAGTAAACAAATGGGACGGTATTGTTGAATATGAATAGCATTTAAATTTTTTGGTAGCAGAATGGTAGTACCAAAATTTAGGTAGAATAAAGGTAGCTCTCCTCTCTGAAAGCTACAGACATGGCCATTAAATCACCTTTTATGATTTCCCAATTTTTTTGGTAAAACTCTGCGGAAAACCCATTAGGGATGACGCCTTATTTCTTTTCAGTTGCATGACTGCTTTGGAAACTTGTTTTTCAGTAAAGTTTGCAATTAAAATTGCGTTATCTTCCGCTAAAACCTGATTTATATCATGTGTGACTGACTCATTCATCACACAATTACTTTTAGAAGGGGGTCCGAACAGATTCTTGTTTTTTTTAAGGGGCGCATTTATTAACATAAAATGTTTAATGTTTACACCCGGTCTCTGCATAAATAAGATGCACACAAACACACAAACGATAGAACTAGGGAATAAAAAGTAGACAAGCATTACAAAAAGGCACTATCGAAATAATTATCTTCAATCTAATGTAGATCAATCCTCAAATCACGCGGTCATCCATGTCGGGAGAAAATATTCCTCGTCGTGTCCTCCAGTTGCTTACATCCCTCCACAAATAATTTGCAAAACTCCACGTGTTGTATAATAGTCCATGATCGAAGGATAGCCGTGGCTCAATAAATAACTTGCAGAGGAGAAGACACAATGTTATTAAAAATCTTGTCATTTCTACAAAGCCATAGCGACCATATAATGGCAAGCTCTCCCACCCTAAACAAAGTTCTATACTTATCAACAATTCCATGCAACCAATTATAAAAAACATTGGTTACTGAACATGGAGGAGATAATCCAGAAGCTATTTGGATAAATGACCATATAGAGCGAGCAAATTTGCAATAGAAGAATAAATGACGAATTGTCTCATCGTGATGACAAAAAACGCATTTTGTACTTCCATGCCAATTCCTCTTTGCGAGAATATCTTTTGTTAGAATTACACCTTTACGTAGATACCATGCAAATATATTCGTCTTAAGGGGTATTTTTATTTTCCAAATTTTACTATTATCATCGACCGGGATATCAGGTTGGACCAAATCTCTATATAGTGAGCCAACAGAAAATTTACCACTTTCTAATAATTTTTATTTGAACACGTCAACACCACCCGACAATTGTATCGTGGATAATCGTAATAGTAGATTATTCCAAGATACCAGTCGAGGACGAGTGAGACTTTTTATGAAATAAACATTAGGAGGGTTGTCTTCTATCACTGTGGAAATTATATCCACTTTGTATCAAACAATCGAATATAGAGCTGGATATTGTTCGCGAAGAGTAGTTTGTCCTAGACACTTATCTTCCCAAAACCTAATTTGTGATCCATACTTAATCTCGAAAGCACCAAAATGAAAGAATTTTTTTTGGTGGACATAAGGCCCGCCCAAAAGTGTGAATCATCGGGTTTCCAAACCAATTGAGACATAGCTTTGGACCCCACATATTTTCTCCATAACATGGTTTGCCAAACACCATCTTCTGTAAGTAGTTTAAAAAACCATTTGCCCAGAAGCGCGGTGTTTTTGACTTGCAAATCATGTATGCCCAGTCCACCATACTCCTTCGGGCGGCAAACCACATTCCATCTGGCCAATCGATACTTCTTTTTCTCACTATCCCCTTGCCAAAAGAATCTTGAACGGAAATAATCTACTTTGTTCAAGACACCTTTTGGTAATTGGAAAAATAAGATCATATACAGTACCATGTTAGTAAGTACTGAATTTGTGAGTATTAGTCTTTCACCAAGGGGTAAAAATTTGCCTTTCCAACTATTAAGAGGTTTTTGTAGCCTTTCCTCAGCAAGTTTGCATTCAACAATTGTGAGAAGCCGATAATGAATCAGTATTCCGAAATAGTTGATTGGAAATTGCCCCTGGCCATAGCCGAAAAGTTCAGCATATAGGTGGGCCTCGTTTTGAGCCTCGCCAAAAAATACAAAACACTCTTATGGAAGTTATTTTTAAGTCCAGATAGCTGCTCGAATGCTGATAAAATTAATTTCAGATCCTTAGCCTTCTCCAGATCATGTTTCATAAAAAGGATTGTGTCATCAGCGTATTGAAGAATAGAAAGTCCACCATCAATAAGACGTGGAACTAATCCTTCAAATTGACCATCAGTCTTTGCTCTCTCAATAAGGATGAACAACATATCTGCCACTATATTAAATAGTAGAGGCGATAATGGATCCCCTTGTCTTAGTCCTTTCTTGGTCTGGAAGTATTTGTCAGTATCTTCATTTACTTTAATGGCAACACTACCCCTAGATACAAAGGACTGAATGAGAGCGCGTCACTCCTCAGAAAAACCTTTCATGCAGAGTGTTTGATGGAGGAAAGACCAATTAACTTTGTCGTGTGTCCTCTCAAAGTCAATCTTGAACAGTACATCATTTAATTTTTTTAGTGTAGTTCATGGATTATTTCATGCAAAATTACAACATCATCTAAGATATTTCTTCCTTGCATGAACGCAGTTTGATACGGGCTAACAACATGGTCAGCAACTGAGTTTAGACTAATTGTGGCAACTTTAGTAAAAACCTTAAAGGTAACATTAAGCAAGCAGATTGGCGATACTATTGTATATGTTCTGCATTATTAACCTTAGGTAGTAAAATTATGTTGTCAATGTTTAGTCTAAAGAGATCCAACTGACCGACTTGTAAAAACCCAAACAAATTCATCAGGTCCTCCTTGGTAACGTCCCATAATTTTTGGTAAAATTCTGCTGGGAAACCATCAGGCCCTGGCGCTTTGTTATGTTCCATTTAAAAAACAGCTTTCCTAACCTCTTCCTCGGTATATGAGGCAGTTAGAAAGTTGTTTTCTTCAGCAGAAACCTGGGGAATAGCGGCCATTTGGGACTCATCCAGAGAGAATGAATTTTTCGCTGGATTCCCAAACACGGATTTGTAATAAGTTATAATATATGACTTCGGTTGCTCCTGTCTCTCATCATACCTTCATCCTGGATCAGAGAGTGAATAAGTTTTTTCTTATGCTTGGTATTGGCAACAGCATGGAAGTACATTGTATTCGCATCTCCTTTCAGAGTGAATTTCGCTTTAGAGCATTGGTACCATTTGAGTTCCTCTTCGCGCAGAAGTCGGGCTATCTCTGCTTTCGATTGGCTTTTAAGCTCAATTTCTCGTGCAGTTAACGGCCTGACCTTCGCGGAAGCCTCTAAGGCATCAATTATAGATGTTAGGCATATTTTTTTCGTTTTTTAGGATCCCAGCCATGTGCCTGGCCCAGCCACGAAGGAACTTGTGTAAAGCACGCACTTTGTTATTCCATCATAGGATAGGCGTTTGGCCACCAACATGTTTCTCCCAAATACCCTTAACCATCTCGTAAAAACCATCACGGTGTTAGGAATAAGCATGACGGACACCGAAGCGGCACCGTGTGCGGTACGGGCGTACGTATCCGAGTAGGTTTGTGTAGCCGATTAGGGTAGGAATTAGAAATCCTAATTCTACTAGGCTAGATACAACAAAACTACTATATATACATGTGTAGTACCCCTGTAATCGGTGTGAGACGGAAATAATAAAGTGAGGTTTCGAGGCTCGACACGACCCTCTGGCAACTTGTGTTTCCGTGCGTGTATGTCCACCAAAGCTATTCAGCTAGTTTATTGATTCGAGTGAAATCAGATCGATCAATTCTTGTGCTAGCTAGTTTCACATGAGTCCTGCTCAAAAGCAATCTGCAAGGAATCTGTGAGATAGCTAGCTACTTGGTGTACGTACTGTGTCTCACCGGAACAGCTCGGAAGCAATCGGGCTAGTTGTGTACGTGGAGATTACTATTGCTAATTAGCGGAAGCCTTCGTCGGAAAGTACTCGACGGACTACGAAATTGCTGCAGGTCGTCTCGTCGCAACATCCCGGCTGAAAGTACTGCCGGGTCTGGACCAACAATAAGGAATCTGTGAGATAGCTAGCTACTTGGTGTACGTACCGTGTCTCACCGGAACAGCTCGAAAGCAATCGGGCTAGTTGTGTACGTGCGCGTCTCAAGCAAGAAGTTCTCGTACGTGTGTCGTATCGTCGTCTCGTCTTCGTTGTCTACGTCGGAAAGTACTCGGCGTGTACCGTCCCGGCGAAAGTATTGTCGGGTCTAGGCCAACAATTGGTATCAGAGCCAAGGTCGTCGTCCGTGATCTGCTGAAAGTACTAGGAGGTCATGGCGATGGTGAAGTTTGGCGAGAGCTCGACATCGGCACCAGCGTTTGAGACTGTGGGCGCGGAGTTGTATCCGCGTTTGGATCGCAAGCACTACGGCCTATGGGCGTTTGTGATGCAGTGCGCCATGGAAGATCAGCAGATTTGGGAGGCCATCGATCCCGGCGGCGATGAGTACGTCAAGGGAGGTGTGAAGTACCGAGAGGGTTGCCAAGCATTGATGGCGCTCTACTCGGTTATGCCGACGGACATGCTACAACACCTCGTTGGAAGGAAATCGGCGAAAGATGTGTGGGGAGCGATCAAGGTAGTATGCGCAGGTGTTGACGACACTAGTGTTCACGTGGGGCAGCAGGAGACTGTCTTGAACGACGAGATGACATTAGTAGAACCGGAAGTGACCCCGGTTGGTTCGTCAAGTGTGGCGACACCAAGTATGGCGACCAAGGTGTCAAAAGAAGTCGGCGTGAACATGTCAAATTCTGAGGAGACCTCAAGCTCGGAAGCGCAACCGGAGAGTACTCGGGCTACCGACATCGCCGGACACGACATCCAGGATCGAGAAGACGTGGCGTTGCATGATGAAGGCAATAGCACAGCAGGATGGCCACCAGCAACAGTAGGCAGACCTGGCGCATGTATTCTGCTCGGCATCCCAGGAGGAGGAGCTTCACGTGTGGAGCCCGGGCCAAGGGAAGGTCTAGGGGTTGGCGGCCTAGAAACGCCAGAAAGAGGCGGTCCAAAAGAAAGTGATCTGCCGAGAGGGGCTTTATGCGGAGACCCAAAAAATAGATCAGAAGATGGTCCAGGGCTGGCAACCCAGAAACGCCAGGAGGAGACGGCCTAAAAGAAGAAGGTCTGCCGGAAGGATCTCCATCAGGAGGTCTAGGGGCATCCATCCCAGAAGTTGGAGCAGAAAAAACAAAGAGACCAAACAGCGTGCGCGCTATAGCGCCACATAAAATTGACGGACCAAAAGAAGTAGGTCTAGTCACGCCAGGGCTAGCCTGCCCAAAAAACGGGCAAGAAGCTAGTTCAGGAGAAGGCTCTTTGATCGGGAGAAGCCCATCAGTAGGAGGAGTTGCACGTGGAATTTCATCAGCAGGAGGAACTGCATGTGGAAATCCAGGAGCATGTAGGTGGCCATGCAGGCCAGCAGGTCTAGATCCTGATCAGGAGGAATTTGCAGGTCCTGGACCGGACGCTCGTAGCGACACGGACGGGATTTTCTCGTCACCAGAAGCTGATCAATTAGGAGGTTCGGCTGATGCGAGTGCAAGTTCAGCTAATCAGAAGGAAAATGTCATGGTGACTTCGGTGTCTCATCCGATAGTACCGGAAAGGAGACACGTGTTGGATTTATACCAACATGAGGTCCTTCGCACAAATGAACGTGGAGGAGGACAATGTCGAGGATTGTATTTACTCGGCAAGGAGCCAGGAGGTTCGGTAAATGAAGAAACAAGCGCTATGTCGAGTGCAGAAGAGTATGTCGTGCCAACTCCGACTGTATTAGAGCTGAGACGACTACTACCGACACGAGCACGCATGAGACGCGTGTTGGACTACTATCCGAAAAAGGAATTTCGGATGATAAATAATTCGGTGACGATGAACCACAAAAAGGACCCGTTGTTCATCAAGGAACCGACGAAGACCGGAGACGCAAACAAGAAGGGTCGACGTCAAGTCATGGAGAAGCCGACAAAAGCAAAGTCGGTGACATGGGTGCTGAGAAAGGAAGCGGCAAAAGCAATGTCGTGGATGGCGCCTGCGAGAAGCAGCTGGCGCATTTGGGACCGAGGTCGAGGTGAAGTGCACGTCGTGCTTAGGGGGTGATTGTTAGGAATAAGCACGACGGACACCGGGGTGTCACCGTGTGCGGTACGGGCGTACGTATCCGAGTAGGTTTGTGTAGCCGATTAGGGTAGGAATTAGAAATCCTAATTCTACTAGGCTAGATACAACAAAACTACTATATATACATGTGTAGTACCCCTGTAATCGGTGTGAGACAGAAATAATAAAGTGAGGTTTCGAGACTCGACACGAGCCTCTGGCAACTTGTGTTTCCATGCGTGTATGTCCACCAGAGCTATTCAGCTAGTTTATTGATTCGAGTGAAATCAGATCGATCAATTCTTGTGCTAGCTAGTTTCACATGAGTCCTGCCCAAAAGCAATCGGCAAGGAATCTGTGAGATAGCTAGCTACTTGGTGTACGTACCGTGTCTCACCGGAATAGCTCGGAAGCAATCGGGCTAGTTCTGTACGTGCGCGTCTCAAGCAAGAAGTTCTCGTACGTGTGTTGTATCGTCGTCTCGTCTTCGTTGTCTACGTCGGAAAGTACTTGGCGTGTACCGTCCCGGCGAAAGTATTGTCGGGTCTGGGGCAACACACGGATCATCCATCCGAGTTTAAATTTAAACTCATTCGTAAACTTTCGTGGCGGTGATCCAAAAGATAAAAATAAAGGAGCATGATTCGTAAAACTTTTGTTAACATTCTCAGCTTTATAACAGACACTCATGTTCCTAGCCCAGACTGTAAGGAATTGTCTAACACGGTGCATTTTGTTTTGCCAAAATTCCAAAGCGTTTGCCCCTATTGAGATGGTCTTCCGCTCTTTGGTTACCATCTCGAAAAAACCCTCCTGCTTAAGTCAAGCCAATTCAAAAGAGAAACTAACTTTAGGTAAACCTAGGAAGGCATGCTCGCCCGAGTCAATCAGAAGAGGTGTGTGTGGTCCAGGCTGCTCAGCAACTCGCAGCCTCGCCTGCACAAGTTGCAGGCTGCTCTAGCACTGAGCAGATTCAGGGTCGTTCAGAGCAATGAATTCCCCAAGCAGCGCTGTGCATCTGTGCAGAAGAGCGCATCGCGCATGTGTGTGGCGTCAGTGTTGTTGCGCCTGACGCAGCCTTTACGGCCACATGCTTCGTCATGGCTTCTTCCTCGGCCCGCCGCAGACGCAGAGCGGAGCAGGAAGGCGTGCAGTGCGCCTGCTCAGGCCACTTGCCGTTGCGCCATTGATGCTTCTTACTCTACACATGTGAGCGAACTGCAACTCTGCATTGCTCGTACTGCACCTGGTGATAGTACTAACTAATTATTCCCCTTGACGGTCAAGGGAATTAGCTTAGCTGAACCAGAGGAGAAAAGAACACAAGAGCGTTCCGTTTTCTGTATGTATGGACATTTGCTACTCCCTTCTCATACATCTGGAAAGTATACACAGCTTATCATCGTCGGCGTAAAGTCGGGAGGCGGTCAGTAAACACCCAAGAACCGTTAGCAAAATCAACAGGTACACACGAACAGTTCTAACACGAGAGAGACGGCACCCTACTGAAAAGTATCTGTGTGTGCGCGCGCGCTACGACAAGCCATTGTGGCATTTGCTCGATGCCACGGCCGGCCGGCCGATAGAGCCAGACTGACAGACCAGCAGCTAGCCGCGCTCGATCGCCTGCGGTGGACCGTCAGCTTCCTGGGTCGACGTCGACCTCCTCCTCCTACAGCATGACGTCGCGTCGCTTCTTGGGGATCTCGGGGTTCCCTTTCCTCATCATCGCCGCGAACTCGTTGTAGTCGATCCTCCCGTCCTGCAACCACACCATCAGCACGCCACTCTGTTACATGATGTCGCAGTTGCAGCGACAAGATTTTTAGATGCAACTTACGTTGTCGGCGTCGACCTCGGATATGATGTCCCTGATGTCCCTGCCGTCCTCCAGGAGGCCCTTCTCCCGCAGGGCCTGCTCCAGCTCCTCCATGGTAATGCAGCTGCACCCACACAGAGATGATTAGAATGAGTATCAGATCGATGCTTGCTTGCTGGCGAGGAATTAATCTGAGGTTCGGCCAGGCCTACCCGCTGTTGTCCTTGTCGAAGTACTGGAACGCGGTGTAGAGGTGCTCGTCCCTGTCCATCCTGTTCATGTGCATCGTCGCCGTGATGAACTCCTCGTAGTCGATCGTGCCGTTCCCGTCCGCGTCGGCCTGCAGGAATCCGCAGCAAAAATTAAACGCAATCCTTCCATCGATCGACCTAGTAGCAGTAACTAAGCAAGACGTCGACGGAGATCACTTACGGCTTCCATGAGCTGCTCCACTTCGGCCTCCGTCAGCTTGGTACCCTCCTTGGACAGGCCTCGCCGGAGCTCGTCCACGGTGATCGTGCCGCTGTTGTCGGCGTCCATGCTCTTGAACATCTCCTTCAGCCCTCTGATCTCTTCCTCTGACAGGCACCCGGCGATGACCTGCATACATTTAGACCATGGCATCCGTTCAGAAAACGAAATGTAATGGGTTACTGACTAGTAGTTGCTGAATTCAGAACCACGGACCCTTAGCGCGGCTTTCTTGAACTGGTTCATAGCCCTGAACTGCTTCAGCCTGTTCATCACGGCGTTGTCCAGTGGTGTGTCAGGCGCCTCGCCGTCTTCCTTGATCCAAGGATGATCTGAACAACAACAACATGAGCACGTGGTGTTATGATGCATCGGGCCAAAATTCAGGGTACGTACGACCACAAACAAAAAACGTAGAGATCGAGGTAGGCACACGCACTTAGGACATCGTAGGCCGAAATTCTCTTCTTGGGGTCAGCGTTGAGCATCTTCCTCACGAGATCCTTGGCGCCGGACGAGATGCGCGGCCATGGGTCGTTGGCGAAATCGATCTGCCCCCTCAGGATGGAGTTGAAGATGCCGTGCTCCGACTCTGAAAAAACAAACTATTCCTCTCGTCAACCGTCACTGATTCTTGACTTGCATACTAAGCGCAACGAGAAGACGACGGCTTGCCTGCCCAGAAGGGAGGAACACCGCAGAGGAGGATGTAGAGGATGACGCCGACGCTCCAGATGTCCGCCTCGGGCCCGTAGTTCCGCTTCAGGACCTCCGGCGCGATGTAGTAGGCGCTGCCGACGATGTCCTTGAACACCTCCCCTTGCTTGAAGAAGACCGAGAGGCCGAAGTCGGTGGCCTTGAGCGGCGCGTCCTCTTCCTTGCTGAGTAGGAGGAAGTTCTCGGGTTTGAGGTCGCGGTGGATGACGCCCAGGGAGTGGCAGGTGTGGATGATCTCGACGATGGTGCGGAGCAGCGAGGCGGCTGCGCGCTCCGTGTACTTTCCCTTGGCGATGATCCGGTCGAAGAGCTCCCCGCCGGCGCACAGCTCCATGACGAGGTGCACCGACTGCTTGTCCTCGTAGGCGCCCTTGAGCTCCACGATGTTGGGCTGCCCCGCGAGGTGGTACATGATCTGCACCTCGCGCCGCACGTCCTCCACGTCCTCCTTGGTCGACAGCTTCCGCTTGGCGATGGTCTTGCACGCGAACTTCTCGCCCGTCGCCTTGTGCGTGCACAGGCTCGTCACGCCGAACTGGCCGCGCCCGAGCTCCTTGCCGATGGTGTAGATGCTGCGCACGTCCTCCATCGGGCGGCCCAGCACGGGGCCAATGGGGGCCGGCGGCTTGTTCTGCGCCGGCGCATCCGACGCGCCGGCCTTGATGGACGAGCCCGGGCGACGGGTGGAGGGGTCGGAGGAGGAGGCGGACGCGGGCTCCGCATCCCCAGATCCCGGAAAGCAGTTGCCCATGGCGAGCCGGCGCGCGGTGGCGGGTCGGCACGCGGGGGAACGGCGCCGGGGAGGTCAGAATTGTAGGGGACGCGGAGCCTTAGGGGGTTGATGGCGACGCGACCGTGGAGTTGTATAGCGAGCGGTTTCATTGGGCGGTCTCGGCAGTCCGGCGGGACGGGCCGGGAGGAAATGGCGGGAATGCAGCTGCCTCCCCCCTCCTCCCTCTTTGGTTTGTTCGGCCCTCGTGTTATTTCTGCACCTCCTTTGCCTGTTTTGGAATACTCCGACGTGCGTCCGAGGAGAAAACTTGGAGACTTCCTACCCACCCGTGTGGTCAACTTCAGACAACGCCACCACAAGATCTGAGGGCCCGTTCTCGCTCCTCGCTCTTTCCCTCACTGGACCACACCCCTAAAGCAACTTGTAGTTTTTTGGTTAAGCTTTCAAACAGAATTTCACCTATTTTTAATTAAGCTTTTAGAAATGTGTGTGAGAGAGAGATGAATGACTGGTAGAAGATTTACTTGATCTAACAACTATGAAGATCATCTTTTGGAGATAGTAGAATTTTGGTTAGTTCTAGCTTCGAGGACATGTTTCCTTTGATGTCTATGAAATTGCTTGCTTTGCTAGAGGCATGTCTGTTCAACTTCAGACAATTTGACAAGCTTGAAAAGGATGAAACGCTCCCTCTCTGACCCCCTGTCGCCCAACCTAGGCGACATGGGAGCGTCACAGGCGTAGGACCAGCCGGGCGAATCCTGGCCGGGGTGGCAGGGGGAGATGGGAGACGTATCCCTCCTACTGAGGCGGTGCTCTTCTCGGTCGACGGCGGCACGTGGTGCGACAATGGCTCGATGGCACGGTGTTGTGGAGGAGTGGTGTGTGTGCAGTTCGGTGATGACGGAGGGGCAGCCTCCCCGCGGTGAGGGCGCCTTTGCTTCTACGACCGCAACCTCGAGCCATCTTGTGTCCCATTTGGGCCTAGGCGGGCATGCAGTTCGTGGCCATGGCAACGGAAGCGCGTGGGCTCCTGGTTGTGCTAGTTGCTGGGCACCATGGTGGTGCGGAGGCCGTCCAGGCGGCGATGGTGGGTCCTCACCGCCTAGTCCCTGCTCGGTGTTACGTCATACGATGGTTAACCCTCCTCCTCCAATGACATCACGGGCTCGCTTCTCATCGGGAGGTGAGTCCAAAGGCACCTTCTTGTTGGGCAGTAATAGGCGTCCCCCTCCCCGCGCCCCCGAAAATTATCCAAAATCCCCCGGATCTGCTGACACGTGTTCCCAAAAAGCCTTAAAATCCCGCTTTTGTTATAAACATACCCCTTTTGGCTTTTGCTACATGTAGCAGAAAACGGTTCGGGCAAAAAATAGAAAAAATAGACTGGACCTCGCCGGAGACCTTGCCGACGACCGTGTAGCAAAAAAGTTGTGTTAACGTAGCATATCTGATCTCGCCGGAGACACGCCGGAGGTTTTCGCCGGTAGACCTAGCCGGAGACCGTGTAGCAAAAAAATTACGCTATTATAGCAAAAACACAAAATATATGTAGCAAAATAAAATGTCCTATGTAGCAAATCTGATTTCGGCGGATACCTCGTCGGAGATCTTGTAGCAAAACAACAAAGCCATTATAGCAAAAACCCGACATCACTTGTAGCATCACGTCGACCGCACGTAGCAGCCTTGCCAGCCCTATGTAGCAACCCTCGACATCGTAGATAGCAGCGACCGTGGCAGTAGATAGCAGTGCCAATCATCTTTGGTAGCAACGCCGGTGGGCAAGCTCAGGAACGTGCACACTGGCCTGAGACGGTGATATGGCCAGGACAAACAAAGGGGAGCACTAGCGAGAAATAGGCCATGGCTGTTGAAAAAATCGCATCTGTGCATGACCTGGTGCCAGCGGAGGAGGGCCACAAGAATACTTTCGTATTCAATGCCGGCGGGGAGCCATTGGGGAAGCACGGCGACGAGAGCTTCAGGGTCAGGAGGCGCAACGCGCGAGCTGCGGCGGGCGGCGCGGTGCCCAGGCTGCGGTGGGCGGCAGGGCGCGCTGTGGCAGGCGGCGCGTGTGATGCGGCGGGCGGCGGCGAGAGAGCGAGCGTGGTCGGCGCAGGATGCAGGTCCACTAGGAAAAAAGGGTAAGATATAAGGAAGCATCGCGCGTCGGTTTTTAGTGGGACCTATCATGGCAGCGCAAAGCGATCGACCCGGGGGATCTTTTCGTTCGATCCCCCGGGGGTATCCTATCGTTTTCCCTTCTTGTTGCGTGTCTGATGGGCGTTGGGGTCGAAGACAGGGCCGAGGAGAAATCCATGTGTGAAGCAGACAACGGCCGATCTCGCGACGCCGTCACCTCCTTGGAGGCGTAATCATGGTGTTGTCTATGCTTCCTCGCCTCGAACACCGGGGCAAACCCTTGATCTGGTTCGGATCATACGAGGGTGGCGCAGCTGCGTCGGTCCCTCCTTGGGGGTGTCGCCTAGGAGGTTCATAGAGCCTTCGGTGCACCAGTTGGAGTCAATGCCGGTGTTGGCTACCGCTCAGAACATGGGATTCTGGGCGCTATGGACACTATCGTCGCCACTTCTTTGTTGACGTCTCCCCTAGTAAAGTTCGGTCCCGCCGTCCCCTCGCCGACATAGGCGCTTATGGGTGTGTGGTGCATTGACATGTGCCTTCCCCGAGTTGGAGTCAGTCGTGAAGTTCCATTCTTCGGTTGTAACGTAGCTTAGAATCTCGGTGTATCGCTTCCTTGCCATTCATGGCTACAGACGATGCAAGGCTATTCTTTTTCGATCAATCATTTTAGGTTCTGTTGTAAACCGTGCGGCATCGAGTTTGTATCGTGTTGCCTTTTGCCATTGTATAGACTGTCTTGGCCTCTTCTTCTATAGAAAAACCGATACACCTTGTAAAGGTGTATTCTCGGAAAACATTCAGACAACTTCACGACGAGATCTGAGGGCCCGTTCTCGCTCCTTGCTCTTTCCCTCATTGGACTACACATGTAAAGCTACTTCCACTCCTTTTTGTTAGCTTTTGATAAAATTTTACAATTTTGACTAAGCTTTTAAAATTGTAGAGAGATAGAGAGAGGTTGGTCTAGTCTCTTTAATTCTACTAGATAATGATGGTTGCACATTCCCACGCGCTATTGGGACTATATAATGCTAGAGCATCTCCAACAAGTGCCCCAAAAAACTGATTTTTAGGACGCAAGAGGGGGAAAATGTTGCCCCACGCCCAAACAATCATCGACGCACTACAAATTTGGGGCACGCATGTGGGCTTCTACAAATTTTCGCCCCATGCGCCCTCGTCAACCTAAGCGCTAAACAATACCGTGTGTGTTCGCCCCCTTCCTTGCACGACTGCAATCAACTTGTCTTCCAACACAGTGTAGTTTCATGTTCTTTTCCTCGGACTCTCAACCTATAAACCCTCATCGTAACCATCAAGATTGTCATCGTCATAATTTATCTCATAATTCTTGCGATGAGATTTCATATTCTTGAGATCCAACATTCATATGTTGCAAACAACGCCTCATCATCAATACTACATTGAACAACAATGCATATCAAAGACACTCAATTGCATACAACAACTAATAAATCGATGGGAAATTAAAAGATCAAAAAGGATGGAAATTAACCTTATGACATTTTATCGAGCACGTGGGAGGCATCCGGAGGTGCAATCGGGGATGACTCCTCTTCTTCCGCGAGCGGTGGTGGCATCGGGAGAACCTCCTCGACGACGGTGGCCTCTGGGATCGCCGTTGGCCTTGTTCCACGGGCGACTGCGACCTTAGCCCTCTTCTTCTTCTTGCCAGTGGTTGTGGTCTCCTGCCTCTTTCCTCCGGCAAGTAGTAACTCAAAACACCGCAGTCCAGACCACAAATCATAGTTATTCTTCATTAATCATACTACTAGATCGTCAACCATATGTGTGAGATAAATGTTAAAGCAAATCGTATGGTGTAAATTCAAACTGAGTGTGCCAAAACCAGAGTTGCATGTGAGGATCTACCCATTACGCTTTTGAATTCTGAATATTTGAAGAAAACATAATGTTTTCAAGAGGAATCCTTTGTTTTCTAGAGATTCCGTGAGTTCAGATTTTTATTTTTGAGGGGCCGTGCGTTTAGATTGGACAGATAGCTACATAGAAGAAGAAAAGTGGCCCATGGGCCTATCGGAAAGTAGTATTATCCACCAACCAAAATGGCTCGGCAGAATCACATTCACAGTGTTATTTAAAAAAAAAAAGCAGAATCACAGTGTACCAAAAAAAAAACAGAATTATAGTTCAAAACATAGGATCATTTGTTCTTGTCGTCATAAAGCAGAGAATCTTGACATGTTTTGTGAGGTAGCTTTTCTTTTGGTTGGTAGCTAGTGATTGCTAATCGAGCGTGCCACTTGGTTTTTGTGAGGTAACTTGACGCAGCATTTCAGAGGTGTCTTGCTCATGAAGATACATTTAAATGTGTATTTAATCAATCAGCTGAGTTCATTGGTCGCAGTAAGAGTTTATCTTTTTTTATTATTAATTGACTGATATTTCTGTAAATCTAGGTCATTGGTGAGCTTATACTAACAACTAAAATCGTGCATTTGTTTGTAAAGTGGTGCAGTATTTAGTCCGTAGTTTACCTATGATGTCAGTGAGATGAGAATGGTTGGGTGTTGATCTATTGATTTAGAAAACTGGATAAGATGTAAAAATGTTTTAGCTCTCGGAATTTGCACATTTCGTTCACAAATGCATGAAAGAAATCACCAGCTTTCTTTTATTATCCTACATGGAAATTTAGTGACACTATTTTCAATTCAATAGATTAAATGGTACTAAGGCCAAAGTATTAATGCTACTCCGATGTTTTACAAGGATTATTTGTTGCAAGAGTGTGTACAAATAGAGGCCGAGCTACATGTAGCCATATGCTTTTTGAAAATAGAAAATCATATTGACAAGTAAAAAAAGATTTTTGGATGTCGTCAATGATGTATCCTACGCCCAAGGTGAAATTCTTTATATTTTTTCTCCATAAAAAAATGATAAAATATAATAGATTCTATAGTTTTGATGTGTGCACTTTACAATATACTTAGATCCACACTTTTATCATTTTAGGAATATTTTTGTCACCAAACTCTACTTGACTCACTAAACCCCTCTAAACTATTACTAATAGTCTATTTGATCCCCTTGACCTGGTTCAAAAGGTTAGTCAAATCCCGTATGAAGAGGGTTAAATGGACCATTAGTGATATTTTAAGGGGCTCGGTGAGCCAAGTAAAGTTTGGGGAGGAGAAATTGGTTGGGGGGGGGGGGGGGGGGGGGGTATTTATACTTTGTTCTTTTTTTTAGCCCACAATACAAAGTGGTTCATATTGGGATTTTTCACGTCTGAAGTATACATCGTTCTCTACCTCCAGAATTTTTTCAATTTTTTTTTGAAATATGATTTTTGAATTTAAAAAACAAAGGCATACATGTAGTTGGGCCTTCAATTGGAGTTCCCTTCATTGCAATCAATGTCAACTTTGCTGGCATTTTGAAAGAACTTAGGGTATTTTCATCGGGTCGATCCAATCCGTCCGAACGCGTCTAAACTCGTCTGCGCGGACGTACGGGACATACGCGGCACCCAATTGGTACGCGCATTCGAACAAACGTGTCCGACTCGACCCATTCGTGCACCAAATCTAGGAAACAGATGTGTCGGCCCGAACGAGCGCGGATGGAGGGCGTGTCCTACCAGTCGGCCACTCGGGGCCCATATGTAAGTTAAACATTAGTACTTAAAAGATAGCTTTTCATTAGATTAGTCCTCCCAGTGGTTCCTCTCCTCCTGGTCAGCAAGCTCCGTTGCCCGGCACGCAGATTCTACCTCAGCCACGATCAATCCTGCCAGAGCCGGGACACCGTTGGGGCCGAAGCCCAGCGCCTGTGCGATCTGCAGGGGACGGCGATCGCCTCTTCCTCCTTCTCCTCCGCCTCTGACTGATCCACCTCCTCTCCCTCCTCGTCATCCTCTTACACCTCCGTCTCGTCATCGTCGACGAGAGCCCAGGCGGCCGCCACCTCAGCGGCTGTAGCCACACGCTCCTCCTCTGCCGCTGTGTCAGCGGCGTGCTCGCGTTGCGCCGCTTCCACCTCCCCGCGCGCTTTGGTAGCATGGCGAAGCTCGCGGATGGCGACCTTGGCGGCCACCTTGGCTACCTCTTCCAGCATGGTCATGGCCGCCTTGTAGCGGATCCCGCGGAGGGCCGCTGATACGGCCTACATGGCCATCGCCTCCACCGCCTCCTTGGCGGCGACATGGTGTATGTCGCGCACCGCCCATTGGGCGGCCACCCTGGAGGCCGCCTCCACCATCCACTCTAGCGTCGCCTCGGCCACACGGCCTTCCTCCTCGAAGGCCAACACTTGCGCCTCGCTCATAAGCTTGGCCAGCAATGTGGCCTCGAGGTGGACGACGTCGACCTCCACCGTCAGGAAGCGGGTGGGGTGCATCTTTCGGATCTTGGTCTAGTTGGCGATCTTGCAGCGAGGCATGGTTGCTGTTGGTTGGTGCTTCTTCGGCTGCTGGTTTGCTCTTGCTTGGGCTTGTTGTCTCCGCAGTGCTGGCAGCCGTCTTTTATAGACCGCGGCGAAGGGAAACGGTCGGGGAGGCGCGGAAAGTTTTTTGGCCGCGGGAAGCGAGGTGCGCGCGGAAAACGGTGGCGGGAAACGCGGGTCGTGCGGGAAGCCACCGCTGCTGATAGCCGACGTTGCGTCGCCATTAACGTCCATCGTGAGGGTGTCAAGAGATGATAGGGGGAGGGAGACGAACAGATAGGTCGGGCCACTAAACGCGGTTGGCCGAACATGCCGAACCACGATCCAAAAACGACCGCAGGCCGACCCAAACTGACGGAAACGGTTCGTCTAGGTCGACCGGTTGGGTCGGACCGGTGAAGATGCCCTTACACCGTTCACACATTGCACTGATATATACATATTCAAAATGTTGCACATAATAGTTGTTCCTTTTGGCGATTGTTGTTGTGATATTTTTTTGAGGACAGTCATGTTTACAATTCCAAGGATCTCCCAATCTGCACATGATTATTCAAATTTAAACTTTCCTGCCTTTCTGTTATTTTATTTATTTATTTATGAACTTGTGTGAATTAGCGTGGACTACATAGGATTCGAGAGTTCCCGCATATACATACGTGCCTGCAAATTAGATATGGCTCCCGACCTGGACACCGTTAATTTACTAGTCAGACCCATGAGCGGGGGCGACGTGATCACGTGGTGAGCTTCATTTACGTCCTGTCTACCCGGCTGGTGTGGCACGGTGGCAGCAAGGAGGAGGAGGAGCCGCATAGATGGGCGCGGCGTCCTCAATATACTCCGCATAGTGGGCAGGGAGGCACGGCAGCAGATGTGGGGGTGGCACGCCTATCGAGGTCCCCATATTAGTACTACTAGTACTCCGCTACGCTCCAGAGCCACAGCCACAGTACTAGCAGTAGGAGTGGGCGTGCAGCTAGATTGATTATTGCCTGCTGGCCACTTCCTGATTGCTCGAGCGATACTATGAAAGGAAAGAAATGACAAGCACAGCGCAGCTTTACCGGCTAAAGCTGGAGGATCCATCGCACGTACGCTCGGCTCGGGCCAACCCCGACGCGGGCGGGCGGGCACAAAGGCACACCCTCCCACTCCCACACGTGGTTCAAGTTTTCCGGTGCGGATCACCCACGCTACAACGGGAGCATCTCCGGCGCTCCAAACAGCATGTCCAGCGCGCCCGAACAAATAGAACTTTCAAAAAAATGAATTGAAATGAAACTGACAAATTATATTCAAATTTAGGATATATTACAAATTTGAATCTAAAAACCAAAGCCTAAAACATGACCACTGCCTCGCGTAGGGCGGCCAAGGCCCCGCGCAACGGGAGATGACACCTGCTACTCTCCCATCCACGCCCATAGCTCCTCCTATATCAGCTTCTGCGAGGCAATGTCCTTGGCTTGGGGCGGCAGAAGGAGAGGTGCCCCCGAGGCGACGACTACGACTCCTCCTTCACCTCGTGGAAGGAGATGCCGCCCCGTGGCGTTGTGCGCGACTTTGAACTAGGTGTGCTATTTTTGACAGAGAACATATATCTCCAATAGCTCTATTGGGAATGCTATTTTTGAAACAGGAGGGTTCCTAAGGACCCCAAATTTTGCATTAAATATAGGGTACACTTTTATAGGAAGGACTTAAAAGAAAACAAAAAATACAATCAGGTCCAAAATTTTAGCACAAAGCACCCTACAAACGAATGGCAGAAACGTGATCAAGTTCACGCGCATCGTCGAAGATCCGCCTCCACGCACGGCCGTCTCTACCAACTCCAGGGATAAAACCACTTGGATCAGCCGAGACGATGAACATCGCATAGCGATAGTCGAAGATCCTTTCATATCAAAGGAAGGAAAAGCTTGAGCCCGAGTGCTCAAGCACGACTAGGCCAATCCCATGATCGGCGATAGTAGTGGTCAGACGACGCCACCTCGATGAATCGCTACAACTAACACATAATCTCACTATAAGAAATATGGTGACTAGTGATCTTTTCTTAATGACCGTGGGTTATTTGTTCATAGATCTATGATCATTCTGAACCAATTGGTCGTAGGGAATCTGAGAGGGTCCAAACCTTAAAGAATAACAACAATTTTTTCAAGAAGGTAGTTTCCTAACATAAAATGGTCATAGATAAATATCATTGGTTTAGAGTATTTTATTTAGATCACGACCAATTTAAATGGTCATGAGCTTAAACTTTGAGGTAAAAAATACAAGACGCGGACAACTCAGCAATATCACCTACATGTCATGTCCATATGCCAATTTTTGCTTACTTGTCATGTCTACGTGTCCCTAGGCTCCACCTACTTATCTTGTCGTTTCTACGTGTCCCTCTGCTCCATTGAAGAACGGAACCAGAGGCCAGCGATGCCCCGTGTTGCCGAGAGGTTCTCTGCTTGCTTTGTGCGATACTTGTTGTAGTTTGTGCTTCTATGTGTTTTTTGCTGGGGCTTATGTTTAGCTCTCGTTGTCTTACTATGTTGGTTGTTAACCCAGATGATGGGGTCTTGTAATAAAAAATTATTCTTCATCTAGTGGTCTTGTGTAATCACGTTAACATTGTGAGCATGGCTAATTTTCTTTCTTAAACTATTATTTATTTTTAGATTGTGCAAAATGTCCAAACTTGATTGGTGGGCTAGTGGTAAAAGAATTGGCAAGTGCAGCCTAGAACATTTTGGGATCTAAAAAGACTAAGGCCTAAATAGTAATATCAAAAAAATTGAAGTAAAACAGAACAAATTGGTTGACAATGGACCGTATAAAGGGCAAAGGCCCAAACAAAAAATAAACCATAAAAGACCAAGGCACAAACAAAAATGGACTAAAAATAGCCAAAATGACCATGTAAAAAGACCATAATTGTTGGGCTTGGCCCATGTAAAACTCGAATTGGATTGGGCTGAATCTAATCAACGACTATTTTATTTGGTCACGGATTTGCCACATAGAATCTACCACGGTAGATCCGACGTGGACAAGACAGATAACCCGTGACCAAAAAAATGGTCATAGAATCTGTGACCATCTATATTGATCATAGACATTTATGACCAATTCAGCAAAAAAGGCTTGGTGTTTAACTAGTGACGCTCAGCTTTTGACCAACTGATATTAGGTCATAGATCAAAAACTATGACCTTTTAGTGACCAATCTGAAGGGTCATGTATCACCAAATTTATTGTAGTGTCTTGACCTGCCCGCTGTAGGTTCCGACACCACCAACCACCACCGACCACCACCAGGAATTTGTCCTCTTCTCCCTCGCCACCGAGGTCGGCCATGAGGAGCAGAGGCACATGTATCTCGTCAATTTGGACGAAGAGGCGCTTATTGCAATAACTCACCCCGAGGATCTCCATCTCCATCTTCCATCCATGGAAGCATGGTGAAGACACCTAGCTGCAGTCGTCGAGCATTGAGCCTCAAGTCGAAAGCGGAAGAGCTTGAAGACACAGTTTTTTTGGCGGATATCCTTAACTCCAGCTTTGCCGCCTACCTCAACTTCCGCCACCAGAGCCGCACGTCAGCGAAGACCAGCATCAGGTTCCGCCAGATCTAGCTGGTAGAATCCAACACCCTACTCATACTCGCTACAACATGACAACAACTACACCTAGTGTATATACTACCCCCTCTGACGTGTCCCCTTGGCCATCTTTGACTAACAGCGCCAGCCAGAGAAGCCTCGGTTCATCCTGGAGTCACAAGGGAGACTATCAAGTTACTATAGCTAAGAGGGAGAGGGGAAGAGAAGAAATCTACAACTGGAAGGTGATCTCACTCACTACTGCTATACTAGTGTTTTTTTCCAAAAAAGGACGATTTATTGCTTAATTGTTATGCATTAAACCCGGACTCTGTATAACCATTATGCACATAGGCATCCAAATCCAAATGTATCAACTGGAGTAAATAAAAGGCGCAATACAAGAAATTACCAGAAATTGTAAAGACGTCCAAGGTGGTTGAGTACCAATCCATAGATTACTTTGTCATCCATGTTCGGATAAAAATATTCCTCACTTTGTCCATCAATTGAGTAGATACATCCATAAACAACAAGTCGCGATGCTCCACACGTTGTAGAGACGACCATAAACGGAGTATAGTTGTACACTGATAGATAACATACATGAGAGAATAATGTTTATCATCAATTTTTTTGTCATTTTTACATAGCCATAGCGACAAATAACAGCTTTTAAACCTATGGTCCACACATTTAGCCAATTGCCGAATATATCATCAATGCTGCTGGTAGGTGCAAGGTAGAACCTCTAGATGACCGACCATATAGATTTAATTGCACTCTAGGCATAAGTGTTTGATAGTCTCGTCCTGGTGGTAGAAGACACAATTTTTACTTCCATGCCGATTGCGTTTCGTAAGGTTGTCTTTAGTAGGATTACACCTCGACAAACATACCACGCAAAAACTTTACATTTTAGCGGAATCTTTGTTTTCCAAATTTTTTTGTTATTATCCATGGTCCATCTTGCTGTATTAAAGCTTTGTATATGGAGTCGACAGAGAACTTACCACTCTCATGCAAATTCTGCCAAAACTCATCCGACCCCTATATATATGAATCAAAGCCAAACGTTGTAGCAATTCATTCCAAGATTCTAGTGTGACCAACGAGATCTCTTCTCAACATCACATGGTTAGGTGGTATACTAGTGGTGCTTAGCTACTAATATTGGGAAAGCTATTGAAAAGGTCGACGGGGATGCTCCGACGGGTCTATTTGTAAGTTGTAACGAAGAAGATCGAGCTGAGATGTCATAATATAGCTGCAATGGCGGCTAGGGAATTTTTGTCCAGTTATTCTGTGGACTAGGCGCCATTTTCCTCGAAGAGTCGGAGTCAGAGTTGGTGGAAGAAGCTACCTTCATATTTCGTTAATTAAGCAAGTAAGTAGGTCTTTTTTTCCCCGAGGGAAAAAGCAGAGAGAGGTTTAAGTTCTGAAACCGCACTTAAGCTCAACGCTAACTATGACTGCGCACGAGTGCACGTACGTTCAAAATATACACATGAACGACTGCCTAGCGTAGCGTCGGCAGAAAACACATGAGAATCGATCCACAATATACCTGACTTCAAGGTGCCCGTATCATCATCTTACCAACCATGTCCATGTGCGTGCGCTGCAAAATCTTGATAGATTTGGGCAAATGGCCAAGCACATGACTCTGATCCGGCGATCCGCTCCGCGCGCGATAAGACATGAGATGACATATTTTTAGCCAGGCGCGCGGCGCATCGCTACGATCCATCCGTTCCAATCTGAACATCGTCCTTGCTACCATAGCTTAATCTTTGCACACTGCCCGAGGAAGACACCAGATAATCTTTTGTCAGGGAAAATCGACGTGCTCTGAAACTAGAGCAAAAATTTGCGTTTGGATGACGACACGAGTTCATAACCAACAATGAGAAAACGACACGGGAGAGATGATGTCTTGGTCTTTTGGTTGCTTTTGCGGGAGACTGGTCCATCCAATCAGGACAAACCAGAAGAGACCACCGGATAAGTACCCCGGAGAAAACTGACGAGAACAGGCGAACTGTCTTTATCTATCGATCTAGATGATCTCCTCAGGAAAAAACGACACCTCAAACTTCAAGGCGACGCATTTCCACTAATCTTATATCACTATAATGAGCAACATATTTTCTACAAAAACGTACAACTGAAATATGACAGGGCGTTCAAAAAAACAAACATCCCTAATAAATTAACAATCATGGATAATTAGCTTGAAGAATTGCGGAACAAGGCACGTGGCACTAAGAGCATCTCTAACAGAACCTTAAAATCTCAATCAATAAAACTCTCCAAGGTGCATAGTGAAACCTTATTTACGGACTGGAGCGAGCCACACACCAGAATAGATAGCATAAAATTGATAGAAAGTAAAAATCCACAACTTGGGGCTCACCCAATAGTGCATTTTCTTATTTTTATTTTCTTTCCTTTTCCACGCCATCTTCTTCCCCAAATTGTTGCCACGTTACTGGTATTGTCGACTCCTCCCAAGTCGACGAGGCTGCTAGTCGTGCCGCTGTCGCTCGCAACCATCCCGCCTGTCTTGAAGGAGATCCACGAGGTGGCTATCCACGTCGACTCCCTCCGACACTACCTCGAGATGGGGGCCTTTAGTACTTCAAGGATATGGAGGTCGGGACGACGAGTTATGCGGCAGCGTGGCGACATGCTATCACATTGCGTGCACATCAAGTTTGGCAAGGGCTGCCTCATGGTCTCCTACGCTATTGGTGTGGAGGTGGCAGGGTTTGTGCAGTCTGACGTGGCGTCGTTCGTCGCCACGGTGACGGGAACCAAAGTGCCGTGCTTGGCCTCACCGTTTCCACGCATGTCAGCTTCGACAATGGTGGTGCTCCCGTCTATGAGTTCAAAATTAGCTATAATTTCACCACAATTTTGCGAAAAACTGGCTGAAATTGGAGCGGCAGCAGCAAGAGACTCTCCATGGCAAGGACGGTATGGGTGGCCAGACTCTGCCTCGACGGTGTTGTGTGGCAAGGACGTGAGGGACAGGAGGTTCTGGAGCAGAAACTTTCCTCCCGCCAACTGGTCGGTTGTGTAGGGAAACCAAAAATCCGTCCCCCAAACTTGAGGTTCAGTTTACTATATCTGAACTTGACACTTTTTCGCACAAAATCTAAAATTAATGATTATTTTAAAATTTTATCTACTTTAAGAGATCCGCTAGAGATACTCTAATAAACGGCTGAGCCATCAGGAAATCTCTTGCATATTCAAGAAGGTTAGCCACCGGATTGGACGCTCACGATTTGCTCCAGCGTCACGTGACCAAGTGGCGTGATTGACGTTAATTGTTCATAAAGCAACGGGAAGGCTGCAAGCACAGATGATCACTGACATCTTTTTTTCTGGGACTGGGAGTTACTGGTACTAGTATAGTGTAGTACAGCTGGTGAAAATTTTGAACAGGGAAAAGTGTTTGCTGGTTCCAGTACGTAAATTTTGAAATGCAATTCGGAAGAAAAGTTTAAGAGCTTTTTACGTTTCCGCGTGTCAATCAGTGGATCTGTCGTTAAAGGAGAATGAAAGATGTGATACCGATGGGAATTTGGAAATCGTGGCCTCGTGGGTGCTAGCTCCCGAGGGGGTTAGCTGAATAGATAACGGGATTTAACAAATCCTAGGAAATGGTGCAGCGGTTAGAGCAGATTATCAAAGAAAATGGCACCCGCGCCAAAACGCTCCTGATTGTCTGCGCTGCAACCTACCAAAGGCCTTCTCCACTGGGCAATTCCACACAGTGAAAGACAATTTGAGTCGCAACTCGCAAGGTATACCTCTGGTCCTTCTCTCTAACATTACTTCCTACTCCATACGACTTCTCTAAACTTAGAATTTTGGCTACCTAAAGTAGCAAATCTAGGAAGGGGAAGTCCTAGTAGCTATAGGAAAACTTTCGGCCGTCACCTTCTGGCCTAGTCGTCGCCTCTCCTTCATTTTCTCCATAGATCGGTTTTTCATTTCTGACCTACCTCGCCGGCGTCAGGAGAGACGGGGAACCCGATCTATAACCGTAGTTTTTAGTAAAATTGGTGTTTTAAGAGATTAGATTAGAGTTTTGGTAGTCATCTATTTTGGCCTCTACGTCAATGAAGATGCCATTGTCTACAAGTGATCTTCGGCCTTTCGTTCGACGACGAGATTTTCTTTCCGGTGTCAATGGTAGTGTTATAATATTACAGTTCTATAAATACGGTCTTTCATATCTTATTTCGCAAAGTCAATTTTAGAGTTTTTTTCATGGTTCCCGCGAGGATTAACCTTGCAATATTTGTTCCAACTGCTACGTCTTCGATAATGGTGTTTCATACTGGTTCGTCAGCGATGTCGACCAGACTGTTCATTACTTTTGACTAGAATAGTGGTGTTGATATTCTTGCCGGTTTGATTACTCTATGTTTACGCGCGTGCATACAGTCTACACTGCGGATCAAAGTAAAATTATGTAAGAACCCTTGTTGGTATTTACAGGTTGTGGTTTGGTATCTGTCAATTCTTGGCTGCCTTTAAAAAAGTTTAGGATGGTGACTTGGAAGAAGAAAGAGTTTGAAGACTTAGGTGTTCTACTAGTTCTTTTAGACTTTATTTTATAATCGCCGAAGATAGCCTATGTATCTCTATCATGCACTATATGCTACTATGAATATATCGTGATATTGATTGTTAAAAAATAGAATTGGCTACCTAAGATTTGGGGTCTCTCGGAGGATTTGGCTACTTTGAATGGTGCAGCAGTTAGCTGGAGGAGTGCAAAGCAAAGCGTTATGGCGAGATCTTTAACTGAATCGGAATACATGGCTGCTTCGGAGGTTTCGCAAAAAGCGATATGGATGAAAGAGTTCATTACAGAGCTCGGTGTGGTTCCAAGTGCGCTGGACCCGGTGTCTATCTACTGTGATAACATGGGCGCCATAGCCAATGCGCAAGAACCAAGGTCACACAAGAAGCTGAAGCACATCAAGCTACGTTTTCACGCTATTCGAGAACATGTCCAAGATGGGGACATAAAGATTTGCAAAGTACACACAGATCTGAATGTGGCGGATCCGTCGACTAAACCTCTCCCGAGGGCAAAACATGACCAACACCAAACTGCCATGGGTACGTGTTCGGTATATTACCATGTAATCTAGATTAGATGACTCTAGTGCAAGTGGGAGACTGTTGGAGATATGCCCTAGAGGCAATAATAAATATAGTTATTATTATATCTTTGTGTTTATGATAAATGTTTACATTCATGCTATAATAGTATTAACAAGGAAACATTAATACTTGTGTGATTTGTAGAGTAAAATAAGAGTCCCTAGTAAAGCCTCTATATAATACTAGCTTGTTGGTTAATAGATGATTATGGTTTCCCTATCATGAACATTGAGATGTTATTAACAACAAGATCATATCGTTAGGAGAATGATATGGTGGACATACTCCTATAGATAAGCGTAGCATAAAGATCAAGTCATTTTAATAGTTCAATTGCTATATGCTTTCTGATACATAGTAATCTAATTCCTTCGACCATGAGATCATGCATATCATCTTTACCGGATGGATACTTTGATGACATCAAACACCACACCGTAACTGGGTGGCTATAAAGGTGGCATTGAGTGTTCGAAAAGTATTGGTTGAAACACATGGATCAAGAGTGGGATTTGTCCATCCATATGACGGATAGATATACTCTGGGCCCTCTTGGTGGAATGTCATCCAATTAGCTTGCAAGCATGTGACTGGCTCACAAGGGATCACATATCACGGGAACGAGAAAAGAGTACTTATCAGTAACGAGGTTGAACTAGGTATGCAGAGATACCGACGATCATAACCTCGGATAAGTAAACTATCGTGAGACAAAGGGAAATTGGTATCGTATGTAAGTGGTTCATTCGATCGCAAAGTAATCGTAGAAATATGTGGGAGCCATATGAATTTCCAGATTCCTCTATTGGTTATTGTTCGGAGAAGTGTCTCGATCATGTCCGCATAATTCACGAACCATAGGGAGACACACTTAAGAATTCGACGTTGTTGAGTAGTTATGGAATGATGAGTAAGAGACCGAATGTTGTTCGGAGTCTCGGATGGGATCCGGGATATCACGAGGAGATCCGGAATGGTCCGGAGAATAAGATTCATATAAGGAAAGTCCTGTTTCGGGGTTGGAGAATGGTTCCAGTGTTTTCATCGGGAATGTTCTAGAAGGTTCCGGAATGTCCGGCACTCCGGAGGGGAAGGGTACATGAATGTGTCATAACAAGTTGGAATGGTTGCATCATGTACTAGGTGTCATCGCTGAGCGAAATAAAGGGATAAATCAAATCCTAGTTTGAAAAGTCAAACGCCAATTTGAAAAGTCAAACGGCTATTTTGCTTGGTGGAGGGAGAGTAGGAAACCTACTTGGGAAGGAGTTCCTCTCCCTCCACCCGTCGGCCTTGGAAGCCGAGTTGGGGAGGGACTCCCCTCCCCTTGGCCGGCGCCTCCCACCTATATAAGGAGGGGCAGGGCTGCCCCTCCAAGCACACAAGTTGCCCCCCGCAAACCCTAGCTCCAAGCCGCCGACGCCACCACCTCCTGCTGCCGCCGCCTAGGGCAAACCCTAGCCACCGACTTGGGCTTCCCCAAGCCCTAGTTGTTGGCCTAGCCCTCTCTCCTTAGTGTGTCTAAACCCTAGATCACCGAGGCTCTCTCATAGTCCACCATACTCGCTCCGGCTTAAGGCGAAGCCCTGCGAGATCTCCCCTCCACTTCTGGTACCACGCCGTCGTGCTGCCGGAATCACGAGGAGAGTGCTACAACCTCCGCTGCCTGTTGGAACAAGGGAGAGGAAGATCTTCGTCGAGTACCGAACGTGTGACCGACTGCGGGAGCGCTGCCGGAACGCAGCACCGGAAGGATCGTCTACGCGATCTTGAGATCGGCAAGAGTACGACTACATCACCCACGAGAATCCGCTCTCGTTAAACACTTAATCTTCGAGGGTGAGTTATTCCATCGACTCGTTGCTACAATCTAGTAGATAGATCTTGGCTTGTTTGTTTGTATGCGGTAGAATTTTTTTGTTTTCCATGCTACGAACCCCTACACTGGGAAGCATGTATTTTCAAACTTTTTAAAATCATCTGAATTATTTTACACCAACACTTCATACCAATATGACTATGCAATGTTTCAGATTTTTAAGACCATTTTACATACTATTTTAGTTTATTCAGAATGTCATGCAAATAAAATCATCTGAATTATTTTACACCAACACTTCATACCAATATGACTCTATGCAATGTTTCAGATTTTTAAGACCATTTTACATACTATTTTAATTTATTTAGAATGTCACGCAAATAAAAATCATTTCCATAGCAAACTTTACAATCTTACATTCTTTATCATCCTTCTATACATATACTTGAATAAATATATTTTTATGAACCTTATTCCACATACCGGTAGTTCAAAATTCGAATTACTTTCAATAATTGCATAAATTCAATTAAAAAATGAAAAATAGTAAACTGTTGGACTAAAAAAACTCATATACTAACTCTGCAACATGGTATTATGTGTGCACAAAAACATAAGTATATGTTGTTTAAAAAATGTCCCTTCAACCCATTTGAAAATAGAAAATCATAATGTTTTCATAACATGTTGCAATGTTAATTCATATTAGGACTTAGAATGTTGAAACTGAAGTTATGTAACCAACTTGAAGTCATATACGACGAGTGTTCCAACTTAGAATATTAAATTGAAGTTATGTACGCAACTTGAAGTCATATGATGGATATTCATTCATATGGACATAGATCTGGTTATTAGATTGACTTGCAAGAAAATTCATACCCCAAAAGCCATTTTGTAATGACTATTTTTTTCTTCAAAATTTGTCCATATCATGAGTACTTTTTTTTATGATGGCACCTTGTACCCATAATATGATCAGTGCCAAGTTTAAATTTTTTAGGACACAATCTATACAATATTATTTTAATTTATTCAAAAGGACATGCAAATAGCAACCACAATTTTCCAAAACAAAATTTAGAATTTTCCACCTTCCCTATAGATCTTCCGTACATTTATACACATGTACTTGAATATATATTATATATATTTTTAACTTATTTCGCATACATTTAGTTCAAATCTCTGTTGGTTGTTAATATCACGAGACATGTTCTCGTTCCATGTGTCGACAGAGAATGTCATGAGGAACGAGATCTGAGGACTGGCAATGGTGTCTCGAGTCTGGGTGGTGTTGAAGAATTGGCTTGGCGTCTCGTGACTTGGAGTAGTTGCATGCAAGAGGGGTGACTGCATAAGAGGATTTCATAGTCCTACCTTTCAGGATAAAAATCCAGGGTCTGACCTTAATTGTTTTAAGAGTTTCCTTATTGTTTGTGCAAGAAGGTATTGTTTTAAGAGTGAGGACTTTTTACAGGATGAGAACCTAAGATCTATGATCGGACGATGACATTGTTTGTGCCTTGTTTTCTTATTGGAGACGTCGCTTTTGGAGAAGATGGACTTATGGTGCTGTCTTGGGGGGTGATAGTACTGCTGTTTAAAGGAATTGATCACTGTAGCGAAACTTTTCTTTTTTGTAATTCTTTTTTTTGGCTGTGTGCATCCGTAATACCGTTAAGACAGTGCATTATTGCGCAGGCTATGTATAGTATCTTCGAGATATTAATATATACTCCTTTAAAAAAATTCTGCATATGGTTAAAGCCAAAAAAAAGTGAATAGAGGGCATCTAGCCATCAAAGCACACACTGCTACTCCAACTAAGTTCTAAATTCTACTGGAGATAATGTTAGTCAAATAAATGTCGAATAGTAGTTGTCCAGAAACAACCATGAGTTATTTCCATCGCTAGAATATAAAAATACAACAGGCATACGTATATCTAAATTAAACAAGCACCATAGTGAAGTGACGAGGCTTGACTGCCTCACAGTAGCCCACTGTGGTGCAGAGGCAGAGGATGGCTCCCTCTCCCGCCTAGAGATTGCTATGGTCCAAACGTCACTCCTCCTCTAGCGGGACTCGCAAAACCAAGAAGCCATCATAAAAAAAATTGCTCGGAATTCGAGGCGCTGCGTTGCTAAGCTAAGCTCTCTGCCCACCTTCCCCTTCTTGTGCCACTGTCGCCGGTGCGGTGGTCTCTCCCAGCTTCCACCGTTCCGTTCCTCCTCCCATTTCATCCTCCCCCGGCCCTTCACCCACAACACACCAGGCCACCACCCACCTCATAGCCCCGTCAGGTTGCACTGCTACCTGACCTGGGGTGCTCAACTGATCAGAGTATCGGGACATTGGAAGATCCCAGCCTTTCTGTCTCCCGCCCCCCCCGCCCGTTCTTGATTCGCCTCTGTCGGTGGCCGTGCCGGTGTTGGGGAAAGAAACTCTTCCGCGGGCTGGTTGGTGGTGCGAGGTGATGTGGATGTGTCAGACACTCTGATTAATGGTGGCGGATGGACAGTAGGCGAGGAGGAGGGCCGGCGGCGGCGGCGGGAGATGCGCGCGGGCCGATGCCGGGCTTCGGGGCTCCTCAGCACACCATGACCATGTACGTGCCCTCTCGCGCCGCCCCCCCTCTCCATTTCTCTCATGGCTTCCTCCCCTGTCTCATTCGCCCTGCTCGTTCCCGCACGCTCCGTCTTGTCTCACCTGCCCGTACCGCGCAGCACGATGCGGTCATGATGCCCTGGCTGCTGATTAGCACGTAATCGATCATGGCGCCGGGCGGCCGCCGCTTGATTGTTCCTGCTTTCCAGGACCGAAAAAGTTGGTCGCTTTTTTGCTCTGATTAGCTCTTGTCGATGTGGAGTGTGCCGACCTTTAGCTCGAGTGCCGTAATGATAATGATTAGAGGGCAGAGAGTAGTACAGGATTTTGGGTTCTGCTCTTCTTCTTATGCGTTGGGAGAGAGTGTAGAGATGCAGGGGCAATGATTGCCATCAGGCCTCACTCTCTTGCTGCCATGGCATGATTGATTCGTTTGTGCATCATGAACTCTCTTATCACTGATTAATCACTGGACCCAAAATGCATATATGTCTTCAACCAGGACACTGGAGATCAATATTGTGGTGGTCTGGTAGGTCCAGATCTTCAAAATCGGCAACGCATATGCAGGTTGGGCGTGCACAGTTGTGGTCAACTCTTGCAATAGCTTGAATGAAGTAGGAGCACATGTTAGGGAGTATGATCTTCAGAGTTTTTAATCATGCATACTACACGCTGAAGAAATTATGGACCAGATAGATGGCCTTGGCTGTTAGCAAATGAGTGGTCCCTCTGATGGTTGGTAAATAGACATAAACCGATGCAATTGAATGACGGTGTGAGTCTTGCAGAGGACAAGAAATGTGTAGAGCAATTTAGTGAATAGACAGTACAGGATGGGAGTGTGATATGCAAGATAAGATTAAGAAAATAGAAGAGCTTTGTTGTAGGTAGGCGCATTTATTTTTCTGATCTTTCTTTAACCGTGGTGAACATTACCTTTTGCAGACCCACAGATGTGAACATCATGCAGCCTTCCCGAGTTGCTGATTTCGGGGCGCTTGCGCAGTCTGCTGGATTCAGGATAGAAGATCTTGCTAATTTTAGTACAAGTATGTGGCTCTTCTGAGACAAACTTGCCACTTACATTTGTTCTTTTTGTTGGTCCAGTGATATTGATGCTGTGCATTTTCCGGTCGGTGGAAATAGTTTCGTACAGTGATTACTAAAGTTAACTAATTTCTCCTTTATTTTTACTGACCTTCAGATACCTTGTTCAATCTGAAACCAAATACTCACACATTTACCAGTGACCCCCTTCAGTTTGGGAATTACGGAAAGGTATGCAGGCCATGTACTAACAATTCCTGATCGGACACCCATCTATTCAGTGATATTCCATCTACATTGGGAGTTGATGCAACTCTTTGTACCCCAAATTGCAGTCAATTTCTCCGAATGATCTAGCTGTTACGGCGGCAGCAGCAGCAGCTGCTGCAATAACAACAGTTGATCCTCCAGCACAACCAAATCTAGTAGCATTAAGAACTCGTAACAATGAGAACTGGGGAGAGTCAAGTATGGCTGATACAAGTCCTAGGACTGATACATCAACTGATCCAGACATAGACATTGATGAGGGGAACCAAATGGTACTTATCATTCTCAGCTCAACTTTTATCATTCTGTCTTGTTCTGATGACACACTTGATATCGAAACTTTTGTACTCACAAGATTTGGAGATTTAAATTCTCTTTATGATTTTTTCCCCTTGCAACTAAAGAGCTGTTTGTATTTCCTTTGAAATTTTAGTATTTGCGTGTATCCAATGCCTTGGAATCCTTGAATGATCTGTTAGATGTTAAGGTCCTTTGGCAACGTTAAATAAATACTAGCTAATTCTTGTTTTTGTTTTCCTGTTCCTTTATTTCGGGGATCTGTTTGAACCTTTGCATCATTTCGATGCACTCCTTAATTATGCGTGTTTGAGAGGAACAAAAGTTCCTATGTGTATCTAGGAAGGTGCCATATTTAATGCCATTCCATGCAGTTGCACCTTTATCTTCTTTAGATTAGCCATTACATGGACTTTGATTAGTGTCTAGTTGTCTATGACTAATTGAATTTAACTTCTTGTTAACACAGTTACTGAAACATAGTATTTTCACTCTGTTTAATTTCATTGTTTTAGTATGAGCAATCAAATTATATGAAGCATATTGGTTTAAGGATTATCTGCTTAACAGTTTGAACAGGGACAACTTGCTGCACCCACAGCTTCTGATTCTAGTGACAAATCAAGGGACAAATTAGATCATAAGGTACAGTTAACACTGCATATTTGATGCTCTAAATCATACGATGACTCATTATTGAAAGTAAAATTTTCATTACCAACAGTCACTTCGCCGTCTTGCCCAAAACCGTGAAGCTGCTAGGAAAAGCCGTTTGAGAAAGAAGGTGAGCTTGCATATTCTTGAATCATTTCTTACCTACGCTGGTAGCATGCTCGTTCGTTCGAACAGTGTAGGACACATCATTCTATCTTTAAGGTTTACTACTAGAACATGGCTTTGTGTTATAAAATCTTTTTGAGCCAGCACATGATTTTATTTGCAATGGTAGATTGGGTTGGTATCCTTTATTCTTAGCATCTTAACTCTACCTATTACCCCATTTCCTTCTATGCATGTTCTGTTTAGCCGCTCGTGAGAATTGATTTGCATTCTTTCACCATCTGGCTTTGTCAGGCATATATCCAAAACCTTGAGAGTAGTAGATTGAAACTTTCCAAATTGGAGTCAGAGCTTCAGCGGGCTCGGCAACAGGTATTTGCTTTACATTCCCATACAGGGATTGTCAGAACTTCCTTGGATTAAACATGCTGCCCTTTTATTTGACCAATGCATACTTCTTCAGGGTATTTTTATTTCATCGTCTGGGGATCAGTCTCACTCAACGAGTGGAAATGGTAATGTACTCTACAAGCTACAGTAGTATCAGCAGTACTTCTGATCCATGAATGTAATACTTTGAATATTCTGAACTTTGTAATAAAACGGGTGTGTGCATCGATTGATGCAGAGGCCCGGGCCAAGCTCCCCATTTCGAAAAAGTAGTATCAGCAGTACTATGTACGGTAATTGTTTGTTTGCCCTTCTGCTGGGTGCTCCTTAGAACGTGGTAGATAAAATAAGCTAGATGCAACAACATGATACCATTCGTGGCTGGTTTCTTCACATATAGCTAGATGTGACGAACTCCTTTGGTTAGTTTATATAAAGAGTAAATATTGCATAATAGAATAGGTTTGTATACCATGGTAGGTAGTGTACCTTGTAACAATTGTTGGGTTACAGACATTATGAAATGGCATTTGGCGAAGCTCCATTTTTTGTGACATTATCCTATCAGTGCCTTTTATGTTCATTTTCTCTAATCTGTAGGAGCTATGGCATTTGACATGGAGTATGCACGATGGTTGGAGGAACATAACAAGCATATAAATGAGTTGAGGGCTGCAATCAATGCACATGCTGGTGATGACGATCTCCGGAGTATTGTCGATATCATCATGGCACAGTATGTTGAATTTTTCAGGCTCAAGGGTGTAGCAGCCAAAGCAGATGTTTTCCATGTGCTGTCCGGAATGTGGAAGACCCCTGCCGAGCGGTGTTTCATGTGGTTAGGTGGCTTCAGATCATCTGAGCTCCTTAAGGTACCAATGTAACACTGCAATTTATATTCGCAAGCACAATTAAATTCCTTAACCTCCCAATTCTTTCATGTAAACACCAAGAGCCCAGCACAATGGGAGTTTTTCTTTCTACAGCCCTCACAGGAAAGACAAAATAATTAACTTGTGATCAATTGTTACTATGTCTCCATCAAGTTCTTTAATACTGACTTATCTGTTGCAGTTACTGGGAGGTCAACTAGAACCTCTCACTGAGCTGCAGCTTACTGGCATATGCAACCTACAACAGTCCTCTCAACAAGCTGAAGATGCCCTTTCTCAAGGGATGGAGGCACTACAACAGTCGCTTGCAGAAACCCTAGCATCTGGATCCCTGGGCCCTGCAGGATCTTCTGGTAATGTTGCAAACTACATGGGACAGATGGCAATGGCTATGGGAAAACTTGGCACCCTAGAAAATTTCCTACGGCAGGTAACTTACACAAACCACGCAGTTGCTCTTTTCTCTGTTTAATTTCTTGCATATTGTCCAATGTGTTTTGTGCAGACTATTTGGGTATTGTAATAATGTACTCCCTCGGTCCAAGAATAGATGTCTTAGGTTTTTCAAATTTTGCATGAATCTATATACTAAATAGTGTCTAGATTTATTTAAATTTTAACAAATTTGAGACATCTATTTTGGGACAGAGGGAGTAATAGACTTGACCATGACTAGTATTTTGGACTTGGAGTGACATATGATCAGACAATGGGATAGCAAGAAAACAGATAAAATTAAATTTATTTTCCAACTGGTGGTGAACTGTTCATCAATTTCTTATCTGCAGGCTGATAATCTACGGCTGCAAACCCTTCAGCAACTGCAACGCATATTAACCACTCGACAATCTGCACGAGCTCTGCTTGCAATAAGCGACTACTTCTCCCGGCTACGCGCTTTGAGTTCCCTTTGGCATGCCCGTCCACGGGAATAAATTGAATCAGTTCATAAATAGGATATTGTTATTAGGTACTGTATCTTCAGTACTGTATTAGCCCCATAGGAATTCAGGTATTCCCTACTTCCCCAGATTCTTCACAATGTTGTATTGGTAAGAGGTTTGGTTCAGAGACATGTCATATTATTAATTATTGGACAAGTTCCTAAAAGTTTTTGAAAAGTGGAGATGTAAATACTTGAAGAATAATTTGAGATCTTGTGAGGCGATGGGCACAGTGGTCTGTTTTTTTGACAGTTCTGTTCTTCCAAGTAAAATCTCAGCTACTTCCTAGATCACACTTTATACTCTAACTAGTGATAATCCTTATTCCCTTCTATTGGTCATGCATCATGCTAACTTGGATTGAGAATTTAATATTCCAGCCTATTACCAAGGTATCCTGAACCAGATTCAAACCGAACCATCCCAGGGGGCAATTGTCTGAAACTTATACCAGGTGCTTGTTAAAATGACACTTTCTAGTTAAAATATGATGAAACTCAAGCGAATATGTGAATTTCCCCTATCAGCAAAGTGATTTGTATGTTCACTAAAAACCTGAAAGTGAGGTGCCTTGAATACATATGTAACCTTACAAGTTCGCCTATCCTGAATCTGAATATAAATAAGGCTGATTTTATATACAATGAAGTTACACATGGAACAGACGGTGTTCACCTTATAATGGTGCTAACATCAGGAGAAATGAGAACAGCCACGGAGACAGTTAAGCAGCAGCTTTGTTACGTACTACAGGAGCTCGGAGGGAAGCTCTGTAGATGGCATCTGACTTCTCAATGCCATCAAAGAGGTAGCCAAAAGGCGGGGTCCTGATGTATCTTCCTGAGCCAGGCACAACATTCAGATTGCCATCCTCCCACACCACACGCCCTCTTGAGATGGTCACCTCTACCAGTCCCTACACCAATTTAGGCAGGAACATCCACAGGTTAGATCACGAGTTCTATGTCAGAACACAGTTGTGCGAAATGAGGAGCCAACCTTTCCTTTTCTGCCCTCATATACGTTTGTGTTGGACCTTGAGTGGTGTGTGTGGGCATCCATTGCAAAGTTCCTTTTGGGGTTTAGGATGATGATGTCCGCATCAGATCCCTCGAGGATTGCTCCTTTCTGTGGGTATACGTTGAAGATCTTGGCGCTGAAAAGGTTTGAGTAATATGCATTGTTATATTTCAAACTGGTATTTTTTTTGATGTAGCTATTGGATTTCTGCAGTACCATTCTGTGCTTGTCACTCTCACATAATCGGTGACGGTGATCTTGCCAGCCTCCTGCATACACAAGTCAGGGGAAACTGACAACGAAACTAATGGGTGGGAGTGCCTCTGCAAAATAAATGAAAATAACATTGGAAATCATTACTTACCACCATAGTGTCCCAAATTATGTGCATCCTTTCTTCAATACCTGGGATCAAGTATTCGAATGAGAGATGTCTTAGCCATTGGGTATCTTCCTGAAATCATCAGAACCAAAAGCTTTCTGAGTGGAATTGAAGGTGCAATGATCAGTTCCCACAAGCTGCACAGGAAAAATGAGCAGTCAGGTGCTAATTCAAGATAGTAGGTTTCTGTCCCTAGGCAGTGCACAAACAATATACTCCGCAGCTTGCTTTAGGAAATTAAGGTAGGGATCAAGATGTCACCTGTAATATTCCTGATGAAAGAGCAGCTTGAAGTGCTTTACCGTGCCCTGCTTCCCGGATTGGAGGACTCATCACATACCTAGAAGCATGATATGAAATAAGAGGAATGACATCTACATAAACATAGATTGAGTACGTGCTTATATTTACTTTGAAGCAGTTGCGAAGTCAGGATCCCAAAGCCAAGAATCATCAAGGACTAGCCCAGATACCACAGGTTCGCCGATGACTCTCTGCCCTGCAAGGTTCGACTTCACATCAACTTATAGTCTTTTTTCGCAATTTAACAAGAACTGAAAATTTAAGTCAGCGTAGATTTGGGATATGATCAATCCCATGCGACCACTCAGTTCAGAAGCCCCAGCAAGTTAGTTTGGGATCACCCAGCCCTGTATTTTCGGGTGCATTGGTGGCGTAGGTGAAGTAAATATGGCGTAGGTGTTGTTCCGTTATTGTTTGATTTGGAATATGGCATATGGAGAAAAAAGGCAAACCTGTCTGGGACTACAAACCTGAAACTAGCAAATATTGTGGAACTAAATGTTCGTAGAATAACTCTGGCTTGTCTGCATGCATGACGAACTAATTTGAACTAAATGGTCAGGTATCAAACCTTCTCTTTTAGCCTTGGCAATCTCCTCCATTGCATCAATGCTCATCACATGAACAACATAGAGCGGTGTATTGACGAATTTTGCTAATCGAATTGCTCGGGATGTTGCTTCGCCTTCCAACTGCAGAGAATAAGGGAGACTTAAATTTCACTACCTTTCTGTGAGAGGAAGCACAAATTTCATTGTATATCTGTCTCATGGAGGGACTTAAATTTTATAAAAAACACATGAACCCAAAGACAAAGGAATTACAACTGGAGGTCTTGAGAGAGCATGCCCTTCTGGACCAGTTATCCCAAGATCGATCATCCGCTGCTGTCCCTCAGCAACAGCATCCCCGTTCTCTGCATGAACCATAGCCAGAGCACCAAGAGACTTGCATTTTTGTAAGCCTTGCAGGAGGAGGTCATCGGTGACCATCAAGGAACCCTTATATGCCATGAAAAACTTGAAAGAGTTGATCCCTGTAAGTTTGCAGAGAGGATCTGCGTCATGTAACATAACGTAACACTAATCAAACAATAAAAAAGAAAGTATACACCCACCATGTTCCTTAACCATCACTTCCATTTCCCTGGAAACCTCATCATTCCACTTGGTAATGGCCATGTGAAATCCATAATCCATAGCAGATTTTTCTGCTTTCTGTTTGTAGGATTCGATGCCTGCAGTTAAGTTTCCATTTACTGGAATGACGAAGTCAATGTGCATTGTCGTCCCACCAGCTAGTGCTGCAGCATGACCAGTAAAGAAGTCATCTATGGTTACAGTTCCCATGAACTCCATCTCCAGGTGGGTGTGAGGGTCAATTCCACCTGTGATATTTGCCAGAAGCCTGATGAACCGAACAACAAGTAACAACTGAATTATCAACATTTAGAGCAATTGCGAGAAATCACCTGGCATGACATATTTTCCAGTTGCATCAATCACTTTGACATTATCGTCACCAACCTAAACAAATGATGAAAATGGAAGATAACTATGTGCAGCATGATTTCATCAGAACATTTCACTTCGTGCCAAAGGAAATCTCTAGAGAAGAACAGGATTTGATGTATACAGAAAATGCTGCCATCGGTAATGTTTTTGCTGGTAACTCGCCTGTTTGGAAGAATGGTATTTCTTGGTAAATATTATGGCAGATTTGCAACTTAGTGTAAACCACAATCTTTATTTTTGGCAAAGGCTATATCATAGGACAAAGTCACAAAGAAAATGGTACTGAGTTCTTTGGCCTCCCACTAGCAGTTACAAGCTCTTAAGAAATAGAAAGCCACGACCAACTGCAGCTCTTCAATCACGGGCAGATTAGGAGCTTGACGAACAAACACAAGAGAAAAACCTACACTGTTTTACTGTCGATTTTTTTTTTGACAAAATTTACTGTCCCTGAACATTTCTATCGGTCCTTTCCAAGTTTACCATAAGATTCCGTAGTGAGCTAGCAGTATCAATTCGCCCTAAAATAAGCAGTGCCAGAACCTCAAGTACTACTACTCAAAGGCCACTTGGCATCGTAGAACATGGCTACATGTGTGCGCAGCAGAGTGGCTCATGGGTCCCCCAAGTCAAGCCTCCCCGATCCCAAGATTTCCATACCCCGAGGGGGAAAGGGCAGCCAATCCGAATCTCCCAAACGCACAGCGACCACTCACCGGGATGTTTGGCCGGACGGCGACGACCACGCCGTCCTCGATGTACACGTCCGCCTCCTCCGCCCGGTGCGCGTTCACCACCGTCCCGCCCTTGATCAGGATCCTCGTTCCGTCCCCTCCTCCGCAGCCGGCGGCGCCTCCTCCTCCTCCCGCGGCCGCGCAGAACTTCACGCGCGCACACCCAGAATACAGTCGGGTAAGGAAAGAAAACCAACCAATCGGACCAGAAACACGAGAAGAAGCGGCGGGGCACCCACCTCGTGCGCCGGGTGAGACGCCGCGACGGCGGCGACGGTGGCGAGCAGGATCAGCGTGAGGCGGCAGGGCGTCGCCATGGCTCGGGCCGCCACTTCCAGCTCCTCCTAGCTGTCCTGTGATTCACTCGCAAGTCGCAAAGTAGTTTGTTCCTTTGTTTCACGTCTTCTCTCTCTGTCAGCAGTGGGTGCAGAGTATTTGTCTAACTGAAAAAGCCCCGGATTGGTCGGAGCGGCCCCAATCTATCCGGATAAATCTCCCCCACGGGCTGTTGACCTGCAGAGCCCAAGAATCATCAGTGTCATTTTCACCATGTGCCGTAAGAGCTGAGGATTCTGTGACTATCTACATAAGATGGATCATCATATGTCAAGAACAGTGCTTTGGTGCTTCTGCACATGGATATAATAAGCCAATCAGCAGCATGAAGCTAATTAATTTGGGCTAGAGGGAGTACAATAATGGGGAATAACAAAATTGCTTGGTGGCGTGGACACTGAGCCTGCTCTATCTGTCCAAGAACTTTCCCAGTCGCCTCAAACCGAGAAAGTGCTACTACTGAATAAAATCCTTCTTCCAGTATTCCTCGGTGGAACCTCGGAAACATCCGAATTGCCACTCTTACTGGCATATGCAGGGCCGTTTGCAAAGAAGATCCTCACATGCCATGCCAATGATCATATCTGATTTTACCAAGTCAGGACCCAAGGAACGATCCCAAAACACACTTGAGCTACACCATAGGCCAAGCAGAAGCCAGTCATCACTTCATCAAGGACCGGAAGGAGCATATGTCCTTTTTCATCAGGGCAGTTCATGGAGTGTATCTGCACTCCAGCAACCTCCCCTTCGGTGATAGCATTACAGACACCACATTCTTGGCACCGGAGCACTTCCAATCAAGGCGGAAATTCACCTGAATCAAACAAGAAAGTTCTGGTACGATGACCATATCTTAGGCAAAGCCAAATTTTAGGTGAGGTAAACTCAGGGCTTACAGCAAACAAGCCAAACACCTCCATGCGTCATATCCAGAAACCTAGAAGAAACATTGATCAGCATAAATCTTCACTTCTACAGAGAATTAAGTGCCAAAAGTAAAACGACAGCAGCAGCTCCATGATAATTTTGCTCTTATCCATGGCGGCCATTCTGTTGTAAGAATTGGGTCTATAATAATTATGATAATGAAGAAACAGATGTTTGCATAAGGCACAAAGATGGTTTTATACATTTGATTCCAATTGTATTTGTACGAAATGGTTTTTAATCATAAAGCTTCAGATGGTGCATTTCTACCCTGGTCAAGCGTACCCCGCAACCATTGTATCTAAGGAGGAGATGGCGAGTGGAAGGTAGGACCTGACTAGAACTGGGGACTGTGTTATCTAGGATGTGCTGATAACAGTGTAGTTCCCCAAAAGCCCATGCCTTGCGCAGAGGACCAACCAAATCGTTTGCTGTCGCTAAGCCTCGCCAGCGAGAACAGGACACATCGGATGGCCTAGCGAGTAACCAAGGTAGCGCCTCGAAGGATGGGATGATGCCATGACGCTGCCACCATGGGTTTCCTCTGGTGCTTGCTTGAGGAGGGGAGAGGCGCAATCACAGACCATGACAGCACCCGCAAGTGTCTCCATCATTGGCTTTGGCCGTCGTTGGGCATGCCCTGGCCACCTACCGCCAACCCTGAAGACCCCTGATGGCTGATGTCACCACGTCCATCTGAAGAAGGAGCAGATGAGTGAAACGGGCCTGATACATTGGTGCAGCTTCAAGTTGTCCATGAAAGCAGAGAAGAAAGTAGGGCGCCAAAGGGCAGGGGGCATCACCTGCAGGCCGCCTGCCACCAACTAGGGCTGCAGCCGCCACACCAGCGTGCCACCAGCCAGCATGGGTGGCCAAATCTAGCGGCGGCGGCACACAGTTTGGTCCGTAGCATGCTAATTTTAAGGGCCATACTACGCGTTTCCGGAGCTCCCATCGTCCTGCTTCCCGTGCTGACACGTGTCCATTTGCTGCAAAACATTCTACGTTTGCTGTATATGTCTCCGCTTTTGCTTTCGAAGCAAAAAAAAACAGTTCATTTTAGAAATAGAACGTCTCGCCGGAGACCTCACCGAAGACCTCGCCGGAGACCATGCAGCAAAAAAATTGTGCTAATGCAGCAAAACCGTCTTCGCCGGAGACATCGTCGGAAACAACTCGTTGATGACCCTCGCTGGAGACCATGCAGCAAAAAAAGTTTCCGGCAAAGTCGGTTTTGCTGCATTAGCACAATTTTTTTGCTGCATGATCTCCGGCGAGGTCTCCGGCGAAACGTTCTATTTTTAAAACCTTTGCTTCGGAAGCAAAAGCGGGGACATATGTAGCAAAAGCGGGCCGTTTTGCAGCAAAAATGAAAATTGGGGCGATTTTGGGGGGGAAGAGGACGATGGGAACCCCCCATCGTTCGGGGGATCCATATCATTTTCCATAAAATATCCCCCGGGCCTCCTGCTGCCATGTGTCTCTCAAAAATTTCTAAAATCCCGCTTTTGCTACAAACATACCCGCTTTTATTATAAATAGTCCCGCTTTTGTTACTTGTAGCAGAAAACGGTTCGGCAGAAAATAGAAAAACAGATTGGACCTCGCCGGAGACCTGGCCGGCGACCGCGTAGCAAACGGTTGTGCTAATGTAGCAAATCTGACCTCACCGGAGACTCGCCGGAGACCTCGTCGGAGACTTTCGTCGGAAACCTTGTAGCAAAAACTTTGCGCTAGTGTAGCAAAACCACACAACGGTGGTAGCAAAAAACATGTGCTAATGTAGCAAAAAGCAAACCTCGCCGGAGACTTTCGCCGGGAGACCTCGCCCACACCTTGTAACAAGGTCCTACGCCCATGGTAGCAAACACTGCTGCCTCTTGTAGAAAAGCGAATTCTCCATTGTAGCAAGCGCTGCCGCCATGTGTAGCAAAAGCGACGTTGTCATGGTAGCAAGCGCTGCCACCGGCCAGCATGTAGCACCACCACCGACTGTACACAGCACCGTCGGCGGCCCGTTGTAGAAAATCCTAAATGCTGATGTAGCAAATCCTAGCGCCACGTGTTCCCCAAAAAAGGCTAAATCCTGCTGTAGCACCGTCGTCATCGACAACAACAATCCCACGCCCCGCCGTGCTCGCATATGGCAGCACAACGGAGTGGAGCTATGCATGGAAGCAGGGTGGAGGTGGAGTAGCGGGGCTCCCTAAGGCGGCGGCCATGGCGGGTGGTCTTCATCTTCGGCGGCAGGAGGAGCGCGGCCGCAGCTGCAGGAGGCACGGAGGCGCCTGCCTCGACGGAGCGCGGCGGCCGACGTTGCGGTGGCGCAGCTGGCTGGCGGTGTGGTGGCGCAAGATGCAACCAGGTGGCGCGTGCGAGTCGCGGTGGCGGACGGCAGCCTCGACAGAGCGAGCGGCCGGCGGTGCGGTGGCGCGGCTGGCCCGCGACGTGGTTGTCCAGCGGGCGCAAGATGCAGCGGCGACACGCACAAGTCGCGGTGGCGGACGGAAGGTAGGAGAGGATAAGTTTTTTTTTCTATTGGGGCCAACACACGCTAGCTACCGACCCGGGGATCAGTTCGATCGATCCCCCGGGGGAGTAGTATCATTTTCCTAATTATAAGGAAAATTTTATTGAGTCTAACCTTATGAAAAAATTCCTTTTTTTCAAGGACAGCTATGTCATGCATTTAACCATTTAGAAAATTTACTGTGTTTTCCTTAACCATTTAGAAAATTTGCATTACAAATTGCCATATTTTCAGTTCCTATAAGATTCAACATGCCATGACATCAAATTCATGCATTATTCCTTTCCCTTGTTGCGTGTTTTAAATTTTGCGAACAAAGAGGCCCTTAGAAATATAAAGCTGCCCACTTATTTTTCAGTTCTGTTCGGTGTCACTTTGAAGGGAATCTCAATGATTAGTAGTAAAGTACTGAGCACTACGTAGGTCCTGTCAGTCAAAGGTCCAGTGAGGTACCCGAAAAAAAAAAGGTCCAGTGAGGTGTGAACAGATGGCTGGAACGTTAGGTACAACAACCACCACGCTCGCTGTCCAAAAGAGCAGTTAAATATCTCGAAGCAGGGGATGATTCCTCTCCTGCTAATTGTTTTTCTGTTACCAATGGGTCTTATGGACTGGATTGTTTTATGAGCACAAACTTCTTATAATATGATCAAGAATAATGAACATCATTGCAAAATTCAGGTACTATCTAATTTTGTCAATGAAATTTTCAGTCAAGCTACCAGATGACCTGTCTTCTTCTGTGCATTGTGAACACTCCAATCAGATTCACCAATAAAACAAGGAATGCAGGATGCATAAGGAGATCTTGTTTTCACATGGAAGAGAAGTCACCATTTGCTACTGATGCCCAGACCAGGGGAATTGCATGGAAATGATTAAGCACCTTCGGCTGATGGGGTCAACACGTCCCACAAGACCGTGAGCTTTCTTTCAGCCTTCACTTCTTCGTCCTCACAGACTAACAACTCAGAAAAAACTAGGACAGTGGGGAAAAAGGGAAACAGGCTCCCATGGCAGCAGAAGCAATCTTAGGAGCCTTCATGCAAGCCCTATTCGAGAAATTATCAGAAGCACTTCTTGATCACTTCAAGTCTTGCAGGGGCATCCATGGCAAGCTGGAGAGCCTTTCTCAGATTCTCTCTCAGTTGCAGGCCTTCCTCGACGACGCTGAAGCGAAGCAGCTCGCAGATGCGTCCGTGCGGGGTTGGTTAGCGAAGCTCAAGGACGTCGCGTATGACGTTGATGATCTCCTCGACAGCTATTCATCCAAGATTTTGCATCTGAAGCGCCGGAAGATGAAACTTTCCTCAAGGGCAAGCGTGAGTTCTCCTTCTTCCTTCCTGCGTACGAATCTGTACCAGTACAGGATAAAGCATAAGATTGGCCGCATATTGGAGAGGTTAGATAAAATTGCAAAAGAACGCGACACCATTGGGCTCCAGATTTTAGGTGAAATGAGCAGGCGTGAGACCTCGGAGAGACCGCAGTCGAGTTCTCTTGTAGATAGTTCAGCTCTATTTGGCAGGGAAGGGGACAGAGAGGAGATGGTGAGGCTGACGCTATCTGATAATGGACATAGTTCCTCCAATGTTTGTGTAATTCCAGTTGTTGGCATGGGTGGGCTTGGTAAGACCACTCTTATGCAGATGGTGTACAACGATGACAGAGTCAAAGAACACTTCGAACTCAGGATCTGGATCAACGTGTCTGAAAGTTTTGACGGGAGAAAGCTAACACAAGAAACTCTTGAGGCTGCTGCCTATAACCAATCCTTTCCTAGTATCAGCGTTAACAGTGGACAGATAACCAACATGAATATGCTACAGGAAACACTCTCTGGGGTATTGCGGGGCAAGAGGTACTTGCTTGTCTTGGACGATGTCTGGAATGAAGACTATGATAAATGGCTCAGCTATAGAGCAGCCTTAATTTCAGGAGGGCTTGGAAGCAAAATAGTAGTAACATCACGAAATGAGAATGTTGGAAGAATCATGGGAGGGATCGAGCCCTACAAGTTACAGCAACTATCGGATGATGACAGCTGGTCAATTTTCAAGAGCCATGCATTCAGGGATGGTGATTGCAGCACATATCCACAGCTGGAGTTGATAGGTAGGCAAATTGTGAAGAAACTGAAGGGATTGCCTCTTGCATCAAAAGCATTAGGGAGCCTCCTCTTCTGCAAAGAAGATGAAGCAGAGTGGAAGGACATACTGAGAAATGACATATGGGAGCTACCAGCAGACAAAAATAACATATTGCCAGCTCTACGGCTAAGCTACAACCATTTGCCACCACATCTCAAGCAGTGCTTTGCATTCTGTTCTGTATATCCCAAAGATTATATATTTAGTAGAGAAAAGTTAGTTAAGATTTGGCTAGCACTCGGTTTCATCAGGCAATCTGGAAAGAAGATACTGGAGGATTCTGGTAATGCATACTTTAATGAGCTAGTCAGCAGGTCTTTTTTTCAGCCGTACAAGGAGAACTATGTGATGCATGATGCAATGCATGACCTTGCTACATCTGTTTCCATGGAACACTGTGAACAATTTGAGAACGGGAAAAGATATGTCAATGCCATCAAGACCCGTCATCTTTCATTTCCATGCACCGATGTCAGGACCATGCATTTTGATACACTATATGGGTTTAGGAAGTTAAGGACACTAATTCTGGTGCATGGATACAATTCTAAGATGTCTCGATTTCCTGATGGTATCTTTATGAAACTTCAATTTCTTAGAGTTCTTGATATGCATGGAAGAGGTCTTAAAGAACTGCCGGAATCTATAGGGAATCTGAAACAACTTCGCTTCCTAGAACTCAGCAGCACTGAAATAAAAACATTACCAGCATCTATTGTTAAGCTCTATAACTTACAAATACTGAAGCTGAACAACTGCTATTCACTAAGGGAAGTGCCACAAGGCATCACTATGCTCACTAACCTGCGGCACTTAGAGGGGAGCACAAGGCTACTGTCAAGGATAACTGGAATTGGAAATTTGATCTGCCTACAAGAATTAGAAGAATTTGTTGTCTGGAAGCGTCTTGGACACAACATCACGGAGTTAAGAAACATGGATCAGTTGCAAGGAAAACTTACCATTCGTGGCCTCAACAATGTGGCTGATGAGCAAGATGCAGTTTGTGCCAAGTTGAAATCCAAAGAACATCTTCGAGCTCTACACCTTATATGGGATGAGGACTGCAAACTCACTCCTCCAGATCAGCAAGAAGAAGTTTTGGAAGGCCTTCAACCACATCTCGATCTAAAGGAGTTGATGATAAAAGGTTTTCCAGGGGTGAGGTTCCCAAGCTGGCTAGCTGGATCATTTCTTCCCAATCTACAAACCGCTCATATATGCAACTGCAGAAGCACAATGCTCCCACCTTTAGGACAACTCCCCTTTCTAAAAAATCTCAATATAGCAGGAGCAACTGAGGTGACACAAATTGGACGTGAGTTCACAGGACTTGGCCAAATAAAATGTTTTCCAGCATTAGAAGAGCTTCTACTGGAAGATATGCCGAAACTGAGCGAGTGGATTTTTGATGTTGCTGATCAGTTGTTCCCTCAATTAACTGAACTAGGTCTCATTAATTGTCCTAAGCTTAAGAAGTTACCCCCTGTTCCACCAACACTTGCAACACTGAGGATAGATGAATCTGGACTTGAGTCACTTCCAGATCTTCAAAATGGAGCTTGCCTGTCTTCTCTAACATCTCTATACATCAATGGTTGCCCAAACTTAACATCTCTGCGCGTAGGCTTGCTTGCACGCAATCCAACAGCCCTCAAGAATCTAACACTTGCCCGTTGTGAAGAGCTTGTTTCGCTACCAAAAGAGTGTTTCTGTCCACTTGAATCACTTCAGATACTGCACATCTACGAGTGCCCTTGTTTGGTACCATGGACAGCGCTGGAGCGAGGATTGCTTCCCACTTCAGTTGAAGAAATTCGTCTAATATCATGTTCTCTGCTAGCACCTGTACTTCTAAATGGCCTAGAATACCTTCCTCGTCTCAAGCATTTTCAAATTGCTGACTGCCCTGGTATCAGTAACTTTCCACCAAAGGGCATACCTCACACACTTCAGTTCTTAGACATATCGTGCTGTGATGACCTTCAATGTTTACCTCCTAGTCTGTATGAAGTCTCCTCCCTAGAAACACTGCACATCTCCAACTGTCGGGAGATTGAAGGCTTGCCAGAAGAAGGTCTGCCCAGTGGACTGAAGGAGCTTTACATCAAACAATGCCCACTTATTAAGCAACGCTGTCAAGAAGGTGGGCAGGATCGAGTCAAGATAGCTCACATCAGAGATATTGAGATTGATGGGGATGTTATTGCTTGAGCAGATATAGAAGGTGATACATTTTCTCATAATGATAATGATGCTGCAATCATATCTCTTTTCCAATTTTAGTCGCGATAAAAATTAATTTAATTTCTTTGGCAAACTGCAACTGCGATAACATAAAGTGATGGGAGCATCAATTTTCCATGAGCCATGATAAATTGTAAGTGTTTATGATGGATCATTACACACAGTTTCTAGTTTATTTCTCTCAACATTCATAGGGTGGTTAATCAAATCAGAAGGAATGAAATAAGCTAGACCATGAAAATATTGACAAATCTGGGAGGCTTCCAGATCATCCCGACAGCAATAATTTGGTTAAAATATAAATCTAATTGTGAATATTTTTCTCCAGTTTTGCAATCTATCATCCTAATATCCAATTTATAGCATGCGCACGAATTGAACCTGGGTTAGGGTACTCACATGTTGGTGTCGTACAGGGTGGAGCGGACAATGTGAGAGGCAGAATGAGCAGCGGCGGCGCTGTCCAGCCGTATGTGGCCGCCTTCTGCATCACATCCGATGAGGGCAGCCGGTGAGTCCGTGTACCGGAAGTTGGCCACGGCCGCGCCCGCACGGTGGCCGAATGGGGAACCGGGGATGCACCTCCTCATCACTCCCCTGGCAAATTACGAAAAGCACCCTGCTCGGCGCTCGGTATCGTACATACACCCTTTGGTCCCACCCTGGCAGTGGCAGTGAGCCATCATCTTTCCCTCAAGCGAAACTGCGTAACCCCACCAAGACATTACTACTCGGTGGGTTTAATAGGGTTTAGATTTGCCGCGTGGCCCAGCTCTGATGGCGGCGGCGGAAGAGACTGGCGCCGCCGGCGGCCACACCACCGGCCGGAAGCTGGTACCGTGGTCGAGCTGGGCGGAGTGGCGCTTCGTCCGCGACGCAATCTTCTCACCCTACCCCGACCCCGAGGCGGCCCTTCGCAGGGTAAAAGCCCTCTTCCTGTGACCTCCGAAGGCCCCAAAAGCTTATCAGCTGGAGGACGCAAAATTTGACTGTTTTGTTTGGTGCAGATCGCGGCGTGGAGGAGCAGGGGCTGCCTCCCGGCTCCCGTGGAGGTGACTGCAGCCCTCTTCGAGATAAGGCTGCGAGATCCCTTCCTCCAGTATGTTGTTTGATGCATAGTTCCAACCTTTTCGCTATATGTGTGTAATGGATTCGGGATGAGGTTATATGTGATGGAAAATTTCTCTCTAGGAATGGAGTTGCTTGGAACGATAAGCTGGAATCTGATGAGATGCTCGCCTTGCTGTACAGTATGGCAATCATTAGGTGAGGAAACTACCGGTGACATTTTTGCCCTTATTTGTCAAACATGAACATTACTGTCAATTTACTTGGGGTGAAATGTGCTAGTGGCCTTAAGGCAAACTGCCTTTTATTGGGTGGGTATGGATGCATGCCACATCCTATTGAGTTTAGGACAGTAAGTTAATATTCTTGAGTTGATGTTTTTGAGGCTGTTTTCATATTTTCATGTGGTCTAGATATTCTTATGGAACAAGAGATTGTGATGCAAGAACATGGTTTGCTAAACGCGGTGCTTAGGGAAAACTACCTTTTGTCAGGTGGGTATAGACGCATGCCACATCCTATTGTGCAAAGGTGTGGACTGTCAACTGTGCAAGCAGTATAGGACAATAAGTTGGTATTTTTGAGGCGATGGTTTTGAGGCTGTTTTCATATTTTCATGGAACAATAAGTGATTCTTCTGGAACAGGAGACTGTGATGAAAGAACATAGTTTACTTTTGGAAATTATTAGGATCATAATAATAGTTATGCTGATGTTGCAATTGAACTAGAGGTTGCTACAGGTCTAGAACTAACTTAGGCATCAATATGTTGTGGTCCTGTTTTTCCTGTTTCTCTATTTTTTTTCCTGGAACAGGAGAACGCCAAATGGCACAAAAACTACCCAGCGACCATGGTGGCACTGACCAAAGTTTCTCTCCTTTAGTCCTTTTGTTTGATTTTTAAAATATCATATGTTCTCTTTCCATAGTATTCTTCGCCTCTTTGGCTCAGTTTGTGACTGCTGCCTGAATTGTGCTTATCTTTGAAGATGCCGTGAAAGAGTTGTGAAAACTATATTGCTCTATTTGGTAAATCTTTCCTACTAATAAAGGTTCAAGTTGCTGGTTGTTTGTTCACTTATTTTCTAGCCTTCCTTGTCTTAGCACTGGCAAGTGGGAGCATGCAAACCTACTAGCATAGCAGCATGCTACCGTCTCATCTACTGCCCTGATAAACAAAAGCATCAATGTTAATTAATTTGACATATAACTTTAGTCAACTATGTTCTACGTTGTCTTTTTTGGTTCTGTAGCATAGCATGGGTGTACTGGTCAGATTAATGTTAGATAAGATTGGTTACTCAGCAGTTTCACATTTTCTCTCATATGCTTGAAATGCAATAAACCATCCTTTTGCAACTTGATTAAGAAAAACACAGCTATCCAAACACACGTGTCTAAAAGCGGTTCAACAAGATAAGATTATCATAATTCACAACAATGTTAAACAGGGATTTCATATTAACTATGCATTGTCACGGTCAGTACCAGCCTTCTGTCTCCGAGGAAAGCGTTCCCAACTTAGAACCAAGTTACCAACAAGTACTTATTAAAACTGCAATGCTAGATGCACATAGTAACATTACTGAGAATTCTTACTTTTATTATAAAAAAATCTGCACTGTAGAGCTGATAACTAAGCAGATTAAAATCTGAATGTATGCATGATCAGGGAATGAAAACAATGATGAGTATGCATGGGGCTTACTTTGTGTGGGCGTACCTATCGTAGACTCCTAACTTATTATTGCTACTTAAGTGTCGCAATACGATAACCTCGTATTTACTACTTCTCTTTAATCTTATTCCCAGGCTTGTAAATGTTTTTTTGGAGAGCCCACACAAGAAAACTCGTCATTCAATATCCGATTTAGCCGAGACTGTTGGAATACCACGAATTCTTGTCGACATTCGTCATGGTTAGAATTTATTGTGTAATACAACTAGATTAATTTGCACTATTGTAATTCAGTCCTAATAAAGATATTTATCGCATGCAGAGAGTTCACATCAAGCAATTCCCTCTCTGCGGCTGCTACATTTAGCAGCCATTAAGGTACAGTGAGTTGATTGATTAGCATTTCTAAGACTTCCTAATAGCTAGTTCTTTTATTTTACATACTGGATGTTGGCTTTTGTTATTAAGTTAAATAACATAATTTTTAGAGTTGCTGGTATGTTTGCTCAGTGTTTCTTCTCTGATCAATAACTAATTAAGATTACTTTCAGGCATTTGATTGGTTGAAGTGTAATTACTGGGATTCTCAGACTAAGGCTATTCCTGATGCTCGACTAGAACTAAGCTCTGTATTGCATGACATCACTACATTTCTGAAGGCCAAAGATACTGAAGATGCAAAACCAGGTTCAAAAAGGAAACGTGAGTGTCTTCATCTGGTAGCATGAACTGTGATTGAGCTAGCACTTGGGCTTATTTTGTATCTTTGGGACTGGGTTGTCAGAGATAGATTTTCTCGTCTGGTTTGCACTCAATTTTTTCTGCATTCAAAAGAGTCTGATGCTTTCTCTATTAATAGGATGCTGGCCAACTCGGGATTGAGTTACTTACTCCCTCCGATCCATATTACTTGTCATTAGATTGGATGTATGTATATAGCAGTAAAATATGTCTAGATACATCCATTTTCGCGACAAGTAATATGGACCGGAGGGAGTATTATATCTTCCATTGATCTCAACTGCTCAAAAGTACTGCACATATTAATACTGGAATAACTGTGATCATATCGGCCATCTATTGTTATGATCTGTGAATATTCTCGAGCTAATTTGTTTTTCCACCATCTGATAGTGAGATGAATAGCAATTATGTATAGTACTTAGCTATGGCAGAATCATTGATAATTACAACTGTCTACTTTTTATGGTTAAACTCTCTCTCAGTGCAATATATCTTCATGACCAAGATAGGTTGGTGTTAATTAAGTTTCTTCCAAATTGCAGGTTCCCAAAAGCATATTTCGCATGCCATAAAAAAAGTACGCCAACTTTACTGTTCATGTCCCTCTGAGGCTGTCTCGGTTCTGTTGGAGTTTTTGCAACTCGATGCCCCAGAAATCTCTCAAAACAGTGATGTGCATCAAACATCTGATGCTCAAACTCAAATATCAAATGAAGATATGAAAACTATTATAACAAAACTATCAGAAAAAGAACCAAGAGTGCTTCTTGACATACTGAAGTCAGTGATTGAAATGATTGAAACGAGGGACGTCCTCGAGCACAAAGGTACTGCTCTTATAGTTGGGTGACCTATTTTCAAATTTCTAACATCTCTGCAACATTATTTCCTTTATACGGAAGGCTTGCCATGTTTTATTTTATTGTTCAGACATGATGCTAGTATTTCCATTTAAGGGCTCCTGTAGAGTTCTTTTTGTACAGATATACTGGTCTTATTAATTTCGTTATATGTATAGGTGACTTCTATGCACGCCTGCCAACTGAGTCGTCAACAATGAAAAACTTGTGCTCCCAGGTTCTATGGATTGTCACAAGCATAAAAGTGTTGAAGGATTCCGGTCGTATTGGACTTGTCCATGAGATAGGAGTACTCTCCCGGGACAAGAACGCGATCCCTTGTTTCTGTCTTGCAAAGCTTCTGCAGAAGTTCTTGAGTTTGTCGGTTATAGGTGAAAGATGCATTGCAGATGCAGCACTACTACTGATTGAGATGGCAGGCAATAAAAACGTGATGGAGAAATTGAGGAAGCTTCCTACGTTGTCCCTGCAGAAGTCACCAAAAGATCGTACCCTCATTGAATCCAGAATCATCACCAATGGCCAAGAATCAGTTGAAAGCGCATCAGAGAAGCTGGAAATGTTCAAGTTAAAGTTGAGGAAACCGGAAAATGCTTGTTTAGCAGAAGATGGCACCGAGGGAAATTTAAACACAAGCATGCCAGTGAAACGTAATCGGTGGTCTATAGCAAAGTCATGGACCCCCTGTCCATTAGGCATGATACCTTGTTCATATAGTTCAACTGTTGTTCTTCCTTCCCTTGATGTCGTCGATCATGAACTGAAGGATTTGACGGCAGAACATGGAAATTCTGAGCATGATGGTCAGACTGAAATGTTTGACTGTTCTTCGCACCCTGAGAAGCAGCTGGACAATGAGGGCGTTCAAGAAATATCAATATCACCACCTGAAGAGATTTTTGATATGCCAGAAGTGACCTCTCCTTTGAGGGGTACATTACTGGTTGGTGGCGTGTGGAAAAAGATGACCGAAGAAGAGTTGCTCTCCATAAAGTCGAGCATGAAAATTTTGTTGTAATATTGGCTAGTTTCTCTCTCTCAGTGGCAAAACAGTTTCTTTCGTAAACGAGCAAAACGAGCAAATGTAGCTTTTACATGGGTTGAAAAATCTTCTTTAACCAGTTTTGCTTGGCTTCTTCACTATTTGGGACAACAGAGATTTTTGTTGTTATCAATTGCAGAACCTTTTCATCATGAGCAGTAGTGCGAAGAGATTGGAACACGAGAGATGAGAAAGACAGAAATCCGTGTTGGTAAAACTTATTTCCTAGCCAATAGCACGGGAGAAAGAGGAGTTCGCTCTGCTACAGCACTATTTGTGGAAACGCTCCATCCACCTAGAAGGAATTTTTGGAACGCTGAGACAAGGATTGACTAAACATTACCCTAGTATATGATTATGCAAATGCAAACCTACAAGAGGTGTGCTTCGGTGTCCTCCTTAAACTTAAGTTTGCATGTGCTGGGTTTTTTTTATCCGTTGAAACCCATATTCAGGTCATGTAGACCTTCGTATAGGTATACTCGGTCGAGCTGGATATACTTTAAGTTTTCACCGGCTGATCACTTTCACTTATCGCGATCTACGTCTTTGTATGCCACATTTTGAAATTTTGTTAATGCTGCTATATATCTCTTGATTTCTGTCTCCGGCGGACACGTGAGTATACGTGTACGATGAGTATATGTCTAAGAGGACAATACGGGCTTTGGATGGATTCGTACGGTCTTCGAAACGAATTGGTATTGAGTTTTTGTTTGTTAAACTTTGAAGAGGAGGGGGGACACCGAAGCAAAAGTAAAATTACAATCATAATTTCTTTTAAATACAAATCTAAGTGATATCAAATTTATGTCACGTAAATTACATGTAACAAAGTAATTCTTGGCTAAAACTTTTGCTCTAATGCATTGAAATACATCTTCTGTTTGAAAGAGAGTAGTTTGTAGCTATTAACTTGTTGATTCAATTCTAACATGGTGCTCCACTCTTCACGCTCCTCGCTCAACTATCCCCTTTATTTGTCTCACACTCTCACGTTCTGTTTTTACTGTATTTCACTCAAAGTTCCTGTAATACGACGTGGAGACAGCAATTTATATCCACACGGTTCGCTGTGCTGGGTAACTCAACCTTCATTGACAAACCACTAATAAGTAACAACCAGCTGTTTAAATATTTGAGAGTACACTGGTACACCTTTTCATAAAAGTCGCTGTTGAAAGGCTCGGCATGACAGGCTTGGCAGGCAGCTGCAGGGCTTTTGTTTTTGGTGAAAGTCCAACTTTTTAAAATTTGACCAACAATGTATAAAATAGTGTCAACATTTATAATATCAAAATAGTATTATTAGAACCTTTACAAAATATATTTTTATATTACATGTATTTGGTATTGTACATGTGTATTTTTTATATATAATAGTCAAACTTTGAAATTTTTGACTTTGACTAAAAACTATATGCGTTCTAATTTGGGATAGCGGGAGTAGCAATTTAATGTTGCATTTCATGGAAGTGAGCTTTAATTAGTACCATGTGTAATAGAGACAGTACATTATTAGACTATATGCATATAGTTAGGGGTGGAATCGAGCCGAGCCGGTTCGTGGCTCGTCTCGACCAGGCTCGGTAAAACTCGAGCCGAGTCCAAGCTCGGCTTGGTGCTGAAAATATGCTGAAAAGAGGGCTCGCGGCTCGCTTAGCCAGGCTCACGGCTCGCTCGAACGGCTCGTCGATCTGAAACCCTAAATGAGCCGATACCCATTCCCCTGCCCCCACGAGCCCGACCCACCTCAATTCCCATCCCGTGCGTGCTTCTGGCTCTCGAGCCTGACCCCGAGTGCGATCGCTCCCATCTCGCATCGCCAGCACTCCCACCGCGCGCCTCCCGTCGTCGGCCACCGCTGACAGCCCCAGACCCCAGGTGCTCCTCCATGGCTCCACTCCCTTGCCCCTACCCCTCCTGAACTTGTTCCCCCTCCCCTTGGTCTCATGTGGAGAAGAACCCGCTGAAGGCTGAAGCTAGGGTTAGCGCCTAGCGGCGCCGCGGCAGCCCTCTGCCCCTCCGCCTATCCACCACACCGGCCTCTCTACTCCGACAGCAGTGCTTCTGAGCAACCACAACAAGTGAGCATCTCCCCTACATCTGTAATTCCTAATTAGGCCTATTCCTCATCCTTCTTGCTTGGGCTGTTTTAATTTCTAGTACTAATGCTTCTATAATGATCTCCTACAATGTTTTGTAGTTCATAAGTTAAAATGAATTTGGGTGCCATGCTTATTATGAACTGATAGCAATGATTTTGGGTGTCATGCTTCATTAGTTAAATAATTTGGGTGCCATCTAGTAATTATTTTCTGTCATGTTGTTGTTGTAGAAGCCTGCTGATCCTCTCATATGACGAAGATGCAACTAGGAAGAGAGAGTGCTGCATCGCAGGCACGTCCAGCCCAGGGAAAGAGACGTGCATACAACAAAGCCATGCAATCCAAGACAACTGCTCTACTCGGTATCACTGCAACTAAACCGGGATCTTCGCAACCGACAACAACGACAATCATCGCAGTCGGCAACAACAGCTTGTCCACCACAAATGTTAGTTATTGATGTTTCATGTGTCTTGAATTCTTGGTGTTTCATGTTTGTGATACTAGTAAATGTCTCATGTGTGCAGCCTCAAACAATTGAATCCGACGAAGAGGAAAATTCTTTTGATAAGAATGATGACATGTCCGAAGATGATGTATTTGTTGATGGTCATATTGACATATCCAATGATGGGAATTTTGTGGACAATGATTGTGGGGTTTCTCAGAGAGGGAAGAAGCGACACAAGGGAATGGAGGTTGGTCTGAAGGTTATTGTTCAACCAAGTGGCAAGTATAAGTCAAAGGTATGGGACCACTTCGATAAGGTTCCTCGGCCATCCAAAGAAGATCCAAGTGTCAAGGTGCTTATGGTACATTGCAAGTATTGCACAAAGTTTTTCTCCTACAGCAAGGAGAATGGAGGAGCCACTTCACATCTGTTGCGGCACTACAACAAAGTATGTCCCGCTGATACGCCCAATTTGCATCACCTTTCTATATCATAATTTACCTCTATTCATTGATATTTATCTTATTATGAGGTATTGCTTATGTATTTTCCACTGTTTATGCATGTTGGATGATTCTTGGAGGATGGACTGCCGGAGTCTAGATTCTGATGGAAAAGAGGGTGTTTCGATGCAATTTCGCAAAGATCATAAAAATACCAAAAAAAATGGAAACATATTATTTTCCCAAAAGACGAAGGAAGCCAGAAGGAGGGACGAAGAGGGGCCACAGGGGGCCCACACCCCCCTAGGCACGGGCCCACCTGACCCCGCGCCTAGGGAAGGTGTGGCCCACCTGCCCGGCTCCTGGCTCCGCCCCTTCGCCTATATCTTCCCTACGAAACCCTAAGGCTAGGGGAGCGACCACAGATAGATTTCCGCCGCCTCTGGGGGGGAACACCGAGAGAGAAAGATCTCTCTGGCAGACAGATTTCTGCCGGGGGGAATTCCTTCCCGGAGAGGGGAGATCGTCGCCATCAACACCGTCATCAAGCTAGGATTCATCGGGATCATCATCATCATCATCCACACCATCATATCCACCAGCACCATCATCACCACTCCGTCCCGCTGTAACAATTGTGTTGGATATTGCTTTAGTTCTTAGGGGAAACTTTCCTAGTGTTAATTACTATTGTAGTTGATGCTTGTGAGTGAAACCATTGGATTATTGTTTATGTTCAGATTGTTATCCATTATCATATCATCTTTTATCTTGATCCATATGATGTCTTGTGAGTAGTTCGTCTAGTTCTTGAGGACATGGGAGAAGTCATGTTGTTATTAGTGGATTTGTGTTGAGTTATTATTCAATGGTTTAGTATTTAAGTTGTGGTGCTATTCTTCTAGTGGTGTCATGTGCACGTCGACTACATGACACTTCACCATTTATGGGACTAGGGGAATGCATTGTGTATTTGGCTACTAATTATGGGGTTGCCGGAGTGACAGAAACCTGAACCCCCGTTAGGACACCTTTGCACAAGAGAGTGTAGGATCTCAGAGTTTAAGGCTGTGGTTAGATTTATATCTTAATTACTTTCCTGTAGTTATGGATGTTTGCAGGGGGTTTAATCACAAGTATGTATTAGTCCAAGTAAGGTCGGTACATTAGCACAGGTTCACCCACACAACACTTACAACACCAAAGAAGAGTACTCAGCTATTTGAAGCGAAAACACTTGATATAATTCCCATGTGTCCTCGAGAACATTTGGTCTTTATAAGTATTTCCACCGGCTTGTCCTTTGCTAAGAAAGGATTGGGCCACTTGCTGTGTTTGTTCTTTGTTACTTGCTCTTTGTTTTGTTGCCTTATCAAAAAACCACTAAAAATCCATTTGCTAAGTATTTACAGAGATTTCCTGCTCCATACCACTGTTCAGCACCTTCTGCTCCTTGTTGGGATCGACACTCCTATTTATCGAAAGTACTACGATACACCCCCTATACTTATGGGTCATCAAGACTATTTTCTGGTGCCGTTGCCGGGGAGTGAAGCGCTATTGAAGAGTGGAACTGGTAAAGGAAACATCTACTATGAGTATTGATTTTTGTTACTGCTTGTTACTTTGTTTCCAATATGGATAACGCAATTGGTTTTCTGTTTGGGAAAACTACTACCGCTGCTAGGGTAGTAGATGAACCACCACCTGTTGAGATAGATCCTTTTAAGATACCTACAAGTATTGTTGATCGTGTTATGGATAATAATTATTTAGGAGATGGAACTGTCCATCTTGGTGATCACTTGCTTTTTATCCATGAATTATGCGGGTTGTTTAAGTGTGCATGTATCACAACTGAACAGGTGAAGAAGAAGTTACTCTTCGTATCCTTGAAAGGGAGAGCTGAAGAATGGTATAAGCTGCTGAAGAATGGACAATCCATGGAATGGGAGGAAATGGCTTCTCTCTTTTATTCTAAACTTTATCCTCCTAGTGAGATTCATAAGGATAGAAATCTGATATATAACTTTTGGCCTCGTGATGGATAGAGTACAGCTCAAGCTTGGGGGAAATTGAAGTTACTAATGCTTAAATGTCCTATTCATGAACTCCCTTACAATATTATTATCAATAACTTTTATGCTAGGCTCTCTCTTCATGATAAAGATTTACTAGGTGCTTCTTGTGCTGAATCATTCACACGTATGAAGGAAGAAGCTAAATGGGATCTACTAGACCGTATTCAAGAGAACACTGAAGCTTGGGAGAACGACAAAGGAAGAAAGTCAGGTATAAACTATGATTATGAATGTATTAAATCTTTTATGGGAACTGATGACTTCCGTGATATTAGTAATGAGTTTGGTATTGATTCCCAAAGTATTGCCAACTGTTTTAAGGCCTTTGCCTCTTACATAGAAATTCCCAAGAAGAAGTGGAATAAGTACCATGCTCCTTATAAAGATGTTGTTAGTCATGTTCCTGTTAGAATTACTCAAGTTTGTACTACTAATCATATTGTGCCTGAACCTTATGTTGAGAAAATACTTTTCCCAGCTAAGGTAAAGGAGTATTCTATGATGATTAATGCAAATAGCAAAGGTACAAAGAAAACTGTGGAGCCTGATGAGAAATTGAATGTTGAACTTGTGGTAGCTATTCTGAAAGATCTTGACGCTAGAAATATAGAGGATGAGCATATTGTCTTCTGTGAAGACGCTTCTAATATTATTTCTCATCCTAGTAAAGCTATAAAAGCTAGTGTTCCAGTACTTTCTGATAAAATTGGTGATCATTGCTACTATGGTTTATGTGATATTGGTGCTAGTTCTAGTGCTATTCCTTATGAGCTTTACAGGGAAATTATGCATGAAATTGGTCCTTGTGATCTTGAGGACATCGATGTGGTTATTCACCTTGCTAATAAGGAAACCATTTCCCCATTGTCATTGTAAGAGATGTGGAGGTTCTTTGTGGTAAGACTAAATATCCTTCTGATTTTCTAGTGCTTAATTCAGCAACTAGCAAAACTTGTCCTATCATTTTTTGTAGACCTTTCTTCAACACTTGTGGAGCTATTATTGATCGTAAGAACGAAAAAGTTTTAACAAAGTTTGATGGAGATTCTTATGAGTTTAACTTTTCCAAATTTGCTAAAGCTCCTTGTGAAAACAGCTTGCCTAATAAAGATTTCAGGATGGAACAACTTGCTTCTATTGATCTGGTTTATGACCATGGACCTCTTTTTGGTGGCTGTAAGTATGCTTACTTAGATGATAAAGTTGTTGCTAGTGACACTTATATTGTAAACTTTATTCAAAGTGCTACTGAAAGTTATTATGAGAGAGGGGAACATGGTTTTATGCATCTCAATAATGTCAAGTTTCCACGTTTTATGTTGAAAGCTTTGAAGTTGCATTTGTTTTGTCTTCCTATGCTAGTGGGTTTTGTTTCAACAATTCGTTTTCTCATGCTACTCCCATGCATAGGAAGTGGGTTAGACTCAAGTGTGTTGGTTATTCGCTTCTTGATGCTCTTCTTCACTCCATATTTATATCTCCTTTGTGAGCATCTTTGAACTCTCAGGCCTAACTTAAAGGCATAAAAGAAAAGTACTTGTTGGGAGATAACCCAAGAGTTTGGTTGAGTCTTGGAAGTTATTACCTCTGTAATAACCACTCCTTATCCTTTTTGTTTTGGTTTTTGTGTCAAGTTCAACTGCTTTTGTAAAGTAGAAGAGTTGTGAAAAGTGGCTGTCCTATGACAGATTTTTGTGTTGCACCGTAAAAATTAGTTAGGGAGATCAGTACGTCGTATGGAGGTGTACTTTTCTGAGATTGTTCTCCAAGTTGTTACCCAACTTTCATTATTTCTGAACTTTTTGATTTGAGCAACAGAAGGTTTTCAAAAAAATAAATCTCTACCTGCTGGTCTGTTTTGACAGATTTCTGTTATCATTTGCATTTGCCTCTTATAGAAGCCTTTGTTTTGATGGATTTCAGTTGAAGCGTGAACCTAAAGGTTTATTGTTTTTCTTACACTAATGTTGCCATTGAAGCTTGTGTATTGCCTTGTGAGGAAAGGAAACTCCCAGGAAAATGAGAAAAGGAGTCTGCAGAGTTCATCTTTGAATAGGTAAAAGTGGTGAAAACAGAAGGTTCATGAAACCCCAATCTTTTTATATTTTTGATGTTTTTAATACATGATGGAAGTTATGAGACGGAACAGAGGAGGAGACAGAGTCCGGGGTGGACAAACCCACCCTAGGCGCGGGCCCCTGCCTGGCCACGCCTGGAGGGGATGTGCCACCCCAGAACTTCGACTCCGCCTCGTTTCCGTGTCAAAACCTTCCTTATGCTTTGAAACTTTGTAATATATAACCCCACGGATCCCCCGAGGTTCGTGCATCATGTTATCGTTGGGTTTTTGTTTTGATCTGTTTCTGTCAGGAAATCTTCTCAAGTTTAGAGCACCATGGTCTCCGCCAACGACAAAGGAAAGAAGCTCGTGGAGGAAGTAAAGTTGGAGGAACAAACCGCCACAGGGGCAAGGGCAAGGAAACCTACTTTGGTAGGAGCAATTAACACTGGGGATGCTTTTTCTCGTAACATGCAGGGAATCATAGCCTTCATCCAGACCTCAAATACTGCCCTGAGGCAGCGGAAGCCCTTCGAACCACTAACGAGTTTTGTGAAAAGTACTGTGCTTTGAGGATGAAGGTGGATATACTTCAAGAAGAGAATGGCAGGCTTCATAAGATACTGGAGGATCTCCTTACCCTAAACAAGAGAACACCACCACCGCCAAAGGAGTAATTCGTCATCAGGTTTGGCATCCCCTTGGCTTGTTCCAAGCTTGGGGGAGTGCCGCGGTTGAAATGGATCGTATGGGCACCTAGAGGGGGGGGTGAATAGGTGCTAACCAATTTTTAATACTTTTTCAATTTTAGGCTTGACACAAAGTAAATTCTCTAGATATGCAACTACGAGAATTTCCCTATATGCAACCCTTGTTGGAGATATTCCCTAGAGGCAATAATAAATGTAGTTATTATTATATCTTTGTGTTTATGATAAATGTTTACATTCATGCTATAATAGTATTAACAAGGAAACATTAATACTTGTGTGATTTGTAAACTTAAATTGAAGTCCCTAGTAAAGCCTCTTCATAATACTAGCTTGTTGGTTAATAAATGATTGTGGTTTCCCTATCATGAACATTGAGATGTTATTAACAACAAGATCATATCATTAGGAGAATGATATGGTGGACATACTCCTATAGATAAGCGTAGCATAAAGATCAAGTCATTTTAATAGTTCAATTGCTATATGCTTTCTGATACATAGTAACCTAATTCCTTCGACCATGAGATCATGCATATCACCTTCACCGGAAGGATGCTTTGATGACATCAAACACCACACCGTAACTGGGTGGCTATAAAGGTGGCATTGAGTGTTCGGAAAGTATTGGTTGAGACACATGGATCAAGAGTGGGATTTGTCCATCCATATGACGGATAGATATACTCTGGGCCCTCTAGGTGAAATGTCATCCAATTAGCTTGCAAGTATGTGACTGGCTCACAAGGGATCACATATCACGGGAACGAGAAAAGAGTACTTATCAGTAACGAGGTTGAACTAGGTATGCAGAGATACCGACGATCATAACCTCGGATAAGTAAACTATCGTGAGACAAAGGGAAATTGGTATCGTATGTAAGTGGTTCATTCGATCCCAAAGTAATCGTAGAAATATGTGGGAGCCATATGAATTTCCAGATTCCTCTATTGGTTATTGTTCGGAGAAGTGTCTCGATCATGTCCGCATAATTCACGAACCGTAGGGAGACACACTTAAGGATTCGACGTTGTTTGAGTAGTTATGGAATGATGAGAAAGAGACCGAATGTTGTTCGGAGTCTCGGATGGGATCCGGGATATCACGAGGAGATCCGGAATGGTCCGGAGAATAAGATTCATATAAGGAAAGTCCCGTTTCGGAGTTGGAGAATGGTTCCGGTGTTTTCATCGGGAATGTTCTAGAAGGTTCCGGAAGGTCCGGCACTCCGAAGGGGAAGGGTATATGAATGTGTCATACCAAGTTGGAATGATTGCATCATGTACTAGGTGTCATCGCTGAACAAAATAAAGGGTTTAATCAAATCCTAGTTTGAAAAGTCAAACGCCAATTTGAAAAGTCAAACGGCTATTTTGGGAAGTGGAGGGGAAGGTGGAAACCGAGTTGGGGAGGAGTTCCTCCCCTCCACCGCCGCCCCCCTTGGGAAACCGAGTTGGGGAGGGACTCCCCTCCCCTGGCACGGCCCCTCCACCTATATAAGGAGGGGCAGGGCTGCCCCTCCTAGCACACAACACCTCCACCCGCAAACCCTAGCCCTAAGCCGCCGGCCCTCCTGCAGCCGCCGCCGCCCTAGGGCAAGCCGCCACCTCCGCCTAGCTAACCCTAGCCGCCAGCCAAGCCTCCTCCTTGGTGTGTCTAAACCCTAGATCGCCGAGGAGCTCTCTCATAGTCCACCATACTCGCTCCGGCTTAAGGCGAAGCCCTGCGAGATCTCCCCTCTACCTCCGGTACCACGCCGTTGTGCTGCCGGAATCGCGAGGAGAGTGCTACAACCTCCGCTGCCTGCTGGAACAAGGGAGAGGAAGGTCTTCGTCGAGTACCGAACGTGTGACCGACAGCGGGAGCGCTGCCGGAACGTAGCGCCGGAAGGATCGTCTACGTGATCTTGAGTTCGGGAAGAGTACGACTACATCACCCACGAGAATCCGCTCTCGTTAAACACTTTGGAATCTTCGAGGGTGAGTTATTCCATCGACTCGTTGCTACAATATAGTAGATAGATCTTGGCTTGTTTGTTTGTATGCGGTAGAAATTTTTTGTTTTCCATGCTACGAAACCCTACAACCCTAACTACTAAGCACGAAAAGAGAGGAGCGAAGGAACCGTAGTGGAGCACGCGGAGACACAGGGATTTGTTTTACCGCAGTTCCTTCCTTGTTAAGGGAAGTACATCTGCGTTGGAGGGGTGGGCGGTTCTAAGAACACCACGCCACAATAGGCCTCACCCTATTCTCCGATGGATCTCGCCACGAGAGGCCTGATCCACCTTCTCCACTATTGGATCCCTTCAAGGTGGGAACCGGTGCCTTTTACAACACTACCGGGGCACACACCCACAACCGAATTGGGGGCTCCCGAGATGACAACAAGCTGCCACAAGAACAAGGTTTATCAATATAAACAAAAACAAGGATCTAGGTATTTGCAAGAAATACTAGATCGGTGGTTCCCCAAATGAATGGGGAGAAGATGAAGCGCTTGATTGTAGTTGATGAAGATCGAGTCCTCCTCCTTTGATTCCACAATGGACGGAGCCTTTGAGTGTATCTAGGTGGAGTTCTCTCGGATGAAGCTTGCAGATCAGGTCTGTTCTTTTTCGAGTGAATCAAGAGTTCTAGACAGAGGGGGAAGACAGGCTTAAATACCCCCTGCCCAGAACAAGCCATTGGAGAAATTTGGGGGCGGATTATCCGCCCCCCTTTGGGGCGGACTATCCGCCCTGGGGAGAAAATCCGCCCCCCAGGACGGAAACTCCGGGGAAAACTCCGCCCCCTATACAGAGAGCGACGCAGCCTTGACTTGGAGAAATTTCCAGAGGGGACGGATTATCCGCCCTCTCCAGGGCGGACTATCCGCCCTAGGGAGAAAGTCCGCCCAAGGACCGGAAAGTCCGAGGGAAACTCCGCCCCCCATACAGAGACCGACGCAGCCTTGACTTGAAGGAAATCCTCGAGGGGGGGGGGGGTAGTCCGCCCCTAAGGGGTGGACAATCCGGCTGGGCCAGAAAATCCGGGCACAAACTCCGCCCCCCTCTCTAGGGGTCGCGCACACTTGAAAGAGGTATGGGGCGGATTATCCGCCCCTGGGAGGGGCGGATTATCCGACCCAGAAAGCAGTTTCCTTCCCTTCTTGATGTATAGATCTACAGCACTTCAACACACGTTAAATAATCCTTGATATTATTATCTAACACACAAAACACTAGGGATTATGAAATGTTCTTTCAATCTCCCCCTTTTTGGTGTTAGATGACAATATTAGGATTTGCAAATGACTACTAACGACACCCTCAAATTAAATGAAAGAGGCCCCCCCCTAGATGTGTGCATATTTAAAATTTGCCTTTGAAATACACATGCACACACTAGAGAAAACGCAACTTTCATAGGAAAAACAATTAAAACGAGGTGAGTTAGTAAACAAGGTCATACCATCGGGATGTGAAAATCCCATGATTGATGCATACATAAGATAATCCCATGATTCCATATGCCATCAAATAGAATGCCAGACTTCATAGATAAATCCAGAATTCCATGAGAGTAGATCCACAATATAAATCCAGAATTCCATAGGACCATACATCATAAAGCACATGACAGAGTATTACATTAACCAAACACAAATAACACGAACAAGTTCACGCTAAAGGGGCACAAGCATGCAAATAAAAACGAACGAATGGAAAAGCAAGTGCTTGCGCCCGACCCATGCAAATCCGGTGACCTAATACTACTTCTCCCCATTTGGCATCGAAAAACCAAAAAGGAAGAAGAGCGAACAAAAGCATTAGAAACCACCCAAAGTTGCAAGAACAAATCAAACAAAAGCCAAAATTGGGTGTGTTTTCCATAAGAACAAGAAATATGCAAGAACATCCAAAGAGAGTCATTAGAAACCAACTCTTCTCAAGGAAGAGGGCGGTGGCCGAGGCCACCATGTTGGAGCGCATGGCATGACACCACGAAGATGTATCTTGAGTTCAAAACCAATGCTCATCGATGACCCACATATCACAAAGTGATATTAAGGGAAATTATTTTTTTCTTGCTTTCAACATTATGGGGGGAGGGTTAGCCCAATCAATTAGGACCACACTCCCCCTATGTCTATGCCCGCATCTAAACCAAATACATGAAAAAGAGCAAGTGAGTGTGCAAGGATAGTCAAGCCAAGCTCCTTGAATCTATGATATTTAGCTCATTCCTCAAATAACAAAATCTTGCTTCATCAAGGGGCTTCGTGAAAATATCAGCAAGTTGGTTCTACGTGCTCACAAAGGATAGGGCAATATCACCACGAGCAACATGATCCCGAATGAAGTGGTTGCGAATCTCAATATGTTTTGTTCTTGTATGTTGCACGGGATTGTAAGCAATTTTGATAGCACTTTCATTGTCACATAATAGAGGCACTTTGTCACAATTGACACCATATTACTTTAAAGTTTGCCTCATCCATAATAATTGTGTACAAGCACTTGCAGCAGCAACCTATTCAGCTTCGGCGGTTGAAAGAGAAATACAATTCTGTTTATTTGAAGACCAACACACTAGAGACCTGCCCAAGAATTGACATGCACCAGAGGTTGATTTCCTATCATCTTTGTCACTACCCAATCTGAATCAGTGTAACCACATAGAGAGAAACTTGAACCCTTGGGGTTCATAACCCAAAATTTGGGGAATGAACCAAATATCTGAAGATTCGTTTGACCGCCACTAAGTGGCTTTCTTTAGGAGCGGCTTGGTACCTTGCACACACTCCTACACTTAACACGATATCGGGCCTATATGCGCAAAGGTAAAGGAAAGAGCCGATCATGGATCAGTATAACTTTTGGTCCACGTCTTTACCCTTGGGATTGAGCTCAAGATGACACTTTGTTTGCATTGGAGTAGCCACACCATTGAGATCCGTCATCTTGAACCTTTTGAGCATGTCTTGGATGTACTTAGCTTGATTAATAAAAGTTCCCTCTCTAAGTTGTTTGATCTCAAATCCAAGAAAGAATCTCAACTCACCCATCATGGACATCTCAAACCTGTCAGTCATAAGCTTTGAAAATTCATCGTTAAAAGCTTGGTTAGTAGAGCCAAAAATAATTTCATCTACATAAAGTTGGCATACAAAAAGCTCCCCATTAACCTTCTTAGTAAAAAGGGTGGGATCGATTTTCCCAACTTCGAATCCACGGTCTAGCAAAAGCTCTTTAAGGTGCTCATACCACGCACGTGGGGCTTGTTTAAGGCCATAGAGAGCCTTATCGAGTTTGTAGACATGGTTCAGAAATTTGGGTTCCTCAAAACCCGGGGGCTGCTTGACGTATACTAACTCATGGAGAGGACCATTAAGAAATGCACTCTTAACATCCATTTGCTGTAATTTAAAATTATGATGGGCTGCATAGGCAAGAAAGATACGGATGGACTCAAGACGAGCCACAGGAGCATAGGTCTCGCCAAAATCAATTCCTTCCACTTGAGAGAATCCTTGAGCCACGAGACTTGCTTTATTCCTCACAACAATGCCATTTTCATCTTGTTTGTTATTGAAGATCCACTTGGTACCGATAAAATTGCGGCAATCCTTGGGTTTCTCTACGAGCTTCCAAACTTTGTTGCGTTCGAAGTTATTTAATTCTTCATGCATTGCAACAACCCAATCGGGGTCTTCAAGAGCATCAAAGACCTTATTCGGTTCAACCATGGAAATGTGAGCTTGATGATCACAGAAGCTTGCAAGTTCTCTTCTAGTAGATACCCTTCTTCGTAGATCACCAACAACCATGTCAAGAGTGTGACCCCTTAGTTCAAGGTTTCGATCAGCACGAGCCTTGCGACGAGTCTCAATGTCCTTATTGTTTCTAGAAGGAGTTGATTCAGTATTTGTATCCTGGTCTTGACCACTGTCTTGCCCTTGATCTTGATCTGAGTTAACACCAGGAGATTGCTGCTGAGTTTGTTCTTCAGGGCCGGATAATCCGCCCCTTGGAGGGGCCGGACTATCCGGCCTGGGAGGTGAAGCACCAGTGCCTTCTTCCTGAGAGTGCCTAACAGGAGTTGGAGAACCAGGGTCGGATAATCCGCCCTCGGGGGCCAGAGAATCCGGCCTGGGAGCTTCGTGACTGTTTTCTTCTCCTTCAGATCCCCTGGAACGAGTTGGAGTGCCAGGGGAGGATTGTCCGCCCCTTGGAGGGGGCGGATAGTCCGGCCTGGGACTACCAGCTTGTCCAGGAGACAAATGATCTTCAGCAGGTTGCGGTGTTGGTGCGGAGTTTTCTCCAATAGTAGGAGCTTGTTGATCTTGTGTAGATGAGGGCTCCACTTGATTGGAGCATTGTCCTTCCCGATCCGCCACAAGGGGTTCCTCAATGGGGCGGAAAAATCCCACACCCATTCTTCTTATGGCATCTTGGGGTATTTCAACATCTGCATCACAAACATCAACTTTCCCTACACAGGAGCCATTATTTTCATCGAACTCCACACTACAAGATTCTACAACAATCCCAGTTTTCACATCCCAAGATTTTCCAAATCTTGTAATGTGAAAAATAAATGAATAAAATAAAACCTTGTTGATTTTCAGGGCGAGAAGAAACTTTTTGAATCCAATTGGAAACTTTCAAAACCTATTTGGATCAAATAAAATCCTAAAGGGATTTAAAAAGTTAAATAAACAATAAAGTTAAAAATATTTGGAATTACTATTTTTGGATCTTTTAATAAAAGATTTTGTTTTCAAAAGAAAAAGTAGATTTATAAATAAGGATTATTTTATAGAGCCAAATTAAACCTTGGCCAAGCTTTTGAAATAAAATGTTTTGCTTTGATTAAAAGAGTAAAGGTTTATTTAAAACAAAATAATGAGGATTTATTAATAACCAATTTTATTAAAAATAAAGGTTTTACCATTTTAATTAAAACATCAAAAACTTATTAAATTATTTTAAACAAGTTTTCCAAGTATTTTGTATTTCAAATAAAACCTACTAATTTGGTTTTGAAAATATTTAGATTTCAAATGGAGATTTTAAATAAATCAAACCCTATTTGATTTAATAACTAAGGTCCATTTTATTTAATTAATAAATGGATCCTAAAAAGATTAAAAATATTATTTTGTTTTGGACTTTGATTTGTGTTGATAAACAAAGCTAAACTCAATATAAAGTTTAGTGGAAGTTTATTTGATTTGGTTGTTTGAATTGTGATTTGATTTTCAAAACAGAAATTGAATTGGAAAAAGGAAAATAGATTGAGAACAAAAAAAAAGATCAGACCAAGCCCAGCCCATTCCAGCCCAGTAGCCCACCTCTCTCCCCAGCGAACCGTTCTTTTCTCACTCAGGAACTTACCCGCACAGAGGATGATGACTGGACCCTACACTCACGCTCTTTCTCTCGTAGACAGCCAGGACCCACACACTGTTCATCGTCTCCACCCTGCGACCAGTTCTTCCCTGCTCCTGCCGTTGATTCCTCCGATTAAATTCGTCGTAACGCTGCGTTTAGTCCTCGCTGTGATCAAGCCCATTTAATCGCCTCTGACTCCTCTCCATTTCCCCTATGTCGCCCCACCTTAGCGTGCCCCCAGGCCGCCCAATTCCTCGCCACACCACCCTCTGCTCCGACGAGCCACCGTGCAAATTCCGGCGAGCACGAACCGCCCCACTGCCCCCAGAGCACACGGGTGTGATCCCCATCATCTCCTGCATCTCCTAGCACCAACCCCACACCCGCGCGTTCTCTGCAGCGTCGACTTCGTCTTCGACTGAACGCCGCCGCCGTCTGTTTCAACTCCGGCGAGTTCCCCAGGTAGCTCCCGTCCGCCCCTTCCCCTCTCGTTGACACACGAAGATTCTACTCTCCCTCGCGCGTCTAATGGACCCCTTATCTCGCTCTCCTGTGCCTTGTAGCCCCGCCCCCAACGTCGACCAGAGAGTGCCCGACGCTGTGCAAACTCCAGTGAGCGATTAACAGCAGCTCTGTGCGCCCCTCGTCGAACCAACAACACGTTGAGCTTCCCCACACTACTGCAAACACGGTGAGCATACTCCCTTCCTTCCTCGCTTCCTGCATCGCCAGTTTCGCCGTCGTCTGACCGTCGCGGCCGCGCGCAGCCGTCGAGCGCCGCCAGAACTTGGTCAAGGCGACGATGGCCGTTAGATGACGATCCAATGGATACGATAGATCACTAAACGCTGAATAGGTACGCAACCTGTGCCGCTCGATCTGACTTGATCCAACGCACCAGAGAGCGTGATCCGGCCAAAGCGGTACCGACGAATAGGAAAGCGTCGCGTGTCACTGGTTTGATTTAAAACAGATTTTAGAATCTGATTTAGATGAAAATTTGCAAACCTTATAAGTTTTGATCCACACGTCCAAAAATTGCAAATTTTATATCAATGGATTCAGAAAAGCAAGCCCTAGCCAACCATGCCATTTGTTTAGTAAAAAGTTTCTGCTAAAATGTTTGTTTTTGTAGAAACTTATGTATGCTTGTTTAGGTTATAAAAATTATTCAAAAATGATTTTGGGGATAAAATCTTTTGAAAATGGTGTATTTTTAACCTACTGACCATAGGAAACACTTTGTGGTTTCAAAAATATATTTGGTGATGCAAAAGAATGATTCTTTGATTTAAAACCATTTCTAGTCAAATAAAAATATGGTTTATTTATTAAAAATGGTTTTGGAAGAAAACCTTTGGGAAATGTTTTGTTTTAAACTCTCTGACCCTAAACACAAAGTTTTATGGTGTGAAAACATATTTTGTGAACCCTATAGATTAATGCCTTAGTAAAAACATTTTTACACCACATAAAATGATACTTTGTTTTGAAAATGGTTTTTGAAGTGAAATCTTTTGCAAATGACTTTGCCACTTTATAAAATGACCATTGGGTGTTTTCAAATGTTTAAGACCCATTAGGAACCACTTTTCAAACAAAACAAAGCTTGGCATGCTTGCATGCATTACTTTGACTTTATCATTTCATGTGATGAATTGCTTGAATGGTAGATTGAAATATTGTTTGCTTGATTGATTTGTAGTGACTTGAAGTGTGTGAACATTGCAAAGATCAAGGAGTGAACCTATACTCTACCAAAAAGGCAAGTGATGCTTCATACTTTTGTCCCATTACTTTCACTATGCATTAGTGATTTTTCTAAGTAAAACTTGCATGGAATTTTGCTAAGTATAAACCTTGCTATGGGAAATCCTAGTAGATGAAACCTTAGTAGAAAGTTTCCTAAGTTAAGATTCCTACTACTATCAAGATTATCTTAGCTAATAGAAAACAAGGGTGGAATATACAATCATACTATGGAAAAATTTCTAAGTCTGAGGACTTGTGTTTTTGTTTAATAAAACAACTAAGTTAATGAATCACCTGGGTGGAATGGTAATTGCTTGGTGGTTTTTGGTTGAGTGGTTCACAAGGCCCATGTTTATGGTTTACCTTGTGTATCTCACTTGTGGATGGCCACCCAGGAACAAAGAGATTTGAGATGTCAAATGTTGAGAAGCTTCAAGTGCAACCACTTGGCATTATGGGCTCTGCCTGGATCATATAGGTTGCAAGAACTTAGCCATATGGACAGTTGGTGGTAGGGTTTGATAGGTTGGAGCGCGTCCATTTTGGTCTAAGGGAAGGATTCTGAAAGATCTTGTCTTGGTGAAACCAAGTCTTGTGGGGAAAGTGCACCACCTCTGCAGAGTGTAAAATCTAAGTACTTAGCCATGTCCCTGGTAAAGGACAATTTGAGCATCAAGACATGGAAGCTATCAAGAATCTCATCATCCAAATTTCTAAGTTAAAAACTTGTGGTTGAACAAGGGTTAAAGGATCTTCAATCTTTGATTGGGAGATGCCTTGGGAAAGATTTTTGTCAAGCAAAAACTTAGTGTTTTCAAATGACAAGGAAAATCTATTTTGAGCAATGCAAGCCTAAGCTCCACTTAGCCAAATGCATATAGATGATAGACTCCACTATACTACCATAGTATCACTTGCCAATACAATCCAAATGTATTGACCCTTGTGGCTGTAACTTGTTAGGTTTCATGTTTGATTTTAGTGAAGTGTGTTGATTAGGATTACAAAGTCTACAACTAACATGTCTGCCTGTGGCACTTTGAAGATGAAGGACCCCATGCTTATAGATATTCTACTGCAATGTAATGTAATAGCCGAATGAGCTATGTAAGATGTAATAAAATTATGTTATTCCTGGTTATAAAGTTGTATTATGACCTTTGTTTCTTGATATTACATCTTAACTGTGGATGCTAGCTATTGATCCAGGGACTAGCATTGTAAACACAGGGGACTCTACCTTATTAAAGGTTGGGACCCCTTATAGATGGTATCAGAGCATTGTGTTGCCTGTAGGATTTGTAACCCTAGGATTGGACAAAAACCCTTAGAAAAATAGGAGTTGTATTTGTTCCAAAACTTATTTACAAACAATCTTGTAAACTCTTTCCTCAACCATTTTGGTTTTGATTCTACATCTCATCTATTTCAACTTGATGGAAAAACCTACCCCATGACCAAAGACTTCACCATGTGCAAAGGACTTCATCAACTCTAATCACTTCAACATCTTCAACTCTAATGACTTCAACATCTTCAACTCTAATGACTTCAACAGCTTCAACTCTAATGACTTCAACATCTTCAGCATTTTCACCAAGTACTACAACCTTGGATATCACTAAGGACAAGTGAGAGAAGAAATCTTGATCAAGATTTGGAGACTAAGGAAACACAACTTAGAAAGAGCCATCATCAACTTTGAAGTTTTTGTGACCAAAATTTTTTCCTAAGGAAACCATGATCTCATGCAAGAAGAATCAACCAAGAAAGAGGGAAAGATCACAAGTGAACCATATAGATGGACCACCATATTTTGTTTAAGTCAAACACACCAACTTATGTGGTGTAACAAAAATATTTTGTTGCCTAAAAATATGCTTGAAACTTGTTGTTTGAGTGAAATGTTTGGCTTGTGAATGCTTGCACATTGCTTGTGTGAATTGTGATGTGTGTGATTAGAATTATTCCCTTAGAAATATCTTGCCTATTCTAAACTCAATTCAACCCAAACAGATGACTACTCCAAGAGACTCCAACATCAAGGTTAATGATGACAACCACAACCAAGAGGACAACATGAGAGAACTTATAGCAACCCAAAACCAGTTGAGCCAAATGACAACTCGGCTTTTAGCCAACAACAATGGACTAGACCCAGCCATACAAAGGATTTTGAAACTTCAATCCCAATTGTTGCAAGGATTGGTTACTCAAATGATCAACATGGGAGAAAACTTTTCCCAAAGAGCTAATGACAACAAGGATAACAAAGATGCTATTCTAGAAGGAACCCAAACTAACAATACTTGTGGTGACAAGGATCATGCATCCAAGGAGCATGAAGATCAATGCCCCAAGAAGAGAGAAAGATTTCCCACCTCTGAGGTGAGGTATGAAGAACATGAACTAGAAGAACTCCTAGCTTTGGAGAGACCCAAAAAGAAGAAGAAGGACAAAAGCCAGGTACAATGTTACAATTGCAAAGAGATGGGACACTATGCCAGTGAATGCCCAGAAAAGAAGAAGAGCCAAGAGGACAAACAAAAGCTAGTGAAACCCAAGATGAGGAAGGATATTAGCCAAGTGATGTGCAAACACTGCAAAGAGTTAGGACATTATGCATCATATTGTCCAGAGAAGCCACCTCAAGACCTCAGCCTTATCACATGTTTCAAATGCAAGGAACTAGGCCACTATGGAAACTTCTGTCCAGGGAAGTTTCAACAAGACCCCAAGAAGGCCAATATGTAATTTAGATGGAAAAATTTTAAGGGTGGTAGTACCCTAGATGCTTTGAGCCAATTTGTAACCCTAGCCTTCCCAAATCTCGGGACGAGATTTATTTTAAGGGTGGTAGCCTGTCGCATCCCAAGATTTTCCAAATCTTGTAATGTGAAAAATAAATGAATAAAATAAAACCTTGTTGATTTTCAGGGTGAGAAGAAATTTTTTGAATCCAATTGGAAACTTTCAAAACCTATTTGGATCAAATAAAATCCTAAAGGGATTTAAAAAGTTAAATAAATAATAAAGTTAAAAATATTTGGAATTACTATTTTTGGATCTTTTAATAAAAGATTTTGTTTTCAAAAGAAAAAGTAGATTTATAAATAAGGATTATTTTATAGAGCAAAATTAAACCTTGGCCAAGATTTTGAAATAAAATGTTTTGCTTTGATTAAAAGAGGGTTTATTTAAAACAAAATAATGAGGATTTATTAATAACCAATTTTATTAAAAATAAAGGTTTTACCATTTTAATTAAAACATCAAAAACTTGTTAAATTATTTTAAACAAGTTTTCCAAGTATTTTGTATTTCAAATAAAACCTACTGATTTGGTTTTGAAAATATTTAGATTTCAAATGGAGATTTTAAATAAATCAAACCCTATTTGATTTAATAACTAAGGTCCATTTTATTTAATTAATAAATGGATCCTAAAAAGATTAAAAATATTATTTTGTTTTGGACTTTGATTTGTGTTGATAAACAGAGCTAAACTCAATATAAAGTTTAGTGGAAGTTTATTTGATTTGGTTGTTTGAATTGTGATTTGATTTTCAAAACAGAAATTGAATTGGAAAAAGGAAAATAGATTCAGAACAAAAAAAAAGATCATACCAAGCCCAGCCCATTCCAGCCCAGTAGCCCACCTCTCTCCCCAGCGAACCGTTCTTTTCTCACTCAGGAACTTACCCGCACAGAGGATGACGACTGGACCCCACACTCACGCTCTTTCTCTCGCAGACAGCCAGGACCCACACACTGTTCATCGTCTCCACCCTGCGACCAGTTCTTCCCCGCTCCTGCCGTTGATTCCTCCGATTAAATTCGTCGTAACGCTGCGTTTATTCCTCGCTGTGATCAAGCCCATTTAATAGCCTCTGCCTCCTCTCCATTTCCCCTCTGTCGCCCCACCTTAGCGTGCCCCCAGGCCGCCCAATTCCTCGCCACACCACCCTCTGCTCCGACGAGCCACCGTGCAAATTTCGGCGAGCACGAACCGCCCCACTGCCCCCAGAGCACACGGGTGTGATCCCCATCGTCTCCTGCATCTCCTAGCACCAACCCCACACCCGCGCGTGCTCTGCAGCGTCGACTTCGTCTTCGAATGAACGACGCCGCCGTCTGCTTCAACTCTGGCGAGTGCCCCAGGTAGCTTCCGTCCGCCCCTTCCCCTCTCATTGACACACGCAGATTCTACTCTCCCTCGCGCGTCTAACGGACCCCTTATCTCGCTCTCCTGTGCCTTGTAGCCCCGCCCCCAACGTCGACCAGAGCGTGCCCGATGCTGTGCAAACTCCGGTGAGCGATTAACAGCAGCTCTGTGCGCCCCTCGTCGAACCAACAACACGTTGAGCTTCCCCACACTACTGCGAACACGGTGAGCATACTCCCTTCCTTCCTCGCTTCCTGCATCGCCAGTTTCGCCGTCGTCTGACCGTCGCCACCGCGCGCAGCCGTCGAGCGCCGCCAGAACTTGGTACCGACGAATAGGAAAGCGCCGCGTGTCACTGGTTTGATTTAAAACAGATTTTAGAATCTGATTTAGATGCAAATTTGCAAACCTTATAAGTTTTTATACAGACGTCCAAAAATTGCAAATTTTATATCAATGGATTCAGAAAAGCAAGCCCTAGCCAACCATGCCATTTGTTTAGTAAAAAGTTTCTGTTAAAATGTTTGTTTTTACAGAAACTTATGTATGATTGTTTAGGTTATAAAAAATATTAAAAAATGATTTTGGGGATAAAATCTTTTGCAAATGGTGTATTTTTAACCTACTGACCATAGGAAACACTTTGTGGTTTCAAAAATATATTTGGTGATGCAAAAGGATGATTCTTTGATTTAAAACCATTTCTAGTCAAATAAAAATATGGTTTATTTATTAAAAATGGTTTTGGAAGAAAACCTTTGGGAAATGTTTTTTTTAAACTCTCTGACCCAAAACACAAAGTTTTATGGTGTGAAAACATATTTTGTGAACCCTATAGATTAATGCCTTTGTAAAAACATTTTTACACCACATAAAATGATACTTTGTTTTGAAAATGGTTTTTGAAGTGAAATCTTTTGAAAATGACTTTGCCACTTTATAAAATGACCATTGGGTGTTTTCAAATGTTTAAGACCCATTAGGAACCACTTTTCAAACAAAACAAAGCTTGGCATGCTTGCATGCATTACTTTGACTTTATCATTTCATGTGATGAATTGCTTGAATGGTAGATTGAAATATTGTTTGCTTGATTGATTTGTAGTGACTTGAAGTGTGTGAACATTGCAAAGATCAAGGAGTGAACCTATACTCTACCAAAAAGGCAAGTGATGCTTCATACTTTTGTCCCATTACTTTCACTATGCATTAGTGATTTTTTTAAGTAAAACTTGCATGGAATTTTGCTAAGTATAAACCTTGCTATGGGAAATCCTAGTAGATGAAACCTTAGTAGAAAGTTTCCTAAGTTAAGATTCCTACTACTATCAAGATTAGCTTAGCTAATAGAAAACAAGGGTGGAATATACAATCATACTATGGAAAAATTTCTAAGTCTGAGGACTTGTGTTTTTGTTTAATAAAACAACTAAGTTAATGAATCACCTGGGTGGAATGGTAATTGCTTGGTGGTTTTTGGTTGAGTGGTTCACAAGGCCCATGTTTATGGTTTACCTTGTGTATCTCACTTGTGGATGGCCATCCAGGAACAAAGAGATTTGAGATGTCAAATGTTGAGAAGCTTCAAGTGCAACCACTTGGCATTATGGTCTCTGCCTGGATCATATAGGTTGCAAGAACTTAGCCATATGGACAGTTGGTGGTAGGGTTTGATAGGTTGGAGCGCGTCCATTTTGGTCTAAGGGAAGGCTTCTGAAAGATCTTGTCTTGGTGAAACCAAGTCTTGTGGGGAAAGTGCACCACCTCTGCAGAGTGTAAAATCTAAGTACTTAGCCATGTCCCTGGTAAAGGACAATTTGAGCATCAAGACATGGAAGCTATCAAGAATCTCATCATCCAAATTCTAAGTTAAAAACTTGTGGTTGAACAAGGGTTAAAGGATCTTCAATCTTTGATTGGGAGATGCCTTGGGAAAGATTTTTGTCAAGCAAAAACTTAGTGTTTTCAAATGACAAGGAAAATCTATTTTGAGCAATGCAAGCCTAAGCTCCACTTAGCCAAATGCATATAGATGATAGACTCCACTATACTACCATAGTATCACTTGCCAATACAATCCAAATGTATTGACCCTTGTGGCTGTAACTTGTTATGTTGCAGGTTTGATTGATTTAGTGAAGTGTGTTGATTAGGATTACAAAGTCTACAACCAACATGTCTGCCTGTGGCACTTTGAAGATGAAGGACCCCATGCTTATAGATATTCTGTTGCAATGTAATGTAATAGCCAAATGAGCTATGTAAGATGTAATAAAATTATGTTATTCCTGGTTATAAAGTTGTATTATGACCTTTGTTTCTTGATATTACATCTTAACTGTGGATGCTAGCTATTGATCCAGGGACTAGCATTGTAAACACAGTGGACTCTACCTTATTAAAGGTTGGGACCCCTTATACCAGTGAGCTTGTTGTAGACTCTGTAAGTGTGGGATTCGACACCATAACCAACAAAAATACCTTCTAAAGCCTTGGACTCAAATTTAGACAAGCGGACACCTTTAATAAGAAAGAAACACTTACACCCAAATACACTGAAGTATGAGATGTTGGGTTTGTTACCAGTAAGTATTTCATAAGGAGTCTTGTCCAAAATCTTGCGGAGATAGAGCCGGTTTGATGAGTGACAAGCAGTGGATATGGCTTCAGCCCAAAAATTGTAAGGATACTTGAATTCAGCCAACATTGATCTTGCCATATCCATCAAAGTCCGGTTCTTCCTCTCAGCTACACCATTTTGTTGAGGGGTGTACGCAACGGAATATTGATGTCTAATCCCCTCTTCGCTTAGAAACTCATTCAAGGTGTAGTTTTTGAATTCGGAGCCGTTGTCACTCCTTATTGCCAAGATAGGAACATTGTGTTGACGTTGAACTTCATTGGCAAAGTCAATGACTGTTTGTTGAGTCTCACTCTTTAGTTTGAAGAAATAGACCCATGTATATCTTGAGTAATCATCGACAATGACCAAGCAATATTTCTTTCCACCAAGACTTGCATGAGAAGGAGGACCAAATAAATCCACATGAAGTAATTACAAGATCCTCTTTGAAGACACAATAGTCTTCCTCTTGTGGGGAGAGTCGTGCATTTTGCCTTCAACACAAGCCCTGCAAACACGATCTTTGGCAAAGGAGACATTGTCTTTTAGTCCAAGGATGTGGCCACCCTTGTGGAGATTTTGCAAAGTTCTCATGTTGACATGGGCTAAACGGCGATGCCATAGCCAGCCCACGTCGGCCTTTCCGAATAGACACATCGGACCCGAAGTGGTTTTCCCCGAAAAGTCCACCACATACAGGTCATGTGCATCCACTATCCAACACCCATTTCGACCCACCGGAAGCATAGCCCTGCAAGGGAATTACTTCTTGATTTTAGGTATCCATTTTCAATGGGTCCTTTCATGTTAGTAACAAGGGTCTTTGGGACCCAAATAGACCAAGCAATATATTCATCAAAGGGACCGACATAATAAGCATAAACATCGCCATAATCATCACAAAAGAGTTCATAATTTAGATTGTGAGACCCTGCAAAACCAATATTATTAGTCTTGTCTTTTGTGATATTCTTCTCGCGGCGCTTGTCTTTGATTGCACATTCTTGGTCTTGTTCTTCTTGTTTTTCTTTTTCTTGGACTTAGTGACATACCCAAGTCCCTCTTTACCATGATTTGACCTTTGCTTGTCAAGGACTTCATCAAGCACACCCTTATCCTTGGGAGTGATGTTCTTGACCACTTCTTTTTCCACACTAGCATTTACCTTTTGACTATATGTTGAGTTCGATGAGCTAGGAACATCATATTTGGCCAATCGACTTTGAAAATCTGATCATGTGACTCATTGAGAATAGAGAAATCGTTTTTCAACGCCTTGTGAGCATTGTTAAGTTTCTCCAATTCCTCGGAGAGTCTATCATGAGCAGCCCCAAAGTCAATCTTTTCTTTCTTTAACTTCTTTGCTTTGGTGACTGCATTGTCACGTTCCTTAACAAGTTTAGCCACAATTTCTTCATGTGACTCTTCAATGGACTCAAGCCTCTCTTCAAGAGAGACCCGAGCTTCTTCTTCTTCCTCAAGAGCATTTTTTAAGTATGCAATTTCCATTGCATCCTCCCTTTCAATTCTGCCCTTTTCTTCGAGGAGTGCTTCATTTTGGGCCAGCTGATCCATAAGAGCTTCAAAACGAACTTTGTGCTCACCTTGCAAGTGTAGAAGTAATCCAAAGCAATAATCTCTTCTTTAACCTTAAGACTAGTAGGATCATCCATGTCAATCATAGCCTTAGGAAAAGAAGAGTTAGAAGTCGTTACCTCGGAGCTTCTTGCCATGAGACAAGTAGCATTCTTGTTGATGATGTTTTTATTAGGAGAGTCGAAGAGAGATGCTGATGTAGATGTGGTGGCTATAGCAGCCACCTCTTGAGAGCTATCGTCCTCGTCCTCATCTTCACTTCCCGATGAATATTCTTCTTGAGCCAATAGAACAATCTTCGATTGCTTCTTGAAGGGAGCATTCTTCTTTACAAACTATTTCTTGCTTGGAGCCTTTGACTTGTCCTTGAAAATAAGTCTTCCTCCATTATCTTCCCTACTTTGATATGGACACTCAGCTACAAAGTGCAGCTGGTCACCACAGTTGAAACATGTTCTCAGCTTGGGACCATTTTATTTTCTTCCATAGGCTCCACTCTTGCGTTCTAGTTCAGCTTTAGCCTTGGCTGGATCTTTCCAAAAGTTTCTAGCATAAAGAGCCAAGTATTGTCCGTGGATCCTTTTTATATCCTTGCGACAGTCCAGATCTTCTACGGCATATTCATCATGATCAATCACACTAGTCTTCAAGGCCATGTTGACCCCATTTTGCATCCCCATAGCTCGAGCACTAGCATCTTCGGCATTCTTGGCAGCCACTTTGAAAGCGGCCATTTCTTGCATTACCTCATTGTATGACATGAGGTGATAGTTATGCCTACCTTGGAGACTTTTCAAATCTGTGGGCTCAAATGGCATAAGAGCACTGACATACTTGCGCTTGATCCAAGCGTCATCAACATGAGCTGCACCGTGGTTTCTGAAAGTTGTGGCTATTTCCTTGAGCCTCCTATACATGTCCTCGTGGTCTTCTCCATCCAACATATAGAATCCTTCAGCTTCGTTGCTCAAAGCATCATATCTATTCCTTCTCATACTTTCATTTCCAATGAAGAGCTCGGTGAGGGCATCCCAAGCTTCCTTAGCTGTGCTAAGATGCTGAATGTGTGGCATGTCTTTGTCACCCACACCAAGTTGTATCATGTGTAGAGCTGTAGCGTTTATTTGGCTATCAACAACTTATCTTCTTGTGATATTGTTGGGGTTTCCAACATGAAGACCATTTTCTATGATTTTCCACAACTCAATGGAGGAACTGCACACATGAGACTTCATCAAAAATTGCCATTGAGAAAAAGTAGATGTAGAAAGTTTGGGTGGATCACCCCTATTATGTATATGTGGGTGAGGGATAGGTGGATCAAGAGAATACACATGAGAAACCTCATTGTATCCATCCTTACCACTATCCTTTTTCGAGGAGGAGCTCTTGCTAGTGTCATCACCAACCACTTCGTTCTCTTTGGAATCGGTTTTACCCGTTTCCTTGGATTGCTGAGTGGTAGCCTCAGAGTTAGATGGAGGTGATGCTGTGGATGGGGAGAGACGCATTATCAATTGACGCATCTCTTCCATCTTAGCCTCCATTGAACTCACCAAGGTTGTTTCCAACGTCTTGAGATCGTTCATGGTGACTAGATCCGGGTCATCACTCCCATCTACCTTGGAACCATACTTCTCTTAGGTGGTTAAGCCCGAAATAAGAGTCGGGGCTCTGATACCAATTGAAATGGATCGTATGGGAACCTAGAGGGGGGGGGTGAATAGGTGCTAACCAATTTTTAATACTTTTTCAATTTTAGGATTGACACAAAGTAAATTCTCTAGATATGTAACTACGAGAATTTCCCTATATGCAACCCTAACTACTAAGCACGAAAAGAGAGGAGCGAAGGAACCGTAGTGGAGCACGCGGAGACACAGGGATTTGTTTTACCGCAGTTCCTTCCTTGTTAAGGGAAGTACATCTGCGTTGGAGGGGTGGGCGGTTCTAAGACCACCACGCCACAATAGGCCTCACCCTATTCTCCGATGGATCTCGCCACGAGAGGCCTGATCCACCTTCTCCACTATTGGATCCCTTCAAGGAGGGAACCAGTGCCTTTTACAACACTATCGGGGCACACACCCACAACCGAATTGGGGGCTCCCGAGATGACAACAAGATGCCACAAGAACAATGTTTATCAATATAAACAAAAACAAGGATCTAGGTATTTGCAAGAAATACTAGATTGGTGGTTCCCCAAATGAATGGGGAGAAGATGAAGCGCTTGATTGTAGTTGATGAAGATCGAGTCCTACTCCTTTGATTCCACAATGGACGGAGCCCTTGAGTGTATCTAGGTGGAGTTCTCTCGGATGAAGCTTGCAGATCAGGTCTGTTCTTTTTGAGTGAATCAAGAGTTCTGGACAGAGGGGGAAGACAGGCTTAAATACCCCCCTGCCCAGAACAAGCCATTGGAGAAATTTGGGGGCGGATTATCCGCCCCCTTTGGGGAGGACTATCCGCCCTGGGGAGAAAATCCGCCCCCAGGACGGAAACTCCGGGGAAAACTCCGCCCCTATACAGAGAGCGACGCAGCCTTGACTTGAAGAAATTTCCAGAGGGGGCGGATTATCCGCCCTCGCCAGGGGCAGACTATCCGCCCTTGGGAGAAAGTCCGCCCAAGGACTTGAAAGTCCGAGGGAAACTCCGCCCCCCATACAGAGAGCGACGCAACCTTGACTTGAAGGAAATCCTCGAGGGGGCGGATAGTCCGCCCCCAGGGGGCGGACAATCCGTCTGGGCCGCAAAATCCGGGCACGAACTCCGCCCCCCTCTCTGGGGGTCGCGCACACTTGAAAGAGGGATGGGGCGGATTATTCGCCCCTAGGAGGGGTGGATTATCCACCCCCAGAAAGCAGTTTCCTTCCCTTCTTGATGTACAGATCTGCAGCACTTCAACACACGTTAAATAATCCTTGATATTGTTATCTAACACACAAAACACTAGGGATTATGGAATGTTCTTTCAGCGGTATCACCACCATTATCTTTTATCTTTTACCTTTTTAGTGGATTCATATCTTTGGTAGAGAGGTTATCTTATAGTTTGTTTTGCATGTGGAAGCATCTCTCCTTTAGTTGGTTATCTATGTATCCCTTGGTGTGAGTGCCTTTATTGCAATCTTCTTATTTTTAGTTTGCAATCTCTATTATATGATGGATCTTGTTAATCAGTATTGGAATCACTTTGGGAGCATCAAGTGGATCTAAATTGGTTTTGGCAAACCGAGCTCTGGTCAGTAGCAATACTTTTTGAGATTTGAAAGAAAAAAAGAGAAAAATCTTACAGGTATTTTGTATCATTTGTTTTCTTGTTGGATCATAAGCTTAGTATTCTTTATTTAAGATCTTTTGTGTCATCAAGGAAGATTGCATGTTTGGCTTTATTACTTGTATGTTTGCTTGTTTCTTTCAACTCTCTTGCTTGCTACCCAGCCTTGCTAGCCAAAAACCTGTTTTGATAAGGCATACTTCTCATGTTTCCAAACCCTTTAACCAAACCCTTTGACATTTGTGTCCACCATATCTACCTAGTAGATTTTGCTATTCCTAGCAAATTCTCAAGTTTCATCTACCTTTCGAATTAAAAAAGTATTTTGTTATGTTAAAACTAGTTAGTAAAGCTCTCATGAACTTGATGGGACACCTTTTTTTTCTTGCCCCTAATAGACTTGAACCACTGTGCCATCGAATTTGTATATGCTTGCATCTATACGTTGGAATTAGCAGAACCGTGCTGTCACGAGGAACGTTTTCAACATTGCACCTGTACTTTTTGTACTCAGTTGATATCATGCTCTTTTGTCTACGGATGCCAACGGTGTGAAATAAAGGGGGAACTTGTAAGTCCATGGAGTTTGTATTCTGTGTTAGAGAAATGCTTGGGCCGCTAGCCTAATCCATGCCTAATCATGGTGGAAACTTGCAGCATCACCATAGTGAGCTATCTATGAAGCATCCTCAATAAAAAGCTATGCACATAGTAAATAAAAAGATCGTTGAGATGCTCACTGTCTGCTTGCCTTGTCATTTTGGTTATGGGAAAGCTCATGTACCATGTGCAAGGGGTACCCCATTGGCGGTTCTATATGATACACAGATACTTACAATGAAAATAACTTACCTGGGCCCAAAGTTGAGTAGCATGAGGAGTGGCCCTCATATTCAGGGGACATGAGATTGCAACTTATATTTCGTCAAGCATATACTCCATCTTTGTGCACTTTAACCTTAATAATCTCAAGATACCTATGATAGGGGCAATGAGGTCTCAAAGATAGTAAGTACAATAATATTTTGGAAGCTCTTTATGACTTGTAATCCCTGCTACCCACTATAAAGGGACCTTTCTCCTAGTTACCAAGTTGAGTCAGTAAACCTACTTCCTCTCTATCTCCAGCAAGCATTTGAGTTGTTGTGTTTCAAGCATTCATATGGTGATTTATTCAATCATGTTCTCTATCTTCCTTGTTTGCACAAGACTCTTATCTGTTGAGTATTACTTTGAAAGCCTTCACTTGTGAAAAAACCTTTTTGAGCAAAGAGTGCTCCTTCTATAAAACTTCTACAAAAAGCTTTTTGTGAAACTGTTTGCCAGGTGTTCTCTGACCAAGAACAAGTTTGCCAATTCCAATTATGATTTATCTTTATGCATCTCTATTGTGACTGTTGTACTTGGTTGCAAGTTAAGTTATATAATGGTGAGTTGCTTTCTTCTATGAGTTGTGTAATGGTAAGTGTGATGCTTCTTGTTCGTATTCTTTTATAGAAACTTCACTCCATAAACCTGTGGACATGTTTACTAAACTCAGTTTTCGCTTGGGGACAAGCGAAGGTCTAAGCTTGGGGGAGTTGATACGCCCAATTTGCATCACCTTTCTATATCATAATTTACCTCTATTAATTGATATTTATCTTATTATGAGGTATTGCTTATGTCTTTTCCACTGTTTATGCATGTTGGATGATTCTTGGAGGATGGACTGCCGGAGTCTGGATTCTAATGGAAAAGAGGGTGTTTCGATGCAATTTCGCGAAGATCTGAAAAATACCAGAAAAATATGGAAACATATTATTTTCCCAGAAGACGAAGGAAGCTAGAAGGAGGGACGAAGAGGGGCCACATGGGGCCCCCACACCCCCTAGGCGTGGGCCCACCTAACCCCACGCCTAGGAAAGGTGTGGCCCACCTGCCCGGCTCCTGGATCCGCCCCTTCGCCTATATATTCCCTACGAAACCCTAAGGCTAGAGGAGCAACCAAAAATAGATTTCCACTGCCTCTGGGGGGCAGAAAACACCGAGAGAGAAAGATCTCTCCGGCAGACAGATTTTTGCCGGGGGAATTTCTTCCCGGAGAGGGGAGATCATTGCCATCAACACCGTCATCAAGCTAGGCTTCATCGGCATCATCATCATCATACACACCATCATCTCCACCAGCACCATCATCACTACTCCCTCCCGCTGTAACAATTGTGTTGGATATTGCTTTAGTTCTTAGGGGAAACTTTCCCGGTGTTAATTACTATTGTAGTTGATGCTTGTGAGTGGAACCATTGGATTATTGTTTATGTTCAGATTGTTATCCATTATCATATCATCTTTGATCTTGATCCATATGATGTCTTGTGAGTAGTTCGTCTAGTTCTTGAGGACATGGGAGAATTCATGTTGTTATTAGTGGATCCGTGTTGAGTTATTATTCAATGGTTTAGTATTTAAGTTGTGGTGCTATTCTTCTAGTGGTGTCATGTGAACGTCGACTACATGGCACTTCACCATTTATGGGCCTAGGGGAATGCATTGTGTATTTGGCTACTAATTGTGGGGTTGCCGGAGTGACAGAAACCTGAACCCCCGTTAGGACACCTTTGCACAAGGGAGTGTAGGATCTCAGAGTTTAAGGCCGTGGTTAGATTTATATCTTAATTACTTTCCTGTAGTTATGGATGTTTGCAGGGGGTTTAATCACAAGTATGTATTAGTCCAAGTAAGGTCGGTACATTAGCACAGGTTCACCCACACAACACTTACAACACCAAAGCAGAGTACTCAGCTATTTGAAACGAAAGTACTTGACAGAATTCCCATGTGTCCTCAAGAACGTTTGGTCTTTATAAGTATTTCCACCGGCTTGTCCTTTGCTAAGAAAAGATTAGGCCACTTGCTGCATTTGTTCTTTGTTACTTGCTCTTTGTTTTGTTGCCTTATCAGAAAACCACTAAAAATCCGTTTGCTAAGTATTTATAGAGATTTCCTGCTCCATGCCACTGTTTAGCACCTTTTGCTCCTTGTTGGGATCGACACTCCTATTTATTGAAAGTACTACGATACACCCCCTATACTTGTGGGTCATCACCCGCTAAAACTTGATGTGACCACTAGATGGAATTACACCTACCACATGTTAAGAACATCCATTGATTATAGAGATCCATTAGATTATTATTCGGACAACGATGCAAACTATAAATGGAAGCCCTCAAATGCTGAATGGGCATTATTCAATACCGTTACACCAATACTTGCTTCTTTGGCTGAGGTTTTCTACTGCATTTTTTGGCTCTACATATCATACTTCCAACATATTTTATCCTCACATTGTCAATGTCAAGATTGCACTTATAGAGGCATGTAACTCCAACAATCCAACTTTGAAAGTTATGGGGAGAGGCAATGATGGACAAATTCAACAAGTATTGAGAAGAGCCCAATAATGGCATGGTAATTGCTACCATTCTTGGCCCAAGGTACAAACTGAAGTACATTAAGTGGGGGTTTGGAATGATCTATGAACAAGGCAAAGCTCTCGATGAATATAATCTGATTGACATCGAGTTGACAAAGTTGTATGAAACTTATGATATGCATCACAGTCATGAGAAAGCTGATTCTTATAGATCAGGTGCATCATCATCTTCAACTGTGGATATAAGTTCCTCTCTACCCTCAAGTGCTAGCCAGTTTACCTCCTACTTAAATGAAACTTCTTTGGAGACATCAAAGAATGAGCTTCGCAAGTATCTTGATGAGGAGAATGAGAGCTTGATGAATAAAAAATTTGATGTGTTGTTTTGGTGGAGGCCGAATGCACATAGATACCCTGTTATAGCAAAGATGGCAAAGAATTTCTTGTCCATACCAGCCACGTCCGTGTCTTTGGAGTCAACTTTCAGCATCGGGGGTCGAGTTCTAGATGACTATAGGAGTTCTCTAAAGCCAGCGATGGTGGAGGCATTGGTGTGTGCTTCTAGTTGGATTAAGGGTGCCTACAATGACAACAAAGTTTCGTTGGTACCGGTATGTGTATTATTGTTGATGATTTAATTATCTATCATATTTCTTATGCATATCTAACATTACCATTTCACTCTTGTAGGAACCAGATGATGCAGATGATGTCGAGTTCATTCCATTTCCAAAAAGCGTGGTGGGGAGAAACTAGTAAGTACTAATAATCAAAACATAGAGTATATGTTGGTATCTTTAGTTGCTATAATTTTTTGTACATCAAGAAAATTGATGCAAAACATACAATTGTTAGTTCTTTTTAGTCTTTACTTGCTAAAATCTTTTGTACATCAACATAGTTCATTGGAAGTGGAGTAATTAGTGCCATTTTAGTGTCTTTAAGCTGCTGGAACTTATTTGGCAGCACTAAAACCAAAGCAAAAATGTGTACATAGTGATTTTTTGTATCTTTAGTTGCCGGACCTTCTTGTACATATCATGTTAACTAAAAAAACTAAATAGTTTGTCTTCATTTGGTGTGTTTCCTCCTGAAACTTTTTATACTGCAACCAACTAGTCTTAAAATAGAGTGAATGTGATTTTCTTTTGTTTGCGTGCAGCAGAATAAACATGCAACAAGGATGGAGAAGATGAAATGATCGAGATGATGGTTCTTTTGGGCTCACATGTTCTACTTGTCGAACTAAGTGCATGTGTTTGTGTTTGTGATGTGTGCCACTATCATTGTATGTTTGTGTTTGTGATGTATGACACTATCTATTTACTGGAATGGAAGTTTATGTTGTGAACTTGTGACATATGCACTTGCTATCATCATTTGTACTTTTTGAATCTTGGTATACTATTATATGCATGTATTCATGATGAATTGTTGATCATAATTGTGAATTGTTACAATTTTAGCAATTGTTATAATTTTAGCAAAGGTCATGGCGAATTTTTAATTACATAGAGCCTTCGAGACGGCTTGCGAGCTTGATCGAGCGGGCTTGTCAAGCCTCGAGCCTAAGTTCTAGGTTTTAGGCTTGGCTTGTTCAACCGCCGAGCCGATTCGAGCCCGAACCGAGCCTCGAGCCTCGAGCTATATGTCCACCCCTACATATAGTAATGTGTTGATTGCACCGTCGTAATCACCGTGTCTAACAAAAAACTTTGCAATTGATGGAAAACAACACAAAACTGGCGATACGAAATAGATCATGTAGCTAGGTGGCCATGAAAAACAGAAAGTGGTTCATACACTAGAGGAAAAATCACAACCTCCTTGAGAATGAAACACTATGAAAGTGAAATCTATACATAATATTTGTATTCCTACACAGAGAATAAAACGGATATACAACACCCATATGAAATCTCTAATAATTCTAATCTTCAATGACAATGTATATTCCTCGGGTTCTTCGTGGTAGCCATGTCTAGCAAAACCCTCCATGACTCCAATATATTGGTCACCACAAAAGCTCTTCATGGTTCTGTCCACCGTGTAGTATCACGGGTTCCTGTAGAAGGTACGTGCGACAAACTCATCTAGTACTCCTAAACTCATGTCACTATAGCTAGGTGGCTAGCATCTCTGGCAAGATATGTGCATACACAATGGAAGAACATACTTTCCCTACCACTTCATCTTATACTCAAAATCCCGTTGCCTTTCATTCCTATGTACATGAAGCCATCCATGCATATCAACTTCATGGGACCTCGCTCCTGCTAGAGCAACAACCTCCTTCATTGTGAATTATTTTGAATCTAAGTGAGGTACTTTCTCTCCCTGTTTCACTCGAAAGGTGTTACAAACTTACCATATAAAAGTGACCAATATGTATTTAATGGGGGTGTGGATGCACCGAGTAACTCTGCCTTCACTCACCACCCAGTAGCTACCCAGCTTCATGATATACTTATTATTTGAGATCACACTATCTATTACATCTACAATCGTACAGTGGTACACGCCATTGTTCAAAAGCATGACCAACACATGCGTAGCCTCACATCTTCAGGAGTTCTTCTCACTTGTCCTAGTTGTCGAGCGCATACACTAGTATAATAGACATAGCAGATTAGGCCTTGGGGTGAAAAGGCTCACTAACCACAACATTGGCACCAACTCCTTTGTAGTTCACCTCTACCTAAAGGACATGAAAAAATGCATAAGTCGGCGAACTTTATAGAACACATAATCTTAACGGAGAACATAATTTTGAAAGGCATAATCTAAATAGAGCACTGTAATCTTAATACAATGTAGAAGGACTTAACTATATAGAAGGACGGAGTAAGGAGATGAGGAGACCCCCCCCCCCCCCCCCCCCCAACAACGATATTGTCTACCTTAATATGGATTAGGTAGATCGCTAATTTCTACATGGATTCCATGAGATATGTAGGCCTTGTCTAGAAAACAGATAAGCACACTATCACTGCTAGGCCCAAAGGTGACAACTAGTACTCAGAAGAAGCAACATAGGGCCATGACTTGCAGACTAGGAACAACACGCACACGGATCATCATGTTGTTCGACCGACCTTTCAATTTTTTTGCGACCGTCACCTGTTATGCGGACTATCCTTGAGGGCTCGGTTGGAAACTTCTAATTGAGATAAAAAACTAAGAAGAATGCACCAATCTGTAGCCTGCCTGCACGGTACAGGTGCACGGTCGACCAACCACAACCGGTAGCATAACGATGATGAAGGAAAAAAGAAAGGTAGTTTACTCATATCTCTAATTTGAATTTTTTTTATCATGTCCTAATTACTACTTAGCCTCCTCCCCGCCCCCCTTCTCCTTCTCCCGACCCCTCCTCCTCCCGCACCCGCGAGGCGGCGCCGCGCCGCGCTGAGCGCCCCCCCTCCCCGCCGAGCCTAGCCTCATGTGGTCTCTCCTCCCTGTCGCTGCCGCCCGGATTGTTGCCAGGAAAAGACCTGGAGGCGTGGCGGCGGCAGCGTTCCTGATCGCGATCTGGTGGGAAGGCGGCAGCGTCCGTCCCGGCTGGTTTGGCGGTGGTGTTGCAGCGAGCGCCAACCGGTGATCCTCGGCCCAGATGGCAGCAGACGACAGCGGGGATCTGGGACTAGCCGCGATCTGTCCCATACGCTGGCCTCGATGCCGGCGCCTAGGCGACCCGGGCCTTGTCTATGACACTAGGGCGCTTGGGGTATCTGCCCCCGGCATGGTGGTGGTGTCCTCCTTCTCCGTCGGAATGGTCGGCCGGGTGGTCTTGCCGTCTTGTGGCGGATCCTGCTAGTTTTTGGTGGGTGGCGTGTGGGCTGCTGGCTCGGTTTCAATAAAGGAGGTGGTCCTGGATCCCTCTCAAGCCAAGACGATGATCTGCCGGATGTTGGTCTCCATTGATCTGGTTTCTGTGTCGTGTGCGGAAGGCTCCGCCGGCGTTCTCCATAAATTCTATCATGCCATGAGTTTGCTGGAAGGATTGAATTCGGTCGTACGCACCCATGTTTTACCCTGACCGTTTGGTTTCAGAGGGTGTACTTTGAAGCTTTGTTGGCTGTTATTATCATGGGACATGTTCTCATTCCATGATGCTGACGGAGAAAGTTATGGAGACCGATATCTGAGGACAGACAATGGTGGTTCGAGTCTGGGTCGTGATGAGGAATTGGCTAGGTGACTTGTGAATTGGAGCAGTGGCATATAAATGGGGGCGACTGCACAGGAGAGGTTCATGGTCCTATCCTCTCAGGGTGAAAACCCAGGGTCTGGCCATAATTGGTTGTGTCTGGCAATGGCCTTGTTGAGGGTATTGTTTTGAGAGCACGGACTTTCTTCAGGGTGAAAACCTAGATCTTTGATCGGGCGATGACGGTGTTTGTGCATTGTTTCCTTCTTGGAGACATCGTTTTTGGAGAAGCTGGACTTCTGGTGCTGTCTTGGTGGTGGTAGTACTGTTGTTTCAATGAATGAGTCACTGTAGCGGGACTTTTCTTTTTTGTAATTATTCTTTCTTTGGCTGTGTACATCCGTGTGGCCGATAGGCCACTTGTTGCAGAGGCTATATGAACATCATTATATAAGCAAGCAACAATGACAATCATATTCCACCGGTGGTGATGCTGAAACTAGATCATGGCATTCATGTGCTACAAATTACATCAAATAATAGCTATAACCGCAAAGTATGATCAAGAAACAAGCATACATCTTCAAATTTGGAAACTCCCTCCGGACGAGCAAGATGATGCTAGGTGTTTTGATATATCTAAAGGCCCCTATCAACCAATCTGAGAAGAATATGTATTTAATGGAACATGTGCTAGCCGTTGTCGATTCCAAAGTGTCTGGTTCACAATCTTATTTTGGGTTGAATATTCACCAAACACAATTTTTTCCTATTGCTTGCCTTGTTTTCTCTTTTCAAAAAATTGAACCGAGGCGTGTTGTTCGGACACATCAAATGATTTGATAGGTGGAAGAAGGATAATAGTGGAAAATATTGTGCTTTCCTCACACATGAGGGAGGTAGTCCCAATTCAGACCATAATTTTATGGTTGATATGCTATGAAAGCATGTGAATTAATACGTCTAACCAATCAAAATCTTGTTAAAGATGTCTGTTGCAACGATTTTGCTGCTAACTGCAATGATGTGCCCTCAGGGTTTCTAATTTTGGCTTTGTTCTAAACCTCATGTAAAAATTATGAAGATCACTAATGCCTTGTGCATCAAACTCGAACATAAACCTTTGGATATTAGAAATGCATTGGATTGTCTTTATAACACAAAGCAGGTGTTACTTTTTGATTCGAGAGAAGGTGGATAGCAATATCTTATATACAAGAGGTTTGAAGCATGAGTTGACATGCCGGATATGAATAATAAATATGTATCCTTTCCTTTATCCCAACATTTATTTTAAAAAACTTTAGAGATGTATTCACTCACTCACTTACAAACCTACTCATAACTACCTAAATAATGCAAAGACTCCAATGCAAAAGGTTTATGCTTTTACACATGTGTTGCAATTTTAGCTATGTTGATGTAAAAATCCTCAAGAAAAGCATGCTAGCACCTCATTACTCCATCACTATAAAGTAGGTGTATTTAATGTTTCAGTCGGTAAACAAGTGCTAGATTTTAATGATCAATTTAGTTCTCAAGTAATGGAGCTTCCAAATCTTTGTTCATCCTTGGATTTACACATGATAAATTTGACCTCTTGGCGTGTGGAGAAAGGTGACCAAAAAAGAGTTGCTCTCTATAAAGTTAAGTATGTAAATTTTGTTGTTATGTTGGCTATTTTATTCTCCCCTAAGTACTTAACAATTTTATCTGCAAATAAGAAATGATAGTATTTCAATATGTTATGAAAATACCCCTCTTTAATCAATCTTGATCAAAAGAACTCACTAAATGGGATTACTAATAGAGATTTATTGTGATCACTTGTAGAACCTCGAGTAAGAACAACTCTAGTAGATCCTGTAAACCCAGGAGACCCAAAAAATAACTGCTTGTTTTCGGTTTTTAGCGGAAAAATGGCCCAGAGCAGATCCTGTAAATGTGGCTGACCCGTAAACAATTTTAAGGGGGCTGGCAAAATCCCCGCCCCAACCTCTACACGGGATGCACGACCAAACCCATTATGACCTCTACCCACGCGGAAAAAGTGGTGCGCTGAAATCTCCCTGTCCATTCTTACACATTCCACATTTCGCATCCGCCGCTGCCTCCCGGCGCACACCCCTCCCCTGCCGCCGGATTCCCCATACCCTACCGCGCCACTGATAGTTCAAATCTCGTGGGTTTACCTGGTATTCTTCCACGACGGTAGTCAAAGAGGCGGTGACCTCCACGGATACATCGTGGAGGTCCGATTTGACCGTGCCCTAGACATAGGCGGCCAGATTTGGTCACAACAGAGCTGCTGGTTGATCCGCGTCCGCTGCCACCGTGGGGGCCACCCAAATCGAACGCATCGAGCCATCCACGGTAAGATCTTGTTCAGCACATTCTTCGAGTTTTAGTCTGGTTGATTCGGTTTTGATATGTGATTCTTGTAGATGAGTTCAACGATAAGCACGAGCGCAAAGTTTCTTCAAAGATTCTTTCGTCTTTGCACAATTCAGACATTGATGACTTGCTCCACGACAACGACATCGAGCATATGATTCTCATCCTCGACGTGAAGGGGCTTTAGGATAGGACGAAGACGAAGAGGCGGTGCAGATCGATGTCTTGCATAGATCCCATCTATTTGCTAGACTAGCTAGTGGAGATGTTCCGGCTTGCAACTATAAAGTCATGAACCATGACTACACAATGAGATACTATCTAGCCAATGACATATATCCTTCATGGTCAACATTTGCAAAGAACATTCATGAGCTAAAAATAAGGAAATAATACATTTTTTCTATGGCTCAAGAGGCATGCCCCGAGGACATCGATTAGAGCTTTCGGTGTTTGTGCAAGCAAGATTTTCTATTGTTTGAGGTCCTACTCATTTTTGGGAAAAAAAATCTCAACAACATCATGGCATGTTTTGTGATTCTTCACAACATGATCATCAAGGATAAGAGAGGGTTAAACTTGGAATTTTTCTATGAAAATGTTGGTAGTCGAGTCCACAAAGGAGTCCTGACCAAATTCAAGCCTTTTTTTGGACATATCGGCAAATTGAAAATTCAACCACGCATATCTAGTTTATAATGATCTCATCGAGCACCATTGGCAGATGTATGGCCGTCAATGATCTACCTCCTTAATTCATTTGATTTCCTATTATTTATGTGTGAGGCAGGGGCGGCGCCAGGGGTATGCCCTGGTCTTCAAGTAAATACCAATAATTTTTTCAACACAAGGCAAAAGAGCTATGATTTTAGCAAAACAAATATAATTTTTATAAATTGAATACAAAGTTAGCCAAATGAATACCATGTTGCAAATTCCTGGAGCCGCCACTGGTGTGAGGTGAATAATTATTTGCCCTTAGAACCATATTATTATTTTAATTACTTTATTTGAACTATTTTAATAATTTGATTTGAACAATATTGTATGGATGATTATTAGGTGTTGTGAAGTTTAAAACATTCATAAATATTAGCATGTATTCTTATATTATTTTTTCTGATGTGCAAAATGCTGAAATGTGTAACCTATTTTTTTTTCCGTTTGTGCCCTCACGGAAAAGAAGCTAGAAACTCAACCCGCAAAGCTGAATATCCAAAAAGCAAGATTTTTGTGCCATATAGTACATATCTTTTACAGTTTGGCTATTTACGAGATCTCCTACAGTTGCTCTAGGTAAATCCATGAGTAAGCACGGATGCACGACCGCGCCCCATTGGTCCTGCTCCATAGTTAAAATTAGTACAAGGTTAAGTATATCAATTTCATGGCGTTAGTTTGTACTGCCCCTGCTTTAGTGGACTATGCGGGACGTCGGTTTGCATCCCTACCTACGAGTAAGAAAACTACTCTGAAAATCTTTTCATCTGCTACTCGAATTCCTGATACATCATAATCCTGTACACGTCAAAGCCAGGTTCCACTCCGCACACTACTTCTCCCTTGGTTGTACCTAATGTATCCGAGCCCTATGGATACATCATAATCCTGTACACGTCAAAGCCAGGTTCCACTCCGCACACTCCTTCTCCCTTGGTTGTACCTAATGTCTCACGTTGGTCTTGCAGTTTCACTCGAAGCTCCTGTAATACGATACGAATCACCCAACTTATATCCATAGGGCTCGGATGTGTTGAGTAACTCAGCATTGGGTGGCTCACTACATAAATATTTGAGAGTACTCCCTCCGTTTGGGATTATAAGTCTCGCACGGATAACTAGGTTGACAATTTGACCAATAAAATATAAATATTATAGCATAAACATTATACCATTACAAACTTTAGAGATTATATTTTCTAATGGTATAACTTTTATGATATATAAGTTATATTTTGTTAGTCAAATTAACAACCTAGGTATGCGCGTAGGACCTATAATCCCGAACAGAGGGAGTACACTAGTATATATTATCGGCTTATCATACAAGCAAAATTGAAGGCTTGGTAGGTCAGGACATGTTTAAACTTTCGGAAATTCTACTTTCAAACCGGATGCTGAATAGCAAAACCTGGCGTGTTGTCATCCAATTTATAATCATATCAAAAATTTAAAATATCTTATAGATCAAACCGCTTGTCTGATTTAATATCCGTTTTTATCGTTGGACTAGTCGCGGCGAGATCTTTAAAACTAGATCTCATGTTAATATGTTTCAATGAAAAAAATTTCGGACCAAAATGTTATCCACCCTAAACACGTAAGTTATCCACCCAATAACACATACACATAAGTTATCCACCATATAAACGTGTTGGCTAGAAGCATTCTCGCATAGTATTGAGTAGGTTCAATAGGAACACGGTAGCCTAATTGTTAGGGTACTAAGACTTTATTGTCATTAATGCGTTAGCGTCGACGAGCGTAAAGTCTCGGTACCCTAAAACCCTTCTAGGCTTCGTCACCCGTACGCCTCGGTAGTGGCGACGGACGACGAAGTCGAGCCGCTAGACTACTAGTTGAGCATCATGTTGTTCACTATGGCTTACTGTGGTGGATGGTTGGGGCATAAGCCCCATTTATTTATATTGTATGAAAAAATCTTAAATCTAGTTTCTTTAATAAAATTATGTTTGATGTTTCACGCGGTGGCATTTTGAGATTGGGTAGTCCGTACGCTACGAGAGGACGATGAGCGACGAGGTCGAGCTATTAAAATAACATTTTATATTTTTTTCATAGGTAAATTTTTATAGTGGTGGATAACTTACATGCTAAAGCCTGGATAACTCTCGTGTTACTGATGGGTAAATTTTGGGTAAACAAGAAAGTTATCCATCCATAACACGTGACTGTGGGTAAAATTTTGTATTAGTGGATAACTTACATGTTATTGGGTGGATAACTTACATACCGAAGCCCGGATGACTCGCGTGTTACGGTGGATAACTTTTGGTTCAAAAAAAGTTGTCAGAACATACCAATATGTGATCTAGTTTTGAAGATCTCGTCACGACTAGCCTAACGATGAAAACGGATCTTAATTCGGACAAACTGTTTGATCTAGAAAACATTTTAAATTTTCCCATTTGAATTGAGCTGACTAATAAAAATCTTGTCATTTAGTGTTTAGGAAGGTACGATCGGTTTTTATGCCCGCCAGGTTTTAAAATTTTGAGACCGGTCGCTACGTAGCAACGTCCTAAACTTTTACATCTTTTGTTCTTCAAAGTCATTTATTTTCTTTTCCATGATTTCTACCAGATAACCGTTTTTTTTTGTAAATGAAGCAAAACATTTACCATTTTCCGTAATTAAAATGATAGTAAAATGGAGGCGGCTCGCCTTGGCATTGTGGCAGAGGTGACTGCGCAGCGGCGGCGGGGTGCTTCTCCCGCGAGTCGGTGGCGGCGCAGCGGGGAGGCGGCGACCCGGGGATGCGTGATGAATCGGCGACGAACTGGGCAGCGGCGATGGGCGGGCTTGTTTTGGGCCTAGATGGGTTCGGACAGGCTCGATCTTTATGCCAGATGCATCTCCTTACTCCGACGACGACACGAGTTCTTGGGGCCTCCCACTCAGCACGGGGACGCCTGGGGCAGTAGCTCTAGGTATGATGGTGGTGGTGGGTTTCTTCTTCGTCAGAGTGGTCGGCAGGGTGGTCTGGCCGTAGTGCGGCGGATCCTGCTAGTTTCCGGCGGGTGGCATGGGGGTTGCTAGTTCGTTTTCAATAAAGGAGGTGGTTCTGGATCTCTCTCAAGCCATCCGAAGATCTGCCGGATGTTGGTCTCCATTGATCTGGTTTCTGTGTTGTGTTCCTGAAGGCTTCGCCAGCGAATTCCATAGTGCATTCATGCCGTGAGTTTGTTGGATCGGATTGGATTCGATCATGCGCACCCATATTTTACTTTGAGCGTTTGGTTTCATAGGGCACGCTTCGAAGTTCTATTGGTTGTTATTATTATGGGACATGTTCTCGTTCTATGGTGCTGATGGAGAAATTCATGGAGACCGAGATCTGAGGACTGACAATGGTGGGTCGAATTTGGGTGGTGATGAGGAATTGACTAGGTGCCTTGTGAATTGGAGGCGTGGCATGCAAGTGGGGTGACTGCACATGAGAGGTTTATGGTAATTGGTTGTGCCTGACAATGACCTTTTTGAAGGTATTGTTTTGAGAGAATGGACTTTTTTCAGGGTGAAAACCTAGATCTTTGACCGGGCGATGACGGTGTTGGTGCACGGTTCCCTTCTTGAAGACGTCGTTTTTAGAGAAGCTGGACGTTTGGTGCTGTCTTGGTGGTAGTACAGCTGTTTTAATAAATGAGTCACTGTAGCGGGGCTTTTTTTTTAATTCTTCTTTTTTTTGGCTATGTACATCCGTGCTGCTAAGACAATGTGTTGTTGTAAAGGCTGAATGGAATTGGTATCATCTACTCCCTCCGTCCCTAAATAGATGTCTTAGATTTGTTAAAATTTGGATGAATCTATAGTATACAGATTCATCCAAATTTTGACAAATCTGAGACATCTATTTTGGAACGGAGGGAGTAATATTAATATATGCTCCTTTCCAAAAAAAAACTTAATTAGAGAAAAGCCGGGCAAAAACTTATATCCATAGGGCTCGGATGTGTTGAGTAACTCAGCCTTGGATGACTTATACTATATAAATATTTGATTTCTACCCGTCGATATTGAAGGCTAGACATGTCTAAACTTTTGTTCTTCGGAGCCATTATTCTATTTTCCATGATTTCTACCGGATAACACTTTTCTTTAAACGAGGCAAAGCATTCACTACAGGAACAAATCAAGACACTGACGGCGAAACTCTACACCGACGGATATATGTCACGGCCGTCGGCGTAGGCCTTGAGGTGGGCAGCGAGTAAACCGGCAGTCGACCTAGTTTGGCCATCGGCATAAAATGAGATAGGCCGACAGCAGCCATCGACGTAGACCGGGACGTCGGCGTAGTGGATAGACAGGGACGTCCGAGCGGAAGAGATTGAACGGGATATATGGGAAGGACGGAGAACGATGTTGCGTACTAATGTATTTTTGCAGATAAAAGGAGAAAGAGTGGAGCGTACACTTTGCTAGAGCACTGCCTGCAGAATACACTAGCCTGTTTGGTCGTGACTTTTTCATGTCTTCCGATTACACCGGCTCACCTTTTCAGTTCTTCCTGTAATCACATATGGTGGTGCTTCGTAAAATCCAAAGCAACTTGTTCAGATCAGCTTTCTGTTCTGCCCCGATCTTTCTCGTCCACAACTAGCCCCAGGAAGCAATGTCGATGATCTGCAATGGCCACCCAGACTAGCATCTCCGGCGATCTTCTTTCTGTGCCACAAGAATACTCTGCTATCTTTTCTTCGCCGCAAGCCATATCTCCCTGGCCATGTTCAGCAAGGCGGGCGACGATATGGCACCTCCCCTCTTCCCTTCCTATGCCTGTAGATACTCGTAGATAATAGCTCGAGAGGATTGCATGGAAAAGATATGTATGCTATGCTCGAATTCCTGATGCATCTTATTCCCGAGTACATCCTGCTAGCTAGCTACTAAGCCAGTCCCGTGTTGATCTAAGTCTAACAGCATGCTCCACTCTCTCCACTCGCTGCTGCTCACCCTTGTTCTAACGTTTTTTTCTTGCTATTTCACTCGAAGACCCGAGATAAAAAGACATGAAGAAGCTAGTTTATATCCACGGCGTTCAGATGAATCGGGTAACTCAGCCCTTGGTGCCTCACCAACTATCAACCAGATTCTTCAATGTTTGGGGATACACTTGTAAATTTTATTACTATAAATGAACGTTCCCTGCTGAAAAGATGGGAACCATGTATTCCCTCGGATCCGATTTTAAACCGAATCGGAGGTGTTATTAATATCATCTGCATCTCTTCCGACGAGGAGGAGGAGGACAACGAGGACAAGCTGAAGATTGTAGGAAAGAAGCGGAGCCATGAAGATGATGGCGCGAAAGGGCCGTAGACATCGAAGAAGAAGAAGTAGCATGCACAAATTGCAAGTGCAAGCAAGATATAGTTCTTATAGTTTGTTTAATTCTAGCCAATATTTATTTTCCTTTGAACCCTACATCGCCTCTCGGTTGTTCCTGGGCTTCGGTGGCGGCATGAGGAAGTCGGGCATGGAGGTGGTGGCATCCTCCTCCGCCAGAGGGGGTCGACCGGCTAGTTTTGATTAGCGGCGAGACAAGGAGGTGTAGCTGCCGGTAAAAACCGAGCTCGGGCTCCGGTCATGGCGGGTGACGGCGGTGTATACACATCGCTACCTTGTTGAAGGCATCGCCTTTGCAGCCGACGTATTCTCACTCATACTGCTCTGGGGGAAACCCTAGATCTGGGTATCTGGATCGAACGATGTTAGCGCTTTAGGTGTCGATTTCCCTCCTGAGGGCATTGTCTTTGGAGTAGAGCTGGATGGTGGAGGCGAGAGGTGGTGTACATCCTCTGCGACGATGTTGTTGGGTCTTGGCGGCGTGGTGCAGCGGGGATTTGGTGACGGTCGTGGCTTGATGGACTAGCGCAGGGTGGAGGCGCTGCTGGCGTCATGGTGACATCGACAGCAGGAAAGACGAAGATCATGCTGATTTTTATCCTGAGGATTGTTCAGCGATTCGAAGGCGGTGACAGTTTCTATAGCATGCGCATGAGGTGCTCGCTAAGAACCTACTAGTTCGGATGAGAGCTCTCGGTTCGCCTAGAGGGTGTCTCGCGGTATGCGATGTTCCCGGCTTCTAGTTGATGGGAGACTTTCTTGTGTTCAGGGAATAAGGCCATGTTAGCATCATCTTTCTCTCATTGTCTCGGCTGTAGGTATTGTGTCGTGGCTTCGGGTTTTCTGATGTAAGATCTTTGTTAGACCTTTGTTAAATAAAATTATAGAAAAGCCATATGCATCAATTGATATAGAGGCTGGGCCCCACCTCCGTTTCAAAAAAAAAAATAGTTTGTTTAATTCTATTTCCTTGCAATGGCAGGAACATTGTCGTTGCGATTGATTTAACTTAGTTTGTGTTCAGTTTTGTTTCCCTACAATAGTAAGCATATTGTCGATGCGGTTGATTTGACTCGTTTGTGCACACGATAGTATTGTATCTCGGTATTACCTATGGCCAATGAGAGCAAAATCGTGTGGGGTGAGACATGTCAAATCCCAAACATCGCAAACGATGTACTAACTCTAGACGACTTAATACAAAAGAGTTCTAGATTAACACTACATACTAAAACATCTTAATTATATAATTTACTAACTAAACTAATCATGCTTTTTAGAGGACATGACATCGACTACTTGGTTGGCGACGGGGCCTTGGCCTTGTTGGAGTCATCGTCGACATTGCCTCCGCCTACCCTAGAGCCCGAGGCCTCGGCATCGTTGGCGGTAACCTTGAGCTTCTTCGGGTCTCCACGCAAAGACTTGAAGGAGGCCTCCACCACGTGATGAACCGTGGCTTTCTCACTGCGCCACATCGATATGGAGACCTCCACCAAGATCTTCTCCTCCAGTGGATTCTCCTGCCTATGATCGAGATCCGCAAAATCACTTAGATCCACCGACGACTCCGAAGACGCTGGATTCGTGCCATCATCCACCATATCCACGGTTGGGATGGACTCAGACGACATGCCAGGGTGGAAGGAAGGGTGGCGGTCGAGGAAGGTGCGCCGCTACCGGGCAGCTGGTGGAAGAGTTTCCTGCAGGCCCTTGCTTGGCCAGGTGGCGCTGGGAGTGCTTTCGCTCCGACACTGTCAGCAGGATGAAGATGACATGGGTACACATCCCTAGGTGCTTCCTCCGCCTTCACTCTGCTTGTAGTGGTCGATTCCGCCAAGAATATGGACTCCAATCAGACACTTCTCCGCAATATTGGCGAGGCATATTGTAACTGGTGATTTACGATAACTGTAGCTGCCGCTCATAATATTTACAGAATGGTAGAGGAAAGCGGGAAATCGGCAAAATGGCAGGAATATAAGGTGGGAAGAAGCGAAATCACATCAAGAAGTTCCAGCGTAGGAAACACGTGGCACATGGGAGAGAAGGAAAGCAGTTAGCCTACACATATTCGACGAATGCAACCACTTACACACACCTTTATAGTTTCATGCTCATCTGAGATAGTGTGGCGAACCCAGACGATCTCAGAGTGGGTAGCATCATATAATAGTATCATGCATATGATACTATGATGTGATACCATCTCCACAATGCATAGTATCATGTAGTAGTATCATAGTCTTAATGTATTTATTATTTTGTACAATATCAATGTAAAATTATGTACAAGATTTATTTAAGACCATTTTTTCTAGTACATGTTATGATATCGTATCTACCTATGATACTATCACAATATTTTTCATCATCAATTGCAGTGATACATAAGCATTTTACATACATGATATCACCTATGCCCTATTGGGGCTAGTCTTAAATGTGCAATCGTGGCAATAAATTATCCACAGAGTTTAACTACTAATCGTAATGCAGGAAACGTGTGTTATCCTGCTTACAGTTTATTATCTTTTTGTTTCTGCGATGTACATGGGAATGGACGCATCTAGATATGTTTTTGGTCTAGACATGTTTAGTGCTAGAAAATTGTGGATCTTTTTTGGTCTAGACATGTTTAGTGCTAGAAACATCTGAATCTAGACAAACATAAGAACAACAATTTAGATCGGAGGAAGTACTTGTTGCCCAACCAAAGTGTCGCTAGTTCTTTGCTGCCGACATGTACATTGGTGTTCCTAGATGATCCTGGGGCTCTCCTAGGACTACATATACACGTACATCAAAGATGGATGTATCTGCTTCTCGAATTTCCGATGCATCATATTCCCGAGTACATCCAGCTAGATAGCTACCAAGCGAGTCCCGTGTTGATCTAATTCTAATAGCACGATCCACTCCACACGCTGCTGCTGCTCGCTCTTCATCTCACAATTTTTCTTACTATTTCACAGACATGGAAAAGCCTATTTATATCCACATCGTTCGGATGCACCGAGTAACTCAGCCATTGGTGCCTCACCCACTACTAACCAGATTTTTCAATATTTGGGAGTACACTTGTATGTTTTATTATAAATGATCGTCCCTACTGAAAAGCTGGGAAATATGTATTCCATTGGATTAGATCAGATCGTAGGTTGCATTATGTCGCATGTTATAATCTTAAAGGCACTTTCGTGTCATGCACATTATTTGCGCTAGATAGCAGCTTAATGTTACCTGCCAGCCATGGATGTGAGCTTGGTCTAATTAATATTTTAGATGATCGTATTTTTTTAGAGCATTACATTTTTTTTTACGGGTAGAGCATTACATTATTATTAGCCACTGTTTTGATACATGAGCACTATTATGTGTTCATCACACTATCACCCTTAGTAATGCCAACATGACAAACACGAAATAGATCACGAAGCTACAGGTGTCCGGCCGTGATAATTATGAACTGTCTAATATTGCAGTTTGAAAACCATATCCTCATGGAGGAAAAGAAACACTCCACAAAATTGGCTTCCACTAAGAAATCCGTTGTAAACATACACACATTTCATAAAACAAAGCAACCGTAAGACATCTCGAACATGCTATCTTTCTGCGTGTGTATTCACCTTGGATTCATTGCACCTTCCATATCTACAGAAACTCTCCATGGCTCCAATGGTATCCGGAAATACTTACTCCACGACTTCTACCTAGTGCGCAGCATGCAGTCGAACAAATTACATCAAGGGAAATGATCTAGATCACCCGGGAAGTCAGTGGAAGTTGACGAAGGGGAATTACAGAGAGCGTGCATGAGGTTCTCTGTCTAGACCTGGCTGGTGAGCCATCGATAGTTTTGGCCAGGATAATAGGCCATGCTTTTCCTATATCGTTATGCTAGTTGCTGGTTCGTGTCACCTTGTTTGGTGGCTCGGTTCGTATGATTGTGGTAAGGATATTTGCAAGTCATTGTTGAATAGATGCAGTAAATCAAGTGTATGCATCGCCTCGTTGCGGAGCCTAGGACACTTCCCCTTTTCGAAAAAGGTGAAAGATGCATTGCAGATGTAGCACTACCCTGAATGAGGGCCGAAAATAATAGAATGAAGGAGGAATTTTGTCCGCTTATAGGTCACCTAAATTTTGCATGCCGATTGGATCTAGAATCATGTCCAATGGACAGGAATCGGTTGAAAGTAGAATAGAGAAGGTGAAAACATTCAACTTGTAGTTAAGGAAACCGAACAAAGTGTCTTTAGCCAAGCATGCCAAAGAAACATAATAGGTGGTCTACAGCAAAGTCCTACCCCCCCGCGTCTGTTAGGAATTCTACATTGTCCATATATTTTGAACTGCAATTCTTCCTACACATGATGTCATCAATCACGAACTGAACGATGAGACAGAAAATTTGAGCTTGAACGCAGGACCAAAATGGCGGGCGGTTGTTATTCTCCCTAGGATAAGCAGTTGGATGATCAATGCATTCAATAAATATAAACGTCATCACCTGAACGTTATACCAAAAAATAGGCATCCCAAGTGAGGGGTACATTACAGATGGTGCGTGAGAAAAAGAGCTAAATACACCGGCAGTCCCAATAGTTATTCATCACGTGCAAATTAATCCCACTAGTTGTAAAATGAGGCTAGATAGTCCCAATACTTGTTACTCCGTGCAAAACTAGTCCCAAGTAAATCTTAACTAAAAAAAGGTCCCAAGTGAATCTCATGAAGACACGTGACGCCAGACTTTTTGTGAAAACGCCCCTGTAATTTTCGATACAATAAGTATGACCTTGCTGATGTGGATCCCACCTATCAGTTGTGAGGAAAGAATAAAAAGAAAATTTTATGAGCCCTTAACCCCGATGATATTTTGTCAGATGACAACATAGCACGTCGCGAGGATAGGTAGGACCCGCCAGTAGGCGAACGTCGTGTCATACCAAGAGATGGGGAATGCGAAACGCATAACACTTTGGCTACCTCTAACAACCTGACAGAAAGCTCGAGACGCCATTTCAAGTGCGATACCAATGACAGTAGATACCACGCGAGAAGAGTAATGGTTCGAGCACACGACCGATATGCTCTAGTCCACAAAATTGGCACAACCACTGAAGCTCTTCAAACTATGGATCACTAGAACGTACGATAAAAGCTGTCTGATTTTGATACGATGATTAAAACAAACCATTCATTGACACAGTTGCATTCCATGACTAGCTTTGGATGCGTGGAATTCGTACTTCGGTTGCTGGTGGAGTGTCCCCGCAATGATTATAGAGGAGATGAACTGCGAACTGATTTCGCGCGAAGTATTTTTTTTTTTTCAGTTTCCGCGCAGACGATGTCTGCGAAACATGTTTATAGGGCACCGCAAACCATCTCTACGGGGCGTATGTTTACGAGGTCTCTTAGAGATGCTCTAAGGCCGCGATGCCGACCGAGTATGCTAACCATGACGAGTGGTACATCGTATCGCTTTGCTCAGTGTACGCCACCAACATTATCTATATCTAGGATTTTATTTCAGATTTATTTAAAAATTAAAACTATTGTTCTCAAATTTTGAAGAAAAACGGCGAGCTATTGTAATGGTATTTGCTAGTGTCATGGAGCACGTGTAAGCCATTTTTGAGTTTCAGTGGTGATGTGGGTAGTAATGATATTTGCTAGTGTAATGCATCCCTCAATATTAGATTGAGGGTAAAATTTTGTGTTTTTAATTTTGAATCTCGTCGTATTTATCGGTATATATAGCACATTCAAGGATGCGATTCTGGTCCAGTGGTTTGCTTTTGTCGTTTGTATTCGGGAGGTAGTGCGATCGATTCTTCATCAAGCAGTAATATTTTAATCTTTCATTTTCTCTGACAGGTGGGATCATTTGTAGGTTTTTTTTTTGCAAACTGTCTAGCACCACTTGCCCGCGGAAGGATCATTTGGGACTAGTTTTGCACCGATTAGTAACTATTAGGACTACCTAGCACCACTTTATAACTAGTGGGACTAATTTGCTCATGGTAAATAACTATTGGGACTACCCGTATATTTAGGACATGTGGGACTATTGGTACTACCTAGCCTCATTTTACAACTAATGGGACTAATTTGCTTGTGGTAAATAACTACTGGGACTACCCGTGTATTTAGGACAAGTGGGACTATTAAGACTACACGTGTATTTCATTTCCTTTGACAAGTGGCACCCACATCGGCAAACCAGTATATATGGACATGCCCTACTATACAAACAATTGTAGGGGTGTTTTTGCAAAATGTCTAGCACCACGTGCCCGCACAAGGATCATTTGAGACTAGTTTTGCACCGATTAGCAACTATTGGGACTACCTAGTCCCATTTTACAACTAGTGGGACTAATTTGCTCGTGGTGAATAACTATTGGGACTACCTGTGTATTTAGCTCCGAGAAAAAGGTGACAGACAAAGAGTCAGCTCTCCATAAAGTCAAGCATGAAAATTTTGTTGTAATATTTTTTAGTTATTCTCCCGTTAGTAAATTTTCTTTTGTAAGCGAGCAAATAATATCCTTTACTAGGTTATGAAAAGAAAACCTCTTTAATGAGTTTTGCTCAGTTTCTTCATTAATCAGGGTCAATAGAGATTTTTGTTGGTATTTTCTCCATGAGCGATGGAATCAACGAACTTCAGTTAAAAATATCAGAACGGGAGAAGTGTGGAGCCCTGTGGGTATAACTTGTTTTGTGCCGAAACACGAGAAAGACTGGAGAGTATTGCATTCTGAATATCCTCCATCCATCATGGAATCATCTAACAGCTAGTTTTTAGTTGCCGATGCGTATCGTAGTGGCTGTGGCTTTGGAGGTCCTGTCATATTGGCCTCACATGTACAAGAATTCCAGAAGCTTGTGCAAACGAGCCGAAAAGAACTGCCAGTAAATGGGATACTTCAAACTCGTGCATTCAAGGATGAAGGAGCTTAAGGTAAAACCTTTGCATCTGCTGCTTAAATTCCCGATGCATCGCGTTCTTGTAGCTAGGTGAGTTGTCTCCTGTACGTTAGAGGAGCCGGTTCCTATTCAGGTATACATCGATCGAGCTGGCTAACCAAGGCATCACGCCGATCCAATTCTAACACCATGGTCAATTCCACACGCTCCTTCTGCTTGCTCAGTTGCCTCCTCTGTCTCACGTTTCTTAATGTTTCATTCGAAGATCGTGTAATATGATACTACAAAGAATCCACTCTATATATCCACAAGGGTCGGATGCCCTGAGTAACTCAGCATTTATTGATCAACCACTAACAAGTGGAATAATAACCAGCTACTTCAATATTTGAGAGTGCACTAGTACACCTTTATCTTGCACGTCGTTCTTACAAGGCTAGCAACGCGGAACATGTCTAGAATCTCATGTTATGGTCTTCAGGCTCATCCTTCTCATGTCTACAATTTCCATCAGATAGATTTTTTTTGCAGTACCAACATATAGAACATTAATGTTGTATACTACTTGTATGTCATGGAAGTGAGCTTCCCTAGCTAATATCTTGTGTAATCACATTGTAAAAAATCACCATATTATTAATCATTGTTGTTGTTTCAATATATGCATATTATTATCATGTGTTGATTGCATAGTCGTCTTCACAAAATTCCGCAGTTAACCAAAAATTGTGTCAATGGGAGATATTTGAGATACATCATGAAGCTAGCTGGCCGTGAAAAATAGGGAGGGTTTTGCACTCTCGAAACAGGCTTTCGCCCAGCTTTATAAATAAAGCACACAGGTAAGACCGCTGCTGGGCCAGACAGCACAACTCCCAAACACAACACGATACACGATGCTAGGACAGCAGCACATACACGCCCAAATTAAAACAAGGAAAAAAACAGCAAGGGTTTTGCACTCTACCAGCAGGAAAACCATATCGCCAAGGGGGAAGGGGTATGAAACACTGCGTAAGTAGTGACTTCCATAAAAGTATATTGTATTCCTATGCCATAAATTAAATGGTAGATGAATTGAGGATAACTCGTGTATTCAATTCCCATACATCGGGTATCTATTCTTCAAAGATCGGTTTTCCCGCAAAACAAGGATAACTTCTAGCATATGCATCAGGCTAGTCATAGTGGGAATAACTTGAGTAGTAACATAGTCCTATATGTATTGCCAACTAAGCATTTAGATGACATGACATGCAATTAAATGATGAGAGAGGCTTGTGGTAACTAGCTATGTTACCATATCATCACACATTTCAAGACAAAATGAGTCTATATTGCAATAAATACCACACCTATGTTATTTGCCACTATGAAGGTAGTAACTTGGACTAGTAACATACGCATGTTACTACTCTAAGTACTTCCCACTATGACCAGCCTCAACTGATCCATGACATTCTTCAATGATCATGATCACCTCGGGTTCATCATTATTGCCATTTCTAGCAGAAACTGCCAACGGCTCAAATGGTCGCCGCAGAACTTCTCCACGGTTCCCACCATGCACTCTCATCACCCGCTTTGTGGAAATTTGCTCATCCAATACTCTCAAACACACCCCCGTAGCTATGGCTATGTGGTCACAATTTTCAATGACATATTGCTATGCACAATGGAAGAACGTTCGACTCACTACTAAGCTTCCCCTGCTGCTAAAATTCCGGCGCATCTCGTTCCAACGTACATCACGTCATGATAGATATCCATGCAGTTTAAACATGTTGTTTATGTGATGAGCTAGAAACATTAGATCATTTGTTTTTTCGTTGTAAGTTGGCTAGGTATGTGTGGTGTGCTGTGCAATGTGCCTCTGGGATTTTTAATATTCCAGTTAATTTTCAAAATATTAATGGTTGGATTGAAACTTTTTCTGCTAGAGCTAGACGTGTAGTTGCCGGGGGGGTGGCAGTAGTTTTAGTAGGGTTTCGTAGCATGGAAAACAAAAAATTTCTACCGCATACAAACAAACAAGCCAAGATCTATCTACTAGATTGTAGCAACGAGTCGATGGAATAACTCACCCTCGAAGATTCCAAAGTGTTTAACGAGAGCGGATTCTCGTGGGTGATGTAGTCGTACTCTTCCCGATCTCAAGATCGCGTAGACGATCCTTCCGGCGCTGCGTTCCGGCAGCGCTCCCGCAGTCGGTCACACGTTCGGTACTCGACGAAGACCTTCCTCTTCCTTGTTCCAGCAGGCAGCGGAGGTTGTAGTACTCTCCTCGCGATTCCGGCAGCACAACGGCATGGTACCGGAAGTAGAGGGGAGATCTCGCAGGGCTTCGCCTTAAGCCGGAGCGAGTATGGTGGACTATGAGAGAGCTCCTCGGCGATCTAGGGTTTAGACACACCAAGTAGGAGGTGCTAGGGCCGGCGGCTAGGGTTTGGGGCTTGCCCAAGTCGGCGGCTAGGGGAGCCCTAGGCGGCGGCAACAGGAGGTGGCGGCGCCGGGCTAGGGTTTTGGGGTGAAGATCTTGTGTGCTAGGAGGGGCAGCCCTGCCCCTCCCTTTATAGGTGGGAGGCGCCGGCCAAGGGGAGGGGAGTCCCTCCCCAACTCGGATCCCAAGTGGGCCGGTGGTGGAGGAGGAACTCCTCCCCAACTCGGTTTCCCACTTTCCCTCCACTTCCCAAAACAGCCGTTTGACTTTTCAAATTGGCGTTTGACTTTTCAAACTAGGATTTGATTAAACCCTTTATTTTGTTCAGCGATGACACCTAGTACATGATGCAATCATTCCAACTTGGTATGACACATTCATGTACCCTTTCCCTTCGGAGTGCCGGACATTCCGGAACCTTCTAGAACATTCCCGATGAAAACACCGGAACCATTTTCCAACCCCGAAACAGGACTTTCCTTATATGAATCTTATTCTCCGGACCATTCCGGATCTCCTCGTGATATCCCGGATCCCATCCGAGACTCCGAACAACATTCAGTCTCTTACTCATCATTCCATAACTACTCAAGCAACGTCGAATCCTTAAGTGTGTCTCCCTACGGTTCGTGAATTATGCGGACATGATCGAGACACTTCTCCGAACAATAACCAATAGAGGAATATGGAAATTCATATGGCTCCCACATATTTCTACGATTACTTTGCGATCGAATGAACCACTTACATACGATACCAATTTTCCTTTGTCTCACGATAGTTTACTTATCCGAGGTTATGATCGTCGGTATCTCCGCATACCTAGTTCAACCTCGTTACTGATAAGTAATCTTTTCTAGTTCCCGTGATATGTGATCCCTTGTGAGCCAGTCACATGCTTGCAAGCTAATTGGATGACATTTCACCGATAGGGCCTAGAGTATATCTATCCGTCATATGGATGGACAAATCCCACTCTTGATCCATGTGTCTCAACCAATACTTTCCGAACACTCAATGCCACCTTTATAGACACCCAGTTACGGTGTGGTGTTTAATGTCATCAAAGCATCCATCCGGTAAAGGTGATATGCATGATCTCATGGTCGAAGGAATTAGGTTACTATGTATCAGAAAGCATATAGCAATTGAACTATTAAAATGACTTGATCTTTATGCTACGCTTATCTATAGGACCACGTTCATCATATCATTCTCCTAACGATATGATCTTGTTATTAATAACATCTCAATGTTTATGATAGGGAAACCACAATCATTTATTAACCAACAAGCTAGTATTATAAAGAGGCTTTACTAGGGACTCTATTTTAGTTTACAAATCACACAAGTATTAATGTTTCCTTGTTAATACTATTATAGCACGAATGTAAACATTTATCATAAACACAAAGATATAATAATAACTATATTTATTATTGCCTCTAGGGCATATCTCCAACAGTTTTGTGGTCTATCTGAAAGACTAGGAATGCCATGTGTTTTGAGCATGTGTATCCGCAAGATCCATCCAGTGTGGTGTATCAAATTTTGAGGTGTATTGATTAGTGGGATGACCGGTCAAAAAAACACTTTTAACAGGAATATTGCGACGGGGCGCAACTACTGTCAAAGGTGGCCTTGGAGTACTTCGGTAAGCAACCTGGATGCGTTCGTATGAGAATTGGGGCGTGAAGCTGCTGGGTCTGATAATGATATTTGAAGCTTTGTTGTAAAAGACAAAGGATGGAAGGTTTGGAAAAGTTGGTCCTTTTGTTGCAGGTTGTGTGAACTTGTCTTGGTAGAGTTGATATTAGGAGCTGTCGAATAAAAAGAGTCTGGTTGTGCTTTGTTTAAGGTTTGTAAAAATAAGCTGGGTTATTGCTTTTGCAAGGGGGTAGAACTAGAATAGAGTTGTGTTGTGAGGAGTTATGGTGGAAAAGTGTAATGCTGGAAAACACTTGTTACTCTTTCCGGTTTCATGTGAATACAATCAGGGACGGGAGCCTCTCAATTTGAAAAAAAAAAGATGCAATTTAAACATCATGGATCATCTCGCTCCCCCTAGTGCTAACCACTTAATATTCACCGTAGCTCGGCGGATTCTTTCGAAATAAGGCGACCTTCTATTTCTCCATATTTCACTCAAAAGGTTTTCACATAATAATGCCATTTATATAACAAGGTGGAGAGCAAACATGAAATTTAGTTGTGAGAAATTAAACTAGGCGCGTTACATTGTACACCAGACAGATGTACTAATCGTTGTTCGGAACCATAAACACACACATGCCCAACTTCACATGTGGTCTGCTTCTCCAGACTTCTCCAATTCACGTACACAAGTTACTTTCGTCAAGACTTCTCCAATTCACGTACACAAGTTACTTCCGTCGGATACAGCATGCTGCAAGTAATGACATGCCATTTAAGTGGCCTAATATATATACTGGAAAATTGCATTATGTTACGAAATATGAAATATCGCACGTTGGGCGCCTCGAGAGAGTATCTGGCGCGACCATGACTTGTGCGGCTGTGCTGCTGTGCCCAGTCGGACGGGCGCTACTCGCTCCATAGCAATATTCATGATGTTACAATAGTAAACTAAGGATATCAGCCGTGCTAGTAGCTAGATTCGGAACATGTGTTCCCTAATTGGAATGCATGGTCGAACATTACACAAGCATGGCAAGCTTGAGACTAACTTTAACTTACAAGCAATCTCGAAACAGGTTCAAATAGTGAATGGTGGTATGCTTGATGTGTATAGGTTAAAGATATCATACACCTTAGTTTCCAGTTTCCACATCTAGTTAACCTCATGTTGGAGATTCTTCTATTTTACCATTTCACATGTTTGCACTAGGTCCCTGCTGAGGTCTCCGAAGTTAGTGGTTGATTCTCATGCTACTGGGTCCATGGATCCGACCAAGCCGGCCACAAGGTCCCAAACTTGTTTCGTAGACTGAACGATGAACATCAGCTCGAAAAATATTAATAAACTGCACTTAGTCTCGCTATTATCCTCAGCGTTATAAACATGAGAGTAGTCAAAGTCAACTTACCACCGCTGAGCTAAGACACTAATAAAACTACTGCAAACATCCCAAAAAAATTCCTATTTTGAAATGTGAAAAAAACAAGTTGATCGAATTGTTTGAGCTTGCTGGATTTTTTTATGAAAAAAACTTTTGTTTAAAACTTACTAAGCCACACAAAAAATGGATTAACATGACTATCACATTGATTTGGAAGTTTGAACAAATCTAAAGCTTTGTGCTTGCCTTGCATTCATGATCCTTACATCATTGCATTCATGCAAATTCTTATTAAAACCCTATTTACGAAACCCGATTTTGAATTACCAAAATACTCCTACAAGAGTACAAACAAGGATATATAAATCCACTATTTTAAAACTAGAGAAAAGGATACAAAAAGGATCCTATGATGATCTACTGAATATTAGAAAATTTTAGAAATAAATTTCAACTTATTTGGAGTTGTAGAGAAAAAGTTATAAAGGAATTGTCAAAACAGAATAAGAATAAAATAATAAAAAACAATCAAACTAACCTAACCTGTCCAGCCCGGGTCGGCCCTTCTCTTCCCTCTCGTACCCGTGCACCGCGCACAACCGAAGCCACGGCCCAACAAGCCCACCTGAGAAACTCAGCAGCAGCCCGCCCCACAGAGTCATCCCTCTCCCCTCACCTTTTTGTTTTTTTGTTTTCCTCGCAGTCACTGACGACCGAGGCCTACTTGTCATCTCCACCAAATGGACAGAGATCTCAACGAACACGAGTTCGTTGAACTACCGAGAAAATCCTCCCAATTCCTATGCGAATTCGTCACCCCTCATACACGTAAACCCGCGGATCAATAGCCATGTACTTTCTCATCGGTTCCCCTAAAAAACCCTACCCCAAAGGCGCCAGGCTGCTGCGAGATTCGTCGTCGGAGTTCTGCCGTTACTGAAGCAAGAGGTCATGGTACTCGTCGATGCAAACCACCTGCGCCCCTCCTCTCCCTATAATCCTTCTCCCCGTCTCTCACTGCGTCGCTTGACCTTTTTCCCTTCGCCGCAGGAGCACGAGAACGCCAAGGAAGCGCCGCCAGAGCTATGCATCCACCGCACGCCTCCAGCCGGAGGAGTTTCCACGGGAAGATACAGAAGGATTCTATATTAGCAGAGAGCATGCTGCGATCTCCTCTACAACATCCGCCACTGCCCGCACCCGAAGACCGCCGAAACATTGCTGCAGCCGACCTCCTGCGCCGTCCACCACCGCCACCACGTCTACCTTCCGACGAGAGCACGTCTGTGTTAACGCCATCCATTCGATCTACTCTGAACGACCAAGATCCTTTCACGCCGAGCCAAGCCGCTAGTCAGAGCCCAGCCGAGTCAAGCTCAAGTCGCAGCCAAGCCGAGGATCGAGGCCCCTTAGCACCGTCCGATCAAGATCTAGAGGTTGCAGATGAGTCACATAAACGAAGAGGTATCAGCGAATCAAATCTGGCCATGTCATCGCCACACTATGTATTTTTTGGAAAATATATTAAAATAAGCAGAAAACATATAAACTTGTAAAAATCATAGTAAAATATATACACTTCCAAATTTAGCATATAATATATCGTTGGATTCAGAAAATTGTGAATAACATTATTCAGAAATAACATTTGTACTTTACAGTAGCTATATTTTCTGGACTAAAAATCTACTTAATGCCATTTAAATCACAATTAATGTTCTGTAACTCCAAATTTAGTGAAACAAATATCTACTACTTAGTTTCGATAATATCTATCCATATAAGATATTCGCAAAAAAAATTGGCACTGTTTTAGTAGATGATCATGCAGGAAGCCTAAATTGCATTGTTATAGTAATGAAATCACAGAAAAATATTTATAGAACCTTTTTGCGTGATTCCAATTTCTAATGGATCTAATTTGAGTTACCTATATAGTAGTATTTAATTCACAATATAATAATATGTAAACAACAGAATTTGAGTTAAACCCTATTTAAATCAATATAGTTCATTAATAAATTGTTTTATGCATTAAATACGTTTTCTTATGCACCATGTGTTATACTAATGTTCAGAGAACTAAATATAACCATTGTGACATATTAAATCATCATACTTGTTTATGATCATCATTGTTGTATTGAATGTTTGAAATATTGCGATGTTTGCAATTGTTTTGATTAGAATTACTTTATTCCCATGTTAGATTGTCTCGAGAGTGTGTTTGCTGCGGAGGAATTCAATCATCACACATATTATTAACATAATACAAGTTACACCTTTGTTCATATCTTTGTCCCAGTTTTTCTACTATGCATATTGTGATCTTCAAAATAGTAGAATGCATGTGTAGGATGTTTTTAGTAGAAATACTATAGAAATATTTTACAAGTGTTTTACAAATGCAATGTTGTTTTGTACTATGTCATGAGTAGCTCTATACTTAGGATTTTTCCTGCCTAATAGGTTTTCATGAAATTTTCTAAGTGTTATGCTTGTGCTATGCTATATAAAATACCGTTGGGGGGTTTTAAAGGCAAAAAATTCTAAGTATGAAAGCTCTCTTGAGCGAACCTTTTGACGAGGTTTCGACTCGTCAATGCCCATTGTTATGTACTTGGGTTTTGGAGAAGATGGGGATGCTAGAGATCACGGAACAGTTAGCAAACAAGCAACACGGGGACACGAGGTTTACCCGGGTTCAGGCCCCGGGAGGGAAAACCCTACTCATGCTTATCTGCTCTTGATTACGGCGGAACCGAAGGTTAGAGGGGTGCACAGATGCAATCTGGCGTGAGGTGTGTTTGAGGTGAGTTGAGGAGGCCTCCTCGCCGTGCCCTCCTAGCCTTTATATAGATAGGCCGGTCCCGGGCATAGGTCGAGTCGGTTATAGATTAGGGTTTGCCCCTTTGAAATTCGGTCTACTCTAGTCTCGTTCTCCAAGCATTCGAAATCGTCATGGGCTTGGGACACCCGAAACCTTCGTAGTCCGCGTATCTTGTCGTGGGCCTTCCTTGGGCTGGACTAGGTATGCCGATGTTGTGTACCCGTGGGGTATAACCATGTCAGTAGCCCCCGAGTGCTTATTCGAATCGCAGATTCGGCTGAGGAATCTTCGGTCCTTCGGGTGCAGTTTTAGGCATGTTTATAAGAGAAAGCAATTTAGTTCATAGGGATTGTTGATGCATGTGCCTGACTCTCCGAATGGATCAGGGTCAGTTAACTGTCATAGGACAAAACAATACGATCTTCTTCAGATTCAAGTCCCTGGACTCGAATTCGGAATAGATGTTGGTGTAATTCAACTCAGTCCGTTGAGGTCTTACAGGAGCCAAATCCTAGTGTTTTTCAAGTGATGTATCCAACGCGTCCGTCGGGATTTTTCATCGTGCCTGTTGACACGGTATTTTACTGGCAGAGCGTAGTCAGGTGCGTTACCCGGCCATCAGATGATATATGTAGGTCTTATCCTTGCGTCGTCGCAGACACAACATTCGAAATATTATCACCACGGAGGTGCTTCGGGTGGCCAAGGAGATTGATTCTCACTTAGCGTTTGTTTGGGCAAAGTTGCGAGAAGAATTTTGTATTTTTATCCGAAAGATTGCAATAGAATAAATCATAGGGTGCGTGACTAGCGCTCCCTATGGGAGTAGCCCCCGAGTGTCTGTTCGAGTTGTAGACTCGAGCAGAGACTTTAGTTTAGCTGTTTTTAACTTTAGGTCCGAAGGACACAATTTTTTCGGATGCTTTAAACAATCCTCCGTATGGGAGTAGCCCCCCGAGTCCTTAGTGGAGTCATAGACTCGACGTAGGACTCGAAGATTGGTGAGAAATGTAGTCTATTAATTATGTTTCGGGTGCGCGGCCAGCGCTCCTGATAGGAGTAGCCCCCAAGTAGTTTCTCGAGTCATAGATTCGAGTGAGTACTTTAGTCATCAGCCGAAAATTTCCAGCCGTTCATAGGTTGGTCTTGATGACGTTAGTGCTAACGATCGGTGATCTCAACCGTCTGCGGCGCCAGAGATGACGTGACAGGATGAACGTGGGTCTCACTTTCTGATTTTGAGTTGACTAGTCATGCGCGATGTGGCGAGAATTACGGTGTCTCCTCGGTTTCCGTGCATAGTGAACGATGTGCTAGCAACGATTCGTTGCTGCGCTGACACGTGTACGGTTGGATCTGTCCTGAGCGCTAGGGCTTCTGGATGAACGGTTCTTGTTCATCTTCCTTGTATTTTATAACCATGGGGAGACAGTGATTATTTTTCACCCTTTTGCCATTTTCTTTCGCCATTGCCTCCATTTTCTCGAGCACCACATCTTTCGCCCTTGTGCACTGGACATTCTCAGATCATTTCCTTCTTCTTTTCTCCGAGCTAATCGCAGCTCTCGACGCCGCGCCATGGGAAAGTCGAGGAAGGGCGCTGCTGGAGCTGGCTTGAGTGCCGCTGCCGGCGGCAAGAAGGTTGCCGCTCCTGCATGCACCGCTGACGGCAAGTGGAGGCGCTCCGAGGTGCGTGACACCGATCTGCGCAAGCTGTGCGATGCGGGACTAATCCCGGAGAACAAGGAGGACGTTAGGATCCCCAGCGGTGAGGTAATCCCCGCCCACCCGTAGGGTTTCAGGTTATCTTTGTTGCCTTCATTCTTCGCGGTTTTTCGCTTCCTGTCCACGATTTCCTTCGTGGGCTCCTTTTTCTCTATGGGATTCAGATTCATCATTTGTCTCCCAATTCTCTTCTTAACATTGCGTGCTTCATCACGCTTTGCGAGTGCTGGCTCGGCATCGAGCCACACTTTGGCATCTTCCGGAAGCTCTATTCCATGAGGAGACAATTCGGCACCGGAGAAGTCTATCCACTTGGGGACTGCATCATCTCTCTTCATCCTTTTGTCCAATTTTTCTCCTTATCTATTTGCGTGTCCGTCCAGTATTGGCGTCATAAGTGGTTTTACATCCACGATGTCAAGCTGGACGGTCAGCAATTTGGTCTTGCCCCCTTCGACTCCGAGCATAAGATTGTCCCAAAGAGATCATAGAAAAACTACATCTTGGAGGGCGAAGTTGCGAAGGTGGAGAGGCTCTACAAGCGAGTGGAGGATCTTCAACTGGTTCTAGGCAAGGAGGTCAACAGTGTCGACATCAGCCGCACCTTCCTCAAACGTCGGGTGCATCCGCTCCAGGCCAGGGCGCACCCGATGTTTCTCTACGCCGGCCCCAATGATCCAACCAGAGTATCATCCGAAGAGTTATCTTCGGGTGATCTTGATAGGGTCCTCCGTCCTCTGCTGAAGTTCAAGGCTGGTGAGGACCTTCTGGGGGAGTCGCTGACTCCCCCTCTTAGCGCCAGTAAAGGGGCTTCGAAGGTGAAGTTTTTTCGTGCGTGTTGCGCTTTTCCGTGCATTTTTTGTTTGTTGTAGTTTCCCATGCTATTGTCATTTTTGCTTGCAGCGCCTCCAGGTTACGGGGTCTATGCCCCCTCTGCCTGAGAAATTTAGGGAGGCACTAGAGAATGAGGAGGTGGACTCCGAGTCTGATCTTCCTCCAGCTCAGTCACCGACTACGGATGCTCCTAAGGCGAGTGAGGGACAGACCCGAAAGTTCTCGTGGAGCAAATCGTCGAACGCGTCTACCCCGCCAACTCCGAGGGGCCCGTCCTTCCTCGAGCGGCATGGCGAGGATGATGGTTCTTCTTCCGCACCGTTTTCGGTTGTGCCCCTTCGAGCGATGGCACCGCAGCCACCGGCCAAGAAGAAGGAGAAGGAGAAGGAGAAGGCACCACCCGTCTTCAACTTGTCAGACATTGACTCATAAGTAGTTTCGGCTATGCTTTATTCTGTGTACAAGGTTTCTTCGTGTCTTGATCGATATTGTCCTTCCAGCCACTCCTCGGAGGGTTCTCTTAGTGAGGGCGCTCAAGAGGTTGTAGGGGAGTCGAAGCTGAGAACTCCTCACCCTCAGATGGTGGCTGACTCTAAGGATGACGCCCCGAACCCCTCCCCGCGAGAGGCTCGAGTAGCCGTTACTCAGAAGACCGCACGCGGAACTTTGGAGTCTCCGTCTGAGCACGTAAGTTGTCTGCTCCTTTGTCTTGTAGGGGGGAGCCCCCAAGCCCTTTTTCGGATGATCTGTTGGTCTAGTTTTGCTCTTGTGGGGCGTAGCCCCCGAGCCCTTTCTGATGCTTAGTTGTATTTTTGTTTTGCAGCCCTTCGTGCATAGCGCCAATCTCCTTATCTAGAAGCATTTGGTGCTGGAGGCCAACATGCGGCAGCTGCAAGGTGCGTATTTTGATCATCCTTTGTTTTCTTTGGCTGTCCCCTTCGTATTTGCTTCTGTTGATCCTTTGTTCTTGATGTTTGTAGATGAGAATAATGCACCTCTCCGCTGGCTGGACGCTCTTGAAAAGATCCTCGGTCGAGCGAAGAAGAAATCATGGATGCTACGGAGGCGAAGGAGCACCTGTAGAAGGAGGTGGCCGATGCTGCTGAGGCCCAGGAGTGTCTACAGAAGGAGTCTGCCGATCGCGAGGAGCAGCTTGCTTCTGTAGCTGCCACTCGCGAGAAGGAGATGGCCAACAGGCTGATGGCTGTAGCCAAGGCTTTCTCTGCTGAGTGTCATTTACTTTCCTTGTCTTGTATTTTTTTGGCTGCTCCTTGTCCTGTTCTTATTCGTGTCCTTTCTTCATTGTCTTTAGATGCGTGAGGCATCACGTTTGATCGCGGTGTGCTGGAGCGTGGAGATGCTCTGGATGATGCCACCGCATCGATCGAAGATTGCTGCAGTACTGCTGCTGGCTCCTTGGAGAAGGCCAAGGAAGTGCTCCGAGGTTTCTACAGGGAGGTCATTCCCAAGGGCGCTACTCTTGAGGATGTCGATTCTCTGGCAGATGCCCTGTCGGAGGACGCTCCAGCTGCGTACAAGCGCAAGCAGAAGGGCATCGGCACCTCCATGGGGCTGTCCATGGCTATGGCATCCGGAGCGGAGCTGGACTTGCCGCACGTCACCTCCCAGATGCCAACAGCTGCCGATGGCTCAGAGGTAGCATTCGCTGTCTTCGCCTCCCGATGTAAGCGTTATGGGCCAAAGCTCATTGACCTGTTGGCGGAGTACGCGGCGAAGCAGCAGGAGGAGGCCAAGAGCAGGCAGTCTAGCTCTGAGACCACTCCAAATGGGGGTGTCTAGGTTCTGGTCTTGTATTGTAGGCGAGTTTATTCTCTTCCTTTTGTGATGTACGCTTTTGCTGATGAACAATCTTGACTTATGCCACAGGCTGGCCTTTATGTATATAAGTTATGTTTCGATCTCCCAATAGCGATGTTTGTGATGTTCATTTCCTTACTTGTTTGCCTTCAGGGTCCTTCGGGTGAGACTCCCGTTGATGTTGGAGATATGCCCAAGAGGCAATAATAAATTGGTTATTATCATATCTTCATGCTTATGATAAATGTTTACATACCATGCTATAATTGTATTAACCGGAAACATTAATACTTGTGTGATTTGTAAACATAAAAGAGTCCCTAGTAAAGACTCTTGTTAAACTAGCTTGTTGGTTAATATATGATCATGGTTTCCTGATCATGAACATAGAGATGTTATTAACAACAGGGTCATATCATTAGGAGAATGATGTGATGGACATACTCCTATAGTTAAGCATAGCATAAAGATCAAGTCATTTAATATAGTTCACTTGCTATAAGCTTTCTGATACATAGTAACCTAATTCCTTCGACCATGAGATCATGCTAATAACCATCACTGGAAGGATCCTTTGATGACATCAAACACCACACCGTAACTGGGTGGCTATAAAGGTGGCATTGAGTGTTCGGAAAGTATGTGTTAAGGCACATGGATCAAGATTGGGATTTGTCCATCCATATGACGGATAGATATACTCTGGGCCCTCTCGGTGGAATGTCATCCAATTATCTTGCAAGCATGTGACTGGCTCACAAGGGATCACATATCACATGAACGAGAAAAGAGTACTTATTGGTAACGAGGTTGAACTAGGTATGCAGAGATACCGACGATCAAACCTCGGATAAGTAAAGTATCGTGAGACAAAGGAAAATTGGTATCATATGTAAATGGTTCATTCGATCACGAAGTAATCGTAGAAATATGTGGGAGCCATATGAATTTCCAGATTCCTCTATTGGTTATTGATCGGAGAAGAGTCTCGATCATGTCTGCATAATTCACGAACCATAGGGAGACACACTTAAGGATCCGATGTTGTTTAGTAGATATGGAATGTGAGTAAAGAGACCGAATGTTGTTTGGAGTCTCGGATGGGATCTGGGATATCACGAGGAGATCCGGAATGGTCTGGATAATAATATTCATATAAGGAAAGTCCAATTTCGGAGTTCGGGAATGATTTCGATGTTTTTTTAACCTCTAACAGTAGGAAAGGCTCCTACTGCTTTGCCATTAAATAGATATCACAGAAGTCTTTTTACATATTTACAATGGGCAATGCCCAGCAGGGTAAAGGCAAAAGACAATTACAGAGAGGAAATAATGTTTTGGATGTGAGGCTGGAGATCCTCCTTAGTCCTATGGACTAAAAGATTCAAGTCTAAGACCAGTCTAGCCCTCCAGGAAGCTACAGTTGGTTGAATACCATTGAATAATAAGTTATTCCTTTCTTTATAGATGTTCCAGGCTCCTCACAAAACAATTTCCATGTACAACTTTTGGTTCCAAGAATCCTTCCCTAATTCAATTATCTGTAATCTTGTAGTTCTTGTAGTTCCCGAGGGCCAAGTTATATGGAGAAGGTCCCAACAAGATTTTCTAAAGGAGCATTCAAAAATCATATGCTCGATAGTTTCTTCTGGAGGATTGGCACACATAGGCAATCATAACCTGAACTTAGAGAGAAATTTCTTCTTCTTAGCATATTTATGGTGTTTAGTCTGTCTGATAAGACTAGCCATCCAATTTTTTTGACTTTTGGGGTGCATCTGGCTTTCCATAACCATTTAAAGACGATGTGTGGCTCTAAGTCCTTGAAATAGAATTGATAGTATAGACTTGAAGAGAATTTGTCATTACCCCCAAACATATGACCATTTGTCTGAATTATATATCTTGGGTCATTGTTACTTCTCTGCAGATATTCTGAATGTCTTTTAATTCCTCCAGGGCTTCAGGAGAGAGAGGCAGGAAAAAAGTACTGTGTAGTGAATCTGATGAAAGGAATTCTTGAACAGACATGTCTTCTTTCCTAAGATAGGATAAAATCATGGGATGGCTGTCTTCAAACACCCCATGTTGCCAATTGTCCTTCCAAAATAAAGTTGAAGTGCCATTGCCAATTGAGTTCAAAGCAATACCTCTAAAAATGTGAGACAGTTTAAAAACATCCTTCCACCAGAAGGATCCTCTAGGATATAGAGCATGGGGAATCTTATCAGCATAGTAGGCATTCCAAATCAAAGTGACCCATGGAGTGTCAACTTTATTATAGAATTTATGTAAATATTTTAATAAGAGCCCATCATTCTGTACCCTAAGATTTATAATTCCCAGTCCTCCTTTCTTCTTTGGTGTACAAATTTTGTCCCATGCTGCCAATGAATAACATTTCTCTCCATCCTCTGCTTTTTTGTTCCATAGACAGTGTCTTTGAATTTTCTCCACATGATTTATGATTTTCTCTGGTAATTTTATTGAACACATTGCAAAAGTTGCAATGGAAGCCAATAAAGAATTTATAACTGAAACCATGCCACTATATGACATCATTAGAAAAGAAGCTGAAACTTTCCTTTCAATCCTATCCACCAGAGGCATTAAATCATATACAGTAGGTTTGGTAGTCCCCAATGGTATACCTAGATATGTAAAGGGCATAGAGGCCACAGTATAGTCAATTATATCTGCAATTTCCTTAGTCTTGTCTTCTGACAAATTAATGGGTATCATGTTGGACTTTTGAAAATTGATTGTCAGTCCAGTAGAAGTGGCATATTTCTGAAGAATCTCCTTCATGACATGAACTTGATCTATGCAGGTAGGCATGATAATTAATGTATCATCAGCATATTGTACAACTGGGAAATCTTGTCCAAAGTCAGGAGAGAATGGATCATGCAAAATATTTTCCCTGAAGGCTTTATTGATGGCAGACTTTAAGAGGTCAGCAGCAAGAACAAAAATCAGAGGAGAGAGAGGATCTCCTTGTCTGACACCCCTCATACAGTGAAATTGTCTGCCAGGGACCCCATTCAATAAAATAGCTGATTTACCTGTCCCAAAAATAATTTCAATCCATTTCAACCATCTTTCATCAAATCCCATTTGTCTCATAATCTTGATCATAGCAGAGTGATCAATTGTGTCAAAGGCTTTGGCAAAGTCCAACTTTAATAACATGATTTCCTTTTTTGAAGTCTCACATTGGTGAATAAATTCAAAAGCCCAAGCCAAGAAATCTTGTATGTTTCTCCCTTTAAGAAATCCATATTTATTTTTGTGCACAATCTGAAGGACTACCTTCTGTAATCTATTTGCCAGTATTTTGGTAATAAGTTTTAGTATACTATTCAGAAGAGGGATGGGCCTATAATCATTAACAGTTTCAGGGGAGCCAACCTTTGGAATTAGAGCAATGTGTCCCATGCTAATGCTTTCCAAGTTTAGATTTCCTTCATGAAACTAGAAACATAATTCATAAATATCCTCTTTGATAATATGCCAGCAACTTTTGAGAAATTGGCCATTGAAACCATCAGGGCCAGGTGCTTTGTCAGTTGGCATTTCCTAAACAACTTTATCAATTTCTTTTTTAGTAAAAGGAGCAGATAGTATACCAAGTCCAGGTGTAGGGGTAATAAGATCTTCTAATTCCAATACCATAGCTGGTTGAGTTGCAGAGCCCAGTCTTTCTTTATATGTTTGATAAAAGATCTCCTGCTTGTCAACATGCTCTGTCACCAGTGACCCATCAGAGAGTCTGATTGAGGCTGCATTGTTCCTTCTATATCTTTCATTAGCATAATTATGAAAAAAAATAGTGTTCTCATCCCCAAATTTTGTCCATCTTACTGTACACCTCTTTTTCCAATAGATATTCTGATATTCTAACAATCTGGCCAAGTGTGCCTTTAAGATTTTCCTGAAATTCTTTTCATGACAGGAAAGACCTCTTCTGTCTTCAAGATTATCCATTTCAGCTAAAGTTTTATTTGTATTTTCAATACAAATTGAAAGTCTGGAGATGGATTTACTCTAAAATTTCAAATCATACCTTAGTCTCTTGAACTTAGCATTAATGTTGGCTGCACAATTCTTTTTAAAGGTTGGTTTCTCCCAACTTTTGGACACAGTTTCTAGGAAGCCAGGATGGGCAACCCAGTAATTTTCAAATCTAAAAGTCTTACTTCTAGGAATCTTTGTTTGAATTGTGACAATACATGGGGAGTGGTATGATGTTGGCTTCCCTTGTGAAGTAACCAATGTATTTGGGTAACTTGCAGTCCAATGGATAGAGGTGAAAAACCAATCTAGTTGCTCAAGGAGAGGATCATCCTGCATATTGCTCCAAGTGTATTGCCTTCCCTTAATAGGCAGTTCAGTCAGATTTTGCTCCCTTATGAAATCATTAAAAATTAACATGCCATTGACATTTCCTCCAGGTTTGTTTCTGTTATTAGGAGATCTAATAAAATTAAAATCCCCCATAATAATCCAATCTTCATCATCAGGAATTTGTAGCTGAAATAACCATCTCACAAATTGCTCTCTCCTTTCTCCAGCACATGGTCCATACACATTAATTAATGTCCAAGTTTGAGTAGACTGTGTTGAAGTAAAATGAACAGAAATAGCAAATTGTTCACAGTGCATAACCATTCCAGAGAATAAAGAACTATTCCAAATAATGATTAAACCACCAGAAGCACCAGTTGAAGGAACATAGACATAATCATCAAATCTTTTGGGACAACATGATTTAATAAAAGCCACATCAAAAGATTCCTTCTTTGTTTCTTGCATGCATAACATAGAACAACCACTCTCATTTATAGCATTCATAAGTGATAATTGCTTGTCCTTAGCATTTAAACCCCTTATGTTCCAACACAAAATAATCCATTGTTTGAGAAACATAATTATTGCAAGAGATAATAATAGATGACAGTTAAACATTGTCAGTGCCTTCTTCCTCCTGGAGAGGGGCCCAGAGCTTTTTAGGAGTTAACTCCTGAAGTGGGACACCACATAGACAAGCACCAATAGCTTGAATCATGGAGATGGTTGTTGGAAGAAGTGTAGGGTCAACTCCTTGTGCCTGAAAGGGAGTGATCATCTGTTGCTCCTCTTCTTCTTCAGTAATCTTCACCCCAGGTACAGTTCTAGGCTTGACTTTTTTTTCACATCTCCTCTAACAATAGGCTTGAAACCCCTGTACCTTGTTTCCCTTGAACTTCTTCTGACAAGACTGGTTGAGATAGGAGTTACATTTTCAGACAATTTCCTTTTCTTTCCCACTTCCCCCATGCTAGTAACAACAGAGTCTTGTGATGGAATGTGAGTGCAGAGTTTCAAAGAAGGTGTTTTGGGAGGAAACAAAAGAGATATCTTCCTAGAGAGCTGCAATGCATTCCACTCTCCAAATAGTTCAAAATGTATAGCAATAGTAATTGGAACCTTGACATTGAAAAAGTGGTCCTCATTCACCAAACTTTGGAGCATGCAATCCTTAAGAGCAGCTCTGGCAAGTGTCATCATAGCCCAAACTTTAGAGTGGACAGAGGAGGCAGAGTCCTCCAACAGAACAATATTCAAAGTTAAGTTTGTTTCCACCTGCATATTGTTAGAATCTGAGGAAGTTTCCCCATCTGAAGTTGCAGATAAACTTTCATGCCAAGCTTGCATTGGGCTGTCCACAATGTTAGTGCTAGGTGGATGGACACCAGCATCAAAAGAAACCCCCTACTCCTAGAGAATAGCTTGAAAGTTAATCAGTGGGAGGTTCAGGGGTAAGGCAACTGCAGCATTGTTGTTCATGTTAGCAACATTTCCCTCTGCCTGTTCCAACACATTATCAAACAAAGCAGCAATGTCTTGGGCATGGACAAAATTCCCCTGATGAGCATGATTACCTTGCTGATTCTGCACCATAGGTGCAACTCCTCCACCTTGCTGATTCTGCTGCAGCCAAAGTGCTAACTGATGTTGATATAGTTGCTCAGTAGTGGGCCCTTCTCCAAAAAAAAGGGTAGGGATCATTGTGGTGGGTCCTCTGGAGGTGGGAGCACATTATGCACATGTGCATTCCAATCAGCCGACCTGAGAAGGACAATGAGTACAGCCCAGCTACATCTAGCACCTCCTAACTGATGCAAAACCAGACTCATAGGAACAAACTTAGGATCCACTAACCAAACTCTGACTAAAACAAATTTGTCATTCCCCCTAGGCTCATGCCAGATTGAAAGAAGACCAAAATCTTACACAACTCTTTTAATGATGTCCATTGTTTGATAATCAGAAGGGAAGCCTAGCAGTAACATCCACTGTTCACGACCAAAAGCAGTAAGACGCATGTTCCTGGCAGCATTATGCTTCACAGAAGTAATTTCTATCCCTTCCTCAAATCCCTCATTTTCCTCTACCATTAAAGTGACTCCCACAGCAGTATCTGCCTGCAGTGTCTCAGCCAATCTGAAAATGCCCAACCCAAAGGGGTGATCATCAAAAGACCGTACCTCTAGATTGATCTCATGTAACATGCCTCTGACCACATGACGCAGATGATGTTGATGATGAACTGGGACGAAGCGTTTGGTCTCTGCAATAATCAGGCGATCATTCTGTAGAGGCGGCACAGGTGGCACAACAAGAACAGTTCGAGATTTTCTGTCGGTTGGGCCAGGATCAACCGGCATGCCCTCGGGTAGGAATGCCAATGGGTTGATTGGAAATGTGGCCATGGGGACAGAGGGAGCAGTAGTGGTGGTGTAGACGGCGGCGGTGGCTGTGGCGACAATGGAATGTTCCTGGGGAGCAGTAGTAATTTTTTCCATTTTAGCAGCACATGAACGAGCCCAATGTCCCAATTTCTTGCAGCGCTTGCATCGCCAGCCCAAGAGGCAATCAACAAAAGAGTGTCCCGAGCCCAAACATTTGATACAACTGGGCCCATTAGTACAAGAGCAGACATTCTGATAGCAAATTTTGCACACTCCATTGCATGAGCTAACCAAGTGATCATTAGAATTACAACGTGAACATTTACCAAGAAATTCAAAGACAAAACTTTTCGGAGGGATGATTGGTAGATTTAAAGATTTCATCAAATCCTTGTCTGAATATTTAGCCTGACGCAAATCCTCAAGTAATTCTAGATCTGACGGGCCCAGATTTTCACAAAGCTCACGATAAAATTTTGGGCCCACAAATTTAAAACTTTCCTTTCCCTCCCGATCCACCAGAATCAGATCAATGAAACTACCAAAAAAGAGATCATCGCCATTATGAATCTTGATCAGGTAGGAAGGAGTTGTACCTTGCTGATCAGTTGAAGGAATAGAGGCAACAAAATTCTACTTGGGAGGAGTAAACCCAAATTTAGAAAATTCCAAAGCTGATGAATTTGAATTATCCCTTGCAGCACTTTCCTTGAGAAAATTTAGATCAGAACAAATTCTTGTGGCACTCCTATGTGAACCTCCACAATCTCTTCATTGGAACACCAATTAGACTGGTTGATAAACCCTGAGGTAGCTGGATGAATTCCACGAAATAAAGTGAAGTGACAAACAAAGTCTGGCCAGATCCGATCCTTGAGTCCATAGATAAAATGACCCACTTTGTTTGAAGCCACCGAGAACCGAAAACGTCGATCACTGAGTTTGAAAACCTTAAATCCTTTATCCACACCACCAATGCAGCATTGGAGTGCAAAACCAACAGATGCTTCAGATAAAGCAAATGAAGCCGAGGAGAATAAGACCACAAGAAAGAATTCTTTGGCCCCGGTAGAGGGGGAGAAGTGAACCGTAGATCCAAACCTTGCACGAACGTAATCGGCCAGAGCTTGGCCAGGTGAGAAATCCCAGTGAATGAGAGCCTCCATGGGGATGAGCATGTAGATCACAGAGAGGGGAGTAGAATGGTAGGGTTGGAAAGGCTAATGGATGGCCGGAGAGGGAGATCACCGACAGTGGGTGGCTAGGGGGTGGGAGGGGGTGGGAGCGCCGCCATCGTTGTTTCTCTTTGTTTGTTTGGAAAAATGCGTCTGATTTCGGTGTTTTCACCAGAATGTTCTAGAAGGGTCTAGAAGGTTCACCGATCCGGAAGGGGAAGGGTACATGGATGTGTCATGAAAAAGTGTAATGGTTGCATCATGTCCTAGGTCACTTGGCTGTACACTTGGATGAGTGAAATCAAACTCTAATTTGAAAGTCAAAAAGGCAGTTTGAAAAAGTCAAATCCCAACATGGTTTCCGAGTTAGGGAGGGTTTCTGAGTTAGGGAGGGTTTCCACCTGGGTTGGGAACACCCTTGGACGTTCCCCACCTATATAAGGAGGGGTAGGGGCGCACCCCAAGGTATCCCCCTTGCCCTAGGCGCCCAAGAAACCTTAGGTTGGCCGCCACCCCCCTCTCTAGTTGCGACCAATCTAGATCTCCTCTAAACCGCTACCGACTAGCTAAACTCTAGTTGCTAGCTACCTCTAAACCTCGGCCCTCTAAACCCTAGATCGCTGGGGCTCCCTCTACTCCACCATACTCGCTCCGGCTTAGGCGAAGCCCTGCGGGATCTCCCCTCTACTTTTGACACCACGCTGTCATGCTGCCGGAATCACGAGGAGAGAGCTACAACCTCCGCTGCCTGCTGGAACAAGGGAGAGGAAGGTCTTCATCGAGTACCGTACGTGTGACCGACTGCAGGAGCGCTGCCGGAACGCGGCGCCGGAAGGATCGTCTACGCGATCTTGAGATCGGCAAGTGAACGACTACATCACCCAAAAAAATCTACTCTCGTTAACCGCTTTGGATCTTCGAGGGTTAGTACTCTATCAACTTGTTGCACCGATCTAGTAGATAGATCTCGGCTTGATCATAGATTAGATCTTGATTGTGTGTTCATGCGGTAGAATTTTTTTGTTTTCCATGCTACGAACCCCTACAGTTGATACTTCGACTGCTCCTGAGCCGCGACCATCGTTGGATGATGCGTCGCAGCTCACATTCCTTCGTGACTGTGTTCGTAGCCTGGAGAAGGATATCCTCGGCATTTGTGGCCATGCGGATGTATGGAAATCGAAGGCGGAGCGGGCCACTGCCAGGGAGGAATTTTTGATGGGGGAGCTGCGCCAGATGAGCAAGCAGCTTCAATGTGAGTCTTCGTGAACTGCTGTTCTTTTCGTATGCACCTTTCTTATGTGTCATCTTATGCTTGTATTTGTGTAGGCGTCAATCTCGTTCCGAAGGAATAGAAGGAGCGTGTTGTGGTCCGGATGAATTGCCTTACCCAACAGGATTTAGAGGCTGGTGGTTTCTTCTGGATGGACCGCGATCGGGCCATCGTCCTTGCGACGGTGCAAGATCGTGTACACCAGGTTTATCGGGTGCTGAGGCGGGCGAGGATTTCCCTGGCGTCCACCTGGGCCGTCATGTTTCCCCTGGATGAGGCACCTTCCAACCTTTGGGGACTGCTGGCGAAGTTTCGGGACGTGGGTCACGTCAAGGAATTGGTGTGGCGTCAGCTAGTTGCTGGGGTGAAGGCCGCTCTTTCACTTGTTCGGCTGCACCACCGTGACGTCGATCTTGCGGCGGTGGCGACTGGGCTGCCCCTTCGGCCAGATGGTAGTCTTTGGTATATGCGCCCGCATTATGCAGCTGTGAGGCAGTATGCCGAAGAGATTGCTGATCTGTTCGAGCAACGAGAGAGTGTGATACTCTAGAATAGGTATGTCCTATAAAGAAAACAGATTGATATAAAATTTGTATGTATCCGAGTGGGCTTGTTGTGCCCTTTGTACATTTTTATTTGTATTAGCACGTTGTGCTTTGTTATGTGCATGTCCTTTTCGTTAGCCTGACGTGGTTAGCTACTCATTTTGTATGCATTGTATTCAGTCGACGAGGTCATGAGGTGAGGCGTAGCCCCCGAGTGTATTTATGGCGAAAATTAATATAAAGAAAAAGGAATTTTGGCCAAGGGACTTAGATTTTATTCATAGCGTAATCTAAGAGGTACATTGTTCGGCTGAATAGCCTTGGCTGAGTAGCCTTATTGAAAGTAAAGAGGTAGCTAGGGGTAGAAGCGTCACTGACGTGTGACATTCCACGGGTTGGAGTATTCGATTCCTGACGCGATGTCCATGAGGCGGTAAGCGCCGCCTAGGATGACCTCTGTGACGATGTAGAGTACTTCCCAGGGTGACTCGAGCTTTTTTGGCCGCTCTTGCTTGAGTCGTAGGACGAGGTCTCCTCTGACGAAGGACCTTGGACGCAGCCAACGGCTGTGGTAGTTGCGGAGGCTCTGCTGGTAGACCGCTGAGCGAGCCATGGTGATGTCGCGTGCCTCGTCGAGTGTGTCGGCGGTGTCTTCGAGTGCGACCGTTGATTCGGCTTCGCTGTAGGCGACGACCCGTGGGGCCTTGTGGCGTACCTCGGCAGGTAGTATGGCTTCGGCCCCGTGCACCATGAAGAAGGCTGTGAAACCAGTTGTGCTGTTCGGCGTTCTATGTAGGCTCCAGAGGACGGAAGGTAGCTCCTCTTCCTAGGCTCCCGCAAGCCATTTGAGTGGGCTGAGCAAGCGTTTCTTGATGTTGCCGCCTATGAGGTCGTTGACCTTTTTTACCCGCCCGTTGGTCTGCGGGTGCGCCACGAAGGCGTATGATATGTTGATGCCAAGGCCCTCGCAGAAGTCCTGGAATTCCTTCCAGATGAAGTTCGAGCCATTGTTCGTGATGATGCTGTGTGGCACGCCAAACCTGTACACTATGGACTCGAAGAATTTGACGGCCGTTTTTCCTCTTTGGTTGGTGACGGGCATGGCCTCTATCCACTTGGTGAACTTGTTGACTACGACCAGGAGGTAGACATGGCCCCATTTCGAAGATTTGGGCACTTTTCCAATCATGTCGAGACCCCATTGGGTGAAGGGCCAGGCCAGTGGTATGGGCCTGAGCTCCGATCCTGGTGCGTGTGGCTTGTCTGCGTACCTTTGGCAGCCGTTGCACCTTCGGACAATGTCCTTAGCATCGTTCATGGTCGTTAGCCAGTAGAATCCAGCTTGTAAAGCTTTGGTGACGAGGGCACGGCTGCCTGCATGGTGACCGCAGATGCCCTCATGGATGTCTTGGAGGATGGGTTTGCCGTCACCGATGGTGACGCACCTTTGGAGTACACCCAAAATGCTGCTCTTGTACAACTCGCCATTGTTGAGGGTGAACGCTTTGGACCGGCGAGATATGTGTCGGGCATCTGTCGGGTCATCGGGCAGTTCTTTGTTTAGCAGGTACGGAAGGTATGGCTGCGTCCATGTCTCCTCGATCGCCATGACCTGCATCAAGCTGACGAGCTCCGCTTCGGTGTCGAGCTTTTCGGGTACTAACTTTCCTTCGGGTAGCACAGCTCCCGAGTATTCTTCTTCTTCGGGTGATCCCTTGGGGAATTTCCTTTTGATAGAGGGTACGCAGATTTGTTCGAGGAACACACCTGGTGGCACCCGTGCACAGGTGGAGCCGATGTTGGCGAGCCTATCGGCTTCCTCGTTGCTTTCCCGTCTGACATGCCGAAGCTCGCAGCCGTCAAAGTCCCCTTCGAGTGAGTTGTAGAGCACGCGGTACGCGATCATGTTGGCGCTGTGAGCGTCGCACTCGTTTATCGTCTGCTGGACGACAAGGTTCGAGTCACCGTAGATGATTAGGCGCGTTGTGCCATAGATCTTGGCCATCCGCATTCCATGGATGAGGGCCTCGTATTCGGCTTCGTTGTTGGAGGCGCAAAATTTCATCCGAAGGACGTATTTCATCTTGTCGCCCTGAGGGGATGTCAGTATGACACCTTCTCCTGCTCCGGACTGCGTTTGGAGCCGTCAAAGTGCATCATCCATGACTGCGTCATGTCCGGAGTGTCTGGCAGCTGGAGCTCCATCCAATGGACGAGGAAGTCAGGGAGGACCTGAGATTTGATGGCCTTGCGCCGCTCATAGACTATGTCTAGAGGGGACAGCTCGATGCCCCACAGGGCTACGCGTCCCATAGCTTCGGGGTTGTTCAGGATGTTGGACAATGGCGCCTCCTTGACGACCACTATCTGATGCTCCTGGAAGTAGTGGCTCAGCTGATGAGCCGTCATGAATACACCGTAGGCGACCTTCTGGTAGTGAGGGTACCTCTGCTTTGTTGGTGTTAGTACCTCGCTAAGGTAGTAAATTGGGCGTTGGACTCCATGGGTCTTGCCATCTTCGGGTCATTCGACCATGAGTACGGTGCTTACCACCTGGTGTGTGGCTGCTATGTATAGCAGCAGAGGCTCTCGCTCCTTTGGCGTGACCAGGACAGACGAGGTGGAGAGCAGCCGCTTGAGCGCTTCAAATGCGTCGTCTACTTCGGGTGTCCACTCGAATTTCTCCGTCTTGCGCAACAGCTGGTAAAAGGGCAGGGCCTTCTCACCCATGCGGCTGATGAACCTTCTTAGCGCCGCGATGCGCTAGCTGCTGGACACCTTTGAGGTTCTTTGGCTTCTCCATGGTCAGTATGGCCCGGATTTTCTTCGGGTTTGCCTCGATTCCTCGTTGGAGATGAAGTAGCCGAGTATTTGGCCAGATGGGACACCGAAGGCGCACTTTTCTGGATTCAACTTGATCTTGTAATGATAAAGGTTATCGAACGTCTCGCGGAGATCGTCGATTAGTGTCTTGGCTTCCCTGGTCTTGATGACTATATCGCCGACATAGACTTGGATGTTGCGACCGATCTGGTTTTTCAGGCACGCCTGCATGCACCTCTGGTACGTGGCACCTGCGTTCTTTAGCCCGAAAGGCATGGTGTTGTAGCAGAACACTCCGAACAGCGTGATGAACGCCGTTTTTCCTGATCTTCGACCTTCAGTCGAATCTGATTATAGCCTGAGTAGGCGTCAAGGAAGGAGAGTTTCTCGCATCCTGCTGTCGAATCGATGATCTGATCGATCCGAGGTAGAGGGAAGTGGTCTTTGGGGCAGTGCTTGTTGAGTGACATGAAGTCCACGCACATCCGTAGGATGTCCGTGTCCTTTTTTAGGGACCAACACACTATTGGCCAGCCACTCGCTCTCCTTGATTTCTAGGATGAAGTTGGCATCGAGCAGTTTGTTGACTTCAATTCCAACTGCTTCGGCTCTTGGTTCGGACAGTCGTCCGATCGACTGCTTGACCGGCCTTGCGTCGGGGAACACATTGAGTGCATGCTCGGCAAATTCCCTCGGAACTCCTGGCATGTCCGCAGGACACCAGGCGAAGATTTCCCAGCGCTCACGGAGGAATTAGACGAGCGCGCTTTCCTATGTGGGGCTGAGGTCGTTAGCAATCATCGTCGTCTTGGAGGCATCCGTTGGGTGGACCTGCACCTTTTTCGTGTTGACCATAGAGTCGAACGACATATCGGGTGTGTTTTGCCTGGATACTGGGGGTGCCCCGTTGTCTGTCACCTCTCGAAGCCTCGTAGGCTCCTCCTACATGCCAAACGACTGGGAGATTCTGTTGAAATCTCTATCGTAGTGGTCTGATCGGGTGAAGCTTCCCTGGACTGTGATTACGCCCCTGGGCCCTGGCATCTTGAGCAGCAGGTACGCGTAGTGCGGTACTGCCAGGAATCTTCCGAACGCCACGTGCCCGAGGATGGTGTGGTACTGTGATGGCCAGTCCACCACTTTGAACTCCAGCCGCTAGCATCGGAAGTTTTTGCGCTTGCCATGAAACGTCGTGTCAGATTGTTCTAGGCTGAAACGTCGTGTCGGATTGTTCTAGGCTGCCAGTCCACCACTTTGAACTCCAGCCGCTCGTATCGCTGCAAGGGTGCTGGCGAACATCAGGTTGATGCCGCTGCCGCCGTCCATGAAGATGCAGCTCATATCGAATCCTCCAATCTATGCCTCGAGCACCAGGGCAGCATGTCCTAGGCGAGGGATCTGGCGGGGGTGATTCGAGCGATCAAACGTGATGCAGGACTCCGAACTGCTGAGGTACTCAGGGATAGCAGGTCGAGCGGTCACGGCCAGGCTGACCTGTTGGGTGATCTTCTTTTGCACCCTGTTGGTAGGGCACCCCTTCTGGATCATCAGGGCCCCTTTTGGCGGTGGGTATCCTCCTGTACCATTGTTTTGTGCAGGTGTGATTGCTAGATTCGACGGTTCCACGAGTGGTGGTGGAGGAGCTCTGTAGGCGATGTCACCCAGTGCAGGTGCGGGCCCAAACCTAGGGTTCACAATCTGGCGTCGCATTTGGGTGAGACCTTCGCTGAGTTTCTGGAACTCGCGACAGTCCTTTAGCATGTGGCTGGCCTTCTTTTTGCCATCTTGCTTGTCGATGTAGAAGTGGATGGTGCAAGGGCCAGCCAACTTGTTGTATGCCGAGGGCTCGTCGTCACGGCTGCGGCGCTGCCATGCTTGTGTAGGGCGCCCTCCATCACGGGAGTTGCCTCCGCAGTATCCGCTGCTGCGGTTGCCGTCGTTGCGTCGATCGGCGTAGCCAACGCAACCATGTCGACTCCGCCACGATCGTCATAGACGCGCGATCTTCGCTTGCTATGGCAGTCGCGCCTGCGGCCGTAGTCGTCCTCGTCATTCGAATGCATTCGGTGGAGGGAATCTTCGCCATCTGCCCACCTGTTGGCGATGTCCATGAGGTGTTCGAGTGTTTTGGGCTTGACACGCCCAAGTTCTTCCTTGAAGTCTGGGTGCTTGAGCCCGTCCTTGAAGGCGTCGATTGTCCTTTCTTCAGAGATGTGCGCGGCGGAGTTCTTGATGGTGGACCAGCATAGGATGTACGAGCGAATGGATTCGCCCGTATGTTGAGTGCAGGCCTGTAGCTCCTCGATCGATGCTGGCCTCTTGCTGGTGCCCTTGAAGTTGCGGATGAAGCTGTACGCTTGCTCCTCCTAGCTTCGGATGGAGCCTGAGGACAGGCTGCTGAGCCAGATCCGGACTGCGCCTGTCAGCTGCAGCTGAAGTCATTGCATGGCGGTGTTCATGTTACCACCGTGCAGCTTGACGGACGATAGGTGATCGCGGAGCCAGGCCTTCAGGTCCTGCGTGCCGTCGAACTTCGGAGTGTCTGAAGGGAGCTTGAATTTTTTTGGCATCCGTGTGCGCCGAACAGATCTGCTGAAGCATCGGGCTCCACATAGCTCTCCGTCATCATTCTCGTCGGATTCGGTTGAGCACGCACGTTTGGCACGTGCCTTGTCGACCTTGCGCTGGGCGAGGTCATTTCGGGCGTCGTAGTCGCTGCTGCGACGCCTTTGGCTCTTGCAACGTCGAGGCAGATCGTGCTTGTCCTCGTCGGGTGAGGGTGTGGGGCTGCGGTTGAATCTGACTGCAGCTTTCTTTTTCGGCTCCGCGGGAGCTTCGCCGTGGAGCGCAGCTCATACGTGTCCGAGTCCGTCTAGTGCGGACTTGTGCATGGCACTCTTCGGGTCACCCACCAGAGGTGGATGGACGCGAGATACGTTGTAGCAGCCATGATCGAAGCCTGCGGCGTCTTCGGTATGACGTTGTCATTGACGTCCATCGCCATGAAGGACGTGTTGAGGGTTTTGGTGACCTCGCGTCGTGCGGCCGGGTCTATGTGCTCTGTGCGAGAGCGATACTTGTTGGCATGGTTTCCATGCGAACTGGAGCCACTAGCAGCGGAGAGCGCAGCTCGCTGCGTGCTAGACTCCGAAGCTGCCTGATTGTGTTTGTCGAGTTCCTCCTGCAGTTTTAGCTACCGGTTATGCTTGCCGATGAGGAGGAGGTGGTACGCCATCAGCAGATCTCGTGAAGCATTCACAGGTAGAATCCTATTGCCCGCCACGGCTTCGTGTGCCTGGCGCCATCCGTCCTCGTTGAGGTTGATCTTCTGGTAGGCATTAGCGTCACCTTCATTGGGCTAGAGGGGAGGGTTTCCTCCGTTCCCTCCATTCCCAGCCTACGGGTTGGGCGGTGGATTGGGTGGTGGGTTGGGCACGGTCGAACCTGGTGGCAGTTCCGATTCACCCTGGATAACCACAGTGCATTGGTAGTGCCCGCGGATTGGGTCGCTGCTACCGCAGCTTTCAGATCTGGAACCGTAGGTTCCTTCGTCTGATGGAGGGCCGCACAGATCTGAGTTGCAGCAGCTGCTGTCATAGGACTCATCTATCAGCGTCGACGTGCGTAGCACGCCGATGGGCAGGACCCACGAAGCGGGCCTGATGGATGGCGGTGGCACCCGCTCTGGGAGGCGGAGGGTGCCGGTCTGTCCCACCTGGAAGCAGAAGCTCCCGAATAGAATCTCGAGCCCGTCGCCTACGGGCTCGAAATCCCACATGGTGGTTGGAGAGTGGGCGTTGAAGTCGAAGGTGCCGAAGAGGAGATGGCTCTCCATCGCTGATGAGTTGTAGATTGCTCCGGATGGGACCGTCACGATCACACAATCAGCGCCCCCAATTCCCATAGACGGCGCCAATTGACGAGGTTTCGACTTGTCAATGCCCATTGTTATGGACTTGGGTTTTGGAGAATATGGGGATGCTGGAGATCGTGGAACGGTTAGCAAACAAGCAACATGGGGACACGAGGTTTACCTAGGTTCAGGCCCCCGGAGGGAAAACCCTACTCCTGCTTGTCTGCTCTTGATTACGGCAGAACCGAATGTTATAGGGGTGCGCAGATGCAATCTGGCATGAGGTGTGTATGAGGTGAGTTGAGGATGCCTCCTCGCCGTGCCCTCCTAGCCTTTATATAGATAGGCAGGTCCCGGGCATAGGTCGAGTCGGTTACAGATTAGGGTTTTACCCTTTGAAATTCTATCTACTCTAGTCTTGTTCTCCAAGCATCCGAAGGCGTCATGGGCTTGGACCACCCGAAACCTCCGCAGGCCGTGTATCTTGTCGTGGGCCTTCCTTGGACTGGACTAGTTATGCTGATGTTGTGTACCCGTGGGGTATAACCATGTCACCTTATCCTCTCAAGTATACTTCAAAATAAAACTAAGTTTTCTTCTGGGTGGATTGGTTGTCGGGTCAACGAGTGGAATTTTGGTGGAGGACGGCCGCCCAGGAACCAAAGAAGTTTGTCATGTCTCAAAATTCAGAAGCTTCCAGTGCAACCACAATACATATGGGATCTGTTTTAGCCTAGTACTTAGTGGGAAATCTCACTTGGGTACCACCACTTGGAGGATAATTGGCACGGGTGGATCCAGAAGGTAGAGGGGCTATTAAGGGAAAGCCTCGTCATGGTCTTGTTTGTAAAAGGACTTGATTGTGGATTGTGGGTAAAGTGCACAAACTCTCGAGAGTATTGCAATATGATCGAGCAGCCGTGTTTATGGAAAAAGAACAACTTTAAGCATCTGAAGAATGGACCCTCTGAAGGATTTTCTCTCTCTTTTCTAAATAAAGTTTTGAAACCCTATGGCGTGTGTAATATCGCTCGTAGGTGGGATTTTGGGGACTTGGTGTGTCATATCCAAGTAACTTGGTGTGTAATATCCAAGTGTTAGGTAGAGGATTGGACACTTGGTGCATAATATCCTTGTGTTTCACTCGATCCTATATTACTTATCAAATGTTTACAAAGTAGGATAAAATATTTTATCTCTTCTTCTTGACTTATAAAAATTGACTTTACGCAAATAAATCTCAAGTCTTTTGTCAGCCTATGCATGTAGAGATAGATCAAGTTTTTCATTTATGGTGTAATTTGCCAATACATTCAAAATATTGACCAACTCTTTGGCTGCACGTTTTATATGCAGAATTTGGAGATCATTGAAAGGTGCGCTAGGATCGCGGGTCTTCACTCAACTAGCCTGTGGAATTGATGGCACTCCAAGTTGTATTTATTTCCCTTCTTTTATAATAATGTAAAATATGAAGTATTCGATTTATGTAATAAAAATTTGTGTTTTACATGATATTTTATCGACTGTGGGTGCTAGCTAATGATCCAGGGACTAGCATGTTAATCATAGAAACTTAGGATCTTTATTGATCCGAGGTCACTACAACTTCCCGGTGCATCCTACTCATAGTAATTATCACAACTAAATCACCAGGTGTGGTGTAGCACCTCCATATGATTTCTTCATATATCTAGCACTTATTCAGAAAGAAAATAAAGTTTATCTTGCAATCAACCTGATGATTCTACCGCATGGAGATCGATGCTACTCCCTCCGTCACGGTTTGGAGGGCGTTTTAGAAAGATTGTTGGAATCTAGGTGGGTGCTGATTGGGGTCAGATTTGTGCCAAAAAACATGCGCCCATTAATTATTCGACGCCTTATTAAACGTAATTACTCAATAAAAACGAGTAGTTTAGACACATGCATTGGTGGAGTTGCATGCAAGAATTAATTCCTTGACTGCATGGAGTAGTAAGTGGGGAGGAAAAAGTAGGGCATGATTCTATAATTAAGTTTAACGCGCCTAGGAGTAGAGGAGTTTTGAAAACACATGGTTTTTGTAAGACGCCCTCCAAACCGTGTCGGAGGGAGTACATATATATGGGCCATGAATTAATGCAGTAACTTATATTTTAGCATTCAACAACCGATCGAACAACTATATATATCTTGATGACTATATATATGCTCTAAGAGTACACTGTCAAAGTATTAATGGATTTTAAATCAAGAATTTGTATTTATCTTGAGCCAGGACATTGCTTAAGGTCTTAGGGGATGAAACATGGGTGATAACCAGCTGTTAGCATAAAACAAACACATTTGTAGAAGCATTTATGGTTTTGTGCTACTTCTCTTTTTCACGAAAGAAAACCACCACGTTTGGACCAAGTTTTCACAAAGAAAACGAATCCTGGATTAAACCCGAATTGATGGGAAAACTAATAGTGGAACGTACTTGTAAGGCAAACGTGGCCCTTAGAAGACGACTCTCGGACATGCCGTTAATGGCTCGGGTGGGGCCCACCACTTCGCTCCTGGACAATGTCGCATTGTCGTTGACCGCTCACTGGCCTAGTCCCACTCCTGCGCCACGACAAAGCCATTGTCGACGTCCTTGCGTGCTGCCACCACCGGCTGTGTGTGCCCTCCGCTGTACCATAGCCAATCTAGAAAAGAGAAGATTATCTTAAAGAAGGATTCTGAAGTGATTTCAGAGCTTGCTCGGCTACAAATTATGGAAAGAACTACATCGTTTTCCATTTGGAAAAGGTCAGACGAAGTGCCCAGTAGGAATGACGGGTCTTCTTCGAGTCGGTCATATCTAGGGGTAAGTTGGAGGCATCCGAGAGCGATAAAAATTGGCTTAACGGGTTTAATTTGCGGCATCAAACAAGAGTCCAGCACTGCGAGGGTGGGCACTCTGCTATCTATTTTTTTTTATTTGACTAGCACAAAACCCGTGCGTTGCACGGAAGAGAAAAAACTTACATTTTTTTAATAAGGGTCCATGTGTATCATGTCTCTAGGTTAGTGAAATCCATCAATTTGTTCAGAATAAACTTGTACTTGTGTACTTCTTAAAATATTTAACCCCGGATTTGAAGATAATTTGGTTAAGGTTGAGTTAATCTAGAGAAGAAATGATTTCACTTAAAATATACGATTTTTAGACGCATGGATGGATCGAGCAACACAATCTATAGGAATCATACGGACTGACTGAATTGCTGAATGTGCACTACGGCATCATTTCATCACACAGGAATTGTGGCATCGTTTCATCCGTCGGTCGCTAGCTAGCTGCACTATGGTATCACAGAGGAATTGTGGCGCAGCAGAGCATGACATGGACCGTAGTAGCAGCAGCACGCAGCATATGGTCTTGTTCATAAGTGAGAACAAGAAAGAAAGGATTTCATTCTGCATTCGACGCTCAAAGCCATTTATCTATATGACAGCGATAAATACTGAAAACTGGAAAGTAGCTTTTCTGAATTGTCCCCCTGGCCGGCTGTGTATAATATAGTATACTACAAATCCATCACTAATACTAGTACATCTAGGATGATCTCTAGGCCAAATAGATATGCTACCTGTACCTGTCCGCATTGGAGGAAGACGATCGTCAACGAGCCCCCCCGATGCCGGCACGGTCCCCGACTGCCATCTTTTTTTATCTCCAACCAGGCTCCCCCTGCTGAAGTACTCCCGCTCCATGCCCACGGCGACGCCGGATAAGCTGTGATGCCGGAGAACCCCGTCCGCGGCCGTGCCCGTGCTGCTGGCGCCGCGTCCACGCAGGCCGGCACCGCCCTCCGATCCCCTTCCCCGAGGCGTCCAGCCACTCGCCCTCCGAGCTCGTCAGCGTCCGCCGCCAAGGACCAAAAGCGCACCCCGCTTCCCGAGGGCCGCCCTCCACCACGCCTCCCTCGCCCTTGCTGCACTCCTCACCGGCATATTATATGCTCGAGCCCGTCACCCATGGCCGGCCGCCAGGACGTCGGCCTCCCGCATCACCGACGCCAAGCGCCGCCCACTTGCCGCTGGTCCTTCTCCGTACTGCCCTCCTCACCGGCATATAATATGCTCGAGCCCGTCGCCCATGGCCGCCTTGGGCCCCATCTTCTTGCGGTCTACGCCTCTGCTCGAGCTCCTCTCATCCCCGCCATGCCTCCCTGTCGCTCGCCATAGAGCGCTGCCCAGCGCCTCCATCCCCAACCTCGTCGGGGCCCTTCTGCCGGCACCCTGCCTCTCGGATCGCCATGGGGTGCCCCCCCCCCTCTGCTTCCTCACGCTGCCATTATATTTCATTGAGATAATGTCGCTTGGCTTGTTGACAGTCAATCTGTCTATTATATAAACTGATATATTTTCGTTTAGGAGAGCGAGGTGGTACTATTGAATATACGTCCTAGCAAGAAATCGAGCCAGTAGCGAGAGCCGGTCAGATGATTGGGCCTGTGAACCACGTGGATCATATGGATCCTAACAAAGGATGAGTCCAAGTCCAGGTGACGCGGGGGAGAGAAAATCATCCAAAAAAAACTTACCAGTGGCGCTAGGGATAATAGATGATTTTGTGGAAGGGTAAATCGGTCTAAAAAAATATTGAACCGGAAGAAACACTTCGTACTTTATTATTAGGTATAGATTTATTTTTATTACTTAAACACGCTTTGATCAAGAGTTCTTGCAATGTAGATGTTCCTAAGAGCTAAGATCTTGATAGTGGTGGGATGGCATGGAAGAAGGACCGTTCTCGGTTAGTCGGGCGCTAGAGCATCACTCCAAATAGATATTCGTGATGTTAGAGTAGTAAACTAAGGATATCAGCGGTGCAGCTTGGATCGAAACCTGTACACCCCAATGTGAATTTCAAAATATTACACGATGTTGGATTTACAAGCAATCTCGAAACATATTGGAATAGCGAACAAAGGTAATACTTGATGTAGGTTGAAGATAACTTATCCTACTGGCCTGGCCTATTGGAGATTATTCTATTTTTCACCTTCTCACGTATTTCATCCAAGTCCTTTTTGACGGTCTCCTCACTCAATGCTTTATTGTCATGCCATATTAGGTCCTTCGACCTGTGCCAAACAGCCACAAGGTCGCAAACTTGTTTCGTAGACTGGATGATTGACAGCCCCTCAAAATGTTAGGAAGCTGCACTCGGTCTCGCTATTCTCCTCAACCGCGACATTTCAAAGAGAGACATGCTACACAGGCTGCACTATTGTATATCTTCTACCCAAAACTTCCCTATGCGTCCTATTCATAGAAATTATAACAACTAAATCATAGAGTGTGTAGCACCTCCATGCCTTCTTCATATATCTAGAAGTTATTCAGATAGGGAAACAACTTTGTCCTGCAAACGACATGATGATTCTACCATTTGGAGGTGCTAGCATATATGAGATGTGACTATGTGGTAACTCCTTTTTCAGTGTTCAACAACCAATCGAATAGCTATATTTATCTTGATGATTCTGTTCTGATAGTACAATGTCGATGTATCATTGGATTGTAAATCAGGAACTTGCATTTATCATAAACTGGGACATTGTTTAAAGTCTTAGAGGACGGCACATGACAAACAATGAACAACATGACTTCTAGAAGTGGACTCGTTTTTTTTTCGAAAAGGGGAGTATAACCCCGGCCTGGTAGATGCACACAGCCTTTATTAATAAAAAAGCATCATCCAACATCCAGCATATAGTAAATATTACACATCAAGGATCGCTTAAAGTTCTTACATGTATCAACCAGCGAAAAAGACGAAAAAGAGGGATCTCTAGACATCCTGAAGTCGACTATGCGGCTGCCAGTACGACTGGCCGAATATGTGGTGGGCGACCATCAGCAAATGACTGCACCCAGTAGCCATAATATCCCGCTGGTCTGGTAGGAGCACACATGCCCAAAGCTGGAACCAATAAGCCACCATATGGATAACCTGCAAAATATTAAAAGTTTTTGATTTATTAAAGATTATGTCATTTCTGCATCTCCAAATAGACCAACACAAGGCAGAAAGCCCAATGCGAATTCTAGCCTTAGTTGCTTTGTCCACTCCATCCAACCAATTCCCAAACATATTTGTGATATTAGTTGGAGGGAGAACATCGTAAGCAAAATTGACAATGCGCCATAATAAACACGCAAAAGGGCATGAAATAAACAAATGTTCAATGGTTTCTGGCGATCCACAAAAACAACAATTGATACATCCTATCCAATTTCTCTTAATCAAGTTATCCTTAGTAAGTAAAACTTTAATTTGTTATGAAGGAACTGAAGGGAATATGCCCGAGAGGCAATAATAAAGTGGTTATTATCGTATTCCTTATTTATGATAAATGTTTATTTTACATGCTATAATTGTATTAATACGGAAACGTTAATACATGTGTGTTTAATAAACAAAAAAAAAGTTCCTAGTTATGCCTCTCTTATAAACTAGCTCGTTGATTAACATGATGATCAAAGTTTCCTGATCATGGACATTGGATGTTGTTAATAACGAGGTCACAACATTAGTGTAATGATGTGATGAACATTCATCCGAAGTATAGCATTACGATCAAAGTCATTGAGTTTATGTTGCTATAACAACTTACGAAGTGATCCTAATCCTTAGACCATGAGATCATGTCAATCACTAACACCGGAAGAGTTTCTTGATAACATCAAACGTCACACCGTAACAGGGTGATTATAAAGATGGATTCAGAACTACTAAAGTGTTATGTTGAGGCCCATGGATCGAGAGTGGAATTTGTTCATCCCGATGACGGAAAGATATACTCTGGGCCCTCTCGGTGATATCACATTGATTAGCTTGCAAGCAAGTGATTTGATCACTAGAATGTTATATCACGGGAACGAGAAAAGAGTGCATGTCGGTAACGAGATCAAACTAGGTATGGAGATACCGATGATCGAATCTCGGCTATGTGATATATCGTGAAACAAAGGGATTAAGATACTAGCGTAAATGGTTCCGACGATCACAAGAAAGTCATCGTTGAATGTGTGGGAGTCAGTATGGGTCTCCAGATCCCGCTTCTGATTATTGATATGAGAGGAGTCTTGATCATGTCCGCATTATTCTCGAACCGTAGGGTGACACACTTAAGAGACACCGACATCCATTTGGAGCAAAAGTTTCATGCCGAAAAGAATAACAAGCGCAGGAATTTATTTCACTAGATACCGAAAAGGGTTTTCGGGTGAAATTGTAGAAAGTGTTTCTGCATGTGAAATGAAATACTAGCAAGGGGTTTTATGTGAATGTTTGTCATTAAAGTAATTGACAAAATTCTGAATAAATAAAAGGAGTTTTATTTAATGAGATTTTGCATTAAATTTGGTGGAAATTTAATGGGAATTTGAGTGGGTTTTTGAGTGGAGGGAATTGAAAGGCATTTGAGTGAGTGGAGTGTCCACCCACATGAATGTGGAAGAGGTGGGGGCAGCCCCATGGCTGGGCGCATGGCCCCTTGGGTGCCCCCCCTCTCCCTATAAAAGGAGCCCCCCTCCCTCTCTCTCACTCACACCTCCTCGTGAAGGATCTCTCTCCCCCTCTAGAATTTATCCCCCATGGTCTCGGACTAGCGAGATACATGTTCCCGGTGGCTTTTCGGCAAGAAAGAGTTGTGCTTCCGCTGCATCGCTGGAGCGAGGAGGCGGAGGTTGCTCGGTGCCTCGAACGTGTGTGCGAGCACGGATGCGCTGCTGTTTTGCGGTGCTAGGACTTCCTCTCGATCTTGAGATCGGCAAGAGATCATCTACATCAACCACGAGTTTGGACTCGTTAAGCTTTGTCGGTCTTCAAGGGTATGTTCTCTACGGATATACATCCGCCCGTTGTTTATATCTAGTAGATAGATCTTGGTACATAGTTCCCATCGTAGGAAATTTTTTGTTTTCTATGCTGCGAACCCTACAGTGGTATCAGAGCCGGATCTGTGCGTAGATACTTTGCACGGGTAGTACACATATGAGTATGTGGGCGATGATGATCATTTTATTGCTTCTTAGTTGTACTTTGGATATTGGTGGCATAGTGGGATGAAGCGGCCCGGACAAACTTTACATGTCCTGGCACATGAGACCTGTTCCACGCTTGACATGCAACTAGTTTTATATAAGTGGCTAGCGTGTGTCTGTCTCTCCTACTATAGTCAATATCTAATTTGCAACGAGTTGTCAACAATTTGGTTATCCTCGTTGTGGTTCATGTTCGTAGGTAAGAACGGTTCTATCTTCGAAAGCCCTAATCCACGTAAAACTTGCAATGGATAAATTAGAGGCGTCTAGTTTAGATTGTTGCTGGGCTAGTGTTATGATATGGTGATATTGTAAGTAGAAGTATGAGATGATACTCTTACAACACACATAGCGTGTAAGTTCCATAGACCTTGGCCTTACACATAAAGGTATGATAGAGATCATATTATGGTGCACATGATGGAGATCATATGCGGGAACCATATCATTTCACTTATAAACATGTGATGTTTGATTGCATCTTATATTGCTTGTTTGGCGTTTTATTAGCATAATAAGATGATCCCTCATTTAGATATCAAGATAAGAATGTGTTCTTCCTTAAGTATGCACCGACAATGTTTCGTCGCTTCAAGACATCACGTGATGATCGGGTGTACTTGAATCCACGAGCATATCTCGGGTGTAAGACAGTTACACACGCGAATACTAAGGTTCTTACTTGGCGAGCCTAGCATGTACAGACATGGCCTCAGAACACGGACCGAAAGGTTAAGCATGAGTCATATGTTTTTGATATGATGACCATATGGATGCTCGCTTTTGAAGCTACACCGACTCACGTGATGATCGGACTTGGTGTAGTGGATTTGGTTCATGTAGTCACCAAAAAGACACGAGGGATGTCGTTTTTGAGTGGGAGTTCATTTCTAATTTGGATTAGTAGAACTCAATTTATCATAAAATTAAATCAAAGTGAATTTGCATAATTTGTTGTAGTCATTGGCATTCGTTCATCACCTTATGCATAGTTGTAATTGAGATAATAGAACTATAGAATTCTGGATATATACTTTACGAACTGGTATCGTATTGTGTTGAGTGTCAATCTAAAGTTTAAAGTCCTATTGCAAACTTTCAGCAAACTCTGTTTACTCTGTGAAATTTAATAATTGGTATAAAATCGAGAGTAACAATTCCAGTGTTAGTATCTTAAGTATCATGTTTTCCTCCATGATTCTTGATTGTTTTAATATCAAGTTTATCTAGGAGCTAAAAGAATTGTTTCAGAAACCATCATGTGTGGCAGGTATAACGATATCTGAAACAATTTTTTGGTTGCAATATGATAGAGTATAATATATGTTCTCATATTGGATGAGAATTTACGAAGGTTGGAGATGCTAGACATCCTAATCATCCAAAGGGGTTTTGGAAAGTAATGTTATACTCACGATTCGCCTTTATAAGCTACAGTAGCTTGATCATGAAAGTCGTCATGATAAGGGTGAATAGAATATGTATGTAAAATGTTTACTACACTAAAAGATTACTAAAGAATGGATTTTGAAAGAATACCGATCATTTTGATGATGGTGATCTACTTCAAAGTGCAAGTCCAAAGGTATTATTATTTGAATATACACGCTTTGGACTATGTGTCATGTATATGGCGCCACTTTTGATGTTGATAGATTCTTTTAAAAAGGAAAAGGAAATGCTGAAAGAGAATCTATAAAATATATTTGGCAGAAAAGAAAAGATTGGAAATATCCAATTTAGGTATATATATGATATACATGTTATGGTTGTATTCTTTGCTTGTTAAACAATGTGGTTCTTGGGTATTGGATACCGAATTAGTTGGTATGAAATTTCATATGGAACAACGCAATTCATGAACCACAATGGCCTAAGTAACTAGCAAGAGAATATGTGATGATGTTCATTAAAAACAAACAAACTGTTGTTTGTATTTCTCGTTGATATCAAAGCTTGACTTTAAGATTTGTTTTAATAATTGTTATTTAAATCTGGTATTATGAGAACAAAGGTTGTTCAAATAATTACCGTATTCCATATAAGATGGATGATTTACAAATCTAGTTGGAGAAATCACATCCATAAAACCTAATGCTAAAATGTCGCAAGACAAATGATTGAAAGATCACTTATGAAGTGACATCGCTGTTTAAATTATATTGGAAATAAAACATGAAGAAACTCCATTTTCATGGATTTTTGGAGTCTTTGATTTGATCAAGTGACGCTTGTGAGACTTTTCTCGGGATAATTAAAACTTCGTTCAAAGGCCAAAGAAGAACGATCGACTAAAATATTGGAATTTATACATATTGATGTATGTAGTCCATTATGTATAGTCGTAAGCGATGGGTTTCAACTTCATATACTTTCTCCGTAAATTTGAGTGAATGTTCACTTAATGAGAAAGAAGTATGAATATTTGAAAACGTTCAAAGAATTTCAAGATGAAGTGAAAATCATTGTGACAAGAAAATAAATGGTTTATGATTCTATCGTAAGGGATTTATTTGAGTTACAAGTGTAACAAGAAAATAAATAAATTATGATTTTATCATGAAGGGATTTATTTGAGTTGCAAGTTTAGCAAAACACCTAGATTTACATATCCCGAAACACCATAGGAGTATGGAATGTTTGAGATTTGTAATGAAACCTTATTTGACATGGTAGGATCAAAGGTGTTATTTATAAAACTGCCATTATGTTTTAAAAGATTAAAGCTTTAGAGACTACCGCTTTTACACTAAAAAGAGCTCCATATTGATCCGTTGAAATGACACCATGGAAGTTATGGTTTGGGGTAAAACCCAAGTTGTCATTTCTTAAATTTTGGTATGCTAAACATAAGTAAGATGTTTACAACCGAAGTCGGATGAGCATGTATTTGTAGGTTATTTCGAATAACAATTGGTTATTTCTCCATAACACCAAGGACAAAGGGGTTTGTCGCTTGAAATATGATGTTTCTTGAAGAAGGAATTTTTAGTAAAAGTTAAGTGGGAGGACAATAGAACTTTGATAAGGTTAACGAACCTTAGCTATATGAGCTGAGTTGCGCAGCGCCGGAAATCGTTCCGAAGGCTGCCATAATGCTCATAGCTTATGTGCCTCAAAGGTTGTGGTCACGGAGATCTAAGTTCCTATTGAACCAAGAAGGTCGGTTAAACAATCAAATGCTAAGATTTGAGAGTAAATCATTATTGTCTGACAATGATGAACCGACTACATGCAAAGAAGCGATGATGGGCCCTGACTCCGTCAAATGGCTTGAAGCCATAAAATCCGTGATAGTTCCATACACGAGAAATCAAGTTTTGAACTTGGAAGACCCTCCGGAAAGGTGTAAAAACCTATCGGTCATATTTGGATCTATAAAGAAACAGACATGGATGTTTCACATCTATGAAATAGTCGACATGTCGTAAAGTATTTTACGACAATGTTCAAGGAGTTGACTATGACAAGATTTGATCTTTCATAGCGATATTTAGTCTGGACGGATTAAAGTAGCAACTACTACATATAATTTGATATATGGTAGATGAATAAACAAAACAAAGTTCTTCTAATAGAATGGTTACCTAGGACGTGTACATGACACGGTCCAAAGGGTTTTGTTAAATTCAAAGGATGCTAAAAGGGCATGCAAACTTCAATGGTTGAAGTAAGCATCGCGGAGTTGGAATCTTCACCATGATGAAAAATGAGTTTTTCATCAGGAGACAATGAAGATGCTTGCATTTGCAAGAAATTAAGTGGGAGCGCTGAGAAATATTTCTAATACATTATGTGGAGGACATCTTGTTGATTGGAAATGATGTATCTTTTATTGACAAAGGTTAATAATTTTATTTTGATGAAATACTTAAGCAAAACCCGAATATTTAGCGTGAATGTCTATAGTGGATAGACTGTGACGCCAATATGGTTGTGCCAAATATACATATATGAGATATTGAAGGAGTTCAATATAGAAACGATAAGAAACAGTTCTTGTTGCATGGAAAGTAATTGAATCAAGATTCAAGTGTATTGACACTTGATAAGTGAAACAAGATTCAAGTGCTTTGACACTTGATGAGTGAAATCACAAGGATGCTTTGATCAATCATACCATGATATGTACACATCCAGATATGTCCTATGCTCTAAGTGTTATGAGCATATATCAGAATGAATCATAAAATGATCATTGGACGATAGTGAGGATATTCTTATGATCTGTTGGAAGAACTAAGAATATATTTGTGTAGAGGTGACAAACAATTACAAATAGTTCATTGTAAAGCGTTACATTGATACTAGTTTTGTCACAAGATACAAATTAAGTTTATCTCAATTTAAACTATGGGTGGCACAATGTAATGGAAAGGAGATTCCATGATGGATTTGGATGAAATCCATAGTTGAGACATTGTGACGAATACTACAACAAAAAGGCTAAGTATATGACTGCTATAGTAGTAGCAAAGGAGGGAATTTGTGTCAAGAAGTTTGTTATCAAACTAAGGTGTGGTTCTCAACGGGCTAACACTAAAGATATATTGTATGACAATAGTATCGACGTGTTTTAACCCCAAGGAACTAAAGGTCTCACCGAAAGACCAAATTTATACAATGCCATCTCATTGGAGAATGAGTGATGCGTGGAGACGCAAAGACATGCAAATACACACGGACCTGAAGCGTCAGATCCGTAGATTATGTTAACCACTTGCAGTTGCGTATATGGAACACCAGAAAGCCATAGGTGTTCAATACGCAAAGTTTTTCAAACTAGATTATTGTCTCTAGTGCAAGTGGGAGACTGAAGGGAATATGCCCGAGAGGCAAAAATAAAGTGGTTATTATCGTATTCCTTATTTATGATAAATGTTTATTTTACATGCTATAATTGTATTAATATGGAAACGTTAATACATGTGTGTTTAATAAACAAAAAGGAAGTTCCTAGTTATGCCTCTCTTATAAACTAGCTCGTTGATTAACATGATGATCAAAGTTTCCTGATCATGGACATTGGATGTTGTTAATAACGAGGTCACAACATTAGTGTAATGATGTGATGAACATTCATCCGAAGTATAGCATTACGATCAAAGTCATTGAGTTTATGTTGCTATAACAACTTACGAAGTGATCCTAATCCTTAGACCATGAGATCATGTCAATCACTAACACCGGAAGAGTTTCTTGATAACATCAAACGTCACACCGTAACAGGGTGATTATAAAGATGGATTCAGAACTACTAAAGTGTTATGTTGAGGCCCATGGATCGAGAGTGGAATTTGTTCATCCCGATGACGGAAAGATATACTCTGGGCCCTCTCGGTGATATCACATTGATTAGCTTGCAAGCAAGTGATTTGATCACTAGAATGTTATATCACGGGAACGAGAAAAGAGTGCATGTCGGTAACGAGATCAAACTAGGTATGGAGATACCGATGATCGAATCTCGGCTATGTGATATATCGTGAAACAAAGGGATTAAGATACTAGCGTAAATGGTTCCGACGATCACAAGAAAGTCATCGTTGAATGTGTGGGAGTCAGTATGGGTCTCCAGATCCCGCTTCTGATTATTGATATGAGAGGAGTCTTGATCATGTCCGCATTATTCTCGAATCGTAGGGTGACACACTTAAGAGACACCGACATCCATTTGGAGCAAAAGTTTCATGCCGAAAAGAATAACAAGCGCAGGAATTTATTTCACTAGATACCGAAATGGGTTTTCGGGTGAAATTGTAGAAAGTGTTTCTGCATGTGAAATGAAATACTAGCAAGGGGTTTTATGTGAATGTTTGTCATTAAAGTAATTGACAAAATTCTGAATAAATAAAAGGAGTTTTATTTAATGAGAGTTTGCATTAAATTTGGTGGAAATTTAATGGGAATTTGAGTGGGTTTTTGAGTGGAGGGAATTGAAAGGCATTTGAGTGAGTGGAGTGTCCACCCACATGAATGTGGAAGAGGTGGGGGCAGCCCCATGGCTGGGCGCATGGCCCCTTGGGTGCCCCCCTCTCCCTATAAAAGGAGCCCCCCTCCCTCTCTCTCACTCACACCTCCTCGTGAAGGATCTCTCTCCCCCTCTAGAATTTATCCCCCATGGTCTCGGACTAGCGAGATACATGTTCCCGGTGGCTTTTCGGCAAGAAAGAGTTGTGCTTCCGCTGCATCGCTGGAGCGAGGAGGCGGAGGTTGCTCGGTGCCTCGAACGTGTGTGCGAGCACGGATGCGCTGCTGTTTTGCGGCGCTAGGACTTCCTCTCGATCTTGAGATCGGCAAGAGATCGTCTACATCAACCACGAGTTTGGACTCGTTAAGCTTTGTCGGTCTTCAAGGGTATGTTCTCTACGGATATACATCCGCCCGTTGTTTGCATCTAGTAGATAGATCTTGGTACATAGTTCCCATCATAGGAAATTTTTTGTTTTCTATGCTGCGAACCCTACAGGAACCACATAAAAATCTTAATCTTAAGTGGAATTTTTTGTTTCCATAGATATTTTCGAAGGAAAACCGTATGATCGTTCATAAGGTCTTCATGCATGAATTTTACTGAGAACACCCCAGATGAAGTTAAGTTCCATATAAACTTATCTTGTTCATCTAACAACTGTACCATCATTAATCGTTGGCATAAGTGTAACCAAGCGGTCCACTTACTACCATTAAGTACTCGTCGAAATCTAATGTTACCGATACATGAGCTAGAACCTGCACCACGCTCGCATTAGATCATTGTATAATATTGTATAAGGATGGATATTGTTGAGCTAGAGGTGTTTCTCCTAACCATATATCCTCCCAAAACCTACTAGTACTACCATTCCCAATTTTAAAATGACCTCTAGCAAAGAACTCATCCTTTACCCGCATAAGTCCTTTCCAAAAAATGAGAATCGGTTGGTTTTGCTTGGACTTCAGCCAATTTTTTTTGACTTAGATATTTATTTTTAATCAATTCTTGCCAAACACCTTCTTCATTCATCAATTTAAATAACCATTTACTTAACAAACATCTATTTTTAATTTCCAACACCTCAATGCCTAAACCACCTTGATCTTTAGGTCTACAAATAATGTTCCATTTTGACAGTCTATATTTTCTTTTATTCTCATCACTTTGCCATAAAAAGCGGGACCTATAGAAATCTAATAGTTTCCTTACCCCCTTAGGTATTTCAAGAAAATATAGCATAAACATCGGTAAACTTGTTAATACAGAGTTGATTAGCACTAATCTATCACCATAAGATAATAGTTTGCCCTTTCAGCAATTCAATTTTCCTTCGCATTGAGTTTCTACTGGATACCAATCTGAATTTTTAAGTTCTCTATAATGGATAGGAATGCGTAGATATCTAAAGGGAAGACATCCAGGCTCACATCCCAATATTTGTTTATACCGCGATTCCTCATCTTTTGCTTTACCAAAACAGAAAATCTCACTTTTATGGAAATTTATCTTTAGCCCCGATAGTTGTTCAAAGATACATAATATTAATTTCATGTTCACGTCCTTCTGTAGGTCATGTTTCATAAAAAGAATAGTATCATCTACATATTATAGAATTGAAACCCCTCCATCAACTAGATGTGGAATGAGTCATCCTACTTGATCTTCCTCCTTTGCCCGTGCAATTAGGATGGCTAGCATATCTACAATGATATTAAAAAGTATGGGGGATAAAGGATCACCTTGCCTTAATCCCTTCCTAGTTTGGAAAAAATTCCCAATATCATCATTGACCCTTATGCCTACACTCCCTCCCTGAACAAATTGGTCAATCAAATTACATCATTCCGGGGCAAAACCTTTCATGCGCAAGGTTTGTTGAAGAAAATACCATTTAAATTTGTCATATGCCTTTTCAAAATCAATTTTAAATAGAACACCATCCATTTTCTTCCGGTGAAGCTCATGGATTGTTTCATGAAGGACAACAACTCCTTCAAGAATATGTCTCCCTGGCATGAAAGCGGATTGAGTAGGTCTAATTACCTTTGGAGCAATCTCCGTGATACGATTAGTCCCTACTTTGGTAAATATTTTGAAAGTGACATTTAGTAGACAAATGGGTCTATATTGTTGTATCTGTACCACATTTTATTTTTTGGGAATTAAAGTGATGACTCCAAAATTTAATTTAAACAAGGCCAAATTCCCTGAATAAAGTTGATTAAAGAGTGTCATAAGATCACTTTTGATTACTTCCCAAAACTTCTAATAAAACTCCGCCGGGAAACCATCCGGGCCGGGCGCTTTATTAAGCTCTATTTGGGAGATAGCCTCATACACTTCTTTCTCGGTAAAAGTATTGGTAAGAATGCTATTCTCATCAATGGTAAGCTGCGGTATATCATGAGTATGGTCGTCCATCATCGAAATATTCGACAGTGATAGAGGCCCGAACAAGTTTTTATAGTATTCAGTAATATATGTTTTCAAGTTATCTTCTCCCTCAATGGTTCTTTCATCTTGTTCTAGTTGGAAGATCTTTTTCTTCCGGTGTTTTCCATTTCCGATCAAGTGAAAGTATCTTGTGTTATTTCCTCCTTCTTGGACATGTTTAACTTTAGCACGTTGTGCCCACTTAGTCTCCTCATCTCGCCGAAGGCTTGTGATGCGATCATTAGCATCCCTAAGAGTATGACGCTCGCCCATACTCAAAGGTCCTACCTCCGCCTTCAAATCAAGATCATCAATGATCGAAAGTAATCTTTCCTTTTCTTTTTTGTATTTCCCACTTAAGTTTTTAGCCCAACCTTTTAAGAATTGTCTCAAATGACGTATCTTATTTAGCCATCTTTCCATCGAATTTTTCCCAACATTCATGTGGTTCCATTCCTTTGCCACCATATCATAGAAACCCTCCTTCCTTAACCAATGCAATTTAAAAGAAAAACGTGGCTTATTTCCTAGATGAGCTTTCACCCCGAAATCAATATGAAGCGTAGTCGACTCGTGTTGCCCAGTACCGTTGTGGACGGCACAAAGGTACTTATCTTACATCTGGGTGTCATGTTTTCAATTTTGTACCGTTGCTGCAACCTTATTTTATTGATTTATATCATGATTTGCTTCATGTTATAATCTTGAAGTAGAAGGCCTGCCATGTTTTATATTATTCTTCAAACTTTATGCCATATTTCCACTTAGGGCTCCTATATATTTTTGCACTTCTGTTTCTACAGATACACTGGTCTTATTAATTTTGTTATATGTATAGTGAATTATATGCATGCCTGCCAGCTGAGTCGTTACAATGAAAAACTCTTGCTCCCTTCTATGGATTTTCACAAGCATAAAAGAGTTGAAGGATTCCGGTCGTATTGGACTTGTTCAGGAGATAGAAGTACTCTCTTCGGATAAGAACACGGTCCCTCGTTTCTCTCTTCCAAAACTTCTGCATGAATTCTTGAGCTTCTCCGTTATAGGTGAAAGATGCAGCACTTGTGCTGATTGAGATGGCTGACAGCAATTATGTGAAGAGAAATTGAGGAAGATTCCTTTTGTTATTCATGCAAAAGTCCACAAAAGCTAGAAAACCTTCTTGAATCCATAATCATTACCAATGGGCAAGAATCAGTTTAAAGAGAAACAAAGAAGCTGGAAATGATCAAGCTGCAGTTGAGGAAACCGGACAGCGTGTTTGGTAGAAAATGGCACTTAAAAGAAAATTTAACCAAGCATGCTAGACAAACGTAATAGGTGGCCTATACCTATTGCAAAGTCTCGGACCCCTGTCCGTTAGTGATGATATATTTCAACTATTTTTATTCCTGCCATCGGTATCATAGATCATTAACTGAAGAATGACACGGCAGAACTAGAAAATGTGGAGCATGGTGGTCAGATCGAAATGTTTAATTTATATCCACACCCAGAAAGGCAGTCAGATAATGTGGGCATTTCAAAAATATCGATATCACCACCTGAAGACGAGCTTTCCGATATCCCAGAATTCACCACTTCTCCGAGGGGTACATTACAAGTTGGTGGTGTGTGTGGGAAAAGGTGGACGAGAAAAACTCGCTCTCCTTTTGAAGTCAACCATGAAAATTTTGTTGTAATATTCTTCGAAACAGGCTTTCGTTCAGCTTTATAAATAAAACACACATATGAAATCGCTGCTGGGCCAGACAGCACAACGCCCAAGGTACAAACCGGTACAACCACAAGACCACAGCTAGGGCAAGCAGCACAAATCAATCCCAACAGAAAATACAAAAGTTAGGAAAAATAAAATAAAGTCGGCATCAGTGATGCGACAAGAATGAAGGTCACTCGCCACCGTTGCGCCCACCAGAGAATAACCACCACGGGACTGGCATTCCAAAGCACCGCGTACCAAGCAGCACATCCAAGAAGGGGAGTGACGACAACGACACTGCTGCCCGGACATGTCCTAGGGTTTCTCTCGGTACGCCTCAGAAGGAGTGAGAGAGATACACCCGGAGCCCTTTAGGAAGGAGGGTGATACCCGCGGGCATCACCGCAACGGGGTCAAATAGACAGGGATTTCTCCCGACCTCTCAATAGCCACCTCCCGGACTCCTTGAAATGCACCACCAAGCTCACCGCCCACCTGCACGCGCCAACACGGTCTTGAGGTCACCGCCGTTGTCACACCGTGAGCCATGGGGCGAGGCCAGTAAGACCGAGAGAGAGGGACCTTCGGCGAGGGTCGGGATGACCTCAGCACGCGAGAGGGAACTACCTCCACCGCCAGAGGCAGTAGCCGACCGGATGTAGCAGCAAGACAAACCAGGCCCGCCAGGCCCAGCCGAGCCCGAGGAGGCTCGTGAAGTCTCGCTGCCCCACTGTACCAAGGGCACCACCGTACACGCCAACCCTAGCACCAGGTCCAACTCCATCGATCACCAGGGAACCGCCACCATGGCAAGTCCCAGCCGTCAAGAAACAGCTCCAACGCCACCAAGCTCACCCAAGCTTGTCGAGCCTCCGCCGGTCTGAGAACACCAACGCAAGTTGCCTCCCGGAGCCGCCTCCGTGGAAGGGACACCTTGCAGACCACCTTCCGGGGCCGCCGCCCCGGCATCCACGGACTCGCACCCACAGGACCAGGTTCATTGCGTGACCTGCAAGGCGGGGGAGGAATGGTTGGCACAAGATGGTGGCAGCGGCACAGCCGCGCGGAGGAGACCGACCTCCACCGCCGATGGTGGATGCCGACCGGGGCGCGGCAGTAGGGACACACCAGGTCTCAGGCCCGGTCGGGCCCAAAGAAGGGCCCGTAAAGTCCCCGCTGCCACGCTGCTGCATCGCAGCCGCCACCACCACCGCCCTCCTATACGCCCCACCCACCATCCCGCCTCCAGAGGGTGGCAGTACCGTGCGGGGCCCGCCCCAGACCCAGATCGGCCCCAAGTGGGCCCAGATCTGGGCTAGCCGGAGCTGCTCGAGGGAACAACCCCACCGGCCGCCACCCCGCCGACCCCTGCCGGTGGCACCGCGCCGCCACCACTGCACCCGTGGAGCCGAGACGAGCCCCCCACCGCGCCACCGCCGCCGCCATGGGGAGCAGCAACCCTGCCATCGCGGACGCCGCTGAAAGCTCCCACCGCCGCCGCGGAAGCCGGCTGCGGCCAGCGCCGCCCTCTGCCCTTGCCGCGTAGGCCACCACCGGCCAGCCTAGGACCAGTCCCTGCCCCGCCATGGCGCCTGACGCCAACGCCATGATCTTCCCCGGGCGGACGACCCCGCGACCAACCCCCCGAGGGAGACGGCGAGAACTCCCCGCCGCCACCGGCACCGGCCGGGCTTTGCCCGGGCACGCCCTCCTGGCGGCGGCAAGGGAAGGTGAGGGGAGAGAGGGGGCGGCGGCGGACGACGCTAGGGTTCCCCTGTCGCCACGCGGGGGCGATGAGGGAACGAGCGAAGCGGTTTTCATTTTGTTGTAATATTGAGTAGTCAGTCTCCTTGGTAGTAGAACAATATGTTGTGCAAACCGAACAGGTGCTCAGTTTTTCTTCGTTATTCGGGAAAATGGAGATATATGCTATTATCTCTTGCATATCATTTTCAGTCATGTGTTCCGGTAACAGTAGTTCAAAGAGATCTGAACAGTAGTATATGCGAAGGACGGAGATTCATGTTAGGTGCTAATACCTCTGTTTCTAACTATAAGATGTTTAGTAGTAGGTTGAATTGAACTGCCAAAACGTCTTATATTCTGAACAAAGTATACAGTCTTTCCCCCTCCCCTTTTTACACTGGCTCATATCAGATACAGTGGTGCTCGCAATACACAAACAAGCCGTGTCGACTAGTTTTGGCTTGGTCGTTTGGAATGCACCGCTCGTCTTGATTCTGATTTTCGGTCATCCCGAATCCTTCTCTCCATAACGAGGCCGAGGTAGTGGGGTAGGCAATGTCCCTTCACCGCCACGAGAAGCATCGCCGGCTATCTCCCTTCTGTTCGACAAGCGGCTGGTTCTCTCTTCTCTTCCTCGCAAACCATATTTTCTTTGACATCTTCGACAAGGCCCGCAAAGGTACACCGCGTCCCTTCTTTCCTTCCTTGAGCCAAAACAGATCATGCGATTACTCAATACCTGTCCTAATAACATTGAATACATTGTTTACTTTTGGAGAAAACACACTGAATACGTTACCTTTACCGCAGAGAAACACCTCACTAGTTCTTAGCTGCCGATACGTCTCTTCGGGATTGTGGGAGATCCTGCTGTCGGCCTCGTGTTTACCCTAACATAGCCGTACTTCAGGAAATCAGGTTACTGCGCTGGTAAAATGTGTATTTGTTCCTCAAATTCCTGATGCATCCTATTTCCGTATACATCCAGCTAGCTACCAAACCAGTCTCGTGCTGATCTAATTCTAACATCGTGCTCGACTCACACGAGAAGCCAAGGTTTCACTTTTTTATGTCTTGCAGTTTCACTTGATGGTCCTAGAAGAAGCCAGTTTATATCGACAGGGCTCAGATGTATCCAAGTGCATTAACTGTAATAAGTAATAACCAGCTACTTCAGTATTTGAGAGTACTGACTACACTACTACACCTTATCATAGACGTCGCTGTTCAATAAGCCTGGGCTAGGAAGGACATGGCTAGCCTTTAAAATAGCATGAAATATGTATTATCCAAAAAGTAATTAGGATTACCTTTTTTGTACCGAGTAATACAATTTTTTATCGAAAAGACTAACATAATATAGCACAACTAGTAATTATTAAGTTGCCGAGTTTGTTCGATAATCATTCAACTCACTTATTACATAGTCATTGTACCATATACTCCCTCCGTTTTAAAATATAAGATGTTTTAGGTTTATGAAGAAAAAATATATCTAGACTTATTTTAGTGTCTAGATTCACTTCCAACATGAGTGAACCTACATACTAAAAAGAGTCTAGATACATTTTCTTCATTAAGCTAAACCATCTTATATTTTAAAACAGAGGGAGTAGATTACAAGTTTATTAGACTACTAGGTTATTGAAACATGTGATTATGTTATATTCATTCATTGTATCGTGTTAACGTTGTTTATTCTATCAGGGTTTTGTTAAATTCGGCAATAGTTTTGGTTGTATGATTATTCAATCTAATTATGCATTATTTATCCAATTAGTCTTGTTTTCGTCCTGAGTCTGCCCCATTTTTGTCCCGAATCCGTGGTCCGATATATCCATTTTCGTATCCACATACGATCATTATCTACTCCGCTCTAAATCCAAAGAAAACATTTGATATAGGATATGATCGAGAGAAAATCTGATCCGATCTATTTACATCCCTAATGACATCACCTCGGGTTCCAGTTTCCACAACTTGGAGTAATATTTTTCCCTTTTCATCTATTTCCACCAAATCTCTCGTCTTCTCTCCTCGTTCAGTGGTTCATTCGCATGCTATTGCGGGTCCATGAACCCCAGCCAGGCAGGCACCAGGTTGCAAACTTGTTTTGTTGACCAGAGAACCATGTTTAACTAGAAATCTAGAAGCATTATTAAACTCCACTCAGACTCGCTATGATCCTCAACTGTTGTGTCATCATGATCTCAACGCTGACTTAACACCGTCAATCTAATATATGAATAAAGCTAAACTAGCAATGTTGTTGTAGATGCTCTACCCAAAACTTCCCAGTGCATCCTACTCAATCACCGGGTGTGATGTAGCGGCTCCATCCTTTCTTCATATATTGAGTATTTATGAGAAAGGAAACAAATTGTATCGATCCACCTAATGATTCTACCGTGTGCGTGATGCTAAAATATATGGGCCATGACTCTATGTACTAACTCATACTCCCTCCGTTCCGGAATATAAGACGTTTAAGGAACTCACGGTCAAAAAATTTTAGGCAACGACATTTCCGGAGTTTCCATTTTTGCCCTCAGATTTCGGTCTCCTGTCGTCACTTCCTCCCGAGCTCCGCAGCGCCGCTTCTCGTTCCCCACCGCCTGAGTGCCGCACGCCGCCGTCCCTCCTTTCGACACCCGAGCCCGCGCGCCGCCGACCCTTCGTTCCTCCCATATCGCTCCCACCCGCCGCACCATCTCGCTCCTGCCCGCCGCCCTTCTCCCCGCATAGACCCCACGGTCAAAGGTGGCACTTTTATGCCCATTATCCTCTCCACCTCTCCTTGTTCGCTCTGAGCTCATCCCTTTCCCCAAGCGCCTCCCACCCCGTCTCCACCACGCGCCGCCGGGGACGCCCGCCCGGGCCACTCCGCACCTCCCGAGCCGCATCCTCACCACCAACTCCTCCCCTCTAGGACTGCGCCCACTCTCTAACGCTCGATCCTTCCCAATAGCAACCAAACGCCACCGTAGCTAGACCGCTGCCGCCGGTTGCCCATGCGCACTGGAGGAACGGGCCGTCGGTGGGAGTCCAGCAAGATCCAACGGCGGCGGCTCTAGGAGCTATGCTGGAGGCCGCCTGGGGTTGGGAGCTGTGCTAGAGGCCAGTGAGGGCAGCCACCGGGTGTACAGCAAGGGAGGCCGCGGATTTGAGCTCGAGGGCCTCGTGGGGAGCAGGGCATGTCTATCTCGGTTGCCTCCGTCGCTGACAAGGAGGAGGTGGTCGAGATCGGGAAGGTGGAGGAAAGCTAGGCGGAGACGGCCTAGGTAGCTAACCTTCATTCTCTTTCTGTCCATGATTGCACTGAACTTACTCTGTATGCCTAGGAGTACTACATCTTGTGATGTCTCTTGTTGGATGGTGTTCCATAATCATGGAGTAAATGTCTCCTGTGGATTATTTTGCTGTCTTGTGCGTATGTGTAAAAATCTACAGATTTAGTAGTGGTTGGGCATGGTTCTGTAATTTTTCTCCATGAAGTACGTAGCAGTATATTAGTGCACACTTATATGCTCAGATTAGAATTTCCAATAACAGTGCAAAATATAGTTGTAGCAGTATACTTGAATAGGTGTACAATGCATCTTTTTCCAATTAGTGTACATTGAGTAGTTGACCTGAATTTCTGCATAATCGAAGTTTGCTTGTTTAACTGAATTTCAATGCTTGTTTAACTGAAACTGAATGTCCACAGTATAGTAGTTATATAAATTCAGAGATAAACATTGTTGTTTGTGTCCTCAACGGGTCGCGAAGCAGAGCTTATAAATCGACATGGCAATACTGAAATCAGACGATGTCTTCTCCAATTAAATTGGAGTAGAAACCATGTGTACATATCAGTCTAAATTTCATGTGTGCTTCTAAATAAATTTAGTCTAAATTTCAATAGCATTGCCTGCTTGCTACGCTTTATTTCTAATACTTAGTTTCTTGACCAACTTTATTTTCAGTCATGTACTTGGAGTTGGCGATATTTTGATCTTATTTGCATGCTTTTGTCCCCTAGTGCTCCTGCTTGTTGTGCTTTTGCTCCAGTGCGGTATATTTACTGTCATTTACCGTCAGATAGTGGATGCTGATCAAAAATGAATGTTGTCATGCACTGCTATTCTACTACTTGTCGTCATATTTTCTGCTAGATCTAGCTTCTACATCCAAACCTAACAACTACAGTAAAGTGCAGGAGATAATTTACTTAGATGTTTACAAGTACTTGTTGTTAACTGATGGTACTTTCTCAAAAAGAAAACTGACTTTACTGAGGCCGAAACAATTTCTGTAATGTGAACAATGTTCTGTCGGAGTGAATAGCGATGTCCGCCAAATTTCATAATATATGATGCCAGTCTATCAGTTTCATTCTTTTCATATAGCCTTGTTTCATATAGGAATTTTCCATGCATCAAAGTTTAATCAATTTAATTATCTGCACACCATAAACTTTTTTTTGGAGAGTGCAGCGTGATGAAGGACACTTCTTTTGGTTAATTAGGGCTTGGCCTTTGATGTGCCAGATACCACTCTAGAGGGGTATACATTAGTTCATGTCAAACTGAGAGAAATGATCTAGTAGCACCACAGCTTCTAAATTTGTTAAAATTTCTCAACATGATGTATTCTCACAGCTTCTAAACTCGAAACTTGCTGCATAATGGATAATGGATATGGAACTTGCTGCATATTGGATATTGGATAATGCCTTTAGAAAATGACAGTATGTAATCTAAAATTTGCTGCGTAATAATGGATAGTAATGCTATATTGTTTGCAAAAATAATACAAAGTATTCTGAACTTTCTAATACATATTGTGCAGGGCATCAGCTAAGGATGCTATAGGGATTCTATTTCTATTATACCACTAGCACCACATCATGCATCAATTTCTTCATCTACTCCAGCATCTTGCTCATTCATTACTTGCTCATCTCCATTATTTCTTCATCCATGGGTGGAGTATGCGAGAGTACCATATTGATGTGGGTTTTCACCAATCGTTGCAGGGCCGAAGGAGAATCACATTGAGGTGTATGTTCTGGGCTAGGTGTCCTTTCCCCGCCACCACCGCCGCCCGTTTCCTGCTGCCGTCGTGGGGCTCTCGACGATATGGGTATCAGGAAACCTGGTTGCGAGTTGAAGAGCTTGATCTCCTTGAATTTCTTGTTGGGTTGCGGCCGGCAATCTTCTGTTGGGTCCGGACCGGCGATCTGCTGCCGGCCAGGGCGGGAGCAGCTGGGCGACGTACAGGTGATGCCGGCGATCAAGGGAGGTGCCCCCCCAGCCTGGAGAACTCTCGCTGGCCTTCTCCGCTCCGGTTGGGTGGGGGGCGGACGACCGGCGAGCTACTGGGTAGGCGCCGGCATGCCCGAGAGCTGCCGGCAATCGATTCCGGTAGGGATCGATTCTTCCCCACTATTCCATTACTACCGACCGTCGATGCTGACTAGCTGAGCGAGATCTTGGCGACATGCGAGAATCCTAGGGGGGTCGATTCTGCTGAGCACGAGGACCTGCGGCCACGCGAGGATCTGGGCGACGTGCGCGCGTGGAGCCGCGAATTATGGATCACCGGTTCGGACAGTTTCGCAGGGTAGTTTTGTACTTTTACTCAATTTTGGACGATGTCGGAAAATCCCAGAACGTCTTATATTCTAGAACGGAGGGAGTATTTCACTATTTCAGTGTTCCACAAGCGGCCGACCAGCTATATATATCTTGGGTGATTAGTTTCTGATAGTACATTGTGGAAGTACTAAAGGATTATAGATCAAAAGCTTCCATTTATCATGAATTGGAACATTGTTTAAAAGTCTTAAAGTATCGGCACATGCTTCACAATGAACTACAAGACTTCTAGAAGTGGACGTACTCATGCAACCTGGGTACCTTTTCGAACAGCGAAAAGGGACTGCTCTTATGCTTGGGTGTCCTATTTTTAGTTTTCTACCATCTCTATAACATTAGTTTCTTGATTTATATCATGATTTTCTTCACGTCACAATCCTAAAATGGAATGTTTGCCATGTTTTATCTTATTGTTGAGACTTTTTGTGAAATGGGGAAATGCATCGGCCTCTGTATGGATGATACATACAACCTTTTATTACTTTGTTCACGTTTGTTTCTTACAAAAGATTGCATCTTGGATTGCACAAGGTTGATACATGTATGTGCCTACGGGCTGTTTGGTGTTAAACTGTAGATGGTTTTCCCAAAAGTTTATAAACTGTTAAACTGGTATCACAGCAGGTTGTACCATTTCTGTTGAATGAGGGACTTTATTAATTTAAAGCTAGACACTCATTATGCCTTCCTTCTAAAAATACACAGTTTACTTTTGGATAAAAACATTGAATACGTTACCTTACCCTAGAGTGACGCGTCGCTAGTTCTTAACTATCAACACATCTCTTCAGGATAGTGGGAGATCCTGCGATCGGCCATGGGTGCAGCCCAGATAACTACTTTGATAAAATGTGTGCCTGCTCCTCAAATTCCAGATGCACCCTATTCCCATATACACATCCAAGCTAGCTATCAAGCCAGTCTCGTGCTGATTTAATTCTAACATCGTGCTCCACTCCACACGAGGAGCCAAGGTTTCACTTTTTTTATTGCTTGGAGTTTCATTGAAGGTCATGTAATATGATACGAAGAAGCCAGTTTATATACAGTGTTCTCAGATGTGTGAGCAACTCAGCCTTTGGTGCATTACCTGTGATAAGTAACAACCAGCTACTTCAATATTTCAGAGTACACAATATCTGCACCTTATCATAGACATACAATATAATTTGGCTGGGCTGTACGAGTTTTGTATGGCAGATAAAAAATATGTGCTGTTATCGTTTGCCTACTTTCATCAGACTAGTTTTGGATTGAAATAAAACAGTTCGTCTCAATTCTGTTCTTCGGCCGTCCCGATCTTTCTCTCCATAACGAGACCGAGGTAGTAGTGTAATGTCCCTTCACCGCCAGGAGTAGCATCGTTGGCTATCTCCCTTGTGTCCGGCAGGTGGCTGGTTCTCTCTTCTCTTTGTCGCAAGCCATATTTCCTTCGACATCTTCAACAAGGCCCGCAAAGGTACACCACCTCCCCGCTCTTCTTCCTTGAACCAAATAGATCATTCGATTACTCAAACCCTCTCGTAGTAACACTGAATACATTGTTTAATTTTGCAGGAAATACGTTACCTTTGCCTCGGAGAAACGCGGCGCTAGTTCTTAGCAGCCAACACGTCTCTTCGGGGTCATGGGAGATCCTGGTACCGGCCTCGTGTTCACCTTTCCATACTCGTACAACAGAGAAGGAGATAACTGTGCTGATAAAATATGTATGTGCTCCTCGAATTCGTGATGCATCCTATTCCCGTATACATCCAGCCAGCTACCAAGCCAGTCTCGTGCAGTTTCACTCGAAGGTTGCCTGTAATATGATTCGAAGAAGCCAGTTTATATCCACGGGTCTCAGATGTGCCGAGTAACTCAGTCTTCGGTGCATTAACCGTAATAAGTAACAACCAGCTACTTCAGTATTTAAAAGTATACTACTACGGACGTAGACGTTTCAAGCTCATTTTTTGAGCAATTCAAAAAATGCATTTCCAATAAAAAATTATATGCAGAAATTATGTAATCAACCAGCCTGAAAAACTTCTACTCGAAATACCCGTTATTTTAGGCTGCACAAAAATGACAAAATCTGACATCTAAAGTAGTGAACAGTGCAAATTTCAAACCAACAAGTTATGTCATATTTTCTCATTTTTATTAAGCTCAAAATATAAGATATTTCAGGTTGAGATTTTGTGAATTTGTAGAGTACATCATTATCTATGTTTAATTTTTTTTTACAATTTTTTAGAACTTTGAAATCATGTTTTCAAAATTTGAAAAATAAAGGGATCCACGCCACCCAAGCTCTAAAGTGATTTTATGCACTACTACACCTTATCATAGACGTCGCTGTTGAATAAGCCTTAGCTGGGCAGGACATGGCTAGCCTTTTGCATGTCACGAAGTTTCCACACCTGGAAGTACTATTTTTTTCTCTTTCCACTTATTTCCATCGAATATCTCGTCTTCTCTTCTCTTGAAATAGGTTTTCGTCTCGCTTTATAAATAAAACAACCGTCCACAACAAGTCTCTTCGGAATCATGGGAGATCGCTGGTTGTGTTCACCTTTTCATACTCGTCCAATACAGACCGAGACAACTGCGATGATAAAATGAGTACGTGCTCCTCGAATTCCCGATGCATCCTATTCCCGTATACATCCAGCTAGCTACCAAGCCAGTCTCGTGCAGTTTCACTCGAAGGTTGCCTGTAATATAATACGAAGAAGCCAGTTTATATCCACGGGTCTCAGATGTGCCGAATAACTCAGTCTTCGGTGCATTAACCGTAATAAGTAACAACCAGCTACTTCAGTATTTAAAAGTATACTACTACGGACGTAGACGTTTCAAGCTCATTTTTTGAGCAATTCAAAAAATGCATTTCCAATAAAAAATTATATGCAGAAATTATGTAATCAACCAGCCTAAAAAACTTCTACTCGAAATACCCGTTATTTTAGGCTGCACAAAAATGACAAAATCTGACATCTAAAGTAGTGAACAGTGCAAATTTCAAACCAACAAGTTATGTCATATTTTCTCATTTTTATTAAGCTCAAAATATAAGATATTTCAGGTTGAGATTTTGTGAATTTGTAGAGTACATCATTATCTATGTTTAATTTTTTTTTACAATTTTTTAGAACTTTGAAATCATGTTTTCAAAATTTGAAAAATAAAGGGATCCACGCCACCCAAGCTCTAAAGTGATTTTATGCACTACTACACCTTATCATAGACGTCGCTGTTGAATAAGCCTTAGCTGGGCAGGACATGGCTAGCCTGTTGCATGTCACGATCTACAGACTCAGTCATTGGTTCCAGTTTCCACACCTGGAAGTACTATTTTTTTCTCTTTCCACTTATTTCCATCGAATATCTCGTCTTCTCTTCTCTTGAAATAGGCTTTCGCCTCGCTTTATAAATAAAACAACCGTCCACAACAAGTCTCTTCGGAGTCATGGGAGATCGCTGGTTGTGTTCACCTTTTCATACTCGTCCAATACAGACCGAGACAACTGCGATGATAAAATGAGTACGTGCTCCTCGAATTCCCGATGCATCCTATTCCCGTATACATCCAGCTAGCTACCAAGCCAGTCTCGTGCAGTTTCACTCGAAGGTTGCCTGTAATATAATACGAAGAAGCCAGTTTATATCCACGGGTCTCAGATGTGCCGAATAACTTAGTCTTCGGTGCATTAACCGTAATAAGTAACAACCAGCTACTTCAGTATTTAAAAGTATACTACTACGGACGTAGACGTTTCAAGCTCATTTTTTGAGCAATTCAAAAAATGCATTTCCAATAAAAAATTATATGCAGAAATTATGTAATCAACCAGCCTGAAAAACTTCTACTCGAAATACCCGTTATTTTAGGCTGCACAAAAATGACAAAATCTGACATCTAAAGTAGTGAACAGTGCAAATTTCAAACCAACAAGTTATGTCATATTTTCTCATTTTTATTAAGCTCAAAATATAAGATATTTCAGGTTGAGATTTTGTGAATTTGTAGAGTACATCATTATCTATGTTTAATTTTTTTTTACAATTTTTTAGAACTTTGAAATCATGTTTTCAAAATTTGAAAAATAAAGGGATCCATGCCACCCAAGCTCTAAATTGATTTTATGCACTCCTACACCTTATCATAGACGTCGCTGTTGAATAAGACGTAGCTGGGCAGGACATGGCTAGCCTTTTGCATGTCATGATCTTCAGACTCAGTCATTGGCATGTCCATGCACCATGCACGATATCACCTTTGGTTCGAGTTTCCACACCTGGAAGTACTATTTTTTCCCTTTCCACCTATTTCGAATATCTCGTCTTATCTCCTCGGTCAATATGGTTGATCCGCATGATACCGCGGGTGCATGAACCTGAACTTGCCATCTACCAGGTTGCAAATTTGTTTTGGAGACCAGAGAACCATGTTTGAGTAGAAATCTAGAATTATTATTAAATTGCACTCAGACTCGCTATGATCCTCAGCCATAGCATAATGTAGAGCTCAACGCCGACTTAACACTGCCAATCTAAGACATGAATAAAGCTAGTGCAAACAAGCTTAATGAGCCGTGTTGTTGTAGATGCTTTGCCCAAAACTTCCCGGTGCATTCATGGTAATTATTACAACTAAATCACCGGATGTGATGTAGCACCTCCATGCTTTCTTCATATATATCTAGCAGTTATTGAGAAAGGAAACGAACTTCATCATAAAATCGACCTGATGATTCTACAGTGTGTGTGATGCTAGATATATATGGGTTGTGACTCTATGCAGTAACTCATATTTTACTGTTTCAATGTTCCACAACCGACCGATCAGCTATATATATCATGATGGTGATTGTGCTCTCGTAGTGCACAGTCGAAGTATTTAAGGATTGCAAATCAAGGGCTTGCATTTATCTTGAACTGATACATTGTTGAAAGTCTTAAAGGACGGCAACATGCTTGACACTGAACCACATGACTTCTAGAAGTCGTCGTACTCATCGCCTGAGTACCTTTTTGGATGGCGAAATGTACTACTCTTATACTTGGGTGTCTTGGATTCGCAAAAAAAAAATGGTGTCTTGTTTTTAGTTTTCTACCATCTCTGCAACAGTATTTTCTTGATTTATTAATGATTCGCTTTACATCACAATCCTTATTGTGCTGCCTTTTTTCCGAAATGGGGAAATGTCCCGCTCTCCGTATTGATAGATACACACAACATTTTTATTACTTTATCCAAGTGCGTTTCTTACAAAAGATTGCATTCTAAGATCAAAATGACAGTTACAATGGCTGTATATATCTCATGCAACCATCTCCAGTTGGTTCACCCAATATCCAAAGTCTCTCAGCTTCTCCATTGGTTGTAGATAGAACCACATACGGATCCAACAATTTGTCAATGAGATAACCTGCATAAAGGAAGAAAAATTTGCATCGTTAAAAATATAATGATTGCGCACATTCCATATAACCCAAAGTAAAGAAGGAACACCAACTCGGATGTGCACTTTTTCCTTGTTCACAACACCCCTTAGCCAATTCTCAAATAGATTCATTATGTTTTTGGCTATACAATATTAAAGGCCATGCGCACTATTTGCCACACCCGTTTTGCGAGAGGGCATTCAATGAAGATGTGTTGAATTGTTTCTTCTTTGTCACAGAAATGACATTGTTACTACTTTTGCCAATTTCTTTTGACCAAGTTGTTTTTAGTAAGAAGTAACCTGCAGCGTAAAAATCATGACAAAATTAATTTTAACTAGAACCTTCATTTTCTAAATATATTTGTGAAGAAATATGGTGTGCTCGTTCATCAGATCAAGATAAAACAATCTATATGTGAACAAACCTAAAGTCGCTAACTTCCAAATGAAAAAAGTCAAGTTGATTATTGAGCTGAATGCCCATCAAACAACGAACTAAATGAAGCCATCTTGACCATTTGTTTCCCGCTAAAGCACGTCTAAATTTTGTGTCTAGTAGGGCGTGTGACAAGACATCATTAATGGAAACTTGTTTTGTTTGAACAATGTTGTACAAAGAAGAACATTGGTGAGACAAAGGCTCATTCCCCAGTCATGTATCCTTCCAGAAGCGTGTATCCACTCCATCACCTATTTTAAAGAAGCCTCTCCAAGAAATCATTGTTAGCCTTCATAACTCCTTTCTAAAAGGGAGTGTTAGACGATTTTGTTTTAACTTGTGATAAAGACTCTAAGTGAAGATACTTATTTTATATTAGATCATGCCATACCCCCTCCCCCCCCCCCTATTTTGGTAAAATCTTACAAAGATACTTGCTTAGTAAGCATTTACCTTTAAGATCTAGAACCTCAACACCTAGACCCCTATGGTCCTTCGGTCTACAAATGATATTCCATTTAGTAAGTCTATTTTTCTTATGACCATCGCTCTGCCAGAAAAATCATAATCTAAAGAAATCTAGTCTTTTTCTTACACCTTTGGGTATTTCAAACAAGGATAGCATGAATATCGAAAGAATAGTTAAAGCTGAATTAATGAGGGTGAGTCTATCACCAATAAATAGAAGCTTCCCTATCAAACTAGATAGTTTTCTCTCGAAACAATATTCTACTGGTGTTTCTATTCCCCACTTTTAAGTTTGGGAAAGTGAATAGGAATTCAAAAATATCTAAAATGAAATGATCCAGACTCATGCCCAAACAAATTCCTGTATTCATCCTCCACCTCTTTTGCATGCCCAAAAAAAAACTTCAGTCTCATGAAATTTTATTTTCAATCCCTGATCGATGTTCGGATATGCATATTAAAAACTTTTGAAAGTCATATTCTATAAAGAGGATCATATCATCAACGTATTGAACATGGCACACACACACCCCTCAATTAGATGAGGTATAAGACCGCCAAGCCGTCCATCCTCCTTAGCCCTTCTATAATTATCCATAACATAACGACAACTATGTTAAAAGAATTTGTGAAAGTGGGTCCCTTTTCTCAGGACTTTTCTACTTTGAAAATAGTAACGCATGTCATCATTAACTTTAATGCCCACGCTTCCGCGACTAAGAAACTCTTGTCTCCACTGACTAAGAAACTCTTGTCTCCATTGACACCATTTCAGATCGAAACCCTTTATTCTCAAAACTTGTTGTAGAAAAGGTCATCGAACATTATCATAAAACTTTTCAAAATCTATCTTCATGAACACACCGTTCATTTTATTCCTATGGAGTTCATGAATCCTATCATGTAAAATCAACACTCCTAAAATATGCCTCCCTGGCATAAAGGCTCTTTGGTCGGTTGAATCACCTTATGTGCAATCTATGATACCCGGTTAGTACCCATTTTTGTAAGGATTTTAAAGCTCACATTTATAATACAGATAGGGCGATGTTGCTGAATTTGAATGCCATTTTGTTTTTTAGGACGCGAGATCGTAGTACCATAATCCAAAAATAGGCAATTCCAAATTTCAGATTTTTTTTAACAATTTGAAATATGTGCTTTTGGTAAAGGAAGCAATTTGCACATGAGATCAAATGTGAATATAGGTGGTCGTGGCTGCAATTGAGATTCGCGGTGACAAATAAAAGGGGGTCATCTAACACCTAGTGTAGTTTTCAGTTGCTAGACCGCGCGCTCTTAGTGGCTATGGCAGATCCTCCGATCGTCCTTGCCCATGGCTCGTGCATACCAGCCGCAAGGAGCTGCTAGGTATAGTTGTGCATTTGAGACTACAAGAACAACAGAGGAACTTCTAGGAAATTGGTTGGTCGTGCAGATGAGGCTGGAAGAACTACAATTAAGACCTTGTCTGTTGCTCGAATTCCCGACACATCATATTCCTGTATTTCGTCAAGCTAGCTACTAAGACACCGCACTGATCCAGTTCCCGTATTCGTCAAGCTCAGTTCTTCCACTTCGTCTCACGTTTTGTCTTGAGGTTTCACTCGAAGTTCGTGTAATATGATGCGGAGAAGCTACTAGTTTATACTCTGTATGTAGATAGTTCAGATGCGCTGAGCGAGTAACTCAACCTTCGATGGCTCCACCCACTAAGAAACATCATACCTTTGGGTGTGTGGTCTTTGTCGTGACAATGACCTGCGGCCATGTTAGGCTCGTGCGGCTGCACGCTTACATTTATGACAAGGGCACGATGACGTATTCTCAAAAAAAAAAAAGGGCACGATGACGTGGAAGAATAATGCCAGTGTCAGTTGGGCGCTAAAGCATCGCTCCATAGAGATCATGATGTTATAGTGGCAAACTAAGAATGTCAGTCGTGCCATTAGCTAAACTCAGAAACTAGTGTTCCCTAATGTGAATATCCCAACATTACACGACATATGGCGAGCTTAAGATCGTCTTTAACTAACGAGCAATCTTGAACCAAATTGAAATGGTGAACTATGGTATGCTTGATGTGTAGGTTGAAGATTTCACGCACCTTGGTTTCCATGCAGTTAACTCCATGTTGGATATTCTTCTATTACCTTTGTTCAAGTTGAATTTTGGGGTAGTCGCTCTTCTTCCCAAAAAATGCGACATAAATACAACAGTATAGGCCAATTTGTCTAATCGATGTAAGCTTCACAATTTTTACTAAAGTAGCTACTAATCGTATTACAATTTTGGCTCAAAAGGTGATTAGACATACTGGAACGACGTTTATGCCCGGTCGACATATTCTGAAATGGGTGGTTGTCTTGCATGACATCATTTATGAGATTCATCATAAGAAGCTTGATGGAGTGTTGTTCAAATTTTATTTTGAAAAATCATAGAACAAAGTTAAATAGCCTTTCCTACAGCAAGTACTTCATATGAAGGGTTTCGATCCACAATGGTGTGAGTGGATTAAACTGTTAAAATCCAACGGACATGTCCCTCTACAGGAACCGACTTGGAGCCAACCATCGTGTCCCTTTAGATTAGCACATGTTAGTTATGTACAAAGCACCGAATGGACACGTCCATTCCCTCTTCTCTCTATATCAACAGTTGTGTCTTTTTGTAAGAGTCATGTCTCTTGTAACAGGCACCAATGATGCCCCAAACTCTTGTATAAATAGGGCTTTGCCCACAAGCAATAGACAACAAGTTTCACTCTCAATCTTTCACTTTCCAACACGTTATCAACACACATAGACTCTGCCGAGCGCAATCATAGGAAGGAAAGAAGAGTAGAAGAAAGGAAGGTAAGAAAATGGCAGGAATCAACCTGCCAGCGATAGCTTCTGCCTTCGTTCGTTTCCTCCAGATCGAAACTTGCCGCCCCAGGTTTGTTCAACGCCGGCGAACTGCTTTCCGTTGCCGCGGCCATGGCGCTGTTTTTCGTCGAAACAGCCACGGCTCCGTCTTCCGCCGCCTCGGCCATGGTTTCCGTCAGCACGGCAACGGCAGTGGCCTCCGCCACCGCTCTAGACTGGGTGGCTGTCGTTGCCTCCCCATCTGGAACCACCGCGGTCACAGCGGTCGTCGCCTCCCCGTATGGAACCGCCGTGGTCACGGCGGCCGTCGCCACGGCAACCCACGCCAGGCCCATGCGCCTCGCAATGGACGAAGTCCTCAAGCTATCGAAGAGGACGCACAAGGCCTTCAGGCTGCTCCAGCGACACCGCCTAGGCCATCCACTCCTCTGCCACCGGCGTTCCATATACCGCCCATGGACTGGCTGCTCGGTGGGCATGCGGCTCTGTTCCTTGGGGAAGAGGATGACTTCGATGCTGCCCTCGCGCCACCGCCGTACCCGGTGTACTTTCCTGGCGCCATCTTCAACCCGCCATCGCCGACACCTTCCGCCGAGCTCCCCAAGTATGTTTTTCCGCCGGGTATCGCCCCGAGGCGGAGGCGTACATGGACCTCGTGACGCAGACGCCGGCGCTGAGCGACGAAGACCCGGAGCACTTCATGCCGCCGGGATACGGTCCGGATCCTGAATTGGAATCGCCGCCACCGGCCGAGGAGACCGGTGCTTCCTCTGCTACCACGCCCTTCGCCTTTGACCTCAACATCAAAATCGAGAGTGAGGAAGAGGAGGAATTTGTCGCGGCTGAGGCCCCATGTCAACACCCGGATTTTTAATCCCAGATGCCTGTTATGGCATACATCGCAATCCCAGGATTACCATTTTTGCGAGACATAACAGAATTGGATACCACAGTACATCATCCATTACAAACCATACATAAGGTCTTACACAAATAAGGATCTCATGATCCAGTTCTTAATACAACTCAAGCATCGGAATACGTAGTAATAACGGTAGCGTAGGAAAAGCTCCATCTTCGGGGTCACAGGCAATGCTGACGATGGGAGATGATCCTAGTTGTCGTAACCTTCCTGGGGTCCATCCTCCAGGTACTCCTCTTCATAGTCTGGCCACGGGAATAGCTAGGGACAAAGACATGAGTACTCTTTAAGTACTCGCAAACTAATACTAACAAGTAAAAGGGGTTTTTGATAATAGGACACTAGGCTCTAGGGTTGTTTTGCAAGAAGCCAGATTTATCTCTACTAGTTCGGAAGCAAGAGAGCTAATTGAAGTTTATAACACCTAAGTGGGAACTTGTATCTCATATCACAACCCTATTGTGGTCAAGTCAAAGTCTTAATTCATTTCACAAGTCTTTTTGAAAACATCTGACGGGGGAACAGTATGGTCACTCCAACTGTCCATAACCGCGGACGCGGCTATTCGAATAGTTTGACACTCTGCAGAGATTGTACACTTTCACCACAACATTCGATACATCTGTCAGAAACAAATCCTGAATTCACCATACTCAGTATGCGGATAATCAATCCTAACCTTTCAATTACACGCCCTAGTATAAGCACCTCTCCTGTGAGTTTGGCCTCCCAACCATGACCAACTGTCATCTTGGGTACTGCACAGGTGGACAATCTTCACAAGATAGCCTCAGCTCAGACCTTGGCCATGAGGGAATCAATACTAAGGTATATAAGTTTCCAGTCAAGCCCTACCCAATCTTCGGGTATTGTGGTTGTACGGTAAATTTGGAATGGTATCGCATCCAGACAACCATCAGTTTTATAAAGGGCTAAGGCTCATGCCTCAACATTTTCATCACCAAAATCATCTGGTGTTTGGAAACACATGTCAAAACATCTCAGTAGAATGATCCATCATTCTAAGGTTTTCATAACTATTTTTCCACCAAGTATTCCCATCTAAAGTTGATCAAGTTTTATGCTTAGCACTAGCATCTACAAGTGGGGGTGAGTACTAATGAGGGGTGGTAAACAAGGGAAGTTTCAACTAAGTTCAAATCTCATGCCTTAGGATGACATCAAGATTTTCTATCTTAGGCCAAAATTTATGCTCTTTATGCAACCTTCAAATATATCTTTCTAGAATCTACAAGTCACTTAAGTACTCTCTAAGGAAGTAGCTTTGATAAAGAAAAATAAAGTAGAGAGCTTGCAAATAAAACTAGGATTGGGTTATCAAGTGGATATGATCACATATGCTTAAGGCATATAGTTGGCATGGTAAGGCTTGCTAAGGTATAATATCTTGCAAGTGTTAGCTGGCACATTCAACTAGTAGTATTAGGCTTGCAAGTGTTGGCTTGCACAGTATCAGTATAAGCTTGCCTTGTGCAGAGCAGTGGTTGAAGTTCTCCTCGGCTTCTTTCTCGTAGTATCCTCCTTCCTCCTCGTATCCTTGGTCGGTACTAGCGTCTATAAAAAATACGAGGTACACAATCACCAAACAATACTTAACTACTTGCAATCATCACACCAAAGGGGTCCTATAGATGATCTAGCATCATCACTAACATTACAAGATTAAAGCTTGGTTTAAGTCTTTTTATTTTTAGAAAAGTAATTTTTACTCATTGAAAAACTATTTAAGATTTAATATTCTCCAAACCAAACATGGGATCATGTTGACACATGTCATCACCACATATTTTAGTCCATGGGAATGTGATTTAAAGTGGTGTCACAATTTAATAAGGTTTTACCCTTTTATTTTAATTAAATAATGTGTCTAGAAATGCCTAAGTGGCATTCTTTTATTACTTGGTCCATATTTCTGTAAGTAAACCTATATATTTTTATATATTCTGAAAGGTATGGTTAAATGTGATTTTTGAGAGTTGGAATCAACTCAAAAGCTATTACGGTTTAAATTTGAAAAATGTTTGAATGCAGAAAAGCTTCTGCCTTGTTATTTTTACCAAGGATGATGTACAGATCCAAATAACTTGAATCCAATGGGATTAGATTCAGCGTTTCCAGACCTTTCTAACAAAATCGGTTTCATTCAATTTGGTTCACTGAATCGACCTGGGTTGATTTTTGAAACTGGGTGCAGAAGTGTGTTTGAAATAAAATGGAAAAGGTTAAATTCAAACAACTGGGCTGCGCGAGAAGCGATACTGGGCCGGCCTGCTAAGCACGGCGCTTACGCGGGGCTGGTTAAGTGGTTGTCTCCACACGTCAGTGAGACAAGGGGGTGTGAAGCGGTATGGGGCGATGTGGTGCGTTCGATCTGGTTCTAATCCAACGGCTGAGGGTCATCGTCGACGTTGGGCAACGCCGGCGAGACAGAACCCTAACGCGGTAGGTGGGGGTCGTGGGAGGCTCACCGGGGTTCAGGCGAGGGTCGGCGAGGCGGGCGAACGACGAAGTCGACGACGGCGAACCTCCTGGTACCGGCAGATTCTCCTGGGGCGGCTTCAATCGCTGGCCCCCTTTTTCTCCAGTAGCGGCCGGCTCCGGTGAAATTCCGGTGAAGTGCTGCTCGTCTTGCTCCGGGAACGGGGTGGCACGATCAGTGAAGAGAGGGGAGTGAGATGGTGTGCTCAATTCGGCTGGGGGTGGCCTCTATTTATAGTCGCGACGACGAGACCGAACGGGATGGGCAGGCGACGGTGGCGACATGGCTACGGGCTGCTAGAGGCATGGCCAGCGGTGGCAATCGCTTGGTGGTCTCCTGGCGATGCTCTACGGCTTTAATGCGCGCGTAGGGGCGGTGGCAATTGGTCTGGAACGCGCGATGCTCTGCGCGGCAGAGGCGGCGTCTTCGACGGCGAGCGGTGGCTGTGCGGCATGGGGCGACGAACGGGGATGTCTGGCGGTCTCCTGGGTCGGTGGTGATCGCGTATGCACGCGGCGAGGGCGGCGCGCGGTCTGTGGGCGTCGGTCGAGCGTGGCGCTCTGGCGAATGCTCGGCATGGTTGCTGGCGAGCTGGGCACGGTTCGTGCGTGTGGTCCAGGGGTTGGCAACGCTCGCGGCTGGGACAGGGAGTGGCGGTGGACTGTGGGCTGCCTCCTAGACAAGGTTGGCACGGCTAAATCTCCTCCTAGCTTGATGTCTCCACTGGGGTGGCATGGTGAGCTTCGGCTGTTCACCATTGATGTCATTGCCCAGCTTACAGTGAGGCTAGTGCTTGGTTTAGCTTGCTAGATGATCTACTGAGGTGGTTGTGAGCTAGAGAGGGAACAAGTTAGGCTTCAATCACTGCTCACAATAGTGTTTAGGATTTTGATGATTTGTGTTTGCAAGGTGTTTGATGAAATGGCCGCAAGAATTCTAGTTTTGAATTTTGAAAAGATTTTTGGTGGGTGTGCTAGGTTGGTGCTGGTGAGTCTGCAGATGCTTGGGTTTTGAAAGTTGAGCTTGTTTGAGTGGTTTTTGAAAAAGTGGGATCTTTCCATATGATAAAGATTCAATTTTGAATTGTCTATTAAACTATGCATTTGAAAGTTTCTGGATGATCACAAAGTGGGCCTTGATACTTTGTTAAGAGTACTATCAAGGGGTGTAAAGATCCAAACAAGTTTCTGTTAGGTTCTGAAAGTTTGGGGCAGCCAAAGTAGGCATGGGAGTTAAATTGGTCAAAATGACCATTCCCTTATTTTGTTTGTTTTGATTTATTTGTCTTTGTGAAAAGTGTGGGGATTGTTTGGATGATATTTATTTCACCTAAGAATCCATTTACAAGCAAAGAAACACACAAACAAGGTGGTTCAAAAGAATTCCAAAAGAAATGCATATTCACATGCATGCTTCCATATTTTTACTTAGAAAGGTTTCTGTTAACCCTAATTTTGATGATTAGAGTTTGATGATCCAAGTTTAGTATTTTTGGGATGTTACACCCCACCCTCGACTCCTACGGCTCAGGCAGCGCGGCCGACTGGGCCATCAACACCGCCACCAGAAGCTCGCCGCCTCCTGCGCCGATTTGCGGCGGCAATGGCCTCCCGCCAGCCAGGCTTTCGCGTGGGCACATGGGAACCAGCCTCCCTTGGATTCTCAAATGGCGTCGTGCCTAGCACCCGCCTCCCCGGCAGCCCCTCCGACGAGGAGAAGTGCGACGGGAGCAGTAGTCGCCGCTGCGGCCGAACATGAAGCCTCCGTCCGCTGGTCTTGGTCGAGTTGATTTGGGATCGAGTGGATTTGGGAATTTCCTGGTCGCTCGCTTCGGTCTTATCCATATCCGACCGGGCCAGCTGATGTTGGTCTTTTCTAGGGCCATCTATTTGTGTATGTGTCTACCAGCAAGTACTTCCTTTGTTTCAAATTACTCCACGCGCACTCTTATCTAGGTGGGCTAGTTTTCCCTTATTTTTTATCCAAAAAAATCTTAGAATTTTTGAAATAGATAGTATGAAATATGTACTAGCTATTTCAAAAATCTCGGAAATTTTTTAAACGAAAAATAAGAGAATACTAGCCCACCTAGATAAGCGTGCGTGCGGAGTAATTTGAAACAGAGGGAGTATATATTTGTTTAATGGCCAGTATACACGATTGATCAACTAGCACTAGTACTAGTACACTTTTAAGTACTCATGTTCTATAAAACTTGTGTAACTACATTATGTACTCAATTCTGTATACTGATGTTTTAGACCATATTGTGTCTATAAATTATTATATGTTCAATGTTTTTGCACTTTGCAATCCCTATAACATATATAAATGGTACAATAGTAAAAAATGCAATTGAGATTAATTTTTCTTGCAAAATTATTAATTCATCATCGATTAAGTCCAAGAAATGCCTAAAAAGCAACAAATTGACTTAAATCGAATAGAATTTTTGCAAAGAAAGTGACTATCTCAAATTTGTATATGGGATCATAAGGTAATGTGGGATCTACTGCATAATGTGCCGATTATCCACTATTATTGTGAGGTCTACATTTTGTCAAAATTGACATTATGACTACCTTCAACGTGCTTCCCCATATATTTAGATCAAATCATAACATAAGGTGCTAAGATAAGGCATCTACTGACTTTGGTCAGACTATGCTTCTTAGTGCTGAGAGATGTACTCCATGAAAATGGTGATTATCTACAAAGTGTTATGATAGATGATTTGAGGTCTATACTAAAACTCAAGTTTTCACTTGAGTTTACAAAATTTTGCAAATTTTATTACAACATAACCATGATGATTTTAATTTACATACAATTAAATTAATCAAATCTCTGGTTCCCATTCATATAGGACAAATTGACTGGCAAAGAATTTGAAGAGCTTGCGCTCGACGGGCATAACTACCCTACATGGGCTATGGATGTTAAGATAAGTCTTTCATCCCGTGGCATTGCAGGTGCACTCATACCACCCGAGGATCCTCCTCATGCTGGAGTTGCACAATTAACTGAACAACAGAAATATGGTGCATTATACCTTATAAGACACCATATTCACCCAGATTTAAAATCTGAATACTTGATGGAGGAATCTCCAAGCAATATGTAGCAATCACTTAAGACGAGATATGAACAACAGAAGGCTGTTATACTTCCTGAAGCTAGTCATGAATGGACCCATTTAAGGCTCCAGGATTTCAAATCCGTTGGATCTTATAATCATGAAGTCCATAAGATTTGTTCAAAGTTGCATTTTTGCGAGAAGGAACCTTTAGAAGTGGAGAAGATAGAAAAGACTCTATCAACTATGCTCCCTGCTGATAGGATCTTACAACAACAATATCGTGCTAGGAATTACCAAGTTTATTCTGAACTTATACATGTGCTTCTCCAGGCTGAGAAACATGATGAACTTCTTTTGAAGAATAGTCATCAACGCCCAGTTAGGGCTGCTCCTATGCCTGAGGTACATGCAAATTTTCTGAAAAACAACAAGTTCAATGGCTCATTCAAAGGCCAAACCAAGAACTTTAAGGGTAAAACCAACCGCTATCACAACAAGAAGAACATGCCACATAATTCAGAAAAGGGGAAGGACATCGCAAAGAAGAAGTTTGATAAAACTGCTCTTTGCCAAAAATCTAGATGCTACAAGCACACCACCAAGAAATGTCGCACCCCAAGTCATCTGGTAAACCTCTACCTGCAATCCATGGGACGTAACAGACCTACCCAAGGAGCAAGATATGTAGCACACTTCAATTTTCAACCTGAAAACAACATGAAACTGGATGTTCGCAAGATGTTAAAGGAGAACCAAGCAACACCAAGGAATTCCATCTACCACAGGACTCCATGGACAAGGAGAACATGATGATCGAATACACCTCAAACGGCGTATTCGGGGACTTTGACTAGTCGATCAACTCCATTAGATAATATATTTATATACATCTCTCAGATTGTTGTAATAAACCATATTATTATTATTGTTGTTGTCTTCATCCTATATTGTAAAGCACAATATATATATTGTATCAGCACTTTGATATCAATAAAGTTGTAAATATTCTATATATTCAATAAAAGTATTTTCATCACTGGAAAATTCTACATTTTTAATATATAGATTCTACGGGAGTCAATCCAAATGGAGGAGGAAATGTGCCTTGTGGACAGTGGTACCACAAACTCTATACTTAGGGAAATAAAGTATTTCCAAACTCTTAAAAAGTTAAATGGAGATATTTTAACAATCGCCGGACGCGATGCGGTAATTGTTGGCACAGGACATGCCATATTTACCCTCCCTTTGGGTACACATATTATAATTGAGGATACTTTATTGTATCCCGATTCAACCCGTACCCTCATAGGATATAGAGATATCTGGAAAAATGGCTTTCACATTGAAACTCATGAAGACAACAAAGAGGAATATCTCCTTTTTACCAAAGACAACGGATATGGCAAACAAATATTTCAGAAAATTCCTTCTTTATCATCAGGATTGTACTACACATACATAAAACCTGTAACACATGTTGCGTATAAGGTAATTTTTCAAAATGTCAATGCATTCCAAACTTGGCATGATCGCCTTGGTCATCCTGGTATAGGGATGATGAGAAAAATTATCTGCAATTCAAATGGTCATGACTTAAATGAAGCTAAATTTCCACAATCTACGGATTTCATGTGCACTGCATATGATACCGGGAAACTAATTTTAAGACCTTCTCGTCTTAAAATTCAAACGGAACCACTCCAATTCCTTGAATGAATTCAAGGTGATGTTTGTGGTCCGATCCAACCATTGTCCGGACCTTTTAGGTATTTCATGGTTCTAATAGACGCATCTACACGATGGTCCCACGTGTGCCTACTATCCACGCGAAACCATGCATTTGCCAAAATAATGAGACAAGTTATTAAATTACAAGCTCATTATCCTGAGAATCGAATTAAAACAATTCGAATGGATAACGCTGCTAAATTTTCCTCACGTGCCTTCAATGATTATTGTATGGCCCTAGGAATTGAAGTTCAGCACTCGGTTCCATATGTCCACACACAAAATGGATTAGCAGAATCTATAATTAAAAGAATTAAGCTCATCGCACGACCCTTGCTAATGAATTGCAATTTACCAACTTCATGTTGGGGTCATGCAGTTTTACACGCTGCTGACTTAATTCAATTGCGACCAACTGCATATCACAGCATTTACCCTCTGCAATTAGTACATGGAAATCTTCCAAATGTTTTCCATCTGCGTAAATTTGGATGCGCCACATATGTGCCGATCTCACCACCGCAGCGTACACCCATGGGCCCACATAGGAAATTGGGGATCTATGTGGGGTACAAATCACTGTCGATAATCAAGTACCTTGAACCCCTCACAGGGGATCTATTCACAGCCCGTCACGCTGATTACATCTTCAATGAGGACCATTTTCGACATTAGGGGGAGATATCAACTACCAAAAAGAATGCCTGGAAATCGATTGGAATGCCCAAGGCATTTCCTCCTCAGATCCACGTACTCAAGAAACTGAACTTCAAGTTCGGAAAATAATTAATTTGCAACACATTGCAAATAACCTGCCAGATTCATTTACTAACTATAAAGGTGTTACTACATCCTACAATCCTGCAATAAATGCGCCTAAACGAGTGGAAGTACCAACAAAAATCACTCAACCTCCTGTTCAAAAGAACAGGGGGAGAAGTACGGCCACAGAACAGGGATCAGCTCCTCACAAGCAACAAAGGAAACAGAGGAAGAAACCCTCTGAACCAGTAAATGAAAATCAACCTAGCGTTGATAATCAAATGGGTAATATACACCCAATGGAAGGACAACCTTCACAACCCAGCTCAGTTGTGCACACAATGACTGGGACATCGGATCACCTAGACTCAACCATATTGGGAAATAATGACGAGTCAACAAGGGTAAATGAAATTTCCACAAACTATATAGACTCTAGAGAATCTTACAACCGTAAGTCTACAATTGTCGACATATATTTCTCAACTGCCATTGCAAACAACCTTCTAAACGATCATGATCCAAAGACTATGGCAGAGTGTGAGAAACGCTCCGACTGGCCTAAATGGAAGGATGCAATCCAAGTAGAATTAGCCTCGCTCAACAAACGTAAGGTATTCACTGAAGCGATACCTACACCTCCCAAAGTTTTCCATGTGGGATTCAAATGGGTTTTAGTCCGTAAAAGGAACGAGAACAATGAGGTGGTGAGATATAAAGCAAGGCTTATAGCCCAAGGTTTCACGCAGAGACCAGGCATTGATTTCAATGAAACATATTCTCCAGTAATGAGTGGCATTACTTTCCGATACCTTATATCTATGGCAGTACAAAATCGTCTATTTATGCAGTTGATGGATGTAGTGATCGCTTATCTTTATGGCTCACTTGATTCGGACATATACATGAAGGTTCCTGATGGAATCCCAATTCCGAATTCAAACGCAAAACACAACATATATTGTGTAAAACTAAATAAGTCTCTATACGGCTTAAAATAGTCGGGACGCATGTTGTACAACCGACTTAGTGAGTTCCTTGTGAGAAAGGGATATTCCAACAATGATGATTGTCCTTGTGTTTTCATCAAGAAGTCCAAAACTGGATGTTGCATTATTTCAGTGTATGTAGATGATCTTCACATCATTGGAAACACACAAGATATTGATGAAGCATGTGGTCATGTAAAGACGGAATTTGAGATGAAGGATTTGGGTAAAACCAAATTTTGCTTAGGATTACAACTCGAGCACCTTCCCTTAGGTATTTTGGTTCATCAAACCGCATATATCCAAAAAATATTGGAGAAATTTAATATGGACAAGTTCTATCCATCCAAAACTCCCATGGTCGTTCGATCTCTAGATGTAGAGAAAGATTAATTTAGACCAAGGGATGATGAAGAAGAGATACTTGGATCTGAAGTTCCATATCTCAGTGCAGTTGGAGCGCTCATGTATCTTGCAAATTGCACCAGGCATGATATTGCATTTGCAGTGAATTTACTAGATAGACATAGCGCATCTCCCACTAAACAACATTGGGCAAGAGTCAAGAATATCTTTCTATATCTCCAAGGTACAAAGGATCTTGGCCTATATTATCAATTTCAGAAAAATCTGGACATTGATATGATTGGGTATACCGATGCTGGCTATTTATCAGACCCCCATAATGCCAGATCACAAACCGGTTTTGTGTTCCTACACGGTAGGACAGCCATCTCATGGAAGTCTTCCAAACAGACTCTAGTGGCTACATCCACCAATCATTCTGAAATAATCGCATTATATGAAGCATCACGTGAAGATGTCTGGCTTCGCAGAATGGTAAACCACATACAACAATCATGTGGGAAAGGTTCTATCGAATCTCCAACCATTAACTATGAAGATAATGCTGCTTGTGTTTCTCAAATGCAAACGGGTTACATAAAGAGCAATATCACTAAGCATATTGCACCTAAATTTTTTTATCCTCATGATTTACAAAAGAGTGGGGAGATAAACATTTTGCAAGTCAAATCATGCGATAATCTTGCTGACTTATTCATGAAGTCACTACCATCTTCAACATTTGAAAAATATGTTCACGTAATTGGTATGTGACGACTTCGAGATTTGCAAGGATCAGGGGGAGTAACTCTCTGAAATAATAACCCAATCAAACATTATATTACACTCTTTTTCCCTTTATGATTTTACTCTCATGGTTCTCATCAAGGTTTTTAATGAGGTAGTATCAACACAAGAATATATGTCATACCTCCTATTTTCCCCACCGGGGTTTTAACGGGCATATACGAGACATATTAATTGTTCTCTAAAATTACCATTGAGTTTTATCCTTTCAAGGTTTTCTCATATAAGTAATCAAAGAGACAATAATCATTATATGTTGTATCATTTTCTCCTTACTTTTCCCACTGGGTTTTAAAAGAGTTTTTGCAACATATCAAATACTATTCTCCTAATATTTTTCCCACAGGGTTTTTGGGGGAGTTATTCAACATGATACACGCTTGTGATAAAGGTCAATATTTTCAAGATATACAAGGAATACAAGTCATTAGAGAACTAGCTTTGTACAAGGGGGAGTGTTAAAATCCAACGGACATGTCCCTCTACAGGAACCTACTTGTACAAGGGGGAGTATAGGCCAATTTGTCTAATCGATGTAAGCTTCACAATTTTTACTAAAGTAGATACTAATCGTATCACAATTTTGGCTCAAAAGGTGATTAGACATACTGGAACGACGTTTATGCCCGGTCGACATATTCTGAAATGGGTGGTTGTCTTGCATGACATCATTTATGAGATTCATCATAAGAAGCTTGATGGAGTGTTGTTCAAATTTTATTTTGAAAAATCATAGAACAAAGTTAAATAGCCTTTCCTACAGCAAGTACTTCATATGAAGGGTTTCGATCCACAATGGTGTGAGTGGATTAAACTGTTAAAATCCAACGGACATGTCCCTCTACAGGAACCGACTTGAAGCCAACCATCGTGTCCCTTTAGATTAGCACATGTTAGTTATGTCCAAAGCACCGAATGGACACGTCCATTCCCTCTTCTCTCTATATCAACAGTTGTGTCCTTTTATAAGAGTCATGTCTCTTGTAACAGGCACCAATGGTGCCCCAAACTCTTGTATAAATAGGGCTTTGCCCACAAGTAATAGACAACAAGTTTCACTCTCAATCTTTCACTTTCCAACATTATTTTTTTTCCAAGGTGGGAGTAAGGGTCAATGATGATATTGATCATTTTTTCGAACTCGAAAAGGTTTATGGAACGAATTCTTTTTCTTGCACAAATTATTTCCTATAATCTATCTTCACCATTATGTATTCTCTTATTGCGTTTAGCAAAAGAACCATTGCGGGTGATTTAAGGTGCATACTCTTTGATTTGAAATTCTCTGTCAAATTGTTGCAAACTTAATCCACCTTGCTTGACTCACAAAACTTACTTTTAGCTCATAGTTTCGTGTGATGTTTTTCAATGCTCTCTTTCACTTCTGGTTATGTATACATGTACTGCATTCAAGCATGCATGCTTGGGGTGTATGTGTAGGATGTTGGACAAAAATTGTTTCATAGATCTTGCGTTTGAACTTCTTCATGAAGTTAACAGAGAGGTGCCTCATGCACTTCATGTACTCAACCCTAGGAAAGACAACATCAACAACATTCTCTAACCCTTTGCATGGATTAATGTGTATCACCAAGCCTGGAGGGTAACGTATTACTCTACACAGTCTCTCCATGACCCATGTCCAGTTTTCATTGGATTCATCCTCATTAATAGCATAATCTACAGGAAATATTCAATTATGTCCATCTACAACAGCTGCAGTAGCAAGATATTCTCTAAACTTTCGTGTCAAAGCAGTTTAATCTACTGCCAAGTATGCCCTATAACCCTCTAGGAACCCCTTCCAGCATTGCGCTAAGACAGACAAAACATATCTTGAGTAATTTATTATCTGCCATCACATACTTCATCCCTCTTTAAATTTTTGCTCTCCCTCTCACAACACACAATAAATGGTAACAACACTCTGATGTTTTCTCTACCTCCACTTTGAAACTATACAAAATGCGGAAACTATCGTTCCACTTTCCTTGAGTCATGTCCAAAGAAATCTCCTTCCCACAAAAAACTCTATGGTAACGAATTTTCACATGGAACTTGTTACTAAGTTTCCTTCTTACTTCAGAAGCTCCAATTGTTTAATCCTCCCTCACCCAATCATACAAATAGAAGAAATCCACGGTACAAGAAAAATCGCCTTTTACAACGGAAGATTTTTTGTGGTTGAATGCTCATTTTTCGTGGTTTAAAAGCCTTCTACGACGGATGCCCTTCGTGGTAAATTCCCTGTCACAAAAGAATCTATCACGGTTTTTTTTCTGACCGTGGCGGATTGCACCTCTCAACCACAAAATCTTGTTCTGTCATAGATCGGTTCGCCAGCCGTGTTGACTGCTAACGTCATGCAAACTACCACGTGGCGAACTTCGTTAACGGCCAGTTACCACCGTTAACTGCCATGGAAACCGTGGTAGAAGTCAGCCCAGCCAAGGCCTAATAATTATTAAGTGGGTCGACCCATTAAGAGAACCTAACAGAAAGATGTCCCGTTACTGTTTCGTCCTGCACTATTCAGAATGGGCCCACTAGAGCTGCCAACTATAATCTGTAAACTTTTGGGCCCGTTACTGTTTGGATCCATAGAAGGCCCGCCTTGGCACAATACTATATGGACCATTAGCATACTGCGCAAAACATGCCCGGTACTGTTAAGGCATGTTGTCGGCCCATCACTATTCTTACATCCCATAATGAGATGCCCCTAAAGGCCCATTTATTGGAAGGCTCGTTCATGTTCTTGCCCATATGCGGCCTGCTCAGGTCATGTCCTATTACTGTTCTGGCCTGGTACAATTTCGGCTTGTTACTGTTCTGGCCTGCTACAGTCCTGGCCCTTTTTGCTACTCTGACCTGCTACTGTTATGGCCCGTTAATGTTTTGTCCTTTTAAGGTTCTGGCTCTTTCACTGTTCTATCCTATTACTGCTTTGGCATGTTACTGTTCTGGCCCGTTACTGTTTTGGCCCATAACCAATCTGGCTCGTTACTGTTTGGGTCTTTTCGCGGTTCTGGCTTCTTACTGTTTAAGCTTGTTACTATATACAGTTTGTTACTGTTTCGGCATGTTACTCTTATGGTATTTTACAATTTCAGCCCTTTTGGAATCCATTCCGATATCATAAAAGGTGTATAACTGTCAAGCATTTGTTATTGTTCATCGTTGGCACAATACGAGATGGGACAATAACAAAGCCCGATACTGTACCCTAATAGACTAGGATAGCGCAGGTATGGTACCGTCTACCATCATGTGTGGACGGCATCAACTAAATCCCTACATGGCCTATGCGATTTATCTAGATATTACATCAGCTACAAACTACTTAAAATTATTACATATTATCAATTAAAGGGAAATAAAATTCGGCATTTCAGTTGACAATCGAGTTGATAGCAGTCCTCAATTTTTTCTCCATCTATCACCTGCATCTCCCTTTTGGGTGTGACATCTACATTGGAAAATAACCTTGAGACATGATCTTGCAGCCCCCTCTTTGGCGGCGATAGCAATAATTGCAGTCTAAAACTAAGTAATAATAAGTTAATACATCAAACAAGGAAACCTGCTCATTTAACTGATATGAGAGGAGTTATGAACTGGAGTTTACTACTGGTCAATGATTCAAATATATTGACCATCATGTCAAACAAACAAATAAACAAGACAAGCAAGCACTAAACAAGTGTACCTACCGTGAAACAAGAAATATAACAATGTGTGTGGCTTAGAATTTTAGCAAATTTAAACTAGCTAGGTCATTTTAACAAATATATATATATATAGAGAAGAATAAACCAGAAAATCGTAGCTAAGAATGAACGAGACAAAAATTATAACGGCATCGTGCGAGAAATTGTAGAGCAGGAATACAGACCACAAATGAATTATACATTAGAGGATAGTTATGTCATTTCTTAGAATGAACCAGAACCAGATACGAAATATAATGGTGTCGCTTGTGAACCTGTAGAACAGGACAAGCAAGTATTAGACAAATGTGTCTACAATAAAATGAGTAATCAAACAAAGTGTTTCTTAGAATTTTAGCAAATATAAACTAGCTAGGTCATTTCAACAAATATATATGGAAGCAGTTGTATATCCTGGAAAGCAAGAGACGTTGATTGACTCAGAATTGGCAGTGAGCTACACAATGGCATGTAGTTACTGTCGTACCTAAGACTGAACTAGATAGAAATTATAATGACATCATACCAGGACTTGTAGAGCAGGAACATAAACTACAAATGAACTAAAAATAGAGGATAGTTATGTCGTTGCTTAGGACGCACCAACACCAGATAAGGAAATAATGGCATCCCTTATGAACCTATAGAAGAGGCTATGCAAACGAATATGTTCAGTGTTTCCCTTTTTGAGCTCTATGCAAAGAAAAAAATAGTAAGTGTTGCAGCTTTTAAAGAACCAGGCGACAACATCAAAATTATAATCGATCTAGTACGAAGTGTTTAAATATGTACTATAGGATAGCAGAATGGCGCTAGAGAGGAAATAATAGAAGGAACTTAGCTTAGGACGAATCAGATAGATTCAGTAACTGTGGGGCAGAGAATCTACACTAATATTTTCCACTAACTTTTCATTTTGCAAGAACTACATAATAGCAGGCAATTACTGTTGTATGGAGTAGCTAAGAACATGTGCATGACAAAATAACAAACATGTGCATGACTTGAAATTGGTAGAGCAGTGAATGCAAACCAACATGTCTAGTGACCTTGTATGTAGCACAAAGAACAGACATGTCCAGTGACTTGTACTATATATACTAGCATGATTACAAAAATGTAGTTCACCGCAACAGGCTTGAAACTTCTATATTTATGACAAAACAAAAAGGGGTTGGAGATTTGGTTACCTTGGTCGGAGAGGCGTCTAAGCATCATCGGTACCGTGCGGGTATTGTGGTTGCGGGGAAGTAGGTCTTGGGCGGTCGGGGAAGGAGATCTTGGGAGATCGATGCCGGCTTGAGAGCGGTGGATGAGAGCGTCGCTGAGGCTGATGCGGTGCAGTGAACGGTGACGCTCGTGTAGCTGGTCTAGACCGGTGGACATAGAACTCATTGAACTAGATCTCGTCCAATGGACACTAATGAGGCAGCTCTGGTATGGTTGGGTAGCATTTGGCGGCGGAGAAGGAGACCTTGGGCATTCGATGATGCCATCAGCATGTTGAACGAGACCGCAGCTCCGCTGAAGTGGCAGAGAAACCCGGTGAACTAGATCCGGTAGGGTGGGTGTCGGTGAAGTGGCTCTGCGGCGGTGCACGAGACCGCATCTCAAGCGGCTTTGGCCACCATGGAATTGTCGCCATCCTGTGCGTGCGGTGGTCGTGGAGGGGACAAAGGAGCTTGGGATTTTTGGGAGGGCCAGCAGGAAAAACTGGGCGAATAGGGTCCATAGAGGTGAACAAAAAAATAATTACGATCGTGCCGCCAAGCTACCGACTTTAGCATGCCCATTTGTCGTCTGAACAAATGGTAGAATGTGAATTTTAAAGTCAAAAGTTTTTGAAACGAAGGAGCATGAAATGCTTCAAGGTCGGTGTGTGATATTGTCGCTCGATTGAGATTTTGAATTTGGCTGGCGCCCATCTTCTATTCTAATAATAATAGAAAAATGGTACTATCTGGTGGGAGATTTTGGCTCAAAGTTTTTGAAATGGAGGGGAGGGAAATGCTTAAAGGTCGGTGGGTGGTTTTGCCGCTCGATTGAGATTTTAAATTTGGCTAGCGTCCATCAAATAATAATACTAGAAAATGGTACTCCAAAGGTGGCATATTTTTCCTCAAAATGTTTGAAACGGAGGGGCGCAAAATGCATATGAGTCGGTGGGGCATTTTCTGCTCGATTACAATTTTGAATTTTATTGTTAGCGGCCAAGTAATAATAGAAAAGGCTAGTAGACCGTACGCTATCTTTCTAGGAATTTAAGTCTGAGATTCACATCAACTGATCATCCATGGCCATAATAAATACGCAGACTGATACTTTTAATTTGGCTAACATCCAAGAGATAATAGAAAAAGGGGTACTGCCTCTTCAGGAATTGAAGGCCGAGTGTGACATCAACTGATCATCCATAATGAAAATTGGATACCTCTGATTCAAACAGGGTTGGCGGCAGGTTTTGACGCTCGACTAAGATTTTGGAATTTCATTAGAGTCCAGGGAATAATAGAAAAAAATGGCACTCCTTCCATACGAATTGAAGGGTGATCATCAAAATACTTACCATATTGGCAAAGAAAATTGGATACATAATCTCGATCGACTGATATTTTGAATTTGCCGGTTGTCTAAACAATAAAAAACCTTTGTGAGATTCATGAATCCAAGGCTTGAGAGAGTGAGGTTCGGGCACGGGATTTTTGTGCATGGAGCACAACGTGAACAGATAAAATCATGATGCAAAACAAATAGTCCCTCCGTTTTTGATACATGGACCAAACACAACCCTGGCTCAGTAGTACTACTAGGAACTATTTCATACGACCACTGCACTCACCTACCACTATTAGGGTTCATCTTCAATTTAGAAGAGTCTGTTCATCTATGAGCTCTCAAGAATTCTCCTGATCTCGTAACATCTTCAACTCTGTGTGACTTGCTAATAGTTTCTGTCTCATCTTATCGATTGTTTGTCTTTGCACTTCCTGTTCATCCTGTACTGCTACGATTTCTTTCTGATAAGACAAATACACCGACTTGGACTTGGATTTGGACTGCGACAACCCAGCATTACGCAGGAACATACTTTTACGATGACCTTCGCCTTTTAGTACCATGTTAAATGTTTCTAGACATTCTTCTTGGTTGTGTTCCAGACCGCCTTTCCTACGTTTTGTCATCTCCTCATTCAGTTTAATCTGTAAGGTTATCAATTGGTAGGCATGGTTAAGAGAAGAGAAGCCACTACAGAGGAACATGCAGGCAACACATTTAACCAGTCTATGAACAAATCTAACAAGTTGGCATGACTGATTACGCATCATATATACTATAGTAAAAGCATACTCGCTATCTGATCATACTGATAAGAAGTTTATCACTAACACTCAATAATAGGACTATGCCAACATGGCATATGTCTGTTTCTTCATCGCCAGGTGCATGATATTACAAGACAACTCGTTGTACCATTCAAAACTGGAAATCACACTAGTTGTAAATCATCTAGTACTTAAACTAAAACAAAACTAGGAAGCAGTTAAGGCAGTGTTGCACATCTAACTATAACATATAAATCACTGAGGGTGTGTCATCACAAAATATCAATAGAATAAAATACTTACAATAACACTCTTTGCTGAGGGATTGAGCCCTTCTTTTTTGCTCATATGGCATGCCTTGAATTTTTGCTACAGACTTATCGCACCTTTTTACAACGTGGGTGGAACACATGATCAAAATATGAGAAGCACAAAGTCTCTACAAGATTAAAAACTAATTATCATTACTATTGCGCTCAGGTGCTCAATCAATGCATGAGATCCAGTTTGGTTTGTTAAGCGTTGTGTGACATGATTCCTCTTGTTTTTCTTAGCTTTCATCTGCAAAAGGAGACTAGTGATATAGATGTGCAAATCGGAATTTCGAAAGTGATCTGGTCTCAGTCTTCACAAACCATACTGTAATCTTTGGATCAAACAAGTGGTCGAGAAGATTCATCCATTGTTGGTCAGTCATAGAATGTTCCATAGGAGACGTTATTTTAATATCCTTACTTGCCTTACCATCAAAGTATTTATTATTTAGCCTATGGCGCTGCTGGCGCAAAGAATAGGAGAACATGTCCATGAAAACATACTCTACATCCTCATTATCCTGATCGAAGTTGAATTTTGTCTATCAGCAAGAATGGAACGGTTGATGTTTTACGTGACTTAGAATACAACCAACGACAAGCTTGAAGGCATGGGATAGAGAACCATGACTTACATGTAACTTCTGGAGTAATGAAGCTAAATTCCCACAATCTGCGGATTTCATGTGCACTGCATGTGCTACCGGGAAACTAATTTTAAGACCTTCTCGTCTTAAAATTCAAACGGAACCACTCCAATTCCTTGAATGAATTCAAGGTGATGTTTGTGGTCCGATCCAACCATTGTCCGGACCTTTTAGGTATTTCATGGTTCTAATAGACGCATCTATACGATGGTCCCACGTGTGCCTACTATCCACACGAAACCATGCATTTGCCAAAATAATGAGACAAGTTATTAAATTACAAGCTCATTATCCTGAGAATCGAATTAAAACAATTCGAATGGATAACGCTGCTAAATTTTCCTCACGTGCCTTTAATGATTATTGCATGGCCCTAGGAATTGAAGTTCAGCACTCGGTTCCATATGTCCACACACAAAATGGATTAGCGGAATCTATAATTAAAAGAATTAAGCTCATCGCACGACCCTTGCTAATGAATTGCAATTTACCAACTTCATGTTGGGGTCATGCAGTTTTACACGCTGCTGACTTAATTCAATTGCGACCAACTGCATATCACAGCACTTCCCCTCTGCAATTAGTACATGGTAATCTTCCAAATGTTTCCCATCTGCGAAAATTTGGATGAGCCACATATGTGCCGATCTCACCACCGCAGCATACACCCATGGGCCCACATAGGAAATTGGGGATCTATGTGGGGTACAAATCACTGTCGATAATCAAGTACCTTGAACCCCTCACAGGGGATCTATTCACAGCCCGTCACGCTGATTACATCTTCAATGAGGACCATTTTCGGCATTAGGGGGAGATATCAACTACCAAAAAGAATGCCTGGAAATCGATTGGAATGCCCAAGGCATTTCCTCCTCAGATCCACGTACTCAAGAAACTGAACTTCAAGTTCGGAAAATAATTAATTTGCAACACATTGCAAATAACCTGCCAGATTCATTTACTAATTATAAAGGTGTTACTACATCCTACAATCCTGCAATAAATGTGCCTGAACGAGTGGAAGTACCAACATAAGTGTTGGAACTCATACCTTGTCTGCTGCCCGGCTGATCAACCTGTGGGTGATCATCACTAGCTTGTTGGTGTTGTGCCAGCAGTGTTAGGCCAGTAGAGGTCGAAACTGGTTGGGCTGTCAATTGTTGCTGGCTATCTGGATTGCAATTTCTGATTGTGGAATGTGTGGGATGGTATTTTCTGCGTGAACTTCTATTGAAACATGTGGTGTGCCGCCAATACGAGACTTTTTAGACTTATGCGAGTTTCCTTAATTTCGTTTATTATATTTCCCGGCATGTGTTTGTGTTCCACCTATAGCATTAGCAGGACCGCTTGTCGATGCTTCAGGTTTGGTACCTGAATGTGTCTTACCTGAACCAGCTGATTCCTAACACACATAAACAATAATTCAATCTATTATAGTTTTATATGTAATGGGACGCAAATGGAATAGAAGAATAGTAAGGCAAAACATGCTGAACATATATGATGCATGAACTAGGTGGAGGGATTGCAAAATATTTGGTTGGATTGAGATAGAAAACACGGAAGATGCAACAGGTATGAGAATGAAAAAACAGAGCAAGCACCTTGGGGGTGGACAAGCGGGCTAACTAGGGGGAGGTCCTCAATCGGTCCAACTTCCTGAATAATGTCTTCCTCGAGGTATTGTTCATCAACAAAAACCAATGCCAAATCAGACACTTATCAGACATAGTTTTTCTCCCTACTGGTAATGTAAAGGGTCTTAGGTGAACCAGCTGATTCCTGACACACATAAACGATACATTAATGAATGAAAGTCCTATGTATAATGAGATGCAGATAGAACATACGAACAGTAAGGCAAAACAAAATGAACATATATGATGCATGAACTAAGAAGATGGCATTGCACAACATTTGATGCGATTGAGGTACAAAACATGGAAGATGCAACAAATATCTCAATGACAAGACAGATCAAGCACCTTGGGGGTGGACAAGCGGGCAGAATAGGGGGTGTTCTCGACCGATCCATCTTCTTGAGTCAGGTCTCCATTGGGGTTTTGTTCATCTCGATGATCAGATTCTCCTTCAGAAACCTGGACTTCATGATTGGTGGATCTAAGTCTTTGCACGCCGAGTGAGCAACCTTGCATGTTTGGAATTCTTTAATAATCTGTCTTCCCTAATCTTCCGTTCTCCCTTATTAGTCGGCCCTAAAGCAGCTTCCATGCATGAGCAAAAAAATATCTTATGAGATTTAAGAGCGAAGTGTGTGGAGAAGATCAAATTAGTACAATGCTAGCAAGCAGTTGAAAGCTCTAAAGAAACAATGATAGACATATGAATGTAAATAGTGCGAGAAGGTTGTGAAACAAGTGATGAACTACTTTCAGACATCAAACATGTAAAGAGCGGCAACCTTTGTGACCGCTATTACGTGATTTCCTTCCTGTGGCTATGCGTTTGAGGGACTTCCTTCAAATGCTAGGTTCCTTTTTGATTGGGAGTATATTGTTTCTAGTTCTGCTTGTGCTATTGTATTTTGCAGTATGTACTAGTAGTACTTGTTTGGATCAAATCGCTGGAGATGATCTAGCATTTCCTTTTAAACATGGCTCTGTACTAGGAGCTAGCACTACTTGGTTAGATCAAGTAGCTTTTACTTTGAAACAATGGCCTTGCACATGTAGTCCGTAGGTACTCCCTCCGTTTAAAAATAGATTCAAAGGATTTGTGCAACACATGAATAGGGAAAATGCAGGAATAGAATGGCATGACACTTGATATCTTATTGGAATAAAAACTGTAGGGATCAGTAAATTTAGCTGTTTGCTTGCACCACAGGAAAAACACGGTAACTTTTAAGGGTTTAAGTACATGGCATATAGGAATTTTTTCAAGAGGTCTCACCTCTTCTTAGAAATCCTATAGGATTGTAGTGTAGGAAAGCAATGTATAGGAATTTTGTAGGATTCATTCCTTTCAAACAAACACACTCTATATGATAAATTCCTATGGATATATTATTCCTTTAGAAATCCTTTGAATCAAACAGGCCCCTAAGATGTTTTAGCTTTTGTGAAACGAGTGTATCTAGACTCTCTAATAGTGTGTAGTTTGGAGTGAACCCATATACTATATAGGGGTCTAGATACACTTCACAAAAGCTAAAACATCTTATATTTTGAAATGAAGGGAGTACTATGTATGTTCTATTGCAGTCCGCTTACTCATATTTAATTTATCAAGTTTTTTCTTATAATATTTCGCATGCTGCAATTTAGTCCATCGATTCTTGTTTCCTTTAGTAACTCCAGGTACATCTCTCAGCCGATGTTGGCACCGTGCTCATCGAGAGTAGAGAAGATTGGATCAGGAGATGATGGTACTGTGTTTGCTGTGCTATTTTCCATACGCGGGTCGGGCGACATGGTTGTATCTGTCGTGTGCGTTAGGCAGGACGCGTGCTCGTCGCTCTTGTACAATGTGAACTTCACTGCCTATAACCAGTCAATAGAGGTGGGGTATTGGGATATAATCTGCAGTTCCTCCATGCTTGAGAACAGGGCGATTCCGACCATCATGCAGAAGGAAAAGCATTCCATGTTATTGTACCATGAAACATCTTATATTACCCTGGGCTTGCATTACTCAATATGCATCAATCGTGGAGGAGAATCCCCATCTGATGACGAATTGGAAGAAAGTGAGGCTAGCCATGAAGTAGTACAAGTATAGTACTAGTTCTTATACTTCGGAGTATTTTGTAATATATACTGGTAGTACTGTACTTGTTTAGGTCAACGGCAGAAGATGGTCTTTCTTTTCCTTTGTTCTATCATTGCTATTACCAAAGTATTTTGTTGAACTAATAGTGATCAAGTGCAGTAGATTGTCTTGCTTTTATTTAGAAACCTGGCATTGTCACAATTATCTAGATGAGTTTTGGGCATTTTGGGTTGCATATGGGGATTGACACAGGCATTGACGAAATGAGGCGGTATTCGCATAGAAGCAGACTTGATCCTCAGTTTTGCTTGCTCCAATGATCGAGTCTGTTCAGAGAACAGGGAAAACTGATCGTGCACCATGGTTTTTGAGCTAGAACAAGAACTTATTCTCTCTATACTGCTATTGAATTTCAAGCAAGAAAGCTATGGAATATCTCAAATGTTCTGTCGTTGCTATTACTAAAGCATTTTGTGGAACTAATACTGATGTACTGGTACTTGTTTAAATCAAGGACAGTCAAAGGTCTAGCTTTTATTTTGAAACATGGCCTTTTCACAATCTTGATGAGGCTTGGGCATTTTGGGTTGCATCGTGGGTCACACAGGCATTGCTGTGAGAAGAAGGTACTCAAAGCAGACTCAATCGTCATTTTTGCATGCTCCAATGGTCGAGTGTGTTTAGAGAAAATGGAAAACTAATCGGGCGACAAGGTCTTAAGAATTGAAACAAGAACTTGTTCTCTCTGTACTGCTATTGTGTTTCAGTGTCTGTATTGCTGAATTGCTCACATTGAAATGCTGCTGAATTGGTCAAGTGCTGCTGAATGTGAACTGTGAATCTGTCGATAATTTTTCTATCTTATTCTGTACTGCATAGTTTATATAAATATCTACCAATGAGAATTATTGATTTCTTTCTCTCCCTCTCGGAGATATTTGTTTCAAATCTGGCCGAGCCACAGCAAAATGCAATTTTTATATACCAGGAGAAGAAATCTAGCTCATTCGACCCCTCTTTAGCCTGAACATTTTAACTCGGCCTTTTAGGGGTATAAGGGGACTGTTAACCATAGCCTAGGGAAATTTGAGAAACAATCACATGGAGAATAGCCTATGGAGTACAGCCCATATAGAGAAACCCATGTAGAATAGCCAAACTCTTTTTAATTCGGCCTTCTGGGCATTGCCCCCCACCTCTCAATATTTTTTAAAAAACTCTACCTGCAGATTTTTTAAAGCGCCTACTGTTTTTATTTTAGCTGCCTGGAGCGCCGTCTTATTATTTGATGGAAGATAAAAATGGTCAAAAAAGTCTTTTTAAGGAGACAAGTCAATAAGATATAATAGTAAAACTTAACGATTCTATTCAATTGGTTGTTTTTTGTCGTAGTGGCAAGGCACCCAGTCAACCGGTGGTGAGGTCTTGAGTTCGAATCCTAGGCAATTTGCGTTAATATAGAGTTACTTTTTGTACTCTTAGACTGACATCTGGGACCTAGATAAACTGCTGGTGCATCTAGTAATGTTGCCAAGGTTAGGACGGAGGACTCGACCTGAAAAAACAGTCCAACATATATACACACGTTTAATTCAAATAGAGGTTGACAGGTAGGACCCAACATGGACATGTTTAATTCAAGGGATTTCTATTTTCGTGCCCCTAGTTTGTTAGTTGTACACAGTTTTCCTCAGCCACTTAACGTTTCCTCACTTTTCCCCTCGCTATGTTACGAAACCCTTGTAGGTGCTCGGATGGAGGGATGCCGTCAGGTCAAAGGCTTGACCGTTACATGCTGACTGGTGGGACCGTGTTGGGGCGGGTCGTGTGTTTAGCATTACGTTAAGTGGCATCGACCATTACATGCCGACGGGTGGGGCCGTGTTGGGACGGGTCCTGCATACGTGGTGAAGGGTGGGGCCGTGTTAGGACGGGTCTTGTATACGTGGTGAAGGGTGGGGCCGCATGGATACACGTCGGACCGGCCATTCTTGCTCACCCAAAGCATTCGCTTCCCCTGAGCTTGGAACAGCTCCCACATCTCCCCTCCATTGTCCTGCCATCGTGCCCTCCTACCTTATGTCGTCCTCGGCCCCAGAGCTGCCCCTCCCCCTAGCCGTGGAGCCCACTCCACCTCGAGCTTCACTCCCGCCCCCGCTAGATCTACCCCTTTCGCGGAACAGTATGCAATGTCGGCTGGTGCACCGTCCATCTACGTCGAGCACGGAGAAGATTGGGTGGAATCGCAGGGATCTAACGCATGGATTCCATCTAGGTAAGCATCATTTCCCTTTTGTGGGTTGATTATTGGCAGTATTTGGGCACGAATCGCTGGTGCTCAACTAACTGCCTTGCTTTTCGAATATGATTGATCTGGTGCTGGCATTTCGGCTAGCGATTAGACTAGATACTAGTGTAATTCGTAGTTGTGAACAATATCTCTCTAGATTTTACTTCCTAGTGGTGGTTGCAACCTCCATAACTCGCAGAGATTTGATAGATAAAATCTATTGTAAATTCCCCTAGAGTAGTGGTGATTCAGTTGATTTGCAATATTTCAACACTAGTGAGCAAAGATTGATCCCACTAACGTTTTGGTCGAATTCGTATCCATGTGCAACCTAAAGTTGAGCACACGGGAAAGAGTATTAAATCACCATCTAGTAGTCACGCATCATTAGGTGGTCGGGCATCGTGTGTCTCTGCTAATAGTGTGCGCCCCGGCGATCATTGTAGGTCCACAACGGTACCATTTGTTCGCACTGCGAGTGTAAGCTAAACCGCTCATGTGGCTGATGTGGAGGACGAGGTAGAGCCTAACAAGGGAGCGCCTCCACTAGATGATGAGGATGAGTTGATGTTTCCTGAATTTGTAGATAGATTCGGTAAACAAGCACTAGAGGATCAATACACAGATGAAATTGCCCAGGGTGCCAGATTTGATGACACTGATGACGAAGAGAACAAGGAGAACAATGACAGCCTCATTTTAGCCGAGTACGGTGGTGAGGACTTGCCAGTAATTGAGTGGGACAGGGACGATCCTAAGATTTTAGAAAGCACCGTATTTGAAACGACGCGGGACTGTCATAATGCCCTTACTACATATTGCATTCGCACAAATAATGATTATGATGTTATTAAGAGTGAGCCAACAAGGTTCATAGTGAAGTGCCCATACAAGAGGTGTAGGTGGAGGATGCATGCATCCACTGTGCTCAAGAGCAGTTTGGTTCAGGTATTACAACCAGTTGTGTATTTTAGATCATTGTGTAGAGTTTGTAAGCTGTACTTGACATTTTCATTATGTTTCAGATAAAAATTAGTCGGTTTGAACATTCTTGTCCACCTCAAGGGGGATAGCCAAAGGATAAAACAAAACTAGCAAAGACTAGGTGGTTGGCAGATGCAATCATCGATTGGATGAGAGCTAACCCATCACTTGGTGCAACAACGCTCATAAAGAAGTTTCTAAAAAGTTTAATATTACAGTACCCTACATGAGGATGTTCTATGCAAAGGAAATGGCTCTTGAGAGGATCAATGGTCCATGGAATGAAAGTTTTCAGTTTCTTTACAGCTTCAAAGCTGAAGTGGTGATGGCTAGTCCAGGTAGTGTTGTATAGATAGACAGGCATAAAGTTCAGTACAAAATAAGAGGGAAGACAATGGAGAAGGAGTGCTTTAGAAGGGATTTTGTTTGTTTCAAAGCTTGCTAGCAAGGGTTTTTGGATGGTTGCAGGCCTTATTTGGCCGTGGATGCAACAACTCTTCATGGCAGATTTAAAGGACAGTTAGTAGCTTCTACTGCAGTTGATGGCCACAATTGGATGTTCCCTGTTGCTTATGGAGTTTTGGAGATTGAGTCAGAGGGGAAAGTTGGACTTGGTATCTGGAGAATTTGCGCGACCTTATAGGTCATCCACTAGGACTTACTATCCATACAGACACTTGCAAATGTTTGGAGAAAGTTGTAGAAGCAGTATTCCCTAGAGTGTAGCATAGGGAATGTATGCGACACTTAGTGCAGAATTTTACAAAGAAATTCAAGGGTAAAGTTTATATTGACAATCTATAGCCAGCTTCATACACATACAGTTTTAGGAAGCATCTATATCATTTGGAAGTGTTGTATAAACAAAAACCTATGGTGAAGGATTACTTGGATGCATATCATAGAATGGTGTGGTCAAGAATTCGATTCAATGAAATTTGCAAGGTAGAATATGTAACAAGTAACCTTGCAGAGAGTTTCAATGCAAAGGTCAAGTCATTGAAAGGGCTTATGCCATGGCAAATATTTGATAAGATTAGGAAGATGATCATGATAAAGATTGATTTGCGTCAAAGAATTGCATCAACGATATATGCTGGCAATCTCATCCTTCCATCTTTGATTAAGGCTTCACATGCCAGGGCAAAACAATTGAAGATGAAATGCATTATAAGAGTAATGGAGGCTAAGGTAACATACACTGATAGTAAAGATAGGCAATGGAGGTATCCAGTGAGTTTGGTTGATACAACATGCCATTGCAGGCAATGGAAACTCCGTGGGAAACCCTGCATACATGCATTGTTTTTCATGGGTGTTCTAGGAGGTGAAGAGGGTGAAGTTGATCAGTATGTGTCGGAATATTTCTCCATTGCCAAATTTTGGGCAGCATATGCTCAGAATGTTCCAGCCTTGTTGGGAAAAGACCAATGAATGGAAGTGGATCCAGCCTTCAATCTATACCCTCCAGTTTTTACTAGACCAGCAGGTAGGCCAAGGAAGAATAGGATAAGAGCTAGTGCAGAGGGTGGTGCACCACCTCGACAATGTAAGTGCAAACATTGTGGGATCCTAGGGAACATTGCTAGGCTTTGTAAGAATGCAGTGGACCCCGCTTATGGAATGTATGATCAGGCAGAAGCAGCAAATGCAGATGAGAATGAAGTGTTTGAATGAGAGGAGAATGAACCCAATGGATACATTGCATATTGAACCAACGGACCGAGAGGAGAGTAAACCAAATGCAGAGGAGATTGGACCAAATGCAGGGGAGATTGAACCAATGGATCGAGAGGAGATTAAACCAAATGCAGGGGAGATTGAACTAGTCGATCGAGAGGAGATTGAACCAAATGCAGGGGAGATTGAACCAGTCGATCGAGAGGAGATTGAACCAAATGCATGGGAGATTGAACCATTCGATCGAGAGGATATTACGTAAACTATGTGGGAGATTGAAGCAGAGTTCAAGCATAAAGGAATTACACGAGCGGATATTAACGAAATGGAGACAAAGATTTTTGAACCATATGAACTAGAGGATTGAAACGTGATTGAACCAATTGTATGACAGGCTGAAGCATTTGATTCATTGGATGCAGACAAAAAGAAGAAAGGGAAAAACGGAAGAAGCTGATGGTGGACTCTAAGAATATTCCAGCTAGGATCACCGGGATCAAGGTGGTGAACCCAGTGAAAAACACTAGGAGCAAGAAAAAATGGATTTGAATTATTAATTTGAGTTTGTATGATAAATTTGAACTACTTTTAATGTTTGTATTGAATTTGTACTAGTGTGATGCTCCCAAGTTTGTATGTTGGATAATCCCATAATGTATGTGTTATTGCAAGTTTCTATGGTCATGCACCTAGTTGCTTAGCATTGCTCATTTTTTCCCTCGACATGTGGTCAACACATGGGGTTTAGCTAGTTCATGGCTTAAACATTGACCAATTGATCCAAAATTTGGCACACTTGTGTATCTTGCATTGATTTACCATATGAAATTGGAAATTTTGGATTAACTTGATCAGCCACATTTTCTTTTTCTAAGTGATTAAATTCAAAAAAATGGTTTTACGGTTAGTTTAATTGAAAAAAAAGTCAAAATATAGTGTAGCCTTCAAATGGAGTCTTGGTATGTTGACTACAACCTAGCATGAATAATAAAGGAAAAGGAAATAAAGAGAAATAGACTTATCCCCTAAACCACTTCTTAAACCCTTCTTGGAATGAGCTACTAGCTATGAAGATGCATGGATTTCTACTCGATCAACCTCCAAGATAACCCATCCCAGAACATAATTTGTCTAAATGAGGCCAAATTTGGAACACTTGTGTATCTTTGAGTTACAAAAAATATAATGTTGGCCAAGATGAATTTTTTTTTCAAATAACACATTTTCCATTTTTTATGCCAAAAGCTTGAATTTCCCTTACTCATTTTTTTATCTGAGTGCCCTTGTTTTCCTTAGATCTACTCAGTTTTCCCTTCCCTCTAAATTTTTCCTCACTTTTCCCCTCCCTCTAAAGTTTTCCTCACTTGCGCTTAGTTTGGCTGCAGCGCACTGATTGGTCGAGATGTATGTCATACGGATATTGGCAAACCACTATTGGATACATCATGATCCAACGGGCTGGAGGTCTCTCTCTCTCCTAATGGGCGTACCTACCTTGTACGGAGAGGAGAGCCTGACAGGCTGGATGTCTCTCCCTCCCTTTCCCTGCCGCACGTATACCAGCCGCATTAGTTTGGCTGCGTTCTGATTGGTCGAGATGTATGTCACACGGATCTTGGCCAACCACCGTTGGATACATCATGATCCGACGGGATGGAGGTCTCTCTCTCCCGATGGGCGCACCTACCCTGTACACAAAGGAGAGCCCGACAGGATGTATGTCTCTCCCCCCCTTTCCCTATCGCACGTATACCAGCCGCATCTTTCTCCCCTCCTATCGATGTACGACGGCGCGGCAGTCCGAATGGCATGCGGCGGCGCGGTTCTAAGCGTGGCGGTCTGAATGGCGTGCGGCGGTGCGGTTCTAAGCGTGGCGGTCTGAATGGCCTGCGGCGGCGTGGACCTAAGCGTGGGGGTCGGAACGGCGTGCGGCGGCGTGGATCTAAGTCTGGCGGTCGTAACGGCGTGCGGCGGCACAGACCTAAGCGTGGGGGTCGGAATGGCTTGCGGCGGCGTGGATCCAAGCGTGGCGGATGAAACGGCGTGCAGCGGTGAGGATCTAAGCGTCTGAAATTTATGTCTCTGTCCGTCTCATTCCTGTTCACATCCTTAATCTGTTGCTGATGAAAGACACCGAGGTGGCGGCGGTGCCGACAGTGGTCATCGACGTGATGACGGTTGAAGCCATCATCCGCAACATCACCGGGATGGCGCAGATCAAGCCCTCGTGAACTGATGTTGTGGGAGGCAGGCCGTGGCTGGCACGTCGAGGTGCACTTCGATGGTGAAGGTCAGATGTACCTCGTGCCGGATGGATGCGGTAGGGAGGGCGGCTAGCTCACCGTCCACTTAGTATTGGGACAAATTTGAGCCCAATTTGAACCAAAATTCTGCGACTTAAAATATATGTATGATTTGAATAAATTTGATACTCCCTCCGACCCATATTAGTTGACTTAGATTCATCTAGATATGAATGTATCTAGTCAAGTTTTACTGCTAATATGGGTCGAAGGGAGTATGTATTTGAGCCGTGAGACCGGTGGATATGCTCTAAAGCTGATTCATAAGTAGCAGTAGTTGCTTTGACAATCTCTGGTGGGTTCGTATAAATTTGATCAAAATATGTATCATTTGACCCAAATTAGTTGATTTAGATTTGTCTAGATTCGATTGTATCTAGACACGAATTAGTATTAGATTCATCCGTATCTTGACGAATTTGAGTCAACTAATTTGGATCGGAGGGAGTAGTACTTTCTTCGATAGATCTCCTCTCTAGAGAAGAATGGGGCGTCAAGAAGAATGGGGAATGGATGCTGCCGTCAATGCTGCAAGTCTACATGGCAGCCACGATGGCAATGACACAACGGTCATAACTGATAGGGCCCCAAACTTGACCCTCTATGCATTTGGCATGCCAACTATGGGCAGCTTGATCCAATGGAAAGCAACTCGGGCCCCGCACTGCATTCTCTTGACAACTTTGGGAACGCAAAGTGACTAAATTAGCAGGAACTCATAACCATCCATTGAATAACAATTCTACTCTCTAAATTAGCTATCAATTCAACTAATCATTACATGTGTCACCTTCACCACAACCCCATAGTGTAACTGTTAGGATGGGGATGACAACTACTAAAACTGCCCACATAAATCTACTATTATCCCCCCTTCACTTGAAGTTCATGTTTTAGATTTTCTACCACTTGATCCGATACGGCAAGATCGGCCTCAAGTGTCAACTTCTCTTTATGAATAAGCTCTGAGTTCTTCTTTTCTTCCTCGATGGTACGCTTCAGCTCTAATATCAATAGGTTTTTATGGGCCAATTCATCACCTAAATTGGCAACCATCTCCTCCAAATCCATCCTCTGGCTAGACCACTGGGTTGATTCGTCTTGGTATTCAATCTACCATGGATCATCGGCCTACATAGCACACTGTAACAATCCCAAAACAAACCCAATTAAAATCAGTCTGATAGGCCATGGTGGCACTTCAAATTAAATGGTAGTACAAAGAGAAGGAGATACCTTCGCTTTCGACATGGTAGGGGAAGGAGAACATGGCCACGACATGATCGAATCCCCACCCTTGCTGGTGTACCCGCTACGACCAGACATTGAAGACTAATTTACACCTACAATATTGAGGAAATTACGGGAACCGAATCGATTAGGGTGGGCGGAGCAGGCGCGAAAGTCTTACCAAGCACTACTAGGAATTGCTGCGACCGTGCGTAGAGCTATGGCGGCGGAACAAAATCCCGTTCGTCATGGGCGGCAGACCTGTCTACGATCAATACTGCCTCAACGTACAATGTGTGTGGACAAAACAGGTGTTGGAGCCGTGGTTGAGGTGCAGCGCGGTAGTCCGTCCGACGCGCCGACAATGGCTGCTCTGTCCGCTGGTGGGATAGGAGCTGCTAGGGGCTGGGAGCAGATGAGAGAGAGAGAGCCGACCTTACGTGTGTCATACACGACCCCAACTGTCAATGTTTGGGGGAGTAGCTGCTCCGGAATTTTTGCATATTTGCCAATTTTGCATATCTACCAAACTTTTTCTTTGAAATTTGCATATTTGTCACATGACCACCACATGTTAGTGACACACAAAATGGAAAATATGAAAGTTGCAACGTAAAACGTGGCAAATATGAAAATTTACCCTCCAGCCCCACATCATGGCCCCATCGTTCCTTGGCTTCGACGGCCCCACATGATGGCTCCATCGTTCATTGGCTTTGATGGCCCCATAGAACGAACTTTTTCTTTGTAATTGCATATTTTCCACATGGCCACCACATGTCAGCGACACTCAAAAATGGCAAATATGCAAGTTGGAACGTAAAACATGACAAATATGCAAATCCCCCCTCCAGCCCCACATCACGGCCCCATCAGTCATTGGCTTCGATGGCCCCACATGACAGTCCCCATCATTCATTGGCTTCGATGGCCCCACAGAACGAACTTTTTCTTTAAAATTTGCATATTTGCCACATGACCACCACATGTCAGCGACACACAGAATGGAAAATATGAAAGTTTCAACGTAAAATGTGTAAAATATGCAAATCCCCCCTCCATCCCCACATCACGGCCCCATCGGCCATCGGCTTCTATGGCCCCACATGGCGGCTCCATCGTTCATTGGCTTCGATGGCCCCACAGAATGGCCCCATTTGTCATTGGCTGCACCGGCCACCCAATCAAGAAAAAAGCGGCCCACAAGTCTGCGGGAGATGGATGGAGGGTCTGACGTGTATCCTGGCCCCACCCGTCAGCACGTAACAGCCATGGAAGGACCCTCCCCAACACGGTCCTACCAGTGAGCATGTAACGGTCAAGCCTTTGACTTGACGGCATCCCTCCGTCTGAGCGCCTGCGAGGGTTTCGTAACATAGCGATGGGAAAAGTGAGGAAAAGTTAAGCGGCTGGGGAAAAGTGAGTACAACTAACGAACCAAGGGAACGAAAATAGAAATCCCTTAATTCAAATAGTGGCTAACATGTGGGACCCAGCATAGACACGTTTCCTGTACATATAAGGCTCACATGTGGAACCCAGCATCGGAGTGTAGATTAACATTTTTTGTACTCTATAAGGATGACGTCTGGGACCTAGGTAAACTGCTACTGCATCATAGACACGTTTCTGATGGGTTTCGCAGCATAGTAAATCAAAATTTTCTACGGATGCGAACAGAGGGAAAGCCAAGATCTAATCTAGGAGATGCAAACAACGAGAGAGATTGGATTAGATCTTCATACCCTTGAAGATTCGCACAGCGGAACGTTCGTCGGAACGTGGGTGATGTAGTCGTACTCACTTCTCCTCCTCGCGATCCGATCCGATCTAGCACCACAAGTGGCGGTGCCTCCGTGAGATGCACACATGCAGCACCTCGACGTATCCTCCTTCCTTGGTCCAGCAAGTATGGTGGAGAGATGGGTTGGATCTACAACGCGACGGCGCGGTGCAATTGGTGGAGAATTTCTGCAGCAGGGCTTCGCCTACAAACAGTCGGGAGGGAGAGAGGAGGGCAGCAAGGCGGCTAGGGTTGGAGGGGAAGGTGTAGGGGGTTGGTGCGCCCCTAGCCCTCTATATATAGAGGGGTGGGCGCAGCCCTAGCCCCTCCCCCAAGCCAAGGCCGGCGGCCCCAAGGAGGAAGAGTGGGGGGCAAGGAAACCCCCCCTTCTAGAAGCTCTATCTAGAGTTTAAACCTCTCTTGGCCGGCTGGGCCCTATGGGGCCTTGTGCCCCTGGCCCAATGCGGCCAGGGCACTCCCTCATAGGCCCATGCCCCCTACCGGAAGGTGTGGCCACGTTGGTCCCCTTCCGGAAGGTTTTAGAAGCTTCTGGTACAATACCGATTAACCCGGAACAATTCCGAACTCCAAAAACTGCACTGCCTTATATGAATCTTATTCTCCGGACCACTCCGGAACCTCTCGTGATGTCCCGGATCCCATCCGAGACTCCGAACAAAAACTCATAAACCAATTATCCAATCTATCCTAGCGTCGAGACACGTTAAGTGTGTGACCCTGCGGGTTCGAGAATATGCAGACATGATCTTCTATCAATAATCAACAGCGGGGTCTGGAAACCCATATTGACTCCCACACATTCATCGATGATCATATAGGATGAACCACGATGCCAGGATTCAATCAATCCCATATATATATTCCCTTCGTCTCGCGATATTTTACTTGCCCGAGATTCGATCGTCGGTACCGTCATACCTAGTTCAATCTCGTTCACAGCAAGTATTTTACTCGTTCCGTAATCCGATATCACTTTGTGATTAACTCCTTAACCACATGCTTGCAAGCGGTGTTGATATCGATTACCAAGTGGGCCCGAAGTATATCTCTCCGACTTGGGAGGAACAAATCCCATCTCGATATATACAACCCAATAGATACTTTCCGATCACCTGAGAGACACCTTTATGATCACCCTCTCATAGGATGACGTTTGATGACCTCAAAGCTTTCTTCCGATACCAGGGAGTTGTATTATCTTATGGTCTAAGGAATACAATATTTGAAATAAGAAAAGCTTCGCAAAGACGAACACGATGACACGATCTAATTGCTTCGCTTAGTTTGGGTCTGTCCATCATATCATTCTCCCAATGATATGATCTCATTATCAATTGACAACTCATGTCTATGGTTAGGAAACCTTAACCATCATTGATCAATGAGCTAGTCCATAGAGGCGTACTAGGGACACGGTGTTGTTCACAAACCACACAAGTATTAAAGTTTCCTCTTAATACAATTCTAGCATGGAATATAAACATTATCATGAACAAGAATTATAATAATAACATCTTTATTATTGCCTCTAGGGCATAATTCCAACAGTCTCCCACTTGCACTAGAGTCAATAATCTAGTTTACATTTGGCAACAATCTCACACCCATGGCACTGAGGTGCTGATCATGTTTTGCACGCGGAAGAGGTTTAGTCAACGGATCTGCGACATTCAGATCTGTATGTACTTTGCTAATCTTCAGATCTCCATCTGCTATATAATCTCGGATTATATGAAACTTGCGGTTGATATGCTTGGTCTTTGGATGATATCTTGGTTCCTTAGCGAGTGCTATGGCGCCAGTGTTGTCACACAATATCTCCAGTGGGTCCAATGCACTTGGAACCACGCCAAGCTCAGTGATGAAGTTCCTGATCCAAACTCCTTCACTTGACGCTTCTGCAGCAGCCATGTATTCCGCTTCTACTGTAGATCCCGCGATCACGCTTTGCTTGCACCTTCTCCAGCTCACAGCTCCTCCATTCAAAATATACACGTATCCTATCTGAGATTTAGAATCATCCTTGTCGGTGTCAAAACTAGCATCGACGTAACCTTTTACGACGAGCTGTTCATCACCCCCATAGACTAAGAACATTTCTTTAGACCGGATGTGTCCAAAACTAGCATCCATGTCTAGTACACATCATGGCATACATGATCGAACCTATGGCCGAGGCATAAGGCACTTTGCTCATAGCTTCCCTATCATTTACCATAGCTGGACACTGACCCTTGCTCAATATCTTACCTGACAACATAGGCACTGAACCTTTCTTTGCCTTATCCATTCTGAACCTTTTCAGAACTTTGTCTAGGTATGTACTCTGGCTTAAAGCTATCAGGCGTCTTTGTCTATCTCTATAGATTTTGATGCCCAATATATAAGCAGCTTCACCTAGGTCTTTCATTGAAAAACACTTGTTCAAATAACTCTTCACATCGTTAAGCATTTTGATGTCATTTCCAATAATAAATATGTCATCCACATATAGTACCAGAAACGTCACCGAGCTCCCACTCACTTTCTTGTAGATGCAAGCTTCGTAGCAATTTGGAACAAATCGAAAGCTCTTGATCACTTGATCCAAACGAAGGTTCCAACTCCGAGATGCTTGCTTCAGTCCATAAATGGAACGCTGAAGTTTGCATACTTTATCAGCATCCTTAGGATCGGCAAAACCTTCGGGTTGCATCATATACAACTCTTCATTAATGTTGCCATTGAGGAACGCAGTCTTGACATCCATCTGCCATATTTCATAATCATGAAACGCAGCAATTGCTAATAAAATCCGAATGGACTTAAACATCGCTATGGGAGAGAAAGTCTCATCGTAGTCAACACCTTGAACTTGTCGAAAACCTTTCGCGACAAGCCGTGCTTTATAGACGATAACATTACCATCCGCGTCCGTTTTCTTCTTGAAGATCCATTTGCACTCAACGGCCTTTCGGTTGCTAGGAGGGTCCACCAAAGTCCATACTTGGTTTTCGCTCATGGATCCCAATTCGGATTTCATGGCTTCTAGCCATTTCTCAGAGTCTGGGCTCATCATCGCTTCCTCATAGTTCGTAGGTTCACTGTCTTCTACTAACAAGACAGTCAAGACAGGGTTGCCGTACCACTCGGGAGGGGCACGTGACCTTGTCGACCTGCGATGTTCAGTAGCAGCATCGTCCGAAGCTTCATGATCCTTGTCATTAGCTTCCTCTATTGTTGGTGCAGGCGGCACTGGAACAATTCCAGGTGCTGCGCTACTCTCCAATTCAAGAGAAGGTTCAATAACCTCGTCTAGCTCTACTTTCCTCCCACTCACTTCTTTCGAGAGAAACTCCTTCTCAAGAAAGGAACCGTTCTTTGCGACAAACACTTTGCCTTCGGTTCTGTGATAGAAGGTATACCCAATAGTTTCCTTAGGGTATCCTATGAAGACGCATTTCTCCGCTTTGGGTTCGAGCTTGTCCGGCATCAACTTCTTGACGTAAGCTTCGCATCCCCAAACTTTAAGAAACGACAACTTAGGTTTAGCACCAAACCACAGTTCATACGGTGTCGTCTCAACGGATTTAGATGGAGCCCTATTTAAAGTGAATGAAGCGGTTTCTAATGCATAACCCCAAAATGATAACGGCAATTCAATAAGAGACATCATTGATCGGACCATATCTAATAGGGTTCGATTCCGGCGTTCAGACACACCATTGCGCTGTGGTGTTCCGGGTGGCGTGAGTTGTGAAATGATTCCACTTGCTTTAAGATGCGTGAGAAAATCATAACTCAAATATTCACCTCCACGATCGGATCGTAGAAACTTAATCTTTCTGTTACGATGGTTCTCCACTTCATTCTGAAATTCTTTGAACTTTTCAAACGTTTCAGATTTATGTTTCATTAAATAGATATACCCATATCTACTTAAGTCATCGGTAAAAGTGAGAAAATAGCGATATCCACCGCGTGTCGAAACACTCATTGGTCCGCATACATCGGTATGTATGATTTCCAACAAGTTCGTTGCTCGCTCCATCATACCGGAGAACGGGGTTTTGATCATCTTGCCCATGAGGCATGGTTCGCATGTGTCAAATGATTCAAAATCAAGAGACTCCAAAAGTCCATCAGAATGGAGTTTCTTCATGCGCTTTACACCAATATGACCTAGACGACAGTGCCACAAATAAGTAGTATTATCACTATCTACTTTGCATCTCTTAGCCTCAATGTTATGGATGTGTGTTTCATCCCTTTCGAGATTTAGAAGAAATAAACCATTCACAATAGGTGCATGACCATAAAAGATGTTACTCATATAAATAGAACAACCATTATTCTCCGATTTAAATGAATAACCGTCTTGCAATAAACAAGATCCAGAAATAATGTTCATGCTCAACGCAGGCACATAATAACACTTATTAAGGTTTAAAACTAATCCCGAAGGTAAAACTAAGGAGAGCGTGCCGATGGCCATCACATCAACTCTTGATCCGTTGCCAACGCGCATCGTCACCTCATCCCTCGCAAGCCGCCGTCTATTCCGTAGCTCCTGTTTCGAGTTACAAATATTAGCAACTGAACCGGTATCAAATACCTAGGCACTACAACGAGGGCTAGTAAGGAAAACATCAATAACATGTATATCAAATATACCTTTGATGGTGCCAGCCTTCTTGTCCGCTAAGTACTTCGGACAGTTGCGCTTCCAGTGACCCTTGTCCTTGCAATAGAAGCACTCAGTGTCCGGTTTAGGACCAGACTTGAGCTTCTTCTCAGCAGGGGCAACGCACTTGCCACCGCCTTTCTTGAAGGGCTTCCTTGCACCTTACCTTTCTTGAAGGTGGGGGGCTTGTTGACCATCAACACATGATTATTCTTTTTGATGTTCACCTCCGCTACTTTCATCTTAGCAAAGAGCTCAGTGATCATATCAGTGGAACCAATCTGATTGTGATCAACTACAAAACTTTTGTAGCTAGGAGTGTCAATCTTGAGCTCCTCTGGAATCTTGCAGTCCAGTTGCTCAAGGCGTTGAGTGTAGCCCGTCATCTTAATGGCGTGCTCACTAACGGAACTCCCTTCCTCCATCTTGTAGTTAAAGAATTTCTTAGAGATCTCATATCTCTCAGAACGGGCTTGAGTCTGAAACATGTTTTTCAGCTCCTCGAGAATCCCAAAGGGCCCGGCGAACTCTTCAAAACGATTTTGAAGATCCGATTCCATAGCATACAACATGGCGATCTTAATCAAATCATAATCATCCTTGCGCGACTGATAAACAGCTTTTTCATCAGCCGGCGCATCTATAGCAGGGGCGTCACCTAGCGCTTTCTCAAGGACATAGTCCTTTTGTCCGCCAACGAGAATGATTCTCAGAATGTGGAACCATTTGGTGAAGTTAGACCCATTGTTTCTAAGCTTTTCTATCTCAGCAAAAATGTTGAAATTGAAGTTGGACTTGGCCATGTGATCTACAGTATTTGCAAGTACAATTTAGACTATGTTCATGATAAATAGTTCAACTTAATCAAATTACTAGATGAACTCCCACTAAATTCAACATCCCTCAAGTTGTTTAGTGAACACGATCCAAATTCACCACACCTAATCTGATCATCACGAGAAGAGATGTGGTTTCAATGGTGGACAACGAAGTGTCGATCATATCATTCATATGACTCATGCTTAACCTTTCGGTTCTTGTGTTCCGAGGCCATGTCTGTACATGCTAGGCTCGTCAAGTTAGACCCAAGTATTTCCGCGTGTGCAAAACTGGCTTGCACCCGTTGTATGTGAGCGTAGAGTCTATAACACCCGATCATCACGTGATGCTTGGACACGACGAACTTTCGCAACGGTGCATACTTGGGGAGAACACAGTTTTTATCTTGATCTTTAAGTGAGGAATCATCTTATAATGCTACCGTCGCGATCTAAGCATAATAAGATACATAAAAGGATAAACATCACGTGCATATAACTTTATGTGACATGGTATAGCCAATCTTCGCGCAATGATCCCCATCTTGTGCGTTCCGGCATGATCTCCATCACTCCACCATGATTGCCTCCACCACGAATAGCAACTACAACTATTGCTAACTACTTAGCGATAAAGTGAAACTATTACATGGCGTATAAGAAGTTGACACACAGGTCATACACAATTATAAAGACAACCATATGGCTCCTGCCGGTTGTGTACTCATCGACATGCAAGTCGTGAAACATTACAAAACATGATCATCGCATACATTATACACATCACATCTTGGGCCATACCATATCACAGAAAACACTCCCTGCAAAAACAAGTTAGACGCCTCTACTTTGTTGTTGCATGTTTTACGTGGCTTATGGGAGTAGATGCTAAGAATGATTCTTACCTACGGAAAGCCACAACGGTGATATTATGGTTGCCAAACTCCGGTGTTAATCCCATGACAACTATAGTGAGAGAAACTGACATCCACCAGCCGCATGTGTGGAACAAGCCACACGTCAAGTGCGGAGCCGGTCTCGCGAACGACGTCGCGTAAGGTTGGCCTGGACCGCTTCAATCTCACTATCCCGCGTCATAAGAAGAACACAAACAAGAGGCTTGCAATAGAAAACATCAACGCCCGCAACAACCATGTTGCGTTCTACTCGTGAAACACATCTACGCATAGATCTAGCTCTGATACCACTGATGGGTTTCGCGGCATAGTAAATCAAAATTTTCTACGGATGCGAATAGAGGGAAAGCCAAGATCTAATCTAGGAGATGCAAACAACGAGAGAGATTGGATTAGATCTTCATACCCTTGAAGATTCGCACAGCGGAACGTTCGTCGGAACGTGGGTGATGTAGTCGTACTCGCTTCTCCTCCTCGCGATCCGATCCGATCCGATCTAGCACCACAAGTGGCGGTGCCTCCGTGAGATGCACACGTGCAGCACCTCGACGTATCCTCCTTCCTTGGTCCAGCAAGTATGGTGGAGAGATGGGTTGGATCTACAACGCGACGGCGCAGTGCAATTGGTGGAGAATTTCTGCAGCAGGGCTTCGCCTACAAACAGTCGGGAGGGAGAGAGGAGGGCAGCAGGGCGGCTAGGGTTGGAGGGGAAGGTGTAGGGGGTTGGTGCGCCCCCAGCCCTCTATATATAGAGGGGTGGGCGCAGCCCTAGCCCCTCCCCCAAGCCAAGGCCGGCGGCCCCAAGGAGGAAGAGTGGGGGGCAAGGAAACCCCCCCCCCCCCTTCTAGAAGCTCTATCTAGAGTTTAAACCTCTCTTGGCCGGCTGGGCCCTATGGGGCCTTGTGCCCCTGGCCCAATGCGGCCAGGTAACTCCCTCATAGGCCCATGACCCCTCCCGGAAGGTGTGGCCACGTTGGTCCCCTTCGGAAGGTTCTAGAAGCTTCCGGTACAATACCGATTAACCCGGAACAATTCCGAACTCCAAAAACTGCACTGCCTTATATGAATCTTATTCTCCGGACCACTCCGGAACCTCTCGTGATGTCCCGGATCCCATCCGAGACTCCGAACAAAAACTCATAAACCAATTATCCAATCTATCCTAGCGTCGAGACATGTTAAGTGTGTGACCCTGCGGGTTCGAGAATATGCAGACATGATTTTCTATCAATAATCAACAGCGGGGTCTGGAAACCCATATTGACTCCCACACATTCATCGATGATCATATCGGATGAACCACGATGCCAGGATTCAATCAATCCCATATATATATTCCCTTCGTCTCGCGATATTTTACTTGCCCGAGATTCGATCGTCGGTACCGTCATACCTAGTTCAATCTCGTTCACAGCAAGTACTTTACTCGTTCCGTAATCCGATATCACTTTGTGATTAACTCCTTAACCACATGTTTGCAAGCGGTGTTGATATCGATTACCGAGTGGGCCCGAAGTATATCTCTCCGACTTGGGAGGGACAAATCCCATCTCGATACATACAATCCAACAGATACTTTCCGATCACCTGAGAGACACCTTTATGATCACCCTCTCATAGGATGACGTTTGATGACCTCAAAGCTTTCTTCCGATACCAGGGAGTTGTATTATCTCATGGTCTAAGGAATACAATATTTGACATAAGAAAAGCTTCGCAAAGACGAACACGATGACACGATCTAATTGCTTCGCTTAGTTTGGGTCTGTCCATCATATCATTCTCCCAATGATATGATCTCATTATCAATTGACAACTCATGTCTATGGTTAGGAAACCTTAACCATCATTGATCAATGAGCTAGTCCATAGAGGCGTACTAGGGACACGGTGTTGTTCACAAACCACACAAGTATTAAAGTTTCCGCTTAATACAATTCTAGCATGGAATATAAACATTATCATGAACAAGAATTATAATAATAACATCTTTATTATTGCCTCTAGGGCATAATTCCAACAGTTTCCCCTCAAAAAAATCCACCAATGTTGACAAGGTTATCACGGTGGACTCAACCCGAAAAAACAGTCCAAAATACACACGTTTCTTTCAAATAGAGGCTGACATCTTGGACCTAGTGTAGACACATTTCCTGCACAGAGGTTGCTGACATCTGGGACCCAGCTACGGACCAAAGTTAGAAGAACGGAGGCGGCCGAAAAAAAGTCCATCATAGCACATTTCATTTACGGAGAGGTTGAAATGTGGGACCCACCAGAGAGACCTTATATAGGTGCTGCATCGAGCAATGTTGCCAAGTTCAAATAAGGTAGGCGCGAGCGAGAAAAGGTCCAACATATACACGTTCTTATAATGTGATGCTGACATGTAGAACCTAGCAGTGTGACCAAACGGCAGATTCATCGAGCAACGCTATCTAGTTTGGAACAGGGTAGCGCTAGAGAAAAAAATTTCCACCATATACACACTATTCTTCTAACGTGAGGCTGACATATGGGACCCACCAGCCTGTATAAACGGTTGATGCATCGAGCAACGCTACCAAGTTCGAAACACGAAGGCGCGAGCGAGAAAAAAGTCCTACATCCACACGTTTCTTCTAATGAGATGCTGACCTATGGGACCCATCAGCGTGACCAAACGGCAGATTCGTCGAGCAACGCTATCTAGTTAGGAATAGGGTAGCGCTAGAGAAGGGAAAAATTCAATCATATACACACCAGATTCTTCTAATGAGATGCTGACATATGGGACCCACCAGCCTAAATAAACGGTTGATGCAGCGAGCAACGCTATCAAGTTAACACGGAGGCTCGACCGAGGGCAAAAATTCCATCATACACACGTTTCTTCTAATGAGAGTATGACATGTGAGAGCATCTCCACTCGTTGGGCGTACCCAGGCCGAAAACCGGACCGATTTTTGGCCGGACGAATCGCGTTTTCGGCCTGGGTACGCCCACTCGCGTACCCAGGCCGCGTTCCCAGGTTCGGTTAAATTCACTTAAACTCGGCGAATATGGGCGAATATAGTCGGAATTTCATTAAATTAGGCGAGGGGAACATAGTACATCGGTTTAACTAGGAAAGAACGCCGCCGTGGTTGACGCCGGACGCCGCAACTACAGGCCGAGGCGGGGGTTGTTACCGACCTCGATGTGCGCCATGACTCCGGCGAGAGTCTGCCCTGGAATGCTCCACCAGCGGCGGCGGTAAGCCATATTGTGACGTGGCCGCGGCGGCGAGCCCGGCGGTCTGTCGTGTCGGGCGAGTTCCTCGAGGCGCCTGTCGGCAAAAAACTGCCTCCAGAATACCAAGTTGCCCTGATCCTCGGCGAGATCCGGGTCTTGCATGGCAGCGATAGCGGCCTGGATCTCTCCGGCGAGGTCTGGGTCTTCCATGGCGGCGATAGTCGTTTGGATCTCTCCGGCGAGGTCCTGCCCTTCAGGCATCGGCGGAACAGGGATCTCGCCGGCGCTGAGTGTCCAGCCTCCGGGGAGGCGAGTGTCCGGCGGGGCCGTATAGCGCGCCTCCCGGAGGAGACGGGCTTCCCACGGCGATAGCGTGCGGCGGTCGGCCATGGCTTCTCGGCGGAGTTGGGGAGTAAGCAAGGTGCGAACGTCCGAAGTTCGCCGGAGTTGTGGTGGTGTGAGGAACTGTGAAGAGAGTCGACGAGATGTACGGCTTTTATAGGCCGGAAGAATGGCGGGAGGGGTGTAGCAGCGAGGGCGGGAAAAGGAAAACGGCGGGAAGGATGGCGGCGAGTCGGCTTCGGTCGCCGACAGAGCTGGCCCACGCCCGTTTTCGGTGAGTCTGGCGTCCCCAGGGCGTACCCGGGATCCTAGGTTCGGCCTGGGTAGTCCGGACCAAAGTTGGCCCAAATCCGGCCAAAAACAGGTCCCTGGGTACGCGACTGGGCCGATTTTCGGTGTCCAGACGTAATTTCGGCGTCCGGATCGTCCGCCTGGGTAGGCGAGTGGAGATGCTCTGAGGCCCAGATGCGTGATTATGCATCTGGCAGCGCTATCAAGTTTGGAACAGGGTAGCGCGACTGAGGGGAAAAAATCCATCATACACACATTTCTTCTAATGAGAGGATGACATGTGGGCCCAGATGCGTGATTAAACGGCAGTGCAATCAAGTTCGAAATAGGGTAGCGGGGGCGAAGGAAAAAATTCCATCATACACGCGATTCTTGTAATGAGAGGATGGCATGTGGGACCCGTCATCGTGATTAACGGCAGATAGATCGAGCAACGTTATCGAGTTCATATCAGGAAGGCACGAGCCAAGGAAAAAATCCATCATGCACACGTTTCTTCAAGTGTGAGGATGACACGTGGGACCTAGCAGCCTGATTAAACGGCAGATGCATCAAGTGACGCTATCAAGTTCGGAACAGGGAAGGAAAAAATTCCATCATGCACATGATTCCTCTAATGTGAGGCGGACATACGAGCCCCAGCAGCCTGACTAAATGGAAGAGGCATCGAACAACGTTATCAAGTTCAAATCAGGGAGGCACGAGCGAAAAGTATGGTCCGCTAGAGTCACTGACGTTCGGGACCCACATGCAAAAATATACTTCGGCGAGTCAACATCTTGCGAGGAAGCGGAAATCTTACTTCTGCCACGCGCCCGTCGAGCTTCCTCCATGTTTTTAGCGGTTTCGTCGTAGTAGAGGGGCGCGAAACCGGAAAAAAAAAGTTTTACATCGGCCACTGTCGAGCCGGGATTTTCATCGCGGAAGACGCGCTTTCTACGATGACCGACGGGCCCAGTCGTTGCGGAAGGAAACATTTCTTGTAGTGGTACCCATTGGGAGTCAATTTAGAACTATATCGGTAACCACCGAGAGTTATTCTCTCCTTATTATTCACAAAAAGAAAAGAAAAGAAAAGAAAAGAAAAGAAAAGCACCACCCTCACAACCGTACTAAACTCGGCCACCTTTCTTCACATGTTGCACACGCCACCGTCCAATCGCATTTGATGCCTGTAGCATTTTGAGCCTTCCTTTTAATATTTTTATTACTCAGGAGGTGAGCCAAGCGCGACTCAGCACTAATTTTTGGTGTGATATTGGCTGGATCTTCTTCTAGTTTAAAATTTTAGTGGATATTGGCGGGATCCTCCTATCTACCTGCATACTGACGGGGCCTTTGGCTCGTTCTCTCGCCAATCCCTCCCACTATCCCCTCATCATTCTCTATCACGTCCCTCCTTAGCCAACTTCCACCTCGCCAGAGTCTATTCATCCACATTGTCAGAGTCTGCTTCGTCGTATCTGCTTCCCTCGATGCATGGTAGAGTGTCTGCTTTCCCACCGCCGGAACTGAGAGATGCGTAAGCCACTCGGACCCCTCACCAGGGCGATTGTTAAAACTCACTACTACCGATATGAAGGTTGCTGCACACTTCCTATGCCCGCTTCCCTTGCATTTTACTTCCAAATGTAGTTCAACTCTTCTTCCTTGTAGTGCCTTATTATATTTCTAATAATGCATGCTAGTTCCTATACTGCGGGATCGATTCCAAGAGAAAAGAAGGCAACTACGAGTCATGAAGCCAAATTGGTTATCTCGCAGCAATACAAGACCTCGCCAACCCAATGTTAACCCACAACAATCCTCCCTAGACGAAGGTTTGCCTCCACTTTGCATATATGTATTTTCGAGAGTAGTTTGATCGTTTGCTTGCCCTGCCTTCTCATGTACTAGTATATATTTTTTATTTTTATTTTTGCAAGGCATGGAAGATGATGTACTGCCCAATGAGAATCGATGCCAACGAAACATGAGGAGTTTTGGATATTCAGATGTATCCCTGCTCGACACAACACAGCTAGTACAGAAACATGGCTATTTGTTGCATATTGCTTGTGTTATTTGCTGATTGATTTGCTGCACTACAATTTGTAGAAGCAAGTGCATGATAATGTCCCTGTCAAGAATGTTCGTGGCACAGATATTCAGCAGCGTGCCAATGATGCAGCCATTTCTAGGAACCAAACATAAGTATGGTGTATGGCTGAAGCTAAGATTAGGCTTCTCCAACAGGATTTGGACACGGCCACTTGGTGGATCAGAGAATTGAACCGGGGATGGATTTCTACGATTGAAGATGGCCTTGATGCTGCGGATGATCTTCAGAAGTTAGTGGCTAAAAATCGTGTTCCTAATCCGGCTGATGCACATGTCAATAAGATCAGCTGGACGATCTTGGAACAGGTGAAAGAACGAGCAGAGATTCTCCGAGCATCTTTGCAGGCAGGTGGTTTTCGAAGGGTGATGCAAGAGCCGCCATGCGAATAGATTTTTTTCGAATAATTAGGATGACTTTCCTTGTCTTGTCAGCATGATATTTTCTTTTCTTATGTGCTGGTAGTACTTTACGGTAACTACGTATTTAGCACGCTGGTATGAAACGTATAGTACTTGCTGGATCTGGACAATGTATCTCGGTAGTCATTCGGGAAATGGAAAAACATCTTCCCACCAGAATGTTGAAATCTTATTATGCACTTTTGTTTAGATCCGTAGACCCACGTTTTGCAGCAAATTAACACATTACCATGAAAAGGTAGTCCATCTTAAAAAATAATGGTAGTCCGAGCTCAATGACCATGTCCTTGTGCCTATTATCATGCATAAATATGTCCAATTACTTGTGTTGACCCAAGTAAAATATTTAGACTATATATACTAGTAGATTACATAAACAATTAGCTGAGGGACAGAACACATGCCGAAACCACCACTTTCACCAAGCAGTCAATAATAATTTTAACTCTGCGCCAGAAACAACCGCCAAAATGGCTTCCCGCGTCCAATATTCAAAAGCGGTATGAAATTTCCATCTCTCCCTTCGGCCCAGAAACAAGGCGCCAAAGGCCATTCCTCAAAATTGTTTGTCTTGCACAATTCAAAATTTCAAACTCGCACCCATCGGGCCGAATCCCTGAAGATGACCTCGGACCACCACGGTCGTGCCCCTTCCGTCCCATCTCCCCTTCACAGCCTCTCCACCGGCACTACGTAGCGACCGAATTTGTTTTACCAACTCCCTTGTCTAGCAAGTCGGAGGTTGCTTCCCCGCCCCGATGCTGGCCCGCACCAGATCACCTCCTCCATACCCGAGGTCCACGGCGTCGGATCCGGATTAGCAAGGCCATCACCAGCGACACCATCACAGCTTCATTCGATCCACTTCCCCCGACTCCACGGCACCGTATCTGCTTCCCCGACCTTATCTACGGGGCCGGAGAGATGGCGAGAAAAACCAGCTCAGCCGTGAACTACGAGGTCATAGCTCGCCATAAGTTCGTTAAAGGCAAGGCCAGCAGCAGGAAATCGCGTAATCGCGGCCACAAAGGTAGTTCATCGTTTGTTTTATAGCCGTGTCACACTGTTTACATTCATATGTCTGTCATTGTTCTTTCAGAGCTTTCAACTGCCCTCTAGCACTGTACTAATTTGCTCCTCTACAAACACTTCGCTCTTAAATCTCATAAGGTATTTTTTCTCATGCATGGAAGCTACTTTGAGGCCGACTGATAAGGGAGAATGGAAGGTTTGGGAAGAGAGATTACTGGAGAATTCCAAACATGCAAGGTGGATCGTCTTGCGGAGACTTAGACCTTTCGTAGCTACCACCACCAATCATGAAGGCCAGGTTTCTGAAGCATAATCTGATCCTCGAGATGGACAAAACCCCGACGGAGACCTAACTCGGTAAGATGGACCGGTCGAGAACACTCCCCTAGTCTTCCCGCTTGTCCACCCCCAAGGTGCTTGCTCTGTCTTGTCATTGAGATAGTTGTTGCATCTTCCATGTTTTGTACCTCAATCTCAACAAATGTTCTGCAATGCCATCTGTTTAGTTCATGCATCATATATGTTCATCCTGTCTTGTCTTACTATTCTTATGTTCTATCTGTGTCTCATTATACATAGGAATTTCATAGATTAATATATCGTTTATGTGTGTCAGGAATCAGCTGTTTCACCTAAGACCCTTTCATATACCAGTAGTGAGAAAAAATATGTCCGGCAAGTGTCTGATTCAGCATTGGTTTATGTTGATGAACTATACCTCGAGGGAGACATCACTCAGGAATTTGGAGCCGTTGAGGACCTCCCCCATAGTCCGCCCGCTTGTCCACCCCTCAAGGTGCTTACTCTGTTTTTTCATTGTGATATTTGTTGCATCTTCCATGTTTGTTATCTCAATCCAACCAAATATTCTGCGATGCCCTCTGCCTAGTTCATGCATCATATATGTTCAGCATGTTTTTCCTTATTGTTTTATATCCCATCTGCGTCTCATTATATATAGAACTATAATTGATTGAAGTATTGTTTATGTGTTTCAGGAATCATCTGGTTTAGGTACCAAACCTGAAGCGTCAACAAGCGGCCTTGCTAATGCTACAGGTGGAACAGAAACACAAGCCGGGAAATACAATAAATTTTTTTCCAGAAACTCGTATAAGGCTAAAAAGGCTCGTCTTGGTGGCACACCACAGGTTCCAACTGAAATAGATGCAGCAAATACCATTCCACACATTGCACAATCAAAAATTGCCAATCCAGATAGCCATGAACAATTGACAGGCCAACCAGTTTCGACCGCTACTGGCCTAAATCTACTGGCACAACACCAACAAGCTAGCAATGATCACCCACCTGTTGATCAGCTGGCCGCCAAACAAGGTATGTGTTCCAACGCATATCGTTGCATGCTCCCTTATATATACTATGATAGCCTGATGTAACATTTGAATTGGCAGCTACACAAAGATTTAGAAAAAGAGGGGCCAATGGTAGGAAACAAGCTTGAGTCTCAAGTTTCCGGAATGCAATCTAGATATTGCATCAATTCTATTGTTCCTGGCAAGCGAAGGCCAAAAGATCCAAAAGAATCTTCTATTGTGCCTAGCATCGGAAATAGGCATTTTTTTCAGGAATGATATTCCTATCTTCGCATCGTTCAAGCTCCACCAACATACCCCTAGCAATTACAATTAATTACTCCAGAAGTTACATGTAAGTCATGGTGCTCTGTCCCATGCCTTCAAACTTGCCATAGGTTCTATTCTAAGGGCCTGTTTGTTTGGGCTGTGGCTGGCTGTGCAGCTGTGCAGGAAAAGCCGCTGTGCAGGAAAAGCTACTTTTCTGAGTTTGGCTGTTTGGCAACTTGGCTGGCTGTCTGGCTGTGTGCTAAGGAATTGTCTGTAATGCCCCTGTAATTAATATAACACGTAAACTTCACTATTGAAGTGCATAAACGCATATGTTTATATTACATACCATATGTCACATATTGGTTTGTCCAAAATACATATCCAACCATTAAACAAATAAAGATAGTCGCATAATGAATATAGATACATCCACACCGATCAAACCATCATCTTATTCTAGCATTGTACAATGCAGTAGAGATGCGATCACGCGTTGAGTTCATGTCTACCGTGTGTAGTCCACTCGGCGCAGTATCACCGACTCATGTTACTGATTGCCTTTGGACCTTAGGAAGTAGTCCTCATCTGCATCACACCGATCAAACTGCTTGTCCCGTAAGTTGGAGTCTCTAATAAAATTGTGAAGTGCTATGCAAGCAAGAATAATTCTTTTCTAAGTAACCAGACCGTAAGAAGGAATATACTTCAAGATGCGCCACTTGTTTTTCAAGATACCGAAGACACGCTCGATAGCATTCTGCAGCGATGAGTGTAGATAGTTGAAAATCTCTTCCCTGTTTGTTGGTCTCCCTTCTCGATGAAAATCTGGTATGTGGTATGTCTTCTGCTTGTAAGGATCTAAGAACCCTTTTCTATTTGGATAACCAGAATCAACAAGGTAATATGTATCTGCACATGAACGAAAAAAATCAAACAACAACAACAATGCATTTGTAACTATGTGTGTACCATGTAGACAAAGATATAGAATATTACCACTAGGAGGGGTCAGAAACTCTATTGGATACTTCTCAATGGAGCGTTGTAGAATGCGTGTATAATGCGCCGAACCAGGCCATCCAGCAACAACAAAGGTGAATCTCAAATCAAAGTCACATATCGCTAGAATATTCTGTGATGTGTAACCATGCCTTCATGTATGGTTAACCACCTCTTCTGCGGGTACTTCAACTGGAATGTGCGAACCATCTATGGCGCCAATGGCATCTTTGAAATGAGCCCAGAAGCGTGCATCTTGAAGTCTTGGATGCACATCCTTGAACTCTCGATCTACTGGCTTTATGTTATCCTTACCCAACGTGTACAAGCAATCCAAAACCATGTGAAACATCCTATGAATGGTTTCAGTTGAACGACAAAAATGGTTCTCAACTTGTCTAAATGACTGTGGTCCTCCAACCATCCATAGAAACATATCTAGGCATTCAACATATGACATGTCTCTAATTGACTTTAACCCATAGCTAGAAACTAGAAGATCGTGCAATGCATGAAACACATCAGGATACATTCTAAACATTTTGTAGCATCTTTTCCTATTTCCAAGTTGTTCATTCACCCATTCAAGACCAGTTTGTTCCGGAACCCTACTAGGTTATTTATTCAAGTACTTCTGACTATAGAGATTACCATAATATCCCAACACGGCAAGGTCATGCACCAGTCCGAGCAACTGCAGTGTCTTTTCTAGTTCATAGTCACGATCATCACCACCACCATCCATCTATAAAATAATTAGAACATGTCAAAATCAGCAAATGCTTCACAAAATAATTACTAGACATGCAACAATCAGCAAATGCTTCACAAAATAATGACTAGACATGCAACAATCATCAAATGTTTCACACAACAATCAGCAAATGTTTTACAATGATCACAAATAGTCTCGACAAAAATAGATAAAGAATAATAACAAGTAGTCTCCAATGGATACATAATAGCCACAAGTTCTGTAATGACAACAAAGCAATTATACATCTACTTGTTCATCTCATCATGTGTCCTCTGGAGCCAATCGAGCCTCCCCGCAGTTGTTGCAAATGCTGCGAACACCTCTCTATGATCCATGTTCATAGCTAGATTGCCAGTAGTGTACATGATAGCAGTTTCTTCACTCACTCCACAATCTCGAACCATTCCTAAAAACTCTTTCATAGTTGGGACCTAATCATCCTTACTGCTAGAACTTCCTTCAGTGTGCCTTGATACAATTGTGTTCAGTGTATTGTTGTAAGCCGAGAAAAAATCCTTATCCACATGCTTGCGTTTCCCCGTTCCCATTTCATTCTCTACATGCTTGCGTTTCGCTATTGCATTGTTGGAAGGCGAGGTATCATCATCAAGCATTATTGGAGCCTCATTGCCATTTCCTTCTTCCTGACATGCAATGGCAGCTGATTGTCCTGTGACATGTGCCTTTCTAAACATAACATCTTGTTGTTCCAAGTTGGGAGGTGTACCATTCCTAAATTTTTCATGGTCAGGACGAATCTGCAAATAAGAACATAATAGAGAGATCAGTCTGATGATCATAATAACAAATACAAAGGAAAGGCAAGTATAAAAGATGGTAACTTACAGCTATGTGATTCTTCCACCAATCATCATCTGCATCCATAGTTTTTGTTATAGGATCCCAACCAAGCTCGGTCGCATTTTGCAGTTCCATCCACCCCGTGTAATCCTTCTTTAAAGAATCCCATTTGTTCTTGAATTGTTTTTGCGTTAATCTTTCCCCTGTTTTTTCGGCAAATTTGTCTCCAAGATTTTTGTACCCCTTTCTACTCAAGCAACCCCCATCCCTATTGTTGCCGTTCACTTCCTCCGTACAAATGTCACAGAAAACTCTAGTATGGTATGTATCCCAAACCATCTTCGACATTTCAGCAAGACCAACACGTAGCAATACTACAACAAGCAACATAATTTCAGCAAGACCAACACATTATTAGCATCAAATAACCTCACATTACTAGCAGCAAACATCATCAAATTGTACATTAGTACCACAAATGACATCAAATTTTCATGCAGCACCACATCAAGAAATACATGTATGAAATTATATGGCAGTACAACATCTAACAATACCAAATTTCATAGCACAGATTAGCAGTACTGCATCCGAAATCAATAAAGTTTGCTAGAACTATGGCATCTAACATCAAAATAGTGGCCTCACCTTGGACTGGAACTAGTCGGCCAGGGGGCGAGAGAAGGCGTCTTGGCGCGGGCAGCAGGTCTGGCGGCGGAGGGCAGCAGGTCCAGCGGTGGGCTGCAGGGCACGGGAACGTGGAGGACGGAGGCGATCAGGGGAGGTCCGGCGGGCAGCAGGTCGGGCGACGCGGGTAGGCGGTGGCAGGCAGCAGGTCGGGCGGCAGCAGGCAGCAGGTCTGGCGGCGACAGGCTGCAGGACACGAGAACATGGAGGACGGAGGCGAGCAGGGGAGGTCCGGCGGCCGGGAGGTGGGCTGGCGGCGGCGCTGGCGGGGAGTAGGGCGGCGGGGAGGGGAGTCGGGCTGGCGGCGGTGCTGGGCGTTGTCGACGGGCATTCGCTCAGGAGGAGAACCCTATCGTGGGGACGGGTCGAGCAGGTCTTTTTTTACTGGGATAGGTTGGGATGTTTACCGGGTGGCATCTGCTGTAAATATCGCTCCAAACTAGAAAACGGTTCGCTGGCCTTTGCGGGAAGCACCCAGCGACGTGCTTTGCCCGCGATGCCTATTTTGTAGAAGTACTTTGTCAAAATCCTGACGCACAGCTGGCCGTTTGTTTCGTTTTTCTGGATTTTTCCAGTGGAGAAGTGGTCAAAAGCCCAAACAAACACCCCCTAAGTCACATAACAAATCAACTGTTCCATTCTTGCCGACAGACAAAATTCAACTTCGATCGGGATAATGAGGATATAGAGTATGTTCTCATGGACATGTTCTCCTGTTTTTTGCGCCAGCAACGCCATAGGAAAAGAATAAATACTTTAATGGTAAGGAAAGTAAGGATATTCAAAGAACGTCTCCTATGGAACATTCTATGACTGACCAACAGTGGATAGATCTTTGATACGTCCATAACGTATCTATAATTTTTGATGGTTTTATGCGATTATTATGGTTTTGATACTTTTTTTATATAAAGTTTATGAGTTATTTCGACTAACCTACTAATAGTTGCAAAAGTGCACAATGTTCATGGTTTACACTTTGATATGTAGGAATTATCAAGAATACAAGTGGAACCCTTGTTGGAGTCAAATTGAGATTTTCCAGAAATCTGTCTCTAAACTCTTTTTGAAGATGGTCACGTTTCAGGTTGAAGACGGCGTCAAACGGAAAACTCTTCAACTATAAAGTTGTAGGAAATTTCGCGATAATCATTCGAGACATAAAATTTAGCTGATTACGAGTCTGGACAGGCCCGCTAGACCCGATTTACTGCATCCCAAGATGGGGTGACGGGAATCCGAGAAGCTATATAAAGGGAAAACCTAATTCGTGGGAGACCTCTTCACCCACGAATTTGCATCCACCAAAGCCAAGTTTTTGCCTCCCCCATGGATCTCATCTCCATGGGGTAGGGCTCCCAAGAAGCCATGAAGGAAGGGGGCTAAGGGGCGGTGCTCCCCCACAATACCAACGGCGGGGAAGGAGTCCCCCGCAATGCCGCCGGCGTTGCCGCCGCCCTCTTCACCATCTTCACCGCCATTTCCATCACCTAATCCTCCTAGTATGCAGTGGTTCATCCTCCCACACACCTCTATAACATCCTATGTAAACATGGTGTTTGATGCTATAAGTTATAATCCTATGATCTATGTCATGTTTGTGTAGTTTCTTTGTTCTTAGATTGAATGGTTGAACGTCTTTGTTTCATTAGAGTTGTATGTTGATATGGTACAGTCCTTCTGTGTCTGGTGTTTGATGCTATAAGTTGTAATCCTATGATCTATGTCATGTTTGTGTAGTTTCTTTGTTCTTAGATTGAATGGTTGAACGTCTTTGTTTCATTAGAGTTGTATGTTGATATGGTACAGTCCTTCTGTGTCCATTATATTTTTGCGCACATGGATTAAACATCATAGGGTTTGTAGTATGTGTAAGAGGAAGGGGGAAGTTCTGCCGTAGTGACAGAAACCTAAGGACACGAACCGGAACGTTCGTATGGGAGTAAGAGGACCATTAACTTAAGGCTATGGTTGGGGAAACCTTAATGCTTTGTTAGTAGTTATGGATGTTTGCTAACAATCCAATCATATAGTACATGTAATTCCAAGTAGTGAAGTGCATGTATATTTAGCCTCTCCCACATAGAAAACTGCATCGAAGACAATGGACCCGATTTATTCGCCAATTAAACTTGGACAAAGCCACCACAATTACCACCACTATTCCACACTCATGGTTCTATTAGTTTAGTGTATTTTATTGCTGCAGCAACTAGCTTTACTTTCTTGTTATTTGTTATCCTGCAAAGCTTTCTCTAGTACTCATTTTATTGCTCTAGTTTTATTTCCTAGATATTGCAAACGTTTAGTGTGTGTAGAGTTGTATTGGTGGTTGATAGAATTTGAGAGAATATTTATCATACCTTTAGCTCCTTGTTGGGTTCGACACTCTTACTTATTGAAAAGGCTACACACGATTCCCTATACTTGTGGGATATCAAGACCTTTTCTGGCGCCGTTGCCGGGGAGCAATAACGTGTGGATGAATTTTCTTGTGTTGACTTGTTTGCTTTATCTCTAAGTATTTTTTTACTTTCAGTTTTAAGTTGGTTTCTATCTTGGTATGGATAGGGATTGTGAATTATAAAAAAATTAGTTGTACTTGTTACCTAAAAATGTTTTTAAAAAGAAAAGTGATTGGAAAGATGAGTAATGGTTAAGTGGGGGTCGACCTTGAACACTTGTGTTCATGCCTATGAAACCAAAACAAATCTTCCCATGGAAGCTTTTCAACTAAAGGAAGGCACCTTTAAATATTAATTCTCATTTAAAAAAGGTATAGAATACATTTTGTCTCTCCTATTAAAACAAAATTTGCTCTTAATGCTTTTTTATTTGAAAATACTTGCTTCTTGTGTCTAACTTAAAGACGTTAAATAAAAATACTTATTGGGAGATAACCCAATAGTTTTTTTGAGTCTTGAAAGTTATTACATACTAGACAAACATGCGCGCTTCGCCGCGCCGCTTGTCCAGCGTTGTTGAACAACGTTGTTCTTACGTCACTTCTGTCTGCAGCTTGATCGGGTTTAACGTGGTATAGAGAATCTGGCCAAGCGGGACAGTTTTTGTGTGTGAATTTCTAAGCAGAGAAGCTGATTACAAAACAATGGATGGCATGAGTATCATGATTTTCAAGAAGATGTGCCGAAGAAGGCATACAGAACACCGGATAAATAAACGGAACAGAACAACTATTACGGTTCCTAAAAACAGAGCGTCGTTGCCATAGCGCGTACACATGACTCCACTCCTACATGCTTGTCGCGCTAGCCTACTCCTACATGCTTACGGGCCATGGCACACGTAGACTCCCAAGACTTGCACCCACACTGTTTTAACCCGCACCACGCTTCTGCAACAACAAACATCCACTGCTTCGTGTGAGAAGTGTGACATTCTTAGAACCGCAATATCTGACACAACTGTCCCTGCAAACATAACACAAGACACTCAGCTTTGCTCGCAGGTAGACAAGAACCACGTATGAATACAATATAGTCGAGCACAATAACTAAACCAGACTTTGCATATACTCTCTCCGTTACAAAATATAAGATGTTTTAAGTTTTATAAAACGAATGTATCTATCCATTTTTTAGTGTGTATATCCATCTTGAACTATAGATACATTCGTTTCACAAAAGCTAAAATATCTTATATTTTTGTACAAATTGTCTCGCTGCCACGGCCCACAAGAGCTGGCTCTGGAAAAGGGCAACATGTTCTCCGACTTCGAAGATGTGTGAGAGCTGGTTCATCACTCGGTCAAGCTAGTCAGTAGCAACTCACACTCTTTCTCGAGCACAATGAGCCCTTAGCGTTGCCCCTCCAGCAATGTGATTCAGTTTTATAAAATGACCACGGACTGCATCACAAAAACAGTGGTTCACATCGTCCACGTTCTAGTCAGTCTCCTGCATGATCTGCTGGATAAATTTTCCACCAAGGCTTTCCAATGCATCCAGCTCAAACAGCTCTGCCCCTGCATAGATTTGACATAGCGTAAACCCAAACTGATTTTTTAGCATGCAAAGCATATCTGATCCAAGTCATCGCTTGGCCTGACCCCAGCCTGTCCAAATCTTCAGCATACACACTGAGCCCAAGTGTGCCACACAACCGTATGGCCTGCAAAATAGCAAGCCATGAGCATGATCATTTAGAAGTGAAATAAGGCACGCACACACCTAAATCTGGGCTGGTTATACCTGCCAAGCACAAATGAACTGAAAGTACTACCTCCGTCCTCTAAAAAAAGATGTTGCAAATTCGCTAAAATTTAGATGAATCTATATACTAAATAGTATCTAGAATTCTAGATACATTCGAATTTTGACAAATACACGAATTTCTGTTCAGGATGGAGGGACTAACAAATATGCATCGTTGCCATTGCCAAAGCTTCAGTGCAGAGAAATAGTATCTTGTATGATCTAAACTAAAATGTAAGGGCACTCTGTAATTTGTAAATACTAAATCACCTCTGTTCTCATAGCTTCCCAACGGAAGGAAATATTTGCAGATAGGCAATAGACCAAGCAATATGACCTCTAACATTAAAAAGGTTAACACATTGTTTTACTCAAATCGCAACCCATAACTTAGGCTGCGTGCACACGCATTGAGAAACAAAAATCTACCAATGTGGGGCGCCATGTTAAAAAAAACCCAATGTGGGGCGTCTTTCTATCAAACATCTCGCCAGCGGTACAACATGCCAGAAACCTCTGATCCGCCCACCCTAAAATTTATCTATCGCTAACACAACAAAAGAAAACCGGGAATAGAAAGGACAAAGAAAATCAACATAGACGAACAGATGCGTGCTCACCGCAAATCGCCCGGCCAGCAGCGGCACCGCCAAGCACCAGGATCAGACGGGCGACCGGCACGCTGCAGAACAGCGCCCGCCCCCCGCCCTAAACGGAAACACCATAGGACGCCGGAGAAGGACCTCACCGTCACGCAAGATATAATCACGGCTCCAGGAGGTTGAGGCTCGGAGAAAACCCAAGCATACGTATATTTACGGGTACGATGCTGAGGGCGGTGTCAGCCGTCGCCGTGGGTGTGGTGTGGCTCCGGCTGGCCTCTCATGGGTGAGGAGGGGAGGGGGTGGAGTGATGGCACCAGGAGAGAGCAGGGCATGTGGGATCTGGGGAGGCTATCGCTGGCTGGAAGAGGAGCTGACGTATCAACGGATCGAAGGTCTATGGTGGCGGCGTCTAATCGCGAATAGAATACGACGACGGAGGTCAGGGAAAAAAAGAAAGGAATAATTGAAGAGTTACCACTTTGCTGCGGGACCAGGACTAAATTGGGTCCACCATGACCGTAGGAGAGAACAAGTTACTGTAACAAAAGTAAATAAATCACCAAAAACTGGACGTTTCAGACTGTGCGGAGTATATGAAATCTAACGGTTAAAATTAGGTTGGCTGGGAGGGGCGTCAGCATGCGGGTAGCTAACCGGGCTTAAGCCTATAGATAATGTAATAACCTATTCGTATCCTTTTTATTTGATTTTTGTGTCAAGATTAACCTCTAATAAGAGGGAAGTAAGATTTGGAGAGTTGTTGTACTGAAACAGATTTTTGTGTTTCACTATAATTTTTTCTGAAAAATCCCTGTAAGTCGGATTGAGACGTAATTTTCTAAATAAATCCCCCATGTTGTTAGCTAACTTTCGTTAGTTTAACACTTTTTATTTGAGCAACAGAAGGTCTTCAAAAAAATCAGTTTCTACCTGTTGGTATGTTTTGACAGATTTCTGTCATTATATGCATTTGCTTCTTATTGATTCCTTTTTGGGTTCTTTTTGAAAAATTAAGCTTTTTGAGGGAATTGCTACAGTATCTTGTGTCTTTAGTGAAAATTTTGCTATTTTGAAACTAAACCCAAAGGTCTATTATCTTTTAAATGCACTATTGTTGCTAATGAAGATTGTGTAAAGTTTTATATAAAGGATAATTTTCAGGTACAAGGAAAGAATGATGTAATGAGATGAAGAATGAACAAAAGCTCAAGCTTGGGGATGCCACCCCGTGTCACCCTAAGAAATATTCAAAAGGTACAAGCGTCAAACCTTGGGGATGCCAAAGGCATCCCCTTCTTCATCGATAAAAATTTCAGATCTTTCTACACACTTCGTTTTTATTGTTTCATGCACTGTTGTATTGTTCTTGGAGCGTCTTAGTTTTTGTTTTTGGTTTTTGTTTACTTAGTTTGCTTGAATAAAGTGGTTGGACCCCCGTTTTCGCTGTGTTGTTTCAAATAAGTTGATTGGTGTTGGAAAGGAGTAGGAAGCTTCATGTTTATAAGTGGTACAAAAGGAGTTTGTTTTGACTGTGGCCTAGACCTTATCATGTCATGTTCGATGTTGTTTTGACCCTATGCTTAGTGGTTATTGTTGTAGCATGACTTGTTCCAAATAATTGGGATTGCTTAATGTTCCTTGAAAGAATTATGCGTTGTTTTAGCATACAAAAGCATAATATTGTGGTATTCTCCTTTGATGCTTTGTTTGGGTTGACTTGGCACATGCTCACACCATGTTATGACTATGAAACAGTCACCATAGCCTCTATGATCATTTAGTTATTGACTTGTGGTATCACTTTATGTTTTGATTAGTAATGTTTTGTCGCTCTGCATGATTATGGCCATTATTGCTCTCTTAGTTAGTCGCTCCCAGTCTTTTGCTAGCCTCCACTTGTATAGAGTAAGCTCTACCCATGCATCCAACTACCAAGAAACCAAGTTATTCCAAAGTGTCCACTATAAATTCCTATGCATGGTGTCTTACACCATTCCAAGTATATTCTTGTTTTATCAATTTTCCAAATTAAACTTGTTACGTGAAAGTTAGTGATTAAAGCTCTCACAAACTTGATGCCACACTTTATTTTTTCTTTCCCCTAATAAACTTGAACCATTGTGTCATCTATGTTATATATACTTGCACTTATAAGTTGGGATTACCAGAACCATACTGTCGACACCCAGATTTTTAATCCTAGATGCCTGTTATGCCATACATCGCAATCTCAGGATTACCATTTTTGCGAGACATAACAGAATTGGATACCACAATACATCATCCATTACAAACCATACATAAGGTCTTACACAAATAGGGATCTCATGATCCAGTTCTTAATACAACTCAAGCAGCAGAAATACGTAATAATAACGGTAGCGTAGGCGAAGCTCCATCTTCGGGGTCACAGGCAATGCTGACGATGGGAGATGATCCTAGTTGTTGTAACCTTCCTGGGGTCCATCCTCCAGGTACTCCTCTTCATAGTCTGGCCATGGGAATAGCCAGGGACAAAGCCATGAGTACTCTTTAAGTACTCGCAAACTAATACTAACCAGTGAAGGGGTTTTTTGTAATAGGACACTAAGTTCTAGGGTTGTTTTGCAAAAGCCATATTTACCTCTACTAAGTGTTGAAGCAAAGAATGCAAGTTGCAGATTTTATATCACCTAAGTGGGAACTTGCATTTCATATCACAACCCTGTTGTGGTCAAGTCAAAGTCTCAATTCATTTCACAAGTCATTTTGAAAACATCTGACGGGGGAACCGTATGGCCACTCCAACTGTCCATAACCGCGGACGCGGCTATTCGAATAGTTTGACACTCTGCAGAGATTGTACACTTTCACCACAACATTCGATACATCCGTCAGAAACAAATCCTAAATTCACCATACTCAGTATGCGGATAATCAATCCTAACCTTTCAATTACACGCCCTAGTATAAGCACCTCTCCTGTGAGTTTCGCCTCCCAACCATGACCAACTGTCATCTTGGGCACTGCATAGGTGGAAAATCTTCATAAGGTAGCCTCAGCTCAGACCTTGGCCGTGAGGGGACCAATACTAAGGTATATAAGTTTCCAGTCAAGCCCTACCCAATCTTCGGGTATTGTGGTTGTACGGCAAAATTGGAATGGTATCGCATCCAGACAACCATCAGTTTTATAAAGGGCTAAGGCTCATGCCTCAACATTTTTATCACCAAAATCATCTGGTATTCGGGAACACATGTCAAAACATCTCAGTAGAATGACTCATCATTCTAAGGTTTTCATAACCATTTTCACCAAGTAATCCCATCTAAAGTTGATCAAGTTTTATGCTTAGCACTAGCATCTACAAGTGGGGGTGAGTACTAATAAGGGTAGTAAACTAGTGGAGTTTCAACTAAGTTCAATCTTATGCCTTAGGATGACATAAAGATTATCTAGCTTAGGCCAAATTTTATGCTCTTTATGCAACCTTCAATGATCTTTCTAGAATCTACAAGTCAGTTAAGTACACTCTAAGGAAGTAGCTTTGATAAAGAAATAAAATAGAAAGCTTGCAAATAAAACTAGGATTGGGTACCAATTGGGTATGATCACATATGCTTAAGGCATATAGTTGGCATGGTAATCAGTCAGTATTTGTTTGCATCAGTAGAATATCTTGCAAGTGTTAGCTTGCCCAATCAACTAGTAGTATTAGGCTTGCCTTGTGCAGAGCAGTGGTTGAAGTTCTCCTTGGCTTCTTCTTCGTAGTATCCTTCTTCCTCCTCGTATCCTTGGTCGGTACTAGCGTCTATAAATAAATACGAGGTACACAATCACCAAACAATACTTAACTACTTTCAATCATCACACAAAAGGGTCCTATAGATGATCTAGCATCATCACTAACATTACAAGATTAAAGCTTGGTTTAATTCCTTTTATTTTTAGAAAAGTAATTTATACTCATTGAAAAACTACTTAAGATTTAATATTCTCCAAACCAAACATGGGATCATGTTGACATATGTCATCACCACATGTTTTAGTCCATGGGAATGTGATTTAAAGTGGTGTCACAATTTAATAAGGTTTAACCCTTTTATTTTAATAAAATAAAGTGACTAGAAATGTCTATGTGGCATTCTTTTATTACTTGGTCATTATTTCTATAAGTAAACCAATATATTTATATATATTCTGAAAGGTATGGTTAAATGTGATTTTTGAAAGTTGGAATCAACTCAAAAGCTATTATTGTTTAAATTTGAAAAATGTTTGAATGCAGAAAATCTTCTGCCTTGTTATTTTTACCAAGGATGATCTACAGATCCAAATGATTTAAATCCAACGGGCTTGGATTCAGCATTTCAAGACCTTTCTAACAAAATTGGTTTCATTCAATTTGGTTCACTGAATCGATCTGGGTTGATTTTTGAAACTAGGTGTAGAAGTGTGTTTGAAATAAAATGGAAAAGGTTAAATTCAAATGACTGTGCTGCGCGGGAAACGATACTGGGCCGGCCTGCTAAGCACAGCGCTTACGCGGGCTGGTTAAGTCGTTGTCCCCACGCGTCAGTGATACGAGGGGGTGCGAAGCGGTACGGGGCAATGTGAGTCGTGTGATCTTGTTCTAATCTAACGGTTGAGGGTCGTCGTCCACGTCGGGCAACGCCGGCGAGACAGAAACCTAACGCGACATGTGGGGGTCGTCGGGGGCTCACCGTGACTCAGGCGAGGGTCGGCGAGGCGGGCGAACGACGAAGTCGACAACGGCGAACCTCCTGGTACCGGCAGTTTCTCCTGGGGCGGCTCCAATCGCTGACCCCCTTCTTCTCCAGCAGCGGCAGGCTCCTGTGAAATTTTGGCGAAGCACTGCTCGCCTTGCTCCGGGAACGGGGTGGAACGATCAGTGAAGAGAGGGGAGTGAGATGGTGTGCTCAATTCGGCTGGGGGTGGCCTCTATTTATAGTCGCGACGACGAGACCGAACGGGATGGGCAGGCGACGGTGGCGACATGGCTACGGGCTGCTAGAGGCATGGCCGGCGATGGCGATCGCTTGGTGGTCTCCTGGCGATGCTCTACGGCTTTAATGCGCGCGTAGGGGTGGTGGCAAATGGTCTGGAACACGCGATGCTCTGCACGACCTAGGCGGCGTCTTCGACGGCGAGCGGTGGCTGTGAGGCATGGGGTGGCGAACGGGGATGTCTCGTGGTCTCCTGGGTCGGTGGTGATCGCGTATGCACGCGGCGAGGGCAGCGCGCGGTCTGTGGGCGTGTGTCAAGGGTGGCGCTCTGGCGCATGCTCGGCATGGTTATTGGCGAGCTAGGCACGGTCTGTGCGTGTGGTCCAAGGGTTGGCAACACTCGCAGCTGGGACAAGGAGTAGCGGTGTACGGTGGGCTGCCTCCTAGACAAGGTTGGCACGGCTAAATCTCCTCCTAGCTTGATGTCCACACTGGGTGACATGGTGAGCTTCGGCTCTTCACCATTGATGGCATTGCCAAGCTTACAGTGGGGCTAGTGCTTGGTTTAGCTTGCTAGATGATCTACTGAGGTTGTTGTGAGCTAGAGAGGGAACAAGTTAGGCTCCAATCACTACTCATAATAGTGTTTAGGATTTGGATGATTTGTATCTACAAGGTGTTTGATGAAATGGCCGCAAGAATTCAAGTTTTGAATTTTGAAAAGATTTTTGGTGGGTGTGCTAGGTTGGTGCTGGTGAGTCTGCAGATACTTGGGTTTTGAAAGTTGAGCTTGTTTGAGTGGTTTTTGAAAAAGTGGGATCTTCCCATATGATAAAGATTCAATTTTGAACTGTCCTTTAAACTATGCATTTGAAAGTTTCTGGATGATCACAAAGTGGGCCTTGATACTTTGTTAGGAGTACTATCAAGGGGTGCAAAGATGCAAATAGGTTTCTGTTAAGTTCTGAAAGTTTGGGACAGCCAAAGTAGGCATGGGAGTTAAATTGGTCAAAATGACCATTCACTCATTTTGGTTTGTTTTGATTTATTTGTCTTTTGGAAAAGCTTGGGAATTGTTTAGATGATGTTTATTTCACCTAAGAATCATTTTACAAGCAAAGAAACACATAAACAAGGCAATTCAAAAGAATTCAAAATGGGATGCATACACACATGAATGCTTTCTCATTTTATTTTAGAAAAGTTTTTGTTAACCCTAAATTTGATGATTAGAGTTTGATGATCCAAGTTTAGTATTTTTGGGATGTTACAAACCTTCCCCCCTTAAATAAAATCCCGTCCCGAGATTTGAAAAAGGACGAAAAAGATTACCTAGGATTTGAAGAGATCAGGAAACTCCGTCCTGATGTGATCTTCGCGCTCCCCGGTAGCTTCCACTTCTGTGTGGTTGCTCCACTGAATCTTGAGAAACTTGATGCTTCGGGTTCGGATAGTTCTGTAAGCTTCTTCCAAAATACGGATGGGTACTTCGGGATATGTTAGGTCATCGTTGATCTCTATGGTCTGGTGATCGATATTCTTGAACACTTCGGTCTTCTCTAGAACTTCGAGACACTTGCGAAGTAATGAGATATGGAACACATTGTGCACAGATGACATCTCTTCGGGTAGTTCCAATTGATACGACACTTATCCTCGATGGTTAAGAATCTTGAAGGGTCCGATATATCTGGGGGCTAACTTTCCTTTGAGTTGGAAACGCTGCATTCCCTTCAATGGCGACACCTTCAGATACACAAAATCTCCTATGTTGAAGGCGAGGTCTCGATGTATCTTGTCGGCGTAACTCTTCTGTTTGGACTGGGCTGTCTTGAGGTGCTCACGAATCTTGTGAACCTTCTCTTCTGCTTCTCGTAGGCCGTCGGGTCCGAAAATCTGACTCTCTCCTACTTCCGACCAGTTCAAAGGGGTGCGGCACTTCCTTCCATACATGAATTCAAATGGGGCCATTTGCAAACTAGCTTGATAATTGTTGTTGTATGAAAATTCTGCAAACGGCAGACAGTCTTCCCACTTAGATCCATATTCTAACACACATGCTCTCAGCATATCTTCGAGTATTTGATTTACTCGCTCCGTTTGTCCATCGGTCTGAGGGTGATAAGCGGTGCTGAAATCTAGGCGGGTTCCTAAACCTTCTTGGACTTTCTTCCAGAATCTCGAGGTAAATTGAGTTCCTCGATCCGATACGATGTTCTTGGGGACTCCATGCGAACTGACAATTCTAGTGATGTATAACTCCGCTAGCTTCGAACTCTGATATGTAGTCTTGACGGGTAAGAAATGGGCGACTTTGGACAATCAGTCCACTATGACCCAGATAGAGTCATTTCCCCTACTAGAAGTAGGCAATTTGGTGATAAAGTCCATTCCAACGGAATCCCATTTCCATTCCGGAATCTGTAAGGGTTGCAACAATCCAGCGGGTCTTTGATGTCCTTCCTTGACTCGCTGACATATGTCACACTTGGCGATATAGCTTCCGATTTCTCTCTTCATCTTATGCCACCAAAATTTCTCTTTCAAATCTTGATACATCTTAGTTCCTCCGGGGTGGATGGAATAAAGAGTATCATGATCTTCCTTCAGAATCACTTCTTTCAACTCAGAATCTACTGGTACACAAAGGCGTCCTTTGTACCACAGAACTCCTTCTTCGTCTTCGGTGAATCCGGGTACTTTTCCTGTACCAATACGACGCTTGATCCCGTCGATACTAGCATTTCCTTTCTGCTCCTCCTTGATCTGACTGATCAAAGTGGGTTGAAGTTCTATGGTAGCCAAAACTCCTTCACTCACTAATTCCATTCGAAAATATTCCATCTCTTTATGCAAACTTGGTTGCTCCTTCAGAATCATGGAGTTCAAGCGGCACGGCAATCTGCTAAGGGCATCTGCTACCACATTGGCTTTACCAGGGTGATAGTGAATGTCCAGGTCGTAATCCTTGATTAGTTCAATCCATCTTCTCTGCCTCATATTCAGCTCCTTCTGAGTGAATATATACTTCAGGCTCTTGTGATCCGAATAAATCTCACAACGGTTTCCCATCAGGTAATGCCTCCATGTCTTTAGGGCTAGAACTACGGCTGGGAGTTCGAGGTCATGGGTTGGGTAATTTTTCTCATGTTGTTTTAGTTGTCGATATAGATAAGATATAACTTTTCCTTCTTGCATTAGCACACATCCGAGACCGATCTTGGATGCATCACAATACACGTCGAAGGGCTTCGTGATATCCGGCATGATTAAGATAGGAGTAGGGGTCTCCACGAAGATCCTCTCCGGCATTCTCCCTTTCCTCCAACTGCATGTCTCTCTCGTGGATGGTCTCCTCCAAAGATGAGATACAGTGGCGAAGACGGGCAATGATGCGCTCCTTCTTGTCGAGCTGACGGCGGCGAGACTTGCGATCCTTTGCTAGCATGGCGATGGTCTGATCCTTCGTCTTGATGATGGCGGACTTGTGGTTGGAGTAGTCACGGCAGTTATCCAACTCCTGCTGACGATCGTACATCATGAAGCTAAGGTGGTCCAATTGAGTCTTCAGCTCAGGGTGGTATGGGGCTTCCAGTGGTTGTCCATTAGCATCACGCCTTGGGCAAAACTCAAAGCGGGTACCCTTGATCTGATTGATACTTTGCCTACACAGACGGGCAAGAGCTTCCTGCATGGCCCTGGCAAGTCCATCGAGCGAGTTGTTCTCTCTTAAGGTGAACTGAATTCCCTCAGCAGTGGGAGGTTCAATCTTTCCTCATAGACTTGCAACAATTAGCCACTGCAGATCTTCTCCTCCTTGATCATTGAGCTAAGATCCGAAGAACTCGGAGTGCGGACGCTCCAGAAGTTCCGAAAGCTGGTCCAAATCCTTCTCAAAGATAAGGTCTCCTCCATTCCCCAACTGATAAAACTTGTTGTACTTCACGTCCATCTATAAGAATATAGGATGAGTAAATTAGTAGAGTGATCAAGTGTGTCAAATTTTATGTATTTTGCAAGAGTTTTTGAGGAACATGAATTTTCATGAAAGAATCAAAGTGGTAAGAATGGGAATAATTTTTTGTAAATATTTGCTTCCTTTGGTTTTGAAACTAAGTTTTTGATTCAAACGTCCAGTCTAACTAGGGTCTCCTATGGTCAGGATGGCTCTGATACCAACTTGTCAACACCCGGATTTTTAATCCTAGATGCCTGTTATGCCATACATCGCAATCCCAGTATTACCATTTTTGCGAGACATAACAGAAATGGATACCACAGTACATCATCCATTACAAACCATACATAAGGTCTTACACAAATAGGGATCTCATGATCCAGTTCTTAATACAACTCAAGCAGCGGAAATACCTAATAATAACGGTAGCGTAGGCAAAGCTTCATCTTCGGGGTCACAGGCAATGCTGACGATGGGAGATGATCCTAGTTGTCGTAACCTTCCTGGGGTCCATCCTCCAGGTACTCCTCTTCATAGTCTGGCCATGGGAATAGCCAGGGACAAAGCCATGAGTACTCTTTAAGTAATCGCAAACTAATACTAACCAGTGGAGGGGGTTTTTGTAATAGGACACTAAGCTCTAGGGTTGTTTTGCAAAAGCCAGATTTACCTCTACTAAGTGTTGAAGCAAAGAATGCTAGTTGCAGATTTTATATCACCTAAGTGGGAACTTGCATTTCATATCACAACCCTGTTGTGGTCAAGTCAAAGTCTCAATTCATTTCACAAGTCATTTTGAAAACATCTGACGGGGGAACCGTATGGCCGCTCCAACTGTCCATAACCGCGGACGCGGCTATTCGAATAGTTTGACACTCTGCAGAGATTGTACACTTTCACCACAACATTCGATACATCCGTCAGGAACAAATCCTAAATTCACCATACTCAGTAAGCGGATAATCAATCCTAACCTTTCAATTACACGCCCTAGTATAAGCACCTCTCCTGTGAGTTTGGCCTCCCAACCATGACCAACTGTCATCTTGGGTACTGCACAGGTGGACAATCTTCACAAGGTAGCTTCAGCTCAGACCTTGGCCGTGAGGGGACCAATACTAAGGTATATAAGTTTCCAGTCAAGCCCTACCCAATCTTCGGGTATTGTGGTTGTACGGTAAAATTGGAATGGTATCGCATCCAGGCAACCATCAGTTTTATAAAGGGCTAAGGCTCATGCCTCAACATTTTTATCACAAAAATCATCTGGTATTCGGGAACACATGTCAAAACATCTCAGTAGAATGACTCATCATTCTAAGGTTTTCATAACCATTTTCACCAAGTAATCCCATCTAAAGTTGATCAAGTTTTATGCTTAGCACTAGCATCTACAAGTGGGGGTGAGTACTAATAAGGGGTAGTAAACTAGTGGAGTTTCAACTAAGTTCAATCTTATGCCTTAGGATGACATCAAGATTATCTAGATTAGGCCAAATTTTATGCTCTTTATGCAACCTTCAATGATCTTTCTAGAATCTACAAGTCACTTAAGTACACTCTAAGGAAGTAGCTTTGATAAAGAAATAAAATAGAAAGCTTGCAAATAAAACTAGGATTGGGTACCAATTGGGTATGATCACATATGCTTAAGGCATATAGTTGGCATGGTAATAAGTCAGTATTTGTTTACATCACTAGAATATCTTGCAAGTGTTAGCTTGCCCAATCAACTAGTAGTATTAGGCTTGCCTTGTGCAGAGCAGTGGTTGAAGTTCTCCTCGGCTTCTTCTTCGTAGTATCCTTCTTCCTCCTCGTATCCTTGGTCGGTACTAGTGTCTATAAATAAATACGAGGTACACAATCACCAAACAATACTTAACTACTTTCAATCATCACACAAAAGGGTCCTATAGATGATCTAGCATCATCACTAACATTACAAGATTAAAGCTTGGTTTAATTCCTTTTATTTTTAGAAAAGTAATTTATACTCATTGAAAAACTACTTAAGGTTCAATATTCTCCAAACCAAACATGGGATCATGTTGACACATGTCATCACCACATGTTTTAGTCCATGGGAATGTGATTTAAAGTGGTGTCACAATTTAATAAGGTTTAACCCTTTTATTTTAATAAAATAAAGTGACTAGAAATGTCTATGTGGCATTCTTTTATTACTTGGTCATTATTTATGTAAGTAAACCAATATATTTTTATATATTCTGAAAGGTATGGTTAAATGTGATTTTTGAAAGTTGGAATCAACTCAAAAGCTATTATTGTTTAAATTTGAAAAATGTTTGAATGTAGAAAAGATTCTGCCTTGTTATTTTTACCAAGGATGATCTACAGATCCAAATGATTTAAATCCAACGGGCTTGGATTTAGCATTTCAAGACCTTTCTAACAAAATTGGTTTCATTCAATTTGGTTCACTGAATCGATCTGGGTTGATTTTTGAAACTAGGTGCAGAAGTGTGTTTGAAATAAAATGGAAAAGGTTAAATTCAAATGACTGGGCTGCGCGGGAAACGATACTGGGCCGGCCTGCTAAGCACAACGCTTATGCGGGCTGGTTAAGTCGTTGTCCCCACGCGTCAGTGATATGAGGGGGTGCGAAGCGGTACGGGGCAATGTGAGCCGTGGGATCTTGTTCTAATCTAACGGCTGAGGGTCGTCGTCCACGTCGGGCAACGCCGGCGAGACAGAAACCTAACGCGGCAGGTGGGGGGCGTCGGGGGCTCACCGGGGCTCAGGCGAGGGTCGGCGAGGCGGGAAAACGACGAAGTCGACGACGGCGAACCTCCTGGTACCGGCAGCTTCTCCTGGGGCGGCTCCAATCGCTGGCCCCCTTGTTCTCCAGCAACGGCAGGCTCCGATGAAATTCCGGCGAAGCACTGCTCGCCTTGCTCCGGGAACGGGGTGGAACGATCAGTGAAGAGAGGGGAGTGAGATGGTGTGCTCCATTCGGCTGGGGGTGGCCTCTATTTATAGTCGCGACGACGAGACCGAACGGGATGGGCAGGCGACGGTGGCAACATGGCTACAGGCTGCTAGAGGCATGGCCGGCGATGGCGATCGCTTGGTGGTCTCCTGGCGATGCTCTACGGCTTTAATGCATGCGTAGAGGCGGTGGCAAATGGTCTAGAACACGCGATGCTCTGCGCGACCGAGGCGGCGTCTTCGACGGCGAGCGGTGGTTGTGAGGCATGGGGCGGCGAACGGGGATGTCTGGCGGTCTCCTGGGTCGGTGGTGATCGCGTATGCACGCGGCGAGGGCGGCGTGCGGTCTGTGGGCGTGTGTCGAGGGCGGCGCTCCGGCGCATGCTCGGCATGGTTTCCGACGAGATGGGCACGGTCTGTGTGTGTGGTCCAGGGGTTGGCAACACTCGCGTCTGGGACAGGGAGTAGCCGTGGACGGTGGGCTTCCTCCTAGACAAGGTTGGCACGGCTAAATATCCTCCTAGCTTGTTATCCACACTGGGGTGACATGGTGAGCTTCAGCTGTTCACCATTGATGGCATTGCCAAGCTTACAGTGGGGCTAGTGCTTGGTTTAGCTTGCTAGATGATCTACTGAGGTTGCTATGAGCTAGAGAGGGAACAAGTTAGGCTCCAATCACTGCTCACAATAGTGTTTAGGATTTGGATGATTTGTATCTGCAAGGTGTTTGATGAAATGGCCACAAGAATTCAATTTTTGAATTTTGAAAAGATTTTTGGTGGGTGTGCTAGGTTGGTGCTGGTGAGTCTGCAGATACTTGGGTTTTGAAAGTTGAGCTTGTTTGAGTGGTTTTTGAAAAAGTGGGATCTTCCCATATGATAAAGATTCAATTTTGAACTGTCCTTTAAACTATGCATTTGAAAGTTTCTGGATGATCACAAAGTGGGCCTTGATACTTTGTTAGGAGTACTATCAAGGGGTGCAAAGATGCAAATAGGTTTCTGTTAAGTTCTGAAAGTTTGGGACAGCCAAAGTAGGCATGGGAGTTAAATTGGTCAAAATGACCATTCACTCATTTTGGTTTGTTTTGATTTATTTGTCTTTGGGAAAAGTTTGGGAATTGTTTAGATGATGTTTATTTCACCTAAGAATCATTTTACAAGCAAAGAAACACATAAACAAGGCAATTCAAAAGAATTCAAAATGGGATGCATACACACATGAATGCTTTCTCATTTTATTTTAGAAAAGTTTTTGTTAACCCTAAATTTGATGATTAGAGTTTGATGATCCAAGTTTAGTATTTTTGGGATGTTACACATACTGTCACAAGGAACGCTTTCAACACCTGTAAATATCTATCCAGTGGATATCATGCTCTTTTGTTTATGGATGTCGCCGGTGTGAAATAAAAGGGGAGCTTGTAAGTCTATGAAGTTATGTATGTGTGTTAGACAAATGCCTGGGCCGCTAGCCTAATCCATGCCTAATCATGGTGGAAACTTTAAGCATCACCATAGTGAGAAATCTATGAATCATTCTTCTTATAAAAAAAGAGATAGAGATTGAGAAAAAATAAAAAAAAGATGAGAAAAGAGGAAAGAGATAAAAAAAGCACCATTTTTCCATGGTAAGTAAGAAGATTGCTGAGATGCTCATTGTATGCTTGCCTTGTCATTTTGTTATGGGATAACTCTTGTATCATTGGGCAAGGGGTACCTATTGGAGGTTCTCTATGATACACATGTACTTACTATGACAAGAACTTACCGGTGACTAAAGTTGAGTAGCATGAGGAGCGGCCCTTGTACTCAAGGGACATGAGATTGCCAACTTATACTTTGTCAAGCATATACTCAATCTTTGTTCACTTTAACCTTAATCACTTCAATATGCTTATGATAGGGACAATGAGAGCTGAAAGCTAACAACTACCATAATTTTTAGAAGCTCTTTATGAAACTTGAAATCCCTGCTTCCCTTTGAAGGGCCTTTCTTCCATATTATATTGTGTCTTTACCTTCTATCCTTAGGCACCAATTAAGAGAGCATAGTTGCCATTCTTAGTTCTATGTGCATTGTCCAAAAACTTGTTGATTGATTCATAAGGTTGATATTGCTTGTTCTTGAACTATTTGTATCTAGTCACCCTTATGAACTTTGAAGGTGTCCTATGCATTTATGATTTGCTATACCATGAGGGACAAGCTCAATACCACTCTTATTATGTTTTCTTAATGTGAAACAAACAAACGTTTTTCAATGCATTGTTATTCATGATCTTTGTTTGTAACCTTTTGATGAGTGCAGCAGCACTTCGTTGGGAGACCCCAAGCGAAAGGTAAGATGCAGTTCGGCAGGCAAGTTTCCCTCAGTAAGAAACCAAGGTTATCAAACCAGTAGGAAGAAGGAAACGCCCCAAAGGTGCTGCAAGCAACGTGGAGACCTGCACAACACAAACTCAAGACTTTGCCCCAACTAACAGTGAGGTTGTCAATCTCACCGATTGTTGTAACAAGGATTAAACGTATGGTGTGGAAGGTAATGGTTTGCAGCAAGTAAACAAGTAACATTGGAAGATGTATCAATGGTAAAGATTGGACCGGGGTCCATAGTTCACTAGAGGTGCTCTCCTTAGATAAACAACATGGCATGAAGGGTAAACAAATTACAGCAGGGAAATTGATAGTAACTGAGCAAGGCATAACAATGCAATACCAGACAAAAAGATCCTATGAGATTTGATTGGGCAATACAACAATATACATAGACCACCATCCAACTGCATCTATGACTAGAAGTCCACCTTCAGGTCCATCCGAACCCCCTCCAGTATTAAATTGCAAGCAACAGACAACTGCTTTAAGCAAAGTGTGTAAGGTAAACAATCCACTTGTTCTATGAACAAGAGACCCTTGTTTTCTCCCTACTGGCAACAACACATCTACAACCGAAGAGATTTCTTTCACTTCCCTTGGAAACTAGAGGCATGAACCCACTATCGAGCATAAATACCCCCTCTTGAAGTCACTAGCAACTACTTGGCCAAGATAGCTACTAACAACGGAGAGCATGCGAGATCACAAATAACACAGACATGATAGAATCATAAAGACAAAACCATTAATCAATCTGACATAGTAATCTCAATATCCATCGGATCCCCGCAAACACAACATGCATGATTACAAATAGATTAGATCTTGATCATGAACGGAGCTCATAAGATCTATACATGAAAGCACAAGGAGGAGATACAACCATCTAGCTACTACATGGACCCATAGTCCAAGGTGGAACTACTCACGCTTCCTACCGGAGAGAAGGCCTCCGGGATGATTTCCCCTCTAGCAGGGTGCCGGGAAGAACTTCAGATCCCCCCGATCTAGGGACGACGGTGGCGACGTCTACAGAAGGTTTCATGGAGTTCTGATCGGGTGCCTAGGGTTTCTGCATCGGGGGCTTCTTATAGGCGAAGAGGCGAGGCTGGGAGGCGGTCAGGGGGCCCACACCCTACCTAGGCGTGGGGTGGGCCCACCCGCGCCTAGGGGGATCTGGCCGCCCTGGTTTGCTTCTCCGTCTTGTCTTCTGGCTTCGTGTCCCCTACGGTAAAATATTGACTTTGGCTTTTGTCCCGTCCAATTCCGAGAATATTGATTTTCTGCCCTTCTGGAACCAAAAACAGAAGAAAACAGGCAACTGGCACTGTGGCAACTTGTTAATAGGTTAGTTCCAGTAAAGATATAAAAACACCTCAAAGTGTAGACAAAGCAAATCAAAGTAGATACTAAACAAGCATGGAGCATCAAAAATTATAGATACGTTTCCGACGTATCAAGCATCCCCAAGCTTAACTCCTGCTCGTCCTCGAGTAGGTAAGTGATAAAAAGAATAACTTTTGAGGTGACATGCACCATCAAAATAAAGATCAAACCATTTGCAAGCATTGAAAGCTAGGATCAAAGAACTCTAAACATGTTCATGAAAGATGGAGTTCTAACAATAAGATAAAATAACTATGCATGCAACATGACAGGCTACAAACAAAGATCATGAATAACATGCATTGAAAAACGTTTGTTTGTTTCACATACAGAAAACATGGCATAGTGGCATTCAGCTTGTCCCTCATAGAGTAGCAAATAGATGCATAGGACACCTTCAAAGTTCACAAGGGTGACTAGAAACAAATAGCACAAGAACAAGTAATATCACAATATGCATCAATCAATAAGTTTTGGGACACTGCACACAGAATGACAACTATGCTCTCTTAATGGTGCCTAAAGGTAGAAGGCGGAGACTCAAATAATGGTGGAAGAAAGGCCCTTCACAAAGGGAAGCAGGGATTTCAAGTTTCAAAAAGAGCTTCCAAAAATTATGGTACTTGTTAGCTTTCATCCCTCATTGCCCCTATCATAAGCATCTTGAAGTGATTAAGGTTAAAGTGAACAAAGATGGAGTATATGCTTGACAAAGTATAAGTTGACAATCTCAAGTCCCTTGAATACGAGGGCCACACCTCATGCTACTCAACTTCAGTCACCTGTAAGTTCTTGTCATTGTAAGTATATGCATATCATAGAGAACCGCCAACAGGGTACCCCTTGCACATGGTACAGGAGTTATCCCATAACCAAAATGACAAGGCAAGCAGACAATGAGCATCTCAGCGATATTTTTATTTACTATATGCATAGCTTTTTATTGAGGATGCTTCATAGATAGCTCACTATGGTGATGCTGCATGTTTCCACCATGATTAGGCATGGCTTAGGCTAGCGGCCCAGACGTTTCTCTAACACAAAATACATACTCCATGGACTTACAAGTTCCCTCTTTATTTCACACCAGTGACATCCATACACAGAAGAGCATGATATCAACTGAGTACAAAATACAAGTGCAATGTTGAAAACGTTCCCCGTGACAGCACGGTTCTGCTAATTCCAACGTATAAGTGCAAGCATATACAACATAGATGAAACAATGGTTCAAGTTTATTAGGGGCAATGAAATATAAAGTGTGCCATCAAGTTTGTGAGGGCTTTAATCACTAAGTTTTCACATAACAAAATACTTTTTAATTGGAAGATAGCTGAAAACAAGAATATACTTGGAATGGTGTAACACACCATGCATAGGAATTTATAGTGGACACTTTGGAATAACTTGGTTTCTTTGGAGTTGGAATCATGAGTGGAACTCACTCATACAAGTGGAGGTTAGCAAAAGATTGGGAGCAACCAACTAAGAGAGCAATAATGGACATAATCATGCAGAGCAACAAAACATTACTAATCAAAGCATAGAGTGGTACTATAAGTCAAGGAATAAATGATCATAGAGGCTATGGTGGCTTGTCATAGTCATAACATGGTGTGAGCATGTGCCAAGTCAACACAAACAAAGCATCAAAGGAAAATACCACAATATTATGCTTTTGCATGCTAAAACAACGCATAATTTCTTCAAGGCACACTAAGCAATCCCAATTATTTGGAACAAGACATGCTACAGTAATAATCACTAAGCATAAGGTCAAAAAAACACCTAGCATGTCATGCTAAAGTCTAAGTCACAGTCAATGCAAGCTCCTCTTGCACTTTCAAGCAAGAACTTACTACTCCTTTCCAACACCAAGCAACTTATTTGCAAAACAACACAGCGAGAACGGGGGTCTAAACTACTTTATTAAAGCAAACTAAACAAACTAAGCAAAGCAAACGAAAACTAAGACGCTTCAAGAACAACACAACAGTGCATGAAACAATAAAAACGAAGTGTCTAGACAGACCTGAGCTTTTTATTGATGAAGAAGGGGATGCCTTGGAAATCCCCAAGCTTTTACGCTTGTACCTCTTGGATATTTCTTGGGGTGACACCGGGATGGCATCCCCAAGCTTGAGCTTTTGTCCTTTCTTCATCTCATTACATCATTCTTTCTCTACACCTGAAATATTTCCTTCATACAAAACTTCACACAATCTTCATTAGCAACATTAGTGTATTCAAAAGATAATAAACCCTTAGGTAAAGCTTTGAAACAACAAGACTTTTCACTAAAAACACATGCTACTGTAGCAACTCCTTCAAAAAGCTCAATTCCCCTAAAGAGAACTCAAAAAAGGAATCAATAAGAAGCAAATGCAAATAATGGCAGTAATCTGTCAAAACAGACCAGCAGGTAGAAACCGATTTTTTCGAAGACCTTCTGTTGCTAAAATCAAAAAGTGTTGAACTAACGAAAGTTAGCTAACATACTGAGGGATTTATTCATAAATTTTCATCTCAATCCGAGTTACAGATAATCCTCACGAATGTTTTTTGGTGGAGGACAGAAATCTGTTTCGGGACAGCAACTCTCCAAATCTTATTTCCCTCTCATTAGAGGTCATTCTTGGCACAAAAAGCAAAAAAAAGGATAAGGAGAGGTCATTACTGAAGTAATAACTTCCAAGACTCAAGGAAACTCTTGGGCACCTGGGCGCAATAGTAAGCATAATTAGTTTTAAATCTTGTGGAGACTTTGCGCTTCTTATATTTTGATCATGTGTTTGGCCCATGTTGCAGAAAGATGCAATAAGTCTGCAGGAAAAATTTGAGGCATGCCAGACGAGCAAAAAAGAAGGGCTCAATCCCTCTGCTTGGTGGGTGGCAACGGCGAGTGGATTGTCCTTATATCCAGTGAGGACCGGAGAATTTTGACGCTAAAAAACGTGTACAGACCGATAAGATTTACACTGCCATATTTGGTGGGTGTCGGCATTACTCTGCCCAAGCCCCGTTGGCCGCTCGAGTCCGAATTTGCTTACTCGTACAACCTAGGAGAACTAGAGCTCTTGAAGGTACAGCTCCCACAAAGGCCCCGCCAGGTGAACGGGAAATGTGAATACGACGTCCTGGTGGTGTTCGACAAGTTAATCGCATTCATTAGATGCCCTGATGACAAGGAATGGATAATCTTGTGCTACGACCACCCTGCGGCCAGAGAAGTATGTCGACGCCGTCTTCACCAACGAAGGCTCTCTGATAGACGCATCGCAACGCATTTATGTGGTCACTGAACCTAGCGGTGCCATGAGTGTTTGGGATCCGTTCATATGGGGTGAGTCATGTTTTCATATGCAGTAGCATGTAAAATCCCATTCAATATTCCACTTCAAGATTTGTTAGAGACCATCATACCGACTACAAGTAACACGCAGGTACACACGCAGCCCCGCGTCTCATTCAAGCTCCGGTGATCGAAGACACAGTTGTAGATGCTGGTCTTGGATCATGGCCTAGTTCCTGGTACCTCTCGCACCCAAAGTGAATTGGAAAGTCAAACTCATGTGGATTCATATCAGGGAAGCACTAAACAGTGTTGGCGACGCAATATATCATATGGGGAACAGCTTTCTTCGTACCCATCTCTGAAGTGTCATGTTTTCTAGAGGTCTGCATGCCCATACAAATATGCAGTAGAACAAGTCTGGAGCAGAGTCAACAATCTGAAGGGACAATCTGTGTTTCTTGGGATCAACTACCCTTTTCTTCCTTGGATCCCCTAGAGCTGTTGAACATGTGATTGCTCACGCAGCCCTGGGTGCTGCTGTTGCTGCTAGTGCTGGTGGTGGTGGTGATGGAGCTGACGAGGTACTTGATGATGCTACTATAGGTGCCGAAGGCAAACAACCCGAGGCTATTGCCAGAGTCCACGAAGAACATGCAAGTGTTATTGCTGAGATGCCAGCAGTTCCAGTGTTCAGAGCAGAGTGTGTGTTTGCTGCACACTCGCGCGCCTATCATGATGACCCTCCAAATCTGACCTAGATCCGAATGCTAGTCATGGATGGCCCTGCCATTGGCTCAACAGTGGGGGCGTACGAGTTACAGGAGGAGTCACGGCCAAATGCAGCCTTCTGGTTCGTTCCGATGGTGCCACTAGCACCCGGGACCTAGTGCTCAACTGGTCTAAATACCAATGTCTTTATCTTTAGTTTTCCTCATAGTTCTACGAAGTAATTCTTCTACGTTCACAAGACCCAGTTATGCTTATTTCTATAAGACCATGCTTTGCTTTCTTGTGCAGAAACAAGTTATGCTTATTTGGTAAGACCATGCTTTGCTTTCTTGTGTAAGACTAAGTTAGGCCTATTCGTGTAATATTAAGCAAAGCGTACATTTGTGTGTGGCTATATCTTGGTCACTAGTGTGACTAGCTTTTATTTTCCTGTGCCTAACATCAGAATTTCAGCATAGAACAGACAAAGGCAATGCGCATACCAGTCATTTTGCTCAAAATAGGACAACAACCACTTAAAGTTAATGTGTCATCAGTATATAAAATGGATAGACCATTCAAACATCTATCAACACAGCCGATAGTGTTATTGTTATGAATTATACATGGTGTTTGCATTAGAATGCATCACTAGTGTGCAACCAATTCATGATTAAGGACACTCTACCATCAATTCGCTTCTTGTATTCATTCATGAATTTGTCCCCATTTTTTTTGGCAATGGCTGATGAACTCCAGCCCCTATATTTGGTAACAAGCTCCTTGGTGATGCAAAGCAGAGTACAGAGTCCTTGGTGATGCAAAGTAGAGTACAGAGCATGGTCTTTAAGAGGAAGACTGAGTGGCACGTCTGTGACCATGGCGACGATGGGCTCCGATTCGATATATTGAGGACGGCAGGACCAAGAATTTTCGGCATGGTGGCAGGTATCCTCCGAGAATAAAATCTTGTTCCAGTGCCATGCCATGAGTACGGCCGTGGCAAGGACGAGCTCCGGTTCGGGAGGAGAAGGGCGGGGCCGATCAGGTTCGGCCGGGTGTCAGATCTCGTCGCTGAAGAAATTGGCCTCCCAGCTCCGCGCCATGGTGGCGACCACAGATCACCCCTTTGGAGAAGAAGAGGGCCGCGTCAAAAAGAATGGGGAATGGACGAGGACGCCAATGCTGCAAGTCTACATGGCGGCCAAGATGGCAGCGACTTAACGATCAAAACTGACATGAGGGCCAATTTGACGGGCGTTGGCGAGATTTCTCGTGTTCAAACATTTTGTTGAATTCGTGTCGAAGAAGACCCTCTAGGAAATTGGCAACTCGACTATGGGTAGTCCGATCCAATACCAACGAACTCGGACCCCGCTATGCCTTGGCACTTCAACTTTCAGGCCGCATGTTAAAAATCTCCTTACAAAGATCCTAGACCAATTGCAATGAAAGTGGACAACCGATGGCATCTTCTCAGCACGCTCATGCTACCTCGCATCTTTTCAAGGATCAACCTCTTGTTTTTCCTAAAAGACCATTTGGAAGAGCTGGGCGCCGCCTTGGGTAAAGTTTTTCCATTGGCTGGCAAACCAAGATCATTGCTGCTGGACTGCCCAGAGGCTTGCTAGACATGGCCTGCAACATCACCCCAGATGCCCTCTTTATGACCAAAGCCCTGAAACAATTCAGCACCTACTTCTAAAGTGCCCTGTCACTAGGCAGGCTTGGCACAAGATCATGGCATGGTTGAAGATGACAGCCCGCCCCCCAGACCAGGAGGCATCAATCATGGAATGGTGGCACTACGCCAAGCGAGAAACCCCTAAGAAGTTGTGAAAAGGACTGGCCTCAGTGACACTGCTGATCCGATGATTTGGAAGCACAGGAACAACTGTGTCTTCGAAGGCGCTCAGCCCCCACCCAGTCGTTGATTAGCAAAATCAAAGACGAGGCTAGACTTTGGGCTAGAGCCGGAGCACATGGTCTACCTAACACCTGGGATGTACATTAATTTAGTTATATCTTTCCCTGATGTATGCCTCATAGGAGGCAAAACTCTATCGTTCTTTGCGTTTTCTCGAAAAAAAGAATTCTGGTGATTGTCTGCTGTCATCCAGATGACTTCTCTCAGATCCTGCTTTACACAACCACATAGCTGAAGTAAATGCACAAGACTGCATATTATGCTCGTGTTAATGTCCAGGTAACAAAAGTACTATGTGATATTCGTATTTCTAATTCATAAATTCATACTTTACCTGTACTTTTATTTTCCACAACGGCTCTGGACTGTACAGTACAACACGTAACACGTAGACATTATACTTTCTGTGTATCACCTACCGTGGCAGTAACAACACGTAACACGTAGACATTGTACTTTCTGTGTATCACCTACCGTGGCAGTAACCACTATACACTAAGCTTGGGACGGTAATATACACTCGCAAATTTCTTCGTGATGGAGTCAACACACGCCATTCTTATTCTTTCAGGCGTTGCCGGGTTGTCAAGGGGGAACCAGTCCAGATGGCCCTCCTCAGCCCTCGCCGCGGTGATCGCGTCTTTTATCGCAAACAAGACGGCGGAGGCAAGGAAGAATGGTGGCTCCCCTACAGCCTTGGATGAATGGATGGCCCTTGGATTTGGAACGCCCTGCAGAAACAGACACCAAGCAAATGAAGACAAATGCACCCTTTCAAAACAACACAATTCAGGAGCACCTTGTTAATTTGCCACTTTCTTGGTGTTGTGCATAAATGTATGTGGGAAATACTGCTTTATGCTGGTACCACTTTAAAGATCAAGAAAACTGTGGAACCTATATCTACACTTCACATTATTTCTTCCACATGCTTATGATGTCTGGAGTCGTAGAAAACCATCCTGTGAGGTATCAATTGACTTTTTTTTCACACAAAAAATAGTTCTTTTCAGATTCTTGTTTGATGATAAATTAGTTTGTAGCAGGGTTACAGCTAAACACAGAAAGGCAACACAAGGTAGAATAGCAACAATTAACTGTTACGATTAACATAAGACTGCTGGTTGAACATTAACAGTATAAAAGTGGATGGATAAAAAGGGCCAGATGTCTGATTCCATATTAAAATGATTTTCATAGTAGTTCTAGTAAGCATTTTTTGTGATATCTGGTGAGCATGTTACAATGTTTAAAAAAATCCACGTATTTTGAACTATTGCAGCAAGCACCATTGATGTTGTAGCGACTCACTTCTATTGTTGCAGCACAAAATAGCTGTCTATGAATGAAGGTAAAAAATGGAACTGACCTTCAACAGTGAAACCTTGAAATTGAGAGGTATATCATTTACAGAGGGTATTTTGTAAGAGCCAGGACCACAAGTGAAAAGGTGACCAGGTCGGATCCACTTGTGGCTGTCATCCCCCCATTTTAGCTCTTCCATGGCAGCCCAACCCAAACCTTGGATGAAAGCTCCTTCAATCTGAAATAAGCCATGGAAGTTAAACAACAACAAAAGGATGTATATGGGAGAAGGATATCACTGCTCCAGAATCTTATTATATCCTATCCTGTAAACATACCTGGCCAATATCAATTGCTGGATTAATTGAATAGCCAAGATCCATGACAATATCAGCTGTCCTTGTGTGGAAATCCCCAGTTAGGGTGTCAATCTCAACTTCTGCAAATGCGGCTCCATAGGTGAAATAGTTAAATGGAGATCCCTTGCCAGCATCCCAGTCAAACCCAATATCGGGGGTGATATAAAACCCATGAGCAGAAAGATCTAGCCGTTCCATATAGCATGCTTCAGCTAACTGGGGAAAAGAAGCCGCACCAACATTAATTGAACTTCTAATATTTTTACAGCTGGAATAGATTTTTTTTGAACTCATTTTATGCAAACATACACCTAGGTTGGGTGGGAATAGAAGAAAGCATGATCAAGCTAGCGTAGCAATCAAGTCAGAACAGAAAATAGGAGTATTGTTTGCTCAAATGATCAAGATCGCCTTCCTAGCAGAGTCTCGCACCATCTGCTCCACTAGGCCTGGACCATGGACCGGTGGTGAACCTGATTGCAATAAACTACCCACTTGGAAAGCATCCATGATGGCTAGAGCAGGACGACTAGCTCTCACTAGATCGGTGCTTGCTGCGATCCCATTACATCATCTTATAGTGCTATCTCTAAACAAGAAAGCTCTTAAGCATATAATTAAGATCATGCAAGGTTTTCTTTCAGTGGGCAGGGCGATGCCAACGGCGGCCACTGCCATGTCAACTGGGCTAAGGTCAGTCGTCCGTTGCACGATGATGGCTTGGGGAACCCAGACCTCACACGCGCGGCGATCAGTCTCCGGGTCTGTTGGCTTTGGACGATGCGTACCGACCCCTGTGACCTTGGCGCGGACTCGATATGCATTTCTCCAAGGAGGAGTGTCAGGTGTTCGATGCCTCCACCAGGATGATTTTGGGTGACGGGACCACTGCATTCTTCTCAGAGGAGAGGTGGCTGGACAGGGAGTCTATCGCAGATATAGTGTTGGAGCTCATCACGCTTATCCCGAAACGCCCTAGGAAGATCAGGACGGTTCAGCAAGCGCTAGTTGTCTAGTTGAGCACAGCTGCTGGATCACCGACATCTCGGGAGCCCTTTAGCAATAGGTTCAGTTGTGGATCCGTCTCCGGAATGTACAGCTCACGGATGAGCCAGATAAGTTGATCTGGCGGTGGACGACTGACGCACAGTACTCCGCACAATCCTGCTACGAGACTCTTCCTAGGGAAGATTGCATCGGGAGTGTGGAAGCTGATCTGGAAGACATGGGCGACACCCAGGGTGAGGTTCTTCTCTGGCTAAGATGCTGGCAGGATGAGCTGCTAGCGCGACGTCGTCTCCCGCACCCTTCGTGCTGCCTACTGTGCGACCAATTGGAGGATACTATGGCGCACATCCTCACCAGATGCTCTTTCTCGAGGACAATTTCGTTCGAGGTGCTATTGTGGATTCGGTCCACTGCAGCTCCTCCGGTTGTCGAAGGAGACTTCGCAGAATGGTGGTCGCTGGTGTTGCAGACCTCCTCTTGCCAGATGCGCAAAGGAACCTTGTCGCTGATCCCACTCACGGTTTGGTGGATTTGGAAGCATAGGAATTAAAGCCAAGGCAAAATCATGCGCAAGCACAGGAGCCCAAGGGCTTCGCCCATGGGGGTGTTGGAAGCTGACACTGAATTGGATACTAAAAAATGGGGCTAATGTTGATCTCCTGTGTTTTATCACTTGTCATATTGTCGCAAATTAGTGTCAAGTGTCAACAGGCCCAAAAGGCCCACAGTAGCCAACAACAAGAATCAAAATAAGAAATTGTGTGGGAGTGGTACTGGTTGCCCTTCGTTCCTTGATCAAATCTCACATTTATCTTGATGTCTATTTATTCTTAACTCTAAAAATGATATTGTAAAGGGGTGTTACAAAGTGTGTTTGATGTTTAAACTCCGCTAGCTACTCAAAATTGCCCTTAAATCCTGAGTCCCTCACTTTGGTTGCCAAGCACCAATTACCATTTATTACGGGGCCAGAAATCCAAAAAAAATGTACTCTCGCCACATTTAAATGTATGATTGGTTCTTGGTAGAGATTTTTTCTGCGAAAATGCAAAAGCTTTGCGTTTCGATGCATTGATAGGAAAACAAAGGTTTTATGTGCATGTCCAAGAATGGACCACCCCATGCCATACAACTCAACCTGCAAGAACTATACTATGGGATAGAAGGACTTTCATACTTGACCGCATTCGGCGTCAAAACTATAAAATGTGCTTACACTCTATTATTCTGACTCGATGATCTTACTAGTCCAAAGATTGGTCCGCTATCTGTACTGGTTACCCTGTTGTTGGTCCCAACACCAAATCTATAAACTGCAATATCATTGAAGATAATGCATTGTACAGATGGAAAGTGTCAGTGTGCCATGACCAAAAGGGTTGCTGCAATAGCATAACTAGCTAGCAAGCAACACAGTTTAAACATAACCTAACGCAAGTATTGATCATATTAGGTTGTCTTGGAAATAAATCTACAGTTCCCAAATTCTTCAAATGAGAATCAATAATGTGGTCCAACTACTCAAGACAGGGAATAGGATATTGATAACATTACCTCAGCAAAGGACTTGTGGTTCCCCCTAATAGCAATGGGTTCCATCCGAGCCTTGATTTGCTGACAAGCATCCAAAACTGCAGCACCATACAAATCTGAACTGGCGGAAGCTGCTGTTGGTGAAGCATTTGGTACCTAAGCATACGAAATGTGTGATCATACCATGGTAACAGAAGTAGTAAACTATACAAATAAATCCCAAAGTAAACTATAAAGAACCCCCCTCCTCCAGCAATGGGTTCAAAATCTCACCTTATCTGTACTTGTTTCTGATATAAATACAGAGCTTAGAGGGATATCTAGCGACGAGGCAGCAACTTGGGCTACCTTTGTGTGTAAACCCTGTCCCATTTCAACCCCACCATGTGTTACCAGGACAGTACCGTCAGTGTAAACTTGCACAAGAGCACCAGCCTACAATTCATCCATCAAAATGTTAGATTGAACAACGATATGAAAAAATATAATGCAGGCTCGACATGCAGTTCACCAGGAACAAGCGAGAAATCTTCTTCGCCTCCGACGAAATGGTGCTGGATGATGGATCGTTCGCTTTATTCTGGGAGGACAGATGGTTGGACGGGAAGCCTATTGGGGAGATAGCGCTGGATCTACTAGCACTAATCCCACTGTAGATTTGCGGAATTGTAACTTATATTATCTCAGGAGATTACAAAGTGTTTATATAGGGCAAGCCACAGGCGGCCGGCCCAAACCCTAACTTGGGGTACAAGGACTCTAGTCTAACATCCCCCCGCAGTGTCAACGTGGGGTTCAACAACGTTGAGACTGAACTGAATATCAGAGATTGGCGAGGTAGCAAGACATGATTGTAATGGGGAATGAGCTGTTAAGCTGCGCTATAAACTAGAATCAGAAAAAGGTTCACCGTCAGAGGAAAGTTTGAAAGTGGTGTCGACAGGGGTTCAGGAGGGCTGGCAATCAAGCATACCAGCTCGAAATAAAAGGTCTAATATATATTGGCATTGGGAAAGAAAGAGACCACTCTTTCAGTTTGCTCCTAGGAGAGATTCACTAGGTATTTGGGTGGACCCCTCCCCCTCCCGCTCGCCCCCTCCTCTCGGCCGCTGCCGGATTAGTCGCTGGACAAAGCTCCAGCGGCGAGGCGGCGGGGCCCCAGCTCTCTCGGGTGTCGCTTCCATGGGACCAGCGGCTTGAGATCCAGGCAACGGCGGCGGCGCTCCAATGGATCTGTAGCAGTGATGGTGGGTGGGCGGCGGCCGGTGAGCTCTGACGGCAACGGTCCCTGGGCGGCGGGGCGACGGGTGGTGGCGAGATCTAGGGTTCGTCCTCGCCTACTCGACGTCGGCCAGTGTCATCCGGAGGTCTTCTGCGGCCTACTTTGCATCATGAGGACCCGAGGCGGCAGCCCTGGGTTTGGTGGAGGTGGTCATCTTCTCCGTCGAAGGTGGCCGGCCTGCGGCTGGATTGGCAGATCTCGCGATCCGTCTTCTAGTCCTAGCAGCGAGGCGGGGAGACCTAGGTGCCGGTGAAAATCGAGCCATTGGCAGGCGATGGCGGCGTTACCACATCGTTACCTTGATTAAGGCATCGTCGTGCACCTTGTGTCGATCTCACTCGTGCTACTCCGGGGGAAACCCTAAGATCTTCGGGTCGGGCGATGGCGGTGCCATGGTGTCGGTATCGCTTCTCTCCTGGGAGCATCGCCTGTGGAGCAGCGTTGGATAGAAGCGGCAGGAGAGGTGGAGCGGCTAGCGCGGGGGGGGGGGGGGGTGCTGCTGCTTGGCACCGAGGTGGTGTCGGTGGCTGGTGTGGCGACAGTCTGTGCATCGATCTACATGCTGACGACGGGTTGGCGGAAGATTATGAAGGCGGCGACATCCGAAGCGTGTGCATGGGCGCAACTCCGTGGATATGTTGTGCGGTTCTAGGGCTCCTTTTGTTTGAGTTCGTGTCGCCGCGCCAAGGCACTCCAGCTTCTCTTGGCGAGTGGCAACAGTGTGGGTGACCATGGGGCAGGGTCGAAACAGGTAGATAGGGGTTTGATAGATCTCGTTAGGGAGCTGGCGATACGGTTATCGTTTTTGCTCAGTGTTTTGCTTTGGCGGTTCCCGTTTGTATGATCTTTGTAATGGCCTTTGTCAAACAATGTGGTACTAATAATAAATAAAGGCTGTGTGCATCGCTTGATGCAGAGGCCGGGGCTCCGCTCCCCATTTCGAAAAAAGAGAAGAAAAAACGAGTAACAGATATATCGAGAAAATGATGATGAAGACCGAGATCAGTCATGGAGAATACTGTGTTGAGAAAATAAATGATGTGATTAAGAAAGCTCTAGGAGGAAGCAGCGAGAACAATGTCATCTACATAAAGGAGATATGAGAGTCGTTGTGGTAGACAAAAAGGGAGGTATCGGAGAGGGAGTGAGTAAATCCGAGTGTTTGAATGAAGGTTGAGAAGCGCTGGAACCAGGCGCATGGCGCTTGTTTTAAACCATATAGGGATTTTTGGATAAGACAAACGTGATTTGGGGAAGAGGAATTTTCAAAACCGAGAGGTTGTTGGCAGTATACGGTTTCTTGCAAGAAACCATGGAGGAAGGCAATGACATCTAATTGGTGAATAGGCCAGGAAGAGATGGCAATGCTAAGGACCGTACGAATGGTGCTAGGTTTGACTACAGGAGAAAAAGTTTTGTCGTAGTCTATGCCATGCTGCTGGGAATAGCCACGACAGACCCAGCAAGCTTTGTAGCGAGAGAGGGATCCATCGGCGTGAAACTTCTGACGAAAGATCCATTTCCCGACGACAATATTAGCATCGGGTGGTCGAGGGACAAGCTGCCAATTATGATTATCAAGAAATGCATTGAATTCATCCTTCATGGAAGCGGTCCAATTATGGTCAAGAAGAGCAGCTTTGTATGAGTTTGGAAGGGGGAAAGAGTGGTAGTGGCGTGGATCTTAAGGCGGGAGGTAGGTAGGCGAAAACCAAACTTTGCACGAGTATGCATGACATGGTCGTTGATGGGTGCCGTCGTGGGAACAGCTCGTGGGGAAGTGTGGATGGAGCGGACACGGAAGATGACACGATGACATGTTTTGCCACGGCAGGATTTTGAGGTGCGGCGGCTGCCGTGGCAGAGCTGGGAGTGTGATCGGATGTCGCAGCAGAGGTTTGGCTGGTTTTGGCTGCCGGTAGCAGGGTTTGGTTGATGAGTGTGGAAAGAATGCGATTGTTGGGGGATCGAGAAGGGGAAGATGATGGAGAGGGGGTGGTATTTGTAGAGGATCGGTCAGCAAAGGGAAAAAATATGTTCTATGAATGTGACGTGGCGAGAGATGTGGATGCGACCAGAGAGCAAATCAAGGAAACGATAACCTTTATGCTCATCAGAATAACAAAACATAGGAGAGGGATCGTGGTGCTAGTTTGTTGGGGGAGGTGGCGTACAGATTAGGAAAGCAGAGGCAGCCAAAAACACGAAGTTTAGGGTAGTTTAGGTGAGAAAGGAAAAGAGAGAAATAAAAAAATGTTGACCCCCGGGGAATGATCCCTCGCGGGCTATACGTTGTTAGGTAGATGAGACCTCTCCAGCAGCGAATTATACGCGCTCGAATAAAACCCCGTTTAATTCAGTCCCCATGGGGACTTGAACCCGGGTGGGCTGGCTGCGCACTCGCTAGCCTTGCCACCAAGCCAGCGCTTGGTTCTCAAAATAAAAGGGGGTCTAATGTTAAGAAGATAGGTGGCGGTGCGAAGAGCTTCAGCCCAAAAGCGGGGAGGCATGGAGGAGTGGATGAGGGTTCGGACTATGTCATTTAAAGTACGAAGAGAGCGTTCAGCCTTGCCGTTCTGAGGAGAGGTATAGGGACAGGAAAACCAGAGGGAGAATGCCATGATGGAGAAAGAAATTGCGATTTTTAAAATTGTCGAATTCTCGTCCATTGTCATATTGTATAAAGCGAATGGGAAGGATAAAATGGGTACATACATATCGTTGGAAATTCAGAAAAATAGTATGAACATCAGATTTGTTGCGGAGGGAAAAAGTCCATACAAAGTGAGTGTAATCATCGAGTATGACTAGATAGTATTGAAAGCCAGAGACACTAACATGCGGTGACGTCCATAAATCACCATGTGTTAGTTCAAATGGAAAAGTAATGGTGAAACTGGATGAACTAAAAGGAAGACGGACATGCTTGCCTGTTTGGCACGACTCACAAACTAAAGGATCATGACGATCATTATTACAGGGGATAGCAAATTCACTAAGAAGTGATGACAAGACTTCATTATTTGGATGTTCGAGACGGTGATGCCAAAGATCGACGGAAGCCAGCATGGAGGATGGTGTTGTGGCGGCAAGGGCTCCTTGAACAGAATATAGATCACCGGAACTATTGAAGTGTGTGATCTCCACCTTGGTCAGGTAATCCTTCACAGAGAACATCTCGAAGGAGTGGTTTTGTTGGAGATGGTAATTGAGTGTGGTCGACGCAAGAGATAGGTATGGTGGAACCGTTGCCGAGTGTGATGGAGAAAAAAGGAGAGGAAGTAAAGGATGAAAGCATATTACTCGAGTCAGACATATGACTAGAAGCACCAGAATAAAAAATCCAGTCCATAACTGAGTTTCCTTGAGCAGCAAAGTGATTCATGGCCTGCAAAAAGGCGACTTGGTCCCAATTCGGCGTCGGAGTGGGAAGGAACGGTGATGCGGGCACAGGTGATGACGCAGTTGGCGGAGCGAGAAGCTGGTACTGCATGTAGTTGCCAATTGCGGGTGCTGGAGCGGAGGTGCCGTAGGGGTAGTAGCCTAGTAGGTTGAGGTAGCGTGGTAAGCCTGCGTAGATGGGCGTGATCCGAGAAGACCCGAGGAGCCTGTGTGAGGCCGCATGCCCGGCGTCCAATGGCCGGAGTAGGTGGATGGCGTGCTGATTGGAGAGGGAGCCGTCCAGGGAATCGGCCAGGCCTGGACCATCCCTGTCCAGGGGTCTTGAGAGGGGCGCCAGCTTGGAGGCGTAGGTGGCGGGATGGTGCTGGAGGAGGGCGTGGTCGCTGTTGCAGGGCGTGGCGGCCGATACGTAGGGTTTTTGCCATGGTAATTCGGGCTAGGCCACCACCCAGGAGGAGGTTGCACCGGTGACGTGGGCGGCACGGTAGCAGGGGCCGGAGGCTGCGGACGTGGAGTGGCGACAAAGATTTGAGGACGCACCTCCTTGCGTGAATGTGTGTCATCGGCCCACTGCAAGAGGGATCAAATATCGACGAAGGTGGGTGGCGGGCGCATCAAGGGGATGAAAGACGCCTGCTTCTCGAACCATTCGTCGAGCCCGACAAGGAGCACACTGATGAGTTGACGTTCGTCAATTGGAGCGCCGAGTTAGCTCGTCGGAGATCGATTGAAGACGTTGGCAGTACACGCCGATGGAGGAGGTGCCTTGGACGTTGTTGCGAAGCTCGGTGTTGAGGCTGTTGACCTGAGCGTCGATGTTGTCCTAGAAGAGTTGACGAAGAGCCACCCATAGAGCGGCAGCGGTGACGGCATCGCGGAAGACGAGATTGAAGATCTCGGTGGAGACCTGCATGTAGATCCACTAGATGATGGCGAGATCTTCTTTGGCCCATTGAGGATCATTGTGGCGGGGAACAAAGTCCACAGCGACATGGCCACAGAGATTGCAGCGGACGAGACGAATTTCGAAGAGGTGACACCAGTGATAGTAATTGTGGGCTGCAAGATCTAGCGTAATTGGGATGAAGGGAGTAACATCGGAGATGGTGTCGGTAAAGGAGATTGATTTGTCCATGGGGGTAGGAGGTGTAAGGTTTAAGGCTAGAGAGGTAGAGGTGGAGGAGAGGAAGGCGGCAAGGGCCACACGGCGCTCAAAGTAGCCAGGAGGCGGCGGCGGGGTGGGAAGGGCCATGCCCTTGGATCTTAGTCTGATGCCATGTAGATTTGCGGAATTGTAACTTATATTATCTCACGAGATTACAAAGTGTTTATATAGGGCAAGCCACAGGCGGCCGGCCCAAACCCTAACTTGGGGTACAAAGGACTTTAGTCTAACACCCACGTCGACCCAGGAAGCATCATACGGTGCAATAGGCACTTACGAAACGCAGCTGAATCACAGCAGACATTTCAGGGGCTGTGAGCCGCCTCGCACTCTGGCAGTAAGCGTCATACGGTGCAATAGGCACTTACCGAACGCAGCTGAATCACAGCAGACATTTCAGGGGCTGTGAGCCGTCTCGCACTCTGGCAGTACGTTCAGCTGTGGACCAGGTTGTTCAGCTGTGGACCAGGTTGCAGGGGGTTCACCTGGCAGATGAGCCGGACAAACTTGTCTGGTGGTGGACGACAGATGGCCAGTACTCATCCTAGTCCAGCCACTATGCCCTCTCCCAAGGGTCTCTAGTCTCGAGATCTTGGAGGTTGAACTAAAAATCATGGGCATAACCCAGGGTGAAGTTCTTCATCTGGTTGTCTTGTCAAGACATGTTGGATGGGTGAACTCACCGGCCGTGATGCGTGTTCTGTGATCGGTTGGAGGAGACCATGTCACACATTCTTATAGTTTGTCATAATTTTGGTGTGCCTCCGTATATCTATATCTATACCTTATTAATAATAAAGTACGAAGTGTTTCTCTCGGTCCAACACTTTTTTAGACAAGTTTGCCCTTCCACAAAACCACGTGTTACCCATCGATGCCATCCTTAAGTGGAAATCTGTCGTTCAGTCCCGTTTTACGCACAGCACGTCTCTTGATGTTCCGTATTCCCCTTGGTTTCTGCACACGCACAGGATCACGTCTTGGATCGGGGGAGATCCTAAGAAAGGAAAAAATCCCGAGGGTGCTCCCGGCGCGAGAGCTTCGAAGAGGGTTGGAGATGTTGGTGGCCGGCAAGGTAGGCGAAGCCCACGGGCGACGCGAGAGCTTCGAAGAGGGCTAGAGATGTGGTTGGTAGCCGGCAAGGTAGGAGAAGCCCACAGGCGGCAAGAGAGCGTCCATCCAGGGTGCATGCTCGACGCGGATCCTGTGTCCGCATGCAGGGTGGGTGGTCTAGCGATTGGAGAGGGAGGAAGAAAGGGGATCACGAGCCTGGGTGCATGTGGGGCCAGGTTGTGTTCACGAGGCTGCATCTCTATTTTTTTTATAAATTGTTGTTATAAAGAAGAGAAAAGCTGTTTCACAATTTTTGAAAAGTTGAGGAAAAATTTCCAATGGATTTTTAAACAAATTTCAGCAATACAAACCAAAACTTTTCTAACGTGGAAGTCTGAAACCAGGTTGTGGCATCCGTGGTTCCATCGGAACATGATTTATACTGATCTACTGCCTTCGTTTCAAAATCTAAGATGTTTTAGCTTTGTGAAGCAAATGTATCTAGACTTCTTTTAGTATGTAGGTTCACTCAGGTTTGGAGTGAATCTACAACTAAAAGTAGTCTAGATACATTTTCTTTACAAATCTAAAACATCTTATATTTTGAAATAGAGGGAGTATTCTTTTTTATGCGCGATGGGTACCAGCAGCGGAAGATAGATTCTAACTTGGAACTGATCCAGGGATCTTGTTGTTTTCTTATGAATCGTGTGACCCCTTCTGCCTCTAATGGTAAATTGGACTGTTATTTTTTTTATGCAAAACCTGGACTGTTATTGCAATCCACAAATGTAAAATCTGTCTATTTTAGGTAAAATTGTGTCCCCTACATCCCGGTGCAACGCACGGGCACTTCTGCTAGTCATTACCTAAGAAAAAAGGAAAGTTGTTCATAGAAAACATGCTAGTGCACCAATAGCATGTACTCCCTCCGTCCAAAAAAGGATGTCGGAGATTTGTCTAGATTCGCATGTATACCTATACACTAAAACACGTATAGATACATTTGAATCTAGATAAATCTCCGACAACCTTTTCTGGACAGAGGTAGTACATGAGTATACCAGGAGCATCATCCCAATACAATAGAATTGTTTGCCATCCCTCCCCAAACATTAACGAAAAAATAAATAATTGCAGTATTATATTCAAATAAGCCCAATAAACATTTAACTAGAAAAACACGAAAATAAGTTCTCACAGCAGCCATCGTATGTATATGGCATTTGCAACCGGAAAAACAGAGCATGTGGAATGTATAACCTATGTTGAATAACTTATATCATGGAATATCTTATGGAATCCCCAAACGTGAAATAGCCAAAATTGAGTGCACAGAGCTGTAGAACTTGGTATGTGTAGTCAGTGAGGGGAAGCTATTCACCTGATTCATAAATTTTGCAGTGAAGGATATGCCAAATTTTGTAGGAACAATAGCAATGCCTCGCTTTCTCCAGCGATTTTTATTGTTGAAAACATTTACAGCTTTGCGAGCCTCCACAAAGTTACAAGATTCCTTCAGTTCATCCCAAACCGAATGTATTGTACAATTCTGGAGCAACTGGCCATAATAAAGCACACTTCCCTCACTGTGGAAATTAAGTTCCTGTAAACAGTATATCAGTTAACCAACAATGGTGTGACAAGGTTAGAATCATCCATAAAGATGTGCGCGCTTACTTTTATCTCCTCTGGATTCCGCTTGAGTTCTGTAGCCATGTGTTGAATCCAATTCTCTGCAATCAACATACCTTGTGGACCACCAAAACCTCTGAAAGCAGTATTGCTTGGGAAATTTGTGAGGCATACTTTCCCACTGACTCTGATATTTGATATATCATAGACATTTTCCGAATGAAATATAGCACGCTCCAAGACCGCAAGGGACAGATCTAGTGAGTTACCACCATTGTTGTAAATTTCGAGGTCTAATGCCAGTATCTTCCCGCCATTGGTAAATCCAACCTAAAAGATAAATTATAATCAGGTAAAATGCAAAAAGGAAGTGAAAGTGGAAGTTCAGTATTAATCATATTTGAGTTAAGTATCCACTTGTTATTGTTCACAATTGACTTCAACATTACATGACAGTGGTCCACTATATTCACTGGTTATCACTTAGATTTTTTTTTCGAACACGCACCCAAGTGCATCCCATTTTGTATTAGGAGAAGCATTGATATGACACATAAGTCTTACAACAGAGCAAAAGTGGAAATAAAAGAAAGGAACAGGCTAACAAAACAAGAGCAGAAAAACGAAAAAACAAGCTGTACACCTGGCTAGTCTTTCTAAGTTGCCGCATCAGTAGGATTATGAGTTGCATTCACATCTATCTTTCAAATCTTAAAACATGGTGCATATGGAGTTGTTGACTCCACCAGAACCAATCAACCAAGTTGCTGAGACTATTTGCTATGAACTCAGGAAACTCCTGTCGTCAGACAAACAATAATAACAATCTGACTGAAAGGAATGTATTGTTTAAATGCTGTACCTTATATTTCCCTAGAAAACTGTGCCTCTGTCCACTTGTCATCATGTCAACGTCCCTGTCCAAAACAATCTTTACTGGCCTTTTTAGACAATAGGAAGCTACAGATGCCGCAGCAGCAAATATTGCCGATCTAGTTTCTTTTCCACCAAATCCACCACCGATACGCTTAGTCTTGCAAACAACTTTTGATAATGGAAGACCAAGAGCATTAGCGACATACTTCTGATGCTTCTGGGGAGCCTTAAGATAAAGAACATTTAGTCAAATAAGAGTATAAGAAAGATTACACGTGTAACATTGAACAAACCTGACACAAGAAACTAGTAGCAACAGACAAGTGAACTCACAAGTAAAGGCATGAAAGGCAATATTACAACCTTCAAAGTAAAATGAGCATACACACCCTTTTATGTTCACTTAATTTATGATTAGATGAAATAGTTCTGTTAACGTTCCACATCCATGACATTAAGTAAATTCGTACTTGTCTCTTGCAATTAGTTTGCCTGTTCTGCATACATCTATGCCGCACACTAGCACTCATGTTTTTGCCAGCAAACAATAAAGCCCTTCCAAAGAATTTGCAAAAAGAAAAGTACCACATAAACCAGCTAGGAAGCTTCCCTGTGACCTAGTTCAATGAAATGTGGCAGATTGGAGACCTACATAACATCTAGCAGCAGCATGTGGTGGTTCACACTGGAAGAATATCAATCTGAAACTGCCAAAACAGGCACTCAACCTTTGGACACACTTTTCTATGATGAAAGAATGCTGGGGACCTTGGGTAGATGTGATAAACATGAGGTTTAATTCATACTGAAGAATAACAATTAGTGGGACTAAGTCATTAGGTGGTTAGGGACTATCAATATACAAATTTCTTAGAAGTGAGCCTACTGCGAGGCAAAGTATATCATGAAAACGGATCAGACCAAATGCTGTGCCATAGCTCACAACAAGTTGCATGGGTCCCACCACCACTATCCTTTCCTCTTAACCTGACACATATTTAAGAGTAGGAAGTGACATGTTTCACCTGCCCAGCATACTGCTGTCCAGTAGGTGATTGCTTTGCAGTATCTCCAGGTAAGCGACTGAGTTTCATACTCCTTTTTTTTTTATGGTCACCGGGGGAGGGAGCGAAGTCCCCACCTGAATTTTCATTTTCTCATATATCAACAGACCTCGTTCAAGCGAGGCCGTAAAGTTTTACAAGGGGGAAGGGGGAAGAGGGGGGGGGGGGGGGGGGGGGCAGCAAGGGGGAGTTCAGGGCTAGCCCCCGAGGCACAGCAGCCAAGAGGCAGGGTCGTCAGATCGCGGCGCCGGCAGTCTGACCTTCTAGAGATGCACATCCTCTCGACAGTTCTTGAGGAGTGGCAGACATGGGCGCTGATCCCTGAATGCCACCACGTTGCGATGCTTCCAGAGATTCCAACAGCAGAGCAGAACAAATGTAGACACCATCTCCGGAGACACGGGGGGCGGGGCGGGGTACGAATGGAGCGATCGGGCATCCGCACCAGAGGGAAACTGGAATCCACGGCAGCCCAGAACCGCCGAGCGAAGGAGCACTCGAAGATCAGGTGATTTGTCGTCCCATCAGGAGCCGAGCAGATGGGGCACGTTGCTTCCTCCGCAGAGAGGATCTTCTTTTTGAGAAGGGCACTGCAAGTTTGGAAGCAGGACTGAGATAGGATCCAGGCAAAGAACTGCACACGGGACGGGGCATGGTTCTTCCAAATGAAAGAGAATAAGGGCACCAAGACACCACTCGAGGTCCAGAGCCTGTACACCGCCCCGGCATCTAGGACGCCATCCATTTTGGCACGCTGCGTCAGAACCCGTCGATCCTGAACCGTCGACAGAGACACGCCATCGAGAAGGCTAAGCAGCTCTGGCAGCTGCCACTCATCTGCGATGAAGCTATTACTGATCCAAATACTCCTATTTTCTAGATTGCTTATCTGCGATGAAGCTATTACTTAGGGAGCATGAAAGAAATTAATGATCCATGCCATTCATTATTAATTCATAACTAAAGAACAGAGCATACTTGAGTAGATGAGATCATATGAATTTCATTTCCAGAATCAACTGGCCAGACAAGAGTGCATTGAGGTTCCATGTAGAAGTGCTCTTGACCTCCAACACGAATTTCGCCATCTATAATTTTATCGCATGTATTGGACGCAAAACATTGTTCAACATCCCCTTTTGAAAGGCATCTCGTGGTATTTGGATGAAAGCTACCAGATTTGACAGCTTCCTCTATTGAGAGTATTGCTGGCAGCTCAGAGTACTCGATATTGACTTTATTTGCAGCAGCTTTTGCATTATCATGGGTATCTGCCACAACAATTCCAACGATCTGCCAATGAGAGGAGAAAGGTGTGACTGACAAATTAACAAAGATGTCGGACTTCCCACATCCCAAATCATATCAAAAAACCTGTATGCCTAAAATATCAGATCCAGCAGATATACCTGCCCAACACAAGTAACAATATTTGATGCAAAAACCTCCTCGTCGTGGATAATTGGTCCAATATGGTTAGCACCAGGCACATCTTTTGAAAGGAAGAGACCAGCAAACCCAGGGGAACATTTGGCAACTGAATCATCAATCGACAAAATGCGAGCGTGAGCCTTCTTACTCAGCACCAGAGCAGCATGCAAGGTATTTGGGGGTGTCGGTGTGTCATCAACATATTCTGCCTCACCAGTGACCTAGCATATTGGAAAATCTAGCATGTCAGCAAAACAAGATATAATAAAATATCAGGCTGTTAGTTGTTAGTTTTTTTGACTGTTCCTTTCCTTGCTTTTCTCTCGAGCACGCACACCATATGCATGGTGTTTTGTATTAGAAGAAACATTAAATGGCGCAAACCCTACAACTCCACACCACAAGAAACCAACAAGGAACAAAGGAAAACTCAACTAAACAACAAGACTATAAAGAAAGAACAAAAAGACTCAACTGTACAGCCCCACCTCTGAACAGTTTTTTTTCTTCTTTCTGTTGTTAGCTCCATCTGGAGGTTGGTTGTATTTTCGCGTAATTTAGGTGCACTTCTAATACAAAGCGACATTCATTTGGATGCCCCCTCCAGGAAAAAGTTTCATAAAAGAACTTCTTGTTTTTTCCAAGGTTGTCAGTATCCCGATATGTATCATAGTATCTTACAATTTCACAATCATACTGCAATACTTATCGTGATGGTATCTTAATGTGGCATATCGTGGTATATCTGTATCCCGATGAAACCTCGATACCATACCATACGATCTCACGCTTATGCTAAAAGATAAGCCACATCGACAGACATCAGCGTAGTAACCAGACGAGCAAAAGGTTGGCTTGGAGTCACAAGGTTAATTGAGTCTTTAAATAACACAGACTTCCATTAGTTTGAACAGGATGGGAATAAAAAATGGAGTTAAAAGGGCAGTCAGCTAGCCATTTGTGTGAAATGGCTGTGAACTACATGGGCATAAGCTCAAAGCTCAAATTAATAATCAAATTAAATGCATTTGAGATATTTTTCAACATAAATTTAAAATCGAAAATATCATAGTATCCTGATACTACGATACGATTCTACGATCCGATACTACTGACAAGAAAACAATACTACCTAGTATCCCAATACATAAAACCTTGGTTTCTGGTAGCTCAGTTTTGGATTGCCCGATTCACCCACCCAACCCACTTGAATTCAACTTGCATACAGAAAGATATATCATTGGTTTGGATCTGATTCAAATTACAAAACCCTGATTACTCCAGAAGGCCCTTGGCTGCCTCCCTCCCTCTAGAGTCTCCTCCACATACAAGCCGTGAAAGCTACTCTGGTATTGCCGACCCCTGGACGGCAAAGCTCTGCCGGAACAAGATCATTGGATGGTGGATACCTTCGGAGGGATCATATCTTTGATCCTACATCGAGCGCTTCACCAACTCCTTCGTCTCCGCTGCAATGTTTGTGAGTACTAAATCTCATATATCTCGTGTCCTTGCATAGCTCGATCTTGGTGTGTTCGTAGTGGAAAATTTTAAATTCCCTAAGCGAAACTCAACAGCAAAGAAATGCAAAAGCAGAGGATCATGGTTCTTTACGCATTAAATTATTTTGAGGGTGGATATGTATTAATTTTTAACTGATGTTTAGCTAGTATGCACTACATGTCTACATCTGTAGAAGTACATCCGGAAGTGTTGTGTTGCAACTTAGGACACATTATTATCCAGTGATAGTTTTCTTATGAGGTGGCAAAATAATATACATACTGGACCTCGGCCACCAGGAACTACAAGTTGTACAAAATTACAGGTACCCCTAGTGTAAGTGATCGGCCAGGAAAGTTTTCCATGTATTCTGACTGAAGCAAGGATGACACAATTCAACACTTAAATAGTGTAAATTGCTAGACGACTGATAATACCTGAAGCATAGCTGACGTATGAACCATTGGTTGTCCAACGGCACTTCCTTGCCCCACTAATTCATAATCTTGAGTACCAACAGTAACTGGCCTAGTGTAAGACTGTATAGCTGACATGTTAGCTGCATCAAACCTCTCGTTCGACAATCCCTTTATGTTCATCTCATGCGTAACATAAAGGAAAAATTTGAAAAAGAAACTCAAAGTAAGTGAACTGCGAAATTCAACCATTCCACCTGGTGCATTCTCTGCTAGTGGTATGTCCTCTTTTAACAAATTGAAGGTCTCATCTAACAATCCATTGTCCAACTTCTTTCCAACAAGGAATTTTTCAGTTTTTGCAGCAGTAAGTGGAACCGCAGCTACCCCTCCATAGACAATAGAGACATCAGATACTATCCAGTTTCCTTCAGCCTCTGTTACATGGACACGCATTCCCGCGTTCACTAAAGCAATGTCATCCTCCCTTCTATGTGCCTGTTTAAATTCTTTGACATATTCAAACGGTCTTGTCCATGGTAATATAACAGAGAGCAGTATTTCATCAGCCTCTAAATCAACTTCACGATAACCAAGAAAGAAATCTTTTGCAACGGTGGTCCTAACATTATTGTTAACATCAATTATCTGGAATTTTGCCCTTGTAGCCATCCAAAGTGGGTTTAGGTCTGATATTGGACTAGCAGTACAAATATTACCACCAACAGAAGCAACATTCCTGACTTGTGTTCCTGCAAACCATTTTAGCTGCCCTAGTATTGCCTGACAAGATGAAGTTTCATGAGAACCACGCTCTGCAATAACCTCTTTTAGGAACTTTTGGAGCTGCGCAAGTCTAACAGCAGAACCGATCTGTAAGCCGTCTTCTTCCACTCTGAGGGTATGAAGCTCTGGAACATGGGTAACTGAGATCATGACCTTATATTGAGCGTTCTTAAACTTCGTTTCAACTCCTACTTCAGAATTACCAATGATAAGTTTTGCATCTGGGTAGCATGACTTCAAATGCAGTAGCTGCTCTAGTTTAAGAGGTCTGTACCACCTGACCCCATTAAACCCATTCAGTTTAAGTGGCATATATTTTCTCAACTGAAGTTCTGGAGGGAAAATGAGCTCCTTCTCACTGTACGCATTTCCATCAATTTCATTATATGAACAAGGTAAGTAGGTTTTTACAGACGACAATAATGAAGATTCATCAGCCCCAACATCTGTCTCATTTCTGCACGAACATGGCTTCCCAGTGGAAGGGCAGATAGCTTGGCCATTAGCATTTTCTGAAGGTGAACCGGTGTAAAATGAATCATCCGTTTTTGCAAAAACACGGAAGGCGTCTATTATTGGTCTGTAGCCAGTACAACGACACAAGTTTCCTGCAAGGCTGTCTTCAATCTGCTCTTCAGTAGGTGGACGCTTACTTGATCTCAACAGTGCATACATGGACATCACAAAACCAGGGGTGCAAAATCCACATTGGGAACCATGTGCCTCGGCTAAACGTTCCTGTAAAAAACATGGAGCATCAAGAGAGTCACATAAGTCCAAAATGGCTGATTAAAGTATTGTTGCTCAAAATTCCATTTATTTTTTCCCAGCATACAGTAGGCCGTCACTATATGACACACTGGACACGTGACAGATTTTTACAAGTCCATTTTGAATAAATGGATTTAAAGTAATAAACTCTGAAACAGTAAACACTAAACACGTATAGTGAATGGGCAGGGTTTTTGTTACTAGTCTACTTGACATCTTTGGAGAATGCAGACAGTTGACCAAATTATGTAATATGCCCCATTTACATTAAAAAATAACCTGTCAAAATTGTTAGAGTTATATTTATGATGGCCTTTGGCCCCCTGCATATTGGCCTTTTGGCCTCCACATGTACTATATATGATGGCTTTTGCCTCCTGATAATACAAGTTGCTATTCTCTTAACATGGTATCAAGAGCTTAGGGTTTTTTTCCCGTGCTGTTCCGATCCAATCTCTGCACGCGTTGATTGCTCTTCGGCTGCCGCTGCTGGTGCCCACCTGCTTCCATCCTGCAGTGCTGCTCCTCCATCGCGTGGACGTTCTCAGTAGCCACGTGTTCTTCCTTGATGCGGGCATTGATGCCCCGCTGCCTCCTCTCCCGTTTGGCGTCTGCCTAGATTGACGCCTTTCCTGATCTTCTCCCAGCTAGCAGATCGCAGGAGTCAAACGGGGAGACCAACGGGCCAGTTCGGCCAGCGATGGTCCGCGACCTGGAGGGGCGGCGAGAGCCGACGACCCCAGCGGAGGGCGGCAAGCCGGCAAGGGCCGGCGAGGGCCGGCGAGCCAGCAGAGGGCCACGAGCCAGAGAGGCTTGTAGGGGAACAGAGGGTGGCAGGAGGCTGTACCAGGCGGACGTGGCCCCGTGGACAAAGGCCGTCCGGAGATGACCAGGCAGGCGGCAGACCAGGAGGGCGGCCAAGGCCAGGACCTGGAGGCGCAGGCAGCACAGCAACGTGAATTGGACGGAGACCCAACTAGGTGGAGCAGGCAACGGTCGAGCAGGGAGATGCAGGCAGCGGCCAATCGAAGCGCCGGACGACGAAGAGAAACTTCAGGAAACTGGGGAGCGGCAGAGCAGCATACGCTGGGGCCTGGGAGACGAAGAAACAGACAGCAGTTTCTCGTTCGAGTGCAGAGACTGAGTTGCGAGCTATGGCTCTCTTGACGGCAGACGTGACTTTTCTATGATGGTTACTTGAGGATTTTGGTGTTTCTGTTACTACACCTACTACCCTCTTGACAGACAGTACAGGTGCTATCAGTATTGCATGAAGCATGAGCTCACCAAGAATATTGTTGTTGATGCTTCGTTTGTGCGTGCTGGTGTGCAGGACCAGGTTATTGCCCTTCAGTATGTGCCTCCGAGTTACAGTTGGCGGATTTTTTTCACAAAGGCACAGACTAGAGCGCAACATGGATTTTACCTCTCCAAACTCAGTGTTGTGGATCCACCGTGAGTTTGAGGGGGGTGTTAGAGTTATATTTATGATGGCCTTTGGCCTCCTGCATATTGGCCTTTTGGCCTCCCACATGTACTATATATGATGGCTTTTGCTTCCTGATAATACAAGTTGCTATTCTCTTAACAAAAATAATGGTTTTCATACAGGTAAAATGCATTTTTCCTATACTGAGCAAAAGTTATTTTATCATTTGACCTATTTAACATTCTTACAATGTCAATTGGCCGCTTTAGTCATGCTCATCAAGTTCTGATACCTTTTCCAGTTATTTGACATGTTTACTACCCTTACATCAAATAGTATATCGACTGTTACTCGTGTAAAGGTGTGTCTAATTCATTCGACTGTGCTTGTATCGAGCTAAGTGGATTAGTATCACATATATGAATCAGCCTGATGCAAGACCACAACTGACCTACTGCGGTATACATGGATATGGTTTACTACTAAGCAATCTTAACCTTTTTCAGTACCCTTTGAAGCAATAGAATACCGTATTATCATAAGAGAATTCAATATATTCCATATTTTAACCAGTCAGCATGGAAATCAAATAAAAGAGCACTACTATCGTCCACCTTAGTTAGAATCATATTTCCAACAGAAGTAGCTGCCACATGGATACCTACAAGTCATACGAAAACAGTGCATCACCTGGACTGGGTGCAAACCTCGCTGACGATCCCCAACTCCCTCAATTGTGATTATATGCATTCCTTCGAAAGAATAAAGTGGAGCCAAGCATGCGTTTATCGCAAAATGCCTAAATAAAGTAAATATTTTTTGGGTCAAAATGGGAGTCAAGTTCAAGAAATAGCAATAACCACAAAGATGCATACCAACTAATAAGATTAACATTCGGCTCTTAAGAATGGCTCATTAGCAATGCCACTATACCAATTAAACTCAGAGGTTAAGAAATGCAAGCAAGCTAAACTTCGCAAATGCATGATGTGTTTCAGCTAAAGCAAGGCCACTTGTGGAAGAAAATGGACTGAACAAGGGTGGACGTACTGCAGAATCTATTTACATTGCTATGTGACCATCAGTTTTTTTAGGAACTGTTTGGTTGGCGGAACCAAGTGGAATGGAATGGAATGATTCCATCCCCCATAGAATGGAATGGTTTCATCTTAGTGTTTGGTACGAAGAATGGAACTGCGCTAGGTTTTGTTTGCATATGTATAAATTTCAACAATAACTAATTTGCATTTGCAGAAACATTTTTATTCGAATTTAGCAATAATAACTCAAACAGATAGACTGAGATAACAGGACTTGTCGAAGGAATAAGATTCTCACTGTGATTCCTTTGTGGTTCGATCATAGCATGATATCATGACAGTGCAGGCTCCACAACCGCCTTCACCACATCCAAGCTTTGTTCCTCGAAGACCAATATCTACAAAACGTGGTTAAAGAGAAATCAGTTAGTAGTTCGCAAACCACAATATGTAAATGATGCAAGTAGTATGTGTTATGAAAACTTGAAGCTGACAAATGCAGCAGCCTACGACCCTGAAGGATTGTCTTGAGACTGCTCAGAAGAAGGTGGTCGCTGACTATGATGATGCTTCTACAAAAGAAGACTGACGATGCTATGCCGTCCGTTGAGGCTCCGTTTGCTGCTGATGTTACGTTCCAGGTTGGTTTTCTCTACATTAAATCAGGTTGGTTTTTGCAGCAGCTGTTTCAATAGCTGATTAAGAAGATTGTTTTCCCCTTGGTGGTTGTCATTTAGCGGTGAGTGTTTTGCTAAATCTCTGAACCGTCATGTAACCGCTGGTGATTCCAGCAGGATCTCTGTTGCTTTGTTATAAAATCGGGCATATGCCTATTCTCTGAAAAAAAGTTCAGTAGATAGTGTCTTTCTTCAGTGATTCCGTCTTCAGACGTACGATTGTTGTACAAAAAGTAACCATCCGTGTAATACTAGCACAAACATTCTCATTAAACATTCCCGCAGAAAGTTTTTTATTGCGGTGACACACCTGGCACCCCGAAACTACCTCACGCACCAATTTCAGGATTCAGGAATAACACCCCGGCCACGGGTCGTCTATATCATAGCTTACATGCAAGTGTAGTGTGTAGAGACTAGAAAGGGTGAAGGGGAAGGGGAGCGACCTCTGAGGTACTGGAGAAGAGTGAGGTGGGCGAGGCCGTTCGGGAGCACGCGGCGGACGCCGTTGACGTAGATGACCGCCTCATCGGACCAATCCACGGCCGCGGCCGTCCCCTCCTCCGCCTTCGTGAGCGACCCCGCCATGAGCAATCACCTCGCGCCGTAAGAGAGGATGGGGGTTGATGGAGGATCCCGATTTGGATCAGTATTGTGATGTGAAGGAGGTTGTCTGCCGCCGCTGGACTCCTCTCCTCTGGGAATTGTTTAGAGACGGGTGGAACTGGATATACGTGGAGTGACGTGGCGAGCATCATTCAGCACGTGCGGGAAGAAGGCGGTATAGCGTAGCTCACCTCCGCTGAGACACGAATTCTGTCAACTAAGGGAAAACCAACGTGAGGTCATATCAAAAAAAAAAAGAAAACCAACGTGAGGCGAGAGCGTTTCCACTCGCTTACACACGACGCCGAATTTAGTTTCGGACGTTTGAAAATCGGCCTAGTCACGTATTTAGAAACGTGTTTCGTCCGGATTTAGGTCAATTTTGGTCCGGACTATCCACGCGTATCCAGGTTTTCGGGTACGCTCTGGGAACGCCGGACGCAGCAAACTCGGCGAAAAAAAACGAATAGGCGTGTGGACCCGCCGTGTCAGCGAGGGAAGTCGAGTCGTCGTCATCCTCGGAACCACGCGGCGACCGCCGGACAATAACTGCCCGTCGCGTCGACCACGCGTTGCCGAATTGTCGCGCCACCGCCGCCACCTCGGCTCCCGCGACGGACCGGTGGACACTAACTTCCCGCTGTTTCCTCTTTTCTCGCCCTCGCCGCTACACCCCTCCCGCCCTCGCCGCCCACCTCGGCCTATAAAAATCGTACCCCTCGTCGGAGTTCCTCACACTCTCTCACAGCACCCCAGCCCACCGGCCCGAAACTCCGGCGAACACTCTCACTCTCCCCTCCCCACTTAGCCATGGCCGAGCGGTATCCCGGCGACGGTGCGGCGGCGAACGGCTTCGGTCGGCCCTCCAGGCTTGGGAGGCGCGCCTGCTCTACGAAGCCGGCTACATGGCGCCGCCGAACACGCGGAATCCTCCGGGGTGGAAGCTAAGCGTCTGCGGCATCCCTATCCCGTCGGCGCCGACGCCGGAAGAACTGCCCTACGAGATCCAGGAGTTCATCGGCGCCATGGATGACCCTTCCGCCGCCGAGAGCCCCGACAACCTCCTGTACTGGGAGACGTTCTTCGCCGAACGCCGCGCCCAGGAGCTCGCCCGCCAATAAGGGCCACTAAACGAGTCGCCGCCGAAGCGCAACAACATGGCCGGTCGCCTACGTTTTTGGAGCGCGCCAGGCCGGACGCTCAAGGCGGTGTTGGAGCACATCAACGTCGGGAACACGCCATGTCTCGGCTTCCCGCGCACACCCACGCCGGCGGCCAAGTCGGGGCGGCGTCCTCCAGCGAACTGGATGCCGAGGAGGATGGCCAGCCTGAGCTCCTCCTCCTCCGCCTCGGCCTTCCACTCATCGAGCTCCACGTCCCACCGTAGGTCGACGGGTCCTTCGTCGGCGCTGCGTCCAGTCAAGCGTGAGGCGGTCTCGCCTGTGCTCTCGCCGCCGCGGACACGCGCGCGGTCATCGGCGAGCCACGCCCAACTGGCCGCCTCAGCCTTCGCCACCCGAAGCTTGAGCCGGCTGAAGGCTCGGCGCCGCCCGAAGATAGCGCCTTGAGGATGGCGTTGGAGCAGTCGCTCCGCGACTCAGCCCCGCAGCCGCCGTTGGTGGAGCTGTCCTTGCCGGACATCCTGGAATGGTCCAGGGCGGACTGGGAGGAGACGGAGCGGCAGCGCGTCCACCGCCTACGGCAGCAGGCCGAGGAGCGGGCATCCCGGAGGCAGGCGTTGTTCGGGCGCGCGCTCGCCTACCAGGGCGCCCCGCTCTTCATCCTCGACGACGAGGAGGACAGCCCTTCTTACCAGCCATGGAGGTGCGGTGACCCCGGCCAGGGGAGCTCCCGCCCGCCCAGCCGCCGAGCGACGACGACGACGGCGGCGAGGATGATGCCAGGGCCGATCTCGACTACACGACGTTCTAAAGCAACTTCAGCATGTAGAATGGCGACGGCGAAGCACACGACGGCGGCCTTTTTAATGTTTTTTTAGTTTATTATCCATTATTTTAGTTAAATTCAATGTAATCCGCCTATATTCGCCCATCTTTAATGAAATACGCCTGAATTTTCCAAACTCGGCTGTAATTTAGCCGAACGTGGGAACGGCCTCGGAACGCGAGTGGGAAACTCGACATTCCTAGACCGAAATCATGTTCCGTCTGGACAAAATTTGGTCCGGATTTCGGCCTGGGTTCGCCCAACGAGTGGAGATGCTCTTAGACTCAGGTAAAAAAAGTGAGGTAAGACAAGTCATAATAGGGAATATCATATAGTAGTATCATGCACATGATGCATGATACTAGTATATGATACCATCTTCACAATATATAGTATCATATAGTAGCATCATAGTCTTAGTATATTTATTGTTTTGTAGAATCTCGTTGTAAAATTATGTATAAGATTTATTTGGAATTAGTTTTTCTAGTTTTATATGCTATGATACCGTATCTACATATGATACTAACACAATTTTTTATCATTAATTGCAGTGACATATAAGCATTTTGCATGCATATAGTGCATGATACTATCTATGATACCCCACTGGGCTAGTCTAAGACTGCGCTATTTTTCAAAAATAATACAAATATTTAATGAATTTCATGAATAATATAGAAAACTGGGAATTGCCAAATGTAGCACAGCCTCGGGGCCTAGAGTCCTGACCAGATCCTGTCGGTGAGTCGTGCCCCGACTAGCTTGTCGGAGGCAGGACAGGCGTGGCAGAGCGGCAGTCGAGGATGTGTCGTCGGTATGGGAACGGCAGTGCCTGAGTAGGCTAGATTATGGTGTGGGAGCGAGTAGGGAAGCGAGCAACGGCGTCCGCAGACGGGATTAGGCACAAACAAGCGTCAGGGACACAAGAAGTACCCAAGTTCGGGGCCCTCGTGGTGAGGTAACACCCCTACTACTGTCGATCCGACTAACTGGATGAACACCAAGAACTACAAAGGATCCTCGAGTTGTATCGATGTGTTCTAACTAACAATGAGAGACCAACCCTTGCTATGTTGCCCCTGTCGCCCCTTATATAGGGCTGAGGCGGTATGGGAAACGACACTGCCGACTGGCAGGTCCCATAGGCGGGCCCAGCTGACTACTCTGGTACGGTGTTCGGCCTCCCTGACGTCTGGTACAGTGCCGCGCCCCTCGGCTGGCACGGAAACTATGGAGGACGACACGGGCGGCGGCTCCTGTTCCCGCCCGACACGGGTACGGGCCGTCTTCTCCGGCGTTCATGTCGCTGGCTCTGTCTTCCTGTCTTGTCACTTCCGGCTAGAGGCGGCAGGCTATTGTGCACCCGTCACATTAGCCTTTTACCCTCTTGGTAGAACTTGTCTGGCTAGTACGATCCTGTCGGCTGCCTTGTACGACTAGTGCGATCCGACTGGGAAGGTCTAGCCGGCTAGGTGCCTTGTCTATGTCTTCTTATTCGGTTGATGGTTCTGTTGGTTCGTCTTCGATCTGTATTTATTTTTAACATGCTTTTGAGTTTTTACATGCGGCTGGGATCAGCCGGCTCGCAGTTACATTGCCCTTGGATCTTGTCTAGTTAGCCTACCCAGGGGTGATCCCCCTGACACTAGCCCCCGAGCGCGCGTAGATTCCACCCTTAGGCGAAATGTGCGCGGGCTCAAAAGCTAGTTTGAATTTCTGTCCGGTTGAATTCTGGCGGATGGGCTACTCGGACACGTCATCACGGACGTCAACCACGCGTGTGAGGTCATGATGGCCTTTACTACGGCGTGCGGCGACGCGTCGTGTCAAGCGTCGCCTCGGGAACCGACGTCGGTGCCTCCCATACCGCTCCAGGGATCTTCTGTGCAATTTCTGCCTGTGCAAACGATCCGGGAGCAGTTGGGAGCACGCGGTGCCGCCACGTGGCTAGCCGGGCGGTTGCCCTTCCCAAGCCATAAATATGGGCCACGCTGCGCCGCTGCCCCCGCCTTGCCATTTTCCCCCTTTTCCAGCGCCAGCGTCGCCTCGCCGCCCCTATGCGTCCTTGCCTCCTCCTTCTGCACTCGAGCGCTGCCACCACCGACGAGCCTGTGTGCTTCTGCCTCACCGGCACCGCCCTTTCTTTGCTTGTCGTAGCGATGGTCCACTGCCTTTTCTCCGCCTCTTCTTCTTCTCCGGCGCGCGCCACCGTTGACGAGATGGCTGAGAGCCATGGGGCATGGTGCGGTTCCTCCATGACGGAGGAGCAGGTGGAGAAGTACCACCGCGCGCGGGTGTTGCCGACGGCCGACGAGGTCGGAGTGCGCCTCGCACCAGCCGGCGAGGTGACGCCGCACCCGCAAGCTGGCGAGCGCGTCATATTCCTCGCGCACCTAGCGCGCGGCCTGGCCCTTCCGGCCAGCACCTTCTTCCTCACTTTCCTCGCCATCTTTGACCTCCGCCTCCACCATCTCGGCCCCAACGCCATCGGCATCCTCGCCCACTTCGTCGCCTTCTGCGAATCTAACCTCGGGATCCAGACGGGTCTCGGGCTCTTCCTCATACGGCCCCAAGTCCAATATGCCAAAGGCCCGCTTGTGCCTTGCGGAGGCGCCTCCATCTATTCCCGCGCGCAGACCGGCTACCCCAAGTTCCGGCTACATGACATGGTCAAGTTGTGGCAGCAGACGTACTTCTATGTATGCAATCTGTCGTCCGTTGACCGGATCAACCTCCCCACCTTCCAAGACCAGGAGTCCACCCGGGCAAACTAGGAGCAGAAGATCTTCAGCTCCAAGACCGAGTCGAACGAGATGCTGTGTCAGATGAGGGCGCTCGTCACAGCCGGCCTGACCGGCTATGCCGGCTGATGATGCCACTGCAGCAACGAGCGCACAAGATGTGCTACAACTCCGGTCGGCTAGACCCGACCGGGCTCTCCTGATGTGATCCTCCCTACGCCAACCTCTACGAGTGGGTCTGGATGATCATCAAGGAGAAGATCCAGTCCGACTAGTCTTTTGGCCTGGCTCCCTACCACCGTGGCAACCGCGCCCCTGGGTAAGTTGTCTGCCTGCTTCTTCTTGCCTTTTACTTATCCGAAATTGCTTCCTGATCCGGCTCGTTTCTGTTTCCTTCCGGCAGACCCTCCCATGCATCATATGGGAGGAGGGCGAAGCTCCCCTCCATAACTTCACCGCTGACCTCCCCGAGCCGCGTGCGCGGCAATCCGGTGAGGGCTCGGACGACGAGGGGGACTTCTTCCCTAGCCGGATTGATGAGGCGGCGGAGGACCCTCACGGCCCCGAGCCGAAGGAGAGCGAGGTATCCCAGCATTAGAGCTTAGAAATAAGCTGAACCCAGATGTGTGCATTGCATTCATGCATAGAAAATCTGAATAATTTTTTCGCTTTTGAACAAAACTTGTTAAAGTGATTGAAGCTTCTCTCAACTTGATGGAATTGAAGTAGATCATCAAGTTGACTGCGATAAGTTTCAATATGACCTTGCTAAAGCATTATTTGGGTAAGGATGATTTGGTCTAAGGGTAGATCAAATGTAATAAAATTAAACCCTAATATATATTAGTTAATGATTAATACTTGATCCTTATGTGATCATATCATGGTATTCATTACCATAACTCATGAATATCAAGTTATGAATATAACCCAAGTATCAAGAATTCAATCACTAAATCTTAACCCATATCATTCTTATCAATTCCTACCATGAGCATCATGGTGTTTCTTAACCTTAATTCTTTATCACTTATTGAGTAGAAAGGAAATAAAGTCAAGATCATTCACCATGTACCTTTCTATCCATATCAATCTTTACCATTCCTATTGAATCATATTCATATATCTGTTGTTCATCAATGTTGAGTAATCAACTATTGATTTACCAATTCTTAACCTATCAATTCTTGATCTATCAACTCTTGTCCTATTCATAGCATTCACTTTAAACCTTAGAGAAAGAAGTAAGAAGAGGTAGGTGGTAATGCTAGATTTAAATATCATTTATAGGATGGGAGTGTTGGAAGAGAATAAGATCAATGTGATAATTGATGGAGTTAACTCACTCTTGAAATGATAGAAGAGTTATATGGAATCTATAATTGTATGGTGATAAAGAAGATTATAAGGATGAATCCTAAAGAAAGTTACCAGGAGTAATTCTATTGGATCAAGTAGGTATAGTCAATGAATAATATCTTTTAGTCCAATAGAGATAATTAGAAGATAATTATAATACAAATGTAATGTTGTATGGATGAAAGCCTTGATTAGCCAACTGGAAACCTAAACCATAAAGGATCAAATGATTATAATGATCATGCTTTAGTCACCAAGATTGAATGCTTATATCATGTATAAGTGATATTGGTGGATAGAACATGATTGAACCCTAGTATAGATATGTCATTCTAGGTTAGCCATGACAAGTCACATTAATATAATGTGAGGTTGGAGTATTAGATACTGGAGTTAAGTAGAGACAAGATAGTATGATTAAGATGATTCTAGAGCAACATTGGATTACAGAAGTAGTAGTTTCCTCTTGGGAAATACTAAACACTTGAGGTGAAGTAAAGTTTGATATATACAGCTACTGGAGTAATATTAGTGGTGGATGATTAAGGAAGAGTATGAATGTAGTTAGAAGTAACTACTTGTTGGATTGAAGGTTATCAGCAGTAGAGTGGTTGATATAACCAAGTATGGATATGAGAAGATTATGAAAAGCTTTAGTGTCAAGCTCATTGGATTTATAAATGGATTTAGAAGAATAAAAGGTGGATAAGAATATTCTTGTGAAGTAAAGCTCATCAGGTTAACACATGATGATAGATAGGAAGAAGTAGTATATCTAGGAAAGAAATTCTTTAAGTAGAAATCAAGAATTGTGATTACGGAGGATAGGAATTCTTGGTAAAACATTCAACCTTAAATTTGTAATCAAACCTATTATCTATTTTATCTATTGTATCAATCATCTTATTTCCATAATGTTTTATAGGAATATTTTCCTGTAGCAAATCACTTAAGCACATCTTTGACATTTCCAATTATCATAACCATACGTGCTTAGGAGTTATCTTTATCAAATCTTTTCCATAAGAATGTAAGTATAATAAGTACCCTAAACCATAGGGTAATCATTCACAATTCAAATCCTAACCCTTATGTTAGTTATAATAAAATATTTACATTGTTATTTCCTAAATTTATGAGAATAATATTAATCATATTAATTCCCTAGAACTTTATGTAGATCACTATATAAAAATTCATTTAATAATATAAGTTAATAAGAATCAAATCCCTTGAGTTAATAGTAATGCATTCCTTAATAAGTTTATGGATATTAGGTAAACTAAAATTCATATCATAAGCCCTTACAAATAATAAATGGAAAGGTGTATAGATATATCAACAAAATATATATCAAAAGGGTCACAAAATAAATCTCAATAAGTATCAATTGCTGCTATAAGTATTCAGCAAATAAATCTTATAAAGAAAATTCCAATTAAATGTGTAAATAGAAACCTAAAAACAAAACAGAAATAGAAAAGAATATAAAAAGAAAAACAGTTCTGGCCAAGCCCAGTATCCCTTTTCCCATTATCTACTGCCCATGTGCAGGCCATTTTGGCCCATTAGCAAGCCCAGCTTGCCCCCACAGTGACTGACGAGTAGGCCAGCAGAAGGACTGCGGATCGAGACAGAAAAAGTTCTAGGGGGTTATTCGCAAATGTCGCATCATCGTATTCCTCGCCTACTGGAATCAGCTTGTTGGCCGGAGCTCCGCCATTGATCGACCGCCGCGCTGCGAGTGTAGCCGCTCCTGGAGGAAGGGATAAGAATGCCACGCCGACGTCTGCTCGTCCACATCCTCGCACTCGCTCATCCTCACTCCTCCTTATTCTCTCTGTTTAGCAAAGGGCCGAAACCCTAGCTCACCGGAGCCACACCTTGTCACCGGTAGAAACCACCCCAGAGGCCATGCGATAGTCGAGGAGAAGCGTCTCGCCGTCCTCGTCATGTGAGTAGTAGACGTGAAAGCAAGGGGCGTTCGGAATCGGGGGAATTTCACCGTTCCCTTTCGCCGGTGATCGTCGGAATTCAGAGAAATCAAGCCGCATCAGAGCGCCATCATCATCAACCACCTCAACATCATCAGGGTGAGCTCCTGGATCTTCTAGTACCCTCCAATTGTTTTATCTCACCGTAAATCACCGTCGCACCATGCACCATCGTCGGCCGCCGCAATAGGTGATCGTCGGAGTAGCTCCGGTGACCAAAAGAGGGCGGCACAACCACAACCAGGATCCTTGCAACGTCCTCTTTTCCACAAAACTAACCATAGCCTCGCGCAAGCACCCTAGCGGGCGATCGATCTTCGATCTGAGAGATTGTTCTATGATGACGTCATCGTGACGTTATGCTCACGTCATCCCTCGCCACGTCGGCATTTTGACCTGGTCCAATGTTGACTAGTCTTCTGCTTAAGTGGCTAATGACGAGGTACTGACCCTACTAGTCAGTGACTGTGTCTAGAGTAGTCTGGGTATAAAAAGTAAAATGGTTATTTAGAAAATAATTTAGAAAATGATTAAATCCTAGAAATTCAATAACTTTAGTTTTGTAATTCAGAAAAATATTTATAATATATGAAAAATTCTAGAAAAATAAAAATTGTAACCTAAAATTATTATCAAACATTATTATATCAATCATTTAAATAAATATTATTTAATAAAGATTTTATAAGTTTTGAAACCTTGAAAATTCATATTTTAATATTAATAAATGTTAAAAATATAAATAAAATACCAAAAATCTCAGAAAAATAAGAACTATAATTTAAAATTATACTCATGTATTATTATTTCACTTAATTAAATATCTATTATTTATTAAGTGTTTATAAAGTAAAAAATCTTATAAAAATAATATCTTATTATTTATAAATCACAAAAATAAATATAATATACCAAAATGATCACAAAAATAATACATACATGTTAAAAATATAATATTCCACTTTTGAGGTAAATAAAAATTTAAACACTTTAATAACTTGAATTAAACCTATTTTCTTAGTTAAAAATTCATATAAGGGTAAATAAAAATTGCTAATACTTCTAAATATTAACCAAGTGAGTTTATTAAATAATATTAGTCTTAAATATTGATAGTATAAAGTCAAAATTGTTCAACACATTTTAAATACAATCTTAGTGAATTATCATTCAACCATAAGTAATTAAGTAATGTTATTCCCTTGTTTACAAACTATAACCACTCATATATAAAAGGGTAAATGACTCCATTCCATTATAATATTGGAAAAACAACTACTCAAAGAATAGTAGTACCATTCCTAGTTAACTCTAAAAGAACCCTTATAAGATGAACAAGGTACAATTGTCATCAGCATTGCATCTTGAAATCATATATGTTCTTAAAGTTAACTTTAGTCTATCCAACTTTAGGTATAATGCTAAAAACCTTGTTATATGTTTTATAGTTAACTTGGTATGTTATAATTAAGTCGTAGAACATCTCAAGTCCAGACCAGTTAAGCAAGTATAAACAACATCATCATATTCCAAAAGCTATCAGGATTATTTACACCTTCATAAAGGAATATTTTCTTCAAAAGTTATTCGTTTTGCCACTTCAATCAACAAATCTTGTAATAATATCTCCAACTCTTAACAACTAAACTCAAGGACTCTCATCGTAATCAACAGATGACAATTAATCACAATCACATTGCTTCAAACTTTACTTGTATACTTAGGATTGTAAACACTTAAGTTCCTTATAAATGCAATTACTTGTAAAGTAAAATTTTAAGATAAACAATTATAATGTAAGCAACCTTAAGTAACATTTCACATTGGTGTGTATCTCATTGTTTTATGATATTATCATTACATGTTGTTTCACACACACTCACAAGCCTTAATAAGAAGCATAAGTGTGAAACTTATCTAAAAGGACAACACATTCTAAAGAAACCATTTCCAAAACCCTAGATCAACGTTATCCCTGGGATTCGAGTTTATTAAAATTGCATTACATCACTATGCACAATAGCATTTTATTTCTTTAAACATTATTCCTTACCAGACCAATGATGCTGATTTCAGATATTGGATCTTATATTGTCTCGAAGACCGTGAGTGCATAATCTTGCAATCACAAAAGGCAAGTTCACACTTGCTCATGTCCTTTGATTATTTTCTGTAAAGTATTTTGCAAATCCAGTGTTGTTCTCACCTGCATTTCAAAAAGGTCAGAGAACACTATTTTCATAATAATATGATTATAAGTTATTTACCATGAGGTAATAACCTACTATGAAAGTTCCAGTGGTAAAGGAACATATTACCTAGGACTTAACAACCAATGTTGCCAGCGATTCTTGCGCCATATATAACGCGTTAACCATGAGTTTTTGAATGGGACGGAGAAGTCAGCTATATCCTTTTCCTCTCATATGGAGGCAAGACGACCTTAACGTGACGTTGTGATTCCTTGTGCGGATCCAACATATGGGTGGGCACCCTTATGCGCCACACTTTTGGTGTCTAGATTATCTATGAATGGTTTTTAGTGGTATAGTCCATTTAATATGGCACTTGCTAGGGCATCACCATGTCATAGAGTCTTCGGGAACTCATCAAGGTTTTAGCCTACCTGAAAGGGGGATTAACGGAGGTGAGCCAGCCCCGAAGGATCGTGTAGACATATGGGGTCGCGGAGAGGGCAGTGATTGGCTTGGATCATCTACTGGACCCCACAACATGGAATTATGGACAGGTAAGCTGCCTGGTTGTGCAACAAGGAGTTGATCTCTCATGGGAAAAGTAACGCACCTCTGTAGAGTGTAAGAACTGTAACTTGTTACTCCATGTTCCAAAAAGGAGCTGCGAATGCGGCGGGAAAGGAACTCCATGAAAGTTCTGGTAAACCCGTGAAGGCCGACGGACATAGCTTTTCAGAATAAAGGCAACCTTTGAAGAAATGTTTACAAAAACTTGCATTGCCTATGACCTATGGTCTGTCGCTGTAGATATAATGCATCAAACACTCCTTTTCTAGTGAACTTGATGAGTACGCTCGTACTCAACGTATCTTATTAACCCTTGCTAGATTCTGAAGCCAATACAGACGACGTCTACATCAACTTCTACTCGAGGAAGTCATCATCAACAACTCAAGTCTTCAATGAATTCAAGAAAGTCAACATATACATCAACTCAAGTGAAGACAAAGTTACTGATTAGTTAGGAAATAATCTCTAGCCATCGAACCTATTTCTGTAGTGTACTGCAATATCAACAATGCCAGAACAATAGTTCAGATACTAGTCTGATTAGTATGATAATTTTGAGTTGTTTATTTCTGATTCTTCTTTGGAAGAAGTTTCTTTCTCTCTCTTTAACCTCAAATGTTCTTTGGATCTTATGTAAATACTTGAGTTGTAACTTTTAGCCATGTCTTGGACCCGCTGTGTTTCGGTTGTACCACTCTAACGGATGTAATACTAGTGAACGGTGTTTCATTGGTGTTATGTCTATGACTATAGTATACTACATCATGCAGTGGTATGCTGGGTCACCGCGGAGGGCCCCGCGCCGCCCTAAGCAAACAAGAAGCAAGCCGGTGAGGCCAGCTCGAGCCACACCGCTGCCCCAGATGATACGGCTGCCAAGCGCAGCCGGGGATGCATCCCACGCCCTAGTCGGGGGTGGCGGTACCCGAAAGAAGGCCAGTGCTCCAGTGGTGCCGGTGTGAGTCTTGCTTTTCTTGCAGTCGGTTTTGTCTATTTCTTGCTTTTATTTCTTGCTTTGTCTTGACTTTATTTTCTTCTGTCTTTGTAGTGCGGTCGTCTCGTTTGGCGACGCGAGCCCGGCTCGTGTGAGACCCTGGCACATGGCTCAATAGGATTGATAGGTAACCCATACCAACAAGTTGCAACTTCTTTTCCGGAAGCTCATTCGAAAAAACCTCTAAGGTTAAGCGTGCTTGGCCTAGTGCAATTTTAGGATGGGTGATCGACCGGGAAGTGGGTATCGGGTGCGCACGAGTGAGGAAAAAGTGCGCAGAAAAGACTAGTGTTGGTTTGTGGGGTTGGTCTACAGATCCTATTAAGCTGCCAGAAGTGACATCCGTCGGTCCGGAGTGACCGAGGGTGTTACAAGTGGTATTAGAGCCGATCCTCACGGTTACATGGGCGTGTGCGGGTCAGTGGCGGACATGTGTAGCATGGAGCGTGTGGCCTGGAGTGGACACGGCATGGCAATGTGCCGGCACTGGACGCACAGACGTGTGCCAAGAGGGGACGTTCCTGGCTTGTGGTTGATCGACGAGGACGTAGATATTCTAAGGGTGGGTGTATGTGATACCCTGGCGCATGGCTCAATAGGATTGATAGGAAACCCATACCAACAAGTTGCAACTTCTTTTTCGGAAGATCATTCGAAAAGAACTCTAAGGTTAAGCGTGCTTGGCCTAGAGCAATTCTAGGATGGGTGACCGACTGGGAAGTGGGTACTGATGACCCACAAGTATAGGGGATCGCAACAGTCTTCAAGGGTAGTATTACCCAATTTATTGATTCGACACAAGGGGAGCAAAGAATATTTATAAGCCTTAACAACTGAGTTGTCAATTCAGCTGCACCTGAAAATAGTCTTGCTCACAGTAGTTTATCAGTAGCAACAGTTTTGTAGTAGCAATAGCAAAGTAACAACAATAGCAAAACAAGAGCAATAGTAACAACAGTAGCAAACAATAGGATATGAGTGCGGTAGTCATAGGGATGGATGAACGGGTGTTGCATGGACAAGTCTAAACATGTAACTTTAAAGTCTAGGGCAATTGCAGATAAATAAGATAAAGCATCCAAGTACTAAACAATCATAGGCATGTGTTCCACATATAGTCATACATGCTTGCAATGAGAACTTGCACAACATCTTTTGTCCTTCCAGCCCGTTGCAGCGGGTCCTCAAGGAAATCTACTGGCAATTAAGGTGCTCCTATTAATAGAGCACCGGAGCAAAGCATTAACACTCCTGAACACATGTGATCCTCACATCACAGCCATCCCCTCCGGCTTTCCCAATTTTTGTCACTTCGGGGCCTTTGGATCCGGACAATGATATGTGTACACAACTTGGAGATAAGATCACAAACAATACTATCATCATGAATCAATAATAAGTTCAGATCTGAGATCATGGCACTCGGGACTTAGTGACAAGCATTAAGCACAACAAGTTGCAACAAAGTCAAATAGAACTAATAGACATACTAGGCAGTATGCCCTAATGTAACATCCCAGCATTTAGGAACCAACGAAGGGTAGAAATAGGAATTTGTGCATATGCATGCATTCATCTGTAAAATGCGGGTAAATTTTTCGCCAAATAAAAACTTAAAGTGATCATAGTTTCTTTCACTCTCTAGGTGTAGGAATAGCTTTGGAGAGTGATCGTTATAAATTTTGACATGATCTTTATGAATTAGTGTGTTTTGGGGGGAAAGAGTTTGAATTCAAATTTGAAATTTGAGCTTATATGTTAAAGTTAGGATTTGGTATTTTGGAATGAATTCCAGAATGATTTAGTAATATTAGATTTAATAAAGAGATAATAAATAGTAATAAGAATTCAATATAATGAAATTCAAATGAGAAATGAATCTTTATTCCTTATATTTATCCCATAAACAAATTACAATGATGAACTCATTCAAGTAATAAAGATTCATTACAGTAAAGAAATTACAAGAAGGGATATTCAAATATGAATAAACTATTAAAATATTCTTACAAAAGAATAAAAAAAAGATTATAAAAGAATTTATCTATCTAGGTAATCCTATACTAAATCTTGAGCATCCAGATCTTTTACCTGCAAAATACAAAACAAACAAAATGAATGTAAAAGTTTAATTGTTAGATTTACTCTCAGTGGAGAGCAGTGAAGTGCACTGCTCAAAATTACATCATTGAGTAATTATTATAGGGGCAAGTTTCACCAGTATGAAAGAAATTGTTCTTTCATAATAAATAAGCCACAAGTCAAATATTCACAGCAAGTAAGAGGGGCAAGTTTCACCAGGAAAGTTAAAAGCTAAAAGATCAAAAGGTGAGACACCTCACTGATCTAATCCAAAACTGTGTACCAAGCACACAGGAAGCACAATCACCTAAATGCATGGTGTGTGCTGTCAACACAGCAACAGCAGCTCACACAAGTAAAAGGAGTAGCACAGCAGTGGGCACCTTCCATTAGCTCATTTTTTCATCAAACCAGGAACACACTCAGCTTATCAAAGCCAAGCAAACCACCAGCCAAACCACACACCAGTTCATCCTAGCATCACCAGATGGTGACATAAGGAGGGGGTGGATCAGGTGGATAGCAAGGCCAGGTTGCAGGAGCTAGGAGGTGAAGGGCAGATCAAGGTCAAGCTTACAGGAACCAAAAAGGTAGCAGGAGCAGCACCAGGAGGTGAAGGACAAGATCAGGCCAGCAACACAACCAACAAGATCAAGCCACAAGATCAACCAGTCACAACACCAACAACTCAACTATTTTGGTGAGTAGTATTAAACCATCACATGATCTGTATATCTAAATTAGATAAGAATTCATGTGTTGTCTTATATTAAACCTCTTAGAAAGCACCCAAGTGGGGTGAATCCATCCTAGATGATTTTGAATACTAAAGCCATAGCCATAATAAAACCATACAAGTAAAACCAGGATCTCAGACCAACATCATTCGGATTAAAAAGTAATTTTATGTGAAAACTAGTTAGTAAAGCTCTCACGAACTTGATGGCACACCTTATTTCCTTGCCCCCAATAGACTTGAACCATTGTGTCATCGAAGTTGTATATGCTTGCATCTATACGTTGGAATTAGTAGAACCGTGTTGTCATGGGGAACTCTTTCAACATTGTACTTGTACCTTGTACATAGTTGATATCGTGCTCTTTTGTTTGTGGATGTCAACGGTGTGAAATAAAGAGGGAACTTGTAGTCCATGGAGTATGTATTTTGTGTTAGAGAAACGCCTGGGCCGCTAGCCTAAGCCATTCCTAATCATGGTGGAAACTTGCAGCATCACCATAGTGAGCTATCTATGAAGCATCCTCAATAAAAAGCTATGCATATAGTAAATAAAAAGATCGTTGAGATGCTCATTGTCTGCTTGCCTTGTCATTTTGGTTATGGGATAGCTCCTATACCATGTGCAAGGGGTACCCCGTTGGCGGTTCTCTATGATACGCATGTACTTACAATGACAAGAACTTACCGGTAACTGAAGTTGAGTAGCATGAGGAGTGGCCCTCATATTCAAGGGACATGATATTGCCAACTTATATTTCATCAAGCATATACTCCATCTTTGTGCACTTTAACCTTAATCATCTCAAGATGCATATGATAGGGGCAATGAGGGCTCAAAGCTAGTAAGTACCATAATCTTTTGGAAGCTCTTTATGACTTGTAATCCCTTCTACCCTCTATGAAGGGACCTTTCTCTACTTCTAAGTTGAGTTAGTAAACCTACATCCTCTCTATCTCTAGCAAGCATTTGAGTTGTTGTGTTTCAAGCATTCATATGGTGATTTATTCAATCATGTTATTTATCTTCCCTGTTTGCACAAAATTCTTATCTATTGAGTATTACTTTGAAATCCTTCATTGAAAAACCTTTTTGAGCAAAGAGTGCTCCTTTTATAAAACTTCTACAAAAAGCTTTTTGTGAAACTGTTTGCCAGCTGTTCTCTGACCAGGAACAAGAGTTTGCCAATTCCAATTATGATTTATCTTTATGCATCTCTATTGTGACTCCTGTACTTGTTGCAAGCTAAGTTATATAATGGTGAGTTGCTTTCTTCTATGAGTTGTGTAATGTAAGTGTGATGCTTCTTGTCCGTATTTCTTTTATCAACACTTCACTCCATAAACTTGTGGACATGTTTACTGAGCTCAGTTTTCGTTTGGGGACAAGCGAAAGTCTAAGCTTGGGGGGAGTTGATACGTCCAATTTGCATCACCATTCTATATCATAATTTGCCTCTATTCATTGATGTATGTCTTATTATGAGGTATTACTTATGTCTTTTCCACTGTTTTTGCATGTTGTATGATTCTTGGAGGATGAACTGTCGGAGTCTGGATTCTGATGGAAAAGGAGGTGTTTTGATGCAATTTTGCGAAGATCGGAAAAATACCAGAAAAATATGGGAAAATTATATTTTTCCCGGAAGACAGAGGAAGCTAGAAGGGGAGGCGAAGAAGGGCCACAGGGGGCCCACACCCCCTAGGCACGGGCCCACCTTGCCCCGCGCCTAGGGCAGGTGTGGCCCACCTGCTCGGCCTCCGACTCCGCCCTCTCGCATATATCTTCCTCACGAAACCCTAACACCAAGGGAGCGACCATAGATAGATTTCCGCTGCCTCTGTGGGCGGAAAACACCAAGAGAGAAAGATCTCTCCGGCAGACAGATTTCTGCCAGGGAAATTCCTTCCCGTAGAGGGGAGATCGTCGCCATCAACACCGTCATCAAGTTAGGCTTCATCAGGATCATCATCATCATCCACACCATCATCTCCACCAGCACAATCATCACCACTCCGTCCCGCTGTAACAGTTGTCTTGGATATTGCTTTAGTTCTTAGGGGAAACTTTCCCGGTGTTGATTACTATTGTAGTTGATGCTTGTGAGTGGAACCATTGGATAATTATTTATGTTCAGATTGTTATCCATTATCATATCATCCTTGATCTTGATCCATATGATGTCTCGTGAGTAGTTCGTTTAGTTCTTGAGGACATGGGAGAAGTCATGTTGTTATTAGTGGATTTGTGTTGAGTTAGTATTCAATGGTTTAGTATTTAAGTTGTGGTGCTATTTGTTGGAGATATGCCCAAGAGGCAATAATAAAGTGGTTATTATCATATCTTCACACTTATGATAAATGTTTACATACCATGCTATAATTGTATTAACCGGAAACATTAATACTTGTGTGATTTGTAAACTAAAATAAGAGTCCCTAGTAAAGCCTCTTGTTAAACTAGCTTGTTGGTTAATATATGATCATGGTTTCCTGATCATGAACATAGAGATGTTATTAACAACAGGATCATATCATTAGGAGAATGATGTGATGGACATACTCCTATAGATAAGCGTAGCATAAAGATCAAGTCATTTCAATAGTTCAATTGCTATATGCTTTCTGATACATAGTAACCTAATTCCTTCGACCATGAGATCATGCATATCACCTTTTCCGGATGGATGCTTTGATGTCATCAAACACCACACCGTAACAGGGTGGCTATAAAGGTGGCATTGAGTGTTCAGAAAGTATTGGTTGAAACACATGGATCAAGAGTGGGATTTGTCCATCCATATGACGGATAGATATACTCTGGGCCCTCTCGGTGGAATGTCATCCAATTAGCTTGCAAGCATGTGACTGGCTCACAAGGGATCACATATCACGGGAACGAGAAAAGAGTACTTATCGGTAACGAGGTTGAACTAGGTATGCAGAGATACCGACGATCATAACCTCGGATAAGTAAACTATCGTGAGACAAAGGGAAATTGGTATCGTATGTAAGTGGTTCATTCGATCGCAAAGTAATCGTAGAAATATGTGGGATCCATATGAATTTCCAGATTCCTCTATTGGTTATTGTTCGGAGAAGTGTCTCGATCATGTCCGCATAATTCACGAACCGTAGGGAGACACACTTAAGGATTCGACGTTGTTTTGAGTAGTTATGGTATTATGAGAAAGAGACCGAATGTTGTTCGGAGTCTCGGATGGGATCCGGGATATCACGAGGTGATCCGGAATGGTCCGGAGAATAAGATTCATATAAGGATAGTCCCGTTTCGGAGTTCGGGAATGATTCCGGTGTTTTCATCGGGAATGTTCTAGAAGGTTCCGGATTGTCCGGCACTCCGGGGGGGAGGGTACATGAATGTGTCATTACATATTGAATGATTGCATCATGTACTAAGTGTTCTTGCTGTTCCAAATAAAGGATTAAATTGAATCCTAAAACAGAAAAGTCAAATGGCCAGTTTAAAAGTCAAACGGCTAAAACAGGAAACTGTGGGAAACAAGCAAGAGGTGGTTGGAACCGACTTGGGGGAGGAGTCCCTCCAAGCCGGCGCGCCAACCAAGGCCGACTTGGGGAGGGACTCCCCTCCCCTTGGCCGCCCCTCCCACCTATAAAAGGAGGGGCAGGGCCTCCTCCTCTAGACACACAAGTTCCTATCCTCTAATCTCCGGTTTAGAGCCGTTTTGGTTTAGAGCTTCTAATTGCCCTAGCCTTCGGTTTAGAGCCTTCTAATTGGTGTGTATAAACCCTAGACCACTAATAGCTCTCTCTCATACTCCACCATACTCGCTCCGGCTTAAGGCGAAGCCCTGCGAGATCTCCCCTCTACTTCCGGTACCACGCCGTTGTGCTGCCGGAATCGCGAGGAGAGTGCTACAACCTCCGCTGCCTGCTGGAACAAGGGAGAGGAAGGTCTTCGTCGAGTACCGAACGTGTGACCGACTGCGGGAGCGCTGCCGGAACGCAGCGCCGGAAGGATCGTCTACGCGATCTTGAGATCGGAAAGAGTACGACTACATCACCCACGAGAATCTGCTCTCGTTAACCGCTTTGGAATCTTCGAGGGTAAGTTATTCCATCGACTCGTTGCTACAATCTAGTAGATAGATCTTGGCTTGTTTGTTTGTATGCGATAGAAATTTTTGTTTTCCATGCTACGAACCTCTACAGTGGTATCAGAGCCGTGTCTATATGTAGATCTGTTGCACGAGTAGAACACAATGGTCATTGTGGGCGTTGATGCTTTTATTGTCGATTGCTTCTTGTGTACTTTGCATCTTGCGGTATGTTGGGATGAAGCGGCCCGGGCTAACCTTACATGACATCGTTCATGAGACTTGCTCCACGCTTGACATGCAACTTGTATTGCATAAGTGGCTTTGCGGGTGCCTGTTTCTCCTAGCATAGTTAAGATCCAATTTACAACGGGTGATTAACAACACTAGTATCAATGTTGTGGTTCTTGTTCGTAAGTTAGAACGACACTTATTGAAAGCCCCAAACCACGTAAAACATGCAAAGAAAATTAGAGGCGTCTAACTTTGTTTTGCAGGGGTGTGTTGTGATGTGATATGGCCATGATTGTGATTATATATGATGTATGCAATGTTCCTTATTGTAAGTTGGCAACCGGGAGGAGCCATATGGTTGTCTTTAATTTCTGTTAAGACCCGCGTGTCTATTCAAGGTAGTTGTAATAGTTGAAGCCGGTGGACGACAACCATGGAGAGGCGTCATTGACCTTGATGCAATGCCGGTGATGAAGAAGATCATGTTCGTGCTGGAAGATGGAGATCGGAAGCACACAGAAGAAAGGTCATATCATATCACATATTATTGAATTGCATGTGATGTTAATCCTTTATGCATCTTGTATTGCTTAGTAGACGACGGTAGCATTATAAGATGATCCCTCATGCACATGAATTTCAAGTCATAAAGTGTTCACCCTTAGTTAGCACCGTTGCTAAAGCTTGTTGTTTCGAAGCACCACGTGATGATCGGGTGTGTTAGATTCTGCAAGTGTATACAACGTGAGCAAGCCAGATTTGCTCATGCAGAAACTAAGGTTTGATCTTGACGAGCCTAGCATGTACAGACATGGCCTCAGGAACACGGATTACCAAAAGTTAGAGCATGAGTCATATAGTAGATATGATGAACATGTTGATTGTTCGCCATTGAAGCTATATCAACTCTCGTGATGATCGGTTTTGATGTGGTGGATTTGGTTCGTGTGATCACTAAAACAATGTGAGGGATATTGTTTTGAGTGGGAGTTCACCTAGATTAATTTAATTATGAATTAGAACTCAATTTATCATAAACTAAATCAAAGTGAAATTGCATAGTTGTTGTAGTCATTGGCATCTGTTTACCACCTTGCGCTTAGTTATAATTGAGATGATAGAACTATAGAATTCTGGTTAGTTACTTTACGAACTGGTATCGTATTGTTTTGAAGTGTTAATACTAAAGTTTAAAAGTCCTATTGCAAACTTTTAGTAAGTTCCGATTACTCCATGAAGTTTAATAATTAGTATTAAATCAAGAGTAACAATTCCAAGTGTTAGTATATAAGTATCATGTTTGTCTCCATGATTCTTGATATTCAAAGGATTCTCTTAATATCAAGGTTATCTAGGATCTGAAAGAGTTGTTTCAGAAACCATGATGTGTGGAAGATATTGTGATATCTGAAACGAAGTTTTGGTTACAACATGATAGAGTATAATATGGCAAAGTTCATGTTCTCATATTTTGATGAGAATTTGCAAAAGGTTGGAGACACTTGTTGTCCTAATCCTCCAAAAGGTTTTGGATAGCAACATTATACTCATAATTCATCGTTATAAGTTAAAAGTAGCTTGATCATGGACGATTCCATGATAAGGGTGAATATTTGATGTAGGTAAAATATTTACTACACCAAGAGATTACTAAAGAAAGGAATTTGAAAGAACACCAAACATTTGATGATGGGGATCTACTTCAAAGTGAAAGTCCAAAGACATTGGTATTTAACTATACACGCTTTGGACTATATGTCATATGTATGACTCCACTATTGATGTTGATAGATTCTTTCAAACAGAAAAGGAAATATTGGAAGAAAATCTCATAAGTATATGGCAGAAAGGAAAAGACTAGAATTGTTCAGTTTAAGTATATAGATGATATACATGTTATGGATATATTCTTTGCTGATTAAACAATGTGGTTCTTAAGTATTTAATACTGAATTTGTTGGTATGAATCGTCATACGAAACAACAGAATTCATGAACTACAGTGGCCTAAGTAATTAGCAAAAGAATATGTGATGATGTTCATCGAGAACAAATAAAGGGTTATTATGTTGCTCGTTAAACATCAAAGATTGCCTTCAAAGATTTGTTTTATCAGGTATTATGAGAACAAAAGGGTTGTTCAAATAATTGCCGTAATCCATAAAAGATGGATTCGCAAATCTCGTTGGAGACATCACATCCATAAAACTAGTGCTAAAGATGTCGAAAGACAAATTGATTGAAAGATCACTTAGGAAGTGACATCGCCGTTTAAATTATATTGGAAAGAAAACATGAAGAAACTCCATGTGGATGGAATTTTAGAGTCCTTTTGATTTTGATCAAATGACGCTTGTGAAACTTTCCTAGAGATAATTAAAACTTTGTTCATAGGCCAAAAAGGAACGAATGACCAGCTTATTGGAACTTGTACATATTGTTGTACAAAGTCCATTATATGTAGTCAAGAGCGATGGATTTCAACTTCATTTGCTTTTTCCGAAATTTTGAGTGAATATATGAATATTTACTTAATAAGGATGAAGTATGAAACATTTGAAAAGTTCAAAGACTTTCAAGATGAAGTGCAAAATCATTGTAACAAGAATATAAACAGTTTATGATAAAGATCATAAAGGAAGATATTTGAGTTACAGAGTTTAGCATAATACCTAAGATTTAAGGAATCGTTCCGTGGATTTGCATTTCCCGAAACACCATAAGGGTATGGAGCGTTCGAGGTATGTAATTAAACCTTGTTTGACATGGTAAGATCAAAGGTATAATTCATAAAACTGCCATTATATTTTAGAGATTAAAAGCTTTAGAGATTACCATTTTTCCACTGAAAAGAGCCTCATCATAATCCGTTGAAATGACACCATATAAAGTTATGGTTTGGGATAAAAACCAAGTAGTCCTTTCTTAAAACATTGGTATGCTATGCATAAGAAAGATGTGTGCAACCAAAGTCGGATGAACCTGTCTTTGTATAAACTGTTAAGTATTCCTCCATAAACACCGGAGACAAAAGAGTTTGTTGCTTAGAACGTCAAGTTTCTTTGAGAAGGAATTTTTCGTGAAAAGTTAAGTGGGAGGACAATAGAACTTTGATAAGGTTAAAAGAACCTTAGCTATATGTGCAAAGTTGCGCAGCACCAAAAAGTGTTCCGGAGTTAGCAAACAATGCTCATGGCTCGCGTACTTCAAAGGTTGTGGTCACGAAGATCCAAGTTCCTATTGAAACAAGTAGGTCGGATGAACAATCAAATACCAAGATTTGAGAGTTGAATCATTATAATGATCCGACTACGTGCAAAGAAGCGATGATGAGCCCTGACTCCGTCAACTGGCTTGAAGCCATAAAATCCGTGATAGTTCCATACACGAGAAATCAAGTTTTGAACTTGAAGGACCCTCGAGAAAGGTGTAAGACCTTACAGTTGTGTCTGGATCTATAAAGAAATAGACATGGATGTTTTACATCTATGAAATAGTCGACATGTTGGGAAAGAGTTCACAAAATGTTCAAAGGTTGACTATGACAAGATTTGATCTTTCATAGTGATATTTAGTCTAGACGGATTAATGTAGCAACCACTACATATAATTTGTTATATGGTAGTTGAATAAACAAAACAAGTTCTTCTAATAGAATCGTTACCTAGGACATGTGCATAACACGGTCCATAGGGTTTTGTTAATTCAAAGGATGCTAAAAGCATATGCAAACTTCAATGGTTAAAGTGAGCATCGCGGAGTTGGAATCTTCACTGTGATGAAACTGTTAAAGGAGTTTAAAAGTTCATTAGAGACGATGAAGATGCTTGCATTTGCAAGAAATTAAGTGGGAGCGCTAAGACATGTTTCTAATACATTATGTGGAAGACATATTGTTGATTGGAAATAATGTATCTTTTATTAACACATATTAAGAATTTCATCCCGATGAAAGACTTAGGCAAAACCCAAATATTTGGCATCAATAGACGCTAATATGGTTGTGCCAGAAGTACATAGACAAGATATTGAATGAGTTCAACATAGAAACTACAAGAGAGGTTCTTGTCGCACAGAAAGGATTGAATGAGTTCAATGTTGATGATATATTCAAGTGTATTGACATTTGGTAAAGTGAAACAAATAATCAAGTATAGATTGATACTTGATGTATGAAATCACAAAGAGTATTTATATCAATCATACTGTGATATGTACAAATCCAGATATGTCCTATGCTCTAAATGTTGTGAGCATATACCAGAATGATTCGTAAGATGATCATTGGACAATAGTAAGGATGTTCTTATGATCTTTTGGAAGAACTAAGAGTATAATATTTGTAGAAGTGGCAAATAGATGGTTAGTTCATTGTAAAAGTACTACATTGATACTAGCTTTGTCACAAAGTACAAATTAAGTTTATCTCAATCTAAACTAAAGGTGGCACAATATAATGGAAAGTGAGTTCCATAATGGATTTGGATGAGTTCCAAAGTTAAGACATTGTGACAGATACTACAACAAAAGGCTAAGTATATGACTGCTATTTTAGCAGCAAAAGAGGGCATTTGTGTCAAGTAGTTTGTTATCAAACTAGGTGTAGTTCACAGTGGGATAATACTATGAAGATATATTGTGCGACAATATTATCAACATGTTTTAACCCCAAAGAGCTAAAGGTCACACCAAAAGACCAAATTTATACAAAGCCATCTCATTAGAGAATGAGTGATGCGTAGAGACGCAAAGACATGCAATTACACACGGACCTGGAAGTGTCAGATCCGGAGATCAGTTGACCACTAGCAATCGTGTACATACAAACACCGGAAAGCCATAGGTGTTGAATACACAAAGGTTTGAAACTAGATTATTGACTCTAGTGCAAGTGGGAGACTGTTGGAGATATGCCCAAGAGGCAATAATAAAGTGGTTATTATCATATCTTCACACTTATGATAAATGTTTACATACCATGCTATAATTGTATTAACCGGAAACATTAATACTTGTGTGATTTGTAAACTAAAATAAGAGTCCCTAGTAAAGCCTCTTGTTAAACTAGCTTGTTGGTTAATATATGATCATGGTTTCCTGATCATGAACATAGAGATGTTATTAACAACAGGATCATATCATTAGGAGAATGATGTGATGGACATACTCCTATAGATAAGCGTAGCATAAAGATCAAGTCATTTCAATAGTTCAATTGCTATATGCTTTCTGATACATAGTAACCTAATTCCTTCGACCATGAGATCATGCATATCACCTTTTCCGGATGGATGCTTTGATGTCATCAAACACCACACCGTAACAGGGTGGCTATAAAGGTGGCATTGAGTGTTCAGAAAGTATTGGTTGAAACACATGGATCACGAGTGGGATTTGTCCATCCATATGACGGATAGATATACTCTAGGCCCTCTCGGTGGAATGTCATCCAATTAGCTTGCAAGCATGTGACTGGCTCACAAGGGATCACATATCACGAGAACGAGAAAAGAGTACTTATCGGTAACGAGGTTGAACTAGGTATGCAGAGATACCGACGATCATAACCTCGGATAAGTAAACTATCGTGAGACAAAGGGAAATTGGTATCGTATGTAAGTGGTTCATTCGATCGCAAAGTAATCGTAGAAATATGTGGGAGCCATATGAATTTCCAGATTCCTCTATTGGTTATTGTTCGGAGAAGTGTCTCGATCATGTCCGCATAATTCACGAACCGTAGGGAGACACACTTAAGGATTCGACGTTGTTTGGAGTAGTTATGGTATTATGAGAAAGAGACCGAATGTTGTTCGGAGTCTCGGATGGGATCCGGGATATCACGAGGTGATCCGGAATGGTCCGGAGAATAAGATTCATATAAGGAAAGTCCCGTTTCGGAGTTCGGGAATGATTCCGGTGTTTTCATCGGGAATGTTCTAGAAGGTTCCGGATTGTCCGGCACTCCGGGGGGGGGGGGGGGGGGAGGGTACATGAATGTGTCATTACATATTGAATGATTGCATCATGTACTAAGTGTTCTTGCTGTTCCAAATAAAGGATTAAATTGAATCCTAAAACAAAAAAGTCAAATGGCCAGTTTAAAAGTCAAACGGCTAAAACAGGAAACTGTGGGAAACAAGCAAGAGGTGGTTGGAACCGACTTGGGGGAGGAGTCCCTCCAAGCCGGCATGCCAACCAAGGCCGACTTGGGGAGGTAATCCCCTCCCCTTGGACGCCCCTCCCACCTATAAAAGGAGGGGCAGGGCCTCCTCCTCTAGACACACAAGTTCCTATCCTCTAATCTCCGGTTTAGAGCCGTTTTGGTTTAGAGCTTCTAATTGCCCTAGCCTTCGGTTTAGAGCCTTCTAATTGGTGTGTCTAAACCCTAGACCACTAATAGCTCTCTCTCATACTCCACCATACTCGCTCCGGCTTAAGGCGAAGCCCTGCGAGATCTCCCCTCTACTTCCGGTACCACGCCGTTGTGCTGCCGGAATCGCGAGGAGAGTGCTACAACCTCCGCTGCCTGCTAGAACAAGGGAGAGGAAGGTCTTCGTCGAGTACCGAACGTGTGACCGACTGCGGGAGCGCTGCCGGAACGCAGCGCCGGAAGGATCGTCTACGCGATCTTGAGATCGGAAAGAGTACGACTACATCACCCACGAGAATCTGCTCTCGTTAACCGCTTTGGAATCTTCGAGGGTAAGTTATTCCATCGACTCGTTGCTACAATCTAGTAGATAGATCTTGGCTTGTTTGTTTGTATGCGATAGAAATTTTTTGTTTTCCATGCTACGAACCTCTACACTATTCTTCTAGTGGTGTCATGTGAACGTCGACTACATGATACTTCACCATTTATGGGCCTAGGGGAATGCATTGTGTATTTGGCTACTAATTGTGGGGTTGACGGAGTGACAGAAACCCGACCCCCCGCTAGGACACCTTTGCATAAGGGAGCGTAGGATCTCAGAGTTTAAGGCTGTGGTTAGGTTTATATCTTAATTACTTTCCTGTAGTTGCGGATGCCTGCAGGGGGTTTATTCACAAGTATGTATTAGTCCAAGTAAGGTCGGTACATTAGCACAGGTTCACCCACACAACACTTACAACACCAAAGAAGAGTACTCACCTATTTGCGAAAGCACTTGACAGAATTCCCATGTGTCCTCGAGAACGTTTGGTCCTTATAAGTATTTCCACCGGCTTGTCCTTTGCTAAGAAAGGATTGGGCCACTTGCTGCGTTTTATTACTTGCACTTTGTTTTGTTGCCTTATCAGGAAACACCTAAAAATCCGTTTGCTAAGTATTTACAGAGATTTCCTGCTCCTTACCACTAGTCAACACCTTTTGCTCCTTGTTGGGATCGACACTCCTATTTATCGAAAGTACTGCGATACACCCCCTATACTTGTGGGTCATCACTATGCATGTTCATTTTTGCTTCTTTAAATATTGTCCTTACCGGGGAATAATGATGTTTTGCAGACATAGAAGCTCAAGGTCTAGTGCAAGCATTTGACTTCACTACCTTGCAATCACAAGGCAATTTCATCACTTGCTCATGTCCTTTGAAGAGTCTTTACCAAAGTATTTGTAAATTGTGTGTTATCATCTATGTTGCAAGGAAAGAAAATATTATTTTCTCAAATAATAATTTTTTGATATCATCCTAAGTGATGATATAGTGGATCAATAGAACTTAGGTTTCTATTTGCAACAATGGTAATCACCTAGAAATTTAACAACCCATGACATCGGTGATTCTAGCGCCGTATATAACGCGTTAGCCATGAGATTTGGAATGGGACGGAGAAGTTAGCCGTATCCTTTTCTTTTCGTATGGAGGCAAGACGACCTTAACGTGATGTTGTGATTCCTTGTGCGGATCCAACATATGGGTGGGCACCCTTAAGCCCCACGTTTTTGGTGTCTAGATTATCTACGAGTGGCTGTCGGAGGTTGTTGGGGAGGTCACCCCGGATAGGGTCAGGATGGGGAAAGACAAAAGGAAGTTCCCTGTCCAGTTTCCGAGTTACTGTCTAAATCGGTCGAATCCTATAAAGGTCGGCCGAGGTAAGCAAGAGCAGAACTCTTATGAGAAGAGCAAGACGTTACCCGACCGACGTACTATTTAAGTCGGCCGGGTCAGCCCAAATAATCTGAATGCAGGTGAAGGCCAAGCCGAGTTAAGCGAGGCAGGGCCGAATGACATGAAGCTTGCAGGAGAAGGAAGTGCCTATAGTCAAACCCTAGCCACAAGCTAGGGAGAATCTGAGCAGAGCCAAACACAAAGGACAAGGCGCAGAGCGACAGAAGGGCAGAAGGAGGTCACGGAGGTGACAGTCCTGGAGCCCGAGGCGAGCAGGTGGGGTTCTCTGAAACCTTGCCGTCATTAGAAGGGCGACACGGAAAGGAGGCCGCCGAGTTACTATATAGGGATAGGCATATTCTTCGAATATGCTTGCCGCGTCAGCCCTAGAGGAGCCAAGACTCCCCTTTATAAGGAGAGGTTTGGACTCTGAGAAGGGCATCGGCTCATTTGGGACCGTTAGGCTGGTAAAAGTTCATCTTCTCTTCTTGTAAACAGCTCAAGGGGCACTTGTAGCACAAGAGAGGAGAAATAAAGATCTTTACGTTAGTCGTTTGTGTGTAGAATCAACTACAACTTCCCTCCCCAGATCCCTCTAGCATCCATTGGCCCCATACTTTAGCCTACCCATGGCATCTGTCGTGCCACCACCACGACAGTTGGCGCCCACCGTGGGGCTAGCAGCGGTGCTAGCTGGAGTCATGATCCGGACGGGAAACTTCATCCACACCGGCGAGCGCGTTGTCTCTGGCTTAGTCCGGAGATTTGATCTCTGTGACTATGTCAGCGATAACGCAGGCAGCTTCAGGGGAAAAACTCCTCCGTGCAATGGCGTCTTCATCGACTTGGGCATGCACCAGATCTACGTCGGTGTCGACACCACCGGCGTTTATCCTCACCAAGTTATTGTTGCAGGAGAGCCTCCTCTTAGCGTCGCGAGCGGTCCACGCAGAGTGCGCCCCGTCAGCAGCGTCGAGGTGATGGTCGCAGCCGGGGTGCAGGCGGGAGCAGCGGGCGCCGGATCAAGCAAGGATCCAACGACGGGTGTGCAGGTGACCACAAAGCAGGCAGCTCCACAGCCCACCGAGGTAATTCCTTCAGCAGCCAACCCAGCCGAGGTGCAGGAGACGACCCCAAAGGCACCAAGGGTAAGATGTCCACCTCTGGAAAGACCAGAAAATATTCTCCAGGCAACTATAGATAATCTGACTACGCCTGTAGTGCCGATACTTGATCCGGCTAATGCTCAGGCAGAGTTAGAAGAAACCAGGCAAAAAGTACTGGAAGTGGCAAAAAAGGTGTCGGCATTGCGGGAGTCCTTAAACAGGACCCTGCGAGAATATGCTAAGGCAAACAAGCTTGACGTCGTCCCCGAGCGGGTTGATGAATTAAGAATAAGAGGGAAGAACCTCATATATGATATCAACAAAGAGCATGAGGCTCATAAGGCAGAATCAGTTGATCTAGGCTTGCCGAGGTATAGTACCCCGGCAAAGAACCTGAGGGCGGCAAATGCCGCTGCACTAGAGTTAGAAGGATTGACCGGCGAAGCCCGGCAAATACAGCAAGAAAGAGTGAATGAGCTGGTGCGTATTGCGAACCAGCAGAATGAAGAAATGCTCAGGGCAGACCCGGCAAGGCCTGGTGCCTCGCGAATGGTTCATTCGGCTGGTGCAGCACCTGCCCTATCTGTATCAGCAGCATCCTCACCCGGAAACAACGCGCGAAAAGACAGAGCAGTAACTTCGGGAAAAAGAAATAAGCAAATTGTTCCATATGATCCGGCAGTAGCCGGAAAAGCAAATGAAAACAGAGGTAATGGAAGCCGAGGTAACAGTGCCGAAAGAAACCCCGGCCATGCCGATAAAGGCAACGAAAGCCGAGGTAATGGGGATCTCGGAAGAGAAAATCATGAGAATAATATCCCGGCAGAAGGAAGGAGAGATCCGCCGCCTAATCCTCAACCGAGGTATGAACCTCGGCAGGAAAGAGAAGTAAGACCAGCTCGCCATCATCAGGTGAATGAGAGGTACAATGATGGTTATTCAGAAATGGAATATGCGGTTCATGGTGGAAACAACCGCTATGGAACGCAGGAAAAAATTATGTACAGAGATTTGCCATCAAGTGATGCAAGAATAAAACTAGGCCGACTATACCGGTCCGAGTTGTTAGAAGAGCAGGGCCCGTCGGGTCCTGCATGATTTGGACCACAGATCATGGGCGAGCCGCCAGTGTCGAATTTTCAGCTGGCAAGAGGCACGAAAACATACAATGGGAGCGCCAAACCACATGATTGGTTGATTGATTATGCCACGGCTATAAAAATAGCAAGTGTAAACTTGCGATGGGCAGTAAGATATGTCCCGCAAATGCTGGAAGGGCCAGCCAGAGTATGGCTGAATAATCTGCCTCCAGGCAGCATCAACTGTTGGTTGGATTTCGAAGAGATGTTTGTCAGCAACTTCAGCAGTACTTATAAAAGGCCAAACAGGCCGCAGCAGCTAGCCATGTGTAAGAAAAGGCCGAATGAGACAGACAGAGAATTCTTAACTCGGTGGTGTAACCTCAGGAACTCATGCAAGGGAGTTATAGAATCACAAGCGATAGCTTGGTTCGCTCAAGGATGCCGTTATGCCAGCGTTTTGTGGCAGCGACTGCAAAGAGATATGCCAACCACTTTGGCATAAACCATCAGGATAGCAGATTCCTATGCGTTGGGAGATCCAACGCAACCATAGTTGATGTCGGCAGATCATCGGTAACATCAAGATCAATATGCAAGAGATGCGGCCGGATCATCAAGGCATAATGAGTTCAGAGGAAGAAGAAGAGAGGAAAGACCGGATTACAGATATGCCTCCAATTAGGTGGCAGCAGTAGTGCAAGATCAGCCGAGTCACGGAAACAGTCAGCGGCAGAAGAATGGTCCTCAGCAATGGACACCAAGGAATGAAGGAAAGAGACAGTGGACACTAGAACATAAGAAACAATGGCAGGAAAGGCCGAAGTACACGTTTAAGTCCATGTTGGATCAACCGTGTAAGTTTCATACTCCAAACCCGACCAAGCCGGCCAATCACACAACTCGGCAATGCGCCTGGATGAAAAATGCAATGGGTAACCCGGCGGGCATGCAAGCACCTACCCACCAGGCACATCAGCAGCAGCAGCCGCAATTGACTGGAGCACATGCACAACAACTAATGTTACCACCTCCTCCCCCGAGGTATGATAACTCGGACCGGAGAGATGCAGTGCATCAAGTGATAAATTAGGGTCCGGATGGAAGGACGAACTCAGGAAATAATGGACGCAATGATTATAGGGAACATCATCAATCATATTGCGTGTTCACAACAGAACAACAAGACAGGCAAAGTGTACAGTGCCGGCATATGGAAGTAAATGCAGTTATGCCAGCAGTACCAAGATATGTGCCTTGGTCAGATCAAGAAGTAAATTGAAGCATAAAGGATCACCCCAAAATAATGCCGAATCCGGGGTCGTACGCACTCGTACTAGATCCGACATTTGTCGGACCGAGCATTAATGTGAAATTTTCAAAAGTACTCATTGACAATGGGAGCAGTATCAATATCATGTACAAGGATACAATGCATAAACTCAGAATATCGCAGAATATGCTGCAATCCACGAGAACCACGTTCCATGGAATAGTGCCAGGGCTTTCATGCGAACCCATTGGAAAGGTTCGAGTGGATGTGTTATTCGGCACAAGGGATAACTACAGAGTAGAAAATTTGGAGTTTGAGGTGGTGGATCTAGAGAGTTGTTATCATGCTCTACTCGGACGGCCGGCATTGGCCAAATTCATGAGCAGCTGCCACATAACTCACTTGAAAATGAAATTACCCGGACCACAAGGGGTGATAACAGTAGCAGGAGATTACAGGAAATCAATGGAATGTGCTTCGGCCGGATCAAACCTGGCCGAGTCATTGGTAATAGCAAGAGAAAAAAGAAGGATTCAGGAGGTAGCGGCCCTCGCTCAGTCGGCACAACTGAATATGCCGGCATTGGCCAATCCGCATGGAAGTGTCTCTTTCTAGCCGACTAAAGAAACAAAAAAGTTCTAGATAGATGAGCAGTTCCCAGAGCGCACCGTCACCATTGGTGCCGGCCTATATGCTAAATAGGAAAGCGAGATCACCAACTTCTTTCGTGAGAATCGAGATATCTTTGCATGGTCAACTCAGGATTTGCAAGGTGTGCCGAGGGAGTTAGCTGAGCACTCTCTGAATGTAAGGCCAGGAGCAAGGCCGGTGAAGCAACCTCTCCGCCGCTTCGCCGAAGACAGGAGAAAAATAATAGGGGATGAGATAGCTCGGCTCCTTGCGGCCGGGTTCATCATGGAGGTGCTTTATCCGGATTGGCTATCAAACCCGGTGCTAGTAGAAAAGAAGAAGGATGATCCAAATGTAGCCATTGTATGGCGAATGTGTATTGATTACACGAACCTGAACAAGGTGTGTCCAAAAGATCCTTTTCCTTTGCCTAGAATAGACCAGGTCATTGATTCGACCGCTGGTTGTGAACTGTTATCATTTGTAGACGTGTATTCTGGTTTTCACCAGATACCGTTAAATCCGGCCGATCAAATAAAGACTGCGTTTATTACCCTGTACGGGGATTATTTCTATCACACCATGCCATTCGGCCTGCGTAACGCAGGGGCAACGTACCAGAGATGTATGCAAAAATGTCTGCATGACCAGATAGGAAAAAATGTACAAGTATATGTAGATGATGTGGTTATCAAAACCAAAGAAAGCAAAACGCTACTAGATGATATTCGGCAAACTTTCGCGAACTTGAGAAGGTTCCGAATGAAGCTTAACCCGGAAAAATGCACCTTCGGTGTACCAGCTGGAAAACTACTCGGTTTTCTCGTATCCAGCCGAGGTATAGAGGCTAACCCAACTAAGATAAGAGCAGTGGAAAGGATGGAATTGCCGAGATGTCTAAATGACGTACAGAAGTTCACAGGTTGCCTGGCCTCGCTTAGCCGATTTATATGTCGGCTGGGAGAGAAAGAATTACCACTTTATCAACTGATGGAAAAATCTGATAAGTTCATTTGGACACCACAAGCAGATAATGCGTTCCATGAACTGAAGAAGATGTTGGTCACAGCGCCAATCTTGGCATCTCCATTCTCAAAAGAACCAATGTTACTTTACATAGCCGCCACGAACAGAGTAGTAAGTGCTGTGATCGTGGTGGAGCGGATTTAAGATGATAAATCAGTACATAGGCCGGTATATTACTTAAGTGAGGTACTATCAGCCTCAAAGCAAAACTACCCACATTATCAGAAGATGGCGTATGGAGTGTACATGTCGGCAAAGAAACTTAAACATTACTTCGAAGAGCACCCGATCAAGTGATCTGTGAAGCACCCATAGCTGATATATTAAGCAACAAAGATGCAAGCGGCCGAATAGCAAAATGGGAAATTGAACTATCACCTTATGCTGCGCAATTCGATAGGCGAGAGGCAATTAAATCTCAGGCAGTGGCCAACTTCTTTGTGGATTGGGCCGAGATACAATATGAGCCACCATTACCAGACCCGAATTATTGGACAATGCACTTCGACGGTTCCAAGCTGAGGAATGGCTTGGGAGCGGGGATAGTGTTGACCTCGCCAAAAAGATATCAGTTGAAATGTGTGCTACAAATACATTTTGCCGCATCAAACAATGTAGCCGAGTACGAAGCACTCGTCCACGGATTAAAGGTGGCGAAAGAGATTGGGATACGCCGAATCTTATGTTACGGAGATTCAGATCTAGTAGTACAAGAAGTGTCCGGCAATTGGGACGCGCTGGACGCAAATATGGCCTTATATAGATTTCATGTGCAAAAACTCAGTGGATACTTCGATGGATGTGAATTTCATCATGTACCTCGGGCAGAAAATGACGCTGCAGATACGCTGTCAAAACTCGGATCAACCAGGCAATCAATTACCCCAGGTATCGCCCTGGAGCACTTGAGAAAACCATCAATAGCTCCATCACCAGAGTCCGAATCCATCTATATCCCGGAAAAATTAAGAGAGGATAATGTGCCGATGGAGATTGACAAAGAATGTAACCCGGATATGGAGAAACCCGAGGTCGTTATGTCGGTAGAAAATATGGAAGTAGATAGTGGAATTATGTAACACCCTCAGAATCGGCCCTATGCAAGTTTTAGCGATTCCCGCCAAACCCGCATAGAAACGATTCAAAGGTGCCCACCAGGCCCTTTCGTGCGGGTGGAAAACGAAGTAATATCATTACACAATAGTCCACGATGGAACCCACAGAACAGATATATACAACGGCTACTCAATGAGTCAAGAATACAGATATACAGTACAAAGATCCAAATCACCTTGAGAACGATACAGCGTCCGAGTACGGACAAGATGCAAATTGAGCTAAGAGCCCTGAAGAATAACCAAAGGCGTCCATAACCCTGCCCAGGCCAAGCCGGAAGGGTAACCCTGCTAACGACGTCGATCTCAAAACCTGCTTAAACAAAAGGGGTGCCGACAAAGGGCAAAGGAAAAAGAGAGCGGTCAGTACTGAGGCCAGTACACGGCGAGACTAGAATTCGGCGGTCCTCGCCTACATAGGTATGGTGGACTGAAGCGGCAGCGCAGCATGCACTAAACAACCTATAGAGACTCGATATAACTGTCGGCTATCAGAGAGGGATAAGAAAGACCTATCCGGAACCAAACTGATACTACCACCAAACATACCCATCCTGGTGTTTCCCCCTCGAGACCAAACGAGGAAGTCAACCGAGGAACTCACACCGTTGGCAGTTTTATTCATTCAGTTATCGTTGCATCAATTACTAGTCAGGTATAGATAGTCATCCTGATATAATAAGCAGTGGGCACTTTTAGTTAACCATTCCATTATAGTTGCAACACTTACTAGTCAGATACGATTAGCATGAGATATCCCAAACCCAGCAGTTGTTGGTACTTTTATTTAGCCATTCCGTTGTAGTGAAGTTGATTACTAGTCATATCGGATACAAGTCAAATTATAGCAGTAAACTTTAGTTATAGTTGTCTATGATCGAGAACTGTGCTCCAAGTCGTCCATAACCGCGGACACGGCTTTTCGAAAAGATTTAACCCTGCAGGGGTGCACCAAAGTATCCACACGCACTTCGACCCTTTTTGACAGGTTAGTTAACATACACCCATCGGTATGTCGGCGGGGCCTAAGTCATGACGTTTCCCAGACCCAAAGCAAGTACATGGGGGCCACCCCACTAAGCTACCCGCAACTAAGTCGGCCGGTCTCCGAGATGGACTCAGGGTTTGCGTCAATGACTGTAAACGACTGGGAACCCGAAAGTGTGTCTGGGCTTGTCGATACCGCGAAAACACTCCGCTTACCTAAACAGTACAGGCACTCCACGCGCAATCGTAAATAAAGCAGTAAAGCATGGCATAAGTACAGGATAGTAATAAAGCCCCAAACTACTTTGTGGCCCCCAGTACAGTACTTGAAATCAGGTACTAAATCGATGGGGGTGCCCACACACCCCACCTGTGGTTAGCGCGCTCGATCTCGGAACAGGTGTCAAGAACTCGGGGTCCTACGGGACACCAGTGAGCGGTTAAAATCCAAATATTGTCTATTACCCACCGGTGCCTCTGCATTTACCTACTTCAATTTTAGTTATTAAACGATAATTGAAGTAAACGATAATTAAATCCATGATCATCTCCAACATAAAGCATATGGAAGCCTTCCAACAGCTGTGGTACTGGACGACACGCAACAGCACTTGAGCAAGCGACTACGACGCGCAAGTCCAGCTATCTACCAAACAACAGGTAATAGGATGTGTCCAAGGCAATATAAGGCTGCAAGGGATATCGCGGGCACGAAAACTAGAGCATCGCAACACAGATAGCAATAGATCAAAAGGAGGGAATAAATACTATAAAAGTAAGATAGGTAGAAAGGGGGAGATTGCTCGCCTGAAAAACATTGCCGAAGGTTCATCCGAAGATCGGATCGATACTCGCATCAACTCATGGGCCTAGTCCGTGAAGAAGCAAAACACTAGCACAAACACCGGATGCACTATTTATTACTATGTCAGAGATCGGGCATGATGCATGTATGATGTATGACATGGCAAAGGTGCGATGCAATTAGATCATATTAAGCGGAACCGGGGTCCCGACAATTATTTAGATGGTTCATGTTGTTTAGATACCCCACATTTTAAATGTTGTCTTAACATGGCAAATCATGGTATCGGTTCGCTACACAAATTTAAATGGAGTCCGGAATAAGACAAAGGTATTCCGCATATCGACTCCATATTTAATTATGAGGCGAATCGGCATAATGCCCCAACCCACATGATATGCATGCGAGATGAACAATTAATATGCAACAAGATGATAATGTCATATTATAAAATAATGTGGGTCTCGAATAGGGAATCACATTAGGGTTCGGCGAACTTGGGCTCCGAGGGGTTCGGGGTCGGTCTCAGGGTTCGACGGGAGAACGGCTCGACGAGATCGGTCTCGGACAACGGAAGTCGATCTTGTCGCATCCGAGAAGAAGAACTTGGTTGGCGTCGGGGGCACATCGGATCCGCCCTGGTCGGTGCCGATATTGTCGTCACGAAGGTCTTGTCGGGTCGTCGTATCGGGTCGGTCTTGGCGTTCGGGAAGAAGAACTTGGCGTGCGACGTCGTCGGCATCGGTGCGGGAAGGAGGTCTTGCCGTTCCGTGTCGGTGACCTTGGCATCCAGGTTCTCGGCGAACTTGGCGTCCGGGAAGGAGTACTTGGTGGTCTCGGAGCGGTTTTGGGTTCGGGTCTTGGAGTCCGTGTTGGAGGGCTTGTGTAGGAGCGCTTGATAACCCGCGAGGAAGTTCTTGTCGGTGACGACCTTGAATGGGCGCCGGTGGTTCATCGGGTTCGTGGTCGAAGGTATCGACGTCTGTGAAGGAGATCTTGATGCGCCTTGTCAGTGCTTCGGTTAACCGTTGTGCCTGGGTGAATTGATGACTGCTTCGGTTCCTGAGGCAGAACGACCTGGCGAGCTAGGGACGGTGGCACTACGCAGGAGGAAAGGGACGAGCGCCAGCGGGTTGGAGGCGACGCAGACGATGATAGAGGCGGGGCCCACGCGCTGGTCGAGGGAGGCGAGCTCGGCGGCGAGCAGAGGGAGCCCGCGGCGGCCATGGCGAAGCAGGGCGACGACCGGAGAGGAGCTCGGCTCGAGCGGCCGCGGCGGCGGCGCAGGGAAACGAGGCGGTGGAGGCGAGGCCGGATGCAGCGAGGAAGGCCGGCGAGGGCCGGGCCGAGGTTGAGGTAGGCCGGCGGACGAAGAGGAGGGGCCGGACCCGGTGGCGCAGAGCTCGGAACAGGAGGCGAGCACGGGCTCGCGGGGCACGGCCGGAGACAGAGGAGAGGCAGCGCCTGGGGGAGGCGGGGCGTGGAGCTCGGTGGCGGAGTCGAGGAGGGGGTCGAGGGGAGGAGGGGCACCCTCGGGCGGCCGGCGAGGGGAGCTCGAGGCCGAGCTTGGCAGAGGCCGTCTGCTGGCGGCGGAGACAGGCAGAGGGGGGGCATGCCGACGGGGAGGCAGGGAGATGGCCCTCCTGGCGGCGCCATGGCGGAGGAGGACGCGGTCAACGACGCAGTGGGTAGAGGAGGCCTGCGGGCGGCCGGAGGACGGGGTCGGCATGGCCCCGGAGGGAGAGGAGGAGGAGGACGGCCGCGGGGATTGCGGAAGAGAGAGAGAGACGCGAAGCAGGCGGGGTGGGTGAGCGACGCGGACGTGCGTGGGGAGGTGGGGCCAGACGGGGGAGAGAGAGAGGGGTTTGGTGGGGGAGGCTCGATGCGGGGGAGGTGGGATCGGGTCGGGGTGTGGGTTGCGGGAGTGGTGGGGCCGGGGGTTGGACCAGGTGGTGTTGGGGCGTGTGTGGCTGTGTGTGTGTGCGGGAGTTGGGTAAGTGGTGATGTGGGGTAAGGGGATTGGCTGGGGATTTGGGTCAGGCTGATGTGGCGAGCTGTGGTTGGCCGGGGTGATGTGGAGGGGGCTGGGTAGAATAGGATTGGGTAGTTTTAGGATTAGATATTTTTGACTAGGGTTTAGAGGTGGCCGGCCGGGCTTTCGGGCCTGGCGGGCTGCCTCCTAAAACAATTTAAAATTTTTATTTATTTAAAACGGGGCTTTTGCAAACCGCGGGTAGACAAAACAGAATATTCCGGAGACCCGGGTTTTGGATTTGAAATAAAGGCGGGGTATTTAGAAAACAAAATATGCTTTTCGAAAATAGTTTTAGACAAACAAATGCATGACAATGACGATGCTCAAATGCAATGTGGCATGATGACATGAGCATGCGGTCATGATGATGCAATGCACAAAAATAACGCGATTTTCTAGTAGTGGTTTTTGCGGGGCGCCACAAATTATCCCAGAGAAAATCATGCCAACATGGGCGCAACCCATATTTTCCTTCCTTAAGGATGCGACCTTGCCGAGTAATGAGGTACTGGCTAGACAGACGGTGAGAAGAGCTAAAGCTTATACAATCATAAACAATGAGCTGTATAAAAGAAGCGTCACAAGCGTGTTGCAAAGATGTGTGAGTTCGGCGGAAGGCCAGGAGATCCTCCTAGATATACATCAAGGAGAATGCAGGCATCACGCCTCGTCTAGAGCTTTAGTGGCCAAAGATTCAGGCATGGATTTTATTGGCCAACAGCGTTGAAAGAGGCCAAAGAACTGGTGGAAAAGTGTAATGGTTGCCAGAGATATGCCAGCAAGATACATATGCCATCATCCGAGTTAAAAACAATACCAATTACTTGGCCGTTTTCTGTCTGGTGTTTAGATATGGTGGGACCATTCAAGCCGGCCCGAGGTGGGATGACCCACATCTTAGTCATGGTCGACAAATTCACAAAATGGATTTAAGTGAAACCAATAAAAAAATGTGATGGACCCACAATAGTAAAATTCCTCAAAGACATTATCTTGAGATATGGTTATCCACACAGTGTTATTACAGATAATGGTACAAACTTTGCTGAAGGAGCTTTTGCTAGATTCTGTCAAGAAAAACACATAAGACTGGATGTCGCCTCGGTGGCTCACCCAGCATCTAATGGGCAATTAGAAAGATCCAATGGACTAGTATTGTCTGGAATAAAACCCCGACTCGTCGAACCACTACAAAGGTCGGCAGGTTGTTGGATCGAGGAACTACCGGCAGTACTATGGAGCCTCAGAACTACCCCAAACAGGTCAACAGGGTATACACCATTTTTTCTGGTATATGGGGCAGAAGTCGTGCTTCCAGCAGACATAATACATGACTCGCCAAGAGTTACCCAGTATACAACCGCTGAGGTAAATGAGATAGCTCGGCAAGACGATGTCGATCTGCTAAAAGAAGCCAGGGAGTTGGCACTATCAAGATCAGCTATTTATCAACAGGACTTGCGACGATATCACAGCAAGAAAGTAAATCCAAGAGTGTTTAAAGAAGGAGATTTGGTTCTTCGATTAGTTCAACGCACGGCCGGCATGCACAAACTATCACCCCCATGGGAAGGACCATTCATCGTGAGCAAAGCATTGCACAATGATGCGTATTACCTAATTGATGCTCAGTCACCAGAAAAGAACAAGGCAGACAAAGCCGACGAAGAATCGAAAAGACCATGGAACATCGCTTTACTTCGTCCATTTTACTCGTAGGAGTCATCTATGACACGTCGAAAAAGTGACGCTTCAGGACGAAGTAACAACTATATATTAAACCTCGGCACCTCGAGCAAGGACTTGGGGACTGCCCTATATTATTTTGCATTTTTTATTATGTATTAGACCTCGGCACCTTGAGCAGTGACTCGGGGACTGCCCTATATTGTTTCTAAGTTTGATTATGTATTAGACCTCGGCACCTTGAGCAGTGACTCGGGGACTGCCCTATATTGTTTCTGAGTTTGAGTTATGTATTAAACCTCGGCACCTTGAGCAGTAGCTCGGGGACTGCCCTATATTGTTTCTGATTTTGGGTTATGTATTAAACCTCGGGACTTTGAGCAATGACTCAAGGACTGCCCAATGTTATTTCGCATTTTTAGTGATGTGATTAAATCTCGATTTCTAGAGCACTGACTAGGGAATTGCCCCACAATTGTCCCTTGTTACAAAAATGGGTATCAAACTTCAACACCCATAATGATATTATTTTGCTCTCCCCAAATATGGGCTTCGAGATTTACAACTTGGATAGAATTCAAGAACATAGTGGTTGAGCCGCCAAGCTTATAAAAGTCAGGCAATATTAGACGCCAAACTATGGTGGAACAAATGCAAACACACAGTCCGAACTTACGAAATCAAGGGCCACCAAAGCAAAGATCTAAACAAACAAGATCAAATTAAACAGAACAATAACGATCACAATCATAGGTGCCTCAATGGCAAAAGGCAAAAGAGGTTCATACCACACAGAAAGTCGGACAATTGTTTCACACACATCATATGCCCGGCATACCGGGGATAAGAAACAACTTAAAGTTTTTTAACCTAAGGGGCAGCGCTCTGGTCAGGCACTGGGCGCTCCGAGGTAGACAACACCTCGGCCGAAGTTGCTCCGCCCTCCACAGAACCAGGAGCGACTTCGGGGGAAGCCCGGGGCGGTTGAGAAACATTCGCTTGAGCTTGAGAATGCCCAGTCCCTTTGGAGGATGATCACGCGTCGCCGTTGCCATCCGAGCTTGCGCTGGAATCACCAAAAGTATCCGAGTCACCCTCATCCTCGTCCTGGTCGGCCGAATTATTATCATAGGCATCCTCAACCTCGACGTCATCCGCCGGGTTAGAAAGGAAACTCGGCCCTTCAATCCAGTTATGCACGTCCGCGTACTCAACAAGCTGGAAGGCACGAGCTTGCCGGCGAGCGATGGATTCTGGATCCTCAACCCAACGGGAGCCAGTGCGCAAATTTATCAAGGTATCGAGCGAAATATCCTCATACCATGACATAACGACTATGAGCGCCATATCATCACCAGCTCGTCCAGCGGATTCCCTCCAGAGATTTAAATGGTTCTGGGATGCCATCAATCTTTCCACCAGTATCTTGATTTCATCGATATCAGGAGTCCCAAAAGTATTCGGCCAGAGAACATGGTAGGCCCGGATGGCTGCCTGCACCAAGTCCCTGCCCATAATCTTCATCGGACCAACGACAACCAAGTAGTCTTCCATCGAGTATTCTGGGCTCGCATCTGCGGGGACACCTCGGCGCACACGGGCATTAACCACCACTCTAGAGCTCACGGGCTTAGCCTCTGGAAAGTGGTCTACGCAAAATAAAAGTACATCGGCTAACAGTAAGAAAGAGAAAAAGATAACTCGGCCATGGTCAGAGGCTTACGATGAATATAGCTCAGCATTCTCTGGAGATCTTGAGCCCAATCACCCTTATTTTTCTCAAAGCAAGTGATCTCCTCGCTCATCGCCTGTGTTTTGAGTTCGGCAGCCTCGAGGAGTTCTTTTTTCTGAAATTGTAGGGCTAGCCGATTCTTCTCCTCAGAGAACCCCTGGTCGACTTTCTCTAACTCAGACTTCTGGGAGAGCTTGAGGGACTCAACCTTGGAGCGCATGCGAATTATCTCGTCATCTTTATCTTTCAGCTGCGCCGAGTGAGTAGTGGCTTGTTCTAAAAAATGCAGCATCATATCAGGCATGGGTATGCAGTCTTGATGTGACGCTGCAAAAGTTTGTAACTCGGCTTTACCAAAGCCAAAAGGGTTAAAAGAAACCCGGTGTACATTTCAAATGGAAATCTGTAAAGAAAAATAGTAACTAACCTTCCAGGGCCTTGACTTTCTTCTCAAGACGGATATTAAGATTGTTGATATTACCTATTCACCAGCAAAATGAGCTAATGCCTCACGTCCAAAACAATAAGAACTTTAGGGATAATGCAAAAGTTTGTTAACTTACCAGCTTTCTTCACCACGGGAATGACCTTCTCATACTTGTCTTGCAATTTTTTATGTGCGAAAAGCAGCCTTTGGAATTCGGCGGTCCGCCGGTCATGCGCAACCTAAGCAACAAAATAAATAGCAATAAGATATTTGAAGCTAGGACAGATCCGAATCAAACAAAGCTTAACTCGGATCTAGGTGGCTGGATATTCGACGCTAAGACAAATACGAATTAACTAAAGCATAACTCAGATCTAGGTGGCTGGATATTCGAACCTAAGACAGATCCGAATCAAGCAAAGCTTAACTCGGATCTAGGTGGCTGGATATTCGAAGCTCAGACAGATTCGAATCAAGCAAAGCTTAACTCGGATCTAGGTGGCGGGATATTCGAACACTAAGACAAAACTGAACCAGGCAAAGCCTAATAAAACTTCCAAACAAATAACAAATTATTCGATTGCAAGCTTCGGGGACTAGAGTATATATAATATCATTCGAATAACTAATCAATCATCGATAAAAACAATTACCTCATTCATCTTATCGCTGTCAAGAACGATCTTGGCAGCCAGATGTAAGCGACTGCTGATGTCGGAAAGTTGAAATGGCTGACTGCTTGGATTGCCCTCGAGCTGATCAGCAGCGTTCCAATTGTTGGCATACTCAACCAACGAGCCGAGGCTGTTCCCACTCTCCATACGAGTCAGGACTTTACCTCGGACGTGTTGTGTAGCCACCACCGCCGCGGGACTTGTGAAGAGCGAGCTGTGTATCAGCGGCCGGGGTAACAATAGTCTTGGCAGAAGAAACCCCCTTGCGCAGCGCATCAGCAATTGTAGGCTGAGAAGAGCTGGCAAGCCCTTTCTAAGATGAGGGAGGTTTGGTGACGACGACCTTTCTTGCCTTAGAAGAGGCGTCGGCAGGAGCCGTTACCTTGGCACTTGGAGTGGCATCTTTGGGGGCCGGAGGGATTACGGTTTCTGAGGGCGCCGAGATACTGGTATCCTCGGCTGGAGTCGGAGTCACAGTAAAGACTATGGGGGTCGAAGGAATCTCGAGGGAAACTTCGGGATTCACGGAGGAGGCAGCAGGCTCAGTAGAAATATCTACTGGCCGAGTTGTGTCGGCATCAACAGGAGAGACCTCAGGCGCATCCTGGCGAGAAGCCATCTGATTCGGAGCGGGAGGAGAGTCTACGCGAGCAGAACTAGGAACTCTAGTATCTTCAGCAGGCGGAGGAGAAGGCGTCCGAGTCGTATGACTCGTCATGCTAGGACCACTGGGCTTAACAGAAAGAGGAGCTCTGCAAAGACACAAAGGGTCAGGTCAAAAGGCAGAAAGAGAGAAACAAGAAATACAAATGAAAAGATACTCACCCAGTAACCCTGGGCATAGTTTTACGCTTCGGAGGGTGCTGGGCTGACTTCTTCGTTCGTTTCTTGGGAGCGGCTTCCGAGGCACCAGCTGGAGCGGTACGCTTCCTCGAGGTAACAGGAGGTCGGGAGGCGAGAGGCTCGGCGTTGTGAACCTGACCGGCCTGATTAGCTGAGAAAGTAGAAGCCGGAAATGCATAAGAAATTGGCATTGCGGTGACTACCTCAAGAACATGGACCTCGTCCGAATCACCTTCCTCCTCGTGGGCCGGGGTCTTGCCACGGGCACGAGCTGGAGCAAGGTCCGACTTGGGAACGAACTCCTCCGAGTCAGGCTCCCCGCTATCCGGGGTGTTCCGATCTGAGGTCCACGGGAGGGACAAAACCTCGGCATCCTCGATCTTCTGCTCCTCAAACCTCTACAGGAAAAGGGACTGAGAAATTAGCAAGAGAAATCACAGACGCGATTAAAAAGCAAAACACAACTGCGTGAACCTACCTCAGGGGGAGGATGCTCACTGGTGAATGGCTTCAGTCCCCAGGTCTAATCCTCCGACATCTCCGTCTTGAAGATAGCTCGGACACGCTTGAAAATAAGATAGTTATCGAGCTCAACCGTTGAGACTAGATTGGGATCAAGGGGTCCGCTCATATAGCAGAGCTTATGCGTGCGTTGCTGAAAAGGGCAGATCCGGCTGCTGACGAAGGTAGTCATCAGATCCTCGCCACGTAACCCGGCGCGGATCAGCTCCTTAAGCCGAATCTCGAAGGCCTCGGCCAGGGCATGGCTCTTCCTGGGATTATAAGTCCAGTTCTTCTTGGAAGGGGGGCCGATGGAGAAGGCAGGGAGCCGAATCTTGTCTTCCTTCCTAGAATTCTTGACATAGAAAAATGATCTATGCCATTTCTTGCATGACTCGAGACCAGCGACGCGAGGAAACTCGGATTTCCTCCGAGGTGTGATGGACGCGGATCCACACTGGGTAAGAAGTTTCTCGGAAGGTTGAAGAGATTTGTCTGGAACGACATTGGATCTAATATGGAAGAACTTGGACCATGCATGCACAGACGGCCAGAGGCCGAAGTATCCTTCCGAGGCCAAGATAAAAGCGGACAGAGAAGCAATGGCATTAGCCGGAAGATGATGCGGCTGCATGCCGAAGTAATCTAGGAATTCCCTAGCAAAATCGCTAAGAGGAAGACCAAACCCGTGAGCGAAATGAGACATAAAGACGACGTACTCGCCCTCTTTTAGAACGGGAGAAGATTCGCTGCCGGGTAAGCGACAAGCTACCACGGCAGGAATCCGGCGGGTTCTGATCAGCCACTTGATCTCTCGGCGGGTGACTGTGGAACCTTGCGAGGAGCCCCGCTCCGGACCAGATGCTGCATCGTCATCCTCGATGAGCACGCCACTAACAGAGCTTGATATAGGGTCGCCGGAGGAATCTACTAAGGAGGAACTAGCGGCGGAGCAAAGCTTAGAACTGCAAGGCCCCGTCGTGGTCCTAGGCGAAAACGGCGGCGGAACGGGAAAGGAACCGCCGCGGGAAATCTAGAGAGCGGCAAACGCGTCTAGAGGGAAAATCTAGGCAATAGGACCAGAAGAACTCACCGGCGACGGCGCCGGAGCAAGCGCACGGCAACGAGGTCGACGGAGCAAGAGCGATTGGGGCCTCGCCGTCGAAGATTCCGATGGGCGCGCGGCGGCAAGAGCACGAACAGGCGCAAGAGCGAGAGGATAAAGAAGGGCAAGGGTAAGCGGAGGAGGAAAGTAAATCCCCCAACCCCGTTCCCCTCTTTATAACCGCGCGTCCTGAGCGGTAGTGGGATCGTGCATGCGGACGCTAACTATGTAGATCGTGTGTGCAGCGTAATCACACGCCGCTAAGTGGAACCGCACCAATGACCACACGATGCAAGAGACGATCAGGACCCCTGACAGAAACGGTGCGTGAGGCGTTGCAGCGCCGATGCGACAGGCGCAGTAATTACTGTAGCCCGTCAGTGGGCGCTATAGAGGAACAAAAAACTAGAGAAATAATGGTGAGTGTTACACGTAGGATGAGGCGTACGCAAGAAGATACACGGATACCTCGGACGGCAGAAAAGTAACTCGGAAACAAGGATACACGAGTATTGAGAAACTGATATGGACCGGCCGAGGTTATAGGCAGGACCATACCAGCTTCGGGGACTAATGTTGGGGAGGTGACCCCGGATAGGGTCAGGACGGGGAAAGACAAAAGGAAGTTCCCCGTCCAGTTTCCGAGTTACTGTCTAAATCGGCTGAATCCTGTAAAGGTCGGCCGAGGTAAGCAAGAGCAGAACTCTTATGAGAAGAGCAAGACGTTACCCGGCCGATGTACTATTTAAGTCGGCCGGGTCAGCCCGAATAATCTGAATGCAGGTGAAGGCCAAGCCGAGTTAAGCGAGGCAGGGCCAAATTACATGAAGCTTGCAGGAGAAGGAAGTGCCTATAGTCAAACCCTAGCCACAAGCTAGGGAGAATCTGAGCAGAGCCAAACACAAAGGACAAGGCGCAGAGCGATAGAAGGGCAGAAGGAGGTCACGGAGGTGATAGTCCTGGAGCCCGAGGCGAGCAGGTGGGGTTCTCTGAAACCTTGTCGTCATTAGAAGGGCGACACGAAAAGGAGGCCGCCGAGTTACTATATTGGGACAGGCATATTCTTCGAATATGCTTGCCACGTCAGCCCTAGAGGAGCCAAGACTCCCCTTTATAAGGAGAGGCTTGGACTCTGAGAAGGGCATCGGCTCATTTGGGACCGTTAGGCTGGTAAAAGTTCATTTTCTCTTCTTGTAAACAGCTCAAGGAGCACTTGTAGCACAAGAGAGGAGAAATAAAGATCTTTACGTTAGTCGTTTGTGTGTAGAATCAACTACAACTTCCCTCCCCAGATCCCTCTAGCATCCATTGGCCCCATACTTTAGCCTACCCATGGCATCTGCCGTGCCACCACCACGACAGAGGTATAGCCGGACCTATATGGTACTTTCCAGGGGCATCACCAGCTCATAGAGTCTTTGGGAACTCATCAGGGTTTTAGCCTACCCGAAAGGGGGCTTAACGGAGGTGAGCCAGCCCCGAAGGATAATGCAGACATACGGGGTCACGGAAAGGGCAGTGATTGGCTTGGATCACCTACTGGGCCCCACATCATGGAATTGTGGACGGGAAAGTACGCTCGGTTGTGCAACAAGGAGTTGATCTCTCATGGGTAAAGTAACATACCTCTACAGAGTGTAAAAATTGTAACTTGTTACTCCCTATTCCGGTAAGGAGCTACAAACACGGCAGGAAAGGAACTCCATGAAAGTTCTGGTAAACCTGTGAAGGCTGATGGGCATAGTTTTTAACAATAAAATCAATCTTTGAAGAAAGATTTACGAAAAATGCATAGTGCCAAGGACTTATAGTCCAAGGTGGTAGATAGAGCATAAAACTTCCCACCTTGCATATAATGAACTTACTGGGTAACGCTGTTACTCACCTTTTCCTTTGATCCCCTGCTTAGACTCTAAGGATCCAAAAGATACCCCAATGTATGCAGCCGAATGCCAAGAGGAGGTATTCTATGAAGATCCTGATCTGTACGGTGCCATATAAGGGGTGGACTACGACGTCGTCTATGGAGAAGAGCACCATGAGTCAGAATAATTACCTTAGTACTAGTAAGCAATTGAGCTGAGCAACATGAACAATATATAATAATTTCTTGAGCTCAATTTGGAGTTGTAGTTGTCACTTTAAAACTTCCGCTGAAACACTTTATATTTGGTTTGTAAGTTGAATCTTTTGAATTCTTGAACTTTGATATTGTAATAATAAAAATGTGTGTATGTTTGTAATATGGACCCGCAATGTTTCTGTTGTACCACTCTGAGGGATGTGATATTTACGGAACAGTGTTCTGTGAATGTCATGTCAACGACTATAGTGTACTTCACATGCAGTGGTATGCTGGGTCACCGCAGTTGGTATCAGAGCTAATTGCTTTGACCTTAGGTTGGAAACCTAGTAAAGGGTATTACCTATAGTAGTGTATAGCAATGATAAAGAATTCTCTAAAAGGGTATAATGGGTATTCAAACGAGAATATTCTGTTATATATTTTAGTGCAATAATTCTTTGTTATGATGCAATATAGTATTGATTACTAATAAAAATATTTTTGTTATACAGAGTTATGGCACCCAAGTTTCCAAAACAAACTTTGTTAAGGAAAGAGGAGACTCTCGATGATTACCAAGGATCATTCACTTATCAGCTTCGACAACTCTTAAGGATTTTTAGTTGTTCAACTAAAATCCCAGTGAATACCATAGCCTATTATGATGGTCGTATGTTATCCAAGTATCGTGTGAGTATCCAACTTCCAGAGGATCTTGTACTATATCACGATCTACCTATAGGTGAAGGTAGAAGTCATTTAGCAGCATACCATGTTGCTGTAGTGGAGGCGATAACCAACATTAGGGAGCATAAAGCCAAGGAGTTAGAAGGGAGCACATTTTATGTGATTCATCATGATTCTATAGACTCGAAGCCAGTACCAGATCATCTTACCTTGGTAAAGAAGCATCCTAAGTTAGCTTGCAAGTTCATGGATCGATATCGAACTCTTGTTGCATCTTTTTATAAGACACATCAAGATATAGTTGAAGATAAAAATGACATGTTAGAGGATCTAACTGATCCAGAAAGAAGGAAACAGTTAGCATTCTAGTTGGAGAAAGAAGCAAGGAGTAGTGCAAAACCAATCTTTAAGGATATACCTATAGATCCCAACTCATTTACACCATATCCTTGTTCATCCAGACCAGAACCTACCTATGATCCTAGTTTATATATGAGGTATTCTATATCATAGGCTTCTAAGGAAGGATCTGAATCAGAACTTCCTATCAAGAATTCTGATGGATGGAGAATAGGGTCATTTGAAGGATCCCAAGGGAATCAGATGTTCATAGATGGGTCTGACAGAGATGTTGGACAATCCAGTTGGATGGGTGCGAGAACCAATCCTAATAACAGTAGTAGAAATACCATATTCGTAGAAAGTCAGGATGAGGAAGAAGATCTTGAGGAGAGAGTGTTTGAACAATAGCTTCTCAAAACCCAGGGAATGTGAATTATCCAGTTTTTAACTATATTGCCCAACAGAGCACCTGGGGAGCAGTAGAATATGCGTATTCTGTTGACAACTCTAGGAATGAAGCTAAGGAGATGAAAGTGGGTGATAATGTTGAACAGGTTTCTGAAGACTTTTAAGCCGAGCTGGATGGAGTCAATGCACTCAGGTTGAGTAATGACTCAAGTCATGATACTTCAGATACTAAGTATGTTCCTTCTGGAAGGCCATTTGTTCCACAAACTATGCGACGGACGTTATGTCATCACGGTTGGACTTCAGGCATGTATGATGAGCGTCGCGGATACTAGAAGAAGGTTGGTTATTAGGAAATATTGGGTATCATGTATTGTAACCCAAGAGAATGATGTAGCTAAATAAGTGAGGTAGTGTTGTTAATTTGTTATAGTACCTATATGGTACATGTTGTAATAACTTTGTATTTACTAAGTGGTTTGTAATGTATAATATGTGAAATGCATATTTGGATTTTATTTGGGTTTTGATTTCCATTGTGTGACTACTTCTGTGCGTAAAGTTGAGCTCAGAACACATGTGCATGATGTAATTATGAGTATTCGCTTTATGTTGCAGGACTAGGGGGTCATGGAATCGGGTGTAGAAAAAGAATCTGAACAACAGTGCATGGAGCGCGAGGCTAAGGAAAAGGCAGATGCAGATGCTGGAAATCAGGGAGCATTACCACCACCACGAATGAGGCCGCTAATGGAGCAGAACGTTACGCAGTACATGCAAATGATGCAAGAAAACCAAAACAAGTTTATGGAAGAGCTGTTGGGGCGAGCAGGAAACCAGAGAGTACCTGAAGGCGGAGGACTGAGTCTTTCCAACTTCCAGAATGCAAGGCCATTACCTTTTGCATTAGCTCCAGAACCAATGGATGCAGAAGATTGTGTAGCAGATACTGAGAGAAAGTTGAAAACTGTAGGTTGTAATGATGAGGAAAAACTGAGGTATGCAACTCATCTTTTGACTGGACCTGCAACATCATGGTGGGAAAATCAGTTAGCAATGCAACCGCCAAGAAGAGAGTATACATGGGATGAGTTCAAACAAAGGTTCCATGAGTATCATGTTCCTGAAAGTGTGATGGAGTTGAAGAGTAGGGAGTTTGAGGAGCTTCAGCAAGGTTGTACCAGTGTCATCAAGTACATTCGGGAGTTTACCCAACTGTCTCGTTATGCAGAGGATGAAGTGAGCACTGAGGAAAAGAGAAAGAAGCGTTTTCTATGGGGGTTAAACCCATTCGTGAAGATGCAGTTGAGATTGGCCAATAAACAAACTTTTCAGCAGTTACTGGATGCAGCCATCACTTTTGAAGATGATTATAAGAATGTCCAAGAGGATCGAAGGAAGAGAGCCAAGAAGGAAACTAGGAGGATTCAGGCAAGTAAACCCAAGCCCAATTTGGAGTTGAAGCTGAGGAATAGACCCTACAACAACAAAAATTCCAACCGGAGTGCAAATCCAACCAGAAGGAATATTATATGCCATAATTGCAAACTTCAAGGGAATATGAGCAGGGATTGCCAGAAACCAATGATAGTTTGCCATGCTTGTGGCTAGAGGGGTCATATAAAGCCAAATTGTCTGAGGAAACCATAAGGTGGTTGGCCCGTTAAAGGTGTAGGACAAACCAGTGGAGGTAATGGACAACCCAATCGAGGAGGAAATTATGTCAAAAACAACAATGGCAAGAGGAACAGACCTACCAGGAAGGTGAATTGTGCAACCTTGGAGGAGGTGGATAACTCCGAGCATGCAGTGATAGGTACGCTCAATATCCTTACCAATCCTGGAAAAGTTCTATTTGATAACGGTGCAACTACTTCATTCATTTCTGAAGAATTCTATGATAAATTCGGGATTAGAAGGGCAGCGTTAGAAAATCCTATGACCGTAGTTACAGCAGGGGGACATGTAGTTGTACGCCACATTAAACAAGATCAGGTTATCTCGATCTGTGGTTGTACATACTTTGCGGACTTTTATGTGATTCCTTTGAAGGGAATTGAAGTAGTGCTGGGTATGGACTGGATGACTGAATATGGGGCTCAGATTAATTGTGATGATAAAACAGTCTCAATCAAGACTCCAAGTGGAGCAAGGATAGTTTATCAAGCTGATAAGCATAGTCATATCATGGTGGATCTTCAGTTGAATTCAATGAAGGAAGTCGAGTTGGAGGATATTCCTATAGTAAATGAGTTTCAGGATATTTTTCCAGCAGAGTTACTAGGAATGCCACCAGATCGGGAAATAGAGTTCACTATTGATCTAATTCCGGGTACAACACCAATTGCTCAAGCACCATACAAGATGGGCCCAAAAGAATTAAAAGAACTTAAAGAGCAAATTGATGAGTTAGCCAGGAAGGGATTCATTCAAGAAAGTGTATCTCCATGGGGAACTCCGGTGATCTTTGTAGATAAAAGAGATGGAGGAAGAAGGATGTGTGAGGACTATAGAAATCTCAACAATGTTACCATCAATAATAAGTACCCATTGCCAAGAATTCAAGATCTGTTTGATCAAGTTAAGGGCGCTGGAGTATTTTCCAAGATTGATCTAAGATTAGGATACCACCAGATAAAAATTAAACCGGAAGATGTTCCAAAGACAGCATTTGTCTCAAGATATGGACACCATGAGTATCTTGTTGTACCGTTTGGTTTGACCAATGCACCAACAATATTCATGAATCTGATGAACAAAATCTTCATGCCGTACTTGGACAAGTTTGTCATTGTGTTTATTGATGATATTTTTGATATATTCCAAGGATAAGTAAGATCATGCTGATTATTTGAGAATAGCATTGCAGATTTTAAGAGAACATAAGCTTTACGCTAAGTTCAGCAAGTGTGAATTTTGGCTAGATGAGGTAGAATTCCTTGGTCATGTGATTAGTAAGGATGGGATTGCTTTAAATCTATCCAAAGTTCAATCGGTATTAGAGTGGACTGCACCAACCAATGTGAAGCAAATTCGAGGTTTTTTGGGTATGGCTGGTTATTATCGGAGATTCATTGAAGGTTTCTCCAAGATAGTTGTACCAATGACCAAATTGCTAAGAAAGAATACACCGTTCATCTGGATGAGAAGTGTGAAGCAAGCTTTCAGGAGTTAAAGACTAGATTAACTACCGCTCCAATTCTAGCAGTTCTTGAAACAGGGAAGGACTATACAGTATATTGTGATGCATCTAAAGAAGGTTTGGGTTGTGTATTAATGCAAGATCGTAAAGTAATTGCTTATGGATCAAGACAACTAAAACCACATGAAGTCAATTATCCAACCCATGATTTGGAATTAGCAGCAATAGTCTTTGCTTTAAAAGGATGGAGGCATTTTCTTTATGGAGCAAGGTGTGAGTTATACACTGACCACAAAAGTCTCAAATATTTCTTCACTCAAAAGGAATTGAATATGAGACAAAAGAATTGGTTAGAGCTAATCAAAGATTATGATCTGACAATCAATTATACCCCTGAAAAAGCAAATGTTGTAGCAGATGCTTTAAGTCGAAAGAGCGCAGATATTCAGCCTATCAATCGGGAACTACCGAAAGAGCTACAGATGGATTTGGAAAGATTGGAACTTCAATTCATAAGAACAGAGACTCTTGGAGGACTAAATACTATGTAGGTAGTTGCAGAACATAATAGTGATGTCAGGCACGAAATTTAGAGACATCAAGCTGAAGATCCTTTTATTGCTGAAGAAATTTGGAGGATATCTCAAGGTCAAGCATTAGTTTTTTGCTTATGAGATTATGGATCTTTATGGTTCCAAGATCGTCTTTGTGTTCCAGATGTGTCAGAAATTCGTGAAGTGATACTTCGAGAGGCACATGAGACACCATATTCCATTCACCCAGGAAGTACCAAGATGTACATGGATTTGAAAGAATTATTCTGGTGGAATAACATGAAAAGGGACATTGCAAAATATGTGTAAGAATGCCATACTTGCCAAAGGGTAAAAGCTTAACATCAAAGTCCAGCAGGACCATTACAACCTTTGGAAATTACATAATGGAAATGGGAGGAAATTGGTATGGATTTCATCACAGGATTACCCATGACACCAAAACTGAAAGATATGATATGGGTGATTGTTGATAGACTCACTAAAAGTGCACATTTTATTCCGGTAAATAAGAAATATAATGCCGAGAAGTTAGTAGACGTTTATATCAAGGAAATAGTAAGTAAGCACGGAGTGCCCAAGAAGATCGTAACTGATAGAGGATCTGTGTTTACTTCAGCATTTTGGAAACAATTACATGAAGCACTTGGTTCAAAGTTGGATTTCAGCACAGCCTATCATCCGGAAACTAGAGGTCAGACTGAAAGAACCAATCAAATATTGGAAGACATGATTAGGGCTTGTGCATTAGATTTTGGAGGTTCGTGGGAAGATCATCTACCATTGGCAGAATTTTCCTACAACAACAGCTATCAGAGTAGTCTAAAGGCATCTCCATATCAAGTACTCTATGGAAGAAAATGTAGATCACCAATATGTTGGTATGAGCCTAGTAGTAGCAAAGAATTTGCACCAGACTATATCAAGGAAAAGCAAGATATCATCGATGTAATCAAGGATAGATTGAAAATAGCTCAATGTAGACAAAAAAGTTATGCTGATCTAAGTCGAAGATCATGGCATCCTTAAGAAGGAGAGATGGTATATCTCAAAGTAAGCCCAAATGAAAGGAGTTAAGGGATTTAGAGTTAAAGGAAAGTTGAGTCCCAGATATATAGGACCATTCAAATTATTGAGTCAGAACAGGACTATAGATTATGCTTTGGAGCTACCACAAAGATTGACTCAAGTTCACAATGTTTTCCATGTATCACAACTCCAGAAATGTCTTAAGGTTCCTGATGATGCAATCACACATCGAGAGGTGGAATTACAAGCAAACCTAACATATGTTGAGAAACCTTGTAAAATTCTGGAAGAGAACTGGAAAAGGTTGAGAAACAAGGCAATCAAGTACTGCAAAGTATAGTGGGAGCATCACCCTAAAAGAGAAGCCACCTAGGAGAAAGAGGATGACTTAAGAGAAGCCTATCCAGAACTATTCAAGTGTATTAAGCACAACAAGTTGCAACAAAGTCAAATAGCACTAATAGAGATACTAGGAACCATGCCCTAATGTAACATCCTAGAATTTAGGAACCAACGAAGGGTAGAAATAGGAATTTGTGCATATGCATGCTGTAAAATGCGGGTAAATTTTTCGCCAAATAAAAACTTAAAGTGATCAGAGTTTCTTTCACTCTCTAGGTGTAGAAATAGCTCTGGAGAGTGATCGTTAAATTTTTTGACATGATCTTTATGAATTAGTGTGTTTTGGGGGGAAAGAGTTTGAATTCAAATTTGAAATTTGAACTTATATGTTAAAATTAGGATTTGGTATTTTGGAATGAATTCCAGAATGATTTAGTAATATTATTTGATTTAATAAAGAGATAATAAATAGTAATAAGAATTAAATATAATGAAATTCAAATGAGAAATGAATCTTTATTCCTTATATTTATCCCATAAACAAATTACAATAATGAACACATTCAAGTAATCAAGATTCATTACAGTAAAGAAATTACAAGAAGGGATATTCAAATATGAATAAACTATTACAATATTCTTACAAAAGAATAAAATAAAGATTACAAAAGAATTTATCTATCTAGGTAATCCTATACTAAATCTTGAGTATCCAGATATTGTACCTGCAAAATATAAAACAAACAAAACGAAAGTAAAATTTTAATTGTTAGATTTACTCTCAGTGGATAGCAGTGAAGTGCACTGCTCAAAATTACATCATTGAGTAATTATTATAGGGGCAAGTTTCACCAGTATGAAAGAAATTGTTCTTTCATAATAAATAAGCCACAAGTCAGATATTCACAACAAGTAAGAGGGGCAAGTTTCACCAGGAAAGTTAAAAGTTAAAAGATCAAAAGGTGAGACACCTCACTGATCCAACCCAAAACTGTGTACCAAGCACACAGACAGCGCAATCACCTAAATGCATGGTGTGTGCTGTCAACACAGCAACAGCAGCTCACACAAGTAAAAGGAGTAGCACAGCAGTGGGCAGCTTCCAGCAGCTCATTTTTTCATCAAACCAGGAACACACTCAGCTTATCAAAGCCAAGCAAACCACCAGCCAAACCACACACCAGTTCATCCTAGCATCACCAGATGGTGACATAAGGAGGGGGTGGATCAGGTGGATAGCAAGGCCAAGTTGCAGGAGCTAGGAGGTGAAGGGTAGATCAAGGTTGAGCTTATAGGAACCAAAAAATTAGTAGGAGCAGCACCAGGAGGTGAAGGACAAGATCAGGCCAGCAACACAACCAGCAAGATCAAGCCACAAGATCAACAAGTTACAACACCAACAACTCAACTGTTGTGGTGAGTAGTATTAAATCATCACATGATCTGTATATCTAAATTAGATAAGAATTCATGTGTTGTCTTATATTAAACCTCTCAAAAAGCACCCTAGTGGGTTGAATCCATCCTAGAGGATTTTGAATACTAAAGTCATAGCCATAAGAAAACCATACAAGTAAAACCAGGATCTCAGACCAACATCATTGATCCTGGATATAAAGGCCAAATCTTATATCCCAATATGATCATAATCAAGATTATGAATTCTGGGCACATCTCTTAAAAAAGTAGCACCCCAGAATCCATAAATCTTATGGATCCATGCAAAACCATTAGCACACCAATCATTTTATCAAAGGGATTCCATAATAAGTAACTAGTATCACTACCAGAACATATCTATGAGGAACAGCAAGATAGGAACCTAGTTCCTATGCCTCAGACCAACATCACAGGCAAATTAATTTAAGAAGAAGATTTCCATTTAACTTGATTTAATCCAATCATAAACTCAATAGAATCAAGCCAATTGTAGAAACCAACAGCTTGTGTGCCATAGTTAAATGGTGTCACAAGAACAGGTTCTATCAGCAAAGTAAAACCATTAACATGCTACCATAAAGAAAGTGGTAATCCATTGATATCATTTTCCTGAGATTACATTTAGAAATCATCAAAAATATCTATGTATCTTCAGAGCATCATTAAAATCAAATGATAAGTTCAGTCTGTTGATGACTATACAAGCCAACATCTACTGATGCAGTGAAAACCAATGACAGTGCTACTGTCAGTACTAGAGTATTGACAGTAGATGAACACACTAAGCATCAACACAACCAACCAGGTTTCACAGTAACACCATAAGCTTAACCAAACTCAATTACCAATTATAGGCAACACTATAGAACCACTAGCATCAGATCACCAATAGCATCAGATAATCAAATCAAGACAGTAAGCATTGAAGTGCAGTTGATCACAATCCTCACTAGGTACCACTACTAGACCAAATCATCATTCACAAATACATAGAGGGATGAACCCTAGAACTAGGGAAGAACCCTAGAACAAGTATGAACCCTAATTAAGGATGGACACTAGAGGCACACAGATGAAATTAGAGGAGACAGAGGATAGAAGGCACGGGTGGTAATCAAGACCAAACTCAACAGTGGTCCTCGTTGTAGAATGGAAGAGGAAGCAGAGGGGTCGACGAGATCACGGTGGCATGGGGAGCACCCAAAGGGCGTTGCAACCCGCACCGAGCCGAGGCAGCGGCCACAGTAGCGTAGGAGGACGAATAGCACCACCACAGCAACACACGAGCACCTCACAGCACCACGGGGGCTTCGTTGAAGGCATCACCAGCACCACCCCAAACCCTAGGGTTCGGGATGGGGCGAGCTTGGCCGCAGGAGTGCCCTAGAGCCTAATTGAATTGGACCAAGCTACGGAGCATGGTCAACATCCTCGCCATACACCACGGCGGTGGCCAGGGCAGACCACGATGACGGGAATCGCACGGCGGCGGCGTCAGCGACCACGGGGCCGAGGAGGAGAAAGGGGTGAGGTCGAGAGAAGGTGAGGCAGAGGACTGGGCCGATAGGGTCAGTACCCCTTTGGGGAGGACTTTTGTCTAGGCCACTTGAGCCAAGTTAGGCCCAACAAGCCTAATGGGTTGGCCCAAAACCCTAAAAGGAATTTTAATGATTAATAAAAAACCAAAATACACCTAGAACTCAATAAACTCTAGAACATAAAATAAAAGTCTAAAAATTCAAATAATATATTTTTAGATTCATAATAATCCAACCTATTTAATTAAATTAAGAAACTATTTTTAAATAAACAAATTTTTGGTTAAGAATTTTATAATATATATATTCCATATGGAATTTTATAAAATCAAAGAAAAAGGATAAAAATAAATAAAAATAACTTTTATTATATTTTGTTATTATAGTATTTTAGAAAAATACTAAGTAAATATTTTGAGTTATCAAAAGAATTTCTCTTTTATTGAAATGCTAATTCTTAAAAGAATTATTAAATAAATAAATATAAGAGTTATATTAAATAAAAAAATTAGCTTTAACTCTAACAATAATTTATTACATTATAAAAGAGAGAAATTAATATTTATAAAATATTAAGGTTCATCCTTGAGAAGGAAATTCTTATGTTCCTAAGAGTATTCCAGAAAACTAAAATAATGGGTAAAACACATAAAGAAAGTAAATCACAAGTAATGCATTACAGTACTATGCATGTTCAGTTTTGCTTCCTGAAATATTGTCCTTACCGGGCAATAATGATGTTTTGTAGACATAGAAGCTCAAGGTCCAGTGCAAGCATCCGACTTCACTACATTGCAATCACAAGGCAAGTTCATCACTTGCTCATGTCCTTTGAAGAGTCCTTACCAAAGTATTTGTAAATTGTGTGTTATCATCTATGTTTCAAATCAAGGAAAGAAAATATTATTTTCTCAAATAAATAAATTGTTTATATCATCCTAAGTGATGATATAGTGGAGCAATAGAACTTAGGTTTCTATTTGCAACAATGGTAATCACCTAGGAAGTTAACAACCCATGACATCAGTGATTCTAGCACCGTATATAACGCGTTAGCCATGAGATTTGGAATGGGACGGAGAAGTCAGCTGTATACTTTTCCTTTCGTATGGAGGCAAGACGACCTTAACGTGACGTTGTGATTCCTTGTGCGGATCCAACATATGGGTGGGCACCCTTAGGCCCCACGTTTTTGGTGTCTAGATTATCTATGAGTGGATGTCGGAGGTATAGCCGGACCTATATGGTACTTGTCAGGGGCATCACAAGCTCATAGAGTCTTTGGGAACTCATCAGGGTTTTAGCCTTTCCCGAAAGGGGCCTTAACGGAGGTGAGCCAGCCTCGAAGGATCGTGCAGACATATGGGGTCGCGGAAAGGGTAGTGATTGGCTTGGATCACCTACTGGGCCCCACATCATGGAATTGTGGACGGGAAAGTACACCCAGTTATGCAACAAGGAGTTGATCTCTCATGGGTAAAGTAACTCACCTCTGCAGAGTGTAAAAATTGTAACTTGTTACTCCTTGTTCCTGGAAGGAGATACGAACGTGGCAGGAAAGAAACTCCATGGAAGTTCTGATAAACCTGTGAAGGCTGATGGGCATAGTTTTTAACAATAAAATCAATCTTTGAATAAAGATTTACGAAAAATGCATAGTGCCAAGGACTTATAGTCCAAGGTGGTAGATAGAGCATCAAACTTCCCACCTGGCATATAATGAACTTGCTGGGTAACGCTGTTACTCACCTTTTCCTTTGATCCCCTGCTTAGACTCTAAGGATCCAAAAGATACCCCAATGTATGCAGCCGAATGCCAAGAGGAGGTCTTCTATGAAGAGCCCAATCTGTACGGTGCCATATAAGGGGTGGACTACAACGTCGTCTATGGATAAGAGCACCATGAGTCATAATAATTACCTTAGTACTAGTAACCAATTGAGTCGAGTAACATGAAAAATATATAATAAGTTGTTGAGCTCAATTTGGAGTTTTAGTTGTCATTTTAAAACTTCCACTGAAACACTTTATATTTGGTTTGTAAGTTGAATCTTTTGAAGTCTTGAACTTCTGATATTATAATAATAAAAATGTGTGAATGTTTTTAATATGGACCCGCAATGTTTCTGTTGTACCACTCTGAGGGATGGGATATTTACGGAACAGTGTTCTGTGAATGTCAATGACTATAGTGTACTACACATGAAGTGGTATGCTGGGTCACCGCACCTAACAGTCTTATTCGATTACATGATAGAACTCATCCAATCCCTACCTGTTGGAGATATGCCCTAGAGGCAATAATAAAAGTGGTTATTATTATATCTTTGTGTTTATGATAAATGTTTACATTCATGCTATAACAGTATTAACCGGAAACATTAATACTTGTGTGATTTGTAAACTAAATTAGAGTCCCTAGTAAAGCCTCTTTAATAATACTAGCTTGTTGGTTGATAGATGATCGTGGTTTCTCGATCATGAACATTGAGATGTTATTAACAACAAGATCATATCATTAGGAGAATGGTGTGATGGACATACTCCTATGGATAAGCATAGCATAAAGATCAAGTCATTTCAATAGTTCATTTGCTATAAGCTTTCTGATACATAGTAACCTGATTCCTTCGACTATGAGATCATGCTAATCACCATCACCGGAAGGATGCTTTGATGACATCAAACACCACCCCATAACTGGGTGGCTATAAAGGTGGTATTGAGTGTTCGGAAAGTATGGGTTGAGGCACATGGATCAAGAGTGGGATTTTTCCATACATATGACAGATAGATATACTCTGGGCCCTCTCGGTGGAATGTCATCCAATTAGCTTGCAAGCATGTGACTGGCTCACAGAGGATCACATATCACGAGAACGAGAAAAGAGTACTTATCAGTAACGAGGTTGAACTGGGTATGTAGAGATACCGAAGATCAAAACCTCGGACAAGTAAACTATCGTGAGACAAAGGGAAATTGGTATCGTATGTAAGTGATTCATTCGATCGCAAAGTAATCGTAGAAATATGTGGGAGCCATATGAATTTCCAGATTCCTCTATTGGTTATTGATCGGAGAAGTGTCTTGGTCATGTCCGCATAATTCACGAACCGTAGGGAGACACACTTAAGGATTCGATGTTGTTTAGTAGATATGGAATGTTAGTAGGGATACCGAATGTTGTTCGGAGTCCCGGATGGGATCCGGAATATCACGAGGAGACCTGGAATGGTCCGAAGAATAAGATTCATATTGAAAATATGTTGTAGATCAATGGCGGCCCCTACCATCAATTTTAATGCGTTCCTAGAGAAAGAAAAGTTGAAAAACAATGGAAGCAACTTTGCGGATTGGTTCCGCAATTTGAGTATTGTCCTCAATGCTGGTAATTTGACCTATGTGCTGGATGCACCGCTGGGTGACCCGCCTGCAGCTGATGCTACCGATGAGGTACAGAATGTTTTCCTCGCTCGGAAGAATCAGTACTCCACAGTTCAGTGTGCTATCTTGTATGGTTTGGAATCGGAGCTTCATAAAAGGTTTGAGAACCATGACCCACATGATATTGTCTGTGAACTCAAAATGATATTTGAGGCTCACGCGGAAGTTGAGAGTTATGAGGCTTCTGAAAAGTTCTTTAACTGCAAGATGGAAGAGGGCAGCTCCGTCAGTGAGCACGTGCTTAAGATGTATGGGGACGCAAGCAAGCTTAAAATCTTAGGTATAGTGATTCCTAATGATTTGGGGATTCACCGTGTCCTCCAATCACTACCACCAAGTTACAAGAACTTTGTGATGAACTACAATATGCAAAACATGGACAAGACGTTGCCCGAACTCTTCTCCATGTTGAAGTCTGCAGAAGTGGAGATCAAGAAAGAGCACCAAGTGTTGTTGGTCAATAAGACCACCAAATTCAAGAATCAAGGCAAGTCTAAGAAAAAGGGAAACTTCAAGAAGGGCGGTAAGAAAGTTACTGCGCCGACGAAGAAGACCAAGGCTGGGCCTAAGGCTGATACTGAGTGCTTTTACTGCAAGGTAGAAGGTCACTGGAAGAGGAATTGCCCTAAGTACTTGGCGGATTTGAAGAACGGCAACATCAAGAAGAAAGGTATATTCTATATACATGTTATTGATGTGTATCTCACTAGTACTCGTAGTAGTGCCTGGGTATTTGATACTGGTTCGGTTGCTCATATTTGTAACTCGAAACAGGTGCTGCAGAATAAACAGAAGCTAGCGAAGAACGAGGTGACGATGCACGTTGGAAATGGATCAAAGGTTGATGTGATCGCGGTCGGCACGCTACCTCTTCATCTACCATCGGGATTAGTTTTATACTTAAATAATTGTTATTCGGTGCCTGCGTTGAGCATGAACATTATATCCGGATCATGTTTATTGCGAGACGATTACTTGTTTAAGTCCGAGAATAATGGTTGTTCGATTTATATGAGTAATATGTTTTATGCACATGCACCTTTGATAGATGGTCTATTCTTATTGAATCTTGATTGTAGTAATACACACATTAATAACATTGAAGCTAAACATTTGAAATTGAGTGATAACTCGACCTATATGTGGCACTGTCGTCTTGGTCATATTGGAGTAAAGCGTATGAAGAAACTCCATTCCGATGGACTTATTGAATCACTTGATTTCAAATCACTTGAAAGATGCGAAGCATATCTGATGGGTAAAATGACTAAGACTCCATTTTCTGGTATGATGGAGCGAGCTATGGACTTGCTGAAATCATACATACCGATGTGTGTGGTACAATGAGTGTAGCATCGCGTGGTGGTTATCGCTATGTTCTTACCTTCACGGATGACTTGAGTAGATATGGGTATATCTATTTCATGAAACATAAGTCCAAAACTTTCGAGAAGTTTAAGGAATTTCAAAGTGAGGTAGAGAATCAACGTAACAAGAAGATTAAATTTCTATGATCTGATCGTGGAGGTGAATATCTAAGTTACGAGTTTGGCGAGCATTTGAAGAAATGCGGAATACTTTCACAATTGACACTGTCGGGAACACCACAACGTAATGGTGTCTCCGAACGTCGTAATCGAACTCTCTTAGATATGGTTCGTTCTATGATGTCACTTACAGATTTACCGCTATCATTTTGGGGTTATGCATTAGAAATAACCGCATTCACTTTAAATAGGGGACCATCTAAATCCGTTGAAATGACACCGTATGAATTATGGTTTGGGAAGAAACCTAAATTGTCGTTCCTTAAAGTTTGGGGTTGCGAAGAGTATGTAAAGAAGTTACAGCCAGACAAGCTTGAACCCAAAGCAGAAAAATGCGTCTTCATAGGATACCCGAAGGAAACTATTGGGTATGCCTTCTATCATAGATCCGAGGGAAAAATCTTCGTTGCCAAGAATGGATCCTTTCTAGAGAAGGAGTTTCTCGAAAGAAGTGACTGGAAGGAAAGTAGAACTCGACAAGGTTGTTGAACCTTCTCTCGAACTTGCGAGTAGCGCAACACCGGAAGTAGTTCCTGTGGCGCCTACACCAATAAGAGAGGAAGCTAATGATGTCGATCATGAAACTTCGGTTGAAGTTACTACAGAGCCTCGCAGGTCAACGAGAACTCATACCACTCCTGATTGGTATGATCCCGTTATGAGTGTCATGTTGGTGGACAACATCGATTACCCTGTGACATATGAGGAAGCGATGATGAGCGCAGATTCCGATAAATGGCGAGAAGCGATGAAATCCAAGATTGGATCCATGTACGAAAACCAAGTATGGACTTTGGTGGACTTACCGGATGGCCGGAAGGCTGTCGAGAACAAATGGATTTTCAAGAAGAAAACAGATGCTGATGGTAATGTAAGTGTCTATAAAGCTCGACTTGTCGCAAAAGGGTTTCGACAAATTCAAGGAGTTGACTACGATGAGACTTTCTCACTGGTGGAGAAGCTAAAGTCTGTCAGGATTATGTTAGCAATCGCTGCATGTTATGATTATGAGATATGGCAGATGGATGTAAAAACGGCGTTCCTCAATGGAGACATTGATGAAGAGTTGTATATGGTACAACCCAAAGGTTTTGTCGATCCTAAAGATGCTAACAAGGTATTCAAACTTCAACGGTCCATTTATGGATTGAAGCAAGCATCCCGGAGTTGGTATCAACATTTTGATAAGGTGATCAAAAGCTTTGGTTTTATACAAACTTATGGAGAAGCTTGTATTTACAAGAAAGTGAGTGGGGCTCTGTAGCATTCTTAATACTATATGTAGATGGCATATTGTTGATTGGGAATGATGTAGACCTTCTTAATAGTGTCAAGGATTATTTGAATAATAGTTTTTCAATGAAAGATCTTGGCGAAGCAGCTTACATATTAGGCATAAAGATTTATAGAGATAGATCGAGACGCCTAATATCATTGTCACAGAGTACATATTTGGACAAAGTTTTAAAGAGGTTTGGAATGGAAGATAGCAAGAAAGGGTTCTTGCCCATGTTGCCCAATACGACCTTGAGTAAAACTCAAAGTCCTGCAACGGCAGAATATAGAGAAAGCATGAGTAAGACTCCCTATGCCTCAGCCATAGGATCTATTATGTATGCCATGCTATGTACTAGACCCGACATTGCATATGCTGTTAGTTTGACTAGCAGATATCAAAGTGATCCAGGAGTGGATCATTGGACAGCGGTCAAAAACATCCTTAAGTACTTGAGAAGAACTAAGGATATGGTTCTTTCTTATGGGGGTGATGGACAACTCGTTGTTAATGGTTACACCGATGGTAGTTGGAACACCGATCCGGATGATTCTAAATCTCAATCTGGATACGTATTTATTTTGAATGGTGCAGCAGTTAGCTGGAGGAGTGCAAAGCAAAGCGTTCTGGCTAGATCTTCAACTGAATCGGAATACATAGCTACTTCGGAGGCTTCACAAGAGGCGATATGGATGAAGGAGTTCATTACAGAGCTCGGTGTGGTTCCAAGTGCGCTGGACCCAATGTCTATCTATTGTGATAACATGGGCGCCATAGCCAATGTGCAAGAACCAAGGTCACACAAGAAGCTGAAGCATATCAAGCTACATTTTCACGCTATTCGAGAGCATGTCCAAGATGGAGACATAAAAATTTGCAAAGTACACACAAATATGAATGTGGCGGATCCGTTGACTAAACCTCTCCCGAGGGCAAAACATGAACAACACCAAACCGCCATGGGTGTTTGGTATATTACCGTGTAATCTAGATTAGTTGACTCTAGTGCAAGTGGGAGACTGTTGGAGATATGCCCTAGAGGCCCCCACTCTGTCTCGTGTTCTGGCTCCGTGAGTCTTCTGGTGAAATAGGATTTTTGCCATATTTTCCGGGATTTTTCCTGATAGTTGATTTTCTACACAAAAAACTAGACACCAAGGTATGCTGAAAACAACATCAGTCTGTGTTAGTTGTATCCAAATCACACAATTTTAGAGGAGAAACAATAGAAAAAGTGTTAAGTAGATACGTTTTGTATGTATCAACTCCCCCCAAGCTTAGCTTATTTCTTGTCCTCAAGCAATTCAGTTGAAAACTGAGTGCAATAAAAGAACTTTCATGAACACATTTGCTTCATATGATGTATATATTCTCATCACATGAGTAGATACTTAGACAATTCATAATAAGGAGTATGCAACTAAGTCTACTTTATAGTCATTGCAAGCTATGAAGAGATTCCAAGTCAATAACAATAAGTAGCATGAAACATAAATATAGCAACATTGCAATGCTCATAATAAGGTATGATAGAGTGGTATCTCGCTTGCCTTTGTTTGTAGAGCACAAAATAAATGCCAAGGCACCTCTGAAGTTCAAGTGAAGACTAGAAGTAAAGATATTAGAGATACAAGCATCAAAGTCATGACATAATTAACCATGTTTTGAGACAAGCACATTACACTAAGAATGACAACTATGCTCTACAGAAGTTGTTCATAGAATAAGTGGTGACTCAACAAGGAAGTGAAAAGGTTTTGATAAGTTTGAAAGGCTCCCAAATGCTGAAAGTATGGTACTCATTAGTTTTGAGCTCTCATTGCCCCTATCATAAGCATATTTAGATGGTTAAGGGTGAAAGTGAGGTCCAATATGAGTTATATGCTTGACATACCATAAACTGGAAATCTCATGTCCCTTGAATACGAGGGCCGCTCCTCATGCTATTCAACTTTAGTTACCGGTAAGTTCTTGACATAGTAAATACATGCATATCATAGAGAACCGCCAACGGGGTACCCCTTGCACATGATACAGGAGCTATCCCATAATCAAAATGACAAGGCAAGCAAACAATAAGCATCTTAGCGATATTTTTATTTGATATTTGCATAGGTTTTTATTGAGGATGCTTCACAAATTGCTCATTATGGTTATGCTGCAAGTTTCCACCATGATTAGGCATGGCTTAGGCTAGTGGCCCAGGCGTTTCTCTAACACATATATAACTCCATGAACTTACAAGATCTCCTTTTATTTCACACCAACGACATCCGTAGACAAAAGAGCATGCTTTCAACTGGGTACGATGTACAAGGGCAATGTTGAAAGCGTTCCTCGTGACAACACGATTCTGCTAACTCCCAACCTATAATTTGCAAGCATATAACTTTCATGGACAATCACAATGGTTCAGGTTTATTAAGTGCAAGAAATAAAGTGTGCCATCAAGTTCATGAGAGATTTACTAACTAAATTTCTCAAAACAAGCAAACATTTTATTTGGAAGAAAAACAAGGCATAATAAATATGCACGGAATAGAAAATGATGCTAATAGGTAGGTATGGTGGACACTGTTGGCAATATTGGTTTTGGGGAGTTGGATGCACAAGTAGAGATCATACTCAGTGCAAGTGAAGGCTAGCAATAGAGAGGGAGCGACCAACGAGAGAGCAATAACTATCATAATCATGCTTGCAACAAAATAGAATTAATTATGGCATGAAAGTGATACAAGAACTCTAAGGCAAAATAAATCATCAAGGCTTAGTGACTATTGTTCGGTCATATGCATGCGTGAGCATGTGCCAAGTCGATTCAAATGAAACATTCAGAGGAGGATACCATAATGTCATACCAAGTTATGAATAAAACAATGCAAGCAAAATTCATATGACATGCTACATATTATTAGCAAGCTGGAGCTAATCATAAGAAAGCAAGAACTACTAAGCATCCATAAATAACATACACCTTACATGAACAGACTAAGCATGCTCACAATGATGAGTATATGTACAAAAATGAAAACAAATAGAGTTCATTACCAGCCTCTTACCACACCTCAAGTTGTCTTAATCTTCATTATTGCCCTTCACTTGTGTGGCTTGAATAATAACATGAAGCCAAACTCCACTGAGGAATGCTGAACCCTGCAAAGAACTTCACAAAACCAAAGAAGAACAACAAATATTTTTGGTGTTTTCGATTTTTTAAAGCAAGCACACAAAGCAAAAACGAACAAAGCAAAATATTTTTGGATTTCTTTAAGGCAAACTAAATCTAAAAAGCAAATAAACAAACCAAGAGAAACAACAAAAATATTTTTGGTCTTTTTGTGTTTTGGGAAAGCACAAACAAAAACCAAAAAGAAAGCGTAATGTGGATATACAAAGAATCAACGAAACATGATATATAGATGAGTGTGATGTCGGTGTACCCCCCCCCCTTCCCCAAGCTTAGGCTTTTGGCCTAAGTGGGGATCAACCCAATGGTGACCAAGAAGGTGCACCTCTGTAATACGACGAAGAGGACCCTTCGTCCTGGTATGAGCTCAAGGACGCCCCTGTGTGGTGCACAGAGTGGTCATAAGAGGGCGCGTCCCCCTGGTAGTGTCCGTGAAAACCACGAATGTGGAGCTGCTCGTCCATCTCCTCTTTGGAGCGTGACCAAGGTCCCTGGCAAATACTAAACAAAGTGGTTTGGAGCAAGGGAATTTCTCTCTCTTCCTCGTCAGTAAACATCATCCTGTAAACCAAACTCTCAAGGGTAGAGCTAGGAGTGACAAAGTGATGTGCTTTCATGGCAGCTAAATCAAGCCTCCGAGGAGCCAAAATTGTATCATTTGGATCAACAGAAAGGTCTAAGGCAGCAACAACACGTGCGGCGATAATACCCCCATAAATGGGCCCTCTAGCGGCTAAGCGATGAGCAATGAGAGAACCAAGATTATACCTGGTTTAATTGTTGAGTGCAGCAGCTAGAAAGGCCAAATGATAGTTGGAAATATTGCTAGTGTTATCCCTACCAAGAATACTAGTGGCAAGATAATAAGCAAAATATCTGATAGCTGGGAGTTGAATATTTCTTATCTTTTCGCGATGAGCTCTGCGGTCATCATCATTAGTTACCCCGCAGTAGAGCTCCAACAAATCAGCGGGTTAAGTTGGAATCTTCTTCACCGTCCCAGCCATGCCAATACCCAAGATTTCACAAAATTTCTTCAGTGTCATGGAGATAGGCCTATTATAGATTTTGAACGACACATCTGACCTGAAAGGGCAGTTAGAAAAAGAGAAACTCTCCACAAATTTTTTGGTGAGCATAGCATATTGCACACTCTCATCCTGCATATAACTAGTAGTCCAACCCTCCGAACCAAGGTTAGGAAATCATTGAGAATCCTTGCATCCTGCAAAAAGGTAAGGCAAGGGAAGGTAGAAGGGTGCGCATCCCCCTCATCTCCCTTGTTGCCAAAACACGGTGTAATGAGATCCTCATTGTATGATGGCCTAGCTCTATAGGATGATCATGAAGACCTTATCCTCCTAGGTGCATCAATCTCAAATACTTCTCCAAAGGTGTGGTTGTCCATGACCCTTTTTCTGAAATTTTTAGACAAACATCAAACCAAGTAATTTCCAAGTTGATAAATGATGATGAAATACTATAGGAACTTGCTAGAGGGATAAACATGCATCAAAATGAAATATCTAAGCATAGAACAAGCATGCAAGCTCACACAACTTGACACCTATAGCAGAAAATTACTCAAGATACAATCTACCAATCACAAATCTAATTGGACAAGCGGAGGAGGCACATACCAAGGAGCAATCCCTCCAAAAATCAGCAGCAAAGATGGGCTAAGCAAGGAGATCAAAAATCGGGAGCAAGAACAGCATGAAATGGAGCTTGAGAAAGTTTTCCGGTGTTTTTCGGGAGAGAGAAAGAAGTGGCTGGAAGGAGACAACTTGGAGGGCCACAGGTGGGCCCCACCTAGGCCAAACACGCCCTGCGGCTGGCCACGCCACCAGGAGGTGTGCTGGCCAGGTGGCTCCCCCTGGGCCACTCCAGGTGTCCCTCTACCCCGTTTTCGAGGAAAAAAATTAATATGAATTTTCTGGAATTTTTTGGAAAACTTTATTTTTGGCCAATTTTCAGGTTATGAAAATTGATTTTATCGCAGAAATTTTTTTTTTAGAAGAAGCAAAAGTAAACAAAAACCAGAACTGCAGAAGTTCTAAGACACTCTAACAAGCAAACAACTAGCAAAACTAAAGCTAACAAGAGGAAGAGCAAAGACTAGGAAGGAGAAAAAGTGAGAAAGTATAACCATTGTGAAAGCATTATTTTGTTCATAAAAATCCCTTTGTTAACAAGGTTGATCAAGTCTTGTTACCAAAACAATCTTATATGAAGCACAACTTTGCATTCCACAAAGTGATTATGTTACCTCAAACTTGATAGCAATAGTCCCAATCATAATAGTTTCAAAACTTTCTTGTGGAATGGGACAATATATTTCTCCAACTTTGATGCTCTCAATATTTTCAATGGAATTCAAGCAATAGCTCTTATCAATCATCTTTGGGAAATATACATATGCTCTTTGTCATTAATATTAAAAGTTACTTTTCCTTGATTACAATTGATGACAACACTTGCAGTATTAAGAACAGGTCTCCCAAGAATAATAGACATATTATCATCTTCAGGCATCTCAAGCACAAAAAATCAGTTAAAACCAAGCAATTATGAGCCACTTGAACAAGAACATCCTCACATATACCAACAGGAATAGTAGTTGACTTATCATCCATTTGCAATGATATATCAGTTGGTATCAACTTTTCTAGCTGGAGTCTCTTGTAGAGAGAAAAAGGCATAAGTGGAGAGAGTGTACCTCAATATTGGATGAGTGGGAAATTGGCTTACATAATTCTTCTATAGGAGGTAAATTCTTCACATCTTCAGCTCTAATACCTTTATCCTTAAGACATTTCTTAGCTTCTTTCATCACTTCATCATTTAATGCAATCACTCCCCTCTTCCTTGGTGTTGGTGTTGGAACTAGTTGAGGAACAACTGGTTCAGGAGTAGTAGGCTCAGGTGTATTTAGCTCAGTTGAAGTCCAATCATCATAATTCTTGCTTATTTTAGCCATTAATTCTTCAGCATCTATAGGACTTCTTTTCCTGAAAACACAATCAACAAAACTTTCTAGGTATATCCTAGAATCATTAGTTAGTCCATTATAATAAATATCAATAAGCTCATTTTTAGGTAATGGACATCCTGGATGTGCATGAATCAAGGCACAAAACCTTGTCCATGACTCAGGCAATTTCTCTTCTTCTCCCTGTTTAAAATCAGAAAGTTTATGCAAAGCAGCATGTCTAGCACTAGGAGGAAAATATTTCTGGAAGAAAGAAGCAATCAAACAATCAGGGCTATCAATGGATCCAGGAGGTAATCTATTAAACCAAGCTTTAGCTTCTCCTTTTAGTGAAAAGGGGAAGATCTTAGTAACAAAGTACTTGCGCATCTTAAAATCATGAAAGAATAAGGCACTCATAGCGGAAAGCTCATTCATATGTGCCACAACACTCTCACTCTCAGTCCCACAAAAAGGTTCTTTATCAACAATGTCTAAATAGGATAAATCAAGAGAGAAATCATAATCTTTATCTTTAATATCTATGGGAGAAGTGGCAAACTTAGCATCAGAAGATAGTTTAGGAATAATAGTACGTCTCTCAAGGAGACTCCTAATAGCACTAGCACCATGTGTGTTTTGGTACTCTTCAATAAATTCATCAGTCATTTCAATGTAACCATCACTAATATCATATTGTTGGAGATATGCCCAAGAGGCAATAATAAAGTGGTTATTATCATATCTTCACACCTATGATAAATGTTTACATACCATGCTATAATTGTATTAACCGGAAACATTAATACTTGTGTGATTTGTAAACTAAAATAAGAGTCCCTAGTAAAGCCTCTTGTTAAACTAGCTTGTTGGTTAATATATGATCATGGTTTCCTGATCATGAACATAGAGATGTTATTAACAACAGGATCATATCATTAGGAGAATGATGTGATGGACATACTCCTATAGATAAGCGTAGCATAAAGATCAAGTCATTTCAATAGTTCAATTGCTATATGCTTTCTGATACATAGTAACCTAATTCCTTCGACCATGAGATCATGCCTATCACCATTACCGGATGGATGCTTTGATGACATCAAACACCACACTATAACTGGGTGGCTATAAAGGTGGCATTGAGTATTCAGAAAGTATTGGTTGAGACACATGGATCAAGAATGGGATTTGTCCATCCATATGACGGATAGATATTCTCTGGGCCCTCTCGGTGAAATGTCATCCAATTAGCTTGCAAGCATGTGACTGGCTCACAAGGGATCACATATCACGGGAACGAGAAAAGAGTACTTATCAGTAACGAGGTTGAACTAGGTATGCAGAGATACCGACGATCATAACCTCGGATAAGTAAACTATCGTGAGACAAAGGGAAATTGGTATCGTATGTAAGTGGTTCATTCGATCGCAAAGTAATCGTAGAAATATGTGGGAGCCATATGAATTTCCAGATTCCTCTATTGGTTATTGTTCGGAGAAGTGTCTCGATCATGTCTGCATAATTCACGAACCGTAGGGAGACACACTTAAGGATTCGACGTTGTTTTGAGTAGTTATGGTATTATGAGAAAGAGACCGAATGTTGTTCGGAGTCTCAGATGGGATTCGGGATATCACGAGGTGATCCGGAATGGTCCGGAGAATAAGATTCATATAAGGAAAGTCCCGTTTCGGAGTTCGGAAATGATTCCGGTGTTTTCATCGGGAATGTTCTAGAAGGTTCCGGAATGTCCGGCACTCCGGGAAAGGGGAGGGGTACATGAATGTGTCATTACATATTGGAATGATTGCATCATGTACTAAGTGTTCTTGCTGTTCCAAATAAAGGATTAAATTGAATCCTAAAACAGAAAAGTCAAATGGCCAGTTTGAAAGTCAAACGGCTAAAACAGGAAACTGTGGGAAACAAGCAAGAGGTGGTTGAAACCGACTTGGGGGAGGAGTCTCCTCTCCAAGCCGGCGCGCCACCCAAGGCCGACTTGGGGAGGGACTCCCTCCCCTTGGCCGCCCTCCCACCTATAAGAGGAGGGGCAGGGCCTCCTCCTCTAGACACACAAGTTCCTATCCTCTAATCTCCGGTTTAGAGCCGTTTTGGTTTAGAGCTTCTAATTGCCCTAGCCTTCGGTTTAGAGCCTTCTAATTGGTGTGTCTAAACCCTAGACCACTAATAGTTCTCTCTCATACTCCACCATACTCGCTCCGGCTTAAGGCGAAGCCCTGCGGGATCTCCCCTCTACTTCCGGTACCACACCGTTGTGCTGCCGGAATCGCGAGGAGAGTGCTACAACCTCCGCTGCCTGCTGGAACAAGGGAGAGGAAGGTCTTCGTCGAGTACCGAACGTGTGACCGACTGCGGGAGCGCTGCCGGAACGCAGCGCCGGAAGGATCGTCTACGCGATCTTGAGATCGGAAGTGTACGACTACATCACCCACGAGAATCTGCTCTCGTTAACCGCTTTGGAATCTTCGAGGGTAAGTTATTCCATCGACTCGTTGCTACAATCTAGTAGATAGATCTTGGCTTGTTTGTTTGTATGCGATAGAAAATTTTTGTTTTCCATGCTACGAACCCCTACACATATCTCTCTCTAGACTCAGATGAGCTAACAGGTATAATAGTGCCTCCACTAGGAGTTTCAGTGTTTCCCAAAATAGTTCTAGCAATAGTAGCATCTAGGAAAGGACCTAATGAACCACTTGCATCAAGCACAGTAGAAGTAACATCATGAGTATCAGAAGCAATTTCAGATTCAGCAGTAGTTGCAGTGTGTGTAGCATGAGTATGTGGTGGTGGTGTAACAGGCTTACTTATAACAGACGGTGAATCAAGAGCAGCAGAAGTGTTTAGGACCGTACCTCTTCTTGTAGTGGATGGTAAAATAGGAAACTTTCCATCACGAGACTTCCCCATGATGAGGAATGGTAGTGAACAATAATAGATCCAAGTGAACTTACAAATAAAGCTATGCTCCCCGGCAACGGCACCAGAAATAGTCTTGATGACCCACAAGTATAGGGGATCACAATAGTCTTCGAGGGTAGTATTACCCAATTTATTGATTCGACACAAGGGGAGCCAAAGAATACTTATAAGCCATAATAAATGAGTTTTCAATTCAGCTGAACCTATAAATAGTCTTGCTCACGGTAGTTTATCAGTAGCAATAGCAAAGTAATAGCAGCAGCAGAACAAGAGCAATAGTAACAACAGTAACAAATAGTAGGATATGAGTGTAGTAGGCATAGTGATGGATGGATGGGCGTTGTATGGACAAGTCTAAACATGTAACTTCACGATCTATGGCAATTGTACATAAATAAGATAAAGCATCCAAGTACTAAACAATCATAGGCATGTGTTCCACATATAGTCATACGTGCTCGCAATGAGAACTTGCACAACATGTTTTGTCCTGCTAGCCCATTGCAGCGGGGCCTCAAGGGAATCTACTGGCAATTAAGGTTCTCCTTTTAATAGAGCACCATAGCAAAGCATTAACACTCCATGAACACATGTGATACTCACATCACATCCATCCCCTCCGGCTGTCCCAATTTCTGTCACTTCGAGGATTTTGGATCCGGACAATGATATGTGTACACAACTTGCAGATAAGATCACAAACAATACTATTATCATGAATCAATAATAAGTTCAGATCTAAGATCATGGCACTCGGGCCCTAGTGACAAGCATTAAGCACAACAAGTTGCAACAAAGTCAAATAGCACTAATAGAGATACTAGGCACCATGCCCTAACAATCTTATTCGATTACATGATAGAACTCATCCAATCCCTACCATCCCCATAGCCTACAGCGGGGGATACTCACTCATGGATGAGGGAAACATGGATGGTTGATGGAGAGGCATTGTTGATGATGATGGCGATGATCCTCTCCAAATTCTTCGTCCCGGCAGGGTGCCAGAACGGAGTTTCTGGTTCCGAATCACGGTTTCTGGTGGTGGTGGCGCAGCGGAACTGTAGAACCCTGGTAAATCCACAACTAGAAAATTGCCTGCATTTACATCTATGCAGCATCATGATGTTGGAGATATGCCCAAGAGGCAATAATAAAGTGGTTATTATCATATCTTCATACTTATGATAAATGTTTACATACCATGCTATAATTGTATTAACCGGAAACATTAATACTTGTGTGATTTGTAAACATAAAAGAGTCCCTAGTAAAGCCTCTTGTTAAGCTTGTTGGTTAATATATGATCATGGTTTCCTGATCATGAACATAGAGATGTTATTAACAACAGGGTCATATCATTAGGAGAATGATGTGATGGACATACTCCTATAGTTAAGCGTAGCATAAAGATCAAGTCATTTAATATAGTTCATTTGCTATAAGCTTTCTGATACATAGTAACCTAATTCCTTCGACCATGAGATCATGCTAATCACCATCACCGGAAGGATGCTTTGATGACATCAAACACCACACCGTAACTGGGTGGCTATAAAGGTGGCATTGAGTGTTCGGAAAGTATGTGTTGAGGCACATGGATCAAGAGTGGGATTTGTCCATCCATATGACGGATAGATATACTCTGGGCCCTCTCGGTGGAATGTCATCCAATTAGCTTGCAAGCATGTGACTGGCTCACAAGGGATCACATACCACGGGAACGAGAAAAGAGTACTTATCGGTAACGAGGTTGAACTAGGTATGCAGAGATACCGACGATCAAAACCTCGGGTAAGTAAACTATCGTGAGACAAAGGGAAATTGGTATCGTATGTAAGTGGTTCATTCGATCGCAAAGTAATCGTAGAAATATGTGGGAGCCATATGAATTTCCAGATTCCTCTATTGGTTATTGATCGGAAAAGAGTCTCAATCATGTCCGCATAATTCACGAACCGTAGGGAGACACACTTAAGGATTCGATGTTGTTGAGTAGTTATGGAATGATGAGTAAGAGACCGAATGTTGTTCAGAGTCTCGGATGGGATCCGGGATATCACGAGGAGATCCGGAATGGTCCGAAGAATAAGATTCATATAAGGAAAGTCCCGTTTCGGAGTTGGAGAATGGTTCCAGTGTTTTCATCGAGAATGTTCTAGAAGGTTCCGGAATGTCCGGCACTCCGGAGGGGAAAGGGTACATGAATGTGTTATATCAAGTTGATATGATTGCATCATGTACTAGGTGTCATCGCTGTACCAAAATAGAGGGTTTTCAAATCCTAGTTTGAAAAAGTCAAATGGCTAGTTTGAAAGTCAAACGGCTAGTTTTGGGAAAGAGGAGAAGGAGGTTTGAAACCGACTTGGGGGAGGAGTTCCTCCTCCCACCGCCGGCCCACCTTGGGTCCGAGTTGGGGAGGGACTCCCCTCCTCAGGCGCGCCTCCCTCCACCTATAAGAGGAGGGGCAGGGCTCCCCTCCTAGACACACAAGTTCCTACCTCTAAACCCTAGCTTGGCGCCACCACCTCCTGCAGCTGCCGCCGCCTCCCAGGGTTCTCCTTGCCGCCGACTTGGGCACCACCAAGCCCTAGACGCCGGCTCTAGCACCTCTTCCTCGGCGTGTCTAAACCCTAGATCGTCGAGGGCTCTCTCATAGTCCACCATACTCGCTCCGGCTTAAGGCGAAGCCCTGCGAGATCTTCCCTCTACTTCCGGTACCACGCCGTTGTGCTGCCGGAATCACGAGGAGAGTGCTATAACCTCCGCTGCCTGCTGGAACAAGGGAGAGGAAGGTCTTCGTCGAGTACCGAACGTGTGACCGACTGCGGGAGCGCTGCCGGAACGCAGCGCCGGAAGGATCGTCTACACGATCTTGAGATCGGAAAGTGTACGACTACATCACCCACGAGAATCTGCTCTTGTTAACCGCTTTGGAATCTTCGAGGGTAAGTTCCTCTATCGACTCGTTGCTACAATCTAGTAGATAGATCTTGGCTTGTTTGTGTGCATGCGGTAGAATTTTTTGTTTTCCATGCTACGAACCCCAACAGTGGTATCAGAGCCAGGTCTATATGTAGATCTGTTTGCACAAGTAGAACACAATGGTCATTGTGGGCGTTGATGCTTTTATTGTCGATTGCTTCTTGTGTACTTTGCATCTTGCGGTATGTTGGGATGAAGCGGCCCGGGCTAACCTTACATGACATCGTTCATGAGACTTACTCCACGCTTGACATGCAACTTGTATTGCATAAGTGGCTTTGCGGGTGCCTGTTTCTCCTAGCATAGTTAAGATCCAATTTACAACGGGTGATTAACAATACTAGTATCAATGTTGTGGTTCTTGTTCGTAAGTTAGAACGACACTTATTGAAAGCCCCAAACCACGTAAAATATGCAAAGAAAGTAGAGGCGTCTAACTTTGTTTTGCAGGGGTGTGCAGTGATGTGATATGGCCATGATTGTGATTATATATGATGTATGCAATGTTCCTTATTGTAAGTCGGCAACCGGCAGGAGCCATATGTTGTCTTTAATTTCTGTTAAGACCCGCGTGTCTATTCAAAGTAGTTTTAATAGTTGAAGCCAGTGGACGACAACCATGGAGAAGCATCATTGACCTTGATGCAATGTCGGAGATGATGGAGATCATGTTCGTGCTAGAAGATGGAGATCGGAAGCACAAAGAAGAAAGGCCATATCATATCACATATTATGAATTGCATGTGATGTTAATCATTTATGCATCTTGTATTGCTTAGTAGACGACGGTAGCATTATAAGATGATCCCTCATGCACATGAATTTCAAGTCATAAAGTGTTCACCCTTAGTTAGCACCGTTGCTAAAGCTTGTTGTTTCGAAGCACCACGTGATGATCGGGTGTGTTAGATTCCGCAAGTGTATACAACATGGGCAAGCCATATTTGCTCATGCGGAAGCTAAGGTTTGATCTTGACGAGCCTAGCATGTACAGACATGGTCTCAGGAACACGGATCACCGAAAGGTAAAGCATGAGTCATATAGTAGATATGATGAACATGTTGATTGTTCGCCATTGAAGCTATATCAACTCTCGTGATGATCGGTTTTGATATGGTGGATTTGGTTCGTGTGATCACTAAAACAATGTGAGGGATATTGTTTTGAGTGGGAGTTTAACAGCAATATGATTAAAAGTTGAACACTATTTATCATAAATTAACTCAAAGTGAATTTGCATAATTGTTGTAGTCATTGGCATCCGTTTACCACCTTGCGCTTAGTTATAATTGAGATGATAGAACTATAGAATTCTGGTTAGTTACTTTACGAACTGGTATCGTATTGTTTTGAAGTGTTAATACTAAAGTTTAAAAGTCCTATTGCAAACTTTCAGTAAATTCCGGTTACTCCATGAAGTTTAATAATTGGTATTAAATCAAGAGTGACAATTCCAAGTGTTAGTGTATGAGTATCATGTTTGTCTCCATGATTCTTGATATTCAAAGGATTATCTTAATATCAAGGTTATCTAGGATCTAAAAGAGTTGTTTTAGAAACCATGATGTGTGGAAGATATTGTGATATCTGAAACGAAGTTTTGGTTACACCATGATAGAGTATAATATGGCAAAGTTCATGTTCTCATATTTTGATGAGAATTTGCAAAGGGTTGGAGACACTTGTTGTCCTAATCCTCCAAAAGGTTTTGGATAGCAACATTATACTCGTAATTCATCGTTATAAGCTAAAAGTAGCTTGATCATGGACGATTCCATGATAAGGGTGAATATTTGATGTAGGTAAAATGTTTTACTACACCAAGAGATTACTAAAGAAAGGAATTTGAAAGAACACCAAACATTTGATGATGGTGATCTACTTCAAAGTGCAAGTCCAAAGACATTGGTATTTAACTATACACGCTTTGGACTATGTGTCATATGTATGACTCCACTATTGATGTTGATAGATTCTTTCAAACAGAAAAAGAAATACTGAAAGAGAATCTCATAAGTATATGGCAGAAATGAAAAGACTAGAATTGTTCAGCTTAAGTATATAGATGATATACATGTTATGGCTATATTCTTTGCTTATTAAACAAAGCGGTTCTTAAGTATTTGATACTGAATTTGTTGGTGTGAATCGTCATACGAAACAACAGAATTCATGAACTACAGTGGCCTAAGTAACTAGCAAAAGAATATGTGATGATGTTCATCGAGAACAAATAAAGGGTTATTGTGTTGCTCGTTAAACATCAAAGCTTGCCTTCAAAGATTTGTTTTATCAGGTATTATGAGAACAAAAGGGTTGTTCAAATAATTGCCGTAATCCATAAAAGATGGATTCGCAAATCTCGTTGGAGAAATCATATCCATAAAACTAGTGCTAAAGATGTCGAAAGACAAATTGATTGAAAGATCACTTAGGAAGTGACATCGCCGTTTAAATTATATTGAAAGAAAACATGAAGAAACTCCATGTGGATGGAATTTTAGAGTCTTTTGATTTTTGATCAAATGACGCTTGTGAAACTTTCCTAGAGATAATTAAAACTTCGTTCATAGGCCAAAAGGGAACGAATGACTAGCTTATTGGAACTTGTACATATTGTTGTACGAAGTCCATTATGTGTAGTCAAGAGCGATGGATTTCAACTTCATATGCTTTCTCTGAAAATTTGAGTGAATATATGAATATTTACTTAATAAGGATGAAGTATGAAACATTTGAAAAGTTCAAAGACTTTCAAGATGAAGTGCAAAATCATTGTAACAAGAATATAAACACTTTATGATAAAGATCATAAAGGAAGATATTTGAGTTACAAAGTTTAGCATAATACCTAAGATTTATGGAATCGTTCCGTGGATTTGCATTTCCTGAAACACCATAAGAGTATGGAGCATTCGAGATATGTAATTAAACCTTGTTTGACATGGTAAGATCAAAGGTATAATTCATAAAACTGCCATTATATTTTAAAGATTAAAAGCTTTAGAGACTACCGTTTTTTCCACTGAAAAGAGCTTCATCATAATCCGTTGAAATAACACCATATAAAGTTATGGTTTGGGATAAAACCCAAGTAGTCCTTTCTTAAAACATTGGTATGCTATGCATAAGAAAGATGTGTGCAACCAAAGTCGGATGAACCCGTCTTTGTATAGCTGTTAAGTATTCCTCCATAAACACCGGAGACAAAAGTGTTTGTTGCTTAAAACGTCAAGTTTCTTTGAGAAGGAATTTTTCGTGAAAAGTTAAGTGGGAGGACAATAGAACTTTGATAAGGTTAAAAGAACCTTAGCTATATGTGCAAAGTTGTGCAGCGCCGAAAAGTGTTCCGGAGGTAGCAACAATGCTCATGGCTCACGTACCTCAAAGGTTGTGGTCACGGAGATCCAAGTTCCTATTGAAACAAGTAGGTCGGATGAACAATCGAATACCAAGATGTGAGAGTTAAATCATTATTTGACAATAATGATCCGACTACATGCAAAGAAGCGATGATGAGCCCTGGCTCCGTCAAATGGCTTGAAGCCATAAAATCCGTGATAGTTCCATACACGAGAAATCAAGTTTTGAACTTGAAGGACCCTCGAGAAAGGTGTAAGACCTTACAGTCGTGTTTGGATCTATAAAGAAATAGACATGGATGTTTTACATCTATGAAATAGTCGACATGTTGGGAAAAGTTCACAACAATGTTCAAAGGTTGACTATGATAAGATTTGATCTTTCATAGTGATATTTAGTCTAGACGGATTAGTGTAGCAACCACTACATATAATTTTGTTATATGGTAGTTGAATAAACAAAACAAGTTCTTCTAATAGAATTGTTACCTAGGACATGTGAATAACATGGTCCATAGGGGTTTTGTTAATTCAAAGGATGCTAAAAGCATGTGCAAACTTCAATGGTTGAAGTAAGCATCGCGGAGTTGGAATCTTCACTATGATGAAAATGTTAAAAGAGTTTAAATTCATCAGAGACGATGAAGATGCTTGCATTTGCAAGAAATTAAGTGGGAGCGCTAAGACATGTTTCTAATACATTATGTGGAAGACATATTGTTGATTGGAAATGATGTATCTTTTATTAACACATATTAAGAATTTCATCCCGATGAAAGACTTAGGCAAAACCCAAATATTTGGCATCAATAGACGCTAATATGGTTGTGCCGAAAGTACATAGATGATGTATTGAATGAGTTCAATATAGAAACTACAAGAAAGGTTCTTGTCACACAGAAAAGATTGAATGAGTTCAATATTGATGAAATATTCAAGTGTAATGACACTGGGTAAGTGAAACAAGATTCAAGTATAGATTGATACTTGATCACAAAGAGTATTTATATCAATCATACTGTGATATGTACAAATCCAGATATGTCCTACGCTCTAAATGTTGTGAGCATATACCAGAATGATTCATAAGATGATCATTGGACAATAGTAAGAATATTCTTATGATCTTTTGGAAGAACTAAGAGTATATTATTTGTAGAAGTGACAAATAGATGGTTAGTTCATTGTAAAAGTACTACATTGATACTAGTTTTGTCACAAAGTACAAATTAAGTTTATCTCAATCTAAACCAAGGGTGGCACAATATAATGGAAAGTGAGTTCCATAATGGATTTGGATGAGTTCCAAAGTTAAAGACATTGTGACAGATACTACAACAAAAGGCTAAGTGTATGACTGCTATTTTAGCAGCAAAAGAGGGCATTTGTGTCAAGTAGTTTGTTATCAAACTAGGTGTAGTTCACAGTGGGATAATACGATGAAGATATATTGTACGACAATATTATCAACATGTTTTAACCCCAAAGAACTAAAGGTCACACCAAAGGACCAAATTTGTACGAAGCCATCTCATTAGAGAATGAGTGATGCGTAGAGACGCAAAGACATGCAATTACACACGGACCTGGAAGTGTCAGATCCGGAGATCAGTTGACCACTAGCAATCGTGTACATACAACACCGGAAAGCCATAGGTGTTGAATACACAAAGGTTTGAAACTAGATTATTGACTCTGGTGCAAGTGGGAGACTGTTGGAGATATGCCCAAGAGGCAATAATAAAGTGGTTATTATCATATCTTCATACTTATGGGAAATGTTTACATACCATGCTATAATTGTATTAACCGGAAACATTAATACTTGTGTGATTTGTAAACATAAAAGAGTCCCTAGTAAAGCCTCTTGTTAAACTAGCTTGTTGGTTAATATATGATCATGGTTTCCTGATCATGAACATAGAGATGTTATTAACAACAGGGTCATATCATTAGGAGAATGATGTGATGGACATACTCCTATAGTTAAGCGTAGCATAAAGATCAAGTCATTTAATATAGTTCATTTGCTATAAGCTTTCTGATACATAGTAACCTAATTCCTTCGACCATGAGATCATGCTAATCACCATCACCGGAAGGATGCTTTGATGACATCAAACACCGCACCGTAACTGGGTGGCTATAAAGGTGGCATTGAGTGTTCGGAAAGTATGTGTTGAGGCACATGGATCAAGAGTGGGATTTGTCCATCCATATGACGGATAGATATACTCTGGGCCCTCTCGGTGGAATGTCATCCAATTAGCTTCAAGCATGTGACTAACTCACAAGGGATCACATACCACGGGAACGAGAAAAGAGTACTTATCGGTAACGAGGTTGAACTAGGTATGCAGAGATACCGACGATCAAAACCTCGGGTAAGTAAACTATTGTGAGACAAAGGGAAATTGGTATCGTATGTAAGTGGTTCATTCGATCGCAAAGTAATCGTAGAAATATGTGGGAGCCATATGAATTTCCAGATTCCTCTATTGGTTATTGATCGGAGAAGAGTCTCGATCATGTCCGCATAATTCACGAACCGTAGGGAGACACACTTAAGGATTCGATGTTGTTGAGTAGTTATGGAATGATGAGTAAGATACCGAATTTTGTTCGGAGTCTCGGATGGGATCCGGGATATCACGAGGAGATCCGGAATGGTCCGGATAATAAGATTCATATAAGGAAAGTCCTGTTTCGGAGTTGGAGAATGGTTCCGGTGTTTTCATCGAGAATGTTCTAGAAGGTTCCGGAATGTCCGGCACTCCGGAGGGGAAAGGGTACATGAATGTGTTATATCAAGTTGATATGATTGCATCATGTACTAGGTGTCATCGTTGTACCAAAATAGAGGGTTTTCAAATCCTAGTTAGAAAAAGTCAAACGGCTAGTTTGAAAGTCAAACGGCTAGTTTTGGGAAAGAGGAGAAGGAGGTTTGAAACCGACTTGGGGGAGGAGTTCCTCCTCCCACCGCCGGCCCACCTTGGGTCCGAGTTGGGGAGGGACTCCCCTCCCCAGGCGCGCCTCCCTCCACCTATAAGAGGAGGGGCAGGGTTCCCCTCCTAGACACACAAGTTCCTACCTCTAAACCCTAGCTTGGCGCCACCACCTCCTGCAGCTGCCGCCGCCTCCGAGGGTTCTCCTTGCCGCCGACTTGGGCACCACCAAGCCCTAGCCGCCGGCTCTAGCACCTCTTCCTCGGCGTGTCTAAACCCTATATCGTCGAGGGCTCTCTCATAGTCCACCATACTCGCTCCGGCTTAAGGCGAAGCCCTGCGAGATCTTCCCTCTACTTCCGGTACCACGCCGTTGTGCTGCCGGAATCGCGAGGAGAGTGCTACAACCTCCGCTGCCTGCTGGAACAAGGGAGAGGAAGGTCTTCGTCGAGTACCGAACGTGTGACCCACTGCGGGAGCGCTGCCGGAACGCAGCGCCGGAAGGATCGTCTACACGATCTTGAGATCGGCAAGTGTACGACTACATCACCCACGAGAATCTGCTCTTGTTAACCGCTTTGAAATCTTCGAGGGTAAGTTCCTCTATCGACTCGTTGCTACAATCTAGTAGATAGATCTTGGCTTGTTTGTGTGCATGCGGTAGAAAATTTTTGTTTTCCATGCTACGAACCCCAACACATGATATCTGCATGCATGTTTTAACTAAAACTATTTTCGAAAAGCTCTTCTTTGTTTTCTAGATATTCCCCATCTTCATTTCAAATGTAAAACCTCGGTCTTTTCTAGATCTAGTATTTATCTAAAACTATGTTTTAAAATATCTTATTTTATAAAGATAATAAAACTATTTTTGTCCGGGGAGACCGCCAGCCTGCCGGGCCAAAAGCCCGACAAGCCAGCAGTCTACGACCCGACCCAACTAAACCCTAAAATATCTAAACCTAACCCTAACCCTAGACCTCCCCGAACCCTAGACCCAACCCTCTAACCAGCCCTCACCCGCCGCCACTCCTCACACACAAACGCACGCGCGCGGTGCACACAGCCCATCCCGACACGCCCTGCTACCCCAGACCCACCCAAACCAACCCGCTACCCACCCCGTGCATGCACCCTTGCCGCATGTGGCCCCACCATCGCGACCGCGTCGCGCGCCTCTCCCGCACACCCCGACCCCCACGTGACGCCATGCTCCTGGCCCCACCTCGCGTCCCTCTCCGCTCGACCCCCACCCTGCCCCTGCCTCGCGTCGCTCTCGCTCTTCCCTTCGCGAGCCCAAAAATCCCCGCCGCCACCAACCCCAGGCAGCGCCTCCCCGACGCCTCCCCGACGCCACCAACCCCTGCCGTCAGGCTCCCTCACCTCCCCGGTCGCGTCCTCCGCCGCCATGGCGCTGCCATGCGGGCCGTCTCCCCGTCCTCTGCGCCTCCCCACACCTCCCTCTCCGGCCGTCCTCCCTGCGGCAGAGCTCCACGACCCCGCCGCCAGACCTGTCCTCCGCGACCGCCGCCCCGCCCGCGACCCCTAACACGACCTCCTTGTCTCCACGCTGCGGCTCCGTCATCGTCATCGTCGGCGCCTTCCTCTGCAGACCACCACTGCCACGGCCTCTACCTCCTCGCCATGCCCTCCAAGCTCCTCCGCGTTGTTCCGCTGCAGGCCAAGTCCGGTCGTCGCCTGTACTCACGAGGCCGAGCGCCCCGCTGCCTCCTTCGTCGTTCCTCGACAACCGCCTCTAGCCGGTTCTCCTCTGCCGTGCGTACTCACCTTGTCGACCCCTGCCTTGCTCTAGTACTACACCAAGTGCTGCGCAGATCCTGATCATGTTTGTGTACCGGTGCTGATCCAGTGGTTTCTATCCTCGGTAGCCTGACCAAGGCTCGTCGTCGAAGTGTTCGACTTTATGCCCGTGTGGGTATTTTTGTCGCTGGTGTGCGTCCAAGGGGTTGTGCTGCTGTTGGCTTGTGTGTATCTACTGCTGCCCATGTCTACCGACAATTGCATTGTACTTTGTCAACAAGTTCCCTGCTGGTGTATGTGAGCTACTGTCCGGCTCACATTTCTATCGTTGAACCTGTCACCTCCAAGATCTCACCTATGGAACCAGAGACCACCGAGGCCGTCCCAAGCCCGTCATCGACAGCCGACACCGAACATCTTCAACATGGTACGCCAAGACCTTCACGGATTTCGAAGACCAATCCCGGTGTCGAGACTAAACCGACCCCTAAAGACCAAGATCGCCGAACCCAACGTGTGACCTTTCTCCGAGCCCCTATTTTATAAATGATACATACTTGTTGCATATTAAATTGTTCATATCGCATACATATTGTGTGGGTTGGGGGCATTATGTCGATTCACCTAAAGTAAATATGGAGGCCATATGCGGGCGAATCTAGTCTAATATTGGTATCATTTAAATTTGTGTAGCGAACCGGTGCCATTATTTGACATGTTAATATAACATTTAAATTGCGGGGTATGTAAACAACTTGAACCACTTAATATTTGTCGGGACCCTGGTTCCGCTTAATATTGCCTAATTGCATCGCATCCTTGTCATGCCATACATCATACATGCATCATGCCCGATCTTTTGGCGTAGTATTAAATAGTGCATCCGGTATTTCTTCTAGTGTTTTGCTTCTTCACGGATTAGGCCAATGAGTTGATGCGAGTGTCGACCTGATCTTGGGATGAACCTTCGGCAATGTTTTCCAGGCGAGCAATCTCCCCCTTTCTACCTATCTTACTTTTATAGTATTTATTCCCTCTTGTTGATCTATTGCTATCTGTGTTGCGATGCTCTAGTTTCTGTACCCGTGGTATCCCTTGCAGCCTTATATTGCCTTGGACACATCCTATTACCTATTGTTTGGTAGATAGTTGGACTTACGTGTCGTAGTCGCTTGCTCAAGTGCTGTTCCGTGTCGTCAAGTACCACAGTTGTTGGAGTATTGTCGTATGTTTAATGTTGGAGATGATCATGGCTTTAATTATCGTTTAATAACTAAAATTGAAGTAGGTAAATGCAGAGGCACCGGTGGGTAATAGACAATATTTGGTTTTTAACCGCTCACTGGTGTCCCGTAGGACCCCGAGTTCTTGACACATGTTCCGAGATCGAGCGCGCTAACCACAGGTGGGGTGTGTGGGCACCCCCATCGATTAGTACCTGATTTCAAAGTACTGTACCGGGGGCCACAAAGTAGTTTGGGGCTTTATTACTATCCTGTACTTATGCCATGACTTACTGCTTTATTTACTATTGCGTGTGGAGCGCTTCCCGTGCCATGTTTTCAAGGTATCGACAAGCCCAGTCAAACTTTCGGGTTCCCAGTTGTTTACAGCCGTCGTCATAAATCCTGGGTCCGTCTCGGAGACCGGCCGACTTCGTTACGGGTAGCTTAGTGGGGTGGCCCCCATGTGCTTGCTTTGGGTCTGGGAAACGTCGTGTCTGAAACACCGTCGATATACCGTTGGGTGTATGTTTTGTGATCTTGTACCTACCTGATCTGACAACAAGGGTGTAGGTGCGTGTGGAAACTTTGGTGCACCCCTGCAGGGTTAAATCTTTTCGAGAAGCCATGTCCGCGGTTATGGACGACTTGGAGCACAGTTCTCGATCATAGACAACTATAACTAAAGTTTACTATTATAATTTGACTTGTATCCGATATGACTAGTAATCAGCTTCGCTACAACGGAATGGCTAAATAAAAGTACCAACAACTGCTGGGTTTGGGATATCTCATGCTAATTGTATCTGACTAGTAAGTGTTGCAACTACAACGGAATGGTTAACTAAAAGTGACCACTGCTTATTATATCAGGATGACTATCTATACCTGGCTAGTAATTGCTGCAACGATAACTGAATAAATAAAACTGCCAACAGTGTGAGTTCCTCGGGTGACTTCCTTGTTTAGTCTCGAGGGGGAAATACCAGGATGGGTAAGTTTGGTGGTAGTATCAGGTTGGTTCCGAATAGGTCTTTCTTATCCCTCTCTGATAGCCGCCAGCTGTATCGAGTATCTATAGGTTGTTTAGTGCATGCTGCGCTGCCGCTTCAGTACACTATACCTATGTAGGCGAGGACCGTCGAATGCTAGTCTCGCCGTGTAATGGCCTCAGTACTGACCGCTCTCTTTTTCCTTTGCCCTTTGTCGGCACCCCTTTTGTTTAAGCAGGATTGAGATCGACGTCGTTAGCAGGGTTACCCTTCCGGCTTGGCCTGGGCAGGGTTATGGACGCCATTGGTTATTCTTCAGGGCTCTTAGCCCAATTTGCATCTTGTCCGTACTCAGACGCTGTATCGTTTTAAAGGTGATTTGGATCTTTGTACTGTATATTGTATCCTTGACTCGATGAGTCGCTGTTGTATATATCTGTTCTGTGGGTTCCATCATGGACTATTGTGTGATGGTATTACTTCGTTTTCCACCCGCACGAAAGTGCCTGGTGGGCACCTTTGAATCGTTTCTATGCGGGTTTGGCGGGGATTGCTAAGACTTGCATAGGGCCGATTCCGAGGGTGTTACAGGAACTCTTTTGTAGGGTTCGCAGCATAGAAAACAAAAATTTTCCTACGATGTGAACTATATACCAAGATCTATCTACTAGATACAAACAACGGGCGGATGTATATCCATAGAGAACATACCCTTGAAGACCGACAAAGCTTAACGAGTTCAACTCATGGTTGATGTAGACGATCTCTTGCCGATCTCAAGATCGAGAGGAAGTCCTAGCGCCGCAAATCAGCAGCGCATCCGTGCTCGCACACACGTTTGAGGCACCGAGCAACCTCCGCCTCCTCGCTCCAGCGATGCAGCGGAAGCACAACTCTTTCTTGCCGAATAGCCACCGGGAACATGTATCTCGCTAGTCCGAGACCATGGGGAATAAATTCTAGAGGGGGAGAGAGATCCTTCACGAGGAGGTGTGAGAGACAAGTAAGGAGGGGGGCTCCTTTTATAGGAGGAGGGGGGCACCCAAGGGGGTGGCCGCCGGCCATGGGGGCTGCCCCCTCCCCTCCTTCATTCATGTGGGTGGACACTCCACTCACAAAATGCCCTTTAAAATCCCTCCACTCAAAAGTCCACTCAAATTCCCATTAAATTTCCACCAAATTTAATGCAAACTCTCATTAAATAAAACTCTTTTATTTTATTCAGAATTTTTTCAATTACTTTAATGACAAACATTCACAAATAACCCCTTGCTAGAATTCTATTTCACATGCATAACCACTTTATGCAATTTCACCCGAAAACCTGTTTCGGTATCTAGTGAAATAAATTCCTGCGCTTGTTCATTCTTTCGGCATGAAACATTTGCTCCAATTGGGTGTCGGTGTCTCTTAAGTGTGTCACCCTACGGTTCGTGAATAATGCGGACATGATCGAGACCCCTCTCGGATCAATAATCAAAAGCGGGATCTGGAGACCCATACTGACTCCCACACATTCAACGATGACTTTCTTGTGATCGTCGGAACCTTTTATGCTAGTATCTTAATCCCTTTGTTTCATGATATATTACCTGTCCGAGATTCGATCATCGGTATCTCCATACCTAGTTTGATCTCGTTACCGACATGCACTCTTTTCTCGTTCCTGTGATATAACATTCTAGTGATCAAATCACTTGCTTGCAAGCTAATCAATGTGATATCACCGAGAGGGCCCAGAGTATATCTATCCGTCATCAGGATGAACAAATTCCACTCTCGATCCATGAGCCTCAACATAACACTTTATTAGTTCTGAATCCATCTTTATAATCACCCTGTTACGGTGTGACGTTTGATGTTATCAAGAAACTCTTCCGGTGTTAGTGATTGACATGATCTCATGGTCTAAGGATTAGGATCACTTCGTAAGTTGTTATAGCAATATAAACTCAATGACTTTGATCGTAATGCTATACTTCGGATGAATGTTCATCACACCATTACACTTATGTTGTGATCCCGTTATTAACAACATCCAATGTCCATGATCAGGAAACCTTGATCATCTTGTTAATCAACGAGCTAGTTTATGAGAGAGGCATAACTAGGAACTTTCTGTTTGTTTATTAAACACACATGTATTAACGTTTCCGTATTAATACAATTATAGCATGCAAAATAAACATCTATCATATACTTGGAACACACATAATAAACACTTTATTATTGCCTCTCAGGGCATATTCCCTTCAGTCTCCCACTTGCACTAGAGACAATAATCTAGTTACATAGTGATAAATCTAACACCCATTGAGTTCTGGTGTTGATCATGTTTTGCTCTAGGGAGAGTTTTAGTCAACGGATCTGCTACATTGAGATCCGTATGTACTTTATAAATCTTTATATCTCCATCCTTGACATGCTCGCGGATGGAGTGAAACTGACGCTTAATATGCTTGGAATGCTTGTGAGACCTTGGCTCTTTGGCATTGTCAATGGCACCATTGTTGTCACTATAGATCACCATTGGGTCCAACGCGTTTGCCACCACTCCTAGTTCGGATATGAACTCCTTCATCCAAACTGCTTCCTGAGCCGCTTCTGAAGCAGCAACATATTCGGCCTCCGTTGTTGATCCCGCTACCACAGGTTGTTTGGAGCTCCTCCAACTAACCGCTCCGCCATTCATGAGAGTATCCAGATTGAGACTTAGAGTCATCCGGATCGGTGTCAAAGCTAGCGTCGACATAACACTTAGCGACGAGCTCTTCTTCACCTCCATATACAAGAAACATATCCTTAGTTCTTCGTAAGTACTTAAGTATATTCTTGACCGCTATCCAGTGTTCTGAACCTGGATCCGATTGGTACCTACTAGTCAAACTAATAGCATGTGCCACATCCGGTCTTGTACATAGCATGGCGTACATTATAGAGCCTATGGCTGAAGCAGAGGGGACTTTGTCCATTATCTCTCTTTCTTCCGCCGAAGCCGGACTTTGAGTCTTACTCAATGTCTTGCCTTGCAACATAGGTAAGAACCCCTTCTTACTTCTGTCCATTTTAAACTTCTTTAAAATCTTATCAAGGTATGTACTTTGTGATAGCCCTATTAGGCGCCTAGATCTATCTCTATAGATCTTTATGCCTAATATGTATGACGCTTCACCTAGGTCCTTCATTGAAAATTTGCTGTTTAGATAACTTTTAACACTGTTTAAAAGATCTATATCATTTCCGATCAATAATATGTCATCCACATATAATATCAGAAATGCCACATTGCTCCCATTCACTTTCTTGTAAACACAAGCTTCTCCATAAGTTTGGACAAATCCAAACTCTTTGATCACCTCATCAAAGCGGAGATTCCAACTTCGTGATGCTTGCTTCAATCCATAGATGGATCGCTGAAGCTTCCACACCTTGTTAGCATCCTTAGGATCGACAAAACCCTTTGGTTGTATCATATACAACTCTTCTTCAATATTACCATTGAGAAACGCGGTTTTGACATCCATCTGCCATATCTCATAATCGAAATATGCAGCAATTGCTAACATAATCCTAACTGACTTTAGCATCGCTACGGGAGAGAAAGTCTCATCGTAGTCAACTCCTTGAATTTGTCGAAACCCCTTTGCGACAAGTCGAGCTTTATAGACGGCCACATTACCATCAGCATCAGTTTTCCTTTTGAAAATCCATTTGTTCTCCACGGCCTTTCGGTCGTGAGGTAATTCCACCAAGTTCCAAACTTGATTTTCATACATGGATTCCATCTCGGATTTCATGGCTTCTAACCATTTGTTGGAATCCGGGCTCATCATCGCTTCTTCATATGTCGCAGGGTCATCATTTTCATCAACCATGAAATTCATGACAGGATTTCCGTACAGCTCGGGAGCTGCACGCGTCCTGTTTGACCTGTGAGGTTCGGTAGTACTCTCTTTCGGAGTTTCATGATCATTATCATTAGTTCCCTCTTCAACAGGTGGAGCCAACTCCGGAACAACTTCCGGCGCTGCGCTACTCGCCATACTTTGAAGAGAAGGTTCCACAACCTCTTCGAGTTCTACCTTCCGACTACTCACACCTTTCACGAGAAACTCTTTCTCTAGAAAGGATCCATTCTTGGCAACAAAAACCTTGCCCTAGGATCTGTGATAGAAGGAATATCCAATAGTTTCTTCAGGGTATCCTATGAAGACGCATTTTTCCGCTTTGGGTTCGAGTTTATCCGGTTGAAGTTTCTTCACATAAACATCGCATCCCCAAACTTTAAGAAATGACAGCTTAGGTTTGTTTCCAAACCACAATTCATACGGTGTCTTTTCAACGGATTTAGATGGTGCCCGATTTAAAGTGAATGCAGCAGTTTCTAGTGCATAACCCCAAAATGACAATGGCAAGTCCGTCAGAGACATCATAGATCGAACCATATCTAATAAAGTACGATTACGACGTTCCGACACACCATTTCGCTGTGGTGTTCCGGCAGGTGTGAGTTGTGAAACAATTCCACACTCTTTCATGTGAGTGCTAAACTCGTAACTTAGATACTCACCTCCACGGTCGGACCGTAGAAATTTGATATTTCTATTACGATAATTTTCCACTTCATTCTGAAATTCCTTGAACTTTTCAAAGGTTTCAGACTTGTGTTTCATCAAGTAGATATAACTGTATCTACTCAAATCATCTGTGAAAGTAACAAAATAACGATATCCACCTCGCGCCGACACACTCATTGGACCACATACATCAGAATGTATGATTTCCAATAAATCTGTCGCCCGTTCCATTGAACCGGAAAACGACGTTCTAGTCATCTTGCCCTGTCACATCCCAAGATTTTCCAAATCTTGTAATGTGAAAATAAATTAATAAAATAAAACTTTGTTTGATTTTCAGGGCCAGAAGAAACTTTTTGAATTCAATTGGAACTTCAAACCCATTTGAATTAAATAAAATCCTACAGGGATTTAAAAAGTTAAACATTTTAAATAAAGGAAAACAAAATATTTTGAAAATACTATTTTGATCATTAAAATAAAAGGATTTGGTTTTCAATTGAAATAAAAGTTTTATAGATAAAGATTGTTTTATAGAGCCAAATTAAACCTTGGCCAAGTCTTTGAATAAAACAATTTGTTTTGATAAAAATAGTAAAGGTTTACTTAAATAAAATAATGAAGATTTAATATCCAATTTTTATTTAAGTAAAGGCCTTTCCCATTTTAAATAAACACCAAAACTTATTATTTTGGTTTAAATAGGTTTTCCAAGTATTTTATATTCTCTAATAAAACCTAATACAGTGTTTTGTCTTTATTTTAGATTTTAAAATAAACATCCTCAATAAAACAAACCCTAGTTGAATTAATAATGAAAGTCTATTTTATTTAATTAATAATGGACTCTAAAATAAAATAATATTTTATATTAGAACAAGATTTTCAAATGAATTGTATTTTCAAATAAAACCTACTGATTTTGAAAATATTTGGATTTCAAATGGGGATTTTATTAATATCAAACCCTATTCTAATAATAAACCATGGTCCATTTTATTTAATTAATAAATGGAACCTAAAAAGATTTAAAATATTATTTTGAGATTTGGTTTATGGTGATAAACAGAACCAAAAACCCATTACAATGGTTTGAATTATTTGAATTATTTGAATGCTTGAATAGTTGGATGAAATTCAAACAGAAAAATAGATTTAGAAATAGAAAAAGATTTAGACAGAAAAAAAATAGAGCAAACGACCTGGCCCAGCTGCTCAGCCCAGGAAGCCCAGAACCAGCCCAGCTTTCCTTCCCGAAAGAAAACGATTCGCACGCGATATCAAACCCACAGAGAGAATGACGGGTGGACCCTCCCCTCCTTTCTTTTTCCCACTGACTAGCGGACCCCATTTTCCCAGCCGTCTCCTTCCTCGCGACGACCACGCCGGCCGTTTCTGCCGTTGATGTCGCGGCTTCAATTCGCAGTAATGCCATGTTTTAACCACGCTGCGACCACGGCCTATTAATCGCCAGCGTTTCCTCCTCCTTTCCCCTCACTCGCCACTCCCTCTCTGCCCCGAGGCTGCTGCAATTTGAGCTCGCACCACCGCAGCTCCGACCACCGTCCTCCCTCGATTCCGGCCGAGCCACACCCCTCCTACCTCCACAAGCACCCAAGCACATTCCCCACCCCCAGACACACCTCCCCGTACCACCAGTTCGACCGCGGACGCCCCTGAGCCTCGCCAACGACAACTTCCAGTACCGCCGTCATCTGCTTCTGCTCCGACGACGACTCCCCGGTAAACCAGACCACCCCTCTCCTTCTCGTTCACGCTCACAGCACCCCCGTGAACTCCTGCGTCTAACCATAACCTCGATTGACCTTCTCGTGATTTGTAGCGACGTCCTCGACCGCGGACAGAACCACCCGACGCCGACCTCCACTCCGGCGAGGAATTACTGCAGACCCTGAGCGCCCCGCGACCAACCGATCACGCCCCGAGCAACACTTCGGCCTCGCGATCACGGTGAGCGTTCTCACTTCGTACCTTGCTTCCTAGAACCGCCGATAGCCGCAACCAGACCGTCGCCGCCGCGCGCAGCCACCGAGCGCCGCCGGAATTTGGCAAGCATGCTAGTAACCGTTAGATTTAGATCTAACGTATAGGAAAGAAAGTGGGCGAAGGGGTATCGAGCAACCAGCGCCGTGCGATTCCACTTAGATCCAACGATCCAGAAAGATCGATCCACCCGAACCGGTATCGTCCAGTTAAAACACGCCGCGTGTCACCTAATTCGTTTTAAAAGAAATTTGAAAACAGATTTATTTGCAAACTTCAAACCCTTGTAACTTTCAAACCACACGTCCAAAAATTGCAAATTTTATGTCGTTGGATTCAGGAGAACAAGCCCTAGCCAACTGTGGCCTTAGTTTAGAAAATAGTACCTGTTAACTTGTTTGAATTTGCAGAAACATTTGTATACTTGTTTAGGGTAGAAAAATTGTTTAAATTTGATTTTAGGATTAAATCTTTTGCAAAATGGTTTTTAGTGACCATACTGACCCTAGGAACCAACCCTTGGTGTTAAAAAATGATTTTGGTAAAATATAGGTTGAATTATTTAACTTAGCCATTTTCTAACCAAATAAACTCATTAATTTTATTATGGAAATGTTTTTGCAAAGAAAACTTTGGGAAAATGTTTTGGACCAAACTTACTGACCCAAAACACCAAGCCTTGCCAAGGGCAACTCACTTGGTGAAAAACCTAAAGTTTTGCTTTAATAAGAATAATTTTCACCACATAAAATGATGAATGAATTTTAAAATGGTCTTAAGATAAAACCCAATTGCAAATGACTTTGCCATTTTGGTAAATGACCAATTTGGACCTTACAAAGTTTATAAACTTAGTAGAGACCAACCTTGCAAAAGAACCCCCTTTGCATGACTTAGATTCCATTGCTATGTGTGTGTGAAATTGTTTGTTTAACCTTGGTTTGGAATGTTAGTTGATTTGGTGTTTTGCTTGATTGACTTGTAGTGAAATTAGCAAAGTGTGAGACTAGCAAGATCAAGGAGTGAACCCCCATTCCCTACCAAAAGGCAAGTTACACTCTCATACAAAAATCCTACTATTTTCATTATACTTAGTGGATTTGAAAACATGCATGAAAATGATTTATACTTATGCTATGCTAAATCCTAATAGGATGCCCTTACTTTCCTTAGATAAAATCTTGTAGTTGTACATGCTTAGCCATGCTATATGCTATATTTTGAAAAAGAGATACATGTTGAGATTTTACAAAGGTTGAGAAAAGGACTTGTGTTTTACATAATAAAACAAGGACTCAATGAACCACCTAGGTGGAGGATACTTGAAGTTTTGGAGATGGTGGCAACAAAAGGAACCATGTCCATGGCAATCACTTTGTGTTGTGCTCCAAATGAAAACCACCTAGGAAACTTAGAGATCAAACATGCTTCTCCAATTGTGGCTTTCGTGTGCAACCACATGCTATTATGGCTCTGGCTTAGTCAATTACATTAGGAAGACCCATACATTGTCTTTAGTTACTGGACATGGGGATCTGGAATGCTTCATGGGGGCTAAAGACAAAGCTAGCAATGATGTATGGGAGGACCTTTTGGAAATACTTCGTCACATTCTCAATCTGCCAGTACTCCATCTTGGTGAGCACTAATCCAGTAGGCCACTGGTGGCAAAAGGATGGGATTGTGACATGTGGGTAAAGTGTACTCCTTCTGCAGAAGTAAACAAAATCTAAGTACTTAGCCGTGTCCCCGGTTATGGACAATACTGAGCAACTAAAGTTTGAACTATGGGAGATCTCGACATTCCAACTTCTAATATAAAAACTTGATGCCCTTGTGTGTCTACCAAGGAATTCAAAGAGATTTTGTTAAACTTGTTGCACTTGGGGTTACCAAGGTGCTCAAGAGCATGATGTACTTGGGGTTACCAAGGAACTCATGGGTTTTGATAAAACTTGTTGCACTTGGGGTTACCAAGGTGCTCAAGGGATTTTGACAAGGACTTGAAGACTTGAGTTTCTACCAAGGAGTTCAAGGAACTTGGAAAAGAAATTTGACAAAGGATTATAAAACCATTTTTTTTGAAAGATAGGATAAAACAATGCTTTATGCAAATAAGCCTTAAACTCTACTTAGCCAAATATGCATATAATGATAGGATCCACTCATATTATACATAGAAGTGAAGCTTGCCAATACAATTCAAAATGTATTGACCCTTGTGGCTGTAACTTGTAATGTTGCAGGTTGATTGTTTTTAAATGAAGATTGTTTGATTGACTAGGACTACAAAGTCTACAACCAACATCTGCCTGTGGCACTTTGAAGATGAAGGACCCATGACTATAATTATTCCGCTGCAATGTATTGTAATAGCCAAATGAGCTATGTTTGATGTAATAAACTTATGTTATTCCTGGTTATAAATTTATATTATGACCTTTGTATCTTGATATTACATCTTAACTGTGGATGCTAGCTATTGATCCAGGGACTAGCATTGTAAACATAGGAGGAACCTAACTTATTGGGTTGGGTGCCCATAAGGCATGGCTCACATGTATCAAATGATTCATAATCAAGTGATTCCAAAAGTCCATCCGAATGGAGCTTCTTCATGCGTTTAACGCCAATATGACCTAGACGGCAGTGCCACATATACGCGGATATATCATCATTAAGTTTAATCCTTTTAGCATCAACATTATGAATATGTGTAACATTATCATCGAGATCTAATAGAAATAAACCATTCATCATCGGTGCATGACCATAAAAGATTTCATTCATATAAATGGAACAACCATTGTTCTCGGATTTAAATGAATAACCACTTCGCATCAAACACGATCCAGATACAATGTTCATGCTCAGTGCAGGCACCAGATAACATTTATTCAAGTTTATAACTAATCCCGATGGTAAGTGGAGAGGCAGCGTTCCGACGGCGATCACATCAACGCTTGATCCATTGCCGACACGCATCTTGACCTCACCCCTTGCTAGCGGTCGCTTGTTCCGCAGCCCCTGATTCGAGTTACAAATATTAGCAACTGAACCGGTATCAAATACCCATGTGCTACTGCAAGCACTAGTCAAGTACACATCAATAACATGTATATCATATATACCTTTGTTTGCCTTGCCGGCCTTCTTGTCTGCCAGATACTTGGGGCAGTTGCGCTTTCAGTGGCCAGTCCCCTTACAATAGTAGCACTCAGAATCAGACTTAGGTCCAACTCGGGGTTTCTTTTCAGGCGCGGCAACAGGCTTGCCGCCCTTACTTCCCTTCCGTTTTCCCTTCTTGTCTTTCTTGAAACCAGTGTTCCTATTGATCATCAACACTTGATGTTCCTTTTTGATCTCCACTTCTGCAGTTTTAAGCATTGACAGAAGCTCGGGGAGAGACTTCTTCATGCCTTGCATATTATAGTTCATCACGAAGCTCTTATAGATAGGTGGCAGAGACTGCAGAACACGATGGATGCCTAAGTCAATGGGAATCGATATTCCCAAGGACATAAGCTTATCGGCGTAACCCGACATCTTGAGTACATGCTCACTAACGGAGCTGTGCTCTTCCATCATGCAGCTAAAGAACTTTTCTGAAGCGTTGTAGCTCTCTACAGCAGCATGTGTGTCGAAAATCATTTTCAACTCACCCATTGTATCAAATGCATTGCCGTTTTCGAAACGCTTTCAAAGTTCCGGCTCTAGCCCATACAATATGCCGCAATGAACTAAGTTGTGGTCCTCCTGACGAGTCTGATAGACATTCTTCTCCTCGTCAGGGGCATCATCAAAAGGTGGGGGGCCTAACGGCGCTTCTAGCACATATTGCTTTTGTGCAGCAGAGAGGAGAATCCTCAAATTCATGGCCCATTCGGTAAAGTTGCTACCGTTCGTTGCTAGTTTCTCTTTCTCCATGAACACATTGAAATTAAAAGAAGGTGGTGCCATCTACAACAGAATTTGTAAAGTTTAGACTAAGTGTATGATAGATTGAGTTCAAATAATCCATATTATGAATGAACTCCCACTCAAAAACGACATCCCTCGTGCCTTTTTGGTGATTACATGAACCAAATCCACTATACCAAGTCCGATCATCACGTGAGTCGGTATAGCTTCAAAGGCGAGCATCAAATGGGCATCATATCAACTATATGACTCATGCTTAACCTTTCGGTCCGTGTTCCGAGGCCATGTCTGTACATGCTAGGCTCGCCAAGTTAGAACCTTAGTATTCGCGTGTGTAACTGTTTTACACCCGAAATATGGTCGTGGATCCAAGAACACCCGATCATCACGTGATGTCTTGGAGCGAAGAAAACATAATCGGTGCATACTAAAGGAAGAACACATTCTTATCTTGATATTTAAATGAGGGATCATCTTATTATGCTAACAAAGCGCTAAACAAGCAATATAAGATGCTATCAAACATCATATGTTTATTAGTGAAATGATATGGTTCCCGCAGATGATCTCTATCATGTGCATCGTGGTATGATCACTATCATACCTATATGTGTAAATCCAAGGTCTATGGATTTTACACGCTATGTGTGTTGTAAGAGTATCATCTCATACTTCTACTTACAACACTACCATATCATAACACTAGCCCAGCAACAATCTAAACTAGACGCCTCTAATTTATCCATTGCAAGTTTTACGTGGCTTAGGGCTTTCGAGATAGAACCGTTCTTACCTACGAACATGAACCACAACGAGGATAATCAAATTGTTGACAACTCACTTGCAAAATAGATATTGACTATAGTAGGAGAGACAGACACCCGCTAGCCACTTATGCAAACTAGTTGCATGTCAAGCGTGGAACAGGTCTCATGTGCGAGGACATGTAAAGTTTGTCCGGGCCGCTTCATCCCACTATGCCACCAATATCCAAAATTACAACAAAGGAGCAACAACATGATCATCATCGCCCACATACTCATATGTGTACTACCCGTGTAAAGTATCTACGCATAGATCCGGCTCTGATACCACTGTAGGGTTCGCAACATAGAAAACAAAAAATTTCCTATGATGTGAACTATATACCAAGATCTATCTACTAGATACAAACAACGGGCGGATGTATATCCGTAGAGAACATACCCTTGAAGACCGACAAAGCTTAACGAGTTCAACTCGTGGTTGATGTAGACGATCTCTTGCCGATCTCAAGATCGAGAGGAAGTCCTAGCGCCGCAAATCAGCAGCGCATCCGTGCTCGCACACACGTTCGAGGCACCGAGCAACCTCCGCCTCCTCGCTCCAGCGATGCAGCGGAAGCACAACTCTTTCTTGCCAAATAGCCACCGGGAACATATATCTCGCTAGTCCGAGACCATGGGGAATAAATTCTAGAGGGGGAGAGAGATCCTTCACGAGGAGGTGTGAGAGACAAGTGAGGAGGGGGGCTCCTTTTATAGGAGGAGGGGGGGGCACCCAAGGGGGTGGCCGCCGGCCATGGGGGCTGCCCCCTCCCCTCCTTCATTCATGTGGGTGGACACTCCACTCACAAAATGCCCTTTAAAATCCCTCCACTCAAAAGTCCACTCAAATTCCCATTAAATTTCCACCAAATTTAATGCAAACTCTCATTAAATAAAACTCTTTTATTTTATTCAGAATTTTGTCAATTACTTTAATGACAAACATTCACAAATAACCCCTTGCTAGAATTCTATTTCACATGCATAACCACTTTATGCAATTTCATCCGAAAACCTGTTTCGGTATCTAGTGAAATAAATTCCTGCGCTTGTTCATTCTTTCGGCATGAAACATTTGCTCCAATTGGATGTTGGTGTATCTTAAGTGTGTCACCCTACGGTTCGTGAATAATGCGGACATGATCGAGACCCCTCTCGGATCAATAATCAGAAGCGGTATCTGGAGACCCATACTGACTCCCACACATTCAACGATGACTTTCTTGTGATCGTCGGAACCTTTTACGCTAGTATCTTAATCCCTTTGTTTCACGATATATTACATGTCCGAGATTCGATCATCGGTATCTCCATACCTAGTTTGATATCGTTACCGACATGCACTCTTTTCTCGTTCCTGTGATATAACATTCTAGTGATCAAATCACTTGCTTGCAAGCTAATCAATGTGATATCACCGAGAGGGCCCAGAGTATATCTATCCGTCATCGGGATGAACAAATTCCACTCTCGATCCATGAGCCTCAACATAACACTTTATTAGTTCTGAATCCATCTTTATAATCACCCTGTTACGGTGTGACGTTTGATGTTATCAAGAAACTCTTCCGGTGTTAGTGATTGACATGATCTCATGGTCTAAGGATTAGGATCACTTCGTAAGTTGTTATAGCAATATAAACTCAATGACTTTGATCGTAATGCTATACTTCGGATGAATGTTCATCACACCATTACACTAATGTTGTGATCCCGTTATTAACAACATCCAATGTCCATGATCAGGAAACCTTGATCATCTTGTTAATCAACGAGCTAGTTTATGAGAGAGGCATAACTAGGAACTTTCTGTTTGTTTATTAAACACACATGTATTAACGTTTCCGTATTAATACAATTATAGCATGCAAAATAAACATCTATCATATACTTGGAATACACATAATAAACACTTTATTATTGCCTCTCAGGGCATATTCCCTTCATCTTTCTGAAAAACGTCGACCCCCCTGAGTTTTTAGGTCAAAAAGCAACTTATAGGCGAAGAGGGAGGCCGAGGGGGTGCCTGAGGCGGCCACAACCCCTCCAGGCACGGTCAGGCCTGGCCCGCACGGTAGGGGTGTGTGGGCCCCTTAGGCCCCTACTCCGTCTCGTGTTCTGGCTCCGTGAGTCTTCTGGTGAAATAGGATTTTTAGCATATTTTCCGGGATTTTTCCTGATAGTTGATTTTTCACACAAAAACTAGACACTAAGGTAATTCTGCTGAAAACAGCGTCAGTCCGTGTTAGTTGTATCCAAATCACACAAGTTTAGAGGAGAAACAATAGCAAAAGTGTTCAGGAAAGTAAATACATTTTGTACGTATCAAGTACCGGGTGCGCATGAGTGAGGAAAAAGTGCACATAAAAGACTAGTGTTGGTCTGTGGGGTTAGTCTATAGATCCTATTGAGCTGCCAGAAGTGACAGCCGTCGGTCCGGAGTCACCGGGGGTGTTATAGCTCGCAACCTCACCGGCTCGCCACCTCGCGACCCCCCATCCACTAGGACAGCCCTTCCGTGACATTCCCCCGCCACCGCCCGAAGTTACCCCACCATCGGAACCGGAGCCCATGGTGCAACCGGATCCTACCACGCAGGCGCGCGCGTCGGGTTAGCCGGAAGTGGTCTCTGGTCTCGAAGGGGGTTCTTCGGCCGAAGCGGGGGGCTCACGAGCCGGGAAGGAAGACGTGGTGGTGGTGGAGGAGGTGGACTTCGACGAGGAGGCGACGGAGCAGTGGCTTGGCATGGCTTGCGACGCTCCAGCTGCCCTGGCCGACACCTCCGTGCCGCTGCCCCCGGATGCCGGCACCTTGCTCCAGGGTCTGGAGGCTGGCCTAAAGGAATGTCGGCTGCTGTAGGCGACGCTGGCGGTTGCCAACAAGACCACGGCCGAGCAGCTCGCCACGATGCGGGGGACCGCAAGGAGTAAGTTTTTTCACCTTGGGATTTTTTTGTCTGACTGATTCCTTGTCCCCTTTTTTTTATTTGTCTTGCTCCTACAACCATCCTCGTCTGCGTGCAGCGCGAGATTGACCGGCTGACGTGCTCCAACACGCGTCTCAGCCGTGATAACTCGGCGCTTCGCGTGCAGAATAGGGAGTTCCATGCCAAGGTCGACCGGCTGGAGGCCGAGGCGAAGGAGCACGAGGAGACCCTCGCCAGCCGGGTCGTGGCCTTCGATCTTCTGGACAAGAAGGTCACCCGGCTGAAGGAGCACGAGGCCTTCCTTTAGGAGGAGCTCATGAAGATCGGGCACATTGCGAAAGGTAGGCTTGCTCCTTATTATTTCGTCCGTCCGAATGGACCCTCCAGATTCGTTTTTGACTCCCCTTTCTGATCAAAGGCTTCTATCCACAAGTAGATGCATTGGCCTATGACCGAGCCCAGTAGTTTGCGCCGGGCGAGAAGGCCAGCGTTCGGGACATGGTCGCCCAGCTTAAAGAGGGTGATGTCAACCTCCGCAAGGCCGGCGCCACCATCCATGACTTCCTCTAGCTGGATGATCTTCTACCGAAGACGATTGGCGCGCTTGCCATCAAGCTTCATGATGCCCCGGGTGCCATCGACCGGCTCCGCGACCTAGCTGCTCGCGTCGGATCCGAGATGGCGTTGGCGTTGATGCTCAGTTGGTACAAGGATGCCCGCGCCGAGAAGCTGGTGGGAGGCTTCGGAGTCGGCACAGACCATGCCACCATTTTCCAAGCCTATCCAGGTCTCTGAGCTGCCGCCATACAGATTTTCGACTATGCCGACGTCGACGAGGTCCTGATGGAGTCGGATGATGGTGGTGTGCCGGAAGGCAGACCGAAGGCGTCTTCTCAGTCGGGAGGAACCGGCTCGGAGTCCCAGCATGACAAGGGGTCAGCGTCCTGAAGAGAATCCCTGGGATGCCGGGTGTAACTGTAGATCTTCGTTCTATACCTCTATACTTTGAACTTCGTGGATCTGCAGGGGCTTCGTGCCCCGACGCTTAATGGTTATCTGGTTGCTTTTGCCTTTATATGTATGCCTTTTTTCCTATAATTGCGCGATTATCACTTCCTGACTGGTCCTTTCTATTCGGTTTTACCATTGCCCTTCGCTTGTTTGCGTGCTTGTCCTTGACTTAGCCAGGCGGGAGGAACTGCATCCTGGCCCGAGCTGACTTGTACCCTTATCCGACTATGAGCCTCTTTATCTTCAGCCTTTTTTCCTTTGCGATCTTGTGCTTCTGACTTAACCGGCCGGGGGAACTGCATCCCGATCCGGGTGGACTTGCTGCTTTGCTCTGACAGGATCGAACGCCTTCTAGCCGGGAGCTATATGCTTCCAGTGGGGGCGCGCCAGCGCACCCACTGGGTGTAGCCCCTGAGATTCGAAGTAGCTAGAGTAGCCAGGTGCATTGAATCTTCAAAAATCCTTGCATTCCTTCTTACTCTTTAGAAACCGACTTGCTTAGCCAGACAGGGGAAACATTATCCCGACCCGGCCACTCTTACTCGGCTGTCCTTGAGCCTTTTTCTCTATTACTTTCCTTACTACTTCCATCTTTCTCTCTTTCTTTCTTTCCTTATGATCTTCCTTCTTTCTCTCTTTCTTTTTTTCCTTATGATCTTCCTTCTGAGCCTCTCTTTCTTTCTTTCCTTATGATCTTCCTTTTGAGCCTCTCTTGCTTTGCTTTGACCGGCTTGAAAATCTTCTAGCCAGGAGCTATATACTTCTAGTGGGGCACACCAACGCACCCATTGGGTGTAGCCCCCGAGATTCGGAGTAGCTACCGCAGGTAGGTGCTTTGAATCTTCAAAAAAGTCCTTGCGTTCTTTCAGTGCCTTGCATGTACGATTGATGTACTTAGCCAGATGGGAGAAACTGCATCCAGGCCCGGGCTAACTCATTGTCTTGCCTTCTCAACGAGCTTCGTCTTTCTCCGACCGGCTGGAACATCTTCTAGCCGAGAGCTACATACTTACAGTGGGTGCCTGCACCCACTGGGTGTAGCCCCCTGAGATTCAGAGCAGCTGGCGTAACCAGGTGCTTCAAATCTTATCAGTTCTTGAGATCCGACTCGGTGCGGTCGTGCAAAAAAGAAACATACAGAAATTAACTTTTGTCAGTACATTGTCGTATGGTACACATGGTGTCAATTAGATGGTGGTTTTGTTTTTGAAAAACTAGCTCGTCCTTTTCTGAATACTTAGTCACTTTCCCATGTGCTCTGTTGTTTATGTTGTGTCCTTGCCGGGCAGCCGGGTTGCGGTCTGGAGCCGAAACCGAAGGGGGATCTGACAATACATTGCGCACAGTACTAGGGGCTTAGCAGCCGGAAAATACCAACTAGGCACATGACCGGAATGTCCAATCTATCGCATCTTTCGCCTTTTTCATGTGGGATGCCTTAGGCTTTTGCTCTTGCTAGCCGGACAGCCGGGTTGCGGACTGTAGCTGAGACGACGAGTGGGCCTCCGACATCATCGCACACTACTCAGTCGGTTTATGGAATTAGCAGGTCGGGACAACCGGCGAGCCCCCGGTTAGGGGTCGATGGAGCCGTAAAAAACATTACAGGATTAATCGGAAAAGAACAACAACTGAATATCTGGCAAGGATACCCCAAGCATTAGCCAGGGTTCCACATCATTCATTCAAGGTTCCGGATACATACACTGGTTTTCGACTAAGTGTAAAATGGACGGAGAAGATTTGCATTCCACGGTCGCTTGATATCCTCGTCCGACTTGTCCATCTTGTTCTTATGTGGCTCCTGCACGTCGATGAGGTAGTAGGAGTTGTTGTGGAGCGCCTTGCTGATGATGAAGGGGCCCTCCCATGGTGGGGACAACTTGTCCATGCCCTTGGTGTCTTGCACCAGCCGGAGCACCAGATGACCCTCGCAGAACGCAACAGGCCAGATCCGGTTCGAGTGGTACCGGCGCAACCCTTTCTTTTATATGGCCGACCTAGACAAGGCCAGCTCGCAGGCCTCCTCAAGGAGGTCCACGATGTCCTCCATCGCCTCCTGGTTCTCTTCTTCGTATGGAGGAGCTTGCGGGGTGATTCGAACTCGATGTCCGCCGCGAGGACCGCTTCTGAGCCATAGGTGAGGAAGAAAGGGGTGAAGCCGGTTGAGCGATTCGGGGTAGTGCGCGGGATCCACAACACAGTCGGGAGTTCCTCGATCCAGCAGCTGTGCGAGCGCTCCAGTGGCTCGATTAGCCGAGGCTTGATTCCGGCTAGCACCAAGACGTTTGCCCTCTCCACCTTCCCGTTGGACTACGGATGTGCGACAGATGCGAGGTCCAGTCGGATCCCCTTGTTGTGGCAGAACCGGGCGAAGGCTCCCTTGGCGAAGTTCATCCCGTTGTCGGTGACGATGTTGTGTGGGTACCCGAACCAGATGATGATGTCCCGGAAGAAGGTGATGACCGTGGCGTCGTCCAGCTTTTGGATCGGCTTCGCCTTAATCCACTTGGTGAACTTGTCCACCACCACCAATAGGTGGGTCATGTTGACTCGAGCCCGCTTGAAGGGATGTCGGTCCCCAGACAGCAAAGGGCCACATGATCGGTATAGTCTTGAGCATTGAAGTGGGCATGCGCCTTAGTCGGCCGAATCGCTGACACCCATTGCATGTGCGAACCAACTGGTCCGCGTCCTCCATGGTGGTGGGCTAGTAGAAGCCGTGGCGCATTTACTTTCGTGACTAGGGCATGAGAAGAGGCGTGGGGGTCACACTCCCCCTGGTGGATCTCCTTCAGCAGCCGGTAGCCGGTTTCCGCGTCGACGCACCGCTGGAAGATGCCCGAGGCGCTGTGCTTGTACAACTCTTTGTTGATGATGGTGTACGTGTGCGCGCGGCAATGGATTTTCCTTGCCTCCACCTCGTCATCCGGAAGCTCGTCGTTGAGGATTTAGTTCATGAAGGGCTGGGCCCAGAATAGAACTTCCCGGATGGTGAGGACGCTTCCCGGTATGACCTGGAGCTCATCCGTAGGTCGGCCGGGTGGGATGCCTGAGTCAGCCGGGCGAAGATAATCTGCGAGTATATATTTCAGAATAAAAGCTTGTTTGGGCCACCCAAGGAAAATTTCTTTTGAATGAATGAGTCGGAAGTACAAGACATCCCTCAATTATCTTAGGAGGAAAATAATATTTCGTGTTCGGATTTTACCGAAAAGGAAATCCATGATGCCAAATGGAGAAGAATAAAGCACCTGGACCGAATGGCTTTCCCGCTGAATTCTACCAAGTCTTTTGAGAATTTATCAAGCCCGAGTTTCTGAATATGCTCAGAGCCTTTCAAAATGGGGTGCTACCTCTTTTTCGACTGAACTTTGATACAATTGTACTTCTGCCAAAAAAAGAAAACGCCATTCAGATTCAACAATATGACCCATTTGCCTACTTAATGTGAGTTTCAAGATATTCACAAAAGTAGGTACGAATTGTTTAACTGAAATTGCACATAAGGCGACTCGACCACTCAAACAACTTTCACACTGGGAAGACATATCTTAAAAGGGGTTATGGTTCTTCATGAAACAATACATGAGCTACATAAGAAAAAATTGGATGGTGTTTTTATTAAAATTGACTTCGAAAAAGCTTACGATAAGGTGAGATGATCTTTCTTGCAACAAGTCTTGCGTATGAAATATTTCAATCCTAAATGGTGTGAATGGATTAAGAATTTTATAACAAGGAGCAGCGTTGGGGTTAGGGTTAATGATTCAATAGGTCATTATTTTCAAACGCATAAAGGATTACATTAAGGAGATCCTTTATTCCCAATCCTTTTTAATATCATTGCTGACATGCTAGAGATCCTTATAAGCAGGGCAAAAGAGGATGGCCAGGTCAGTGGGTTAATACCTCATTTAGTGGATGGCGGTGTGTCTATTCTTTAATATGCAGATGATACAATTATAATTATGGAACATGATCTGCAAAAGGCACTTAATATGAAACTCATCTTTTGTATTTTCAAACAACTATCAGGTCTCAAGATTAATTTTCATAAAAGTGAACTCTTCTACTTTGGAAAAGCTAAGTCAACAGAGGATCAATACATAGATTTGTTTGGTTGCCAATCAGGGTCTTTTCCCTTTAAATATCTCAGCATTACTATTCTCAAGTTAAAAAATGGAGAATGGAAACCTGTGGAAGACCGTTTTGAGAAAAAATTAAGTAACTGGATTGGTAAGCTTCTTTCTTATGGGGATCGTCTAGTTCTTATTAACTTGGTATTAACAAGTTTACCAATGTTTATGATCTCCTTTATGAAAGTGCCGATCTGGGTTAGGAAGAGATTGGATTTTTAGATCTTGTTTCTTTTGGCAATATGATAATCATAAAAATAAATATTGCTTAATCAAATGGAACATTATTTGCCGACCTAAGGACCAAGGTGGCATAGAAGTTTTGGAAACCAAAAAGAGATGCTAGCTTAGCAAATGGCTTTTCAAGCTCCTCACTAAGGATAGAGTGAGGCAAGAGATATTATAAAATAAATATCTACGGTCCCAAACGTTGTTGCAAGTGATAGCGAAACCACGTGATTCACCATTTCGGAAGGGTCTAATGAAGGTAAAACATGATATTTTTTTTGCCAGTTGCCGTTTTCGGGTGAATGACGGAGCGAATACGAGGTTTTAGGATGGCATTTGTCTAGAAGACATGCCTTTAGCGCAAAAATACAATTCCCTTTACATTATTGCGCGGCGGAATAAATTACCGTTGTTGAGGTCTTATCCTTACTTCCAATTAATATTTCAGATCTTTGACGGGAAATAGATGGAACATATGGTTGCATCTACTGTTTAAGCTTACACAAGTTAATCTAATGGGAGAGTGGGATATTTTTATTTGGCGCCTTACACAATCAGGAATTTTTATAGTTAAATCCATGTGCATAGACCTTTTGAATGGTAATAGTTTCTTAAAAAATATATTTGAAAAATCAAAGTTCCTTTAAAAATCAGAATATTTATGTGATTTGTTCATAGGTAAATAATTCTAGCTAAAAATAACCTAATTATGTTGCTTTTGGGACAAGGACGAGACTATACACCATCTATTTATTGACTGCCGGCTTGCAACTATTATTTAGCGCATTATAATATGACTTTTAATTTAATTCCATCCATAAGTATTAATAATCTTTTTTGTGAATTGGCTCAAGGGCGTTCCTAACAAAGAGAAAATTCAACTTAGAGTTGGAGTTTGTGCGGTCATTTGGGCTATGTGGCATGTTCGTAACAATTATATTTTTAACAGAGATCGATCTAAAACTTTTTTATAGGTTATCCTTCTGGCCACATATTGGATCCGTACATGGGCGTGTCTCTAGCCAGAGAAGGACCGTCATGCTATAGCTAATGGATGTACCTTTTTAAAGACTGTTGCGCGGGATATTTTCAGCCGATGGGGGTGGTGATGTGTCCTTACTTCCAATTAATATTTCAAATCTTTGACGGGAAATAGATGAAACATATGGTTGCATCTACTGTTTAAGCTTATACAAGTCAATCTAACGGGGGAGCGGGATATTTTTATTTGGCGCCACAATCAGGAATTTTTATAGTTAAATCCATGTGCATAGACCTTTTGAATGGTAATACAAGGTTCCTTAAAAAATATATTTGAAAAATCAAAGTGTCTTTAAAATTCAGAATCTTCATGTGATTTGTTCATAGGAAAGTAATTCTAGTTAAAGATAACCTAATTAAAAAGCACATGCAGAAAGATATTGCTTTCGGGACAAGGACGAGACTATACACCATCTATTTATTGACTGCCCGCTTGCAACTATTATTTAGCGTATTATAATATAACTTTTAATTTAACTTCATCCATAAGTATTAATAATCTTTTTTGCGAATTGGCTCAAGAGCGTTCCTAACAAAGAGAAAATTCAACTTAGAGTTGGAGTTTATGCGGTCCTTTGGGCTATTTTTGGAATGTCTCGTAACAATTATATTTTTAACAGAGACCGATCTAAAAAAAATTTTATAGGTTATCCTTCTAGCTACCTATTGGATCCGTACATGGGTGTGTCTCTAGCCAGAGGAGGACCGTCATGTTATAGCTACTGGGTGTACCTTTTTGAAGACGGTTGCGTGGGATATTTTCAGTCGCCGTGGGCCGGGTGGTGATGTGATCTTAGAATTACATACTAATGACGCTGCGGATTTTCGATGTATATTTTTTAGATGGCGTATTCAAGTCTCAACTCTTTGTGATCCTTGAACTTTATGTGCTACAGACTTTTGTCTCAATAATAAAATAAAAGGCATCTTTCTGATGCAAGGCTGGGGCTAGGCTTCCTTTTTGAAAAAATCACAAAGAGATTTGGCGGACGGAGAAAACATACTTGCACCTCAAATTTTCAGTTTGTCACCCATACGGCCATACATCAGAATCAGTAACAGAGTTCCAAAGCTCGAGTCATGCAAAAAATCAGAAACCGAATGGAAACTGTCGTAAGCTTTGATCTCATATCCTAATGAAGAAGATGCTAAGCTCTGGCCCATTGTTGCCATCAGGGTTGAGCATGTACAGCGACTCGGAGTCCCGGGAGCCCACCACGCGGTCGAAGCGGGCGCGCATGTACGCAAGGTCCCCGGCCTCCTGCCCCTCCGTGCCCTCGCAACCCATAACGTCGTTCGGCAGCACGCCCGCGCCGACCGACACGGTGCGCAGCAGCTGCATGACGGTGAGGTCGTCCTCCGTGGGCTCCCGCCGCATGGCGTATCCGATCTTGCGCCCGTTCACATAGGCCGTCCACAGCGGCTCGTCGAGCAGCCGCGTCCGGCCGATGCCGGCGCCGGCGCCAGGCGGCTTCTTCTCACACTCGAGCGCCACGCGCAGGTGCTCGGCGCCCATCTCCTGCATGAACCTGCCGGTCTGCATCGCGAGCTCCAGCAGCAGGATGGGCACGCTCCCGGGCGTCTCCTGCACCGCAAGCGTCACCCGCGCCTTGCGGTACCCGAACAGGGTCCCCGTCGTGCGTGACGCCCCACTGACGTGGCCGTCGTGCATCCGCGACGGCCCGCCGTGCCGCGGGAGGACGCCGTGGAAGCGGCACGCAGGGGCGAGGATCGGGAGGGACCTGAACAGGGCGCGAACGGCGCGGATGGCGCGCAGGGAGCGTGCGGCCGTGCGGCGCTGCTTCTTCTTGGACGGGGGCGGGGTGAGCGTGATCGTCGGCCGGGGCGTGTGAGGCGAGGGCGGCGGCAACTCGGAGTACGCGCCGGCGCCGGGAGTGCGAGGCGTCCCCAGCGCGTGCAGCGGCGACATCGGCGGGGTGGGCTGCGGCGTCGTGTAGCGTACCATCGCCGTTGCCGGCTTGATGGACGTGCTTGGTACTGAGATAGCGCGTTGTTCTGGCATCGTCGGCTGTGATCGATGCTTGTAGGAGAAGACTCGGGGTTTTTGAAACGCTGGCTGGCTGGCTGGCTTAGGTTGGTGGAATGCACGTACGCGAAGGTAGACGAGGCATGCACGATAGACATTGGGGTTTTACTTCGGCTTTTTCTAGTCAAGGATTGTTAATTTCTTGTTTTGTTTAGGTTTGTTTTGATTTGGCCTCGGAGGATGGTCCAGATGTTCCTAATCTCTTCAGCTTGCTTCTTCATTTTACAAATTTTTAAATTTATAAATTTTGCCTTTTTGGGAGTACTTATGTGATGAACTTCCTCTTCTTTATAAACATCATGAAATGAAATTTATATGATTCCTTTCCCCGAGTCAGCAACACAGGATGGCTGAGCTGTAATCAGGCCCATATATAATTGCCTTGGGACAGATATCTAAGCAATGGCCAGCGTGACGCCCCAAGGCCCGAATGAAACCCGGTGAACCATGGGCCATGAATTGTTTTTTTAAAACAAGACAAAATATTTACATATTTCTTTGATATAGACACTATTAGGAAAATAACTATCTGTGGCGCATGAGTTTTAGAATTCTGTGGCATATGGGAATGAGCCACTGATACTAAGCCAACTGTGGCATATACATAGAATTCTCTTCTCGAATTTCAAAAAAAGGCGGTCCAGACCTCCAATTTCTGTGGCCCATATTGCCAATACGCGCCACCATTTTTTTTTTCAAATTTCAAAAAGAGCGGGCCAGATCTGGCCGGAGATGGTAGTGGACGGAGGAGGGGGGCTCGCCGGTGATGGTTGGCCAGAGGTGGTGGAGGCCGCTAGAGGAGGTCACCGGAGGAGGAGGATGTTGCCGAAGGAGGAGGAGGATGTTGCCGGAGAAGGAGGAGGAGGTCGCCGGAGGAGGATAATGTTGTCGGAGGAGGAGGAGGTCGGCCGGAGGTGGTGGTGGTGGTGGTGAAGGAGGAGGAGGAAGAGGAGGAGGAGGAGGAGGAGAGAAGAAGGGGATCAGGGGAGAAGGGGAGAAGAGGAGGAGAAAGGGAGAAGTGGAGAAGGAGGAGGGAGGAGAATGGGAGAAGGGGAGAAGAAATAGAGGAGTAGTGGAGGAAGGAGAAGTGTGGAAGAGAAAAGAGAGGGAGAAGGGGCGCCGACGGGATTTAACTCGAATCCCGCCAAATAATTATGTGGCGCATATTAGGGATATACGCCACAGAATTTTCTCCCCCTTTTTTATTTTTTATAGGAAAAAAATTATTTTTGCCATAATTTTTTACTTTTTTCAAATTTGGAAAATCTGTAAAATCCAGAATGGCCTTTGTCCGTTGAATTGAGTAGGAAATTTCGAGACGATCGTTTTAATGGGTAATTTTTTTTCCGACATTGTATGCAAAAGTTCTGGCTGTTTTACCGTGCCATGACCTTTTTTGCAAAATACATCGAAATTCATGTTTTTCAATTTTCCCTACAACTATACCCTAAAATATAACTACATCTCAAAGGAATTATTTTTTTGAAGTTTTGATCATTTTCGCTTATTTTTTACAAAAGTTAAAAGGCGATCCACGAAGGGGGAGGGGTGGGATCTATTTTTCCACCACAGAAACATCACTTTCTTGGGCGCATATCGACATATACGCCACAGATGCTTGGTTAACATCTGGTCAACAAGATGGACAGTTACAATTTTTGTGGCGCATATGTCGAAATGCGCCATAGGCATTACAATTTATGTGGCGTATATGGACATATGCGTCACAGAAAGTTGGAAACCCAACCCCGGTAGCGGGTCCCACCAAATTTCCGTGACGCATTGTTCCCCTATATGCGCCACAGAATAATGAAGGTTTCTATGGCGTATTGGCTAAAAGGCGCCACTGTAATTTGTCTATGGCGCATGTTCATACATATACGCCACAAAAGATCCATCTATCTATAACTGGTTTTCTAGTAGTGAAAAGGACAGAGTGGCACGTTAATTAACGGAAAATGAAACAAGAAGCGATACAAGCAGGTGACAAGCCCATATGAACAGAGGCAAGATCAAACACCACCTTGCTCAGACTAGACGACCTCGGACCAAAACCGAAGAGAAGATTTCATGACTACCATGCGAAGAGCATACAAATGATGCTCCAACAAAGATGAAGAATCCAACAATCCACAAGAGTTGTGCCACCATGACACCGAGGACACAACATCAAGGGCAACCGCATCGCCCTTATGACAAAAGTTTGACACCCTCGACACTACCAAACTTCTGGGATAGCCCCCCTACATAGACCTGCTCATGGTTGAGTCACAATGGTGTAGGCCCGGCAGCCCGCAGCCCTAGATGCACAAAGCAAACCGCATGCAAACCATGGTTGTTGCACCAACATTCAAGTTCGCCTTCCCGACATAGAGTCAACCCGTATTAGGTGACACGTGTTAGCTGAGTCGAAACCTCTCTGCACTAGATGCTCAAGATAGTCGCCAAAGCCATGGCAAGCAACTGCTCCGTCCCATGAAACTGATTCCCAACATGGTTTCTGAGGCCGCCCTCGACATGCATACATCAACTCGAGGCCGTCTCCCTAACATCCACCACACCCAACAAAAGAAGGGAGCACATCCTCATGCAAACTCTCCAAGATGATGCCATAGCCGTTGCCCACTACGATGCTCGGAACTATGGATTTCTCCTGTAGAGTCCATTCCCCACAATGGGATGGAAAGAAGCTCTATGAAAATGTCTCCAAGCAGAGACGGACCTTAATGGAAGACAAAAGGGGCCATGGCTCCCCCAACTCAACTACAATTTGCACCATACTACTTAGCATTTATCATTTTTTTTTACCATAAAACACAAAATAATTCAATACGCCCCTCACCTCCCAATTGCAGTTGTGTTTTGGCCCCTTCTACAGTATTGTTCAAGACCCGCCATTGACTCCAAGGAGGTTGATGGCGGTTATCGGCAACAACCAATGTCCATGCAAGGCTTTCACCCAGAGCTTCCCCAAGCCCCAAAAACTTCCGGCAAAACAGGGCACCAAGGGAGGTACCTAGAAAGGCGGACACATTGAGTCTTTTACTTAACCAAACCCTTCTTCATTTGATGTGCCTACCCGTCGGATCCGGAGGCATGACTCTCCCCGAGGGCACGAGGTGCACCTAGACTTTTTTTTTTTTTGACATAGGTGCACCTAGACCTAGTCGAGCACTTAAGTTCTTGATGCCTTGATTTCGTGGCTTCATGTCAGATACCAAATGTACCGAAAGGGGAAAGCGGCACGCACGCGCGGGTGCGTCAACTCGGGACGACAGCGTCCGCCTCACCACCGCGCGGCTGCCCGCGCGCGTCGGCCACCAGACCCACGCACACAACATCACGGCCTGGCGTACCGGATGGGAAGCGCGTCCCGTTGCACTGGCACATCACACCATATCCGTTGCTCGCAAGTCGTAGCAGCACCATCACTCCATCGCCCTTGCCTAGGGACACGCTCGCTATCCCACCACTATCCCAGGCTGTTCGGCCAGCAGTGCCCTGCTCCTCCTGTGTACTACTACTCGATGGCTCATCGGACCTACAGTAGTGCCGTTCAATCATGGACCGCGCCCCGCGTGGCGATCGGTTCGGCGAGGCCGGCCGTGTCGAGCGAGCAATGATACTACTATGCGAAATGGCGTCTCCGACGACCGCCGCACTGGGTGCGTGGCTCGACACGCCAGCACGCGGATGGGCCAGCAACACTCACGTAGCACGTGATAGATGAAAAAAATGACGGTAGCTTCTCCTTATCCGATGGCCGTGCCGGGACTCGGGACCGCGCGCAAGATCACTACTACGCCTGACCTGGCCATGTGTGACGCTCCCTCATCGCCCAACAAAGGAGCAAAACCCCGATGGTCGGTCACTGGTAACAAGCATCCAGACTTATCCTCGCGCCGCGGCAGCAGCAGCTAGACAAGTCTTATCCGACTCCTGTTCCGAAGGACACGCGCACATGTGCCAGTTAATCCTACCATGTGATGTGATGTGATGTGAGTTCGTCGATTTGTCATGGGCAACGACAGAGAGAGCATAAAAACGTCACCAGATCAAGATGTGATGGCCGGCTCGGTCGGTCACCGGGAGTGGGTCTCCGCCTAATTTAACCGTCGCCGTCACCACGCATCACCGCTCCATCCGCAGGTACTCGAGCGTGGAATCATTTTCCTGCCCGTCCATCACGCGCAAACTCCTGATTTCCTTGCGCGATAGGCGGCGCTGATTAGTAGTACTACCGTATACCTGAGACCGCGAACATGGCGCCTTAATTAGGCGACCCGGCCAGCCTTTCCGTAAGACAACGAGTCTGTAAGTCTAGGATTAGCGGCCAATTAATGGAAAAGTACGGTGCTTTGCCACGTGGACGGCGTCGCGTTGGCGAGCCCATCTAGCCTCCGACAGTGACGGTATCATGGGTTCATTCATTATCATGTGTACTAGTAGTAATTTCATTTATGCGCGGCAACACGGTTTGGTTCGGTTCACACACCAGATGAGAGTACTGCTTGTCACGTCACATGGGGCTCTGGTTCCAGCCGGAGTGAAGCAGTCAGCGCACAAGCCGTCCAGCCGCCAGCACCAGCAATCCACCGCCCACCCAATGAAGGTTCCTCCCGTTTGCTGCCGCAAAATTTATGCGACAGCACCAAGGAGTGGCACCGAATTTTATCGGCCGAACATCTGCCAAGAATTTTATCGGCCCAACAAAATTGACCTTTCACTCTGTACTTTCGGCAGAGGAGATGATAAACGTTTTCTCTTTATTTACGACTACTACAGGTGCTTTTGCTCGAAGTCCTTCAGGCGACACGTACGTCCAAGCAACGTTCTCCGAAACCACATTACATTTGATTCTCCGAGGGTCATGGATGTAACTTTTACTTTAGGCAAGATGCAAAAGGACTTGCTACCCGGAAGCTAGCGGCAGCCATGCTCTAGTTCAAGCACGTGATCGTAATCTCCAAAAATGGTGTTAGTTACTCCTTCCATTTTAATGAATATTTTTCTTTGACCAAGAACCATTTTAAATATATAAAGACTATTGGTACAAAATTAGTATCATTCGAAATTGTTGGTATCCCTCAAAAAATGTACCATTCGAAATTGTTGGTATTCCTAAAAAAAGTATCATTTGAAATTGTTTTTCAATACGAATCCGCCGATCCTAATTATGTATAATACAATCAAGATATTGTTGCTCATATTTTTGTCAAATATTGTCTGTGCGCCTTTTTCGTTAGGAGTGGGGTAATCTTAGGGTAAGACTTATTGGCCCTCCTCGCCACCCGAGCAGACTTCCTCTTCGCATTCCTATCCGTGTAAGACTTCTCCTTGGTGAATACGTCCTCTGGGAATGCATTCTTCCACGCCCGCCATGCACACTCGTCCTCCTCGGCGACAAAGAGGCGGCACTACCATACGAGGGGAGGGGGCGGCGCTGACGAGGAGCGGCAGCGGCATCGACATCATCATCTCAGCCTGCTCGTGGTTGTTGACCTCGTGGAAGTTCATATCTAGGTGCGGCCGGCCGAGCCTCCACGCCGCCACGCATGGGAGAGAGTGAGAGGGGAGGCGGCGCTAGAGCATTGGGTTGTTGCTCCCCTGTGCCTTTCCTCTCCCTATATAGGGGGAGGGGGCCGGCCAGCCCCTTACCCCTCCTCCAAGTAAGAGGCAGTGAAGGGGGGTCTCCTCTAAGTTAGGGTTTCCCCTCTCCCCTTTTGCCTTAGTGACATGAGTCTCAAGGGGCTGTGGCAACCTGGCCCATTAGTGTCGGGGTGCCCCCTCTTGATCCCATGTGGTCCCTCCGGGCGGGTAGGACCCATTGGTTGCCCCCTAGAACCTTCTATAAGCTTTCTATATAATATACTGGAAAATCCCAAACTTTTTTGTTTCTTCCAAAAAATACTTTCCCATACACGATTGCTAATCTCCGGACCATTCCGAAGCTCCTCATGGTGTCTAGGATCCCATCTAAAACTTCGATACAACAATTGATTACACCATACATATTATCAACAAAGACTAGCGATTGTGAAGCGTTAAGTGTGTGGCTTGATGGGTTTGAGAACATGTAGACATGATCGAGACACCTCTCTGATCAATAACCATCAGTGGTACCACGATGCCCATAATGGTTCCTACACATTCAATGAAGTTCTTTTCGGTTTAACCACAATGTCAAAGATTCAATCAATCCGATATACGATCCCTTTTGTATCGTGGTATATTACTTGCCTGAGATTCGATCTCACCATACCTAGTTCAATATCGTTACTGGCAAGTTCTCTTTAATCGTACCATGATATAGGATCCCTATGACTAAACACATTAGTCACATGCTTGCAAGTAGGATGCTATACTATCGAGAGGGCCCAGAGATATCTTAAACTCCATCACACGAAGGAATAAATCCCAGTTTTGATTCATGCAACCCAATAGAAACCATCAGAGATACCTAAAAGCCACCTTTATAATCCCCCAGTTATGGAGTAACGTTTGATGTCCACAAAGTATCCCTGTGATGCCCGGGAGTTACATGATTTCATAGTCTGAGGAAACTATACTTGACATATCCAGAAAGCGATATCAATCAAACTAGGTGATGCCATGAGAATCTATGCTTATTATTTTTTCTATCCATCACATAATTCTTCTAATGATATGATCTCATTATTAATCAACATCATATGTTCATGGTTAGAAATCCTTAATCATCATTTAACCAAGGAGATATTTGAGTAGAGCCTCACTAGGGACATGGTGTTGTTTATAACTCTACACATGTATTACGATCCTGGTTAATACAATTGTAGCAATAGAGAATAAATATTTTATCATGAACAAAGAAATATGAATAATAACAACATTATTTCCTCTAGGGTATATCCTAGCCAATAATCTGGCCCTTCTTAAAATATCCGACCAATAACCCGGGATATAATCCGCCCATATACCGAGCGATGTGCACCTCGTTGCGGAAATGTCCTTAGCCAATTTTTGTGGGGGTCGGATATTTGGAATAATCCGTCCCTGGATTATCCGGCGTAAAGATGATTTTCTAGCTTAATACAATGCAAGCTCTTTTCACTTCACATTTTGGGGGATCGATGTTGACAAGAGTTTATCATATTGAAGGGTTTCGCAGCATAGTAAATCAAAGTTTTTCTACGGATGCGAACGGGAAAGCCAAGATCTAATCTAGGAGATGCAAACAACGAGGGGGATTAGATGAGATCTTCATAACCTTGAAGATTCACACAGTGGAACGTTCGTCGGAACGTGGGTGATGTAGTCGTACTCGCTTCTCCTCCTCGCGATCCGATCCGATCCAACACCGCAAGTGGCGATGCCACCGAGAGATGCACACGTGCGGCACCTCGACGTCTCCTCCTTCCTCGGTCCAGCAAGTATGGTGGAGAGACGGATTGGATCTACAACGCGACGGCGCGGTGCAAGTGGTGGAGAGTTTCTGCAGCAGGGCTTCGCCTACGTGCAGTCGGGAGAAAGAGAGAGAGAGGAGGGCAGCAGGGCGGCTAGGGTTGTGGAGGAGGTGTGGGGGGAGGTTGCGCCCCAGCCCTCTATATATAGAGGGGTGGGCGCCTTCCCTAGCCCCTCCCCCAAGCCCTAGGCCGACGGCCAAGGAGGGAGGAGTGGGGGGCAAGTTCCCCCCTTCTAGAAGCTTTCCTAGGGTTTGCCCTAGGCCTGGCCGGCTGGGCCCTATGATGCCTTGTGCCCCTGGCCCAATGTGGCCAGTGTTGGAGATATGCCCAAGAGGCAATAATAAAGTGGTTATTATCATATCTTCACACTTATGATAAATGTTTACATACCATGCTATAATTGTATTAACCGGAAACATTAATACTTGTGTGATTTGTAAACTAAAATAAGAGTCCCTAGTAAAGCCTCTTGTTAAACTAGCTTGTTGGTTAATATATGATCATGGTTTCCTGATCATGAACATAGAGATGTTATTAACAACAGGATCATATCATTAGGAGAATGATGTGATGGACATACTCCTATTGATAAGCGTAGCATAAAGATCAAGTCATTTCAATAGTTCAATTGCTATATGCTTTCTGATACATAGTAACCTAATTCCTTCGACCATGAGATCATGCATATCACCTTTACCGGATGGATGCTTTGATGACATAAAACACCACACCGTAACTGGGTGGCTATAAAGGTGGCATTGAGTGTTCGGAAAGTATTGGTTGAGACACATGGATCAAGAGTGGGATTTGTCCATCCATATGACGGATAGATATACTCTGGGCCCTCTCGGTGAAATGTCATCCAATTAGCTTGCAAGCATGTGACTGGCTCACAAGGGATCACATATCACGGGAACGAGAAAAGAGTACTTATCAGTAACGAGGTTGAACTAGGTATGCAGAGATACCGACGATCATAACCTCGGATAAGTAACATATCGTGAGACAAAGGGAAATTGGTATCGTATGTAAGTGGTTCATTCGATCGCAAAGTAATCGTAGAAATATGTGGGAGCCATATGAATTTCCAGATTCCTCTATTGGTTATTGTTCGGAGAAGTGTCTCGATCATGTCCGCATAATTCACGAACCGTAGGGAGACACACTTAAGGATTCGACGTTGTTTGAGTAGTTATGGTATTATGAGAAAGAGACCGAATGTTGTTCGGAGTCTCGGATGGGATCCGGGATATCACGAGGTGATCCGGAATGGTCCGGAGAATAAGATTCATATAAGGAAAGTCCCGTTTCGGAGTTCGGGAATGATTCCGGTGTTTTCATCGGGAATGTTCTAGAAGGTTCCGGATTGTCCGGCACTCCGAAAGGGGAGGGTACATGAATGTGTCATTGAATGATTGCATCATGTACTAAGTGTTCTTGCTGTTCCAAAACTGAAAAGTCAAACTGCCAGTTTGAAAGTCAAACGGCTAAAACAGGAAACTGTGGAAAACAGGAAACTGTGGGAAACAGGAAACTGTGGGAAACAAGCAAGAGGAGGTTGAAACCAACTTGGAGGAGGAGTCACTCTCCTCCAAGCCGGCGGCCAGCCCTAGGCCGAGTTGGGGAGGGACTCCCCTCCCTCCCTGGCGCGCCTAGCCCCTCCACCTATAAAAGGAGGGGCAGGGCCTCCTCCTTGAGACACACAAGTTCCTATCCTCTAATCTCCGGTTTAGAGCCGTTTTGGTTTAGAGCTTCTAATTGCCCTAGCCTTCGGTTTAGAGCCTTCTAATTGGTGTGTCTAAACCCTAGACCACTAATAGCTCTCTCTCATACTCCACCATACTCTCTCCGGCTTAAGGCGAAGCCCTGCGGGATCTCCCCTCTACTTCCGGTACCACGCCGTTGTGCTGCCGGAATCGCGAGGAGAGTGCTACAACCTCCGCTGCCTGCTGGAACAAGGGAGAGGAAGGTCTTCGTCGAGTACCGAACGTGTGACCGACTGCGGAAGCGCTGCCGGAACGCAGCGCCGGAAGGATCGTCTACGCGATCTTGAGATCGGAAGTGTACGACTACATCACCCACGAGAATCTGCTCTCGTTAACCGCTTTGGAATCTTCGAGGGTGAGTTATTCCATCGACTCGTTGCTGCAATCTAGTAGATAGATCTTGGCTTGTTTGTTTGTATGCGATAGAAATTTTTTGTTTTCCATGCTACGAACCCCTACAGTGGTATCAGAGCCGTGTCTATATGTAGATCTGTTGCACGAGTAGAACACAATGGTCATTGTGGGCGTTGATGCTTTTATTGTCGATTGCTTCTTGTGTACTTTGCATCTTGCGGTATGTTGGGATGAAGCGGCCCGGGCTAACCTTACATGACATCGTTCATGAGACTTGCTCCACGCTTGACATGCAACTTGTATTGCATAAGTGGCTTTGCGGGTGCCTGTTTCTCCTAGCATAGTTAAGATTCAATTTACAACGGGTGATTGACAATACTAGTATCAATGTTGTGGTTCTTGTTCGTAAGTTAGAACGACACTTATTGAAAGCCCCAAACCACGTAAAACATGCAAAGAAAATTAGAGGCGTCTAACTTTGTTTTGCAGGGGTGTGCTGTGATGTGATATGGCCATGATTGTGATTATATATGATGTATGCAATGTTCCTTATTGTAAGTTGGCAACCGGCAGGAGCCATATGGTTGTCTTTAATTTATGTTAAGACCCGCGTGTCTATTCAAAGTAGTTGTAATAGTTGAAGCCGGTGGACAACAACCATGGAGAAGCGTCATTGACCTTGATGCAATGTCGGTGATGATGGAGATCATGTTCGTGCTAGAAGATGGAGATCGGAAGCACAAAGAAGAAAGGCCATATCATATCACATATTATGAATTGCATGTGATGTTAATCCTTTATGCATCTTGTATTGCTTAGTAGACGACGGTAGCATTATAAGATGATCCCTTATGCACATGAATTTCAAGTCATAAAGTGTTCACCCTTAGTTAGCACCGTTGCTAAAGCTTGTTGTTTCGAAGCACCACATGATGATCGGGTGTGTTAGATTCTGCAAGTGTATACAACGTGAGCAAGCCAGATTTGCTCATGCGGAAACTAAGGTTTGATCTTGACGAGCCTAGCATGTACAGACATGGCCTCAGGAACACGGATTACCGAAAGGTAGAGCATGAGTCATATAGTAGATATGATGAACATGTTGATTGTTCGCCATTAAAGCTATATCAACTCTCGTGATGATCGGTTTTGATGTGGTGGATTTGGTTCGTGTGATCACTAAAACAATGTGAGGGATATTGTTTTGAGTGGGAGTTCACCTAGATTAATTTAATTATTAATTAGAACTCAATTTATCATAAACTAAATCAAAGTGAATTTGCATAGTTGTTGTAGTCATTGGCATCCGTTTACCACCTTGCGCTTAGTTATAATTGAGATGATAGAACTATAGAATTCTGGTTAGTTACTTTACGAACTGGTATCGTATTGTTTTGAAGTGTTAATCTAAAGTTTAAAAGTCCTATTGCAAACTTTCAGTAAGTTCCGGTTACTCCATGAAGTTTAATGATTAGTATTAAATCAAGAGTAACAATTCCAAGTGTTAGTATATAAGTATCATGTTTGTCTCCATGATTCTTGATATTCAAAGGATTCTCCTAATATCAAGGTTATCTAAAGATCTGAAAGAGTTGTTTCAGAAACCATGATTTGTGGAAGATATTGTGATATCTGAAACGAAGTTTTGGTTGCAACATGATAGAGTATAATATGGCTAAAGTCATGTTCTCATATTTGATGAGAATTTGCAAAAGGTTGGAGACACTAGTTGTCCTAAACCTCCAAAAGTTTTTGGGAGAGCAACATTATACTCACGATTCACCGTTACAAGCTAATAGTAGCTTGATCATGGATAATTCCATGATAAGGGTGAATATTTGATGTAGGTAAAATATTTACTACACCAAGAGATTACTAAAGAAAGGAATTTGAAAGAACACCAAACATTTGATGATGGTGATCTACTTCAAAGTGTAAGTCCAAAGACATTGGTATTTAACTATACACGCTTTGGACTATGTGTCATATGAATGACTCCACTAATTGATGTTGATAGATTCTTTCAAACAGAAAAGGAAATACTGAAAGAGAATCTCATAAGTATATGGCAGAAAATAAAAGACTAGAATTGTTCAGTTTAAGTATATAGATGATATACATGTTATGGCTATATTCTTTGCTTATTAAACAATGTGGTTCTTAAGTATTTGATACTGAATTGGTTGGTGTGAATCGTCATACGAAACAACACAATTCATGAACTACAATGGCCTAAGTAACTAGCAAAAGAATATGTGATGATGTTCATCGAGAACAAAATAAAGGGTTATTGTGTTGCTCGTTAAACATCAAAGCTTGCCTTCAAGATTTCTTTTATCAGGTATTATGAGAACAAAAGGGTTGTTCAAATAATTGCCGTGATCTATAAAAGATGGATGATTTGCAAATCTCGTTGGAGATATCACATCCATAAAACTAGTGCTAAAGATGTCGAAAGACAAATTGATTGAAAGATCACTTACGAAGTGACATCGCCGTTTAAATTATATTGGAAAGAAAACATGAAGAAAATCCATATGGATGGAATTTTGGAGTCTATTTGATTTTGATCAAATGATGCTTGTGAAACTTTCCTAGAGATAATTAAAACTTCGTTCATAGGCCAAAAGGGAACGATAGACTAACTTATTGGAACTTGTACATATTGTTGTATGAAGTCCATTATGTATAGTCAAGAGCGATGGATTTCAACTTCATGTGCTTTCTCCGAAAATTTGAGTGAATATATGGATATTTACTTAATAAGGATGAAGTGTGAAACATTTGAAAAGTTCAAGGACTTTCAAGATGAAGTGCAAAATCATTGTAACAAGAATATAAATAGTTTATGATAAGATCATAAAGAAAGATATTTGAGTTACAAGTTTAGCATAATACCTAAGATTTAAAGGAATCGTTCCGTGGATTTGCATTTTCCCGAAACACCATAAGAGTATGGAGCGTTCGAGATATGTAATTAAACCTTGTTTGACATGGTAAGATCGAAGGTGTAATTCATAAAACTGCCATTATATTTTAAAGATTAAAAGCTTTAGGGATTACCGTTTTCCACTGAAAAGAGCTCCATCATAATCCGTTGAAATGACACCATATAAAGTTATGGTTTGGGATAAAACCCAAGTTGTCCTTTCTTAAACATTGGTATGCTATGCATAAGAAAGATGTTTGCAACCAAAGTCGGATGAACCTGTCTTTGTATGTTATTTCGAATAACTGTTAAGTAATCCTCCATAACATCGGAGACAAAAATGTTTGTCACTTAAAACGTCAAGTTTCTTTGAGAAGGAATTTTTCGTGAAAAGTTAAGTGGGAGGAGAATAGAACTTTGATAAGGTTAAAAGAACCTTAGCTGTATGTGCAGAGTTGCGCAGCGCCGAAAAGTGTTCCGGAGGCAGCAACAAAGCTCATGGCTCACGTACCTCAAAGGTTGTGGTCACGGAGATCCAAGTTCCTATTGAAACAAGTAGGTCAGATGAACAATCAAATACCAAGATTTGAGGGTTGAATCATTATTTGAGAATAATAAACCGACTACATGCAAAGAAGCGATGATGGGCCCTGACTCCGTCAAATGGCTTGAAGCCATAAAATCCGTGATAGTTCCATGCACGAGAAATCAAGTTTTGAACTTGAAGGACCCTCGAGAAAGGTGTAAGACCTTACAGTTGTGTTTGGATCTATAAAGAAATAGACATGGATGTTTCACATCTATGAAGTTATCGACATGTCGGGAAAGAGTTCACGACAATAATCAAAAGAGTTGACTATGACAAGATTTGATCTTTCATAAGCGATATTTAGTCTAGACGGATTTATGTAGCAACCACTACATATAATTTTGTTATATCGTAGTTGAATAAACAAAACAAGTTCTTCTAATAGAATTGTTACCTAGGACAAGTGCATAACACGGTCCATAGGGTTTTTGTTAATTCAAAGGATGCTAAAAGCATATGCAAACTTCAATGGTTGAAGTAAGCATAGCGGAGTTGGAATCTTCACTATGATGAAACTGTTAAAAGGGTTTAATTTCATCAGAGACGATGAAGATGCTTGCATTTGCAAGAAATTAAGTGGGAGCGCTTAGACATGTTTCTAATACATTATGTGGAAGACATATTGTTGATTGGAAATAATGTATCCTTTATTAACACATATTAATAATTTCATCCCGATGAAAGACTTAGGCAAAACCCAAATATTTGGCATCAATAGACGCTAATATGGTTGTGCCAGAAGTACATAGACAAGATATTGAATGAGTTCAATATAGAAACTACAAGAGAGGTTCTTGTCGCACAGAAAGGATTGAATGAGTTCAATGTTGATGATATATTCAAGTGTATTGACATTTGGTAAAGTGAGACAAATAATCAAGTATAGATTGATACTTGATGTATGAAATCACAAAGAGTATTTATATCAATCATACTGTGATATGTACAAATCCAGATATGTCCTATGCTCTAAATGTTGTGAGCATATACCATAATGATTCGTAAGATGATCATTGGACAATAGTAAGGATATTCTTATGATCTTTTGGAAGAACTAAGAGTATAATATTTGTAGAAGTGACAAATAGATGGTTAGTTCATTGTAAAAGTACTACATTGATACTAGCTTTGTCACAAAGTACAAATTAAGTTTATCTCAATCTAAACTAAGGGTGGCACAATATAATGGAAAGTGAGTTCCATAATGGATTTGGATGAGTTCCAAAGTTAAGACATTGTGACAGATACTACAACAAAAGGCTAAAGTATATGACTGCTATTTTAGCAGCAAAAGAGGGCATTTGTGTCAAGTAGTTTGTTATCAAAGTAGGTGTAGTTCACAGTGGGATAATACTATGAAGATATATTGTGCGGCAATATTATCAACATGTTTTAACCCCAAAGAGCTAAAGGTCACACCGAAAGACCAAATTTATACAAAGCCATCTCATTAGAGAATGAGTGATGCGTAGAGACGCAAAAACATGCAATTACACACGGACCTGGAAGTGTCAGATCCGGAGATCAGTTGACCACTAGCAATCGTGTACATACAACACCAGAAAGCCATAGGTGTTGAATACACAAAGGTCTGAAACTAGATTATTGACTCTAGTGCAAGTGGGAGACTGTTGGAGATATGCCCAAGAGGCAATAATAAAGTGGTTATTATCATATCTTCACACTTATGATAAATGTTTACATACCATGCTATAATTGTATTAACCGGAAACATTAATACTTGTGTGATTTGTAAACTAAAATAAGAGTCCCTAGTAAAGCCTCTTGTTAAACTAGCTTGTTGGTTAATATATGATCATGGTTTCCTGATCATGAACATAGAGATGTTATTAACAACAGGATCATATCATTAGGAGAATGATGTGATGGACATACTCCTATTGATAAGCGTAGCATAAAGATCAAGTCATTTCAATAGTTCAATTGCTATATGCTTTCTGATACATAGTAACCTAATTCCTTCGACCATGAGATCATGCATATCACCTTTACCGGATGGATGCTTTGATGACATCAAACACCACACCATAACTGGGTGGCTATAAAGGTGGCATTGAGTGTTCGGAAAGTATTGGTAGAGACACATGGATCAAGAGTGGGATTTGTCCATCCATATGACGGATAGATATACTCTGGGCCCTCTCGGTGAAATGTCATCCAATTAGCTTGCAAGCATGTGACTGGCTCACAAGGGATCACATATCACGGGAACGAGAAAAGAGTACTTATCAGTAACGAGGTTGAACTAGGTATGCAGAGATACCGACGATCATAACCTCGGATAAGTAACATATCGTGAGACAAAGGGAAATTGGTATCGTATGTAAGTGGTTCATTCGATCGCAAAGTAATCGTAGAAATATGTGGGAGCCATATGAATTTCCAGATTCCTCTATTGGTTATTGTTCGGAGAAGTGTCTCGATCATGTCCGCATAATTCACGAACCGTAGGGAGACACACTTAAGGATTCGACGTTGTTTGAGTAGTTATGGTATTATGAGAAAGAGACCGAATGTTGTTCGGAGTCTCAGATGGGATCCGGGATATCACGAGGTGATCCGGAATGGTCCGGAGAATAAGATTCATATAAGGAAAGTCCCGTTTCGGAGTTCGGGAATGATTCCGGTGTTTTCATCGGGAATGTTCTAGAAGGTTCCGGATTGTCCGGCACTCCGAAAGGGGAGGGTACATGAATGTGTCATTGAATGATTGCATCATGTACTAAGTGTTCTTGCTGTTCCAAAACTGAAAAGTCAAACTGCCAGTTTGAAAGTCAAACGGCTAAAACAGGAAACTGTGGAAAACAGGAAACTGTGGGAAACAGGAAACTGTGGGAAACAAGCAAGAGGAGGTTGAAACCAACTTGGAGGAGGAGTCACTCTCCTCCAAGCCGGCGGCCAGCCCTAGGCCGAGTTGGGGAGGGACTCCCCTCCCTCCCTGGCGCGCCTAGCCCCTCCACCTATAAAAGGAGGGGCAGGGCCTCCTCCTTGAGACACACAAGTTCCTATCCTCTAATCTCCGGTTTAGAGCCGTTTTGGTTTAGAGCTTCTAATTGCCCTAGCCTTCGGTTTAGAGCCTTCTAATTGGTGTGTCTAAACCCTAGACCACTAATAGCTCTCTCTCATACTCCACCATACTCGCTCCGGCTTAAGGCGAAGCCCTGCGGGATCTCCCCTCTACTTCCGGTACCACGCCGTTGTGCTGCCGGAATCGCGAGGAGAGTGCTACAACCTCCGCTGCCTGCTGGAACAAGGGAGAGGAAGGTCTTCGTCGAGTACCGAACGTGTGACCGACTGCGGAAGCGCTGCCGGAACGCAGCGCCGGAAGGATCGTCTACGCGATCTTGAGATCGGAAGTGTACGACTACATCACCCACGAGAATCTGCTCTCGTTAACCTCTTTGGAATCTTCGAGGGTGAGTTATTCCATCGACTCGTTGCTGCAATCTAGTAGATAGATCTTGGCTTGTTTGTTTGTATGCGATAGAAATTTTTTGTTTTCCATGCTACGAACCCCTACAGCCAGGACACTCCCTCATAGGCCCATTCCCCCTCCCGGCAGGTGGGGCCACGTTGGTCCCCCTCCGGAAGGTTTTAGAAGCTTCCGGTACAATACCGATTAACCCGAAACAATTCCGAACTCCAAAAACTGCACTTCCTTATATGAATCTTATTATCCAGACCATTCCGGAACCTCTCGTGATGTCCCGGATCCCATCCGAGACTCCGAACAAAAAATTATAAACCAATTATCCAATCTATCCTAGCGTCGAGACACGTTAAGTGTGTGACCCTTCGGGTTCGAGAACATGTAGACATGATCTTATATCAATAATCAACAGCGGGGTCTGGAAACCCATATTGACTCCCACACATTCATCGATGATCATATCGGATGAACCACGATGCCAGGATTCAATCAATCCCATATATATATTTCCTTCGTCTCGCGATATTTTACTTGCCCGAGATTTGATCGTCGGTACCGTCATACCTAGTTCAATCTCGTTCACAGCAAGTACTTTACTCGTTCCGTAATCCGATATCACTTTATGATTAACTCCTTAACCACATGCTTGCAAGCGGTGTTGATATCGATTACCGAGTGGGCCCGAAGTATATCTCTCTGACTTGGGAGGGACAAATCCCATCTCGATACATACAACCCAACAGGTACTTTCCGATCACTTGAGAGACACCTTTATGATCACCCTCTCATAGGATGACGTTTGATGACCTCAAAGCTTTCTTCCGATACCAGGGAGTTGTATTATCTCATGGTCTAAGGAATACAATATTTGACATAAGAAAAGCTTCGCAAAGATGAACACGATGACACGATCTAATTGCTCCGCTTAGTTTGGGTCTGTCCATCATATCATTCTCCCAATGATATGATCTCATTATTAATCGACAACTCATGTCTATGGTTAGGAAACCTTAACCATCATTAATCAATGAGCTAGTCCATAGAGGCATACTAGGGACACGGTGTTGTTCACAAACCACACAAGTATTAAAGTTTCCGCTTAATATAATTCTAGCATGGAATATAAACTTTATCATGAACAAGAATTATAATAATAACATCTTTATTATTGCCTCTAGGGTATAATTCCAACAGTCTCCCACTTGCACTAGAGTCAATAATCTAGTTTATATTTGGCAACAATCTCACACCCATGGCACTAAGGTGCTGATCATGTTTTGCACGTGGAAGAGGTTTAGTCAATGGATCTGCGACATTCAGATTTGTATGTACTTTGCTAATCTTCAGATCTCCATATGCTATATAATCTCGGATTATATGAAACTTGCGGTTGATATGCTTGGTCTTTGGATGATATCTTGGTTCCTTAGCGAGTGCTATGGCGCCAGTGTTGTCACACAATATCTCCAGTGGGTCCAATGCACTTGGAACCATGCCAAGCTCAGTGATGAAGTTCCTTATCCAAACTCCTTCACTTGACGCTTCTGCAGCAGCCATGTATTCCTCTTCTACTGTAGATCCCGCGATCACGCTTTGCTTGCAGCTTCTCCAGCTCACAGCTCCTCCATTCAAAATATAAACGTATCCTGTGTGAGATTTAGAATCATCCTTGTCGGTGTCGAAACTAGCGTCAACGTAACCTTTTACGACGAGTTGTTCATCACCTCCATAGACTAAGAACATTTCTTTAGTCCTATTTAGGTACTTTAGGATGTTCTTCACGGCTGTCCAGTGTTCCACTCCTGGATCACTCTGGTATCTGCTCGTCAAACTAAGAGCATTGGACACATCCGTTCTAGTACACAGCATGGCATACATGATTGAACCTATGGACGAGGCATAAGGCACTTTGCTCATAGCTTCTCTATCATTTACCGTAGCTGGACACTGAGACTTGCTCAATATCTTACCTGACAACATAGGCACTGAACCTTTCTTTGCCTTTTCCATTCTGAACCTTTTCAGAACATTGTCTAGGTATGTACTCTGGCTTAAAGCTATCAGGCGTCTTTGTCTATCTCTATAAATTTTGATGCCCAATATATAAGCAGCTTCACCTAGGTCTTTCATTGAAAAACACTTGTTCAAACAACTCTTCACATCGTTAAGCATGTTAATGTCATTTACAATAATCAATATGTCATCCACATATAGTACCAGAAATGTCACCGAGCTCCCACTCACTTTCTTGTAGATACAAGCTTCGTAGCAATTCGGAACAAATCCAAAGCTCTTGATCACTTGATCAAAACGAAGGTTCCAACTCCGAGATGCTTGCTTCAGTCCATAAATGGAACGCTGAAGTTTGCACACTTTATCAGCATCCTTAGGATCGACAAAACCTTCGGGTTGCATCATATACAACTCTTCATCAATGTTGCCATTGAGGAACACAGTCTTGACATCCATCTGCCATATTTCATAATCATGAAACGTAGCAATTGCTAATAAAATCCGAATGGACTTAAACATCTACGGGAGAGAAAGTCTCATCGTAGTCAACACCTTGAACTTGTCGAAAACCTTTCGCGACAAGCCGTTCTTTATAGACGGTAACATTACCATCAGCGTCCGTTTTCTTCTTGAAGATCCATTTGCACTCAACGGCCTTTCGGTCGCTAGGAGGGTCCACCAAAGTCCATACTTGGTTTTCGCTCATGGATCCTAATTCGGATTTCATGGCCTCTAGCCATTTCTCAGAGTCTGGGCTCATCATCGCTTCCTCATAGTTCGTAGGTTCACTGTCTTCTACCAATAAGACAGTCAAGACAGGGTTGCCATACCACTCAGGAGGGGCACGCGACCTTGTTGACCTGCGACGTTCAATAGCAGCATCGTCTGAAGCTTCATGATCCTTGTCATTAGCTTCCTCTATTGTTGGTGCAGGCGGCACTGGAATAATTTCAGGTGCTGCGCTACTCTCCAACTCAAGAGAAGGTTCAACAACCTCGTCTAGCTCTACTTTCCTCCCACTCACTTCTTTCAAGAGAAACTCCTTCTCAAGAAAGGAACCGTTCTTTGCGACAAACACTTTGCCTTCGGTTCTGTGATAGAAGGTATACCCAATAGTTTCCTTAGGGTATCCTATGAAGACGCATTTCTCCGCTTTGGGTTCGAGCTTGTCCGGCATCAACTTCTTGACGTAAGATTCGCATCCCCAAACTTTAAGAAACGACAACTTAGGTTTAGCACCAAACCACAGTTCATATGGTGTCATCTCAACGGATTTAGATGGTGCCCTATTTAAAGTGAATGCAGCGGTTTCTAATGCATAACCCCAAAATGATAACGGCAAATCAGTAAGAGACATCATCGATCGGACCATATCTAATAGGGTTCGATTCCGGCGTTCAGACACACCATTGCGCTGTGGTGTTCCAGGTGGCGTGAGTTGCGAGACGATTCCGCTTGCTTTAAGATGCGTGAGAAAATCATAACTCAAATATTCACCTCCACGATCGGATCGTAGAAACTTAATCTTTCTGTTACGATGGTTCTCCGCTTCACTCTGAAATTTTTTGAACTTTTCAAATGTTTCAGATTTATGTTTCATTAAATAGATATACCCACATATTCTTAAGTCATCGGTAAAAGTGAGAAAATAGCGATATCCACCGCGCGTCGAAACACTCATCGGTCCGCATACATCGGTATGTATGATTTCCAAAAAGTCCGTTGCTCGCTCCATCATTCCGGAGAACGGGGTTTTGATCATCTTGCCCATGAGGCATGGTTCGCATGTGTCAAATGATTCAAAATCAAGAGACTCCAAAAGTCCATCAGAATGGAGTTCTTCATGCGCTTTACACCAATATGACCTAGACGACAGTGCCACAAATAAGTAGTATTATCACTATCTACTTTGCATCTCTTAGCCTCAATGTTATGGATGTGTGTTTCATCCCTTTCGAGATTCAGAAAAAATAAATCGTTCACAAGAGGTGCATGACCATAAAAGATGTTACTCATATAAATAGAACAACCATTATTCTCCGATTTAAATGAATTACCATCTTGCAATAAACACGATCCAGAAATAATGTTCATGCTCAACGCAGGCACATAATAACACTTATTAAGGTTTAAAACTAATCCCGAAGGTAAAACTAAGGAGAGCGTGCCGACGACCATCACATCAACTCTTGATCCGTTGCCAACGCGCATCGTCACCTCATCCCTCGCAAGCCACCGTCTATTCCGTAGCTCCTATTTTGAGTTACAAATATTAGCAACTGAACCAGTATCAAATACCCAGTCACTACAACGAGGGCTAGTAAGGAAAATATCAATAACATGTATATCAAATATACCTTTGATGGTGCCAGCCTCCTTGTCCGCTAAGTACTTCGGACAGTTGCGCTTCCAGTGACCCTTGTCGTTGCAATAGAAGCACTCAGTGTCCGGCTTGGGTCCAGACTCGAGCTTCTTCTCAGCAGGGGCAACGCGCTTGCCGCCGCCTTTCTTGAAGGTCTTCTTTGCACCCTTACCTTTCTTGAAGGTGGGGGGCTTGTTGACCATCAACACATGATTATCCTTTTTGATGTCCACCTCCGCAGCCTTCAACTTTGCGAAGAGCTAGGTGATCGTATCAGTGGAACTAATCTGATTATGAGTCACTACAAAACTTTTGTAGCTGGGAGGGAGTGATTGCAGAACCCTGTCAATCTTGAGCTCCTCTGGAATCTTGCAGTCCAGTTGCTCAAGGCGTTGAGTGTAGCCCGACATCTTTATGGCGTGCTCACTAACGGAACTCCCTTCCTCCATCTTGCAGTTAAAGAATTTCTCAGAGATCTCATATCTCTCAGAACGGGCCTGAGTCTAAAACATAGTTTTCAGCTCCTCAAGAATCTCAAAGGGCCCGGGATAGTCTTCAAAACGATTTTGAAGGTCCGATTCCATAGCAAACAACATGGTGCTCTTAATCACACCATAATCATCTTTGAGCGATTGATAGACAATTTTCTCATCAGCCGGCGCATCTACAGCAGGGGTGTCACCTAACGCATTTTCAAGGACATAGTCCTTTTGACCGCCAGAGAGAAGGATTCTCAGATTGCGGAACCAGTTGGTGAAGTTAGACCCATTGTTTCTAAGCTTTTCCTTCTCAGCAAAAATGTTGAAGTTGAAGTTGGACTTAGCCATTTGATCTACAATGTTTGCAAGTACAAATTAGACTATGTTCATGATAACTAGTTCAACTTTTAATCAAATTACTAGATGAACTCCCACTAAATTCAACATCCCTCAAGTTGTTTAGTGAACACGATCCAAATTCACCACACCTAATCCGATCTTCACGAGAAGAGATGTGGTTTCAATGGTGGACAACGAAGTGTCGATCATATCATTCATATGACTCATGCTTAACCTTTCGGTTCTTGTGTTCCGAGGCCATGTCTATACATGCTAGGCTCGTCAAGTCAAACCCAAGTATTTCCGCGTGTGCAAAAACTGGCTTGCACCCGTTGTATGTGAACGTAGATCCTATAGCACCCGATCATCACATGATGCTTGGACACGACAAACTTTCGCAACGGTGCATACATGGGGAGAACACAGTTTTATCTTGATCTTTAAGTGAGGAATCATCTTATAATGCTACCGTCGCGATCTAAGCATAATAAGATACATAAAAGGATAAACATCACATGCATATAACTTTATGTGACATGGTATAGCCAATCTTCGCGCAATGATCTCCATCTTGTGTGCGCCGGCATGATCTCCATCACTCCACCATGATTGCCTCCACCACGAATAGCAACTACAACTATTGCTAACTACTTAGCGATAAAGTAAAGCTATTACATGGCGTATAAGAAGTTGACACACAGGTCATACACAATTATAAAGACAACCATATGGCTCCTGCCGGCTGTGTACTCATCGACATGCAAGTCGTGAAACATTACAAAACATGATCATTGCATACAACATACACATCAAATCTTGGGCCATACCATATCACAGAAAACACTCCCTGCAAAAACAAGTTAGACGCCTCTACTTTGTTGTTGCATGTTTTACGTGGCTTATGGGAGTAGCAAGCTAAGAACGATTCTTACCTACGGAAAGCCACAACGGTGATATTATGGTTGCCAAACTCCGGTGTAAATCCCATGACAACTATAGTGAGAGAAACTGGCATCCACCAGCCGCATGTGTGGAACAAGCCACACGTCAAGTGCGGAGCCGGTCTCGCGAACGATGTCGCGTAAAGTTGGCCTGGACCGCTTCGATCTCACTATCCCACGTCATAAGAAGAACACAAACAAGAGGCTTGCAACAGAAAGCATCAACGCCCGCAACACCCATGTTGCGTTCTACTCGTGAAACACATCTATGTATAGATCTAGCTCTGATACCACTGAAGGGTTTCGCAGCATAGTAAATCAAAGTTTTTCTACGAATGCGAACGGGAAAGCCAAGATCTAATCTAGGAGATGCAAACAACGAGGGGGATTAGATAAGATCTTCATACCCTTGAAGATTCGCACAGTGGAACGTTCGTCGGAACGTGGGTGATGTAGTCGTACTCGCTTCTCCTCCTCGTGATCCGATCCGATCCAACACCGCAAGTGGCGATGCCTCCGAGAGATGCACACGTGCGGCACCTCGACGTCTCCTCCTTCCTTGGTCCAGCAAGTATGGTGGAGAGACGGATTGGATCTACAACGCGACGGCGCGGTGCAAGTGGTGGAGAGTTTCTGCAGCAGGGCTTCGCCTACGTGCAGTCGGGAGGGAGAGAGAGAGGAGGGCAGCAGGGCGGCTAGGGTTGTGGAGGAGGTGTGGGGGAGGTTGCGCCCCAGCCCTCTATATATAGAGGGGTGGGCGCCAGCCCTAGCCCCTCCCCCAAGCCCTAGGCCGGCGGCCAAGGAGGGAGGAGTGGGGGGCAAGTTTCCCCCTTCTAGAAGCTTTCCTAGGGTTTGCCCTAGGCCTGGCCGGCTGGGCCCTATGAGGCCTTGTGCCCCTGGACCAATGCGGCCAGGACACTCCCTCATAGGCCCATGCCCCCTCCCGGCAGGTGGGGCCACGTTGGTCCCCCTCCGAAAGGTTCTAGAAGCTTCCGGTACAATACCGATTAACCCGAAACAATTCCGAACTCCAAAAACTGCACTGCCTTATATGAATATTATTCTCCGGACCATTCCGGAACCTCTCGTGATGTCCTGGATCCCATCCGAGACTCCGAACAAAAACTCATAAACCAATTATACAATCTATCCTACCATCGAGACACGTTAAGTGTGTGACCCTTCGGGTTCGAGAACATGTAGACATGATCTTATATCAATAATCAACAGCGGGGTCTGGAAACTCATATTGACTCCCACACATTCATCGATGATCATATCGGATGAACCACGATGCCAGGATTCAATCAATCCCATATATATATTTCCTTCGTCTCGCGATATTTTACTTGCCCGAGATTTGATCGTCGGTACCGTCATACCTAGTTCAATCTCGTTCACAGCAAGTACTTTACTCGTTCCTTAATCCGATATCACTTTGTGATTAACTACTTAACCACATGCTTGCAAGCGGTGTTGATATCGATTACCGAGTAGGCCCGAAGTATATCTCTCTGACTTGGGAGGGACAAATCCCATCTCGATACATACAACCCAACAGGTACTTTCCGATCACTTGAGAGACACCTTTATGATCACCCTCTCATAGGATGACGTTTGATGACCTCAAAGCTTTCTTCCGATACCAGGGAGTTGTATTATCTCATGGTCTAAGGAATACAATATTTGACATAAGAAAAGCTTCGCAAAGATGAACACGATGACACGATCTAATTGCTCCGCTTAGTTTGGGTCTGTCCATCATATCATTCTCCCAATGATATGATCTCATTATTAATCGACAACTCATGTCTATGGTTAGGAAACCTTAACCATCATTAATCAATGAGCTAGTCCATAGAGGCATACTAGGGACACGGTGTTGTTCACAAACCACACAAGTATTAAAGTTTCCGCTTAATACAATTCTAGCATTGAATATAAACTTTATCATGAACAAGAATTATAATAATAACATCTTTATTATTGCCTCTAGGGCATAATTCCAACACATATAGGATGCCTGCATCACTCAACACATGATTAGATCATTACTAGTGTTGTTGTCGGACACACAAACATAAAGGACCTGGAAATGTTCTTTCAGGGGGTGGAAGTCTTTCGGTGGTGTAGGGAGTCTGTGACAGTGATATCTTTCGTCTCATGTTCGACGGTGATCTTGCACATCTCCGGTCGTCGCCTCCCGTGCATCCAATGTCGGCGCCACCTAATTCAAGCTCTTCTCCAACAAATACTTGCTTGAATTCAACCCGTGGCCTATCTCCACTAGCCAAGGCAATGGAGGATGAGTTTGTGCTGCCAAAGCTAGAGTTGACTAGGCTTCGATGACGATGCTGCCATGGGATGCTACCTAGGGCCTGACATTACTTGTATTACCTTTTCTACATTCCTATATTTTTTTGCTACAAACTCATATTTTTTTCCTATTTTACTATTTTCGAAATGCAACATGGTAATTATTTTGTGCCATTATGTTTGTTTGCTACAATAGTAGAGAGTATTTGCTACGACGTCTGACGAGTCTATGGATTTTTTTTGTTACAAACCTTTATGGGGTTTTGCTACAATAGTGCAAATTTTATGCTATGAGATCTCCGGCAAGAGTCTCTGGCGAAATCAGATTTGGTACAATAGTCCTATTTGTTATCCATACATTCTGTGAGTTTGCAACATTCGAAGATTTTTTTCTACAAGGTCTCCGGTGATGTCTCCAACGAATGTGGTTTTGCTGCAATAGTAAAAAAAATTGCTACAAGTTCTCATTTGTTTTATGGCGAACTGTTTTTATTGCTTACAACAGATGCGAGTTTTTTTTTTTTTTGCTACACCCATCAAAAGCTGGATGGGAGGTCCAACCGGAGGACATGTGTCGTTCTCCAACCTCCAAAGTTCGCAGCAAAAGCGGGTCAACTGAACTGGACACCTGTCGTTTTCCAACCGTCCCAAGTACGCTTAGTCCTCGCCAAAATAATATGAAGTGGTAAATATTTTTTTCACGAAGTTACAAATACCATGATCGTGCATTACCATTCCGTCATGGCACGGCAACATGTACCGATCAGCCGTACAAGACCACAAGAAATTCAAGAGGGGCAGCGAAACGAAATGCGACTTAAAGCATACAGTACGTACCATAAAGCATCAACTGTACACAACGCTGGCATGGCCGTGCTGCACGGATCGAGCACCCAGCACAAGCTTTTCCCTCTTTGAAAATAGGTCGAGAGAGAATCGAGATCCGTCAAGCCAACAACAGAATCTGCTGCACTGGCCAAAGTTTCCACGTAGAGCCAACGCACGGTTGCTTAACTAGCTTATCCTCTGGTCGTCCTTTCCGCAAAAGGCCAATCCCGATCGGTAAAACCGGAACCCGACAGCGGATCTCGCTCGCCATCCCTCCCCGATGTGGAAAGAGCAGTTAAATACTCCTCCATCCTCTAGCATGGGCGTCCATTCTCTGGCGTGTACGCACCGAACAAGTGGCTGATCTAATCAGGCCAAGAGTCTTTTGACCGCAGGGGAAGCGTCAAGCGTGCGTGCGTGCGTGTGGCCGATAGAGACGCCCGCCCGCCCACCCTCCTTTTGTTGCTGTTGGTTGGGAGGTCTGAGCAACCGAGGAAGAGGGTTTGGGTAGGAGCGTGGCGAGGTCGCCTTGTTTTCTCCACGATCTCCGTTGGACTCGTCGTACCGGATACCGGTACCGGTCTTTGGTGTTTGGCGGCTCGGATTAACCACTCCCCACCAATCCTCCAGCCCCTGTCCCTTTCCCGGAACGAGCACGCAACGCAAGGTTGGTTTTACGGTGCCAGCGTCGAGGCAAAGGTCAAGACACCTCGAGGCGCCGGTGTTGTGTTGTTGGTCGCTTGCGAGGAAGATACGGAAATGGGTTTTGGTGGTTTGGCAGGGTGGTGTTGGGAGTTACTAGCAAATAAGTAGTTCGTCCTCACTCACCCTTCACCAACCACCTCCCCCCTCCTCCGAGCCTACAAAACGGGAGAAGGTCCATCGCCACCGTTGCAGACTTTGCAGTGCAGCGACACGTTTCACTTCCCGTCTACCTAAGCCGAATCTACATCCCACCAACCAAATCCTATGCAGCAAAGTAGCGAGGCGGGAGCAAACATGCAGCAGAAGCTGTGACTCTGTGAGCAGAGCAGGGGCAAAGCCACCAAGTTGATGAGCTGATCACCACCACCGTGGCTACTGTGGGTGGCTTTCCAGTGGGGCTGGCTAGCTGAGCTGACTCCTCCAAAGCAAGGGCAAGAGGCCAATACATCGAGTGAAGGCGAGGAGGCAGAATCATTCGGCCGCAAAGCTGCCGGCGCCACCCCGTCGGCACTGTCCCCGCTTTCCTCGGCCGCGTGGGGGCCAACCCCGCCCTATCTTCTCCCTCTCGCTCCTGCACGCGCTGGTCCTCCCCTGCACTGCACTCCCGCGTGCGTCTCCTTGGGTTTCGGTGTGCTGCCGCTGTCGTCGCACCACCACCACCACCGCACCGCATCCGCACCACCACACCACACCGTCCTGCTTTTTCCCCGAGAGAGAGAGAGAGAGGAGATGCTCCCGCTGCTCCTTATATCCACGCTCCCGGCCTTCACGCTGCTCCTCGTCGCGCCCGCCTCCTACAGGCCCTGGAAGCTAGTGCGAGAGCTCGGCGTCGTCGCGCTGCTGCTCGCGAGGGAGCTGCTCAGCCACTCCGCCTCCGCCGCCGCCGCCGCGGGCAGGAAGGAGCAGCAGGGCGCCAGGAGAATAATGCCGCCGACGCCCAAGCCCAAGGCGCAGGCGCCGCCCGCATTGGCCGCGGCCGACGAGGACGCGCTCCCGCTGCTCGACCTGCCGGAGCTCGCGCTGGACCGCGTCCTCGAGGAGCTGTCCCCGGCCTCGCTCGCCGCGATGGCCTGCGTCTGCAAGGGGCTCAGGGACCGATGCTCCATGGACGCCCTCTGGGACCGCCACGTCCGGGGCAAGTGGGGCCAAGTGCTCGGCGCCGCCGCGCGCAAGGAGTGGGAGGCGGAGGTGGCCGCCAGAGCGGCGGATGCCGCGCGCCCGCGCCCGAATAGGCGGAGCGGCTGGGCGGACTCGCTGGCCTGCGCGTGGCCCTTCTCCTGGATCGGGTGCCGCTGGGTCAGAGAGGACACTGCGGCCGCCCCCGCCCCGCATCCAGCACCGGCCGACACGGTGGCCGCGTGGTACCGCGCGCTCGAGTGCGGCGAGTTCTGGTTCCCCGCCCAGGTGTACAACCGCGAGGTATGTAATTAACAACAGTTGCAAATTAACTGTAAATTAAACACGGCTTACGAAGAAAAGGTCCGTTTTCCTAATGCGAAAAAGGAATCTCTTTAGCAGGACGGGCATGTTGGGTTCTTGCTTTCCTGCTACGACGCTCACCTCCGCTACGACAGGCGAACCGACACCTTCACCGCCAGGTACCCAATCGACAAATGGAGCTGTTTGATTCATACATGCACTGATCGATATATACGATTTAACAAGCGATGGCGACGAGAGCATCGATCGGATATTTGGGTTTTGGATCGACTGGGATCGCCATAAATTAACTTCGGTGATGATGGGTTTCATCTGATAGGTACCCGCCGCACGGCCGGAAACCGGCCAAGGAGGAGGAGGGCGTGCAGTGGTGCAGGGTCCGCGCGGCGCCGGTGAGCACGCCGGCGCAGGATCTCCATGCCTCGGGCTGCCTGGACGGCCTGCACCCCGGCGACCACTTCGAGATCCAGTGGCGGAAGAACAAGGATTTCCCCTACGGTACGCAATCGCGTTTTTGCTCCTGCTAGTAGTGCTGGCTGTACTAGGTAGTACTACTACGACGGTGCAGAATTCAGTTGGTAACAGATGGGTGCTTTGTGCTGGATTACAGGCTGGTGGTATGGCGTCGTGGGTCACCTGGAGTCTTGCAATGCCAACATCGGGCATCTCTGCCGTTGCCACGAAGACGGTAACCACCCTCTGCTATCTTGTTCTTCCTTCTTCTGATACTTTTTTTTTGAGATTCCGTCTATTGATACTGTCGGATAGTAAACCTCAGGAGTGAGCACGGGGCTAGCTCGTCTGCTCTTAGTTTCTACAGATTGTAGAAAGAAAAATATATTATAGATAAAAAGGTGAAAAATATTCGGGAACATATTGGAGACAACAAAGATTCCTTGTCCCAGAGTTCAACTTGCGAAAACAATGCGTCGTGGCTACAGTCCGATTCCCCTTTCGTGGATCTTGTGCCCGCTCACCATATCCACTGTCTGTTCATATACTCCAATCTAGCATCCCGTGCCGTTCTTATCCATATCCATAGCATGTTTCACTCACTTCTGGATGAAGAATAATTTTGGTCTGCTCTGTCAGATACGGTCATGCTGGAGTTCAGGCACTACGCGTCGGGGTCGAGGTGGAGGCAGACCACCGTGAGCAGGAAAGACCACCGGGAGAAAGGGGACGAGACGGACGGCTTCTACGGCGGCATCAGGAAGCTCCAGACCAAGGACGAGATCTCCACGTGGCGCAGGTTCTGGCCCGTCGATGTCCTCAGCTGAACATATTTCTCTGTCCGTCCCATGCTGTACAGCGCTGCCGAGTGCCGAGCTCGAGCTCCTGAAGAATCCGCACCTCCTGCTGCCCGCTGTCTTCTGAATTTTTTTTTGAGACTAGAGATGAAGATGAAGCCCAGGATGATTTGCTCTCTGTCGTGGAAGATCCAGCAGAGAAGCAGTGATAGAATATGTGAATGGTGATGTATAGCTTTACCGAGTTTTCAGTTCGTGTTGTGCTTCTGCCATGTCATAGTTGATGACTTGATGTGTAGAGTTGTAGTTCTTCTGAATGTTATATGGCAAATCGTCTTGCGGTTGTATTTTGGTGTTGTTTTCTGTCGTGCTAGTCAAGGCCTTGAGGGATAGAAGATGCCAAGCCGCCTGACTTTGACGCGGGGCACGATCTTTTCCTAAAATTCTATGTGTAGATGGATATAACGATCAGACGCCAAGCTAAATTCTCATTAGTCAGTGCTGACCAGTCGGGATCAATGATATGTTATTATGTGAATATAATGATGTACATGTTTATCAAGTTTTCGGTTTGCATGCGGTGCTGCCGGATACTTGATTTGTACTCCCTCCGTTTAGAAATATAAAATGTTTTATGTTTGTGAAGGAGATGTATCTAGACACATTTTAGTGTATAGGTCCGAATGAATCTAGACAATAAAAGGTGTCTAGATACATCTCATTCACAAACCTAAAACATCTTATATTTCCAAACGGAGGGAGTAGATTTTCCGAATTTTTTTTATATGGGAAGTGAAACCCTGGCCTCTGCCAAAAGATGCATCCATAGATTTTTTGAATGTTATATTGTATAAATCAGTTTTAGTTGTATGAATGTTATATTGTATAAATCAGTTTTAGTTGTACTTCTCCATCAGTTCGAAGGTTGCAAGTCTTCGCGGATGGTTTTGTGGGAAGAGAGGCGGGACTCACAACAATCATAGAAGATGCAATGTAGGAGTCCATTTTTTTCTCCATGTCACATGGGATCTTGTAGATTTGGGAATATATCCTACCAGGCCTAGCGGCACTAAATAATCAAATCGGTGGTAGATGCCTAGTTGGTGAAGTGGAGATGTAATGCAGTAGTGAAGCGCCAGTTACTGCACTTACATTTCTGCGCGTCACGCTACTCCATACTGAGCTAGTGTTTCGTTCCGGCAAATAAATATAGCTAGTTTCTCTGTACAACGTAATGGAAAATTATAATCGACCACCAACACAAATTCTAAAAGGAAGGGCATGAGTGGTGGCGGAGAAGAGGAGGGGGACAAATGTGCTTAATTGATAGTGTGATATCGTAGGAATGAGATGCATGGTGAAATTTGGGTACAACATACTCAGCATGCAGTTCAGTCTTGTCCGAAAAAATTAGGACGATTGCAGAGGATGTCCAATGTGTCATGCTACTACCCCAGTCTTTACCACATTGCCCGATGTAGAAACTCATGATCAAAAACTGCAGATTCCGGCTAATTGATGTCCTCGGCTGAAACTAATCTCGTCGTCCTCCATGTTGTACAGCAACTACCCATTTGCAGAATTCTGCACTCTCGTGTTGCCGCCCTTCTAAATATTTTAGATAGACAAAGATGAATCACAGGATTTCGCTCCCATTTTGTTCCATATTACTCCCTCCGGCCCATATCAATTGACTTTGATCTATCAAAATTTGGATGAACCTATTTATTAAATAGTGTTTAGATTCATTCAAATCTAGCCAAATGTGAGTCAATTAATATGGGTCGGAGGGAGTAGTTATCACTGATTCAGTATAAAATTGTACGAAATCAGCGACAACTAATTTCGAAGATGGGGTATAACTTTTTCAAGTTTTCAGTATGCTATGTGCCGTCGCATGATCCTAGTTAATGTATAGATTTGCGGTTCTTATGGATACTATTACATGGTAAATTCAGTGTGCGGTTTTATTTTGGTGATGTTTCTTGTCATGCTAGTCGTGGCATATCGACTAATCAAGGTACACAGTTGCGTGATTGTGCCCTTTGACTGGAATTCTTGTGTGGATCTGACGATCAGATCCTTAACTAAACTCAGACTAGCCAGCGCTGATTAGTAAGCCTTTGTAGATGGGAATAATCTTAGTCCATCTGTCTGCTCTGTCAGATACGGTCATGCTGGAGTTCAGGCACTACGCGGCGGTTTCGAGGTGGAGGCAGACCACGGTGAGCAGGAAAGACCACCGGGAGAAAGGGGACGAGACGGACGGGTTCTACGGCGGCATCAGGAAGCTCCAGACCAAGGATGAGATCTCCACGTGGCGCAGGTTCTGGCCCGCCGATGTCCTCAGCTGAACATATTTCTCTGGCCGTCCCGTCGTGTGCTATACAGCGCGGCCGGGCTCCAGGTCCTCTGAAGAATCCGCACCTCCTGCCGCCCGCCTTATTCTGAATGTTTTTTATACTAGAGACGATGAAGATGAAGCCCATGATGATTTGCTCTCTGTCGTCCAAGATCCAGCGGGAGAGCAACGGTAGGATATGTGAATGGTAATGTGTATAGCTTTACCAAGTTTTCGGTTCGTGTTGTGATGTTGCCATATCATAGTTGATATGCAGAGTTGTAGTTCTTCTTAATGTTATATGGCAAATCGTTTTGTAGTTGTATTTTGGTGTTGTTTTCTGTCGTGGTAGTCAAGGCCTTGAGGGATATAAAGGTAAGCAGCCGCGAGACTTTTCGGCACGATCTTTTCCTAGAATTCTTTGTTTAGATGGATCTAACGATTAGACGCCAAGCAAAATCTGATTAATCAGTATTGGACCGTCCGGAATCAATGATATGTTATGTGAATGACGATTTACAGGTTTATCAGGCGGTTTGCACGTGCTGCTGCCGGATCCGAGTTTTTTTGAAATGGGAAGTGAAACCCTGGCCTCTGTCAAAAAGTGCATCGATAGATTTTTTGAATGTTATGTTGTATAAATCAGTTTCAGTTGTACTTTTTCATTCTGCGAAGGTTGCAAGTCTTCACGGATGATTTTGTGGGAAGAGAGGCGGTCCTAATTATAATCACAGGAGATGCGATTTAGGAGTCCATTTTTAAAGAGCAACAAGGCTCAGAGGGTCATAGTCCCAAGGTAGCTAAACAAAAAAAGGTGTATAGGAGAAGAACATCTGAGGGATCAGCAGTAAGGCGTAGCGTTAGGATTAGTAATAAAAGAAAATCATCATGCAAGGATCGTTCTGAAACAGTGATGGGTTTAAGTACCCAGGAAAGCATTCGGTTGTTCGTGAGACAATTAGGAAACACAAACTGGATTTCTTTGCTGTTCTTGAAACAGGAAGAGACAATTTTTCTGCACCTTTCTTAAGAAACTTGTCGGGTAGTCGAGACTACGTTTGGTACTGCCTTCCTCCTATAGGAAGATCGGGGGATATTCTAGTGGGGTTAAACTCTGAAACTTTAAAAGTTAAGAACATTGTTATCGGAGAACCGTGTGTCAAGTTTCATTTAATATCCAAAGCTGATAATTTTGAATGGTCTTTAGTAGCTGTTTACGGAGCAGCTCAAGATGCCCAGAAAGGAGAGTTCTTTGCAGAGTTGTTCCGATTTTGTGAGGATGATGTTCAGCCTTTGTTAGTTGGAGGAGATTTTAATATTATTAGAAGACAAGAGGAGAAGAATAATGATAACTTTAATGCTAGGTGGCTCTTTATTTTTAACGCGATCATCGAAAGTCTCGACCTCAGAGAATTAGCTCTATCTGGGAGGCAATTCACATGGGCCAACAGAAAAGAAAATCCCACTTTTAAGAAGTTAAACAGAGTGCTAGCTAGTGTGTCTTGGGAACAGAAATTTCCTTTAGTTAGTGTGAGGGCATTAACTAGAACAAGCTCTGATCACACACCTCTCCTTATTGATTCCGGCGAACAAGCACACCAAGGGAATAAGAATCTTTTTTCTTTTGACTTAGCATGGTGTGGTGACCCAGCATACCACTGCATGATGTAGTACACTATAGTCGTTGATATAACACCAATGAAACACCGTTCACTATTATTACATCCCTCAAAGTGGTACAACAGAAACACAGCAGGTCCAAGACATGACTATAGGTTACAACTCAACTCTTTACACAAGATCCAGAGGACACTCTAGGTTAAAGAGAGAGAAAGAAACTTCTTACAAAGAAGAATCAGAGATAAACAACTCAAAAACTATTATACTAATAAGACTAGTATCTGAACTATAGGGCTTGCATTGCTGCTATAGCAATACTCTATAGAAATAAGTTCTATGGAGAAAGATTATATTTCTATGTAATCAGCAACTTCTTCTTCACTTTAGTTGATGTATATGTTGACTTCCTTTATTTCATTGAAGAGCTTTAGCTTTTGTTGATTACTCCTGGATCATGACTTGATGTAGATGTCGTTTTAATGGCTTCAGAATCTAGAAAGGGTTAAGAAGATACGTTGAGTACAAGCGTACTCAGCAAGTTCACTAGAAAAGGAGTGTTTGATGCACTATATCTACAGCCACAGACCGTAGGTCGTAGGCAATGCAAGTTTTCATAAACATTTGTTTAAAGGTTACGAAAAGCTATGTCCGTCAGCTTTCACGGGTTTACCAGAACTTTCATGGAGTTCCTTTCCCGCCGCGTTCGCAGCTCCTTCCCGGAACAAGGAGTAACAAGTTACAGTTCTTACACTCTGCAGAGGTGCGTCACTTTACTGATGAGAGATCTTAGCTTTGTTGTACATTCGAGTTGCATTCTCGTCCACACTTCCTTGGTGTGGGGCCCAAACTAAGATCCAAGCCAATCACTGCCCCCTTCGCGACCCCGCATGCCTCCTTGGTGTACACCATGCCCACCCATTTAATTACAGCAATGGTTTTTACAGACCGTTAGATGCCAGAACTATCGTGGGACGTTGAGGGTTCCCACCCATATGCTGCATATCCTCTACGAATTACCAATTAATATGCACGCTACGAGTGATAACAGCCACGACCTTCACATCCGGCTACATGCGAGAGGAAGAAGATATTGCTGACTTCTCCGTCCCATTCCAAATCTCACTACTAGGAAAACATCAGTTAGTGGCGCACGTGGAAAAGCCATCCGTGGCGCACTGCCCGTGCACCACTAGGCTTGCGCTGCGGCTATCTCCTAGCCGTGGCGCACTGCCTGGTGCGCCACGGTTGTGCCGAGATAGGCGTGGTGCACATGCCAGTGCGCCACGGATAGTTGTCCAGGTGCGCTACAAGACGTATCTTCTGTGGCGCATGTGGTAGTGCGCCACTAGCCTGCGCAGGTGCGCTTTAGACACTGTGCGCTACAGAAGCTGTGTCATGTGTGCCACGGGTGTCTTTTTAAAAAAAATTCAGGGTCAAATGATATACAATACAGATTATATACAATATTATAGGCAGATATACACACAGATATAAGATATACAATTATATATATAAATACACAATTCGCAAAACAAGATTGAAACAAATACATATAGATAAGTCTCATACATGAATACATAAGTTATACATTGTTTCGATCAAGTTATAAAGTAGTTGGTGACATGCGAATACATGTGTCTTAAACAAGTTAGAGCTCGAAAGCTCGCCTAGACATCTAAACTAGCTATACACAAACGCGGGATAAACAACCAAAGAAGATAAGCATGATCACCGCGATGAAGGTGTAGGTCTTCATCCGGTTCCTCGTCCTAACTCCCGCTAGATAGCGCGTGTATCTAGCTTCCGCCTCCGCCATAGTGTTGTACCCTTTGTAGCTATTGCCGCTGAAACAGTGCATCTGTCTCCGGCAGTTTTCCCAATCATCGTAGACTCCGGGAACCCGTCCCTTGTACACGACGTACCACGTCATCTACAAGTTGACAATAATAATTAACAAGTGATTGAAAAAAAAACATGTATAATTAAAGTCGCATATGAAGATACACTTATAGAAAGTACTCCTAAATCAAAAAGACCAAACTCAAAAAGCATGCCTCATATATAACTAGGTTGTTCCACACAGGAATATGCTACGATGGAACTGTCCGCCAAGTAGGATGCACAACACCTCGACTTGTGCATAGCACAAGGCGAACAATCCCATCGTAGCACATTCACATATATAGTGTGCCACGACATTTCAATCATCGGCATTATTCTCTAAAAAGACCAAAGTAACTCAAAAATAATGCCTCATATATAACTAGCTAGGTCGTTGGACACATGAATATGCTACGACGGAACAGTTAGCCAAGTAGGATGCACAACACCTGGACCTGTGCATATCACAAGGCTAACTATCCCGTCGTAGCACATTCACATATATAGTGTGCCACGACATTTCAATCATTGGCATTATTCTCGAAAAAAGACCAAAATAACTCAAAAAGAATGCGCATATATATACATAGGTCGTTGGACACAGGAATATGCTACGATGGAACCGTGAGCCAAGTAGGATGCACAACACCTGGACTTGTGCATATCACAAGGATCATAATCCCGTCGTAGCACATTCACATATATATTATGCCATGACATTTCAATCATTGGCATTATTCTCGAAAAAGACCAAAGTAAATCAAAAAGAATGCCTCATATATATATATACCTAGGTCGTTGGACACTGGAATATGCTACGATGGAACTGTAAGCCAAGTAGGATGCACAAGACCTGGACTTGTGCATATCACAAGGCTCACAATCCCGTCGTAGCACATTCACATATATAGTATGCCACGACATTTCAATCATCGGCATTATTCTCGAAAAAAAAGTAAGGAAAAAAGAAGGACCAAAGTGAGCAAAGGACCAAAGAGTAAGCAAAAAAACCAAGCATTGATTGATATATAATAATAATAATAAGCAAAAGAAATAAGCGATGATTCATAAACCTAATAAGATAAGTAGTAGCATGTACACTTGTCCACACACACACACAAAGGTCATCTATAGTTTGTAACTACAACTAGGCCAACATCAATCCTTCTGGCTCGGCTTAGGGAACGGGAGGACGCCTTGTCTCGTCATGAACTTCCTATAGTCACCCTGCATCTCTAGGCGATCTTTTATGTCACGATTATTCGGGATATTTCCTCCGTAGAAGATCCCCCCCCCCGAAGTCATGACATCATGAAAGATGATTGCCCCAAACTGCTGCTGGATGCGATACATCTCTTGTCTAATATCTGAATCAGTGATCTTGGCCTTTTCTTCGGCCCACTGTTTGAGATGATCTGGCAGCGTAGAATTCTGCTGGTCAAGTAGGAACGCCCTCATGTGATGGAGTGTTTAGTAGGCTTCCTTCTTACTGTTCTACGAATGCTTCACGAAGGGGAACTCCGTTACGTGGTTGAAGACGTGCCTGCCGAACTTGACCTTCGTACGCACGAAGGTGGTGCCTTGCGTCGAGGCATAGCCAGTGAGAGCATCATCCAGAACTTCCTTGATCTTGTCATAGTTTTTCTTCTTTTCTAGACTCCCCGAGTCAAAATACGTGGAGTGGGAATGCTTCGGCGATAAGGAGATGAGCGTGCAGTGTTCATCTCTGTGCAAAAAATTCAAATAGAATGTGTTGGAAAAAGAATGATGATAATCTAATAAAGCCAATCGATGATGGCGAGTGAATAACGACTTACTCGGGAAAGTAAGGCACGAGAATGTATTCCTTTGTCTTGTTCGCCACGAGGATTTTTTTTAGGTACGAGGCCACGATACGTCGTTCATCGGGGGAACCCAAGCAGCCGTCATGCACACTCTGCCACGATACGTCGTTCATCGGGGGAACCCAAGCAGCCGCCACGAGGATTTTTTTAGGTACGAGGCCACGATTTTTTTTAGGTACGAGGCCACGATACGTCGTTTATAGGTGGAACATATTGAAGATGTCGTCGAACCGCAGGAAGAACAGATCCGCAGGGGCATTGTCGACGAATCCCAAGCCTGGTGGCACCTTAACCACGAATACCGGGTGCGAGGGATCTTTCTCCGCCAGAAGGCGTCTCTCTATCATCAGCACGCCGTCATGCACACTCTGCAGTTCCGAACTAGTGAGCCTCCGCAAATTCTTAGGTAGCATGGGATCACCTGTCACATGAATCCTCCACATAATACCCTCGGGTCTTGGTGGCCCATCCTGAAACCTGATTGGATTCGCAGTTGACGCCACCGGCTGGCTCGAGCTGCTAGATTTTCTTTTCCTGCCCTTTTTTCCTTTTCGAGAGCGGGCAGGCACCGCAATCTGAGCACCGGCCGCCCTATGTAGTGTGACATGGCTTAGAATAAAGGGTCGGTTGGTTGTATCAGCTGGCTCTGTAAAGGTGCAAGCTGGAGGCGTCTCCTGAGAACCAAACAGACGCTTGGTGATAGTGGCTTTCTCTCTGGGGCCACCAGCTAGGTCTTCGTTGCTAAAATGAGTGTTGAAGAAGTGATCATTCCAGTATTCGTCGTCCTCGTCCGGATCCTGCGTCATGTGCATGTAGGGGTTCGTAGCATGGAAAACAAAAAAATTCTACCGCATGCAAACAAACAAGCCAAGATCTATCTACTAGATTGTAGCAACGAGTCGATAGAGGAACTCACCCTCGAAGATTCCAAAGTGCTTAACGAGAGCAGATTCTCGTGGGTGATGTACTCGTACTCTTGCCGATCTCAAGATCGCGTAGACGATCCTTCCGGCGCTGCGTTCCCGCAGCGCTTCCGCAGTCGGTCACACGTTCGGTACTCGATGAAGACCTTCCTCTCCCTTGTTCCAGCAGGCAGCGGAGGTTGTAGCACTCTCCTCGCGATTCTGACAGCACGACGGCGTGGTACCATAATTAGAGGGGAGATCTCGCAGGGCTTCTCCTTAAGCCGGAGCGAGTATGGTGTACTATGAGAGAGGACTTGGCGATCTATGGTTTAGAACGCACCAAGGGGAGAGTGTAGCCGGCGGCTAGGGTTTGGGATCACTCCAACTCGGCGAGTTGGTGGTGCCCTAGGCGGCGGCAGTAGCAGGGGTGGTGGCGCCGACGGCTTAGGGTTAGGGTTTCGGGGCATGAGAGGTGTAGTCTAGAGGGACACCCCTGCCCCTCCTTATATAGGAGGGAGGGAGCCGGTTGGGAGGAGGGAGTCCTCCCCCAACTCGGACTCCTTGGCCGGCGGGTGGAGGGAGGAGGACTTCCTCCCCAAGTAGGTTTCCTACTCTCCCTCCACCAAGCAAACTTGCCGTTTGACTTTTCAAATTGGCGTTTGACTTTTCAAACTAGGATTTGATTTCTCCCTTTATTTTTCCTAGCCTTGATACCTAGTACATGATTCAACCATTCCACATTGTCATGACACATTCATGTACCCTTCCCCTCCGGAGTGCCGGACCTTTTCATATAACATTCCCGATGAAAACACCGGAATCATTCCCCGACTCCGAAACAGGACTTTCCTTATATGAATCTTATTCTCCGGACCATTCCGGATCTCCTCGTGATATCCCGGATCCCATCCGAGACTCCGAACAACATTCGGTCTCTTACTCATCATTCCATAACTACTCAACAACATCGAATCCTTAAGTGTGTCTCCCTACGGTTCGTGAATTATGCGGACATGATCGAGACACTTCTCCGAACAATAACCAATAGAGGAATCTGGAAATTCATATGGCTCCCACATATTTCTACATTACTTTGTGATCGAATGAACCACTTACATACGATACCAATTTCCCTTTGTCTCATGATAGTTTACTTATCCGAGGTTTTGATCGTCGGTATCTCTGCATACCTAGTTCAACCTCGTTACCGATAAGTACTCTTTTCTCGTTCCCGTGATATGTGATCTCTTGTGAGCCAGTCACATGCTTGCAAGCTAATTGGATGACATTCCACCGAGAGGGGCCAGAGTATATCTATCCGTCATATGGATGGACAAATCCCACTCTTGATCCATGTGTCTCAACCCATACTTTCCGAACACTCAATGCCACCTTTATAGCCACCCAGTTACGGTGTGGTGTTTGATGTCATCAAAGCATCCTTCCGGTGATGGTGATAAGCATGATCTCATGGTCGAAGGAATTAGGTTACTATGTATCAGAAAGCTTATAGCAATTGAACTATTAAAATGATTTGATCTTTATGCTACGCTTATCTATAGGAGTATGTCCATCATATCATTCTCCTAATAATATTACCTTGTTATTAACAACATCTCAAATGTTCATGATCAAGAAACCATGATCATCTATTAATCAACAAGCTAGTATTTTAAAGAGGCTTTACTAGGGACTCTAATTTAGTTTACAAATCACACAAGTATTAATGTTTCTTGTTAATACTATTATAGCATGAATTTTAACATTTATCATAAACACAAAGATATAATAATAACTTTATTTATTATTGCCTCTAGGGCATATCTCCAACAGTCTCCCACTTGCACTAGAGTCAACTAATCTAGATTACATGGTAATATACCGAACACCCATGGCAGTTTGGTGTTGGTCATGTTTTGCCCTCGGGAGAGGTTTAGTCAATGGATCCGCCACATTCAGATCTATGTGTACTTTGCAAATCTTTATGTCACCATCTTGTACATGTTCTCGAATAGCGTGAAAACGTGGCTTGATGTGCTTCAGCTTCTTGTGTGACCTTGGTTCTTGCGCATTGGCTATGGCGCCCATGTTATCACAGTAGATAAACATTGGGTCCAGCGCACTTGGAACCACACCGAGCTCTGTAATGAACTCCTTCATCCATATCGCTTCTTGTGAAGCCTCCGAAGCAGCTATGTATTCTGATTCAGTTGAAGATCTCGCCACAATGCTTTGCTTTGCACTCCTCCAGCTAACTGCTGCACCATTCAAAGTAAATACATATCCAGATTGTGATTTAGAATAATCAGGATCGGTGTTCCAACTAGCATCGGTGTAACCATTAACAACGAGCTGTTCATCGCCTCCATAAGAAAGAACCATATCCTTAGTTCTTCTCAAGTACTTAAGGATGTTTTTGACCGCTGTCCAATGATCCACTCCTGGATCACTTTGATATCTGCTAGTTAAACTAACAACATATGCAATGTCGGGTCTTGTACATAGCATGGCATACATTAGAGATCCTATGGCTGAGGCATAGGGAGTCTTACTCATCCTTTCTCTATCTTCTGCCGTTGTAGGACTTTGAGTTTTACTCAAGGTCGTATTGGGCAACATGGGCAAGAACCCTTTCTTGCTATCTTCCATTCCAAACCTCTTTAGAACTTTGTCCAAATATGTACTTTGTGACAATGATATTAGGCATCTCGATCTATCTCTATAAATCTTTATGCCTAATATGTAAGCTGCTTCGCCAAGATCTTTCATTGAAAAACTATTATTCAAATATTCTTTGACACTATTAAGAAGGTCTACATCATTCCCAATCAACAATATGTCATCTACATATAGTATTAAGAATGCTACAGAGCTCCCACTCACTTTCTTGTAAATACAAGCTTCTCCATAAGTTTGTATAAAACCAAAACTTTTGATTACCTTATCAAAACGTTGATTCCAACTTCGGGATGCTTGCTTCAACCCATATATGGACCGTTGAAGTTTGCATACCTTGTTAGCATCTTTAGGATCGACAAAACCTTTGGGTTGCATCATATACAACTCTTCATCAATGTCTCCATTGAGGAATGTCGTTTTGACATCCATCTGCCATATCTCATAATCGTAATGTGCAGCGATTGCTAACATAATCCTCACAGACTTTAGCTTCGCTACTGGTGAGAAAGTCTCATCGTAGTCAACTCCTTGAATTTGTCGAAACCCTTTTGCGACAAGTCGAGCTTTATAGAGAGTAACATTACCATCAGCATCTGTTTTCTTCTTAAAAATCCATTTGTTCTCGACAGCCTTCCGACCATCCGGTAAGTCCACCAAAGTCCATACTTGGTTTTCGTACATGGATCCAATCTCGGATTTCATGGCATCTTGCCATTTATTGGAATCTGGGCTCATCATTGCTTCCTCATATGTCGCAGGGTCATCGGTGTTGTCCACCAACATGACACTCATAACGGGATCATACCAATCAGGAGTGGTACGAGTTCTCGTTGACCTGCGAGGCTCTGTAGAAACTTCAACCGAAGTTTCATGATCATCATCATTAGCTTCCTCTCTTATTGGTGTAGGCGCCACAGGAACTACTTCCGGTGCTGCGCTACTCGCAAGTTCGGGAGAAGGTTCAACAACCTCGTCGAGTTCTACTTTCCTTCCAGTCACTTCTTTCGAGAGAAATTCTTTCTCTAGAAAGGATCCATTCTTGGCAAACGAAGATTTTGCCTTCGGATCTATGATAGAAGGTATACCCAATAGTTTCCTTCGGGTATCCTATGAAGACGCATTTTTCCGATTTGGGTTCAAGCTTGTTCGGTTGTAACTTCTTTACATAGGCTTCGCAAACCGAAACTTTAAGGAACGACAATTTAGGTTTCTTCCCAAACTATAATTCACACGGTGTCGTTTCAACGGATTTAGATGGTGCCCTATTTAAAGTGAATGCGGCTGTTTCTAATGCATAACCCCAAAATGATAGCGGTAAATCTGTAAGTGACATCATAGAACGAACCATATCTAAGAGAGTTCGATTACGACGTTCGGACACACCATTACGCTGTGGTGTTCCCGGCGGTGTCAATTGTGAAAGTATTCCGCATTTCTTCAAATGCTCGCCAAACTCGTAACTTAGATATTCACCTCCACGATCAGAACGTAGAAATTTAATCTTCTTGTTACGTTGATTCTCTACCTCACTTTGAAATTCCTTAAACTTCTCGAAAGTTTCGGACTTATGTTTCATGAAATATATATATACCCATATCTACTCAAGTCATCCGTGAAGGTAAGAACATAACGATAACCACCGCGCGATGCTACACTCATTGGACCACACACATCGGTATGTATGATTTCCAATAAGTCCGTAGCTCGCTCCATCATACCAGAAAATGGAGTCTTAGTCATTTTACCCATCAGACATGCTTCGCATCTTTCAAGTGATTCGAAATCAAGTGATTCAAGAAGTCCATCGGAATGGAGTTTCTTCATACGCTTCACTCCAATATGACCAAGACGACAGTGCCACATATAGGTCGAGTTATCGCTCAATTTCAAACGTTTAGCTTCAATGTTATTAATATGTGTATTTCCACTATCGAGATTCAATAAGAAAATACCATCTATCAAAGGTGCATGTGCATAAAACATATTACTCATATAAATCGAACAACCATTATTCTCGGACTTAAACAAGTAACCGTCTCGCAACAAACATGATCCAGATATAATGTTCATGCTCAACGTAGGCACCAAATAACAATTATTTAAGTATAAAACTAATCCCGATGGTAGATGAAGAGCTAGCGTGCCGACCGCGATCACATAAACCTTTGATCAATTTCCAACGCGTATCGTCACCTCGTTCTTCGCGAGCTTCCGTTTATTCTGCAGTACCTGTTTCGAGTTACAAATATGAGCAACCGAACCAGTATCAAATACCCAGGCACTACTATGAGTACTAGTGAGATACACATCAATAACATGTATATCGGATATACCTTTCTTCTTGATGTTGCCGTTCTTCAAATCCGCCAAGTACTTTGGGCAATTCCGCTTCCAGTGACCCTCTCCCTTGCAGTAAAAGCATTCAGTATCAGGCTTAGGTCCAGCTTTGGTCTTCTTCGCCGGTGCGGCAACTTTCTTACCACCCTTCTTGAAGTTACCATTTTGCTTAGACTTGCCTTTCTTGAATTTGGTGGTCTTATTGAGCAACAACACTTGATGCTCTTTCTTGATCTCCACTTCTGCAGATTTCAACATGGAGAAGAGTTCAGGCAACGTCTTGTTCATGCTTTGCATATTGTAGTTCATCACAAAGTTCTTGTAACTTGGTGTCAGTGATTGGAGGACACGGTAAATCCCCAAAGCATTAGGAATCACTATACCCAAGCTTTGGAGTTTGTTTGCGTGCCCAGACATCTTAAGCACGTGCTCACTGACGGAGCTGCCCTCTTCCATCTTGCAGTTAAAGAACTTTTCAGAAGCCTCATAACTCTCAACTGTCGCGTGAGTCTCAAATATCAATTTGAGTTCACGGACAATATCATGTGGGTCATGGTTCTCAAACCTTTTCTGAAGCTCCAATTCCAAACCATACAAGATAGCACACTAAACTGTGGAGTACTGATTCTTCCGAGCGAGGTAAACATTCTTTACTTCATCGGTAGCATCAGCTGCAGGCGGGTCACCCAGCGGTGCATCCAGCACATAGGTCAAATTACCAGCATTGAGGACAATCCTCAGATTGAGGAACCAATCCGCAAAGCTGCTTCCATTGTTTTTCAACTTTTCATTCTCTAGGAACGCATTAAAATTGATGGTAGGGGCCGCCATTGATCTACAACATATTTGCAATAGTTTAGACTAAGTTTATGACAAATTGAGTTCTAATTAATAGTTAAATTAATCTAGGTGAACTCCCACTCAAAACAATATCCCTCACATTGTTTTAGTGATCACACGAACCAAATCCACCACATCAAAACCGATCATCACGAGAGTTGATGTAGCTTCAATGGCGAACAATCGACATGTTCATCATATCTACTATATGACTCATGCTTTACCTTTCGGTAATCCGTGTTCCGAGACCATGTCTGTACATGCTAGGCTCGTCAAGATCAAACCTTAGCTTCCGCATGAGCAAATCTGGCTTGCTCACGTTGTATACACTTGCAAAATCTAACACACCCGATCATCACGTGGTGCTTCGAAACAACGAGCTTTAGCAATGGTGCTTACTAAGGATGAACACTTTAAAACTTGAAATTTAAGTGCTTGAGGGATCATCTTATAATGCTACCGTCGTCAACTAAGCAATACAAGATGCATAAAGGATTAACATCACATGCAATTCATAATATGTGATATGATATGTCCTTTCTTCTTGTGCTTCCGATCTCCATCTTCAAGCACGAACATGATCTCCATCATCACCGGTATGGCGTCAAGGTCAATGGAGCCGCTTCATGGTTGTCGTCCACCAGCTTCAACTATTACAACTACTTTGAATAGACACGCGGGTCTTAACAGAAATTAAAGACAACCATATGGCTCCTGCCGGTTGCCAACTTACAATAAGGAACATTGCATACATCAAATATAATCACAATCATGGCCATATCACATCACAGCACACCCCTGCAAAACAAAGTTAGACGCCTCTAATTTTCTTTGCATATTTTACGTGGTTTGGGGCTTTCAATAAGTGTCGATCTAACTTACGAACAAGAACCACAACGTTGATGTTTGAACTATCAAGTGCTCATTGTAAATTGGATCTATACTATAATGGGAGAGACAGACACCCGCAAAGCCACTTATGCAATACAAGTTGCATGTTGAGCGTGGAGCAAGTCTCATGAACGAAGTCATGTAAGGTAAGCCCGGGCCGCTTCATCCCATCATACCGCAAGATGCAAAGTACACAAGAATCAATTGATAATAAAAGCACCACCGCCCACAATGACCATTGTGTTCTACTCGTGCAACAGATCTACATATAGACACGGCTCTGATACCACTGTAGGGGTTCGTAGCATGGAAAACAAAAAAATTCTACCGCATGCAAACAAACAAGCCAAGATCTATCTACTAGATTGTAGCAACGAGTCGATAGAGGAACTCACCCTCGAAGATTCCAAAGTGTTTAACGAGAGCAGATTCTCGTGGGTGATGTAGTCGTACTCTTGCCGATCTCAAGATCGCGTAGACGATCCTTCCGGCGCTGCGTTCCGGCAGCGCTTCCGTAGTCGGTGACACGTTCGGTACTCGATGAAGACCTTCCTCTCCCTTGTTCCAGCAGGCAGCGGAGGTTGTACCACTCTCCTCACGATTCCGGAAGCACGGCGGCATGGTACCGGAAGTAGAGGGGAGATCTCGCAGGGCTTCGCCTTAAGCCGGAGCGAGTATGGTGGACTATGAGAGAGGCCTTGGCGATCTAGGGTTTAGAACGCACCAAGGGGAGAGTGTAGCTGGCGGCTAGGGTTTGGGATCACCCCAACTCGGCGAGTTGGTGGTGCCCTAGGCGGTGGCAGCAGCAGGGGTGCTGGCGCCGGCGGATTAGGGTTAGGGTTTCGGGGAGTGAGAGGTGTAGGCTAGAGGGGCACCCCTGCCCCTCCTTATGTAGGAGGGAGGGCGCCGGTTGGGGGGAGGGAGTCCTCCCCCAACTCAGCCTCCTTGGCCGGCGGGTGGATGGAGGAGGACTTCCTCCCCAAGTAGGTTTCCTACTCTCCCTCCACCAAGCAAACTTGCCGTTTGACTTTTCAAATTGGCGTTTGACTTTTCAAACTAGGATTTGATTTCTCCCTTTATTTTGCCCAGCCATGATACCTAGTACATGATGCAACCATTCCACATTGTCATGACACATTCATGTACCCTTCCCTTCCGGAGTGCCGGACCTTCCGGAACCTTCTAGAACATTCCCGATGAAAACACCGGAATCATTCCCCAACTCCGAAACAGGACTTTCCTTATATGAATATTATTCTCCGGACCATTACGGATCTCCTCGTGATATCCCGGATCCCATCCGAGACTCCGAACAACATTCGGTCTCTTACTCATCATTCCATAACTACTCAACAACATCGAATCCTTAAGTGTGTCTCCCTACGGTTCGTGAATTATGCGGACATGATAGAGACACTTCTCCGATCAATAACCAATAGAGGAATATGGAAATTCATATGGCTCCCATATATTTCTACGATTACTTTGCGATCGAATGAACCACTTACATACGATACCAATTTCCCTTTGTCTCACGATAGTTTACTTATCCGAGGTTTTGATCGTCGGTATCTCTGCATACCTAGTTCAACCTCATTACCGATAAGTACTCTTTTCTCGTTCCCGTGATATGTGATCCCTTGTGAGCCAGTCACATGCTTGCAAGCTAATTGGATGACATTCCATTGAGAGGGCCCAGAGTATATCTATCCGTCATATGGATGGACAAATCCCACTCTTGATCCATGTGTCTCAACCCATACTTTTCGAACACTCAATGCCACCTTTATAGCCACCCAGTTACGGTGTGGTGTTTGATGTCATCAAAGCATCCTTCCGGTGATGGTGATAAGCATGATCTCATGGTCGAAGGAATTGGGTTACTATGTATCAGAAAGCTTATAGCAATTATTAAAATGACTTGATCTTTATGCTACGCTTATCTATAGGAGTATGTCCATCATATAATTCTCCTAATAATATGACCTTGTTATTAACAACATCTCAAATGTTCATGATCAAGAAACCATGATCATCTATTAATCAACAAGCTAGTATTATAAAGAGGCTTTACTAGGGACTCTAATTTAGTTTACAAATCACACAAGTATTAATGTTTCTTGTTAATACTATAATAGCATGAATGTAAACATTTATCATAAACACAAAGATATAATAATAACTTTATTTATTATTGCCTCTAGGGCATATCTCCAACAGTGCATATCATCAACATGATCATTCGACCCACCGCGTGGAGGTGACGGCGAGGGCGGTAAGGGGGCCTTGCCACCGCTTGTCGCTGGCACGACAGGCGGTGCTGTTATGTGTGGCATGATGGCCCTCGCCGTCCCCAAACGGATCATGCTCTTTGGCCATTGCAAGAATAAGCCGAAGCAACTTCTGAGGACAACCGGCTCTTCTTCATCCGCTCCTGGGGGTTAAATGGGAGGTTCCAGGCCGTCGCAGCCCCTTAGCACCCGACTAATTTTAACCCTGTGCACGCTATATGGCATCGACCTTGAGTGGAACGTGCGCTGCAAGGGTTGAACGATGGTACCCTTGGCAACATCCCTCAGCTCGTTGTTCATGTAGCATAAGAGAGTGCAAGGAACATCCGTCTGCGGAAAACATGTACGACATCGTCAGAGATGCCATAAGAGTAATATATGGGGTGAAAGGCGGTAAAGCAATTTGTTTACCGTGATGGCGTCGAGATCGGCTAATGTCGAGGCACCGCATACGGCGACGGGCGTGCAAGAGACGGAAGGGCTGCTTGATGGCGCGGTGCTGGCCGTCGGTGTATTCTCCCTACCGGGTGCCTGGAGCTCCGGTGCCGCTGCGACGATGGCAGGGGGGGCCACCAACATGTCCGGCGCCACGGTGATGGCAGGGGGAGTCACCAACACTTTCGTCTCCGACTCATGATCATCGTCATATTCCTTATCATCAGGAGTAGTGCGTCCTCCGTGAAGCTCCTTCCGGATACCCATGAATATCAGGTCGTGCCTTGCTTTCGGACCATATTTCGTCCTATCTGGCATGTTGATTATGGTGGCGACTAGACTCTCGCACATGTTTTTCGTGATATGCATGATGTCGAGGCTATGAGGCATGCGGAGAAACTTCCAGTATGGAAACTCCTAGAAAACAGACCTTGTTTTCCATACCTTCATCAGCGGCTTGTCTTGCTGCCTCTTTCGCTTCTTTCTAGGCTTAGGACAATCTTTCTAGTTTTTCAGCAACTCTTCCACTTCTTCGCTGCTCCTACACTCTGGGATTCCTCGGGTCTCGGATTTGCCATCGAACAGGTCTCCACGTTTTCTCCATGGATCATTCTTGCCGAGCCACCTCCGGTGCACCATGAACACGGTTTTCGAAGACCCTGGATCTTTCTCTAGTTGGAGATATCTTGTGTTATCCATGCACCTAACGCATGCGCAAAATCCTTGGATAACCTGCCCCGAGATATACCCGCAACCTGGATAGTCTTGCACCGTAGTGACCAACACGGCTCTCATAGTGAAATAATCTTGTGCGACGGCGTCGTAAGTATTGGCTCCAGATTCCCATAACGTGGCTAGCTCCTCTTTCAACAGCCCGAGATACAGATTGATGTCGGTACCAGGTTGTTTTGGCCCTTGAATTAGCATACTCATTTGTATGTACTTCTTCTTCATGCACAACCATGGAGGGAGGTCGTACATCCATACAAACACGGGCCAAGTGCTGTGTGTGCTGCTCTGGCTACCGAACGGATTGAGTCCATCGGTGCTTGCACCAAGCCTGATGTTCCTCGAATCTCCACCGAATTCTGGGAATTCGAGGTCCAATGCTTTCCACTGGCTAGCATCTGAAGGGTGCGTCAGCAGCTCATCCTTTTCGGGGTCATCATCGTCATCTCCTGGCTTCTTCCTTTCTGCATGCCATCGCATGAGCTTCGCTTCCTTAGGGTCCGCAAAATAGCACTGCAAACGAGGAGTGATAGGAAAGTACCATACCACTTTTCGAGGTGCTTTCTTCCCTTTCTTGTATCGACTCACACCGCACACCGTACATGTGGTTTTCTCCGCGTCCTCGCCCCGATAAATGATGCAATCGTTGATGCATACGTGATATCTAACATGTGGTAGATCGAGAGGACACATGATTTTCTTGGCGTCCTCGATACTAGTTGGACATGTGCTGCCCTCCGGGAGACGATCATGCCAGAATGCCATCATATCGTCGAAGCTTGCGTCGCTCAATTTGTGTTTTGCCATCATCTCCATAGCCTTGAGCGTTACAATCAACCGGGTATCATCGGGCCTGCATCCTTCATACAATGGAGTAACCGCGTCTTTCTCAAGTTGCGCAAGCTTGGCTTTCTCTCTAGCGGCAGCCCTGGCATTACTCGTCTGCTTGAGAAGAAGCTCTTGCACATAAGGGTCCCGCACCCAGCCTGACGTTGTTCCATCGTCGTCTGCTCCTCCGGCATCTAGATCATCATCATCCCGGTCTGCTTCCGCACCTTCACCATATCCAGGAGACTCTTCATCATCTCGCCCGTTCTCGCCGTGATGATGATCATCGTCATGTTGCCCACCTTCACTGTCTCCATCGTCTTTGTCATCGCTTATCCAACGAGTGTATCCATCCATGAAACCATGGCGGAGCAGGTGCGCCTGCAGATTCCCGGAATCTGGGTCGATCACCCAGTTGAGTTTGCATCTTCTGCATGGACATCTTATCTCCGTCTTGTTATTTCGTATCATCTCGGCCGTCGCACATTTCAAAAATCTAGCCACAATGTCTTCACTCATTATGAGAACCATTTTTGCCTGCACTGTGTACACGGTACAATTAGAAGTCTATTAGAACCACCTAATCAATGCATGCATGCAATGGTCGATAGAAAATTTCGGCATGACCTATCCTAAAATTAGGACCTTTGCGAAATGTCAAAGTCTTGCCAAAATGGAAATGAATCAACATTTTGGCAAAACAAATGGCAACTTGTTCACACACAAACACAAGAGAGAGAGAGAGACCGATCCATACACACACATGAACATATCATTATCCTATTCATACACACATGCATGAGCATCATCGATACTCTCCATATACACACACATGACCATCGATCCTCACATACACACATCATGAGCATCGATCATCTACATACATATGAGCATCCTTACATGGACAACTTACCGAGATGAGAGACCGATCGCGAGAAGATGGAAAGGAGATGTGCGCGCGAGACCGGAGAAAGGAGATGAGAGACCGGAGAGCTTCCTCTATTACGTATGTAACATCCAAGGCAAGTTCTACATGCTAAAAATGGTGAATGAGTGGAGAAATTGAGGTGGGAAGGAGAAGGATCCCGACTAGATCTAAGAAGGAAGAAGAAGGGGAAAGTGAAGTGTGGGGTGGTGGATGATCACACATGTGCACAAAGTGGAGCTGCCAAAAAAAAGGGTCGACACATCTGTGGCGCACGTGGCCCCAGTGCGCCACAGGGAATAATAACAACCGTGGCGCACATGCCAGAGTGCGCCACGGATGTGTCTGCCCGTTTACATAGTAGAGGGGCATGCGCTTAGGCGTAGCGCACCCCCTCCATGTGCGCCACGGCTAACACAAACAAGCATAGCACACATGCCCTATGTGCGCTACGGGTATCTAGCATGCGGCCAGCAGGGCCCTGGCCCACACATATCTGTGGCGCACTATGACCATGTGCGCCACGGTTGTTCTAGTTACTAGTAGGGCACTGCCCACAGGTGAGCCACGCCTATTTTAGCCGTGGGTCACTTCAACCATGTGAGCCAAGGATGTGCTGATTACCTATAGCCATTTTCCTAGTAGTGTCTCATGGTTAACGCGTGATATACGGCGCAAGAATCACTGGCAACATTTGTTGTTAAGTTCTAGATAATATGTACCTTTACCACCGGAACTTTTATAGTAGGTTATTGCCTCATGGTAAATAACCTATAATCACATTATTATGAAAATAGTTTTTTTTGTCCTTTTTCAAATGCAGGTGATGACAACACTAGATTTGCAAAATAATTTACAGAAAATAATCAAAGGACATGAGCAAGTGTGAACTTGCCTTTTGTGATTGCAAGGTTATGCACTCACGGTCTTCAATACAATATGAGATCCAGTATCTAAAATCAGCATCATTGGTCCGATAAGGACTAATGTTTAAAGAAGCAAGGTGCTATTATGCATAAGTAATGTAATGCAATTGATAAACGCGAATCCCAGGGATAACGTTGATCTAGGGTTTGGAAACTAGAAATGGTTACTATTAGAATGTGTTGTCCTTTTAGATAAGTTTCATATTTGTGCTTCTTATTAAGGCTTGTGATTGTGTGTGAAACAACATGTAATTATAATATCATAAAACCATGAGATACACACAATGTGAAATGCTACTCAAGATTGTTTATACTATAATTGTTTATCCTCAAATTTTACTTTACAAGTAATGTCACTTATAAATAACTTAAGTGTTATCCATCCTAAGTATACAAGTAAAGTATAAAGTAATGTTATTACGATTAGTTGTCATCTGTTGACTGAAGTGGCAAAACGAATAACTATTGAAGAAAAGATTTCTTTATTAAGGTTTAAACAATTCTGATAGTTTTTAGAATATGGTTGATAGAATGTGATTGATTTTGTTTATTCTTGCTTGAATAGTCTGGACTTGAGATGCTTTATAACTTAATTATAACAGACCAAAGTTAACTATAAAACACATAACAAAGACTTTAGCCTTATATTTGAAGTCCGATAGACTAAAGTTAACTTTAAGGATGTAGATGGATTTAAGGTGTATTTCTAATGATATTTGTACTTTGTATACTTCATAATGTTTATCTAAGGATACTTGAATGGTAACACTTCTATTTGAATAGTGGTTTCCTAACATTATAAGGGAATGGAATCATTTATCTTTTTATAGATGAGTGGTTATAGTTTGTAAACAAGGAAGTAATATTACTTAACTACTTATGGTTTCACTATAGGATTTTGATTTGTTTATAACTTGTTGTTGAGGTAAGGAAAAAGGTTTTATTTAATCCCAAATTATTCTTGAAAATTTTATACTTTATATAGATCTTTTTTAGAAAATAAACTACACATATGGTTGAATGATAATTCAATAAAATCGTATTTAAAATGTGTTAAACCATTTTTGACTTTATAGTATCAATATTTAGGACTAATACTATTTATTCGACTCAATTGGCTAATTTTTGAGATATTAGCAAATTTTATCTACCCTTATATGAATTATTAACTAAGGAGTTAGGTTTAAATTGAAGTTGTTAAAGTGTTTTAAATTTTATTTACCTCAAAAGTGGAATATTATATTTTTAACATGTAGGTATTATTTTTGTGATCATTTTGGTATATTACATTTATTTTTGTGATTTATAAAAAATAAGATATTATTTTTATAAAATTTACTACTTTATAAATACTTAATAAATAACAAGTATTTAATTAAGTGAAATAATAATACATCATCATAGTTTTAAATTATAGTTCTTATTTTTCTAAGATTTTTGATATTATATTTATATTTTTAACATTTACCAATATTAAAATATGAATTTTCAAAGTATTAAAACTTATAAAATCTTTATTAAATAATATTTATTTTAATTGTTGGCATAAAAATGTTTGATAACAGTTTAATGTTATATATTTTATTTTTCTGAAAATTTTCATATATTAAAAATATTTTTCTGAATTATAAAACAAAAGATACTGAATTTACAAGATTTAATTACTTTATTTCATTTTCTAGAATGTTTATATTTGAATTAATATTGTTTTATCAATTTACTAAACAAACACTGGACTTTTTATACTGCATACCCATCTAGCCCTAGTCACTGACCAGTGGGGTCGAGTACACCTCAGATGCCACATGGGCACAGACCAAGTCAAATGTGTTGACTGGGCTGAGGTGACGTCAGCATGATGTCATGCTGACATCACACGAGATGATCCTCACAGGTTTGAGGATCAATCGATCCATCCAGTGTGCGCGCGGAGTTGTGTCTTGGTGTGTTAGAACGAGCTTGCGATGGCGAGTTGATCTACAATCACGCCGCCCCGGAATGGTCACCAGAGCACTAGCTCCGACGAGCATCAGCGGCGGAGGACAGAGGTGCATGAAGCGGGCGCTAAGGAAGCAGAGAGTAAGGCAACGGAGAGGTGCCTGGGCACCATGAGCTCACTAGGATGCCGTCGGTGGGCTCGGGAAGGCTCGGGGTAGCCAAAATTGACGGCGAGGACAACGGCCGGAGTTGGGAACAGAGGTACCAATTGAAGCGCTCGGGACTTCTTCGGCTCGCGCGGACTGGGGCAAACGACAGAGTCGAACACGGCGAGTATTCCAGGCATCACGTTGAGGCTCAGGACGGCCGGAAACATCGGCGACGGACAACCCTGGCTTGAGCTAGGGTTCGGTCAAAGAGGAAAAATGGGGAAAGAGGGGAGGATAAGGTTTGCCGGTGTGACAGGGGTCCTCTTATAGGAAAAGATCAACGGTGGCTCGAATCTTGGTGGAGCGGTCATCATGACGACGGTGGACGGCGGAGCTCGAGCCAGCGAGCTGCTTGCTCGGAGTCGTCCTTCGGGCGAGAGGAAGAAGAAAGGAAAAGAAATCGCGAAACGGTATGGGCTGGACTTGGGACAAGTAGGCCGTAGCAAAGCGAGCAGAGGATGGCTGCTGCTGCACGCGAGCGTTAGTTAAGCGAGAGGAGAGATGGGCCTTGGGCCAACGCTGTCTGCTATCTTTTTTTATCTTTTCTGTTTTCTGTTTTATTTCTAGATTTGCATTTTACTTATTTGTTTGAAATTTTCTATGGAATTTATCTGATAAATAATTGCAGCAATACTAAGATGTACTTAGTATCATTTTGTAATCTTTTATTGTATAATGTTATATATTTTTTTATTTTCTATAAATATATACTTCCTTTTTAATATTTTGTGAAGGCTTTTGTTATTAATTTTCTTTATATAATAACCTATGGATTTATGATATGATATTTCCTTATTTAATGATAAAACTTATTTCTAGTGAAACTATAGTTTGGAGGGAAATATATATATATGGTGATCCTTTTCTTATTATATGATACATAAAGTCCTAGGGAATTAATAGGATTAATATTATTCTCATGAATTTAGGAAATAGCAATGTATATACTTTATTATAACGAATATAGGAGTTAGGGTTTGGAATTATCAATGTTTACCATAAGGTTTAGGGTACTTAATATCTTTATATTCTTTTGTTGATGTGAATAAATATTAATGGCTAAACATATTGTTTTTATGTTTGTGATCTTTAATGATATCACTCTTTAAAATAGTAAGGTTATTCTCTGGTATGTCTTAAGGGAAAGAATTGATAAAGATAACTCCTAAGCACATATGGTGATGATAATTGGGAATGACAAAGATGTGATTAAGTGATTTGCTATAGGAAAATATTCCTATGAAGCATTGTGAAATTAAGATGATAGATCAATCATATGAAATGGATACTATGTTGGGTTAAAGATTTAGGGTTTAGTGTTGAAAGGATACGGATGTCGCCTAGAGGGGGGGGATGAATAGGCGATTAAAACTTTTCCTAGAGTGGATCAACAAAGGCGGAATAAAACTAGTGTTTACTTTGTTAAGCACAACCTAGAACAACTAAGGTTCACCTATGTGTACCAACAACTTATGCTAAGCAATACAAGCAACAAAGTGATAGCAAGATATATAGTACTTCAAGCACGAAGGCTATCACAATGTAGAGTGCATAAGTAAAGAGCTCGGGTATAGAGATAACCGAGGCACGCGGGGACACCGATATTTTACCGAGTTCCTCCCAACATGGAGTACGTCTCGTTTGGAGAGGGGGTGGTATCAAACCACCAACGCCACAAAAGGCCTCCCTTATTCTCCGGTGAATCTCACCCCAATGGGATCGATCCACGCTTCCACTATCGGTGCACTTGTCGGTGGCAACCGGAACCTCTCACAAGGTTGGGGCACAACTCCACAACTTAATTGGAGGCTCCCAACAAATGCCACCAAGTCCACAATGCCACCAAGGCCACAAACCTTCTAGGGTTCCAAGAACCCAAGAGGGACAAGCTCCAATGAGTAACTCAAATCAAATCCTCCAAAGAGAACTCAAACCGATGCACCAAATGCAAATAGCAAGAACACCACAAAGGTGCTCAAATCCCTCTCTCCCAAATTCCACCAAAGATACAAAAGCTTATGGGGGAATAAGAGAGGAAGAACAATGGAGGAAATCCACAAAAGACTCCAAGATCTAGATCCCAATATGTTCCCCTCACTTAGAGGAGAGATTGATTGGTGGGATTGTAGATCTAGATCTCCTCTTTCAAATCCCTCAAGAATATGCAAGAATCATTGGAGGGATTGAGAGAAAGCAAGCTCAAGAAGGTCAACAATGGAGCGGAAAACTTGCAAGAATGGTTAGGGAACCATTGGGGAAGAAGGCCCCTTAAATAGGTTCCCCGAAAATCCAACCGTTGAAGCCAAAAAAACGCGAATCCCGGTACTAACGGACATTCCCGGTACTACCGGACAATCCCTGGGGATCCCAGGTCGCCAAATGCACCTTTTTCAGTACCGACCGGTACTACGGGGCGGTACTACCGGACCTCCCGTACTACCGGACCCTGGTCCGGTACTACCGGTCATCCCTGAACGAAAACGGCCATAACTTTTGCATCCGGACTCCGATTTTGATGATCTTGGGCCCGTTTCGAAGAGGACAACAAGCTCTAAAAGATAATGCAAAGAAACATTATAGTCCAGCAAGGGAGGATAGATCCAAATGACGAAAGGTTTAACCTCTATCAAAAATATGAACCGATAAAACCTCCAACATCAAAAACGTAATAGAAAATGCATATGAAATCCGTTTTCGATGAACGAGAGCTTGTCATGGAGATTAACACAAGCTCTAAATCCTCACATGAGTAAGAACCAAATAATGGAAGGTTTTACCTATCTCTAAAATACAAACCGGTAAAACCTCCAAGATCAAAACGCAATAAGATATAAAAGGGAAATCCGTTTTTGATGGACTAGAGCTTGTTATGGAGATTACCACAAGCTCTATATCCTCACATGGATAAGACCAAATAACAACCAAATATGATGATGCAAGTATGCAAAGGTTTGATCTCTCTCCGAACGATGTGACCGAGTTACTCATTCGAGAGCCCCTCTTGATAGTACGGTTATCTATCCTAAACCCGGTCTCCCAACAAACATGAGACCGGCAAAAGGGAAAACCTATCAATATTATACCTTTGCCTTGAGCAATCCAATTGAGATCAATGTAGACGATCTTGTCCTTCTCAAGATGGACACCTTTCTTGATTCCTCATCATCGATCCATGATCACCGAGGATGGCAAGCATCAAACATGAGATCTTCTATAGATGGCGCATTTTGAGCTTGCACAACACATCTTCTTCTCATTTCATCTATCTTGAAGTCAACACATGATCCAAGCAATGCCAATGGACAATTCCTACAAGTACAACTTAATACACACATTAGTCCATAAAGATTGTCATTAATTACCAAAACCACACATGGGGGCCCAACATGTTCTTTCAAGTGTTTACCAAGAATTCCTATCTTCCATAATTCATAATTCTGGACTTCTGATTAAGGAATTACTTTCCTCAATATACTACTTCTTCATATCCATCATCATGTGCTAACATGATAAGCTTTTCTTCACAAGAATATCCTTATCCACCTTTTATTCTTCTAAACCCATTTATAAACCCAATGAGCCTGACACAAAAGCTTTTCATAATCTTCACATATCCATACTTGGTTATATCAACTACTCTATTGCTGATAACCTCCAATCCAACAAGTAGTTACATCTAACTCCATTCATACTCTTCCATAATCATCCACCACTAATATTACTCTAGTAGATGTATATATCAAACTACTCCCCTCAAGAGCTTACTATTCTTTAAGAGGAATAACACTACTTCAATAACTCCATGCTACACTAGCTTTAGTTTAATCATAATATCTTATATTTCCTTAACTCCAATATCTTATACTCAAACTTCACACTATATCATGGTGACTTGTCATGGCTAACCTAGAATAACATATCTATACTAGAGTTCAATCATGTTTTATCCACCAATGTCACTTATACATGATATAAGTATTCAATCTTGGTGAGTAAGGCATGATGATTATAATCCTTTGATCCTTTATGGTTTAGGTTTCCAGTTGGCTAATCAAGGCTTCCATCCATACAACATTACTGTTGTATTATAATTATCTTCTATTTATCTATATTGGATTAAGAGATACTAGTTAAATACCCGTGCTTCGCAACGGAGCTTAGATATACTACATCATCATTTTACCCCCTTTTCTCCTCTGTTTGGTTCGGTCCTTGTTGCTCGCATACATATGATTTCGCTGAAAAATCCGTATATTAAAAGAGACCGTCGCTATAACATCCTTCACTTTCTTTCCCTCAACAAAACACTCGCTTTTTGACAACTTTGCTCACACCATCATGCCGCATCCACGATGCCCTGTCATGAGAGCCACCAGCCATTAGCTCAACACCCTCCCTCGTTGCAGATCCACTCACTCCCTGCCCATAGGCCATGCTCCACGGACCACATGCCACTCCTTAATTGCATGCCAAATGAAATTCAAAATTTATAACTGAGATGTGCTGACCTGATATGTCACAATTATGTGGAGGACGAGGCACATGTTAGCAATGCCAACAAGCCATAATGGCCCTAATATGGGGCCGTTGGGATGTTGCCGGGAGCATCTGAACCAAAATATGCATATTCGGCCCAACCAACAGACATATAGAATACAATGGTGGCTCCAATTCCATACATTGATGCCTTCTTCATGGTCTTGTGCTCAGACGGTGGTGACTTCAGTGTATCGTATATAAGCAAACTGTCAAAGTTGTACATTTTCGCAATTAACTGGAAAAGTTCTAATACCTAGTGACCAATCTCCATCAGCGGAATCGGACATGGCGTAGTACGGTAAATTGTGACAATATAGAGTTAAGCAGCACCTAAAAATAGCATGCCTCCATGAACTGAAGCTAGTACTAAGAAAACCGATCTCAAACTAAGTGTACCTCCAATCCTTAGGACCAATATACAATTAGGTATGTTTATACCAAGTAAATGAACGAGAAACCATGTATATCGAGTACAACCATAAATTTTGTTCATGAACTCGCAAGACACCAGCAACAAAAATTAAGAGCCACTGCTTGAACCAAGTGCAGCCAAAATTCCCAATAAAAAGAATATTAGGTGACGGATCCAGAACATACGGATTGCTCTTATTACACGTGGATGAGTCCTCTGTTGATTGTTTTGACTCGCTTAGAACACCACGTTGTGTAAGCTATTTTATCTTTTATGGGCGGTCGCTTGTGTCAAACTAAAAGGTGTGCTTAACTCTTTTATTTGACAATGCATGTGTTGGGACAGAAGACCTTTTGGTCAAATAAAATGATTAAAAAATATAAAATCCTCAGTAATTCCCCTACCTGTACGCAACTGCATCAGAATTTAACCAAGTGAGCAGGATAACATAGTGAAAGATCCAGTTTTCGATGATTCCTTATACTCTGCAACTTGTGTCAAAGGTAGATCTATGATTCTGCATCTACACGTTCCTGTAAATAGTTCAATTAGGTCACATCAGTGGCGTTCATTTTATACATGAAAGCTTACACATGGAAAAGCACTGATACGATATAACCATAATTCATACATATGCAATATATTGTGGCATGTACAGATGTACACTTCCATGCAACCAAGGGAAGGCTTTGAACAACGAAAAATACTGAATTCTGGATCCACACGGATGGTGGCAGAGAACCTGGAAGTCAGGACGCGAAGCTTGCCCCGGTTCCCCACTTCAACCCCCGATGGGACCCTCTTCCCCGTGAGCTCACACCGTCGCGTGCCTCCCGCTCGATCACCTCACCCTCCCAAGTGTCGTCGTTCCCCCATCGCCCCTCACCCAGAGCCGCCTCCTCTCCTTCGACTTCCAGGGCACCGTCGCTGGCCCCGTGCGTGTGCTCCACTGCTACCCGTCTTCGACCTCCGGTGCCTCCAGGCCGCTCTGGCCACCGACGCCAGCTCAAGGCCACCTCGACCTCCGACGCGGCCTTGTGCAGCGGAGACGGATACGCAAGAGCGAGAGGTAGCGACCGGAGGCGACTTGCTGGACCAACGAGGTCATCGTGGCAGCGTCGATGCCGGCATGAGGATGCAAACATGCAGTGGAGGTCGGGGAGGGCCCCGAGCCCGGCAGCCATGGCGCAGTGGGGCGAGATACGAAGGAACCAGCGAGGGCCTCGCCAGTGCTGCCTCTTCCCATGTCCATCTCCTCGTCCTCATCTACACCGCAATGCCGACTCTCCGACGGTGTCGTCCCACGGCCGGAACTGCAACAGGACAAAGCTGATCTTGGCGGCTAGGCTTGGGGTAACCGGCGATAGGGAGATTTGTGGGTGTGGGAGGTTACGATGGCGAGGGGAATCACCAGGCGGCACGATGGGAGTTGAGTTTTAGTAGTATTAAGATAAGGTTGTTATAAATTTTGTTAGGATAAGATAAGTTTGTTGGGACTGTTGTAGCACGTCGATAGATTTTTTTGAGGAGGGGTTGCGGTAGCATATTCGTTGTAATTTCTTGAAGTGTGACACCAGGCACTCGCAGCTTTGAAAATAATAGTAAATATAATACATTGAATATACCTACTTGATCCAATAGGACTACTCCTGGTAGCTATCTTTAGGATTCATCCTTATAATCTTCTTTATTACCATATAATTATAGGTTCCATATAACTCTTCTATCATTTCAGGAGTGAGTTAACTCCAACAATTATCACATTGATCTTATTCTCTTCCAACACTCCCATCCTACAAATGATATTTAAATGTAGCATTACCACTTACCTCTTCTTACTTATTTATCTATAGGCCTTAAGTGAATGCTATGATATGGTCAAGAGTTGATAGATCAAGAATTGATAGATTAAGAATTGGTGAATCAATAGTTGATTACTCAACATTGATGATCAACAGATATTGGAATAAGGTTCAATAGAGATGATAAAGATTCTTATGGAAAAAATATATGTGGTGAATGATATCTGAATTGGTTTCCTTCCTACTCCATATAGCTAAAGAGTTAGGTGTAGAGGTCCCAACCTTTAATAAGGTAGATATCCCTGTGTTTACAATGCTAGTCCCTTGATCAATATCTAGCATCCATAGTTAATATGTAATATCAAGAAACAAAGGTCATAATACAACTTTATAACCAGGAATAAAATAATTCATTACATCTTACATATTTCATTTGGCTATCACATTACAATGCAGCAGAATATCTATATAGCATGGAGTCATTCATCTTCAAAGTGCCACAGGCAATCATGTTGGTTGTAGACTTGTAATCCTAATCAACACACTTCACTAACATCAAACAAACTTGCAACATAATAAGTTACAGCAAGGGTCAATACATTTGAATTGTATTGGCAAGTGATACTATGGTAATATAGTGGTATCTATCATCTATATGCATTTGGCTAAGTGGATCTTAGGCTTGCTTTGCTCAAAATAGATTTTCCTTATCATTTGAAAACACTAAGTTTTTGTTTGTCAAAATCACCCAAGGCATCTACCAATCATTGATTGAAGATACTTTAACCCTTGTGCAACCACAAGTTTTTAACTTAGAAATTGGGATGAGGAGATTCCTGATAGCTTCCATGTCTTGATGCTCAAATTGTCCATTTCCGGGGACACGGCTAAGTACTTAGATTCTTCCTTCTGCAGAGGTGGTGCACTTTCCCCACAAGACTTGACTTTCATCAAGACAGGACCTTTCAGAAGCCTTCCCTTAGATCATAATGGACGCGTTCCAAACCTATCACCCCTACCACCAACTGCCCATTTGGCTAAGTTATTGCAACCTATATGATCCAGGCAGAGCCCATAATGCCATGTGGCTGCACTAGAAGCTTATTAACATATGGCATATCAAATCCCTTTGTTCCTGGGTGGCTTTCCACAAGTGTGATACACAAGGTAGACCATAGATATGGGCCTTGTGTAACCACTCAACATAACCCAAACAACCATTCCACCTAGGTGTTTCATTCACTTAATTGTTTTATTAAGCAAAAACACAAGTTAAAGACTTAGCAATATTTTCCCTAGCATATATATAATCCACCCTTGGTTGCTACTAGCTAGGCTAAGCATGGTAATAGCAAGTATCTTAACTTAGAGAAAGTTCTAATAATTCTACAACTACTAGGATTTCCCAAGCATAGCATATAGATACTTAGCAAAATTGTCATGCAAGCCCTATACAAAATATTTCTAATGCATAGTCAATATTGGGACAAAAAAATGAAGCACCACTTGCCTTGGTAGTTGGGGGAGTAACAACAATCCTCACAATCACAATCACCACTAGCACCAAAATCTACACATAAAATGATAGCACCAAATTCACATTTCAAATAATCAAGCAAAAATATATGAATGCATGCAAATGCCAAGTGATGATTTTTATAAACTAAACAAGACCAGTAAAACAGTACTGAGCAATAAACTAAACATTTATACACCAAATAAACTTAATTTGGCCTTTAAAACATTTTCCAAATAATTTTGATACAAAAAATAGGCCTACAAGTGTCTCTTCATAAAATTCTATTTTAACAGAGACAAAATACAAAACTAAGACCATATATGTGTAGGATTTATTTTTGTGATTCCAATGGTATATTATTTGTATTTTTTGGATAAACAGAACAAAAGTTATTGAATTTACAAGTTTAAACATTCAAAAATCATTTTTGGAATTTTAAACAGACATGCTAGGCCATGTGGAATGATTCTATTGGCTGGTACCGATTCGCACGGATCGATCAACAAGAGCCGCATGATCTAAATGAAATTGCATGGTCCAGATCTACTCGTACCCCTTCGTTAAGTGATCTAATCCTACGCGCTAGATCTAGATCCAACGGCTGCTGAGCACATGACCAAGGATGGGCGGCGCAAATGGGCACTGGCGGCAGCGCTACTGGCGGCGATGGTCCGACAATTCTAGCGAGGGCTGGTGTGGGGATGTTGCTTACCAGACTCGCACGTGCACGAGGAAGCTCAACATGGTCGCGGTTGGGACGGGGTCATGTTGTAGCGGTGGCTAGGGCTCGTCGGAGTCGCAGGCGGCGTCGGATTCTTGCAGATGAAGATGTTGACGACGTTCTGGTTCGCCCTAGCACAAACCAGGGGCATCAGTAGCTATGCAAGGACATGTCAAACCTAGTCGTATGCAAGAGGTGTCAAGGGGCGCTCAGTATTTACCGTGATTGCTCGACGGAGTTGAGCGGCAGCTCGGTTGTTTGCGGGAGTGAACGGGGACGGCGACCTGGTTCACGAGAAGGCAAAAAAATGGCATCAAAAGGTAAACAAGGACATGCTGGTCACACTCGTTTGAAGCAGAGGCACAGGGGCGGTCAGGACTCACCGTAATCGATCGCCGGAGGTCGTCGGACATCGGCGGTGTGGTGCGAAATATGGGCAACCTGGTGGCGGAGCGAGTGAGTTGAGTGAGGGGAAATGGCCGTGGGGTGCAGGTGTTTAAGTAGGCGACAACGCGACAGGAAACGCCTGCGGATTCAAGGCCAATTACACCGCGCCATTAATGGCAGCAACGACAGCGCTGACGCGGTCTGCGGGCGAGATTTGGGGAAGAAGGTTGAGGTGGCAGTGGGGTCGCGCTGTCAGCGAGCAGTGAGGGATACCGTGGGGCCGTCAAGCCAGTGAGGTGCGGGTTAGTTTCTCGGGTAGGAAAACGTTTCGCGAGGGGAAATGAGAGTGGTCTTGCTGGGCCTGATGCTTTTCTGGGCTGATTCATTTTCTTATTTTTTCCTTCTCTGAATCTTTTTCTTTTTCTATTTTCATTTTCTATTTTGTATTTATTCAAATAATTTCAATTACTTGTTTGAATTCAAACTCTTCACAACTTTCACTAAGTTTTATACTGGTTTATTATTGTATTTTAAGGACCATTTTAGAATAATTATTTTATTCATTTTTGGTTTATTATTTATTTAAAATAGGCACTTGCCTTTATTTAAATAGGATTTTAAATATGGTTCTAATACATATTATTTATTCAAATGATTTATCCTTCTGTTTTAAAATCAAAAGTTTATCAAACCCTTTCAGTAGGTTTTATTTATTCAATAGGGTGTTAAATAATTCACTTTGAATTATTTGAAGTATTTTAATATGATTTATTAATAATTTAAATTGGGTATATGTCTTAATTCAAATCAAATATGGTTTTAGTCCCATTTAAATTTTATTCAAATAACTCTTTGATTCCGTTTAAGTTAATTAGATAACTTTTATTCCACTTGGGCAATTCCCATTTATTATTTTCTCATGATTTAATTAATCATTTCTATTAGGGATTTTGTCTTTATTCAAATGGAATAGAATTTGGTTAATGCCATATTATTTTATTTGAATATTATTTATCCCTTTATTTTATTTGGATTTGGATTATCATTATTCCATTTGCTTATGGATTTAATTTAAATTGTCTTCTAAATATTTTCCTTCGGATTATTATTTAGTTTAGGCAATTTGTCTTTATTTAAATAAAATTGAATATTGTTCAATTCCTTATGATTTTATTTATATAATCATTTATTCCTTTTATTATTCCATAATCTTTCATTTAATTTGTTTGGACAAGATTTAATTTGGTTTTTTAAATATTCCATATTTATTTATTTATTTTTTTATCTTATAAAATCCATATCTTTTTATTTAAAGATACAAAAATGGTGATTCCAATTTGTATAACTTTATTTAATATTTGTTGATATTTTTAAATCTTATTAGGATTATTTTGCTCACAATTTGGTATGGATTTTAGATAGGTGCTTTATTAGCTTTGGAAATATTTCCTTTTGACATATTAAACTCATAATTTTTTTATCTATGGCTCGTAAATTAAATTAATCCACTCTCTATGGTTTTATAATATTTTTATTTATCATTTTTGATCATTTATAAATGTTTGTTTCTGAATTTTTATATGGATCAAATCCATAGTCCTAGAGTGATCTTGGAAATGATTATTCCATTAGGGTTTTAGGGTTTTGGTTTAACTTTTCCAAATGTTTAAATTTCAAGACACATTCATTGATGAATGCACTTCACTTGTTTGAAATTTGTTTGATTCCCTTTTGTTCAAAGTTTGTTCCAGTTGGGTTTTGCTGTTTCCATTTGGAATCAAAAAGTTTCTTTTCACCCTAAATTTCAACAATTATTTATTTTGTTTATTTATTTTTCACATTTCAAAATTTGGAAAATTTTGGGATGTGACATTAGGGTTCAGTGTTACCATGATCCACATAGTAGAATTGGATAAGAATAAAATAAGTCAAGGGTTAGTTATTACATTATTGTTACTTGGGTTATATTCTTAACTTGGTATTGATGGGTTGTTGTAATGAATACTATGATATGATCACCTAAGGATCAAATATAAATCATTAAATAATGTATTAGGGTTTAATTTATATTACATTTGATCTACCCTTAGGTCAAATATCCTTTACCCAAAATTAGGTTTTAACAAAGGTCATATTGAAACTTATCGCAGTCAACTTGATGATCTACTTCAATTCCATCAAGTTAAGAGAAGCTTCAATCACTTGACAAGTTTTTTTCAAAAGCGCGAAATTATTTAGATTTTCTATGCATGAATGCAATGCACACATATGGGTTCAGCTTATTTCTAAGCTCTAATGCTGGGATGTTACAGACTCCCCCCCTTAAAATAAACTTCGTCCTCGAAGTTCGTATACTCTCACGTTTCGGAGTAAGGAATTATCTTGCATTGATTACGATATGTCTCAACTCCATGGTAACCTCAAATGGAAATAATTGTAGTATTCCATATCTAGATCTTTTTCTTGTATTATCATCATACTTGGAATTCTCCAACTAGTTGCCTCCAATACCCCAAAGTTCCTTTTACTTTACTCCCTTAGGGGTATTTCCTTATTATGGAATCCTTAAATTGGAGCTTCTTCTTTAGTTTATTCCCCTGATTAGGTATCCTAATCCAACTCCTTTACTTGATCATAGAACTTTCTTACTATACTAGGTAAGGTCTAGGGAGTCTCACTAACACAGGTTGTAAATTTCTAGTAACCAATAATTATGGTCAAAAGACTAATCTTTGATTAATCATTGTATGAGTTGTACCGGTAGTCCTTCCGAAGATTGGATTTGGACTCATTTAGTCCATACCCATCGGAATTTCTTGTTTCACTATACACATCCAATTGGATGTGTGTTATTACTTCTTAAGAATTACTTAAGAATTGTTTCCTTTAGAATTATTCTATTAGGGTTAATATATTTTATCACCCTTAAGCTTTTGTCTTAGCAAGCTTTAGATAATTCTTTCATTATCACCTTAAGTACTTCTTCAACTAACATTTAATAATTGCCTTCAGGTTTGAGTACTACTTCCTTGAAGTAAACTTCGATCTTTCATCCAGACATACTTCCGAAAGTACTTTAATAATGATGAATTCTTTTAACCTTATGAAAATAATGCTTAATGTTATTGTTGGGAAGTCCTTCTTCTGCAACCTTTATTCGGAAATTCAGATAATGGTACTTTCATTTCTAATGTTTACTCTCCCCCTTAGGGTTTACTAATAGTCTTCAAACTTCCTTATAGTAACCATTGGTTTCATAACTAGGATATTGGTCTCTATCCATCTATACTATACCTCTTTAAGGTCTCATGAAAGAACTTATGGTATACCCACACAATTGTGGATCTCCTAAGCGAATCTTTCAGCATTATTTGTCTTACTTACTATTTGGACATTTTTGCTTTGATAGGTCTGACTTCGCGAAGCGCCTCGAAAGACGGTCGCTTTAATGTTTATACTCCTTCATGTCTTTCTTAACTTAGGCCAAGTTTTATGCTCTTTATGCAACAATCAAGATAATCTGGTTAACTAAGTCAATCAAATATCAGCTGCGGACAATTACCAACTGCGGACCATCTTAGGGTGTATGGATTACTCTACGGTTTCTGACATACTACTAGCATTCTCTCTGAATTGTCAGAGCTTGAATACCATTTTGTTCCAAATCTTCTTCTTTGTACTAATTCATGATGCTTCCATAAACTAGGTACCACTACTTCATTAATTCCTTAGCAATATCACCTACTTTGATTGAACTTTAAGTTCATCAATTCTTGTTGTTCCTTATACTTCCTACATTAATCTTCCTTCTTGTTGCTGACCAGTAATGATCTGAACTTAATTCATCCTTCAATTTACATTGATACTCCTTATACTTGCGTCATTCTTCATGCAAGTCTTCATCTTGGTCTTCGGAACTCGTCACTCCCTTACACGAATTCTCATTCCTATCTAGGTCTATATCATCAAGTAGTAACTGGATCTTGCAACATGCATTTGCACACCAGGTCAAACTTCATGTACAGATCTAGTCAATCAAAAAGATCAGAGAAAAACCAATAAATCCTAATGTGGTACATATGACACAATATTCTAAGCCCGGAATATAGTAGTTGAGTATAATATCTCTAGAATTCAAGCTTAGTTGTGTAGTATATGACACCTCCTCGTATAGGTTTACATTGTGATACTTAGCACATAGGGTCAAACTATACTTTATCTCAATATTTACCCAAATTTCTCAAGTGCAACAGGATAATCTTAAGCAAAGTGGTCTCAACTTGGTTTTGACTAAACTTCTGTCTCACTTTTAGAATGATTAATTATAACCAATCTTTCTTTATTTTAATAAACTAACCTCACATGATCACTCCAAATGACTAATCAGATTCTATTTGCTAACTTAAACCAAAGATTATTGGAAATTTCTAGCACCTATGACTTCTATCATAGTTCTACCAAGTTATTTTCTTACTCTACCTAAAGATAATTTACGAATTACTTATCATAATTATACTATCATCATGGTTTCGGAGATAATCTCACCATGATCTTGTTATGTTTTACCTATTTACATGATTCAAGAGCTAATCTAACCATGATAACTTTACTTCTCATTGTACTATAATTGATTCTTATCATAATTTTACTCCGTCATGGGAATTCTCAAGTGAGTCCCACGTGATTACTACCCATTACATCAACATTTATCCTAATGATATTCATCATGTTGTCTTTGGTTATCAACTAACCATAAGATTCCACTGTCTTACTTAAATTCGAGGATTAGGCTACACCATTTAAACTACTTCAACTGATATCTTACACTTGATCCTAATCTACTATGACCAATTAGCTTTCCTAAAGCATCTGGGTGGATTATGTCTCCTTCGGAAGACACTAAATAGCACCTTACTAAGAAAAGATGAATAACTACTCCATATGATATCCTAAACTTAGTCATATTCTACATTACTGGTTTAGCTTACTTTAAGACATATTAATGGTGTTCTACCCTCTTGGGACTAGAACTATACCAAGAAAATATGGATAACGACTTTTAAGAAAGATGACCAAAGCATCTGACTTAAGTGTGACAACATTATCCTCAAGTGGATACTCATCACCAGTCAGAAGAATATTTGGTTTAGATAAGATGGCTCCTATAGGCACTATCCAACCTACAGATCTTCCTAAAAGGGTTTTAATCCTAAGGTTAAAGCATATGCTCTGATACCAGCTGCGGTGACCCAACATACCACTGCATGATGTAGTACACTATAGTCGTTGATATAACACCAATGAAACACCGTTCACTAGTATTACATCCCTCAGAGTGGTACAACAGAAACACAACAGGTCCAAGACATGACTATAGGTTACAACTCAACTCTTTACACAAGATCCAGAGAACACTCTAGGTTAAAGAGAGAGAAATAAACTTCTTACAAAGAAGAATCAGAGATAAACAACTCAAAAACTATTATACTAATAAGACTAGTATCTAAACTATAGGGCTTGCATTGCTGCTATAGCAATACTCTACAGAAATAGGTTCTATGGTGAAAGATTATATTTCTATCTAATCAGCAACTTCGTCTTCACTTTAGTGGATGTATATGTTGACTTCCTTTACTTCATTGAAGAGCTTTAGCTTTTGTTGATTACTTCTGGAGCATAACTTGATGTAGACGTCGTTTTAATGGCTTCGGAATCTAGCAAGGTGATGCTACACTCAACAGGGAGGAAGAGTGCTTCGTTGGAAACCCTAAGAGCAAGGTATGAAGAGTACAACAACAAGATTTCCCTCAGTAGAAACCGAGGTTATCGAACCAGAAGGAGGAAGGAAACGTCACACAGGTGTTGGAAGCAACGTGGAGACCTGCACAACACAAACTCAAGACTCTGTCCCAATGAATCAGTGGGGTTGTCAAGCTCACCGGTTTGCTGTAACAAAGGATTAAACGTATGGTGTGGAAGGTAATGGTTTGTAGCAAGTAAACAAGTAATAGTGGAAGATGTATCAATGGTAAAGATTGACTGGAACTGAGCAAGGCATAACAATGGCATAAAGATTGATCGGTGCATAGTTCACTAGAGGTGCTCTCCTTAGATAAACAACATGGCATGAAGGGTAAAAAAATTACAGCGAGGCAATTGACAGGAACTGATCAAGGCATAACAATGCAATTACTAGCCAGAAAGATCCTGTGAGCTTGATTGGGAAATAAAACAATATACATAGACCGTAATCCAAATGCATCTATGACTAGAAGTCCACCTTTAGGTTATCATTCGAACCCCCTCCAGTATTAAGTTGCAAGCAACAGACAACTGCTTTAAGCAAAGTGTGTAAGGTAAACAGTCCACATGTTCCATGAACAAGAAACCATTGTTTTCTCCCTAGTAGCAATAGCACATCTACAACCGAAGAGATTATTTTCACTTCCCTTGGAAACTAGAGGCATGAACCCACTATCGAGCATAAATACTCCCTCTTGGAGTCACTAGCAACTACTTGGCCAAGATAACCACTAGCAACAGAGAGCATGCAAGATCACAAACAACACAGTCATGATAGAATCATAAAGATAGAACCATTAATCAAACTAACATAATAATCTCAATATCCATCGGATCCCCGCAAACACAGCATGCATGATTACAAATAGATTAGATCTTGATCATGAACGGAGCTCACAAGATCTATACATGAAAGCACAAAGGAGGAGATACAACCATCTAGCTACTACATGGACCCATAGTCCAAGGTGGAACTACTCACAAATCATACCGGAGAGAAGGCCGCCGGGATGATCTCCCCTCCGACAGGGTGCCGAGAATAGCTTTAGATCCCCCTGGTCTAGGGATGATGGTGGCGGCGGCTACAGAAAGTTTCGTGGAATATTGATCGGGTCCTGAGAGTTTCTGCATCGAGGGCTTCTTATAGGCGAAGGGGGAGACCGAGGCGGCCGCCAGGGCGGCCAAAACTTATCCAGGTGCGGACTAGGGCCCACCCGCGCCTGGGGGGGGTGGGTCTGGCCCCTCTGGCCTGTGTAGAGGTCCCAACCTGATAAGGTAGAGATCCCTGTGTTTACAATGCTAGTCCCTGGATCAATAGCTAGCATCGACAGTTTAAGATGTAATATCAAGAAACAAAGGTCATAATACAACTTTATAACCAGGAATAAAATATTTCATTACATCTTACATAGATCATTTGGCTATCTTATTACAATGCAGCAGAATAACAATGTAGCATGGAGTCCTTCATCTTCAAAGTGCCACAGGCAATCATGTTGGTTGTAGACTTGTAATCATAATCAACACACTTCACTAACATCAAACAAACCTATAACATAATAAGTTACAGCCACAAGGGTCAATACATTTGAATTGTATTGGCAAGTGATACTATGGTAGCATAGTGGAGTCTATCATCTATATGTATTTGGCTAAGTGGATCTTAGGCTTGCTTTGCTCAAAATAGATTTTCCTTATCAGTTGAAAACACTAAGTTTTTGTTTGTCAAAATCTCCCAAGGCATCTACCAATCATTGATTGAAGATCGTTTAACCCTTGTTCAACCACAAGTTTTTAACTTAGAAATTGGGATGAGGAGATCCTTGATAGCTTCCATGTCTTGATGCTCAATTTGTCCATTGTCGGGAACACGGCTAAGTACTTAGATTTTACTCTCTCGAGAGGTGGTGCACTTTCCCCACAAGACTCGACATGCATCGAGACAAGATCTTTCAAAAGCCTTCCCTTAGACCAGAATGGACGCGCTCCAAACCTATCACCCTCTACCACCAACTGTCCATTTGGATAAGTTATTGCAACCTATATGGTCCAGGCAGAGCCCATATTGCCATGTGGTTGCACTTGAAGCTTCTCAACATTTGACATCTCAAATCTCTTTGTTCCTGGGTGGCTTTCCACAAGTGAGATACACTAGGGTAGGCCATAAATATGGGGCCATGTGTAACCACTCAACATAACCCATTCACAACCATTCCACCCAGGTGATTCATTCACATAGTTGTTTTATTAAACAAAACACAAGTCATGGACTTAAAAGTATTTCATAGCATGAATATAATCCACCCTTGTTTTCTACTAGCTAAGCTAAGCATGATAGCAGTAGGGATCTTAACTTAGGAAAATTTTACTAAGGCATCATCTACTAGGATTTCCCAAGGCATAACATACTTAGTAAAATTCCATGCAAGTCCCACTCAAAATATCACTAATGCATAGTGAAAATAATGGGACAAAAGTATGAAGCACCACTTGACTTTTTAGTAGAGAATATAGATTCATTCCTTGATCTTGAAATGGTCACACTCTTCAAAGATCACTACAATTCAATCAAGCAAGCAAATATTCAAACTAGCATTCAACAATTCATCACATAAAATAAAGAAAACAAAAAAATGCATACAAGCATGAAAAATATTATTTTATTTGGAAAAGTGGTTTCTAATAGGTTATAAACATTTTAAAACACCTATTGGTCATTTATAAAAGTGGTAAAACCATTTAGAATTTAAGTTAGTGAAAATGGCAATTTAAATCATTTTTATTTTGCTAGAGATGATTTAAATCAAAGTAATATTTTATAGTGTAAGACAAATATATTTTTAAACACAAATGTTAATGTTTATGGTCAAAGTGTTTAAAAACAAAATTATTTACAAAAGGTTTCACTCAAAAACCATTTTTAAAACAAGCACCTATTTATTTTGTTAGAAATGCCTTTAAACAAAGTAATAATTTTTCTAGGGTTCATGAAATATACCTTTAAATCCAAAAGCTTGGTTTTTAGGGTCAGAGAGTTTAAATCAAATAATTTTTTAAAGGTTTTACTCAAAAAGCATTTTTAAACCATAATCAACATTTTTATTTAACTAGAAATGGTTTTATTCAAAGATTTATTCCTTATTATCACAAAATATACTTTTAAATCTACAAGTTGGTTTTTATGGCCAGTAGGTTCAAAGCAAACCATTTGCAAAAGATTTTACCCTAAAATCAATTTTAGAATGAATTTTATACACAAAATATGCGTAAACATGTTTATGCAAAAACAACTAATTTTCCAGAAGCAAAACACTGAACAACGGGCATGGTTGGAAAGTTTGCATTTTTCTGATTCCATTTATATAAAATTTGTAAAATTTGGATGTGTAGATTAAAGTTATAAATTTTGCAAGTTTAAAAAAATCCATAGTCATGTCTAGAATTTAATCAAACTAAACATGCCACGTGTCTAGTTTTGATTGGAGCGTACCGGTTCGCACGGATCGTGTTCTATGGATCGTTAGATCCAAAGTGCACCGCATGACTGTGATTGAGCATCACGATTAGTTTTAAGTGAATCTATCGCAACGATTGGATTAAAATCTAACAGATCAGACTACAGCGACCATAGATGGGCGGCGTTGGCGATGGCTGCACGGCGGCGGCGCTCTGGCAGTGAGGTTGCCAGTGATACAGGAAGCAAGGGATAGTATGGGGTGGCTCACTAAGTTCGTAGTGACGAGAGGATGCTCAAAGTTGTTGTTGTTGTCGAAGGGGCGCACGAGGACGACAGGAATTTCTCGCCGGAGTTGCTCACTGGCTCAGGCACGCATGACCGTGGTCAAAGACGAGTGCCTGGGATGCAAGAGAGCAAGGGAATGTCTCAGTAGGATGCGCACGGTCTCGAGGGTCGTAGGGATACTCACCAGAACACGAGGGGCGCACGGGGTTGGCGTCAGTAGCTCGCCGGAGTGGACGCAGTCGTCGGTGGTGAGACAGTGTTGTCCTTGACGACGTTTAGGAGAGAGCGCGAGTGAGCTGGTGCTACGGTAATGTGCACAAGGAGATGGGTATCAGGCTCGTGGAGGTTAGAGGCAGTGGGGAGGTGAGGCTTGGCCGGAATCGTGGCTGGAACATCGTCGGAGCAGTGACGGTATGGGCTGCGATTCGAGCATCCTAGTGGCTCTCTGGCAACAGCGTCTGAGGGGAAAGGAAGGGAGAGAGGAGGCTCTCAAGTAGGCAAAGGTACGGAGTGGTTAACTCGCGGATTCAATGCCAATTACAGCTCGCAATCAACGAAAGCAACGGCCGGAGGAAAGAGGGGAGAAATGGTCGCGGGGTTGATGACGATGACGGGGCAGTGGGGCTACGCTGTCAGCGAGTGAGAGAGGGTGCATGTGGGGTCGGGTCATCAACGGCTGAGTGGGTGCAGGTCTGAGTGAAAAACGATTCGCGAAGAGGGGAGGGATTGCGCTGACTGTTGGGCTAGACTAGGCCTGGTTTGTGGGCAGTTTCGTTTTCTTATTTTTTTTCTTCTCTGAATATTTTTCTTTTTCTATTTCTATTATTCTGTTTTGAATTTAATAATATGTTTTCAAACTCAAATTAATTTCAGATTTTTATCAAATCTCTTCTAAACTTTCAGTAACTTTTAATACTGTTTATTAATGTATTTTAAAATCCATTTTTGAATATTTTCTTATATTCTTTTATGGTTTATTAATCATTTAAATAAGCCACTTGTCTTTATTCAAATGAAATCAAATATGATTTCAATCCCATATAAATTTTATTCAAATGATTCTTTTATTCCATTTAATTTAATTAAATAACTTTTATTTCACTTGGGCAAATTCCAATTTATTATTTTCTCATAATTTAATTAATCATTCACTTTAGGGATTTTGTCTCCATTTAAATATATTTGAATTTAGTTAATGCCATATAATTTTATTTGGATATTCCTTATCGCTTTATTTTAAATTGTCTTCTAAATAATTTTCTTGGGATTTATTCTTTAGGCAATTTATCTTTATTTAATTAAAATTGAATATTGTTCAATCCTTATGATTTTATTTAAATAATATTTTACTCATTTTATTATTCAATAATCTTTCCTTTGTTTAAGGATTTGGCCAAGATTTATTTTGGCTATTAAATATTCCTTATTTTTTTATTTTCTTCCTTTGCCTTATAAAATCCATATCTTTTTATTTATAGATCCAAAATTGGTGATTCCAATTTGTATAATTTTATTTAATATTTGTTTATCTTTTTAAATCCTTTTAGGATTATTTTGATCACAATTTGGTATGGATTTTATATAGGAGCTTTATTAGCTTTGGAAATTATTTCCTTTTATCTTGTTATATTCATAAGATTTTATCCATGGCTCCAAATTGAGTGAAACCAATTTCTATGGTTTTATAATATTTTTATTTATCATTTTTGATCATCTATAAATGTTTGTTGCTAAATTTTTATATGGATCAAATCCATAGTCTTAGAGAGATCTTGGAAATGATTTTCTTCGATTAGGGTTTTAGGGTTTTGGTTTAACTTTTCCAAGTGTTCAAATTTCAAGATACATTCATTGATGAATGCATTTCACTTGATTTGAATTTTTTTGGATTCCCTTTTATTCAATGTTTGTTCAAGATGGGTTTTGATGTTTCCATTTAGAAGCAAAAAGTTTCTTTTCACCCTAAATTTCAATAATCAATTCTTTTGTTTATTTATTTTTCACATTTCAAAATTTGGAAAATTTTGGGATGTGACAGCCGGCCCCTCGGACTCTCCTCTGGACTTCTTGTTCCCCACGAAAAGTTATTGACTTTGTCCTTTGTCCCGTCCAATTCCAAGAATATTTCTTTACTAACTTTTACGAAACCAAAAACAACAGAAAACAGACATCTGGCACTGTTGCAGCTTGTTAATAGGTTAGTACCAGAAAACATGTAAAAAGCACCTCAAAGTGTAGACAAGTAAATCAAAGTAGATAGTAAACAAGCATGGAGCATAAAAAATTATAGATACGTTTCCAACGTATCACAAGGGTTAAGATACGTTGAGTATGAACGTACTCAGCAAGTTCACCAGAAAAGGAGTGTTTGATGCACTATATCTACAGCCACAAACCATAGGACATAGGCAATTCAAGTTTTCATAAACATTTCTTCAAAGGTTGCTTTTATTCTGAAAAGCTATGTCCGTCAGCCTTCACGGGTTTACCAGAACTTCCATGGAGTTCCTTTCCCGCCGCGTTCGCAGCTCCTTCTCGGAATAGGGAGTAACAAGTTACAGTTCTTACACTCTGTAGATGTGCGTCACTTTACCCATGAGATATCTTAGCTTTGTTGCACATCCGAGTTGCATTCTCGTCCACACTTCCTTGGTGTGGGGCCTAGACTAAGATCCAACCCAATCACTGCCCCCTTCACGACCCCGCATGCCTCCTTGGTGTACACCATGCCCACCCATTGAATTACGACAATGGTTTGTACAGACCGTTAGATGCCAGAACTATCGTGGGACGTTGAGGGTTCCCACCCATATGCTGCATATACTCTATGAATTACCAATTAATATGCACACTACGAGTGATAACTGTAGGGTTCGCAGCATAGAAAACAAAAATTTTCCTACGATGGGAACAACTATGTACCAAGATCTATCTACTAGATACAAACAACGGGCGGATGTATATCCGTAGAGAACATACCCTTGAAGACCGACAAAGCTTAACGAGTCCAAACTCGTGGTTGATGTAGACGATCTCTTGCCGATCTCAAGATCGAGAGGAAGTCCTAGCGCCGCAAAACAGCAGCGCATCCGTGCTCGCACACACGTTCGAGGCACCGAGCAACCTCCGCCTCCTCGCTCCAGCAATGCAGCGGAAGCACAACTCTTTCTTGCCGAAAAGCCACCGGGAACATGTATCTCGCTAGTCCGAGACCATGGGGGATAAATTCTAGAGGGGGAGAGAGATCCTTCACGAGGAGGTGTGTTGTGAGAGGAGGAGAGGGGGGCCTTTTATAGGGGAGAGGGGGGGCACCCAAGGGGCATGGCGCCCAGCCATGGGGCTGCCCCCACCTCTTCCACATTCATGTGGGTGGAGCTCCCACTCAAAATGAAAAGCCTCCACTCCCATTAAAAAGCCTCCACTCAAAAATCCACTCACATGCATTAATTTCCACCAAATTTAATGCAAGCTCTCATTTAAATAAAACTCTTTTATTTATTTATTCAGAATTTTTTAATTACTTTAATTAACAAACATTCACATAAAACCCCTTGCTAGTATTCCATTTCACATGCAGAACCAGTTTCAGCAATTTCAACCGAAACAGTTTCGGTGTCTAGTGAAATAAATTCCTGCGCTTTCCTTTTCTTTTCGGCATGAAACTTTTGCTCCAATTGGATGTCGGTGTCTCTTAAGTGTGTCACCCTACGGTTCGCGAATAATGTGGACATGATCGAGACCCCTCTCAGATCAATAATCAGAAGCGGGATCTGGAGACCCATACTGACTCCCACACATTCAACGATGACTTTCTTGTGATCGTCGGAACCTTTTACGCTAGTATCTTAATCCTTTTGTTTCGCGATATATTACATGTCCGAGATTCGATCATCGGTATCTCCATACCTAGTTTGATCTCGTTACCGACATGTACTCTTTTCTCGTTCCCGTGATATAACATTCTAGTGATCAAATCACTTGCTTGCAAGCTAATCAATGTGATATCACCGAGAGGGCCCAGAGCATATCTATCCGTCATCGGGATGAACAAATTCCACTCTCGATCCATGGGCCTCAACATAACACTTTATTAGTTCTGAATCCATCTTTATAATCACCCTGTTACGGTGTGACGTTTGATGTTATCAAGAAACTCTTCCGGTGTTAGTGATTGACATGATCTCATGGTCTAAGGATTAGGATCACTTCGTAAGTTGTTATAGCAATATAAACTCAATGACTTTGATCGTAATGCTATACTTCGGATGAATGTTCATCACATCATTACACTAATGTTGTGATCCCGTTATTAACAACATCCAATGTCCATGATCAGGAAACCTTGATCATCTTGTTAATCAACGAGCTAGTTTATGAGAGAGGCATAACTAGGAACTTTCTGTTTGTTTATTAAACACACATGTATTAACGTTTCCGTATTAATACAATTATAGCATGTACAATAAACATTTATCATAAATAAGGAATACGATAATAACCACTTTATTATTGCCTCTCGGGCATATTCCCTTCAATAACAGCCACGACCTGCACATCCGGCTACATGCGAGAGGACGAAGATACAGCTGACTTCTCCGTCCCATTCCAAATCTCATGGTTAACGCGTGATATACGGTGCAAGAATCACTAGCGACATTGGTTGTTAAGTCCTAGATAATATGTTCCTTTACCACAGGAACTTTTATAGTAGGTTATTATCTCATGGTAAATAACCTATAATAACATTATTATGAAAATAGTATTTTCTGTCCTTTTTCAAATGCAGGTGATGACAACACTGGATTTACAAAATACTTTACCGAAAATAATCAAAGGACATGAGCAAGTGTGAACTTGCCTTTTGTGATTGCAAGATTATGCAATCACGGTATTAAAGACAATATGAGATCCAATATCTGAAATCAGCATCATTGGTCCGATAAGGACTAATGTTTAAAGAAGCAAGATGCTATTATGCATAAGTAATGTAATGCAATTGATAAACGTGAATCCCGGGGATAACGTTGATCTAGGGTTTGGAAACTAGAAATGGTTAATATTAGAATGTGTTGTCCTTTTAGATAAGTTTCATATTTGTGCTTCTTATTAAGGCTTGTGATTGTGTGTGAAACAACATGTAATTATAATATCATAAAACCATGAGATACACACAGTGTGAAATGCTACTCAAGATTGTTTATACTATAATTGTTTATCCTCACATTTTACTTTACAAGTAATGTCACTTATAAATAACTTAAGTGTTATCCATCCTAAGTATACAAGTAAAGTATAAAGTAAGGTTATTACGATTAGTTGTCATCTGTTGACTGAAGTGGCAAAACGAATAAATTTTGAAGAAAAGATTTCTTTATTAAGGTTTAAACAATTTTGATAGTTTTTAGAATATGGTTGATAGAATGTGATTGATGTTTTTTATGCTTGCTTGAATAGTCTGGACTTGAGATGCTTTATAACTTAATTATAACAGACCAAAGTTAACTATAAAACACATAACAAAGACTTTAGCCTTATATTTGAAGTCCGGTAGACTAAAGTTAACTTTAAGGATGTAGATGGATTTAAGGTGTATTTATAATGATATTTGTACTTTGTATACTTCATAATGTTTATCTAAGGATACTTGAATGGTAACACTTCTATTTGAATAGTGGTTTCCTAACATTATAAGGGAATGGAATCATTTATCTTTTTATAGATGAGTGGTTATAGTTTGTAAACAAGGAAGTAATATTACTTAACTACTTATGGTTTCACTATAGGGTTTTGATTTGTTTATAACTTGTGGTTGAGGTAAGGAAAAAGGTTTTATTTAATCCCAAATTATTCTTGAAAATTTTATACTTTATATAGATCTTTTTAGAAAATAAACTACACATATGGTTGAATGATAATTCAATAAAATTGTATTTAAAATGTGTTAAACCATTTTTAACTTTATAATATCAATATTTAGGACTAATACTATTTATTCGACTCAATTGGCTAATCTTTGATATATTAGAAAATTTTATCTACCCTTATATGAATTATTAACTAAGGAGTTAGGTTTAAATTCAAGTTGTTAAAGTGTTTTAAATTTTTATTTACCTCAAAAGTGGTATATTATATTTTTAACATGTAGGTATTATTTTTGTGATCATTTTGGTATATTACATTTATTTTTGTGATCATTTTGGTATATTACATTTATTTTTGTGATATATAAATAATAATATATTATTTTTATAAGATTAACTACTTTATAAATACTTAATAAATAACAAGTATTTAATTAAGTGAAATAATAATACATCATCATAGTTTTAAATTATAGTTCTTATTTTTCTAAGATTTTTGATATTATATTTATATTTTTAACATTTACCAATATTAAAATATGAATTTTCAAAGTATTAAAACTTATAAAATCTTTATTAAATAATATTTATATAAATTGTTGGCATAAAAATGTTTGATAATAGTTTAATGTTATATATTTTATTTTTCTGAAAATTTCATATATTAAACATATTTTTCTGAATTATAAAACAAAAGATACTGAATTTACAAGATTTAATTACTTTATTTCATTTTCTAGAATGTTTATATTTGAATTAATATTGTTTTATCAATTTACTAAACAGACACTGGACTTATTACACCGCATACCCATCTAGCCCTAGTCACTGACCAGTGGGGTCGAGTACACCTCAGATGCCACATGGGCATAGACCAAGTCAAATGTGTTGACTGGGCTGAGGTGATGTCGGCATGACGTCATGCTGACATCACACGAGATGATCCTCACCGGTTTGAGGATCAATCGATTGATCCAGTGCGCCCGTGGAGTTGTAGCTTGGTGTGTTAGAACGAGCTTGCGATGGTGAGTTGATCTACGGTCATGTCGCCCCGGAATGGTCACCGGAGCACTAGCTCCGACGAGCATCAGCGGCGGAGGACAGAGGTGCACGACGCGGGCGCCAAGGAAGTAGAGAGGAAGGCAATGGAGAGATGCCTGAGCACCGTGAGCTCACCAGGATGCCATCGATGGGCTCAGGAAGGCTCGGGGTAGCCAGAATCGATGGCAAGGACATCGTCCAGAGTTGGGAACGGAGGTACCAATTAAAGCTCGGGACTTCTTAGGCTCGCGCTGACTGGGGCAAATGACAGATTCGAATGCGGCGAGTCTTCCAGGCATCACGGCGAGGCTCAGGACAGCCAGAAACGTCGGTGACGGACAGCCCTGGCTTGAGCTAGGGTTCGGTCAAAGAGGAAAATGGGGAAAGAGGGGAGGATAAGGTTTTCCAGTGTGACAGAGGTCCTCTTATAGGCAAAGATCAGCGGTGGCTCGAATCTTGGCGGAGCGGTCATCGTGACGACGGCGGACGGCGGAGCTCGAGCCAGCGAGCTGCTTTCTCGGCGTCGTCCTTCTGGCGAGAGGAAGAAGAAAGGAAAATAAATCGTGAAACGGTATGCGCTGGACTTGGGCCAAGTGGGCCGAAGCAAAGCGAGCTGAGGACGGCTGCTGCTGCACGCGAGCGTTAGTTAAGCGAGAGGAGAGATGGGTCTTGGTCCAACGCTGCTGCTATCCTTTTTTTATCTTTTATCTTTTCTATTTTATTTCCAGATTTGTATTTTACTTATTTGTTTGAAATTTTATATGGAATTTATTTGATAAATAATTGCAGCAATACTAAGATGTACTTAGTATCATTTTGTAAGCTTTTATTGTATAATGTTATATATTTTTTTATTTTCTATAAATATATACTTCCTTTTTAATATTTTGTGAAGGCCTTTGTTATTAATTTTCTTTATATAATAACCTATGGATTTATGATATGATATTTCCTTATTTAATGATAAAACTTAATTCTAGTGAAACTATAGTTTGGAGGGAAATATATATATATGGTGATCCTTTTCTTATAATATGATACATAAAGTCCTAGGGAATTAATAGGATTAATATTATTCTCATGAATTTAGGAAATAACAATGTATATATTTTATTATAACGAATATAGGAGTTAGGGTTTTGAATTATCGATGTTTACCATAAGGTTTAGGGTACTTAATATCTTTATATTCTTTTGTTGATGTGAATAAAGATTAATGGCTAAACATATTGTTTTTATGTTTGTGATCTTTAATGATATCACTCTTTAAAATAGTAAGGTTATTCTCTGGAATGTCTTAAGGGAAAGAATTGATAAATATAACTCCTAAGCACAGATAGTGATGATAATTGGGAATGACAAAGATGTGCTTAAGTGATTTGCTATAGGAAAATATTCCTATGAAGCATTGTGAAATTAAGATGATAGATCAATCAGATGAAATGGATACTATGTTTGGTTAAAGATTTAGGGTTTAGTGTTTACCAAGAATTCGTATCTTCCATAATTCATAATTCTGGACTTCTGATTAAGGAATTCCTTTCCTCATTATACTACTTCTTCATATCCATCATCATGTGCTAACATGATGAGCTTTTCTTCACAAGAATATACTGTAGGGTTCGCAGCATAGAAAACAAAAATTTTCCTACGATGTGAACTATATACCAAGATCTATCAACTAGATACAAACAACGGGCGGATGTATATCGGTAGAGAACATACCCTTGAAGATCGACAAAGCTTAGCGAGTTCAACTCGTGGTTGATGTAGACGATCTCTTGCCGATCTCAAGATCGAGAGGAAGTCCTAGCGCCGCAAATCAGCAGCGCATCCGTGCTCGCACACATGTTCGAGGCACCGAGCAACCTCCGCCTCCTCGCTCCAGCGATGCAGCGGAAGCACAACTCTTTCTTGCCGAATAGCCACCGGGAACATGTATCTCGCTAGTCCGAGACCATGGGGGATAAATTCTAGAGGGGGAGAGAGATCCTTCACGAGGAGGTGTGAGAGACAAGTGAGGAGGGGGGCTCCTTTTATAGGAGGAGGGGGGGAACCCCAAGGGGGTGGCCGGCGCATGGGGGCTGCCCCCTTGCCCTCCCCTCTTCATGTGGGTGGACACTCCACTCACAAATCTCCTTTAAATTCCCTCCACTCAAAAGTCCACTCAAATTCCCATTAAATTTCCACCAAATTTAATGCAAACTCTCATTAAATAAAACTCTTTTATTTTATTCAGAATTTTGTCAATTACTTTAATGACAAACATTCACAAATAACCCCTTGCTAGAATTCTATTTCACATGCATAACCACTTTATGCAATTTCACCCGAAAACCTGTTTCGGTATCTAGTGAAATAAATTCCTGCGCTTGTTCATTCTTTCGGCATGAAACATTTGCTCCAATTGGATGTCGGTGTCTCTTAAGTGTGTCACCCTATGGTTCATGAATAATGCGGACATGATCGAGACCCCTCTCGGATCAATAATCAGAAGCGGGATTTGGAGACCCATACTGACTCCCACACATTCAACGATGACTTTCTTGTGATCGTCGGAACCTTTTACGCTAGTATATCTTAATCCCTTTGTTTCACGATATATTACATGTCCGAGATTCGATCATCGGTATCTCCATACCTAGTTTGATCTCGTTACCGACATGCACTCTTTTCTCGTTCCTGTGATATAACATTCTAGTGATCAAATCACTTGCTTGCAAGCTAATCAATGTGATATCACCGAGAGGGCCCAGAGTATATCTATCCGTCATCGGGATGAACAAATTCCACTCTCGATCCATGAGCCTCAACATAACACTTTATTAGTTCTGAATCCATCTTTATAATCACCCTGTTACGGTGTGACGTTTGATGTTATCAAGAAACTCTTCCTGTGTTAGTGATTGACATGATCTCATGGTCTAAGGATTAGGATCACTTCGTAAGTTGTTATAGCAATATAAACTCAATGACTTTGATCGTAATGCTATACTTCGGATGAATGTTCATCACACCATTACACTAATGTTGTGATCCCGTTATTAACAACATCCAATGTCCATGATCAGGAAACCTTGATCATCTTGTTAATCAACGAGCTAGTTTATGAGAGAGGCATAACTAGGAACTTTCTGTTTGTTTATTAAACACACATGTATTATCGTTTCCGTATTAATACAATTATAGCATGCAAAATAAACATCTATCATATACTTGGAATAAACATAATAAACACTTTATTATTGCCTCTCAGGGCATATTCCCTTCATATACTTATCCACCTTTTATTCTTCTAAACCCATTTATAAACCCAGTGAGCCTGACACAAAAGCTTTTCATAATCTTCACATATCCATACTTGGTTATATCAACTACTCTACTGCTGATAACCTCCAATCCAACAAGTAGTTACATCTAACTCCATTCATACTCTTCCATAATCATCCACCACTAATATTACTCTAGTAGATGTATATATCAAACTACTCCCCTCAAGAGCTTACTATTCTTTAAGAGGAATAACACTACTTCAATAACTCCATGCTACACTAGCTTTAGTTTAATCATAATATCTTATATTTCCTTAACTCCAATATCTTATACTAAAACTTCACACTATATCATGGTGACTTGTCATGGCTAACCTAGAATAACATATCTATAGTAGAGTTCAATCATGTTTTATCCACCAATGTCACTTATACATGATATAATTATTTAATCTTGGTGAGTAAGGCATGATCATTATAATCCTTTGATCCTTTATGGTTTAGGTTTCCAGTTGGCTAATCAAGGCTTCCATCCATACAACATTGCACTTGTATTATAATTATCTTCTGTTTATCTCTATTGGATTAAGAGATATAATACATCGACTATACCTACTTGATCCAATAGGAATACTCCTAGTAGCTATATTTAGGGTTCATCCTTATAATATTCTTTATTACCATATAATTATAGGTTCCATATAACTCGTCTATCATTTCAGGAGTGAGTTAACTCCAACAATTATCACATTGATATTATTCTCTTCCAACACTCCCATCCTATAAATGATATTTAAATCAAGCATTACCACTTACCTCTTCTTACTTATTTCTTTATAGGCCTTAAGTGAATGCTATGATATGGTCAAGAGTTGATAGATTAAGAATTGGTGAATCAATAGTTGATTACTCAACATTGATGATCCACAGATATTGGAATAAGGATCAATAGAGATGATAAAGATTCTTATGGAAAGAAAAATATGTGGTGAATGATCTCTGAATTGGTTTCCTTCCTACTCCATATAGCTAAAGAGTTAGGGTTCAGTATTACCATGATCCACATGGTAGAATTGATTAAGAATAAAATAAGTCAAGGGTTAGTTATTACATTATTGTTACTTGGGTTATATTCTTAACTTGGTATTCATGGGTTGTTGTAATGAATACTATGATATGATCACCTAAGTATCAAATATAAATCATTAACTAATGTATTAGGGTTTAATTTATATTACATTTGATCTACCCTTAGGTCAAATCTCCTTTACCCAAAATAAGGTTTTAACAAAGGTCATATTGAAACTTATCGCAGTAAACTTGATGATCTACTTAAATTCCATCAAGTTAAGAGAAGCTTCAATCACTTGACAAGTTTTGTTCAAAAGCGCGGAAATTATTTAGATTTTCTATGCATGAATGCAATGCACACATCTGGGTTCAGCTTATTTCTAAGCTCTAATGCTGGGATGTTACACATGGTTACGCCATGAGGGTTTTTATGAGTTGATCGCCCATGAGTGGGGCGTTGTTTATCATGGTGATGGTCCCATGGAGGTCTGGCAGAAGAAGATCCGCCATCTCCGAAATTTTCTAAGGGGCTGGGCAATAAATCTTAGTAGTGTTTACAGAATTGAAAAACAAAGACTTTTAAACATCATTGATTTGTTGGATGTTAAAGCAGAATCCACCCCTCTTAATCCTTTAGAAAGGGACGAACTGAGAGAGGCAAATGAAAAAATATCCAAACTTAGACGGGATGAAGAAACTAAATGGGCACAACGTGCCAAAGTAAAACATGTTCAAGAGGGCGGCAATAATACTAAGTTCATCTGATTGCAAATGGAAAAAAAAGAAGGAAAAAGATATTTCAATTGGAACAAGATGAAGGAACAATTATAGGCCAAGAAAATATTAAAACCTATGTCACGGAATTCTATAGGAATTTATTTGGGCCGCCTGACAAAAATACTTTCTCTTTAGTTGAATCAAAGACTGGAGAAATTCCATAGCTGTCCCAAGAGGAAAACACTATTCTTACTGCCGACTTTACAGAAAAGGACGTGTATGATGCTATCATGCTAATGGAAAAAATAAAGCCCCGGGCCGTGATGTTTTTCCCGCGGAATTCTATCAAACCTTTTGGGAGGTCATAAAGGGAGACTTGATGAAACTATTTGAGAAGTTTCAACAAGGGGAACTATCCTTATTCCGACTAAATTATGGTACTATAATACTTCTACCCAAAAAGGAAAATGCAATCCAAATCCAGCAATATCGACCAATTTGTCTGCTTAATGTAAGTTTCAAATTTTTTACGAAGGTGGGAACCAATAGAGTTACTGCGGTTGCACAACGCGTCATTAGACCTACCCAAACGGCTTTCATGCCAGGAAGACACATCCTAGAAGGGGTGTTGATTCTGCATGAGACGATCCATGAGCTTCACAGGAAGAAAATAGATGGAGTATTATTGAAGATTGATTTCGAAAAGGCATATGACAATGTGAAATGGCCTTTTCTGCAGCAAGTTATGCGGATGAAAGGTTTTTACCCTAAATGGTGTCGTTGGATTGATGAATTCGTTAGTCGTGGTAGTGTTAACATTAAAGTTAATGATGACACAGGCCATTATTTTAGAACTTTCAAGGGGCTTAGGTAAGGAGATCCGCTATCTCCTATGCTTTTCAATATAGTTGCGGACTTTCTAGCAATCTTGATTACTAGAGCAAAAGAGGATGGACAGGTCGATGGTCTCATACCCCATTTAGTAGAGGGTGGAATATCGATTCTGCAATACACCGATGACACCATAATTTTTATGGAACACAATTTGGAGAAAGCTCTAAACATGAAGCTTGTCTTGTGCATTTTTGAACAACTATCAGGACTGAAGATGAACTTTCATAAGAGCGAGGTTTTTTTGCTTTGGAAAAGCTAAAGAGCATCAAGATGAGTATACGAATCTATTTGGGTGTGAGGCGGGATCCTTTCCATTTAGATATCTAGGAATACCGATTCATTTTCGTAAACTCAAAAATGGAGAATGGAAACTCGTAGAGGATCGTTTTGAACGCAAGCTTGCGAGTTGGGTTGGAAAACTTCTGTCTTACTGTGATCGGTTAGTGCTTATTAATTCAGTATTAACAAGCCTACCAATGTTCATGTTATCTTTCTTTGAATTACCTAAGGGGGTAAAGAAAAGATTAGATTATTTTTGATCTAGATTTTTTTGGCAGAGCGATGGTCATAAGAGGAAGTATAGGCTGACGCGTTGGAATATCATTTGCCGTCCAAAGGAGGGGGCCTTGGGGTGGAGGTTTTAGACATTAAAAACAAATGCCTGATTAGCAAATGGCCTTTTAAGATTTTAATGGGACACGGAGTTTGGTATGAACTTATACAAAACAAATATCTTTATTCTAGTTTGTTGTCCCAAGTTAAATCAAAACATTCTGATTCTCCTTTTTGGAGAGGTCTTATGAAAGTTAAAGATGATTTTTTTGACAGAGGCTCTTTCAAAATAGGAAATGGAGAACAAACTCGTTTTTGGGAGGATACTTGGCTTGGAGATACGCCTCTATCACATAAATACCCAGCCTTATACAACGTTGTGCAAAGGAAACAAATCTATGTAGCTCATGTCTTATCTCAAACACCGTTGAATATTGGTTTTAGACAAGCTCTCACGGGTACTAGGGGAGCAAGTTGGCTTCATTTAGTGCGCCGCTTGATGGACGTTAATCTGACAACGCAGCCTGATGAATTTGTTTGGAATTTAACTACATGTGGATATTTTACGGTGAAATCATTATATCTTGACCACATGAACGATCATACTAAATACTTATGTAAATATATTTGGAAAATTAAGGTACCACTTAAAATCAGGATTTTTATGTGATTCTTACAACGCAAGGTACTTCTCACAAAAGATAATTTGTTAAAAAGAAATTGGAAGCCAAAAGTGTTGTTTTGTTCTCTGGATGAATCAATACAACACCTCTTCATAAATTGCCCTCTTGCTAGAGTAGTCTGGCGTATTGTGCATATAGCTTTCAATATCACGCCTCCAAAGAGTATAAATATTCTGTTTGGCAACTGGCTTTTGGGAGTGCAAAAAAAACAAAAAAAAACTCAAATACGAGTGGGCGTATGTGCTATACTTTGGGTCATTTGGAGGATACGAAATGATTATATTTTTAACAATGCAAAGAACACTTCTTTTATGCAGGTTATCCCACAGGCTACTCATTGGATCCGTATGTGGTCCTACATGCAACCTATGGAGAAGCGAGAGGCTATATATTTTGGGTGCAGCCGGCTAGAGTTTGTGACGCGGGACTTATACAACCAGTGCAACAGACGTTTTGATTTCAGGATAACATGTTGATGTAGTGTCCGCTCATGTTTTTATTATTTTTTAGATGGTTGATCCATATTTCAACCATGTGTGACCCATGATGTAATCTTTTGTAAACTCTGCACTCAAATAATTTAATAAAGGGTCGGTATGCATCTATCGATGCAGAGACCGGAGCCCAGTCTCCTTTTCGAAAAAAAGGAGTCCATTTTTATTCCATGTCACATGGGATCTTTAGATTTGGGAATATATCCTACCAGATCTAGTGTCACTAAACAATCAAATCGGTGGTAGAGCTGACTGGTTGGTGAAGTGGAGATGTACTGCAGTAGTGAAGCGTCGATTACTGTACTTAAATTCTGCGCGCCACGCTAGTCCATACGGAGTAGTGTTTCATTCCAGCAAATAAATATAGCTAGTTTCTGTGTACAATGTAATGGAAAATTAGAATCGACCACCAGCACAAATTCTAGGAGGAAGGACACGACTCATGGTGAAGAAGAGGAAGGGGACAAAAATGTGATTAATTGATATTGTGATATCGTAGGGATGAGATGCATGGGAAATTTGGGTACAACAAACTTGGCCTTCAGTTCAGTCTTGCTCGGAAAAATTAGGACGATTGCAGAAGATGGCCAATATGTGGCGCTACTCCAGTCTTTACCACATTGCCAGATGCAGAGAGTCAAGATAAAAAACTGTAGGAGTGAGCACGGGACTAGCTCGTCTGGCTCTAAGTTTCTACAGATTGTAGAAAAAAAAATACAGATAAAAGGTGAAAATATTCAGGAACATATTGCAGACAACAAAGATTCCATGTCCCAGAGTTCAACTTGCAAAAAAAAATGTGCCGTGGCTACAGTCCGATTCCCCTTTCGTGGTTATTGTGCCTATTCATCCTATCCACTGTTTGTTCATATGCTATTTTTTTAAAGGAGCATATATATTAATATCGCAATGATATCAATTATATCTGGCCTCTACAACAAAGTATTTATCCTATTAACATTATGGATGCACACAACTAAAAAAAATTACGAAAAAAAGTTTCGCTACAACGATAAAATTCTTAGTAGCAGCGATACTAACCCCACCGAAACAACACCAGAAGTCCAACATCTCTAATAGTGACGCCTTCAAGAAGGAAATAGAGCACAAGCACCGCCGTCGCCCAATCAAAGATGATATATTTCACACTTGAGAAAGTTCTTGCTCACAAAACAATGTCTTCAACAACGTCATTGCCAGCCATAACCAATTAAGGCCTGACCTTAGATTTTAACCCTGCAATATAAGACTATGAACTCTTCCTATGCTGCCGCTCCCACTTTCCGATGCTGCTGCTACAAGTCATGAATTACCAAGCCAATTCCTCATTGCCACCAGGACTCGACCCACCCTTGCTAGTCCACAAATCTTGGCTTCCATGATATTCTCAGCACACTGACTTTACCATAAAAATAAAGACATGTTCCACGATGGCAACAGACTATAGAGATTCGCCTCGCTCCCTCTCAAACCAAACAATCATAAAAAACGATTGCGCGTGACCGAATCCCATAGGTTCAAGCAATCTTCAGGCATGAATCGCTCATGGGAGTTCGCCGACAAAGCATTTCGAAACACGACACTGCCACTAGATCATTGGAAACAGGCACAAGACAGATCTTCGTCTTGGCGTGCGAGAAACCCTAGGACCGTGCACATGCCAGCAGATGTGACCCATGCCTCCATTCGCTCGAGGAAAGACCGCCATCAAAGCCCGAGGCCGCCGTCCCGGCTTCCAGCCCCCGTCACCATCAGATCGCCGTCGCGGCGACTACCTTTGAGCTCCCAAGGGGCTCCCTACGGGGGAGAAGCCACCACGCGAGAAAGCTTCCCTGCCGCCACCATCGACCGGTCGGACTTTGCCCACCGGCGTCCTTCGGTGGCAGCGGGAGAGAAGTGGGAGGAAGAGTCGGGGGAGGCTTAGGGTTCCCTCCTCCCCGAGAGCGACGCATGCAGGAGGATTTTTTTCCACCGCTCAAGATTCTATCTTATATGTAGTTGCAGCTCATCGATCACACTCTATCTCTCTCGCAGTTTCTGACAAACTGAAGAACAACAAGTGGTTTTTGGCCCAGCGCATAACTTATTGCTTTTCTCTTTCTCTTGATCCTTTTATTACAGAGCTAGATCAAGGGGCTTCTCCACTACTTGGACGTGCCATCCCATGTTCGGAGATTACTCTCCTGATTCGACAACTACGGAGCGACTCGCACAAACGCGGCCACTCAACAAAACTGAGCTGAAAAAGTGCTAACTGAAAACTGAAAAGAAAACGACTAAGTCCTAGTCTGAACCTAGCACTAGTACCGTGTGTTCCAACGGCCAGACCAGCTTTAGTTTCAGTCTAACGTGTGGCAAGCTGAAGGTTTGAACAACATTTCTCCCCCTCAAACCCGCGGCTTGATCTTCAGAACGCCGATCTTCTGACGAAATTCGACGAACTTGTTGCGTCCAAGGGCCTTGGTGAGGATGTCTGCCAACTGTTCCTCAGTGCGTACGTGCTCAACCTCCAAAACTCCAGCTTCAATCTGCTCACGGGTGTGGTGGAATTTGGTGTCAGATGTGTTTGCTACGGCTGTGATATACTGGATTCTTGCAAAGAGCAATGGCAGACTTGTTATCGATGAAGAGTTTGAACTTTGACTGCTCCTTGCCGACGAGCTAGCCGACGAGCCTGTTCAGCCACACGCCTTGGCACGTCGCTGCAGCCGCTGCGACGTACTCAGCTTCGCAGGAGGAGGTCGCCACCCCTCCTTGTTTTTGTGAGCACCACATGACCAGGTTATCGTTGAAGAAGAACACATATCCCGTGGTGCTTTTCCTATCGTTGATGTCGCCAGCGTGGTCGCTGTCGCTGAAGCCAACGAGCCGCGCCGCTCCCCCGTGAACGTAGCAGCAGCCGTAGTCCTGAGTGCCACGGATATACCGCAGAATCTGCTTGACTGCTGCCCAGTGCTCCTTCCCCGGAGCTTCCATGTGCCTGCTCATGACGCCGACGGCATGCGCAATGTCAGGGCGTGTGTTGACGAGGTAGCGCAAGCTACCGATCACACTCCTGTAACCCGTCGCGTCGACAATAGCACCGTCGTCCACCCTACGAAGCTGGAGTCGCTGCTCCATGGGCGTGTTGCAGGGGTTGCAGGCGCTCTGACCTGCCCGCTCCAGAATCTTTCCGGCATATGCCCCCTGTGACAGCGCGATCTCCCATGGCTGCTACTGGACCTCGATCCCCAAGTAATAACTCAGGAGGCCAAGATCGCTCATCTCGAACATCTGCTTCATCCGAGCCTTGAAATCGATGATCTCTCCTGTGTTGCTTCATGTGATCACAAGATCATCTACATAGATATCGATAAGCAGAAGGGATTCAGAGTTACCACGGCGGTACACGCCATGCTCCAGTGTGCCGCACGTGAACCCGAGCGACACAAGCGTCGCGTCGAGCTTCGCATTCCAAGCTCGCGGGGCCTGACGCAGGTCGTACATGGCTTTGTCCAGCTTCAGGACCTTGCTGGCGTCCTTGTCGATGGTGAAGCCAGGGGGCTACTGAACGTACACCTCCTCAGTGAGGATGCCGTTCAGAAACGCTGATTTGACGTCCATATGATGTACCTCCCACTTGCCGTGCGCGGCGAGCGCCAGCAGCAAGCGCACCGTCTCCAGCCTCGCCACGGGAGTGAATACTTCGTCGAAGTCCACTCCCTAGCGCTGCGAGTAGCCCTTTGCCACCAGTCTAGCTTTGTGCTTGACGACGGCGCCAGTGGGATCCTTTTTCACCTTGAAGACCCACTTCATGCCAATGGCACGGTACCCCTTGGGCAGCAGCGACGGTGACCATGTGGCATTGTCTTTGATGGACCTCAGCTCTTCCTCCATGGCTCTGCGCCAGACAGGGTCATCCATCGCTGCTTCGAGATTCGCTGGTTCCTCGGCAGTGATCAAGCCAAGGATCTCCTCGTCCTCCATCGGCAGCGTGGTGTCATACAGGTTCACGACCCGGCGGTAGCGGTGGGGTTTCCGGGAGTTAGCGTCGGTGTCGAGGTTGACGTCCTGACTGAGCGGAGTAGCGAACTCCACTCCGCGTGTCGCGGGCACTGACGTCCCCTGTCCAGGTGTGCCAGTGACAGGTTTAGGTTCAGGCTCTGAAACTGCACCTGCATCTGAGGTTTCTGGTTCGACAGAACCTGCTCCTCCCCCTTCCTGGGACTCGATGGTGTACTCGACGGTGAATGTTGGCGGGGCAGAGAGATCGCCCACCTCCTTGGCCGCTTCCCAGCTCCATGCACGGCGCTCCTCAAACACGACATCACGCGTCACATAGATGCGCTTGCCCGCTGGGTCGTAGACGCGGTTCGCCTTGGCGCCCTCCTCATACCCCATGAAGATGCCTGGAGTGGAGCGATCGGCGATGTGAAGCCCTGGACCCAGCTTCTTCACGTGCGCGGTGCATCTGAAGGTGCGCAAATGGCGCACATTTGGCTTCCTCCCGTGCCAGGCCTCATAGGGGGTGACGCCATTGAGGCTTCTCGACAGTGCTCTGTTCAATAGGTAAACGGTAGTTTTCACCGCCATAGCCTTGAGCAAGCATCTTGCCATCTCCACCACCGTTTGATTCTGACGTTCCACGACGCCGTTTTGTTGGGGTGAGTATGGCGCGGTGGTGTGGTGCTAGAGGCCGTTCTCCTCGCATAATTCCATGAACTCTGCTGAGTTGAACTCTCCTCCGCGATCTAATCTGGACACGAGGAGCTTGCACCCTCGCTCGTTCTCCACTAGGGCCTTCACCTTCTTGAAGAAACGCATCGCTTCATCCTTGGTCCAGATCAACTCTAGCCACATATATCTCGAGTAATCATCGACGATTAGCATGAAATATTTCTTACCGCCGATAGTGCATGGTGTGATTGGGCCGCACAGGTCGGTGTGCACAAGCTCCAGTGCCTGTTCCGCGCAGAACGTCGTCGCGCGCGGGAACGGCACGCGGTGTTGCTTGCCAATCGCGCACCCGTCGCAGAACTCCTCGACGTGCTCGATCGCCGGGATTCCATGTACCAGCCTTTTCTGTGACAGGCTCTGAAGCGCCCTGAAGTGGAGGTGCCCGTACCTCCCGTGCCACAGCCAGGCCGCATCGTCCTTCTGGGCGAGGAGGCTCACCGGCGTTGCGATCTGCAGCCGCACGGTGTATAGTCTATTTCTGGTGCGATTCACCCTCGCGAGGATCTTGCGTGGTTTGTCGAGGATGCACATGACACCACCCTCGATGGTGATCTTGCAGCCGTTCTCGTCCAGCTGACCGAGCGAGACGATGTTGCTACGTAGGCTCGGGATGAAGTAAACGTCGCCGAGGACGTGGTGATCGCCGGTGAGGCACTCTAAGACGACGGTGCCGCGCCCCTGAATCTTGACGACAGAGCCATCACCGAAGCGAACCGTGCCGTGCACGGACTCGTCGAGCATGGTGAACATATCACGCGCGCCCGTCATGTGGCTGCTCGCTCAAGAGTCCAGGTACCAGACTCCTGACGGCGATGGTACAGGTACCACCCTCTCCTCGTTGAGATTGACTTCCCGGGAGTCGACGGCGGAGATCTGCACAAGTGAACACACTTGTGCCATTAGCAGGCCAGGGGCTTCCTCCTCTTCTGCCACGGCGAGATTTGTGGCCTCGCGCGCTTCTCGCGGTCACGAGCGGCCTTTCTGCACTCCTTTGCCCAGTGTCCAGGCTTTCCACGGTACCTGCAGTTACCTTTGCGCCTCTTGCCGTTCACGTCGCCGCCTGGGTTGTTGTCGTTACTGGGCTTCTCCGTGACGTGCTGCTTGGCCTTGTTTGCGGGCTTGCCGCTGCTTGAGCCGCCGTGCACGTGCCCGTGCTGGCGCTTCCACCACTCTTCCTCAGTGAGCAGTAGGTTCCCGACGCTGTCAGTGGCATCGTCCAGATTGTAGCCCTCCTCCGCCGTGATGAGGCTACCGGTGAGGTCCTCAATCGTCAACGTGTGCAGTCGATGGCCATGACCATGGGCCTGAATTTCTTCGGGGCGGCGCGGAGGAATTTGAGAACAGCCTTGTGTTTGTCGAGAGGATCGCCGAGCAGCTCAAGGTCGTTGACGATGGCGGTGAGGCGCATCGCAAAATCCTCGATGGATTCCCCTGCCTTGAAGCGCAGCTCTTCCCACTCCCGACGACGAGTCTGGGCCTTCGCTTCCCGCACGCGCTCGCTCCCGAGCCTCATGGTCTTGATCGTCTCCCATGCCGTCTTGGCGCAGTCCTTGGTCGCCAGAGTTCGCACCATCTCCGGTGGCGCGGCATGTAGAATCGCCGCCAGCGCCGCACGATCGTCCTGATCGTCGTCAGCACCGAACTCGATGACGTCCCAGAGACGCGCAGCTTGTAGCTGCACTCGCATCACCATGGCCCACTCTGCATAATTAGAGCGGGTAAGGGTCGGGTAGTTGGCGTTGCCGGAGCTCTCGCGCACGATGCGCTCCCGGATGACGATGTCGCCCCCGCCGTGACGGGGAGGGCTGCGGCCGCGCCGCGGTGCAGGGGATAGGGAGGGTCGGCGTCGCGCGGACGCCGGCGGCGCTGAGTTCCCGCTCCCCTCGGCTCGTACCCCCTTGTCCTTCTCCGCCCCCGATGGTGTCTTCGACATGGCTCTGATGCCAAATGTAGTTGCAGCTCACCGATCACACTCTTATCTCTTTCGCAGTTTCTAACAAACTGAAGAACAACAAGTGGTTTTTGGCGCAGCGCACAACTTACTGCTTTTCTCTTTCTCTTGATCCTTTTATTACACAGCTAGATCGAGGGGCTTCTCCACTACTTGGACGTGCCATCTCACGTCCGGAGATTACTCTCCTGATCCGACAACTACGGAGCGACTCGCACAAACGCGGCCACTCAATAAAACTGAGCTGAAAAAGTGCTAACTGAAAGCTGAAAAGAAAACGACTAAGTCCTAGTCTGAACCTAGCACTAGTACCGTGTGTTCCAACGGCCAGACCAGCTTTAGTTTCAGTCTAACGTGTGGCAAGCTGAAGGTTTGAACAACATTATATGCAGTTCCCTTTTCCGGGGTTGTCGTTCATATATGCTACTTTCTCCGTTTCAAAATATAAGATGTTTTAGGTTTGTGAGCAAATGTATCTAGACTTATTTTAATATATAGGTTCACTCAACTTAGAGGTAAATCTACACACTAAAAGAAATCTAGATTTATTTTCTTCACAAACCTAAAACATCTTATATTTTGGAACGGAGGGAGTATCTAGTAGCAGCTCGTGCCGTTCTTATCCATATCCATAGCATGTTTCACTTCTTTCATTTCTGTGTGAATAATCATGCTGCATCTGCTCTGTCAGATACGATAATGCTGGAGTTCAAGCACTTCGAGGTGGAGGCAGACCACGGTGAGCCAGAAAGACCAAAGGGAGAAAGGGGACGAGACGGACGAGCTCTACGGCGGCATCAGGAAGCTCCAGACCAAAGGCAAGATCTCGACGTGGCGCAGGTTCTGGCCCGTCGATGTCCTCAGCTGAACATATTTCTCTAGCCTTCCCATGTTGTATAGCACTGTCGAGCTCCTCTGAGGAATCTGCACCTCCTTCTGTCCGCCTTCTTCAGAATATTTTTGATACTAGAGATGATGGAGAAGAAGCACATGATGATTTGCTCTCTGTCATTCAAGATCCAGCAGAGAAGCAACGATAAGATATGTGAATGGTGATGTATAGTTTTTTTACCAAGTTTTTGGTTCGTGTTGTGCTGCTGCCATATCATTAGTTGATGTGTAGAGTTGTAGTTGTTATGAATGTTATATGGCAAATCGTCTTGCAGTTGTATTTTGGTGATGTTACCTGTCGTGCAGTCCGCATGAATTTTCTGGCGCAGGGTACGATCTTTCGTACAATTCTTTGTTTAGATGGATCTAACGATCAGACGCCTAGCTAAATTCTGATTAGTCAACTCACAGTCTGCAATCAATGTTAGGTTATGTGAATGATGATATACAGCTGTATAGGCTTATCAAGCAGTTTGCATGTGCTGCCGCCGAATCCTTGATTTGTAGTAGTTTTTTTCTAAAAGTTACATTGTATAAATTTTAGTTCTCCTTCTCCATCAGCGCAAAGGTTTGAAGTCTTTGCGGACAATTTTGTGGGAAGAGAGGGAGGCTAGGAGCCCCTTTTCGCCATGTCACATGGGATCTTGTACATTTGGGAATATGTCCTACCAGGCCTAGTGGGGCACTAAATAAAATCGGTGACAACTGACCTGGTTGGTGAAGTGGCAATGTATTGTAATAGTGAATCGTCAGTTACTGCACTTACATTCTGTGCGTCATGCTAGTTCATACTGAGCTAGTGTTACATTTTCCGACAAATAAATATACTAGCTAGTTTCTGTATACAAACGTAATGGAAATTAGAATCGACAACCAACACAAATTCTAAGAGGAAAGGCACGAGTGATGGTGGAGAAGAGGAGGGGGAGAAATGTGCTTAACTGATGATGTGATATCGTAGGAATGAGATGCAAGGGAAATTTGAGCCGCGGTAGTGCCTAACGTGCTTGCTCATCACTTGAGTTTTTAGCAGCAAGAGCATTAGGCGAGTCTCTTTATTATGCATGTAATATGTTTAGAAACGATTACTACGAGCCGGGCTAGCTGTCTCACTGAATCACTATCTCGTCTAAGGAGTATAGCATTTTTTGGTAGGGAGTGCCTAGATCTCAGGCGCCTGAGAATTAGTTATGTCTAAGTCGCTGATGTCATCCTAATATTTGTGCTAATTCTCAGTTACAACCTAGTTGTAACTCATAAGATTTATACTAGTTTTCAGTTACAACCTAGTTGCAACTCATTAAATTCTCAGTTACACCCAAGTTGCAACTCATGTGTAGCACGAATCACGAGGTAAATCAAATGGTGAAAGAGGCGACTGAGACTTAAGAAATTCTCAGGCGCCTGAGAACTAGCAAATCCGTTTTTGGTATGTGGTGGAATACAAAACGCATTGTGCTGTGTGTACGTAGGCCGTAGGTGGTAAGACGGCTCATCTTGTACAACCTTGCATGGATGTGTCGTGCTACCCTAATCTTGACCACGTTGCCCGGTGCAGAAATTGAAAATCCAAATCAACAGATTCTGACCAGTGAATGTAAACGGGCTGAAATTATTGTAGTTGTTTGTTCGAGTGTGATCCAAATTTATAAGAAGGCTTACTTCTGGCGGTCCTTCTGAGCTGAACCGAGGCTATATTCTAGGGTTGTTGGTTCTTAATGTATGTCTTGGTTTATTTTTGTTCTGATTTGTTATATGTTGTGAGTTTGATCAGTCGACACATGGCTAACCCTGATAAAGAATACTGGAAAGTTGTTCGGTGAATTTTTAGGTATCTTCGTGGCACATCCAATACATGCTCGAAATTCGGCAAAATCGGTGAGGGACTTACAATCTACGTGGGTTCAGTTAATCTGCCGATTTAGATATCAAGAGATCCCTCGTAGGTTATGTGTGTACTATTGGGGAATGTGATGTGAGTTGGAAGACAATGCTGAAACAGTGGGCTGCACCGAAAAATATTTTTATGGGACCTGGTCCACAAGTGGACCAACTTACATGATTGACACATGGTAATTTAGATCTAGAAAACGGTTTCAAATCCTTTTTTTCTCTGGTTTGGACACGTGTCATTTGCTGAAATTGTTCCACGCCTCTAAATTCGTGGACCAGGTTCCATACAAATATTTTCCCACCTAGGACAGCTCGTGCTGTAGCCCTGGGCTTAGGCCCAAAAGTGCACTAAATTGTGTTTTAAACTTTGGAAAAAATCCTAAAAAGCAGTAGCTCAAAGCCTATACACATGGGCTAGCCTGGCGAGTCGCCCATTTCTGGTTCCGCCATGGCTGCAACCATTTGTTATTCAATCTATAATCGAAACAGAATACATAGCTATTGCTGAAACTTGTGAAGAGTCTGATTGTTTGAAAGGTTTGTATGCTAAGCTTTGTGGAGATAATTCTTAAATTAGTCACGGTGATACAATCATGCTAGAGTTCAAGCACTACGCGGCGGGTTCGAGGTGGAGGCAGACCACGGTGGGTATGGGAAAGATCACATGGAGAAAGGGGACGAGACGAACGGGTTCTACGGTGGCATCAGGAAGCTCTAGACCAAAGACGAGATTTCCACGTGGCGCAGGTTCTGGCCCATCGGTCTCCTGAGCTGAACATTTTTATGGCCGTCCCATGCTGTATACAACACTGACAAGCTCATATGAAGAATCCGCACCTCCTACCGTCCTACGCCCGTCGTCTTCTGAATGTTTTTGATACTAGAGATGAAGATGAAGCGCGGGATGATTTGCTCCTCTGCCGTGGAAGATCCAGCAGAGAAGCAGCGATAGGATATGCGAATGGTGATGTATAGCTTTTTACCGAGTTTTCAGTTCGTGTTGTGCTGCTGCCATGTCATCATAGTTGATGTGTAGAGCTGTAGTTGTTCTGGATGTCATATGGAAAATCTTCTTGCAGTTGTATTTTGGTGATGTTATCTGTCTTGCGGCCGCGTGACTTTTCTGGCGTGGGGCACGATCAGACGCCTAGCTAAATTCTGATTAGTCAGCGCTGATCAGTCTGCAATCAGGGAGAGGTTATGTGAATGATGATGTACAGGTATACCAAGCAGTTTGTATGTGTTGCTGCCGGATCGTGAAACCCTAGCCTATTCTCTGAATGTATGTTGTATAAATCAGTTTTAGTTGTACTTGAGAGGCGGGACTCTTTATAATCACAGGAGATGCAATATAGGAGTCCATTTTTTCTCCATGTCACATTGTAGATTTGGGAATATATCCTACCAGGCCTAGCAGCAGTAAATAATCAAATCGGTGGTAGCTGACCTAGTTGGTGAAGTGGAGATGTAATGTAGTAGTGAAGCGCCAGTTACTGCACTTACATTCTTTGCGTCACGCTACTCCATACTGAGCTAGTGTTTCGTACCGGCAAATAAATATGGGCACAGCTAGGAATCGGCTTCCGATAGTTTGCTTCCCATCGGACCAACTTCTGGCCGTGGGATCATATGTAGTTTGGCCGTAAGATTTCTACTTGGCCCGTCATTGGGATTAAGCCAACATAACAGAGTCCCTTAAATAGACAGAGGCACGCTCGCTTTAATCACTTCCGTAAAAACCTCCCGTCAATCACATTGCCTCAAGCGCTCCACTCCCTTCATGGTTTCCAAAGAAAAATTCCTTTAATCACGTTGCTTCCATATATGCTCTCGATATATTATTGGCTAGATCCATATAATCACGTCTGATTCTATCTAGTATATATGATGTTTCCTTTTTAATCTATCCTTGTTTCCATCGTAAAATAAACATGCGTCGAGCGCCGCAAGCCATGCTTCATAATTCAGTAAGGTATTTTCGAAGCGATGCTTCATAATTTAGTCATGTTCTTCTATAAGCAATGTCATTCGGTTCTGCTATATAAAACCATATGGTTAAAGTTGTGTAACAATGTTCTATGGTTGTTGACGCATAAACAATGATGTCTCAATTTTTTTATCATAGTGTAAGTTCAAGGAAGAAGCATGTATGCATGCTTTGGGAAGCATATACTTTATTGAGATTTATTACTGAAGTATGTCACATGTAATACTTCGGCTTGTGTGTGACATTGAGCCATTGGAAAAGACTGATAGTAGTTGAAGCAGGCATAAAGTAGTACAGAAGCACTGCCATTGTTGTGTAAGAATGAATCACATAAATAGATACATGGAAACATTTTCTACATTAGTATTAAAATGACACAAATGACACCAAATCACATGTGGTACTAAATCCTAGGAAGCACATACATATGATCTAGGAAACTTAAAATGGTCAATCCTAAAGCATTGCATATGTGACAATGGAAGCACGTCATTCCCGCTCTCTCGCAGAGTTAGAGACGCCAAGGAATCAGTGGCGTCAATGGCATGAAGCATCCCAGCACCCGCTATTCATCGAAATCTTGAAGACTTGGACTCCACCAGAATAATGTCTACCGCGGTTTATGGAGTTGCGACGATCGTCGCCTTGCTCATGACCAAGATTGCAGCGAGGCCGATGATGACATCTGGCACCCTTGTTGAAGCATGGAGTTGTCATCTCCTGGCAGCAGTAAAGCCTGTGTCTTCTGAAAATCAGCAACCTTGTGGTTCTCAATGTTGTCGATGTCCATGACCATATTGCAAACAAGATAGAGTACAAAATTAAAAAGATAATATCCGTCTTGCTAAAATTATGGTGCTTCTTGAGAACATGAAATACCTGCATGTGTACCTTTCCTGTTAAAGGAGACGATCCACCTTAATTGGTGCTTTCTTATAGAACTCCATGGGGAAGGCTGCCGCCTCAGACACCTACTTCCGCTGGCCGCGATCAGTTCTACATCGGCCTTCTCCCCGCAAAGGAGCAGCTTAATGGCTGACGGCGAACGAGATGGCGAGTTGGATGCCGGTGCAGGGCTATACTCGGATGATGCACTGCTGTGGGAGAGTCGATGTGAGGAGGGAGAGCGGTGGCGCAGGAGCGACGGAGGAAGCGGAGCAATATGAGGAGAGGCAGGCTACGGGGGCATGCGGAGGTGGAAAGTTGTGCTGCGTTTGCTTAATCAGAGGAGCTTTTATGAAGGGAGAGAAGCGGAATCAGTGCATAATTATGGAGGGGGACAAATGCCAAACCAATCGTTCGATTTGAACGAGATCGACAACATCGCAGAGGTCCGGTGATTTGTTTCCAATCGGACTCCGGTAGTTAGTATTTACAGCTAGTTTCTATGTTTTTTTTTTGAAATGGGGGATTGTCACCCCGGCCTATGCATCAATTGATACACACAGCCTATTATTAAAAAAAGTATAACATAGTGCTTTTACAACTCACGAATCAGCCAAAGTTGCCACAAAAATCAACCAGCGAAATAAAAGAAACATATAGAAGCTAGACATCTAGTCTACTAATATGCGGCCACCCAGCCCGACTGAAGATATCCTGAGCGACCGTCAGGAGCTGGGTGTAACTAGAGACTATGTCATCTCGCTGCTCCGTAGGAAGAAGATATGCCCAGATCTGTACCCAATGCGCCAGCATAAAGATAATCTGCAAAAAGTTAAAAGACCGCTTGTTGTTAAATATTATATCATTCCTACACCTCCATATGGACCAACATAAGGCTGCACACCTATGCATACTCTGGCCTTAGTAGCATTATCCAACCCATTTAACCAATTGCCAAACATATTGTCAATATTAGTCGGAGGTAACAAGTCATAAGTAATAGTAACAATGTGCCAAATAAGACGAGCAAAAGGACAAGACAAGAACAAATGTTCTACAGTTTCCGTTGAACCGCAGAAGCAACATCTTGTACATCCCATCCAATTCCGTCTTGCAAGATTATCTTTTGTAAGAAGAACTTTATTATGAAGAAACCACATAAGTATTTTGATCTTTAAATGTATTTTAAGTTTTCACAAATACTTTCTAAGAGAAGGCGTATGATCATTCATAAGTTCCTCATACATTGATTTAACAGTAAAAGTCTGCGAAGAAGTAAGATTCCACATAAAATTATCTAACTCCTGAGTCAATCGTACACTCATTAATTGTTGACATAAATGTAGCCATGAGGTCCATTTATTACCGGTTAGCGTTCGCCTAAAACCAATATTCAAAGGAACACTAGCCAAAACATCTGCAACAAGAACACTAGCTAGTTTCAATGTACAACGCAATGGAAAATTAGAATCGACCACCAACCCAAATTCTAATAGAAAGGGCACGAGTGATGGCGGAGAAGAGGAGGGGGGCAAATGTGCTTAATTGATAGTGTGATATCGTAGGAATGAGATGTATGGGAAATTTGGGTACAACATGCTCAGCCAACAGTTCAGTCTTGTCCGGAAAAATTAGGATGATTGGAGAAGATGTCCAATGTGTCATGCTACCCCAGTCTTTACCACATTGCCCGATGTAGAAACTCAAGATCAAAAACTGTAGATTCTGGCTAATTGATGTCCTCGGCTGAAACTAATCTCGTCGTCCTCCATGTTGTACAGCAACTACCCAGTGCAGAATTCTGTATTCTTCTGTTGCCGCCCTTCTAAATATTTTAGATAGACAAAGATGAATCACAGGATTTCGCTCCCAGTTTGTTCCATATTAGTTATCGCTGATTCAGTATAAAATTGTACGAAATCAGCGACAACTAATTTCAAAGATGGGGTATAACTTTTTCAAGTTTTCAGTATGCTATGTGCTGTCGCATGATCCTAATTAATGTATAGATTTGCGGTTCTTACGGATACTACATGGTAAATTCATTGTGCAATTTTATTTTGGTGATATTTCTTGTCATGCTAGTCATGGCATATCGACTAATCAAGGTACAGAGTTGCGTGATTGTGCCCTTTGACTGGAATTCTTGTGTGGATCTGACGATCAGATCCTTAACTAAACTCAGACTAGCCAGCGTTAATTAGTAAGCCTTTGCAGATGGGAATAATCTTGGTCCATCTGTCTCTCTGTCAGATACGGTCATGCTGGAGTTCTGGCACTACGCGGCGGGGTCGAGGTGGAGGCAGACCACGGTGAGCAGGAAAGACCACCGAGAGAAAGGGGACAAGACGGACGGGTTCTATGGCGGCATCAAGAAGCTCCAGACCAAAGACGAGATCTCCACGTGGCGCAGGTTCTGGCCCGTTGATGTCCTGAGCTAAACATTTCTCTGACCGTCCCGTGCCGTGCTGTACAGCGTTGTCGATCTCCTCTGAAGAATCTGCACCTCCTTCTGCCCGCCATCTTCTGAATTTTTTTTTGAGACTAGAGATGAAGTTGAAGCCTAGGATGATTTGCTCTCTGTCAGTCCAAGATCCAGCAGAAAAGCAACGATAGGATATGTGAATGGTGATGTATAGCTTTACCAAGTTTTCAGTTCGTGTTGTGATGCTGCCATGTCATTAGTTGATGTGTAGAGTTGTAGTTCTTCTGAATGTTATATGGCAAATCGTCTTGCAGTTGTATTTTGGTGGTGTTATCTTTCTTGCAGCCGCGTGATTTTTTTGGCGTGGGGCACGATTTTTTCCTAAAATTCTTGTGTAGATGGAAAATTTCTTCCAACAATTCCACCAAAGCATTCTTCTTCAGCATCTCTGCCTGCCGTGGGGGTAGCTGGGATGAATGCGGCTGCTCATCATGGTGTCCTCAAGATCCCTCCAAGACTGCACCTATGGCGGAGAATGACAAGCTCCTGCGACCTCGCAAGTTTTCGACCTTGGCCTTCATCAGTCCCACCTCTACGCTGGAAACAGAGCTCTGGGTGTCCTGATCTCGCGGCCGAGTGTCTTAGATCCTGAGGATGTTACTGCCTGATACCGTAGGTGGCCTTCCATTTCCTTTTTCGTTGAGCATGTGTGCTCTTAGAGTTTGACCTTGTAATGTGGGCATTTTAAATTTTAGCTTTTCCTTTTCTTTTGATGCTACCTGAACTTTGTACTCGCTTTGGCCGTTGTTGGCTTCTTAATTGGAGCTGGGAGGATCCCTCTTGGTTTTCTAAAAATAATTCTAATTAGTAACCAGTCTACAATCAATGAGAGGTTATGTGAATGATGGTGCACATCCTTATCAAGCAGTTTGCATGTCCTGCTGCCGAATCCATGATTTGCAGATTTTTGTGAATGTTACGTTGTATAAATTTTAGTTGTACTTTTCCATTAGTGCTAAGGTTTGAAGTCTTCGCGGATGATTTTGTGGGAAGAGAGGCGGGCTTAATTATAATCACAGGAGATGCAATGTAGGAGCCCTTTTTTCGCCATGTCACGTGGGATCTTGTACTTTTGGAAATATGTCCTACCAGGCCTAGTGAGGCACTAAATAAAATCAGTGACAGCTGACCTGGTTGGTGAAGTGGCAATGTACTGTAATAGTGAATCGTTAGTTACTGCACTTATATTCTGTGCGTCATGCTAGTTCATACTGAGCTAGTGTTATATTTTCCGACAAATAAATATACTAGCTAGTTTCTGTGTACAAACGTAATGGAAATTAGAATCGACAACCAACACAAATTCTAAGAGGAAAGGCACGAGTGATGGTGGAGAAGAGAAGGGGGAGAAATGTGCTTAACTGATGATGTGATATCGTAGGAATGAGATGCAAGGGAAATTTGAGCCGCAGTGGTGCCTAACGTGCTTGCTCATCACTTGACTTCTCCTCGAAATAGGCTTTCGCCTCGTTTTATAAATAAAGCAACCGTCCACATCAAAAAACACAGTGCAGATCCACACACACAACACATGCTGGGGCCACAGCACAAGACGACCCAACTAGGACAGAAGCCAACGAAAAAAAGGAACAACGCCTCGCCAGGAGAGTGAACGCCGAAGACACTATGACGGGCTATGGGGGAGCCGCTGAGCCGCCTCCAAGAGCCGGCAGAGAGTCGCGTCCAACCTCACCTTGTCCCGCTGTCTACACAACGGGTACCAAAGCTGCAGAGAAGCCAGAAAGTGGAAAACCGAGTCAGACGCACGTCTAGGGAGAATCTTCTCAATAACCATCTTATTTCGAATATTCCAGAGGGACCACGACATGGCCGCGAACACAAGCCAGAAGAGGTGACGACCCTTTCCAGCTTGGTTAGCTTGGGTTTCTAGGAATTCACCGAGATCATGAGCCAGCCAGTCCGGGCCCAACGCCTCTCTGGTGAAATTCCACAGAAACCGGGCCGCGGGACAGGTGAACAATATGTGGGTGCCCGTTTCAGGGACCCCACATAATGGACATAACCCATCCCCCGGCCCATGTCGCTTGGCCACCTCAACTCCCTACGGGAGCCTATCGCGTAAAAGTTGCCACACAATTTTTTTTGTCTTCAACGGGAGAGGTGCTTTCCAGAGGTGCTTGGTCCAGGGGAGTATCGCCTGGCCAAAGAGGGACCGATAAGCCGAGCCAACCGAGAAGGATCCGGACGGGGTGAGGGTCCAAAGCACACTATCGGGTTCGTTGGCCAAGGAGGCCGGGAGCTCCGCCCTGAGTTCCCTCCATGCTTCCGTTTCCTCCGGGCCGAAGGTACGACGGAACGAGATGTTCCATGTACCTCCATGAGCCGCGGTGGATACACGGAGCGCTCGGTCGGAACAGATGGCGAATAGGCTCGGAAAGGCCTCCTGCAGCGGGCGCTCCCTGAGCCAGGGGTCCAGCCAGAACATGGTCCCCTCCCCGTTCCCAATGGAGAAGGCGAGACCATGCCTGATCTCACCCTTGACCTCCTGAATGGAGTGCCAGAATTGGGACCCCTCGCGTCGATCACAGTCCAGAAGGGGCCGACCTCGCAGGTACTTGGCCTTGATGAGTTTGAGCCACAGGCCACCATCATCACGCAGGATACGCCAAACCCATCTGAGCATTAGGGCCTTGTTGAACTGACGGGAAGCAAGGATACCTATGCCCCCAACATCCTTGGGGGCGCAAATGTCTGCCCACTTGACCATGTGGTATTTCTGGCGACCCAAGGAGTCTTGCCAGAAGAACCTCGACAGCTCCTTGTCAAATGTCCCATGCACCCCCTCGGGGAGGAGGTACATGCCCATCATGTACATGGGCAGGCTAGACAGACATGAGTCGATCAGGACGGTCTTGCTACCTTTAGAGGTAAATCTACCACGCCAAGGTTCGGACCTCGAGCGCACCCTCTCCGCGAGCGGGTCCAGGTCCCTGATAAGGATCCTGGTGTCGCGGATCGGCATCCCCAGGTAGTTGATGGGGAAGGAGGCGAGCCGACAGTTGAAATTGCCAGCTATCCTCTGTTGCTCGTCCTGGGAGAACCCTAGTGCGATGATCTCGCTCTTATCGAAGTTGATACGGAGGCCAGACATCTCCTGAAAGCAGAGGAGGAGGAATTTGAGGTTTGCAATGTCCAGGGTCGAGCCTTCAATCATGATCATCGTGTCATCTGCGTATTGAAGCTGGGTGATGCCTCCCCCGGGGATAAGGTGTCCTACCACACCGGAGATGTGGCCGGCCGCCTTTGCTTTCTCAAGCATTTCCGCGAGGGCATCGACATCGGCGTTGAAGAGGAGGGGGACAGGGGGTCCCCCTGGCGGACACCACAGGAGGGGTGGAGGTATGGCCCGATCTCGCCATTGATGTTAATTGCGTTGCTCCCGGTCATGACGAACTGCATTATCCAGGTGATCAGGCGGTCGTCAAATCCTTGCCTAATGAGGACCTGACGTAGGAACCGCCAGTCCAGACGATCGTAGGCCTTCTGGAAGTCCAGCTTCAAGAAGATGCCCTTCAATCGTCTGGACTTGATCTCGTGGATAATCTCATGGAGGGCCAGTATCCCATCATGTATAAATCTGCCCTTGAGAAAGGCAAATTGATACTGGTGGGTGAGGCGCTCCATGACCGGGGCGAGACGAGAGGCGCAAACTTTCCCGAGGATCCGTTGGATGACATTGAGGACTGTGATGGGCCTGAATTGGCGAACGTCCGAGGCCCCCAAAACTTTAGGGATCAGTGATAACACCCAGATTCAGTCGCCCCATCACGAGAGTTCCGGTGTAGAATTCCTGGAACATGGGCATGATGACCGGTTGGAGTTCCCTCCAGAAAGTCTGGAAGAAGGATACCGGGAGGCCATCGGGGCCCGGGGCGGAGTTAGACCTCATGGCCTTCACCGCCTGCTCAACTTCCTCTGGTAGGAATGGGAGGGTGAGCTCCGCATTCTCGTCAGCTGTGACTTTGGCCCCACTAGGCCAAAAGTCGTCAGCCAACGCGACCCCCGTAAGGGGTCCTGCCAAGAAGAGCTCCTTATAAAAGGAGTAAATATGGGCAGAGAGCGCCCCCGGCTCCTCAAGGAGGAGCTCCCCGTCCCAGAGGCAGGGGATCGAGCATTTCCTATGGCGACCATTGGCCACCGCATGGAAGTATGCGGTGTTCGCATCTCCTTGGAGGAGCCAGTTCTGGCGGCTGTGCTGTCGCCAGAACAACTCCTCCCCCTTGTAAATATCGACGAGCGAAGTCTCTAAGGCATAACGGTGGGACCACTCCTCAGCGGAGAGGCCCACCGAGTCTGCCGCCAGGTCCAGCGTACGGATCTCCTCCAGTAACGAAGCCTACTGGAGACGCGTCGCTACACCCAAGTTGGCCCCCCAGCCCTTCATGAATTGGCAGGCCATCCTGGCGCAGTGATGCCAGACGTCCACCGCATTAAAGCGTCTGGGGGGGGGTAGCCGCCGCCAGCCACTTGGCCTTTACCGCGTCCACAAAACCTGGCTCTTGAAGCCAGAAGTTCTCGAAGTGGAAGCGATTCAGCCGTGGTGGTGAGCTCCCCCCAGTCGAAAGCAGGAGTGGAACATGGTCTGAGCCAACCCTGGTTATGGCGCGGAGAGAGCAGAGAGGGAAGGCGACCTCCCAGTCCACGGAGACCAACACACGGTCCAGGACACTCCTGACAGGGTCAACCCTGTTGTTCGTCCACGTGAAGCGGGCTCCCACCCTCGTGATCTCTCTAAGAGCGAGATCAGCGATACAATCGTTGAACATCCGCATGCGCGGGACATCCACGTTGTGGGAGCTCTTATCCTCGTGGGAACGGATCAGGTTGAAGTCGCCCGCCACCACCACCGGTGTGGAGCAACGTTCAACCTTTGCCTTTAGTTCCTCGAGGAAGGCTGGGGAGCGGCTATGGTCCGCGGGACCATAGACGATGATGACCTCCCACCGGAGGTTGGAGCGTCTATGGGTGAGCGACATGCTCACGAAGAATTCCCTGATATCCATATCCTCCACCTCGAAGGTATCCTCCTTGGCGCCAAGGAGGATGCCTCCAGAGTGACCCACAGCCGGAAGCCAGTTCCAAGCGAACTTGTGTCGCGACAAGCCCCGGAGCTCCGAAATCTGGAAGTCATGCTTGATTGTCTCCTGGAATCCTACGATGTCAACATTTTCCTGGCGCATGTAGTCCTTAATCTGGCGTCTTCGACCGTCATTCCCAAACCCCCGGATGTTCCAGATGAGTGATATGATGGCAGGCCAACTCATTGGACAACCTACTTGGGTTTGGTCCCCTTCTGGGGGACAGATCGAGTCTTCCGGGACGACGAGGGCATAGAACTCTGTCTAGGCGGCCTCCCTAGAGACCCCCCAGCTAGGAGGGTCTCCTGGGCGGCGGCCGAAGGGCGCTGCTGAGGAGAACCCACCATCTCGGATCCGGGATCAGATGTCCCAGTTCCTGACGGTGTCAAGGTTTCCCCCTGCCGGCGTGCCGCGCGTGCACGCGCAGCGGCGAGGGACCCCTCGTAAATCTCCCTAGCTCTAATCGCCTCAATCTGCTCGAGCCTCGGGCCACGTTCCCCGCGGAAGACCACGCCACTGTCAGCGGCCACTTGTGCAAGATGCTCGAGAGGGAAGTCATCTAAGACCGAGAACCTGGAGCCTGATGGAGAGGATAGGGAGGCAGAGGGGCAGGAGGGAGGTGCTTTCTTGGGGGTACCTGAGTCAAGGTTGCGTGCTGCAGTCCTTTGTGACGCCAGCTGGGACACCGTGGGCACCATCCCCGGGCTCTCTGCCCTGACCCGTGCTAGACGTGCACTCTGGCGCGAAGGTGGAGGCACCGGGCGGGGAGGGCGAGGCTGACGAGTCTTGGGGCCAGCCACGGGAGTGATGGGGAAGACCACCGCTGGCTCGTCAGGGTGCGACGCCGGGGTCGCGGGGACCAGCGACGGGATCCCTGAGGCGAGGCTGGAGTAGAGCCTGGAGACAGCGAGTAGCAGAGGACTCCTGGAGAGCGGGGGGATGAGGGGGCGGTGACCACCATCCCCACGCTCCCGAAATCCCTATCGGACTCCACCTGTGGCTCCTCTGGTGCCTCATCGGGGGTCTCCGCGGAGAGCGGGTCAAGAGCCATGTGGCCGGTGAACCCCTCAGATTGCCTGAAGTTGGAGCCGTACTGAGCGATCTGGAGGTCGAGAGGGCCCTGCAAGGGGGGCAGCAGGGGCAGCTGGTGGGACGCCGACGTAGCCGCAGCGGTCGAGCCCGCGGCCGGAGGAGCCGGGGGAGAGGGATCCGGAGTCTGAGACTCCCCTCCCAGGTCGTCGTCGTCAGAGTCCTCTCCCGATGAGCTCCCCCCTCCTATAGAGTGGTCGCCGGATGGGGGGATCGAGGGAGGAGGGGGAGTCCATTAACGGCCTGGTCCTCGTCCAGCTCCACTGTCAGGATCCTCCCCTCCGTGCCGAAGTAGAAGGGTGGGAGAGGCCCTGGGAGCAGAGCTGGGTCTGGGCAGAGCACCTGCATGCGGATCGGTCCTGCCCCCATGCGAGAGGACTCGTCCACCACGACCAGCTTACCCACTGCCTGAGAGACAAGCTCCAGGATGGGCAACGTCCGCACACGCGCCTCCTCCGGAAAGCTTAGGATCCGCACCCACACCGCCGAGAGAGTCGAGGTCGTCGCTGGATGGGCGGTCGAGGGCTCGATGGAGATCTGCACCTTGCTGGTCGGGAGGGTGAGGGCGGTACTGCAGGCACTGATGGAGAGGATCTCGGCAGACGGGAAGGACACTGCGAACTGGGTCGGGGAGATCTCCCGGGCACTCCAGGTGTGGCCCGACATCATCTGCCGGAGCTCCTCCTGGATGAACTCCGCGGAGATCACCACCGAGGCTGGGAGCTCCTGTCCCTCCACCACGGTGACCACCGCCAAGTTCTTGGGCACCGACATCGCTACCCCCCCCCCCCCCGATATCGATGTAGTAGAACCCCCCGGCAATGGAGTGTGCGAGATACTCCAACTGCTGGGAGGCCCGACGCGGGGGGGGGGGGGGGAGGGGGCGACACCGAGATGTGCGGTGCTGGGTCCGGGGGCCGACGCCGACTTCTTCTTCTTTTTCTTCTTTGCCGGTTCCTGGGGGCGCGGAGGTGAGCCACGACGGGAGGAACGAGGACGGGGAGCTTCCCGGTCCCGGCGCCACTCCGGTACAGCCCTGCCCGCCTCCACAGGAGCCCCCTCCCTCTGGAGCAATTCCTGCCGGAGCCTCTGCTCCGCGCGGCGTCCCTCCGGAGACGGACCCCTGTGCGACTCAGCCCATCCCGAGCGTCCCTGGGCTCCCTGTCCGCACTGCCCCCCATGGGGAGGCGACCTGCCCTGCCCCTGGGAGCGGAGGAGGGAGAGGGGGCGCCTCGGGGACCGCTGCGGGGGCGGAGAGCGGCGGCCCGGCGCCCTGTAGGGCTGCGCCCGAGGTGGACGCGGAGGTGAGGAGTGCCGAGACGGTGAGGAGCGGCGGGCTGGCGACCTGCGGCGCGGGGGCGGAGGACTACGGCGCGGGGGCGGCGGACTGCGTGGCCGCTTGCGCGTCAGGGCCTCCGCATACGTCATGGGGCCGGCGGCGGGGGGGAGGAGCGGCGGGACGGAGGGAGGATGTAGAGAGGCGGCGTCGGGGAGGGAGACGCGATGCAGGAGGCCATGACGGTTCGGTGGGACCAGGTGGAAACCCTAAGGGGTCGGTTCCCCGCGGCGGTTCCATCCCGACCCATTCGGCCCCCGTTGGCGGGCCGCTCGGCCCGCAGCCTCACATCCTGCCCGCGCCAGGCCTGGACCGGGACTGGGCCAGCCACGGGCCCAATCCCCACCAACGGCCCAGCCACGGGGGGTCCGACCAAGGTCACCCCATTCCAGGGACAGGGCGCCGCCGGGGAGGAGGTCGCCGGCGCCGGCGCCGACAATGGAGGGATCTCCAGGGGGGACCCTAGTGTTCCCTCCGTCGCCACGCGAGCGTCCGCGTCCCCCTACCGCAGAGGTGACCCATGCGGCGGCGATGATCGGCGGCAGCGGGGAGGGGCCGAGCGAGGTGCCGGTGGCGGGGGAGGGGGCCGGCGAGGCCGCGCCTTCGATCTGGGGGAGCGGACACGGCGCGCCGCCGACAGGAACTCCGCCAGCGTGGGGGACGCTGGGGGCGAGCATCTGCGGGCCGCCTCCGCCGCCACCGCCTCCGCCTCCTCTTCCTCGTCGGCGACGTCGGCCCAGCAACGCCCTCGGAGGTCCTCCGCGATCTTCGTCGAGGCGCGCGACGGCGACGGAGCCATCGCCCACCCTGCCGAGGTCAGGGTACCTACAAGGTAGCGGCTTTCGCCGGGAGGGAGGGGGAGAACCTGACGGCGACGGCGAGCAGCAGAGCCCTCGGGGGAATCCGCGGATGCGACTTGGCCAGCGAGCGGGACCCCCTACCAGCCGGCGGCGCGGCGCGCCGGCGAGCACGGGGCGGGCGTCTCCATCAGCAGCGTCTCCGTCGCGGCCAGTTTCAATCCGTCGCTAGTCCTGCATCGGCTAAGTTCATCCCGCTCGACCCTCGTTCTGTCGAGACCTCTCCACTTGACTTCTTAGCAGCAAGAGCTTTAGGCAAGTCTATTCATGATGTCTCTTTATTATGCATGTAAGATGTTTAGAAACGATCACTACGAGATGCGTCCGGGCTAGCTTGCTCACTGAATCACTATCTCGTCTAAGGATTATAGCATTATGTGATCTGTGGTGGAAATACAAAACGCGGTGTACTGTGTGTACGTAGGCCATAGGTGGTAAGACTGATGATCATGTACAATCTTGCCTCGATGTGTCGCGTTACCCCAATCTTGACCACATTGCCCGGCGCAGAAATTGAAAATCCAAATCCACAGATTCTAGCCGGTGGATTTAAACGAGCTGAAACGGTTGTAGTTGTTTCTTCGAGTGTGATCCAAATTCGTAAGAAGGCTTACTTTTGGCGGTCCATATAAGATGAAAAGAGGCTATATTCTAGGGTTGTTGGTTATTTAATGTATGGCATGGTTTGTTTTCGTCCTGATTTGTCATATGTTGTGAGTTTGGTTACTTGACACATGACTAACCCTGGTAAAGAATATTAGAACTTGTTCGGTGAATTTTTAGGTACCTTCGTGGCACATCCAATGTTTTCTCGAAATTTGGCAAAATTGGCGACAGACTTGAATGCTACACGGATTCAGATCTTCTACAGATTTGAATATGAAAAGATCCCTCACAGATTATGTGTTTACTATTGATAGATGTGATGTAAGTTGGAAGACGATGCTGTAACTGGGGGATGCACCCAGGGCATCCCGTGCTGTAGCCCTAGGCTTAGGCCCAAAAGTGCACTAAATTCCATTTAAAACTTTAGAAATAATCCTATAAAATAGTAGCTCAAAGCCTATACACACGGACCAGCCCGGTTAGTGGTCCATTTTTGGGTCTGCCATGGCTACAACCAGTTGTTGCTGAACCTTGCAAAGAGTCTGATTGTTTGAAAGTTTTATTTGCTGAGCATTATGGAGATAATTTTTATATTACCCCTGCGATCTATATTAATTGTTACTAGATTGGATGTATTTGGTACTAAAACATGTCTAGATAAATCTATTTCTGTGATAATTAATATGAATCAGAGGAAGTAGTTTATTTTATGGTGATACAATCATGCTGGAGTTCAAGCACTACGCGGTAGGTTCGAGGTAGAGGGAGACCACCGTGAGCATGAAAGACCATGGGGAGAAAGGGGACGAGACGGATGGGTTCTATGGCGGCATCAGGAAGCTCCAGACCAAAGACGAGATTTCCATGTGGCGCAGATTTTGGACCGTCGATGTCCTGAGCTAAACGTTTTTTTGGTCGTCCCGTGCTGTAGTACAACACCACACTGGCAAGCTCCTCTGAAGAATCTGCACCTCCTGTGGCCCGCATTCTTCTGAATGTTCTTGATACTAGTGGTGAAGATAAAGCCCATGATTTGCTCTCTGTCGTCCGGAAAAATTAGGATGATTGGAGAAGATGTCCAATGTGTCATGCTACCCCAGTCTTTACCACATTGCCCGATGTAGAAACTCAAGATCAAAAACTGCAGATTCCGGCTAATTGATGTCCTCAGCTGAAACTAATCTCGTCGTCCTCCATGTTGTACAGCAACTACCCAGTGCAGAATTCTGTATTCTCCTGTTGCCGCCCTTCTAAATATTTTAGATAGACAAAGGTGAATCACAGGATTTCGCTCCCAGTTTGTTCCATATTAGTTATCGCTGATTCAATATAAAATTGTACGAAATCAGCGACAACTAATTTCGAAGATGGGGTATAACTTTTTCAAGTTTTCAGTATGCTATGTGCCGTCGCATGATCCTAGTTAATGTATAGATTTGCGGTTCTTGCGGATACTACATGGTAAATTCATTGTGCAATTTTATTTTGGTGATATTTCTTGTCATGCTAGTCATGGCATATCGACTAATCAAGGTACACGGTTGCGTGATTGTGCCCTTTGAATGGAATTCTTGTGTGGATCTGACGATCAGATCCTTAACTAAACTCAGACTAGCCAGCGCTGATTAGTAAGGCTTTGCAGATGGGAATAATATTGGTCCAACTGCTTTGTCAGATACAGTTATGCTGGAGTTCAGGCACTATGCCGGCGGGGTCGAGGTGGAGGCAGACCACGGTGAGCAGGAAATACCACAGGGAGAAAGGGGACGAGATGGACAGGTTCTATGGCGGCATCAAGAAGCTCCAGACCGAAGACGAGATCTCCACGTGGCGCAGGTTCTGGCCGGTCGATGTCCTGAGCTGAACATTTTTCTCTGGCCGTCTCATGCTGTACTGTACGGCGCTGCCGAGTGCAGCTCCTCTGAAGAATCCGCATCTCCTTCTAACCGTCGTCTTCTGAATGTTTCTGATAGTACTAGAGATGAAGATGAAGCCCAGGATAATTTGCTCTCTGTCGTGGAAGATCCAGCAGAGAAGCAGCGATAGGATATGTGAATGGTGATTTGTATAGCTTTTTACAAAGTTTTCAGACCGTGTTGTGCTGCTGCCTGTATCATGCAGTTGATATGTACATTTGTAGTTGTTCTGAATGTTATATGGCAAATCGTCTTGCAGTTGTATTTTGGTGATGTTATCTGTCTTGCATCTGCGTGACCTTTCTGGCGTGGGGCACGATCTTTTCCTACACCTAGATGGATCTAACGATCAGACGCCTAGCTATATTCTGATTAGTCAGATCTGACCAGTCTGCAATCAATGATATGTTGTGTGAATGATGATGTACATGTTTATCAAGCAGTTTGCATGTGTTGCTGCCGAATCCTTGATTTGTAGATTTTTCTGAATGTTACATTGTATAAATTTTAGTTGTACTTTTCCATCGGTGCGAAGGTTTGAAGAATTCGCGGACGATTTTGTTGGAAGAGAGTCGGGCTTAATTATAAACACAGGAGATGCAATGTACACCGGCAGGAAGTCTCCATGTTTTGTTTGGACTATTTTCACTATCTTCTTTAGGATGTTGATTCAGCGGCTATGTCCTTAAGTCATAATAAGGTCCTTCCTGTTCTATCCTTACTCTGGTGGTGCGTCTAACATCGACGAATTACGCGTGAAGTCATGTGTCGGGCGGATCTCTTGGGATCCAACCTTTTTCGTTTTCGTTGGTATGATTTGAGGTCATTCTCTTTTGATATATGTTTGTCATCTACGACGATGGTTGCTGCACTGCTTCGTTAGTCCTTTGGGGCCTTATCACGATGACTTCCGGTCTACTACAACAAGCTCTACTATGACAAGTTTTGTCCGGCTCCGGTGATGGATGGGTGAGGACGACGGCGCGCATTCGGCTCGTGATAGTGTATGTAGTTGCCACTAGGTGGTTCAATGACCTATTTGTAATTTTGTAATTTTTATTATTTTTGGGACACTTTGTACTCCTGTTGATGATTATTAATAAATCGGTAGAATTTCGAAGAAAAAAAATGTAGAAGCCTTTTTTTTCGCCATGTCATATTGGATCTTGTACTTTTGTGAATATGCCCTACCAGCCCAGTGGGCCACTAAGGCTGGTCCTAGTACTAGTATCATAAAGTGTATCATGCATGCCAACTTGGTAAAAATCTGATGTGGCATCACAATTAATGAAGAGAGATGTGGTTAGAGTACTACCGTATCATAGCACGTAAAATTAGAAATCATAGCACGTAAAATTAGAATTCATAATGACAAGTAAATCTTATACACACATTTTGCATAGAGATTCTATAAATCAATAAATATACCACTACCATGATACCACTATATGATACAATGCACTAGAGACATAGTATCATACACTAGTATCATATGCATGATACTAGTATTATGATACTCCCACTAGGACCAGCCTAAATAAAATCGGTGGCAGCTGACCTGGTTGTTGAAGTGGCAATGTAGTAGTGAATCGTTACTTCACTGCACTGACATTATGTGCATCATGCTAGTCCATATGGAGCTAGTGTTCTATTTTCCGGCAAATAAATATAGCTAGTTTCTCTGTACGACTTACTGGAAATTAGAATCGACCACCCACATAAATTCTAAGAGGAAAGGCACGAGTGATGGTGGAGAAGAGGAGGGGGAGAAATGTGCTTAACTGATGATGTGATATCATAGGAATGAGATGCATGGGAAATTTGAGCCGCAGTAGTGCCTAACGTGCTTGCTCATCACTTGAGTTTTTAGCAGCAAGAGCATTAGGCGAGTCTATTCATGATGTCTCTTTATTATGCATGTAAGATGTTTAGAAACGATCACTACGAGATGCGTCCGGGCTAGCTTGCACACTGAATCACTATCTCGTCTAAGGAGTACATGTGATCTGCGGTGGAAATACAAAACAGGGTGTACTGTGTGTACATAGGCCGTAGGTGGTAAGACTGATGATCATGTACAACCTTGCCTGGATGTGTCACGCTACCCCAATCTTGACCACATTCCCCGGTGCAGAAATTGAAAATCCAAATTCCAGCCGGTGGATTTAAACGAGCTGAATAGTTGTTTGTTCAAGTGTGATCCAAATTCATAAGAAGGCTTACTTTTGAGGGTTCTTCTGAGCTAAACCGAGGCTATATTCTAGGGTTGTTGGCTCTTTAATATATGACATGGTTTGTTTTCGTCCTGATTTGTCATATGTTGTGAGTTTGGTCACTCGACAAATGGCTAACCCTGGTAAAGAATATTAGAAGTTGTTCGGTGAATTTTAGGTACCTTCGTGGCACATCCAATGTTTGCTCGAAATTTGGCAAAATTGGCGAGAGACTTGTAGGCTACATGGATTCAGATTTTCTACATATTTGGATATGAGAAAATCCTCACAGGTTATGTGTTTACTATTGATAGATGTGCTGTGAGTTGGAAAAAGATGCTGTAACTGGGGCTGCACCTAGGGCAGCCCGTGCTATAGCCCTAGGCTTAGGCCCAAAAGTACACAAAATTCCATTTAAAACTGGAAATAATCCTATAAAACAGTATCTCAAAGCCTATACACACGGACTAGCCCGGTTAGTGGCCCATTTCTGGGTCTGCCATGGCTACAACCAGTTGTTGCTCAATCTGTAACCGAAGCATAATAGTACATAGCTATTGCTGAACCTTGCAAAGAGTCTGGTTGTTTGAAAGTTTTGTTTGTTGAGCATTGTGGAGATAATTTTTATATTACTCCCTCCGATCCATATTATTTATTACTAGGTTGGATGTATCTGGTACTAAAACATGTCTAGATAAATCTATTTCTGTGATAATTAATATGAATCAGAGGGAGTAGTTTATTTTATGGTGATACAATCATGCTGGAGTTCAAGCACTACGCGGTAGGTTCGAGGTAGAGGGAGACCATCGTGAGCATGAAAGACCACGGGGAGGAAGGGGACGAGACGGGGGGTTCTACGGCGGCATCAGGAAGCTCCAGATCGACTAAAGATGAGATTTCCATGTGGCGCGGGTTTTGGCCCGTCGTTGTCCTGAGCTAAACATTTTTTTGGTCGTCCCGTGCTGTAGTACAACACAACACTGGCAAGCTCCTCTGGAGAATCCGCACCTCCTGTGGCCCACATTCTTCTGAATGTTCTTGATACTAGAGATGAAGATAAAGCCCATGATTGCTCTCTGTTGGCCCGGACGTCCGATCTACAGGCTGCAGCAGATTACAAGTATTTGCAGTTCAAAGGGGAAGATCCTTCGGGGCTTTTCATGCCTGTAAGATGGTTTGTTTGATGTCGGATCTATTTTTCTGGCTGGTGACGAGTGTCGAAAGGCTCCGCCGGTGATCTCCTTTGCGTACAAGTTGCTTGTAGATTGCTGGATCGAGTGGAATTCGGTCGTGTGTTCATGTTTCAAAGGAACGATGTGAAGTTGTGCTAACTGTTGCCAACATGGGACATATCGGTCTTCGATTTCCATGGAGGACACAGTGGCGGAGAATATCACTAGGCTGAGATATGAGGCTAGTGATGGTGGGCTATGTCTTGGTAGTGGTGAGGACCTTGCTTGTTGATTCTTGACTTGTAGCAGCGACAGCGAAATGCGGGGGCGGCAACACATAAAGAGTATATAGTCTTATCTTTCGGGGTGAAAATCCAAGGTCTGTCCTTAACTGGTTGTGTCTGGCAATGGCCTTGAAGGCATTGTTTTGAGAGAGACTGACTTGCTCCAGGGTGAAAATCCAAGGTCTGGTCTTAATTGATTGTGCCTGGCAATGTCCTTGTTGAAGGCAATGTTTAGTGAGCACGGACTCTAGTGATGTCTTGGTGGTGTTTGGTGTTGCAGCTACAATGTACTCACTAGAGTATTGATCACCATAGTGAGATCTTTTATTTTTGTTTTTTGTTCTTCTTATTCTTTTACAATAGGGTTGTGTGCATCCGTAATGTCTTTAGGATATTGCGTTGTTGCAGAGGTTGGGTGTAATTGGTATCTTTAATGATATTAATATATGCTCTTTTCTAAAAAAAAAATGTTTGCTCTCTGTCGTCCAAGATCCAAAAAAGCAACGACAGGATATGTGAATGGTGATGTGCTTCTGCCGTATCATAGTTGATGTGTAGAGTAGTAGTTCTTCTGAATGTTATATAGCAAATCGTTTTGTAGTTGTATTTTGGTATTGTTTTCTGTCATGCTAGTCAAGCCCTCGAGGGATATAAAGGTAAGCAGTTGTGTGAATTTTTGGCACGATCTTTTCCTAGAAACTTTTTGTTTAGATGGATCTAACGATCAGACACCTAGCTAAATTCTGATTAGTAAGGGCTGACTAGTCTGCAATCAATGAAGGTTATGCGAACGATGATTTACAGGTTTATCAGATAGTTTGCATGTGCTGCCGCCGGATCCTAGTTTTTCTGTAATGGGGAGTGAAACCTTGGCCTCTGTCAAAAGATGCATTGATAGATTTTCTGAATGTTATAATGTATAAATCAGTTTAATTTCCTCCACAAAAAATCAGTTTTAGTTGTACTTTTCCATCGGCGCGAAGGATGCAAGCTTCACGGGTGATTTTGTGGGAAGAGAGGCGGTCCTAATTATAATCGCAGGAGATGCAATGTAGGAGTCCATTTTTTTTCTCCATGTCACATGGGATCTATCCTACGAGGCCTAGCGGCACTAAATAATCAAATCGGTGGTAGCTGACCTGGTCGGTGAAGTGGAGATGTACTGTACTCCCTCCGTTTCAGGGCTTAAGGCGTCCTCGTTTTGCGTGTTTTTTCTTTGACCAAGAATTACTCTAAATACGTAAAGAGTTTTGTTATAAAACTAGTATCACTGGAAAGTATTTTTCAATACGAATCCAACGGTACTAATTATGTATAATATAATCAACATTTTGTTGCTCAATTCTTTTGGTCAAACTTTGCTTTGGAAAGCGTGTGCGCCTTAAGCCTTGAAACGGAGGTAGTAGTAGTGAAGCGCCAGTTACTGCACTTACATTCTGCGCGTCACGCTATCTTCATACTGAGCTAGTGTTTCTTTCCGGCAAATAACTATAGAAAATTAGAATCGACCACCAACACAAATTCTAGGAGGAAGGGCATGGGTGAATGGGTGATGGTGGAAAATAAGAGGGGGAGAAATGTGCTTAATTGATACTGTGATACCGTAGGAATGAGATGCATGGGAAATTTGAGCCGCAGAAGTCCACGACAATATCGCTCATCAGTTACGTGGTAGGAAGGATGATCCGGTGCCACCTTGGATGAAAAAATTAGGATGGTTGCAGAACATGCCTGACTTGTCGCGCTACCCCAGTCTTTACCACATTGCGAGATGCAGAAAATGGAGACCAAAAACCGCAGATTTCGGCTAATTGATGTCGGCTTCTATGTTGTACAGTAACTGTCGAGATGCAGATTGTCCTACAGCTCCTGCTGTAGGGCTCTTTGGATCTTAGGATTCAAAAGAACAGAAATAGGAAAAACACGGAAATTTCAGAGAGTTATTGTATTTATAAAGGGTTAATTGGATAGACGCCACTACAATTTCCACGAAATTGAGAAACGCCACTGCAATTCTCAACTTTGGAAAAATGCCACTAGAATTATGTGTACCTTTGACAGATGCCATTACACCCATTTACATAGCATATACTAGTCAATATACGTTGTATTCTTTGCCGTATGTACGTATATATGGTGGGGTCCATTAGAATCAGCGGAAAAAATATAAGTTGGTAACAAATATTGGAACAAAATTACAACAATATAAAAAATGGAAAAGACATTGTAAAGAAGAAGACACTATCGAACTGGCAGAAGCAGCGGCCCATTAGAGCCTCGGTTACGTGTTAATATAGCGGTGGAAAGAGCCTCCACCGGGTGGCACGTACACGTGAGAGAGAGAGAGAGATTGATCGAGGGATGAGAGAGAGATTGATCGAGGGAGGAGTACTACTCCAGGACTGTCACTTTACAACGTACAAAGGATTTAGGAGGGGTACAAAACTAACTCTAACAGACACCGGTGAAGTAAAAGACACCGGTGAAGAAGACGTCGGTGAGGAAGAGGACACCGGCAAAAAATGGCAAGAAAAAAAACCTGAGGTGGTCGCACCATCCATCAGTGAAGCGGTCCTGACGCCAACACTTGAAACAAAGCGAAGCCTTATGTACTGGCTTGGAGGCTAGATTTATGCGTCTGATGTCCATTTGAATCTGGAGCTGTTATTTTGTGAGATGAGATACTTTGAAATCTGGAGCCTGTTATTTCGTTGATGCATCAATGTGATACTTATTTGGACCTGGAGCTGTGTTGCTTATAAATTGTGTAGCGTTGCTGTCTGTATCTTGTTTTGTTGTCTCTAATTTAAACCTGGAGCTGCGACCGTTGGACATATATTCTGGAGCTGTGTCGGTGTATCTTTGATACTATGATTCTGTATTTAACATGTAGCTTTTATTAAAAAAAATTATCCAAGTGCATGCGTGATTTCCATTTTTTTTATATTGTTGTAATTTTATTCCAATATTTGTCACCAACTTATATTTTTTCCGCTGATTCTGGTGGACCTCACCATCTGTACGTACATACGCAGAGAATACAACGTATATTGACTAGTATATGTTATGTAAATGGGTGTAATGACATCTGTCAAAGGTACACATAATTCTAGTGGCATTTTTCAAAAGTTGAGAATTGTAGTGGCGTTTCTCAATTTCACGGAAATTGCAGTGGCGTCTATCCAATTAACCCATTTATAAAATACATGAAAGCTATAGAAACAGTTGTTTGGATGAAAAGCAAGAAAAACATAGAAAAGTGTCTCGATCCTACACAATGGAGTCTAAAGATGAGGTAGGAGTGGATGTTCAAATTCCTATGAAATTGAGGCATAGAAATGCAATCAATAGAAATTTAGGGAGTACAATTCCTTTGATCCACAATCTATAGGAAAAAATCCTAAGGATTTAAATCCTACAAAAATCTTACGAAATTCGTACAACCCAAAGTGTCCCTAAATATTCATGATACAGGAAGATGAAGTACTAGATTTTGCTCTCTGTCGTTGAAGATCCAGCAGAGAAGCAACTATAGATTATATCGGTTATAATGTACTCCCTTCGTATTCATTTGCAATGTGCTGTCACAGGATCCTAGTTGATATGTAGAGTTGTAGTTCTTACGGATTCTACATGGTAAATCATTGTGCAGTTGTATTTTGGTGATGTTTCTTGTCATGCTAGTAAGGGCATATCGACTAATTAAGGCACGCAGCGGCGTGATTGCGCCCTTTGACCAGAATTCTTGTGTGGATCTAACGCTCAAACACTTAACTAAATTCTGACTAGCTAGTGTTGATTAGTAAGCAATTGTAGATGGATGATGACAGTCTGTGCCTGCTTAATAGTCATTGTCGATTTTGAGTTGTAATAAAGCAATGATGTTTGGAGTGTTCCGTTGCCGGCCTTCTGAATATTTTTGGTAGAGATTGAACCATTGCTCTTTGTTATCAAAGATCTAGCAGAGAAGCGAGATTGTTCAAATTTACCATGTTTTCAGTTTCCAGTGTGTTGTTGGCGGATCCTAGGTTCGCAGGATCATGAATGTTTCTACAGGCGCGAGAGTCTTTTCACTCCGGATGCATCCATTTGGAGATCGTAGCTCGAGATTTATTCAGCCAATATGGATGATGGTATAGCAATGAATTTGCGATGCCTATAATCTGTAATCCTACTTGCATTTTGGCTTGGGCATGCATGTTATCCTTTTTTACATTATCCCATAAGGATTGAAACATTCCAATAAAATTTTTATGCAGAGGCTGGGTCTATACTAAGTGACATTCGACCATCTTGGTGCTTTTTTCTCACACAAATGACACGCATTTAGATGCTTTCAAGATTTCTTTCTGCCTAATTAATGTAACAAGAAAATCAATGCGTAAGCAAGGTCATAATTTATACTTCTCCCTAGGCGGTCACATGTTGCTTTTAGACAACGATATATATCATAGTACACTTGTACATTTTGGGTATATGTTGTAAGTATTAAACCAGAGTCATCCACATGACAATAAATGATGAAATCGCATGTAGCTGAACTGGTTGGTAAACTATGTAGAGTAGTGAAGTTTTATTTACTATCCTTACAATCGATACGCTATCTTAGAACATATTTTTCCATTCCTATAAATAAATAGGTAGCTTCCTATGCTAGTAACGATAAACTCAACCATAAATTGTAAGAAGAATACTGATGGCGCTGTTCCAACATGTCTCTCCCACTGTTCCGACCCAGGGCACTATTCATGGTGGATTGGCCTTGAATCACTCCCATGGCGGTCCTCGCGGGTCAAGCGCAGGTCCTAATCCTCCCCTGGTGCTGCCTGCTTCCCCTCCGCCTACTCCTAGAAACCCGCTTAGGTTCCGCAACTCGCAAAGCTCACCGCCGACGGCGAGATTTCTGGATTTCGAATCTGGGGCTCGTCAGAGGCCGACATTGGCGATTTCTGGAGATGACGAAGGGGGTTCGGGAGGGGAGAGGAGGAGTAATGAGGGGGAGATTTGGTGGCCTGAGTCACCAACCACCGGGGCATCGCCTCGATGGGTGGTTGCGGATTGGGGTGCGCGGAGAAGACGGTCCCGGCGGAATCAGGCGGGATATATGCAGGTGCTTTCAGGGAGTCATTCCACCTCTGCATCGGCTCATTCGGCCCAATCTCCATCGGGACTGTGCCAGTTCAAGCGGGGTTCACGGAGGAAGCGAAAGAGCATGGTGATGAGCAAGCTCCTGAAGCGCACCGAGACGGGTGCAGAGTTGGTAGTGGCTACTCCAGCAGCGAAAGCCAGACGGAAGAGGGGAAGGCCGAGACGGGCTTGCCCTCTGCTCTCTCGGTTCGTGCAAGTTCGCCGTCGAGAGCTGCTGAAGGGGCTCGAGGATGTCCCAGTTGCGTCAGAATTTTCGAGGAAGGAATGGTCAGCTGCTCTGGCTCTCCTTGACCTCAACCTGCAGACAATGTTGTTTGCTGCAACAATAGAAGCTCTGCGGGAAGACCGGATTCCTTGGCTCCATGTTGTTCCTCAAATCGATCTGCTGGACAGATAGTCTGCAAGGAAGAGAGACAACGGAGGAGAAAGTACAGTCTCTGGAGAGGGCCATTAGTCAGAGGGGAGAAAAAAGAGATGGTGGTTGAGGGTGGGGAGGAAAGTATTGAGGACTTTTTCTCCCAGCTTTGGATACCTAGAGATCCACACATCCAGTTGCAGAAATCTCCACCGCAAGCTCAACCCTCCCTGCTGGCGTCCAGTATAAAAGATCCCCTCCAGTTTCCTAGGGTTCGTGTCCCTCTCATTCTGGTGGCGGCACACACCGAGCAAAACTCTGGCTTACATTGCCTTGGGCTTGAGAGCTCCCTTGATCCTGTAGCTGGTTTTGGTGAAGAAAGGATGGGTGACCGTGGAAGGGGAGGAAAAGGGCGTGGGAGGGGACTTGCTGGTGGTCAGGATCAGTGGCAGAACCAACAACTCCAGCCTCCTCAGGGGCGACCACAGCAACAAGGTATGCATCAGGGACAGTTTGGGCAGTTTCCACAGTTCTTTGCAGGTCAAGCTCCTTTTGGCTTTGCTCCTGGTGGTATGATGCCACCCTGGGGGTTTAATGGCCCTTTTCCCCCATTCCAGCATCCTCCATAGTTTGGGGGGGCTCAAATCAGTGGATAGCCCCCAACAACAATTCTTCTCAGAACCAACAACATCAGAGTCAGGGTGTAGACCTAGATGATAAAGCTAAAACCACCCAGAAGGCTAAGAAAAAACAGGGTGGATCTGCTGGTAGAGAGGAACAAGTTTATGTCAGTACAGGGGGTCAGATGAGTTACATTGATGGCATATGCTTGAGTTGTGGTGAACCAGGGCATTTGCAGCTTACTTGTGAGAAAAAAAGCCTATGTGTTTCATCTGCAAAAGCTTTGGACATTTAGTGGATAAGTGTCCTGTCAGGAAAAGACCCCATCAGATTGCTAGGTATATTGGTAGTGGTGCACCAGGTCTTGGTTTCTGTCACATAGAGATTCCTGAGGTGGTGGCTACTCCAATTGCATCTACCAAAAACTGTGGAATAGTGTTAATTGAGGAAGGGTCCCTGTCAGCTAGTGAGCTTGCTGAGGAATTCTCAAAAATTTACAAGACCAACTGGCCATGGCAGATTAGAGATCTAGGGGCAGATAACACATATCTGGTTAAGTTTCCCCCCCCCACATTGTCGTGGAACAAGTGATTGGTTATCCAAAATTTGGTGTGTCCAAACCAGGGGTGTGGGTCAAGGTTGAAGCATGTAATGATGACCCTGAGCCTGTGGAATCCTTGAAGAAAGTTTGGATCATTATCACTGGCCTTCAGACAAAGTGGTGTGAATGGACACTCTTGACCAAGCTGTTTCCGCATGTGGGATTCTGGTGGATGTAGATTGGTTGTCTATATTCAAAGACAATGGTAAGGAGGTTAGAGTCCTAGTTAAATGCAGAGACCCTTCCAAGCTTCCTATTGGAAGACTTTTTGAGTTCAACAGTCACTTATTCCAGCTGGGGTTTTCTCTAGATGTTTCAGCTCCCATTCTGGATGATGGGGATGATCTCCTCACCGATGAACTAAATGATCACAGGAGGGAGAATGAGGATGGGGCTGCAGGAGGGAATGACAGAGGGCCCTCCAAGGATATAGGTGGATTTAGGAATGTTGGTCCAAGTCAATCCCAACAGAATAGAAGTGGCCCTAAGGCTGGGGGTGCTGGTGCTTCTAGGGTGAGGATGGTAGAGTATTAAAGCACTGCTACTGTTGTGTTCAACTTGCTCCTGCAGAAAAACTGGATAAGTTTGGATTGTATCAAGTTGGGGCCACAAGAGATGAATGCTGAGGGAGTTACTCTAGAGGCTCACAATTTCTGGGTTACGGAACAAGAAGAGAGGATGGTCTATGGGAAGGAGGGAGAAGATCACATTAGTGCTCAGATTGCTGCTTTGCCTGAAGACATCTTGCATGTTTTTGCTAGTTCTCGGGCTGTAGGAGAAGGTGCTGGTTCTAACAACAAGAAAAAACAGAAAGTGTGGGGTCCTGTCCAAGCTGTTAGGCAGAGTGCTAGAGTGGATAATTCAAAAAGCATACTGGAAAAATCTATGGACTTGAAGAAAGCGGTAAATCTAGATGCTCCAAAATCCATGAAAGGTATAATGAATTCTAATCCTTTTACTGTTCTAGATGTTAATGATATTGAGCTAGTCTCTAGAGATATAGGTGTAGTCTTTCCCCTTAAGGAGATAGTTGATAGTAGTTGCTCCTCCCCAAAGTATTTACATAATGTTAAAGATTTGGAGGATGAAGCTGAGGGTTGGATAGAGGTAGTAAATAAATCTCGGGGCAAGCACCCCAGGAAGAAAAAACAATGATTTGTGCCTTCTGGAACTGCAGGAGTATCTCTACTCCTGGTAGACAGAAGTTTTTAGAAGATAACATTTTCCCTTTGAATGTAGACTACATTGATTTTCAAGAGACTAAGAAGGATAGTTTTAGTAATACTTTCCTGAAAAATCTCATAGGAAATAGAAACTTTGCTTGGAACTTCCTGCCCTCTATTGGGACTGCAGGAGGGATCCTAGTAGGAGTCAATTTAGACCTTTTTATGTTATTTCCTGGGATATTAAATATTTCTCTGTTAGTACTGTTCTTAGAAATAAAATCACTGATGTAGTATGTAGGATCACTACTGTTTATGGTTCTGCATATGAGGATAATAAACATGAGTTTCTGTCTGAACTCCATGAACTTTTCTTAAATTGGGATGGTTTAGCTTTAATTGGGGGAGATTTTAATTTAGTCAGATCTCCTGAAGATAAGAGTAATGGGAATGTAGATTTTATATGGGTAGATAGATTTAATGCCTGGATTGAACTCTGGGCTCTGATGGAGATTGGTCTTTCTGGTAGAGCTTTCACTTGGGGCAATAACCAAGAACATCTTATTATGAGTAGAATTGATAGAATTTTCCGCTCTACCCAGTTTGATGCTAGATTTCCTTTAGCTAGTGCTAGAGCTTTGCCTAGAGTTGGTAATGATCATACCCCTAACATTTGGGATTCAGGGGAAGGTCAAGTGATTAGAACAAAAAAAATAGATTTGAAAAGTGGTGGATTGGTAGACCAGACTTCAAAGATATTGTCATTAAGGCCTAGTCTACTAGGGTAGATAGCTCTAATATCTTAGATATTTGGCAGAGTAAGGTTAGAGTTTTTAGAAGGCTGGCTAAAGGCTGGAACCTCAATGTTGAGGCATCATTAAGAAGAGATAGGAAAGCTCTTATGGAAGAATATGATGAATTGGATATAAAATCTAAAACTACTTTGTTGTCTCAATTAGAAAGGGAGAGATTAGATATGATCCTGAAATACTTAAACTCTTTTTGGATCATGGAAGAAATCAAAGCTAGACAAAGATCTAGGGATAGGAATATTCTAGAAGGAGATAGGAACACAACATACTTCCATGCTGTGGCTAATCAACATAGAAGGAAGAAGCTGATTCATATTTTAGATGGTCCTGATGGCCCTGTAACTGATATAGGTGATATGTTAAAAGTGGCAACTGATTTCTATAAAGACCTTTTCAAAAAATAAGATGACATTCGTTTATGTCAGGACTTCTTTAGTGAAGAGGATAAGATTAGAGTAGATGAGAATCGGATTTTAAGTGCTCCCTTTCTAGAGAAGGAGATTAAAGCTGTTGTGTTTAGTTCTTATGGGGAAGGTGCTCCTAGGTCTGATGGTCTATCCTTCCTTTTTTATCAGTCTTATTGGGATATTGTTAAAAATGACCTCCTTTGCATGTTCCAGGAGTGGTTTGATGATAAGTTAGATTTGTTTAGACTTAACTTTGCTATGATTACTTTAATTCCCAAAGATAATGATGCTAGATCTATGAAGAAGTTTAGACCCATTAGTTTGCTAAATTGTTCCTTTAAGATTTTCACTAAAGTTCTCACTAACAGACTTGCTAAAGTGATTGATAGAATCATTTCTATAAACCAATCTGCCTTTATTAGAGGGAGATTCATTCTTGAGAGTGTAGTCACTGCTCATGAAGTCATCCATGAGGTGCACAGAAAAAAAGACAAAGGATTAGTTTTTAAGATAGATTATGAGAAAGCCTATGATAGGGTTAATCTAGATTTCCTTTTTGAGATCCTTGAGCTCAAAAGTTTTGGCCCTTTCTTTATTACTCCCTCCGGCCCATATTAATTGACTTGGATTTGTCAAATTTTGGATAAACCTATGTACTAAATAGTGTCCAGATTCATCCAAATTTTGACAAATCCAAGTCAATTAATACGGGTCGGAGGGAGTAGATTGATGAAGCAAATTTCCCGGGGGGGAGGGGGGTCCATTGGGATTAAAGTAAATGATGTTGAAAGTGACTTTTTCCTGACTGGTAAAGGTCTCAGACAAGGAGATCCTATTGCCCCTCTTTTGTTTAACATTATGATAGATGTTTTTGCTAGGATGCTCAGTAGGGGTACCACTTCAGGGGCTATCAAAGGGCTGTGCTCTGAATTTGTTCCTGGTGGTGTAGTGTGTTTGCAGTATGCTGATGATACTCTGTTGTTTTTAGAGAATAATGAAAGGGTTGCAGTTAATCTTAAATGGATCCTTACCTGTTTTGAGCAGATATCTGGGATGAGAATCAACTATACTAAAAGTGAGCTCATCCCAATAAATTTGGAGGTTGAGGAATGTCAACCTTTCATTGATATTTTTCAGTGTGTTTTAGGTAGTTTCCCTGTTAGATATTTAGGCATCCCACTTCATTTTGACAAACTTAGGAGGGAAGATCTTCAACCTTTGATTGAAACTATCCTCTATAGAATTACTGGTTGGAGGGGGAAGCTACTTTATTATGCTGCTAAGAAAGTCCTTATTCAAGCTTGCCTCTCTAGTATCCGTATTTACTTGCTTTCCTTTTTAAAATTCCCTAAATGGTCTTTGAAAATCTTAGATTCTCATCTAGCAAATTTCTTTTGGAATGATGAGGATGGAAATCACAAAATCCATCTAGCTAATTGGGCTTCTGTTTGCATGAAAAAAATATTTTGGGGGTATGGGTATCCCTAACCTCAAAGATTTAAATTTGTTCTTACTTGGCTCCTGGGTTAAGAGATATATCCAGGGGGAGGGTACCCTTTGGAGGAAAGTTATTGATGCTAAATATCACACTGGATCCCCAAACATTTTATGCTGTAGGTGAAGGGAATATGCCCTGAGAGGCAATAATAAAGTGTTTATTATGTGTATTCCAAGTATATGATAGATGTTTATTTTGCATGCTATAATTGTATTAATACGGAAACGATAATACATGTGTGTTTAATAAACAAACAGAAAGTTCCTAGTTATGCCTCTCTCATAAACTAGCTCGTTGATTAACAAGATGATCAAGGTTTCCTGATCATGGATATTGGATGTTGTTAATAACGGGATCACAACATTAGTGTAATGGTGTGATGAACATTCATCCGAAGTATAGCATTACGATCAAAGTCATTGAGTTTATATTGCTATAACAACTTACGAAGTGATCCTAATCCTTAGACCATGAGATCATGTCAATCACTAACACAGGAAGAGTTTCTTGATAACATCAAACGTCACACCGTAACAGGGTGATTATAAAGATGGATTCAGAACTAATAAAGTGTTATGTTGAGGCTCATGGATCGAGAGTGGAATTTGTTCATCCCGATGATGGATAGATATACTCTGGGCCCTCTCGGTGATATCACATTGATTAGCTTGCAAGCAAGTGATTTGATCACTAGAATGTTATATCACAGGAACGAGAAAAGAGTGCATGTCAGTAACGAGATCAAACTAGGTATGGAGATACCGATGATCGAATCTCGGACATGTAATATATCGTGAAACAAAGGGATTAAGATATACTAGCGTAAACGGTTCCGACGATCACAAGAAAGTCATCGTTGAATGTGTGGGAGTCAGTATGGGTCTCCAGATCCCGCTTCTGATTATTGATCCGAGAGGGGTCTCGATCATGTCCGCATTATTCACGAACCGTAGGGTGACACACTTAAGAGACACCGACATCCAATTGGAGCAAATGTTTCATGCCGAAAGAATGAACAAGCGCAGGAATTTATTTCACTAGATACCGAAACAGGTTTTCGGGTGAAATTGCATAAAGTGGTTATGCATGTGAAATAGAATTCTAGCAAGGGGTTATTTGTGAATGTTTGTCATTAAAGTAATTGACAAAATTCTGAATAAAATAAAAGAGTTTTATTTAATGAGAGTTTGCATTAAATTTGGTGGAAATTTAATGGGAATTTGAGTGGACTTTTGAGTGGAGGGAATTTAAAGGAGATTTGTGAGTGGAGTGTCCACCCACATGAAGAGGGGAGGGCAAGGGGGCAGCCCCCATGCGCCGGCCACCCCCTTGGGGTCCCCCCCCCCTCCTCCTATAAAAGGAGCCCCCCTCCTCACTTGTCTCTCACACCTCCTCGTGAAGGATCTCTCTCCCCCTCTAGAATTTATCCCCCATGGTCTCGGACTAGCGAGATACATGTTTCCGGTGGCTATTCGGCAAGAAAGAGTTGTGCTTCCGCTGCATCACTGGAGAGAGGAGGCGGAGGTTGCTCGGTGCCTCGAACGTGTGTGCGAGCACGGATGCGCTGCTGATTTGCAGCGCTAGGACTTCCTCTCGATCTTGAGATCGGCAAGAGATCGTCTACATCAACCACGAGTTGAACTCGTTAAGCTTTGTCGATCTTCAAGGGTATGTTCTCTACGGATATACATCCGCCCGTTGTTTGTATCTAGTTGATAGATCTTGGTATATAGTTCACATCGTAGGAAAATTTTTGTTTTCTATGCTGCGAACCCTACAGTGGTATCAGAGCCGGATCTATGCGTAGATACTTTACACGGGTAGTACACATATGAGTATGTGGGCGATGATGATCATGTTGTTGCTCCTTTGTTGTAATTTTGGATATTGGTGGCATAGTGGGATGAAGCGGCCCGGACAAACTTTACATGTCCTCGCACGTGAGACCTGTTCCACGCTTGACATGCAACTAGTTTGCATAAGTGGCTAGCGGGTGTCTGTCTCTCCTACTATAGTCAATATCTATTTTGCAAGCGAGTTGTCAACAATTTGATTATCCTCGTTGTGGTTCATGTTCGTAGGTAAGAACGGTTCTATCTCGAAAGCCCTAAGCCACGTAAAACTTGCAATGGATAAATTAGAGGCGTCTAGTTTAGATTGTTGCTGGGCTAGTGTTATGATGTGGTAGTGTTGTAAGTAGAAGTATGAGATGATACTCTTACAACACACATAGCGTGTAAAATCCATAGACCTTGGATTTACACATATAGGTATGATAGTGATCATACCACGATGCACATGATAGAGATCATCTGCGGGAACCATATAATTTCACTAATAAACATATGATGTTTAATAGCATCTTATATTGCTTGTTTAGCGCTTTGTTAGCATAATAAGATGATCCCTCATTTAAATATCAAGATAAGAATGTGTTCTTCCTTTAGTATGCACCGATTATGTTTTCGTCGCTCCAAGACATCACGTGATGATCGGGTGTTCTTGGATCCACGACCATATTTCGGGTGTAAAACAGTTACACATGTGAATACTAAGGTTCTAACTTGGCGAGCCTAGCATGTACAGACATGGCCTCGGAACACGGACCGAAAGGTTAAGCATGAGTCATATAGTTGATATGATGCCCATTTGATGCTCGCCTTTGAAGCTATACCGACTCACGTGATGATCGGACTTGGTGTAGTGGATTTGGTTCATGTAATCACCAAAAAGGCACGAGGGATGTCGTTTTTGAGTGGGAGTTCATTCGTAATAAAGATTAGTTGAACTCAATCTATCATACACTTAGTCTAAACTTTACAAATTCTGTTGTAGATGGCACCACCTGCTTTTAATTTCAATGTGTTCATGGAGAAAGATAAACTAGCAACGAACGGTAGCAACTTTACCGAATGGGCCATGAATTTGAGGATTCTCCTCTCTGCTGCACAAAAGCAATATGTGCTAGAAGCGCCGTTAGGCCCCCCACCTTTTGATGATGCCCCTGACGAGGAGAAGAATGTCTATCAGACTCGTCAGGAGGACCACAACTTAGTTCATTGCGGCATATTGTATGGGCTAGAGCCGGAACTTCGAAAGCGTTTCGAAAACGGCAATGCATTTGATACAATGGGTGAGTTGAAAATGATTTTCGACACACATGCTGCTGTAGAGAGCTACAACGCTTCAGAAAAGTTCTTTAGCTGCATGATGGAAGAGCACAGCTCCGTTAGTGAGCATGTACTCAAGATGTCGGGTTACGCCGATAAGCTTGTGTCCTTGGGAATATCGATTCCCATTGACTTAGGCATCCATCGTGTTCTGCAGTCTCTGCCACCTAGCTATAAGAGCTTCGTGATGAACTATAATATGCAAGGCATGAAGAAGTCTCTCCCCGAGCTTCTGTCAATGCTTAAAACTGCAGAAGTGGAGATCAAAAAGGAACATCAAGTGTTGATGATCAATAGGAACACTGGTTTCAAGAAAGACAAGAAGGGAAAATGGAAGGGAAGTAAGGGTGGCAAGCCGGTTGCCGCGCCTGAAAAGAAACCCCGAGTTGGACCTAAGTCTGATTCCGAGTGCTACTATTGTAAGGGGACTGGCCACTGGAAGCGCAACTGCCCCAAGTATCTGGCAGACAAGAAGGCCGGCAAGGCAAACAAAGGTATATATGATATACATGTTATTGATGTGTACTTGACTAGTGCTCGCAGTAGCACCTGGGTATTTGATACCGGTTCAGTTGCTAATATTTGTAACTCGAATCAGGGGCTGCGGAACAAGCGACCGCTAGCAAGGGGTGAGGTCAAGATGCGTGTCGGCAATGGATCAAGCGTTGATGTGATCGCCGTCGGAACGCTGCCTCTCCACTTGCCGTCGGGATTAGTTATAAACTTAAATAAATGTTATCTAGTGCCTGCACTGAGCATGAACATTGTATCTGGATCGTGTTTGATGCGAAGTGGTTATTCATTTAAATCCGAGAACAATGGTTGTTCCATTTATATGAATGAAATCTTTTATGGTCATGCACCGATGATGAATGGTTTATTTCTATTAGATCTCGATGATAATGTTACACATATTCATAATGTTGATGCTAAAAGGATTAAACTTAATGATGATATATCCGCATATATGTGGCACTGCCGTCTAGGTCATATTGGCGTTAAACGCATGAAGAAGCTCCATTCGGATGGACTTTTGGAATCACTTGATTATGAATCATTTGATACATGTGAGCCATGTCTTATGGGCAAGATGACTAGAACGCCGTTTTCCGGTTCAATGGAACGGGCGACAGATTTATTGGAAATCATACATTCTGATGTATGTGGTCCAATGAGTGTGTCGGCGCGAGGTGGATATCGTTATTTTGTTACTTTCACAGATGATTTGAGTAGATACGGTTATATCTACTTGATGAAACACAAGTCTGAAACCTTTGAAAAGTTCAAGGAATTTCAGAATGAAGTGGAAAATCATCGTAATAGAAAGATCAAATTTCTACGGTCCGACCGTGGAGGTGAGTATCTAAGTTACGAGTTTAGCACTCACATGAAAGAGTGTGGAATTGTTTCACAACTCACACCTGCCGGAACACCACAGCGAAATGGTGTGTCGGAACGTCGTAATCGTACTTTATTAGATATGGTTCGATCTATGATGTCTCTGACGGACTTGCCGTTGTCATTTTGGGGTTATGCACTAGAAACTGCTACATTCACTTTAAATCGGGCACCATCTAAATCCGTTGAAAAGACACCGTATGAATTGTGGTTTGGAAACAAACCTAAGCTGTCATTTCTTAAAGTTTGGGGATGCGATGTTTATGTGAAGAAACTTCAACCGGATAAACTCGAACCCAAAGCGGAAAAATGCGTCTTCATAGGATACCCTAAAGAAACTATTGGGTATTCCTTCTATCACAGATCCGAGGGCAAGGTTTTTGGTGCCAAGAATGGATCCTTTCTAGAGAAAGAGTTTCTCGCGAAAGGTGTGAGTAGTCGGAAGGTAGAACTCGAAGAGGTTGTGGAACCTTCTCTTCAAAGTATGGCGAGTAGCGCAGCGCTGGAAGTTGTTCCGGAGTTGGCTCCACCTGTTGAAGAGGGAACTAATGATAATGATCATGAAACTCCGAAAGAGAGTACTACCGAACCTCGCAGGTCAAACAGGACGCGTGCAGCTCCCGAGCTGTACGGAAATCCTGTCATGAATTTCATGGTTGATGAAAATGATGACCCTGTGACGTATGAAGAAGCGATGATGAGCCCGGATTCCAACAAATGGTTAGAAGCCATGAAATCCGAGATGGAATCCATGTATGAAAATCAAGTTTGGAACTTGGTGGAACTACCTCACGACCGAAAGGCCGTGGAGAACAAATGGATTTTCAAAAGGAAAACTGATGCTGATGGTAATGTGACCGTCTATAAAGCTCGACTTGTCGCAAAGGGGTTTCGACAAATTCAAGGAGTTGACTACGATGAGACTTTCTCTCTCGTAGCAATGCTAAAGTCAGTTAGGATTATGTTAGCAATTGCTGCATATTTCGATTATGAGATATGGCAGATGGATGTCAAAACCGCGTTTCTCAATGGGAATATTGAAGAAGAGTTGTATATGATACAACCAAAGGGTTTTGTCGATCCTAAGGATGCTAACAAGGTGTGCAAGCTTCAGCGATCCATCTATGGATTGAAGCAAGCATCACGAAGTTGGAATCTCCGCTTTGATGAGGTGATCAAAGAGTTTGGATTTGTCCAAACTTATGGAGAAGCTTGTATTTACAAGAAAGTGAGTGGGAGCAATGTGGCATTTCTGATATTATATGTGGATGACATATTATTGATCGGAAATGATATAGATCTTTTAAACAGTGTTAAAAGTTATCTAAACAGCAAATTTTCAATGAAGGACCTAGGTGAAGCGTCATACATATTAGGCATAAAGATCTATAGAGATAGATCTAGGCGCCTAATAGGGCTATCGCAAAGTACATACCTTGATAAGATTTTAAAGAAGTTTAAAATGGAAGGAAGTAAGAAGGGGTTCTTACCTATGTTGCAAGGCAAGACATTGAGTAAGACTGAAAGTCCGGCTTCGGCGGAAGAAAGAGAGATAATGGACAAAGTCCCCTATGCTTCAGCCATAGGCTCTATAATGTACGCCATGCTATGTACAAGACCGGATGTGGCACATGCTATTAGTTTGACTAGTAGGTACCAATCGGATCCAGGTTCGGAACACTGGATAGCGGTCAAGAATATCCTTAAGTACTTACGAAGAACTAAGGATATGTTTCTTGTATACGGAGGTGAAGAAGAGCTCGTCGCTAAGTGTTATGTCGACGCTAGCTTTGACACCGATCCGGATGACTCTAAGTCTCAATCCGGATACGTATTTCTCATGAATGGCGGAGCGGTTAGTTGGAGGAGCTCCAAACAACCTGTGGTAGCGGGATCAACAACGGAGGCCGAATATGTTGCTGCTTCAGAAGCGGCTCAGGAAGCAGTTTGGATGAAGGAGTTCATATCCGAACTAGGAGTGGTGGCAAACGCGTTGGACCCAATGGTGATCTATTGTGACAACAATGGTGCCATTGCCAATGCCAAAGAGCCAAGGTCTCACAAGCATTCCAAGCATATTAAGCGCCGGTTTCACTCCATCCGCGAGCATGTCAAGGATGGAGATATAAAGATTTGTAAAGTACATACGGATCTCAATGTAGAAGATCCGTTGACTAAAACTCTCCCTAGAGCAAAACATGATCAACACCAGAACTCAATGGGTGTTAGATTTATGTAACTAGATTATTGTCTCTAGTGCAAGTGGGAGACTGAAGGGAATATGCCCTGAGAGGCAATAATAAAGTGTTTATTATGTGTATTCCAAGTATATGATAGATGTTTATTTTGCATGCTATAATTGTATTAATACGGAAACGATAATACATGTGTGTTTAATAAATAAACAGAAAGTTCCTAGTTATGCCTCTCTCATAAACTAGCTCGTTGATTAACAAGATGATCAAGGTTTCCTGATCATGGACATTGGATGTTGTTAATAACGGGATCACAACATTAGTGTAATGGTGTGATGAACATTCATCCGAAGTATAGCATTACGATCAAAGTCATTGAGTTTATATTGCTATAACAACTTACGAAGTGATCCTAATCCTTAGACCATGAGATCATGTCAATCACTAACACAGGAAGAGTTTCTTGATAACATCAAACGTCACACCGTAACAGGGTGATTATAAAGATGGATTCAGAACTAATAAAGTGTTATGTTGAGGCTCATGGATCGAGAGTGGAATTTGTTCATCCCGATGACGGATAGATATACTCTGGGCCCTCTCGGTGATATCACATTGATTAGCTTGCAAGCAAGTGATTTGATCACTAGAATGTTATATCACAGGAACGAGAAAAGAGTGCATGTCGGTAACGAGATCAAACTAGGTATGGAGATACCGATGATCGAATCTCGGACATGTAATATATCGTGAAACAAAGGGATTAAGATATACTAGCGTAAAAGGTTCCGACGATCACAAGAAAGTCATCGTTGAATGTGTGGGAGTCAGTATGGGTCTCCAGATCCCGCTTCTGATTATTGATCCGAGAGGGGTCTCGATCATGTCCGCATTATTCACGAACCGTAGGGTGACACACTTAAGAGACACCGACATCCAATTGGAGCAAATGTTTCATGCCGAAAGAATGAACAAGCGCAGGAATTTATTTCACTAGATACCGAAACAGGTTTTCGGGTGAAATTGCATAAAGTGGTTATGCATGTGAAATAGAATTCTAGCAAGGGGTTATTTGTGAATGTTTGTCATTAAAGTAATTGACAAAATTCTGAATAAAATAAAAGAGTTTTATTTAATGAGAGTTTGCATTAAATTTGGTGGAAATTTAATGGGAATTTGAGTGGACTTTTGAGTGGAGGGAATTTAAAGGAGATTTGTGAGTGGAGTGTCCACCCACATGAAGAGGGGAGGGCAAGGGGGCAGCCCCCATGCGCCGGCCACCCCCTTGGGGTTCCCCCCCCTCCTCCTATAAAAGGAGCCCCCCTCCTCACTTGTCTCTCACACCTCCTCGTGAAGGATCTCTCTCCCCTCTAGAATTTATCCCCCATGGTCTCGGACTAGCGAGATACATGTTCCCGGTGGCTATTCGGCAAGAAAGAGTTGTGCTTCCGCTGCATTGCTGGAGCGAGGAGGCGGAGGTTGCTCGGTGCCTCGAACGTGTGTGCGAGCACGGATGCGCTGCTGATTTGCGGCGCTAGGACTTCCTCTCGATCTTGAGATCGGCAAGAGATCGTCTACATCAACCACGAGTTGAACTCGTTAAGCTTTGTCGATCTTCAAGGGTATGTTCTCTACGGATATACATCCGCCCGTTGTTTGTATCTAGTTGATAGATCTTGGTATATAGTTCACATCGTAGGAAAATTTTTGTTTTCTATGCTGCGAACCCTACAGTAGGGATGTTCACCCCTCTACTTTCTGGAAAGGGGTTATGTGGGCCTCTAGAGCTGTAGCTTTGGGATATAGATGGAAAGTTGGCAACGGTAAACAAATTAGATTTTGGGAGGGTATTTGGTTTGGTAATTCCCCTCTTGCCACCTAGTTTTGGGATCTTTACCTGATCTCAAATCAGCAAACTAAAACTATAGCAGACTTGTGGGATTGTTCCCAGCTTAGATGTGATTTTAGAAGAAATTTTTCTAATGATATGATGATACAATGGCTAGACCTTAAGAGTATTGCAGGTACTATCTGTTTTCTGGAGTCAGATGATTAACTTGTTTGGCAGTATGAAACCTTTGGAATCTATTCCTCTAAATCCATGTATGCTGTGATTAACTCTAGGGGTGTTACTCCTGTTTTCTTGCCTGCAGTCTGGTCCTTAAAAATTCCACCTAGGATTCAGGTCTTCCTGTGGCTTTTCTCTCAAAATAAAATTATGACTAGAGATAACCTGAGAGCCAGGGGGATTCCAAAAACCTTAGATTGCAATCTCTACTCTGAGATTGAATTTGTGAACCATCTTTTCTTCGAATGCATTGTTTCTAGATTGCTTTGGGATGATGTGTTTGAAGTTTTTGGGATCACAGTGGAAAATTATCTTTCGGTTGCTTCTAAATGTATTGCTAACAAAAGATACTTGCACTTTAATGTTGTGTCTTCGGCTGTTCTTTGGAGCATCTGGAACAATAGAAATAGTTTAGTCTTTAATACTTGTTCCTGGGTTAATATGAAACAGATTTGGCGACTCGTCCTGATGTACCTTCGGAACTGGAAGGTTCCCTTCAAAGAGTTGGAGGGAAGGGCCTTGGAGCTGTTCATGGATAGGATGATCAATAACCTAAAATCGCCTCTGAGGCTCCCGGCGAGATGAAATGTGCTGGCTTTGGGTGGGTCTCCACCTGGAAATCCAGTACCACTTCGCTTCACGCTGGGAGAGCAACGGTGGAATATCTGAAGGCGCACCCAGAGGAAGAAGACTCAGTGCATGTGGTCTTGGGTTGATTTGCTCTGTCAGTATTCCTACCTGTGTGGTTGTGTCCTGGGTTGTTGTGTTCTACCCTATCGGAGTTGCTTTTGAGTCAGTTGTAACTCTGCTCCAGATGTTGTTAGCTTTCGGTGTCGGATTATGTTTAGCTTCCTGGTGTGGAGTGTGTTTCTGTAGTGTTGAAACTCGGGTGGTCTCATTTTTAATAAAAAATGGGGCTGAGGGAGTGATCCCTTTTCATCTAAAAATTGTAAGGAGAAGGTTATAAGTGTCGTGGGAGCTGAGGGGTACTAGCACTGCTACTAGTGTATTTGATTGATGTGGGATACCGGGATCTCTTCGGAATGAGATGTGTTGGAAATTCGTGCCAAAGCGGTATGCACCTGACTTGCTCGTTATTGACATGCTCACAAAAAGAGAGCGTTCCCAGTAAGATGTCCCAATATTATTCTTTGTGATTAACCGTGACGACATGAGACTTACATCACATCCCAATCTACCCAATCACAAAGAGCATTGCTAATATCAACTTCCCCTAACACAAGAAATCGTTTGGATGCATGAATGTCCTAGGTTTGTCATCACACTTGGTTTCCAACATAGTAGTAACTGATTCTTCCGAAGAACTCAGCTCACTTGCTATTGTTGTTGTGGCCGCCCCTCTGAATAGTTTTTCGTAGAGATTAAGATGAAACGCAGATTTTCTGTCTGTCGCTGAAGATCCAGCGGCAAAGCAACAATATGTTATGTGAATGATCATTTACAGCTTTACCAAGCTCAGTTTGTGTCCTACTTATGGGATTCTTGGGTGGATCTGGCCATTATTCAGTGCCTAATTTATCATTAGTGTTGATCGGACCTAAGTTTGCAAGTCCTTGTGGATGATTTTGTAGAAAGCAATGTACTCGAAGTCCTTAATTTAGTCAACCATACTGCATTTTTTTCTCCGGGCTGTCATATGAATTGAAACTTGACATTATCCATGTACATTTTGGGAATATGTTTCACAAGGACTCATAGCATTATAAAATCAAATTAGTGGGAGTTGAGCTGGCCAAACAATCAAAATACACACGAGTTGATTTCGACATTGGACAGGTATCAGACGGAAAATCGTCGGATCGTATAGCAGTTCTCTTCAGTGATAGATAGTGAAGATCTGACTACTCATTTGTATTTCGTAGGTCACGATCGTCCATTCTAGTGTTCCTTCCTGGCAAATAAATGGCTACTAGTAGTAGTCTCTATGTACCACGACAACCACCAATGAAAATTGTAAGAACTAAAAAGAGTATGTGCGAGGGTGGAGAATAGGAGGATCAATGAGTTTAATTGATAGTGGAATCTCCTAGGAATGAGATGCATGGGAAATTTGCGTGACATGGATATGCTGGGAGCTTGCTCGTGGACTTGCTCTTTAGCTGCAAGATACACATGAAGTACACCCATATATTGAGATAGCCGCAACACATTTTTTTCTCCAGGCTGTCATATGAATTGAAACCTGATATTATCCTGTACATTTTTGGAATATGTTCCACAAGGACTTGTAACATTAAATAATCAAATCAGTGTTATTTGAACTAGCCAAACAATCAAAATACACACGACTTGATTTCGACTTGGGTTAGGAATCAGATGGAAAATCGTCGGACGTATATAAGTTCTCATCAGTGATAGCTGAGTCGGTTGGTGAACTGTGATGCGGTAGTGAAGATTTATTTACACATTTTCATTTCATACGTCACAATCGTCCATGTTAGTGTTCCTTTCTGTCAAATAAATAGTTGGTTTCTATGCACCATGTAATGGAAAATTGGAGACAACCACCAAAGCAAATGGTAAGAACTAAAAAGACGAGTATGTGCGAGGGTGGAGAATAGGAGGATCAATGCATTTAATTGATAGTGAGATCTCGTAGGAATGAAATGCATGTGAAATTTGAGTGACATGGATATGCTGCGAGCTTGCTTGTACACTTGCTCTTTAGCAGCAAGATAGCTCATCAAGTCAATTCTTTGCAGCTAATGGGGGACACTGCCTAGTAGCTTGGAAGGTAGTAATTATGCCTAAAGCACAAGGGGGGCTGGGGATCCGGAATTTGGCTCTTCACAATAAGGCCTTAATGGCCAACATGATGGCAAAACTACTATCAAAGGGAACAGGACCATGCTTTTCATGGATAGCCAATTGGTACCTGCAAAACAGCGTCCCACACTGCTCTGCAGCCAAAGACTCGACCTTCTGGAAATCAATCATACAGCTAATACCCATGGTTCAGCAAGCAACATATTGAGCTAGAGGACGGATCAAGGACGGCTTTCTGGCAAGACAATTGGACAAGTTTGGGTAGCTTATAGTTCTCAATGCCTGTCCTTTACTCTTTTGCCATTGACCATTTTTGCACGGTGCAATCACAATTTCGAAATGGTTCCTGGCAGATCGACCTGCACCAGCCGCTCTCGACGACTGTTGAATCCCAACTACAACAGTTGATCCTCGTTCTTGCAACAGTGGCACCAGGAGCTAATGGACCAGGGGATTCCAGACGGCTCATCACAACTGCAAAACCGCCAAGGACAAGGGACCTGTACAAACTTTTCAGCGACAGAGGAATGATATGGGCACCTGCAAAATGGATTTGGCTGAGAGCAATCCCACACAGACATAAAATTTTCTTATGGCTGGCTTATAGAGACAGACTAAACACCAAAAGTAATATGGTAAATAAGAAGTGGTGCACTGATGGTAGTTGTGATCAGTGCCCTGCCGTGGAAACTTTCCAACACATTGCACTACACTGTAGACAAGCGGACTGGGTGTGGGAAAGGCTCCATATAGCAGACACAGCAAAGAAAGGGTCTGAGTTAGCGGCCCTATTTGATACCCCGAGGCAGGATGATAAAACCTGGCCAATCTGTGGCTTGCTTACTAGCACTATGGCGGGCTAGGAATGACCGAATTTTTAATCATAGGCAAACAAATAGAAGAACACTTTTCAGTAACATCGCTCACTACCTATCTCTTTGGGCACATAGAACAGAGAAACAGAAGCCGCAACTAATGACCTGGGCAGCAGTGTTTGAGTCTCTCTACGGATCTCTCACTTTTTTTAGCTTTACTTCTCAAACCCCCTGGATGATGCCAAGCTGTAAATTCTTTCCCCCCTTGTACACTCTGCTGTAACCATAAGGTCAGGGTTCTCCCCTACCTTCATATATAAATATATATAACTTCAAAAAAAAATCTTTGCAGCAAAAGCATTAGGTAATTGCTAAAACCCGTCTCTTAATTCGTATTTTAGGCCAGTTGTTTGGAAAGAATTACAACATGCATTTTATATGTATTGGTATTTATTATAGAAGACCTTACTTTTATTAAGATTGCTTGAGCCTAATTGGATGATAGGACAAAATTTAGTGATGTGCGTGTTATAATTGCGACAAGTAAATAACGAAGAACGAAATCAAAACACAGCAAAGGGGACACAAATTTAACGTGGAAAAACCTCTCCAACAAAGAGAGGAAAAAGTCACGGGCGCCAGCCAGCGAAACTTCACTATATAGGGGAGTGTTTACAAACTCCGGGGATTTCACAGATGCGACTCATCCCAACCGGCGGCTTACAAGGGGTTTATATATCGGTGAAAACCTAGGTCTTCGACGATCTGTACCGTACGTCCCTGTTGGGCATGGAGACGGGCCGAGTGTAACGAGTCAGAAGTTGGCCTATACTTTGTAGATTTTGGATCAACATATAACAGCAATCTAAGATAACATGGTTCATCTCCTCCCACTCTCTCCTTATTAATTATTGACCACATTGATAAAGATCTGATGTGGCATGCTAAGAGACGTCGAGCATCGGGAGGATAATTGACTTGATGCTAAGAGATGTGTAATCCTCATGATTTTTATGTGGTTGTTTTGTAGGAACACATATTTTGTAAGAAATTCTATATCCACTTGAACTTTTTAAAAAGATACCCTGACGTGACAAACTAGAACGTTTTGCTTCCGTTTTGAGAATCAAAACACATGTTGCTGCCCTTCTAAATGTTTTTTGGTAGAGATTTATAGATTGAGATGAAGCTCAAGATTTACTCTATCATCAAAGATTCAACAGAGAGGAAAATAGGCAAAGATAGGTTATGCCAATCATGATGTACAATAATCTTACCAAGTCTGAAGTTTCCTCTTCCGAATCCTAGACATGTAAATTATTTGAATGGTGTGCTGGATTACTTTGCCCTAGGGTATATAGACACTGTAGAAATTCTTGTGTGGATATGACCATCTAGCGCCTCACTCTACACAACTGCCTGACTCGTCCTTTTTCTGGAATTCTTGTGTGCATCTATAATAATCGCTGCAGTGACTAAATAATATCTAACTAGTCCATGCTAATCAGTTTGCAACGAACGATAGGTTACGTGAATGACGACGTACAACTTTATCAATTTCTTTGTTTTGCGAGGTGCTGCTGCCAGATCCTAGGTTTGTAGATTTTCTGAACATTACATTGTATAATTGATGTCAGTGGTATTTTGCAATCTGCCCGAACGTGGAAAGCGACCTTTTGCTGAAATTTTTGGGCAGAACTGGCCATCCAGTGCCTAAGTTCTTGTAAGTGCAATTCAGTGTTAAGTTCGCAAGTTTTTAGGGAGAGGATCTTGCAGAATAGAGTTGTGGCTAACTATAGTCACGAGAATTGGAATATAGAAGTCCTTGATTTAGCTGAGTAATTTTATCTTTTTCTCAAAATTGAACATGTTTCATCTTCCGGAACTGAACATATTACCGAGTGTACATTTTGGGAAGTACGTCCCACCGGTACTCATCACAATAAATAATCAAATACTAAGTGGTAGTTGAGCAGTTTGCCGATGCGCTAGTGAAGTTTCAAGTACTACTGCATTTACATTTCATACTCAGCTACTGCTCCAATCTGGAAAACAAATAGCTAGCTTCACTTACCATGTATTTGAAACCGGAAAGAAAATTGTAAGAAAAATAGTGCGTGGAGAGGGCGGAGAAGAGTAGGATAGGAATGAGACGCATGGGAAATTTGAACCGCACCGGTACCTTGACAAGTCGCTCATCAAGTGAGTCTTCAGTAGCAAGAATATTTAGAAAGAGTATGGATTTGGTACCCTCAGTAGACTATACTCCTCCCACACTGGCTGTCGCCGGATACTGATAGCACTAGCTCAGGATCTCCTACTTTAATAAATCGGGTGGTCTGACTAATGGTGCTCAGGATCATATAAGACTCGACGCAGCATAGTAGACTAGCATTTACAGACAACCTGCTATATACGTGCAACAGACTATGACTGAAGATAGGGTATATAGAAAGTGTCCTAATTAACATAGGAGAGCATGAATCTCAATGATTGAACTAACGGCAGATCCCGGTGGCATGATCATATTTCTGTTATTGGAAAACTCCCAGTGCATCGGCTCTTAATATTGTCTCTAGCACATTCTTAATGTTTAGAAGCAACTATCACGATACATTGTATCTTTTGCTAGATTTTCATGCCAAGAAACTTGATTTGTCTGTGATAACTTTGGGGAAATCATTTTATTAAAGTTAAAGGAGGCTAGTCGTATTCACACATATCTACCAATTTTCCTACTGTAATGTTAGTTTTAGGAATTTACTAATGTTGCAAATAAAGACTAAATGGGATCCTTGATCGTATGATTCCTCCCACTCTAACGACTTCAATGCAATGTAGAAACATCTTAAATGGTGTTACATTAGGCAATCCATGAGATGTATCATAATTTTGAATTGATAAATCTTTAAATTTGACTTCTAGAAGGATACGATAAGGTGAAATGACCTTTTTTCTCTAGCAAAAGTTGAAAATTAATGGTATATTTTTCCTAATGGTGCAAGCAGATTGGAAAATTTGTTTCTAGGTATAGTTCGGCCATTAATTTCAATATTATGATATTGGCCATTACTTTTAAACAAAGAAATGTATTAGACAATGTGATCCACTTTCTCCCATTCCGTTTAACATTGTGGCAGACCTTCTCACCATCCTTGTGGACGGCTAAGGCAGATGGTCGGTTCAACGGGATGGTTCCTCGCCTCGTACAAGATGGGTTTTTCACTCTACAATATATTCACAATACAATAATTTTCCTAGACCATGACTTAGAGAAAGCTAGATGGTGATATGCGCTATTAAGCATCTCTGGGGTATTCGAGGAGAAATACACTAACATGTGCGGGTGTCAGTGGGGCTTGCTCTCTACTTATCTAAAACATGTGTAATTCATAACGGAAACATGTTAAAGAAGGATTAAAGAAGCGACTGAGTAATTGGGAAGGGAAATATCTATCCTATGTTGAATGGCATGTTCTTAGCAACTCTATGCTCAGCAATATGATTCTATATATGGTTTCTCTCTTTCCTATTTCGAAAGGGGTGTTACAAAGGCTTCATTACTTAAGATCTAGAATTTCCTGAAGAAGTGATAGTCAAAATAAGAAGTATTCTAAGAAGCATTGTGTTGTATATGATGTTTTTCTCTTTTTCTCGGAGATTTCTATAATCGTTGATCGTGAGCAGTAACATGCTTCTTATATCCTGAGAGATTAGAAGATGCAATGCAGAAAATCATCACAAGAAATGCAATGAAGAAAGTAAGTCTGTAATATCCTAATCCTCGGTTAGTCAAATGTGCCTTTTAGACATCGATGTATAATATAGAATAGAATGCAATATTAGTCGTTGAACTGATCCTCAATGTTCAGTTTAGTCCATTAACTCAGGAATGGTTAAATCGGTCTATCAATCTTGGCCTTCGGGTTCAGTTTAGTCCAAATCCTATTTGACACGCATTATTTGGCACGTAGACATGGTGACTCCGAACGGGCTGCATGGCTCCAGCTAGATGATGCATCAAAGGGCCAACAAAGATTTTTTGGTTGTCTACACTAGCTCATCTAGGTATAGCCCTTATGGTATTTTATTGCCTATATTAGCACCTAGTTGGGTCGCCTAGATACAAGTGGCACTCATGCTTTCTGAAAAGTTAGAGATGAGAGTTTGTTTGCTTGCTCGATTTTTCGCAAATGCATCAAAATCAGTGTCAATTCGTGAATTTTATACAGTAAATTTTTTTTGCGTCCAGACAGAGTAACTACTTGTACTTAAGGTGTAATACTCCACTAGTCACAAACCTCTCGTCCCATTTTGAAACCCTATTTGATTCAAATTATTTTTATAGGTTTTTTTTTTGATATTTTTAGCCCTTATGATTTTCACGTGAATTTTTTATTTGTAAAATTGAATCTAAAAATATTTTAAGGATTCAATTGCACTTGATTTTTTCAAAAAAATTATAAACCCCCAAACCTGTTTTGGAGAATTTGAACTGGAATGTTTAGATGTCCCCTAAAGAACCTACTCACATGGTCTTGCCATTTGGAATGTTTTTCGATAGAGATTATTAGAGTAGGATGAAGCACGAGATTTGCTCTCCGTAGTTGATGATCCAACACATAAGCAACTAGAGAAAGTTTCCACTATGTTGTTGTCGGATCCTAGATTTGTAGAATTTTCTGAATGTTACACGTTGTAAATCGTTGTGCAGCTGTATTTTTCTTGGGATATCAAGGTTCGCAACTAGGTCAGACGTCTGCATATTATCCTTCATGTATCTTGTGCTGATTTGACTCTCCAGTGCCTCATTTCTGGCAAACAAGCTATCATAATTGTAAAGTTTGCAAGTCTTTATGCTCGACCTGCGGGATAGAGGCATGCCTTATTATTTTCACAAGAAATGCAATGTAGAAGTTCCTAATTTTGTTCACCATTTTCTCCAGATCGTCGTTGTAGGTGGCTTATACTACATAGCCAGATATTATACATGTGCAATTTTTTTGGAAATATGTGTAATTGTTTGGAAATATCATTATTAGATCACATGATAATAAATAATTAAATCAAAGGTAGCTGGGATGGTTGGTGAACGGTGATGCAACAGTTAAGTTTCAGTTGCTCCACTTATATTTATTTATTTTGAAACGACGTTGATCCACTTATTAAATAGCTACTTTCTCTACTGCCTCCATACTGGTTTATTAGGCTAACACGGAGTTTAAGAAAAAAGTTTGACCATAAAATTTATCAATAAAACATAAGTTATTTGTCAAAAAAATTATACCATTGGATTGATATTTAAAAGCTCTTTCCAATGATATAATTTTTATGTATAATTTATATTTTGTTGGTTAAATTTGTACTCAAACATATTTCTCGGTCTCCGTGTTAGCCCAATAAACCGGTATGGAGGGAGTACCACGACATAACAAAACGTTGGAAATCCACACCCTCTCCCGGTCTCCCCCTGCAAATTGTAAGGAGGGAAGTAGAAGTATAGGTGATGCATGTGGGAGAATGAGTGTTCGATTGATAGTGAGATATAGTAGTAGGAATTTAGGAATGAGACGCACGGGTAAGTTGAGCCGAAGCATGCAGGATACTCAGACATGCTCATCGAGCAACTCTATGGCACAAACCGTACACATAGTGGGCATGTTTGGTAGATAGCAGCCAATTTAGGGTTTGTCCTGACTATGTCTTGGAGGGTCCGTACCCATGAAAACGGGCTCTGTGCAATCTTCAGCAGTTCGTTTGGTTACCTGCCCAGCCTAGTTTTGGCCTAGGAGAGATATATGTACCAGCTGTTTGGTTGCATACATTTTAGACGAGGGAGAAAGCCTAGAATAGAAAAATATTTGTTTGATTGTCTTCAAAACAGTGGCTACGTAACCTCTTCTCACGAGTGGTGTTGCACATGAGAACACATAATTGTAACATCCCAGCATTAGAGCTTAGAAATAAATTGAACACAGTTGTGTGCATTGTATTCATGCATAGAAAATCTGAATAATTTTCGCGCTTTTAAATAAAAACTTGTCAAAGTGATTGAAGCTTCTCTCAACTTGATGGAATTGAAGTAGATCATCAAGTTGACTGCGATAAGTTTCAATATGACCTTTGCTAAAACCTTATTTTGGGTAAACATGATTTGATCTAAGGGTAGATCAAATGTAATAAAATTAAACCCTAATACATTACTTAATGATTTATATTTGATCCTTAGGTGATCATATCATTGTATTCATTATAATCAATCATGAGTATCAAGTTATAAATATAACTTAAGTAATAGGAATGTAACAACTAAATCTTAAATCTCAACCATTTATACCATGAGTATCATGGTAACACTTAACCTTAACTCTTTAGTGAGTTTGAGTAGGAAAGAAACCAAGTCAAGATCATTCACTATATATCTTTCTTTCCATATCAAACTTTATCATCTTTAATGAACCCTATCTTAGTATCTGTTGTTCATCAATGCTGAGTAATCAACTATTGATTCACCAATTCTTGACCTATCAACTCTTGTCTTTATCATAGCATTTACTTTAGTCCTTTATCTAAGAAGTAAGAAGAAGTAAATAGTAATGCTAGTTTTAGGTATCATTTATAGGATGGGAGTGTTGGAAGAGAATAAGATCAATGTGATAGCTGATGGAGTTAACTCACTCCTGAATGGATAGAAGAGTTATTTGAAATAAAGATATATGTGGTAACAAAGAGGATTACAAGGATGAATCCTGAAGATAGATACCAAGGAGTAATCCTATTGGATTAAGAAAGCATAGTCCATGAATAGCATCCTTTAATCCAATTGAGATACTAAGAAGATAATTTCAATACAACTGTAATGTAGTATTGATGAAGCCTTGATTAGCCAATTGGAACCCTAAACCACAAAGGATTATAATGACCATGCCTTATTCACCAACATTGAATGCTTATATCATGTATAAGTGACATTGGTGGATAAAACATAAATGAACCCTAGTATAGCAATGTTATTCTAGGTCATCCATGACAAACCATATTAATTTAATGTGAGGTTGGAGTATCTGTTACTAGAGTTAAGTAGAGACAAGATAGTATGATTAAGATTATATTAGAGCAACATTGGATTAAAGAAGTAGTATTTTCCTCTTTGGAAATACTAAGCAATAGAGGTGAAGTAGGAATTGATGTATACTTTGATGCAGCCCAACACATGGCATTCACCATTGGTCCACACCATGCTACGTCAACCACACCCTCAAAGGTGAACTCATTCCATACCTCACCCTCCTTTGGTTATCATGTGTATGGAAACCTACTTGAGACAAGTGCCCATGCTATGACCAGGCCCATGACCATGACACCGAGAGGAGATGATAAGAGGACCCCAGAAACCAAGAACCCCAAGCAAGAGGCCTGGAAGAGAAGACGCAAGAAGTGGCGGACGCCAGACCGGAGTCTCCGGCCATCACACCGGAGTCTCCGGACTACACTGGAGTCTCCGGACCGTCCTCCGGTCCGGACCCAGGAACCAAGCCCGGGACAGCCAGAAGCCCCCTCCGGAGACAGGTCCGGAGATTGACCGGAGTCTCCGGACCCTCGCACCGGAGTCTTCGTCCTGCTCGACGCCAGGCATGTTAAGGCCTTTTGGGCCTGGCCCATGTAACGCCCAGAACTCCCTGTTTATGTCTATTTTACCCCTAGCTCGTGGCTGGCCTATATATAAGCCCCCACCCCCTCCTTGAAACCCTAGAGTTGATGATGAATGAAGGCTTATGCCTAACCCTAGATGGGAACCCCTCTCTATAGTTAATATATGAGTTGTACAAGGCCTTGGAGTTCGGTTGTTCGTATCCAAGTCGTCAAGACCCTCCTCAAGTGTTTGGTCTCTCCTCATCAAGGATTCTAGTAGTGCTAGGTCTCTCCCCTTAGGGATTCTACTTGGTTGCTACTCTCTCCTTTTATTTGGATTCTATCATCCGCTTGCCGATCTCTCCTTTGGTGATTCTACCTAACGGTCTCTCGCCGAGGATTCTATTGGATTGGTTGTTCGAGCCAACGGGAGCAAATCCAATCGGGTTGTGATTGCGTGTGTTTGTATCTTTACCTTGCGTTTGTGTTGCGTTCATCGTGATCATCGGGTATCCCCTCACTCCCCGCCTCAAATCCATGAAGATCGGGCCACCCTAGGGTCAATCCCACAAGGGATCCCATATCAACTGGTATCAGCAGCTTTTGGTTGCCACGGATTTGACTTCGTTCCCCCATATCCACCATAAATTCGAAAATACCAAAAAATTTAGCCCCAATTTGCTTTTGGATCGATCTCTTGATTTGGTGAGTTGATTGTGGTTTTGGTCCATTAGAAACTTGTCCTTGGATTTGGTCTACCTTTTCCCTGCGTTTCCTATCCCAATTTGGTCGAAATTTTCTGGATTTGAGGGTTAAAGGGCCGAATTTCCGCTCACGAACTCGAGTTGTTCATCGTGCTGGAACCAGACCGAAGTCTCCGGTCCAGACCGGAGTCTCCGGACCACACCGGAATCTCCGGCCCCAACACACCGGAGTCTCCGGCCCTAAACAAAATTTTGACCCCTCTTCCTTTTTCGACTAATTTCCTTTGTGTGTTTGTGTTTCGCCTAAGTGTCTATCAAATAACAAGCTTCCGCAACGCCAACAACACCTCGTGCTCGACATCGACACCGCGGAACTCGAACCATCCCTTCACCAACGATTGCAAGTACAACATCACCAAAAGGTATAACTTGCACAACCGTTGTTAACCCCCCTTCTTCCTGTGTGTGTTACCTAACCTATCGAGAGTAGCCCTCCTATGTTTGCCGAAGCATTGTGCGCTTGCTCTTGCATAGTCATGATATAGAGGCAATAACAAAATTGACTCCATAGTGTTCAAAAAAAAGCTTCTAAGCAAAAGAAACAAAGAAAGATACCAATAGCTAAAGAGAGTCCAAAGCTTCTAAGCAAGAGTGCGAGCAAGAGCAAGGCAAGCACACAAATCCGTTGCTTCTCAACCTTGTGCGAACGGGCTACGGTCTCTCCTAGTGTTGGCACGACACCGAGCATTAGTCTTTGTTAGGTCCAATTTTGTTCGTTGCTCATTTTTCATAGTCGTTCTAGCCACATTAATCTCCACCGTGTGTGTATAGTCGTAGGTTCTCATCACCCTTTTTGACCTTTTCCTTTGACTTTGTTTTTGTTGGATTGTACCCACTTTTGACAATATCCTTTTCTTTTGGTTGTTCCATTTGCTATCCACCTTTCTAACCTACCACCATAGGCCTTTGTGTGTGTGTGTGTCTTGTGTACCCGCTATTCGCTTTGCTCTCGGCAACAACAATCTATCCAATCGTTGACTCCGGTGAGGCAAGGTAGCAATTACCATTCCACCAATATCACCATATCTATCAAGTGTGTTTGTGCACCATGTCTAGGGCAAGTGGAGCTAGTGGAGATAGCAATTTCAACAACCAAGATGGCTTTGCCACGCGCCACAACTTATGGGCGCAACGCCAAGAATTTAACAATCAATTTGAGCGACTTGAGCGCCGTCTTGATGATACTTTTCGAGAATTTGAGTACCATGAGCGGCAACGTCAAGAGGAGTACCATGCTCAATTCCAAGCTCTTCACCAAGCTATTGCCAACCTTGGCAACCTACACGGTCATCGCTCAAGATCGTCAAGTTCCTCCCGCACGCACTCCTCAAGTCTACATGGCGAGTCTTCAAGGTCACACTCCCGCCGCGGAGAACCCAACCACCATAATGGGGACCCACAAGCTCGTCATCGTCGCCCTCAAGCGGTGGACCCAAATGCTCCCCAACCTCAACAACAACGACAAGAGCATGGTCCACCACCACACCAAGCAATCATCGACATGCACCAACCTCGAGAACGCCAAGATGAAGCTAACCATAATGATAGGCGTCGCCATCCTCCTCATGACCACCACGAGCAACGTCAACAAAATCAAGAACCGGTATGGGACACAAGTGATGATGATGAGGATGCACGCCAAGCTCGACGCAATAACCGACATGCACAACACCACCACCGACACCGTCAATCTATGAACGTCAATGATGCCGACCAACGGCGAAGAAGAGACTTCGAGCATCATCAAGCTCACCCTCCACAACAACCTCAAGGCAATCAAGAGCCCCCCCCCCCCCTCCGCCTCCTCGCCCTCCAAGTGACGCAAGTATGCACCAAGAACGTCGCAACAACCACCATGAGCATGATGATGGCAAGTTTGGGAAGCTCAAGTTCGTTATGCCCAAGTTCAAAGGAGAAGAAAATGCCGATGCATACCTTGAATGGGATCTCAAAGTCGACAAGATCTTCCGAGTCCCCAACTTTTCCGAAGAGAAGAAAGTGGCAATGACATCTCTTGAGTTTGAGGACTACGCCAATGTTTGGTGGGAAGACTACCAAAGCAATCGTGTGAAGCAAGAAGAACCACCGGTCACCACTTGGACCGAGATGAAGAATGTGATGTATGCAAGATTTGTCCCCGAGCACTATCGCCAAGACCTCTTCGATAAGCTACAAAATTTGAAGCAAGGCACAAAGACAATTGAAGAGTTCTATATGGAGATGGAGATGACTTTGATGAGAGCCGATGTGAAGGAACTCGAGGAGCAAACAATAGCACGGTTCCTCAATGGTTTGAGCTGCCCAATACGCAAGATAGTAGATTTCCAACCTTACAAGACTCTCGTGAACCTTCTTCACCAAGCAACCAAGGCCGAGCGCCACTTGCAAAAGGAACATGCTTATGAGAAGCAAAGGACGTACTTCGCTTCAATCAACTCGAGTAACCCCTCCAAGCCAACAAACCAAGCAACAAGCTCCTCTAAGCAAGCCAAGACACATATGGCCTCCTCCTCCAACACAACAATGGAGAGTCAAGTAGTTTGCTACAAGTGTGGAGGAAAGGGCCACAAGTCGTATGAGTGCATCAACACAGGAGTCATGCTAACGGATGAGAACGGCGCAACATACTCCGTGAGCGAAGATGAATTTGACGCTATGAACCAAGCCGCTATAAAAAAGATGCCGCAATGCAAGATGAGGACACGCTTATTTGTGAACATGATCCAAGCCCCTCACTTGTCATCGCCCAAGTCTTGACGACCAACTCCATCCCTAGAGAGGACCAACGCCTGAACATCTTCCAAACCCGAGCCGGAATTGATGGCAAGTCCATAAAAGTTATCATTGATGGAGGAAGTTGTCACAACCTTGCGAGCATCGATCTTTGTGAGAAACTCAAGTTACCATACATGGAGCACCCTTAGCCCTATCATGTCAAGTGGCTTGATGACAATGGCACCATTCAAATCAAACACAAGGTCCAAGTCTCCTTCAAGATTGGTCCATATCAAGACACCGTCGAGTGTGATGTCGTGCCTATGACCGTGTGTCACATGCTCCTTGGAAGACCATGGCAATACGACAAGGGCGCACTACACGATGGTACCTCCAACCAATACTCCTTTAAGTGGAATGACAAGACATTGGTGCTACAACCTATGACGCCAAGCCAAATTATCACTTCCAACATGACGTCGCTGCCCAAGATAAAACAAGCTAAGGACCCTTGTGAGATGAGTGGTGAGAGAGTGATCCACCAACACGTGAGTGAGTTCTACAAGCCCCAAATGAGTGGAAAAATCATGAGTGCCACGTCGCAAGCCACCACACGTGATAAGAGTGATTTGAGTGTGCCCAATACTAACAATCCATCATACAACTCTTTCTCCTTGTTGTCGGTTTTGCAGGATACCCAACCTCACCTACCACCTACAAGGAACACGCTACAAGATCTCCAACCACACCTTGATGACAAGCTCAACTTCAAGATCTTCGACCAATTTGAACAAGGCTACGACACCGGAGATCCCACAACATACAAGCTCAAGACCTTGCGCACACCTTCCTCCCTATATGATGATGGAACTTCGTCGAGGACGACTCGTTTTGAAGTGGGGGAGATGATGCAGCCCAACACATGGCATTCACCATTGGTCCACACCATGCTACGTCAACCACACCCTCAAAGGTGAACTCATTCCATACCTCACCCTCCTTTGGTTATCATGTGTATGGAAACCTACTTGAGACAAGTGCCCATGCTATGACCAGGCCCATGACCATGACACCGAGAGGAGATGACAAGAGGACCCCAGAAACCAAGAACCCTAAGCAAGAGGCCTGGAAGAGAAGACGCAAGAAGTGGCGGACGCCAGACCGGAGTCTCCGGCCATCACACCGGAGTCTCCGGACTACACCGGAGTCTCCGGACCGTCCTCCGGTCCGGACTCAGGAACCAAGTCCGGGACAGCCAGAAGCCCCCTCCGGAGACGGGTCCGGAGATTGACCGGAGTCTCCGGTCCAGACCGGAGTCTCCGGCCTGCTCGACGCCAGGCATGTTAAGGCCTTTTGGGCCTGGCCCATGTAACGCCCAGAACTCCCTGTTTATGTCTATTTTACCCCTAGCTCGTGGCTGGCCTATATATAAGCCCCTACCCCCTCCTTGAAACCCTAGAGTTGATGATGAATGAAGGCTTGTACCTAACCCTAGATGGGAATCCCTCTCTATAGTTAATCTATGAGTTGTACAAGGCCTTGGAGTTCGGTTGTTCGTCTCCAAGTCGTCAAGACCCTCCTCAAGTGTTTGGTCTCTCCTCATCAAGGATTCTAGTAGTGCTAGGTCTCTCCCCTTTGGGATTCTACTTGGTTGCTACTCTATCCTTTGATTTGGATTCTATCATCCGCTTGCCGATCTCTCCTTTGGTGATTCTACCTAACGGTCTCTCGCCGAGGATTCTATTGGATTGGTTGTTCGAGCCAACGGGAGCAAATCGAATCGGGTTGTGATTGCGTGTGTTTGTATCTTTACCTTGCGTTTGTGTTGCGTTCATCGTGATCATCAGGTATCCCCTCACTCCCCGCCTCAAATCTGTGAAGATCGGGCCACCCTAGGGTCAATCCCACAAGGGATCCCATATCATACTTCTATTGAAATGATATTAGTGAAGGGTGATAAGGGAAGAGCATGAATGGAAGTAACTATAAACATTTGTTGGATGGGAGGATATCAGCAGTAGAGTAGTTGATATAACCAAGTATAGCTATGAGAAGATTAGGAAAGGCTTCAGTGACAAGCTTCTGAGATTTTAAAGTGATATTACAAAGTAATCTGAGAAGTAAGAAGGTGATTATTCAAGTGGAATTAGAATCAGAAGAAGTACTATAGTGATGAGAGTTGTTGTTATGAGAAGATTATATAGAACTTTAGTGTCAAGCTCATTGATTTACAAATGGATTTAGGAGGAGAAATTATAAATAGGTCATACTTGTGAAGTAAAGCTCATCATGTTAACACATGATGATGGTTATGAAGGAGTAGTATATCTAGGAAAGGAATTCCTTAATTAGAGGTCCAGGATTGTGAATTATAGAATATAGGAATTCTTGGTACACACTCAACTTTAAATCTTAAACCTAACATAATATTCATTTCATATTATTGATCTATCATCTTATCTCCATACAACTTTATAGGAATAGTTCCCTATATCAAATCACATAAGCACATCTTTGTCATTCCTAACTATCATAATTATATGTACTTAAGAGTTATCCTTATCAATTATTTTCCATAAGACCTTCCAGGAAATTACTTTATTTTATAAAAGATGAAGTCATTCTTGAACACCAACATAAGGACAATCTGTCTTAACCAATAATCTTTATTCATATAAATAAAAGGATGAACAAGAATATTAAAACTCCTAAAACCATGGTAAACAATTACAATTTAAAACCCTAACTTTTATTTCAATCATATATGCCTAGAAACTATAGTTATCAATTCTCTCTCATAATTCATTTCAAATAATAACTATTTATTTTATAGGGTGATATTAATAAAGATCATAAACATAAAGATAATATGTTTAGCCATTAACCCTTATTCACATCAATAAAAGAAATATGAGAATATTAAATCTTCAAAGAACTTATGGTAAGTATTTTCAATTCAAACTTTAACTCTTATGTTACTAATAATAAAATATATACAATACTATTCCCTAAATTATGAGAATAATATTAACCCTATTAAGTACTCAAAACTTTATGTATCAAATAATAATGAAGGATCAACATATATAAAAAATTCTTTAATATTATAAATCAATAAGAATCAAAACTCATGGATTAATAGTAATACATTCTTTAATAAGTTTATGGCTATTAAATAAATTAAATTCGTATCAAAAGACCCTACAAATACAAAAAATAAAAATATATACATATGTATAATAAAATAAAGAAGTGATAATTTTATATAATAAAAGTTCACAAATAGTTCAAAATAACTTATTATTGATGTTTGTATTCAGCAAAGAACCTTTATAAAGAAAGATTCCTAAAACAAATGAAAAATACAAAAGATGGAAAATAAAACAGAAAAGGAAAACAAACCGAAAGAAAAAAATAACTTCTGGCCGCAGCCCATTTCCTCACTTGCCTATCTACCACCTATGGGCACCCCGTAGTAGCCCAATTTCGGCCCAATAACGAACCCAGCTCGTCACCATAGGGGCTGACAGGTGGGTCACCGATAAGGACTGCGGGTTGAGTTTAACTTTTTGCTAGGGGTTTTCTGTGAAATATCCATCGTCGTCTTCCTCGCAACGTCACAAGCAGCTGTTTGTCGGCATCATCGTCGTCCGCCGCCGCGCCATGACGTCCGCCTCCGTCCAGATTCGTGTCGCCGCTCTTCTGGGCATATAAGATGTACTCCTGCTGCCGTGGAGAATCCCCACACGCCACATCTCCCTCTCTCTCTCAAAATTTCCCTTGTGCCAAAACCCTAGTTCGCCGGAGAAGCTCGTCGCCATCGCTCTGGAGCCTCTCTAGCCCTATCAAGCCCACCGTTGGAACCGTCGTGCTGTCCTGGTTCAGCTCGTGGAAGGAATCGACCGCGCATCATCTTAATCGAGCTCCACGATCTCATCTTCCCGAAGTCCGGTCACCGCTCTCGCCATCAACTCCGGTCATGATTCGCTTCCCCATCACCTTCTTCGCGTTCCTGGTGAGATTGTGCATCTCGCTATACCCTTAGATTCGCTCTTAACCGTCTCTACCATCTTGCCCACAAAGGTCAGAGCTTGCCACCGTCGGAGCTCGTCGAAGTTGGTGCTCCGGCGACCAAAAACCAGCTATGCCACCACTATTCGACTCCCCGCATCTCGCTGAGTCGAATAGGACCATCCCCGCGTGCCCGCATGCCTTCAATCCGAAGATCAAACCACGATCTGAGGATCATCCTTGGGGTGATGTCAGCGTGACATCACGCTGATATCATATATCATTTTATTATTTCCTAAATTGAGTTATTCATTTCTGTAATAAATAAAAACCTGAGATATGACATGGCAAAGGTCCCACCAATCAGTGACTGGGGTAGGATAGGCTCTGGTGAGAAAAACCCTTCATTTCATGCTAACATCAGCATTACCTAATAAACACATTTACTTATTTAATTAAAAAATTCATAAAATGATTCAATCTTATAAAATCAATAACTTTTGTTTTGTAATTCAGAAAAACATGTTTAATATATGAAATTTTTTAGAAAAATAAAATCTACAACTTAAAACTATTATCAAATATTATTATGATGATTATTTAAATAAATATTATTTAATAAAGGTTTTATAAGTAATAAAACTTTGATAATTCATATTTTAATAATGGTAAATGTTAAAAATATAAATAAAATACCAAATATCTTTGAAAAATAAGAATTATAATTTAAAACTATAATCATACATTATTATTTCACTTAAATAAATATTTGTTAATGATTAAGTATTTATAAGGTAATAAATCTTAAAAAATCATATCTTATTATTTATAAATCACAAAAATAAATGTAATATATCAAAATGATCACAAAAATAATATCTACATGTTAAAAATATAATATTACACTTTTAAGGTAAATAAAAAGTTAAACACTTTAATAACTTGGATTTAAACGTATTTCCTTAATTAATAATTCATATAAAGGTAATGAAAATTTGTTAATGTTCCTAAAATTACTAATTTAGGTCTAATAAGTAATACTAATATTTAATCTTTATAATATAAATTCAAATTGATCTAACACATTTTTAGTGCAATTTTATTTTAATTATCATTCAACATTAAGTGTATATTATTTTCTAGAAGGAGTTATCAAATATTAAATTCTCAAGGTTATTATGTTGACTTAATAAAATCTTTTCGCTTACTTCAACCACAAGTTTTTTTTTAACAAATCAAAACACAATAGTGAATTCATAAGGGGTAAATAATATTGTTTACTTATTCACAAACCATAACCACACCCTATTAGGGAGATAAATCCCTTTATACATTTATAATGTAAAGAAACCATTACCAAATAAAAGTATAACCATTCTTAAGTAACTTTAAGGAAACAATATAAAGTGAACAAGATACAAGTATCATAAGTAATACTACCTCCATTTCAGGGCTTAAGGAGCACACGCTTTCCAAAGCAAAGTTTGACCAAAAGAATTGAGCAACAAAATCTTGATTATATTGTACATAATTAGTATCGTTGGATTCGTATTAAAAAATACTTTCCAGTGATACTAGTTTTATACCAAAACTCTTTACGTATTTAGAGTAATTCTTGGTCAAAGAAAAAACACGCAAAACGAGGACGCCTTAAGCCCTGAAACGGAGGTAGTACACCATAAGTCTATATATGTCTTTAAAGTTAACTTTAGTCCACATGACTTTAAATTTAATGCTAATGAGTTTGTTATGTGTTTTATAGTTAAGTTTGGTCTGTTATAATTAGTTATAAGCATCTCAAGTCCAAACTAATCAATCACACACTAAAAGACATTGAACACATCCTGTTAACAATAAAGATTGTTTAAACCTTAGAAAAGAAATCTTTTCTTCAAATGTTATTCTTTTTGCCACTTCAAACAACAACTCTTATATAAAAAATCTTAATTAACATTTCACATTTGTGTATGTCCCATCGTTTTATAATATGGTAATTACATGTTGTTCGACACACACTGACAAGCCTTAATAAGAAGCACAAATATGAAACCTAATCTAAAAGAGCCACACATTCCAAGGAAAACATTTCCAGTATCCAAACCCTAGAACAACGTTACCTCGGGATTCGAGTTTATGAAACTACATTACATTACTTATGCATAATAGCATCTTGCTTCTTTAAACATTAGTCCTTACCGGACCAATGATGCTGATTTCAGATATTGGATCGTTTATATTGTCTTGAAGACCGTGAGTGCATAATCTTGCAATCACAAAAGGCAAGTTCACACTTGCTCATGTCCTTTGATTATTTTCTGTAAAGTATTTTGCAAATCCAGTATTGTCATCACTTGCATTTGAAAAAGGTCAGAAAACACTATTTTCATAATAATGTGATTATTGGTTATTTACCATGAGGTAATAACCTACTATAAGAGTTCCGGTGGTAAAGGAACATATTATCTAGGACTTAACAACCAATGTCGCCAGTGATTCTTGAGCCGTATATTATGCGTTGACCATGAGATTTGGAATGGGACGGAGAAGTCAGTTGTATCTTTTCCCTCTCGCATGGAGCCAGATGTGCGGGTCGTGGCTGTTATCACTCGTTGCGTGCATATTAATTGGTAATTCGTAGATGATATGCAGCATATGGGTGGGAGCCCTCAATGTCCCACGATAGTTCCGGCATCTGAACGGTCTGTACAAACCATTGCCGTAATTCAAAAGGTGGGCATGGTGTACACCAAGGAGACATGTGGGGTCACGGAGAAGGTAGTGATTGGCTTGGATCTTAGGTTGGGCCTCAAACCAAGGAAGTTTGAACGGGGACATACTCCCGGCCGTGCAACAGAACCTAAGGTCTCTCATGGGTAAAGTAACGCGCCTCTGCAGAGTGTAAGAACTGTAACTTGTTACTCCCTGTTCCGGGAAGGAGCTGCGAACGTGGCGGGAAAGGAACTCCATGAAAGTTCTGGTAAACCCATGAAGGCTGATGGACATAGTTTTTCAGAATAAAAGCAACCTTTGAATAAATGTTTACGAAAACCTGCATTGCCTACGACCTATGGTCTGTGGCTGTAGATATAGTGCATCAAACATTCCTTTTTCTAGTGAACTTGCTGAGTACGCTCGTACTCAACGTATCTTCTTAACCCTTGCTAGGTCCTAAGGCCAGTACAGACAAAGTCTACATCAATTTATGCTCCAGGAATTATCACCAGAAGCTAAAGCTCTTCAATAAAGTCAAGAAAGTCAACATATACATCAACTCAAGTGAAGACGAAGTTACTGATTAGATAGGAATATAATCTCTAGCCATAGAACCTATTTCTGTAGGGTATTGCGATAGCCGCAATGCCAGACCATTAGTTAAGATACTAGTCTTAATAGTATGATAGTTTTTGACTAATTTATTTCTGATTCTTCTTTGTAAGAAGATTCTTTCTCTCTCTCTAACCTAGAGTGTTCTCTGGATCTTATGTAAAGAGTTGAGTTGTAACCTATAGTTATGTATTGGACCTGCTGTTTTTCTGTTGTACCACTCTGAGGGATGTAATACTAGTGAACGGTGTTTCATTGGTGTTATGTCAATGACTATAGTGTACTACATCATGCAGTGGTTTGATGGGTCACCGCGGTTGGTATCAGAGCATATGCTTTGACCTTAGGATTGAAACCCTTTTAGGAAGATCTGTAGGTTGGATAGTGACTATAGGAGCCATCTTATCTAAACCAAATATTCATATGACTTGTGATGAGTATCCACTTGAGGATAACCTTGTCACACCTAAGTAAGATACTTAAGTCATTCTTTCTTAGGAGTAAATATTTTATCCTTTCTCAGTATAGTGCTATGAAGTGTCTTCAGAAGGAGACATAAACCACCAAGATACTGTAGGATCAAGTGTAAGACATCATATGGAAGTAGTCTTAAGGGTGTAGCCTAACTCCAGAGTTTAAGTAAGACAATGGAATCTTATGGTTAGTTGAAAACCAAAGACAAAATGATGAATAGCATTAGGATAAATGTTGATGCAATGAGTAGTAATCATGTGGGATTCACTTGAGAATTCTACTTGATGAAGTGAAATTATGTTAAGACTCAATGATAGTACAATGAGAAACAAAGTCATCATAGTGAGAGTAACTCCTAAATCATGATGTATAGGTAAAACATAATGAGATCATGGTGATATAAGCTCTGAAACCATGATGTAAGTATAAATATGACAAGTAATTAGTAATTATCTTGAGGTAGAAATAAGATAATAACATGGTAGAACTATGATAGAAGTCATAGATGCTAGAAATTTCCAATAATCTTTGGTTTAAGTTAGTAAATAAAATCTGATTAGTCATTTGGAGTGATCATGTGAGGTTAGTTTACTAAATAATGATAGGTTGGTTATAATATCCATTTCAAAAGTAAGACCAAAGGTTAGTTGAAACCAAATTTAGACCACTTTGCTTAAGATTATCCAGTTGCACTTGAGCAATTTGGGTAAATATTGAGATAAAGAATAGTTTGGCTCTATGTGCTAAGTATCACAATGTAAACCTATATGAGGAGGTCATATACTACACAACTAAGCCTGAATTCTAGAGATAATATACTCAACTACTATATTTCAGGCTTAGAATATTGTGTGTTATATGTACCACATTTGGATTTATTTGTTTTCTTAGATCTTCTTGATTGACTAGATCTGTACATGAAGTTTGACTTGGTGTGCAAATACATGTTGCAACCTCTAGTTATTACTTGATGTTATAGACCTAGATAGAAACGGGAATTCGTGTAAGGGAGTGACGATTTTCAAAGACCAAGATGAAGACTTACATAAAGAATGAAGCCAAGTGTAAGGAGTATCAACTCAATTTGGAGGATGGATCAAGCTCAGGTTATTCTTAGCCAGTAATAAGAAGAAAGTATAGTGTAGAAAATACATGGAGCAACAAGAAGTGATGATCTTATGGTTCAATCAAAATAGGTAATTTTGCTAAGAAGTCAATGGAGTAATTATACAAGTTCATGGAAGTATCATGAATAGATACAAAGAAGTAGCTTTGGAACCAAAATGGTATTCAAGCTCTGACAATTCAGAGAGAATACGAGAGGTATGTCGGAAACCATAGGGTAATACATACACCCTAGGATGGTTCGCAGCTGGTAATTATCCGCAGCTGGTATTTGATCCATAGCTAATATTTGATCCGCAGTTGGTATCTTGTCCGCAGCCGGTGTTGGTTGACATAGTTAACCAGATCATCTTAATGGTTGCATAAAGATCATAAAATTTGGCCTAAGGTAAGAAAGACATGAAAGATTATAAAATTAAAGCGATCGTCTTTCGAGGCGCTTCGCGAAAATTGACCTATCAAAGCGAAATTTCCAAATAGTAAGTAAGACAAATAATGCTGAAAGATTCACTTCGGAGATCCACAATTGTGTGGATACACCATACTGTCTTTCATAAGAACAAATTAGGTAAAGTATAAGCTGAACAAAGACCAACATTCTATTTATAGAATCAAGAAATACTTTATAAGGCAGTTTAGAGACCATTAGTAAAACCTAAGGGGGAGAGTAAACAAATTGTGGAAGTATTGTTATCTGACTTTCCAAGTAAAGGTTGGAGAGGAAATACTAACCTATTCCAACATTAAGCATTATTTTTATAAGGTTAAAAGAAAGTCATTATTGTAAAAGTATTTAAGGTAATAACAAATGATTATCTAAAGCTTAATAAGGTAAAAGCTTGTAGGTGATAAAAGATTAATCCTAACCGACTAATTCTAAGAGAAACAATTCTTAAGTGATCCTTAAGAGGTAACATAGCACATCCAATTTGACATGTGTAGAAAAATAAGAAATTCCAATGGGTTTGGACTAAATGTGTTCAAAACCAATATTCGAAAGGATTACCAGTACCACTCATACGATGACAAATTAAAGATTAGTCTTTTGACCACAATATTGACTAATAAAGTTTAAAACCTGTTTTAGTGAGACTTCCTATACTTTGCATAATATAGTAAGGAAATTCGATGATCAAGTAAGGGTAATGGATTAGGATACCTAATTAAGGAAATGAACTAGATAAGATACATCAACTAAAGAATTGTATAAAAATGAAATATTCCTAAGGAAGTAAAGTAAAAGAAACATTGGAGTATTGGAGACAACAGGATTAAAATTGCCAAGTATGATGAGGATTCAAGGAAAATATCTGGATATGGAATATTACAATTATTCCCATTGAGGTCACCATGGAGTTAAGACATATCGTAATCATTGCAAGACAATTCCTTACTCTGAAACGTGAGAGTATGCGAACTTCGAGGACGAAGTTTATTTTAAGGGGGAGAGTCTGTAACATCCCAGCATTAGAGCTTAGAAATAAGCTGAACACAGTTGTGTGCATTGCATTCATGCATATTAAATCTGAATAATTTTCGCGCTTTTAAATAAAAACTTGTCAAAGTGATTGAAGCTTCTCTCAACTTGATGGAATTGAAGTAGATCATCAAGTTAACTGCGATAAGTTTCAATATGACCTTTGCTAAAACCTTATTTTGGGTAAACATGATTTGATCTAAGGCTAGATCAAATGTAATAAAATTAAACCCGAATACATTACTTAATGATTTATATTTGATCCTTAGGTGATCATATCATTGTATTCATTATAATCAATCATGAGTACCAAGTTATAAATATAACTTAAGTAATAGGAATGTAACTACTAAATCTTAAATCTCAACCATTTATACCATGAGTATCATGGTAACACTTAACCTTAACTCTTTAGTGAGTTTGAGTAGGAAAGAAACCAAGTCAAGATCATTCACTATATATCTTTCTTTACATATCAAACTTTGTCATCTTTAATGAACCCTATCTTAGTATCTGTTGTTCATCAATGTTGAGTAATCAACTATTGATTCACCAATTCTTTGTTGGAATTATGCCCTAGAGGCAATAATAAAGATGTTATTGTTATAATTCTTGTTCATAATAAAGTTTATATTCCATGCTAGAATTGTATTAAGTGGAAACTTTAATACTTGTGTGGTTTATGAACAACACCGTGTCCCTAGTACGCCTCTATGGACTAGCTCATTGATTAATGATGGTTAAGGTTTCCTAACCATAGACATGAGTTGACGATTAATAATGAGATCGTGTCATTGGGAGAATGATATGATGGACAGACCCAAATCAAGCAGAGCAATTAGATCGTGACATCGTGTTCATCTTTGCGAAGCTTTTTCTATGTCAAATATTGTATTCCTTAGACCATGAGATAATGCAGCTCCCTGGTATCGGAAGAAAGCTTTGAGGTGATCAAACGTCATCCTATGAGAGGGTGATCATAAAGGTGTCTCTCAGGTGATCGGAAAGTACTTGTTGGGTTGTATGTATCAAGATGGGATTTTTCCCTCCCGAGTCGGAGAGATATACTTCGGGCCCACTCAGTAATCGATATCAACACCGCTTGCAAGCACGTGGTTAAGGAGTTAATCACAAAGTGATATCGTAATATGGAACAAGTAAAGTACTTGTTGTGAACGAGATTGAACTAGGTATGCAGATACCAACGATCGAATCTCGGGCAAGTAAAATATCGCGTGACGAAGGGAATATAAATATGGGATTAATTGAATCCTGGCATCGTGGTTCATCCGATATGATCATCGATGAATATGTGGGAGTCAATATGGGTTTCCAGATCCCGCTGTTGATTATTGATAGAAGATCATGTCTGCACATTCTCGAACCCGTAGGGTCACACACTTAACGTGCCTCGACGCTAGGATAGAATGGATAATTGGTTTATGAGTTTTTGTTCTGAGTCTCGGATGATATCCAGGACATCACGAGAGGTTCCGGAATGGTCCGGGGAATAAGATTCATATAAAGGAAAGCAGTTTGGATTTCGGAATCGTTTCAGAGTATTTGGTATTGTATCGGAAGGTTCTAGAAGCTTCCGGAATGGGACCAACGTGGCCCCACTTGTCGTAGGGGTGCGTGGGCCTACAAGGGAGTGCCCTGTCCACTTTGGGCCAGGGGCACAAGGCCCCATAGGCCCAGCCAGCCAAAACCCTAAGGGAAACCCTAGGAACCCTTCTAGAAGGAAGGGGGAGACTTGCCCCCCACTCCAACCCTTGGGGCCGCCGCACTAGGGCTTGGAGGAGGGGCCAAGGGGGCCGGCCAGCCCCTATATAAAGAGGGCAGGGGCGCACCCTCTTCCCCCCCACTCCTCAAACCCTAGCCGCCGTCCTGCTGCCCTCCACCTCTCTCTCTCCCGACTGCGCGTAGGCGAAGCCCTGTCGCAGAAACTCTCCACCATAGCACCACGCCGTCGTGCTGCAGATCCAATCTATCTCTCCACCCCACTTGCTGGACCGAGGAAGGAGGAGACGTCATGGCACCGTACGTGTGCATATCTCGGAGGCGCCGCCACTTGCGGCGTTGGATCGGATCGGATCGCGGGGAGGAGAAGGCTAGTTCGACTACATCACCCACGTTCTGTTGAATGTTTCCGCTGTGCGATTTCTTCAAGGGTATGAAGATCTCATCTATCCCTCTCGTTGATTGCATCTCCTAGATTAGATCTTGGCTTTCCCGTTCGCATCCGTGGAATTTTTTTGATTTACTATGCTGCGAAACCCTTCAGTGGTATCAGAGCTAGATCTATGCGTAGATGTGTTTCACGAGTAGAACGCAACATGCTTGTTGCGGGCTTTGATGTTTTCTGTTGCAAGCCTCTTGTTGTGTACTTCTTATGACACGGGATAGTGAGATCGAAGCGGTCCAGGCCAACTTTACGCGACCTCGTTCACGAGACCGGCTCCGCACTTGACATGTGGCTTGTTCCACACATGCGGCTGGTGCATGCCAGTTTCTCTCACTATAGTAGTCATGGGATTTACACCGGATGTTGGCAACCATAATATCACCGTTGTGGCTTTCCGTAGATAAGAATCGTTCTTAGCTTGTTACTCCCATAAGCCACGTAAAACATGCAACAACAAAGTAGAGGCGTCTAACTTGTTTTTGCAGGGAGTGTTTTGTGATATGGTATGGCCCAAGACATGATGTGTATGATGTATGTGATGATCATGTTTTGTAATATTTCACGACTTGCATGTCTATGAGTACACAACCGGCAGGAGCCATATGCATGTGATGTTTATCCTTTTATGTATCTTATTATGCTTAGATCGCGATGGTAGCATTATAAGATGATTCCTCACTTAAAGATCAAGATAAAATTGTGTTCTCCCCATGTATGCACCGTTGCAAAAGTTTGTCGTGTTCAAGCACCTCGTGATGATTGGGTGCTATAAACTCTACGTTCACATACAACGGGTGCGATCCAGTTTTGCACACGCGGAAATACTTGGGTTTGACTTGACGAGCCTAGCATGTACAGACATGGCCTCGGAACACACGAATCGAAAGTTTAAGCATGAGTCATATGAATTATATGATCGACACTTTGTTGTCCACCATTGAAACCACATCTCTTCTCGTGAAGATCGGATTAGGTGTGGTGAATTTGGATCATGTTCTCTAAAAAACTTGAGGGATGTTGAATTTAGTGGGAGTTCATCTAGTAATTTGATTAAGTTGAACTAGTTATCATGAACATAGTCTAAATTGTACTTGCAAATTTTTGTAGATCAAATGGCTAAGTCCAACTTCAACTTCAACGTTTTTGTTGAGAAAGAAAAGCTTAAGAAAAATGGGTCTAACTTCACCAACTGGTTCTGCAATCTGAGAATCATTCTCGCTGGCAGACAAAATGACTATGTCCTTGAGAAAGCGCTAGTTGACGTCCTTGCTATTGATGCGCCGGCTGATGAAAAAGCTGTTTATCAGTCGCACAAAGATGATTACGGAGTGATTAAGAGTACCATGTTGTTTTCTATGGAATCGGACCTTCAAAATTGTTTTGAGGATTTCGTTGGGCCCTTTGAGATACTTGAGGAACTGAAAACCATGTTTCAAACTCAGGCCCGTTCTGAGAGATATGAGATCTCTGAGAAATTCTTTAACTGCAAGATGGAGGAAGGGAGTTCCGTTAGTGAGCACTCCATTAAGATGTCGGGCTACACTCAACGTCTTGAGCAACTGGACTGCAAGATTCCAGAAGGGCTCAAGATTGACAGAGTTCTGCAATCACTCCCTCCTAGCTACAAAGGTTTTGTAGTTACTCACAATTAGATTGGTTCCACTGATACGATCACTAAGCTCTTCGCTAAGTTGAAAGCTGTGGAGATGGACATCAAGAAAGATAATCATGTGTTGATGGTCAACAAGACCCCTAGCTTTAAGAAAGGTAAGGGTGCAAAGAAATCCTTCAAGAAAGGCAGCGGCAGGAGTGTTGACCCTGCTGAGAAGAAGCTCAAGTCTGGACCTAAGTCGGACACTGAGTGCTTGTATTGCAAGGACAAGGGTCACTGGAAGCGCAACTGTCCGAAGTACTTAGCGGACAAGAAGGCTGGCACCATTAAAGGTATATTTGATATACATGTTATTGATGTTTACCTTACTAGCGCTCGTTGTAGTGCCTGGGTATTTGATAATGGTTCGGTTGCTAATATTTGTAACTCGAAACAGGAGCTACGGAATAGACGGCGGCTAGCAAGGGATGAGGTGACGATGCGAGTTGGCAATGGATCAAGAGTTGATGTGATGGCCATCGACACGCTCTCCTTAGTTTTACCTTCGGGATTAGTTTTAAACCTTAATAAGTGTTATTATGTGCCTGCGTTGAGCATGAACATTATATCTGGATCATGTTTATTGCAAGACGGTTATTCATTTAAATCGGAGAATAATGGTTGTTCTATTTATATGAGTAACATCTTTTATGGTCATGCACCTGCTATGAATGGTTTATTTCTTCTGAATCTCGAAAGCAATGAAACACACATCCATAACATTGAGGCTAAGAGATGCAAAGTAGATAGTGATAATTCGACTTATTTGTGGCACTGCCGTCTAGGTCATATTGGTGTAAAACGCATGAAGAAACTCCGTTCTGATGGACTTTTGGAGTTTCTTGATTTTGAATCATTTGACACGTGTGAGCCGTGCCTCATGGGAAAGATGATCAAAACCCTGTTCTCCGGAATAATGGAGCGAGCAACGGACTTGTTGGAAATCATACATACTGATGTATGCGGACCAATGAGTGTTTCGACGCGCGGTGGATATCGCTATTTTCTCACTTTTACCGATGACTTAAGTAGATATGGGTATATCTATTTAATAAAACATAAATCTGAAACGTTTGAAAAGTTCAAAGAATTTCAGAACGAAGTGGAAAACCATCGTAATAGGAAAATTAAATTTCTACGATCCGATCGTGGAGGTGAATATTTGAGTTATGATTTTCTCACGCATCTTAAAGCAAGCGGAATCGTTTCGCAACTCATGCCACCCGGGACACCACAGCGCAAAGGTGTGTCTGAACGCCGGAATCGAACTCTATTAGATATGGTGCGATCAATGATGTCTCTTACAGATTTGCCGTTATCATTTTGGGGTTATGCATTAGAAACCGCTGCATTCACTTTAAATAGGGCACCATCTAAATCCGTTGAGACGACACCGTATGAACTATGGTTTGGTGCTAAACCTAAGCTGTCGTTTCTTAAAGTTTGGGGGTAAGAAGCTTACGTCAATAAGTTGATGCCGGACAAGCTCGAACCCAAAGCGGAGAAATGCGTCTTCATAGGATACCCTAAGGAAACGATTAGGTATACCTTCTACCACAGATCCGAAGATAAAGTGTTTGTTGCAAAGAACGGTTCCTTTCTTGAGAAGGAGTTTCTCTCGAAAGAAGTGAGTGGAAGGAAGGTAGAGCTAGACGAGGTTATTGAACCTTCTCTCGAGTTGGAGAGTAGCACAGCACCTGAAATTGTTCCAGTGCCGTCTGCACCAACAAGAGAGGAAGCTAATGATGAGGATCATGAAACTTCGAACGATGCTGCTGCTGCTGAACATCGCAGGTCGACAAGGTCACGTGCCCCTCCTGATAGGGCCGGCGCTGACCCTAGGCCAGGTTGGGCGGTGCCCAAGGGCCCATGACCGGGGGGGCAAAATTTTATAATATGGCTATGTATTACTTAGCTCAGTGCTCAACCGGTTGGGATTGTTTCTTTTCTAATGGGCTGATTGGTGAAATATCACACCTACGTACGATGTCACCAGGAAAGGAGATCGATCGACTCAGCTACGTATGAATCGGAAAGGAGCGTCAGTTCGGGTCGGAATCGGGAATCGAGATGGCCACGGAAACAGTCCAGCGCCCAGCGGCAATTAAGGATCACGGCACGCAGCTGTTACTCTTCGCAGGTTGAGGCTTGCCTCTGTTCGTCTTCCATCGCCATCGCCCATCGCTTCTGTTTTTCTCGATTGAAGCCGACAAGTTCCTCCGCCCTCCGGCCACTTCAGCCTTGCTTGGCTGTGCCGTGCTCGTCCGGTCGCTCTGCCCTGTAAGTTCTTTTCTAAATTCTGACCTTCTTTTTACACTAATTAGGATTTTACTTTTATCTAAGTTGTAAATTCTAGTATCAATTTAGCATTAATCTATTATAGGTATGACAATGCCGCCGAGGCAATTGTCTGGTGCTGCGAAGAAGAAAAAAAGAAAGCGAGAGAATCAGCTGATTGCATCGCAGAGAGGTGCTTTAAATAAATATTTTCCAACAACCACAAGTGTTGATCCAAACAATAATAATCAAAGCCAAGAATGTGATGTGGATCAAGATGATGAGCATAATTCTAATGTTGATATTGAGGCCAATGAGCAATCCTCGGATAATAGTAAGTAACTAAGTAGCGTCAATTTTTCCAAGTGTAAGTAAAGTAAGTAACTAACTATAATTTTTTGTTTTAGATGCAGATGTTGATGTTAGTGCTAACAAGGACAGTACAGGGGAAGAAAATTTACAGCCTTCATCTGATACTCATAATGGTGATGAACAAGATGAGTCTCTATTATCTATCTATGATCCTAGAACATGGGATAATCTTGAAAATTTCAAAAGGGATATTTTAATTGAAAAGGGGCCTATGAGAGAACTTGGTTTGGAGTTCCCCGAGGGTGTCGGTGGAAGACATTTTTCTTACGCTTACTACTCCAGAAAGTTATCTAATCGTGAGGTTGTTGATAGAAAGTGGTTGGTTTACTCCAAGGAGGTGGACAAAGTTTATTGTTTTTGTTGCAAATTGTTTAAAACAAATAAGAGCAAGTACTCTTTGCTAGCTTCTAATGGATTGGGAGATCGGAAGTGTCTTAGTTCAAGACTGCAAGACCATGAGAGAGGTGTTGAGCATTTGACAAACATGAATACACGAAATGAAGTAAGGTTGAGGTTAAGCAAACAACAAACAGTAGATGATGATATGCAACGGGGGATTGCAAAGGAAAAGGAGCGTTGGAGACAGGTTTTGCAAAGAATAGTTTCTGCTGTGAAGTTTCTTGCAAAACATAATTTGGCCTTTCGAGGATCAAGTGAGAAGTTGTATGAAGACAATAATGGTAATTTTCTAGCCACGATTGAAATGATTGTCGAATTTGATCCTGTGATGCAAGAGCATATTAGACGCATTCAAAACAATGAAATTCATCATCATTATCTTGGCCACAGTATTCAAAATGAGTTGATCTCACTACTTGCCGATGCCGTGAAAAAGGTAATCTTAAAGGTCATCAAAGATTCCAAGTATTTCTCTATTATCTTGGACTGTACCCCAGATGTGAGCCATCAAGAACAAATGACGCTAATTGTACGTTGTGTCAATATGTCAAGTAACATTCCGAGAGTGGAGGAGTTTTTCCTAGAATTCTTAAAGGTTGATGACACATCAGGATTGGGGCTTTTTAATGTATTATTGGATACATTGGATTCTCTTGATCTGAATATCGATAATGTGAGAGGGCAAGGTTATGACAATGGTTCTAAGATGAAGGGCAAAAATCAAGGTGTTCAGAATCATTTGCTTCTGGTAAACCCGAAAGCATTATATATGCCATGTGCATGTCATAGTATGAATCTCACTCTTTGTGACATGGCAAAATCTTGCGAACAAGCTATTTCATTCTTTGGTATTATCCAACGTATATATGTATTGTTTGCACGTTATACTAAAAGGTGGAAGATTTTTCTTGATAATGTCCCAAATCTGACTCTTAAACCTTTGTCTAATACTCATTGGGAGATTCGAATAAAGAGTGTGCAACCTATAAGGTTCCAAACTGCCCAAGTAAGATCAGCTTTGAAGGAACTAGAGAAGGCTTCTACTGATGATCCAGCTGCAGTAAGTGATGCTCAATCTTTGTTCAATGCACTTGGGAAGTTTGAGACTTTAGTTGGTATGGTTATTTGGCACAAGATTCTATTTTCTGTAAATATGGTGAGCAAAAAATTACAGGAAAAAATCGTGTGCATTGATGCTACTCTTAAGCACATTGAGACGGTCATTTCATATTTTCAGAAGTTCAGAGATGAAGGCTTCTATTCTAGTATTGAGAGTGCCAAAATCCTCGCATCTTCTATGGACATTGAGACAAAGTTCCGTACAAAACGCCAAAGTAAAAGGAAGAAGCATTTTGATGAAATCAATGATGAAGATGAAGAGTTACAACTGACAGCTATTGAATCATTCAGAGTTACCTACTTTCTTGTCATTGTTGACACTGCAATTGCTTCGTTGACTAGTCGATTTGAGTAGTTGAATGCATTTGAAAAGGTTTTTGGTTTCTTATTCAACTCAAACAATCTGAATTCCATGGATGAGAGTAAGCTACGGAAATCTTGCACTACTTTTGCAGAAACTTCTACTCATAAGGAGAAGTGTGATGTCGATCTTGATGATTTTTTCTCTGAGTTAAAAGTGTTGCAAGTAACTTTGCCAGATAAGTTGATGTCAGCGCCAGAGATTCTTCAGTTATTACGACCGTTGATTGCTATCCAAATGTCTCGGTTGCTTATCGGATCCTCTTGACTATACCTGTGACTGTAGACTCAGCTGAAAGAAGTTTATCTAAACTAAAGCTACTAAAAAATTGTTTGAGGTCAACTATGTTACAAGATAGATTGAATGGCTTGGCTATGTGTTGTATTGAAAAGGATGTCTTAGACAACATTGATCTTGATATTGTCCTTGATGATTTTGCATCGAGAAATGCGAGAAGAAGCTTTTTTCGAAGCACTGAAGCATGATGGTTGATGGACTCATTGGAATTTTGGTTCTTATTTGAGGTAATCAAACTAGGAGGAAATACTTGTTAGATTTTGCTACCATTTATATTTTTTCTATCGTAATGTGACATTGCTTTTACCCTTGACAAACCCATGGTTAGATATTGACTTTTTACTTTTTACGACTGAAAATAAGCATATACATGTTTATATATCTATTTTGTGTACATATATATTGGTCTTAGGGGCCCATTTGTCGACTTCGCCCAAGGGCCCCAGAAAATATAGAGCCGGCCCTGCCTCCTGAATGGTACGGCAACCTTGTCTTAACTGTCTTGTTGGTAGACAACATTGAACCTGCGAACTATGAGGAAGCAATGATGAGCCCAAGCTCTGAGAAATGGCTAGAGGCCATGAAATCCGAATTGGGATCCATGAGCGAAAACCAAGTATGGACTTTTGTGGACCCTCCTAGCGACCGAAAGGCCGTTGAGTGCAAATGGATTTTCAAGAAGAAAACGGACGCGGATGGTAATGTTACTGTCTATAAATCTCGGCTTGTCGCGAAAGGTTTTCGACAAGTTCAAGGTGTTGTACGATGAGACTTTCTCTCCCATAGCGATGTTTAAGTCCATTCGGATTTTATTAGCAATTGCTGCATTTCATGATTATGAAATATGGCAAATGGATGTCAAGACTGCGTTCCTCAATGGCAACATTGATGAAGAATTGTATATGATGCAGCCCGAAGGTTTTGTCGATCCTAAGGATGCTAATAAGGTGTGCAAACTTCAGCGTTCCGTTTATGGACTGAAGCAAGCATCTCGGAGTTGGAACCTTCGTTTTGATCAAGTGATCAAGAGCTTTGGATTTGTTCCAAATTGCTACGAAGCTTGTATCTACAAGAAAGTGAGTGGGAGCTCAGTGACATTTTTAGTACTATATGTGGATGACATATTGATTATTGGAAATGACATTGATATGCTTAACGATGTGAAGAGTTATTTGAACAAATGTTTTTCAATGAAAGACCTAGGAGAAGTTGCTTATATATTAGGCATCAAAATCTATAGAGATAGACAAAGACGCCTAATAGCTTTAAGCCAAAGTACATACCTAGACAAAGTTCTGAAAAGGTTTAGAATGGATAAAGCAAAGAAAGGTTCATTGCCCATGTTGCAGGTAAGATATTGAGCAAGGCTCAGTGTCCGGCTATGGTAAACGATAGAGAAACTATGAGCAAAGTGACATATGCCTCGGCCATAGGTTCTATCATGTATGCCATGCTGTGTACTAGACCAGATGTGTCCAATGCTCTTAGTTTGACGAGCAGATACCAAAGTGATCCAGGAGTGGAACACTGGACAGCCGTAAAGAACATCCTAAAGTATTTAAATAGGACTAAAGAAATGTTCTTGGTCTATGGAGGTGATGAGCAGCTCGTCGTAAAAGGTTACGTCGATGCTAGTTTTGACACCGACCCGGATGATTCTAAATCTCAGACAGGATACGTTTATATTTTGAATGGAGGAGTTGTGACCTGGAGAAGCTGCAAGCAAAGCGTGATCGCGGGATCTACAGTAGAATCGGAATACATGGCTGCTGCAGAAGCGTCAAGTGAAGGAGTTTGGATCAGGAACTTCATCACTGAGCTTGGTGTGGTTCCAAGTGCCTTGGACCCACTGGAGATATTGTGTGACAACACTGGCGCCATAGCACTGGCTAAGGAACCAAGATATCATCCAAAGACCAAACACATCAACCGTCGGTTTCATATAATTCGAGATTATATAACGGATGGAGATCTGAAGATTTGCAAAGTACATACGGATCTGAATGCCGCAGATTCGTTGACTAAACCTCTTCCACGAGCAAAACATGATCAGCATCTTAATGCCATGTGTGTTAGATTGTTGCCAGATGTAAACTAGATTATTGACTCTAGTGCAAGTGGGAGACTGTTGGAATTATGCCCTAGAGGCAATAATAAGGATGTTATTGTTATAATTCTTGTTCATGATAAAGTTTATATTCCATGCTAGAATTGTATTAAGCGGAAACTTTGATACTTGTGTGGTTTATGAACAACACCGTGTCCCTAGTACGCCTCTATGGACTAGCTCATTGATTAATGATGGTTAAGGTTTCCTAACCATAGACATGAGTTGTCGATTAATAATGAGATCATGTCATTGGGAGAATGATATGATGGACAGACCCAAATCAAGCAGAGCAATTAGATCGTGTCATCATGTTCATCTTTGTGAAGCTTTTTCTATGTCAAATATTGTATTCCTTAGACCATGAGATAATGCAACTCCCTGGTATCGGAAGAAAGCTTTGAGTTCATCAAACGTCATCCTATGAGAGGGTGATCATAAAGGTGTATCTCAGGTGATCAGAAAGTACTTGTTGGGTTGTATGTATCGAGATGGGATTTTTCCCTCCCGAGTCAGAGAGATATACTTCGCGCCCACTCGGTAATCGATATCAACACCGCTTGCAAGCACGTGGTTAAGGAGTTAATCACAAAGTGATATCGGATTACGGAACGAGTAAAGTACTTGCTGTGAACGAGATTGAACCTGGTATGCAGATACCAACGATCGAATCTCGGGCAAGTAAAATATCGCGTGACGAAGGGAATATAAATATGGGATTAATTGAATCCTGGCATCGTGGTTCATCCGATATGATCATCGATGAATATGTGGGAGTCAATATGGGTTTCCAGATCCCGCTGTTGATTATTGATAGAAGATCATGTCTGCATATTCTCGAACCCGTAGGGTCACACACTTAACGTGCCTCGACGCTAGGATAGAATTGATAATTGGTTTATGAGTTTTTGTTCGGAGTCTCGGATGAGATCCAGGACATCACGAAAGGTTTCGAATGGTACGGAGAATAAGATTCATATAAAGGAAAGCGGTTTTTTGGATTTCAGAATCGTTTCGAAGTATTCAGTATTGTACCGGAAGGTTCTAGAAGCTTCCGGAGTGGGACCAACGTGGCCCCACTTGTCGGAGGGGTGCGTGGGCCTACGAGGGAGTGCCCTGGCCGCTTTGGTCCAGGGGCACAAGGCCCCATAGGCCCAGCCGGCCAAAACCCTAGGGGAAACCCTAGGAACCCTTCTAGAAGGAAGGGGGAGACTTGCCCCCACTCCAACCCTTGGGGCCACCGCCCTAGGGCTTGGAGGAGGGGCCAAGGGGGCCGGCCAGCCCCTATATAAAGAGGGCAGGGGCGCACCCTCCTCCCCCCACTCCTCCAACCCTAGCCGCCGTCCTGCTGCCCTCCACCTCTCTCTTTCTCCCGACTGCGCGTAGGCGAAGCCCTGCCGTAGAAACTCTCCACCATAGCACCACGCCGTCGTGCTGCAGATCCAATCTATATCTCCACCCCACTTGCTTGACCGAGGAAGGAGGAGACGTCGCGGCACCGTACGTGTGCATCTCTCGGAGGCGCCGCCACTTGCGGCGTTGGATCGGATCGGATCGCGAGGAGGAGAAGGCTAGTTCGACTACATCACCCACGTTCTGTTGAACGTTTCCGTTGTGCGATTTCTTCAAGGGTACGAAGATCTCATCTATCCCTCTCGTTGATTGCATCTCCTAGATTAGATCTTGGCTTTCACGTGGGCATCCGTAGATTATTTTTGATTTACTATACTGTGAAACCCTTCATTCTTGACATCTCAACTCTTGTCCTTATCATAGCATTTACTTCAGTCCTTTAGCTAAGAAGTAATAAGAAGTAAATAGTAATGCTAGTTTTAGGTATCATTTATAGGATGGGAGTGTTGGAAGAGAATAAGATCAATGTGATAGCTTATGGAGTTAACTCACTCCTGAATGGGTAGAAGAGTTATTTGAAATAAAGATATATGTGCTAACAAAGTGGATTACAATGATGAATCCTGAAGATAGATACCAAGGAGTAATCCTATTGGATTAAGACAGCATATGTAAGATCCCTCCTTTATAAAGGAAAAGGATCCCTGTGATTGCAATGCTAGTCCCTGGATCAATAGCTAGCATCCACAGTTAAGATGTAATATCAAGAAACAAAGGTCATAATACAACTTTATAACCAGGAATAAAATAAGTTATTACATCTTACATAGCTCATTTGGCTATTACATTACATTGCAGCAGAATATCTATAAACATGGGGTCCTTCATCTTCAGAGTGCCACAGGCAGACATGTTGGTTGTAGACTTGTAATCCTAATCAATAACTTCACTAATATCAAACAAAACCTGCAACATAACAAGTTACAGCCACAAGGGTCAATACATTTGAATTGTATTGGCAAGTGATACTATAGTAGTATAATGGAGTCTATCATCTATATGCATTTGGCTAAGTGGAGCTTAGGCTTGCTTTGCTCAAAATAGATTTTCCTTAACATTTGAAAACACTAAGTTTTTGTTTGACAAAAATCACCCAAGGCATCTACCAATCAAAGATTGAAGATCCTTTAATCCCTTGTTCACCCACAAGTTTTTAACTTATAAATTTGGATGATGAGATTCTTGATAGCTTCCATGTCTTGATGCTCAAATTGTCCTTTGCCAGGGACATGGCTAAGTACTTAGATTTTACACTCTGCAGAGGTGGTGCACTTTCCCCACAAGACTTGGTTTCCCAAGACAAGATCTTTCAGAAGCCTTCCCTTAGACCAAAATGGACACGCTCCAACCTATCAAACCCCTACCACCAACTGTCCATCTGGCTAAGTTATTGCAACCTATATGATCCAGGCAGAGCCCATAATGCCAAGTGCCTGCACTTGAAGCTTCTCAACATTTGACATCTCAAATATCTTTGTTCCTGGGTGGCCATCCACAAGTGAGATACACAAGGTAAACCATAAAAATGGGCCTTGTGAACCACTCAACACAAACCTTTCCTTCCATTCCACCCAGGTGATTCATTCACTTAGTTGTTTTATTAAACAAAACACAAGTCCTCAGACTTAGAAGTTTTTCCATAGTGTGAATATATATTCCACCCTTGTTTTCTATTAGCTAAGCTAAGCATGATAGTAGTAGGAATCTTAACCTAGGAAATTTTACTAAGGTTTCATCTACTAGGTTTTCCCATAGCATGGTTTATACTTAGCAAAAATTCCATGCAAGTTTTACTTAGAAAAGTCACTAATGCATAGTGAAAGTAATGGGACAAGTATGAAGCATCACTTGCCTTTTTGGTAGAGAGTATAAGTTCACCCTTGATCTTTGCAATGTTCACACACTTCAAGTCACTACAATTCAATCAAGCAAACAGTATTTCAATCTACCATTCAAGCAAAACATCACATAAAATAATAAACGAAACAATACATGCAAGCATGCAAAAGGGTTGTTTTATTTGTAAAAGTGGTTTCTAGTAAGTTATGAACATTTGGTAACACCATTTGGTCATTTTGTAAAGTGGCAAAACCATTTGCAAAAGATTCTACCTCTAAACCATTTTTAAACCAAATCATCATTTCATGTGATTGAAATTGCCTTTAGCAAAGTAATAATTTTTATAGGGTTTACCAAATACATTTTCAAGTCATAAAACTTGGTGTTTGGGGTCAGAGAGTTTATTCCAAAACATTTCTCAAAGGTTTTCTTCCAAAACCATTTTTAATAAATAAACCATATTTTTATTTGACTAGAATTGGTTTTAAATCCAAGATTCATTATTTTGCATCACAAATATATTTTTGAAACCACAAAGTGATTCCTATGGTCAGTAGGTTCCAAACACACCATTTGCCAAAGATTTTATCCCCAAAATCATTTTGGAATAATTTTTATAACCTAAACAAGCATACATAAGTTTCTGCAAAAACAAACATTTTAACAAAAGCTTTTTGCTAAACAAAAGGCATGGTTGGCTAGGGATTGTTTTTCTGAATCCATTTATATAAAGTTTGCAAAATTTGGACGTGTAGATTTAAAGTTATGGAATTTACAAAATCACATATCTAATAGATTCAAATCTGTTTTTAAAACCAGAGTCTGGCCACGCTTCTTATTCCTATTCGTCGAAAACGTTTCGCGTGGATCGACTAACAAAGACCGTAGGATTTAAGTGGAATCACACGGCTCAGATGCTAGCGTACCCTTTCAGTTAGTTTCTATTGCGAGCGTCAGATCAAGATCCTACGGTCCCTAGCATGTGACCAAAAGCTAGCGGCGCTGGCGGCGACGTCTGGCAGCGGAGCGGCCTGGCGGTGGCGTTGCCAGCGATGCAGGAAACAGGAGAGGGAAAGGAGATGCTCACCGTGTTCGCAACATCGTGGGGAAGCTCAAGGTGGTCGTCGTAGCTGAAGGGGCGCACGGAGCTGCTGTCAATCGCTCACCGGAGTCTGCACAGCGTCGGGCACGCTCTGGTCGACGTTGGGGGCGGGGCTACAAGGCACAGGAGAGCGGGATAAGGGGTCCGTTAGACGCGCGAGGGAGAGTAGAACCTGCGTGTGTCAACGAGAGGGGAAGGGGCGGACGGAAGCTACCTGGGGCACTCGCAAGAGTTGAAACAGACGGTGGAGGCGCTTGGAGTCGTCGTTGTCGAGGCTCAGAGGCGCGCGCGAGCGAGCTGGCGCTACGGGGAGGTGCGCCTAGGTCTGGGGAACTTGCCCGTGTGCTCGGGAAGGTAAGGGGCGGCAGGGTCCGGCCGGAATCGATGCCGGAGCTCGTCGGGGCAGTGGGGCTTCATAGAGGAATTAGGACGGCCTGGGGGCGTGCTAAGGTGAGGTGACTGGGGGAAAATGGGGAGGGAACGCTGGCGTTTATCACTGCGTGGTTACGGCGAGGAATAAACGCAGCAGTAAAGCGAATTCACCCAGAGGAATCAATGGCAACAACGGCTGGGCGAGTTCAACGCGGGGAGGAAGAAGGGGACGTGGCTGTGGGGTCGTCTCGTCAGCGAGAGAGAAGGAAAGGGGACGGGGTCCACCGGTCATCGACTCTGTGGGTTCTTTTGCGAGTGAGGAAAACGTTTCGGGGGAGGGGGATAGGTGGGCTTGCTGGGCCTAGTTGGGCTGGCCGGCTGGGCTGGCTCCTTTCTTTTTTTTGTACTGCTTCTCTTTTTCTTTTTCCTTTTCTTTTTATTCTGTTTTGGTTTGGTTTAATCAATTCAAACCTCAATTTGATTTCAAAACTTGCCAGATTTTGTGTAGTTTCAAATACTGATTAGTATTGTATTCTGATATCAATTTTTGAATAAAACCTTATTCATTTTGGGGTCTTTTATTTATTCAAAATAGGCTTAGTTTTAAATCATATAAGATTTATTAATATTTCTAAACACCATTTGATTTTCCAAAACCACCCAAATCTTTTCAGTAGGTTTTTATTTGATTATTTGGGTGTTGAATTATTTGGAAAGGTTTTTAATATGATTCATTAATCATTTAAGATTGGATATTTATTTTAATTCCAATAGGATTTGGTTTATGCCATTTATTTTATTTTGGAAATTTCTTTATCCAATATTTTATTTGGATTTGGGTTATAATTCACTCCACTTGTTTAAAGATTTGGCTAAGATTTGGTTTGATCTTTGAATATTCTTTAATTAATATTTCTTTCTTCTTCTTATAAAATCCATATATTTTTATTTAGAGATCCAAACTTGGGAATTCCAATTTGTGAAATCTTGTTTTAATTTGTTTATCCTTTTAAAACTCTCTTTGGATTATTTGCTCACCAATTGGTATGGGTTTCTTGATAGATGCTTTATTAACTTTGGGAATTCAATTTCTTATCTTATTAAATTCATAAGATTTTATTTATGGTTCCAAATTGAGTGAAACCATTTACATGGTCTTATAATATTTGTATTTGTCTTTCTTGATCCTTTGTGATTGTTTGTTGAACAATTTCTATATGGATCAAATCCATGGATTTGGAGATAACTTGGAAATGATTTTATTCCAATAGGGTTTAGGGTTTGGATTTATTTTCCAAGGGTTTAAATTTCTAGATACATTCATTGAGGAATGCATTTCTCTTGATTTGGATTTTGTTGGATTCAAACTTTTACCAAAGTTTGTTCAAGATGGGATTTTTAAGTTTCCATTTAAAGACAAAAGTTTCTTTTCACCCTGATTTTTCAACAAAAATTTATTTTGTTTATTTTATTTTTCACATTACAAGATTTGGAAAATCTTGGGATGTGACAGCATAGTCCATGAATAGCATCCTTTAATCCAATTGAGATACTAAGAAGATAATTTCAATACAACTGTAATGTAGTACTGATGAAGCCTTGATTAGCCAACTGGAACCCTAAACCACAAAGGATTATAATGACCATGCCTTATTCACCAACATTGAATGCTTATATCATGTATAAGTGACATTGGTGTATAAAACATAAATGAACCCTAGTATAGCAATGTTATTCTAGGTCATCCATGACAAGCCATATTAATTTAATGTGAGGTTGGAGTATCTGTTACTAGAGTTAAGTAGAGACAAGATAGTATGATTAAGAATATATTAGAGCAACATTGGATTAAAGAAGTAGTATTTTCCTATTTGGAAATACTAAGCAATAGAGGTGAAGTAGGAATTGATGTATACTTCAATTGAAATGATATTAGTGAAGGATGATAAGGGAAGAGCATGAATGGAAGTAACTCTAAACATTTGTTGGATGGGAGGATATCAGCGGTAGAGTAGTTGATATAACCAAGTATAGCTATGAGAAGATTACGAAAGGCTTCAGTGACAAGCTTCTGAGATTTTTAAGAGAGATTACAAAGTAATCTAAGAAGTAAGAAGGTGATTATTCAAGTGGAATTAGTATCAGAAGAAGTACTCTAGTGATGAGAGTTATTGTTATGAGAAGATCATATAGAGCTTTAGTGTCAAGCTCATTGATTTACATATGGATTTAGGAGGAGAAATTATAAATAGGTTATACTTGTGAAGTAAAGCTCATCATGTTAACACATGATGATGGTTATGAAGGAGTAGTATATCTAGGAAAGGAATTCCTTAATTAGAGGTCCAGGATTGTGAATTATAGAATATAGGAATTCTTGGTACACACTCAACTTTAAATCTTAAACCTAACATAATATTCATTTCATATTATTGATCTATCATCTTATCTCCATACAACATTATAGGAATAGTTCCCTATAGCAAATCACATAAGCACATCTTTTTCATTCCTAACTATCATAATTATTTGTACTTAGGAGTTATCCTTATCAATTATTTTCCATAAGAACTTCCAGGAAATCACTTTCTTTTATAAAAGATGAAGTCATTCTTGAACACCAACATAAGGACAATCTGTCTTAACCAATAATATTTATTCATATAAATAAAAGTATGAACAAGAATATTAAAACTCCTAAAATCCATGGTAAACAATTACAATTTAAAACCCTAAATTTTATTTTAATCATATATGCCTAGAAACTATAGTTATCAATTCTCTCTCATAATCCATTTCGAATAATACTATTTATTTTAAAGGGTGATATTAATAAAGATCATAAACATAAAGATAATATGTTTAGCCATTAACCCTTATTCACATCAATAAAAGAAATATGAGAATATTAAATCTTCAAAGAACTTATGGTAAGTATTTTCAATTCAAACTTTAACTCTTATGTTAGTAATAATACAATATATACATTACTATTCCCTAAATTATGAGAATAATATTAACCCTATTAAGTACTCAAAACTTTATGTATCAAATAATAATGAAGGATCAACATATATAAAAATTTCTTTAATATTATAAATCAATAAGAATCAAAAATCATGGATTAATAGTAATACATTCTTTAATAAGTTTATGGCTATTAGATAAATTAAATTCGTATCAAAAGACCCTATAAATACAAAAAAGAAAAATATATACATATGTATAATAAAATAAAGAAGTGATAACTTTATATAATAAAAGTTCATAAATAGTTCAAAATAACTTATTATTGATGTTTGTATTCAGCAAAGAACCTTTATAAAGAAAGATTCCTAAAACAAATGAAAAATACAAAAGATGGAAAATAAAACAGAAAAGGAAAACAAACCGAAAGAAAAAATAACTTCTGGCCGCAGCCCATTTCCTCACTTGCCTATCTACCACCTATGGGCACCCCGCAGTAGCCCAATTTCGGCCCAACAACAAAACCAGCTCGTCACCACAGGGGCTGACAGGTGGGACACCGATAAGGACTACGGGTTGAGTTTAACTTTTTGCCAGGGGGTTTTCTACAAAATATCCATCGTCGTCTTCCTCGCAACGTCACAAGCAGCTGTCTGTCAGCATCGCCGCCGTCCGCCGCCGCGCCATGACGTCCGCCTCCATCTAGATTCGTGTCGCCACTCTTCTGGGCATATAATATGTACTCCTGCTACCGTGGAGAAGCCCCACACGCCACATCTCCCTCTCTCTCTCTCAAAATTTCCCTTGTACCAAAACCCTAGTTCGCCAGAGAAGCTCGTCACCATCGCTCTAGAGCCTCTCTAGCCCTATCGAGCCTACCATTGGAACCGCCGTGCTGTCCTGGTTCAGCTCGTGGAAGGAATCGACCGCGCATCCTCTTAATCGAGCTCCACGATCTCATCTTCCCGAAGTCTGGTCACTGCTCTCGCCATCAACTCCGGTCACGATTCGCTTCCCCATCACCTTCTTCGCGTTCTTGGTGAGCTTGTGCATCTTGCTATCCCCTCTGATTCGCTCTTATCCGTCTCTACTGTCTTGACCACAGAGGTCAGAGCTTGCCACCGTCGGAGCTCATCGGAGTTGGTCCTCCGGCGACCAAAAACCAGTCGCGCCACCACTATTCGACTCCCCGCATCTCGCTGAGTCGAATAGGACCATCCCCGTGTGCCCGCATGCCTTCCATCGGAAGATCAAACCACGATCTCAGGATCATCCTTGGGGTGATGTCAGCGTGACATCACGCTGATATCATATATCATTTTATTATTTCCTAAATTGAGTTATTCATTTCTGTAATAAATAAAAACCTGAGATATGACATGGCAAAGGTCCCACCAGTCAGTGACTGGGGTAGGATAGGCTCTGGTGAGAAAAACCCTTCATTTCATGCTGACATCAGCATTACCTAATAAACACATTTAGTTATTTAATTAAAAAATTCATAAAATGATTCAATCTTATAAAATCAATAACTTTTGTTTTGTAATTCAGAAAAACATGTTTAATATATGAACTTTTTTAGAAAAATAAAATCTACAACTTAAAACTATTATCAAATATTATTATGATGATTATTTAAATAAATATTATTTAATAAAGGTTTTATAAGTAATAAAACTTTGATAATTCATATTTTAATAATGGTAAATGTTAAAAATATAAATAAAATACCAAAAATCTTAGAAAAATAAGAATTATAATTTAAAACTATAATCATACATTATTATTTCACTTAATTAAATATTTGTTAATTATTAAGTATTTATAAGGTAATAAATCTTTAAAAAATCATATCTTATTATTTATAAATCACAAAAATAAATGAAATATATCAAAAAAATCACAAAAATAATATCTACATGTTAAAAATACAATATTCCACTTTTAAGTTAAATAAAAAGTTAAACACTTTAATAACTTGGATTTAAACTTATTTCCTGAATTAATAATTCATATAAAGGTAATGAAAATTTGTTAATGTTCCTAAAATTACTAATTTAGGTCTAATAAGTAATACTAATATTTAATCTTTATAATATAAAGTCAAATTGATCTAACACATTTTTAATGCAATTTTATTTGAATTATCATTCAATGTTAAGTGTATATTATTTTCCAGATGGAGTTATCAAATATTAAATTCTCAAGGTTATTATGTTGACTTAATAAAATCTTTTCCCTTACTTCAACCACAAGTTTTTTTAAAACAAATCAAAACACAATAGTGAATTCATAAGGGGTAAATAATGTTGTTTACTTATTCACAAACCATAACCACACCCTATTAGGGAGATAAATCCCTTTATACATTTATAATGTGAAGAAACCATTACCAAATAAAAGTATAACCATTCTTAAGTAACTTTAAGGAAACAATATAAAGTGAACAAGATACAAGTATCATAAGTAATACACCATAAGTCTATCTATGTCTTTAAAGTTAACTTTAGTCCACACGACTTTAAATTTAATGCTAAAGACTTTGTTATGTGTTTTATAGTTAACTTTGGTCTGTTATAATTACGTTATAAGCATCTCAAGTCCAAACTAATCAATCACACACTAAAAGACATTAAACACATCCTATTAACAATAAAGGTTGTTTAAACCTTAGAAAAGAAATCTTTTCTTCAAATGTTATTCTTTTTGCCACTTCAAACAACAACTCTTATATAAACAATCTTAATTAACATTTCACATTTGTGTATGTCCCATTGTTTTATAATATTGTAATTACATGTTGTTCACACACACTCACAAGCCTTAATAAGAAGCACAAATATGAAACCTAATCTACAAGAGCCACACATTCCAAGGAAAACATTTCCATTATCCAAACCCTAGAACAACATTACCTCGGGATTCGAGTTTACGAAACTGCATTACATTACTTATGCATAATAGCATCTTGCTTCTTTATACATTAGTCCTTACCGGACCAATGATGCTGATTTCAGATATTGGATCTTTTATATTGTCTTGAATACCGTGAGGGCATAATCTTGCAATCACAAAAGGCAAGTTCACACTTGCTCATGTCCTTTGATTATTTTCTGTAAAGTATTTTGCAAATCCAGTATTGTCATCACTTGCATTTGAAAAAGGTCAGAAAACACTATTTTCATAATAATGTGATTATAGGTTATTTACCATGAGGTAATAACCTACTATAAGAGTTCCGGTGGTAAAGGAACATATTATCTAGGACTTAACAACCAATGTTGCCAGTGATTCTTGCGCCGTATATTACGCGTTGACCATGAGATTTGGAATGGGACGGAGAAGTCAGCTGTATCTTTTCCCTCTCGCATGGAGCCGGATGTGCAGGTCGTGGCTGTTATCACTCGTAGCGTGCATATTAATTGGTAATTCATAGAGGATATGCAGCATATGGGTGGGAGCCCTCAATGTCCCACGATAGTTCCGGCATCAGAACGGTCTATAAAAACCATTGCCGTAATTCAAAAGGTGGGCATGGTGTACACCAAGGAGACATGTGGGGTTGCGGAGAAGGCAGTGATTGGCTTGGATCTTACGTTGGGCCTCAAACCAAGGAAGTTTGAACGGGGACATACTCCCGGCCGTGCAACAAAACCTAAGGTCTCTCATGGGTAAAGTAACGCACCTCTGCAGAGTGTAAGAACTGTAACTTGTTACTCCCTGTTCCAGGAAGGAGCTACGAACACGGCGGGAAAGGAACTCCATGAATGTTCTGGTAAACCCGTGAAGGCTAATGGACATAGTTTTTCAGAATAAAAGTAACCTTTGAAGAAGTGTTTACAAAAACCTGCATTGCCTATGACCTATGGTCTATGGGTGTAGATATAGTACATCAAACACTTCTTTTCTAGTGAACTTGCTGAGTACGCTCGTACTCAACATATCTTCTTAACCCTTGCTAGGTCCTAAGGCCAGTACAGACGAAGTCTACATCAAGTTATGCTCCAGGAATTATCACCAGAAGCTAAAGCTCTTCAATAAAGTCAAGAAAGTCAACATATACATCAACTCAAGTGAAGACTAAGTTACTGATTAGATAGGAATATAATCTCTAGCCATAGAACCTATTTCTGTAGGGTATTGCGATAGCCGTAATGCCAGACCATTAGTTAAGATACTAGTCTTAATAGTATGATAGTTTTTGAGTAATTTATTCCTGATTCTTCTTTGTAAGAAGATTATTTCTCTCTCTTTAACCTAGAGTGTTCTCTAGATCTTGTGTAAAGAGTTGAGTTGTAACCTATAGTTATGTCTTGGACCTGCTGTGTTTATGTTGTACCACTCTGAGGGATGTAATACTAGTGAACGGTGTTTCATTAGTGTTATGTCAACGACTATGGTGTACTACATCATGCAGTGGTATGCTGGGTCACCGCAATAATCATGAGCTATAGTAGCTAATAACTTAACATCAAGGTCCATAGTATCCGATGCATCACGAGTTTGACCCGACAAAAAATAACAGCACGCGATTCATCAAAATTTCATCATCCGAGGGGGTTAGAATATACATCTCTCTTAATGTTAAAAATCATGGATCAGTTTTCATCAACTCCTAGCTAACAAAGGGATATGATACCACCTCCTAAAATGTACATAACCGCATCAACAGATCATGAGAATGATCGACAACAACATAGCAGGATCCCTAATTGAAGTGGCTACAAAGCCAAGTCCTAAGCCAGGCCCCTCTTAGTTGGATCCATATAACCATAGGCAAAATCTTATTCTTTGTTGTCGGCAAGAAAGTATGTGTCCTTGTACAGCAGTTTAGGGTCACTCGGCTATCTGCGATCCACTAACTTGGGGATGAAGATGGTCTTCATTTGAGCATAGTTCTCTATGGGCGTGGGAAGACAATATGTTAGTGTGATCAACTTATGAATCACAAAGAACTGAAAACGTTAGACAATGGCATGTCATCTTACCACGAGGAGTTGTTTCATCATGTCGTTCTAAACGAGGCCCTATTGAGTATGAACTCTGACAAAGAAGGTCCCCTAACCATTGGAGGTTTAGGGGCACACTTAACTAGCATCTTGGTGGGATGCATCCACCTCATGTCAAAGCTTTGCACCGACGGAGCAGACAAGTTGGGGAAGGTACTAGTACTGATGTTCTACATTTGGGTAAGCATGGTATGTACAAAATAGAATGGTAGGCAGCTTTTTCAACGAACAATTCTAATCATGATACAATGGCTATAGCAGATTACCAACGAATACATCGTACAGGTACGACAGAAATAGGTGGAAATATTTCTTACATCCATATGAGTAACCTTTAGCAGAGACGTCAAGGAAGTTGAGGACCCGGCAACACACCTATGGTCCTGCTCCAAGGACGCACCTCCACTCTATGGAGGCATCATTGTGGATCCCCTTCACCTATCTCGTCTTGAGCCTTGGGCTCTCCGGGTGAAAACCAAGTTTCGGCTTTGGTCGGAGCGGGCGACTAGTAAATCTTATATCATCATAATTGCATCATATATTGGTAGTTTTTAATGTTATTTACATTTATATTACATTATTTATATTTATTTGGATGAATTATGGGACTTTTTTACATATCCCTTGCTTCGGTATTTAATTCCTAGGAGGCAAAAACCTCCCGTTTCGTATTTTATGTTTCGGAGACCTTCATACACTCAATTAATTTGGGGGAAATACCACGCAAGTTTTTTGTCAGAACAAAGACCCTAGGCACCAGAGTCAACGGGGGAGGCAACAAGGCTCTAGGGTGGGCCCCACGACACAGCCTAATACCCTGGTCGCATCATGGGGGCATCTTTCCCTCCTACGTCGCCTCCCCGCCAATTTTTTTACCGAGACCTCTGTATCAACCAAAAATCTATGCCACATTTTTTTCCAAGATTTATAGAGGCGACAACAAAGGCGAAAGTTTTCTCCTACTTTGAGAGAGGGCAGATCCTACTGCTCCGTGGCCACCGAAGAGGGTAAATCAAAGTCATCATCACCAACTCCTCCTTGGCGGAGGGGGTAACCTCATCACCATCTCCATCATCCCCAACATCAGCACCATCTCCATATAGAGATTCACTCCATCCCCCCATAGTTTGTGATAGACTGGAACCTAGAATAATTTTCTAGTATTGTGTGCATGCTTGCGCTCAGTAACTTGTTGTTATTTTGTGGGGAAGTTATATTTTTCAGATTGTGTTGTACACCAGTCCATATGCCACTGATCATTGTCATGTTCCAAAGTTGTGAGTAGTTCCCCATGTTCCTTAGGACATAAGATGAATTGGTTAGGATTTCTATATGTATGCCATGAATATTTGGTCAAGTATTATGCATTTATGTGGTTCTATGATGGTAACAAATGAACATCGACTGCATGTTACTTCACCTATATAGGCTCATGTGGTCGCATCTTGATCTAATGGAAGGGAGTATGGATAGTAGGAGATGATAGAAACTTTGTCCAGATCTTTAGAGTTGCATTAGGTGGCATTATATGATTAGGGACCATAAAACTTAGAGAAATGCTTGGACATTAGTGTATTAATTAACCCCTAGCTTGCTCGTTTTAGGCCTATGGACCAATCATTTGTGGTGAATTTACTCGTGCGTGTGACTACACCTATTTTAGTCTCCATCAGACAAGAATAAAACTTGTAAAGATATTCACCATAGTTTTCTAGAAATCTTATGTCATGATGTCTGTGCCACCCTCGGGAATGTTTTTCTCATATAAGAACACACTACAAGCTTGTCCTCATGCTGCATAGAGGATTGGGATTTCTCTAGAAAGAGCAGTCAAGTCACTTGCAATTTACTTTACTTATTATTTACTTCCCACAAAACATAAACCAGAAAATGCAATTCTTTGCATCATTTATTATTTACTTATTGAATTAGCTAACCAATACCTTCCATTCCTTGCGGTTTTAACAACCTTTTCTATTGGAAAGGTACTACAATTGATCTCCTACACATGTGAGTTACCAATGACGGCATCATCATTGTTTCCCCCTTAGGGGCGTCTCTATGGAAGCCCGATTCTTTGCCTATTGTCGTTTGGCTTGTGTCAGTCGTTGGCTAGGGGTGTGTGTGGCCCTAGGGCCAGCATGGATGGTAGAGCGTGGCTCTAGTTTTTCACCTTTGGTGCGTAGGGTGTTGGCTCGACTTACAAAATGGGGCTCTAAATTTTATTCAAACTGTAGGGGTTCGTAGCATGGAAAACAAAAAAATTCTACCGCATGCACTCAAACAAGCCAAGATATATCTACTATATTGTAGCAACGAGTCGATAAAAGCACTCACCCTCGAAGATTCCAAAGCGGTTAACGAGAGCAGATTCTCGTGGGTGATGTAGTCGTACACTTGCCGATCTCAAGATCGCGTAGACGATCCTTCCGGCGCTGTGTTCCAGCAGCTCTTCCGCAGTCGGTCACACGTTCGGTACTCGATGAAGACCTTCCTCTTCCTTGTTTTAGTAGACAGCGGAGGTTGTAGTTCTCCCCTCGCGATTCTGGCAGCACGACGACATGGTGTCGGAAGTAGAGGGAATACCCCGCAGGGCTTCGCCTAAGCCGGTGCGAGTTATGGTGGATTTAGGGTTTCCCGGTGATCTAGGATTTAGAAGACCGAGAGGAGAAAGAGGTGTCGGCGGCAGCTAGGGCGACGACTACGGGCCGGCGGCGACGCAAGACGGTGACGGCTGGCGGCGGCGACGGCGCGGCGACTTGGGTGGAGAGGGACTAGGCTTGGTGCTTTGGGGCAGCCCTCCCCCTCTATTTATGAGAGGGGGGTAGCCTTGGGAGGGGTGAGTTTGAATCCACTTCCAAACCCAAGTTGGAAGGACTCTCTCCTACTTCCACTAGGAAACTATTGTTCCAGTTTGACTTTTCAAACCTCCCGTTTGACTTTCAATTTAGAGCTTTAATTCTCTCTCACAAATTACCACACCAAGTGACCTAGGATATGATCTAATCATTCCACTTACCCATGACACATTCATGGACCATTCACCTTCCGGACCGGTGAACCTTCTAGAACCTCTCCGATGATAACATCAGAATGTTTCCCGATCTCCGGAATCGGACTTTCCTTATATGAATCTTTATTCTCTGGACCATTTCGGATCTCCTCGTGATATCCCGGATCCCATCCGAGACTCCGAACAACATTCGGTATACCTACTAACATTCCATATCTACTAAACAACATCGAATCCTTAAGTGTGTCTCCCTACGGTTCGTGAATTATGCGGACATGACCGAGACACTTCTCCGATCAATAACCAATAGAGGAATCAGGAAATTCATATGACTCCCACATATTTATACGATTACTTTGCGATCGAATGAACCACTTACATACGATATCAATTTCCCTTTGTCTCACGATAGTTTACTTATCCGAGGTTTTGATCGTCGGTATCTCTGCATACCTAGTTCAACCTCGTTACCGATAAGTACTCTTTTCTCGTTCCCGTGATATGTGATCCCTTTTGAGCAAGTCTCATGCTTGCAAGCTAATTGGATGACATTCCACCGAGAGGGCCCAGAGTATATCTATCCGTCATATGGATGGACAAATCCCACTCTTGATCCATGTGCCTCAACACATACTTTCCGAACACTCAATGCCACCTTTATGGCCACCCAATTACGGTGTGGTGTTTGATGTCATCAAAGCATCCTTCCGGTGATGGTGATTATCATGATCTCATGGTCGAAGGAATTAGGTTACTATGTATCAGAAAGCTTATAGCAAACGAACTATTGCAATGACTTGATCTTTATGCTACGCTTATCTATAGGAGTATGTCCATCATACCATTCTTCTAATGATATGATCTTGTTGTTAATAACATCTCAATGTTCATGATCGAGAAACCACGATCATCTATTAACCAACAAGCTAGTATTATTAAAGAGGCTTTACTAGGGACTCTAATTTAGTTTACAAATCACACAAGTATTAATGTTTCCTGTTAATACTATTATAGCATGAATGTAAACATTTATCATAAACACAAAGATATAATAATAACCACTTTTATTATTGCCTCTAGGGCATATCTCCAACACAAACTCAATAACTTGTAAAATGAAATCAACATCAATAGACGAGTTGCAATAGTCCTACCTTGACATGCAGGTGACCGCCGATCAAGAGGTAAGTGGCAAGGACATTAGTTTAAACAATGAACAATCAGACTTGAGACTTCATGCTTAGAGGAAGCCCTAGGGTTGGCAAGTGGCAAGGACAGGGACAACACAGTTGAGTTCAAACAATGAAAAATCACGGTCAAACTTGTGAATATGACTTGAGAAGAAGCCGTGTCAAAGCATATTTGGTGGCCTATGAAATCGGGGCCCTGTTCGGTTGAGCTGACCGAACATGCCCATCGACGTGGATGGTGTCGGTTTTGGTCGCTTGGGTGGTAGGGTCATCGTCCTCAAAGAACATAGTCTTGGAACGATGTGGATGCAAGAGCGGCAGCTCCAGGAAGCAGTTGTCATGTCCTTAAGTGTTGTCTCTTAATCTTTGGGAAAAAGAGTTGTCGGCTCGCGTGGGACTAGCCTCGGGGCCGATGTGTTACTTCCTGTTGTATCGTCTTTTGTCCTATTACGTCCACTTCTCTTTTCCTAATGAAAGGCAAAGCTCCAACAGGTTCCTATAGAAAAAAGAAGAGCTAAAAACACTAGCAGTACTCGTACTTGTGTGTGTGGCTCGATTTAGTCCTCGTACTCGTAAATTATTAGAATTTTAGCTGTGTGCTTGTAAATTAGAATCGATTTATTTTTGCAGTTGAATTTGAGCTAACATGGACGACACGTGAATATTGGTATGTTGGTACCACGTGTAGGAGAGCAGATTCCCTGTAAATTTGAACTTAGCCCCCCCCCCCCCCCCCCCCCCCCCCCCCCCCGCCCCCCGCATCTAGAATTTAGAAATGGGCTCCATTGATGTTCTTGATGGTAGTAGTGGTGCTGAGTCTGATATTGAAAATGCATGCTATGCGCTAGAGATAACTGACAGTGACAATGACATACCTAGAGATTATGATGATCTACTAAAGGACCGGCTGATGGAAGATGACAAGAAAAAATGTAAATCTCTTGACAATGATTTGAAGAAGAAAGGGAAGCAAATTGTAGAAGAAGATAATGATGTGCAGCTACAAGAACCTGATGGAGATGTGAAGTACAGTTTCATCCATTTGGTGAAAAGGACATGTTGAATCCAACATTACATTGATCGCACTTCAGGATGGATAGCTCCCTCGTGAGAACATGGTACTCCTTTCTACCTGAGCTAGACCAATGGGAGCCGCTCATCATGCTCAAGCTTCAACCACGGGAGCATCTCGCCAAAAAGGAAATCTGCGCGAAGGACACGGAATGAATGGCTGAACTAGGGTTAGGGATTGCATATTTTATTTCGTATATTTACACCAGCGAGAGGTTCACTGACCATAATAACAGTCAAACCAGGGGGAGGGGGGGCTATGCAAATTCCCAAAGCAGATGCTCTTCTGCAAGTGGGACCGGTTCTCATATCGTTCATGTCGGCGCAAATTTGAGAACAAGCATGGTTTATAATTAAATCCAATTGATAGGTGCTCCCTCCGTTTGAAAAAAAAATGTTTTAGGTTTATAAAGCAAATGTATCTAGACACATTTTAGTGTGTACTCCCTCCGTTTCAAAATATAAGATGTTTTACCTTTATGAAGCAAATGTATCTAGACTACTTTTAGTATGTAGGTTCACTCATGTTTGAAGTGAATCTACACACTAAAAGATGCCTAGATATACTTTCTTCACAAACATAAAACATCTTATATTTTAAAAATGAGGGAGTAGATTGAAATATATCTAAAGATATTTTTAGTGTAGGTTTATTTGCTTCACAACCCTAAAACATCTTATATTTATACTCCCTCTGTTTTAAAATATAAGATGTTTTAGATTTATGAATAAAATATATCTAGACTTTTTATATAAGATGTTTTAGATTTATGAATAAAATATATCTATACTTTTTTAGTAGTAGGTTTATTTCGAACTTGAGTAAACTTATATACTAAAAGAAGAATAGATACATTTCATTCACAAATATAAAATATCTTATATTTTGAAACGGAGGGAGTATCTGTGAACGGAGGGATTACACGGCTAAAAAACTGCAAATTGCGAGTAACGAGCACTCCATGGAACCATACACATGTACTGATTTAACTCAAAAAATAAGTGTTGGTGGTAATGATCTAGAAAAACTCCCAGCTGTCGTCTACACGTTTTTCCTCAGGTCAGACTAGCTGGATCCTGAAGTTGCTCCGCCGGCGCAGCCTGCCCCACCGCATCCACCGACCAGAGCACCAGACCGGGCACTGAGCCGTTCGTGTCCTTCTGCCCCGCCCCGCCCCGCCGGCGGCGATGAGCGGCGGGCTTCCGGGCTTCCGTACGCAACCTACTGCCCCTGATTACTTTCCTTAACTGAATCGAAGTCTCGATTCCCCTTTGCCCTTATTTCTCTTTGTTCGTCTACTGCTGTGACCCGCAACGTTTGTACAACGATCTGACTACCAAGCCCTTGTTGCCTTGTGCAGACAATGCGCCGGTATCGAGGGCCCTGGTCGTCGCCGCCGTGCTCTTCTCCGTCCCCTTCGGCTTCCGTGGCCGCTTCCTGGACCTTGGCCTGTCCTACCAGGCAAGTCGCCCTACCCTACCCAGTGCCTGTACCTGGTACCTGCTCCTGCACTTGCTTGCTGCGCTGTGAAAAAATAAGGGTGGGGAACTGAAGGCAAATTATGTGTGGGGTGTGCTAAATGGGGTTTTGACGATGCAAACTTAAAGGAGTTCCCATTGCCTGTGTCAATTTAGTTGGTTTGAGTTGCGGTTGGCCAGGCTAGATGTCTGGGGATCACATAACAATGTTGCGAAATGCAGCTGATTGAGTTCACCGTCCCTTTTGAATGCAGAACGTTTACGAGAATCTGCGGATATGGAGGGTGATCGCCTCGCTGTTTGCTTTCTCGTCATCGCCTGAGCTGATCTTTGGAGTGGCCTTGCTGTACTACTTTAGGGTGTTCGAGCGCCAGATAGGTTCGAACAAGTATGCTGTAAGTAAAGACTTTGCTTAAGACATTGCACTTGCACTTGTTATGTTTCATCTGCTGATGCTGATCTAGTTTATTTAAGCATGTAGGTATTCATAGTATTCTCCATGACCGTGTCTGTCCTGCTTCAGATCCTAGCTTTGGGTTACCTGAAAGGTGTGCATCGCTGCTATTTTTATGTTCATAACGCCTCATCTAGTCAAATGCTGCTTTAAATTGTTGGTATCCAGATCAGTATGTTTCTTTCATACGGGTTGGTTACATTTGATAACTGATACTAGATGGGAAATCTTATGTTCGTTTCTCTTGATACTTGATGAGAATGCTTATCTGCCATCTAGATACATATAAACTGGAAACTGATTTGCCGCAACTAGTTGGAAATTGTAGTTCTCCATTCATTTCACATTTTTTGGAAACTTGAAAGTGCGACATGCAAGATGGTGTGCAGCCGCAACTAGTTGCAAATTGTAGTTCTCCTTTCATGGCCAAACATGGTTTGCTTTCAATATACCATATTCTCGGTGCTCTTCATATAAAGGATTTGTTTATCCCATCTATCCAAGCTTTCCTGTGAACAAGCTTCACATGATGGATTCTAATCGAGGAAATCAAAATGACCAATTATACTATTCGTACTAGTTTTCACCACATTAAGTTCTGTGCTTTTCTCTGTAGCTAACTGTTGTATTAATATATTCAACTGTTAGGTTGTTTATACTTCTGTCTTATTTTTGGACTCAGCACGATTTCTTTTTCATATTTATATGTAGTTACTGGATTTTTTTTCTGAAATCTTAGTCTTGGAAGTGCAGATCCATCTTTCAATCCATTGACATCTGGACCATATGGCCTCATATTTGCATCTTATGTACCCTTCTTCTTTGACATTCCCATCTCAACAAAGTTTCGCATATTTGGACTGCGTTTATGTGACAAGTCATTCATATATTTGGCAGGACTCCAGGTCAGTTCTGAGATTGCTGTTATCCTTGTCTTGAATCTTGCACAGTTTTGCTGTGTTGTAGCTTTATGTTTTGGTTTTATATGATCAGCTTCTTTTCTCATCTGGAAGACGTTCTGTTATACCTGGACTGTCTGGTATACTGGCTGGGCTTTTGTACCGTCTAAACATATTTGGTATCCGCAGACTGAAGGTACTTAACCTTACCAACATCTTCCAGAGTGTGGGTAATGCACTCTACCAAAGTCTTTCCAGAAGTGTGAATTATGCTTCTACATATTGTCAAATTGTCAATTAATAGTCATGCTTTTTACGTGCAATTGATTTTCCTCTATGAGTCTATTTTTATACATATGGTCAAGATGTTGGCATATTGGTATAGTCAGATGTGTGCAGTGTCTAAAAATCCTGTTTAGATTTCTTACTGAAGCTGTCTAATGGTATCGACATGAATGATTAGTATAGTCGCTGGTTAGGATATTTTCAGTATCTCATTTTTCTGTATTGGATATTTGTGTTTGCTCGGTAAGATTTACTATATGTGCATATTCGATAAGGACCTGTACAGGTCTTTAAATATCTACACCACATTGTAAAGGAATCTTTGATCATTACAGGTCCCTGATTGTGCAACTTCATTGTTCTCGCGATTTTCATGGCCATTGTCTAACATCTCTTATCAAAGATTGCCAACTGTAGCAACTGATGAAAACATTCCTCGTCACCAAACGCGTCAAATGGAGGCAAGTATTTTTGATACATTGATTTTCTTGAGAGATTAGCAGATTAAAGAATCTATACTTCAAAAGAAATGCTCCTTTAAAAGCCATTGATTTCCTTTAGTACAATAAAGGAGTGCTCAAGGAAATCCAGATTCTGTGGATATAACTACATTATTATAGTTCCATTGCAAACTGTATATTTGGAAATAAGCTTGATATAGCTTATGACTTTAACACCTTGTGGCTGTGTTATTTGTAGCTTAAGATGTTAATCTATGATGAATCCTTTGTAGCTGAATTAGGATATCATGCCGATTCTTTGAACTCTGCTGTATACCTGTTTGGTAATAAAATGTTGGCTCTGTTGAACGTAGTATGATCCTAGCAAGCATCTATGGATGTTTATGATCTTGCCAACTTGGAGCAGTCATAAGATCAAGTGACCTCCACAACCATTTAAGATCAAGTGGTATTATCGATTAGTTATGTAAAATAATAATTAGTTTCTGTTCTACAATGATGTTAGATGGTCATCTTTTCAATACTGTTCTGATCATTACTCTTAAGATTGAGCATAGCGGACATTTCCTGGTATAATCTGACCCATCTTCCTGATATAATCTGACCCCTCTTCCTGATCAATGTTTGCCTTTTGATTCAGGGCTCGCACACAACCACCGCGGATCCAATGGAGTCCTCAATCGCCATGCTAGTTTCCATGGGTTTTGATCGTGCTTCTGCGGTTCAGGCTCTTGCACTGACGAATAATGATGTCAATTTGGCCTCGAACATCCTGCTCGAAGCACAATCGGCGACGGCGTAGAAATAATTTCCTGTAGCTGAAGATCAATGGTTTGTAAATGGAAGAATATGAAGCAGTTCTTCTGGTCCAGGAGTATTTTCAGGATTTATTAAGGCAACTAAACTCCATGGTGTAACATAGAAGTTAGATAGTTGGAAGAAATAGGCGTAGGAACTTTATGCCAGAATGGTGCTTTTGGTCCTAGTATGAAATCGCAGAAGTTTGGGGACGTAGTATGTAGAAATATGCGCTGCTTTTGTTATCTTAAGAAATTTCAGAAGCTTGGTGTAATATGTATCCAATATATAAAACAAATGCAAAGTACTCCCTCCGTTCCAAAATATAAAATGTTTTACCCTTTTTTCTGAAACACATACATCTATCTAGACTAAAATGTTTTACCCTTCTTCTGAAACAAATGCAAGGTTCACTTATTTTGCTCTAAATCTACACAAAAACATACTCCCTCCGTCTCAAAATAGATGTCTTAAATTTTTTAAAATTTGGATGAATCTAGACTGTTAGTATATATAGATTCATTCAAATTTTAAAAAACCAAAGAGAGTATATCAAAATGCAGCCTCCAACGTGTCAAATCAGTGTCTATATATGTACCGTAAGATGTTCAAGTCAAACTATGCACTACCGATCTGGTGAAAATTCTAGTTAGACACCGGAAGTAGTCAGGAGCATATCCATTTCACTGCGGAAGAACAGTTTGATGAAATCATTTGCACAAAAAGATAATGCAGAAAGGCTTTCAATTCACCACCAGAGGTCCAGAAACCTCAATGCAGAACATACCGAACAGCATCAAGTAATACAATACCGGAAGGGTTCCAACATAGAAAATACAAAGCGAATCACAGGGCGGAAGAACAGCAGCAGCATACTGGCGGTACTGCGGTGATAATATAGAAGGAACAAAGCACCAAACAGATCAAACTCTGCCCTAGATCAACACCCAGCAAAGCCACACAGATCTCCTTACATGTCATCTGCCTGCAGGTCCTCCTCTTCATCCTCATACTCACCCTCCTCATCAGCGGTCGCATCCTGGTACTGCTGGTACTCCGAGACAAGATCATTCATGTTGCTCTCTGCCTCAGTGAACTCCATCTCGTCCATGCCTTCACCGGTGTACCAATGCAAGAAAGCCTTCCTCCTGAACATGGCAGTGAACTGCTCACTCACCCTCCGGAACATCTCCTGGATGGAGGTTGAGTTGCCAATGAAGGTGGACGCCATTGAGAGACCCGTAGGTGGGATGTCACAGACGCTGGACTTCACATTGTTGGGGATCCACTCCACAAAGTAGGAAGAGTTCTTGTTCTGAACGTTGATCATCTGCTCATCAACCTCCTTTGTGCTCATCTTTCCACGGAACATGGCAGAGGCAGTGAGGTAACGGCCATGGCGAGGATCGGCGGCGCACATCATGTTCTTGGAGTCCCACATTTGCTGTGTGAGCTCAGGGACTGTGAGGGCACGGTACTGCTGAGATCCACGGGATGTCAGGGGAGCAAAGCCAACCATGAAGAAGTGGAGACGAGGGAAGGGGATAAGGTTCACTGCCAGCTTCCGGAGGTCGGAATTCAGCTGTCCAGGGAACCTTAGGCAGCAGGTGACTCCACTCATGGTAGCAGAGATTAGATGGTTCAAATCCCCAACTACACAAAATGGCAAAGGTGGAAAATGTTAGATGCTGTTCTCAAAAGGAGGAGAAATGCTATGAACAAGTGTACTCCAAATTCTATATGACAATGCAGCAAAAACACCAGACAATGGTGATTACAAAATTACTTAGTTCAACACAAAGTTATTACCCAGTAAATAACAGAAACAAGGAAAACTTGAAGGAGCTTACAGCTAGGCGTTGTCAGCTTGAGAGTCCTGAAACAGATGTCATACAGAGCCTCGTTGTCAAGAACCATGCACTCATCAGCATTCTCAACCAACTGATGGACTGAGAGAGTGGCATTGTATGGCTCAACAACAGTATCGGACACCTTTGGTGAGGGGAACACTGAGAATGTGAGCATCATGCGGTCAGGGTACTCTTCCCTGATCTTGGATATCAACAGGGTACCCATGCCAGATCCAGTACCACCACCAAGAGAGTGGCATACTTGGAATCCTGAAAACAAAAACATAAGGAATTAATTATTATCAGCACATGATGAAATGGACTATATACTTGAAAAATAAAGGAAAACATATAAATTCAGTACACTTCCAACTAGAAAACAATACAAGAACACTGAATTTCCAACAGGTGGATTATGCAAGCCTTGTTAACCGCTATATTATCTCAGAAGAATGTTTACAGTGTTAGAAGTCTTGTAATGCTAACAAATTAGTTGGCCAACAAATCTGAAGAACAGTATCGCCCAAGGCTTAGTATTGGCTGCACCCCATATCATGGATAATAAAATGTGTGCTGGACATCTTAAACATGATATACAAGTAACGAAACACAGGCCAGCTTCAAGCATGCACAATCGATCTAGCAGTTGTCACTGAAGAAAAAAAAATCGATCTAGCAGTTGTCAGAATTCAGTTAAGTGACAGGCTCATTACCTTGCAGGCAGTCACAGTTCTCAGCCTCCTTCCTCACAACATCCAAAACAGAGTCGATAAGCTCAGCACCCTCGGTGTAGTGACCCTTGGCCCAATTGTTACCCGCACCAGATTGCCCAAAGACAAAGTTGTCAGGGCGGAAGATCTGCCCATAGGGTCCAGTGCGGACACTGTCCATGGTACCGGGCTCAAGGTCCATGAGCACAGCACGGGGCACAAAGCGCCCACATGAGGCCTCGTTGTAGTAGACATTGACACGCTCCAACTGCAGGTCAGAAGTGCCGACATACCGCCCAGTTGGGTCAATGCCGTGCTCGTCACACACCACCTCCCAGAACTTGGCACCGATCTGGTTGCCACACTGCCCACCCTGGATGTGCAGGATTTCCCTCATCTTCGCCCTATTATAAACAGAAGAGAAGCACATAAATGAATTAATTTCAGGCATTGCAACAAGGATGGGTAAAGCAAGGACTGAACGTAACAGAAGGAAAGTCATTATAGGCTATCCTGCTAAAGTTACTTAGATAATGCATGCCTAAACTGTTTACCACATGATCAGGACTTGGGTAGTCTCAACCAAAGCACAAATCAAACATCCACTATGACAGAGGGAAACCAACTGTGCTTGAGATCCCAAACCTCACTACAGAACCGGGATTTCTACCAAGTTACTATGACGCGAACCTATGGTACACTATCCAAAGCTCAGTCACCTACTGAAAAGTAGGAATCGTCCAGTACATCAGATCTCCCCGACAACGACTGATGGGTACCATTCCATACTGGAAATATGCACGAGATGCATTAAACGGAGCAAAAGCAACTTTCAAATCTCACACCTCCCGAACACACTACAGCAGCCAGATCTGAAGTAGATCTAGATCTGTAAAAAACAGTAGATCTGGCATCTCTTACAACGTCTACACCAGACAGACCAAAATAAAATCTTAATAGTCATAAGGAAGTATTGAATCATGGCATTGTTCTACAGAAATCAGCAACGCCCGCGCAGATCCTATCTCAAAACCTCTTCCGCCGCCCAAAAAATTCAAAAAAAAGGTCATCTGGCAAGCGCTCGAATCTGCATAACATTTCTAGTCCAGGCCTATGGGATCAGAAGTACGAAGGGGATGGGGAAGCTTACGAGATACGAGATGATCCACGCAGAGGAGACGGTCGGCGGCGAGAGGGAGAGGGGAGCGGTGGGAGTGAGGGATGTGGAGGCCGGGGAGGAGCGTGCCGAGCGCAGTGTGTATTAAATAGCCGTAGGCGGCAGAGGGCGGTGCCAGCATCCGACGGCCCGCGCGCCCTCCCTCCAACCCCTCGTCTGGCACGAACGGCCCGGATCGATCAAGCTTGAGTAATTTTGAAATCTTCCCCCTTCAGGCGAAATGCCCGCAGTGCCCCCAGGATAATTTCGATTTGCTGGCCCGCGCCTGTCGGTGTGACCGGCCAGCGCTTGACCGAGACAAGAAGACACACGTACCTAGCCACTGGCAGGTCGGGCACGGTTACGTGTGGACCCACACGTCGGTGAATGTTTTGAGTGCCACGCTGCGTGGCGGGCAGTTCCGTGGGTGTGTGTGGCTGGCCCATGTGGGCTCTGGGTCGGGTTCAGATGCGGTCCAGAGTTGCATCGTGGGGCATGATTCATTGGTGGGTGCTGGTTGGTGCCAGGTCCAGTCTCCAAGGCGTCCGTCCTACGGAGAACAGCTCGGCTGGTGGGCCCGTGAGGACAGTGACATGTGACCTCGTCCCCTCCCGGCTTTTCTGGGACCGCACGTGCGAGGCACATGCACCGCCTGCTCGCGTACTGTGCGTGACATGCCTTGCTGCGCTGTGGAACAGTGGGAGGACACACTGACGGAGATCGGATCTAGCAGAACCCAAGTAATGCGTCGAGCTAAATACACGAGGGATTCCAATAGTTGCGGCAGTTTTATTGGGTCGAAACCTAAATCCTAAATCCTATACTCTAATTCATATGATTATCTTAAACGGTCATTTTCTGTTTGTTTGGGGTTGGGTCCCGATCGATTTGGGTAGGGATGACGCGATCCATTTACGCGCAGGCGGCTGTTGGCGTCATCGCTGGACAGGTATGCAAATCAGTTGAAAATGCGTGATCGTTGGCCAAAAACACGCACAGATTACTAGCAAATAACATGGCATACATGCGCCATCGCCCTTTAGGCATCGCCAACAAGTGGTCATTGGATCTAAACCGTGTAAAAGGGGCAATATCATACACAACATCCAAAAGATGGCAGCTTCGCTGCTCAAAAAGTTGCAACTGCCGTCGCCATTGCCCTTTAGACATCACGAGCCTTGATGGATTGCTTCCTCTTCGCAACCCAAGCCCTGCGATCGGGGTCGGCGATGCTATCCAGGTCGGCGAGCATGATGACGTTCTCCTCGGCCATGATCTTGGCTTCGGCTTCCTTGGCCTTGGCTTCGGCCTCCAACACCATAGACCTAGCATCGGCCTCCTTGGCATTGGCTTCAGCCTCCGTCGACTTTGCCTTGACCTCGATCTCCATTAGCCTGGCCTTAGCGTTGGCCTCCTTCGCCTCAATGGACCTCGTATGCAACTCAACAAAGGCCTTGGCGGCGGCCTCTTTCTCTTTGCACCGCCTCTCCTCCCTCTCGGTGATGGGCTCTTCCTTCTTTTTCAGTATATGCTTCAAGGTCTCCTGGAATGCTAAGGAACCGGCCTGGCGGGAGAGGTCGGCCTTCGTGGCCTTGTGGCCACCAGGGCAGCAGGCACAGCCGGCAGTCCCATCGCTTGTAGATGGGACGAAGCCTTCGTCATTGTCGGCGTCTAGGTCGACGACACCGCATGTCGAAGCACAAGCCTTGCCCCTCTTCTTCTTCGTTTCTCTCCAAAGGACAAAGCTAGTCTCCCATTTTTTGGTGTCCTTGAGCAACGTCTAACAATGGCTCAACGAGAAAGCCTTGTTATCATTTACCGTCTTGAACTGCTCCATTATTTTCATGATCAACACACATGGATGCCAACAATGGCTTAATCGGCAAATGCAAATACAAGACATCGACAAAGAGGGGAAGAGGTTTTACCATGTCAAGCGACTGCAAGCCACTTATTTTCCTTTTCGTCACCGTCTCTCGCAGGATCCTTGAAACTTGCTACACTCGGCATGGATGGTGCCCCAACGCTTGGAGAGGGAGAGATCATTTTAATCGCTAAGAAAGGCGTCCTTCCCAAATTTCCTATGCTCATGGAAGAACCTGCCCACCTTCTTTCAATAGGCAAAGCCCTTTTGCTCGGCGCCGCATAGTGGATCTTGCGAAATCTCTATCCATGTCTTGGATAGGAGCTTGTCCTCGGCGGGGGTGTAGCCCTCAATTCGTTGGCTCACCTTTTTGCCGTCGACAATCGAGGCCACAAGTGAAGTGGCCAACGACGCGGTCGTGACGCCCTCGCCCATGGAAGTGTCATCGTTTTCATCGTTCCCGAACAATGTGATACGGGAAAAATAAGAACTATCTTATGTTTTGTCTACACTTTGAGGCAATTTTATGCATTTTCTGTAACTAACATATTAACAAGATGCCATGGTGTCAGTTGTCTGTTTTCTGCTGTTTTTGGTTTCAGAAAAACTAGTAAATAAATATTCTCGGAATTGGATGAAACAAAAACCAAAGTTCCTATTTTTCCCGACACAAGACAAAGTCCAAAGCAGAGACGGAGGAGGGCACCGAGGTGGCCACACCACCTGGTGGCGCGGGCCCCCGGCCACGTCACCGTGTGGTATGGGCCACCCAGACGTCCACCGAACTTGCCCCTTCGTCTATATATTCCCCCCGAGACGAAAACCCTACCAATATCACAAATCCACGAAAAAGTCTGCAGCGCCGCCACAACAGAAGAGGCGATTCGGGGGGACAAAAGTTTCTATTTTGACACCCTACTGGGGCGGGGAAATGCCCCCGGAGTCATCTCCATTGACTCCACCGCCATCTCCATCGTCGTTGCTGACTCCCATGATGAGGAGGGAGTAGTTCTCTCCCGAGGCTAAGGGCTCTACCGGTAGTTATGTGTTCATCTCTCTCTCTATGTGTGATCTTATTGTGATCATGAGCTTTGTAATCTAGTTGAATGAGTAGATGCTACTCTGCTACTCAAGTGCTTTAATCAATGTAATCTCCGCTTATCCTCATGTGTGTGAAGTTGACAGTGTGCACACCGTGTGGCACTTAGGCTAAAGGTTGCAGAAATACTTATCATGAGTATAATTTGAGTTGGATGTCTCTATGAAATTGTGGAGTTTTTTGGAACCATCTAGCACTCAAGGTGATAGTTATGGGTTACCTATATGGGGAATGCGAACTTTAGGGAGTGTTGTTATAGCCCTACACCATCCAACCGGAGAGTTGTTCGGGGTAGCATAGTGAAGAGGAGATATTTTTGTGTATATTGAGAGTGTCCACTAGTGAAAGTATGATCTCTAGGCCTTGTTTCTAAGCATTGAAACACCATTTACAACCAGTATTGCTACATGTTTCCTTATTGCCATTTTTATTTTAGATTGCAATTACCACTTATAATCATCCATATTACTTGTATTTCACTATCTCTTCGCCGAACTAGTGCACCTATATACCTGGTAAGTGTATTGGGTGTGTTGGGGACACAAGAGACTTCTTGTATCTTGATTGCAGAGTTGCTTGAGAGGGATACCTTTGACCTCTTCCTCCCCGAGTTCGATAAATATTGGGTGATCCACTTAAGATAAACTTGCTGCTTTTCTACAAACCTCTACATTTGGAGGCCCAAAACTGTCTACAAGAATAGAAGCGTGCATAGCCACCAAGCTCTTTTCTGGCACCGTTGCCGGGGAGGTAAGGTAAAAGGTACTCACATCCTATGGATACTAAGCTATCTTCTAGTACTGTTGCTGGTGTGTGAGTGCTCGAAGTTATTTCCTTTAGATTCTGCAATTATATCTTTTTGTTTCTTGATTTTATTTTCACTAGTTAGGCTTAATGGAAAACAACAACAAAATTAGAGAGCTTTATAGTATTTATCTTGAGTTAGGACATGAAGTGTTTGAAGAGAAAATTAAAAAACCTATAAAACTTTATTTGCATGCTAATAGCAATGTTATTAGTATGAACTTTTTGAACACCATTATTGCTAATGCTATGGAAACGTCTAAGCTTGGGGAAGCTAGTTTTTATGAAAAAGATCTTTTTAATTCCCCAGCTTTAGAGGAGAAAATTTGGTATGGTGATACTATACCTCCAATATATGATGATTACAGTGATGAATATGATATTTTCAGTCCACCTACTATTGAGGAGAAAATTAATTATGATTACAATATGCCTCCGATATTTAATGATTATGGTGATGAGAATAAAAATGATAGCTATTTTGTTGAATTTGCTCCCACTATGATTAATAAGAATGACGATGCTTATGTGGAGAGTAATAATTACTATATGCATGTGGCTCATGATAAGAATATTTTATGTGATAGTTATATTATTAATTTTGTTCATGATGCTACTGAAAATTCTTATGTGAGAGGGAAGCATGGTTTTATGTATCTCAACAATATTAAATTTCCCTTTTTTATGTTGAAAATTTTGAAGTTGCACATGTTTTGCTTTCCTATGCTTGTTGCTTTGTGCTTTCATGACTTGTTTCTTTACAAGATTATTTTTCATAGGAAATGGGTTAGACTTAAATTTGTTTTATATTTGTTTCTTGATGCTCTCTTTTACTTCAATTCATATTTCTTATGTGAGCATCATCGAAATTATCATGCCTATCTTAATGGCTATAAAGAAAGAGCTTTTGGGAGACAACCCATTATATTTTTGCTTTTAGTTTATTTTTGTTTCTTTGATTCTTGGAAGGTGTTACCTTTGTAGCAGCCTCTCCTTATCCTTTTTGTGTGGTTTTTTGCGAAGAATAGCCTCTAATGAGAGGGAAGTAAGATTTTGGAAAGTTGTTTTCCCGAAATAGATTTATGTGCTTTACTGTAAAAATTCACGAAAAATCCCAGTACGTTGGTTGAGCTGTAATTTTTTGTGTGCATGCCCCTGGTATTTACCCAAATTTTGTTAGTTTTTCACTTTTTCGATTTGAGCAACAGAAGATTTTCGAAAAAATGGTATTTACCTACTGGTTTGTTTTGACAGATTTCTGTCATTATGTGCATTTGCCTCTTAATCCGGTTTCTTTTTGAGTTCTCTTTGATCACCTGAGTTTTTAAAAGGAGTTGCTATAGTAGCTTATATTTTAATGGATGATTTACTTGAGTTGAAACTAAATCCCAAAGGCTTATTATCTTGCATACACTAATGTTGCTAATGAAGATTGTGTGAAGTTTTGTATGAAGGAAATTTTCAAGTGTAGGGAGAGAATGATGTGATGAGATAAAGTATGGACAAAATCTCAAGATTGGGTATGCCACCCGTGTCACCCCAAGAAATATTCAAGCAGTACAGGCGTCAAAGCTTGGGGATGCCCAAGGCATCCCCTTCTTCATCAAAAAAATCTCAGGTTTGCTTTCAAGACACTATATGTTTATTGCTTCATGCACTATGTGTTGTTCTTGGAGCGTCTTTGTTTTTGTTTTTAGTATTATTTTGCTTGTTTGCTGCAATAAGTTAGTTGGATCCCAGCACACTTCTTTTGGATAGAGACACACTTAGTTTTCATTGTTTAAAACACTCTAGTTTGCACTCTTATTGTTTTGCGAGTGTTCTCCTTTGCTAGCACTATGTTTAGCTTTAGTTTTCTTATTCTTTTTGCTTAGAACTTTTTAGTTCTTCTTTGTAGTTAGGTGAGACAAGCTCACTGGTCTTTATATATTATTATCTTTATGAGTTGTTTCAAATAAGTTGATTGGTGTTGGAGAAGTGTAAAATATTCCATGCTTATAGTGGTGCAAAAGGAAGCTTGTTTTGACTGTGTCTTAGACTTTATCATGTCATGTTAGATATTGCTTTGACCATATGCTTAGTGATTATTGTTGTAGCATGACTTGTTTAATACAATTGAGATTGCTTAATGTGCCATGAAAGAATCATGTGTTTTTTAGCGTACAAAAGCATAATATTGTCGTATTCTCCTTTGATGCTTTATTTGGGTTGACTTGGCACGTGCTTACACCATGTTATGACTATGAACCAGACACCTTAGCCTCTATGGTCATTTAGTTTTTGACTTGTGATATCACTTTATGCTTTAATTAATAATGTTTTGTCGCTCTGCATGATTATGGCCATTATTGCTCTCTTAGTTGGTCGCTCCCAGTCTTTTGCTAGCCTCCACCTATACTGAGTATGAGATCTACTCGTGCATCCAACTTCCAAGAAACCAAGTTATTCCAAAGAGTCCGCTATAAACTCCTATGCATGGTGTGTTACACCATTCCAAGTATATTCATGTTTTTATCTATCTTCAAAATTAAATTTTTGTTATGTGAAAATTGGTGATTAAAGGTCTCACGAACTTGATGGCACACTTTATTTTCTTGCACTTAATAAATTTGAACCATTGTGCCCATCTATGTTGCTTATATGCTTGCAAGTTATTAGTTGGGAATTAGCAGAACCATGCTATCATGGAGAACACTTTCAACATTGCACTTATTCTATTTAGTTGATATCATGTTCTTTTATTTATGGATCCCGGCGGTGTGAAATAAAAGGGGAGCTTGTAAGCTCGTGGAGTTTTGTATATGTGTTAGAGAAACTCATGGGCGGCTAGCCTAAGTGATACATCGAAAACGTATCTATATTTTTTTACGTTCCATGCTTGTTTAGTATCTACTTTGCTTTGCTTTGTCTACACTTTGAGGTATTTTTATATGTTTTCTAGGACTAACCTAATAACAAGATGCCAAAGTGCGAGTTGTCTGTTTTCTTCTATTTTTGGTTCCAGAAAAGGTAGAAAATGAATATTCTCGAAATTGGACGGGACAAAAGCCAGAGTCAATATTTTACAGTGGGGAACACGGAGCCAGAAGACGACACGGAGGTGGGACTCGAGGGGGTCACACCCATTGGCCGCGCGGCCAGTCCTAGCCTACGCCTAGGGGGTGCAGCCGCCTCGGGCACCCCCTCGGCCTCCCACTTCGCCTATAAGAAGCCCCTGATACCTAAACCCTAAGTATCTGATCAATCTTCCACGAAACAGTTTGTAGCCGCCGCCACCATCGTCCCTAGATCGGGGGATCTGAAGCTCTTCCCAGCACCCTGCCGGAGGGGAGAGATCATCCCGGAGGCCTTCTTCATCACCATGCCAGCCTCCGGTATGAAGCGTGAGTAGTTCCACCTTGGACTACGAGTACATGTAGTAGCTAGATGGATGTTTCTCCTCCTTTGTGCTACCATGTTTAGATCTTGTGAGCTCAGTTCATGATCAAGATCATCAATTTGTAATCATGCATGTTGTGTTTGCGGGGATCCGATGGATATTGAGATTACTATGTCAGATTGGTTAATGATTCTATCTTATTGATTATATCATGTCTGTGTTGTTTGAGATCTTGCATGCTCTCCGTTTCTAGTAGCTATCTTGGCCAAGTAGATGCTAGTGACTCCAAGAGGGAGTATTTATACTCGATAGTGGGTTCATGCCTCTATTTAATCTCGGGAAGTGTCAAAAATTTCTAAGGTTGTAGATGTGTTGTTGCTACTAGGGAGAAAACAACGATCTCTTGTTGTAAGGTTCCCAACCTTTAATAAGGTAGAGATCCCTGTGTTTACAATGCTAGTCCCTGGATCAATAGCTAGCATCCACAGTCAAGATGTAATATCAAGAAACAAAGGTCATAATACAACTTTATAACCAGGAATAAAATAATTTATTACATCTTACATAGCTCATTTGGCTATCTCATTACAATGCAGCAGAATATAACAATAGCATGGGGTCCTTCATCTTCAAAGTGCCACAGGCAGACATGTTGGTTGTAGACTTGTAATCCTAATCAATAAACTTCACTAACATCAAACAAACCTGCAACATAACAAGTTACAGCCACAAGGGTCAATACATTTGAATTGTATTGGCAAGTGATACTATGGTAATATAGTGGAGTCTATCATCTATATGCATTTGGCTAAGTGGAGCTTAGGCTTGCTTTGCTCAAAATAGATTTTCCTTATCATTTGAAAACACTAGGTTTTTGTTTGTCCAAAAATCACCGAAGGCATCTCCCAATTGAAATTGGTGATCCTTCAACCCTTGTTCAACCACAAGTTTTAACTTAGAAATTTGGATGAGGAGATTCTTGATAGCTTCCATGTCTTGATGCTCAAATTGTCCTTTGCCAGGGACATGGCTAAGTACTTAGATTTTACACTCTGTAGAGGTGGTGCACTTTCCCCACAAGACTTGGTTTCACCAAGACAAGATCTTTCAGAAGCCTTCCCTTAGACCAGAATGGACGCGCTCCAACCTATCAATCCCCTACCACCAACTGTCCATTTGGCTAAGTTATTGCAACCTATATGATCCAGGCAGAGCCCATAATGCCAAGTGGCTGCACTTGAAGCTTCTCAACATTTGGCATCTCAAATCTCTTTGTTCCTGGGTGGCCATCCACAAGTGAGATACACAAGGTAAACCATAGAAATGGGCCTTGTGAACCACTCAACACAAACAATTCCTTCCATTCCACCCAGGTGATTCATTCACTTAGTTGTTTTATTAAACAAAACACAAGTCTTTGACTTAGAAATATTCCATAGCATGATTATAATCCACCCTTGTTTTCTACTAGCTAAGCTAAGCATGATAGTAGTAGGAATCTTAACTTAGGAAAATTCTACTAAGGTTTCATCTACTAGGATTTCCCATGGCATAGTTTACACTTAGCAAAATTCCATGCAAGTCCTACTTAGAAATATCACTAATGCATAGTGAAAATAATGGGACAAAAGTATGAAACATCACTTGCCTTTTTGGTAGAGAATATAAGTTCACTCCTTGTCTTTGCAATGATCACACTCTTCAAATCACTATAATTCAATCAAGCAAGGCACAATTTCAATCTACCATTCAAGCAACATCACATAAAATAATAGTAACAAAACAATGCATGCAAGCATGCCAAACTTTGTTTTATTTACAAAAGTGTTTTATAATAGGTTATAAACATTCTAAAACACTTATTGGTCATTTGATAAAGTGGCAAAACCATTTGCAAAAGATTTTACTTATAAATCAATTTTAAACCAAATCATTATTTTATGTGGTTGAAAATGCTTTTAGCAAAGTAATAATCTTTATGGAGTTCACCAAATACATTTTCAATTCATAAAACTTGGTGTTTAGGGTCAGAGAGTTTAAATCAAAACATTTCCCAAAGGTTTTCCTCCAAAATCATTTTTAACAATTAAACCATATTTTTATTTGACTAGAAATGTTTTAATTCAAGGTTTTATTCTTTTGCTTCACCAAATATGTTTTTGAAACCACAAATTGATTTCTATGGTCAGTAGGTTCAAAACAAACCATTTGCCAAAGATTTTATCCCCAAAATAATTTTATAATGAATTTAATATGCTAAACATGCCTACACAAGTTTCTGCAAAAACAATCATTTTATCAGAAGCAATTCACTAAACAAAGGGCATGGTCAGAAAGCACTTGTCTTGCTGATTCCATTGATATAAAATTTGCAAAATTTTGACGTGTGGTTTGAAATTTATGAATTTTTTAAATTGGAACATCTAATAGACAAGTTTCTGGTTTTTAAAACAATCACAGGCCACGCGTCGAGTTGCTATTGGTCGGTACCGCTTCGTGCGGATCGACAGATGCGAGCCGTTGGATCTAAGTGTAATCGTGTGGCTCAGGGCACTACTTACCCCTTCGGGCTAGTTCTAATCTTAATCGTCAGATCAAGATCCTACGGATCTCACTGCTTTGACCATGAAGCAGCGGCGCTGGCGGCGGCAGGTGGCGGCGGAGCGGTCAGACGGTGGCGGTGTCGACGTTATCGGAAGCGAGAGAGCGAAGGGAGAAGCTCACCGAGTTCTCCGTGGCGTGGGGATGCTCAAGGTGATCCTTGCTGGCGAAGAGGCGCTCGGGGTGGTCGACAATTGCCCGCCGGAGTCGTGGTCACCGTCGGTTGCGCTCAGACGTCGACGGGGGCGAGGCTACAGGCCACGGGAAGGAAAAATAACGGTAGCGTTAGATGCGTATGGGTTCTGCGATCATGTATGCATCAACGAGAGGTATGGGGGTGGTCAGTTACTACCTGGTGGCTTCGTCGGAGAAAAGGCAGACGGCGGCGCTGCTGGTCGTCGTCGTTGCCGACGTTGGGGGGCACGCGCGAGCAAGATGAGGGTGCAGAGAGAAGCGCCAGGGACTGGGGGTCACGCTAGTGTGCTCGAGGAGGCGAGGGGCAACGTCGACTGGCCGAAATTGGAGGTGGAGCTCGCTGGAGATAGTGGCGGTCAAAGCAGAAATCAGGGCAGCCTGGGGGCTCCGGTGGTACGGCGTCTGGGGGGAAATGGAGAGGGGAGGGAGGCGATTAAGAAGGCAAGGTCGTGGGGCTGTTTCCTGGCGTGGTTAACGCGAATTCATGTCGGCTTTCAATCGGCAGTAATGGCCAGAGAGGGGGCGCGGTCAGCGGCGGGTGAGGACGAAGCTGACGGGGCAGTGGGGTCGCTTGGCAGCGAGAGAGAGGAGGAGGAGGTGGGGTCCAACCGTCATAGACTCAGTGGGTTCGTTTGCAAGTGAAAAACGTTTCACTGCGAGGTAGAAGGAGTGGGCTGCTGATGGGCTTAGTTGGCTAGATTAGTTGGGCTACTCCTATTCCATTTTTTTTATCTGATTGTTTTTCCTTTTTTCCATTTCTATTAATATGTTTTGGTTTTGTTTAATTAATTCAAACATCAATTTGATTTCAAACCTCGACCAAAATTTGTGTAGATTTATACACTGATTAATAGCACATTCCAAAGTCAAATTTAGAATAATATATTTATCCTTTTTAGTGTCTTTTAATTATTTAAAATGGGCTCTAGTATTAATTAAATAAGATTTAATAATATTTTTCAATCTCCATTTGAATTCAAATCACCACCAAACTTTGGGTGAATTTTTATTCTGTTTATCAACATATTTCAAAGTAAAAAATAAAATAATTCTTTTATTCTTTTAAGATCTATTAATAATTAGATAAATAGACCATAGTCTTTAATTCAAATAGGTTTTAATTTATTTTTAAAACTCTTTTTGAATTCTAAATAATATCAAAATCTTTTCAGTAGGTTTCATTTGAAAAACTAAAACACTTGGAAATCTTATTTAAAATAAATTAACAAGTTTTAGTGTTTATTTAAAATGGAAAAGCCTTTACTTTAATAAAAATGGATATTAATAAATCCTCGTTATTTTATTTAAATAAACCTTTACTATTTTTATCAAACAAAATATTTTCTTTCAAAATCTTGGCCAAGGTTTAATTTGTCTCTATAAAATAATCCTTATTTATAATTCTACCTTTGCTTTTGAAAATCAAATCTTTTTATTAAAAGATCCAAAATTACTGATTCCAACTATTTTAACATTCTTTATTAATTATTTATCTTTGTAAATCCCTTTAGGATTTTATTTGACCAAAATAGGTTTTGATGTTTCCAATTAGAATCAAAAAGTTTCTTCTTACCCTAAATTTCAACAAAATTTGTTTGTTTATTTATTTTTCACATTACAAGATTTGGAAAATCTTGGGATGTGACACTTATTCATGGAACAAGTAGATTGTTTACTTTACACACCTTGCTTAAAGCAGTTATCCGTTGCTTGCAAGTTAATACTGGAGGGGGTTCGGATGATAACCTGAAGGTGGATTACTAGTCATAGATGCAGTTGGATGGCGGTCTATGTATCTTGTTGTAATGCCCAATCAAATCTCATAGGATCATGAATGTATAGTATTGCATTGCTATGCCTTGCTCTGACCTGTCAATTGCCCTGCTGTAATTTGTTTACCCAGCCTGTTATGTTGTTTATCTTAAGGAGAACACCTCTAGTGAACTATGGACCCCGGTCCAATCTTTACCATTGATACATCTTCCACTTTTAGTGTTTACTTTCTGCAAGACACCATTACCTTCCACACCATATAGCTAATCCTTTGTTTTCAGCAAACCGATGAGATTGACAACCTCACTATTCGTTGGGGCAAAGTATTGAGTTTGTGTTATGCAGGTTTCCAAGTTGCTAGCAACACCTTTGAGTCGTTTCCTTCCTCCTACTGGTTCGATAACCTTGGTTTCTTACTGAGGGAAAACTTGTCGCCGTGCTCATCATACCTTCCTCTTGGGGTCTCCCAACGAAGCTCTACGGTGATATGAGCTACACATCATCACTAAGCCATGTCTAATTGATACGTCGGAAACGTATCTATAATTTTTGATGCTCCATGCTTGTTTTGTATCATTTGTCTTATGTTTTGTCTACACTTTGAGGTATTTTTATACACTTTCTGGAACTAACCTATTGACAAGATGCCACAGTGCGAGTTGCCTGTTTTTTCTGTTTTTGGTTCCAGAAAGGCAGAAAATCAATATTCTCGGAATTGGATAGGACAAAAGCCAAAGTCATTATTTTCCCCGGAGCAACATGAAACCACGAAGCAAAGACGGAGGGGGGGCACAGGGTGGCCGCACCTCCTAGGCGCGGGAAAGCCCTGGAGGCGCCCACAGGGGGTGTAGGCCCCCTGGACCCCCACCGACCTTGATTCCTGCGCCTATAAGAAGCCTCCGACCCAAAAACCCTAGGGCATCCTGAAGAAATCCACGAAAACCTCCACAGAGCCACCGCCATCGAAAGGGAGATTCGGGAGACAAAAAGTCTCTATTCCGGCACCCTGCCGGGACAGGGAAGTGCCCCCGGAGCCATCTCCATCGCCATCTTCATCACCGTTGCTAATTTCCATGATGAGGAGGGAGTAGTTCTTCCTCGAGGCTAAGGGCTCTACCGATAGCTATGTGTTTATCTCTCTCTCTATGCATTATCTTGTAGTCATGAGCTTTGTAATAAAGTAGATCTACCTTGCTACTCAAGTGCTTCATTAGATCTTTTCTCTCCCCATGTGTGTGATAGTGACAACGTGCACACCATGGTGGCACTTAGGTTTGAGTCTACATAAATACTCTCTGTGCTTTAATAGATCTATGCTTTTCCCCACGTGTGTGAAAGTGACAGCGTACATACCGTGTGTGGCACTTTGGCTAGATTGAATATTTGTTATGAGTTATATATGGAGTTGGATGTCTCTATGAAATTGTGGTGTTTGTTGGGACCATCAAGCGCTCAAGGTGACAGTGTGGGGTTATCTAGATTGGGGAAGGTCCAACCGGAGAGAAGTTAAGAGTAGTATCATGAAGAGAGGATATTTATATGAGAGAGTGTTCACTAGTGAAAGTATGATCCCTAGGCCTTGTTTCTAAACATTGAAACACCGTTTGCATCTAGATTTGTTGCATGTTTACTTGCTTTAGTCTTTACCTCACCGTCAAGCTTTTCTCTAGCACCATTACCACTTGTATTTCACTATCTCTTCACCGAACTAGTGCACCTACACACCTAACAAGTGTATTAGGTGTGTTGGGGACACAAGAGACTTCTTGTATCTTGATTGCAGGATTGCTTGATAGGGAATACCTTTGACCACTTCCTCCCTGAGTTCGATAAATCTTGGGTAATCCACTTAAGGGAAACTTGTTGCCGTTCTACAAACCTCTGCACTTGGAGGCCCAACAACTGTCTACAAGAATATAAGTGCGTAGACATCAAGCTCTTTTCTAGCGTCGTTGCCGGGGAGGTAAGGTAAAAGGTACTCACATCCTCCGGTGTGAGTGCTCGAAGTTATTTCCTTTAGATTCTGCAGTTTTGTCTTTTTGTTTCTTGTTTTCACTAGTTACGCATAATGGAAAACAACAACAAAAATAGAGAGATTTATAGTATCTATCTTGAGTTAGGACATGAAGTGTTTGAAGAGAAAATTAAAAACCTATGGAACTTTATTTGCATGCTAATAGCAATGTTATTAGTATGAACTCTTTGGACACCATTGTTGTTAATGCTATGGAAAATTCTAAGCTTGGGGAAGCTGGTTTTGATGAGCATGATATTTTTAGTCCCCAAGCATAGAGGAGAAAATTTTCTTTGATGATGGTTTACCTCCAATATATGATGATTACAATGATGAATATGATATTTTTAGTCCACCTACTATTGAGGAGAAAATTTATTGTGATTACAATATGCCTCCTATATTTGATGATTATGGTGATGAGAATGATAGTGATAGCTATTTTGTTGAATTTGCTCCCACTACGATTAATAAGAATAACTATGCTTATGTGGAGAGTAATGATTATTTTATGCATGTGGATCATGATAAGAATGTTTTATATGATAGTTATATTGTTAATTTTATTCATGATGCTACTAAAAGTTATTATGAGAGAGGGAAACATGGTATTATGTATCTCAACAATATTAAGTTTCCCCTCTTTATGTTGAAAATTTTGAAGTTGCACTTGTTTTGCTTTCCTATGCTTGTTGTGCTTTCATGACTTGTTTCTTTACAAGATTCCAATGCATAGGAAGTGGGTTAGACTTAAATGTTCTTTGAATTTACTTCTTGATGCTCTCTTTTAAATCAATTCATATTTCCTATGCGAGCATATTTGAAACTATCATGCCTAACTTAAAGGCATTAAAGAAAAGTACTTGTTGGGAGATAACCAAAGAGTTTTCTTGAGTCTTGGAAGTTATTACTTCTGTAATGACCTCTACTTATCCTTTTTGTTTGCTTTTTGTGCCAAGAATGACCTCTAATAAGAGGGAAGTAAGATTTGGGGAGTTGCTGTCTCGAAACAGATTTCTGTCCTGCACCATAAAAATTTGTGAGGAGTCTCTATAAGTCGGATTGAGCTGGAAATTTATGAATAAATCCCCTAGTATGTTAGCTAACTTTAGTTAGTTCAACACTTTTGATTTGAGTAACAGGAGGTCTTCGAAAAAATTGGTTTCTACCTGCTGGTATGTTTTGACAGATTTCTACCATTATTTGCATTTGCTTCTTATTGATTCCTTTTTGGGTTCTTTTTGGAAAATTGAGCTTTTTGAAGGAGCTACTATAGTAGCTTGTGTCTTTAGTGAAAGTTTTGCTGTTTTGAAACTAAACCCAAAGGTCTATTATCTTTTGAATACACTAATGTTGCTAATGAAGATTGTGTGAAGTTTTGTATGAAGGAAAATTTGCAGGTGTAGAGAAAGAATGATGCAATGAGATGAAGAATGGACAAATGCTCAAGCTTGGGGATGCCACCCCGTGTCACCCCAAGAAATATTCAATAGGTACAAGCGTCAAAGCTTGGGGATGCCCAAGGCATCCCCTTCTTCATCAATAAAAAGCTCAGGTCTTTCTAGACACTTCGTTTTTATTATGTCATGCATTGTTGTGTTGTTCTTGGAGCGTCTTAGTTTTTGTTTTTGGTTTTCGTTTGCTTAGTTTGCTTGAGTAAGTTTGTTGGTTACACCGCACTTCTTTTGGAGAGAGACACACTCTGTTTTCATTCCCTAGAACACTCTAGTTTTCACTCTTATTGTTTTGTGAGTGTTCACTTTTGCTAGCACTGCGTTCAGCCTTAGTTTTCTTGTGCTTTCAGCTTAGAACTTTTTAGTTCTTCTTTGTGGATTTGTGAGACAAAATCACTGATATTTATTGATTATTATCTTTGTGAGTTGTTTCAAAATAAGTTGTTTGGTGTTGGAAAAGAGTAGAAAGTTTCATGCTTATAGTGGTACAAAAGGGAGCTTGCTTTGACCGTGACTTATACTTTAGCATGACATGCTAGGTGTTGTTTTGAACTTATGCTTAGTGATTTTTGTTGTAGCATGTCTTGTTCCAAACAATTGGGATTGCTTAGTGTGTCTTGAAGAAATTATGCGTTATTTTAGCATACAAAAGCATAGTATTGTGGTATTCTCCTTTGACGCTTTGTTTGGGTTGACTTGGCACATGCTCACACCATGTTATGACTATGAACAAGTCACCATAGCCTCTATGATCATTTAGTCCTTGACTTGTAGTACCACTCTTTGCTTTGATTAGTAATGCTTTGTTGCACTTCATGATTATGGCCATTATTGCTCTCTTAGTTGGTGGCTCCCAGTCTTTTGCTAGCCTCCACCTGTACTGAGTATGAGCTCTACTCGTGCATCCAACTTTCAAGAAACCAAGTTGTTCCAAAGAGTCCGCTATAAACACCTATGCATGGTGTATTACACCATTCCAAAGTATATTCTTGTTTTCAGCTATCTTCCAATTAAAAACTATTTTGTTATGAAAACTTAGTGATTAAAGCCCTCACAAACTTGATGGCACACTTTATATTCTTTTCCCCTAATAAACTTGAACCATTGTATCATCTATGTTGTATATGCTTGCACTTATACGTTGGAATTAGCAGAACCATGCTTTCATGGGGAACGTTTTCAACATTGCACTTGTACTTTGTACTCAGTTGATATCATGCTCTTTTGTCTATGGATCTCACCGGTGTGAAATAAAAAAGGGAACTTGTAAGTCCATGGAATTTGTATCCTGTGTTAGAGAAATGCCTGGGCCGCTAGCCTAAGCCATGCCTAATCATGGTGGAAACTTGCAGCATCACTATAGTGACATCTATGAAGCATTCTTCTTATGAAAAAAGAGACACATTGAGAAAAGAGGAAAGAGAGAAAAAAAGCACCATATTCCCATGGTAAATAAGAAGATTCCTGAGATGCCCATTGTCTGCTTGCCTTGTTATTTTGGTTATGGGGAAGCTCTTGTACCATGTGCAAGGGGTACCCCGTTGGCGTTTCTCAATGATATGCAAATACATACAATGACAAGAACTTACAGGTGACCAAAGTTGAGTAGCATGAGGTGTGGCCATCGTATTCAAGGGACCTGAGATTTCCAACTTATACTTTGTCAAGCATATACTCCATCTTTGTTCACTTTAACCTTAATTACTTCAAGATGCTTATGATAGGGGCAATGAGGGATGGAAGCTAACAAGTACCATAATTTTTGGAAGCTCTTTTTGAAACTTGAAATCCCTGCTTCCTTTATAAAAGGCTTTACTTCCACCATTATTGAGTCTCCACCTTCTACCTTTAGGCACCATTAAGAGAGCATAGTTGTCATTCTGTGTGCAGTGTTCCAAAGCTTATTAATTGATGCATATTGTGATATTACTTGTTCTTGTGCTATTTGTTTATAGTCACCCTTGTGAACTTTGAAGGTGTCATATGCATCTATTTGCTACTATATGAGGGACAAGCTGATTGCCACTATGCTATGTTTTCTATATGTGAAACAAACAAACGTTTTTCAATGCATGTTATTCATGATCTTTGTTTGTAGACTTTCATGTTGCATGCATAGTTACTATGTCCTATTGTTAGAACTCCATCTTTCATGCACATGTTTAGAGTTCTTTGATCCCAGCTTTCAATGCTTGCAAATGGTTTGATCTTGGTTTTGATGGTGCATGTACCTAAAAAATTATTCTATTTATCACTTACCTACTCGAGGACGAGCAAGAGTTAAGCTTGGGGATGTTTGATACGTCGGAAACGTATCTATAATTTTTGATGCCCCATTCTTGTTTTGTATCATTTGTCTTATGTTTTGTGTACACTTTGTGGTATTTTTATACACTTTCTGGAACTAACCTATTGACAATATGCCACAGTGCCAGTTGCCTGTTTTCTTCTATTTTTGGTTCCAGAAAGGCAGAAAATCAATATTCTCGGAATTAGACTGGACAAAAGCCAAAGTCATTATTTTCCCAGAGCAACACGAAACCACGAAGCAGAGCCAGAGGGGGGGCATAGGGTGGCCGCACCCCCTAGGCGCGGGCAAGCCCTGGAGGCGCCCACAGGGGTGTGGGCCCCCTGGACCCCCACCGACCTTGATTCCTGCGCCTATAAGAAGCCTCTGACCCCAAAAACCCTAGGGAATCTAGAAGAAATCCACGAAAACCTCCACAGAGCCGCCGCCATCGAAAGGGAGATTCTGGGGACAAAAAGTCTCTGTTCTGGCACCCTGCCGGGACGGGGAAGTGCCCCCGGAGCCATCTCCATCGCCATATTCATCACCGTTGCTGATTCCCATGATGAGGAGGGAGTAGTTCTTCCTCAAGGCTAAGAGCTCTACCGGTAGCTATGTGTTCATCTCTCTCTCTCTATGCATGACCTTGTGGTCATGAGCTTTGTAATCAAGTAGATCTACCTTGCTACTCAAGTGCTTCATTAGATCTCTGCTCTCCCCATGTGTGTGATAGTGACAACGTGCACACCATGGTGGCACTTAGGTTTGAGTCTACATAAATACTCTTTGTGCTTTAATAGATCTACGCTTTTCCCCACGTGTGTGAAAGTGACAGTGTCCATACCGTGTATGGCACTTTGGCTAGATTGAATATTTGTTATGAGTTATATTTGGAGTTGGATGTCTCTATTAAATTGTGGTGTTTGTTGGAACCATCTAGCACTCAAGGTGACAGTGTGGGGTTATCTAGATTGGGGAAGGCCCTACCATGGATTAGAGTGTCCAACTGGAGAGTAGTTAAGGGTAGTATCATGAAGAGAGGATATTTATATGAGAGAGTGTTCACTAGTGAAAGTATGATCCCTAGGCCTTGTTTATAAACATTGAAACACCGTTTGCATCTAGATCTGTTGCATGTTTGCTTGCTTTAGTCTTTACCTCACCGTCAAGCTTTTCTCTAGCACCATTACTACTTGTATTTCACTATCTCTTCGCCGAACTAGTGCACCTATACACCTGACAAGTGTATTAGGTGTGTTGGGGACACAAGAGACTTCTTGTATCTTGATTGTAGGATTGCTTGAGAGGGAATACCTTTGACCACTTCCTCCCTGAGTTCGATAAACCTTGGGTAATCCACTTAAGGGAAACTTGTTGCTGTTCTACAAACCTCTGCACTTGGAGGCCCAACAACTGTCTACAATAATAGAAGTGTGTAGACATCACTAATCATGGTGGAAACCTACATCGTAACCATAATGAGCATTTTGTGAAGAATCCTCAATAAAAACCTATGCAAATAGCAAATAAAAAGATCGCTGAGATGCTCATTGTCTGTTGCCTTGTTTTTTTGATACGGGGTAGCTCCTGTGTCATGGGGCAAGGGGTACCCCATTGGCAGTTCTCTATGATACACATATACTTACAATGATAAGAACTTGCTTATGACCAAAGTTGAGTAGCATGAGGTTTGGTACTCGTACGCAAGGGGCATGAGATTTTCAACTTGTGATTTGCCAAGCATATACTCATATTTGTGTCACTTTATCCTTAATCACTTCAAGATGCTTATGATAGGGGCAATGAGAGCTCAAAGCTAGTAAGTACCATAATTTTTGGAAGCTCTTTATGAAACTTGAAATCCCTACTTCCCTCTATGAAGGGCCTTTCTTTTCACTTTTTGTTGAGTCTCCATCTTCTATCTTTATGCACCAATTAAGAGAGCATAATTGTCATTCTTAGTTCAATGTGCATTGTCCCAAAACATGTTGATTAATTCATAATCATGGTATTGCTTGTTCTTAAATTATTTGTATCTAGTCACCTTTATGAACTTTGAAGGTGTCCTATGTATTTATGTTTTGCTATTCCATGAAGGACAAGCTAAATACCAATCTTGCTATGTTTTCTATATGCGAAACAAACAAACGTCTTTCAAAGAATTATTCATGATCTTTTGTTTGTGTAGCCTTTCATGTTGCAACATAGTTGCTATGTCTTATTGTTGGAAATATATCTTTCATGCTTATGTTTAGAGTACTTTGATTCCAGCCATCAGTGCTTTGCAATACTTTGATCAAGATTGTGATGGTGCATGTCACCTCAAAAAATATAATTTTTATCACTTACCTACTCGAGGAAGATAAGGAGTTAAGAATGGGGATGATTGATACATCGTAAACGTATCTATAATTTTTCATGATCCATGCTTGTTTTGTACCAACTATCTTATGTTTTGTCTACACTTTGAGGCATTTTATGCAATTTCTGGAACTAACCTATTAACAAGATACCACGGTGCTAGTTGCCTGTTTTCTGCTGTTTTTGGTTTCAGAAAAACTAGTAAAGAAATATTCTCGTAATTGGACGAAACAAAAGCCAAAGTTCCTATTTTTCCCGACACAAGACGGAGTCCAAAGCAGAGAAGGAGGAGGGCACCAAGGTGGCCACACCACCTGGTGGCGTGGCCCCCCTGTCCGCACCACTATATGGTGTGGGCCACCTAGACGTCCACCTACCTTGCCCCTTCGCCTATATATTACCCCCGAACCACCCAGACGTCCACCTACCTTGCCCCTTCGCCTATATATTCCCCCGAGATGAAAACCCTAACAAGATCAGAAATCCACGAAAAAGTCCGCAACGCCACCACAACCGAAGAGGAGATTCGGGGGACATAAGTATCTGTTCAGGCACCCTGCTGGGACGAGGAATTACCCCCGGAGCCATCTCCATCGTCGTTGCTGACTCCCATGATGAGGAGGGAGCAGTTCTCCCCCGAGGCTAAGGGCTCTACCGGTAGCTATGTGTTCATTTCTCTCTCTCTCTCTATGTGTGATCTTATTGTGACCATGAGCTTTGTAATATAGTTGAATAAGTAGATGCTACTCTGCTACTCAAGTGCTTTAATCAATGTAATCTCCGCTTATCCTCATGTGTGTGAAGTTGACAGTGTGCACACCGTGTGGCACTTAGGATAAAGGTTGCAAAAATACTTATCATGAGTATAATTTGAGTTGGATGTCTCTATGAAATTGTGGAGTTTGTTGGAACCATCTAGCGCTCAAGGTGATAGTGAGGGGTTACCTATATGGGGAATGCAAACTTTAGGGAGTGCTATTATAGCCCTACACCATCCAACCAGAGAGTAGTTCGGGGTAGCATAGTGAAGAGAAGATATTTTTGTGTTTATTGAGAGTGTCCACTAGTGAAAGTATGATCCCCAGGCCTTGTTTCTAAGCATTGAAACATCGTTTACAACATATCCTGCTACATGTTTGCTTGCTGCCATTTTTATTTCAAATTGCAATTACCGCTTATAATCATCCATATTACTTGTATTTCACTATCTCTTCGCCGAACTAGTGCACCTATACACCTGACAAGTGTATTGGGTGTGTTGGGGACACAAGAGACTTCTTGTATCTTGATTGCAGGGTTGCTTGAGAGGGATACCTTTGACCTCTTCCTCCCTGAGTTTGATAAACCTTGGGTGATCCACTTAAGGGAAACTTGTTGCTATTCTACAAACCTCTGTGATACGTCCATTTTGCATCAGCATTCTACATCATAAATTGCTTCTATTCATTGATATATTCCTTATTAAGAGGTGATACTTATGTTATTTCATCCGTTTTTGCATGTTGGATGATTCTTGGAGGTTAAACTGCCGGAATCTGGATTCTGATGGAAAAAGGGGTGTCTAGATGCAATTTTCGCGAAGATCAGAAAAATACCAGAAAAACTACAGAAAATTATATTTTCCCAGAAGACGAAGGAAGCCAGAAGGGGAGGCAGAGTTGGGCCACACCCCCCAGGCGCGGGCCACCCTGGGTCGCGCCTATAGGGGGTGTGGCCACCCTGGCCCACCTCTGGCTCCACCCTCTCTCCTATATCTTCTCCTCGAAACCCTAAAGTCGAGGAGAGGGACCATAGAAAGATCCCGCCGCCTCTGCGGGGCGGAAACTATAGAGAGAGAAAAAGCTCTCCGGTAGGCAGATTTCTGCCGGGGAAATTCCTTCCTGGAGAGGGGAGATCGTCGCCATCAACACCGTCATCAAGCTAGACTTCATCAGGATCATCATCATCTACACCATCATCTCCACCAGCACCATCATCACCACTCCATCCCGCTATAACAATTGTGTTGAATCTTGCATAGTTCTTAGGGGAAACCTTCCCGGTGTTGATTACTATTGTAGTTGATGCTTGTGAGTGGAACCATTGAATTATTGTTTATGTTCAGATTGTTATCCATCATTATATCATCTCTGATCTTGATCCATATGATGTCTCGTGAGTAGTTCGTTTAGTTCTTAAGGACATGGGAGAAGTCATGTTGTTAGTAGTGGAATTGTGTTGAGGTATTATTCAATGGTTCAATATTTAAGTTGTAGTGATATTCTTCTAGTGGTGTAATGTGAACGTCGACTACATGATACTTCACCATTTATGGGCCTAGGGGAATGCATTGTGTATTTGGCTACTAATTGTGGGGTTGCCGGAGTAACAGAAACCTGAACCCCTGTTAGGAAACCTTTGCACAAGGGAGTGTAGGATCTCGGAGTTTAAGGTTGTGGTTAGCTTTTTATCTTAATTACTTTCTTGTAGTTGCGGATGCTTGCAAGGGGTTTAATCACAAGTATGTATTATTCCAAGTAAGGTTGGTACATTAGCACAGGTTCACCCACACAACACTTATCAAACCAAAGAAGATTAATCAACTATATGAAACGAAAGCACTTGACAGTATTCCCATGTGTCCTCGAGAACGTTTGGTCCTCATAAGTATTACCACCGGCTTGTCCTTTGCTAAGAAAGGATTGGGACACTTGCTGCAATTATTTGCTGTCTTTATTTACTTGCACTTTGTTTCCTTGCTCTATCAAAAACCCTTAAAAATCCGTTTGCTAAGTATTTACAGAGAATTCCTGCTCCATACCACTAGTCAACACCTTCTGCTCCTCGTTGGGATCGACACTCCTATTTATCGAAAGTACTACGATACAACCCATATACTTGTGGGTCATAAAGACTATTTTCTGGCGACGTTGCCGGGGAGTGAAGTGCTATTGAAGAGTGGAGCTGGTAAAGGAAACTTCTACTATGAGTATTGCTTTTTATTTCTGTTTGTTACTTTGTTTCCAATATGGATAACCCACTTGGTTTCCTATTTACAAAAGCTACTACCACTGTTAGGGTAGTAGATGAACCACCACCTATTGAGATAGATCCTTTTAAGATACCTACAAGAATTGTTGATCGTGTTATGGATAATTATTATCTTGGGGATGGAACTGTCCATCCTAGTGATCATTTGCTTTTTATCCATGAATTATGCAGGTTGTTTAAGTGTGCAGGTATCACAACTGAACAGGTGAAGAAGAAGTTACTCTCTATATCATTGAAAGGAAGAGCTGAAGAATGGTATAAGTTGCTGAGGAATGGACAATCTATGGAATGGGAGGAAATATTGCCTCTCTTTTATTCTAAATTCTATCCTCCCAGTGAAATTCATAAGGATAGGAATCAAATCTATAACTTTTGGCCTCATGATGGAGAGAGTACATCCCAAGCTTGGGGGAGATTGAAGTTACTAATGCCTAAATGTCCTATTCATGAACCCCCTAACAATATTATTATTAATAACTTTTATGCAAGGCTTTCTCTTTATGATAAAGATTTATTAGGTGCTTCTTGCGCTGGATCATTCACACGTAAGAAGGAAGAAGCTAAATGAGATCTTCTAGACCGTATTCAAGAGAACATTGAAGCATGGGAGAATGACAAAGGAAGAAAGTCAGGTATAAATTATAATTATGAATGCATTAAATCTTTTATAGGAACTTATGACTTTCGTGATATTAGTACCGAGTATGGTCTTGATTCTCAAAGTATTGCCAATTGTTTTAAGGCCTTTGCCTCTTATATAGAGATTCCTAAAAATAAGTGGAACAAGTACCATGCACCTTATAAAGATATTGTTAATCATGTTCCTGTTAGAAGCACCGAAGTTTGTACTATTAATCCTATTTTTCCTGAACCTTATATTGATAAAATCCCTTTTCCTTCTAAGGTAAAGGAGCATTCTATCATAGCTAATGTGGTCAGCAAAAGTACAAAGAAAACTATGGAACCTGATGAGCAAATAAACATTGAACCTGTAGTAGCCATTGTGAAAGATCTTGTCACTAAAAATATAGAGGATGAGCACATTGTCTTATATGAAGATGCTTCTAATATTGTCTCTCATCCTAGTAAAGCCAGGAAAACTAGTGTCCTTGTGCTTTCTGTGAGAATTGGTGATCATTACTATTATGGTTTATGTGATATTGGTGCTAGTTCTAGTGTTATTCCTTATGAGCTTTATAGGGAAGTTATGCATGAAATTGGTCCTTATGAACTTGAGGACATTGATGTGGTTATTCACATTTTCTAATAGAGAGATAGTCTGTCCAATTGGCATTGTAAGAGATGTGTAGGTTCTTTGTGGTAAGATTAAATATCCCGCTGATTTTCTAGTGCTTGGTTCTGAAGCTAGTAAAACTTGTCCTATTATTTTTGGTAGACCTTTCTTGAATACTTGTGGGGCTATTAAGATTGTAAGAAGGAGAAAGTTTTAACTAAGTTTGATGGAGAAGCTTATGAGTTTAACTTTTCCAAATTTGCTAAAGCTCCTTATGAAAATGAATTGCCTAATGAGGATTTCAGGGTTGAATAACTTGCTTCTATTGATCCAGTTTATGACCTTAGACCTCCTTTTGATGATTGTAAGTATGCTCATTTTAATGATAAAGTTGTTTCTTGTGATAGTTATATTGTCAACTTTATTCAAAGTGATACTGAAAGTTATTATGAGAGAGGGAAACATGGTTTTATGCATCTCAATAATATTAAGTTTCCCCGCTTTAAGTTGAAAGCTTTGAAGTTGCACTTGTTTTGTCTTCCTATGCTAGCATCCTTTTGTTTCAATAATTTGTTTTCTCATGAGACTCCCTTGCATAGGAAGTGGGTTAGACTCAAATGTGTTGGATAATTGCTTCTTGATGCTCTCTTCCACTTCAAATCTATATCTCCTATGTGAGCATCATTGAAATTATCAAGCCTAACTTAAAGGCATTAAAGAAAAGTACTTCTTGGGAGATAGCCCAATAGTTTTATTGAGTCTTGGAAGTTATTTGATGGGGATATGCCTACCGGGGTATACCCAGCATGACGTTTCTGACTGGCCCAGGAACTGGCGAGTGGGCCTGCAGGACGACGACTGGATCAAGACCTGGCATGGATCCAAGCGACTGGAAGCTGAAAGCCCAGGAGAGTAGATAGGCCCAGTCGGATTAGGTTAAACGAGTGCCGAAACCTTAACTGATTCGATTGAGATGTGTAAACCCTAGGGGGGGGTGAGTCTATATAAACCTCCCTACAGGGCGTGTAGAGGACACGTTCCATCATCCACCCAAGCGACTCGCCGCCTACCCGTCGAGCTCGCCCCATTGTACTTCCACCATAATACAATCTAGCAGGAGTAGGTCTTTACCCTCCGGGGGGGCGAACCTGGGTAAAACCCTATGTCTCCGCCCTCATCTCGCACCGCAGATGGATGGCCGCCCTTGCCTTTCGTTCTACTACTCGCTGCCAATTGCAGCGTCTGCCGTGGTCATTCCCACGACAGTAGCGCCCACCGTGGGGCCTGGCCGGTCTGGCCGGTGTTCTGCGGCGAGATCCAATCTGCCCATCAACGAGACGGTCGCCACCGGCCGCATGATAGCGTTCGACGAGATGCTCCAGATCTTGCCGAGCAGCTACGTCCCGGCGGCGTGACCCGTCACGCACAGCATGATCTTGCCAGTCGGCACGATCAGCCTCTTCGTCGGCCTCACCGACGCCATCGTCTCGGAGGACTCGGCTCGCATCCGCGAGTCGCCGCCACGCGACCGGCTCTCCGACAGCCAGGTCCGCACGATCCACCACCTCACCTCCGAGTACAACTCGGCCCACAGCGACGTGGCCGAAACCACCACGACCGCGGGGGACGCGGCCCTCAACGACGACGACGACTCGGCGACTCCGGCGTCACTCGCCGGATCCATCATCGCGGCTTCGCCCGCAGGCTCCATCACCCAGGTCTCCAACGTGGGAGACTTCGAGGATCCCTCCATCCTTGGGATCTTCGACTTCGACTCTGGGTCGGAAAACTCCGCCGATCTCCGCGACAGGACCGGTCGCCACGCCGCGACCTACATGGCGACTGGCACCGACCCGCCGGAGGATACCTTCTCCACCTCGATCCCTCCTAATGCCACGGCAACGGAGGTCGAGGAACTCCGCCTGAAGCTGGCGGAGGCAGTACGCAAGGAGCATGCTGAGCGCGAAAAATTTCGCCTCGAGCAGGTGACGGCACAGGAGCTGTCACGTTACCACCAGCAGCGAATCAGGTCGCGCCTGAACCCCACCGTCCAGGGGCGCGCCCTGAACTTCGACGACGAGAACGACCCGGCCCGCGTGGCCGAGCGCGATCTGCGAGAATGCGCCACCCGGGGGAAGCGCCCGGCCCCCGCCAGGGTCGACGGCGAACGGCGCCCCACCTCCACCCAACCGCCCACCCCCCAGGGACCAGCCACAGATCGTGGTCTCCTCACGGGAGCGAGACGCGAACGGCCTGCCACTGTTCTCCACCCCGATGGACAACCTCGTGGCGGGCCGAGCAGCGGCCGACAACATCACGGCCACCGGTGACGGCGCCCTACAGATCCAGTACGTCAAGGCCCTGATCGCAAAGGCGGTCGAGCAACAAAACGCAGGCGTCGACTCATAGGGTCGGATGTACTCGCGTTCATCGGGCAGCAGAGCGGCCTCAAGCGCCCGTCCATTGGCGGCAAACACCCTCAACTGCCCGCCACCCGAACCACTGCAGCTCCAACACCGACCCGCGAATGCGGCACTCTCCACCAACGACCCTAGGCCAGCGACCAACTTCGTCGCCGCCAACGGTCAGCCCGTCAACGCCCGCACCCACATCATCAACAACCAAAGCTGGCGCGCTCGCCAGCCCGACGACCTGCGACACACTCTAACCAATCGCCACGACGGCGAGCCGATGGGGCCGCTAAGCCGACTCGGGCCCCGATGCTTCGGACCGATGATCCGAGGCGAATAATACCCGGCGAACTTCAAAGCGCCGAAGGAAATAGAGAAGTACGACCCTTCGTACGACCCCTTCGTGTGGCTGGACACCTACCTCATGGCGATGGGGATCGCTGGCCACACCGACCTGCTAGCCGCCCGCTACCTCCCCCTGATGATGGAGGGAGCGTGCAGGCAGTGGATCAACACTCTCCCCTAGATAACATCGATTCCTGGGAAGAGATGCGCGACGCCTTCGTCAGGCACTTCAAGGGTTCCTACACCCGCGCCACCACCATCGAGGACCTGGAACGATGCGTCCAGGGACCCCGCGAGTCGACCCGAAGCTGGGTCCAACGGTGGCAAGAACTATGGTACAACACGGTCGGCATCCACCCGGACACCGCGATCCACTGCTTCAAGACCTCGTGCCGCTACGAGCCCTTGGTCGCCAAGCTCAAACAAGCATACCGCACACTCGACAACATACCGGACCTCCATGAGATCGCCAAAAGATACGCGGAGGAAGACCCAAACCAGGAAACCGATGACGAGTCGGGTGGTCAACGCCGCACAAACGGTAACGACAACGGACGACGGTCCGACCTACGCTACAGCAACACTCGCCTCACCGGAAAGCGCCGCTGCGACGGGCGAGTCGACTTCGTCGCCAACGCTGGGCACGTGCAGCGCGAGCCCAAGAGCTTTCGCCGCGACGGAGGGCAACGCCGCGATAGCGGCAATTACAAGGCGAAACCAGGGTTCGACCCCGCGGCCCTCCTTAACCAGCCTTGTGCGTTTCACAGCAGGGAAGGGAAGCCCGCCACGCACACGACCGCCGACTGCCACTCTCTCAAGGAGATTGAGAAGGCACGGCGAGCGCGGGAGGACCCCGACAACAACCCGCCAAACGACGGAAAATTCGGCAGTGTGGCCGGCTCGCTCCACACCTTCACAAGCTTCAACACGAAGCGCGAGAAGAAGGTCATCGCCCGCGCCGTCGGCGTCAACGCGGTGGCCCAGGTGGACGTTCCCCAGTTCCTCAACTGGTCGGAGCAGCCCATCACCTGGAACCGCCAGGACCACTCGCCACGCATCGAGTACCCAGGCCGAGTCGCCCTGGTGGTCAAGCCAAAGGTGGGAGACTACTGGCTCCCCAAGACATTGATGGACGGCGGCAGCTCCATCAACATCCTGTACCTGGACACCTTTAGGCGACTGCGGCTCCCGCAGTCGATGGTCGAGACGACCTACACCACGTTCCACGGCATCGTACCCGGTCGGAAGGCGTACCCGATCGGCAAGGTCACGCTTCCAGTCACCTTTGGCACACCAGCGAACTTCCGCACCGAGCGGATCGTCTTCGAGCCGGTACCCTTCGACAGCCCCTACCACTGCGTCCTGGGGCGCCAGGCGTTCGCCAAGTTCATGGAAGCGCCCCACTACGCGTACAATGCGATGAAGCTCCCCGGACCGCGCGGCGTCATCACCATCAACGGTGACCCCGACATGGCCGCCGAGTGCAAGGCCAAAGGAGCCGAACTCGCCGACGCCGTCATCACGGCAGAGGCCAACCACGCCGACGAGCTCGCCAAGTACGCGAGCGGGGTCAACAACGACGACCCCACCATACTCAAGAAGCCCAATTCGGAGGGCGGCAACACCTCAGCCTTCGAGGCAACGACGCACACCCACACCGTCGAGCTGGTCCCAGGTGACCCCAGCCAGACGGTGACGATCGGGACGGGCATGAGCCCAGCATAGGAAGGCTTGCTTATCGAGTTCCTCCGTGAGAACAGGGACATCTTCGCATGGAAGCCCTCTGACATGTCTGGTGTCCCTAGGGAACTCGTTGAGCACAAACTCAACGCCGACCCCAAAGTGCGACCTGTCAAGCAGTCGCTGCGGCCCTTCAATGAAGAGCGCCGCCGAGCCATCGCCGAGGAGGTGCAGCGTCTACTCGCTGCAGGCTTCATCCGGCCAACAAAATACTCCAAGTGGCTGGCAAACCCAATCATGGTCGAGAAGAAAAATGGGACCTGGAGGATGTGTATCGACTACACAAACTTAAACAGCGCCTGCCCGAAGGAGCAATTCGTCCTCCTGCGGATCGACCAAATAATCGATTCCACCGCGGGTTCGGAGTTGCTGTGTTTCCTCGACGCCTACTCTGGGTACAACCATATCAAAATGGTTGTCGAGGACGAGGAAAAGACGGCATTCATCACGCCATTCAGAGCCTTCTACTACACCGCCATGACCTTCGGCCTCAAGAACGCCGGGGCGACCTACCAGCGGTGCATGCAGGAATGCCTTGCGAGCCAAATTGGCCGCAATATCCACGTTTACATCGACGACGTGGTAGTGAAGTCCGCTCGCCAGGGCGACCTACTTGCCGACCTGGCGGAAACATTCGCCAACCTGCGGAAATACAAGATAAAGCTAAACCCAGGCAAATGCACCTTCGGTGTACCAGCAGGGCAACTACTGGGCTACGTCGTCTCCAAGCGCGGGATCGAGGCGAACCCCACCAAGATCGACACGATCGCCCAACTCGGCAAACCCGAGTGCCTGCGCGACGTCTAGAAGCTGGCCGGGCGAGTCGCGGCTCTCAGTCGCTTCATCCCCCGATTGGGCGAAAAGGCGATGCCCCTATACCGCCTGATGCGCAAGAACCCCACCTTCCAGTGGGACAAGGAGGCGGACGACGCGCTCCGCGACCTCAAGAAGGTGCTACTCACAGCACCGCTACTCGCCGCCCTCGTCGACAAAGAACCCATGCTGGTCTACGTCGCGGCTTCCGAGCACGTCGTCAGCGCCGTCATGGTCGTCGAGCGGCCAGAGGAAGGAAAGGAGCGCCCGGTACAGCGACCGGTGTACTATATCAGCGAGGTCCTCACCGAGTCGCGCCAATGGTACCCGCAATACCAGAAACTGGTATACGCGGTCTTCAGAGCACAGCGGCGACTGCCGCACTACTTCCAGGAGCACCCGATCATGGTCGTCTCCTCAGCACCGTTGCAGGACATCATCCACACCGTGAGGCGACCGGGCGAGTCGCCAAGTGGTCCGTCGAAATCGGCGTCCACAACATCAAGTATGAGCCACGCAAAGCGATCAAGTCGCAGGCTCTCGCGGACTTCATCGCCGACTGGGAAGAGGCCCAGCAGCCGGAAAAGCTGTCGTACCTCCACTACTGGAGCCTGCACTTTGACGGCTCCAAGGATGCATACGGCGCAGGAGCAGGGATCGTGTTGACTTCCCCGAAGGGTGACAAGCTCCGCTACGTCCGCTGCCTCGACTTCACCCCCTGCACCAACAACATGGCCGAGTACGAGGCACTACTCCACGGCATGCGAGCTGCCAAGGAGATGAATGTCAACCGCCTACGCTGCTACGGAGACTCCGACCTCGTCGCTGGGCAAGTCGCTGGCACCTGCGACGCAGTCTCTCCCACCATGGCGACATACCGCCAAGCAGTGGACAAGCTGGGTGGACACTTCGCAGGCTACTCCGTCGAGTGGATTGATAGGCGGAAGAACGAGGAGGCCAACGCACTCTCTCGCATCGGTTTGGCTCAACTCGCACCACCCGCCGACGTCTTCCTCGACACGATCACCAAGCTGTCCGTCTCTCCCCCAAGGGAGATCGACATCGGAGTTCCGCTGCAACCAGAGGCAGCCCTGGTTGCACTCATCGCCGAGCCAGAAGACTGGACTAGGCCGTACATCGCCTACCTGGAGGGAGGCACCTTGCCGGCAGACGAAACAGACGCCCGGATGATAGCGCGACGCTGCAAATCCTTCGTCATCATCGACGGCGAGCTCCACAAGCGCAGCGTGACCGGCGTGTTCCAACACTGCATCCAACCCGCTGAAGGACGCAAGATCCTTCACGACATCCACTCCGGCGACTGCGGCCACCACGCCGGCGCCCGCTCTCTGGTCGCAAAGGCTATGTGGCACGGCTTCTACTGGCCCATCGCACACGCAGACGTCGTTGACATTGTCCAGTGGTGCACCGGGTGCCAGAAGTACGCCAACCAGACACACGTGCCGAGCTCAGCGCTCAAGACAATCCCCATCACCTGGCCATTCGCCCTGTGGGGTATGGACATGGTAGGCCCTTTCAAAAAGGCCCCCTCCGGCTTCACCCACCTCCTGGTCGCGGTCGACAAATTCACAAAGTGGGTGGTGGCCAAGCCAGTCCGGAAATGTGACGGGAAGACCGCCACCAAGTTCCTACGCGAGCTCATATATCGCTACGGGTTCCCAAACAGCATCATCACGGACAACGGCACCAACTTCGCCAAAGGAGCCATGGCCGAGTTCTGCGAGGAACATCACATCCGACTCGACCTTGCCTCAGTCGCCCACCCGGAGTCTAACAGCGAGGCGGAACAGGCCAACCAGAGCATCCTCCATGGCCTAAAGCCGCGGCTCCAAGTACCACTCAAGCGTACCGCCGGGTGCTGGGTCGAGGAGCCACCCTCCGTCATCTGGGGCATCCGCACCTCGGTCAACAGATCGACAGGGTTCACCCCCTTCTTCATGGTGTATGGCGCCGAGGCAGTCATGCCCACCGACCTAGAGCATGACTCGCCAAGGGTCATCCACTACACGGAGGCTGCGAGTGAACTCGCGCGCCAGGATGGAGTCGATCAACTCGACGAGGCACGTGACCTAGCTCGCTCCCGCACTACCATCTACCAACAAGGACTCCGCCGCTACCATAGCCGGCGGGTGAGGACTCGCACCTTCCAGGAAGGCGACCTGGTACTACGCCTCATCCAGGACAAGAAGGGCATGCACAAGCTCTCCCCCCATGGGAGGGGCCATTCGCCATCGGGCGAGTACTCGGCAACGATGCCTACTACCTCACCGACGTCCGCGGAGACGGGAAACTCGACGTCAAGCGACCGTGGAATGTAAACCTCCTACGGAAGTTCTACTCCTAGAACTCCATACATGTACCCCCCCACTAGTTATGAAATAAAATATATCGGTTACCGCAAATTGCGTCTACTCTCCGTGTCTTGTGCCACTCGCACTCGTAATAACAGCGTCAAGCTAACTGCAGAAGTCAACCTCTGGTACAGCGACCGACACGGCCAAGTGGTGCGTCACGAGGGCACTGGGTCATCCCAGGACTCGCTACGTCCACAAAAAACGCCTACCCGGAGCCCCATTGGAGTCGCCTAGCTCGACTGGCTTAACGAGCCAAGACAACTGCCTTCGCTCCTCACAGCGACCACGGTCCTCCGCATCCTCGACACAGTGACTCGAACGGCCAAATACCACGCTCGGGGACTGACGACCATTCAAGCATGAGCGGCTAGGGAAAAACGCCAAGTACGAGAGCATGCCCAGGACTCGCCATGCGACTGACCCGACGGGCCAGGCAGGAGTGATGCGCTCACTCTAACGCGCCCAGTCCTCACCCACCCTAGAGCTGCGACTAGAACCACCAAGTACCACGCACGAGGACTCGGCCACCCGACCTCGTTCGCGAAAGGGAAAAAGGTGAAGTACAGAGCACTCATGGGAGTCGCCCTGCGACTGGATTTCCAAGCTCGGGCGAGTCGACCTCAATAACAAAACAACCGACAAAACGCTCGAAAACACAAACACATAACAAACGAGGTAAAACCCATAAAAAGGACGGACGCGCTCGGGGACTCGTTCAATCATCAATCACAATCGCAAGACAATTCACAAAATAACGCGAAATCCCATTATAGCAGACCAAAGTTGTTACAAAATATAAGTTGCGCCCAATGGCCGAACTGCTACTAACGCTCCGGGGCACAATGTTTTATTCTGCAGGCTTCGATGTCGACTCGCCGCCACCCTTGCGGTTGCGAATGAAGGGAGTGTACGGGTTCGATGGGTACATCGTCAGCTCACCCGCCATCGCCGCACGGAAGGGCTGCTCGATCTTGAAGTCCCGGTGCGGCGGCTCGGGATCGTTGGGCGCGACGATCGTCTCCTGATAAGGAAGGAGGTCGCCCATCGCCTAGACACGATCGGAGTATACTGCGGCACGGTCCGTCAGCTTCAGCACCTCGGCAATCTCCACCGAGCCCATCGACGACAGGTAGCCACTCGTCACGTTGTCCAGATCGAAATCCTCCGGGAAGTGGGCGAGCCCAAGGCTAAGCGCCGTCGCCGCCCCGCGCCGAAACGCCGACCGCATCATGAACTCGACGACTGACGGCGCCTTCTCCAGATACCACCACACTTCGACGAGGTCGCTGGGAATCACTTCCGTGGGCAACATCTCCTGAAGATACGCCCGAATGCAAGCCGCGGACAATGTGGCCGAGTCGACCAGAGTGGCCACACACTGCCGCGCGTCGTACGACTGCGCCTCTTCCGAGCTGTCGATGATCCGACCTGTGGACAGAGGGTGGCAGTGAGTACAACAAAGATCACACAATGCAGTTACTACAGGCAGAGGCAGGCACACTTACCAACCAAAGGACGGCAGAGACCCGTGATGAAGCTTTGAAGAGAGGAGTAGTCATCTTGTAGCCCAGCAACGAGGGCGTCAGAGACCTTACGCTATTCAGCGGCGGCCGTAACAGCAGCCTTGGCTCGCCCATACGCTGAACTCGCCTCCTCCTTCGCTTCCTTAAGCTCGCGCTCAAGGTCGGCGATCCGCTTCTCAACCGAACTCAACGCAGATTGAGCTGCCGTCAGGTCACTCCCCGGGACAAGGCCCTGGCGGACCTCCTCTGCCTTCGCAGCAGTCGCCTGGAGTGCCTTGTTCGCCTCTTGGACGGCAACAAGTTCCTTCTCCGCGCGACACTTCGCAGCGATCCGGTCGGCTGATTCACGCTGCAAACCCTGTGCACAAGTCAAACAGTTAACAACAACGGAATCCTAAGTGCCCACCCGCTGAAATTCAGCGACTGGACACTCGGGGACTGGAGATCAAAAATCCTAAGTGCCCACCTGCTGAAATTCAGCGACTGGACACTCGGGGGCTGGAGATAAAAAATCCTAAGTGCCCACCCGCTGAAATTCAGCGATCGCGCACTCGGGGACTGGGCGCGAGAAATAAAAACAAAACACCAAAAGAATCTGACCACTGCAATTCAGTGGCCCGATCCTCGGGGACTAAACATACCTGGATGGCTGCGCCAAGCATGCCATGGAGCTGTAGCGCGTCCACGGATGCGAGAAGAGCCGGAGTGTGCCCGCGACGTTGCTTGATCTCCGTGTTGGCGACCCCAGGTACGTGGCTCGATGGCATGGTACCACTCGCCGTAGCCGCTCTGGCCATGAAGCGGGGGAAGGTCGCGGTGGATACGCCGGCACCAAAAGAAGCCGGCTCGGCCACCCCAGGCGAGGAAGCACCATCCTTGATCGTCAAGGCCGCCTCCGTCGCAGGACCAATCGGAGCAATCGTCGTGTCGTCAGACACCATGATGACGTCGTCGCCCTTGGCCTTCTTGGCACTATCTGCGGGGGCAGCGACCTCATCAGCCTTCCTCTTCCGAGAGGGGTCCTCCTCGGCAACGACTGGCGGCACTTTGGCCACGGACGGGTGGCCTATCTTTTTAACTCCAGTCCTGTGAATTGGTTACATAAGCAAAATGGTCCGAGTACGATGAAAAGTAAGGCGGGTGAACAAAACTCACTTGGCGACTGGTATGAACCGCAGCCCCGTGCGGATGCTGGCCGGCTTCTCCAGTTCGGGGCCCAGTTTCCGACTGAGGCCCATCTCAAAAACATCATGGCCCAAGACACGGAAGGCCTCTTCATTGATGAGGCCGCGACAGGAGCCTCCAAAACGATTTCGGCAGGAGCTCTCCTGGGAGGCGAAGCTGCCGCGGCTGGAGCAGCCCCCGACCCGGAGATTGGGGCGAATGGGGGAGGAAGCGAGGCCAGAGGTACCTCACTCAGGGCGGCAGTGGCATCCGGTGCTGCTGTCGTCTGCGGCGCTTCATCCCTGGCCAGGCTGGTGGCATCGGAACTACTCGCCGAACGAGGCGGAGATGCATGTCTCGCCGGCTTCGTCTTCCTCTTCAGTGGGGCCTTCACTTCCTTCTTCTTCTTTTTCGACGGAGTGTCCTCGCGACGCGAGGTGTGTTCGGGAAGCTCGTCGTCGTCATCGTCATGGCGTTCAAGGCTTCTACTCGCCTCGAGTTCGCGCTGACGCTGCCCGCGAGTTTTGCGAACTAGTGGGGCGGCCTCTTCCTCGGGCTCGTCGTCATCGTCGCTCCTGTCGCTCTCGACGCCGCCCTTGGCGGGAGGCGATTCACCCCCGTCCTGGACGGACGAGCTCGAGTTCTCGTCGTCCGCGGGTGGAAGCCACCCTTCCACCACTTGAAATAACTACAGTAGGCATGAGACAATATCAGTATAACCGCGACAACATCAACTGTGACTGCGAATGGTAGACAGTGACTTACCGTCGGGGCTGGATGCTTCGCAGTGTAGGGGGCGACCCCAGCCTTCGTGTCCAGGTACGCTGCCTGGGTGATCTTCTTTAATGCCAGGACGTAGTCCTCGAGTTTCCACTCGGCGAGGCAGGATTTCGTCGAGTCTTCCCGGCCCGTGTACTCGTACATGTAATGGTCACGGCGGGCTAGGGGAACGAGTCGCCGTCCGAGCCAACAGTTGTACAAATTGATGGTCTGAAGACCCTTTTTCTTCAGGCCGCGGATGGTTTGGAGCATCTCATCCACGACCATCCGCTGGTCTACTGGGAGCTTGCCGACTTGGAGTCGGCGCGGTTCGGGCCGGTCGGCGAAGTACCTTGGGATCGCCACCTCGCCGTCTGGAGTCGCCTCGGTGACGTAAAACCAGGACTTCTTCCACTCGCTTGCCGCCTTGGCAGGTAGCATCAGATCAAAAAAGGAGGCCTTTGACTTCAACTGAAACGTCAGGCCACCCGTAGCAAGCATTGGGCCGCCTGTTTCTTCGCGACTGATCCTCCCGTGGAACAGATCTTGCCATAGGGGGAAGTAGGGCCTGCAACCCAGGTGGCACTCGCGGAACGCCACGAAAATGGCGAGCTGCTCGATGCTGTGCGGGCCCAGGTCCGACGGCTGGATCCCGTAGAACGCGCAGAAGCGCCGGAAGAAGAGAGACGTGGGGAAACCCAGCCCCCGTTCCAGATGGCTGGTGAAGCAAACAAATTCTCCCTCGCGCGGATCCGGAGTCACCTCTCCGGCCGCGGGGATGCGCCACCTGCCAGCGCGCAGGATCCCGGCCTCCTCGAAGGATGCCAGTAGCGCTCTTGTGCACTTGGACTTGCCCCATGGTTCGGTGGAGGGGGCCATTGGCGGAAAGGTTCGTGGGAGTCGGGGGATTTTGGATCGGTTGGACCGCGATGCGGAGGAGAACAAAGATGGGCGAAATCAGAGGAAATGGCGAAGGAATGGTTCCCCGATCGCCTACCATTTACTTTATATAGCGGTTGTTACCCGCCAAATCAGGGAGACGTTACCACGCGGTGATTACGCCAAAGTTACCGTTCGATTGCCCCAACGGCTAGTTTTGACTGCGTCTGACGGTCCAACTTCATCCATTCGACTCGCCGACCCAATCACTACAACAGTGACCAGATATTTCGCCGACCCGTTCGCTGAGCTGCGACCCGATTAACCACTGTCATTGCGACCAGAGTAATTAGTTTTTTCCTTTATTCAGGAGCCCGCCACCGATTCGACTGGGCGTCCGCATTGGACCCGTATACTCCGACTGCCAACGAACACCTGCGCCCAATCGACGACGGCCTCGGGGACTACTGATGGGGATATGCCTACCGGGGTATACCCAGCAGGACGTTTCCGACTGGCCCAGGAACTGGCGAGTGGGCCTGCAGGACGGCGACTGGATCAAGACCTGGCGTGGATCCAAGCGACTGGAAGCTGAAGGCCCAGGAGAGTAGATAGGCCCAGTCGGATTAGGTTAAACGAGTGCCGAAACCTTAACTGATTCGGTTAAGATGTGTAAACCCTAGGAGGGGTGAGTCTATATAAACCTCCCTACAGGGCGTGTAGAGGATACGTTCCATCATCCACCCAAGCGACTCGCCGCCTACCCGTCGAGCTCGCCCCATTGTACTTCCACCATAATACAATCTAGCAGGAGTAGGTCTTTACCCTCCGGGGGGCGAACCTGGGTAAAACCCTGTGTCTCCGCCCTCATCTCGCACCGCCAGATGGTTGGCCGCCCTTTCCCTTCGTTCTACTACTCGCTGCCGATTGCAGCGTCTGCCGTGGTCATTCCCACGACATTATTACTTGTAATAACCTCTCCTTATCCTTTTTGTTTTAGTTTTTGTGTCAAGATCAATCACTTTTTGAGAAGTAGAGGAGTTGTGAAAAGTTGCGGTCCTGGGACAGATTTTTGTGCTTATTTGTAAAAATCCGTGAAGGGGCTCAGTACTTCTGATGGAGATGTAATTTTCTGTGCTTGTGCCCCAAGTTGTTATCCAACTTTCATTATTTTTGCACTTTTTTATTTGAGCAACAGAAGATTTTCGAAAAAAATCGATCTTTACCTGTTGTTCTGTTTTGACAGATTTCTGCCATCATTTGCATTTGTCTCTTAAATCGATTTCCTTTCAGATTCTTTTGGGCTTTTGAAAGGATTTACTATAGTAGATTTTGTTTTGTTGGATTTCAATTGAAGTTTGAACCCAAAGGTTTATGGTTTTTGCATACACTAATGTTGCTAATGAAGTTTGTCTGAGGCTTTTTATGTTAGGAACTTTCAAGTGTTTGAGAGAAGGAATCTGCAGAGTCCGTCTTTGAATAGGTAAAAGTGGTGAAAACAGAAGGTTCGTAAAAAACTTATATCTTTATATTATTGATGTTTTTATTACATATGGAAGGTTACGAGACAAAAAAGAGGAGGAAACAAAGCCGGGGTGGGCGCCACCAGGGGGTGTGATCCCCGAGGAGTCCGTCTCCGCCCTGTTTTCGCACAACACCTTCCTTATGCAGTAAAACTTTGTAATATATAACCCCCCCGGATCCCCCGAGGTTCGTATCTCGTGTTCTCATCGTGTTTTTGTTTCGATCTATTTCTGTCAGGTAGATTCTCAGTTTTAGAGCCACAATGTCTTCCTCTAGATCACCCATGGAAGATGCCTTCATGGATGTCATCAACCCGTACATGTATGAGTTGAAGGTTCACCTGAAGGAGTTGTTACTCAGGGATGGGAAGGTGCATATAAAATAAGTACAGGGTCCTAAAGGAGAAGGCAGTCTGGAAGATAGGATGGAAGCACTGGAGCAGGAAGTTTTTAGGTACAAGAAGATGGAGGAACGCGAAGTGGACGTCATCCATAAGATAAGTTCAGAACTCATCGCCAAGCACAAGAGGGAGACTGCTAAGTTTCGAGATGAAATCCTCTCACTCCATCAGACCACCAATCAATTGAAATCACACCTCTATGACATACAAAATCAAAACAGTGAGTATGAGGATAGGTTTAAACACATAAGCTCTGCTGCTAGTTTCAGGATATTTGAGACCAAGACATCCTTTGTGGATGGGGATCCTTTACCTTGGAAGTCTGACGATGACAAGGGAACACCACCACCACCGAAGGAGTAATTCGTCATCAGCTTTGGCATCCCCTTGGCTTGTTCCAAGCTTGGGGGAGTGTCGCGGTATCACATCATTATCTTTCATTTTTTACCTTTTTAGTAGAGTCATATCTTGAATAAAGAAGTTATCATTTAGGATGGTTTGCATTGTGGAAGTATCTCTCCTTTAGTTGGTTGTCTATGTATCCCTTGGTGTGAGTGCCTTTATGGAATATTAATGAGAAGTTTCATCTTTTACTTTTTGCACTTCTTATTTTAGTTTGCAATCTCTATTATATGATTGATCTTGTTGATTAGTATTGGTATCACTTTGGGAGCATCAAGTAGATCTAAATTGGTTTTGGAAAACCGAGCTCTGGTCAGTAGCAACACGTTTTGAGGTTTGAAAGGAAAAGAGAAAAGCACTTACAGGTATTTTGTACCATTTATATTATTTCTTGATTGGCTCATAAGCTTAGTATTCTTTATTTAAGATCTTTTGTGTCTTCAAGAAAGATTGCATGTTTGACTATGTCACTTGTATGTCTGCTTGTTTCCTTCAACTCTTTTGCTTGCTACCCAGCCTTGCTAGCCAAAAACCTGTTTTAAGAGGGCATACTTCTCATGCATCCAATCCCTTAAACCAAAACCTATGCCAGTTGTGTCCACCACATCTACCTATTAGCATTATTTCTATTCCAAGTAAATTCTCAAGCTTCATCTATCTTCCAAATTAAAAATTATTTTGTTATGTGAAAACTAGTTAGTAAAGCTCTCACAGACTTGATGGCACACCTTATTTTCTTGCCCCTAATAAACTTGAACCGTTGTGTCATCGAAGTTGTATATGCTTGCACCTATACGTTGGAATTAGCAGAACCGTGCAGTCACGGGGAACGCTTTCAACATTGCACCTGTACATTATACACAATTGATATCATGCTCTTTTGTTTGCGGATGTCGTCGGTGTAAAATAAAGGGGAGCTTGTAAGTCCATGGAGTTATGTATGTGTGTTAGATAAACACCTGAGCCGCTAGCCTAAGCCATGCCTAATCATGGTGGAAACTTGCAGCATCACCATAGTGAGCAATTGATACGTCGAAAATGTATCTATAATTTTTGATGCTCCAGGCTTGTTTAGTATCTACTTTGCTTTGCTTTGTCGACACTTTGAGGTGTTTTTATATCTTTTCTAGAACTAACCTATTAACAAGTTGCCACAGTTCCAGTTGCATGTTTTCTTCTGTTTTTGGTTCCAAAAAGGCATAAAATCAATATTTTTGGAATTGGACGGGACAAAAGCCAAAGTCAATATTTTACCGTGGGCGACACGAAGCCAGAAGATGAGACGGAGAGGCGCCACAGGGCGGCCAAACCCCCCTAGGCGCGGGTGGGCCCACCCTGCGCCTGGGTAGGGTGTGGCCCCCTGGTGGCCCTTCTGGCCCGCCCCTTCACCTCTAAGAAGCCCCCGATGCAGAAACCCTAGGCCCCGATCAAAACTGCACGAAACCTTCTATAGCCGCCGCCACCATCGTCCCTAGATTGGGGGATCTGAAGTTCTTCCTGGCACCCTGCAGGAGGGTAGATCATCCTGGAGGCCTTCTTCTCCGGTATGAAGTGTGAGTAGTTCCACCTTGGACTACAGGTCCATGTAGTAGCTAGATGGTTGTATCTCCTCCTTGTGCTTTCATGTATAGATCTTGTGAGCTCCGTTCATGATCAAGATCTAATCTATTTGTAATCATGCATGTTGTGTTTGCGGGGATCCGATGAATATTGAGATTACTATGTCAGATTGATTAATGGTTTTGTCTATTTGATTCCATCATGTTTGTGTTGTTTGTGATCTTGCATGCTCTCCGTTGTTAGTAGCTATCTTGGCCAAGTAGTTGCTAGTGACTCCAAAAGGGGGTATTTATGCTCGATAGTGGGTTCATGCCTCTAGTTTCTAAGGGAAGTGACAAAAATCTCTTCGGTTGTAGATGTGTTGTTGCCACTAGGGAGAAAACAACAGTCTCTTGTTCATGCAACAAGTGGATTGTTTACCTTACACACTTTTCTTAAAGCAGTTGTCTGTTGCTTGAAACTTAATACTGGAGGGGGTTCGGATGATTACCTGAAGGTGGACTTCTAGTCATAGATACAGTTGGATGGCGGTCTATGTATATTGTTGTATTGCCCAATCAAATCTCATAGGATCTTTTTATCTAGTATTGCATTGTTATGCCATGCTCAGTTACTGTCAATTGCCCGACTATAATTTGTTTACCCTTCATGCCATGTTGTTTATCTAAGGAGAGCACCTCTGGTGAACTATGGACCTCGGTCCAATCTTTACTATTGATACATATTCCACGGTTACATGTTTACTTGCTGCAAACCATCATCTTCCACACCATACGTTTAATCCTTTGTTACAGCAAACCGGTGAGCTTGACAACCTCACTGATTCTTTGGGGTAAAGTCTTGAGTTTGTGTTGTGCAGGTTTCCATGTTGCTTGCAACACCTTTGAGACATTTCCTTCCTCCTACTGGTTCGATAACCTCGGTTTCTTACTGAGGAAAAACTTGCTCCTGTGCTCATCACACCTTGCTCTTGGGGTTTCCAACGAAGCGTCCCACGACAGTGTTGGGCGTCATCAGCGATCTATGAAGCTTTCTTCTTATAAAAAAAAGAGAGACATTGAAAAGAGGAAAGAGAGAAAAAAGCACCATTTTCCCATGGCAAATAAGAGATTGTTGAGATGCTCATTGTCTGCTTGCCTTGTCATTTTGATATGGGATAGCTCCTATATCATGTGCAAGGGGTACCCTGTTGGCGGTTCTCTATGATACACATGTACTTACTATGACAAGAACTTACCGGTAACTAAAGTTGAGTAGCATGAGGAGCCGCCCTCGTACTCAAGGTACATGAGATTGCCAACTTATATTTCGTCAAGCATATACTCCATCTTTGTTCACTTTAACCTTAATTATTTCAAGATGCTTATGATAGGGGCAATGAGAGCTGAAAGCTAGTAAGTGATACGTCAGAAACGTATCTATAATTTTTGATACTCCATGCTTGTTTAGTATCTACTTTGCTTTACTCATCTACACTTTGAGGTGATTTTTACATGTTTTATGGTACTAACCTACTAACAAGCTGCAACACTGTCAGATGCCTGTTTTCAGCTGTTTTTGGTTTCAGAAAAGTTAGTAAAGAAATATTCTCGGAATTGGACGGGACAAACGTCAAAGTCAATTATTTTCCGTGGGGAACAAGAAGTCCAGAGGGGAGCCGGAGGGGCCGGCCAGGACGGCCAGACCCACCCCAGGCGCAGGTGGACCCCACCCCGCGCCTGGCTAGGGTTTGCCCCCCCTGGTTGAAGGGAGACGGGTAGGCTACACTAGCGCAAATCAAAATTTTCTACCACGTAAACTAGGATTACTGTTGTCATAGACCACGGGATTACCACTAGACGCGCAGTTGCGGAACTTGATGAAGCGCGTCGAAGCAGTGCAGACGATCTATGTCTCCTCCTCATTCTCGTCCCACGAGCATCTCCCCTTGCGCGGCTCGTCCAAGCGCCACATATGCAGCGCCTCCGAGGTATCCACACGTACATGGTGGAAGCGTCAGACGCCGGACTGCTAGGTCCGCGTGTGCAACACAGGCGAGAGGTATGGCGGCTGGGTGGAATGGCTCAACCCTGGTCAGCATGCCCCACCCTCTCTTATATAGGTGTCCCTAGTGGGCTTCTATATTAGCAGCCCATTAGTAGCCTAAGCCTGGTCTAATTCGAATCCAATCCTCATTAGGCTTCCGATCCCTTAAGTGTGTGACCCTATAGGTTCATATACGTATAGACATGGCACGAATACACTTATTCTGTCAATAGTTGGTAGCGGCCTCTAGCAAGACGTGACAACTCCTAAACGCATACAAAGATCATATCGGACGAACCATCACAAGGTTTTAGTACATGTCTTTCCCTTTGCCTCACGATATTTGGTCTAGCTCCAAGCTGACCTCCCTTTCTCGATACTATGATTCGGAATCCCTTTACTAGGTTAACTCTTAACCATATGTAGCACATCCATGCATTTCTAGATCCAATCACTCGAGGGGCCCAGAGATATCTCTCTCAAGTAGAGAGGGGCAAATCCCATCTTGATTGACCATGCCTTGCAGCATGCTTCAGGACAAACCCGAAAGCTACCTTTGTAACTACCCAGATACGGAGTAGCGTATGATAGCCCCAAAGTATGTCGATCCACATCTCAAGTACATGCGACAATCTCAGGTCTAAGGACAAAACGTACATGATGTGTAGAGAGAGAGAGCTGCAACTAATTGCCAGTCTCAAGTTGGGTCAGTCCAACCCCATGTTCATAACATGTGTCCACATCATTGGTTTGACATCTCCATGTCTATGACTTGCGAAACATAGTCATCAACCAATCGATGTGCTAGACTAATATTCACATGTGTCCTCACATGAAATCCGACTAGGGACAACTATTAAATAACCATACAAGTAAGGAGTTTCACAAACAATTCACATAATTGTCAATCAATACAAGTTGCCTGATATGGATATTCAAGGAACAATACAATAACTCGTGGATACATAAGAAATATAATCATCTCTATGATTGCCTCTAGGGCATATTTCCTTCAGTCTCCCACTTGCACTAGAGTCAATCTAGATTGTATCTAATACCTATTGCTCTTGCGTGCGCCTCATGCGTAGGCTACGGGAGTGGCTTTGTAAAAGGATCAGCAACATTTGAGTTCGTATGTATTTTGCATATCATGACACTACCATCCTCAACGAACTCTCGAATCTAATGACAACACATGCGAATATGTTTGTTCTTCTGGTGTTGTCTAGGTTCCTTGGCTTGTGCAATAACACCATTGTTATCACAATAAACGTCCATGGTATTTGACGCGCCCTGAACCACACCAAGAGCGATCAGGAAATTCCTAATCCAAACAGCTTCCTTTGTAGCCTCCAAGGCGGCAATATATTTAGCTTCTGTTGAAGAGCAGGCCATCGTATCTTGCTTGGAACTTTTCCAACTCACAGCACCACCATTCATGACAAACACATAACCAGATTGCGATATGGATTCATCCGAGTCGTTAAGGTAACTCGCATCTGTGTAACTCCTTACACTGAGTTCATCCTCACCTCCATAAACTAGGAACACATCCTTATTCCTTCTCAAGTACTTAAGGATATTATTTACCACTGTCCAGTGACCTTCACCTGGATCAGCCTGATATCTGCTCGTAACGCTTAGAGCATAGGAAACATCTGGGCGAGTACATATCATTGCATACATGATGGATCCAATAGCCGAAGCATATAGAATCCTGCTCATGTGCTCACGCTCATCAGTAGTCGAAGGACACCGAGTCTTGCTAAGTTTAATGCCGTGAGACATGGGCAAGAACCCCTTCTTAGCATCTTCCATGCTGAATCGTTTCAACACTTTGTCAATGTATGTACTCTGGCTTAATCCAATTAGCCTCCTTGATCTATCTCTATAGATCTTGATGCCCAGAATATATGCCGCTTCTCCTAAGTCCTTCATCGAAAAACTATTTTTCAACGAGGTCTTAATAGACTCGAGCATAGGAATGTCATTTCCAATTAGTAATATGTCATCTACATATAAGATTAGAAATACCAACGCTCTCCCACTTTCCTTCTTGTAAACACAAGGTTCTTGTTCATTTTTTATGAAGCCAAACTCCTTTACAACTTTATCAAATCGAATGTTCCAACTCCGAGATGCTTGCTTTAGCCCATAAATGGACTTTAGAAGTTTGCATACCTTTCCAGCATTGTTTGGATCAACAAAACCTTCGGGCTTCATCATATACACGTCCTCAGTAAGGATTCCATTTAGGAAAGCCGTCTTGACATCCATATGCCATATTTCATAGTCGAAATGTGCAGCAATGGCTAGAATGATCCATATAGATTTAAGCATCGCTACGGGCGAGAAAGTCTCATTGTAGTCGACTCCTTGAACTTGTCGAAAACCTTTTGCAACAAGTCGAGCTTTATGGATGTGAACATTTCCATCCATATCAATCTTCTTCTTATAGATCCATTTGCACTCGATGGCTTTTAAACCATCAGGCAGGTCAACCAAGTTCCAAGCTTGATTGTCTCCCATGGACTCTATCTCGGATCTCATGGCGATCAGCCATTTCTCAGAGTCTGGGTCCACCATCGCTTCTGCATAGGTCGCGGGCTCATCATTGTCTAACATTAATAATTCCCGCGTTTTGCGGAGCCTCGCCGATCTTCGTGGTTGTGGTGCTTCTATTGCCACGGGTTCCTCAACTTGGTCTGCTACAATAGCATCACATGTAGAAGCATCCCCAACTGGCTCATCTTGAACTTCTTCAAGTCGCACCGACCTTCCACTCGTTCCCTTCATGAGAAACTCTTTCTCTAGGAAAACACCACTATGAGCGACAAACACTTTGCCCTCTTCTCGGTTGTAGAAGTAATACCCTAAGGTTTCCCTCGGATATCCCACGAAAATGCACTTATCCGATTTGGGTGTTAGCTTGTCCGACTGAAGTCGCTTGACAAATGCATCATAGCCCCAAATCTTTAGAAAATACAAACTGGGATTCTTTCCAGTCCACATCTCATATGGTGTCTTAAATACAGATTTAGATGGTACCCTGTTAAGTGTGAAAGTTGTCATTTATAGAGCGTAACCCCAAAATGATAATGATAGATCCGACTGGCTCGTCATCGATCGAACCATGTCCAACAAAGTTCAATTGCGCCGTTCAGAGACCCTGTTTCTTTGAGGCGTTCCGGGCGGCGTGAGTTGTGGAACAATTCCGCAACTCTTAAGATGATTGCTAAATTCGTGACTCAAATATTCACCTCCACGATCAGATCGCAAGGCCTTTATTTTCTTGCCACGTTGATTCTCTACCTCACTCTGAAACTCCTTGAACCTTTCAAAAGTTTCAGACTTATGCTTCATCAAGTAGACATAACCATATCTACTAAAATCATCAGTGAAAGTAATGAAGTAGTGATATCCTCCTCTGGCTGTCGTGCTCATTGGTCCACATACATCAGTATGTATGAGTTCCAACAAGTCTGTCGCTCTCTTGGGTAAACCCGAAAAAGGCGATTTGGTCATCTTTCCAAGTAAACAAGCCTCACATGTCTCGTATGATTCAAAATCAAACTAAGTTAGAAGACCATCACCATGGAGCTTCTTCATGCGTTTTCACTTATATGCCCCAAACGACAATGCCATAAATAGGTAGGACTCAAATCATTAGGCCGAAGCCTTTTAGCACTAACATTATAAACAGATGCATCATCAGGATTTAAAATAAATAACCCATTCAAAATGGGAGCATCAGCCATAAACATATCATTCTTAGAGATTACACAACCATTGTTTACACTCGCGAATGAATAACCATCCCTCATCAAACATGAAGGTGATAAAATGTTTCGACCCATACTAGGAATGTAATAACAATTATTCAACTCCATAATAAATCCTGATGGAAGGTGAAGTTGCATGACGTCAACGAACAATGCAACAACCATTGATTTATTTCCGACGCAAAAATCCACTTCGCCTTTCTGCACTTCTCTAGTCCTTATTAGCCCCTGCATCGAATTGCAAATATGAGCAACCGATCCGGTATCAAATACCCAAGAGTTAACATAGGAATTAGCGAGAAGAATGTCCACAACATTTACAACAAGCGTACCTGAGTGGGAAGTACTCTTACTTCCACTCTTCTTCAAAGAAGCCTGGTACTTGCTGCAGTTTCTCTTCCAGTGGCCATGTTCATGACAAAACAAGCACTCAGTGTCTTCTACAGGTCCAGCCTTTTGCTTGGGTGCAGGCTTAGGGATCGTATCCTTAGCCTTGCCCTTCTTCTTCCAAGAAGTACCCTTTTTCTTGAAGCTAGACTTGTTCTGCACAACCATCACATGGCTATGCTCTGCACACTTCTTCATGTCACTTTCTGCTATTTTTAGCAACCCGCATAACTCATTAAGGCCCTTCTCCACCCCATGCATATGGTAGTTCGAAATGAATTGCCCATAGCTGGATGGAAGAGACGCCAAAATAAAGTCAGTGGCCAACTCTTGGCCTAGTGGAAAACCAAGCTTTTCCAAAGTCTGACTGTAACCAACCATTTTGATCACATGGGGCCTACAGCTGCTCCCTCTGCTAGCTTGCATTCGACAAAGGACTTGGCAACATTGTACCTCTCAGTCCTTGCCTGGTCTTGGAACATGTCCTTAAGCGCCACGATCATATCGTATGCATCCTGATCCTCAAACTTCTTTTGGAGTTCAGGTTCCATGCATGCAAGCATAAGACAGCTAACCTCAAGAGAATCATCACATGCTCTCTTGTAGGCGTTCTTTAGGGCAGCAGATGCATTATTAGCAGGTTCATCGAGGATTGGGGTATCCAGAACCGTTTCCTTTTTATCAGACCTGAGAATAATTCTCAGGTTACAGACCCAGTCCAAATAGTTTGTTCCATTTAGTTTATCTTTGTCAAGAATCGAACACAAAGAAAAAGGTGATGCAATGTTCGGTGCCATTGATCTACAACAGAAAACATGCAAAATACTAAGCCATGTAACCATGAAAGAGTAAAACATATTAAACAATTTAATAGCATATACTCCCACTTAAATCAATATCCCTCTATTGATACTAAGTGATTCAAGATCCACAATTAACAAATCGACTAGTGAGCTTTAGCGTCACTGCTAGAAGACAAGGTAAATCGGTAAGCAACACTTGCTAATCATATCACATATGACTCTTGTTGTTGGGTGACATCTCTATGTTAAAACTAGGCGCCCAACCTTTATGCCCCAAGGTACTTAACTGTTAAGATGACCTTGTCAAGCTCACCAACCCTTATGCGTGTAGGTATCCGATACAAACCCATCCAGCCAAGGAAAACCGCGGTGTAAGGGTTCCCAACCTTTAATAAGGTAGAGTCCCCTGTGTTTACAATGCTAGTCCCTGGATCAATAGCTAGCATCCACAGTTAAAATGTAATATCAAGAAACAAAGGTCATAATACAACTTTATAACCAGGAATAAAATAAATTATTACATCTTACATAGCTCATTTGGCTATTACATTACATTGCAACAGAAAATCTATAAGCATGGGGTCCTTCATCTTCAAAGTGCCACAGGCAAGCATGTTGGTTGTAGACTTTGTAATCCTAATCAATCAATCTTCACTAAAAATCAATCAAACCTGCAACATTACAAGTTACAGCCACAAGGGTCAATACATTTGAATTGTATTGGCAAGTTTCACTACTATGTAGAATATAACTGGATCCTATCATTACATGCATACTTGGCTAAGTAGGGTTTTAGGCTCATTTGCAGAAAGCAATAATTTATCCTATCTTTTCAAAATGGTTTTGTTCCTTTTGTCAAATCTTTCTGAACTCCTTGGAATCCACCAAGTGTCTTTGTCAAAATCTCTTGAGTTCCTTGGTACACCCCAAGTACTTCAAGTTTTATCAAAATCTCTTGAGCTCCTTGGTAAATCCCCAAGTGCATCAAGTTTTATCAAAATATCTTGAGCTCCTTGGTAAATCCCCAAGTGCATCAAGTCTTTTGTTGTCACTTAAAAGTTTTCTTTTAGAAATTAGAATGTCGAGATTTCCCATAGCTTCAAGCTTTAGTTGCTTAGTATTGTCCATAACCGGGGACACGGCTAAGTACTTAGATTTTATTATCTTCTGCAGAAGTTGTACACTTTACCCACATGACACACTCTCATCTTGTTGCCACCAGTGGCCGCTGGATTAGTACTCACCAAGATGGAGTATTGGCAGATTGAGAATGTGACGAAGTCTTTCCAAAGGGTCCTCCCATACACCATTGCTAGCTTGTCTTCAGGCACCCATGTAGGGTTTCGAGTTCCCTCATTTTCAGTACATGAAGACAATAAATGGGTCTTCCCAATGTAGTTGACTAAGCCAGAGCCATATGTAGCATGTGGCTGTACACGAAAGCCACAATTGGAGAAACATGTTCAATCTCTAAGTCCCTGGGTGGTTTTATTTTGGTGCACAACACAAAGAGATTGCCATAGACATGGTTCCTTTTGTTGCCACCTTATCCTTGTCCACCCAGGTGGTTCATTGAGTCCTTGTTTTATTATATAAAACACAAGTCTTTTCTCATCTTTATAAAATCTCAACATGTGTCTCTTCTTAAAACAAGTAGCATGGCTAAGAATTTTACAACTACATTGTTTCACTAAGGAATATATGAGGTATCCTAATAGGATTTATCATAGCATAAGTATAGAAAATCTTTTCATGCATGTTTCAAAATCCACCAAGTATATAAACAAAATAGTAGGATTTTAGATGATAGTGTCACTTGCCTTTTGGTAGGGAATGTTGGTTCACTTCTTGATCTTGCTAGTCTCACACTTTTCTAACTTCACTACAAGTCAAACAAGCAAAACACAAAATCAACTAGCATTCCAACCATACTCAAACAAACAAAACATCACACATAAAATTTTAGAAACTAAGTGATGCATGCAAGCATGCAAAAGATAGTTTTATTTGCCAAGGTGGTCTCTACTAGGCTCTACACATTGTAAGGATCAAAGTGGTAATTTTCCATGGTGGCAAAGTCATTTGCAAAAGGGTTTTTCCTATAGATCATTTTTAAATCCAATCAATATTTTATGTGGTGAAAAATATTTTTAGCAAAGCAATAATTTTATAATGCTCACCAAATAAGTTGTTAGTTCACAAAACTTGGTGTTTAGGGTCAGTAGCTTTGAATCAAAACATTTTCCAAAAAAAACATTTTCATAACAAAACCAATATTTTTATTTGATTAGAAATGGGCTAATTCTATTAATCCATCCTAATCTTCACCAAATACATTTTTAAATCCACAAGTTGGTTCCTAAGGTCAGTAGGTTCACCACAAACCAATTTGCAAAGATTTTAACCCCAAAATCATTTTGGAATAATTTTTATAACCTAAACAAGCATACAAATGTTTCTGCAAAACAAACAATCTAACAGAAACTTTTTACTAAACACATTGCATGGTTGGCTAGGGCTTGTTCCACTGATTCCATTTATATAAAGTTTGCAAATTTTGGACGTGTGGATCAAAAGTTACAAGGTTTTCAAATCTGCATCTAAATCAAATTTCAAATTCTGTTTTAAATCATCTGGTGCCACGCGGCGTGATGCTACAGGTCGATACCGGTTCGCACGGATCGCGCTCTGCGGGGCGTTGGATCTAAACAGATCGCACGGCGCTGGTTGATTCATACCGATTCGCTCAGTTCTAATCACAACCACAGGATCAAAATCTAACGGTGATAATCTAATCATGAAGGGTTTCGCGGCATAGTAAATCAAAATTTTCTACGGAGCGAACAGAGGGAAAGCCAAGATCTAATCTAGGAGATGCAAACAACGAGAGAGATTGGATTAGATCTTCATACCCTTGAAGATTCGCACAGCGGAACGTTCGTCGGAACGTGGGTGATGTAGTCGTACTCTCTTCTCCTCCTCGCGATCCGATCCGATCTAGCACCACAAGTGGCGGTGCCTCCGTGAGATGCACACGTGCAGCACCTCGACGTGTCCTCCTTCCTCGGACCAGCAAGTATGGTGGAGAGATAGATTGGATCTACAACACGACGGCGTGGTGTATATGGTGGAGAATTTCTGCAGCAGGGCTTCGCCTACAAACAGTCGGGAGGGAGAGAGGAAAGCTAGCAAGGCGGCTAGGGTTTGGAGGAAATCTAGAAATCTAGAAAGCTAGCAATGCGGCCAGGACACTCCCTCATAGGCCCATGCCCCCTCCCGGAAGGTGGGGCCACGTTGGTCCCCTTCCGGAAGGTTCTAGAAGCTTCCGGTACAATACCGATTAACCCGGAACAATTCCGAACTCCAAAAACTGCATTGCCTTATATGAATCTTATTCTCCGGACCATTCCGGAACCTCTCGTGATATCCCGGATCCCATCCTAGACTCCGAACAAAAATTCATAAACCAATTATCCAATCTATCCTAGCGTCGAGACACGTTAAGTGTGTGACCCTGCGGGTTCGAGAATATGCAGACATGATCTTCTATCAATAATCAACAGCGGGGTCTGGGCACCCATATTGACTCCCACACATTCATCGATGATCATATCGGATGAACCACGATGTCAGGATTCAAACAATCGCATATATATATTCCCTTCGTCTCGCGATATTTTACTTGCCCGAGATTCGATCGTCGGTACCGTCATACCTAGTTCAATCTCGTTCACAGCAAGTACTTTACTCGTTCCGTAATCCGATATCACTTTGTGATTAACTCCTTAACCACATGCTTGCAAGCGGTGTTGATATCGATTACCGAGTGGGCCCGAAGTATATCTCTCCGACTTGGGAGGGACAAATTCCATCTCGATACATACAACCCAACAGATACTTTCCGATCACCTGAGAGACACCTTTATGATCACCCTCTCATAGGATGACGTTTGATGACCTCAAAGATTTCTTCCGATACCAGGGAGTTGTATTATCTCATGGTCTAAGGAATACAATATTTGACATAAGAAAAGCTTCGCAAAGACGAACACGATGACACGATCTAATTGCTTTGCTTAGTTTGGGTCTGTCCATCATATCATTCTCCAATGATATGATCTCATTATCAATTGACAACTCATGTCTATGGTTAGGAAACCTTAACCATCATTGATCAATGAGCTAGTCCATAGAGGCGTACTAGGGACACGGTGTTGTTTACAAACCACACAAGTATTAAAGTTTCCGCTTAATACAATTCTAGCATGGAATATAAACTTTATCATGAAAAAGAATTATAATTATAACATCTTTATTATTGCCTCTAGGGCATAATTCCAACAGTCTCCCACTTGCACTAGAGTCAATAATCTAGTTTACATTTGGCAACAATCTCACACCCATGGTACTGAGGTGCTCATCATGTTTTACACGTGGAAGAGGTTTAGTCAATGGATCTGCGACATTCAGATCTGTATGTACTTTGCTAATCTTCAGATCTCCATCTGCTATATAATCTCGGATTATATGAAACTTGTGGTTGATATGCTTGGTCTTTGGATGATATCTTGGTTCCTTAGCAAGTGTTATGGCGCCAGTGTTGTCACACAATATCTCCAGTGGGTCCAATGCACTTGGAACCACGCCAAGCTCAGTGATGAAGTTTCTGATCCAAACTCCTTCACTTGACACTTCTGCAGCAGCCATGTATTCCGCTTCCACTGTAGATCCCGCGATCACGCTTTGCTTGCAGCTTCTCCAGCTCACAGCTCCTCCATTCAAAATATAAACGTATCCTGTCTGAGATTTGGAATCATCCTTGTCGGTGTCAAAACTAGCATCGATGTAACCTTTTACGACAAGCTGTTCATCATCCCCATAGACTAAGAACATTTCTTTAGTCCTATTTAGGTACTTTAGGATGTTCTTCACGGCTGTCCAGTGTTCCACTCCTGGATCACTTTGATATCTGCTCGTCAAACTAAGAGCATTGGACACATCCGGTCTAGTACACATCATGGCATACATGATGGAACCTATGGCCGAGGCATAAGGCACTTTGCTCATTGCTTCCCTATCATTTACCGTAGCTGGACACTGAGCCTTGCTCAATATCTTACCTGACAACATAGGCACTGAACCTTTCTTTGCCTTATCCATTCTGAACCTTTTCAGAACTTTGTCTAGGTATGTACTCTGGCTTAAAGCTATCAAGCGTCTTTGTCTATCTCTATAGATTTTGATGCCCAATATATAAGCAGCTTCACCTAGGTCTTTCATTGAAAAACACTTGTTCAAATAACTCTTCACATCGTTAAGCATGTTGATGTCATTTCCAATAATCAATATGTCATCCACATATAGTACCAGAAACGTCACCGAGCTCCCACTCACTTTCTTGTAGATACAAGCTTCGTAGCAATTTGGAACAAATCCAAAGCTCTTGATCACTTGATCAAAACGAAGGTTCCAACTCCGAGATGCTTGCTTCAGTCCATAAATGGAACGCTGAAGTTTGCATACTTTACCAACATCCTTAGGATCGAGAAAACCTTCGGGTTGCATCATATACAACTCTTCATCAATGTTGCCATTGAGGAAAGCACTCTTGACATCCATCTGCCATATTTCATAATCATGAAACGCAGCAATTGCTAATAAAATCCGAATGGACTTAAACATCGCTACGGGAGATAAAGTCTCATCGTAGTCAACACCTTGAACTTGTCAAAAACCTTTCGCGACAAGCCGTGCTTTATAGACGGTAACATTACCATCCGCGTCCGTTTTCTTCTTGAAGATCCATTTGCACTCAACGGCCTTTCGGTCGCTAGGAGGGTCCACCAAAGTCCATACTTGGTTTTCGCTCATGGATCCCAATTCGGATTTCATGGCTTCTAGCCATTTCTCAGAGTCTGGGCTCATCATTGCTTCCTCATAGTTCGTAGGTTCACTGTCTTCTACTAACAAGACAGTCAAGACAGGGTTGCCGTACCACTCAGGAGGGGCACGCGACCTTGTCGACCTGCGACGTTCAGTAGCAGCATCGTCTGAAGCTTCATGATCCTTGTCATTAGCTTCCTCTATTGTTGGTGCAGGCGGCACTGGAACAATTTCAGGTGCTACGCTACTCTCCAATTCAAGAGAAGGTTCAATAACCTCGTCTAGCTCTACTTTCCTCCCACTCACTTCTTTCGAGAGAAACTCCTTCTCAAGAAAGGAACCATTCTTTGCGACAAACACTTTGCCTTCGGTTCTGTGATAGAAGGTATACCCAATAGTTTCCTTAGGGTATCCTATGAAGACGCATTTTTCCGCTTTGGGTTCGAGCTTGTCCGGCATCAACTTCTTGACGTAAGCTTCGCATCCCCAAACTTTAAGAAACGACAACTTAGGTTTAGCACCAAACCATAGTTCATACGGTGTCGTCTCAACGGATTTAGATGGAGCCCTATTTAAAGTAAATGCAGCGGTTTCTAATGCATAACCCCAAAATGATAACGGCAAATCAGTAAGAGACATCATTGATCGGACCATATCTAATAGGGTTCGATTCCGGCGTTCAGACACACCATTGCGCTGTGGTGTTCCGGGTGGCGTGAGTTGTGAAACGATTCCCCTTGCTTTAAGATGCGTGAGAAAATCATAACTCAAATATTCACCTCCACGATCGGATCGTAGAAACTTAATCTTTCTGTTACGATGGTTCTCCACTTCATTCTGAAATTCCTTGAACTTTTCAAATGTTTCAGATTTATGTTTCATTAAATAGATATACCCATATCTACTTAAGTCATCAGTAAAAGTGAGGAAATAGCGATATCCACCGCGCATCGAAATACTCATCGGTCCACATACATCGGTATGTATGATTTCCAACAAGTCCGTTGCTCGCTCCATCATACCGGAGAACGGTGTTTTGATCATCTTGCCCATGAGGCATGGTTCGCATGTGTCAAATGATTCAAAATCAAGAGACTCCAAAAGTCCATCAGAATGGAGTTTCTTCATGCACTTTACACCAATATGACCTAGACGACAGTGCCACAAATAAGTAGTATTATCACTATCTACTTTGCATCTCTTAGCCTCAATGTTATGGATGTGTGTTTCATCCCTTTCGAGATTTAGAAGAAATAAACCATTTACAAGAGGTGCATGACCATAAAAGATGTTACTCATATAAATAGAACAACCATTATTCTCCGATTTAAATGAATAACCGTCTTGCAATAAACACGATCCAGAAATAATGTTCATGCTCAACGCAGGCACATAATAACACTTATTAAGGTTTAAAACTAATCCCGAAGGTAAAACTAAGGAGAGCGTGCCGACGGCCATCACATCAACTCTTGATCCGTTGCCAACGCGCATCGTCACCTCATCCCTCGCAAGTCGCCGTCTATTCCGTAGCTCCTGTTTCGAGTTACAAATATTAGCAACTGAACCGGTATCAAATACCCAGGCACTACAACGAGGGCTAGTAAGGAAAACATCAATAACATGTATATCAAATATACCTTTGATGGTGCCAGCCTTCTTGTCCGCTAAGTACTTTGGCAGTTACGCTTCCAGTGACCCTTGTCCTTGCAATAGAAGCACTCAGTGTCCGGCTTGGGACCAGACCTGAGCTTCTTCTCAGCAGGGGCATTGCGCTTGCCGCCGCCCTTCTTGAAGGGCTTCTTTGCTCCCTTACCTTTCTTAAAGGAGGGCTTGTTGACCATCAACACATGATTATCCTTCTTGATGTCCACTTCCGCAGCCTTTAGCTTTGCGAAGAGCTCGGTGATCGTATCAGTGGAACCAATCTGATTATGAGTCACTACAAAACTTTTGTAGCTGGGAGGGAGTGATTGCAGAACCCTATCAATCTTGAGATCCTCTGGAATCGTGCATTCCAGTTGCTCAAGGCGTTGAGTGTAGCCCGACATCTTTATGGCGTGCTCACTAACGGAACTCCCTTCCTCCATCTTGCAGTTAAAGAACTTCTCAGAGATCTCATATCTCTCAGAACGAGCTTGAGTCTGAAACATGGTTTTCAGCTCCTCGAGAATCTCAAAGGGCCCGGGATAGGTTTCAAAATGATTTTGAAGTTCCGGTTCCATAGCAAACAACATGGTGCTCTTAATCACACCATAATCATCTTTGCGTGACTGATAGACAGCTTTCTCATTAGCCGGCGCAGTTGCAGCAGGGGGGTCACCTAACGCTTTCCCAAGGACATAGTCCTTTTGTCCGCCAGACAGAATGATTCTTAGATTGCAGAACCAATTGGTGAAATTAGACCCATTGTTTCTAAGCTTTTCCTTCTCAGCAAAAACGTTGAAGTTGAAGTTGGACTTGGCCATGTGATCTACAGTATTTGCAAGTACAATTTAGACTATGTTCATGATAAATAGTTCAACTTAATCAAATTACTAGATGAACTCCCACTAAATTCAACATCCCTCAAGTTGTTCAGTGAACACGATCCAAATTCACCACACCTAATCCGATCATCACGAGAAGAGATGTGGTTTCAATGGTGGACAACGAAGTGTCGATCATATCATTCATATGACTCATGCTTAACCTTTCGGTTCTTGTGTTCCGAGGCCATGTCTGTACATGCTAGGCTCGTCAAGCTAGACCCAAGTATTTCCGCGTGTGCAAAACTGGCTTGCACCCGTTGTATGTGAGCGTAGAGTCTATAGCACCCGATCATCACGTGATGCTTGGACACGACGAACTTTCGCAACGGTGCATACTTGGGGAGAACACAGTTTTATCTTGATCTTTAAGTGAGGAATCATCTTATAATGCTACCGTCGCGATCTAAGCATAATAAGATACATAAAAGGATAAACATCACATGCATATAACTTTATGTGACATGGTATAGCCAATCCTCGCGCAATGATCTCCATCTTGTGCGTTCCGGCATGATCTCCATCACTCCACCATGATTGCCTCCACCACGAATAGCAACTACAACTATTGCTAACTACTTAGCGATAAAGTAAAGCTATTACATGGCGTATAAGAAGTTGACTCGCAGGTCATACACAATTATAAAGACAACCATATGGCTCCTGCCGGTTGTGTACTCATCGACATGCAAGTCGTGAAACATTACAAAACATGATCATCGCATATAATATACACATCACATCTTGGGCCATACCATATCACAGAAAACACTCCCTGCAAAAACAAGTTAGACGCCTCTACTTTGTTGTTGCATGTTTTACGTGGCTTTATGGGAGTAGATGCTAAGAACGATTCTTACCTACGGAAAGCCACAACGGTGATATTATGGTTGCCAAACTCCGGTGTTAATCCCATGACAACTATAGTGAGAGAAACTGACATCCACCAGCCGCATGTGTGGAACAAGCCACACGTCAAGTGCGGAGCCGGTCTCGCGAACGACGTCGCGTAAGGTTGGCCTGGACCGCTTCAATATCACTATCCCGCGTCATAAGAAGAACACAAACAAGAGGCTTGCAACAGAAAACATCAACGCCCGCAACAACCATGTTGCGTTCTACTCGTGAAACACATCTACGCATAGATCTAGCTTTGATACCACTGAAGGGTTTCGCGGCATAGTAAATCAAAATTTTCTACGGAGCGAACAGAGGGAAAGCCAAGATCTAATCTAGGAGATGCAAACAACGAGAGAGATTGGATTAGATCTTCATACCCTTGAAGATTCGCACAGCGGAACGTTCGTCGGAACGTGGGTGATGTAGTCGTACTCGCTTCTCCTCCTCGCGATCCGATCCGATCTAGCACCACAAGTGGCGGTGCCTCCGTGAGATGCACACATGCAGCACCTCGACGTCTCCTCCTTCCTCGGACCAGCAAGTATGGTGGAGAGATAGATTGGATCTACAACACGACGGCGTGGTGTATATGGTGGAGAATTTCTGCAGCAGGGCTTCGCCTACAAACAGTCGGGAGGGAGAGGAAAGCTAGCAAGGCGGCTAGGGTTTGGAGGAGAGGTGTAGGGGGTTGGTGCGCCCCACACCTCTTTATATAGAGGGGGGGCGCAGCCCTAGCCCCTCCCCCAATCCCAAAGGATAAGGAGTGGGGGGCATGGACTCTCCCCTCTTCTAGAAACCCTATCTCTAGTTTAAACGATTTAAACTCTCTAGGATCGGCTGGGCCCTATGGGGCTTTGTGCCCCTGGCCCAATGCGGCCAGGACACTCCCTCATAGGCCCATGCCCCCTCCCAGAAGGTGGGGCCACGTTGGTCCCCTTCCGGAATGTTCTAGAAGCTTCCGGTACAATACCGATTAACCCGGAACAATTCCGAACTCCAAAAACTGCATTGCCTTATATGAATCTTACTCTCCGGACCATTCCGGAACCTCTCGTGATATCCCGGATCCCATCCGAGACTCCGAACAAAAATTCATAAACCAATTATCCAATCTATCCTAGCGTCGAGACACGTTAAGTGTGTGACCCTGCGGGTTCGAGAATATGCAGACATGATCTTCTATCAATAATCAACAGCGGGGTCTGGGCACCCATATTGACTCCCACACATTCATCGATGATCATATCGGATGAACCACGATGTCAGGATTCAAACAATCCCATATATATTCCCTTCGTCTCGCGAAATTTTACTTGCCCGAGATTCGATCGTCGGTACCGTCATACCTAGTTCAATCTCGTTCACAACAAGTACTTTACTCGTTCCGTAATCCGATATCACTTTGTGATTAACTCCTTAACCACATGCTTTCAAGCGGTGTTGATATCGATTACCGAGTGGGCCCGAAGTATATCTCTCCAACTTGGGAGGGACAAATTCCATCTCGATACATACAACCCAACAGATACTTTCCGATCACCTGAGAGACACCTTTATGATCACCCTCTCATAGGATGACGTTTGATGACCTCAAAGCTTTCTTCCGATACCAGGGAGTTGTATTATCTCATGGTCTAAGGAATACAATATTTGACATAAGAAAAGCTTCGCAAAGACGAACACGATGACACGATCTAATTGCTTTGCTTAGTTTGGGTCCTGTCCATCATATCATTCTCCAATGATATGATCTCATTATCAATTGACAACTCATGTCTATGGTTAGGAAACCTTAACCATCATTGATCAATGAGCTAGTCCATAGAGGCGTACTAGGGACAAGGTGTTGTTTACAAACCACACAAGTATTAAAGTTTCCGCTTAATACAATTCTAGCATGGAGTATAAACTTTATCATGAACAAGAATTATAATAATAACATCTTTATTATTGCCTCTAGGGCATAATTCCAACAAATCGACCATACTCGGGCGACGCTGACGGCGGCTGGCGGCGGCGCACGGTCAGGCGGTGGCGCTACGGCAGCTACAGGAAGCAAGGAGAGAGGGGGAGGTGCTCACCGTGTTCGCGAGGTCGAGGTGGTGCTCAACGTGTGGTCGGCTTGGCAAGGGGCGCTCAGGGACAGCAGCGATTCCTCGCCGGAGTGGGGGAGGGCGTCGGGCGGCTCTGGTCGTTGTCGAGGGCGGTGCTGCGGTTCGCCCCGAGGAAAAACTAGGACGCGGTTAGATGCGCAAGATCAAGGTGAAGCTGCGTGCGTGATCGAGAGGGCGCGGGGTGGTCGGTTCTTACCAGGGAAGGTCGTCGGAGAAGGAGGCAGACGCGGCGGCGTTCAGAAGTTGTCGAAGTCGACGCTCTGGGGCGCCCGCGAGTGAACGGATGACACGGGCAGGTGCGCAAGGATCTGGGGAAGGTGTCTGTGTGCTTGGGGAGGCAAGGGATGGCGTAGAGTCGCCGGAATTGGCTGGGGACGGTGGTCGGAGTAGTGAGGGTGCGTGGAGAAATTCGTCCGGCCTGGGGGCAGAGAGAGGGAGGCGCGTGAGGGGAAATGGAGAGGAGGCCAGGGCGGTTAATAGGGCGCAGTCACGGCGAGTAACGGTCACGGAATCAACGCGTATTGATCGCCGGAGTAATGGCTGCAACGGCAGGGAGTAATCGGCGCGGGCTCGAAGGATGAACAGTGCTGTGGGGCCTTGCTGTCAGTGAGTGAGAGGGTCAGGGAAGAGGGTCCACTCGTCAGTCGCTCTGCGGGTTAAAACCTGAGTGCGAAACGTTTCTTCGGGAGGGAGAAAAGCTGGGCTGGTACTGGGCTTGTTGGGCTTGGCCAGTTGGCTGCTGTCTGGTTCCATTTTTTTCTTTCCAAATGCTTTTCTTTTTCTAATTCTATTTTCTGTTTTGAAATTCAAACCACCAATCAAGCATTCAAATCAAATCAAACTTTCACCAAACTTGTAATGAGTTTTGGTTCTGTTTAACAACATAAACCAAATCCCAACTACAAAATAATATTTTTACTTTAGGGTCCATTATTAATTAAATAAATAGACCTTGTTTATTAAATCAAAATAGGGTTTGATTTATTTAAAATTCCATTTGAAATCTAAAATGGTGCCAAAACCATTCAGTAGGTTTTATTTGAAATTATAAAACACTTGGAAAACTTATTTAAAATAAGTAAATAAGTTTTGATGTTTAATTAAAATAGTAAAACTTTTATTTTTAATAAACTTAGATATTAAATCCTTATTAATTTATTTAAAAAAAAAACCTTTACTAATTTTATCAAATAGAAATATTTTATTTCAAAGACTTGGCCAAGTTTTAATTTGGCTTATAGAATAATACTTATTTATATTTCTATCTTTTTATTTAAAAACCAAATCTTTTATAAAAAGATTTCAAAATAGTAATTCCAAATATTTTTATTTTCCTTTATTAAATGTTTATCTTTATAAATCCCTTTAGGATTTATCTTGAGCAAAATAGGTTTGAAGGTTCCCATTTGAATTCAAAAAATTTCTTCTCACCCTGAAATCAACAGAGTTTTATTTTATTCAATTATTTTTCACATTACAAGATTTGGAAAATCTTGGGATGTGACACGCGGCACCCTAATTTCATAGGCCCACCAACGATTGTACGGGGCATAGGATGGTGCAAGGTTTTGTGGGAGGGCATGGTTTAACTTAAACTTTGTGAGGGATCGTTCTACTTCTATCATCTAAGCATGCATAGAGTAAAATGCATAAGAATAGCATTCACATAGTTGTGACACAGTATGGCCCATTTTCTCATGGTGATCTCTATCGCCATAGAACCTGTCCACCATGATGATCTCCATCTTCATGTTCCATGTGAGCCATCCTCCAAGTGATGAGTCCTCCAAGAACTAATACAAGATATTACCCCTAACAGCTAGTAATCAAAATTACATAGAATTGGGATCATCAAAACTTGGCACGCGGGCCATTACAATAATTGACAACACACATGGCTCCAGCCGTGTTTCCCTACTCACGACACACAGATCATGATAAATTTCATACATGCATCACATACATATATGGGCCATACTGATCACATACATCCAGCAAAAACAAGTTATGCATAGAATCACATTCTACCGGATCATGTGACCTTGCAGCACCTAGTTACCTTAACGAGATACAAAAATGTGCTACGACTAGGGGGTCTCCCCTTGCGGGGTTCGAAGGGGCATCGCCCCTAGCGGTATCAAACTGTGAAAAATGAGAGATCAAATCTACACAATTTTCTTTAAGGATTTTGATCGGCAAATCAAATTTACCATAAACCGTCTGTTGTTCCGATCTGATCAAAATCCTTTGATCACGGTACATCAATTTTAGATAGGTTCCGATTCGATCAATCATATTGATCTTCGCGTGATTCAACGGGATTTATGTGTCACTGTCTACCCCGATGGCGGAAACCGACCGGTAGGGGTAAGTCGTTCGACTACCTCAGAATCACGATCACGGAAAGCAAGATCATAGATCAATCCTGAACCACCGCAATATAAACGATCACATCATTCATATCAATCTGCATATCACCATATGCAAACATCCCGAACCTATAACTGAACAACATCGGCTCTGATACCACTAAAGGGAGACGGGTAGGCTACACTAGCGCAAATCAAAATTTTCTACCACGTAAACCAGGATTACTGTTGTCACGGATCACAGGATTACCATTAGACACGCAGTTGCGGAACTTTATGAAGCGCGTCGAAGCAGTGCAGACGATCTACGTCTCCTCCTCTTTCTTGTCCCATGAGCAGTTCCCCTTGCGCGGCTCATCCAAGCGCCACAGATGCAGCGCCTCCTTGGTATCCACACGTATAAGGTAGAAGCGTCAGACGCTGGACTGCTAGGTTCGCGCGTGCAACACAGGCGATAGGTATGGCGATTGGGTGGAATGTCTCAACCCTGGTCAGCACGCCCCACCCTCTCTTATATAGGCGTCCCTAGTGGGCTTCTACATTAGTAGCCCATTAGTAGCCTAAGCCTGGTCTAATTCGGATCCAATCCTCATTAGGCTTCCAGCCCCTTAAGTGTGTGACCCTATAGGTTCATATACATATAGACATGACACGAATACACTTATTCTGTCAATAGTTGGTAGCGGCCTCTAGCAAGACGTGCCAACTCCTAAACTTATACAAAGATCATATCGGACGAACTATCACAAGGTTTAGTACATGTCTTTCCCTTTGCCTCACGATATTTGGTCTAGCTCCAAGCTTACCTCCCTTTCTCGATATTGTGATTCAGAATCCCTTTACTAGGTTAACTCTTAACCATATGTAGCACGACCATGCATTTCAGGATCCGATCACTCGAGGGGCCCAGAGATATCTCTCTCAAGTAGAGAGGGGCAAATCCCATCTTGATTGACCATGCCTTGCAGCATGCTTCAGGACAAACCCGAAAGCTACCTTTATAACTACCCAGTTACGGAGTAGCGTCTGACAGCCCCAAAGTATGTCGATCCACATCTCAAGTACATGCAACAATCTCAGGTCTAAGGACAAAACATACACGATGTGTAGAGAGAGAGCTGCAACTAATTGCCAGTCTCAAGTTGGGTCGGTCCAACCCCATGTTCATAACATGTGTCCACATCATTGGTTTGACATCTCCATGTCTTGCGAAACATAATCATCAACCAATCAATGTGCTAGTATAATATTCACATGTTTCCTCACATGAACTCCGACTAGGGACAACTATTAAATAACCATACAAGTAAAGAGTTTCACAAACAATTCACATAATTGCCAATCAATACAAGTTGCCTGATATGGATATTCAAGGAACAATACAATAACTCATGGATACATAAGAAATATAATCATCTCTATGATTGCCTCTAGGGCATATTTCCTCGGTCTCCCCTTCGCCTATAAGAATCCCCCGATACAGAAACCCTAAGCACCCGATACAGAAACCCTAAGCACCCGATCAAATCTCCACGAAACCGTCTGTAGCCGCCGCCACCATCGTCCCTAGATCGGGGAGATCTGAAGTTCTTCCCGGCACCCCTGCCGGAGGGGAGATCATCCCGGAGGCCTTCTCTCCGGTATGATGCATGAGTAGTTCCACCTTGGACTCTGGGTCCATGTAGTAGCTAGATGGTTGTATCTCCAACTTTGTGCTTTCATGTATAGATCTTGTGAGCTCCGTTCATGATTAAGATCTAATCTATTTGTAATCATGCATGTTGTGTTTTGCGGGGTTCCTATGGATATTGAGATTATTATGTTGGTTTGATTAATGGTTTTGTCTTTATGATTCTATCATGTCTGTGTTGTTTGTGATCTTGCATGCTCTCCGTTGTTAGTAGCTATCTTGGCCAAGTAGTTGCTAGTGACTCCAAGAGGGGGTATTTATGCTCGATAGTGGGTTCATCCCTCTAGTTTCCAAGGGAAGTGACAATAATCTCTTCGGTTGTAGATGTGTTGTTGCTACTAGGGGAAAACAACGGTCTCTTGTTCATGGAACATGTGGACTGTTTACCTTACACACTTTGCTTAAAGCAGTTGTCTGTTGCTTGCAACTTAATACTGGAGGGGGTCCGGATGATAACCTGAAGGTGGAGTTCTAGTCATAGATGCAGTTGTATGGCGGCCTATGTATCTTGTTGTATTGCCCAAACAAATCTCATAGGATCTTTCTGACTGGTAATTTCATTGTTATGCCTTGCTCAGTTCCTATCAATTGCCCTGCTGCAATTTGTTTACCCTTCATGCCATGTTGTTTATCTAAGGAGAGCACCTCTAGTGAACTATGGACCCCGGCCCAATCTTTACCATCAATACATCTTCCACTATTACTTGTTTACTGATGGCGCCTAGCACTTGTTGTGGGACGCTTCGTTGGAAACCCCAAGAGCAAGGTATGAAGCAGCACAGCAGCAAGTTTCCCTCAGTAAGAAACCGAGGTTATCGAACCAGTAGGAGGAAGGAAACGTCACACAAGTGTTGCAAGCAACGCGGAGACCTGCACAACACAAACTCAAGACTTTGCCCCAACGAATCAGTGAGGTTGTCAAGCTCACCGGTTTGCTGTAACAAAGGATTAAACGTATGGTGTGGAAGGTAATGGTTTGCAGCAAGCAAGCAAGTAACAGTGGAAGATGTATGAATGGTAAAGATTGGACCGGGGTCCATAGTTCACTAGAGGTGCTCTCGTTAGATAAACAACATGGCATGAAGGGTAAACAAATTACAGTGGGGCAATTGACAGGAACTGAGCAAGGCATGACAATGCAATTACTAGTCAGAAAGATCCTATGAGGTTGATTGGGCAATACAACAATATACATAGACCGCCATCCAGCTGCATCTATGACTAGAAGTCCACCTTCTGGTTATCATCCGAACCCCCTCCAGTATTAAGTTGCAAGCAACAGACAACTACTTTAAGCAAAGTGTGTAAGGTAAACAGTCCACATGTTCCATGAACAAGAAACCGTTGTTTTCTCCCTAGTACAACAACACATCTACAACTGAAGAGATTATTGTCACTTCCCTTGGAAACTAGAGGCATGAACCCACTATCGAGCATAAAGACCCCCTCTTGGAGTCACTAGCAACTACTTGACCAAGATAGCTACTAACAACGGAGAGCATGCAAGATCACAAACAACACAGACATGATAGAATCATAAATACAAAACCATTAATCAAACCAACATAGTAATCTCAATATCCATCGGATCCCCGCAAACACAACATGCATGATTACAAATAGATTAGATCTTGATCATGAACAGAGCTCACAAGATCTATACATGAAAACACAAGGAGGAGATACAACCATCTGGCTACTACATGGACCCATAGTCCAAGGTGGAACTACTCATGCATCATACTGGAGAGAAGGCCTCCGGGATGATCTCCCCTCCGACAGGGTGCCAGGAAGAACTTCAGATCCCCCGATCTATGGACGATGGTGGCGGGGGCTATAGACGGTTTCATGGAGATTTGATCGAGTACTCAGGGTTTCTGCATCGAGGGCTTTTTATAGGCGAAGGAGGAGACCGAGGAGGCGGCCAGGGTTGCCAAACCCTAGCCAGGCACGGGGCTGGGCCCACCCATGCCTAGGGTGGGTCTGGCCCCCCTGGCTGGTCCCTCCGGCTCCCCTCTAGATTTCTTGTTCCCCACGAAAAGTAATTGACTTTGTCATTTGTCCCGTCCAATTCCGAGATTATTTCTTTACTAACTTTTCTGAAACCAAAAACAGCATAAAACAGGCATCTGGCACTGTTGCAACTTGTTAGTAGGTTAGTACCAGAAAACATGTAAAAAGCACCTCAAAGTGTAGACAAGCAAAGCAAAGTAGATACTAAACAAGCATGGGGCATAAAAAATTATAGATACGTTTCCGACGTATCAGCATCCCCAAGCTTAACTCCTGCTCGTCCTCGAGTAGGTAAGTGATAAAAAGAGTAATTTTTGAGGTGACATGCACCCTCACAAAGATCTAACCGTTTGCAAGCATTGAAAGCTGGGATCAAAGAACTCTAAACATGTGCATGAAAGATGGAGTTCTAACAATAGGACATAGTAACTATGCATGCAACATGGCAAGCTACAGACAAAGATCATGAATAACATGCATTGAAAAACATTTGTTTGTTTCACATACAGAAAACATAGCATAGTGGCATTCGGCTTGTCCTTCATAGAGTAGCAAATAGATGCATAGGACACCTGCAAAGTTCACAAGGGTGACTAGAAACAAGTAGCACAAGAACAAGTAATATCACAATATGCATCAATTAATAAGCTTTGGAACACTACACACAGAATGACAACTATGCTCTCTTAATGGTGCCTAAAGGTAGAAGGTGGAGACTCAATAGTGGTGAAAGAAAGACCTTTTGTAAAGGAAGCAGGGATTACAAGTTTCAAAAAGAGCTTCCAAAAAGTATGGTACTTGTTAGCTTTCAGCCCTCATTGCCCCTATCATAAGCATCTTGAAGTGGTTAAGGTTAAAGTGGCAAAGATGGAGTATATGCTTGACGAAGTATAAGTTGGCAATCTCAAGTCCCTTGAATACGAGGACCACACCTCATGCATACTCAACTTTGGGTCCAGGTAAGTTCTTGTCACTGTAAGTATTTGCATATCATTGAGAACCGCCAATGGGGTACCCCTTGCACATGGTACATGAGCTTTCCCATAACCAAAATGACAAGGCAAGCAGATAATGAGCATCTCAGCAATCTTCTTATTTACCATGGGAATATGGTGCTTTTTTCTCTCTTTCCTCTTTTCTCAGTGTGTCTCTTTTTTATAAGAAGAATGCTTCATAGATGTCACTATGGTGATGCTGCAAGTTTCCACCATGATTAGGTATGGCTTAGGCTAGCGGCCCAGGCGTTTCTCTAACACAGGATACAAACTCCATGGACTTACAAGTTCCCTCTTTATTTCACACCGGTGACATCCATAGACAAAATAACATGATATCAACTGAGTACAAAGTACAAGTGCAATGTTGAAAACGTTCCTCGTGACAGAACGGTTCTGCTAATTCCAAATTATAAGTGCAAGCATATAGAACAAAGTTGTCACAATGGTTCAAGTTTATTAGGGGCAAAGAATAAAGTGTGCCATCAAGTTCGTGAGGGCTTTAATCACTAAGTTTTCACATAACAAAATAGTTGTTAATTGGAAGATAGCTGAAAACAAGAATATAAGAATATACTTGGAATGGTGTAACACACCATGCATAGGAGTTTATAGTGGACACTTTGGAATAACTTGGTTTCTTGGGAGTTGGAGGCATGAGTAAAACTTACTCATACAAGCGGAGGCTAGCAAAAGACTGGGAGCAACCAACTAAGAGAGCAATAATGGTCATAATCATGTAGTGCAACAAAGCATACTAATCAAAGCAAAGAGTGGTACTACAAGTCAAGGACTAAATTATCATAGAGGCTAATGGTGACTTCTGAGAGTCATAACATGGTGTGAGCATGTGCCAAGTCAACCCAAGCAAAACATCAAAGGATAATACCACAATACTATGCTTTTACATGCTAAAACAACGCATAATTTCTTGAAGGCACACTAAGCAATCCCAATTGTTTGGAACAAGACATGCTACAACAATAATCACTAAGCATAAGGTCAAAACCACACCTAGCATGTCATGCTAAAGTCTAGGTCACAGTCAATGCAAGCTCCTCTTGCACTTCAAGCAAGAACTTACTACTCCTTTCCAAACACCAAGCAAACTTATTTGCAAAACAACACAGCGAGAATGGGGGTCCAAACTACTTAAGAAAACTAAACAAACTAAGCAAAGCAAACGAAAACTAAGACGCTCCAAGAACAACACAACTGTGCATGAAGCAATAAAAATGAAGTGTCTAGATAGATCTGAGCTTTTTATTGATGAAGAAGGGGATGCCCAAGGCATCCCCAAGCTTTGACGCTTGTACCTCTTGGATATTTCTTGGGGTGACACCATGGTGGCATCCCCAAGATTGAGCTTTTGTCCATTCTTTATCTCATTACATCATTCTTTCTCTTCACCTGAAATTTTTCCTTCACACAAAACTTCACACAATCTTCATTAGCAGCATTAGTGTATTCAAAAGATATTAGACCTCTGGCAAAGCTTTGAAATAGCAATGCTTTTCACTAAAAACATAAGCTACTGTATTAACTCCTTCAAAAACCTCAATTCACCTATAGAGAAATAAAAAAGGAATCAATAAGAAGCAAATGCAAATAATGGTAGAAATTTGTCAAAATAGACCAGCGGGTAGAAACTGATTTTTTGAACATCTTATGTTGCTCAAATCAAAAAGTATTGAACTAACGAATTTAGCTAACATAATGGGGGATTTATTCATAAATTTTCAGCTCAATCCGAGTTACAGAGACTCCTCGCGATTTTTTTTGGTGGATGACAGAAATCTGTTTCGGGACAGCAACTCCCCAAATCTTACTTCCCTCTCATTAGAGGTCATTCTTAGCACAAAAGGCAAACAAAAAGGATAAGGAGAGGTCATTACAGAAGTAATAACTTCCAAGAATCAAGGAAACTCTTGGATTATCTCCCAACAAGTACTTTTCTTTAACGCCTTTAAGTTAGGCATGATAGTTTGAGAAGATGCTCACATAAGAAATATTAATTGAAGTAAAAGAGAGCATCAAGAAGAAAATTCAAATCATCTTTAATTCTAACCCACTTCCCATGCATAGGAATCTTTTACACAAATAAATTCACAAAGAACAAAGTGACAAACATAGGAAGATAAAACAAGAGTAACTTCAAAACTTTCAGCACATAGAGAGGCATTTCAGTACCATGAAAACTTGTACAACCATACTTTCCTCTCTCATAATAATTTTCAGTAGCATCATGAATAAACTCAACAATATAACTATCACATAAAGCATGATTTTCATGATCTCCCAACACAAAATTTCTATCAAGCTCAAAAATAGTGGGATTAAAACCTTCACAGGTTTTACCCAAAGTAGATATTTCAAAAGGGTCCACAGGAACATAACATTCATCCTCCTTTGGTAAGCATGGGGGACAATCAAATAATGTAAGGGATAAAGAGTTACTCTCATTAGAAGGTAGGCATGGGTAGATCCATTCTTCCTCCTTTTGTTCATCACTCTCCTCTTTTTCATCTAATGAGCTTTCAGTTTCAACAATTTCTTCTTCCATTGGCTCCTGAAAGGCATTAGTCTCTTCCATTTGTGGGAAGCGTCTATTAAAATATTCAAGAATATAGCCATTTGCTTCCTTGTAATTATCAAAGCAAAATTTTATTATCTCATAAACCTCACATTCATAAGGTGCATCATCAGTATTTTCAAGCAAACTAGCAAGTTCAAACGCACCCTTGAAAGCAATAAATTCTTCAATTTGTTCCACATCATAAAAGTCATAATTTCCTTTAACATAAGAGGATATGGTAACATTATCATTATACTCACATTGAAAAGGGAGGTGTTTATACCTCCTACATCAACAAGCTTTATCAAAGCAATAAGTAACATTATAAGTAGAGCACACCTCTCTAGCAATAGTATTCAACTTATCAATTTGTTCCCATAAGTGTTTCCCTTTTTGTGACAAACGGTGTTCCTTATAATAATAGTTTTGTTATTCCGTGAACCCACCTTCCCAATAAGAACTAGTTACAAAGAAACCATCCATTGATAGAAAGCATGACCAAGCAAGGCAAAGACAGACCAGCAACTAGAGCATGAACTATTTTTTGTGTTTTTGAATAAAGAAAGCAAACCAAACTAGACTATTTTTTGTTTTTTTTAATAGGCAAACAAAACCAAGCAAAAGAAACAAAGCAAATTAAAAACAAAGTAAAGAGAAAGGAAGTGAAGGACTCCCCTAGTGAAGACGTCCTTAGCCTCCCCGGCAACGGCACCAGAAAGAGCTTGATGCTTGACGGGGAGGAAGAAGTTTGATGTCCCTTTATTCCCCGGCAACGGCGCCAGAAAGAGCTTGATGGCGCCCAACACTTTTTGTGGGATGCTTCGTTGGAAAGCCCAAGAACAAGGTATGAAGCAGCACAACAGCAAGTTTCCCTCAGTAAGAAATCGAGGTTATCGAACCAGTAGGAGGAAGGAAACATCACACAAGTGTTGCAAGCAACGCGGAGACCTGCACAACACAAACTCAAGACTTTGCCCCAACGAATCAGTGAGGTTGTCAAGCTCACCTGTTTGCTGTAACAAAGGATTAAACGTATGGTGTGGAAGGTAATGGTTTGCAGCAAGCAAGCAAGTAACAGTGGAAGATGTATGAATGGTATAGATTGGACCGGGTCCATAATTCACTAGAGGTGCTCTCTTTAGATAAACAACATGGCATGAAGGGTAAACAAATTACAGTGGGGCAATTGACAGGAACTGAGCAAGGCATAATAATGCAATTACTAGTCAGAAAGATCCTATGAGGTTGATTGGGCAATACAACAATATACATAGACCACCATCCAGCTGCATCTATGACTAGAAGTCCACATTTAGGTTATCATCCGAACCCCCTCCAGTATTAAGTTGCAAGCAACAGATAACTGCTTTAAGCAAAGTGTGTAAGGTAAACAGTCCACATGTTCCATGAACAAGAGACCGTTGTTTTCTCCCTAGTAGCAACAACACATCTACAACCGAAGAGATTATTATCACTTCCCTTGGAAACTAGAGGCATGAACCCACTATCGAGCATAAATACCCATTCTTGGAGTCACTAGCAGCTACTTGTCCAAGATAACCACTAGCAACGGAGAACATGCAAGATCACAAACAACACATACATGATAGAATCATAAAGACAAAACCATTAATCAAACCAACGTAATAATCTCAATATCCATCAGATCCCAGAAAACACAACATGCATGATTACAAATAGATTAGATCTTGATCATGAACGGAGCTCACAAGATCTATACATGAAAGCACAAAGGAGGAGATACAACCATCTAACTACTACATGGACCCATAGTCCAAGGTGGAACTACTCATGCATCATACCGGAGAGAAGGCCTCCGGGATGATCTCCCCTCTGGCAGGGTGCTGGGAAGAGCTTCAGATCCCCCTGACCTAGGGATGATGGTGGCGGTGGCTACAGACTGTTTCGTGGATTTCTGATTGGGTACTCAGGATTTGTGCATCGGGGGCTTCTTATAGGCGAAGGGGGAGACCGAGGCGGCCGCCAGGGCGACCAAACCCTAGCCAGGCGCGGGGTGGGGCCCACCTGCACCTGGGGTGGGTCTGGCCCCTCTGGCCGGCCTCTCGGGCTCTCCTCTAGACTTCTTGTTCCCCATGGAAAGTAATTGACTTTGTCCTTCATCCCGTCCAATTATGAGAATATTTCTTTACTAAATTTTCGAAAACCAAAAACAGCAGAAAACAGGCATCTGACACTATTGCAACTTATTAGTAGGTTCGTATCAGAAAACATGTAAAAAGCACCTCAAAGTGTGGACAAGTAAAGCAAAGTGGATACTAAACAAGCATGGAGCATCAGAAATTATAGATACGTTTCCAACGTATCATACATCATAAAGAGGCACGAGCAGTGCATTGTCCATGGCGACGAAATGTGGAAATCATACCGTGTCATCGGCGGCCGGCCGCTCGGCACGCATTCCGCCAAACAGGTTGACTGGTGTCGGCATGTTCGCGGCAGAGATGGTCTGCCGCTTCGTCGACGCCTCTGGGGTTGCGTCCGCGATGGTTGGAGTGCGGTTTAGGTCGATGGCGGGCTCTCCCGCCTCTGACGGTGTCGCACGGGGATGGTTGAACCGGGACAACTAGTGGCCTCCAAGCGAGGGCGTGTGTGGTCCTGTCGCCCTGGGCTGAGTTGGTGGCCGGCCTGTAGGTGTGGAAGTGACAGAGCTGGTAGAGGACATCTCGGTCGTGGCCAAGTCGGGAAGAGAGATGGCGCCAGCGAAAACCGTGCCGAACGCCTCCTGCTTGATCAAGTTGACGGCGTGCTTCGCAACATTCACTGCCATCTCATTGGCTTCGACCCTGTTCTTGGTGACGAGGAGGCGCTCCCCTTGTCCCGACGCTCCGTCTCGAGCCAAGCAGCGGTGCGTCGATCTCTCGTCGCCAACCACTGGCCCTTGCGCTTGTCCGACTCTATATTCCGCTCCTATTGCGTCTGGTCCTTTGACGTATTCCTTAGTCGGCCGTGCTTCTTGGTGGGGGAGGGAGCAGCATCAACCATGGCGGCGGGATCCATCGCCTTCCCTTCCTCTCCCGCCATTAGAAAATTTGGGAGAGGTTTTTTGGAGGGAGAAGTGGTGTGGTTTCTGTACCACTTGCGGGAGGGACGCGCTCGGACAAGCGCGCGTCCAGGACGACGCAACCGAGCCCCAGATTAGATGCATGTATGGGTCTGGCCAGATGCGTTTCGTCGGATGGGTCGGCCCGCTGGGGCGCCGCGCATGCCCCGCGTGCCCGCGCGGACAGTTTTGGACACGCGCTGACCGTTTGGATTGGCCCGGTGGAGATGCCCTTATGGGTCTGATTGGTTTTAGGCTAGCGCTTTGCCAGGTCCAACTTTGATAATTGTGGAGAAAGTAGAAGCCATAAAGTTTGGCAAAACTTATCAATAAATTCACTTTATGATAGACAGACCATATGTTTAATAAAGTGTGGCAAACCAAACAATGGCAAAATTTCAAACACATACCAAATTGCTAAACTTTAAGAAGTGAGCCTAGCTCACTTGGTTAGGGAAGTGGATGTACAGCCTAGCCACTCAGATTCAAGTCCTCAAGGATGCAAATTTGGGTTCTTATTATTTCAAAAACAAACTCGTTGTAGGGGCTTCCCCTACCGTATTCCTTTCAATTTTTTTGCTAAACTTGACTTGGCAAATTGCGGCTAGGAACCAAACACCCCTATATGTATATGTATTTTATCTTAAAATTTAGAGAATAGGGCAAGGTAGTCACGATTAGTTGCTAATTGGCACAAAACTAGTCTCTGCTGAGAGCTAATTGACTTTTCTCTATTCTTGTTTTTTTGTGTTCTTTGTGTTGTTTCTTTCAGCATGGTTACTACTATTAATATAGCGGGACGAAAGTCTTTTCAAGAATTTAACAAACGTCTCCTTATTCTTTAAATTTTTATATTTGGTATGCTAAATAAAAGTGGTTCCTAACTGTGATGACCCAACATACCACTACATGATGTAGTACACTATAGTCGTTGACATAACACCAATGAAACACCATTCACTATTATTACATCCCTCAGAGTAGTACAACAGAAATACAGCAGGTCCAAAACATGACTATAGGTTACAACTCGACTCTTTAAACAAGATCCAGAGAACACTCTAGGTTAAAGAGAGAGAAATAAACTTCTTACAAAGAAGAATCAGAAATAATCAACTCATAATTATTATGCTAATAAGATTAGCATCTAACTATTAGGCTTGTATTGCTGCTATTGCAATACTCTACAGAAGTAGGTTCCATGGCTAGAGATTTTATTTCTATCTAATTAGCAACTTCGTCTTCACTTTAGTTGATGTATATGTTGACTTCGTTACTTCATTGAAGATCTTGAGCTTTTGTTGATGATTCCTGGAGCATAACTTGATATAGACGTCGTCTTAATGGCTTTAGAATCTAGCAAGGGTTAAGAAGATACGTTGAGTACGAGCGTATTCAGCAAGTTCACTAGAAAGGAGTGTTTGATGCACTATATCTATATCCACAGACCATAGGTCCTAGGCAATGCAGGTTTTTGTAAACATTTCTTCAAAGGTTGCTTTTCTTCTGAAAAGCTATGTCCATCAGCCTTCACAGGTTTACCAGAACTTTCATGGAGTTCCTTTCCTGTCGCGTTCGTAGCTCCTTCCCGGAACAGGGAGTAACAAGTTACAATTCTTACACTCTGCAGAGGTGCGTCACTTTACGCATGAGAGATTGTAACATCCCAGCATTAGAGCTTAGAAATAAGCTGAACACAGATGTGTGCATTGCATTCATGCATAGAAAATCTGAATAATTTTCGCGCTTTTAAAAAAAACTTGTCAAAGTGAATGAAGCTTCTCTTAACTTGATGGAATTAAAGTAGATCATCAAGTTGACTGCGATAAGTTTCAATATGAACTTTGCTAAAACCTTATTTTGGGTAAGGGAGATTTGATCTAAGGGTAGATCAAATGTAATAAAAGTTAAACCCTAATTCATTACTTAATGGATTATATTTGATCCTTAGGTGATCATATCCTAGTATTCATTACACACTCATGAATACCAAGTTATAAACATAACTTAAGTAATAGGAATGGAACCACTAAATCTTAATCTCATTTACTTATACCATGAGTATCATGGTAATACCTAACCCTAACGCTTTAGTTATTTGGAGTAGGAGGGAAACCAATTCAAAGATCATTCACCATGTATCTTTTTATCCACATCAATCTTTACCATTCCTATTGGAATCATATTCCAATATCTGTTAATCATCAATGTTGAGTAATCAACTATTGATCCCCAATTCTTAATCTATCAACTCTAAAACTTTTAGAGAAAGAAGTAAGAAGAGATAGGTGGTAATGATAGATTTAGATATCATCTATAGGATGGGAGTGATTGGAGGAAATCAAATCAATATGGTAACAAAGAAGATTACAAGGATGAATCATGAAGATAGTTACCAGTGGCAGTCCTATTGGATCAAGTAGGTATAGTCAATGAATTATATCTCTTAATCCAATAGAGCTAAACGGAAGATAATCAGAATACAACTGTAATGTTGTATGGATGGAAGCCTTGATTATCCAACTAGAAACCTAAGCCATAAATGATCAAAGGATTATAATGATTATGTTTAAGTCACAAATATTGAATGCTTATAACATGTATAAGTGACATTGGTGGATAGAACATGATTAAACCCTAGTATAGATATGTTATTCTAGGTTAGCCATGACAAGTCACATTAATACAATGAGAGATTGGAGTATGAGTTACTAGAGTTAAGTAGAGAGAAGAAAGTATGATTAAAAGGATGCTAGAGTAACATTGGATTATAGAAGTAGTAGTTTCCTCTTGGGAAATACTCACTCTTTAGGTGAAGTAAGGTATATATATACAGCTACTAGAGTAATGTAGTGATGGATGATCAAGGAAGAGTATGAATGTAGTTAGAAGTAACCACTTGTTGGATTGGAGGTTATCATCGGTAGAGTAGTTGATATAACCAAGTATAGCTATGAGAAGATTAGGAAAGGCTTCAGTGACAAGCTTTTGAGATTTTTAAGAGAGATTACAAAGTAATTTGAGAAGTAAGAAGGTGATTATTCAAGTGGAATTAGAATCAGAAGAAGTATTCTAGTGATGAGAGTTATTGTTATGAGAAGATCATATAGAGCTTTAGTGTCAAGCTCATTAGAATTACAAATGAATTTAGGAGGAGAAATTATGGATAAGGACATTCTTGTGAAGTAAAGCTCATCATGTTAACACATGATGATGGATATGAAGGAGTAGTATATCTAGGAAACGAATTCCTTAATTAGAAGTCCAGGATTGTGAATTGTAGAATATAGGAATTCTTGGTAAACACTCAACTTTAAATCTTAAACCAAACATAATATTCATTTCATATTATTGATCTATCATCTTATATGCATACAACTTTATAGGAATAGTTTCCTATAGCAAATCACATAAGCACATCTTTGTCATTCCTAACTATCATAATTATATGTACTTAGGAGTTATCCTTATTAATTATTTTCCATAAGACCTTCCAGGAAATAACTTTCTTGTATAAAAGATGAAGTCATTCTTGAACACCAACATAAGGACAATCTGTCTTAACCAATAATCTTTATTCATATAAATAAAAGGATGAACAAAAATATTAAAACTCACCCATGGTAAACAATTACAATTTGAAACCCTAATTTTTATTTCAATCATATATGCCTAGAAACTATAGTTATCAATTCTCTCTCATAATTCATTTCAAATAATAACTATTTATTTTAAAGGGTGATATTAATAAAGATCATAAACATAAAGATAATATGTTTAGCCATTAACCCTTATTCACATCAATAAAAGAAATATGAGAATATCAAATCTTCAAAGAACTTATGGTAAGTATTTTCAATTCAAACTTTAACTCTTATGTTAGTAATAATAAAATATATACATATGTATAAGAAAATAAAGAAGTGATAACTTTATATAATAAAAGTTCACAAATAGTTCAAAATAACTTATTATTGATGCTTGTATTCAGCAAAGAACTTTTATAAAGAAAGATTCCTAAAACAAATGAAAAATACAAAAGATGAAAAATAAAACAGAAAAGGAAAATAAACCGAAAGAAAAAAATAGAGGAATACAGCTTCTGGCCGCAACCCATTTTCCCTTCTCCCTATCTTCTACTCGCGAGCAGCTCGAATGCAGCCCATCTGGACCAAGTGTGGCCCGGCACTGGCCCGTACCCCTTCGTTGTCTCTTTTCCCATCGTCTTCCTCGCCGACGGATCGAGCAAGCAGCTCGCTGTCGAGCTCCACCACGCTGGCGTGCGTTAGGATTCGTGTTGCCGCCTGCCATCGTCTACAAGACCCTCTGCCTCGCCAAGGACGAACCCTAGCACGTCATTTCCTCTCTTCTCTTCTCCAGTGCGCAAACCCTAACCCTAGAGCTCACAGACGTTGTCGAGCCCTGCTGTCTCCGGCCGCCCCGAGCCTCGCCGTGGCTCCTGGAAGCTCCGCCTCGCCGCGGTAAGCAGCCTCGCAGGAGGAATCGACGCGAGGAGCTCCTAATCGTCGACAAGGACACCGCCTTCCCGAGCTCCGGCCACCGATTCCTCCCTTGATTCCGGCGTATCCCGTGCTCGCCTCGCCTCGCCGCCACCACCGTCATGCTCCTGGTGAGCCACCGGTGCTCAAGCACCTTTCCGCTTCCTCTCTCTCCCTCTGGATCTTCCTTCCTGCGAGAGCCCGCCGCCGCCGCCGCTCGCCGACGTTGCACCGCCGTCCCCGATGACCATTTTTGAGCGGCGCCACCTTAGTTAGGCTCCTCGCAACATCCTCTTCCCGATACACACAACTGCAGCTGCGCACGTGAACGGAATCCATCGATCGACAATCGATCTAGGAGGTTCATCCTTGGATGACGTCACTCTCACATCATCACCGCATCATCCCCAGCCACGTCAGCGTGTTGGACTTAGTCCACTGCTCGCGTGGAATATGACGTGGTCACTGGCCCACTGGTCAGCGACCGTGGGTAGATTTAGCTTAGGTACAAATTTTCTTTTCTGTTTAGGAATTACATAAAACAATATTAATTCCAATATAAATAAAATGATTAAATCTTGTTTAATTAATAACTTTTGTTTTATAATTCAGAAAAATATGTTCAATATATGAAAATTTTCAGAAAAATAAAATCTACAACTTAAAACTATTATCAAATATTATTATGATGATTATTTAAATAAATATAATTTAATAAAAGTTTATAAGTAATAAAACTTTGATAGATCATATTTTAATATTAGTAAATATTAAAAATATAAATAAAATACCAAAAATCTTAGAAAAATAAGAATTATAATATAAAACTATAATCATGCATTATTATTCCACTTAATTATATATTTGTTATTTATTAAGTCCTTATAAAATAATAAGTATTATAAAAATCATATCTTATTATTTGTAAATCACAAAAATAAGTGTAATATACCAAAATGATCACAAAAATAATACCTATATGTTAAAAATATAATATTCCACTTTTGAGTTAAATAAAAAGTTAAACACTTTAATAACTTGAATTTAAACATTTCTTTAGTTAATAATTCATATAAGAGTAAATAAAAATTTCTAATATTCTAAAATTAGCCAATTGAGTCTAATAAATAGTATTGGTCTTCAATATTGATAATATGAAGTCAAAATGGTTCAACATATTTTAAATGAAATTTTATTGAATTATCCTTCAACCATACGTGCAGATTATTTTATAAAATAATCCTTATCCAATCTAAAATCTCCAAGATTAATTATAATGAAATAAAACCCATTCCTTTACTTTAGACACAAGTTTATAAACAAATGAAAACATTATAGTGAGTTCATAAGTAGTAAATAATATTGTTTACTTATTCATAAACCTTAACCACACCCTTATAGGGAGATAAATCCCTTTATACATTTATAATGTAAAGAAACCATTACCAACTAAAAATAATGCCATTCTTAAGTAACTTAAAAGAAACATTATAAGGTGAACAAGAAATAAGTATAACAAGCATTACACCTAAATTCCATCTATGTTTTAAAGTTACCTTTAGTCTACCAAACTTTAAATATAATACTAAAGACTTTATTATATGTTTTATAATTAACTTTGGTCTGCTATAATTAAGTTATAAAGTATCTTAATACCAAACCAACCAAGTTAAAAACCAAGATAGATAAGTCTCAAATACTAATGCTGTCATTATTCAAATAGAGTAATTCTTTCTTACTTACAGACTATAACTAGAAAGAACACCTCATAAGGTTAACTTAAAAGCTGAAATGCTTCTGCTTAGTTGAGTAATATTTTCTTCAAATGTTATTATTTTTGCCACTTCAAACATAAAATGACAATTAATAATAATCACATTACATTAAGCTTTACTTATATACCTAGGATTGTTAACACTTCAGTTCCTTATAAATGCCATCACTTGCAAGGTAAAACTTGAAGATAACATAATTCACATATAAGCAGTCCTTGAGTAGCACATCTCATTCGTATATCTTATTGTTGTATGCCATTATGTTTACATGTTGTTTTACACACATTCACAAGCCTTAATAAGAAGCACACGTGTGAAACTTAATCTAAAAGGGCAACACATTCCAAGGAAAACCTTTCCAGTATCCAAAACTTAGAACAACGTTACCTCAGGATTCGAGTTTACGAAATTGCATTACATTACTTAAACATTAGTCCTTACCGGACCAATGATGCTGATTTCAGATATTGGATCTTTTATATTGTATTGAAGACCGTGAGTGCATAATCTTGCAATCACAAAAGGCAAGTTCACACTTGCTCATGTCCTTTGATTATTTTCTATAAAGTATTTTACAAATCCAGTGTTGTCATCACCTGCATTTGAAAAAGGTCAGAAAACACTATTTTCATAATAATGTGATTATAGGTTATTTACCCTGAGGTAATAACCTACTATAAGAGTTCCGGTGGTAAAGGAACATATTATCTAGGACATAACAACCAATGTAGCCAATGATTCTTGCGCCGTATATTACGCGTTGACCATGAGATTTGGAATAGGACGAAGAAGTCAGTTGTATATTTTCCCTCTCGCATGGAGATGGATGTGCGGGTCGTGGCTGTTATCACTCGTAGCGTGCATATTATATGGTAATTCGTAGAGGATATGCAGCATATGGGTGGGAGCCCTCAATGTCCCACGATAGTTCCGACATCTGAACGGTCTGTACAAACCATTGTCGTAATTCAAAAGGTGGGCATGGTGTACACCAAGGAGACATGCTGGATCGCAGAGAAGGCAGTGATTGGCTTGGATCTTAGGTTGGGCCTCAAACCAAGGAAGTTTGAACGGGGACATACTCCCGGCCGTGCAACAAAACCTAAGGTCTCTCATGGGTAAAGTGACACACCTCTGCAGAGTGTAAGAACTGTAACTTGTTACTCCCTGTTCCGGGAAGGAGCTGCGAACACGGCGGGAAAGGAACTCCATTAAAGTTCTGGTAAACCCGTGAAGGCTGACGGACATAGCTTTTCAGAATAAAAGCAACCTTTGAAGAAATGTTTACGAAAACTTGCATTGCCTACAACCTATGGTCTGTGGCTGTAGATATAGTGCATCAAACACTCATTTTCTAGTGAACTTGCTGAGTACGCTCGTACTCAAAGTATCTTCTTAACCCTTGCTAGATTATGAAGCCAATAAGACGATGTCTACATCAAGTTATGCTCCAGGAATCATCACCAGAAGCGAAAGCTCTTCCATGAAGTCAAGAAAGTCAACATATACATAAACTCGAGTGAAGACAAAGTTATTGATTAGATAGGAATATAATCTCTAGCCATAAAACATATTTCTGTAGCATATTGCAATAGCAGCAACACCAGACCATTACTTAAAATACTAGTCATAATAGTATGATAGTATTGAATTGTTTATTTCTGATTCTTCTTTGTAAGAAGTTTCTTTCTCTCTCTTTAACCTAGAGTGTTCTCTGGATCTTGTGTAAAGAGTTGAGTTGTAACCTATAGTCATGTCTTGGCCCTGCTATGTTTTTGTTGTACTACTCTGAGGGATGTAATACTAGTGAACGGTGTTTCATTGATGTTATGTCAACGACTATAGTGTACTACAACATGCAGTGGTATGTTGGGTCACTGTAGAGATCTTAAACTTTGTTGCACGGCCGGGAGTATGTCCCCGTTCAAACTTCCTTGGTTTGAGTCCAAACCTAATATCCAAGCCAACCACTCCCTTCTCTGCGACCCCGCATTTCTCCTTGGTGTATGTCATGCCCACCTATTGAATTACGGCAATAGTCAATACAGACCGTTCAGATGCGGAACTATCGTGGGACTTTGAGGGTTCCCACCCATATGCTGCATATACTCTATGAATTAACAATTAATGCATGCTATGAGTGATAATAGCCACGGCCCGCACATCCGGCTCTATGCAAAAGGGAAAAGATACAGCTGAATTCTCCGTCCCATTCCAAATCTCATGGTCAACCCGTAATATACGGCGCAAGAATCACTGGCGACATTGGTTGTTAAGTCCTATATAATATGTTCCTTTACCACCCGAACTTTCATAGTAGGTTATTACCTCATGGTAAATAACCTAAAATCATATTATTATGAAAATAGTGTTTTCTGACCTTTTTGAAATGCAGGTGATGACAACACTGGATTTGCAAAATACTCTACAGAAAATAACCAAAGGACATGAGAAAGTGTGAACTTGCCTTTTGTGACTGCAAGATTATGCACTCACGGTCTTCAAGACAATATAAGATCCAACATCTCAAAACAAAATCATTGGTCCAGTAAGGACTAATGTTTAAAGAATCAAGATGCCATTATGCATAAGTAATGTAATTCAATTTAGTAAACTTGAATCCCCGGAATAACGTTGTTCTAGGGTTTGGATACTGGAAATGGTTTCTTTGTAATGTGTGGTTCTTTTAGATAAGTTTCACACTTGTGCTTCTTATTAAGGCTTGTGAGTGTGTGTGAAACAACATGTAAACATAATAAGTAGTATACAATAATAAAGCACGCAAGTGTGGAGTGGTATCTAATGACTCCTTATATGAAGGTTGTTACTTAAGTAGATTTATTTTGGAATGCTTAAGAATTACTTCTAGTGCATCGTAAAAGAATAACTTTTGAAGAAAAGTTCACTTAACTAAACAAAAGCATGTAAACTTTAAGTATTAACAATCTAAAATATACAAGTAGAGTATAAAGTAATGTGATTATGATCAATTTTCATCTGGTGACTATGAATAAAGTCATTGATTTTAGTTGTTAAGAGTAAGAGATATTATTAGTGGCAAAAAGGATAACCTTCGAAGAAAAGGATTCTTTTCTAAGGTTTAAACAATCTTGATGGTTAATAGAATGTGGTCGATGCCTCTTGGTGTTTACTCGGTTAGTTTGGTCTTGAGATGCATTAGGTCTTAATTTAAACCGACCAAAATAAACTATAAAACACAAAATGAAGCATTTAACATGGTGTTTATAGTCTTGTAGACTAAAGTTAACCTTAAGGACTTAGGTGGACTTAAGGTGTAATGCTTATGATATTTGTATTTTGTTCACTTTATAATGTTTCTTTAAAGTTACTTAAGAGTGGTACTACTTCTATTTAAGTAGTGGTTTCTAAATATTATAATGGAATAGAATCATTTATCTCCTTATAAAGGTGTGTTTATGGTTTATGGTTAAGTAAACAATATTATTTACTACTTATAGATGAATGATAATTCACTAAAAACTGTATTTTAGTTGTGTTGTATTATTTGTAGGGTTCGCAGCATAGAAAACAAAAAAAATCTTACGATGGGAACAACTATGTACCAAGATCTATCTACTAGATACAAGCAACGGGTGGATATACATCCATAGAATACATACCCTTGAAGACCTTATAGCGTTAACGAGGTTTTACTCGTGGATGATGTAGTCGAACGCTTGCCGATCTCAAGATCGTGATGAAGTCCATCTGGTCCAGCCGGTCTAGCACCATCACGTCCAGCACCGCAAAGCAGTGGTGCATCCTTGATCGCACACACGTCCGGGTAAGTCGACAACCTCCGCACCCTCGCTGCAGCGAAGCAGTGGAAGCAACAAATCCTTCCAGCAAAAGCCACCGGGAAGATGTATCTCGCTGATCCGAGACCATGGGGAATTCTAAAGGGGGGAGAGAGATCCTTCGTGAGGAGGTGTGCTTTGAGAGGATGAGAGGGGGCCTTTTATAGGAGAGAGGGGGGCACCCAAGGGGCATGGCGCCCAGCCATGGGGCTGCCCCAACCTCTTCCTCATTCATGTGGGTGGACACTCCACTCACTCAAATGGCTTTCAATTTCCTCCACTAAAAAACCCACTCAAATTCCCATTAAATTTCCACCAAATTTAATGCAAACTCTCATTAAATAAAACTCCTTTTATTTATTCAGAATTTTGTCAATTACTTTAATGACAAACATTCACATATAACCCCTAGCTAGTATTTCATTTCACATGTAGAAACACTTTCTGCAATTTCACCCGAAAACCTGTTTCGGTATCTAGTGAAATAAATTCATGCGCTTGTTATTCTTTTCGGCATGCAACTTTTGCTCCAATTGGATGTCAGTGTCCCTTAAGTGTGCCACCCTACGGTTCACGAATAATGCGGACATGATTGAGACCCTTCTCCGATCAATAATCAGAAGCGGGACCTGGAGATCCATACTAACTCCCACACATTCAACGATGACTTTCCTGTGATCGTCGGAACCTTTTACGCTAGTATCTTAATCCCTTTGTTTCACGATATATTACATGTTCGAGATTCGATCATCGGTATCTCCATACCTAGTTTGATCTCGTTACTGACATGCACTCTTTTCTCGCTCCCGTTATATAACATTCTAGTGATCAAATCACTTGCTTGCAAGCTAACCAATGTGATATCACCGAGAGGGCCCAGAGTATATCTATCCGTCATCGGGATGAACAAAATCCACTCTTGATCCATGAGCCTCAACATAGCTCTTTAGTAGTTCTGAAGCCATCTTTATAATCACCCAGTTACGGTGTGACGTTTGATGTCATCAAGAAACTCTTCCGGTGTTAGTGATTGACATGATCTCATGGTCTAAGGATTAGGATCACTTCGTCAGTTGTTATAGCAATATAAACTCAATGACTTTGATTGTAATGCTATACTTCGGATGAAATGTTCATCACACCATTACACTAATGTTGTGACCTCGTTATTAACAACATCCAATGTCCATGATCAGGAAACCTTTGATCATATTGTTAATCAACGAGCTAGTTTATAAGCGAGGCATAACTAGGAATTTCCTTTTGTTTATTAAACACACATGTATTAACGTTTCCGTATTAATACAATTATAGCATGTAAAATAAACATTTATCATAAATAAGGAATACGATAATAACCACTTTATTATTGCCTCTCGGTCATATTCCCTTCAGTCTCCCACTTGCACTAGAGACAATAATCTAGTTTGAAAACTTTGCATATTGAACACCTATGGCTTTCTGGTGTTCCATATACGCAATTGCAAGTGGTTAACATAATCTACGGATCTAACACTTTCAGGTCCGTTGTATTTGCATGTCTTTGTGTCTTCACGCATCACTCATTCTCCAATAAGGGCATTGTATAAATTTGGTCTTTTGGTGAGACCTTTAGTTTCTTGGCGTTAAATCATGTCGATACTATTGTCGTCTAATATATATTTAGTGTTAGCCCGTTGCGAACCACACCTTAGTTTGATAACAAACTACTTGACATAAATGCCCTCCTTTGCAGCTACTATAGTAGTCATATACTTAGCCTTTTGTTGTAATATTCGTCACAATGTCTTAACTTTGGAACTCTTCCAAATCCATCATGGAAACTTTCTTTCCATTTCATTGTGCCATCCATAGTTTAAATTGAGATAAATTCAATTTGTATCTTGTGACAAAACTAGTATCAATGTAACGCTTTACAATGAACTATTTGTAATTGTTTGTCACCTCTACACAAATATATTCTTAGTTCTTCCAAAAGATCATAAGAATATCCTCACTATCGTCCAATGATCATTTTATGATTCATTCTGGTATATGCTCATAACACTTACAACATAGGACATATCTAGATGTGTACATATCATGGTATGATTGATCAAAACATCCTTGTGATTTCACTCATCAAGTGTCAAAGCACTTGAATCTTGTTTCACTTATCAAGTGTCGATACACTTGAACCTTGATTCAATTCCTTTCATGCGACAAGAACCATTTATTATCGTTTCTATATTGAACTCCTTCAATATCTCATATATGTACGTTTGGCACAACCATATTAGCGTCACAGTCTATCCACTATAGACATTCATGCTAAATATTCGGGTTTTGCCTAAGTCTTTCATCGAAATGAAATTCTTAACCTTTGTCAATAAAAGATACGTCATTTACAATCAACAAGATGTCCTCCACATAATGTATTAGAAATATGTCTTAGCGCTCCCACTTAATTTCTTGCAAATGCAAGCATCTTCATCGTCTCCTGATGAAAACTCCTTTTTTATCATGGTGAAGATTCCAACTCCGTGATGCTTACTTCAACCATTGAAGTTTGCATGCCCTTTTAGCATCCTTTGAATTTAACAAAACCCTTTGGACCGTGTCATGTACACGTCCTAGGTAACTGTTCTATTAGAAGAACTTTGTTTTGTTTATTCATCTACCATATACCAAATTATATGTAGTGGTTGCTACTTTAATCCGTCCAGACTAAATATCGCTATGAAAGATCAAATCTTGTCATAGTCAACTCCTTGAACATTGTCGTAAAAACTTTACCGACATGTCGACTATTCAATAGATGTGAAACATCCATGTCTATTTATTTATAGATCCAAATATGATTGATAGGTTTCTACACCTTTCCGGAGGGTCTTCCAAGTTCAAAAAACTTGATTTCTCGTGTATGGAACTATCACGGATTTTATGGCTTCAAGCCATTTGACGGTGTCAGGGCCCATCATCGTTTATTTGCATGTAGTTGGTTCATCATTGTCAAACAATAATGATTTATTCTCAACATTTGATTGTTTATCCGACCTACTTGGTTCAATAGGAACTTAGACCTCCGTGACCACAACCTTTGAGGAACGTGAGACATGAGCATTCTGGCTGCCTCCGGAACATTTTCCGGTGCTGCGCAACTCAGCACATATAGCTAAGGTTCGTTAACCTTATTAAAGTTCTATTGTCCTCCCACTTAACCTTTTATGAAAAACTTCTTTTTCAAGAAACTTCACGTTTTAAGCGACAAACCGTCCTTGGTGTTATGGAGGAATACCCAATGGTTATTCAAAATAACCTACAAAGACATGCTCATCTGACTTTGGTTGTAAACATCTTACTTATGCTTAGCATACCAAAATTTAAGAAATGACAATTTGGGATTTTACCCCAAACCATAACTTCCATGGTGTCATTTCAACGGATCAAGATGGAGCTCTTTTCAGTGTAAAAGCGATAGTATCTAAAGCTTTTAATCTTTTAAAACATAATGACAGTTTTATAAATAACACCTTTGATCCAACCATATCAAAGAAGGTTTCATTACAAATCTCAAACACTCCATATTCCTATGGTGTTTCGGGAGATGTAAATCTAGATGTTTTGCTAAACTTGCAACTCAAATAAATCCCTTTATGATAAAATCATAAATTATTTATTTTCTTGTTACACTTGCAACTCAAATAAATCCCTTATGATAAAATCATAAATCATTTATTTTCTTGTTACAATGATTTTCCACTTCATCTTGAAAGTCTTTGAACGTTTTCAAATACTTCTTTCTCATTAAGTGAATATTCACTCAAATTTCCGGAGAAAGCATATGAAGTTGAAATCCATCGCTTACGACTACACATAATGGACTATATACATCGATATGTATAAATTACAATATTTTAGTCGTTCGTTCTTATTTGGCCTTTGAACGAAGTTTTAATTACCCCGAGGAAAGTCTCACAAGCGTCACTTGATCAAATCAAAGACTCCAAAAATCCATGAAAATGGAGTTTCTTCATGTTTTCTTTCCAATATAATTTAAACAGCGATGTCACTTCGTAAGTGATCTTCCAATCATTTGTCTTGCGACATTTTAGCATTAGCTTTATGCATGTGATTTCTCCAACTAGATTTGTAAATCATCCATCTTACATGGAATGTGTTAATTATTTGAACAATCTTTATTCTCATAATACCTGATTTAAATAACGATTATTAAAACAAATCTTGAAGGAAGACTTTGATGTCAACGAGAAAATACAAACAACAGCTTGTTTGTTTTCGATGATCATCATCACATATTCTCTTGCTAGTTACTTAGGCCATTGTGGCTGATGAATTGCGTTGTTTTGTATGAAATTTCATACCAACCAATTCGGTATCCAATACCCAAGAACCACATTGTTTAACAAGCAAAGAATACAACCATAACATTTATATCATCCATATACCTAAATTGGATATTTCAAATCTTTTCTTTTTTGCCAAATATATTTTATAGATTCTCTTTCAGCATTTCCTTTTCCTTTTTAAAAGAATCCATCAACATTAACAGTGGCGCCATATACATGACACATAGTCCAAAGCGTGTATATTCAAATAATAATACCTTTGGACTTGCACTTTGAAGTAGATCACCATCATCAAATGATCGCTATTCTTTCAAAATCCATTCTTTAGTAATCTTTTAGTGTAGTAAACACTTTACATACATCTTCTATTCACCCTTATCATGATGACTTTCATGATCAAGCTATTGTAGCTTATAAAGGCGAAACGTGAGTATAATGTTACTTTCCAAAACCCTTTTGGATGATTAGGATGTCTAGCATATCCAAACTTTGTAAATTCTCATCCAATATGAGAACATATATTATACTCTACCATATTGCAACCAAAACATTGTTTCAGATATCGTTATATCTGCCGCACATGATGGTTTCTGAAACAATTCTTTCAGCTCTTAGATAATCTCGATATTTAAATCAAGAATCATGGAGGCAAACATGATACTTAAGATACTAACACTGGAATTGTTACTCTCGATTTAATACTAATTATTAAACTTCACGGAGTAAACAGAGTTTGCTGAAAGTTTGCAATAGGACTTTAAACTTTAGATTGACACTCAACAAAATACGATACCAGTTCGCAAAGTAAATATCCAGAATTCTATAGTTCTATTATCCCAATTACAGCTAAGCATAAAAAGGTGAATGAATGCCAATGACTACAACAATTTTATACAACTCCCACTCAAAAATGACATCCCTCGTGTCTTTTTGGTGATTACATGAACCAAATCCACTACACCAAGTCTGATCATCACGTGAGTTGGTGTAGCTTCAAAGGTGAGCATCAAATGAGCATCATATCTTCCATACGACTCATGCTTAACCTTTCGGTCCATGTTCCGAGGCCATGTTTGTACATGCTAGGCTCGCCAAGTAAAGAACCTTAGTATTCACGTGTGTAACTGTCTTACACCCAAAATATGATCATGGATCCAAGAACACCCGATCATCACGTGATGTCTTGGAGCAATGAAACATAATCGGTGCATACTTAAGGTAGAACACATTTTTTATCTTGATATCTAAATGAGGGATCATCTTATTATGCTAATAAAACGCTAAACTAGCAACATGAGATGCAATCAAACATCACATGTTAATAAGAGAAATGATATGGTTCTTGCACTTGATCTCCATCATGTGCATCATGGTATGATCGCCATCATACCTCTATGTGTAAGGCCAAGGTCTATGGAACTTACACGTTATGTGTGTTGTAAGAGTATCATCTCATACTTCTACTTACAACATCACCATATCATAACACTAGCCCAACAACAATCTAAACTAGACGCCTCTAATTTATCCATTGCAAGTTTTACATGGCTTAGAGCTTTCGAAGATAGAACCGTTCTTACCTACGAACATGAACCACAATAAGGATAACCAAATTGTTGACAACTCGTTGCAAATTAGATATTGACTATATTAGGAGAGACAGACACCCGCTATACACTTATGCAAAACTAGTTGCATGTCAAGCGTGGAACAGGTCTCATGTGCGAGGACATGTAAAGTTTGTCCGGGCCGCTTCATCCCACTATGCCACCAATATCCAAAGTACAACTAAGAAGCAATAAGATGATCATCATCGCCCACATACTCATATGTGTACTACCCGTGCAAAGAATCTACGCATAGATCCGGCTCTGATACCACTATATGGTTCGCAGCATAGAAAACAAAAAATTCCTACGATGGGAACAACTATGTACCAAGATCTATCTACTAGATACAAGCAACGGGTGGATATACATCGATAGAATACATATCCTTGAAGACCGTATAGCGTTAACGAGGTTGTACTCGTGGATGATGTAGTCGAACGCTTGCCGATCTCAAGATCGTGATGAAGTCCATCTGGTCCAGCTGGTCCAGCACCATCACGTCCAGCACCGCAAAGCAGTGGTGCATCCATGATCACACACACGTCCGGGTACCCCGAAAACCTCCGCGCCCTCGCTCCAGCGAAGTAGCGGAAGCAACAAATCCTTTCAGAAAAAGCCACCGGGAACATGTATCTCGCTGATCCGAGACCATGGGGAATTCTAAAGGGGGGAGAGAGATCCTTCGCGAGGAGGTGTGCTTTGAGAGGATGAGAGGGGGGATTTTATAGGAGAGAGGAGGTCACCCAAGGGGCATGGCGCCCAGCCATGGGGCTTCCCCCACCTCTTCCTCATTCATGTGGGTGGACACTCCACTCACTCAAATGGCTTTCAATTTCCTCCACTAAAAAACCCACTCAAATTCCCATTAAATTTCCACCAAATTTAATGCAAACTCTCATTAAATAAAACTCCTTTTATTTATTCAGAATTTTGTCAATTACTTTAATGACAAACATTCACATATAACCCCTTGCTAGTATTTAATCTCACATGGAGAAACACTTTTTACAAACATTCATGCGCTTGTTATTCTTTTCGGCATGAAACTTTTGCTCCAATTGGATGTCAGTGTCCCTTAAGTGTGCCACTCTATGGTTCGCGAATAATGCGTACATGATCGAGACCCTTCTCCGATCAATAATCAGAAGCGGGACCTGGAGATCCATACTGACTCCCACACATTCAACGATGACTTTCCTGTGATCGTCAGAACCTTTTACGCTAGTATCTTAATCCCTTTATTTCACTATATATTACATGTCCGAGATTCGATCATCGGTATCTCCATACCTAGTTTTATCTCGTTACTGACATGCACTCTTTTCTCATTCCCGTGATATAACATTCTAGTGATAAAATCACTTGCTTGCAAGCTAACCAATGTGATATCACCGAGAGGGCCCAGAGTATATCTATCCGTCATCGAGATGAACAAATTCCACTCTTGATACATGATCCTCAACATAACACTTTAGTAGTTCAGAAGCCATCTTTATAATCACCCAGTTACGGTGTGACGTTTGATGTCATCAAGAAACTCTTCTGGTGTTAGTGATTGACATGATCTCATGGTCTAAGGATTAGGATCACTTCGCAAGTTGTTATAGCAATATAAACTCAATGACTTTGATCGTAATGCTATACTTCGGATGAAATGTTCATCACACCATTACACTAATGTTGTGACCTCGTTATTAACAACATCCAATGTCCATGATCATAAAATCTTTGATCATCTTGTTAATCAACGAGCTAGTTTATAAGAGAGGCATAACTAGGAACTTCCTTTTGTTTATTAAACACACATGTATTAACGTTTCCATATTAATACAATTATAGCATGTAAAATAAACATTTATCATAAATAAGGAATACGATAATAACCACTTTATTATTTCCTCTTGGGCATATTCCCCTCATTATTTTGATTTCATTATCAATATTTAGAACTAATACTTTTTTAAACCTCAAAGGGATAATTTGAGAAATATTAGCAATTTTTATTTATCCTTATATGAATTATCATTTAAGGAAATAGGTTTAAATTCAAGTTATTAGAGTGCTTAATTTTTATTTACTTCAAAAGTGGAATGTTATATTTTTAACATATATATATTATTTTTGTGATCAATTTTGGTATATTACATTTGTTTTTGTGATTTATAATAACAATATATGATTTTTATAAGATTTATTACTTTATAAACACTTCATAAATAATAGATATTTAATTAAGTGAAATAGAAAATACATGATTATAGTATTAAATTATAGTTATTATTTTTCTAAGAATTTTGGTATATTATTTATATTTTTATCCTTTACCATTATTAAATTATGAATTATCAAAGTTTTATTACTTATAAAATCTTTATTAAATAATAATTATTTAAATAGTTAACATAATATGTTTGATAATAGTTTAAGTTGTAGATTTTATTTTTTCTAAATTTTTTCATATATTAAACATATTTTTTGAATTATTAAATTTCCAAGATTTAATCATTTTCAGAAATTGTTAAACATATTTACTGCGTCACGATGACATCAGCATGACACAACCCACTTGAATTAAACTTTTGATACTGGATTAGAACCTAGCCTAGAGTCATAGACATGTGGGCCAGTGGCCACGTTGGCACGCCATGTTGGCGTGGACCAGTCAACATGCGGACCCGGTCAAGTGTGATATCATCCTGACGTTAGCGCGCAAGAGGTGGTTCTGGGAAGTTTGGTTGGTCGGGTTTGACCCTATGCGATGCAAGGAACCTAATAGTGGCGACACCGCTTAGTTAAGGTCGCCGGAGTAGCCGCTACGACGGTGAATGGTAGCGGCAGAGACATGTAAACGACGGTAGAGCGACCTAGAGCACGAGGAGGAAGATTGAGTGATGCCTGAGCACCTATAGCTCACCTAGATTGCAGCGGTAGTGTTGGTGAGGACAGGCGCGGTCGGAGGTGGGATATCCGACAGAATTTCTAACGAACCACGACAGAGGGGAACGACAAAATTCGATCATCTCTTAGCTCCCCTTGGTGCTGCGTTCTTCATAGATGATCTACGCACGCTGGCGCTTCTCTTAGACCACTCCACGGCCTCTGGGGCGAACTCCACATGCTGGAGTGCACCGTTGGTTGTGGCTAGGGTTTCGGTTGTCGATGGAAAAGAGAGAAAGAGAGTAAGGATAAGGATGAGGGAGTAGAGGAGAAGAGAACGTCGTGGGGTTCTTATCCTTGGCCAGGGTCGGGGCGAGTATCACGGCGCCGAGAAGATCGACGACGAGAGCACCGCCACGCAGCTGCTTGCCGCCGGACGCGAGGAAGAAGAAAAGAAAGAGACGGGAAGAGGTACGGGCCGGTGTTGGGCAGTGCGGGCTGATGTTGGGCTGAGAGAAATGACCAAGGTAACGTCTGTTGCTGCTCGTGGGCGGTAGATAAGAAATGGGCCGCGGCCTGGTTTCGTTTTTCTTTTCCATTACACCTTTTTCTATTTTCTGTTTTCATTTATAATCTTGTATTTACACCTTTGTTTTGAATCTTTCTTCATAGAATTTATTTGCTAAATAATTGCAGCATGAATAAAGTGTATTTAGAATCCTTTTTGTGAACTTTTAGTATATAATGTTAGAGTTTCTTTATTTCCTTATATAAGTACTTTTCCTTTTAATATTTGTAGCAATCTTTGTGATGAATTTTCTTTCCATAATAAACCATGGATTTATTATAGGATATTTCCTTATTTATTTATAAAACTTAGTTCTGGTTAACTTATAGTTTGGAGGGGAACTTTTATACAATGACCCTTTTTCATTATTTGATGCATGATATTCTAAAGAATTAATATGGTTAATATTATTCCCATGAATCTAGGAAATACCAAGGTATATATATTTTATTTTAACTAACATAGGAGTTAGGGTTTGAAATTATAAATGTTTACCTTGAGTTTTAGGAGATTTAATATACATATATCCTTTTATTGATGTGAATAAAGATTAGTAGTTAAGACATCTTGTCTTTATGTTTGTGATAAAAAATGATATCACCGTCTAAAGTAAAATAGTGGAGTTGTTCTCTAAGATGGCTTAAAAGATATAATTGATAATTATAGTTTCTAGGCACATAAGATTTTAATGTTTTGTAGTGGCAAGATATGATCAAATGATTTGCTATAGGAAAATATTCCTGTAAGCCACAGTGGAATTAGGATGACTTATCAAACATATGAAATGGATATTATGTTTGGTTATATAATTAAGGTTGAGTGTTTACCAGGAATTCCTATCTTCTATACTTCATAATTCTTGACTTCTAATTAAGGAATTACTTTCCTAGATATACTACTTCTTCATATACAGCATCATGTGTTATCATGATGAGCTTTACTTCACAGGAATATTCTTATCAATAATTTCTCCTCCTAAATACATTTATAAATCCAATGAGCCTGACACTAAAGCTCTACATGATTTCCTCATAGAGATAATTCTCATCTCTAGAATACTTATTATGGGTCCAAGTCCCCTTGAATGTTTACTCTCTTACTTCACCATTACTTTGTAATCTCACTTATAAATATCAGAAGCTTGTCACTAAAGCTTTTCTTAATATTTTCATATTTATACTTAGTTATATCAAACTACTCTACTAATGATAACCTCCCATCTAACAAGTGGTTACTGTTAACTCCAATCATACACTTCCTTGATCATTCATCACTAATATTGCTCCAATAGATTTATATATCAATTTCTACTTTCCTCAACTGTTTAGTATTCTATAAGAGGAACATACTACTTCACATTATACCATTGTGACTTGTCATGCTGAACCTAGGATAACATATCTATACTAGGGTTTAATCATGTTCTATCCACCAATGTCACTTATACCAGATATAATCATTCACTCTTAGTGACTTGAGCATGATCATTATAATCCTTTGATCATTTATGGCTTAGGTTTCCAGTTGGCTAATCAAGGCTTTCATCAATACCACATTACAATTGTATTATAATTATCTTCTTAGTATCTCTACCTGACTATGAGATATTACTCATTGACTATACCTACTTGATCCAATAGGATTACTCTTGGTAACTACCTTCAATATTCATCCTTATGATCCTCTTTGTTACCACATATATCTTTATTCAAGATAACTCTTCTATCCATTCAGGAGTGAGTTAACTCCACCAATTATCATATTGATTTGATTCTCTTCAAACACTCTCATCCTATAGATGATGTCTAAAACTAGCATTACCACCTACCTCTTCTTACTTATTTCACTAAAGGCTTTAAAATGAATGCTATGATAATGACAAGAGTTGATAGATCAAGAATTGATAGGGTAAGAATTGGTGAATCAATAGTTGATTACTCAACATTGATTAATGACAGATATTAGAATTTGGTTTAAAAGAGATGATAAGGATTGGTGTGTAAAAAAAGATATATGGTTAAGATCTTGAATTGGTTTCCTTCCTACTCAACAAGTGATAAGGAATTAGTGTTTTAAGAACTACCATGATCCCCATGGTAGGAATGGATAAGAATTTGATAAATCAATATTTTGGTTATTGTATTCTTGTTACTTGAGTCGTATTCTTAACTTGGTATTCATGAGTTAATGAATACTATGATATGATCCCTTAAGGATCTGATAATAATCATTAAGCAATGTGCTGTGGTTTAGTTTATTATATTTGATCTACCCTTAGATCAAATCATCTTTACCCAAAAATAAGGTTTTAGCAAAGGTCATTTTGAAACTTATCGCAGTCAACTTGATGATCTACTTCAATTCCATCAAGTTAAGAGAAGTTTCAATCACTTTGACAAGTTTTGTTCAAAAGCGCGACAATTATTCAGATTTTCTATGCAGGAATACAATGCACACATCTGGGTTCAGTTTATTTCTAAGCTCTAATGCAGGGATGTTACACTAACCGTTCCTCTAAACTTAACTATCTATAGAAATTTAAGTTTATTATAAACCAAAATTTATCAAATGTTAAACACATGGAAGGGTTCTAATGAAGCACAACTATGAAGTTTTATGTACTAGCCTTAATGTTCAACCTTATCATCTTGGAGTTGAGTATGAATCTCTCGTTTCGTGATGCTTCGATGAGCTGTGAGGAATCTCTCTATCTTGTTTGCATCGTGTTCAATCTCAACTGCCTCTGCTGCTCTATCTCGATTGATGTACAACCGGCCGAACTCGCGAGCTAAATGAGTAAATAGTGACTCGACTCGACTCGGCTTGAACTCGGTGCCTAACGAGTCTATTGAAATATATTGCCTAGCTCTTTCCATTAGTTCGGACTTTTGGAATAATTAGCTAGGGAAACAATTCAATTTGGTATCAGAGCAGGAGGTCCTAGGATCAAATCCTGACCAACGCAAGAATTAAAAACAAATATTGCGGCTCTCAAAACATACGTCACAATAGGCCAAAGGGCAAAAGAGGCAGGGTGAGTGTTAAAATATATTGCCTAGCCCTTTCCATTAGTTCAGGCTTTGGGAATAATTGGCTAGGGCAACAATTCAATTGAGCCAAGCCGAGTTTTAGATTTGAGCTTATTTGTTCACCCAAACTAAATGAGCTACTTCTGAGCTACTCGTTAAACTCGTTCAAACACAAAGTTTGTAATTTTTCATAGATGAGGGCCACACTACGAATGTTTCTTAAACCTGCAATAGTGTAGAACTACTATATTTTTTCATTGATCTTGTCTTTGTGTTATTATGAAAGTAGTATCATTGTTCTAGTTTCAAAATAGTAGGAGATTTACTAGTTTTTTTATATGCACTCCTATTTGCAACTTATAACGATCTACTCGAGGTGAGTCGAGCCGAGTTTCAAATATGCGCTCATTATTTAAACAAGTTGAGTAAATCTAACTCGTTAGTTGAACGAGCTTTAGCGAGTCGAGCCGAGTTGGCTCGTCTCGGCTCGAATTCTAGCCCTATTTCAAAGTCATCATCGTCTTCCTCCTCCTTTGACGAAGAGTCATCGAAGATCATCTCCCTCAACCTCTTCATCTATAATATATAATTGACTAGGTTGAATTCAATTGCCAAAACGTACAACGAAATAAAAAAAGCACAAAGAAACTCATCTAGTCAATTTGTGGAACACTTCGAGGACAGAGAAGGTGAGAAGGTCGGCTAGTGGGTGTTGATCCCAATGATGAAACTATGAGAAGGTTGGCTAGGTCCGAGACAGCCAAAAGTCGATGGGAGAGCTCGGAGGAAGAATCTTGTCGGTCGCGGTTGGATTTCCTGGCCACCAAATCAACGTGTTTGCGATTGAGCTATGGCTTGATTCCGACGACGGCAACAACGGGCAAGCAGGAGTAGGCGGGACTACGAGACGGATGGAAGTCGATCGAGGGGTCCGGAGAACGAAACTTGTCCATTGTTGGCTCGAGTTTTGGGCAACAAAATAAATATGACGACTATGGAGCTATGGCTCTATTCCGGCGGTGGCATCAACCTATGAGCGAGTCAGAGTGGGGCAGGAGGGTTGTGGATGTTGTGCGATCTTAGGGCATCTTCATCGGTGCGATCCAAATAGTTTGCGCATGTCCGAAACGGTCCGCGTGGACGCACGCGGCATGCGCGACGCCCCAGCGGGGCGACCCATCCGATGAAATGCGTCCGGCCCGGCCTATCCATGCATCTAATTTGGGGCTTGGTTGCGTCGGACGGAATCCGCGCGGACAACACAGACGTCGTGTATGCGCGTGCCACAGTGCACCCGTCAGCCACACACGACATTGATTTCGGACGCGGTCAGCAGCACCGATTCAGACGCAACCGCGACAACAGTTCAAAGGTGTTGCGCGGAAGGCTGACCGGCGGCAGCCTGCGCCATCAATGGCGACGCGACGGCACGCTGGCCCACTGGGCGCCGCCTGCGTTCTCGCGCCGGCATTGATGGCGAATGAGCTGGAAGCTGCGCCTGTTCGCGGGCGAAGGGGCTATTTAACCCTACGCCGTTGGTGCCTCACTCCTCACCTCTCGCCATCGCAAACCCTAGCAGCCGCCACCACCACCACCGCGAACGATGAAAACACCGCCGTGACTGAAGAAGGGGAGGGACAAGAACGACCACGAGGCGTCTGGCTCTAGCAGTCAGCGCTCTGGCCGGATGCCGGCCTTCCTCCGCGGCACGTCTGTGTCGCCTCCGCTGCGGCTAAAGGATTTCCAGGGACACCGCGTGGAGGCTCGCCCGCCACCGCGGCCAGAGGGAGAACGCCACGGCCGCCGGTACTTTCGCATCACGGAGTGCAAGCGCCGCAGAAGGGAAGGACAGAGCATCCAACACAACGACGTGTCACTCCCCACCGACTGGCACCTCAACCGGGACCGTACCCGGTGCTGCCCGTGCCCAAGAAGGGCAAAGGGCTGGAGGAGGAGATTCGCCTCTGGATCAGGGGCCTCCCGTCGGTCCAATGCTATGACCCTGCCTACCAGAATGTGGCCTACTGGAAGCAGTGGCTCGACTGGGATCACAAGGTGCGCTGTGCCACTACCATCCGTCGTGATCTGCAGCCGGGGGAGGTCTACCCATCCCCGACATCGACTCGGACAAGGAGGGCGCCGTAAACCACTCCGACAGTGAGCTCGGAAGAGAGGACGACAACGACGAGGGCGGCGATGACGACATTGTCGTCAAGCAGGAGGCGGTGGACGACGTCACCGCCAACCTTCCCCCGGAGTACCGCGAGGTACTGGCGCGGGGCAACGACGAGGACGCCTTCACCGAGCAGGCCATTGCGGCCAGCGCGCAGGAGGAGGAGGCCATGTGGCGCGGCTACGAGGAGGCCCTCGCGCTCACCCGCATGATGGCTGAGACGAACGCCCAGCTGCCTCCACCACCGCCGCTGCCGGTTTGAGCGCCTTCGATCGCACCGGAGGTGGGCATGGAGCTGGGGCACCTCCAACAATAGTATATGTGGCCTGTGCGGGCGATGAACCCGCCTGCGCCCGCTCCCTCTCTGGCCCTGCCGCCGCCCAACCTCTAGACGCCACCAGAGTACATCGACCTCGACCCGTAGATGGACGAGGCGGCGCCGACGCGCTAAGATCGATAGCTAGGGCTATGATTAGTTTAACTTATATTTTTATATTTTGAATGTAAATTAAGTATAAACTTTGTCAGTTTTTTACGCGAGTTGATTGTGTTTGAATCTAAAAAAAAGTTTCCTCGCCAGCGCGAACAAATGGATCGCGCCGTTGGGCGTGGCTGGTCGAACAGGTCGAACCCCTACTCATACTGACCGCGACTCGACTCAAACGACTATTTGAGGTGACCGTATGGATCAGCCCGGTAGAGATACGGCTTAGTAAAGACTAATTGTGGTGTCCGGAGGCAACTAGCGACAATCTAGTGCCTATAGACGAGCTTATCGGTGTGGGGGTGAAGGGTGCAATTTTTCCTTAGATGAGGCGCAACCGAGTATATTAACTAAGATTTAGAAATCATGATGAGTAATTCTTTTACTCCTCTAAAGTCTTTCAGGGATTGGCTTAGGTCGAGTTTAACATCTTAAAACGTAATTTTTCAACTCCTGAGAACCGTCTAGAGATGCTCTAATAGCATATTTAAGCAATCCCCAAAAGCTTGAGGAGAAAAATTGTTCACTCCTTTAAACAAAATTGGTTCCTAACCGATCCCCAAAACTATATAGGAGTAAACCTCTATTTAACCGAATTTCACTCAAATTAAACCAAAATTGAGACAATTTCAAGCGAATTTGGCAGAAACAAAATTTATACAAAATACAACCAAAAGTAGTTTAAATTATGACCAAATTTTACCTAACATAATCTAATTGCCCTCCTAGTCAAAGAAGGAGGAGTCGTTGTCGAGGTCGATGACCGTCGCGACCTCCTTATTCTTCGATGCCGCGCGCTGCTGCTCCTCAACGACTTTCGGGTTGAACACTTCGAGATTCTGGACCATCGCCGCATTGTGACGCTCCAGCCGAGATGCTCTCGGGCCACTTAGTCGTCCCGCTGCTCGCGATCAGAGACCAGGTGCCGGCCTACCGGCTCCAGGTCCGACAGCTATCCGCCAAACCCTTGCGGAAAGTTGACCTTGCCGTAGTCCGTCCCGTGGAGTTTGACGTTCTTCACGTCATACGCCAACGCCGCCTCCTTGGATGACTGGAAGGTGCCTATCAACACCTTCCGGTGAGTGTTCCGGTCGGTGATTTTGATGACCCACCCACCCCATGAACGCTACTGCACGTTGCAGTAGACTAGCGTTGGCGGCACCGATAGATCGGTGAGGCTCGAGGAGTGAAGGGGCTACCGCCGATGGCACCGTTTAAAAAATCGGCCGAATCAGTGATTAATAGGCTGATTAATCGCTACATGTGACCTGACCGTGTCAATTAGCACTAATCATTTATGTTAATCGTTTAGCCTGACTAATAGCTCTGACAATCTGATTACTAGGTATATTCCCGATTAACTAGTACACTTGGTCAAAAAAATGCAAAATTTTCAATGCATGTCGCTCATCCAGCCTCTAGCCTGCCCTAATTAAGTAGGTTTTGCGAAACTCCCGCTCGATTCCCGCCTCCAGGAGATTGATTCCCGTCGTCACCAACTAGTTCCTTGTCTTCGTTGACCAGTTCCACGCTGTTGCCGACCAAATGTCAGATACAAGAACTTGAACGCCTTGAGGAGGTCGATTTTGCCTTTAATAGGGTAGGTGATTGAGATATAAGAGGAGTCATACCCTGGGTAGGTGATGGGAGAAGAGCAAATTTAGAGGTCAAAGGAGGGCACATGGTATCGGATCCTAAGCCGCTCGTGACCTTGAAGATTAGGTCAGGGAGGAGAAGTGCATATGTTTTAATGAGCCTTGTGGATCTATAAAAGCAGGGTCAGGCATATAGAGATCATATACCATTTCTTTCTTATATACACGTGTTTTAGGTGCTAATTTGTGTAGGTTGCACCGATTAATAGCCGACCGATTAAATTATTTAATAGTTTGAATTCCGATTAGTCGCTACTCCCAAACCGACCGAGCAGTTAACGATTGCTGATTTCCTTACCCCGACGGTGAGGTGGCGCCATCCGTGGCAGGGCCGGTCATCGGGAAGATGATGCGATTGAGGTCTTTGATGACGACCAACAGGATCGCTGTGGTGGGGACAGGGGTGGCGACGGGGACACCGGCGGTTGTCGGGATTGGATTTGGGGTCACGGTAGAGGAAAAAAGAGGAGGGGATTTTTTACTCCTTCGCTGCTCGGAAGAGTAAATATAACAATTGAAGTAGTGGAAGAGTAAACATTTTACTCCTCTAAGACGGTTTGGGCTTCGGTTAAGTCCAATTTAGATGAGTAAAAGATTTTTTTATTCCTCTAACTGTTCATTAAAAATCGGTTTGTACTGCCCTAAGAAAAGCAGGGAGCGTGTAGACTTGTCTTAGAATAAATTCAAAGAAGGAGAGTGCCCTCGAGATACATGAACTAGCTCGGGTGGAGGCGGGTGGATTGGGCTAGATCCGTTGTAATTCCACTAAATTCGAGTGAATTTTAGAGTAATGGCAAGGATCTTGCATAGTGTGGCAGGCAGGGTCGTCATACGTTTCATCCACATTGGGGTCGAGTTGAGCTTCAGCAGATGAGGTGAAACATGTTCTCCCAAGCACCGGTGTATGTACCAATCGGGGCGTGTGACTTTCTTACGCGAATAGGTGTATTTTTATAGCAAAGCTCTTTCATGGGCCATACTCCATTGAGTAAGGTTACAGACACTGCCAGTGGAAGACACGCTGTAAAGCCGGCCATATAAAGCAATTCCGTTGTTCGGGTCCCACACGTCATCCACCGGCGCAACTTGCAAGGCACGTGACAGATACTCTATCCGGCCGGGCCACCCACTGGGGCGGAAAAGCAGAGTGGGACGACGTCGTCGCGCTCCGCAGGTCAAGCAGGCTCACCAGCTCCACCTCCACCTCCAAACACGAAGCGACGGGCGCCGCCGCCGGCCGGCAGCGGGAGCGGAGGAGAGGGGGATGTCGGGCCTGGTAACGGATGACGCCACCGTGGGGCGGCTGGTCCGGATCCGGCGGACGGTGATGTGCATGCTGCGTGACCGGGGCTACCTGGTGGTGGAGCACGAGCTGTCCATGAACCGCCGCGACTTCCAGCGCAAGTACGGCGAGTCCTTCCACCGCGAGGACATGCAAATCAGCAAGTCCAAGAAGAACGACCCAAACGACCAGGTCTGACCTCCTCAACTCAGCTCGAGCCAATCTCCCCTGCTTGCTTTCCTCTTCTTGTCTTCGATATATGTAGCTTGTAGCTAGCCGTCGATGGATCCAGCTCTCTGTTTTTTCCTTTTTCTTGTTACGTACCGGGTGCCTTTGCTAGATTTGAATACGCACGTCTATCGTCTTATTCGATCTGTTGGTTCGACCGAGGTTTGACCTGCGATGGTTTCCCTGGTCCCCATTCGTCGTCTGCTTAGCTCGGGGAACAATGGAGGCGAAGATTTGCTTCGAGTAACTGCTCAGCTACAGGACTTGCCTCTACATGTCTATGACTACTCTTGCAGAATTTAGCCGATCGAGCAGCTCGAGCAAGCTGTCAGCTGTCTGAAGACGAGTGATGACTTGCTCACAGCAATTCAAGACTGCATATTCTTCCTCGTTCAAAACTTCAGATAGAGATGCGGTCTGTGCAGCAACCTTAGCTACTCGATCCTAAAAACCTGTTATGTACTAATGCTGATGATGTTCAGTAATTGCAGTTGCCTTTGGCAGTCCTCTGCAGACACTTATTCTGTCATTTCACTCTCTCTGGAATCAGATATACGTCTTCTTCCCGAACGATGAGAAGGTGGGGATGAAGCACATCAAGAAGTACGTTGAAATGATGAACTCTGAGAAGGTCTTCAGGGCCGTGCTGGTTGTGCAGCAGAACCTCACCCCGTTTGCAAAGTCCTTCCTTCAGGAACTAGAGCCAAAGATACACTTGGAGGTTTTCCAGGTTTGGTCTTGTACTATTCAAGTACTTTTGCCCCTCAATTCGACTGGCACATTTTTCTGCGATCTGTTACTCCATGCTCTTCTGATAACCGAAGCATTGAACAACAGGATGCCGAAATGCTTATAAATATCAAGGAACATGTTCTTATTCCTGAACATCAGGTGCTTACCACTGAGGAAAAGAAGACATTATTGGAGCGGTACACTTTAAAGGAAACTCAGGTATTGCTCAATTTTGATTGGGACTTGCAAGTATGCACTAACTTTGGGCATCAGTAGAGCCAGACAATCATGTATCTAGTTCCCTGATATAGCAATGTGGTGAACATCAGAGGAACAAAAGGCTTTTCCTCTGTAGTTAGTAAAATCTGGCATAACTCATAACTTTCTATAGCATCAACCATTCAATGACTTTTAGGTAGCACTTGTGAGTATGCTCTTACTTTGGGCATCAGTAGAGCCAGACAATCTTGTATCTAGTTCCCTGATATAGCAATGTGGTGAACATCAGAGGTACAAAAGGTTTTTCCTCTATAGTTAGTAGAATCTGGCATAACCCATAACTTCCTATAGCATCAACCATTGATGACTTAGCACCTAGAAGTATGCGCTTACTTTTGGCATCAGTGGAGCCAGGCAATCATGTAGTAGTTCCCTGATATAGCAATATGGTGAACGTCAGAGGACCAAAAGGTTTTTCAGTAGAAGCTATAGGTCAGAGAAAGGATTTGTTCACTTTCAGTTCCATTAACTACAGTATGTTTTAGGTATGTGTCAGTTCCATTAACTTATGTTAGCACATGATAATAAATTAGGCACAAACACATATAGGCCAGACAAAGAATGATAATCTCTTACATGTCTGTGCCAGACTCTCTACAGCCTTTTGGACAACCTGTTTCCACAATTTGCTCTAAAAACTGATGTTGCTTGTGTACTGGAGATGTACTAGAAATATCTACTGAATCTTGCTTGGTTGGCAACACATCTGTGCTTCTATCACCTGTTGGTGCATGCCACCCTTTTTCATTTTACAGTAAATACGCGCTCGCCAACAGGCATGTAACCCATCTCTCTTCTGAATGCAATGAAACAAAACAGCTACCAAGAATACAGATCACCGACCCCATCGCGAGGTACTACGGCCTCAAACGAGGACAAGTCGTGAAGATCATCAGGCCCAGCGAGACAGCCGGCAGATACGTCACATATCGCTATGTGGTATGACAAAGTTACACACAACTGAATGAAGGAGCCGTAAACATGGTGATTGTTTCAGGTATACACATGGCATACACATACCCATTTGCTTGGCGAAACCGGTATTTCTTCAAACAGCCATTCTCAAGGACAGCGTGGCTGTACAAGTGTATGGATTATAAGTGAAATCCTCATGTTCTTCAATTGTTTCAAAGAACTGTATACAACATACAGAATAGAAACATACCTGTTTGGAGAGCAGTAAAAGGTCCTGCGGTTCTGCTTTGTTACATCATTTGCGAGAATGGATCTCGTACTTCAGAAATAACGAACTTTTTTTTTTATCGTGGAGTAGCAATGTATGATTTCTCTCAATTATCTTACTATACTACAAATATGTTACTACTGAAACTATGCGAGTGCTCCGGAAAATTTGATGATTGCTAAGTACTCCCAAATATTACTCATTTGGTGAAAGAAAGGGAAATTGTGGCGTCATTACAACCCTACTAGTACTTGCCCCAAATATTTCCCTGGTATTGTTTGCGGAACGCTACACTTATGCTTGTTATTGTACGTGTTCGCTCGAAGAAACGGCAGACAGATGGGAGCATATGAATTGCCATTTTCATGTCATTGCCATGAGGATATTACAAAAAACCACCATAATTGGGGTCACTATAACAGAAAATCACCATAATTCAGATTCGTGACAAAAAATCATCACAATTGGGACAAAAAACCACCACTATAACAGAAATTGTGCCCCGATTCTGATTGTTTTTTGTCACGGATCTGAATTGTGGTGGTTTTCTGTTATAGTGACCCTAATTGTGATGTTTTTTTTAATTTCCTCCATTGCCAGAGCTGTACCTGCTAAAATTCTATCACTCGCTTCCACCTTCATCGATCTAGGCAAGCGTACAGAGTCATGGAGATAATTGCAAAGCTACTAGCATAATAGGCGGGCCTGCATCATGGAGCTGTCTGTCTGGCCCCGTTGTACAGTTAGTCTAGTCAGTGACTCAGTGCTGGACAAAGTAGTGAATGCAAACAGAGACCACCGGACACGTAAGGACCAGACCGTCCTATCGCAGTGTTTTTATGCACCCCTCACACCAACTCTTGGAGCCCACGGAAGGATTAAGCTAGTAACAACTTTCAGAGAGCCACTAAACGCTAAAAAGCATGTACCGGCAATCTTTTGTTTGTGATGATGATGTGGTGGATTCTGGTAGTAGCGGTAGGCATCATCGATCGGCCACCCAGCCAAACCAAGCCAACATCATGAATGAAAGTGAGAAGGAAAGGAGAAGCAACAACTCTCTCCTTCCCAAAATAAATGTCTTAAATTTGTTAAAATTTAAATACTATTTAGTACTCCTTTTCATGCAGGGAGTATATAAATTTATTCAAATTTTAAAAAATCTAAGACGTCTATTGTGAAACGGAGGGAGTACTTCTTTCCATGCAGTTGTTGGGTGGTGATGCAGACGGGGAAATTAGAGCAACTCTAGGAGACACCCATGTCAACTCTAGGAGACACCCATGTTCCAACCTATAAACACGAGCATGCAGTGCAGTGCAATGCAGACACACTTCTTGGGAGAATTTTAGTTTGTGCAGATTAGACACTGCTGTAAACTCATTTTTTTTTAAAAAAGACACTTCGCGGGAAGAATATTCGTTCATACAAGTTCAGATTGTGCATCCAAACTTCGTGGAGATTGTGCGTACAAACTTCATGGCGCAAAATCGTATCTACAAATCGCACACACCACACCTAAATTACCAAAATGTGGCCCGGGATAACTGAGCCTATTGCCAGGGTGCGGGACTGCCAATACCGCGACTCCCGACGGGCGAACGCGAGGGACGGACGAAGATAGCGGTATGAGCCGCTGATTAGCTCCGCGTCGGAGATCCTCCGGCGTCGCTCCTCCGCCTCGTCGGCGGTGAGGTTGCGGATGGGAGTTCCATGGCCCCCAAGTCAATCTAGCCGCCCCTGACCGCGACGAGCTCCCACGATGGTATGGTGGTGCGGCGGGTGTGGATCTGTACTGGGGAGAGGGATTGCTCACCGGAGCTGCGGCGGAGGGGAGGCGTACATCAGAGGGGGGACGGGGGTTAATCCTGCATCGGCCGCTCCAATCGACATGTATAATGGCCGATGGGGTAGATAAGCGAGGGGCGGTGATGACCCACAAGTATAGGGGATCCGCAACAGTCTTCGCGGATAGTATTACCCAATTTATTGATTCGACACAAGGGGAGCCAAAGAATACTTGCAAGCCTTAACAACTGAGTTGTCAGTTCAGCTGCACCTGGAAATAGTTCTTGCTCACATAAGTTTATCAGTAGCAACAGATTGGTAGTAGCAACAGCAAAGCAACAGCAGCAGTAACAGCAACAGTAGGATTCGAGTGCGGTAGGCATAGGGATGGATGGACGGGCATTGCATGGACGAGTCTAAACATGTAACTTCAAGATCTAGGGCATTGTAGATAAATAATAACAAGCATCCAAGTACTAAACAATCATAGGCATGTGCTCCAAATATAGTCATACGTGCTCGCAATGAGAACTTGCACAATATCTTCTATCCAGCCAGCCCGTGGCAGCGGGGGCTCTAGGGAACTACTCATAATTAAGGTGCTCCTTTTAATAGAGCACCGGAGCAAAGCATTAACACTCCATGAACATATGCAATCCTCACACCACAACCATCCACTCCGATTGTCCCAATTATTGTCACTTTGGGGCCTTTGGATCCGGACAATGATATGTGTACACAACTTGCAGATAAGATCACAAACAATACTATCATAATGATTCAATAATAAGTTCAAATCTGAGATCATGGCACTCGGGCCCTAGTGACAAGCATTAAGCACAACAAGTTGCAACAAAGTCATATGGATCAAGACATCATATGGATCAAGATCAAAGATGATATGGTAATGGATAACAATCTGAACATGAACAATAATCCAATGGTTTCACTCACAAGCATCAACTACAATAGTAATTAACACCGGGAAAGTTTCCCCTAAGAACTAAAGCAATATCCAACACAATTGTTACAGCGGGACGGAGTGGTGATGATGGTGCTGGTGGAGATGATGGTGTGGATGATGATGATGATCCCGATGAAGCCTAGCTCGATGACGGTGTTAATGGCGACGGTCTCCCTTCTTCGGGAAGGAATTCCCCCGGCAGAAATCTGTCTGCCAAAGAGATCTTTCTCTCTCGATGTTTTCCGCCCCCAGAGGCAGCGGAAATCTATCTGTGGTTGCTCCCCCAGGATTAGGGTTCCGTAGGAAAGATATAGGCGAAGGGGCGGAGTTGGAGGCCGGGTAGGTGGGCCACACCTGCCCTAGGCATGGGGTCAGGTGGGCCCACGCCTAGGGGGTGTGGGCCCCCTGAGGCCCTTCTTCGTCCCTCCTTATGGCTCCCTCATTCTTCTGGAGAAATAATATGTTTCCATATTTTTCTGGTATTTTTCTGATCTTTGCGAAATTGCACCGAAACGCCTTCTTTTCCATCAGAATCCAGACTCCGGCAGTCCATCCTCCAAGAACCATCCAACATGCATAAACAGATGAAAAAGCCATGAGTAATACCTCATAATAAGACAAATATCAATGTATAGAGTTAAATTATGATATAGAATGGTGATGCAAATTGGGCGTATCAATCCTCTCCAAATTCCCTGTCCCGGCGGGGTGCCAGAACGGAGTTTCTGGATTCGAAAGTTAGTTTCTGGTGGCGGCGGTGGAGCGGAACTCTTTTTGGAAAACTATCGAACCCCCCTCGGTTTTTAGGTCGAAAGGCAACTTATAGGCGCAGAGGGAGGCCGAGGGGGTGCCTGGGGTGGCTGCACCCCCTCCAGGCGCGGCCAGTGGTGGGCTCGCGCCTGGGGTGGGTGTGCCCCGCCATGCCTCCCCTCTGTCTTGTCTTCTGGCTCCGTGGATCTTCTGGTGAAATATAATTTTTGGCATATTTTCCGGGATTTTTTCTGATAGTTGATTTTCTGCACAAAACAAGACACCAAAGTAATTCTGCTGAAAACAGCGTCAGTCCGTGTTAGTTGTATCCAAATCACACAAGTTTAGAGAAGAAAAAATAGCAAAGTGTTCAAGAAAGTAGATACGTTTTGGACGTATCAAATCCCCCCAAACTTAGCTTATTGCTTGTCCTCAAGCAATTCAGTTGAAAATTGAGTGCGATAAAAGAACTTTCACGAACACTTTGCTTCATATGATGTAAGTATTCTCAGCACAAGAGTAGATGCTTAGACAATTCATAATAAGGAGTATGCAACTAAGTCTACTCAATAGTCATTGCAAGCTATGAAGAGAAACCAACTCAATAATAATAAGTAGGATGAAACATAAACATAAGCAACATTGCAATGCTCATAATAAGGTATGATAGAGTGGTATCTCGCTTGCCTTTGTTTGAAGATCACAATAAACGCCAAGGCACCTCTAAAGTTCACATGAAGACTAAAAGTAATGATATCAGAGATACAAGCATCAAAGTCATGGCATAATTAACCAAGTTTTGGAACAAACACAAGAATGACAACTACGCTCTCAAGAAGGTGCTCATAGAATAAGTGGTGACTCAACAAATTTGTGAAAATGGTTTTGAAAGGTTTGAAAGGCTTTCCAATGCTGAAAGGAAGGTACTCATTAGATTTGAGCTCTCATTTCCCCTATCATAGGCATATTCATGTGGTTAAGGTGAAAGTGACGTCCATTATGAATCACATTCTTGACAGACCATAGATTGGAAATCCCATGTCCCTTGAGTACGAGGGCCGCTCCGCATGCTAATCAACTTTGGTCACCTGAAAGTTCTTGTCATTGTAAATACATGCATATCATCGAGAACCGCCAACGGGGTACCCCTTGCACATGGTACAGGAGTTTTCCCATAACCAAAATGACAAGGCAAGCAGACAATGAGCATCTCAGCGATCTTTTTATTTACTATATGCATAGCTTTTTATTGAGGATGCTTCATAGATGCTCATTATGGTGATGCTGCAAGTTTCCACCATTATTAGGCATGGCTTAGGCTAGCGGCCTAGGCGTTTCTCTAACACAATGTATAAACTCCATGAACTCACAATCTCCCCTTTTATTTCACATCGTCGACATCCATAAATAAAAGAGCAAAGTATCAACTGGATAGGATATCCAAAAGGTGTTGAAAGTGTTCCCCGTGACGGCACGGTTCTGCTGACTCCCAGCATATAATTTGCAAGCATATAACTTTCATGGACTAGTCTCAATGGTTCAGGATTATTAAACGCAAGGAATAAAGTGTTCCATCAAGTTCCTGAGAGCTTTACTAACTAACATTCTCAAAACAGACAAATATTTTATTTGGAAGAAAACAAGGCATATTGAATATGCACTAAAATAGCAAATGATGTTAATAGGTAGATATGGTGGACACAGTTGGCAATATTGGCTTGGGGGAGTTGGAAGCACAGGTAGAGCACATACTCAGTGCAAGTGCAGGCTAGCAATAGAGAGGGAGCGACAAACAAGAGAGCAATAGCTGTCATAATCATGCTTGCAACAAAACATGACTAATTATGGCATGAAAGTGATACAAGAACTCTGAGGCAAAATAAATCATTGAGGCTTACCGACTATTGATTAGTCATACGCATGTGTGAGCATGTGCCAAGTCGATTCACATGAACAGTCAGAGAAGGATACCACAATATCATACAAAAGTATGAATAAAACAATGCAAGCAAACATTCATATGACATGCTACAAACTATTAGCAATATGGAGCTAATCATAGACAAGCAAGAACTACTAAGCATCCATAATGATATACACCTTACACAAACAGGCTAAGCATGCTCACAATGAAGAGTATATGTACAAGAATGAAACAAATAGAGTTCGTTAACAGCCTCTTACCACACCTCGAGTTGTCTTAATCTTCATTATTGCCCTTCACTTATGTGACTTAAATAATAGCATGAGACCAAAATCCACTATCAACGGCTGAACCCTACAAAGAACTCACAAAACCAAAGAAGAAAAACAAATATTTTTGGTGTTTTCGATTTTTTTAGAAACAAGCAAACAAAGAAAAACCAAACAAAAACAAAGCAAACCAAACAAAGCAAAATCTTTTTGGATTTTTCTTTTAAGGCAAACCAATGCAAAGAAACAAAGAAACAAACCAAAAGAAACAATGAAAATATTTTTGGTATTTTGGGTTTTTAGAAAGAAGCAACAAAAACCAAAAAGAAAGCGAAAACAATGGATGTACAAAGAACCGACCGAACATGATATATATATGAGTATGATGTCGGTGTACCTCACCCCAAGCTTAGGATTTTGGCCTAAGTGGGGCTCAATAGTGCGGATAGTACCCCCATGATGGTGGGTCATCATAGGAATGATCAGTCAGGCACTTGCGATGAAGAAGAAGACGCGCCCCAATCAAATGAGGGCTGCTGGTATGAAGACTCTCCCAAGTTGGAGGGTTGAACCGAATTGTCTTCGGCATCCTCTTCAACATTCTCCTCTTGTTGGGAGAGCTCCGCCACATATGTGTCAACCTCCTCCTCCATAAGCGACCACCCTTGCCACTTTCCTTTGAGAATTCAAAACCTTGGCAAATCTCAGCATATAAATGTTGGAATTATGCCCTAGAGGCAATAATAAAGATGTTATTATTATAATTCTTGTTCATGATAAAGTTTATGTTCCATGCTAGAATTGTATTAAGCGGAAACTTTAATACTTGTGTGGTTTGTGAACAACACCGTGTCCCTAGTATGCCTCTAAGGACTAGCTCATTGATTAATGATGGTTAAGGTTTCCTAACCATAGACATGAGTTGCCGATTAATAATGAGATCATATCATTGGTAGAATGATATGATGGACATACCCAAACTAAGCGGAGCAATTAGATCGTGTCATCGTGTTCATCTTTGCGAAGCTTTTCTTATGTCAAATATTGTATTCCTTAGACCATGAGATAATACAACTCCCTGGTATCGGAAGAAAGCTTTGAGGTCATCAAACGTCATCCTATGAGAGGGTGATCATAAAGGTGTCTCTCAGGTGATCGGAAAGTACCTGTTGGGTTGTATGTATCGAGATGGGATTTGTCCCTCCCAAGTCGGAGAGATATACTTCGGGCCCACTCGGTAATCGATATCAACACCGCTTGCAAGCATGTGGTTAAGGAGTTAATCACAAAGTGATATCGGATTACGGAACGAGTAAGTACTTGTTGTGAACGAGATTGAACTAGGTATGACGGTACCGACGATCAAATCTCGGGCAAGTAAAATATCGCGAGACGAAGGGAATATATATATATATGGGATTGAATGAATCCTGGCATCGTGGTTCATCCGATATGATCATCGATGAATGTGTGGGAGTCAATATGGGTTTCCAGACCCCGCTGTTGATTATTGATAGAAGATCATGTCTGCATGTTCTCGAACCCGAAGGGTCACACACTTAACGTGTCTCGACGCTAGGATAGATTGGATAATTGGTTTATGAGTTTTTGTTCGGAGTCTCGGATAGGATCCGGGACATCACGAGAGGTTCCGGAATGGTCCGGAGAATAAGATTCATATAAGGCAATGCGGTTTTTGGAGTTCGGAATTGTTTTGGGTTAATCGGTATTGTATCGGAAGCTTCTAAAACCTTCCGGAGGGGGACCAACGTGGCCCCACCTGTCGGGAGGGGCCATGGGCCTATGAGGGAGTGCCCTGGCCGCATTGGGCCAGGGGCACAAGGCCCCATAGGGCCCAGCCGGCCAAACCTAGGGGAAACCCTAGGGGAGCTTCTAGAAGGGGGGAGGGAAACTTGCCCCCCACTCTTCCCTCCTTGGCCGCCGGCCTAGGCTTGGGGGAGGGGCTAGGATTGGTGCCCACCCCTCTATATAAAGAGGGCTGGGGGCGCACCACCCCCACACACACCTCCTCCTCAAGCCCTAGCCGCCCTGATGCCCTCCTCTCTCTCTCCCGACTGCATGTAGGCGAAGCCCTGCTGCAGAAACTCTCCACCACTTGCACCGCGCCGTCGCGTTGTAGATCCAATCCGTCTCTCCACCATACTTGCTGGACCAAGGAAGGAGGAGACGTCGAGGTGCCGCACGTGTGCATCTCTCGGAGGCATCGCCACTTGCGGTGTTAGATCGGAGCGGATCGCGAGGAGGAGAAGTGAGTACGACTACATCACCCACGTTCCGACGAACGTTCCGCTATGCGAATCTTCAAGGGTATGAAGATCTCATCTAATCTCTATCGTTGTTTGCATCTCCTATATTAGATCTTGGCTTTCCCGTTCGCATCCGTAGAAATTTTTTCGATTTACTATGCTGCGAAACCCTTCAGTGGTATCAGAGCTAGATCTATGCGTAGATGTGTTTCACGAGTAGAACGCAACATGGTTGTTGCGGGCGTTGATGTTTTCTGTTGCAAGCCTCTTGTTTGTGTTCTTATTATGACACGGGATAGTGAGATTGAAGCGGTCCAGGCCAACCTTATGCGACGTCGTTCGCGAGACCGGCTCCGCACTTGACGTGTGGCTTGTTCCACCCATGCGGATGGTGGATGCCAGTTTCTCTCACTATAGTTGTCATGGGATTTACACCGGAGGTTGGCAACCATAATATCACCGTTGTGGCTTTCCATAGGTAAGAATCGTTCTTAGCTTGCTACTCCCATAAGCCACGTAAAACATGCAACAACAAAGTAGAGGCGTCTAACTTGTTTTTGCATGGAGTGTTTTCTGTGATATGGTATGGCCCAAGATGTGATGTGTATAATGTATGCGATGATCATGTTTTGTAATGTTTCACGACTTGCATGTCGATGAGTACACAACCGGCAGGAGCCATATGGTTGTCTTTATAATTGTGTATGACTTGTGTGTCAACTTCTTATACGCCATGTAATAGTTTCACTTTATCGCTAAGTAGTTAGCAATAGTTGTAGTTTCTATTCGTGGTGGAGGCAATCATGGTGGAGTGATGGATATCATGTCGGCACGCACAAGATGGAGATCATTGCACGAAGATTGGCTATACCATGTCACATAAAGTTATATGCATGTGATGTTTATCCTTTTATGTATCTTAGTATGCTTAGATCGCGACGGTAGCATTATAAGATGATTCCTCACTTAAAGATCAAGATAAAACTGTGTTCTCCCCATGTATGCACCGTTGCGAAAGTTCGTCATGTCCAAGCATCACGTGATGATCGGGTGCTATAGACTCTACGTTCACATACAACGGGTGCAAGCCATTTTTGCACACGCGGAAATACTTGGGTTTAACTTGACGAGCCTAGCATGTACAGACATGGCCTCGGAACACATGAACCGAAAGGTTAAGCATGAGTCATATGAATGATATGATCGACACTACGTTGTCCACCATTGAAACCACATCTCTTCTCGTGAAGATCGGATTAGGTGTGGTGAATTTGGATCATGTTCACTAAACAACTTGAGGGATGTTGAATTTAGTGGGAGTTCATCTAGTAATTTGATTAAAAGTTGAACTAGTAATCATGAACATAGTCTAATTTGTACTTGCAAATATTGTAGATCAAATGGCCAAGTCCAACTTCAACTTCAACGTTTTTGCTGAGAAGGAAAAACTTAGAAACAATGGGTCTAACTTCACCAACTGGTTCCGCAAATCTGAGAATCATTCTCTCTAGCGGTCAAAAGGACTATGTCCTTGAAAATGCGTTAGGTGACGCCCCTGCTGTAGATGCGCCGGCCGATGAGAAAGTTGTCTATCAGTCGCGCAAAGATGATTATGGTGTGATTAAGAGCACCATGTTGTTTGCTATGGAATCGGACCTTCAAAATCGTTTTGAAGACTATCCCGGGCCCTTTTAGATTCTTGAGGAGCTGAAAACTATGTTTCAGACTCAGGACCGTTCTGAGAGATATGAGATCTCTGAGAAATTCTTTAACTGCAAGATGGAGGAATGGAGTTCCGTTAGTGAGCACGCCATAAAGATGTCGGGCTACACTCAACGCCTTGAGCAACTGGACTGCAAGATTCCAGAGGAGCTCAAGATTGACAGGGTTCTGCAATCACTCCCTCCCAGCTACAAAAGTTTTGTAGTGACTCACAATCAGATTGGTTCCACTGATACGATCACCGAGCTCTTCGCAAAGCTGAAGGCTGCGGAGGTGGACATCAAAAAGGATAATCATGTGTTGATGGTCAACAAGCCCCCACCTTCAAGAAAGGTAAGGGTGCAAAGAAGCCCTTCAAGAAAGGCGGCGGCAAGCACGTTGCCCCTACTGAGAAGAAGCTCAAGTCTGGACCCAAGCCGGACACTGAGTGCTTCTATTGCAAGGACAAGGGTCACTGGAAGCGTAACTGCCGAAGTACTTAGCGGACAAGAAGGCTGACACCATCAAAGGTATATTTGATATACATGTTATTGATGTTTTACTTACTATCCCTCGTTGTAGTGCCTGGATATTTGATACTGGTTCAGTTGCTAATATTTGTAACTCGAAACAGGAGCTACGGAATAGACGGCGGCTTGTGAGGGATGAGGTGACGATGCGCGTTGGCAACGGATCAAGAGTTGATGTGATGGCCGTCGGCACGCTCTCCTTAGTTTTACCTTCGGGATTAGTTTTAAACCTTAATAAATGTTATTATGTGCCTGCGTTGAGCATGAACATTATTTCTAGATCATGTTTATTGCAAGACGGTTATTCATTTAAATCGGAGAATAATGGTTGTTCTATTTATATGAGTAACATCTTTTATGGTCATGCACCTGTTGTGAATGGTTTATTTCTTCTAAATCTCGAAAGGGATGAAACACACATCCATTACATTGAGGCTAAGAGATGCAAAGTAGATAGTGATAATACTACTTATTTGTGGCACTGTCGTCTAGGTCATATTGGTGTAAAGCGCATGAAGAAACTCCATTCTGATGGACTTTTGGAGTCTCTTGATTTTGAATCATTTGACACATGCGAACCATGCCTCATGGGCAAGATGATCAAAACCCCGTTCTCCGGTATGATGGAGCGAGCAACGGACTTGTTGGAAATCATACATACCGATGTATGCGGACCGATGAGTGTTTCGACGCGCGATGGATATCGCTATTTTCTCACTTTCACCGATGACTTAAGTAGATATGGGTATATCTATTTAATGAAACATAAATATGAAACATTTGAAAAGTTCAAGGAATTTCGGAATGAAGTAGAGAACCATCGTAACAGAAAGATTAAGTTTCTATGATCCGATCGTGGAGGTGAATATTTGAGTTATGATTTTCTCACGCATCTTAAAGCAAGCGGAATCGTTTCGCAACTCACGCCACCCGGAACACCACAGCGCAATGGTGTGTCTGAACGCCGGAATCGAACTCTATTAGATATGGTCCGATCGATGATGTCTCTTACTGATTTGCCGTTATCATTTTGGGGTTATGCATTAGAAACCGCTGCATTCACTTTAAATAGGGCACCATCTAAATCCGTTGAGACGACACCGTATGAACTGTGGTTTGGTGCTAAACCTAAGTTGTCGTTTCTTAAAGTTTGGGGATGCGAAGCTTACGTCAAGAAGTTGATGCCGGACAAGCTCGAACCCAAAGCGGAGAAATGCGTCTTCATAGGATACCCTAAGGAAACTATTGGGTATACCTTCTATCATAGAACCGAAGGCAAAGTGTTTGTCGCAAAGAACGGTTCCTTTCTTGAGAAGGAGTTTCTCTCGAAAGAAGTGAGTGGGAGGAAAGTAGAGCTAGACGAGGTTGTTGAACCTTCTCTTGAATTGGAGAGTAGCGCAGCACCTGAAATTATTCCAGTACCGTCTGCACCAACAATAGAGGAAGCTAATGACAAGGATCATGAAGCTTCAGACGATGCTGCTACTGAACGTCGCAGGTCGACAAGGTCGCGTGCCCCTCCTGAGTGGTACGGCAACCCTGTCTTGACTGTCTTGTTGGTAGAAGACAGTGAACCTACAAACTATGAGGAAGCAATGATGAGCCCAGACTCTGAGAAATGGCTAGAAGCCATGAAATCCTAATTGGGATCCATGAGCGAAAACCAAGTATGGACTTTGGTGGACCCTCCTAGCGACCGAAAGGCCGTTGAGTGCAAATGGATTTTCAAGAAGAAAATGGACGCGGATGGTAATGTTACCGTCTATAAAGCACGGCTTGTCGCGAAAGGTTTTCGACAAGTTCAAGGTGTTGACTACGATGAGACTTTCTCTCCCGTAGCGATGTTTAAGTCCATTCGGATTTTATTAGCAATTGCTGCGTTTCATGATTATGAAATATGGCAGATGGATGTCAAGACCGCGTTCCTCAATGGCAACATTGATGAAGAGTTGTATATGATGCAACCCGAAGGTTTTGTCGATCCTAAGGATGTTGATAAAGTGTGCAAACTTCAGCGTTCCATTTATGGACTGAAGCAAGCATCTCGGAGTTGGAACCTTCATTTTGATCAAGTGATCAATAGCTTTGGATTTGTTCCAAATTGCTACGAAGCTTGTATCTACAAGAAAGTGAGTGGGAGCTCGGTGACATTTCTGGTACTATATGTGGATGACATATTGATTATTGGAAATGACATTAACATGCTTAACGATGTGAAGAGTTATTTGAACGAGTGTTTTTCAATGAAAGACCTAGGTGAAGCTGCTTATATATTGGGCATCAAAATCTATAGAGATAGACAAAGACGCCTGATAGCTTTAAGCCAGAGTACATACCTAGACAAAGTTCTGAAAAGGTTCGGAATGGATAAGGCGAAGAAAGGTTCAGTGCCTATTTTGTCAGGTAAGATATTGAGCAAGGCTCAGTGTCCAACTACGGTAAATGATAGAGAAGCTATGAGCAAAGTGCCTTATGCCTCGGCCATAGGTTCTATCATGTATGCCATGCTGTGTACTAGACCGGATGTGTCCAATGCTCTTAGTTTGACGAGCAGATATCAAAGTGATCCAGGAGTGGAACACTGGACAGCCGTGAAGAACATCCTAAAGTACCTAAATAGGACTAAAGAAATGTTCTTAGTCTATGGGGGTGATGAACAGCTCGTCATAAAAGGTTACATCGACGCTAGTTTCGACACCGACAAGGATGATTCTAAATCTCAGACAGGATACGTTTATATTTTGAATGGAGGAGCTGTGAGCTGGAGAAGCTGCAAGCAAAGCGTGATCGCGGGATCTACAGTAGAAGCGGAATACATGGCTGCTGTAGAAGCGTCAAGTGAAGGAGTTTGGATCAGGAACTTTATCACTGAGCTTGGTGTGGTTCCAAGTGCATTGGACCCACTGGAGATATTGTGTGACAACACTGGCGCCATAGCACTCGCTAAGGAACCAAGATATCATCCAAAGACCAAGCATATCAACCGCAAGTTTCATATAATCCGAGATTATATAGCAGATGGAGATCTGAAGATTAGCAAAGTACATACAGATCTGAATGTCGCAGATCCATTGACTAAACCTCTTCCACGTGTAAAACATGATCAACACCTTAGTGCCATGGGTGTGAGATTGTTGCCAAATGTAAACTAGATTATTGACTCTAGTGCAAGTGGGAGACTGTTGGAATTATGCCCTAGAGGTAATAATAAAGATGTTATTATTATAATTCTTGTTCATGATAAAGTTTATGTTCCATGCTAGAATTGTATTAAGCGAAAACTTTAATACTTGTGTGGTTTGTGAACAACACCGTGTCCCTAGTATGCCTCTAAGAACTAGCTCATTGATTAATGATGGTTAAGGTTTCCTAACCATAGACATGAGTTGTCGATTAATAATGAGATCATATCATTGGGAGAATGATATGATGGACAGACCCAAACTAAGCGGAGCAATTAGATCGTGTCATCATGTTCATCTTTGCGAAGATTTTCTTATGTCAAATATTGTATTCCTTAGACCATGAGATAATACAACTCCCTGGTATCGGAAGAAATCTTTGAGGTCATCAAACGTCATCCTATGAGAGGGTGATCATAAAGGTGAGTCTCAGGTGATCGGAAAGTACCTGTTGGGTTGTATGTATCGAGATGGGATTTGTCCCTCCCAAGTCAGAGAGATATACTTCAGGCCCACTCGGTAATCGATATCAACACCGCTTGCAAGCATGTGGTTAAGGAGTTAATCACAAAGTGATATCGGATTACAGAACGAGTAAAGTACTTGTTGTGAACGAGATTGAACTAGGTATGATGGTACCGACGATCAAATCTCGGGCAAGTAAAATATCGCGAGACGAAGGGAATATATATATATATGGGATTGAATGAATCCTGGCATCGTGGTTCATCCGATATGATCATCGATGAATGTGTGGGAGTCAATATGGGTTTCCAGACCCCGCTGTTGATTATTGATAGAAGATCATGTCAGCATGTTCTCGAACCCGAAGGGTCACACACTTAACGTGTCTCGACGCTAGGATAGATTGGATAATTGGTTTATGAGTTTTTGTTCGGAGTCTCGGATGGGATGCGGGACATCACGAGAGGTTCCGGAATGGTCCGGAGAATAAGATTCATATAAGGCAATGCGGTTTTTGGAGTTCGGAATTGTTTTGGGTTAATCGGTATTGTATCGGAAGCTTCTAGAACCTTCCGAAGGGGGACCAACGTGGCCCCACCTGTTGGGAGGGGCCATGGGTTTATGAGGGAGTGCCCTGGCCGCATTGGGCCAGGGGCACAAGGCCCCATAGGGCCCAGCCGGCCAAACCTAGGGGAAACCCTAGGGGAGCTTCTAGAAGGAGGGGGGGAACTTGCCCCCCACTCTTCCCTCCTTGGCCGCCGGCCTAGGCTTGGGGGAGGGGCTAGGGTTGGCGCCCACCCCTCTATATAAAGAGAGCTGGGGGCGCACCACCCCCACACACACCTCCTCCTCAAGCCGTAGCCGCCCTGCTGCCCTCCTCTCTCTCTCCCTCCCGACTGCACGTAGGCGAAGCCCTGCTGCATAAACTCTCCACCACTTGCACCGCGCCGTCGCGTTGTAGATCCAATCCGTCTTTCCACCATACTTGCTGGACCAAGGAAGGAGGAGACGTCGAGGTGCCGCACGTGTGCATCTCTCGGAGGCATCGCCACTTGCGGTGTTAGATCGGAGCGGATCGCGAGGAGGAGAAGTGTGTACGACTACATCACCCACGTTCCGACGAAAGTTCCGCTGTGCGAATCTTCAAGGGTATGAAGATCTCATCTAATCTCTCTCGTTGTTTGCATCTCCTAGATTAGATCTTGGCTTTCCTGTTCGCATCCGTAGAATTTTTTTGATTTACTATGCTGCGAAACCCTTCAATAAATCCATAAGTGACTTGGGCCTTTCCTTGATCTTCTCACAAGATCCCCACTAAGGTACTCTAATTGCTGCACAAAAATCTGCAAAAGGCAGGTCGACAAATATATTATATATTTTGTAATGGACCATGGGATTAGATATAGACCAAGTGAACCGGAAGTCCTGCACAAAATCCATGGTTAGCTTAACATATTGGAATGGTTCACCTTCAACAAAGTGTTCCAACCCTGCATTTGTAACCATAGTTTGGAAGTCTTGGAGGATCCCCGCAGTTCTCATAAATTCATGGCATGGATATATGGAAAGAAAAACTGCCTCCTCACGATGAATCTTCATTGGCTCATGCACCGTCAAGTCATATCGATTCAGTGGATAAGCACTCATCTTCCTTGCTGAAATTTTTAGACAACCATCAAACCAAGTGATTTCTAAGGTGATAAATGATGAGCAACTACTATAGGGACTTGCTAGAGGACTACACATGCATCAAAATAAAGTTTCTAAGCATAGAACAAGCATGCAAGCTCAAACAACCTGACACCTATAGCAGCAAAATACTCAAGATACAATCTACCAATCACAAATCTAATTGGACAAGTGGAGGAGGCACATACCAAGGAACAATCCCTCCAAAATCAGCACTTGAGATGGGCTGAACAAGGAGATCAAAAATCGCGAGCAAGAACAACAAGAACTCGAGCTTGAGAAAGTTTTCCGGTGTTTTTCGGGAGAGAGAAAGAAGATGGCTTTGAGGAGGCAGCCTGGAGGGGCCTAGGTGGGCCAGACCCCCCAGGCGCCGCCCCCTGGTAGGCCGCGCCTACCATGGGTGTGGTGGCCTGGGGTGGCCCCCTAGGTCACTTCTAGTGCCCCTTTGCCCCTTTTTTCGAGGAAAAATTTATTTTGAATTTTCTGGGATTTTTCGGGAAAATTTATTTTTGGCCAATTTTTAGGGTATGAAAATTGATTTTCTCACAGAAACAGTTTTTTCAGAAGAAGCAAAAGCAAACAAAAACCAAACTATAGCAGCTCTAAGAAACTCAAACAAGCAAACAACTAGCAAAACTAAAGCTAAAGCAAAGACTAAGAAGGAGAGAAGTAAAAGAAAGCAAGTATAACCATAGTGGAAACATTATTTTGTTCATTAAAATCCTTTTGTTAACAAGGTTGATCAAGTCTTGTTACCAAAACAATCTTATATGAAGCAAAATTTTGCATTCCACATGGTGATTATGTTATCTCATACTTGATAGCAATGGTCCCAATCATAATAGTTTCAATTTTTTTGTGGAACGGGACAATATATTTCTCCAACCTTGATGCTCTCAATATTTTCAATGGAATTCAGGCAATAACTCTTAACAACCTTCTTGGGGAAATAGACAATGTGCTCTTTGTCATTAATATTGAATGTTACTTTTCCTTGATTGCAATTGACGACAGCACCTGTAGTATTAAGAAAAGGTCTCCCAAGAATAATAGACACATTATCATCTTCATGCATTTCAAGCACAACAAAATCAGTTAAAAACATGCAATTATGAGCAACTTGAACAGGAACATCCTCACATATATCAACAGGAATATTAGTTGACTTATCAGCCATTTGTAAAGATATATCAGTTGGTATCAACTTTTCTAGCTGGAGTCTCTTATAGAGAGAAAAAGGCATAACACTAACTCCAGCTCCCAAATCACATAAAGCAGTTCTAACATAATTGTTCTTAATGAAGCAAGGAATAGTTGGTATACCTGTATCACCAAGTTTCTTTGGAACCTTACCATTGAAGGAGTAATTAGCAAGCAAAGTAGAAATCTCCTCATTAGGAATTTTCCTTTTATTAGAGACAATATCATTCATATACTTTGAATAAGGAGGCAACTTAATAGCATCAGTCAAAGGAATTTGCAAGAATAAAGGTTTCATCCACTCACAAAACTTTTTGTAGTGTTCCTCCTCCTTTGACTTGTGTTTCTTACCTGAAAAAGGCATAGGTTTCTGCACCCAAGGTTCTCTCTCTTTACCATGTTTATTAGTAATAAAATCTTCCTTTGTGTACCTAGTGTTATTAGTGTGATTCTCAGGTTCTTCCTCACCTTCCTCCTTATCAGGAGACTCATTTTTATCATTACCACTCTTAGTTTCAGCATTAGAGACAAATATACTATTAGGATCTACAGCAGGTTCAAGTGGTTCCTCAACTATCTTATGTTTATTTTTCTTCCTCTTATGAGGACTACCACTATCTTCACCTTGTTGAGAATCCTGCTCAATTCTTTTAGGGTGTCCTTCAGGATATAAAGGGTCTTGAGTAGCTATACCACTCCTAGTTCTAATTCCATAAGCATGTTTATCTCCTGAAGCATTAACTAGCATATCCTTTTGCACCTTAGCAAGTTAATCAAGTTGAGTTTGAACCATTTGAAAGTGTTTACAAAACATTTTAATATCATTAGAAGTTCTTTCCACAATATCTTTCAACTCATGGATAGCTCTAGAGTTTTCCAATAAATGGATTTTTTTTTATTAAAATACCCTTGCTTAACAATAAATATGTCAAGTTCCTCTAAACATTGATCAGGAGGCTTACCATAAGGAATATCACCTTTATCAAAGTGTTGGAGAGAGTGTACCTCAATAGTAGATGAGTGGGGAATTGGTTTACATAATTCTTCTATAGGAGGTAGATTCTTCACATTTTCAGCTCATATACCTTTCTCCTTTAGACACTTCTTAGCTTCCTTCATCACTTCATCATTTAATGCAATAACTCGCCTCTTCTTTGTTGTTGGTGCTGGAATTGGTTCAGGAACAACTGGTTCAGGAGTAATAGGCTCATGTGTATTTAGCTTAGCTGAAGTCCAATCATCATAATTCTTGCTTATTTTAGTCATTAGTTCTTCAACATCTGTAGGAGTCCTTTTCCTGAAAACACAATCAGCAAAGCTATCTAGGTAGGTCCTAGAATCATCAGTTAGTCCATTATAATAAATATCAAGAAGCTCATTCTTAGGTATTGGACATCCAGGATGTGCATGAATCAAGGCACAGAACCTTTTCCATGACTCAGGCAATTTATCTTCTTCTCCCTGTTTAAAATCAAAAAGTCTCTACAAAGCAGCACGTCTAGCACCGGGAGGAAAATATTTCTGTAAGAAAGAAGCAATCAAGCAATCAGGGCTATCAATGGAACCAGAAGGTAATCTATTAAACCAAGCCCTAGCTTCTCCTTTTAGTGAAAAAGGGAAGATCTTAGTGACAAAGTACTTGCGCATCTTAAAATCATAAGAGAACAAAGCACTCATAGTAGAAAGCTCATTCATATGAGCCACAACACTCTCATTTTCAGTCCCACGGAAAGGTTCTTTCTCAATAATATCTAAATAAGATAAATCAAGAGAGAAATCATAATCTTTATCTTTAATATCTATGGGAGAAGTGGCAAACTTAGAATCAGAGGACATCTTAGGCATAATAGCACGTCTAGCAACGAGACTCTTAATAGCACTAGTACCATGTATGTTTCGGCACTCTTCAACAAAATCATCAGTGAACTCAATGTAACCATCATTAATATCATAACTCTCACTAGACTCAGGTGAGCTAACATGTGTAACAGTGTCTTCACTAGGAGTTTTGGTATTTCCTAGACTAGCCATAGTAGCATCTAGAAAAGGACCTAATGAACCACTCACATCAAGGACAGTAGAAGTAACATCATGAGCATCAAAAGCAGTTTCAGACTCAGTAGTAGTAGCGTGTGTAGCATGAGTATGTGGTGGTGGTGTGATAAGCTTACTCATAACAGACGGTGAATCAAGAGCAACAGAGGTGTTTAGGACTGTACCTCTTCTTGTAGTGGATGGTAAAATAGAGAATTTTCCATTACGAGACTTCCCCATGATGAAAGGAGTAGCAGTGAACAATAATAGAACCAAGTGACCTTACAAATAAAGCTATGATCCCCGGCAACGGCGCCAGAAAATAGTCTTGATGACCCACAAGTATAGGGGATCGCAATAGTCTTCGCGGGTAATATTACCCAATTTATTGTTTCGACACAAGGGGAGCCAAAGAATACTTGCAAGCCTTAACAACTGAGTTGTCAGTTCAGCTGCACCTGGAAATAGTTTTTGCTCACAGAAGTTTATCAGTAGCAACAAATTGGTAGTAGCAATAGCAAAGCAACATCAGTAGTAAAACAGGAGCAATAGTAACAGTAACGACAACAATAGGATTCGAGTGCAGTAGGCATAGGGATGGATGGACGGGCATTGAATGGACGAGTCTAAACATGTAACTTCAAGATCTAGGGCATTGCAGATAAATAATAACAAGCATCCAAGTACTAAACAATCCTAGGCATGTACTCCAAATATAGTCATACGTGCTCGCAACGAGAACTTGCACAACATCTTCTATCCAGCCAGCCCGTGGCAGCGGGGCCTCTAGGGAACTACTGACAATTAAGGTGCTCCTTTTAATAGAGCACCGGAGCAAAGCATTAACACTCCATGTACACATGCGATCCTCACACCACAACCATCCCCTCCAGTTGTCCCAATTATTGTCACTTTCGGGCCTTTGGATCCGGACAATGATATGTATACACAACTTGCAGATAAGATCACAAACAATACTATCATAATGATTTAATAATAATTTCAAATCTGAGATCATGGCACTCGAGCCCTAGTGATAAGCATTAAGCACAACAAGTTGCAACAAAGCCAAATAGTACTAATAGAGATACTAAGCATTATGCCCTAACAAATCTTATTCGATTACATGATAGAACTCATCCAATCCCTACCATCCCCAAGCCTACAACGGGGGATTACTCACTCATGGATGAGGGAAACATCGATGGTTGATGGAGATGCGTTGGTGATGACGATGACGATGATCTTATCCAAATTTCCCGTCCCGGCAGGGTGCGAGATCGGAGTTTCTGGATCCGAATCTTGGTTTTTGGTGGCGGCGGCGGAGCGGAACTCTTTCTGGAAAACTATCGAACTCCCCTTGATTTTCGGTGGTGCGTCTAGCACCGACGGAGCACATATGTAGTCGTGTGTCCAACCGTTCCTCTTCAAATTTGACTATTTTTTGGTTGTTTTTAGGTTAGTATTCTCTAATCTACGAATGTCATCATTGAAGATGGTTGCTCCTTTAGTGGTCGCTCGTTCTTTGCCCCTTAGGCATGGCGACTTTCGTCTATCTACTATACAATAAGCTATATTATGGTAATTTTTGCCCGAATCTGGTGATTGACGGGCGAGAACTATGAAGCGTATTTGGCTCGTGCTAGTGTTTATGTCGTTAGATGATTCGTAGACTTATTTATGACTTTTAATAGTGTTGATGATTATTGGTAAAAAATTTGAAAAAAATAATGTTGTAGTTCGCACTGATTTTTTTCTGAGGACAATTAGAGCATCTCTAGCAGATCCCGTAAACACGCGAACTAACAACCCGGAGTTCAGTTCACGGAACTCGTGTTTACGGGTCAAAAATGGCATTCCGTTTTACAATTTTCGTTTACAGGCCCTGTTCTTCTCCAGCATTTTTCGACCCGTAAAGGCAAGGTTTTTCATAGAATTCATATACAAGACATACAACAATCGATCATAATTAATCAAATAATCATCCAAATTATTACTACACATAAACAATAGTTTGAACCAAATTATTACAACAGTTTTGGGAAAATTGAACAAATGAAAAATGTCTCAACCAAATTACAACAATTCTCGAAAAATTGGACAAATGAAAAGTGTCTCAACAATGATACATGTCACATATAAATGAATGGAATGGTAGGATCAAAGTCGACGGCCATGTTGCTGCCTGTGGTGCATTTTCAGATCATAAACGAGTTGGACATGGGTACTGGCATTCTCAATCTGCCGATGCGTTTCAAGGAAAGCTTCAATGCGATATGGATTGCGTTGGGGTTCCACTCGAGTGCCAACGTTGTCATAGAAGCAGGGCAAAGCTCAAATCTCTTTCATCCTCGATGATCATGTTGTGAAGAATCACATAACATGTCATGACGATGACACGGGTTTTTTGTTCCAAAATCGGGCTGGGCCATGAACAATGGAAAATCTTGCTTGCAAAACACCGAAGGCTCTCTCAATATCCTTGCGAGCTGCTTCTTGAGCTTTGGCAAATCCAGCTTCTATTATATCTTGGGGATCCTTGACAGACTTAACAAAAGTTGCCCAATCCGGATAGATACCATCAGCTAGGTAATATCCCATTGTGTACTCATTGTTCATGACCTTGTAGTTGAAAGTGGGTGCTTCCCCATTTGCTAATTTCACAAATAAAGGGGATCTTTGCAGCATGTTGATGTCATTGAGTGTTCCCGGCAAAACAAAAAAATAATGCCAAATCCACAAATCTTGTGATGCAACGGCCTCAAGTACAATGGTAGGATCTTTGCTCTTGCCACAGTACTGTTCATGTCATGTCTTGTGATAATTCTTCCCTGTCCAATGCATACAATCAAGACTACCAAGCATGCCCGACCAAACTCTTTTCTCATTTATCTCCATCAATCTTTTGGTGTCATCCTCATTGGGAGCTAGGTTGGCCCAAACAACTTGATAATCAGTCGAGCAAACCTACGCACCGACTCCGATGTAGTATCTTCGCCAATTCGAAGATACTCGTCGGTGTAATCCGCAGGGATTCCATACGCAATCACCCTCATGGCAGCAAAGATTTTTTGAAACGGGCTGAAACCCATCGCGCCGGCGGCATTTCTACGTTGCTTGAAGTAATTCGAATTGGCTTCGCAGGCCTTGACGATTTTGACGATGAAACTACGACGCATGCGATAACTCCTACGAAATAGATGCGGCGGATAGGTAGGTACCTCAGCGAAGTAGTCCTCCATCAGCTGCTCGTGGCCGAGGAGGCGATTCCGTTGGATGTGGTTCCGACCCATCACCGACTCGCGCCTCCGATTCAGCAGCTTCGCGCGGTCCTCCAGCTCCTTGACGGAGAGGAGGAGGATGGTGGCATCCATCTCGTCGTCCTGGAGCAGCTCGTCGAGGTCGGAATCGTCTGAGCTCGACGAATCCGACAGATCGACATCGACGAGCTCGTCGCTCGAGCTCATCCTCGATTCGGGTGGCGCGGCGACGACACCCGGATTTGGGCGAGGAACCGCGGGCGGGGCGTGGGGAGACCTGCGCTAGCTCCGGGATGCCGGGCTCGGGCGAATCGGGCGGTGCGGCGGCGGCGGAGTGTGGTGGCGGCGCGGGGAGGGAGAGAGCGATAAGTTGCATCAGCGGAAATTTCAGCGCGCTCTAGATATGGATCCAGCGTTCGGTTCGATCGAGCGACCCCTACAAATACAGACCGATTTGTGTTTTCAGTCTCGGCCCGAAAAAACTCGTTTACTGTAACTGATCGGCTCCATTTTTCAGCCCAAACCCCTAAACTGACGGTTATCTTTTGGTTTTGATCTTTTTACGGATTCCGCTAAAGATGCTCTTGGCACTAAACTGGACTCTCACCAGTGCAGTGCAGCCCCAGCGAACCAGGCCATTTGTGTTGACACGACACTTGTTCTTGTATATTATATTCAGCCGTTCCCTCTAACTAACCTAGCATAGTCTCGTGCTTCGGATCCATAGGATCATGAGCCACCACGTTCGGCAGAGTCTGCCTCACGTACTTCTCTCTTATGTATCGTTGTAACTGAACTCGGCAATCAATCATTAGACAAAACCCAATTCTGCTTGGTATCAGAGCTCAGGCTCAAACTCCACCCCTCCCATGGCCGACCCCGAAACATCCTCCTCCGCTCCGGCGACGACGGCGGCGTCCTCACTCCCCCTCCCTTCCACTCTGGACACAGATCCCCTCACGCCCATCAACCAGCGCCACCCCTTCCGCCCTCGCGCGCCACCCACTCCCCATCTCCAGGACAGTCGCGACCTCTTCTCCGATCTGCCTCCCTCCCTTCCCATTCTGACAAACACGACAACTATGCCACTCTCCACTCCGGCGGCCACCAACCCAACCCCTGCCGCCCCTATTCTCAGCATCCGAGACATCACCGTTGGCAAATACATCGACTACAAGGTCCAAACCTTGGGGGCCAACCTCTCCAAGTGGCGTCAAACCTTCACCTACATCCTCACCATGTGCCAAGCCCTCAACCACGTCATGGCGGGCGCCGCTCCAGCCTCGCCATCCGCCTCCTGGATCGCCGACGACATCCACATATGCCTCATGTTCATGGCCACCATTGTCGATGATCTCTTCCGCCTCGTGCAGGGCACGGACGGCCGAGCCTCCTCCATCTGGCAGCGCCTCCACGGGTTCTTCTTCGCCCATCAGTCGTCGCGGTACGTCTACCTCAGCAAAATCTTCCGCACCACTCCTCGCGGAGACATGGGCATCGCCTCCTACGCCGGCCGGCTCCAGGCCATCACCGACGACCTTGCCGACATCGGCTACCCCGTCCCCGACCACGAATTGACGATGGAGTTCATCGTGGACCTCAGCGGCAAGTTTCGGCTCCAAGCCGAACTAATCGAGAACAGCCCTCCTCTACCGCCCTTCGCCGACATACTGTCCTGGCTTCTTCTTGCCGAGCACAACCTCGATCGCGCCCAGCAGGAGGAGGACGCCCAGGCTCTGGCTATCCAGAGCAGCCGTGGCACCGGCTCGAGCGGCTACGGAGGCGGCGATCACTTCGGTCACGGCGGTGGCGGATTGACCGGCAACGCCGGCCGCAATCACGGCCGTGGTCCTCCCTCAGGCGGTGGTTCCTTCGGTGCCGTCCCTGGTGTGAGCCCCAACTATCGGGGAAAACACCCGATCCCTGGCTTTGTCCATCCCAACCAGGGCGGGCGTGGACGCGGCGCCCCATCTGCTGGCAGCGGCACACCCAACTCGTTCCACGGGGGGGGAGGGGGCAGGCGGGGCCTCCCAAACGCCGTAGCTCGGTTACTTCGCGCCCGTGGGGGCGCCGTTCCCTCCTGCCCGGGCGCCCTGGACTCCGCCAGCGTCCTCGGCCCCCGCCCCGGCCAACCGCATCAGGCCTACCCGACCCTCCACCTTGGGGGCTCGACGCCCACCCCATCTGCTACGATCGTTGGGGCTCCTCCTGCGCCATACACTGCCCCGCCTGCGCCGTACCCCGCGGCGGCGCCCTACTCCTTCGATCACGCCGGGCTCCTTCATCACGCCATGAGCTCATCCGCCTCGTACCCGCCGCATCCTCCCGAGTGGGTGATGGACTCCGGTGCTTCCTCTCACGTCACCGGTAAGACGGGTAACCTCGACACTGCTCACTCCTCATTAGATCATTTTACTCCTCAACATATCATTGTGGGCAACGGGTCTCGGCTCCCTATTTTAGCCGTAGTCCATGTTCAAATTTCTTCTCTTCCCCTCTACTTACAACATGTACTTGTTTCTCCCGCCATAGTTAAAAACCTCATCTCCATCCGCAAATTCACTCGTGATAACTTTGTCTCCATCGAGTTTGACCCCTTTGGTTTTTATGTGAAGGACCTAGCTACCAAGACCCTTCTTCTTTGCTCCAATAGTGAGGGGGATCTCTACCCCTTCAACGGCCCCACACCATCGACACAAGCAGCCTACTCCGTCATCGGCGGCGACACGTGGCATCAGTCTTGGCCACCCTAGCTCCTCTACTATTTCCCATTATTCCCTAGACTTCCTTACACCATGTAATAATGATGCCCCTAGTCGCTCCCCCGTTTGTGAAGCTTGTCAGCTTGGCAAACAAGCTCGCCTCCCTTTTCCCACCTCCACCTCTCAAACTTCCGCTGCGTTCCAGTTAGTACATTGCGACTTGTGGACATCTCCCGTGGTTAGTTTTTCAGGCTATAAATATTATCTCGTTGTCTTGGATGACTTTACACATTATTCTTGGACTTTTCCTTTGCGACATAAATCCGACACCTCTGCCACCATTCAGCGTTTTTTTGCTTATATACACACTCAATTTCATGTGACCATAAAATGCTTGCAATGTGACAATGGCGGTGAATTCCTTTCATCCACTCTCCGAGACTTCTTTGCTACCAATGGTGTTTGTTTCCGCCTCTCATGCCCACACACGTCTCCACAAAATGGCAAAGCCGAACGCCACATTCGCACCACCAACGACGTCGTCCGCACACTTCTTCTTCAGGCCGCACTCCCTCCACCCTTTTGGGCTGAAGGGCTCCACATCGCCACTCATCTTCTCAACATACGCCCCTCGCGCGCCATCACTTTTCACACGCCCTATTACCGCCTATACGACATCCATCCCACCTATGACCACCTGCGTGTTTTTGGCTGTCTGTGCTATACCAACCTCTACGCCACTTCACCTCACAAATTATCCCCACGTTCCGTGCGGTGTGTATTCCTCGGATATCCGCGCGATCATAAAGGATATCGGTGTTTCAACCTTTCTTCCTGGAGTGTTATTGTTTCTCGGCACGTAATTTTTGACGAACTAACGTTTCCGTATTTTTCTGCTGATGAAACAGACCAAAACAGCGCAGCAAACCAGCCCCCGACCGCCTCCTGTCACCCAGATCCGCCTCGGATCGGGGGCCGCCTCGGGATTTCTGCGCCTGCCACCCCACCTGAATCCCCCGCCCCTGACCCGCCGCGTCCCGCACCTGTCGCCAACCCCGCTGCTCCACCTGTCCTCTCGCATCCCACCTCCACGCCCGCCACCAACCGACCAACGCCACCCAGCGAACCTCGCCACACCTTCGCTTCCCCACCCGCCACGTCTCCCCACCCCACTCGCCAGCCCTGCTCCCCATGCTCCAACAGCCCCACCACCACCCCACCCAGCCCCACACATACCTCCCTGTCGCCATCAACCCACCCTGCCCCCGGTCCCCACGCCCAACCTGGTACCACCATCCCGCCCAAAGGAAAATTGGTAGCTCCACCCCAGAATTCCCACCCCATGCTTACCCGAGGAAAATCCGGTTATTTCATGCCCAAACAGATTTTCTCTCTCGCCACCACCGCCATCTCTCCCATCCCCGCCACCTATCGCTCCGCTTTAAAAGACCCCAATTGGCACAATGCAATGCTTGAGGAATTTAATGCTCTAATGCAGAATGACACGTGGTCATTGGTTTCTCGTCCTGCAGGTGTTAATATGGTCACTGGGAAGTGGATTTTTTGCCACAAGTTCAACCCCCCCGGATCTCTCGCACGGTACAAGGCGCGATGGGTGGTGCGTGGTTTCACTCAGCAACACGGGGTGGACTATGGTGAGACCTTCAGTCCGGTTGTCAAGCCGGCGACGATCCGGCTTGTGCTGAGCATCGCCACTATGCACTCATGGCCTATTCACCAGATGGACGTCAAAAATGCTTTTCTCCATGGCCACCTTGATGCGACCGTCTACTGTGAGCAGCCCTCGGGGTTCCTTGATTCTTCTCTCCCCTCACATGTTTGTCATTTGCGCAAATATCTTTATGGGCTCAAACAGGCGCCACGAGCTTGGTTTCATCGTTTTACCACCTTCCTTCTTTCTCTTGGGTTTTTGGCCTCCAAAAGTGATTCCTCACTCTTTATTCTTCGTCGTGACTCCTCTCTTGCCATTTTGTTGCTGCACGTTGATGACATTATCCTCACCGCCAACACCACCTCTCTCCTTCACTCCATCATTGGTTCTCTTAAAACCGAATTTTCTATGAGTGACCTTGGAGAAATCCATCATTTTCTTGGCATCAACGTCCACCGCATCCATGACGGTCTGTTCCTATCCCAGCAACAATATGCCTTAGAGATTCTCGAGAGAGCCAACATGCTAAACTGCAACCCCATTCCTACACCCATCGACACCAACTCCAAGCTCTCGGCCTTACAAGGTGCTCCCTGTTTCGACCCCACGCTCTATAGAAGCCTCGCTGGCGCCCTGCAGTACCTCACACTCACTCGCCCCGACCTCTCATATGCTGTCCAGCAGGTTTGTCTCCATATGCATGCCCCCCGAGACTCCCACTTCCAGCTCATCAAACGCATCTTGCGCTACATACACGGCACCTCGCATTTTGGCCTGAAACTTCACCACCGGTCCTCCATGGATCTCATCTCGTATTCCGATGCCGATTGGGCTGGTTGTCCTGACACCCGTAAGTCCACTTCTGGATTTTGTGTTTTTCTTGGAGACCATCCGATTTCTTGGTCCTCTCGCCGAACACCCATGGTTTCCCGTTCGAGTGCGGAGGCTGAGTACCGTGTCGTTGCCAACTGCATCGCCGAGTCTTGTTGGCTGCGACAACTCCTACAAGAACTTCATCATCCACCAACTCGGGCTACGGTGGTTTACTGCGACAACGTCAGCGCGATGTATATGTCCTCCAACCCCGTTCAGCACCAGAGGACTAAACACATCGAGATTGATCTGCACTTTGTTTGTGACCGCGTGGCACTCGGTGAGGCCAAAGTTCTACATGTGCCAACAAGTTGCCAATTTGCTGATATTTTCACCAAGGGGCTGCCGACAAGGATCTTCCACGACTTTCGCGTCAGCCTGGACATCGTTCCCAGCGTTGTTCCGACTGTAGGGGTGTTGACACGACACTTGTTCATGTACATTTTTTTTAGAGCAACCGGCAGGAGCACTGCCTATTCTATTAGAAGAAGATAATTGGCCGGTTTGGAGGGAAACCGGCCAAAACCCGATACAGACATAAAAACACACGGGTCCGATTAAAAGGGGAACCGGACCAAAAATACCCCAAACGACACAGTTTTCAGGAAAAACTGGCAAAAATCACGTGACCTAGCTCGACTAGGTCCGAAGCACCAACACCCGCACAGCGGCAACAGCGCCGCCACACAGACAACCACACCGGTCCCGAGACCGCGCGCACTCCTAGCCGACGATGCAGCAACCAGATAGCACAAGCTCAAAATGCCAAGCGGAGCACCAAACCTTCCAAGACATCGCCCCCAAGAGGGAAAACGACGGTAGCGCCGTCGATGCCCGCTCTGGCAGAAACCAGGGCATAGGTTTTCACCCGAAGAGTTTGTGACCCGAAACAACAAGGGAGGTGAAGGAGCTCCTCAATGATGCCTCCAACGAGGAGAACGGCGTCCGCGGACGCCGACATCACCGGCATCAACCTAGGTCGATGCAGTGCTTTCGCGCGGAGAACACCATACCCGAGCCGAACAAGCCGATCCACCAAGGCGAGGAAGCTGTGCCGCCCTGCCGCACACCGCCGCCACCACCACATGCCGCAGGGAGACCACCTGGGTACCGCCTCCCGCGGTGCCCCCTGCCGCAACCGCCGTCCCGGGGCCGCCGCCCCGGCGTCCACTCCGCAGTCACCAACCACCGCCACCGCCAACCCACCATAGCCGGCAAGACACCGACGGAGCCGGGCGCCGCCTCCGCGAGACCACCGCGCCGAGACGCCCCGGTCCCACCGTCCTCCACGCAACCACCGTGTCGAGGCAAGCCCAGGCCGCCGGCCAAACCACCCACCACCGCGCCCCCGGGTCGTCGTCCCTGCTGCCCACGCAGCCAGGGAGCAGCAAGCCCAAGGCTGGAGAAGCGCCGATGTGATCCGGGGCCGCCACCCCAGCTTCCATAGCCTGCAGCCACCGCCATCCCGCGAAGCCCATCTGGGCCCAGATCTGGCCCTGGCCGCCGCCACAGCCATCAGCAGCTCCGAACCCGCCGAAGGCCGGCACCTCCACCACCAGACGCAGATCACGTCGGCCATCGCCCCACCTCGCGGCCCGCAGCGCCACCAAGCCGCCGCACGCGCCGGAGAAGAAGGCGGGGGGCCCTGCAGGCTCGCGTCCACCGCGGGCTCCCCCCAGCCACCTTCGGCAGCGGGGGCCGCCGCCACCGCGGCCACGCCAGCGACAGCGGCGGAGGAGGGGAGAGGGTGGGGAGGGGGGCCGCCGGCGTCGGGTGTGGGGCTCCCCCGAGTCGCCCGTGAGGGACGGCGCGAGGGACGGTCGTTGTTCAACGGTATTGTATTTGTGGTGTGGTTATCTACGTTCATGTACATTATATCCAGCCGTTCCCTCTAACTAAACTAGCCTAGTCTCGTGCTCCGGATCGGTAGGATCATGAGCCACCACATTCGGCAGAGTCTGTCTCACGTACTTCTCTCTCTTATGTATCGTTGTAACTGAACTCTGGCAATCAATCATTAGACAATGCTATTTGCTCTCAATTCTATCCGCCAGTCACTGTCGTGACAGCGCGCGTAGAACGCGGAGATAACGGATGACGGATTGGGCGAGGGGCGTTTATGCATGCCGGTCTTTATGGGTCCTTCGTGTACTGCAACCGCAGCTAGCAAGTTAAATTCCATTCCATCCACCCTCTTCTTAATTTCGCTTCTTGGGGTTCACTGTTCATCGCCGCGCTTCGTCCGGCGGTCTCTCCTTATATATTTTCCTTTCTCTTCCAGCTCGACGTGATTAAGTTTTTCATCATGAGACTTGGCAGAGCTTCATTAAGCATTCCAGCTACCGGGAGTCTCTTTCGTGGACGGTGGACCCATTCCCGTATACTCCCTCATCCGTTAAGAAATATATAAGACATTTTGGTTTTGTAAATCAAATATATCCAGCGTCTTTTAGTATATAGATTTAGAGTGAATCTATATGCTATATGCTAAAAATTGTCTAGATATATTTATTTTATAAAACTAAAATATCGTATATTTTTTAACGGAGGGAATAGTACTCTGCAGTTGTTTTTCTTATGTGTAATCATCTCTCGGATGGCACGCGGGCTTCGGATTGGTCCTCCTTTACCGTTGACGATCTATGATGTTAAAGATTTCTTTTGTAGTTCCTGAATTGTTGCCCATGTTTGCATATTACTCCCTACGTTAGAGATTATAAGGCTCAAGAGCTTTTTTAAAATGTTAGAAATTATAAATCCTCTCTCATTTATTAGTCTCTCTTCTCCAATGCATGTTTTCTTTTTTCTCAATCTTCTCTCATGCATGTATAACTATTGGTGTATGTAGTAATCAAGAGGATGAGTTATTGATTTTCTTAATCCTATCAAAATGGTCCATAGGCCTTATAATCCTTAACAGAGGGAGTATTAGTTATGTAAAAGAGCTAGTGTAAGCTCTTTTAAGTTGTATATCACTTCGATGCTATCTTACAATAACAAAACACCAATTATTGAAAAAAAAAAAATGTGGCAAGCACAGGAAATGACAGGTTATATACACTTCACACGCGCATACATTATTAGCAGCTACTCTCTCCGATTTAAAATATAAGATGTTTTAGGTTTGTAAAGCCAATGTATCTAAACACCTTTTAGTATGTATAAATTCAGAGTTAATCTCTCTAAACCTACACACACTAAAAGGCGTCTAAATACATCATCTTCACGGAGCTAAAACATTTTATATTATAAAACAGAGAAAGTAGTATTTAGCTGCCAATGATTAACGAGAAAAAAAGGAATACTCCTAGTTAGAAGAAACGTGTCGAGGCCACAGCTGCTGGCTCAGAACCGGCTCACCGGCCAGCACCGGCCATGCTACATACAAGTCGCGCGCCGGCTGGCGTTGGCTCTGAGAAGTGAGAACGTATCGCACGATGCGTACGTGGCCGAAAGGGACAGGAACACTGTGCTCTGTGCCTGCCGCCGTGTTGCGCTCGCCTCGGCCACGAAGAAGACCCTGCATGCATGCCGTCGGGCTGTCGGCTAATTTCTACTACCTGTACTGTGATCGTGCCGTCGCGTGCACGGGACAGAAATACTCCGCTAGGTACGTAAGTACATACGCCCATATGTACTGTATGATGAAAAGTACTACTCCCTCCGTTTCAGGATAGATGTCTCAAATTTATCAAAATATAGATAAATCTAGACACTATTTAGGATGTAGATTCATTCAAAATTTAAAAAACCTAAAACATCTAACTTAGGACTGAGGGAGTAGTATACTTACATGTATGATGAGAGCTACGATTGGTAGTACAAGTACGACGCCAAGGAGACGATTGGTGAGTTCAATAAATACGGTTGTCGTCGTCGTATTTATACATCGAGAAGTAGTTTGAGAGGTACTACTACTCCAATGCAAAACTGTAACCCCCCAAAAAAACTCTACTGCAGGTTGACAGTCAGACAGCTAGATAGATTAACAGATCCTCCCTGACGATGGTTTGAATTCAGGCATAACCCACCCATGTCAGTAGAAAGCCGTGGTCCAGTGATGATCCATCATCACCCATGGGTCGTCGACTGCAGGAGTGCATCCAGCAAATCATGCTCCCACAATTTTTAAATACGTGGCCCCGCGGTTAAGCGACCGGCCTTGCTAATCAGTCGTTGGACCAAACTAAAAACTAAACCCCCACCATTACCTCTCCGTCTGTCTCCTGCTGCCGCTTCCGGTACCACTACGCCGGCCCGTACTCTTCCTTCCCCTCCACCTTTCCCCTCCCTCCCTTCCTTCCCCAGCTTCTTTCCTCCGCTGTGGCCGTCGGCATCAACCTCTTGCTCACATCCGAATCCCGCAATCAAATTTCGAACCCGCCGCCGGTCAAAAGGGGAATCCGCCCACGGGATCGAAAGCAACAGCGCGGGCTTGATCCATCCGTCCGTCCATCTTTACCAAAAGCAGGAAGAGAGGGGGGTTAAAACCCTAGCTGAACTCCGTCGGGTGGAGGAATCCTTCCTCCAATTTTGCTTCTCTCCAAGCCTGGTGGAAGTTGCGTGCTCAGGAGGATTCCCGGGTCCTGGGACGGCGGCGGGCTGCGTGGGGAACCTGCCTGGGCTTTCGGCGGTTCTGGAGCCGCATATGAGGTGAGGATCCCTGGTGCTGGGTCGTTTATGATGATGTTTCTGGAGGCGTTTTTTTGGGGGGGCCTTTGAATGTAATTTTTGTTTTCCAAGGGCTATTCACGGTCAAGTTGTTCTTTTCTGTGTGATTCTTCTATTTTTAATTTTATGCAATTTTTGCGAGGACTTTGAGTTATTTCCATAATTTTTCTGTATTCGATAAAATCCTTAATTTGTTTGTTGACGGCTAGAGAATCTCAAGTGAGACTAGGAAACAAAAACACCAATCTGGACTGAGAAAAGCTTTATACGACCCGTCTTTCTGTCCTTAAATTAGTTCCTTTCAAGTCTCATCGACTATGTTTCTAGTCAGTTAGTTAGTTAGTTGGGTTGTGTTGTCAGTTTGTTACACAAGATCCCATCAGGTTGGCCTTTGAAAGGTTGTCGCTTTATCCTCTTCCGAATTGTATCCCGCTCAACTACTGGAAGATGCCAATTTAGCAAGTTGTAAAGCTTCTTAGCCCGCTCCTTGTCTTTGGTTCTGTACAGATTCTTTAACTCTTGAACTACTGGAAGATGCCAATTTAGCAAGTTTCGGCGAGCTAGCTAGGTACTACTAGATTTGGTGGAATTTGCTCATGTTTAAGTTCTTACAATGTGCTTCTGGAATCTCAACTTTGTAAACATAAACATGAGTCCAAAGTATTTTAGAACTAAGGTGCACCAGCTTTGCTGCCCCTCGTTTCATATAGCCTTGAGCTGAGTTATTTGTGCACAAGATACATGGCCAATATATCATCAGATACCACCTTCATATGTTCTACTCATGTTACAACTTTATATGGTGTAGCACTGAAAATATATGTTATTGTTCTTATTTGTATCAGAGTACCACACATGACAAGGGTCATCCATGACTCAGGAGAAGGCATGCAGAAAGAGGCACTTGATATGGTATCGTCTGATGTTAATTTCCCCAAGGGCCATTTTCCAGACTACAGGATCGGGCCAAACAACCAGATCATTGACCCAGAGGAGACACACGAAGTTGTACCTTTAAAGGAGATTGTTGCCAAGGAAACAACACAGCTGCTAGAGCAGCGAAGGCGGCTGTCAGTGCGTGATCTTAGGGAGAAATTTGAGAAGGGTCTCTCTGGTGCTTCCAAGTTGTCTGAAGAGGTATGCTAGTCAATCCAAGTACTTCAGCTTTTGCTGACTTCTATCAACAATATATATCAGGAGCTCCGATGACAAATATATGAAAGTTGATGTAATTAGCAATAGATTGTTCACACAACACACAGTTTCACATTTAGAAATTCTGCATGCTTAGTGGAATTATACCAGACGACTGAATGGATTTGTTCTATTTATCCGTCAGTGACCAGATTGAAGACTTGCTATCAGGCTCTCCCTAACAGCATCAGTGTAGCTCAGATATATCGATTTAATCCTTGTTGAGCCTTTTTCTCATGCAATCATACTTTCATTTATAACGTACCTCGCTGTCCTGAAGATGTTTCCTTTTTAAACAAAGCATAGAATTTCGGGTCAAATGAATAAGCACATGGGTTCTATGGACTGCGCTGTAATGTTGACATCTTGCCTTGCTAACTAGGATAAATATCACATTCTAGTCTTGGTAACTTCGTTGCAGTGAAATTCCATTTTGAAGTTGTTGCTTCGTGTTTCAGGCTAAGCGGCGAGAAGCAGCTTCACTAGACAGGCAGGTTCTTCTGAAGAAGCTCAGAGATGTTTTAGACACTCTGAAAGGCCGTGTGGCTGGTCGAAATAGAGATGATGCTGACGAAGCTATCTCACTGGTTAATCTCTTCCCTAGACAATTAGTACTGTATTGCCAATATTTGTCTTTTAATATAAGCTGCTTGCAAGTTAGTTAAACTTAGGAGTTTAGTTGGTTTCATACTCCCAAGTGCTCTTAAGCTAGCATTTTGCAGACAGCACAAAACAAAAGCAGATATCTTTTAAGCAATTTATTTCCAGTTCTTGATTTTATGAGCCAACTGCCAACTCTAATTGTGCTTCGTCGTTATTTTTGTTTGCATTCTAGTTTTACATGATGCTTTGATCTTTTGAAAATACTCAAATTTGGAAGATTGTTAAATGTAATGATCTGAAAGTAGTACAGATGAATTCATTTCTGAATTTGACCTTATCAGTTTACGAAGGTGCATATATATCCATTTACAATAAGAAATCTATCATATTCATAATTATTTATTTATGTTTCCTTTTCGCCCTTTGTCTATATTACCTTCAGTTGTGATATTTGTGTTCTTTGCCATGTTACCTTTTGCTGGAAAAACTTTACGTGAAATTGACAAACTATGTTCTATCAGGTGGAAGCACTAGCAGTCCAACTTACTCAAAGAGAAGGGGAATTAATTTACGAAAAGGCCGAAGTAAAAAAGTTGGCTAGCTTTCTTAAACAGGTATACCTCATTTCTTAATTATCGATTGGTTATTCGCACCTGTTTAGAATGTAATAATCTGGTAGCCTAAAATGTGTTTGAGACTTCATAAGTGATCAATATCTTTTTAATTCTCATGACATTGTGAAATGTATATGGTAGACGTTTTGATAGTGTAGATGTGGTTTAAGTGGAAAGTAGTAAGACGTTCATTTTGCAAAATTGAAAACTCATAATTCCATATACTTTAAAAATAATTGTCCATCAATCCTTTTGGTTGTGGTAAGAGTAAAACCATTCCCAGCCTAGGAATATCTGATGCTCTTTTGGGGAATGCCCTGATCTTATCTGGAATACTCAGCACAATGGCCTAATCTGACCTCAATATGTACTATAACTATAGTGTTTTCTAGCCATTTTCTATCTCTTGGGGTACAATATGAAATCTTCTGGGGAAATCATCCTTGTCATTTTCTCTTTACTCTTTATATTCATGATAACTGGAGACTATGCCATATCATGTACTGTGTTGTTTGTGAGGTTGTGTGAAGTTAAGGAAAATAATACTCCCTCCGATCCAAATTAGTTTTTGTTGTGTGTCATTCATACAATTTAGCATGTGTGATGTTTCACTATAGTCTGATGAATGCCTATTAAGATATCAGCATTTATAGCACTATGGTACTATCTTTTGGTAACGACACAAATAACATGTTTCATTCTCCTGTATATTTTAGGCTACTGAAGATGCCCGAAAGGTGGCTGAAGAGGAAAGAGCTCTAGCACTTGCTGAAATTGAAAAATCTAGAGCTGCAATAGCAAAAGTTGAGAAAGCATTACAGGCGCATGATTCAGCATCAAGTAGCAGGGAGAAGGAGGTGCTTCCTCAATTAATAATGAGCTTGGGTGTTTATTTACTGTTTCAGAATTTCCTCTTATGTACTACATTCAGTGCGATCAGATTTTTTGGTGATGCAAATAAGCTAGCATGAGACTGGTGTATCCTTTCGATTTGAGTAATTGACACATTTATCTTAAATCTTAACTAACTTTCTTAATCAGGAGGTAGAGGAACTTAGGAAAGAGATTCGAGAGGCTAGACGAATAAAAATGCTACACCAGCCAAGCAAGGTTTGTTTTGCATCCCTGGTTCATTGTTCCATGTGTGGAGTTACACTTCTCGGGTTTATGCTGATCTATATACTAATTTTCCTTGAGGTAGGTTCGTCCGTCAGTTTTTTGGTTCCGATTTTTCTCTGGACCGTTTTGCCCCTCACAGTTTGCCATATTACGGCACTGCCACCGCCAAGTGGATACCACGGGGTTCTCTTTGGCCGGAGCCCTCCTCCCTGCTGCATCCGCCCGAGCACCCCGCTCCGCCTCCATCCCGCCCGCTCCGTCTCCATCCCGAGCACTGACCCGCCCCCTGCCGCATCCACCCGAGTGCCCCGTTCTGCCTCCATCCGAAGCGCCCCGCGCCGCTACCACGACTGATCTCCCCTTCCTCGACCTCCATGCCCTCCCGAGGACGAGTCTCTGCCCTGCTCCCTATGACACCAGGATGCCGGCGTCCCCCAACTCATAGGCATGTCCTCCTGCCACCCTTTGATCCCGCCGCCGCCCCTGGGTCAGAGAGAGCGAGCGAGAAACAAGGGATCGTTCTGCCCCTAGCCTCCGTCACCTGGATAGCGCCACCGGCAGCGCCCTCCCATCCCTGCCTCGAGATCTACCGACGACGGGGTCGCCATCCCCTGCATCCCGTGGCCGAGCGCGCGGCCAGTGACGCCGTCCCCATCCCCAGTAGCGCGCGTGGCCAGTTGTGCCTCCCCATCCCCTACATCCTGTGTGGCCTCTGTCGACCCCATCACCTGCATCTCGTGTGGCCGGCGGCGCACGCATCCTTTGTATCCCGCGCGGCTGACGACCAACAACCATCGAGACCGGCATGTACGGTGAGCTGCTGTCTTCTGGACGTGGCCGCTGGGGGCGCTACAGCAGCAGTGCAACGGCGGCCAATCATAACATCAATCGTCCACCAGCTGAAGGCCGCAACCAGCCCAGCGCCGACCTCCTGATCTGTTCATCTTGGTTTGTGTAACTGAAGGCTCTTATCCTTAATCAAAATTGATGTGTCGTTCTTTTAATTAATCATTGTATGTACTTCCTCCGTTCAGAAATAACTAACTTGGGTTTATCCAGATTCGAATGTATCTATATACTAAAATGCGTCTAAATACACTCGAATCTAGACAAACCGAAGTCAGTTATTTCTGGACGGAGGGAATATATAACTATAGACGTGTGTGCATCTTCCCTACGAGCACTACTTCACCATTGTGAATGAACACAAACCGCAGCGTGATAGTTAATCCACTGTATGTTGCAGTTTTGAGACAAAGATGTGTAGGGAAAACGGGGCAGCAACTTCGTCCTTGGCATGGTCGGGGAAGAAGAATGGAGGAGGAGCTCTTAAGGCAGCATCGTGGGTGCGCAGGAGCTGACACCAATGGCAGCGAATTTCAGGCAGTCGAGATAATGTCCGATGAGAAATCGGTCCTGCGTTAATTGCCTTGTTGCAAAGTATATTACTATAGTTATGCAACTCCTATATGTTAACATGCAATCAATCTTCCGTCAACTAGACCATTAGATAGAGCTACTACTGCATCTGTTAGAAAAACAAATAGACTGGTCAACCCATTGCTGCATCTCTGTCGTGGAGGACAGTTTTTTGTATCTTGATGCAGCAAGGGATTGATAAGATTTTTACAGTTATTCTTAGAGTATTTGATACTCCCGGTATTCTGAAGAACAAGAGGTAGTGGCAGGAGCATTCAGAAGAACCAGCTATATCCAGGAGACCAGGACCATCATAGAATGTTCAGGCCACATGCAAAGGAGGCTATGTAAGCTGGAAGATGGCCCAAATGTGCTAGCCTCCTCAATTACTTTGCCTGGTTCAGGGAATGTCATATAGATCTCAAAGAGGCAATATTCAACATCTATTTTGCTGCTCCAAAGTGTTCAGATTCGCCAGACTGATTCAAGCCCAATTGAAGTGAAGATGCAACTGCTGAAGGAGATTGCTAAAAGCAAGTACAATAAGTCGTCAGCTGACAGTTTGAGTGTATTAGCTTGCCTGCCACCGCGAAGTGAAGAACAGAAGTCAACTGTGGCTCACGATCCCTCCGCCCTGTCCCTCTTCCTTGCCTTCGCCCGGACACCACTCTACCGCTCGTCTTTCCCCCTTGAATCTGGCGGCACCAGATCGGTGACGGTCAGTAGCCGGCATCGAAGTCTGTGGCCCTCGCGTCGGTCATCGCGCGGCCGGAAGTGAACCGCAGAGAGGCGGCAGATGCGTCGTGCGAGGCAGAGGCTGCGAGCTCCATCGCCCTCGCGTACACCGGCCATGGTCTCGATCTGGTCGGGGATGAGTTCGATGTGAGGTCCATGTGAGATTTGGGAAGGTAAACACCGCAAGCAAAGCTGAACCACGTGTGGCTTGGGCTGCGCGCTGGTCTCATCTCCACTGGAGCGCAGGCCGATGGAACGAAGCAGGGCGACGATCTTGAGCTGGTAAGTTTGACGCCGCCATCCATGTCGAACGGCCGGAGAGGCGGGCAGCTGGCTGCTCCGCTGCCCTGGAAATCGGTTCAGTGCTACCGCCGCCGGCGACAGTACCACGACGAATCTAAAAATAGTACGATGATTAAACTACATGAGCACTTAATTTGGCACATCAGATAAAAAGATTGACCGGAAAAGAAGGGAATGGGAAACGAATAAGATAACGACGGGAGAATTAAAAAAATCTGACTTGGTGGTACCAGGAAGCTAGCAACTAGCAAGTGGCTTCAGAGGACTATCGGTCAAACTGAGACATTTATTTTGAAACGGAAAAAATACTTACTGATACTCATTTATTCAAAAATTAATACGAGTGTAGCTATATTTTAGTTTGTACATACATTTATATCTAGATAAAGTGGAGACCATATTTAAATACAACCGACATAAAAATCATCATGTATGCAAAGAGATAGCCATCTGATATTCCGATAACAATAAGATTCTTAATTTCTTATCACTTAATTTGATAACAAACTATACGGAAAGACAACACAGGGGAGTTCCCAGTCTTATCTTGCAGGGTGAAAATCCAAGGTCTGGCCTTAGCTGGTTGTGCCTGGCAATGACCCTGTTGAAGGCATTGTTTTGTGAGTGAGGACTTTCTTCAGGGTGAAAACCTATGACCTTTGGTCGGACAACGACGGCGCTTGGACACTGTTTCCTTCTTGAAGGCGTTATTATTGGAGTGGAGGACTACTGGTGTTGTTTTGATGGTGTCATTGTCGTTTCTTTGAGGATTAGTTCTCTATAGCGGGACTTTTCTTTTTTGTAATTTTTTTTAAGCTGTGTGCATCCGTAGAGCCGCTAGGGTATGCGTTGTTGCAGAGGCTGGGTGTAATTGGTGTCCTTGTGATATTAATATATTCTTTTTCAAAAAAAATGCATATCAAAGTAATAAATCTTATAATTATCTCTGATTAACTAAAGATTCAACTCCACTAAGTATCCTCCGAACGGCTGTAACAACTTTCGTATGAGCGTCCATGCCGCTCGCTCCTGGGAGGATCCATCTGTGTAAGAGAATTAGAGTGTGTTTCGATGCACAATTTTCTCATCGTGAATATGTTTATCAAAATATTATCTGCTTCCTTCGTTTTAAAATATAAGATATTTTATCTTTGTAAAACAAATGTATCTAGACTTCTTTTAATATGCAGATTCACTCAGATTTAAACTAAATCTACGCATAAAAAAAGTCTAGATATATTTTTTTCACAAACCTAAAACATCTTATATTTTAAAATGGAGAAAGTATTATGAACACAACCAAAATCGGTGGTGTTCGCGATCGTTAATTTTGGCTCTAGCCACTGCTCTTTTTTTTTTTTGAACTTAGCTACTACTCTTTTGAGGGTGGTGGTGTTGTCTCGTGAATCTAGACCAACATAGAAAGTTTTAAATTCTCCGTTCCTCGCTCCGTCCCTCTATGTGTTTTCAACTTATACATCTTAGAAGTGGTACTGGACGTAATTGATCTACTCCCTCCGATCCATATTAATTGATTTAGATTTGTCAAAATTTGAATAAATCTAGACACTATTTTAGGTTCATCTAAAATTTGACAAATCAAAGTCAATTAATATGAGCCGAAAGGAGTACCTTATTTCAGTGCTTTGGTCAGTGGAATTATGATAGCCAGACAAAAGGAAAAAAGAACTCTAATGTAAATCTAAGTAATGATTAATATAATACTTGCTACGTTTCAAACGGTCTCCACTTTATCTAGATATAAATGTATGTACAAACTAAAATATAGCTACACTCGTATTAATTTTTGAATAAATGAGTATCAGTAAGTATTTTTTCCGTTTCAAAATAAATGTCTCAGTTTGACCGATAGTCCTCTGAAGCCACTTGCTAGTTGCTAGCTTCCTGGTACCACCAAGTCAGATTTTTTTAATTCTCCCGTCGTTATCTTATTCGTTTCCCATTCCCTTCTTTTCCGGTCAATCTTTTTATCTGATGTGCCAAATTAAGTGCTCATGTAGTTTAATCATCGTACTATTTTTAGATTCGTCGTGGTACTGTCGCCGGCGGCGGTAGCACTGAACCGATTTCCAGGGCAGCGGAGCAGCCAGCTGCCCGCCTCTCCGGCCGTTCGACATGGATGGCGGCGTCAAACTTACCAGCTCAAGATCGTCGCCCTGCTTCGTTCCATCGGCCTGCGCTCCAGTGGAGATGAGACCAGCGCGCAGCCCAAGCCACACGTGGTTCAGCTTTGCTTGCGGTGTTTACCTTCCCAAATCTCACATGGACCTCACATCGAACTCATCCCCGACCAGATCGAGACCATGGCCGGTGTACGCGAGGGCGATGGAGCTCGCAGCCTCTGCCTCGCACGACGCATCTGCCGCCTCTCTGCGGTTCACTTCCGGCCGCGCGATGACCGACGCGAGGGCCACAGACTTCGATGCCGGCTACTGACCGTCACCGATCTGGTGCCGCCAGATTCAAGGGGGAAAGACGAGCGGTAGAGTGGTGTCCGGGCGAAGGCAAGGAAGAGGGACAGGGCGGAGGGATCGTGAGCCACAGTTGACTTCTGTTCTTCACTTCGCGGTGGCAGGCAAGCTAATACACTCAAACTGTCAGCTGACGACTTATTGTACTTGCTTTTAGCAATCTCCTTCAGCAGTTGCATCTTCACTTCAATTGGGCTTGAATCAGTCTGGCGAATCTGAACACTTTGGAGCAGCAAAATAGATGTTGAATATTGCCTCTTTGAGATCTATATGACATTCCCTGAACCAGGCAAAGTAATTGAGGAGGCTAGCACATTTGGGCCATCTTCCAGCTTACATAGCCTCCTTTGCATGTGGCCTGAACATTCTATGATGGTCCTGGTCTCCTGGATATAGCTGGTTCTTCTGAATGCTCCTGCCACTACCTCTTGTTCTTCAGAATACCGGGAGTATCAAATACTCTAAGAATAACTGTAAAAATCTTATCAATCCCTTGCTGCATCAAGATACAAAAAACTGTCCTCCACGACAGAGATGCAGCAATGGGTTGACCAGTCTATTTGTTTTTCTAACAGATGCAGTAGTAGCTCTATCTAATGGTCTAGTTGACGGAAGATTGATTGCATGTTAACATATAGGAGTTGCATAACTATAGTAATATACTTTGCAACAAGGCAATTAACGCAGGACCGATTTCTCATCGGACATTATCTCGACTGCCTGAAATTCGCTGCCATTGGTGTCAGCTCCTGCGCACCCACGATGCTGCCTTAAGAGCTCCTCCTCCATTCTTCTTCCCCGACCATGCCAAGGACGAAGTTGCTGCCCCGTTTTCCCTACACATCTTTGTCTCAAAACTGCAACATACAGTGGATTAACTATCACGCTGCGGTTTGTGTTCATTCACAATGGTGAAGTAGTGCTCGTAGGGAAGATGCACACACGTCTATAGTTATATATTCCCTCCGTCCAGAAATAACTGACTTCGGTTTGTCTAGATTCGAGTGTATTTAGACGCATTTTAGTATATAGATACATTCGAATCTGGATAAACCCAAGTTAGTTATTTCTGAACGGAGGAAGTACATACAATGATTAATTAAAAGAACGACACATCAATTTTGATTAAGGATAAGAGCCTTCAGTTACACAAACCAAGATGAACAGATCAGGAGGTCGGCGCTGGGCTGGTTGCGGCCTTCAGCTGGTGGACGATTGATGTTATGATTGGCCGCCGTTGCACTGCTGCTGTAGCGCCCCCAGCGGCCACGTCCAGAAGACAGCAGCTCACCGTACATGCCGGTCTCGATGGTTGTTGGTCGTCAGCCGCGCGGGATACAAAGGATGCGTGCGCCGCCGGCCACACGAGATGCAGGTGATGGGGTCGACAGAGGCCACACAGGATGTAGGGGATGGGGAGGCACAACTGGCCACGCGCGCTACTGGGGATGGGGACGGCGTCACTGGCCGCGCGCTCGGCCACGGGATGCAGGGGATGGCGACCCCGTCGTCGGTAGATCTCGAGGCAGGGATGGGAGGGCGCTGCCGGTGGCGCTATCCAGGTGACGGAGGCTAGGGGCAGAACGATCCCTTGTTTCTCGCTCGCTCTCTCTGACCCAGGGGCGGCGGCGGGATCAAAGGGTGGCAGGAGGACATGCCTATGAGTTGGGGGACGCCGGCATCCTGGTGTCATAGGGAGCAGGGCAGAGACTCGTCCTCGGGAGGGCATGGAGGTCGAGGAAGGGGAGATCAGTCGTGGTAGCGGCGCGGGGCGCTTCGGATGGAGGCAGAACGGGGCACTCGGGTGGATGCGGCAGGGGGCGGGTCAGTGCTCGGGATGGAGACGGAGCGGGCGGGATGGAGGCGGAGCGGGGTGCTCGGGCGGATGCAGCAGGGAGGAGGGCTCCGGCCAAAGAGAACCCCGTGGTATCCACTTGGCGGTGGCAGTGCCGTAATATGGCAAACTGTGAGGGGCAAAACGGTCCAGAGAAAAATCGGAACCAAAAAACTGACGGACGAACCTACCTCAAGGAAAATTAGTATATAGATTTACATTAGAGTTCTTTTTTCCTTTTGTCTGGCTATCATAATTCCACTGACCAAAGCACTGAAATAAGGTACTCCTTTCGGCTCATATTAATTGACTTTGATTTGTCAAATTTTAGATGAACCTAAAATAGTGTCTAGATTTATTCAAATTTTGACAAATCTAAATCAATTAATATGGATCGGAGGGAGTAGATCAATTACGTCCAGTACCACTTCTAAGATGTATAAGTTGAAAACACATAGAGGGACGGAGCGAGGAACGGAGAATTTAAAACTTTCTATGTTGGTCTAGATTCACGAGACAACACCACCACCCTCAAAAGAGTAGTAGCTAAGTTCAAAAAAAAAAAAGAGCAGTGGCTAGAGCCAAAATTAACGATCGCGAACACCACCGATTTTGGTTGTGTTCATAATACTTTCTCCATTTTAAAATATAAGATGTTTTAGGTTTGTGAAAAAAATATATCTAGACTTTTTTTATGCGTAGATTTAGTTTAAATCTGAGTGAATCTGCATATTAAAAGAAGTCTAGATACATTTGTTTTACAAAGATAAAATATCTTATATTTTAAAACGAAGGAAGCAGATAATATTTTGATAAACATATTCACGATGAGAAAATTGTGCATCGAAACACACTCTAATTCTCTTACACAGATGGATCCTCCCAGGAGCGAGCGGCATGGACGCTCATACGAAAGTTGTTACAGCCGTTCGGAGGATACTTAGTGGAGTTGAATCTTTAGTTAATCAGAGATAATTATAAGATTTATTACTTTGATATGCATTTTTTTTGAAAAAGAATATATTAATATCACAAGGACACCAATTACACCCAGCCTCTGCAACAACGCATACCCTAGCGGCTCTACGGATGCACACAGCTTAAAAAAAATTACAAAAAAGAAAAGTCCCGCTATAGAGAACTAATCCTCAAAGAAACGACAATGACACCATCAAAACAACACCAGTAGTCCTCCACTCCAATAATAACGCCTTCAAGAAGGAAACAGTGTCCAAGCGCCGTCGTTGTCCGACCAAAGGTCATAGGTTTTCACCCTGAAGAAAGTCCTCACTCACAAAACAATGCCTTCAACAGGGTCATTGCCAGGCACAACCAGCTAAGGCCAGACCTTGGATTTTCACCCTGCAAGATAAGACTGGGAACTCCCCTGTGTTGTCTTTCCGTATAGTTTGTTATCAAATTAAGTGATAAGAAATTAAGAATCTTATTGTTATCGGAATATCAGATGGCTATCTCTTTGCATACATGATGATTTTTATGTCGGTTGTATTTAAATATGTGATAAAAAATTATCGAACCGTAGCAACGCACGGGCATTCAGCTAGTCTCTGATAATACTTCTCTAGTTTTTTTTTCTTTTCTGTACCAAGTTCAGGTAGAGTTTTCCCTCCATTTTAAGTCATACTTCCCAGTCTTACAATTTGGCATGTTTTTCTTCTCAATGCTATATTATCTCTGGTGCTTAAACTTTCATGTATCTTGTAATCAAACAAAGTGTCTTCTGGCAATTTCATCATGTACTTGCTAACAGTTGTCATGGGAAAAATCGTAGGTAATGGATATGCAGTTTGAGCTTCAGGGACTGAGGACGCTCATATCAGAAAAAACTCAGCTTTGCAATCAGTTAAAGAAAGAGGTAATTCCTAGTTGGTATAGGCTTCATTTTTTTTCAAGGTATTGTGATTCCAATAATGTCGGGTTAATGTCAATCACACACTTCTATGTTCAGCTTGCCATAATCAAGAGGCTTGAACAAGATAGCTCTAAACTTTTTGAGCTTGAAGGTTCTGATACTCTGGGATCACAGTTCCGTATCATCCCTCGTGTTGATGGTGCGCCAGACATCGTAAACTGCCCAGCTCAGTGGTACCGTGTAATTTCAGGAGGCAGCAGAGAGCTCATATCAGGTATGTAATCAGATTTGCAGCTTGCAGGCTTGCTAGATTTTTCCATGAATCATTGAAAAAAACAGACTCACTTGCAAGCAATCTCTGTGGTAACATATGTTTCATGAAAACATCTATAGCTTTTTGTACCAGTTATTTAACTCCTTTGCATGCTCTGATATTTTAATCTCCTGCTGCAGGAGCAACAAGACTTACCTATGCTCCAGAGCCATTTGATGTTGGCCAATTGTTGCAAGCAGAGATAACTTTGGAAGCTGATAAAGTTACAGTTCAGACAGATGGTCCTCTAAATCCTGGTTAGGCACTTCCTGGTTTCCCTTTCATCATGTTTTATCCTGCCGATTTTCGTCGATATATCTATTTTTTCCAGAAATAAGAACTGTTCAGTTGCTTTATTTGTCAATATCAACTTCATAACTTCCGCACATTCCTGATCTAATATTTACTATTCAAGCTTGTGCCAATTTTTGTACATTTGAACCTTGCACTGGTTTTCTTCTTTCAGTAGAGCTTAATAACAATAACATCTATTTTGAGGAAGAGCAACTCTATAGTTGTTTCTCTCCACGTGATCCATTGTCGCAGCCTGTTGTGTCAGATCCGTTGTCACAGCTTGTTGTGTCGGCTGCCTCTGAGTGTGAGGGCATGGGTTTGATCATGGCCGAGGAGCTTGACTTCGGGGAGAGTGGTGATGTCGATGCCGCAGTCCCTCTCTCGCCTGAGTCTGGGAGGTTTGTGGTTTCCACAGGTGATGGGGCTGCTAAGTCAGGAGTGGTGACTCCTGTGCCGGGAGCTGTTGTCGCTAGAGAGATTTGCGATTTTCTCGCTACTTTGGTCGCTGCCTATCCTGGAACCGACAAATCGATTGGAGCTAAGGTTAAGTCCATGAGAGGTGGTGCTAGGCTAAGATCGGCCTTTGGAAAGAAGAAATCAAGCAAAGGAGGGGTGCTATAGGAGTTGCATCTGCAGTTGCTTGATGGATGCACCTTTGTCCTAGCATGTCCTTGTCGGTGCGATGCGATGTAGGAGGGTTGTGTTTGGTGTTTCGTTCCGTGTGGCTCTCTAAGTCTTCTAGTAGGTTGTGGGTGTTGTCCCCGTGTTGTGGTGTATGGGTGAACTTGGCCTGATGTTGTAGGTTTTCGCCCGGTTTTCTCCTAAAAAAACTGGGCACCTTCTTAATTAATAGATGGGGCAAAGCTTTTGCCTCCGTTTCAAAAAAACATCTATTTTGACCAACTAAGGTACAAATGCCATTTGATTTGCATGAATTAGTCACATGTTAGAAGTTACCAATGGCCCTGCTTGTTTAACTGTTTTTGGTGTCACGACAATAAAATTTATTGCAGAAAGTCATTGATATTTGATACAAGCTTGTTTAAATAGCTAACTCTGTTGTACTTTTGACAGCTTCAGGACTGGAACGTTATGTGGACGCCCTAATGAAACGGGCGGATATTGAGTTCAATGTATGTATGAATCTTCTTTGCCTATAGTGTACCGGTATACAACTTCTTCAGAGCATTTTCAAAAGCCACCTTTCATGGATTTGCAAAAGTACAGTATCATCATGTAAAAGATAATTAAATAAATGAATGCACCCCAATCTTCCACTTCTAAATAGGGCTTTCATTATTTCCGTTTCAATAGAAGTAAAACTGGAACTGAGTTTATCTGCAGTTTGGCATGAATATTGGATCAGCTACATGATGTAAATTTTTTTCATTTGTAGTAGAAAAAAATAGTACAATTCGACACTTGCTTAATATACCGTGCTGCTTTGTAGGTGGTAGTCGCCCAAATGAATGGGAAAGATTATGCGTCGAACACTGTCCATGTATTTCATATTGGAAAACTGCGAATAAAGCTTCGGAAAGGAAGGTCTACAAAAGCAAGAGAGTCATATTCCACCACAATGAAGGTAAAATGAAAGCCTGTTCACAGCATATATGTAGATGAAATGATGTCTACTCAACTGCAATGTTTTCCTTCCTGGAAGTGTCTGTTAGTTTGTTGCTGTAGGTCTCCTTTAATACATAGGATTTGTATAGGATTGAGATCCTATGGAAATTTTCCTACGGAACCGTTTGATTCATAGGATCAAATCCCATAGGAAATAATCCTACTATATGAATCAAAGTTCATATGAAACAGAACATGAGGTTGGACCTCATTGAAAATTCCTTCACCAAAATCAAAGAAATTGCTCTTCCCATAGGATTCAAGTAGACATGACATTCAAATCCTATACACTTCCTATTCCTACATTTTTCCTATTCAATGACTCAAAGGAGCCCCAGTAGTCTGTAGATCTGCACACAGAATCTTTAATACCTGTGCTTATCAATTTACAACAATACAAGACCCTAGGATTCCTGATAATATTTCTGAAACTAACATGGGTTCTAGACAAGTATGCAAAAATTTCAGCATCTTTTGTCATCATTGGTCCTTTTTGTTTAGGACTCATGGATCGTTGAATACACGAACGATCTGATAAGAGTCGGCAAGTTCTTTAATAACCGTATAATTTGAGGTTATTCCCTGACAATCTATCTTTTTCCTGGCAAATCGTCAGCTGTGTGGAAGCCGTGGTGGTGGCAATGCTGCAGCTCGTGCAGTTTTCTGGCAAGCCAGGAAAGGCATGTCCTTCACGTTAGCTTTCGAAACCGACAGGGACAGGAATGCTGCAATCATGCTTGCTCGGAAATTCGCTTCCAACTGCAATGTGAGTGTACTTTCGTAGAAGAAGTCACGCTATTTTGTTGCTCAAGAAACTGCACCGTCTGCATGAATATGTAGCGAGCAGTGTGTTTACACATTTCATTTGCTCAACGCAGGTTCTTCTCACTGGACCAGGCGATCAAGTACACGGTGGCAGCTGATAAAGTAACTACCCTGGTTTGACAGGGCTACGTATGTAATTAGGTTGTGAATTTGTGTGCTTGTCAATTTGTGTTTGTGAGAGTAGAGGTTCATACACGAAGCTTTCCCCTTTTCCGACCACACGTCCTGTGAAGGCAATGTTTTTATTTGCCTGCCTCCCTGCAGCTCTTAGCAATGCTCTAAAGATGTGCAGCCCACATTTGATTGATTGTATCTTGTGTACTATTACGGAGTACGTTTGTGTGGCACTTGAGAGATTAAAAAACAGGCTTTTAAGTGTAGCCCAGGGGCCATTTTCCTTGAGTTATCAAGAAATGTACAGATGTGTAAGATAGAACCATTTTGATCTATGATGTAGGAGTACTTCTTGTCCTTGATGGAGTAGAATGAATGGCATGTTTGCGTTTGATGATTTTTTTGGTAGCTTGAAATTCTTTGCGGCTTGGCCTCAGTTCGAGCTATCTGAGGCTGTCACTGTCATCACAAAATTCTCTGAACTGTTCCTTCGAATACAAATTCTAGCGGACTTTTTTTTGCGGGGTAAATTCTAGCAGACTGTCTGTCCAATAAAATGAGGCAAAACTGTACTTCATCTGCAAACATACGTATTTACAGCCTGAATTCTCTGTACTGTACTAGATACACCAACATAATCTGTTAGTACTAGTACAAAACATTCTTAATTCGGTGTCACTGACATAACTGCCGATCGACGGTCAAACCTAGCAAAGCCCAGGAACGGAACGCAACGGAATCTCATCTGAGGTGTTTCAAAATCCATGTGAGAAGGATAGGGGCGAGGCGGCACGGATAGCTACAGGACAGCGCACAGGCCACCTCGGTGTACGACTCCCACTCCCAGACGTTTGTCACATGCAAAGCGCAACGCGAGGCAATACTGCAAGATATCTTCAGTCCAGAGCCACTACCACTGAGCTTTTGACGGTGCAAGTCTGGACCACGGATTCACATGGCTTCCAGCCATCTTGTAATGCGGTAGTACTTGCTCTGTGGAGCGAGTAAATGGAGGTTTCAAACTCTCTTCAATCGGCCATGACTTGTGATTTTTAGGTTTCTGAATCTCAATCTGATGTCCTATGTTAGGTGAGAGGTGAAGTAAAGATAGAGCGGAGTTCCATTTTGTTTTGCTGGTATTTTGTGTACTTTTGACACTTTTTTTTATAAAGTTTAAAAAACAAGTGTCAGGTTTTTACCAAAGGTTACATTGCTGGATTTTGAGAATCGGGCAGGATTCGGATTACGATTAACTTACGTGCATTTGACCGTCAAATGAGTTTAATCTATGAGTGTTCACAATAACTACAACCGACTGGGTAGTAACTAGCAAAATACTTTGATAGTACCAAATTTCAAAACCCGTTCAGAGAAATGGCTCCTAAAACAAACTACCCTAATCCCACAACGACAGTTCCAGTGAACATAGGTGGACCAAAACTAAACTCGTTTGATTGTCAAGTACACGTAAACTGAACGTGACACAGAATTCTAAATCTCCCCTCGTCCAAACCCGGTAGTTTAAACATTAATTTATTTTAACCAATTTAGTAGCAATGGAGGTTCCACCATGTCTCGCAGGCCAATGAAAAGATGTATTCCGGAATATTTGAAACCAAGTTTCAAACCCGTCCTAAACAATGACACCGGACCCAAACTGCCATAATCCACAAAATTGGCTAGCTTATAACACACACGAACGCAAAATTGAACTCAACGGGTGGCCAAGTATAAATTAGTTTTAAATGATTTTTGGTCCTTAAATATGGTTTGTGGAGAATAATACATGTAACACCCTCAGAATCGACCCTATGCAAGTTTCAGCGATTCCCGCCAATCCCGCATAGAAACGATTCAAAGCTGCCCACCGGGCACTTTCGTGCGGGTGGAAAACGAAGTAATAACATTACACAACAGTCCTCGATGGGACCCACAGAACAGATATATATACAACAGCGACTCAATGAGTCAAGAATACAGATATAATATACAAAGATCCAAATCACCTTGAAAATGATAGAGCGTCCGACTACGGACAAGATGCAAATGGGGCTAAGAGCCCTGAAGAATAACCAATGGCGTCCATAACCCTGCCCAGGCCGAGCCGGAAGGGTAACCCTGCTAACGACGTCGATCTCAAAACCTGCTTAACAAAAAGGGGTGCCGACAAAAGGGCAAAGGAAAAAGAGGAGCGTCAGTACTGAGGCCAGTACACGGCGAGACTAGAATTCGGCGGTCCTCGCCTACATAGGTATGGTGGACTGCAGCGACAGCGCGGAATGCACTAAACACCCTATAGAGACTCGATAAAACGGGCGGCGATCAGAGAGGGGTAAGAAAGACCTATCCGGAACCAACCTGATACTAACACCAAACAATCCCATCCTGATATTCCCCCTCGAGACCAAAGGAGGAAGTCAACCGAGGAACTCACACAGTTGACAGTTTTATTTATTCAGTTATTGTTACAGCAATTACTAGTCAGGTGTAGATAATGGTCCTGATAAAATAAACAGTGGGCCGTTTTAGTTAACCATTCCGTTGTAGTTGCAACACTTACTAGTCAGATACAATTAGCATGAGATATCCCGAAACCCAGCAGTTGTTGGTACTTTTATTTAGCCATTCCGTTGTAGTGAAGCTGATTACTAGTCATATCGGGTACAAGTCAAATTATAACAGTAAACTTTAGTTATAGTTGTCTATGATCGAGACATGTGCTCCAAGTCGTCCATAACTGCGGACACGGCTTCTCGAAAAGATTAAACCCTGCAGGGGTGCACCAAAGTATCCACACGCACTTCGACCCTTTTTGCCAGATCAATTAACATACACCCATCGGTATGTCGGCGGGGCCTAAGTCATGACGTTTCCCAGACCCAAAGCAAGCACGGGGGGCCACCCCACTAAGTACACCCGCAACGAAGTCGGCCGGTCTCCGAGACGGACTCAGGGTTTGCGACAGTGGCTGTAAACGACAGGAAACCCCCAAACTGGGCCTGTCGATACCGCGAAAACACTCCGCTTCCAAAACAGTACAGGTGCTCCTCACACAATCGTAAATAAAGCAGTAAAGCATGGCATAAGTACAGGATAGTAATAAAGCCCCAAACTACTTGTGGCCCCCAGTACAGTACTTTGAAATCAGGTACTAAATCGATGGGGGGCCCATATCTCCCCACATGTGGTTAGCGCGCTCGATCTCGGAACAGGTGTCAAGAACTCGGGGTCCTACGGGACACAAGTGGACGGTTAACAACCAAATAACATCTATTGCCCACCTGTGCCTCTGCTTACCTACTTCAGTTTTAGTTATTAAACAATAATGGAAATAAACGATAATTAAAGCCATGATCATCTCCGACCTTAAACATACGGCAATACTCCAACAACTGTGGTACTTGACGACACGCAACAGCACTTGAGCAAGCGACTACGACGCGCAAGTCCAACTATCTACCAAACAACAGGTAATAGGATGTGTCCAAGGCAATATAAGGCTGCACGGGATATCTCGGGTACGGAAACTAGAGCATCGCAACACAGATAGCAATAGATCAACAGGAGAGAATAAATACTATAAAAGTAAGATAGGTAGAAAAGGGGAAGATGCTCGCCTGAAAACATTGCCGAAGGTTCAACCGACGATCGGGTCGATACTCGCATCAACTCATCGGCCTAGTCCATGAAGAAGCAAAACACTAGCACAAACACCGGATGCAATATTTAAGATTACGGCAGAAGATCGGGCATGATGCATGTATGATGCATGACATGGCAAAGATGCGATGCAATTGGGCAATATTAAGTGGAACCGAGGTCCCGACAATTACTTAATAGGTTCGAGTTGTGTAGATACCCCACAAATTAAATGTTGTAATAGCAAGGCGAGATAAGTGACCGGTTCGCTACACAAATTTAAATGGGACCAATATACGACTAGATTTGCCCGCATATGGGCCCCATATTTAATTAGAGGGGAAACGGCATAAGGCCCCCAACCACACAAAATGCATGCGAGATGAACAATTAATATGCGACAAGTTGTATTATATTATAAAATAGGGTTTCGGGAAGGGGTGCACACATTAGAGGGCCTCGACGAACTTGAGGTTCCGGGGTTCGGGGTTCGGTCTCAGGGTTCAGGGTTCGACGGGATCGGTCTTCGAAGGCCGGATACAAGATGAAGAGCTTGGCGTTCCGGGAAGAAGGACTTGGTGTGGCGTCGGGGGCGCATCGGATCCGCCCTGGTCGGTGTCGATCTTGTCATGCCCGCGTATCGGGTCGGTCTTGGCGTCCGGGAAGAAGAACTTGGCATCCTCGAGGGGGTACTTGTCGTATCCGTGAAGAAGATCATGTCGGTCCACGGGGTTCGGCCTTCGGGGTTCGACGGGTGTCTTGGCGTCCCATGAAGGCATCCTCGGTGCTCCGCGTCGAAGGCATCGGGGTCTCCGGGTTCGGACTTGCCATGATGGCGAACTTGGCGTACCGTGAAGATCTTGCGGTTTTCAGCTTCGGCTGTCGACGGAGGACTTGGTTCCGGTGTCGGTGGTCCAACGGATTCGCTCTGGTCAAAGTTGGTCTTGAGGATGTGGCCCTAGACGTTGGTCAACTTGACGAAGACATGTTTTTGAGAGGTCGTGGTGATAGCCCGCAACATCTAGCGAGGAGGCGTGCTCCAGGGCGAGGACAGCCGGGCGGAGAAGGGCTCACGGCCGCGGTGCAGAGGAGCTCTGCAAGAGGGGCAGGAGAGAGAAGGCCGGCGGTACAGAGGATCTTGGGCGGCGGGGCGCTGCCGACAACGATGGCGCGAGGACGAGGCCGACAGCAGCGACGGCCGGACAGGCTCGCAGAGGCGCGGGTCGAGGACGGCAAGAGGGCGGCCGAGCGGTGGTGAGCGGGGTCGACGGGGAGGCGCGGCCGGAGGGGAGGAGGCCCTGGCGGCGCGGGGCCCGGCTCGGGATGGCGGCGGTCGCGGTGGAGGTTGAGGCGCCGGGGCGGAGGAGGAACAGGGGCGGACGAGCGGGGTCGGGGCGAGGGCGGCGCCGCTCGGGGAGAGAGGGAGGCGCTCGGGGCGGCGCAGGCGCAGAGGACGAAGGCCGGCGGCGCGCTTGGAGGTAGGAGGCGATGGGGAGAGGCGGAGCAGAGAGAGGAAGGGGAGGGCGGCGGCCGGCCGGGAGCGGCGGGGTAGCGCGGTGGAAGGAGCCGGGGCAGAGGCGGCGGGAGGCGGGCTCGCCGGAGGTCGGCGGTGGCGGAAAGAGGGAGGAGGGCGGGCGCGCGGCGAGGAGAGAGGAGGGTGTCGGGGGCGTGGGGGAGAGAGGAGGGAGTGGGGCTGCGGGCCTGCAGGTGGGACCCAGGGGCGGTGGGGTGTGGGGATTGGGGCAGGTGTGGGGGGGTGGCAAGGAGTGGGGTGAGAGAGATGGGGAGAGGGGTAAGGTGGCAGCAGATAAGTGGTGGGGGAAGGGAGAGAGGTGAGGTGGCGAGAGAGGATTGGGTGGGGTGAGGTGGCTGGAGGGGTGGGTAGATAGGACTGGGGTAAGAAAAGATTTGGGGTAGGGTCTAAGGTGGACCGATTTTATTCTGGGGGTGGTCGACTGGGTCGAATCGGCCCGTTCGACTGCCCCCTAAAAATAATATAGATTTTTATTTAATTTTAAAATAATTTTTGTAATTAGTTTTTAGACAAATAAAAGACCCGGAAAAGCCCGGCGCTATAATTTGAAATTGAGACGGGGAATATTTAGAAACCAAACTAGGCTTTTAGAAAATAGGTTTCGTCAAACAAATGCATGATGACTCGACGATGCACAAATGCAATGAGGCATGATGACATGAGCATGCGATCATGATGATGCAATGCACAAAAACAACGCGATTTTCTAGTAGTGGTTTTGCGGGATGCCATAATACAGCTCTTAAATACGGTGCTCTTAAATCCTCAAATCCTTCAAACACCGTCCTAAACAGTGACACCCGGCCCAAACTGCCTCAATCCACAAAATTGGCTAGGTATATAACACAAACGAAGCAAAATTAAACTCTGTTGATGGCCAAGTATAAATTAGTTTTAAACGATTCTTGATCCTTAAATATGGTATGTGGAGAATTATAGCTCTTAAATATGGTGCTCTTAAGTCTAGTATTGCATGACATACGATTTATAAATGTGTAATGAGTGTTATATTGTTTTTGTTAAAGGACACTTTATTACTTAAAAGGTTTAAGTATTACACCGGCTCTGCATAACTGAATGCACATAGCCGAACCACGCTCTAAAACACAAAAATTAGAAGATAAGAGACGAAATACATTACCACATAGACTGCATGATGCCTAAGTTGGAGGAGGACCGATCGTGAGATAATGCTGCCATCCATGTAGGGTAAAAGTAACTTCCACTGTGTCCTCCAAGCGTGCACACACCTTTGTAAACATGTCTCAATTCTCCACACATTATAAAGACAACCATAAACGGAGGATAACTGTGCACACGGAAGGAGTAAATTTTATCATTAAAACCTTATCACTTTCAAATAGCCACACCGCCAAATAATGGCAAGCGCTCTCACCCTGAAAAGAAGTTTAAATCTGTGATCAATCCCATGTATCCAGTTGCCAAAGATGTTTACAACACTGCATGGAGGATACATCCTAGAAGCTAATTGGATGATTGACTATACAGATCGAGCTAATTTATACTTGTTTTATCTCGTATTTCCATGTCAATTCTTTTTAATAAGGTTATCCTTTGTTATGACTATTTGATGAAGATACCTCACAAAGATCTTATTTTAAACATGAATTCACTTTGAACACACATGTATTCTCCCTCACTATATGCAGTGTACACGGGCTGCCTCAAAGTTGATTGAGCTATATTTCATACTACACAATGACTAGAGAAGGTCCAATTATAAAAAAATGGCTAGGTACAATCTAATAGTGTTGTTGGTATGGATAATAGAACGGATGATGAATTTTGGTATTCTCGCAAAGATTTCTTTTTTTCTTTTTCATATTCTCGCAACAAAAAAAAACATTTCCACGTGTCTGAATTCACAACCTAGAGCATGTGTTACACGAGTGTGAAAACAATATAGCAGATCTTTATGAAATATAAGAATAAATAAATAATTTGTCAAATATCTCCTACGAGATCTCCCAATAACTCTAGCCAATAAATTCTTACCATGAAAAATGCAACTCCAGTAGCACGAAACAACTCATATCCCATTCATTTAGGAATAATAATCAAGGACTTGCGTGTAAAAAGGTCATACCCTTTCCAGCTCGGAAGCAAACCCCTAACGGCTAGCTTCCTCCTCACCCCATCAAATCTCAGCCGTCCGATCCCCCGCTCCCGACCGTTAAGATCCGTAACCCTCCCGACCGTTGGAGCCGCTCCTCCCTCTCTTCCCCGCTCCGCGTAAAGCTACGCCGCCGACCCCGACACCGCCCTGCGCCCCCGCCCGTCGATATAATCTCCTCCCCTCCTCCCCAAGCCGCTCCTCTTCCCCGCTCCAAGATCGCTAGTGCTTAATCCACCCATCACGCCCCACCGATTAACCAAGGCAAGAAGAAAGAGAGAGAGAGAGAGGCGAGAAGAGTAGAGAGCTTCAAGAAACGCCGTAGAGCACGCCGGAGCCGTGGCTGCGCTCGCCGGCGTGGAGGAGGGGTCGCGGGTTGCGCGTCTCCAATCGTTCTTCTCGACCGTGCTCTCGGGGATCTTTGGCCAGGGCGAGGAGGAGATGGCCACACGCAACCAGAACGTCGCTGCCGCTCCGCAGCCGCAGCAGCAGCAGAACAGAGGTGAGCAAGCGGATCTCGTTCTTTGGCGTGGTTCTTTGCCAGGGTTGGGTTCTCGATCCGTTCCTGGTTGTAGATTCTTGGTTCGGGGAAAAGCTGCGTTCTTGCTTCTCTCCTTTGGAGGGAAGATGAAATCGTGTACGGAGGCTGGGTTCTTGGCGTCTTCGGCCATGTGTCTGATTTGAATTCTTGAATCTTGTTTTGTTATTCGTTTGTTCCGGCCGGGGTTTCTTGAATCTTGTCTGATTTCGCTATGACTTTCCCAATTTCTCTTCGATTGGTCTGTCCCAACAGAAATCTGAAGAAAGATTTGTTTTGGTATCGATTTGGTGTGGTTTTTCTCGTTACTGGCTTCCGACAAATCGAAATTCCTCATGGTATTGTTTTTCTCGTTTCCTCTGTGCAGTGCTTGGTGGTGGTGTCCCCGCTCCGGGAAAGCAGAAGGCCGCCATGGCTGGCAGACCCGAGACCAAGCCCCGGCGGGGAGTCCTGCGCGACATCGGCAACATCGGCAACCTCCGCGTGGCCGAAGGGTAAGCAGGAAACCGACCCGTTCCAGTACCCCTCTGCTTCTATGGAATTCCCCGCTCACGCGTTCTTGGGAATAAACAGGAAGCCGCAGCTCCAGGAGCCGGTGAATGCTCACCGCCCGGTGACCAGGAACTTTGGTGCTCAGTTGATTAAGAAGGCGCAGGAGAAAGCCAAGGTACCGTCCCCGTTCCTGCTCCCTTCCCCCCTCTATCCTGAAGCGCTAATTTGGTCTCGTGCTAATCAATTGTCGCCTTGCTGTTGTAGAATCCGGCGAGGCTGGCCAGAGTGAAGCTTGCCCCTCCTCCCCCAGAGCACATCATCGAGATCAGCTCCGACTCCGACGTGAGCAAGTCGACGGAGGGCAGCGTCAGCTCTGTCCGCAAGCAGTCGAGGAAGAAGGCGATCAACACCCTTACTTCTGTCCTCTCGGCACGCTCCAAGGTGCGTACAATCTGTCCACGAAAACACTGCTCTGTTCCAGCATCATAAGCCTGTGAAAATTAGTCTGAGTGAGATGCAATTGCAATTGCCAGTACGCGGCTCGAGAGGTGATCCAGGACATCGACAAGCTGGACGGCGACAATGAGCTCGCCGTCGTTGATTACATCGAAGACATCTACAAGTTCTACAAAGTCGCTGAGGTAGTAAACCTTGTGATCTGCTTGTATCTGCTCGTACGCAAAGTCTCTGCAAACATTGTGCTTGTATCTGAAGGTTGTCTCTCCTGTTTTGTTGCAGAATGAGTACCGCCCCTGCGACTACATCGAGTCCCAGGTGGAGATCAACTCCAAGATGCGGGGCATCCTGGCCGACTGGATCATCGAAGTGCATCAAAAGTTCGATCTCATGCCGGAGTCCCTGTACCTTGCAGTGTACGTCATAGACCGGTACCTCTCGATGCAGCCCGTGCTCCGGAGGGAGCTGCAGCTGGTAGGCGTCTCCGCCCTGCTGATCGCCTGCAAGTACGAGGAGATCTGGGCTCCAGAGGTACTACACTGAAGAACTTCTCCCTTTTCGTTTCTGCTTCCAAGTGTGTCCATTGAGTTCATGTTCTGATCAAGACAATGTACCATTCCGCGCAGGTCAACGACTTTATCTTGATATCAGACAGTGCCTACACAAGAGAGCAGATACTCAGGATGGAGAAGGCTATTCTGAACAGGCTTCAGTGGAACCTGACCGTTCCTACACCCTACGTCTTCCTCGTCCGCTTTGCAAAGGCGGCCTCTTCCTCTGATCCGAAGAGTAATAAGGAGGTAAAGAATTTCATGCTTGATCAGGATTGTGTCACAATATGATTCAGGGTGCATTTGCACTGTGAAGCCGTGAGTTTGTGTGCTGAAGAACAAGTTTGTCTTGTTGACTGAATGCAGATGGAGAACATGGTGTTCTTCTTTGCTGAGCTGGCACTGATGCAGTACGCACTGGTGCTGTCCAAGCCCTCCATGGTCGCCGCTGCTGCTGTCTACGCAGCCAGGCTCACCCTCAAGAAGACCCCTCTGTGGACCGACACCCTCAAGCACCATACTGGCTTCACTGAATCACAGCTACTGTAAGCTGAATGCACATACTAGCTTTTCTGAAATCTCGTTGCTTAAATGTGTTGTTGTTGTCAGGGGGTGTACCGACTAACCTTTTCTGCGATGACTGATTTCAGGGATTGTGCAAAGATGCTGGTGACCTCACACTCGACTGCCCCTGAGAACAAGCTGAAGGTCGTGTACAAGAAGTACTCTAGCGAGAAGCTGGGAGCAGTCGCCCTGCGCCCAGCTGCAACCGAAATCTGCAAATAGATGGGCAATTTCTAGGATCTGTTTCGCCTTAGAGTTGTGACGTTTGCTGTGTGTGCTGGTTATTTCTTGCTTTTATGGGTCAACGACTTTATCTAGCGAGTTGCTACGCTGTTTGGTCAAAAGTCAGGATATTGTCTGACTTTTGAGAACTACTATATATTAGGATTTCGTTGGCAAGCCCCTGCCTGCTGCCACTTGTGTGATAAAATACACCTTGGTCTTGGTGTATATATATTTGTCTTCTGAATTTTATGGGTGTGACAGTTCGAAATAAGAATGAATGATCAACTCCCAAGTTTGATATGTCTGTCCTGAATTTTTGAATGTTGCTGTTTACTATCTGAGTTTTGATGATGATTATTACTGTTTTGTTGGTCCCCTGCCACTTAATATCTGGGAAGTGCTTGATTATAACTGTGTTAACTTTTTTTTTTGAATCAAAAGCAGACCGTTTTTTCATATTTTGACCCAACATGCAATGTTGAAAGCATTCCAACTAGCGGTCTGAAGAATGAAGCTCATCTAGCTGGGGGAAACATTCCACTAGAGGTCTGAAGAATGACTCAGATTCATCATAGCTAAAGTTTGCAGAGTAGAAATTTTCAGTCTTGGTTTGTAGTTTAGATTTTTTTTTCATTTGAGAATATTTTGAACCATATTTGCAGTGTTTTTTCATATTTTGACCCAACTTATTTGAATATGCCTAGAGTCACAATGAGGAAACATTGCACTAGCAGTCTTAAGAATAACTCAGAGCTCATCATCATAGCTGGAGTTTGCAGAGTAGAATTTTTCAGTCTTGGCTTGAAGAACTGGAGGTTTGCAGATTAATTTTTTAATCCCAGTATGATGTCTGGAACAGCTCCTTATATCAATCAGTTTAGTTTAGCAATACAGCTGTCCAATAAACCAGCTTATCTAGCATGAGCAATATAACTGTGCAATAAAATCCTCATCAAGAGCACCCGCTGCTCACGAAAAATACTCACAAATAGCTGAAGATGCCAACTGATCGTCACCAATGACAATCAAATGGTTAAAAAAACACTGCCTGCTACCACTTGTGTGATAAAAATACACCTTGGCCTTGGTGTATATATATTTGTCTTCTGAATTTTATGGGTGTGACAGTTCGAAATAAGAATGAATCCCAAGTTTAAAAAATGGTTAAAAAAACACTGCCTGCTGCCACTTGTGTGATAAAAATACACCTTGGCCTTGGTGTATATATATTTGTCTTCTGAATTTTATGGGTGTGACAGTTCGAAATAAGAATGAATCCCAAGTTTGATATATCTGTCCTTCTGAATTTTTGGAAGTTGCTGCTAAGGTGTTTGGTCCACTATCTGAGTTTCGGTGATGACGATTATCATTTCGTTGGTCCCTGCCACTTGTGCGTGACAGTATCTGGGAAGTTCTTGATATGTTATAACTGTGTTTAGACTTCTTAAATTTGAGAATATGATGTGATTCATATTATGAATCATATTTGCACACTGTTTTCCATATTTTGATCCAACTTATTTGAACATGCAATGGGGGAAACATTTCCACTAGCGGTCTGAAGAATGACCCAGAGCTCAACGTAGCTGGGGGAAACATTCAACTAGTGGTCACTCGGAGCTCATCATACAGTTTGCAGAGTAGAAATTTTCAGTATTGGCTTGACCGATGAACTAGAGGTTTGTAGTTTAGATTTTTTTTTCATTTGAGTATATGATGTGATTCATATTTTGAGCCATATCTCCGCTGTTTCTTTTCATATTTTGACCCACAAATATGCATAGATTACATGGGGAAACATTGCACTAGCAGTCTGAAGAATAACTCAGAGCACATCATAGCTGAAGTTTGCAGAGTAGAATTTTTCAGTCTTGGCTTGAACGATGAACTGGAGGTTTTGCAGATTAATTTTCCAAACCCATTATGAAGTTGATTTTAGCAATACAGCTGTCCAATAAACCAGCTGTGCAACAAAATCCTCATCAAGGCACCCACTGCTCACGAAAAATACTCACACGAATAGCTAAAGATGCCAACCCATCGTCACGCTTTTTATGAAGTTGATACATTTGAATTGACGATACAACAACAATGACAATCAAATGGAATACATGGTACATTTCAAACACTAGTTTTGGAACGTTGCTGACCGAGTTCGGTACATTGCAATGAGCATACCATCTCCATCAATGAACTGAGATTGTTATATGAAGATCCACCCTTTTTAGCTGCTCTAACAGACACCTCTTTCCACTCAAGGGCACGTCTCCTTATTGCCTCCATCTCAGCTTCATCACTAGCCATCAGCCTCTTAATAGCCCTTGCAATCTCCTTGCTCTCAATCACGCGATCCTTATCAGTCCAATCCCGCAGCTCCAGCCCAACCTTCCATTCCTCAACAATTAGACGGCTGTCAATTGGTTGATCAAAGAACAGCGGTAGGGCGAGCATAGGTACACCAGCGAAGACAGCTTCGAGCGTCGAGTTCATCCCACAGTGTGTCAGGAAACCCCCAACGGAAGGGTGGCACAAGACCTTCAACTGATCGCACCATGCCAGTATCATGCCCCTATTAGTGTCACCCACAAGTTCTCGCACCCGAGGAGATTGTTCACGAAGAATCCATAAGAACCTGACCTCACTTGTCGCAAGTCCCAGCGCGATCTCATCAAGCTGAGAAGTTGACACGGAGAGAAAGCTGCCGAGCGAGACGTATAGCACCGAGTTCACAGGTTGAGAGTCCAACCAGGTCAAGCAGTCTCCTGGACTGGTAAGCTCTCCATTGGACTTGGGATGCTGCTCTTCAAGGGTCATGTAGGCAACGCAGGGCCCAATGGGGAGAACTGGACAGGGGAGTGCTGATCTTAGGGAGTCGATGACACTGGTCTCAAGCTCGTACATGGTGGTGAATAGGAGGCATTGCGCATTTCTAATGCTAGAGACAGCTGTGAGGATATGCTTTACTGTTCTCTTGTTGTAAATTAAGGGCTTGAGGTCAGATAAGGTTACTGAGCTTGAAGCCAGGTCCGGTATGCACTGATCAAGTCTCTGTTCAGATTTTTCTGCAGGTAAACAAAAGACTAGAGTGAGCAATGTGGCAAGCTGCCATGTAGATGGCTGAGTGTGTTTTATCTACTTGAATGATTGTAGAAATAAAAGAGGCAGGAATGGAAACCATGTGGCGCTGTACAGTGGTGGTGGTATTGTTATAACCATACATATATGTGATACTCCCTTAGTTTTGGGAGCCTTGAAGGTTGGAGCATACTGGCTGAGGAAAACTGAACAAGGAATTGGCTATTTCTGCTTACTACTTAGACAGTGGCGGCGCCAGGTTATGAGGCGTGGGTATTCATTGTTAAAAAAAAATCTCAATGCAACGTATGAACCGTAACAGTCAGACAATGAAATTGTAGATAGCATACGCACAGAACAATACGATGTTTAGAAGGTTGCATCTATGCGTATCGGCACTCCAATATAACTGTTGTTTAAAATCAGAAATTTTGGAAAATGAGGAGAATAAAGGGCATAGATCTGCTAGTGTGCTGCTCTACGGCTGTTTTCAAACAAGAAGAGAACCTGCCCAGTCGCTGCCGCCACGTAGACGCAGACTATTGCCGTCGTTCTGGCAACCGCATTCGCTATGGCTGCCATTGCGCCTGCCTGGCGTCGAGAGGATTGTTCGAGCCCGAGCACTAGTAGTGGCCTAATGGACTGTACGGGCCATATGATTAATACTCCTGGGTATATAAATTCTTTTACGCTGAATATTGGGTATTCATATGAATACAGGTGAATACACCTAGCGCCGCCCATGTGCTTAGACCAATTGAGTACCTACTTTTGAAGTTTGATTTATGCTCAGTTTTGGCTATTTGATCTACACATTACAAAGAACTGTTTATTTCCCTACAACTAACTGAGAGTGTAGCCTACAAACAGCAACTGGACCATAAATTTGGTGTATCTGTCCATAACATGTGCGATGAATTAAAGGACAAGTAATACCATGTGCTACGAATTGAAAAAAAAAAGTATATTTGCAGAGAGTGGGTACATGTGATTGAGACTAGCCCCAATGGGAGTATCATAGGTAGTATCATGCACCACATGCATGCAAAATGCTTATGTGTCACTGCAATTAATGATAAAAAAGGTTGTGTTGGTATCATAGATAGATACGGTATCATAGTATATAAAACTAGAAAAAACTAATCCCAAATAAATCTTGTACACAAATTTACATTGAGATTCTATAAAACAATAAATACACTAAGACTATGATACTACTACATGATACTATGTATTTTAGAGATGGTATCATATACTAATATCATATGCATGATACTACTATATGATACTTCCCATTGTGACTAGTCTAATAAGTCGTTTTCACGTTTACCAATGTTTGTTGGCCACGCTACCCGATCTTTGCACATGAGTCTGAAACGTTTTATTATGTGCACATAAGACTAGTCACAATGGGAAGTATCATATAGTAGTATCATGCATATGATACTAGTATATGATACCATCTCTAAAATGCATAGTATCATGTAGTAGTATCATAGTCTTAGTGTATTTATTATTTTGTAGAATCTCAATGTAAATTTGTGTACAAGATTTATTTGGGATTAGTTTTTTCTAGTTTTATATGCTATGATACCGTATCTATTTATGATACCAACACAACCTTTTTCATCATTAATTGCAGTGACACATAAGCATTTTGTATGCATGTGGTGCATAATACTATCTATGATACTCCCATTGGGGCTAGTCTAAACAATGACACTCGAATCAATAACAAGTTATTAAGAAGTAATCTGTGTATACTGCTGCTTAGCATGTATTTTTTGACAGGTTTACCATGTATGGTGTATCCATAGTTTCTGAATATGTTAATAAATCAGAAAGTAACAGAACCAAATCCAACACTTGATTGATACAACAACCACCAAATTGAGCAAAATGTTGCGCGTTGTTAATCAGGAGCGGTATCTCAGATATGCTTATAAGCAGCAGTTATTGGAAGAGGAACCTGACCTGGTGTGGCACCGGCAGCCGGGGCGTGCTCGTCGGCAAGGCACGGCAGGAGGCGGTCGAAGTGGTAGTAGGCGCAGAAAAAGGAGGCGGACATGGGGAAGAGCGAGCAGACCGGGACGCCCCTCCTGTTGCCGACGCCCACGACCCACGGCACGTAGGTGTCGGCCACGAGCGCGGCGACCGGCGGGCCTCCCTCCGCCTGGAGGCGGTCGAGCAGGCGCTCGAAGGGCGCCTCCATCTCGGTGGCGACGGCGTCCAGGAAGCCCGCGTGGTCGGCGGCGCGGCCGTGCTCGGAGGGGATGACGTTGGGGATGGTGCGCAGGCGGACACCGGCCGGCGGCGGCGGCGCGGCGGCGGAGAGGACTAGGCCGAGCCACTCCTCGGTGACGACGAAGGTGACCTCGGCGCCGCGCGCGGCGAGGAGGCGGGACAGGTTCATCACGGCGTTGACGTGGCCCCGGCCGGGGAACGGCACCGCCACAATGTGACAGCGCCGCGGCTCGTCGTCCGCGGCGGCCATCTGGTTTCGAGTGTGTGCACAGTGCAGTGCAGTGCGTGTTGTGTTGTGTGGCTGCCGTCAACGTGCAAAGCGTGAAGTGCTGCGGCTCTAGTGCTCGTGTCAGTCGTCCACGTGATCTGTAGCGACACGCCGACACCTCGCATCTTTTGGCCGGTCCGTATTTGTTTGGTCTTTTCTTTCCTCTTGACGAGAAGAGTATATATCCCTTATCCAGAAATCCAATTCATCTCATCGTGCAAATAAAATCATCATTTGATACTATAATTTGAAATGTCAAAAATATCAGAACAAAATATTCGCGGGTACAACCGGACATTCATTCTATGTCCGCACATAAGTTTTCGGGGGAAAAGAATGTGCCATGAACCCTGGTCCACTTTAAATACGGAGTATAAGAAACATCTTTTACTTGTTTTTACTGTTCTATATTTTTGCAACAATTAAAATTGAATATAAAAACACTTATACTTTCTGCAACATAAACGAAAACCTAAAAGACACTTTATTTAACTATTTTTCACTTAACTATTTTAGTTATAGATTATTTTACTATTTTATCTAAGTTTACAATTCTAATACAAAGCATTACGCTTGACAATCACAAGGTGAAGTTGGGGGCATAAGGCATAAACTTTGTTTTGCAGATTGCTAGAAGAGGCTGGAAAAAGGTAGTTGCTCACATACTCGAGTGTTTAGAGTCATTCTTGTGAGGAAAACACGCTTGGAGTTCCAACGAGTTGGCACACACAGAGTTTTTCTTTTAAACTGGGCACACACAGAGTTGGTGTCATCATGAGATCAACCATTGTTGCATGAGATGCAACACAAAGCAAGAAGACCGGAGTTTGATGAGCACACCCATCTGAAAGCACCAATCAACGGGACCTGCAAAAACGGGGCGTTCGCCTGGCCATCGATGGGTGAAGTCGGCCATCCCTGGGGATGGAATCAAGCCATGAGAATAAGCATTAGGTTGCAAAGGAGATAGAGGCTGCGAGGATGTAGGGAGATTACTGTTAACGTTGCAAGATCTAGCGCGGTGACCAAACCCCCAGCAGAGACGGCATCACACTAGATCACGACAACGCCTGACCCGGTGATCCATCTCTAAGCAACGGTAGAAGCGGCTAGCTTGCTTGGAGATAGGGAGAGGAGGGCGTCAGTTTGATGGGAAGGAAGTTGGCCGAGGAGCTCTATAAGGGGGATGGTTGAGGCGACCGATGCGTAGGAACAGGTAGACTGATCGCGTGCAGAAGTGTCATGCATGGCGAGGGGGAAGGGATTAGAGCATGGCCGGCACCGAAGCCCGCGCCGTAAAAGTCCGTGACCAACGTCTGGGAGCAGGAGACATGTGTGCGGGCCACGAGAGGATCTGATGAGGTAGGGGGATCATGAGTTGGCCACTTGAGCGGACCGAGGGGGGGGGGTGATCCAGGGAGATCGTGGGATGGCCACGGAAGCGGGCCGATAGGCTTCTGTAGAAAACCTAGGGCTAGCAGACCCGAGAACGCGTGCCCTCATGCGCGCAGACTTGGCAGGCACGCGGGCGGAAGCCCGGATGGAGGATTGAGAGGTGGCGGCCAAATAGGACTGCAGAAAATCTGTGGCAGGGAGATCGCGTGATGGTGTCTGTCTAGAACAGACTTGGCTGGAAGCGAGAGATCTGAAAGGATATGGATGTCGCCTAGGGGGGTGAATAGGCGATTAAAACTTTTCCTAGAGTGGCTCAACAAAGGCGGAATAAAACTAGTGTTTACTTTGTTAAGCACAACCTAGAACAACTAAGGTTCACCTATGTGCACCAACAACTTATGCTAAGCAATACAAGCAACAAAGTGATAGCAAGATATATATTACTTCAAGCACGAAGGCTATCACAATGTAAAGTGCATAAGCAAAGAGCTCGGGTATAGAGATAACCGAGGTACGCGGGGACACCGATATTTTACCGAGTTCCTCCCAACATGGAGTACGTCTCGTTTGGAGAAGGGGTGGTATCAAACCACCAACGCCACAAAAGGCCTCCCTTATTCTCCGGTGAATCTCACCCCAACGAAATCGATCCACGCTTCCACTATCGGTGCACTTGTCAGTGGCAACTGGAACCTCTCACAAGGTTGGGGCACTTCTCCACAACTTAATTGGATGCTCCCAACAAACGCCACCAAGGCCACAACACTGTCTAGGGTTCCAAGAACCCAAGAGGGACAAGCTCCAATGAGTAACTGAAACCAAATCCTCCGAGGAGAACACAAACTGATGCACCAAATGCAAATGGCAATAACACCACAAAGGTGTTCAAATCCTTCTTTTCCAAATTCCACCAAAGCTACAAAAGCTTATGGGGGAATAAGAGAGGAAGAACAATGGAGGAAATCCACAAAAGACTCCAAGATCTAGATCCCAATATGTTCCCCTCACTTAGAGGAGAGATTGATTGGTGGGATTGTAGATCTAGATCTCCTCTTTCAAATCCCTCAAGAATATGCAAGAATCATCGGAGGGATTGAGAGAAAGAAAGCTCAAGAAGGTCAACAATGGAGGGGAAAACTTGCAAGAAGGGTTGAGGAACCATTGGGGAAGAAGGCCCCTTATATAGGTCCCTCCAAAATCCAACCGTTGCAGCCCAAAAACGCGATTCCCGGTACTACCGGACTTTTTCCCGGTACTACCGGACTTTCCCGGCACTACCGGACATTTCCTGGGGTTCCTGGGGCTCCAAATGCATTTTTCTCTACGCTCCCCGGTACCAAAATGTGGTACTACCGGACCCTGGTCCGGTACTACCGGTCATCACAGAACGAAAACAGCCATAACTTTTGCATCCGGACTCCGATTTCGATGATCTTGGGCTCGTTTGGAAGAGGACAACAACCTCTACAAGATCATGCAAAGAAACATCATAGTCCAGCAAGGGAGTATAGATCCAAATGACGAAGTAAAAAACCTTCTGCCACGCTAGGTACTAAAATGCGGTACTACCGCTTTTTGGTACCTAGCCCGGCAGTGGCTTTTGAAAACTTGTCAAAAACCTTCTGCCGTGCTACCGCATTTTAGTACCTAGGAGGGCAGTGGCATTTGGAACCTTGCCAAAACCTACTGCCGCGCTAGGTACTAAAATGCGGTACTATCGCATTTTGGTACCTAGGAAAATTCAAACCTCTATAACTTTTGATTGGTAACTCCGATCGACCCGATTCCAATTGCGTTGGAAAAAGGACGACATGAGCTACCCTATGAAAGGTGAAAATATTGGTTATCACCAAGTGAGAATGTATCATGTATAATAATGTGAGATACCTCACTTGGTGAGAAACCGAAAAGCCGCCAAGATCAAAATCGCAACAAGATACAAACGGAAGATCCGATTTTGATGAACAAGAGCTTGTTATGGAGATTAGCACAAGCTCTATATCCTCACATGGATAAGACCAAATAACAACCAAATATGATGATGCAAATATGAAAAGGTTTGAGCTCTCTCCGAACGATGTGACCGAGTTACTCATCCGAGAGCCCCTCTTGATAGTACGGTTATCTATCCTAAACCCGGTCTCCTACTAACAATATGAGACCGGCATAAGGGAAAACCTATCAAGATTATACAATTGCCTTGAGCATTCCACTTGAGCTCGATGTAGACGATCTTGCCCTTCTCAAGATGGAACGCCTTTCTTAATTCCTCATCATCGATCCATGATCACCGAGAATGGCAAGCATCAAACATGAGATCTTCTATAGATGGTGCATTTTGAGCTTGCGCAATGCATCTTCTTCTCATTACATCGACCTTGAAGCCAACACATGCTCCAAGCGATGCTAATGGACAAATCCTACAAGTATAACTTAATACACACATTAGTCCATAAAGATTGTCATTAATTACCAAAACCACACATAAGGGCCCACATGTTCTTTCAATCTCCCCCATTTTGGTAACTGATGACAATCCCTTTAAAAGGGTTTATATAAGGAATCTTAATGAACAAAATGGTAACACCAATCTCAAATACTACATAAGTATGTTATATTGGTACCATCACCATATATAGAGCAAACTCCACCACAATCTATGCATGTGTGATGAACTTGAATTTCATTGCATATATTGCCAATCATTATCATTGGTGGAGTTTCCACTATATATACCACATGCTAAGCAACGACAAAGATGCAAGAGCATAAGAGGCAAATGCACAAGAACAAACGCATTGCATAAACTAACTTCCCTTAAACCCTATAAAACTTCTCCCCCATTAGCATCGATTGCCGAAATGGGTGACAAGTTCTAGAAGGCAAATATAATAATAATTCCTCCAAAGGTGTGCCTTCGCACATATCCAATGATGAATACTTGGGAGGGAGTAGAACTATATCGAGGACCCGAAGATTGCCAAAATAAATAGAGTCAAATGATGCAAGCAATTACAAGGTCCCACAAACCAATTGAAAACAACAAATGAGTTAAAATGGAAACTACAAGATATTATGATATGATCAAGAGGGTGCTTTAAATAACAAATAGAGAAGCTCCCCAAGATTTGTGCACTATTCAACATAAATGCATTAGAATACATATTGCACAAATATGGAATCTGTGCTCCCCCATAAGCATTTAAAACACAACAAATGAAAGATCAAATAAATGCTTAAATAAAATAGAGAAGCTCCCCAATAATAAATGCACAATAAATGAGAGGGAAGACAAATGAGCATTATTAAATGAATTAGATGAGCTCCCCAAAGATAATGCACCAATTATGATAATTGTATCTGGGAACAAGGTGCATAATCATGGAATCCTCACTCATCCAAGTTCATTTAACAATACAAGGCATGAGAGAATAAATATGAGTGCCCAAAGATGAAAACAAGAGGAACAAGCACTCATAGGAAATTAAATTTGGAAGCCACCAAAAAAATCAAAAGGAATAGAAAGGTGGTCTCCAAGGATTAAAAATCAACTAAAATTATCTTCTCATATGTGTATATGTCTCTAAGTGGAAAACATCACAAATACATATGCCAACAAAGAAGTATGAACACATAAATAATACATACAAGAAATCACATAAAAGGCAAAAAATGAAGTCATAACATATATCAATAAGATTTTTGCTTCAAAGCATGGCCAAAGGCTCAAATATATCTTATTGTACATTAATGAACTTCAAACACCAACACACTACATATATTACAACTATCACCAAGGGAAAAGGAGAAAGTTGGAATATATGGAGAAAGGCAACAAGTATCACGATAAACAATATACTAGCAAAAACTCAGTATTGCACATGAGAGAAGTTGAGGAAAGGATAGGCAATAAAATTGCTAGATTGATATATTTGGGATTGGAGGATCATATGCATGATTTTGTATAGTACCAATTATATGCATTCATCTCAACTTATACACATTTACAATAGATAATTCTCTTAAAACCATGGCTAGAACTACAACAATTACAAATACATTAATTCATGCTAGAAGTCAACCGACAAACGGTTGGAATCAAGATATATGAGCATGAGAAAGAGATACTTGTTACCAAGATATAATTGATAGGATGTCGAGGATATGAATTCATTGATCATCCTATAGCTTTGCCTCAAATTTTCATGTATGCACCACATCTTAAAAATTGAGAGACAAGCATCCAATATATCTCCAATGTACCTAAAACACATTTAAGTACAAAATGGTCCCCAAACTTATTGGGTCCAAAGTAGTTAGTGCAACTACAATACATAGGTGAGACTCCACACAATGATGTTCATATTGATATGAACTTGAATGTCATGCACAACTTAGCCGATGAAAATTGGTGGAGTTTCCCTTATATATTGGATCAAAGAAAGAAAGCATGCCATAATATAGATATGTAGTAAATATGCATGCACAAAGCTTTCAAGAACCAACAAGGACATACAATTTGAACGAAAACACCAAGTAAATTGTATTGCATACACAAGAGTGTGACATGACAAATTATGTCCAAATTGTATCAAAGAACCAATTCAACACATGAAAGATCACAAGTTCAACAAATGAACCAGGCTAAAGCCAAAAGAGCAAAAGATAGATAGAAATAAAAATGCTCAAGGATTTATCTCATTCTAAAATGGTCAAATCATGAAACAAGTAATGAGACAAAACTAACTCCCAAAAAGAGCAAGGTTCCAATAAGAAACCAAACTCCCCAAACTTCTCATGATGGCACAAAGTACCAAAACGAAAAGATTGAGGTTCCAAGCACATAAAACCCGGGATGGATCAAACAAAGAAGCATAAATATGAGTGTTCTAAATAATATAGAAGAGCTCACCCATAATTAGTACATTATATAGAAATTTTCTTTTGAATGCAAAATGCACACAAATGAGATCATCACTACTACCTACATTAAATAAAACACAAGAGGATATCAATAAAATAAGAAGATCCAAAAGTAGCAAGGAATACATGGGAGCACACAGAACATTTTACTTGGCCAAAGATAGGACAATATTAAGCAAGGGACAAAGTGAATATGATCAATAAATTCTACCATAAATTGAGTACTCATTGTCCAAGGACAAGAAATATTGGGGATAATTTTCCCAAGGTAGCTTGCATGGATATCCAAGATCATAGTCACAACAACAAGCATTTAACAAAATATAAGAATTAAGCATGATACTTCAAACAAGATTCTTGGTAGCTTCCAATAGTCACACAATCACTAGTGATTAGAGTAACTTTAAGAAAATGGTTTCCATGATGGTATAGAGATCTAAATATGAGGAAACACATAACAAGAACCACTCTCATATACAAGATCCAAAATATGATCAGAAAAGGCATTCAAGCAAATTGGAACTTGTATGAGCAAATGTGTCACATAGGTGCTAGATAATTATCAATATCAATTCTAAGTGACACAACCTCGAATATTCACATTTTCTAGGATTGTAATATGCACTAAGCATATGACTCCCCCATAATGTGATACTACCATAAAACCAATGCGAGGCAAAATAACACAAATAGAGATAATTAATGGACATTATAAAACTTAAATTTCTCATGAGAATTATACCACATAGAGACTAGACAATAATCCAATATAAATACTAGGTGGTATTCCTCATGTACACATAATTTTAGGATTGTGGAATGCCCAAGCATAACACTCCCCAAAAAAGGGATAATCCATTAATTTCTCACAAGAGCCAAATAAGATACCAAATATAACCAAGCAAGGCTCAAACATAAGAAACACACATACATGGTGTGCCACCTAATCATACACAAATATGCTTGATACCTCAAAATAATTAAGTGGATAGCACAACATGTACAAAAGCATGGAAGATACAAAACCAACACATGCACAAGGGGGCGAGTAACTTTCAATGTAAAGAGTTTAGCATATGTTACCGCAAGGAGAAACATTGGAAATATAATATAATCATGATAATCCAAATGGCTTGGCTTGACAATAATAATTGATGAAGATCCTTCAATTCTTCATAATGTAGCCAAGACTCCAATGCCCTCCAAAACACACCTATTGATCAAGTTTTGGCTTGTTGCTCCCCAACCAAGTTGGGTCCTAAGAAGTTAGTCACAATAGGCTTGGCAACCCAAATGGATCTTTTCTTGACACCACATTGGGCACCAACAAATTTGGCAAACACATTGCCAACCTCATCCTTACAAAGAGAATAAGCATCATCAATAATGATAGGGTTGGATGAGGAGATACCGAGAGTGCATGAGGAAGAAATATGCCCCTTCTCACGGCATATGTAGCAAGTTCTACTCTTGCCATCTTTCTTCTTAGGTGAAGCCACAACTCGAGGAAGAGCTCGAGTAGTCCTCTTAGGAAGGGGCCCATTAATGACTTGAGGTGGAGCTTGAGGCCGCTTCCCTTGTTGCTTCACACTAAGAGGCTTTTTCTTTAATGGGCAAGATCTAACATGGTGCCCTTCTTCCTTGCACTTGAAGGAAACAATGTTGGCCGGATTCTTGACTTGGTCTTGGCCATTCTTCTTGTTGTACTTGTGCTTCAACTTGATAGTGAACTTGTTCTTGACATTGGAGTTGAATCCAAGCCCAATCTTGTCATTGGGGGATTTTTGCACACTCAAGATTTTGTTGAGTGTGACCTTCCCTTGATGACCCTTTTTCAAGTCATTCTTCAAAGAAGTGACTTGAGCCTTGAGCTCTTTGAGTTCCTCTCCATGGTTAGTTTCAACAAAAGTACTAGAGGAAGTAGGTGCTACATTGTTAGAGCAACAAGGCACGGAATGTAATTTATCACGAGATATAGCATGGTTGTGAGAGGATGAATTACAAGGACTAGCACATGGCAATATAACATTTGGAGTAGATGTAGTGCTAATGTCCACATGAGGCCCACTAGATGTTACCTTTGACACGATGGCCTCATGAGCTAACTTTAGCCTACCATGGGAGACTAGAAGATCCTCATGCGAGCTTGAGAGCTTAACATGACTTTCTTCTAATTTCCCATAGTTGCTAGTTAGCAATGCAAGTTGAGCCTTTAGCTCAACATTCTCCTCCAAAATAGATGCTTCACAATAAATAGAGTTAGTAGCACAAGCATCATCATTATTAGCGAGAGGTGAGGGCAACTTGGCAAGCTCTTTTGAATATGAAGCTTTAAGTTGCTCATGCGACTCGGTGAGTTTGATGAGCTCCCTCTTAACAACCCGAGAGCCATTATCAAGATGCTTAAAATCCTTAACAAGTCTAGCATAAGCAACTTCAAGTTCATCATTTTTAAACTTGAAGGAGTTTGCCACCACAAGTTCTCTATCATGGTATTCTTTTACTCTAGATAATTCTTGTAACACCCTCAGAATCGGACCTATGCAAGTTTTAGCGAAACCCGCCAAACCCGCATAGAGACGATTCGAAGGTGCCCACCAGGCACTTTCGTGCGGGTGGAAAACGAAGTAATAACATTACACAACAGTCCTTGATGGGACCCACAGAACAGATATATATAACAGCGACTCCATGAGTCAAGAATACAGATATACAATACAAAGATCCAAATCACCTTGAAAACGAGAGTGCGTCCAGCTACGGACAAGATGCGAATGGGGCTAAGAGCCCTGAAGAATAACCAATGGCGTCCATAACCCTGCCCAGGCCAAGCCGGAAGGGTAACCCTGCTAACGACGTCGATCTCAAAACCTGCTTAAACAAAAGGGGTGCCGACAAAGGGCAAAGGAGAAAGAGGAGCGTCAGTACTGAGGCCAGTACACGGTGAGACTAGAATTCGGCGGTCCTCGCCTACATAGGTATGGTGGACTGAAGCGGCAGCGGCAGCATGCACTAAACAACCTATAGAGACTCGATACAACTGGCGACTATCAGAGAGGGGTAAGAAAGACCTATCCGGAACCAGCCTGATACTAACACCAAACAATCCCTTCCTGGTATTCCCCCTCGAGACCAAACGAGGAAGTCAACCGAGGAACTCACACGGTTGGCAGTTTTATTTATTCAGTTTTCGTTGCAGCAATTACTAGTCAAGTAAAGATAGTCGTCCTGATAAAATAAGCAGTGGGCACTTTTAGTTAATCATTCTGTGATAGTTGCAACACTTACTAGTCAGATACAATTATCATGAGATAACCCAAAACCCAGCAGTTGTTGGTACTTTTATTCAGCCATTCCGTTGTAGTTGCAATATTTACTAGTCAGGTACAATGGTCGCAAGCGACACTCCAAGCAAGCAATTGTGGGCAGTATTAATTAGCCATTCCGTTATAGTGAAGCTGATTACTAGTCATTATAAAGTCAAGTTTAGAGCAATAAACTTTAGTTATGCTTGTCTATGGTCGAGATACTGTGCTCCAAGTCGTCCATAACCGCGGACACGGCTTTCAGAAAGTTTTAACCCGGCCGGGGTGCACAAATAGCAACACACACACGATCAACCTCGGAAAAACCAAATCAAAACCCAACGAGGTCTTCACGATAAAGCAATCACAGGATTCAGAAATATTTCAGGGGGCCACCCCTTGGAGTACACCCGCAACGAAGTAAGCAAGCTCCGAGACGGACTCAAGGTTTGCGTCAGTGGCTGTAAACGACAGCAGATCCCCAAACGGGGACTGTCGATACCGCGGAAACACTCCGCTTCCAAAACAGTACAGCGTGCTCCTCACACAATCGTAAATAAAGCAGTAAAGCATGGCATAGGTACAGGATAGTAAATAAAACCTCAAACTAGTGGTGGCCCCAAGAAATAAGACTGAATCAAGCTCTGGCTAAGGGGGGCCCATACTCCCCATATGTGGATAGCGCGATAAAACAAGGAACAGGTATCAAGTACTCGGGGTCCTACGGGACACAAGTGGGCGTTCGGAAACCAAATGTTATCTATCACCCACCGATGCCTCTGCTTACTTACTTCAATTTTAGTTGTTAAACCGGAATTAAAGTGAACGAAAAGTAAAGCCGAGATCATCTCCAACATCCAACATGTGGCAATACATCAACAACTGTGGCACTGGACGACACGCAACAGCACTTGAGCAAGCGACTACGACGCGCAAGTCCAACTATCTACCAAACAACAGGTAATAGGATGTGTCCAAGGCAATATAGGGCTGCACGGTATATCACATGTACGGAAACTAAAGCATCGCAACACAGATAGCAATAGATCAACAAGAGGAAATAAATACTATAAAAGTAAGATAGGTAGAAAGGGGGAGATGCTCGCCTGGAAACATTGTCGAAGGATCATCCGAAGATCGGGGCGAAGCTCACATCAACTCAACGGTCCAATCCGCGAAGAAGCAAAACACTAGAAGAACACCGGATGCAATATTTAATACAACGGCAGAAGATCGGCATGATGCATGTATGATGCATGACATGGCAAAGGTGCAATGCAATTAGGTCCTATTAAGCGGAACCGGAGGTCCCGACAATTGGTTAGATGGTTCGAGTTGTTTATCTACCCCGCAAATTAAATGTTGTTTTAGCATGGCAAACGATAGCACCGGGTTCGCTACACAAGTTTAAATGAGGCCAATAGGAGACTAGATTTGCCCGCATATGGGCCCCATACTTAATTAGAGGTGAATTGGCATAATGCCCCCAAACCACACAATGTATGCATGCAAGAATGGCAATTTAATATGCGACAAGTTATATTATGTTATAAAATAGGGTTCGAGAAAAGGGTTCACACATTAGGGTTCGACGGTCTTGGTGTTCCGGGGTTTGGGGTCGGTCTCAGGGTTCAAGGTTCGGCGAGGTCATTCTCGGACTCCGGGGTTAGGGTCTTCGGATCGGGGAAGATCTTGGCGTTCGGGTAGACGAACTTGGCGTGGCATAGGGCGCATCGGGTTCTCCTGGTCGCTGTTGTTCTTGTCGTCGTGCCGATCTTGTCGGGTCCCACAGGGTCGATCTTGCCGTTGCGAGGGTCTTGACGGGCCCGCGCCACCGAGGCGGTGTTAGCGTTCGGGAGCGTTCTCGTGACGAACTTGGCGTTCTGGGGATGATCCTGTCGCATCCGCGGTCGTCGGGTCGTGCTGACGGTCTTGTCGTCTCACGGCAAAGGTCTTGGGGTCCGAGGGGTCCGCGGAATCAGAACGGTCTTCATATTCCGTGAGGGAGATCATGGCGTCGGTGTGGTCGGTCTTGTCGACGGTCTTGGGGTTCTGCGGCAGAGTACTTGTTGCTCCGAGAAGGCGATCATGCGGGTTCCAGGCAGAAGATCTTGTCGTTCCGTGCCGGAGTACTTGGCGTCCGTCTTTGGGCAGATCTTGGAGTGTCAAACTGACACGAAGGCTAAGAACAGGCATCCCATTCCTTGGTGTATCCATCTACATCACCGCCTGACACTGTCTTATCTGGGGCCCCAAGGACGGCAACGGCATGGTGGTGAACTAGCACTGCTGATGCATGAGCGAGCCGGGGGCGCAGCGTCGGGGCGAGGTCGGAGACCGGAGGGGGCGAGCCTGCCGGCGGCGCGGAGCGGAGATGGAGGCGGGGAGGGCGGCAACGCGGCTCGGCCGGGGCGGCGGCAGACCGGGGGAGGACCCGCGGCCGGAGGGTCGCGCGCTTCGGTGAGGGGGGCTGCAGCGCGGGCGGCTGACCGCCGGAGAGCACGGGGAGGCGGGGGAAGAGGAGGAGAGAGAGGCGGCGGTTGTCTGAGCGGAGGTGGGGGCGCACGGAACGGGGCGGGGCGCGGTCGCGGACGCGGCCGCCGGAGGGAGGCGGCGAGGCGGGCGCTCGCGGAGCGAGGTGGAGCGCGGCGGCGGAGGGAGGAGGATGCAGGGGCGGCGCGGACTCGCGAGGTGGAGAGGGTGTGGAGGCGAGGCGGGTCGGACGGCGACGAGCGGAGGAGGGCCGGAGAGGAGCGGCGCTGCGGCGAGCTCGGGGCCGCGCGGGGTTGGTGGCTGGCACTTGCGGGGGGGGGGGGGGGCAGGACGCGTGCGGGGCAGGGGCCACCGCGCGGGGTTGGTGGGATGAGTGGGGGGATCGGGTGTGGGGAGGGTTGGTGTGTGGTGTTGGGTGCGTGTGTTTGTGTGTGTTTGGGTGATGGGGTGGGAAGGGAGGAGAGAGGGCTGGGCCAAGTGGCAGAAGCGGATTGGAGGGGGGAGAGGAAGAGGGTGAGGTGGCACATGTTGATTGGCCAGGGTGAGGTGGAGGGTTGGGCTGGGTAGGTAGTTTGGTAGGAATAGGTTTAGAGGTGGACTGTTTGTAAAATCCTGGGGGTGGTCGTTCGGGTCGAAACGGCCCGTTCGACTGCCCCCGCTAAAAATAATATAATTTTTATTTGTTTTGTTAACACCGTTTGCAAACCGATAGCACTCAAACAAAAATAATCCGGAGACCGGGCTTTGCATTTGAATTAAGATGGGGCGTTTGGAAAACAAATCGGGCTTTGCGAAAATAGTTTTTGACAAACAACATGTGATGATGTCGATGCAATGCACAAATTCAACGCGATTTTCTAGTAGTGGTTTTTGCGGGATGCCACAATTCTAGAGTGAAAGTCTCCTCAAAAGATTCTTTGGTGGTTTGTTCTTCTTCAAGGGAGTCATTTAGTTGAGCAATTTCATTAGCATAATTACGCTCACGCACAAATTGTTCATCAATTAAGTTTTCTTGCTCCTCAATAAGATCATTGCCTTCTATAGCATAATTCAAGATTTCAAGAAAGTTGGAGGAAGCAATTTTATTTTTGAAGAGAGCGCCATAGACAACCTCTCCCATTTTCTTAATAGAGGTAATATCATACTTACCTCTATAATCATCATTATCATTTTCAACCTCATCATCATTATCATCATGAGATACAATGGGATCCAAAGAGAACCGGAGGAAGGTGATGATGAGATTGCACTTGTACCTCTATTCAAGACCTTGTCTTGGTCCATAGAATATTCGGTTTCCTCTACATGGTTAGCAACACAAGCACTAGAGGAAATAGAAGCATTTTTATCATGGCAACAAGACAATACAAACATATCATCATGAGATTTATTCAAGTCATTTCTACATGATATGCAAGGACTATTAACACAAGTATGTAAGAGGTTTGTAGTGCTAGAAGTGTTAAGGTCCAAAGATAGATCATTGCAACTAGATAGAGATGAGGCATTACAAATAATAAGCACACTATCCACATTGCAATTTCTATCACCACTCACCATATCATTACCTTGTAAAAATTCACATGTTGGTGAAGTGGTAGAGGATGAGAACTCATCTCGACCGGAAGTGGAAGCAACACAATCATCCTCAACAATATTAGACACAACATATTTATCTTGAAGTTTTGTCCATAACTCATGAGCGCTCCAAAAAGTAATGATTGAAGAGGTAACTACATAGATCAAAGCATTAACAAGCACATTAGAAGCTTGAGCATCGTGATATAAGTTTTTCTCATCCTCACAAGATAGATTTTTGAAATCCATAGGAGGAGAAAAACCCATATCTACAATACGCTCCAAATTTGGGTCCATGTCCCGAAAATGAATAAGCATACGATTTTTCCATATATCATAATTTGTGCCATCGAATATGAACATATCATTGTGCACAAATCCTCTAGCCGACATCTTTACTCTCAAGGCGGTGAAGCCTAAAATGAGAGACCGGGCTCTGATACCAATTGAAAGGATACGGATGTCGCCCAGAGGGTGGGGGGGGGGTGAATAGGCGATTAAAACTTTTCCTAGAGTGGCTCAACAAAGGCGGAATAAAACTAGTGTTTACTTTGTTAAGCACAACCTAGAACAACTAAGGTTCACCTATGTGCACCAACAACTTATGCTAAGCAATACAAGCAACAAAGTGATAGCAAGATATATATTACTTCAAGCACGAAGGCTATCACAATGTAAAGTGCATAAGTAAAGAGCTCGGGTATAGAGATAACCGAGGTACGCGGGGACACCGATATTTTACCGAGTTCCTCCCAACATGGAGTACGTCTCGTTTGGAGAAGGGGTGGTATCAAACCACCAACGCCACAAAAGGCCTCCCTTATTCTCCAGTGAATCTCACCCCAACGGGATCGATCCATGCTTCCACTATCGGTGCACTTGTCGGTGGCAACCGGAACCTCTCACAAGGTTGGGGCACTTCTCCACAACTTAATTGGAGGCTCCCAACAAACGCCACCAAGGCCACAAAACTGTCTAGGGTTCCAAGAACCCAAGAGGGACAAGCTCCAATGAGTAACTCAAACCAAATCCTCCGAGGAGAACACAAACCGATGCACCAAATGCAAATGGCAAGAACACCACAAAGGTGTTCAAATCCTTCTCTCCCAAATTCCACCAAAGCTACAAAAGCTTATGGGGGAATAAGAGAGGAAGAACAATGGAGGAAATCCACAAAAGACTCCAAGATCTAGATCCCAATATGTTCCCCTCACTTAGAGGAGAGATTGATTGGTGGGATTGTAGATCTAGATCTCCTCTTTCAAATCCCTCAAAAATATGCAAGAATCATCGGAGGGATTGAGAGAAAGCAAGCTTAGGAAGGTCAAAAATGGAGGGGAAAACTTGCAAGAAGGGTTGAGGAACCATTGGGGAAGAAGGCCCCTTATATAGGTCCCTCCAAAATCCAACCGTTGCAGCCCAAAAACGCGATTCCCGGTACTACTGGACTTTTTCCCGGTACTACCGGAATTTCCCGGCACTACCGGACATTTCCTGGGTTTCCTGGGGCTCCAAATGCATTTTTCTCTGTGCTCCCCGGTACCAAAATGCGGTACTACCGGACCCCGATACTACCGGATCCTGGTCCGGTACTACCGGTCATCACAGAACGAAAACAACCATAACTTTTGCATCCGGACTCTGATTTCGATGATATTGGGCTCGTTTCGAAGAGGACAACAACCTATACAAGATAATGCAAAGAAACATCATAGTCCAGCAAGGGAGTATAGATCCAAATGACAAAGTAAAAAACCTTTTGCCGCGCTAGGTACTAAAATGCGGTACTACCGCTTTTTGGTACCTAGCCCGACAGTGGCTTTTGGAAACTTGTCAAAAACCTTCTGCCGCATTTTAGTACCTAGTAGGTCAGTGGCATTTGGCAACTTGCCAAAACCTACTGCCGCGCTAGGTACTAAAATGCGGTACCTAGGAAAATTCAAACCTCTATAACTTTTGATTGGTAACTCCGATCGACCCGATTCCAATTGCGTTGGAAAAAGGACGACATGAGCTACCCTATGAAAGGTGAAAATATTGGTTATCACCAAGTGAGAATGTATCATGTATAATAATGTGAGATACCTCACTTGGTGAGAAACCGAAAAGCCGCCAAGATCAAAATCGCAACAAGATACAAACGGAAGATCCGATTTTGATGAACAAGAGCTTGTTATGGAGATTACCACAAGCTCTATATCCTCACATGGATAAGACCAAATAACAACCAAATATGATGATGGAAATTTGCAAAGGTTTGAGCTCTCTCCAAACGATGTGACCGAGTTACTCATTCGAGAGCCCCTCTTGATAGTACGGTTATCTATCCTAAACCCGGTCTCCTACTAACAATATGAGACCGGCATAAGGGAAAAACTATCAGGATTATACCTTTGCCTTGAGCATTCCACTTGAGCTCGATGTAGACGATCTTGCCCTTCTCAAGATGGAACGCCTTTCTTAATTCCTCATCATCGATCCATGATCACCGAGAATGGCATGCATCAAACATGAGATCTTCTATAGATGGTGCATTTTGAGCTTGCGCAATGCATCTTCTTCTCATTACATCAACCTTGAAGCCAACACATGCTCCAAGCGATGCTAATGGACAAATCCTACAAGTATAACTTAATACACACATTAGTCCATAAAGATTGTCATTAATTACCAAAACCACACATGGGGGCCCACATGTTCTTTCAAGATCTATGTCTGCACACAGAATTGGTGTCACCATGAGATCAACCATTGCTGCATGAAAGACCATCGAACTTAGCTTGACACGGAGATGCAACACGAAGCAAGAAGACCAGAGAACGACGAGCACACCCATCCGAAAGCAGCAATCAACAAGACCTGCAAAAACGGGGCGTTCGCGTGGCCATTGATGCGAATGAAGTCGACCATCCCTGGGGATGGAATCAAGCCATGAGAATAAGCATTAGGTTGCGAAGGAGATAGAGGCTGCGAGGATGTAGGGAGATTACTGTTAATGTTGCAGGATCTAGCGCGGTGACCAAACCCCCAGCAGAGACGACAGCGCACCAGATCGTGACAGCGCCTGACCCAGTGATCCATCGCTAAGCAACGGTAGCAGCGGCTAGCTAGCTCGGAGATGGGGATAGGAGGGCGTCAGTTTGATGGGAAGGAAGTTGGCTGATGAGCTCTATAAGGGGGGATGGTTCAGGCGACCGATGCGTAGGAACGGGTAGACTGATCGCGTGCAGAATTGTCTTGCATGGCTAGGGGGGAAGGGATTAGAGCATAGCCGGCACCGAAGCATGCGCCGTCAAAGTCCGTGACCAACGTCTGGGAGCAGGCGACATGTGTGCGGGCTGCGAGAGAATCTGATGAGGTAGGGGGATCATGGGTTGGCCACTAGAGCGGACCGAGGGAGGGTGAGCCAGGGAGAACGTGGGATGGCCACGGGAGCGGGCCGATAGGCTTCTGCAGAAAACCCGGGGTTAGCAAATCGAGAACGCGTGCCCTCATGCGCGCATATTTGGCAGGCACGCGGGCGGAAGCCCGGATGGAGGATCGAGAGGTGGCGGCCAAACGGGCCGTGGCAGGGAGATTGTGTGATGGTGTCTGTCTAGAACAGACTTGGCTGGAAGCGAGAGATCTATGTCTACACACAGAATTGGTGTCATCATGAGATCAACCATTGCTGCATGAAAGACCATCGAACTTAGCTTGACACGGAGATGCAACACGAAGCAAGAAGACCGGAGAACGATGAGCACACCCATCCGAAAGCACCAATGCTAATCCGGAGCCAGGATCCACGACAATCCCAAGGAAGAGAACAACACCCTAAGATATCATCGTCATTGGTATTGACCAAAGACAGAAGTGAGCTTTTTTGAAACGAAGGAAAAACTTTGTCTTATCTATTAATTAAGAAAAAGATGTCCAGTTAAGAAGAAAAATGTGTCCACTTAAGAATTGGGTTTTCACTAGCCGATTTAGATCGATCGGCAAGTCACTCGTTTGCTGGCCCCACTAACCCATTTCTCTCTGTTCACACTTCTTTCTCCAAGCGAGCTCCTAGCCAAAATGAACAAAAAGATATGTGCCACATGTTCTACCATTCTTTCTCCGATGTTCCCCCTCCAGCTTTGTCCTTCTTTGCCCCTTCCCCTCCTCCTTCTACTCCTCCCCCTTCACCTCTTTGGGAGTTCATAGCCATGGATGACTCCACGGTTTCAAATCGAGGTTGACTTTGGCGTCGAGCTCAAGAAGACGGGGCACCAAGAGGAACGGTTCTAGGACCACTCTATCCGACTTCGGCATAACTGGGGCGAGTCAGGTTTTTTGCTGGTGAGGTAGGTACTTCAAAATACTATACAAGTTAATGATTTTTTATGTTGCATACTTCCTCCGTCCCAGAGCTTAAGGCTTTTTTTTTTGAAAAGTCAAGCTAAAAAAAGTTTGACTAAACTTTTAGAAAAATATATCAATAACTATGATATTATATAGATACCATGTGAAAATATGTTTCATAATGTATCAAAGGGTAAAAATTTCATATTATAAATATTAATATTTTTTTAAAAGCTTGGTCAAAATTTATGTAGTTTTTTTTAAAATATAAGTCTTAAACTCTAGAACGGAGGTAGTACTTTGTTTTGACACGTCGGAACAATTTTTGTGTGGTGAATTAACAAACAATATGCTGCCATGATTCTTGGTGTGTGCTAATTTTACTTTCCTGCTGCAAGCGTTTTCCCGTGTTGCTGCAGGTGTTTTCTTCCATACTGCATACATGTAATGGTTCTTCTCGATGGTTTGTTGCAACTGAACGAGATCTAATGCGTACACCTTTTTTTTTATGAAACGATAGGATTCTCCCGTAGGATCCTACTACTGGGCCCACCAATCTTCGTCTCTTCCTTCTCTTCTCGAGTTGTTCACGGAACCGTCGATAGCGACAATGCGTTCGCCGCTGCTTGCTCTCGTCGTCCGCCCACCGCTGCTTGCCCAACGCCTGCCGCCGTCCGCCCGCCGCCACCACGCCCAGTGCTTGCCCCGCGCCCTCGCCGTCTAGCCGCTGCTTGCTCTCGCCGTCTGCCCACCGCTGCTTGCCCAACGCCCGCCACCGTCCGCCCGCCGCCACCCGCGCCCTCGCCGTATAGCCGCTGCTTGCACTCGCCGTCCGCCCGCTGCTGCTTGCCCAGCGCCCGCCGCCACCGTGCCCCGCGCCCTCGCGTATAGCCGCTGCTTGCTCTCGCCGTCCGCCCGCCGCTGTCCAGCCATGTCTTGCCGAGCCGCTGTGCCGCCCAGCCGCGCGTGTGCGCTGCCCGCCATCGTCGTTCAGCCTCGTCGGAGCGTACTTCCTGCACCTCCGCCTCTCCTATCCTCGTTGTTCCTTTCACCGGAGCGAGTTCACCCCTTTGCCCTAACTCCTCCATGACGAAGGCCACCTGCGTGCTACCGAAGGACACCAACCCTACTACCTACCGCCACCGATACTGCTACCTACGGTTTCGAGGTTTGCTACATAGGATTAGCGACGTTGTTGTCTATTGCTACCATCGCTGCTACCTACGACGTCAAGGTTTGCTATATGGGGTTAGCGGCGCTGCTACGTGCGACCGGCGGCGATGCTACAAGCCTATCTTGTGTCTAGCTACAATGTCTCCAGCGAGGTGTCCGACAAGGTCGGATTTGCTACAATATAATAATTTATTTGCTAGATACGATTTGTGGTTTTGCTATAGTAGCATAAAGTTTTTGCTACACGGTCTCCGACGAGGTTACCGGCGAAAGGCTCCGGCGAGGTCAGATATGCTACATTAGCACAATGTTTTTGCTACGTGGTCGCCGGCGAGGTCTCCAGCGAAAACTCCGGCGAGGTCCAATCTATTTTTCTTTTTTTTGTGACGAACCGTTTTTTGCTACATGTAGCAAAAGCGGGATAATTTATAGCAAATCGGGATAGTTTATAGCAAAAACGGGAATCTGGACAAAAAAATGACACGTGTCACGCAGGGACCCGGGGGGTCGGGGGAAGTTATCCCCGGGAGACGCGTAGCGCTACACTTTTTTATTTTGCTTCATGGGGTATATTTGAAATGTTGCAATACTTCTTAAGTACATGAATTTTACATGCCGCGACAAGAAATGCTACAACGTGCAAACGGCAGACAAATGTTGTGCTTGTGAGAGGTTTGGTACAAACGGCACACAGATTGCGTATGTGAGATGGTGGACCAGGACCAATCTCCGCACAGCCTATGTAAAGCACTGTCCATTTTGTTTAAAATAGTATAAATTAGTTTTTTTTTTTGGGTGCAAGAGCACCCGATATATATTGCTGGAGTACAAAAAGGCTCCTACTGTGACATAGCCATATAAACTACTGCTCCTATTGTGACATAGCCATATAAACTAGTACTACTAGAAATTTCAAAACAAACTAGTAGTAGTATAAGTAAGACGGTAATTGGGATCCCACTCAGACGCCTTAATTATTTGGACCCGTAAACAGCTACTCACTGGACAGGTACTATACAGACGTTTAGAGTAGACGCTAGGATGATTATCCTGGCCGTTATGCTTAAATCCCGTTTGATCCAGGGATTTCCCCTAGTGACTGAGGCGCTTAGTCCGTAATCCAAATTTCTGGGTTTTTTTTATTTTGCATTTAAGCATCTGTATGTACAAGCGTTTGCCATAGTACATAAGCGAAGAAATTTCACGGAGGAGTTTCCGTTACATCCAGTTTCCCCTCCGCGAGATCTTGCAAGAAACCGCTCAAAGAACGATGCGACGAGCCGCCTTCCTTGACAGCGCTACGAGAGGCGCGGCGCAGTTCTGCAGCTCTTCTCCTCATTTCTTTCCCGGCACCACTGTCCAAATCCATCAGCGTCCTCACGGCCGCAGCGATCGCGGCCCTGCTGACGGTGCCATCCTCGCCCCTGTGCTCCCTCAAGTCGATGCCGACCTTCCATTCGTCGGCGGCCATCCTGGCATTGACCAGCTGATCCCAGACAAGAGGGAAGGCAAGCAATGGCACCCCGGCGCACACGGCCTCCAGCACGGAGTTCCACCCGCAGTGGCTGAGGAAGCCGCCGACCGAGGGGTGGCACAGCACCTTCTGCTGCTGGCACCACGGCACCACCAGCCCCCGGTCGCCACCGCACGTCTCCCGCAGTTCGCCGGCCTTGTCCCGGGCTACCCAGAAGAACCTGACCCCGCTGTCGCGCAGCCCCACGGCGATCTCTTCGAACTGCGAGGGCTCCATGGAGACGTAGCTGCCGAACGAGACGTACAGCACCGAGTTTTCTGGCTGCGCGTCCAGCCACCCACGGTGCTCGTCGCCGTGGACCTCGTTGTCTCCTTCGAGTGGCAGCCGTGGCACCGAAGGGCCGACTGGATATACTGGGCATGGAAGTAGCTCTGCTGCTCTGTCGATGGCGACGGGTTCAAGCTCATGGAAAGAGGTGAGGAGGACACACTGCGCTCTGCGCACGTCGGTGAGCGCCTGTGCTGCTATTTTCAATGGCTGCTCCCGGGCGCGGAAGATCTTGACGTCAGACAGTCTTAGTGAGGAGAGGCCCGGGACATTCTCATCCATGGACTTGAAGTTCAGTCCTGCGGAGGCGGAGCATCCAAGTACATACCACATGTCAGTTATCTCTGCGATATGTATACTCGGTACAATTGATGAAAGCTGTGTTAGAACTATACCATTCTCAGTAGATGCACTATGGGATTAGATCTAGGAGAACTGAGAGAGAGAGACTACCTGCGCCCTGGCTTGACAAGCAGGAACCCAAGGGGATTCCGGAGCCAGAGCCGGAGCTGGATCCGCCGTCGTTGGCCATGGGAAAAGGGGCGACGGCGTGGCGTGGGTGGTTTAGAGCGGTGGCAGCGGAGCTTCCCGTCGGCCTAGTGCGAACCCTAATCGGTGGGTGTGTTTGTGGGGGGCTGCGGCGCACGGTGAACCTCGTACCGTGTGCGTCCGGCCCCCCCACCTATTTATATACGCACTGGCGACAAGGGCCCACAACCATGGATAGGGTTGGGCGCCCCCGATTAGGGCGCGATAAGGGACTCCGTTCGGGCCGTTGGGCCCGAACGTGGGAGAGATCTATCCAACATTCTCCCCCTAGATCTCGACTTTACTTTTAACTTTGTACTTTACTTATTTCATTACAGAATGATACATAGAGCATGTTTTATCATCTCAGCTCAATTGCCGATAGAATCAGACAGCCACTATATACCTTCATGTTCCAAAACAAATCCTGTTACTTTTGGGCCTCTATGGTCCAGGAATCATAGACTTGCCGTTAAACCCATGCCGGCTATGTGTTCCTTGAACACATTGGGTGGTAAGCCTTTCGTTAGCGGATCCGCAAGCATATCCTTTGTCCTTATATGCTCGAGACTTATAGTTTGATCCTGGACTTTGTCCTTCACAACATAATACTTTATATCTATAGACTTTGAAGCATTACTCGACTTGTTGTTGTGAGCATAGAATACTGCGGGCTCGTTGTCACAGTACATCTTTAGTGGCCTGCAAATGCAGTCAACCACTTTCAAGTCGGGTAAGAATTTCTTTAACCATAACGCCTGTCCCATGGCCTCATAACATGCTATAAATTCTGCATACATCGTAGATGATGCAACTATCGACTGTTTGGCGCTTCTCCACGAAATAGCACCTCCTGCGAGAGTAAAGACATACCCTGTCGTGGACTTTCGGTCGTCTTTATCTCCCGCAAAATCTGCATCCGAATACCCTTTTATCTCTAGGGAATCAGATCTTCTATATGTAAGCATGAGGCCTTTTGTGCCTTGCACATAACGTAAAGCTTTCTTTGCCATCTTCCAGTGCTCTATGCCTGGATTCTCTTGATATCTACCGAGTACCCCGGTGATAAATGCTAAGTCAGGGCGAGTGCACACTTGTGCATACTGTAAGCTTCCAACAGCCGAAGCATATGGTACTGACTTCATTTGATCGATCTCATATTGATTCTTTGGACATTGGGATTTCCCAAAACTGTCGCCCTTGACTATGGGAGCAGGTGTTGAATTACTCGCATGCATATTGTATTTCTTTAAAATCTTTTCACAATACGCTTTCTGCGACAGTCCTAACACTCCATTCTTTTTGTCTCGGTGAATTTCTATGCCCAAAACATAAGAGGCTTCACCGAGATCTTTCATGTCAAAGTTTGATGACAAGAATTTCTTTGTTTCTAGTAGTAGACTAACATCACTGCTAGCAAGCAGAATGTCATCCACATATAGAATTAGGAAAATATATTTCCCACTTTTGAACTTTGCATAAATGCAATTGTCCTCAACATTTTCTTTGAATCCAAATCTTTTAATGGCATCATTAAACTTTAAATACCACTGCCTAGAGGCTTGCTTTAACCCATAAATGGATTTCTTTAGGCGGCATCCCATATGTTCCTTCCCCTCCATGAAAAAACCCTTGGGTTGTTTCATTTAAACATTCTCTTCTAAATCTCCATTTAGAAATGCCGTCTTGACATCCATTTGATGTAACTCTAAATCAAAATGTGCAACTAGTGCCATGATGATTCTGAAGGAGTCCTTACATGAGACCGGTGAAAAAGTCTCATTGTAATCTACGCCTTCTCTTTGCGTAAAGCCTTTTGCCACGAGTCTAGCTTTGTACTTTTCTACATTCCCATTGGAGTCATACTTTGTTTTGTAGACCCACTTGCATCCTACTGTTTTGGCTCCTTTGGGAATTTCCTCTAAGTCCCAAACATTGTTGGAACTCATCGATGTCATTTCATCTTCCATTGCTTCTACCCACTTGGCTGAGTGAGGGCTACTCATGGCTTCTTCATATGAGGTAGGATCGCCCTCCATATGAACGACATTGTAAACTTTGTAGATGTCTTTGGAAATGGCTGGTCTTCGTTCTCTTTTAGACCGTCTGAGTTCATCAGACTCTTGCTCATTTCTTGTCTGGGGTTCAGGCACATTTACGGTAGGTGGCTGTTCTGGCTCCCTTTCGTGCTCAACAGTGGGTTCAGGTGGCTCCTGATGGACAGGTTCCGAACTTTCGCCCATTGTTGTCACGTGTGGAGTCACAACAGGTGCCGACACCACAACCTCAGGGGTTGTAGATGGTGGCACAACAGGTAGCGAGAAAAATGGCTCCTGAATCATTGGATTAGGTGCATGCACCCTCTTCTCCTCAAGATCAATTTGCCTAGCTACCGTGCTCCCCCTCATCAATTCGTCCTCCAAGAAGACTGCATGTCTTGTTTCTACAAACTTTGTGTATCTGTCGGGACAGTAGAAACGATAGCCTTTGGACTTATCTGGATAGCCAATAAAATGGCAAGATACTGTTTTGGGGTCTAACTTTGCAATGTTTGGATTGAAAACTTTTGCCTCAGCTGGGCTCCCCCAAACCCTCAAGTGCTGCAGAGAGGGGACTCTGCCTGTCCACAATTCATACGGTGTTTTGGGCACCGACTTACTTGGTACTCTGTTGAGAATGTGAATGGCGGTTTTAAGCGCCTCCATCCACAATCCCAATGGGAGGGTGGAGTAGCTCATCATGCTGCGCACCATATCCATAAGGGTACGGTTGCGCCTTTCAGCTACTCCGTTTTGCTGAGGTTCACCCGACATAGAATACTGGGCGACTATTCCATTTTCTTGCAGGAACCTTGCAAAAGGTCCTGGTACTTGACCATATGGAGTATGCCGACCGTAGTACTCCCCCCCACGATCGGACCGAACTATTTTAATTCTTTTATCATGCTGATTTTCTACTTCAGCTTTGAAAATTTTAAATTTATCCAATGCTTCAGATCTCTCTTTAATTGGATAAATATAACCATACCGGGAGTGATCATCCGTGAATGTTATGAATGAATCATAGCCATCCACACTCTTCACCGGAAACGGTCCACAAATATCCGTGTGGATTATTTCTAGTGTAGCTATGCTTCGGTTTGCACCCTTTTTAATCTGTTTGACATACTTTCCTTTAATGCAATCTATGCATTGTTCTATGTCGGAGAACTCTAACGGAGGAAGAATGTCATTTTTAACGAGGTTTTCAATTCTTCCCCTCGAAATATGGCCTAGTCTGCAGTGCCATAGTCTCGAGGAGTCAAGAGTTCGCTTTCTTTTCTTTTGTTCTTTGTTCGACAAGGAAACTTTTTCATTCACATCACACACAGAAAGAACTTTCTCATGCAGGGATAACAAATATAACTTATCAAATAATGTAGCAACACCCACACATTTGTCTTTCAACCAAATGGCACACTTGCCATTACCAAAATAACATTCGTAAGAATCTTTGTCCAAACAGGAAACACTTATTAAATTCCTATGTAATGAAGGAACGAAAAGCATATCTTTGAGCAAAAGCAAAGATCCATCAGCCATCTCCAGAGGGACGTCACCAATGGCCTCCACTTCTGCTTCTATTCCATTCGCCACTTCAATGTGTCTTTCTCTTCTTGGCGTGGTCCTTGTCGAATGGAACCCCTGTAAAGAGTTGGCAACGTGAACAGTTGCTCCAGAATCAATCCACCAAGTGGATCTAGTAAACTTTTCATACAAAGATTCATTAACAAAAGAAACAATATCTTTACCATTTTTGGCCATGATGTACTTTAGCCAAATCGGGCAGTCTTTCTTGTAGTGGCCCGTCTTTTTACAGTGATGGCACTGATCCTTCTCCCCAGGGGTGGACTGGTGATGCTGGTACTGGTGCTGCATTGGACCCTTGCCATGGGGCTTGGAGGGTGAGCCACCATGGTTGCCGCCTGTGAAGCCTCTCTTCCTGTTGTCCTTCACGAAGTTCAGAGAACCGCCGTGAAGGGCTTTCAGCCTTTCCTCTTCCTGGGAGCACATCCCAATGGTCTTTTCTATGTCCCACTTTTCAGGGGACATATTATAGTTTATCACAAAGTTTTCAAAAGGCTGTGGAAGTGAGGCCATCACTAGGTGCACCAAGAGTGCTGGCTTTAACTCGAGGTCCTCATCCATTGGCTTGAGCTTAGCTGCCATGTTTGACATCCTCAAGATGTGCTCTCTTATTCCGTGGGGTCCTCCCGTATACTTTTCAGTAACCAGCTGCTTTAACAGCTGGGTCGCATACATCTTTGAAGAGCCAGTAAACTGGCTCTTTATCTTGGCGAGATACTCGCCCACGGTAGCACACTCTCCAATTGAGCCCACTATTGCGTTCTCAATTGTGTTCTTTACGAAGGCCAGACACTTCTTGTTGGCGTTCACCCATTTCTGCTTATCGATAGAGTAAGCCAGCTCCAATGGAGCATGGTCCCTCTTCCTTTTCTCAAAGTCAGCACTTTCCTCAGCGGCCCCCCTGACCGGGTCAGCGGGCTTGACTGGTTGCTTGGTGTCAACCACCCAATCCACTTCGGCGCATACGAACGCCAAGTCAACTTTCTTCCTCCATTCGGAGTAGTTGTCCCCCCTTAGGAGCGAGATGTCCTTCAAACATGCCATGAGGTTGAGACCTCCTGAAAATCACAAAAGATGTGAGATCACCAAGTAAAAACAACTGTATGCGTTAATTCAACGTTGGTATAAATTAAGCATGCAATCGTTTCGTGCTATTTAAAATTACATCACCGTTGGGCAGAAATAAATTTAAATGCACCTTTTAATGCTTAATATGAAAAGATTATGGTCATGATTAATAACGTTGGTCAATTAATAGCATGAGGCATAATAACTTTAATCACATCTTTATGTCAAGATTTAATCAAATTTTATTGCATTTGGAGCAATTTTAAACCATACATTTCAATGTAAAAACACTATTTGTAGCGGAAACTTTCATTAAAAACTTATACTTTGCAGAAAAAATCTGCCTCTGTAACATTCTCTAGTCACATTATACTTAAAAATAAAAGGACTAGAGAAAACTATGCAAAATTTTGCTTAAAACTAAGCAAAAAACATTAAAAACAATTCTGTAAAAATTAAAACAGAGAAAAAAAAACTAGTTAACTGGGCCAAAACAGAGGCCAGCGCTTAGTGGCCCAAAACGGCCTGGCTGCGCCCCCGCCTGGCTGCCGCCCACGCGCGTCTGGCAGCCAGCGCACGCGGCCCAACGCGGCGGCCCACGGCGCCGCAGCTGTCTCGGCCTGCCTGGCCCGGCGAGCAGCCCAGCTGGCCTGGCCCCGCCCGTGCGCGCTCGCTGGCTAGCCGCCGCCCGCGCGCGGCAGCGTGCGCTCGCGCATGGCCCAACGGCACGCGGCCCAGCAGCCCGCGGACCGGCCGTCCAGCCCGCCTGCGCCCAGCCGCCCGCTCCGCTTCATCACAGCCGTCGAAGGCCGGGACCCTAGATCCTACGGTGGTGCGCGCGTTGCGGAGGTATAAAAAACCCACCCCACGCCCCCGTGGAACCCTAACCCCCACTTTTCCCCTCACTGCCCCCCCGCGTGGCCACCGCGGCGGCGCCGCGTGCAGCGCGCGGCCGCCCCGCGTGGTCCGCGTCCCCTCGCCGTGTGCCGTTTGTGCGTGGCCACCGCGGCGGCGCCGCGTCCTGCGTGGTCACCGCGGACACCTCGCAGCACGCGTCCACCGCGGCGGCGCCGCGTCCTTCGGGCCGGTGGCCCCGCGTGGTCGCCGTGTCTTGCGCCGGCGGTGTGGTGGCGCGTGGCGGAGCCGACGAGGAGGCTTCGGCCCCTCCCTCCCCACGTCCCCATCTGTGGCGCGGCCGGCTGGGAGCTCGGCTCCGGTGGCGTTGGAGAGGGGAGGCAGCCGTCCGTCCGGCAGCGGTGCCGGCGACGGTCCCCTCCTTCCTACAGCGCCGCCACCCTTTTCCCCTTTCTCTTTCCCCCGTCCACCAACCAAAAAACCAACCGAGGAGGTTGGCGGCCGGAGCCACGGCGCCCCCTGGCCCCCTTGCCGGCGGTGCGTCCACCCGAGGGTGGGCGCATGACCGTCAAGAGGACTGGCGGCGGTGCCCCTCGCCGGCGTGCGGCGGCGACCAGTGGGTTTCCCCACTTCCCCTTCCCTTTTTTTTTGAATCGGGCTTTGGGGTAAACGAGAACCGGGGAAATTTTGGGGATTTGTTTGGCTTTTCTTTTGCGGGATGTGAGAGGGGCGAGATCTTCCTGTCTATTTGGCGGGATTTAGGATTTACTTTGCCCCCGAAGGGGTGTGTCCTTCTTCCCTATGCCTCGGCTTGCCGATGCGCATAGGAATCGAGGGGGACGGCGCGGCCAGAGGGGCAAGGCGCACTTTTGGATCTAGGGTTTTCTTTTTCTTTTACTTCTCTACCGAAAAAACTAGCATCTAAGATGCTCTGATACCATTGTTAGAACTAGACCATTCTCAGTAGATGCACTATGGGATTAGATCTAGGAGAACTGAGAGAGAGAGAGAGAGACTACCTGCGCCCTGGCTTGACAAGCAGGAACCCGAGGGGATTCCGGAGCCAGAGCCGGAGCTGGATCCGCCGTCGTTGGCCATGGGAAAAGGGGCGACGGCGTGGCGTGGGTGGTTTAGAGCGGTGGCAGCGGAGCTTCCCGTCGGCCTAGTGCGAACCCTAATCGGTGGGTGTGTTTGTGGGGGGCTGCAGCGCACGGTGAACCTCGTACCGTGTGCGTCCGGCCCCCCACCTATTTATATACGCACTGGCGACAGGGGCCCACAACCATGGATAGGGTTGGGCGCCCCCGATTAGGGCGCGATAAGGGACTCCGTTCGGGCCGTTGGGCCCGAACGTGGGAGAGATCTATCCAACAAGCTGAACCTTGCATCTTCGTCTCTCTGGTACAAAATCTTGGAGAAGGGTTAATCAGGAAATTTACCTTCTTCATCGAGGTCACTGCCATCGACCAGCGGCCACAGGTCCAAGTGGTAGAGCGCCAAGAAGAAGGTGGCCGGCTGGGTCCAGAGCGAGCACACCGGTATCCCGCGCCGCGCGCCAGCCGCCACCGCCCACGTCAGATAGGTGTCCGCCACGATAGTCTCCGGCCTCCGCTCCAGCGATAGCCGGTCAAGAAGCCGCTCCACGGGCTCCCCCATCCTGTGGCACACGGCCTCGATGAACCCGGCGTGGTCGGCACCACGGCCTCGTTCGGAGGGGATGACGTTAGGGATTGTGGCGAAGCGGATGCGATCCGGCAGCGTCGCAGAGGCCGCCAGCAGCGCCTGCCACTCCTCTGTGACGACGAAGGTGACGGCGAGGGCGCTGTCGGCGGCCACGAGCAGGCGGCACGCGGCGAGCATGGGGTTGATGTGGCCTCGGCCCGGGTACGGCAACGCGACCACGTACGCCGTCGCCGCCGTCGAGGCCATTGTTTGACTCTGTTCAGGCTGCGGAGGGAGATCGCCAGATCAGTGGAGTAGCGTGGCCAGCTATTACACATAATTATATTACACGATGATGATGGTTGAGACTTGACTATACTACAGCAGTAGTAGTTTTTTTCTCTTCATCTTTTCAATTGTCTCACTTTACCTATCTAGAGATGTAATTGGTCGCTCACTTTACGGGCTCACCGTTGTCCTCTAGGTAGTCGACGAGGTAAACCGATGGAACACCTTTATTTTTTATTTTTTTTAGAATCATAGCCGTGCTTCATATCAAATGAAAGACAGGTCCGAGTCTACCCTGCTTACAAGTTACAACAAACTTCGGTGGAACATGTTTTACAAAATTTATTCACACGGCCCTCCTTTACTAACACATGCGCCGTATCATTAGCCGAATGCCTGAGCGCCTCCACCACATACTCTTCGAAGCAGCTCATGATAGACTTGATTTCTGAAGACCGCAGAAAAAACCCGGCTCGCCCCCCTCCTCCTTTGGAAAGTATTGAATCCCTAATATTTCGGTGTATTAATTTGACCCTTACAGAGAGTATATATATACTTTCTCTATTTCAAAATATAAGATGTTTTAACTTTGTGATGCAAATGTATCTAGACTTGTTTTAATATATAGGTTCACTCAACTTTGGGATGAATCTATACACTAAAAGAAGTCTAGATTCATTTTCTTAACAAACCTAAAACATCTTATATTTTCAAACGGAGGGAGTACATACAAACTTAGAGGGCAAGAAGCCTACGACTTGGATTACAAGATGATCTCTAAAGTCCTAGTCTATCTCTAGTTCTATACGTACACGTACTCTAACACCCCCCTCGGTCGAAGCGGGAGTGAAGCGAACACTTACGACTGGATGTGAAGTCTTGCACTTCCGTCGTCTTCACCTCCTTGTCATCATCACCTGCGTGGACATGATCATGGTTGCACCCAGGGGCGGTGACTTCGTCCCCTTCTAGTGCCTCTCTTTCTTCCCGCGGTTACAGCGAGAGTGGCGTGGACGCAACTGACGACGCGGACGCCATTGACTGGCGTTCTTGAGTTGCTGTAGACGTTGTTGTGGATGTCGATGTCGAGGTAGCCGATCGTGATGTAGCCGTGGTCGATGTCGTAGTCGTCGTAGTGGTGTGGCCATCATTGCGAGAGGCGCAAAAAATTGTGCGGTTTTTTGTTGTTGTTGTTGTTGTTGTTGACGAAGTAACAGTTGTGGATGTTTTGTACCTTGTAGAGGTACCGTCGGGGCGTCTCTTGAACGTGGTCATAAGTGAGACCACCGGTTTTGCCAGGACCGAAAGAACCCACCAAGCACACAAGGTTTTGCCAGAACCATATGCGCGGTCGTAGGGGCGTCACAATTGTCATGCCGGTTTGTTGTTGCAGTCGTCGGGGTCGTGGACGCGGCGATGCCGTCGTCATTCCTTGCAGTTGTACTGTCAAAGGGTGTCGTAATTGTATGTCCATCATGCGGGCGGGTATAGCGGCGGCGATGTGTCGACGAAGATGTTGATGAAGACCACATAGATATAGACCTTGGTGATGATGTGTCGGCGATGATCGTCGCTCAAAGGCATTCCTTGTGGCGGCGATGATGTCGAAACGTTGATGTCGTAGAAGTCGGTGAAGTAGTGTTACATACAGGCCTGACGTGTGGATGATGTTGATATCGCTTCTTCTTGCATATGCTCGACGATTATCTTAGCGTAGTCAGCTTGAGTCATAGGTATTAAATCTGGTACTGATCACTAGAAGGGGACGCACGGAGTTGAATTTGATGCCGATTTTTGGTACTGATCTGCACCGGACGAGAATCCTATGTCTAAGGATTTATTGTGTAGCTACTAAATTGGATCTAATCTAAGAGATTGGAAATTCTAAAATTATCTAATTTATGAATTAAGAATTGAAATTAGATCTAATCTAGTCTAAAGAACCGATCCGATCTTTGATCGAAACCGGGGAGAAGATTGATCTCTCTGGGGGCGTCGCGCGATACGAAAGTGGTGGGGGCTTTAGGATCGACGCCGTGAGGCTAACCGCTCTGATACCAAGTGGAAAATATTGAATCCCTAATATTTCGGTGTATTAATTTGACCCTTATGGAGAGTATATATATACATACAACCTTGGAGGGCAAGAAGCCTATAACTTGGATTACAAGATGATCTCTAAAGTCCTAGTCTATCTCTAGTAGTGTACATACACTTACTCTAACACCCCCTCCTCCCGAGGGCGACGGGTGGCCTCCTCCCCTTTGCCCCACCCTAGCCCGCCTCCTCCCTTCTCTCTAGTCGCCGCCGGCAGCGTGGCCGGTGGCCGTTGCTCGCGCCTGGACGACGTCGGCGGAGTGCCTTTTCCCCAGGAGCGAAAGGGGGCGCGGGGCCCTGGACGGGGACAGTGCTCTTCGGCGGCGGCGGTTCTGCCCGGCGGCGTGGTTTCCACGGGCGGGGTGGGCTGAGGCGCGGCGGTGCGGCCGGTTCGGCAGCAGGGCGGTGTTGTCTCGCGCGTTCGGCGCTGGCGGCGGGGCAGTAGACGGTGGCGGCTGGGGTGCTGCTCAGCTTGGCCCAGATATGGGCCCGTTCGGGCCCATATGGGTTGGGATGGGTCTACCCCGGAAGCCCCTGTGCGGCTCCCTTGAGGTGGAGGAAGGGCGACAGAGGGTCAGGTTGGTGGTACTCGCGGCTGCTCTCGCTGCAACATGGTGATGGGGGCTTTGTGGGCCCATTTGGGCCCGGCCGGGCCCGAGTGTAGGGGTTCGTAGCATGTAAAACAAAAAATTTCTACCGCATACAAACAAACAAGCCAAGATCTATCTACTAGATTGTAGCAACGAGTCGATAGAATAACTCACCCTCGAAGATTCCAAAGTGTTTAACGAGAGCGGGTTCTCGTGGGTGATGTAGTCGTACTCTTGCCGATCTCAAGATCGTGTAGACGATCCTTCCGGCGCTGCGTTCCGGCAGTGCTTCCACAGTCGGTCACACGTTCGGTACTCGATGAAGACCTTCCTCTCCCTTGTTACAGCAGGCAGCGGAGGTTGTAGTACTCTCCTCGCGATTCCGGCAGCACGACGGCGTGGTACCGGAAGTAGAGGGGAGATCTCGCCGGGCTTCGCCTTAAGCCGGAGCGAGTATGGTGGACTATGAGAGAGTCCTCGGTGATCTAGGGTTTAGACACACCAAGGAGAGAGGGCTAGGCCGGCGGCTAGGGCTTGGGGAAATCCCCAAGTCGGCGGCTAGGGTTTGCCCTAGGGCGGCGGCGGCTGCAGGAGGGCCGGCTGCTAGGGCTAGGGTTTTGGGTGGTGGAGGTGTAGATCTAGAGGGGCAGCCCTGCCCCTCCTTTTATAGGTGGGAGGGCACCAGCCAAGGGAAGGGAGTCCTCCCCCAAGTCGGCCTCCAAGGCCGGCGGGTGGAGGGAGAGGAACTCCTCCCCAAGTAGGTTTCCTACTCTCCCTCCACCAAGCAAACTTGCTGTTTGACTTTTCAAATTGGCGTTTGAATTTTCAAACTAGGATTTGATTTATCCCTTTATTTTGCTCAGAGATGACACCTAGTACATGATACAACCATTCCAACTTGTTATGACACATTCATGTACGCTTCCCCTCCGGAGTGCCGCACTTTCCGGACCCTTCTAGAACATTCCCGATGAAAACACCGGAACCATTCTCCAACCCTGAAACAGGACTTTCCTTATATGAATCTTATTCTCCGGACCATTCCGGATCTCCTCGTGATATCCCGGATCCCATCCGAGACTCCGAACAACATGCGGTCTCTTCTCATCATTCCATAACTACTCAACAACACCGAATCCTTAAGTGTGTCTCCCTACGGTTCGTGAATTATGCGGACATGATCGAGACACTTCTCCGATCAATAACCAATAGAGGAATCTGGAAATTCATATGGCTCCCACATATTTCTACGATTACTTTGCGATCGAATGAACCACTTACATACGATACCAATTTCCCTTTGTCTCACGATAGTTTACTTATCCGAGGTTTTGATCGTCGGTATCTCTGCATACCTAGTTCAACCTCGTTACTGATAAGTACTCTTTTCTCGTTCCCGTGATATGTGATCCCTTGTGAGCCAGTCACATGCTTGCAAGCCAATTGGATGACATTCCACCGAGAGGGCCCAGAGTATATCTATCTGTCATATGGATGGACAAATCCCACTCTTGATCCATGTGTCTCAACCCATACTTTCCGAACACTCAATGCCACCTTTATAGCCACCCAGTTACGGTGTGGTGTTTGATGTCATCAAAGCATCCTTCCGGTGATGGTGATAAGCATGATCTCATGGTCAGAGGAATTAGGTTACTATGTATCAGAAAGCATATAGCAATTGAACTATTAAAATGACTTGATCTTTATGCTACGCTTGTCTATAGGAGTATGTCCATCATACCATTCTCCTAACGATATTATCTTGTTGTTAATAACATCTCAATGTTCATGATAGGGAAACCACAATCATTTATTAACCAACAAGCTAGTATTATAAAGAGGCTTTACTAGGGACTCTAATTTAGTTTACAAATCACACAAGTATTAATGTTTCCTTGTTAATACTATTATAGCATGAATGCAAACATTTATCATAAACACAAAGATATAATAATAACTACATTTACTATTGCCTCTAGGGCATATCTCCAACAGTCTCCCACTTGCACTAGAGTCAACTAATCTAGATTACATGGTAATATACCGAACACCCATGGCAGTTTGGTGTTGGTCATGTTTTGCCCTCGGGAGAGGTTTAGTCAACGGATCCGCCACATTCAGATCTGTGTGTACTTTGCAAATCTTTATTTCACCATCTTGGACATGTTCTCGAATAGCATGAAAACATATCTTGATGTGCTTCAGCTTCTTGTGTGACCTTGGTTCTTGCGCATTGGCTATGGCGCCCATGTTATCACAGTAGATAGACATTGGGTCCAGCGCACTTGGAACCACACCGAGCTCTGTAATGAACTCCTTCATCCATACCGCTTCTTGTGAAGCCTCCGAAGCAGCTATGTATTCCGATTCAGTTGAAGATCTCGCCACAACGCTTTGCTTTGCACTCCTCCAGGTAACTGCTGCACCATTCAAAGTAAATACGTATCTAGATTGAGATTTAAAATCATCCGGATCGGTGTTCCAACTAGCATCGGTGTAACCATTAACAACGAGCTGTTCATCACCTCCATAAGAAAGAACCATATCCTTAGTCCTTCTTAAGTACTTAAGGATGTTTTTGACCGCTGTCCAATGATCCACTCCTGGATCACTTTGATATCTGCTAGTCAAACTAACAGCATATGCAATGTCGGGTCTAGTACATAGCATGGCATACATTAGAGATCCTATGGCTGAGGCATAGGGAGTCTTACTCATCCTTTCTCTATCTTCTGCCGTTGCTGGACTTTGAGTTTTACTCAAGGTCGTATTGGGCAACATGGGCAAGAACCCTTTCTTGCTATCCTCCATTCCAAACCTCTTTAGAACTTTGTCCAAATATGTACTTTGAGACAATGATATTAGGCGTCTCGATCTATCTCTATAAATCTTTATGCCTAATATGTAAGCTGCTTCGCCAAGATCTTTCATTGAAAAACTATTATTCAAATATTCCTTGACACTATTAAGAAGGACTACATCATTCCCAATAAACAATATGTCATCTACATATAGTATTCAGAATGCTACAGAGCTCCCACTCACTTTCTTGTAAATACAAGCTTCTCTATAAGTTTGTATAAAACCAAAACTTTTGATTACCTTATCAAAGCGTTGATTCCAACTTCGGGATGCTTGCTTCAATCCATATATGGACCGTTGAAGTTTGCATAACTTTTTAGCATCTTTAGGATCGAAAAAACCTTTGGGTTGCATCATATACAACTCTTCATCAATGTCTCCACTGAGGAATGCTGTTTTGACATCCATATGTCATATCTCATAATCATAATATGCAGCGATTGCTAACAAAATCCTCACAGACTTTAGCTTCGCTACTGGTGAGAAAGTCTCATCGTAGTCAGCTCCTTGAATTTGTCGAAACCCTTTTGCGACAAGTCGAGCTTTATAGACAGTAACATTACCATCAGCATCTGTTTTCTTCTTGAAAATCCATTTGTTCTCGACAGCCTTCCGTCCATCCGGTAAGTCCACCAAAGTCCATACTTGGTTTTCGTACATGGATCCAATCTCGGATTTCATGGATTCTTGCCATTTATTGGAATCTGGGCTCATCATCGCTTCCTCATATGTCGCAGGGTCATCGGCGTAGTCCACCAACATGACACACATAACGGGATCATACCAATCAGGAGTGGTACGAGTTCTCGTTGACCTGCGAGGATCTGCAGCAACTTCAACCGAAGTTTCATGATCATCATCATTAGCTTCCTCTCTTATTGGTGCAGGCACCACAGGAACTTCTTACGGTGCTGCGCTACTCGCAAGTTCGAGAGAAGGTTCGACAACCTCGTCGAGTTCTACTTTCCTTCCAGTCACTTCTTTCGAGAGAAATTCCTTCTCTAGAACGGATCCATTCTTGGCAACGAAGATTTTGCCTTCGGATCTATGATAGAAGGTATACCCAATAGTTTCCTTTGGATATCCTATGAAGACGCATTTTTCCGCTTTGGGTTCAAGCTTGTCCGGTTGTAACTTCTTTACATAGGCTTCGCAACCCCAAACTTTAAGGAACGACAATTTAGGTTTCTTCCCAAACCATAATTCATACGGTGTCGTTTCAACGGATTTAGATGGTGCCCTATTTAAAGTGAATGCGGCTGTTTCTAATGCATAACCCCAAAATGATAGCGGTAAATCTGTAAGTGACATCATAGAATGAACCATATCTAAGAGAGTTCGATTACGACGTTCGGACACACCATTACGCTGTGGTGTTCCCGACGGTGTCAATTGTGAAAGTATTCCGCATTTCTTCAAATGCTCGCCAAACTCGTAACTTAGATATTCTCCTCCAAGATCAGAACGTAGAAATTTAATCTTCTTGTTACGTTGATTCTCTACCTCACTTTGTAATTCCTTAAACTTCTCGAAAGTTTTGGACTTATGTTTCATGAAATAGATATAACCATATCTACTCAAGTCATCCGTGAAGGTAAGGACATAACGATAACCACCGCGCGATGCTACACTCATTGGACCACACACATCGGTATGTATGATTTTCAATAAGTCTGTAGCTCGCTCCATCATACCAGAAAATGGAGTCTTAGTCATTTTACCCATCAGACATGCTTCGCATCTTTCAAGTGATTCAAGAAGTCCATCAGAATGGAGTTTCTTCATACGCTTCACTCCAATGTGACCAAGACGACAGTGCCACATATAGGTCGAGTTATCACTCGATTTCAAACGTTTAGCTTCAATGTTATTAATATGTGTATTTCCACTATCGAGATTCAATAAGAATAGACCATCTATCAAAGGTGCATGTGCATAAAACATATTACTCATATAAATCGAACAACCATTATTCTCGGACTTAAACAAGTAACCGTCTCGCAATAAACAAGATCCTGATATAATGTTCATGCTTAACGCAGGCACCAAATAACAATTATTTAAGAATAAAACTAATCCCGATGGTATATGAAGAGGTAGCGTGCCGACCGCGATCACATCAACCTTTGATCCATTTCCTACGCGCATCGTCACCTCGTTCTTCGCTAGCTTCCGTTTATTCTGCAGCACCTGTTTCGAGTTACAAATATGAGCAACCGAACCAGTATCAAATACCCAGGCACTACTATGAGTACTAGTGAGATACACATCAATAACATGTATATCGGATATACCTTTCTTCTTGATGTTGCCGTTCTTCAAATCCGCCAAGTACTTTGGGAAATTCCGCTTCCAGTGACCTTCTCCCTTGCAGTAAAAGCACTCAGTATCAGGCTTAGGTCCAGCCTTGGTCTTCTTCGTCGGTGCGGTAACTTTCTTACCACCCTTCTTGAAGTGTCCCTTTTGCTTAGACTTGCATTTCTTGAATTTGGTAGTCTTATTGACCATCAACACTTGGTGCTCTTTCTTGATCTCCACTTCTGCAGATTTTAACATGGAGAAGAGTTCTGGCAACTGCTTGTTCATGCTTTGCATATTGTAGTTCATCACAAAGTTCTTGTAACTTGGTGGTAGTGATTGGAGGACACGGTAAATCCCCAAAGCATTAGGAATCACTATACCCAAGCTTTGAAGTTTGTTTGCGTGCCCAGACATCTTAAGCACATGCTCACTGACGGAGCTGCCCTCTTCCATCTTGCAGTTAAAGAACTTTTCAGAAGCCTCATAGCTCTCAACTGCCGCGTGAGCCACAAATATCATTTTGAGTTCACGGACAATATCATGTGGGTCATGGTTCTCAAACCTTTTCTGAAGCTCCGATTCCAAACCATACAAGATAGCACACCGAACTGTGGAGTACTGATTCTTTCGAGCGAGGAAAACATTCTTTACCTCATCGGTAGCATTAGCTGCATGCGGGTCACCCAGCGGTGCATCCAGCACATAGGTCAAATTACCAGCATTGAGGAAAATCCTCAAATTGCGGAACCAATCCACGAAGTTGCTTCCATTGTTTTTCAACTTTTCTTTCTCTAGGAACGCATTAAAATTGATGGTAGGGGCCGCCATTGATCTACAACATATTTGCAATAATTTAGACTAAGTTTATGACAAATTGAGTTCTAATTAATAGTTAAATTAATCTAGGTGAACTCCCACTCAAAACAATATCCCTCACATTATTTTAGTGATCACACGAACCAAATCCACCACATCAAAACCGATCATCACGAGAGTTGATGTAGCTTCAATGGCGAACAATCGACATGTTCATCATATCTACTATATGATTCATGCTTTAACTTTCGGTGATCCGTGTTCCGAGACCATGTCTGTACATGCTAGGCTCGTCAAGATCAAACCTTAGCTTCTGCATGAGCAAATCTGGCTTGCTCATGTTGTATACACTTGCAGAATCTAACACACCCGATCATCACGTGGTGCTTCGAAACAACAAGCTTTAGCAACGGTGCTTACTAAGGATGAACACTTTAGAACTTGAAATTTATGTGCATGAGGGATCATCTTATAATGCTACCATCGTTAACTAAGCAATACAAGATGCATAAAGGATTAACATAACTTGCAATTCATAATATGTGATATGATATGGCCTTTCTTCTTTGTGCTTCCGATCTCCATCTTCAAGCACGAACATGATCTCCATCATCACCGGCATTGCATCAAGGTCAATGACGCTGCTCCATGGTTGTCGTCCACCAGCTCCAACTATTACAACTACTTTGAATAGACACGTGGGTCTTAACAGAAATTAAAGACAACCATATGGCTCCTGCCGGTTTCCAACTTACAATAAGGAACATTGCATACATCAAATATAATCACAATCATGGCCATATCACATCATAGCACACCCCTGCAAAACAAAGTTAGACGCCTCTAATTTCTTTGCATATTTTACGTGGTTTGGGGCTTTCAATAAGTGTCGATCTAACTTACGAACAAGAACCACAATGTTGATGTTTGAACTATCAAGTGCCTGTTGTAAATTGGATCTATACTATAATGGGAGAGACAGGCACCCGCAAAGCCACTTATGCAATACAAGTTGCATGTTCAGCGTGGAGCAAGTCTCATGAACGATGCCATGTAAGGTTAGCCCGGGACGCTTCATCCCATCATACCGCAAGATGCAAAGTACACAAGAAGCAATTGATAATAAAAGCACCACCGCCCACAATGACCATTGTGTTCTACTCGTGCAACAGATCTACATATAGACACGGCTCTGATACCACTGTAGGGGTTCGTAGCATGGAAAACAAAAAATTTCTACCGCATACAGACAAACAAGCCAAGATCTATCTACTAGATTGTAGCAACGAGTCGATAGAATAACTCACCCTCGAAGATTGCAAAGTGTTTAACGAGAGTGGGTTCTCGTGGGTGATGTAGTCGTACTCTTGTCGATCTCAAGATCGTGTAGACGATCCTCCCGGCGCTGTGTTCCGGCAATGCTTCCGCAGTCGTCACATGTTCGGTACTCGATGAAGACCTTCCTCTCCCTTGTTCCAGTAGGCAGCGGAGGTTGTAGTACTCTCCTCGCAATTCCGGCAGCACGACGGCGTGGTACCGGAAGTAGAAGGGAGATCTCGTAGGGCTTCGCCTTAAGCCAGAGCGAGTATGGTGGACTATGAGAGAGGCCTCGGTGATCTAGGGTTTAGACACACCAAGGAGAGAGGGCTAGGCCGGCGGCTAGGGCTTAGGGAAAGCCCCAAGTCGGCGGCTAGGGTTTGCCCTAGGGCGGCGGCGGCTGCAGGAGGGCCGGCTGCTAGGGCTAGGGTTTTGGGTGGTGGAGGTGTAGATCTAGAGGGGCAGCCCTGCCCCTCCTTTTATAGGTGGGAGGGCGCCGACCAAGGGGAGGGAGTCCTCCCCCAAGTCGGCCTCTAAGGCCGGCGGGTGGAGGGACAGGAACTCCTCCCCAAGTAGGTTTCCTACTCTCCCTCCACCAAGCAAACTTGCCGTTTGACTTTTCAAATTGGCGTTTGACTTTTCAAACTAGGATTTGATTTATCCCTTTATTTTGCTCAGCGATGACACCTAGTACATGATGCAACCATTCCAGCTTGTTATGACTGAAGGGTTTCGCGGCATAGTAAATCAAAATTTTCTACGGATGCGAACAGAGGGAAGCCAAGATCTAATCTAGGAGATGCAAACAACAAGTGAGATTGGATTAGATCTTCATACCCTTGAAGATTCGCACAGCGGAACGTTCGTCGGAACGTGGGTGATGTAGTCGTACTCGCTTCTCCTCCTCGCGATCCGATCCGATCTAGCACCACAAGTGGCGATGCCTCCGTGAGATGCACACGTGCGGCACCTCGATGTCTCCTCCTTCCTTGGTCCAGCAAGTATGGTGGAGAGATGGGTTGGATCTACAACGCGACGGCGCGGTGCAATTGGTGGAGAATTTCTGCAGCAGGGCTTCGCCTACAAGCAGTCGGGAGGGAGAGAGGAGGGCAGCAGGGCGGCTAGGGTTGGAGGGGAAGGTGTAGGGGGTTGGTGTGCCCCCAGCCCTCTATATATAGAGGGGTGGGTGCAGCCCTAGCCCCTCCCCCAAGCCAAGGCTGGCGGCCCCAAGGAGGAAGAGTGGGGGGGCAAGGAAACCCCCCCTTCTAGAAGCTCTATCTAGAGTTTAAACCTCTCTTGGCCGGCTGGGCCCTATGGGGCCTTGTGCCCCTGGACCAATGCGGCCAGGGCACTCCCTCATAGGCCCATGCCCCCTCTCGGAAGATGGGGCCACGTTGGTCCCCTTCCGGAAGGTTCTAGAAGCTTCCGGTACAATATCGATTAATCCGGAACAATTCCGAACTCCAAAAACTGCACTGCCTTATATGAATCTTATTCTCTGGACCACTCCGGAACCTCTCGTGATGTCCCGGATCCCATCCGAGACTCCGAACAAAAACTCATAAACCAATTATCCAATCTATCCTAGCGTCGAGACACGTTAAGTGTGTGACCCTGCGGGTTCGAGAATATGCAGACATGATCTTCTATCAATAATCAACAGCGGGGTCTGGAAACCCATATTGACTCCCACACATTCATCGATGATCATATCGGATGAACCACGATGCTAGGATTCAATCAATCCCATATATATATTCCCTTCGTCTCGCGATATTTTACTTGCCCGAGATTCGATCGTCGGTACCGTCATACCTAGTTCAATCTTGTTCACAGCAAGTACTTTACTCGTTCCGTAATCCGATATCACTTTGTGATTAACTCCTTAACCACATGCTTGCAAGCGGTGTTGATATCAATTACCGAGTGGGCCCGAAGTATATCTCTCCGACTTGGGAGGGACAAATCCCATCTCGATACATACAACCCAACAGATACTTTCCGATCACCTGAGAGACACCTTTATGATCACCCTCTCATAGGATGACATTTGATGACCTCAAAGCTTTCTTCCGATATCAGGGAGTTGTATTATCTCATGGTCTAAGGAATACAATATTTGACATAAGAAAAGCTTCGCAAAGACGAACACGATGACATGATCTAATTGCTTCGCTTAGTTTGGGTCTGTCCATCACATCATTCTCCCAATGATATGATCTCATTATTAATTGACAACTCATGTCCATGGTTAGGAAACCTTAACCATCATTAATCAATGAGCTAGTCCATAGAGGCGTACTAGGGACACGGTGTTGTTCACAAACCACACAAGTATTAAAGTTTCCGCTTAATACAATTCTAGCATGGAATATAAACATTATCATGAACAAGAATTATAATAATAACATCTTTGTTATTGCCTCTAGGGCATAATTCCAACAGCTCCCACTTGCACTAGAGTCAATAATCTAGTTTACATTTGGCAACAATCTCACACCCATGGCACTGAGGTGCTGATCATGTTTCACACGTGGAAGAGGTTTAGTCAATGGATCTGCGACATTCAGATCTGTATGTACTTTGCTAATCTTCAGATCTCCATCTGCTATATAATCTCGGATTATATGAAACTTGCGGTTGATATGCTTGGTCTTTGGATGATATCTTGGTTCCTTAGCGAGTGCTATGGCGCCAGTGTTGTCACACAATATCTCCAGTGGGTCCAATGCACTTGGAACCACGCCAAGCTCAGTGATGAAGTTTCTGATCCAAACTCCTTCACTTGACGCTTCTGCAGCAGCCATGTATTCCGCTTCTGCTGTAGATCCCGCGATCACGCTTTGCTTGCAGCTTCTCCAGCTCACAGCTCCTCCATTCAAAATATACACGTATCCTGTCTGAGATTTAGAATCATCCTTGTCGGTGTCAAAACTAGCGTCGACGTAACCTTTTACGACGAGTTGTTCATCACCCCCATAGACTAAGAACATTTCTTTAGTTCTATTTAATTACTTTAGGATGTTCTTCACGGCTGTCCAGTGTTCCACTCCTGGATCACTTTGATATCTGCTCGTCAAACTAAGAGCATTGGACACATCCGGTCTAGTACACAGCATGGCATACATGATGGAACCTATGGCCGAGGCATAAGGCACTTTGCTCATAGCTTCCCTATCATTTACCGTAGCTGGACACTGAGCCTTGCTCAATATCTTACCTGACAACATAGGCACCGAACCTTTCTTTGCCTTATCCATTCTGAACCTTTTCAGAACTTTGTCTAGGTATGTACTCTGGCTTAAAGCTATCAGGTGTCTTTGTCTATCTCTATAGATCTTGGTGCCCAATATATAAGCAGCTTCACCTAGGTCTTTCATTGAAAAACACTTGTTCAAATAACTCTTCACATCGTTAAGCATGTTGATGTCATTTCCAATAATCAATATGTCATCCACATATAGTACCAGAAACGTCACCGAGCTCCCACTCACTTTCTTGTAGATACAAGCTTCGTAGCAATTTGGAACAAATCCAAAGCTCTTGATCACTTGATCAAAACGAAGGTTCCAACTCCGAGATGCTTGCTTCAGTCCATAAATGGAACGCTGAAGTTTGCATACTTTACTAGCATCCTTAGGATCGACAAAACCTTCGGGTTGCATCATATACAACTCTTCATCAATGTTGCCATTGAGGAAAGCAGTCTTGACATCCATCTGCCATATTTCATAATCATGAAACGCAGCAATTGCTAATAAAATACGAATGGACTTAAACATCGCTACGGGAGAGAAAGTCTCATCGTAGTCAACACCTTGAACTTGTCGAAAACCTTTCGCGACAAGCCGTGCTTTATAGATGGTAACATTACCATCTGCGTCCATTTTCTTCTTGAAGATCCATTTGCACTCAACGGCCTTTCGGTCGCTAGGAGGGTCCACCAAAGTCCATACTTGGTTTTCGCTCATGGATCCCAATTCGTATTTCATGGCTTCTAGCCATTTCTTAGAGTCTGGGCTCATCATCGCTTCCTCATAGCTCGTAGGTTCACTGTCTTCTACTAGCAAGACAGTCAAGACAGGGTTGCCGTACCACTCAGGAGGGGCACGCGACCGTGTCGACCTGCGACGTTTAGTAGCAGCATCGTCCGAAGCTTCATGATCCTTGTCATTAGCTTCCTCTATTGTTGGTGCAGGCGGCACTGGAACAATTTCAGGTGCTGCGCTACTCTCCAATTCAATAGAAGGTTCAATAACCTCGTCTAGCTCTACTTTCCTCCCACTCACTTCTTTCGAGAGAAACTCCTTCTCAAGAAAGGAACCGTTCTTCGCGACAAACACTTTGCCTTTGGTTCTGTGATAGAAGGTATACCCAATAGTTTCCTTAGGGTATCCTATGAAGACACATTTCTCCGCTTTGGGTTCGAGCTTGTCCGACATCAACTTCTTGACGTAAGCTTCGCATCCCCAAACTTTAAGAAACGACAACTTAGGTTTAGCACCAAACCATAGTTCATACGGTGTCATCTCAACGGATTTAGATGGTGCCCTATTTAAAGTGAATGCAGCGGTTTCTAATGCATAACCCCAAAATGATAACGGAAAATCAGTAAGAGACATCATTGATCGGACCATATCTAATAAGGTTCGATTTCGGCGTTCAGACACACCATTGCGCTGTGGTGTTCCGGGTGGCGTGAGTTGCGAAACAATTCCGCTTGCTTTAAGATGCATGAGAAAATCATAACTCAAATATTCACCTCCACGATCGGATCGTAGAAACTTAATCTTTCTGTTACGATGGTTCTCCACTTCATTCTGAAATTCTTTGAACTTTTCAAACATTTCAGATTTATGTTTCATTAAATAGATATACCCATATCTACTTAAGTCATCGGTAAAAGTGAGAAAATAGCGATATCCACCGCGCGTCGAAACACTCATCGGTCCGCATACATCGTTATGTATGATTTCCAACAAGTACGTTGCTCGCTCCATCATACCGGAGAACGGGGTTTTGATCATCTTACCCATGTGGCATGGTTCGCATGTGTCAAATGATTCAAAATCAAGAGACTCCAAAAGTCCATCAGAATGGAGTTTCTTCATGCGCTTTACACCAATATGACCTAGACGACAGTGCCACAAATAAGTAGTATTATCACTATCTACTTTGCATCTCTTAGCCTCAATGTTATGGATGTGTGTTTCCTCCCTTTCGAGATTTAGAAGAAATAAACCATTCACAATAGGTGCATGACCATAAAAGATGTTACTCATATAAATAGAACAACCATTATTCTCCGATTTAAATGAATAACCGTCTTGCAATAAACAAGATCCAGAAATAATGTTCATGCTCAACGCATGCACATAATAACACTTATTAAGGTTTAAAACTAATCCCGAAGGTAAAACTAAGGAGAGCGTGCCGATGGCCATCACATCAACTCTTGATCCGTTGCCAACGCGCATCGTCACCTCATCCCTCGCAAGCCGCCGTCTATTCCGTAGCTCCTGTTTCGAGTTACAAATATTAGCAACTGAACCGGTATCAAATACCCAGGCACTACAACGAGGGCTAGTAAGGAAACCATCAATAACATGTATATCAAATATACCTTTGATGGTGCCAGCCTTCTTGTCCGCTAAGTACTTCGGACAGTTGCGCTTCTAGTGACCCTTGTCCTTGCAATAGAAGCACTCAGTGTCCGGCTTAGGACCAGACCTGAGCTTCTTCTCAGCAGGGGCAACGCGCTTGCCGCCGCCTTTCTTGAAGGGCTTCTTTGCTCCCTTACCTTTCTTAAAGGTGGGCTTGTTGACCATCAACACATGATTATCCTTTTTGATGTTCACCTCCGCTACTTTCATCTTAGCAAAGAGCTCAGTGATCATATCAGTGGAACCAATCTGATTGTGATCAACTACAAAACTTTTGTAGCTAGGAGTGTCAATCTTGAGCTCCTCTAGAATCTTGCAGTCCAGTTGCTCAAGCCGTTGAGTGTAGCCCGTCATCTCAATGGCGTGCTCACTAACGGAACTCCCTTCCTCCATCTTGTAGTTAAAGAATTTCTTAGAGATCTCATATCTCTCAGAACAGGCTTGAGTCTGAAACATGTTTTTCAGATCCTCGAGAATCTCAAAGGGCCCGGCGAACTCCTCAAAACGATTTTGAAGATCCGATTCCATAGCATACAACATGACGATCTTAATCAAATCATAATCATCCCTGCGCGACTGATAAACAACTTTTTCATCAGCCGGCGCATCTATAGCAGGGGCGTCAGCTAGCGCTTTCTCAAGGACATAGTCCTTTTGTCCGCCAGCGAGAATGATTCTCAGAATGTGAAACCATTTGGTGAAGTTAGACCCATTGTTTCTAAGCTTTTCTATCTCAGCAAAAACGTTGAAGTTGAAGTTGGACTTGGCCATGTGATCTACAGTATTTGCAAGTACAATTTAGACTATGTTCATGATAAATAGTTCAACTTAATCAAATTACTAGATGAACTCCCACTAAATTCAACATCCCTCAAGTTGTTTAGTGAACACGATCCAAATTCACCACACCTAATCCGATCATCACAAGAAGAGATGTGGTTTCAATGGTGGACAACGAAGTGTCGATCATATCATTCATATGACTCATGCTTAACCTTTCGGTTCTTGTGTTCCGAGGCCATGTCTGTACATGCTAGGCTCGTCAAGTTAGACCCAAGTATTTTCGCGTGTGCAAAACTGTCTTGCACCCGTTGTATGTGAGCGTAGAGTCTATAGCACCCGATCATCACGTGATGCTTGGACACGACGAACTTTCGCAACGGTGCATACTTGGGGAGAACACAGTTTTTATCTTGATCTTTAAGTGAGGAATCATCTTATAATGCTACCGTCGCGATCTAATCATAATAAGATACATAAAAGGATAAACATCACATGCATATAACTTTATGTGACATGGTATAGCCAATCTTCGCGCAATGATCTCCATCTTGTGCGTTCCGGCATGATCTCCATCACTCCACCATGATTGCCTGCACCACAAATATCAACTACAACTATTGCTAACTACTTAGCGATAAAGTAAAGCTATTACATGGCGTATAAGAAGTTGACTCGCAGGTCATACACAATTATAAATACAACCATATGGCTCCTGCCGGTTGTGTACTCATCGACATGCAAGTCGTGAAACATTACAAAACATGATCATCGCATACAATATACACATCACATCTTGGGCCATACCATATCACAGAAAACACTCCCTGCAAAAACAAGTTAGACGCCTCTACTTTGTTGTTGCATGTTTTACGTGGCTTATGGGAGTAGATGCTAAGAACGATTCTTACCTACGGAAAGCCACAACGGTGATATTATGGTTGCCAAACTCCGGTGTTAATCCCATGACAACTATAGTGAGAGAAACTGACATCCACCAGCCGCATGTGTGGAACAAGCCACACGTCAAGTGCGGAGCCGGTCTCGGGAACGACGTCGCGTAAGGTTGGCCTGGACCGCTTCAATCTCACTATCCCGCGTCATAAGAATAACACAAACAAGAGGCTTGCAACATAAAACATCAATGCCCGCAACAACCATGTTGCGTTCTACTCGTGAAACACATCTACGCATAGATCTAGCTCTGATACCACTGAAGGGTTTCACGGCATAGTAAATCAAAATTTTCTACGGATGCGAACAGAGGGAAGCCAAGATCTAATCTAGGAGATGCAAACAACGAGAGAGATTGGATTAGATCTTCATACCCTTGAAGATTCGCACAGCGGAACGTTCGTTGGAACGTGGGTGATGTAGTCGTACTCGCTTCTCCTCCTCGCGATCCGATCCGATCTAGCACCACAAGTGGCGATGCCTCCGTGAGATGCACACGTGCGGCACCTCGACGTCTCCTCCTTCCTTGGTCAAGCAAGTATGGTGGAGAGATGGGTTGGATCTACAACGCGACGGCGCGGTGCAATTGGTGGAGAATTTCTGCAGCAGGGCTTCGCCTACAAGCAGTCGGGAGGGAGAGAGGAGGGCAGCATGGCGGCTAGGGTTGGAGGGGAAGGTGTAGGGGGTTGGTGCGCCCCCAGCCCTCTATATATAGAGGGGTGGGCGCAGCCCTAGCCCCTCCCCCAAGCCAAGGCCGGCGACCCCAAGGAGGAAGAGTGGGGGGCAAGGAAACCCCCCCTTCTAGAAGCTCTATCTAGAGTTTAAACCTCTCTTGGCCGGCTGGGCCCTATGGGGACTTGTGCCCCTGGCCCAATGCGGCCAGGGCACTCCCTCATAGGCCCATGCCCCCTCTCGGAAGGTGGGGCCACGTTGGTACCCTTCCGGAAGGTTCTAGAAGCTTCCAGTACAATACCGATTAATCCGGAACAATTCCGAACTCCAAAAACTGCACTGCCTTATATGAATCTTATTCTCCGGACCACTCCGGAACCTCTCGTGATGTCCCGGATACCATCCTAGACTCCGAACAAAAACTCATAAACCAATTATCCAATCTATCCTAGCGTCGAGACACGTTAAGTGTGTGACTCTGCGGGTTCGAGAATATGCAGACATGATCTTCTATCAATAATCAACAGCGGGGTCTGGAAACACATATTGACTCCCACACATTCATCGATGATCATATCGGATGAACCACGATGCCAGGATTCAATCAATCCCATATATATATTCCCTTCGTCTCGCGATATTTTACTTGCCCGAGATTCGATCGTCGGTACCGTCATACCTAGTTCAATCTCGTTCACAGCAAGTACTTTACTCGTTCCGTAATCCGATATCACTTTGTGATTAACTCCTTAACCACATGCTTGCAAGCGGTGTTGATATCGATTACCGAGTGGGCCCGAAGTATATCTCTCTGACTTGGGAGGGACAAATCCCATCTCGATACATACAACCCAACAGATACTTTCCGATCACCTGAGAGACACCTTTATGATCACCCTCTCATAGGATGACGTTTGATGACCTCAAAGCTTTCTTCCGATACCAGGGAGTTGTATTATCTCATGGTCTAAGGAATACAATATTTGACATAAGAAAAGCTTCGCAAAGACGAACACGATGACACGATCTAATTGCTTCGCTTAGTTTGGGTCTGTCCATCACATCATTCTCCCAATGATATGATCTCATTATTAATTGACAACTCATGTCCATGGTTAGGAAACCTTAACCATCATTAATCAATGAGCTAGTCCATAGAGGCGTACTAGGGACACGGTGTTGTTCACAAACCACACAAGTATTAAAGTTTCCGCTTAATACAATTCTAGCATGGAATATAAACATTATCATGAACAAGAATTATAATAATAACATCTTTATTATGGCCTCTAGGGCATAATTCCAACAATGACACATTCATGTACCCTTACCCTCCGGAGTGCCGGACTTTTCGGACCCTTCTAGAACATTCCCGATGAAAACACCGGAACCATTCTCCAACCCCGAAACAGGACTTTCCTTATATGAATCTTATTCTCCGGACCATTCCGGATCTCCTCGTGATATCCCGGATCCCATCCGAGACTCCGAACAACATTCGGTCTCTTACTCATCATTCCATAACTACTCAACAACATCGAATCCTTAAGTGTGTCTCCCTATGGTTCGTGAATTATGCGGACATGATCGAGACACTTCTCCGATCAATAACCAATAGAGGAATCTGGAAATTCATATGGCTCCCACATATTTCTACGATTACTTTGTGATCGAATGAACCACTTACATACGATACCAATTTCCCTTTTTCTCAAGATAGTTTACTTATCCGAGGTTTTGATCGTCGGTATCTCTGCATACCTAGTTCAACCTTGTTACTGATAAGTACTCTTTTCTCGTTCCCGTGATATGTGATCCCTTGTGAGCCAGTCACATGCTTGCAAGCCAATTGGATGACATTCCACCGAGAGGGCCCAGAGTATATCTATCTGTCATATGGATGGACAAATCCCACTCTTGATCCATGTGTCTCAACCCATACTTTCCGAACACTCAATGCCACCTTTATAGCCACCCAGTTACGGTGTGGTGTTTGATGTCATCAAAGCATCCTTCCGGTGATGGTGATAAGCATGATCTCATGGTCGAAGGAATTAGGTTACTATGTATCAGAAAGCATATAGCAATTGAGCTATTAAAATGACTTGATCTTTATGCTACGCTTGTCTATAGGAGTATGTCCATCATACCATTCTCATAACGATATGATCTTGTTGTTAATAACATCTCAATGTTCATGATAGGGAAACCACAATCATTTATTAACCAACAAGCTAGTATTATAAAGAGGCTTTACTAGGGACTCTAATTAGTTTACAAATCACACAAGTATTAATGTTTCCTTGTTAATACTATTATAGCATGAATGTAAACATTTATCATAAACACAAAGATATAATAATAACTACATTTACTATTGCCTCTAGGGCATATCTCCAACAGTCTCCCACTTGCACTAGAGTCAACTAATCTAGATTACATGGTAATATACCGAACACCCATGGCAGTTTGGTGTTGGTCATGTTTTGCCCTCGGGAGAGGTTTAGTCAACGGATCCGCCACATTCAGATCTGTGTGTACTTTGCAACTCTTTATTTCACCATCTTGGACATGTTCTCGAATAGCATGAAAACGTATCTTGATGTGCTTCAGCTTCTTGTGTGACCTTGGTTCTTGCGCATTGGCTATGGCGCCCATGTTATCACAGTAGATAGACATTGGGTCCAGCGCACTTGGAACCACACCGAGCTCTGTAATGAACTCCTTCATCCATACCGCTTATTGTGAAGCCTCCGAAGCAGCTATGTATTCCGATTCAGTTGAAGATCTCGCCACAACGCTTTGCTTTGCACTCCTCCAAGTAACTGCTGCACCATTCAAAGTAAATACGTATCTAGATTGAGATTTAGAATCATCCGGATCGGTGTTCCAACTAGCATCGGTGTAACCATTAACAACGAGATGTTCATCACCTCCATAAGAAAGAACCATATCCTTAGTCCTTCTTAAGTACTTAAGGATGTTTTTGACCGCTGTCCAATGATCCACTCCTGGATCACTTTGATATCTGCTATTCAAACTAACAGCATATGCAATGTCGGGTCTAGTACATAGCATGGCATACATTAGAGATCCTATGGCTGAGGCATAGGGAGTCTTACTCATCCTTTCTCTATCTTCTGCTGTTGCTGGACTTTGAGTTTTACTCAAGGTCGTATTGGGCAACATGGGCAAGAACCCTTTCTTGCTATCCTCCATTCCAAACCTCTTTAGAACTTTGTCCAAATATGTACTTTGAGACAATGATATTAGGCGTCTCGATCTATCTCTATAAATCTTTATGCCTAATATGTAAGCTGCTTCGCCAAGATCTTTCATTGAAAAACTATTATTCAAATATTCCTTGACACTATTAAGAAGGACTACATCATTCCCAATCAACAATATGTCATCTACATATAGTATTCAGAATGCTACAGAGCTCCCACTCACTTTCTTGTAAATACAAGCTTCTCTATAAGTTTGTATAAAACCAAAACTTTTGATTACCTTATCAAAACGTTGATTCCAACTTCGGGATGCTTGCTTCAATCCATATATGGACCGTTGAAGTTTGCATACCTTTTTAGCATCTTTAGGATCGACAAAACCTTTGGGTTGCATCATATACAACTCTTCATCAATGTCTCCACTGAGGAATTCTGTTTTGACATCCATATGTCATATCTCATAATCATAATATGCAGCGATTGCTAACAAAATCCTCACAGACTTTAGCTTCGCTACTGGTGAGAAAGTCTCATCGTAGTCAACTCCTTGAATTTGTCGAAACCCTTTTGCGACAAGTCGAGCTTTATAGACAGTAACATTACCATCAGCATCTGTTTTCTTCTTGAAAATCCATTTGTTCTCGACAGCCTTCCGTCCATCCGGTAAGTCCACCAAAGTCGATACTTGGTTTTCGTACATGGATCCAATCTCGGATTTCATGGCTTCTTGCCATTTATTGGAATCTGGGCTCATCATCGCTTCCTCATATGTCGAGGGTCATCGGTGTAGTCCACCAACATGACACTCATAATGGGATCATACCAATCAGGAGTGGTACGAGTTCTCGTTGACCTGCGAGGATCTGCATCAACTTCAACCGAAGTTTCATGATCATCATCATTAGCTTCCTCTCTTATTGGTGCAGGCACCACAGGAACTTCTTCCGGTGCTGCGCTACTCGCAAGTTCGAGAGAAGGTTCGACAACCTCGTCGAGTTCTACTTTCCTTCCAGTCACTTCTTTCGAGAGAAATTCCTTCTCTAGAACGGATCCATTCTTGGCAACGAAGATTTTGCCTTCAGATCTATGATAGAAGGTATACCCAATAGTTTCCTTTGGATATCCTATGAAGACGCATTTTTCCGCTTTGGGTTCAAGCTTGTCCGGTTGTAACTTCTTTACATAGGCTTCGCAACCCCAAACTTTAAGGAACGACAATTTAGGTTTCTTCCCAAACCATAATTCATACGGTGTCGTTTCAACGGATTTAGATGGTGCCCTATTTAAAGTGAATGCGGCTGTTTCTAATGCATAACCCCAAAATGATAGCGGTAAATCTGTAAGTGACATCATAGAACGAACCATATCTAAGAGAGTTCGATTATGACGTTCGGACACACCATTACGCTGTGGTGTTCCCGACGGTGTCAATTGTGAAAGTATTCCGCATTTCTTCAAATGCTCGCCAAACTCGTAACTTAGATATTCACCTCCACGATCAGAATGTAGAAATTTAATCTTCTTGTTACATTGATTCTCTACCTCACTTTAAAATTCCTTAAACTTCTCGAAAGTTTTGGACTTATGTTTCATGAAATAGATATACCCATATCTACTCAAGTCATCCGTGAAGGTAAGAACATAACGATAACCACCGCACGATGCTACACTCATTGGACCACACACATCGGTATGTATGATTTTCAATAAGTCCGTAGCTCACTCCATCATACCAGAAAATCGAGTCTTAGTCATTTTACCCATCAGACATGCTTCGCATCTTTCAAGTGATTCAAGAAGTCCATCGGAATGGAGTTTCTTCATACGCTTCACTCCAATGTGACCAAGACGACAGTGCCACATATAGGTCGAGTTATCACTCGATTTCAAACGTTTAGCTTCAATGTTATTAATATGTGTATTTCCACTATCGAGATTCAATAAGAATAGACCATCTATCAAAGGTGCATGTGCATAAAACATATTACTCATATAAATCGAACAACCATTATTCTCGGACTTAAACAAGTAACCATCTCGCAATAAACAAGATCCTGATATAATGTTCATGCTTAACGCAGGCACCAAATAACAATTATTTAAGAATAAAACTAATCCCGATGGTAGATGAAGAGGTAGCGTGCCGACCGCGATCACATCAACCTTTGATCCATTTCCTACGCGCATCGTCACCTCGTTCTTCGCTAGCTTCCGTTTATTCTGCAGCACCTGTTTCGAGTTACAAATATGAGCAACCGAACCAGTATCAAATACCCAGGCACTACTATGAGTACTAGTGAGATACACATCAATAACATGTATATCGGATATACCTTTCTTCTTGATGTTGCCTTTCTTCAAATCCGCCAAGTACTTTGGGAAATTCCGCTTCCAGTGACCTTCTCCCTTGCAGTAAAAGAACTCAGTATCAGGCTTAGGTCCAGCCTTGGTCTTCTTCGTCGGTGCGTTAACTTTCTTACCACCCTTCTTGAAGTGTCCCTTTTGCTTAGACTTGCATTTCTTGAATTTGGTAGTCTTATTGACCATCAACACTTGGTGCTCTTTCTTGATCTCCACTTCTGCAGATTTTAACATGGAGAAGAGTTCTGGCAACTGCTTGTTCATGCTTTGCATATTGTAGTTCATCACAAAGTTCTTGTAACTTGGTGGTAGTGATTGGAGGACACGGTAAATCTCCAAAGCATTAGGAATCACTATACCCAAGCTTTGAAGTTTGTTTGCGTGCCCAGACATCTTAAGCACATGCTCACTGACGGAGCTGCCCTCTTCCATCTTGCAGTTAAAGAACTTTTCAGAAGCCTCATAGCTCTCAACTGCCGCGTGAGCCACAAATATCATTTTGAGTTCACGGACAATATTATGTGGGTCATGGTTCTCAAACCTTTTCTGAAGCTCCGATTCCAAACCATACAAGATAGCACACCAAACTGTGGAGTACTGATTCTTTCGAGCGAGGAAAACATTCTTTACCTCATCGGTAGCATTAGCTGCATGCGGGTCACCCAGCGGTGCATCCAGCACATAGGTCAAATTACCAGCATTGAGGAAAATCCTCAAATTGCGGAACCAATCCGCGAAGTTGCTTCCATTGTTTTTCAACTTTTCTTTCTCTAGGAACGCATTAAAATTGATGGTAGGGGCCGCCATTGATCTACAACATATTTGCAATAATTTAGACTAAGTTTATGACAAATTGAGTTCTAATTAATAGTTAAATTAATCTAGGTGAACTCCCACTCAAAACAATATCCCTCACATTGTTTTAGTGATCACACGAACCAAATCCACCACATCAAAACCGATCATCACGAGAGTTGATGTAGCTTCAATGGCGAACAATCGAGATGTTCATCATATCTACTATATGATTCATGCTTTAACTTTCGGTGATCCGTGTTCCGAGACCATGTCTGTACATGCTAGGCTCGTCAAGATCAAACCTTAGCTTCTGCATGAGCAAATCTGGCTTGCTCATGTTGTATACGCTTGCAGAATCTAACACACCCGATCATCACGTGGTGCTTCGAAACAACAAGCTTTAGCAACGGTGCTTACTAAGGATGAACACTTGAGAACTTGAAATTTATGTGCATGAGGGATCATCTTATAATGCTACCATCGTTAACTAAGCAATACAAGATGCATAAAGGATTAACATCACATGCAATTCATAATATGTGATATGATATGGCCTTTCTCCTTTGTGCTTCCGATCTCCATCTTCAAGCACGAACATGATCTCCATCATCACCGGCATTGCATCAAGGTCAATGAAGCTGCTCCATGGTTGTCGTCCACCAGCTCCAACTATTACAACTACTTTGAATAGACACGTGGGTCTTAACATAAATTAAAGACAACCATATGGCTCCTGCCGGTTTCCAACTTACAATAAGGAACATTGCATACATCAAATATAATCACAATCATGGCCATATCACATCATAGCACACCCTTGCAAAACAAAGTTAGACGCCTCTAATTTCTTTGCATATTTTACGTGGTTTGGGGCTTTCAATAAGTGTCGATCTAACTTACGAACAAGAACCACAACGTTGATGTTTGAACTATCAAGTGCCTGTTGTAAATTGGATCTATACTATAATGGGAGAGACAGACACCCGCAAAGCCACTTATGCAATACAAGTTGCATGTTCAGCGTGGAGCAAGTCTCATGAACGATGCCATGTAAGGTTAGCCCGGGCCGCTTCATCCCATCATACCGCAAGATGCAAAGTACACAAGAAGCAATTGATAATAAAAGCACCACCGCCCACAATGACCATTGTGTTCTACTCGTGCAACATATCTACATATAGACACGGCTCTGATACCACTGTAGGGGTTCGTAGCATGGAAAACAAAAAAATTCTACCGCATACAGACAAACAAGCCAAGATCTATCTACTAGATTGTAGCAACGAGTCGATAGAATAACTCACCCTCGAAGATTCCAAAGTGTTTAACGAGAGTGGGTTCTCGTGGGTGATGTAGTCGTACTCTTGTCGATCTCAAGATCGTGTAGACGATCCTCCCGGCGCTGCGTTCCGGCAACGCTTCCGCAGTCGTCACATGTTTGGTACTCGATGAAGACCTTCCTCTCCCTTGTTCCAGCAGGCAGCGGAGGTTGTAGTACTCTCCTCGCAATTCCGGCAGCACGACGGCGTGGTACCGGAAGTAGAAGGGAGATCTCGTAGGGCTTCGCCTTAAGCCGGAGCGAGTATGGTGGACTATGAGAGAGGCCTCGGTGATCTAGGGTTTAGACACACCAAGGAGAGAGGGCTAGGCCGGCGGCTAGGGCTTTGGGAAAGCCCCAAGTCGGCGGCTAGGGTTTGCCCTAGGGCGGCGGCGGCTGTTGGAGGGCCGGCGGCTAGGGCTAGGGTTTTGGGTGGTGGAGGTGTAGATCTAGAGGGGCAGCCCTGCCCCTTCTTTTTTAGGTGGGAGGGTGCCGACCAAGGGGAGGGAGTCCTCCCCCAAGTCGGCCTCCAAGGCCGGCGGGTGGAGGGAGAGGAACTCCTCCCCAAGTAGGTTTCCTACTCTCCCTCCACCAAGCAAACTTGCCGTTTGACTTTTCAAATTGGCATTTGACTTTTCAAACTAGGATTTGATTTATCCCTTTATTTTGCTCAGCGATGACACCTAGTACATGATGCAACCATTCCAGCTTGTTATGACTGAAGGGTTTCGCGGCATAGTAAATCAAAATTTTCTACGGATGCGAACAGAGGGAAGCCAAGATCTAATCTAGGAGATGCAAACAACGAGAGAGATTGGATTAGATCTTCATACCCTTGAAGATTCGCACAGCGGAACGTTCGTCGGAACGTGGGTGATGTAGTCGTACTCGCTTCTCCTACTCGCGATCCGATCCGATCTAGCACCACAAGTGGCGATGCCTCCGTGAGATGCACACGTGCGGCACCTCGACATCTCCTCCTTCCTTGGTCCAGCAAGTATGGTGGAGAGATGGGTTGGATCTACAACGCGACGGCGCGGTGCAATTGGTGGAGAATTTCTGCAGCAGGGCTTCGCCTACAAGCAGTCGGGAGGGAGAGAGGAGGGCAGCAGGGCGGCTAGGGTTGGAGGGGAAGGTGTAGGAGGTTGGTGCGCCCCAAGCCCTCTATATATAGAGGGGTGGGCACAGCCCTAAACCCTCCCCCAAGCCAAAGCCGGCGGCCCCAAGGAGGAAGAGTGGGGGGCAAGGAAACCCCCCCTTCTAGAAGCTCTATCTAGAGTTTAAACCTCTCTTGGCCGGCTGGGCCCTATGGGGCCTTGTTCCCCGGGCCCAATGCGGCCAGGGCACTCCCTCATAGGCCCATGCCCCCTCCCGGAAGGTGGGGCCACGTTGGTCCCCTTCCGGAAGGTTCTAGAAGCTTCCGGTACAATACCGATTAATCCGGAACAATTCCGAACTCCAAAAACTGCACTGCCTTATATGAATCTTATTCTCCGGACCACTCCGGAACCTCTCGTGATGTCCCGGATCCCATCCGAGACTCCAAACAAAAACTCATAAACCAATTATCCAATCTATCCTAGCGTCGAGACACGTTAAGTGTGTGACCCTGCGGGTTCGAGAATATGCAGACATGATCTTCTATCAATAATCAACAGCGGGGTCTGGAAACCCATATTGACTCCCACACATTCATCGATGATCATATCGGATGAACCACGATGCCAGGATTCAATCAATCCCATATATATATTCCCTTCGTCTCGCGATATTTTACTTGACCGAGATTCGATCGTCGGTACCGTCATACCTAGTTCAATCTCGTTCACAGCAAGTACTTTACTCGTTCCGTAATCCGATATCAATTTGTGATTAACTCCTTAACCACATGCTTGCAAGCGGTGTTGATATCGATTACCGAGTGGGCCCGAAGTATATCTCTCCGACTTGGGAGGGACAAATCCCATCTCGATACATACAACCCAACAGATACTTTCCGATCACCTGAGAGACACCTTTATGATCACCCTCTCATAGGATGACATTTGATGACCTCAAAGCTTTCTTCCGATACCAGGGAGTTGTATTATCTCATGGTCTAAGGAATACAATATTTGACATAAGAAAAGCTTCGCAAAGACGAACACGATGACACGATCTAATTGCTTCGCTTAGTTTGGGTCTGTCCATCACATCATTCTCCCAATGATATGATCTCATTATTAATTGACAACTCATGTCCATGGTTAGGAAACCTTAACCATCATTAATCAATGAGCTAGTACATAGAGGCGTACAAGGGACACAGTGTTGTTCACAAACCACACAAGTATTAAAGTTTCCGCTTAATACAATTCTAGCATGGAATATAAACATTATCATGAACAAGAATTATAATAATAACATCTTTGTTATTGCCTCTAGGGCATAATTCCAACAGTCTCCCACTTGCACTAGAGTCAATAATCTAGTTTACATTTGGCAACAATCTCACACCCATGGCTGTAGAGGTCCCAACCCAATAAGTTAGGTTCCTCCTGTGTTTTACAATGCTAGTCCCTGGATCAATAGCTAGCATCCACAGTTAAGATGTAATATCAAGATGCAAAGGTCATAATATCAATTTATAACCAGGAATAACATAAGTTTATTACATCAAACATAGCTCATTTGGCTATTACATTACATTTGCAGCGGAATAACTATAAGTATGGGTCCATCATCTTCAAAGTGCCATAGGCAGATGTTGGTTCTAGACTTTGTAGTCCTAGTCAATCAAACAATCTTCATTAAAAACAATCAACCTGCAACATTACAAGTTACAGCCACAAGGGTCAATACATTTTTGAATTGTATTGGCAAGCTTCACTTTTATATATAAGAGTGGATCCTATCATTATATGCATATTTGGCTAAGTAGAGTTTAAGGCTTATTTGCATAAAGCAATATTTTATCCTATCTTTTCAAAATGGTTTTAAAGTCTTTTGTCAAATTTATTTTCCAAGTTCCTTGAACTCCTTAGTAGAAACTCAAGTGTTCAAATCCTTGTCAAAATCTCTTGTGCACCTTGGTAACCCCAAGTGCAACAAGTTTTATCAAAACTCATGAGTTCCTCGGTAAAGCCCCAAGTACATCATGCTCTTGAGCACCTTGGTAACTCCAAGTGCAACAAGCTTTACAAAATCTCTTTGAATTCCTTGGTAGACACACAAGGGCATCAAGTTTTTATATTAGAAGTTGGAATGTCGAGATCTCCCATAGTTCAAACTTTAGTTGCTCAGTATTGTCCATAACCGGGGACACGGCTAAGTACTTAGATTTTATTTACTTCTGCAGAAGGAGTACACTTTACCCACATGACACAATCCCATCTTGTTGCCACCAGTGGCCTACTGGATTAGTGCTCACCAAGATGGAGTACTGGCAGATTGAGAATGTGACGAAGTCTTTCCATAAGGTCCTCCCATACATCATTGCTAGCTTTGTCTTCAGCCCCCATGAAGCATTCCAGATCCCCATGTCCAGTAACTAAAGACAATGCATGGGTCTTCCTAATGTAATTGACTAAGCCAGAGCCATAATAGCATGTGGTTGTACACGAAAGCCACAATTGGAGAAGCATGTTTGATCTCTAAGTTTCCTAGGTGGTTTTCTTTTGGAGCACAACACAAAGTGATTGCCATAGACATGGTCTCCTTTTGTTGCCATCTTCTCCAAAATTCAAAGTATCCTCCACCTAGGTGGTTCATTGAGTCCTTGTTTTATTATGTAAAACACAAGTCCTTTTCTCAACCTTTGTAAAATCACAACATGTATCTCTTTTCAAAACATAGCATGGCTAAGCATGTACAACTTCAATATTTTCACTAAGGTGTGTATAGGGAATCCTATTAGGATTTAGCATAGCATAAGTATAAAAATATCTTGTCATGCATGATTTCAAAATCCACTAAGTATAATGAAAGTAGTAGGACTTTTGTATGATAGTGTCACTTGCCTTTTTGTTTTAGGGAATGATAGTCACTTCTTGATCTTGCTAGTCTCACACTTTGCTAATTTCACTACAATCAAACAAGCATAGTATCAAGTAGCATTCCAACATTCAAACAATAATTTCACATACACAAAGCAATGGTTCCTAAGTCTTGTAAAAGAGGGTTCTATTGTAAAGTTGGTGTCTACTAGGTTTATAAACTTTGTAAGGTCCACATTGGTCTTTTACCAAAATGGCAAAGTCATTTGCAATTGGGTTTTATCCTAAGACTGTTTTAAAATTCATTCATCATTTTATGTGGTGAAAATTATTCTTATCCAAGCAAACTTTAGGTTTTGCACCAAGTAAGTTGCTCTTGGCAAGGCTTGGTGTTTTTGGGTCAGTAAGTTTGGTCCAAAACATTTTTTCCCAAAGTTTTCCTTGCACAAACTTTTCCATAATAAAATCAATGAGTTTTATTTGGCTAGAAAATGACTAAGTTAACTAATTCAACTTAAATTTCTCAAAAATCATTTTTTTAACACTATGGGTTGGTTCCTAGGGTCAGTATGGTCACATAATTCCATTTTGCAAAGGTTTCAATCCCAAAATCAATTTTAAACAATTTTTATACTCTGAACAAGTACACAAATGTTTCTGCAATTTCAATCAAGCTAACATATACTATTTTCAAAACTAAGGCCATGGTTAGCTAGGGCTTGTTCTCCTGAATCCAACGACATAAAATTTGTAAAATTTGGACGTGTGGATCCAAAGATATAAGGGTTTGAGGTTTGCAAAAGTTTCTGTTTTTCAAATCTGTTTTAAATCCAATAGGTGACACACGGCGTGTTTTAACTGGACGATACCGGTTCGGGTGGATCGTGCGACGCTGGCCGTTGGATCTAATTATCACCGCACGGCTCAGATCATTCGATACCGCTTCGCTCACTTTCTTTCCTAGCCGCTGGATCAAGATCGGACGGTGCTCAGGAGGTTGACCAATAGCTGGCGGCGCCGGCGGCGACGACTGGCGGTGCACGCTCTGTCCGAGGTGGTCTGGCCGTTATAGGAAGCGAGAGAAGAGGAGGAGAGGCTCACCGTGATCGCAGGGTCGTGGTGATGCTCGACGTGCTGTTGGCTTGACAAGGGGCGCTCGAGTACTGCGGTAATTGCTCGCCGGAGTGGAGGTCGGCGTCGGGTGGTTCTGGCCACGGTCGAGGGCGACGCTGTGGATCATCCCGAAGCAAAACAACGATGCGGTTAGATGCAGAAAGGTGTGGCGAGTGCGGGAGTGTGAACGAGGAGGCGCGGGGCGCTCAGATACTACCTGTGGGTTTCGCCGGAGATGAAGCAGACGGTGGCGACGGTGGTCGTTGTCGAGGGCGAGGTTACAGGGTACCCGTGGTTGAGTTTGGTGCACTAGTAGATGCGCCTGAGAGTGGGGAAGTTGTGAGTTTGGTCGGGGAGGCTCGGGAAGATGTGGCTTGGCCGGAATTGACAGAGGAAGCTCGTCGGAGCGGCGGCGGTATAGAGAGAATCGAAGGCAGCCTAGGGGCAGAGGGGAGGCGGTGTCTGGGGAAAAAGAAGGAGGAGGAGCAGGCGGTTAAATGGACGGGGCCGCGACGAGGTTTAATGCACGGATTAACGCCGATTGATGGAGCTATCAACGGGCAGAAACTGCCGCGCGGTGAGGGGAGAAGGAGTCACGCGGGGAAGAAGAAGGAGGAGGCAGTGTGGGGTCCGCTGGTCAGTGGGAAAAGAAACGAGGGGGAGGTCCACTAGTCAGTTGCTTCGCGGGTTGTTTCAGCGGTGAGAAAAACGGTTCGGGGAGAGAGTAGATGGGCTAGGTGGGCTGCTGCTGGGCTGTTGGGTTGGGTCGATTCCTTTCTTATTTTTTTTTATTCTGTGTTCTTTTCCTTTTCTATTTTATTTTCTGTTTTGAATTTCCAATCAAACAAACATCAACCAAATCAATTCAAACAACACTCAAATTTTGTAATATTGAAATTAATTCTGTTTAGTAATATGGTCAAAAGCCCAAAATAAAATAATAATAACTTTATTAATCCATTCTTTAATTAAATAAAATGGAGTTTTATTTATTTATCATGGTTTGATTTATTTAATAATAATTCTCATTTGAAATCACTTTCAAATCTAAAACAGTAGGTTTATTTGAAAATAAAGAATATTTGAAAGATTTGTTTTAAACAAAATAACCTCTTATTTTAGGGTCCATTAGTAACTAAATAGAATGGGCCTTAGTTATTAAATCAAATAGAGTTTGATTCTATTAATAAAATCTTTATTTGAAACCAAAACCAAATATGTAGGTTTTATTTGGAAATATTAAATACTTGGAAACTTGTTTTAAACAAAATAACATTTTATTTTAGAGTCCATTATTAAATAGTCTTTTTTTATTAAACCAACTAGGGTTTGCTTTATTTAGAACATTTATTTTAAAATCTAAAATAAAGCCAGAACACTTTATTTAAGAAAATAAAATACCTAGAAAGCTTATTTAAAATAATTTAACAAGCTTTGATGTTTTTAAAATAGTAAAACCTTTTATTAAATAAAGTTGGATATTAAATTCCTTATTATTTTATTTATACAATCCTTTATTATTTTTAATTAAACCTTTGCTATTTTATTTAAAATCAAATGTTTCAATTCAAAAGCTTGGCCAAGGTTTAATTGGTTTTATAAAAAAATCTTTATTTATAAATCCATCTTTTCTTTTGAATACCAAATCTTTTATTAAGAGATCCAAAATAGTATTTTAAATATTTTTATTTTCCTTTAATAAAAGTTTATCTTTTTAAATCTCTTTAGGATTTATTTGTTTCAAATTGGTTTGAGGTTCCATTTGAATTCAAAAAATTTCTTCTGGCTCTGAAAATCAAACAAAGTTTTTATTTTATTCATTTATTTTCACATTACAAGATTTGGAAAATCTTGGGATGTGACAATGGCACTGAGGTGCTGATCATGTTTCACACGTGGAAGAGGTTTAGTCAATGGATCTGCGACATTCAGATCTGTATGTACTTTGCTAATCTTCAGATCTCCATCTGCTATATAATCTCGGATTATATGAAACTTGCGGTTGATATGCTTGGTCTTTGGATGATATCTTGGTTCCTTAGCGAGTGCTATGGCGCCAGTGTTGTCACACAATATCTCCAGTGGGTCCAATGCACTTGGAACCACGCCAAGCTCAGTGATGAAGTTTCTGATCCAAACTCCTTCACTTGACGCTTCTGCAGCAGCCATGTATTCCGCTTCTACTGTAGATCCCGCGATCACGCTTTGCTTGCAACTTCTCCAGCTCACAGCTCCTACATTCAAAATATACACGTATCCTGTCTGAGATTTAGAATCATCCTTGTCGGTGTCAAAACTAGCGTCGACGTAACCTTTTACGACGAGCTGTTCATCACCCCCATAGACTAAGAACATTTCTTTAGTTCTATTTAGGTACTTTAGGATGTTCTTCACGGTTGTCCAGTGTTCCACTCCTGGATCACTTTGATATCTGCTCGTCAAACTAAGAGCATTGGACACATCCGGTCTAGTACACAGCATGGCATACATGATGGAACCTATGGCCGAGGCATAAGGCACTTTGCTCATAGCTTCCCTATCATTTACCGTAGCTGGACACTGAGCCTTTCTCAATATCTTACCTGACAACATAGGCACCGAACCTTTCTTTCCCTTATCCATTCTGAACCTTTTCAGAACTTTGTCTAGGTATGTACTCTGGCTTAAATCTATCAGGTGTCTTTGTCTATCTCTATAGATCTTGATGCCCAATATATAAGCAGCTTCACCTAGGTCTTTCATTGAAAAACACTTGTTCAAATAACTCTTCACATCGTTAAGCATGTTGATGTCATTTCCAATAATCAATATGTCATCCACATATAGTACCAGAAACGTCACCGAGCTCCCACTCACTTTCTTGTAGATACAAGCTTCGTAGCAATTTGGAACAAATCCAAAGCTCTTGATCACTTGATCAAAACGAAGGTTCCAACTCCTAGATGCTTGCTTCAGTCCATAAATGGAACGCTGAAGTTTGCATACTTTACTAGCATCCTTAGGATCGACAAAACCTTCGGGTTGCATCATATACAACTCTTCATCAATGTTGCCATTGAGGAAAGCAGTCTTGACATCCATCTGCCATATTTCATAATCATGAAACGCAGCAATTGCTAATAAAATCCGAATGGACTTAAACATCGCTACGGGAGAGAAAGTCTCATCATAGTCAACACCTTGAACTTGTCGAAAACCTTTCGCGACAAGCCGTGCTTTATAGACGGTAACATTACCATCTGCGTCCGTTTTCTTCTTGAAGATCCATTTGCACTCAACGGCCTTTCGGTCGCTAGGAGGGTCCACCAAAGTCCATACTTGGTTTTCGCTCATGGATCCCAATTCGGATTTCATGGCTTCTAGCCATTTCTTAGAGTCTGGGCTCATCATCGCTTCCTCATAGCTCGTAGGTTCACTGTCTTCTACTAGCAAGACAGTCAAGACAGGGTTGCCGTACCACTCAGGAGGGGCACACGACCGTGTCGACCTGCGACGTTCAGTAGCAGCATCGTTCTAAGCTTCATGATCCTTGTCATTAGCTTAATCTATTGTTGGTGCTGTTGGAGATATGCCCTAGAGGCAATAATAAATGTAGTTATTATTATATCTTTGTGTTTATGATAAATGTTTACATTCATGCTATAATAGTATTAACAAGGAAACATTGATACTTGTGTGATTTGTAAACTTAATTTGAAGTCCCTAGTATAGCCTCTATACATCACTAGCTTATTGGTTGATAAATGATTGTGGTTTCCCTATCATGAACATTGAGATGATATCAACAACAAGATCATATCATTAGGAGAATGATATGGTGGACATACTCCTATAGATAAGCGTAGCATAAAGATCAAGTCATTTTAATAGTTCAATTGCTATATGCTTTCTGATACATAGTAACCTAATTCCTTCGACCATGAGATCATGCATATCACCTTTACCGGATGGATGCTTTGATGACATCAAACACCACACCGTAACTGGGTGGCTATAAAGGTGGCATTGAGTGTTCGGAAAGAATTGGTTGAAACACATGGATCAAGAGTGGGATTTGTCCATCCATATGACAGATAGATATACTCTGGGCCCTCTCGGTGGAATGTCATCCAATTAGCTTGCAATCATGTGACTGGCTCACAAGGGATCACATATCACGGGAACGAGAAAAGAGTACTTATCAGTAACGAGGTTGAACTAGGTATGCAGAGATACCGACGATCATAACCTCGGATAAGTAAACTATCGTGAGACAAAGGGAAATTGGTATCGTATGTAAGTGGTTCATTCGATCGCAAAGTAATCGTAGAAATATTTGGGAGCCATATGAATTTCCAGATTCCTCTATTGGTTATTGTTCGGAGAAGTGTCTCGATCATGTCCGCATAATTCACGAACCGTAGGGAGACACACTTAAGGATTCGACTTTGTTTGAGTAGTTATGGAATGAATGAGAAAGAGACCGAATGTTGTTCGGAGTCTCGGATGGGATCCGGGATATCACGAGGAGATCCAGAATGGTCCGGAGAATAAGATTCATATAAGGAAAGTCCCGTTTCGGAGTTGGGAAATGTTTCCGGTGTTTTCATCGGGAATGTTCTAGAATGTTCCGGAATGTCCGGCACTCCGGAGGGGAAGGGTACATGGATGTGTTGTATCAAGTTGGTATGATTGCATCATGTACTAAGTGTCATCGCTGTTCCAAATAAAGGATTAATTCGAATCCTAGTTTGAAAAGTCAAATAGCTAAATTGAAAAGTCAAACGGCTAAATTTGGAAAGTGGAAAAGAGGAGGAGGAGGTGAAACCGAGTTGGGGAGGGAGTCCTCCTCCCCAAGCCGGCGCACCACCCAAGCCGAGTTGGGGAGGGACTCCACTCCCTCCCCTTGGCCGCCGGCCCCTCCACCTATATAAGGAGGGGCAGGGCTCCCTCCTAGCACAGACAAGTACCTCTCCTCCAAACCCTAGCTTGGCGCCTACCACCATAGCCGCCGCCGCCCCCTAGGGTTTTTCCCTAGCCGCCGACTTGGGGGTCCCCGGAACCCTAGCCGCCGGCTCTAGCACCTTCTCCTTGGTGTGTCTAAACCCTAGATCGCCGAGGAGCTCTCTCATACTCCACCATACTCGCTCCGGCTTAAGGCGAAGCCCTGCGAGATCTCCCCTCTACTTCCGGTACCACGCTGTTGTGCTGCCGGAATTGCGAGGAGAGTGCTACAACCTCCGCTGCCTGCTGGAACAAGGGAGAGGAAGGTCTTCGTTGAGTACCGAACGTGTGACCGACTGCGGGAGCGCTGCCGGAACGTAGCGCCGGAAGGATCGTCTACACGATCTTGAGATCGGGAAGAGTACGACTACATCACCCACGAGAATCCGCTCTCGTTAAACACTTTGGAATCTTCGAGGGTAAGTTATTCCATCGACTCGTTGCTACAATCTAGTAGATAGATCTTGGCTTGTTTGTTTGTATGCGATAGAAAATTTTTGTTTTCCATGCTACGAAACCCTACAGTGGTATCAGAGCCGTGTCTATATGTAGATCTGTTGCACGAGTAGAACACAATGGTCATTGTGGGCGTTGATGCTTTTATTGTCGATTTCTTATTGTGTACTTTGCATCTTGCGGTATGTTGGGATGAAGCGGCCCGGGCTAACCTTACATGACATCGTTCATGAGACTTGCTCCACGCTTGACATGCAACTTGTATTGCATAAGTGGCTTTGCGGGTGCCTGTTTCTCCTAGCATAGTTCAGATCCAATTTACAACGGGTGATTAACAATACTAGTATCAATGTTGTGGTTCATGTTCGTAAGTTAGAACGACACTTATTGAAAGCCCCTAACCACGTAAAACATGCAAAGAAAGTAGAGGCGTCTAACTTTGTTTTGCAGGGGTGTGCAGTGATGTGATATGGCCATGATTGTGATTATATTTGATGTATGCAATGTTCCTTATTGTAAGTAGGCAACCGGCAGGAGCCATATGGTTGTCTTTAATTTATGTTAAGACCCGCGTGTCTATTCAAAGTAGTTGTAATAGTTGAAGCCGGTGGACGACAACCATGGAGAAGCGTCATTGACCTTGATGCAATGCCGGTGATGATGGAGATCATGTTCGTGCTTGAAGATGGAGATCGGAAGCACAAAGAAGAAAGGCCATATCATATCACATATTTTGAATTGCATGTGATGTTAATCCTTTATGCATCTTGTATTGCTTAGTAGACGACGGTAGCATTATAAGATGATCCCTCATGCACATGAATTTCAAGTTATGGAGTGTTCACCCTTAGTTAGCACCGTTGCTAAAGCTTGTTGTTTCGAAGCACCACGTGATGATCGGGTGTGTTAGATTCCGCAAGTGTATACAACGTGAGCAAGCCAGATTTGCTCATGCGGAAACTAAGGTTTAATCTTGACGAGCCTAGCATGTACAGACATGGTCTTGGAACACGGAACACCGAAAGGTAAAGCATGAATCATATAGTAGATATGATGAACATGACGATTGTTCGCCATTGAAACTACATCAACTCTCGTGATGATCGGTGTTGATGTGGTGGATTTGGTTCGTGTGATCACTAAAACAATGTGAGGGATATTGTTTTGAGTGGGAGTTCACCTAGATTAACTTTATTATTAATTTGAACTCAATTTGTCATAAACTTAGTCTAAACTATTGCAAATATGTTGTAGATCAATGGCAGTCCCTACCATCAATTTTAATGCGTTCCAAGAGAAAGAAAAGTTGAAAAACAATGGAAGCAACTTCGCGGATTGGTTCCGCAATTTGAGGATTGTCCTCGCAGCTGGTAATTTGACCTATGTGCTGGATGCACCGCTGGGTGACCCACCTGCAGTTGATGCTTCCGATGAAGTAAAGAATGTTTACCTCGCTCGGAAAAATCAGTACTCCATAGTTCAGTGTGCTATCTTGTATGGTTTGGAATCGGAGCTTCAGAAAAGCTTTGAGAATTCAGACCCATATGATATTGTCGAGGATCTCAAATTGATTTTTGAGACTCATGCGGCAATTGAAAGTTATGAGGCTTCTGAAAAGTTCTTTAACTGCAAGATGGAAGAGGGCAGCTCCGTCAGTGAGCATGTGCTTAAGATGTCTGGGCACGCAAACAAACTTCAAAGCTTGGGTATAGTGATTCCTAATGCTTTGGGGATTTACCGTGTCCTCCAATCACTACCACCAAGTTACAAGAACCTTGTGATGAACTACAACATGCAGAACATGAACAAGCAGTTGCCAGAACTGTTTGCTATGTTAAAGTCTGCAGAAGTGGAGATCAAGAAAGAGCACCAAGTGTTGTTGGTCAATAAGACCACCAAATTCAAGAAAGGCAAGTCTAAGCAGAAGGGACACTTCAAGAAGGGTGGTAAGAAAGTTACCGCACCGACGAAGAAGACCAAGGCTGGACCTAAGCCTGATACTGAGTGCTTTTACTGCAAGGGAGAAGGTCACTGGAAGCGGAATTTCCCAAAGTACTTGGCGGATTTGAAGAACGGCAACATCAAGAAGAAAGGTATATCTGATATACATGTTATTGATGTGTATCTCACTAGTACTCGTAGTAGTGCCTGGGTATTTGATACTGGTTCGGTTGCTCATATTTGTAACTCGAAACAGGTGCTGCAGAATAAACGGAAGCTAGCGAAGAACAAGGTGACGATGCGCGTGGGAAACGGATCAAAGGTTGATGTGATCGCGGTCGGCACGCTACCCCTTCATCTACCATCGGGATTAGTTTTATACTTAAATAATTGTTATTTGGTGCCTGCGTTGAGCATGAACATTATATCGGGATCTTGTTTATTGCGAGACGGTTACTTGTTTAAGTCCGAGAATAATGGTTGTTCTATTTATATGAGTAATATGTTTTATGCACATGCACCTTTGATAGATGGTCTATTCTTATTGAATCTCGATAGTGGAAATACACATATTAATAACATTGAGGCTAAACGGTTGAAATCAAGCGATAACTCGACCTATATGTGGCACTGTCGTCTTGGTCACATTGGAGTGAAGCGTATGAAGAAACTCCATTCCGATGGACTTCTTGAATCACTTGATTTCGAATCACTTGAAAGATGCGAAGCATGTCTGATGGGTAAAATGACTAAGACTCCATTTTTTGGTATGATGGAGCGAGATACGGACTTATTGGAAATCATACATACCGATGTATGTGGTCCAATGAGTGTAGCGTCGCATGGTGGTTATCGTTATGTTCTTACCTTCACGGATGACTTGAGTATATATGGGTATATCTATTTCATGAAACATAAGTCCGAAACTTTCGAGAAGTTTAAGGAGTTTCAAAGTGAGGTAGAGAATCAACGTAACAAGAAGATTAAATTTCTGCGTTCTGATCGTGGAGGTGAATATCTATGTTACGAGTTTGGCGAGCATTTGAAGAAATGCGGAATACTTTCACAGTTGACACCGCCGGGAACACCACAGCGTAATGGTGTGTCCGAACGTCGTAATCGAACTCTCTTAGATATGGTTCGTTCTATGATGTCACTTACAGATTTACCGCTATCATTTTGGGGTTATGCATTAGAAACAGCCGCATTCACTTTAAATAGGGCACCATCTAGATCCGTTGAAACGACACCGTATGAATTATGGTTTGGGAAGAAACCTAAATTGTCGTTCCTTAAAGTTTGGGGTTGTGAAGCCTATGTAAAGAAGTTACAGCCGGACAAGCTTGAACCCAAAACGGAAAAATGCGTCTTCATAGGATACCCAAAGGAAACTATTGGGTATACCTTCTATCACAGATCCGAAGGCAAAATCTTCGTTGCTAAGAATGGATCCTTTCTAGAGAAGGAATTTCTCTCGAAAGAAGTGACTGGAAGGAAAGTAGAACTCGACGAGGTTGTCGAACCTTCTCTCGAAATTGCGAGTAGCGCAGCGCTGGAAGAAGTTCCTGTGGTGCCTGCACCAATAAGAGAGGAAGCTAATGATGATGATCATGAAACTTTGGTTGAAGTTGCTACAGAGCCTCGGAGGTCAACGAGAACTCGTACCACTCCAGATTGGTATGATACCGTTATGAGTGTCATGTTGGTGGACAACACCGATGACCCTGAGACATATGAGGAAGCGATGATGAGCCCAGATTCCAATAAATGGCAAGAAGCCATGAAATCCGAGATTGGATCCATGTACGAAAACCAAGTATGGACTTTGGTGGACTTACCGGATGGCCGGAAGGCTGTCGAGAACAAATGGATCTTCAAGAAGAAAACAGATGTTGATGGTAATGTTACTGTCTATAAAGCTCGACTTGTCGCAAAAGGGTTTCGACAAATTCAAGGAGTTGACTACGATGAGACTTTCTCACCGGTAGCGAAGCTAAAGTCTGTGAGGATTATGTTAGCAATCGCTGCATATTACGATTATGAGATATGGCAGATGGATGTCAAAACAGCATTCCTCAATGGAGACATTGATGAAGAGTTGTATATGATGCAACCCAAAGGTTTTGTCGATCCTAAAGATGCTAACAAGGTATGCAAACTTCAACGGTCCATCTATGGATTGAAGCAAGCATCCCGAAGTTGGAATCAACATTTTGATAAGGTGATCAAAAGTTTTGGTTTTATACAAACTTATGGAGAATCTTGTATTTACAAGAAAGTGAGTGGGAGCTCTGTAGCATTCTTAATACTATATATGGATGACATATTGTTGATTGGGAATGATGTAGACCTTCTTAATAGTGTCAAGGAATATTTGAATAATAGTTTTTCAATGAAGGATCTTGGCGAAGCAGCTTACATGTTAGGCATAAAGATTTATAGAGATAGATTGAAACGCCAAATATCATTGTCACAGAGTACATATTTGGACAAATTTCTAAAGAGGTTTGGAATGGAAGATAGCAAGAAAGGGTTCTTGCCCATGTTGCCCAATACGACCTTGAGTAAAACTCAAAGTCCGACATCGGCAGAAGATAGAGAAAGGATGAGTAAGACTCCCTATGCCTCAGCCATAGGATCTCTAATGTATGCCATGCTATGTACTAGACCCGACATTGCATATGCTGTTAGTTTGACTAGCAGATATCAAAGTGATCTAGGAGTGGATCATTGGACAGCGGTCAAAAACATCCTTAAGTACTTGAGAAGAACTAAGGATATGGTTCTTTCTTATGGAGGTGATGAACAGCTCGTTGTTAATGGTTACACCGATGCTAGTTGGAACACCGATCCAGATGATTCTAAATCACAATCTGGATACGTATTTATTTTGAATGGTGCAGCAGTTAGCTGGAGGAGTGCAAAGCAAAGCGTTGTGGCGAGATCTTCAACTGAATCGGAATACATGGCTGCTTCGGAGGCTTCACAAGAAGCGATATGGATGAAAGAGTTCATTACAGAGCTGGGTGTGGTTCCTAGTGCGCTGGACCCAATGTCTATCTACTGTGATAACATGGGCGCCATAGCCAATGCGCAAGAACCAAGGTCACACAAGAAGCTAAAGCACATCAAGCTACGTTTTCACGCTATTCGAGAACATATCCAAGATGGGGATATAAAGATTTGCAAAGTACACACAGATCTGAATGTGGCGGATCCGTTGACTAAACCTCTCCCGAGGGCAAAACATGACCAGCACCAAACTGCCATGGGTGTTCGGTATATTACCATGTAATCTAGATTAGATGACTCTAGTGCAAGTGGGAGACTGTTGGAGATATGCCCTAGAGGCAATAATAAATGTAGTTATTATTATATCTTTGTGTTTATGATAAATGTTTACATTCATGCTATAACAGTATTAACAAGGAAACATTGGTACTTGTGTGATTTGTAAACTTAATTTGAAGTCCCTAGTATAGCCTCTATACATCACTAGCTTGTTGGTTGATAAATGATTGTGGTTTCCCTATCATGAACATTGAGATGTTATCAACAACAAGATCATATCATTAGGAGAATGATATGGTGGACATACTCCTATAGATAAGCGTAGCATAAAGATCAAGTCATTTTAATAGTTCAATTGCTATATGCTTTCTGATACATAGTAACCTAATTCCTTCGACCATGAGATCATGCATATCACCTTTACCGGATGGATGCTTCGATGACATCAAACACCACACCGTAACTGGGTGGCTATAAAGGTGGCATTGAGTGTTCGGAAAGAATTGGTTGAAACACATGGATCAAGAGTGGGATTTGTCCATCCATATGACAGATAGATATACTCTGGGCCATCTCGGTGGAATGTCATCCAATTAGCTTGCAAGCATGTGACTGGCTCACAAGGGATCACATATCACGGGAACGAGAAAAGAGTACTTATCAGTAACGAGGTTGAACTAGGTATGCAGAGATACCGACGATCATAACCTCGGATAAGTAAACTATCATGAGACAAAGGGAAATTGGTATCGTATGTAAGTGGTTCATTCGATCGCAAAGTAATCGTAGAAATTGTAGGGGTTCGTAGCATGGAAAACAAAAAATTTCTACCGCATACAAACAAACAAGGATCTATCTACTAGATTGTAGCAACGAGTCGATAGAGGAACTCACCCTCGAAGATTCCAAAGCGGTTAACGAGAGCAGATTCTCGTGGGTGATGTAGTCGTACACTTGCCGATCTTAAGATCGCGTAGACGATCCTTCCGGCGCTGCGTTCCGGCAGCGCTTCCGTAGTCGGTCACACGTTCGGTACTCGACGAAGACCTTCCTCTCCCTTGTTCCAGCAGGAAGTGGAGGTTGTAGCACTCTCCTCGCGATTCCGGCAGCACGACGGCGTGGTACCGGAAGTAGAGGGGAGATCTCGCAGGGCTTCGCCTTAAGCCGGAGCGAGTATGGTGGAGTATGAGAGAGCTCCTCGGCGATCTAGGTTTTAGACACACCAAGGAGGAGAGGCCAGAGCCGGCGGCTAGGGTTTGGGGCACCCCAAGTCGGCGGCTAGGGCAAAACCCTAGGGGCGGCGGCGGCTATGGTGGTAGGCGCCAAGCTAGGGTTTGGAGGAGAGGTACTTGTGTGTGCTAGGAGGGAGCCCTGCCCCTCCTTATATAGGTGGAGGGGCCGGCGGCCAAGGGGAGGGAGTGGAGTCCCTCCCCAACTCGGCTTGGGTGGTGCGCCGGCTTGGGGAGGAGGACTCCCTCCCCAACTCGGTTTCACCTCCTCCTCCTCTTTTCCACTTTCCAAATTTAGCCGTTTGACTTTTCAATTTAGCTATTTGACTTTTTCAAACTAGGATTCGATTAATCCTTTATTTGGAACAGCGATGACACTTAGTACATGATGCAATCATTCCAACTTGTAATAACACATTCATGTACCCCTTCCCCTCCGGAGTGCCGGACATTCCGGAACCTTCTAGAACATTCCCGATGAAAACACCGGAAACATTCCCCAACTCCGAAATGGGACTTTCCTTATATGAATCTTATTCTCCGGACCATTCCGGATCTCCTCGTGATATCCCGGATCCCATCCGAGACTCCGAACAACATCCGGTCTCTTTCTCATCATTCATAACTACTCAACAACATCGAATCCTTAAGTGTGTCTCCCTACGGTTCGTGAATTATGCGGACATGATCGAGACACTTCTCCGATCAATAACCAATAGAGGAATCTAGAAATTCATATGGCTCCCACATATTTATACGATTACTTTGCGATCGAATGAACCACTTACATACGATACCAATTTCCCTTTGTCTCACGATAGTTTACTTATCCGAGGTTTTGATTGTCGGTATCTCTGCATACCTAGTTCAACCTCGTTATTGATAAGTACTCTTTTCTCGTTCTCGTGGTATGTGATCCCTTGTGAGCCAGTCACATGCTTGCAAGCTAATTGGATGACATTCCACCGAGAGGGCCCAGAGAGTATCTATCCGTCATATGGATGGACAAATCCCACTCTTGATCCATGTGCCTCAACACATATTTTCCGAACACTCAATGCCACCTTTATAGCCACCCAGTTACGGTGTGGTATTTGATGTCATCAAAGAATCCTTCCGGTGATGGTGATTAACATGATCTCATGGTCGAAGGAATTAGGTTACTATGTATCAGAAAGCATATAGCAAATGAACTATATTAAATGACTTGATCTTTATGCTATGCTTATCTATAGGAGTATGTCCATCACATCATTCTCCTAATGATATGACCCTGTTGTTAATAACATCTCTATGTTCATGATCAGGAAACCATGATCATATATTAACCAACAAGCTAGTTTAACAAGAGGCTTTTCTAGGGACTCTTTTATGTTTACAAATCACACAAGTATTAATGTTTCCTGTTAATACAATTATAGCATGGTATGTAAACATTTATCATAAGTATGAAGATATGATAATAACCTACTTTATTATTGCCTCTTGGGCATATCTCCAACAGAAATATGTGGGAGCCATATGAATTTCCAGATTCCTCTATTGGTTATTGTTCGGAGAAGTGTCTCGATCATGTCCGCATAATTCACGAACCGTAGGGAGACACACTTAAGGATTCGACGTTGTTTGAGTAGTTATGGAATGAATGAGAAAGAGACCGAATGTTGTTCGGAGTCTCGGATGGGATCCGGGATATCATGAGGAGATCCGAAATGGTCCGGAGAATAAGATTCATATAAGGAAAGTCCCGTTTCGGAGTTGGGAAATGTTTCCGGTGTTTTCATCGGGAATGTTCTAGAATGTTCCGGAATGTCCGGCACTCCGGAGGGGAAGGGTACATGGATGTGTTGTATCAAGTTGGTATGATTTCATCATGTACTAAGTGTCATCGCTGTTCCAAATAAAGGATTAATTCGAATCCTAGTTTGAAAAGTCAAATAGCTAAATTGAAAAGTCAAACGGCTAAATTTGGAAAGTGGAAAAGAGGAGGAGGAGGTGAAACCGAGTTGGGGAGGGAGTCCTCCTCCCCAAGCCGGCGCACCACCCAAGCCGAGTTGGGGAGGGACTCCACTCCCTCCCCTTGGCCGTCGGCCCCTCCACCTATATAAGGAGGGGCAGGGCTCCCTCCTAGCACAGACAAGTACCTCTCCTCCAAACCCTAGCTTGGCGCCTACCACCATAGCCGCCGCCGCCCCCTAGGGTTTTGCCCTAGCCGCCGACTTGGGGGTCCCCGGAACCCTAGCCGCCGGCTCTAGCACCTCCTCCTTGGTGTGTCTAAACCCTAAATCGCCGAGGAGCTCTCTCATACTCCACCATACTCGCTCCGGCTTAAGGCGAAGTCCTGCGAGATCTCCCCTCTACTTCCGGTACCACGTCGTTGTGCTACCGGAATCGCGAGGAGAGTGCTACAACCTCCGCTCCCTGCTGGAACAAGGGAGAGGAAGGTCTTCGTCGAGTACCGAACGTGTGACCGACTGCGGGAGCGCTGCCGGAACGCAGCGCCGGAAGGATCGTCTACACGATCTTGAGATCAGGAAGAGTACGACTACATCACCCACGAGAATCCGCTCTCGTTAAACACTTTGGAATCTTCGAGGGTAAGTTATTCCATCGACTCGTTGCTACAATCTAGTAGATAGATCTTGGCTTGTTTGTTTGTATGCGATAGAAATTTTTTGTTTTCCATGCTACGAAACCCTAAGGTGCAGGCGGCACTGGAACAATTTCAGGTGCTGCGCTACTCTCCAATTCAAGAGAAGGTTCAATAACCTCGTCTAGCTCTACTTTCCTCGCACTCACTTCTTTCGAGAGAAACTCCTTCTCAAGAAAGGAACCGTTCTTCGCGACAAACACTTTGCCTTCGGTTCTGTGATAGAAGGTATACCCAATAGTTTCCTTAGGGTATCCTATAAAGACACATTTCTCCGCTTTGGGTTCGAGCTTGTCCGGCATTAACTTCTTGACGTAAGCTTCGCATCCCCAAACTTTAAGAAACGACAACTTAGGTTTAGCACCAAACCATAGTTCATACGGTGTCATCTCAACGGATTTAGATGGTGCCCTATTTAAAGTGAATGCAGCGGTTTCTAATGCATAACCCCAAAATGATAACGGCAAATCAGTAAGAGACATCATTGATCGGACCATATCTAATAAGGTTCGATTTCGGCGTTCAGACACACCATTGCGCTGTGGTGTTCCGGGTGGCGTGAGTTGCGAAACAATTCCGCTTGCTTTAAGATGCGTGAGAAAATCATAACTCAAATATTCACCTCCACGATCGGATCGTAGAAACTTAATCTTTCTGTTACAATGGTTCTCCACTTCATTCTGAAATTCTTTGAACTTTTCAAACGTTTCAGATTTATGTTTCATTAAATAGATATACCCATATCTACTTAAGTCATCAGTAAAAGTGAGAAAATAGCGATATCCACCGCGCGTCGAAACACTCATCGGTCCGCATACATCGGTATGTATGATTTCCAACAAGTCCGTTGCTCGCTCCATCATACCGGAGAACGGGGTTTTGATCATCTTGCCCATGAGGCATGGTTCCCATGTGTCAAATGATTCAAAATCAAGAGACTCCAAAAGTCCATCAGAATGGAGTTTCTTCATGCGCTTTACACCAATATGACCTAGACGACAGTGCCACAAATAAGTAGTATTATCACTATCTACTTTGCATCTCTTAGCCTCAATGTTATGGATGTGTGTTTCATCCCTTTCGAGATTTAGAAGAAATAAACCATTCACAATAGGTGCATGACCATAAAAGATGTTACTCATATAAATAGAACAACCATTATTCTCCGATTTAAATGAATAACCGTCTTGCAATAAACAAGATCCAGAAATAATGTTCATGCTCAACGCATGCACATAATAACACTTATTAAGGTTTAAAACTAATCCCGAAGGTAAAACTAAGGAGAGCGTGCCGACGGCCATCACATCAACTCTTGATCCGTTGCCAACGCGCATCGTCACCTCATCCCTCGCAAGCCGCCGTCTATTCCGTAGCTCCTGTTTCGAGTTACAAATATTAGCAACTGAACCGGTATCAAATACCCAGGCACTACAACGAAGGCTAGTAAGGAAACCATCAATAACATGTATATCAAATATACCTTTGATGGTGCCAGCCTTCTTGTCCGCTAAGTACTTCGGACAGTTGCGCTTCCAGTGACCCTTGTCCTTGCAATAGAAGCACTCAGTGTCTGGCTTAGGACCATACCTGAGCTTCTTCTTAGCAGGGGCAACGCGCTTGCCGCCGCCTTTCTTGAAGGGCTTCTTTGCTCCCTTACCTTTCTTAAAGGTGGGCTTGTTGACCATCAACACATGATTATCCTTTTTGATGTTCACCTCCGCTACTTTCATCTTAGCAAAGAGCTCAGTGATCATATCAGTGGAACCAATCTGATTGTGATTAACTACAAAACTTTTGTAGCTAGGAGTGTCAATCTTGAGCTCCTCTGGAATCTTGCAGTCCAGTTGCTCAAGGCGTTGAGTGTAGCCCGTCATCTCAATGGCGTGCTCACTAACGGAACTCCCTTCCTGCATCTTGTAGTTAAAGAATTTCTTAGAGATCTCATATCTCTCAGAACGGGCTTGAGTCTGAAACATGTTTTTCAGCTCCTCGAGAATCTCAAAGGGCCCGGCGAACTCCTCAAAACGATTTTGAAGATCCGATTCCATAGCATACAACATGACGATCTTAATCAAATCATAATCATCCTTGCGCGACTGATAAACAGCTTTTTCATCAGCCGGCGCATCTATAGCAGGGGCGTCACCTAGCGCTTTCTCAAGGACATAGTCCTTTTGTCCGCCAGCGAGAATGATTCTCAGAATGCGAAACCATTTGGTGAAGTTAGACCCATTGTTTCTAAGCTTTTCTATCTCAGCAAAAATGTTGAAGTTGAAGTTGGACTTGGCCATATGATCTACAGTATTTGCAAGTACAATTACACTATGTTCATGATAAATAGTTCAACTTAATCAAATTACTAGATGAACTCCCACTAAATTCAACATCCCTCAAGTTGTTTAGTGAACACGATCCAAATTCACCACACCTAATCCGATCATCACAAGAAGAGATGTGGTTTCAATGGTGGACAACGAAGTGTCGATCATATCATTCATATGACTCATGCTTAACCTTTCGGTTCTTGTGTTCCGAGGCCATGTCTGTACATGCTAGGCTCGTCAAGTTATACCCAAGTATTTCCGCGTGTGCAAAACTGGCTTGCACCCGTTGTATGTGAGCGTAGAGTCTATAGCACCCGATCATCACGTGATGCTTGGACACGACGAACTTTCGCAACGGTGCATACTTGGGGAGAACACAGTTTTTATCTTGATCTTTAAGTGAGGAATCATCTTATAATGCTACCGTCGCGATCTAATCATAATAAGATACATAAAAGGATAAACATCACATGCATATAACTTTATGTGACATGGTATAGCCAATCTTCGCGCAATGATCTCCATATTGTGCGTTCCGGCATGATCTCCATCACTCCACCATGATTGCCTCCACCACGAATAGCAACTACAACTATTGCTAACTACTTAGCGATAAAGTAAAGCTATTACATGGCGTAAAAGAAGTTGACTCGCAGGTCATACACAACCATATGGCTTCTGCCGGTTGTGTACTCATCGACATGCAAGTCGTGAAACATTACAAAACATGATCATCGCATACAATATACACATCACATCTTGGGCCATACCATATCACAGAAAACACTCCCTGCAAAAACAAGTTAGACGCCTCTACTTTGTTGTTGCATGTTTTACGTGGCTTATGGGAGTAGATGCTAAGAACGATTCTTACCTACGGAAAGCCACAACGGTGATATTATGGTTGCCAAACTCCGGTGTTAATCCCATGATAACTATAGTGAGAGAAACTGACATCCACCAGCCGCATGTGTGGAACAAGCCACACGTCAAGTGCGGAGCCGGTCTCGCGAACGACGTCGCGTAAGGTTGGCCTGGACCGCTTCAATCTCACTATCCCGCGTCATAAGAATAACACAAACAAGAGGTTTGCAACAGAAAACATCAACGCCCGCAACAACCATGTTGCGTTCTACTCGTGAAACACATCTACGCATAGATCTAGCCCTGATACCACTGAAGGGTTTCGCGGCATAGTAAATCAAAATTTTCTACGGATGCGAACAGAGGGAAGCCAAGATCTAATCTAGGAGATGCAAACAACGAGAGAGATTGGATTATATCTTCATACCCTTGAAGATTCGCACAGCGGAACGTTCGTTGGAACGTGGGTGATGTAGTCGTACTCGCTTATCCTCCTCGCGATCCGATCCGATCTAGCACCACAAGTGGCGATGCCTCCGTGAGATGCACACGTGCGGCACCTCGACGTCTCCTCCTTCCTTGGTCCAGCAAGTATGGTGGAGAGATGGGTTGGATCTACAACGCGACGGCGCGGTGCAATTGGTGGAGAATTTCTGCAGCAGGGCTTCACCTACAAGCAGTCGGGAGGGAGAGAGGAGGGCAGCAGGGCGGCTAGGGTTGGAGGGGAAGGTGTAGGGGGTTGGTGCGCCCCCAGCCCTCTATATATAGAGGGGTGGGCGCAGCCCTAGCCCCTCCCCCAAGCCAAGGCCGGCGGCCCCAAGGAGGAAGAGTGGGGGGCAAGGAAACCCCCCCTTCTAGAAGCTCTATCTAGAGTTTAAACCTCTCTTGGCCGGCTGGGCCCTATGGGGCCTTGTGCCCCTGGCCCAATGCGGCCAGGGCACTCCCTCATAGGCCCATGCCCCCTCCCGGAAGGTGGGGCCACGTTGGTCCCCTTCCGGAAGGTTCTAGAAGCTTCCGGTACAATACCGATTAATCCGGAACAATTCCGAACTCCAAAAACTGCACTGCCTTATATGAATCTTATTCTCCGAACCACTCCGGAACCTCTCGTGATGTCCCGGATCCCATCCGAGACTCTGAACAAAAACTCATAAACCAATTATCCAATCTATCCTAGCGTCGAGACACGTTAAGTGTGTGACCCTGCGGGTTCGAGAATATGCAGACATGATCTTCTATCAATAATCAACAACGGGGTCTGGAAACCCATATTGACTCCCACACATTCATCGATGATCATATCGGATGAACCACGATGCCAGGATTCAATCAATCCCATATATATATTCCCTTCGTCTCGCGATATTTTACTTGCCCGAGATTCGATCGTCGGTACCATCATACCTAGTTCAATCTCGTTCACAGCAAGTACTTTACTCGTTCCGTAATCCGATATCACTTTGTAATTAACTCCTTAACCACATGCTTGCAAGCGGTGTTGATATCGATTACCGAGTGGGCCCGAAGTATATCTCTCCGACTTGGGAGGGACAAATCTCATCTCGATACATACAACCCAACAGATACTTTCCGATCACCTGAGAGACACCTTTATGATCACCCTCTCATAGGATGACGTTTGATGACCTCAAAGCTTTCTTTCGATACCAGGGAGTTGTATTATCTCATGGTCTAAGGAATACAATATTTGACATAAGAAAAGCTTTGCAAAGACGAACACGATGACACGATCTAATTGCTTCGCTTAGTTTGGGTCTGTCCATTACATCATTCTCCCAATGATATGATCTTATTATTAATTGACAACTCATGTCCATGGTTAGGAAACCTTAACCATCATTAATAATGAGCTAGTCCATAGAGGCGTACTAGGGACACGGTGTTGTTCACAAACCACACAAGTATTAAAGTTTCCGCTTAATACAATTCTAGCATGGAATATAAACATTATCATGAACAAGAATTATAATAATAACATCTTTATTATTGCCTCTAGGGCATAATTCCAACAATGACACATTCATGTACCCTTCCCCTCCGGAGTGCCGGACTTTTCGGACCCTTCTAGAACATTCCCGATGAAAACACCGGAACCATTCTCCAACCCCGAAACAGGACTTTCCTTATATGAATCTTATTCTCCGGACCATTCCGGATCTCCTCGTGATATCCCGGATCCCATCCGAGACTCCGAACAACATTCGGTCTCTTACTCATCATTTCATAACTACTCAACAACATCGAATCCTTAAGTGTGTCTCCCTACGGTTCGTGAATTATGCGGACATGATCGAGACACTTCTCCGATCAATAACCAATAGAGGAATCTGGAAATTCATATGGCTCCCACATATTTCTACGATTACTTTGTGATCGAATGAACTACTTACATACGATACCAATTTCCCTTTGTCTCACGATAGTTTACTTATCCGAGGTTTTGATCGTCGGTATCTCTGCATACCTAGTTCAACCTCGTTACTGATAAGTACTCTTTTCTCGTTCCCGTGATATATGATCCCTTGTGAGCCAGTCACATGCTTGCAAGCCAATTGGATGACATTCCACCGAGAGGGCCCAGAGTATATCTATCCGTCATATGGATGGACAAATCCCACTCTTGATTCATGTGTCTCAACCCATACTTTCCGAACACTCAATGCCACCTTTATAACCACCCAGTTACGGTGTGGTGTTTGATGTCATCAAAGCATCCTTCCGGTGATGGTGATAAGAATGATCTTATGGTCGAAGGAATTAGGTTACTATGTATCAGAAAGCATATAGCAATTGAACTATTAAAATGACTTGATCTTTATGTTACGCTTTTCTATAGGAGTATGTCCATCATACCATTCTCCTAACGATATGATCTTGTTGTTGATAACATCTCAATGATCATGATAGGGAAAACCACAATCATTTATTAACCAACAAGCTAGTATTATAAAAAGGCTTTACTAGGGACTCTAATTTAGTTTACAAATCACACAGGTATTAATGTTTCCTTGTTAATACTGTTATAGCACGAATGTAAATATTTATCATAAACGCAAAGATATAATAATAACTACATTTATTATTGCCTCTAGGGCATATCTCCAACACCGAGACCTTGTGTGCCCCTGTTGCCGCGTCCGGTCGGCTTCTGCCATGGCAGTGAAGGTAGTTTCCTCCCGCGCGACTGCGATGCTACTATCACCGGTACCACTGTCCCATTACTCGAGACTCGAGGCCTTGCGCCAAGGCTCACCGTGAGATGTTGAAGATGGCGCCTTTCGTGGTGGCATGTGCTGGTTGGCGGTGGGCTTGGTGGAGCACTACGGACCGTCTGAGTGGTGGTTTGGGGTGGACGAAATCCCTGCCGGCCCTATCCGGCACTAACGCGACGTCGCCTGCGGGGGTCGCCTCTCCTCTCGTTCATAAATAAACTGATTTGCATTTATCTAGATATCCATGTCACTTATTTAAACGACGGGAGTATAAGTAAGACGGTACTCGGAATCCCACTCAGACACCTTAATTATTTGGACCCCTATAAGCAACTAATTTGTCGTCACTTACTGCACTAAACAAAGAAGAAATTTCACGGAGGAGCTTCCGTTACATCCAGTTTCCCCTCCGCGAGATCTCGCAAGAAACCGTTCAAAGAACGATGCGACGAGCCGCCTTCCTTGACAGCGCCGCGAGACAGGTGGCTCAGTTCTGCAGCTCTTCTCCTCATTTCTTGCCCAACCTCACTGTCGAAATCCATCAGCTTCCTCGCGGCGGCAGAGATCGCGGCCCTTCCCACGGTGCCACCCTCGCCCCTCTGCTCCCTCAGGTTGATGCCGACCTTCCATTCGTCGGCGACCATCCGGGCATTCACCAGCTGATCCCACCCAACAGGGAAGGCGAGCAATGGCACCCCGGCGCACACGGCCTCCAGCACCGAGTTCCACCCGCAGTGGCTGAGGAAGCCGCCGACGGAGGGGTGGCACAGCACCTTCTGCTGCTCGCACCAGGCCACCGCCAAGCCCCTGTCGCCGCACGTCTGTCGCACATCGGCGGCCTTGTCCCGGGCCACCCAGAAGAACCTGACCCCGCTGTCGCGCAGGCCCATGGCGATCTCCTCGAACTGCGAGGGGGACATGGCGACGAAGCTGCCGAACGAGACGTACAGCACCGAGTTCTCTGGCTGCGCGTCCAGCCAGCCACGGTGCTCCTCGTCGTGGATCTTGTCGTCTCCGTCGAGTGCCAACTGTGGGATCGAAGGGCCGACTGGATATACGGGGCATGGGAGTGACTCTGCTACTGCGTCCATGGCGCAGGGCTCGAGCTCGTGGAAGGAGGTGAAGAGGACACACTGCGCTCTGCCTATGTTGGCGAACGTCTCCGCTGATATTTCCATCGGGCGCTTCCATGCGCGGAAGGTCTTGAGATCTGACAGTCTTACCGACGAGAGACACCGGACCGGGACAGTCCCCTCCAGAGACCTGATGCTTAGTTCTGCAGGACGATGGAATCATGGAAGTAGTACACCCAAATCAGTAGTCATGTTCGATTAGCTGAAGGACGAACTGGAGGTGCATTTTGCAAACAGAAACTAGCATAGTAAGATAATTATTCGTTCCGATTAACGATTGCTCTGAAACGGAATCTTGAGCATGGCCAAATGATTACCTTCTTCGGAGTCACGGCCATCCACCGGCGGCCACAGGTCAAAGTGGTAGAGGGCCAAGAAGAACGTGGCCGGCTGAGTCCACAGCGAGCACACCGGTATCCCCCGCCGCGCGCCGGCCGCCACCGCCCACGTCAGGTAGGTATCGGCCACGACAGCCTCCGGCCTCCGCTCCAGCCCATCGAGCAGCCGCTCGACGGGTTCCCCCATCTTGTGATACACGGCGTCGATGAAGCCGGCGTGGTCGGCACCACGGCCGCGCTCCGAGGGGATGACGTTGGAGATGGTGGCGAGGCCGACGCGGTCCGGCAGAGTGGTGGAGGCCAGCAGCGTGTGCCACTCCTCCGTGACGACGACGGTGACGGTGAGGGCGCCGTCCGAGGCCACGAGCAGGCGGCACACGGCGAGCATCGGGTTGATGTGGCCGCGCCCCGGGTACGGCAACGCGACCACGTGCCGAGCCCCCTCCGCTGCCGCCAGCGATGCCATTGTTTGACTGTGTGCAAAAAGCCCAAAACTGCAGAGAGAGATCAGTGGAGTGTGGCCGTTGCTGCACCATAAGTTATAGTATAATTTTATAACACGACGATGATAGAGACGTAGTAGTACTGCATTGTCCGCAGGCTCGTAAGCCGAGGGCGGCTTTCAATTCTTCATCATGCGGCTGATTATATGGTTGAAGTCATCACTGATGTCAGCAAGTCTACATTGCAATTTGCAATAGTAGCATCGCTGTTTTCCTTTGGCAAACTTAAACTACAAAAGTGCCCACCAAATGATTATATACTATTTCTTTTAAGTAGTTAGTATTTTATAACGGATTAGATTTAGCTAAGCACGATGACTTCTCATCGGTCTACCACAATCTCTACCGCGACAACCTTTGCCGACTCCGAGGGGCGAGAACAGCGGCGTGCAAGCCAGCCAACTAGTGACTAAAAAACCTTCCCTCTCCTGTGTTGCTCCTACGAGCAATAGGGAGAAAACCCTTACCACTGGCCAGACCTTCCCCCTTCTCTCCGCCCCCTCCTTGTCGTCGCTAGAGGGTGCGACCAAGAGAAGCTCGGCCGACACCGACAGGGAATCTATCATCCTCTCGTGCGGCAGGGGTTGGCGTGGGCCATCACCATCGATCTAGGGCGTTGTGAGGAGCGAAGCGCAGTGGCGCGGCGGCGAGCTTCCGTGGAGACGCGGGAGGTTGTTGGCCGTGCGGTGGGATGTGCGGCAACGGTGTGTGCCCGTCCTGGTGTCCTGGTGACTAGCCTTGGTGGGTGGCGGTGCCGAGGCGGCCGCCTCTACAGTGACATGTGGAGGTGGCGCGCGCGGTGGAGGCAGTGCGCTCCTTCTACGCGGTCGGTGCTGCCTCAGCACGACGGATGGCGATGGCAGGACGGTCTCGGGCCAAGCATTGGAGGCGTAGAACACGACATGGCTTTAGGCAGCGACAGTGGTAGGGTGGCACTAGCGTGCGCTGATTGCAACAACGGTCATAGGTTGGCAGCACAACGTCCCTAGTGCACTAGCGCAACGATGAAAACTTTACGAGCCTGTTTGGGCTCGAACGGGACCAAAGAGGGCCTGGTGTGTTTCTTCTATTGTGCTCGGTCAGCAACAGTCTCCGATGATGGAGGGATGACCCCTCCGATAGGATGCTATGTGGCCAAGTCTGATGTCTACTCCGCCAGTAACCTACCCCGAACCGACGAACCTATAGTGTGATGCAAGACCGTCTCTTGGTCTTGGGCTAACGGACGATAGGGCAGCGGCCCTAGAAGGTTGATCGCGCGAGCGACATGACGATGGTGATGGGCCTTGTCTTTGGTTCACTCGGGTGAGAAGGAGCAGACAACGGGAGTCCCTGGTAGTGACGTCGCTTAGCCAATGGCATCTCCCAGATCATGTTTTGAAGGCTGAGCTCAGGGTAAAGCGTAGACCTGTAACATCCCAGGATTAGCATCTAGAATTATAAAGGACGCAGGTGTGTGCATTGCATTCATGCATCAGAAAATTCAGAGAATTTTCGCGCAAAACTAAAGAAGCTATAGGGGGATTGAGATCTCTCTTGCTCTGATGAAAACATTAGGGCAGGTGCGATGGATTCCTACATGACCTCTATTGTACTCTTGTGTTTGAGGGGAAGGAAATTCAAATTTGAAAATTCAATTGATGAATCTGAATTCTAAAAGAATTTGAAATGGAATAATAATTGGAAACTAAATTGTAATGGAAAATAAGAGGTGAACTCTTATTTATAAACAAGGTATAATCTTTTATTCAAATAGAAAAGATAGTGGAAATTTAAATAAAATGAAATGAGTAAATGATTAATGTAATATGATATTACAATAATGAAATAATAAACAAGAATGGATAAAGAATAATCTTATTTACATCACACATTATTATATTATCTTTACAATTATGAACCAAAGGGATAATAAGATAATGAAATATAGAGGTATCATTTTATTACAATAGTACAATCATTACACTATTTTTATTAAGTTCCAAGAATAATGGAACACTTTGTTATAGAATACAATGTTTCATTGTTATTACAATAAAAGAATAAAAGTAAATTATTATAAAACAAATAAATATAAAAAATGAATTACATAAATAAATGACTAAAAGGATTCTTTATTACAAGCATATATAAATATTACATTGTCTTTGCAAATGAATTATAAAAGAAAAAAGAAAGCTAGTACACTTTATTGAATAAAGTAAACAATACAATATTTCTTTACAAAAGAAGAATGAATAAATAAAAAAGAATTCTTTTATTACAATTATACAATGCGTATTACTTCACAAAAGAAAAAGTTAATTACAAAAGAATAAAGTAAAATTTAAAACTAAAGTCATCTTCATCTTCTAAATCCACTCTTTATATTCCTGATTCTTGATCCCTGCAAAAACAACATAAAAGATAACAAAAAAAAGAAGGGTTAGTATATTATTTTTACTCTCAGATGGGGCATACAAATGATATGCTTTGGCTCATCATTGAGTATGGGTTAAAAGGGCCACATAGGATCTGTTCTTATCAAATTTAGGCTTCAGCCTTGAGAATCATTAGCATAGAGTTAATATTCCACTTGGCAAACACCAAAAATAAAGCTTATCTTAGGATAAGGTCAAGTTAGTCGAACTGATCAACATGGAAAAGATCTCAGCACTGAAACCTACACCAGGACAAGGTCCAGCAAGCTAGCAGCTTACACATCACATGCACAGCCCTGTGCTGTCAACACCACAAGAGAGCACCACATAGAGAAAGAGCACAGCCGTAGATAGCATAACTATGCCATTCCACATACAACCAGTCCATATCCACAACTCCAGAGCACAAGTTTCAGCACCAAAACCTTCCCAATGCACCACAACCACATCACCAGTACCCTGGTTGCTTGGGGAAGCCATCCAGGAGCACCAGAGGGAGGACATGAGCAGGGAGGAGAAGGTTTACCAGAAGATTCAACAGCAACCAATCAAGATCCATCACAAGGGCAAGACAACAGTACTAGATGGAGCAGTTACACATTAGCAGATCCTCAAGTTAACAATAAGTAGATGAAGAAGCCAAGATACAATACACAATCTACATCAAGTATCAAGGTACAACAAAGTATCACCAGATCATGTAGCATCTATTCTTAATAGCCTGCATCACCTAGATCATGGGTAGATAAGGGGGAACAACATCCAAAATAGATAATTACAACTACCCTTCAACTAGATCTAGTCTAGGAGGATGAGGAGTAATATTTCTCTCAGTCTTGCATAGAGTTGCTATGCAAGGCTCATCATAGAGAAAGAAAGCCACAAAGTAGTATCTGTTCTTAAATTGTAATTTGGCCTCAGCCGTTGCATCATTGGCAGCCAAAGTTTCATCTTTGGTGAGTAAAATCAAGCAGCAGATCATGCTGCTATACATGACTACTGTGCACACTTACTAGAGGCACCACAGTAGGGTTCTACAGCAAACAGAAGCCACCAAAATCACCCTTTAGAACCACTGGATCATTTATTTCCAACCAAAGGTTTAAAAATTTGTGCAAATGATTCACTGTCATGTTGTCCTCCCATATTCAGTAAGCAACACTAGAGAAAAATCATTCCAAATAGAATTACATCACATTCCTAGGTAGTATGCCTAAGAATCAGTATCTATACATGATAATCATTTTAATGAATCAAAGATCCAGACAAGCATAGAAGAATCACACTAAGGCCTAGAGTTACCAACTTGAGCCACAGTTTAGCACTCACCAACACTAGCAGCAAAACCACTAACCCAAATTAGTACCACTGGAGCCCTTGCTCATCCAAATTTAGGAATCATGTGGTCAATTACTGTCATGTTGACAGCATACATACATACCAAACCTCACTTTCAAATAAATTTTAGATCATTTTCCTAGCTACCACTTGCTAGGAATCATTCTCAATATACTTTCATTCAGTATATCCCAGATCATGCCTTTGCAAGATATGATCATCAATAGCTCATTCAAAACCATCTGTAGGCAACCAACATCAAATTTTAGATCATTTATAGCTAGGAATCATTTGTGTGTGTACATGTCCTACTTGCATCTGATCTACCCATCTGCATCTATTAGAGCATATAATATTGCACAACAAGAACACAAGCTAGCTACCAGGAACCAATTGAGAGTAGAAGATTGTTTACTGAATCCCAATCAGTTAAAGGAACAAGTAGTAGAACGATTACACTAGCAAGCACTGATAATTATTCAGCAGTACCATAAATTTACCCAATACCAATGGGAACTAATAAGGGTCATGAAGGAACCAAGAATATGGTAACAGCATGCTCAACCGAGTAGATCAGATAAGTTATGAGCATCCAAGAATTAAGATAGTAGAGTAGAGAGAATAGAGGCAGAGAGATAAACACCTACCTGTAGCAAGCTACAACTCGCCGGAGAGGAAGAAGAATACGGTGGTGAAGCAGTGAGCAATGGAGGCCACGGCACGACGGCACAGGGGCACGGGGTGCTGCACCTGTGTAGCACCCCGGGTAAAACCACTACTAGAAAATCGCTGTTGTTTTTATTCTGTGCATTATCATGACATCATCATGCATTTATTCGCCTAAAACTATTTCCCCAAAACCTATTTTATTTTCTAGATAGTCCCCTCTTTGTTCAAATCAAAACCCTAGATCCGTTCGGATCTTTTAATTTATCTAAAACCTTTTTATAAATGTTTTGTTTATAAAAATAAAATAAAATAATAAATATAAAAATATTTTATTGGGGGAGGCAGCCCGACCCGAAAGCCATGCCACCTACCACCCCGATCGGCTAAACCCTAACCCTAATACCATCTAACCCTAACCTACCTCATCCCGCAGCGCCGCAACCCACATCCCGCAGCCGCCCGCTCCAACCGAAGACACGCGTGTCCAGGAGACCCCGCGTGCACCTGACGCTAACCACCCGCCTGCGCGTGTCCCACCCCACACAGCCGCCCCTCTCCCTTGGCCCACCACTCCTTGCAACAACCGCGTCCACCCCGCGTGGAACTCACGCGGTCAAACCGCGGCCCACTCGTGGGTCCCACCTGCCGCGTCATGCCCACCAACCCCTCACCGCGCCCTCGTCCTGTTCCCCACCCCGATGCGTCGACCTCCTCTCCTCTGAACCTCGCCGCCATCTCTCGCTGCGAACCACCCCGTTCCCCTCACGAATCCCCGCCGCCAGGAACCCCTTTGTGGCCGCGTCGCCCTCCCCTATCACTCGCTCACCCACCAAGCTCCGGTTCGGCGACCCTCGTCGTCCATGCCCTTCCTCTCTGCTTGGCCGCCCGCCGCCGCCTGGCCTCGAGCTCCAGCCGCCAGGGCGCCTCCTTCCCCGACCTCACCCGCCGGCGCCAGGGGCACGCCCTCGTATTCCTTGCCCTGTCTGTGCCGCGCCTCCTCGGCCTCACCCCGCCGCTCCCTGGTGCTCTGCCCCTCCTGACGCCTCCCCAGCAAGCACGCGCCGCCGCCTGCAAGCTCTGCGCCCGGCGTCCACGAGCCCCTCCCTCGTCGCCGTCCTTCGCCTCGCCTCGGTCGCCGTTCCCGAGCCGCCGCAGTACAGCACCTTCTCAAGATCCTCCTCGCCGACCGTGCACCCCCGCCTCCAAACCTCCCTGCATCACCGGGTGTTCCTTCCCCCTCGATGTGGTCCGCTGCTCTGCTTCCTTGACCTGCCGTGGCCATCGGCCGATGCTCCCTGCAGGCTCGGCTGCCATCATCGCTCCACCTCCTCTGCCAGCAGCCGCCGACATGACCCCCCACCGCCATCATCCGTCACTGCGCGCGCACCTCTGCAATCCCTAGCTCACCTCCCAGGACACGCACACCCGTCTCCCTGCAGTACGGTTGGCCACCGTTCACCGTCATCTTGTGCAGCAGAGCATCTGCTTGTGTGTTGTGTTGTCGTGTTGGACCACCACTTGTGTTGGGTATGGTGTTGTGTTGGTTGGATTGTGAAGATACACAAGGAAGTGTTGACAAGCAGAGGGAGTAGGTGTGGTGCCTTCATTCCCGAATCCGAAGAACATCAACATCAGGTCGAGGACCGCGGGACCATGAGGCCGTTGACACGGAGCACCGAGACCCTGGACCCGGAGACCCGACGCCGTCCCCATGTTCGCCACTGGAGAACAAGGTGGTACCTCAAGGCCTTCGTCACGGAACGCCGAGCTTCCTTCACGGACGTCAAGACCGAACCCGCACCCCTCGGAACCCACAAGATCGTCGATCCAATGTGTGACCCCTATCTTATCCACTCCTATTTTGTAATATAACATCTATCTTGTTGCATAATTAAATTGCCATGCTTGCATACATATTGTGGGTCTTTGGGGCGTTTCGACGATTCACCTAAATTAAATATGGAGACCATATACGGACGAATCTAGTCTAATATTGGTCCCATTTAAATTTGTGCATCGAACTGGTGAAATATTCTGCCTTAGTAAGACAACATTTAAATTGCTGGGTATCTAAACAACATAAACCTAATAATTAATTGTCGGGACCCCGGTTTCGCTTAATATTGACTAATTGCATCGCATCTTTGCCATGTCATACATCATACATGCATCATGCTCGACCTTTTGCCGTAGTATTAAATAGTGCATCCGGTGTTTCTTCTAGAGCTTTGCTTCTTCACGGATTAGGCCGATGAGTTGATACGAGTGTCGATCTAATCTTCGGATGAACCTTCGGCAATGTTTTTCAGGCGAGCATTCTCCCCCTTTCTACCTATCTTACTTTTATAGTCTTTATTTCCTCCTGTTGATCTATTGCTATCTGTGTTGCGATGCTCTAGTTTTCGTACCCGTGGTATCCCTTGCAGCCTTATATTGCCTTGGACACATCCTATTACCTGTTGTTTGGAAGATAGTTGGACTTGCGTGTCTTAGTCGCTTGCTCAAGTGCTGTTGCATGTTGTCAAATACCACAGTTGTTGGAGAAATGCCTTATGCTTTATGTTGGAGATGATCATGGCTTTAATTATTGTTTAATAACTAAAATTGAAAGTAGGTTAATAATGCAGAGGCACCGGTGGGTAATAGACAATATTTGGTTTTTTAACCGCTCACTGGTCCCGTAGGACCCCGAGTTCTTGACACCTGTTCCGAGATCGAGCGCGCTAACCACAGGTGGGGTGTGTGGGCACCCCCATCGATTAGTACCTAATTTCAAAGTATTGTACCGGGGGCCACAAAGTAGTTTGGGGCTTTATTACTATCCTGTACTTATGCCATGTTTTACTGCTTTATTTATGATTGCGCGTGGAGCGCCTGTACTGTTTTGGATCGCGGCACGATTTCGCGGTATCGACAAGCCCAGTCACACTTTCGGGTTCCCAGTCGTTTACAGCCGTTCTCGCAAACCCTGGGTCCGTCTCGGAGACCGGCCGACTTCGTTACGGGTAGCTTAGTGGGGTGGCCCCCCACGTGCTTGCTTTGGTTCTGGGAAACGTCGTGTCTGAAACCCCGTCGACATACCGTTGGGTGTATGTTTTGTGATCTTGTACCTACCTGATCTGACAACAAGGGTGTAGGTGCGTGTGGAAACTTTGGTGCACCCATGCAGGGTTAAATCTTTTCGAGAAGCCGTATCCGCGGTTATGGACGACTTGGAGCACAGTTTTCGATCATAGACAACTATAACTAAAGTTTACTGTTATAATTTGACTTGTATCCGATATGACTAGTAATCAGTTTCACTACAACGGAATGGATAAATAAAAGTACCAACAACTGCTAGGTTTGGGATATCTCATGCTAACTATATCTGACTAGTAAGTGTCGCAACTACAACGGAATGGTTAACTAAAAGTGCCCACTGCTTATTATATCAGGATGACTATCTATACGTGACTAGTAATTGCCGCAACGATAACTGAATAAATAAAACTGCCAACTGTGTGAGTTCCTCGGTTGACTTCCTCGTCTGGTCTCGAGGGGGAAATACCAGGATGGGTATGTTTGGTGGTAGTATCAGGTTGGTTCCGAATAGGTCTTTCTTATCCCTCTCTGATAGCCGACAGTTATATCGAGTCTCTATAGGTTGTTTAGTGCATGTTGCGCTGCCGCTTCAGTCCACCATACCTATGTAGGCGAGGACCGCCGAATTCTAGTCTCGCCGTATACTGGCCTCAGTACTGACCGCTCTCTCTTTTTCCTTTGCCCTTTGTCGGCACCCCTTTTGTTTAAGCAGGTTTTGAGATCGACGTCGTTAGCAGGGTTACCCTTCCGGCTTGGCCTGGGCAGGGTTATGGACGCCATTGGTTATTCTTCAGGGCTCTTAGCTCAATTTGCATCTTGTCCGTACTCGGACGCTGTATCGTTTTCAAGGTGATTTGGATCTTTGTACTGTATATTGTATTCTTGACTCATGGAGTCGTTGTTGTATATATCTGTTCTGTGGGTTCCATCGTGGACTATTGTGTAATGATATTACTTCGTTTTCCACCCGCACGCAAGTGCCTGGTGGGCACCTTTGAATCGATTCTATGCGAGTTTGGCGGGAAGCGCTAAAACTTGCATAGGGCCGATTCTGAGGGTGTTACAACCTGCGCATAGTGGCGACCAGCAGCAACAACCGCGACATCACCATGCCAATCCTAGCCATACTCCACCTTCCAGCGAGCATCAACATATCACCAGAGTGGTGAGGTCAAGATGACCGAAACCCTAGCACCCACCAAGGAAGGGGACGACCTAGGGAAGAGGAAGTTTTCGAATCGAGACGGAACCCGTGAATCACCATCCAAAACCACTCTGATAAACACCGTAGCAGTAGTTAGGACGGTCGAGCTCACCGGAATCGAGCAGCACCAGCGGCGAGCTAGCACAGGTGGCAGGGAGAGGCTGGTCGAGAGGGGGAAGATGAACTGGATCGAGCGGGTAGATTTGACTGGCTCAGTTCACCGATCGGGTTGGTCTAGCCCAACCATGGACCAGACTGACTAGTGGGTCCAGGGTCTTATTTAAAAATAAAAATTACCAAAACACCCCAAAGATTGTTTCACCTCTAGAAAAATATAGAAAAATGCTAAAAATACATATGATATATCAAAATGACCACAAAAATAATATCTACCTAGTAAAGATATAATATTACTTGTTCAAGATAGATAAAATACAAATAAATATTAATAATATTAAATCCTAAGTGAAATTTCAGGAAAAAAGGAAAAGTCTTAAAAATCATTAAAAAATCATTTTTGTGTAGTAAAACTAATCCATCATTGTATAAAAATGTTAACTTAGAATTTTAAAAGTAAAACTTACAAACAAATAACTAAGTACATCTAAACCTTGGGGGAATTTTATAAAAACAAGAATAATTTTTAAAAATAAATAAAATTCATTTCCAAGATCCTAAATAAATATAATTTACTAGAAAAAAATTAATTATCATATTCCAAGACATTTTAAGATTTTTAGGTAATAAAATTTATTTACCTATTTTACTAAAATAAGATAACTATTTTGTTTATTCATTAAAATTATTTCCTATGTAAGAAATAATCTCATCTCCTTATAAAAAACTAAATTCTAAGTCTAAATCTATAGTATGATTCATAATAAAACTTAATTGTAAATTGTTAACTTTATAATACCCTTTTGAAACCTTTAATCAAATTTAAACCAAACATTCACTTAAATACCAAATAAATTATCTCATATCTTAATCACACTTCTCATTAATCTAAAACTTGGGAGTAATTAAAACATATTAGACTTGAAGTGTATTTGTCATTTTAAAGTTAACTTTAGTCTCAAAAATCTTAAAACATCATGTCTAATAAACTACTTATGTTTTCATAGTTAACTTTGGTCAGTTGTACCATCAATTAAAATATGACAACTCAACATCATTTGTAACCATCTCAAACCCTAATGTAAAACCTAATAACCCTCAAGACTGATGAGCCTTAACTAAATACTAGTTTCTTCAAATGTTATTCTTTTTGCCACTTCAAACAACAACTCTATAATAGTTCCTCCAGCTCTTAACGATTCAACCCAAGGACTTTTACCATAGTCATCAGATAAGAATTAATCATAATCACATTACTTTATACTTTACTTGTATATTTAGGATTATAAACACTTAAGTTCCTTATTAAGGCCATTACTTGTAAAGTAAAATTTGAAGATAAACAATTATAATTTAAGTAATCTTGAGTAACATTTCACGTTGGTGTGTATCTCAATGTTTTATGTTATTATAATTACAGGTTGTTTCACACACACTCACAAGCCTTAACAAGAAACATAAGTGTGAAACTTATCTACAAGTACAACACATTTCAAAGACATCATTTCCAACGCTTATTCCGAGGATTCACATTTATAAAGTGCATTACATTACTTATGCATAAGAGCATCTTGCGTCTTTAAACATTAGTCCTTACCAGACCAACGATAATGATTTCAGATATTGGATCTTTTATATTGTCTCGAAGACCGCGAGTGCATAATCTTGCAATCACAAAAGGCAAGTTCACACTTGCTCATGTCCTTTGATTATTTTATGTAAAGTATTTTGCAAATCCAGTGTTGTCATCACCTGCATTTGAAAAAGGTCAGAAAACACTATTTTCATAATAAATGGTTATAGGTTATTTACCATGAGGTAATAACCTACTACGAAAGTTCTGGTGGTAAAGGAACATATTATCTAGGACTTAACAACCAATGTCGCCAGTGATTCTTGCGACGTATATCTAGCGTTAACCATGAGATTTGGAATGGGACGGGGAAGTCAGCTGTATCTCCTTCCTCTCGCATGTAGCCGGATGTGCAGGTCGTCGCCGTTATCACTCGTAGCGTGCATATTAATTGGTAATTCATAGAGGATATGCAGCATATGGGTGGGAACCCTCAACGTCCCATGATAGTTCTGGCATCTAACGGTTTGTACAAACCATTGCCGTAATTCAATGGGTGGGCATGGTGTACACCAAGGAGGCATGCAGGGTCACGAAGGGGGCAGTGATTGTCTTGGATCTTAGTCTGGGCCCCACACCAAGGAAGTGTGGACGATAATACAACTCGCATGTGCAACAAAGCTAAGATCTCTCATGGGTAAAGTAACGCACCTCTGCAGAGTGTAAGAACTATAACTTGTTACTCCTTGTTTCGGGAATGAGCTGCGAACGCGGCGGGAAAGGAACTCCATGAAAGTTCTGGTAAACCCGTGAAGGCTGACAGACATAGCTTTTTAGAATAAAAGCAACCTTTGAAGAAATGTTTACAAAAACTTGCATTGCCTACGACCTACGGTCTGTGGCTATAGATATAGTGCATAAAAACACTCCTTTTCTAGTGAACTTGCTGAGTATGCTCGTACTCAACGTATATTATTAACCCTTGATAGGTTCTAAAGCCAGTACAGACGATGTCTACATCAAGTTATGCTCCAGGAATCATCATCAAAAGATAAAACTCTTCAATTAAGTCAAGAAAGTCAACATATACATCAACTCAAGTGAAGACGAAGTTACTGATTAGGTAGGAATATAATGTAACATCCCAGCATTTAGGAACTAACGAAGGGTAGATTTAGGAATTTGGAATGTTGCATGCATTCATCTGTGAAAATGTGGGTAAAATTTTTGCCAAATAAAAACCTTAAGTGATCAAGGTTTCTTTCATACATTGAGATTAGGTTTAGTCTTAAAGGGTGATTGCTATAGACTTTGATATGATCTTTTAGGAATTATGTGTTTTAAAGTGAATTTGAATTTTAAACTTGAGAGGGTTTGAATTATAATTCCAATGAATTAGGGATAAGTTTTGAATCTTAATTTAATTAAGAGATAAATATTACAACTTAAATTCTATCCAAAGAAAAACAATAATGAATATGACAAACATCGTCTAATGAATATGACAAACATCGTATAATAAAGCACAGGAGTCCAGCAAAACCAGATCCAGATCATCACCAACTTACTCCACAAACAACAAGATTTTGTGGTGAGCATCATAAAACCTCACATGATATAATCTTATTATCTAGACAGAAGCATGTGTTGTCCTATGAAACAAACTCTCAGAAATCACCCAAGTGGGGTGAATCCATCATCGAGTTTTAAACTCTAAAAGCAAACAGCAAAGTACCAGGATCCAGCCAAAGCTCAAAGCAACATCATTGCTCTGGTTGTCAAACTATATAATACAGTTCAAGCATAAATATAGCTATGATCTAATTTATAGGCACATCCCTAAAGGAAGGGTAGCACCTTAGAAACAAATCTTTTGGATCCATAGAATGATGAAGCCTACTATCATTTTTCTTTAAGTTTTGATTCAAAAACAATAGCTGGTACCACCACCAGGACTATCTATATGAATCAATTAGATAAGATCTGAATTCCTAAGCCTCAGACCAACATCATTGGTCTTAGGGAATTCAGAAAAGAACATTTCCATTTATCTTGCAAAGCCAAGTTTGTCTTAAGCATAAACCAACCCAATCAATGGATTAGAATCAAACTTGTGTGCCATACCATGATGGTGTCACAAGAAAAATTCTATATGAATCAGGATAGATATTTAATCATCACAAATTCAGACAATCAACTTACTAATCATTTTCCTGTTAACATAGGAATCATAAACTAGGATATTCCTATGTTAAAGCCAACATCACTAAGACAGTGATTTCACCACACCATAACCATGAGCATAAACCCAGAAATGACAGTGAAAAGTTATCAAGTCAATGACTGTATCAAGCATGGTTTCCAAGAAACTATATCATCTGAATCAGATGCAATCCAAGCATAAAATCATCTAATAAGCCACCAGAAACATCATAGATCATCTCAAGCAACAAGCCTCAGGCCAATAACCACTTAGCATGTGTACAGACCACCTAAACATGATCCAAATCATCCAGTACATGATCAATCACATGATAGGAACCCTAAATGGATAAATCATCCTAATCAGAACCAGACAGTAACCAGAGCGGTCACTGCCAGCATCTAGCATCGAATCAGCAAGCACAAAGAGAACTAGGGGAGAGGAATCAAACTCACTGTAGGTCCTCGCTGAAGACTAGAAGAGGAAGCAGAGGGGCCGATGACCATGGCGGCACGGGGAGCACCCCAGGAGGGGCGCTGCAACCCATACGGCGCCACGACGTGGACCATGAACACACATAGAGGCGAGGAACATCACCACGACGCACGACGACGGCGGCAACACCTGGATCCACGCCAACCCCCAAACCCTAGGGTTCGGGACAACATCGATCCATCGCAGGAGAGACCCAGGCTCGAATCCAGTTGGATAGATAGGACAAACATCGTTTACAACCCCCTGTTGCACCACGACGGCGACCAGAACGGCCCACGACGGTGGAAATCGTCGGCGGCGGCATTGCCAGCCACGGGGTCGGGGTCAGAGGAGGAGAGGTTGAGCTCGAGGGAGAGAGAGAGGCAGTGAGGAGTGGGCCGAGTTGGGCCAAACCCTTCAGGGTGGTTCTTTTGTCTATAAATAATGGGCTACTAGGGCCCAATAAGTTTAAACCAGCCCAGAAATCTTTTCAGGCCTGTTTGAATAAAAAGGAAAATACCAAAATACCCCTAGACTAAATTAAATCCTAGAAAATAAAATAAAAGTCCAAAAATTATAAGTAAAATATCTTTGGATTCACAATAATCCACATTATCCAAATAAAATAAGATATAAAAATTTAGACATTAAGATTTTTATAAGAATTTTGTAATTTATATATTCCTTATGGAATTTTACAAAATTGTTGAAAGATGATAAAAATAAATAAAAATCACTTTCATTATAATTAATATTATAGTATTTTTGAAAAATACTAAATAAATATTTAATAATAATTTTTAATGTATAATTAATAATTCCTAAAAGAATTATTAAATCAATAAAAGTCAAATAAAATAAAATAATTCAATATATGTTATAAATATTAAAAGTAATAAATCCTTTATTAGTAAAAAAGAACTTTCTGGGGTAAATGCATATTTAATTAAATGATGCATTATATTATTGCATAATCATTTTGCTTCTTTAAATATTGTCTTTACCGGGCAATAATGATGTTTTTGTAGACATAGAAGCTCAAGGTCCAGTGCAAGCATCAGACTTCACTACCTTGCCATCACAACGCAAGTTCATCACTTGCTCATGTCCTTTGAAGAGTCTTTATCAAATTATTTGCAAATTGTGTGTTATCATTTATGTTAAGAAAGAAAGAAAATAATATTTTCACAAATAAAGAAATTATAGATATCATCCTAAGTGGTGATATAATGGAGAAATAGAACTTAGAGTTCTAATTGCAACAATGATGATCAAGTAGGGACTTAATAACCCCTGACATCAGTGATTCTAGCGTCGTATATTACGCATTAGCCATGAGATTTGGAATGGGACAGAGAAGTCAGCTGTATCTTCTTCCTCTTGCATGAAGCCGGATGTGCAGGTCGTGGCTGTTATCCTCGTAGCGTGCATATTAATTGGTAATTCGTAGAGGATATGCAGCATATGGGTGGGAATCCTCATCGTCCCACGATAGTTCTGGCATCTAACTGTCACATCCCAAATTTTAGATTTGGTCTTGCATATCATTCATATCATTGCATCATGCCTTTCCATGGAAAACCGTCGATTGAAAAGAATCGACAAAACGCTATGTTCGAAACCCTATTCTATTTTGCTACGAGGCTCCTGCGGGAGGCTTTAGTAGGACTAGCGTTGTCCGCCCTTGTAGCCTAGTGGTTTCGCCCGAACCTTGACCCTAGATTGTTCCCCTTGACTGTACGAAACCGTAGGAGCAAGAATCGCTCGATTCGGAGCTCGTACGGAGAAGTTGCGGCCGTTTTAGTGAATCGTCGGAAAACGGTCGTCCGAAACCAACTCCGCGCCGAATCAGTTTAGATTTCCGCGAGAGGGCCCACTTAAAGAGGCCATCCCGGCCTCGGGATCCGCACCCCACCCCGCCGCCTCCTGCCTGCCCGCGATCGCCCGCCCCCTCCTCGTTCCGCGCGCCCGCACCGCCCTCGGGAACCGCTCCCGATCGCCGCGCCTTGGACCCCGCGCCTCGCCACCGGCCGCCGATCCCCGCCGCCAGCAGGTACTGCGCCGCCGCCCTCTCACCCCGCCGCAGCGACGCGCCTTGCCCCCGCAGCCGCCGCCATCGCGCCGCGCCACCCCGCCGCTGCCGCGCGCCTCGCCCAGCCGCCGCGCTGCGCCTGCAGCTGCTGCGCGCCTCGCTTCCAGCGCGCGCTCGCGCGCTGCTGCGCCGCCTCGGCCCGCGCCTGCCGCTGCAGCTGCCGCTTGCTGCGCTGCTGCTGCTGCCGCTGCAACGCCGCGCTGTCTCGCTGCTGCGCACTAGCGCACCCTCGCGCGCGCGCGCTGTCCCGCGCGCCTACACACGCACACGCGCACACATGCACGCGTGCCGCCATCGCCGCCGCACGCGCCGTGTTGTTGACCACCTTGACCATGCGCTGACCGTTTACATCCGCGCAGGAAAAACACCGACGCCGGAACCGATCGCTACCGCCGTCCGGAACTTGCCGCGCCGTCCGGAGCCCATTTCGCCGTTTGTTTCCGGTAAGCCTGCAGCCACCGTCAGATCTCAGATCTGCGGCTCAGATCGTTCGTTGACCGGTCAGACTCAGGCGTTGACTAGTCAGACGCTCAGTCAGCGCCCAGTCAGCGGACGTGTTGACCAGTCAACAGACACAGTTGACTGGTTAATTTCGTTAATCCTTTTAGTTGACAGATTTCGGTAGAAACTTGTAAATTGCGCAGAAATTAAACCGCTTGGCCAAAAATTGCAAATAAAATATGTATAGATTCAGTGAGTCGTGTAGAATCCCGCTGTACCTTTGGTTCAGACTTTTGCAGCAAGGTTTAGTACAGTTTAATCAAATAGGTTAATGGCCTTTTCGGAGTAATTAGTTCGTAGAAAAATATCCGTAGCTCCAAAAATCGTGTGTGATATGTCCCTGGATTCAGTGGAACGAGGGGAATCTCATCGTGAATTAAAAAGATAGGCTTACAGTAAAAACTTCTGCAGAAACTGCCTAGTGGCTTTCTGCAGTGTTTTAATTACTCAGGGAGTTTTATAATTCCTTTTCGAGTAATTCCAATTGGTACTGTTTCTAATCAGCGATGCCTATGCGGTAGAATTTTCCCAAGATTTTACAAATAGTATACTACCGGTAGTGAATTATTCGAGTTCTATCTCTAGTTTTGAGCATTACTTTTTGCGTGATAGTTTTCCTTGCGCTAAAACTATTTTCCATGCATGCAATCAGTACCTCTACTGATTTCTATTATGTGGTGCAGCTATAGCACCAATTCACTTGTCTTGCATACCTTCATGCATCATATTTGTTACATATGCTTGTGCATCGTTTGTTTATGATTGCAATTGTATCGTGTAGATTGTGACGAGTGCAACGCTTGCTCGTGTGTGGATTGTTCTTCCGACCGCTACAACCAAGGCAAGTAGATGCTACTTTGTTCATGATATCGTCCTACTATTTTCAATGCATTGTCGTGTATTTTGTAGTTGCATGTGTAGGATGATACTATCGCTATGCTATGTCCTATTATGTGGTAGGGCTTTTCTTGTAGATGAACCACCGTTGGTAGATGTGCTTAGCCATGCTATGTTGAACGAGGGCTGGGTTACATCATTGGTACTTGTTTCTAAAAGTATTGGTTTGTGAAAACTAAAACAACTTAATCAATGAATCCCCTGGGTGTGATGGTATTGATAAATTTTGGTGGTTTCATTGCGGAAAGGCACCCAGGTATCAAGAGAGAATGATTGGCTTCTTTATTGTGTAGCTTACGTGTACAACCATGTGCCAATAATGGAATAGGCGGTTGGTTGGACTTAGTAGGTTGTGGTAACTCGAACCCGCGTATCCAGAGATGTAGAATTTTGGTAGGTTGGACCGGTGCGCGTCGGGATTGAGAAGCTACTTCCCGAACAGTCTCTTCTTGGTCTTCTCCCTATCATCACCCAAAATGAGAGTGATGGTACGAGCTGGGCTGGCCAAGTCACATGGGTAAAGTGTACAAACCTCTGCAGGGTGTATAATCTAATCGATTAGCCGTGTCCCCGGTTATGGACAACTGAGTTGCTTGATATTGATTTCATGACATGTTTCTCGCTCATTCTAATTTCATAATTGTTTTAATATTGTGGAGTTAACTTAATTGGGATCTTTTCAAAGAAAATCAAAAACTGTTTATGAAAGTAGGACAAATGTATTTGCAAATGCAAGCCAGACACAGCTCCACTTGCCAAATATGCATGTAGATGTTAGCACTATTGTCTCCATTACTAGCTCTACTTGCCATACATTCCATGTATTGACCCTTCGGGGCTGCTACGTTTCATGTTGCAGGTTATTCCGATTCTGAGTAATCGATATAGGCCACGGTACTCCACTCGGCACTTGTTCACTTGTGGGCAATTTGAAGAATGGAGGATTTACCTTATTTATGTTGCTACCTGAATAATTTGAGCTAGCTTTGTGCTAAGCTTTTATTGTAATAATGGTACTCTGGATCATCGTTACTTATGATACACGGATATTTTGCTATGTTATTCATCTTATTCTATTGTGCGCCAATGAACCGATCCAGGGATTGGCATGTCACATAGAAGCCACGGTCTTTTCAGAACCGCGGTGTTACAAGATGGTATCAGAGCCCGTGTGTCGACTGTAGGATCGTGCCTAGGATTGGATTAGAAAGCCATAGAATTACTAAAGCCTATATTAACTCTGTCTTTCATCTTATGCCTTTCACCCTCGTAAATTCTTACCATATGCTATTCTCACACTTTCCTCTTTTACCATATAGATGGGAGACGTCAGGACTAAGTATGTCACCATGGAGTCACCAAGGACCTTTGCAAGGCAGTTAGCTCAGCTCTCTCAGTCATTGGGATTGCCACTGCCCATGTTCATGGGAAGAAGGTTGTACACCTATGGATATGGAGAGGATGCATGGGAGATCACTACCTTCATATTTAGAGATGCCGCCTTGCCAAACCCCGTGCACTTGATCTACACCAAGACATACTGCAACTGGGGACTTGGAATCAACTTGGCCATACATGAAGCCCTGTCTCGCCAGTGACATTATGTCCGACACCTACTGCCTGCAGATTCACCCTACCGTGACTATGGGAGGCGTGATGAAGATGGGCACATTGTGGTTACCCCGGGCGACAGGAACAAGATGCCGCCCCGTCGGAGGCACATAGAGGACATGGAAAGGGAGAATGGAGCTCTAGCTGAGAAAGTGATGATGATAAAGGAGATTGCAGATTTTACTAGCAATGGTATGGTGGTCCAAGGACAGGAGATTGACACCCTGCATGAAGCTGTGGGAGTTCTGGAGAATGCCTTGATAGCCAGAGATGCAACCATAGCTCATCTTCATGGTACTGTGCAAGAGAACACCCAGAACATACAACAGTTGCAAGGGACCGTCCAGGAAAGGGACCAAACTATTGAAGCTATGACAGCCCAGATTGCCGCTCTCCAAGCACAGCTGAATCCACCCTCTTATGATGACAATGGAGATGATGGCAACAATGGGGATGATGATGACAGTGGAGACGACGATGATGATGAGGACGAGGATGATGATGATGGAGACGATGATGGTGGAGGAGATGAAGTTGTTGCAGTTGCAGCTGAGAGTGAAGAAGAGGAGGATCCAGAAGAGGTGGAGTTTGAAATCTCAAGTGATGATTCAGGAGAAGTGTACACTCCGCCGCCATGGTTGTACCGCGAGCCGAAGCGCCAACGCATGACGGCAAGGACCTACTGCAACCTCTTCAAGAAGTAGATAGAAGTCCACCAATTAGTCCACGTTAGGCAAATTCGTTAGGATTAGTCTCGATCGATGTGAAGCTTAGCTCGTGTTATTTTAAAAGTGTTTAGTTGCTTATTTGTGTACTCCAATATCCCAGGAATTATTTGTGCGAATTTTATGAAAGAGTTATGGCAATTTTGGTTACTATCTGTGTTATTTTCGCTGCAGTTTTTTGCTGATACAGCAGTACTGCACGATTTTTCATATTTTTCTGGTAACTCAGAAAAATCTGAGAAACATTGGGCTGATGCAAAACTCTCTGTACTATATGTACAAAAATCAGCTAAATTTTCTGACGAGTTTAAGTCAGGCGGAAAAATTCGTGAATGTTGCTGGACTGTTCTGGCAGATTGCTGCTTTTGTTGTTTAGTTGATCAACTATTTGGTTAACCATTGCCAACTCTTGCAAAACTATTTCAGTAGGTATATACTGCTAGGATTAACCCCTGGGATGTTGCTGGATCACTTGTTTGTTGATGTGTTGCTTGCTTGTGATTGTCTGCTATTGTTTGTTGTTGTTTGATCATATGCATGGGTAGAATCCTATTGTCGTAGTTGATTCTTTCTAAACTTACCTGTGCTGAACCACAGATGCCTCCCCGCCGTCAACCCACTGAGTTGGAGCAGCTCATGACAGCTCAGGCACATCTGACCCAAGTGATGACTCAGTTCATGGCAAACCAGAACAACAACAATGGAAACAATCAGCCTCAGGGAGATGCTCTCACCAGATTTCTGAGGTTAAGGCCAGCTAAGTTCTCTACTGCAACGGAACCAATGGTTGCTCTCGACTGGTTGCGTTCAGTCAACAAGGATCTAGTAACTGTCGGATGCACTGATCCTGAGAAGGTGAGGTTTGCCGCTCACCTACTGGAGGGACCAGCCGCTTCTTGGTGGGACACTTTTCAGATCACCCACCCACTGGACACCGTGACTTGGGCAATGTTTGAGGAAGGTTTCAGGACCAACCACGTGTCTTTAGGAGTTCTGAGCCTGAAGAGGAAGGAGTTCCGCAACTTGCGCCAAACCAATCGCACCGTGGCCGAGTACATTGAGGAGTTCAACAACCTGTCCCGTTATGCACCTGAGGATGTTGACACTGATGCAAAAAGGAGGGAGAGATTCCTGAATGGCCTCGGTGATGAGCTTTCAGTGCAGCTACTGGTGGTTTACTGCCCCACTTTCCAGAAGCTTATGGACAAGGCCAGGATCTTGGAAGGGAAGCACAAACAGGTGGAAAACCGCAAGAGAAAGAGCAATAATCACCACTCTGGTTCACACCACAAGTCTCGCACTTCATATGACGGATACTCCAAGCATGGAGGAAGTGACCATGGGATCCATGACCGCCACCACCATGGAGGCGACGGGCATCGTCATGACAACCATAGGAGCAGCCACCATAGCCACAAGGGAGGACACTCTCACCACTCTGGAGGACACGGTGGACATGACCGCAACCGTGATCGCAGCTTTGTGAAGAAGGATCTAAGTGAGGTGACGTGCTTCAAGTGTAAACAGAAGGGACACTATGCTGAAAACTGTCCGGAGAGGAAAGGACTGAAGTCAACCAACAACGAGAAGGCCACAGTGAACCACATGAATGTGGAGGAGATTCCAGATGAGCCTGACCTTGTGATTGGTAAGTTCCCAATCAACACTTACCCTGCACTTATACTTTTCGATACTGGTGCATCGCATTCATTCATATCAAGGGAATTTGTGGATAAGTATAAGTTACCTACTGAGTCTATGAAAAGGTCTATTAGAGTGAGTTCACCTGGAGGAGATATGATAGCTAGCGCGGGATGCCGCGATTTAACTGTGAGGATTGGAGCACACAACTTCATTGCACATTTAGTAGTGTTGGAATCACAGGGATTAGACGTTATTCTGGGTATGGATTGGATGTCTATGCATGGGGAACACATAGATTGTGCACAGCGAGCTGTTTCACTCAAAACCCCGGATGGTAAGAGGATTAGATTCAAGTCAGCTGCACGACCGAGAAGGTGTAAGTTGAATTCTCTTAAGGGGGTTAGCATGGATACTGTGCCAGTGATTAGGGATTACCCCGACGTGTTTCCGGAAGAGCTGTCAGGGATGCCACCTGACAGGGATGTAGAGTTTCTCATCGACCTGATGCCGGGAACAGGACCTATAGCAAAGAAACCATATAAGATGGATGTGGATGAGCTGAAGGAATTGAAGAAGCAGTTGAAAGAGCAGCTGGAAAAGGGATTCATTCAGCCTAGTTCGTCGTCATGGGGTGCACCTGTTCTGTTTGTGGAGAAGAAAGACAGCAGCAAGAGATTAGTGGTGGACTATCGCTCACTGAATGAAGTGACTATCAAGAACAAGTACCCTCTGCCGAACATAAATGATTTGTTTGATCAACTGGAAGGAGCGAAGGTGTTCAGCAAGATTGATCTGCGATCAGGCTACTTCCAATTGAAGATCCGAGAGCAGGACGTACCAAAAACCGCCTTCACCACTAGGTATGGTTTATATGAGTATACAGTTATGTCTTTTGGACTAACGAATGCCCCGGCATACTTCATGACCATGATGAACAAGGTATTTATGGAGTACTTGGACAAGTTCGTGGTGGTGTTTATTGATGACATACTGATATATTCCAAGGATGATGCTGAGCATGAGAAGCATCTGAGACTGATTATGGAGAAGCTGAGGGAACACAAGCTGTATGCCAAATTCAGCAAGTGTGAATTCTGGCTTAACACCGTTGGGTTTCTTGGACATGTAGTGTCAGGAGAAGGAATTGCTGTTGATCCAAGCAAAGTGACTGCAGTGACTGAGTGGGAAGCACCCAAGAATGCAGGAGAGATTCGAAGCTTTTTGGGACTTGCTGGATATTACAGGAGATTCATTGAAAACTTTTCCAAGATTGCTAAGCCGATGACTGAACTTCTGAAGAAGGAGAGGAAGTTTGAATGGTCAGACGTATGTGAAGCCAGCTTTCAGGAACTGAAGCGTCGACTAGTGACCGCGCCTGTTCTGTGTTTACCAGATCTTCAGAAGGATTTCCAAGTGTACTACGACGCTTCTCGACAGGGACTTGGGAGTGTGATGATGCAAGATGGGAGAGTAGTGTCGTATGCCTCGCGACAACTCAAACACCATGAGCGGAATTACCCCACGCACGACTTGGAGTTAGCGTCAGTGGTTCATGCGCTCAAGGTATGGAGGCATTACTTAATGGGAAAACACTGTGATGTGTACACCGACCACAAGAGCCTGAAGTACATATTTACACAGAAGGAACTGAACATGAGGCAAAGGAGATGGTTGGAACTTATCAAAGATTATGACATGAATCTGCAATACCACCCAGGAAAGGCCAATGTAGTAGCAGATGCTCTGAGCCGGGAGGTTTATGCCAATGGATTGACAATTGGTGAATTGCCTGAGGATTTGTGCGAGCAATTCAAGGACCTTAGACTGGAAGTAGTATCAGAAGGATACTTGGCAACAATGGAAGTCCAACCGACGCTACAGGACAGGATCATAAAGGCTCAGGTAGGAGACAAGGAAATAGAGGAGATAAAGGAAAGATGAAGGAGAATCGGGAAAAGGATATTCGCGAGGATGAGCATGGTACCTTGTGGTATGGAGATCGTTTGTGTGTGCCCAGCAATCCGGAGATAAGGGAGTTGATTCTACAGGAGGCTCATAACTCGCCATACTCCATACATCCAGGCAACACAAAGATGTATATGGATTTGAAGAGCAGATTTTGGTGGAACAACATGAAGGGAGTTATCGCCAAGCATATTGCCCTATGTGATGTGTGTAGCCGAGTGAAGGCAGAACACCAGAAGCCGGCAGGATTGCTACAGCCATTGCCTGTGCTGGATCGGAAGTGGGATAGAGTGGGAATGGACTTTATCACAGGATTGCCCAGGACCAGGTCAGGATATGACTCTATATGGGTAGTGGTCAACCATTTGACCAAGGTAGCCCACTTTATGTTGGAGATATGCCCAAGAGGCAATAATAAAGTGGTTATTATCATATCTTCACACTTATGATAAATGTTTACATACCATGCTATAATTGTATTAACCGGAAACATTAATACTTGTGTGATTTGTAAACTAAAATAAGAGTCCCTAGTAAAGCCTCTTGTTAAACTAGCTTGTTGGTTAATATATGATCATGGTTTCCTGATCATGAACATAGTGATGTTATTAACAACAGGATCATATCATTAGGAGAATGATGTGATGGACATACTCCTATAGATAAGCGTAGCATTAAGATCAAGTCATTTAAATAGTTCAATTGCTATATGCTTTCTGATACATAGTAACCTAATTCCTTCGACCATGAGATCATGCATATCACCTTTACCGGATGGATGCTTTGATGTCATCAAACACCACACCGTAACAGGGTGGCTATAAAGGTGGCATTGAGTGTTCAGAAAGTATTGGTTGAAACACATGGATCAAGAGTGGGATTTGTCCATCCATATGACGGATAGATATACTCTAGGCCCTCTCGGTGAAATGTCATCCAATTAGCTTGCAAGCATGTGACTGGCTCACAAGGGATCACATATCACGGGAACGAGAAAAGAGTACTTATCAGTAACGAGGTTGAACTAGGTATGCAGAGATACCGACGATCATAACCTCGGATAAGTAAACTATCGTGAGACAAGGGAAATTGGTATCGTATGTAAGTGGTTCATTTGATCGCAAAGTAATCGTAGAAATATGTGGGAGCCATATGAATTTCCAGATTCCTCTATTGGTTATTGTTCGGAGAAGTGTCTCGATCATGTCCGCATAATTCACGAACCGTAGGGAGACACACTTAAGGATTCGACATTGTTTGAGTAGTTATGGTATTATGAGAAAGAGACCGAATGTTGTTCGGAGTCTCGGATGGGATCCGGGATATCACGAGGAGATCCGGAATGGTCCGGAGAATAAGATTCATATAAGGAAAGTCCCGTTTCGGAGTTCGGGAATGATTCCGGTGTTTTCATCGGGAATGTTCTAGAAGGGTCTGGATTGTCCGGCACTCCGGGGGGGAGGGTACATGAATGTGTCATTGAATGATTGCATCATGTACTAAGTGTTCTTGCTGTTCCAAAAACATGAAAGTCAAATTGCCAGTTTGAAAGTCAAACGGCTAAAACAGGAAACTGTGGGAAACAGGAAACTGTGGGAAACAAGCAAGAGGAGGTTGAAACCAACTTGGAGGAGGAGTTCCTCTCCTCCAAGCCGGCGCCAGCCCTAGGCCGAGTTGGGGAGGGACTCCCTCCCTCCCTGGCGCGCCTAGCCCCTCCACCTATAAAAGGAGGGGCAGGGCTCCTCCTTGAGACACACAAGTTTCTACCTCTAATCTCCGGTTTAGAGCCGTTTTGGTTTAGAGCTTCTAATTGCTTTAGCCTGCGGTTTAGAGCCTTCTAATTGGTGTGTCTAATCCCTAGACCACTAATAGACCTCTCTCATACTCCACCATACTCGCTCCGGCTTAAGGCGAAGCCCTGCGGGATCTCCCCTCTACTTCCGGTACCACGCCGTTGTGCTGCCGGAATCACGAGGAGAGTGCTACAACCTCCGCTGCCTGCTGGAACAAGGGAGAGGAAGGTCTTCGTCGAGTACCGAACGTGTGACCGACTGCGGAAGCGCTGCCGGAACGCAGCGCCGGAAGGATCGTCTACGCGATCTTGAGATCGGAAAGAGTACGACTACATCACCCACGAGAATCTGCTCTCGTTAACCGCTTTGGAATCTTCGAGGGTGAGTTATTCCATCGACTCGTTGCTGCAATCTAGTAGATAGATCTTGGCTTGTTTGTTTGTATGCGATAGAAAATTTTTGTTTTCCATTCTACGAACCCCTACACTTTATACCGGTGAAGACGACCTATACGAGTGCAAAGTTGGCCAAGATTTATATGGACAGGATTGTGTGCCTACATGGAGTTCCCAAGAGTATCGTATCTGATAGAGGCACCCAATTTACCTCACACTTCTGGCGCCAGCTACATGAGTCACTTGGTACTAGATTGGAGTTTATCACAGCGTTTCACCCACAGACTGATGGACAGACCGAGAGGGTGAATCAGATTTTGGAGGATATGCTGAGAGCTTGCGCCTTGGCTCATGGCTCTAGTTGGGATGAGAATTTGCCGTATGCGGAGTTTTCCTACAACAACAGCTATCAGACAAGCATCAAGACGTCACCGTTCGATGTGATATATGGGAAACGGTGCCGGACACCATTGCTATGGGATGGAGTAGGAGAACGTCCGTTGTTTGGACCCGATTTGATCAAGGATGCTGAGGAGAAGGTCGCCTTGATTAGGGATAGGCTGAAGGTAGCGCAATCAAGGCAGAAGAGCTACGCTGACGCCAAGTGCAAGGAAGTGGTGTATGAGATAGGTGATAGAGCATACCTCAGAGTATCTCCACTTCGTGGAATCAAGATATTTGGAATTAAGGGTAAGCTGGCACCTCGGTTTATTGGACCATATCGAGTCTTAGCACGCAAAGGAGAAGTTGCTTATCAGTTGGAGTTGTCAGAGGCTCTGTCCGCTGTTCACAACGTGTTCCACGTATCCCAGCTGAAGAAGTGTCATCCGGAGATGGTGGATACACCATTGAGAGACACCGTACCGCTAGAGGAGGTTCAGCTTGAGAATGACTTGACCTATGAGGAGAAGCCGGTCAAGATTCTGGAGACAGCAGAGAGGATTACCCGTACCAAGACGATCAGGTTTTGCAAGGTGCAGTGGAGCCACCACACCGAAGAGGAAGCCACTTGGGAGCGTGAGGATGACATCCGAGAGGACTACCCACACCTATTTGCTAGTCGCGCCGAATCTCGAGGACGAGATTCATCTTAAGGGGGTTAGTCTTGTCACATCCGCGAGGTTGCATCATTGCATCATTGCACCCCACCCCGCCGCCTCCTGCCTGCCCGCGATCGCCCGCCCCCTCCTCGTTCCGCGCGCCCGCGCCGCCCTCGGGAACCGCTCCCGATCGCCACGCCTTGGACCTCGCGCCTCGCCGCCGGCCGCCGATCCCCGCCGCCAGCAGGTACTGCGCCGCCGTCCTCTCACCCCGCCGCCGCGACGCGCCTCGCCCCCGCAGCCGCCGCCATCGCGCCGCGCCACCCCGCCGCTGCCGCGCGCCTCGCCCAGCCGCCGCGCTGCGCCTGCAGCTGCTGCGCGCCTCGCTGTCAGCGCGCGCTCGCGCGCTGCTGCGCCGCCTCGGCCCACGCCTGCCACTGCAGCTGCCGCTTGCTGCGCTGCTGCTGCCAAGCCGCTAGCTGCTGCTGCCGCTGCCACGCCGCGTTGTCTCGCTGCTGCGCGCTAGCGCACCCTCGCGCGCGCTGTCCCGCGCGCCTACACACGCACACGCGCACACATGCACGCGTGCCGCCATCGCCGCCGCACGCGCCGTGTTGTTGACCACCTTGACCATGCGCTGACCGTTTACATCCGCGCAGGAAAAACACCGACGCCGGAACCGATCGCCACCGCCGTCCGGAACTCGCCGCACCGTCCGGAGCCCGTTTCGCCGTTTGTTTCCGGTAAGCCTGCAACCACCGTCAGATCTCAGATCTGCGGCTCAGATTGTTCGTTGACCGGTCAGACTCAGGCGTTGACTAGTCAGACGCTCAGTCAGCGCCCAGTCAGCGGACGTGTTGACCAGTCAACAGACACAGTTGACTGGTTAATTTCGTTAATCCTTTTAGTTGACAGATTTCGGTAGAAACTTGTAAATTGCGTAGAAATTAAATCGCTTGGCCAAAAATTGCAAATAAAATATGTATAGATTCAGTGAGTCGTGTAGAATCCCGCTGTACCTTTGGGTCAGACTTTTGCAGCAAGGTTTAGTATAGTTTAATCAAATAGGTTAATGGCCTTTTCGGAGTAATTAATTCGTAGAAAAAGATCCGTAGCTCCAAAAATCACGTGTAATATGTCCCTGGATTCAGTGGAACGAGGGAAATCTCATCGTGAATTAAAAAGATAGTCTTACAGTAAAAACTTCTGCAGAAACTGCCTAGTGGCTTTCTGCAGTGTTTTAATTACTCGGGGAGTTTTATAATTCCTTTTCGAGTAATTCCAATTGGTACTGGTTCTAATCAGTGATGCCTATGCGGTATAATTTTCCCAAGATTTTACAAATAGTATACTACTGGTAGTGAATTATTCGAGTTCTAGCTCTAGTTTTGAGCATTACTTTTTGCGTGATAGTTTTCCTTGCGCTAAAACTATTTTCCATGCATGCAATCAGTACCTCTACTGATTTCTATTATGTGGTGCAGCTGTAGCACCAATTCACTTGTCTTGCATACCTTCATGCATCATATTTGTTGCATATGCTTGTGCATCGTTTGTTTATGATTGCAATTGTATCGTGTAGATTGTGACGAGTGCAACGCTTGCTCGTGTGTGGATTGTTCTTCCGACCGCTACAACCAAGGAAAGTAGATGCTACTTTGTTCATGATATCGTCCTACTATTTTTAATGCATTGTCGTGTATTTTATAGTTGCATGTGTAGGATGATACTATCGCTATGCTATGTCCTATTATGTGGTAGGGCTTTTCTTGTAGATGAACCACCATTGGTAGATGTGCTTAGCCATGCTATGTTGAACGAGGGCTGGGTTACATCATTGGTACTTGTTTCTAAAAGTATTGGTTTGTTAAAACTAAAACAACTTAATCAATGAATCCCCTGGGTGTGATGGTATTGATAAATTTTGGTGGTTTCATTGCGGAAAGGCACCCAGGTATCAAGAGAGAATGATTGGCTTATTTATTCTGTAGCTTACGTGTACAACCATGTGCCAATAATGGAATGGGCAGTTGGTTGGACTTAGTAGGTTGTGGTAACTCAAACCCGCGTATCCAGAGATATAGAATTTTGGTAGGTTGGACCGGTGCGCGTCGGGATTGAGAAGCTACTTCCCGAACAGTCTCTTCTTGGTCTTCTCCCTATCATCACCCAAAATGAGAGTGATGGTACGAGCTGGGCTGGCCAAGTCACATGGGTAAAGTGTACAACCTCTGCAGGGTGTATAATCTAATCGATTAGCCGTGTCCCCGGTTATGGACAACTGAGTTGCTTGATATGGATTCCATGACATGTTTCTCGCTCATTCTAATTTCATAATTGTTTTAATATTGTGGGGTTAACTTAATTGGGATCTTTTCAAAGAAAATCAAAAACTGTTTATGAAAGTAGGACAAATGTATTTGCAAATGCAAGCCAAACACAGCTCCACTTGCCAAATATGCATGTAGATGTTAGCACTATTGTCTCCATTACTAGCTCTACTTGCCATACATTCCATGTATTGACCCTTCGGGGCTGCTACGTTTCATGTTGCAGGTTATTCCGATTCTGAGTAATCGATATAGGCCACGGTACTCCACTCGGCACTTGTTCACTTGTGGGCAATTTGAAGAATGGAGGATTTACCTTATTTATGTTGCTACCTGAATAATTTGAGCTAGCTTTGTGCTAAGCTTTTATTGTAATAATGGTACTCTGGATCATCGTTACTTATGATACACGGATATTTTACAATGTTATTCATCTTATTCTATTGTGCGCCAATGAACCGATCCAGGGATTGGCATGTCACATAGAAGCCACGGTCTTTTCAGAACCGCGGTGTTACACTAACGGTTTGTACAAACCCGAGTGGTATGCTGGGTCACCGCAAGACCGATGATGGGCGTGGAATGGGAGCAATGGATTTGGTAAGAGCATCTCCACTCGGGTTCCTAGGACGGTGTTCCTAGGCCGTTTTTTTCATCCGGACAGCGATTTTTCGCCCAGTCGCGTTCCCAGGACGCTGATTTCGTCCGGATTTGTCTCAACTTCCATCCGGCGTTCCCATGTTGATCCCAGGGCGCGAGGAACGCCCTGAGAACACCGGATGGAGCGAAAAAGCGGGTGGGCCAACCCTGTTGGCGACTGGAGGACGAGCTCCCGCCCTTTTATTCTTCCCCTCCCGCCTTTCCTCTCCATTCCCCCACATCTCCCGCCAGTTTGCCGAGCTCCCGACCACCATGCCGCCCAAGGGTTTTTTAAAACCCCGATCCGCCGTCGGTGAACCAAAAGAGAAAAAGGCGAGGAAGTGAGGGCTCCGACGCCGAGGCCGAGGCCGAAGGGCTTGACCAACGTCGAGTAGTTGGCCCTTGTCCAGAAGAGGAAGGTCGAAACGGACAGCTGCTGGAACATGGAGACAAGGTCGAAGCAGGTGAAGGCGCTCGCCGGGGCCCAGCCGGTGAGGGAAATGCAAGCGCGTTCGACGATGTCGCGCCCGATGCCGATCCCCCTTCCCTGCAGTACAACAAGAACTGGGGGGGGAGCCAGCCAAACATTGGCTCGCCGGCCGGGTTCTCGCCGATCTCGTCGGCCATGTTCCAGGACAGACAGCCGAACCCGTGGCAAAGGTACTACTCCTCCCCCGAGTTCGACGACGGGTTCAACACGAACGAGCTCTTACCCTGTCCTGCACCTCGTCCTCCTCCGGCCTTCAACGTCGACATCAACGTCCCTTACGCCAGCTCTGGCGTACGCTGGCACTTTGTCGTCCATGCGCCGCGGCCCTCTTCCGTTTGGCGATAGCTCCTCGTCCGCAAACTTCGGCGAGGCAGACGCCCACAACAAGTTCGGCGGAATGTCGACCAAAGCGTACATGCAGGACATGATCGCCTCAGGGTCGACTGGCAACGCCTCCTTCACCCAAGAACAGTCCCATGCCGATGCCGAACATGGCATCGAGTCCTAGGATTTCTCTGAAGTCCAGACCGAGGAGGACACCGAAGAGGATGCCCTGGCTCCGGCGAAGACCAAAGCCAAAGGAAAGAGGAAGGCGGATACGTCGGTGTTGGAGCACCGGGTCAAGTGGATGACGCTTGAGGACCTTTGCCTCGCTGACGCCTGGAAAGCGGTGATCATGGATGCTATCGCCGGCGACAACCAAAACTCGAACAATTACTAGAGGCGCGTGAATCTAGCGTTCGGCGAGCGCAACCTTTGTGACCCAAAATACAACAAGATACACATGGAGCGCGGTGAGAAAGCCTTGATCAATCACTGGGGACTCATCCAGCAAGTGTGCAACAAGTGGAACAACATCATCGAGGAGGTCAATCACACACCCGTCAGCGGTGAAAGCATGGATAGCAAGGTACTTCGCCGAACACTAGCCAAAGGTATGTTGAGTTTATGCCTTTCCTGACACACTTCCCCTTGCCTTTGCAGCTCGTCCGTGCACTCGGCATGTACCCGGACGACAATAGTACGGAGTTCAAGTTTCAACACGTCTTTGTCGTGATAGAGAAATGCCAAAAATTGGTGGACACTCGCATGAACCTCGCCAAGACCAAGGACGACCCGGAGGCTCCCCCTGCTGCCGGCAAAGGAAGGCCGGAGCTTGGCCAGAAGACGGCGAAGATGCTCAAAGCCACATGACTTCCCACTGAGCGTCTCCACGCTTTTATTGAGAAGTGTATCACTGACACCAAGGCCCATGCCGAGAAGAGGGAGGAGAAGGCCGATGGAAGGTGGGCGCAGCTGCTGTAGAACCAAGACCGCAAGCTCGACCTCCTCAAAGCGAACTATGTCGCCAAGAAGAGGAACATGGATCTCTGGTTCCTCATGGGCGACGATGACACCTCAGCGATGAGGACGCCGGTCAAGGTCTGGTACATGGCGTGCCGCAACGCCATCCTCCAAGAGGACATCGCCGCCAGCATGCCAAGATCTGAGACGATCGTCTCCGCAGTCACTCCTTCACCGAGCTCTGCTTCCATCTCCTCCAATCCGTCGGCCGGCCACGCCGCTGATGAACCCATCCCCGTCACATCGGACACGGCTGGTTCTGCTAGTATGACTAGCTAAGTGTCCTAGCGTAGTACCGATTGTTGATGTGCATGACTACCATTCTGTTGTAATTATTGTTTTTTGTTTGGCAATTACGGATCACTGTATTCACGTTTCATGTGATTTCATTAGTTAGATGTGATATGATGACAATGGTGTTACATTGCATGGTTTTTGCTAAACAAATGATATTATGCTGGTAAGAATTAGTGATGTCTGAGCTAATTGATGTTATATTTAGTGTCATACTAATCTCTGTATGTTACACGGAAAATTATTTCCAGCTGTCAGAAGGTTTTGGTGCTTGCAGATTGTGCAGGTGTGTATTCTGAACTATTTGCATAGATATGCCCAGACAACATTTTTGGGAGCTCTTTATGGTTTATGTTGTTCTTCAGTTGTGAAATTTGAATCCTGATATACAAGCTATTTTGATTATTTTTCCACTCGTTAATGCCATGATAACTTCAGCTACATTGCTAACAATGCTAAGAATAGTTGTCCAAGTAACCAAACTATGATACTCCCTCTGTCCGGAAATACCCTGCATTCTGGGTTTAGTCAAGATCAAACTTTGTGAAGTTTGACCAAATATATAGAAAAAATTATATACATCTATAATGCAAAATAAGTACCATTAGAATCATTATAAGATATATTTTCATATTATATACATTTAGTGTTATAGATGTTTATAGTTTTTCCTATATTTTCTACCGAACTTTATAAAGTTTGACTTTGACTAAACCTATAATGCAAGGTAATTATTGACAGAGGAAGTATGTAGCATCGTTGACCGGTTGGTCTTAAATGCTAGCACCCCCCCCCCCCCTCCCCGCCCGCCATTTATTCTCAGGTTTTCTCTATACCATGAGTTGTCGTTCCAGAGAACACACATACTAGCATTGTGGGGGCTTGCATGTTATATGCTTATGTTATGATATTTTGCAGCAGAGTTGCAAAAATGTTTGTAATGTTTGTTATGACATGATCTTATTTATATCGCTTTACTGTGTGATCTTTCTGTTTGCGCTTGCAGATTTTCTTCATGTGGCAGTGTTTCTATATTGTAGATTGCACTAATTATTGCCGGCTATAGAGATGGGAGTACTTATTGGGTGATCCTTAGACCTTTATATTTCCAACTGTCACAACGTACATAAACTTAACAATTGCATAATCAGCCAAGATAAATGACGCGGTTGCCTGTGCAATGATACTGCACATAGCGAGTTAGCGACTGCACGTGTAGCTCGTTTTTCCCTCTATATGTCATTTGCGACTTTGAATGACCTTAATTTGCTAAACTTGAAGTCACAAACATGTGTTTAATTCATCTTTATATCATATTTCTGCAATTTTGAATAATATGCCATCTTACATCAAAGTATTGCAGATCTTACCTATCCTTTACAGCTCAATCGGTTTATATATTGATATAAATTAGATATGAGAACAATTCTGATATTAGTTGTATCTTTGAATTTGTCAAATTCCACTCACACTGGATGCAGCATATATTAGACCCAATATGAAAGAGTAGCTATATTTGGTCAGTTATATGCTTACCTTGATAAACACAACCATATATTGAACCATCTACTCCCTCCGACCCATATTAGTTGACTTCAATTTGGATGTATCTATCATAAAAATTTGTCTAGATACATCCAAATTGAAGTCAACTAATATGGGTCGGAGGGAGTATTTAATTGCACACAAGAAGTTAGGCATGAGACAACTATATATTGAACCATCTATTTAATTGCACACAAGAAGTTGGGCATAAGAAGAGCTTCAGTGGGTTGTATGCATTGCTAAATATCGACCGCATGTTGGCATGCACACCGTGCCTGATGCATAGCCAAACGTATGATGTATGCTCTATATGTTTGTGCAAAATAACAGGTTAGTAGATATTCACTATAAAAACCCATTTGTATATCTGATTATCCTTGTGACAATGTTGCACCTATTTTCTGCTAACTATAACAAGGTAAGAACAAATTTAAGGTTGCCTTTACATCCTAATATGAACATTTTACTGAGGCACCTCAATTCCATATGCTGTCATCTAGTATCATTTATATATATGCATTATGTAAGATCATGATGATTTCAGGTCAGTATGTATACCTTTTCTATTATGAAATGTCATGACATTGGTCTCTTGGGACAAACATTACAAAGAGTTTGTAGAGTCCATAAAAAAGAATAAGTTTTGCTGGATATGATGTTGAGCAGTTATATACTGTCCTTGTGCTGCAGCAGTATTATTCTAACATTATGGTGGAGTACTCCACCAAATGTGGATTGTTCTTAGGCAGTGTTGCTCATTCTTTCTCAGCGATGTACAGAAAGGAATACTAACTTTGCTTATATACCTTATCACCCAAGTATGGAAATCATGAATGACTATACGTTTAAAAAACAGAGTGTTATCTATGTTATAGCCTTGGCGAAAGCTATTCAGCTGTCTCATCCTGAAAATTTGGGAAATATGATGCTAGTCATGGGTTTTTTATTTCTCCCAAGGAGAAAGTTGTGATGTAATTGTTTCCAAAAAAAATTCTCTCACAACCTGCTATCTTATTCCTAATTGATCATCATCACCGACCCAACAAAGTTTATATCGATGGAAACGGTACCCTCTGCTATCCTGCGTGATTAGTTCATCCTTTTTTCTACATAAACCGTATAGCATGATAGTGAGCGTGAGTAATCTGTCATTTTTTATATGAACTGCATATGTAATGTGTGATTTTTGTATATGAACTGCATATGTAATGTGTGATTTTTGTATATGAACTGCATATGCCATAACAACGCCCAATGCAAGATGGCGCGGTGAAGTGTGTATTTCCTTCCGGTATGAGTAACCTCTATATTAAACTACAATCTCTTTACAAGTGGTCCAAGCCTCAAAAACACTAGCTTCTCATGTCCAAGTCCAAGTACCTCAGGGTTCAGATAGGCGACCCAACTCCAGATCTCCCAGCAGGCCAAGAGGGCCAATCCTGCACTTGCTTCAAGCCTGCAATCATACTTGAAACGAGTCTACCATGGCCTTGAGAACCTTCTGTGACGACTGCCACTGTTTGTCGCTGGCGCTGGCGACGAAGAGCACCACGGTGTTCCCCTTGGCTGTAGCCTTGGCCAGATTGTGAGAACCGGTCAGTGCGAGCGGAGTCTCCAGCACGTAGCTGTAGTACTGCATCACAAGGATTTATGCCCGTCATTCTTTCATCAGGAATTCTAGATTCAGCATTCAGCAGCATCCCCATCAGTAATTTATACAGAGATAACTTGTAGCCAACTTACAGTGAGGTCACCGATTTTCTCGACGGAGGTCTCGATGATCTCTTCGGGCTCCAGGGTGTTGCCGGTGACGAAGGGCCCCAGGGAGGCGATGAGCTTCTCGGGGCTGCCGATGTCCTCGATGGTGGCGTTGGGCCTGTTGGTGAGGCGGATCAGCGGCGACGCCACCACCTGCACCTTGCCCTGCTTGTCGTCCTCGAACTTCACCTCCACCCACGGCTCCGCGCACTTGGGCTGGCAGTAGTTGCCCGACAGTATGTTGGCCACCCGCAGCTGCTTCCATGTGGGCGGCAGGATGAACTCGTATGGCTCCACATTGCCTGGAATTGTTCGGGACATGGAAAAGTTGTCTTCAGTGTCATCAAGAACCAGAGAGGGTATGAATAAACCAGGAAGAAGGGAGTGATCACCAGCCCGGAGGGCGGGGGTGTCCTTGGTGGTGGCCTTGAAGAAGACGAAGCCCGGGCTGGACGGCGCCGGCGGCAGGTACTTGCCTGCCTCGACCTCACGCGCCCCGGCGGGGAGCGGCGTCCTCGAGAGCAGCGCGCCCAATGCCGTCCCCACCACCAGCTCCCTCCTGTGACTGACAGCCGCGAGGGGCGCCGCTGGCGGCGTGGCAGGGGCGGCGATGTCCGCGGACACAGCGTGGACAGCCGTAGAGCGCGTGCCGCAGGACGTTGACAGGCGGAGGGGAGGCAGGAGCGGGGAGAAGACGGAAGAAGAAGCCATGACCACGGCCTCGTGTGTGTTTGGTTCGCGCGGGAGGGACGGGGCAGCGTCCACTCTTATCCAGACGACTAGGATATTTAGCTGGATGCGCTTGTATTTTCTACCTCGACGTGGCGGGCGAACTTGTGTACGTGTACGGGAGAGGTCCCGGGGACGCGGCTGAGCAGTGCCCGCTCGCGCTCGGTCAGTCAGCCTGTGGCGGATAAGATGAGATAAAAAGGAGCTTGTGGCGCGGGTGCGCGGCCGTGCAGCATCGGGCGGGGAATTTCTCGGCAAGCATGGCACCAGCAGCCCTGTCCGCCCCCGTCCTTCGCGTCTCTACCCACTCCGCCGCCAGGGCCACCGCCGCGGCCGCGCTCGCCGGCGGATTCCACCGCTTTGGCAAGACGACCTGTCTGCACTCTGTCCATTCTGGTACTTTCGCTACTGCTCCTTGCGCCCGCCATGTTCTTTTCTCGCCCTAAACTGCCATTGATCCAGCGAGCAGACATGTTGACCACCCTAATCATGTTCTGGTCTGCCTTGTCTCCAAAAGGCAAAGCTGTGCTGCCGCTGCGATCGAACGAGCCGGTGAGACAGAGGAGGCGTTCGGCGCTACGAAGCAGCTTGGATGACTCCAAGGCCACCGACGACAAGGTAACTACTGACACACGCCGGAGCTAACCGCGCGAGATCAGTTTCAGTTTCCGACACACGCCGGAGCTAACCGCGCGAGATCCGCTCGTGTGTTTCCGCAGGTGGAGTTCGGGTACTCGAGGAAAGACGTGCTGCTGATCGGCGTCGGCGTGACCCTCCTCGGCTACGGCCTCAAGTCAGGGCTCGAGGTGACGTGCTTTGTTTCGAGCCCTTCTTCTTTGCTTTCGCAGCTGCTCGGTTCATTTCGGCACAATTATTCACTGAATGATGTACCTATATCTGATTTCTCCCTGATCGTTGCGGGCGCAGTTCGTCGGCGTCGACCCCTTGCAAGCCGGCAACGTGGTCCAGCTCTTCATCGTGCTCGGGATGACCGTCGGCTGGATCTCCTCCTACATGATCAGGGTCGCCAACAAGGACATGACCTACGCCACGCAGCTCAGGAACTACGAGAAGCAAGTCATGGAGGTGGGTCACACTCTGCACTCGAACAATTTGTGCGCTGTCGTGGCAGACCATTAACTACTAACTGAATTCTTTTCAGAAACGGCTGGAGAGCCTGTCGGAGGCGGAGCTGCAGGTTCTGCTGGAGCAAGTGGAGGAAGAGAAGGAGCGCCTGCCGCCGGCGAGGGCTCAGGGTATCACCATCAACAGGAAGACGGAGGACCAGACTACCGCCAACTAGCTAGAGCACCTTCATTTCTGAGATTAGCCCAGTATCTTACACGGTTAGGATAGCTTCGCGTCTAATAGCTGGCTCCCTCTGTTAAGAACTTGTAGTACAGTACCAGTTCTCTTAATTAGCTGCAGAATGGGGTTTATATACCTTTTCTTTCTTAAACAATGGGCCTTCCCGTTTCCCATCGATTTTCGTCAAAGCATCCGCCATAGATCTACACAACTGATACTGGTAGTGGAACGAGCCCAGGCTGGATTCGAAGCGAAACAGGTGGCTGGAACAAGAGTAAAATACATGATTACTACTTGAACTATTTGGCGGGGCTCAGATACATCACCATACTTCGATTGTACGCTATTACAGTGACTGAATACGTGTCGAGGTTACATGTATGGTCACTGTAGCGTGTAGCGAGTGAGTACGGGTGAGGTGGACTCGCGTGGGACCCGTTTGCCAGGCTAAATGTGTCTTGCCTCGATAGCTTTGGCAGGAAATTTGCGGAAAAAAAAACCACGCTACTCCTAGAACAGTGTGATTTCCGTCCTGTCTTCGTTACCTTCCCACGAGCAGCGGAAGGCTCTGACTTTTTCTTCAGTTATCTCTCCACGATTAGAGGAGGACGACGAGGGAGGAGAGAGAAAGGAGGAGAGGAAAGAGTCGGCGCCATTGTCGACGTGCAGGATTTTGACGGTGCGCTACGCCGCTGGCTCACGGAGCCGGCGCGATGTCTCATCGTCGACGTGCAGGATTTTGACGGTGCGCCGTGCTGCTGGCTCACGGAGCCGACGCGATGTCTCATCGTCAACGGCGAAGGGGCTCCACCGCCTGACTACAGTGAGCAACAGTCTCCACCCAAAATCATGGCCTTTTTTTCTACGTTTAGTTAGGGTTCTATGTTGTGTTTTGGGGGTGTTTTAGCAGTATATTATGAGATAAACATATGACTGGTTTTTGCCGATTTTGGATGGTTCTTAACGTGGGGGTTTATGGGAGGTTTTCAGATTGATGCAAAAAATGGTTTTAGCTGCTCATAATTTTTTTATGTACTCTGGTGGTAGGCCAAAGTAGGGAGTTTTTCTCTATTGAAATTAATCATGGTGGGTATTTTCTTGGATCTAGGTATTTTCTTGGATGTGGAACCAACAAGAGCTAGGTCAATGGTTCAGTAATATGGTATCGTCATGTTGACACCGTGACATAGTCTCCTTTGATCTTGGAAAACATTACTGAGGAAATTGGTTATGAGATGTTAGGGAGGATCAAGGCACATTACTGTATCCCAATTCTGACCCTAAGCAACAATGGACTTAGACAGATCAGAGATGATCATGACAATGAATTTATGTTGACGTCAATTGACAAGCTTTTCATTAGCTTATACCTGGATCATGGTGAGAGTCTGAGGGTAAGGAACTGGGATGATGTTCTGTAGTTTCCTATAACTGAGTTGCAACCAGTTGTCAACCCTACTAAAGCAACAACAAGCTATCAAATTCAGATGTCTGCAGTACAAGTAGAGACTGTTTTTTATGAAGCCCCTACCCTTTAAAAAATTGTGTATCCACTAGAGGATTGTGTTAGTGGTAGAACAAGGCAAAGGAAGAGGATTGTTGTTGAATTGGATGTTTTAGAGGCAGAGACGAATGAAGTAGAGGCAGCAAAGACTAAAGATGAGGATAAAGACTCAGATTTTGATCCAAAAGAAATTGTTGACTCAGAGTGTGGCATAAGTGAAGATGATGATGATTTGTATGATGGAAATGTAGATGATGATGATTCAAAGAAAGGTAGGGAGTTCAGCATACTCCCTCCATCCCGTTTTATGTTGCGCATTAGTTTTTCTAGAAAATCCCATATTATGTTGCGTATTTTGTGAAGGAACTCCTGTTGGACTCTTTTATCCCTGGTAGCAGGCTAGCAGCCCCTAATAACTCTCCTGGAAGCCAATTAGCACATACATGTTGGGGGCGAGACAACCGAAGCGGCCAGCATGCAAGGAATTTATGTCAAGGACAATCACTGTGCGTGGGTGTGGGCCTGAGTTGGAGGGCAGCTGAGTCGAAAAAAATTCAAACCATCTCTCTCTTCTCCTCCTTGGTATGCGTGTTTGAAACTATACGCAACATAAAATGGGATAGAGGAAGTACAAAAGGAGTGAGAAGGTTTGTAAAGAAGAATACATAGAAGATGATGTGGGGTCCAGATTCAGATGATGATATAGCGCCAATGAGACTTAAAACTTTCAGATAAGTTGATTTGGTAGATCCTAAGTTTCATCTAGGGCTATTGTTTGAGTCGGTGGAGATGTTGAGAAAAAATATCTAGGCTTATAGTTGCAAAAATACAAAGAACATCAAATTTCCTATAAATGATAGAAAATAGTGAGAGCAGTATGTGTAGATAATTGCAGTTGGAACATGTGGGCATCTATGGATAGCAGAACCATGCATTTAGGATCTCGAAATTAAATGGTGAGCACACATGCAGTGGTACATTTAAGGTGGACAGATTCACCTCCAATTTTCTTGTAGAGAACTATGTTGAGATGTTCAGAGTTGACCCAGATATGAACATGAAGAAATTTTCAAGGATTACCCAGAAGGAGTGGAACACGACACCTAGTAGACCAAAGTTGTTGCAGAGGTATATGAGGATTGCTTTGAAGGTTATTTATGGATATGAGGAAGGATAGTATAACATGCTTTGGGATTTTGGCAATGAATTCAGGATAATCAATCCAGGAAGTAGCTTTTTCCTATCAACTAAGAATGGGAAGTTTAGGAGATGTTACATGATCCTCCGGGCTTCCAACTTGGGGTTTCGTCAAGGATGTAGGCCAAATTTTTTTTGTTGATGGTTGCTTTATCAAGACAAGATTCAGAGGTCAATTTCTCATAGCTATTGGCATGGATCCAAATAACTGTATTTTCCTAGTAGCAATTGCTTCTATTGAGGTCAAGGACACAAATATATGGACCCGGTTCCTAGATACAGTGAATAGTGATATTGTTGTCATGAACACTTCACCTTGGACACTAATGTATGACAAACAAAAGGGACTAATCAATGTTGTCAAGGACGTGTTCCCTGATGCAGAACACAAGTTCTCTATGAGGCATCGTTGGAAAAACTTCAACCAAAAGTTCAAAGGATAAGTTTTAAAGAATGAATTATGGAAGATAGCAAGAAGCAATATAGTGGTAAGGTTTGAAGATAATATGTGAAAGAGCATGTGGGCCCCCATATGTGTTTTTGGTAATTAATGACAATCTTTATGTACTACTATGTGTATTAAGTTGTACTTGTAGGAATTGTCCATTTGCATCGCTTGAAGCATGTGTTGGCTTCAATGTAGAAGATATGAAGAAGAAGATGTGTTGTGCAAGCTCAAAATGCGCCCTCTCTAGAAGATCTCATGTTTGATGCTTGCCATCCTCGATGGTCATGGATTGATGAAGGGCCATCAAGAAAGGTGTTCCATCTTGAGAAGGACAAGATCGTCTACATCGCTCTCAAGTGGAATGCTCAAGGCAAAGAAATTCTTGATAGGTTTTCCCTTTTACCGGTCTCATGTTGTTAGTTGGGAGACCAAGTTTAGGATAGATTGCCGTACTATCAAGAGGGGCTCTCGAGTGAGTAACTCGACCATATCGTTCGACGAGATCTCAAACATTTGCATACTTGGCATCATCGTTCTTGGTTGTTATTTGGTATTATCCATGTGAGGATATAAAGCTTGTGGTAATCTTCATAACAATCTCTTATTCATCAAAATCGGATCTCCTTTTTATATCTTGTTGCGATTTTGTTCTTGAAGGTTTTTCCGGATTATCACCAAGTGAGGTATCTCACATTATAATACTTGATACATTCTCACTTGTTGGGTAGCTCTTGTTGTCCTCTTTCCAACAAAATTGGTTTCAGGTTAATCGGAGTTACCAAACTCAAGTTATGCCTATTTGATTATTTGCCTCTTTGTTTGATTTAAAATGACCAGGAAAAAAGAGTTTTCATGGGCCGTCCGGTACTACCGGGTGGGCTATTGGGTGCATCTGATCGCGGCCTGTTGTGTTGTCCCCTTCTGCCAGGCCCTGCTGTGTAGGCCGGCAGTACCGTCCCATCGCGGTAGTACCGCTTGGGCGGGCCGGTACTACCGGGCCGGCCTAACGTTTCGCCCCAGCCTACTCCAACCGCCGCCGCTCGCCCTGTAGGCCGCCTCGCGCGCACTCCAGGTCTCACCCGCGCGCCTTGATATGTCGGAAACGTATATATAATTTTTGATGTTACATGCTTGTTTAGTATCTACTTTGCTTTGTCTACGCTTGGAGGTGTTTTTAAATGTTTTCTGGTACTAACCTATTAACAAGATGCCACAGTGCCAGTTACCTGTTTTTTTCTGTTTTTGGTTCCAGAAAAGGCAAAAAATCAATATTCTCGGAATTGGACGGGACAAAAGCCAAAGTCAATATTTTACCGTGGGGAACATGGAGCCAGAGTACGAGACGGAGAAGAGCCACTAGGGGGCCACACCCCATGGCCGCGCGGCCTGGCCTGGCCCGCGCCTGGGAGGGTGCGAGCACCCTGGGTACCCCCTTGCCTCGCCTCTTCGCCTATAAGAAGCCCTCGATACCAAAACCCTAAGTACCTGATCAATCTTCCACGAAAACAGTCTGTAGCCGCCACCACCATCGTTCCTAGATCGGGGGATCTGAAGTTCTTCTTAGCACCCTGTCGGAGGGGAGATCATCCCAGAGGCCTTGTTCATCATCATACCAGCCTCCGATATGAAGCGTGAGTAGTTCCACCTTGTACTACGGGTCCATGTAGTAGATAGATGGTTGTCTATCCTCCTTTGTGCTATCATGTTTAGATCTTGTGAGCTCCATTCATGATCAATATCATCTTTTTGTAATCATGCATGTTGTGTTTGCGGGGATCCGATGGATATTGAGATTACTATGTCAGATTGATTAATGGTTCTATCTTATTGATTCTATCATGTCTGTGTTGTTTGTGATCTTGCATGCTCTCTGTTTCTAGTAGCTATCTTCGCCAAGTAGATGCTACTGACTCCAAGAGGGAGTATTTATGCTCGATAGTGGGTTCATGCCTCTATTTAATTTGGGGAAGTGACAAAAATCTCTAAGGTTGTAGATGTGTTGTTGCTACTAGGGGGGAAACAATGGTCTCTTGCTCATGGAACAAGTGGATTGTTTACCTTACACACTTTGCTTAAAGCAGTTATCCGTTGCTTGCAACTTAATACTAGAGGGGGTTCGGATGATAACCTGAAGGTGGATTACTAGTCATAGATGTAGTTGGATGGCGGTCTATGTATCTTGTTGTATTGCCCAATCAAATCTCATATGATCATGAATGTCTAGTATTGCATTGTTATGCCTTGCTCTGTCCTGTCAATTGCCCCGCTGTAATTTTTATTACCCAACATGCCATGTTTGTTTATCTTAAGGAGAGCACCTCTAGTGAACTATGGACCCCGCTTCAATCTTTACCATTGATACATCTTCCACTGTTACTGTTTACTTTCTACAAACCACCATTACATTACACACCATATAGTTAATCCTTTGTTTTGAGAAAACCGGTGAGATTGACAACCTCACTGTTCGTTGGGGGCAAAGTCTTGAGTTTGTATTGTCCAGGTTTCCAAGTTGCTAACAACACATTTGGGTCATTTCCTTCCTCCTACTGGTTCGATAACCTTGGTTTCTTTCTGAGGGAAGACTTGCTGCTGTGCTCATCATACTTCCTCTCGGGGTCTCCCAACGAAGCTCTACATTGATCTGAGCACATCAAGCTGTTTTCTGGCGCCGTTGCCGGGGAGGCTAAGGATGGCTTCATAAGGGGAGTCCTTCACAACCTTTCTCTTTACTTTGTTTTTGTTTTTCTTAGTTTATTTTGTGTGGTTTTGTTTGCCTCTTTTTATATAAAACTCCAAAAAAATAGTTTCATTTGGTTTGCTTTCTCTTATCAAAAACAAAAAAAAATTAGTTCCTACTTTAGTTGCTACCATGTCTGGTTTTGGTCCAATCACTGTGTCACCTATGGAAAGGATCTTTACTTAAAAGCAAGAAAGTGAAAGAGAGTTTCAAAGAAGCTTGGTCTAGGATCTCTGATTTACAAAGGAAAATTGAGCCTAAGATGTGTCTTAGCTTAGTTATTAATAGTTTCTACCATGGTCTTACTCTTTGTTATAGATATGCTTTGGATGCTATAGCTGGGAAAGATATTTTTTGATGTACTGAGAATGAAGCTTTGGATGCTATAAATAAGTTGATTATAATTTATAATATGCCTAGCAAGTCTGATTTTTTCCTTTATAAACATCTATGCTAGGTTGAACACTCTTGAGACCAGTACAATTGCTTTGAAAGATTGCTATAAAATGCTTAGAGAGCATCATGATTATGTACCAATAAATTTTGAGCCTTCAAAATGGTTTCCTGCAATAAAAGTTGCTATAAATAGTGAAACCTTTGATGCTCGTTGTGATATCATGTCTGAATTTTACCTTATGCCTAAAGATATCTATGAGTCTTTGAATCTTGGGGACTTTCTAAAGGAGGAGAATAAATATCTCTTACCAATAATGCAAATTTATTACCCATTGGAATAGCTGAAGGTGTGTTTACAAAAATCTCAGAGAAAGTGGTGTCTACTGATTATCTTGTTGGAGATATTCCCTAGAGGCAATAATAGAAGTGGTTATTATTATATCTTTGTGTTTATGATAAATGTTTACATTCATGCTATAATAGTATTAAACGGAAACATTAATACTTGTGTGATTTGTAAACTAAATTAGAGTCCCTGGTAAAGCCTCTTTATAATACTAGCTTGTTGGTTGATAGATGATCGTGGTTTCCCGATCATGAACATTGAGATGTCATTGACAACAAGATCATATCATTAGGAGAATGGTATGATGGACATGCTCCTATAGATAAGCGTAGCATTAAGATCAAGTCATTTCAATAGTTTGTTTGCTATAAGCTTTCTGATACATAGTAACCTAATTCCTTCGACCATGAGATCATGCTAATCACCATCACCGGAAGGATGCTTTGATGACATCAAACACCACACCGTAACTGGGTGGCTGTAAAGGTGGCATTGAGTGTTCGGAAAGTATGTGTTGAAGCACATGGATCAAGAGTGGGATTTGTCCATCCATATAACGAATACATATACTCTGGGCCCTCTCGGTGGAATGTCATCCAATTAGCTTGCAAGCATATGACTGGATCACAAGGGATCACATATCACGGGAACAAGAAAAGAGTACTTATCGGTAACGAGGTTGAACTAGGTATGCAGAGATACCGATGATCAAACCTCGGATAAGTAAACTATCGCGAGACAAAGGGAAATTGGTATCGTATGTAAGTGGTTAATTTGATCGCAAAGTAATCATAGAAATATGTGGGAGCCATATGAATTTCCAGATTCCTCTATTGGTTATTGATCGGAGAAGTGTCTCGGTCATGTCCGCATAATTCACGAACCGTAGGGAGACACACTTAAGGATTTGATGTTGTTTAGTAGATATGGAATGTAAGTATGGATACCGAATGTTGTTCGGAGTATCGGATAGGATCCTGGATATCACGAGGAGATCCAGAATGGTCCGGAGAATAAGATCCATATAAGGAAAGTCTGATTCGGAGTTCGGGAATGATTTTGATGTTTTCATCGGAGAGGTTCTAGAAGGGTCTAGAAGGTTCACCGGACCGAAAGGGGAATGGTCCATGAATGTGTCATGGGTATGTGGAATGATTGGATCATATCCTAGGTCACTTTGTTTAGGCATTTGCGAGAGAGAATTAAAGCTCTAAATTGAAAGTCAAAAGGGAGGTTTGAAAAGTCAAACTAGAACAATTGTTTCCTAGTAGAAGAAGGAAAGAGTCCTTCCTTCAATCCAACTTGGGTTTGGGTTTGGATTCAAACTCTCCCCTCCCAAGGCTGCCCCCCCTCTCATAAATAGAGGGGGAGGGATGCCCCAAACAACACACAACCAGCCCTCCCTACCCCGTGCGCCGCCGCCTAGCCGCTGCTGCACGCCGCCTCCAGCCGCCGTTGCCGCCGCGCCGCCGCCGCTGACTCCTCCTCCTCCACTCCGGCCTTCTAAACCTAGATCGTCGGAAAACCCTAGATCCACCATAACTCGCACCGGCTTAGGCGAAGCCCTACGTGATCTTCCCTCTACTTCCAACACCATGCCATCGTGCTGCCGGAATCGCGAGGGGAGAACTACAACCTCCGCTGTCTGCTGGAACAAGGGAGAGGAAGGTCTTCATAGAGTACCGAACGTGTGACCGACTGCGGAAGCACTGCCGAAACGCAGCGCCGGAAGGATCGTCTACGCGATCTTGAGATCGGCAAGTGTACGACTATATCACCCACGAGAATCTGCTCTCGTTAACCGCTTTGGAATCTTAGAGGGTGAGTACTCCAGTCGACTCGTTGCTACAATCTAGTAGATAGATTTTGGCTTGTTTGTATGCATGCGGTAGATTTTTTTTTCCATGCTACGAACCCCTACATATCTTGTTATTGAATGTAAAGGAAAAGGACAAATTACACTTGGGAGATCCCTGTTGAAACACCTTGGAGCAATAATAGATGTGGGAAAAGGCATTATGCATTTTGCTTCTCCAATAAGCAATCATATATTCCGTAAAGGGAAGAAGAGAGGTTAGAAAGGTAGGAGCAATAAAGTTGGTGTTAATGCTTCTTCATTTGAAAATACTTGATTCTTGCTTCTTGTGCCTAACTTAAAGGCGTTAAAGAAAAGTACTTCTTGGGAGATAACCCAATAGTTTTCTTGAGTCTTGGAAGTTATTACTACTGTAATGACCTCTCCTTATCCTTTTTATTTCCTTTTTGTGCCAAGAATAACCTCTAATGAGGGGGAAGTAAGATTTGGGGAGTTGTTGTTCCAAAACAGATTTTTGTGCTCCACTATAAAAAGTCGTGTAACATCTCTGTAAGTCGGATTGAGATGTAATTTTCTGATTAAATCCCCCAGGTTGTTAGATAACTTTCTTTAGTTCAACACTTTTATTTGAGCAACAGAAGGTCTTCAAAAAAATCAGTTTCTACCCGCTGGTCTATTTTGATAGATTTCTGCCATTATTTGCATTTGCTTCTTATTGATTCCTTTTTGGGTTCTTTTTGGGAATTGAGCTTTTTGAGGGAATTGTTAATGTAGCTTGTGTTTTTAGTGAAAGTTTTGCTGTTCTAAAACTAAACCCCAAGGTCTATTATCTTTTGAATGCACTAATATTGCTAATGAAGATTGTGTGAAGTTTTGTATGAAGGAAAATTTTCAGGTGTAGAGGAAGAATGATGTAATGAGATGAAGAATGGACAAAATCTCAAGCTTGGGGATGCCACCCTGTGTCACCCCAAGAAACATTCAAGAGGTACAAACGTCAAAGCTTGGGGATGCCCAAGGCATCCCCTTCTTCATCAATAAAAAGCTCAGGTCTTTCTAGACACTTCGTTTTTATTATTTCATGCATAAGTTGTGTTGTTCTTGGAGCGTCTTAGTTTTTGTTTTTGTTTTCTTAGTTTTCTTGAATAATGTAGTTTGGACCCCCGTTCTCGCTGTATTGTTGCAAAATAAGTTGATTGGTGTTGGAGAGGAGTAGAAAGTTCTTGCTTAAATAGTACAAGAAGAGCTTGCTTTGACTGTGACTTAGACTTTATCATGTCATGATAGATGTTGTTTTGACCTTATGCTTAGTGATTATTGTTGTATCATGAGTTGTTCCAAACAATTAGGATTGCTTAATGTGCCTTGAAGGAATCATGCGTTGTTTTAGCATACAAAAGCATAGTATTGTGGTATTCTCCTTTGATGCTTTGTTTGGGTTGACTTGGAACATGCTCACACCATGTTATGACTATGAACAAGTCACCATAGCCTCTATGATCATTTAGTTTTTTACTTCTGGTACCACTTTATGCTTTGATTAGTAATGTTTTGTCGCTCTGCATGATTATGGCTATTATTGCTCTCTTAGTTGGTCGCTCCCAGTCTTTTGCTAGCCTCCACTTATATGAGTAAGCTCTACTCATGCATCCAACTCCCAAGAAACCAAGTTATTCCAAAGTGTCCACTATAAATTCCTATGCATGGTGTGTTACACCATTTCAGTTATATTCTTGTTTTATCTATCTTCCAATTAAAAATTTATCTTGTTATGTGAAACTTAGTGATTAAAGTGCTCACAAACTTGATGGCTCACTTTATTTTTTTGCCCCTAAATAAACTTGAACCATTGTGTCATCTATGTTGTATATGCTTGGACTTATATGTTGGAATTAGCAGAACCGTGTTGTCATGGGGAACACTTTAAACATTGCACTTGTACATTGTACACAGTTGATATCATGCTCTTTTGTTTATGGCTATCGTCGATGTGAAATAAAAGGGGAGCTTGTAAGTCCATGGAGTTATGTATATGTGTTAGAGAAACGCCTTGGCCGCTAGCCTAAGCCATGTCTAATCATGGTGGAAACTTGCAGCATCACCATAGTGAGCAATCTATGAAGATTTCTTCTTATAAAAAAAGAGACATATTGAAAAGAGGAAAGAGAGAGAAAAGCACCATTTTCCCATGGTAAATAAGAAGATTGCTGAGATGCTCATTGTCTGCTTGCCTTGTCATTTTGATTATGGGATTGCTCCTGTATCATGTGCAAGGGGTACCCCATTGACGGTACTTTATGATACACATGTACTTACTATGACAAGAACTTACACGTGACTAAAGTTGAGTAGCATGAGGAGTGGCCCTCGTATTCAAGGGACATGAGATTGCCAACTTATAATTTGTCAAGCATATACTCCATAGTTTGTTCACTTCAACCTTAATCACTTCAAGATGCTTATGATAGGGGCAATGAGAGCTGAAAGCTAACAAGTACCATAGTTTTTGGAAGCTCTTTATGAGACTTGAAATCCCTGCTTCCCTTTTTTTATTCAAGGGCCTTTCTTCCACCATTATATTGAGTCTCCACCTTCTATCCTTAGGCACCAATTAAGAGAACATAGTTGCCAAGTTCTATGTGCATTGTCCCAAAACTTATTGATTGATTCATATTGTTGATATTGCTTGCTCATGAACTATTTGTATCTAGTCACTCTTATGAACTTTGAAGATGTCATATGCATTTATTTGCTACTCCATGAGGGACAAGCTGAATGCCACTATGCTATGTTTTCTATATATTCAAACAAACGTCTTTCAATGCATTGTTATTCATGATGTTTGTTTGTAACCTTTCATGTTGTATGCATAGTTACTTTGTCTTATTGTTAGAACTCCATCTTTCATTCTCATGTTTAGAGTTCTTTGATCCCAACTTTCAATACTTGCAAATGGTTTGATCTTGATTTTGATGGTGCATGTCACCTCAAAAATTATTCTTTTTATCACTTACCTACTCGAGGATGAGCAGGAGTTAAGATTGTGGATGCTTGATATGTCGGAAACATATCTATAATTTTTTATGTTCCATGCTTGTTTAGTATCTACTTTGCTTTGCTTTGTCTACACTTTGAGGTGTTTTTATATGTTTTCTAATACTAACCTATTAACAATATGCCACAGTGCCAGTTCCATGTTTTCTTCTGTTTTTGGTTCCAAAAAAGGCAGAAAATTATTATTCTCGGAATTGGATGGGACAAAAGCCAAAGTCAATATTTTACCGTGGGGAACACGGAGCCAGAGTACGAGACGTATAAGAGCCACTAGGGGGCCACACCCCTGGCCGCGCGGCCTGGACTGGCCCGCGCCTGGGGGTGCGGCCACCCTGGGTGCCCCCCTGCTCGCCTCTTCACCTATAAGAAGCCCCCGATAGCAAAACCCTAAGTACCCGATCAATCTTCCACGAAACAGTCCGTTGCCGCCACCATAGTCCCTAGATTGGGGGGATCTGAAGTTCTTCCCGGCACCCTGCCGAAGGGGAGAACATCCCAGAGGCCTTCTTCATCATCATGCCTGCCTACGGTATGAAGTGTGAGTAGTTCCACCTTGGACTACGGGTCCATGTAGTAGCTAGGTGTCTGTCTCTCCTCCTTTGTGCTATCATGTTTAGATCCTGTGAGCTCCGTTCATGATCAAGATCATCCTTCTGTAATCATGCATGTTATGTTTACGGGGATCCGATGGATATTGAGATTACTATGTCAGATTGATTAATGGTTTTATCTTATTGATTCTATCATGTCTGTGTTGTTTGTGATCTTGCATGCTCTCCGTTTCTAGTAGCTCTTGGCCAAGTAGATTCTAGTGACTCCAAGAGGGAGTATTTATGCTTGATAGTGGGTGCATGCCTCTATTTAATCTGGGTAAGTGACAGAAATCTCTAAGGTTGTAGATGTGCTGTTACTACTAGGGGGAAAACAACGGTCTCTTGTTCACGAAACAAGTGGATTGTTTACCTTACACTTTGCTTAAAGCAGTTATCTGTTGCTTGCAACTTAATACCAGAGGGGGTTCGGATGATAACCTGAAGGTGGATTACTAGTCATAGATGCAGTTGGATGGCGGTCTATGTATCTTGTTGTATTGCCCAATCAAATCTCATAGGATCATGAATGTCTAGTATTGCATTGTTATGCCTTGCTCTGTCCTGTCAATTGCTCCGCTATAATTTTTATTACCCAGCATGCCATGTTTGTTTATCTTAAGGAGAGCACCTCTAGTGAACTATGGACCCTGGTCCAATCTTTACCATTGATACATCTTCCACTGTTACTGTTTACTTTCTGCAAACCACCATTACCTTTCACACCATACAGGTAATCCTTTGTTTTCAGCAAACCGGTGAGATTGGCAACCTCACTGTTCATTGGGGCAAAGTCTTGAGTTTGTGTTGTGCAGGTTTCCAAGTTGCTAACAACACCTTTGGGTTATTTCCTTCCTCCTACTGGTTCGATAACCTTGGTTTCTTTCTGAGGGAAGACTTGCTGCGGTGCTCATCACACCTTCCTCTTGGGGTCTCCCAACGAAGCTCTACATTGATCTGAGCGCATCACGCCTTGCTAGCTTATGCTCACGCGCGCCTCACCGGCTGGCTTCGCTCGCTCTCGCTTATCCCCCTATCCCATGTTCCCTCCGCTCGCTGCCGCCTGCTCTCACGCGCCTTTGCTCGCACGCGCGTTGACCCAGATCTCTCACTTCGCTTGGTTGCCAGGTTGTCGGGCGGTAGTACCGGCCATTCCGGTACTACCGACCCAGGCTAAAAAATGCTCCCAACAGGCAGATTTCTATGGGCTCCTACTTAAGCCTCCTCCCTTTCTCTTTTTTAGTTGCTTCTTCTTCCCTCTTGCTCAAGCTTTGCCCCATTACTTTGACCCCTCTTTTATCTTGATTGCTTTCTTCCCCTCCAATGATTCTTGCCTAGATTTGAGAGGAAGTTTGAGGGGATCTAGATCCACATTTTGACCAAACCAAATCATCTCTTTGTGAGTGGTTCTTTGGGATCTAGATCTTGGAGGATTTTGTGTTCTCTTTGTATTCTTCCTCTCTTGTTCCTCCAATTGCTTTAATAGCTTCTTTGGAACTTGAGAGTGAAGGATTGGATCATCTTTGTGGTGTTCTTGCCTTTTGCATTTGGTGCATCAGTTTGAGTTCTCCTCGGAGGATTTGGTTTGTGAATTCATAGAAGCTTGTACCTCTTGAGTTCTTGGAACCCTAAACGGTTGTGTGGCCTTGGTGGTGTGTTCTTGGGTCCTCCAATTAATTTGTGGAGCTATCCTCAAGTTTGTGGCCTTGGTGGCGTTTATTAGGAGCCTCCAATTAAGTTGTGGAGATTTCCCCAATCTCATATGGGTTTGGTGACCGCACTTAAGTGTCCCATAGTGGAACGGGTGTTTGCCGTGCGGCGAGTCCTCAGGAGAATAGGGTGAGGCTTCTTGTGGCGTTGGTGGTCTTAGTATCGCCCACCCCTCCAACGAGACGTACTTCCATTATGGAAGGAACTCGGTAAAATATCGTCGTCCCCGCGTGTCTCGGTTATCTCTATACCCGAGCTCTTTACTTTTACACTTTACATTGTGATAGCCTTCATACTTGAAGTAATCTATATTGCTATCACATTGTTGCTTGTCTTGCTTAGCATAAGTTATTGGTGCACATAGGTGAACCTTAGTATATATAGGCTTTGTGCTTAACATAAGAAAATGATAGTTTTATTCCGCCATTGTTAAGCCCATCTCGTAAAAGTTTTGAACCACCTATTTCACCCCCTGTAGGCGGCATCCGTGATCTTTCAACATGGAATCAATGAAAGTGTTAAATCCTAAATCCCATGCTTGGCTAGATGAATTGGATGCAAGAACTCGGGTTAGGGCATTTTAGAGTGAGCTACCCAAATGTGATGTACTTCTGAACAACAACTGTGAAGTTTTTGACAAGTAAATTCTAGATGCAAGAGAGCTACCTGTCTTATCCATGTTTGCAATGATCAAAGGTCAAGTCATGGTTAGGCACTATTCCAAATAAAAAGAGGAGGCTAAATGGACTATATGCCCAAAGATAAAGAAAATTGTTGAGAAAAACATTGAGTTCTCCAGGGGCTATTTTGTTGATGGAGTTGGGGATGGTTTGTTCTCAGTTAGAGCTAGGTTTATCTCTATTGCAACTGATTATGCTGTGAACTGAAGATAAAAACATGCACATGCAGAAGATGGCAACAATCTGGGATACCATGCCCACATGTCATAGCATGTGTCAGAGCAGAAGGTACTGATCCTGTTAGACTTGTGGACAAATTCTACTCAGTTGACATGCACAAAAAGGCATATGCCAACATTATTTTTCCATGCAAAGACCATACTGAATGGGAGAGGATTAATGGACCAACAATTCTACCTCCTATCTACCATAGGAATGTTGGGAGACCTACAAAGAAAAGGAAGAAAACACCATGGAGATAGATTGTGAGGAATATGGATTCTTAGCCAATTCCCCAGTCCACCTTCATTTCTACTACCCATAACAACTTCAATCGAGAGAAGACAACATCAAGCAAAGTGAGACAGGGATAGCTTACACAAAAGTTACTAGCATTGCATAGGGACAAGACCAATGCAACACAAGAGAGAACAAATTCTCTGTTGGAAGAAAAATTAGCATCTGCACTGAAGAAAGCTGAAGATTCAACAGCTAGAAGGGTTTCACATGAGCAAAGGAAGCAAGAACAAGCACTAGCAAAGGCAGTAGAGCTTGCAGCAAAAAAAATAAGTGGGGAGAAGAAGCAGAGATCAACAAGTGAGCTAAAGCTGAGACTAGAAGAATTATCGCAAGGGTCAACAAAGAAGTTGCTTTGAAGAAAAAACAAGAATCTTTGGAGAAGAAGAATGCTGAGAAGAGGATGATAGCTAAGAAGAAGAGGAAAGAAGCATTGGAGAAGAGAATTGCTGACAAAGATACATTACAGACAGAAGCAACACAAAAAGGATGGTCAGTTCCTTTAGTAAGAAACACACCATGAGCCATAGTTGCCTCAATCCAGCAGTAGGTGCCAAATAAAGACAACATGTTTGATGAGTTCAAGGCTCCAAGAATCAAAGAATGATGAAGTTTCTTATGAGATTGTATTTCTCTTTTTTGAGATCCGTATGTAAACTTCTTTAAAACTAGTAGCTATGTCTACTACATTTGGCACCTGTGAGTGCAAAAATGGTAAGGAAATTGGTAATTGTTAACTCCTCGTTCGTCTTAGAAGTAGCGACTAATCGGAATTCATACGATTAACTGATTTAATTCATCGGCTATGAATCGATGTAACCTACACAAATTAGCACCTAAAACACGTGTATATAAGAAAGAAATAGTATATGGGTCTCTATATGCCCGAACCTACTTCTCTAGTGTTGGGGATATGCTATATGGGTATCCTCATAGCATGTCTCCTATCCGGATAACCCGGGTGGCCCACAGTTGGTAGCAAGGCCCATGGCCTGCTGGGCGGCCCAGTTAGATGGATACATAAGGGAGGCCCATGACGGATAAAGGAAGGCTACGGAGGAGTCACCGACGTACTCGGAGCCTTGGAGTGCAAGACACGTTAGACTAGTTTTGTATTGTGTAGGACTCTATAACCTGTCCGGCTAGGACTTTTTCTGTAACCCTAGGACCCGACGACTATATAAGTTGGACCTATGGGAGCCTTTAGAACAACACAACTTATACCTCGCACAGCGAACCGATCCCTGTAACTCGGCGTATTGCCATTATAGTGATTTATAGCAGGAGTAGGATTCCGCCACCGTCGTGAGTTATGAACATGGGTAAGCTGTGTTACCTCGTACCCATCAACCGTCCGCCTTACCCCACGTCTCTAAACATGCACTGTGAGGACCCTTCCATGGCGTACTCGTCGGCAATACCACGACATCTAGAGCCCCAAAGACCATTAAAACATGTATGCTTCTCCTACCTGACCTAATCTTCATGGTCATGAACGACTCATGATCCAGCAGCTGGCACCATATGCACTCCTTACGCTTATCCTCCTCTGACATCTGAAGTTGCTCTTCTCCCACCACCTACCCAGGTACGACTCCTCTTGCACCTCAACCACCTATCCTACTTTTAAAGGCAGCCTCGAGCTCCTGAATGAGATCCTCAAGACACTTGAGCTCTTGTATCTGAGGTCTGGTTGGCAACTGCGAGGAATTGGTCAACGATAATACGGAACTACTTGGTGATGGCAGGAATCGAGCTCTTGGAGGCAGGAATCGAGCGAGAGATTCACAAATCCTACTTCATTAGGGCGGGCTAGCGACTGGACGAGCGATATGTGTTGAAAATTTTGCAATCCTTTTTGACCAAGTGTAGTAGTTAATCAACATACCTTGTAATCGGATTGTCAAAGCTATTAGGCAGGCTAAACGATTAACACAAGCGATTAATGGTAATCAACATGTTCGGGTCCCTAGTAGCGATTAATCGGCCTATTAATCGCTGATTCGGCCTTTTTTAATAGTGGAGTGCAATAACAAACTCTTTCATGCATTTGATGAATAATGATGAGTTCTGGGCTCCAAGGAGTAAATGCTACATATGGTACATTGAGATACATGCATATGATGAGTACATGATACTAAATAGGTAGAAATAAAAGAACTACAACTAGGGGTACATGCTAGCTCATAGCAGCAACTGCATTACATTTCTTAGCAATCAAAGGCCACCTTCTTCTCCTTCTTCCCATTTGTTAGAAATCAAAGAATTGCACACAAGTATTAGAGCAGAATCCACCATCTAAAGCAAATGCTCACAAGTATCAGTGCAAAACATTAGAAGCACTAAAAGATTTGGCAAAAGCAAGTCACTTTATTTATATTCAAATTCATAATACATTGGACAACATGGAGCAACATCAATACCTATGATCATAGAATGACACTAGTGATCATAGCTACACATGCATACAAAAGTACACAGGCAGAAACCACACAAACAACCCTAAATTCTTTGATATCCCTATTTCTAATCTCCACCATATGCTTTTTGACCATAAGCTTCTTCTCATCCTTCAAATTCCATAGCTCTTGCTCTAGTTCACAAATCTTCCTAAGCAGCATTACATTGTCATCATTGAGCTCCCTTTCTAATCTTCTATTCTACAAAATGAGCTACAAAACAAGAATAGTTTCAGTTAACTAAAATTGTTACACACATTCAGAGTTAATTAAGGCATGGGATCAGGGGATAGTATACAAAAATGTACAAAATATCAATTAGAAATCATGTGTATTTTGAGCTACACAAAAATCACAAAGTTTTAGATCTTAATATAGTGATTTCAAATATAAAAATAATCTCAACCTTTTCATTTTTGTGTAAGTCAGAATACAAAACTTTTCGAATTGAGATTTTCATGTTTGTAAAATACATCATTATGTGCTTCTAACATTTTGTTTCACAATTTTTAAAAACTTGTAAATATAGTTTAAATTTTTTAATATAGAGGAAGCACCAGAGCTCGGGAGAAAAAATGGACTTTCCACACTTTTTTTTTGAAACAAAAATGGACTTTCCACTCAAAACGATCTTATATTTTGAAATAGAGGGAGTACCTTTTTTAGTTATGCTTCCTCGTATAACCATCGTATGCTTGCATTCAAACCCCATTTTCGGAGCAATAGTTTAGATCAGATTCCATATTTTCAGGATTATAAATAAAGATATTTTTCAAAGTATTGAGAATTTGAGATTTTTTTTTAGAATTTGAGATGACCTTGTCTGAGAAGAATAGAGGTAGCCCTTTTTCTAGCGTAGGAAGAATACAGATAACAGAGGCCCACAAAGCCCAAACATGTCATCCAGACATCCAGTAATGGATACGATAAAGGCATCGAGCGTGAGAGGATAGCCCGCACTCTGACTGCACAGACATGGCCTCTCCAATGGCGTCCCTCTCGCTCCACTGCGGGAGGATCTCGGCGGTGGCTATCGGCGGCGGTTTCCGCCCTCGCAAGGCGGCCCCTATGGGAACCTCCGCCTCCCCATTTCTCCGGAGCTCATTCGTTTCGTCCTCCTCCACCTCCGCCTACTCCGCCTCCACCCCGTCGCTCTCGGCTGTGGTCTCGGCGTCGCTAGCCTTCACGTCCGTCTCATCGTTCGCTGGTGAGAGAAGCTTCTCCTCAAATTTGTTTTATTTACCGGTCTTGTTGCGCTAGTTCTGTTGTGTTAGGGGGTGAAAGGTGAAATTACCTGCAATAGAATTGACGGGGTTGAACAGTGAAAGTGCGAAATGGCGGCTGTTGACCTGTTGTATAATGCCATGATGGTGCAGTGTTGATCTGAGCTTCTTCTGTCACGAAATCTATAAATTTAGTCACACGAAAAAAGCGAAACATTTTGAAGAGGGATTCAGCTTGTTTGGTTGCTTCACAACCCCACTTTGCACTTGTTGTGTTAGTCCAAAACAGTAAAACAGAAGAAATTAGGCGCTTCGGTTTTGGTTTAATGTTTCAGGAAAATAGCCCAAAACAGGTGTCTGAAAAATCTCAAATCAATTCTGTACATTGTCTACAAAATTTTAACATCCATCATTGATGGACCTGTTGGTTGATATACATGGTGTGGTAAAAACTACAATATCTGGCCCTAGAGGATGAGCACTATGTAATTGATATTCGTATTTCATATATCAGTTTGAGTGAATGCAAATTACAGAATTAGGAAAATGTGCACAGCTGAAGGTTTATGTTTGTCCATCATGTCCTGCAACTTCCACTAGTTCAGGTGCACCTGAATTCCAGAGCCCAAAACCCTGATTCACAGACATTGCGAAATCTGACAAAATGGCTAGATGTAACTGCTATGCTTGTCTTATTTCTAGAACTCAGGTTGTAGGGAGCAACTGGAGTAGTATATGTTTCAGAATTAGAGGGCTTGAAGCCCTTAATCGTACAAATGAAAATCTTACAGAATATTTATTTATAACAGTGGTTCATGTAGACGAAGCAACTCCTTCACGGCTGAACAATGGTCTAATATAATGAAATGGATGTCTAACAGAGTTGAAAAAATGAGCAGACAATTTCAAGAATCTAGAGTCAAACTAAGATACCAGCTTAATCTGAACCAGTCTATCTACCATCTATAAGTGACACAATGTGCTTGAAAAACCAGCAAATGTCTGAATATGTTTCTTCTAAAATCATCACATCTCAGAGTACGTTTGCAGAATTTGTTTTAAACTTCTGTTTAGAAAATCCCTTATTGCATATACAACTGTATTGTGGAGAAGATCAAGAACACTCTCACTGAGTGGAGGCAGTGTGAGCCGTGGATTACGAGAGAAATCATAGTGTTTAGTTATATTGTATGGTCTTAAGCTTCCCTTTTGATATGTTAGCGCGTCTGTCTAACAATCAAGTGGAGGTTTTCTGTCTTTGTATCTAAGCAACCTCTTCCTCTTCTTAATACTATGAGACCTGATGCGTGTTCAATAACAGAAAATTTATGTGTCAAATTATAGTGTCGTCTACCTAGAAGTCTAGAACTGAAGGCACAGTATTATGATATTTGAACTGTATGTATGTCAGGTTCATCTTTGGGAATTGAGTTCAGCTACAGCAGATCAACAACACGACGACCCCGTGGTCTGCAGATTAGGGCCGGAAAGGCTGCCCTCTGTCTAACCAAGAGGTCAAGATCTAGGAAGTCACTTGCCCGAGTGCATGGATTCAGGAGGCGGATGCGGACTACTGCTGGAAGAAAGGTCCTGAAGCGTAGACGCGACAGAGGAAGGAAGAGACTCTGCACGAAGACGAACTCGCCAACTGGGACAAAGTTTTGATTGCACTGCGATTGGATGTGTTCTTTATCCCAGCTGTAAGTTTTACTCATTTGCGTCCAATATTGCCAGCCACGTTCATCTGTAACAATTGATGCACTTCCTTTCCGTGATCTGGTTAATAACTTGATATCTGAATTACATTCTTGACACCTGTACCCTTCCGGTTACTATGTTGTTTTGTGGATCATATCATTTTGAGCGCTGCATTGTATAAATTTGTAGGACCGAGTTGCTACACATGATCCAAATATTTATGTGCTTTAGAACAAATTGGTGACCTGCATCTTAACAGTTTTGTGAACACTTAGCATCTTTGGGTGAACACTTCAGGCAGTCGGTAGAATAGATTCATCATCTATGCTAGCCTATATAGTATAGGACGATCTCACTGTTAGTAATTTTGTTGACTTCCTGAATCAATAGTGCCTCAAAACAAGCTAGAATTGAACCTGAATATGTAGAACCCAAACCAGAAAGCGTAAGAGAGGAGCAAGCAATAGGCAACGTAAACATGCCCAGCGGCCTAGTGGCTAGTGCCCCCTCTTTTTCACTTGCATCTGCAAGACCCTCCATTCGTAAGGTGACGGAGAACACAAGTCCTGGCTGCCCCTCGCCTCCCACAAACTGGAAGCTGAACCTTTCCAACACGCACGCAGCGATGGACTTCATTTGTATGTAAGCCATCTCCTTGCCGAGGCACATCCTCGGCCCAGCGTGGAAGATGGGGTACTTGAAGGAGCTCTCTGGTCGGAACAGGCCCTCGTCGTCGAGCCACCGTTCCGGTCGGTACTCCTTGCAGTCGTATCCCCATATCTCCTCTAACCGTGCCATGGCGTACGCATTGTAGGAGACCTGCCAACCTTTGCCCACAAACGTGCCATCAGGCAGGATGTCGTCGTGCTGGCAGCAACGCGAGTCCATGGCCACGGGTGGGTATAGCCGCATAGACTCCGTGATTGCGGCGTGCAAGTAGTGCATCTCGCGTAGCTCGTCGAAGCTGAAGGCCGCATCCGTGCCCCCGCTGGACGCCCGCCGCACTGTGCATATCTCCTGCACAATCCTGTCCTCCACCTCATGTCGATTTGACACCAGCCAGAAGAACCAAGTGAGCGCGGAGGAGGTCGTGTCCCGTCCAGCTAGGATGAAGTTGGTGACCACGTCACGAAGGCTCTCGTCGCTGTGCTCTCCGCTGGAGACAAAACGCGACAGGAAGTCATCCTTGCGCGCCAACCCAGCTTGTCCCCTCTCGCTCCGCTCACGGACAATCCTGTCGACGTAGCCGTGGATCGTGGCAAGTGTCTTGTTCATCCGCCTCTCTGGCTCCATGTTGAGTAGCTTCTTGATCCGCCATGCCCACTTGACGGGGGGCATGAAGCGCGCCATGACGATGATCTGCGCGTCGTTCAAGGCGTGCATGAACTCCGCACTCCCTTTCAGCCCCAGGCCCGGCTCGGCGAGGCACGCCGGGTCCTCGTCGAAGGCGATGCAGCAGATGTTATCGAACGCGAAGCGCTCGAGGACATCCTGCACGTCCAGAGTGAGGCCATGTTGCTCCGCCCGGGAGAGCAGCGGCAGCAGCCGCTCGACGACTTCAAACCGGACGGTGCTGACCACGAAGTTTCTCAGCGAGCGCTTGCTGAACTCGTAGCTGGAGGCCTTGCGCTGCCAAAGCCAGTGGTCGCCGTCGGAGTTGAAGATGCCGTGGCCGAAGAAATCCTCCATGACAGACGCCACGAACTCGCCCTTGGGGTAGTTATGGAAGTTGGTCTTCAAGAAGTACTCCACATTGGCCGGGTTGGCGGTGATGGCGCCGGCCATGAGGCCGAGGCCCTTGAAGTTGAAGAACATGGTGTGCGTGGGGCAGCGAGTGACAACGCCGGTCGACCACTCGACGAGGCGGTGCTGGTTCTTGATGAAGTGTGGGAGCGTGCCGATGATGGGGTAAGCCTTGAGGCCGTCGACGCGAGGTTGCTTCCTGGTGGTTCGGCATAGGCAAAGGAAGCAGAGTAGAGGCAGGAGCAGAAGGAGGAGCTTTGGGATGGTCAGCGTCAAGGAGAGCTCCATGGTGATCGGGGTCTCGGACTTGCCGGGTCCAAAATGCACGAGTGAGTTGGGTGCTTGGCAGTTAGCAAAGGCAAGAGGGAATGCAGGATTCTCAAGTAGAGCTGTTGCATCTTTCATGCGATATATATAACGATTCTTCTCTCTGGTCTATCACGGAGAACACGAGTCCTGGCTGCCCCTCGTCTCCCACAAATTTGTGAGCCATGACAAGTTTGGTGTGTACGTGCGGTACACTGCAACTAGAAGTCACGCTATAGCAATGATAGACAGAACAATCTCCTGATGCTCTGCTGTTGTGTGCTATTCTGAACCCACGCCGATTTCTCACGTGCGGCGTGTGGCTTTGCTTCTCTACTACTGAGACTGCTTTGTCCATGGAAGTACGGAACAACAGTTCATCAGCAGGCCAATGATCAAACTAGGTAGTTGAGGAAACAAAGATAACTGATATAAGAAGCGCCTGTTCCCTTCCCCTCCCAATTGGCGTAGCGTATCAGTCTCAGTAGGCCATTTGGAGAAGACAGGCGAGCCATTGTTTTGCTGCCCACGATTTCGGTTTTTAGGTTGGGCTGGGTTGGAGTGCCATCGAAATGTTTGGTTGCACACTTGAGGCCCGATATGGCTCGAAGGCCTCGTCAACTCAAGCGTGCATTTTGACGGCTTGGAAGCCTTGGACGATCCTAAAAAGCAATTTTTTTTTACTTAGCCACTCCTTTAAAAAAGAATTTGGACTTCAAAAGGATGGATAACAAAATTGTGAAAGTTGCAAGCTTTGCAAACCAAGTGCACGAAACCGCTTCCCACCTATTTTTCAAGTGCCGTTTTACGACAAGAGTTTGGATCAATTTTAAAGATTGGCTAGGTCTTCATGATGTCATACCGGGGCGTTTAGGATGGAGCTACAAGTGTCAAGGATTGGTGGGGCTCCTTTGTCCTAAAGCGAGGCCATTCTGGCAAGGCGATGGCTTCCCTTGCCATGCTAGTCTCATAGGAAGTGTGGAAGGAAAGAAATCGTCCGTGTCTTCCGAAACCACTACTCCATCATTCCTATGGTGGTGTCAAAAATCAAGAAAGAGGTAATCGTTATGGGCTAAGGCCGGAGCTAAAGCGCTACGTAATGTAATGCCGCGAGGGTAATTGCTTGCGTTCATTGTCTTTAGACTTGATGTTGGATCTGTAACACACTTAAAACCTCTTTCTCTATTAATAAAAATGGCAATCCTTTTGTCTCAGTTAAAAAAAAAAAAGATACGGCTACCTTGCGCTCCTATGTGGTGAGCTTATCAACTACTAGTGTTGCCATTGCACAAAAAATACGAAGTCCTTCAGCATACTAGTCCCGATCTGACCTGCACCGTTTCCCAACTCCATGGTTGCACTTGTGTTTGAACTTCGAATAATCTTCTTCTGCCTCCCTCTCTAGTCTTAAACAATTTAAATTCTTGTAACCGAGTGCCGTTCCTCCTTATGCAGGATGAAACGTAATTTAAAAACCACGCGGGCCGAGATTTGGTTCTGCCCTAGACAATCAAACAACCCAAATTTGGCTCCCTAGAGATCTGCAACCAAAAGCGCTCTAGGGAGACAAATGTGCTACTAGTAAAACTGTATGTCATCAGTTTTACTAGTAGCACATTTATCAATCAAAAACGACAAAAAGAACCTTTGGCTCAAACAAATTTAAATACAGTACTAGTAAACCTCCGAATTGACTCATACACATGGTGCCAAACCGCACGACGTCGTGGTTAGATTGCACATCGCCGTCGGTCTCGGCGCCATGGTATTGTCTTACATGGCATAGTTAGGATTGCAGAACGTGAGTATGACGCCCTTAGCTGAGGCGCCGTGCTTTCAATTTCATGACGCTCTGACCCTCGGCGTCATGCCTATGGGGCTAGAAATTCGATGCCCTGACCCTCGGTGTCATGCATATGGGCTTTAAAATTCTGCTAAGGACCAAGCAATATGCTCCCAGTAACGTGCTAATTCACCATGGCGTCATGCTTTTCAAACACGTCCCCTTGAGCCTCGACATCATGGTAATACACTCTACCAAAATCTTGGCAATCTCCTGGCTATTCACAGCAAAATCTGACAACAAAAAATATGGACAAAGTTCACCGCATAGTTCATAGTAAAATAAGACAGAAAAGAACTTAGCAATCTGGGAAACCCAGATTCTACTTTGGCACGATAATATCACGACAAAGTTCACCACATAGTTCATGACAAAGTTCAACAAATCATGGATAGGTTCAACACATAGTGCAAGATATGGTCCAAAACAACACATATAGGTCATGAGTTTTTTGCGCCTCTCATTTCTTTTTTCCCTTGGCTCTCGGATTTCTTGCGGCACGATCCTCATTTAACTTTGAGCGGAGATCACCTTTCCTTCTCCTCCTTGTCAGCGGTTCCTCTTCCTCGTCTTTTTTATGACAACTCGTCGGTCTGAGTGCTTGTACCCTCTCCATGAGCGATGTTTGACATCGTCGAACTCATCCTTAAGCTCGGAGGTCTAAGTGCTTGTACCCTCTCCATGAGCAATGTTTGACATCGACCCACTAGACATTATATCCGCCATAAAACGACAGCCCAAACACCGCGCCTGAGAGCATCTCCACTCGTGCTTGCCATACAGCGTCCGATGCAACTGTTTTTAGGCCGTATGGGAGCCTACCGACATGGACACAGAAACGAGGGGCGCTAGTTCCCAGCCGTGGCCCCGTAACAAGTCAAAATTTCTAAAATTTGGAGAAACTTGAACATTCAACTATATTTTTATTACATTTGCAAAAAAACAAGCTAGTGTATTCCTGCCTAGCCCTATAGTAGATGTCTTCTTCGCCGTCTTCGTCCTCGTCGTCGCTTGGCACACACGGATAGAACCTCCAGCCTTCCAGGGAGGATGCACGTGGGAACCAGGGGCTATCGATCAGCGCACCCTATGGCGACTGATGGCCGCAGTGGCTACAATCCTCGCAGTCGTCGCCATGGAGCTCACGGTGACCATGCCCCGCCCTGTCCTACCATGCCATGGTGTCATCTGGTGCTAGCGGCGTGGTATCAACAGAGGCGCATGGCCGCACACTACCCCGGTGATACATCGGAAACGTATCTATAATTTTTGATGTTTCATGCTTATTTAGTATCTAATTTGCTTTGCTTTGTCCACACTTTGAGGTGTTTTTATATGTTTTTGGTACTAACCTATTAACAAGTTGCCACAGTGCCGGTTGTCTATTTTCTTCTGTTTTTGGTTCCAGAAAGGCAGAAAATCAATATTCTCGAAATTGGACGGGACAAAAGCCAAAGCCAATATTTTACCGTGGGCAACAAGAAGCCAGAATACGAGATGGAGGAGACTCACCAGGGGCCACACCCCCTGGCGAAGTGGCCTAGGGTCAGCCGCCCTGGTGCCCCCCTACCTCGCCTCTTCGCCTATAAACTCCCCCCGATGCCAAAACCCTAAGCACCCGATCAAAATTCCACGAAATCGTATTTAGCCGCCGCCACCTTCGTCCCTAGATCGGGGGGATCTAAAGCTCTTCCCGGCACCCTGCCAGGGGGGAGATCATCCCAGAGGCCTTCTTCTTCATCATGCCAGCCTCTGGTATGAAGCGTGAGTAGTTCCACCTTGAACTACGGGTCCATGTAGTAGCTAGATGGTTGTATCTCCTCCTTGTGCTTTTATGTATAGATCTTGTGAGCTCCGTTCATGATCAAGATCTAATCTATTTGTAATCACGCATGTTGTGTTTGCGGGGATCCGATGGATATTGAGATTACTAGGTTAGATTGATTAATGGTTTTGTCTTATTGATTCTATCATGTCTGTGTTGTTTGTGATCTTGCATGCTCTCCGTTGTTAGTAGCTATCTTGGCCAAGTAGTTGCTAGTGACTCCAAGAGGGGGTATTTATGCTCGATAGTGGTTTCATGCCTCTACTTATCAAGGGAAGTGACAGAAATCTCTTCGATAGTAGATGTGCTATTGCCACTAGGGAGAAAACAACGGTCTCTTCTTCATGGAACAAGTGGATTATTTACCTTACACACTTTTCTTAAAAGCAGTTGTCTGTTGCTTGCAACTTAATACTGGAGGGGGTTCGGATGATAACCTGAAGGTGGAATTCGAGTCATAGATGCAGTTGGATGGTGGTCTATGTATATTGTTGTATTGCCCAATCGAATCTCATAGGATCTTTATGTCTAGTATTGCATTGTTATGCCTTGCTCAGTCCTGTCAATTGTCCTGTTGTAATTTGTTTACCCAGCATACCATGTTTGTTTATCTAAGGAGAACACCTCTAGTGAACTATGGACCCCGGTCCAATCTTTACCATTGATACATCTTCCACTGTTACTGTTTACTTGCTGCAAACCATCATCACCTTCCACACCATACAGTTAATTCTTTGTTACAGCAACCGGTGAGATTGATAACCTCACTGTTAGTTGGGGCAAAGTCTTGAGTTTGTGTTGTGCAGGTTTCCACGTTGCTTGCAACACCTTTGGGACATTTCCTTTCTCCTACTGGTTTGATAACCTCGGTTTCTTACTGAGGGAAACTTGCCTGCATACTGCATCATACCTTCCGCTTGGGGTCTCCCAACGAAGTGTTGCTGCACTCATCAAGGCTTTCTCTGGCACCGTTGCCGGGGAGGCTAAGGACGACTTCACAAGGGGAGTCCTCCTCAACCTTTCTCTTTACTTTGTTTTTAGTTTGCTTAGTTTCTTTTGCTTGATTTTGTTTGCCTCTTTTTATCAAAAACTCCAAAAAATATAGTTTAGTGGTTTTGCTTTCTCTTATCGAAAACACAAAAAATTAGCTCCCACTCTAGTTGCCACCTCGCTCTAGCTCACCATGTTGTTCCCCAAGTTCACCCTGAAAGACCTTTCAATAGGTAGTGGCTCCATAATTGGGAAGGATAATATTGAATTTTTTTTAATCATGTTAGCAAACATGAGGATATTGAGGATAGATCTATAACATAACTTGCTCCTAATTATGAAATTGCTGCAACTTCTTTAGTTCATATGTTGGAGGCTAGGTTTGTTTGCCTTAACCCCATGATGCAAATTTTGTCACTAAAACTAAAAGAAGAAAAGAATGCTAAAAAGAGAGAATTTATTCTTGAACCTTTACTCAAAGAGTTCCATGCTGTTGCTAAGGAAGCCAAAAGGGTCTTTGAGCGTTTTAATATGCTAGGGTCGTGTGTAGATGTTGTGGATACTTCAGATAAAACCAAGCCTAGAGAGGAATTTAAGATAGCCATACCCTTTAAGCTTGTTGGGATGCATGAGGCCTTTGAAAAGAATTTTGATTGGATTGTTCCTGAAAATCCTTTTGATGAAAGTAGTAAACCAAAGAGAGATGAGAAGGGATCCTCCAAGACTCATTTGGATGAGATACCTCTCATAGTTGAAGATTTTGCAAGTATTGATCTTAATTCTTTATTTGAAAATACTTGATTTCTTGCTTCTTGTGCCTAACTTAAAGGCGTTAAAGAAAAGTACTTGTTGGAAGATAACCCAAGAGTTTCCTTCAGTCTTGAAAGTTATTAATTCAGTAATGACCTCTCCTTATCCTTTTTGTTTGCTTTTCGTGCCAAGAATGACCTCTAATGAGAGGGAAGTAAGATTTAGACAGTTGCTGTCCCGAAACAGATTTCTGTCCTCCACCATAAAAATTCGTGAGGAGTCTCTGTTACTCGGATTGAGCTGAAAATTTATGAATAAATCCCCAGTATGTTAGATAACTTTCATTAGTTCAACACTTTTTGATTTGAGCAACAGAAGGTCTTCCAAAAAATCGGTTTCTACCTGCTGGTCTGTTTTGACAGATTTCTGCCATTATTTGCATTTGCTTCTTATTGATTCCTTTTTGGGTTCTTTTTGGGAAATTGAGCTTTTTGAAAGAGTTGCTCCAGTAGCTTGTGTTTTTAGTGAAAAGTTTTGCTGTTCTAAAGCTAAGCCCAAAGGTCTATTATCTTTTGAATACACTAATGTTGCTAATGAAGATTGTGTGAAGTTCTCTGTGAAGGAAAAATTTTCAGGTGTAGAGAGAGAATGATGTAATAAGATGAAGAATGGACAAAAGCTCAAGCTTGGGTATGCCACCCCGGTGTCACCCCAAGAAATATCCAAGAGGTACAAGCGTCAAAGCTTGGGGATACCCAAGGCATCCCCTTGATCAATAAAAAAACTTAGGTCTTTCTAGACACTTCGTTTTTATTGTTTCATGCACTGTTTTTTTTTTCTTGGAGCGTCTTAGTTTTCGTTTGCTTTGCTTAGTTGTTTAGTTTGCTTGGATAAAGTAGTTTGGACCCCCGTTCTCGCTGTGTTGTTTCAAATAAGTCGATTGGTGTTGGGAAGAAGTAGAAAGTTCTTGCTTGAAAGTGCAAGAGGAGCTTGCATTGACTGTGACTTAGACTTTTGCATGTCATGCTAGTTGTTGTTTTGACCTTATGATTAGTTATTATTGATGTAGCGTGACTTGTTCCAAAAAAATTGGGATTGCTTAGTGTGCTTTGAAAGAATCATGCGTTGTTTTAGCATACAAAAGCATACTATTGTGGTATTCTCCTTTGATGTTTTGTTTGGGTTGACTTGGCACATGCTTACACCATGTTATGACTATGAACAAGTCACCATAGCCTCTATAATCATTTAGTCCTTGACTTGTAGTACCACTCTATGCTTTGACTAGTAATGTTTTGTCGCTCTGTATGATTATGGCCATTATTGCTCTCTTAGTTGGTTGCTCCCAGTCTTTTGCTAGCATCCACTTGTATGAGTAAGCTCTCCTCATGCTTCCAACTCCCAAGAAACCAAGTTATTCCAAAGTGTCCACTATAAATTCCTATGCATGGTGTGTTACACCATTCCAAGTATATTCTTGTTTTTAGCTATCTTCCAATTAAAAAGTATTTTGTTATGAGAAAACTTAGTGATTAAAGCCCTCACGAACTTGATGGCACACTTTATATTCTTTGCCCCTAATAAACTTGAACCATTGTGTCATCTATGCTGTATATGCTTGCACTTATACATTGGAATTAGCAGAACCATGCTGTCATGGGGAACGTTTTCAACATTGCACTTGTACTATGTACACAGTTGATATCATGCTATTTTGTCTATGGATGTCGCCGGTGTGAAATAAAGAGGGAGCTTGTAAGTCCATGGAGTTATGTATTTTGTGTTAGAGAAACGCCTGGGCCGCTAGCCTAAGACATGCCTAATCATGGTGGAAACTTGCAGCATCACCATAATGATCATTCTGTGAAGCATCCTTAATAAAAAATCTATGCATATAGTAAATAAAAAGATCGATGAGATGCTCATTGTCTACTTGCCTTGTCATTTTGGTTATGGGATAGCTCCTGTACCATGTGCAAGGGGTACCTCGTTGACGGTTCTCTATGATACACATGTACTTACTATGACAAGAACTTACAGGTGACTGAAGTTGAGTAGCATGAGGTGTGGCCCTCGTATTCAAGGGACATGAGATTGCCAACTTATACTTTTTCAAGCATATACTCCATAGTTTGCTCACTTTAACCTTAATCACTTCAAGATGCTTATAATAGGGGCAATGAGGGCTGAAAGCTAACAAGTACCATAATTTTTGGAAGCTCTTTTTTAAACTTGAAATTCTTGCTTCCCTTTATGAAGGGCCTTTCTTCCACCATTATATTGAGTCTCCACATTCTACCTTTAGGCGCCATTAAGAGAGCATAGTTGCCATTCTTAGTTCTATGTGCAGTGTCCCAAAACTTATTGATTGATGCATATTGTTAATATTGCTTATTCTTGTGCTACTTGTATCTAGTCACTCTTATGAACTTTGAAGGTGTCTATGCATCTATTTTCTACTCTATGAGGGACAAGCTGATTGCCACTATGCCATGTTTTCTGTATGTGAAACAAACAAATATTTTTCAATGCATGTTATTCATGATCTTTGTTTGTAGCCTTTTATGTTGCATGCATAGTTACTTTGTCTATTGTTAGAACTCCATCTTTCATGCACATGTTTAGAGTTCTTTGATCCCAGCTTTCAATGCTTGCAAATGGTTTGATCTTGGTTTTGATGGTGCATGTCACCTCAAAAATTATTCTATTTATCACTTACCTACTCGAGGACGAGCATGAGTTAAGCCTAGGGATGCTTGATACGTCGGAAACGTATCTATAATTTTTGATGTTCCATGCTTGTTTAGTATCTAATTTGCTTTGCTTTGTCCACACTTTGAGGTGTTTTCATATGTTTTCTGGTACTAACCTATTAACAAGTTGCCACAGTGCCAGTTGCCTATTTTCTTCTGTTTTTGGTTCTAGAAAGGCAGAAAATCAATATTCTCGGAATTGGACGGGACAAAAGCCAAAAATCAATATTTTACCGTGGGTAACAAGAAGCCAGAATACGAGACGGAGGAGACTCACCAGGGGCCACACCCCTGGCGGCGTGGCCTAGGGCCAGGCACGCCTGGGGGGTGCAGCCACCCTAGTGCCCCTGCCTCGCCTCTTTGCCTATAAAGTCCTCCCGATGCCAAAACCCTAAGCACCCGATCAAAATTCCACGAAACCGTATGTAGCCGCCACCACCATCGTCCCTAGATCGGGGGGATCTGAAGCTCTTCCCGGCACCCTATCGGAGGGGAGATCATCCCAGAGGCCTTCTTCTTCATCATGCCAGCCTCTGGTATGAAGCGTGAGTAGTTCCACCTTGGACTACGGGTCCATGTAGTAGCTAGATTGTTGTATCTCCTCCTTGTGCTTTCATGTATAGATCTTGTGAGCTCCGTTCATGATCAAGATCTAATCTATTTGTAATCATGCATGTTGTGTTTGCGGGGATCCGATGGATATTGAGATTACTATGTCAGATTGATTAATGGTTTTTGTCTTATTGATTCTATCATGTCTGTGTTGTTTGTGATCTTGCATGTTCTCTGTTGTTAGTAGCTATCTTGGCCAAGTAGTTGCTAGTGACTCCAAGAGGGGGTATTTATGCTTGATAGTGGGTTCATGCCTCTACTTATCAAGGGAAGTTACAGAAATCTCTTCGACAGTAGATGTGTTGTTGCCACTAGGGAGAAAACAATGGTCTCTTGTTCATTGAACAAGTGGATTGTTTACCTTAAAGCAGTTGTCTGTTGCTTGCAACTTAATACTGGAGGGGATTCGGATGATAACCTGAAGGTGTACTTCTAGTCATAGATGCAGTTGGATGGCGGTCTATGTATATTGTTGTATTGCCCAATCGAATCTCATAGGATCTGTTGAAATATATTGTCTAGCCCTTTCCATCAGTTCGGACTTTTGGTTGCGTTGGCTAGTGCATGCAGTTCAATATGGTATCAAAGCAGGAGGTCCTAGGATCAAATCCCGGCCAACGCAAGAATTAAAAACAAATATTGCGTCTCCCCAAACAAGCGTCACAATAGGGCAAAGGGCAAAGACGTAGGGTGAGTGTTGAAATATATTTTCTAGCCCTTTCCATCAGTTCAGACTTTTGGTTGCGTTGGCTAGTGCATGCAGTTCAATAGGATCTTTATGTCTAGTATTGCATTGTTATGCCTTGCTCAGTCCTGTCAATTTCCCTGCTATAATTTGTTTACCCAGCATGCCATGTTTGTTTATCTAAGGAGAATACCTCTAGTGAACTATGGACCCCGGTCCAATCTTTATCATTGATACATCTTCCGCTGTTACTTGTTTACTTGCTGCAAACCATCATCACCTTCCACACCATACAGTTAATCCTTTCTTATAGCAACCGGTGAGATTGACAACCTCACTGTTAGTTGGGCAAAGTCTTGAGTTTGTGTTGTGCAGGTTTCCACGTTGCTTGCAACACCTTTGGGAAGTTTCCTTCCTCCTCCTGGTTTGATAACCTCGGTTTCTTACTGAGGGAAACTTGCCTGCTATACTGCATCATACCTTCCGCTTGGGGTCTCCCAACGAAGTGCTGCTGCACTCATCACCCGAGTACTCCTCTACCTCGCAGGTGCGCCTCAACTGGTGCGCGGCCAGGGCATAATCCAGAGGCACCTGCCAATTAGGCATTGGTTGTGTGCGATGAAGGTCACCCCGCGGAGGCGAGGGGTCCTGGATGACGATGCCACCATGCCCTCGTATGTTGCCACCCTACCTATTTCTCTTGGGTGGCTAGAAGTGCGAGTACCGTAGGTGGGGTGATCTCCCTCAGTGATGTAGGGCATCACACCACAAAATAGTCCGGATCGCCCACATAGCCATCGACCAGCCTTGTTGTTGTTATTATTGTTCACAGGAGGCATGCCATCACCCTCGTACCTGGCGAGCTCCCTCTCCTGCTGATTAGCAAAAAAGGCGTCCTAGGTAGCGGTGTTGTCGGGATCCCATCGGGATCCATCCGTTGCTCTACCGTGGGCTCGAGGTAGTAGTGTTTCATGATGGCCACTCTATGGGTCGCTCCTTGAGGGATAGGAGGGACCGGTATGCCTCCCACACTCAACCTCCAGTCGGGGGGGCATCCAGTAGCTCGGCGGCAGGGGTTGTTTGGGGCGTGGAGCGCCTCCTTCTCCTCTTGGGTGAGATGCTGGAGATATGCCCAAGAGGCAATAATAAATTGGTTATTATTATATCTTTGTGTTTATGATAAATGTTTACATCCCATGCTATAATTGTATTAACCGAAAACAGTAATACTTGTGTGTTTTGTAAACCAAAAAGAAGTCCCTAGTAAGCCTCTTGTTGAATTGGCTTGTTGATTAATAGATGATCATGGTTTCCTGATCATGGACATCAGATGTTATTAATAAAAATATCATGTCATTAGGAGAATGATATGATGGACACACTCCTATAGTAAGCGTAGCATAAGATCAAGTCATTTAGAGTTTGTTTGCTACAAGCTTTCAAATACATAGTAACCTAATCCTTCGACCATGAGATCATGTTAATCACCATCACCGGATGAATGCTTTGATGACATCAAACACCACTTCCATAATTGGGTGGTTATAAATGTCGCATTAGGTATTCTAAAAGTATGTGTTTAGGCACATAGATCAAGAGTGGGATTTGTCCATCCATATGACACATAGATATATTCTGGGCCCTCTCGGTGGAATGTCATCCAGTTGGCTTGCAAGAATGTTACTAGGTCACAAGGGATCACATATCATGGAACGAGTAAAGAGTATTTATTGGTAACAATGTATTGGAGATACCGATGATCAAACCTCGGATAAGTAAAGTATCGCGAGACAAAGAGAAATTGGTATCGTATGTAAATGGTTCATTCGATCACGAAGTAATCATAGAAATATGTGGGATCCATATGAATTTCCAGATTCCTCTATTGGTTATTGATCGGAGAAGTGTCTTGATCATGTCTGCATAATTCACGAACCGTAGGGAGACACACTTAAGGATTCAATGTTGTTTAATAGATGTGGAAATAAGTTGGAGACCGAATGTTGTTCGGAGTCTTGAATTGGATCCAGGACATCATGAGGAGATCCGGAATGGTTCAGAGAATAAGATTCATATAAGGAAAGTCCAATTCCGGGGTTCAGAAATGTTTTCGGTGCTTTCACCAGAATATTATGGAAGGTTCTAGAAGGTCCACCACCCCGGAGGGGGGTACATGAATGTGCCATGCTAATGTGGAATGGTTGCATCATACCCTAGGTCACTTTTATGGACAATGGGAAGAGAAATAATCAAACTCTAGTTTGAATAGTCAAACTCCAATTTAAAAAGTCAAATCCCAACATTGAAAGTCAAAGTCCAAGTGGAGGGAGGAGAGGAAACCTACATGGGAGAGGTTTCCCTCTCCCTCCTTGCCGCCGGACACCAAGGGGGGTTGGGGGATGACTCGGCCTCCCCTTTCCGCCTCCCCCCATATAAGCAAGGGGTGAGGCGCCCCCTTGGACCTCACCCCAAACCCTAGGCCGCCGCCTTCTCCCAAGTCGACGATGCCCTAAACCCTAACTCCTCTAAAACGCCGCCACCTAGCCCTATCCTATCCATCAGCGCCACCACCTCCCCTCAGCATCTAAACCCTAGTGTAGAGGTCCCAACCCAATAAGGTAGAGTCCTCCTGTGTTTTACAATGCTAGTCCCTGGATCAATAGCTAGCATCCACAGTTAAGATGTAATATCAAGATACAAAGGTCATAATATAAATTTATAACCAGGAATAACATAAGTTCATTACATCAAACATAGCTCATTTGGCTATTACATTGCATTTGCAGCGGAATAACTATAAGTATGGGTCCATCATCTTCAAAGTGCCACAGGCAGATGTTGGTTGTAGACTTTGTAGTCCTAGTCAATCAAACAATCTTCATTTTTAAAACAATCAACCTGCAACATTACAAGTTACAGCCACAAGGGTCAATACCTTTTGAATTGTATTGGCAAGCTTCACTTTTATGTATAATAAGAGTGGATCCTATCATTACATGTATATTTGGCTAAGTAGAGTTTAAGGCTTATTTGCATAAAGCAATATTTTATCCTATCTTTTCAAAATGGTTTTAAAGTCTTTTGTCAAATTTCTTTTCCAAGTTCCTTGAACTCCTTGGTAGAAACTCAAGTGTTCAAATCCTTGTCAAAATCTCTTGTGCACCTTGGTAACCCCAAGTGCAACAAGTTTTACAAAATCTCTTTGAATTCCTTGGTAGACACACAAGGGCATCAAGTTTTTATATTAGAAGTTGGAATGTTGAGATCTCCCATAGTTCAAACTTTAGTTGCTCAGTATTGTCCATAACCGGGGACACGGCTAAGTACTTAGATTTTATTTACTTCTGCAGAAGGAGTACACTTTACCCACATGACACAATCCCATCTTGTTGCCACCAGTGGCCTACTGGATTAGTGCTCACCAAGATGGAGTACTGGCAGATTGAGAATGTGACGAAGTCTTTCCATAAGGTCCTCCCATACATCATTGCTAGCTTTGTCTTCAGCCCCCATGAAGCATTCCAGATCCCCATGTCCAGTAACTAAAGACAATGCATGGGTCTTCCTAATGTAATTGACTAAGCCAGAGCCATAATAGCATGTGGTTGTACACGAAAGCCACAATTGGAGAAGCATGTTTGATCTCTAAGTTTCCTAGGTGGTTTTCTTTTGGAGCACAACACAAAGTGATTGCCATAGACATGGTCTCCTTTTGTTGCCATCTTCTCCAAAATTCAAAGTATCCTCCACCTAGGTGGTTCATTGAGTCCTTGTTTTATTATGTAAAACACAAGTCTTTTTCTCAACCTTTGTAAAATCACAACTTGTATCTCTTTTCAAAACATAGCATGGCTAAGCATGTACAACTTCAATATTTTCACTAAGGTGTGTATAGGGAATCCTATTAGGATTTAGCATAGCATAAGTATAAAAATATCTTGTCATGCATGATTTCAAAATCCACTAAGTATAATGAAAGTAGTAGGACTTTTGTATGATAGTGTCACTTGCCTTTTTGTTTTAGGGAATGATAGTCACTTCTTGATCTTGCTAGTCTCACACTTTGCTAATTTCACTACAATCAAACAAGCATAGTATCAAGTAGCATTCCAACATTCAAACAATAATTTCACATACACAAAGCAATGGTTCCTAAGTCTTGTAAAAGAGGGTTCTATTGTAAAGTTGGTCTCTACTAGGTTTATAAACTTTGTAAGGTCCACATTGGTCTTTTACCAAAATGGCAAAGTCATTTGCAATTGGGTTTTATCCTAAGACTGTTTTAAAATTCATTCATCATTTTATGTGGTGAAAATTATTCTTATCCAAGCAAACTTTAGGTTTTGCACCAAGTAAGTTGCTCTTGGCAAGGCTTGGTGTTTTTGGGTCAGTAAGTTTGGTCCAAAACATTTTTTTTCCAAAGTTTTCCTTGCACAAACTTTTCCATAATAAAATCAATGAGTTTTATTTGGCTAGAAAATGACTAAGTTAACTAATTCAACTTAAATTTCTCAAAAATCATTTTTTAACACTATGGGTTGGTTCCTAGGGTCAGTATGGTCACATAATTCCATTTTGCAAAGGTTTCAATCCCAAAATCAATTTTTAAACAATTTTTATACTCTAAACAAGTACACAAATGTTTCTGCAATTTCAATCAAGCTAACAGATACTATTTTCAAAACTAAGGCCATGGTTAGCTAGGGCTTGTTCTCCTGAATCCAACGACATAAAATTTGTAAAATTTGGACGTGTGGATCCAAAGATATAAGGGTTTGAAGTTTGCAAAAGTTTCTGTTTTTCAAATCTGTTTTAAATCCAATAGGTGACACGCGGCGTGTTTTAACTGGACGATACCGGTTCGGGTGGATCATGCGACGCTGGCCGTTGGATCTAATTATCACCGCACGGCTCAGATCATTCGATACCCCTTCGCTCACTTTCTTTCCTAGCCGCTGGATCAAGATCGGACGGTGCTCAGGAGGTTGACCAATAGCTGGCGGCGCCGGCGGCGACGACTGGCGGTGCACGCTCTGTCCGAGGTGGTCTGGCCGTTCTAGGAAGCGAGAGAAGAGGAGGAGAGGCTCACCGTGATCGCAGGGTCGTGGTGATGCTCGACGTGCTGTTGGCTTGACAAGGGGCGCTCGAGTACTGCGGTAATTGCTCGCCGGAGTGGAGGTCGGCGTCGGGTGGTTCTGGCCGCGGTCGAGGGCGACGCTGTGGATCATCCCGAAGCAAAACAACGATGCGGTTAGATGCAGAAAGGTGTGGCGAGTGCGGGAGTGTGAACGAGGAGGCGCGGGGCGCTCAGATACTACCTGTGGGTTTCGCCGGAGATGAAGCAGACGGTGGCGACGGTAGGAGTCGTCGCTGTAGATCGCCCTAAGGAAAAACAGGAGCACATTTAGATGCGCAAGAGCAAGGCAATGCTGGGTGCGTGATCGAGAGGGGTCGGGGCGGTCTGGTTCACCTGAGAGTCGTTGCCGGAGTAGAAACGGACGGCGACGCTGTCGGAGCTTGTCGAAGCCGATGCTCCGGGGCACCCGCGGTTGAAGGAAGGGCACGAGGAGAAGCGTCTGGGAGTGGGGAAGCTGCTAGCGTGCTCGGAAAGGTGGAAGGTGGTCTGTACTGGCCTGAATTGGCCGGTGACGGCGGTCGGAACAGAGGAGCTCGAGGAGGGAATTGAGGTGGTCTAAGGCGTGCGAGCGCGAGGTGTCAGAGGGGGATTATAGAGGAGGCTTGGGCGTTTCAACCTGCGTGATCAAAGCTGGTAACGGTGGTCGAGTTAAAGCGAATTAAGGCCGCGAATTCATCGGCAGGAGCGGTGTCGAAGGAGGGAGAAGAGGTCATGCGGGTGGGAAGAAGAACAGTGACAAGTGGGGTCGGTCAGTCAGTGGGAAAGAAGCGAGGGGGAGGTCCACTTGTCAGGGGCTTTGCGGGTTGTTTCAGCGGTGAGGAAAACGGTTCGGGAGAGAGTAGATGGGCTAGGTGGGTTGCTGCTGGGCTGTTGGGTTGGGTCGATTCCTTTCTTATTTTTTTTATTCTGTGTTCTTTTCCTTTTCTATTTTATTTTCTGTTTTGAATTTCCAATCAAACAAACATCAACCAAATCAATTCAAACAACACTCAAATTTTGTAATATTGAAATTAATTCTGTTTAGTAATATGGTCAAAAGCCCAAAATAAAATAATAATAACTTTATTAATCCATTCTTTAATTAAATAAAATGGAGTTTTATTTATTTATCATGGTTTGATTTATTTAATAATAATTCTCATTTGAAATCACTTTCAAATCTAAAACAGTAGGTTTATTTGAAAATAAAGAATATTTGAAAGATTTGTTTTAAACAAAATAACCTCTTATTTTAGGGTCCATTAGTAACTAAATAGAATGGGCCTTAGTTATTAAATCAAATAGAGTTTGATTCTATTAATAAAATCTTTATTTGAAACCAAAACCAAATCTGTAGGTTTTATTTGGAAATATTAAATACTTGGAAACTTGTTTTAAACAAAATAACATTTTATTTTAGAGTCCATTATTAAATAGTCTTTCTTTATTAAACCAACTAGGGTTTGCTTTATTTAGAACATTTATTTTAAAATCTAAAATAAAGCCAGAACACTTTATTTAAGAAAATAAAATACCTAGAAAGCTTATTTAAAATAATTTAACAAGCTTTGATGTTTTTAAAATAGTAAAACCTTTTATTAAATAAAGTTGGATATTAAATTCCTTATTATTTTATTTATACAATCCTTTATTATTTTTAATTAAACCTTTGCTATTTTATTTAAAATCAAATGTTTCAATTCAAAAGCTTGGCCAAGGTTTAATTGGTTTTATAAAATAATCTTTATTTATAAATCCATCTTTTCTTTTGAATACCAAATCTTTTATTAAGAGATCCAAAATAGTATTTTAAATATTTTTATTTTCCTTTAATAAAAGTTTATCTTTTTAAATCTCTTTAGGATTTATTTGTTTCAAATTGGTTTGAGGTTCCATTTGAATTCAAAAAATTTCTTCTGGCTCTGAAAATCAAACAAAGTTTTTATTTTATTCATTTATTTTCACATTACAAGATTTGGAAAATCTTGGGATGTGACAGGCTACCACCCTTAAAATAAATCTCGTCCCGAGATTTGGGAAGGTTAGGGTTACAAGCAAGTTCAAACAACTAGGGTACTACCACCCTTAAAAAATTTCAAACAAAAATTACATATTGGCCTTCTTGGGTCCTGGAAAACTTCTCTAAGCAACTTTTGCTTTATTTCTACACTTGACTCATGGGCCAAGGTTGAGTTTCTCCATAGGCTTGTTCAACTTGTTTTTCATCCTTTCTGGACAGTTGCTTGCATAGTGTCCTGGATTCTTGCAGTTGAAACAATTAATGTCCTTGAGTTCTTTGCGTTGCTCTTGTGGGCAAGTTGCTACATAGTGGCCTGGTTCTTTGCAGTTGTTGCACCACACTTGGTCAATCTCTTTATTCTTCTTGTTTTCTGGACATCCACTGGAGTAGTGTCCCATTTCCTTACATTTGCGACATTGCACAAGGCTCATGTCTTGCTTGGGCTTCTTGATTTTCCTTGATCCTTTGAATTGGGTTGTCTTGTTCAGATGTAGTAGTGGTCCTTTTCCTTTGGTAGACTTGGATCCTTCCTGTTTCCTTTGTTCCACCATGGCATAGATAGGACATAGACCTGGAGTATGATCACTTCCTTCACACAAGTAGCAAGTAGCTTGAGAGGTAGGACATTGTCCAACAGGATGATCTTCTTCACAATTGGGGCATTGTCCTTCATGCTCCTTGGAAGTATGATCCTTGTCTCCACAAATAATGCAAGCTGGGGCTCCATCTAGAACAATATTCTTTTCATCCTTGTTATCATAAACTCTCTTTGGATAGCTTTCTTCTATGCTAATCATTTGATTAGTCACCTTAAGCATCAGTTGAGACTGCTCTTCCAAAAACCTTTGGAGTGCTGGATCCTTATCACTATTGTTGACTAGGAACTGAGCTGTTAGTTGGTTCAACTGGTGTTGGGTTGCTATGAGCTCTTTCATGCTATCAGCTTGGTTGGTGTTGGTGTCATCAACCTTGGAGTCCTTTGGAGTAGTCATCTGTTTGGGTTTGAAGGGAGTTTTTAGAATAAGCAGGATACTTCTGAAGAATTATTTCTAATCACACACATCACAATTCACACAAACAATGTGCATGCAATCATAAACAAACATTTCACTCAAACAAGGTTCAAGCACATACTTAGGCAACAAAATTTTTTGTTACACCATATAAGTTGGTGGTTTTGACTTAACTATAAATGGTGGTCCATCAACATGGTTCACTTGTGATCTTTCCTTCCTTCATGATTCTTCTTTCTTGAGACCATGGTTTCCTTGAGGAAAACTCTTGGTCACAATACTTCAAAGTTGTTGATGGCTTCTTCTTATTTTGCATTCCCTCAGTCTCTAAATCTTAAGCAAGATTTCCTTATTTCACTCGTGGTCCTTAGTAGTTTCCAAGTTGGAAGTCCTTGATGAATATGCTGAAGATGTTGAAGTCATTAGAGTTGAAGATGTTGAAGTCATTAGAGTTGAAGAGGTTGAAGAAGTCCTTTGCATATGATGAAGTCTCTGGTCTTGGGGTAGGTTTTTCCATCAAGTTGAAGTAGAAGAGGTGTAGAGTTAAAACCAAAATGGTTGAGGAAAGAATTTACAAGTATTTTTTTTTTGTAAATAAGTTTTTGGAACAAATACAACTCCTATTTTTCTAAGGGTTTTTGTCCAATCCTAGGGTTTACAAATCCTACAGGCAACACAATGCTCTGATACCATCTGTAGAGGTCCCAACCCAATAAGGTAGAGTCCTCCTGTGTTTTACAATGCTAGTCCCTGGATCAATAGCTAGCATCCACAGTTAAGATGTAATATCAAGATACAAAGGTCATAATATAAATTTATAACCAGGAATAACATAAGTTCATTACATCAAGCATAGCTCATTTGGCTATTACATTACATTTGCAGCGGAATAACTATAAGTATGGGTCCATCATCTTCAAAGTGCCACAGGCAGATGTTGGTTGTAGACTTTGTAGTCCTAGTCAATCAAACAATCTTCATTTTTAAAACAATCAACCTGCAACATTACAAGTTACAGCCACAAGGGTCAATACCTTTTGAATTGTATTGGCAAGCTTCACTTTTATGTATAATAAGAGTGGATCCTATCATTACATGTATATTTGGCTAAGTAGAGTTTAAGGCTTATTTGCATAAAGCAATATTTTATCCTATCTTTTCAAAATGGTTTTAAAGTCTTTTGTCAAATTTCTTTTCCAAGTTCCTTGAACTCCTTGGTAGAAACTCAAGTGTTCAAATCCTTGTCAAAATCTCTTGTGCACCTTGGTAACCCCAAGTGCAACAAGTTTTACAAAATCTCTTTGAATTCCTTGGTAGACACACAAGGGCATCAAGTTTTTATATTAGAAGTTGGAATGTCGAGATCTCCCATAGTTCAAACTTTAGTTGCTCAGTATTGTCCATAACCGGGGACACGGCTAAGTACTTAGATTTTATTTACTTCTGCAGAAGGAGTACACTTTACCCACATGACACAATCCCATCTTGTTGCCACCAGTGGCCTACTGGATTAGTGCTCACCAAGATGGAGTACTGGCAGATTGAGAATGTGACGAAGTCTTTCCATAAGGTCCTCCCATACATCATTGCTAGCTTTGTCTTCAGCCCCCATGAAGCATTCCAGATCCCCATGTCCAGTAACTAAAGACAATGCATGGGTCTTCCTAATGTAATTGACTAAGCCAGAGCCATAATAGCATGTGGTTGTACACGAAAGCCACAATTGGAGAAGCATGTTTGATCTCTAAGTTTCCTAGGTGGTTTTCTTTTGGAGCACAACACAAAGTGATTGCCATAGACATGGTCTCCTTTTGTTGCCATCTTCTCCAAAATTCAAAGTATCCTCCACCTAGGTGGTTCATTGAGTCCTTGTTTTATTATGTAAAACACAAGTCCTTTTCTCAACCTTTGTAAAATCACAACTTGTATCTCTTTTCAAAACATAGCATGGCTAAGCATGTACAACTTCAATATTTTCACTAAGGTGTGTATAGGGAATCCTATTAGGATTTAGCATAGCATAAGTATAAAAATATCTTGTCATGCATGATTTCAAAATCCACTAAGTATAATGAAAGTAGTAGGACTTTTGTATGATAGTGTCACTTGCCTTTTTGTTTTAGGGAATGATAGTCACTTCTTGATCTTGCTAGTCTCACACTTTGCTAATTTCACTACAATCAAACAAGCATAGTATCAAGTAGCATTCCAACATTCAAACAATAATTTCACATACACAAAGCAATGGTTCCTAAGTCTTGTAAAAGAGGGTTCTATTGTAAAGTTGGTCTCTACTAGGTTTATAAACTTTGTAAGGTCCACATTGGTCTTTTACCAAAATGGCAAAGTCATTTGCAATTGGGTTTTATCCTAAGACTGTTTTAAAATTCATTCATCATTTTATGTGGTGAAAATTATTCTTATCCAAGCAAACTTTAGGTTTTGCACCAAGTAAGTTGCTCTTGGCAAGGCTTGGTGTTTTTGGGTCAGTAAGTTTGGTCCAAAACATTTTTTTTCCAAAGTTTTCCTTGCACAAACTTTTCCATAATAAAATCAATGAGTTTTATTTGGCTAGAAAATGACTAAGTTAACTAATTCAACTTAAATTTCTCAAAAATCATTTTTTTAACACTATGGGTTGGTTCCTAGGGTCAGTATGGTCACATAATTCCATTTTGCAAAGGTTTCAATCCCAAAATCAATTTTAAACAATTTTTATACTCTAAACAAGTACACAAATGTTTCTGCAATTTCAATCAAGCTAACAGATACTATTTTCAAAACTAAGGCCATGGTTAGCTAGGGCTTGTTCTCCTGAATCCAACGACATAAAATTTGTAAAATTTGGACGTGTGGATCCAAAGATATAAGGGTTTGAAGTTTGCAAAAGTTTCTGTTTTTCAAATCTGTTTTAAATCCAATAGGTGACACGCGGCGTGTTTTAACTGGACGATACCGGTTCGGGTGGATCGTGCGACGCTGGCCGTTGGATCTAATTATCACCGCACGGCTCAGATCATTCGATACCCCTTCGCTCACTTTCTTTCCTAGCCGCTGGATCAAGATCGGACGGTGCTCAGGAGGTTGACCAATAGCTGGCGGCGCCGGCGGCGACGACTGGCGGTGCACGCTCTGTCCGAGGTGGTCTGGCCGTTCTAGGAAGCGAGAGAAGAGGAGGAGAGGCTCACCGTGATCGCAGGGTCGTGGTGATGCTCGACGTGCTGTTGGCTTGACAAGGGGCGCTCGAGTACTGCGGTAATTGCTCGCCGGAGTGGAGGTCGGCGTCGGGTGGTTCTGGCCGCGGTCGAGGGCGACGCTGTGGATCATCCCGAAGCAAAACAACGATGCGGTTAGATGCAGAAAGGTGTGGCGAGTGCGGGAGTGTGAACGAGGAGGCGCGGGGCGCTCAGATACTACCTGTGGGTTTCGCCGGAGATGAAGCAGACGGTGGCGACGGTAGGAGTCGTCGCTGTAGATCGCCCTAAGGAAAAACAGGAGCACATTTAGATGCGCAAGAGCAAGGCGATGCTGGGTGCGTGATCGAGAGGGGTCGGGGTGGTCTGGTTCACCTGAGAGTCGTTGCCGGAGTAGAAACGGACGGCGACGCTGTCGGAGCTTGTCGAAGCCGATGCTCCGGGGCACCCGCGGTTGAAGGAAGGGCACGGGGAGAAGCGTCTATGAGTGGGGAAGCTGCTAGCGTGCTCGGAAAGGTGGAAGGTGGTCTGTACTGGCCTGAATTGGCCGGTGACGGCGGTCGGAACAGAGGAGCTCGAGGAGGGAATTGAGGTGGTCTAAGGCGTGCGAGCGCGAGGTGTCAGAGGGGGATTATAGAGGAGGCTTGGGCGTTTCAACTTGCGTGATCAAAGCTGGTAACGGTGGTCGAGTTAAAGCGAATTAAGGCCGCGAATTCATCGGCAGGAGCGGTGTCGAAGGAGGGAGAAGAGGTCATGCGGGTGGGAAGAAGAACAGTGACAAGTGGGGTCGGTCAGTCAGTGGGAAAGAAGCGAGGGGGAGGTCCACTTGTCAGGGGCTTTGCGGGTTGTTTCAGCGGTGAGGAAAACGGTTCGGGGAGAGAGTAGATGGGCTAGGTGGGTTGCTGCTGGGCTGTTGGGTTGGGTCGATTCCTTTCTTATTTTTTTTTATTCTGTGTTCTTTTCCTTTTCTATTTTATTTTCTGTTTTGAATTTCCAATCAAACAAACATCAACCAAATCAATTCAAACAACACTCAAATTTTGTAATATTGAAATTAATTCTGTTTAGTAATATGGTCAAAAGCCCAAAATAAAATAATAATAACTTTATTAATCCATTCTTTAATTAAATAAAATGGAGTTTTATTTATTTATCATGGTTTGATTTATTTAATAATAATTCTCATTTGAAATCACTTTCAAATCTAAAACAGTAGGTTTATTTGAAAATAAAGAATATTTGAAAGATTTGTTTTAAACAAAATAACCTCTTATTTTAGGGTCCATTAGTAACTAAATAGAATGGGCCTTAGTTATTAAATCAAATAGAGTTTGATTCTATTAATAAAATCTTTATTTGAAACCAAAACCAAATCTGTAGGTTTTATTTGGAAATATTAAATACTTGGAAACTTGTTTTAAACAAAATAACATTTTATTTTAGAGTCCATTATTAAATAGTCTTTCTTTATTAAACCAACTAGGGTTTGCTTTATTTAGAACATTTATTTTAAAATCTAAAATAAAGCCAGAAGACTTTATTTAAGAAAATAAAATACCTAGAAAGCTTATTTAAAATAATTTAACAAGCTTTGATGTTTTTAAAATAGTAAAACCTTTTATTAAATAAAGTTGGATATTAAATTCCTTATTATTTTATTTATACAATCCTTTATTATTTTTAATTAAACCTTTGCTATTTTATTTAAAATCAAATGTTTCAATTCAAAAGCTTGGCCAAGGTTTAATTGGTTTTATAAAATAATCTTTATTTATAAATCCATCTTTTCTTTTGAATACCAAATCTTTTATTAAGAGATCCAAAATAGTATTTTAAATATTTTTATTTTCCTTTAATAAAAGTTTATCTTTTTAAATCTCTTTAGGATTTATTTGTTTCAAATTGGTTTGAGGTTCCATTTGAATTCAAAAAAATTCTTCTGGCTCTGAAAATCAAACAAAGTTTTTATTTTATTCATTTATTTTCACATTACAAGATTTGGAAAATCTTGGGATGTGACACTTAGCCACTAAGGTCCTCTCTAAATCCACCATACCTGCTCCGGCTTAGGCGAAGCCCTGCAGGATCTACTCCTCCACCTCCACCACCACACTGTCGTGCTTCTAGAATCGCGAGGAGATCTACAACCTCCACTGTCTGCTGGAACAAGGGAGAGGAAGGTCTTCATCGAGTACCGAACGTGTGACCTAGTGCGGAAGCGCTGCCGGAACATGGTGCCGGAAGGATCGTCTTCGCGATCTTGAGATTGGCAAGTGAACGACTACATCAACCACGAGAATACGATCTCGTTAAACGCTTTGGATCTTTGAGGGTTAGTACTCTATGAACTCGTTGCAAAGATCTCGTAGATTAGATCTTGGCTTTTGTGTGTTCATGCGATAGAATTTTTTTGTTTTCCATGCTACGAACCCCTACAGTGGTATCAGAGATGTGTCTATGCATAGATATGTTGCACGAGTATAACACAATGGTTATTGTGGGCGTCGATGCTTTTGTTGTCGATTTCTTTTTGTGTACTTTGCATTTTGCGGGATGAAGCGGCCTAGGCTAACCTTACATGTCATCGTACATGAGACTTGATCCACGCTCAACATGCATCTTGCATTGCACAAGTGGCTTTGCGGGTGTCTGTCTCTCCCACCATAGTGAAGATTCAATTTACAACGGGCACTTGACAATACTTGTATCAACGTTGTGGTTCATGTTCGTAAGTTAGAACAGTTCTTATGCGAAAGCCCCAGCCACGTAAAACATACAAAGAAGATTAGAGGCATATAACTTGTTTTTGCAGGGCTTGTGTTGTGATGTGATATGGCCATGATTGTGATTATATATGATGTATGCAACGATCCTTATTGTAAGTTGGTAACCGGCAGGAGCCTTATGGTTGTCTTTAAATTTCGTTTAAGACCTGCGTGTCTATTCATCAAAGTTGTTTTAATAGTTGTTGTTGGTGGAGGACAACCATGAAGCGGCGCCATTGACCTTGACACTACGTCGGTGATGATGAAGATCATGTTCGTGCTTGGATATGGAGACCGAAGGCACAAGAAGAAAGGCCATATCATATCACATATATGAATTGCATGTGATGTTAATCCTTGTATGCATCTTGTATTACTTAGATTGCGACGGTAGCATTATAATATGATCCCTCTCACTAAATATTAAGTAATAAAGTGTTCGTCCTTAGTAGGCATTGTTGCTAAGATTCATCTTTTCAAATCACCACGTGTTGATCGGGTGTGATAGATTCTACGTGTGCATACAACGGGAGCAAGCCAGATTTTCTCATGCGAATACTAAGGTTAACCTTGAAGAGCCTAGCATGTATAGACATGGTCTCGGAACACGGAATACCGAAAGGTAAAGCACGAGTCATATGATTGGTATGATGAACATGTTGATTGTTCGCCTTTGAAGCTACATCATCTTTCATGATGATCGGAATTGGTGTAGTGGATTTGGTTCATGTGATCACTAAAACAATGTGAGGGATGTTGTTTTGAGTGGGAGTTCGCCTAGTTAATTTAAGTATTAAAAATGAACTCAATTTGTCATAAACTTAGTCTAAAGTCTTTGCAAATATGTTGTAGATCATGGCGACCCCTACCACCATTTTAAATGCGTTCTTAGAGAAAGAAAAGTTAAAATGCAATGGAAGCAACTTCACAGAATGGTTCTGTAACATGAGGATTGACCTCGATGCTGGAAATTTGACCTATGTGCTAGATGCACCACTAGGTGACCCACCTGCAAATACTACGTATCGGGATGAACGCAATGTGTATGACACAAAGCATGATGACTATAATCTTGTGAAATATGTGATCCTTATGTCGATGGAGCCTGCGCTCCAAGAACGATTTAAACTTAGCAGCACTGCTTCCATGGTGAAGGAACTCAATGCCATGTTTGAGGGCCAAATCTGTGCTGAGGGATATATGATCTCTAGCGAGTTCTTTAGTGTTATGATGAAGGAACACAACTCTATGAGCGATCACATCATGATGATGATGCACTATGTTCAACGTCTCAAGGTACTCGGATATGAAATCCCAGTTGATCTTGTGATATATAGAGTTTTGCAATCACTCACACCAAGTTACAAAAGGTTTGTGCTGAATTACAAGATAAGTGGTGCGATTGGATTGCTCACTGAACTTGCTGCCACTTTGGTGGCTGCCAAAGTAGACATGAAGAATCAGGATGAGCTCAAGGGTAACTTAGAAGGCAACAAATCCGTTGCTGCACCTGAGAAGTAAACCTGAGTTGGCGCTAGTCCTGATGTAGAATGCTTTTACTGCAAGGGAGAAGGTCACTCGAAGCTGAATTGCCCAAAGTACCTGGCAGATCTGAAGAATGACAACATGAAGAAGAAAGGTATAATCGATATACATGTTATTGATGTGTATCTTACTAGTAGTCATAGTAGTTCCTAGGCATTTGATATTGGTTCAGCTGCTCATATTTATAACTCGAAACAGGTGCTGCAGAATAAACGAATACTAGCGAGAGACGAGGTGACAATGCGCATTGGAAATGCTTCTAAGGTTGATATGATCGCTATCGGCATGCTCCCTCTTCATCTAACATCGGTATTAGTTTTATACTTAAATAATTTTTATTTGTTGCATGCGTTAAGCATGAAAATTATATCTGGATCTTGTTTATTGCGAGACAGTTACTTGTTTAAATCAGAGAATAATGGTTGTTCGATTTATATGAGTAATATATTTTATGGTCATGCGCCTATGATAGATGGTCTATTCTTATTGAATCTCGATAGTAGTGATACACATGTTCATATTATAGATGCTAAACGTTTGAAATTGAATGATAATTCTACATACATGTGGCACTGTCGTCTTGGTTACATTGTGAAAGTGTAAGATGGTTAACCTAGAGGGGGTGAATAGGTTTCTACAAAATTCTTTATAATATTTTGCAAGTTTTAGGCTTTGCGGAATATAAGTGAGCCTAAATGCAAACTAGGTGAGGCAACCTAGATGATGAATAAGATACTTCAAGCTCGAAGGCTATCACAAGGTAAACAACACAAGTAAGAGATCAGTTAAGGAATAACCGAAGCACGCGGATACGAAGATGTATTCCCGTGTTCACCACCTTTGTGAAGGGTGCTACGTCACGTTGGAGAGGTGTGAGGTTCCACGAACGATTCCTCACGCGCCACAAAGGTTCACCTTCTTCTCTGAGCCTATCCCACAAAGGAATAGCTCACTTACTCGTGGTAGACTTTAAGGTAGTCTCCAAACCCTCACAAACTTTCCATGGAGCAAATCACAAGCCGAATGCCTCCGGGCGACCCTAGCCGCCTAGGGTTTCCCACAAACCCAAGAGTAACAAGCTAACTCGATGAACTCAAGGGGGAATGAACTTTGGCTTGGTGGAAACGTAGATCGGGACCTCCTCTTCCTTTCTACCAAAGGGATTTGGATTTGGTTGGGTAGAATGGGAGATCCTCAAGCTTTTGTGTTTCAACAATGGGGGAGAGAGATAGAGCTTCAAGAAATGAAATGTTAGCTCAAGTGCCTAACCTCACAATGGAGAATAAAGGGGTATATATAGTGTGAGGGAAAAAAGAGCCGTTTGGGGGTTCCTGCGACAGAACCGGCAATAAGTCCGGTCGGACCGAGTTGCACGCCGGAATTTCCGGTGACATCTCCGGTCGACCGGACCCTACGCCGGAATTTTCAGCGGCGACCGAAATTCTCGGTGAACAACCGAAAGGCTATGTAGTAAGCCATATCGGCGAACACCGAGAATTTCCGGCGGCGACCGGAAATTCCGGCGACAGCACCGGCGCCACTGGCGCTTTTGCCGATTTCGCAGTAACCTCTTTTGACTCATTTTTCAAGGCTGTTTTCTCTCTTTCTTCGAACGGGTGTGTGTGGGTGGATGATGAGAGGCATATATGGTGTAGAACATCCCCAAAGAGCACATCGAGATCACCCCTCTTAATAGTGTGGTGTTTCCTATTTGACTCGAGAGTAAATAAGAGAAAACAATAAACAACGCCACCGGCTCTCCATAAAGAAACGAATGGGGGGTCACCCATCACCTATCACCAAAAACCTACGGATTCTCACCTTTAGAGAAGCTAATAGAAACATTAGTCCATCCTCTAGCTCCGATGTCATAGTTAACCAAAATACTAGATAAGGGCTATTTGCCCTTTCAATCTCCCCCTTTTTGGTTAACGATGACAAACCGAGCTAGAGTCAAAATATGATATTATGATACGATTAGATCTAGCACATAATAGCAAGCACATAGTGATAGGAAATTCAAGTACAATAAGAGAACTGCAAAGTTGTCCAAACACACACAAATGGTTCGATAGAGCAAATAAAAGCACAAGCCCATGAGAGACAAACGAGCAAAGTAGGGCTTGTGGAAGAGGCAAATCATGTAAGAAGCGACTCTACTCTTTCTCCCCCATTGGCATTGAGACCAAAAAGGAAGAAACGAGCGGAGGGACCGATCTAGCCACCAAAGTTGTCCTCATCGTCATCATCATAGGCTTCTTCCTCCTCTTCTTCTTCATCGTCACCCTCCTCTTCGTCCCCGCCCTCATCATCATCGTCATCCCCTGTAGTTGTAGCACGGCGCTGAGAGGAGCTGGAAGTGGCAAACCCGGGAACATAGATGGATCAAAACCCCTAAACATGTCCTCATCCAGCGGGGGCTTCTCAAAGTTGACATAAGGGACAGGAGCTAGAGCATTTCCCAAATCTGGCACTAGTCGACCACACTCTGCCAAGAAAGCATTGTGCTGCCTCCTGTTCTCCTGACTGAGCTCCAAACTGCGGTGGGCAACATCATAGGAGGAGCAACACATATCCGCAAGCTGTTGAAGAACCGGGCAAGACCTTTCTTGCGAGGAAGAGCACGGGGAAGGTCCTTACGAGAGCGCGAGCCACTAGTAGACAGAGGATCATGAGCATGCTTGGTCCGGCGTTCAGATGGCATCATTTGAGGGAGCTCCACATGAGAGACCCGACGAGGTAAGGTGAAATACTCCATGTATTCACGCGGACCTCTGGGGAGAGCAGCTGCAGGAACGGTGGCCTCAATCAGGCGCTGAACATACTGACAGAAATTGGGAGTCATGCGATTCTCAATGGACCGCTGAATCTCATAGTAGATGAAGTCACAGACATTGATCTTCCGGAGACGGCGAGGCTCACAGTAGTACAGCAGATTCTTGTGGTGACCGCGGACATCAACAGCATCACCAGACTTGCTCACAAGATTGTAGCGGAAGAATCAAGCAAGCACCATATAGTAGTAGTACATCCCTGACAAGCTGGGAGGCTGATGGCTGGGATCACTGGGATAGCAGAAAAGGAGCTGGTTGTCACTGAAGGCCTTCTCAGAATGAATGCAGAAGCCAGAGACACTATCAGGAGGGTAACCCAGGGCATGGCAGAAAGCTTCAAAAGAAGCCGAGTACGGCTTGGTGCTGGTCATCCAAGTGACAGTGCGAGCATCATCAGTGTGAAAGTAAGCTGTGCAGAAGAACTGGGGAATGATATCAGGCATTAGCTTGACCTTGATAGTAGCAATAACAAAGACATCCATCTGCTTCAGGGCCACATCCACATGCTCGAAATCGGAGGAGAGGTAACGAGCATAGTGGTCCTTATTGAGATACTTGGGAGGAACAAAGAAACCCCGCCGCATACGATTTGGCTCATTGTAAAAGTCATCCCAAAAGCACTTCTGAGTGTCAGTCCAGAACATCTTGTCAGCCCCTTGATAAGTGCGATTGGGAAAGCGGTACGGATTTTGCCTCCTCAAGTCCCGCCACTGATTCACAGTAATATCCAAAACAGTATTGTAGTTGGGAGGAACTTCTTCTTCAATAGGACCAAGATTGGACTTGCCCTTCATAGTGGATCTTCCAGCAGAGGCTTTCTTCCTCTATCCACTTGCAAAGCCAGAACCCCCTGTGAGAGCATATTTCTCTAGATGATGCTGAGTGAGGCGAGGAGGAGGAGGAGGCCGCTGAATAGTGAGCTTCCTCTTTTTGCCGGTGTCGGGCTCAAAGTCGCTGTGTTCAGACTCTACACAAGAAGCACACAAGAACGCAGGGCAAAGAAGAATAAATGAGTGTATATGCTATAGAGGAGCTCACAAGAACACATAATGAAGGTTGGGCAAGCGCATGGACATAAAAATAGGCGAAAGAAAATTTTCGGCTCCAGGTCCGGCGGAACCGACCCTATCGCCGGAATGATCGGCGACGGGTCTGGCAAACCGAAAGCTCGACCGGAATTTCCGGAGAGCAAGTCGGTCGACCGAAACTGTGACCGGAAATTCCGGCGGCGGGTTCGGCTCGACCGGGCCTGGGACCGAAAAATTTGGGCAATCGATCGTGAAACTATCCATGACTTAGTACTTGCACAAACAACATCATGAGGGAGAATAGTGGGTGAAACTAGGGTAATGCTAGCCTAGTTACTCTACTAGAAGGATAGAGAGAACTAAGGGAGCACAAGACATGAAAGCTAGGGTTTCACCACAAACAAAAACGGGAATGAAGAGAGGAAACAACAAAAATACCCTCGGAAGCCGAAGACGAAGCCATGCCCCCTCACTTGCCAAGGATAGGCACGAAGAAAGCACCACACGAGAAAGTGGGGAAGCACTCCCCGATCTCCCAATGTGGGCAAGGAGAGAGCAAAACCTTTGGTGAAAAGACTTGTAGAGGCCCGATCTACAACTTGGTGGAGTGGGGAGGGTTTTGGGTGGAGGGAAGGGCCTATGGGGGGTGGGGAAGCTTGGGGCGGCGTCCATGGAGGAGGGGGGGCGTGGGAAAGAAAGAAAGGAAGAGGAAGGAACTGCCCCACGTGCGGGCTATAAATACCCTCCTCAAAAAAATCGGCAATAAGTCCGGTCGGACCGGTGCCCACACCGGAATTTCTGGCGAGAGCATCGGCGAACCGACCTGGTGACCGGAAATTCCGGTGGCGACCGAAATTTTCGGCAGAGAACCGAAAACATGTTCTGTAAGGGTTTTCGGTCTACTGCCGGAATTTTCGGCGGCCGCCGGAATTTTTGGTCGTCATGCCGATGAACTGGAAATTTTGCCGAAAAATTTCTGAACACAGCGAAAAAGTTTGTTTGATGTTTTGGAGATGAAAAATTGTGAGGGATCATATGATCATATACACAAGATTGAAATGAAGACTAGATAGAGAGCACTGTAAATAAGGCAAGGTCATGAAAAAAAATCAAAAGCGAAGAGCGACCATGGACAAAGGATTTAGCTTGAAGCAACAATGCACCCAATACACAAAACTGACCATTTGGCGGAGGATTTCTCCCCTATTTTTAAGCACACATGTCATGGCGCCTCAAAGATAGATGCTTGGACCCATATCATGACACGAGATCAATTTATGTTGCACACATAGGTAAGCATCAAACCAAGATATGGTAAGACGACCATCCCTACATGTGCTGCGCAACTAGTCTACATAGCACGTTAAGAGCAAGAATATAGTGCAAGAAGCAAATCAATCCAAGTTTTGGGGATCTAGGGTACCGAGTTCTCGCCTCAACATGACAAACCGGGTTTCATCCAAAGGCTTCGTGAAGATATCGGCCAATTGGAACATCGTACCCACATGAGTGAGATTGATATCACCATTTGCGACATGGTCACGTAGGAAGTGGTGGCGAATGTCAATATATTTGGTGCAGCAATGTTGGACGGGGTTGTTGGCGATCTTTATTGCGCTTTCATTGTCACATAGAAGAGGCACCATACCAAGAGACACACTATAGTCTTTCAAGGTTTGCCTCATCCATAACAATTGAGCACAACAAGATGCCGCGGATATGTATTCGGCTTCGGCGGTGGATAGGGCTATGGACTTTTGTTTCTTGGAAGACCAACTCACCAACGACCGGCCAATAAATTGGCAAGCCCCGGAGGTTGATTTCCGGTCAACCTTATCACCTGCCCAATCGGCATCCGAATAGCCAACAAGCTCAAAGGTTGACCCCTTTGGATACCAAAGCCCGAGAGTAGGAGTGAGAACAAGGTACCTAAAAATCCGTTTGACCGCCATCAAGTGGCACTCCTTGGGAGCGGATTGAAAACGAGCACACATTCCAACACTTAACATGATATCTGGCCTAGAAGCACAAAGGTAGAGCAAGGAACCAATCATAGAACGATATACCTTTTGATCCACGTCCTTCTCACCTACTCCAAGGCCAAGTTTTCCATTTAGTGGCATGGGTGTATTCATGGGATTAGCCTTGGCCATCTCGAACTTATTGAGCATATCCTTAATGTACTTCTCTTGAGAGATGAAAGTGCCATGAGGAAGTTGCTTTATGATGAAGCCTAGAAAGAACTTCAACTCCCCCATCCTGGACATCCGAAATTTCATAGTCATCAACTCGGCAAAAGCTTTGTTATGAGATTCATTAGTTCCACCAAAGATAATATCATCAACATAGATTTGAACAATAAATAAGCCACCCCCTTTAACCCATTTGGTGAAAAGGGTGGAATTGACCTTACCCACGCTAAACCCATCCATGAGTAGAAAATCCCTAAGGTGCTCATACCAAGCACAAGGAGATTGCTTTAGTCCGTAGAGAGCCTTATGGAGTAGATACACATGGTTGGGATAGCGTGTGTTTTCGAAACCCGTGGGTTGAGCTACATATGCAACCTCTTTCAAGGGACCATTAAGAAATGCACTTTTCACATCCATTTGATAAATCTTGAAGTTATGGAAAGATGCATAAGCAAGCAAGATACGAATAGCTTCAAGACGAGCAACGGGCGCAAAGGTGTCCTCATAGTCAATACCTTCTGTTTGGGCATACCCTTGCGCCACTAACCTTGCTTTGTTTCTTGTGACGACCCCATTCTAATCTTGCTTGTTCTTGAACACCCACTTGGTCCCAATGACATTGATGTGATGATCTTTAGGCCTCTCCACTAGAGACCATACTTCATTGCAGGTGAAACACTCGAGTTCTTATTGCATGGCAATGACCCAATCCAGATCCTCCAAAGCCTCATGAACCTTAAGGGGCTCAAAGTTGGACACAAAATCATGATGCCCACAAAAGGTTGTGAGGTTATTCTTCCTTGCACGGGTCTCGATCCCTCTTGATATGCTTCCAAGGATATTGTTGACTTGAAGTCCACTTGCAATGGAGGTGGCCTTAATATTCCGAATTGTGCCTTCATGATCAACAAATTCATCTTTTGAGGGGCCTTGATCATTGACACCATCTTGAGCTTGGCCTTGAGATGGAGGTTGATCTTCTACTTGGTCTTGCTCAAGGGTTTTCGGGCTTGGTTCTTGTTCTTCGGTTTGCATGGCATCTTGAGTGAGATGTTGATCTTGTGATGCATTTGATGGCTCAACTTGGGTAGATCTTGGCTCTTCTTTAGTTGAGCTTGATTCTCACCCATCATCTTGTTGAACATGAATGTGAGACTCGGTGGGCAAGATGTGCCCAATACCCATCAACTTGATGTCTTAAGAAGAATCACCATCTCCTACATCACGAGAAGAAACTTGCCCCTCATGGGGGCCATTATTCTCCAAAAACTCCACGTAACAAGATACTTCAACACTACCATTGGTCTTGTTGTAGTATCTATAGGCATGAGAGTTTTCCGCATAACCAACAAAAATACCATCTATAGTTCTAGATTCAAAGTTACCGAGCTTTTCCTTTTTGTTCTTGACTACGCACTTGCATCCAAAGACACGGAAGTAGTTGACATTGGGCTTCTTACTTGTGAGAATCTCATATGGAGTCATGTCAAAGGGAGCTCAGAGGAAGAGCCGGTTCGTGTAGTGGACCACGTTAGAAATAGCTTCTCCCCAAAAATTGTGAGGGGACTTGAATTCACTCAACATTGTTCTTGCCATCTCAATGATTGTCCAGTTCTTCCTTTAAACAACACCATTTTGTTGAGGGGTATAAGGAGCTGAGAATTCATGCTTGATCCCCTCATCTTCAACAAATTCTTGCATGGTGTAGTTCTTGAACTCGGTGCCATTGTCGGTTCTAATGGTCTTGATCTCCACTCCATGAGTGTGTTGAGCTTGCTTGGCGAAGATCATGAATTCCTTGAAGGTCTCATCCTTCGTCTTGAGAAGAAAGACCCAAGTATACCTTGAGTAATCATCAACAATGACAAGACCATATCTTCTTCCACCAAGGGAGTCATATGTCGATGGCCCGAAGAGATCCAAATGGAGCAGCTCCAAGGGTCTTGACGTGGCCACCTTGGTAACGGAAGGATGATGCTTCCCAATTTTCTTTCCTGAAATGCAAGCACTACACACACGATCTTTCTCAAAGGAGATACCGGTTAGTCCAATAATATGTTCACCCTTTAGGAGTAGATTGAGATTTATCATGTTGACATGGCCTAAGCGACGATGCCAAAGCCATCCCTTGTCATCCTTGGCCATTAGACATGTAGGAAGAGATTGGCTCTCTTTCGAGAGGTCGACCACATAAAGGTCGTCTTCCACGTGTCCAATGAGAACCAAGATGAGATCATCACCCCTAAAGACCTTCACAAAAGTTCTAGAGAAATAGGAGTCATAGCCGGCATCCACGAGATGTTTAATAGAAAGCAAGTTGTAACCAAGGTTTTCAACATGTAAGACGGTCTCAAGAGTCAAAACCTTGGAGATTACCAACTTACCATAACCTAGTACCTTTCCTTTAGAGTTATCTCCAAAAGTGATGCTTGGCGTTGAGTTGACATCGTGAATGAATTGGTCAAGCCCACTCCTACGTCCGGTCATGTGATTGGTGCATCCACTATCAAACACCCATTTTGATCCACCGGAGGCATAACCCTACAAAATCAATTCTTTGATTTAGGAACCCATTGATTAATGGGTCCCCTAGCATTAGCAACAAGATCCTTAGGTACCCAAATTGAGTACCACCTATAAGCATAACCATTTCGAGGGCCAACATATTTGGCATATACATCTCCTTGAGTGCCCTTACATAGCACATAGGAAGGATTAGACTTTCCCGCATACTTGTGATTGGGATTGCCACTCATGGCTCCCCCATTCACCACATCCCTTTTGACTTGGTCAACCACCTTGTCACCTTCTTTTACAAATGTTATCTTCTTTGGTGGAATGGCATTGCTCATGTTGTTCTTTGGATCAAAACCGACACCTTCCTTGGAAATTCTCGTCTTTTGACGGGATAAGATCTAATCAAGGATCTTTCCCTTGGAGGTAGGTGCACGGCGCTCTTTCTCAAGTGCTCTTTCAACTTCTTATTTTCCTCAATAAGGTGAGCTTGATCAAAGGTAGAGTTAGAGGTACAAGAATCATTTTCAACAATAATTGGATCCTTCAATGTACTAAGAGCCTTCTCATAGGACACCCGAAGTTGATCATGGTTCTCTCCAAGTTTTATGAGCTCACGCTTGACAAGCAAACTAGCCTTATCAAGGTGCTCAAGGTCCTTGGTAAGATAAGCATGAGCAACTTCAAGCTCTTTCTTTGAGGCATCAGGCTCTTGGGACAATGAGTTAGCCCTATCAATAGTGTCCATGTCTTTTGCTTTATCAATTTCAAAAATTTCAATTTGTAGTTTAAGAAAATAGTTGGTATTCTTTTCCTCACAAATCTCTTGCTCAAGAAGATTGAATCTTCGTTTCTCATTATCAATATGAGATTCCAAGCTATCAATGGCCTCATCACGTGAGCTAACAAGTTCCATTAATTGCTTGACTCTAGCACAAGCAATAGGAGGAAGAGACTTCATGATAGCATACATTTCTTTTATATATTCTTCACCAAATTCATCACTATCACTATCACTATCATGATCACTCTCAAGATCATCCAAGACACTAGATAGGGATGGAGGAGATACAATTACCTTGGAGATTCTTGTCATAAGACAAGAACCGGTGAACTTGGGAATAGGAGAACTCTCGATGTAGTCCTTGGAGTAGTCATAGGCGAGAGGTGAACCTGGTTCGACATGTGCCAAACCGGTCACACCCACCAATTTCTCCTTATCCCCACACTCCACGTCGGACTCGTCCTTGGAGCTCCTTGCCATGAGGCAAGTGGCGGTGAACTTGGGAGTAGGAGAGTCGTCGGTGTAGTCCTTGGTGTAGTCATAGGTGAAGATAGACCCGGGTTGGCAAAGGCCAAACCGGCCACTCCAACCACCTTCTCTTCATCCTCTTCATCCTTGTCGGATATGTATTCTTGGCCTAGGAAGCCCTTACCATCACGCCTATTGTTCCTCTTGTATCTTTCATTGATGGGGCTGGGCTTCAATCTTGGTTTGGCACCTTCTTCAAACTTAGGCTTATCAAGCCTCTTATCATTTGGACACTTGTCGGAAAAATGGGTCGACTCATCACAATTGTAGCACGTCCTCTTCTTCTCACTTGATCCCATTGAACTTCTCCTTCTTCGGAACTTCATGTTCTTGGTGAAGAGAGAAAGTTGAGAGAGCATATCATCAACTCCATCAACATCGCTTTCTTCATCACTAGCAACATCTTCTTGCACATGCTTGGCCTTTAATGCTAGAGAATGGGAAGACCCAATAGCACGGTTGATCTCCTTGATCTTTTGCCCTTCATCCGCCAAGTTATCTGTGGCGACTAGATAAGAGACTAGATCATCAGGAGTGAATTGATTAGCTCTATCAAGGAGTTGCAAATTCAAGGCAAGCTTGTTGACGGTGACCGCGATCGTGGAGACAATCTTGGACTTGATAAGTTCATCATTCAAATTGAATCCATCATCATACTTCTCACACCCTAGGCCACCAATCTTCACGCGGAGGGCAACAAGTCTCTTGTATGCTTCAGCGATAGTCTCGCCATCATGGTTCATGAACATGTTCATCTCTGACTTGGTGGCTTCATACTTGGATTTTTGGATAAGAGAGGTTCCCTCTTGGAGAATGACAATCCTATACCAAAGATCCTTTGCGGTGGGGATGTCGCTGACTTGATCATGGGGAGTGTGGTGAATGGCACTCCTTATCTTGTCACAAGCCGTTGCATTTAGTTGACGGTCGTAGTACTCTCTCGGGGTGAGGTTGTTGGGATCATGAGGGTGGAAACCGGTGCATACAATCTCCCAAAGCTCAACGCTGCAGCTGCGAAGATGAGATCCGTAGAAGCTTTCCAATGAGAGAAATGAGTTCCATCATAATGAGGTGCAGGACCCGAACCATTAATATGAGGCATGATGTTCTTTTGCTTAGGATAAACATAAGGGAATTGATTAGGGGGCGTGGAAGTTTTGACGAGCCGCCCTCATGAGCGGACTCGGCATCCTTATCCTTTTAGGTGTCCATTGGTCTCCCTTGAGGTACTACCAGTGGATTACCAAGAAAATCCCCATCGCCAATGGCCTTAAGTTGTCCTTCTAGGTAACCCATTCGAACAAGGAGATCGGAATCCGCATTGGCCTTTTGAAGGGCACCCTTGGCTAAGATTTCGCGAAGCTCCTTGATCGAATAAGTCTTTTCCTCCTCATCATCGGAGAAAACCATCTTTTCTCTTAGGCGGTAAAGCCCTTAAAAGAGCCCTTAGCTCTGATACCAATTGAAAGTGTAAGATTGTTAACCTAGAGGGGGTGAATAGGTTTCTACAAAATTCTTTATAATCTTTTACAAGTTTTAGGCTTTGAGGAATATAAGTGAGCCTAAATGCAAACTAGGCGAGGCAACCTAGATGATGAACAAGATACTTCAAGCTCGAAGGCTATCACAAGGTAAACAACACAAGTAAGAGATCGGTTAAGGAATAACCGAAGCACGCGGAGACGAAGATGTATTCCCGTGTTCACCACCTTTGGGAAGGGGGCTACGTCACGTTGGAGAGGTGTGAGGTCCACGAAGGATTCCTCATGCGCCACAAAGGCTCACCTTCTTCTCCGAGCCTATCCCACGAAGGAATAGCTCACTTACTCGTGGTAGACTTTAAGGTAGTCTTCAAACCCTCACAAACTTTCCACGGAGCAAATCACAAGCCGAATGCCTTTGGGCGACCCTAGCCACCTAGGGTTTCCCACAAACCCAAGAGTAACAGGCTAACTCGATGAACTCAAGGGGAATGAACTTTGGCTTGGTGGAAACATAGATCGGGACCTCCTCTTCCTTTCTACCAAAGGGATTTGGATTTGGTTGGGTAGAATGGGAGATCCTCAAGCTTTTGTGTTTCAACAATAGGGGGAGAGAGAAAGAGAGCTTCAAGAAATGAAATGTTATCTCAAGTGCCTAACCTAACAATGGAGAAGAAAGGGGTATATATAGTGTGAGGGGAAAAAGAGCCGTTTGGGGGTTCCTGCGACAGAACCGGCAATAAGTCCGGTCGGACCGAGTTGCACGCCAGAATTTCCGGTGACAGCTCCGGTCGACCGGACCCCACGCCGGAATTTTCGGCGGCAACCGAAATTCTCGGCGAACAACCTAAAGGCTATGCAGTAAGCCATATCGGCGAACACCGAGAATTTCCGGCAGCGACCGTAAATTCCGGCGACAGCACCGGCGCCACCGGCGCTTTTGCCGATTTCGCTGTAACCTCTTTTGGCTCATTTTTCAAGGCTGTTTTCTCTCTTTCTTCGAACCTGTATGTGTGTGGATGATGAGAGGTATATATGGTGTAGAACATCCCCAAAGAGCACATCGAGATCACCCCTCTTAATAGTGCGGTGTTTCCTATTTGACTCAAGAGTAAATAAGAGAAAATAATAAACAACGCCACCGTCTCTCCATAAATAAACGAATGGGGGGTCACCCATCACCTATCACCAATAACCTGCGGATTCTCACCTGTAGAGACGCTAATAGAAACATTAGTCCATCCTCTATCTCCGATGTCATAGTTAACCAAAATACTAGATAAGGGCTATTTGCCTTTCACATTGGAGTGAAGCGTATGAAGAAACTCCATTCTGATGGACTTTTTGAATCACTTAAAGATGCGAAGCATGTCTGGTGGTAAAAATGACCAAGACTCCATTCTCTGGCATAATAGAGCGAGCTACGGACTTATAGGAAATCAGGGCCGGTCCTAAGCTTTTCGGGTCCCAGGGCGAAACTCAAATTTTGGGCCCTTAATACAACAATCAAAATAATAATTTATAATGTATATATAATGATAAAACACTTAAAAGTGGATCCAAAACCAATGTTGTTTAAAAAATTAAACATAGATGCAAACTCAAGGATGATGGTATATCAATATTATTTTTATAAATTATCACATCGACTATCTATAAATTCTTGTCACCACTATGGTTGGTGGACACGGTAGATGGCAAGTGCTGCCTCTGCGGGGAAAGTGAATCCGTCCCTCATCTCTTCTTCAATGGTGTCCTTGCTAAATTTTGCTAGAGTAGTTTGCGTGCGCTGTTTAATGTTGCCTAGAATCCATCCTCTTTTGATGATATTTTTGCTATTCTCTCCTCACTGACCACTCAAGCTAGTAGAGCTGTATGGATCCTGTTTGCGGACCAGTGTTGTGCCTTATGGAACATCCGGAATAAATTCACCATTGAATACAAATTCCCTAACCAACCGACTAACTGTTCCTTTAAAATTATAATCTTCCTGCAGTTGTGGAGACCGCTCTTCCGGAAAGCTGATGGCCCAAGGCTGGAAGTGCTGATGGAGGTATTGAGGAAGCTGCACCACGACGCCGCCATTGCTTCTACCTCCTGAGTCCTTGACCCTCTATCTAGCTTAGCTTGTAGCTCTATTATGAATGTTGGAAAGTATGTGCAAACTCTCCTTATGTTGGTCTGTATTGCTCTGTGAAAGCGGTGAACCTGGACCATCGCGCCATCCGTTGTGTACTCTCGTGGCTTTATTAATTTAAAGTCGGGCAGCCTTGGCTGTCTTTTATCTAAAAAAGATCTCCTCTTAGCAAATAGGCCTCTCGCCACTCGATGTGAGGACCGTCGGTGACTCGTCTCTATATCTTTTCCTAGGTAATAACCGAGTGAGGTCGTGCATGGCACACAACAGATTGAGAGTTGGATTTGTACCTACCATAGCCTTAAATTTCTTCTTCTTTCTGTTAATTATTATCTGAACTAAATTTATATATTTTTGGTTTCGAGCAAACCTTGTCATCATTTTTGGACTGTCAGCCATTACTATTGTCCGATGGTACTCAGACCATTTTGCACACCGCGCAGACCCTCTGGATCCACTGCACTTTCGATCGCCTCTAGTGATGGTTGTTCGAATTTTGCAATTATTAAAGCATTTAATAAAAATAAAAACAGGTGAAACATGCGACAATTGTGTGCACTCTATCTCAAATAATAAAAATATTTTATGCATTTTTTAGGGGTAAAAGATTTTATGCATTCTCTTGCCTCTTGTGTCCATGGTCTAGCCCACCGGTCCTATTCCACTTAATACTCTTGTAGCTAACAAAAGGAGAACAAACCAGACTAACTAGAGCAAATAAAAGGGCCAAGCAACACATCAAAAAGACCCACGTCTCAGCAACAAGGAAAAACGCCCAAAGCAATGGAGACACTAATTTTCCTCTCTTTGAAACGCACGAGAGAAAAGCTCTCAAGATCCTCTAATGGCAGCACCGAGTGCTCTCTTTCTCCATGCAAATGACATTACCTATCGGGCCCCCTTCGATCCAGGGGCCCAGGGTGGTTGCCCCTCCAGTCCCCCCCAGGGCCGGCCCTGTAGGAAATCATACATACCGATGTGTGTGGCCGTATGAGTGTGGCATTGTGCGGTGGTTATCGTTATGTTCTTACTTTCATGAATGACTTGAGTAGATATGGGTATATCTATTTCATGAAACATAAGTCCAAAAATTTCGAGAAGTTTAAGGAATTTCAAAGTGAAGTAGAGAATCAACGTAACAAGAAGATTAAATTTCTATGATCTGATCGTGGAGGTGAGTATCTAAGTTACAATTTTGGAGAGCATTTTAAGAAATGCGGAATACTTTCACAATTGACACCGCCGAGAACACCACAATGTAATGGTGTGTTCGAGCGTCGTAATTGAACTCTCTTAGATATGGTTCATTCTAGATGTCTCTTACAGATTTACCATTATCATTTTGGGGTTATGCATTAGAAATAGCCGTATTCACTTTAAATAGGGCACCATCAAAATCCGTTGAAATGACACCGTATGAATTGTGGTTTGGGAAGAAACCTAAGTTGTCGTTCCTTAAAGTTTGGGGATGTGAAGCTTATGTAAAGAAGTTACAGCCTAACAAGCTTGAACCCAAAGCGGAAAATGCGTCTTCATAGGATACCCTAAGGAAACAACTGGGTATACCTTCTATCATAGATCCAAAGGCAAAGTTTTCGTTGCCAAGAATGGATCCTTTCCGGAGAAGAAATTTCTCTCGAAAGAAGTGACTGTAAGGAAAGTAGAACTCGACGAGGTTGATGAACCTTCTCTTGGATTCGAGAGTAGCGCATCTTCAGAAGATGTTTCTGTGCCGCCTGCACCAATAAGAGAGGAAGCTTATGATAATGATCATGAAACTTCGAGCAAAGTTACTATGATAATGATCACCGATGCCACAAAAGGCTCACCCTATTCTCCCGAGTGCGCACCACAAAAGGCGGGCACTCGCTCCACTATGGGACTCTTGAGGGTGGTCACTGAACCCGTACAAGATTGGGGCTATCTCCACAAATCAATTGGAGGCTCCCAACAACAAAGCCACAAAAGGCTACAACGCCACAAAAGGACAACAAAGCCACAAAAGGCTACAAGACCACAAAAGGTCAACAAGACCACAAAAGGTCAACAATCCAACCGCACAACCGTCTAGGGTTACAAGAACCCAAGAGTAACAAGCCCACAAGCTTGTACTCGCCGAATCTCCGAGGAGAACTCAAACCTATGCAACAAATGCAAGAGGCAAGTCCTTTTCTCTCAAATTCCACCAAAGCTACAAAAGCTATTGGGGAATAAGAGATGAAGAACAAAAGAGGAGAACACAAAACTCTCCAAGATCTAGATCCCAATGATTCCTTCAAAAAGAAGGTATTTGGCTTGGGGGAATTGTAGATCTAGATATCCTCTCTCAAATCCCTCAAAAGATGCAAGAATCATAGGAGGGGAAAGGAAGAGGAACAAGCTCTTCAAGGTCAACAATGGAGGAGAGAGAGAAAGCCAAGAACCAAGAAAAGAGCTAGTACCTGAAATGGATCGTATGGGCACCTAGAGGGGGGGTGAATAGGTGCTAACCAATTTTTAATACCTTTTCGATTTTAGGCTTGACACAAAGTAAATTCTCTAGATATGCAACTACGAGAATTTCCCTATATGCAACCCTAACTACTAAGCACGTAAAAAGAGGAGCGAGGAAACCGTAGTGGAGCACGCGGAGACACAGGGATTTGTTTTACCACAGTTCCTTCCTTGTTAAGGGAAGTACATCTGCGTTGGAGGGGTGGGCGGTTCTAAGACCACCACGCCACAATAGGCCTCACCTTATTCTCCGATGGATCTCGCCATGAGAGGCCTGATCCACCTTCTCCACTATTGGATCCCTTCGAGGCGGGAACCGGTGCCTTTTACAACACTATCAGGGCACACACCCACAACCGAATTGGGGGCTCCTGAGATGACAACAAGCTGCCACAAGAACAAGGTTTATCAATATAAACAAAAACAAGTATCTAGGTATTTGCAAGAAATACTAGATCGGGGGTTCTCCAAATGAATGGAGAGGATATGAAGCGCTTGATTGCTGATGATGAAGATCGAGTTCTCCTCCTTCGATTCCCCAAGGGACGGGGCCTTTGGGTGGATCTAGGTGGAGCTCTCTTGGATGAAGGTTGCGGATCAGATCTCGTCTTTTTTGAATGAATCAAGAGATCTGGCAGGAGGGGGAAGGCTGGCTTAAATACCCCCTCCCCAGATCTGGCCGTTGCACAACTTTGGGGGTGGATAAACTCCGCCCCCAGGGCGGATTCTCCGGGGGAAACTCCGGCCCCTCTCTGGGGCTGGCGCCTGCAAAACTTGGTGAAGATCTTGGGGGGGATAATCCGGCCCCCTCTAGGGGCGGATTATCCGGCCAAACCGGAAAGTCCGTCCAACACTCCGCCCCCTCTCTGGGGCTTGCGCCTTGGCGATGAGCATGGGAGGCGGACTATCCGCCCCCCTGAGGGGCGGATTATTCGGCGGGGCCGGAAAATCCGGCTAAAACTCTGCCCCCCTTCTGGGGCTTGCGCCTGCTTGGGAAGAGGGAGGGGCGGATTATCCGCCCCTGGTGGGGGCGGATTATCTGCACCCAAAGGCAGAATCATTTTCCCTTTTTCTCAAAGAGAGCTGCAACACTTCAACACACATTAAGTAATCCTTGATATTGTTATCTAACACACAAAACACTAGGGATTATAAAATGTTCTTTCAATCTCCCCCTTTTTGGTGTTAGATGACAATATTAGGATTTGCAATGAAACCGGCTAATGCCACCTTAAATAATGAAAGACGCTCCCTCTAGATGTGTGCATATTTAAAATTTGCATTTGAATACAAATACACACACTAGAGAGAACACAACTTCCATAACAAAGATAATTGAAACAAGGTGGTTTGGGAAACAAGGTCATACCACCGGGATGAGAATATAGCCAAAGAACATAGTTTGTTTGATAGCCTCCAATCACATCCCAACAATACTGATGCATACTTAGATAATCCCATGAATCCATATGCCATCAAATATGCTCCATAATTCCAGAATTCCATGAGATCCACAATAGATAAATCCAGAATTCCATGAATACCAAACATAGTACCAAACATAGTGGATCACGACATAGTCTTACATAATCAAACACAAATAGCAAATAAGTTCACGCTAAAAAGGCACAAGCAAATAAAACGACTGAAAGAAAGATGCTTGCGCCCGACCCTTGCAAATCCACGAGACCTCATAGAACTACTTCTCCCCCTTTGGCATCGAAACGCCAAAAAGGAAGAAGAGCGATGCTAACGCCCCTGAAGATCACTCCAAACTGAGATGGTACTACACACCCAAATTTGCAAGAATCAAATCAATCAAAAGCCAAATTTGAGTGTGTTTTCCATAAGAACATGAGATATGCAAGAAAATCCAACGAGACCCATGAGAAACCAACTCTTCTCGAGGAAGAGGGCGGTGGCCTAAGCCACCATGTTGGAGAGCATGGCATGACACCGCGCAGATGTATCTTGAGTTCAAAACCAATGCTCATCGATGACCCACATATCACAAAATGATATTAAGGGAAATGATTTTACTTGCTTTCGGCATTATGGGGGGAGGTTTGGCCCAATCAATTAGGACCACACTCCCCCTATGTCTATGCCCGCATCTAAACCAAATACATGAATAAGAGCAAGTGAGTGTGCAAGGGTAGTCAAGCCAAGCTCCTTGAATCTATGATATTTAGCTCATTCCTCAAATAACAAAATCTTGCTTCATCAAGAGGCTTCGTGAAAATATCAGCAAGTTGGTTCTTCATGCTCACAAAGGATAGGGCAATATCACCACGAGCAACATGATCCCGAATAAAGTGGTTGCGAATCTCTATATGTTTTGTTCTTGTATGCTACACGGGATTGTAAGCAATTTTGATAGCACTTTCATTGTCGCATAATAGAGGCACTTTGTCAAAATTGACACCATATTCCTTTAAAGTTTGCCTCATCCATAACAATTGTGTACAAGCACTTGCAGCAGCAACATATTCAACTTCGGCGGTTGAGAGTGAAATACAATTCTGTTTCTTTGATGACCAACACACTAGAGACCTGCCCAAGAATTGACATGCACCAGAGGTCGAATTCCTATCATCTTTGTCACCAGCCCAATCTGAATCAGTGTAACCACATAGAGAGAAACTTGAACCCTTGGGATACCATAACCCAAAATTTGGGGAATGAACCAAATATCGAAAGATTCGCTTGACCGCCACTAAGTGGATTTCTTTAGGAGCGGCTTGGTACCTTGCACACACTCCTACACTTAACACGATATCGGGCCTAGATGCGCAAAGGTAAAGGAGAGAGCCGATCATGGATCGGTATACCTTTTGATCCACGTCTTTACCCTTGGGATTGAGCTCAAGATGACACTTTGTTTGCATTGGGGTAGCAACGCCATTGAGATCCGTCATCTTGAACCTTTTGAGCATGTCTTGGATGTACTTAGCTTGATTAATAAAGGTTCCCTCTCTAAGTTGTTTGATCTCAAATCCAAGAAAGAACCTCAGCTTACCCATCATGGACATCTCAAACCTGTCAGTCATAAGCTTTGAAAATTCATTGTTAAAAGCTTGGTTAGTAGAGCCAAAAATAATGTCATCTACATAAAGTTGGCATACAAAAAGCTCCCCATTAACCTTCTTAGTAAAAAGAGTGGGATCGATTTTCCCAACTTCGAATCCACGGTCTAGCAAAAGCTCTTTAAGGTGCTCATACCACGCACGTGGGGCTTGTTTAAGGCCATAGAGCGCCTTATCGAGTTTGTAGACATGGTTCGGAAATTTGGGGTCCTCAAACCTCGGGGGCTGCTTGACGTATACTAACTCATGTAGAGGACCATTAAGGAAATCGCTCTTAACATCCATTTGTTGTAATTTAAAATTATGATGGGCTGCATATGCAAGAAGGATACGAATGGACTCAAGACGAGCCACAGGAGCATAAGTCTCGCCAAAATCAATTCCTTCCACTTGAGAGAATCCTTGAGCCACGAGTCGTGCTTTATTGCTCACAACAATGCCATTTTCATCTTGTTTGTTCTTGAAGATCCACTTGGTGCCGATAACATTGCGGCAATCCTTTGGTTTCTCCACGAGCTTCCAAACTTTGTTTTGTTCGAAGTTATTTAATTCTTCATGCATTGCAACAACCCAATCGGGGTCTTCAAGAGCATCAAAAACCTTCTTCGGTTCAACCATGGAAATGTGAGCTTGATGATCACAGAAGCTTGCAAGTTCTCTTCTAGTTGATACCCTTCGTCGTAGATCACCAACAACCTTGTCAAGAGTGTGACCCCTTAGTTCAAGGTTCCGATCAGCACGAGCCTTGCGACGAGCCTCAATGTCCTTATTGTTTCTAGAAGGAGTTGATTCAGTATTTGTATCCGTGTCTTGATTACTGCCTTGCCCCTGATCTTGGTCTGCGTTAACACCAGAAGATTGCTGCTGAGTTTGTTATTCAGGGCCGGATAATCCGCCCCTTGGAGGGGCCGGACTATCTGGCCCGGGAGGTGAAGTACCAGAGCCTTCTTCCTGAGAGTGCCTGACAGGAGTTGGAGACCCAGGGCCGGATAATCCGCCCTCGGGGGCCGGAGAATCCGGCCTGGGAGCTTCAGAGTTGTTGGCTTCTCCTCCGTATCCTCTGGAACGAGTTGGAGTGCCAGGGGCGGATTGTCCGCCCCTTGTAGGGGGCGGATAGTCCGGCCTGGGACTACCAACTTGTCCAGGGGACAGATGATCTTCAGCAGATTGTGGTGTTGGTGCAGGAATTTCTCCAACAGTAGGAGCTTGTTGATCTTGTGAAGATGAGGGCTCCACATGTGTGGAGCATTGTCCTTCCCGATCCGCCACAAGGGGTTCCTCAATGGGGCGGAAAAATCCCACACCCATTCTTCTTATGGCATCTTGGGGTATTTCAACATCTGCATCACAAACATCAACTTGCCCTACAAAGGAGCCGTTATTTTTTTCGAACTCCACACTACAAGATTCTACAACAATCCTAGTAAGCTTGTTGTAGACTCTATAAGTGTGGGATTCGGCACCGTAACCAACAAAAATACCTTCTAAAGCCTTGGACTCAAATTTTGACAAACGGGCACCTTTAATAAGAAAGAAACACTTACACCCGAATACCCTGAAGTATGAGATGTTGGGCTTGTTACCGGTAAGAATTTCATATGGAGTCTTGTCCAAAATATTTTGGAGGTAGAGCCGGTTCGATGAGTGACAAGCAGTGGATATGGTTTCAGCCCAAAAATTATAAGGAGACTTGAATTCAGCCAACATTGATCTTGCCATGTCCATCAAAGTCCGGTTCTTCCTCTCGGCTACACCATTTTGTTGAGGGGTGTACGCAGCGGAATATTGATGTCTAATACCCTCTTCGCTCAGAAACTCATTCAGAGTGTAGTTCTTGAATTCGGAGCCGTTGTCACTTCTTATTGCCAAGATAGGAACATTGTGTTAACGTTGGACTTCATTGGCAAAGTCAATGACAGTTTGTTGAGTCTCACTTTTCAGCTTGAAAAAATAGACCCATGTGTATCTTGAGTAATCATCGACAATGACCAAGCAATATTTCTTCCCACCAAGACTTGCATGAGAAGGAGGACCAAATAAATCCACATGAAGTAATTCCAAGATCCTCTTTGATGACACAATAGTCTTCCTCTTGTGGGGAGAGTCATGCATTTTTCCTTCTACACAAGCCCTGCAAACACGATCTTTGGCAAAAGAGACATTGTCTTTTAGTCCAAGGATGTGGCCACCCTTATAGAGACTTTGAAAAGTTCTCATGTTGACATGGGCTAAACGGCGATGCCATAGCCAGCCCACGTCGGCCTTTCCGAATAGACACATCGGACCCGAAGTGGTTTTCCCCGAGAAGTCCACCACATACAGGTCATTTTCGACGTATCCAACGAAAGCAACCTTTAGAGACTTGCTCCACAAGAGTACCACCAAATCATCATCGATAAAAATAGCAAAACCCATCTTGCCAAGGGCACGAACAGAAAGAAGGATGTAACCGAGGGTCTCAACAAGCATGACGTCCACGAGAGAGATATCGTGGGCAACCACAACCTTGCCAAGACCCAATACCTGAGATTTAGACTTATCACCATAGGAGACTGTGATATTATCATGATTTGGACGCATCTCCGTGATGATCTCCTTGCTTCCGGTCATATGAGTAGTGTAGACACTATCCAGCACCCATTTCGACCCACCGGAAGCATAGCCCTGCAAGAAAATTACTTCTTGGTTTTAGGTACCCATTTTTCAATGGGTCCTTTCATGTTAGTAACAAGGGTCTTTGGGACCCAAATAGACCAAGCAATATATTCATCAACGGGATCGACATAATAAGCATAAACATCGCCATAGACATCACAAAAGAGTTCATAATTCGGATTGTGAGACCCTGCAAAACCAATATTGTTAGTCTTATCTTTTGTGATATTCTTCTCAGCGGTGCTTATCTTTGATTGCACATTCTTGGTCTTGTTCTTCTTGGTTTTCTTCTTCTTGGACTTGGTGACATACCCGAGTCCCTCTTTACCATGATTTGACCTTTGTTTGCCAAGGACTTCATCAAGCACACCTTTATCCTTGGGAGTGATGTCCTTGATCACTTCTTTTTCCACACTAGCATTTTCCTTGTTACTATATGTTGAGTTGGATGAGCTAGGAGTATCATATTTGGCCAATCGACTTTGAAGCTGATCATGTGACTCATTGAGAATAGAGAACTCGTTTTTCAACGCCTTGTGAGCATTGTCAAGTTTCTCCAATTCCTCGGAGAGTCTATCATGAGCAGCCCCAAAGTCAATCTTTTCCTTCTTTAACTTCTTTGCTTTGGTGACAACATTGTCACGTTCCTTAACAAGTTTAGTCACAATTTCATCATGTGACTCTTCAATAGACTCAAGCCTCTCTTCAAGAGATACCCGAGCCTCTTCCTCTTCTTCAAGAGCATTTTTAAGGCTGCAATTTCCATTGCATCCTCCCTTTCAATTCTGCCCTTTTCTTCAAGGAGAGCTTCGTTTTGGGCTAGCTGATCCATAAGAGCTTCAAAACGAACTTTGTGCTCACCTTGCAAGTTAGTATAGAAATAATCCAAAGCAATAATCTCTTCTTTAACCTTAAGGCTAGTAGGATCATCCATGTCAATCATAGCCTTAGGAAAAGAAGAGTTAGAAGAAGTTACCTCAGAGCTCCTTGCCATGAGACAAGTAGCATTCTTGTTGATGATGTTTTCGTTCGGAGAGTCGAAGAGAGAAGTTGATGTAGATGTGGTGGCTATAGCAGCCACCTCTTTAGAGCTATCGTCCTCATCCTCATCTTCACTTTCCGATGAATATTCTTCTTGAGTCACTAGAACAATCTTTGGTTGCTTCTTGAAAGGAGCATTCTTCTTTACAAACTGTTTCTTGCGTGGAGCCTTTGACTTGTCCTTGAAAATGAGTCTTCCTCCATTATCTTCCCTACTTTGATATGGACACTCAGCTACGAAGTGCAGCCGGTCACCATAGTTGAAACATGTTCTCAGCTTGGGACCATTTTCTTTTCTTCCATATGCTCCACTCTTGCGTTCCAGTTCAGCTTTAGCCTTGGCTGGATCTTTCCAGAAGTTTCTAGCATAAAGAGCCAAGTATTGTCCATGAATCCTTTTTATATCCTCAGGACAGTCCAGACCTTCTAGAGCATATTCATCATGATCAATCACACTGGTCTTCAAGGCCACATTGACCCCTTTTTGCATCCCCATATCTCGAGCACGAGCATCTTCGGCATTCTTGGCAGCCACTTTGAAGGCGGCCATTTCTTGCATTACCTCATTGGATGTCATGAGGTGATAGTTATGCCTACCTTGGAGACTTTTCAAATATGTGGGCTCAAACGGCATAAGAGCACTGACATACTTGCGCTTGATCCATGCATCATCAACATGAGCGGCACCATGATTTCTGAAATTTGTGGCTATAGCCTTAAGCCTCCTATATATGTCTTCATGGTCTTCTCCATCCAACATATAGAATCCTTCATCTTCGTTTCTCAATGCATCATATCTATTCCTCTTCATACTTTCATTTCCGATGAAGAGCTTGGTGAGAGCATCTCAAGCTTCCTTCGTTGTACTAAGATGCTGAATGTGTGGCATATCTTTGTCACCCACACCAAGCTGTATCATGTGTAGAGCTGTAGCGTTGAGTTGGCTATCGAACACTTCTCTTCTTGTGAGATTGTTGGGGTTTACAACATGAAGACCATTTTCGATGATCTTCCACAACTCTATGGAGGAACTGCACACATGAGATTTCATCAAAAATTGCCATTGAGTAAAAGTAGATGCAGAAAGTTTGGGTGGATCACCCCTATTATGTATATGTGGGTGAGGAATAGGTGGATCAGGGGAATACACATGAGAAACCTCATTGTATCCATCCTTACCACTATCCTTTTTCGAGGAGGAGCTCTTGCTAGTGTCATCACCAACCACTTCGTTATCTTTAGAAACAGTTTTACCCGTTTCCTTGGATTGCGGAGTGGTATCCTCAGAGTTAGATGGAGGTGATGCTGCAGATGTGGAGAGACGCATTATCAATTGATGCATCTCTTCCATCTTAGCCTACATTGAATTCACCAAGGTTGTTTCCAACGTCTTGAGATCGTTCATGGTGACTACCTCCGGAGCATCACTCCCATCTACCTTGGAACCCATACTTCTCTTAGGCGGTTAAGCCCGAAATAAGAGCCGAGGCTCTGATACCAATTGAAATGGATCGTATGGGCACCTAGAGGGGGGGGGTGAATAGGTGCTAACCAATTTTTAATACTTTTTCAATTTTAGGCTTGACACAAAGTAAATTCTCTAGATATGCAACTACGAGAATTTCCCTATATGCAACCCTAACTACTAAGCACGTAAAAAGAGGAGCGAGGAAACCGTAGTGGAGCACGCGGAGACACAGGGATTTGTTTTACCGCAGTTCCTTCCTTGTTAAGGGAAGTACATCTGCGTTGGAGGGGTGGGCGGTTCTAAGACCACCACGTCACAATAGGCCTCACCCTATTCTCCGATGGATCCCGTCACGAGAGGCCTGATCCACCTTCTCCACTATTGGATCCCTTCGAGGCGGGAACCGGTGCCTTTTACAACACTATCGGGGCACACACCCACAACCGAATTGGGGGCTCCCGAGATGACAACAAGCTGCCACAAGAACAAGGTTTATCAATATAAACAAAAACAAGTATCTAGGTATTTGCAAAAAATACTAGATCGGGGGTTCTCCAGATGAATGGAGAGGAGATGAAGCGCTTGATTGCTGATGATGAAGATCGAGTTCTCCTCCTTCGATTCCCCAAGGGACGGGGTCTTTGGGTGGATCTAGGTGGAGCTCTCTTGGATGAAGGTTGCGGATCAGATATCGTCTTTTTCGAATGAATCAAGAGATCTGGCAGGAGGGAGAAGGTTGGCTTAAATACCCCCTCCCCAGATCTGGCCGTTGCACAACTTTGGGGGCGGATTATCCGCCCCCACTTGGGGCGGATTATCCGCCCCCTGGGAAAACTCCGCCCCTAGGACGGATTTTCCGGGGGAAACTCTGCCCCCTCTCTAGGGCTAGCGCCTGCAAAACTTGGTGAAGATCTTGGGGGAGGGGGGGGCGGATAATCCGGCCAGACCGGAAAGTCCGGCCAACACTCCGCCCCCTCTCTGGGGCTTGCGCCTTGGCGATGAGCATGGGGGGCGGATTATCCGGCGGGGCCGGAAAATCCGGCCAAAACTCCGCCCCCTTCTGGGGATTGCGCCTGCTTGGGAAGAGGGAGGGGCGGATTATCCGCCCCCAAAGGCAGAATCCTTTTCCCTTTTTCTCAAAGAGAGCTGCAACACTTCAACACACATTAAATAATCCTTGATATTGTTATCTAACACACAAAACACTAGGGATTATAAAATGTTCTTTCAGTACCCACGAAGGGGAAGAGGAGCCTCTTTTAAAGGGCTCCTAGATCTACCCGTTATGGGCATTCACGAACCTGACCGGAACTTCCGGTGGGAGGCCGGAACTTCCGGTGGCACTCAACCAATGGTTAGAAAACTGCGATGCGAAAAACTAAAAACACGAGCCTAGCTGGAACTTCCGTCGGTCCACTGGAACTTCCGGTGGGAGGGGAACTACCGATGCAAATTCCGACCGAAGTTCCGTCAAATATGACACTTCCAAAACATAAGTTTACTGATCGTGATTGGAACGAGAGCCGGATTTTCAATCGGAACTTCTGGCGGCAACTAGGCCCGAGCGGAACTCCGGTCCTTGGCCGGAACTTCCGGCGAGGGAGGAATTACCGTCGAAACTTCCGACCCAAATCCTGTCAAATACAACAAACCAGACAGAGAGTATACAGTATGTGAGCGGAAGAAGAACCAGAATTTCCGGCGGCAAAATGCTCTAGCGGAACTTCCGGTGGGTAGCCGGAACTTCCGGTCAGGGAAATTCCAGAAACCAGAACTACAATAACTTTTGCATCCAAACTCCAAACGAGATGAAACCAATTTTGTTGGAAATATAACTACGAATAGAATCCAACAAAACCCAGAAAACTCCAAACAAGATGAAACCAATTTTGTTGGAAAGATAACGATGAAATATTGGTTATCATCTAGGGAGAAAATACCATGAATATATATGTGAGATATCTCCCAAGGTGTGGAGCCGGAAAACTCGCAAGATCAAAACCCGCAATAAGATATGCAAGGGAAATCCTTAGATGATGAACTAGAGATTGTTATGATGATGACCACAAGCTCTAGATCCTCTCATGGACAAGAACTAGATAACAACCAAGAAAGATGATGCTATGCATGCCAAGGTTTGAGCTCTCTCTGAACGATGAACAAGACACTCGCTTGAGAGCCCCTCTTGATAGTACGGCTATCTATCCTAAACCCGTTCTCCCAACTAACAAAACGAGACCGACAAAAGAGAAGCCCTATCAAGAACATAGCTTTGCGTTGAGCATTCCACTTGAACTTGATGTAGACCGTCTTGTTCTTCTAGAGTGGGAACACCTTTCTTGTTTGCTCTTGCTTGATGAAGATGAAGACTTGGAAATTGCTTCCCCATACTCCATGGGGAAACCTCTTCTTTGAACTTGTCTTCATCACCCCATGATCACGAGGATGGCAAGATTCAATCATGAGATCTTCTAGAGATGGTGCATCTTGAGCCCTTCTTCATCCCTTCTTGAGGTTGATTCATCTTGATGCAACTCTTTGCACATGTCTTGATCAACCTTCAAGCTCCTTCTTTCTTCATGATTCCAATGACACAAAGCCCTTGGACATTTCTTCATCTTTCAACCTTGAGACCAACACATGGCCCAAGCGATGCTAATGGACAAACCTACAAGTTAAACTCAATTTACATATTAGTCCATAGAGATTATCATTAATTACCAAAACCACACATGGGGGCATGAATGCCCTTTCCCTGTTGCACCACCTCCTTTGAAGCATGCACAGAGAATCTCTTATACTTGAACGATATCCATGTATATGGAGCACATGTGGACATGTCAGGTAATAACAATGCACACCCAATGAACGGCTTCATCGAGTCGCGCCATACCTTCGGATCCATGCTAAAACACAAGGGTTGTTCTTTGATTGGAAGTGCAAGGATCATAAACACATCTTGTAGAGTGACAGTCATCTCCCCACAACCAAGGTGAAAACTATGGTTCTCGGGCCTCGAACGATCAACCAGTATCATCATAGCACGAGGATTCATCCAGGGCATTGATCGAGTGACAAGGGTGATAAAGGGAGTCGTCCAAATCTCTCGATATACTTAGTGTATCGATCGTCAAACTCAATCTATCGATCGTCAATTTCATATTCTCCTCATCATGAGCCTCATGACACCTAAGTCGAAGAGGAGTGAGAACCTGCAAAAAAAATTACAAGTTGTCACATATGACAAGACCATGAAAAAATAAAATATGTTGCATCCACATCAAGTACCTTCTTCACCTCCGTCATAGCCGACCACGATGGTCTTGATCATAATGGTAATTGATAAGTTCCATCCTACATAGTTTGAAAAAAAATATTGATGTAAGAACAAGCATACAAAAGCAATTCTAACAACATCACACACATTAACAATTCTAGCAACATCACGTACACACTAACCATTCTAGTAACATAAATAACACACTAGCAATTCTAGCAACATGTCAAGCTTTGTCTCTGAATCAATCTAGCCTGGTAGGATCATAGCTGATGGACGATGGTAGCTGCATTTACTCCTTTTGTGTATTGGTAGAGCACAAAAAAAATCTGGACAACCATAACTGCATTTTTTGGTATCAAGTGTTTTGGGAATGCTATAAGTTTCAAACACGAACAAAGAACTAATTAAACGATAAAATAGTAACAAAGATCGCGTGTTTGAAAATGTGGAAATGAAACATATACATGCCAGATTCCTAATTAAGTGGAGCTAGATGGTATATGTGTCACTTCTAACGAAACACGTTGCTTGAGAAGAGGACAAAATTAATGTAAAAACAATATTATATGGCTAGAACAAAATTATGGTTGCACCTTAATTATCTGAATACACTTGACCGTAGGGTTGCAAGCTGGATCTTCAAATTTTGTTACTATTTTATTGTTTAATTAGTTCTACTTCAATTTTGGTTGCACCTTAATTTTCGAGTTCATTTCAAAAATTCTACTTCAAATTTTAAGATGAAAAGTTAAACTGAAAATCTCTATATGAACTAGAAGCGAGACTTTTGCGGTATCCCGCTTGCAACCGATAGGCAACAACTTTGATGACGTGGTACTACTAACATTTATTTTGGTATTGATAAGTTGTGTTCATAGATAATGTTTCCCTAGTGTTCAGAATTTCCCTGAACATCATAAATGTACCGAAAAGTAAAACAAGTGGAAATAAAAACATCATGAGTACATAACAAGAGAAGATTACAAGGGAATGCAACTGTTAGAGTATTGTAATGTACTACTCCTAAATTTTGAGTAGATTATATAATTTTAGGGTGCTACTTCAATATCCAAAATCTTACAAAATATCCTAACTCCATTAAACGGCCCATTTGTGTGTATTGAAAGAGCAAAACATAACGTGTGCCAGCGTAGGATACAAAATATTTCAGATTGATATTTTACACATTTAAGTATACATCATTGCCTATTCGTATATACTCCCTCCGAATTTTGACAAATCCAAGTCAATTAATATGGGTCGGAAAGTATTTTTTTTGTGAAACTTTGGAAATACGCTTTTTAATGTTTAAAATAAAGGCTGCAGGACCAGGAGCCCGTGAGCGAAAATGACAAAGTCACTTAATAATCCGACAGAAACGTGGGCTTTGGCAGTACCCTATCGCCCGTGAGCTAGATCTCGATGTCGGCACTGTTGCTGGATCTCGGTGGAGAGGAGACAGGTGTGTCATTTGGCCCACACGTGGAGGCAGAGATGGGGCCGACGTCCTCAATTATTTCCAGCAAGTTCAGAACATTGCATCAACACCCGCAAAAAAAAAAAAAGAACATTGCATCAACTACTACTGTAGTTACTCCAAGAATTGAAGATTTATTTATTTCGTGAACCAAGTGCAGTACAGAGCAATGACGAAGTGGACCTCGTCCAAGCATGCATCCTAGCTAGCTAACCCACTCTGTTCTTCGCCTGCACCGGCAAGCCGCAACGATGGACTTCATCTTCTCTGAGAAAACTAAAACAAGAAAGCATTAAGAGAAGATGCCTAGGGGTTCCTCTTCTTCACTTTCATCGGCAATCCGCCCTCCATCCGCAAGGTCACCGAGACCAGAAGCCCCGGCCGCTTCTTGGCTCCGACGTACTGGAAGGTGAACCTCTCCAGCACGCACGCGACGATGGACTTCATCTGTATGTAGGCCATCTCCTTGCCGAGGCACATCCTCGGCCCGGCGTGGAAGATGGGGTACTTGAACGAGTTCTCCGGCCGGAACGCGCCTTCCTCGTCCAGCCACCGCTCCGGCCGGTACTCCGCGCAGTCCTTGCCCCATATCTCCTCTATCCGTCCCATGGCGTACGCGTTGTAGGAGACCTGCCAGCCTTTGCCCACGAACGTGCCGTCGGGCATGGTGTCGTCCTTGAGGCAGCAACGCGAGTCCATGGACACGGGCGGGTACAGCCGCATCGACTCCGAGATCGCCGCGTGCAGGTACTGCATCTCGCGGAGCTCGTCGAAGCTGAAGGCCGCGTCCGTGCTCCCGCTGGACGCCCGCACCGCGGCCACCTCCCGCACGATCCTCTCCTCCACGTCCGGGTGGTTCGACAGGAGCCAGAAGAACCAGGTGAGCGCCGACGAGGTCGTGTCCCGCCCCGCCATGATGAAGCTGGTGACCACGTCGCGGAGGCTCTGCGCGCCGAGCTCGCCGCTGGAGGCGAAGCGCGACAGGAAGTCGTCCTTGCGCGCCAGCCCGGCCGCTCCCCGCTCGCTCCGCTCGCGGACGATCCTGTCGACGTAGCCGTGGACCGTGGCGAGCGCCGCATTCAGCTGCGTCTCCGGTTCCATCTTCAGCAGCTTCTTCACCCGCCACGCCCACTTCACCGGCGACATGAACCGGGTCAGGATCATGAGCTGCACGTCGTTGAAGGCGTGCATGAAATCCGCACTCCCTTTCAGCCCCAGGCCCGGCTCGGCGAGGCACGCCGGGTCCTCGTCGAAGGCGATGCAGCAGATGTTGTCGAACGCGAACCGCTCCAGGACGTCCTGCACGTCCAGCGTCGCGCCGCCCTGCTCCGCCCGGGAGAGCAGCGGCAGCAGCCGCTCCACCACCTCAAACCGGACGGTGCTCACCACGAAGTTCCTCAGCGACCGCTTGCTGAACTCGTAGCTCGCGGCTTTGCGCTGCGAGAGCCACTGGTCGCCGTCGGAGTTGAAGATGCCGTGGCCGAGGAAGTCGGCCATGATGGACAACACGAACTCACCCTTGGGGTAGTTCTGGAAGTTGGTCTTCACCATGTACTCGATATTGGCCGGGTTTGCGGTGATGGCACCGGCCATCAGACCGATGTTTTTGAAGTTGAAGGACATGGTCTGCGTGGGGCAACGGCTGAGAACGGCCGTCGACCACTCGACGAGGTGGTCCTGGTTCATGACGAAGTGGGGGAGCGTGCCGATGATGGGGTACGACTTGAGGCCGTCGGGGCTTTTCTGCTTCCTGCTGCTTTCTCGACGTAAGCAGATGAAGCAGAGCAGAGGTAGGAGAAGGAGGAGGAGGAGGAGCATGGGCATGGGCATGGCGACGGCCGAGGGCAACGAAAGCTCCATGGCTATCGACGAGATCTCAGGCTTGGCAAGTGCAAACTGTAGGAGTGAGTTGGGTGGCTGGCAGTGAGAGCACACGAAGGGGGGAGTGTTGCATCTACATGCTATATAACCACTTTTCTGAAGCGATGATTTACAGTGAAAAAATAGCGCGCTAAATATAATTAGAGAGGCCACGCTAAATTTTCATAATTTTGCTCGTTTTGATGTTATTTGCAAAATAACATGTTATATTGAGCTAAAACATTATGTTAGCGCTATTTAAATATAGCATACCATTTTTTTTGTTGAAGGGTGTGGAGAAACGAGCATACGATGAAGTGCAGAATAAGCGAACATAGTATATGATACAAAATCTTGAGTGTTAAACATAAATGATAGCGCTAAAACGTCTATTTATTTTACTATATCCTTTATTTTTGTTGAAATTCTTTATTTTTAGGCTATTTTAAAACACAGTTTCCAAATATAGCATGTTATAGTGTGTATAGCATCCGGAGAAGGGCGACCCGCGCTAGATTATTTGTTCGCTATAGCTATATAAAAATGATAAGATTTTTAATAATAAATTGTCTTATAATTTACAGGTTCTCTACCAGAGCACGACTATTCTCTGTTTATGGTCATCTCTATAACGCGTGGAGTTTCGAGACCTATTTACGGAGTGATGTACATGTTTAAAGGATACCGCGAGGGATATTTTCCCGACATGGATGTACACGCTTAGAGGATTAGTTGAGGGATTTTTTTCCCAATATGGATGTACACGCTTGGCGAACGAGGGGTGCGTCGGCGGTTCTATGGGAGAGGAGCGGGAAAGTGAAGAGACGGGACCGAAGAAATGAATTAGAGTTAGGAAAAGAATAGGCAAATAGGCCCACTATGACGGAAGTGTGTGGCTGCCATGACTGGGCCATATGGCATGTGCGCTCTCCGGCGCGTCTAGATGGCTTCCAGTGGGTGGGGCAGGCTAGACGCGCCAGACAATCTATTAGACCTTGTCGGACAGAACGCGGTCTTAAAAAACATGGCTAGGCGCACTTTTATTGTTCGACGCGCTAAATAGCCGCTTATAAAGCTCTTTAAAGAGTCATGTTGGAGACACTCTAATTCCCGAATTTTTGAAAAATACTAGTTTTAGCAAAGTTCACCCTGAACAAATTACTAGCCCTAAATTACTTCTCGCTAGTGAGGTTAGTTACTTTTGTACTAGTGGCAACTGGGATTTGGGAGTTACCAGTTCAGCATATAAACGGAACGACATGTCACATGTCCTACTCGCTAGCGACAGCCCCATGCATGATTGATGGGCAAATGCCCTCTAGCAATTGAGTACCGCTTCGCGTGGTACACGTGATAAGCTACAGTACAAAGCAGGCATTTAAAATGGGCCCATCTCGTTCGTCGGATTAATTCGTCATCGCTCCCCTACTGCCTACACCGTCTTAAATCCCTCCCGTGAGTCTTCAAGTCGACCCCCCTCCCATCCTTCAATTCTACCGCTATACTCTCAAATCACGTGGCCATCGAAACCAGAACAAGCCGAAGTAGGAGTACAAAACGTGGCCAGCTTCCGTGACTCCCCCAAACATCCACAACATATGGCTTGGCAATGCAGCGAATTGACATGAAAACATAAGCTATACGCATAATAGACATGAGAACTTATGAGAAATCGAAGACGGTGTTGGCGACGGTAGTTTAATGATATTGGCGATGCCTGAGACTAACAGTGACCTCAACCTCTTCTTTGGTGGCGCTTTTGGAGGTCTTTTATGTAGATCTGTTGGTTTATCGATAATTTGCACACAGTATAAGAACTGATAGAAAAGATATACAGAAAAAAAAACAAGCAGGACCCAAAACAGAAGTAATTCCAAAGAGTGCATGGATGATCAACTTTTGACCGACTTTTTATATGCCTGTTGCATGGGCTGATGCGTTGAATGCTACAACTAACACAATTACTGGTGTGGTGTGTAAGTACAGGAGCGGCTCCGGGAGTTAAATATATCGAAGGTTTATTCGTCTTGGTCACTGTACATATAGAAATATACAATTCATGGTTATTAAATATGCTTAGTGCTTCGTCGGAGGTCACCGGAGCATGTAGAGCAACGTATTTGCTGATGTGACAATATGTCGAGCCTGCTTGTTAGGCTCTAGCTGTCTTTTCATTTCCAAAAAGATTCAAAATTTTGTTTTTTAGACACAAAGGTACCTCCTCAAATTGTCAACGCAAAAAAGAAGAAAAACGAAACCTCCACCCACCTCGGATATTGAAGAAGGAAAGAAGAACAACACAAAAGGTGATATGTAGATTGGCTGAAGCATACCCTTATTAATGGAGGACTTCGGTGCGGCTCCAAAGTTTAAGCCATATTGGTTGAGTGGGAGATTTGGGATTGAGATCTATGGTTTGTGGTGGAGATTCATGAATACAACATCTAGATAGTGGGAGTAGGGAGTGGGGCAAGTGTTTGTTGTATCATATATGAACTAGGAGTGGGGAATAGGGATTAGGGTTTATGATCAGCCTTTAGTACGTCGACACAACATTGTGGGCCACGTTTTCTCCCTAGATGCATAGTGGGCTAATTCGGTGATCATTTGCTAGCAGGACACACCCGTCAGTGTGGGAATGGTGGTGTGCTTGTGAATTAAATTAGAATTAGTAAAACCAAATTCTGATAAAATGAACAACAATGACATAATTATTGTTGTCGAAAATACATGTATGTGTTTACATATTGCTCGGGTGCGTACATAGAGACACATATTGCCTTAGTCGCGCTTATCATAGGAGCCATCTCTTTTTTGGATTCCTTATTTACTTGCTGCATGGTTTCCTCATAGTTAGAGTCACAAAATTCGTAAAAAGTCGTCGATGGTGTCTTTCCACAAGGCCACCAACACACGTTGCAACTTTGGGAATGCTCTTTATCAACATAAAACACTGGTGCACTTCGACCGCTGGTGGTGACACCCGACTTGTGAGGAACTTGCGTCTGGTGTTCACATCCACGTATGCGAGCAACGCAGCTGTAGGCTCCAACTTGCAAAGTAGAACCGAGTTCGATTTGAAAATGTCAACCACCCATCTAGTTTCAAGTCGATCCACCTTGGCACGATCGATGCCCTGATAAAAAAAAGAAAGCCCTAAATTAGTTTTTCAGATTGGAAGATAAAAAAATCCCAAAATACATAATGACGTACTTTGCCGCTGGGCCCTCTCAAAACGTCCACAATCCAGCATCTTGTTGCCCCCACTCCGCTCAACACCTAGAGGATTATGCATCTTGATGTCATCGCCAGATGCAGCCTCTACAGTACCCTGCAATGTGGTAGTGGGACCTGTCCAGAGAGGGCGAGGATAAGTAAGTAACATTTTTTAAATAAAGGATGCTTTTATTACTTAAAGTAAGTATTACACTCGGTGTTTGTATAGCTAGGATGCACACGCCGACACCAATTCATAAGATCTAATAGAAAATAAAAATATTCTAACGGATTACATATCAAAATAAGTAATTGTAATAACACCTAGTATGCAGAGGGCATGTCTATCCAAAGATTATGCTGCTTAAAGTAATATGGGAGACAAATATGCGAGAAAAATAATAAAGAAAAAAGGACTCAACGGTGGTGGATTACACTAGTCAGTGAGACTTTACTGACTAGTCAACACGAGGTGTTTGATCAGTCTCTAGCGTGGGACTCACTCTAAGCGTAGCAATATATGCCTTCATCCATATATTATGGCATTACAATGTGCTGATCTTTCCAACCACCTACCACGACACTAATATGTGTCCCTATCGAGTCTGCCACATCGTGAATGTTCATCTCCTAAAAAAAAAAGTTTGCATGTATTTTTGGCTTGCCGTAAAAAAAGTGCCATACACGGGGCAGGTGTGGAGGTACTTTTGTATTGCACTTCATGATTTAACAACACCCACAGTACATGCACGTGTCTTCTATATGCATTTTCATATATCAACTTGCAAGTTGGGGCATAGAGGTACAGAAACTTGATTTGTTTGTTTAGTTTTGATACATTAGCACTCTGTTGCCGACACATATGCCGTGTAGGTAAGTGGCACACGTCTTGGTCATATATTTTTGTTGATACACACCTGGGTTTACTAGCCCTAGAAAATTAGTTAGTAGTGGCACTGGCCGATTAGAAAACGAAATCCCTAAATCGCTAACCCTAGGTTCCCCGACATCGACTGTGAGATGTGGTGGAGAGGGTCTGTCATTGACATTTGGGTGTTAGCGGGTGGTGGAGGCACGTAGGTGCGGTAGAGGGGGAGGTTTAGGATGTTCATCGTTGCAGCGGTGCACCGGATTTGTTGGTGAGGTCGCCGGTGGTGGCGGCACCCGTTGTTGCAATGGAGGGGTGGTCGTGGATGACGAGCCGTGGGCAAAGGAGACGGCGTGTTGTCTTCTGGAACTTGATGCAGACGTTGAAGGTGAGAAAATTTGTTGTTTTTCTCTGATGATTTGTTGCACTTTGATGATCTGTTCGACTTGTTGTTTACATATCTGGCGGCATTCACGGCGAAATGGGTGCAATGGACGAACTGGTCTGCATTGCCGACGTAGTCCTGTGTGTTAGTTGATCTTGTATCGACCGAGCCCAACGGCTCGGCGATCCCCTTGACCAACGCGCCCTGATCGGGGGCGCCCAACCGTACTCCGGTTGGTGGGCCCCTGTCGCCAGCGCTATAAAGACAGGTGGGGGTGTAGGGGTTCGTAGCATGAAAAACAAAAAAAATCTACCGCATGCACATAAACAAGCCAAGATCTATCTATTAGATTGTAGCAACGAGTTGATTAGAGTACTCACCCTCGAAGATTTCAAAGCGGTTAACGAGAGAAGATTCTCGTGGGTGATGTAGTCGTACACTTGCCGATCTCAAGATCGCGTAGACGATCCTTATGGCGTTGCGTTCCGACAGCGCTTCCGCAGTCGGTCACATGTTCGGTACTCGATGAAGACCTTCCTCTCCCTTGTTCCAGCAGGCAGCGGAGGTTGTAGTTCTTCCCTCGTGATTCCGGCAGCATGACGGCATGGTGTCGGAAGTAGAGGGAAAATCCTGCAGGGCTTCGCCTAAGTCGGAGCAGGTTATGGTGGATCTAGGGTTCCCGGCGATCTAGGGTTTAGAGGGCCGGAGAGGAGGAGGCGTGGCCGGCGGCGGCGGTGGCGCGGGCTGGTGTTGTGTGATCTTGGGGCACCCCCTCCCCTCTATTTATGAGAGGGGGGAATCTTGGGATAGGGGAGTTTAAATCCTTCCCCAAGTCCCTCTCCTTGTTGGCTTGTGGTGGAGGGAAAAAGGATTCTTTCCTTCCTCCACGAGGACACATTGTCCCAGTTTGACTTTTCAAACTTGTCTTTTGACTTTTAATTTGGAGCTTGATTTCTTTCTTGCTAATGCCCAACCAAGTGACCTAGGACATGATCCAATCATTCCACTTATCCATGACACATTCATGTTCCCTTCCCCTTCCGGCCCGGTAACCTTCTAGACCCTTCTAGAACCTCTCCGATGAAATCATCGGAATCATTCCCGAACTCCGGAATTGGACTTTTCCTTATATGAATCTTATTCTTCGGACCATTCCGGATCTCTTCGATCAAATGAAAGCAGTACCATACGCTTCAGCCGTTGGAAGCTTACAGTATGCACAAGTGTGCACTCGCCCTGACTTAGCTTTTATCACCGGGGTACTCGGTAGATATCAGGATAACCCGGGCATGGAGCACTGGAAAATGGTAAAGAAGCTTTGCGTTATGTGCAAGACACAAAAGGCCTCATGCTAACATATAAAAGATCTGATTCCCTTGAAATAAGAGGGTATTCAGATGCAGATTTTGCGGGAGATAAAGATCATAGAAAGTCCACGTCAGGATATGTCTTTACTCTCGCAGGAGGTGCTATTTCATGGAGAAGCAGCAAACAATCAATAGTTGCATCATCTACGATGTATGCAGAATTTATAGCATGTTATGAGGCCATGGGGCAGGCGTTATGACTAAAGAAATTTCTACCCGACTTGAGAGTGGCATACTGCATTAGTAGGCCACTAAAGATGTACTGTGACAACGAGCCCGTAGTATTCTATGCTCACAACAACAAGTCGAGTAATGCTACAAAGTCAATAGATATAAAGTATTATGTTGTCAAAGATAAAGTTCAGGATCAAACTATAAGTCTCGAGCATATAAGGACAAAGGATATGCTTGCGGATCCGCTAACGAAAGGCTTACCTCCCAATGTGTTCAAGGAACACTTAGCCGATATGGGATTAAGGGAAAGCCTATGATTCTTGGACTGTAGAGGCCCAAAAGTAATAGGATTTGTTTCAAAATAGAAAAGTATATAATGGTTGTCTGATTCTATCGGCAATTGAGCTGTGACGATGAAACATGCTCTATGTATTGATCTGTGATGAAACGAGTAAAGCAAAAGTGTAAAGTTAAAAGTAAAGTCGAGATCAAGGGGGATAATGTTAGTTGATCTCGTATCGACCGAGCCCAACGGCTCAGCGATCCCCTTGACCAACGCGCCCTGATCGGGGGCGCCCAACCGTACTCTGGTTGGTGGGCCCCTGTCGCCAACGCTATAAAGACAGGTGGGGGCCAGAGGCATGCCTCACGAGGTTGGTAGTGCCCTAGTTGCCCCATCGACACACCCATCCGATCTAGGGTAGCGTTGTGCCGACGGGAAGCTCCGCCGCCGCCACTCTCACCCACGTCCACGCCGTCGCCCCTCTCTGCCATGGCCACCGGCTCTGGCATTCCCTCTGGCTCGTGTTCCTCGAGCCAAGGCGCTGGTATACACGCCTCTCCCTCTCCGATCTCTCTGTTCTCTCTCAAATACACTAGATCGAACCCAATAGTACTATTGTGATTATCTAGACTAGAAGATCCAAAAGTCAAATTAACACTGTGTCCTCCCGCCACTCGTGTCAGGCTTGGTCGATGGAAGGAGATGAAAAGAGGTGACAACATGACGTGTTTTAGGGGGAAAACAAGGTCCTCAGGAGAATTTTCGCCAAAAAATCGCGCCCGACATAGCCAGTGTGGCACTCATCTAATGGATTCAGACTAAATATACCTAAACTACACCATGAAATCAAGTTTGTGTACTCAGGTGCTCTAGCTGGCAAATTGATATATAAAAATGCACATAAAAGACAAGATTATGTACTACGGGTGTTATTAACTCTGCACTGCTTCATCCACATTGGGTAGGAAGTCGGCAGGGGGCCGATGCCACACCTCATGCTCAGCTGGTATCGTTGGATCTTGCCTGCCGTTACATTGCACACCTGAATAGAATGCGCGTAATGATGCCACACCTCATTCCCCTTGATAATATCTTCTAGGTTCGCTTGGCGGATGTTATCCAAGGAATGGATATAGGTGCAAATGAATCTCTTCGAACTTTCCACAGCAGGAAGCAGCTTGTCGTGGGTAACCTCGTTACGCGCATTCTATACTCTCTACGCAATCATAAGCACACGACCGCTGTACATTGTCACATGGACTTGTGTCACGTGGTTTCAGGCTTTCGCTTGTACTTACTCTGAAAATAGGTGACTCGGAGTAGTATAATCTGTGGCTTGGTTTTCCAGTTTTCAACTCATTTTTAGTACTGTACTAACATGTTGTAAACTGTTCACTTTTTTCCTGTTGTTTTGCTGAACTAAATAATGTTACTAACTGATTTTTTTTTTTCCTGCAGTTGTCTGAAGAAGCATCACTCTGAATCACGGTTGGGATCCTGACTCGTGCCTATGAACTCCAAGACACTGTGTTGATCAGAGGAGGCCGTCGTAAGGGGAAAGATGACGACGTTGGAGTGGGCTGTCGGAAGGGGCGGAGGGGGAATCGGAGGGGACGGAGGGCGCTGTCAGTACCCTGACTGAAGACTTGGTTATCTGAAGAAGTCGAGTGCAACACTGTCTAATGGAAGGTGTCGCTCCGTCAGTTAACGGACGACTGGGAGATGGAAGTAGAGCTCTAGGACAAGATGAATGGTCCGATTGCCGGAAGGAAAAGGTAAATTTTTTTTGCGAGGATTTTTTTTCGGGGAGGAAGGGAAAGGTAATTAGCAGATGTTTAACAATTCTCAGAGAGTTTACAATTCAAGAATAAAAATCTGTTTACTAGCTTCTTATAAGAGCATCTTCAACAGCTTTTGTTGGAGATGCGTTAGATAAGACACGGGCGCCAACGATTGGGAAATTTTAGAGACACATGGGATCCCTTCCGGACCAGGATCCAGTGCCTTGCTCTACCAAGTCCAACTAAATCCTACGGCCAGCAACGTCCAACAGCTCAAGGGAGTTACCAGCGGAAATATTGCGCGGGCTCCAGCTCGGCAACCGTCACCACACCACCGGATATGAGGGGCGCCAGCTGAACTCTATCGTGCTGGTGTTGGTTTCTGTCCATCTGAAAGTACAGGTAGTAAGCATGAAGAATCAGCTGAAGTGTGGAAAAGACCAATGGAAGGCTGGGCCAAACTGAACTTTGATGCATGACTTTCGGGTGAAGATAAGAGGGGTTCCTTGTAGGATGTAAATGGCGTCCCGTTTAAGGCTTTGTTCGGTTAGCCCCTCCCCGGCCGGGGTCGTGGCCTAATCCACGTCAATCCCCGTGGGTCGGCCCACCTGGGATTAGTTCCCGTCTAGCAAAATTCGTTCGTTCGGTTATGCCCTGTGGGGATTCTAGCCCGGCCCAAACCCTCCCGATCCCGGCAATTCTAGCGGGGGAAAAATAATCGTCCGATAACCCGTGGAACAATTCCCGAACGATTCGTCAAAACAGAAGAGCTCCCTCTTCTCCCACGACATGGAGGCGACCTGGGGCGGTGGCGGCGGCGGCTACCTGGCGACGATGGCCAGCCACTCCATGCGGTCTACACCTACCACCCTCTCTCGTCCTGATCTGCATCTTGGGGCCGAGATCTTGGGGCCTTGCTAGGGCTCGAGATCTCATCTTGTGCGATTCTTGGAGAAAGCCGATCCTGGTCCCCCTGTAGTTCTTCATTTGTTCGTAGCCTGCTCGATGCGAATGCTTCTCTGCTTATCTCATGAAAATGCTCTGGCGCCAGAAACAAGGTACGGACATGAGTCCCTCTTTCTGCTCTTGTAGTTCTTGCATGCCTTCAAAGTATCTGATCTTGGTCCTTGCAATTTCTTGACAATTGATTCCTAATTGGCGTGATAGTTTGCAGATCCGTTGCTCTTGCTCCTCCTGCAGCTGGTCGTTCGCCCTAAAGCCAGTTATCAGGAAGATTCTCAAGCGGTCAAGCCCATCCCTTGGCCTGAGTAGTCCACCAAGATCAACATTTGTTTCTAACAAAAAAATCCATTATAATCTATATATACCCAGTAAGGAACACGAAGGAAAACCCCAATAGTTCAAATCTTGCAGGTATTAGTGTGAAATTACTGACTGCTGACGTTAAACGCATTATAGCCATGTAATGTTTCTAGATGTACCCGTGCACAAGCCACTTACGACATTTAATTATTGGTTATGATGGGCTCATGCTATGCCTGCCTAGTTCTTATATATCATGCATTTTTATTTCTATCATGCACTTGGCAACTTCCTAAAGGAGAGATTTTCCATTGAACAATGATATACCAAAATCAGATTCAAGGAGAAGAGTCGTACATCATCTGAACTGACAAGTGACATCTAGTTTGGCCTCTAGACAAGTTTAGGTGAATTATTCCTATGTTATAATTTGATCTGTGGAAAGAGTGTACAAAAACTAGTTATTTTATAGATATTGTTCTTGAATATCATTCACTGAACTAAATGCAGCAGTTGTTCTCTTAACAGCAATTTTCTTTAAAAAAATCTTATGCTATGTTAAAAGACATTGCTCAATCGCTCTCTTGCGAGTTGCGACCCGGAGGCGACGGCAATGGCACAACGATGGGGAGGAGAATGGCACCTGCGGTGGCCCACCTCCCCTGTTCTCCCGTGTGACCCGGAGGCGCGCGTTGGAGGAGTAACAACCAGGAGGCGCAAGGGGCTGGCGCCCTCCGCATCTTCTGGCACGTGACACAGATGTGAACAGCGGCGGCGTCGCACGCGGAAGAACTCGGAGGCAGCAGCATAGGTGAATCCGTCCACCCCCTCCAGACGGAGGCCTTTTCGGCGGTGAGTCGCTCCTCCTACTCTTCCCTTTCCTTGTCCCTGAAAAATCTAGGTTTCTTGGTTTGATTTCACATCGGCTGTCCAACTCTGGATATTTGGTTTATGCTCAACCAGAGTTGCAGTACTGAAGTAGGTAGGCTTCAGAATTTAGATAGAGTAGCCAACTGGAAATCTGGCACTATAGATTTATCAAGAGAAGAAATAGTTTAGATTTTCCTTTATTTTTCAGCAGTCCTAGGCTCCTAGCAAGAACGCAAAAGGATCCAGGATGCTAATCTCACTCTGTCACTCGGTTACTTTATATATGTACTGCTATATGTATGATATGGATTGATACTGTGAAGATTTTTCTGAAGCTTCCATTTTGATCTAGCTAGATATACATACATATAAACCAATGAAGAGGTGTGGGTGAGGTCTTAAGTTGGAAGAACATGATTCATATCCACTTTCTTCCCTTTCTTAAAATATTTGTAACCATTCACTCATATGATTACTGTATTATTATCACATTGAGGTGTGAGTGTGGTCTTAAGTTAGCAGTTGTTGGCAAATGAATCTGCATAGGCCTCAAATTTTGTTATGATGTTTATTGTGTAAATCCATAGAAAGTAAGCAATGGTTCTGCATTCTGATACATCTAACTAATATTGTCCTAGAGAGAGAGAGAAACTGAAACTTTCTGAGCTAGCTAACCTTTAACTTTTCCTTTAAGAATTTTTTTTGCGAAAGTTTTCCTTTAAGATTTATCACCTAAAGTTTTCTGTCATGAATCTTTCCGTTGCTGAAGCTCTTGTTGACGGTCGTTGGTGCAGGCATTTCCGCCCATCTATGCCACCGATGGCCGTGTGGCAATTTTTACTGAGCGTCTCGTTACAAGATATCCCTTCAAACCGCTGATTTGGAAACCAACATGTCTTCGAAGCAAAAAAGCTCAACACAGCTTCAGGTGTTCCATCTGATGCTTGATGAGGTCAAAAGTTGGTATGAGGCGGGCAAGCCATGGATTCATCAGTTGATACATCGACCACACGAACAGGATTGACCTGGTGTATAAATCCAGAGACTCGTCACTTTACGACCTGGTTTTTTTGTTTTTATCTTGTTCTTCTCTACCTGGTTTCTGCCCAGGCTTTGTTCTCCCTATATGATTATCAATGAAAAACCTGAGCGGACAGTGTTTTTGTAAAAAATAATATCTAGAAGGCTATGCTTATACCACTAGAATTCTCTTGCTCCTGATATATTGCCAAACTGAATGATATACTGATGTTATATTGTTTATACGGATGGTCAATCATTACTCCCTCCGACCCATATTAACTGACTTGAATTTGTCAAAATTTGGATGAATCTAGACACTATTTAGTATATAGGTTCATCCAAAATTTGACAAATCAAAGTCAATTAATATGGACCGGAGGGAGTAGTTTATACTACTCTATCTGATGTAATGCAATAAAACAATTTGACACAGGGTTTAAACGAACGATTTTATGGTGGCAGGGATCTCTTGGTGGCAGGAGTTATTCCACGTGGGGATTGGGGTGACAGGCCGGGATCACCCAAATCCTCGTTGGATTGCATCCCCTAGAGGATTCAATCTCCACAAACCGAACAAGGCCTCATGCATTTTGACAGTGCTCAAAAGTCAAAACCACCCCAGGGATAGATGATCGTTCCTCTAGGTTCGCTTGGCGGAAGTTATGCATTTTGACAGTGCTCAAAAGTCAAAACCACCCCTCCTCATCACGTAGCATAGCACCCCATGAACTAGGGATGTCAAATGGCCAGCCCCCGGCGCCACATAAGTTTGTTATAGGCTTATCTTTTTTCAGGTTAGTTTAATTTCTGGTACTACTAACAAACTATATATTGTTCACCCTTTCGCTGATGTTTTGCTGAACTAAATATTGTTATCTGAATTTCCTTTTTGTCTGCAGTTGTCTGAAGAAACAACAGTGTGAATCGCTGTTGGGATCGTGTGCCTCGTCGCTACGAGCTCGGAGGAAGCTGTCACACGTGGAAAGAGGATGGAGTTCGAGTGGGCCTAGCCGTGGGAGGGGCAGAGGAAGGCGTCGGAGGGGACGGAGGATGCAACCGGAGTGGAGCGGAGGGCGCTGCCAGTACCCTGACGGAAGACCTGCTTATCTGAAGAATTCGAGTGCAACACTGTCTGACGGAACGTGTAGTTTCGTCAGTTAACGGACAACTGGATGAAAGCAGAGCTCTAAGACAAGATCAACGATCAACGGTCCGATCAAAGGGAACCTGTAGCCTAGCGGTTTAGTGCCCCCCTCTTCTTCACTTGCATATGCAAGCCACCTTCCATCCGCAAGGTCAGCGAGAACACAAGCCCCGGCTTCTTCTTCTCGCCCCCGACGAGCCGGAAGCTGAACCTCTCGAGCACGCACGCCACGATGGACTTCATCTGTATGTAGGCCAGCTCCTTGCCGAGGCACATCCTTGGACCGGCGTGGAAGACGGTGTACTTGAACATGCTCACCGGCCGGAACGCCCCCTCCTCGTCCAGCCAGCGCTCCGGCCTGAACTCCCCGCAGTCCGCGCCCCATATCTCCTCCAGCCGCGCCATGGCGTACGCGCTGTAGGTGACCTGCCACCCTTCGCCGACGAACGTGCCGTCGGGCAGGGTGTCTTCGCGCAGGCTGCAGTGCGTGTCCATGGCCACGGGCGGGTACAGCCGCATCGACTCCGAGATCGCCGCGTGCAGGTAGTGCATCTCCCGCAGCTCCTCGTACCCGAGCACGGCGGCGTCCGCGATAATCCCGCTCAACGCCCGCACCGCGCGTATCTCGCGCACGATCTTGTCCTCCACGTCGGGACGGCGGGACACCGTCCAGAAGAACCAGGTGAGCGCGGACGAGGTCGTGTCCCGCCCGGCCACGATGAAGTTGGTGACCACGTCGCGGAGGCTCTCGTCGCTGAGCTCGCCGCTTGAGGCGAACCGCGACAGGAAGTCGTCCTTGCGCGCCAGCCCGGCCGCGCCCCTCTCGCTGCGCTCGCGGACAACCCTGTCGACGTAGCCGTGGATCGTGGTCACCGCGTCCCGCATCCGCCTCTCCGGCTCCATGTTCAGGAGCTTCTGGACTCGCCACGCCCACTTCACCGGCGACATGAACCGGGCCATGACGATGCTCTGCGCGTCGCTCAGCGCGCGCATGAACCCCGCGCACCCGTTCACGCCCATGCCCTCCTCGGTGAGGCACGCGGGGTCCTCGTCGAAGACGACGCGGCTGATGTTGTCGAACGCGAAGCGCTCCAGCACGTGCTGCACGTCCAGCGTCCGGCCGTCCCGTTCCGCGCGGGAGAGCAGCGGCAGCAGCCGCTCCACGATCTCGAACCGGACGGTCCTGACCACGAAGTTCCTCATGGACCGCTTGCTGAACTCGTGGCTCGCAGCTTTGCGCTGCGAGAGCCACCGGTCGCCGTCGGAGTTGAAGATGCCGTGGCCGAGCAGGTCCTCGATCACGGACACCACGAACTCCCCCTTTGGGTAGTTCTGGAAGTTGGTCCTGGCGACGTGTTCGACGTTGGCCGGGTTGGCGGTCATCACGCCGGCCGCGAGGCCGAGGCCCCTGAAGTTGAAGGACATGGTGTACGTAGGGCAGCGCGCGAGGACGCCGGCCGACCACTCGATGAGGCGGTGCTGGTTCTTGACGAAGTGAGGGAGCGTGCCCACGATGGGGTAGGCCTTGAGGCCATCGGCCCGACTCTGCTTCCTGGTGTCCCAGCGAAGGCAGAGGAACACGCAGAGTAGAGGTAGGAGCAGGAGGAGGAGCATAGGGAGGGCCGAAAGCTCCATCGCCATCGAGATCTGAGGCTTGCCAAGTTCATGAACAGTAGGTGTGACTTGGGTGCTTGGCAGTTAGCACAGCAAGCAGGATTCTCAAGTAGAGTTGTTGCATCGTTGATGCTTTTGTAAAACAAAAATTCCTCTTTGATTAATCTGGTCTACACATGGCTGTCAGTAGTCAATCTCCGGCGGCGGCAAGTCATACAACAACCAAGTTTAAACGATTACATATTGTCCTCCGTGATCACTAGGGGAGGTCCTCGGTGGTGCTTTCTATCCCCTCTCAAGAATGTTTTAGATGCGACAACAGCCAAGCCCAAGGCGATGGCCCTTCTTAAGGGTTTGGAGTTTTTTTGAGACTATTGGTTGCAGTGGTGCTGCTGATTCACTTGAGCTGATACAAACTTGCAATGGCGGTTTGGAGCCCCTATTTAGTGACCTTAGCTGAATGTTTTGTTAAAGCAAGCTCGATGGATGATATCTCGTCCCAACATTGTGCTGAACACAATATCTTGTGTACCGTGGCCTGTCACGTTACTCAACGGTTCTCTGTATAACGGTAGCCATTATCTCCTAGTTTAGCGCTACTTCCTGATAGTTAGGATCGATAGCCCATCGTGCTTATCTGGGCACTACTTGTAATCTCTCCTAAATAATGCAATACAATCTATCATTTCAATTCTGCTTGGTATCGGAGCCTCTCTCTCTCTCATGGCCGACGACACTTCCTCCTCCACTCCGGCCACTGCTCCGACCTTCCCCTCCACCCTGGATACAGATCCTCTCACCCCCTCTAGCAGCGTGCGTCCACTATGTCGCGCGCACCTCCCAGCCTACTCACCTATGGTGACACAACCGCCATGTTCGGTAACGAGGGCATCTCCACCTCTGCCCTACCAACGATGCCCGTGATCGCCACCTCCGGCGCCGATGCCCCAAGCCGCGTCTTTCCTTCCCAGCTTGCCAACACTCTCTCCTCACCAATTCTCGGCATCCACATCGAAAACCACATCAAATTCCAAGTCAACTCGGCGGGTGCAAATTTCACAAAGTGGCGAGAAATCATCGTTCTTTTTCTCACCATGTACGGGGCCATGGATCATATTAGCAAGGGTGCTGCCCCTCAAGCCCCTGACGCCGCCTGGATGGTGGTTGACATCCACATATCCTTGTGGTTCATGGCGACGCTCGCAGATGAGCTCTACCGCCTCGTTAAGGGCAGCGACGGTCGGGCGTGCACGACGTGGACACATCTCACCCGCTTCTTCCTCGACAACAAGGACTCCCGCTACATGTACCTCAGCAAGGCCTTCCGCATCGCCACGCGTGGGGACCTCTCCGTGTCCACCTACGCTAGCAAGCTCCAGTCGATCGCCGACGACCTCGCCGCCATCGGCCGCCCGGTCGACGATCGCGACCTCACGGTGCAATTCCTGGAAGGGCTCGGTGAGGGATTTGAGTTGTAGTCCGAGATCGTCAAAAGCGTCAAGCCCGTGCCCTCCTTCTCCGACGCCCTCTCTCGCATCCAACTCGCGGAGATCTTGGGTAAGTCTCGCAAGAGCAACGTTGGCTCGCAGGTCATGGCAGTCCACAGCAACCGTGGACAAACTAGCGGCAACGACGGCGGTGCGCCGCGCACACCGGCAGCAGGTGCACCCCGTCCAGCCAGGTACATCAGCCCCAACTATTGGGGGGAAATCCGATTCCTGGGTACGTCCACAACGGCTCCTCCTAGACCAGCGGCGGTGGGCGCGGTCGTGGCGACGGAGCGTCTGGCAGCGCACCCCACAAACGTGGTTTCGGCGACTCTCCCGCTGGTCGTGACGGCTTCGGCAGCTCGCAGACTCCCTGGATGGGGTACTTCTCCCCGTTGGCGCCCCGTTCCCGCCGAAACGGGCACCGTGGGTGCCACCGAACGCGGCTGGCATTATGGGGGCTCGCACTGGTGCAGCTCACCACGTTTACCCCGTGCACTATGCTGCCCCCCCCCCCCCACACACACACCACCGCAGGCCTACTACATGCCAACTCCTGCCTCCGCCTACACCACGCCCACGTAATCCTTCGACCATGGCGCGATGATCCACGCCGCTGCAAGCAACTCACCATATCCTCCGCCCGAATGGTTCATGGACTCTAGGGAATCATCATATGTCACTGGTAAGACGGGTAACTTGACCTCTTCTCATTCCCCATCAGGACACAATTCTCAGCATATTGTTGTCGCCGATGGGTCTAAACTTCCTATTCTTACAGTTCGGTTTATCCAAATATCTTCATTACCTCTGTATCTCCAAAATGTTCTTGTCTCACCTAACATTGTTAAAAACTTAATCGCCATACAACAATTTACTCGTGATAATTTTGTTTCCATAGAACTTGATCCTTTTGGTTTTTCTGTGAAGGACCTAGCCACCAAGACAACAATTCTTCGCTCCAATGGTGATGGAGACCTCTATCCATTCTTCAGCTCCAAAACACCTCCACCAGTCATGATCTCCGCCACCGTTGGAGATTTGTGGCACCAACGCCTTGGACACCCTAGCAAAAACACCCTCTCTCATTTACCTTTAGACTTTCTTCAATCCTCTAATAATGATGTCACCACTAGTAGCTCCGCACTTCGCGAGGCGTGCCAACTCGGGTGCCAACCTCGCCTTCCCTTTCCCACCTCCACCTCTTACACCACCGCTGTATTCCAACTTATTCGTTGTGACTTGCGGACATCATCGATCTCTAGTTTCTCAGGATATAATTATTATTTGGTTGTATTGGATGATTTTTCTTATTACTCCTGGACCTTTCCTTTGAAACGTTAGTCTGATACTTGTGCCACTCTTCAACGATTTTTTCAATATATTCTCACTCAATTTCACGTTACCATTAAATACCTGCAATGTAACAATGGTGGTAAATTCTTGAACAGTGCCTTGCATGACTTCTTTTCTAGCCACAGTGTCTCCTTTCGCTTGTCATGCCTGTTGGAATTTTGGCCCAAATAGCCTAGCCCATTTTCCATTCCAATAATTTCTGGAAATCCTAGAGGCTCATGTGGCCCATTCATGCATGACAAGAGGTGGGACAAATGATTAGTCCCACATTACTAGTTGAAGGAGGTTTGCACCAGCTTATAAGGGAGGCTCTCCTACCACTTGGTAAAAGGATGAGAAGGATAAGGAGAGAGTCCCACACGCGCGCTCCTCCTCCTCCGCCGCTCGCCTCGCCACGTCACGCCACGCCACGCCACGCCTCGTCACGACGCGCGCGCGCGTGCGGGTTGCGGGAATCTCGCCGAGCAGAGTTCTTTTTTGCCACGCATGACTGGTATACAAACGGGTGTGTAGAATTTGAACAATTCTGCTAATGGGTTTTAAATACGACTCAGTGGAGGTTTAATTCGAACTTAGTGGAGGTTGTTTGGCTTCGGTCGCTGCCTGTTCATTTCCTCTTCCGACGTCGCCTATTCGCATGTCTACCCGTGCCTATAAGAGCGAAAGGTCGCTCCTTTGCTCAGGCATCTATCAGAACCATTGCATACAAGTTCCAGAGCACTGAGCTGCCAACAGTTCTTCCCCATCCCGTCTTGCGGCGTGCACCGCGAGCCGGAATAGTAGGCCTCCGGAACCCCGCCTCTTTGAGTCCTATACGGGAGAAGGGCGATAAGGTTTTTGGGGAGCGCTATTGGCGCGACTACTGGCTTCATCACGGACTCCTCCATCGACACCGACGACATATTCCCCAACGACGACTTCTTCCCTGCCATCGAGAACCTCTTCCTAGACGACATGGGTGACAACTCCAACTCTGGCACACTGCTGTATGTTTTTTTTCTTCATCTTGTTCAGCTTATTTCGATCTATCTGCACACTTTTTGTCAGATGACTTGACTAGTTTATTTTCGATCATTCTAGTCATGTTTTACCTACTGTTTATCTCGCATAAATCACTTGATAAATTGCTCATATTTCCAACAATCCAAAAACCTTATTATAGGCAATTTACTCCAAGTGGTTTCATGGCATCTGTGAAGCCACCTGTGTTTGAGGGTACGCACTATAAGAGATGGCGCGTGAGAGCAGTTCTTTGGTTTGAGAACATGAACTGCTATGACGCCACTCTTGGTAGGCCTGAGGGAGAGCTTACTCCTGCCCAGGAGCAAGTTTTCCAGAAATCTGACAAACTGTTCAAGGCTGCTCTGTTGTTTGTGCTTGGGGAGAACATTGTTGAACCCTATATGTCATTTGATAATGGCAAGGATATGTGGGCTGCTCTCGAGGCCAAGTTTGGGGTCTCGGACGCTGGCAGTGAACTTTATATCATGGAGCAATTCTATGACTTCAAGATGTCTGATGACCGCTCCGTCGTTGAGCAGGCTCATGAGATACATGCACTGGCCAAGGAGCTTGAGTACTTCTCATGTGTGTTACCGGACAAGTTTGTTGCCGGGGGCATTATTGCCAAGTTTCCCCATTCATGGAGGAACTTTGCTACTTCTTTGAAGCACAAGAGACAGAAGTTTTCCGTTTCGGATCTCATTGGGACTCTTGATGTGGAAGAGAAGGCGAGAGTAAAAGACACACGTGCTCGAGTTGTTGAGGGTGGTTCAAGTGCCAACTTGGTACAGAAAAAGAACTTCCAGTCCCATAAGAACTTCCAGTCCCAGAACAAGAGCAAGTTTGATGGAAAGGGCAAGTTCGATGGGAAGAACAAGCCCTCACAGTCTACCAATTTCAAGAAGAAGACCGATAAGAAGAAAGGTTCCTGTCATGTGTGCGGTGATCCTGATCACTAGGCTCCTAGCTGCCCCAACCGCTATGATAGGTGCCAGCATGGGAAGAGCGGCAAGACCACAAATATTGTCATCGGCGACGTTGAGATGAAGGATGTTGGGTATGGTATATCACCTACTGTTCTTTCATTATGTCATTTTCTTGATTGGTGGATTGACACGGGCGCTAATGTACATGTTTGTTCTGATATTTCCATATTTTCTTCATATCAGGTCAGAGGTACTCAGTCCGTGTTGATGGGAAATGGCTCGCATGCTTCTGTTCATGGTGTTGGTATGGTCAATCTAAAGTTCACTTCGGAAAAGACCGTACGCCTGAAGAACGTGCATCATGTTCCCTCAATAAATAAGAATCTTGTTAGCGGATCTCTTCTATGTCGCGATGGCTACAAGATTGTTTTCGAGTCCAATAAGTTTGTACTTTCTAAGTTTGGTACTTTTATTGGTAAAGGATATGAGTGCGGAGTTCTGTTCCGCCTATCATTATCAGATGTTTGCAATAAAGTTGTGAATCATGTTTCATCTGATCTTATATCAAATGTTTGGCATTCATGTCTTTGTCATGTTAATTTTGGTTGCATGACGCGGTTATCTAAAATGAATTTAATCCCAAATTTCACTACTGTCAAAGGATCTAAGTCCTAGCATGTGTGCAATCAAAACAACCTCGCAAGTCACATACGACTGCAGAGGTGAGAAATTTGGCACCACCAGAACTCATACATTCTGATCTTTGTGAGATGAATGGTGTGTTGACAAAAGGTGGAAAGAAATATTTTATGGCGTTGATCGATGACTCTATGAGATACTGTCATGTGTATCTTCTGAAAACAAAAGATGAGGCTTTGAGTTTCTTTAAAGTCTATAAAGCTGAAGCAGAAAACCAACTTGATCGAAAGATTAAGAGGCTTAGGTCTGATCGTGGTGGAGATTATTTTTCCAACGAGTTTGACTCTTTTTGTGCGGAACATGGTATAATCCATGAGAGGACGCCTCCCTACTCACCCCAGTCAAACGGGGTAGCCGAGTGAAAGAACCACACTCTAACAGATTTGGTTAACGCCATGTTAGACACATCGGGTCTCTCCGAGGAATGGTGGGGGGAGGCATTACTGACCGCATGTCATGTCCTAAACTGAGTTCCCACAAAGAAAAAAGAAATTACTCCATTTGAAGAATGGGAGAAGAAAAGGTTAAATCTCTCTTATCTACGAACTTGGGGATGTTTGGCAAAAGTTCATGTGCCAGCTCCCAAGAAGCGCAAGCTTTGACCAAAAACTGTGGAATGTGTATTTCTGGGTTATGCTTTTCGTATCATTGGCTATCGATTCTTGGTAGTAAAATCCGGAGTACCAGACATGCATGTTGGTAAAATCATGGAGTCGAATGATGCAACTTTCTTTGAGGATATATTTCCATGAAGGATATGCCTAACTCATCAAGTCAGGAATTAGATATAATTTCTGAATCAATCATTCCAGTAGAACACCTAGAAAATCCTGAGGAGGAGGATAACGAAATTCCTAAAAGAAGCAAGAGACAAAGGACTGCAAAGTCTTTTGGTGATGATTTCATTATATACCTCGTGGATGATACTCCCACTTCTATTTCAGAAGCCTATGCATCTCCTGATGCTAACTACTGGAAGGAAGCCGTCCGTAGTGAGATGGAATCCATTTTAGCTAATGAAACATGAGAGATCACTGATCGTCCTTATGGGTGCAAACCTGTAGGATGTAAATGGGTGTTTAAGAAGAAACTAAGGCCTGATGGTACTATTGAGAAGTACAAGGCAAGGCTTGTGGCCAAGGGTTATACCCAAAAGGAGGGTGAAGACTTCTTTGACACTTACTCATCTGTGGCAAGGTTGACCACCATTCGAGTACTACTTTCTCTGGCTGCCTCACACGGTCTTCTCGTTCATCAAATGGATGTTAAGACGGCTTTCCTAAATGGAGAGTTGGATGAGAAAATTTATATGGATCAACCAAATGGTTTTGTAGTAAATGGTCAAGAAAGAAAAGTGTGCAAGCTGCTGAAGTCTTTATATGGTCTTAAACAAGCACCTAAGCAGTGGCACGAAAAGTTTGATAAAACCTTAACCGCTGCAGGCTTTGTTGTAAACGAACCTGACAAGTGTGTATACTATCGCCATGGTGGGGGCGAAGGAGTTATTCTATGTTTGTATGTTGATGACATATTGATCTTTGGGACCAACCTTATTGTAATTGAGGAGGTCAAGGATTTCTTATCTCAGTCTTTTGAGATGAAGGATCTAGGAGTAGCTGATGTTATCTTGAACATCAAACTATTGAGAGATGATGATAGTGGGATCACACTGCTTCAGTCTCACTATGTGGACAAGATTTTGAGTCGCTTTGGGTATAGGGGCTGCAAGTCTTCTCCAACACCGTATGATCCTAGTGTGCTACTTCGAAAGAATCGAGGCTCCTTCAGAGATCAATTGACATACTCTCAAATAATTGGCTCGCTTATGTACTTGGCTAGCGCGACAAGGCCTGGCATCACGTTTGCACTTAGCAAACTCAGTCGATTTGTTTCAAATCCTGGAGATGATCATTGGCAAGCTCTTGAAAGAGTCATGCGCTATCTAAAAGGCACTGCAAGCTATGGTATTCACTATACCGGGTATTCAAGGGTATTGGAGGGTTATAGTGATTCAAATTGGATATGTGATGCTGATGAGATAAAGGCCACGAGTGGATATGTGTTTACACTTGGTGGTGGCGCTGTTTCTTGGAAGTCTTGCAAGTAGACCATCTTAACGAGGTCAACTATGGAAGCAGAACTCACAGCACTAGACACGGCCACTGTTGAAGCAGAGTGGCTTCGTGAACTCTTAATGGACTTACCTGTGGTTGAAAAACCTATACCCGCAATTCCAATGAACTGTGATAATCAAACTGTGATTATTAAGGTGAACAGTTCTAAGGATAATATGAAGTTCTCAAGACATGTGAAGAGGAGACTAAAATCTGTCCGGAAAATGAGAAACTCCGGAGTTATTGCATCGGATTATATCCAAACATCTAAGAACCTGGCAGATCCCTTCATAAAGGGACTATCACGCAATGTGATAGAAAATGCATCGAAGGAGATGGGTATGAGACCCACACTATGAGTTTTCCACAGTGGCAAACCAATCTATGTGATCGGAGATCCCGTGAATTAGAATTGGGAGACAAGCTGTTGGTAGACTGAGAGGAAAGTATCCCTACTTTAATGAATACCACTCCGTAAAGATGCAATACTTTCCTATTCTGCACGGCAGGTTGATTTTTATCTTAATGTGTTCTAAATGGCTTAATCTTAAGCAGAGATGTTGTCCTGCAGAACATCTGTTGAAGAATACACCTATATGAGTCTTACTGTCAAACGTCGCAGTCTATGAGAGTTGGGTGCTCTCTAATAAACTCATGAAAGGCCATGGAGTATGACGCATAAGCTCCACCTGCGGGGAAGTCCCACGGTAGCCTAGTATCGGTCAAGGCTTCGTGTGAAGCTATGTTGCAACAAACTTGCAGTTCAAGGCATAGTCCACTGTACAAGTCGCAGCCTAGTGTAGCATAGAATTCTAGGTGGAAGTTCAACTTAACACTCTCCACTGCAGTACCGGTATATAAACAGTGTTTTGGAACCAAAGGCAAATTACATGTGCCTCTGGGATCTGGTGGGGATTGTTGGAATTTTGGCCCAAATAGCCTAGTCCATTTTCCATTCCAATAATTCCTGAAAATCGTAGAGGCCCATGTGGCCCATTCATGCATGACAAGAGGTGGGACAAATGTTTAGTCCCACATTGCTAGTTGAAGAAGGTTTGCACCAGCTTATAAGGGAGGCTCTCCTACCACTTGGTAAAAGGATGAGAAGGAGAAGGGGAGAGTCACACACGCGCGCTCCTCCTCCGCCATCGCTCGCCTCGCCTCGACGCGACGCGACGCGACGCTGGTTGCGGGTTGCGGGAATCTCGCCGAGCCGAGTTCTGTTTTGCCACGCATGACTGGTATACAAACGAGTGAGCAGAATTTGAACAGTTATGCTAATGGGTTTTAAATACGACTGAGTGGAGGTTTAATTCGAACTTAGTGGAGGTTGTTTGGCTTCGGTCGCTGCCTGTTCGTTTCCTCTTCTGACGTCGCCTGTTCGCCTGTCTACCCGTGCCTTTAAGAGCGGAAGGTCGCTCCTTTCCTCAGGCATCTATCAGAACCATCGCATCCAAATTCCAGAGCACTGAGCTGCCAACAGTTCTTCCCCATCCCGTCTTGTTGCGTGCACCGCGAGCCAGGACAGTAGGCCTCCGTAACCCCGCCTCTTCGAGTCCTGTACGGGAGAAGGGCGATAAGGTTTTTGGGAGCGCTATCGGCGCGACTACTAGCTTCATCACGGACTCCTCCACCGACGCCGACGACATCTTTCCCAACGACGACTTCTTTCCTGCCATCGAGAACCTCTTCCTAGACGACATGGGTGACAACTCCAACTCCGGCACACTGCTGTATGTTTTCTTTCTTCATCTTGTTCAGCTTATTTCGATCTATCTGCAACTCTCTGCACACTTTCTGTCAGATGACTTGGCTAGTTTATTTTCGACCATTCTAGTCATGTTTTACCTACTGTTTATCACGCATAAATTACTTGATAAATTGCTCATATTTTCAACAATGCCCTCACACATCGCCACAAAACGGGAAAGTTGAGCACCTCATTCGCACTACCAATGACATCGTCCACACCCTTCTTATCCAAGCAAAAATTCCACCGCACTTTTGGGCCAAAGCCCTCCACACCGCCACCCACTTATTAAACCTCCGCCCCTCTCGTTCCATTTTCTTCCATACGCCTCACTACCGATTATATGGTGTTGCTCCCTCATACGACCATTTGCGTGTGTTTGGGTGCCTATGTTACCCAAACTTATATGCCACATTTGGTCATAAACTTTTGCCTCGCTTCACTCGGTGCATTTTTCTGGGTTACCCGCGGGAACACAAGGGGTATCGCTGCCTCGATCTTAATTCACGTCGTGTTATAATTTCTGGGCATGTCGTTTTTGATGAGTCCAGTTTTCCTTATTTTTCTGGTGGCAGCGATCCCTCCCCAGCAACCAATCCCTGTGCAGACTCGCCTGTCAATGCCATCCACCCCGGGATCCGAGCGGCAGCACCTGGTCCGCCTCCGGGCTTCGTGCCTCCCTCGTACCAGCCATCTGCCCCACCCGGTCCACGGCTCCCATCCGCTCCGTGATTTCCATCTCACCTGCCCGGCCCACCTCCCACGCGGATCCCCGACACCCCGCCTGACACGCTCGACAGCTCACCCTGCGCCAAGGAGGGCTGACCATGGTGGCGCACCAACTAGCAAAATTTTCTTATACTTCAAATGAAGCTCGTAGTTGATATATCAGTGTAACATGATATACTCCTAATCCCTTAAATTGAGAAGAATTGTTATTATTTTGATCTCCTATTATGTCTAGGATTAGATAAGATTCTTGTTTAATTGTCTATATATTAACATGCAATGGAAAAGGCCTAGTGTGGTCGATCCCCAATTCACTCTTATGATATCAGATTGTGTTCTATCCAAGACGCTTCCGCACCTACTCCTCCCAACCCTTTTTTTAATGGGTGCATTTATTAACATAAAATGTTTAATGTTTACATCCGGTCTCTGCATAACTAAGATGCACACAGCCACACGAACGACAGAACTAGAAAAATAAAAAGTAGATACGAATTACAAAAAAACACTATCGAAATAATTGTCTTCAATCTAAGGTAGACCAATCCTCAAATCACGCGGCCATCCATGTCGGAAGACAATATCCCTCGCCGTGTCCTACAATCGCGTACATCCCTCCACAAATAAGTCACGAAACTCCATGCGTTGGAGAATAGTCCAGGATCGGAGGATACTTGTGGCTCGATAAATAATCTGCAGAGGAGAAGACACAATATTATTAAAAATCTTGTCATTTCTACAAAGCCATAGCGACCATATAATGGCAAGCGCTCCCACCCTAAGCAAAGTTCTGTACTTATCAATAATTCCATGCAACCAAAAACATTGGTTACTGAACGTGAAGGAGATAAACCAGAAGCTATTTGGATGAATGACCATATGGGGCGAGCAAATTTGCAATGGAAGAATAAATGACGAATTGTCTCATCGTGATGACAAAAACTCATTGTGTACTTCCATGCCAATTCCTCTTTGCAAGATTATTTTTTGTTAAAATTACACCTTTACATAGATATCATGCAAATATCTTCGTCTTAAGGGGTATTTTCATTTTCCAAATTTTACAATTATCATCGACCGGGATATCAGGTTGAACCAAAGCTCTATATAGTGAGCCAACATAAAATTTACCACTTTCTAGTAATTTTCATTTGAACACGTCAACACCGTCCGACAATTGTATCGTGGATAATCGTAATAGTAGATTGTTCCAAGATACCAGTCGAGGACCAATAAGACTTCTTCTGAAAGACATATTAGGAGGGTTGTCTTCCATCACTGTGAAAATTATATCATCTTTATGTCTAACAATCGAATAAAGAGCTGAATATTGTTCGCGAAGAGTAGTTTGGCCAAGCCACTTATCTTCCCAAAACCTAATCTGTGATCCATCCTTAATCTCGAAAGCACCAAAACAAAAGAAATGTTTTTGTTGGCCATAAGACCCGCCCAAAAATGTGAATCACCGGGTTTCCAAACCACTTGAGACACTGCTTTGGACTCTATATATTTCCTCCATAACATGGCTTGCCAAACACCATCTTCTGTAAGTAGTTTAAAAAGCCATTTGCCCAGAAGCGTGGTATTTTTGACTTGCAAATCATGTATGCCCAGTCCACCATACTCCTTCGGGCGGCAAACCACATTCCATCTGGCCAGTCGATACTTCTTTTTCTCACTATCCCCTTGCCAAAAGAATCTTGAACTGAAATAATCCACTTTGTTTAAGACACCTTTTGGTAATTGAAAAAACGAGATCATATACAGTACCATGTTAGTAAGTACTGAATTTATGAGTACTAGTCTTCCACCAAGGGATAACAATTTGCCTTTCCAACTATTAAGACGTTTTTGTAGTCTTTCCTCAACGAGTTTCCATTCAGCAATTATGAGACGCCGATAATGAATCGGTATTCCCAAATAGTTGATTGGAAATTGCCCCTGACCACATCCAAAAAGTTCAGCATATAGGTGGGCCTCATTTTAGGCCTCGCCAAAACAATACAAATCACTTTTATGGAAGTTAATTTTAAGTCCAGACAGCTCCACCCAACCCTAGTAGCAGGCTCCTCCAACCACAGTCGTCAACCACCTCCCTTCCACCTTCTTCTTCCATGGTGCCGTCCAAGACCGATGTGCCCCGCCCCAACATCCATCTATCGGCCCAGGCCACCGCCATCTAGAGCAGCCGCTCCCTCGTCCCAATCGTCCTCGACTTCAAGTCCAACATCTTCCCCAAGTGGCGCACATTCCTCAATATCGTCATCACCACGTACGCTCTCGAGGATCACTTCACCACCGTGATGCCCTCCACCGACCAGACCTAGAGATGGCTTCGTCTCAATGTCACCGTCCTTCATTGGGTCTATGGGTCCATGGCTATAGGCTTTGTCGACCTCCTCATGCCGACCTCCGCTGGACTGACGCCACTGCGCGGCTGATACCCACCTGCAAAAAAAACTTTTGTATTTCCAAGCAAAAGACGGATACTAAATTTTAACGAAACATTTTTTCTTCTATTTTCTCGTTTTCACCAAAACTTTGTGAGTGAATATAAAATGTCCGAACATACATTTAGATTTTTTTCCAAACTTTTAATAAGATTCTAAAATCGTTAAAAATATGTTTTTCATAATTGATGCATCTATACCGGTGAGTGAGTTCACCATGTCCAGAAACAATCTCGCCCATGTAGCCTAGCTAGCTAGCTAGCCCCCTGTTCTTCACCCGCATCGGCAAGCCGCCTCCCATCCGCAGCGTGAGCGACATGACGAGCTTGGGATGCCCCTCGCCGCCGACGTACCGGAAGCTGAACCTCTCCAGCACGCACGCCACGATGGACTTCATCTGTATGTAGGCCATCTCCTTGCCGAGGCACATCCTCGGTCCGGCGTGGAAGACCGGGTACTTGAACGTATTCTCCGGCCTGAACGCGCCCTCCTCGTCCAGCCACCGCTCCGGTCTGAACTCTTCGCAGTCTTCGCCCCAGATTCCCTTCAGCCGCGCCATCGCGTAGGCGCAGTATGTCACCAGCCATCCTTTCCCGACGAAAGTGCCGTCTGGGAGGAAATCGTCCTCCTTGCAGCTGTGCGTGTCGGCGGCCACCGGCGGGTACAGCCGCATGGACTCGGTGATGGCCGCGTGGAGGTACTGCATCTGGCGCAGCTCGTCGAAACTGAACGTCGGCGACGCGCCTTCGCCACCAGACGCGCGCGCCGCGCGAATCTCTCGCAAGATCTTCTCCTCCACGTCGGGCCGGGTGGACGCGAGCCAGAAGAACCAGGTGAGCGCGGACGAGGTGGTGTCGCGGCCGGCGAGGATGAAGTTGGTGACCACGTCGCGGAGGCTCTCGTCGCTGTGCTCGCCGGCCGCGGCGAACCGCGACAGGAAGTCGTCGTCACTGCGCGCGAGCTTCCCGATCTCCCCTCCTCGCTCCTTGCGCTCTTTGACGATCTTGTCGGCGTAGCCGTGGATCGTGGCAAGCGCCGAGAGCATCCCCCTCTCGGGCTCCATGCCGAGCACCCTCTTGACGCGCCACAGCCACTTGACGGGCGACATGAACCGGGCCATGACAGTGTTCTGCGCGTCGTTGAACGCGGCCATGAACTCCGCGCTCTCCGGCGCGGCCATGCCCTCCTCGGCGAGGCAGGCCGGGTCCTCGCCGAACGCTACCCGGCAGATGTTGTCGAACGCGAAGCGCTCGAGCACGTCCTGCACGTCCAGCGTTGCCTGCCCGTCGCGCCCCGCGGCCGCGCGATCGAGCAGAGGCAGCAGCCGCTCGACGATCTCGAAACGGACGGCGTCCACGACGAAGTTCCTCAGCGAGCGCTTGCTGAACTCGTAGCTGGCGGCCTTGCGCTGCCACAGCCACTGCTCGCCGTCGGAGTTGAAGATGCCGTGGCCGAGGAAGTCCTCGAGCATGGACACCGTGAGCTCGCCCTTGGGGTAGTTCCCGAAGTTCGTCTTGAGTATGTGCTCAAGGTTTGCCGGGTCGGAAGTGATGGCGCCGCCGGTGAGGCCGAGCACCTTGAAGGACAGGGTATGGACCGGGCTGTTCTGCATGACGCCGGTGTACCACTCGAGGAAGCGGTCCTGATTCTTGACGAAGTACGGCAAGGTGCCGACGATGGGGTACTCCTTGAGCCCATGGGCGCGGGCCTGCTTCTTCGGGTCCTGGCGCAGGCGGAGAAAGCAGAGGAGAGGCAGGAGGAGGAAGATCAGGAGAAGTGGAGGGGATGAGTTCAGGGGGAATTCCATGGTGAGTGGTGCCAGTGATTTCGATCACTCTGCTTTCGATAAGAGGTCGAGGTTTTTGGTTCCCTTTTACGGTCGATGGACTCGACGAAATGGAGTTTGCTTCCGATTTAGTTATTGGTATGGAGTACTTATTACATGCTTTGTTTATGAGCTGCTTGTGAATTAGTAACGTGTTAGGCACATCATAGCGTTGACTTTGAATTTTCCTAAGCATACAATTCTGCAGATCAAGGTCTCGCGCATCTCTAGCATCGACTTCAACATAAGAAAAGTTTATATGGGCGCATATTTCCAGATCCTCGCAGCTTCGGTGAAGCTTCTTATGTATTGGGCATTTTATTTTTGACAACTATATATTGTGGATCTTATATGATGCATTATGCATTTAAGTTTTGTCGTATTTGCATATACAATTTGTGAATAAACATCATTTGAGGGTTCCTAAAAGAATTTGATCTCAAAATTCGAACTTTTTTAAAAAATCAAGTAAATCACATGTACTGTAATATGTATTCTAGAAAAGTTTTTTATATTTATACATATGATTTATGAATAAAACAACATTTAAGTTACCGAAAATGTTCACTCATTCGGTTGGATCAGCTTTGGATGACTGATATCGGGAGCAAAGACTTTGCTTCTCAAAGCAATAATCCTACACCTACGGATTGAGCTTACGGATTAGATCTACTGACTAAACATGACCTGATATGGTTAGAGTAATATTAGGGTTGATTGTTCTCACGGCAAATCAGGACGCACCGTTGCTAATCACGTCATTCTATAAGACCATTCCGTAAACCAACTGCCCATATGTGTAGTATTACTCTTCTCAAAGTCACTTAAACTTCTTCTCAAAGTCATACATCCCACGTGAAAACACTCGTGCACGTCTTCTCAAAGGTGGCACTCCAACCTTTGGTAGCATCGAGAGGGATAATGACTTTTACTATTGGAATCACTCGTTAACATTTGCTTCTTTACCTTATGGGCAGCTGCTAGGAATTGGATTGCTTTCGGCCGGACCAGACAACAGCCGTACGATTGGAGGCATTTGGTGCGTTGATTTGAACTGGCCTTCCGCGCGCGCGCCAGTCCCGTGGTTCCGTCTGCTTGCACCGTCGCCCGTCACTGTTAGAAATCAAGCTGTACATCGCCAGGCGTTAATGCTTCCTTGACGGACGCCCAGATTAATTGGTGCCAGTTTCTTCATCTCCTACAGCTGCCCCCCTCGGTCATTTCTTGCTTCCGTCCAGCGACCTGCAATCCAGCTCGGTTTTGGAAGGAAAATGGCACATCTGAAGGAGAACATCGAATATCCACCGTATCTTAATCGCTTTTTCAAGCGTGCTTCGTGTGTGATAGATCCTGTGTTGAAAGAGAGGCTAGGTAGAGCTCCGAGGGGTGGAATTCATACCAGGGACGAACAGCTTGGGAACCCCCTGTTGTTTTCCATGGAGATGGAGAGGTACAGCCTTTGTTTCTGAATTTCTTGTGCTTCTTCCTATGTTTCTGCCAGAGTATATTGGTATTTCTTGTGTGTGCTCCATGGTGGTGATGTTGTAGTCTTTTTGAAGTGAGATTGAAAGGAATCCTGAATTGTGGGTTGCTGAATGATCAGACACACTTTGCAGTGTGAGTATCTGATAAAAATACATGAATTTGGTGGTAGCATTGTTGTGTATTGTGGAAGCTCTGACAGTCATTAGTGGAAGCCAAAATATTAGTGTATAGAAGCTGGATTCCTTGGTCATGTTGGAATTGCAATTTTAATGTTTTGTTTCCTCAGGATGAGTCATAGGTATTGTACTATAAGTGTGGTACATATAGGAGAAGCATTATGAAAAACTACCTGAAGCTAATATATTATGACTTGGAAAAGAATAGATGTCACTAACTAATAGTATGGAAGAAACTTCAGTCTCTGGTGTATCTGAATCTGCTTTGATACTGCTTCTGAAGATAGTAGGGGTAGTTGTAGTGAAGTAGTAAAAGATGACAGTGGAAGCTCTGACAGTCATTAGTGGAAGCCAAAATATTTTTCGTGGTATTACCGACGAGTACGCCATGGAGGGGTCCCACAGTGCGTGTTTAGAGACGTGGGGGAAGGCGGACGGTTGACGGGTACGAGGTAACACGGTTTACTCAAGTTTAGATTCCACAACGGTGGCGAAATCCTACTCCTGCTACAAATCACTATAACGGCAATACGCCGAGTTACAGAGATTGGTTCGCTGTGCGAGGTGTGTGCTAATCGCTACTTGGTCGTCTGAGATTGTGCCCTAAAGGCTCCCATAGGCCCGACTTATATAGTCGCCAGGTCCTAGGGTTACAGGGAAAAGTCCTAGCCGGACAGGATACAGAGTCCTACACCGTCTATTACTAGTCTTGCGTGTCTTGTACTCCAAGGCTTCAGATACGTCGGTGACTCCAACCGTAGCCTTCCTTTATCCGGCATGGGCCTCCCTTCTGGATCCATCTAACTAGGCCGCCCAGCTGGCCATGGGTCATGCTACCAACTGTGGGCCACCCGGGTTATCTGGATAGGAGACATGCTATGAGGATACATATATAGCATATCCCCAACAGTAGCCCCCGGAGAACTCCGAGATCTTGCGCCGTCCTGCCTCTTCATGTGGAATGCTCCGTCGAGATGGATGTCGGCAAATCGTCAAGCAATATCTTGTAGTTCTTCCAAAGAACCCTGCAAGGTTTTCTCCGTCTTCAACTTGTAAGTCAGAGAAATGCTGAATCTTCCATCGTACTCTTCCGAAGCCGGATTGGATCCGTCCATGCCGGAATCTTCTGATGTGATGGCTCATCTGCCTATGTCAGTTAGGGCGACGTAGACGTAGGTCAGCGACGCCTCGTAACTCACACATGTAGAGAACGCAATCATGTCCGATTTTCCCACGCGAGCGATACGAACTGTTGGCGGCGACGGTTGGGACGTGGAGAAATTTCCGCGCACGTTTGCGCACACGTCATCTACGCGGCAACCGTCTGATCAAGCTGCACGAATCTTGATGCTGGAGATCATAAATAGTAACTGCGGTGGAATTTTTACTTTTCACCTCATTCTCTCTTCGCATCGTCTTCTTCCTCCAGCGAGCGCTTCCTCGAGCTCTCCGCGCAACCTCGCGAAAAACCCTAGCTCCCAATCTGGCCAGTCACCTCCAAACTTGCACAATGGCCAGCAACAGCTCTACTCCCTCGATGGCGGCGTTGGGCGAAGCCGCGGCGAAGTCGGCGAGCTCCATCATCGTGCCCCCAGAGGGCCTGGTCATCCCTGTCTCTGCGGTGGTCGAGACCACCGCCGGCGACCATAATCCGGCGGCGCTAGAGCTGTTGGAGGAGGACAACGACTCCCACAAGGGCGATTGGCGCGGTTCGGATATCACGGACTACGACATCAAGGAGCTAATCATCGAGGGCTATCTCCCTGCGATGGAGGGGCTCGCCTGGCGGGCGGCGCCGGCCGACGAGGTCACACCTTCTCCCCAAATTGGAGAAAAGGTGTACCTCAAAGCACAATTGGTACGCGACGTCTCCCTGCCCATCTCTAACTTCTTCCTTTCCGTCTTGAACCACTACCAAGTCCACCCCCAAAACCTTTCTCCCAATAGTGTCCTAGCGCTTAGCAATTACGCGACACTCTGCGAGGGTTACTTAGGGATTAAGCCTAGGCTAGATCTCTTCGTGTATTTCTTCACCGTCAAGCGTGAAGCCAGAGCCAGCAAGGACGAACTTAGAAATTGTGGCACCATAAGCTTCAAGATCCGTCCTGGCCGGCAGTTCCCCGACATCGTCAGCCACGAGTCCTGCAAGAACTGGCAGCGTACTTATTTCTACGGCCCAAATATCCCTCTGGCCGGCCGAGAAGTAACGTACCCGGACTTCGTCGTGGAGCCGCCGCCGAAACTTCGACATGGAGATCCCAGGCCTCTCTTCCCTCCGACATCGACGCTACCCGCTCCATAAGGCGGATAGAGTGGTTCGTAGAGACGGGTTTGACCGGCTTGGACCTAGCCATGTGCTGGTTCATCAGGCGAATCCAACCTCTGCAGCACCGTTCGAAGCTAATGCACGAGTATACCAGCGATAGAAGGGATAGCCTCCGCATCTCCGTGGACAATTTCTCGAGTGACTCCGTCAATCTCCGTCTTAAGGTCATCGTCAAGGTGAAGGACAAGAAGCGTGGCTTCACCATCACCTACGACATGTTCGTAGACAGCAAGTGCCCAAAGGTAATTGTTTATTTTCCGTGTATGACATATACTCCAGTTCTTCCGTCTAGCAATTGTCATCCCATCTAACACGGTGGTTCTTCACCTTACAGCTTAGCGACATAGATGAGGACAACATGGCTCCTCAAATCTATGATCCAAAGATGAAGGAAGTCACCTCGTGTCCGATGACGATGCTCCATTGGAGCGAAAGCGGAAGAGCTCCACCTCTGACGCTGCCGACGGAGGCAAGAAAAGAAGACGGAGGGTGGAGCCTCCAAAAAGACTACCGCCGTCCTAGAGGCGGAGAAAAGAAAGACTACCGGGATTCCCTTTGCCAAAGCACCCCCTCTTGTGTAAGCTTCTTTCTCTCCGACATTGTCCATTTATCTGTCTTGCTCCTGTACTTATGCATTTTGCACGTTTCAGGAAGAAAGCCACGACCAGCTTGAAGAAGACCTCCAAAACATTCGGGGCTTCTAGAACCATAAAGGACATGCTGCATCGCGACGCATCTCCCGCCATCGCCCCTGCTACTCCTAGCGTCAATCTCTCCTCCGCGCCGATAAGCTCACAAGCCAAGGAAACATCTGGCCCTTCCGCCATGGAAGTGGACTCAGGTGCCTCTACCGAGATTGCTGTCGTCGGCGAGCAGGCGACGCAGGAGAGTGCCGCACACCCAATGGATGAAGCTCCGGCTAAGGATGCCATCCGTGGCGGTAATGCGGTGGTGGAAGCTGGTACTTCTGCCGTAGGCGGCGCCCCCGCGCCCAAGAAAGCCATAGAGTATCCAAAGATAGTCTATCCGGTACTTACACCGGGTAGCACTACTCTAGTTCCAGGTGCGGCGCCGACATCTCCGTCGTGCGGTCTAGATGAGATCCTCTAACAAGCAGAGATTTTGCAAGGAAACAATGTATCCTTTGGCAAGCTACTGGACGAGAGTGCTACTAACCTCAAGATCATTGCACTTGTAAGTTTTATTTGCCTTTTACATTTCATATGAGTATCCCACTGTAGCCCCCGAGGATTTAGACGGAAAACCATAGGTCTTTGCATCTGAATGCTCTAAAAGTGACTAAAGTAAAAAACTTCTCACTGTAGCCCCCAAGCATGTAGTTTGAATGAATTATTCCGACTAGATGCTTTTAGAGTAGCACACGCAGTGGTTATAAATTTCAATACTGTAGCCCCCAAGCCTCTAGTTGTAACTGAATTAGTTCTGACTAGATGCTTAAAGAAAAGCTAAGCATATATCCGAGTTAAAAACTTTATACTGTAGCCCCCAAGCTTCTAATCGATAACTGAATTAGTTCCGACTAGATGCTTAAAGAAAAGCTAAGCATATTGCTAAGTTAAAAACTCTCGCTGTAGCCCCCGAGCGTCTAGGTGGAAATTTTCCGGCTAGATGCTCCAAGCAGACCAAACAACGTTTTAATTTCTTCTTTTTCCATAGAACGAGAATGCTCGGAGGGGCATGGCCAACGACAAGTACCAGAAGATGCGTGCGGACTTGGAAGCTGAAAAGGGTAAAACTGCCTTCTTGAAGGAACAAATCATCAAGAGCAAGCGTCTGTTTTTCCTTTCTTTTTCGTATTCCGACTTGAACTTGTGTATTCTCCGAGTACTCACTGTGTACTTTGCTTTCTCCGACTTGCAGAAACCATTGCCAAGGCTAAGGACATTGTCGAGCAATCCAAGCATATTCAGGAGCTGGATAGCGAAAACAAGATCCTTAAGCATGAAAGGAGGGACATGCTGAAGATGCATGAAGAATCCATGAAAGCCCTGCAGGACTCCAGCACCGAGGAGATGAACCGCTTGAAGGAGGAGATCTCGATCTTAAGAGATCAGAAGAAAGCTGCTGATGTGCAGAATCAATGCCATCATGAGGCGTACAAGCTCCTCCAACAAGAACGGGACTCCTTGGCGGATACCCTCTGGAAAGCTGAGGCTAGCATCTTCAGTAAGTGATTCTCTGTCTTGGATTTCTGTAGTCTAGATACTCTGAATTTTTGAACTCATGCGCTCCTTGTCAGAATTTGCAGCTCCTATGGGTTTAACCCGGTCGCCTCCTCCAGCAAAGGAATGCATGGTACTTGCTGGCAACTTCATCAACACCGCCATCGCGCAAGCCAAAGAGATTGCCAAGCCCCTCCAGATCAATATCAAGGCATTAGACTCTGTGACGAAGTTCTCGGAGATCCTGCACCGAGCCCCCGAGCGTATCACAAGCTGGAAAGCTTCATGTGCACGGGCCGGTGCAAGGATGGCGCTGTCAATGGTGAAGGCACATTACGAAGATGCCGACATCGATACGGTGACCTCTGGCATTCCCGACGTAGACGATGATGGCAAAGTGATTAATCATGAATCCATCTTGTCGTCACTCGCGGGCTATGACACCAGAGTTGCCGAGTTAGTCGACGTCAACGTCTTCGTGCCGATGAACACCATTGATGGCAGCAACCAAAGCTCCTCCGAGTCCCTTCGCACTGCCGACTTGGAGGGTGATTCTCCTGCTTCCGATGACGCTGCTTCCAAGTCGCCTATGCCAAAGGAATGAAAAACAAATTGTAATATTTTGTTTCACCCTTGATGCATATGCAGAAAAAACTATTTATTAACTTAAGGCGGAAAACAATGTTGTATGTCCTGCTACTTAAGAACTAGTTTCCAGCATGTATATAATTTTTAAGCAAGTGTTGGCTTATCCATTACTTTGATTCTTATGCTTGACTTTTCGTGAGTCGGAAGACTCGTTGTCGGAACCATGCGCTTAGGTGATGATGCCCAATGGCATCGTCAATAACCTAAGCACAAAATCGCCGACAATAAGTGCCGAAAGTCACTACTCCAGGATCCACATAAAAACGACAAAGAACGTGTAGACCAAAAAACTTAAGCTAACGCTCGTAAGCGGAATTTTCACAAGTGCAATCGCAAAACTTGTGCATAAAGGTTTTATATGATCCAAAAATGAACACTAAAGGAGGTAAAAGACTCAGAAATAGGAGTGAACCAGAGAGCTTTATTTCACTGATCATATAAGAGGTACACAATTAGATAAAAAATGCTAAGTGTAAAAAGGACGTAGCTATGCTATGTTCCATGGCCGATCAAGCTCCGGGTAGTCATCATCCAGGTCACGTCGCTTACGCTTATGATCCTCGTTGGGTCTATCCTTCAGTTCACGATTGTCAACGAGGTAGTAAGACCCATTGATTAGCGCCTTGCTTATGATGAACGGTCCTTACCATGGCAGGGATAATTTGTGTGACTTCTTCTGCTTAAGTCGGAGCACCAAATCCCCCTCTTTAAACGAGTGATGCCGAATGCGGCGACTATGGTAGCTGCGTAGCTTCTGCTGGTAGATGGCGGATCTTTGGCATGCCAAAACGTGCTCCTCCTCGAGAAGGTCCACATCTAGGCGTCTAGATTCTTCAGCGTCATCTTCATCGTAGGCGGCAACCCTTGGTGCATCGTGAAGTATGTCGTAAGGTAGGATGGCTTCTGCTCCATATACCATGAAGTAAGGGGTGTAGCCGGTGGATCTGTTGGGTGTAGTTCATAAACTCCATAGCACAGATGGCAATTCTTCCGCCCAGGCTCTAGCTGCTCTATGTAGCGGTGCCTCAAGACGTGGCTTGATTCCCTGCAGAATTAGTCCATTGGCTCGCTCAACCTGACCATTGGTTTGTGGATGTGCCACAGATGCAAGGTCAAGTCGGATGCCCTTCTCCCAACAATAAGCCTCCACTTCTCCGAGTGACAAGTTGCTGCCATTGTCTGTGATAATGCTATGTGGGAGACAAAATCTCACCACTAGATCCCAGACAAACCTGAGGGCAGTTGCCCCATCAAGCTTTCTAATGGGTTTAGCTTCTATCCATTTAGTGAATTTATCAACTTCTACTAGCAGAAGCGTAAACCCACATGGTGCCGTCTATAACGGTCCCACCATGTCTAGCCCCCAGACTGCAAACGACCAAGTTATTGGTACTGTTCGCAATTCTTCAGCAAAAACATGTGGTTGTCGGGCATAATACTGGCATCCCATGCATGTCTCAACCAGTTTGTCGGCGTCCGCCTTCGCGGTCATCTACTAGAATCCTTGCCAGAAGGCTTTCGCGACTAACGATCGAGGAGCGGCGTGATGCCCGCAATCTCCGAGATGGATTTCGCGTAGGATTTCAATACCTTCTAGCTGGGAAACACACTTTAGGTATACACCCGTAGTGCTCCTTTTGTATAATTGTCCATTGATTATGGTATAACCCTTTGCTCGTCGTACTATTTGCCGTCTTTCGACCTCGTCGTCGGGCAAAGTTCCGTGTTCGAGATATTCCATGAACGGTTTTGTCCAAGCCGGAGGGACCTTTGCCACCATGCGGACGAAAGAGTCAGCTCTATCCGGATTGTCGATGTCGGCTCCCTTCACGGATGGTGTACGTAGATGCTCTAGGAAAACTCCTGGCGGAATTCGTTTGTGACCTGATCCAAGATTAGATAGCAGATCAGCCGCCTCGTTTTGCTTCCTAGGAACATACTTGACTTTGTAGCCCAAGAAGCTCTTGGCTATCTCGTCCACTTCGTCTCGATATGCTGCCATCATAGGGTTCCGCGCATTCCAGGTGCCAGCCACCTGCTGGGCAACCAAGTCGGAATCTCCACAGCAAACTATGCGCTTGATGCCAATATCCTTGGCTACACGTAGTCCATGAATGAGTGCTTCATACTTCTCCATGTTGTTCGTAGCCTCGAAGTGGATCTGCAGAACATAGTGTAGCTTGTCTCCTGTTGGTGAATGTAGCAATACACCAGCCCCCGAGCCGTTAGGAAGCTTTGATCCGTCAAAGTGCATCACCCAGTACTCTGGTTCTGGCAACGGAGTAGCATCTAGCATCTCCGTCCAATCTGCGATGAAATCCGCGAAGGCTTGTGACTTGATAGTGTCGCGTCTCTTGTAGGTGATCTCGAAGGCGGCAAGTTCAATTCCCCACTTCACGACCCTACCCATAGCGTCGCTGTTGTTGATAATGTCGGACAGTGGAGTCTTGATCACCACTGTGATTGGGTGCTCCTGAAAGTAATGCCTCAGCTTCCGAGAAGCAAAGAATACTCCATAAGCTATCTTCTAGTAGTGCGGGTAACGCTGCTTGGACTCCGTCAAGACCTCGCTCACATAGTAAACTGGTCGTTGAACTCCGTGCTCATAGCCTGGTTCCTTCCGCTCTACCACGGCAATGATGCTGATTACCCGGTTGGTTGCCGCCATGTAGATTAACAGGGGATCTCTAGGCTCGGGTGCTGCAAGGATGGGCGCTGAGAAAAGAATCTCCTTGAGCTGCTTCAATGCTGCATTTGCTTCGTCCGTCCATGTGAATTTGTCCGCCTTCTTCAGCAACTTGTACAGAGGCAGGGCCTTCTCTCCAAGTCGGTTGACGAACCGACTAACTGCTGCAACACAACCTGTTAGTCGTTGAGTGTCCTTTAGGCATGTCGGACATGTTTAAGATGGCCTTGATTTTCTCCGGGTTAACCTCAATTCCGCGCTGGGAAACGATGAAACCCAACAATTTGCCGGCTGGAACCCCGAAGACGCACTTCTTAGGGTTGAGCATCATGTTGTATTTCCGGAGATTATCAAAGGTTTGTTTTAAGTCGGAGATTAAGTCATTTGACTTTTTGGACATCACCGCGATATCGTCCACATAGGCGTGAACGTTCCGACCAATTTGGTCGTGAAGGCAACGTTGCATTGTCCGCTGGTACGTAGCACCTGCGTTTTTCAGCCCAAAGGGCATTGTAACATAGCAAAACGTGTCGTATGGGGTAGTGAACGAAGTGGCCAATTGGTCCGACTTCCTCATATTGATCTGGTGGTATCCTGAGTATGCATCGAGAAAACACAAAAGTTCCGAGCTAGCCGTCGAGTCAATGACTTGGTCAATGCGAGGCAAGGCAAACAGATCTTTGGGACATGCTTTGTTCAAGCCGATGTAATCAATGCACATTCTCAATTCTTTGGTTCCATTTTTGGGGACAAGTACAGGATTGGCCACCCATCGGGTGTGAAGGACTTCTTGGATAAATCTAGCCTTAAGTAACCTAGCTATCTCTTTGCCAATGTCGCGTCTCTTCTCGTCTCCGAAGCGTCATAGAGGTTGTTTCACTGGTTTGCATTTTGGATCAATGTTTAAGCTGTGCTCGTCGAGTTCCCTAGGTACACCTTTCATGTCGGCAGGTTTCCAGGCAAAGATGTCCCTATTCTCATGGAGGAACTCGACGAGTGCGCTTTCCTATTTTGGATCAAGGTTCGTTCCAATGGCGGTGGTCTTGGAGGCATCGCCTACCACAAGTTCCACTGGCTTGGTCTCGATGGCGGCCTTGAACGCAGGAGCGGAGTCGGAGATCTCCTTTTTCGACGCGGGCATCTCTGAGTCATCGACCTTGCTCTGAATCTCTTTGAATTCTTCGTTGTAGAGGACAGCTTCCGCAAAGGCTGCTTCATTGATCTTGTAGTCCCTTGCCTTGGTAAAGCTTCCGGATACAGTGATGACACCGTTTGGTCCGGGTATCTTGAGTTTTTTGTAGACGAAGCATGGCTTGGCCATGAACGTGTGGAAAATGTCGCGGCCGAATATGACGTGGTACACGCTCTTGAAGGGGACCACCTCAAAGGTCATGCGATCCTGGCGGTAATTATTAACATCGCCAAAGGAAACCTGAAGTGTGATGCACCCAAGGGACCGAGCCTCCTGACCAGGAACTACGCCGTGGAAGATGGTGTTGGTCCGCCTTAGGTTTGCCTCCGTCAAGTTCATCTTCTGCAGTGTATCCAGGTACATGATGTTGATGCTGCTTCCACTATCCACCATACACTTGGTGAACTCCACGCCGTCAATAAAGGGGTTGATGACCATGGCGTATTGGTTCTCCGTAGAAATAAGGTCTGGGTAGTCTGTCCTGTCCCAAGTAATTGGAACCTCCGACCAGCGAGGTACTGGGGGACTAGGGGTAGAGTAGCCATTAGGATCCTCATAGAAGTCTTTTGTTGTCGGACGGTGGGGGTTCCAAGGAAAGTGTGGTAGACTGTCTCCTTCTTTACAAAGGGGTTCTTGTTCTTGTCGTCGCTCTTGGCGATGTGCTTGGGGTCAACATCCTCGTCCATGTCACTTGAATCCTTGGACTCCTCCTCCTTCTTCTTCCCCTTGCCCTTGCCTCGCGGTCTGTTCTTCCGACTTCGCTTGTATCCGGACTCCAGGTCTTCCTTGAGGTCGTTGACGAACTTGCAGTGTCGATTGGTATGGGTGGCCTTGACGTTGGCATCGAGGTGTACGAGGTATGGCATATCGCGGTACTCTTCATAGGTTTGGGGAACGCGGAGCAGTGCCGAGGTAGTTTCACTTCCTCGTTGCTGCCCACGACCAGCTCCCCGCCCTCGGCCACGTTGTCCACCATCACCTCGCCCTACAAAGGTCACGACGACCATGTCGGGAGATTGCTTTTCTTCTGGAGCAGTTTTCCGCTTTGTGCTGTTGTTCCTCCGAGCTTGAGTTGGAACAGCCGTTGCCGGCAAAGAGCCGCGAGCATCGTCGTCTGCAGTTGTGAACTCACTAGACAACTTAATCATCTGGTTCAAGTCAAGCTTGTGATTGTCTTGCAAGCGCTTCAGCTTATGTCGGAGCAACGTGTCCCTTTCCAACCCATCAATGAAGGCGGCCATGGCAGTCTGAGCGTGCACTCCTGCGCAAGAATTCTTCATATCCATCCAGCGGGAGAGGTAGGCGCGAGATGTCTCGTCTTTCTCTTGCACGCACCGCTGTAGATCGCCAACAGTGCAGGGACGTTTGTACGTACCCTCGAAGTTCTTAGTGAACGCCTCTTGCATGTCCAACCAATTGCAGATGGATTTGTCCGGTAAGTCATCGATCCATTGACGGGCCGTGCATGCCAAAATCAAAGGGAGGTACTTGACGGTGACGGTGGGGTTACCTCCGGCAATCTCCACCCCGTTGTCGTAGTCCTGCAACCATGTGGCTGGCTTGGCGGTGCCATCATAGGGCTTGATGGTCTTGTCAATCCAGAAACCTTTGGGGTAAGTTGCGGACCGTATTGCAGGTCCAAAGTAACGTGGTCCCAGGTATGGTCCTTCCCGGGCCTCGTGGATCTTATCGATCCGCGAACGTGCATCGTACGGCTCCAGGTTCTTCTTCTTCTTGTCAACAGGGGATGGGCTGCGTGAATGATGCGGGCCCCCTCCGCCATGGTGACTGCTGGGTGGCGACGAAGGCGGAGGTGGCGGTGGGTTAGCCTTCTTGCTATTACCCTCCTGCGACGCCTCACGCTTGTCGCGATTGCTTGTCGGACGCGGAGGATCATGGCATGACCTGCTCTTGTGTCCTTGGTTGCGCTCTCCGTCATGATGGATCTGCTTCGCGTTGTCGCGGATGACGATGACGCACTGCCTTGGCGGGGGCATATCCGTATGATGGTGAGCCTTGGGATCTTCGTGATGTCGGGGTGATCGGGGCGGTGGCAATGGGCGATGAGGTCGGGCCTTTTCTCCATGGTCGGAGGATATGGGGATAGCATCCTTCCTGTTGCGTGCATCCCTCCGTCTTTGTTCTGATGAACCCGGCTAGGACCCAACATCAAGAGGAGATCTGTCCCTTGGCGGCTTATACTGGCTAGACTGGCAAAGCGCTGGGTCGGACTCAAGCCTCTGAGAGGTGGCCTTTTCCTGCTGCTTCACTGCCTTGGCCACTAGGTCATAGACCTGTTCCACTACCTCGGGCGATCTATCCTGCTCCAGAAGGGTCTTGGCGACGGCGAGGTTAAGGAGTGGGGTGGGCATCACATGTTTGCCTTCACTGTCAATGTATGGCTTGGCCTGTGCCGGCTTCGAGGGAGCCCATCCTAGGTTTCTCCGTACACCAGGATCGTTGATGACGCGAGCTGGATCTTTCTTGGCCTTCTACTGCTGCAGCAAAGTCTTATACTCGGCCTCCATTGCTCTGGCTTTCTCTATGGACTTCTGCGCGTTGACCAGATTTCGATCTAGCTTAGCGCCTTGCTCCGCGATGGCCTGCGCTTCCTCCAGTAGCTGCTGCCGCTTCTCGTCAAGCTGAGTCACGTTCCGGATATGAGCGACGGTCAGTGGCTCAACGAGGAGATTGACGTACATCACTCTATCAGCGGGAGTAACTCGGGCAGCAGCAGACGTAGATGCCGGAGGCGGCACGTTTGCGGTGTTGTTGTTGCTCGGGCCGGTACCGAGTTCCTGCGGCTGCTGCACTGGGTTAGGCGGAGGGGGCATGACCTTTGCGTGATCATCGTCAGCGGCAATAAGAGGCCCCTTCCCCTTTTCTAGTGTTGTTGGCGGAGCTCGTCCGGGTTGATCTTCATCCATCGCCGTCCCGATGGTGACGAACACCTCTCGAGACGTGATGGCATTGTTGGCTTGCTCGTCGCGCGTGTACTCCTCCTCCATCTCCTGCATGGCGGAGTATAGCTCTTCTGGACTGAAATCTATCTCCTCTGAGTCTGCGCTGAAATCGGCGTATAGCGCATCAATCACAGAGTCGGAGGGTGCCAGGACTTCCTCGATGATGGGGGTGGAGGTGCAACAGCGGCGACGATGACTAGAGGTGGCGGCGCAGCTGCGATGATGGCGGCCGGAGGCGGTGGTGGCGATGACTGAATCAGAGGGGCTCCATCAATGAGCGCAAGCGTTGTTTGAGCTACCGCTTCAGCCTCTGCGTAGTTGTTGACGGTGCTCACCATGCCTTCGAAGGTAAGGCGTCCCGACGCCTGCTGCCGTCTTAGAGATTGCCGGAGGAGCGTGCCATGGTCCAGTCCTTCCACAAAGTGATACATGGCATCATCATTGGGGTAGTGGGCCAGATCGGCTCGTATATGGAGCCACCTGGCCAGGTAATCACGGGGGGTTTCGCCCTCTCTCTGAATGCAACACGCCAGATCAAAGGGTAACCACGCCGACGAACTTGGATCTCTGCTGTCCAGACGCACGGGCGAAGCCGGCGGACTTGCAGCAATCTTCCACCGTTATATCCTTCACAAGGGCGGTTCGGGTGGGCCTTGAATTTTTCCGATCTTTGCCGGCAAACTCCAAAGAGAGATCCGACATTGATCCTTCCACGAATGTATACTGCCCGTAGGCGGTCCGTGCGGGCCTTGATGCTCCTCTGACTCCCAGGGAACTAGTGCCCGAGTCGGTTTCGCCAATGAAGAGGTGAATGTCTCTGATAGGAACGATCGAACACCGCGTAGGATTCGTCTTCGCCGGGATCCAGAACTCGTCGGGAGGGATGATCGGAACATTGCCGGATAAGAGAACGCGATCGATGGCCACAATTTTACCGATTCCCGCGAAGATCTTGGTCCTCGCGCGCTGAAGAGCCTGAAGCGCCTCTTGCCCCACGGTGGGCGCCAACTATCGTGGTATTGCCGACGAGTACGCCAGGGAGGGGTCCTCAAAGTGCATGTTTAGAGACGTGGGGGAAGGCGGACGGTTGACGGGTACGAGGTAACACAGTTTACCCAGGTTCAGATCCCACAACGGTGGCGGAATCCTACTCCTGCTATAAATCACTATAACGGCAATACGCCGAGTTACAGAGATTGGTTCGCTGTGCGAGGTGTGTGCTAATCGCTACTTGGTCGTCTGAGATTTTGCCCTAAAGGCTCCCATAGGCCCGACTTATATAGTCGCCAGGTCCTAGGGTTACAGGGAAAAGTCCTAGCCGGACAGGGTACATAGTCCTACACCGTCTATTACTAGTCTTGCGTATCTTGTACTCCAAGGCTCCGGATACATCGGTGACTCCAACCGTAGCCTTCCTTTATCCGGCATGGGCCTCCCTTCTGGATCCATCTAACTGGGCCGCCCAGCAGGCCATGGGCCATGGTACCAACTGTGGGCCACCCGGGTTATCCGGATAGGAGACATGCTATAAGGATACCCATATAGCATATCCCCAACAATATTAGTGTACTGAAGCTGGATTCCTTGGTCATGTTGGAATTGTAATTGTAATGTTTTGTTTCCTCATGATGAGTCATAGGTAATGTATTATAAGTGTGGTACATATAGGGGAAGCATTAGAAAAAACTACCCGAAGCTAATATATTATGACTTGGAAAAGAATAGATGTCACTAACTAATAGTATGGAAGAAACTTCAGTCTCCGGTGTATATGAATCTGTTGTGATACCGCTTCTGAAGATACTAGGGGTAGATCTAGTGAAGTAGTAAAAGATGATAGTGGAAGCATTGGTTATTAGTTGGAAATTTGTTGTAAATTTGACAGGAAGCCAAAATTGTGAGGGAGTACTTGATAAATAGTACAGGGATTTGGTGGTAGCATTGCTGTGTACTGTGGAAGATTCTACATTTATTAGTGGAAGCCAAAGTATTATTGATTAGAAGCTAGTTTCTTCGGTCATGTTGGAATTGTGTCTCCTCAGATCTTGAAACTGTTGTGATTTAGGTCTTAAGCTATGTTATTTCAGTCATCATGTATGGAAGTGATTCGTCGTTTTTGTAGAAACACGAGGATGAATTCATGGAAGCTAAATGTATTTTTTTGTTTCTGGTTTTTATTTATTTGGTTTCTGTGTGCAGGATGTTCGGATCTGTACGCAAGACAGCTCTCTGATTCCTTCGCCAGGAGATGGTGAAGGCTCGAGTCAAGTGTGTCCGCGAGTAGGAATGGTTTTCAACAGCATTGATGAGGCGCAGATATTTTATAATACATATGCGAAGAAGATTGGTTTTAGTAGCTGGATTGGATGCTCAAGAAGGAGCCAGAAAAAAGGATGTGACCATTTAATTAGGAGGGGCTTCGAGTGTGCTGATGCAAGGAAGGACAAGGTTGATGTGGGTTCAGGTGTTGGGGCAATGGATCCGGAAGTGTTGGATGAGGTGGTGGAAGCAACCGAAGGAACTTCAGAAACTCAAAATTTCGGTAGTGCGCCGGTTGCGGGCAAAAGGAAAAGAAACAAGCTGAAGCGTCATGATTGCAAAGCTCGCATGTCAGTTGGCTTAAGGAAGGATAAATGGGAAGTAACATTTTTCATTGAGGAACACACACATCCATTGATGAGTAGAGAAGAGTGGACAAGGTATTACAGATCCCATCGAAAGGTGCCATATGAGGACTACATGTTGATCAAGACATTGCACAATCAGAACGCTGACACATCTCTTATCATGGCCACACTGGGTGACCTTCATGGAACACTGAGTACATTGCAGTACACTAATCGTGATGTTACAAACATCTGGACAAAGCTGAGGAACGAGGTTTATCATAGTGACATGTCCAAAACAGTTGAGTATTTTCAGAAGTTACAGGCGAAGAGTCCGCAATTCTACTATGCTATCAAGCTGGATGAGAACAATGTAGTGAGGGCGCTCTTATGGGTGGATGGAAGGACACATGAGTTGTATCGAAAATTCAAAGACTGTGTCTTCTTTGACACCACATTTTGTACGAACCGCTATGACATGCCTTTTGCGCCAATAGTTGGTATAAACAACCACATGCAAAGAATTATGCTAGTTTGTGCATAGATACCAGATGAGAAAAAGGAGACGTTCAAGTGGGTTTTTGAGGCTTGGATGGATGCAATGGGTCAAGAACATCCAACATGCATAATGACTGACCAAGACCAAGCAATGGCGGGAGCTATAGATGATGTTTTTCCTGGCACGGTGTATCGTTGTTGCTTATGGCATGTGCTTCAGATAGCAAAGGACAAGCTTGGCACACTCTTCCGTACACGGGAAGATTTCGAGAAGGAGTTTTTCTATTATATTTATGGGTCGGATACTATTGAAGAATTTGAGAACATGTGACAAGTGATGTTGTCGAAGCATTGTTTGGTCAGCAACAAACACATTATCAACATGTGGGGTTGTAGGAATACTTGGACACCCGCATATTTCAAGAAGAATTTCTTTCCTTTCACTGGTACAACTGGGAGGTCAGAAGGTCTGAACTCATTTTTCAAGAAGCTCGTGCATCCACAAGACTCTATTTGGCAATTTGTGAAGCAGTACGAGTACATTCAAGAAACAAGGTTGGATCGAGAGGACAACGCTGGTTTCCTAGGGGAGGCGACAACAACATCCGTATGGTCCAGGTGTGTGTTAGCAATAAAAAATGACCTCAGATTTTTAATTAATATTGTTTACTCTTTTGCTTATGAAGCTTTTTTTCAGTTACAAGATTGAGGAGCAAGCTTCCAGATTTTATACCAGAGCTGCATTTGAAAAATTCAGGGAATTCATGGAGATGACAACATCTTATAGCTTTTACCCGGTTGCCGGGGGTGGTTTGAAGTTCGAGATCCATAGGAATGATCCTAGAGCACAGAAGATAAGGATTGTAACTGTAGAGCAGCAGGAAAATGCTTACATGTGCACTTGCAACCGGTTCAATGTGAATGGGATGTTGTGCCACCACATTTTGAAGGCTATGGTGCACACAAACATGCAGGAAATACCTGAGAAGTACCTTCTTCATAGATGGTCCGAGGCTGCTACAGTTTGTGAAGCAAAGAGCAATATATTAGGTTCTGGCAGAAGCGCAATCCTAGATACAAATACACTGAGGTATAATGCCCTATGCAAGATGATGAATAAGTTGGCGGTGAAAGCATGTGTTGGCATGGAATCATACAAGATTGTGGAAGGTGAGGTGGAGCATTTGAAGTCTTTAGCGGATACTTTCAAGTTGTCTGGAGGTGTGATGGGATCTGAAACAGGCGAAGATCCAGAAGCAGATGAGAACAATTTGCAGAATCCGCCGCGGTCTGTGAAGAAAGGCCATCCTGCTGATAAAGAAAAGAGGAGGAATCCATTGGTGGAGATTCGCCAGGAGGAGGCAAAAAAGAAGGGTAACAAAAGGAAGAATTAGCATGCTCGAAATGTCGTGAAGAAGATCACACCAGGAGGCATTGTCCATATTTGGCTTTGGAGAATAAGTAAAATGCCGAGCGTGAGGAACAGTTAAGGCGTGAGACGGAGCTTGCACTATGAGGATGCCAAACCATTTAGCGTTAAATATGTTCAGAAGCATATAAATTATTGTTTGTAGTTGTTTTAAGGAACATATTTAATCCTACTTGCACTTTTCTTCTTCAAACATGTTCTTGTGAGATTTATGGAAGTTCTTCACGCTTCAGGTGACCAGAATGAAGCGTGTGATTCTGGTTAAGAAGCAATAAAAATATTTATATGAAACATAGATACCCGGTAGGAGATTACAGAAACAATAGCTGAACAATATTGCGATTTCATATAAGTTTTGTGTGGTGTATGTTCTTCCGATGGAAGAAGCGTGCGTGTGTATTGATAGAAGCGTGTGACTTATGTTGAAGTAACTTCTTTAGAAGCAATAAAAATAAATATAAGAAACACATAAGCAATTGGTAAACGATAATGCTGTTTCATATTAGTTTTGTGTGGTGTATGTGCTTCTGACGGAAGAAGCAGGCGTGTGTAGTGTTAGTGTCGTGTCACTTATATTGTAGATGCATGTTTACATCCTTTTTTTAATTTAATGTGAGATTATTATCAGTTGAAGCAATAATTTCTTGCGAACCAACATGAAACGTGTGATGTGGCCATGAAGCATGAAAATAATGGTATGAAACTTAATAACCTGTTTGACAGATGTGAGAAGCGAAAGTTGAAGGTACATACTATCTAACGAAAGAAAAGTTGAATGATAGTATGGTATTATATTAGTGTTGTATGATTTTTGTGCATGTAGTGTAAGAAGCGAGCGTGTCTAGTGTAAGAAGTGTGAGATTCATATTGAAGTAACATGTTTATATCCCTTTGTTACTAGATGTGAGTTTATTTCCAGTGGTAGCAAGAACTTCATGTGATTAACATGAAGCATGTGAATTTGGAGAGGAAGCATGAAAACAGTTATTTCAAACATAATCACCTGGTAGAAGATGATAGAAGCAGCCTACCTGGTGGAAGATGCATTATTAGGGAAGTAGAACAAATTTGAACAGACTACGGGAAGATGGTCGAGGGATCAAGCAAAGACTATAAAGCGCAGCTCTTTTCTGGACATGCTATCGAAAATATTGCATAGAAGGCAGATATGAAAAAGATATGTATAACATAATTCGCTCGACATTTGGAACGACGATAATAGTATTATAAAGTACGGCCATCATTCACAGGTTTTGACCAATTATTACAATTTAGGAAATGTTTAGGATAACAAGAAAAACAGCAGATGCTACGTCTAGGCGTAGTTTGTTGGAGTAGAACTCGAAACTATGGAGACATGAATGTGAATAGAGTTTATTTCTTCTTTAGCATCCAAGTTGGATTCGCCTTGTTTAACTCCGATGTCATGATCATGTGGGTTATCACCATGCGGTGATCTAGAATATCCTGTGTGCAAGTCAGGAGACAGAAAGTAAGTTGTAGTAGTATCAAAGTAATGTACAGAAAGGCAGATTTGTGTAGGAAGCATTATATTGAAGCATGTGGGATTTTTGTTAAACATTTTATTTTGTGGACAGACCATGCCAAAGGGCTTTATCATCTTGCCATCCCACATTTTCATGAATAGCATTACGAAGACTCCGCTGTCAAATCTGGCCACATGAAATTAGAAAAATAATGTTAGAGAGCAGCAAATGATATTGGAAAAACAATTTCCTTAAATTTTGGATGTAGACAAGTATCTTACATTGTGGTTTGCTGGCGTATGTCCCGAGGATTGTGTTGGACACACTGACTGAAGTTTGCTTTTGGGAAAGCTTTGGCATGTGTGTGTGGCTAGTGTGATATTATCGACCTGTGAAGAATAACCCAGAGTGAGTGGAAGCAAGGTCGAGAGATTGATAGAAAATTTAATATGGAATTTTGGAGGGACTGTGCATAATATCATTTTGATATATTGTCTTATGAATTACTAACTGTAGTCGCCAGAGCATTAAAAAATAGTATAATAAGATTGCAATTAGTATGAAGCAAACATGAAGGATATGTAGCTAACTTGATCGACATGAAGCTAACAAAGTGCAAATCAGTATGTGCAAACATGATTGAAATGTGCAAATCAGATTCCATATCTGATTGCAATCAGTATGTGCAAAAAGAATGGTAGGAAGCTAAAAGTATGTACAAACTTGAAATGATAGGAAGCCGGGTTGAAGTAAGTAATTTTAAACATGAATGATATGAATCATATTGCTAGGTTAGTGGAAGCAAAAAAAATATGGAGCATTTACCAGGTTATGTGCTTTCTCAGATACTTTGGTCTTCCTCGTGCTGATCATAGAGTTCAAGAAATTAACTTGTTTGTACAGTATGTTGATGGACACTAGCACCCAGTGTTCATTGTCGACTATAGCAAAATATAGCTGGGAAAACGATAAAAAATGAAGCTCATTTGTGCATCATGTTAGCAAGTATGACATACTGAAGAAACTGATTTTAAATGGACATTAGAAAAAATACCATGTCCTTTGAGTTGAGCTTATTAGCTTTGTATGCCTCCAAGAATTCTTTCAGGAAACCTTTTGGGTCAAATTTTCCTTCAGGAACACAGAGTTTTGTCTACAAAAAAAATGTCAACGTAGCATATGAGAAATAAAGTCTAGAAAAACAGTAAATTGCGGTTGGAGATAATTTGGATGTTTTTAGGGACGTACAGTCAAGGATTGGGAGAATGCAAACTTTGTGCATGTAGGCTCGCTGCTTGTGACTTTGTTAGTAATTGAGTTGAAGTGTCTGATGAAAAGCTCCATGACGTGGGTGTCAATTCTCCCTCGCGGAAGTCTTCATATGATATATGATATTTCCCAAAATCAACAAAAGGAGGCCGAATGAAGCACATGCATTGTATTATTGATCGAGTATAGTGAAGGGGATGTTGAAACATGAAGTTAAATGGTTTAGCTGAATGGTACCTTTCTTCTCCATCTAAAGGGGGCCTGATGCACCTTCTCAAAATGTATGTATCATATATCTCCTTTGATACATCAGTAGCTTTGAGTTTCTTGAGAATATTATGGTTCGCATCATTATTAATGCCCAAGAAGGCTCTCTTTTTCCTGTCTTTCTTCTCTTGAGTTTGAGTGCCAACAGTGCACGGAACTATGATTTCACGGGGTGGTGCATGAAACATAAACGTAATTATTAGGAAACATGAAGTTTGTGGTTGGTATGTGTGTTACTATCAATCTTAACAAGGTTGTGTCAGTCAGAAGGTAGTGTCTATTACGTAAACATTTAATTATAGGTTTTAGGAGGATATGTGTAAAGTTTTTGTGTGCTTCGAAATGAAACTTTACAAAAAGTGTTGTAATGGCGGGGTCTTGATTGTTTGTACTGATAAATGTTGACAAAATTATATTCATGTGATTTGTTTACGTCATCGGTGTTATCACAAATAGAAGCTAACATGTAGTAGTACTTGAGCAAGCAATAAGTAGGAAAGGAGAAAATTCTTGACAGTAATAAGCATACATGTATTTCTACTTCAGAACTGAATTTATTGAAATGTAGCTTAGATTTTGAGGACTAAGTGGAAACTGTAAACTTGGTTACCGAGTTGTGATGGTTGTCCATCGCTGGGAGATGAAGGTAGTTGCGAATATTGTGGTTCTGTAGACCCATTATGTTTGTCAGAATGGGTTGGTGGAGTGGTAGCCACGCATTTTTTACCAGGACCTTTCTGGATTGCCTCTCCCGGTTGTGTGCCTGCAAATATGTCTATTACCAACCATGTGAAAGGTAAAAACATCAATGTCAGGAAGCGTCGAGGTTTGGAAGCACGGGTTATGTAGTTCGTGCGAGCCACATTTGGGACAAGCTTACATAGTTTTTTTAGTTGACACTCATTGGGAGATGGTGGCTTCTTGGAAACTATGACACAAGAAGAACCATATTGACCGTCCTCAGGGGTTGACGCTTTAGAAGCGATTTTCTTTGCAGTACTATCTACTTGGATCACCGGATGCGTGACTATGCCTGCATTTATGTGAGTAATCATATAGTATGTATAAAGTAATGAAGTGTTAAAAGGTAAAGTAAAGGATGCTACGGGTGTTATCTAATAGTCATATAGTTATGGAATTTTGATTGAAATACATGTGGTATAGTATGGAAGCATTTTTTATCATTCAAGAGGCACACAAGTTTTTCCATTCTAGTGGGAACAAGAAAACATGAAACTATATGTTGTGGTGTGTAAGAAAAGAAAAAATATGTATGAATCAATTTGTGTTTCAAGTGGACAAGTATGCATACTTGTGTTATTCTGCCCTATTGTTGTAGGGTGGCAAACATTGGTAGACGGTGGTTGCATCAAATTTTGGAGGTCCGAAGAAGCAAAGTGGTTGTCAGCAAGTGTTCTTTGAGTAGTTGCAACCCTACTTGCAGCCAATATTTTTTCGGTGGCCGGCTCGGCGCTTGGAGTATGGTCAACAGTCTTGTGATGAGTGTCGAGTTCGGAAGACACTAGCAAGGAAAGGGCATTTGTTACACAGATTATTGATGGTCAATAAGCAACGAAAAGTATGTAGATGTAGCATGCAGAAACTCGGATTAGTGGCAGTCATTACCTGAATTGACATTTGGTACTCCCAGGCTAGGTGTCGATCCGTTGCGGACAGAGTCTTAGTTATGTTGGTTATTTGTTACAAATTGTTGGATCCAAGTTTCCCCTGGCGACAGAAGATCGAATGAAGGGCATTCGATGTCATCACCGCGACAGATTGTACGAGTTGTTGCGGTGACAGATTCGTCTGCTATATGGTGATGGCTAGAAGTAGATGGGTCCTTTGAATTTGCTGATTTGCTGGCGCTTTGCTCTACTTCATTGGCAATATTGCTGGCCTCCACCCAAAATTGTGTATTTGGTCTTGCTGTAGGATCAGAATTGTGGACACCTTCACCAAACACGGGTTGGTTACGAATTGGCGAGGAGTTTATGGGAGTGGAAGCACTAGGCGGGGAAGCAGCGGGCATGGGGGCTCTAGGCGGGGAGGCTAAGCCATCTGGAGTGGTGGCATTTTGCTTGATAGCTGCATACAATTCAGAAGCAAATTGGGTCATTTGATTGTCATGAAGTTTTGTCAACCTATCAACTCCTTCCTTCCATAAGGTGTTGTACTTCTCCTGGATCGTCCTCAAGTATTCAGGGAGATCCTGCACAAGTGGATTAAAGATAGTTGGTAGATTGAACAGCTGGTTTAGCATGTATGAAGCAAAAAAAACTTATTGAAAAGCACCTCAGGTGAACTTAAGGTTTGTGTAGTGTGTTGCTGAGATGCATCCTGTTGGAAGCAAAAAATGATCAGGAAAAAAATCATGGAATCTACTGCACATGTATTTGAAGCATGAATTATTTGCTTAGAAACATGAAACATTCAGTTTTAAAAAGTACCTGTCCAGAATGGCTTGGGTGTGCTTCTCTAGGCTGTGGTAGAATAGGTGCTTCAAAATCTTTGTTTCGAAGATTTGCATCCACAACATCGTAGGGGGTGGCGTTGAATGAACGGAACTACAAAATAAAGAGTATTGCATAACAACAATAAGCCCGTGCAACACAAAATAGAAGGTATTAGGGATAGAAAATGTGGAATGACTCACTGGTCGGACACCATATGTATTTGGAATTAATGTCAGCTTGTTTTTGTCATGCTTCACAACAAACATGAAGTCCGCATATGATATATTGGAGGCTCGCAAGATGGCATCATTAATCCGATGAGTGGACAAAGTAGACACGGGGAAGTCCAGGTGATCCATGTAGACAATCTGGACAAAAAATTTGTTGCACAAAAATTAGGCCCATTTTTAGAATTAAAAACAGCATGAAAGGACCTTTTATGAATGAATAAAAAACATGGGATATGGCATACCGCGATCCATGGTAAGCAACCACCAGCCCATAATGGATTTGTGTTTCCAGCTTTTTTTGCTTTCCTGGATCTTTCTTGGAAGCACTTTATTCCCGACATTGTATGTCGAAAAATCTGGTCGGCCCAATCGTATTCACAAACAAGCTTTGAATCGCCAAGACTACCCACGTACTCTAGAGGCAACATGCTGCTGGTTCCCGGAAAGAAATATCTACCAATCACCACTAGGTAGAATATCCTAAACCATGTTTCATCGTCCAATTCATTATTTTCTAGCAAATGTTCGGCGTAGTAAATTGGTGACCTCATTCCAGCTGTTTTGTACCGAATTCTATAGAAATCACGGTGTGGTGACTCTTCATGATCACCGGTGAGCACCACTGGCCTAGTTCCACGAGGAAGACCGAGGGCTTTGACAACCATTTCGTTGTTAAAGACTATGTGAGTGTTGTTGCGAGCATTCCTAAATTCACCGAGCTCAGGATCAATCTTCGAAACTATCCATTCCAGCAAACCCTTGGGAGTAGAGAAAGAGCCGATGTCCAGAAGAACCCCCCACCCTCGAGCTATGATGAGATCTCTCCGAGGTTTCTTTAGACCCAGTATTATGTCCCTCAATCGAGGCCCCGAAAAACGAGACTTCAGCAAACATCCTGGATCGTCATCCTTTTATGCCTTCGCAGCTTTTGGCATGTTGGAGAAGTGTCCTGCGAAAAGGTAAATGGAATCTTATTGGAATGCAGTTGTAATTTACTACATATGGAATTAAGGAATGATAGTTACTGAAACATATTTGTAGTGTGTTGGAATCATGGATGATAGAAGCATGTATTTTTTTGTTTGAAGCAGATGGGGTTTTATGTGAAAGCAAAGCACATGAGAATCCATATTGGTGGGTTGGAATCGTGGATGATAGAAGCATGTGGTTGTTTGTATGAAGCGGGTTTACAATTGTGTGGAAGCATGTATATTTAAAAAGTGAGATAGTCAAACATTGCCGCCAATCTAACTGGAAGAGTACCCAAAATCTTCAAAACCAACCAGCAAAAACAGAGAAATATAGTATACATGAAGCTTGATTTTAAATCTGGCACAACATGAAAAGCAGTTCATGGAAGCGAACATACGCAGACTAGTATTAATCCAATAATAAAATGTCTATATGCCGAAATCTAAACCATTCTCGAGCTTCAGATGTGAGCACACACTTGTGACTTGACATCATGGAAAATGCGCATATGCATGTATAAGTGGATCTAGTGCCCGATAAGTGCATGAAACAAATCACATATTTAGGGATCAATTTCATCACCTTGGCACAATCTTGTCGTCGTGGTAAGGACGCCGCTTGCTACACCGTGAAGAATCGACCAAGAAAACCACAAGAAATCCCCCCGAACCTTAATCGGAGCCCCGAATCCACCAAGAACTCCCCCTGGCCTCTCTGCTTCCATGGGCGATGCCGCCGATGACCCGCAGCCCCGAATCCACCAAGAACGCGCCGCCGCCGATGGATGCTGAAGAGGATCCGCATTTGGTGAGGGACGTACGCCCAAAATAATTCGGATGAAGCTCGTGAAAGCAAAAAAATCCGGGGCTCACCTCTGTTTCCGTCGGCCGCTGGTCACCCCGCCGACGCCCCGCAGCCTCGGAGCTTCATTCGCTCCGCCGCGGTGGTTGCTAAAGAGGAGACGCAGCTGAGAGGGAAGCAAGCAGTGCTAAGGGGGAGCAGGGAGATTCCGGTGCCGGAGGTTGCGACAGTCGGTGCTCCGAGGTGGATTTGCCGGATGAGGAAGGCGGATGGCGAGGCGGTGTGACGGGAGTGGACTTACGGGGGCGGCGTGGCGATTGTGGAGCAGTTTTCGGTCGGTAGAGTAATTTATTGCGTATCACGCCGTTTATCACCTAACGGGAGAAGACGCACCGTGATTGATTGAGAAAAAAATGCTTACATAAAACGTCAGATCGAATTGGAATCGACGCCTATTGGATGGTCCGATGATTGCCTTCCCATCGGCCCCCGTACAATAGTATTTACCTTATGTTTCCTTATTACTTTTACTTTAATTTAATACTATTACATTTATTATTTTCTTTATTTTTTGTTTGAATTTTAGTAACACTTATCTATGTTCCATTTTCTATTTATTATTGTTTTTTCATTTTAATGTGTTTGCTTTGCTTATTTATTTTTATTATCATTTATTTTACTTCTGCAGGGAATTCATGGAATTTTGATGAAATATACCAAAAAGTAAATCAGAAGCCATGGACATATTTTCAGATAAATGAACATTTTTTAGGGAATAAATGAACATATTTTGTAGATATATGAATATTAGTTTTTGAAATACGGAAATGTTTTTATTTTCTATAGCCATGACCATTTTGTTTTGAAACACGTGAAGAACTTTAACAAATAATATTATTAAATTGTATTCTTCTATAAAATATATAAATGGACATTTTATTTAGTTTTATCACACTACTATCTAGAGCGGCAGTAACAAAATTTGAAACCAGATAAAAAATCTTATTGACCTATAAAAAATGACTTTTTGTGCTATCCTTATACTAATGTTAGGCATATTTTAACTAAAATATATAGTTCCAGGACGAACATAGGTGTAAAATCTAATATGTTTTATTTAAAATAAACAAAAAACATTTGCGTTAACCAATGCGTCACTTGCCATTCTATAGGGTGGACTTGTGGCGACACAGGCTTCCTTGGACTAGTTCCGCATAATTCTAACCCAATGGAACATATGAGGCCATATGGAACATAGGCATGGCTGATCGCGGAATGTTATATGCCGCCCACTCGCGCGAGCGGCTAGCGCCCCACACCACACACACCACACACCCATGTTTGGCGTACGCATCAAGTTTATTGTTCTATTTTTCTTTCTTTTATCTCTTTTTTTGTTATCTTTTTTCCAATTCATTTTATTTTCTTTTTGTTTACGTTTTTATTATTTTTATTTTTTATGAAAAATGTTTATTTTTTGAAAAACAATTACTTTTTCCGAATTTTGGTTAATTGTCTTTGAATTGGTCCATGATTTTTGAATTTTTGTTCATGTTTTTTTAGTTATTGGTTCATGGTTTTTGAATTTGGTTCCTGATTTTTCTAAATTTAGTTCATAATTTTAATTTTTGAAAATGATTCATGATTTGTCAAAATTGGTTAGTGATTTTTAAAATTTTGTTCATGTTTTTAAAAAATTCTTCATAATTTTGAATATTTGTTTATAATTTCTAAAAAATGTTCAGGAATATTCAAAAATGTTTACAGTTCTTCAATAATTATCTTATATTATAGAGAATTTTCAGAGTTTATATAAAATCTAGAAAAAGAAAAAAGAAAAAAAGAAAGAAAATAGAATCTCGTCAACTAGGCTGGCCCAGTTACCGGAGCACGCGCGCGTTGCGCCGGTTGAGGCGTATAGGACGGGCTGATCACCACGCCAATCTGTATAGGCTATAACCCAGTTCCGGTTAGCCCCAAATCTGTCATCATCAACATCAATCTTATTCTAAGATTTTTCTTGAGAGTTCTGACTGCCCATCCTGTCAAACGAAAGATCATTTCAAAAGAGGTGTCCAAAACTTCATCTCGGCTAGTGCCTCGCCGTCGCAGGAGGCACTAATAAGACGCCTTTGCACAGAACTACTACTACCGATCATCTGCATAAACGATATGTGCCTCACAGCCTCAGTGTCTCGTCCCAGGATGCAAAACGCCAGAACTAATCTAGCTAAGCTACCCCCCCTACTACTGGAGGTCTTTGGAGCCACCAGAAATGCTGTTTTATCTGCGGGTGGAGGCCATCAAGTCGAATGCAGGAGCGATCACGGGCGCATCGATCATGCGTGAGCTGGGTGCTTGCGTAACCACGCAATATAAGCATACTGTTTACAGTACATATTACTACCAATCATAGGATCCCCGCGGGCAAAAGTAATTAAAGCGGATCGCAGCGCGTTCGATCCGTCGTTCTCTCCTCGCTTAATTAAACCTGAATCCGAATCAGAGCGGTAGCTAGTCATTCACCACTACGCGGTGCCTATCCTTTACTCCTCGATCGTTTGCGATGATCTCTATTACCAATCAATCCTTTCGGAAGGGGTTTAGTTTGCTCTGGTTCGATCACCTACGGAAGTTCTAAACGCTAGCTAGCTCTGGTTTATCATCTGTCCGCTTGAGCTTGACGTTGATTATGTGGACGAATTGCTTTATCTATAAAGCGGGGCGAAAGCCTATTTCGAGAAGGAGCTTGACGTTGACAGTTCGGATTAGGCTTTAATTAGATGTTCAGATCTGTTCTAGCTAGCTAGATTATTTTGGAGTTGTGTGCACAAGATGAAGCCAAATCCAGCTTCTCCCTTGGGAAATAAGAAAGCGCGTACGCAAAGGCGTCGCCACAATCTCGGCAAAAGGCTAATGCGAGCTAGATGGGCATGCATCTGAACATGCACGCACGCACCTCTCTCTTCACCGCTCCATGCATGCTCTCCTTTCTTCCTGAATGCAGCAAACGAGCTAGACATCCCCCACGAGCGAGAAGAACACACACAGAAGGCCTCAGTTGGGGCAGTCACAAACTCAAAAATGAACACACATTTCTATTCTATTCTCGTGCAGACCAACTATACATAGATGCATTACAGTGAGGCTTGGCAGAAAAGAGCCATCTGGAAGGTTCGACTAGTTCTGGGAGCCAGCTCAGCGGTCTCTTCTCTGAGAAACAAGCAACAGACTCTTTCTCATTTTCATCATCTTCTTCTTCCTTTCACGTTCCCATGTTCATAAGCAGATCCACCTTCCCAACTCCAAAAGCCTCCCCAAAGGCAGCAGCATAACCAACAGCTCAGCTTAGCTATATGGATCGAACCAAGCAGCGGAGACTTGAGACTTCAGATGGGGCTCTTTTGATGCATCCAGGATAAAACACACGTTACACTTACACAACACACCTAGGAATCCGGCCAGACAACCATCAAATCGGTAGTAGTAGTAAAATATGGGCCAACATAGATCGCACTCAGGTCTCCCGGCCTGTATGGAGATGACGAGAGATGTAGCTTTTCGCAGCCGCTAAATTGCAGCGCCGTGTAGTTTCTTGTGGCGACGGTTGCGCCCGTACGTTCATGGAATCTATAGGGCAGGCACTAGTGTTGTCCACGAATTCAGCATACCAGCTCCTGAGACATAATGCTCCCACCCTTTTCTAGTGTAAAGCACGAGAGCGACGCTCCACGGAAGTGGCACGGTGACTTCGCTCAAAAGCAGTTGAGCTCTCTTTTCTTGGATGGGATTTGCAACCTGCTTACGAGTTTCTAGAGAAAAAAACTCCTGATTGGTATGATCCCGTTACGAGTGTTATGTTGGTGGACAACACCGATGACCCTATGACATATAAGGAAGCGATGATGAGCCCAGATTTCAATAAATGGCAAGAAACCATAAAATCCGAAATTGGATTCATGTACGAAAACCAAGTATGGACTTTGGTGGACTTACCGGATGGCCGGAAGGCTGTCGAGAACAAATGGATTTTCAAGAAGAAAACATATGCTGATGATAATGTTACTGTCTATAAAGCTCGACTTGTCGCAAAAGGGTTTCGACAAATTTAAGAAGTTGACTACGATGAGACTTTCTCACCTGTAGCGAGGCTAAAGTCTATGAGGATTATGTTAGCAATCGCTGCATATTATGATTATGAGATATGGCAGATGGATGTCAAAACAACATTCCTCAATGAAGACATTGATGAAGAGTTGTATATGATGCAACCCAAAGGTTTTGTCGATCCTAAAGATGCTAACAAGATATGCAAACTTCAACGGTCCATCTATGAATTGAAGCAAGCATCCCGAAGTTGGAATCAACGTTTTGATAAGGTAATCAAAAGTTTTGGTTTTATACAAACTTATGGAGAAGCTTGTATTTACAAGAAAGTGAGTAGGAGCTCTGTAGCATTCTTAATACTATATGTAGATGACATATTGTTGATTGGGAATGATGTAGACCTTTTAAATAGTGTCAAGGAATATTTGAATAATAGTTTTTCAATGAAGGATCTTGGCGAAGCAGCTTACATATTAGGCATAAAGATTTATCGAGATAGATCGAGACGCCTAATATCATTGTCACAAAGTACATATTTGGACAAAGTTCTAAAGAGATTTGGAATGGAAGATATCAAGAAAGGGTTCTTGCCCATGTTGCCCAATACGACCTTGAGTAAAACTCAAAGTCCGACAACGGCAGAAGATAGAGAAAAGATGAGTAAGACTCCCTATGCCTCAGCCATAGGATCTCTAATGTATGTCATGCTATGTACTAGACCCGACATTGCATATGATGTTAGTTTAACTAGCAGATATCAAAGTGATCCAGGAGTGGATCATTGGACAGCGGTCAAAAACATTCTTAAGTACTTGAGAAGAACGAAGAATATGGTTCTTTTTTATGGAGGTGATAAACAACTCGTTGTTAATGGTTACACCGATGCTAGTTGGAACACCGATCCGGATGATTCTAAATCACAATCTGGATACGTATTTATTTTGAATGGTGCAGGAGTTAGCTGGAGGAGTGCAAAGCAAAGCGTTGTGGCGAGATCTTCAACTGAATCGGAATACATGGCTGCTTCGGAGGCTTCACAAGAAGCGATATGGATGAAAGAGTTTATTACAGAGCTGGGTGTGGTTCCAAGTGCGCTGGACCCAATGTCTATCTACTGTGATAACATGGGCGCCATAGCCAATGCGCAAGAACCAAGGTCACACAAGAAGCTGAAGCACATCAAGCTACGTTTTCACGCTATTCGAGAACATGTCCAAGATGGGGACATAAAGATTTGCAAAGTACACACAGATCTGAATATGGCGGATCTGTTGACTAAACCTCTCCCGAGGGCAAAACATGACCAGCACCAAACTGCCATGGGTGTTCGGTATATTACCATGTAATCTAGATTAGATAACTCTAGTGCAAGTGGGAGACTGTTGGAGATATGCCCTAGATGCAATAATAAATGTAGTTATTATTATATCTTTGTGTTTATATAAATGTTTACATTCATGCTATAATAGTATTAACAAGGAAACATTAATACTTGTGTGATTTGTAAACTTAAATTGAAGTCCCTAGTCAATCCTCTTCGTAATACTAGCTTGCTGGTTAATAAATGATTGTGGTTTCCCTATCATGAACATTGAGATGTTATTAACAACAAGATCATATCGTTAGGAGAATGATATGGTGGACATACTCCTATAGATAAGCGTAGCATAAAGATCAAGTCATTTTAATAGTTCAATTGCTATATGCTTTCTGATCCATAGTAACCTAATTCCTTCGACCATGAGATCATGCATATCACCTTTACCGGATGGATGCTTTGATGACATCAAACACCACACCGTAACTGGGTGGCTATAAAGGTGGCATTGAGTGTTCGGAAAGTATTGGTTGAGACACATGGATCAAGAGTGGGATTTGTCCATCCATATGACGGATAGATATACTCTGGGCCCTCTCGGTGGAATGTCATCCAATTAGCTTGCAAGCATGTGACTGGCTCACAAGGGATCACATATCACGGGAACGAGAAAAGAGTACTTATCAGTAACGATGTTAAACTAGGTATGCAGAGATACCGATGATCATAATCTTGGATAAGTAAACTACCATGAGACAAAGGGAAATTGGTATCGTATGTAAGTGGTTCATTCGATCGCAAAGTAATCGTAGAAATATGTGGGAGCCATATGAATTTCCAGATTCCTCTATTGGTTATTGTTCGGAGAAGTGTCTCGATCATGTCCGCATAATTCACGAACCGTAGGGAGACACACTTAAGGATTCGATGTTGTTTGAGTAGTTATGGAATGATGAGTAAGAGACCGAATGTTGTTCGGAGTCTCGGATGGGATCCATGATATCACGAGGAGATCCGGAATGGTTCGGAGAATAAGATTCATATAAGGAAAGTCCTGTTTCGGGGTTGGAGAATGGTTCCGGTGTTTTAATCGGGAATGTTTTAGAAGGTTCCGGAATGTCCGGCACTCCGGAGGGGAAGGGTATATGAATGTGTCATACCAAGTTGGAATGATTGCATCATGTACTAGGTGTCATCGCTGAACAAAATAAAGGGTTTAATCAAATCCTAGTTTGAAAAGTCAAACGCCAATTTGAAAAGTCAAACGGCTATTTTGGAAGGTGGAGGGGAAGTAGGAAACCTACTTGGGGAGGAGTAGTTCCCCTCCACCGCCGGCCCCCTTCGGAAACCGAGTTGGCGAGGGACTCCCCTCCCCTGGCGCGCCCCCTCCACCTATATAAGGAGGGGCAGGGCTGCCCCTCCTAGCACCTAACACCTCCACCCAAAACCCTAGCCCGGCGCCGCCACCTCCTGCTGCCGCCGCCGCCTAGCTAACCCTAGACGCCGGCCAAGCCTCCTCCTCGGTGCGTCTAAACCCTAGATCGCCGGGGATCTCTCTCATAGTCCACCATACTCGCTCCAGCTTAAGGCGAAGCCCTGGGAGATCTCCCCTCTACTTCCGGTACCACGCCGTTGTGCTGCCGGAATCACGAGGAGAGTGCTACAACCTCCGCTGCCTGCTGGAACAAGGGAGAGGAAGGTCTTCGTCGAGTACCGAACGTGTGACCGACTGCGGGAGCGCTGCCGGAACGCAGCGCCGGAAGGATCGTCTACGCGATCTTGAGATCGGGAAGAGTACGACTACATCACCCACGAGAATCCGCTCTCGTTAAAACTTTGGAATCTTCGAGGGTGAGTTATTCCATCGACATGTTGCTACAATCTAGTAGATAGATCTTGGCTTGTTTGTTTGTATGCGATAGAATTTTTTTGTTTTCCATGCTACGAAACCCTACAGTGGTATCAGAGCCGTGTCTATATGTAGATCTGTTGCACGAGTAGAACACAATGGTCATTGTGGGCGTTGATGCTTTTATTGTCGATTGCTTCTTGTGTACTTTGCATCTTGCGGGATGTTGGGATAAGTGGCCCGGGCTAACCTTACATGACATCGTTCATGAGACTTGCTCCACGCTTGACATGCAACTTGTATTGCATAAGTGGCTTTGCGGGTGCCTGTTTCTCCCAGCATAGTTAAGATTCAATTTACAACGGGTGATTAACAATGCTAGTATCAATGTTGTGGTTCTTGTTCGTAAGTTAGAACGTCTCTTATTGAAAGCCCAAACCACGTAAAACATGCAAAGAAAGTAGAGGCGTCTAACTTTGTTTTGCAGGGGTGTGCAGTGATGTGATATGGCCATGATTGTGATTATATTTGATGTATGCAATGTTCCTTATTGTAAGTTGGCAACCGGTAGGAGCCATATGGTTGTCTTTAATTTATGTTAAGACCCGCGTGTCTATTCAAAGTAGTTGTAATAGTTGAAGTCGGTGGACGACAACCATGGAGAAGCGTCATTGACCTTGATGCAATGTCGGTGATGATGGAGATCATGTTCGTGCTTGAAGATGGAGATCGGAAGCACAAAGAAGAAAGGCCATATCATATCACATATTATGAATTGCATGTGATGTTAATCCTTTATGCATCTTGTATTGCTTAGTTAACGACAGTAGCATTATAAGATGATCCCTCATGCACATGAATTTCAAGTTCTAAAGTGTTCACCCTTAGTAAGCACCGTTGCTAAAGCTTGTTGTTTCGAAGCACCACGCGATGATCGGGTGTGTTAGATTCCGCAAGTGTATACAACGTGAGCAAGCCAGATTTGCTCATGCGGAAGCTAAGGTTTGATCTTGACGAGCCTAGCATGTACAGACTTGGTCTCGGAACACGGATCACCGAAAGGTAAAGCATGAATCATATAGTAGATATGATGAACATGTCGATTGTTCGCCATTGAAATTATATCAACTCTCGTGATGATAGGTGTTGATGTGGTGGATTTGGTTCGTGTGATCACTAAAACAATGTGAGGGATATTGTTTTGAGTGGGAGTTCACCTAGATTAATTTAACTATTAATTAGAACTCAATTTGTCATAAACTTAGTCTAAACTATTGCAAATATGTTGTAGATCAATGGCGGCCCCTACCATCAATTTTAATGCATTCCTAGAGAAAGAAAAGTTGAAAAACAATGGAAGCAACTTCGCGGATTGGTTCCGCAATTTGAGGATTGTCCTCACAGCTGGTAATTTGACCTATGTGCTGGATGCACCGCTGGGTGACCCACCTGCAGCTACTGCTACCGATGAAGTAAAGAATGTTTACCTCGCTCAGAAGACTCAGTACTCCACAGTTCAGTGTGCTATCTTGTATGGTTTAGAATCGGAGCTTTAGAAAAGGTTTGAGAATTCAGACCCACATGATATTGTCCGTGATCTCAAATTGATCTTTGAGACTCACGCGACAATTGAGAGCTATGAGGCTTCTGAAAAGTTCTTTAACTGCAAGATGGAAGAGGGCAGCTCCGTCAGTGAGCATGTGCTTAAGATGTCTGGGCACGCAAACAAACTTCAAAGCTTGGGTATAGTGATTCCAAATGCTTTGGGGATTTACCGTGTCCTCCAATCACTACCACCAAGTTACAAGAACTTTGTGATGAACTACAATATGCAAAACATGAACAAGCAGTTGCCAGAACTCTTTGCCATGTTGAAATCTGCAGAAGTGGAGATCAAGAAAGAGCACCAAGTGTTGATGGTCAATAAGACCACCAAATTCAAGAAAGGCAAGTCTAAGCAAAAGGGACACTTCAAGAAGGGTGGTAAGAAAGTTACCGCGCCGACGAAGAAGACCAAGGCTGGACCTAAGCCTGATACTGAGTGTTTTTACTGCAAGGGAGAAGTTCACTGGAAGCGGAATTGCCCAAAGTACTTGGCGGATTTGAATAACGGCAACATCAAGAAGAAAGGTATATCCGATATACATGTTATTGATGTGTATCTCACTATTACTCGTAGTAGTGCCTGGGTATTTGATACTGGTTCGGTTGCTCATATTTGTAACTCGAAACAGGTGCTGTAGAATAAACGGAAGCTAGCGAAGAACGAGGTGACGATGCACGTGGGAAACGGATCAAAGGTTGATGTGATCGCGGTCGGCACGTTACCCCTTCATCTACCATCGGGATTAGTTTTATACTTAAATAATTGTTATTTGGTGCCTGCGTTAAGCATGAACATTATATCGAGATCTTGTTTATTGCGAGACGGTTACTTGTTTAAGTCCGAGAATAATGGTTGTTCGATTTATATGAGTAATATGTTTTATGCACATGCACCTTTGATAGATGGTCTATTCTTATTGAATCTCGATAGTGGAAATACACATATTAATAACATTGAGGCTAAACGTTTGAAATCGAGTGATAACTCGACCTATATGTGGCACTGTCGTCTTGGTCACATTGGAGTGAAGCGATGAAGAAACTCCATTCCGATGGAATTCTTGAATCACTTGATTTCGAATCACTTGAAAGATGCGAAGCATGTATGATGGGAAAAATGACTAAGACTCCATTTTCTGGTATGATGGAGCGAGCTACGGACTTATTGGAAATATACATACCGATGTGTGTGGTTCAATGAGTGTAGCATCGCGTGGTGGTTATCGTTATGTTCTTACCTTCACGGATGACTTGAGTAGATATGGGTATATCTATTTCATGAAACATAAGTCCGAAACTTTCGAGAAGTTTAAGGAATTTCAAAGTGAGGTGGAGAATCAACGTAACAAGAAGATTAAATTTCTACGTTCTGATCGTGGGGGTGAGTATCTAAGTTACGAGTTTGGCGAGCATTTGAAGAAATGCGGAATAATTTCACAATTGACACCGCCGGGAACACCACAGCGTAATGGTGTGTCCGAACATCGTAATCGAACTCTCTTAGATATGGTTCGTTCTATGATGTCACTTACATATTTACCGCTATCATTTTGGGGTTATGCATTAGAAACAGCCGCATTCACTTTAAATAGGGCACCATCTAAATCCGTTGAAACGACACCGTATGAATTATGGTTTGGGAAGAAACCTAAATTGTCGTTCATTAAAGTTTGGGGTTGCGAAGCCTATGTAAAGAAGTTACAGCCGGACAAGCTTGAACCCAAAGCGAAAAAATGCGTCTTCATAGGATACCCGAAGGAAACTATTGGGTATACCTTCTATCATAGATCTGAAGGCAAAATCTTCGTTGCCAAGAATGGATCCTTTCTAGAGAAGGAATTTCTCTCGAAAGAAGTGACTGGAAGGAAAGTAGAACTCGACGAGGTTGTCGAACCTTCTCTCGAACTTGCGAGTAGCGCAACACCCGAAGTAGTTCCTGTGGCACCTACACCAATAAGAGAGGAAGCTAATGATGATGATCATGAAACTTTGGTTGAAGTTGCCACAGAGCCTCGCAGGTCAACGAGAACTCGTACCACTCCTGATTGGTATGATCCCGTTATGAGTGTCATGTTGGTGGACAACACCGATGACCCTGCGACATATGAGGAAGTGATGATGATCCCAGATTCCTATAAATGGCAAGAAGCCATGAAATCTGAGATTGGATCCATGTAAGAAAACCAAGTATGGACTTTGGTGGACTTACCGGATGGCCGAAAGGTTGTCGAGAACAAATGGATTTTCAAGAAGAAAACAGATGATGATGGTAATGTTACTGTCTATAAAGCTCGACTTGTCGCAAAAGGGTTTTGAAAAATTCAAGGAGTTGACTACGATGAGACTTTCTCACCAGTAGCGAAGCTAAAGTCTGTGAGGATTTTGTTAGCAATCGCTGCATATTACGATTATGAGATATGGCAGATGGATATCAAAACAACATTCCTCAGTGGAGACATTGATGAAGAGTTGTATATGATGCAACCCAAAGGTTTTGTCGGTCCTAAAGATGCTAACAAGGTATGCAAACTTCAACGGTCCATATATGGATTGAAGCAAGCATCCCGAAGTTGGAATCAATGTTTTGATAAGGTAATCAAAAGTTTTGGTTTTATACAAACTTATGGAGAAGCTTGTATTTACAAGAAAGTGAGTGGGAGCTCTGTAGCATTCTTAATACTATATGTAGATGACATATTGTTGATTGGGAATGATGTAGACCTTCTTAATAGTGTCAAGGAATATTTGAATAATAGTTTTTCAATGAAGGATCTTGGTGAAGCAGCTTACATATTAGGCATAAAGATTTATAGAGATAGATCGAGACGCCTAATATCATTGTCACAAAATACATATTTGGACAAAGTTCTAAAGAGGTTTGGAATGGAAGATAGCAAGAAAGGGTTCTTGCCCATGTTGCCCAATACGACCTTGAGTAAAACTCAAAGTCCGACAACGGCAGAAGATAGAGAAAAGATGAGTAAGACTCCCTATGTCCCAGCCATAGGATCTCTAATGTATGCCATGCTATGTACTAGACCCGACATTGCATATGATGTTAGTTTAACTAGCAGATATCAAAGTGATCCAGGAGTGGATCATTGGACAGCGGTCAAAAACATCCTTAAGTACTTGAGAAGAACGAAGGATATGGTTCTTTCTTATGGAGGTGATGAACAGCTCGTTGTTAATGGTTACACCGATGCTAGTTCGAACACCGATCCGGATGATTCTAAATCACAATCTGGATACGTATTTATTTTGAATGGTGCAGCAGTTAGCTGGAGGAGTGCAAAGCAAAGCGTTGTGGCGAGATCTTCAACTGAATCGGAATACATGGCTGCTTCGGAGGCTTCATAAGAAGCGATATGGATGAAAGAGTTCATTACAGAGCTGGGTGTGGTTCCAAGTGCGCTGGACCCAATGTCTATCTACTGTGATAACATGGGCGTCATAGCCAATGCGCAAGAACCAAGGTCACACAAGAAGCTGAAGCACATCAAGCTACGTTTTCACGCTATTCGAGAACATGTCCAAGATGGGGACATAAAGATTTGCAAAGTACACACATATCTGAATATGGCGGATCTGTTGACTAAACCTCTCCCGAGGGCAAAACATGACCAGCACCAAACTGCCATGGGTGTTCGGTATATTACCATGTAATCTAGATTAGATGACTCTAGTGCAAGTGGGAGACTGTTGGAGATATGTCCTAGAGGCAATAATAAATGTAGTTATTATTATATCTTTGTGTTTATGATAAATGTTTACATTCATGCTATAATAGTATTAACAAGGAAACATTAATACTTGTGTGATTTGTAAACTTAAATTGAAGTCCCTAGTAAAGCCTCTATATATTACTAGCTTGTTGGTTAATAAATGATTGTGGTTTCCATATCATGAACATTGAGATGTTATTAACAACAAGATCATATCGTTAGGAGAATGATATGGTGGACATACTCCTATAGATAAGCGTAGCATAAAGATCAAGTCATTTTAATAGTTCAATTGCTATATGCTTTCTGATACATAGTAACCTAATTCCTTCGACCATGAGATCATGCATATCACCTTTACCGGATGGATGCTTTGATGACATCAAACACCACACCGTAACTGGGTGGCTATAAAGGTGGCATTGAGTGTTCGGAAAGTATTGGTTGAGACACATGGATCAAGAGTGGGATTTGTCCATCCATATGACGGATAGATATACTCTGGGCCCTCTCGGTGGAATGTCATCCAATTAGCTTGCAAGCATGTGACTGGATCACAAGGGATCACATATCACGGGAACGAGAAAAGAGTACTTATCAGTAACGAGGTTGAACTAGGTATGCAGAGATACCGACGATCATAATCTCGGATAAGTAAACTATCGTGAGACAAAGGGAAATTGGTATCGTATGTAAGTGGTTCATTCGATCGCAAAGTAATCGTAGAAATATGTGGGAGCCATATGAATTTCCAGATTCCTCTATTGGTTATTGTTTGGAGAAGTGTCTCGATCATGTCCGCATAATTCACGAACCGTAGGGAGACACACTTAAGGATTCGACGTTGTTTGAGTAGTTATGTGTGGCATCCCGCAAAACCACTACTAGAAAATCGCGTTGTTTTTGTGCATTGCATCATCATGACCGCATGCTCATGTCATCAGGCCACATTGCATTTGAGCATCGTCATGTCATCATGCATTTGTTTGTCGGAACCTATTTTCTAAAAGCCTAGTTTGGGTTTCCAAATATTCCCCGTCTCAATTTCAAATTAAAGCGCCAGGCTTTTCCGGGTCTTTTATTTGTCTAAAAACTATTTACAAAAGTTTATTTTAAATTAAATAAAATTTATATTATTTTTTTTAGGGGCAGCCGTACCGGGCCGATCCGACCCAGTCGGCCACCCCCAGTACAAAACCAGCCTATCTAAACTTTTCCTACCCCAGCCTAGCTACCCAGCCTCCCTCCACCTCACCCCCTCCAATCCCTGGGCGACACCTCACCTCTCATCCCTCTCTCCACCCAATCACCAACCTCCACCTCACCAACCCCACCCCATATATCCACCTAATCCCTACTCCCTCTCTCACCGCCAGCCTGGGCCCCACCCCACCTGCCGCACTCCTCCCTCACCCCGCTCCTCCTGGCCCCACCCCTCACCCCTCACATCGCCACCGCCAGCCTGGGCCCCGGGACCCACCTCGCACGCTCCCCAACCCCTCGACCCGCACCCATCTTCCTCGCGATCTCTCCCTCTCGCTTGCCCTGTCGCCGGCCCGACCTCACGCGGCCCTCCCCGCCGCTGGACCTCACAGTCGCCCTCCCCGTCACGCTCGCCCGTGCTCCTCTGCCGGCCACCGTCGTCGACCTCTCCGGCGAGCGCCCCCCTTTTTCCTGCTCCTCCTCTCCACCGCCGCCTTCCTGCTCCTCCTCTCCACCGCCGCCTCCCTCAAGCTCCGGCGCCCCCAGGCCCTCCGCTCCCCGTCGGCCTCGCCCGCGGCCGCCCTCTGCTCCCCGTCGGCCTCGCCCGCGGCCGCCCTCCGCTCCCCGTCGGCCCCGCCCTCCATCGGCAGGCCCGAGCGCCCTCCTCCCTGCGACCGCCTCGCTCGAGTCGCCATCGCCATCTCCGCCCTCCTCGCTGGACCTCGTCCCCGCGCCCGCCGACCTCCGGCCGCAGCCGCGCTTGCTTCACCGTCACCCACCGCCTCCCTGCATCCGCCGTCACCCGTGACGCCACCCCGGGCCGTCGTTCTCCTGCACCGCCACCGGGTCTTCCTCCCCCCTGCAACACCGGCCCTTGCAGCGTCACTTGCATGCGGGCGCCGTCGCTCCTGTGACCCCGGTGGACGCGTCCTCCCATCCTCCTCGGTACCACGAGCTCCCGGCGTCGGCCACCGGCCTCCTCGCTTTCGCGCTCTCAGCCTCACGTGCCGGTACCGTTTTCCCCGTGCCTGCCTCCCCGATGTTCCTGTGGTTTTTGCCTGCATGACAACAAGTCTCGATGGAGTGCTATGTTGAAAAGGTGAGACGTTTTGGTACTGATGTGAAGAGGTGGTATGTAGATGCATCGGTAACTGTGTGGTGTGATGCCCATATGTGGATTCATGATGCCGCTGGGTGATGTTCAACAATCCCAAACACCGACAAGAACCGCCTTATATCAAGTTCTTCCGAAGACCAACGCCGACGCAAGTTCGACACCGAAGACGAGACGGACGCCATGATCTCCTTCCCAGAATCCGGACTCCTGGAACCCCGAGTTCTCCCACCCGGAATTCGGTGGTCGTACTTCGAGAACTCCGTCACGGAGCACCAAGCACTTCATCATGGAACACCATGATCTCCAACCCGGAACACCGAGTGCACCGACATGGATCCGAGGCCGAGCCCTCGACACGCCAAGGTCTTCTCCCCGGAACACCGAGAACTCCTCCCTGAACGCCAAGGTCGTCGACACGGATACGCCATGTTCTTTCTCTCGGACCCGAAGACCCCGAGGACCCGACAAGATCTTCGTGACGACAAGATCGGCACCGACCAGGGCGAATCTAACGCGCCCCCCGACACCAAACCAAGTCCTTCTTCACGGAACGCCAAGATCTACTCCGTTATCCGAGAACGATCCCGCCGAGACCGAACCCCAGATCCGGACCCTGAGACCAACCCCGAACCCCTCGGAGCCCAAGTTCGCCGAACCCCAAAGTGTGACCTCTTTTCCGTGACCTATATTTTATAAATAATATAACTTGTTGCATTAAATCATTCATCTCGCATGCATATTTGTGTGGTTTGGGGGCCTTATGCCGATTCACCTTATAATTAAATATGGGGCCCATATGCGGGCAAATCTAGCCTTATATTGGCCTCATTTAAATTTGTGTAGCGAACCGGTGATATATTTTGCCTTGTTAAGACAACATTTAAATTGCAGGGTATCTAAATAACTTGAACCGTTTAATTAAATGTCGGGACCCCGGTTCCGCTTAATATTGCCTAATTGCATCGCACCTTTGCCATGTCATACATCATACATGCATCATGCCCGATCTTTTGCCGTAGTAGTAAATAGTGCATCCGGTGTTTATTCTAGTGTTTTGCTTCTTCGCGAATAAGGCCGATGAGTTGATGCGAGTGTCGACCCGATCTTCGGATGAACCTTCAACAATGTTTTCAGGCGAGCATCTCCCCCTTTCTACCTATCTTACTTTTATAGTATTTATTCCCTCCTGTTGATCTATTGCTATCTGTGTTGCGTTGCTCTAGTTTCCGTACCCGTGATTTCCTTGCAGCCTTATATTGCCTTGGACACATCCTATTATCTGTGGTTTGGTAGATAGCTGGACTTGCGCGTCGTAGTCGCTTGCTCAAGTGCTGTTGTGTGTCGTCAAGTACCACAGCTGTTGGAGTATTGCCGTGTGTTTATTGTTGGAGAGGATCAAGACTTTAATTACTGTTTAACAACTAAAATTGAAGTAGGTAATGCAGAGGCACATGTGGACAATAGATGTTATTTGGTTGTTAACCGTCCACTTGCGTCCCGTAGGACCCCGAGTTCTTGACACCTGTTCCGAGATCGAGCGCGCTAACCACATGTGGGATGTATGGGCACCCCCATCGATTTAGTACCTGATTCCAAGTACTGTACTGGGGGCCACAAGTAGTTTGGGGCTTTATTACTATTCTGTACTTATGCCATGCTTTACTGCTTTGTTTACGATTGTGCGAGGAGCACCTGTACTGTTTAGGATCGTGACCCGTTTTCGCTGTATCGACAAGCCCGAGAGTTTCGGGTTCCCAGTCGTTTATAGCCGGCTCCACAAACCCTGAGCCCGTCTCGGAGCCCGACCGACTTCGTTGCGGGTGTACTTAGTGGGGTGGCCCCCCGTGCTTGCTTTGGGTCTGGGAAACGTCGTGTCCGAAACCCCGTCGACATACCGTTGGGTGTATGTTTTGTGATCTTGTACCTACCTGATCCGACAACAAGGGTGTAGGTGCGTGTGGAAACTTTGGTGCACCCCTGCAGGGTTAAATCTTTTCGAGAAGCCGTGTCCGCGGTTATGGACGACTTGGAGCACAGGTCTCGATCATAGACAACTATAACTAAAGTTTACTGCTATAATTTGACTTGTATCCGATATGACTAGTAATCAGCTTCACTACCACGGAATGGCTAAATAAAAGTACCAACAACTGCTGGGTTTTGGGATATCTCATGCTAATTGTATCTGACTAGTAAGTGTTGCAACTACAACGGAATGGTTAACTAAAACGGGCCATTGCTTATTTTATCAGGATGATTATCTATACCTGACTAGTAATTGCTGCAACGATAACTGAATAAATAAAACTGCCAACTGTGTGAGTTCCTCGGTTGACTTCCTCGTTTGGTCTCGAGGGGGAAATACCAGGATGGGTATGTTTGGTGGTATTATCAGGTTGGTTCCGAATAGGTCTTTCTTACCCCTCTCTGATAGCCGACAGTTGTATCGAGTCTCTATAGGTTGTTTAGTGCATGCTGCGCTGCCGCTTCAGTCCACCATACCTATGTAGGCGAGGACCGCCGAATTCTAGCCTCGCCGTGTACTGGCCTCAGTACTGACCGCTCTCTCTTTTTCCTTTGCCCTTTGTCGGCACCCCTTTTGTTTAAGCAGGTTTTGAGATCGACGTCGTTAGCAGGGTTACCCTTCCGGCTTGGCCTGGGCAGGGTTATGGACGCCATTGGTTATTCTTCAGGGCTCTTAGCTCAATTTGCATCTTGTCCGTACTCGGACGCTATATCGTTTTAAAGGTGATTTGGATCTTTGTATTGTATATCTGTAATCTTGACTCATTGAGTCGCTGTTGTATATATATCTGTTCTGTGGGTCCCATCGAGGACTGTTGTGTAATGTTATTACTTCGTTTTCCACCCGCACGAAAGTGCCTGGTGGGCACCTTTGAATCGTTTCTATGCGGGTTTGGCGGGAATCGCTGAAACTTGCATAGGGTCGATTCTGAGGGTGTTACATTATGGAATGATGAGTAAGAGACCGAATGTTGTTCGGAGTATCGGATGGGATCCAGGATATCACGAGGAGATCCGGAATGGTCCGGAGAATAAGATTCATATAAGGAAAGTCTTGTTTCGGGGTTGGAGAATGGTTCCGGTGTTTTCATCGGGAATGTTCTAGAAGGTTCCAGAATGTCCGGCACTCCGGAGGGGAAGGGTACATGAATGTGTCATACCAAGTTGGAATGATTGCATCATGTACTAGGTGTCATCGCTGAACAAAATAAAGGGTTTAATCAAATCCTAGTTTGAAAAGTCAAACGCCAATTTGAAAAGTCAAACGGCTATTTTGGAAGGTGGAGGGGAAGTAGGAAACCTACTTGGGGAGGAGTTCCTCCCCTCCACCGCCGGCCCCCTTGGGAAACCGAGTTGGGGAGGGACTCCCCTCCCCTGGCGCGCCCCTCCACCTATATAAGGAGGGGCAGGGCTGCCCCTCCTAGCACCTAACACCTCCACCCAAAACCCTAGCCCAGCGCCGCCACCTCCTGTTGCCGCCGCCTAGCTAACCCTAGCCGACGGTCAAGCCTCCTCCTCGGTGCGTCTAAACCCTAGATCGCTGGGGATCTCTCTCATAGTCCACCATACTTGCTCCGGCTTAAGGCGAAGCCCTGCGAGATCTCTCCTCTACTTCCGGTACCACGCCGTTGTGCTGTCGGAATCGCGAGGAGACTGCTACAACCTCCGCTGCCTGCTGGAACAAGGGAGAGGAAGGTCTTCGTCGAGTACCGAACGTGTGACCGACTGCGGGAGCGCTGCCGGAACGCAGCGCCGGAAGGATCGTCTACGCGATCTTGAGATCTGGAAGAGTACGACTACATCATCCACGAGAATCCGCTCTCGTTAAACACTTTGGAATCTTCGAGGGTGAGTTATTCCATCGACTCGTTGCTACAATCTATTAGATAGATCTTGGCTTGTTTGTTTGTATGCGATAGAAATTTTTTGTTTTCCATGCTATGAAACCCTACACATAGTTCCGGGTGGGGTATCATTAGGTTGGCTGGTTCCACCCGGTACCTATGACCTGGTCACAAACTATTGCTCCGAATATAATTATAAGTCAAGCTTATCCTAGTCAAATCTATGCGTTAAGTAAATAGAAATAAGATTCATACATTTCCAACCTTATATTGTTCGTACTTTAGTCTGAATGTTCAAATTTTTAGAACTAAATTATTGTAAAATGAGTTTATTTTAACCTTCACATTTGTAGCCAGTTATTTGTAATCCCAAATTATTTATTTACCCCTCGACGTATCCTTGGACATATTCAAGCTTACTTGAACAATTTGTATGACAACAACTAGTATCAGTTATACACATAGTTTTAAAAACCAGACTGGTTCAATGGTTAAACCGGAAAAAACCGGAACCAGATGCCTCATCGGCTTTTTAAGCGCACTAGACTGTCCAGCTAACGAACCAGGAAAAACTAGATAAAAAGCGTAGCGTTTTAATGGAAAATCAGTCGGCGGTCCGACCAGTAGAAAACCGTCCATGGAAGAAAATATGGCGATGCGATCGGAATTCAATCCCAAGACCTTCCAGCTCGCGCTAACAAATAATTCAATGGGATAGCCAACTGGGTCGACCAGTGTTTATATCAAAGTAATTCATATATACTCTAAATATGTTTCTATTTTCTAACATATTAGTACTTTCTCATCCACATTATTTTCCTTAATAAACTAGCACCGAACCGGTTTGAACCAGTGGTCCAACCAGTGAACCGTGAACCGAGGACCTCACCGGTTTGATCACCGGTCTGGTTTTTTAAACTATGGTTATACACATCATCACTTTGCCTTGCCAATAGTAGGTAAAACAAAAGAAAAATGGAATAGTCCAAAATAAGAAAAATCAACTTAACAATGGGGGACATCATGCACAATAACATATTACAACAATAAATGTGTTCATATGATAAATAATAATTAAATTCATATGATATTCAATTAATCATAATATTCAACTAAATCATGAATACGTTTCTATACTCATGTTTAGGTCATGAAAAGGCATGTTATGGTACATCGCCCTCTCCACCATCTCCAATATTCCAAGGATGTTACTAAGTTATTTTGTGTTGTTGGATATTTTACTAGGATAGGGTTGATAAGGTAATGTGAACAACTCAAGGTAAAAACATCATAGTTTAGAGGTAAAGGTTCAAAGGAAAAATTTGCAAGAGTATATGGTTAAATAATTAATTTTTGTGCAGTGTTGTGGTTATGCGTGCGTGCGTGCGTGAGAGAGAGTCAAGCATGTCTGAAAACAATGTGAGTTTTGTTATGTACTTATTATGCTTACCTTATTTTATAATGATAAAAGGAAAGAGAGACATTTCTTGTGATTAGCTAAACAACAAAATGGAAAAACTAGTTAAAAGCTAGATTATGATAAAATCATCGCAATAATCAGATGCTATCTAAGTCACCAACAATGCTACACTTACAGAATTGTTTTACAGACTAATATTACAAAAGAGACGTGAGGTCATGTTATTGGAAAACAAGGTGCGACGGTTTCAAAAAAAATCTACCCGAGCAAATCTAGGATTCGCACCTCGGCCCTTAACAAAAATTCTCTAGGAGTATCCGTAGAAGTAGAATTATTGCTAAGTCGCATGGAAATGATGCTCCCATATATAGGTTATATATCACCCGCCTCACAACTTTCATTTATTAGTTTTTGAGCATGCATACTTAGCAACATGTGAGAGAAAGTTCAATAATACAGCCGACTTATTAGACTTTAAAGCAAACGTTTCACGAGATTCTTAACTGGTAAATGGTGCATATGAGTAACGCATGCAGTAGAGACAAGTCTCGGTTGCACGAAATATAACACACTTGAGACTCAACATCATGAATTTCAATTGATACGAGTCATTTAAAGCGGGGAGGGGCAAAAGCTTTACCCCAATTGAGACAAGTCTCAACTGCAGTTCTCCACACCTATCCCAACTGGGCAAGAGCATTTTTTGCCGACCGCGCATCCGTTAGCCGTGCATATCAGCCCCATCCTTTAACTCTCCATATTTGGGCATCTAATGAGAAGCCGCACCTAGCCGAACTCCTATACTTTTTAAATGAGCAAATTGTTTTTGTTCCAAATCAAATCTTTCTAACCGAAATTCAATATTACAAACTGTATAGTAAATGTAATAAATCAAATTATTCAATATTACACACCAAACTAATAAATGTAATAAATCAAATTGTTCGAAACCAAATAAATCAAGGATTGGGGGGTGGGGTGAATTGTTGTAGAGACGCCAATGATGCTCAACAAGATCATCTTGTAGCTGAAAGTGTGTCCTTGGTCGAGATGGTTCGGTGCATCTCTCGAGGAAGTGGTGAATCATATTTGGATCATGCTCTGGCTCTACATGATTTCCATTGAAGTCATATCGAAAGTTTTTTTTGGCATATCTCGCTCATCTTTAATGATCATGTTATGCAAAATTTCATAATTTGACATAGGTCTTGCGGTTTCCAATACTCCGCAGGTCCACAAACAAAGGCAAATCTCTTATGAAGCACACCGAAAGCTCTCTCCACATATTTTGTTGTAGCCTCTTGAATAGTTGCAAAGTGAGATTTCTTTGGGTTGTTGCAAAGCGTCCGCGGGATTGTCTTTACAAACGTGGCCCATTTTGGATAAAACCCGTCAGCAAGATAGTAAACCATGTTGTACTCACGGCCTTCGATGACATAGTTGCAAGGAGGAGATCTCAACAACACATTAAGATCATGTTGATCAACATATGTTGAAAAACAAAAAAGGAGAACACCTCCAAAACTCACCTTGGCAATTAGCCGAACACCTCGCGGTCGGAGGAGTTGCCAACGGTGACCGACGCCGGCTATTTGGGCACACCTAGCTCCATGGCGGTCAATCCACCACAGCCCTATGCTCTGGCGGCTCTGTTTTTGAAGAAACCTAGGTCGCAATGGCCGGAATCGAGGTCAAATCGGTGGAGAGGTCAAGCTCGACGTTGCGGCCCTCTAGCCAGATTCTGGCGACGGGAAACGCCGGCGAGTGAGGAGTGGGGGAGGAGAGTGGAGGGGGGCTAGGGATGTCGGCGGCGGCTTCTGATGGATGCCGGCGGGAAAGGGCGACGTGGGTAGGAGGCAGTGCGCGTGGCGGGGGTGAGGTGGCGTCTGTGAGTCGACACTACGGGCTCCTATATTTGCGAGCCATGGAGGCCGGCTCCCATATATTTTGCGCGGCTAACGCTGATGCGCGTTCGGTTAGGTGCAGTTTAGCCGCGCAAAACAGAAAATATGCGCAGCTAACCGAATTTGCGGGTTCGGCTAGAGATGCTCTAAGCGTGCATCAGGCAGCAATCTGCATGATGAAATGTTTGTTTGGCAAAATCCACAAGCTGGGTCTCAGTTACCAGCCACAATGGTGGCAATCAAACAAGCATGTCGGCTCAGGTACAAAATCAAGGCTACATCACACTGTTCTTTGTGCGACATTGGAGAGACATCCGATATTTTGCTTGTCTTCCAATATGTAACACTGATTGCTTCCTCTTCATGTCAAATACGACGAAATCTTTTGGTTTTGCGACCTGTGATGTCTGATGCCACAGCACTACCCAACAAGAGAGGAGCCGGTGGGATCTCCATGTTCACTGTGTCTTAGCTTCGAGAAACCTATCAGCTGGATATCACCGGATGAACATGACAAAAGCTAATACGAGTGGCCTTCTTCCACCGACAGATCGGGCCCATCATGCCACCACCGAAGCCACTCGGTCCTAGAAATGGCCTACGTCTGCGCACTCGCACCGATCGAATGGAATGACACTATAGATAGAGCTTCGGACTCTGCACATTTCCTTCAACTCAAGGTCTGCTTGGTCTCTCGCTCCTTGAGTTCCCTAGCAAGTAGCAAATCACTACCCTTGGCTTCTACCATACCTATCATCACCATGGGTGGCTACGGCGATTTCTTGGAGAAGGCCAAGCCATACATCGCCATGATCTGCCTGCAGTTCGGCTACGCCGGCATGAACGTGATCACCAAGGTCTCGCTCAACGGCGGCATGAGCCACTACGTGCTCGTCGTCTACCGCCACGCCTTCGCCACCGTCTCCATCGCGCCTTTTGCGCTGCTTCTCGAGAGGTACATATACTGCATTTTTTTGTCTCCGTTGTTCTTGGATAGTTCACTGTGGCCCTGCAGAAGCTGATACAACGATGAACTTGATTTGAAATGGCAGGAAGGTGAGGCCGAAGATGACGTGGTCGTCCTTCCTCCAGATCTTCGTGCTGGCACTGCTCGGGTTAGTTAGTTCCCCTGTCATCTTGTGTAACCAACCTGAGTACGTACTCCTTTAAGAACGAGTACGTATATAAGTGGTCGCTCCAATATGGAGGAGACAAAAGGTGTCTGCCAAGCACGCCACAGGCACGCCAGCTTTCCTGAAATACCAACGTGTAACTGACCTCATGGATGGATGCTCTTGACTGTTACAGGCCTGTGATCGATCAGAACTTCTACTATGTCGGCCTCAAGTACACCGGCCCGACCTTCGCATGCGCCATGAGCAACATCCTTCCCGCCATGACCTTCGTCATGGCCTGTATCTTCAGGTATGTACTACATCTCCTCTGAAAATTTGGACAAAATTACCATTAGTGTAAATCGATTTTGGAGCAAGCATCTGACATTGCTTCGTGTCCGTCGAATGAAACAGGATGGAGAAGGTGGACCTGAGGAAGGTGAGGTGCCAGGCGAAGGTGGCCGGGACGGTGGTGACGGTGGCCGGCGCGATGCTGATGACGCTGTACAAGGGCCCGCTGATGCAGATGGGGCTGACGGGCCACGCCCACGGCCACGGCGGCGAGGCACCAGCGGCGGCCGTGGACCCCACGGGCAGGGAGTGGTTCCTGGGCTCCCTCTTCGTGATCATCGCCACCCTCGCCTGGGCCTCCCTCTTCATCCTCCAGGCGCACACCCTGAAGCAGTACTCCGCGCCGCTCTCCCTCACCACGCTCATCTGCTTCGTCGGCACCCTCCAGGCCATCGTCGTCACCTTCGCCATGGAGCACCGCCCCTCCGTCTGGACCATCGGCTTCGACATGAACCTCCTCGCCGCCGCATACGCCGTGAGTATACACTCTACTACTCTTCGTCATGACTGCTCATACGTCGCAAGGTCTCATGCTTACACAGAGATCGGTCGATCGGTCAATGGAATGTTGCAGGGCATCGTGACGTCGAGCATCGCGTACTACGTGCAAGGTCTGGTGATCCAGAAGACGGGGCCGGTGTTCGCGTCGGCGTTCAGCCCGCTGATGATGATCGTGGTGGCCGTCATGGGCTCCTTCATCCTCGCCGAGAAGATATTCCTGGGCGGCGTCCTGGGCTCCGTCCTCATCGTCATCGGCCTCTACTCCGTGCTCTGGGGAAAGCACAAGGAGACCCAGGAGGAGGCGGCGGCTATGCGGGAGGCGCTGCCCATGGCCAATCCCAAGGAGATCGATGCAGCAGTACTCCATGGACACGATCCGGAGTGCGAGAAAGCCAACGGATCGGCGGTGCGGTCAATCTCCAACGGACACGGAGCTGGTGCAGTCTGATCGTGATCGATCGACTGACGCTGCGACAGGTTCCAACTGCTTCCAAGTGCTAACTGCGTGTGTCTGAAGTGTCGCGTCGCTGACGTGTCCCATGCTTTAGGGCCGTGCGCGCTACATACATGAATGATGAGTGGAATAGTTTTGCTTCGCGCCTTTTCAAATTTTTGTCCTGATCTCGTACGTGTAATCTCATCGACCGACCGACCACTAGTAGTAATACCGCCTTGTATTTTTTCTTCTGGCAAGGTGTGTGTGTTTATCGTTTCGTATGAGAATTTTGAGTGTTTTTGTGATCTTAACATGATTTCATGATATATGTCTCTGGCATGATGAATCAATGAAGTATACGTATCATTTTTCCTACAAGTTCGGAAACTCTAATTTGCTCTATATGCTTTACTCTAGTACAAGAGCAGAGATCATGATGGTTTCGTGGACTTCTGTTTGTTGCATGTAGCCGCGAAACACCTAGTGGATATGTCTGACTCAACCGTCACATTGTACTAATCCCTCTGTCCTAAAATAGATGTCTCAAATTTGTTAAAATTTGGATAAATCTAGACACTATTTAGTATATAGATTCATCTAAAATTTAAAAAACTTAAGACGTCTATTCTGGGACGGAGGGAGTATATAAGTTTAGTGCTTATGTAAGTAAGTAATATAGCCCTGTCAAAGGAGAAAAAGCTAAGCAATACAGAACAGCATTCCACTCATTGAACAAGAATGTCTCTTTCAACGTCTCTAGGCAAGTTCGGCGTCAGGCAGATCGATGGACTTGGATTCAGATTCCACTAACATGTGCTGATGTGCACCACTACAACGTGGCAAATCCCAACAAAAAATAACCATTTTATGATTATCCTACATATCTTACGTACGTGAGAAATGATCCGGGACTTTGCGAGATCTTAATGGGCTACAGAATGGTCTCAAGGGACATGATGGTGTGCGTACGTAACATCTGGAGACTGATTGATGCGATGGAACCAAGGATACCACAAACATTTGTTGGGATACTTTTTTTATGCGAAAATTTGTTGGGATGCTTGTCGAAAGAGCTCTAGTTCTACTGCCGGACGTGCATGGTAGAATATATATAGCTGGTCTGAATTTTATACATATCTCAATTTCCTCCGGAATTAATTAGACAGTCCTCTATGATATTTCTTTGAGATTGATAACCACAAACAACCATAAATATTCTAGTTAGCCTCAGTTTGCAGTTGCTAAATTGTGTTATGCTGAGATTATTTTCTGATATATGTGGTGAAGGAGTCAGAAAACACAGGCACGAAGTTGGCTGGCCAAACAAAAAAATAGAAGATAAAAGCTGGTTGGAGAAGCTGTAGCTAGATTATCATAATCACCTCAATCCTAAACGCAACCACGCATAGTATCAACTTCCGCGGAAGCTACACACCCCAAGGCAAACTTCGTGTGTGTGCTAGTTTTCTCACTTATGTGTAACAGCTTTTCTTATCAACTTTAACCAACTTCTGAAGTTGGCCTAATAACAGATACGGTATATAATACATTTACTTTCACAAGTGGTGGAAGGCTCTTTCGATGCAATTCACTTGTTAATATATCATCTCATAAAGTGTGATAGGTCGGCTACACTGAATTTTACAGCCTGATACAAACAAAAATGCGGTTACTGCACCAATTTTCTAATGGCAAAGCTCGTGTCAACTTCATCTCTTTATGAGCACTAACCTAGTTAATCAATCTCCACATTGATGTTGAATGGTACCAGCAAGTATATATCATAAGCTGAATCGCCTGCATGGAAAGAGGAAATCACTGCCGATTTGTAGAATCGTGATAATTTGGTGTCAACTACTATAGTTCATTAACACCAGTTGAGAGTTCATGTTTAGCCTCCCACTGTTTTGTATTTTTGGCCGCTGTCCGGTATTGCCTGGAAAGACTCCGGGAAAGGAGGCAGCAACGAAATCCCATAAAAAATTACAAAAAAGACATCCAAGCTAAGAAGCTGAAACTCTGAATACCCATGTTAACAAGCTAACTGTTTTTCAATAAAGTGTGCTTTATCAGTTAAAGAGTTTTGAGTACTACACCTAGCTTCTGCATAACCGGTCTAGTCCAAACAAAAAGAAAGAAAAAAGGTGAAATACAAGTAATCAGGATGGTTTCCAAGGTTGAATAAAAATATGAATAATCTCATGAATACGTAGATAGTAGCGCCATCCACGTTGAATAGAAATATCTCTAGCCGAATCAACAAGCTAACTGACGGTATTATATATCTAGAGTAGTACTAAATGTCAAGCAAACATAGCATCCTAATTCCTTTTCGAATTCCCTCCACAGAAATTCCTTTTCGAAAAAATAGCATCCTAATTCCTTTATGAATTCCCTCCACACAAATTTTTTTCTGAAAAAATAGCATCCTAATTCAAACCTGCATTATACATGGTACTACCTTCTTCGCGGTTTGCAGGGCGCCTAATCAAATTTAGATTTTTCCAAAACTACAATGTTCCTAGGCGTATAAAAATTAATTGTTAATTAATGTGGCACCTTTTCTCCCAACTTAATTACTATGCATGCAACAGTCTCTCACCAATGCATGCGCCTTAACCGCTCATTAATAGGCATAATTTTTAGCCAATACATTCACGCCTAGGTCCGTGAGATTTTTGTAGAGCGCCCTGCAAACCGTGAAGAAGAGAGTAATGTTATAAACGGTGGATTCACTCCACGTAACACCTAGTCTCTCCGTTTTAAAATATAAGATGTTTTAGCTTTGTGAAACAAATATATCTAGACTTCTTTTAGTATATAGGTTTATTTAGGTTTGAAGTGAATCTACACACTAAAAAAAGTCTAGATACATTGTCTTCATAAACCTAATAAAACATCTTATATTTTGAACCAAGGGAGTAATACAGAGTACGAGCTGAGGTCTCCTTGAATCTGCTGGCCACAGAAACAACCCATTTATGCTCGCGCATTCCATATATTTCTCTGGCTTACCCATATCGCAGTTCGCAACTACTCCGTAGAAGTGAACAGATCATGGCTTGCCTGCCTGACCTGACTAACATATAGGTAAGCTAGTCGCTTCCTACAAGGAGCCAAGCAAGCGCATGCGTCAGCGTCGCTCTCTCAGGGGAGGAAACACAGCACTACAGCGTAAAAGAAGAATGAAAAATGGCCGGAGCTGATGCTTTTCAATGCTTCTTCTTTTCTCTCCACGATGCATGCATCAGCATCGCAACTGGGCACTGCTATTATTGCTGCTGCCGTTGCTCCACGTCCACAACAATGGCAAGTGGTTTCCTAAGGTTCCCCTACTCGGATAGCACTGGCCGCACGAGGCTGCAACGACGAAGGAAGACAGGTCTCCTTTTTTTTTTAGTTTCTTTTCCGGTGAATAAACTGCGGCTTTCGTGGGAATGAGCTGCGAGTGCAACAGAGGGAAATATCATCTGGAGAAGCTTTGCTACCTATGGCTAGCTAATTAAGTAGGTTTGCAAATTAAGTGTCTGATATTAAGAAAGGAGAACCGCGTCTAATTGTATATATTGTACGTACACATATATCTAAACGTATTTTAATATCTAGATACACATATATCTAAATAAAACTATGTCACTTATTTTGGGAGTGGGTGAGGTACTACTAATGATGACCTTGCATGCAGGTCTTGGTTTAGCGCACACATATGAGCTTGAAATATAGCGCTGAGAAGCACATTTTTGCTCCGGCCGGTGGTAGATACTTCAGCACATTTGCTTGTTCCACCAATCCTCCAACTCTTTTGGCCCATTTTTTTTTAGAACTCCCTCTATGGTCAACGAATGCAGATCATGGACAGTCGCAACTCCATATAACTAGCTTTTTTTGTGCTCTTTGACACGCGCGCACCAATAGGGATCATTGGGTCTTGGCTCGACTTGAGCAGAAAGTTCATCCAGCAGCACACTGTTTTTGGGAAGAAGTGGAATTACAGAGAAATAGATGGACTGGCCAGGCAGAAGGATGTGGTGCTAACCTACTAATTACACCCAGTTGGACGACCCACTAATATGCAGGACTTCCCACAACATCCTGGATAGGCTAAGAGCATCTCTACTCGTTGGACGAATCCAGACCGAAATCCGGACTTTTTTTGGCCGGACGGAACTTGATTTCGGTCTGGGTACGCCCAGTTTCTCACTCGCGTACCCAGACCGAGTTCCCGGGTCGCCCGTTTTCGCACAAATTCGGCTCAAGTTCGTCCAGATTTTGGCGTAGTTCGGCATACAATAAATACAAAACATTTTACGATCAAAGTTCGGCGAAATGTTAAACATAGATCGACGCAAATGTAAGCATAGTTCGACCTGCAGTGAAAATACAACATATTTCGGCCAAGTTTGGCCAGTTCATGCTGGGCATCTACGACGTGTTGCCTCTGCGTATCCATAGGTGCTCAACAAGATCATCCTGCAGTTGTTGATGCATCGCCAGATCTCGGATCTCCTGACGCATGGGGATGAATGCAGCCCAGATTGGAGGCACCTGATGATCAGGTTGTCTGTAGTATGGCTCGTTCTCCTTGAGCAAACTCACTGGATCCTTCATCTCATCCCCAATGATCATGTTGTGCAAGGCCACACAACAATTCATCACTTCCCACAGCTGATCTTTCGACCAGGTCATAGCAGATAACCGGACAACTGCAAACCTCTGCTGGAGCACACCGAATGCCCGCTCCACGTCCTGCCTGCAAGCTTCCTGTTCCTTGGCAAAGTGAGAATGCTTGGAAAGCATTGGGTTTGAGATAGTCTTCACAAATGTTGGCCATCTTGGATAGATGTCATCTGCTAGATAGTATCCCTTGTTGTAGTGGTGCCCTCTGATCTCAAATTCCACATGGGGAGCATGACCCTCAACAAGCTTGGAAAAGACAGTTGAGGAGTTGAGGACGTTGATGTCGTTGTTCGATCCTGCCATGCCAAAGAAGGAGTGCCAGATCCAAAGATCATGTGTAGCAACTACCTCAAGTATTACAGTGCAACCTCCTTTGTGGCCTTTGTACATTCCTTGCCGTGCAAATGGACAGTTCTTCCACTCCCAATGCATGCAATCTATGCTTCCAAGCATACTAGAAAATCCTCTACTTTCATTGACTGCGAGGATCCGAGCAGTGTCTTCAGCAGTGGGTGATCTCAAGTACTGTTCCCCGAACAATGCAATCATTGCCCTACAGAACCTGTACAAGCAATCAATGGCGGTGGACTTGGCGATGCGGAGATAGTCATCGGCATTGTCAGTCGGCGCTCCATATGCAAGGAACCTCATCGTCACGGTGCACTTCTGCAGTGAGGAAAACCCAACCAAGCCAGTGCAGTCCTTCTTGCAAACGAAATAGGGGTCAAAGTCCTGGATGGCATGCACGATCTTGAGGAAGAGCTTGAAACGGCGGCGAAACACGTCCTCTCCATGGAGTGGCTGGTCGGCGAAGTAGTCAGCGTACAACAAGCAGTAGCCCTCTATCCTTTGCCTCGCCTTGCACTTCCGGCGACCTGGCGTCGAACCACCGCGCTTCGGCTTCGCCATCTGCATGTACTGTTGGGCGAGCAAGGCAAGGATCTCCAAGCGTTCTTCACCTTCGGCGACCTCGGCGCTCTCCTCCTCCAGTAGTACGATGAGCATCTCCTCGTCGTCGGAGTCCATGGCAAGTATCTCGTCGTCGTCGGAGTCCATGGCCGAACCGGCCAAATGCCGAACACTTGGCAGGCGTGGTGGTGGGAGCACGTAGCGAAGCAGAACTACAACGAAGTTCGGGCGGCGAAAGCGGTGGCGGGACGGGTGGCGAAGTGGGCGAAAACTACGGCGAGCATATCTAGAGGCATGGGCACGTCTCGGTGTAGGGGTTCGTAGCATGGAAAACAAAAAAATTCTACCGCATACAAACAAACAAGCCAAGATCTATCTACTATATTGTAGCAACGAGTCTATAGAATAACTCACCCTCGAAGATTCCAAAGTGTTTAACGAGAGCAGATTCTCGTGGGTGATGTAGTCGTACTCTTGCCGATCTGAAGATCGTGTAGATGATCCTTCCGGCGCCACGTTCCGGCAGCGCTCCCGCAGTCGGTCACACGTTCGGTACTCGATGAAGACCTTCCTCTCCCTTGTTTCAGCAGGCAGCGGAGGTTGTAGCACTCTCCTCGTGATTCCGGCAGCACGACGGCATGGTACCGGAAGTAGAGGGGAGATCTCGCAGGGCTTCGCCTTAAGCCGAAGCGAGTATGGTGGACTATGAGAGAGGCCTTGGCGATCTAGGGTTTAGAGGCACCAAGGAGAGAGGGCTAGGCCGGCGGCTAGGGCAAGGGGAGGGCCCCAACTCGGTGGCTAGGAGGAAACCCTAGGCCGGCGGCGGCGACTTGGTGGCCAGCGGCTAGGGTTAGGGTTTGGTGGAGAGAGGTGTGTGTCTAGAGGGGCACCCTTCCCCTCCTTTTATAGGTGGGAGGGCGCGGCCAAGGGGAAGGGAGTCCTCCCCCAAGTCGGCCTCCTTGGCCGGCGGTGGAGGGAGGAGGAACTCCTCCCCAAGTAGGTTTCCTACTCTCCCTCCACCAAGCAAACTTGCCGTTTGACTTTTCAAATTGGCGTTTGACTTTTCAAACTAGGATTTGATTTATCCCTTTATTTTGCTCAGCGATGATATACATGATGCAACCATTCCATATTGTTATGACACATTCATGTACCCTTCCCCTCCGGAGTACCGGACCTTCCGGAACCTTCTAGAACATTCCCGATGAAAACACCGGAATCATTCCCCAACTCCAAAACAGGACTTTCCTTATATGAATCTTATTCTCCGAACCATTCCGGATCTCCTCGTGATATCCCGGATCCCATCCGAGACTCCGAACAACATTCGCTCTCTTACTCATCATTCCATAACTACTCAACAACATCGAATCCTTAAGTGTGTCTCCCTACGGTTCGTGAATTATGCGGACATGATCGAGACACTTCTCCGAACAATAACCAGTAGAGGAATCTGGAAATTCATATGGCTCCCACATATTTCAACGATTACTTTGCGATCGAATGAACCACTTACATACGATACCAATTTCCCTTTGTCTCACGATAGTTTACTTATCCGAGGTTTTGATCGTCGGTATCTCTGCATACCTAGTTCAACCTCGTTACCGATAAGTACTCTTTTCTCGTTCCCGTGATATGTGATCCCTCGTGAGCCAGTCACATGCTTGCAAGCTAATTGGATGACATTCCACCGAGAGGGCCCAGAGTATATCTATCCGTCATATGGATGGACAAATCCCACTCTTGATCCATGTGTCTCAACCCATACTTTCCGAACACTCAATGCCACCTTTATAGCCACCCAGTTACGGTGTGGTGTTTGATGTCATCAAAGCATCCTTCGGGTGATGGTGATAAGCATGATCTCATGGTCGAAGGAATTAGGTTACTATGTATCAGAAAGCTTATAGCAATTGAACTATTAAAATGACTTGATCTTTATGCTACGCTTATCTATAGGAGTATGTCCATCATACCATTCTCCTAACGATATGATCTTGTTGTTAATAACATATCAATGTTCATGATAGGGAAACCACAATCATTTATTAACCAACAAGTTAGTATTATGAAGAGGGTTTACTAGGGACTCTTATTTAGTTTACAAATCACACAAGTATTAATGTTTCCTTGTTAATACTATTATAGCATGAATGTAAACATTTATCATAAACACAAAGATATAATAATAACTACATTTATTATTGCCTCTAGGGCATATCTCCAACAGTCTCCATGCACTAGAGTCAACTAATCTAGATTACATGGTAATATACCGAACACCCATGGCAGTTTGGTGTTGGTCATGTTTTGCCCTCGGAAGAGGTTTAGTCAACGGATCCGCCACATTCAGATATGTGTGTACTTTGCAAATCTTTATGTCACCATCTTGGACATGTTCTCGAATAGCGTGAAAACGTAGCTTGATGTGCTTCAGCTTCTTGTGTGACCTTGGTTCTTGCGCATTGGCTATGGCGCCCATGTTATCACAGTAGATAGACAGTGGGTTCAACGCAATTGGAACCACACCGAGCTCTGTAATGAACTCCTTCATCCATATCGCTTCTTGTGAAGCCTCCAAAGCAGCTATGTATTCCGATTCAGTTGAAGATCTCGCCATAATGCTTTGCTTTGCACTCCTCCAGCTAACTGCTGCACCATTTAAAATAAATATGTTTCCAGATTGAGATTTAGAATCGTCTGGATCGGTGTTCCAACTAGCATCGGTGTAACCATTAACAACGAGTTGTTCATGACCTCCATAAGAAAGAACCATATCCTTAGTTCTTCTCAAGTACTTAAGGATTTTTTTGACCGCTGTCCAATGATCCACTCCTGGATCACTTTGATATCTGCTAGTCAAACTAACAGCATATGCAATGTCGGGTCTAGTACATAGCATGGCATACATTAGAGATCCTATGGCTGAGGCATAGGGAGTCTTACTCATACTTTCTCTATCTTCTGTCGTTGCTGGACTTTGAGTTTTACTCAAGGTCGTATTGGGCAACATAGGCAAGAACCCTTTCTTGCTATCTTCCATTCCAAATCTCTTTAGAACTTTGTCCAAATATGTACTTTGTGACAATGACATTAGGCGTCTCGATCTATCTCTATAAATCTTTATGCCTTATATGTAAGCTGCTTCGCCAAGATCTTTCATTGAAAAACTATTATTCAAATATTCCTTGACACTATTAAGAAGGTCTACATCATTCCCAATCAACAATATGTCATCTACATATAGTATTAAGAATGCTACAGAGCTCCCACTCACTTTCTTGTTAATACAAGCTTCTCCATAAGTTTGTATAAAACCAAAACTTTTGATTACCTTATCAAAACATTGATTCCAACTTCGGGATGCTTGCTTCAATCCATATATGGACCGTTGAAGTTTGCATACCTTGTTAGCATCTTTAGGATCGACAAAACCTTTGGGTTGCATCATATACAACTCTTCATCAATGTCTCCATTGAGGAATGTTGTTTTGATATCCATCTGCCATATCTCATAATCGTAATATGCAGCGATTGCTAACAAAATCCTCACAGACTTTAGCTTCGCTACTGGTGAGAAAGTCTCATCGTAGTCAACTCCTTCAATTTGTCAAAACCCTTTTGCGACAAGTCGAGCTTTATAGACAGTAACATTACCATCATCATCTGTTTTCTTCTTGAAAATCCATTTGTTCTCGACAGCCTTTCGGCCATCCGGTAAGTCCACCAAAGTCCATACTTGGTTTTCGTACATGGATCCAATCTCAGATTTCATGGCTTCTTGCCATTTATTGGAATCTGGGCTCATCATCACTTCCTCATATGTCGCAGGGTCATCGGTGTTGTCCACCAACATGACACTCATAACGGGATCATACCAATCAGGAGTGGTACGAGTTCTTGTTGACCTGCGAGGCTCTGTAGCAACTTCAACCAAAGTTTCATGATCATCATCACTAGCTTCCTCTCTTATTGGTGTAGGTGCCACAGGAACTACTTCGGGTGCTGCGCTACTCGCAAGTTCGAGAGAAGGTTCGACAACCTCGTCGAGTTCTACTTTCCTTCCAGTCACTTCTTTCTAGAGAAATTCCTTCTCTAGAAAGGATCCATTCTTGGCAACGAAGATTTTGCCTTCAGATCTATGATAGAAGGTATACCCAATAGTTTCCTTCGGGTATCCTATGAAGACGCATTTTTTCGCTTTGGGTTCAAGCTTGTCCGGCTCTAACTTCTTTACATAGGCTTCGCAACCCCAAACTTTAATGAACGACAATTTAGGTTTCTTCCCAAACCATAATTCATACGGTGTCGTTTCAACGGATTTAGATGGTGCCCTATTTAAAGTGAATGCGACTGTTTCTAATGCATAACCCCAAAATGATAGCGGTAAATCTGTAAGTGACATCATAGAACGAACCATATCTAAGAGAGTTCGATTACGATGTTCGGACACACCATTACGATGTGGTGTTCCCGGCGGTGTCAATTGTGAAAGTATTCCGCATTTCTTCAAATGCTCGTCAAACTCGTAACTTAGATATTCACCTCCACGATCAGAACGTAGAAATTTAATTTTTTTGTTATGTTGATTCTCTACCTCACTTTGAAATTCCTTAAACTTCTCGAAAGTTTCGGACTTATGTTTCATGAAATAGATATACCCATATCTACTCAAGTTATCCGTGAAGGTAAGAACATAACGATAACCACCGCGCGATGCTACACTCATTGGACCACACACATCGGTATGTATGATTTCCAACAAGTCTGTAGCTCGCTCCATCATACCAGAAAATGGAGTCTTAGTCATTTTACCCATCAGACATGCTTCGCATCTTTCAAGTGATTCGAAATCAAGTGATTCAAGAAGTCCATCGGAATGGAGTTTCTTCATACGCTTCACTCCAATGTGACCAAGACGACAGTGCCACATATAGGTCGAGTTATCGCTCAATTTCAAACGTTTAGCTTCAATGTTATTAATATGTGTATTTCCACTATCGAGATTCAATAAGAATATACCATCTATCAAAGGTGCATGTTCATAAAACATATTACTCATATAAATCGAACAACCATTATTCTCGGACTTAAACAAGTAACCGTCTCACAATAAACAAGATCCCGATATAATGTTCATGCTCAACGTAGCGAACCAAATAACAATTATTTAAGTATAAAACTAATCCTGATGGTAGATGAAGAGGTAGCGTGCCGACCGCTATCACATCAACCTTTGATCCATTTCCAACGCGCATCGTCACCTCGTTCTTCCCTAGCTTCCGTTTATTCTGCAGTACATGTTTCGAGTTACAAATATGAGCAACCGAACCAGTATCAAATACCCAGGCAATATTACGAGTACTAGTGAGATACACATCAATAACATGTATATCGGATATACCTTTCTTCTTGATGTTGCCGTTCTTCAAATCCGCCAAGTACTTTGGGCAATTCTGCTTCCAGTGACCCTCTCCCTTGCAGTAAAAGCACTCAGTATCAGGCTTAGGTCCAGCCTTGGTCTTCTTCGTCGGTGCGGCAACTTTCTTACCACCCTTCTTGAAGTGTCCCTTTTGCTTAGACTTGTCTTTCTTGAATTTGGTGGTTTTATTGACCATCAACACTTGGTGCTCTTTCTTGATCTCCACTTCTGCAGATTTCAACATGGAGAAGAGTTCTGGCAACTGCTTGTTCATGCTTTGCATATTGTAGTTCATCACAAAGTTCTTGTAACTTGGTGGTAGTGATTGGAGGACACGGTAAATCCCCAAAGCATTAGGAATCACTATACCCAAGCTTTGGAGTTTGTTTGCGTGCCCAGACATCTTAAGCACATGCTCACTGACGGAGATGCCCTCTTCCATCTTGCAGTTAAAGAACTTTTCAGAAGCCTCATAACTCTCAACTGCCACGTGAGTCTCAAATATCAATTTGAGTTCACAGACAATATCATGTGGGTCTGAGTTCTCAAACCTTTTCTGAAGCTCTGATTCCAAACCATACAAGATAGCACATTGAACTGTGGAGTACTGATTCTTCTGAGCGAGGTAAACATTCTTTACTTCATCGGTAGCATCAGCTGCAGGTGGGTCACCTAGTGGTGCATCCAGCACATAAGTCAAATTACCAGCATTGAGGACAATCCTCAAATTGCGGAACCAATCCGCGAAGTTGCTTCCATTGTTTTTTAACTTTTCTTTCTCTAGGAACGCATTAAAATTGATGGTAGGGGCCGCCATTGATCTACAACACATTTGCAATAGTTTAGACTAAGTTTATGACAAATTGAGTTATAATTAATAGTTAAATTAATCTAGGTGAACTCCCACACAAAACAATATCCCTCACATTGTTTTAGTGATCACACGAACCAAATCCACCACATCAAAACCGATCATCACGAGAGTTGATATAGCTTCAATGGCGAACAATCAACATGTTCATCATATCTACTATATGATTCATGCTTTACCTTTTGGTGATCCGTGTTCCGAGACCATGTCTGTACATGTTAGGCTCATCAAGATCAAACCTTAGCTTCTGCATGAGCAAATCTGGCTTGCTCACGTTGTATACACTTGCAGAATCTAACACACCCGATCATCACGTGCTGCTTCGAAACAACAAGCTTTAGCAACGGTGCTTACTAAGGATGAACACTTTAGAACTTGAAATTTATGTGCATGAGGGATCATCTTATAATGCTACCGTCGTTAACTAAGCAATAGAAGATGCATAAAGGATTAACATCACATGCAATTCATAATATGTGATATGATATGGCCTTTTTTTTCTTTGTGCTTCCGATCTCCATCTTCAAGCACGAACATGATCTTCATCATCACTGGCATTGCATCAAGGTCAATGACGCTGCTTCATGGTTGTCGTCCACCAGCTTCAACTATTACAACTACTTTGAATAGACACGCGGGTCTTAACAGAAATTAAAGACAACCATATGGCTCCTGTCGGTTGCCAACTTACAATAAGGAATATTGCATACATCAAATATAATCACAATCATGGCCATATCACATCACAGCACACCCCTGCAAAACAAAGTTAGACGCCTCTAATTTTCTTTGCATCTTTTATGTGGTTTGGGGCTTTCAATAAGTGTCGCTCTAACTTACGAACAAGAACCACAACGTTGATGTTTGAACTATCAAGTGCCCGTTGTAAATTGGATCTATACTATAATGAGAGAGACAGACACCCGCAAAGCCACTTATGCAATATAAGTTGCATGTTGAGCGTGGAGCAAGTCTCATGAACGATATCATGTAAGGTTAGCCCGGGCCGCTTCATCCCATCATACCGCAAGATGCAAAGTACACAAGAAGCAATTAATAATAAAAGCACCACCGCCCACAATGACCATTGTGTTCTACTCGTGCAACAGATCTACATATAGACACGGCTCTGATACCACTGTAGAGGTTCGTAGCATGGAAAACAAAAAAATTCTACTACATACAAACAAACAAGCCAAGATCTATCTACTAGATTGTAGCAACGAGTCGATAGAATAACTCACCCACGAAGATTCCAAAGTGTTTAACGAGAGCAGATTCTCGTGGGTGATGTAGTCATACTCTTGCCGATCTCAAGATCGTGTAGACGATCCTTCCGGCGCCACGTTCCGGCAGCGCTCCCGTAGTCGGTCACACGTTCGGTACTCGATGAAGACCTTCCTCTCCCTTGTTCCAGCAGGCAGCGGAGGTTGTAGCACTCTCCTCGTGATTCCGGCACCACGACAGCGTGGTACCGGAAGTAGAGGGGAGATCTCGCAGGGCTTCGCCTTAAGCCGGAGCGAGTATGGTGGACTATGAGAGAGGCCTTGGTGATCTAGGGTTTAGAGGCACCAAGGAGAGAGGGATAGGCCGGAGGCTAGGGCAAGGGAGGGCCCCAACTCGGTGGCTAGGAGGAAACCCTAGGGCGGCGGCGGCGACTTGGTGGCCGGCGGCTAGGGTTAGGGTTTGGTGGAGAGAGTCGTGTGTCTAGAGGGGCACCCTTGCCCCTCATTTTATAGGTGGGAGGGCGCGGCCAAGGGGAAGGGAGTCCTCCCCCAAGTCGTCCTCCTTGGCCGGCGGTGGAGGGAGGAGGACTTCCTCCCCAAGTAGGTTTCCTACTCTCCCTCCACCAAGCAAACTTGTCGTTTGACTTTTCAAATTGGCGTTTGACTTTTCAAACTAGGATTTGATTTATCCAATTATTTTGCTCAGCGATGATACCTAGTACATGATGCAACCATTCCACATTGTTATGACACATTCATGTACCCTTCCCCTCCGGAGTGCCGGACCTTCCGGAACCTTCTAGAACATTCCCGATGAAAACACCGGAATCATTCCCCAACTCCGAAACAGGACTTTCCTTATATGAATCTTATTCTCCGGACCATTCCGGATCTCCTCGTGATATCCCGGATCCCATCCGAACAACATTCGGTCTCTTACTCATCATTCCATAACTACTCAACAACATCGAATCCGTAAGTTTGTCTCCCTACGGTTCGTGAATTATGCGGACATGATCGAGACACTTCTCCGAACAATAACCAATAGAGGAATCTGGAAATTTATATGGCTCCCACATATTTCTACGATTACTTTGCGATCGAATGAACCACTTACATACGATACCAATTTTCCTTTGTCTCATGATAGTTTACTTATCCGAGGTTTTGATCATCGGTATCTCTGCATACCTATTTCAACCTCATTACCGATAAGTACTCTTTTATCGTTCCCATGATATGTGATCCCTCGTGAGCCAGTCACATGCTTGCAAGCTAATTGGATGACATTCCACCGAGAGGGCCCAGAGTATATCTATCCGTCATATGGATGGACAAATCCCACTCTTGATCCATGTGTCTCAACCCATACTTTCCGAACACTCAATGCCACCTTTATAGACACCCAGTTACGGTGTGGTGTTTGATGTCATCAAAGCATCCTTCCAGTGATGGTGATAATCATGATCTCATGGTCGAAGGAATTAGGTTACTATGTATCAGAAAGCTTATAGCAATTGAACTATTAAAATGACTTGATCTTTATGCTACGCTTATCTATAGGAGTATGTCCATCATACCATTCTCCTAACGATATGATCTTGTTGTTAATAACATGTCAATGTTCATGATAGGGAAATCACAATCATTTATTAACCAACAAGCTAGTATTATGAAGAGGCTTTTACTAGGGACTCTTATTTAGTTTAAAAATCACACAAGTATTAATGTTTCCTTGTTAATACTATTATAGCATGAATGTAAACATTTATCATAAACACCAAGATATAATAATAACTACATTTATTATTGCCTCTAGGGCATATCTCCAACACTCGGCGTGGAGGAGCTGCGTCGGCGAAGTCATGGCGATAGAGGCTCTGAGAGCTCTTCGTCGCAGTCTGGGCGAGTGAAGTGGGTGGGAATGGGACTGTCTCGCCGACAGAGCTGACCCACGTCCATTTTTGCTGCGTCCGGCGGGCGTACCCGGGAACCTACGTTCGGCCTGGGTAGGCCGGACCAAAGTTCGCCCAAATCCGAAGAAAAACAGGTTCCGGGGTACGCAACTGGACCAATTTTCGGCGTCCGAATCGACGTCCTTGGTAGGCGAGTGGAGATGCTCTAACGCCCGGTTTTACCTCTAAGTAGATCTGAATACCTCTTTGGTCAACCAATGCAAAACGTAATTTCTCACATTTAAATAAGCAAGCTAAGCTAGACATATGCTTTTACATGATGTTGGACGCCACTTGTGGCTAATCCATCCCTACCGTGACACTATTTCTGTAAACATTTTGGATGATTAATAAATCCTAGCTGGTTTTGAAAAAAGTTTCTCCCATTTGGCGCTCTTAGCATAAATCATATTTACTGCCAATGCTGCGTTCAAACATTCTGATCAGGCCGACAGGGCAGCCCATTAGCGCGGTTATCCGCAGTTTTTTCTTGTTTTGCTTGTTTTTTTAGCTTCTCGATGGTTTTTAGGGTTCTACTATTTGTTCAGTTTTGTTGTTTGTTTGTTTGTTTGTTTGTTTCTTTTTCTTTTTAGTTGTGTCTTTTACTATTTTATGTTAAAACAAATGTTTCTATATTGAAAATATTTAATTCTAAAAAAGTTTGATTCTGAAAATATTTGACTTTTAAAATGTTTGATCTTGAAAATTGTTCGATTTTAAAATGTTCTATTTAGAAAATATTCATTGAAAATATTTCTATTTTATAAATGTTCTTTTTTTAGAAAAAAGTTTGTTTTTTCGTAAATCCGTTCATGAAAAAAAGGTAGAAAAGAAAAAAAGATACCCAAAGCCATGTCTGCTTAGTGGACCAAACTAAAAGTGGCCCATGTTACCGATCCTTCAGGCGGAGTGGATTCAGCTCGCGTTGAGATGTCAAGTAGGAGCTCTCCTCTTAGTGCTAGTTTTCTGAAAAAAGCATAGCATTCCCCATTTTTTTAAGAAAAAGCCGTCACGGCAAGCTTTATTGATTATAGAATAAACTTATATCGTGTACAAGGGAGTTTAAGAGAAAATCAGGGGAAACATCTACCCAATTACAGAAGTTTTTCAACTCAAAGTACTTATTAGCTATCCGGTGAGCAACTTTGTTGGCTTCCCTAGCATAGCATTCCCCACTTTGCGCCTTTGGGCTCGGGTCCATTTACCCTTTCCTCTATTTCTTCATGGTTGTTCGCTTGCGCTCTTCTAGCCCTTGTTTAATTTTTTTGGCCGCCTTATAAAGTCAACTTGATAGTACAAAATATAATTGTGAATATGTAATATTTTTTCAACCTGTCAATATCTTTTTTTAAACCTGGTGAACACTTCTTCAAAACTGATGCACACTTTTTGAATATGTGAACCCCGTGAACAATTTTGCAAAACCCTATGTACAAATTTTTGAACTTTGAGAACATTTTTTTAGATCATGAACAAAAATAAAAATAAAAATAAAAATAAAGGAAAATGAAAAAAAAAGAAACACAGGAAATAAAATATAAAGAAGAAAAAATAGATATAAAAACACATATCTTAATGGGCCTGAGCTTGAACCTTCATTGGGTCCCTTCAAGCGGAAGCAGCCGTGGTGCCTGGGCATCCCTATTCAAAGCTTGTTGCGTCGGCTATGGACATGACGCTTGAAGCGCGCTTCTAGGTGGGTCAGCTCAATTCGGTCGCGTTCCCTCTCTTTTTCTAGCTCGCTTTGCTGGTTGCTTAAAATTTTGTATTTTCCAAAAAATAAATAAATAAATAATTTTTTAAATTTTTTAAAATGATTAAATTTTAAAAATTTCACATTTGAAAATTGTTTAGATATCCAAACACCTAAAGATTTGAAAGAAAATTTGATATGAACAAAATGTTTACATTTAGAAAAATATTCATATTTGAAAAGTGTGTAAATTTAAAAATGGCCAAAACTTAAAACTTCATATTTCTAAAAAGAAAAAGGAAAAAGAATTGAAAAATGAAAAGAAATAAAAGAAAAAAGAAAAAGAAACCATGAAATGGAGGAAATCGGCCTGAAAGGTTCTAGAACCTTCAAAACAAAAAACCAAGACACCGGGGATCCATGGAAATGTAGTTGGACTAAATAGATGCCTGGCCAGTCTCCACATCATGGCACACTCGATCGTTTTCAATGAACCATTCTAATTGTTTGCTCTAGAAATGTAACCTCGTATGTCAGATATATGTGAGGTTTGCTTCCTATCACCTTTTCTTAGTCTCATTCATCTACTCTCTTCTAATCAGCACAACTTTATTTTGATTCGTAATAAGATCTACATAAAAAATGCACATTAACGATGGGTTCTATTCTGACAATCGCACTACTAGAAAAAAGCTTATCTGTAGCGCATAGATTTTGAAATTCTGTGGTGCATATGGGATGTGCCACAGTTATGACGCCACTAAATTGTAATTCTGTGGCGCATATCAATATGCACCACCAAAATCTCAAAATTCTATGGCGCATATTGCCAATATGCGCCACAAAATTCTTTTTTCGAATTTAAAAAAAGCGGGCCAGATCTTAAATTTCTGTGGCGCATATTGCCAATATGCGCCATAGATTTTTTTAAAATTTCAAAAAAAAGCAGGCCAGATCTGGCCGGAGGTAGGGGTCATCGGAGGTGGGTGTTGACAGAGGTAGGCAAAGGAGGGGGTCGGCGAAGGAGTAGGAGGCTACCGGAGGTGGTGGCTGGAGGAGGAGGAGGAGGCCACTGGTGGAGGAGAGGGTCACTCGAGGTAGAGTTTGCTGGAGGAGGAGCATGAGGTGGAGGACACCGGTGGAGGAGGGGGTTGCCGGAGGAGGAGGAGGCCACCGGTGGGGGAGGGGCTCGCCGAAGGAGGAGGAGGAGGCCACAAAGGAGAAGGTAGGAGGAGGAGGTCATCATCGTCATCGGAGAAGGAGGATCACATCGGGATGGAGGAGGAGGTCGCCGGAGGAGGAGGAGGAGGAGGAGGAGGGAGGAGAAGGTGAGGAAGAAGGGGAGGAGAAAGAGAGAAGAAGTGGAGGGAGAAGAAGTATGGAGGAGAGGAAGACAAGAAAAGAGACGGAGAAGGGGCGCCGGCGGGATTCAAATTTCGAATCCTGCCCAACAATTATGTGGCGCATATTGGGGATATGTGATACGTTGTAGACGTATCTATAATTTATGATGCTTCATGCTTGTTTTATATCATTTGTCTTATGTTTTGTCTACACTTTGAGGTATTTTTATACATTTTATGGAACTAACCTATTGACAAGATGCCGCAGTGCCTGTTGCATATTTTCTGCTGTTTTTGGTTTCATAAAAGCTAAAAAATGAATATTCTCGGAATTGGAGGGGACAAAAGCCAATCTGCCTATTTTCCCCAGAGCAATACGGAAACGCGAAGCAGAGACAGAGGGGGACACCAGGGTGGGCACACCCTAGGGTGGTGCGCCCCCCGGGCCGCACCACCACTAGGTGTGGGCCACCCTGGCGGCCACCGACGTCCCCCTTTCACCTATAAAAGCCTCCTGAATCAGAAACCCTAAAACATCTGGGAGAAAGCCATGAAAACTTTCGCAGCGCTACCGCCACTAAAGGGGAGATTTAGGGGACAGAAGTATCTGTTCCGGCAGCCTACCGAGACGGGGAATTGCCCCCGGAGCCATCTCCATCGATCTCCAGCACCATCTCCATCGTCGTTGTTGATTCCCATGATGAGGAGGGAGTAGTTCTTCCTCAAGGCCAAGGGCTCTACCGGTAGCTATGTGTTCATCTCTCTCTATGCGTGATCTTATTATGATCATGAGCTTGTAATCAAGTAGATCTACTCTGCTACTCAAGTTCTTTAATAGATCTCTGATTTTTCCCACGTGTGTGAAAATGACAGCGTGCACACCATGTGGCACTTAGGCTAGAGATTACATAAATACTTGTCATGAGTTATATTTTGAGTTGGATGTTTCTATGAAATTATGGTGTTTGTTGGAACCATCTAGCGCTCAAGGTGACAGAGTGGGGTTATCTAGATGGGGAAAGCGAACTTTGAGGTGTGCTGTTATAGCCCTACCGTGGATTAGAGTTATCCAACCGGAGAGTAGTTCAAAGTAGTATCATGAAGATAATATATTTATATGAGAGTGTTCACTAGTGAAATTATGATCACTAGGCCTTGTTTCTAAGCATTGAAACACCGTTTTCAACTAGATCTGTTACATGTTTGCTTGCTTCCATCTTTATTTCAGATTGCCTTTAGTCTCTTCCTCCCATCAAGCTCTTTTCTGGCAGCGTTGTCTTATAATCATCCATATCACTTGCGTTTCACTATCTCTTCGCCGAACTAGTGCACCTATACACGTGACAAGTGTATTGGGTGTGTTGGGGACACAAGATAATTCTTATATCTTGATTGCATGGTTGCTTGAGAGGGATACCTTTAACCACTTCCTCCTCGAGTTCGATAAACCTTGGGTAATCTACTTAAGGGAAACTTGTTGTTGTTCTATAAACCTCTGCACTTGGAGGCCCAACAACTATCTACAACAATAGAAGCGTGCGTAGACATCAATATGCGCAAAAAAATCCCTTTTTTATTTTTTTGCAGGAAAAAACTTTCTTTTACCATAACTTTTTACTCATTTCGAATTTGGGAAATCTATAAAATCTAGAACAGCCTTTGGCGGTTGAATTCAAGTAAGAAATTTAGAGACAGTCGTTTTGATGGGTAAAACATTTTTTCCGACATCGTATACAAAAGTTATGGCTATTTTAGCGTTCCATGACCTTTTTTTTCAAAATACATCGAAATTCATGTTTTTCAATTTTATCTACAACTATACCCTAAAATATAACTACCTCTCAGAAGAATTATTTTTTTTGAAGTTTTTATCATTTTTATTTATTTTTTACAAAACTTAAAAATCGATCAACGGGGGAGGGGTGTAGGATCTGTTTTCCACTTTCTGTAACGCATATGTCTATATGCACCATAGAATCATCACTTTCTGTGGCGCATATAGACATATGCGCAACATAAATTTGATGAGACCCAGAACCAACTAAGGGAGAGACAATTATATGGCGTATATGTCTATATGCACCACAGAATCTTCACTTTCGTGGCGCACGAGAAAATATACGCCACGGAAACACACATTTATATAGCGTATATGGGTTCCGTACACCACAGAATTGCCATTTCCCTATGGAGTTTGTGTCTATATGCGCCACAAAATTAATTATGTGGAGCATACCCTTTTATATGCACCACAGAAAGCATTTCTATCTATAGCTAGTTTCCTAGTAGTGTTGGCACCGAGTTTCATTAACTGCCTCTTCTCAGTTTCGTGTTCATTCAAAGCGTTTCTAGATGAATTCTGTTATATTCATTGCACACAGATTGAGTGTTTGAATTTTTATTCGAGGAGTAGTTGCATCTCGCTATTTCACACAATTCTCATGTTGAAAGTCTTTTGTTTCAGTAATCATAGACAAGTAGAACTGGATCTTTCTAGTATATTATGCTGTTCATGTGTGCCTTACTATAATTTGAAGTGTTAGCACCCACGTGTAATATCCAGTTTACACGTGTGTTAGTTAGCCACATTCAGTTATATCAGTAATATATATGTTTGTCACACTTCATTAAATGAATAAAGGTATTCAGATCCAGTAATATATATGTGTGTCACACTTCATTAAATGAATAAAGGAAAGTATGAACCCTGTCTGGGATCTAAAGGAAGGTGTTGTCGTATGTCTTTCCTGTAATGGCTAGCCTTAATCCTTTATCATCTCCTATAGATAATCTAGTTTTCAGTCATCGTCTCATCACGATGTCCACATGTAAACAGATCTGGATCCACGATGTGATTCCATTCTAGGAATAGATTCCGAGTTTCACACAAATGGTTAACCGTTTTAATTTTTTATTTGAGGAGTAGCTTCACCTTGCTGTTTCATACAACTCTCTTGTTGTAATTTTTCTTTTTGCGATCATAGAGGAGTAGATTTGTATGTAACTACAAGGTATTTATGTGTGAGGTAAGTTCATCATGTGGATACGAGGTGGGATTAAGGTTGAAATTATATGCAACCAAACTTTTTATGCTCACATGTCCTCCGGGCCTCGCCTCCCGAGAGCTCCAAATTGGCTGAACCCTACAAAACACACCCTAAATAGTCCTCATGTGGCTCATCGAGATATAATATAGTGTATAATCACATATGCATGTCACTGATAGTTAACTTGGTTAATTTTGGGTTCCACGAGAAACCACTTAATTTTCACTGAACTGTTGAAATTGATCTACGGTTGTTGTAACAAACCGAGATAAAAAAAGGAGTTAACCCTACATCTTGCCCTGTTTGAAGGCACCCAAACCAAGCGTTGGTTTAGGTCCCGTCACTCCAGCACCCAATATATATAAAAGGATGTCCTACCATATGGGCTAACGAACACACAAGGTAAGCCACATCCCTAAACTAACTTAATAATCCTAATGGGAAGCTGAGAGAGGCGAAGGTCGACTACCACCGCTAACCAACATGAGGGTAGTCGGCGGCTCCCCTACTCCACCTTCACACTGTCTAGCAGTTGTTATCTCCATCGACCATACCATTGTCTATCATACTTGCATCTGGCATGCAGAAGAACACTTCAATTATGTGTAAGTACATCTCCTAATCTTCTATCTAAATGTTTTAGGTACTATATGTATGATTAGTTAATGTTGTTGTCACCCTAATGAAAATTTTAAATCTAACATGAAACTAGTTGGGCTCTTATTTGTAAGTTTATCTAAAACTGGTTCATGGATAAAAAATTATGCTCACGCCTCCATATTCCCCTCTTGCACCATATACTTGGATGTCATACTTTATTTCCACTAAACAAGTTGCTCTTTCCCAACAGTTTCCCTAAAACTGGTTCACAAAAGAAAGTGTGTTAAGTGTTAACACCTCTATGTTTCTTTATTGTGCATATACATTCAAAATTAATATGATTTCATTATGTGAGGACAAAAAAGAACTTCAATGTAAAATCAGTAGCATAATTCAAGCAGAAAATGCACTAGTGTAAACAAAAGATCAAATGTTTCATACAAGGATAATATAAACCAATCAAGGAGGTCATCACTGCCATCGTTTCCTCTGGTGCCACGAGTATCATCATTGCCCACATTGACCACCAAAGCTAGACATGTAACAAGCCATGAAGCTTCCCATGAACTCACCAACTGGCAACAGTCTTAGATTTTGGGTCCGTCATATGCTTGGAAAATGCTCTCCTCTTCTCATCAAGGCCATTTGGTTTATGAGCATGAGAACTTGGTCTTGCTTCTTGTGCTCATTCTTCAAAACTCTCTCATCAATGGCAATCATATGGTCTTTTTTCATGGCACACAATGCTCTACCATGATTGCCCTTCGCTCCTTCTGTTGATCCTGTATTTCCAATTAAGGGCCCTCTCATGTTTCTCCTTGGCATCGAGTTCTTTCCTTGTTGAGACCAAGTTTTCAAGTGACTCCTTGGATGTAAGATCTTGTTTCTTAAACATGTCTTTCTCCCCAGTTCTCCCACTAATTGCATGCCACAACTTTCGAGTGGTGCTTCTCTTTCCACTATAATCAAGATCTAGTTTTGTAAAACTCACATGTACAAGGCAAAGGTAATACAAATTTTCCAATTGGACATTGTAGTCTACATGATATTTTTTAATCTTCCAACTTAGATTTTTGGTTTTGTGTCAGACCCTATATGCATGTGAACTATCTATGATGCAAAACTAGTTGTGCATATATCAGCTGACGGGAGACACATATTCACATTGTCTAGCGGTTGTTGTCTCCATCGACCATACCATTGTCTATCATACTTGCATCTGGCATGCACATGAACACTTCAATTATGTGTAAGTACATCTCCTAATCCTCTATCTAAACATTTTTAGGTACTCTATGTATGATCAGTTAATGTTGTTGTCATCCTAATGAAAATTTTAAAGCTAACATTAACTAGTTGGGATCTTATTCGTAAGTTTCTCCAAAAGTGGTTCATGAATAAAAATTATGCTCACTCCTCCATATTCCCCTCTGGCACCATATACTTGGATGTCGTACTTTATTTCCACTAAACAAGTTGCTATTCCCCGACAGTTTCCCTAAAACTGGTTCATAAAAGTAAGTGTGTTAAGTGTTAACACCTCTATGTTTCTTTATTGTGCATATACATTCGAAATTAATATGATTTCATTACATGAGGACAAAAAAAACTTCAATGTAAAATTAATAGCATACTTCAAGCAGAAAGTGCACTAGTGCAAACAAAAGATCAAATGTTTCATACAAGGATAATATAAACCAATCAAAGAGGTCATCACTGCCATCATTTCCTCTGGTGCCACGTGTCTCGTCATTGCCCACATTGACCACCAAAGCTAGACATGTAACAAGCCATGATGCTTCCCATGTGAAAGGACATTTATTGTCATAATCACTTTTGGTGTTCGTTAACAACAGGTAGATCATTTTACAGTTTGTCACTGTCCACGGGTTGCTATTATGATAAGGGAAAAGTACCCTCACACTTTGGAAAGATTTCTGCAAAGCTTGACATTGTTATGGAAGTTCCAGACCGGAGTCTCCGGTCTGGCTGGACCGGAGTCTCCGGTGTGGACTGGAATCTCCGCAGGAGTCCCTAGTGGTGGCTTCAGGAATATGGCTGGGACATTTTGTATAGGGGTGAGGAGCAAGGTCCGGAGTCTCCTCCGGAATCTCCGGTGTGGGCTCAGACCGGAGTCTCCGGTGCTGGTGGACCGGAGTCTCCAGCCCACTTAGCTCACAAAAGGCCTGGGTCATACTGCATACTGGTCCGGAGGCTGGACCGGAGATGGGCCGGAATCTCCGGTGTAGACCGGAGTCTCCGGTGTACTGACCGGAGTCTCCGGTCTGGTTCTTCTCCAACGGTCAGAAAACGGTTCGTGGAAGGGGCTGCTTATAAATAGGGACCCTTATCCCCTTCCTCCAGCTGCTCGACCTGCTCAAGAACACAAACTCCATTAGAGCCACCAAATCAACAAGATCTCTTCATCCAACCATCCAAAGTCATTGATCTTTGGAGAATCAGAGGAGGAGACCTTGATCTACAGCTTCACCAAGAGAGATCTTCATTTCCCCCTCATTCACTTGAGTCCCCCCATGCTCTAGTGTTTCTTTGGAAACCCTAGCTTTGATTTGGTTCTTACAAGCTTTTCTTTGATTTTTTTAACAGCTTTCTTGTATTTGGAAGCCTCCAATTAAGTTGTGGATGTGTGCCCCGAACTTGTGTAAAGGTGTCGGCTTCCACCTTGAAGGTTGCCGATATAGTGGAAGGTGAATCGATCCTATTGGGGTGAGGTTCATCGGAGAACAAGGGAGGCCTATCATGGCGTTGGTGGTTTGAAACCACCCCATCTCTAAACGTAGACGTACTTCCCCTCAAAAGGAAAGAACTACGGGAAACAAATCCTTGTGTCTCCACGTCCACCACTTTGGTTACTTCTATCCTTTACCGCACTTTACTTACTTGTTATTGCTTAGTGTTGTTCTAGGTGTTGCTTGGTTGACATATAGGTAAATTCACCTTAGTTGCATAATCTAGAGAATTTACCTTTCTTGTCAAACCCTAATTTGGAAAAGAAGAAAATTTGAAGCAGCACCTATTCACCCCCCCCCCCTCTAGGTGCCCATACGATCCTTTCAATTGGTATCAGAGCCTCGGCTCTTTATTCGAGCTTTACCGCCTAAGAGTATATGGGTAGCAACAATGGGGAAGGTGGTGGTGAGCATACCACGGTGACCATGGATGATCTCAATAACTTGGAAACAAGATTGAGCTCCACCATGGCCAACGAGATCAAACAATTGCACAAGTTACTTGAGCAACTTGTTAAAGATAAGGTTGGCTCATCATCCCCTTATCATCTCTCCTCAAGAGGAACTACCACCTCTATCCAAAGAGAATTCCCTGGCATCTCCCACGGATAAGGTGGTGGGGGATAATCAAGGCAACATTAACTCCTCCACAAAAAGGGTTGGTGAGAAGGGAGAGCACCATGACTCTCATGGATGGTACTGTTGGAGATATGCCCTAGAGGCAATAATAAATGTAGTTATTATTATATCTTTTTGTTTATGATAAATGTTTACATTCATGCTATAATAGTATTAACAAGGAAACATTAATACTTGTGTGATTTGTAAACTAAAATAAGAGTCCCTAGTAAAGCCTCTTTATAATACTAGCTTGTTGGTTAATAGATGATTGTGGTTTCCATATCATGAACATTGAGATGTTATTACCAACAAGATCATATCGTTAGGAGAATGATATGGTGGACATACTCCTATAGATAAGCGTAGCATAAAGATCAAGTCATTTTAATAGTTCAATTGCTATATGCTTTCTGAAACATAGTAATCTAATTCCTTCGTCCATGAGATCATGCATATCACCTTTACCGGATGGATGCTTTGATGACATCAAACACCACACCGTAACTGGGTGGCTATAAAGGTGGCATTGAGTGTTCGGAAAGTATTGGTTGAAACACATGGATCAAGAGTGGGATTTGTCCATCCATATGACGGATAGATATACTCTGGGCCCTCTCGGTGAAATGTCATCCAATTAGCTTGCAAGCATGTGACTAGCTCACAAGGGATCACATATCACGGGAACGAGAAAAGAGTACTTATCGGTAACGAGGTTGAACTAGGTATGCAGAGATACCGACGATCATAACCTCGGATAAGTAAACTATCGTGAGACAAAGGGAAATTGATATCGCATGTAAGTGGTTCATTTGATCGCAAAGTAATCGTAGAAATATGTGGGAGCCATATGAATTTCCAGATTCCTCTATTGGTTATTGATCAGAGAAGTGTCTCAATCATGTCCGCATAATTCACGGACCGTAGGGAGACACACTTAAGGATTCGACGTTGTTTGAGTAGTTATGGAATGATGAGAAAGAGTCTGAATGTTGTTCGGAGTCTCGAATGGGATTCGGGATATCACGAGGAGATCCGGAGAATAAGATGCATATAAGGAAAGTCCCGTTTCGGAGTTGGAGAATGGTTCCGGTGTTTTCATCGGGAATGTTCTAGAAGGTTCCGGAATGTCCGGCACTCCGAAGGGGAAGGGTACATGAATGTGTTATATCAAGTTGGTATGATTGCATTATGTACTCGGTGTCATCGCTGAACAAAATAGAGGGTTTATTCAAATCCTAGTTTGAAAAGTCAAACACCAAGTTTGAAAGTCAAACGGCTATTTTTGGGAAGTGGGAAAGGAGGAGGAAACCGAGTTGGGGAGGAGTCCCTCCTCCACCGCCGGCCCACCTCCAAGCCGAGTTGGGGAGGGACTCCCCTCCCCTTGGCCGGCCGGCCCCTCCACCTATAAAAGGAGGGGCAGGGCTCCCCTCCTAGACACACAAGATCCCCGCCTCCAAAACCCTAAGCCGCAGGCGGCGCCACCTGCTGCCGCCGCCGCCCTAGGTCAAGCCGCCGCCGCCTAGCAACCCTAGCCGCCGTCCAAGATTCCTCCTCGGTGTGTCTAAACCCTAGATCGTCGAGGGACTCTCTCATACTTCACCATACTCGCTCCGGCTTAAGGCGAAGCCCTGCGAGATCTCCCCTCTACTTCCGGTACCACGCCGTTGTGCTGCCGGAATCGCGAGGAGAGTGCTACAACCTCCGCTGCCTGCTGAAACAAGGGAGAGGAAGGTCTTCGTCGAGTACCGAACGTGTGACCGACTGCGGGAGCGCTGCCGAAACGCAGCGCCAGAAGGATCGTCTACGCGATCTTGAGATCGGGAAGAGTACGACTACATCACCCACGAGAATCCGCTCTCGTTAAACACTTTGGAATCTTCGAGGGTGAGTTATTCTATCGACTCGTTGCTACAATCTAGTAGATAGATCTTGGCTTGTTTGTTTGTATGCGATAGAAAATTTTTGTTTTCCATCCTACGAAACCCTACAGGTACTCTCCCGATCCTCCAATTCCCCACCCTCATGTATACAATAGAGGTGACCCACCAAAGCTTGAAGTGCTTAATGTCAATCTCTAATGAAAACTCATGTGCGCAACTCTTGCATTGAACTATGGAACATCATTGAACAAGGAATCTATATTGGGGATCCAAGCAACTTGACAAGAAGATAAGTTGTCAATAGTCAACTCAATGCCACCGCCTTGCACATGATTCAACAAGGATTGGGTACAAAGGATTACCCACACATTGAGCACCTCAACACCGCCAAGGAAGCTTGGTATGCTCTCACAGTGTTGTTTGTTGGGAATGAGAGCATGAGAAGGAACCAGTATGATGCACTAAGCAATGAAGCCGAAGGCTTCTACATGAAAGAAGGTGAAGATCATGAAGACATGTACCGTAGGCTCAAGACCACCGCCACCGCTTTTAGGAATATGGGTGCCTCACATGTGGATGATGCTTGGATAAAAAGGAAATATGTGAGTGCACTCATGCCCTTTGAGCCCACCGACTTGAAGAGCCTACAAGGAAGACACAACTACCACCTCATGACCTCCAATGAAGTTATGCAAGAGATGGCCTCTTTAAAGGTTGCCGCCAAGAATGCCAAAGATGCCCGTGCTCGAGCCCTTGGTATGAGCAATGTAGTCAACCTTGCATTGAAGGCCAAAGTTGTGGAACATGGGGATGAAGATGATAGTGATGAAGGCCTCTCGATGGACCACCCCGATGATGTCAAGATTGCACATGGTCAATACATGGCTTTCTATGCAAAGAACTTTTGGAAGAACCCCGCCAAGGCCAAGATGGAAATGCAACGAAAGAGCAACCCAAATGGGAGAAGAGAAAATGTCACCAAATTGAGAACTTGCTTCAATCGTGGTGACCACTATAACTTTGTGGAGGGTTATCCCTATGAGAAGAGAGAAGATCATGGGGTAAGCTTGTGTTGAAGAAAACTCCCAAAGCTGCTTACAAGAAACCTTTCACCAAGAAGAATCCCATTAACAAGAAGTCGGGCAAAATTGTATTTGTCACCCATGAAGAATACTCCTCCGACAATAAAGATGATGAAGAGGAAACATCAAGTGGTGTGGCTGCTCTAGCCACTACTTCTACTCCAACATTCTCACTCTTCGATTCTCAAAATGAGAATACTCCCAACAAGAACGTCACTTGTCTTATGGCAAGAGGAACAGAGCTATCCTCATCATCTCACTCCATTCCCTTAGCTAATGATGAAATTGATGATGAGATGTCTCTCGAAGTAAAAAGGTAATTAATTGCTTTCGATGAGTTTGTGACTAACTTGCAAGGGGAGGCCAAGATACATTTTGGGAACATATTATATCAACTTTCCCACACACAAGAGCTTCTAGATGTAAGATGTAAACTTGGGCATGAACACATGATTGAGATAGAAGCCTTAAATAATGCTCTAGAAGAAGAACAAGAGACTAGGATGTCTCTTGAAATAAAACTTGAAGGGCTTGATGAGGCCAATGACATTATTGTTAATAGACTCATCAAATAACATGATCATGCTATTGCTAAATGCAAAAGGGATAAAAAGGACAAGATTGAGTTTGGTGTTGTTCATGAAAAACTTGCCGAGGACTTTAGTTTGCTTAACAAGGCTCACAAGGCTTTGGAAAGTGAACCCTTGTCACTCACAAAGTCCCATGAAACGATTCAAACCCAATTGGTCAATATTCCTTCACCTAGTAACTTAATTCCATCTAGTAGTACAACTATTCTTGAAGAAAATGCTAGGTTGAAGGGGGAGCTAGCCGAGGCCACATTTCCACAAGGTAACAAGTCCATTGATGATATTTTGAGTAAGCAAAGGCCTAGTGGTGAGAAAGGGGGCATTGTTTTTGTCTCCAAAGCCAAGAAAGAAGAAGAACAAGAAGAAGGCCAAGCCCGCACAAGAGAAAAACAAGGCCATTGTGGATAGTAAAACCACAGGCGGTAAAAATATGTCTCATGATGACTTTGCGGGAAGTTCTAACCCTCACTATGTTCTAATGTGTGATTATTATGGTGATGTGTATGCACAATATGTTGGCCCATATGATGGTTATATTGCTTGGTATATTTGGGTCCCCAAGACCCTTGTTGCTAACAAAAGAGGACCCATTGAAAAATGGGTACCTAAAAATTATCTTGATCTTTTGTAGACATACGCTTCCGGAGGGTCAAAGTGGGTACTTGATAGTGGTTGCACAAGTCATATGACCGGAAGATCGTCTATTGTCAAGGATTTAAGGCCAAATGATGATCAAATATCCGTGACATATTCCGACAAGACAAAGTCAAAGGTAATGGGTTTCATCAAGGTAGTGGTTGCTCACGATATTACACTCATGAACGTCATGCTTGTTGAGACCCTTGGATACAATTTACTTTCCGTCTGTGCTCTTGGAAATATGGGCTTTGTCATCTTTATTGATGATGATATAGTGGTCCTCATGTGGAGAAAGTCTATCAAGGTCGCTTTTGTTGGGTACGTCGAACATGACTTGTATGTGGTGGACTTTTCGGGACAAACCACTACAAGTGCGATGTGCTTAGTCGGAAAGGCCGATGTGGGTTGGTTATGGCATCACCGACTAGACCATGTCAATATGAGAACTTTGCAAAGTCTCCACAAGGAGGTCCATATTGTTGGACTAAAAGAAAATGTTTCCTTTGCCAAAGATCGTGTTTGCAGGGCTTGCGTTCTAGGAAAGATGCATGATGCTCCCCACAAGCCAAAGAACCGCATCAAGTCAACAAAGATCTTGGAGCTCCTTCATGTGGACCTTTTTGGTCCTCCATCTCATGCAAGTCTTGGTGGGAATAAATATTGTTTGGTGATTGTTGATGACTTTTCAAGATACTCATGGGTTTATTTCTTCAAGTTGAAAAGAGAGACCCAAAATACCTTCATCGACTCCATAAACTTGGTTCAACATCAATAAAATATTCCCGTGTTGATAATAAGAAGCGACAACGGCACCGAGTTCAAGAACTACACCTTGAATGTTTTCCTTAGTGATGAGGGGATAAAACACCAATATTCCGTTGCATATACCCCTCAACAAAATGGTGTTGCAGAGAGGAAGAACCGGACCCTTATTGAGATGGCTAGGACCATGTTGGCGGAGTTTAAATCTCCATACAACTTTTGGGCCGAATCCATCTCCATTGCTTGCCATGCATCAAACCAGCTCTACCTCCGCAAAGAAATCAACAAGACTCCATATTAAATACTTATCAGTAACAAGCCCAACATATCTTACTTTCGGGTGTTCGGTTGTAAGTGTTTCTATCTCATAAAAGGTGTTCGTTTGTCCAAATTCGAGTCTAAAGCATTAGAGGGTATTTTTGTTGGCTATGGTCTCGAATCTCACACTTATAGAATCTATGATAAGCTCTCTGGAGCCGTCATAGAATCTTGTAGTGTGACCTTTTAAGAATATGATGGTACCCAAGGGGGGCGTGTTGATGCCTATGATGCATATGATGAAATGCCCCAGGAAGCCATAGGAAGAATGGGTGTGGGATATATCCACCCCATTGAGGAACCCCTTATGGCGGATCGATAAGAACTGTGCTCTACTCAAGTGGATCCCTCATCTTCACAACACAACAAGCTCCATCCACCGAGAAGGGCAATGACCTGAGCCAAAGACAAGCTGTGGACCCTCAACATGTTGATCAAGGTGACATCTCTAGTGAAGAGGAGATTGATTCATTCTCCAGGATGTCAAGTGGTGACAAGTCTATTACTCAAGGAATATCCATACAAACTGCCTTGAGATAAGCTCAAATCGATGCTAGAAGAGTGTCCGATCAAGACCAAGGTCAATATGTGCCTCTTAATGAAGAGAATGATTCCGACGTTGATCAAGGTCAAGTTGATGGTCAAGACGAGGACCAAAATGATGAAGAGGGTCCTCCAAGAAACAACGAGGAGATCCACACTCGTCGTGAAGCTATAAAGGAGAGGATGTTGGAATTAAGGGACCACTCCCTACAAAATGTGGTTGGTGACCTAAGGAGAGGCATTTCCACAAGAGCACAATTGAAGAGGTTTAGTGAGCATCAAGCACACATCTCCATGATTGAACCAAAGAAAGTGTGGTAAGCTCTTGAAGATTTGGATTGGTTAGAAGCAATGCACAAAGAGCTAAACAACTTTGAGAGAAACAAAGTATGGAAGTTAGTTGAGAAGCCAAAGGATTGCTGCAATGTTATAGGAACCAAGTGGATATTCAAGAACAAGCAAGATGAGCATGGAATTAGAGTAAGGAACAAGGCAAGATTGGTTGCACAAGGGTTCTCTCAAATTGAAGGCATTGATTATGGAGAGACATATGCACTCGTGGCTCGCCTTGAGTCCATCTGTATCCTTCTTTCTTATGCAGCACATCATAACTTTAAGTTGCAACAAATGGATGTAGAAAGTGCTTTTCTTAATGGTCCATTGAATGAGTTGGTGTATGTAAAGCAACCCCCATGATTTGAGGATCCCAACTTCCCAAACCATGTCTACAAACTTGATAAGGTGCTCTATGGTCTCAAACAAGCCCCACACACGTGGTATGAGCACCATAGAGAGTTGTTGTTTGACCATGGATTTGAGGTTGGGAAAATCGATCCCACTCTTTTTACTAAGAAGGTTAATGGGGAGCTTTTTGTATGCCAAATATATGTTTGTGATATTATGTTTGGCTCATCTAACAAAGCTTTTAATGATGAATTCTCAAAGCTTATGACTAGTAGGTTCCGGATGTCTATGATGGGGGAGTTGAGAGTATTTCTTGGTTTTGAAATCAAGCAAGTTAGAGGAGGGACATTCTTCAACCAAGCCAAGTATACTCAAGATATGCTCAAGAGATTCAATATGCAAGAGTTAAATGGAGCTCCTACTCCCATGGCTACAAAGACTCATCTAGAACAAAATCCAAATGGTAAAGATGTGGATCAAAAGGTATACCGGTCTATGATTGGTTATTTGCTTTACCTTTGTGCATCTAGACCCGATATTGTGTTGAGTGTAGGTGTGTGTGCAAGATATCAAGCGGCTCCTAAAGAAAGCCATTTAATGGCGGTCAAGAGAATCTTTCGATATTTGGTTCATACCCCACATTATGGTCTTTGGTATCCTCGAGGGTCAACATTTGCTCTTTGTGGATACACGGATTCGGATTGGGCTGGTGATAAGGATGATAGAAAATCAACATCCGGGGCTTGCCAATTCCTTGCTAGGTCCTTGGTATGTTGGTCTTCTAAGAAGCAAAATTGTATATCTCTCTCCACCGTCGAAGCCGAGTATTTGGCAGCTGCTAGTGCTTGCACCCAATTTCTATGGACGAGGCAAACTTTAAAGGAATACGGTGTCCTTTGTGACAAATTGCCTCTTCTATATGACAATGAAAGTGCCATCAAGATTGCCTACAACCCGGTGGATCACACAAGGACAAAGCATATTGAGATTCGTCATCACTTCATTAGGGACCATGTTGCTCGATGTGATATTGATCTATTATATGTGTCAATCAAAGATCAAATTGGCGACATCTTCACGAAGCCACTTGATGAAGCAAGGTTTTGCTATTTGAGGAATGAACTAAATATCGTAGATTCAAGGAGCTTGACTTGATCACCTTGCATACTCACCTATGTCTTGACCCTTGTTTGGTTTAGGTGCACGCATGGATATAGGGGGAGTGCGGTTCTAATTGATTGGACTATCCCTCCCCCCCATTATGCCCAAAGAAATCAAAATCATTCCTCTTAATATCATTTTGTGATATGTGAGCTTAAATGATGAGTTTCGATAATGGACCCAAGATATATCTTCGTGGTGCTAAGCCGAGTATACTCAAATATGGTGGCCTAGGCCACCGCCCTCTCACATTTGAGAGTTTGGTGCTTACTCGTGTTTGTCATTTGTTGGTCCGTGTATTTTTGAAGCTTCTTGAACATCCTTGCGAATTCCTATGGCTCTTATTGGTTCTTCACAGATTGACATCTTAACCCAAGCCTATTCATGTCTTTAATACCATATATCCCACATATATGTCCCTAAACACCTAACCTGGAGCTTTTGGTCGAGGGGGACCGGAGTCTCCGGTGCACCTGCACCGGAGTCTCCGGTGTAGGCCGGAGTCTTCGGTCCAGGCCGGAGTCTCCGGTCCAGACGGTTTCTTCCACTTATAGGGAGGGGCGGGGTGAACCGAAACAGCAGTTTCATTCTTCCACCCCCGTTCCCTTCCTTCCAACTCGTCGCCCCTCCTCCAAAACTCCTCCCCGGAGGTCAAGAAGCCCTCGGGATCCGTCGTGCTGCCGGCCAACCTTCTCCTCTCCTCCATTGGGTCATTCCCACCGGAGGAACCGATCCCATGGACAGATCTGGTGCCTCTCCTCCTCTTTTTCTCCTAGGGATCATCTCTAGATGTGTTTTGAGGATTGGTGTTGATTTGTCCATTGGAATCACTTGTTTGCGTGCACTCTAGTACTTTAGCCTTGTTGCATTGCCCTATCTACTAGATTCACCCTCACCAGCACCTTCCCATCTCATGCCCGAGCCTCCCGACCGGAGATTCCGGCCCCAGGGCCAGAGACTCCAGTCTAGGCCGGAGACTCCGGTCCACAGGACCGGAGACTCCGGTCTAAGCCGGAGACTCTGGTATGAGGTGCGGAGACTCCGGCGTAGGGTAAATAAAAACAGTTCAGAAATGCATCAAAGCTCTTGTACTGCATATTTGGGACATATATACTCATCTCCATGCTATCTCTCTCACTGTTGTTCATAGGTGATGGTTCTCGCCATCCTCGTCGCACCAAGGCCAAGTCACAAAGGGGCACTCCTCGCTATGATGAAGACCGTGGTCAGTTTATCGTGCCTCCTTCCAACCGGAGATGGCTGGCATGTGATGCAGCCTATTTGAGGAGGGAACAGGAAAGGACTAAACGAGAGGACCGCGCCAAGAAGGCCAAATATGACAATCTTCAGTCTTTGGCCAAAATGTCAAAGGAGGAGTTCCGTGAGCTGATAAAGACTGACTTTTATGGGCTGCCTCGTACCAGCGATGACCCTCGTTTCTGGAGGAAGGAGCAGGTTGTGTTCATGAAGGATGTGTATGGAGTGCTCACCAAATCACATGTATGTCCTCAGAAGTTCATGAGTGTTGAGCAGATGAGGCTTGGCCCCTACTTCAATGATGCTCTGTGGATCTGTGAGAAGTTGGGGCTGTTTAACTTGATGGAGTTCCGTGAAGACTACAATATCTACCTTGTGCAGCAGTTCTACGCCACTATAGTGTTTGGATCTGATCAAGACATGACCATGACTTGGATGTCTGGCACCACCCGCTGCATAGCTACTTTCCATAACTTTGTCAATGTCATCTTTGAGACCTTTCATGGCGTATCCACTCCAGTTGGGTTGCGCATGCACTCTGCGGCTCTTGGTGAGAACAGGATGAAGCTTGCACCTTTGTATGGCACCGAGGGTGTTGTAGGGGGGTCCAAGGGACTCAAGCCTCTCTACAACCTAATGTTGAGGATATTCTGTCATACCATCGCAGCAAGTGCTGGGAATGACGATGCTATCAGGGGTGGGATAGTCAACCTTCTCTATCATACCCACCAGACCTACAATGCTGGCCTAGAAGCAGATGCTGATCCTATTGATGTGATGGATTTCATTTTTGAGGATATGTCCCATGCCATTCTCTTCAAGAAGTCTCCTCCATATGCTCCCTTGGTTATGAGGCTCATCAACTCCAAGGAGCATGATTATCCACTTGGCATGGCTCCAAATCTCACTGAGCACACCTTGGTTTCACTACAGCAGAAGGGGCACATGGGGCCTCCCCTAGGCGTCGCTATGGCAATGATGATGAGGAGAGTTATGAGACTGAGAGGGCCCCATCTCTCCCTAGAGTTCGGAGGAAGAATGCCTCCAATGCTCCTATGCCTTCCATGACTCAGGACTATGTTCATGAGAGGGTCAAGAAGTCCACTTTCTGGGAGAGGACCCTATGTTGCATGAATGTTGACATCCGCAAGCAACAACATGCCTCCTACCAAAGCAACATGCGTATTGAGAAGCTCCTCAAGGAAATCAAGGCTCAGGGCGAAGATGATGATGAGGAAGGAGAGGGCGAGTAAAATTATGAGCATGGTGCTCAGGAGTCCACAGATTCAGATCACTCTCTCTCTCTTTTGGGGGCATGGAATGCCCAGCAGGACAGCCTTGTTGACTGGAAGACGTTCTCTGATGTCACCTCTGGATACGGGTACCAGGGTACCTCCTCTTCTCTCCCTCACGACAAAGGGCCTGCAGTCCCTGATGATGATGATGACTTTGATGAGGATGGTGAGGATCAGGATGAGTATGAGGATGACGAGGATGACAATGACTACTGAGTTGTTGGGGCGCTAGCTTAGGCATTTTCCCTTTTTCGGAGTTTCGATGCCAAAGGGGGAGAAGACATTGTCATCGATTTGCATGGGTTGGGCTTTGGATTCGCTCTTATTTGCTTTCATTTGCCATATTTGAACTTTGAACTTCATGTGTATTATTTGCCGCTTATGTGTGTGACTATGTGCTTGTGCACCTACTATTGTAACTCATGTGAGAACTATGTGTGTTATCGTTGATACTATCTATCTTGCATGATTTACTTGTTTACCTTATTGCACATAGTCAGGGGGAGCTTCATACAAATTATTCCATACAAAAATCACTTGTTGTCATCGAACACCAAAAAGAGGGAGATTGAAAGGACATTTATTGTCATAATCACTTTTGGTGCTCGTTAACAACAAGTAGATCATTTTACAGTTTTTCACTGTCCACAGGTTGCTATTATGATATGGTAAAAGTACCCTCACACTTTGGAAATATTTCTGCAAAGCTTGACATTGTTCTGGAAGTTCCAGACCGGAGTCTCCGGTCTGGCTGGACTGGAGTCTCTAGTGTGTACCGAAATCTCCGCAGGAGTCCCCGGTGGTGGCTTCAGGAATCTGGCTGGGACATTCTGTATAGGGGTGCGGAGCAAGGTCTGGAGTCTCCTCCGGAATCTCCGATGTGGGCTCAGACCGGAGTCTCGGGTGCTGGTGGACCAGAGTCTCCGGCCCACTTGGCTCACAGAAGGCCTGGGTCGTACTGCATACTGGTCCGGAGGCTGGACCGGAGATGGGCCGGAATCTCCGGTGTAGACCAGAGTAGGGCTGTCAAAAAAGTTCGGGCTTGACAAACTGTGAGAGTTCGGCACGTTAACAGCTCGGATCAAGCTTGATTCGTCTCTCTAACAAACCAAGCTCGAGCCTGTTTTCGAGCTCGCAAGCTTAGTCGAGCCGAACTCAAACAGTTCGATAAAGCTCGTGATTTTTGTACAGCCGCAAAATTGAGACTACTATTATTATTCCATCTGTTGTAAGACCGCTAAAATAATTATGATGGCATGTTGGCACTGTATTACTATTATATGAAACTCCAAGCCATTTCTGCTATTCCGTTTTCAAGCTTTACTATTTTCTTGCTATGTGGCTGCATGTCGACGTACTAAAATTTTGTTACCGAGCTTCAACGAACCGAGCTCAAGCCTACTCGAGCTTTGGTCTTGCCGAACTCGAGCTTAGATGTAGGCTCGAAGGTCAACCTAGGCTCGCTCGAGCTCGAGCCGAGCCTAACAATGTTCACTCGAGTTCGGCTCGTTGACAGCCCTAGACCGGAGTCTTCGGTATACTGACCATAGTCTCCGGTCTGGTTCTTCTCCAACGGTCAGAAAATGGTTCGTGGAAGGGGCTGCTTATAAATAGGGACCCTTATCCCCTTCCTCCAGCTGCTCAACCTGCTCAAGAACACAAACTCCATTAGAGCCACCAAACGAACAAGATCTCTTCATCCAACCATCCAAAGTCATTGATCTTTGGAGAATCAAAGGAGGAGGCCTTGATCTACAGCTTCACCAAGAGAGATCTTCATTTCCCCCTCATTCACTTGAGGGTCCCCATGCTCTAGTGTTTATTTGGAAACCCTAGCAATGATTTGGTTCTTACAAGCTTGTCTTTGATTGTTTTGACAGCTTTCTTATATTTGGGAGCCTCTAATTAAGTTGTGGATGTGTGTCCCGAACTTGTTTAAAGGTGTCGGCTTCTACCTCAAAGGTTACCGATATAGTGGAAGGTTAATCGATCCCGTTGGGGTGAGGTTCCCGGAGAACAAGGGAGGCCTCTCGTGGCGTTGGTGGTTTGAAACCACCCCCTCTCCAAACGTAGATGTACTTCCTCTCAAAAGGAAGGAACTACGGGAAACAAATCCTTGTGTCTCCGTGTCCACCACTTTGGTTACTTATATCCTTTACCGCACTTTACTTACTTGTTCTTGCTTAGTGTTGTGCTAGGTGTTGCTTGGTTGACATATAGGTAAATTCACCTTAGTTGCATAATCTAGAGAATTTACCTTTCTTGTCAAATCCTAATTTGAAAAAGAAGAAAATTTGAAGTAGCACCTATTCACCCCACCTCTAGGTGCCGATACGATCCTTTCACCATGAACTCACCAACTGGCCACCGTCTTAGATTCCAGGTCCGTCATATGCTTGGAAAATGCTCTTCTCATCAAGGCCATTTGGTTTATGAGCATGAGAACTTGGTCTTGCTTCTTGTGTTCATTCTTCAAAACTATCTCATCAATGGCGATCATTGAAGGGTTTCGCGGCATAGTAAATCAAAATTTTCTACGGATGCGAACAGAGGGAAAGCCAAGATCTAATCTAGGAGATGCAATCAACGAGAGAGATTGGATTAGATCTTCATACCCTTGAAGATTCGCACAGCGGAACGTTCGTCGGAACGTGGGTGATGTAGTCGTACTCGCTTCTCCTCCTCGCGATCCGATCCGATCTAGCACCACAAGTGGCGGTGCCTCCGTGAGATGCACACGTGCAACACCTCGACGTCTCCTCCTTCCTCGGACCAGCAAGTATGGTGCAGAGATAGATTGGATCTACAACACGACGGCGTGGTGTATATGGTGGAGAATTTCTGCAGCAGGGCTTCGCCTACAAACAGTCGGGAGGGAGAGAGGAAAGCTAGCAAGGCGGCTAGGGTTTGGAGGAGAGGTGTAGGGGTTTGGTGCGCCCCCACCCCTCTTTATATAGAGGGGGGGCGCAGCCCTAGCCCCTCCCCCAAGCCCAAAGGATAAGGAGTGGGGGGCATGGACTCTCCCCTCTTCTAGAAACCCTATCTCTAGTTTAAACGATTTAAACTCTCTAGGATCGGCTGGGCCCTATGGGGCCTTGTTCCCCTGGCCCAATGCGGCCAGGACACTCCCTCATAGGCCCATGCCCCCTCCCGGAAGGTGGGGCCACGTTGGTCCCCTTCCGGAAGGTTCTAGAATCTTCCGGTACAATACCGATTAACCCGGAACAATTCCGAACTCCAAAAACTGCACTGCCTTATATGAATCTTATTCTCCGGACCATTCCGGAACCTCTCGTGATGTCCCGGATCCCATCCGAGACTCCGAACAAAAATTCATAAACCAATTATCCAATCTATCCTAGCGTCGAGATACGTTAAGTGTGTGACCCTGCGGGTTCGAGAATATGCAGACATGATCTTCTATCAATAATCAACAGCGGGGTTTGGGCACCCATATTGACTCCCACACATTCATCGATGATCATATCGGATGAACCACGATGCCAGGATTCAATCAATCCCATATATATATTCCCTTCATCTCGCGATATTTTACTTGCCCGAGATTCGATCGTCGGTACCGTCATACCTAGTTCAATCTCGTTCACAGCAAGTACTTTACTCGTTCCGTAATCCGATATCACTTTGTGATTAACTCCTTAACCACATGCTTGCAAGCGGTGTTGATATCGATTACCGAGTGGGCCCGAAGTATATCTCTCCGACTTGGGAGGGACAAATTCCATCTCGATACATACAACCCAACAGATACTTTCCGATCACCTGAGAGACACCTTTATGATCACCCTCTCATAGGATGACGTTTGATGACCTCAAAGCTTTCTTTTGGTACCAGGGAGTTGCATTATCTCATGGTCTAAGGAATACAATATTTGACATAGGAAAAGCTTAGCAAAGATGAACACGATGAAACGATCTAATTGCTTTGCTTAGTTTGGGTCTGTCCATCATATCATTCTCCCAATGATATGATCTCATTATCAATTGACAACTCATGTCTATGGTTAGGAAACCTTAACCATCATTGATCAATGAGCTAGTCCTTAGAGGCGTACCAGGGACACGGTGTTGTTCACAAACCACACAAGTATTAATGTTTCCGCTTAATACAATTCTAGCATGGAATATAAACTTTATCATGAACAAGAATTATAATAATAACATCTTTATTATTGCCTCTAGGGCATAATTCCAACAGTCTCCCACTTGCACTAGAGTCAATAATCTAGTTTACATCTGGCAACAATCTCACACCCATGGCACTGAGGTGTTGATCATGTTTTACACGTGGAAGAGGTTTAGTCAATGGATCTGCGACATTCAGATCCGTATGTACTTTGCTAATCTTCAGATCTCCATCTGCTATATAATCTCGGATTATATGAAACTTGCGGTTGATATGCTTGGTATTTGGATGATATCTTGGTTCCTTAGCGAGTGCTATGACGCCAGTGTTGTCACACAATATCTCCAGTGGGTCCAATGCACTTGGAACCACGCCAAGCTCAGTGATGAAGTTTCTGATCCAAACTCCTTCACTTGACGCTTCTGCAGCAGCCATGTATTCCGCTTCCACTGTAGATCCTGCGATCACGCTTTGCTTGGAGCTTCTCCAGCTCACAGCTCCTCCATTCAAAATATAAACGTATCCTGTCTGAGATTTGGAATCATCCTTGTCGGTGTCGAAACTAGCATCAACGTAACCTTTTACGACAAGCTGTTCATCACCCCCATAGACTAAGAACATTTCTTTAGTTCTATTTAGGTACTTTAGGATGTTCTTCACGGCTGTCCAGTGTTCCACTCCTGGATCACTTTGATATCTGCTCGTCAAACTAAGAGCATTGGACACATCCGGTCTAGTACACAGCATGGCATACATGATGGAACCTATGGCCGAGGCATAAGGCACTTTGCTCATAGCTTCCCTATCATTTACCGTAGCTGGACACTGAGCCTTGCTCAATATCTTACCTGACAACATAGGCACTGAACCTTTCTTTGCCTTATCCATTCTGAACCTTTTCAGAACTTTGTCTAGGTATGTACTCTGGCTTAAAGCTATCAGGCGTCTTTGTCTATCTCTATAGATTTTGACGCCCAATATATAAGCAGCTTCACCTAGGTCTTTCATTGAAAAACACTTGTTCAAATAACTCTTCACATCGTTAAGCATGTTGATGTCATTTTCGATAATCAATATGTCATCCACATACAGTACCAGAAACGTCACCGAGCTCCCACTCACTTTCTTGTAGATACAAGCTTCGTAGCAATTTGGAACAAATCCAAAACTCTTGATCACTTGATCAAAACGAAGGTTCCAACTCCGAGATGCTTGCTTCAGTCCATAAATGGAACGCTGAAGTTTGCATACTTTACTAGCATTCTTAGGATCGACAAAACCTTCGGGTTGCATCATATACAACTCTTCATCAATGTTCCCATTGAGGAAAGCAGTCTTGACATCCATCTGCCATATTTCATAATCATGAAACGCAGCAATTGCTAATAAAATCCGAATGGACTTAAACATCGCTACGGGAGAGAAAGTCTCATCGTAGTCAACACCTTGAACTTGTCGAAAACCTTTTGCGACAAGCCGTGCTTTATAGACGGTAACATTACCATCCGCGTCCATTTTCTTCTTGAATATCCATTTGCACTCAATGGCCTTTCGGTCGCTAGGAGGATCCACCAAGGTCCATACTTGGTTTTCGCTCATGGATCCCAATTCGGATTTCATGGCTTCCAGCCATTTCTCAGAGTCTGGGCTCATCATCGCTTCCTCATAGTTCGTAGGTTCACTGTCTTCAACTAACAAGACAGTTAAGACAGGGTTGCCGTACCACTCAGGAGGGGCACGCGACCTTGTCGACCTGCGACGTTCAGTAGCAGCATCGTCCGAAGCTTCATGATCCTTGTCATTAGCTTCCTCTATTGTTGGTGCAGGCGGCACTGGAACAATTTCAGGTGCTGCGCTACTCTCCAATTCAAGAGAAGGTTCAATAACCTCGTCTAGCTCTACTTTCCTCCCACTCACTTCTTTCGAGAGAACTCCTTCTCAAGAAAGGAACCGTTCTTTGCGACAAACACTTTGCCTTTGGTTCTGTGATAGAAGGTATACCCAATAGTTTCCTTAGGGTATCCTATGAAGACGCATTTCTCCGCTTTGGGTTCGAGCTTGTCCGGCATCAACTTCTTGACGTAAGCTTCGCATCCCCAAACTTTAAGAAACGACAACTTAGGTTTAGCACCAAACCACAGTTCATACGGTGTCGTCTCAACGGATTTAGATGGAGCCCTATTTAAAGTGAATGCATCGGTTTCTAATGCATAACCCCAAAATGATAACGGCAAATCAGTAAGAGACATCATTGATCGGACCATATCTAATAGGGTTCGATTCCGGCGTTCAGACACACCATTGCGCTGTGGTGTTCCGGGTGGCGTGATTTGTGAAACGATTCCACTTGCTTTAAGATGCGTGAGAAAATCATAACTCAAATATTCACCTCCACGATCGGATCGTAGAAACTTAATCTTTCTGTTACGATGGTTCTCCACTTCATTCTGAAATTCCTTGAACTTTTCAAATGTTTCAGATTTATGTTTCATTAAATAGATATACCCATATCTACTTAAGTCATCGGTAAAAGTGAGGAAATAGCGATATCCACCGCGCGTCGAAACACTCATCGGTCCGCATACATCGGTATGTATGATTTCCAACAAGTCCGTTGCTCGCTCCATCATACCGGAGAACGGGGTTTTGATCATCTTGCCCATGAGGCATGGTTCGCATGTGTCAAATGATTCAAATCAAGAGACTCCAAAAGTCCATCAGAATGGAGTTTCTTCATGCGCTTTACACCAATATGACCTAGACGACAGTGCCACAAATAAGTAGTATTATCACTATCTACTTTGCATCTCTTAGCCTCAATGTTATGGATGTGTGTTTCATCCCTTTCGAGATTTAGAAGAAATAAACCATTCACAAGAGGTGCATGACCATAAAAGATGTTACTCATATAAATAGAACAACCATTATTCTCCGATTTAAATGAATAACCGTCTTGCAATAAACACGATCCAGAAATAATGTTCATGCTCAACGCAGGCACATAATAACACTTATTAAGGTTTAAAACTAATCCCGAAGGTAAAACTAAGGAGAGCGTGCCGACGGCCATCACATCAACTCTTGATCCGTTGCCAACGCGCATCGTCACCTCATCCCTCGCAAGCCGCCGTCTATTCTGTAGCTCCTGTTTCGAGTTACAAATATTAGCAACTGAACCGGTATCAAATACCCAGGCACTACAACGAGGGCTAGTAAGTAAAACATCAATAACATGTATATCAAATATACCTTTGATGGTGCCAGCCTTCTTGTCTGCTAAGTACTTCGGACAGTTGCGCTTCCAGTGACCCTTGTCCTTGCAATAGAAGCACTCAGTGTCGGGCTTAGGACTAGACTTGAGCTTCTTCTCAGCAGGGGCATTGCGCTTGCCGCCGCCCTTCTTGAAGGGTTTCTTTGCTCCCTTACCTTTCTTAAAGGAGGGCTTGTTGACCATCAACACATGATTATCCTTCTTGATGTCCACCTCTGCAGCCTTCAGCTTTGCGAAGAGCTCGGTGATCGTATCAGTGGAACCAATCTGATTATGAGTCACTACAAAACTTTTGTAGCTGGGAGGGAGTGATTGCAGAACCCTGTCAATCTTGAGCTCCTATGGAATCGTGCATTCCAGTTGCTCAAGACGTTGAGTGTAGCCCGACATCTTTATGGCGTGCTCACTAACGGAACTCCCTTCCTCCATCTTGCAGTTAAAGAACTTCTCGGAGATCTCATATCTCTCAGAACGGGCCTGAGTCTGAAACATGGTCTTCAGCTCCTCGAGAATCTCGAAGGGCCCGGGATACTCTTCAAAACGATTTTGAAGCTCCGGTTCCATAGCAAACAACACGGTGCTCTTAATCACACCATAATCATCTTTGCGCGCGACTGATAGACAGCTTTCTCATCAGCCGGCGCAGTTGCAGCAGGGGGGGTCACCTAACGCTTTCCCAAGGACATAGTCCTTTTGTCCGCCAGACAGAATGATTCTTAGATTGCGGAACCAATTGGTGAAGTTAGACCCATTGTTTCTAAGCTTTTCCTTCTCAGCAAAAACGTTGAAGTTGAAGTTGGACTTGGCCATGTGATCTACAGTATTTGCAAGTACAATTTAGACTATGTTCATGATAAATAGTTCAATTTAATCAAATTACTAGATGAACTCCCACTAAATTCAACATCCCTCAAGTTGTTTAGTGAACACGATCCAAATTCACCACACCTAATCCGATCATCACGAGAAGAGATGTGGTTTCAATGGTGGACAACAAAGTGTCGATCATATCACTCATATGACTCATGCTTAACCTTTCGGTTCTTGTGTTCCGAGGCCATGTCTGTACATTCTAGGCTCGTCAATCTAGACCCAAGTATTTCCGCGTGTGCAAAACTGGCTTGCACCCGTTGTATGTGAGCGTAGAGTCTATAGCACCCGATCATCACGTGATGCTTGGACACGAAGAACTTTCGCAACGGTGCATACTTGGGGAGAACACAGTTTTTATCTTGATCTTTAAGTGAGGAATCATCTTATAATGCTACCGTCGCGATCTAAGCATAATAAGATACATAAAGGATAAACATCACATGCATATAACTTTATGTGACATGGTATAGCCAATCTTCGCGCAATGATCTCCATCTTGTGCGTTCCGGCATGATCTCCATCACTCCACCATGATTGCCTCCACCACGAATAGCAACTACAACTATTGCTAACTACTTAGCGATAAAGTGAAACTATTACATGGCGTATAAGAAGTTGACACACAGGTCATACACAATTATAAAGACAACCATATGGCTCCTGCCGGTTGTGTACTCATCGACATGCAAGTCGTGAAACATTACAAAACATGATCATCGCATACAATATACACATCACATCTTGGGCCATACCATATCACAGAAAATACTCCCTGCAAAAACAAGTTAGACGCCTCTACTTTGTTGTTGCATGTTTTACGTGGCTTATGGGAGTAGATGCTAAGAACGATTCTTACCTACGGAAAGCCACAACGGTGATATTATGGTTGCCAAACTCCGGTGTTAATCCCATGACAACTATAGTGAGAGAAACTGACATCCACCAGCCGCATGTGTGGAACAAGCCACACGTCAAGTGCGGAGCCGGTCTCGCGAACGATGTCGTGTAAGGTTGGCCTGGACCGCTTCAATCTCACTATCCCGCGTCATAAGAAGAACACAAACAAGAGGCTTGCAACAGAAAACATCAACGCCCGCAACAACCATGTTGCGTTCTACTCGTGAAACACATCTACGCATAGATCTAGCTCTGATACCACTGAAGGGTTTCGCGGCATAGTAAATCAAAATTTTCTACGGATGTGAACAGAGGGAAAGCCAAGATCTAATCTAGGAGATGCAATCAACGAGAGAGATTGGATTAGATCTTCATACCCTTGAAGATTCGCACAGCGGAACGTTCGTCGGAACGTGGGTGATGTAGTCGTACTCGCTTCTCCTCCTCGCGATCCGATCCGATCTAGCACCACAAGTGGCGGTGCCTCTGTGAGATGCACACGTGCAGCACCTCGACGTCTCCTCCTTCCTCGGACCAGAAAGTATGGTGGAGAGATAGATTGGATCTACAACACGACGGCGTGGTGTATATGGTGGAGAATTTCTGCAGCAGGGCTTCGCCTACAAACAGTCGGGAGGGAGAGAGGAAAGCTAGCAAGGCGGCTAGGGTTTGGAGGAGAGGTGTAGGGGTTTGGTGCGCCCCCACCCCTCTTTATATAGAGGGGGGGCGCAGCCCTAGCCCCTCCCCCAAGCCCAAAGGATAAGGAGTGGGGGGGCATGGACTCTCCCCTCTTCTAGAAACCCTATCTCTAGTTTAAACGATTTAAACTCTCTAGGATCGGCTGGGCCCTATGGGGCCTTGTTCCCCTGGCCCAATGCGGCCAGGACACTCCCTCATAGGCCCATGCCCCCTCCCGGAAGGTGGGGCCACGTTGGTCCCCTTCCGGAAGGTTCTAGAAGCTTCCGGTACAATACCGATTAACCCGGAACAATTCCGAACTCCAAAAACTGCACTGCCTTATATGAATCTTATTCTCCGGACCATTCCAGAACCTCTCGTGATGTCCCGGATCCCATCCGAGACTCCGAACAAAAATTCATAAACCAATTATCCAATCTATCCTAGCGTCGAGATACGTTAAGTGTGTGACCCTGCGGGTTCGAGAATATGCAGACATGATCTTCTATCAATAATCAACAGTGGGGTCTGGGCACCCATATTGACTCCCACACATTCATCGATGATCATATCGGATGAACCACGATGCCAGGATTCAATCAATCCCATATATATATTCCCTTCATCTCGCGATATTTTACTTGCCCGAGATTCGATCGTCGGTACCGTCATACCTAGTTCAATCTCGTTCACAGCAAGTACTTTACTCGTTCCGTAATCCGATATCACTTTGTGATTAAATCCTTAACCACATGCTTGCAAGCGGTGTTGATATCGATTACCGAGTGGGCCCGAAGTATATCTCTCCGACTTGGGAGGGACAAATTCCATCTCGATACATACAACCCAACAGATACTTTCCGATCACCTGAGAGACACCTTTATGATCACCCTCTCATAGGATGACGTTTGATGACCTCAAAGCTTTCTTCCGGTACCAGGGAGTTGCATTATCTCATGGTCTAAGGAATACAATATTTGACATAGGAAAAGCTTCGCAAAGATGAACACGATGAAACGATCTAATTGCTTCGCTTAGTTTGGGTCTGTCCATCATATCATTCTCCCAATGATATGATCTCATTATCAATTGACAACTCATGTCTATGGTTAGGAAACCTTAACCATCATTGATCAATGAGCTAGTCCTTAAAGGCGTGCCAGGGACACGGTGTTGTTCACAAACCACACAAGTATTAATGTTTCCGCTTAATACAATTCTAGCATGGAATATAAACTTTATCATGAACAAGAATTATAATAATAAGATCTTTATTATTGCTTCTAGGGCATAATTCCAACAATCATATGGTCCCTTTTCATGGCACACAATGATCTACATGATTACTCTTCGCTCCTTCTGTTGCTCCTCTATTTCCACTTATGGGCCATCTCATGTTTCTCCTTGGCATCAAGTTCTTTCCTTGTTGAGACCAAGTTTTCAAGTGACTCCTGGATGTAAGATCTCGTTTCTTCAACATGTCCTTCTCCCCCATTCTCCCACTAATTGCAGGCCACGACTTTGGAGTGGTGCTTCTCTTTCCACTATAATCGAGTGAGATACAGTTTTGTAAAACTCGCATGTACAAAGGCAAATGTAATACATATTTTCCAATTGGACGTTGTAGTATACATGACATTTTTAATCTTCCAACTTAGATTTTTGGTTTGGTGTCAGTCCCTCCATGCATGTGAACTATCTGTGATGCAAAACTAGTCGTGCATATAGGAGACAAGAAATACTATTCTTTTCATTTCAAAGATTTGTAATATGCAAAAAAATTCAATACATTACGCTTGGTAGGTAATCCGTGCATATCGGCTAAGCTGTTACATAGAAATGCAATTATCGCTGATAGAATCACCAGCACAACGCTATACAGGAAAATGAACTCGTAGTCAGGAGAGCCTGCTGCTACTGTTATGTCATAGCAATAACTGTATGAGAAGGAGGAGGGAGGGGGAGAGATCTGAGAGCATCATCTCTAACGGATCCCCAAAACTTTAGAGAAGTAAACTGACTCCTAAAACTTAGAGGAGTAAAAATACTCCTCTAAAGTTTGGCGGTTCCTAACCGAACCCCTATATTTAGAAGAGTAAATCTTTTTGACCCATTTCTTTCTACCATTTCACATATGCATTTCATACATTTCAAATAGAGTTTATACAAGCAATTTAAACATTGGTCGTGCCAAAAACCACTCCTTGGATTAGTCGGTGCTAATAGATGCATCGAGTGGCACATTCATCCAAGCATAACACAATGCAATGTCTTATTTTTCGTTATAGTTGGTGGATCTTGTCTTCTTTGTGCTCTATTGAGTCTCCTTCACCTCTCCTTTCTCGGTGACCTCAACCTCTTCCTCCTCCATCTCCCATTGCTCGGCGACCTCAACCTCTTCTTCATTGAAGTTGATATCGTCAATCCCGGTGGCATGGCTACCCTCCAATTGTGTCATGAAGTCGGCCACTTCAAACTCCACCGCACTACAAATCATCAAAACAACATCACGGCATGTCTACAACCATCACCGAATGAGAGGACAAGGAAAAAAACGAAAATTTTACCTTGATGACGTTTCATCGTTCACCTCATGGTCATCGACAAAGACGACAGTCGGACGGGCTTTCTAGCCTCGGGGAGGGTTTGCCAACAAGGCCTTGCGAGACAGAGGTGTCGGTGCTGCCTTCGGAAGCGCTGACATGGCCTTCTTCCTCTTCTTGTTAGCCGCTGCCTCGGCATGTGACATTTTCCCTGGAGTAGGCTTTCTCTACCGCTGATCAGCCACCGAAGCTAGCGGAGGACGAGTTGGCACCTCCGGAGCCTCCACGCGCTTGCCGCCTGCCTTTTCGGAGGGTTTCATAGTCATGGCAGTGGGCCGGACGGCGTTGTTTGCCCCCAATCTCTTCCTCCTCGCGGGCGTGAGGGAGATGGTCGATTGTGGTGCCGTCAAGCTGTCGGACATGCCGGGGATGGCCGGCGAGGGTGCGGTCGCGAGCTGCGTGTCGATTTCGGGCGGAATAAGCGACATCGTTGCAGCAGAGAGGTAGGCGGTCAAGAATGGTGGGGGCGGGAACCGGCGGCGGGCGGGAGGCTGAGTTTTTCTCTAGAGTGGCACCGGACTCCTATATTTACTCCTCCGCGGCTAGTTTACTCCTCCAACTCTTAAAAATTTTACTCATGTAACTCTTCTAGGGATGGGTTAGGTGCAGGTTTCTCAGAATTTTACTCTTCTAACCGCTTATTGGGATCAGTTAGAGATGCCCCGAATGAGGAAGCTCCCGTAGGTGCCCAGATCTCAAATTAGTTACTGCATTTTTATTGTCTGCGTAGTAGGTAAAGTCGAGAGAATAATGGCAGTAAGCGAACGAGTCCAGTAGTTCGTCGCTGTAGTTGCTCATAGATCTCGCTCTGCAGCAAGGCCCGATCACCGATGGCCACACAACGCACACGCAAGGACCATGCGATCCGTCGCGGAGGAACATAACAAAATAGCTCGTGTCTGCGGATGATGACGCTTCAGCTGCATTCCTACTCCTCCTCTCGATGCAAACAACAAGACCGGAGATCGACCACGAACGAGGAAATAACCGTACGTGGAGAGTCGTCGACCAGCGATACTTCGATATATATGGATCTCGTGCGGCTTCACGAGGGACCGTAGAGCAACCACGAAATGTAGTATCCATGCCGTGCATATACGGACAATCATGCAGGTCCCGGAGTAGCTACCAAAATTTCCACTCACAGCATCAAATTTTCCAGTCGAGAGGCGTTCGCTCCTACTCCTACCTACCACGCACGCCGGAATGTCTGTCGGATCCTACCTGACGCCGTGCATATGTAAACACAAGCTTCATGGTTGAGCGGGAGCAGGAAAATTCCCACGCCACCCACGCGCGGCGAGCTAGCTACCTCCAGTAGTAGAGCAGCCATGGACACGGCCACTTATTTGCTTCCCGTGGCACTGGCACTGCTGGCCATCATCCCGGTCACGGCGCTCCTCCTCAACCGGCTCCGCTTCGGCAAGCTCCCACCGGGGCCGCGCCCGTGGCCGGTGCTGGGCAACCTGTTCCAAATCCAGCCGGTGCGGTGCCGGTGCTTCGCCGAGTGGGCGGGGCGGTACGGGCCCATCATGACGGTGTGGTTCGGGTCGTCGCCGACGGTGGTGGTGTCCACGCCGGAGCTGGCCCAGGAGGTGCTCAAGACCCACGACCAGCATCTCGCCGACCGCCCGCGGAACCGGTCGTCGGAGCGGTTCAGCCGCGGCGGCGCGGACCTCATCTGGGCCGACTACGGCCCGCACTACATCAAGGTGCGCAAGCTCTGCAACCTCGAGCTCTTCACCCCGCGCCGCCTCGAGGCGCTCAGGCCCGTCCGCGAGGACGAGGTCACCGCCATGGTCGAGTCCGTGCATAAGGCGAGCAAGGGTGGTCAGCCGGTAGCGGTGCGGGAGCACCTGGCCATGGTGGGGTTCAACAACATCACGCGGCTGGCCTTCGGGAAGCGGTTCATGGACGACAAGGGGGAGCTAGACGAGCAAGGGCGCGAGTTCAAGGGGATCGTCGCCAACGGGATCAAGATCGGCGCGTCGCTGTCCGTCGCCGAGCACATCCGGTGGCTCCGCTGGCTGAACCCTGTCGACGAGGACATGTACAGGGCGCACGGCGACAGGCGCGACCGCCTCACCGTCAGGATCATGGAGGAGCACGCCAAGGCTCTCGAGATCAGCGGCGCCACCAAGCAGCATTTCGTCGACGCGCTCTTCTCGCTCCGGGACAAGTACGACCTCAGCGACGACACCGTCATTGGCCTCCTCTGGGTACGTACGTACGCCGCAGTCCACATTAGTAACTAAAGAAAGCACATCTCGGTCGTGATTTGACTTGTCAGTTGTCACGAGCAGGACATGATCACCGCCGGCACGGACACGACGGTGATAACCGTGGAGTGGGCGATAGGGGAGCTGGTGAGGAACCCCGGGGTGCAGGAGAAGGTGCAGGAGGAGCTGGACCGGGTGGTCGGCCGCGACCGGGTCCTGCTGGAGACGGACTTCCCCAACCTGCCGTACCTGAACGCCGCCGTCAAGGAGTCGCTGCGGCTGCACCCGCCGACGCCGCTGATGCTCCCGCACAAGGCAAGCGCCGCCGTCAAGATCGCCGGCTACGACATCCCCAAGGGAGCCAGCGTGACGGTCAACGTGTGGGCGCTGGCGCGCGACCCCGAGGTGTGGGACGAGCCGCTCGAGTTCCGGCCGGAGCGCTTCCTCCATGAGAACATCGACATCAAGGGCTGCGACTACCGCGTGCTGCCGTTCGGCGCGGGGAGGCGGGTGTGCCCCGGCGCGCAGCTCGGCATCAACCTCGTGGCGTCCATGATGGGCCACCTCCTGCACCACTTCACGTGGTCTCTGCCGGAAGGGACCCGGCCGGAGGACCTCGACATGATGGAGTCTCCCGGGCTCGTTACTTTCATGGGCACGTCGCTGCAGGTCGTCGCCACGCCGCGCCTCGACAAGGAGGAGCTGTACAGGCGGGTGCCCGTCGAGATGTGAGAGCCACCATGCCTCCATGACCCTTAAGTGTACTATACATTGTCTGTCGCAAAATCCACGACTCTGTTTTGTATGCTGCATTTTATTTCGGAGGTTTCAAAATTTAAAGTTCATATAATTGGAAAAATATCACGATGAAGATAATGGAGGAGCAATCTCTTCCCCTCGTCCGTGGTCCCTGGAAATGTAGCATTGATTAGTGTTAATGTAATTTCGAAATTATGTGACACCTCAGATGACAGAGACAGAGACGAAAATCTAACATGCCATACAATACCGATCCATCAAGAACCGCCTCCTAACTGCATGTAAACATGCATATACTGACATACTGTTAGTTTGTTTGTAATACTAAATCCATTGTTAGCTTGTTATGCAAATGGTAGTGGAGACTAGAAGCAGAGGATGGGACATGACAAGTTTTTGTTATAAGAACATACTTAGCTGATGGAGGAATATATGCTGTGAATTAAAAAAGAAGAAGGATACTGCGTGTTGGTCTGACCTTTCGCATATTAGAAGTCTATACCCGAAAGGCAGAATGGTTGGGAATGGATTACGAACTAACTTTTCGGTGACTCATGGTGTGGGGATGTGCCTTCAAAGGGAAGTTTCCCTGCTCTTTTTTGACATCCGTAATGATAGCTATATGTGTGTCTGATATGGCTGCTAGGAAATGGATTTTTTTTCTTTTAAAAAAAGGAAATGGAATTTCAGTTTTAGAATTGTGTGTCCATGCCTCTCTTTTATATGGTTCTTACAATTGCATTGTTTGTTTTCTGAATTTTCGGGGTGAGATATTTCCTCGCCAATCGTGGATTCGATGCTTTCAAGAAGGAAAGTTCTCACTGATACCTACTCCAGTTACAAAAGATGTTTTTTCACAAAAAACTCAAAATATGTAGCTAAATATAACAAAAATCTTTAATATGAACAACTTAGGCCAATAATGAAACATATAACGTATCATACCCAACATGTGTCAGCCGAGTGGCAGTTTATCGGTGCCCCGAAAAAATCGCGCGTCGTGCCCGTAAACACTCCCGGCTCGAAAAAAGTTTTACGGGGCGCGCCAAATATCGCCCGCGGAACCGAGCATATCAGGTTTCCGCGGCCGAAACAAGCGCCAATCCTCACTCCTCTTCTTTCTTGGCGGGATGGAAGTTTCCAACACCTCTATTCCCGCTTCCGCTTCGCCGCCACCGTCGAACTACCTCCCCAGCCGCTCCCCTCCCTCGCAACCACGCGGAATCGACGCCATGGAGCCCGCACAGCTCCTGCCGATAGCTGTTGAGGTACCACACCCGCAACAGCCGTCCTACATCGCTTCAACATCCCATGCGGGCTCACCGGCCGCCGCTGTGTCGGCCATCAAGAAGAGGAAGCGCGCGGCCGGGCAAGCCGTCCCGCCGGCCACCGCTCCCGTGACCGGCGATGCTCACGCCACGCCTTTCTCCGCCTCGGCACCCATTGCTAAGCCCAAGAAGGTGCCCGCCACGCGAAAGAAGCCCAGCGGTCCAAAGAAGGCGGCGGCGACGGGCGGCACCAAGAAGAAGTCCCGCCCCGTTCCTCCGCAGCATGCCCCGCGTTGCCGGAATTGCCTCACCGAAGCCCCCACGATTGGCGCCCACAACTCGTTCGACCAATTGCCACCAAGGTACGAAGAGAGATCTGCCCCGTTCTCATCATTTGAGCAACTACTCAAGGATAACAAGGTGTGTATCACCGAGCCACCACTCGCTGCATATGATTTGGATGGAGATGATGATGAGGTAGAGGACGGCGAAGAGGATGTATTGGAAGAGGATGGTGAAGAGGATGCATTGTGTTATGGGGGAACCCCTAGGGGTGGCCCGATCTTTCACGAATCTTCGCGGGAATCGAGGGGAAAGCGGTGGAAGGGGAAGAGGGGATGAAATCCACGAACACACGCACACTAAGAACCCGATGAACTCACGCACACAAACACGATACACGCCGATAACTCACGCCGGTGGCAACCGGTCCAACATAATCCCTAGGATCGGTGTTGGGCGAAGCTCTCTCTCCACGGCCAACAACGGGGGCGAGGTGCTTGGTGAGATCTTGACGACTTGGGGGCGAGAAACCGAGAACCCAAGGCCTTGTACAACTTGAACGCACTAGGCAAGATCCAAGAGGTTGTGGATAATAGGGTGCCCCTTGGTAGGAGCATGAGACCAATAGATGAAAGATCCTCAAAGGGGTGTCCTCAACCTATTATTATCCAAGTCTAGGGTTTACATATGAGGGGTGGGGCTTTATATAGGCCAACCACTTAAACAGGGGTAGTTCTGGAATAAAACTGGAAGTTTGGGCGAAACTGGGGGTTACATGGGCCAGGCCCAAAAGGCCTTGACATGCCTGGCATCGAGCAGGCCGGAGACTCCGGTGTTGGGTCCGGAGACTCCGGTCAATCTCCAGACCCGTCTCCGGAGGGGGCATCTGGCTGTCCCGGGCTTGGTTCCTGGGTCCGGACCGGAGGAAGGTCCGGAGACTCCGGTGTAGGGGACCGGAGACTCAGGTCTACACCGGAGACTCCGGTGTGCAGAGCTCCAGCAGCTTCTTCTCCTGGTCCTTCTTCCTTGGGGGCTTGGTGTGGTGATGTTGCTTCATAGCTGAGGATACATAACGTAGTTGCATGAAGTAGCAAGCCATCCAAAGGTAGACCAAAATCACATGAGGAAAGGAGCGAGTTAACCTTGGCTTGGAGGAGCTTGGCTCGGGCGCGAGTCATTGGTCCACTTGGGGGACTAGGTGTTGTAGATGGAGATGTGTCCGTAGGACGGGCTGCATCAGCTCCCCCCCTTGGGAAAGAGTCGTCCTTGACTCTTCAACCTTCTCAACTTCATCTTTGCCATGGTAGGGTGATAGGTCCTTGACATTGAATGTCGGGCTCACAAGATACTTGGATGTTGGGATATCGATGATGTAGGCGTTGTTGTTGATCCTCTTTAGTACTTTGAACGGTCCATCACCTCTTGGCTTGAGTTTGGAGTCGCGGTCCTTGGGGAAGCGGTCTTTACTCAAGTGTATCCACACAAGGTCGCCTTCTTCGAAGATCATCTGTTTCTTGTTCTTGTTTAGCCTTGATGCTTAGCGAAGGACTTGTTGCTCGATCGTAGCTCTTGTGTCTTCATGGAGTTTCTTCATTGTGTGGGCACGCTTGACAACGTCCATATTGGCACGTTCATGCAGCGGAAGTGGAAGGATATCGAGCGCGGTGAGAGGCTCGAAGCCATAGACGATCATGAAATGGCTCCTCATGGTGGTGGAGTGCTTGGCGCAGTTGTAGGCGAACTCGGCGTGTGGAATACATTCCTCCCAGTCTTTAAGATTCTTCTTTATCAACACACGTAGGAGTGTGCCAAGGCTTCGATTGACGACCTCGGTTTGTCCATCGGTTTGAGGATGCGAGGCGGACGAGAAGAGGAGCTTGATGCCGATCTTGGCCATGAGAGTCTTCCAGAAGTAGCTCATAAATTTGACGTCGCGGTCGGAGACGATTGTTCTTGGTACACCGTGTAGCCGAATTATTTCCCTGAAACACAAATTTTCTACATGTGAAGCATCATCGGTCTTATGGCACGGAATGAAGTGTGCCATTTTGGAAAAGCGATCCACTACCACAAATATAGAATCATGTCCATGTTTAGATCTAGGCAATCCTAACACAAAGTCCATGCTAATGTCCGACCAAGGTGCATGAGGAATAGGCAATGGCATATAAAGACCAAAGGGGTTAGACTTAGACTTAGCTTGGATACATGTAGTGCATCGTTGGACGTGGCGCTCCACGTCGCGCTTCATCTTTGGCCAAAAGTAGTGAGTGGATAGCATGTCATACGTCTTGTCACGGCCAAAGTGACCCATAAGGCCTCCACCATGAGACTCTTGAAGAAGCAAAATTTGGAGAGATGACTTCGGAATGCAAAGCTTGTTTTGCTTGAAAAGAAAACCCTTATGCAAATAGAAATCATCAATCCCTTTTTCTAGTGAACATCTTGCAAAAATTGGTCCAAAGAAAGGTTCAGACGCGTACAAAGATTTGATGTCATCAAGACCCAAGACATTTACTTCGAGTCGCGTAAGAAGGTTTGTGTTTTTGCGAGACAAAGCGTCCGCTACCAAATTTTCTTTGCCCTTCTTGTACTTGACAATGTAAGGAAACGATTCCATGAACTCAACCCATTTGGCGTGCCTTTTACTCAAATTGGCTTGGCCCTTAAGATATTTCAACGACTCATGGTCGGAATGGATGATAAATTCTTTGGGCCAAAGGTAGTGTTGCCACACTTGAAGGACACGAACCAAGGCAAAAAGCTCTTTGTCATAAATGGGATAGTTAAGGCGTGCGCCATCGAGTTTCTCACTATGGTATGCAATAGGACGCCCATTTCGCATAAGGACGCCTCCAATGCCAATTCCACTAGCGTCACATTCAATCTCAAAGGTTTTTGTGAAATCCGGTAATGCAAGAAGTGGTGCTTCGGTGAGCCTCTTTTTGAGCTCATCAAAAGCCTTTTGTTGTGCTTTTCCCCAAACGAACGTGACATTTTTCTTGGTCAATTCGTTGAGGGGGCAAGCAATGGTGGAAAAGTCTTTCACAAATCGACGGTAAAAGCCAGCCAACCCATGTAAACTACGAAGTTCACTAACATTGGTAGGTATTGGCCAATCTCGTATGTCCTTAACTTTTGAGACATCAACTTCAATGCCATTAGAAGACACAACAAAACCAAGGAAAATGAGCTTGTCTTTTGCAAAAGTGCACTTTGGGAGATTAGCATAAAGCTTTTCATGACGAAGGATTTGAAGAACCTCCTTAACATGAGTAACATGCTCCTCTAGTGACTTGCTATAGACAAGGATGTCATCAAAGTAAACAACGACACTCTTCCAAATGAGAGATCTCAAAATATGGTTCATGAGGCGCATGAAGGTAGATGGGGCATTTGATAAGCCAAAAGGCATAACCAACCATTCATAGAGACCAAGCTTGGTCTTGAAGGCGGTTTTCCACTCATCACCTTCGGCCATGCGAATTTGATGGTAACCACTACGAAGATCAATTTTCGAAAATATAGTGGCTCCACATAACTCATCAAGCATGTCATCAAGACGCGGTATAGGATGTCGATAACGCACTGTGATAGCATTGATTGGACGGCAGTCCATGCATAACCGCAACATATCATCCGTTTTTGGAACTAGAATCACAGGGACCGCGCTTGGGCTAGTGCTTACTTGGATCAAACCTTTGGAGACGAGTTGGTTGATTTGTCGTTCTATCTCCTTCGTCTCTTACGGGTTCGTGCGATACGCGGCGCGGTTTGGGAGTGGGGCACCGGGTATGAGGTCGATGCGGTGCTCGATTCCACGAAGAGGAGGTAGTCCATGAGGAAGCTCTTCGGGAAATACATCTTGGAATTCCTGCAAAATAGCCATCAAAGAAGGAGGAACATTTGTCAAGTCATTAGTTCCTTGCGCTAGTCCCTTGCATACAAGGACATAGTGCAAGATGGATGGGTTGTTCCGCACTTCTCTCATCTCACTTTTGGTGGCAAGAAGAACACTCTTAGTTTTTCCACTCGAGTTTGGCTTGTGGCACTCACTCACTATAGTGTGGTTCTCTCGCTCACCACTCTTCTCACAAGTTTTTTTTGTGTATTGCGCCCTCGCTAAAGCCTTTGCATTGTCCGCAATTATTTGGCTAGGAGTCATTGGTTGCAAAACACAAGTTTTTTCCAGCCATTTGAAGGTATAAGTGTTTGAGTGACCATCATGCAAAGCACGCTTGTCATATTGCCACGGCCTTCCTAGCAACATATGGCAACCCGTCATGGGGACCACGTCACATTCCACCGTGTCTTTGTAAGGTCCAATTGAGAACGTTACCGAGACGGTGTGCTTGATCTTGACGGACCCTTGGTCACTTAGCCATTGGATATGGTAGGGGTGCTTATGTGGATGGAGGGTGAGGTTGAGTTTCTCACACAATTCCGTGCTTGCAAGATTGTGGCAACTCCCTCCATCGATGACAGCTTTGATGGAATTCCCATTGATACCAGCACGAGTTTGGAAGATGTTTGATCGTTGGTCTTCATTCTCATTGGCTTGAGTAGTTAACACCCTTGTGACCACAAGCGATGGACTTGCGTCATGCTCACACACAAGTAGTTCTTGGTCCTCTTCCAAATGTTGCCTTGTCATGGCTTCCTTGACCCTTGCATCAAATTCATCTTCACTCAAGTATTCTTCATCGCCGTTGTCATGGATGAACAAAACTTTCTTGTTCCCACATGCGGCCGACTTGTGTCTTTTGCCTCCACACTTGTAGCACTCACCATTGAATGGTTGTTCATCTCTTGTGTATTTGCCACTTGGGGGCGGTTTTCCTTGAGGAAGTGTTGGCTTGAAGGGAAGCTTGGTTGTATTTGATGAGCTTCCACTTGGTGTTGTCGGAGTAGTGGTTGGAGCTTGCTTGTATGTGAAGTATGTCTTTGGCTTGTTGTACTTGATGTCCTCTTGCACTTGACGCTCGGCCTTTGATGCGATGTGCACAAGCTCAACCATGTTGTTGCACTTTTGGAACTCGGTGATGCGCTTGATTGGATGGTTCAATCCATTAAGGAAACGTGCCATTGTTTGCTCATCACGTTCTTCAATGTTGGCACGGATCATGTTGAGCTCCATTTGCTTGAAGTACTCTTCCACGGTCTTTGTCCCTGACTAAGTGTTTGAAGCTTGTTGAAAAGGTCACGCAAGTAGTGCGAAGGAACAAAGCGGGATCTCATATGAGCCTTCATATCTTGCCAAGTTGAGATTGGGGGCTCTTCTTTTGATTCACGAGGGAGTTGGACTTGTTCCCACCAAAGGTTGGCATACTCATCAAACTCGAGGGATGCCATGGCCATCATCTTCTCATTGCTATAGTTGTGCATGCCGAAGATCTTGTCAACCTTGAGTTCCCACGAGAGGTATTCTTCGGGTTCATTGGAACCAGTGAATTTGGGCATGGTGAACTTGAGCTTGCCTAAAGTTTCTTCTTCATTGCGGTTCCGGTGGCGACGGTTGCCATGATTTTAGCGGCCATCCTCATCATCCGAGCTCTCATGTCTTGCTTGGTGATGGTGGCGTTGCTCTTGCGGTTGTTGAGGTGCCGTGTTTGGTGGTGGAACTTGGTTTTGACGACGAGCTTGGGGAGCTTGCTCGTGTTGTTGGCGCGGTTGAGGACGAGGGGGAGGTTCTTGATCCTCACGACGAGCTTGGGGAGCTTGCTCTTGTTCTTGTCGTGGTTGATGCCGAGGAGCATTGTCTTGCGCCATTTGGCGATGAGGACGTCGAGCCGCATGCGCAATGGGCTGCTCTCTTTCTTCTTGATGTGGAGGAGGCTCGTCATGATGATCATGTTGTCGACGTTGACGTTCATGTCGATGATGACGCCTTGGTGGATCTTCGGGTGCTTCACGCCGACGGCGATCTTGTTCTTCCACTTCGGATGCTTCACTTGTTGTTGAAAGAACATGTCGATGGCGATGGGCTTGGTGGTCCATGTGAGGTTGCTCTTGTTGAATCACAAGTGCCCTTGGTTGTGGCCTGTCCGCTTCACGTCTTGGAGGTCTTGCGGAGAGGTCACCATCATAGCTTGACGTTGCGGCGTGTCGCGGAGATGGTACCGCTTGAGAAGATCTCATGGATTGAAGGACGGGTCCATCCCGGTGCCTTGAAGCGTGACGGCGAGGTGCACTTGATTCACTTGAGGAGTGTCGTGATGATCTTGAGTCTCGCGGTCGTGGCCTTGCTAACCCATCAATGAGGCGTTGAAGCTTCTCATCCGTTGAGGCGAGGGCGCGACCAAGAACTTCATTTTGATGACCGAGGTTGTGTTGCATGGCACGCATTTGGCCCCGGACTTCTTCGAAGCGGTTGTCGATGTTCTTGAACTCCACTCGGGCTTCGCTAAATTGTTCATCTTGGCGCCGCTCAAGGGCTTCAGAACGATAGTTGAATTCTCCTCGGATCTTCCAATGGTCCCATCTTGTCATGTATTGTGTGTCGTCCTCCGGAGGTGGTGGTGGTTGGGACGGCTCGCCATTCCTGTCCATGATGCAAAGCCGACAAGAGTTGTATATGGAGAATACGAGTGCGTAGAGTTAGCCTTTTACCTCACCTTGGAGATTATATCAAACCAATTGCCACACAAAGGAGCGAACAGCGTGCAAAGTGAAATGGCAAAGAAACTCACACACAAATAAGCTACAACTCTCAAAAGCTTTTGGTGGATGGGTAAGATTGTGGGAAAACCAAAGAACCAACCGAACGCAAAGGATAGTCAAAAGTGGAGAAGATCCAACAAACTCAAGTCAAAAGGAAATGGTCAACTCAAAAGGTGACGAGAACCTACGACTATACACACACGTGGAGAAAAATGGGGTTAGCACGACTATGAAAGTGAGCACGAAATGGCCTAACGAAGACTATGCTCGGTTGTCGTGCCAACTCAAGGAGAGACCACAACTCGTTTGCCAAAAGAGAGTAAGCAACGGATTTGTGCACTTGCCTTGGCGCGCTTCTTCCTCTCTCTTTTGCTTACAAGCTTGATGCTCTCTTTGTATTGGGAGACTATGTATCTTTCTATTTTTCTTTTTATTTTCCTCTTTTTTTATTCTTTTTCTTTTTCTCCCTTTCTATGCTACTATGTTAGCTTTGTATTTGCCCTCACACTCTCACTTTCCAATGGCAAGTGCACAATGCTTAAACAAACACAAAATGAGTTGCTCTCATAGGATAGGTACACACAAAGGAAGATATGGCTACAAGGGTTGACACAAGTTATACCTTAGTTGTTGATGGTGATCTTGTGTCGATGGAGCGGGGAAGAGTTTGGGGTTCGTGGTGTCAAAGAGCGCGGCGATGTTGCGGAAGCTATCTGTTAGTTGGTGACACGCACACGGAACACAAACAACAAGTGGACAGATTAACCAATGCAGAAAAGAGGAAAAAGAGCAAAACCGGCGTCCAGGGCCGGAGACTCCGGTCTGGGCCGGAGACTCCGGCGTAGACCGGAGACTCCGGTGCACTGGGCCCGAGACTCCGGTGTGGAAGATCTGCTCGTGTTCTTGAGCGGAAATTCATGCCTAGAGTCCTCAAATCCGCGAAAATTTGGCCAAAATTGGGCTGGGAAACGTAGGCAAAAGCTGGACCAACACCTTAGACAAGATTTGGTCGGATCAAAACCACAAATAACACTCCAAAACGATAGATCGATCCAAAGGCAAATTGGGGCTGTTTTTTGGGAAATTTTCGAATTTATGGTGGATAGAAGAAAAATTGAGGGGAAATTCGTGATCAACCTTGCTCTTGATACCAATATGTTATGGGGGCACCCCTAGGGGTGGCCCAATCTTTCACGAATCTCCGCGGGAATCGAGAGGAAAGCGGTGGAAGGGGGAGAGGGGATGAAATCCACGAACACACGCACACTAAGAACCCGATGAACTCACGCACACAAATGACGATACACGCCGATAACTCACGCCGGTGGCAACCGGTCCAACATAATCCCTAGGATCGGTGTTGGGCGAAGCTCTCTCTCCACGACCAACAACGGGGGCGAGGTGCTTGGTGAGATCTTGACGACTTGGGGGCGAGAAACCGAGAACCCAAGGCCTTGTACAACTTGAACGCACTAGGCAAGATCCAAGAGGTTGTGGATAATAGGGTGCCCCTTGGTAGAAGCATGAGACCAATAGATGAAAGATCCTCAAAGGGGTGTCCTCAATCTATTATTATCCAAGTCTAGGGTTTACATATGAGGGGTGGGGCTTTATATAGGCCAACCACTTAAACAGGGGTAGTTCTAGAATAAAACTAGAAGTTTGGGCGAAACTGGGGGTTACATGGGCCAGGCCCAAAAGGCCTTGATATGCCTGGCATCGAGCAGGACGGAGACTCCGGTGTTGGGTCCGGAGACTCCGGTCTGGGCCGGAGACTCCGGTCAATCTCCGGACCCGTCTCCGGAGGGGGCATCTGGCTGTCCCGGGCTTGGTTCCTGGGTCCGGACCGGAGGAAGGTCCGGAGACTCCGGTGTAGGGGACCGGAGACTCCGGTCTACACCGGAGACTCCGGTGTGCAGAGCTCCAGCAGCTTCTTCTCCTGGTCCTTCTTCCTTGGGGGCTTGGTGTGGTGATGTTGCTTCATAGCTGAGAATACATAACGTAGTTGCATGAAGTAGCAAGCCATCCAAAGGTAGACCAAAATCACATGAGGAAAGGAGCGAGTTAACCTTGGCTTGGAGGAGCTTGGCTCGGGCGCGAGTCATTGGTCCACTTGGGAGGACTAGGTGTTGTAGATGGAGGTGCGTCCGTAGGACGGGTTGCATCACATTGGAAGAGGTTGATCAAGCCTCCTATGATGAGGCGAAAGAAAAGAAGAGGAGGACGGTGAGCTACACCGAGATCGAGGACACTTGCTTGTGTCGGGCATGGTCGGATGTGTCACTTGATGATGTTCGTGGCAATGACCAAACCGAGAAGCGTTATTGGATTAGAATTGAAGATAGATTTTTGAGACTCATGCCTCGTATAGCAAACCCGGTGACCCGCACCTATTGTTCACTACAAGGCTGGTGGGATGTCATCAAAGCTACTTGTAGCCGATGGAGTGGAGCGCTCGAGCAAATCCGGGCAAATCCTTCAAGTGGTGTGAGCATTGACCAATATGTGAGTGCATTTATCTTGCATTTCTAGTTGTGATCAAGGCTATACAGACATGATCTCACATATATTCTATTTACTTGTAAGAAAGCCTGAAAAAGCCTCCAAAGGAAAGCCATTTGTGCTCCAATATTGTTGGAAGTTGCTTGAACATATGGAGAAGTGGAAGTTGAGGGATCAAGAAACAAAACCAAAAAAGGGAGGTTTGCTTCAATTGGATGATAGTGATGATGAGGGAGGAAGAAATGAAGGAAGGTCGGGAGGAGCCAAGAAGGCAAAAGAGTGGATCAAGATTGAGAAAGAAGCTATGGACATGGCATCGAAGATTGATGAAATGGTGAAGTCCAAGGAAACAATGACGATGAAGACATTAGAAGCAAAGATGATCATGAAGGAGAAGAAGAATGAGATGAAGTAAGCAAGGTGGCAATCGGTTCGTGACTTAGAGGAGAGAAAGATAGCACTTGAAGAGAGAAAAGCAAATGCCGAGATCCTAGCCGAGGAGAATAGGATCATGATGTTGGATCCGAGCTTGATGGATGCTATCACAAAAGAGTGATGGGACATTCGTAGGGCCGAGATCCTAGCAAGGAGGAAGCAAGTCATGGAAGATGTTACCGCTTCGATGCATGGTTCTTCGGCTACGGCGAGGGCTGCTGCTACCGGAGAGCCCATCGACGACGACGCTGGGGCATGAACTCGATCTACGTATGTTGTTTGCCGTGTCTTTTTAATTTAGATTTTATGCGATTATCGCCCTACAAACTGTTGGAATTGCTGTCTTTTGCTGTCGAAACTATGTTTACGATTTATTTTACAGTTCACACTATCGAGCAGTCCTCGTAAAACCGGAACAGCTCCCGCGAAGCGAGAAATCGTGGATTCAACGCCCCGTATTTCGATGTTTACGATTTGCTATTTCCGGGCACCGCTAGATATGCTCTTAGCCTAGTAGCTGCTGGAGATACTGTTGGCTGGTGGAGTTACTGTGACGAGCATACGCTGTGATGAGTCAAACATGTTCCGCTGTTGGATTCTATATTTTGATTAATAATGGTTGTGCATCACTCCATGGAGAGGAGGGCTCCGCTCTTGTGCATTTTCTCTTAAGAGGTTTCAAAATTCAGATAAACGGATAAATTGAGCTTGTGTGTAGCTCACAATGTAGATGTCAAAGAAGGTCTTCCTAATGGATGAATTGTAGCATTATATTCCAGATGGCTAAGCACAATCCATTTTGTGCATTGTTTATTTAAAGATACTTGGAAGCTAGCTATCTCTACTTCTATGTAAAATTGATCACCGAAAGCACATCTAACACACATGGGTAGGTATACACATACGACATTGAATTAAAACCAAAATGATTTTCCTTCAGACTTTGATTATCTCCTATATAATTCAATATCGAATGCTGATATGATATGTTGAGCCAAACGGAAGTACTATAACAGTTTCCTCCAATAAACAAACAAAAAACACTGAGCGATGGTCTTATGGACTTGCAGGACAGAACAGTTGACTCTCCAAATAGGCTTTTGCCTCGCTTTATAGAATAAAGGCACATCGGCGAACAAATACAAGGTGGAGAGGAGACCTCTTTTATAAAACAGATTAAAAGAAAAAAGAAAAACCGCATAAGACCTAAACTTGCCACCGAAGGCAAAGAACCGAGATCGGGATGAACCGAGGCTCCACGACGACGCCCCCAAGAGGGTAACGACACACGGCGTCGCCGCCGCCAAGACCAATGGTCAAGGGTTTTCACCCGGAGCCCTGGCGCGAGGAAGGTAGCCGTACCGGCGCCCCCAAGGAGGGTAACGGTACCTGCAAGCATCGCCACCGATGGTGCCGAAGCACTGAGCTTTCGCCCGGAAAAACCTTCGCACTGCTCCCCGTCTTCCGCCACGCCCGATGTCCCCAAGATAGGCCTCTGGCACACGATCTGGGAGCTGCTGAAGCCGAAGCGCCGCCAACAACAAAGCCTCCCTACGTCGTCTCCTCGCCATCCACATGACCGAGGATAGGAACCACCACCACCGCCACATCGCTCGTCGAAGAGACGTTCGCGTAGTCCACCTCTCGGGGCCGCCGCCCCGGCATCCGAGATCCCGCACAACAAGCATGGAAAATACCACCATGACACCTTCCTGAGAGCGGGCGTGCGAGGACAATCCAGCCAAACATGACATGGACATATCGGAGTGACGAGCCACGCAAGTCAACTCCGCAACTCCTCTTCGGAGCTGTCGGGCGATCACCGGATCTAGGCCCACTGGCCCTGATCCGGCACCTCAGTCACCTGGCTAAGGGGTGGGCTCCCAGTCCTCCCGGGCACCCCTGGAACCATCCAGACAGCAGGGCCCAACCAGCCCGAATCAGGCCCGTACGAGCCCCGATCTAGGCCTAGGGCAAGGGCTCCACCGTCTTAGGTTAGCTCCGCCAGGCTCCATCCCGGATGCGTTTCGATGCGCCCCGACAACATCCGATCGAAGGAAGAGCGTTGTTGTGGCGTCAACCGCCACCACGGAGATCCGCGAGTTTGGGCCCCTGTCGCCACCGAATCACAGCAGCTAAGCGCCCCACCACCCGCCGCCGCCTCGAGATGCAGGAAACCGCCCCCGTCGAGGCGCGCCGACTGCCGCCATGTCAGGCCCCGGCGGTCTCTGCCTAGTCGCACCGCGCGCCGGGGTTTCCTCCGGCCTACATCGGATACCTCGCGCAGGGTAAGGGAGAACCCGCCGCCGCCGGCACCCCCCGAGCTTTGCCCGGCGGCTCACGCCGATGGCGGCGGGAGGGGGACGAGAGTGGGGCGGAAAGGGGGCTAGGGTTTGGCTTTGCTTCGGCCACCTGCAGGAAGGGCGACGCGAAGCCCCTACGTACGTAGGTCCAATTAGAAATGGATTAAAGCCATACGACAATGATGTTTCACAAATTTACAGACAGCGCGCTGAATGCATCCAAACCCGTTTTCGGCTCATATCCGATGAAGCCACAACATCACAGTCCGACTCTCATACTAGTAGAGAAGTAATCAGGCAAAGTGACTGCACTTAATATGCTTTCAAGGTACCGTATATGAGACTCGGAAATGGTAAGATAACAGTGGCAGGTTTGTGTAGACATACATACCATTACAAGTTTTGCCCCCCAAGACTACAGTACTATGATTCAGAATTTTATTCAAAGCTGTATTTAGAACAATTTGCAAGAAGCAGACTTATTCTTGATAATACACAACAGAACAGGGGAAAACATGTCCAGTTATTAGGTTTATACACACCATATCTGCATATGCTTGCACAGTTGGGACATCCCTGAAATTAGCATATTTAGATTTATCAGTTCCCTGTAAAGACATGACGAACAAAGTTGTGAGCATCTTTGGTCAGATCTCTAGCAATGTGTGATAAACAATTCTCTAATTAATATGCAGGGTCTGGAGGAACAAAGGAAGTCGTTGACATCTTCTCATGGCTAGATCACATGTTTTTAAGGTTGATAGTCCTAATGATCAATCAAGAAACTTAAGTGTTATCACAAGGCGAAAAAAGAAGCATTGTTACTAGCAGCCTGCATGGTTTAACCAGAGAAAGAAGAGCAGGCATGATATACATTCTCTGAAATAAGACACGCACTTGATGCTTTGGAAGCAAAACATATATAGTTTCCAATCCATTGATGGGATTCCTTACCTTTAGGCGCTTGCGCCGCCCTCTACAGGCTTGAACTCCTTAAGCTCCTTAAAGTTCTCCCATTGCTTCTCCCACACCTTAGCTTCATACAGCTTCTTGGCTCCTCCTTCCTTGACCTGAAGTGTGATGTAATACATCGCGCCAGCAACAACTTGCTGCTTGACCTTCACCACGTTCTCGAATTCCAGTAGAGCATTCTGTAGAGGACAGTGCCAAAATTATTTTAATCCAACCAAAACTCTCCATTGACAAGGGGAAAAGTAAGTATCGCATAATTGTTATCACGTCCGGCTAATCTAGGAGAAGCAGCTGTCGTGGCTACAGTATAGGCTCATGGTTACCGTCCAATCGGGACAGATTCGTGTGATTTACAGAGAACTAAAATTGGTGTTCTTCGCAAAACGGAAAAGTCAAATTTAACTTAGATCTCCCGGAAAACTCAGAAGAGAAATTAACTAAGATCGATGTGTTTATTTCCAAGGTTCCAAATGATTTACTGTGTCGGGGCGTCGACCACAGATTCAGTTCAACCTCACAAAGAGGGACAGGAGAGAGGGGGGAGAAGGAGGGGTTGGAGATGGCTTACAGCTTTCTTGTTGTGCTCGGAGACGGCGAAGCGGGCGAGGTCGATGACGTTGAGGTCGTTCTCGTGCCCCACCGGCGAGTCGTAGATGCCGCCGGCCAACGGCCCTTTGTCGTCGGCCATGCCCACCTTCTTGTTGACGGTCTGAGTAAAGGGTAGGACGACGGCGAGCAGCAAGAGCAGGGCAGCTACCGATCCCAGGACTCGATATTTCCAAATCTCCATCGATCAGGGTCGGGATTTATAGCGGGAGGTGATGGCCTGGCCTGGCCCGATACTGGTGGGGGATGGATACGACTCGTCGCCGATATTATTGCGCGGTGCGGTGGAAACTGGGGAACGGGACACGGGAGCGGATGGAGCAGGAAGGTGTCCTGCATCGTCGGGTCTACCACGTCCGCGTACAGGTACAGGTACAGCACGTTCGTTTTCCGCAAAATCGAGGGGTTGACGGAGTACGTTGCACGCTATGCTATCGCCGATGCCGACGCTATTGTCGGTCAGATAGTGAAGAGAGGTACAACCTGCTTCAAAGTCCTTCTCTTCTCCCAAGAGCTGGATGTTATCTTCAGAGTTCTTTGGCTATCTAAAGTCAACAAAAGAACATACTCCCATCATCATCATCCTATGGGCAGGCGGGCAGAGGACGAAGCAGCCAAGCAGGCATAACAAGAATCCAAGAACAAAACGCCTTGTTGAAAATAAATATACCAAGTAGTATGACAAATTGTTAGTAGTACTATAAGTAATCGTGAGGCCAAAAGTTCGACACCTAAAGTCGCAAAAATGCGTGTAGCCGTGACAGATCGTTGCTTATCTTTTCAGCGAGCTCGTTACTCAAGAACCAATCCATAATTGGACGGTTAGAAGATATTTCGTTATCTTAAAAGACAAAATACTTTTCAATGGAAGACAATGTTTTCATCGATATTGTGGCGTTAGTGCTGACTTTGTCAACTTCAAGGCGGCTCACCAGATCAATCTTTCAAGACTCGGTGTTTTAGAGGTGCCCGTAGGGTTAGATTGTCCGTGTGTAAGGTCATTTATATATACGCTGGGTTTCGTTAAAAAAAACTCGTTCCTCGTCACGGTCTTCCTTCCAACCATGTGGGCTTCTTCTTGAATGTGCTCGTTGGCACAACAAATTTAGACCCGTGATTGCATCGACGATGTATGTACTAAGATACTTAGATTTCCTTTTTCTATCATGGACGCGGCTAGAGAGGCTCCGATGGCTTATCCGTCTAACAGAGCCCTCGTTCTAAAAATAGGAAGTATACAACAGGATAATTCTATGCGGAAAATTTTAAAATCATAACTTCGTGTGTCAGAGTTGCGATTCATTTTCACCATTAGACCACTAGCAATAAGATCAAAATTAGATCTAATTTGTGTATATTTTGCTAAACTTTTTTTTTATGAAAGCTAGTGTTGTGAGAAATCAGCTTCGTATAAGAGTTGCTTACACTACTTATTTAGAAGTAAGAGCAAGTCCAGTAGTTCCTCTATCATCTCCCTTATAGTGTTTTTAGGGGAAATTGGAAAAAAAGAACCTTCCAGTAATTCCTCGATTGATTTCCCTATTCTTTCGACTTCCTTATTTTTCTCCCCAACTCCCTCATCTATAGGGGACTGGAGGGCTCCCCTATCCATCTCCCGAGCACAGAAAAGATCCTTCTGAAACACGGTAGCCATTCATTTTCAAATGGTAATTATAAAAAATTCTTAAAATATAGAATAGGGGAAACTACTGGAGTCGAATAATTTTTAGGAGAGACGGAGATTTTAAGATATAGGGGAGAAATTTTGAGAGAATGTTAGACTGCTCTAAGATTCTAGTATAGAACCGAGGCTTTGCAGCGATTCAGCAGCCTCAACACGTCCAATCTACCCTTTGGGTCAATCCTGGACGTCATTGTAGCTCATGATGGAGAGCTTTGAGGTCATGTGTGGTCCTAGCCGTTGGATTGGCTCACTCATTCCCATCCGTTTTGCTATGTATTTTTATCTACACTAGAAGTGGATCCAGCCACAGTCGCCGACATAGGTGTCTGCTTTTTTGCATGGCCCGCTCGTTAGAGATTGTGGGTACGTGGAGTTCAGTGAGTGTTGCAAAGTGAGGTAGACGCGGTGGCTCCACCATGGTTTCACGCACAGCTGATGTATATTTGTTGTCCTTCCCACTGGCCAAACCCGACGACCGTGCAAGGATGCACCCACTCAGACCCGTCGATGGGCGTGTTCGAAGTGAGCGACCGAAACAGGCCCCCGAATTTCCAATAGCCTGTTGTCCTTTAGCGGCCAGCTCGGTCGATGCTCCTTTAGTTAACCGTCCCCGCAGTTTTAAAGAAAAAAAAAAGATAACCGTCCCCACGAGATCGGCGATCCACGGCACCGGCGTGCCCCCTGATCGAATTCAGTGGCAGGAGTTATTCAGGTGCTCGCACTGCTATTTCCTTCTACGCCCAGTCTACTAATTTCGTTCCTGCCGTGTCCTTGGCTCCTTGCCAGCAGGTCGATCAGAGCTATCTAGCGAAGGCTCCATGCCCAGCTGCAGCAGACTGCAGAGACGAATTTATTCTAGATTCTCTAGTGATTTCAGACATAATCGCCGTTCAATGCTCGTGGCCGGTTGCTTCTCTAGTGATTCAACAGGAAGCAGCAAATCGATTGAGCTACCTAGTACTATTAGGCTGGTACGTACCCTGTTCTGAATTCTGAATTTTTGATGTGCCTGATTGTGTGAACTGAACCCTAGTATATAGGAAGCATCAAATCGATCAAGGTTGATTGTCTGACCTGAACATCTTCCTTGACCCTTGTCCTTGCCGGTGCTACTAGCTTAGGTTTACCCTTCGCCCAACGAGCCTCCCGCTAGGCAATCAGGTTCACGTCTCAAAGTATGACAGACACAACTCGTCTATTCATGTTGGATTATTTGAATTGTTTTGTTAATCTATTAATTTGTGAAACGGGACGAATCATGAGAAGAACAAAGTGTCAATCTGGTGCTGAAGAAAAAAAACTTTTCTTTTTTGGTATAACAGAAGGTTTGTTTATTACTTTATTATAGTGCCATATTTATTCTTTTAGAATGAATACTTGATATTGTTAGTTAGGCTTTGCATCTACTAGTCTAGATCTTTTCGGTAGCATCTGCACGAGTACGAACTATAGCATTTGAGAGGGAGAGAGAGGAGAGAACAACCTGCGCCCTGGCTCGACATGTATGAGCCAGAGGGGATGCCGGAGCTGGTGCCGGCGTCCATAGCCATGGGAGAAGGGCGACGGCGTGGGTGTGCGGTAGTGGCGGTGCTTCCCGTCGGCTCGCGCTAACCCTAGATCGGTAGGGATATCGGTGGGGCGTACGACAAAGCGACTAACCTCGTGTTGCGTGCTGCTGGTACCCCACCTCTTTATATAGCGCGGCGACAGGGGCCCACCCACCAGATGAGGTTGGGGCGTCCCCGATCAGGGCACGGATAACGGACTCCGTTCGGCCGTTGGGCTCGAACGGGGAGAGATCTATCTAACATTCTCCCCCCTTGATCTCGACTTTACTTTTAACTTTGTACTTTACTCGTTTCATCACGGATCGGTACATAGAGCATGTTTCATCGTCTCAGCTCAATTGCCGATAGAATCAGACAACCACTACATACTTTTCTATTTTGAAACAAATCATGTTACTTTTGGGCCTCTGTAGTCCAGGAATCATAGGCTTTCCATTAATCCCATACCGGTTATGTGTTCCTTGAACACATTGGGTGGTAAGCCTATCGTTAACGGATCCGCAAGCATATCCTTTGTCCTTATATGCTCGAGACTTATAGTTTGATCCTGGACTTTGTCCTTCACAACATAATACTTTATATCTATTGACTTTCTAGCATTACTCGACTTGTTGCTGTGAGCATAGAATACTGCGGGCTCGTTGTCACAGTACATCTTTAGTGGCATGTTGATGCAGTCTACCACTTTCAAGTCGGGTAGAAATTTCTTTAACCATAACGCCTGTCCCATGGCCTCATAACATGCTATAAATTCTGCATACATCGTAGATGATGCAACTATCGAACGTTTGGCGCTTCTCCACAAAATAGCACCTCCTGCGAGAGTAAAGACATATCTTGTCGTGGACTTTCTGTCGTCTTTATCTCCCGCAAAATCCGCATCTGAATACCCTTTTATCTCTAGGGAATCAGATCTTTTATATGTTAGCATGAGGCCTTTTGTGCCTTGCACATAACGCAAAGCTTTCTTTACCATATTCCAGTGTTCTATGCCTGGATTCTCTTGATATCTACCGAGTACCCCGGTGATAAAAGCTAAGTCAGGGCGAGTGCACACTTGTGCATACTGTAAGCTTCCAACAGCCGAAGCATATGGTACTGACTTCATTTGATCGATCTCATATTGGTTCTTTGGACATTGGGATTTTCCAAAACTATCGCCCTTGACTATGGGAGCAGGTGTTGCATTACTCGCATGCATATTGTATTTCTTTAGTATCTTTTCACAATATGCTTTCTGCGACAGTCCTAACACTCCATTCTTTCTATCTCGGTGAATCTCTATGCCCAAAACATAAGAAGCTTCACCAAGGTCTTTCATGTCAAAATTTGAAGACAAGAACTTCTTTGTTTCTAGTAGTAGACTGACATCGCTGCTAGCAAGAAAGATGTCATCCACATACAGAATTAGGAAAATGTATTTCCCACTTTTAAACTTTGCATAAATGCAGTTGTCCTCAACATTCTCTTTGAATCCAAATCTTTTAATTCTATCATTGAACTTTAAATGCCACTGCCTAGAGGCTTGCTTTAACCCATAAATGGATTTCTTTAGGCGGCATCCCATATGTTCCTTCCTATCCATGAAAAAACCCTAGGGTTGTTTCATGTAAATATTTTCTTCTAAATATCCATTTAGAAATGTCGTCTTAATATCCATTTGATGTAACTCTAAATCAAAATATGCAACTAGTGCCTTTATGATTCTGAAGGAGTCCTTACATGAGACCGGAGAAAAGGTCTCATTGTAATCTTTGCGTAAAGCTTTTTGCCACAAGTCTAGCTTTGTACTTTTCTACATTCCCATTGGAGTCATACTTTGTTTTGTAGACCCATTTGCATCCTACTGTTTTGTTCCTCTAGGAATTTCCTCTAAGTCCCAAACATTGTTGGAACTCATCGATTTCATTTCATCTTCCATTGCCTCCACCCACTTGGCTGAGTGAGGGATTCTCATGGCTTCTTCATATGAGGTAGGATCGCCCTCCATATGAATTGTTTCTGTGTTGTAGACTTTGTAAATTTCTTTAGAAATGGCTGGTCTTCGTTCTCTTTTAGACCTTCTGAGTTCATCAGACTCTTGCCCATTTCTTGCCTCAGGTTTTGGCACATTTTTAGTATGTGGTTGTTCTGGCTCCCTTTCATTCTCGGTAGTGGGTTCAGGTGGCTCCTGATGGACAGGTTCCGAACCTTCTCCCATTGTTGTCACGTGTGGAGTCACAACAGGTGCCGACACCACAACCTCAAGGGTTGTAGATGGTGGCACAACAGGTAGCGAGAAAAATGGCTCCTGAGTCATCGGATTAGGTGCATGCACCCTCTTCTCCTCAAGATCAATTTCCCGAGCTACCGTGCTCCCCCTCATCAATTCTACCTCCAAGAAGACTGCATGTCTCATTTCTACAAACTTTGGTTGTGTATCTGTCAGGACAGTAGAAACGATAGCCTTTTGATTTATCTGGATAGCCAATGAAGTGGCAAGATTGAAAACTTTGTGTATCTGTCAGGTCTAACTTTGCAATGTTTGGATTGAAAACTTTTGCCTCAGCTGGGCTCCCCCAGACCCTCAAGTGGTGCAGAGAGGGGACTCTGCATATCCACAATTCGTACGGTATTTTGAGCACCGACTTACTTGGTACTCTGTTGAGAATGTGAATGGCGGTTTTAAGCACCTCCATCCACAATCCCAATGGGAGGGTGGAATAGCTCATCATGTTGTGCACCATATCCATAAGGGTACGGTTACGCCTTTCAGCTACTCCATTTTGTTGAGGTTCGCCCGGCATAGAATACTGGGCGACTATTCCATTTTCCTGTAGGAACCTTGCAAAAGGTCCTGGTACTTGACCATATGGAGTATGCCGATCGTAGTACTCCCCCCACGGTCAGACCGGACTATTTTAATTCTTTTATCATGCTGATTTTCAACTTCATCTTTGAAAATTTTAAATTTATCCAGTGCCTCAGATCTTTCTTTAATTGGATAAATGTAACCATACTGGGAGTGATCATCCATGAATGTTATGAATGAATCATAACCATCCACACTTTTCACAGGAAACAGTCCACAAATATCAGTGTGGATGATTTCTAGTGTTGCTATACTTCGGTTTGCACCCTTTTTAATTTGCTTTACATACTTTCCTTTGATGCAATATATGCATTGCTCGATGTCTGAGAACTCTAACAGAGGAAGAATGTCATTTTTAACGAGGCTTTCTATTCTTCCCCTCGAAATATGGCCTAATCTACAGTGCCATAACTTCTACGAGTCAAGAGTTCGCTTTCTTTTCTTTTGTTCTTTGTTCGATAAGGGAACTTGTTTGCTCACATCACACAGAAAACACTTTCTCATGCAAGGATAATAAATGAAGCTTGTCATGTAGTGAAGCAACACCCACACAAGTATCTTTCAACCAAATGGCACATTTGCCATGTCCAAAATAACACTCATACATGTCTTTATCCAGGCACGACACACTTATTAAGTTTCTATGGATGGAAGGAACCAATAAAACATCCTTAAGCAGAAGAGTAAAGCCATCATCTAGCTCTAGAGGAATGTCGCCAACAGCCTCCACTTCTTCTTGAATCCCATTCGCGACCTCAATGTGTCTTTCTCTTCTTGGCAAAGTCCTTATCGAATGGAATCCCTGTAAAGAGTTGGCAACATGAACAGTTGCACCAGAGTCAATCCACCAAGTAGATTTAGAAAACTTTTCATACAAGGATTCATTTACAAAAGAAACTATGTCTTTACCGTTCTTTTCCATTATGGACTTTAGCCATATTGGGCAATCCTTTTTGAAGTGGCCAGGCTTTTTGCAATGGTGGCACTGGTCCTTGTCCCCAGGGAGAGACTGCTGATACTGATGCTAGTGCTGTAGGGGGATCTTGCCATGTGACTTGGAAGGGGAGCCACCATGATTGTTGTTGGTGAAGGTACTCTTCCTTTGTCCTTCATGTAATTCAAAGAACCACCGTGAATGGACTTTAGCCTTTCTTCCTCTTGAGAACACATCCCTATGGTATTTTCAATGTCCCACTTTTTAGAGGACATGTTATAGTTGATGCGAAGTTCTCGAACTGTTGGGGAAGAGAGGCCATGACAAGATGCACCAGTAGAGCAGGCTTGAGCTCGAGGTTCGCGTCCATGGGCTTTAACTTAGCCGCCATGTTGGACATCCTCAAGATGTGCTCTCTAATGCCATGTGGCCCTCCCGTATACTTTTCCGTCACCAGCTGTTTTAGCAGCTGGGTTGCATACATCTTTGACAAGCCAGTAAACTGGCTCTTTATCTTTGCTAGGTACTCACCAACAGAGGCACACTCTTCAATTGAGCCCACTATTGTGTTCTCAATCGTATTCTTGACAAAATCCAAGCACTTTTTGTTTGCATTGACCCACTTTTGGTTATCTATTGAGAATGCCATCTCCACTGGAGCATGGTCTCTCTTTCTCTTTTCCCATGCAACATTGTCCTTAATATCATATCTCACTGGGTCCTTAGGCTTGACTGGCTATTTAGTTTCAACAACCCAGCCCACATCAGCGCAGACAAAGGCCATGTCTACCTTTTTCCTCCACTCAGAATAAATTTAAAATTTTCAAAGCTGAAGTTGCAAATCAGCATGATAAAAGAATTAAAATAGTCTGGCCTGACCGTGGGGGGGAGTACTACGGTCGGCATACTCCATATGGTCAAGTACCAGGACCTTTTGCAAGGTTCCTACAGGAAAATGGAATAGTCGCCCAGTATTCTATGTCAGGCGAACCTCAGTAGAATGGAGTAGCTGAAAGGCATAACCGTACCCTTATGGATATGGTGCACAACATGATGAGCTATTCCACCCTCCCATTGGGATTGTGGATGGAGGCGCTTAAAACCGCCATTCACATTCTCAACAGAGTACCAAGTAAGTCGGTGCTCAAAACATCGTACGAATTTTGGACAGGCAGAGTCCCCTCTCTGCACCACTTGAGGGTCTAGGGGAGCCCAGCCGAGTCAAAAGTTTTCAATCCAAACATTGCAAAGTTAGACCCCAAAACAGTATCTTGCCACTTCATTGGCTATCCAGATAAATCAAAAGGCTATTGTTTCTACTATCCTGAGAGATACACAAAGTTTGTAGAAACGAGACATGCAGTCTTCTTGGAGGACGAATTGATGAGGGGGAGCACGGTAGCTCGGGAAATTGATCTTGAGGAGAAGAGGGTACATGCACCTAATCCGATGACTCAGGAGCCATTTTTCTTGCTACCTGTTGTGCTACCATCTACAACCCCTGAGGTTGTGGTGTCGGCACCTGTTGTGACTCCACACATGACAACAATGGGAGAAGGTTCGGAGCCTGTCCATAAGGAGCCACCTGAACCCACTGCTGAGCACGAAAGGGAGCCAGAACCTGAGGCAAGAAATGAGCAAGAGTCTGATGGACTCAGAAGGTCTAAAAGAGAACAAAGACCAGCCATTTCTAAAGAAATTTACAAAGTCTACAACACATAAACAATTCATATGGAGGGCGATCCTACCTCATATGAAGAATCCATGAGAAGCCCTCACTCAACCAAGTGGGTGGAGGCAATGGAAGATGAAACGAAATCGATGAGTTCCAACAATGGTTGGGACTTAGAGGAAATTCCTAGAGGAGCCAAAACAGTAGGATGAAAATGGGTCTACAAAACAAAGTATGACTCCAATGGGAATGTAGAAAAGTACAAAGCTAGACTTGTGGCAAAAAGCTTTACGCAAAGAGAAGGGGTAGATTACAATGAGACTTTTTATCTGGTCTCATGTAAGGACTCCTTCAGAATCATAATGGCACTAGTTGCATATTTTGATTTAGAGTTACATCAAATGGATGTTAAGACGACATTTCTAAATGGATATTTAGAAGAAAATGTTTACATGAAACAACCCAAGGGTTTTTTCATGGAGGGGAAGGAACATATGGGATGCCGCCTAAAGAAATCCATTTATGGGTTAAAGCAAGACTCTAGGCAGTGGTATTTAAAGTTCAATGATACAATTAAAAGATTTGGATTCAAAGAGAATGTTGAGGACAACTGCATTTATGCAAAGTTTAAAAGTGGGTAATACATTTTCCTAATTCTTTATGTGGATGACATCTTGCTTGCTAGCACCGATGTCAGTCTACTACTAGAAACAAAGAAGTTCTTGTCTTCAAATTTTGACATGATAGACCTTGGTGAAGCTTCTTATGTTTTGGGCATAGAGATTCACCGAGATAGAAAGAATGGAGTGTTAGGACTGTCGCAGAAAGCATATTGTGAAAAGATTCTAAAGAAATACAATATGCATGCGAGTAATGCAACACCTGCTCCCATAGTCAAGGGCGATAGTTTTGGAAAATCCCAATATCTAAAGAACCAATATGAGATCGATCAAATGAAGTCAGTACCATATGCTTCGGTTGTTGGAAGCTTACAGTATGCACAAGTGTGCACTCGCCCTGACTTAGCTTTTATCACCGGGGTACTCGGTAGATATCAAGAGAATCCAGGCATAGAACACTGGAAGATGGTAAAGAAAGCTTTGCGTTATGTGCAAGGCACAAAAGGCCTCATGCTAACATATAAAAGATCTGATTCCCTAGAGATAAAAGGGTATTCAGATGCGGATTTTGCGGGAGATAAAGACGACAGAAAGTCCACGACAGGATATGTATTTACTCTTGCAGGAGGTGCTATTTCATGGAGAATCGCCAAACATTCGATAGTTGCATCATCTACGATGTATGCAGAATTTATAGCATGTTATGAGGCCATGGGACAGGCGTTATGGTTAAAGAAATTTCTACCTGACTTGAAAGTGGTAGACTGCATCAACAGGCCACTAAAGATGTACTGTGACAACGAGCCCGCGGTATTCTATGCTCACAACACAAGTCGAGTAATGCTACAAAGTCAATAGATATAAAGTATTATGTTGTGAAGGACAAAGTCCAGGATCAAACTATAAGTCTTGAGCATATAAGGACAAAGGATATGCTTGTGGATCCTCTAACGAAAGGCTTACCACCCAGTGTGTTCAAGGAACACATAGCCGGTATGGGATTAATGGAAAGCCTATGATTCCTGGATTATAGAGGCCCAAAAGTATCAGGATTTGTTTCAAAATAGAAAAGTATGTAGTGGTTGTCTGATTCTATCGGCAATTGAGCTGAGGCGATAAAACATGCTCTATGTACCGATCCATGATGAAACGAGTAAAGTACAAAGTTAAAAGTAAAGTCGAGATCAAGGGGGAGAACGTTAGATAGATCTCTCCCCGTTAGAGCCCAACGGCCGAACGGAGTCCCTTATCCGCGCCCTGATCGGGAGCACCCCAACCTTATCTGGTGGGTGGGCCCCTATCGCCGCGCTATATAAAGAGGTGGGGTACCGATAGCACGCAACACGAGGTTAGTTGCTGTGCCGTACGCCCCACCGATATTGACGTGGTATTGCCGACGAGTACGCCATGGAGGGGTCCTCACAGTGCGTGTTTATAGACATGGGGGAAGGCGGACGGTTGACGGGTATGAGGTAACACAGCTTACCTAGGTTCAGAACCCACGACGGTGGCGGAATCCTACTCCTGCTATAAATCACTATAAGGGCAATACGCCGAGTTACAGGGATTGGTTCGCTGTGCCAGATTGTCTGAAGTTGTCTATGAACGTGCCCTAAAGGCTCCCATAGGCCCGACTTATATAGTCGCCAGGACCTAGGGTTACAGGGAGAAGTCCTAGCCGGACAGGTTATAGAGTCCTACACCGTCTATTACTAGTCTTGTGTACCTTGCACTCCAAGGCTCCGGGTACGTCGGTGACTCCAACCGTAGCCTTCCTTTATCCGGCATGGGCCTCCCTTCTGGATCCATCTAACTGGTCCACCCAACAGACCATAGGCCATGCTACCAACTGTGGGCCACGCGGGTTATCCGGATAGGAGACATGCTATGAGGATACCCATATAGCATATCCCCAACAGTAGCCCCCGGAGAACTCCGAGATCTTGCGCTGTCTTGCCTCTTCATGTGGAATGCTCTGTCTAGATGAATGTCGGCAATTCGTCAAGAAATATCTTGTAGTCCTCCCAAAGAACCCTGCAAGGTTTTCTCCGTCTTCAATACGTAAGTCGGAGAAATGCTGAATCTTCCATCGTACTCTTCCGTAGCCGTACTGGATCCGTCCATGCCGGTATCTTCTGATGTGACGGCTCATCTGCTAGGACGACGTAGGCTTAGGTCAGCGACGCCTCGTAACTCACACATGCAGAGAACGCAATCATGTCCGATTTTCCCGCGCGAGAGATACGAACCGTTGGCGGCGACGGTTGGAGACGTGGCGAAATTTCCACGCACGTTCGCGAACACGTCGTCTACGCGGCAACCGTCCAATCAAGCTACATGAATCTTGACGCTGGAGATGATAAATAGTAACCGTGGTGGAATTTCTACCTTTTACCTCATTCTCTCCTCGCGTCGTCTTCTTCCTCCAGCGCGTGCCTCCTTGAGCTCTCCGTGCAAAACTCGCGAAAAACCCTAGCCTCAATCCGCACCAGTCACCTCCAACCTCTCCCCATGGCCCGCAGCAGCACCTCTCATTCCATGGCGGCGTCGAGCGAATCCGTGGCGAAGCTGGCGAGCTCTATCGTCGTGCCCCTAGAGGGCTTGGTCATCCCCGCCTCGGCGGTGATTGAGTCCACCGGCGGCGACCACAATCTGGCGACGCTGGAGCCGTTGGAGGAGGAACTTGATTCACACAATGGCGACTAGCGCGGCTCAGATATCACCGACCGTGACATCCAGGAGCTGATCGCCGAGGGCTACCTCCTTGCGATGGAGGGGCTCGCCAGGCGGGCAGCGCCGACCGGCGAGGTGACACCTTCTCCCCAAGCCGGAGAAAAAGTGTACCTCAAAGCCCAACTGGTATGCGGCGTCTCCCTGCCCATCTCCAACTTCTTCCTCTCTGTCTTAAACCACTACAGAGTCCAGCCCCAGAATCTTTCTCCCAACAGTATCTTAGCGCTTAGCAACTACGCGGCGCTCTGCGAGGGTTACTTAGGTATAAAGCCTAGGCTAGACCTCTTCTTGTACTTCTTCACCGTCAAACGTGAAGCCGGAGATAGTAAGGAAGAACTTAGGAACTGCGGCACCATAAGCTTCAACATCCGACCTGGTCGGCAGTTCCCCAACATCGTCAGCCACGAGTCCTGCAAAAATTGGCAACAGGCGTACTTCTACGGCCCAGACATTCCTCTGGCTAGCCGACAAGTAACGTACCCGAAATTCGTTGACGGAGCCGCTGTTGAAGCCTCGTCATGGAGATCCCAGGCCTCCCTTCCCTCCGACCTCGATGCTTCTCGCGCCATAAGGCGGATCGAATGGTTCGTAGAGACGGGTTTGACCGGCTTGGACCTAGCCATGTGCTGGTTCATCAGGCGAATCCAACCTCTGCAGCACCGCGTGAAGCTCATGCACGAGTATACCAGCGATAGAAGGGATAGCCTCTGTATCTCCGTGGACAACTTCTCGAGCGACTCCGTCAAGCTCAGCCTTAAGGACATCGTTAAGGTGAAGGACAAGAAGCGTGGCTTCACCATCACCTATGACATGTTCATAGACGGCAAGTGCCCAAAGGTAGTTATTTATTTTCCGTGTATGACATATACTCTAGTTCTTCCGTCTTGTAAATGTCATCTCATCCAACACGGTGACTTCTCACTTAACAGCTTAGCGATCTAGAGGAGGACAACATGGCTGCCCAAATCTACGATCCAAAGATGAAGGAAGTCACGGTCGTGTCCGACGATGATGCTCCGTTGGAGCGAAAGCGGAAGAGCTCCACCTCTGACGCTGCCGACGGAGGCAAGAAGAAGAAGATGGAGGGTGGAGCCTCCAAGAAGACTATCGTCGCCCTGGAGGCGGAGAAGAGAAAAGTTACCGGGATCCCCTTTGCTAAAGCACCCCCACTTGTGTAATCTTCTTTCTTTCCGACATTGTCTATTCATTTGTCTTGTTCCTGTACTTATGCATGTTTGCACGTTTTAGGAAGAAATCCACGACCAGCCTGAAGAAGACCTCCAAATTGGGGGCTTCTAGAACCATCAAGGACATGCTGCATCGCGACGCATCTCCCGCCATCGCCCCTACCACTCCCTCCGTCAAACCTTCGTTTGCCCTGACAAGCTCACAAGCTAAGGAGGCATCTGGCCCTTCTGTCATGGAAGTGGACTCAGGTGCCTCTACCGAGGTTGCTGTCATCGGTGAGCAGGCGACGCAGGAGAGTGCCGCCCACCAAATGGCTGAAGCTCCGGCTAAGTATGCCATCGGTGGCGATAAGGCGGTGGTGGGAGCAGGTACCTCTATCGTTGGCGGCGCCCCCGCACCCAAGAAAACTATAGCCTATCCAAAGTTAGTCTATCTGGTACTTACACCGGGTAGCACTGCTTTGGTCCCTGGTGCGGCACCGACATCTCCGACGTGCGGTCTAGAGGAGCTCCGCCGACAAGCAGAAATCTTTCAAGGAAACAACGAATCCTTTGGCAAGCTGCTGGCCGAGAGTGCTATAAACCTCAAGATCATTGCACTTGTAAGTTTTATTTGCCTTATGCATTTCATATGAGTATCCCACTATAGCCCCCGAGGATGTAGACGAAAAAACCATAGGTTTTTGCATCTATATGCTCTAAGAGTGACTAAGTTAGAAAACCTCTCACTGTAGCCCCCAAGCATATAGGTGGAATGAAATATTCCGACTAGATGCTTTAAGAGTAGCATACGCAGTGTTTATAATTTTCAATACTGTAGCCCCCAAGCTTCTCGTTGTAACTGAATTAGTTCCGACTAGATGCTTAAAGAAAATCTAAGCATATATCCGAGTTAAAAAACTTTATACTGTAGCCCCCAAGCTTCTAATCGAAAACTGAATTAGTTTCGACTAGATGCTTAAAGAAAAGCTAAGCATAATGCAAAGTAAAAAATTCTCGCTGTAGCCCCCGAGCGTCTAGGTGAACAATTTCCGGCTAGATGCTCCAAGCAGACCAAACAACGTTTTAACTTTGACCTTTTTTCCACAGAACGAGAGTGCTCGGAGGGGCATAGCCAATGACAAGTACCAGAAGATGCGCGCAGACCTGGAAGCTGAAAAGGGTAAAACTGCCTTCTTGAAGGAACAGATCACCAAGAGCAAGCGTCTGTTTTCTTTTTCGCATTCCGACTTGTTTTTGTGCCCATATTCTCCGAGTACTCACTGTGTACTTTGCTTTCTCCGACTTGCAAAAACCATCGCCAAGGCCAAGAATATTGTCGAGCAACCCAAGCACATTCAAGAGCTGGATAGCGAGAACAAAATTCTTAAGCAGGAGAGGAAGGACATGCTGAAAATGCACGAGGAGTCGCTTGAAGGAGAAGATTGCGATCTTAAAAGATCAGAAGCAAGCTTCCGATGAGCAGAATAAACGCCATAGCGAGGCATATAAGCTCCTCCAACAAGAGAAAGAATCCTTGGCGGACACCCTCTGGCAAGCTGAGGCCAGCATTTTCAGTAAGTTTTCTCCGTCTTGGATTTCTGTAGTCTAAGTACTCTGAATTGTTGAACTCATGTGTTCCTTGTCGGATTTTTCAGCTCCTATGGGTTTAACCCGGTCGCCTCCTCCAGCCAAGGAATGCATGGTTCTTGCCGGCAACTTCATCAACACCGCCATTACACAAGCCAATGAGATCGCCAAGCCCCTCCAAATAAATATCAAGGCATTAGACTCCGTGGCGAAGTACTCAGATGCGGTGACCCAGCATACCACTGCATGATGTAGTACACTATAGTCGTTGACATAACACCAATGAAACACCGTTCACTAGTATTACATCCCTCAGAGTAGTACAACAGAAACATAGCAGGTCCAAGACATGACTATAGGTTACAACTCAACTCTTTACACAAGATCCAAAGAACACTCTAGGTTAAAGAGAGAGAAAGAAACGTCTTACAAAGAAGAATCAGGAATAAATAACTCATAGCTACCATACTTATAAAACTAGTAGCTGAACTATGAGGCTTGCATTGCTGCTATTGCAATACTCTACAGAAGTAGGTTCTATGGTTAGAAATTCTATTCTTATCTAATCAGCAACTTCGTCTTCACTTGAGTTGATGTATATGTTGACTTTCTTGACTTCATTCAAGAGCGTTAGCTTTTGATGATGATTCCTGGAGCATAACTTGATGTAGACATCGTCTGTACTGGCTTTAAAACCTAGCAAGGGTTAAGAAGATACTTTGAGTACGAGCGTACTCAGCAAGTCCACTAGAAAAGGAGTGTTTGATGCACTATAACTACAGCCACAGACCGTAGGTCGTAGGCAATGCAAGTTTTCGTTAACATTTCTTCAAAGGTTGCTTTTATTCTAAAAAGCTATGTCCGTCAGCCTTCACGGGTCTACCAGAACTTTCATGGAGTTCCTTTCCCGCCGTGTTCGCAGCTCCTTCCCGGAACAGGGAGTAACAAGTTACCGTTCTTACACTCTGCAGAGGTGCGTCACTTTACCCATGAGAGATCTTAGCTTTGTTGCACATCCGAATTGTAGGTTCGTTCACACTTCCTTGGTGTGAGGCCCAAACTAAGATCCAAGCCAATCACTGCCTTCTCCGTGACCCAGCATGTCTCCTTGGTGTACGCCAGCCCACCTATTGAATTACGGCAATGGCAGTACAGACCGTTCAGATGCCGGAACTATCATGGGACGTTGAGGGCTCCCACCCATATGCTGCATATCCTCTACGAATTACCATAAATAATATGCACTCTACGAGTGATAACAGCCATGAACCGCACATCCAGCTCCATGCGAGAGGGAAAAGATACAGCTGACTTCTTCGTCCCATTCCAAATCTCATGGTCAACGCGTAATATGCGACGCAAGAATCACTGGCGACATTAGTTGTCAAGTCCTAGATAATATGTTCCTTTACCACCGGAACTCTTATAGTAGGTTATTACCTCATGGTAAATAACCCATAATCACTTTATTATGAAAATAGTGTTTTCTGTCCCTTTTTAAATGCAGGTGATGACAACACTGGATTTGTAAAATACTTTACAAAAAATAATCAAAGGACATGAGCAAGTGTGAACTTGCCTTTTGTGATTGCAAGATTATGCACTCACGGTCTTCAAGACAATATAAGATCCAATAGCGGAAATCTGCATCATTGGTCCAGTAAGGACTAATGTTTAAAGAAGCAAGATGCTTTTATGCATAAGCAATGTAATGCAAGTTGATAAAAGCGAATCCCGAGGATAACGTTGTTCTATGGTTTGGATACTGGAAAGGGTTTCCTTGGAATGTGTTGCTCTTTTAGATTAAGTTTCACACATGTGCTTCTTATTAAGGCTTGTGAGTGTGTGTGTGGAAAACAACATGTATTTATACAACAACAAAATACACAGTATGGAATGCTACTCAAGGTTGCTTACATCTTAATTATTTATCTTCAAGTTTTACTTTACAAGTAATGTCACTTATAAAGGATTTAAGTATTAACAATCTTATTATACAAGTATAGTATAAAGTAAGGTGTTTACTATTAATTGTCATATGTTGATTGAAGTGGCAAAACGAATAACATTTGAAGAAAATCTTACTCAACTAAACAGAAGCATTTAAGCTTTTAAGTTAACTTTATGAGGTGTTCTTTCTAGTTATAGTTTTTAAGTAAGAAAGAATTACTCCATTTGAATAATGACAGCATTTGTATTTGAGACTTATCTATCTTGGTTTTTATCTTGGTTGGTTTGGTATTTGGATACTTTATAACTTAATTATAATAGACCAAAGTTAACTATAACGTATATAATAAAGTCTTTAGCATTATTTAAAGTATTATAGACTAAAGTTAACTTTAAAGACATAGATGGACTTTAGGTGAAATGCTTGTTATACTTATACCTTGTTCACTTTATAATGTTTGTTTAAAGTTACTTAAGAATGGTATTATTTTTAGTTGGTAACGGTTTCTTTACATTATAATTGTATAAAGGAATTTATCTCCCTATAAGGGTGTGGTTAATGTTTGTGAATAAGTAAACAATATTATTTATTACTTTTGAACTCACTTATAGTGTTTTGATTTGTTTATAAACTTGTGGTTAATATAAAGAATGGGTTTTATCTTATTACATTTATTCTTGGAGATTTTAGATTGGATAAGGATTCTTTTATAAAATAATCTGCACTAATGGTTGAAAGATAATTTAAATAAATTGCATTTAAAATGTGTTGAACCATTTGACTTCATATTATCGATATTGAAGACCGGTATTACTTATTAAGTCTAAATTGGCAATTTTAGGAATATTAACAAATTTTATTTACCTTATATGAATTATCTATTAAGGAAATAAGTTTATATTTAAGTTATTAAAGTTGTTTAATCTTTTATTTAACTCAAAAGTGTAATATCACATTTTTAACATGTAGGTATTATTTTTGTGATCATTTTGGTATATTACATTTATTTTTGTGATTTATAAATAATAAGATATGATTTTAATAAGGTTTATTACTATAAACATACTTAATAAATAATAAATATTTAATTAAGAGGAATAATAATGTATAATTATAGTTTTAAACTCTAATTCTTATTTTTCTAAGATTTTTGGTATTTTATTTAGATTTTTAACATTTACCATTATTAAAATATTAATTATCAAAGTATTAAAACTTTATAAAGTATTTACTAAATAATATTTATTTAAATAATTATCATAATAATATTTAATAATAGTTTTAAGTTGTAGATTTTATTTTTCTAAACATTTTCATATATTATATGTATTTTTTTGAATTACAAAACATAAGTTATTGATTTAACAAGATTTAATTACTTAATTCAATTTTTGTAATGTTTATAATTGAATTTATATTTTCTTATTTATCTTTCTGAACAAGTAATACTTTTTGTGCTAAACCTAATCTAGACCCAGCCACTGACTGGTGGGCCTCTGGCCCCACAGGTGTGCCACGTAGGCGTGGACCAGTCAATGGACTCGGTCAAACACCATGATATGGCCAAGGTGACATCACCACGACATCACCTCACCGGTGACACGTCAGACGACGACGAGGATGGCAGTAGAGGGTGAGCCAGTGTGCGTGCAGGGGCGAACAAGAAACTAGCGGTGCCGCCCAAGATTGGTCATCGGCACCGAAGTTGCGACGACGACGAGCGGCGGAGCTCACTGCTACACGACGGGCGATCGATCTAGGAAGCGAATAAAAATTTGGAGAGCCTCGGGAGGATCAGAGACTCACCACGATGCTCGTAGTGGGGTCAGTTAGGTCGAGGAGGAAAGAAATCGGTGATGATTGACGATGACCGGCGACGGTGGTCATCGGGGATTGAGTCGATGCGGTTGATTAAGAGCCCGCCTGCTCGATTCCTTCTTGCTCGAGCTGCTACACCCCATGACGGAGCTCGTGGTACGCTCGACTAGTCGTGGGGCGATCTCTAGTGGCGGCGACAAGTGTCTCCGACGAGCTAGGGTTCGGTCACTGAGAGGAGACAGAGAGGAAGAGGAAGGAAATGGAGATAAGGACGAGGGAGTGCGGCATCGGCGTGTCCTTCTTATCCCCTCCCGATGTCGGCAGCCCCGGCACGAATCATGGCGACCAAGGTGGACGGCGGAGGCGTTGCCAGCCAGCTGCTTCGCCGGCGATGCTTTCTGTCCAGAGGAAGAAGAAAGGAAAAGAAACGAAAAGGTATGCGGGCTAACGTTGGGCCGACGTGGGCAGGAGCCAAGGGAGCGGAAGAGGAAGGGTGCTGCTGCTGGCGGTGAATAGGTAGAGGGGGAAATGGGTCGTGGGCCAGATTAGGTGTTCCCTTTGTTTTTTCCTGGTTTTATTCCTTTTTCATTTTCTGTTTTGTTTTCAGATTTGTATTTTAATATTTGGTTTGAACTTTTCTTTTTGGAATCTTATTTGTTGAATACTTGCAGCAACAATGAAGGTATTTAAGAATCAATTTGTGATCTTTTATTATATAATGTGATATTTTCTTTATTTCCTTTATATATATTCTTTTCTATAACATTGTTTTCACTTTTATTTGGAGTAATTAAGTTTGAAAATGTTTGATAATATACATAGGGTTTATTTATATGTATTTAATCGCATAGTATAGGGTAGAATGGTTTATAATATTGGATCCCTACTTATTCCATGCTCATATGGGATGAGTGGTTAGAGAAATGAATTAAAGATTTTGTCTTATGATTATTTATAGAATATTTATGAGATGTTGATGAGAAAACTTATTAATAAGTTTAGAATTCTGAATTGTACTTACTCACCCTAGGGTTTAAGGTACTTACTATACTTATTTTATTTTGTTAATGTGAATAAAGATTTAATGGTTAATCATATTGTCTTTATGTTTAAGACCAGAATGATGTTATGTAACAACCCCGGTCACTCAGGACCGACGGCTGTCACTTCTGGCAGCTCAATAGGATCTCTAGACTAACCCCACAGACCAACACTAGTCTTTTCTGCGCACTTTGTCCTCACTCATGCGCACCCGGTACCCACTTCCCGGTCGGTCACCCATCCTAGAATTGCTCTAGGCCAAGCACGCTTAACATTATAGTTCTTTTCGAATGAGCTTCCAGAAAAGAAGTTGCAACTTGTTGGTATGAGTTTCCTATCAATCCTATTGAGCCATGCGCCAGGGTCTCACATACACCCACCCTTAGAAGATCGACGTCCTCGTCGATCAACCACAAGCTAGGAACGTCCCCTCTTGGCACACGTCTGTGCGTCCAGTGCTGGCACATGTGCCATGCCGTGTCCACTCCGGGCCACACGCGCCATGCGCCACATGTCCGCCACTGACCCGCACACGCCCGTTTAACCGCGAGGGTCGGCTCTGATACCAATTTGTAACAACCCCGGTCACTCCGGACCGACGGCTGTCACTTCTGGCAGCTCAATAGGATCTCTAGACTAACCCCACAGACCAACACTAGTCTTTTCTGCGCACTTTGTCCTTACTCATGCGCAATACCCACTTCCCGGTCGGTCACCCATCCTAGAATTGCTCTAGGCCAAGCACGCTTAACATTAAAGTTCTTTTCGAATGAGCTTCCAGAAAAGAAGTTGCAACTTGTTGGTATGAGTTTCCTATCAATCCTATTGAGCCATGCGCCAGGGTCTCACATGTTATCTGGAATGTCTCATGAAAAGAATTTGATAAAGATAACTCCTAAGCACATATGGTTATGATACTTAGAAAGGATAAATATGTGCTTAGTTGATTTGTTATAGGAAAATATTCCTATGAAGCATTGTGGAAGCAAGATGGTAGATCAACCATGGTAAGTGGGTACTAGGTTTGGTCTTAGATTTAGGGTTTAGTGTTTAACAAGGAGTCCTATATTCCATACTTCATAATTTTGGACTTCTGATTAAGGAATTCCTTTCCTAGATATACTACTTCTTCCTATCCATCATCATGTGTTAACATGATGAGCTTTGCTTTACAAGAATATTCTTATCCACCTTTTATTCTTCTAAAGCCATTTATAAATCCAATGAGCTTGTCATTAAAGCCTTTCATAATCATTTATATCTATACTTGGCTATATCAACTACTCTATTGCTAATAATCCCCAATCCAACAAGTGGTTACTTCTAAATCCAATCATACTCTTTCTTATTCATCATTTACTAATATCACTTCAATAGATGTATACATCAAATCCTACTTCCCCTCAAGTGCTTAGTATTTCCAAAGAGGAAAATACTACTTCTTTAATCCAATGTTGCTCTAACATCATTTTAATCATACTATCTTGTCTCTACTTGACTCTAGTAACAAATACTCCAACCTCACATTATATTAATGTGACTTGTAATGACTAATCTAGGATAATATATCTATACTATGGTTCAATCATGTTTTATCCACCAATATCACTTATACATGGTATAAGCATTCAATATTGGTGAATAAGGCATGATCATTATAATCCTTTGATCCTTTATGATTCAGGTTTCCAATTGGCTAAACAAGGCTTCATCAATACAACATTACAGTTGTATTATAATTATCTCCTGTTTAGCTCTATTGGATTAAGAGATATAATTCATTGACTATACCTACTTGATCCAATAGGACTACTCCTGTTAACTTATCTTCAGACTTTATCCTTGTAATCTTCTTTGTTATCATAATGATTTGATTTCCTCCAATTACTCCCATCCTATAGATGACATCTAGAACTAGCATCACTATTTACCTCTTCTGACTTCTTTCTTTATAAGCCTTAAGTGAATGCTATAATAAGTACAAGAGTTGATAGGTTAAGAATTGGTGAATCAATAGTTGATTACTCAATATTGATGAACAACAAATATAAGGATAGGATTTAATAGAGATGATAAAGATTGATATGGAAAGAAAGATATATGGTGAATGATCTTAACTTTGGTTTCTTTCCTACTCAATCTCACTAGAGAGTTAAAGTTAGGTAATTCCATGATACTCATGGTATAAGTAGATGAGATTAAGATATAGTTGTTACATTCTTATTATTTGCGTTATATCCTTAACTTGGTACTCATGAGTGATTATAATGAATACTATGATATGATCACCTAAATATGAATCATTAAGTAATGAATTAGGGTTTAACTTTTATTACATTTGATCTACCCTTAGATCAAACCTCCCTTACCCAAAATAAGGTGTTAGCAAAGATCATATTGAAACTTATCGCAGTCAACTTGATGATCTACTTCAATTCCATCAAGTTAAGAGAAGCTTCAATCACTTTGACAAGTTTTTTATTTAAAAGTGCGAAAATTATTCAGATTTTCCAGCATGAATGCAATGCACACATCTGTGTTCAGCTTATTTCTAAGCTCTAATGCTGGGATGTTACACGGAGATTCTGCGCCGAGGCCCCGAGCGTATCATAAGCTGGAAAGCTTCATGTGCACGGGCTGGCGCAAGGATGGCGCTGTTAATGGTGAAGGCACACTACGAAGATGCCGACATCGACACGGTGACCTCTGGCATTCCCGACATAGACGACGATGGCAAAGAGATTAACCATGAATCCATCTTGTCGTCGCTCGCAGGCTATGACACTAGAGTTGCCGAGTTGGTAGACGTCAATGTCTTTGTGCCAATGAACACCATCGACAACGACAACCAAGGTTCCTCTGAGTCCCTCCACAGCGCCGACTTCGAGGGTGGTTCTCCGGCTGGTGATGACGCTACTTCCAAGTCACCTGCGCCAAAGGAATGAAGAACAACTTTGTAATATTTGTTTCACCTTTGGTGCATATGTGGAAAAAACTTGTTTATGTAACTTAAGGCGGAAACAATGGTTCTTATTTCCTGCTGCTCAAGAACTAGTTTCCAACATGTATATATTGTTTTAAGAAAGTGCTGGCTTATCCATTACTTTGGTTCTTATGCTTGACTTTTCATGAGTCGGAAGACTCGTTGTCGGAACCATGCACTCAGGTGATGATGCCCAATGGCACCATCAATAACCTAAGCACAAAATCGCCGACAATAAGTGCCAAAAGTTACTACTCCAGAATCCACATAAAAACAACAAAGAGCGTGTAGACCAGAAAACTTAAGCTAACGCCCATAGGCGGAATTTTCATAAGTGCAATAGCAAAGCTTGTGCATAAAAGGTTTTACATGATCCAAAAATGAACACTAAAGGAGGTAAAAGACTCAGAAATATGAGTGAAATAGAGAGCTTTATTTCATTGATCATATAAGAGGTACACAATTAGATAAAAAATGCTAAGTGTAAAAAGGACGTAGCTGTGCTATGTTCCATGGCCGATCAAGCTCCGGGTAGTCATCATCCGGGTCACGTCGCTTACGCTTATGATCCTTGTTGGGTCTATCCTCCAGTTCACGATTGTCAACAAGGTAGTAAGACCCATTGAGTAGCGCCTTGCTTATGATGAACGGTCCTTCCCATGGTGGGGATAATTTGTGTGACTTCTTCTGCTTAAGTCGGAGCACCAAATCCCCCTCTTTAAACGAGCGATGCCGAACGCGACGACTATGGTAGCTGCATAGCTTCTGCTGGTAGATGGCGGATCTTTGGCATGCGAAAACGCGCTTCTCCTCGAGAAGGTCCACATCCAGGCGTCTGGCTTCTTCAGCGTCATCTTCGTCGTAGGCGGCAACTCCTGGTGCATCGTGAAGGATGTCAGAAGGTAAGATGGCTTCTGTGTAGGGTTTCGTAGCATGGAAAACAAAAAATTTCTACCGCATACAAACAAACAAGCCAAGATCTATCTACTAGATTGTAGCAACGAGTCGATGGAATAACTCACCCTCGAAGATTCCAAAGTGTTTAACGAGAGCGGATTCTCGTGGGTGATGTAGGCGTACTCTTCCCGATCTCAAGATCGCGTAGACGATCCTTCCGGCGCTGCGTTCCGGCAGTGCTTCCGCAGTCGGTCACACGTTCGGTACTCGACGAAGACCTTCCTCTCCCTTGTTCCAGCAGGCAGCGGAGGTTGTAGCACTCTCCTCGCGATTCTGGCAGCACAACGGCATGGTACCGGAAGTAGAGGGGAGATCTCGCAGGGCTTCGCCTTAAGCCGGAGCGAGTATGGTGGACTATGAGAGAGCCCTCGGTGATCTAGGGTTTAGACATACCAAGGAGGAGGGTCTAGGGCCGGTGGCTAGGGCTTGGAGCTTCCCAAGTCGGCGGCTAGGGGAGAAACCCTAGGCGGCGGCTAGGGTTAGGTTTAGAGGTGGAGGTCTTGTGTACTTGGAGGGGCATCCCTGCCCCTCCTTAAATAGGTGGAGGGAGGCGTGCCAGGGGAGGGGATTCCCTCCCCAACTCGGTTTCCCAAGTGGGCCGGCGGTGGAGGGGAGGAACTCCTCCCCAAGTAGGTTTCCTACTTCCCCTCCACCTTCCAAAATAGTCGTTTGACTTTTGAAATTGGCGTTTGACTTTTCAAACTAGGATTTGATTAAACCCTTTATTTTGTTCAGCGATGACACCTAGTACATGATGCAATCATTCCAACTTGGTATGACACATTCATGTACCCTTCCCCTCCGGAGTGCCGGACATTCCGGAACCTTCTAGAACATTCCCGATGAAAACACCGGAACCATTCTCCAACCCCGAAACAGGACTTTCCTTATATGAATCTTATTCTCCGGACCATTCCGGATCTCCTCGTGATATCCCGGATCCCATCCGAGACTCCGAACAACATTCGGTCTCTTACTCATTATTCTATAACTACTCAAACAACGTCGAATCCTTAAGTGTGTCTCCCTACGGTTCGTTAATTATGCGGACATGATCGAGACACTTCTCCGAACAATAACCAATAGAGGAATCTAGAAATTCATATGGCTCCAACATATTTCTACGATTACTTTGCGATCGAATGAACCACTTACATACGTTACCAATTTCCCTTTGTCTCACGATAGTTTACTTATCCAAGGTTTTGATCGCCGGTATCTCTGCATACCTAGTTCAACCTCGTTACCGATAAGTACTCTTTTCTCGTTCCCGTGGTATGTGATCCCTTGTGAACTAGTCACATGCTTGCAAGCTAATTGGATGACATTCCACCGAGAGGGCCCAGAGTATATCTATCCGTCATATGGATGGACAAATCCCACTCTTGATCCATGTGCCTCAACCCATACTTTCCGAACACTCAATGCCACCTTTATAGCCACCCAGTTACGGTGTGGTGTTTGATGTCATCAAAGCATCCTTACGGTGATGGTGATTAACATGATCTCATGGTCGAAGGAATTAGGTTACTATGTATCAGAAAGCTTATAGCAAATGAACTATATTAAATGACTTGATCTTTATGCTACGCTTAACTATAGGAGTATGTCCATCACATCATTCTCCTAATGATATGACCCTGTTGTTAATAACATCTCTATGTTCATGATCAGGAAACCATGATCATATATTAACCAACAAGCTAGTTTAACAAGAGGCTTTACTAGGGACTCTTTTATGTTTACAAATCACACAAGTATTAATGTTTCCTGTTAATACAATTATAGCATGGTATGTAAACATTTATCATAAGTATGAAGATATGATAATAACCACTTTATTATTGCCTCTTGGGCATATCTCCAACAGTCTCCCACTTGCACTAGAGTCAATAATCTAGTTTCAAACCTTTGTGTATTCAACACCTATGGCTTTCCGGTGTTGTATGTACACGATTGCTAGTGGTCAACTGATCTTCGGATCTAACACTTCCAGGTCCGTGTGTAATTGCATGTCTTTGCGTCTCTACGCATCACTCATTCTCTAATGAGATGGCTTTGTATAATTTTGGTCCTTTGGTGAGACCTTTAGTTCTTTGGGGTTAAAACATGTTGATAATATTGTCGTACAATATATCTTCATAGTATTATCCCGCTGTGAACTACACCTAGTTTGATAACAAACTACTTGACACAAATGCCCTCTTTAGCTGCTATTATAGCAGTCATATACTTAGCCTTTTGTTGTAGTATCTGTCACAATGTCTTAACTTTGGAACCCATCCAAATCCATTATGGAACTTACTTTCCATTATATTGTGCCACCCTTAGTTTAGATTGAGATAAACTTAATTTGTACCTTGTGACAAAATTAGTATCAATGTCATACTTTAACAATGAACTAACCATCTATTTGCCACTTCTACAAAATAATATACTCTTAGTTCTTCCAAAAGATCATAAGAATATCCTTACTATCGTCCAATGATCTTTATGAATCATTCTGGTATATGCTCATAACATTTAGAGCATAGGACATATCTGGATTTGTACATATCACAGTATGATTGATATAAATACCTTTTGTGATTTCATACATCAAGTATCAATCTATACTTGAATCTTTGTTTCACTTACCAAGTGTCAATACACTTTAATATATCATCAATATTGAACTCATTCAATCCTTTCTGTGTGACAAGAACCTTTCTTGTAGTTTCTATACTGAACTCATTCAATACATCATCTATGTACTTTCGGCACAACCATATTAGCGTCTATCGAAGCCAAATATTTGGGTTTTGCCTAAGTCTTTCATCGGGATGAAATTCTTAATATGTGTTAATGAAAGATACATCATTTCCAATCAACAATATGTCTTCCACATAATGTATTAGAAACATGTCTTAGCGCTCCCACTTAATTTCTTGCAAATGCAAACATCTTCATTGTCTCCGACGAATTTAAACTCCTTTAACAGTTTCATCATAGTGAAGATTCCAACTCCGCAATGCTTACTTCAACCATTGAAGTTTGCATATGCTTTTAGCATCCTTTGAATTAACGAAACCCTATGGACCGTGTTAAGCACATGTCTTAGGTAAACGATTCTATTAGAAGAACTTGTTTTGTTTATTCAACTACCACATAACAAAATTATATGTAGTGGTTGCTACATTAATCCGTCTAGACTAAATATCGCTATGAAAGATCAAATCTTGTCATAGTCAACCTTTGAACATTGTTGTGAACTCTTTCCCAACATGTCGACTATTTCATAGATGCGAAACATCCATGTCTATTTCTTTATAGATCCAAACACAAATGTAAGGTCTTATACCTTTCTCGAGGGTTCTTCAAGTTCAAAACTTGATTTCTCGTGTATGGAACTATCACGGATTTTATGGCTTCAAGCCATTTTACGGAGTCAGGGCCCATCATCGCTTCTTTGCATGTAGTCCGTTCATTATTTTCAAATAATGATTCAACCCTCAAATCTTGGTATTTGATTGTTTACTGGACCTACTTGTTTCAATAGGAACTTAGACCTCTGTGACCGCAACCTTTGAGGCACGTGAGCCATGAGCATTGTTGCTGCCTCCGGAACACTTTTCGGCGCTGCGCAACTTTGCACATATAGCTAAGGTTCTTTTAACCTTATCAAATTTCTATTGTCCTCCCACTTATCTTTTCATGACAAATTCCTTCTCAAATAAACTTGACGTTTTAAGCGATAAACACTTTTGTCTCCGGTGTAATGGAGGAATACTTAACAGTTATACAAAGACAGGTTCATCCGACTTTGGTTGCAAACATCTTTCTTATGCATAGCATACCAATGTTTAAGAAAGGACAACTTGGGTTTTATCCCAAACCATAACTTTATATGGTGTCAATTCAACGGATTATGATGGAGCTCTTTTCAGTGGAAAAACGGTAGTCACTAAATATTTTAATCTTTAAAATATAATGGCAGTTTTATGAATTACACCTTTGATCTTACCATGTCAAACAAGGTTTAATCACATATCTCGAACGCTCCATACTCTTATGGTGTTTCCAAAAATGCAAATCCACGGAACGATTCCTTAAATCTTAGGTATTATGCAAAACTTGTAACTCAAATATCTTCCTTTATGATCTTATCATAAACTATTTATATTCTTGTTACAATGATTTTGCACTTCATCTTGAAAGTCTTTGAACTTTTCAAATGTTTCATACTTCATCCTTATTAAGTAAATATTCATATATTCACTTAAATTTTCGGAGAAAGCATATGAAGTTGAAATCCATCGCTCTTGACTACACATAATGGACTTCGTACAACAATATGTACAAGTTCCAATAAGCTAGTCATTCGTTCCCTTTTGGCCTATGAACGAAGTTTTAATTATCTCTAGGAAAGTTTCACAAGCGTCATTTGATCAAAAATCAAAAGACTCCAAAATTCCATATACATGGAGTTTCTTCATGTTTTCTTTCCAATATAATTTAAACGGCGATGTCACTTCCTAAGTGATCTTTCAATCAATTTGTCTTTCGACATTTTTAGCACTAGTTTTATGGATGTGATTTCCCCAATGAGATTTGTGAATCATCCATCTTTTATGGATTACGGCAATTATTTGAGCAACCCTTTTGTTCTCATAATACCTGATAAAACAAATCTTGAAGGCAAGCTTTGATGTTTAACGAGCAACACAATAACCCTTTATTTGTTCTCGATGAACATCATCACATATTCTTTTGCTAGTTACTTAGGCCATTGTAGTTCATGAATTCTTTTGTTTCGTATGACGATTCATACCAACAAATTCAATATCAAATACTTAAGAACCACTTTGTTTAATAAGCAAAGAATATAGCCATAACACGTATATCCTTTATATACCTAAACTGAACAATTCTAGTCTTTTCTTTTCTGCCATATATTTATGAGATTCTCTTTCAGTATTTCTTTTCTGTTTGAAAGAATCTATCAACATCAATAGTGGAGCCATACACATGACACATAGTCCAAAGCATGTATAGTTAAATAGCAATGTCTTTGGACTTGCACTTTGAAGTAGATCACCATTATCAAATGTTTGGTGTTCTTTCAAATTCCTTTCTTTAGTAATCTCTTGGTGTAGTAAACATTTTACCTACATCAAATATTCACCCTTATCATGGAATTATCCACGATCAAGCTAATTTTAGCTTATAATGGTGAATTGCGAGTATAATGTTGCTCTCCAAAACCTTTTGGAGGATTAGGACAACTAGTGTCTCCAACCTTTTGCAAATTCTCATCAAATATGAGAACATGACTTTTGCCATATTATAGTCTATCATGTTGTAACCAAAACTTCGTTTCAGATATCACAATATCTTCCACACATCATGGTTTCTGAAAAAACTCTTTCAGATCCTAGATAACCTTGATATTAAGACAATCCTTTGAATATCAAGAATCGTGGAGACAAACATGATACTCATACACTAACTCTTGGAATTGTCACTCTTGTTTTAATACCAATTATTAAACTTCATGGAGTAACCGGAACTTACTGAAAGTTTGCAATAGGACTTTTAAACTTTAGATTAACACTTCAAAACAATACGATACCAGTTCGTAAAGTAACTAACCAGAATTCTATAGTTCTATCATCTCAATTAAAACTAAGCGCAAGGTGGTAAACGGATGCCAATGACTACAACAACTATGCAAATTCACTTTGATTTAATTTATGATAAATAGTGTTCAACTTTTAATCATATCGCCGTTGAACTCCCACTCAAAACAATATCCCTCACATTGTTTTAGTGATCACACGAACCAAATCCACCACATCAAAACCGATCATCACGAGAGTTGATGTAGCTTCAATGGCGAACAATCAACATGTTCATCATATCTACTATATGACTCATGCTTTACCTTTCGGTGATCCGTGTTCCGAGACCATGTCTGTACATGCTATGCTCGTCAAGATCAAACCTTAGCTTCCGCATGAGCAAATCTGGCTTGCTCACGTTGTATACACTTGCGGAATCTAACACACCCGATCATCACGTGGTGCTTCGAAACAACAAGCTTTAGCAACGGTGCTTACTAAGGATGAACACTTTTGAACTTGAAATTCATGTGCATGAGGGATCATCTTATAATGCTACCGTCGTTAACTAAGCAATACAAGATGCATAAAGGATTAACATCACATGCAATTCATAATATGTGATATGATATGGCCTTTCTTCTTTGTGCTTCCGATCTCCATCTTCAAGCATGAACATGATCTCCATCATCACCGGCATTGCATCAAGGTCCATGACGCTGCTCCATGGTTGTCGTCCACCAGCTTCAACTATTACAACTACTTTGAATAGACACGCGGGTCTTAACAGAAATTAAAGACAACCATATGGCTCCTGCCGGTTGCCAACTTACAATAAGGAACATTGCATACATCAAATATAATCACAATCATGGCCATATCACATCACAGCACACCCCTGCAAAACAAAGTTAGACGCCTCTAATTTTGTTTGCATGTTATACGTGGTTTGGGGCTTTCAATAAGTGTCGTTCTAACTTACGAACAAGAACCACAACATTGATACTAGTATTGTCAATCACCCGTTGTAAATTTAATCTTAACTATGTTGGGAGAAACAGGCACCCGCAAAGCCACTTATGCAATACAAGTTGCATGACAAGCGTGGAGCAAGTCTCATGAACGATGCCATGTAAGGTTAGCCCGGGCCGCTTCATCCCACCATCCCGCAAGATGCAAAGTACACAAGAAGCAATCGACAACAAAAGCATCAACGCCCACAATGACCATTGTGTCTACTCATGCAACAGATCTACATATAGACACGGCTCTGATACCACTGTAGGGTTTCGTAGCATGGAAAACAAAAAATTTCTACCGCATACAAACAAACAAGCCAAGATCTATCTACTAGATTGTAGCAACGAGTCGATGGAATAACTCACCCTCGAAGATTCCAAAGTGTTTAACGAGAGCGGATTCTCGTGGGTGATGTAGTCGTACTCTTCCCGATCTCAAGATCGCATAGACGATCCTTCCGGCGCTGCGTTCCGGCAGCGCTTCCGCAGTCGGTCACACGTTCGGTACTCGACGAAGACCTTCCTCTCCCTTGTTCCAATAGGCAGCGGAGGTTGTAGCACTCTCCTCGCGATTCCGGCAGCACAACGGCATGGTACCGGAAGTAGAGGGGAGATCTCGCAGGGCTTCGCCTTAAGCCGGAGCGAGTATGGTGGACTATGAGAGAGCCCTCGGTGATCTAGGGTTTAGACATACCAAGGAGGAGGGTCTAGGGCCGGCGGCTAGGGCTTGGAGCTGCCAAGTCGGCGGCTAGGGGAGAAACCCTAGGCGGCGGCTAGGGTTAGGTTTAGAAGTGGAGGTCTTGTGTACTTGGAGGGGCAGCCCTGCCCCTCCTTAAATAGGTGGAGGGAGGCGCGCCAGGGGAGGGGAGTCCCTCCCCAACTCGTTTTCCCAAGTGGGCCGGCGGTGGAGGGGAGGAACTCCTCCCCAAGTAGGTTTCCTACTTCCCCTCCACCTTCCAAAGTAGCCGTTTGACTTTTCAAACTAGGATTTGATTAAACTCTTTATTTTGTTCAGCGATGACACCTAGTACATGATGCAATCATTCCAACTTGGTATGACACATTCATGTACCCTTCCCCTCCGGAGTGCCGGACATTCCGGAACCTTCTAGAACATTCCCGATGAAAACACCAGAACCATTCTCCAACCCCGAAACAGGACTTTCCTTATATGAATCTTATTCTCTGGACCATTCCGGATCTCCTCGTGATATCCCGGATCCCATCCGAGACTCCGAACAACATTCGGTCTCTTACTCATCATTCCATAACTACTCAAACAACGTCGAATCCTTAAGTGTGTCTCCCTACGGTTCGTGAATTATGCGGACATGATCGAGACACTTCTCCGAACAATAACCAATAGAGGAATCTGGAAATTCATATGGCTCCCAAATATTTCTACGATTACTTTGCGATCAAATGAACCACTTACATACGTTACCAATTTCCCTTTGTCTCACGATAGTTTACTTATCCGAGGTTTTGATTGTCGGTATCTCTGCATACCTAGTTCAACCTCGTTACCGATAAGTACTCTTTTCTCGTTCCCGTGGTATGTGATCCCTTGTGAACTAGTCACATGCTTGCAAGCTAATTGGATGACATTCCACCGAGAGGGCCCAAAGTATATCTATCCGTCATATGGATGGACAAATCCCACTCTTGATCCATGTGCCTCAACCCATACTTTCCGAACACTCAATTCCACCTTTATAGCCACCCAGTTATGGTGTGGTGTTTGATGTCATCAAAGCATCCTTCCGGTGATGGTGATTAACATGATATCATGGTCGAAGGAATTAGGTTACTATGTATCAGAAAGCTTATAACAAATGAACTATATTAAATGACTTGATCTTTATGCTATGCTTAACTATAGGAGTATGTCCATCACATCATTCTCGACCCTGTTGTTAATAACATCTCTATGTTCATGATCAGGAAACCATGATCATATATTAACCAACAAGCTAGTTTAACAAGAGGCTTTACTAGGGACTCTTTTATGTTTACAAATCACACAAGTATTAATGTTTCATGTTAATACAATTATAGCATGGTATGTAAACATTTATCATAAGTATGAAGATATGATAATAACCACTTTATTATTGCCTCTTGGGCATATCTCCAACATTCTGCTCCGTATACCATGAAGTAAGGGGTATAGTCGGTGGATCTGTTGGGTGTAGTTCGTAAACTCCACAACACAGATGGCAATTCTTCCGCCAGGCTCCAGCTGCTCTATGTAGCGGTGCCTCAAGACGTGGCTTGATTCCCTGCAGAATTAATCCATTGGCTCGCTCAACCTGACCATTGGATTGTGGGTGTGCCACAGATGCAAGGTCAAGTCGGATGTCTTTCTCCCAACAATAAGCCTCCACTTCTCCGAGTGACAAATTGTTGCCGTTGTCGGTGATAATGCTATGTGGGAGACCAAATCTCACCACTAGATCCCGGACAAAACCTGAGGGCAGTTGCCCCATGAAGCTTTCTAATGGGTTTAGCTTCTATCCATTTAGTGAATTTATCAACTGCTACAAGCAGATGCGTAAACCCACAAGGTGATGTCTGTAACGGTCCCACCATGTCTAGCCCCCAGACTGCAAACGGCTAAGTTATTGGTATTGTTCGCAATTCTTTAGCAGGAACATGTGGTTGTCGGGCATAATACTGGCATCCCATGCATGTCTCAACCAGCTTGTCGGCGTCCGCCTTCGCGGTCAGCCAGTAGAATCCTTGCCTGAAGGCTTTCACGACCAACGATCGAGGAGCGGCGTGATGCGCGCAATCTCCGAGATGGATTTCGCGTAGGATTTCCATACTTTCTAGCTACGAAACAAACTTTAGGTATACACCAGTAGTGCTCCTTTTGTAGAGTTGCCCATTGATTATGGTATAACCCTTTGCTCGTCGTACTATTTTCCGTCTTTCGACCTCGTCGTCAGGCAAAGTTCCGTGTTCGAGATATTCCATGAACGGTTTTGTCCAAGCCGGAGGGACCTTGGTCACCATGTTGACGAAAGAGTCAGCTCTATCCGAGTTGTCGATGTCGGCTCCCTTCACGAATGGTGTGCGCAGGTGCTCTAGGAAAACTCCTGGCGGAATTTGCTTGCGCCCTGATCCTAGCTTAGACAGCAGATCAGCCGGCTCGTTTTGCTCCCTAGATACATACTTGACTTCGTAGCCCAAGAAGCTCTTGGCTATCTCGTCCACTTCGTCTCGATAAGCCGCCATCATAGGGTTCCGCGCATTCCAGGTGCCAGCCACCTACTGGGCAACCAAGTCGGAATCTCCACAGGAAACTATGCGCTTGATGCTAATATCCTTGGCTACACGTAGTCCGTGAATGAGTGCTTCATACTCCGCCATGTTGTTTGTAGCCTTGAAGTGGATCTGCAGAACGTAGCAATACACCAGCCCCTGAGCCGTTGAACAGCTTTGATCCGTCAAAGTGCATCACCCAGTACTCTGGTTCTGGCAACTGTCGTGGTATCCATCAAAGGCCCCGAACCTTAGTTGTTGACGGTGCTCACCATCTCCTCAAGGGTAAGGCGTCCTGACGCCTGCTGCCGTCTTAGAGAATGCCGGAGAAGCGTGCCACGATCCAGTCCTTCCACGAAGTGATACAAAGCATTATCATCGGGGTAGTGGGCCAGATCGGCTCGTATACGGAACCACCTGGCCAGGTAATCGCGGGGGTTTTTGCCCTCTCTCTGAACGCAACGCGCCAGATCGAAGATGGTAACCACTCCGACAAACTTGGATCTCTGTTGTCCAGACGCACGGGCGAAGCCGGCGGATTTGCAGCGATGTTCCACCTTTATATCCTGCACATGGGCGGTTTGGGTGGGCCTTGATTTTTTCCGATCTTTGACGGCAAACTCCGAAGAGAGATCCGACATCGATCCTTCCGCGAACTTATCCTGCCCGTAGGCGGTCCGTGCGGGCCTTAAATTTTTCCGATCTTTAACGGCAAACTCCGAAGAGAGATCCGACATCGATCCTTCCGTGAACGTATCCTGCCCGTAGGCGGTTCGTGCGGGCCTTGATGCTCCTCCGACTCCCAGGGAACTAGTACACGAGTCGGTTTCACCGATGAAGAGGTGGATGTCTCTGATAAGAACGATCGAACACCGCGTAGGGTTCGTCTTTGCCGAGATCCAGAACTCGTTAGGAGGGACGATCGGAATGTTGTCGGAGAAGAGAACGCGGCCGATGGCTACGGTTTCGCTGATTCCCGCGAAGATCTTGGTCCTCGCCCGCTGAAGAGCCTGAAGCGCCTTTTGCCCCACGGTGGGCGCCAACTGTCGTGTTATTGCCGACGAGTATGCCATGAAGAGGTCCTCACAGTGCGTGTTTAGAGACGTGGGGGAAGGCGGACGGTTGACGGGTACGAGGTAACACAACTTACCCAGGTTCAGATCCCACGACGGTGGCAGAATCCTACTCCTGCTATAAATCACTATAAGGGCAATACGCCGAGTTACAGGGATTGGTTCGCTGTGCGAGATTGTCTGAAGTTGTCTGTGAACGTGCCCTAAAGGCTCCCATAGGCCCGACTTATATAGTCGCCAGGACCTAGGGTTACAGGGAAAAGTCCTAGCCGGACAGGTTACAGAGTCCTACACCGTCTATTACTAGTCTTGTGTACCTTGCACTCCAAGGCTCTGGGTACGTTGGTGACTCCAATCGTAGCCTTCCTTTATACGACATGGCCTCCCTTCTGGATCCATCTAACTGGGCCGCCCAGCAGGCCATAGGCCATGCTACCAACTGTGGGCCACCCGGGTTATCCGAATAAGAGACATGCTATGAGGATACCCATATAGCATTTCCCCAACAGATATCCCTACCAATCTAGGGTTAGCGCGAGCTGACGGGAAGCACCGCCACCATCGCACACCCACGCCGTTGCCCTTCTCCCATGGCTACTGATGCCGGCACTAGCTCCGGCATCCCCTCTGACTCATGCATTCGAGCCAGGGTACAGGTGGTTCTCTCCTCTCTCTCTCTCTCCCTCTCAGATGCTATAGTTCGTACTCGTGCAGATGCTATCGAAAAGATCTAGACTAGTAGATGCAAAGCCTAACTAACAGATATATTTCTGAACATTGTACCATTATAGAGTTATATAATTAAGTAAACATATGGTTTTATTTCACTAGTTGTTAAATTTGAACAAAAATTAGGACCATATTTTGTAAGTTGCACCGGGCCCCTAAATCCTAGAAACGGGGCTGCACCCACTCTCTTCTGTTCCCTCCTTTCGTCTCCCTCCCGGCGGCTCCTCTACCCCGCCTTAGCGCCAAGGGCTAGACCCCCCCGCCCACACACACACGCACGCACGCACGCACGCACACGCACGTACACGCCCAAACGATCGCCCTCTATACATTTGTGGTACTAATCTCGGTGGTTTCGGAAAAACATCTCCTAATTAGAGTTAAAGGCCCAGGTCTAGCGTGCCTTGCTAGCTAAGTATTGACGGAAGCCTCAAGAAACAAGCCCATTAAGCCATAGTTGAGCATTAGAAAACTGAAATCTTGGCTATTGATGTATGGGAAAATTTGCTACTTCGTGTGTTTTAAAATACTAAGAAACATGCCTGCCCGTTGCGACAAATCCATAAAATCCACTAACAAAATTAATTGTGGATAGTGTCTGAGAACGACAAATCAATGTAATTAGAACAAAAAAGGTCGACTGGATTTAGCTAGCTAAAAGGCATGCAATGATTCGAAAAATTGGGTGGTAATTAAGGTAGAAAGTGGAGTTCCAGGTAAAAAGAATGTAAAGAGTGCGACATCATACCTGGACGTGCTTTTCTCCACCAAAATTTGTTTAGCTTTCTCACATAGTGCTTTCAGCTGCCAACTTAGCGTTTATAAGAAAATCAGTAGCAGACCAAACAATTCATGCACCAGGAACCTAGCAAAGTGTAACTCCAGACCCATCCATGATTTCACGACGAGCTTTGACGAGCTTACCTAGCAGCTTGTACGATTGCACTTTTGTATAGCAACATGGATCAGTCGGCCGCCTGCTTTGCTGTTGATCACTGCATCGATCTCTCTCCTATGTCGGCAGCCTTACATCTGCCGTGGCATACGTGTTTCCGTCTGTAATTCCTTCATCACCGTGGCCTTGTTCCTAGCAGCCTGCATGGAAGTCTCCCTCTCAACGGCACAGTCTAGCTCACATGGCTTGGTATTCTCCATGAACGCCTCCCTATCGAGGCCGCGCCACGGCAGGGTCAATTGCAAAACGCCATGCGCCAATCGAGCTCCTGGTTCATGTATGCATCGCACGTTTCAGGATCTCCGTCTTGTGGCAGGGTCAATTGCAAAATGCGATGCACCAATCGAGCTCCTAGTTCATGTATATGTGTCGTGCGTTTCAGGATCTCCTTCTTGTCGGCCTCGTCTGACGGCAAAGGCGGCAGCGGTCTGGCGGCAACCGATGTGCGTGGTGGCCTGGATGAGAGTTGTCTAGGGTTGAAGACCTAATTAACCTACCTCCGTGAGGAGTCCTGTCGTGGGTGGAAACTGTCGCTGAGGGATTTTTTTGAGCTATATCGTTAACGACATCTATTTTAAGACGGAGAGAGTATTATGATTGCGAATTTTATACAAAGCAGTATTCAGAACAATTTGCGAAAAGCTGACTTATTCTTGATAATACACAAGAGAACAGTCGAAAACATGTCCGGTTGTCAGCTTTATCCGCACCATATCTGCATATGCTTGCACAGTCGGGACATCCCTGAAATCAGCATATTTAAATTTATCAGTTTCCTATAAGAAAAGACGAACAAAGTTGTGAACATCGTTTCTGATATCTAGCAATTTGTGATGAACAAATCTCAAGTTAATATGCAGGGTCCGGGGGAATAAAGGAAGTCGTTGGCATCTTTCCCATGGCTACATCACAGTTTTTTAGAAGTTGATAGTCCTATGATCAATCAAGAAACTTATTATGTTAAAGTGTAATCAGCAGGCCAAAAAAGAAGCATAGTTACTTACAGCCTGCATGATTTAACCAGAGAAAAAAAACGAGCAGACACGATCTATTCTCTGAAATAAGACACACTCTTGATGCTTTGGAAGCAAAACATACAGTATATCATTTGATTGGACTCCATGTCAAACACTCTTTACCTCTAGGCTTGAACTCTCTAAGCTCCTTAGAGTTCTCCCATAGCTTCTCCCACACCTTAGCTTCGTAGAGTTTCTTGGCTCCTCCTTCGTTAACCTGAACGGTGATGTAATACATCACGCCAGCAACAACTTGCTGCCTGACCTTCACCACATTCTCCAAGTCCAGTAGAGAATTCTGCAGAGGTCAGTGCCAAAATTATTTATCCAGCTAAAATCCTCCGTTATGAGGGGGAAAAGTAGGTATTTGACGTGTGTTGTTTGCCGAGTGTATATACATAGCAAAATTTTGCCTGAGTGTTTTCTGGCTATATTTCGTTTTTCCGTAGTGGCTGTCATGACTACACTATAAGCTCATGGTTACCTACCATTAGGCTGTCAAGTGGGATCCCATCAAAATCCCACTTCTAGTTTATTTGTTAAAACCTAGTTCAAATTTTGAACAAAATTTTACACTAGATTTTGACAAATGAACTAAAAGTAAGATTTTGGTGGGATCCCACTTGACACCCTACCTACCATCCAATTCAGACGGATTCGTACGAGTTACAGAGAACTAAAATCGGGTGTTCTTCGCAAAAAGGGGAAGTCGAGTTTAACTTAAATCTCCCGGAGAACGAAATTAGAATTTAACCAAGACCGATGTGTTATTACCAAAGTTTTCCAAAGGGACTTATGACCAAATCCCTGTCGATGGAACCGTCTGGCTGTGGAACACAGATTCGGTTCTCACAAAGATGGACACGAGAGAGAGAGGGGAACATGAGGGGTTTGACAGGGCTTACGGTCTTATTGTTGTGCTCCCTGACGGCAAAGCGGGCGAGATCGACGACGTGGAGGTCGTTCTCCTGCCCCGGCAAGTCGTAGATCCCGCCGGACAACGGCACTTTGTCGTCATCAATGCCCAACTTCTTGTTCACGGTCTGAGTGAAGGGTAGGACGACGGCGAGCAGGAAGAGCAGGGCAGCTACCGATACCAGGACTCGATATTTCCAAATCTCCATCGATCAGGGTCGGGACTTATGGGTGGAGTGGAGGAGATATGGCCCTGGGCCCTGGCCCGATATTAGGGGAGGATACGACCCGTCGGCGATATTATTGTCCGGGGGCACGCGGTGGCGGTGGCGGCGCGGTGGAAGCTGGACGGGGCACGGGAGCGGATGGACTAGAGAAGGACTGGGTCTGTACTCTGTAGGACCGTTCGTTTTCTGCAAACTCGAGAACGCAGCTTCAGTGACTTTGAGGTACAAAATCTAGCCGTGACTTTGCTCTCCTATGAGCCATCCAAAACTGATCCAATGGTCAGAAACGAGTGCACATTTTGAATCATAATCTTAAAATTTGGTTTATTCTTAAACAGTATGCTCAGATAAAATAAAACTTTTTCCAGAATATTTAATACAATATATGTGGTTTACTGTTTTTTTTCATTTTTTTAAGAATTTTGAGTTTACAATTTGATAGCAAAACTCCAATTAGTATGTGCACAAATACGGCAAACTTTCCCATAATGGCTAGTACAACATATAAGATTTATTGAAGTTTCTCCAAATTTTTCTAAACATAATACTTCCTCTGTCCTAAAATAGATGTCTCAGATTTGCCAAAATTTAGATGAATCTGCAGTAGATGTCCCATATTTGTCAAAAATTAGATGAATCTACGTAGATTCATCTAAATTTTGGCAAATTTGAGACATCTATTTTGGGACAGAGGGAGTACAACATATATGAGAATAAAGTCACAACCAGACTTTGTGTTGACGGCCTACGTTGTGCGCTATGCTATTAGCGACATTGTTGTCGTTCATGGTTTTCATAGTGAAGACAGGGCCGGTCATGAGATTTTTAGGGTCCTAGGCGAAACTAGGATATAGAGACCCTGGACAAACACAATAATAATATGTACTACATGTTTGTAAAAAAAATTGAGTTCATCCAAAACAATATCGATATGAAACAATTTTTACATATTATGTTAAATTTTCTTCTAATGTATATAGATGTGAACTCAGTAATAATGATATAAAAATATCACTTTTGCGTATTTTTACACCGATTTTACTTGGAATCATGTCGTCGTGGTCGCTGGCGCCAGCAGGCATGAGGTTTAGGTACAAGGTCTACTCTTGGTCACTCCACCTTGCTTTTTTGCGTGGCTGCGTAAAGGACGGAGATCGGTCGTCCGTAGCTCTTTCCAAGAAAATTAGACATACCTATCCATGACCTTACATTCTTCTGCTTTCTCCGAACAATTGTCTAAACTAAAATTACAAAACAATTTGGTACGGAGTAATACCCACTACTTGATCAGCATATGCCGGTGTGGGACTATCTACTGTTTGGCTTGTGCCGGTATTGGCCCTCTGAGATCTGGAGTGCCGTAGATGTGCTTATCGCAAAAAAAAGTTTGTCTTTCACTACAACTAGACGAACATGCGAGCTTCACCTCCCACCTGCATAACATTGTCACACGTCATGGCTCTTGCGGTACATCTGAGAGCGCTTTGATTTGTAACAAAGCCTGGTTTAATATGTCTATGTTCTAGTGTTAATTTCCAAGGTGACACTATCTCTTCTCTGTCAGCCGATTACCCATCAGCCGATTACCCAGCTAGAAGACAACAAATTCTTACAGACTCCATCTCATCTCACTGGACGGCCGACCAAAGGATAAAGTATGATTACCTAGCTAAAAGACAACACATTCTTACAAACTCCAGTTCAAATATCTAAGATTTTTTCGAGATTATTTCTCTAAGCTACTATTTTCCCCCTAAACCAGAGGTACATCTACCTAAAAGTAAAAAACTGGTATAGTTTGAAAGGTTTGTAGATGCAGACATAAGATGTAATAAATTGAGGGTATATGGACAATGACAAGCAGAGGAATAACAGCTCAATAAGGAATGTAAATACCCCCTCTGATCCAAATTAGTCTTCGCAGATTCATTCAACCATGACAGATTTAAGCAACATTCTGCCTAAAAGTACGACTGTTCAGATGGATCGGCAGGATTAACTACGATTATATGCAAGTAGCAAGCATAGAAATAATACAGTTTTACACCATTTTTTTATCTCAAACAGATACCAATATACAGCCAAATCAAGACAGACTTACAATTTACAGCATTAGTGCTCATATTTGCCTTTCATCTTGCTTTTAAACACCAAAATTAGAAGTCAGAAATGCAACAATAGTAGCACCTACTGAAGCATTCAGCAGTGTAACCATGATACCTTCTACACGAACAATGAGAAAGTAATGTTTATCAACACCACCTGAGAAATTGAGCATATAACTTCTAGCTTATTGTGCTAGTCCCTATCAGACAAGAACAAAGTTGTATGGAAGGCAACAACGGCGAGAGGGGTGCTGGGTGAAAATTACCTTCCGCATCTCAAAGAAGTCCACACCTCTTACCACCAAGACCATAAATGTTGGTCCTCGCCCACATTCGTGGCATCGTTGTCCTCGTCGTGCAGCCCCTAGGCGCTCCTCCCCCTGATGTGGTCGCTCGCTTGGCATCAGCCTTGCCCTCTAGCCATAGGTTGATATGTCGAGAGTGGTAAGTGGAGGGTGCAGGGCTAGTTGGAAACTTGACGTCAGCTAGGTATATGAAAAAACACATGCCACGACGCTTGAAGCAGTATGCATAATGCCAAGAAAAATAGGTTTTTACATCAATGCATAATGCCAGATATTTTTAACAATATGCTGCAAACACGAAAATAACCATAATGGACATTAAACACTTACATAAACCAGATTAGAGTTGGTTCTTAGAGTTTTAGAAGTATCCATAGTGTTGGACTAAAAATATAAATTCCAGATTACAGAAAGTCCATAGATCAAAGTATAAATCTTGTATAAGAACTTAGAATAAAAATTGTAAAGCATGTATACATTTTGTAGTTCCTTCTACTACCAGAATATTCCCGCAACCTGATCAACAATGCAGCAACTACTTGCACGCCTCTTCCCCATCAGATAGAAAAATGAAACATCCCATATGTGATTAGTTTAACCCCTATTTGACCTATACCAGGACCAAATCAAAATGTGGGAAAGTATATTACCAAGTAACAGAAGAAAATATCCAGCTGAAATCAATGAATGGAAAAGGGAGTAGCCAGCCTTACTGAAATTTTCTATTCCATTTTCCATGAGCAAGAACAACACTTCTAAGCTATCACTGAAGCAACACTTATGCACCTAGAGGATTAAGGTATCGAGTAAAGATATACATTTTCGGTCAAATATACACACATCCGACAGAACTACAACATTGTATCCTTACACTACACACATCTACAGTCAGAAGCTAGTCACAAATACAATGGAGAATACACCATCATAGCTAGTCCAGGAAAATGCCCAATTCAGAGATCAAGCTGAAAAAATAAAGGTCTTCACATAACTCGTAAAAACTGAGAAATAAATCTAGTAGCTAATTCAATCAAGATCTTGGCATCCAGAGAAATATATCTTGCCTATTAAGATCGAACAACTCGATCAGTCCAGAAATAGGTGGATTTCAATGGAACCACATGAAAAGAAAAGCAGGAGTATAAGTAATTATTCAAAAAGCTCATTATGGTTTAATAGTATAAGAAATTACCCCTGAAACTCAAGCACCATGACAGATAACATTCGGCTATAATAAAAATTTGGAAAAGTAATATAAAGCTTAACGCTTGTAACACTTTCAAGCTTCTACCAACAAAACTTTCATCAGATTAGTATGTTACAAACACTTATAAACCATGTAACATGAGAAGATGATCTTTCAAAAACAAAGAGGGAAACCAAGAAAAACATATTCTGATTCTGTAATTAGTCCCAGTAGATTCGGAAAAAAATACATACATAGAATTAACACTTCAATTGGCTGATACTATACGAAAATGGCTCTATTGAATATCTAGCTGTAGCATTGCAGATCGTATATCAATTACAGTATCATGTTATCTGGGTGGTTAATGAGTATAAAATGGGAAGAATGACTCAATTGCAAATTAAGGTGCTACACTAAGCATACATGTTCTTTGCACTTCAATGAACATAGAATACAGTTCCCAACAATCCCACCTGTATTTGTTAAATCGTCATCACGTTCACCACTTGCCATGCAATCTTTACTTTTCCTGTATAACTGAATGCCATTGCCAGATGGATTTGGAAGGATGGGAGGATGAAGTGCATAGAAGTTCTGTGCGCAAAACAAGTGCATATAAGTTCCCAATAGTAGCTACTGCCATTCTGAAGCAGCCTCTCTCAACGTCCCAGGTAACCTATTGTAAGATGGTAATCACTCAAAATAAGGATTGCCAGTTTGGAGAACTATTGAAGAATCTAAAACAAAATATTTCATGAAGCAAAATATTTTCAGAGTGAGATTATGAAACTACTTAGAGAATGCAGAATAGGAAACAAAAGTTACTTCCAGATACCTAGCTGGCATATCTACATGAAACACCAAAACTGAAATTTGAACACGCAGTATCACCCTGTAAATCTACATGCATTGCCTCAGCAGGGAGTGGATAGTCAAATAACATGCCCAAATTTAATTACAATATACAATGAACATGACAGGTTAATAAAAGGAAACCTACATCATTTGCCAGAGTCAGCACAAAATCTGGAAGACGATCCACATCAGGCTGGTCAAGTACAACAGGAAGTCTGGTCAGGTTGCTGCTTTGGTCAATGTGAATACAGAAGTACTCATTAATCATCTCGGCATTTTCTTTCAGTATCTCTGTGTTCACTTGTACACAAGTAGTATCTTTATCAACAGAGTGATGCTACAGCGAGTCAAGGGACGAAGCTTTAAAACAAAAAAATCAAGAAAACAGAAACATGAACTTGGACAGATAAGAATTTACATTTGTGCCATCACCTACAAAATTAACAAAGACTCGATCGATTAAGAAAACAACCTACTTCTGCAATTTCCAGTTTCTCCTTGTCATTTTCATCACTCGTTGATTCGTCATCTTTTAGTGCCATCATCAGCAACTCCCGAAGCGGAGCTGGTTCACTGAGTTGTATAGCATTGAGGTTTCCAAAACGGCACAAAAATTGTTGGTACATGAGTTCTTTAGTGCATCACAAAGTTGGATCATCAATTAATCACATAAAAGCTAAATACCAATACCAATGAAATATTTGGAAGAGGTGGTAGTGGTTGCAGGCTTTCAACAGGATATGAATAGAGTCTCGGTTACCTTCAATTCGGAACTAACTGAAGGAAACCAAACACAACATCAGCAATTCGGAACATGACCCAACTAACTGACCAACTAACCAAGCGAATGGTTCACCTTCGTAGACGCAGCAAAACCAACACGCAGGCCAACCGAGGGGTGCACTCGTAACGTGGCCCCCAACCACCAAATCTGCCACGGAATAACACAAACTAACAAAACCAAACCAACAATAACTAATTTCAGAAACTAAAGACAGTATTACAGAACAAACTACAGACAGGAAGCACTACACGAATCCAGACCTAAACCCCAAAATACAACACCAGAGAGACAACACCATACAAATCAAAATCCCAAAGCACAACAGCTAGGAGGTCGGAAGGTAGTACAAAAATTAGAGCGTCAAAAGAAGCGAACCTCACAGACACCAACCGCGCCAACAATCAGCAAGCACCCACCGGCGTCCCACGCGAAGACAACCCCGCCAAGCCAAGATCCCGCGAAGCATCCAGAACAAACACCAAGCCAAGAAATCCAACCCCGCCACCGAGAAATCCAACCGCGGTAGAAATCCCCACACCGCCGCCAAGAAATCCAGCTCCGCCACCGACAAATCGAACCATGGTAGAAATCCCCACACCGCTGTCAAGAAATCCAGAGGCGCCACCAAGAAACCCAACCGTGTTCCGCCCCAGTCAAAGCAGCCGAGAAGACTTCGAGAAGGGAACCCCGAGAAGACCAGAAGAAGCACTCCCGACAACTCCTACCTAATGTAAGACAGACAAGTTCGACCCAGCCACCAGGAAACTGACAGGGGTATCCCATAAAGCACGGCCCACATGTCAATTGGGAAAAAAAGCCACCGCACACCCGATCTTCCCTACAGAGAACGCGTGGCCAAGCCAGGCCACCGCATCACACGCTCACCCACCAGGCATGGTCGCCGTGTCCGGTAAGGGAAATAGCAGGACCCACATGAAGTGAAACAAAACAGGTAGCCCGCTGAGCAGATAGCCCCACATCGCTCGACCAGCACCACGCTTAAGCTTTTAAGGAATTTTGGATCGGAGGTAGTACTAAGCATAACTCACTTTTTTCACTGAAGTACCAAGCAACATTGAGCAGGATTATGAAACGAAAAGAGTTCACTCATTTAGGGTTTCATACAACTATTCTAGCAAGAAACAAAAACCAGAGAGAAAAGGAGTTCTTGGTTCCTTAATCTCTTTAAGGCAAAAAGGATCTATGAGAAAGGTGAAGGCATAAGAAATATCACTTGTATGGCTACACGGTGATAATAATAAAGGCATATTTCTGTCCGGTTCAGCAACCTCAACCGGTTCTCCTATGTTTGGCCTATTTGCACCTTTATTCTAATGACAATGAAAGGGGGGTGCTAATTTAGCTGATCAGATCAAGACAACCCTTAAACAGCAAAGGACATCGACATATAAATATAGTGCAAAATTCTTGGCAGAGAAAATGGCTATACATACAGTATACATAGCATTTCACAATAATTATGTAAAACCTTATAATTAGTGTATGTTATGAATCCTTATGAATTTAAGTAGACTAAAATTGTATCCTTAAGAAATAGCATACTGGTATGTGCGTCATGCCATAATATGATCGGCTAGGCCAAGTAGATAGCAACACAAGATGGAAAAAAATATATTAGAATAATAAGAAACCAGGAGGTATAAGCAAGCAACAACAAAAAATACACAACAAACCTAGACAATGCTAACATTTCAGAATGGCAATAAATTCTGTAGATGGCGGGCAGAAGCGTGACAAAGCCTCTTAAATTTTGTAGCATCTATACTTCAGCAAGAAGGAGCATGGGACTTTTTGAGTTCGAGCAGTACCATATAGATGGTAGGCCTTATTTTCAACCTCCTCTACCTAGTCTCACTTTTACTAAGGATGTATGCTGGTATAAGGAAATGATCAACAGTGTACACTCTGAAATTATTTTGTCCTATAATTTTAGAAGAAATTTTTTGCATCAAAATTACATTATGATGTTCTTAGTTCCTTTTTTGGACCCGATACATCTAGTGTGACAGAAGCATAGCATCATTTTATGGCCAAGGGAGTTTGGTTAGTAAAGAAAAATGTGAATTGAGACAAACCATTATCAGTCATGGGACACCAGATAGAAGAGTATTACTTCCCAACACATTCCTAAGACACCAAATGGTTATGCACTAAAACATTGGAAAATTATCAAGAGGAGGAGTGATTTGCTGAACTCTCTGTACGCTCTTTTTGCTTCAACCACAATGAACATCTCAAATATGTCGACTGATCCTTCATTTAGTTGCGGTCTATAAGAAAAAAGCAGCTGAAATTTGCAATCACGAACTATGTGAATACGTCTCCAAACAGCCATAAGATTATCAATTCTAGCAAGAAGAAGAAAGCCCATATGCACTGCATCGTATATAGATGAGAAATCAGTTGAATACCATTGCTTTAAAATACATAGACAGACCAAATGAGAAATCTGAATATACACTGAATTGGTTCTTATATAAGCATAAAAACAAACACTTGTTAGGCATAAAAATCACAAACCAGAGCACCAGATATTGTTGAACCTTTTCTAGAATCATGTAAATCCAACTACGATGCCCATGATCTGTCTAACAATGGATACAAAAGTATGGCAAAAGGAGAAGATTGACCTGCAGAGGAGCGCCAGTCTCATTGAAGATTGAACCACTCGAGCTGGTAGTCAGGGAGGATGCTTCCCACACCAATCGGAGTGATAGTGCTCTAGGCTTGGAAAGAGAAGAAGGGTCAATAACCAATGTCGTGAATAGAGACAAGATAGGGCAAAAAATTGTTGTGGGGAAGGCAAACCAATACCTTCCGGCAAGATATGCAGACTACTGCGTGTCACGCCGAGAAGGGGTTTTCTCACCTCTGGTGCCACCGCTGCAAAATTCGCCACCACCGAGAACTCCCCACCCGGAACGGAACCGAGAAGGGGTTTCCTCATCTCTGGTGCGGAGAGCAGAGTCGAGGCCCCAGCCGATCGATCGAATATGGGAGAGAAGTAACCACCGGGGAGGATACTGGAGCCGGGGCTAATTCGTCATGAGGAGAGGACGAAAGACTCACGGTTAGATCCAGAAAAAAAGGATTGAGAGGGAGATGTGAGGTAGAGGATGCCCTGCCTAGCTGCAATGGTTCAATGCGTCATCGTGGTGCTCCCGTCGCATAACTTTGCCTAGCATTTGGTCCGACGGTTGTCGCCTCGTGTACAGCCGCGTTTTATTGGCCGCTGCTTCAGAGAGAAATGGAGAAATCTCGATGGCAGGGGAGAGAGAGGCGGAGGACATTCCTATCTACTGCAAAAACCACGCCTGAGCGCTCGACCACGATGCCCCCAATGCGTATTAGACGCCGGTCGATGTCCTTTCCTTCAGGCGTGATCCGGTGTTGGAGTTCCTGGCCGTCGCGCGTGTGCTGGCCAAAGCCTACGACCGCACGAAGGTGCGGGAGGCCATGGCTAGCCGACGCGCGGCCGAAACGGCGGGATCTCGAGGAGGGGAGCGTGGAAGAGAGTGGCGGGGCTAGGGTTAGGGTTTTCGTTCACGGGGAGAGGAGGGGAAAATGAAGACGTTTTGGATGCGAGTGTTTTGGGTGTAACTTTTACCGGCAGCGATGATAGCAACACGGGCCCACTGACAGAGACCCCAAACTGCAGCGCGCATGAAAAATGCCCTGAAAAGCCTCTCTGCTGCTCAGGCTTAAGCAATTAGATAATTAAGCAATCAGCTCTTTCTTTCCAGAATTGAGAAGACGCTTTATGAAACAACGAGGATTACATCGATTGTACTTTGTATTTTCTATTAGATTGCTCTTGTACACATGGTCTGGCCCGCTGGCCCACCCCACTTAATCCTATCATAAACTGTAATGGAGAAAAAGGCCCAAGTTAACAAAAGAAGAAAACCCCAATAGGAAGCACTGGACTGATGCATAAAACGCTACCTACATGCTCTAATGGTGGCGCTACATGATCTCCTTTTCCACTGCATGAAATACCTAGATGGGGCCCCCATAAAACGCTACCTACATGCTCTAATGGTGCTGCTATGTGTTGAATCAACCGTGGGTACTCAGAGGGCTAGGAATCCTTTATCTCGACAAATCTTTGTGCACCTTGCGTCTTCGTTGGCCCTGGCTAATATGGAACGAACCACACAGAATCTGAGTTGGTATGGCTAGCCCAAGCAACGATGAAGATATAGATCTATTCTATATGACATGACTTTTTACATTGCATAAAGGAAATATTCATATGCAAACCCATGAACATACTTTATTTTGGACTCGTCAACATGTTTTTGAGCGTTGTGATGATTTTTTTTAGTAAAATGAACAACCTATTTGAGACGTGTGAACATTCTTCGGACGACTCGCGTATTTAAAAAAATATCATGTATACAAAAATAATTGTTTTGCTGGATTAGAAAATGTGATAAAACCCATTTAGGGTTCTGTTCCCCTCGCTGGTGACCCTGCTGGTCTGCTCCGCCTCTGGTGGCCTTGAGGCCTTGGAGGTGTGGCGGACCACGGCCTCTCGTCGGCGGAAGGTTTTTGTTCGTTGGTTAGATTGTTTTTCGTGTCTTTTTTGGATAGTGAGGCGGTGACTACATCCTAAAGTCAGAATAAGATCCTTCCCGCCCTATCCTCGCTCCGGTGGTGCATCTGGCACCTTCATTGGTGTGTTTTCACACCAGTTTTTTCCGATCTATGGATGTCATCATTAGCGATGGTTGCTGCTCACTGCGATGGTCTTTTGGGGTCTTAGCACAACGACTTCTCGTCTGTCTACTATAACAAGCTCTACTACGATAAGCTTTGTCTGGCTCTGGCGTTAGAGGGGCGAGGACGACGGCATGTCTTCGGCTCGCGCTAGTGTTTGTAATCGTCGCTTGGTGGTCATTTGACCTATTGTAATTTTTATTACTTTTAGATCTCTTTGTAGTACCGTTGATAATTATTAATCAGATAGGTGGAATTTTTGCAAAAGAAAAAACAAAAACAAAAAAATAGGTGAAAAGAGAAAGGGAGTGCCTAGATATCAGGTGCCTGAGAACTTCTGATGTCTAAGTCGCTGACATCATCCTACTATTTGTGTTAATTCTTAGTTGCAACCTAGTTGCAACTTATATAATTTATACTAATTCTCAGTTGCAACTTAGTTGTAACTCATTAAAATCCCAGTTACAACCTAGTTGCAACTTATGTGGAAATCTCACGTAGTACGAATCGCGAGATAAATCCAATGGCGAGAAAGGTGACTGAAACGCCCGAGAACTAGCAAAGAAAACCAAGATGCTGAAAAGTAAAAGAAATGAAAAACTGAGAGAAATATCCTTATTGGGCCTAGTCCACTAGTGAGCCTCCTCAGCGGAGCTTCCCCGACTGGCGAGTTTTCTTGTGGACCATTTTGTCCTACTCAAGCGAAGCTGCTTCTCAACCCAACCTAGCAACCAGTCTGTCGCCTTAGCCGAATCGGCAACGACGTGCGAGACAAAGACACCGACTTTCCCCAGTGCGCACGATGTACTGTCAGATCAGGTAGAACTCCTTGTCCCTTGGGCGATAGCCGAACGGCGTGTGCATTGCCTTGCTAGTAGATATTTACAGTTTGGACCAGTCTAGCGGGCGCCCGGACGCTGGATGGACGCCCCGAGCGCTTCACATCGCAAAAAATTTTTTTCTCCGTTGACCAAATGGAAATAAAGAGAAATCCAAACCGACAAGCCCACGTGGTACATTAATTACCAACTCTTTCAGATGTATGCAAATAGGATGCCGTCATGCAATTAATTATTTTTTGAGAAAATTTCAAACACGATAACTTTTAAACCTCGCATCGAAATTATGATCCGTTTTCATTTTTGAAACCCTTGTGACGAGATCTTCAAAACTAGATCTTGTTTGCCTATGTTTTGACAAACTTTTTTAATAAGCAACTTTTGTGCATAACAAAGCAACTTTTGTGCATGACAAGATAACTTTTGTGCATGAGACAACTTCGCGATAAAAACAACTTTGGTGTCCACTGAAGCAACTTTGTTGTTCGACATAGCAAGTTTGTTGCCGACTGGACAACTTTGGTGCCCGAGGAAGCAATTTTGGTAACGACTTGGCAACTTTTGTATGCGGCGAAACAATTTTGGTGTCGACGAAGTAATTAGTGTCTGACATAGCAACTTTGGTGTCGACCAAACAACTTTGGTGTGCGGCAAAGCAACTTTAGTGCACAAAAAATGATGCCTTCTTTGGGTGCCCTACTGAGCAACTTTGGTGTCCGATGAGGCAACTTCAAAGCCCGACAGGGCAACTTATTACCTACTGAGCAACTTTGGTATCCGACGAGGCAGCTTCGAAGCCCGACAAGGCAACTTGTTCCCTACTGAGCAACTTCGAGCTTCGAAGTTGCCTCGATGGACAGCGGCTTACCCGAAGAAGGGACGTCCCCACCCACTGCCACATCGCCATCCTAATGGACTATCGAAGTTGCTTTGTCAGGCACAGAAGTTGCCCCGTCGGGCTCTACAGTTGAGCAACTTCGAGCTTGGAGAGGCAACTTTAAAGCCCGGTGAGACAACTTTTATTAGCCGCTACAGACAGCCTTTTATTACACCAAAACTCGTACGCACAGTGCGTAAAAGGATAGGACAGTTTCCCGAGTCTCCAGGACGGTGTAGTGGGCCCCATCTCGGTAAGCAGCCCCCATCAGTTTCCCTGCAGTGCACGTTACACGCATGTTATCATGGACAACTCTGTGTCAACAGCAGAAGATCGATCTACTTTTGACATGACACTAGGACTAGGTGCACAACTGCACATTATCCACGGACCAGGCAGAGAGGTATACGCTTATAATTATCAGTCAAGGTAGTAGTAACAGAAAACGACCCAGCGCTGATATACGAACGGCAGAAAAAATGGTGAAGCTTTCCCGAAGAGACCAGAGTTCCACCGTGGTTCACGTGCCAAGAAGAATTGCTGCTTGTTAAACAGTAATTTTTTTTTGTGTGTGTGTTGGGGGGGGGGGGGGGGGGGGGGCTGGCTAATATGGAATGAACCGCACAAAATCTGAATTGGCATGGCCAGCCCATGCAACGATGAGTTTTTACACTGCATAAAGGAAATATTTAGGTATGCAAACTCCATGAACATTTTTTTGAGTCATGAACATACTTTATTTTGTACTCATCAACATGTTTTTGAACCTTGTGAGGATTTTCTTTTAGTAAAATGAACAACCTATTTGAGATGTGTGAACATTTTTCGGACGCTCGTGTATTTCAAAAAAATATCATGTATACAAAAATAATTGTTTTGCTGGATTGGGAAATGTTTACCTACTCCACCAGTGAAATGTTTCTTCATACATAGAAAATGTTTCTTCATATATAGAAAATGTCCAAGTAGATCAAATAGTGTGTTCATATATAGTAAAATATTCGTGTTACCAGAAAAAATATTGAAAGTGAAAATAAGTTGAGAAGGGGAAAATGAAACAAAAACATAAAAAGGAGGTGAAAAGATAAACACAAGATAGGGAAAAAAAACAGAAGAAACGAAAAGACTGAGAGAGAAATGGCCTTATTAATTGGGCGTAGTCCACCAGTGAGCCTCTTGAGGCGTAGCGTGCCCGACTGGCTAGCTCTCTCGCGGGCCGTTTCGTCCCACTCGGGCCAAGCTGCGGCAACGACGAGACAAAGACGCCGACTTTCCCCGCGGGCAGGATTTAGAACTGTCAGTTCAGGTAAAAGTTTGTTGGTGATAGCCGAGCGGCGTGTGCATTGGCTTTGCTAGTAGACTTTCTCTACAGTTTTATCAGCACTCTGCAAAGACACACGCGCTGTATCCTGCCATCAGAAAGGATTGTTTTTTACCGTTCGAGTGTCCCTTTCTGTACGTAGCAATTTTGCAAAAGCTATCCGACAGTCAGGTCTGTTCATGTTGCCTTTCTCCGAAGGGAAAGATGGTAGGCGATCGTTCATTTCGTCATCACGACCTTACCCCAATGTCTACCAGAAAAGGGAGGGACGGCAACTGAGAAGTCCATTTTTTCTCTGGACAGCCGCTACAGACAGCCTCTTACACCCAAAAGGCCAAAACTCGTAAGTACACTGCATAAAGGGATTGGACAGTTGCTACAGCTTCAGATAACCCGTCCCCTTATCCATGGCGGGGACTTTGCCCGGGGTCTCCAGCACGGTGTAGTGTAGTGGACTTATTAACGATGCCCCATCTTTGGTAAGCAGCCCCCATCAGTTTCCCTGCAGTGCACGCTACAAGCATATTATCATCGACAATGCTGTGTCAACAATAGAAGATCGATCTACTTTTGACATGACACTGTTGAACCGCGCACATTATCCACGGACCAGAGAGGTAAACGCGTACCGATCAAGGTAACAGAAAAACGCCCCCCGCGCTCTGTCTTTCTCACTGCTGAAGTACCTACGCTGCGGCAGGGTGCGTAGCTTTCCCAACACCAACCGGAGCCACATTTTCGTGTCCAATAAAGGCCAGATCGATGGGATGAATCCGCCCTGCGCCACGTACGGGTCAAGAAGAATTCCAATCCAAAGCCGTGCGAGCGGTTCACGTGGGGGATCCGAATATGCCAGCAGAACGAGCTGGAAATAAATCAAAGATTCTAATATGCCGCGCTAGCTGTGCTCGATCAGATCTCGCGGCCAAGGTCTGCTGCCAGCTTCAGCACCGATCGGTCTCCAGTCAACACCAGCCAACCTGCTACACTGCACTAGTAGGAACCCGCGCGGCTCCCAAGTGCAGCGAGCGTCGCTGTCGCTAGGGGGGGGGGGGGGGGGGGGGTGCTTGACTTGGGCATCTCGCCGGCCGATCGATGCACACCAAAGCGGCCTCCTTTTTTCCGCACAGGGACACGCCACCTCCCCCCACCCCAACATTTTCCGCCTCTTTTCTCCTCTCCGCCTACTTTCTTCGGTTCGGCCTGTTGAGAAGAAGAGAGCGAGATCGGTTGATTGGTCAAGTTGGGCCGCACGCTTTGGACGGGAGGAGGGTTCCTGTCTGTGTTCGGTGCCATTCCACATTAACAGTGGACGCTGCTCTAAGTAGAAACTATCAAAGGGAGGGAGGAGTTTTGTACGTCGTCATCTTCACGCCGTGGTCGATCTTCGCGGCAACGCTCCTAGTCTGCTGTCCTGCCTCGCCATCTCAACGAGCATGCTGACATCCATAAAAGGTGCCGCTGATTTAGTATATTACAAAACTAAAAATCACATCAAAACTCGGCCTGCTTTTGCTGAATCATGACATGCTCAACTTGCATTTATTACTTGTTATGGAAATAATGGTTGCTCGGGTGATTTTTGGAGGTCCTCGGGGTCACAGCCATGCAGAAAAGGGTGAAAATAAATAAATCATATTCTCCGGTTGCGGATGTTTGCTTGCATGCATTGCCCACCGGCGCTCAAGCTTAAAGCAAACATGATCTATCTCATGATCTATCTGATTGTCTTGCGACAACCGCTATAGTAACCACTTCTCTAGTGTGGCGAGGCACATCAAGAACTTCAAGAAGCACATCTAAGATCAAATAGCATGCAACGTACCTACGGTAGGAACAATAGCACTCATGGTAGCAAAGAACACACATGTCACAACTAGTGTAACAGTTCCAGCAAGTTAGCATGGTTGCACCGACACTAATTAAGCAACATACCTACCAATTCACTTCTCATGAACAACGAAGACCCTCGCCATGTCATCTTGGTGCTTAGGACAACGCTTGATGACCTCGCGGTAAAAGTAGTCAAAAGATTGCCACTCTATACTGCTTAACACTTAGCTTCTTGAATATGAGGAAGTAGTCAATCTTGAGCTTATGAGCAATGGAAAATGCTGTCCGGCTCGCCTCGATGACAGCTTTTCGATTAACATCCTTGATGTTCACCTCCCATAGGCATCCAGTGGAGGTCTTGAGGGTGATGTTTGCACACACCAACCCCAAATATGGCCTGAAGGCCGATGGGATAGGAAGATACCCTAACACAGGTGCCATCAACTAGGGGCGCCTAGCAGAGGCTATGAAAAAACAACAATGCGTGTTTAGCAATGAAGAATACGAGCTTCTAAAAATCAAGCACATAAGAGTTGATATGGCTATAGCACAGTGATTGAACCAAAATGTTGGTCCTTACACTATAGGATCACTAGCCAAGCTAGGACATAAGTAAAAAAATGTGCCTCATACAAATTGGCACACACAAGTCAACCTGATGAATTTGTATCTACCAAGGAACATATACAACAAATGCGGTTCTGCACAACTCTAGCTAGATGCAAATCATCATCTCGTTAACAATCAGAGTGACACAGTTTAATCATTGGCATAATCAAGAAAATAGTCAAATCATATTGGAGGCCTCATACGAAGAAATCATACACAAGTCAATGAGATAGTCCAACAAATGGTTAGTACAATGCACAACCAATGTGGTAGTACAAAACCCTAATCAAAGGCATATGCATAATAGTGAACATTGAATGACAAGTCTAATGCTCAAACCCTAGCATAAATCGATGAATCAGAGCACAATCATATGAGACCGTAGACATATTTAAAAAGGTATCGAACAAAACCGAGTGCAATTGAACTACTAATCCATGATTCAATGAAACATAGAACGATTAACTTACCAGATCTACGCTGCAATTTATCGAAAACTTGTGTGCTTATTACTAAGGCATTGATCTACGGTAAACATTGATTGGTGATGGACATGGGAGGCCTTACCGCCATACTCTAGTGATCAGAATTTAATAGAACAAATGACTTAAATACCACTAAATGAAAAGTGGTGAAATATAAAATACAAGATCCATTGGCCTGCATTTTATCAATTCTAGAAAAATAAAATAGTCTTTTTACGTGAAAACAATAAGGAGTTCTTGGAAATCCCGTTTTTTCAACGGGAAATACAATTATTAATAAATATGAATATTTACATAATTATAAAGGGAAAGTACAAAAGAATTAGCCAAAGGTTTGAATCTAGTATTTAATAACATGATTTTTTATGCTTAGCTCTATGGATATTGGATAGCCATGGACATATCATCTTTAAGATCTCTTCTCCAATTTTGGATTGACGGCCTCTCGTTCTTGAAAATCTTTTCGTTCATTTTTGTCCAAATATTTCAGCAACCTAATGTTGTTATTTCCATGAATAGATTTTTACGTATTCTCTATTTGAGTTGAGAAAGTTCATCATAGAAATTAAATCCCCTTTGCCAATCTAGTAATATCATGTTCCAACAATCCTGAGCAAAAGTGCAATCACACAAAAGATACATCTTAGGGTGTGTTCAGTTCAGAAACAAAGTGGAATAGAATATCATGGTTCCATTCCACTGAATGGGTAGGTTCTGTTCTAGTGTTTGGTTAGAACAAAAATATATAATGGAATGGTTCCATTCTATATTTGGTTGGGCCAAAATGGAATGAAATGGGGGATAGATTATAGAAACAAAACAGGTGCACAAGTGTGGGGGTGCATTTAGCAGAAATGGTGACAAGAGAATAGAGAGAGTGAACAAGCTTGAGTGGCTTTAGCATAGAGAAATAGGAAGATTCCACTGACTTTAAAAAATGAATTGTGTTCTGTACGGAATATTCTATTTTGAGGAATCAGTTTGTTTAATTCCATTTCTCAACCCACCGGAACGACTATCATGTGTAGAACCATTCCATTACATTTCACTTCGTGAGCTCAACCGAACACATCCTTAGCTTTGAACATAGGAGACGCGGAAGTAAAAGCTATTATTTTGAAATGTACATGCTTCTGGTGTTTACTCTTTTGGTGCATTAGGACACAATAATAACTGGGCAAGTGGAAGCTTTTCCTTTGAAGCATACTTTTGGTGCTTACCATGTTGTGCATGAGTTGCTATAGGAAATTTGTGTGTTTCAACTGGCAGCCACTCTCTTCCAAACGAGTTTGAAAAATCATGAATTGGACAAGCAAACAGACGTAGTATAATCTTGCATGCCCACTCCTCAGGCGCGAATCCTAGAAATTTCATCTCTTTAGTACTCTAATTTTTTTAGGAAGCCTAGCATAAAAATTATTAAGAATGATATTTGATAGAGAGTTCATGAATAGGGCATTTAAGCATTAGTAACTTTAATCTCCCCCAAGCTTGAGTTGTACTCTCTCCATCAAGAGGCCAAAAGTTATATATAAGATTTCTATCCTTATAAATCTCACTGGGAGGATAAAACTTAGAGTAAAAGAGAGATGCCATTTCCTCCCATTTCATGGATTGTCCATTCTTCAGCAGCTTATACCATTCTTCAGCTCTCCCTTTCAAGGATATGGAGAGTAACTTCTTCTTCACCTGTTCAGTTGTGATACCTGCACACTTAAACAACCCACATAATTTATGGATAAAAAGCAAGTGATCACCAGGGTGGACTGTTTCATCCCTAAAATAATAATTATCCACAACACGATTAACAATACTTGTAGGTATCTTAAAAGGATCTATCTCAACAGGTGGTGGTTCATCTACTACCCTAGCAGTGGTAGTAGTTTTCCCAAACAGAAAACCAAGTGGGTTATCCATATTGAAAACAAAGTAACAAGCAGTAACAAGAGCAATACTCACAGTAAAAGTTTTCCTTACCAGTTCCACTCTTCAATAGCGCTTCACTCCCCGGCAACGGCGCCAGAAAATAGTCTTGATGACCCACAAGTATAGGGGGTGTATCGTAGTACTTTCAATAAATAGGATTGTCGATCCCAATGAGGAGCAGAATGTGCTGAACAGTGGCATGAACCAGAAAATCCTTGTGAATACTTAGCAAACTGATCTTTAGTAGTTTTCTGACAAGGCAACAAAACAAGAAGCAAGTAACAAAGGTAACGAACAAACTGAGCAAGTGGCCCAATCCTTTCTTAGCAAAGGACAAGCCGGTGGAAATACTTATAAGGACCAAACGTTCTCGAGGACACATGGGAATTCTGTCAAGTGCTTTCGCTTCAAATAGTTGAGTACTCTTCTCTGGTGTTTGTAAGTGTTGTGTGGGTGAACCTGTGCTAACATACCGCCCTTCCTAAGACTAATACATACTTGTGATTAAACCCCTTGCAAACATTCGTAAGTACAAGAAAATAATTAAGATATAAATCTTACCACAGTCTTAAACTCTGAGATCCTACGCTCCCTTGTGCAAAGGTGTCCTAACGGGGGTTTAGGTTTCTGTCACTTCGGCAACCCCACAATTAGTAGCCAGATACACAATGCATCCCCCTAGGCCCATAAATGGTGAAGTCTCATGTAGTCGACGTTCACATGACACCACTAGAAGAATAGCACCATAACTTATATACTAAACCAATGAATAATAACACATCACAGATTCACTACTAACATCATGACTTCTCACATGTCCTCAAGAACTAAACGAACTACTCACAAGACATCATATGGATCAAGATCAAAGATGATATGGTAATGGATAACAATCTGAACATAAATAATAATCCAATGATTCCTCTCACAAGCATCAACTACAATAGTAATCAACACCGGGAAAGTTCCCCCTAAGAACTAAAAGTAATATCCAACACAATTGTTATAGCGGGACGGAGTGGTGATGATGGTGCTGGTGGAGATGATGATGTGGATGATGATGATGATGATCCCGATGAAGCCTAGCTTGATGACGGTTTTGATGGCGACGGTCTCCCCTCTCTGGAAAGGAATTCCCCCGGCAGAAATCTGTCTTTCGGAAAGATCTTTCTCTCTCGGTGTTTTCCACCCCCGAGAGGCGGCGGAAGTCTATCTGTGGTCGCTCCCCGAGGCTTAGGGTTCCGAAGGGAAGATATAGGCGAAGGGGCGGAGTCGGAGGCCGGGAATGTGGGCCACACCTGCCCTAGGCGCGGGTCAGGTGGGCCCTCCTGAGGCCCTTCTTCGTCCCTCCTTCTGGCTCCCTTCGTCCTCTGGTAAAATAATATGTTTCCATATTTTTCTGATCTTCGCGAAATTGCACCGAAACGCCTTTTGTCCATCAGAATCCAGACTCCGGTAGTCCATCCTCCAAGAATGATCCAACATGCATAAACAGATGAAAAGCCATAAGTAATACCCCACAATAAGACAAATATCAATGAATAGAGGTAAATTATGATATAGAAGGGTGATGCAAATTGGGCGTATCACTCTCCGGCCAGCTTCCAGGAGAGCCATGCAAACGCTCGGCAAAGATACTCCTCGTCCTCCGAGTTCGACGGCGGGTTCAACCCCAACGTGGTATTCCCCTGCCCGGCGTCGCGCCCTCCTTCGGCCTTCAACATAGACATCAACATTCCCTACTCGACCTCTCCAGCATACTCAGGCCCCGCGCTGCGCCGTGGCCCACTGCCTTTCGGCGAAAGCTCGGCGAAAGCTCGGCGCAAGCAACCTACGACGAGGACGATGCGTGCAACATGTTTGGCAGAATGCCGGTCGGTCTGCCGCTACGCCGAACGCCCCAGCGTCGAATGACGCCACTGCTATGCCGAGCTCCACTTCCACCTCCAGCAACCAGTCGGCGTCCGCCGGCGAGACGCCCGACCCCGCCGCATCGACCACGCCGCAGGAGCCCATCCCTATCGACGACTCAGAGATGGCCGAGCGTTTTTACCCTGTTCTATAATAATCTGTCGCCGAACTTGAGGGCGTTAATTTTGTCGAACACCTTGTGGCCGAGCTCTCGCCGGCGGGAACGATAAAAATTCAAATATGTTGTCGTTTTCTATTCGCCTGGGAACTCGGCCTGAGAAGGCGAGTTGTAAACTCGGCATTTCCAGGCCGAAAACGAGTTTCGTCCGACCAAAAAAAAGTTCCGGATTTCGGAGTGGGTTCGCCCAACGAGTGGGGATGCTCTTATACGTCGTGATCTTCACGCCGTGCTCTTGGCGACAACGCTCCTGCTGTCCTGCCTCGCCACATCAACAAGCATGCAGACATCCATAAAAGATTTAATATATTGTAAAAACTAAAAATCATATCAAAGCTCGGCCAGCGGTTGCTGAATCGTGACATGCTCAACTTTGTTTTATTATTTGTTATAGAAATAATGGTTGCTCGGGCGATTTTTGGAGGCCCTCGGGGTCATGGCCACGTGGAAAAGGGTGAAAAATCGTACTGTACGTATTCTCTGGTTCGTTTGGTAGCATGTGGAGGCCGATAGCGGGTGCAGACATTTGCTTGCATGCATTGTCCAACGGCGCCCAAACCTAAGGCATACATGATCTGTCTGGTTGTCTTGCGACAACCGCTATGGTAGCCACTTCCATAGCGTGGTGAGGTTACCAGACACATCAAGAACTTCAAGAAGCGCATCAAAGATCAAATAGCAGGCAACATACCTACGGTAGAAACGATAGTACTTATGGTAGCAACAAAACACATGTCACAACTAGTTTAGCAGTTCCAGGAAGTTATTCTACGATATCACGAATGCACCGACACTAATTAAGAAACATACCTAACAATTCAATTCTCATCAAAAAAGATCCTCGCCATGTCATCTCGGTGCTTAGGACACCGCTTGACAACCTCGCAATATGAGTAGTCAAAGATGACCACTCTACACTCATTAAAACTTAGCTTCTTGAACATGAGGAGGTAGTCAATCTTGAGCTTATGAGCAATGGAAAATGTTGTCCAGCCCACCTCGATGACAAGTTTTCGATTGACTTCCTTGATGTTCACCTCCCATAAGCATCCATTGGAGGTCTTGAGGGTGATCTTTGCGGGCACCAACCTCAAATATGGCCTGAAGGCCGATGGGATAGGAAGATACCGTAACACAGGTTCCATCAGCAACTTCACGAAGTCAATTGAGGACACCTTCTCATGGAAATTCCCAACACTGCATTGGGAAAACCTTCCTTCTGCCTTCTTGTTGTCCTGGTCTTCAAGAACTTCGACAGGGACGCCAAGTAGAGGCTATGAAAAAAAAGCAATACGTGTTTAGCAATGAATAATACGAGCTTCTGAAAAAACAAGCACATAAGAGTTGATATGGCTATAAAACACACTAAATGAACCAAAATGTTGGTTCTTACACTATAGGGTTACTAGCCAAGCTATAGACAGAAGTAAAAAAATGTGCCACATACAAATTGGGACACACAAGTCAGCTAGATAAATTTGTATCTACCAAGGAACATATACAACCATTGCGGTTGTGCACAACTCTAGATAGATACAGATCATCTCGTTAACAATCAGAGTGCCATAGTTTAATTATTGGCATAATCAAGAAAAGAGTCAAATCATATTGGAGGCCTCATACAAAGAAAGCACGCACAAGTCAATGAGATAGTCCAACAAATGGCTAGTACAATGCACAACCAATGTGGTAGTACAAAACCCTAATCAAAGGCATATGCATAATAGTGAACAGTGAATGGCGACAAGTCTAGTACTCAAACCCTAGATCAAAATCGGTGAATCGGAGCACAGTCATATGAGACTAGAGACATATTAAAAAAGGTATCGAACAAAACCGACCGCAATTGAACTACTCCCTCCGGCCCGTTTTATTGTTCGCGGGCCCTGTGTTAAATTAGTTTTACAAAAAAAACTCCCTAATTCAAAATTTGTTGCTAATCGGTCCAAATCAAGTCATCGTCTTCCTCGCCTCTTCCTCGCGTCGGGCCGGCCGCGGGCCGCTGCCGTCCACAGCCCCGCCGCTGCAGCCGCTCTGCTCGCGGTTGGAGAGCTCCCTCGGAGGGCTCCGCCAGCCATCCGCTTCCCCTTCCCCTGCCCAGTCCGTCCTCGTGGGAGGCATCATCAAGCTTGGCCCTGACGGCGCCTCCATCAAGCACGGCCGCCGTCGACCGTCGAGCTTCGGGATCCTCTTCCTCGAATCCCAATCTGCCGCCGCTCCGGCGCTATCAGCCGTGCTCGCCGTCGCCCTGTCCGCGCCCCTCGGCGTCGTGGTCCGGGACGTCGCCGGTGCCCTCACTAGACACGTCGTCGTCGGTGAGTTACCTGCAATCCGGATGCGCATGTATAGTTATTGATGCAATCTTCACTAGATTTTACTAGAGATAGCTTTTGCTACAGCATAAGAATTAGACGAGTACATGATATCCACAAAAAGCTCAGCTGTAGTTCATGAAACCAGTCCCCTGTTCATATTCATCCGTAGAAACCAGTACCCTGTTCCTAAATCAAGTTAGTGCTAAAACCAGTCCCCTGTTCCTAAATCATGTTAGTGCTAAAACCAGTCCCATGTTCCTAAATGATATGGACGATCATTTCAAACTGATCTGTTGATCATTTCAAACTTGCAATTTATGCAATAGCAGCATGAGAACATGTACTGTGATCATTTTATTTTGAAGGCTAAATACAGACTTAGAAAATGACCTTAAAAAAATGGGTGACTAGGTACTATGCATTCACAAGCTCACTGAACATGAAAGAATAGCAAAATGAGCTGATGCTTGGGGATATCTATGCCATTTTTTAACTAGATAGCAAAATATAGATGCATTTGCTGAACCAGCATCATGTACCTGACAAACATTAGCAGCATATTCCTAGTTTTGTAGCTCTATATATATCTCCATATTCCTAGTTTTGTAGCTCTATATATATATCCATATTCCAAGTTTTGTAGCTCTATATATATCTCCATATTCCTAGTTTTGTAGATCTATATACATCCTCCATATTCCTAGTTTTGTAGCTCTAGATATATCTCCATATTCCTAGTTTTGTAGCTCTATATATATCTTCATATTCCTAGTTTTGTAGCTCTAGATATATCTCCATACTCCATATTCCATACACAAGTACTTACTAAAAATGTTGCTCATTCATGTAGGTACATAAGGCGAGAAGATCCTTGAGCCTCAGAGTAATAGGATGGACCTGGATCTCAACATCGGTTTAGAAGAGGAAGAGGTCAACGTGAGACTTGTAGAGGAGGAGGTTGTAAGGATGGACCTGGATCTCAACGTCAGACTAGAAGAGGAAGATGCTATGGATGTCGACGTGAGACTAGTAGAGGAGGAGGTTGTAAGGATGGACCTAGATCTCAATGTCAGTCTAGAAGAAGAAGAAACAGTTGCACAGCTAGACCAAATACCCGAAGAAGAAACTGTTGCCCGTCGGCAACATATAGATATGCCGGAGAAGGACAAATTTGCGGCATATATTGCATTGAAAGCGCTTGGAAAATATAGACCAGTTGAGAAGGCCGATAAAGAACTTGTTGCCCAACTTTTGAAAGTATGTCTTAGAACCATTGAAAAAAAGATCTGGAAACAGGCACTAGAAATGGAGAAACAGGAACACGAAGTTGATTTTTCAAATAAAAGGAAAGACAATTGTGGTCGAAAGAGAAAAGATCTCTATCTCTCAGAAAGGGTGCCTGAGGTTGAACTCAACAAAAGGGGTACACTAAGGGCACTAGCAAGGTCTCTAAATGTTCCCTATAGTACACTACAGAGAAGGTTAACATGGGGCGACTTGGAAGCGCCACACAAGCAGTCTAAAGCCATTCCAGTCAGCGGAAAACAAGATCAAAAGGCTTAAATTTTGCATTTCAATGATTGATGAAACAATAACAACAGAAGCAATGCCTTCCTTCAAAAGCATGGAGAACATCATTCATATCGATGAAAAATGGTTTGATATGACCAAAAGGAACAGAACGGATTACCTACTCTAACATCGTTCATATGAGCCAAATATGGGAGCATTTTATACTTTCAGCAAAGTATGTGCAAGCAGATAACATGTGAACAATAGCAGTAGACACAATTCAGCTAGATGTAACATGTGAAAAGTAATTTCAGAAACAATTAATTCCAAAACACATGCAGTTGGTTGATTCGAATTTTAGAAATTGTCACTATCAAAGGTTTATTTGAGCATAGCTGTGATGCATCAAACTCAATTTGAAATTCATTGATGGCACCAGAGTCAGACAGTGAACAAAAGAGGCTAAACTGCAGAAATTCTTAGCTATGTGTAACAAGATGGCACCGGGACAGATAGAGTATTCTCTACATACCGTAGAGTTTTTTAAGGCTTGCTTGCCTCTCAATTGTGGATATGGCTCTGTTAAGCTACTGTAAAAATGGCTCCTGGTAGTTATTGATGGATATATCACAGGAAATGCCAAATTTGTTGCTCACATACTGAAGAACTGGAACTCTTGCGGTAGGAATGAAGTTCACATCTCTAGCAACACCTGGATAGTGTACGAAAATAAAATTTATATGAGAACTTATGTAAAAACCAATATCACAAAAATTTGAATGAGAGCACATTCACACAAACATCAAAATTTATTGCATTCAAACAAGCAACCGTGGAACATGATTGTTGACAAAATTTATCTGTGGCTGAAGCAACCAAAAACAAGAGGATACTCTTGAATATATTGATCAAACATACAAGAGTACAAGATATTTCTTCCCGGAGGTTCTTGAGGAATACAATTATACAAGTAATGGAAGTTACGAATAAAATGTTCAGATGGGCATCTACGTTAAACCAGTCTACCAAGAATCCACATCCATAGTATAGCACCAGAGTAAGCACAAGAACAGAAAACTTTTTCCTTCTATAGTTTATCACATTACCCAAGGTTGACGTCAGAACTGTTAAGCTACATGTAAAAAATTGCAGATGTAAAAATGGCTCCTGGTAAGCTACTATAAAAAAATACAGATGTAAAAGCTATATCTGTCAGAACTGTTAAGCTACTGTTAAGCTACTTTAAAGTGTGTATTTATGTGATTCAACATAAAACATGTTGATGTACGCTCAGGCTACTGAAATCTTACCTTAGAAAATTTGACTATGCTCTGATTTAGTGAGTGGTTTCTTTTTCATGGAATTTCAGACTTGCTAAAACTTGTGATTCATAACCGGAATCCAGTCCAGTGCTAATCCCAAGCCGGGTGCATTTGGATACAAACTGATAATTACAACCGAGAGATAGAGGATTTCACTTTTCAGAAAAGGATATAAGAAGGAAATGTAATTGACAAAGCAAATAATCTTCAGCAACAGCTTCTGTTCAACGTTCACATGTTTCAAATGACACAACTGAGAGGACATAATTCAGGTGGATGCACATGTGACCCAAATGACACCAACTGTAACCTGAAAGCATCTGTAGGTGTTCCTGGGTGTTCCTGGGTTTGAAGTTGGAAAAATCCAACTGCTCACAAGCTAAAATTAATTAGTATACAGAACCGAAAGTATTTATAAAGTATTTGTAGTTGCATTATATTGTTCCTAATTCATCTGGTATGAGAAGAATTGGTAGAACACTGCTTTACCTAATTCAAATACTAATCCTAGGAGAGAAGTATTTATCCCAGGAGAGAAGCTTTTCAGACATGGAAGCAGGTACATTCATATAATTAAGACATGAGAGAAGCTATTCAGACATGGCACAACAACAGGAGCTCAGGGAGGACGGTTTGCACAACGAGGTCAGTCCTTGTTCGACTTCCTGCACAAAAATCCCCAAGAAAACTCAAGAATCGACCACCACCGGAACCTCTATGGACAAGATTAGATCAGGAGCTTACTGACGACCGGCAAGGCTGCGTATTTCTCCCCCTCGACGTGCCTCAGCCAGAGCGCGAAGAGGAGGCCAGCGTACAACAAAGCGCACTGCCCTAGCTCGCCATCTCCTCTCTGGTGGCGTCGGTGAGAACGAGGAGCTTATCCTCGCCGTCGGAGAGCAGTTCAAGTAGCTCTGCACGTAGATCCAGCAAGGCGGCATGGGAAAGCAAGGCGGCGGCTGTGTATTGGACAGAAAATCTCGACCTTGGACGGCGATGTCTTGGTAGTAGGCAACAGCGGGGGAGCTTGGCGGCCGCAGCGCAGCGTGGGGGAAGCGGCGGCGTGGGGCGAGTGGGGTGCAACGGCGTGGGGCGGGGAGGGGGTGGGGCGTGGCGTGGGGAGGGGGTGACGGCGGAGTGCGAGCAAGGTGACCGGAGGGAACGAGCGGACGGAGGAAGACGAGGGGGTAAGGGGTTTGTCGGGGATTTTGCAGGGGTGTTTTTGCAAAATGGCCAGCGCGAACGTTAATTCGGGCCGGAGGGAGTACTAATCCACGATTCAATGAAAGATAGAATGATTAACTTACCGGATCTATGCTGCAATTTATCTGAAACTTGTGTGCTTATTACTAACACATTGATCTACTATAAACATTGATTGGTAATGGACATGGGAGGCCTTGCCGCCATACACAAGTGAACGGAATTTAATAGAAAAAGTGACTTAACCACCACTAAATGAAAAGTGGTTGAAATATAAAATACGAGATCCAATGGCCCGCATTTTATCAATTCTGGAAAAAAATAAAATAGTCTTTTCTTTACGGGGAAAACAATAAGGCGTTCTTGAAAATCGAGTCTTTTTTTGATGGGAAATATAATTATTAATACATATGAATATTTACATAATTACAAAGGGAAAGTAAAAAAAGAATTGGCCGAAGGTTTGAATCCAGTCTTTAATAACATGATTTTTTTATGCTTAGCTCTATGGATATTCGATAGTTATGGACATATCATATTTAAGATCTCTTCTCCAATTTTGGATTGATGGCCTCTCGTTCTTGAAAATCTTTTTGTTCATTTTTGTCCAAATATTCCAGCAACCTAATGTTGTTATTTCCATTAATAGTTTTTTATGTATTTTCTGTTTGAGATGAGAAAGCTCATCATAGAAATTAATTCCCCGTTGTCAATCTAGTAATATCATGTTCCAACAATCCAGAGAAAAAGTGCAATCGCACAAAAGATACATTTTAGCTCTGAACATAGGAGACACGCAAGTGAAAGGTATTCATTAAAAACATACATAATTCTACAAGTTTTAGAGTGATTGGCATTTTTAATAGCTGTTCAGAGGCCTCGATCTAATGGTGCAAAAAGTGGGGGAACAATTCCGACGGAAAGAGACGGAAAAAATAGTGTGAGGCCAGAACAAAATTAAGTTGTAAAAGTTCTAAATTATGGATCCAACGGGCATGGACTAGATGCACATATATACCCTATGTATTGTCTCCCGTTTGTTCGTTGTGGTTTATGGATCTTAGAGACTGACAACAGCTGTATGCAGGTTTCGTTTTTGTTCGGCCAATATGTAGGTCAGGCTTTTTAAGTACGAGTTCGTGACGCATCCCACGAGTATTTACAAGTCCGTGGAGGATTTCTGGGACAGTGAGGTCTGAAGTGTTGTCACCGCCTACTTTCTCCAGTTCGTCGACTATATTCGACCAATTTGGATGTCTATCTATCAACAATTCAATATAATTTGTCCATCAGACAATCGAGAAACGCCTGCAGGCATGAATAGAACGAGGCGAGTCAGTGGTAGCTTAATTCGCGAAAAAACTAAAGATGAACCCTAAAATTAGTCGCCACTGGTACTCACCTAGGGGGTCGACATGAGTGAGGGAAGAAGCGGAGGGGATTGGCCGGGAGGTTGTACGTGGGGCTTCGAAGGTGAGGGGCGCGCGGTGGCGCTGGCGACGAGCGTTGGGTATGATCGTGAAATCAAAGCGTTGGGTATAAGCGCGGGCGACGAGCAGTTTCTAATGACTCGGGATTTTTTTTTTGGAATAGCCTCTTATATCTTAACTAGAGACCAATTGATCCTATGTCAAAGCTTGATAGAACATAATTAATAGTTCAATCATGGTTAGAAAAAATCAGAGTCAACAGAAAACAGAATCAGAGTCAACAGAAAACAGAACCCGACGGAAACTCGTGGAACAAAAAATTCCACCTCAATCACCGTAAAACAGCTCACATAATTCTGGTGTTTACTCTGTCGTGCATAAGCACACAATAATAACTGGGCAGCTGAGAGCTTTTCCTTCGAAGCATACTTTTGGTGCTTACCCTGTTGTGCATGAGTTGCCACAGGAAATTTGTGTGTTTCAACTGGCAGCCACTCTTCCAAACGAGTTTGAAAAATCATGAATTGGGCAAGCAAACAGACGTAGTATAATCTTGCATGCCCACGCCACAGGCGCGAATCCTGGAAATTTCATCTCTTTGGTACTCTAATTTTCTAACTGCCACCATCTAACTATTGGAATCTCACTTTGACTAAATAAACAAAGGGAATCTCACAAACCACAATGCCACCGACAGTTGGAGAACCGAGCACATTGCTATATGAATCTATAGATGCGTCAGCTCCAGTTAAATATCTGGAGTGAATTGATGAGTCTGAACTGTGGTCTCTTCAAAAGAAACATCTGAATTATGATGCTTACACATACACAGTGATCTCTCTTGATTCAACCTTTCTTTTTTGTAAAATGTGTAGATTTATCTTCAGCCTCTCGAAATTGGTTTTCTGCCTATTTTTCCGACAGTGATGGGTGCATCCATGTGCCACACCGTGCCATCAAAATGTAATACAGTACATGTAAAATAGCTTTCGATAGTATGCATGATTGTGCAAGGCTCGAACATGTGATTTGCTTCTAAAACCTCGACGGACATCTCTTAATTCAGCAGTCCGACACTGCACACTGTTTCTCATTCATCGTGATGGAAAGAAATATAAGCAGAAAAATATGCACCGACGTACCGCCATGCCACCATCCAGCGGTGCAAGTGGAGACCACCCATATGCTGTTTTAGTTTTTTTTTACAGAAGTTCTTGTTGCTTTTGTACTAGTAGTAGTAGTAACTGAGACTGAGTGCAACTATAGTCAGTATTTTTTCTTATTTTGGAACTGACTACTAGTTGCTTTTATTTCGCAAGTTTTTGGACAATGAATGCCTTTTACAACGTGGTCTTTTCAGGACCGTATCCTGTTTACTTTGCTGATGTGGCATGTCACTTAGGAAAGAGATAATGGTGTTGTATCTTCGCTCATGCTTGAATGCCACCATAGACAAAAAACCTTGGCTTCTCCAAACACACACATGTATGAGCCTAAAATTATTTAATACAACATATTTTATAAACAATATCAAATAAACTATGCATTGTGATAGTTGTTTATGAAGTTTTAATTTCTCATCTAAAAATATGCGAAGAAACTACCCATGTGAAAGGCCTAATATTTTTTGGCTTTGCCGAGGTCTAGAATTACATTTTTACAGTTGACTATTTGTTTTCCAAGTAAAGGGTTATCTAAGGAAACCATACTCATGGGGGATTTTTTTGGAACAAATTTAATATTTAGTTAATGACAAATTTTATGTGTATTACTAAGACAATTCCGTTTGATTGAACGGTTTTCACATGTATGGCATTCAGTTAGCTTGTTTGGGCACAATATATGCCTAAAAGGAGTACAAATTGCATATTTCCAAACCGAGAAGTAGAACAAAATATGTTCATCGTGTGGAGAAGTGCCTTGTTTTTGTTTGTTTCCAAATTACTCACTTATTTGTTATGAATTGCTAAGTTAACCAACAAGTTTTAATTCTATGCCGCTGATCATTGGTTCTCTACCATAGGGAAAGCATAATTTTCACATATTTATTATAACTTGCTTTAGGTTTATGTGCGGTGAAATGAATTTGTTTATTTTAATGTACTCTCTTCGATTCATAATAAGTATTGCTAATTTGGTACAAAGGCAGGAAATAGTATATTAGGGTTTTCTAAAATTTTGCCGTCCTGCTGCAATTTAAACACACATTGGTTGCACATCTTGATATGTGTAGGTTTTGCCATGTGTGTGCAACTTGTTTTTCTTTTGCTCGCGCCATTAGTGGACTGTATTTTTCAATTCTCGGTCGACTGGCAGGTTTTAAATTTTCTGTCAGAACGATCATGAGTCAGGCCCTTAATTAAAAGTACTATTAGTCAGCAACAACAACCGAAAAAGGAAGAATCATCAGAAAGCGAAGCACATGAACCAAGTCAAAGCCACATTGTAATTTGCAAAACCATGGATAGACACACTCTCGCCGACAGTTTACACAAGAAATAGTTCGTCCACACTTATCGATTGGTTCTTGTTATGGCCAATTAAATGACTTTTTCACTTATAAAAAAGGAAAGTCAATGACGAGAGCTGCATGGTCTAATCTTGGATTCTCCTATCGCGCCAAGCTCAGTGCGTAGATTTGGAACGGCTCATGGGGATTGTTTGTTCGGGCACAATATATGGCTAAGATCATTAAATACAACATATTTTAGAAACAATATCAAATAAACAATGAATTGTGATAGTTGTTTTTTAATTTTCAATTTCTCATATAAAGATATGCGAAGAAACTACTGATACGTCCAAAACGTATCTACTTTCTCGAACATTTTGCTATTGTTTCTTCTCTAAACTTGTGTGATTTGGATACAACTAACACGAACTCACGTTGTTTTCAGCAGAATTACCTTGGTGTCTTGTTTTTGTATAGAAAATGAACTATCGGAAAAAATCCCGGAAACTATGCCAAAAATTATATTTTATCAAAAGATCCACGGAGCCAGAAGAAGAGACGGAGAGGAGGCCTGGGGGGCCACACCCACCCTAGGCGCGGGCCCACCACTGGTCGCGCCTGGAGGGGGTGCAGCCACCTCAGGCATCCCCCCGGCCTCCCTCTGCGCCTATAAGTTGTCTTTCGACCTAAAAACCAGGGGAAGGGAGCGATAGTTTTTCAGAAATAGTTCCGCTCCGCCGCCGCCACCAGAAACCAAGATTCGGATCGAGAAACTCCGTTCTTGCACCCTGCCGGGACATGGAATTTGGAGAGGATCATTGTCATCGTCATCACCAACGCATCTCCATCAACCATCGATGTTTCTCTCATCCATGAGTGAGTAATCCCCCACTGTAGGCTTGTGGATGGTAGGGATTGGATGAGTTCTATCATGTAATTGAATAAGATTGTTAGGGCATAGTGCCTAGTATCTCTTGTGCTATTTAACTTTGTTGTAACTTGTTGTGCTTAATGCTTGTCACTAGGGCCCGAGTGCCATGATCTCATATCTGAACTTATTATTGAATCATTATGATAGTATTGTTTGTGATCTTATCTGCAAGTTGTGTACACATATCATTGTCCGGATCCAAAGCCCTCAAAGTGACAATAATTGGGACAATCGGAGGGGGTGGCTGTGGTGTGAGGATCACATGTGTTCATGGAGTGTTAATGTTTTGCTTTGGTGCTCTATTAAAAGGAGCACCTTAATTGCCAGTAGTTCCCTAGAGGCCCTGCTGCCACGTGCTGACTAGACAGAAGATGTTGTGCAAGTTCTTATTGCGAGCACGTATGACTATATTTGGAGCACATGCCTAGGATTGTTTAGTACTTGGATGCTTGTTATTATTTATCTGCAATGCCCTAGATCTTGAAGTTACATGTTTAGACTCGTCCATGCAACGCCCGTCCATCCATCCCTATGCCTACCGTACTCGAATCCTACTGTTACCGTTGCTCCTGTTTCACTATTGATGTTACTGTTGATGTTTCTACTGATAAACTTCTGTGAGCAAGAACTATTTCCAGGTGCAGCTGAACTGACAACTCGGTTGTTAAGGCTTGCAAGTATTCTTTGGCTCCCCTTGTGTTAAATGAATAAATTGGGTAATACTACCCGCGAAGACTGTTACGATCCCCTATACTTGTGGGTCATCAAGACTATTTTCTGGCGTCGTTGCCGGGGAGCATAACTTTATTTGTAAGTTCACTTGGATCTATTATTGTTCATTGCTATTTGTTTCATCATGGGGAAGTCTCGTGATGGAAAGTTCCCTATTTTACCATCCACTACAAGAAGAGGTACATTCCTCAACACCTTTGCTGCTCTTGATTCACTGTTTGTTATAAGTAAGCTTGTTATACCACCACCACATACACATGATACACACACTGCTACTACTGCTGAGTCTGAAACTGCTTTTGATACTCATGATGTTACTTCTACTGTTCTTGATGCGAGTGGTTCATTAGGTCCTTTTCTAGATGCTACTATGGCTAGTCTAGGAAAATACCAAAACTCCTAGTGAAGACACTGTTACACCTGTTAGCTCACTTGAGTCTAGTGATAGTTATGATATTAATGATGGTTACATTGAGTTCACTGATGATTTTGTTGAAGAGTGTCGAAACACACATGGTACTAGTGCTATTAAGAGTCTCCTTGCTAGACGTACTATTATGCCTAAGATACCCTCTGATCCTAGGTTTGCCACTTCTCCCATAGATATTAAAGATGAAAATTATGATTTCTCTCTTGATTTAACTTATTTAGATATTATTGAGAAAGAACCTTTTTGTGGGACTGAAAATGAGAGTGCTGTGGCTCATATGAATGAGCTTTCTACTATGAGTGCTTTATTATCTGATGATTTTAAGATGCGCAAGTACTTTGTTACTAAGATCTTCCCTTTTTCACTAAAAGGAGAAGCTAGGGCTTGGTTTAATAGATTACCTCCCGGTTCCATTGATAGCCCTGATTGCTTGATTGCTTCTTTCTTCCAGGAATATTTTCCTCCCAATGTTAGACATGCTGCTTTGCAGAGACTTTTTGATTTTAAACAGGGAGAAGAAGAGAAATTGCCTGAGTCATGGACAAGGTTCCGTGCCTTGATTCATGCACATCCTGGATGTCCATTACCTAAGAATGAGCTTTTTGATATTTATTATAATGGACTAACTGATGATTCTAGGACCTACCTAGATAGCTTTGCTGATTGTGTTTTCAGGAAAAGGACTCCTACAGATGCTGAAGAATTAATGGCTAAACTAAGCAAAAATTATGATGATTGGACTTCAACTAAGCTGAATACACCTGAGCCTATTACTCCTGAACCAGTTATGCCTGAACCAGTTCCAACACCAATAACAAAGAAGAGGGGAGTTATTACATTAAATGATGAAGTGATGAAGGAAGCTAAGAAGTGTCTAAATGAGAAATGTATTAGAGCTGAAGATGTGAAGAATCTACCTCCTATAGAACAATTATGTAAGCCAATTCCCCACTCATCCACTATTGAGGTACACTCCCTCCAACACTTTGATGAAGGTGATATTCCTTATGGTAAGCCTCCTGATCAATGTTTAGAGTAACTTGACATTTTTATTGTTAAACAAGGTCATTTTAATAAACAAGTTCAGGATCATTTATTGGAAAACTCTAGGGCTATCCATGAGTTGAAAGATATTGTGAAAAGAACTTATAATGACATTAAAATGCTTTGTAAACACTTTCAAATGGTTCAAACCCAACTTGATCAACTTGATAAGGTACAAAAGGATATGCTAGTTAATGCTTCAGGAGATAAACATGCTTATGAAATTAGAACTAGGAGTGGTATAGCTACTCAAGATCCTTTATATCCTGAAGGACACCCTAAAAGAATAGAGCAGGATTCTCAACAAGGTGAGGATAGTGGTAGTTCTCGTAAGAGAAAGAAAAATAAACACAAAATAGTTGATGTAACACCCTCAGAATCGGCCCTATGCAAGTTTTAGCGAAACCCGCCAAACCCGCATAGAAACGATTCAAAGGTGCCCACCAGGCACTTTCGTGCGGGTGGAAAACGAAGTAATAACATTACACAACAGTCCTCGATGGGACCCACAGAACAGATATATATATATAACGGCGACTCCATGAGTCAAGAATACAGATATACAGAACAAAGATCCAAATCACCTTGAAGACGATAGAGCGTCCAGCTACGGACAAGATGCAAATGGGGCTAAGAGCCCTGAAGAATAACCAATGGCGTCCATAACCCTGCCCAGGCCAAGCCGGAAGGGTAACCCTGCTAACGACGTCGATCTCGAAACCTGCTTAAACAAAAGGGGTGCCGACAAAGGGCAAAGGAGAAAGAGAGAGCGGTCAGTACTGAGGCCAGTACACGGCGAGACTAGAATTCGGCGGTCCTCGCCTACATAGGTATGGTGGACTGAGCGGCAGCGCAGCATGCTCTAAACAACCTATAGAGACTCGATACAACTGGCGGCTACCAGGGAGGGGCAAGAAAGACCTATCCGGATCCAACCTGATACTACCATCAAACAAACCCATCCTGGCGTTTCCCCCTCGAGACCAAACGAGGAAGTCAACCGAGGAACTCACACAGTTGGCAGTTTTATTTATTCAGTTATGGTTGCAGCAATTACTAGTCAGGTCTAGATAGTCATCCTGATAAAATAAGCAGTGGGCCGTTTTAGTTAACCATTCCGTTGTAGTTGCAACACTTACTAGTCAGATACAATTAGCATGAGATAACCCAACCCAGCAGTTGTTGGTACTTTCATTTAGCCATTCCGTTGCAGTGAAGCTGATTACTAGTCATATCGGATGCAAGTCAATTTATAACAGTAAACTTTAGTTATAGTTGTCTATGATCAAGCACTGTGCTCCAAGTCGTCCATAACCGCGGACACGGCTTCTCGAAAAGATTTAACCCTGCAGGGGTGCACCAAAGTTTCCACACGCACTTCGACCCTTTTTTACAGATCAATTAACATACACCCATCGGTATGTCGGCGGGGCCTAAGTCATGACGTTTCCCAGACCCAAAGCAAGCACGGGGGGCCACCCCACTAATTACACCCGCAACAAAGTCGGCCGGTCTCCGAGACGGACTCAGGGTTTGGGTGGACGGCTGTAAACGACTGGGAACCCGAAAACTTGGGGTGTCGATACCGCGAAATCGTGTCCCGATCCTAAACAGTACAGCGTGCTCCTCACACAATCGTAAATAAAGCAGTAAAGCATGGCATAGGTACAGGATAGTAAATAAAACCTCAAACTAGTTGTGGCCCCCAGTACAATACTTTGAAATCAGGTACTAAATCGATGGGGTGCCCATACAACCCACATGTGGTTAGCGCGCTCGATCTCGGAACAGGTGTCAAGAACTCGGGGTCCTACGGGACACAAGTGGACGGTTAACAACCAAATAACATCTATTGCCCACCTGTGCCTCTGCTTACCTACTTCAATTTTTAGTTATTAATCAATAATTAAAGTGAACGATAATTAAAGCCATGATCATCTCCAACATTAAACATGCGGCAATACTCCAACAACTGAGGTACTGGACGACACGCAACAGCACTTGAGCAAGCGACTACGACGCGCAAGTCCAACTATCTACCAAACAACAGGTAATAGGATGTGTCCAAGGCAATATAAGGCTGCAAGGGATATCACGGGTACGAAAACTATAGCATCGCAACACAGATAGCAATAGATCAACAGGAGGGAATAAATACTATAAAAGTAAGATAGGTAGAAAGGGGGAGATGCTCGCCTGAAAACATTGCCGACGGTTAATCCGAAGACCGGGTCGACACTCGCATCCACTCAACGGCCTTATCCGCGAAGAACCAAAACACTAAAGGAAACACCGGATGCACTATTTAATACTACGGCAAAAGATCGGGCATGATGCATGTATGATGTATGACATGGCAAAGATGCGATGCAATTAGGCAATATTAAGCGGAACCAGGGTCCCGACATTTAATTAAACGGTTCAAGTTATTTATCTACCCCGCAAATTAAATGTTGTAATAACAGGGCAAGATAAGTTACCGGTTCGCTACACAGATTTAAATGAGGCCAATATAAGACTAGATTTGCCCGCATATGGGCCCCATATTTAATTATGAGGTGAATCGGCATAAGGCCCCCAAACCACACAAATATGCATGCGAGTATGACAATTTAATATGCAACAATTTTATATCGATGGCATTTATAACATAGGGGCTCGGATCAGGATCACAAATTAGGGTTCGGAAGATCTTGGTTCCGGGGTTCGAGGTTCGGTCTCAGGGTTTGACGGGAGAACGGCTCGACGAGATCGGGATCGGTACGGAAGGAGGTCTTGGTGTGGCGTCGGGGGCGCATCGGACTCGCTCTGGTCGGTGTCGTCCTTATCGTTGCGAGATCTCGTCGGGTCCCACGGGGTCGGGTTTCGAAGCCAGGAAGGAGTACTGGCGTTGCCGAGCGGAAGTCTTGATGATCCTCGGTTCCGAGAAGGTCTTGTCGCACGGTGTCCGGGTAGGCGAACTTGTCGGTTCCATGTCGGCGTGCTTGGCGTTGCGTGAAGAGGATCTCCGAGTTCAGGGTCTCGGCCACCGGATCCGTGATCGGTCTTCGGGAGCGGCTGAACTTGGAATCCGTGAAGGAGTTCATGAGGATCCAGGAAGCAGAGCATGTCGTTTGATACCCTTGTCGGTGGTTCTTCGAGGGTCATCAATGGTTCATCGGGCTCGCTCGGGTCTCTATCGGGTCGGTGTCGATCTTGGGATGTCGAGTTCATGTCTAAGGAAGCAACGGAACGGTGGCCTCGCTGCGCACATGCACCAGCACCAGACTCGCACATACCACACGAACATCACAAAAGTGGCCAACGGGGGCTGCTGGCTTGAGCAGTGCAGCACGCAGCAACGGAGGTGAGGGCGCCTGGGACGAGGAGGTCGGACTCGGTGCGCGAAGGCGAGCGGAGGGCCGGGGAGCGAGGGAGACAGGCGTCGGGGAGGCGGGGTGCGGCCACGCTCACGCGGGACCTGGCGGCGACGGGCTCGCCGGCGCGAGCTCGCTGGCAGGATGGAGGAAGGGTGGTGCCGAGGGAGACCGCAGGGCGGCGTCGGGCGGGCGGTTGCAGAGGGAGGCGAGGGAGGCGGTCCGGTGGAGCAGGCGGCCAGAGCGAGGGCGGGTCGGGGACGCGCGGTGGGGAGGCGACGCCGGAGAGGTCGCGGCGAGGCAGACGCGGGAGGAGGAGCCGGGGCAGAGGCGGCGGGAGGCGGGCTCGCCGGAGAGAGGCGGTGGCGGAAGGAGGGAGAAGGGGCGGGGGCACCGAAGACGGGCGGCCGACGCGGGGTGGGGATGGTTGTCGAGTAGAGGAGAGGGAGGGAAGGCCGGAGGCGGACGGGCTGGGGGCGGTGGCCGGCGCCGGAGAGGAAGGAGGGGCGGGCGCGCGTCGGGGTGCGGGAGCGGGTTGGGTAGAGAGGAGGAAGGAGGGAGCGGGGGTTGGGGGGAGCTGGGTGGGGCCCAGGCGGCCAGGGAGAGAGTGGGGCCTGGGGTGGGGCGCGTGGGACAGAGGGAGTGGGATCAGGAGGAGAGAGGGAGTGGGGTGGGGTCGGCCAGGGTGAGGCAGGGAGTGGGTTAGGGATTGGTGAGGTGGCAAGGTGGGTAGGGAATTAGGGTCCAGGGGGGTGAGGTGGACTGGGGAGGTGAGGTGGAGGGCTGGGAGTGGCTGGGTAGGTTAGGACTAGGTAGAAAAGGGATTAGGCAGGCAGGTTTTTGTACTGGGGGTGGCCGACTGGGTCGGATCGGCCCGGTACGGCTGCCCCCTAAAAATAATTAAACATTTTATTCAATTAAAACTGGGCTTTTGCAAACCGTTAGCAGACAAACAAAATAATCCGGAGACCCGGTTTTTAATTTGAAAACAAGACGGGGCGCTTAGAAAACAAAAACAGGCTTTGCGAAAATAGTTTTATGCAAGCAAAATGCAAGATGATGACGATGCTCAAATGCAATGTGGCATGATGACATGAGCATGCGTTCATGATGATGCAATGCCCAAAAACAACGCGATTTTCTAGTAGTGGTTTTGCGGGATGCCACAATTCGACACCACTAACGATGGATCTCGCCCTCGAGATCCGCCTCATGGTACCGGAAAGAAGGTCGGTGATCTGCATCTTCTTGCTTCGTGTAGATCCTCGCGACACCACGAACAATGGTTCTTGTTCCGTCTTGAAATCGGCGACACCACCAACAAGATGTCGTTGATCCTGTTCATCAAGAGAGCACTCCGGATAAACAACGGACGAAGTTAAAGGTAAGGCCACCTCTAACTTTCATGGAAGGAGTAAGAGTTGCATCGATCCACCATTCAATATACAAAAGCAAATGATAAGAGTAGTGGTATGGTCGCGACTCCATCCCGCACTCGAAGCATTAATCTGTACATGAATAGAAGACTTATGCAACCAACTCTCGGGATTCAGACTGAAGACCTCGACAAACAAGGTTCAGGAACAAGGGAGTGATGCAGACTCGGCATCGGATCTAGCGTAGATGATGTCGTCGCGTCGGAAAACACCGGAAGGCACGAGAAGGAACAAAGAGAAGTCCATCAGACGAAGGATTCCTCGGATAGCATGAAGACCAGATGTAGCCACACCGTTACCAAAGGAGGAAGCGAAACCCTGAAGGTACGACGGAAAACCCCACCACGAGAATTCCTGGACTCGAAGAAAAGATAAGAGAGCAGATTCAAAACACGTCGAGATAAGAGGAGAATAGCAGAGGGGTAAGGAGTAAAATCAGGCCTAAGCAGAATTATCCAACCGATTTTGCAAAAATAGTTTTGACACTCTACTTCGGCCGTTAGCTAGGTTATCCTACAGGCTGGACTTGTGGGGTATCGCAACTGCTGAGCTCTGATACCACTCTGTAACACCCTCAGAATCGGCCCTATGCAAGTTTTAGCAAAACCCGCCAAACCCGCATAGAAACGATTCAAAGGTGCCCACCAGGCACTTTCGTGCGGGTGGAAAACGAAGTAATAACATTACACAACAGTCCTCGATGGGACCCACAGAACAGATATATATAACGGCGACTCCATGAGTCAAGAATACAGATATACAGAACAAAGATCCAAATCACCTTGAAGACGATAGAGCGTCCAGCTACGGACAAAATGCAAATGGGGCTAAGAGCCCTGAAGAATAACCAATGGCGTCCATAACCCTGCCCAGGCCAAGCCGGAAGGGTAACCCTGCTAACAACGTCGATCTCGAAACCCGCTTAAACAAAAGGGGTGCCGACAAAGGGCAAAGGAGAAAGAGAGAGCGGTCAGTACTGAGGCCAGTACACGGCGAGACTAGAATTCGGCGGTCCTCGCCTACATAGGTATGGTGGACTGAGCGGCAGCGCAGCATGCTCTAAACAACCTATAGAGACTCGATACAACTGGCGGCTACCAGGTAGGGGCAAGAAAGACCTATCCGGATCCAACCTGATACTACCATCAAACAAACCCATCCTAGCGTTTCCCCCTCGAGACCAAACGAGGAAGTCAACCGAGGAACTCACACAGTTGGCAGTTTTATTTATTCAGTTATGGTTGCAGCAATTACTAGTCAGGTCTAGATAGTCATCCTGATAAAATAAGCAGTGGGCCGTTTTAGTTAACCATTCCGTTGTAGTTGCAACACTTACTAGTCAGATACAATTAGCATGAGATAACCCAACCCAGCAGTTGTTGGTACTTTCATTTAGCCATTCCGTTGCAGTGAAGCTGATTACTAGTCATATCGGATGCAAGTCAATTTATAACAGTAAACTTTAGTTATAGTTGTCTATGATCAAGCACTGTGCTCCAAGTCGTCCATAACCGCGGACACGGCTTCTCGAAAAGATTTAACCCTGCAGGGTGCACCAAAGTTTCCACACGCACTTCGACCCTTTTTGCCAGATCAATTAACATACACCCATCGGTATGTCGGCGGGGCCTAAGTCATGACGTTTCCCAGACCCAAAGCAAGCACGGGGGGCCACCCCACTAAGTACACCCGCAACAAAGTCGGCCGGTCTCCGAGACGGACTCAGGGTTTGGGTGGACGGCTGTAAACGACTGGGAACCCGAAAACTCGGGGTGTCGATACCGCGAAATCGTGTCCCGATCCTAAACAGTACAGCGTGCTCCTCACACAATCGTAAATAAAGCAGTAAAGCATGGCATAGGTACAGGATAGTAAATAAAACCTCAAACTAGTTGTGGCCCCCAGTACAATACTTTGAAATCAGGTACTAAATCGATGGGGTGCCCATACATCCCACATGTGGTTAGCGCGCTCGATCTCGGAACAGGTGTCAAGAACTCGGGGTCCTACGGGACACAAGTGGACGGTTAACAACCAAATAACATCTATTGCCCACCTGTGCCTCTGCTTACCTACTTCAATTTTTAGTTATTAATCAATAATTAAAGTGAACGATAATTAAAGCCATGATCATATCCAACATTAAACATGTGGCAATACTCCAACAACTGAGGTACTGGACGACACGCAACAGCACTTGAGCAAGCGACTACGACGCGCAAGTCCAACTATCTACCAAACAACAGGTAATAGGATGTGTCCAAGGCAATATAAGGCTGCAAGGGATATCACGGGTACGAAAACTATAGCATCGCAACACAGATAGCAATAGATCAACAGGAGGGAATAAATACTATAAAAGTAAGATAGGTAGAAAGGGGGAGATGCTCGCCTGAAAACATTGCCGACGGTTAATCCGAAGACCGGGTCGACACTCGCATCCACTCAACGGCCTTATCCGCGAAGAACCAAAACACTAAAGGAAACACCGAATGCACTATTTAATACTACGGCAAAAGATTGGGCATGATGCATGTATGATGTATGACATGGCAAAGATGCGATGCAATTAGGCAATATTAAGCGGAACCAGGGTCCCGACATTTAATTAAACGGTTCAAGTTATTTATCTACCCCGCAAATTAAATGTTGTAATAACAGGGCAAGATAAGTTACCGGTTCGCTACACAGATTTAAATGAGGCCAATATAAGACTAGATTTTCCCGCATATGGGCCCCATATTTAATTATGAGGTGAATCGGCATAAGACCCCCAAACCACACAAATATGCATGCGAGTATGACAATTTAATATGCAACAATTTTATATCGATGGCATTTATAACATAGGGGCTCGGATCGGGATCACACATTAGGGTTCGGAAGATCTTGGTTCTGGGGTTCGAGGTTCGGTCTCAGGGTTTGACGGGAGAACGGCTCGACGAGATCGGGATCGGTACGGAAGGAGGTCTTGGTGTGGCGTCGGGGGCGCATCGGACTCGCTCTGGTCGGTGTCGTCCTTGTCGTTGCGAGATCTCGTCGGGTCCCACGGGGTCGGGTTTCGAAGCCAGGAAGGAGTACTGGCGTTGCCGAGCGGAAGTCTTGATGATCCTCGGTTCCGAGAAGGTCTTGTCGCACGGTGTCCGGGTAGGCGAACTTGTCGGTTCCATGTCTGCGTGCTTGGCGTTGCGTGAAGAGGATCTCTGAGTTCAGGGTCTCGGCCACCGGATCCATGATCGGTCTTCGGGAGCGGCTGAACTTGGAATCCGTGAAGGAGTTCATGAGGATCCAGGAAGCAGAGCATGTCATTTGATACCCTTGTCGGTGGTTCTTCGAGGGTCATCAATGGTTCATCGGGCTCGCTCGGGTCTCTATCGGGTCGGTGTCGATCTTGGGATGTCGAGTTCATTTCTAAGGAAGCAACGGAACGGTGGCCTCGCTGCGCACATGCACCAGCGCCAGACTCGCACATACCACACGAACATCACAAAAGTGGCCAACGGGGGCTGCTGGCTTGAGCAGTGCAGCACGCAGCAACGGAGGTGAGGGCGCCTGGGACGAGGAGGCCGGACTCGGTGCGCGAAGGCGAGCGGCGGGCCGGGGAGCGAGGGAGACAGGCGGCGGGGAGGCGGGGTGCGGCCACGCTCACGCGGGACCTGGCGGCGACGGGCTCGCCGGCGCGAGCTCGCTGGCAGGATGGAGGGAGGGTGGTGCCGAGGGGGACCGCAGGGCGGCGTCGGGCGGGCGGTTGTAGAGGGAGGCGAGGGAGGCGGTCCGGTGGAGCAGGCGGCCAGAGCGAAGGCGGGTCGGGGACGCGCGGTGGGGAGGCGACGCCGGAGAGGTCGCGGCGAGGCAGACGCGGGAGGAGGAGCCGGGGCAGAGGCGGCGGGAGGCGGGCTCGCCGGAGAGAGGCGGTGGCGGAAGGAGGGAGAAGGGCGGGGGCACCGAAGACGGGCGGCCGACGCGGGATGGGGATGGTTGTCGAGTAGAGGAGAGGGAGGGAAGGCCGAAGGCGGACGGGCTGGGGGCGGTGGCCGGCGCCGGAGAGGAAGGAGGGGCGGGCGCGCGTCGGGGTGCGGGAGCGGGTTGGGCAGAGAGGAGGAAGGAGGGAGCGGGGGTTGGGGGGAGCTGGGTGGGGCCCAGGCGGCCAGGGAGAGAGTGGGGCCTGGGGTGGGGCGCGTGGGACAGAGGGAGTGGGATCAGGAGGAGAGAGGGAGTGGGGTGGGGTCGGCCAGGGTGAGGCAGGGAGTGGGTTAGGGATTGGTGAGGTGGCAAGGTGGGTAGGGAATTGGGGTCCAGGGGGGTGAGGTGGACTGGGGAGGTGAGGTGGAGGGCTGGGAGTGGCTGGGTAGGTTGGGACTAGGTAGAAAAGGGATTAGGCAGGCAGGTTTTTGTACTGGGGGTGGCCGACTGGGTCGGATCGGCCCGGTACGGCTGCCCCCTAAAAATAATTAAACATTTTATTCAATTAAAACCGGGCTTTTGCAAACCGTTAGTAGACAAACAGAATAATCCGGAGACCCGGGTTTTAATTTGAAAACAAGACGGGGCGTTTAGAAAACAAAAACAGGCTTTGCGAAAATAGTTTTATGCAAGCAAAATGCAAGATGATGACGATGCTCAAATGCAATGTGGCATGATGACATGAGCATGCGTTCATGATGATGCAATGCCCAAAAACAACGCGATTTTCTAGTAGTGGTTTTGCGGGATGCCACAGTTGAGGAACCACTTGAACCTGTTGTAGATCCTAATAGTATATCTGTCTCTGATGCTGGAACTGAGAGTGGTAATGATAAAAATGAGTCTCCTGATAAGGAGGAAGGTGAGGAAGAACCTGAGAAGCACACTAAGAACACTAGGTACACAAAGGAAGATTTTATTTCTAATAAACATGGTAAAGAGAGAGAACCTTGGGTGCAGAAATCTATGCCATTTCCAGGTAAGAAACACAAGTCAAAGGAGGAAGAACACTACAACAAGTTTTGTGAGTGGATGAAGCCTTTATTCTTGCAAATTCCTTTGACTGATGCTATTAAGTTGCCTCCTTATTCAAAGTATATGAAGGATATTGTCTCTAATAAAAGGAAGATTCCTAATGAGGAGATTTCTACTCTACTTGCTAATTATTCCTTCAATGGTAAAGTTCCAAAGAAACTTGGTGATCCAGGTATACCAACTATCCCTTGCTCCATTAAGAATAATTATGTTAGAACTGCTTTATGTGATTTGGGAGCTGGAGTTAGTGCTATGCCTTTTCTCTCTATAAGAGACTCCAGCTAGAAAAGTTGATACCAACTGATATTTCTTTGCAAATGGCTGATAAGTACTATTCCTGTTGGTATATGTGAGGATGTTCCTGTTCAAGTTGCTCATAATTGCATGGTCTTAACTGATTTTGTTGTGCTTGAAATGCCTGAAGATGATAATATGTATATTATTCTTGGGAGACCTTTCTTAATACTGCAGGTGCTGTCATCAATTGCAATCAAGGAAAAGTAACATTCAATATTAATGACAAAGAGCACACTATCTATTTCCCGAAGAAGGTTGTTAATAGATATTGCCTGAATTCCATTGGAAATATTGAGAGCATCAAGGTTGGAGAAATATGTTGTCCCATTCCACAAGAAAATTTTGAAACTATTATGATTGGGACCATTGCTATCAAGTATGAGGTAACATAATCACCTTGTGGGTCGCAAAGTTTTGTTTCATATAATATTGTTTTGGTAACAAGACTTGATCAACCTTATTAACAAAAGGATTTTAATGAACAAAATAATGTTTCCACTATGGTTATCCTTGCTTTCTTTTATTCTCCTCCTTCTTAGTCTTTGTTTTAGCTTTAATTTTGCTAGTTGTTTGTTAGTTTGAGTTTCTTAGAGCTCATGTAGTTTGGCTTTTGGTTTGCTTTTGCTTCTTCTGAAAAAAACTGTTTCTGCGAGAAAATCAATTTTCATACCCTGAAAATTGGCCAAAAATAAAGTTTCCTGAAAAATCCCAGAAAATTCAAATAAATTTTTCCTCGAAAAAAAGGGGGCAGAGTGGCACCTGAGGTGACCCAGGGGGCCACCCCAGGCCACCACACCCCTGGTAGGCGCGGCCTACCACGTGGCAGCGCCTGGGGGGTCTGGCCCACCTGGGCCCCTCCAGGCTGCCTCCTCAAAGTCACCTTCTTTCTCTCTCCCAAAAAACACCGGAAAACTTGCTCAAGCTCGAGTTATTGTTGTTCTTGCTCGTGATTTTCGATCTCCTTGTTCAGCCCATCTCAAGTGCTGATTTTTGGATGGATTTCTCCTTGGTATGTGCCTCCTCCATTTGTCCAATTAGATTTGTGATTGGTAGATTGTATCTTGAGTATTTTGCTGCTATATGTGATAGGTTTTTTGAGCTTGCATGCTTGTTCTTTGCTTAGAAACTTTGTTTTGATGCATGTGTAGTCCTCTAGCAAGTTCCTATAGTAGTTGCTCATGATTTATCAACTTAGAAATCACTTGGTTTGATGGTTGTCTAAAATTTCAGAATAGGGAAGTCATGGACCACCACACATTTGGTAACATATTTAAGAGTGATGCACCAAGAAGGGCAAGGCTTCCAAGGTCATCTACCAGTACTAGACCCTCATACAATGAGGATCTCATCACTCCGCGATTTGGTGACGAGGGAAATGAAGGGGATGCGCATCCCTCCACCTTTCCTTGGCAAACTTTCTTGCGAGCTGCCGGGATTCTTAATGATTATATGACTTTGGTACAGAGAGCTGGTCTAACAAGTTACATGCAGGATGAGGGTGCACAATATTCTTTGCTTACTAAAACATTTGTGGAGAGTTTCTCCTTTACTAATAGTATGTTCAAGCCTTTTGTGTCTTTCAAAATTTATGGCAGCGCTCATTCTATGATTTTGAAGCAATTTTGCAAGGCCCTTGGACTTGGCACAACTGGGTCATCAAAGAAGATTCAAGCTCTACCTGTTGATTTGTTAGAGATTTACCGAGGAATAACCAATGATGATGACCACAGAGCTCAGCGAGGGGAGATAAAGAACATTTAACTTCCAGCCATCAGGTATTTTGCCTACTATCTTGCCACCAGTGTTCTTGGTAGGGAGAACACTAGTAATATTTCCAACTATCAATTGGCCTTCTTAGCTGCTGCGCTCAACAATGAGGATAAGTATAATCTTGGTTCTCTCATTGCTCGTCGTTTAATTGCTAAGGGACCCATTTATGGGGGAATTATTGCTACTTGTGTTGCTGCTGCCTTGAACATTGCTGTTGATCCACATGATACAGTTTTGGCTCCTCAGAGGCTTGATATTGCTGCCATGAAGGGGCACCACTTTGTCACCACTAGCTCTACTCTTGAAAACTTGGTTTATAGAATGTTGTTTACTGACTGGGAAGAGAGAGAGAGAGAGATCCCTTTACCCCAAACCACTTTGTTCATTATTTCTCAGGGACCTTGGTCATGCTCGAAAGCGGAGATGGATGACAACCTGCGTTCTCTTAACTTCAATGGGCACTATCAGGAGGAAGCACCATCATACGACCCCCCTGTGTATTACACAGGGGAGGTCTCGAGCTCATATCAGGACGAGAGAGCTTCCTCGACATACTACGGAGGTTCATCCTCTTGGAAACCATGGGATTGAGCCCCACTTAGGCCAAAATCCTAAGCTTGGAGGGAGGTATACCGACACCACACTCATATATATATCATGTTCGGTCGGTTCTTTGTACATCCATTGTTTTTGCTTTCTTTTTGGTTTTTGTTGCTTCTTTCTAAATAATCAAAAAATACCAAAAATATTTTCGTTGTTTCTCTTGGTTTGTTTCTTTGTTTCTTTGCTTTGGTTTGCCTTAAAAGAAAAAATCCAAAAATATTTTGCTTTGTTTGCTTCTTGTTTGGTTTGCCTTTTCTTTGTTTGGTTTTGCTTTGTTTGCTTGTTTCTAAAAAATCGAGAACACCAAAAATATTTATTGTTCTTCTTTGGTTTTGTGAGTTCTTTGCAGGGTTCAGCCGTCCTCAGTGGATTTTGATTTCATGTTAATTATTCAAGTCACACAAGTGAAGGGCAATAATGAAGATTAAGACAACTCGAGGTGTGGTAAGAGGCTGGTAAAGAACTCTATTTGTTTCATTTTTGTACATATACTCATCATTGTGAGCATGCTTAGCCTGTTTGTGTAAGGTGTATGTCATTATGGATGCTTAGTAGTTCTTGCTTGTTTGTGATTAGCTCCAGCTTGCTAATAGTTTGTAGCATGTCATATGAATGTTTGCTTGCATTGTTTTATTCATACTTTGGTATGATATTGTGGTATCCTCCTCCGACTATTCATGTGAAACGACTTGGCACATGCTCGCGCATGCATATGACTAATCAATAGTTAGTAAGCCTCGATGATTTATTTTGCCTTAGAGTTTTTGTATCACTTTCATGCCATAGTTAGTATTGTTTTGTTGCAAGTATTATTATGACAGCTATTGCTCTCTCCTTTGTTGCTCCCTGTTGAGATATATGTGTATATTGTATTTTGTACCTGTACATTATCCTGTAACAGTCAGTCTGTAACTACCGTCCCTAGTCATCAGGATAGAGCTAGTCTCTCGCCATGATCCGATCGTGGCTCAGCACGATCGTTGCCGATCGTTGCCCCTGTTGTATAAATGTGTAACACTTCTAGTTGAATAGATGGTACGGTGGTTTCAGTAACTCAGCTTGGTATCAGAGCTTCTCTCCCTCGCCATGGCCACCTCTTCCTCCTCCTCCGGCAATGATGTTTCTGGCTCCCTTTCCCTCTCCCACCCAGTTAACTCCACCTTCCAGTTAGTTCCTTCTCCACTCTCCACCGACAACGTGGACATCTCCAAGTACATCAAGTTCAAGATAGACACGGCGGCCGACAACTTCACCAAGTGGCGCACCTTCTTTCTCCAGGTCCTCTCCAAGTACAACATCCGCGAGCACGTCGAGGAAGAAACCTCGCCGCATCTCGCCACTGAGGAGTGGCGCTCGGCGGACGTCGACATCGTCCTCTGGATCTACGCCACCATCTCCGATGAACTTCAGGACGTCATCCTCTCCGCCGACAGCACCGCGTACGAGGCGTTCCAGGCGCTCCAACACTTCTTCACCGAGAACGCGGAGGGCCGCGAGATCCACCTGTCCAAGGAGTTCAACTCCCTCGTTCAAGGCGACCTGGACGTGGTGGCCTACTGCCGCAAGATCAAGGCGGTGGCTGATCAGCTGGGTGACGTGGGCGCCCCGGTCAGCGACAAGAAGCTGACCATGAGGTTCATCGACGGCCTCGACGACCGCTTCCAATCGCAGGGCGAGCTCCTGGAGTCCCTCAAGCCGTTCCACTCCTTTATGCAGGCACAATCTCGGCTGCAGCTTGCCGAGATCAAACTCAAGGCGAAGAAGAAGGCCTCGCCCCAGATCCTGCACGTGAACGGCCCCAACGCGCCGGAGACTCGCTCCTGCTACACCTGCGACATTGCAGGCCATCTCTCCCGTGACTGTTCTCGCAACGGCGACGGTTATGGTCAGCCGCAGGGTCGTGGCGGCGGCTTCCAAGGTCAAGCCCAGCAGTGGAACTGCGGGTGTGGCGGCTTCAACAAGGGGCGCGGCGGTTTCAACAGCGATCTCGGATGTGGTCGCGGCCGTGGCCGTGGGCGCGGCGACTCTGGTGGCCGTGGCGGCTACCAACCTAGCTAGGGCAACGCCCAACAGCAGGGCTACGACTCCCCACACCAGCACTACGGCCAGAGGCAGCCATATGGCGGCGCACCATACGGGGTGGCACCTCGTCCGTACATGCCGCCCAACGCCGCTGACGTGCTTGGACCGCGCCCCGGCTTGCACACTCAGGCGTACCCCCTGATGGTCTCGGCCCCATCGACCCCTGCATACAATCATGCCCCCGTCGGCTCCTACGACTACAACGCCATGCTCCACCAAGCTCCAAGCCATCACTTCCACCAGCCGCCACCGGAATGGATCGTCGACTCCGGCGCCACCACGCACGTCACCAACAATCAAGGTATCCTCGCCTCGTCTCGTTCTCCAGCAAACTTTAATTCTCATAGCATTGTAGTTGGCAATGGGTCAAAACTCCCCATCCACCTGATCGGTAACACCTCCCTTCCCAATTCCTCCTTTCAGCTCAACAATGTCCTCTACTCGCCCAACCTTGTTAAGAATTTAATTTCAGTCCGTAGATTCACACGCGATAATTCTTGTTCTATTGAGTTTGACCCAGACGGTTTCTCTATGAAGAATTTGGCAACATGGACACTTCTTCTTCGCTCCAGTATCAGCGGGGAGCTCTAACCCTTCTCCGGTGATCATGTCGCACCTGCCGCCGCCCTCTCCGTCTCCACCACTCGAGATCTGTGGCACCGACGCCTTGGCCACCCTGGCTCCGCTAGTTTCTCTCAAATTTCTCATAATTTCCTTGATCCTTGCAATAAAATAGCCAACACCTCTGTTTGTGAGGTCTGTCAGTTAGGACGACGGCCTCGTTTACCTTTTCCTTCATCTTCTAGTGTAACCACAACTCCGTTCCAAATAATCCACTGTGACCTCTGGACGTCTCCAATTTCGAGTTTTTCTGGCGATGACTATTACTTGGCAATTTTAGATGACTACTCGCACTACTCTTGGACTTTTCCTCTCAAACACAAATCCGACACCTCTCTCACTCTTCAGCGCTTATTTTCCTATTTCAAAACTCAGTTTGATGTGGTGATTAAATGTCTCCAGTGCGACAACGGCGGTGAATTTGTCAATTACGATCTCCGATCCTTTCTCTCGACCAACGGCATATCCTACCGTTTCTCCTGTCCCCACACCTTCCCGCAGAATGGCAAAGCCGAGCGGCTTATTCGTACTACCAATGATGTAATTTGCACGCTACTCATCCAAGCTCATCTTCCTCCACCCTTTTGGGTCGAAGCATTGCATACAACAACACACCTCCTCAACATCCGTCCATATCGCGCAATTCGTCACAACACGCCTCACTTTCTCCTTTTTCGACAATATCCATCCTACACGCATCTCCGCACCTTTGGTTGCCTCTGCTTCCCTAACCTATACGCCACCTCTCCACATAAACTCAGTCCATGCTCCGCACGATGCGTCTTCATCGGTTATCCCCGGGAACATAAAGGGTATAGGTGTCTCGATCTTAGTACACGCCGTGTTATTGTGTCCAGGCACGTCACGTTCGACGGATCCCAGTTTCCGTACTCACCACCCGCCACAAACCCACCAGTCACCCCATATCAAGTCTCCACAGAAAATCCAGCCCCAATCATCTTCGGGATCCGCTCCCAGATACCTACCGCACCCACCGAACCAGCATCTTCCTCGGGATCGTCGTCTGTCCCCTCTGCCAGCCCACCTGCGTCTCCCTCATTGGCCAGCCCCACCTCGACTGCCAGTCCACCTGCTGATCTGTCCTCCTCCCCAATCATTAGCCCTGCCACCGAATCTTCCACCCGCAGCCCGCCCTCCACTACGGTTTCGCCACATCCGCACGCTCTGCCCCACATGTTGTTCTAATACACCCACCCGAGAATGCACAACGTATGACCACCAGAGCCAAACAGGGATTTTTCATGCCACGCCGTCTATTTGATTTGTCTCTCACCACCACTCCTATTTCTCCCATCCCATTGTCCTATAAACAAGCTCTTAAAGACCTAATTGGCATGCTGCAATGTTAGACGAATTTAATGCGTTGTTGCAGAATGACACTTGGTCGTTGGTCCCTTGTCCTGCAGGTGTTAATGTCGTGACTGGCAAATGGATTTTTCGGCATAAACTGAATCTAGATGGCTCTCTCTCTCTTGGTACAAAGCAAGGTGGGTGGTTCGTGGCTTCACACAGCAAGCAGGCGTGGATTATGGGGAGACATTTAGCCCCGTCGTCAAATGAGCAACCATTCGTGTGGTGCTCTCCATCGCCGTCTCTCAAGGTTGGGCCATCAATCAGCTCGACGTCAAGAACGCATTCTTGCATGGTAACCTTCATGAGACTGTCTTTTGCCAACAACCTTCGGGCTTCTCTGATTCCCACTTTCCCCACCATGTTTGTCGGCTCAACAAATCGTTGTATGGTCTAAAACAAGCCCCTAGAACTTGGTTTCATCGATTCACCACTTTTCTTCTCTCTATTGGCTTTGTTGCCTCCAAGTGTGATTCCTCCCTTTTTATCCTCCGCCAAGGATCCAATACTGCCTTTTTACTTCTCTACGTCGATGATATCATTTTGACTGCCAACAATGCCACTCTCCTATGCACCATCATTTCTTCTTTGCAATCCGAGTTTTCGATGTCTGATCTCGGTGCACTCCACCATTTTCTCGGTATGAATGTACAACCCAACAGCTCCGGCTTGTTTCTCTCGCAACAGCAATACACTCTTGAGATTCTTGAGCGCGCTCATATGATCCACTGCAACCCTATCTCCACACCGATCGACACCCGCTCAAAGCTCTCCGCTCGTGATGGCTCCCTTTCATGATCCTTCTCTGTACCGCAGCCTGGCAGGCGCCCTTCAGTACCTCATGCTTACGCGGCCCGACATTGCATACATGGTGCAGAAGATATGCCTCTTTATGCACGCGCCTACCACTGTCCACTTTCAGCTTATCAAGCGCGTGCTGCGTTACCTCAAAGGCACCTCTCACTTCGGGCTTCAGCTGTACCGCTCCAACTCTCATGATCTTGTGGCCTACAACGATGCGGACTGGGCGGGATGCCCCGACACCCGAAAGTCCACGTCAGGCTTCTGTGTGTACCTTGGCAGTAACCTTGTTTCCTGGTCCTCAAAGCGGCAGGCGACGATGTCCAGATCTAGCGCCAAAGCGGAGTATAGAGCTATCGCCAACGGTATTGCTAAATCTTGCTGGATGCGTCAACTGCTGTCAGAGTTGCATTGCCCGCCTCGTCGTGCAACTATTGTCTACTGCGACAACGTCAGTGCTATGTATCTATCCTCCAACCCTATGCAGCACCAGAGGACCAAGCATGTCGAGGTTGATTTGCATTTTGTATGTGATCGTGTGACTTTGGGCGAAGCCAAGGTGCTGCATGTACCAACCTCATCTTAGTTTGCTGATGTGTTCATGAAGGGGCTTCCGACGGCGGTCTTCGTAGAATTTAGATCCAGCATGAACATCTTGCCTGACGACGTTCAGTCTGCGGGGGGCTGTTGAGATATATGTGTATATTGTATTTTGTACCTGTACATTATCCTGTAACAATCGGTCTGTAACTACCGTCCCTAGTCATCAGGATAGAGCTAGTCTCTCGCCATGATCCGATCGTGACTCAGCACGATCGTTGTCGATCGTTGCCCCTGTTGTATAAATGTGTAACACTTCTGGTTGAATAGATGGTACGGTGGTTTCAGTAACTCAGCTCTCCCTCTCTATTGTTAGCCTTCACTTGCACTGAGTATATGCTCTACCTGTGCTTCCAACTCCCCAAAACCAATTTTATCAGCTGTGTCCACCATACCTACATATTAGCATCATTTGCTATTTCAGTGCATATTCTATATGCCATGTTTTCTTCCAAAATAAAATATTTGTCTGTTTTGAGAAAGTTAGTTAGTAAAGCTCTCACGAACTTGATAGAACACTTTATTCCTTGCGCTTAATAATTCTGAACCATTGTGACTAGTCCATGAAAGTTATATGCTTGCTAATTATATGCTGGGAGTCAGCAGAACCGTGTTGTCATGGGGAACGCTTTCAACACGTTTTGGATATCTCATCCAGTTGATTCCTTGCTCTTTTATTTACGGATGTCGACGATGCGAAATAAAAGTGGAGGTTGTGAGTTCATGGAGTTTATACATTGTGTTAGAGAAACGCCTGGGCCACTAGCCTAAGCCATGCTTAATCATGGTGGAAACTTGCAGCAACACCATAATGAGCATCTATGAAGTGTCCTCAATAAAAAGCTATGCATATGGTAAATAAAAAGATTGCTGAGATGCTTATTTTCTGCTTGCCTTGTCATTTTGGTTATGGGAATGATCCTGTACCATGTGCAAGGGGTACCCCGTTGGCGGTTCTTGATGATATGCATGTATTTACAATGACAAGAACTTTCAGGTGACCAAAGTTGAGTAGCATGCGGAGCGATCCTCGTATTTAAGGGACTTGCGAGTTCCAGTCTATGGTCTGTCAAGCATATGATTCAGAGTGGACCTCACTTTCACCTTAACCACATGAAGATGCCTATGATAGGGGCAATGAGAGCTCAAAGCTAATGAGTACTTTTATTTCAGCATTTGGAAGCCTTGCAAACCTTTCAAAACCGTTTTCACAACCTTGTTGAGTCATCACTTATTCTATGAGCACCTTCTTGAGAGCATAGTTGTCATTCTTGTGTTTGTTCCAAAACTTGGTTAATTATGTCATGACTTTGATGCTTGTATCTCTGATATTTTTTATCTCTAGTCTTCATGTGAACTTCAGAGGTGCCTTGGCATTTATATTGTGCTCTTCAAACAAAGGCAAGCGAGATACCACTCTATCATACCTTATTATGAGCATTGCAATGTTGCTTATGTTTATGTTCCATGCTAATTATTATTATTGAGTTGGTTTCTCTTCATAGCTTGCAATGACTATTGAGTAGACTTAGTTACATACTTCTTATTATGAATTGTCTAAGCATCTACTCCTGTGCTAAGAATATTTACATCATGTGAAGCAAATGTGTTCGTGAAAGTTCTTTTATCGCACTCAGTTTTCAACTGAATTGCTTGAGGACAAGCAATAAGCTAAGCTTGGGGGGAGTTGATACGTCCAAAATGTATCTACTTTCTCGAACACTTTGCTATTGTTTCTTCTCTAAACTTGTGTGATTTGGATACAACTAACACAGACTCACGCTGTTTTCAGCAGAATTACCTTGGTGTCTTGTTTTTATGCAGAAAATGAACTATCAGGAAAAATCCCGGAAAATATGCCAAAAAATATATTTCACCAGAAGATCCACGGGGCCAGAAGAAGAGACGGAGAGGAGTCCTGGGGGGACCACACCCACCCCAGGTGCGGGCCCACCACTGGCCCCGCCTGGAGGGGGTGCAGCCACCCCAGGCATCCCCTTGGCCTCCCTCCGCGCCTATAAGTTGCCTTCGACCTAAAAACCGGGGGGGGATCGATAGTTTTCCAGAAAGAGTTCCGCTCCACCACCGCTACCAAAACCAAGATTCGAATCCAAAAACTCCGTTCTGGCACCCTACCGGGACGGGGAATTTGGAGAGGATCATCGCCATCGTCATCACCAACGCATCTCCATCCACCACCGATATTTCCCTCATCCATGAGTGAGTAATCCCCCGTTATAGGCTTGTGGATGGTAGGGATTGGATAAGTTCTACCATGTAATCGAATAAGATTGTTAGGGCATAGTGCCTAGTATCTCTTGTGGTATTTGACTTTGTTGCAACTTGTTATGCTTAACGCTTGTCACTAGGGCCCGAGTGCCATGATTTCAGATCTGAACTTATTATTGAATCATTATGATAGTATTGTTTGTGATCATATCTGCAAGTTGTGCACATATATCATTGTCCGGATCCAAAGGCCTCAAAGTGACAATAATTGGGACAACCGGAGGGGATGGCTGTGATGTGAGGATCACATGTGTTCACGGAGTGTTAATGCTTTGCTCTGGTGCTCTATTAAAAGGAGCACCTTAATTGCCAGTAGTTCCCTAGAAGCCCCGCTGCCACGGGCTGGCTGGACAGAAGATGTTATGCAGGTTCTCATTACGTGCACGTATGACTATATTTGGAGCACATGGCTAGGATTATTTGGTATATGGATGCTTGTTATTATTTATCTGCAATGCCCTAGATCTTAAAGTTACATGTTTAGACTCGTCCATGCAACGCCCGTCCATCCATACCTATGCCTACCGCACTCGAATCCTACTGTTACCGTTACTGTTACTATTACTCATATTTCACCGTTGCTGTTGCTTTGCTATTGCTACTACCAAACTGTTGCTACTGATAAACTTCTGTGAGGAAGAACTATTTCCAGGTACAGCTAAACTGACAACTCAGTTGTTAAGGCCTGCAAGTATTCTTTGGCTCCCCTTGTGTCGAATCAATAAATTGGGTAATACTACCCGCGAAGACCGTTGCGATCCCCTATAATTGTGTGTCATCAACTACCCATGTGAAAGGCCTAATATTTTTTTGGCTTTGCTGAGGTCTAGAAATGCATTTTTACAGTTTACTGTTTTTTTTCAAGTAAAGGGTTTTCTAAGGAAACCATACTCATGGGGGATTTATTTGGAACAAATTTAATATTTAGTTAATGAAATATTTTATGTTTATTACTAAGATGATTCCGTTTGATTGAACGGTTTTCACATGTATGGCATTCAATTAGCTTGTCCAGGCACAATATATGTCTAAAAGGAGTACAAATTGCATAAGAAGTAGAAAAAAATATATTCACGCGTAGAGAAGACGAGAAGTGCCTTGTTTTTTTTTCAATTTCCAAATTAATCACTTATTTGTTATGAGTTGCTAAGTTAACCAACAAGTTTTAATTATATCCGCTGATCATTGATTCTCTATCTTAGGGAAAGCAGAATTTTCACAAATTTATTAGAACTTGCTTGAGGTTTATGTACCGTGAAATTAATTTGTTTATTTTAATGTGCACCTTGTTTTTCTTTTACTCGTGCGATTAGTGAACTGTATTTTTTAATTCTAAGTCGACTGAGTTTTAAATTTTCTATCAAAACGATCAGCAGTCAAGCCCTTAGTTAAAATTGATGTTGGTCAAAAATTGTAGAATGAATTTTACTCTATTAACAACAACAACAACAACAAGAAAAGGAAAAAAACGTGAGAAAGCGGAGCACATGAACAAGTCAAAGCCACATTGTAATTTGCAAACCCATGGATAGACACACACTCACGCCGACAGTTTATACACAAGAAAGAGTCCGTCCACACTTATCGATTGATTCTTGTTATGGCCAATTAAATGAATTTTTTCACTTGAAAAAGGAAAGTCAATGAGGAGAGCTGCCTGGTCTACTCTTGGATTCTTCTAGTATCGCGCGCCAATCTCAATGCGTAGACTTGAAACGGCTCATGGGGATAGTTTGTTTGGACATAAATTGCATGGACTTTGGGTGAAATGAAATAAATCCCGTTCCGTTACTCGCAAGAACAAACGGAACGGGCCAAACCGCAAGAACAAACGGAAGTGCATGTGCACATGAAACAGGTCAAGGCCACATATTACTACTGCAATTTCTTTGCGAACACCTACTCACGCTCTCAGAGCATGATTTATGGTAGCAGGGGTAGATGCTGCTCCCGATCCATCCACGTCGGCATGGTGAGGTGAGGCAGCGGACTGATTTTCTTCGTCTCAACCCAAAAGCTGAGGCCACCACAGTGTAGACCCCATCATCTCTCCTCAGCTTTTCTCCAAGGAGGTCGCTTCCTGCCGAGGAGACTCTGACAACTACGAAGCACCAACCGAGCCTAGCTCTTGACACCCGAGCCGAGCTGGCCCTGCGGGGCAGCGGCTTCAGGCAGCGCGTTGGCCATGCCCTCACAGTGCCGAGAGGGCGGAGCACTATAAAAAACAGGGCAAGAGCAGAGCCGAAGGAGCTCACTCTCCACGTGGCCACCCCCCACAGCGAGCCGGACCCTCCCCAGTGAAACAGACACAGGACAGGACGCCACTCGCTCCACCAAGAAAGAAAGAAAGAAGAGTACCCAAATCCCCCAACCACCAGCCTCCTTCCCCGCCCAGATCCGCCTCACCGCCCTCCCCCAACCACGCCGCTCCCCAGATCTCCCCCACGCGCACACGCAAACCCCCCCAGATCCACACCGCCTCCTCGCCGCACCCGCATCGGCAGCAGCCATGGCGAAGGAGGCCGGCGGCGAGGGCGCGCTGTCGGAGTCGGTGCTCCGCAAGGTGCTGGTCTCCTACTGCTACGTCGCGGTGTGGATCTTCCTCTCCTTCACCGTCATCGTCTACAACAAGTACATCCTCGACCCCAAGATGTACAACTGGCCCTTCCCCATCTCGCTCACCATGGTGCACATGGCCTTCTGCTCCTCCCTCGCCGTCGCGCTCGTCCGCGTCTTCCGGGTCGTCGACCTCCCGGCCTCCCCGGCCATGACACCGCAGCTCTACTACACCTCCGTGCTCCCCATCGGCGCGCTATACTCCCTCTCCCTCTGGTTCTCCAACTCCGCATACATCTACCTCTCCGTCTCCTTCATCCAGATGCTCAAGGCGCTCATGCCCGTCGCCGTCTACTCCATCGGGGTGCTCTTCAAGAAGGAGACCTTCAGGTCATCCGCCATGCTCAACATGCTCTCCATCTCCTTCGGGGTCGCCATCGCCGCATACGGCGAGGCCAGGTTCGACCTCCGGGGGGTGGCCCTCCAGCTCGCGGCGGTCGCCTTCGAGGCCACAAGGCTCGTGCTCATCCAGATCCTGCTAACCTCCAAGGGGATCTCGCTCAACCCCATCACCTCGCTCTACTACGTCGCCCCCTGCTGCCTCTGCTTCCTCTTCGTGCCATGGGTCTTCGTCGAGCTGCCAAGGCTGCAGGCCGTCGGCATGTTCGAGCCGGACTTCTTCGTCTTCGGGACCAACTCACTCTGCGCCTTCGCGCTCAACCTCGCCGTCTTCTTGCTCGTCGGCAAGACCTCCGCGCTCACCATGAACGTCGCGGGAGTCGTCAAGGACTGGCTGCTCATCGCCTTCTCATGGTCCGTCATCAGGGACACCGTCACGCCCATCAACCTCTTCGGATACGGGATCGCATTCCTCGGCGTCGGGTACTACAACCACGTCAAGCTGCAGGCGCTCAAGGCCAAGGAGGCGCAGAAGAAGCTGGCGCAGGCCGACGAGGAGGCCGGATCCCTGCTGCAGGAGCGCGACTCGCACGCCGAACGCAAGACCGACACCCAGTCCTAGAAGAGCTGCTCATCCTCATCCTCATCCAACAACAGCCCGTCCAAACATTTGTGGTCGGTTCTGAATCCAGTTCCCCGATATGTCAAGTTTGATGATGATGATGATGCAGCAAAAATATCTTCGTTTCTTGTCCTAATTTGTGGTAGGAAGGCAAATAAACACAGGAAATTAATACGCGATCTCTTGTACTACTACTCCCTCTGTTTCAAATTACTCCGCCGGCGCGCTTATGTAGGTGAACTAGTACTCCCTCATTTTTCATTCAAAAAAATCCTCGAATTTTTGAAATAGATAGTATGAAATATGTACTACGTATACCAAAAATTCTAAGAATTTTTTGATGAAAAATGAGAGAATACTAGGCCACCTAGGTAAGCGTGCGCGCGGAGTAATTTGAAACAGAGGGAGTAGTATCGGATCGGGTCGGGTCGGGCGTGTGAAATACCGAGTGATTCTTTTTTGCCACGAGTAGTAGTTGTTACTTACGTACGTACTTACTAGACAGTACCAGTATCAAAATTGTAATGGCCGGAGTATTGAGCAATGGATGATCAAACTTTTTCATTTCCTCTTTGTATATCAGAGTGCTGTACTCCTCTTTGTATGCCATAAACTTTGAATTCCTCTTTGTATACTACGAAACATTAAGTAAGTTATATGTGCAGTAACAATTAGGCAGCGACTAGCAATAAAAGATTCACTTTTGGAATTCTTTGCTGAGCTGATCTTGATCTTAATGGCACTACTACATTGGTGCCATCCGAGCAGTACTAAATTGGTGCCGCCTGAGTTTGTCATATTGGGCAGGAGATCTACTGTATTGCAGTCGGTAAATTTAAGTCGAAGTGTATACAGTTGCTTTCGAGTGAGCTGGACCCCAGTGTGGCGCTTTCGCGCCATATTCCCATTGGTTGGACTTGGAACATGGATCCAGGAAGAGAGGTCAGAGAAATCGATTAATTAAATCAGGTCCCCGCAAGCAAACAAAACAGGTGATTATCGGAGCATCTGCGATCAGATCTACCTGCAGGACCAGAAGAAACACCACTGTTACCAGTAGGAAATTACTAGTTTTGCCCTTCTTCTCTACCACTCCTGTGATCTGGTACTACTCGAGTGTCGGCAGCAGTATATCTTACTGAAACTTGCATACGACTTCGTTTCTTTCGATGATGTTCATGTGCTGTGAGTTAACCCCGCTGACCAGACCACCCGAAGGTCCAAACTGTTCTCTTAATGTGAGGCATGTGCACTGGTGTAGTTAAGAGAAATTACTGCTACCAATTGGTACATCGTTCAATGTTACAGCAGATTCTTGCCTTGCCTCCAACTTGCAGACAGTGGAACTGGTACTACGGCATTAGGGCATCTCCATCGGTCCGACCTTAATGGTTGACCGAAACGGTCCATTTCTGTCTGGTCTATCTGACACACCGTCTAGCGTCTGACCCATTTGCTCGTCTCTCCCCGCTGTCACCGCTTGACACCCTCGGCGATGGGACGTTAATGGCGACGTGACGTCGGCTGTCAACGCTGGTGGCTTCCCGTACGGCCGGTGTTTTCTGACATTGAAACTTTCCGTTTCCCGTGTGTGCCTCGTCTTCCACCTCCTCGAAGGCCTCCACCTGCGCCCCGGTCACCCGCTTCCCGTTTTGCATGGGCTATTATCGACGGGGACGAGACGGAGGAGGAGGAGGACGATAAGGAGGAGGGAGAGGAGGTGGATCAACCAGAGACGGAGGCGAAGGCGGAAGGAAAGGAGCCGCTCGCCGTCACCCTGCAAATCACACATGAGCTGGGCTTCGCCACCAACGGGGTTCCGGTTGAGGCAGAAGCCGCGCGCCGGGCGGAGGCCTTGGCAACGACGACGGCGAAGGAGCTCGCCGACCAAGAGGCGAGGGACCACTGGGCCGCCGATATGGAGAAGGCCCTAACCGAGCGGCGGTGGACCGGAGGAAGGAGGCGGCCAAGGCGGCGGCTTGCATCCATATCCGCGGTCGTCACCGTGAATGCCTCCAGGAGCAGGACATCTGGTCCGCTAGGGCGGCGATCGACGGGGCCAGCGGCAGCAGCATGATACGCCCAATTTGCATCATCATTCTATATCATAATTTACCTCTATTCATTGATATTTGTCTTATTATGAGGTATTACTTATGGCTTTTCATCTATTTATGCATGTTGGATGATTCCTGGAGGATGGACTGCCGGAGTCTGGATTCTGATGGAAAGACGGTGTTTCGGTGCAATTTCACGAAGATCAGAAAAATACCAGAAAAATATGGAAACGTATTATTTCACCGGAAGACGAAGGGAGCCAGAAGGAGGAGCGAAGGGGGGCCTCAAGGGGCCCAAACCCCCCTAGGCGCGGGCCCACCTGACCCCGCGCCTAGGGTGGGTTTGGCCCACCCGCTCGGCCTCCGACTCCGCCCCTTCGCCTATATATTCCCTACGGAACCCTAGCACCAGGGGGCGAACACAGATAGATTTCCGCCGCCTCTTGGGGACGGAAAACACCGAGAGAGAAAGATCTCTCCGGCACACAGATTTATGCCTAGGGAATTCCTTCCCGGAGAGGGGAGACCGTCGCCATCAACACCATCATCAAGCTAGGCTTCATCGGGATCATCATCATCATCCACACCATCATCTCCACCAGCACCATCACTCCGTTCCGCTGTAACAATTGTGTTGGATATTGCTTTAGTTCGTTAGGGGAAACTTTCCCGGTGTTGATTACTATTATAGTTGATGCTTCTGAGTGGAACCATTGGATTAGTGTTTATGTTCAGATTGTTATCCATTACCACCTCATCTTTGATCTTGATTCATATGATGTCTTGTGAGTAGTTCGTTTAGTTCTTGAGGACATGGGAGAAGTCATGTTGTTAGTAGTGAATCTGTGATGAGTTATTATTCAATGGTTTAGTATTTAAGTTGTGGTGCTATTCTTCTAGTGGTGTCATGTGAACGTCGAATACATGATACTTCACCATTTATGGGCCTAGGGGAATGCATTGTGTATTTGGCTCCTAATCGCGCGGTTGCCGGAGTGACAGAAACCTGAACCCCCGTTAGGACACCTTTGCACAAGGGAGTGTAGGATCTCAGAGTTTAAGGCTGTGGTTAGATTTATATCTTAATTACTTTCCTGTAGTTACGGATGTTTGCAGGGGGTTTAATCACAAGTATGTATTAGCCCTAGGAAGGGCAGTATGTTAGCACAGGTTCACCCACACAACACTTACAAACACCAAAGAAGAGTACTCAGCTATTTGCAGCGAAAGCACTTAACAGAATTCCCATGTGTCCTCGAGAACGTTTGGTCCTTATAAGTATTTCCACCGACTTGTCCTTTGCTAAGAAAGGATCGGGCCACTTGCTCCGTTCGTTTGTTACTTCTGTTACTTGCTCTTTGTTTTGTTGCCTTATCAGAAAATCACTAAAAATCCGTTTGCTAAGTATTCATAGGGATTTCCTGCTCCATATCACTGTTCAGCACCTTCTGCTCCTCGTTGGGATCGACACTCCTATTTATCGAAAGTACCACGATACACCCCCTATACTTGTGGGTCATCACAACAACGGTGGCCGCAACAATGTCGGCGAGTAGCCGTAGCGACGGCCTCCTCGAGTAGACGTAGTGGTTCCCTTTTATTTTTCTTAAATATGACTTTTTGTAATTGGAAGGGCCTAATCAAATAAAAATCCATATTTTAATTACCAATGTTTCACTTATATATGGGCCCCGAGTAGAGGACTGACGGAGACCCACGTGGTCCGCGCTGCATCTCAGCCGACGCAACCGTTGCCCAAATTTCATGCACGGATGGGTCGAGCCGGACGTGTCGGTCCGGATGAGCCGTGCAGCTGGTACGTCACGCACGTCCCACGCGACCGCGTGGACGCGTTTGAACGCGCTCGGACGGGTTGGATCGACCTGGTGGAGATGCCCTTAGAGCATTCTAGGGCGGACCGTATTTTAGACATATAATGTGTCCTTTTTGGTTGTTTGAGGCACTCCGGACATGTTGTCCTCTTCTGTCCGTGGGCGCGCCCAATTGAAGAGCAATTTTTTCCATATTAAATAATTATACAAAGTTGTTTTACATAGAAGAAAACTGAAATATAACTGCAAATATACTATGGCCGCATCTACACATTAGCATTGATCCGTCCTCTCCATACATATGAGCATATATCATCCATACACATGAACACATCATCCTCTCCATACACATAAGCATCGACCCTCTCCATACATATGAGCATATCATCTATACATATGAACACATTCTTACATGGACAACTTACCGAGATGAGAGACCGAGCGAGAAGATGGAAGGAGAGGTGCGAGACCGAGACGATGGCATGGCTGAAAAAAGAGCTTTCCTCTATTATGTATGTAGTATCCAAGGTAAGATCTACATGCTACAAATGGTGAAAGAGTGGAGAAATTAAGGTGGGAAGGAGGAGGAGGACGACCAGATCCAAGGAGGAAGAAGGAGGAAAGTGAAGTGGGAGGTGGTAGTGGATAGTCACATGTGCAAAAAAAAGCTGCCAAAAAGTAGACAACACATCCGTGGCGCACATAGTGGTGGTGCACCACATACATTAATCACAACCGTGGCACAGATGTCAGGAGTGCGCCATGGATGTGTTTGCCCAATTACAGAGAAGAGGGGCCCAAACTTAGACGTAACGCACCGGCCTCATGTGCGTCACGGCTACATGCCACACCCGTAGCGCACTTCCCCAAGGTGCGCTACGGATATGTGGTCTGCGGCCGGCAGTGCCCTGGCCCACATGTAGCCGTGGCGCACCACCCCCATCTGCACCACACTTGCTATAGTTAGCCGTAGGGCACCTGTGGGCAGTGCGCCACGTCTATTTATCCGTGAGGCACTCCTAGCAAGTGTGCCACAGATGTGTGGATTACCTATAGCTATTTTCCTAGTAATGCATGCATCCCCTAGGACTCCTATCCATCGCAGGACTTTTCATCATCGTCTTGTGTGAGGTCGAAGACGGGTCTCGTGCTAGGAGGAGGAGGCCGCGGAGGAGGAGGTAGGAGGCGTGGGTAGTCCCCACGGCGATGTAGTCCATGACGTAGGCAAGGGTCCGACCTAACATGCTCTATCAGAACCTACGCCCTTCATTGTCGTTGTCCGCCGATGGGGTACAGCCGCCGTAGTACCAAGTAAGCTTACTCTCCTGACGCTTGTGGGAGAACTCAATCCAGGCGGTTAGATTTTCAGGATCCCAGTTTCGATCTGATCGTTGCGCCACCCTAAACCGCTACGCTAACTCGTGAAAGATAGCCGCGTGAATCTCCTACCGTGCGGCACCGGTGGAATCGAGATGCAACCTCTGCTCAGCGTCCACCTGCTGGGCAGACGTAGTCTGAAAGGCACGCGCCTCCCAATCGTGGAGCCAGCGGCTATTAGTGTACATAATGGTGGGGGGCGTGGCGGGAAATCGGTGGAAATGATAAGGCGAGAAGAAGCTTTCATTGGCATAGCAATTCCTGTATATGAAGGCACAGGAATTTGCTCCTGTATCTGGACGCGAGGAGGAGCGGCCGTAAATGGGTCAGCAAGGAAGTGGCAGACGGCCGGTGCAGAGATTCAACGGCCGCCATTAATTGGCATAGCAGGATTGTAGGTCTCTGAGCGGACGGATGAAGAACTAGTGGGCTATCCGCGCGGACACGTGCCCTAGAATTGGGTGGCGAATACATCGATTCGGGGCCTGTAGACCTTTCGGTCGCGTCCCGTTGGAAGCTTGTTTTTGGGCCGTGCTGTCCACGGATAGCAAAACGAATTTATGTGCATATGCAGCTCGCCGCTGGGATGCCACTAGTATTCCGAGTAGGTCTTAATTCGCTTGTGTATCAGGAGTACACGTACAGCTAGAAGGAGCGAGCATGGATCCGTACGTTGTGATTTGTGAAGAAACCTACGGTAGCTGCTAGCTATAGTCGTTGCACAACTTCTCCTGTACGTACGTACGCACGTGAAATGTGCCGAACGCCGTGCCGCTCGTTCTTTTAGACCGCAATAACCGAGCGCCGCTCGCTCCTGCTTTCATTGACCCTTCTTCAGTCACGCTGTACCAACGGTGCTATGCGGCGTAGTGGACTAGCGGTGGCTACGCTCGTCACGACGGGGGACCTCGAAACCTCCGTACACCGTACGTAACGACGGTAGAGAGAGGCCCATGCTTTCCGGTAGCCCACGTTTGCTAGTCTAGTGCTCGATGGCCTTTAATCTTCTGCCGAATTTTCCGCCCACCGACGTCATGGTCAACCAAGATACATTACCTCGCTAAATGCTTGTTTCATACAAGCATATGTCGTTCCTGTTAGAAATAATGGGGCTAATCCATTTAGGTCCATGAGTATTTCAGATTTTCCCTAAATCTCAAAGCCCAAATTTGTGGCAGCCCATATGTGTTTGGGCCCATGTTTGTGGCAGCTCACATGGGAGTGGAGTGGGAGCTAAAGTTTAGTCCCATATGGAAAGTTGGAGGAAAGTTGCACCACCTTATAAGGTGGAGTGTTGCACCACTTTGTAAGTGAGTGGGAATAAGAGAGATACACACGCGCGCTCCTCCTCCGACGACGCCGTCGCTCGCACGCACGCTCGCCTCGTCACGACGCGCGCGCCGCGGGTTGCGGGAAAATTGACAGACCCACGTTCGCCTCCGTTAGGGTTTCCTGAGCCGCTCTATATAAAGTCCTGCGCGGCTACCGCCACAACAACCACCGAAAACCAATCTAGGGTTTTGCCTTCCTCTCTACTTGCGCCGTCACCGTAGTCTTCTCCATCCCGCTTGCCGGCGTGCACCGGCGGACGGGAGAGCAGGTCTCCGGAACCACTCGCCCTTGTGATCCTGTACGGGAGAGGGCGAATAAGGTTTTTGGGAAGCGCTCTGCGCGACTGCTCGAGTTCTCCATCACGGGTCGTCTTCCATCCAAGTCAGGCGGTGCTGCCTACCGCCGTCTTCGTCGCCATCTGCTGCGATCACTCTTCCCCAAAGTTTCTACTACGACAACCGAACGGTACGTGCTACGTGATCCTGTTTGGTTATTCATCATGTTCTGCGAGTACATGTTAGGTTGCTGTTTGTTTCCGATCATCCTGTTGTTTAGTACATCTAGTATGTTCGAGTTACATGAGCTAGTAGCTGGTTTTGTCATGATTTATATTCTGGAATTAATCGTGGAAATTATGCCTAATAATCCAACAGTTCCATAGATTTTCCAATCCAAATTCGATCCACACACACAAGAAACTAAGGCCATCTCCACCGGAGCGAACTCATCCGATCGCTTCAAACGGTCCGTTTTTGTTCGTTTCGGTCGGACCGCCGATTTGGGGTTGTGATCCAGCCTATCCGGCCGACCGTGCTCAGCATTCCGACCCATATGTCCGTCTTCCTCGCGCTGTCACCGGTTGACACCCTCGCGATTGAACGTTAATGGCGACGCGACCGGCTTTTCCCCGCCATCGTTTCCCACGCGCACCTCACTTCCCGTGGCGAGGAAACTTCCCGCGCATCCTAGACCCTTTTCTGTCTACGCCGCGGCCTATAAAAGATGGCTACCGACACGGCGGAGACAACAAACCCTAAAGCAAGAGCAGACCAGTAGCCGAAAAAGCGTCAGCCACCAGCAGCCATGCCTCGCCGCAAGATCGCCAACTGGACAAAGATCCGGGAGATGTGCCGCACCCGCTACCCAGACGTGGAGGTCGACGAGGTACACCTCGAGGCCACAATGCTGGCCCGGCGCATGGGCGAGGCGCAGGTGCTGGCCTTCGAGAAGGAAGGTGATATTGTCGAGATGGCGCTGCAACGGGTGGTGGAGGCGGCGGAAATGGTGGCCGCCCAATGGACGGTGACCGACATACACCACGTCGCCGCCAAGGAGGCGGTGGCCTTGGAGGCCACATCTGCGGCTCTTGGCGAGATCCGCCACGAGGCGGCCATGACCACACCAGAGAAGGTGGCCAAGGAGGCCGCCAAGGTCGCCATCCACGAGCTCCGCCAAAGCGCGCAGCGATACGGAAGCGGCGCGACGCGAGCACATCGACGACTCGGCGGCGGAGGAGGAGCGTGTGGCTCTGGCCGCTGAAGCGGTGGTCGCGTGGGGTCTCATCGATGCCGACCCACAGAGGTGGTGGAGGACGACAATGAGGAGGGGGGAGGTGGACCAGCTGGAGGCGCCGATCGATGTCCCTGTGCAGATAGCGCAGGCGCTGGGCTTCGGCCCCAAATGGTGCTTCAATTTCGGCTCATTCTCCGGCGGAGTTGCTCGCCGACCAGGAGGAGGAGGAACCACTGGACCGCTGAGATGGACAAGGCCCTGGCGAACCGGACGACGCCGGATCGAAGGAAGGCGATGGGTTGTGGCCATGCGCGTGACCGTCACCACGAACGTGTCCAGCAACGACCATGTAGTCCGCTAAGGCGACGATCGACGGAGCCGGCGGCAGCAGCAACAGTGGCCACAGCAACGATGGCCGTGGCAACGGCGGCGAGTAGCCGCCGCGCCGTTCTCGTCCAGCAGTAGCCGTAGACGTAGCAGCAGCAGTAGCATCCCTCCTAATTTATTTGAATGGCCTTTTTGTAACTGGCAGACCTTAAAATCTAATTAATAACTATCTTAAATACTAATGTCTCATTTACATATGGGCCCGGGTGGCCAACAGGTAAGACACCCCACGTTGTCCGCGCGCGTCCGAGTTCGGACACGCTCGGATAGGATACGTCGGCCCGGTGAAGATACGTTAAGGAGGCCTATTTTGTGGTGAATAGTTTTGGCTCCAAGTTTTGACTCGGAGCTCCAGTGCTCACTTCATTTAAAAAATTAAAAATCATATTTACAAGTTTTAGAAAAATATGAAAATAAATTCTGGACGTAGTGTATCCTACTAGAATGCAAAACCGTAACATGAAATTCTTTATATTATAGGCTACACAAAAATGACAAGGTCTAATGAAATTCGGAGATTTAAATGTGCATACTCAGATCCAAACTTTTCTTGTTTGTGTGTTGTGTTTCATAAATTGATATTTTGCATGTTTATGAATACATTGTTGGCTACATCCTTTTTTTTGAAACTCAGAAAAATGTTTCTCAATTTTTGTTTAAAAAACAGGATAACCGATGATCATGTGCACCAAATCTCAACTCCAACCTTTCGAGATTTTGGGCCCATAAGTTCTTATTGACCGGAAATTATTGTGCAAGCCCAGAGGCCCGAAATTGCAGAAATCGTTCGCGTTGGACTTCAGCCCGCTGGCCGAACTTTGATGGGATTAATTGGCTCCTCTCTCACTGTAACCTAACTACTGTCTCAAAAAAAGTACTGTACTACTGAACGTAAGGATTCTGAAGCTTCAGAGCCTGTGATGGCTTTGGTCGTAGCGCCAGACCTCCATATCCAGCAGCTTGTGATCTCTCGGATTGCCGGCGCTGCGTAACAGATTAGCCGGCGAGCTTCCCCATTGGCGGTCCTTCATTCTCAAGAATTCAGTGAGTTAATTTTTGGAGCTCGCGTCTTAGCTAAGGCATCCACCGGTCTGTCGACCGGACGACATGTGTGGTTGCAAAACCCTCCTTTATCATGGATAAATAAAGCACACCAGATCCCATTAGAAAAAAACTGAACATCAGGATTCAGGATCGCTAGAAAAAAATTCAGGATTGAGAATACACTTGGGTTGCTAATGACCTTATGAGTTATGAAATATTCTGTAAGAAAAACTTATAAAATCAGAATACAGGATGGATGTCATGTTAAAAGACAGATCTCTCGCAAGGTGTGTAGGAAGGCACCGGCTCTGGGCTCTGGCTTCCGGCCTTCGTCTTACCAGGATATGTTCATTGCCTCTGACTGCCTCTTGGCGTTATCAGAAACATTACCAGTTACCATTACTCTGAAGATTAATCCACAATGCCCTAAGTTTCATCCGGTGCAGTTCGCTACCGAGAAGCAGGTAGTACATTACTTTAAAGCTCATAATTTAATTAAGGCTACCAAATGTTGAGAAATGTTGGCCATGTTTGGCTTTAGAAAAGCAGTGGAACACCTCCAGGCTCCAGCTCCATTGCACATGACAGTTCCATACATTGTTCAGAAGGCATAAAGGCAACAAAAGACACTTTCTACATTTTCTTTCCCGAAAGGGAAGCCAGTTGGTAGAAAACTCAGGTGTTGAGTGGCAGGAAAAAAAACCTCCCTCTGTGTCGCTCTTGTGGCCTGTGGCCTGTGGGTGACGGAAGGGAAACCTTAGCCGCCACCTGACCTCGGACCTCCTCCTCGTCCCCTTTATATCCTCTTCGCCTAGCCAGCGCGGGCGCCGGCGGGGCTTCTCTATCTCCCTCGTGTGGTGGTCTCGGCACAGGCCAGAGGAGCTGGCTTGGGCGTCGTGTTGACAAGGGGCGCAGCGGCGCAGCTGCTGCAGTGGCAGTGTGGAGACCTTGCGGTGGCAGGGGAGGGGCGAGCGGTAACAGCTCCAAAAGGTGGCGGAAGCTACTGGCGGCCCGGGATGCAGCCTCCCTACGGATGGGACGGAGATCTTAAGAGAAGGAACCAGAAGGGGACGACGATGATGACAAGGTGGAGAAGGCCTAGTCCATCTCTAGTCCGTATAAGTATACGTATTCTAATATGCCCCCTCGGTCATAGCGGTAGTGAAGGTCTGTACGGTGCCGACCCGCCGGGCACATGGAAGGTTCGACCGACCGGGCTTGGTGGTGGAAAGGTCAGGGCCGCCGCACCTCTCCAGTGGCGGCAGGTGGTGCTGGCCAATGACAACACGGGCCTCGGCCTAGAGGTGGGGCGGGCTCTGCTGTCCCAATGGTTCTAGGGGTTTTTGTGCATCTGGGCATCCCGTGGCCATGTGTAGCTGGAGTGCTAGATCCGGGTCATGACCTTAGATTCGAAGACCGCCTGACAGTCCCGTTCCGGGACACTGTGGGGTATGCCTTGTGCGAGACGACCTGCTCAGTATACCTCATTGTCAAGGAGCTGATTGGCTAGCCTCGACCTTTATCAACCAATCCGGTGGTCCTATTGTGCTCATTCTAGCCACTCAACGAGTGTGAGATTGGATGTTGGGACAACGACCTCGGAACATGGACTGCTTGGTCATCTCTACGATGAGCAACGTTGCGTTGGTGATGGTCTATCTCCTTGGCTAGGTGGCTGGCAAGGAGCGTACATCAGAGGATTATAGTGTTGGTGGCGCTTCGGTTTTGATAGTTCCTAGATCGCATGTTGGAGGCCCGATTCGGGGTTAGTTATCGTCCGAGACACAGGAGCAGTGTGAAGGTGTTTTGGCCGAAATTCCACCGGTTTGACACCAATGACGGTGTCATTTGCAGGTGTCACAACCCTCTTGGGGGCACCATTGTGGACACCTTTTCTATGCTAGGGCTTCAGGTGAAAACCCTTGACCATCCCAAGCTTGACGATGGTATTAAAGCTGGCCATCTGGTTGTGCCGCTCCTGGGTTGGCACGAGGCACACATGCCTACGACAATACCAAGACGACGCAACACTTGGCTTAACGGGCCTTGCCTAGCCCATGACATGACTTGGGCCATGCTTGGGCCTCGACCTAGAGCCGCGTACCAGCACGGCCCATCAAGCCTTTTTATTAAATTTTCTATTAATTTTTTATTATTTAAAAATAGTCTAGAGGGCTAGATCGACCGGGCCATTAGCTTAATATGTGGTGCATGGGCCTTGGGAAGAAGCCCATGTGCCCGCAACGACATGACCCTTTTGACTAACGGGCCTGCGTGGGTCGTGCTGGGCCACATGCCAGACCGCTGTCTAGGTATGGGCACGGCGTGTCATAAACTTCTTAGGGCGTCGTTGTGGAGCTTCAGTCCCCCTCGGTTTCGATGTCACAGTGACAAGTTTGGTTTTTCTTGTTCTTTTTATATTTGATCTGTTTTGTAATTGGAATAGAGTAATATCATCATGTTGACCGGTTCGACCGTTTGGCTTGAAATTCTATTTCATGTGAATGGAAGCCAATTCGCACAATAATTGAAAAGACAATTGGAACCTCCAAATATTAAAAAAAAAAAGAACAACGAACAACCTTGAGAATGCTATAAACATTTGATGGATTATTTTCGACTCATAAGCTTTGGAGTCTAGCTTTCTTCTCGGAACGGAATTACCGATCTCCAGAGAGCACTAGACTCCTTGCAGTAATTTGTAAAATTTCGTTTCCAACTCATGCTTAATATGTTGGCATAGGTGCATGTGTCTGTAGGAGTATATTGCTAAACTAGCCACACAATTGGTGGAAATCCAATTTGGTTCATGGCCACGGCTACAAATAAACCCACTATGTGAAAATTCATTTTATGTTGTCAAAAATTTCAAAAAAAGTATTTTCATATACACCCATACATTATACGTCCATACACAAGTTTATATGGGAAAAGAACATTTTAGGTGCCCCGCGTAAAAAGACAAATTTCAATGTTCCACGTATCTATTCACAAACATTTTTTTGTTTTTTATTAAAGCCACATAAAATGTTATTTTTTTCTGAAAATTTGTGTATAGACATAGAATGTTCGGATATATATGCGAAATTTTCGTTTAGATTTTTTAACAATTTAAATTTTATTTTTATGTATTTTTTATAATGGGTTTACTTGCATCTGGGAGCCAAAACATCACTTCCCACAATTGAATGGATGATTCCCCTAATTTCTGTTTAAATACTCCTGACAAAAGGCAGAACTAAGTTCACTGTGTATGTGATTTTGCTCTGATCGATGACCCCGAACAAACTACTACGACTCAATCTACTTACTGCATGCACAGGTTAGCCAGTTCCAAGGTACTCGAAAAATACTCAACGTGGTTTTGCGGGAGCAATCAACCTGAAATTGGGTTTCTCCCTGTTGTCTGGAACCAAATTAGTACGCACGAAAACATAGAGTTGAACGAGATTTTCTTACTGAATGAATGTTAGCTTACCACTGGGTTAGTAATATTTTCCAGTCATAGTGGGCAGGTAGAGACATGGCAGGGGAGAAAAACGGAGCGGCAGGCCGTGGAAGACCGGGATGGGGACGGACGTGACGACTCTGTTAGTTTTCTTCCCATCCGTCTCCACGCACCCCTGCCGGCGACATGGAGGAGCGCCGTCAGTCTCCGTCCCCGTCATAGAGTCGCGTGCAGGGGTGGGGTAAGGTGGAGCCCACATGACGACGCTCCAGGTGGGGACCTGGAGCGCCATTGGATGCCGTTACCCTCACCGGTGTCTGCCATACTTGGTGTTGGGCCTACTGGTGCTCCGTCAACTACTGTTATGACGACGGCGACGGAATCTCAGGTGATGGAAGGCTTGCAGAAAGGGGAAGACAAGGATGAAACAAGGAAGATGACGAAGTTCGTTGCCGACATTGCGAGGATCTCCAAGTCCGTTGTGAATGTGCCTGCGAGGCTTGGGATTAGGTTTGAAGAAATTCCAAATCTTTTGGTGGCCAAAACTGATTATTTGAGAGACTGCCTCTCTTTTGCTCTCTTCTTGTGACGGTGTAGTTGCCCCGCCGTAGATTTTTTGGATGTCTTAGTTCGTGTACTGGATAAGTGTGAAACTTACTCTCGAGTTTAGGTGGTAGTAGGTTTTCGCCCTATAGGGCTGTTCGAGATCGAGCACTCTCAGCAGGATGTGAAAATTATAGAACCCTAAATATTTTTTTGTATTGATTTGGTTGACCTTTGGGGGTATACATAGAAGTACATGAAAGGGATAGATTTGGAGTACAAGAAGTTGTCTAGTATTGTAGTCTGTCTCTAGTTGTATACGTATTCTAATATTTCCCCTCAATCGTAGCGGAAGACAGCATCTAGGGGCGGTGACTGCGTTCCCTTCTGGTGCCTCTCTTTCCTCCTACAGTCATAGCGGGAGTGTCGTGGACACAGGTGATGACGTGGACGCGGTTGACTGCAGTTGTTGCCGTTTTGTAGCTATAGACGTTGTTGTTGTTGTTGTTGTTGTTGTTGTTGTTGTTGTCGACATTGAGGTAGCCGATTGTGATGTATCTGTGGTCGAGGTGGGTGTGGTCAATGTTGTAGTCATCGTATGTTATGTGTTCACCATTGCCGGAGGCGCAAAAAATTGCGTGTTTTTTTGTTTTGAACGGAGCTACGGTTATGGATGTTTTGCACCTTGTAGAGGTACCGTCGGGGGCGTCTCTTGGACGCGGTCATAAGTGAGACCACCAGTTTTGCCAGGAATCAACCACTGTTACGACGGCGGCGACAGAATCTCAGGTGATGCAAGGCTTGCAGAAAGGGGATGACAAGGAAATGATGATAGGTGAAACGAGGAAGATGATGAAGTTCTTTGCTGACGTTGCGAGGATCTCCAAGTACGATGTGAATGTGCCTACGAGGCTTGGTGATTAGGTTTGAAGAAATTCCATATTTTTTGGTGGCCAAAACTGATTATTTGAGAGGCTGCCTCGCTTTTGCTCTCTTCTTGTGACGGTGTGATTGTCCCGCCATGGATTTTTTGAATGTCTTAGTTTATGTATTGGATAAGTGTGAAACTTACTCTCAAGTTTACGTGGTAGTAGGTTTTCGTCCCATAGGGCTGTTCGAGACCGAGCACTCTCAGCAGGGTTCCCAGTAGTGCCCTAGCTCGCTTTCCATTTCTTTTCTCTGCCCCTTTAATTGCTGTTTGTAGTGAACTTTGTATTTATTGTTATGCAATTAATGGAAAGGTTTTTAGCCTGGTTGGAAAAAAGGTGGGCAAGTAGCTCCAAAGTGGTATGCAAAGGTTGCATGAACTACGTGATTTCTGGGCGGCTGGTTCCGATGGCAAAAGTAGATGCATTGCATTCAGCTGGCCATGGTGTCGCACGTACGAGTGGCCGACCATTTTTTTTCTCTTATTATTTCGGAAGAGAAACAATTTTTCTCTCAGAGAAACGGCGGCTGGCTGCTATGGCGGTATGAAGCACACTTGCAGAACTAAAGGGCATAATTTGTGTTGAAAACACGTCGATTCCCACTTATATGTTTATTGTTGTTCTAGCTAGTGACCACTTTATGCACTATTTATACCAATAATAGTAGCCGTAGCATGATGCACTAATTAACTCGATCGTCAGCTAGCCAAGAATTTCCCGGCTCGTTGGTAACAGGCACAATCTCTCGCCACGTCAGTTTTACGTACATCCCATAAAACTTTTTAGAAGTATGATTAGAAGTACTTAGGGCGTGTTTGGTAGATCGGATTTACGTTTCTCGTATTCCGGTAAGAAGAAATAAGCCCGTTTGGTGATTCGGCTCGCATGAGTTTGCTGCGCGGCACGAGTTTTAAATGCAGACCAAAAGTTGGCCCGCTAGGAACGCTGAAATCGGCTATTTCCATGTAGCCAGGGCCCGATGAGCGTCGTGTGCCGACCGCTTGCTCGCGTGGGGAAGCGCGGGAGACGGGACATTTTCGGCTTAACTTTTAGGCTACTCCGCTCACCGCCCACTTCACTCCCTCTTCCTCCTCCTCCTCCCTGATTCGGCTCCATGGTCGTCGCTCCTCCTTCCCCCCCTCCATTCCATGACCCCATCTTCGGCGAGATGACTCCTTGATGGCACCAGAGAACTTTCTGCTTGACGTGGAGTCTGTTATGAACCCCAAGAGCAAGGTGTGAAGCATCACAGCAGCAAGTCTGTAACATCTTAGCATTAGAGCTTAGAGATAAGCTGAACCCAGATGTGTGGATTGCATTCATGCATAGAAAATCCGAATAATTTTCGCGCCTTTAAAATAGAACTTGTCAAAGTGACTGGAGCTTCTCTTAACTTGATGGAATTTAAGTAGATCATCAAGTTAACTGCGATAAGTTTCAATATGACCTTTGCTAAAACCTTATTTGGATAAACATGATTTGGTCTAAGGATAGACCAGATATAATAAAAAGTCACTCATAATACATTGCTTAAATAATTAATATCTGATCCTTAAGGGATTCTATCATCATATTCAACACAACAATTCATAAGTGTCAAGTTAATATTACAAATTAAAGTAATATAAATGTAAAGACTAATCCTGACCTATCTTATTCTTATCTATCCTTACTATGAGTATCATAGTAATACTTAACTTTAACTCTTTAATGAGTTGGAGTTGGAAAGAGACTAAGTCAAGACACTCTACTATATATCTTTCTTTCTATAGCAATCTTTATGGAACTTATCTTACTATTTGTTGTTCATCAATGTTGGATAATTCCCCATTGATTCACAAATTCTTTAACTAAAAATCATTGATCTACTATTTCTTGATCTCATCATGACATGTACTTAAATCTTTTAAAGTGGGCATAGTCCATTAATAACTTTAAATCCAATATGAGATCCTAAGAAGATAATTTCAAGACAATGAAAAGTAGGATTGATAAAGCCTTGCTTAGCCAACTAAGAACTTAAGCAATAAATGATTAAAGGATTATAATGGTAATGCTTTAGCCACCAATATTGACTACTTATATAGTAATACTGGTGGGTAGAACATAATTGGAACCTTAGTAGAGATAAGTGATCCTAGAGTAGTCATTACAAACCACATAAATATAATTTAGGGATTGAAGTGTGAGTCATAGAGTTAAGTGAATATAGGATGATATTATTCAATAAAAGCTAGTATAGCATAAAGTTATAGAAGTGGTATTATTCATCTTAAAGGATAGTCAACTCTAGAGAAAGGTAGTTGGATGCATACAACTATTAGAGAGATATTAGTGATGGAGGATTAAGGAAGATTATGAGTGGAGTTTGAAAGAACTACTTGTTGGATTGAAGATTTTCAATAGTAGTTTAGTGGGTATAATCAAGCAGGGATATAAGAAAACTAAGAAAAGCTTTAGTATCAAACTCATTGGATTCATCCATGAGTTTATAAGAATGATATATGAATAAGAAGATTTTAATGAGTAAGCTCATCATACTAATCATGATGATGGATATGAAGAAGTATTATATCTAGGAAAGGAATTCCTTAATTAGAAATTCAGGATTGTGAAATATAATTATATGTTATAAATTACTCTTCTATTTATTCTTGGTAAACAATCAATTCTAAATCCCAAACCAAGTAGAATATCCATTTCATGTTATTGATCTATCATCTTATATCCATATCACTTGATAGGAACATTTCCCTACAACCAATTACATAAACCCATCTCTGACAATTCCAACCATCATAATTCAATGTGCTCAAGAGTATCTTTACAAAAAAAATTTATAAAACATTCTAGATATAACTTTCTATTATAAAAGTTAATGTCATCAAATATCCCAAACAGAAAATAATATGCTTAGTTATTGAATCTTTAACCACATCCATAAAGGAGTCTAAGTATATTAAACACCCTAAACCCTAGGGTAAATAATTATAATCCAAAATCCTAAACTTCCTTATTTATCATAAAAGAATAGATACAATTGCCATTTTCCAAATCAAGGGAAGTAGTAATGAACATATTCATTTCTTTTATATTTCATGCATCAAATAATGATCTAGGATCATGATACATACAAAAAATTATATTCAAACTCTGAGCCAACTAGAGTTAAGAGTTATAAACAAATAATAATACATCATTCAAGAAATTCATAACTAAAAGAGGAGAGTGTAAGAACTGTAACTTGTTACTCCCTGTTCCGGGAAGGAGCTGCGAACGCGGCGGGAAAGGAACTCCATGAAAGTTCTGGTAAACCCGTGAAGGCTGACGGACATAGCTTTTCAGAATAAAAGCAACCTTTGAAGAAATGTTTATAAAAACTTGCATCGCCTACGACCTACGGTTTATGGCTGTAGTTAGAGTGCATCAAACACTCCTTTTCTAGTGAATTTGCTGAGTACGCTCGTACTCAAAGTATCTTTTTAACCCTTGCTAGATTCCGAAGTTGGATTAGACAACAACCACATCAAGTTATGCTCAGGACTTATCATGCTCAGCTAAATCTCTTCAATGAAGATAAGGAAGACAACATATACCTCAACTCAAGTGAAGACGAAGTTACTGATTAGATAGGAATACAATCTCTAGCCAAAGAACCTATTTCTGTAGTGCGTTGCACTAGCAGCAATGCCAACCTCTTAGCCAGAATACTAGACTTAATAGTATAATCGTTCTTGCATTATTTATCTTTGATTCTTCTCCGTAAGAAGTTCTTTCTCTCTCTTTAACCTAGAGTGTTCTATGGATCTTATGTAAAGAGTGACTTGTAACCTTTAGCCATGTATTGGACCCGCTGTGTTTTTGTTGTGCCATTCTGAGGGATGTAATACTAGTGAACAGTGTTTCATTGGTGTTAAATCAACGACTATAGCATACTACATCATGCAGTGGTATGCTGGGTCACCGCAAAGTATTCCCTCAGTAAGAAACCGAGGTTATCGAAGCAGTAGGAGGAATGAAACGTCACACAGGTGTTGCAAGCAACGCGGAGACCTGCACAACACAAACTCAAGACTTTGCCCCAACTATCAGTGAGGTTGTCAATCTCACCGGTTGCTGTAACAAAGGATTAAACGTATGGTGTGGAAGGTAATGGTTTGCAGCAAGTAAACAAGTAACAGTGGAAGATGTATCAATGGTAAAGATTGGACCGGGGTCCATAGTTCACTAGAGGTGCTCTCCTTAGATAAACAACATGGCATGAAGGGTAAACAAATTACAGCGGGGCAATTGATAGGAACTGAGCAAGGCATATGTAACATCCCAGCATTAGAGCCGAGAAATAAGCTGAAACCAGATGTTTGCATTGCATTCATGCATAGAAAATCCGAATAATTTTCGCGCTTTTGAACAAAACCTGTTAAAATGATTGAAGCTTCTCTCAACTTGATGGAATTGAGGTAGATCATCAAGTTGAATGTGATAAGTTTCAATATGGCTTTGCTAAAATCTTATTTTTGGGTAACCATAATTTGATCTAAGGGTAGATCAAATATAATAAAAATTAAATCATAATGCATTGCTTAAATGACTAATATCTGATCCTTAAGGGATCATATCATACTATTCATCACAACAACCCATGAATACCAATTTAAGAATGTAATAATTTACCCTTGACTTATTTATTTCTTATCCAATTATACCATGAGTATCATGGTAATACCTAACTTTAACTCTTTAGTGAGATTGGGAAGGGAAGAAACTAAGTCTAGATCATTCACCATATATCATTCTTTCCATACCAATCATTATCATCTCTATTGAGCTATATTCCAATATCTGTTGTTCATCAATGTTAGTAATGCTAGTAATGCTAGTTTTAGATATCGTCTATAGGATGGGAGTGATTGAACAAGAATAAAATCAGTGTGATAATTGATGGAGTTAAACTCACTCTTGAAATGATATAAGAGTTACTGGGATATATAATTATAGGGTAGTAAAGAAGATTACAAGGATGAATCCTGAAGATAGTTACCAGTAGTAATTCTATTGGATCAAGTGGGTATAGTCGATGAATAACAACCTTAATCCAATTAAAGGTACTAAGAAGATAATTCCAATACAATTGTAAGGTTGTATTGATAAAGCCTTGATTAGCCAACTGAAAATCTAAGCTATAAATGATTAAAGGATTATAATGATCATACTTTACTCACCAAGATTGAATACTTATATCATGTATAAGTGACATTGGTGGGTAGAACATGATTGAAACCTTAGTATAGATAAGTTAGCTTAGAGTAGTCATTAAAAGTCACATTAAAATAATGAGAGGTTGGAGTATGAGTTATTAGAGTAAAGTAAATGTAAGATAGTATGATTAAATTAAAGCTAGTATAGCATGGAGTTATGGAAGTAGTGTTATTCCTCTTAAAGGATAGCAAGCTTTAGAGAAAGGTAGTTTGATGTATACATCTACTGGAAAAGTATTAGTGATGGATGATTAAGGAAGAGTATGAGAGGAGTTTGAAGGAACTACTTGTTGGATTGGAGGTTATCAACAGTAGAGTAGTGGATATAACCAAGTATGGATATGAGAAAACTATAAAAGCTTTAGTGTCAAGCTCATTGGATTTATCAATGGGTTTAGTAGAATAAAAGGTGGATACGAATATTTTTATGAAGTAAAGCTCATCATGTTAACCATGATGATGGATAGGAATAAGTAGTATATCTAGGAAAGGAATTCCTTAATTAGAAGTCCAGAATTATGAATTATGGAAGATAGTAATTCTTGGTAAACATTAAACCCTAAATCTATGATCAAGCTTAATATCCATCTCATCTATTGGATAAATCATATGATTTCCACAATGTTCTATAGGATTAGTTTATAGAGCAAATCACTGAAGCACATCTCTATCAATTCCAATTATCATAATTATATGTGCTTAGGAGTATTTTTATCAATTCTTTTCCATAAAACATTTTAGATGTAACTTTCTATTTTAAAAGGTGATATCATTAAAGATCACAGACAGAAGACAATATGCTTAGTTATTAAATCTTTACTCACATCAACAAAAGAATAGAAGTAAATTAAGGACCCTAAACTCTAGGGTAAGCACTTATAATTCAAACCCTAAACTTCTATGCTTATCATAATAGAATATATACATTGCCATTTTCTAAATTAATGGGAGTAATATTAACCATATTAATTTCCTTTGTATATCATGCATCAAATAATGATATAGGATCATTATTTAAAAATTTCTATTCAAACTATGAGATAACTAGAATTAAGTTTTATAAACAAATAAGGAAATATCAAATAATAAAGCCATGGTTTAGTATAGAAAGAAATTATAAAGGCTTCTACAAAATATTAAAAAGGGTTTCATATAAACAAAATAAAGAAATATAAAATATTTATCATTAAGATTTACAAAATAAATCTCAATCAATATAAATTGTTGCTGCAAATATTCAGCAAGTAAAATTTGTTAGAAAGGTTCAAATTAAAGATGCAAATTCAAATCTGTAAACAAAACGGAATATAGAAAAAAAAGAACCAGGAAAAAACAGAAGGATACCAAATCTGGCCCATGGCCCAACTTCCTTCTCCTTATCCACTGCTCACGAGCAGCCCGCAGCAGCCACCTCGGCCCAGTAACCAGCCCGGCTCCTCTCTCTCAGTGACTGACGAGTGGGCCAGCGTGGGGACTGTGGATCAAGAGAGGAAACGTTCCAGGTTTTTTTTCCGCAAATGTCACATCGTCGTCTACCTCGCCTACTGGAAGAATCTCGCTAGCCGGAGCTCCGCCGTCGATGGACCGCCGCGCTGTGATGCGTGCTACCACTCCTGGAAGGAAGGGATAAGAATGCCACGACGCCGTCTGTTCGTCCTCATCCCCAGTTCCCCCTCTGCAGCTCTCTCTCTCTCTCAATTTCTTCATCTGTGCCGAAACCCTAACTCGCCTCACTATCGAGCCGAACCTTCCCACTATCCTCCAAGTAGCCATGGAGATGCCCTGTCCTCCATAGATCCTCTGGGTGGAATCTTGCATCAAGGGGAGCACTGGAGAGGGTGAATTTTGTCACTCCTCTTTGTGGCAGTTCGTCGGAATCCTCGTCGGAGAGCTCGCCTCCGACCGCACCAGTCCTCGCCGTCACCACCACTGCACCCAGGGTGAGCCACTAGATCTTCCAGTACCTTTTACTTTCTGTATTTCGCTCTAGTTCGTTCACACCACGAGCACCCGACACCGCCGCCGTTGTCCACTGTCGTAGACCATCCTCCGACGACCATTTGCTAGCGGCGCCACCACTCCTAGACTCCTCGCATTGTCCTCTTTCCAACAAGCCTCACTACAGCCCCCCGCGCACCAAATCACCTGATCCATCATCGATCTGAGAGGATCAAGCTCCGATGACATCATGCCAACGTCACCCTCGGCATAGTCAGCCATTTTGACCCAGTCTCTATCTCGCGTGGCTGATGATGTGGCCATAGGCCCACAGGTCAGTGACCTCGGGTAGCCCCGTTGCAAAAGGTTATTTTCTGTTTAAGAAATCAAGAAAGAATATAAACCCAAGTTTAAATATTCCAGAAATAAAATAAAATCATTAAATCTTATTAAATCCATAACTTTTGTTTTGTAATTCAGAAAAATATGTATTATATATGAAAATGTTTCGAAAAATAAAATCTATAACATTAATCCATTATAAAAATTTGCTATGTTGGCAATTTAAATAGTTATTATTTAATAAAGATTATATAAGTATTTATACTTTCAAAATTCATATTTTAAACTGGTAAATCTTTAAAAAAAATATAAATAAAATACCAAAAATCTTAGAAAAATAAAAACAATACTTTAAAACTATAATCATGCATTATTACTTCACTTAAATAAGTATTTATTATTTATTAAGTATTTATAAAGTAATAAATCTTATAAAAATCATATCTTATTATTTATGAATCACAAAAATAAATGTAATATATAAAAATGATCACAAAAATAATGTCTACTTGTAAAAATATACTACTCCACTTTTAAAGTAAATAAAAAACTTAATACTCTAATAATTTAAATTTAAACATATTTCCTTAGTTAAAAATTCATATAAGGGTAAATAAAATTTGTTAATATTTCTAAAAATTAGTCAATTAAGTCAAATAAATAGTATTAGTCTTAAATATTCATATTATGAAGTCATAATGGTTCAAAACATTATAAATACAATTTTATTGAATTATCCTTTAACCAAATGAGTAATTATTTTCTAAAAAGGTCCTAAACAATTATAAAACCCCAAGAATAATTGTAACTAAATCTAATCTTTTCCATATACTTCAACCATCAGTTTACAAAACTATCAGAACACTATAGTGAATCCATAAGTAGTTAAGTAATATTATTTCTTTGTTTATAAACTATAACCACTCATCTATAAAAAGGTAAATGATATTATTCCATTATAAAATCAAGAAACCACTACACCAAGTAAAAATATAACCATTCTTAAGTAACCTTAAGGAAAAATTACCAAGCACACAAGGTACAAATGTCATAAGCATTACACTTTCAAACCATCTATGTTTTAAAGTTAACTTTAGTCTATAAGACTCTAAATATAATACTAAAGACATTGTTATATGTTTTATAGTTAACTTTGGTCTGTTATAGTTAAGTCATAAAACCTCATAAGTCCAAACTATTCAAGCAAGCACAAATAACATCGACCAGACTCAACTAACCACAAAGATTGTTTAGACCTTAGAAAAGAATTTTTTTCTTCAAATGTTATTCTTTTTGCCACTTCAAACAACAAATCTTAAGATAATACTCCCAAATCTTAACAACTAAACTTAAGAACTTTCATCATAGTCAACAGATGACAATTAATCATAATCAAGTTGCTTTAAACCTTACTTATACATCAGGATTGTTAATACTTAAAGTTTCTTCTAAATGCCTATACTTGTAAAGCAAGATTTAAAGATAAGGCAATTCTTATATAAGTAATCTTTGAATATCATTCCACAATTTTGTATCTTAATGTTGTATGATAGTATAATTACATATTGTTTCACACACACTCACAAGCTCTAATAAGAAGCACAAGTGTAACACTTATCTAAAAGTACAACACATTTCAAAGACATCATTTCAGTATCCAAACCCTAGAACAATGTTATCCCAGGGATTCGCGTTCATAAAGTGCATCACATTATTTATGCATAAGAGCATATTGCTTCTTTAAACATTAGTCCTTACCTGACCAATGATGCTGATTTCAGATATTGGATCTTATATTGTCTTAAAGACCGTGAGTGCATAATCTTGCAATCACAAAAGGCAAGTTCACACTTGCTCATGTCCTTTGATTATTTTCTATAAAGTATTTTACAAATCCAGTGTTGTCATCACCTGCATTTGAAAAAGGTCCGAAAACACTATTTTCATAATAATGTGATTATAGGTTATTTGCCATGAGGTAATAATCTACTATGAAAGTTCCGGTGGTAAAGGAACATAGCATCTAGGACTTAATAACCAATGTCGCCAGTGATTCTTGCGCCGTATATTACGCGTTAACCATGAGATTTGGAATGGGACGGAGAAGTCAGCTGTATCCTTTTCCTCTTGTATGGAGGCAATACGACCTTAACGTGACGTTGTGATTTCTTGTGTGGATCCAACATATGGGTGGGCACCCTTACGCCCCACACTTTTGGTGTCTAGATTATCTATGAATGGTGTTTAGGGATATAGTCCATTTAAATGGTACTCGTCCGGACATCACCAGGTCATAGAGTCTTTGGGAACTCATCAGGGTTTTAGCCTGCCCGGAAGGGGGCTTAACGGAGGTGAGCTAGCCCCGAAGGATCGTGCAGACATATGAGGTCGCGGAGAGGGAAGCGATTGGCTTGGATCATCTATTGGGCCCCACAACATGGAATTGTGGACGGGTAAGCTGCCCGATTGTGCAACACGGAGTTGATCTCTCATGGGTAAAGTGACGCACCTCTGCAGAGTGTAAAAACTATAACTTGTTACTCCCTGTTCCGGGAAGGAGCTGCGAACGCGGCGGGAAAGGAACTCCATGAAAGTTCTGGTAAACCCGTGAAGGCTGACGGATATAGCTTTTCAGAATAAAAGCAACCTTTGAAGAAATGTTTACAAAAACTTGCATTGCCTACGACCTACGGTTTGTGGTTGTAGTTGTATTGCATCAAACACTCCTTTTCTAGTGAACTTGTTGAGTACGCTCGTACTCAAAGTATCTTCTTAACCCTTGCTAGATTCTGAAGCCAATACAGACAACGTCTATATCAAGTTATGCTCTAGGAATCATCATCAAAAGCTAAAGCTCTTTAATGTAGTCAAGAAAGTCAACATATACATCAACTCAAGTGAAGACGAAGTTACTGATTAGATAGGAATATAAGCTCTAGCCATAGAACCTATTTCTATAGTGTATTGCAATAGCAGCAATGCCAGACTATTAGTTAAGATACTAGTCTTACTAGTATGATAGTTTTGAGTTGTTTATCCCTGATTCTTCTTTGTAAGAAGTTTCTTTCTCTCTCTTTAACCTAAAGTGTTCTCTGGATCTTGTGTATAGAGTGAGTTGTAACCTTTAGCCATGTATTGGGATCCGCTGTGTTTCTGTTGTACCACTCTAAGGGATGTAATACTAGTGAACGGTGTTTCATTGGTGTTATGTCAACGACTATAGTGTACTACATCATGTAGTGGTATGCTGGGTCACCGCAGCATAACAATGCAATTACTAGTCAGAAAGATCCTATGAGATTCAATTGGGGAATACAACAATATACATAGATCGCCATCCAACTGCATCTATGACTAGAAGTACACCTTTAGGTTATCATTCGAACCCCCTCCAGTATTAAGTTGCAAGCAACAGACAACTGCTTTAAGCAAAGTATGTAAGGAAAACAGTCCACATGTTCCATAAACAAGAGACCGTTGTTTTCTCCCTAGTGGCAACAGCACATCTACAACCGAAGAGATTTCTGTCACTTCCCTTATAAACTAGAGGCATGAACCCACTATCGAGCATAAATACCGAGTCAGTAGCAACTACTTGGCCAAGATAGCTACTAACAACAGAGAGCATGCAAGATCACAAACAACACAGACATGATAGAATCATAAAGACAAAACCATTAATCAAACCAACATAATAATCTCAATATCCATTGGATCCCCGCAAACACAACATGCATGATTACAAATAGATTAGATCTTGATTATGAACATAGCTCACAAGATCTATACATGAAAGCACAAAGGAGGAGATACAACCATCTAGCTACTACATGGACCCATAGTCCAAGGTGGAACTACTCACGCATCATACCGGAGAGAAGGCCTCCAGGATGATCTCCCCCCCGGCAGGGTGCCGGGAAGAACTTCAGATCCCCCGATCTAGGGACGATGGTGGCGGCGGCTATAGACGGTGTCGTGGATATTTGATCGGGTGCTTAGGGTTTCTGCATCGGGGGCTTCTTATAGGCGAAGGGGGAGGCCGAGGAGGCGTCCAGGGGTGGAAAACCCTAGCCAGGCATGGGGCTGGGCCCACCCGCGCCTGGGGTGGGTCTGGACCCCCTGGATGGCCCCTCCGGCTCTCCTCTAGACTTCTTGTTCCCCACAGAAAGTAATTGACTTTGACGTTTTTCCCGTACAATTCCGAGAATATTTCTTTACTAACTTTTCTGAAACCAAAAACAACAGAAAACATGCATCTGACACTGTTACAACTTGTTAATAGGTTAGTACCAGAAAACATGTAAAAAGCACCTCAAAGTGTAGACAAGTAAAGTAAAGTAGATACTAAACAAGCATGGAGCATCAAAATATTATAGATACGTTTCCAACATATCAGCATCCCCAAGCTTAACTCCTGCTCGTCCTCGAGTATGTAAGTAATAAACAGAATAATTTTTGAGGTTACATGCACCCTCATAATAAAGTTCCAACCATTTGCAAGCATTGAAAGCTGGGTTCAAAGAACTCTAAACCTGTGCATGAAAGATGGAGTTCTAACAATGGGACATAGTAACTATGCATGCAACATGACAAGCTACAAACAAAGATCATGAATAATATGCATTAAAAAATGTTTGTTTGTTTCATATGCAGAAAACATAGTATAATGGTAATCAACTTGTCCCTCATAGAGTAGAAAATAGATGCATAGGACACCTGCAAAGTTCACAAGGGTGACTAGAAACAAGTAGCACAAGAATAAGTAATAACACAATATGCATCAATTAATAAGCTTTGGAACACTACACACAGAATGACAACTTTGCTCTCTTAATGGTGCCTAAAGGTAGAAGGTGGAGACTCAATAGTGGTGGAAGAAAGGCCTTTTTTGTAAAGGAAGCAGGGATTACAAGTTTCAAAAAGAGCTTCTAAAAATTATGGTACTTGTTAGCTTTCAGCCCTCATTGCCCCTATCATAAGCATCTTGAAGTTGTTAAGGTTAAAGTGGCAAAGCTGGAGTATATGCTTGATGAAGTATAAGTTGGCAATCTCAAGTCCCTTGAATACGAGGGACACACCTCAAGCATACTCAACTTTGGGTCCAGGTAAATTCTTGTCATTGTAAGTATTTGTATATCATTGAGAACCGCCAACGGGGTACCCCTTGCATATAGTACAGGAGCTTTCCCATAACCAAAATGACAAGGCAAGCAGACAATGAGCATCTCAGCAATCTTTTTATTTACCATATGCATAGATTTTTATTGAGGATGCTTCATAGATAGCTCATTATGGTGATGCCGCAAGTTTCCACCATGATTAGGCATGGCTTAGGCTAGCGGCCCAGGCGTTTCTCTAACACAGAATACAAACTCCATGGACTTACAAGTTCCCACTACGTTTCACACCGGTAACATCTGTAACATCCCAAAGTTCCAAGCTCCTACCAATGTTATGATTTGTGCATTTCAATTTTGTTATCATGCATAATATGCCATGTCATGTCATCATGTTGCACCCATGTCATCATGTTGCACCATATAAACTTGTCCATGCATCATATCGTCTTGTTTATGCATCATTTTTTTTTTGTTCTTGCATCATGTTTAGCCCTTTTAACTCGCACATGCATCATGTCCCCTCTCTCTCTCTCCCTTGTCGCAATTCTTTCAATCTTGTTTTCCTGGTACCTCCCTTGCTTTATAAATTCTATTAAACCAGAACACAATATTTAGCAAACTTGAATAATCCCATTTGATTATTATTTTTCCTTCGATCCATCTCTTCAGATAAGTACGTACAAATGGAATATATAATAATCAAATCTTATTTTTGCTTTTCTACAAACCTTATGTAGGTGTTTCGTATTTTATTTCCTTCTTTAGTTTTGTTATACAAACTCATAAGATAATAAACGAAAAATTAAAAAAAAAACACTTTAGTTCTGGGCCGCTAGGCACCCGGCAGCCTGCTCTCGTTGTCTTCTCGCCATAGAGAGCACGAGTAGCTCCAGCCAGCACTTTCCCCTTTTGTTCTCATCTGAGACTTCTACCTAACCCTAGTCCTCCCTATTCCTTCTCCCCGCCGCCAAGTTCATCGTGTCAGCAGCACCCCGCAGGTTGTCTACGTTGACTGCTACCCGGAGCGAGGAGGAGAAGAACACGGCCCGTCAGAATCCGTCGCCGATGCCACGCGTCCGATTCAGTCGTCGCGGCTAAATTCGAGTTCCCCATCATCATCTCCGACTCCGAGCATCCATCGTCACGCCAACAGCCCACGGTGAGTCTCTCTTCCTTCCCGACCTTTCTGTGGTACCTATCCAGTTCTGGAGCACTGATGCCCCTCCCGTCCATGTGCGTACGCCACCATGGCAAGCACCTGCGTGAGCCCCTGATGCTCCTGTCCTCTTGTCTATTTTTTTGACGCACGAGCATGGATTTGATGCGCCACTCGCCCACTCCTGGTCGATTCAGCTACGTGTATTTTGTTTAACCTGCTGTTTTGATTCAGCTGTTGGACACGGTCGGAAGGAATTGTCTGTATTTTGCTCTATCAGTATGTAAATCAGCTAGCCCGTTTTGCATCCTCTTTTGATTCACCTGTGTGCTTGCTTGCCTAGCTGGCCACACCCGATGCTATATATATTCCTATGTTTTGACCCTTTTTTCTCTTCAAAGTCTGAAGCATGCGCTCGGTTGATTGATTGATCCTTCAAGCCTGAGTTCCTAAATTCTAAAATTCAGAAACCTGTCCCTGACATCTTCTGTTGTGAGTTAACTAAACCCCCTCAATTTTTATTCAGAAGAAGTCCGTCACTTTCCAAACATAAACCGTAAGATGGCTTTTTGGTTGGGTCTTGTAACCTTGCATCCTACCTATTTCGTTTGATGAACTCTAGTCTTTCTTTAAATCTTAAACATAGACTAAACACTATAATTCAGATAACAAGAACATCCTTGGGTTTTTGTACTGTTAAACACCAAATGTAGTCCTTGGCCATTGGAAAATTGAAGAAAAGCCCCACATCTTTTCAAACGACTTTTTCAAAGTTGAAAAAGCTTTGTTTAAATAATTTGACTATAAATTTAAATTACTGTTTGGATAATCCTATTTGTGCAAACAATTAACCGTTTCCACACTAAAATACAACCATCATACTTTTTTTTTAACATACAAGTCCAAATTCGACAAATCACATGTCTAATCCGATCAGAGAAATACGAGGAGTCCGATTCTACCATCCACTTGTTCTTTTTCTTGTCGCATCATGAAACACTAATTGATTATGCAATCGGATCCCTAAACAATGTGTGGCCAATTTACTTTATTGTTATGCTCTCGTCCACCGGCCACTTAAACTTGACTCATTAAACATATCGCATCATATCCTGCCATGCTACATTGTTGATTGCATTGCATCGATCATATGTTGATTGCGTTATTTATTTCTATGTATGGCATTTGGTTCTTATCGGTAGAAGGCGATCCCGATGAGTACCAGCAGGAGTTTGATCAGTGCGAGTACCCTCTCGAGTTTGTACCGACTCCTTCCTTTGATCAGTCAGGCAAGCACCTCATCCCCTTTTACCTATTTTGCATTTATAGTCTTTATTTCCTTCTGTTGATCTATTGCTATCCTTATTGTCGATGTTTTAGTACCGTACCTCTATTTTTTACCTGCTCTACTATATTGCCTTGCTTGTCTAGCTAGCTTTGACCTTGCGAGTCGTAGGCTTGCTTAGATCTTCTCTCATACAGGTGGAACTGGAATTCTGGATAATGTTGTTGTTATGAATATTAATATGATGTTGTTGATAAATGGCTTCACCTAATGATAAGGCCCCGGCAGCGACCACCTTTGGGGACTGCTTGAGTCGACCTAGGACCCGTTCGTTCTACGATATCAGTTCTAAGTTGATCGCGCTAACCAAACGTGGGGGCCTCTGGGATCCCCCCTCAACTACCGGCGCTATTCATATATCCAGGGGGTTACAAATTTGGTTTTTCATTTGGTGCATATGCATAATATGTCCTCGGACATGGGTTGAGTTTTAATATAATTTTGGTGGATTGCCATGGCTTGCATTGCATAAATCGGGATACTGTGTCGGAGGTGGGATGGAGCTCTACAAGTTATCTTCCGATCATCGACCGACCGTAGACTCAAACGCTGTGCCACCTGGAGAATCAGCTGTATCTCTTGTGTGGGTTAAACTCGGTAGGTGATGCCCCTGGATGTGCGCGTAGTTATGGGACAGTTCTTGTTGTGAGACTTGGACGACACGCCTATTTTGCGTTTTAGTGCTTGAAGGGTCGAACATGTGTTTGGGTACAGTTGTGCACCTCTGCAGGGTAAATCTTTTCGAGAAGCCGTGTGTCCACGGTTATGGACACCTCAGGAGTACAGTGTCATGATCATAGACAACGCCACTAATGCCTTGCCTAATAATTTGACTAGTAACTAGTCTTATCAATTAAACAACGGCTTAACTAAAATTGCAACGTGTGTGTGTTTCGTCGGTCTACTTCCTCGACTGGATTTCGAGGGGGAATGCCTCTGATGGGTTATGCTTGGAGTTACTCTAATGTATCGTTTAGCGCCCTCTTATCTCACTCTAATATCCGATGTTGTAGGGTGTCTCTATAAGTTAGTCAGTTGCAAGCTTTGCCGCTGCTAAGTACACCATATAATCCTTGTAGGCGAGGACCGCTGAATTCTAGTCTCGCCGTGTACTGGCCTCAGTACCGACGCTCTTGTTTTCTTTATGTTCTTTCTCTTTGGGTTCATTCCCGCCGTACAGGTACGGGTGACCAGGTGGGTGAGTCTGGCTCTTACTACGTCGATTACGCTGATGAGGACTACTACGAGCAGTAGTCTGGATCCTACCAGGAAGTCCTGAGACGTGTGGGCATGGGACTCACTTGCTTATTTCTTGACATCTTATGCCTATTTGGATCTTAGCCGTATTTGGATGTTATATCACGTTTTCCGCTTGATGTATGATGTATTGTTGGGACCGCGGTCCTCTGTGTGCTACCTATCTATAAACATATATGTTTGGATCTTGTTGCCTATATTTCCTTTCTTTGTACATGGCGTGCTCTGATATGTGCTTCTATGTCGCCGGCGTACATACTCACTTGTGTACGCTGAGGCGTGATTACCGGGTCGGCGCGTGCTCACTCTAGAAGCTATAACCTTGTAATGGGGTTATACCGGCTAGAGATTTAGACGCGTCAGATGGCCGGGCTCTACAAGTTGGTATCAGAGCATGGTCGACCTGCTAGGATCCCTTGCAGCGGACGTTGTTGAGTCTAGAAAAATATATATTTTGGTAGCTATATATTAAGGAAAAACTAATCGTAGAGTAGGAATTCTTGCTCTTTATTTCTTTTCCCACCCTCCCACCCTTTTCTGGTAAGAAAGTGCAACGTTTTATCTGTTCTCATCATCTTATTTAGGTTCGAACGTCTTCGGCTATCCATAGTACCATCATAAGTTTATTGTTTGCTTCAAATCAAAAACCATTGAATCTTCAATTCTGTTGTTCTTTCGAATCCGTTGAAACCTCAAATTCCCGGTTTTATTCAAAATGTTTTCATCAAATCCATCTGTTTTGATCAAAAGTTTTAAACCTTTCGGCTTGTTGGCATGGTCTTGCTGACTTATTATTTGCTACCGACACGTGAACTGGAAGTTTTACATCGTCTTCAATTCTTCTCCAATACATGCATAACTTGAGTTATTTTGGACTCTCGCGATTGTAATGTTTTAGTATAGCTATATGACCCTTATCATGAGTGAAATATGTGAATGTTATCAAATCTAATCTGCTGAAATACATAATTTGGGTCGTTTCGACACTCGTAATTGTAATTTGGTTTCTATAGCAATATGACACTTGTAGTGGGTGAAATATGTTGAATGCTATTGTCTAATTCTACATGTTGCTTGTGATTAATTCTTGAGTACTTTAATTGTACCTTGATGATATATATGGCTCATTCTTGTTCTAATTGTATCTCTTCTTGCATTTATGTTGGATTTTATTATCCTGAACATGTGCTAACTCGTGTCTTGATGATTTTCATTAGGATGCCTCGTGGGAGAGACGAATCTCCTCCACCACCACCTCCAAACCCTCAGTTGGCTGAAGTGATGTTAAAAATGTCAAACCTGTTAAGACAGCTTGTTCATGGTCAACAGCAGACCGAGGCCCGCTTTGCTCAGCAGGACTTTGTTCAAAGGGTGACTCTCAGGGATTTTCTCAGTCTCAGCCCGAAGAACTTTGACACTCCTAAGTTTCCTCTCGATGCGGACGACTGGCTCCGTGGTATCAACCTCACTCTGGTTAATGCTAAAGTGGCTGAAGAAGACAAAGTGTCTTTTGCTTCCTATATGCTTACTGATGAATCAGCAGCCTGGTGGGAAACTATGGAGAATGCCAGGGACCCAAATGTTCCTTTCTCTTGGGCGGATTTCCAGAAATTGTTCCGTGATCATCACATTCCTCAAGGTGAATTTGACATGATGAAAGAAGAGTTCATGAAGTTGACTCAGGGCTCTAACAATGTCTTGACTTATAGCAAGCAATTCACTCTCTTGGCTCGCTATGCTGGTGATGAAATATCAACTGATGAAAAGAAGCAAGCTCGCTTCAGAAATGGTCTTGAGACTTCAATCAAGTTCATCTTAAACCTCACCACTTGCAAGAACTTTGAAGAGTTGGTCAATATGGCAATCAAGGCTAAAACTGGCAGACGTGAGTACGAAAGAACCCTGAAACATGCTCGTGAGTTAGGCTCAGCTACTCACTCTGGCCTGCCTCAAAGGCGTCGTGTCTACCAGCAGGAAGCTCCCCAACCTGCTAGGACCTCCTATCAGCAGAAGCAACCGCGGGCTGTTCCTCGTCCTCAGATGTTTCAGCAAAGGCCTCCTCAAGGTTATATCTGTTGGAATTATGCCCTAGAGGCAATAATAAAGATGTTATTATTATAATTCTTGTTCATGATAATGTTTATATTCCATGCTAGAATTGTATTAAGCGGAAACTTTAATACTTGTGTGGTTTGTGAACAACACCGTGTCCCTAGTACGCCTCTATGGACTAGCTCATTGATTAATGATGGTTAAGGTTTCCTAACCATGGACATGAGTTGTCGATTAATAATGAGATCATATCATTGGGAGAATGATATGGTGGACAGACCCAAACTAAGCGAAGCAATTAGACCGTGTCATCGTGTTCGTCTTTGCGAAGCTTTTCTTATGTCAAATATTGTATTCCTTAGACCATGAGATAATACAACTCCCTGGTATCGGAAGAAAGCTTTGAGGTCATCAAACGTCATCCTGTGAGAGGGTGATCATAAAGGAGTATCTCAGGTGATCGGAAAGTATCTGTTGGGTTGTATGTATCGAGATGGGATTTGTCCCTCCCAAGTTGGAGAGATATACTTCGGGCCCACTCGGTAATCGATATCAACACCGCTTGCAAGCATGTGGTTAAGGAGTTAATCACAAAGTGATATCGGATTACGGAACGAGTAAAGTACTTGCTATGAACGAGATTGAACTAGGTATGACGGTACCGACGATCGAATCTCGGGCAAGTAAAATATCGCGAGACGAAGGGAATATATATATGGGATTGATTGAATCCTGGCATCGTGGTTCATCCGATATGATCATCGATGAATGTGTGGGAGTCAATATGGGTGTCCAGACCCCGCTGTTGATTATTGATAGAAGATCATGTCTGCATATTCTCGAACCCGCAGGGTCACACACTTAACGTGTCTCGACGCTAGGATAGATTGGATAATTGGTTTATGAGTTTTTGTTCGGAGTCTCGGATGGGATCCGGGACATCACGAGAGGTTCCGGAGTGGTCCGGAGAATAAGATTCATATAAGGCAATGCAGTTTTTGGAGTTCGGAATTGTTCCGGGTTAATCGGTATTGTACCGGAAGCTTCTAGAATCTTCCGGAAGGGGACCAACGTGGCCCCACCTTCCGGGAGGGGGCATCGGCCTATGAGGGAGTGCCCTGGCCGCATTGGGCCAGGGGCACAAGGCCCCATAGGGCCCAGCCGGACAAGAGAGGTTTAAACTCGAGATAGACCTTTTAGAAGGGGTGGTTTCCTTGCCCCCCACTCCTTATCCTTTGGGGCCGCCGGTTTGGGCTTTGGGGAGGGGCTAGGGCTGCGCCCCCCCTCTATATAAAGAGGGGTGGGGGCGCACCAACCCCTCACACCTTCCCCTCCAACCCTAGCTGCCCTGCTGCCCTCCTCTCTCCCTCCCGACTGCTTGTAGGCGAAGCCCTGCTGCAGAAATTCTCCACCATATACACCACGCCGTCGTGTTGTAGATCCAATCCATCTCTCCACCATACTTGCTGGTCCGAGGAAGGAGGAGACGTCGAGGTGCTGCACGTGTGCATCTCACGGAGGCACCGCCACTTGTGGTGCTAGATCGGATCGGATCGCGAGGAGGAGAAGCGAGTACGACTACATCACCCACGTTCCGACGAACGTTCCACTGTGCGAATCTTCAAGGGTATGAAGATCTAATCCAATCTCTCTCGTTGTTTGCATCTCCTAGATTAGATCTTGTCTTTCCCTCTGTTCGCATCCGTAGAAAATTTTGATTTACTATGCCGCGAAACCCTTCAGTGGTATCAGAGCTAGATCTATGCGTAGATGTGTTTCACGAGTAGAACGCAACATGGTTGTTGCGGGCGTTGATGTTTTCTGTTGCAAGCCTCTTGTTTGTGTTCTTCTTATGACGCGGGATAGTGAGATTGAAGCGGTCCAGGCCAACCTTACGCGACGTCGTTCGCGAGACCGGCTCCGCACTTGACGTGTGGCTTGTTCCACACATGCGGCTGGTGGATGCCAGTTTCTCTCACTATAGTTGTCATGGGATTAACACCGGAGTTTGGCAACCATAATATCACCGTTGTGGCTTTTCTTAGGTAAGAATCGTTCTTAGCATCTACTCCCATAAGCCACGTAAAACATGCAACAACAAAGTAGAGGCGTCTAACTTGTTTTTGTAGGGAGTGTTTTCTGTGATATGGTATGGCCCAAGATGTGATGTGTATAATGTATGCGATGATCATGTTTTGTAATGTTTCATGACTTGCATGTCGATGAGTACACAACCGGCAGGAGCCATATGGTTGTCTTTATAATTGTGTATGACCTGTGTGTCAACTTCTTATACGCCATGTAATAGTTTCACTTTATCGCTAAGTAGTTAGCAATAGTTGTAGTTGCTATTCGTGGTGGAGGCAATCATGGTGGAGTGATGGAGATCATGCCGGAACGCACAAGATGGAGATCATTGCGCGAAGATTGGCTATACCATGTCACATAAAGTTATATGCATGTGATGTTTATCCTTTTATGTATCTTATTATGCTTAGATCGCGACGGTAGCATTATAAGATGATTCCTCACTTAAAGATCAAGATAAAAACTGTGTTCTCCCCGAGTATGCACCGTTGCGAAAGTTCGTCGTGTCCAAGCATCACGTGATGATCGGGTGCTATAGACTCTACGCTCACATACAACGGGTGCAAGCCAGTTTTGCACACGCGGAAATACTTGGGTCTAACTTGACGAACCTAGCATGTACAGACATGGCCTCGGAACACAAGAACCGAAAGGTTAAGCATGAGTCATATGAATGATATGATCGACACTTCGTTGTCCACCATTGAAACCACATCTCTTCTCGTGATGATCAGATTAGGTGTGGTGAATTTGGATCGTGTTCACTAAACAACTTGAGGGATGTTGAATTTAGTGGGAGTTCATCTATTAATTTGATTAAGTTGAACTATTTATCATGAACATAGTCTAAATTGTACTTGCAAATACTATAGATCACATGGATAAGTACAACTTCAACTTCAACGTTTTCGCTGAGAAGGAAAAGCTTAGAAAAATGGGTCTAACTGTAGCATCCCAGTTGTCTAACACCTGTAATGCTACTTGTTCTAGTAATAAAAGGGCCACTTCCTACAAATAATTGTTGCATCATCATCATGTCATGTTCATGTCATCATGCCACCTTGCATTTGAGCATCATACAAAAACCCTTTTGTTTTGGTTCTTATCTCATATGCATTAATATTTGTATTTGCCTCTTGATGTTGTATTTGGTTCTTGATATATTGTTAAATGCCCAAGTTGATTTGGGGCATATCTCTTATTGACTCCACCACCTTTTTCTTCACCACCTTATAATTCCACCATCCAACTAATATGAGCTTGGAATTTTAATTGAGTTTACCTCTAGCTCATGTGGGTTGGGTGGATTCCACTCATAATCTTATGCTTGGCCTTTTCCACCTTTTGGAATGCATGGAATAATGCCACATGATTTTATGTTGTTGTCACAATATGAATACATGGCATTTATTGTTTGCATGGGCCATGCAAGTACCACCTTTTACTTGACATTTGAATCTTATTGTTTTGCTTGCATGGATCACCTCTTTTCTTTTCCCTCTTTTGGCCATCTTGTTGAGCTTGTGTGGATCATGCTTGATCTATTAAACCCACCAAACCCTCTATCTCTCTCTCTCTCCCCTCTAGCTATACCCTAATCACCTTTCCCCATCCATGCATGCACATATGATCATGTGGGCATGTATAAGCCCTAAACCCTCTCCCTCTCTCTAGCCCCTACCACTCCTAGTGCTTGATCATGTGATGCCCTTCATGTGCTTAACATGAGTTCCTCTCTACCTCCCTCTCATCTCACCCCTCTCTAGCTAACCCTAGCTCGACCCCCACATGCTCTACCCTCTCTCTCGGCCTCTCCTCTCTCTTTAACATGCAGGCCCCACCTAGCCTCCCTTTCTCTCTTGGCCGAGCTACCCTACCCAACCTATCAAACCCTAACCGAGACCACCCCCTCTCCTTTCCTCCTCTCTTTCGCCCTGCCTGTCAACAACCCTCGGCCACCGCAGCGGTAGCCGCCTCTGTTAGCCAGCCCGCGACACGGGTTCGATCCCCACCCTCGCCACTCTGCCGCTCGAGGCAGAGAGGAAGATCCACAGTGCCCGCGGCCTTTTTGCGCTTAGCCCCCCAACCTATCTTTTGCACCAAACCGCAGTCCCTCGTGACCCACTAGCCAGCCACAGAGAACTTTTTGCAGAAAACCCCCCTAACTTTTAATTCCTCAACCCGCGGTCCAGCCCAGGCCCACAGTCAGCGTCGGTTGCGTTTTATAAAAAGGCTCCCGTGGTTTCTGGAATTTAACCCGCAGTCCCCCTCTCCTGTGCGCGCGTGTGGTGCTGAGTCAGCACAGGACCCACCTGTCATTGACAGAGGCTGGGTTCCCCTGGGTATAAAAAGTATATATGTGTGTCTGTGTAAATTTAAATCTTTTCCAAATTAATTCAAATTCAAATTTTAAATCTGATTTCAAATAACTTTTCAATTATAAATCCAAATAATGCAAATGATATATGTTTTGAGATCAGAAAAATGTGAGGATTTCAAATATGCTATTCAAATTACCTTTTGCACATTTAAAATTCCAAGTTGAGTAAATTACAACAAAATGCCACTGGAACTTAATAAATTAATAACTTTGGTTCTATAACTCCGAATTTAACAAATGATATGTCTAAAATGATCAGCTCGACGAGACCTTTCTGTTTATGCTATCCATGGCTTCAATTGCAGCATGCATCATATAAATATATAGTATACAGCAACTAATATGACAATAAAAAGTGACCACAACTCAATAAAATGCTTATTTCTTGTACCCTACACCTCACCCATGCCATGCTACATTAATGCCATGCAACTTGTGCATCATTCATCATGGCATGATTGTTTGCTTGACGCATTTATTCCTATGCTTGTGCACTTTATTTATGTTGGCCTTGTTTGTTTGGTTCTTCTTCGAATAGACTCTGAGCAGGGGATATATCAAGAGAACCAGGAGCACTACCCAGATCCGTCTCTCGCTTCAACTGAGTTGCCAGGCAAGCACTACCACATGCTTGCATACATACAGTACCTATTGCCTCTATCTTATTCTTGCATCATTGAGTCGCGATTGCATTAAACTGAATCCCAAGTATTGCATAGCCTTTACTTTTAAACCCCACCAAGCTTGTACCTCCATCCCATGAGCCATTACTACAGGAGTTGTTTGAGCCATGCGAGTCGTAGAACAGCATGTGTAGGGTATGTGAGTGTCTGATGGATAACGAGGTATCTAAACAACTTAACCTGAGTAGTAATGGGATAACTAATGAAAGTGGCACCGGTGAGCAATATCTGCTATTTGGTTTTTCCTGCTCACTTGTGTCCCGTAGGACCCCGAGTACTTGATTCCTGTTCCTTGATTTATCGCGCTATCCACATCCGGGAGGCTTATGGGACCCCCCTGAGCCAGAGCTTGATTCTGTCTTATTTCTTGGGGCCACAAACTAGTTTGAGGTCTTATTTACTATCCTGTACTTATGCCATGTTTACTGCTTTATTTAAGATTGTGCGAGGAGCACACTGTACTGTTTAGGTAAGCGGAATGTTTTCGCGGTATCGACAAGCCCAGTCACATTTTCGGGTTCCCAGTCATTTACAGCCATTGACGCAAACCTTGAGTCCGTCTCGGAGTCAGCTAGCTTCGTTGCGGGTCTACTCAATGGGGTGGGCCCCTGAAATATTTCTGAATCTTGTGATTGCTTTGTCGTGAAGGCCTCGTTGGGTTTTGATTTGGTTTTTCCGAGGTTGATCGAGTGTGTGTTGCTATTTGTGCACCCCTGCAGGGTAAAACTTTCTGAAAGCCGTGTCCACGGTTATGGACGACTTGGAGCACAGTTTCTCGATCATAGACAAGCATAACTAAAGTACCGCTTTAATCTGACTAAGTAAATGACTAGTAAATAGTGCAATACTCATGGAATGGTTAATAAAATTGCCAACGAATGGGGGGTTGTTCGTCCGCTTCCTCGTTGGTAAGCGAGGAGGAGGATGGATCTGATGAAATTACTGTTATAACTGTTGCCATTAATTCACGGACATCCGTCTATCATTGGTTAGGCGGATGGTTAGCGAGTATCTATAGCACTGTTAGGGTTTATCTTTTGCTGCAATTGCGTCACCCCAGGTTGTGTCCCCTTTAGAGGCATAAAGACTTGCTGAGTACCCTTAGGGTCTCACACGATAAATTATTGGTTCAGATGAACAGGTACACTCGCAGGACGGATACTGGGTGGAAGAGGCTGATGATGTGGGCAACGATCGTTCGGTGTAGAGATTCCGGGAACGGGGATCCGTGAGATCTGTGGGCGGGATGTGCTTATTTCTATGGCATCTTATGCCGATTTGCTTCTTATCCGTACTCGGACTTTGTTTTGCCGCTTCCGCTTGATACTCTGATGTGTGATGTATGAGGAATTATCCTAAAATATTATATCTATCTAGGTCATTTGAATCTTGCCGTATGGCGTTGCTATATTTCCTTTCTTTCTAGATGGAATGGCTCTGATGTACTTTTGTATGGTGGCTTGCATACATACTCATTTGTGTATGTAGTTGATCCCTTCGCCTGCCGATTACGCCGCCCGTACAGGTCCCGATGAATTGGAAGTGGTTGGGACGGCCGAAAGGTCTACCTGTGAGTGGCTTTTGGGGCCCCACCGTACTATTTCAACCACTACCGTTCATCCAGGCTTGTATCTAGGAGCGTAATTCACCGAGGTAGTTACAATTTGCATTCCAAAAGGTGGAAAAGGCCAAGCATAAGATTATGAGTGGAATCCACCCAACCCACATGAGCTAGAGATAAACTCAATTAAAATGCCAAGCTCATATTAGTTGGATGGTGGAATTATAAGGTGGTGAAGAAAAAGGTGGTGGAGTCAATAAGAGATATGCCCCCAAATCAACTTGGGCATTTAACAATATATCAAGAACCAAATACAATATCAAGAGGCAAATACAAATATTAATGCATATGAGATAAGAACCAAAACAAAAGGGTTTTTATATGATGCTCAAATGCAAGGTGGCATGATGACATGAACATGACATGATGATGATGCAACAATTATTTGTAGGAAGTGGCCCTTTTATTACTAGAACAAGTAGCATTACAGGTGTTAGACAACTGGGACTCATACTTCGGAAGCTGAAGCTGGGAGGTGATCTTTCTGGTGTGCGGATCACCACGCTGACGAAAACGAATCTTTTCTTCCAAGAGAGGAGTAGCCAGAAGGTTCATGAGATGCCCTTGTTCCACAACTTCCAGGTTGAGCTTCCGGAAAAACTCAAAGTCCATGATGTTTTCCACATCTCTCAGCTCAAGAAGTGCTTCAAAGATCCCGGCAGGACCGTGGATCATGAGCTAATCGATCTCCAAGAAGACCTGTCTTATCAAGAACACCCCACCAAAATCCTTGAGACCGCAGAAAGAAGGACTCGCAACAAGACCATCAAGTTCTGCAAGGTGAAGTGGTCACACCATTCGGTTGATGAAGCCACTTGGGAACGTGAAGATGAACTCCGTGCCAACTATCCTACCCTCTTTGTGTCTTCTTCTTCTTCCTAGAATCTCGGGGCGAGATTCCTGTTTAGTGGGGGAGAGTTGTAGCATCCCAGTTGTCTAACACCTGTAATGCTACTTGTTCTAGTAATAAAAGGGCCACTTCCTACAAATAATTGTTGCATCATCATCATGTAATGTTCATGTCATCATGCCACCTTGCATTTGAGCATCATACAAAAACCCTTTTGTTTTGGTTCTTATCTCATATGCATTAATATTTGTATTTGCCTCTTGATATTGTATTTGGTTCTTGATATATTGTTAAATGCCCAAGTTGATTTGGGGGCATATCTCTTATTGACTCCACCACCTTTTTCTTCACCACCTTATAATTCCACCATCCAACTAATATGAGCTTGGCATTTTAATTGAGTTTACCTCTAGCTCATGTGGGTTGGGTGGATTCCACTCATAATCTTATGCTTGGCCTTTTCCACCTTTTGGAATGCATGGAATAATGCCACATGATTTTATGTTGTTGTCACAATATGAATACATGGCATTTATTGTTTGCATGGGCCATGCAAGTACCACCTTTTACTTGACATTTGAATCTTATTGTTTTGCTTGCATGGATCACCTCTTTTCTTTTCCCTCTTTTGGCCATCTTGTTGAGCTTGTGTGGATCATGCTTGATCTATTAAACCCACCAAACCCTCTATCTCTCTCCCCCCTCTAGCTATACCCTAATCACCTTTCCCCATCCATGCATGCACATGTGATCATGTGGGCATGTATAAGCCCTAAACCCTCCCCCTCTCTCTAGCCCCTACCACTCCTAGTGCTTGATCATGTGATGCCCTTCATGTGCTTAACATGAGTTCCTCTCTACCTCCCTCTCATCTCACCCCTCTCTAGCTAACCCTAGCTCGACCCCCACATGCTCTACCCTCTCTCTCGGCCTCTCCTCTCTCTTTAACATGCAGGCCCCACCTAGCCTCCCTTTCTCTCTTGGCCGAGCTACCCTACCCAACCTATCAAACCCTAACCGAGCCACCCCTCTAACCTAGCCCCTAACCGAGACCACCCCCTGTCCTTTCCTCCTCTCTTTCTCCCTGCCTTGTGGCCCTAGACCTGCCTGCCTACCCCGTGCTCCCTCCTCCCTGTCCCCACCTGGAAGCCCCTACCTGCCCTGGTCCTGCCCTGCCGTGCACGTGAGCGAGGAGGAGGAAAGGTGGCACCCGAGGCCACCTTTTCCCATCTACCCCGCGCCCACGGCACCACCTCCCTCTCCCGTCCCTATCTACCACCACACGGCACCCCTCTGCCCCCCAGATCTGGCCGAGGCGCCTGGCCATCCTCCTCACCTCACCCTGCTACCTCTCTCTCTTCCAACGCCGGCCACACCGTCGGCCCGCTCTAGTGCACACATCCGGGAGGCGGGCGCGGAGCTAGGGTTGTCGAGGAAGCTCGTCGCGTCCCTCTGCTACGCCCTGCACGCTCCAACGAGGAGGAGGAGGCCCAGGACCCCTGCACGCCACGACGCCGACCCGAAACCCTAACCTTGGGTGCGCCAGCAACGCCGCCGATCCGCTGCTCCTTCGGTCGCACCAACCCCGCCGGCGCACTCCCGGTGAGCAGGCACACCTCCTAGACAACCCCCTCTGCTCGATCCCGCCCTAGCTGCGCCAGTCGTTCCGTCGAACGCCCTCGGAGCGCGCCGTTCGCCGTTGTTTGCCAGGGACCCGCGCCGTCTAGAGCCACATCTAGCCACTTTCCCCCTGCCTGTCAACAACCCTCGGCCACCGCAGCGGTAGCCGCCTCTGTTAGCCAGCCCGCGACGCGGGTTCGATCCCCACCCTCGCCACTCTGCCGCTCGAGGCAGAGAGGAAGATCCACAGTGCCCGCGGCCTTTTTGCGCTTAGCCCCCCAACCTATCTTTTGCACCAAACCACAGTCCCTCGTGACCCACTAGCCAGCCACAGAGAACTTTTTGCAGAAAACCCCCCTAACTTTTAATTCCTCAACCCGCGGTCAACCCAGGCCCACAGTCAGCGTCGGTTGCGTTTTATAAAAAGGCTCCCGTGGTTTCTGGAATTTAACCCGCAGTCCCCCTCTCCTGTGCGCGCGTGTGGTGCTGAGTCAGCACAGGACCCACCTGTCATTGACAGAGGCTGGGTTCCCCTGGGTATAAAAAGTATATATGTGTGTCTGTGTAAATTTAAATCTTTTCCAAATTAATTCAAATTCAAATTTTAAATCTGATTTCAAATAACTTTTCAATTATAAATCCAAATAATGCAAATGATATATGTTTTGAGATCAGAAAAATGTGAGGATTTCAAATATGCTATTCAAATTACCTTTTGCACATTTAAAATTCCAAGTTGAGTAAATTACAACAAAATGCCACTGGAACTTAATAAATTAATAACTTTGGTTCTATAACTCCGAATTTAACAAATGATATGTCTAAAATGATCAGCTCGATGAGACCTTTCTGTTTATGCTATCCATGGCTTCAATTGCAGCATGCATCATATAAATATATAGTATACAGCAACTAATATGACAATAAAAAGTGACCACAACTCAATAAAATGCTTATTTCTTGTACCCTACACCTCACCCATGCCATGCTACATTAATGCCATGCAACTTGTGCATCATTCATCATGGCATGATTGTTTGCTTGACGCATTTATTCCTTTGCTTGTGCACTTTATTTATGTTGGCCTTGTTTGTTTGGTTCTTCTTCGAATAGACTCTGAGCAGGGGATATATCAAGAGAACCAGGAGCACTACCCAGATCCGTCTCTCGCTTCAACTGAGTTGCCAGGCAAGCACTACCACATGCTTGCATACATACAGTACCTATTGCCTCTATCTTATTCTTGCATCATTGAGTCGCGATTGCATTAAACTGAATCCCAAGTATTGCATAGCCTTTACTTTTAAACCCCACCAAGCTTGTACCTCCATCCCATGAGCCATTACTACAGGAGTTGTTTGAGCCATGCGAGTCGTAGAACAGCATGTGTAGGGTATGTGAGTGTCTGATGGATAACGAGGTATCTAAACAACTTAACCTGAGTAGTAATGGGATAACTAATGAAAGTGGCACCGGTGAGCAATATCTGCTATTTGGTTTTTCCTGCTCACTTGTGTCCCGTAGGACCCCGAGTACTTGATTCCTGTTCCTTGATTTATCGCGCTATCCACATCCGGGAGGCTTATGGGACCCCCCTGAGCCAGAGCTTGATTCTGTCTTATTTCTTGGGGCCACAAACTAGTTTGAGGTCTTATTTACTATCCTGTACTTATGCCATGTTTACTGCTTTATTTAAGATTGTGCGAGGAGCACACTGTACTGTTTAGGTAAGCGGAATGTTTTCGCGGTATCGACAAGCCCAGTCACATTTTCGGGTTCCCAGTCATTTACAGCCATTGACGCAAACCTTGAGTCCGTCTCGGAGTCAGCTAGCTTCGTTGCGGGTCTACTCAATGGGGTGGGCCCCTGAAATATTTCTGAATCTTGTGATTGCTTTGTCGTGAAGGCCTCGTTGGGTTTTGATTTGGTTTTTCCGAGGTTGATCGAGTGTGTGTTGCTATTTGTGCACCCCTGCAGGGTAAAACTTTCTGAAAGCCGTGTCCACGGTTATGGACGACTTGGAGCACAGTTTCTCGATCATAGACAAGCATAACTAAAGTACCGCTTTAATCTGACTAAGTAAATGACTAGTAAATAGTGCAATACTCATGGAATGGTTAATAAAATTGCCAACGAATGGGGGGTTGTTCGTCCGCTTCCTCGTTGGTAAGCGAGGAGGAGGATGGATCTGATGAAATTACTGTTATAACTGTTGCCATTAATTCACGGACATCCGTCTATCATTGGTTAGGCGGATGGTTAGCGAGTATCTATAGCACTGTTAGGGTTTATCTTTTGCTGCAATTGCGTCACCCCAGGTTGTGTCCCCTTTAGAGGCATAAAGACTTGCTGAGTACCCTTAGGGTCTCACACGATAAATTATTGGTTCAGATGAACAGGTACACTCGCAGGACGGATACTGGGTGGAAGAGGCTGATGATGTGGGCAACGATCGTTCGGTGTAGAGATTCCGGGAACGGGGATCCGTGAGATCTGTGGGCGGGATGTGCTTATTTCTATGGCATCTTATGCCGATTTGCTTCTTATCCGTACTCGGACTTTGTTTTGCCGCTTCCGCTTGATACTCTGATGTGTGATGTATGAGGAATTATCCTAAAATATTATATCTATCTAGGTCATTTGAATCTTGCCGTATGGCGTTGCTATATTTCCTTTCTTTCTAGATGGAATGGCTCTGATGTACTTTTGTATGGTGGCTTGCATACATACTCATTTGTGTATGTAGTTGATCCCTTCGCCTGCCGATTACGCCGCCCGTACAGGTCCCGATGAATTGGAAGTGGTTGGGACGGCCGAAAGGTCTACCCGTGAGTGGCTTTTGGGGCCCCATCGTACTATTTCAACCACTACCGTTCATCCAGGCTTGTATCTAGGAGCGTAATTCACCGAGGTAGTTACACTAACTTCACCAATTGGTTCCGCAATCTAAGAATCATTCTCTCTGGCGGTCAAAAGGACTATGTCCTTGGGAAAGCGTTAGGTGACCCCCCTGCTGCAACTGCGCCGGCTGATGAGAAAGTTGTCTATCAGTCGCGCAAAGATGATTATGGTGTGATTAAGAGCACCATGTTGTTTGCTATGGAACCGGAACTTCAAAATCGTTTTGAAGACTATCTCGGGCCCTTTGAGATTCTCGAAGAGCTGAAAACCATGTTTCAAACTCAGGCCCGTTCTGAGAGATATGAGATCTCTGAGAAGTTCTTTTAACTGCAAGATGGAGGAAGGGAGTTCCGTTAGTGAGCACGCCATTAAGATGACGGGCTACACTCAACGCCTTGAGCAACTGGAATGCACGATTCCAGAGGAGCTCAAGATTGACAGGGTTCTGCAATCACTCCCTCCCAGCTACAAAAGTTTTGTAGTGACTCATAATCAGATTGGTTCCACTGATACAATCACCGAGATCTTCGCAAAGCTGAAGGCTGCAGAGGTGGACATCAAGAAGGATAATCATGTGTTGATGGTCAACAAGCCCTCCTTTAAGAAAGGTAAGGGAGCAAAGAAGCCCTTCAAGAAGGGCGGCGGCAAACGCACTGCCCCTGCTGAGAAGAAGCTCAAGTCTGGTCCTAAGCCGGACACTGAGTGCTTCTATTGCAAGGACAAGGGTCACTGGAAGCGCAACTGTCCAAAGTACTTAGCGGACAAGAAGGCTGGCACCATCAAAGGTATATTTGATATACATGTTATTGATGTTTTCCTTACTAGCCCTCGTTGTAGTGCCTGGGTATTTGATACCGGTTCAGTTGCTAATATTTGTAACTCGAAACAGGAGCTACGGAATAGACGGCGGCTTGCGAGGGATGAGGTGACGATGCGCGTTGGCAACGGATCAAGAGTTGATGTGATGTCCGTCGGCACACTCTCCTTAGTTTTACCTTCGGGATTAGTTTTAAACCTTAATAAATGTTATTATGTGCCTGCGTTGAGCATGAACATTATTTCTGGATCGTGTTTATTGCAAGACGGTTATTCATTTAAATCAGAGAATAATGGTTGTTCTATTTATATGAGTAACATCTTTTATGGTCATGCACCTCTTGTGAATGGTTTATTTCTTCTAAATCTCGAAAGGGATGAAACACACATCCATAACATTGAGGCTAAGAGATGCAAAGTAGATAGTGATAATACTACTTATTTGTGGCACTGTCGTCTAGGTCATATTGGTGTAAAGCGCATGAAGAAACTCCATTCTGATGGACTTTTGAAGTCTCTTGATTTTGAATCATTTGACACATGCGAACCATGCCTCATGGGCAAGATGATCAAAACACCGTTCTCCGGTATGATGGAGCGAGCAACGGACTTGTTGGAAATCATACATACCGATGTATGCGGACCGATGAGTGTTTCGACGCACGGTGGATATCGCTATTTTCTCACTTTTACCGATGACTTAAGTAGATATGGGTATATCTATTTAATGAAACATAAATCTGAAACGTTTAAAAAGTTCAAAGAATTTCAGAATGAAGTGGAGAACCATCACAACAGAAAGATTAAGTTTCTACGATCCGATCGTGGGGGCGAATATTTGAGTTATGATTTTCTCACGCATCTTAAAGCAAGCGGAATTGTTTCACAACTCACGCCACCCGGAACGCCACAGCGCAATGGTGTGTCTGAACGCCGGAATCGAACCCTATTAGATATGGTCCGATCAATGATGTCTCTTACTGATTTGCCGTTATCATTTTGGGGTTATGCATTAGAAACCGCTGCATTCACTTTAAATAGGGCACCATCTAAATCCGTTGAGACGACACCGTATGAACTATGGTTTGGTGCTAAACCTAAGTTGCCGTTTCTTAAAGTTTGGGGATGCGAAGCTTACGTCAAGAAGTTGATGCCGGACAAGCTCGAACCCAAAGCGGAGAAATGCGTCTTCATAGGATACCCTAAGGAAACTATTGGGTATACCTTCTATCACAGAACCGAAGGGCAAAGAACGGTTCCTTTCTTGAGAAGGAGTTTCTCTCGAAAGAAGTGAGTGGGAGGAAAGTAGAGCTAAACGAGGTTATTGAACCTTCTCTTGAATTGGAGAGTAGAGCAGCACCTGAAATTGTTCCAGTGCCGCCTGCACCAACAATAGAGGAAGCTAATGACAAGGATCATGAAGCTTCGGACGATGCTGCTACTGAATGTCGCAGGTCGACAAGGTCGCGTGCCCCTACTGAGTGGTACGGCAACCCTGTCTTGACTGTCTTGCTAGTAGAAGACAGTGAACCTACGAGCTATGAGGAAGCGATGATGAGCCCAGACTCTGAGAAATGGCTAGAAGCCATGAAATCCGAATTGGGGTCCATGAGCGAAAACCAAGTATGGACTTTGGTGGACCCTCCTAGCGACCGAAAGGTCGTTGAGTGCAAATGGATCTTCAAGAAGAAAACGGACGCGGATGGTAATGTAACCGTCTATAAAGCACGGCTTGTTGCGAAAGGTTTTCGACAAGTTCAAGGTGTTGACTACGATGAGACTTTCTCTCCCGTAGCGATGTTTAAGTCCATCCGGATTTTATTAGCAATTGCTGCGTTTCATGATTATGAAATATGGCAGATGGATGTCAAGACTGCGTTCCTCAATGGCAACATTGATGAAGAGTTGTATATGATGCAACCCGAAGGTTTTGTTGATCCTAAGGATGCTGATAAAGTATGCAAACTTCAGCGTTCCATTCATGGACTAAAGCAAGCATCTCGGAGTTGGAACCTTCGTTTTGATCAAGTGATCAAGAGCTTTGGATTTGTTCCAAATTGCTACGAAGCTTGCATCTACAAGAAAGTGAGTGGGAGCTCGGTGACGTTTCTGGTACTATATGTGGATGACATATTTATTATCGGAAATGACATCAACATGCTTAACGATGTGAAGAGTTATTTGAACAAGTGTTTTTCAATGAAAGACCTAGGTGAAGCTGCTTATATATTGGGCATCAAAATCTATAGAGATAGACAAAGACGCCTGATAGCTTTAAGCCAGAGTACATACCTAGACAAAGTTCTGAAAAGGTTCAGAATGGATAAGGCAAATAAAGGTTCAATGCCTATGTTGTCAGGTAAGATATTGAGCAAGGCTCAGTGTCCAGCTATGGTAAATGATAGGGAAGCTATGAGCAAAGTGCCTTATGCCACGGCCATAGGTTCTATCATGTATGCCATGCTGTGTACTAGACCAGATGTGTCCAATGCTCTTAGTTTGACGAGCAGATATCAAAGTGATCCAGGAGTGGAACACTGGACAGCCGTGAAGAACATCCTAAAGTACCTGAATAGGACTAAAGAAATGTTCTTAGTCTATGGGGGTGATGAACAGCTCGTCGTAAAAGGTTACGTCGATGCTAGTTTCGACACCGACAAGGATGATTCTAAATCTCAGACAGGATACGTGTATATTTTGAATGGAGGAGCTGTGAGCTGGAGAAGCTGCAAGCAAAGCGTGATCGCTGGATCTACAGTAGAAGCGGAATACATGGCTGCTGCAGAAGCGTCAAGTGAAGGAGTTTGGATCAGGAACTTCATCACTGAGCTTGACGTGGTTCCAAGTGCATTGGACCCACTGGAGATATTGTGTGACAACACTGGCGCCATAGCACTCGCTAAGGAACCAAGATATCATCCAAAGACCAAGCATATCAACCGCAAGTTTCATATAATCCGAGATTATATAGCAGATGGAGATCTGAAAATCAGAAAAGTACATACAGATCTGAATGTCGCAGATCCATTGACTAAACCTCTTCCACGTGTAAAACATGATCAACACCTCAGTGCCATGGGTGTGATATTGTTGCCAAATGTAAACTAGATTATTGACTCTAGTGCAAGTGGGAGACTGTTGGAATTATGCCCTAGAGGCAATAATAAAGATGTTATTATTATAATTCTTGTTCATGATAATGTTTATATTCCATGCTAGAATTGTATTAAGCGGAAACTTTAATACTTGTGTGGTTTGTGAACAACACCGTGTCCCTAGTACGCCTCTATGGAGTAGCTCATTGATTAATGATGGTTAAGGTTTCCTAACCATGGACATGAGTTGTCGATTAATAATGAGATCATATCATATGGTGGACATACCCAAACTAAGCGAAGCAATTAGATCGTGTCATCGTGTTCGTCTTTGCGAAGCTTTTCTTATGTCAAATATTGTATTCCTTAGACCATGATATAATACAACTCCCTGGTATCGGAAGAAAGCTTTGAGGTTATCAAACGTCATCCTATGAGAGGGTGATCATAAAGGAGTCTCTCAGGTGATCGGAAAGTATCTGTTGGGTTGTATGTATCGAGATGGGATTTGTCCCTCCCAAGTTGGAGAGATATACTTCGGGCCCACTCGGTAATCGATATCAACACCGCTTGCAAGCATGTGGTTAAGGAGTTAATCACAAAGTGATATCGGATTACGGAACGAGTAAAGTACTTGCTGTGAACGAGATTGAACTAGGTATGACGGTACCGACGATCGAATCTCGGGCAAGTAAAATATCGCGAGACGAAGGGAATATATATATGGGATTGATTGAATCCTGGCATCGTGGTTCATCCGATATGATCATCGATGAATGTGTGGGAGTCAATATGGGTGTCCAGACCCCGCTGTTGATTATTGATAGAAGATCATGTCTGCATATTCTCGAACCCGCAGGGTCACACACTTAACGTGTCTCGACGCTAGGATAGATTGGATAATTGGTTTATGAGTTTTTGTTCGGAGTCTCGGATGGGATCCGGGACATCACGAGAGGTTCCGGAGTGGTCCGGAGAATAAGATTCATATAAGGCAGTGCAGTTTTTGGAGTTCGGAATTGTTCCGGGTTAATCGGTATTGTACCGGAAGCTTCTAGAACCTTCCGGAAGGGGACCAACGTGGCCCCACCTTCCGGGAGGGGGCATCGGCCTATGAGGGAGTGCCCTGGCCGCATTGGGCCAGGGGCACAAGGCCCCATAGGGACCAGCCGGCCAAGAGAGGTTTAAACTCGAGATAGACCTTCTAGAAGGGGGGTTTCCTTGCCCCCCACTCCTTATCCTTTGGGGCCGCCGGTTTGGGCTTTGGGGAGGGGCTAGGGCTGCCCCCCCTCTATATAAAGAGGGGTGGGGGCGAACCAACCCCTCACACCTTCCCTTCCAACCCTAGCTGCCCTGCTGCCCTCCTCTCTCCCTCCCGACTGCTTGTAGGCGAATCCCTGCTGCAGAAATTCTCCACCATATACACCACGCCGTCATGTTGTAGATCCAATCCATCTCTCCACCATACTTGCTGGTCCGAGGAAGGAGGAGATGTCGAGGTGCTGCACGTGTGCATCTCACGGAGGCACCGCCACTTGTGGTGCTAGATCGGATCGGATCGCGAGGAGGAGAAGCGAGTACGACTACATCACCCACGTTCCGACGAACGTTCCGCTGTGCGAATCTTCAAGGGTATGAAGATCTAATCCAATCTCTCTCGTTGTTTGCATCTCCTAGATTAGATCTTGGCTTTCCCTCTGTTCGCATCCGTAGAAATTTTTGATTTACTATGCCGCGAAACCCTTCAATATCAGGCAAGGCGCTCAGCCACAGCAGCAGCAGTACTTGCAGCAGCAGCCCCGTGCTCCCTTCGGTGCTCCTCAGAGGCCGTATGCACCTCGGCCTATCACTTGCTTCAAGTGTGGAGAACTTGGTCACAAATCTCTAGCGTGTCCCAATCAAGAGAAGCTTCCTCCACGCCCCCCTCTCCAGGCTTCCAAAGCCATGGTGAGAGTCCCTCCTCCGCAGCTAAAGGCCTTCAACGGTAACAATAGGCCTACTCAAAGAAATGTCATGGTGAAAAATGTGATGGCAGAAGAAGCAGAGCAGGCGCCTGATGTTGTCATTGGTACACTACCTGTTAACTCTACTCCTGCAAAAGTTCTTTTTGATACTGGTTCATCTCATTCATTTGTTTCGCAAAATTTTGCACAAATGCATGATCTTCCATTGGAAATTCTTCAAATAAACCTTTGGGTTAAATCTCCTGGTGCCAAGATGATGTCCTCTATGATGAGTTATGGAAATCAAATTCTCATTGGCGGTCGTCAATTCCTTGCTGATCTAATTGTCCTTGGTCCATCCAACATTGATGTCATTCTAGGCATGGATTGGCTCAAAGCTAATGGTGCAACTATCGACTGTGTGAACAAGTCGGTATATCTTTCACATCCAAGTGGCCACATAATCTATTCTCCAAATGCAACTACTTCAACACAAGTCTTTGCTCTCAATGCTGATTCTTTGCCAACACTGGAAAATGTACCTATGGTGTGTGAATTTCCAGATGTGTTTCCAGAAGAATTGCCAGGCATGCCACCTGACCGGGCCGTTGAATTAGTGATCGAATTGGAACCCGGAACAGCTCCAATTTCAAAACGTCCATATAAGATGGGTCCTAATGAAATGGCCGAGCTCAAGAAGCAACTTGATGAACTTGAAAGTAGAGGCCATATTCAGCATAGCACTTCTTCGTGGGGAAGTCCCACCAACTTTGTCAAGAAGAAAGATAAAACTGATCGTCTAGTTGTTGACTATCGTGGTCTCAATGCAAAGACAATCAAGAATAAGTATCCTCTTCCTCGCATCACAGACCTCTTTGATCAGCTCGCTGGAGCAAAAGTATTCTCTAAGCTTGATTTGAGAAGTGGATACCACCAAATAAAAATCCACAAGGAGGATATTCCAAAAACAGCTTTCACCACAACATACGGCTTGTATGAGTACACCGTAATGTCCTTTGGCCTCACCAATGCTCCTGCAACATTCTCTCGCCACATGAACTCGGTTTTTATGGAATACCTTGATAAGTTCGTGGTGGTATATCTCGATGACATTCTTGTCTACTCCAAGTCGAGGGAAGAACATGAAGAACACCTTCGGCTTATTCTCTCCAAGCTCCGAGAGCATCGCTTGTATGCTAAGTTCTCTAAGTGTGAATTTTGGCTTTCTGAAGTGGTTTATCTAGGCCATGTCATTTCTGATAAAGGGATTGCAACCAATCCAGAAACAATCAAGTCAATTGTGGATTGTATTCCTCCTAAAAATGTCAAGGAAGTCCGAAGCTTCCTCGGTTTGGCAAGTTATTGTCGCCGATTTGTTGAGAACTTCTCGAAGATAGCAAAACCTCTTTCTGAGCTCCTCAAGAAGGATAAGAAATTCCTTTGGTCTCCAACTTGTCAAGAAAGCTTTGAAACTCTAAAGAAGAAGCTCACCTCAGCTCCTATTCTGACTCCTCCAGATACATCCAAGCCTTTCCAGATATTATGTGATGCCTCCATTCAAGGTCTTGGTGTTGTTCGAATGCAAGAAAGAAAAGTCGTGGCTTATGCATCTCGACAGTTGCGTCCGCATGAGATAAACTATCCTACTCATGATCTCGAGCTTGCAACTATTGTTCATGCGTTGAAAACGTGGAGACACTATTTGCTTGGCAACCGTTGTGAAATCTTCACTGATCACAAGAGTCTCAAGTACATTTTCACTCAGCCTGATCTAAACATGCGACAAGGAAGATGGATGGAAACCATCTCAGACTTCGATGTCTCAATTTACTACACTCCAGGGAAGGCTAATGTGATGGCTGATGCCCTTACTCGAAAAGTCTATTGCAATAACCTCATGGTCAAGGAAAGCAATAAGCATCTCTTCAAAGAAATTCAGCTATACAATCCTGAGATTGGTCCTCTGGGGCATCTTGCAAATCTATGCTTGGCTCCTAATCTTGAAGAGAAAATTCGCGAGGCCCAGTTGACTGATGCTATGGTCCTCAAAGTAAATAAAAATCTGGAATTAGGCATTCCCAAGTACAAATCCTATTCCATTGATGCTAATGGCACTCTCAGATTCGAAGGGCGCATTGTTGTACCAAAAGTGAAAGCACTCAAGAATCTAATTCTCAAATAAGCTCATGAAACTCTGCTTGCTATTCATCCTGGTAGCTCAAAGATGTACCATGATCTCAAGCCTTACTATTGGTGGACGCGCATGAAGCGTGAAATTGCCAAGTATGTTGCCGAGTGTGATGTTTGTAGAAGAGTGAAAGCAGAACATCAGAGAGCCGCTGGTCTCCTTCAACCTCTCCAGATTCCTGAGTGGAAGTGGGATAAAATTGAGATGGATTTTACCACCGGGTTTCCGAAATCTCAGAAGGGCAACAATGCCATCTTTGTGGTGATTGATCGCTTCTCCAAAGTGGCCCACTTCTTGCCTGTCAAAGAGACTATTACAGCTAGTCAATTGGCAGAACTCTATGTTGTGAGGATTATAAGCCTCCATGGTGTTCCTCAAGAAATCACATCTGATCGTGGAAGCTTGTTTACTTCCAGATTATGGGAATCCTTTCAGCAGTACATGGGAACTAATATCAAGTTCAGCACTGCGTATCACCCTCAATCTCAAGGCCAAGTGGAAAGAGTAAATCAAATTCTTGAAGATATGCTTAGAGGTTGTGTCATCTCGTTTGGCATGAAATGGGAAGAATGCCTTCCTTTTGCTGAATTCTCTTATAACAACAGTCATCAATCAAGTATGCACATGTCACCATTTGAAGTTCTCTATGGCCGCAAGTGCCGTACTCCTCTCTACTGGTCAGAAACTGGTGAAAGAAAAATCTTCAGAGATAAAGATCCTCTAGATCCTGAAATGTGTCCGGATATCATCAAAGAGGCAGAAGAAAAGTGTCAGATTGTTCGCGACAACTTGAAAATTGCTCAAAATCGACAGAAAGCCTACTATGATGGAAAGCACCGTGATATGGTGTACAAAGTGGGTGATCTTGCTTACCTCCGTGTGACCCCGATGAGAGGCACACACCGCTTTGGTATCAAAGGTAAACTTGCCCCGCGATACATCGGTCCCTTCAAGGTTATCTCAAGATTAGGTCCCCTTGCTTATGTCTTGGAGTTGCCTGAGAACCTCAAAAATGTTCACCCCACCTTTCATGTCTCTCAGTTGAGGCAATGCTTCAAGGATCCCGGCCAAGCCGTGGATCATTCCTCTATTGAGCTCAAGGAAGACCTCTCTTACCATGAGCATCCTATTCGCATTCTTGATGAGGCCGAACGAAAGACAAGAAACAAAACTATCAAGTTCTTCAAAGTTCAATGGTCACATCACTCCGAAAAAGAAGCAACTTGGGAGCGCGAAGATCTCTTGAGATCCGAGTACCCCGCTCTATTCTCCTCTTCTTAGAATCCCGGGACGCGATTCCTTCAAGGAGGGGTGAGTTGTAACATCCCAAAGTTCCAAGCTCCTACCAATGTCATGATTTGTGCATTTCAATTTTGTTATCATGCATAATATGCCATGTCATGTCATCATGTTGCACCCATGTCATCATGTTGCACCATATAAACTTGTCCATGCATCATATCGTCTTGTTTATGCATCATATTTTTTTGTTCTTGCATCATGTTTAGCCCTTTTAACTCGCACATGCATCATGTCCCCTCTCTCTCTCCCTTGTCGCAATTCTTTCAATCTTGTTTTGCTGGTACCTCCCTTGCTTTATAAATTCTATTAAACCAGAACACAATATTTAGCAAACTTGAATAATCCCCATTTGATTATTATTTTTCCTTCGATCCATCTCTTCAGATAAGTACGTACAAATGGAATATATATAATAATCAAATCTTATTTTTGCTTTTCTACAAACCTTCTGTAGGTGTTTTGTATTTTATTTCCTTCTTTAGTTTTTTTATACAAACTCATAAGATAATAAAAGAAAAATTGAAAAAAAACTGACTTTAGTTCTGGGCCGCTAGGCACCCGGCAACCTGCTCCCGTTGTCTTCTCGCCATAGAGAGCACGAGTAGCTCCAGCCAGCCCTCTCCCCTTTTGTTCTGATCTGAGACTTCTACCTAACCCTAGTCCTCCCTATTCCTTCTCCCCGCCGCCAAGTTCACCGTGTCAGGAGCACCGCGCAGGTTGTCTACGTTGACTGCTACCCGGAGCGAGGAGGAGAAGAACAAGGCCCGTCAGAATCCGTCGCCGATGCCACGCGTCTGATTCAGTCGCTGCGGCTAAATTCGAGTTCCCCATCATCATCTCCGACTCCGAACATCCATCGTCACGCCAACATCCCACGGTGAGTCTCTCTTCCTTCCTGGCCTCTATGTGGTACCTATCCAGTTTTGGAGCACTGATGCCCCTCCCGGCCATGTGCGTACGCCACCATGGCAAGCACCTGCGTGAGCCCCTGATGCTCATGTCCTCTTGTCTATTTTTTTGACGCACGAGCATGGATTTGATGCGCCACTCGCCCACTCCCGGTCGATTCAGCTAGGTGTATTTTGTTTAACCTACTGTTTTGATTCAGCTGGAAGGAATTATCTGTATCTTGCTCTATCAGTATTTAAATCAGCTAGCCCGTTTTGCATCCTCTTTTGATTCACCTGTGTGCTTGCTTGCCTAGCTGGCCACACCCGATGCTATATATATTCCTATGATTTGACCCCTTTTACTCTTCAAAGTCTGAAGCATGCGCTCGGTTGATTGATTGATCCTTCAAGCCTGAGTTCCTAAATTCTAAAATTCAGAAACCTGTCCCCGATATCTTCTGTTGTGAGTTAGTTGAACCCCCTCAATTTTTATTCAGAAGAAGTCCGTTACTTTCCAAACACAAACCGTAAGCTGGCTTTTTGGTTAGGTCTTGTAACCTTGCATCCTACCTATTTCGTTTGATGAACTCTAGTCTTTCTTTAAATCTGAAACATAGACTAAACACTATAATTCAGATAGCCTGATAACAAGAACATCCTTGGGTTTTTGTACTGTTAAACACCAAATGTAGTCCTTGGCCATTGGAAAATTGTAGAAAAGCCCCACATCTTTTCAAACGACTGTTTCAAAGTTGAAAAGCTTTGTTTAAATAATTTGACTATAAATTTAAATTACTGTTTGGATAATCCTATTTGTGCAAACAATTAACCGTTTTCACACTAAAATACAACCATCATATTTTTTTTGAACATACAAGTCCAAATTCGACAAATCACATGTCTAATCCGATCAGAGAAATACGAGGAGTCCGATTCTACCATCCATTTGTTCTTTTTCTTGTCGCATCATGAAACACTAATTGATTATGCAATCGGATCCATAAACAATGTGTGGCCAATTTACTTTATTGTTATGCTCTCGTCCACCGGCCACTTAAACTTGACTCATTAAACATATCGCATCATATCCTGCCATGCTACATTGTTGATTGCATTGCATCGATCATATGTTGATTGTGTTATTTCTTTCTATGTATGGCATTTGGTTCTTATCGGCAGAAGGCGATCCCGACGAGTACCAGCAGGAGTTTGATTAGTGCGAGTACCCTCTCGAGTTTGTATCGACTCCTTCCTTTGATCAGTCAGGCGAGCACCTCATCCCCTTTTACCTATTTTACATTTATAGTCTTTATTTCCTTCTGTTGATCTATTGCTATTCTTATTGTCGATGCTTTAGTACCGTACCTCTATTTTTTACCTGCTCTACTATATTGCCTTGCTTGTCTAGCTAGCTTTGACCTTGCGAGTCGTAGGCTTGCTTAGATCTGCTCTCATACAGGTGGAACTGGAATTCTGGATAATGTTGTTGTTATGAATATTAATCTGATGTTGTTGGTAAATGGCTTCACCTAATGATAAGGCCCCGGTAGCGACCACCTTTGGGGACTGGTTGAGTCGACCTAGGACCCGTTCGTTCTAAGATACCAGTTCTCAGTTGATCGCGCTAACCAAACGTGTGGGCCTCTGGGATCCCCCCTCAACTACCAGCGCTATTAGTATATCCAGGGGGTTACAAAATTGGTTTTTCATTTGGTGCATATGCATAATATGTCCTCGGACATGGGTTGAGTTTTGATATAATTTTGGTGGATTGCCATGGCTTGCATTGCATAAATCGGGATACCGTGTCGGAGGTGGGATGGAGCTCTACAAGTTATCTTCCGATCATCGACCGACCGTAGACTCAAACGCTATGTCACCTGGAGAATCAGCTGTATCTCTTGTGTGGGTCAAACTCAGTAGGTGATGCCCCTGGATGTGCGCGTAGTTATGGGACAGTTCTTGTTGTGAGACTTGGACGTCACGCCTATTTTGTGTTTTAGTGCTTGAAGGGTCGAACATGTGTTTGTTGGAGATATGCCCAAGAGGCAATAATAAAGTGGTTATTATCATATCTTCATACTTATGATAAATGTTTACATACCATATGCTATAATTGTATTAACCGGAAACATTAATACTTGTGTGATTTGTAAACATAAAAGAGTCCCTAGTAAAGCCTCTTGTTAAACTAGCTTGTTGGTTAATATATGATCATGGTTTCCTGATCATGAACATAGAGATGTTATTAACAACAGGGTCATATCATTAGGAGAATGATGTGATGGACATACTCCTATAGTTAAGCGTAGCATAAAGATCAAGTTATTTAATATAGTTCATTTGCTATAAGCTTTCTGATACATAGTAACCTAATTCCTTCGACCATGAGATCATGTTAATCGCCATCACCGGAAAGATGCTTTGATGACATCAAACACCACACCGTAACTGGGTGGCTATAAAGGTGGCATTGAGTGTTTGGAAAGTATGGGTTGAGGCACATGGATCAAGAGTGGGATTTGTCCATCCATATGACGGATAGATATACTCTGGGCCCTCTCGGTGGAATGTCATCCAATTAGCTTGCAAGCATGTGACTGGCTCACAAGTGATCACATATCACGGGAACGAGAAAAGAGTACTTATCAGTAACGAGTTTGAACTAGGTATGCAGAGATACCGATGATCAAAACCTCGGATAAGTAAACTATCGTGAGACAAAGGGAAATTGGTATCGTATGTAAGTGGTTCATTCGATCGCAAAGTAATCGTATAAATATGTCGGAGCCATATGAATTTCTAGATTCCTCTATTGGTTATTGATCGGAGAAGTGTCTCGATCATGTCCGCATAATTCAGGAACCGTAGGGAGACACACTTAAGGATTCGATGTTGTTGAGTGGTTATGGAATGATGAGTAAGAGACCGAATGTTTTTCGGAGTCTCGGATGGGATCCGGGATATCACGAGGAGATCCGGAATGGTCCGGAGAATAAGATTCATATAAGGAAAGTCCTGTTTCGGGGTTGGAGAATGATTCCGGTGTTTTTCATCGGGAATGTTCTAGAAGGTTCCGGAATGTCCGGCACTCTGGAGGGGAAGGGTACATCAATGTGTCATAACAATTTGGAATGGTTGAATCATGTACTAGGTGTCATTGCTGAGCAAAATAAAGGGATAAATCAAATCCTAGTTTGAAAAGTCAAACGCCAATTTGAAAAGTCAAACGGCAAGTTTGCTTGGTGCAGGGAGAGTAGGAAACCTACTTGGGGAGGAAGTCCCACTCCCTCCACCCGCCGGCCAAGGAGGAGGAGTTGGAGGAGGACTCCCTCCTCCTAGGCGCCTCCCTCCCACCTATAAAAGAAGGGGCAGGGGTGCCCCTCTTCCACACACCTCAAACCCTAGCTTTGGCGCCTCCACCTCCAAGTGCAGCCGCCGCCTAGGGTTTCCCCTCCAACTCGGCGAGCTGGGGCTCTCCCAAGCCCTAGCCGCCGGACAAGCTTCCTCCCTTGGTGCCTCTAAACCCTAGATCGCCAAGGCCTCTCTCATACTCCACCATACTCGCTCCGGCTTAAGGCGAAGCCCTGCGAGATCTCCCCTCTACTTCCGGTACCACGCCGTCGTGCTGCCGGAATCGCGAGGAGAGTGCTACAACCTCTGATGCCTGCTGGAACAAGGGAGAGGAAGGTCTTCATCGAGTACCGAACGTGTGATCGACTGCGGAAGCGCTGCTGGAACGCAGCGCCGGAAGGATCGTCTACGCGATTTTGAGATTGGAAGTGTACGACTACATCATCCATGAGAATCTGCTCTCGTTAACCGCTTTGGATCTTCGAGGGTGAGTTATTCTATCGACTCGTTGCTACAATCTAGTAGATAGATCTTGGCTTGATCATAGATTAGATCTTGATTGTGTGTTCATGCGGTAGAAATTTTTTGTTTTCCATGCTACGAACCCCTACAGTGGTATCAGAGCTGTGTCTATATGTAGATCTGCTGCACGAGTAGAACACAATGGTCATTGTGGGCGTTGATGCTTTTGTGTCGATTTCTTCTTGTGTACTTTGCATCTTGCGGGATGGTGGGATGAAGCGGCCCGGGTTAACCTTACATGACATCGTTCATGAGACTTGCTCCACGCTTGACATGCAACTTGTATTGCATAAGTGGCTTTGCGGGTGACTGTTTCTCCCAACATAGTTAAGATTCAATTTACAACGGGTGATTGACAATACTAGTATCAATGTTGTGGTTCTTGTTCGTAAGTTAGAACGACACTTATTGAAAGCCCCAAACCACATAAAACATGCAAAGAAAATTAGAGGCGTCTAACTTTGTTTTGCAGGGGTGTGCTGTGATGTGATATGGCCATGATTGTGATTATATTTGATGTATGCAATGTTCCTTATTATAAGTTGACAACCGGCAGGAGCCATATGGTTGTCTTTAAATTCTGTTAAGATCCGTGTGTCTATTCAAAGTAGTTGTAATAGTTCAAGCTGGTGGACGACAACCATGAAACGGCACCATTGACCTTGATGCCATGCTGGTGATGATGGAGATCATGTTCATGCTTAAAGATGGAGATCAGAAGCACAAGAAGAAAGGCCATATCATATCACATATTATGAATTGCATGTGATGTTAATCCTTTTATGCATCTTGTATTGCTTAGTTCACGACGGTAGCATTATAAGATGATCCCTCAAGCACACAATTTCAAGTTTTAAAGTGTTCATCCTTAGTAAGCACCGTTGCTAAAGTTCGTTGTTTCGAAGCACCACGTGATGATTGGGTGTGTTAGATTCTGCGAGTGTATACAACGTGAGCAAGCCAGATTTGCTCATGCGGAAGCTAAGGTTTGATCTTGACGAGCCTAGCATGTACAGACATGGTCTCGGAACACGGATTACCAAAAGGTAAAGCATGAGTCATATAGTAGATATGATGAACATGTTGATTGTTCGCCATTGAAGCTACATCAACTCTCATGATGATCGGTTTTGATGTGGTGGATTTGGTTTGTGTGATCACTAAAACAATGTGAGGGATATTTTTTTGAGTGGGAGTTCAACAGCAATATGATTAAAAGTTGAACACTATTATCATAAATTAAATCAAAGTGAATTTGCATAATTGTTGTAGTCATTGGCATCCGTTTACCACCTTGCGCTTAGTTATAATTGAGATGATAGAACTATAGAATTCTGGTTAGTTACTATACGAACTGGTATCGTATTGTTTTGAAGTGTTAATCTAAAGTTTAAAAGTCCCATTGCAAACTTTCTGTAAGTTTCGATTACTCCGTGAAATTTAATAGTTGGTATTAAATCAAGAGTAACAATTCCAGTGTTAGTATATAAGTATCATGTTTATCTTCATGATTCTTGATATTCAAAGGATTGTCTTAATATCAAGGTTATCTAGGATCTGAAAGAGTTGTTTCAGAAACCATGATGTGTGGAAGATATTGTGATATCTGAAACAAAGTTTTGGTTGCAACATGATAGAGTATAATATGGCAAAGGTCATGTTCTCATATTTGATGAGAATTTGCAAAAGGTTGGAGACACTAGTTGTCCTAAACCTCCAAAAGGTTTTGGAGAGCAACATTATACTCGCGATTCACCGTTATAAGCTAAAAGTAGCTTGATCATGGATAATTCCATGATAAATGGTGAATATTTGATGTAGGTAAAATGTTTACTACACCAAGAGATTACTAAAGAAAGGAATTTGAAAGAACACCAAACATTTGATGATGGTAATCTACTTCAAAGTGCAAGTCCAAAGACATTGGTATTTGACTATACACGCTTTGGACTATGTGTCATGTGTATGGCTCCACTATTGATGTTGATAGATTTTTTCAAACAGAAAAAGAAATACTGAAAGAGAATCTCATAAATATATGGCAGAAAAGAAAAGACTAGAATTGTTCAGTTTAGGTATATAAAGGATATACGTGTTATGGCTATATTCTTTGCTTGTTAAATAATGTGATTCTTAAGTATTGGATACTGAATTTGTTGGTATGAATCGTCATACAAAATAACAGAATTCATGAACTACAATGGCCTAAGTAACTAGCAAAAGAATATGTGATGATGTTCATCGATAACAAATAAAGGGTTATTGTGTTGCTCGTTAAACATCAAAGCTTCCTTTCAAGATTTGTTTTATCAGGTATTATGAGAACAAAAGGGTTGTTCAAATAATTGCCGTCCATAAAAGATGGATGATTCACAAATCTCGTTGGAGAAATCACATCCATAAAACTAGTGCTAAAAATGTCGAAAGACAAATTGATTGAAAAATCACTTAGGAAGTGACATCGCCGTTTAAATTATATTGGAAAGAAAACATGAAGAAACTCCATGTGTATGGAATTTTGGAGTCTTTTGATTTTTGATCAAATGATGCTTGTGAAACTTTCCTAGAGATAATTAAAACTTCGTTCATAGGCCAAAATGGAACGAATGACTAGCTTATTGGAACTTGTACATATTGTTGTAAGGAGTCCATTATGTGTAGTCAAGAGCGATGGATTTCAACTTCACATGCTTCCTCCGAAAATTTGAGTGAATATATGAATATTTACTTATTAAGGATGAAATATGAAACATTTGAAAAGTTCAAAGACTTTCAAGATAAAGTGCAAAATCATTGTAACAAGAATCTATACTTAAAAAGATTCAGACCGTTCGTCACCTTGAGGAATATTCCGTCTGCCAGTAAATGACGCTTTTACCCCTACCGATCTGAGAAAATTACCCACGTTGCCACCGCAAGTCAAACTGAACGGTTCTGTGAAAAATTTAAAAAAATCCCAGTCCATCGGGCGCCTTTCTCTCCGTTCCTCCCCAATCCCTCTCTCTTTCCACCGACGTTGGATGGCCCGCCGATGCAGACGATGACGACCATGGTGCCGACGAGGAGCATGTAGGTTAGCTTCCAAAAGGTCTACCACGAGCGGAGGCAGGTTGATCTGCAGAGGGGAGCTTGAGGGCGAGGCTGGAGGAGTTCATCCGCGAGATGGAGTAGAGGAACGGCGACTGCAAGGCGGCGTGCTGAGCAGGGATGCGGGTCAGTGGCACAGAACCTAGCGGCGACCGCGGTTAGAGGTAGAGGCGGCGAGCAAGGTGGGAGGCGGCGACGCGTTGGGAGCTCGTGGGCAGCCAGATGCTCGAGGGAGCGGCGGTCGACGAGGCCGACGATGCGCTGGGGGGAAAGCGAGGCGGAGGGGAAAGGAGGCCTTGGCAACGAAGTCTGGTGGAGAGGGAGCTCGATCGACTCCTGGCGGCCGGGATCGATCGAGGGAACAACGAGGGGGCAGAAGGAATCAGGCGGGCCTCCTCTGAGATGGAGGAAACTCTCTGCATCGGATCCCCTTTTCGTTTTCCACTTTACTATTCGTCCAATTTTTTCTGACTATCTCTAATTCCCTGACCAGATCCTCTGACTTCCTCCTATTCTTCAGTATTCTCAATTCCATGCTACAAATGGCGGAACACGGGAAGCAATCAATCTAGCAGAGCTACCGAGCTACATCTCTAATATCAAAAAGAATTCTCAGTTCATGCTTCCGTCTCTGTTTGTTCTCTTTTCATAGGTGTGTGGTCGTTTAACTGTCGGTAATTTTGGAGCAGCTTCTCCCACCGGTGCGGCCCAAAAATTAGACCCCAAAACTAGAATTCTTCATGATTATCACAAACAGGTTGTGGGCGATGGAGCCGGCCGTCAGCAGGAGCTCGTCGGGCAGCGCCGCCGCGCTCGCGGACCACCTGTAGCATGGTTCAGGCATGAGGAGCTAGCTAGCAAACATGGACCGCAACTAGCAGCTAGCTTTGCATCTGCGAGGCAACATACAGTGATACACATCTTCTCGCGGACCTGCACACTCCCACACCAGGACGCGCACGCGTGGCGGAGATGGAGGCCCGAGGCAGCGTCCGCTCGCCGCAGGGGCGCGTGGAGGCGGCGTTGGGTTGCCGCAGGGTCGCGTGGCGGGACTTGTCGATCAAGAGGGTGGCGAGTTCGAGGGCTGGAGGCAGCGTCCGCTCACTGCAGGTACGCGTGTGTTCTTAGCTTTTCTGAACCTGCACGCCCGCTCTACGGAGCCGGACCACTGCTCCTCCCCGCGCCGCATCTCTGGCCGCCGCACCACCGCTCTCTCCGCCGCGCACAGGAGAGGAGGTGGGCCGCCGCGCCGTCGCTGGTCTCCTGCTCCGTGGTGCTCGCGCGACTGCAGAGCTCGACGTCCTCGATCTACGGCTATAGCAAGCTGCTGGGCAGATTCACAGAGAAAATAGGGGAGACGGTGGAGGGGAGAAACAGCGGTGACGTTTGGGCGTCGGCTTGGAGGTTCGGGGAGGCCGGCCGGAGGGGCAAGGCCACCAGCACCTTCTCGAAGTGTATGCGAGGAAATATAAAAGCAATTTACACCTGAAAAATGAGCAGGCCAAAAAAAAATTAAATTGAGATTTGAGAAGAAGAAAACATTTTAAAACTAACTACGGTTTAATAATCCTTGGTTGGAAGATATTGTAGTCACATATAAGAATATTTATGTGTATTATACTATACTTATATATGTCTTGGTAGTAAAATAAACTTTAAGACCCAGATTGCATTTCTAAAAGTAATGGTATATTAAATTAAATTATCCTTCATTTCACATTAATTGTTACTGAATTATATGTATCTACACTAAAATATGTCTAGATATAGTATTTGATTCAGTGATAATTAATATAGATCGAAGAGAGTAATTCTTTTATAACCGTGGCAACGCACGGACATTCTGCTAGTATAAATAGTTTATGATAAGATCATAAAGGAAGATATTTGAGTTACAAGTTTAGCATAATATCTAAGATTTAAGGAATCGTTCCGTGGATTTGCATTTTTCGAAACACCATAAGAGTATGGAGCATTCTAGATTTGTAATTAAACCTTGTTTGACATGGTAAGATCAAAGGTGTAATTCATAAAACTGTCATTATATTTTAAAGATTAAAAGCTTTAGAGACTACCGTTTTTCCACTAAAAAGAGATCCATCATAATCCGCTGAAATGACACCATATAAAGTTATGGTTTGGGATAAAACCCAAGTTGTCCTTTCTTAAACATTGTTATGCTATGCATAAGAAAGATGTTTGCAACCAAAATCGGATGAACCTGTCTTTGTATGTTATTTCAAATAACTATTCCTCCATAACATCGGAGACAAAAGTGTTTGTCGCTTAGAACGTCAAGTTTTTTTGAGAAGGAATTTTTCGTGAAACGATAAGTGGGAGGACAATAGAACTTTGATAAGGTTAAAAGAACCTTAGCTATATGTGCAAAGTTGCGCAGCACCGAAAAGTGTTCCGAAGGTAGCAACAATGTTCATGGCTCACGTACCTCAAAGGTTGTGGTTACGGAGGTCAAAGTTTCTATTGAACCAAGTAGGTCGAGTAAACAATCAAATACCAATATTTGAGGGTTGAATCATTATTTGAGAATAATGAACGGACTACATGCAAAGAAGCGATGATGGGCCCTGACTCCATAAAATGGCTTGAAGCCATGAAATCTGTGATAGTTCCATACACGAGAAATCAAATTTTGAACTTGAAGGACCCTCGAGAAAGGTGTAAGACCTTACAGTTGTGTTTGGATCTATAAATAAATAGACATGGATATTTCACATCTATGAAATAGTCGACATGTTGGGAAAGAGTTCATAACAATGTTCAAAGGTTGACTATGACAAGATTTGATCTTTCATAGCGATATTTAGTCTGGACGGATTAATGTAGCAACCACTACATATAATTTTGTTATGTGGTAGTTGAATAAACAAAAAAAGTTCTTCTAATAGAATAGTTACCTAGGACATGTGCATAACATGGTCCATAGGGTTTTGTTAATTCAAAGGATGCTAAAAGCATATGCAAACTTCAATGGTTGAAGTAAGCATAGTGGAGTTGGAATCTTCACTATGATGAAACTGTTAAAGGAGTTTAATTTCATCGGAGACAATGAAGATGCTTGCATTTGCAAGAAATTAAGTGGGAGCGCTAAGACATATTTCTAATACATTATGTGGAGGACATATTGTTGATGATGTATCTTTTATTAACACATATTAAGAATTTCATCCTGATGAAAGACTTAGGCAAAACCAAAATATTTGGCATCAACAGACGCTAATATGGTTGTGCCGAAAGTACATAGATGATATATTGAATGAGTTCAATATAGAAACTACAAGAAAGGTTCTTGTCGCACAGAAAGGATTGAATCAGTTCAATATTGATGATATATTCAAGTGTATTGACACTTGGTAAGTGAAACAAAGATTCAAGTATAGATTGATACTTGATGTATGAAATCACAAAGAGTATTTATATCAATCATACTGTGATATGTACAAATCCAGATATGTCCTATGCTCTAAATGTTGTGAGCATATACCAGAATGATTCATAAGATGATCATTGGACGATAGTAAGGATATTCTTATGATATTTTGGAAGAACTAAGAATATATTATTTTGGAAGTGACAAATAGATGGTTAGTTCATTGTAAATGAATTACATTGATACTAGTTTTGTCACAAAGTACAAATTAAGTTTATCTCAATCTAAACTAAGGGTGGCACAATATAATGAAAGTAAGTTCCATAATGGATTTGGATGAGTTCCAAAGTTAAGACATTGTGACAGATACTACAACAAATGGTTAAGTATATAGCTGCTATTATAGCAGCAAAAGAGGGCATTTGTGTCAAGTAGTTTGTTATCAAACTAGGTGTAGTTCAAAGTAGGGATAATACTATGAAGATATATTGTACGACAATATTATCAACATGTTTTAACCCCAAAGAACTAAAGGTCACACCAAAGGACCAAAATTATACAAAGCCATCTCATTAGAGAATGAGTGATGCGTAGAGACGCAAAGACATGCAATTACACACGGACCTGGAAGTGTCAGATCCGGAGATCAGTTGACCACTAGCAATCGTGTACATACGACACCATAAAGCCATATGTGTTGAATACACAAAGGTTTGAAACTAGATTATTGACTCTAGTGCAAGTGGGAGACTGTTGGAGATATGCCCAAGAGGCAATAATAAAGTGGTTATTATCATATCTTCATACTTATGATAAATGTTTACATATCATGCTATAATTGTATTAACCGGAAACATTAATACTTGTGTGATTTGTAAACATAAAAGAGTCCCTAGTAAAGCCTCTTGTTAAACTAGCTTGTTGGTTAATATATGATCATGGTTTCCTGATCATGAACATAGAGATGTTATTAACAACAGGGTCATATCATTAGGAGAATGATGTGATGGACATACTCCTATAGTTAAGCGTAGCATAAAGATCAAGTCATTTAATATAGTTCATTTGCTATAAGCTTTCTGATACATAGTACCTAATTCCTTCGACCATGAGATCATGTTAATCACCATCACCGGAAAGATGCTTTGATGAAATCAAACACCACACCGTAACTGGGTGGCTATAAAGGTGGCATTGAGTGTTTGGAAAGTATGGGTTGAGGCACATGGATCAAGAGTGGGATTTGTCCATCCATATGACAGATAGATATACTTTGGTCCCTCTCGGTGGAATTTCATCCAATTAGCTTGCAAGCATGTGACTGGCTCACAAGGGATCACATATCACGAGAACGAGAAAAGAGTACTTATCAGTAACGAGGTTGAACTAGGTATGTAGAGATACCGACGATCAAAACCTCGGATAAGTAAACTATCGTGAGACAAAGGGAAATTGGTATCGTATGTAAGTGGTTCATTCGATCGCAAAGTAATCGTAGAAATATATGGGAGCCATATGAATTTCCAGATTCCTCTATTGGTTATTGATCGGAGAAGTGTCTCGATCATGTTCACATAATTCACGAACCGTAGGGAGACACACTTAAGGATTCGATGTTGTTGAGTGGTTATGGAATGATGAGTAAGAGACTGAATGTTGTTCGGAGTCTCGGATGGGATCCGGGATATCACGAGGAGATCCGGAATGGCCCGGAGAATAAGATTCATATAAGGAAAGTCCTGTTTCGGGGTTGGAGAATGATTCCGGTGTTTTTCATCGGGAATGTTCTAGAAGGTTCCGGAATGTCCGACACTCGGAGGGGAAGGGTACATGAATGTGTCATAACAAGTTGGAATGGTTGCATCATGTATTAGGTGTCATCGCTGAGCAAAATAAAGGGATAAATCAAATCCTAGTTTGAAAAGTCAAACACCAATTTGAAAAGTCAAACGACAAGTTTGCTTGGTGGAGGGAGAGTAGGAAACCTACTTGGGGAGGAAGTCCCACTCCCTCCACCTGCCGGCCAAGGAGGAGGAGTTGGAGGAGGACTCCCTCCTCCTAGGCGCCTCCCTCCCACCTATAAAATAAGGGGCAGGGGTGCCCCTCTTCCACACACCTCAAACCCTAGCTTTGGCGCCTCCACCTCCAAGTGCAGCCGCCGCCGCCTAGGGTTTCCCCTCCAACTCGGCGAGTTGGGGATCTCTCAAGCCCTAGCCGCCGGCCAAGCTTCCTCCCTTGGTGCCTCTAAACCCTAGATCACCAAGGCCTCTCTCATACTCCACCATACTCGCTCCGGCTTAAGGCGAAGCCCTGCGAGATCTCCCCTCTACTTCCGGTACCACGCCGTCGTGCTGCCGGAATCGCGAGGAGAGTGCTACAACCTCTGTTGCCTGCTGGAACAAGGGAGAGGAAGGTCTTCATCGAGTACCGAACGTGTGACCGACTGCGGAAGCGCTGCCGGAACGCAGCGCCGGAAGGATCGTCTACGCGATCTTGAGATCGAAAGTGTACGACTACATCATCCACGATAATCTGCTATCGTTAACCGCTTTGGATCTTCGAGGGTGAGTTATTCTATCGACTCGTTGCTACAATCTAGTAGATAGATCTTGGCTTGATCATAGATTAGATCTTGACTGTGTGTTCATGCGGTAGAAATTTTTTGTTCTCCATGCTACGAACCCCTACAGCGTTTGGGTACAGTTGTGCACCCCTACAGGGTAAATCTTTTCGAGAAGCCGTGTGTCCACGGTTGTGGACGCCTCAGGAGTACAGTGTCATGATCATAGACAACGCCACTAATGCCTTGCCTAATAATTTGACTAGTAATTAGTCTTATCAATTAAACAACGGCTTAACTAAAATTGCAACGTGTGTGTTCCGTCGGTCTACTTCCTCGACTGGATTTCAAGGGGGAATGCCTCGGATGGGTTATGCTTGGAGTTACTCTATTGTATCGTTTATCGCTCACTGTAATATTCGATGTTGTAGGGTGTCTCTATAAGTTAGTCAGTTGCAAGCTTTGCCGCCGCTAAGTACACATATACCCCCTTGTAGGCGAGGACCGCTGAATTCTAGTCTCGCCGTGTACTGGCCTCACTACTAACGCTCTTGTTTTCTTTATGTTCTTTCGCTTTGGGTTCATTCCCGCTGTACAGGTATGGGTGACCAGGTGGGTGAGTCTGGCTCTTACTACGTCGATTACGCTGATGAGGACTACTACGAGCAGTAGTTTGGATCCTACCAGGAAGTCCTGAGACGTGTGGGCATGGGACTCACTTGCTTATTTCTTGGCATCTTATGCCTATTTGGATCTTATCCATATTCGGATGTTATATCACGTTTTCCGCTTGATGTATGATGTATTGTTGGGACCGCGGTCCTCTTTGTGCTACCATCTATAAACATATATGTTTGGATCTTGTTGCCTATATTTCCTTTCTTTGTACATGGCGTGCTCTGATATGTGCTTCTATGTCACCGGCGTACATACTCACTTGTGTACGCTGAGGCATGATTACCGGGCTGGCGCGTGCTCACTCTAGAAGCTATAACCTTGTAATGGGGTTATACCGGCTAGAGGTTTAGGCGCGTCAGATGGCTGGGCTCTACAACATCCATAGACAAAAGAGCATGATATCAACTGAGTACAAAAGTATAAGTGCAATGTTAAAAACGTTCCCCGTGACAGCACGGTTTTGCTAACTCCAACTTATAAGTGCAAGCATATACAACAAAGTTGTTACAATGGTTCAAGTTTATTAGGGGAAAATAATAAAAGTGTGCCATCAAGTTCGTGAGGGCTTTAATCACTAAGTTTTCACATAACAAAATAGTTTTTGATTGGAAGATAGTTGAAAACAAGAATATACTTGGAATGGTGTAACACACCATGCATAGGAGTTTAGAGTGGACACTTTGGAATAACTTGGTTTCTTAGGAGTTGGAAGCATGAGTAGAGCTTACTCATACAAGTGGAGGCTAGCAAAAGACTAGGAGCAACCAACTAAGAGAGCAATAATGGCCAAAATCATGCAATGCAACAAAACATACTAATCAAAGCAAAGAGTGGTACTACAAGTCAAGGACTAAATGATCATAGAGGCTAATGGTGACTTGTGAGAGTCATAATATGGTGTGAGCATGTGCCAAGTCAACCCAAGCAAATCATCAAAGAAGAATACCACAATACTATGCTTTTGCATGCTAAAACAACTCATAATTTCTTCAAGGCACACTAAGCAATCCCAATTGTTTGGAACAAGACATGCTACAGCAATAATCACTAAGTATAATGCTAAAAAAACACCTAGCATGTCATGCTAAATTCTAAGTCACAGTCAATGCAAGCTCCTCCTTCACTTCAAGCAAGAACTTACTACTCCTTTCCAACACCAAGCAACTTATTTGCAAAACAACACAGCGAGAACGGGGGTTCAAACTACTTTATCCAAGCAAACTAAAAATCCTAAGCAAATCAAACGAAAACTAAGACACTCCAAGAACAACACAACTATGCATGAAACAATAAAAACGAAGTGTCTAGACAGACCTGAGCTTTTTATTGATGAAGAAGGGGATGGCATCCCCAAGCTTTGACGCTTGTACCTCTTGGATATTTATTGGGGTGACACCATGGTGGCATCCTCAAGCTTGAGCTTTTGTCCATTCTTCATCTCATTGCATCATTCTCTCTCTACACCTAAATTTTTTTCTTCATACAGAACTTCACACAATCTTCATTAGCAACATTAGTGTATTCAAAAGATATTAGACCTCTGGTAAAGCTTTGGAACAACAAGGCTTTTCAATAAAAACACAAGCTACTGTAGTAACTCCTTCAAAAAGCTCAATTCACCTAAAGAGAACTCAAAAAAGGAATCAATAAGAAGCAAATGCAAATAATGGCAGAAATCTGTCAAAATAGACCAGCAGGTAGAAACCGATTTTTTCGAACATCTTATGTTGCTCAAATCAAAACGTGTTGAACTAACAAAAGTTAGCTAACATACTGGGAGATTTATTCATAAATTCTGAGCTCAATTCGAGTTACAGAGCCTCCTCACGAATTTTTTTGGTGGAGGATAGAAATCTGTTTCGGGACAACAACTCCCCAAATCTTACTTCCCTCTCATTAGAGGTCATTCTTGGCACAAAAAGCAAACAAAAAGGATAAGGAGAGGTTATTACTGAAGTAATAACTTCCAAAACTCAAGGAAACTCTTGGGTTATCTCCCAACAAGTACGTTTCTTTACCGCCTTTAAGTTAGGCACAAGAAGCAAGAAGAATCAAGTATTTTCAAATGAAGAGCATTAACATCCATACTTGCAAAGTCTTAAACTATGAAAGGTATATCATCCAAATGGGTTTTGGAGGATCCCTTCTCATCTCTCTTTCGTCTACTACCTTTATCAAAAAGATTTTCAGGAGCAATCCAATCAAAATTCTTTTTAAAGGCTTCATGCATTCCAACAAGCTTAAAGGGTATGGGTATCTTAAATTCTTTTCTAGGCTTAGTTTTATCAGAAATACCCACAACATCTACACTTGATCCTAGCATATTGAAATGCTCAAAGACCTTTTTGGCTTCCCTAGCAAAATAATGGAATTCTTTTGATAAAGTTTCAAGGATGAATTCCCTCTTTTCAACATTCTTCTCTTCTTTTAGTTTTAGGAACAAGAATTGTATGAATGGGTTAAGGCTAACAAACCTAGCCTCCAACATATGAACTAAAGAAGCTGCAACAATCTCATAATTAGGAGCAAGCTCTGCTATAGATCTATCCTCAAGATCCTCATGCTTGCTAACATAATTAAAGAATTCTTCAATATTATCTTTCCTATTTATGGATCCACTACCTATTGCAAGATCTTTTAGGGCGAACTTGGGGAGCAACATGGTGAGCTAGAGCAAGGTGGCAACTAGAGCAGGAACTATTTTTTTGTGTTTTTGAATAAAGCAAGCAAACCAAACTAGACTATTTTTTGGTTTTTTTTGGAAAGAGGCAAACAAAACCAAGCAAAAGAAACAAAGCAAACTAAAAACAAAGTAAAGAGAAGGAAAGTGAAGGACTCCCCTAGTGAAGACGTCCTTAGCCACCCCGGCAACGGCGCCAGAAAACTTGTTGATGACTCCTTGATGGCACCAGAGAACTTGGTGCTTGACGTGGAGTTTGTTGGGAACCCCAAGAGCAAGGTGTGAAGCAGCACAACACCAAGTATTCCCTCAGTAAGAAACCGAGGTTACCAAACCAGTAGGAGAAAGGAAACATCACATAGGTGTTGCAAGCAACGCGGAGACCTGCACAACACAAACTCGAGACTTTTCCCCAACTAATAGTGAGGTTGTCCATCTCACCAGTTGCTGTAACAAAGGATTAAATGTATGGTGTGGAAGGTAATGGTTTGCAGCAAGTAAACAAGTAACAGTGGAAGATGTATCAATGGTAAAGATTGGACCGGGGTCCATAGTTCACTAGAGATGCTCTCCTTAGATAAACAACATGGCATGAAGGGTAAACAAATTACAGCGGGGAAATTGATAGGAACTGATCAAGGCATAACAATGCAATTACTAGTCATAAAGATCCTATGAGATCCTATTGGGCAATACAACAATATACATAGACCGCCATCCAACTGCATCTATGACTAGAAGTACACCTTTAGGTTATCATCCGAACCCCCTCCAGTATTAAGTTGCAAGCAACAGACAACTGCTTTAAGCAAAGTGTGTAAGGTAAATAGTCCACATGTTCCATGAACAAGAGACCGTTGTTTTCTCCCTAGTGGCAATAGCACATCTACAACCGAAGAGATTTCTGTCACTTCCCTTGGAAACTAGAGGCATGAACCCACTATCGAGCATAAATATCCCCTCTTGGAGTCACTAGCAACTACTTGGACAAGATAACTACTAACAACGGAGAGCATGCAAGATCACAAACAACACAGACATGATAGAATCATAAAGACAAAACCATTAATCAAACCAACATAATAATCTCAATATCCATCGGATCCCCGCAAACATAACATGCATGATTACAAATAGATTAGATCTTGATCATGAACGGAGCTCACAAGATCTATACATGAAAGCACAAAGGAGGAGATACAACCATCTCGCTACTACATGGACCCATAGTCCAAGGTGGAACTACTCACGCATCATACCGGAGAGAAGGCCCGTGGGATGATCTCCCCTCCGGCAGGGTGCCAGGAAGAACTTTAGACCCCCCGATCTAGGGACGATGGTGGCAGCGGCTACAGACTGTTTCGTGGATATTTGATCGGGTGCTTAGGGTTTCTGCATCAGGGGCTTCTTATAGGCGAAGGGGGAGGCCGAGGAGGCGGCCAGGGGTGGCAAACCCTAGCTAGGCGCGGGGCTAGGCCCACCCGCGCCTGGGGTGGGTCTGGCCCCCCCTGGCTGGCCCCTCCTGCTCTCCTCTGAACTTCTTGTTCCCCACGGAAAGTAATTGACTTTGACGTTTGTCCCGTCCAATTTCGAGAATATTTCTTTACTAACTTTTCTGAAACCAAAAATAGCAGAAAACGGGCATCTGGCACTGTTGCAACTTGTTAATTGGTTAGTACCAGAAAACATGTAAAAAGCACCTCAAAGTATAGACAAGTAAAGCAAAGTAGATACTAAACAAGCATGGAGCATCAAAAATTATAGATACGTTTCCAACGTATTAGTCGTTCAACTGGAGAAGCTCGCCGCCGGCAGCGAGGCGGCCCTAGCGAGGGCGCTCAGGGCTCCCATAACATTCTGCGCGCGTGAAACTTGGGCTAGAACGACGGCGGCCGCGGTGGCGGCAGCGTCTTCTACATCTACAGAGGAAGTCGGATCTGCGGCGAAGCAGGCCAAAAATCCCTTGCCAGAGTCAGGGTTACCCTCGACTCTTTGGATAGGGTTTTTCCGCCCATGCCGACGGCCCCAAATCCCGCACCCGGCGCGTCTTCTATCGTTCCGACGACACCTGCTACTGATCCATCGTCACCGGTGGCGCCACCACCGACCAGGATAAGTTCCCGGTCTAGTTAGTTGTTAGGGTTTGGTATTAAATCAACGCCAGTTAGGACTCGATCTAGGTAGTTAGAGTTTTGAACGAGCGATTTGGGGCTTTTCGCACTACGTAGTTACATATTTCATAGTGTGCTGTCAAATTTGGGGATTTAATTTAGCCAAATCCTAATATTGGCTGTCCTCCTAGGACTTAGTACGATTAGGGATACATATCCAATTCTCAAAACAATTGTTGTCCTAGGGCATTGCTCGATTGGGGATACTAGTCGCATCTGCTAGTAGTTGTAGTCCTTGTTACTTTGCCCATGTTTCAACCATGTCCATTGCCAAATTGGGCAATGCTTCTAGTTGTAGCAAATACTTCTGTGCTGACCTTGTTTTGCTTCATGTCAAGGTGGTTAAGTTTGACTGCGAAACTATGGGGAGGGGTTGACACCCTCCCCCCAACTGGGTTTTGCTGACGTGCTTCCAATCAACCGCTGGGCAATGAAGCCCGTGGTCATCGGTAGGGTGGAGGCGGCTTCGCAATCGCAAAGAAAGAAGGGTCGACGGCCAAAGCTTGGCCACTATCCAATCGACGAGGTCCCTCGCCGCTTTGTCATCCAGCTGGACGCTGCTGACCTCCACATGCTAGTGATGCTGCATGTGTTCCAGCTTGGCATGAGGAACTGGATCAAGGTCCTGCTGTCGCGCGTCGTGCAAGTCACAGCCTGCCGCTGGTGTGCCGAGTGGGTACAGGTGGACTGGTTCGCTGGCCAAGTTGCGTTCAGGCAGAACTGGCCTGAGCTGGTGTACAAGTATGACCTAGAGCGCGATAATGTCGTGGAGTTCAAGATCAAGGCCTTCATCGTCAATATGACGTTCTACAAGGCGGGATCCTCCAGCGCCAGGCAATACACCTGCCCTGACCACTGTTAGACGCCGATGGCCTTCATGTAATAGCTTGTAAGTTTATAAGTGGTAATAGCAGTTGCTAATGGACAACTCGTGATGGTGAACTAGGCTGATGGTTCTTTTTATTAGGGGTTAAAACCCCTGGTGGTTCAGGGGCATGCGATGCCCCCGTTGATGGGTTGTTTCATTAGGGGTTAAACCCCTGGTGGTTGAGGGGCGCACAATGCCCCTGCTGATGGTTCTTTTGACTAGGGGTGTAATTTAGAACCCATGATTTCTGCATGCATTTGACTGTTATGACTGTTATTGTGTAGCTAGTAATGTTGTGTCTGCATATGACTGTTATTGTGATCATGTAGCTCGTAATGTGTTGTGTGTGCATATGACTATTCTTGTGATCATGTGTTGTGTGTACTGGGGTGGTAAGATCACCCAATTTGAAATGGGTGACCATAACCCATGTGATCAGGTGCAAAGCACCACACCAAACACCTGTGAAAAGCATAGCAGGTAAAAAGTCTTGAATCTGCAACCAAACAACTGGACCGATTTGCAGGAAATCTGAATGCACTAAGCCAAACAAAGTGCACAAGTTGGCCCAAGTCCAGTCTCCCCTCATGCAGCATCCATCGAACCAAGTAGGGGAAATATAAAATTTGGGCCGTTGCAACCAAACACGTCCTTATAGTGTGTTGTTTCACCGTCCGAAGGATTTATAACCACACATCCACTGGCTTGTTTGGGGTTGCGTGGGTGGTGGTGCACTACAAAAATACCCTCGTGTGCAACACTTTTTTTTGACAACATAAGAGAAAAGTACATGCGAAAGTTTTTTACCCGGAATATGAGCAATCATAGCACCATTTTTACGTAGCACCCATGTATACACCGTGGTAGACACGTTACCAATACATATATATGTCGTGGTAGGTGTTTTTATGCCACACTTGGGCAATGGTGGCATTCCATGTTGCGACGTCCATTGTAAGTGTCATTAATTGTTGGTCGTATGTTAGAAAATGGTTAAGCACAACCCATTAATTCGTTAGACTTTTCTAGATGATAGATATGGCCCACCATAGCCCAATCGAGCTTGTCCCTTTATGGTCAAACACAAACTGTTGAGGATTTTGTTGCACAAAACCTCATCAAAATGCACTTATGTGCAGAACACCCACTTTTCGAGTAATTACATTGTCAAAAAGAATAACACATGATCCCACTTGCATGTAGCCACTATGGCTGCTGGAGATCTCCTAGTATAAGACCCCCGAACTGTTCCCCATGCTTCTTCCCTCTCGCGACCTGGTCGCCCCCCGCGCGGGCGGCCGGGCCGCGCCACCGGCTCTCCTCACTGTGCTCCTCCCCCCACGACGGCGCCATCGTGTGTTGCTGGGATAGGCCTGGTCGGCGCCGACAGCCTCCTGACTCTCCTTGGTGGTCTCCTCGTGCGAAGCGGCGTGGCGCCGATAGTGCATCTAGGCGGCGGCGGTCCAGCTCAGTAGCGGCGGGGTGACCTGGTGTTGTGGATGGCAAGTGAGGCGGCATATCCCCCCATTGGTGGCGAAGGTGGCTGGGGCTAGTTCAGTCGGTGCCTTACATGCCCAGTTTGGGCTCTTTTGGGTCCGATCTTGATCAGGACAGGCTGGGCTCGACCTTGCTACCCCAGGTAGACTGACGAACGATGCTTGACGGGTGGCGGAGGTGATGTAGTGCCTGCTGCTGCATTGTGGAAGGAGATTCACGGACCCATCTGGGTCCAGCCAGGCCTATGGTGTCGATCAAGAAGGTAGCGATGGCGGTGGCCTATGTGCAACAGCGTGGTGGAGGGGACTTTACGAGCCTTTCAGGGACACTAGGCCGGGGTGTGCCCTGTTGTCGCATCTGGTCGGCACCTGCCATTGGTAGTGGAGGATGTCCTCCAGGTGGCTATGATGCTTCCGCCTTCCGGATCTAATGGCCTGGTGTGCTCTTGCCGATGCATCCGGACGGCTACCGTCTATGGCGGTGGAGGCTATTCCCTCCCACGTGGTTGTGGTATTGCCGTCCTGTCTATGACAGTCTCTTCTCAGTCTGGTCGGCCTCGCGGCGGTTGCCATGGTGAGACGATGATGGTGACACAAGACTGTGTTGGCGTATGTTAGTGGGTGGAAAGATTGGTGGAGCGCTACGGATTTTCAGGAGATGTGGTTTTTGGGGGTTCAGGAGAAATCTCTGTCGTCTTGGCACCGATGCGGCGGCGCTTGCGAGTGTCTCCATTCCTTTATGAAATGCGTCCGGGTTGCCTCTTCCCCACACCCCATAGTGTATCGAGGGAAACCCTAGTACTAGTTCGGACAACAACGGCGTTGTCATCGTTTTCCTTCTTGTAGGTGTTACTTGGTACGCGGTGATTCAGAGTGCTAGGATCGTGGTGGGACTACTCCAGAGGGCGCATCAGTGTCATGGCCCATCTTCGTCTTCATTGATCCGTCGGTGTTGGCATTGTTTTCTCTTCCCTTTTTTTTCTCTTTTCTCTTTTTTTTTTGGTTTTTTTTTGTGTGTTTTGCTCCAACTGTGGTATCATAAGTTGTATCAGTTGTTGCAATATTAATATAGTGGGGGTAACTTTGGCTTATAAAATGTTGTGTGCATCAATTGATGCAGAGGCACATTTCGAAAAAAAAATCATGTTTCATTCATAATGCTCCCTCCGTTCCTAGAAAAAAAAATGCTTGTAGCACGCACCGAGGATACAAGAAAAGCCTCTTTCCAGTAGAAAGAAAGGAAAAGGGTTTGGAGATGGTTGGTCAGACAAACACGCCGCGGCAAGTTGCATCATGCATGCGACGGCGGCCTATACCATTCTTCTTTGAGTTCGTAAGCTTGGTGCGGTTGCATGCGAGAGGTTCCTGGTTGGTGCTAGCTGTGTTATTGCTTGGCCACTAGCTAGCCTCCTTCTTCCCGTGGTGGAACTGTGGAAGTAGAGCATGCAAAGATGGCTGGCGCCATTCAAACTTGACCGCAAGACACTGAAGTCGTGTTAACTACTTGATCGTGCTCATCGAAGTACTCGGTCGTGCTGTGAAATTCAGTTTTGCAGACCTGTACTACATTCAGCTGAGAAAACGCCCATGGAGTGCCGCCAGTTTTTTGCGATTCCCTTTCACATGCATGCATGCGCGTGCCTTGGATCGGTTAGATCGACAGGCTTGGACTCCAGGTTGTAATAATGGACAACTCCAGGTCAACATAGAGGAGCACGTAAGCTAGCACCGTGCTTGCTACAGTGTAGTTATTCCCTCTGCATGGAGAGACAACTCATGATGCCGATCCAATATATTTTCATAGTAATTCCATTAACAGATCCTACTAGCGTACTCCCTCAGTCTGCAAATAAGTGTATTTCTAGCTTTATCTTAAGTCAAATATAGTAAAAAATTGACTAACTTTTTAAGACAACGTACCGACATTTATGACACTAAATTGTTACCATTAGATTTGTTTTTAAATCTAGTTTCATAATATGTCAATTTAATATGATATACTACGTTTCTATATTTTTATATAAAATTGGTTAAATTTGGTTATGTTTGACTTAAGCAAAAGCTAGATACACACTTATTTGCGCACGAGGGAGTACAGCCCAGCCGTACGTTACTAGTGCGCGGCGCGCACAAAACGCATCGTGCCTAGCTACAAGGGACTTTCTGGTTTTGTCTCCCCAAAATTCCCCATGATGGATCCAAAACCATGGACGAAACCATGGACTTGACCTGAAATTCTTCGTCACGCACACGCGCGCCGCCAGTGCGCGTCAACCCGGAACGAGCCAAGGCAAGCGGCAGCAGCGCACCCTGCCCAGGTGCGCCGGCCACCAGGCTATATATATAGCCGAGCGTCCAACCCCAAAACCCAAACTCTCACACCACAACACTACTACTGGCAAGCATCCTTCTTCACAAGAGTTAGCATTACTATCAAAGCTAAACACAGCCGCAAAAAATCGATCCCGCCTAGCTAGACCGACCGATCGAGCTCGCCTTCTGTGCTGTGCAGGGTTCGAAGAGGTAGGTACGTAGGCAGGAAGCTGGGCCGTCGATCGGATCTAGGGCGTACGTCCGCCACCATGATCACGGGCTCGGCGGTGTACCATGTGGTGGAGGCGATGGCGCCGCTGTACACGTCGGCGGCGCTGGGGTTCGCGTCCGTGCGGTGGCTCAAAGCCTTCTCCGCGGAGCAGTGCGCGGGGATCAACCACTTCGTCGCCATCTACGCCGTGCCCGTGCTCATCTTCCAGATGGTCTCCACCAACGACCCCTACGCCATGAACGCCCGCCTCGTCGCCGCCGACACGCTGCAGAAGGCCGTCATGCTCATCGGCCTCATGGCCTGGGCCGCCTGGGCCTCGTCCCGCCCCTCGCGCCGCAGCAAGGCCTCGGCTGTGTCTCCGCTGCAGTGGGTGGTGACGGCCTTCTCCGTGGCGGCGCTGCCCAACACCATCATCATGGGCGTGCCGCTCCTGGGCGGCATGTACGGGCCCGTCTCCAAGGAGCTCATGAAGCAGATCGTGGTCATGCAGTTCTGTGTCTGGTACAACGTCGTCATCTTCATATACGAGTACATGGCGGCCCGGCGCGCGGCCACGGCGGCGGATGCTGGGGTCAGCGGCGCCAAGATCAGCCCCGCGTCGCCTGCCGGAGAGGAAGCGACGCCGCCGCCGGAGAAGATCGCCCGTGACGACGTTAGTGTTGCGGCCGACCGGGCCCACGAGGTAACCGTGAACATTGAAATCACAGAGGTTGCCGCGGCGTCCACGCCACAAAAAGCCAATACAACGGCCGCGGCGCTCGAGAAAGAGGTTAGTACTGGTGAAGATGTCACGGCGGCGGCGGCGGCGGCGGCGGAAGAGGGAGTTCCGCCGCCGGCACCGAAGTCGACGGCGCCGCCGTCGGTGGGGCATATCGCGTTGATGGCAGGGAAGAAGGTCCTGAAGATCCCGAACACCTACGCGAGCTTCCTCGGCCTCATCTGGTCCCTGATCGCTTTCAAGTACGTCCCTCTCATTCACAGAATCACAGTCCATACTAGTACCTCGTACTAAACAAAGTGTGTACCTGTTTCTGCAGGTGCGGGATCAAGATGCCAAAGATCATCGACGACTCCCTGTTCACCATTCAGACGACGGCAGTTGGCCTCAGCATGTTCGCGTCAGGTTCGATCGTGTGTCCCCCTAGCTTAGCTCAGATTCGGATTTCTATCATCCCAATCGAGGATCACCATTTCTCTAACGTTAATCTGCATTTGATTTCTCAGGGACGTTCATCGCGCGGCAGTCGAGGTTCGTCCCGTGCGGCTACGCGATCGCGTCGGTGTCCATGGTGCTCAAGTTCCTTGTAGGCCCCGTGGTGATGCTGCTGGCGTCGCTGGCCATCGGCATGCACGGCACCCTGCTGCACATTGCTGTTGTACAGGTAAATAAGCACGCGCACACGTACGCCAGTTAATTCTTCCTCGTTCCTTGACATGTTCGACGTCAGCGATTACGTCATTTCTCGAGAGATTTGCACCGTTGCATGTAGTAGTAGTACTAACGGAAATGACTTAATGAAAAGATTTTGTTTGTTCGTTTCCGATTTGGGCGTATTAATTAGTGCAAGATGATTACACACGTTTTTGCTGGAAATTAAACGGAAATGGAATGCCAGCTCAGACTCGCACTGTCACATTGCGTCAATGATGACGTATGTACCTGGGGCTCATAATATTCGAAACTTTGTTAATCGATGGACAGTATGCCACTGTAGAACAATCGGCTGGCGTAGCACATAAAAAACGAGACCAACCATGACTAGCCATTGGTGGTGGCATGTTTTATTTTTACTTTGAGAATTCCTCCAGAAAATTTGCTCCCAATAGGAATAGAACTCTGAGCCACTACCTCAACCACTAGCTAGGCCTTTGCTAGTCCTCAAAGGCGTAGCAAATCAAGATGTTGAGCATTTGAGCAAAATAAGGCCAACATGAGCTGCAGAATTTTTCTTAAGAAAGAAGATTTAAGCTAAGCTTGTTTATTTCTGTTGTTCATGATGCAGACAAAAAAATTACTAGGATATATTTCTCTAACCACAATTTTTTGTCACGTGTGACTACAGGCGGCACTCCCCCTGGCCGTGACTTCATTTGTGTACGCCGAAGAGTATAAAGTACATGCGGATATCATGAGCACGGGGTAAGTTTTCTTACCAGATATCGTTACCATGTTCCTGAGAATGCCGATCTGATCAAGTGTATCTGTTTTTTTTCTTTCAGGGTAATTCTTGGGATATTTATCTCACTTCCTGTCACCATTGTGTACTACATTCTACTGGGCCTATGATCGAGTTATCATCATGATGGAAGTAGCCAAAGCCTGTACAAGACATGACGCACCACACACAACTGAAGAGGCCAAGTGGATTGCATATGTCCCGAAAAGAAGCAAAAGATTGATTATGATGTTGTCCCACATAGGATTTAGTCGACGGTGGAAAGCTCACTATCACTCAAATGAGAATTGTAATGATAGTTGGAACTTCCAGAGTGTGCAAGATGTAGTATACAATTCCCACTGTGAACTAATCCTCTAATGAACAAAGATAATCTGCCATGCACTTTGGTATATATCCTCGCCACCGAGTTTTTACTTTGGGATAAGTATATAACTTGCAGTTTTTACATTCCTTCAGCTGGTTCGACCAGGAATTATGAATACAAATCTCAATCCAGAACTATTAGACAACTGTGCAAGCACAACACCAAAATACTGTAAATATTCGGACATTTATTTAAGTATAGAATCACACCGAACACAATCGGATCACACCACTCCGTCTGCAGGCTCACAACATCAGAGTCTCCTATATATTACGCTCCAGCTGCAAACTGATTTGCAGATTGATTTTCCAGGTACTTCTCCACGATATCCAAACCACACAGTTCCTTCACCACTGTCATTGGTGCAGGGACATCGAGTTGGAATGTGCGCGCTGAGCTTCCAAACTCCCGTCTCGCTGCTCGGATGGCTTCTCTCACTGCGCAATGGACTGATGATGCAAGAACTACGGCAGGTTCCCCAGAAGCTGGCAGAGAATGTAGTTAAGTTACTTGAACCAACGGCAATTTTCACCCAGCAAAACATGTAACATATCCATTTTGCCTTAAAAAAATCAGATTCTACCTTTGGAAGAAAGCACACGGTTCTTATGGTATCCAGTATTCAGCACCTCGGCATTGAAGTGCTTTGGGATGTTATCCACACTTGGTATCTTATAGTCCCATGTGCTGTCACTCACGACAAGGCCATCATTATTTGTCTCGTGTTCTTCATATATGAAGAAACCAATTCCTTGTATAAAGGAACCTTCAATCTGCGAGCCAGAGGAGAGAGATCATATATGATGCTACCATATACACTGTAAGTTGGAGAAACTATAGTCAGGACTGTCATGTACTGCCTCCAAATTCCCAATAACGCTTTCAGTAATGGTATTCATGCTACATAATAATACAGAAGAGTATAACATGATGGACAATATCTATGCAAACCTGGCCCAGGTCGACTGCAGGGTTCAAGCTCTTCCCACAATCATAGATAATATCACTCCTTAGTATAGTTATTGCTCCTGTAAGAACATCAATTTCCACCTGCGTTTTTCATAACAAGAATTGAATAGGAAATGAGAGACGTGTCGCAATATCATCCATAGAAAATCTAAATGTGATTATACTACACTTTGGTGATTGACATTTAGCATTGAATTTTGTGTACCTCACTTATACCAGCTCCATAGTTCAGATAGGTACTAGATTCTTCGCCAGGAACCCAGTATGCACTTGAAGACAAATTAATGTTATCCAAAGAGGCCTATGTGGGAACATTGAATCATATGCAAATTAAGTATTAGCACATAAGAAGATAATCATTTCCATGGATAAACATTCTACTCTCTTTAGCATGAAGAAAAACCAGAGGGTAATGAACAAATAACCTGTGAAATCAAGGAGTCCCATGAAACAGCACCTTGTTGCTGTTTGATCTTATCCATGACTGGTTTCAATCTGTCAATCAGCATGTTGCAAGCCTGAAGGATTGCTGCACAACTAGATTCCGATGTAGTGCTGCCAGCAGTAAGTCCACCTTGGATTAAGCTCAAAGTATCAGCCTGAACAACACGTACTCGATCAAGAAGGCATTCACACCTATCAGGCCACAACTGTCCCAAGGCAAAAGCAGTCATCTGCTGCACTTTTGTCCACAATCCTTGCCCAATTTCAATACCTCCAACCTCAACCACAATGGAACCGTCATTGAGCACAGAAACTCTTCCAGGAGCTGGCATTTGTTCTACCTTGAAAATGAGGGGCACACAAGAGATACCCTGCTTCCGCCACTTGTTGCAACTGTTGAACTGCCTGACAGATTTAGCGCGATGTAGGTAGCTCGATGTTGATAGTAATCTATCAAAAATAAAATGTAGCGTGTATGCAGAAGCTTCGCCTGCACTTTCTGGATAGAACAACACCAGACTATCATAGGTGTGAAAATTCTTTTGCCTGATAGTGTTGGCGTCAAGTGAGAGCACTGAAGCAACATGCTCAATGATAGCTTCAGCAATAAAAGAGCCTTGTGTATCTCCAGGAGCACGCATTACTGATTTGGATGGATTATTTGTTTTACAGACCTTGATGTCAAATGAGAGAGCACCCCAGTTGTATTTCTTCAGAGCTGATATAATAGTGTTTGGTATTATGGGGCTCGCATCTGGAGAAATTCCTGCATTGATTAGTACTTCAAGATGTAAGGCTGTAACTTTCCCATCTGACTTGAAGCCAACAGAGTAATATGCTTTCATTGGGTGCCGACCCCCAACCATGACCATGTCAGTACTGCGATTGAGATACATCCGCACAGGACGCCGTAACTTGTACGCACAAAGAGCAGCTGCTGTTGCTACCTACAAAAGCATATATTGGACCAATTAGCAGAGACAACTCAACTTGTTAATGTTTTGGGCTTCCTTGGAAGTTGAATGAATATGGTACATCAAGCTCAAATGGCTAAACTCATGTTAATATCCCTTAAAAGAAGTCAGATCTTAAATCATGAACCCGTCCAATGTACACCTGTGTTTACCCCTCTCGAGTTCTGTGTAGGTATGAACTAGAGCTAAAACTGAAACTATCAATGTGTTATATCACGAACCTATATGAAGCTATTGTAGTTAAAGATATAAATGTAACAATACATTCAATTGGACCGCATCTGATTTCTAACGAAACAGGTCTTCAAAATTTGGATAATTGCAAATGGGCACAAAAACATTCTGAGGACAGCTAGTCCCAAAGCTAATTAAAAGGTCATGCATGTGAACTCATAACTTCAAATTAATGTGTCTAATCACTTAGACACCTTCAATTTTTGTATATTCTTACTCACATTGAATGATTTGGTTGCTTTTCCACCAAAGCCTCCTCCAACCCTTCTTGTAATGGCACGCACATTGTTGAATGGAATGCCGAGACACTTAGCTATGACACTCTGTGCAAGCTCAGGGTACTGTGATGAACTGTAGACAACCATGGTGTTATCTTCATCTGGAATCGCTAGTGCTGTCTGTGTTTCCATGTAGAAGTAGTATTGTGAGGCAAGTTTCACCTGCGATCACCAGAGTCATACATATTAGTTCATTTAACGCTTGACACATACTCTTGTCTGTAGGGTTCCACGAAGTCGCATTACGGGGAGCAAAATTTATTGCTCCCTCCGATCCATAATAAGTGTCGCTGATTTATGGATCGGAGGGAGTACATAACATCAGCAAACTTGCTTCACAAAAAATCGAATTTTCATATAGTTGCTATGTTCGTGTGCAAATTAAATGGTACCTCAAGCAAAACATGAATAGTCAGATTGACTACACACTCCATACTAGACCATGAGTTAATTAATTAAAAGAGCCATTTAATAGGAAAGTTTTTTTTTCTTCACAGGTCAATATCTGCTTCTGCTTGCTCAAATATGATGTCATCTTTATATGTTGATATAACGTAGTAATAGGTATATTTGAGATAAAAATAGACACCATCAAAAATAAAATTTAGAAGTTTGTATAGTTACGCATATATACTTAAAAAATAGAGATTATTGAAATCATAAGTCTATAGATAAGTATAAATACATCCTAGTTAAAAAAATATGAATTCTTTCAATAATTTTTCAGCAATGCAAGTGAAATGTCATTACAAAAATATCTCACAGAAATTGAATGGACATACTTCTGTCGAGAGGATCTTGTGATCAGCTTCTGCCATGCCCTTGGAAAAATCACCGACTTGTTTTGGATACCTCTCTGGAGGAACATTGAAATAGCTGTTATTTTGTACTGCTTGTTCTACAGTTAAGATTGGTGGCTTCAAATCTTTTGTGTCATATTCAATAACGGCCTGTTTTCGTGCCAAGTCGGCATATCTCTGAGTTTCTGCAATCTGAGGTAAAGTCCAAACTTCAGTGACGTCAATGTTTAAGAAATACAGAGTTCCAACACTATGTAACAAGTTTATGATCCGTAAAGCAAAATCCAACTAATGCTTTCTTGTTAGGGGCAAATCTTCAGTTCTTAACTAACCAAGATTACTCTGTGTTTAAAGCTGAAACAATCTTATTATATTAAAACGTGCCATCTTCAGTATACTTTTGCATAACCACTTGTGCTGTTTTCTTATTACAGAATTTCTATACAATGTCATGAAAGAAACAGAGAATCAGAGATAAGTGCATTGTACTGGTACAACAACAACAACCAAGCCTTTAGTCCCAATCAAGTTGGGGTAGGCTAGATATGAAACCCAAACGGAAACTAGAGAAAAGTGCAAGCCAAGCGGAAAGCAGTAAAAAGTGCAAGTCAAACAAGAACTAGTGAAAAAAGGCAAGTAAAAAAAAAGAACAAGAACAAAGAACAAACGAAGTAAATCAAGGTTCAGGAACATGGATTGCTGATTTCCATGCAGCCCTATCAAAAACCAACTGGTACTGCCTTGTACTGGTACTGCAGAAAATCTTCGTAGGTGTTTATTGGTTTCCTTAGGGTATTGTACAAACAAAACTCCCGATAGAGATATATATATTGTTGCATGAACATAGAGGCATACATTAGTGACCATCAGGGTACCCACCAACCCTATTTAGTTCAATAAAATGAACTTGTTTGAACTAAATAGGGTTGGAGGGTACCCTAAGGGTGACCGGCCTGCAGCCCTAGATGAACACCTATGTGAAATAAAGGTATTTAATTAGTACAGATTGCCCCCTCGTTATTCAAAACTACATACTTAACATCCACGAATGCTTTTACAAAAAGGAATACTGAAGCAAACATTTACAAATTGCACTTTTGTACACCATAATTTATTGTCATGTGAATATTAGGAAGAAGAGAAGATAAATACCACGACACCAAGAGCTTGTCCAGCAAACTCAGCAATTGGAGCACCAAAAAGTGGTTCATCCCCAAAAAAGAAAGATGATCCAATATTTTGCCCCCCACTTGGAATATCGTTCGCAGAAATAACTGTCAGGATCTTCTCCGATGCTAAAGAAGGCTTGAATTTAATACTCTTGACATATGCAAGAGGTTTTGTGCTGTAAATAAACTCTCCATAGAGGCAATTCTTTGGAGCAGGAATATCATCTACATATACTGCCTCCCCTGCATTACAGAAAAGAAAGTATCAATCTATACATAACAATAACAAATGGATGATTTGGAGAGGAAGAGAACTTCTAGATCTCATTAGCAATTCAGAGGATGTAAGCTAAGCACATACCAGAAGCTTGAAGCTCAACTCCATACTTTTTAATTGGTTCACCAACTGGTTTATAGTCATCACCGGAAAGTGCTTCTCTACGGGAAGAGAGTGGCATGTTACGGAGCTCATCGGTATATACAGAACTAGCAGAGCTAATGTTCAGTGTTTTCCCAGGCCCTTTGATGTCTTTAGAAATTGAAGATAGGAAACTGAAGAGAAACCCAACAGCCACACTGACTCTGTATTCAGGATGTGATGTTCCTTCCATTGGTACAATTGTTTCTCTAAGTAAATGAACTGCTTCAAGCACAACAGATGGAGTGAGTGATTTTCCTGTGAGGTGTTCTTCAACTTTTGTTGCTCTAATAGCATGTTCTGTCCCATAGGCACCAAAAGCCAAGTGTAGGTTACTCAATACAGGATCACTAGATGGTTCATTCAAGGAGACAAGTCCCAAGAAAGCAGAATTAATATACGAAACAGCATTGCCAAGAGGACGTGGTGCTGCTCGAAAAGTTTCAAAGACCACATTAGTTTGTGTCTGAGAATCTGGAGTCCAATGTGGAATAAATATGCTCAGAAGTAAAGTACTAGGATCAAGAGGAGGCTTCTCCAGGAACTCTTCCAAAGTAACCTCTAGTGTTTGTGAAGCAACCTGAAGACGAACAGTTGAAGCAGCACCAAGAAGTATTGTTGCAATATCTGAGGCAAACGGGTATTTCTGAGCTAAAATTATGTTTCCGCCAAGGCTTGCGGTGTTACGGACAAACGGTGTAGCCACTTTGCTCATGTGCTCGGCAAGTTTTCTGAAAACTAAACCTCCATTTTGAACTGATAAAGATCCACTTTCTTGCTCAAGTATCTCGATGGTCCTAGAAATTGGTGTAGCTGCTCCAATTTCAATGCCACTATCTTTCCTTAAAACGACTGAAAGTTCTGGGATGCCACCTATGTCAATATACTTGTTATATAGGTCTCGATCCTTGTATACACCAGAACCTGTGTTTCCAACGACAACTTTGACACAACAGTCACCAAATATGCCAGAGTTTAGTAAGTCATAATATTGCTCTATACTTTTAGGATGATACCATCCCTCCCCGGAGACCGTAACATTTGAAACATCCAGGTGAACAAGCGAAGATTTGATCTCAGATTTTAAAAAGTCCGGGAAAGTGCAGACTCCTCCACCAAGAGTATAAGTTGGCAGTTTGCTAACATCAGCATGCTTATCGCCTTTCTTCCAGAATATATTAAGACCCAAATCCTCCAAGTCAACATCTGAAGCAAAACTTTTGCAGGCATCAACTATTGGCCGGTAACCAGTGCATCGACACAAGTTGCCTGAGAAGGCCCTTTCTGCTTCAGATACAGTTAACTTTGAGAACCCATTTGGTGGTTCAGGCTTCTTGGATTTGTCGGCATTGGCAAGAGAAGTGAAAATGGACATGCACATGCCAGGAGTGCAGAAACCACATTGAGAAGCATGGAACCCGGACATTCTTTCCTGAATAGCATGAAGACCATCTTGTGTATTTCCAAGACCTTCGGTGGTGATAATTGAATAGAAATTTATATTGTAAACCAGTGTCAAGCATGAACTTGCAGTAAACTCAGTCACTTCATCTTTTGTTGGATTATATTTTGCTACAAGGACTACACAAGCTCCACATCCACCTGCAATAGAGCACAATAATATGAATCAGCTATAACATGCTATATCCGCCTCTTTTCTATAAGAAGAACACAGCATATAATTCCTATTCTCATCATAGAATCGTCAAACTGAAAGAACTGAAGAAACATATCCAATTTTTCTCCCCTGTGAACATCACCATAATTTTAAAACAGCACATCAGGTTATTCCTAATTTCCTATGAATGTGAAGAGTAATGGATTTGGCATCTACAGTAAAGAATTGAGAATAACATGGACCTCGTGCAGGGGGTCAGGTGGTTGTGATGGTTCTAGTGGGATTGGTGGCGTTGAGGTACGACGAGCTCACCGGCATCTCGCAGGCTCGTTGGATGAACCAGGTAGAGACTATTTCACAGGCTGGGGAACGCGGGGCTGCCACTGCTCCTCCCAAGTCAACCGCCGCTGCCGCCGCCTCCAGCCATCCACCCAATTTTTGCCTCTCTCCTCCAACTATCTGCTCTGTAGTCTGTACACCGGCGAGATAGACGACCTGAATCGCCTTTTGGCATCAGAGACGCCGCCTCCCTCCCCAATCCCCATTATTAAGAAGGTGAGAGGAAAGGCGGCGGTGAGTGCTGGAGACTGCGCCTGCGCGAATGACTGGGAGTAGCGGCGGCGGAGGGACGTGGACGCGGCGCGAGCAGGGGTTACGGTGGCAGTGGCAGCAGGGGGCCCTCGTTGTGGCCTGCTAGGTCGTTGGGCTCGGGGAGGATAGAGTCAAAATCGTGAGCTCTTTTTCTCTCGAGAAATAGGATGGTCATATTGGTGGGATCCGGAAAAGTGTTTTTGTCTTCTTAGCTATAGTGTTCCCTTCAATTTTTAAAAAATGATAAATCAAAATTTTAAAAATCTGAAAATATTTATAGACCTAGTCTATGTTGTATCACACAAGCATGCAAATTTCTGAAGCGATTTTTTATGTCGTGGACTACACAACAATAAAAAATCTGATAAAAAAGAGATTTGAAAATATGTATGCACGGATCTAGATTTTTGTCATTTTTATGTGGTTCGTACTCCCTCTGATTCATATTACTTGTCACTAAAATGAATGTATCTAGACATGTTTTAGTGCTAGATACATCTATTTCAGCGACAAGTAATATGGATCGGAGGGAGTACTAAAATTGATATTCTACGGTTTGTGTTGGATTTTTCTCATTTTTTAAACTCGCAAATATGATTTTCGAATTTATAAAATAACAGGAGCACTGGAGCTCGAGAGACAATCGAAATATTTTTATCTCTACCGAGATTTTTAGCGATTCGGGAGCTTCTCTATCGGGCGGGCAGGACTAGACTCACCCGAATCCCCCCCCCCCACCCACCCACCACCACCACCACCACACACACACACTCCCCCGCGTGCCCGCGCCTGGGCACGAGACCACAGGGGTCACAGCCCCGTCTCTCATTTACCCCTTCCCCCCAAACCGCTCTCTCCCACATCCCGAACGAACGCCTCCGCCGCCGCCCTTCAATGACGCCAACCTTCGCCACCACCCTTCCTGATGAGCGCGCCCACCTCCTCCTCGACGAGCAGCGCCGCCGCCTCCTCGATGCAGGCCATCGCCCTTCCTCCATGACGAGCACGGCCGGCCATGGCTGACACCTCCACCAGGACACGCCGCCTCCATGAGCAACATCCACGCGCTGCCATGGTTGGAGCACCTCCACAGGACCCCGATTGCGTTTTCTTTTTTTGTCTAGGGATTTTTGTGTAAAATGTTTGACTCAACAGCATCTCTACTCATACAGCCTACCAAACAACATCTGAGATGAGCATCTCTAAACTAATACATACTACCAAACAACGCACAAAATATAAAAACACAACATATCTAATATGGGCATGTCTGAGATGGGAAACACGTGTTGAGATGACCCAACCTACCAAACACACCCAAAAGTCTCCACGACCCTGTTATTTTCGTTCAACAAAACACATCGTTTGGTTATGTCTTTAGCAGGTACCATTATAATTTTGTATTACGTAGATACCATTATAATTTTGTATTACATTTGTCAGAACACATCGCTTTGCCAAAAACGAGAAGTTCGGCACATTTTTTCAAAACAAGGCATAACATGGTCATCCTAAGCAAAAGTGCAAAACTTCTCATTTTGCCAAGGCGGTATGTTCCGACAAATGTGCCGTAAAACTATAACGATACGTGACAACGACACAATCGGGTAGTATATTTCGGTAAACACTAAAAAAATAACGGTGTCTTGTACTCCTTATGTCCCGAAAAGGATGTTGCATACTTGTCTAGATTCATATGTACCTATACATTAACACGTGTCTAGATACCTACAAATTTCAACGAATTTATGACATCATTTTTAGAATGGAAGGAGTAAATTTTCGCTACTATATATTGATATCATGCATATTATACCATGGTTTTATGTAATAGTCTCATTATATTTATTAATCTATAAAAACCTTAATGCAAAATTATATACATATCTATTTGATATTATTTTTTCTAATCCTATGTACCGGGATATTTATCTATGATACCACATCGTCGTCTACTCGTCCTTCTAGTCGTCGTCAGTGTTGTTGTGCTTGTGGCACATGGTACCATCAAGGATCTTGACAGTGAATATGTCGTGGCTATCATGGCTGAAGACCAGGAAGTGCACAAGCTATAGATCGTGCGCGGGTAAACTGTTTCCATCCATGATGAAGATACATGTGATATTGGGCTGGAACCAGAGACGGATCTGCACCTAGGGCAGCCCGTGTTGTAGCCCTGGGCATATGGTCAAAACTGCACTAGAATTTGTTTAAAAATTGGTAAAATTTGTGGTAAATAAAGTAGTTCAATGCTCAAATACAAGGGTCAGCCCAGGGCTTGGCTCATTTCTGAGTCCGCCCCTGGCTGGAACAAAACCTCCATGTGCCAGATGGGATGCCTATCGTTGGTCTCCCGCAAGTTGACTTCACGGGCTCCTGTCCATAGAGCACCCATCCAAACTTGTCACGGATTCGTTTTTTGTCCCATAAGTTTTAGTGGATGGGCACAGCAAACTCGAAATTGAAAAGTCCATGGTGAATGACCGTAGCGACTGTTAGAAATAATGAGCCAATTCATTTAGGCCCATGTGTATTTCAGATTTTTCCTAAATCTCAAAGCCTAAATTTGTGGCAGCCCATATGTGTTTGGGCACATGTTTGTGGCAACTCACATGGAAGTGGAGTGGAAGCTCAAGTTTAGTCCCACATGGAAAGTTGGAGGAGAGTTGCACCACCTTATAAGTGGAGTGTTGCACCACTTTGTAAGCGAGTGGCAATAAGAGAGATACACGCGCGCGCTCCTCCTCCGACGCCGCCGCCGCTCGCACGCCCGCCCGCCCGCCCGCCCGCTCGTCTCGACGCGCGCGCGCGCGCCGCTGGTTGCGGGAATCTAGCCGAGATTTATTTTGCTGCTCAGGAAAACTGTGAGAGTTTGACAGACGTGTCAAACAGTTAGCTTATTCGGGTCGCTCCCGGATCGTGGGCTACTGTAACCGACCCGAACATGCGTAACTTGGACTCGGCCCACGTTCGCCTCCGTTAGGGTTTCCTGAGCTTCTCTATATAAAGTCCTGCGCGGCTACCGCCACAAGACTACCGAAAACCAATCTAGAGTTTTTCCATCCTCTCTACTTGCGCCGTCACCGTAGTCTATTCCATCCCGCTTGCCGACGTGCACCGGCGGACGGGAGAGCAGGTCTCCGGAACCACTCGCCCTTGTGATCCTGTACGGGAGAGGGCGAATAAGGTTTTTGAAAAGCGCTCCGCACGACTGCTCGAGTTCTTCATCATGGGTCGTCTTCCATCCAAGTCAGGCGGTGCTGCCTACCGCCGTCTTCGTCGCCATCTACTTCAATCAGTCTTCCCCAAAGTTTCTACTACGACAACCAAACGGTACGTGCTACGTGCTTCTGTTTGAATATTTATCATGTTCTGCGAGTACATGTTTATTGTTTGTTTCCGATCATCCAGTTGTTTAGTACATCTAGTATGTTCGAGTTACATGAGCTAGTAGCTGGTTTTGTCATGATTTATATTCTGGAATTAATTGTGGAAATTATGCCTAATAATCCAACAATCCAAAAACCTTATTGTACGTAATTTCCTGAATTAACAATAGCTGGTTTACCGATGCACTGAGGCCGGATAAGTTTACCGGTGTGTACTTTAAGAGGTGGCAGTACAAGCCTGAGCTTTGGCTGACCATGATGAAAGTGTTCCATATCAGTAAAGGCAAACCTGAAGGAACTATATTTGACGAGGATCAGAAGAAGTTCGAGAATGCCAATACTGTCTTTGTGGGATGTATTCTGAGCATTCTTGCTGACCGTCTGTGTGATGTGTTTATGCACATAAAAGATGGGAAGGAGCTCTAGGATGCACTGGATGCAAAGTTTGGTGCTGCAGATGCTGGCAGTGAACTGTATATCATGGAGAGCTTTCATGATTTTAAGATGACAAAGGACCTTCCTGTGGTTCAACAAGCTCATGAGATACAGTGCATTGCCAAAGAGCTCGAACTCCTTAACTGTACCTTATCCGACAAGTTTTGCATTATTGCTAAGTTGGCCCCTTCATGGAGGAACTTTGCCACAGCTCTCAAACATAAGAGACAGGAGATATCAGTTGAAAATCTGATAGCGTACCTTGATGTTGAGGAGAAGGCTCGGGCTAAGGACACTACTGAGAAAGGAGAGAGTCATGCTACTGCCAACTTTGTACAGAAAGGCAAATCTGTAAGCAAGAACAAAGAGAACTACAAACCCTCCTTTAACAAGCCTGTAAAGACTACAACATTCAAGAAGAAGAAGACGAACAGGGACAAGAGTGAACTATCTTGTTACACTTGTGGAGAGCCAGGCCACTTTTCCAAGGACTGTCCAGAACGCGCAGACCGCAGAGGGAAAAAGTCCAAGACTGTCAACGTCGTGACCGCTAGCAATACTGATGGGTATGGTAATTTATTTACTGTTCTTTCAGTATTTCAATCTCCGTGTTGGTGGCTTGATACGGGTGCTAATGTTCATGCGTTTGCTGACATCTCTCTGTTCACTTCTTATCAGGTCGTTCGGGATTCATCCGTCCTAATGGGGAATGGATCACACGCTTCTGTTCGTGGTGTTGGCACGGTGGATCTGAAGTTTACTTCTGGAAAGATCGTGCAGCTGAGGAACATGCAGCATGTCCCTACTATAAACAAGAATCTCGTTAGTGGCTCCCTTCTTTGCAGAGATGGGTTTAAGGTTGTCTTAGAGTCTAATAAAGTCGTTGTTTCGAAACATGGACAATTTATTAGTAAAGGTTATGAGTTCGGAGGCTTGTTCCGGTTTTCACTTTTAGAGTTTTATAATAAATCCGTGAATCATATTTGTGGTGGTGTTACTGATGATACCAGTATTTGGCATTCTCGTTTATGTCACATTAATTTTGGTTTGATATCTCGGATGTCCAGTATGAGTTTAATTCCGAATTTCACTATTGCCAAAGGTTCTAAGTGCCAGAGTTGTGTGCAATCAAAGCAACCTCGAAAGCCTCACAAGGCTGCCGAGGAGAGAAACTTGGCACCTCTAGAACTCATACATTCTGATCTATGCGAGATGAATGGTGTGTTGACAAAAGGTGAAACGAGATATTTCTTAACGTTGATAGATGATGCTACTAAATTTTGCTATGTTTACTTGTTGCAAAATAAAGATGAGGCTTTAGACTACTTTAAAATCTATAAGGCCGAAGTTGAAAATCAACTAGAGAGAAAGATCAAGCGTCTTAGGTCGGATCGTGGTGGTGAGTATTTTCCCAAAATATTTGACGAATTCTGTCAGAAACACGGAATTATTCATGAGAGGACGCCTCCCTACTCTCCCCAATCAAACGGGGTTGCCGAGAAGAAAAACCGCACGTTGACTGACTTGGTGAATTCCATGTTAGCCACTGCTGGTTTATCAAAGGCATGGTGGGGGAGGCTTTGTTGACTTCATGTCATGTCCTGAATAGAGTTCCTAACAAGAATAAAGAAAAGACCCCTTATGAGGAGTGGGTTGGGAGAAAACCATCACTTTCGTATTTGCGCACTTGGGGGTGTTTGGCGAAGGTCAACATACCGATTCCCAAGAAACGCAAGCTCAGACCCAAGACAGTGGATTGTATCTTTTTAGGATATGCTCCACGGAGTGTAGGCTATAGATTTCTAGTGGTTAAATCTTAGGTACCTGATATGCATGTTGATACTATAATGGAATCTCGTGATGCAATATTCTTTGAGAATATTTTTCCTATGAAAGATATGCATAGCATTGGTAGGATTTCTTCTGAAATACTTCCTGAATCTAGTGCATCTATTGAGAATTCTGAACAACCACATGAGGAATTTCTTGAGAAGGATGACGATGAACCTCTCACGAGGAGTAAGAGATAGAGGGTTGCAAAATCCTTTGGTAATGAATTCATCGTGTACCTTGTGGATGATACTCCCAGATCCATTACTGAGGCATATGCATCTCCTGATGCAGATGATTGGAAAGAAGCTGTCCAAAATGAGATGGACTCGATTTTTTCTAATGGAACTTGGGAATTATCAGAACGACCCTATGGTTGTAAACCTGTGGGATGTAAGTGGGTGTTCAAGAAGAAGCTAAGGCCTGATGGTACTATTGAGAAGTACAAGGCGCGTCTTGTATCTAAGGGCTACACACAGAAAGAAGGCGAAGATTACTTCAACATCTATGCACCTGTCGCTAGACTGGCCACCATTCGAGTACTACTATCCCTGGCTGCCTCTTATGGTCTTCTCGTTCATCAAATGGACGTGAAGACAACTTTCCTTAATGGAGAGTTGGAAGAGGAGATCTATATGGATCAGCCGGATGGGTTTGTGGTAAAAGGTGAAGAGACAAAGGTGTGTAAGTTATTAAAATCTTTATATGGCCTGAAACAAGCACCTAAGCAATGGCATGAGAAGTTTGACAGAACTCTACTTTCTGCTGACTTTGTCATTAATGAGGCTGATAGGTGTGTATACTATCTCCATGGTGGGGGCGATAGCGTTATATTATGTTTGTACGTGGATGACATTATGATCTTTGGTACAAACATGAAAGTGATAAATGAAGTCAAGTCTTTTCTGTCAAAGAATTTTGATATGAAAGATCTGGGAGAGGCTGATGTCATTCTGAACATAAAGCTTATTAAGAACGAGAATGGGATTACTCTAAGCAATCTCATTATGTTGAGAAGGTCTTGAGCCGATTTGGCTTTAATGATGGCAAGACTTCTCCAACACCTTATGATCCCAGTTTGACATTACGAAAGAATAAGAAGGAACCAACAGATCAACTGAAATATTCACAAGTTGTTGGTTCTCTCATGTACTTAGCAAGCGCTACAAGACCCGATATATCTTTTGCTGTGAGCAAGTTGAGTAGGTTCATGTCTAACCCGGGTATTGATCATTGGCATGCACTTGAAAGGGTCATGCACTATCTATGTGGTACAATGAGCTATGGGATTCACTATTCAGGGAACCATGTTGTACTTGAAGGATATAGTGATTCGAATTGGATCTCTGACATTGATGAACTCTACGCCACGAGCGGGTATGTGTTTACCTTTGGAGGTGGCGCAGTGTCATGGAGGTCTCGTAGACAAACCATATTGACGAGGTCAACTATGGAAGCAGAACTCACTGCTTTAGACACAACCACTGTTGAGTCAGAATGGTTGTGTGAGCTCTTGATGGACTTGCCTGTGGTTGAGAAACCTGTGCCGGCAATCCTTTTGAATTATGACAACCAAACTGTTATTGTCAAAGTGAACAATTCTAAGGATAACACGAAGTCATCAAGACACGTGAAGAGACGTTTGAAATCTGTCAGAAAATTGAGAAACTCCGGAGTAATAACTGTTACGTATATTCAAACAGACAAAAACCTGGCAGATCCCTTTACAAAGGTACTATCACGAAATGTGATAGAAAGTGCATCGAGGGAGATGGGGTTGAGACCCATGGATGTCACACCTTAGTGGTAACCCAACCTATGTGATCGGAGATCCCGTGAATTAGGACCTGGGAAGAACGAGCTAGTGGTTTGACAGAGGAGAGTACTTTATAACCTTCTCTATGTGAAGATGCACAGCTTTCATAATCTGTAAGGCAGGTTGGTAACATGCCTTAATGTGTTTCTGTTGGCTTTAATTAGCAAAGACGCAGTCCTACAGGGCATTCTTGAAAGAACACACCTATATGAGCTCGACTGTAAACGTCACGGTCTATGAGATTTGGGTGATCTCTAGTAAACTCATGAAGAGACCAGGGAGTATGACGCATATGATCCAACCCGCGGGGTAGGCTACTGGCAGCCAGGTACTAGTTATGATTTTGAGTGAAATCTATTGGCACCAAACTTGCAATTCAAGGTTCGTCCATTGTTCAAGTTGTTGATAGACGTAGTTCAAGATTCTAGGCGGAAGTTCAACTTAACAGTCTCTGCTGAAACACTGGTATATAAACAAGTAGCGAGGATTGGAAAATCTTCAAATGGGCATTTGAGATCTGGTGGGAGATTGTTAGAAATAATGGGTCAATTCATTTAGGCCCATGTGTATTTCAGATTTTCCCTAAATCTCAAAGCCCAAATTTGTGGCAGCCCATATGTGTTTAGGCCCATGTTTGTGGCAGCTCACATGGAAGTGGAGTGGGAGCTCAAGTTTAGTCCCACATGAAAAGTTGGAGGAGAGTTGCACCACCTTATAAGGTGGAGTGTTGCACCACTTTGTAAGTGAGTGGCAATAAGAGAGATACACGCGCGCGCTCCTCCTCCGACGACGCCGCTCGCACGCACGCTCGCCCGCCCGCCCATCACGACACGACGCGCGCGCGTGCGCCGCGGGTTGCGGGAATCTTGCCGAGCAGTCCTACGCGGCTACCACCACAAGACTACCGAAAACCAATCTAGGGGTTTGACATCCTCTCTACTTGCGCCGTCACCGTAGTCTACTCCATCCCGCTTGCCGGCGTGCACCGGCGGACGGGAGAGCAGGTCTCTGGGACCACTCGCTCTTGTGATCCTGTACGGGAGAGGGAGAATAAGGTTTTTGGGAAGCGCTCCGCACGACTGCTCGAGTTCTTCATCACGGGTCGTCTTCCATCCAAGTCAGGCGGTGCTGCCTACCGCCGTCTTCATCGCCATATGCTTCGATCAGTCTTCCCCAAAGTTTCTACTACGACAACCGAACGGTACGTGCTACGTGCTTCTGTTTGGTTATTCATCATGTTCTGCGAGTACATGTTAAGCTGTTGTTTGTTTCCGATCATCCTGTTGTTTAGTACATCTAGTATGTTCGAGTTACATGAGCTAGTAGCTAGTTTTGTCATGATTTATATTCTGAAATTAATTGTGGAAATTGTGCCTAATAATCCAACAGCGACAACAACAAGGATGGAGATGGCAATATGTGTGACAACGGAGACGAAGATGCACGACGACCTCAACGTCAGCCTCGCTCTCGGTCTGGGAGGTTGTCCCTATAGCCGGGGGCCCTAATCCTATGCCATGGACCATGACCATCGGTGTTGCGGTGTGGGAAAGTAAGAGTGGCTCGAAGTGAAAATGGAAGACGTGTGAGAAATATGGACACGAGTGACCTACTTAAATGGTCAAGCGGCCATGCCATTGATGCCGGCCCAGAGGTCGAGTGGCCGATATTAATGGCGACGCATGAGTCAAGCGGTCATGCAGCCTTTATTAATGGCGACGCATGCAGCACTGGATGGTTTGGGTGATTTACATACGGCCCTTGAAGGACATGTCGACGAGTTTGACTGGATGCATTCGTAACCACAAATTTATGCTAGAAAATGGGTCGATTCAAACGAGTCGGTATGTTTGAATTGCGTGGACGTGTTCCGGCTGCCTTCATGTCCAGTCGGATCAAAAGGCATCGTTTGTTTGAGCCGCAATGCTAGACATGGTTTTGGATACACCGGTATAGCAGAACACAGACCCAATCTCTATCTCTACTACCTAAAAAGAAAATCAGGTTCCGTCGTCGCCTAATACGTCGTCGTTTCGTCGCTTGGTCGCTCCCGTCTCGGTCTCGCAAGGCCACGAGAAGAAAAACGACCCCCAGTCATCGCCGCTTCGTCCGCCCTCTATTCCTCCCACAAACCTCGCGTTCTCACTTCTGACTCCTCCTACCCCCTCCCTCTCCAGGACACCAGCAACGTCCTCGGCCATGTCCTCCTCTCCAGGCCACCGGCGACGCCCCTCCTATTCAGGCGACCGGCGAAACCCTCCCTTTCTGCCCCTCTCCTGTACCCGCCGGCTGCCCGTCCCCAGATCAATGCTCCTCAACAACGGGATCCCTGCACACTGATTTGTCCCCGGATCATTCTTCCACGCAACCTGGGATTCCTTTCCTTTCCACAGCCTTGCACATTGCAAGCGCTACAACCTATAGGTCAGATGCGGACGACGTGGCAGAGTTCTACATATTTCAAGCTGGACATCTATAGAAGCTTCATACCCTCCTCTATATTGGTTAATGTTTTCTTGAGTAGTTCAGTACTTGATTTTGCTGTAGTTGAATACGTCTATGGTATCTTTGTTGTTGTTTACTTCAGCGACCCAAATCTTGCGACATCAACGAAATGTATATCTACTATTGATTTCCAACAGATTCGCTTAATTCAAAGTCATGTATAAGTACAATTCTACATATCACAGGTTTGAGAAAGTTGAATAGAACTGCTGGAACGGTGGGTGCCGCCTTTATGTCAAGGATGCATGCATCAGGTTATGCTCTCACGTCTCTCTCATTCCCAATTATTAACTCTGAACATTGTTAGCAAGATCGATTCATTTTGTCCCTCTTCTAGAATTCTAAGTTGTTGAATTGGAATCCGAAATGGTCTGACATTTGAAATATCCCCTTTTCTCACTCATTCAATTTTGTAAGTAGTTTTCAGTTAATGAAAAAGATTTTTTTGTGTGGCACGTTTAATCTATCTCCCTCCAGGCTCCAGGTATACTTCTTATAAGTGTAATTGTCGGAGTTGATGTACTCTTTGCATGCCATGTATAGGCAGGACCTCGATCATAGGATAAGTAACACGTTTATATATTTCAGTTATTAATTCTCCTTTTCCCCTACGGGCTTGCATAATACTAATAGTATTTGATGAATTTCTAGATATATCAAAGAGTAATTTCATTAAATGCTCCTGATATTTCTACAACCGTTCTGAGACACCGCTCTTTAGTCCACTACCATCAGCTAGATGTCTGCTACCTTCATCGAAGCATGTCACATAGAACTTTATGTTTTCCCATTCCTCCTCAATTCGCAGATGCATGCTGAATCGTCGAAAAAAGAAGCTAGCATAATTACTGGCAGAAAAAAATCCATGTCTCTTCTATATTGTATATTTGATTGTGCCGCCAGTTTGTTACATGTTTGATTTCAGTATGCCATTTTTCACTTCATTTATCTCAGTTCTGAGGAATATCCTCATAATTTTCAATGAATATTCTCATGGCCGATATATTGGAGAACTATACATTCAAATATGATCCATTTCCTCGCATTATTCCTTTACCGGTGTGCTCCTACAATAGACAAGGTACTTATCTAGCTATATTTAATGTTGAACGAGCCCTCATGCTTTAGCTTCGTCTTTCATAAATTGAATGTCCAGACTACTATTAAACAATCCCATTCTCATGTGGGAAAATATGATGGAATCATTAGTGCTTATGAACCTTTCCTCGTAACTAGATCTTCGTATTTTCAGTTATTCACATATGTTCATAATACCTGACTATAACTGATTAATTGACCATGAAGGAAAAACACACCTGGATGCCTTATGGATATGGATTTGTTACCTTTTCATCCATTTATTGTTGACGTGGTTTGACGGATGGAGTAGGGTATGACCTCTTCATTGACAGTTGGCTGGAGAGGTTCTTAATATTTGGCAAACATGAAGTTAATCACTTTCTTAATCTATTCAGGCTAAGGTCTAAAGGACTGTCTCAACAATCTATTCAGGTTGAAGTCAAAAGGACTGTCCCAACAATAGATGGTTGTGAGACAAAAAAATATTGGAAGTAGTTTCTAGCATCTATTAATGAAGTTTATTAGTGAAACACAGTTGTAAAATGCATTTGCTCATAAACATGCTCTGGTTTTAGTATACATATTACTTCTTTGGTGAGATCCATATTCACAAACGCGTTTCTTGTTTAAAAAAATGAAAAATAAAATGTTTCTTGTCTTGCTGCACTACAGTATGATCCACATGTGTGAATACATCTAGACTAAGCATTGTCTTCAATACATTAAGATTTAGTCAATTTTCACATGTACGTGGTTGAGGGATTTATGCAAGTCAATATTTGCACTGATATGTTTTACTAGAAAGTTTGAACAGAACGTCCTCGAAATATTTTTAGCGACAGAATGCACAAGAAGTTTGATTTAGTTAGTGGGGTTACTTTGTCCGGCTACTTGATAGAGTCAATTGTTTTTTCTCTACCAGTTTGACATAAGGAATCATGTCCATTCATAATAAGAAGATCTAGGTTCAACTATAGACGTACATAGATTTATCAACAAAATACATTGTAGTACAGCTTGGGGCATCCCTCCAATGCTTGAATAGCTAGCCAGGGAGTTCTAAAAGCAGTTGTGGGTGCCCTATATTGTTCACCTTGTACGTGCAAACCCTTTATCTTAAAATATCATACTGAATTATCTATTGCTTGTTAGATTCTTGATGATATGTGTGAAATACTTCTTGTTATTTTGTTATTTTGATTTAGAGCATAGGAAAAAAATGCTAGAATTTATTGCGGTCATGTCAGTTAATCTCATCATCATGGTCAATAATATTCAGTGAGCACTACAACAATTGTGTGGTGAGAAGATGAATTTGGCATAATATAACTATGACCATCGCTACATAATGTCAACAGATGTTACGAATGATAAAGAAATGGGTTCACTTGTTTGAATAGTGTAAAATAAGTTGTGACTTTGACCGTAATATTTTAGTTATATTCTTCATTTGGCTTTAGGCAGCCTAACCAATTTTGTGTATAAATGTAAATCAAGTTGTAAAGTTAAAATATGAACATTGGACACATTGGACAAGTGGAGGAGGAATGCCGATGGCATTTTCATATTATTGAGTCGGGTGGAGAAGAAGTCGCTCGTGAAGACCGCTAGAAACTATGAGAAAGATGTCGGTGTTTATCAATGGCTAAAGGCATAAGATCACGACAAACATAGTGGATAAAGGAATGGTGCTGAGCCAAAGGCGGGCATACCTTCACCGCTATAAACGGAGTTCATTTTGTTAAAATTTGCCAACCTTTGAATTTCTTTGTACAACTTTCTTACCTTATTAACTGGAGGGAGTTATTATCATCATCTATCTATTTATTTTTCACCATAAGTAGACCGTCATATGAGGCCCATTGATTTCTGGAGCATTACGTTTACTTATTTGTTTGACCATCCCATAGTACACCTTCCATTGCAGTGTCACAAGCATCTCATACTACGCTGCGCTAGACGTGCAACATCACAGTTGCCAGTTATACTTGCGTTGATTTATGTATATTATTATTATTATTATTATTTTTGTGAATTCGTTTATGTATATTATTATTGGAGTACAGTCATGATTGCAAAATAAACAACGATTTAAGTAATGTCTCTGTATATAAGTGTTTTCCATATTTTCCCCTTTGATCAAAGTGGGTTTGACCGGCATGGTGTCTATGGTACAGGTCACATCAACATAGGGTTAAGAGAAGAAAAAATAAAAAAAGATCAGAATAAATATTGAGAAACTACCAAAATAAGTAGATATCATAGTTCTTAGTTATATCATTGTCAAACAATTCCAAAAGTGAAACAAGATAATACATAATAAGAAAAAAATTCTGGAGATCCAAAAGGTATACATTTTGCTTATAGTTATTTCACTTAGTAACCAACAACAAACATCAAATGCAATATGAAATAGAACTATAATACTTTCACATTGCAGTGATAAAGATCAAGGGCACGCCTCTGTAGTTTGTGTAGCCCAGATGGCAATGTCTCATTGGCTGGATGGTGTTGTTGTTAAAGGGTGTCTTCATTTGTATATCATCGAGTTCACCAGATTTTTCACATGTATTATGTTCACCTTTGCGGAAACGTAAAATTCTTGATGTGAAGTGCGTTGTGCACATGCTAAACCTGGCTGATTTCTATAACATGCCATAACTATATCAACAAAACTTTATGCAATTCCGTCAAACAAAATTTTCTCTCCCGTTGCAACGCACGGGCATGTTTCCTAGTAAACCAAAAAAAAAATTACAGCTTAAATTTGTGGTCACTCAAACTGATATCTAAAAAAAAGAGAAGATGACAGACAAAATCCTCAAGAGGACCATTGTCATCTCAGCTCTTTTTCCGTTATTATCTACTCCTCATCTCAGAATAAGGGACATGGTTCTGTCTAAATAGACATGTATTTAGATACTAAAACACGTCTACACACATCATATGTAGACAAAGCCGCACACATGACTAATTAAAAAAGTTCACGGGAGTTTCATCTTGTTATATTATTATTCTCTTATTGTATATTTGTTCTTACACAACTAATTGAAAGAAAATTTACTTTTCTCTTCCCTGATGGAGCCACGTCGGTTATCCAAAGAAGAATGAGTATTTCTAGCATCGTGGTTTCCTCCATAGTATTTTATTGTGTGGTCTTTAAAGAAACGTGCTCACACAGGACATCAACTATAGTTTAAGAAAGAGATGTGCTATATATCTTCCCAATCAACCTAGTAATAGCAATGTTGTAGTACTAGCTAGTATAGCCCAGTGAAAGCAGTGTTTTTGTTAGTACAGTTACAACTTTCAACGGGGACATGTGAGAATTTGTGGAAAGCCAGATCTAGCATGGCCTAGCTAATCGAATTAAATGCGTGGCATGAAAAATGGAAACGTGAAAGGAAGATCAGATGCAGCATCTCTATCGCCACGATATCACCACGCAAAGAAGGCATAGCTACGGCCTGCAGCACGGCATTGTCCCTATCTCGTACTACTACTCTATTTGGCCAAAGTTGATGTGCCCAAACAGTGCTTTCGTTGTCAAATACCCGTGTTTGGCTCTCAAAAGCTGTCCCTGCTACTCCCCCCTGAGATTTAGTTAAAGAGTGAATCCCACCGTTTACCTCCTGTTTATGCATTTGTGACTCTAATTATCTCTTCGAGTGCAAATTCATCTAGATTACCCATTTTAGATGTTTTAGAGCGTAGTTTTTTCTATGCATGTCCACTGGACAAGGTGTGAGATGACCAGCTGTGTTAAAAAAATATGAAGAAAATAAGATGAAATGTTTAGACTTGAATTTGCCTTCGGCTTAATATAATCACAGCTGTTTGATCTAAAAGAAAAAGATAGACATGTATTTAGACACTAAAACACGTTTATACACATCATATCTAGACAAAGCCACACACACGATTAATTAAAAAAGTTCACGAAAGTTTCATCTCATTATTATATTATTCTCTTATTGTATATTTGTTCTTACACAACTAATTGAAACAAAATTTATTTTTCTCTTCTCTGGTGGAGCCACGTCGGTTATCCAAAGAAGAATGGTTTCCTCCATATTTTATTGTGTGGTCTTTAAAGGAACGTGCTCACACAGGACATCAACTAGATTAAGAAAGTCCCTCGCAAAAAAAAAAACTAGATTAAGAAAGAGATGTGCTACTAGCTAGTATAGCCAGTGAAGGAGTGTTTTTCTTAGTACGGTACTATGAAGAAAATATATCTAGAGTGTCTAGACTTACTCTAAACCGGAGTGAACCATGTACTAAAACAAGTCTAAATATATTTGATTCACAAAACTAAAATATTTTATATTTTAAAACGGGGAGAGTACAACTTTCAATAAGGACATGTGAGAATTTGTGGAAAGCCAGATCTACGTGGGCTAGCTAGCTAATCGAATTAAAAGCGTGGCGTGGAAATGGAAACGTGAAATGAAGATCACATGCAGCATCTCTATCGCCACGTACGCAGCATATCAGTGCTTTCGCTGTCAAAAACCCGTGTTTGGCTCTCAAAAGCTAGCTGTCCCTACTATCCCCCTGAGATTTAGTTAAAGAGAGAATCCCACCGTTTACCTCCTATTTATGCATTTGTGACTCTAATTATCTCTTCGAGTGCAAATTCATCTACCCATTTTAGATGTTTTAGAGCGTAGTTTTTTCTATGCATGTCCACTGGACAAGGTGTGAGATGACTAGCTGTGTTCAAAAAATATATATGAAGAAAATGAGGTGAAATGTAACCGACGGATAAGAGGAATCTGTACATAATCATCGATATCATCCTCTGATCTTTACATATTTTGTCACCCGACATCAACATAGCATGCCAGTCCTATCTAACAAAAACAAGTAAAGTGCTAAATTGGTATAAAACCGTGTTCGAAGTCTACTAGATGGGATATTTCAGTAGAAGTTCACTAAATAGGGTAAGGTGTGTCACAAATGCACAATTGTAGGGTAAAAAGTGGGATTCGCTCTTAGTTAAATCTTAGTTGGCTCACGTCATCCTGCTATCCGTGACACGTAAACAAAATTTAACCTCATTAACAAAAAAATTGTATGTTAGCTAAAAAAATTATACCACATAAACAAAAAAAATTGTACTGCGAGAACAAATTTTTTGTATAGTGTGAAAATATTTCTTGGTTGCAACTCTCGGATTGCATGAATCATGAGGCAGATCTAATGGTGAGGGCGTGCCTAGACACCATGCTACTAATTATGACATATGAACAGTTTTATCTCATGAACAAAAATATTTACACATGAACAAAAAAAATTGTATCGCGTGAACAATAAAATATACTACAAGAACAAAAAAAATTGTGTTGGATGAACATTTTTCTCAGTTACGACCCATGTGCAACTCTCGGAATGTACGAATCGCGGCGTAGATCCAATGATGAAAGATGTGACTAGGATTTAATAAGTTTTCATGCATCTGAGAATTAGCAAATCTGAAAAAAAATATGCATAGGCAAGCAACCATAGGAGGGATCTTTCCGTAGCTACACCGTGGTCTTCCCAAACATATGAAAACATTTGAATCTGCTGCTTCCCGGCAGGAGTGCAATTAGCAAACCGGAGAATTAGGCTAGCTGGTAGCAAACGCCACGACCGAGGAGCTAATATGCAGCTCGCGTATATAGGTACGAGACATATACCTTCGCCGCAGCCGAGCTTAGTCCCGGTGAATGGCGTCCTTGTCCGGATGAACTCGAGCAGCGTCGTGGACGGGTGGACCTCGCCGCCGGCCAGCTCGTACCGCCGCCCGTTCAGCGCGAACACCACCTTCTCCATCTTCATCCCCCTCGCCGCTACAGATCGATCGGCCTGCCCCAGGTCCAAGTTCTCTAGCTCGATCGCGCGCTATTTATTTAACGTGTGGTTGGTGGATGGATGAGCTGATCGTCAGACTGCTAGATATATAGAGAGTGGTGGTGGCGAGCTGCTAGCTAGGAGTATCTCGATCGGGAGTTAAATGCTGGATCGTTGCGTACTACTCGCGTTCTCAGACGAAAGCCACCGTCGCCGATCGAGACAGCACCCGTTTACGGGCGCGATCTGGTAGGTGCACCGCTGAAGTCTCCAGTACGGATGCAATTCGATCACACACGAAAGCTAGCTCCCCACATTTTCTGCTGCGGGGATAATAATTCACCATGCTTTCTCTCTCTCCCCCCTCTCTTTTTCTCTCTTTAATTGATGCCGCAGATTTATCTAAATTCACATGTATCTATTAATTGCTAGATATATGCGTATTTAGACAAACCTGCGTCATCCTTGTCCGAACGGAGGTGTTTAGCAAATGCATTTAACTTTCTACTTAGGTAAGTCAGAGGCAAAGGGGATAGAGTGACATTTGGGAAGTTGTGTGATTTGGTATTTCTCCCGCTTGCTACGCAATACTAGATTTTGGGTCGCGGCTTAGCGATCAAAGCGCTAGGTTAAGCGACACGATAATGACATGTAATACAAATTGGTGATATGCATAATTAGCAAATAAGCGGAATCAGTCTAAGTTAGAGCAAAGCATATTTTCTCTTTATTCATAAGTTCTACATATATGGAAGTCTTAGGCAAATATAGCTAGTACAACAAGCATGGAACTACCATGCATATGCACACGGTAGATTTATACGGCAACACCCATGTACCATTAGTAAGGCAATCCCCAACAATGTCATTCATGTATGTAGAAATACGATAGGGAAAACAAAAAAAATCGTCTTACGCATATAACCAAGGTGCTTAGTTCATCTTTAGCTTTAGTACATAACTTCTTTAATTCTTGCACTTATAAGCGATTCTATCGTGCAATTCTACAAATATATACGATCAAAATTGACTCGCGTGAATCAAGATGGAACCTACATTTTTAAGATTATGATAGGTAATATTGTATAATCGGAACTCTGATCAGATTTGGAACCACATTTATGACTAAGTTGTGCTTATATACTCTTCGTTGGAAGATACAATGGTTTGTAGGAGTACAAGGCAAGGCCAGCGTGCAGCGTGATCTCACACAATATACCGACTTGTATACACTAGACGAAATTGTGGGAGTCGTGTATAATTAATACACCAATTTGGTTGAAACCCCCTTGGCCTAAAATTCGGGGCCGTATAATATACATAGTCCCTTCTACTTTCTAGGCAGGATCACTATGACATCAATTCCATAGTTTCTTTTGCGGCTCACGAGCTATCTTTGAAAGGCATTAATGACCAAGTTCGGCGTCAAGTTGATTTTCTCATCCACCTCGCATCCTCAAACCGACGGTTAAACCGAGATTGTCATCTTACCACTTCCTCTACATGAGTGTGTCAACATGGACGTTGACAAATGAGCCGAACAAATGAAGAAACTTCATGAAAATACAAGAGCTACAATCGAGCAACAAGTTTTTCCACAAGCAACAAGACTCAACAGACACAAGAAAAAATGATCTTTGAAGAAGGCGAGCTCATATGGATACATCTACACAAGGATAGATTCCCTCAAGAACGAGATTCCAAGCTCAAGCCTTGTGGTGATGGTCCCTTCAAGGTCCTCACGCGAATCAACACCAACGTCTACGTCATCAACATACCAACGTCCAAGTACACTGTGAGCAACACTTTCAATGTAACAGACTTTTTGCCATTTCATGGAGTTGAAGATACTCAAGAGTTGAGAACGACTCTTCCCCGACGGGGGAGCTGAAATTTATATTATCATTGACAAGTCATCCTTAGATTTAGAATACTTCTAAAAAAACCATCTTTAGCTTTAGTACATAACTTCTTTAATTCTTGCAATTATAAACGATTCTACAATGCAATTCTATGAATATACGAGAAAATTGACTCGCGTGAATCTGGGTGGAACCTACATTTTTAAGATCATGGTAGGTAATATTGTAGAATCTGACTAAATCTGGATGGAACCTACATTTTTAAGATCATGGTTGGAACCACAATTATGACCAAGTTGTGCTTACTCTTCGATGTAAGACATGATGGTTTGTAGGAGTACGAGGCAAGGCCCGCGTGTAGAGGAGGGTGTGGCCTCGCACAATACACCAACTAGTGTGAGCGAGACGAAATTGTAGGAGTCATGTATAATTAATACCACAATCTGGTTGAAGTCCCCTTGGCCTAAATTTGGAATATACATAGTCCCTTCAACTTTCTAAGCAGGCTCATACATCAATCAATTCCGTAGTTCCTTTTGCGGCTTTGTGGTCTACAACTACAAGGTGAGTCACAGCTAGGTAATGCATGGTTGATTCACAGAAGCTCCACATGAATTTTAGAAAATCATATTATTTCAAATTGTTACCATATAGCATATGTCCTAGCAACAGTGTTCATGCAGAATTACTGCAACTGGATAGGTATATAACTTGCAGTGTGCTTACATTCCTTCAGCTGGTTCGATCAGGATTTATGAATACAAATCTCAACCCAGAATTATTAGACAACTGTGCAGGCACAACACCGCAAACTGTAAACATTTCGAACATTTAAGTATATAATCACACCGAATACAATATATACGATCACACCACTCCGTTTGCAGCCTGACAACATCAGAGTCTCCTATACATTATGCTCCAGCTGCAAACTCATTTGCAGATTGATTTTCCAAGTACTTCTCCACGATATCCAAACCACATAGTTCCTTCACCACTGTCATTGGTGCAGGGACATCGAGTTGGAATGTGCGCGCTGAGCTTCCGAACTCCTGTCTTGCTGCTCGGATGGCTTCTCTCACTGCACAATGGACTGATGATGCAAGAACTACAGCAGGTTCCCCAGAAGCTGGCGGAAGAAGTAGTTAAGTTACTTGAACAAACGACAATTTCCACCGGCTAACAATTCACATATCCATTTTTCCTTAAAAGAATCAGATTCTACCTTTGGAAGAAAGCACACGGTTCTTATGGTATCCAGTATTCAGCACCTCGGCATTGAATTGCTTTGGGATGGTATCCACACTTGGTATCTTATAGTCCCATGTGCTGTCACTCACAACAAGGCCATCATTATTTGTCTCGTGTTCTTCATATATGAAGAAACCAATTCCTTGTATAAAGGAACCTTCAATCTGCAAGATAGAGGAGGGGAGAGATCATATATGATGCCACCATATACACTATAAGTTGGAGAAACTATCGTCAGGACTGTCATGTACTCCCTCCAAATTCCCAGTAACGCTTTCAGTAATGGTATTCATGTTACATAATAATACAGAAGAGTATAACATGATGGACAATATCTATGCAAACCTGGCCCAGGTCGACTGCAGGGTTCAAGCTCTTCCCACAATCATAGATAATATCACTCCTTAGTATAGTTATTGCTCCTGTAAGAACATCAATTTCCACCTGCGTTTTTCAGAACAAGAATTGAATAGGAAATGAGAGATGTGTCGCAATATCATCCATAGAAAATCTAAGTGTGATTATAGTACACTTTTGTGATTGACATTTAGCATTGAATTTTGTGCACCTCACTTATACCAGCTCCATAGTTCAGATAGGTACTAGATTCTTCGCCAGGAACCCAGTATGCACTTGAAGACAAATTAATGTTATCCAAAGAGGCCTATGTGGGAACATTGAATCATATGCAAATTAAGTATTAGCACATAAGAAGATAATCATTTCCATGGATAAACATTCTAGTCTCTATAGCATGACGAAATATCAGAGGATAATAAACAAATAACCTGTGAAATCAAGGACTCCCATGAAACAGCACCGGGTTGCTGTTTGATCTTGTCCATGACTGGCTTCAGTCTGTCAATCAGCATGTTGCAGGCCTGAAGGATTGCTGCACAACTAGATTCTGATGTAGTGCTGCCAGCAGTAACTCCACCTTGGATTAAGCTCAAAGTATCAGCCTGCAGAACACGCACCCGATCAAGAAGGCATTCACACCCATCAGGCCACAACTGTCCCAAGGCGAAAGCAGTCATCTGCTGTACTTTTGTCCATAGTCCTTGCCCAATTTCAATACCTCCAACCTCAACCAAAATGGAACCATCATTGAGCACAGAAACTCTTCCAGGAGCTGGCCTTGGCGCTACCTTGAAAATGAGGGGCACACAAGAGATACCCTGCTTCCTCCACTTATTGCAACTGTTGAACTGCTTGACGGATTTAGCACGATGCAGGTAGCTCGATGTTGATAGTAGTCTATCAAAAATAAAATGTAGCGTGTATGCAGAAGCTTCACCTGCGCTTTCTGGATAGAACAAAACTAGACTGTGATAGGTGTGAAAATTCTTTTTCCTGATAGTGTTGGCGTCAAGTGAGAGCACTGAAGCAACATGCTCAATGATAGCTTCAGCAATAAAAGAGCCTTGTGTATCTCCAGGAGCACGCATTACTGATTTGGATGGATTATTTGTTTTACAGAGCTTGATGTCAAACGAGAGAGCACCCCAGTTGTATTTCTTCAGACCTGATATAATAGCGTCCGGTATTATGGGGCTCGCATCTGGAGAAATTCCAGCATTAATTAGTACTTCTAGATGTAAGGCTGTAATTTTCCCATTAGACTTGAAACCAACAGAGTAATATGCTTTCATTGGGTGCCGACCCCCAACCATGACCATGTCAGTACTGCGATTGAGATACATCCTCACAGGACGCCGTAACTTGTGCGCACAAAGAGCAGCTGCTGTTGCTACCTACAAAAGCATATATTGGACCAATTAGCAAAGAGAGCTCAACTTGTCAATGTTTTTGGCTTCCTTGGATGTTGAACGAATGGTACATCAAGCTCAAATGGCCAAACTCGTGTTAATCTCCCTTAAAAAAGTCGGATCTTAAATCATGAACCCGTCCAATGTACACCTGTGTTTACCGCTCTCGTGTTCTATGTAGGTATGAACTAGAGGTAAAATAGAAACTATCAATGTGTTATATCACGAACCTATATGAAGCTATTGCAGTTAAACATATAAATGTAACAATACATTCAATTGTACCACATCTGATTTCTAACAAAACAGGTTTTCAAAATTTGGATAATTTCAGATGGGCACAAAAATATTCTGTGGACAGCTAGTCCCAAAGCTAATCAAAAGATCAGGCATGTGAACTCACAACTTGGAATTAATGTGTCTAATCACTTAGACACCTTCAATTTTTGTATATTGGATATTCTTACTCACATTGAATGATTTGGTTGCTTTTCCACCAAAGCCTCCTCCAACCCTTCTTGTAATGGCACGCACATTCTTGAATGGAATGCCGAGGCACTTAGCTATGACACTCTGTGCAAGCTCAGGGTACTGTGATGAACTGTAGACAACCATGGTGTTATCTTCATCTGGAATCGCTAGTGCTGTCTGTGTTTCCATGTAGAAGTAGTACTGTGAGGCAAGTTTTACCTGCGATCACCAGAGTCATACATATTAGTTCATTTAACGCATGCAACATAGTCTTGTCTGTGGGGCTCCATGAAGTCACATTACAGGGAGCAAAATTTATTGCAAAACATCGGCAACTTGCTTCACACAAAATCGAATTTTCATACAGTTGCTATGTTCGTGTGCAAATTAAACGGTACCTCTCAAACAAAAATGAATAGTCTCATTGACTACATACTCCATACTAGACCATGAGTTAATTAATTAAATGAGCCGTTTATTAGGAAAGTTTTTTTTCACAGGTCAATATCTGCTTTTGCTTGCTCAAATATGATGTCATCTTTATATATTGATATAATGTAGTAAGGAATGTAGTAATAGGTATATTTGAGATAAAAAATAGAGACCATCGAAAATCAAAATTACAAGTTTGTATAGGTGTATATACTTAAAAAATAGAGACTATTGAAATGATAAATTTGTATAGATAAGTATAAATACATCCTAGTTAAAAAATATGAATACTTTCAATAATTTTTCAGCAATGCAAGTGAGATGTCATTACGAAAATATCTCACAGAAATTGAAATGAGCATACTTCTGTTGAGAGGATCTTGTGATCAGCTTCTGCCATGCCCTTGGAAAAATCACCGACTTGTTTAGGATAGCTCTTTGGAGGAACATTGAAATAACTGTTGTTTTGTACTGCTTGTTCTACAGTTAAGATTGGTGGCTTCAAATCTTTTGTGTCATATTCAATAACGACCTGTTTTTGTGCCAAGTCGGCATATCTCTGAGTTTCTGCAATCTGAGGTAAAATCCAAATTTCAGTGACGTCAATGTTTAAGAAATACAGAGTCCCAACACTACGTGACAAGTTTATGATCCCTAAAGCAAAATCCATCTAATGCTTTCTTGTTAGGGGAAAATCTTCAGTTCTTCACTAACCAAGATTACTCTGTGTTCAAAGCTGAAACAATCTTATTATATTAAAACATGACATCTTCAGTATACTTCTGCATAACCACTAATGCTGTTTTTCCTGTACAGAATTTCTATACAATATCATGAAAGAAACAAAGAACCAACGATAAGTGCACTGTACTGCTACTGCAGAAAATCTTCGTAGGCGTTTAGGGGTTCCCTTAGAGTATTATACAAACAAAACTCCCGATACAGATATATACATATACTGTTGCATGAACATTGAGGTGTACACTAATGACCATCAGGGAACCCACCAAACCCTATTTAGTTCAATCAAATGAACTTGTTTGAACTAAGGGTTGGAGCCTTGGAGCGTACCCTAAGGGTGACAGGTTTACAGCCCTAGATGAACATCCGTGTGAAATAAAGGTATTTAATTTGTACAGATTGGCCCCTTGTTATTCAAAACTACATATAACATCCACAAATAGTTTAAAAATAATAATACTGAAGCAAACATTACAAATCGCTCGTTTGTATACTAGTATAAGTTATTGTCATTTGAATATTAAGAAGAAGATAAGATAAATACCACGACACCAAGAGCTTGTCCAGCAAACTCAGCAATTGGAGCACCAAAAAGTGGTTCATCCCCAAACAAGTATGATGATCCGATATTTTGCCCCCCACTTGGAATATCCTTTGCAGAAATAACTGTCAGGATCTTCTCCGATGCTAAAGAAGGCTTGAATTTAATACTCTTGACATATGCAAGAGGTTTTGTGCTGTAAATAAACTCTCCATAGAGGCAATTCTTTGGAGCAGGAATATCATCTACATATACTGCCTCCCCTGCATTACAGAAAAGAAAGTCTATTAATCTATACATAACACTAACAGATGGATGATTTCGAGAGGAAGAAAACTTCTAGATCTCATTAGCAATTCTGAGGATGTAAGCTAAGCACATACCAGAAGCTTGAAGCTCAACTCCATACTTTTTAATTGGTTCACCAACTGGTTTATAGTCATGAGCGGAAAGTTCTTCTCTACGGGAAGATAGTTGCAGGTTACAGAGATCATCTGTATCTACAGAACTAGCAGCGCTAATGTTGAATGTTTTTCCAGGACCTTTGATGTCTTTAGAAATTGAAGATAGGAAACTGAAGAGAAACCCAACAGCCACACTGACTCTGTATTCAGGATGTGATATTCCTTCCATTGGTACAATTGTTTCTCTAAGTAAACGAACTGCTTCAAGCACAACAGATGGAGTGAGCAATTTTCCGGTGAGGTGTTCTTCAACTTTTGTTGCTCTAATAGCATGTTCTGTCCCGTAGGCACCAAAAGCCAAGTGTAGGTTACTCAATACAGGATCACTAGATGGTTCATTCAAGGAGACAAGTCCCAGGAAAGCAGAATTAATATACGAAACAGCATTGCCAAGAGGACGTGGTGCTGCTCGAAAAGTTTCAAAGACCACATTAGTTTGTGTCTGAGAATCTGGAGTCCAATGTGGAATAAATATGCTCAGAAGTAAAGTACTAGGATCAAGAGGAGGCTTCTCCAGGAACTCTTCCAAAGTAACCTCTAGTGTTTGTAAGGCAACCTGAAGACGAACAGTTGAAGCAGCACCAAGCAGTATTGTTGCAATATCTGAGGCAAACGGGTATTTCTGAGCTAAAATTATGTTTCCGCCAAGGCTTGCTGTGTTACGGACAAACGGTGTAGCCACTTTGCTCATGTGCTCGGCAAGTTTTCTGAAAACTAATCCTCCATTTTGAACTGATAAAGATCCACTTTCTTGCTCAAGTATCTCGATGGTCCTAGAAATTGGTGTAGCTGCTCCAATTTCAATGCCACTATCTTTCCTTACAATGACCGACAGTTCTGGGATGCCACCTATGTCAATATACTTGTTATATAGGTCTTGATCCTTGTATACACCAGCACCTGTGTTTCCAACGACAACTTTGACACAACAGTCACCAAATATGCCAGAGTTTAGTAAGTCATAATATTGCTCAATACTTTTAGGATGATACCATCCCTCCCCGGAGACCGTAACATTTGAAACATTTAGGTGATCAAGAGAATATTTGATCTCAGATTTTAGAAAGTCCGGGAAAGTGCAGACTCCACCACCAAGTGTATAAGTTGGCAATTTGCTAACATCAGCATGCTTATCGCCTTTCTTCCAGAATATATTAAGACCCAAATCCTCCAAGTCAACATCTGAAGCAAAACTTTTGCAGGCATCAACTATTGGTCGGTAACCAGTGCATCGACACAAGTTGCCTGAGAAGGCCCTTTCTGCTTCAGATACAGTTAACTTTGAGAACCCATTTAGTGGTTCAGGCTTCTTGGATTTGTCGGCATTGGCAAGAGAAGTGAAAATGGACATGCACATGCCAGGAGTGCAGAAACCACATTGAGAAGCATGGAACCCGGACATTCTTTCCTGAATAGCATGAAGACCATCTTGTGTATTTCCAAGACCTTCGGTGGTGATAATTGAATAGAAATTTATATTGTAAACCAGTGTCAAGCATGAACTTGCAGTAAACTCAGTCACTTCATCTTTTGTTGGATTATATTTTGCAATAAGCACTACACAAGCTCCACATCCACCTGCAATAGAGCACAATAATACGAATCAATTATAACATGATATATCTGTCTCTTTTTTATAAGAACGCGTCATAATTCATATTCTCATCATAGATGCGGAGGAACTTGCCAAACTGAAGGAACTGAACCCTAAGTGAGAACTGAACAAGCGTATCCAAATTGATTGTTATTGTATTTATTCGAGTTGGTTTGGTTTCCATTTTCCAAAGTTTGAACTTGCTATCAAGTATCCAGATAATGAGATGACAGAGGTAAAAAATTAGAGAACATACCCGGCTTTGTGTTTCTCCTATCTGTTCAGGTGAGATGCAGTAGGAAACAATACATTGTGACAAACACCTATTTGGCCTTACTCCATTTATTTTTTATCAAAGAATTATTACCAAACTGCAAGCACGAAACCATCAAGGAAAAACAAAACATGCTTTCCAATTTTTTCTCTTGTGTGAACAACACCATATTTTTAAAACAGCATCAGGTTATTCCTAATTTCCCATCTCTGTGAAAAGTATTGGATTTGGCATCTACAGAAAAGAGTCGAGAGTAACATGGGCCTCGTGCAAGGGTCTGGTGGTTTTTTTTTTTTTTAGATGGAAACCTCAACTTCCATTAACCGGTGACCGCAGCAAGATCGCTGGCCACTAACCCCTGTACAAATTCAGGAACACCGCCCGGCCAAACGGCTGGGGACTCATGTCCTAAATTCGCGCCATACGTTGCTAATGCTTCCGCAACATTATTACAGCCCTCAGCAAAACTTGATTGAAAAACTAGAGAAATTCATTTCTAGCGAAAATATTTATTTCTCTGAAGTCTGAACAGATGTCCATTAACGGACATGTCATGAGCCTCATATGTGGTAGCTTGCACCAGCTTCTGTGTGAGTCCGTCTCCACTTGAATCTTACCCATGCCCCAATAGCTTGACCACTGAATACCAGCGAGGCAGGCTGCAGCTTCAGAATGAAAAGCATCATTCGCATACGGAAGTGTTCCTGCACCCGCAGCCACCGCGCTTCACCATCAGTATTGCGTACAACAAAACCCCAGCCTCCCGTACTGTCAGATGAATTACAGCTACCAGCATCGACATTCAGCTTAAGCTCATCCCCAGTTAGAGCAGCCCATATCTGACTCTGTTTTGGTTGCTTCACGCGGTCCTGCGTGCAGAACTGATGAAATTCAGTGGCTGTCCCTGTAATCAGGTGAAGCAGATTTCCTTCGGTATTGCCGCGCTCTCCAGCAACAATTTCACTCCTATCCTTCCAACGCCACCAGAACAAGGCAATGGTCAGCAATTTCTACTCCCTACTAAGCTGAATGATATGAGTAATCACTTCCTTTGGTCCGTCGCATTCCAGCAACTTCCCTCGCACCTCCCCCAACTGAAGATTGCGCCACAAAGATTTGACTGTTTTGCAACCATGTACTGTAGAGGCTATTTTACAGGCTGAGGAACGCGGGGCTGCCACTGCACTGCTCCTCCCAAGTCAACCGCCGCTGCCACCTCCTCCAGCCACCCACCCCACTTTTGCATCTCTCTCCTCCAACTACCTGCTCTGTACACACCATGACACCGGCGAGATAAACGACCTGAATCTCCTTTTGGCATCTGTGCCATCAGAGACGCCGCCTCCCTCCCCATTATTAAGAAGGTGAGAGGAAAAGCTGCGGATGGCGGCGGTGCCTGCGCGAATGACTGGGAGTAGCGGCGGCGGAGGGACGTGGACGCGGCGCGCGGCAGCGGGCGCTCGTTGTGCCTGAGCTAGGGCGTGGGGGCTCGGGGAGGATAGAGTCAAAATCATGAATTTTTTTTTTCTCTCGAAGACATAGGATGATCATAGTCATAGTATCGTACTACCTCCGTTTCAAGGCTTAAGGCGCATACGCTTTCCAAAGCAAAGTTTAGACGAAAGAATTGAACAACAAAATCTTAATTATATTATACATAATTAGTACCGTTGGATTCGTATTGAAAAATATTTTCCAGTGATACTAGTTTTATACCAAAACTCTTTACGTATTTAGAGTAACTCTTGGTCAAAGAAAAAACACGTAAAATAAGGACGCCTTAAGCCTTGAAACGGAGGGAGTATAGATAAATTTTGCTCAAGTTGTTACCTTTCTAGCGTTTTTCGAAACATGACAGATTTTAATATAAAATTAAGTATAAGATTATGTATAAGATCTATTTATTATTTTTTAAGTCTACGTGCTATGATTATGATATCACTGTCATAAAATTGTGTACAAGATCTCCTGTTTGTCATGGAGCCGCTGTTTGTTTCATGAGTTTTGGTAGATGTGCACGGCAAACTCGAAGTGTGGGAGGTCCACGGTGAACCGATGGCAGTGTCGGCGACATAGACGGAGATGGCGATGCGTGCGGCGACAGTGAAGGATACAGAGATGCATGAAGGCCTCAATCTCGGCCTAGCTCTCGGTCCAGGGGCATCCTAGTTGACCCCTCGATCCTATGCCCCTGGCTGACGTTGATCCGTCCATGACTGTCGGTGATGTGGCGTGAGTAAGCAAGAGTGGCTCGAAGTGGCAATGGGAGGCGTGTGGGGAGATGCTCAAATTGAATATCTCTTTCGTTTACGAGAATTGCATATTATGGACGTGAGTAGACGCTTCAAAGGCCAAGCAACATGCAGACGGTCACTACAAAAATACCCCCATGCCTGACAATTTCTTTAGACGGCAAAAGCAAAAAAATACCTATAAAAGTTAATTACACAACAGCGGATGAGCATTGGGGGCACCAACTTGCTACGGTGGTGCTTTTATTACCGCTATTGTGTGATTTGTGGCACCTATATGTGCAGCAATCCATATGTGTCGGGTCCCACTACTGATTTTCCTTTTCTTACCCTGCTTTTCGCTATTCCCGCCACTCTTTTTGTTGGTCCCTCTCAGATTTTGAATGGACCCGCTTTGAAATTAGATCGTCGTGCCACTTCTTATGCAAATATTTTCCTTTCCCCTTTCCAAAATCCTAATTCCCTCTACACACTAAACCCTCGACACAGTCGCTACCCACTGATTACGCTGTCAAGGCCGGTCGACGGTGACTTGAAATGACCCCCTTCCACCGTGCATCACCGACGTTGCATCGGTCACTGGTAAGTCTTTTTCGTTTACTCTGTTTTGTTTCCATTGTCACCCCTTATGTTTACTACCTCCATATGTGCCTTGGACATGCACTACTAGGAAAAGGCCTATAAGTGATGCATCATTTTGGGACTTATGTGATGCATATGGGGTGCGCCACTGTTATCTCGCCACTAAAGTGTAGTTCTGTGGCACATATTGATATGCGTCACAGAAGTCTCAAAAACTTTTGTGGCGCACATTGCCAATATGCGCCATAGATTTTTTTTTTAAATTTCAAAAAAAACGGCCAGATCTGGCCAGAGTGGGAGGTGGGTGGTGGGTGGAGGGTGGAGGAGGAGGGTCGCTAGAGTAGGAGGCCGCTAGTGTAGAAGGAGTACGAGGAGTAGGAGGAAGGGTTGCCGGAGTAGGAGGCCGCCGATGTAGGTGGAGTAGGAGGGGAGGGGTCGCCGGAGTAGGAGGAGAAGGAGGCCGTTGGTGAAAGAGGAGTAGTAGGAGGAGGATTAGGAGGAGGCGGTGGAGGAGGTGTCGCCGAAGGTGGTGAAGGCCATGGCCGGAGTAGGAGGAGGAGTTGGCCCGAGAGTGGAGAAGGAGGAGGATAATGGGAGGAAGAGGAGGAGAGAAGAAGGGGAGGAAGAGAAGGAGAGGAAGAAGGGAAGGAAGAGAATAAGAGGAGGAAGAGAAGGAGATGAAGAAGGGGATGAAGAGAAGAAGAGGAGAAAGAGAAGAAGGAGAAGGAGAGGAAGAAGGGGAGGAAGAGAAGAAGTGAAGGAGAGGAGTAAAGGGGAGAAGGATAAAAGAGAGGGTGAGGGCACCATAGAAATTCAAAATTCAAATCCCAACACTTATGTGGCGTATATGTGAGAAATGCGCCACATAAGTTTCTTCCCCTTTTTTATTTTTTTGTAGGAAAAAATCTTCTCCTTAACTTTTTACTCTTTTCGAATTTGGGGATGCTGTAAAACTTTAACGGCCTCCGGCTGTTGAAATCGAGTAGGAAATTTCGAGATGGTCATTTTGGTATATTAAACTTTTTTCCGACATCATATGCAAAAGTTATGGCCGTTTTACTGTCCTATTACCTTTTTTGCAAAATACATCGAAATTCATGTTTTTCAATTTTCCCTACAACTATACCCCAAAATACAACTACATCTCAAAGGAATTATTTTTTTGAATTTTTTATCATTTTCGTTTATTGTTTACAAAAGTTAAAAGACGTTCCACGAGGGGTGGGGGTGGGATCTGGTTTTCCATATTCTATGGCGCATATCTATATATGCGCCACACAAGTTACAACTACATCGCATATATAGGTATGCGCCACAGAACATTGGTCAACTGAATTTTGTGATGGGGACTACCCTCACTTTCTGTGGCGCATATGGACCGCCACAGAAAGTGAGGGAGCCCAACCCCGATGGCGGGTCCACCAAACTTCTGTGGCGCATTGTTTTCCTATATGCGCCACAGAAGTATGAAGACTTCTGTGACACATTGTCTGAAATGTGTCACTGAAGTTTATCTATGGCGCATGGTCACATATATGCGCCATAGAAGATTTGTCTATCTATAGCTGGTTTCCTAGTAGTGATGGCTTTGTTCCCATCGTTTTCCCAACCCCATGGCCATGCCGCCGGCCAAGTGTGCTACCCACGGCTCACCACCGTCATGTCTTCCAACCCATCCGTCGTCCAGACCGAAGCCTCGACGGCCAAGCTCCACCTCGCCAAACCGCACCATCGCTAGATTGGAGCCGCCCGTCCAACCCTCCTAATGTGCGGGTAGAGAACATCTTGCCGCCGCCGGCACTGCGCTGGTTTTTCCCGACAACGCTCACTGGGGCAGCGGGGAGGAGTGAAGGTGGGTGGCTACAAGAAGGCTTGAGGGGGTGGAGCGCCCCAGTCGGGGGGAGGAGGGGAGGTGACCTCCGTGAGAGAGCATGTTTACCCATGGATCATTGGCCGGTACTTTGCTAGAAATAGAAGCACTGAAGGAGGGGAGGCAGTGGCAGAGCGGTACTGAATCGACGACTTTTTAAGATAGCCTCCAATTTTTAAATATATCCAAATCCGTCTACTGTGGCTTGTAATAATGTTTTACTCCAAGATATACTTGGGTTTTAGCAAAGTCTGCTTGCGGTTCTATCAGAGGGAAACGATTTGCACCAACCAGTTTCTTGCATGTCCCTTCGTAAACTAGTTCCGTAAGTCAAGCATTATTGATCGGAGTCTATTTGCGGAGGAATGGAGCGAGGTCAATATGAGAGGTATATACAGTTTTAGTCCCATAACTTACAACCCGTGAACAGTTTAGTCCCACAATTTGCAAACTGAGCAAAACTAGTCCCACAACTTGTAACTCAAAAACAGCTTAGTCCAATTTAACCAAAGTTTAACAAGGTTGACCGAATTTATCCACGCTTCACTAACTAGATTATAGTTTAAAAACCGAACTGGTACTACCTAAAAAACCAGAAACATAGATTTTACCAGACCGTCTCAATCAGCTTAGCGTTGTTAAAAAAAATGGTGGAGTGTGGTTCGAACCCTGCATCTAAATCAAGAATGCTTACTACAATCTACCCATGACCAGTTTAGCTACGACTGCTTCATGCAGAAACAAGAGACATATTTTATTTATACACACCGTGTTCAACAGTATTAAAATTAAACAAACAAAAAGTTAAACAAACGTGCAGCTCATTATCTCAATTATTATGTCAAATGTGATCGTCAAAAGAAATTATTATGTCAACCTGTGATTTTGAAATATTTTGCATAGACAATTATTTACTTATTGCATTATTATATGTAAAAATATAATACTTTATATCTTTAAAAATCAAACACGGTAAAAATATATATCAGTCACGCAAGGATGACCATACAATCGTCTGTGTCGTCACTTCATACTCGATTCAGCTAGTAATGCACTACCGCAAGCACGATGAGGACTGTCGACGTTCTGCAGTCACGTGTGTCGAGACAGATGGGGTTAACCAGAGTGGAGGTGGCCGTTCTGCAGTCACGTGCGTCGAGACAGATGGGATTAACCAGAATGGAGGTGAGAGTTATTAAATAGGTTCATGAGGGCCTTTTCTACAAATCATGTATCTAGACCATAGTTTAGAAACCAGAATAGTGATTGAACCGTTGAGGCCGTTGGGTCAGGTTTTTACCGGTCGGATTGTTTGTTTTTTAATTTATGAAATACTTTTTACTTATAAATAATGCAATAAGTAAATAATTGTCTGTGCCAAAAAAGTTACAGTTTGGCATAATAAATTTATAGAAAACATGTGGAATTAATAGCACTCTGACAGACATAAGAGATGCAAGATGATATATCCAGCTTACAGAGTAGAACCACACGGCCTCATAGAAACGTGCTTACGGAAAAGGCTATGTCCGAAAAAACACAAGCAGGTACAACCATTATATTAGCTACACAACAGAAGAGCACAAGCTGAACGGGCTGCAGAGTCAGGCCGGAGTTCACCAAAGTGAACCAACGAACAAGCTACACCGTCAAGGCCATTCCAGCCGTGCAGGCAACGCCACCAAAAGCCGACCACCAGTAGGAATCGACCATCACTTGCCACCACCAACCTGAAGCACCAGAATAGAACCCAACAACCACTAGGAATCGACCATCACTGCCCTAATAACGCCTTCAGAAGGGAACGACGTCTGCAGACTTTGTCGCCGTGGCCCAAACATGCAAGGGTTTCGCCTCAAAATAAAATCTTTGCCAACTACATTGGGAACCAGACTGCCGCGAATGACACCCAGACCGTGACCACAGCATGCAACTCGCCGGGCACCACACCGTGATCATGATTGTGGTCTCCAGCCAGCACTGGAGTCCATAGTACGCCCGCCATCCAACATGACTCTCACCACCAAGGGTCACCGCCCCGGCGTACCCAACTCTGCATACTGCCGCACAAAGGAACACCGTCGTCTCTGACACCGTTTTGGATCTTGCAATGGTTTTTGTGTTTGTTTGGCATAATAATTGAGATAACAAGCTGCAATTTGCCTTCCAAAAGGTATCATAGTACTAGCTGCAGGCCAGCAAGACGTTAGTTTTTGTGTTAGTTTTTGTATTTGTTTAATTCTAAATACCGCTGTACATAGTTGTACAAAATATATGTGTCCCTCGTTTTTTTATAAACCAATGTATGACTCAGTGGCACGTTCTCCCACTAGGCTGCTCTTTAGGAGTTCGAATCCCACCTTAGCGAAATAATTTTTAACAACGTCTATCTTATTAAGCCGGTGGTGGTGGTTTAATGCGTAAAACAAATCTTGGTTTAGCCGGTTTAATTTCTTGTTTTTTTGAGGTTGAGTTGGTCAATTTTTTAAACTATGGTCCAGACAATGCAAGTGTGAACGAAGTCGGTCAAACTCGCTGAAATTTGGTTAAATTAGACTAAACTGTTGCGGGGTTACAAGTTATGGAACTAGTTTTTCTCACTTTACAAATTGTGGGACTAAACTGTTCCCGGGTTGCAAGTTGTGGGACTAAGAGAGTATTTACCTCTCAATATGACGTCGGGAGTGCGGGTTAATGCGGCAGCGGGTTGAGTTTTTTTTTGGGGCAAAAAATAACGTCCAGGTTCAATTAATTCGGGTCAGATGGAGTAGACAAGATATAGCAAAACTCAACCGAAAATGGATTCTGGTAGAACCCAAGTTTTAAAAGTTCTGCAGCAGGGTGGTTCGTTCGAAAAAGCCAAAGTAATTCATGTGTAACCGCAGAAAATTCTCCTACTTTTACCCTATGATGCATAGACTGGAGTATGAGCTCCTTTATGGAGGTGGCGTTTTTGGCTCTCATGTGCAAATAAATATATTAAGAAAAATACATAAAAAAAATAAATTATTAAAAAAATCTAAAATAAAAATTTGCATATACATCCAGACATTTTAATGCCCGTACACAAGTTTTTAGAAAGAAAAAATATTATATGGCTTGTGTAAAAAAGACAAAAGGCATGTTCACTACTAGGAAAACGCATGTTCGTGGCGCACCTGAAAAGACCATCCGTGGCGCACTAGCAATGTCGAGATAGGCATGGCGCACATGCCAGTGCGCCACGGCAAGTAGTCCAGGTGCGCCACGCGTATGAAACGATAACCGTGGCGCACTACGTGCTGTGCGCCACGGATATAAATTTCAAAATTCAAAAAAAGCGGCAGATTTGGATCTCATCGTCAGTGTCGTCGCTCGTCGGTGCAGGTCGTCGTTGTCGCCTCATCGTCGTTGGAACTGCAAGGAGGAGGAGGAGAAGAAGAAGAAGAAGAAGAAGAAGAAGAAGAAGAAGAAGAAGAAGAGGAGGAAGAGGAGGAGAAAGAGGAGGAGGAGAAGAAGAAGAAGAGGAGGCCTTGTCGTCGTCGGAACTACAAGGAGGAGAAGGAAGAGGAGGAGAAGAAGAAGAAGAAGGAGCCCGCCGCCTCGTCGTCGGAACTGCAAGAAGGAGGCCGCCGTTACCATCTTCACTGCAAGGAGGAGGAAGAGGAGGAGAAGGAGAAGGAGAAAGAGAAGGAGGAGGAGGAGGAAAATGAGAAGGAGGAGAAGGAAATGAGAAGGAGAAGGAGGAGAAGAAGAAGGAAAGGAGAAGGGAGGAAAAGGAAAAGGAGAGAAGGGGAGGGAAAAGGAAAGGGGTAGGTGGGCGGGGTGGGGATTCAAATTTTGAATCCCGCCCGACTTACTCGTAGCGTACTAGGTAGTGGTGCGCTACAGATAAGTTGCCATCTTTTTTCTGTAGGAAAAAACAGTCTTTTGACCGTAACTTTTTAATCTTTTTGAATTTTGAAAATCTAAATAATCGCTAAACGACCGGAGGTGGTTGCGAGCGGATACGAAATCTCGTTCTCGTTATTTTGGCCCTAGTGCCCTACGGCTAAGTTGACACAGCTGCTGCAGCACACATTCTCGTAGCGCACTAGGTCAAGGTGCACTACGGCTAAGTGACACATTCGTAACGCACCTTGACCTAGTGCGCCACGGGTATGTGTGTTACGGCCACCTGTGTCCTGGCCCACACATAGCCGTGGCGCACCACCCCCATGTGCGCCACGCTTATGGCAGTTAGCCGTAGGGCACCTGTGGGCAGTGCCACGCCTATTTTACCCGTGGGGCACTACTAGCAAGTGCGTCACAGAAGTGTGGATTACCTATAGCCGTTTTCATAGTAGTGGTTCGTGAATAGACACATTGGAGCATTGAAAATTGTCTTCTTTACATGGGACATCTAAAATATTCTTTTGATCCGCAAACTTTGTGTATGAATATTTAGTGTCTGGGTGTACATGCGTATATTTTTTTTTTTTTGATATTTTAATATATGTTTTCATACAATGGTTTATTTGCACCCGAGAGCCGAATTGAATTTCCACGTACTCCTTTCATAGTTTTTATTAAATAAAAATTCACGGGAGTTTCATGTTGTTATTATCTTTTTTTTTGAAAAAAGTATATATTAATATCACAAGGACACCAATTACACCCAGCCTCTGCAACAACGCAAGCCCTAGCGGCTCTACGGATGCACACAGCTCAGAAAAAAGAAAGAGAAATTATAAAAAAAAAAGTCCCGCTACAAAGAACTAATCCTCAAAGAAACGACAGTGACACCATCAGAACAACACCAGTAGTCCTCCACTCCAATAACAACGCCTTTAAGAAGGAAACAATGCCCAAGCATCGTCGTTGCCCGACCAAAGGTCATAGGTTTTCACCCTGAAGAAAGTTCTTACTCACAAAACAATGCCTTCAACAAGGTCATTGCCAGACACAACCAGTTAAGGTCAGACCTTGGATTTTCACCCTGCAAAATAAGATTGGGAACTCTCCTGTGTTGTCTTCCCGCACCAACAGTCGCTACAACAAGTCTCAGATCACGCAGCCAGATCTACGTCGCCACAAGAACAAAAATCACCATCGCTACCCTCAAATTTCTGCTTTCCTGACATTCTCCGCATCTGACATCACCATGGCTCAAAGCATGGCACTTGGTGGGAACAAACAACAGAGCTTCGCAACGCTCCCACTGAAACCAACGTCCAGAAAACAAGGTGCGCGCGACCGAATATCTTCCGATCCAGCAATCTCCAGGCATGATACGCCCATGGGAGTTCGCCGGCGGAGCCTTCCGGAACCCGCCTCTCCAGACCAGATCAAGGAGGGCAGACATCAAGCAGATCTTTGTCTTCGTGCGAAAGAAATCAAAGGACCACCACCTTTATTAGATCCGACACAGCGATCCCCACACCGCTGGCCAGTTCCCGGAGGACGGATCGAGCAGGCAAAAGAGGGAGAGAGCCAAACCGGGAACCACCGCAGCAGCGCCAGAGCCGCCGCCCAGCAGGATCCCAGCACCACGCCTTGACCGCTGCCTACCACGGCGCCCCTGCCGAGGGCCGACCTGGCCTAGATGGCCCCAGATCGATCCCACGAGGCGCACCCGTAGACGGTCGTCGTCGCAGCGAGGCCCCTCCCTACGCCAGCCACGCCGAGCCACCATGCGCCGCCCGCGACCTCCAGAGCAGGCCGCGCCGTCGCCCCAACCCGCCAAACGCCTCCACGGCAGCCCCCCCCCTCCTCCAGCATTCGGCGGCGAGGGCGCCCGCCGCCACCGCGTGAGGGACCTACGGCAGCGGCGACGGAGGGAGTCGCGCGGCGGGAGCCCTCCGGCGGCGGTGACTAGGGTTACCCCGAGTCGCCCGGTGCGGGAACGACGCGGGGTTGGTCTTCTTTATATGTTCTTATACATAGCTAATTGAAACAAAAAATATTTTGCTCTTCTCTGGTGGAGCCACGTCGGTTATCCAAAGAAGAATGAGTATTTCTAGCATCGTGGTTTCCTCCATTTTTATGTCTGGTCTTTACAGAAACGTGCGCACACATGACCTCGACTAGTACTACTAGTTTAAGAAAGAGATGTCCTGCTATCTTCAATTAATTAGAAAGAGACTTGCTATCTTCCAAACCACCCTAGTAATAGCTATTAATAGCCAGTGAAGCAGTGTTTTTGTTACAGTACGACTTTCGACGAGGACATATGATCAGAATTTGTGGAAAGCCAGATCTACATGGGGTCATGGGCTAGGTAAAAGATTTCGCTACATCACGGGATTACAACTGTTTACTAGGTAAAACCATGCGCTGTTCGAATTAGATGCGCGGCGTGAAGAATGGAAACGTGAAAGGAAGATCACATGTAGTAGGTCTGGTCTGCTTGGCTATCGTTTTTTTTCAAGTTAATCAGAGAGCTTTATTCATTAATAACAGATCCGGCCTGCCCAGCCAGAAGACTGACAGGAAGTCCGAAGGAATATCGAGCCAGCTGCCCGTCATCATCAGGATGCACGCATTCTGCCCACAAAAATGGGCCGAGAGATTAGCTAAACAAGATACTCCCTCCGTTTAGAAATATAAGATGTTTTAGGTTTATAAAAAAGATATATCTAAACATATTTTAGTGTATAGGTCTAAATAAATCTAGACATTAAAAAGTGTCTAGATACATCTTATTTACAAACCTAAAACATCGTATATTTTCAAACAGAGTGAGTACATGTTAAATTACAAAAGCGGAAAAAGTAAAAGCTTGGCTACGTTGACATTAACATCTCTATCACCACGCAAAAGGCAAGCTACAGTCTACAGCACGGCCTGTCCCTATCTCGTACTCCTCCTCTATTTGGCAAAGTTGATGTGCCCAAGCAGTGCTGCTTTCGGTTGTTTTAGTGTTTCGCTCTCAAAAGCTGTCCCTACTACTCACTCGCTCCACATCAAATTAGTTGAAGTTTTACCTTTGTTGGGTTGGAAATAATTCAAAAAGGGTAAATAATTCAAATTCAAATTAGTAGTATCACGGACTACGTACCATCTATATAAACTACAGTCAGGGACGGAGACAAGGGGGAACGAGCAGGGGCGACGCCCCCACTATGCTCATGGTTTTCTTAAGAATGGTAGCCATGACAGGTTGTTCTTTGTGCTAATTTAGCAAGCACAGCCCCCCTCAAACAAATAACATGCACACTTTGCCCCTCTTAAGCTCACACCCTGGCTCCGCCCCTGACTACAGTATGATGATAGTACCCACCGTGAGTGCCGTGGGATATATAGATATTAACAAGACTAAATCGCTTTTTTTAGAGCAAGACTAAATCGCTTGGGAACCGATGTTTTACTGTCTATTTATGAGCAGACAGTAGCCTAAAAAATTTCTCCATGGTGTATGTATAGGTAAAGCAATTTGTATGCCGAGCGAGCGGCGTTTTGCCGAACGTTTTACTGTGTTTTTTCCGGCTGTCGGCAACGACACCGTTTCCTTCCTGTAGCTAGCAAGACTGCGGTCTTCCCAAACATATGAAAACATTTGAATCTGCTGCTTCGAGCTGGCAGCAAATATATATGCAGATACTATATAGGTACCTTCGCCGCAGCCGAGCTTTGTCCCGGTGAATGGCGTCCTTGTGCGGATGAACTCGAGCAGCGTCGTGGACGGGTGAACCTCGCCGCCGGTCAGTTCGTACCGCCGCCCGTTCAGCGCGAACACCACCTTCTCCAGCTTCATCTCCCTCGCCGCTACAGATCAATCCCCAGGTGCAAGCTCTCTAGCTCGATCGCGCGCTATTTAACGTGGTTGGTGGATGGATGTGTTGAACGTGGAGCCACAGTGGAGCACTGTGGTGGTATGGTCCGGCCAGTCGGGCCTGGCACTATAGATGGAGACCGGAGAGCGTGGTTGTGGATAGTACTACTAGCTATCGGGAGTTAAATGCTCGATCGTTCAGTACTCGCGTTCTCTGAAAGCCAGCGTCGCTGATCGAGACAGCACCTGTTACGGGCGCGATCTGGTAGGTGCGCCGCTCAAGTCTCCAGTACGGATGCAATTCGATCGGACACGAAAGCTTCCCACATTTTCTCTTGCCGGGAAAATAATTCTTCCTATAAGTAGAAAGTACCTATGTGACCCAAGGAGAGATGGAAAAAATGCTCTTTTTTAGGAGGCAAGTTGGCTCGATGGAATGAGATCCAAGGACGTCGCCCCTCTAATATTTAAGATATCAAGGAAGAAGAAATGTTTGGTGCAAAATGCATTGCGCAATGACTTTTGGGTCTTCCAAATCAACACCCAAAATGGTCTATCCTTGGAACATATTGACCAATTTTATAGGCTTCGGGAGAAGCTTGCTAATGTAACTCTACACCCACAAAGGCTAACGCCATCTCTTGGAAGCTCACAAATGATGGATTCTACTCGGCTAAATCGGCGTACAATATGTAATTCTTGGGTTTAACCACCTCATCGGTGCCTCCCCTTGTTTGGAAGCCTTGGGCGACTCCTAAATGCAAGTTCTTTGCTTGGTTGGTCCTACAAAATAGAGTGTGGATGATGGATAGGCTTGCCCGAAGAGGATGGCCAAGTTGTGGGCTATGTAAGCTATACAATCAAAGACAAGATTCGGCCTCCCACCTCTTATTCAAGTGCCGCTTCTCCATGAGGATTTGGAACAAGTTAAAGACTTGGCTCGGTCTCCACCAAATTGACACGGCTACTTGGCACCAATTCCACTCCGTCAATGAGTGGTGGAAGAAGGCGATTCACAAGAAAGGACCACAAAGAAAGGCTTTGGCTTCGCTCGCAATGTTGGTCTCATGGGAAATATGGAAGAAAAGGAATGCAAGAGTTTTTCGAGGCCACTCCGTCACCGTTGATATGATGGTAACAAAAATCAAGGATGAAGCTCGCTTGTGGTGTTTCGCAGGGGCAAAAGCACTTAGTAGTTTAATCTCTCGCGAGTAATTGGTCTTGGATTTTGCCAAGACGTGGTTTGTAAGCACTATCTAAAACCCCCCTCCTTAATAAATGAAAATAGCAAGTCTTTTTCCTTGTTTCAAAAAAAAGTACCTATGTACGTAGCAAATGCAGTAGAAAGTACAGAAGCTTTGTGACTTCTTGGTACTTCTCCCCTTGCTACTGGGGTTGCAAGCGGGGCGGGCTTGCGGGCAGCTAATTTGTCTAAGCTCACTTAGACACAATATAGGTTAAAGATTGATTCCAATCGCTAACGTAGTACAATTTGTACTAACGGCCTTGTTTTGCGGGCTTAAGCAGGTCCCACATCTGCAACCCTACTTGCTACACAATATACTGGGTCACGGCTTGGCACAGGGCCTCGTATTTCACACTCCTGATAATCAAAATGCTTTACGTATTAAGTGCCATTAACATGACACGTCATGACATGTAATACAAGGTCGCACTGAAAAGAGATCTCGCACCGAAAACAGATCTCGCTCCCAGGCTGCTCGCGCGAGGGCGGCTCCGGAGCGTCCCACCCAAACCCTAGAGGCGCCGCCACCATTCTTCTTCGCCGGCCATTGTCGCTGCCCCCCGGCGGTGGCGGCCATGCCTGGCCGCTTAAAGTGGCGGGCGGGTTGGGCGTGCCCCGTCTGATCCCCCTCGTGCGGGGGTTGACTCCAGGGCTTCGCAGGTGGTGGTCTAGGCTGCGGGGAAGCGGTACCTACTGCGCATGGTGCTCGTCGGTGATGTCTACTCACTTCTATTCTTGTAGTCAGTTATTGGGCCTCCAAGTGCAGAGGTTTCTAGAACAGCAGCAAGTTTCCCTTAAGTGTATTATCCAAGGTTTATCGAACTCAGGAAGGAAGTGGTCAAAGGTATCCCTCTCAAGCAACCCTGCAATCAAGATACAAGAAGTCTCTTGTGTCCCCAACACACCCAATACACTTGTCAGGTGTATAGGTGCACTAGTTCGGCGAAGAGATAGTGAAATACAAGTGGTAACGGTGCTATAAAATAGCTTCTGACTTGTTGTTAGCGTGAGGTAATGTGTGTGAGTGACAGAAAATAGCTTGACGGTGAGGTAAAGACTAAAGACAAAAGGATGAAAGCAAACAAACATGCAATAGATCTAGATGCAAACGATGTTTCAATGTTTAGAAACAAGGCCTAGGAATCATATTTTCACTAATTAATGAACACTCTCTCATATAAATATATTCTCTTCATGATACTACTCTTAACTACTCTTCGGTTAGACACTCTAATCCATGGTAGAGCTACAAAAGCACTCCTTAAAGGTTGCCTTCCCTATCTAGATAACCCCACACTGTCATCTTGAGTGCTAGATGGTTCCAACAAACACCACAATTTTATAGAGACATCAAACTCCAAATATAACTCATGAATATATATATATATATGTGTGTGTGTGTGTAATCTAGTTTAAGTGCCACACATGGCGCGCACGCTGTCACTTTCACACACGTGGGGAAAAGCATAGATCTATTAAAGCACAATGAGTATTTATGTAGACTCAAGCCTAAGTGCCACCATGGCGTGCATGCTGTCACTTTCACACACATAGGGAGAGCAGAGATCTATTAAAGCACTTGAGTAACAGAGTAGATCTACTTGATTACAAAGCTCATGACCACAATATGATCACGCATAGAGAGAGAGAGAGAGAGATGAACACATAGCTACCGGTAGAGCCCTTAGCCTCGAGGAAGAACTACTCCCTCCTCATCATGGGAATCAGCAACGGTGATGGAGATGGTGGTAGAGATCGATGGAGATGGCTCCGGGGGCACTTCCTTGTCCTGGCAGGGTGCCGGAACAGGGACTTTCTGTCCCCCGAATCTCTCTTTCGGTGGCGGCGGCGCTGCAGAACTTTTCGTGGCTTTTTTGGTCGATTATTTAGGGTTTCTGAGTCGGGGGCTTCTTATAGGCGAAGGAGGCAAGGTCGGTGGAGGTCCAGGGGGACCATACCCCCTGTGGGCGTGACCGGGGTGGGACCCGCGCCCATCTAGGGTGTGGCCACCCTGGTGTCCTCCTCCGTCTCGTCTTCGATTTTCCATATCGCTCCAGGAAAAATATGAACTTTGGCTTTTGTCCCGTCCAATTCCGAGAATATTTATTTTTTAGCTTTCTGAAACCAAAAACAGCAAAAAACAGGCAACTGGCACTGTGGCATCTTGTTAATAGGTTAGTTTCAGAAAGTGTATAAAAATACCTCAAAGTGTAGACAAAACATAAGACAAATGATATAAAATAAGCATGGAGCATAAAAAATTATAGATACGTTTATGACATATCAGCCAGCGCGTGGCTGTGAGGGGTTCTAGAGAAATCGGCGGACGCGGTGCTGCAGGATGGAGGCGGCGGCGCGCCCATAGCGGCGATGCTCAACCTACATGCTCGTCGACGCCGAAGGTCGGCAAGCTCGATCTGTTCACCGAGAACCGGCCGGCGGTGTGGGGATCGTTGCGTCAGCATTAATAAAGGAGGTGGTCCTTGTGTTTCTTTCGTGCGAATACGAAGATCTTCTTGTTGTCTGCCCTCGTTGATCTGGACTGGAGAGGCGAGTTCTGGAAGGCTCCGCCGGCGAACTCCCATAGGCATATCATGCCTGGAGATTGCTGAATCAGAAGGTACTCGGTCCTGCGTATCTTGTTCTTCTGGCCGTTTGGTTTCAGCGGTAGCGTTGCGAAGCTCTGCTGTTTGTTCCCACCAAGTGCCATTCAATAAGCCATGGTGAAGTTAGATGGGGAGAATGTCAGGAAATCAGAAATACGAGGGTAACGATGGTGATTTCAGTTTTTGTGGCGACGAAGAACTGGCTGCATAATCTGTGACTCGCAGCAGCGACTGTTTGTGGGGAGAGACAACACAGGAGGAGTTCCCAGTCTTACCTTGTAGGATGAAAATCCAAGGTCTGGCCTTAACTGGTTGTGCCTGACAATGACCTTGTTGAAGGCATTGTTTTGCGAGCGAGGACTTTCTCCAGGGTGAAAACCTATGATCTTTGATCGGGCAGCAACGACGCTTGGGCACTGTTTCCTTCTTGAAGGCGTTGTTATTGGAGTGGAGGACTACTGGTGTTGTTCTGGTGGTCTCAGTGTCGTTTCTTTGAGAACTACTCCCTCCGTTTCAAAATATAAGATGTTTTAGGTTTGTGAAGAAGATGAATCTAGACTTATTTTAGTATCTAGGTTCACTCAATTTTGGGATGAATCTACACACTAAAAGAAAGATTCATTTTCTTCACAAATCTAAAACATCTTATATTTTGAAACGGAGGGAGTAGTTCTCTGTACCGGGACTTTTCTTTTTTATAATTTTTCTTTCTTTTTTCTGGGTTGTGTGCATCCGTAAGACCGCTAGGACATACGTTATTACAGAGGCCGAGTGTAATTGGAATCTCCGTGATATCAATATATACTCTTTTCCAAAAAAAATGACATGTAATACAAATTGATGATATGCATAATTAGCAAAATAGGCGGCCATGGAGAAGACAGGGAATGTATTATAGATAATAGTGGCAGTCTAAGTTAAATCAAAGCATATTTGCTCTTATATACATAAGTTTTTCCTCTGTCCAAAAATAACTAATTTGGGTTTGTCTAAATTTAAATGTCTAAAATACGTCTAGATATATTTGAATCTAGACAGACCTAAGTCAGTTATTTTTGACAAAGAGAGTATATATATGAAAGTCTTGGACAAATATAGCTAGTACAAGCATAGAAGTACCGTGCATAGGCACACAGTAGGTTTACACGGCAACACACATGTACCATTAGAAAGGCAATCTCCAACAATGCCATTCATGTATGGAGAAATACGATAGGGAAAAAAATCGTCTTACACATATAAGCCAAGGTGATTAGTTTATCTTTAGATTTAGTGCATAACTTCTTTAATTCTTGCAATTATAAGTGTTTTTATCGTGCAATTCTATGAATACAGATCAAAATTGACTCACACGAATCTAGATGGAACCTACATTTTTAAGATTGATAGGTAATGTTGTATAATCTGGCTTAAGCTCCGATCAGATTTGGAACCACAATTATTACTAAGTTGTGCTTACTCTTTGACTGTTAAAAATAATGGGCTAGTCCATTTTGGCCTGTATTTTAGATTTTTCCTAAATCTTAAAGCCCAGATTTGTGTTTGAGCCCATGTTTGTGGAAGCTCACATGGGAGTGGAGTGGGAGCTAAAGTTTAGTCCCACATGAAAAGTTAAAGGAGAGTTGCACCACCTTGTAAGGTGGAGTGTTGCACCACTTTGTAAGTGAGTGGCAATAAGAGAGATACATATGTGTGCTCCTCCTCTGACACCGTCCCCCGACTGTCACGACACGCGCGCGCCACGAGTTGCGGGAATCTCGTCGAGCCGAGTTTCGCCTCCTTTAGGGTTTCCTTAGCCGCTCTATATGAAGTCCTGCACGGCTAGGCTTTTGCCATCCTCTCTGCTTGCACCGCCTTCGTAGTCTACTCCATCCCGCTTACCGGCGGTCGGAAGAGTAGGTCTCTAGAACCACTCGTCTTTATGATCCTGTACGGGAGAGGGCGAATAAGATTTTTGGGAAGCGCTCCGCGCGATTGCTCAAGTTCTCCATCACGGCGCGTCTTCCCAGTCGTCAATCGGGGTCACGTGCACGCCGTCTTCAACGCGACTTCTTCGACAGACTACTGCAAACGCTGCACCAACAGCGACTTCATCGACAACCGATCAGTACGTATACCATCGTCAAATATGTTGCTTCACTATGGTTGTTAGTGCGTATACTCTGTTACTATTGTTCATGTTGATCAATACATCTAGTATGTTAGAGGTTCACATGATTGTAGTTGTTGTTGTCATGATTTATATTCTGGAATTAATTATGAAAATTATGCCTAATAATCCAACAATCCAAAAACCTTATTGTAGGAAATTTCCTGAATTAACAATGGCTAGTTTTACCGATGCACCGAGGCCGAATAAGTTTACAGGCGTGCACTTTAAGAGGTGGCAGTACAAGACTAAGCTTTGGCTGGCCACGATGAAAGTGTTCCATATCAGTAAAGGCAAACCTGAAGAAACTATATCTGACGAGGATCAGAAGAAGTTCGAGGATGCCAATACTGTCTTTGTGGGATGTATTCTGAGCATTCTTGCTGACCGTCTGTGTGATGTGTTTATGCACATAAAAGACGGGAAGGAGCTCTGGAACGCACTGGATGCAAAGTTTGGTGCTGCAGATGCTGGCAGTGAACTGTATATCATGGAGAGCTTTCATGATTTTAAGATGACAAAGAACCTTCCTATGGTTCAACAAGCTCATGAGATACAGTGCATTGCCAAAGAGCTCGAACTCCTTAAGCGTACCTTACCCGACAAGTTTGTGGCGGGTTGCATTATTTCTAAGTTGCCCCTTCATGGAGGAACTTTGCCACAGCTCTCAAACACAAGAGACAGGAGATATCAGTTGAAAATTTGATAGCGTCCCTTGATGTTGAGGAGAAGGCTCGGGCTAAGGACACTACCGAGAAAGGAGAAGGTCATGCTACTGCTAAATTTGTGCAGAAAGGCAAATCTGTAGGCAAGAACAAAGGGAACTTCAAACCCTCCTTTAACAAGCCTGTAAAGACTACAACCTTCAAGAAGAAGAAGACGAACAGGGACAAGAGTGATCTGTATTGTTACACTTGTGGAGAGCCCGGACACTTTTCCAAGGACTGTCCAGAACGCGCAGACTGCAGAGGGAAAAAGGCCAAGACTGTCAATGTCGCGACCGCTAGCAATACTGATGGGTACGGTAATTTATTTACTGTTCTTTTAGTATTTCAATCACCGTGTTGGTGGCTTGATACAGGTGCTAATGTTCATGTGTGTGCTGACATCTCTATGTTCACTTCTTATCAGGTCGCTCGGTATTCATCCGTCCTAATGGGAAATGGATCACATGCTTCTGTTCGTGGTGTTGGCGCGGTGGATCTGAAGTTTACTTCTGAAAAGATTGTGCAGCTGAGGAACATGCAGCATGTGCCTACTATGAACAAGAATCTCGTTAGTGGTTCATTTCTATGCAGAGATGGGTTTAAGGTTGTTTTAGAGTCTAATAAAGTCGTTGTTTCATAACATGGATAATTTATTGGTAAAGGTTATGAGTTCGGAGGCTTGTTCCAGTTTTCACTTTTAGAGTTTTATAATAAATCCGTGAATCATATTTGTGGTGGTGTTAATAATGATACCAGTGTTTGGCATTCTCGTTTATGTCACATTAATTTTGGTTTGATATCTCGGATGTCCAGTATGAGTTTAATTCCAAATTTCACTATTGTCAAAGGTTCTAAGTGCCATAGTTGTGTGCAATCAAAGCAATCTCGAAAGCCTCACAAGGCTGCCGAGGAGAGAAACTTATCACCTCTAGAACTCATACATTCTGATCTATGCAATATGAATGGTGTGTTGACAAAAGGTGAAAAGAGATATTTCATGACACTGATAGATGATGCTACTAAATTCTGCTATGTTTACTTGTTGCAAACTAAAGATGAGGCTTTAGACTACTTTAAAATCTATAAGGCCGAAGTTCAAAATCAAATAGAGAGAAAGATCAAGCGTCTTAGGTCGGATCGTGGTGGTGAGTATTTTCCCAAAATATTTGACGAATTCTGTGAGGAACACGGAATTATTCATGAGAGGATTCCTCCCTACTCTCCCCAATCAAATGGGGTTGCCGAGAGAAAAAACTGCACGCTGACTGACTTGGTGAATTCCATCTTAGCCACTGCTGGTGTATCAAAGGCATGGCGGGGGAGGCTTTGTTGACTTCATGTCATGTCCTGAATAGAGTTCCTAACAAGAATAAATAAAAGACCCATTATGAGGAGTGGGTTGGGAGAAAACCATCACTTTCATATATGCGCACTTGGGGGTGTTTGGCGAAGGTCAACATATCGATCCCCAAGAAACGCAAGCTCGGACCCAAGACAGTGGATTGTATCTTTCTAGGATATGCTCCACGGAGTGTAGGCTATAGATTTCTAGTGGTTAAATCTTAGGTACCTGATATGCATGTTGATACTATAATGGAATCTCGTGATGCAATATTCTTTGAGAATATTTTTCCTATGAAAGATATGCATAGCATCGGTAGGATTTCTTCTGAAATACTTCCTGAATCTAGTGCATCTATTGAGAATTCTGAACAACCACATGAGGAATTTCTTGAGAAGGATGACGATGAACCTCTCACGAGGAGTAAGAGATAGAGGGTTGCAAAATCCTTTGGTAATGAATTCATCGTGTACCTTGTGGATGATACTCCCAGATCCATTACTGAGGCATATGCATCTCCTGATGCAGATGATTGGAAAGAAGCTGTCCAAAATGAGATGGACTCGATTCTTTCTAATGGAACTTGGGAATTATCATAACGACCCTATGGTTGTAAACCTGTGGGATGTAAGTGGGTGTTCAAGAAGAAGCTAAGGCCTCATGATACTATTGAGAAGTACAAGACACGTCTTGTAGCTAAGGGCTACACACAGAAAGAAGACGAAGATTACTTTGACGCCTATTCACCTGTCGCTAGACTGACCACCATTCGAGTACTACTATCCCTAGATGCCTCTTATGGTCTTCTCGTTCATAAAATGGACGTGAAGACAACTTTCCTTAATGGTGAGTTGGAAGAGGAGATCTATATGGATCAGCCGGATGGTTTGTGGTAAAAGGTGAAGAGACAAATGTGTGTAAGTTATTAAAATCTTTGTATGGCCTGAAACAAGCACCTAAGCAATGGCATGAGAAGTTTGAAAGAACTCTACTTTCTGCTAGCTTTGTCATTAATGAGGCTGATAGGTGTGTTTACTATCGCCATGGTGGGGGCGATAGCATTATATTATGTTTGTACGTGGATGACATTCTGATCTTTGATACAAACATGAAAGTGATAAATGAAGTCAAGTCTTTCCTGTCAAAGAGTTTTGATATGAAAGATCTGGGAGAGGGTGATGTGATTCTGAAAATCAAGCTTATTAAGAACGAGAAGGGGATTACTTTAACGCAGTATCATTATGTTGAGAAGGTCTTGAGCCGATTTGGCTTTATTAATGGCCAAACTTCTCCAACACCTTATGATCCCAGTTTGACATTACGAAAGAATAAGAAGGAACCAACAGATCAGCTGAAATATTCACAAGTTATTGGTTCTTGTTGGAGATATGCCCTAGAGGCAATAATAAATGTAATTATTATTATATCTTTGTGTTTATGATAAATGTTTACATTCATGCTATAATAGTATTAACAAGGAAACATTAATACTTGTGTGATTTGTAAACTTAAATTAAAGTCCCTAGTAAAGCCTCTATACATCACTAGCTTGTTGGTTAATAAATGATTGTGGTTTCCCTATGATGAACATTGAGATGTTATTAATAACAAGATCATATCGTTAGGAGAATGATATGGTGGACATACTCCTATAGATAAGCATAGCATAAAGATCAAGTCATTTTAATAGTTCAATTGCTATATGCTTTCTGATACATAGTAACCTAATTCCTTCGACCATGAGATCATGCATATCACCTTTACAGGATGGATGCTTTGATGACATCAAACACCACACCGTAACTGGGTGGTTATAAAGGTGGCATTGAGTTTTCGGAAAGTATTGGTTGAGACACATGGATCAAGAGTGGGATTTGTCCATCCATATGACGGATAGATATACTCTGGGCCCTCTCGGTGAAATGTCATCCAATTAGCTTGCAAGCATGTGACTGGCTCACAAGGGATCACATATCACGGGAACGAGAAAAGAGTACTTATCGGTAACGAGGTTGAACTAGGTATGCAGAGATACCGACGATCATAACCTCGGATAAGTGAACTATCGTGAGACAAAGGGAAATTGGTATCGTATGTAAGTGGTTCATTCGATCATAAAGTAATCGTAGAAATATGTGGGAGACATATAAATTTCCAGATTCCTCTATTGGTTATTGATCGGAGAAGTGTCTCGATCATGTCCGCATAATTCACGAACCGTAGGATTCGACGTTGTTTGAGTAGTTATGGAATAATGAGAAAGAGACCGAATGTTGTTCGGAGTCTCGGATGGGATTCGGGATATCAAGAGGAGATCCGGAATGGTCCGGAGAATAAGATTCATATAAGGAAAGTCCTGTTTCGGAGTTGGGAAATGGTTCCGGTGTTTTCATCGGGAATGTTCTAGAAGGTTCCGGAATGTCCGGCACTCCGAAGGGGAAGGGTACATGAATGTGTTATATCAAGTTGGTATGATTGCATCATGTACTAAGTGTCATCGCTGAACAAAATAGAGGGTTTAGTCAAATCCTTTTTTGAAAAGTCAAACGCCAATTTGAAAGTCAAACGACTATTTTTGGGAAGTGGAGAGGGAGGTGGAAACCGAGTTGGGGAGGAGTTCCTCCCCTCCACCGCCGGCCCACCTTGAAGCCGAGTTGGGGAGGGACTCCCCTCCCCTTTTCCGGCCCCTCCACCTATAAAAGGAGGGGCAGGGCTCCCCTCCTAGACACCCAACACCTCCACCTCTAAACCCTAGCCGCCGGCGCCGCCACCTGCTGCCGCCGCCGCCCTAGGGCAAACCGCCGCCGCCTAGCAACCCTAGCCGCCGGCCAAGCCTCCTCCTCGGCGTGTCTAAACCCTAGATCGTCGAGGGCTCTCTCATAGTCCACCATACTCGCTCCGGCTTAAGGCGAAGCCCTGCGAGATATCCCCTCTACTTCCGGTACCACGCCGTTGTGCTGCCGGAATCGCGAGAAGAGTGCTACAAACTCCGCTGCCTGCTGGAACAAGGGAGAGGAAGGTCTTCGTCGAGTACCGAACGTGTGACCGACTGCGGGAGCGCTGCCGGAAAGCAGCGCCAGAAGGATCGTCTACGCGATCTTGAGATCGGGAAGAGTACGACTACATCACCCACGAGAATCCGCTCTCGTTAAACACTTTGGAATCTTCGAGGGTGAGTTATTCCATCGACTCGTTGCTACAATCTAGTAGATAGATCTTGGCTTGTTTGTTTGTATGCGATAGAAATTTTTTGTTTTCCATGCTACGAAACCCTACAGTGGTATCAGAGCCGTGTCTATATGTAGATCTGTTGCACGAGTAGAACACAATGGTCATTGTGGGCATTGATGCTTTTACTGTCGATTGCTTCTTGTGTACTTTGCATCTTGCGGGATGTTGGGATGAAGCGGCCCGGGCTAACCTTACATGACATCGTTCATGATACTTGCTCCACGCTTGACATGCAACTTGTATTGCATAAGTGGCTTTGCGGGTGCATGTTTCTCCTAGCATAGTTAAGATCCAATTTACAACGGATGATTAACAATACTAGTATCAATGTTGTGGTTCATGTTCGTAAGTTAGAACGACACTTATTGAAAGCCCCAAACCACGTAAAACATGCAAAGAAAGTAGAGGCGTCTAACTTTGTTTTGCAGGGGTGTGTTGTGATGTGATACGGCCATGATTGTGATTATATTTGATGTATGCAATGATCCTTATTGTAAGTTGGCAACCGGCAGGAGCCATATAGTTGTCTTTAATTTATGTTAAGACCCGCGTGTCTATTCAAAGTAGTTGTAATAGTTGAAGCCGGTGGACGACAACCATGGAGAAGCGTCATTGACCTTGATGCAGTGCCGGTGATGATGGAGATCATGTTCGTGCTTGAAGATGGAGATCAGAAGCACAAAGAAGAAAGGCCATATCATATCACATATTATGAATTGCATGTGATGTTAATCCTTTATGCATCTTGTATTGCTTAGTTAACGACGGTAGCATTATAAGATGATCCCTCATGCACATGAATTTCAAGTCATAGAGTGTTCACCCTTAGTTAGCACCATTGCTAAAGCTTGTTGTTTCGAAGCACCACGTGATGATCAGGTGTGTTAGATTCCGCAAGTGTATACAACGTGAGCAAGCCAGATTTGCTCATGCGGAAACTAAGGTTTGATCTTGACGAGCCTATCATGTACAGACATGGTCTCGGAACACGGATCACCGAAAGGTAAAGCATGAATCATATAGTAGATATGATGAAAATGTCGATTGTTCGCCATTGAAACTATATCAACTCTCGTGATGATCGGTGTTGATGTGGTGGATTTGGTTCGTGTGATCACTAAAACAATGTGAGGGTTATTGTTTTGAGTGGGAGTTCACCTATATTAATTTAACTATTAATTAGAACTCAATTTGTCATAAACTTAGTCTAAACTATTGCAAATATGTTGTAGATCAATGGCGGCCCCTACCATCAATTTTAATGCGTTCCTAGAGAAAGAAAAGTTGAAAAACAATGGAAGCAACTTCGCGGATTGGTTCCGCAATTTGAGGATTGTCCTCACAGCTGGTAATTTGACCTATGTGCTGGATGCACCGCTGGGTGACCCGCCTGTAGCTGATGCTGCCGACGAAGTAAAGAATGTTTACCTCGCTCGGAAGACTCAGTACTCCATAGTTCAGTGTGCTATCTTGTATGGTTTAGAATCGGAGCTTCAGAAAAGGTTTGAGAATTCAGACCCACATGATATTGTCCGTGATCTCAAATTGATCTTTGAGACTCACGCGGCGATTGAGAGCTATGAGGCTTCTGAAAAGTTCTTTAACTGCTAGATGGAAGAGGGCAGCTCCGTCAGTGAGCATGTGCTTAAGATGTCTAGGCACGCAAACAAACTTCAAAGCTTGGGTATAGTGATTCCTAATGCTTTGGGGATTTACCGTGTCCTCCAATCACTACCACCAAGTTACAAGAACTTTGTGATGAACTACAATATGCAAAACATGAACAAGCAGTTGCCAGAACTGTTTGCTATGTTAAAATCTGCAGAAGTGGAGATCAAGAAAGAGCACCAAGTGTTGATGGTCAATAAGACCACCAAATTCAAGAAAGGCAAGTCTAAGAAGAAGGGACACTTCAAGAAGGGTGGTAAGAAAGTTACCGCGCCGACGAAGAAGACCAGGGTTGGACCTAAGCCTGATACTGAGTGCTTTTACTGCAAGGGAGAAGGTCACTGGAAGCGGAATTGCCCAAAGTACTTGGCGGATTTGAAGAACGGCAACATCAAGAAGAAATGTATATCCAATATACATGTTATTGATGTGTATCTCACTAGTACTCGTAGTAGTGCCTGGGTATTTGATACTGGTTCAGTTGCTCATATTTGTAACTCGAAACAGGTGCTGCAGAATAAACGGAAGCTAGCGAAGAATGAGGTGACGATGCGCGTGGGAAACGGATCAAAGGTTGATGTGATCGCGGTCGGCACGTTACCCCTTCATCTACCATCGGGATTAGTTTTATACTTAAATAATTGTTATTTGGTGCCTGCGTTAAGCATGAACATTATATCGGGATCTTTTTTATTGCGAGACGTTTACTTGTTTAAGTCCTAGAATAATGGTTGTTCGATTTATATGAGTAATATGTTTTATGCACATGCACCTTTGATAGATGGTCTATTCTTATTGAATCTCGATAGTGGAAATACACATATTAATAACATTGAGGCTAAACGTTTGAAATCGAGCGATAACTCGACCTATATGTGGCACTGTCGTCTTGGTCACATTGGAGTGAAGCGTATGAAGAAACTCCATTCCGATGGACTTCTTGAATCACTTGATTTCGAATCACTTAAAAGATGCGAAGCATGTCTGATGGGTAAAATGACTAAGACTCCATTCTCTGGTATGATGGAGCGAGCTACGGACTTATTGGAAATCATACATACCGATGTGTTGTTGGAGATATGCCCTAGAGGCAATAATAAATATAGTTATTATTATATCTTTGTGTTTATGATAAATGTTTACATTCATGTTATAATAGTATTAACAAGGAAACATTAATACTTGTGTGATTTGTAGACTAAAATAAGAGTCCCTAGTAAAGCCTCTATATAATACTAGCTTGTTGGTTAATAGATGATTGTGGTTTCCCTATCATGAACATTGAGATGTTATTAACAACAAGATCATATCGTTAGGAGAATGATATGGTGGACATACTCCTATAGATAAGCGTAGCATAAAGATCAAGTCATTTTAATAGTTCAATTGCTATATGCTTTCTGATACATAGTAATCTAATTCCTTCGACCATGAGATCATGCATATCACCTTTACCGGATGGATGCTTTGATGACATCAAACACCACACCGTAACTGGGTGGCTATAAAGGTGGCATTGAGTGTTCGGAAAGTATTGGTTGAGACACATGGATCAAGAGTGGGATTTGTCCATCCATATGACGGATAGATATACTCTGGGCCCTCTCGGTGAAATGTCATCCAATTAGCTTGCAAGCATGTGACTGGCTCACAAGGGATCACATATCACGGGAACGAGAAAAGAGTACTTATCAGTAACGAGGTTGAACTAGGTATGCAGAGATACCGACGATCATAACCTCGGATAAGTAAACTATCGTGAGACAAAGGGAAATTGATATCGTATGTAAGTGGTTTCATTTGATCGCAAAGTAATCGTAGAAATATGTGGGATCCATATGAATTTCCAGATTCCTCTATTGGTTATTGTTCGGAGAAGTATCTCGATCATGTCCGTATAATTCACGAACCGTAGGGAGACACACTTAAGGATTCGACGTTGTTTGAGTAGTTATGGAATGATGAGAAAGAGACCGAATGTTGTTCGGAGTCTCGAATGGGATTCGGGATATCACGAGGAGATCCGGAATGGTCCGGAGAATAAGATTCATATAAAGAAAGTCCCGTTTCGAAGTTGGAGAATGGTTCCGGTGTTTTCATCGAGAATGTACTAGAAGGTTCCGGAATGTCTGGCACTCCGGAGGGGAAGGGTACATGAATGTGTTATATCAAGATGGTATGATTGCATCATGTACTCGGTGTCATCGCTTTACAAAATAGAGGGTTTATTCAAATCCTATTTTGAAAAGTCAAACGGCTAGTTTGAAAGTCAAACGACTATTTTTGGGAAGTGGGGAAGGAGGAGGAAACCGAGTTGGGGAGGAGTCCCTCCTCCACCGCCGACCCACCTCCAAGCCGAGTTGGGGAGGGACTCCCCTCCCCTTGGCCGGCCGGCCCCTCCACCTATATAAGGAGGGGCAGGGCTCCCCTCCTAGACACACAAGATCCTCTCCTCCAAACCCTAAGCCACCGGCGCCGCCACCTGCTGCCGCCGCCGCCTAGCTAACCCTAGCCGCCGGCTTGCCCCTCCTCGACATGTCTAAACCCTAGATCGTCGAGGGACTCTCTCATACTCCACCATACTCGCTCCGGCTTAAGGCGAAGCCCTGCGAGATCTCCCCTCTACTTCCGGTACCACGCCGTTGTGCTGCCGGAATCGCGAGGAGAGTGCTACAACCTCCGCTGCCTGCTGGAACAAGGGAGAGGAAGGTCTTCATCGAGTACTGAACGTGTGACCGACTGCGGGAGCGCTGCCGGAACGCAGCGCCGGAAGGATCGTCTACGCGATCTTGAGATCGGGAAGAGTACGACTACATCACCCACGAGAATCCGCTCTCGTTAAACTCTTTGGAATCTTCGAGGGTGAGTTATTCTATCGACTCGTTGCTACAATCTAGTAGATAGATCTTGGCTTGTTTGTATGCGGTAGAAAATTTTGTTTTCCTTGCTACGAAACCCTACAGTGGTATCAGAGCCGTGTCTATATGTAGATCTGTTGTACGAGTAGAAAACAATGGTCATTGTGGGCGTTGATGCTTTTATTGTCGATTGCTTCTTGTGTACTTTGCATCTTGCGGTATGTTGGGATGAAGCGGCCCGGGCTAACCTTACATGACATCGTTCATGAGACTTGCTCCACGCTTGACATGCAACTTGTATTGCATAAGTGGCTTTGCGGGTGTCTGTTTCTCCTAGCATAGTTAAGATCCAATTTACAACGGGTAATTAACAATACTAGTATCAATGTTGTGGTTCATGTTTGTAAGTTAGAACGACACTTATTGAAAGCCCCAAACCACGTAAAACATGCAAAGAAAGTAGAGGCGTCTAACTTTGTTTTGCAGGGGTGTGCCGTGATGTGATATGGCCATGATTGTGATTATATTTGATGTATGCAATGTTCGTTATTGTAAGTTGGCAACCGGCAGGAGCCATATGGTTGTCTTTAATTTATGTTAAGACCCGCGTGTCTATTCAAAGTAGTTGTAATAGTTGAAGCCGGTGGACGACAACCATGGAGAAGCGTCATTGACCTTGATGCAATGCCGGTGATGATGGAGATCATGTTCGTGCTAGAAGATGGAGATCGGAAGCACAAAGAAGAAAGGCCATATCATATCACATATTATGAATTGCATGTGATGTTAATCCTTTATGCATCTTGTATGGTAGCATTATAAGATGATCCCTCATGCACATGAATTTCAAGTCATAAAGTGTTCACCCTTAGTTAGCACCGTTGCTAAAGCTTGTTGTTTCGAAGCACCACGTGATGATCGGGTGTGTTAGATTCCGCAAGTGTATACAACATGAGCAAGCCAGATTTGCTCATGCGGAAACTAAGGTTTGATCTTGACGAGCCTGTACAGACATGGTCTCGGAACACGGATCACCGAAAGGTAAAGCATGAATCATATAGTAGATATGATGAACATGTCGATTGTTCGCCATTGAAACTATATCAGCTCTCGTGATGATCGGTGTTGATGTGGTGGATTTGGTTCGTGTGATCACTAAAACAATGTGAGGGATATTGTTTTGAGTGGGAGTTCACCTAGATTAATTTTATTATTAATTTGAACTCAATTTGTCATAAACTTAGTCTAAACTATTGCAAATATGTTGTAGATCAATGGCAGCCCCTACCATCAATTTTAATGCGTTCCTAGAGAAAGAAAAGTTGAAAAACAATGGAAGCAACTTCGCGGATTGGTTCCGCAATTTGAGGATTGTCCTCACAGCTGGTAATTTGACTTATGTGCTGAATGCACCGCTGGGTGACCCACCTGCAGCTGATGTTGCCGATGAAGTAAAGAACGTTTACCTCACTCGGAACACTCAGTACTCCACAGTTCAGTGTGCTATCTTGTATGGTTTAGAATCGGAGCTTCAGAAAAGGTTTGAGAATTCAGACCCATATGATATTGTCGAGGATCTCAAATTGATCTTTGAGACTCATGCGGCAATTGAAAGCTATGAGGCTTCTGAAAAGTTCTTTAACTGCAAGATGGAAGAGGGCAGCTCCGTTAGTGAGCATGTGCTTAAGATGTCTGGGCACGCAAACAAACTTCAAAGCTTGGGTATAGGGATTCCTAATGCTTTGGGGATTTACCGCGTCCTCCAATCACTACCACCAAGTTACAAGAACTTTGTGATGAACTACAACATGCAAAACATGAACAAGACGTTGCCAGAACTCTTTGCCATGTTGAAATCTGCAGAATGGAGATCAAGAAAGAGCACCAAGTGTTGTTTGTCAATAAGACCACCAAATTCAAGAAAGGCAAGTCTAAGAAGAAGGGACACTTCAAGAAGGGTGGTAAGAAAGTTACCACGCCGACAAAGAAGACCAAGGCTGGACCTAAGCCTGATACTGAGTGTTTTTACTGCAAGGGAGAAGGTCACTGGAAGCGGAATTTCCCAAAGTACTTTGCGGATTTTAAGAACGGCAACATCAAGAAGAAAGGTATATCTGATATACATGTTATTGATGTGTATCTCACTAGTACTCGTAGTAGTGCCTGGGTATTTGATACTGGTTCGGTTGCTCATATTTGTAACTCGAAGCAGGTGCTGCAGAATAAACGGAAGCTAGCGAAGAACGAGGTGACGATGCGCGTGGGAAACGGATCAAAGGTTGATGTGGTCGCGGTCGGCACGCTACCCCTTCATCTACCATCGGGATTAGTTTTATACTTAAATAATTGTTATTTGGTGCCTGCGTTAAGCATGAGCATTATATCGGGATCTTGTTTATTGCGAGACGGTTACTTGTTTAAGTCCGAGAATAATGGTTGTTCGATTTATATGAGTAATATGTTTTATGCACATGCACCTTTGATAGATGGTCTATTCTTATTGAATCTCGATAGTGGAAATACACATATTAATAACATTGAGGCTAAACGTTTGAAATCGAGCGATAACTCGACATATATGTGGCACTGTCGTCTTGGTCACATTGGAGTGAAGCGTATGAAGAAACTCCATTCCGATGGACTTCTTGAATCACTTGATTTCGAATCACTTGAAAGATGTGAAGCATGTCTGATGGGTAAAATGACTAAGACTCCATTTTCTAGTATGATGGAGCGAGCTACGGACTTATTGGAAATCATACATACCGATGTGTGTGGTCCAATGAGTGTAGCATCGCGCGGTGGTTATCGTTATGTTCTTACCTTCACGGATGACTTGAGTAGATATGGGTATATCTATTTCGTGAAACATAAGTCCGATACTTTCGAGAAGTTTAAGGAATTTCAAAGTGAGGTAGAGAATCAACGTAACAAGAAGATTAAATTTCTACGTTCTGATCGTGGAGGTGAATATCTAAGTTACGAGTTTGGCGAGCATTTGAAGAAATGCGGAATACTTTCACATTTGACACCGCCGGGAACACCACAGCGTAATGGTGTGTCCGAACGTCGTAATCGAACTCTCTTAGATATGGTTCGTTCTATGATGTCACTTACAGATTTACCGCTATCATTTTGGGGTTATGCATTAGAAACAGCCGCATTCACTTTAAATAGGGCACCATCTAAATCCGTTGAAACGACACCGTATGAATTATGGTTTGAGAAGAAACCTAGATTGTCGTTCCTTAAAGTTTGGGGATGCGAAGCCTATGTAAAGAAGTTACAACTGGACAAGCTTGAACCCAAAGCGGAAAAATGCGTCTTCATTGGATACCCGAAGGAAACTATTGGGTATACCTTCTATCATAGATCCGAAGGCAAAATCTTCGTTGCCAAGAATGGATCCTTTCTAGAGAAGGAATTTCTCTCGAAAGAAGTGACTGGAAGGAAAGTAGAACTCGACGAGGTTGACGAACCTTCTCTCGAAATTGCGAGTAGCGCAGCGCCGGAAGAAGTTCCTGTGGTGCCTGCACCAATTAGAGAGGAAGCTAATGATGATGATCATGAAACTTCGGTTGAAGTTGCTACAGAGCCTCGCAGGTCAACGAGAACTCGTACCACTCCAGATTGGTATGATCCCGTTATGAGTGTCATGTTGGTGGACAACACCGATAACCCTGAGACATATGAGGAAGCAATGATGAGCCCAGATTCCAATAAATGGCAAGAAGCCATGAAATCCGAGATTGGATCCATGTACGAAAACCAAGTATGGACTTTGGTGGACTTACCGGATGGCCGGAAGGCTGTCGAGAACAAATGGATTTTCAAGAAGAAAACAGATGTTGATGGTAATGTTACTATCTATAAAGCTCGACTTGTCGCAAAAGGGTTTCGACAAATTCAAGGAGTTGACTACGATGAGACTTTCTCACCAGTAGCGAAGCTAAAGTCTGTGAGGATTATGTTAGCAATCGCTGCATATTATGATTATGAGATATGGCAGATGGATGTCAAAACAGCATTCCTCAATGGAAACATTGATGAAGAGTTGTATATGATGCAACCCAAAGGTTTTGTCGATCCTAAAGATGCTAACAAGGTATGCAAACTTCAACGGTCCATCTATAGATTGAAGCAAGCATCCCGAAGTTGGAATCAACGTTTTGATAAGGTGATCAAAAGTTTTGGTTTTATACAAACTTATGGAGAAGCTTGTATTTACAAGAAAGTGAGTGGGAGCTCTGTAGCATTCTTAATACTATATGTATATGACATATTGTTGATTGAGAATGATGTAGACCTTCTTAATAGTGTCAAGGAATATTTGAATAATAGTTTTTTAATGAAGGATCTTGGCGAAGCAGCTTACATATTAGGCATAAAGATTTATAGAGATAGATCGAGACGCCAAATATAATTGTCACAAAGTACATATTTGGACAAAGTTCTAAAGAGGTTTGGAATGGAAGATAGCAAGAAAGGGTTCTTGCCCATGTTGCCCAATACGACCTTGAGTAAAACTCAAAGTCCGACATCGGCAGAAGATAGAGAAAGGATGAGTAAGACTCCCTATGCCTCAGCCATAGGATCTCTAATGTATGCCATGCTATGTACTAGACCCGACATTGCATATGTTATTAGTTTGACTAGCAGATATCAAAGTGATCCAGGAGTGGATCATTGGACAGCGGTCAAAAACATCCTTAAGTACTTGAGAAGAACTAAGGATATGGTTCTTTCTTATGGAGGTGATGAACAACTCGTTGTTAATGGTTACACCGATGCTAGTTGGAACACCGATCCGGATGATTCTAAATCACAATCTGGATACATATTTATTTTGAATGGTGCAACAGTTAGCTGGAGGAGTGCAAAGCAAAGCGTTGTAGCGAGATCTTCAACTGAATTGGAATACATGGCTGCTTCGGATGCTTCACAAGAAGCGATATGGATGAAAGAGTTCATTACAGAGCTGGGTGTGGTTCCTAGTGCGCTGGACCCAATGTCTATCTACTGTGATAACATGGGCGCCATAGCCAATGCGCAAGAACCAAGGTCACACAAGAAGCTGAAGCATATCAAGCTATGTTTTCACGCTATTCGAGAACATATCCAAGATGGGGATATAAAGATTTGCAAAGTACACACAGATCTGAATGTGGCGGATCCGTTGACTAAACCTCTCCCGAGGGCAAAACATGACCAGCACCAAACTGCCATGGGTGTTCGGTATATTACCATGTAATCTAGATTAGATGACTCTAGTGCAAGTGGGAGACTGTTGGAGATATGCCCTAGAGGCAATAATAAATATAGTTATTATTATATCTTTGTGTTTATGATAAATGTTTACATTCATGCTATAATAGTATTAACAAGGAAACATTAATACTTGTGTGATTTGTAGACTAAAATAAGAGTCCCTAGTAAAACCTCTATATAATACTAGCTTGTTGGTTAATAGATGATTGTGGTTTCCCTATCATGAACATTGAGATGTTATTAACAACAAGATCATATCGTCAGGAGAATGATATGGTGGACATACTCCTATAGATAAGCGTAGCATAAAGATCAAGTCATTTTAATAGTTCAATTGCTATATGCTTTCTGATACATAGTAATCTAATTCCTTCGACCATGAGATCATGCATATCACCTTTACCGGATGGATGCTTTGATGACATCAAACACCACACCGTAACTGGGTGGCTATAAAGGTGGGATTGAGTGTTCGGAAAGTATTGGTTGAGACACATGGATCAAGAGTGGGATTTGTCCATCCATATGACGGATAGATATACTCTGGGCCCTCTCGGTGAAATGTCATCCAATTAGCTTGCAAGCATGTGACTGGCTCACAAGGGATCACATATCACGGGAACGAGAAAAGAGTACTTATCAGTAACGAGGTTGAACTAGGTATGCAGAGATACCGACGATCATAACCTCAGATAAGTAAACTATCGTGAGACAAAGGGAAATTGATATCGTATGTAAGTGGTTCATTCGATCGCAAAGTAATCGTAGAAATATGTGGGAGCCATATGAATTTCCAGATTCCTCTATTGGTTATTGTTCGGAGAAGTATCTCGATCATGTCCGCATAATTCACGAACCGTAGGGAGACACACTTAAGGATTCGACGTTGTTTGAGTAGTTATGGAATGATGAGAAAGAGACCGAATGTTGTTCGGAGTCTCGGATGGGATTCGGGATATCAAGAGGAGATCCGAAATGGTCCGGAGAATAAGATTCATATAAGGAAAGTCCTGTTTCGGAGTTGGGGAATGGTTCCGGTGTTTTCATCGGGAATGTTCTAGAAGGTTCCGGAATGTCCGGCACTCCGGAGGGGAAGGGTACATGAATGTGTTATATCAAGTTGGTATGATTGCATCATGTACTAAGTTTCATCGCTGAACAAAATATAGGGTTTAGTCAAATCCTTGTTTGAAAAGTCAAACGCCAATTTGAAAGTCAAACGACTATTTTTGGGAAGTGGAGAGGGAGGTGGAAACCGAGTTGGGGAGGAGTTCCTCCCCTCCACCGCCGGCCCACCTTGAAGCCGAGTTGGGGAGGGACTCCCCTCCCCTTGGCCGGCCCCTCCACCTATAAAAGGAGGGGCAGGGCTCCCCTCCTAGACACCCAACACCTCCACCTCTAAACCCTAGCCGCCGGCGCCGCCACCTGCTGCCGCCGCCGCCCTAGGGCAAACCGCCGCCGCCGCCTAGCAACCCTAGCCGCCGGCCAAGCCTCCTCCTCGGCGTGTCTAAACCCTAGATCGTCGAGGTCTCTCTCATAGTCCACCATACTCGCTCCGGCTTAAGGCGAAGCCCTGCAAGATCTCCCCTCTACTTCCGGTACCACGCCGTTGTGCTGCCGGAATTGCGAGGAGAGTGCTACAACCTCCGCTGCCTGCTGGAACAAGGGAGAGGAAGGTCTTGTCGAGTACCGAACGTGTGACCGACTGCGGGAGCGCTGCCGGAACGCAGCGCCAGAAGGATCGTCTACGCGATCTTGAGATCGGGAAGAGTACGACTACATCACCCACGAGAATCCGCTCTCGTTAAACACTTTGGAATCTTCGAGGGTGAGTTATTCCATCGACTCGTTGCTACAATCTAGTAGATAGATCTTGGCTTGTTTGTTTGTATGCGATAGAATTTTTTTGTTTTCCATGCTACGAAACCCTACAGTTCTCTCATGTACATAGCAAGCGCTACAAGACCTGATATCTCTTTTGCTGTGAGCAAGTTGAGTAGGTTCATGTCTAACCCGGATATTGATCATTGGCGTGCACTTGAAAGGGTCATGCTATCTATGTGGTACAATGAGCTATGGGATTCACTATTTAGGAAATCCTGCTGTGCTTGAAGGATATAGTGATTTGAATTGGATATCTGATGTTGATGAACTCTACGCCACAAGCGGGTATGTGTTTACCCTTGGAGGTGGCGCAGTGTCATGGAGGTCTCGTAGACAAACCATATTTACGAGGTCAACTATGGAAGCAGAACTTACTGCTTTAGACACAGCCACTGTTGAGTCAGAATGACCGTGTGAGCTCTTGATGGACTTGCCTGTGGTTGAGAAACCTGTGCCGGCAATCCTTTTGAATTGTGAAAACCAAACTGTGATTATCAAAGTGAACAATTCTAAGGATAACGCAAAGTCATCAAGACACGCGAAGAGACGTTTGAAATATGTCAGGAAATTGAGAAACTCCAGAGTAATAACTGTTACGTATATTCAAACAGACAAAAACCTGGCAGATCCCTTTTGATACTTCGGAAACGTATCTATAATTTTTTATGTTTCATACTTGTTTAGTATCTACTTTGCTTTGCTTTGTCTACACTTTGAGGTGTTTTTATATGTTTTCTGGTACTAACCTATTAACAAGTTGCCACAGTGCCAGTTGCATGTTTTCTTCTATTTTTGGTTCCAGAAAGACAGAAAATCGGAATTGGACGGGACAAAAGCCAAAGTCAATATTTTACTGTGGGCAACACGGAGTCCAGAGGAGAGACGGAGGGGGGCCTCGAGGGGGCCACACACCCTGGCCACGCGGGTGGGCCCACTCCACGCCCGGGGGTGCAGCCGCATCGAGCACCCCCTCGGCCTCCCTGTTCGCCTATAAGAAGCCTCCAATGCAGAACCCTAGGAACCCAATCAAAAATCCACGAAACCGTCTGTAGCCGCCGCCACTATCGTACCTAGATCGTGGGTTCTATCATGTCTGTGTTGTTTGTGATCTTGCATACTCTCCATTGTTAGTAGCTATCTTGGCAAGTAGTTGTTAGTGACTCCAAGAGGGGGTGTTTATGCTCGATAGTGGGTTCATGCCTCTAGTTTTCAAGGGAAGTGACAGAAATCTCTTCGGTTGTAGATGTGATGTTTCCACTAGGTAGAAAACAACGGTCTCTTGTTTATGGAACAAGTGGATTGTTTACCTTACACACTTTTCTTAAAGCGGTTGTCTATTGCTTGCAACTTAATACCGGAGGGGGTTCGGATGATAACCTGAAGGTGGACTTCTAGTCATATATGCAGTTGGATGGCGGTCTATGTATCTTGTTGTATTGCCCAATCGAATCTCATAGGATCTTTTTCTCTAGTATTGCATTGTTATGCCTTGCTCAGTTCCTGTCAATTGCCCTGCTGTAATTTGTTTACCCTTCATGCCATGTTGTTTATCTAAGGAGAGCACCTCTAGTGAACTATGGATCCCGGTCCAATCTTTACCATTGATACATCCTCCACTATTACTATTTACTTGCTGCAAACCATCATTACCTTCTACACCATACAGTTAATATTTTGTTACAGCAAACCGGTGAGCTTGACAACCTTACTGTTCATTGGGACAAAGTCTTGAGTTTGTGTTATGCAGGTTTCCATGTTTCTTGCAACACCTTTGAGACATTTCCTTCCTCCTTATGGTTCGATAACCTCGGTCTCTACTGAGGGAAGACTTGATGCTGTGCTCACCGCACCTTGATCTTGGGATCTCCAACGAAGCACTCCCACGTTGACACCGGGCGCCATCACCTTTACAAAGGGACTATCACGAAATGTGATAGAAAGGGCATCGAGGGATATGGGGTTGAGACCCATGGATGTCACACCTTAGTGGTAACCCAACCTATGTGATCGGAGATCCCGTGAATTAGGACCTAGGAAGAACAAGCTAGTAGTTTGACGGAGGAGAGTATGTTGTAACCCTCTCTATGTGAAGATGCATAACTCTCATAATTTGTAAGGCAGGTTGGCAACATGCCTTAATGTGTTTTTGTTGGCTTTAATTAAGCAAAGATGTCGTCCTACAGGGCATTCTTGAAAGAACACACATATATGAGCTCGACTGTAAACGTCACGGTCTATGAGACTTGGGTGATCTCTAGTAAACTCATGAAGAGACCAGGGAGTATGACGCATATGCTCCAACCCATGGGGTAGGCTACTGGTAGCCATGTACTAGTTATGATTTTGAGTGAAATCTATTGGCACCAAACTAGCAATTCAAGGTTCGTCCATTGTTCAAGTTGTTGATAGACGTAGTTTAAAATTCTAGGTGGAAGTTCAGCTTAACAGTCTCTGCTAAAACACTGGTATATAAACAAGTAGCAAGGATTGGCAAATCTTCAAATGGGCATTTGAGATCTGGTGGGGGATTTTTAGAAATAATGGGATAGTTCATTTTGGCCCATGTGTATTTCAGATTTTCCCTAAATCTCAAAGCCCAGATTTGTGGCAGCCCATATATGTTTGGGTCCATGTTTGTGGCAGCTCACATGGGAGTGGAGTGGGAGCTAAAGTTTAGTTTCACATGGGAAGTTGAAGGAGAGTTGCACCACCTTATAAGGTGGAGTGTTGCACCACTTTGTAAGTGAGTGACAATAAGAGAGATACACGCGCGCGTTTCTCCTCTGACGACGCCGCCGCTCACACGCCCGCCCGCTCGTCTCATCATGTCCCGACGCGCCCGCCCGCCGAGCTTTATTTTGCTTCTTAGGAAAATTGTGAGGTTTTGACAGACGTGTCAAACAGTTAGCTTATTCGGGTCGCTCCCGGATCGTGGGCTACTGTAACCGCCCTGAACGTGCGCAACGTGGACTCGGCCCACGTTCGCCTCCGTTAGGGTTTCCTGAGCCGCTCTATATGAAGTCCTGCGCGGCTACCGTCCCAAGACACCGAAAACCAATCTAAGATTTTGCCATCCTCTCTGCTTGCGTCGCCACCGTAGTCTACTATATCCCGCTTGCCGGCGTGCACCGACGATCGGGAGAGCAGGTCTCCGAAACCACTCGCCTTTGTGATCCTGTACGGGAGAGGACGAATAAGGTTTTTGGGAAGCGCTCCGCACGACTGCTCAACTTCGTCATCACGGCGCGTCTTGCTGGTCGTCAATCCGGGCCTCGTGCACGCCGTCTTCAACACCGACTTCTTCGACAGACTACTGTAAACGCTGCACCAACAACGACTTTATCGACAACCGATCAGTATGTATACTGTTGTCAGATCTGTTGCTTCACTATAGTTGTTAGTGGGTATACTCTGCTATTGTTCATGTTGATCAATACATCTAGCATGTTAGAGGTTCACGTGATTGTAGTTGTTGTTGTTTATATTCTGAAATTAATCGTGAAAATTATGCCTAATAATCCAACAGATACGACCTCACACAATATACTGACTTTGTATACTAGACGAAATTGTGGGAGTCATGTATAATTAATACTCCACCAATCTGGTTGAAGTCCCCTTGGCCTAAATTTGGAGCCATATAATATACATATTCCCTTCTACTTTGTAAACATGATCACTATGACATCAATTCCATAGTTTCTTTTGCCGCTCACAAGCTATCTTTGGAAGGCATTAATGGCCAAGCTCGGCGTCAAGTTGCTTTTCTCATCCACCTCGCATCCTTAAACCGACGGTCAAACTGAGCTTGACATCTTACCACTTCCTCTGCATCAGTGTGTCAACATGGACATCAACAAATGAGCCGAACAAATGAAAAAACATCATGAAAAGACAAGAGATACAATTAAGCAACAAGTTTTTCGTCAAGCTACAAGACTCAACAAACACAAGAAATATATGATCTTTGAAGAAGACGACTTCATATGGATACACCTATGTAAGGATAGGTTCCGACATTTCAAGCTCAAGCTTCGTGGTGATGGTCCCTTCAAGGTCCTCAAGTGAATCAACACCAACGTCTTAACATACCAACGTTCAAGTACCTTGTGAGCAACACTTTCAATGTAACGGATTTTTCGCCATTTCATGGAGTCGAAGATACTCAAGAGTCGAGAATGACTTTTTCCCGGCGGGGGAGCTGAAATTTATATTATCATTGACAAGTCATCCTTAGCTTCAATTCATAGCTTTAGAATACTTCTAAAAAACCCATCTTTAGCTTTAATACATAATTTTTTTAATTCTTGCGATTATAAGCGATTCTACCATGCAATTCTTATGAATATATGATCAAAATCAACTAGCGTGAATATGGATGGAACCTACATTTTTAAGATTATGGTATGTAATATTTTAGAATCTCACTGAATCTGGATGGAAACTACATTTTTAAGATCATGGTTGGAACCACGATTATAACCAGGTTGTGCTTACTCTTCAATGTAAGACATGATGGTTTGTAGGAGTACGAGACAAGGCCAGCGTGTCCTCACACAATATACCAACTAGTGTGAGCGCGGCGAGAAATTGTGGGAGTCATGTATAATTAATACCACAATCTGGTCGAAGTCCCCTTAGCCTAAATTTGGAATATACAAAATTCCTTCAACTTTCTAAGCAGGCTCACTATGATATAAATTCCGTAGTTCCTTTTGCGCAGGTTGTTAAGTGAAATTCCACCAAAATCCTACTTTTAGTTCATTTACCAAAATCTAGTGAAAATTTTAAGCAAAAATTTGTACTAGAATTTGAAAAATGAACTATAAGTAGGACTTTGGTGGGATCCCACCTGACACCCTACTTTTTGGGGCTTTGTGGTCTACAACTACAAGGTGAGTCATAGCTGGGTAATGCATGGTTGATTCACGGAAGCTCCACAGGAATTTTAGAAAATCATATTATTTCAAACCATAGAGCGTAGTATGTCCTAGCAACAGAGTTCATGCAGAATTACTTCAACTGAATGGGTATGTAACTTGCAGTGTTTACATTCCTTCAGCTGGTTCGGTCAGGATTTATGAATACAAACCTCAAACCCAGAATTATTAGACAACTGTGCAGGCACAACACCGCAAACTGTAAACATTTCGAACATTTAAGTATATAATCACACCGAATACAATATGATCACACCACTCCGTTTGCTACCTGACAACATCAGAGTCTCCTATATATTATGCTCCAGCTGCAAACTCATTTGCAGAATGATTTTCCAAGTACTTCTCCACGATATCCAAACCACATAGTTCCTTCACCACTGTCATTGGTGCAGGGACGTCAAGTTGGAATGTGACTGCTGAATTTCCGGACTCCTGCCTTGCTGCTCGGATGGCTTCTCTCACTGCACAATGGACTGATGATGCAAGAACAAAGGCAGGTTCCCCAGAAGCTGGCAGAAGTAGTTAAGTTACTTGAACCGACGACAATTTCTACCCGCCTAAAAAGTCATGTGTCCATTTTTCCTTAAACAAAATCACATTCTACCTTTTGAAGAAAGCACACGGTTCTTATGGTATCCAGTATTCAGCACCTCAACATTGAAGTGCTTTGGGATGGTATCCACACTTGGTATCTTATAGTTCCATGTGCTGTCACTCACAACAAGGCCATCAATATTTGTCTCGTGTTCTTCGTATATGAAGAAACCAATTCCTTGTATAAAGGAACCTTCAATCTGCAAGAATGAGGGGAGAGATCATATATAGTGCCACCATACACTACAAGCTAGAGAAACTATAGTCAGGACTATCATGTACTCACTCTAAATTACGCTTTCAGTAATGGTATTCATGTTTAATGGAGTATATAGCAGTATAGAAGAGTGTAACATGATGGACAATATTTATGCAAACCTGGCCCAAGTCCACTGCAGGATTCAAGCTCTTCCCACAATCATAGATAATATCACTCCTTAGTATAGTTATTGCTCCTGTAAGAACATCAATTTCCACCTGCGTTTTTTAGAACAAGAATTGATTAGGAAATGAGAGACACATCGCACTACCATCCATAGAAAATATAAGTTTAACTATACTACACTTGTGTATTCGACGTTTAGCATAGAATTTTGTGCACCTCACTTATACCAGCTCCATAGTTCAGATAGGTACTGGATTCTTCGCCAGGAACCAAGTATGCACTTGAAGACAAATTAACGTTATCCTTAGAGGCCTACGTGGAAACATTGAATCATATGCGAGTTAAGTATCAGCACATAAGAAGATAATAATCTCCATGGATAAACATTCTACTCTCTGTGGCATGAAGAAAAATCAGAGGATAATAAACAATTAACCTGGGAAATCAAGGAGTCCCATGAAACAGCACCTGTTTGCTGTTTGATCTTATCCATGACTGGCTTCAGTCTGTCAATCAGCATGTTGCAGGCCTGAAGGATTGCTGCACAACAAGATTCCGATGTAGTGCTGCCAGCAGTAACTCCACCTTGGATTAAGCTCAAAGTATCAGCCTGAAGAACACGCACTCGGTCAAGAAGGCATTCACACCCATCAGGCCACAACTGTCCCAAGGCAAAAGCAGTCATCTGCTGTACTTTTGTCCATAGTCCTTGCCCAATTTCAATACCTCCAACCTCAACCACAATGGAACCGTCATTGAGCACAGAAACTCTTCCAGGAGCTGGCCTTAGTGCTACTTTGAAAATGAGGGGCACACAAGAGATACCCTGCTTCCGCCACTTGTTGCAACTGTTGAACTGCTTGACGGATTTAGCGCGATGCAGGTAGCTCGATGTTGATAGTAATCTATCAAAAATAAAATGTAGCGTGTATGCAGAAGCTTCGCCTGCACTTTCTGGATAGAACAACACCAGACTATCATAGGTGTGAAAATTCTTTTGCCTGATAGTGTTAGCGTCAAGTGAGAGCACTGAAGCAACATGCTCAATGATAGCTTCAGCAATAAAAGAGCCTTGTGTATCTCCAGGAGCACGCATTATTGATTTGGATGGATTATTTGTTTTACAGACCTTGATGTCAAATGAGAGAGCACCCCAGTTGTATTTCTTCAGACCTGATATAATATCTTCTGGTATAACGGGGCTCGCATCTGGAAAAATTCCAGCATCAATTAGTACTTCTAGATGTAAGGCTGTAATTTTCCCATCAGACTTGAAACCTGCAGAGTAATATGCTTTCACTGGGTGCCGACCCCCAACCATGACCATGTCAGTATTGCGATTGAGATACATCCGCACAGGACGCCGTAACTTGTACGCACAAAGAGCAGCAGCTGTTGCTACCTACAAACACATATACTGGACCAATTAGCAGAGACAGCTCAACTTGTCAATGTTTTTGGATTCCTTGGAAGTCGAATGAATGGTACATCAAGCTCAAATGGACAAATTCATGTTAATCTCCCTTATAAAAAATGTCGGACTTGCATCATAAACCCGTCCAATGTACACCTGTGTTTACCGCTCTTGTGTTCTGTGTAGGTATGTACTAGAGGTAAAATTGAAACTATCAATGTGTTATACCACGAAGCTATATGAAGCTATTACAATTAAAGAAATGTAACAACAAATTCAATTGCACCACATCTGATTTCTAAAGAAACAGGTCCTCAAAGTTTGGATAATTGCAAATGGGAACAAAAACATTCTGAAACAGCTAGTCCGGAAACTAATCAAAACGTCATGCATAAGAACTCATAACTTCAAAGTAGTGTGTCTATCACTTGGAAAACTATTCAAATTTTTTATATTCTTACTCACATTGAACGATTTGGTTGCCTTTCCACCAAAGCCTCCTCCAACCCTTCTTGTAATGGCACGCACATTGTTGAATGGAATGCCAAGGCACTTAGCTATGACACTCTGTGCAAGCTCAGGGTACTGTGATGCACTGTATACAATCATGGTGTTATCTTCATCTGGAATCGCTAGTGTTGTTTGTGTTTCCATGTAGAAGTAATACTGTGAGGCAAGTTTTACCTGCGATCACCAGACATATATATATATACACATTAGTTAATTTAATGCATGCCATATAGTCCTGTGTCTGTGGGGTTCCATGATGTCACATTACTGGGAGCAAAACTCATTACATAGCATAGGCAAACTTGCGTCACAAAAAATCAAAGTTTCATACAGGTGCTATGTTCGTGTGCAAATAAAATGGTACCTCTCAAACAAAAATGAATAGTCGGATTGACTACATACTCCATACTAGAACATAAGTTAGTAATTTAAAAAGGCGTTTATTAGGACAGTTTTGTTTCTTTCACAGCTCACTATTTGCTTCCGCTTGCTCAAATATGATGCTATCTTTCTATACTGATATAACGTAGTAATAGGTATAGTTGAGATAAAAATAGAGACCATCAAAAAAAAAATTTAGAAGTTTGTATTCAGCGATGCAAGTGAGATGTCATTACGAAAACATCTCACGGAATTGAAATGAGCTTACTTCTGTTGAGAGGATCTTGTGATCAGCTTCTGCCATGCCCTTGGAAAAGTCACCGACTTGTTTTGGAATCATCTCTGGAGGAACATTGAAATAGCTGTTGTTTTGTACTGCTTGTTCTACAGTTAAGATTGGTGGCTTCAAATCTTTTGTGTCATATTCAACAACGACCTGTTTTCGTGCCAAGTCCGCATATCTCTGAGTTTCTGCAATCTGAGGTAAAGTCCAAATTTTAGTGATGTCAATGTTTAATAAATACAGAATTCCAACACTATGTAATAAGTTTATGATCTGTAAAGCAAAAGCCAACTAATGCTTTCCTTAGGGTATTGTACAAACAAAAATTCTTGATACACATATATACATATGTTTTTGCATGAGCATAGAGGTGTACATTAATGACCATCAGGGTACCCACCAACCCTATTTAGTCCAATCAAATGAACTTGTTTGATATAAGTAGGGTTGGAGGGTACCCTAAGGGTGACCAATTTGCAGCCCTAGATGAACACCTGCGTGAAATAAGGTATTTAATTTGTACAGACTGGCCCTCATTATTCAAAACTACATACTTAACATCCACAAATGTTTATACTTTATACAAAAAAGATTAGCAAAGCAAACATTTACAAATCGCTCTTTTGTATACTATAATTTATTGTCATGTGAATGTTAAGAAGAGAAAATAAATACCACGACACCAAGTGCTTGTCCAGCACACTCAGCGATTGGAGAGCCAAAAAGTGGTTCATCTCCAAAGATGTACGATGATCCAATATTTTGCCCCCCACTTGGAATATCCTTCGCAGAAATAACTGTCAGGATCTTCTCCGATGCTAAAGAAGGCTTAAATTTAATACTCTTGATATATGCAAGAGGTTTTGTGCTGTAAATAAACTCTCCATAGAGGCAGTTCTTTGGAGCAGGAATATCATCTACATATACAGCTTCCCCTGCATTACAGAAATGAAAGTCTATCAATCTATACATAATACAAACAAATGGATGATTTGGAGAGGAAGATAACTTCTAGATCTCATTCACAATACTGAGGATGTAAGCTAACCACTTACCAGAAGCTTGAAGCTCAACTCCATACTTTTTAATTGGTTCACCAACTGGTTTATAGTCATCACCGGAAAGTGCTTCTCTATGGGAAGACAATGTTGGGTTACAGAGATCATAGGCATCTACAGAACTAGCAGAGCTAATGTTGAGTGTTTTTCCAGGCCCTTTGATGTCTTTAGAAATTGAAGATAGGAAACTGAAGAGAAACCCAACAGCCACACTGACTCTGTATCCGGGATGTGATGTCCCTTCCATTGGTACAATTGTTTCTCTAAGTAAATGAACTGCTTCAAGCACAACAGATGAAGTGAGCAATTTTCCCGTGAGATGTTCTTCAACTTTTGTTGCTCTAATAGCATGTTCTGTCCCATAGGCACCAAAAGCCAAGTGTAGGTTATTCAATACAGGATCACCAGATGGTTCATTCAAGGAGACAAGTCCTAGGAAAGCAGAATTAATATATGAAACAGCATTGCCAAGAGGGCGTGGTGCTGCTCGATAAGTTTCAAAGACCACATTAGTTTGTGTCTGAGAATCTGGAGTCCAATGTGGAATAAATATGCTCAGAAGTAAAGTACTAGGATCAAGAGGAGGCTGCTCCAGGAACTCTTCCAAAGTAACCTCTAGTGTTTGTGAAGCAACCTGAAGACGAACAGTTGATGCAGCACCAAGAAGTATTGTTGCAATATCTGAGGCAAACGGGTATTTCTGAGCTAAAATTATGTTTCCGCCAAGGCTTGCTGTGTTACGGACAAACGGTGTAGCCACTTTGCTCATGTGCTCAGCAAGTTTTCTGAAAACTAAACTTCCATTTGGAACTGATATAGATCCGTTTTCTTGCTCAAGTATCTCAATGGTCCTAGAAATTGGTGTAGCTGCTCCAATTTCAATGCCACTATCTTTTCTTAAAATAGCTGACAGTTCTGGGATGCCACCTATGTCAATATACTTGTTATATAGATCTTGATCCTTGTATACACCAGAACCTGTGTTTCCAACGACAACTTTGACACAACAGTCACTAAATATGCCAGAGTTTAGTAAGTCATAATATTGCTCAATACTTTTAGGATGATACCATCCCTCCCTGGAGACCGTAACATTCGAAACATTCAGGTGATCAAGAGAAGATTTGATCTCAGATTTTAAAAAGTCCGGGAAAGTGCAGACTCCTCCACCAAGAGTATAAGTTGGCAGTTTGCTAACATCAGCATGCTTATCGCCTTTCTTCCAGAATATATTAAGGCCTAAATCTTCCAAGTCAACATCTGAAGCAAAACTTTTGCAGGCATCAACTATTGGTCGGTAACCAGTACATCGACACAAGTTGCCTGAGAAGGCCCTTTCTGCTTCAGATACAGTTAACTTTGAGAACCCATTTACTGGTTCAGGCTTCTTGGATTTGTCAGCATTGGCAAGAGAAGTGAAAATGGACATGCACATGCCAGGAGTGCAGAAACCACATTGAGAAGCATGGAACCCGGACATTCTTTCCTGAATAGCATGAAGACCATCTTGTGTATTTCCAAGACCTTCGGTGGTGATAATTGAATAGAAATTTATATTGTAAACCAGTGTTAAGCATGAACTTGCAGTAAACTCAGTCACTTCATCTTTTGTTGGATTATATTTTGCTATAAGGACTACACAAGCTCCACATCCACCTGCAAAAGAGCACAATAATATGAATCAGTTATAACATGCTATATCCGCCTCTTTTCTATAAGAAGAATGCAGCATAATTCTTATTCTCATCATAGATGCGGAGGAACTTGCCAAACTGAAGGAACTGAACTTTAAGTGAAAACTGAACAAATATATCCAAATTGATTGCTATTGTATTTATTCGAGTTGGTTTGGGTTCCATTTTTCAAAGTTTGAACTCTAAAGTAACCAGATGGCAGATAATGAGAGAAGTGGCAAAAAAATTAACAGGCAATAAGTAAAATACCCTGTAAACTACCATTTACGGGTTATATATTCCTCAGTTCTATAAGAATACCCACCATTGTTGAGATATATGACTGCGGAAATCTATAATCTCACCAAATAGCCCCCTGTTTATTATAAGACCATTGTCAACTCGGTGACTTTTTTTTTGCATGATATATCGGAGATGGGTAATTCCCATTTTTTTGCATCTCAATGGATGAAACGATCTGAAGAAACATATATCATGAGAAAGCAATGTGGTGTGCGGGCTGCGGCTTGGGTGAGCAGCCAAGCAGGACCCTGAAAGCTGCCGCTATCTGGAGTATCAACAGAACCGCAGCAATAAACGGCAGATACATGGTTTCAGACCATCTACAGTTTTTTTTTTTGCGCCGCCATGGTAGACAGCTAAAGGAATCCAATACTCATTCCCATGGCCACTAGGAGAAGACTGCGATGAATACCACAGCCTTCTACTCTCTCGAGCATCTCTATATACGTTTAGAATCTCAGATCACGTCATCCTCCACCACAAATTGGGGGTATGCACTAGGCAGCACAGCCTTCTACTCTCTCGAGCATCTCTATATCCATTCAGAATCTCAGATCACGTCATCCTCCACCACAAATTGGGGGTATGCACTAGGAAGCATGCAGCTTGCAGCTTGCTCCGGAACTTGGGGCATTGGTTAGTAGCAGGACAGGAAAATGTACTAGAAATAGAGGCAGTGAAGGAGGGGAGGCAGCACGGCGACGGATTATCCAGTTGAGCCGGGGAGGCAACGACAAGGTTAACAGAACTATGGTGACGCACGGCAGCAAGTGTATCCCCGGGGGGAGGGGGACACGGCTTGTCTAACGTGCTGAAGGCACGTCAGAACTGCCGTGCGGCCAGCCATCAGCTGCTCGTTGCACAAGAAATCCATCAAGCAGGCCTAACTATTCCAGCTCCATCACACGAGAATAGAGCCCCGCAGCACGCGAAATCCTTCCCTTGTCCTCTCTTGATCATGTTTTTGGCGCCAAAAAACAGCGACATGGTGTAACCACACAGGGGACAAAGCGATCAAATCTGCAGTAAACTGGGCGACATCAAGAAAAGAAGACAGGGCACCACCGCCGTGGCCGTGGCTGGTCGCTGTTGACGTCGCCGGCATCCATTCGATCGCGTCGATCGCTGCGTCTGCTTCGTTGCCAGGTACATAGTCCTTTCCAGCCAGTAGCAGTGAGCTGTTGTTCTGACCGTACGCGGCGCTGCTCCAGTGGTGATAAGAAGAAAACTACAGGTTCCAGCAACAAGAAAGTAGGAAGAAAACATCTCAGCAACAGAAAAACAGGAGGAAAACTTCTCAACAGCACGGAAACAAGAGGGAGACATCACAAAGTCAATTAATAGCACAGAATGGTTGTGGCAACATCCAAAATGAATATGAAGATCTATGAGATTCTCCGCCACAAAGTTAATTACAAGTTAGTACAGTCAATAATGTATCACAGTTCTAAGATATGAAATGTTCTTAACTCCGCAGGTTGTTAGTGTTGAAGACATTGATGCAGAAGATATCATTTAGTCATACGATTTGGCCTTTTGGGTTATGGAGTAGCAGTATGTCTATACTTGCATGCTTTAGTGAAAAATGGCATCAGCTGAAATGTCTTTGCTTCAGTTATTAGTCCAGCTATTTAAACCTGAACTTGGGGAGTGTCAATTGTGTGTTTGCTTCAGGAATGTAACAATCTACTCTGAATTTATTTTGTTTGAGAGCCAATATAGTGAGGGACGTTGATATGATATCTTGCACTAACAATCTAGATAACAGGGAAGCAAACAGGTTGCCCTTGCAACGGGAGACGCAGGAAAAGAAACCAGAGGGGATCCATTCATAAATCGAAACATTCAAGCAGGTTTGGCTCAGTATATAGGATAACGTCAGTAAGCTCGTGCGGCTCACCAGTTTTGTTGTCCGCAGTGGAGGCGTCACCGTTGAGTTCGAGGTGGCGGAGAGCGATGGTGGAGGAAGGCGTCCTCTTCTTCGCACTAGCCGCGGTCGCCGGGGCTGCTGCTACTGGTGGAGGCTATCTCCGGCGAGGGGCCGCTGCGGCAGTGAGGTTCCTGCGGGCGGCGGCGGCGACGCCGGCAGCCGCGGTGCGCAGCCACTACGTGTCTACGTAGGAGTTGGAGGTTTAGGCGGCGCAGCATCTCCACCGACGGGCCGCGCAGATAGCGCAAAACGGTGCCGGCAGGCGGCGACGCACTCCCATCCGGCCCTGACCCCATAGTGAGCGGCCGGGCATCTCCACCGACCCATCCGGTCGATTCAAAACGGTCCGTTCTTTTCCATTTAGATCAAGCCGTGCTTTCTTTCTTTTTTGTCACGGTCCGGTCAGACGTTACCAACAAGTGGCTAGTGGATCTAAAATGTATAAAAATAAGCAATATTATTCATAAAGTCTAAAAAATGGCAGCTTTTCTGTCAAAAAAATTGCATCCGCTGTCGCCATTGCTCTTCAGGCATCGTGAGCCCTGATGGTCTTGTACCTCTTCGTGATTCAAGCCCTACGATCGGGGTCAGCGATGCTTTCCATGTCGGTGAGCATGATGACGTTCTACTCGGCCATAATCTTGGCTTCGTCCTCCTTGACCTTCGTCTCTGCCTCCAGCACCCTAGACCTGGCATCGGCCTTCTTGGCCTTGGCTTAGGCCTCGGACGCCTTTGCCTTGGCCTCGATCTCCATTAGCCTAGCCTTGGCGTTGGTCTCCTCCACCTCGATAGATCTCGTGTGTAGCTCGACAAAGGTCTTGGTGACGACCTCTTTCTCTTTGCGCCGCCTCTTCTCTCTCTCGGTGATGGCCTCTTCCTTCTTCTCCAGGATCTTCTTCAAGGTCTCCTGGAACGCTAAGGAACCAGCCTGGCGGGCGAGGTCGGCCTTCGTGGCCTTGTGGCCACCAGGCCGGCGGGCACAGCCGGCAGTCCCGTCGCCTGCAGAGTTGACGAAGTCTTCGTCATTATCATCGTCTAGGTCGACGATATCTCCCATCGAAGCATTGCTCTTGCCCTTCTTCTTGTTGTCCATTTCTTTTCAAAGGGCATAGCTAGTCTCCCTTTTTTGGTGTCCTTGATCAACATCCAACAATTGGTCAAGGTGAATGACTTATTATCATTCACCGTCTTGAAGTGTTCCATTTTTTTCAAGACCTACACATATATGAATACCAACAATGGATCAACGCAAATGCAAGACATCAGCAAAGAGAGGAAGAGGTCTTACCATGTCAATCGTCAGCATGCCGCTTATTTTCCTTTTCGTAACCATCTCGTAGGAGCCTTGGAACTTGCTACACTCGGCATGGATGATGCCCCAACGCTTGGAGGAGATCGGTTCGGTCGCTAAAGAAGACGTCATTCCCGAATTTCATATGCCCATGGAAGAACCTGCCCACCTTTTTCCAATAGGCAAAGCACTTTTGCTCAGCGCTGCATAGTGGATCTTGTGAAATCTCCATCCATGCCTTGCATAGGAGCTTGTCCTCCTCGGGGGTGTAGCTCGCGATTCGTTGGCTCAATTTCTTTCCATCAACAAGTGACGTCGCGAAGTGGCCAACAACGCGGCCGTGACCCCCTCGTCCGCAATGTTGTAGGCATCATGTTGGGTATCTTGATGCGTCTCTTGCTGGGTCTTGCCGTCGTCGGCATAGCCGCCGCCACCCTCGTTGATCATGTCGTGTAGGGCGTCCTAGCCGTTATTGGCCATGAAATCCTACACCTAAGTTGTCCATCATAAAGCGACGGGAGCAGTATACTGGCAATGGCGAAGAAAAGTGGCAACCATACTGTGTCATTGGCAGCCCGCGGCTCGGCGAGCATTTTGCTGAATAGGTTGACTGACGTCGGCATGTTCGCATCAGAGATGGACCGCCGCTTTGTCGAAGCCTCCGGGGTTGCGTCCGCGGTGGTTGGAGTGCGGTTCAGGTCGATGGTGGGCTCTCCCAACTCCGACGACGCCGTGCGGGGAAGGATGAACCGGGAAAGCGAGGTGTTCCTACCTTGGCCTCCAAGCGAGGTTGTGTGTGGCCACGGCGTCATGGGCTGAGCTGGTGGCTGGCCGCTAGGTGTGGAAGTGACAGACCTGGTAGAGGACGTGCCGAGAAGAGCGACGGCACCATCGAAACAGACGGCGCCGCCGAAAGCGGCGGTCATCGCCTCCTGCTTGATCATGTTGGCGGCATGCTTGGTGGCACTCAGTGCCATCTTGTTGGCGTTGACCCTGTTCTGGTTGGCCTGGAAGCGCTCGTTCTCATCTCGGCGCTCCTTCTCGAGCTTGGAAGCGACGACTTGAGCTCTCGCCGCTACCCGCCGGCCAGCGCGCTTCCCCGGCTCAACTTTCCGCTCTGCTGGCGTCAGGTCCTTAGAGAACTTCTTCCGCCGGCCGCGCTTCTTGGTGGTGGGAACGTCGGAGAGCGCATCATCGGCCATGGCGGAAGAATCCATCGCCTTCCCTCCCACTCCCGCCAGTGAAAATTTGGGAGATGTTTTTTAGAGGGAGAAGTGGTGTGGTTTCTATGCCACTGGCGGGAGGGACCACCAAAGATAAAAGGAGGACACGCGAGGACAAGCGCGCTATCCGGGTCGACCCAACCGAGGCCCAGATATGGTGCATGGATGGGTCGATCCGTGCGTGTTTGTCTGGATGGGTCGCCGTGCTGGGTCATCACACACATGTCCACCAGTCTGCTCGGACAAGTTCGTACACGCAAGGACGGGATGGGTCGGCACGATGAAGATGTCTTAAGGCCAACTCCAACGGCCCCGCAAAGGACTACGCGGGTCCAAACTGTCCAGTCGGACACATTCCATGACATAAGGCTAGAATACGGTGGGACAGACGATGGGACACCAGTTTCAACATATACCGGGCTAAAATCTAAGGCTAGAATACGGTGGGACAGACGGCTGCCGCGTCTGGCGTATCCTCCTAAGGCTTCAACGGGGGCCACATGTCGGTGTCTTAGCGGGTGGACCGCGTCTTTCCCATCTACATCACACTCCACTACACTCCCTCGTCCACTTGGGTCAAACCACAAAATCCCAACTCCCTCCCCACCGACAAGCCCATCCATCGCCAGCCGCGATGACAAAAGGGCGCTAGAAGGGCTGGTTCCGGCCCGGCGGGAACGACCACGAGGCCGGCTCCTCCGCCGGCGGCGGGCGGCACTGCCATCGCCATTCTGTGTCTCATAAAACAATACCTTCAACAAGATCATTGCAAGACACAACAAAACAATACCTTCAACAAGATCATTGCAGCATGATCGAATCCCATCAATAGCAGCAGGAACCTCAGTGAGGCTATCTCCAGAAAGTTTGGGATCACAAAACAATACATTCAACAAGGTCACTGCAAGACACAATAATTAAGGCCAGACTTTGGATTTTCATCCTGGAGCAGGTCCATCCTCTCAAAACAATGTCTTCAAACAAGGACATTGTCAGACACAGCCAATTAAGGCTAGACCTTGGATTTCACCCTGAAAGATAGACCATGTACTCCTCTTGTGCCGCCGACCCTGCTTGTCATGGTTGCTGCTACAAGTCAGAACCACCAAGAAAGGTCTTCATTGCCATGAAGACATAGTCTGCCATCACTAGTCCCAGACCTCAGCCGTCTGACATTCTCTGCCACTGTCTCCTCCATGAAAATTGAAAACCGACATATCCCATGATGGAAATAGAGAGCGAAGCTTCGCTCCTTCCTTATATGGGAACACATGATCGAAACCCATCTGATCCAGCAATCTGCACACAACTTGTGTGCAAAGGAGATTGTCGGTGGAGCTCTCTGGAACTCGCCACCAGCCAGAAAATGAGAGTCAAGCAGACCATTGTCCAGGCAAGAAAAGTCCCAAAGGATCGCTCCCTTTATTGAGAAGATCGGCAGGCCTCCATGCCGCCCGCCAGCCGGCTAACCCCTTCCAGAAAAAGAGGAGGCAATCCTACGAATGAACCACGTGCACGCGTCATCCCACTGGTTGCCGTCCTAAGCAAGATGCCCATACGACGCCACAGTGAGGCCAACTGCGAGCACCACACCGCCTCCCCACGCACCTCCGGGTGTCCAATGGCGGGTCTAGGCGGGGTCCTAGACCTACAGCCGCCACCTCGACCTCATGCACGGACGACCAAGGGAATCCACCACCGCGACATGAACGGGGCACCGCCACATCACTGTGAGTAGACGATCTCCAGCCCGCTTGGACGCCATGCCCGAGGTGTTAGAGAGTTGGAGTTCTAGTAGACTAGGACATAGTACCGTGTTGTATTCAAACACTAGGTCGAGTCCTTGATGAGTACTTCTTGTAACAACCACCTGCCCAATATATAAACACCCTCGTGGTACTCGGGAGTTTATCCGAGTAGACTCAAATCAATCTACCTGATCTTTACTTTTACATGGTATCAGGCCGGCTCTTCCGCCAACAAAACTGATCGCCGACACCGGAGTTCATCCCCTCCGCCGCCGCCACCCGTCGTTGCTCCTCGCCGCCTACGATGTCGACCTCAACTTCGTCTTCACCACCGGTGATCAACCTCGGCAACCCCCCGTCTGACAAACTCACACGGGCCAATTATCCGGGATGGCGCGCTCAAGTCCTTCCGCCGATCCGCGGCGCCCGCCTCGTCGGCCTTCTCAACGGCACCGACGCAGCTCCACCTGAACTGTTGGTTATCACACCAGCAGACAAAGCTGCCAACAAACCGGCGGAAACAGCACCAAATCCTGCTTATGATCTATGGATCTCGCGGGATCAAATTGTGCTTGGCTATCTCCTCCAATCTCTGTCTTCTGAGGTGCTCCCTCACGTGCAACGACTAGAGACCGCTGCCGCAGTATGGCGCGCAATCGAGGAGATGTTTGCCTCCCAGAGTGAAGCCAAGGTCACGAACCTGCGGATAGCTCTGGCCAATACAAAGAGAATCAATATGACCACTTCTCAGTTCCTTACCAAGATGCAAGGGATCGTCGACGAACTCGCCTCCGCCGGCTCTCCTGTTTCTGATCGCGAACATGTCTCGTTCATCCTCGCCGGTCTCGGGTCGCGTTATGACGCCCTTGTTGCTGCTCTCGGCGTGATCACTACTCCGATCTCTGTCAGCGCTCTCTACGCGCAACTCCATGCATATGATCAGCGACAGGAGATGTTACGGGGCACCGACAGTGTCGACTTCAAGACATCTGCAAATCTGGCCTCGCGTCAGTAGCGCGGGGCGTACTTCAACAAGCCGCGTGGAGATCGCTCCGATTCCCGCAATGACCGTCGTGATGATCGCCGGGATGACTCTCGCGACAACCGCCAGCCTCATCCAGGGCGCGGTGGTGGTGGTCGAGCTCCTTCAGGAGGGGGGCGCGGACGCGGACGTGGTCGCCGTCGGACTACCCCCTGGGTCGACGTCACCTGCCAGATCTGCGATCGTGAGGGCCACTCCGCCAAAGACTGCTGGTACCGCTCCCAAGATGATGACAGTGATGAGAAGGGGGCGAATAGTGCCTCCTATAGCGTGGACACCAATTGGTATCCCGACAGCGGAGCTACTCATCACATCACCAGCGAACTCAATAATTTGACCGTCCGTGATTCTTACAAAGGCTACGACAAGGTCAACACCGCCAACGGGCAAGGTATGAAAATTTCTCATGTTGGTCATGCAATTGTTCGTCACCCTGTTCAAAATTTCGAACTTACCAATGTCTTGCATGTTCCCGATGCTTCCAAAAACTTGCTTTCCGTTCATCGTTTCACATACGATAATAACGTATTCATAGAATTTCATCCTTTCTTCTTTTTGATCAAGGATCAGGTCACACGGAAAACAATCCATAGAGGGATATGTGTTGAGGGGCTTTATCCACTTATTCCGTCGTTGCAATCTTCCTCACATCAGAAGCAAGCCTTTGTCGCCACCAAGCCCTCTCAAGAAAAGTGGCATAGTCGTTTAGGTCATCCAAATTCTACTATTGTTAGCCAAATTATTAGTAAAAATAAACTTCCTTTTATTAGAACTACTAGCATAGAGTCCGTGTGTGATTCCTGTCAACAAGCTAAGAGTCATCAACTTCCCTATCCTGTGTCCACCAATGTATCCACTGCTCCCCTTCAATTAGTTTTCTCTGATGTTTGGGGTCCTGCTCCCACCTCTATTGGGCGCCATGACTACTGTAAGTTTTATTGATGATTATAGCAAGTTTACATGGATCTATCTGCTCAAGAAAAAATCTGATGCCTTTTTGGCCTTTGTTAATTTCCAAAAAGTTGTTGAAAGAAAACTCAACACTAAAATTCTTACAGTTCAATCTGATTGGGGCGGTGAATATGTTAAATTAAATTCACTTTTTCAACAACAAGGGATTTCCCATCATGTCTCTTGTCCTCATGCACATCAACAAAACGGTTCTGCCGAGCGCAAGCACTGTCATATTGTCGAAGTTGGGTTAGCTCTTTTAGCTCATGCCCACATGCCATTAAAATTTTGGGACGAAGCTTTTCTGACCGCCACATATCTCATCAATATGCTTCCTAGTAAAACTATCAACAATGATACTCCTGTTCATCGCCTTCTAGGTACTAAACCAAATTATAATTCCTTGCGCATTTTCGGCTGTGCATGTTGGCCTAATCTTCGTCCCTATAACAAAAGAAAACTTGCGTTTCGATCCAAACAATGTGTCTTCTTGGGTTACAGTCCGCGCCACAAAGGAGTCAATTGTCTAGAAGTTTCTTCTGGACGCGTCTATATATCTCGAGATGTTGTATTTGATGAAGCCGTTTTCCCGTTTCAAACGCTTCATCCTAATGCTGGTGCTCTTCTCAAACAACAGATTCTTCTTCTTGATTCTTCCCTTCGAAATCATGAACAAGGGGACACAATTGTTGATTTTAACATGGAAAATTCTCATGCTTCTAACCCTACTGCTAGCTCCTTTCATGATGTGCAGGTTTTACCTCGACACGATGCTGAAAATTCCAGTGAAAACAGTGCCTCGATTGAACAGTCAGACAATTCTGCATATTCTGGGCAAAACGACAGTGACACGAAACATGGAGACGATTCTCCGCCGCAATCTTCCTCGGGATCCTCCTCCCGATCCGCCTCGGATCACGCATCTGGCAGTCCTGCGGTGTCCGGCTCCCGCGCACCGACCCCGCCCAATCCTACACGGACACCTGGCCCGCGGTCCCCGCGCACTGGACGCTCTACCAGCCCGTCCGGATCTTCTGCGCCTGGTTCCTCCACACCGGCGTCGTCGGATACACACTCCGGATCTTCTGTGCCGATCAGGTCTGCTCCAGCGACAGCGACTGCTGATTCCTCTGCTGGGCCCAGCGAATCTGGCTCATCTGGATCTTCTGTGCCTATTTCTCCTGAGCACACTTCTGTGGTGCCTCGACCGGTCACTCGTGCGTCGAAAGGCGTACATCAGCCCAAGCAATATACAGATGGCACCGTACGCTGGTGTCTTTCTACCACCTCGAGTGAACCTGCAAGCTTAGAAGACGCTCTTAATGCTCCTCACTGGAAGGATGCCATGGATGAGGAGTATGATGCCCTCATGAAAAATAGAACCTGGAGGTTGGTTCCCCCCTCGGCAGGTAAAAATATTATTGACTGCCGTTGGATCTACAAAATTAAGCACAAGTCAGATGTTTCTATTGATAGATATAAAGCTCGCCTTGTTGCCAAAGGATTTAAGCAACACTATGGGATTGATTATGACGATACCTTCAGTCCCGTGGTTAAAATAGCCACAGTACGTCTTGTCTTGTCAATTGCTGTCTCAAGGGGATGGAGTTTGCGACAGTTGGATGTCAAGAACGCGTTTCTTCATGGTGTTCTGGAAGAGGAGGTCTATATGACACAACCACCTAGTTATGCAGACAAGCAGAGAATGAACTATGTCTGCAAACTTGATAAAGTGCTTTATGGCTTGAAACAAGCACCTCGTGCATGGTACTCCAGGTTGAGTTCAAAATTGGCTGCTCTTGGTTTCTTTGCCTCAAAATCTGACACATCATTATTCATCTATCGCAAGTCCCATGTTACTATCTTCATGCTTATCTATGTGGATGATATTATTGTTGCCAGTTCTTCTCCAGAGGCCACCAATGCCTTGCTACGTGATTTGAGCAAGGATTTTGCCTTGAAGGACCTTGGCGATCTCCATTATTTCTTGGGAATTGAAGTACATAAAGTTTCTGATGGACTCGCTCTCAATCAAGCTAAATATGCCCAGGACATCCTTAAACGGGTTGGCATGGTTGATTGTTCTGGTACACCTACACCGTTGTCTTCTTCTGAAAATATAACGGCAAGGGAGGGAGACTTGTTGGGTCCAGAAGATAGTACTAAATACAGAAGCATGGTAGGCGCACTGCAATACTTAACTCTGACTAGACCAGATATTTCTTTTGCTGTCAACAAAGTGTGTCAGTACTTGCATGCTCCTACAACTCAACATTGGACTGCTGCAAAGCGGATATTGAGGTATGTGAAGCATACATTAAGTGTTGGTATAACATTCGTGAGGTCCAGCTCTACATTAGTCAGTGCCTTTTCAGACGCCGATTGGGCTGGCTGTGTAGATGACCGCAGGTCTACTGGTGGATTTGCTGTTTTCTTTGGACCAAATCTAATCTCTTGGAGTGCTAAGAAACAAGCAACAGTGTCACGATCCAGTACAGAAGCAGAATATAAATCAGTAGCTAATGCCACAGCTGAGGTGATATGGGTACAGTCTCTGCTTGAAGAACTTGGGGTCAGAATAACTCAAGTGCCGGTTCTCTGGTGTGACAATTTGGGAGCAACATATTTGTCTGCCAATCCAGTATTTCATGCAAGGGCCAAACACATTGAGATAGACTTTCACTTTGTCAGAGAACGAGTGTTAAACAAACAACTGGAGATCCGCTTCATTCCTTCAAAGGATCAAGTTGCTGATGGGTTTACAAAGTCATTACCTGTAAGAAGTTTTGAAGAATTTAAACATAATTTCAACTTGTCTAAGTTGTGATTAAGGGAGGGTGTTAGAGAGTTGGAGTTCTAGTAGACTAGGACATAGTACCGTGTTGTATTCAAACACTAGGTCGAGTCCTTAATGAGTACTTCTTGTAACAACCACCTGCCCAATATATAAACACCCTCGTGGTACTCAAATCAATCTACCTGATCTTTACTTTTACACGAGGAAACACCGCCGAGGCCGCAAGACCAAGGTCATCGGCCCAGATCCCGCACGCAGATGAACACCGATGCCGTGCCCAACCGCCACCATTGTTCCGCTGCCACGAAGCAACCCCCGGCACTTGCGGTGCCAGGCCCGCCGCTACAGTGGCCCTCGTAGGCGGCAACGGCAGCCACCAAGCCATGGTTTATTTGGCAGCTAGGTTTTCGCCCCGGTGCCGCGCGCCCAGGGAACTGCACGGTGGGTGGCGTTGTTTTCAAAGAAGTAAGACGAGGAAGCTATGCAGAGATCCGTGCATGTGGATGTGGCACTACTACTAGTAGTGTACTATCTGTGTGTCCTTAAATCTGTACGAAAACGTGCCCACAGAGGACATCAACTAGTTTAAGAAAGAAAGAGACGTGCTATCTTCCGAACCATCCTAGTAATAGCCAGTGACGAAGCAGTGTTTTTGTTAGTACCGTATGACTTTGGAGGAGTACTTTCGCTAGGCTACGGCTACGGGGCATCAATAACTTTATTTATTTGGTAGAAACGTGCGACTGATCGAATTAGATGCGTGGCGTGAAAGGAAGATCGCAAATTGTCAGCAGCTAGGTCTGGTTAGAACTGATCTGCGTGGACATCGTTGACACTAGCATCCATCTCTATCGCCACGCAGCACATCACCACGCAATTAAAGGCAAAGCTACAGCATGGCATGACGTCCCTATCTGGTACTACTCCTCTATTTGGCCAAAGTTGATGTGCCAAAGCAGTGCTTTCGGTTGTTTCGCTCGCAAAGCTAGCTTTCCCTACTACTCCCTCCACATCAAATTAATTGAAGTTTTAATCTTTGTTACTAGTATATTAAATAATTCAATATTGAAATTAGCATCATGCACTATCATCTACAGTATATATATAGATTAACAAGACTAGTAAATCGCTTGTGAACCTATGTTAATGTCTAATTTATGAGCTGCGCCGAGTAAACGCAACCATAGGAGGGGTGAGCATGCTGTGCTCGTAAACGCAGATTAAGCAGAAGACGTCTTTAATTTCAAGCGTATATGGCATACTAATATTTTCTTCAACAAGGAGGCACTGGCACTGAATTTGCTGCTTGCCGGAGTGCAGTTAGCAAACCGGGCTACCGGTCGAAAGAAGAGCTAGCAGCAAATATATGCAGTACGTACGTACCTTCGCCGCAGCCGAGCTTTGTCCCGGTGAATGGCGTCCTTGTCCGGATGAACTCGAGCAGCGTTGTCGACGGGTGGACCTCGCCGCCGGCCAGCTCGTACCGCCGCCCGTTCAGCGCGAACACCACCTTCTCCAGCTTCATCTCCCTCGCAAGTCGCTACAGATCAATCAACCCGCCCGCCCCAGGTGCAAGCTCTCTAGCTCGATCACGCGCTATTTAACGTGGTTGGTGGATGGATGAGCTGATCGCGCGCGTGAGAGTGATGCTAGAAAGCATGTGAGCCACGGTGGAGTACTGTAGTATGGTCCAGCTATCCACCACCACCGCTCTCCGTCTACAGTGGATTGTTGCTAGCTAGCTGGTGGGTCGGTTGTTAAATGCTGGATCTTTGCGTACTCGGCGTTCTTTGCCTCGGCGAGTGCCGCCGTGCGTGCTAGCTCGGCGCGGCGCGAGAGGAAAGCCAGCGTCGGCGATCGAGACAGCACGTACGGGCGCGATATGGTAGGTGCAGCTGAAAGTCTCGGGTACGGAAGCAATTCGATCGGACACGAAAGCTCCCCACATTTTAGGTTGCAGGGATAATAATTCATCCTATATATCTATGAGCGTGGAATGCTGTTAACTTTCTACTCCCTCCGTTTGGAAATATAAAATATAAAATGTTTTAGATTAATATAAAGATAATGTATTTAAACACCTGTTAATATATATAGGTTTAAATAAATCTACACACTAAAAGATATCTAGATACATTTACTTCATAAACATAAAATATCTTATATTTCTAAATAGAGGGGATACTTAGGTAAGTTAGAGGCAAAGGCGATAGATGTGTTAGAATTTATCTTATCTATACTATTAAAAAGATTGAGACCATTCGTCACCTTGGTTTTCCGTCTGTCATAAAAAGAAGATTTTGCCCCTCGTAGTTTGGAACAACTAGTTGAATGCCCGTGCGTTGCCATGGGCATTTAAATTTTCATGTCATGCTCTATTTAATTGTCATGGTGCATTTTCATCTTTCAATTTGTCAAATATCTTCGATATGGTTCACTTGCTGTTTTTTTTTTCAAATTCACTCTTTGGTTAAACCGATAACACAAGATGTTATCATTCTCTGTCTCTTCCCCTTTGCTATAGTGAAAAAGAGGCAAAACGGAGGAACTCTACTTCCCCCGCTCTGTAGCTAGCCAGACCGCCGGTCCCTCCCTCTCCATCATCCACTTCATTGGTGGAAGAGTAGAGGGACCACATATCGTGTCTCCTGCGTATAGGTAGTGGTAGGGTTAGGGTTCTGGTTGTCATTTTTTGGGTGGTGGTGACAATGACGGTGAGAAATAATCTACTGCAGCTCCAGCCCCACTTTGACGGCTACGTTAATTACCCGGTAGCAGCGTCTTCATGCTTTCTCTTGGAGGGAGCGATATTTGGTGCGCTAGGTGTGGGTGTCGCGGTTACAATGTCACCCACACAACAACTTTTTTCTCCAACTCCGTCGTGGCGACGGCGCATCCTCCGGTGTAGTGGAGTGTGTGAGACCTTGTACATGAGGTAGGCGGCAATTTTGCCTCCTTTCTATGATGTAGGAGTAGGAGGGGAGGACCTTGGCGCTAGTGGTTCTTCAACTTGATGTTGCTTTCTAGTGTTGGTATGGAGATACAAAAGTCAAAAAACTTTGTGACAACGGAGATCCCATCTGCAGATACAAAGTTCACGGCGACTTAGAGTGGGAGTGGCAGCGACAGCGATACAGTGGACCTCTACAGATACAAAGTTCATGGCGACTCCAGGTGGGAGTGGCAGCGACAGGGCAGCAGGGTGGACCTCGTGTTGATTTGTATCCTAGGGACTTGGGAGTAGTATTTTATTTATTAGTATGGTGTTGTGTACCACTTGTCCTCCTTAATATACCTAGGGTCTAAATCGCAAAAAAAACACGATCTCCAATAAATTACATTGCTTGTAGATGTATAAATTTATTTTATAAAACACTTTATTTCAATCACAAATCAACCTTACAAAAAAATTGCCTTCACAATACGTTACATACATTAGAACTACATGTTGACTTATTAAGATAACAAATCAAGTTAGCACGGACAAAAGCCTATGTGGTTTAGTCTTAGGGAGGTCAAGGATTCATTTTATTTCTAAGGTAAAATAGAAAATAAGTATAACTATGAGAAAATCAAGTGCCATTCACAACACTGGGAGATCTTCTCCTTCGGGAATCCAGCTGAGAATATGTTTTTTAGAAATAAAGTCATCAGACCCAGCTTTATTACTCCCTCAGATCCATATTAATGTTCTCAGATTTTTCTATATACATCCGAATCTAGACAAATATGAGAATATTAATTTAGATCGGAGGGAGTAAGGGTGCGGTGTCAACCACCCTCATCGGCATTCAGCAGAGGCGATGATTACTGTATCAATCTCGTTGCCGCAAACCTTGGTTGCACACATGTGGCGTCCGTCCGTAGAGATGATTGTCTCCGACACGACGACCACCACAATGGTGGTCTTGATCTCATCGTTGTTGGCCGTTCTTGTGCACCACCTGCTCGCACTCCATTGGCGCTCTAATCATGTGGCGACGCGCCTCCTGGAGCTCGACGGAGACCGCGGGAGGACTGCGAGGGCGTGGAGAATTCGCCCGAAATCGTGCACCTCCCGCCGGCAGTCCATTGGCGCTCTGATTCTAGGGCAGCTGCGCGTCCTGAAGCTCAATGGAGACCGCGCCTCGTGACAGTGAGGGCGTGGAGAAGTCGCCTGAAATCATGCATCTCCCGCTGGCGCTCCATTGGTGTTCTGATCCTGGAGCGGCCGCGCGTCTTGGAGCTCGATAGAGACCGCAGCCGGTACAACAAGGGTGTGGATCGCGTCTGCTACGCGGGTGAAGCTGAACTCCATTGTTATGGAGACGGACGACATCCCGACGATGAAGGGAAACCGGCGCCGCCGGAAAGAGAGATCCCCTCTGCGGTGGCAGAGGTGGGGAGGAGTGGGTGGGGTGGAAGATCGGGTGGACCGGGCTGGGTGCCTGATGTTGGGCTTAACCATTAAGTGCGTGCGGGGCGAGCGGAGCGACGCGCAACAAAGGAATCGACGTAGTGCGGAACGGCAGAAAACAGAACACCTTCTTTTTAGAACATAATAGAGATAGATAAGATAAAGTTTGTTAGTCTTGTTAGATAAGGTTTGTTAGTCTTTTTTATAGAGCTTAGGCAATTTGCTAGCGATGGCATTTTCTGTAATTTTTGCATGTGTGACATCAGATATTTATCACGCTTTTGAAATTAATAGTAAAGATAACAGCCAATGCCACCGCCAAGTCAAATATGCGGTTCGATAAAAAATACGTTGCACAGCCAGAGCAGACCCTATCCCCCGCCGCCTCCCACGCCGCCCCTGCCATAAATCTGCTCCACCGCCGACCCAAAAGAGCACCACCATGCGAGGAGGGGTTGGGGGTTCTTCTAGCTCTTGTTCGATGTCGCCGGGAGGGCGTAGACTAGAGGCGCCCTGGACCACGGATCCATAGTTCTGCACCGGGCTAGGTGCTTCCCTTCTCTGATTCTCAAGAGACCAAGGCCGCCTTTGGTCCCGGGTGAAGCCCGCCGCCTCCCCTCTAGGTCCATGCTTTCCCGTCTCCCATTCCAACAATTGGTGGCGAATCCAGTTCAGGATCCGTATAACGATGGGGGAAAATCGCTAAATCTAATCAAAATTTCTCTAATCTGCACAGGGCCTAGGATTTACAGAGAACCAAAATGTCCTAAAATCCCCACGAAAATGCCACCATGAACCAGAGGACAAGCTAGAGAAGGCCCCTCGGCCAAGTGCATACTGGCAGAGATCCTCCTCCATCCTCGCAATTCCTGGCCTTCTAGGTCGAACTTCAGCATACCAGGGGCAAACGTACGTGTGTTTCCAGGTCGTCAACGACCTACAGGCGGCTCGGAGGCGTGTGGTCACACTTGCAGATGGAGGCAGAGACGCAGCCTTCCTGGACTCTATTGAGGACGGAGGAGGGAGACGCAGGCGGCGCGCTCTGCTGACGGATAAAAGCTTTGCCTCGTCTATTAATTAAGATAAAAGTGTCCAGTTTTTTAAGAAGAAAACTGGGGGAAAACATACACAGGGTCAAACCCATCCAACACTAACAATCTAGGGACAACGCCCACACACCGACAACCAGCCTAAGAGAGACCACATAGAGCCACACTAACGGAAACACCAAACACAATATTCCTACGCAACGCAGACAAAGACATGTCAGGACAAAGGGGTATCCATCAAGAAACTGCACACGCATTACCTATAGCACCCCTCTTTTTGCTTTATTTCTCCTCCTTGAAGGCTAATCTTGGTCTAACACCACCTCTCTTAACCTTACACCCAAATGATTTGTTGGATCTAGAGTAGGCAACAGCCAAGATGGTCAACTCTCCTAACTTAGCAACCCCATCACCTATAGAAACCATAAACATGTTGGACTCATGCGAGAGAGAGAGAGAGAGAGAGAGAGAGAGAGAGAGAGAGAGATTGCAGCGCCAACATCACCACTCTTCTCAAACTCAAACGCTTGAGTCATGATCAATCCCATGCCCTCGCACTCAGAGCCAGCGGACACAACAGGCTGCGAAGACGGGCCACGGGGAAATAAACAACCATAGAGTTGCTCTTCCTCAACCATAGACGACTTCTGCTCAGAGGAGTCAAGCGCAACTGAATCGTGCACTTTGCCGAGACCCAGTCCATTAGAAGGACCTGCCTCCGTCGGCTCCAAAGAATCACCACCACGCGCCAACAACATCTTGAGAGCTGCCACCTCATCATGAAGGGGGCGAGACACCTCCTCGATGCGTACTTCTACAAGCTGAAGGAGCTCCATGCACATCAAGGCGACCTAGGACTGAAAGAGAGCCTCGAAAGTGGCGTTGACCTTGAACTTCTCGCAACACCTAGATGAGGGTTTTGGCGGCACCGCTGCAATCGCTAACGAGTGGCCCACGACCTCAGCCCAACTCCGGGTCAACGAGGGACGACGAGGCTAAGCAGACGAAGAGCGGCTTCGCTGACAAGGAGCACAACCGACCGGAGAACAAGCACGAGTGACCACCTCGTCTCCAAGAGATACAGGAAAGAGAGCACGATAGAAACGCTCCCGGTGACCAGGATGATGGCATCGAATGCATATGAAGGGATCACGACAAGTACTGACCTGGTGGTCATGCCCGAGGCACCGAAAGCATCTCCCTCAAGCCCAACGCTTGAAGGCGAGACTACGCTCGAGACCTTCCTTCAGAAGAAAAGATGATGGCTCGCGGCAGTGGCGGAGCTTTACTGAACTGGCTAGGAGGGCAAACGGCAAATTAAGGATGGTTGGGGGGCAAAAACTTCTATTTAAGCCCTTCTCAGAAAAATCCTTCAAGGAACGGTCCAAAGCTGGGGGCGGTGCCCCCTTGACATACACTAAGCTCCGCCAATGGCTCGCGGCCGGGGCAGCCATCCCGACCCACCTGCACCCAACCTTCCTCATCTCCATCAGCGGTAGTAGCAATGCAGGTCATCTTCACCGTGTTGCCCTCGACCTCGCCGTCAATAGTAGCAGCGCCGAACTTGGTAGTCGACGGCGTCTGAGGAGCTAGATCTTCATCATCACTGTCCTTGTCATCCTCAGCAACCCACAAAGAGGGTCCCATTGCAATGGAGGGGGTTGGCAGAGTCAAAGCCGAAACAGGCGGCGACATCTGGGGGCAACTCCTCTTCGCCTTCCTCATCGTCGATAGAATCGCCAGAGCCAGTGATCCAAATAGCGCTTGAAACGAGGATAGACGTTGAAGGTAGCAGTGTCCCTAGAACGGACTCCCCCGCAGCGGCAGACATGAGGCAACAGCCCGCCAGAGGTGAGGACGGTCCCGCGGGCAGCCCGAAGATGACATCGACGAGCACGACAGGGTGGAGAGCGTCAGACCTAGAGTAGACTCTTCCACATGCATGGGTATGGCCATGGGCAAGAACATCGCGCCGGCGTTCTCCTTACGAAACCTCCCAGATAGGGGAAGCCATGACGAATGTGGAAGGGCCAGCGGCATCTCCAGAACAAGTCGCGGAGGGGCGCACGAAGGCGTCAGGGGCCCAATGGCTGTAGGAGCAGGTCACTGCAAGTTGTACGATGACTCTAGGACCGACTCCACAGGACCGTATGTGGCAGGGCGACTTCACTTTCACACGTTATCAACACCCGATTTGCCAAAGGAGAGAAAAGGCCAAATTCTGGCGATGCCGAAGCAAGAAGAAACTAGGAAGAAGAAGAAAGAAGCGGGTATGGATACCTTATCCAAGAAAGAATTTGTTGAGCTTGCCATTGATGGTCTAGGATATGGATGTCAAGATTAACTTGTCGGCTAGGAATCTGATCGGCACTATAACCACACCTGCTAGGGAGCTCATGCTATACCAGAACCGTCAAAGTGCTTCTTTGCACTTCATTCGACACCACCTTGATCCTGCTTTAAAAGAAGAGTACATGATGGAGGAAACCCCTCTATCATTGTGGGACTCCTTAAAGGAGCGCTATGATCAACAAAGATTAGTGATATTGCCTGAGGCATAAAGGTAATAGTCACTTACTCGCTTTCATAAGTCCGTTTCGGCATACAATTCCACCGTTCAACTGTAAGTTGAGATTCTGCAATTAATAGTGTAGTTTCGAATGCAGATCTCATTGAGAAGATGTTGTACACTTTCCATCCTAACATGATGTTAACTGTTTAATAGCATCGTAACGAAAACTATAAGAAGCATTCTAAATTGATATATGCACTTCTTCAGGCAAAAAAGCACAATAAAATTCTTGATAAGAATAATCTTTCTCGTCCAACGAGAACATTGCCGCTACTTGAAGCACATTTCAATTCTTACAATTCTCAAAAACTTATGTGGTTCAAAGAGGAACCAAGGGAATTCTAAGGGAAAGTGTAAGCGCAATGAGAATCAGAATAATAGTAATGGAGTCCAAAAGGACAAGAATCATTTCAAGAGAAATGATAGGGGTAATAGTTCTCAAAGTTGTTATTGATGTGGTTGTAACACTCATATTGCAAAGAAGTGTACAACTTCTAACCATTTGGTGGCGCTGTATCAACAATCAATCAAAGGAAAAAAGACTCAAGGGCACCAATACGACGCTCACTTCACTGGACCGATGGTCGAGAGTTTTCAAGGCGTTCAACATAACAATGTTCAACAGAACATGGAGAACCATGATCAGCCTCAGCAAAAGGAAGGATCGACACTTCATGCTGAAGACATGCTAGTAGATTTCACTTCTACAAGTGACATATATGGAGACCAGTTTTAAACTCCTTGTGGTGTCATAAGTATTGTGATGATGTCCTTACACATATTGTGTTGTAAAATATTTGTGTGTCATAATACATATGATACTGTAATAATTATATGGCCGAATATAATGTATTGTAATATGTGAGTATACATACATAGTATGTATTGTATGTGTATATTCTATATAATTTGAATACAATAATTAAAGAATAAACATTAAATTCCAAGCAACCTATACATCATCTTGAAACATAAAAATGGTGTCACGTGACAGGTGACGCGGCCGATGAGGAAATCGCACCATTACCTCCAGAAATTGTTCAATTCATAGGAGTTACTGAGACCTAAACCTAATGTTTGGATGATATAAGGGCATGTACAATGATAGAAAAAGCGAGTCTTCTCTTAAACATCCATGTCATCTAGAGAAGGCAAAAAAATTAAGTAGCATAATGCCTTATCTCTTACTATCATCCCTAGCAATTAAGAAGGATTAATTAAATTATAGTAATTGTATTAATTAGGGATAGCATATATATTGCACAATAGAGAAAATAACTTTCTCTTATTTTGTATAAGGGATCATCATTAGCTAAGAGAAGACAACAATGTCTTTTTTCATTCTCTCTCCCTCGACTAAACAGAAATACAACGTGTCAACTCTAAAAGAAAGCTGACATCACCCCCATTGTAAATGCCCACGAAAAAGGAATTTAGAGAAACTTGGATGTCAAGGAAATATGGCCTAGTTTGGCAACAGAGTTTTTCCAAAACTGAAGTATATCAATACCATAGTATTCTAGTGCCTAGCAAAGCAATATTTTAGTTTTTCCTTTTTCTCAATTTTAGAAAAAAAGAGGGTCTAGCCTCTTTCTCAAATACTTCAAAAAAAAAGCCATAGTTTTAAAGAATACTTCAGTTTTAAAACCATATTATTTGTTAGATCCAAACACCTCAAAGTATTTAATACTTTAGTTTTTTCCAAAACCAAAGTATTCCCCTCAATACTTTAAAAATACTTTGATGCCAAACGGGGCCTAAAACTCTGTGTTCCAGCAACTTTTTTTTGAGTTTAAAGGCAGTCGGTCTGCCTTCAGATTGGATTCCAGCGCAACTTTGTTCTGTGCACAAGAGCAGTGTATTAGGCAGGTCCTCCTCTTGGAGTTCCACCAGCTGGCAGGGGTAAGATCGTGTCCTGATGACTCCGGGAGGTGTTCGTGTTGGATGCCGAGTAGCTAGACAATGCAGGGGAAAACGAGTTCGTGTCGGATTCAATATTCCATGTTGTAGTCGATATATTGGAACCTTGTACGTACTCAGGCTAAGGTTCCAACTATAAGTGGCCCGCAGCCCGTAAGTTGGAGGCGCAGCAGCTAGCAAACAATAATCGCCGCCGTCGTCGTCAGAATCAGATTGAGGCTCAAACCACACTCGCCGTCGTCGCCATGTCGTCGTCGTTCTACGAGAAGGCCAAGGAGGCTATGACGGTGGCCACGTCCGTGGCGGCGTCCATGATGCTGGTGCGCAGCGTCGCCAACGAGCTGATCCCGTACGAGGCGCGCGACTACCTCTCCTCCAGCCTCGCCGGCCTACTACGCTCCCGCGTGACGCGGCGCCACACCATCAACATCGAGCAGAACGACGGCTGGCATACCAACAATCTCTTCTACGCAGTCAAGACCTACCTCGCCTCGATCATGGAGACCCGCGGCGCCATCACCGACCTGCAGCGCCTGCGCCTGAGCAGCGGCAGCATGGACATGGACGAGGAGGACGACGAGGACACGGCCGACAAGCTCGTCGTGAGCATGGAGGAGGGTCAGGAGATGCCCGACGTGTACGAGGGCGTGGAGTTCCGATGGTGCCTCTACTCCCACGACGTCCCCAACGACTCCGTCAGCGGCGGCGGCGGCGGCAAGCTCTACTACCAGCTCACAGTCGACAAGATGCACAAGGAGAAGGCCCTCAAACCGTACGTCCGCCACATTGTGGCCACCGTCAAGGCCATAAGAAACAAGGAGAGGCCTCTCACCATATACATGAACGAAGGCTCCGAATGGACTCCCATGGACCTCAACCACCCCTTCACCTTCGAAACGCTCGCCATGGACCACGCGCGCAAGCAGTCCGTCATCGACGACCTCGACAGGTTCATCAGCAGAAAGGCCTACTACAAGAGGATCGGCAAGGCGTGGAAGAGGGGCTACCTGCTCCATGGCCCACCCGGGACCGGCAAGTCTAGTCTCATCGCCGCCATGGCCAACCACCTCAGGTTCGACATGTATGACCTCGAACTCACCGGGGTCGACAGCAACTCGCAGCTCAAGAAGCTTCTTCTCGGGATGACCAGCCAATCGATTCTCGTCATTGAAGACATCGACTGTACCATTGAACTCAAACAACGAGATGACGACGAGAACAGACCTTCTTCGACTCTAGCAACAAGGACGAGAAGGTGACATTATCCGGGCTTCTCAATTTCGTCGACGGCCTATGGTCCACGGCCGGCGAGGAGAGGATCATTGTCTTCACCACCAATTACAAGGAGCGTCTCGACCCTGCGCTTCTACGGCCTGGCAGGATGGACATGCACGTCAACATGGGATACTGCACCCCAGAGCCTTTCAGGATTTTAGTCAACAACTACCACTCCATCGACGATCATGACACTTTCCCAGAGATCGAAAAGCTGATGGCGGAGGTGGAAGTCACACCCGCAGATGTCGCCGAGACCTTGATGAGGAGCGAAGACCCTGATGTCGCCCTCTCTGATCTTATCGACCTCCTCAAGTCAAAGAAAGAATGTGTCAATAAGGAGGAGGAGGATAATGTTGATGCTAATAATAAAGAGGAGGAGGATGATGACGATAATGATGGCGACGACAATGAGTAAAAGATATTAGGAGCGAGCAAGGATCAGTATGCTTCAACGGTGACAATAAAACTACATGTTTTAGTTAAGAACATGTGAATAACTGGCATACCTTTATCTAGATACGTATGTACACATGTTTTAGTTTAAATATATATGTTGAAGTATAAATATATTGTCTACCTGTTGAAAATATGAGCAACAATTCAAATGATTTAATCCGAATAAATTGGTAAAGCGTGATTAAATCCATACGATGGCCACCACCTATTTGGGTGACCGAGGTTGGTCCAAATATGTCCATGAGAATGGTCTGAAGCAGGAGACGAGGTAGCACTTGATTTTAGCAAGCCTAGGCAGATGCTTGTAATCCATCGTACACCTGTTGACCAAATGACCAAGAACACAGGTAGTACTAATTACTTTGCTTCTGTACTCATCACAACCTCTGATGACATTCTTGCGACTAACTGTTCTGCACCATGGTCTTCACTCATTGTATGACTCCTACCACTTCTACAGTCCGATTCTCCTTATGTACCCCCAGAAGGGTGCCAGCATCAAACTTTTGGCATTGGCACCAGCCCTAGTTCCTACAACGACACCTGTTGACCTAAGTAGGAGAAAGAATAGAGGTAGTAACTTAATTCGCTTGTATACTCCGATCACTGTCTAGGAGTAACTGTTGTATAAGAAACCATTTTGCTTGTACACACCTCATGTGCCTCTCTGACCACTCCTGCAGTCCCCTTATTATCTTCCCCCATAAGGTAACTGGCATCAAGCTGCTGGCACCTGCACTGACACTGGCCCTAGTTCCTTCTTGATAACCCCCAAGTGCAGGGGATCACCGTAGTACCTCTCAATATGAAAGTTTGGTATCGATCCGTAGGAGCAAGAAGGAAAAGCTATCTATTCTCTATAACTAAAGTGTAACAAGTTTTAGTTGATTATGCAGTAAACAAGTTTTAAGGAATAATATGTTTTTTAATGGTTGGAACTTTAATGTAACAAAACAAGAATATAAAAGTGTCCCAATCCTCTTCAATGCAAGATGACAAGACAAGGGTTTTCTTTTATAGGAACAATGGACATGGGTTCATGGGTTCACTTAATCCTATCTTCTCCATCTATGGTGATTATCATGTTATGGATAGTAAAGGTACACACAATTGCAATGTTTTAATGGTACTTTTATGATGGCTACATGTCGTAAAACACATAGGTGAAAGAAGTACTCCTTTGTGTTGCTAGGTCACCCTTGTAATAAGGCTAGCATTTGGATTGTGTCACGCCACACATCATACTTCTCCCCTTTTACCCCTAGATAAAGGATGTTGGCCTGCATTGTTGTCACTCAATACATATGCCATTGTCACTCAGCCACCCATTACCTACATACATCATACTTCTTAATGGAAAACATTCTAAACACTAGTGCAATTATTCATATGTTGTGATATGTTGAGAGTATTATCACATCTCTCTCATCTACCCCCACTTGGTGGTGTTAATCATCTCATGATATGGATAAACAAGGCATTATGTATAGATATAAACCATTACATGCATCATAGAATATTCCCAAAGCATGACAAACCATACAAGATCCAACACAATGGTAAATGAATAACAAGTACTATCCTTAACGCACCGGGCGTGTGCCACGGACCCCATATTTGGTGCGCCACAGATAGACTAGTAGGAAAACCCTTATAGCAGTCATTTTCCAGTGGCGTGCAAAACAAAATACACGCCACCGTTGGGAGGCAAAATAGTAGTGGTGTTCAGAAATTACTGAACGCCACCATTAAATGCTATTAGTGTCATCTTATTTTACTAAGACGCCATCAGTGACAAGATCCCACATACGAAGCTGGTACAAACCTACTAGTGGCGTTGAGAACAAGTGAATGCCAAAGCTACGCTCCATACTGGTGCCATTTAACATGAATTGAACTTCACGGCTAAATAACACTCCGCAACCTTCCATAATGCCTCGCCCTTTCCATCGGATCGATCCCTACCTCACCCATCTATCCCGCTGTCTACCACAACCCCGCCGCCGCGTGATACCCACAAGTATAGGGGATTGTTGAAATCTTTGATGGGAAGTATTACCCAAATTTATAGTTTGACTCAAGGGGAACACAATAATACCAATACGACTTTAGCAATTGAGGCGTCACTCTCAATCACACCTATATATCAATAAACTTGCAACGAAAGTGGTAATTTATGGAAGTTGATTCAAAGGAGTAAAACAAAGCAGTAAATAAAGCAGCAGATTTCTAGTTTTCACCGGAAGTAATGTTGTGAAACTTTCAGTGGATAAAACGCAAGCATGAGGTGATATCGGGGTGTTGTATGAATGATATCCATCATATATTGTATCCTATTACCATGGCATTTATCTCTAAGTGTGCAGGTCTGTGCTCCAAACATAATCATCATGTAAGTTTGCATAATATCAGTTGTCCTGCCTGCTCATTTTACCGGGACCAACTTGGTACTACAGACAATTAAGATCTAACTTTTCAAATAGACCGGAACAAATCATTAACACTTCATGAACACACAATATCCTCAAATCATCATATATTCCAATTGTTTTCCCTAACTGTCACCTTAGGGTTCACAGGTTCAACAATTCCTTCTTCCTCAATAGTCATGTCCCTAAAATATTTTTAGGTTCAACAATTTCTTCTAAATTCATTAAATTCTCATAGGGAAATTCTTCTTATTTACCATAGAACTTAGATGCTTCCACTCTTTCTATTATTTTAGGGTCAATTTCAAAATCATAATCCTTATCTTTATGAATATTGTAGGTTCTTTGCATTTACTAGCAACGGGAAATAGTTTTCCTAGAGAAAAAGTACTCGGAATTTCTTCAAATTTGTCCAATTCATCTAGATCAAGACCCATAAAAGCTTTAGTGAGAGCAATATCTTCTTCACTAGGTGTCTTTTTAGAACTAGTGGCACTATATTTTTCATTAACATGTTCATATTTATTATATTCAGTTTCAATATCATCATTGGATAAGGACTTAGATAAATCTGGCGTCCCCTCTTTATCTTGGCCCTCCTCCAACAGATATTTTCCAATACTAGTAGACATCCTAGACAATGGTGAACTTGCTAGGATAGTTGTTGATGCGGCTCAGATCATTGTAGAGCTTCATTGGAAAACCCCAAGAGGAATGTACAATGAGCACAGCAGCAAGTCTTTCCTCAGAATGTATGATGAGCACAACAGCAAGTCTTTCGCGCGGCCAGGGGTGTGGCCCCCTCGCGGACCTCGCCTGTCTCGTCTTCCGTCTCCGTGTTCTCCTCGGTGAAATATTGACTTTGGATTTTGTCCCTCCAATTCCGAGAATATTCATTTTCTGACTTTTCTGGAACCAAAAACAACAGAAAACAGGCAACTGGCACAGTGGCATCTTGTTAATAGGTTAGTCCCAGAAAACATATAAAAATACCTCAAAGTGTAGACAAAGCAAAGCAAAGTGGATACTAAACAAGAATGGAACATCAGAAATTATATATACGTTTACGACGTATCAAGCATCCCCAAGATTAACTCCTGCTCATCCTCGCGTAGGTAAGTGATAAAAAAATAATTTTTGAGGTGACATACACCATCACAATCAAGATCAAACCATTTGCAAGCATTGAAAGCTTGGATCAAAGTACTCTAAGCATGAGCATGAAAGATGAATTTCTAACAATAAGAAAAAGTAACTATGCTGCAACATGAAAGGATACAAACAAAGATCATGAATAACAATGCACTAAAAGATGTTTGTTTGTTTCACATATAGAGAACATAGCATAGTGGCATTTAGCTTGTCCCTCACGGAGTAGCAAAACATAAATGCATAGGACACCTTCAAAGTTCATAAGGGTGACTAGATACAAATATTTCAAGAGCAAGCAATATCAACAATATGAATCAAACAATAAGTTTTGGGACAATGCATATAGAACTAAGAATGGCAACTATGATCTCTTAATTGGTGCCTAAGGATAGAAAGTGAAGACTCAATATAAAAGTGGAAGAAAGGCCGTTCATAAAGGGAAGCAGGGATTTCAAGTCTCATAAAGAGCTTCCAAAAATTATGGTACTTGTTAGCTTTCAGCTCTCATTGCCCCTATCATAAGCATCTTGAAGTGATTAAGGTTAAAGTGAACAAACTATGGAGTATATGCTTGACAAAGTATAAGTTGGCAATCTCATGTCCCTTGAGTACGAGGGTCGCTCCTCATGATACCCAACTTTAGTCAACCGGTAAGTCCTTGTCATAGTAAGTACATGTGTATCATAGAGAACCGCCAACGGGTACCCCTTGCACATGATACAGGAGCTATCCCATATCAAAATGACAAGGCAAGCAGACAATAAGCATCTCAACAATCTTCTTATTTACCATGGGAAAATGGTGTTTTTTCTCTCTTTCCTCTTTTCTCATCTTTTTTTTATTTTTCTCAATCTTTATCTCTCTTTTTAAGAAGAATGCTTCATAGATTGCTCAGTATGGTATGCTGCAAGTTTCCACCATGATTAGGCATGGCTTAGGCTAGCGGCCCAGGGGTTTCTCTAACACACATACATGACTCCATGGACTTACAAGCTCCCCTTTTCTTTCACACCAACGACATCCGCAAATAAAATAGCATGATATCAACTGGGTAAAATGTACAGGTGCAATGTTGAAAGCGTTCCCCATGACAACATGGTTCTGCTAATTCCAACGTATAAGTGCAAGCATATACAACATAGATGACACAATGGTTCAAGTTTATTAGGGGCAAGAAGAAATAAAGTGTGCCATCAACTTTGTGAGAGCTTTAATCACTAACTTTCACATAATAAGTTTAATTTAGAAGATATATAAAACAAGAATATACTTGGAATGGTGCAACACACCATGCATAGAAATTTATAGTGGACACTTTGGAATAACTTGGTTTCTTGAGGGTTGGATGCATGAGTAGAGCTTACTCATACAAGTGGAGGCTAGCAAAAGACTAGGAGCGACCAACTAAGAGAGCAATAATGGCCATAATCATGCAGAGCGACAAAACATTACTAATCAAAGCATAAAGTGGTACCACAAGTCAAAAACTAAATGATCATAGAGGCTAAGCTGACTGGTCATAGTCATAATATGGTGTGATAATGTGCCAAGTCAACCCAAACAAATCATCAAAGGAGAATACCACAATACTATGCTTATGTATGCTAAAACAACACATGATTCTTTTAAGGCACATTAAGAAATACTAATTGTTTGGAACAAGTCATGCTACAGCAATAATCACTAAGCATAAGGTCAAAACAACATCTAGCATGACATGATAAAGTCTAAGCCACAGTCAAAGCGAGCTCCTCTTGTACTACTAAAGCCAGATCTTTCTACTCCTTTCCAACACCAATCAACTTATTTGAAAACAACACAGTGAAAGCGGGGGTCCAACTACTTTATTCAAGCAAACTAATCAAACAAAAACCAAAAACGAAAACTAATACGCTCCAAGAACAACACAACAGTGCATGAAACAATAAAAACGAAGTGTCTAGAAAGACCTGAGATTTTTATTGATGAAGAAGGGGATGCCTTGGGCATCCCCAATCTTTGACGCTTGTACCTCTTGAATATGTCTTGGGGTGACACGGGGTGGCATCCCCAAGCTTGAGCTTTTGTCCATTCTTCATCTCATTACATCATTCTTCCCTTACACCTGAAAATTTTCCTTCATACAAAACTTCACACAATCTTCATTAGCAACATTAGTGCATTCAAAAGATAATAGACCTTTGGGGTTTAGTTTCAAAACAGCAAAACTTTTACTAAAGACACAAGATACTGTATGAATTCCCTCAAAAAGCTCAATTTTCCAAAAAGAACCCAAAAAGGAATCAATAAGAAGCAAATGCAAATAATGGCAGAAATCTGTCAAAACAGACCAGCGGGTAGAAACTGATTTTTTCGAAGACCTTCTGTTGCTCAAATAAAAAAGTGTTGAACTAACGAAAGTTATATAATAACCTGGGGGCTTTATTCAGAAAATTACATCTCAATCTAAATTACATATATTTTACACAAATATTTACAGTGGAGCACAAAAATCTGGTTTGGGACAGCAACTCCCCAAATCTTACTTCCCTCTCATTAGAGGTTATTCTTGGCACAAAAATCAAAAAAAAAGGATAAGGAGAGGTTATTAAATAAGTAATAACTTGCAAGACTCAAGAAAACTATTGGGTTATCTTTCAAGAAATACTTTTCTTTAATGCCTTTAAGTTAGGCACAAGAAGCAAGAATCAAGTGTTTTCAAATGAAGAAGCATTAAGATCAATAATCCAAATTTCTTAAACTAGGAAAGTTATCTCATCCAAATGAGTTTTAGAGGATCATTTCTCATCTCTCTTGGGTTCACTACTTTCATCAAATGGGTTTTCAGGAACAATCCAATCAAAATTCTTTCCTAGGGCTTCATGCATTCCTACAAGTTCAAAAGGTATGGGTATTTTAATTTCCTCTCCATTGGGTTTGGTTTTATCCAACTTTTATAATGTACCCATAAAATCTACACATGAGTCTAGCATATTAAAACGTTCAAAGACCTTTTTTGCTTCTTTAGCAACATCATTGAACTCCTTTAGCAAAGTTTTTAGGATAAAATCTCTCTTTTCAGCATCATAAATTTCTTTTAGTTTAAGAAAAATTATTTGCATCATGGGGTTAAGCTTAATAACCTAGCCTACAACATGTAAACTAAATAAACTGCAACAATTTCATAATTAGGAGCAAATTCTGCTAAGGATCTATCCTCAATATCCTCATGTTTGCTAATATGATTAAAGAATTCTTCAATGTTTTCTTTCCCAATTATAGAGCCACTACCTATTGAAAGGTCTTTCGGAGTGAACTTAGGGATAAACATGGTGAGCTAGAGCAAATTGACAACTATAGGAAGAAGTAATTTTGTGTGTGTTTTTTATAAGAAAAAGCAAACCAAATGAAACTAATTTTTTTGGAATTTTTGATAAAAAGAAGCAAAAAAACAAGGCAAAAGATACTAAGCAAAACAAAAACAAAGTAAAGAGAAAGGTTGTGAAGTACTCCCCTTGGGAAGCCGTCCTTAGCCTCCCCGGCAACGGCGCTAGAAAATTCGTTGATGCAGCTCAGATCACTTTAGAGCTTCGTTGGGAAACCCCAAGGGAAGGTATGATGAGCACAACAACAAGTCTTCCCTCAAAAAGAAACCAACATTATCGAACTAGTAGGAGGAAGGAAACGACTCAAAGGTGTTTCTAGCAACTTGGAAACCTACACAACACAAACTCAAGACTTTGCCCCAATGAACAGTGAGGTTGTCAATCTCACCGGTTTGCTGAAAACAAAGGATTAACTATATGGTGTGGAAGGTAATGGTGGCTTGTAGAAAGTAAACAGTAGCAGTGGAAGATGTATCAATGGTAAAGATTGGACCGGGGTCCACAGTTCACTAGAGGTGTTGTCCTTAAGATAAACAACATAACATGCCGGGTAAACAAATTACAGCGGGGCAATTGACAGGACAGAGCAAGGCATAACAATGCAATACTAGACATTCATTATCTTCATTATCCTATGAGATTTGATTGGGAATTACAAAAATATACATAGACCTCCATCCAACTACATCTATGACTAGTAATCCACCTTTAGGTTATCATTCGAACCCCCTCCAGTATTAAGTTGCAAGCAATGGATAACTGCTTTAAGCAAAGTGTGTAAAGTAAACAATACAATTGTTCCATGAACAGGAGATTGTTGTTTTCTCCCTAGTAGAAATAGCACATCTACAATCTTAGAGATTTCTGTCACTTCCCCAGATTCAATAGAGACATGAACCCACTATCGAGCATAAATACTCCCTCTTGGAGTCACTAGCATCTACTTGGCCAAGATAGCTACTAGAAATAGAGAGCATGCAAGATCTCAAACAACACAGACATGATAGAATCGATAAGCTAGAATCATTAATCAATCTGACATAGTAATCTCTATATCCATTGGATCCCCGCAAACACAACATGCATGATTACAAATAGATGATCTTGATCATGAGCGGATCTCACAAGATCTAAACATGGTAGCACAAAGGAGGAGAAATAACCATCTAGCTACTGTATGGACCCATAGTCCAAGGTGGAACAATTCACGCATCATACCGGAGGCTGGCATCATGATGAAGAAGGCCTCCGGGATGATCTCTCCCCTCCGGCAGGGTGCCGGGAAGAGCTTCAGATCCTCCCGATCTAGGGACGATGGTGGCGGCTACGGACTGTTTCGTGGAGATCTGATCGGGTACTTAGGGTTTAGGTATTGGGGGCTTCTTATAGGCGAAGAGGGAGGCCGAGGGGGTGCCCGAGGCGGCTGCACCCCCCAAGCGCGGGCTAGGCCTGGCCACGTGGCCATGGTGTGTGGCCCCCTCGAGGCCCTCCTCCGTCTTGTCTTCTGGCTCCGTGTTCTCCTCGGTGAAATATTGACTTTGGCTTTTGTCCCTTCCAATTCCTAGAATATTCATTTTTTGACTTTTATGGAACCAAAAACAACAGAAAACAAGCAACTGGCACTGTGGCATCTTGTTAATAGGTTAGTCCTAGAAAACATATAAAAATACCTCAAAGTGTAGACAAAGCAAAGCAAAGCAAAGTGGATACTAAACAAGCATGGAACATAAAAAATTATAGATACGTTTACGACGTATCAGTAGTCTTCTTTTAATAGCATGTGTGGTAACAACATTAGGTGAAAAGTTTGGCCTAGAGGGCAAACCCATACCTCTTCCTATAGTAGAAGGCATAATATCCTTCTTAGCAGCATCCATACTCTTTCCCATGATGAGAGACAAGTAAGTACAAATAAGTAAATAATAACAAGTGGTCTTACTAATAAAGCTAGGCTCCCCGGCAATGGCGCCAGAAAATGTCTTGATACCCACAAGTATAGGGGGTCGTTGAAATCTTCGATGGGAAGTATTACCCAAATTTATAGTTTGACTCAAGGGAAACACAAGAATACCAACAATACTTTAGCAATTGAGGCATCACTCTCAATCACACCTATATATCAATAAACTTGCAAAGAAAGTGGTAATTTATGGCAGTTGATTCAAAGCAGTAAATAAAGCAACATATTTCCAGTTTTCATCAGAAGTAATGTTGTGAAACTTTCAGTGGCTAAAACATAGGCATGAGGTGAAAGTGGGGTGTTGTATGAATGATATCCACCATATAATGTATCCTCTTACCATGGCATTTATCACTAATTCGGTTGTGTGTACGTGTGTGCTCCAAACATAATCATGCATATAAGTTTGCATAATATCTTTTGTCCCTCCTGCCCCTTTTACGGAGGCCAACTTGGTACTACAGGCAATTAAGATCTACCTTTTCAAATAGACCAGAACAAAGCATTAACACTTCATGAACACATAATATCCTCAAATTATCATATATTCTAATTGTTTTCCCTAAATGTCACCTTAGGGTTCATAGGTTCAACATAATATATAATAGGTAATACACTTTGAAAATACATACCAAACTCAATATTATGATTGGGCAATAAAATTTTAGTACTAAAATCATGTCACTCGGGCCCTAGCAACAAGCATTAAACATAGCATAAGTGTACTAACACTCATACAAGAATGTCTACAAGATAAAGACCTCAAATCTCGATACATATGGATGATTACGTGATGGATCTCATCCAATCCCCATCCACTTCACATGCCCACAGGGAATTACTCACACATGATGATGGGGATGAACTCATGGTCATTGGTGATGATGTTGATGATGCTGGTGAAGAAGACCTCGAAATCCCACTCCTCGGGTGGAGAGCAGGACCAATCTGACCCCCGAAACGAATATCGTGGCTCTGGCGGCACTTTGTTTTGTGAAACACTTTGTCCTTCTGGAGAACCAGGTTTTCTGGGTATATAAGGAGGTGCGCCAAATGAGAGCCCGAGACGACGCTCCACGGCCAAAAGGTCCTGGGTGGCGCGTCCACCCTTACTGGGCGCACCACCTGGTCCCTTTTAGGCCTAGTGGCTCCATTATCTTGATTCCAAGTTCTCAGGATTCACTATTTAGTGAAAAACTATTGTGGTATTTTTCCTTGATTTTATTTCCTGCGAAAACTTAGAGAAAGAAGACTTTTGCTACAAATAGCATTAAATTCAGCAACTTGATCCAAGTATGGGAAGATTATGGATCAAATCATCAAGCAAATTACTTGGAAAAGTAGATACATTTGGGATGTATCACCGCGCGCATCGGACGCCCCACATCTGAAGGGAATATGCCCTGAGAGGCAATAATAAAATGTTTATTATGTGTATTACAAGTATATGATAGATGTTTATTTTGCATGCTATAATTGTATTAGTACGGAAATGTTAATACATGTGTGTTTATTAAACAAACAGAAAGTTCCTAGTTATGCCTCTCTCATAAACTAGCTCGTTGATTAACAAGATGATCACAATTTCCTGATCATGGACATAGGATGTTGTTAATAACGGGATCACAACATTAGTGTATAGCATTATGATCAAAGTCATTTAGTTTATATTGCTATAAACAACTTACGAAGTGATCCTAATCCTTAGACCATGAGATCATGTCAATCACTAACACCGGAAGAGTTTCTTAATGACATCAAACGTCACACCGTAACTAGGTGATTATAAAGATGGCTTCAAAATTACTAAAGTGTTATGTTGAGACTGATGGATCAAGAGTGGAATTTGTTCATCCTGATGACGGATAGATATACTATGGGCCCTCTCGGTGATATCACATTGGTTAGCTTGCAAGCAAGTGATTTGATCACTAGAATGTTATATCACGGGAACAAGAAAAGAGTGCATGTCGGTAACGAGATCAAACTAGGTATGGAGATACCGATGATCGAATCTTGGACATGTAATATATCGTTAAACAAAGGGATTAAGATACTAGCGTAAAAGGTTCCGACGATCATAGAAAAGTCATCATTGAATGTGTGGGAGTCAGTATGGATCTCCAGGTCTCGCTTCTGATTATTGATCGGAGAAGGGTCTCTATCATGTCCGCATTATTCATGAACCGTAGGGTGACACACTTAAGGGACACTGACATCCAATTGGATCAAAAGTTTCATGCCAGAAAGAATAACAAGCGCAGGAATTTATTTCACTAGATACCGAAACAGGTTTTCAGGTGAAATTGCAGAAAGTGTTTTTGCATGTGAAATGGAATTCTAGCAAGGGGTTATATGTGAATATTTGTCATTAAAGTAATTGACAAAATTCTGAATAAATAAAAGAGTTTTATTTAATGAGAGTTTGCATTAAATTTGGTGGAAATTTAATAGCAATTTTGAGTGGGATTTTGAGTGGAGGGAATTTAAAGGAATTTTGTGAGTGGAGTGTCCACCCACATGAATGAGGGGATGGTAAGGGGGCAGCCCCCATGCGCCGTCCACCCCCTTGGGGTTCCCCCCTCTCCTATAAAAAGCACCCCTCTCCCTCTCTCTCACTCACACCTCCTCATGAAGGATCTCTCTCCCCCTCTAGAATTTATCCCCCATGGTCTCGGACTAGCGAGATACATGTTCCCGGTGGCTATTCGGCAAGAAAGGGTTGTGCTTCCGCTGCATTGCTGTAGCGAGGAGGCGGAGGTTGCTCGATGTCTTGTACGTGTGTGCGAGCACGGATGCGCTGCTGCTTTGCAGCGCTAGGACTTCCTCTAGATCTTGAGATCGGCAAGAGATCGTCTACATCAACCACGAGTTCAACTTGTTAAGCTTTGTCGGTCTTCAAGGGTATGTTTTTATGGATATACATCCGCCCATAGTTTGTATCTAGTAGATATATCTTGGTACTTAGTTCCCATCATAGGAAATTTTTTGTTTTCTATGCTGCGAACCCTTCAGTGGTATCAGAGCCGGATCTATGCGTAGATGCTTTACACGGATAGTACACATATGAGTATGTGGGCGATGATGACCATGTTGTTTCTTCTTAGTTGTAATTTTGGATATTGGTGGCATAGTGGGATGAAGCGGCCCGGACAAACTTTACATGTCCTCGCACATGAGACCTGTTCCACGCTTGACATGCAACTAGTTTGCATAAGTGGCTAGCGGGTGTCTGTCTCTCCTACTATAGTCAATATCTATTTTACAACAAGTTGTCAACGATTTGGTTATCCTCGTTGTGGTTCATGTTCGTAGGTAAGAACGGTTCTATCTTCGAAAGCCCTAAACCACATAAAACTTGCAAAGGATAAATTAGAGGCGTCTAGTTTAGATTGTTGCTGGGATAGTGTTATGATATGGTGATGTTGTAAGTAAAAGTATGAGATGATACTCTTACAACACACATAACGTGTAAGTTCCATAGACCTTGGCCTTACACATAAAGGTATGATAGTGATCATACCACGGTGCACAGGATAGAGATCATATGCGGGAACCATATCATTTCACTAATAAACATGTGATGTTTGATAGCATCTTATATTGCTTTTTAGCGCTTTATTAGCATAATAAGATGATCCCTCATTTAAATATCAAGATAAGAATGTGTTCTTCCTTTAGTATGCACCGATTATGTTTTCGTCGCTCCAAGACATCACGTGATGATCGGGTGTTCTTGGATCCACGAGCATATTTCGGGTGTAAGACAGTTACACATGCGAATACTAAGGTTCTAACTTGGCGAGCATATCATGTATAGGCATGGCCTCGAAACACGGACCGAAAGGTTAAGCATGAGTCATATAGTAGATATGATGCCCATTTTATGCTCGCCTTTGAAGCTACACCGACTCACGTGATGATCGGACTTGGTGTAGTGGATTTGGTTCATGTAATCACCAAAAAGGCACGAGGGATGTCGTTTTTGATTGGTAGTTCATTCGTAATGTGGATTAGTTGAACTCAATCTATCATAAACTTAGTCTAAACTTTACAAATTCTGTTGTAGATGGAACCACCTGCTTTTAATTTCAATGTGTTCATGGAGAAAGAGAAACTTGCAACGAACGGTAGCAACTTTACCGAATGGGCCATGAATTTGAGGATTCTCCTCTCTGCTGCACAAATGAAATATGTGCTAGAAGCGCCGCTAGGCCCCCACCTTTTGATGATTCCCCTAACGAGGAGAAGAATGTCTATCAGACTCATCAGGAGGACCACAACTTAGTTCATTGCAGCATATTGTATGGGCTAGAGCCGGAACTTTGAAAGCGTTTCTAAAACGGCAATGCATTTGATACAATGGGTGAGTTGAAAATGATTTCGACACACATGCTGCTATAGAGAGATACAATGCTTCAGAAAAGTTCTTTAGCTCCATGATGGAAGATCACAACTCCGTAAGTGAGCATGTACTCAAGATGTCGGGTTACGCCGATAAGCTTGTGTCCTTGGGAATATCGATTCCCATTGACTTAGGCATCCATCGTGTTCTGCAGTCTCTGCCACCTAGCTATAAGAGCTTTGTGATGAACTATAATATGCAAGGCATGAATAAGTCTCTCCCCTAGCTTCTGTCAATGCTTAAAACTGTAGAAGTGGAGATCAAAAAGGAACATCAAGTGTTGATGATCAATAAGAACACTGGTTTCAAGAAAGACAAGAAGGGAAAACGGAAGGGAAGTAAGGGCGGCAAGCAGGTTGCCGTGCCTAAAAAGAAACCCCGAGTTGGACCTAAGTCTGATACCGAGTGCTACTATTGTAAGGGGACTGGCCACTGGAAGCGCAACTGCCCCAAGTATTTGGCAGACAAAAAGGCCGGCAAGGCAAACAAAGGTATATATGATATACATGTTATTGATGTGTACTTGACTAGTGCTTGCAGTAGCACCTGGGTATTTGATACTGGTTCAGTTGCTAATATTTGTAACTCGAATCAGGGGTTGCGGAACAAGCGACCGCTAGAAAGGCGTGAGATCAAGATGCGTGTCGGCAATGAATCAAGCGTTGATGTGATCGCCGTCGGAACGCTACCTCTCCACTTGCCGTCGGGATTAGTAATAAACTTGAATAATTGTTATCTGGTGCCAGCACTGAGCATGAACATTGTATCTGGATCATGTTTGATGCGAAGTGGTTATTCATTTAAATCCGAGAATAATGGTTGTTCTATTTATATGAATGAAATCTTTTATGGTCATGCACCGATGATGAATGGTTTATTTCTATTGGATCTCGATAATAACACATATATGTGGCACTGCCGTCTAGGTCATATTGGCGTTATACGCATGAAGAATCTCCATTCGGATGGACTTTTGGAATCACTTGATTTTGAATCATTTGATACATGCGAGCCATGCCTTGTGGGCAAGATGACTAGAACGTCGTTTTCCGGTTCAATGTAACGGGCGACAGATTTATTGGAAATCATACATTCTGATGTATGTGGTCCAATGAATGTGTCGGCGCGAGGTGGATATCGTTATTTTGATACTTTCACGGATGATTTGAGTAGATACGGTTATATCTACTTGATGAAACACAAGTCTAAAACCTTTGAAAAGTTGAAGGAATTTCAGAATGAAGTGGAAAATCATCATAATAGAAAGATCAAATTTCTACGGTCCGACCATGGAGGTGATTATCTAAGTTACGAGTTTAGCACTCACATGAAAGAGTGTGGAATTGTTTCACAACTCACACCTGCCGGAACACCACAGCGAAATGGTGTGTCGGAACGTCGTAATCGTACTTTATTGGATATGGTTCAGTCTATGATGTCTTTGACGGACTTGCCATTGTCATTTTGGGGTTATGCACTAGAAACTGCTACATTCACTTTAAATCGGGCACTGACGAGGTTTAATCTCGTCAATGCCCATTGTTATGGACTTGGTTTTTGGAGAAGATGGGGATGCTGGAGATCGCGGAATGGTTAGCAAACAAGCAACATGGGGACACGAGGTTTACCCAGGTTCAGGCCCCCGGAGGGAAAACCCTACTCCTGCTTGTCTGCTCTGATTATGGTGGAATCGAAGGTTACAGGGGTGCGCAGATGCAATCTGGCGTGGAGGTGTGTATGCGGTGGTGTGCGAGAGGTTGTAAGAGAGCCTCCTCGTTGTGCCCTCCTGGCCTTTATATAGAGGCAGGCAGGTCCCAGGCACAAATCGAGTCGGTTACAGGTTTTAGGGTTTGCCCCTTTGAATTTTCTATTTACTCTAGTCTTGCTCTCCAAGGATCTGAAGGCGTCATGGGCCCTGGCCACCCAAAAGTCTTCATGGGCCGGCGTATATTTTTCATGGGACTTCCTTGGGTTGGACCAGGTATGCTAAGGTCGTGTAACCGTAGGGTATAACCATGTCAGTAGCCCCCGAGTGTTCAGTCGAATTGTAGATTCGGCTGAGGACTCCTCATTCTTTCGGGTGCGACTATCTCTGTTTGCTAAAGAATGATTTGAGTGTGTAGGGATTGTTGATGCATGTGCCTGACTCTCCCGACGGATCAGGGTCTGTTAACTTTCTTAGGACAAAGCAACACGATCTTCTTCAGATTCGAGTCCCTCGACTCGAATCCGGAACATATGCTGGCATAATTCGACTCAGGCCGCGGAGGACTTACAGGAGTGGAATTCCAGTAAATTTAAATGATGTACCCAACGCGTCCGTCAGGATTTTCATCGCGCCTGCTGGAACGGGTTCTCACTAGCAGAGCGCGGTCGTGTGCGTTGCCAGGCCATCAGATGATATCTGTAGGTCTTATCTTTGTGTCGCAGACACAACATCCGAAATTTTATCACCGCGGAGGTGTTTCGGGTGGCCAAGGAGGATGATTTACTCACTTAGCGTTGGTTGGGGCAGAGTTGCCGAATTTTTTTTGCATTCTGATCCGAAGGATCGCAGTCGAAGAATTCATAGGGTGCGCGATCAGCGCTCCCTATGGGAGTAGCCCCCCAGTGTCTGTTCGAGTGGTAGACTCGAGCAAAGACATTAATTCAACTGTTGTTTGGCTTCGGGTCCGTAGGACACAAATTTTTCGGATGCTTGAATCCATCCTCCCTATGGGAGTAGCCCCGAGTCCGTAGTGGAGTCGTAGACTCGACGTAGGACTCGAAGAAATAGTTCAATGATGTAGTACTTTCAGCGTTCTTTGGGTGCGCGGCCAGCGTTCCTGATAGGAGTAGCCCCCGAGTAATTAATCGAATCGTATATTCGAGTGAGTACTCTTAGCTATGTAGCCGAAGAATTGTAACTGTTGCTATTATAGCTTTTGATGACGTCAGTGCTGACGATCGGTGACCTCAAGCGTCTGCGGCGCCAGAGATGACTTGACTGGACGAACATGGGACCCACCTTCTGACTTTGAGTTGACTGGTCACGCACGGCGTGGAGATAATTATGCCGTCGCCTCGATTTCCGTGCATAGTGGACGACGTGTGAGCGACGGTTCGCTGCTGTGCTGACACGTGGACGTCTAGATCTTGATGTTGGCTCTAGGTCTTCCCGATGGACGGTCGTCGTGCATCGTCCTCGTCCTTATAATCATTGGGGAAAAGGTGAATTTGTTTTCACCGCAGCAATTCTTGTTTCACTGCTCCCATCTTCTCTGAGTGTTCTCACTGCGCATTGGAATTTCCTCGAGCTTTTCCTTCCTTGATTCTGCGTGCTCAACACCGTCACCGTCGCACTGCAATGGGGAAGCCCAAGAAATCCTCCTCTGCAGTTGGTACCAGCACCGCCGCTGGTGGCAAGAAGGGTTCCGCCGCCACCTGTGTCACCAATGGTGGCTGGCGGCGATCGGAGACGCGTGAGAGTGATCTCCGCAAGCTCCATGAGTGGGGCATGATCCCACGGGATAGGGAGGCCGTCAAACTTCCCGGCAACGAGGTAATTCCCCGTCCTCCCGCTGGGTTTCGGGTTATGTTCCTCGCCTTTGTCCTTCGGGACTTTTCCTTCCCAGTCCACAATTTCCTTCATGGATTGCTTTTCCTTTATGGTATCCAACTGCATCATCTTTCTCCCAACTCTCTTCTTCATGTCGCCTGTTTCGCCACTTTCTGCGAGTGCTGGCTCGGTATCGAGCCGCACTTTGGCCTCTTCCGGAAACTCTATTCCGTGAAGAGGCAATCTGGCTCTGATGGCGTTTATCCCATTGGGGGTTGTATCATTTCCCTCAAATCTAATATTCTTTTCTTCTCCTTTTCTATGTCTGAATCTGTCCAGTACTGGCGGAGGCGATGGTTTTACATCCGCGACTCCACGGTGGCTGGGCAGGATTTTGGTCTTGCTCCTTTTGACCCCTCCCAAAAAATCGAGCCGAAGAGGTCCTGGAAGAACCAGATCTTGGATGGCGAGGTGGCGGAGATAGAGGGGCTCTATCGTCGGGTGGAGGATCTCCAACTAATTCCGGATAAAGAGGTGAACGGTGTGGATATCATCCGCACCTTCCTTAAACGTCGGGTGCAGCCGCTCCAGGCTAGGGCGCATCCGATGTTCCTTTATTCTGGTCGTCACGATCCGACCAGGGTTTCGGCTGAGGAGTTCTCCAAGGGGGATCTCGACGGGGTTCTTCGCCCGCTGCTGAAATACAAGGTTGGAGAGGATATCCCGGGGAAGTCGCTGACTCCTCTATTCTCCGCTTCTCGTCCGGTTCCGCAGGTGTAGATCTTGGGATGTGCGCGCAGCGCTATTTTCGACTGCGTTTTCCTTGCACCTTTTTGTGCTGAAATTTTTGTTTTCTTCTTACGCAGGAATTCAAGGTGCCAGGCATGTCGCCTCCATTGCCCGAAGTGTTCCCGGATGCACTGGACAACGAGGTAGTGGACTCCATGTCTGAACTTCCGTCGGCGCGATCGCCGGCTGAGGAGGCCAACGAGTCGAGTGAGGATCACACTCGTAAGCAGACACGGAGCTCCAGCGAATCATCGGATGCTTCGACTCCGCCGACCCCTAGGAATCCGCTATGCCTTGAGCGTCACATCGGGGGTCATGGGGGCTCTTCCTATCCTATGTCGGCCGTGCCCGTGCGGTCTGTGGCACCGCACCAGCTGGCGAAGCGGAAGAAGGAAGAGAAGAAGGAAGAAAATAAGGAAGAGAAGAAGAGCAGGAAGACCCCTCCTGTCTTCGACTTGAGCGATCTCGACTCGTAAGTTTGTCCAGTTTCCCTTTGCTTTCCTTTTATTTCGCGTGATTGTTCTTGTCTGATGTTTTCTTTTGTAGCCACTTTTCCGATAGCTCCTCCAGTGATGGCGCTCAGGAGATGGTGGGGGAGTCGAAGATTGCTTCTCCTCCACCTCAGACGGTGGCCACCTCTGAGGGCGCTGCTCCGAGGTCTTCTCCGCAGGAGGCTCGGGTGGTTGTCCCTCAGAAGACTGCAGGCGAACCTTCGGAGTCATCGTCTATCCATGTAAGTGATTTTGTTTTCTGTCGCAGGGGGAGCCCCCGAGCCTTTTCGGATGATCTGCTGATCATTGTTTCTTCCTGCCTCGTGGGGAGCCCCCGAGCATCTTTAGGATGATCTGTTGTTTGTTTTTTCTTCAAGTCTATGGGGGAGCCCCCGAGCATTTTTCTTATGTGTAACTTGTTTTGCTCATTCTTTGGGCGTAGCCCCTGAGCCGTTCTTTTGACGAGTAGTGCCTTTTGCAGCCTTTTGTGCAAGGCGCCAACCATCTTGTGCAGCAGCACCTGGCATTGGAGGCCAGTTTCAAACAGCTTCAAGGTACGTTCACGAGTTGATGTTTTTGCTGCTCTTTGTACTTCTTTGCCCTGCGATCTGATAGGTGTTCTGATGCTTGCAGAGGACAACAATACCACCCTCCGTGAGCTTGATGCTCTCAAAAAGACCCTTGGGCGAGCGGAGAAGAAGGATGAGGACGCCGTTGGTGCGAAGGAGCGCCTCGAGATGGAGCTAGCCAATGCAGCCGCGGCCAAGGAGCGCCTGCAGCAGGAGGTACGGACCGCGAGGAGCAACTCACCACCGCCGCGGCTTTGCGCGATAAGGAGGTAGCCGACAAGCTGATGGCGGCTGCCAAGGCTATTTCAGGTGAGTTGCTTCGTCTTCCTTTTTTCGGCTTCCCTATCTTTCCTTGATGTGCTTTTATTTATGTTGCCCCTTCTCTTTCTTTAGATGCCGCTGGCATCGAGTTTGACCGCGGTGTCCTGGAGCACGGAAGTGCTCTGGATGATGCCACTGCGGCGGTCGAAGATCGCTGTGGTATCGTGGTCGGCTCGCTTGCCAAGGCCAAGGAGGTTCTTGGGCGCTTCTATAAGGAGATCGTCCCCAAGGGTGTCGCCCTCGAATATGTCGATGCCTTGGTGGATGCACTGTCAGCCGAAGCACCTGCGGCGTACAAGCGCAAGCAGAAAGGCATTGGTGCCTCCGTCGGGCTGGCGATGGCCCTGGCTTCTGGAGCGGAGCGGGATCTTCATCAGGTCACCTCCCGTATGCCAACGGCTGCTGACGGATCCGAGTTAGCCTTCGCCATCTATGATGCTCGCTGTAAGCGTTATGGGCCGAAGTTGATTGACTTGCTGGCTGAGTACGCATTGAAGCAGCAGGGAGAGGCCAAGGGGAGGCAGTCCGGCTCCGAGGCTACTCAGGATGCAGCTTCTTAGGCCTTATAGTTGTAGGATAGCTTTTGTTTCCTTTGTTGTAATTATGTCTATGAACGAGCCTTGTGCCACGCAGTGGCTTTTTGCTGCACATAATGAATTTCTGAGTTCTGTGCTCCTTTGTCTGCTTGTTCATATACTTGTCTTCTTTTAGTCTAGGGGCCTTCGGGTGACGATCCCTTTGATACTTCTCCTACACCACAGCTGCGGCCATCCCTGGATGGTGTGTCGCAACTTGTGTTTCTTCGAGACCGTGTCCGTGCCCTTGAGAAAGAATTGCTTGGAGTACGTGGCCACGCCGATGTTTGGAAATCGAAGGCAGAGCGAGGCGCTGCCAGGGAGGAGTATTTGATGGTGGAGTTGCGTCGTTTGTCCAAACAACTTCAATGTGAGTTTCTCGAGCTTCTTCTCATTGTTTCGGGTGTGCCTGTTGGCCTTTCGTATTACTTTTGGTGAGTGTTCCAGGTGCTAACATTGCTCCGAGGGAGGAAAAGGAGCGTGTTGTTGTTCGGATCAATTGCTTGACCCAGCAGGACATGGAGGCCGACGGGTTCTTTTGGATGGACCGTGATCATGCCATGGTCCTTGTGATGGTGCAGGATCGTGTCCACCAGGTATCATGGGTGGTTCGTCAGGTGCAGTCTTCGTTGGTGCCAGTTTTGCATGTGATTTTTCCGCTGGATGGGGCGCCATCGACTCTCTCTGGCCTGCTGGCGAAGTTTCGAAATGTGCATCGCGTCAGGGAACTGGTGCGACATCAGCTTGTCACGGGGGTGAAGGCCACGCTTTCCCTTGTGCGGTTGCATCGTCCTGATGTAGATCCGTTTGATATAGCAGATGGGCCGCCTCGTCGTCCGGATGGTGGTGAGTGGGATATGCGTCCACATTATGCGGTTGTAAGGCAGTATGCCGAACAAATTGTAGATCTGTTTGAGCAGCGTGCGCAGGCTATTCTTCAGGATAGGTAGGACCTGTAAAAGATATAGATGTAAAATTTGTATATATTCGACTGGGCGTGTTGTGCCCTTTATTATTGTAAAGGTTTATTGTTGTGTAGCACGTGGTGCTTTGTTTATGTACATGTCCTTTTCGTTAGCCTGACGTGGTCAGCTACTCAGGTGTACACGCGCTATTCTCAGTCGACGAAGTCGTGAGGTAGGGGGAGCCCCCGAGTGTGTTGTAATTTGGAGTAAAATGCAGATAATAAGCGAATTTTTTTTGGGGCGAGACACTTATCTTTATTCATATCGTAAGGAGGAGGTACATTGTTCGGCTGAGTAGCCTTGGCTGAATAGCCTTATTGAAAGTAAAAGAGGGAGGTAGCTAGGGGTAGAAGCGTCGCAGCTGTGCGACGTTCCATGGGTTGGAGTATGCGACTCCAGACTCCACGTGCTTGAGGCGATAGGCGCCACCTGGGATGACTTCAGTGATGATGTAGGGTCCTTCCGATGGTGACTCGAATTTCTTTGGTTGCTCTTGCTTGAGTCGAAAGACTAGGTCTCCTTCGACGAAGGACCTTGGGCGTAGCCGTCGGCTGTGGTAGTTGCGGAGACTCTGTTGGTACACCGCTGATCGAGCTGCTGCTATATCACGCGCCTCGTTGAGTGTGTCGACGGCGTCTTCGAGTGCGGCCGTCGATTCGGCTTCGCTGTAGGCGAAAACCCGTGGGGCCTTATGGCATACCTCTGCTGGCAGCACGGCTTCGGCTCCGTGCACCATGAAGAAAGGCGTGTAGCCAGTTGAGCTATTTGGCATTGTGCGCAGGCTCCACAGGACCGAGGGTAGCTATTGTGTCCAGGCTCCCGACAGGCGCTCGAGTGGGATCATTAGGCGCTTCTTGATGCTAGCGCCGACGAGGCCGTTGGCCTTCTCGATCTGCCCGTTCGTTTGCGGGTGTGCCACGGAGGCGTATGTGATGTTGATTCCGAGGTCTTCGCAGAAGTCCTGAAATTCTTTGGAGATGAAGTTCGACCCATTGTCGATGATGATGCTATGCGGCACGCCGAACCTGTAGACAATGGATTGAAAGAACTTGACGGCAGTTTTGCCCTTTTGTTTAGTGACTGGCATGGCCTCAATCCATTTGGTGAATTTGTCGACTACGACCAGGAGGTAGACGTGACCTCCTTTCGAGGACCTTGGCAGTTTGCCGATCATGTCGAGGCCCCATTGGGCGAAGGGCTAGGCCAAAGGTATGGGCCTGAGCTCTGATCCGGGTGCGTGCGGTTTATCTGCGAACCTTTGTCACCCGTTGCATCTTCGTACGATGTCCTTGGCATCGTTCATGGCCGTTGGCCAGTAGAATCCAGCTCGTAGAGCTTTGGCGACAAGGGCGCGGCTGCCCGCATGATGGCCGTAGATGCCCTCGTGGATGTCTTGGAGGATGGTTTTGCCGTCACCGATGGTGACGCACCTTTGGAGTACACCCGAAATGCTGCGCTTGTACAGCTCGCCATTGATGATGGTGAAGGCCTTTGACCGGCGAGATATGTGCCGTGCATCTGTCGGGCTATCAGGCAGCTCGCCGTCTATCAGGTACCTGAGGTATGGCCGTGTCCAAGTTTCTTTGACTGCCATGACCTGCATTAGGTTGACCACTGCGACCTCTGTGTCGAGCTTTTCGGGTCCTTCCTGCCCTTCGGGTAGCGCAGCCCCCGAGTGTTCTGCTTCTTCGGGTGATCCCTTTGGGAATTTCCGTTTGATGGATGGCACGCAGATCTGTTTGAGGAACACATCTGGTGGCACCCATGCACAGGTGGAGCCTATGTTGGCAAGTCTGTCGGCCTCCTCGTTGCTTTCTCTCCCAACATGCCGAAGCTCGCAGCCGTCGAAGTCTCCTTCGAGTGAGTTGTAGAGTGCACGGTATGCGATCATGTTGGCGGTGGGTGCGTCGCACTCGTTCATTGTCTACTGGACGACGAGGTTCGAGTCACCGTAGACGACCAGGCGTGTTGTGCCGCAGATCTTTGCCATCCTCATGCCGTGGATGAGGGCTTCGTATTCAGCCTCGTTGTTGGAAGCTCGAAATTTCATCCGGAGGACGTAGTTCATCTTGTTGCCCTGCGGGGAGGTAAGTATGACCCCGGCTCCTGCTCCAGCCTCACGCTTGGAGCCGTCGAAGTGCATCGTCCATGACTGTGTCATGTCCGGTGTGTCTGGCAGCTGCAGCTCCATCCAGTGGACGAGCAAGTCCGGGAGGACCTGAGACTTGATTGCTTGTCGCTTCTCGTAGATGATGTCTAGAGGTGACAGCTCGATGCCCCATAGGGCCACGCGTCCTGTGGACTCCGGGTTGTTCAGGATGCTGTTCAGTGGTGCCTCATTGACGACCATCACCTGGTGCTCCTGGAAGTAGTGGCTCAGCCGACAAGCCGTCATGAACACGCCGTAGGCGAGTTTCTGGTAGTGAGGGTACCTCTGCTTTGTCGGCGTCAATACTTCGCTGAGGTAGTAGATTGGGCGTTGGACCCCATGGGTCTTGCCTTCTTCGGGTCGCTCGACCACTAGTACGGTGCTTACCACTTGATGTGTGGCTGCTATGTACAGCAGTAAAGGCTCGCGCTCCTTTGGTGTGACCAAGACGGGCGAGGTAGAGAGCAGCCGCTTTAGATCTTTGAATGCATCATCCGCCTCGGGCGTCCATTCGAATTTGTCTGCCTTGCGCAGCAGCTGATAGAACAGCAGGGCTTTTTCACCCATGCGGCTGATGAACCTGCTCAATGCTGCGATTCGCCTGGCAAGCTGCTGGACGCCCTTGAGGTTCTTAGGCTTCTCCATGGCCATTATGGCCCGGATTTTCTTCGGGTTTGCCTCGATCCCTTGCTGGGAGATGAAGTAGCCTAGTAGCTGACCAGATGGGACGCCGAAGGCGCATTTTTCTGGGTTTAACTTGATCTTGTATCGATCAAGATTATCGAACGTCTTGCGGAGATCGTCGATGAGCGTCTTGGCCTCCCTTGTTTTGATGACTATGTCGTCGACATAGACTTGTATGTTGCGGCCGATCTGGTCCTTCAGGCATGCCTGCATGCACCATTGGTACGTGGTGCCTGCGTTCTTCAGCCCGAAGGGCATTGTGTTGTAGCAAAATACTCCGAACGGCGTGATGAACTTCGTTTTCTCCTAATCTTCGACCTTTAGTTGAATCTGGTTGTAGCCTGAGTAGGCATCGAGGAAGGAGAGTTTTCGCATCCTGCAGTCGAATCGATGATCTGATCGATCCGAGGGAGAGGGAAGTGATCCTTCGGGCAGTGCTTGTTCAGTGATGTGAAGTCCACGCACATCCACAGGATGTCCGTGTCCTTTTTGGGGACCATCACGGTGTTGGTGAGCCACTCGCTCTCCTTGATCTCCCTGATGAAGTTTGCGTCGAGTAGTCTGTTGACTTCGACTCCGATTGCTTCTGCCCGTGGTTCGAACAGTCGTCGGATGGACTGTTTGACGGGCTTGGTGTTTGGAAAGACATTTAGTGCGTGCTCGGCGAATTCCCTAGGAACTCCTGGCATGTCCGCAGGACACCAGGCAAAGATTTCCCAGCGCTCACGGAGGAATTCGACGAGCGTGCTTTCGTATGCGGAGCTGAGGTCGTTGGCGATCAACGCCATCTTGGAGGCATCCATCGGATGGACCTGCACCTTCTTTGTGTTGACGGTGGAGTCGAAGGACATATCTGGTGTGTTCTGTCATGCGACTGGGGGTGCCCCCATTGTCTGTCACCTCGCGGAGCCTTACGAGCTCCTCCTGCATGCCGAATGACTAGGAGATTCTGTTGAAGTCCCTGTCGCAGTGGTCCGATCGGGTGAAGCTCCCGTGCACCGTGATGACGCCCCTGGGTCCTGGCGTCTTGAGTAGCAGGTACGCATAGTGCGGTACTGCCAGGAATCGTGCGAATGCTACACGTCCGAGGATGGCGTGGTATTGTGATGGCCAGTCCACCACTTCGAACTCGAGTCGCTCGCATCGAAAGTTGTCGGGCTTGCCGAAGATGATGTCGAGCCATATTTTTCCCAGGGGGAATATGCCCTTCCCTGGGACGATGTCATGGAACGTTGTGTCAGATTGTTCCAGGCTGCACAACAGGATCCGCATTGCTACTAAGGTACTGGCGAACATCAGATTGATGCCGCTACCGCCGTCCATGAAGACGTGGCTCATGTCGAACCCTCCGATCTGCGCCTCAAGAACCAGGGCAACATGACCTGGACGAGGGACCTGGCAAGGGTGATCCGAACGGCTGAACGTGATGCAGGACTACGATCCGCTGAGGTGCTCTGGGATGGCAGGTGGAGCGGTCACAGCCAGGTTGATCTGACGGGTGATTTTCTTCTGCACCCTGTTCGTTGGGCGTCCTTTTTGGATCATCAGTGCGATTGGGTGCGATTGGGTACCTGTGCCTACCGTTATTCTGCACGGGTGCGATTGGGTGGTTTGGAGGTCCCGCGGGTGGTGGTGGAGGAGCTCCATGTGCGATCTCGCCTGGTACGGGTGCATTCCTGTATCCAAGGTTCGGGGCTTGCTGCCTCATCTGAGCCATGATCTCACTGAGTTTCTGGAACTCGCGGCAGTCTTTGAGCATGTGGCGTGCCTTCTTTTTGCCATCCTGCTTGTCGATGTAGAAGTGGATGGTGCATGGACCCGACAGTTTGTCGTATGCTGAGGGTCCGTCGTCACGGCCACGGTGTTGCCATGACTGCGTTGGGCGTCCTCCGTCGCGGAAGTTGCTTCCACGGTATCCGTCGTTGCTGCAGTTGCCATCGCTGTGGCGGTCGGCGTAGCCAGCCGTGACCATTTCGGGTCCATCGCGATCGTCGTAGACGCGCGATCTTCTCTTACTACGGCGCTCACGTCGCCGGCCGTAGTCGTCTTCCTCCTCCGAGTGCGCTCAGTGGACGGAGTCCTTGCCGTCAGCCCACCTGTTGGCGATGTCCATGAGGTGGTCGAGTGTCTTGGGCTTGACGCGCCCAAGATCTTCCTTGAAGTCCTGGAGTTTGACGCCGTCCTTGAAGGCGTCTATAGCTCTCTCCTCAGAGATGTGCGCCGCGGAGTTCTTGGTGTTGGACCATCGCAGTATGTATGAGCGAATGGATTCGCAAGTTCGTTGGGTGCAGGCCCGCAGCTCCTCGATCGAGGCAGGCCTCTTGCTGGTGCCCTTGAAGTTTCGGACGAAACTGTACGCCAGCTCCTCCTACCTTCGGATGGATCCCGAGGATAGGCTGCTGAGCCAGATCCGGGCTGCGGCTGTCAGCTGCAGCTGAAGGAATTGCATGGCGGTTTCCTTGTTCCCGCTGTGTAGCTTGACGGACGACAGGTGCTCACTGAGCCACGCCTTGGGGTCCTGTGTACCTTCGATCTTCGGAGTGTCCGAAGGAAGCTTGAAGTTCCGCAGCATCCACGTCCGCCGAACGGATCTGCTGAACAATCGGGCTTCGCAGAGTTCTCCTTCGTTGTCATCCTCTTCGGATTCGGACGAGCATACACGCTTAGCGCGCGCTTTGTCGATCGTGCACTGGGTTAGCTCGCTTCGAGCGTCTAGTCGCGGCTGCGACGGCGCGAGCTCTTGTGCCTTCGAGGAAGGTCGTGCTCTTCGTCCTCGGATGAGGGCGTGGGGCTGCGGTTGAACCTGACTGCAGCCTTCTTCTTTGGCTCCGCAGGAGCTTCTCTGTGGAGCGCGGCTCCAACGAGTCTGAGTCCGGTGAGCGCGGACTTGTGCATGGCCCTTTTCGGGTCCCCCTCCGGAGGTGGATGGGACGCTAGGTACACGGTGGCTGCCATGATCGCAGCTTGCGGCGTCTTCGGGATGACGTTGCCGTCGGCATCCATCTCCATGAAGGACGCGTTGAGGGCTCGAGTCACCTCGTGATGTGCCTTTGTATCCATGTTCTCCGTGCGAGAACGGTGCTTGTTGCCATGGTTCCCGTGCGAGCTGGAGCCGATGCCCATGGCGGAGAGCGCAGCTCACCGTGCACTGGGCTCCGAGGCTGCTTGCTTGCGCTTGTCAAGCACCTCTTGCATCTTCACTTGCTTCTTGTGCTCCTTGATTAGGAGCATGTGGTATGCCATCAGCAGGTCCCGTGAGGCATCTGCGGGCAGGATCTTGTTGCCTACTACGGCTTCACGTGCTTGAGCCCATCCTTCCTCGCTGAGGTGGATGACCCGATCAGTGTCGTTCCGGAACCGTAGGTCCCTTCATCCGATGGTGGATCGCACAGATCTGAGTTGCAGCTGCTGCTGTCATAGGACTCATCTATCGATGGTGATGTGCGTAGCACGGGGTGTGGAGCCCACGAAGCATGCCTGAACGATGGCAGGGGCACCCCCTCTGGGAGGCGGAGAGAGCCAGTCTGCCCCACCTGGAAGCAGAAGCTCCTGAACAGGATCTCGAGTCCGTCGCCAACGGGCTCGAAGTCCTTCAGGGTGGCTGGCGAGTGGGCGGTGAAGTCGAAGGCGCCGAAGAGGAGATGACTCTCCGTCGCTGCGGAGTTGTAGATCGCTTTGGTTGGGACCATCACGATCGCACAATCAGCGCCTACAGTTCCCACAGACGGCGCCAAATGACGAGGTTTAATCTCATCAATGCCCATTGTTATGGACTTGGGTTTTGGAGAAGATGGGGATGCTGGAGATCACGGAATGGTTAGCAAACAAGCAACACGGGGACACGAGGTTTACCCAGGTTTAGGCCCCCGGAGGGAAAACCCTACTCCTGCTTGTCTGCTCTGATTATGGTGGAACCGAAGGTTACAGGGGTGCGCAGATGCAATTTGGCATGGAGGTGTGTATGCGGTGGTGTTCGAGAGGTTGTAAGAGAGCCTCCTCGTTGTTCCCTCCTGGCCTTTATATAGAGGCAGGAAGGTCCCATGCACAAATCGAGTCGGTTATAGGTTTTAGGGTTTGCCCCTTTGAATTTTGTATCTACTCTAGTCTTGCTCTCCAAGGATCCGAAGGCGTCATGGGCCCTGGCCACCCGAAAGTCTTCATGGGCTGGCGTATATTTGTCATGGGCCTTCTTTGGGCTGGACCAGGTATGCTAAGGTCGTGTACCCGTAGGGTATAACCATGTCAGGCACCATCTAAATCCGTTGAAAAGACACCGTATGAATTATGGTTTGGAAACAAACCTAAGCTGTCATTTCTTAAAGTTTGGGGATGCGATGTTTATGTGAAGAAACTTCAACCGGATAAACTCGAACCCAAAGCGGAAAAATGCGTCTTCGTAGGATACCCTAAGAAAACTATTGGGTATTCCTTCTATCACAGATATGAGGGCAAGGTTTTTGTTGCCAAGAATGGATCCTTTCTATAGAAAGTGTTTCTCACGAAAGGTGTGAGTAGTCGGAAGGTAGAACTCGAAGAGGTTATTGAACCTTCTCTTCAAACTATGGCGAGTAGCGCAGCGTCGGAAGTCGTTCCGGAGTTGGCTTCACCAGTTGAAGAGGGAACTAATGATAATGATCATGAAACTCCGAAAGAGAGTACTACCGAACCTCGTAGGTCTAGCAGGACGCGTGCAACTCTCGAGCTGTACGGAAATCCTGTCATGAATTTCATGGTTGATGAAAATGATGACCCTGCGACGTATGAAGAAGCGATGATGAGCCCGGATTCCAACAAATGGTTAGAAGCCATGAAATCTGAGATGGAATCCATGTATGAAAATCAAGTTTGGAACTTGGTGGACTTACCTCACGACCGAAAGGCCGTGGAGAATAAATGGATTTTCAAAAGGAAAACTGATGTTGATGGTAATGTGACCGTTTATAAAGCTCGACTTGTCGCAAAGGGGTTTCGAAAAATTCAAGGAGTTGACTACGATGAGACATTCTCTCCCGTAGCGATGCTAAAATCAGTTAGGATTATGCTAGCAATTGCTGCATATTTCGATTATGAGATATGGCAGATGGATGTCAAAACCGCGTTTCTCAATGGTAATATTGAAGAAGAGTTGTATATGATACAACCAAAGGGTTTTGTCGATCCTAAGGATGCTAACAAGGTGTGAAAGCTTCAGCAATCCATCTATGGATTGAAGCAAGCATCACGAAGTTGGAATCTCCGCTTTGATGAGGTGATCAAAGAGTTTGGAGTTGTCCAAACTTATGGAGAATCTTGTATTTACAAGAAAGTGAGTGGGAGCAATGTGGCATTTTTTATACTATATGTGGATGACATATTATTGATCGGAAATGATATAGATCTTTTAAACAGTGTTAAAAGTTATCTAAATAGAAAATTTTCAATGAATGACCTAGGTGAAGCGTCATACATATTAGGCATAAAGATCTATAGAGATAGATCTAGGCGCCTAATAGGGCTATTGCAAAGTACATACCTTGATAAGATTTTAAAAAAGTTTAAAATGGACGAAAGTAAGAAGGGGTTCTTACCTATGACACAAGGCACGACATTGAGTAAGACTCAAAGTCCGGCTATGGCGGAAGAAAGAGAGAAAATGGACAAAGTCCCCTATGCTTCAGCCATAGGCTCTATAATGTACGCCATGCTATGTACAAGACCGGATGTGGCACATGCTATTAGTTTGACTAGTAGGTACCAATCGGATCCAGGTTCGGAACACTAGAAAGCGGTAAAGAATATCCTTAAGTACTTGCGAAGAACTAAGGATATGTTTCTTGTATACGGAGGTGAAGAAGAGCTCGTTGCTAAGTGTTATGTTGATGCTAGATTTGACACCGATCCGGATGACTCTAAGTCTCAATCCGGATACGTATTTCTCATGAATGGCGGAGCGGTTAGTTGGAGGAGCTCCAAACAACCTGTGGTGGCGGGATCAACAACGGAGGACGAATATGTTGCTGCTTCGGAAGCGGATCAGGAAGCAGTCTGGATGAAGGAGTTCATATCCAAACTAGGTGTGGTTGCAAACGCGTTGGACCCAATGATGATCTATTGTGACAACAATGGTGCCATTGCCAATGCCAAAGAACCAAGGTCTCACAAGCATTCCAAGCATATTAAGCGCCGGTTTCACTCCATCCGCGAGCATGTTAAGGATGGAGATATAAAGATTTGTAAAGTACATACGGATCTCAATGTAGCAGATCGGATGACTAAAACTCTCCCAAGAGCAAAACATGATCTACACCAGAACTCCATGGGTGTTAGATACATCACTATGTAACTAGATTATTGTCTCTAGTGCAAGTGGGAGACTGGAGGGAATATGCCCTGAGAGGTAATAATAAAATGTTTATTATGTGTATTCCAAGTATATGATAGATGTTTATTTTGCATGCTATAATTGTATTAATACGGAAACGTTAATACATGTGTGTTTAATAAACAAACAGAAAGTTCCTAGTTATGCCTCTCTCATAAACTAGCTCGTTGATTAACAAGATGATCACAGTTTCCTAATCATGGACATTGGATGTTGTTAATAACGGGATCACAACATTAGTGTAATGATGTGATGAACATTCATCCGAAGTATAGCATTACAATCAAAGTCATTGAGTTTATATTGCTATAAACAAATTACGAAGTGATCCTCAAATTATCACTTCATGAACACATAATATCCTCAAATTATCATATATTCTAATTGTTTTCCCTAAATGTCACCTTAGGGTTCATACTTCAACATAATATATAATAGGTAATACACCTGGCAAATACATACCAAAATCAAATATATGATTGGGCAATAAAATTTTAGTACTAAAATCATGTCACTCGGGCCCTAGCAACAAGCATTAAACATAGAAAAAGTGTACCAACACTCATATAAGAATGTCCACAAGATAAACACCTCAAACCTCGATACATATGGATGATTACATGATGGATCTCATCCAATCCCCATCCACTTCACATGCCCACAAGGAATTACTCACACATGATGATGGGGATGAACTCATGGTCATTGGTGATGATGTTGATGATGCTGGTGAAGAGGGCCTCGAAATCCCACTCCCCGGGTGGAGAGCAGGACCAATCTGGCCCCCGAAACGAATATCGTGGCTCTGGCGGCTCTTTGTTTTGTGAAACACTTTGTCCTTCTGGAAAACCGGGTTTTCTGGGTATATAAGGAGGTGCGCCAAATGAGAGCCCGAGACGATGCTCCACGGCCAAAAGGTCCTGGGTGGGGCGCCCACCCTTATTGGGTGCGCCACCTGGTCCCTTTTGGGCCTAGTGGCTCCATTTTCTTGATTCCAAGTTCTCAGGATTCATTATTTAGTGAAAAACTGTTGTGGTATTTTTTCTCGATTTTATTTCCTGCGAAAACTTAGAGAAAGAAGACTTTTGCTAAAAATAGCATCAAATTCAGCAGCTTTATCCAAGTATGGGAAGATTATGGATCAAATCATCAAGCAAAGTACTTGGAAAAGTAGATACATTTGGGATGTATCACCGCGCGCATCGGACGCCCCCGCACCTGAAGGGAATATGCCCTGAGAGGCAATAATAAAATGTTTATTATGTGTATTCCAAGTATATGATAGATGTTTATTTTGTATGCTATAATTTTATTAATACGTAAACGTTAATACATGTGTGTTTAATAAACAAACAGAAAGTTCCTAGTTATGCCTCTCTCATAAACTAGCTCGTTGATTAACAAGATGATCATAGTTTCCTGATCATGGACATTGGATGTTGTTAATAACGGGATCACAACATTAGTGTAATGATGTGATGAACATTCATCTGAAGTTAGAATTATGATCAAAGTCATTGAGTTTACATTGCTATAAACAACTTACGAAGTGATCCTAATCCTTAGACCATGAGATCATGTCAATCACTCACACCGGAAGAGTTTCTTGATGAAATCAAACGTCACACCGTAACTGGGTGATTATAAATATGGCTTCAAAATTACTAAAGTGTTATGTTGAGACTCATGGATCAAGAGTGGAATTTGTTCATCCCGATGACGGATAGATATACTCTGGGCCCTCTCGGTGATATCACATTGGTTAGCTTGCAAGCAAGTGATTTGATCACTAGAATGTTATATCACGGGAACAAGAAAAGAGTGCATGTCGGTAACGAGATTAAACTAGGTATAGAGATACCGATGATCGAATCTCGGACATGTAATATATCGTGAAACAAAGGGATTAAGATACTAGCGTAAAAGGTTCCGACGATCACAGGAAAGTCATCATTGAATGTGTGGGAGTCAGTATGGATCTCCAGGTCCCGCTTCTGATTATTGATCGGAGAAGGGTCTCGATCATGTCCGCATTATTCTCGAACCGTAGGGTGACACACTTAAGGGACACTGACATCCAATTGGAGCAAAAGTTTCATGCCGAAAAGAATAACAAGCGCAGGAATTTATTTTACTAGATACCGAAACAGGTTTTCGGGTGAAATTGCAGAAAGTGTTTTTGCATGTGAAATGGAATTCTAGCAAGGGGTTATATGTTAATGTTTGTCATTAAAGTAATTGACAAAATTCTGAATAAATAAAAGAGTTTTATTTAATGAGAGTTTGCATTAAATTTGGTGGAAATTTAATAGCAATTTTGAGTGGGATTTTGAGTGGAGGGAATTTAAAGGAATTTTGTGAGTGGAGTGTCCACCCACATGAATGAGGGTAGGGCAAGGGGCAGCCCCCATGCGCCGGCCACCCCCTTGGGGACCCCCCCTCTCCTATAAAAAGCACCCCTCTCCCTCTCTCTCTCTCAGACTCACACCTTCTCGTGAAGGATCTCTCTCCCCCTCTAGAATTTATCCCCCATGGTCTCGGACTAGCGAGATACATGTTCCCGGTGGCTATTTGGCAAGAAAGGGTTGTGCTTCCGCTGCATCGCTGGAGCGAGAAGGCGGAGGTTGTTCGGTGTCTTGTACGTGTGTGCGAGCACGGATGCGCTGCTGCTTTGCGGCGCTAGGACTTCCTCTCGATCTTGAGATCGACAAAAGATCGTCTACATCAACCACGAGTTCAACTCGTTAAGATTTGTCGGTCTTCAAGGGTATGTTCTCTACAGATATACATCCGCCCATAGTTTGTATCTAGTAGATAGATCTTGGTACTTAGTTCCCATCGTAGAAAAAAATTTGGTTTCTATGTTGCGAACCCTTCAGCACCGCCCTGTCGTAGATAGATATTGAGATCGGCTACGGGATCCGCATTCTACACAACCTCTTAGAATGTTGTGGGGCTGGCAGCGCTGGCCTCCCTCTCGGGATTAGAGGCTACATGATCCGCATTCTGGACATCCTCCTCTCGGGAGCCATCGAGGAGGGGTGGTTCGCGAGGCGAGGCTCTTGAGGTGGAGGTGGCCCGGGCGGGGATGACACTGAGGTGGAGGTGGCACGAAAGGCTATAGATTGTTGACATGTTGGCACATGACGTGTTGATCCGCTGCTGGAGGTGCTATGCCGAACCCTCCCGGCGACGGCTTAATAAAGACAAAAAATTTCCTGTGACCATTAGTTGTGACTATGAATTATGTTTACTTTGTTGTAAAATATGTTCATCCATTATTTTTTTTTGGGTACAAGTACAACACAGTATAATGTTGAAAAAATAAATACAGTACTCCCTCCATATTAATTGATTCAAATTTGATAAGATTTGAATGAATCTAGACACTATTTAGTATATAGGTTCATTCAAATTTTGACAAATCAAAGTCAATTAATATGGATCAGAGGGAAGGTTGAGATGTGGTTCATTCTGAAAATATTATACTGGCAGTGACTGATGTAGGTAAACAAAGATGGCCTCCCGCCCAAAGAAAAGGTAGATGCACATGTCGGTGCCAATGGTGTGGAGGGAAAACAGATGCTGAGAGAGAGAGAGAGAGAGAGAGAGAGAGAGAGAGAGGACAGGAAAAAAGGTCAACGATCAACATAAAACCGCACAGTCTGCGACAGCTATAACAGTAAAGAGCGTGCCATATCCAATCAGCAGCAGCCATTCTATCCTCTGATCTACATCGACGGGTACTCTAGCTAGTAGCTGTTCCGTGCCGCACCGCACTGCTGATGGTACGTACAGCCACATCACTGCCCTCTGCTGCCAATCCACGGAGGATGGATCACGTCTGCACGACTGCACGTGGTGGTGGACCCGAAGCGCTCACGGCGCGGCATGGCCGTCGTCCTCGCCACCGTCTCCGGAGCTGCCGCCTCCAGACGCGTCGTCGTCGTCGTCGTCGTGCTCGCCGTCACTCGAGGTGAGGTGCGCGAGCCAGCAGGTGCCGTGGACGTGGCCGCTGACGCAGACGTAGTACTCGAGGCGTCCCTCGTCGGATCCCATCCGTCGCGCGGCGCCGCGGGGGACGAGCTTGGCGACGACCATGTTCCAGACGCGCGCGCCGCAGTAGGGGCAGCGCACGCGCGGGTCGAGCGCGGCCTGGCGGCCCAGCAGGCACGCCCGCGTGCGGGAGCGCATGAACCAGCGGAAGACGCCGCGGTAGGCGCCCAGGTCGTCGTCGGCGCCGGGCACCGCGTGCTCGCACGGGTCGGACACGTAGAGCAGGTCGCCCCTGCACCTGCGCGGCAGGAAGCTGCGGCCGGACGTCTTGGAGAAGCGCGAGACCCGGGTGAGGTGCCCCGGCACGCCGGGCACGGCGGCCGTCCCCGCCGCCGCCGCCGCGCCGCAGCAGAAGGAGAGCATCTTCGCCAGCGCCGGCCACCCGCCGCCAATGCGGCCCGGAGGCGGGCCGACCCCGCCGGCCCCTGTGGCCGCCGCCGTGAGGGACGCCACCATCCGCGGCGCGCGGGAGATGCAGAGCTCGCGCCAGAGCACGCGCTCCGCGACGGCGCGCAGGCGGCGGCTGACGCTGGCGGCCGTGCAGAGCGTCTGCGGGTCCCAGTTGATGGAGCGGAACACGAGCGAGAGCACCTGCTCGTCCAGGATCCCCGTGTTCACGCCGCCGTAGCGCGGGGACCCAATGCCGCTGCCATCCCGGTAGCCCGCGCTGCCGGTGCCGCCGCCGCTGCTCGTCTCGCCGCGGTACTGGCGCGTGTTCCGCGTCCACCCCTCGCTCATCGATCGCACGGTACGTGGTCGTGGGCGTAGGATATGACAGGATACGACGGTGACGAAGTGGCCAATGTGCATATGCGGAGATGGGGATATGACAGGACGGCGGCGGGAGTGCCCTCTATATAGACGCGCGCCGCGCACTTTGGTGCTCCCCGGAGGGAGTGGTGTCGGGGCAGGATCGGACCGGCCGTGTCGCCGTGTCACCGCCGCCCCTTTGACAATTGGACCACTCACGCCCCAGTAACTTGCTCCCTCGCTGCTACTAGCCTACTACTCGTTCGGTTGCCAATTTCGTCTCGCCAAGCAAAGCAACTTTCAGTTCTTCCCCAAATGTGGCAGGCTCGTTGGGTCCAAAAGAAAAAACTATGGCACTGTATCGCGGCGTCGCGATCAAGACCACGTAATCCCTACCCCAACGGGGGATCCCGCCGGGCACTCCCTGACAAACGAGTCCGGCGTACACGACCCGCCCGTTAGCCATTTCTATACTCTCCCTCCCTATTTTAAGCCGCCCAAATCACCCCGCGCATCAGACACCGCATTGTTTAAGCACGACGCTCCCAGAGAAAGCGCGCTCGCTTAATCCGGTGCCGCATTTCTTAATCCCACCTAATAAACTGGCTCTCCGGGAGCACGGCGAGACGAGGGACGCGGCGGCGGCCAGGCCGTTCCGAGAGGGACCGATCGACGCACACGTGTTGCGCCGGCGCGCGCCCATCCGCGCTGCCCTCGTCCGCGGCCGCCGCGTGCCCCTGGCGCCGGACGCGCGTCGCGCATCCTGCCCAAAGCCTACCGAGCTACGTCGATTTTATTTATACGGTTTTTTCCTGACGCGATCGCCATGGGCGTTCCGGGCCTCGGCGACGACACGTCGGCATCCGTTGCAGCGGGAGGCGGGCCCGTAAAGTGCACCGCGTGTGGCGGAGAGATATTTTCGCGGGGATACGTGTCAGGGGGTCGTTGGGCGAAGGCACACGTGTCGGATTTCATGGAGGCATCTGTGAAGTACACGTACGTGGCTACCTGGTTGCATCGACACTTGGTGCTCTTGGGGCACTAGAAAAGTGCTCGAGTTTGTTCAGTCTCCTACGTGGTCAGGTTCCTCGCGCTTTTAGCTAAAAAAGTGCACGTTGGATTGGATGTCACTAAAAATAATCTTTCGCTGCTGACAGCGTCAGGAAACGATCTAGATCCTGCTGGAAAATGTCAGTCCCGGGGTGACGCCACGCCACGTCGGACGGGAAATATCTAGTGCTATGTCGCGTACTCCTAGTATAGTACGTACAGCTTCTCTCGCTCCTTCGACACACACAGTCACACAGGTCGGAGGTGAAATACCGAGCGATATATACGGCAAACCAGCAACTCATTTTTTTTAAACACAGTCAATAACAACTTTTTTTACTATGTAAACTCAGTACTACCTCCGTTTCGGCTTAAGGCTGACACATTTTTCAAAGCAAAAATTTGACAAAAAAATTGAGCAGCAAAATCTTGATTATATTGTACATAATTAGTATCGTTGGATTCGTATTGAAAAACACTTTCCAGTGATACTAGTTTTATACCAAAACTCTTTACGTATTTAGAATAATTCTTGGTAAAAAAACACGCAAAACGAGGACGCCTTAAGCCCTGAAACGGAGATAGTATATACTATTAAACAAACAAGCCGAAATCTTCTAGTTTCTTAGGTATCCTGTTAACAAAAAGAGTGCTTCGGAAACTTGATGTCTCAATAAAGTTTGGTTACATCATTTGCAACGATCGACGCTACGTAGGGCGGTGTTGCATTACAAAGAGAATCGCTAACACCCGACTTGCCTAATTGAGCTAGAGAGTGCGCTGCGACATTACTCAAACCACCAACTTTTACTATGTGATACTATCATAGACCCTAAGGATATACTGCACTTGAATATAGAGGCTCCAGCAGTTCGATCTATCCCTTCCTGAATTATTGATTGCCTCAACCGCTCATAAACAGCCAGTCTTGAGATACTTTGCCCTCCAAAATTCATAGTTAAATCACTGAGGCTCTCAAGGCAGGCTAGAACCTCCGCTTCTTCCGCACTAGCACATGATGGTATAAACTTCCATTATGATAATAGAACTTAGCCATTATGCTCTCTCACTATAACACAAATGCTTGTTCTCCTTGTGATTGGATTCCAGCCAACATCTACATTAATTTTTACATGTCCCTCATCTGGAGCTATCCAACCGGAAGGTCCGGTTAAATCCTCAGGCACTTGAAGTTCAAAGGGAACATTTGTTTTTTCTTTCGCGTCAGTCCTCGTCGTCACCATTGCGGAAAAGGTAGACATATAGTTCGTTAGAAAGGATGCAGAAGCAGTAACCGAGGCCTTCCCATCACCATGAACAATGTTATTACGGTGGTGCCAGACTCGCCAAAGGAGAACAAGGACCCGAGATCGTATGTCCGCTGAAATACCGTTCATGAGTGTAAGGAGCCACACATGACTTGTAGCTAGGAACACCGATTATGTAGGTAAAGCCCACACTTTCCTCATCTCTTCTCGTAAAGCTCTGGCCAGCGTACAGCAGACCAAAGCATGGTGATCATCCTCCACTTCTCGACCACAAATAGTGCATATAGGATCCACCGTATTAATACCTATGGAGGCTAGACATAACAACAAGCATAGAAGTGGCAGCCTTTCACGCAAAAACCCGAACTTTGTTTGGCACATGAACTCTCCAAATAAAATTCCATATGCTCCTATCACCAGATGGTTCGGAGCTCGTTTGGCCACGACTTAATGAAGAGATCACATGGGACATACCAAGACGATATGCAGACCATACCGAGAACAAACCATTTTCCTCCGGGAACCAAGACACGAAGTCATCACACTGACGTGCAGGAAGCTTGACCCTACTCCTGTGAGGGCCTCCAGAATACTGAGTCTGAGAGACTGATTGCCATGTCTTGATTGTCAAATTCACCACAGGCTCTTCGCTATCGATAGAAATGTCATGTCGCACTAAAGAATATTCCTTCTTTTATGAGACACCAAAATATCAAACCTCGAGTTTGAATTCTGGTGGAACGAGAGTACCACTGCTCTACTAGTCATCCAATCACATATTGGTTCTCCAAGCAATGGTTCTCCAAGCAATGTAGTTACAAGTTGTATACACGATTAAACTGTTTTTTCCTTGTGGGGCTATGAAAAAAACTTTATGGGGCTATGAAATAAAATAAAATAAGGGAAGTGAATGCCTGTTACTCAAATAGTAGTTGGCCAGGTGGTCTAAGAGAATTTTCACTCGGGGTTCCTAAAGCACCCCTAAAGGGTTATAGGGGGTACCGGCACTCAAAATCGCGTCCAGTCGCCCCCACCAATCTTTTTTTTCGCTCGGTAGAACGGTGATCATAAGGGTGTGATTGAGTATTCAAAGGGGCAGGTTAGGAATCGTTGGGTAGCACGCTTAAGGGTTTGACAAGCTCGAAGATCGTTTTGGGATCATCGGAATCATCGAAGAAAAGAGAGGGAGAAACCAGAAGGGTTTGAGAATGGTCCGGGGGATGTCCGGAGTGGGATAGAAGGAGTTCCATAGCCACAAGAATTAAATATATGTAATTAAATGTTAAATAGTGATTTAATCATTTATTTATATTTATTTAATAAAATAAAAGAAATTAAATGATAAAAATTCCCTATTGGGCCAAATTCCCATGGGGAAAGGCCCATGAGGGAAAAGACCAAAGGGAAAGAGAGAGAGGAGGTGGCCACATGTAGGGCTGGAATTCGAGCCGAGCCGAGCCAACTCGGCTCGACTTGCTAAAGCTTATTCAACTAACGAGTTAGCTCGACTCGGCTCGTTTACAGAACGAGCTTATATTTAAAACTCGGCTTGACTCAATAAACTCACGAGTAGCTCGCGAGCAGCTCGTTTAGATTGTTATAAGTTATGAATATGAGCACATAAAAGAAAAACTAGTAATTATTCTATTAATTTAAAACTGAAACAACAATAGTACTTTCTTAATAACATGGAGGAAGATTAATAAAAAATATAGTAGTTGTACACCATTACAGGTTTAAGGAACATTCATAGTATATGACATTTATCTATGAAAAGTTTCAAACTCTATATTTGAACGAGTTTAACGAGCTAAATGAGTAGCTCGCGAGTAGCTCATTTAGCTTGGGTGAACAAACAAGCTCAAATAAAAAACTTGGCTCGACTCGTTAGACACCGAGTTCGAACCGAATCGAGCTGTGTCACGAGTTACTCATTTAACTCGCGAGTTTCGAGTTATAATTCCAGTCCTAGCCACATGGCCCCAAGGCTCCCACGTGGGGCCCATGGGAGCCTTGGCCACCGACCACCCCCCTCCCCTCTCTCCTCCCTTTGTTTAGTTCCACATGGCTTAGTCAATAATCCTTGGGTCCCCTTTTTCCCTATATAAGAAGAAGCATAGGAGACAATTAAAACAAAGAAAAATAAATAAGAGCTTCCTAGCTTTGGAAATTTCTTCCAGTTGCCTCTCTCTCTCTCTCTCTCTCTCTCTCTCTCTCTATCTCTCTCTCTCTCTCTCTCTCTCTCTCTCCCTCTCTCTCTCTCTCTCTCTCTCTCTTGTGACCGTGACCCCATTGTTAGAGATTTGCGATCGAGGACTTCTTCTCCGCGGAGCGTCGTCGCCCTGCGGGATTCGGAATCGAGGAGATCCACTTTCACAATCTCGACTGGATCGAAGATAAGCGAGAGTCATCATTAAAACACTATATGTGTGTGAATCCCTCGGGCAGTGCTGCACTTGTGTCACTAGGAGTTGTCGAAGCCGCTGGACTTTGGAATGACCTTGAGGTCGGCGTTGGTACGACTACATCAACCATGTTCTCCACGGACTGTTAACCGCATTCGGTCTTGAAAGGTATTAACATCGAAATCCCTCTCGTTACTACATTACTAATAGATAGATCATGGCATTAGGGTTGCTTGTGTAGGATTTTTTTGTTTTCTAGCGCTGAACCCCAACAGGAAGGCTACTGCATGCTCTATGTCGACTATTTCATGGACGACCCATTGCACGATGACGTCACATTTCAGCGCCATTTCAGAATGGGTCGGAAGCTCTTCCTAAAGATCATAGAGCAATTGAGAGAGTTCGACGACTACTTCAAACTAAAGAGAGACGCAGTCGGCATGCTTGGTTTCTCCACAATCCAAAAATGCATAGTTGCTCTTTGGATGCTTGCATATGAAATTCCTAGAGACACACAGGATAATTACCTCCGCATGGCCGAGTACACAGCTATCGACTGCATGTACAAATTTTGCATGGCAATTGTGGGAGTGTATGGGAAGAATTACCTGAGAACACCCAATGCAAAATACACAACTCGGATTTTGGCCTGGAATGCAGCAAGGAGTTTTCCTAAAATGCTTGGAAACATTTACTGTATGCACTGGGCATGGAAGAACTGCTCATTCACGCACCAGGGCATGTACCAAGGTCACAAAGGATCATGCAGTGTGGTTCTTGAGGCTGTGGCATATTAGGATCTATGGATTTGGCATGCTTTATTCGGTATGGCAGGATTACACAATGACATCAACATGCTGCAGTGTTCAAATATGTTTGCCAAGCTTGTTGAATATAGAGGTCCTCTAGTGCAGTTCGAGATTAATGGACACCAGTATGACAAGGGCTACTATTTGGCAGATGGCTTCTATCCAAAATGGTCAACATTTGTGAAGACAATCTCAAACTCTGTGCCTGAAGGAAAAAAGATTGGTTTGCCACACATCATGAGGCTTGAAGGAAGGATGTGAAGAGGGCATTTTGTGTGCTCCAATATCGATTTGCCATTGGCAGGTACCTACCCTTACCTAGTCGAAAGATCATATGTGGGAGGTTATGACTACATGTGTGATCTTGCACAACATGATCATTGAGAGCGAGCGGGAGACTTCAGTGTTTGATACTGAACTGTATTATCGCCAAGGTCCTCTTGCAGATATTGATCACCAAGTACCACCTACATTTTCTTCTTTTCTTGCTAGGCGGCAAGAAGTTCGAGACACGAACACTCATAGTCAACTACAAGATGATCTGATGGAGCATCTAGATTGTTTATTTGTTTATCATTGTTTGCTATATTGAATTATTGAATCTGTTTGATTAATTTCCTGAAGTTGTAATAAATTTGTATGTTGAATTATTTATTTACCATATTGAACTTGTAATAAATTTGTATGCTGAATTATCTATTTGTCATATTGAACTTGTTGATTTGATAAACAAATTTATGGATTTGATAAAAAAAACTCGTTCAAATTTTTTGTATAGGGGGCGAGTGGAGATGGTCTAAGGACCTCTAATCTTCTATATCTTAATAGCAATCCCCCACTACATGGATTCTCTGCAATTCTATGCAGCCACGTCGCCCCATAAGTTTGGCAACCCTCTGCACGTCTATTTCTTAATTGCATCCGACCCATATACTCCCTCTACGCATGTCTTTCTCTTAATCGTAACGGAAGGTTTAAGGGCATCAATTACCATTATCAATTGTCTGCAATCAATCTCCTAATCTTCCACTCCTTTTCTGCCATTACTACCAAGTAATCTCTTGTCGTTCCAGATGCCCCAACGTTTCCGGGTCCCGTTCTACATGGATTCTCTGCAATTCTATGCAGCCACGTCGCCCCATAAGTTTGGAAACCCTCTGCACGTCTATTTCTTAATTGCATCTGACCCATATACTCCCTCTACGCATGTCTTTCTCTTAATCGTAATGGAAGGTTTAAGGGCATCAATTACCATTATCTCTTTAATTGTCTGCAATCAATCTCCTAATCTTCCACTCCTTTTCTGCCACTACTACCAAGTAATCTCTTGTCGTTCCAGATGCCCCAGCGTTTCCTGGTCCCGTTCCGCTCCTTAAGGGATATCTCACCGGCAAGATGCCCCAAACGCTGTTCTCCAATGCTTCGCCAAGTTTGAGAGTTTATCTCTTGGGGACACTATCACGATCTCTGCTCATCCTGCCGCTGAGGGAGGCTGATGCTACTTAGGATCCAGATGCCGCCCAGGGACTTGCCGTGGCCATTGATTTTTTCTGGCGGAAAGAAGCTGAAATACGTGAGGTCAGAAGTTCAGTACAAGAGGTTAGTTTGATCTTCCCACATCCAGTCAAGTTTCAAGATTTCAATTGTCCGTGGTTTGTGGGTGGGAAATGTGCTTTCTCCGTGCATGCCATCCATCTCCATGCAAATATTTGATACTTACAAACATGACCTTTTATTTTAAAGGTGAGATGATGCCATCTGCGGACTTTAATATATTCTTAAACATATGATACCTTGGTTCTGTTTGATTCTGTTAGTTGTGCTAATTTCTTTGCATTTTGCAGCTTGCAAGCCTACTCCGTTTTATATTGCTCTATATAGAAGACCCATTCCTTTGATCAAGCATGAATGTACTCCATAATTAGTAAGGTAAATCCCTTCCACAAAGACACACGAGCTCCTGCTTATTCCATACATTTCCAGCAATTTGTGCTCCTAAATTTGTGAAGTTTGATGTGCTCTTTCAATTTCTCAATTTATGTGATGTAGAGATTATCACCATATATTAGGCAAGTTCAATTACACACCATTTTCGACCTTTTACGCAAATAAAGTTAAACAATGTTGCACTATTGGGTGATCTTTCTTTTAGCTTTTTGCTTATGTATTTATCTAAAAAATAATACATATTGCATGTGGATTTCTTACAATGCCTTGGTTTTGACTAAGTAGGCAGAAACAGGACATGGCAAAGAGTAATATATTTTCATGTGCTTGCAAGTGCAACTTCAATATAAACCAGGTCAGTCAAATACAATAGATGAGTATCTCAACCAAGTTCTCAATTAAGCTAACTGCAGGAACTGACTTCCAATAGTATGGTGAACTACCGAATAACCCAAACCGCCGACATCTTTCTTCTAGACCCGAGCATTTTATCTTTAGCATAGAAGAATCAAGTGAATGCCTCCTCTTCGGTTTCGGTTTCGGTTTCGGTTTCGATGACATGTACTAGCTTTGCCATCTGAAGAGATGCTATAGGGCCTTTTCTTGGTCGGCAAATCAGAAATTGGTGATTTGTGATATGTGTACACATATTTTAAGATGCCAATACTCAAGTATTTATTGAATATTTGGTAGTTTCCTTTACTTTTGGTTTTCTTCTATTGAAATATAATTATAGAAAATACTATGTGCGGCTAATAATTCATTATGGATTGTCATTTTTTAACCTTTTTTTCATAATGCACATCTCTTAAATGGTTATTTTTCATAAATATTCCGCAGCAACGCGGCGGGCATCATCTACTATTTATAATGTTGGTGTACCTTACAATTGTTGTAAACTCATGAAATAGATCCAAACCTTCATCGAAAAAATAGTTGGTTACAATTAGGGAAAAAATTGAAGCCAAGCTAAGAGAGTTGTCGTTCCATTATAGCAAGAGTGAATTGAGCAGTTTGTATATATAAGTAAAACAATGGCCGAAAGACTGATACAACAACATGATGAAGCTATGCACCACACGAGTCAATGATCAGAAAGGCCAAGCGACCAAGTCTAGCACCCTAACACCTCAAAACAACACATAGAAGACGAAAAATCAGAGCCATCGATCTAACATACATGTCATCCCCATGCCATGCAACATCGCCTAGCCAAAGATGAGGAAACAAGATAATGCAAACCCACCCAAATAGACCAAATAATCGACATTGGTGGTGAAGGGGCTCCTCAACGATGCCTCCAATGAGGGACAGAAAGCACCGCCATTGCCGACATCAACCACAGTCGATGTAAGATTTTCACCCTGAGCTCAACAAACCCAAAGTCACGTTCGCATGTCCGTGGTAGCCAAGGTTGACATGTAACTCACTGCCACCGATCAATAACTCACTCTGCAGGCCCCTCTAGACAATGGAACATCCAAGGAGAGGCCCCAAGAGGCAAGTGACATAGAAGTGCCACCCTCTCCTAGTCCCACGTGGTACCTAGGGTTTCCCCCAGAAGTTCCCGAGTAGAGGAGAAAGAGAATTGTCTCGACGACGCCTTGAAGAAGGGTATGGTGCCTAAGGGCATCGACCTCGCATGTCCAGTAAGGAAACAAGGGCAATGCTTCACCCGACGAAGAGTCACGAACCGTCCTCCCACTTTTGGAGGACCGTCCATACCACCGCCATAGTACCACGCACAGACACCCGCCAACCTAACATGCCTAGCGACCTACGACCACCATGGGAGCTAGGCATCGGAGGCCAGGTCTACCTTGCGCTAAGCCACCTCCTAGTTCATCATGACACCAGAATTCTCCCATGGGTCGCCTCCCTGGAATCTGAACACCACGACAAGCCGCAACCAGATGGGCGACCACCATGGCACGAAGCGAAGAAGTTGCCATGTCCGCCACCGAAACTATTGGAACTGGGTATTCATGCCTAGAACCCTACATGACACCATGCTCTAGGCTCGTCGATGGCGAAGAAGACCGCCACTCGCCTAACCATCACACATACCATGAGAATGTTGCCAAAGTGAATAATTCGAACAGAGAGCCGCCACTACGCACAAGACCATGGACCACCATAGACATGGTCCACCACTGTGTGCACCGATCACCTTGTAAGCGCCTCGACTCCACATAACCAAGACAATGCCTCTCATTGCTACCATCCAGATGACCACCTCCGGTGGAAGAGTAGGCCACCACCATCATGCTTAGGGCCGTTGCCACGACAACCCCATGACATAGGGCAGCAACACCATTGTGCGCTACCCTGAGAGCTAGGGAAACATGCCAACAAGGATCACCCCGCCAAGTACATCTCGGGCCTAGATTAGGACCGCATAACTGCGTCACTAACTTTCCACAGGGCACTGCTGAAAGGATCGTATGGGCACCTAGAGGGGGGTGAATAGGTGCTACTTAAAATGTTCTTCTTTTTCAAATTAGGGTTTGACAACAAAGGTAAATTCTCTAGATTATGAAACTAAGGTGAATTTACCTGTATGTAAAACTAGCACCAACAAGCACAAACACTAAGCAAGAACAAGTAAAGTAAAGTGCGGTAAAGGATAGAAGTAACCAAAGTGGTGGACGCGGAGAAACAAGGATTTATTTCCCGTAGTTTCTTCCTTTTGAGGAGAAGTACGTCTACGTTTGGAGAGGGGGTGGTTTCAAACCACCAACGCCACGAGAGGCCTCCCTTGTTCTCCGATGAACCTCACCCCAAAGGGTTCGATTCACCTCTTACACTATATCGGCAAACTTCGAGGTGGAAGCCGACACCTTTACAACAAGTTCGGGGCACACGTCCACAACTTAATTGTAGGCTCCCAATACAAGCAAGCTATCAAAAATAAAAGACATGCTTGTAAGAACCAAATCAAAAGCTAGGGTTTCCAAAGAAACACTAGAGCATGGGGGCCCTCAAGTGAATGAGGGGGAAATGAAGATCTCTCTTGGTGAAGCTATAGATCAAGGCCTTCTCCTTCGATTTTCCAAAGATCAATGACTTTGGATGGTTGGATGAAGAGATCTTGTTGATTTGGTGGCTATAATGGGGATGGTATTCTTCAGTGGGTCGAGCAGCGGGGGGAAGGGTATACGGTCCTCTATTTATAGCCCTTCACTCCACTGAACCGTTTTCTGACCGTTGGAGAAAAGTCAGACCAAAGACTCCGGCCTGCACACCAGAGACTTCGGCCTACACCGGAGATTCCGGCCCATCTCCATACCAGCTCCCGGACCAGCATACAGAATGTTCCAGCCCTTCTGTGAGCCAAGTGGACCGGAGACTCTGGTCCAGCCACACCAGAGACTCTGTGTAAGGTTCCCAACCTTTAATAAGGTAGAGATCCATGTGTTTACAATGCTAGTCCCTGGATCAATAGCTAGCATCCACAGTTAAGATGTAATATCAAGAAACAAAGGTCATAATACAATTTTATAACCAGGAATAACATAATTTATTACATCTTACATAGCTCATTTGGCTATTACATTACATTGCAGCAGAATATCTATAAGCATGGGGTCCTTCATCTTCAAAGTGCCACAGGCAGACATGTTGGTTGTAGACTTGTAATCCTATTCATTAAACTTCACTAATATTGTAAAATCTTGTTTAATATTTGTTTATCTTTTTAATTCCTTTTAGGATTATTTGCTCACCATTTGGTATGGATTTTAGATAAGGGCTTTATTAGCTTTGGAAATTTACTTATCCTTATCTTATTAAATTCACAAGATTTTATTTACGGTTCCAAATTAAGTGAAACCAATTTATATGGCTTTATAATATTTCTATTTGTCTTTCTTGATCATTTGTAAATGTTTGTTTACAAGATTTCATATGGATCAAATCCATAGGCTTGGATATAACCTGGAAATGATTTTATTCCATTAGGGTTTTAGGGTTTGGATTTATTTCCATGTTTAAATTTCCAAATGCATTTTATGAGGAATGCTTTTATCTTGATTTAGATTTTGTTGGATTCAAACTTTAATTAAATTTTGTTCAAGATGGGATTTTAAGTTTCCATTTAGAAACAAAAAGTTTCTTTTCACCCTAAAATTCAACAATAATTTATTTTGTTTTATTTATTTTTCACATTACAAGATTTGGAAAATCTTGGGATGTGACAGGGTACCACCCTTAAAATAAATCTCGTCCCGAGATTTGGGGAGGCTAGGGGTACAAGTTGGTTCAAAACAACTAGGGTACTACCACCCTTAAAAATTTTCCAACTAGATTACATATTGGCTTGCTTGGGATCTTGTTGAAATCTGTCTGGGCAAACATCTGCATAGTGTCCTTTGTTTCCACACTTGAAACATGTGACAAGGCTGAGATCCTTCATAGGTTTGTTTATCTTGTGCTTCATCTTTACTGGACAATTCCTTGCATAATGTCCTTGGTTACCGCAATTGTAACATGTGATAAGATTGAGTTCATCACGTATCTTTTGTGGGCAAGTTGCTACATAATGGCCTAGCTCTTTGCAGTTGTTGCACCACACTTGGCTAATCTCCTTATACTTCTGCTTCTCTGGACACTCACTGGCATAGTGTCCCATTTCTTTGCAATGACCACATTGCACATGGCTTTTGTCCTTCTTTTTCTTGGGTTTTTCCAAAGCTAGGAGTGCTTCTAGTTCATGTTCTTCATATGTTATCTCAAAGGTAGGAATGTCTACTGGTCTCCTTGACTTTCTATTACTCCTTGGATAATACATATCTCTCCTTTTTGGTCCTTTAAATTGAGTCATGTTGCTGGGAGGTACAAGCTGAGATTTTCCTTTGTCTTCATCCTTCTTGGTAGACTTGGCCCTCTCATGGTAGTCTGCAATCAGTTGTTGCACTCCACCTTGTTTACTTTGTTCAACTATGGAATAGATGGGGCATTGGATAGGGACATGATTGTTTCCTTCACATAGGTAACAAGTAGCTTGGGATGTGGGGCATTGGTCAATTGGATGTTTCTCTTCACAATTGGGGCATTGATCTCCATGCTCCTTGGAAGTGTGATCCTTGTCTCCACAAATATTGCAAGCTTGGGTTCCTTCTAGAATAACATCTTTGTCATCCTTGTTGTCACAAACTCCTTTGGAAGAGTTGTCTCCCATGTTGATCATTTGAGTGGCCATCCCTTGCAACAATTGGGATTGAGTTTCCAAAATTTTTTGCATGGTTGGGTCTAACTCATTGTTGTTGGCTAAAAACTGAGTTGTCACTTGGTTCAACTGGGTTTGTCTTGCAAGCAGTTGGTCTCTCATGTTGAGCTCTTGGTTGTTGTTGTTGTTGTTGTCACCATCCTTGATGTTGGAGTCTCTTCGAGAAGTCATCTGTTTGGGTTGGATTGGGATTAGAATAGGCAAAATATTTCTATGGGAATAATTCTAAGCATACACATCACAATTCACACAAGCAATGTGCAAGCAATCACAAACAAACATTCCACTCAAACAACAAGTTTCAAGCATATTTTTAGGCAACCAAAAATATTTTTGTTACACCACATAAGTTGGTGGGTTTGACTTAAACTAAATATGGTGGTCCATCTATATGGTTCACTTGAGATCTTTCCATCCTTCTTAGTTGATTCTTCTTGAACAAGATCTTTGTATCCTTGGAAAAATTCTTGGTCTCAAAAACTTCAAAGGTGATCATGGTTCCTTCTAAGTTGTGTTTCCTTAGTCTTCAAGTCTTGAGTAATATTTCTTGTCTCAATTGTAGTCCTTAGTGATATCCAAGGTTGAAGTCCTTGCTAAAAATGCTAGAGATGTTGAAGTCATTAGAGTTGAATATGCTGAAGTCATTAGAGTTGATAAAGTCCTTTGCCCATGGTGAAGTCTTTGGCCATAGAGGAGGCTTTATCCATCAAGTTGAAATAGAAGAGATGTAGAGTTAAAACCAAAATGGTTGAGGAAAGAGTTTACAAGATTGTTTGTAAATATGTTTTGGAACAAATACAACTCCTATTTCTCTAAGGGGTTTTGTCCAATCCTAGGTTAACAAATCCTACAGGCAACACAATGCTCTGATACCATTTGTAAGGTTCCCAACCTTTAATAAGGTAGATATCTCTGTGTTTACAATGCTAGTCCCTGGATCAATAGCTAGCATCCACAGTTAAGATGTAATATCAAGAAACAAAGGTCATAATACAATTTTATAACCAGGAATAACATAATTTATTACATCTTACATAGCTTATTTGGCTATTACATTACATTGCAGCAGAATATCTATAAGCATGGGGTCCTTCATCTTCAAAGTGCCACAGGCAGACATGTTGGTTGTAGACTTGTAATCCTATTCATTAAACTTCACTAATATCAAACAAAACCTGCAACATAACAAGTTACAGCCACAAGGGTCAATACATTTGAATTGTATCGGCAAGTGATACTATGGTAGTATTGTGGAGTCTATCATCTATATGCATTTGGCTAAGTGGAGCTTAGGCTTGCTTTGATCAAAATAGATTTTCCTTATCATTTGAAAACACTAAGTTTTTGCTTTGACAAAATCACCCAAGGAACCACCAATAGAAATTGGTGAACCTTAAAGCCTTGTTCAACCACAAGTTTTTAACTTAGAAATTTGGATGATGAGATTCTTGATTGCTTCCATGTCTTGATGCTCAAATTTTCCTTTGCCAGGGACATGGCTAAGTACTTAGATTTTACACTCTGCAGAGGTGGTGCACTTTCCCCACAAGACTTGGTTTCACCAAGACAAGATCTTTCATAAGCCTTCCCTTAGACCAGAATGGACGCGCTCCAACCTATCAAACCCCTACCACCAACTGTCCATTTGGCTAAGTTATTGCAACCTATATGATCCAGGCAGAGCCCATAATGCCAAGTGGCTGCACTTGAAGCTTCTCAACATTTGACATCTTCAAACTCTTTGTTCCTGGGTGGCCATCCACAAGTGAGACACCAAGTTTTCCCCAGCATACGGACTTGGTGATGCCCAAGTTTTCCCCAGCATACTGGACTTGCATGACCACTCAACACAAACCATTCCTTCCATTCCACCCAGGTGATTCATTCACTTAGTTGTTTTATTAAACAAAACACAAGTCCTCAGACTTAGAAATTTTTCCATAGTATGAATATATATTCCACCCTTGTTTTCTACTAGCTAAGCTAAGCATGATAGTAGTAGGGATCTTAACTTAGGAAATTTCTACTAAGGTTTCATCTACTAGGATTTCCCATAGCATGGTTTATACTTAGCAAAATTCCATGCAAGTATTACTTAGAAATATCACTAATGCATAGTGAAAATAATGGGACAAAAGTATGAAGCATCACTTGCCTTTTTGGTAGAGAGTATAGGTTCACTCCTTGATCTTTGCAATGTTCACTCACTTCAAGTCACTACAATTCAATCAAGCAAACAATATTTCAATCTACCATTCAAGCAATTCATCACATAAAATGATAAAAACAAAGCAATGCATGCAAGCATGCAAAAGGTTGTTTTATTTACAAAAGTGTTTATAATAGGTTATACACATTCTAAAACACTTATTGGTTATTTTATAAAGTGGAAAAACCATTTGCAAAAGATTTCACTTCATAAACCATTTTTAAAACAAGGTATCATTTTATGTGGTGTAGAAATGTTTTTAATATGGCAATAATCTATAGGTTCATAAAATAAGTTTTCAAATCATCAAACTTGGTGTTTGGGTCAGAGATTTTATTTCCAAAACATTTCTCAAAGGTTTTCTTCCAAAACCATTTTTAATAATTAAACTATATTTTTATTTGACTAGAAATGGTTTAAATCAAAGATTCATTCTTTTGTTTCACCAAATACATTTTTGAAACCACAATTTGTTTCCTATGGTTAGTAGGTTCAAAACACACCATTTTCCAAAGATTTTATCCTCAAAATAATTTTGGAATAAATTTTACATCCTAAACATGCATACACAAGTTTCTGTAAAAACAAACAATTTAACAGAAGATTTTTACTAAACAAAGTACATGGTTGGCTAGGGCTTGTTTTTCTGAATCCATTTATATAAAGTTTGCAAAATTTGGACGTGTAGATTAAAAGTTATGAATTATTCAAATTGGAATATCAATTAGATAAGTTTCTGGTTTTTAAATCAAACAGAGGCCACGTGTCGTGTTTTAATTCGCCGGTACCGCTTCGGTTGGATCAAGCACTCAGAGGCGTTGGATCTAAGTTAGATCGTGCGGCACAGAGGCGAGCGTACCAGTTCGTTTAGTCAATCTATCGCGTACACACGATTGAAATCCAACGGCTCAGAGCAACTAGACCAAAGACTGGCGGCGCTTGACGGTGGCTGGTGGCGGCGCGGCTCTGGCGGTGAGGTTGCCGAGGTTACAGGAGGTGAGAAGGAAAGGGAAGGTGCTCACCGAGTTCGCAGCACGTTGCTGATGCTCAAGCTTGTCGTCGCGGAGACAGGGGTGCACTGTGCTGGCTTGAATCGCTCGCCGGAGTTCTTGTCCGCGTCGGGTGCGCTCAGTCGACGTTGGAGGTGAGGCTACGGGTCACGCCAGACCAAACAAACCATGCAGTTAGATGCGTATGGGATAAGCGAGTACGTGAGCATCGGTCAGAGGGGATGGGGCGGTCAGAGGTTACCAGGGGGTGTCGCCGGAGTGGAGGCAGACGTCGGAGGAGCTCTATTCGTCGAGGTTGCCGATGCTACCGGGCACGCGCGGCCAAGCGGGCGACACTAGGAGGTGCGCCAGGAGGTGCGGAGTGTGTGAGCTTGGTCTAGGAGGCAAGGGGTGATGCGGGGTTGCCGGAATTCGCTCGCGAAGCTCGTCGGAGCAGCGACAAAGCAAAGTGAATTAGGGACAGCCTGGTGGCTCACTGACAGCGGAGTTTGAGGGGAAATGAAGAGGAGAGGGAGATGATTAATAGGGCGTGGTCGCAGGGAGAATTCACTGGGCCATTTACGCGTATTGATTCGAGCAATCAACGGCAGGAAACTGTCAGGCGAGTTCATCGCGGGCAGGAAGAAGGTGACGTGGTCGTGTGGCCTGTTTGTCAGTGAGTGAAAGAGAGGGGAAGGTGGGTCCTGGCGTTCAGTGACCGTGCGGGTTCGAACGTGGGTGCGAATCGTTTTCTGCGGGAGAGGAGCAGTGGGCTGGCTGGGCTTAGTTGGGCCAGGCTAGTTGGGCTGGGTTCTTTACATATTTTTTTTGTTCTAATTTGTTTTTCTTTTTCTCTTTTGATTTTTCTGTTTTGATTTTGAACAAGCAATTCAAACATTCATTTGAATTCAAACCTTTGCCAAAATTTGTGTAGGTTCAAATACTGATTAACAAGACATTCTGAAGTCAAATTTTGAATAAATATTTTATTCTTTTGGGGGTCTTTTAATTATTCAAAGTAGGCTCTAGTTTTAAATCAAATAAGATTTAATAATATTTTCAAACACCATTTAAATTCTTTAAACTTACCAAATCCTTTCAGTAGGTTTTCATTTGTTTAATAGGGTTCAAATAATTCATCTTGAATTATTTGGAAAGTATTTAATATGATTCATTAATCATTTAAGATTGGGTATTTGTTTTAATTCCAATGGGATTAAATATAGTTTTAGTTCCCTAAAGTTTATTTGGAAGATTTATTTTATTTAAGTTGATTAAACAACTTTTGTTTCACTTGGGTAAATTCCAAATATCATTTTCTCATGATTTAAATGAGCATTCTTATTAGAGATTTGCCTTTCTCAAAGTAGGGATAGAATGGTTTAATGCCATTTTATTTTATTTTGGAAAGTCTTTATCCTTTTATTTTATTTGGATTTGGATTATATTCATTCCATTTGCTTAATGGATTAGGCCAAGGTTTGATTTGGTCTTTAAATATTCTTTATTTAATAATTCTTTCTTCATCTTATAAAGTTCATATCTTTTTATTTAGAGGTCCAAACTTGGTGATTCCGATTTGTAAAATCTTGTTTAATATTTGTTTATCTTTTTAATCCCTTTTAGGATTATTTTCTCACCATTTGGTATGGATTTTAGATAAGGGCTTTATTAGCTTTGGAAATTTACTTATCCTTATCTTATTAAATTCACAAGATTTTATTTATGGTTCCAAATTAAGTGAAACCAATTTATATGGCTTTATAATATTTCTATTTGTCTTTCTTGATCATTTGTAAATGTTTGTTGACAAGATTTCATATGGATCAAATCCATAGGCTTGGATATAACTTGGAAATGATTTTATTCCATTAGGGTTTTAGGGTTTGGATTTATTTCCATGTTTAAATTTCCAAATGCATTTTATGAGGAATGCTTTTCTCTTGATTTAGATTTTGTTGGATTCAAACTTTAATTAAATTTTGTTCAAGATGGAATTTTAAGTTTCCATTTAGAAACAAAAAGTTTCTTTTCACCCTAAAATTCAACAATAATTTATTTTGTTTTATTTATTTTTCACATTACAAGATTTGGAAAATCTTGGGATGCGACAGGCTACCACCCTTAAAATAAATCTCGTCCCGAGATTTGGGGAGGCTAGGGGTACAAGTTGGTTCAAAACAACTAGGGTACTACCACCCTTAAAAATTTGCCAACTAGATTACATATTGGCTTGCTTGGGATCTTGTTGAAATCTGTCTGGGCATACATCTGCATAGTGTGCTTTGTTTCCACACTTGAAACATGTGACAAGGCTGAGATCCTTCATAGGTTTGTTTATCTTGTGCTTCATCTTTTCTGGACAATTGCTTGCATAATGTCCTTGGTTACCACAATTGTAACATGTGATAAGATTGAGTTCATCACGTATCTTCTGTGGGCAAGTTGCTACATAATGGCCTAGCTCTTTGCAGTTGTTGCACCACACTTGGCTAATCTCCTTATACTTCTGCTTCTCTGGACACTCACTGGCATAGTGTCCCATTTCTTTGCAATGACCACATTGCACATGGCTTTTGTCCTTTTTCTTGGGTTTTTCCAAAGCTAGGAGTGCTTCTAGTTCATGTTCTTCATATGTTATCTCAAAGGTAGGAATGTCTATTGGTCTCCTTGACTTTCTATTACTCCTTGGATAATACATATGTCTCCTTTTTGGTCCTTTAAATTGAGTCATGTTGCTGGGAGGTACAAGCTGAGATTTTCCTTTGTCTTCATCCTTCTTGGTAGACTTGGCCCTCTCATGGTAGTCTGCAATCAGTTGTTGCACTCCACCTTGTTTACTTTGTTCAACTATGGAATAGATGGGGCATTGGATAGGGACATGATTGTTTCCTTCACATAGGTAACAAGTAGCTTGGGATGTGGGGCATTGGTCAATTGGATGTTTCTCTTCACAATTGGGGCATTGATCTCCATGCTCCTTGGAAGTGTGATCCTTGTCTCCACAAATATTGCAAGCTTGGGTTCCTTCTAGAATAACATCTTTGTCATCCTTGTTTTCACAAACTCCTTTGGAAGAGTTGTCTCCCATGTTGATCATTTGAGTGGCCATCCCTTGCAACAATTGGGATTGAGTTTCCAAAACTTTTTGCATGGTTGGGTCTAACTCATTGTTGTTGGCTAAAAACTGAGTTGTCACTTGGTTCAACTGGGTTTGTCTTGCAAGCAGTTGGTCTCTCATGTTGAGCTCTTGGTTGTTGTTGTTGTTGTTGTTGTTGTTGTTGTTGTTGTTGTTGTTGTTGTTGTTGTTGTTGTTGTTGTTGTTGTTGTTGTTGTTGTTGTTGTTGTTGTTGTTGTTGTTGTCACCATCCTTGATGTTGGAGTATCTTGGAGAAGTCATCTGTTTGGGTTGGATTGGGATTAGAATAGGCAAAATATTTCTAAGGGAATAATTCTAAGTATACACATCACAATTCACACAAGCAATGTGCAAGCAATCACAAACAAACATTCCACTCAAACAACAAGTTTCAAGCATATTTTTAGGCAACCAAAAATATTTTTGTTACACCACATAAGTTGGTGGGTTTGACTTAAACTAAATATGGTGGTCCATCTATATGGTTCACTTGAGATCTTTCCATCCTTCTTAGTTGATTCTTCTTGAACAAGATCTTTGTATCCTTGGAAAAATTCTTGGTCTCAAAAACTTCAAAGGTGATCATGGTTCCTTCTAAGTTGTGTTTCCTTAGTCTTCAAGTCTTGAGTAATATTTCTTGTCTCAATTGTAGTCCTTAGTGATATCCAAGGTTGAAGTCCTTGCTGAAAATGCTAGAGATGTTGAAGTCATTAGAGTTGAATATGCTGAAGTCATTAGAGTTGATAAAGTCCTTTGCCCATGGTGAAGTCTTTGGCCATAGAGGAGGCTTTATCCATCAAGTTGAAATAGAAGAGATGTAGAGTTAAAACCAAAATGGTTGAGGAAAGAGTTTACAAGATTGTTTGTAAATATGTTTTGGAACAAATACAACTCCTATTTCTCTAAGGGGTTTTGTCCAATCCTAGGTTAACAAATCCTACAGGCAACACAATGCTCTGATACCATTTGTAAGGTTCCCAACCTTTAATAAGGTAGATATCTCTGTGTTTACAATGCTAGTCCCTGGATCAATAGCTAGCATCCATAGTTAAGATGTAATATCAAGAAACAAAGGTCATAATACAATTTTATAACCAGGAATAACATAATTTATTACATCTTACATAGCTTATTTGGCTATTACATTACATTGCAGCAGAATATCTATAAGCATGGGGTCCTTCATCTTCAAAGTGCCACAGGCAGACATGTTGGTTGTAGACTTGTAATCCTATTCATTAAACTTCACTAATATCAAACAAAACCTGCAACATAACAAGTTACAGCCACAAGGGTCAATACATTTGAATTGTATCGGCAAGTGATACTATGGTAGTATTGTGGAGTCTATCATATGTATGCATTTGGCTAAGTGGAGCTTAGGCTTGCTTTGCTCAAAATATATTTTCCTTATCATTTGAAAACACTAAGTTTTTGCTTTGACAAAATCACCCAAGGAACCACCAATAGAAATTGGTGAACCTTAAACCCTTGTTCAACCACAAGTTTTTAACTTAGAAATTTGGATGATGAGATTCTTGATTGCTTCCATGTCTTGATGCTCAAATTGTCCTTTGCCAGGGACATGGCTAAGTACTTAGATTTTACACTTTGCAGAGGTGGTGCACTTTCCCCACAAGACTTGGTTTCACCAAGACAAGATCTTTCATAAGCCTTCCCTTAGACCAGAATGGATGCGCTCCAACCTATCAAACCCCTACCACCAACTGTCCATTTGGCTAAGTTATTGCAACCTATATGATCCAGGCAGAGCCCATAATGCCAAATGGCTGCACTTGAAGCTTCTCAACATTTGACATCTTAAAACTCTTTGTTCCTGGGTGGCCATCCACAAGTGAGACACCAAGTTTTCCCCAGCATACGGACTTGGTGATGCCCAAGTTTTCCCCAGCATACTGGACTTGCATGACCACTCAACACAAACCATTCCTTCCATTCCACCCAGGTGATTCATTCACTTAGTTGTTTTATTAAACAAAACACAAGTCCTCAGACTTAGAAATTTTTCCATAGTATGAATATATATTCCACCCTTGTTTTCTACTAGCTAAGCTAAGCATGATAGTAGTAGGGATCTTAACTTAGGAAATTTCTACTAAGGTTTCATCTACTAGGATTTCCCATAGCATGGTTTATACTTAGCAAAATTCCATGCAAGTATTACTTAGAAATATCACTAATGCATAGTGAAAATAATGGGACAAAAGTATGAAGCATCACTTGCCTTTTTGGTAGAGAGTATAGGTTCACTCCTTGATCTTTGCAATGTTCACTCACTTCAAGTCACTATAATTCAATCAAGCAAACAATATTTCAATCTACCATTCAAGCAATTCATCACATAAAATGATAAAAACAAAGCAATGCATGCAAGCATGCAAAAGGTTGTTTTATTTACAAAAGTGTTTATAATAGGTTATAAACATTCTAAAACACTTATTGGTTATTTTATAAAGTGGCAAAACCATTTGCAAAAGATTTCACTTCATAAACCATTTTTAAAACAAGCTATCATTTTATGTGGTGTAGAAATGTTTTTAATATGGCAATAATCTATAGGTTCATAAAATAAGTTTTCAAATCATCAAACTTGGTGTTTGGGTCAGAGATTTTATTTCCAAAACATTTCTCAAAGGTTTTCTTCCAAAACCATTTTTAATAATTAAACTATATTTTTATTTGACTAGAAATGGTTTAAATCAAAGATTCATTCTTTTGTTTCACCAAATACATTTTTGAAACCACAATTTATTTCCTATGGTTAGTAGGTTCAAAACACACCATTTTCCAAAGATTTTATCCTCAAAATAATTTTGGAATAAATTTTACATCCTAAACATGCATACACAAGTTTCTGTAAAAACAAACAATTTAACAGAAGATTTTACTAAACAAAGTACATGGTTGGATAGGGCTTGTTTTTCTGAATCCATTGATATAAAGTTTGCAAAATTTGGACGTGTAGATTAAAAGTTATGAATTATTCAAATTGGAACATCAATTAGATAAGTTTCTGGTTTTTAAATCAAACAGAGGCCACGTGTCGTGTTTTAATTCGCCGGTACCGCTTCGGTTGGATCAAGCACTCAGAGGCGTTGGATCTAAGTTAGATCGTGCGGCGCAGAGGCAAGCGTACCAGTTCGTTTAGTCAATCTATCGCGTAGACACGATTGAAATCCAACGGCTCAGAGCAACTAGACCAAAGACTGGCGGCGCTTGACGGTGGCTGGCGGCGGCGCGGCTCTGGCGGTGAGGTTGCCAAGGTTACAGGAGGTGAGAAGGAAAGGGAAGGTGCTCACCGAGTTCGCAGCACGTTGCTGATGCTCAAGCTTGTCGTCGCGGAGACAGGGGTGCACTGTGCTGGCTTGAATGGCTCGCCGGAGTTCTTGTCCGCGTCGGGTGCGCTCAGTCGACGTTGGAGGCGAGGCTACGGGTCACGCCAGACCAAACAAACCATGCAATTAGATGCGTACGGGATAGGCGAGTACGTGAGCATCGGTCAGGAGGGATGGGGCGGTCAGAGGTTACCAGGGGGTGTCGCCGGAGTGGAGGCAGACGTCGGAGGAGCTCTGTTCGTCGAGGTTGCTGACGCTACAGGGCACGCGCGGCCAAGCGGGCGACACTGGGAGGTGCGCCAGGAGGTGGGGAGTGTGTGAGCTTGGTCTAGGAGGCAAGGGGTGATGCGGGGTTGCCGGAATTCGCTCGCGAAGCTCGTCAGAGCAGCGACAAAGCAAAGTGAATTAGGGGCAGCCTGGTGGCTCACTGACAGCGGAGTTTGAGGGGAAATGAAGAGGAGAGGGAGATGATTAAGAGGGCGTGGTCGCAGGGAGAATTCACTGGGCCATTTACGCGTATTGATTCGAGCAATCAACGGCAGGAAACTGTCAGGCGAGTTCATCGCGGGGAGGAAGAAGGTGACGTGGTCGCGTGGCCCGTTTGTCAGTGTGTGAAAGAGAGGGGAAGGTGGGTCCTGGCGTTCAGTGACCGTGCGGGTTCGAACGTGGGTGCGAATCATTTTCTGCGGGAGAGGAGCAGTGGGCTGGCTGGGCTTAGTTGGCCAGGCTAGTTGGGCTGGGTTCTTTACATATTTTTTTGTTCTGATTTGTTTTTCTTTTTCTATTTTGATTTTTCTGTTTTGATTTTGAACAAGCTATTCAAACATTCATTTGAATTCAAACCTTTGCCAAAATTTGTGTAGGTTCAAATACTGATTAACAAGACATTCTGAAGTCAAATTTTGAATAAATATTTTATTCTTTTTGGGGTCTTTTAATTATTCAAAGTAGGCTCTAGTTTTAAATCAAATAAGATTTAATAATATTTTCAAACACCATTTAAATTCTTTAAACTTACCAAATCCTTTCAGTAGGTTTTCATTTGTTTAATAGGGTTCAAATAATTCATCTTGAATTATTTGGAAAGTATTTAATATGATTCATTAATCATTTAAGATTGGGTATTTGTTTTAATTCCAATGGGATTAAATATAGTTTTAGTTCCCTAAAGTTTATTTGGAAGATTTATTTTATTTAAGTTGATTAAACAACTTTTGTTTCACTTGGGTAAATTCCAAATATCATTTTCTCATGATTTAAATGATCATTCTTATTAGAGATTTGCCTTTCTCAAAGTAGGGATAGAATGGTTTAATGCCATTTTATTTTATTTTGGAAAGTCTTTATCCTTTTATTTTATTTGGATTTGGATTATATTCATTCCATTTGCTTAATGGATTAGGCCAAGGTTTGATTTGGTCTTTAAATATTCTTTATTTAATAATTCTTTCTTCATCTTATAAAGTTCATATCTTTTTATTTAGAGGTCCAAACTTGGTGATTCCAATTTGTAAAATCTTGTTTAATATTTGTTTATCTTTTTAATTCCTTTTAGGATTATTTGCTCACCATTTGGTATGGATTTTAGATAAGGGCTTTATTAGCTTTGGAAATTTACTTATCCTTATCTTATTAAATTCACAAGATTTTATTTATGGTTCCAAATTAAGTGAAACCAATTTATATGGCTTTATAATATTTCTATTTGTATTTCTTGATCATTTGTAAATGTTTGTTGACAAGATTTCATATGGATCAAATCCATAGGCTTGGAGATAACCTGGAAATGATTTTATTCCATTAGGGTTTTAGGGTTTGGATTTATTTCCATGTTTAAATTTCCAGATGCATTTTATGAGGAATGCTTTTCTCTTGATTTAGATTTTGTTGGATTCAAACTTTAATTAAAGTTTGTTCAAGATGGGATTTTAAGTTTCCATTTAGAAACAAAAAGTTTCTTTTCACCCTAAAATTCAACAATAATTTATTTTGTTTTATTTATTTTTCACATTACAAGATTTCGAAAATCTTGGGATGTGACACTCTGGTCTGAGGCTGGGACCGGAGACTCCGTTCAGTCTCCGGACCTTGCTCCCAACCACCATACAGATTGTCCCAGGCAGAAATCTAGAGCCCCCTCCGGGGATTCCTAAGGAAACTCTGGACCACATCGGAGACTTCGGTCCAGCCAGACCAGAGACTCTGGTATGGAATTCCTAGAAACATGTCAAATATTGCAGGGAAAGTTCCGTATGTCAAGGGTCCTTTTCACTTTGCATTATATCAACCTGTAGACAATGGCATATTGTAAAATGCTCTACTTGTTGTTAACGAACACCAAAAGTGATTTATGACAGTAAATGTCCTTTTAACCTCCCCTTTTTTAGTGTTAGATGACAACAAGTGATTTTGCATGGAATAAATTGCAATGACATATGACAGTGTATAATGATGCTCCCCCTGACTATGTGCACTAGGATAAACAAGTAAAACATGCATGGCAGGTAGTACATAGATAAATCACATAAAGTACATAGTTCTCACACGAGTCACAATAATGTAAGATCACCCACATAGTCACACACAAATAGCAAATAGTATGAAGTTCGAGATAGTAAATAAGAATCAAAGCCCAAGCCCATGAAAATCCCGATGACAATGTCTTCTCCCCCTTTGGCATCGAAACGCCAAAAAGGGAAAAGACCTAAGCTAGTGCCCCAACGGATCAGTAGTCCTCGTCGTCATCATCCTCGTCCTACTCATCCATGTCCTGATCCTCATCACCCTCATCATAGTCATCATCACTATCTGGAGCTACAGGCCCTTTGTCGTGAGGGTGAGAAGAGGAGGTACCCTGGTACCCATATCCAGAGGTGACATCATAAAAGGTCTTCCAGTCCACCAAGCTATCCTGTTTGGCATTCCATGCCCCAAAAGAAAGAGTGTAGTCTGACTCAGTGGATTGTTGAGCGCCATGCTCATCACTGTACTCATCCTCTCCTTCCTCATCATCCTCTTCACCCCGAGTCTTAATCTCCTTGAGGAGTTTCTCATGCGACGATTGCTCTTGTAGGAGGCATGTTGTTGCTTGCGGATGTCCACATTCATGCAACAAAGGGTCCTCTCCCAGAATGAGTCCTTCTTGTCCCTCTCATGTACATAGTCATGTGTCATGGGAGGGAGAGGTGCATTGGAGGCACTCTTACTCCATGCCCTAGTAGGTGAGGGGGTGTAATGTGGGAGATATGCCCTAGAGGCAATAATAAATGTAGTTATTATTATATCTTTGTGTTTATGATAAATGTTTACATTCATGCTATAATAGTATTAACCAGGAAACATTAATACTTGTGTGATTTGTAAACTAGATTAGAGTCCCTAGTAAAAGCCTCTTCATAATACTAGCTTGTTGGTTAATAGATGATTGTGGTTTCCCTATCATGAATAGTGAGATGTTATTAACAACAAGATCATATCATTAGGAGAATGGTATGATGGACATACTCCTATAGATAAGCGTAGCATAAAGATCAAGTCATTTTAATAGTTCAATTGCTATAAGCTTTCTGATACATAGTAACCTAATTCCTTCAACCATGAGATCATGCTTATCACCATCACCGGAAGGATGCTTTGATGACATCAAACACCACACCGTAACTGGGTGGCTATAAAGGTGACATTGAGTGTTCAGAAAGAATGGGTTGAGACACATGGATCAAGAATGGGATTTGTCCATCCATATGACGGATAGATATACTCTGGGCCCTCTCGGTGGAATGTCATCCAATTAGCTTGCAAGCATGTGACTGGCTCACAAGGGATCACATACCACGGGAACGAGAAAAGAGTACTTATCAGTAACGAGGTTGAACTAGGTATGCAGAGATACCGACGATCAAAACCTCGGATAAGTAAACTATCGTGAGACAAAGGGAAATTGGTATTGTATGTAAGTGGTTCATTCGATCGCAAAGTAATCGTAGAAATATATGGGAGCCATATGAATTTCCAGATTCCTCTATTGGTTATTGTTCGGAGAAGTGTCTCGATCATGTCCGCATAATTCACGAACCGTAGGGAGACACACTTAAGGATTCGATGTTGTTGAGTAGTTATGGAATGATGAGTAAGAGACTGAATGTTTTTTGGAGTCTCGGATGGGATCCGGGATATCACGAGGATATCCGGAATGGTCCGGAGAATAAAATTCATATAAGGGAAGTCCTGTTTCGGAGTTGGGGAATGATTCCGGTGTTTTCATCGGGAATGTTCTAGAAGGTTCCGGAAGGTCCGGCACTCCGAAGGGGAAGGGTACATGAATGTTTCATGACAATGTGGAATGGTTGCATCATGTACTAGGTATCATGGCTGAGCAAAATAAAGGGATAAATCAAATCCTAGTTTGAAAAGTCAAACGCCAATTTGAAAAGTCAAACGGCAGTTTTGCTTGGTGGAGGGAGAGTAGGAAACCTACTTGGGGAGGAGTTCCTCTCCCTCCACCCGCCGGCCAAGGAGGCCAACTTGGGGGAGGACTCCCTCCCCTTGGTCGGCGCCCTCCCACCTATAAAAGAAGGGGCAGGGGTGCCCCCTCTAGCCTACACCTCTCTCCACCAAAACCCTAACCCTAGCCGCCGGCCTCCTGCAGTCGCCGCCGCCCTAGGGTTTGCCCTAGCCGCCGAGTTGGGGCTCTCCCCAAGCCCTAGCCGCCGGCCTAGACTCCTACCTTGGTGCCTCTAAACCCTAGATCGCCAAGGCCTCTCTCATAATCCACCATACTCGCTCCGGGTTAAGGCGAAGCCCTGCGAGATCTCCCCTCTACTTCTGGTACCACGCCGTTGTGCTGCCGGAATCACGAGGAGAGTGCTACAACCTCCGCTGCCTGCTGGAACAAGGGAGAGGAAGGTATCCATTGAGTACCGAACGTGTGACCGACTGCGGAAGCGCTACCGGAACGCAGCGCCGGAAGGATCGTCTACACGATCTTGAGATCGAAAAGAGTACGACTACATCACCCACGAGAATCTGCTCTCGTTAAACACTTTGGAATCTTCGAGGGTGAGTTCCTCTATCGACTCGTTGCTACAATCTAGTAGATAGATCTTGGCTTGTTTGTTTGCATGCGGTAGAAATTTTTTGTTTTCCATGCTACGAACCCCTACAGTGGTATTAGAGCCGTGACTATATGTAGATCTGTTGCACGAGTAGAACACAATGGTCATTGTGGACGGTGGTGATTTTATTATCAATTGCTACTTGTGTACTTTGCATCTTGCGGTATGATGGGATGAAGCGGCCCGGGCTAACCTTACATGACATCGTTCATGAGACTTGCTCCACGCTAAACATGCAACTTGTATTGCATAAGTGGCTTTGCGGGTGTCTATCTCTCCCATTATAGTATAGATCCAATTTACAACGGGCACTTGATAGTTCAAACATCAACGTTGTGGTTCTTGTTCGTAAGTTAGATCGACACTTATTGAAAGCCCCAAACCACGTAAAATATGCAAAGAAATTAGAGGCGTCTAACTTTGTTTTGCAGGGGTGTGCTGTGATGTGATATGGCTATGATTTTGATTATATTTGATGTATGCAATGATCCTTATTGTAAGTTGGCAACCGACTGGAGCCATATGGTTGTCTTTAATTTCTGTTAAGACCCGCGTGTCTATTCAAAGTAGTTGTAATAGTTGAAGCTGGTGGACGACAACCATGAAGCGGCGCCATTGACCTTGACGCCATACCGGTGATGATGGAGATCATGTTCGTGCTTGAAGATGGAGATCGGAAGCACAAGTAGAAAGGCCACATCATATCACATATTATGAATTGCATGTGATGTTAATCCTTTATGCATCTTGTATTGCTTAGTTAACGACGGTAGCATTATAAGATGATCCCTCATGCACATAAATTTCAAGTTTTAAAGTGTTCATCCTTAGTAAGCACCATTGCTAAAGCTTGTTGTTTCGAAGCACCACGTGATGATCGGGTGTGTTAGATTCTGCAAGTGTATACAACGTGAGCAAGCCAGATTTGCTCATGCGGAAGCTAAGGTTTGATCTTGACGAGCCTAGCATGTACAGACATGGTCTCGGAACACGGATCACCGAAAGGTAAAGCATGAATCATATAGTAGATATGATGAACATGTCGATTGTTGGCCATTGAAGCTACATCAACTCTCGTGATGATCGGTTTTGATGTGGTGGATTTGGTTCGTGTGATCACTAAAACAATGTGAGGGATATTTTTTTGAGTGGGAGTTCACCTAGATTAATTTAACTATTAATTAGAACTCAATTTGTCATAAACTTAGTCTAAACTATTGCAAATATGTTGTAGATCAATGGCGGCCCCTACCATCAATTTTAATGTGTTCCTAGAGAAAGAAAAGTTGAAAAACAATGGAAGCAACTTCGCGGATTGGTTCCGCAATTTGAGGATTGTCCTCAATGCTGGTAGTTTGACCTATGTGCTGGATGCACCGCTGGGTGACCCGCTTGCAGCTGATGCTACCGATGAAGTAAAGAACGTTTACCTCGCTCAGAAGAATCAGTACTCCACAGTTCAGTGTGTTGTCTTGTATGGTTTGTAATCGGAGCTTCAGAAAAGGTTTGAGAACCATGACCCACATGATATTGTCCATGAACTCAAATTGATATTTGAGACTCACGCGACAGTTGAGAGTTATGAGGCTTCTGAAAAGTTCTTTAACTACAAGATGGAAGAGGGCGGCTCCGTTAGTGAGCATGTGCTTAAGATGTCTGGGCACGCAAACAAACTCCAAAGCTTGGGTATAGTGATTCCTAATGCTTTGGGGATTTACCGTGTCCTCCAATCACTGCCACCAAGTTACAAGAACTTTGTGATGAACTACAATATGCAAAGCATGAACAGGAAGTTGCCAGAAATCTTCTCCATGTTGAAATCTACAGAAGTGGAGATCAAGAAAGAGCACCAAGTGTTGATGGTCAATAAGAACACCAAATTCAAGAAAGGCAAGTCTAAGCAAAAGGGAAACTTCAAGAAGGGTGGTAAGAAAGTTGCCGCACCGGCGAAGAAGACCAAGGCTGGACCTAAGCCTGATACTAAATGCTTTTACTGCAAGGGAGAAGGTCACTGGAAGCGGAATTTCCCAAAGTACTTGGCGGATTTGAAGAACGACAACATCAAGAAGAAAGGTATATCCGATATACATGTTATTGATGTGTATCTCACTAGTACTCGTAGTAGTGCCTGGGTATTTGATACTGGTTCGGTTGCTCATATTTGTAACTTGAAACAGGTGCTGCAGAATAAACGGAAGCTAGCAAAGAACGAGGTGACGATGCGCGTTGGAAATGGATCAAAGGTTGATGTGATCGCGGTCGGCCTGCTACCTCTTCATCTACCATCGGTATTAGTTTTATACTTAAATAATTGTTATTTGGTGCCTGCGTTAAGCATGAACATTATATCGAGATCTTGTTTATTGCGAGATGGTTACTTGTTTAAGTCCGAGAATAATGGTTGTTCAATTTATATGAGTAATATGTTTTATGCACATGCACCTTTGATAGATGGTCTATTCTTATTGAATCTCGGTAATGGAAATACTCATATTAATAACATTGAAGCTAAACGTTTGAAATTGAGCGATAACTCGACCTATATGTGGCACTGTCGTCTTGGTCATATTGGAGTGAAGCATATGAAGAAACTCCATTCCGATGGACTTCTTGAATCACTTGATTTCGAATCACTTGAAAGATGCGAAGCATGTCTGATTGGTAAAATGACTAAGACTCCATTTTCTGGTATGATGGAGCGAGCTACGGACTTATTGGAAATCATACATACCGATGTATGTGGTCCAATGAGTGTAGCATCACGCGGTGGTTATCGTTATGTTCTTACCTTCACGGATGACTTGAGTAGATATGGGTATATCTATTTCATGAAACTGTTGGGGTTCGTAGCATGGAAAACAAAAATTTTCTATCGCATACAAACAAACAAGCCAAGATCTATCTACTAGATTGTAGCAACGAGTCGATGGAATAACTTACCCTCGAAGATTCCAAAGCGGTTAACGAGAGCAGATTCTCGTGGGTGATGTAGTCGTACTCTTTCCGATCTCAAGATCGCGTAGACGATCCTTCCGGCGCCACGTTCCGGCAGCGCTCCCGCAGTCGGTCACACGTTCGGTACTCGACGAAGACCTTCCTCTCCCTTGTTCCAGCAGGCAGCGGAGGTTGTAGCACTCTCCTCGCGATTCCGGCAGCACAACGGCGTGGTACCGGAAGTAGAGGGGAAATCCCGCAGGGCTTCGCCTTAAGCCGGTGCGAGTATGGTGGAGCTTATGAGAGAGGCTATTAGTGGTCTAGTAATTAGACACACCAATTAGAAGGCTCTAAACCAATTAGAAAGCTCTAAACCGAAATAGCTCTAAACCGGGGTTTAGATCTAGGGTTTAGTTTAGAGGATAGGAACTTGTGTGTATGTGGAGGAGCCCTGCCCCTCCTTTTATGGGAGGGGGGTCTTGGCGCGCCAGGGGAGGGAGGGAGTCCCTCCCCAACTCGGCCTTGGGCTGGGCGCCGGCCTGGAGGAGTCCAACTCCTCCTCCAAGTTGGTTCCAACTCCTCTTGCTTGTTTCCCACAGTTTCTTGTTTTAGCCGTTTGACTTTCAAACTGGACATTTGACTTTTCTGTTTTAGGATTCAATTAAATCCTTTATTTGGGACAGCAAGAACACTTAGTACATGATGCAATCATTCCAATATGTAATGACACATTCATGTACCCCTTCCCCCCCGGAGTGCCGGACAATCCGGAACCTTCTAGAACATTCCCGATGAAAACACCGGAATCATTCCCGAACTCCGAAACGGGACTTTCCTTATATGAATCTTATTCTCCGGACCATTCCGGATCACCTCGTGATATCCCGGATCCCATCCGAGACTCCGAACAACATTCGGTCTCTTTCTCATAATACCATAACTACTCAAACAACGTCGAATCCTTAAGTGTGTCTCCCTACGGTTCGTGAATTATGCGGACATGATCGAGACACTTCTTCGAACAATAACCAATAGAGGAATCTGGAAATTCATATGGCTCCCACATATTTCTACGATTACTTTGCGATCGAATGAACCACTTACATACGATACCAATTTCCCTTTGTCTCACGATAGTTTACTTATCCGAGGTTATGATCGTCAGTATCTCTGCATACCTAGTTCAACCTCGTTACTGATAAGTACTCTTTTCTCGTTCCCGTGATATGTGATCCCTTGTGACCATGTCACATGCTTGCAAGCTAATTGGATGACATTCCACCGAGAGGGCCCAGAGTATATCTATCCGTCATGTGGATGGACAAATCCCACTCTTGATCCATGTGTTTCAACCAATACTTTCCGAACACTTAATGCCACCTTTATAGCCACCCAGTTACGGTGTGGTGTTTGATGTTATCAAAGCATCCATACGGCAAAGGCGATATGCATGATCTCATGGTCGAAGGAATTAGGTTACTATGTATCAGAAAGCATATAGCAATTGAACTATTGAAATGACTTGATCTTTATGCTACGCTTATCTATAGGAGTATGTCCATCACATCATTCTCCTAATGATATGATCCTGTTGTTAATAACATCTCTATGTTCATGATCAGGAAACCATGATCATATATTAACCAACAAGCTAGTTTAACAAGAGGCTTTACTAGGGACTCTTATTTTAGTTTACAAATCACACAAGTATTAATGTTTCCGGTTAATACAATTATAGCATGGTATGTAAACATTTATCATAAGTGTGAAGATATGATAATAACCACTTTATTATTGCCTCTTGGGCATATCTCCAACAGAAACATAAGTCCGAAACTTTCGAGAAGTTTAAGGAATTTCAAAGTGAGGCAGAGAATCAACGTAACAAGAAGATTAAATTTCTACGTTCTGATCGTGGAGGTGAATATCTAAGTTACGAGTTTGGCGAGCATTTGAAGAAATGCGGAATACTTTCACAATTGACACCGCCAGGAACACCACATCGTAATGGTGTGTGCGAACGTCGTAATCGAACTCTCTTAGATATGGTTCGTTCTATGATGTCACTTACAGATTTACCGCTATCATTTTGGGGTTATGCATTAGAAATAGCCGCATTCACTTTAAATAGGGCACCATCTAAATCCATTGAAACGACACCGTATGAATTATGGTTTGGGAAGAAACCCAAATTGTCGTTCCTTAAAGTTTGGGGTTGCGAAGCCTATGTAAAGAAGTTACAACCGGACAAGCTTGAACCCAAATTGGAAAAATGCGTCTTCATAGGATACCCGAAGGAAACTATTGGGTATACCTTCTATCATAGATCCGAAGGCAAAATCTTCGTTGCCAAGAATGGATCCTTTCTAGAGAAGGAATTTCTCTCGAAAGAAGTGACTGGAAGGAAAGTAGAACTCGACGAGGTTGTTGAACCTTCTCTCGAACTTGCGAGTAGCGCAGCACCGGAAGTAGTTCCTGTGGCGCCTACACCAATAAGAGAGGAAGCTAATGATGATGATCATGAAACTTCGGTTGAAGTTGCTACAGAGCCTCGCAGGTCAACGAGAACTCGTACCACTCCTGATTGGTATGATCCCGTTATGAGTGTCATGTTGGTGGAAAACACCGATGACCCTGCGACGTATGAGGAAGCCATGATGAGCCCAGATTCCAATAAATGGCAAGATGCCATGAAATCCGAAATTGGATCCATGTACGAAAACCAAGTATGGACTTTGGTGGACTCACCGGATGGCCGGAAGGCTGTCGAGAACAAATGGATTTTCAAGAAGAAAATAGATGCTGATGGTAATGTTACTGTCTATAAAGCTCGACTTGTCGCAAAAGGGTTTCGACAAATTCAAGGTGTTGACTACGATGAGACTTTCTCACTAGTAGCGAAGCTAAAGTCTGTGAGGATTATGTTAGCAATCGCTGCATATTACGATTATGAGATATGGCAGATGGATGTCAAAACGGCGTTCCTCAATGGAGACATTGATGAAGAGTTGTATATGATGCAACCCAAAGGTTTTGTCGATCCTAAAGATGCTAACAAGGTGTGCAAACTTCAACGGTCCATATATGGGTTAAAGCAAGCATCCCGAAGTTGGAATCAACATTTTGATAAGGTAATCAAAAGTTTTGGTTTTATACAAACTTATGGAGAAGCTTGTATTTACAAGAAAGTGAGTGGGAGCTCTGTAGCATTCTTAATACTATATGTAGATGACATATTGTTGATTGGGAATGATGTAGACCTTCTTAATAGTGTCAAAGAATATTTGAATAATAGTTTTTCAATGAAAGATCTTGGCGAAGCAGCTTACATATTAGGCATAAAGATTTATAGAGATAGATCGAGACGCCTAATATCATTGTCACAAAGTACATATTTGGATAAATTTCTAAAGAGGTTTGGAATGGAAGATAGCAAGAAAGGGTTCTTGCCCATGTTGCCCAATACGACGTTGAGTAAAACTCAAAGTCCTGCAACGGCAGAAGATAGAGAAAGGATGAGTAAGACTCCCTATGCCTCAGCCATAGGATCTCTAATGTATGTGATGCTATGTACTAGACCCGACATTGCATATAATGTTAGTTTTACCAGCAGATATCAAAGTGATCCAGGAGTGGATCATTGGACAGCGGTCAAAAATATCCTTAAGTACTTGAGAAGAACTAAGGATATGGTTCTTTCTTATGGAGGTGATGAACAACTCGTTGTTAATGGTTACATCGATGCTAGTTGGAACACTGATCCGGATAATTCTAAATCACAATCTGGATACGTATTTACTTTGAATGGTGCAGGAGTTAGCTAGAGGAGTGCAAAGCAAAGTGTTGTGGCGATATCTTCAACTGAATCGGAATACATAGTTGCTTCGGAGGCTTCACAATAAGCGATATGGATGAAGGAGTTCATTACAGAGCTCGGTGTGGTTCCAAGTGCGCTGGACCCAATGTCTATCTACTGTTATAACATGGGCGCCATAGCCAATGCGCAAGAACCAAGGTCACACAAGAAGCCGAAGCACATCAAGCTACGTTTTCACGCTATTCGAGAACATGTCCAAGATGGTGACATAAAGATTTGCAAAGTACACACATATCTGAATGTGGCGGATCCGTTGACTAAACCTCTCTCGAGGGCAAAACATGACCAACACCAAACTGCCATGGGTGTTCGGTATATTACCATGTAATCTAGATTAGTTGACTCTAGTGCAAGTGGGAGACTGTTGGAGATATGCCCTAGAGGCAATAATAAATGTAGTTATTATTATATCTTTGTGTTTATGATAAATGTTTACATTCATGCTATAATAGTATTAACCAGGAAACATTAATACTTGTGTGATTTGTAAACTAGATTAGAGTCCCTAGTAAAAGCCTCTTCATAATACTAGCTTGTTGGTTAATAGATGATTGTGGTTTCCCTATCATGAATAGTGAGATTTTATTAACAACAAGATCATATCATTAGGAGAATGGTATGATGGACATACTCCTATAGATAAGCGTAGCATAAAGATCAAGTCATTTTAATAGTTCAATTGCTATAAGCTTTCTGATACATAGTAACCTAATTCCTTCAACCATGAGATCATGCTTATCACCATCACCGGAAGGATGCTTTGATGACATCAAACACCACACCGTAACTGGGTGGATATAAAGGTGGCATTGAGTGTTCAGAAAGAATGGGTTGAGACACATGGATCAAGAATGGGATTTGTCCATCCATATGACGGATAGATATACTCTGGGCCCTCTCGGTGGAATGTCATCCAATTAGCTTGCAAGCATGTGACTGGCTCACAAGGGATCACATACCATGGGAACGAGAAAAGAGTACTTATCAGTAACGAGGTTGAACTAGGTATGCAGAGATACCGACGATCAAAACCTCGGATAAGTAAACTATCGTGAGACAAAGGGAAATTGGTATTGTATGTAAGTGGTTCATTCGATCGCAAAGTAATCGTAGAAATATATGGGAGCCATATGAATTTCCAGATTCCTCTATTGGTTATTGTTCGGAGAAGTGTCTCGATCATGTCCGCATAATTCACGAACCGTAGGGAGACACACTTAAGGATTCGATGTTGTTGAGTAGTTATGGAATGATGAGTAAGAGACTGAATGTTTTTTGGAGTCTCGGATGGGATCCGGGATATCACGAGGATATCCGGAATGGTCCGGAGAATAAAATTCATATAAGGGAAGTCCTGTTTCGGAGTTGGGGAATGATTCCGGTGTTTTCATCGGGAATGTTCTAGAAGGTTCCGGAAGGTCCGGCACTCCGAAGGGGAAGGGTACATGAATGTGTCATGACAATGTGGAATGGTTGCATCATGTAATAGGTATCATGGCTGAGCAAAATAAAGGGATAAATCAAATCCTAGTTTGAAAAGTCAAACGCCAATTTGAAAAGTCAAACGGCAGTTTTGCTTGGTGGAGGGAGAGTAGGAAACCTACTTGGGGAGGAGTTCCTCTCCCTCCACCCGCCGGCCAAGGAGGCCAACTTGGGGGAGGACTCCCTCCCCTTGGTCGGCGCCCTCCCACCTATAAAATAAGGGGCAGGGGTGCCCCCTCTAGCCTACACCTCTCTCCACCAAAACCCTAACCCTAGCCGCCGCCCTAGGGTTTGCCCTAGCCGTCGAGTTGGGGCTCTTCCCAAGCCCTAGCCGCCGGCCTAGACTCCTCCCTTGGTGCCTCTAAACCCTAGATCGCCAAGGCCTCTCTCATAGTCCACCATACTCGCTCCGGCTTAAGGCGAAGCCCTGCGAGATATCCCCTCTACTTCCGGTACCACGCCGTTGTGCTGCCGGAATCGTGAGGAGAGTGCTACAACCTCTGCTGCCTGCTGGAACAAGGGAGAGCAAGGTCTTCATCGAGTACCGAACGTGTGACCGACTGTGGAAGCGCTGCCGGAACGCAGCGCCGGAAGTATCGTCTACACGATCTTGAGATCGGCAAGAGTACGACTACATCACCCACGAGAATCTGCTCTCGTTAAACACTTTGGAATCTTCGAGGGTGAGTTCCTCTATCGACTCGTTGCTACAATCTAGTAGATAGATCTTGGCTTGTTTGTTTGCATGCGGTAGAAATTTTTGTTTTCCATGCTACGAACCCCTACATGTAACACCCCCTGTCACTCCGGACCGACGACTGTCACTTCTGGCAGCTCAATAGGATCTCTAGACTAACCCCACAGACCAACATTAGTCTTTTCTGGGCACTTTGTCCTCACTCGTGCGCACCCGGTACCCACTTCCCGGTTGGTCACCCATCCTAGAATTGCTCCAGGCCAAGCACGCTTAACCTTAGAGTTCTTTTCGAATGAGCTTCCCGAAAAGAAGTTGCAACTTGTTGGTATGGGTTTCCTTTCAATCCTATTGAGCCATGCGCCAGGGTTTCACATACACCCACCCTTAGAAGATCGACGTCCTCGTCGATCAACCACAAGCCAGGAATGTCCCCTCTTAGCACACAATTGTGCGTCCAGTGCCGGCACATGTGCCATGTCGTGTCCACTCCAGGCCACACACGCTATGCGCCACATTTCTGCCACTGACCCGCACACTCACATGTAACCGTGAGGGTCGGCTCTGATACCAATTTGTAACACCCCCGGTCATTCTGGACCGACGGCTGTCACTTCTGACAGCTCAATAGGATCTCTAGACTAACCCCACAGACCAACACTAGTCTTTTCTGCGCACTTTGTCCTCACTCGTGCGCACCCGGTACCCACTTCCTGGTCAGTCACCCATCCTAGAATTGCTCTAGGCCAAGCACGCTTAACCTTAGAGTTCTTTCCGAATGAGCTTCCGGAAAAGAAGTTGCAACTTGTTGGTATGGGTTTCCTATCAATCCTATTGAGCCGCGCCAGGGTCTCACAGGGGGGCCTCCCGGTCTCAGTGATCTCCTCCTCCTCATTGGCATAGGAGCGTCTAGGAGGAGGCCCCATGCGCCCCTTATGCTGCAGTGATACTAGAGTGTGCTCGATAAGGTTGGGAGCCAATCCAAGTGGGGAACCATGATCCTATGAGTTGATGAGTCTCATGACAAGTAGTGCATATGGAGGAGACTTCTTGTACAATATGGCATGGTACATCTCCTCAAATATGAAATCCATAACATCAATAGGATCTACATCTGCCTCGGGGCTAGCCATGTGAATCCTGTGGGTATGATATAGCAAGTTGACCAGACCACATCTGATGGCATCATCATTTCCAACACTCGGGGAAATGGTATGGTGGAATATCCTCAACATCAGATTGTAGAGGGGCTTGAGTCCCTTGGACCCGCCCACAACACCCTCGCTGCCATACAAAGGGGCAAGCTTGTTCTTGTTCTCCCCAAGAGCTGCTGAGTGCATGCGCAACCCAACATGAGTGGACACGCCCTATAAGGTCTCAAAGATGAGATCAACAAAGTTGTATAAAGTTGCAGAGTAGCTGTGGTTTCCAGTCATCCAGGTCATGGTCCTGGCTTGGTCAGACCCAAACACAACTATAGCGTAGAACTGTTGCACAAGGGTGGTGTTGTAGTCTTAATGGAGCTCCATCAAGTTTAACAACCCCAACTTCTCACTAATCCACAGTGCATCAGAGAAGTAGGAGTTGTTCCTCATCTGCTCAACACTCATATACTTCTGGGGGCACACAAGTGACTTCTTGAGCACACTGTAGATGTCTTTCACGAAAAAGGCCCGCTCCTTCCTCCAATAGCAAGGGTCCTCCCTGGTACGTGGTAAGGCACAGAAATCAGTCTTCCGCGGCTCATGGTACTCTTTCTTTGACATGTGGGCCAAAGACTGAAGATTGTCATACTTTGCCCTCTTGGCACAGTTCTCTTGCTCATCCCTATCCTGCTCCCTCGTCATGTATGTTGCATCATGGGCATGTTGTCTCCGGTTGGACGGGGGCACTACATACTAACCCTCAGACTCATCATAGCGAGGATCGACCCTCTTTGACTTGGCCTTGGTGCGAGGAGGAGGACGAGAACCAGTACCTGTGAATAGCAGTAAGGGAGATAGCATGGAGGTAAGCATATATGTCCTAGAGATGCAACACAATAGCCTTGGGACTTTGCTGGACTAGTTTGAATCATTCCACACCAGAGACTCCTAGTGTTCACCGGATTCTCCGGCTTAGACCGGAGTCTCTGGTCCTGCGGACCGGAATCTCCGGTCAGGAGCGTCAGGCATGCACTGGGATGCTCCGGGAAAGAATGAATCGAACAGATCAGGCAAAGTAACGGAGCTAATGTGATAGTGTGCACGCATACAAGTGATTCCAATGGAAAAAACAACACCAATCCTCAAAAACAAATCAAGGGATGACCCCTAGGAGATAAAGAGGAGGAGAGGTACCAGATCTGTCCATGGGATTGATTCCACCGGTGGGAATGGCCCAATGGTGGAGAGGAGGAGGCTGGACGGCGGCACGGCGGATCCCGAGGGCTTCTTGACCTCAGGGGAGGAGTTTTGGAGGAGGGGGCGACGGGTTTGAGAGTGGAGGACGGGGGTGGATGAATGAAACTGAAGGGAACATGCCCGAGAGGCAATAATAAAGTGGTTATTATCGTATTCCTTATTTATGATAAATGTTTATTTTGCATGCTATAATTGTATTAATACGGAAACGTTAATACATGTGTGTTTAATAAACAAAAATAAAGTTCTTAGTTATGCATCTCTTATAAACTAGCTCGTTGATTAACAAGATGATCAAAGGTTTCCTGATCATGGACATTGGATGTTGTTAATAATGAGGTCACAACATTATTGGAATGGTGTGATGAACATTCATCCGAAGTATAGCATTACGATCAAAGTCATTGTGTTTATATTGCTATAACATCATACGAAGTAATCTTAGTCCTTAGACCATGAGATCATGTCAATCACTAACACCGGAAGAGTATCTTGATAACATCAAATGTCACACCGTAACAGGGTGACTATAAAGATGGGTTCAGTGCTACGAATGTGTTATGTTGAGGCTCATATATCAAGAGTGGAATTTGTCCATCCCGATGATGGAGAGATATACTCTGGGCCCTCTTGGTGATATCACATTAGTTAGCTTGCAAGCAAGTGATTTGATCACTAGAATGTTATATCACAGGAACAAGAAAATAGTACATGTCGGTAACGAGATCAAACTATGTATGGAGATACCGATGATCGAATCCCGGACATGTAATATATCACGAGACAAAGGGATTGAGTTACATGCGTATAAGGTTCACACGATCACAGAAGTCATCGTTGAATATGTGGGAGTCGGTACGGATCTCCAGGTCCCGCTACTGATTATTGATCAGAGAGGGGTCTCGATCATGTATACGTTATTCACGAACCATAGGGTGACACACTTAAGGGATATCGACACCATTTGGAGCAAATAATATGCCAGAGAAAGAAAAAGGAAAGCACATGAATTTATTTCACTAGACACCGGAACTGTTTCAGTTGAAATTGCTGAAACTGGTTCTGCATGTGAAATCGAAATGTTGTAAGGGGTTTTATGTGAATGTTTGTTAATTAAAGTAATTAACAAAATTTTGAATAAATAAATAAAAGAGTTTTATTTAATGAGAGATTGCATTAAATTTGGTGGAAATTTAATGGGATTTGAGTGGGAATTTGAGTGGAGAAAATGGAGGGTCTTGTTTATGTGAGTCGAGCTTCCACCACATGAATGAGGGAGAGGTGGGGACACCCTCTATGACTGGCGGCCATGCCCCCTTGGGCTGCCCCCTCCCCTATATAAGGATCCCCTCCTCTCACTTCTCACTTACACCTCCTCGTGAAGGATCTCTCTCCCCCCTTTAGAATTTCCCCATGGTCTCGGATCAGCGAGATACATGTTCCCGGTGGCTTTTTCTGGAAGGATTTGTTGCTTCCGATGCTTCGCTGGAGCGAGGGCGCGGAGGTTGTTGGGGTACCCGGACGTGTGTGCGATCACGGATGCACCACTGCTTTGCGGTGCTGGACCAGATGGACTTCATCATGATCTTGAGATCGGCAAGCGTTCGACTACATCATCCACGAGTACAACCTCGTTAACGTTATTCGGTCTTCGAGGGTATGTATTCTATGGATGTATATCCACCCGTTGCTTGTATCTAGTAGATAGATCTTGGTACATAGTTGTTCCCATCGTAGGAAAATATTTGTTTTCTATGATGCAAACCCTACAGAAACTGACTGTTTCAGTTCACCCCGTCCTCTCTTTAAGTGACCCAAAAACCATCTGGACTGGAGACTCCGGTCTACACCGAAGACTCTGGCCTACACCGAAGACTCCGGTGCGAGCACACCGAAGACTCCGGTGTGCGGTCCTCCTCCACCAAAGGCTCTAGGTTTTGTGTTTGGGACATATAAGAGAGTGTGTTTTTAGGACAAGGAATAGGCTTGGGTTAAGATGACATACTGTGAAGAATCAATAAGAACCATAGAAATCCACTAAAATATTCAAGGAGGCTTCAAATAGACACGAACTAAGAACCAACTCTTCATTAAGAAGAGGGTGATGACCATGGCCACCATGTAAGAGTTTGTGGCATGACACCGCGAAGAATTATCCTTGGGTTCATAGCCACTATTCATCATTGAAGCTCACATATCACAAAATGATATTAAGATAATTGAATTTCTTAATTTTGGCATTATGGGGGGAGGGATAGTCCAATGTATTAGGACCGCACTCCCCCTATCTCCATGCCTGCACCTAAACCAAATAAGAGTCAATATAGGTGAATATGCAAGTTGATCAAGTCAAGCTCCTTGAATCTATGATATTTAGTTCATTCCTCAAATGATAAAACCTTGCTTCATCAAGTGGCTCCGTGAAGATGTCGGCAAGTTGCTTTTTGGTTGACACATATGATAGCTCAATATCACCTCGAGCAACATGATCTCTAATGAAGTGATGACGAATCTCAATATGCTTGGTCCTTGTGTGATCCACCGGGTTGTAGGCAATCTTGATGGCACTTTCATTATCACATAGAAGAGGCACTTTGTCACAATGGACACTGTATTCCTTTAAAGTTTGCCTCATCCATAGCAATTAAGTGCAGGCACTAGCAGCTGCCACATACTCGGCTTCCGCGGTGGAGAGAGATATACAATTTTGCTTCTTAGAAGACCAACATACCAATGACCTACCAAGGAATTGGCAAGCCCCGGATGTTGATTTTCTATCATCCTTATCACCAGCCCAATCCGAGTCCGTGTATCCACAAAGAGCAAACGTTGACCCTCGAGGATACCAAAGACCATAGTGTGGGGTATGAACCAAATATCGAAAGATTCTCTTGACTGCCATTAAATGGCTTTCTTTAGGAGCCGCTTGATATCTTGCACATACTCCTACACTCACCACAATATCAGGTCTAGATGCACAAAGATAAAGCAAAGAACCAATCATAGACCGGTATAACTTTTGATCCACATCTTTACCATTTGGATTTAGTTCAAGATGAGTCTTTTTTGCCATGGGGGTAGGAGCACCATTTAAATCTTTCATGTTGAATCTTTTGAGCATATCTTGATTATACTTGGCTTGGTTGAAGAATGTTCCTCCTCTTACTTGCTTGATCTCAAAGCCAAGAAATACTCTCAACTCCCCCATCATAGACATCCGGAACCTATTAGTCATAAGCTTTGAAAATTCATCATTAAAAGCTTTGTTAGATGAGCCAAATATAATATCATCAACATATATTTGGCATACAGAAAGCTCCCCATTGACCTTCTTAGTAAAAAGAGTGGGATCGATTTTCCCAACCTTAAACCCACGGTCAAACAACAACTCTCTAAGGTGCTCATACCACGTGTGTGGGGCTTGTTTGAGCCCATAGAGCGCCTTATCAAGTTTGTAGACATGGTTTGGGAAGTTGGGATCCTCAAATCCCGAGGGTTGCTTTACATATACCAACTCATTCAATGTACCATTAAGAAATGCACTTTCTACATCCATTTGTTACAACTTAAAGTTATGATGTGCCGCATAAGCAAGAAGGATACAGATGGACTCAAGCCGAGCCACGGGCGCATATGTCTCTCCATAATCAATGCCTTCAATTTGAGAGAACCCTTGTGCAACCAATCTTGCCTTGTTCCTTACTACAATTCCATGCTCATATTGCTTGTTCCTGAATATCCACTTGGTGCCTATAACATTGCGGAAATCCTTTGGCTTCTTAACTAACTTCCATACTTTATTCCTCTCAAAGTTGTTGAGCTCTTTGTGCATTTCTTCCAACCAATCCGAATCTTCAAGAGCTTCCCATACTTTCTTTGGTTCAATCATGGAGATGTGTGCTTGGTGTTCACTAAACCTCTTCAATTGTGCTCTTGTGGACATTCCTCTCCTTACATCTCCAACCACATTCTCTAGAGAGTGGTATCTTAATTCCAACATCCTATCCATTCTAGCTTTGCGACGAGTTTCGATCTCCTTGTTATTTATTGGGGGGACATATTCATCATTTTGGTCCTCGTCTTGACCATCAACTGGACCTTGATCATCATCGGAATCATTCTATTCATTAAGAGGCAAAGATTGACCTTGGTCTTGAACAGGCACATTACTAGATTGGAGTTAAGCTTCTCTCATGGCAGATTGTATAGATCTTCCTTATGAAATAGACCGAGCGGCACTTGACATTCTGGAGAATGGTGACTCAAGCTCCCCCTCACTAGGGGTGTCTCCTTGATCAGCTTGTTGAGGGTCCACATCTTGTCTTTGGCTTGGGTCATTGTCCTCCTCGATAGATGGAGCTTGTTGATGTTGTGAAGATGAGGGCTCCACTTGAGTAGAGCATAGTTCTTCTTGATCCTCCATAAGGGGTTCCTCAACGGGGCGGATAAAACCCACACCCATTCTTCCTATGACATTCTGAGGCATTTTATCATCTGCATCACAAGCATCAACACGCCCCCCTTGGGGACCATCATATTCTTAGAAGGTCACACTACAAGATTCTATGATAGCTCCGGAGAGCTTATCATAGATTCTATAAGTGTGAGATTCGAGACCATAGCCAACAAAAATACCCTCTAATGCTTTGGAATCAAATTTGGACAAACTAACACCCTTTATGAGATAGAAACACTTAACAACCGAACACCCGAAAGTAAGATACGTTGGGCTTGTTACTAGTAAGTATTTCATATGGAGTGTTGATCAATTCTTTTCGAAGGTAGAGCCGGTTTGATGTATGGCAAGCGATGGAGATTTCTTTGGCCCAAAAGTTATATGGAGATTTAAACTCCGCCAACATGGTCCTTTCCATCTCAATAAGAGTCCGGTTCTTCCTCTCAGCTACACCATTTTGTTGAGGGGTATATGCATCGGAATATTGTTGTTTTATTCCCTCATCACTAAGAAATCCATTCAAGGTGTAGTTCTTGAAATCGGTGCCATTGTCACTTCTTATTATCAACACGGGGGCATTGTATTAACGTTGAACCATGTTGATGAAGTCGATGAAGTTCTGTTGGGTCTCACTTTTCAACTTGAAGAAATATACCCATGAGTATCTTGAATAGTCATCAACCATCACCAAACAATATTTCTTCCCACCAAGACTTGCATGAGATGGAGGACCAAAGATATCCACATGAAGGAGCTCCAAGATCCTATTTGACTTGATGCAGTTCTTTGGCTTGTGGGGAGAATCATGCATATTTCCATCAACACACCCTACAAACACGATCTTCGGCAAAGGAAACATTTTATTTTAGTCCAACAATATGGCCATCCTTGTGGAGACTTTGAAAAGTTCTCATATTGACATGGGCTAGTCGGCGATGCCATAACCAACCCACATCGGCCTTTCTGAATAAGCACATAGCACTTGTAGTGGTTTGCCCCGAAAAGTCCACCGCGTACAAGTCATTTTCGACGTACCCAACGAAAGCGACCTTGAGAGACTTGCTCCACTGAGGACGACAATATCATTATCAATAAATATGGCAAAGACCATCTTTCCAAGAGCACAGACTGAAAGTAAATTATAACCAAGGGTCTCAACAAGCATGACGTCCACGAGTGTGATATCGTGAGCAACCACAACTTTGCCAAGACCCATTACCTTAGACTTTGACTTGTAGGCATATGTAACGGATATTTGATCATCATTTGGTCTTAACTCCTTGACAATAGATGAGCTTCTGGTCATATGACTTGTGCAACCACTATCAAGCACCCACTTTGACCCTCCGGAATCATAGGTCTACAAAAGATCAAGCTAGTTTTTAGGTACCCATTTTTCAACGGGTCCTCTTTTGTTAGCAACAAAGGACTTAGGAACCCAAATAGACCAAGAAATATACCCATCAAATGGGCCAACATATTGTGCATACACATCACCATAATAATCATGCATTAAAACATAGTGAGGGTTAGCACTTCCCGCAAAATCATCATGAGACATAGTTTTGCCACTTGTGGTCTTACTACCCACAATGGCCTTGTATTTTTCTTGTCTGGGCTTGGCCTTATTCTTCTTGTTGTTCTTCTTCTTGGATTTGGAGACAAAACCAATGCCCCTTTTCTCACCATTTGACCTTTGCTTACTCAATAGGTCATCAATGGACTTGTTTCCTTTTGAAAAGGTGGCCTTAGATAGCTCCCCCTTCAACCTAGCATTTTCTTCAAGGATAGTTGTACTACTAGAAGGAATGAACTTACTAGGTGAAGGAATATTGGTCAATTGAGTTTGAAGCTTTTCATGGGACTTTGTGAGTGACAAGAGTTCACTTTCCAAAGCCTTGTGAGCCTTGTCAAGCAACCTAAAGTCACGGCAAGTTTTTCATGAACAACACCAAACTAAATCTTATCCTTTTTAGCCCTTTTATATTTATAAATAGCATGGTCTTGTTCCTTAACGAGTCTATTCACAATTAAGTCATTAGCCCCATCAAACCCTTCAAGTTTTAGTTCAAGGGACATCCTAGGCTCTTGTTCTTCTTCTAGAGCATTATTTAGGGCTTCTACCTCAATCATGTGTTCTCTTCCTAGTTTACATCTTTCATCAAGAAGCTCTTATGTGTGAGAAAGTTGATCTAAGAGGTCCACAAAATGTCTCTTGTGTTCCCCTTGCAAGTTATTCATGAACTCATCAAAAGCAATTATTTCCTTTTTGACCTCAAGAGACATCTCATCATCAATTTCATCATTAATCAAGGGGGAGGGGTGAGATGATGAAGATACCTCCGTTCCTCTTGCCATAAGGAAAGTGACGTTCTTGTTGGAGATATTCTCATTTGGAGAGTCGAAGAGGGAGAATGTGGGAGTAGAAGTAGTGGCAAGAGAATCCACACCACTTGATGTTTCCTCTTCGTCGTCATCTTAATTGTCGGAGGAGAATTCTTCATGAGTGATCAACAAAATTTCACCCGACTTCTTATTGATGGGATTCTTCTTTATGAAGGGTTTCTTGTAAGGATCTTTGGAAGTTTTCTTCAACACAAGTTTACCCCCATGATCTTCTCTCTTCTCATAAGGACAACCCGTCACAAAGTGATAGCGGTCACCACAATTGAAGCAAGTCCTAAATTTAGTGATATTGTCTCTTCTTCCATTTGGTTTGCTTCTTCGTTTCATTTCCATCTTGGGCTTGGCGGTGTCTTCCAAAAGTTATTTGCATAGAAGGGCATATATTCACCATGAGCAATCTTGACATCATCGGGGTGGCTCATGGATAGGCCTTCATCACTATCATCTTCATCCACATGTTCCACAACTTTGGCCTTTAATGCAAGGTTGACAACATTGCTCATTCCAAGGGCTCGAGCACGAGCATCTTTGGCATTCTTGGCGGCAACCTTGAAAGAGGCCATCTCTTGCATAACTTCATTGGAGGTCATGAGGTGATAGTTGTGTCTTCCTTATAGGCTCTTCAAGTCGGTAGGCTCAAAAGGCATGAGTGCACTCACATATTTTCTTTTTATCCAAGCATCATCCACATGTGAGGCACCCACATTCCTAAAGGCGGTGGCGGTGGACTTGAGCCTACGATACATGTCTTCATGATCTTCACATTCCTTCATATAGAAGCCTTCGGCTTAATGCATCATATCGGTTCCTTCTCATGCTCTCATTTCCAACATACAACTCCATGAGAGCATCCCAATCTTCCTTGGCGGTGTTGAGGTGCTCAATGTGAGGATAGTCTTTTGTACCCAATCCTTGTTGTATCATGTGCAAGGCGGTGGCATTGCATTGACTATTGACAACTTCTCTTCTAGTCAAGTTGGTTGGATCCCCCAATATGGAGTCCTTCTTCAGTGATGTTCCATAACTCAATACAAGAGTTGCTCACATGAGATTTCATTAGTGATTGCCATTGATCAAAAGTAGATGCAGCTAGCTTTGGTGGGTCACCTCTATTGTTTATATGAGGGTGAGGAATTAGAGGGTCGGGAGAGTACCATCCTTGAGACTCATGGTGCTCTCCCTTCCCACCATCCCTTTTTGTGGAAGAATTAGTGTTGTTTGGATTATCCCCTACTTCCACAACCGTGGGTGATGCCGGGGAATTCACCTTTGGTATTGATGGAGTTACCTCTTGAGGAGAAGGGGATGATGAGTCACCTTTATCTTTAACAAGTTGCTCAAGTAACTTGTGCAATTGTTTGATCTCGTTCCCAAGGTGGAGCTCAATCTTGTTTCCAAGTTATTGAGATCCTCCATGGTCACCATCACCTTCCCCTAAGTTGTTACCCATATACTCATAGGCGGTAAAGCCCGAATAAAGAGCCGAGGCTCTGATACCAATTGAAAGGATCGTATGGGCACCTAGAGGGGGGTGAATAGGTGCTACTTCATTTTTTATTCTTTTTCAAATTAGGGTTTGACAAGAAAGGTAAATTCTCTAGATTATGCAACTAAGGTGAATTTACCTATATGTCAACTAGCACCAACAAGCACAAACACTGAGCAAGAACAAATAAAGTAAAGTGCGGTAAAGGATAGAAGTAACCAAAGTGGTGGACACAGAGACACAAGGATTTGTTTCCCGTAGTTCCTTACTTTTGAGGGGAAGTGCGTCTAGGTTTGGAGAGGGGGTGGTTTCAAACCACCAACGCTATGAGAGGCCTCCCTTGTTCACCGATGAACCTCACCCCAAAGGGTTCGATTCACCTCTTCCACTATATCGGCAACCTTCGAGGTGGAAGCCATCACCTTTACAACAAGTTCGGGGCACAGATCCACAACTTAATTGGAGGCTCCCAAATACAAGCAACCTGTCAAACAATCAAAGACAAGCTTGTAAGAACCAAATAAAAAGCTAGGGTTTTCCAAAGAAACACTAGAGCATGGGGGCCCTCAATTGAATGAGGGGGAAATGAAGATCTCTCTTGGTGAAGCTGTAGATCATGGCCTCCTCCTTCGATTCTCCAAAGATCAATGACTTTGGATGGTTGGTGGAAGAGATCTTGTTGATTTGGTGGCTCTAATGGCGATGGTGTTCTTCAGTGGGTCGAGTAAGCGGATAAGGTCCTCTATTTATAGCCCTTCACTCCACTAAACCGTTTTCTGACCGTTGGCGAAAAGTTAGACCAGAGACTCTGGCCTGCACACCGGAGACTCCGGCCTACACCGGAGACTCCGGCCTACACCGGAGATTCTGGCCCATCTATGGACCAGCCTCCGGACCATCATACAGAATGTCCCAGCCCTTCTGTGATCCAAGTGGACCGGAGAATCCGGTCCAGCCACATCGCAGACTCCGGTGTGAGGCTTGGACCGGAGACTTCGGTCAGTCTCTGAACCTTGATCTGGACCACCATACAGATTGTCCCAGGCAGAAATCAGAGCCCCCTCTGGGATTCCTGGAGAAACTCCGAACCACACCGGAGACTCCGGTCCAGCCAGACTAGAGACTCCGGTATGGAATTCCCAGGAACATGTAAATATTGCAGGGAAAGTTCCATAGGTCAAGGGTCCTTTTCACTTTGCATTATATCAACCTGTAGACAATAACATACTATAAAGTGCTCTACTTGTTGTTAACGAACAACAAAAGTGATTATGACAGTAAATGTCCTTTCAACTGCCACCTACCACCCACGATGGCTCCTACTATGCTGCACCACCATCGTCGATGCTACGATAGTCGACATTGAAGGTTTGCTCTTCGATGACAACATCGAGCAAATGATTGTGATCCTTGCCATCCGCGAGATGGAGGATAGAAGAGGAAGAAGTGGTAAGGCTCGACTGTCGACCATCTATGCACCCCACAGAACCGCTCGCTCGACCATGAGATACTCATGTACAATTATCTTGTTGAGGTACCCATCTATCCACCTCATCTTTTTCATCGAAGATATCAAATGCGTAGAGATTTGTTCATGAATATTGTGGAAGCTTGCGAGGCCTATTGCCTTTTTAACTTTCCAGAGGAATGCTACCAGGTTGATTGGTTTTAGCTTGTACAGAAAGATGGCAGTGGCTATGGAGATGACAACATATGGCACTCTAACGGACTACAGCGGCGAGCATCTTCGAATTGGCGAAGATACTACTCTTGAGTGTGTACGTATGTTTGCCAAGGTGATCATCCATTTTTTTGGTCCAACCTATATTCGATACACAAAGATATTGATGGCACAAAGATGCTCGGTAGCATAGATTGTATGCATTGAAAATGAAAGAACTTTCCTACGACATGGCATGAACAGTACAACAGAAAAAGTTGTGATCCAACAATTTTTCTTTAAGCTGTGGCATGGGAGGATTTGGAATTGCTTGTTTGGTCTTCCGGGTTCTCTCAATGATATTAACATGTTGCAGGGTCTCATCTTTTTGATAGGCCGGCGAGTGTTGATGCACCGACTTGCAACTACACCGTCAATATTCATGACTACACAATGGGCTATTATCTTACCGATGTGGTTTATCCTCCATGGTCCATACTTATGAAAACATTCCTAATCCATCAACAAGGAACCAAGCTGATTTTGCCAAGGAGCGAGAGGCATGCCAAAAGGACGTTGAGAGAGCTTTCGGTGTTCTACCATCTAGGTTTGCTATCGAGGTCCTGCTCGTTTTTGGGACGAGAAAACCCTCAGCGGGATCATGAAAGCATGTGTGTTTCTCCACAACAGGATCTCGAGGATGGGAGGAACTTGGACTTGGAGTTATTCTATGGCAATGTTAGTAGTCATGTGAAACCTGATATTTGGGAAGAATAATAACTTGTGTATTATGTAGAGATTACTGAAGGGAATATGCCCTGAGAGGCAATAATAAAGTTTTTATTATGTGTATTCCAAGTATATGATAGATGTTTATTTTGCATGCTATAATTGTATTAATACGGAAACATTAATACATGTGTGTTTAATAAACAAACAGAAAGTTCCTAGTTATGCCTCTCTCATAAACTAGCTCGTTGATTAACAAGATGATCAAGGTTTCCTGATCATGGACATTGGATGTTGTTAATAATGGGATCACAACATTAGTGTAATGGTGTGATGAACATTCATCCAAAGTATAGCATTACGATCAAAGTCATTGAGTTTATATTTCTATAACAACTTACGAAGTGATCCTAATCCTTAGACCATGAGATCATGTCAATCACTAACACCGGAAGAGTTTCTTGATAACATCAAACGTCACACCGTAACAGGGTGATTATAAAGATGGATTCAGAACTAATAAAGTGTTATGTTGAGGATCATGGATCGAGAGTGGAATTTGTTCATCCCGATGACGGATAGATATACTCTGTACCCTCTCGGTGATATCACATTGATTAGCTTGCAAGCAAGTGATTTGATCACTCGAATGTTATATCACGGGAACGAGAAAAGAGTGCGTGTCGGTAACGAGATCAAAATAGGTATGGAGATACCAATGATCGAATCTCGGACATGTAATATATCGTGAAACAAAGGGATTAAGATACTAGCGTAAAAGGTTCCGACGATCACAAGAAAGTCATCGTTGAATGTGTGGGAGTCAGTATGGGTCTCCAGATCCCGCTTCTGATTATTGATCCGAGAGGGGTCTCGATCATGTCCGCATTATTCACGAACCGTAGGGTGACACACTTAAGAGACACCGACATCCAATTGGAGCAAAAGTTTCATGCCAAAAGAATGAACAAGCGCAGGAATTTATTTCACTAGATACCGAAACAGGTTTTCGGGTGAAATTGCATAAAGTGGTTATGCATGTGAAATGGAATTCTAGCAAGGGGTTATTTGTGAATGTTTGTCATTAAAGTAATTGACAAAATTCTGAATAAAATAAAAGAGTTTTATTTAATGAGAGTTTGCATTAAATTTGGTGGAAATTTAATGGGAATTTGAGTGGACTTTTGAGTGGAGGGAATTTAAAGGAGATTTGTGATTGGAGTGTCCACCCACATGAAGAGGGGAGGGCAAGGGGGCAGCCCCATGCGCCGGCCACCCCCTTGGGGTTCCCCCCTCCTCCTATAAAAGGAGCCCCCCTCCTCACTTGTCTCACACACCTCCTCGTGAAGGATCTCTCTCCCCCTCTAGAATTTATCCCCCATGGTCTCGGACTAGCGAGATACATGTTCCCGGTGGCTATTCGGCAAGAAAGAGTTATGCTTCCGCTGCATCGCTGGAGCGAGGAGGCGGAGGTTGCTCGGTGCCTCGAACGTGTGTGCGAGCACGGATGCGCTGCTGATTTGCGGCGCTAGGACTTCCTCTCGATCTTGAGATCGGCAAGAGATCGTCTACATCAACCACGAGTTGAACTCGTTAAGCTTTGTCGGTCTTCAAGGGTATGTTCTCTATGGATATACATCCACCCGTTGTTTGTATCTAGTAGATAGATCTTGGTACATAGTTCACATCGTAGGAATTTTTTTGTTTTCTATGCTGCGAACCCTACAATTACAGGGGTATATATGAGGGCCAAAACCAGCTAGGGTTTAGAGCCGAACTGACCTAAGAGTCCAAACTGATTACAACAAGAATAAATCGCTAATACCCCCCCCCCTGCAGTGGCAACATCTGGCTCGACGACGTTGAGACTGGACCGAATATCGCAGAAGGGTGCAGTAGGTAGCCCCTTTGTGAAGATGTCAGCAAACTGAGCACTGGTCGGTACATGAAGAACGCGAACCTCACTGAGAGCCACCTTCTTGCAGACAAAATGAATATATATCTCAATGTGCTTGGTTCGACGATGCTGAACGGGGTTGCTGGCCATGTAGACGGTAGAGATATTGTCACAATAGACAATGGTGGCGCGCTTAAGTGGTCGATGAAGCTCGGCAAGAAGTTGACGAATCCAGACGGCTTCGGCGACAGAGTGTGCAATAGCTCTGTATTCGGCTTCAGCAGAGGCCCTGAAGACTGTGACCTGCCTTTTATATGACCAAGAAACAAGATTATCCCCCAAATAAACACAAAAACCGGATAAGGATCGTCGAGTGTCGGGGCAACCAGCCCAGTCTGTATCAGAATAAACTGTCAAGCTTGTTGGAGAGGAAGAATTTATGAGAAGACCATGGTCAAGAGTTCCTTTGAGATAACGAAGAATGCGTTTGACATGAGAGAGATGAGGAACACGAGGATCATGCATGAAAAGACAGGCTTGTTGAACAGAGTATGATATTTTTGGACGTGTTAAAGTAGCATACTGGAGAGCACCAGTGAGACTGTGATAGAAAGTAGGATCAGAGACAGGTTCACCATCGGCAGAAAGTTTAGAACCAACATCAGCAGGTGTACGGGAAGGCTGGCAATCAGTCATCCCGGCGCGAGAGAGTAAATCAAGAATATACTGACACTGAGAAAGAAAAAGAGAGGCGGTGACACCAAGAAAATGATGTAGAGGTCCGAGATCAGTCATAGAAAATTCAGTATGAAGAGACAAGATGATTTGTTGTAAGAAGGAGTCGGAGGAGGCAGTGAGAACAATGTCGTAAACGTAAAGGAGAATACAAGCCGTGTGTTCTTGGGAATGAAAGAGAAATAGAGAAGAGTCAGATTTTGAAGGAGTGAAGCCGATGGTTTGAATGAAAGAAGCAAAGCGATGAAACCAGGCGCGAGGAGCCTGTTTTAGACCATAAAGAGACTTGTGAAGGAGACAGACAAAATCAGGAGTGGAGGAGTTCTCAAAACCGGAGGGTTGTTAACAGTAGACAATTTCATTGAGAGTGCCATTAAGAAAAGCATTTTTGACATCAAGCTGGTGAATGGGCCAGGAAGAAGAAACAGCGAGACTAAGAACTATACGAATGGTGTTGGGTTTGACGACAGGAGAAAAGGTTTCATCGAAGTCAATCCCATGCTGCTAGGAGAAACCACGGCATACCCAACGAGCTTTATAACGAGCGAGAGTGCCATCCGTGTGAAATTTATGACGGAAGACCCATTTACCAGAAACAACATTGGCGCCGGAGGGTTTGGGAACGAGAGACCATGTGTTGTTTTGGAGGAGAGCATCAAATTCCTCAGGCATAGCAGAATGCCAGAGAGGGTTGAGAAGAGCACGTTTGTAGGTTGTTGGGATTGGGGAAATAGGTGTGGTAGTGGTGGTCACAGAAAGATTTAGAAGGCGACGAGGAATGTGAAAACCTCGTTTGCCTCGAGTACACATAACGTGATCGTTCTCGGTAATGGTTGTGGGAACAACATTGGGAGGAATCGGAGGTGGTGTAGGCGAGGGAGAAGATGGTGTGGAGGAGGTGAGAGAGATGTCGGACGGTGGAGGGGAGAACTCTGTCACGGTAGAGGAGACAGGGAGAGATGCTGCCGTGGCAGAGGAGGGTGTGAGCGCTGCCGCGGCAGAGGAGAGAGGTGGCGTGTCTGCCACGGTAGAGGAAGAGGGCGCAGGTGCTGCCGCGGCAGGAGGAGCAGGCACGGGAGCTGCCGCGGCAGGAAAAATAGAAGTGGTCTCTGCCGTGGCAGAGCGCGCGGCAGCGATGATGACGGGAGGGTTTGTGTTATGTGCGGGGGTAGTTTGGGGGTGGTTGGGTGGGTGGCAGCATTAGCGATGGTGTAGGGAAAGGTGTGTTCGTCGAAGATGACATGAAGGGAGGTGAGAACTCGACCAGAAGCGGGATCAAAACATCGGTATCACTTGTGATCACTAGAGAGACCAAGGTGAATGCACGGTAGAGAGCGAGGTGCGAGTTTATGGGGAGAAGTAGATGTGGTGTTGGGAAAGCATAAACAACCAAAGACACGTAACATGGAGTAGTCCGGAGAGGTGAGAAAAAGAGATTGGTAAGGAGTGTATAGAGGGCATGTATTGGTTGGACGAACGTTGATGAGAAAGGTGGCGACATTGAGAGCTTCTACCCAAATGGGTGGATGAAGAGAGGCCTGAATTAGGAGCGTGCGGAGAATATCATTGATGGATCGAAGAGAGCGTTCAGCTTTGCCATTTTGTTGGGAGGTGTATGGACAGGAAAAACGAAGAAGAATGCCGTGAGAGAGAAAGAAGTTGCGATTTTTGGTGTTATCAAATTCACGTACATTGTCACATTGGATGAAAAGGATAGGAAGACTAAAGTGAGTATGAACATAATTTTGGAAATTTTGAAAGACAGTGTGGACGTCAAATTTTGCACGGAGAGGAAAAGTCCATATGTAATGAGAATAATCATCAAGAATAACGAGATAATATTTAAAATCGGAAACACTAGGCACGGGAGATGTCCATAAATCATAGTGTAATAATTCGAAAGGAAAAGAGCTATGAGTGGATGAAGTGTTAAACGGTAATCGAACATGTTTGCCACACTGACAGGCATTACAAACAGAGGAATCATGAGGAGAACTAATACTAGGGATACAAAATTCCTGAAGTAACGAAGACAGCGTGGCTTTATTTGGATGCCCTAGTCGACGATGCCAAAGTCGAACGGAAGCAATCATGGTAAGAGGTGTAGAGGTGGGCACGCCATGGAGAGGATAGAGATCCCCGGAGCTATTGTACCGCGCGAGAAGCTTCCCCGTTTGAATATCCTTCACAGATAAACCAAAGGGATCAAACTCAAGAGAGACACGATTATCAATGGTAAATTTGCAAATAGATATTAGATTTTTAATTAAAGAAGGTGCTAAAAGAATTTGACGAAGAAGAAATTGAACATGTGGATGCGATATATAGGAATCACCGGTGCCGGAGATGGGAATAGAAGATCCGTCACCAATGGTAATGGAAGAAAAGGGAGAAGAAGAACAAGCTGACAGAAAATCCAAATTCGAAGACATGTGCGAGGAAGCACCAGAATCAAAAATCCAATCCATACCTTCGGTGTTATTGAGGGTAAAATTGTTCATGGCAGCTATGAAGGCGGCCTGGTCCCAGCTTGGTGTAGAAGGCGATGACGATGGCCCGGGCGCGGTTGACGAAAGATGCATACATGTACGGCGGAGCCGAAGGAGGGTCGTACATGTAAGGTGGTGTCGCGTAGCCGGGGTATGAAGCCTGAGCGTTGTACACCTGTGCAGGAGGTCGAGGACCAAGAAGTCCAGGGGAGCCGGCGACGGAGGCCGGAGTTCCAAGTCGGTGGAGCGTCGTATGATGCAGGAGCCGTCCACGGCATGGACCAGGCCTGGACCATACCGGTCCAGGGATCGTGCTGGTGGCGCCAAGTTGGTGCAGCAGGGGGCGTCGTCGGTGCTGGTGCAGGGGGCGCTGTCGAGGGGGGGCGCGGCGACGGCGGGGGGCGGTAGATAGGATTCTTGCCGCGGTAGTTGGGGATAGGGCGCCAGCCGGCAGGAGCTGCCGCGGCAGGGTTTTGCCCTGAATTTGCTGTCACGGCAGGAGGCTGCATGGGAGGAGCTGCCACGGCAGGCGCGGGCGCGGGCGGCCGTGGGGGTGGCGACGAAGACGTGGTGGCGCGACTCCCGGTTCTGACGAGTGCGATCTGCACTTTGAAGGATCGGTCGAACCTTGGCGAAAGTGGGGCGGGGCCGCATTAGAGGTATGAACGAGGCCTGCTTGTCGAAGTCCTCGCTAAGGCCAATGAGGAGGATGTTGATGAGTGGCCGATCTTCAATGGATCACCGAGTTCGCGGAGTTCGTCAGCGATGGAGGAGAGACGCTGACAGTAGACGCCCAAGGGAGAGGTGCCTTGGACGATGTTGCGAAGCTCGATGTTGAGGGCGTTGACGCGGGAGTCGATGTTATCCTGAAAGAGCTGACGAAGGGCCGCCCAAAGAGCGGCGGCGGACGAGGCGGTGCGGTAGACGAGATGGAAGATCTCGGTGGAGACACACGTGTAGATCCATTGGATGATCGCTAGATCATCCTTGACCCAGCGAGGGTCATCGGGGTGAGGGACGCAATCCGTGGCGACGTGATGAAGAAGATTGCAGCGCCCCAGGTGAACTTCGAACAGCTGGCGCCAATGATAGTAGTTGTGGGCTGAGAGATCAAGGGTACTGGTGATGAAGGGAGATATATCTGTGATCGTGTCGGTGAACGACATGTTGGCTAGGGTTTGGGTGGTGGTGACGCCGGTGGCAGGAGGAGAGGGTGCGCCGGCGGTGTGAAGGGGGACTAGGGTTTGAGAGGAAGAAGAGGAGGAGGAGGGAGCGCCGGCGGCGCGGAATTCTGCCAGGGAGAAGAGAGAGCCCGGCGGCGGCGGCGGAGGTAGGGTGGGTGGAGCCATGCCAGGTGCGAAAAAACCTAGGCGTCTGATACCATGATATTTGGGAAGAATAATAACTTGTGTATTGTGTAGAGATTATAGGGGTATATATGAGGGCCAAAACCAGCTAGGGTTTAGAGCCGAACCGACCTAAGAGTCCAAACTGATTACAACAAAAATAAATTGCTAATAAAACCAAAAGAAATCTCGACCGGATCTAAGCCTTTCTTGAGACCTACCAGCAGCTTAAGAACGGTGCCACATGTCAGGCTTCATAATGATCTTATTGCTACTTACCATTTCTTTTTCATTTGATTTCCTATCCAATCAAGAACTATTGTTTGCATCCCAAACCATTCTTTATTTCTTTAATTATTTGAATTTGAACTGTGGATGTAATAAGGATTATTATCGTATTGTGTGATGCTTGAAATATTTATTATTATTTAGTTTATATTGTTGTTGTATCATATTTAATTTCATTATTGTGTAATATATGTTGAAACGGGAAATGCTAAATTTGCGGTAATGTGGGGAGTCGTGCCGAACAGATTTGCGGTTTCTATTTGCAATGGTTTCGTGCTGAACAGATTTGCGATTTTTATTTGCAATATATGTTTGACTCGAGCTCGCCCGACCAGAAACACATTTTCCGGCGCTTTGTATACGTGTTTTTAAGGGCCGAAATATGTGTGATTTGTTAGTATCTACTCCAGATATGTTGATCTGGGGATTGGCTTGGCGTGGGATGACGTGATTTTATGTGTGGACTGGTGCGGCTGTGGTGCGGTTCTCGTCACATCTCAGCCTGTTGCTCTGAAACCGTGAAACCGTTCTTTCACATCTCTACCTGCAGCCAGCGTCCAGCGACGCAACAAGTTGCCCGTCACACGGCAGCGACGAATCGCGCGCGGCTCATCCCACGAGGGTGTGGCATGTTACCGTCGCCACAGAAAGCAAGCTGGCGAGCACGCGCACGGTGACTCGGCCGGAAATAGAAAATTCGACATCCCGATCCAAACAACCACTCCCCGATCCTTCGCTCCGCCTACCCCGCTTCCCTGCCTGTCCAATTCTCTCCACTCTCCAGCCCGAATGGCGGCGGCGGAGGCACACGCCGAGAGCCCCGCGCCCGCGGCCCCTCCGCTGCCCCTCCCCGAGAAGCGCGCGGCCCCGGAGAACGGCACGGATCACGACGACGCGCAGCCCTGGACGAAGCGGCGCCGCGCGTCCGTGGCGGCGCTCGACGGCGTCCCCTGCGCCACGGCGGCGGCGGAGGAGGAGGACGGGCGCCGCGACGGCTCGTCCTTCTCGTTCCAGCAGGCGAGCGGCGACTTCGTTGCGCTGGAGACGACGCCCAAGTTCGGGTCTTTCAACCCGCCCGCGGCCGCCGAGCCCGAGCAGCAGGAGGCCCTCGACCCGAAGCCTGCGCCATCCGCCGCGGGAGATTCAGCGGAAGCCGAGGAGGAGGAGGAGGACGCGGTGTCGCCGGATCGTGAAGACGGGAATTCGCAGTTTGTGGCCGCGCCGGCGAGCGGTCAGGGGGAACCCGAAAGAGAAAATGAATCGGAATGACAACTCCTAGATTTGCTCTGATTTTTAGTCTGCGACTAGTAGGCTACAACTTCCAAGGCGTCAATTCTGCTACTGAGCATCAGCTGTAGCACTGCTGCTGTTCTCTTCCGTGATCATGTTCTAGTTGTCAACGTTTTCTCTCGCGAATGGAAGTCGAACGTTTTCTTTTCTTTTTTGGCATGAAGCTGGCATTCCTCACTGACAAGTGACGAACATCTCTTTTGTACTACAACCAAGCTTAGAGTCTCTCGAACAAGGAATGCACGAACCATTTTTGCCAAGTTGTCTCTACCTTCTTATAATACAGCAAAGCCAGCATTTGCTGGATCTTTCAAGAAAAAAAAAGTTATCTGGAGACATTCGTAATCGGTTACCGCTGCATAAGCCGGTTATACACTGAAATGGCTCCAATGGTCATGCCACTCTGAGACACTGATCATTAGACCAAACAAAAAGACCTGTGTACTGTGACCACAAAACTGCGACCAGATACAGAACCTCACTCTTATCAGTCAACGACCGGTGCTACCTCTGATGGTAAATCTTCTTTGCTAAACGCGGCATTCGATGAGATTGGTTCCCTGTACCACTCGTTCTCCTCGCGAGTCAGGAAGCAAGCCTCTGCAGTGAAAGACAGGGATGATTCAATATGAGTATACAACAAAGGTTCCAGATTTTTAAACGCTCCTTTTGTCTGCTCAGATATCAGAAATCCAGTTTTGTCATGTGTTCAGCAATCCAGCTAAGACTTTTAACAGCGTATAGATGAGGGACATAGCTATTATGAAATGCAGCAGGCAGCATACCTGACACAAAAACATCCTTGTAGTCGTCATCGTCATACACAAACGCAGGCGGATCTGGAGAACCGATACCAACTATAGTGCTCCCACTGCATGCAACATGCACAATGGTATCCGATTAATGTGGTTCCAAACTCCAAATGCACATAAAGTGCTTTATCAGGCGTTTAAATTTTCAGATTTCTCCTGAATTGCTAGGTTCAATTTTCCTTCTGAGAGGATTTTGGTTCAATTTTCCTTCTGAGAGGATTTTTGCAGATCTCTTATATATATATATAAGTTTGCCCCCCTGAAACACTTTGTAGATGTTTCGGATGAATGCCCATTCTACTGCCAGACGAGCTGGGTTTATTTATTCGGTCCACCTATTCAATTGATTAGCAGAACTGTGGATGTGATAATTTTTGTGCAAAGGATTAAACCTCATGAAAAGTGACGGAGGGAGTATGTAGTATGGATTCTCACACCTCAAATATCACTTTTTACAGTACTGAAATTTCACAGCATGGCTAATGACAGCGCTTTAGTACCTCCCATATCAATGCTAACTACACAGGTAAAATGTCATAACTGCAGGACTCCAAAAGACTCCTCTAGTCGACCCATGCAAAGTACAAAGTTTTGAGCAAAGTCTAATATAAATAGAGGGAAGAGGCAAAGGATAACATGATGGTAATTAGCAGTAAAATATGGCTACTACGAAATAACCAGGTTCTTCATAGTTTGGTAAGATGTGCCCTCGTTACCTTCCTGACATAAAAACAGCACTGTAATCCCCCCGGTTGGATGCAATAATTCGTTTCTTCAACATCTTTAGTGATCTCAATACCTCAAAAGCTGGGGGCTCTGGAAAAAAAGAAAGGAGTAACATGAACCATTTTCGCTAAATGTTATTCCAAAACATACTTAAAGAAATAAGATAATCTTAGATAGACAGTGACAACATATAAGAAATTATTGTAATCACACTGCATACCTAGATCATTTATACATACATCCTGTGATATCCCGTTTTGCGTTATCTCCTTGAGTAAAGCCAATGGATCAGCTTGACTAGTCTGATCTAACCGGAGTCGCTGCAGTACACGAACATTGTTAGGAAAAGCATGCACTTTAATTTTAAAAAGTTATGTACCTAATTACCTTGTAAACCTCAGCAGTTGAGCATGCTTGAGGTGGCTTTATTAGAACCATTGGCAGATTTATTGGCAACAGATCCGGAATATCTTGGACAATCTACAAACATTTAAGTTGAAAGTTGTAGATTATGATCAGCCACTTCAGCAGCAAGGTAAAAATGGATCATGGATATACATCTCAATGTCAGTCTCTAGTTTATACCAATGAACAGGTTTTGGAAGCGGGAAGGAACCCCTCTACAAAAGTCAATATTTACTTGAACACGTTTGAAGAAGTTAACTTATATACTCCCTCCGGTCCATATTAATGGCCTCAACTTTATCTAGATTCATATGTATGAAGTTAAGTATTTAGACTAGATGCATTCGTATCTAGACAAAGTTGATTGTTCTTTTCTAACATATAACAAACATGAAAAAGTACTGAAGCACTTTCTGGAAGACCCTAATTATGCTACCAGTTTACAGCGAAGAGTTTCATGTCAATCGAGTATCACAGAAAAGCATCACTAAATTTGCAGAAACTTCAGGAAAGGTTTGGAAAGACCACCCATGTGTTTAATGGGATATGGGCCTATTCACTGGGATGTAAGGACTACATATAAAACCCTAACTCATACCAAGATTCAAGAAAGAAAATATAACTAGGAATGCGTGACATACCTCTCCTCTACCAGTACAATATGCTGCTCCTCGTGAAAAGAAGAAGGGGATATCTGATCCAATCTCACCAGACCACTCTTGAAGATCTTTTTCTGAAGCAATGCCACCACTAAACTGGTTAGCGGCCCATAGTGCAGTTGCAGCATTACTGCTTCCGCCTCCAAGACCAGCACCAGTTGGGACCTTCTTATCAAGATGTATCTGCATTCCAGCAAAGGACAACAATAAAAATAAAATCCAACATACAGTAATTATAAGGCAACAGAAATAGAAAAACCTCCGTCACCTATAAATTTGAAAACAATGAACGCTTGACATACCCAAAAGTGCTTGTCTGTTCCAGTTTTCTTGCGGTAAAGTTCTAGAGCCTTGATGATCTGCAGATTCATGAAACAAAAAAGTAAACTACGTTAAAGTGTAAATGTTTAGAGTGCATTTGTTTGTAAATAAAAAGTATTTCTATAGCAAACCTACCAAATTACTTTCATCAACTGGGACACCTGCTACATTGGTTGATAGCCGATCTTTGCTCTTACTTGGAGACAATGAGAATTTGATAGTATCACCCAAACTAACCACCTGGTAGTTCATATATGGAATTATCAAAAGTGACACAAATATAACTATATTATGCAGAACGCACCATGAACACATGATTAGGAAAAAGAAAAGGAGGTACTATATCGTAAGGCAAAAATCAGATCCGGTAGTTTAATTTGCAGACAGGATAATGCAGATCGCAGAGCCATCAGATCTGATAATTTAGCCTGACACACCAGAATTTAGGGGGGGGGGGGGGGGGGGGGGAGGGAGTGATTAATAGTTAAGAGAATGGCTATAGTTAACCCATAAAAGACCTTACAGTACATAAACTTAGTGCATCTTAAAGATTATAAAAAAGTAACATCTCTACAGAGTTCATTTGCTAATCTTCCATACACATTAATCACCACTGAAAAGATGAATGCAATACAAACTGAAAAATTTCACCATTTCCACAAAATGTTGATGTAGAAAGCACTAAAAGAAGCACAAGAAATAACTCACGTGAAACAGAGAAGCCAGGTCATGGAACCCATCTGGTCTCTTCCCAGTTATCCTCAAGAACACATTAATCTACAAAGCAAAATGCTATACAGGTCTGAGCTCACTGTGCCAAAAAAAAAGAAAGAAAGAGAGTGACAAATTTAACCATTTCGTTGCTTATGACAAACATAACAGGTACATACTTTGCAAGGTGAGAAGAGGTTGAGCCGTGTAATCCCAATATCCTGGTCGATTTGGTCGGCTAGCTGGTTGAACTTGGCTTGTGCGTCATATGTAAGCTGAAAAGAAACAAAGCCATAAATTTAGGGAAAAGAAGAGGATGCAGTAGATTATTTAAATTGCCTAAACGAAGTAAAATGTACTACATAATTCAAGAAACAAAACATGAAAACTGTCTACTGCTACTCTCGAAACAAAACAAAAATACTGTCTATGGCAGCTATCCCCAGCACTGTGTTAGAGATAGGAATACTACTACATGCTTACAATAGCAGAAACAAATCAAGTTCTGAAGTGAAATACTGAATCCTCTGACAAGCAGTTGGTACCATGCAAACTATGGTGATACATTTTGTACTACTTACTACAGCATGTCCACAACTACTGCCCGTGCCACTAAAATGATCTTCGGGTGAGTGGAATCATCAATCATGTCAAGCCCCTAAAAGGAGACTAACTGACTGGGGTCTGAAATTCAGGTATCCTCATACAGAGCGAAGCGAGCAGCGGCAAAGGACGTTGTATTTAGCTATCTCGATACAGGTTACCCAATTACAGCAGGCGATTCTGGTCTTGGTGTAAACCCCAGCAGAGCAGATAGCAGAGGGTCAGGGGCGAAGTAATTACCTCAACTTGCCTCGTCCCATCCTCGGCCGACGCGGCGACTCGAACACCGAGATAACGGCGGCCCCTGGCGCTGGAGCTGGACCTCGCGGCGGGGCAAGCCGCGGCCGCGGGTCGGGCCTGGAACCGGAGGTGGCTGGAAGAGGCCGGAGTCGAGCGGTGGGACTGGTACAGGCTCTGCGAGAGAAGATGGGCGGAGCAGGCCATGGCCGCCGCTGCCTGGAGTCGGGGCGGAGCTGAGAGACGGGGAAGGGGAGGTAGGAAATAGAAATACAGTGGCTAGCCGCGCACTCTGCTTGGAGATGACTGACTGGCTTGAGCAGCGGCCTGCTCCCCTCGCTGTGCCTCCCCTGAGTCAAGAGGCGTTCCTCGTCGTCGACATGTGTTTTGGAACTTGGAACACGATGACCCAGCTTGCTCGCGAGATAGATAAGTCTGGTCTCGGCCTCGTCACCAGAGGACAAAATGGGATCTCCGAACGCCTCGTGTTACGACTCGCGTGATGCTCCCCTGTCACGTTTCTTTTATGCAAGATGAAGAAAAACAAGAATCACATTATTTGACTGGATTATGCTCGGTCAGGGATGAAGTTCAGAGACAGGTAGAACATTCCAATATATACTTACTAGGTACAGAATATACTGTAGTTCGTTGCTCAGTGTACTCAGTAGACAGTTTACAGTTATACACAGCTCCCATCAACGCAACATAAGGTGAACTTCACTCACACCATGTTCTGCAGGTTCACAGCAAGAAGAATTGCTGCAGGAGCTCGGGGAGTCAGGGGTCATAGTGCCACTCGGAATAGGTAATCTGGCTGGGGTCTTCGTCAAAGACGGCAGGCTCACCCACAACTCCTTCGTACTGGTGGTAAGAACTGGGACCGGGACTCGACGAGCCGAATGGCCAGAGGAACGAGAAAGAGCTGCTTCCGCCGCCATCATCGTTCCTTACTACGACAGGCCCAGGATCAGCTCCGGTGGCGACCGCACGCCTAGCGACTTCGCTAGGCCGGACCGAAGGAGACCGGGCGGCGGCATCGTCTGATCCTCGCTGCAGCGGCAGCGGGTGGCGGCAGACCGGGCAGGAGTTGTGCTGGAGCAGCCAGGGGATGATGCAGTTGGCGTGGTACAGGTGCTTGCACGGCATCTCCCGCGCCTCCGACCCAGCCTCAAACTTGTCCGTGCAGACCGGACAGTGCGGGTCGTCGTCGAGATGCCTCCGGGTTATCTTCACCAGCGGCATGGAGTCGATCGCGGACCGCGGAGCCGGCGGTGGGCCCTGGCGGTTGCCAGTCTGCAGCACCAGCTGCTCAAACATGGCCTCCAGGCTGGGACTGGCGAGGAAGCCGCTGAAGTTTGCTCGGCCGGCGCCGATTCTGCGCCCGCCCCTGACGAGGACGCCGCTTTCGCTGGCGTGAGCAGGAGCCATGTTGCTGCCGAATATCAGCCTGGGGCCAAGAGAGGGCTGCTGCCTCCCTTGTGCAGCGCTTGCCCCGGCTGCGTTAGGATCGAACACAGGGTTGCTGCCCATTTCTGCCATCCGTTGGCGCAGAAGGTCGGACATGGACTCCATCATTCCAAACCTCCTATCTCGGGGATCGTCGAAGCGTGGCCCGGAGATACCGAAAGTGTTCAGCGCGCCTCCTATCTCGCTGATCTCCTGGATGAAGCCATCGTTGCAGTTGGGGCAGCATATATCTTGCCCACGCAGACGAATTGGACGGCGGCAGGCGTAGCACCAATGTGTGGCTCTATTTGACATCTTCTTCCTGTGACAAATTAACTCCCTAGCATTAGCGGGACGTTTCTAATAATTATTAAGTATCTAGGACTAATGATCAGGTGAATACTGAAGAAACAATGTAACCATGGTGGATACTATGCTTGGCTACTATTGCACTTTACTCGTCAAAGTTACAAGTCTTCTTATACAGATTCCATAACTTATGAAGCAGAATCATTTTGTTTAGCTGCAACGCAAATGCCACCTCCCTATTTCCTATTTACTTTTAATTTATACTATATATATGGTTGCGTGCCTATAACAGTTATCTCCCTGTAAATGCATATCTAAAAGAGACTAAGAGATTGGTGTCAGAAGGTACAGAACGCTAATGAAGTTATTTTTACATCAGATAATCCCCCATTATCTGATGTAAAAATAACTTCGGCAGTCCAATTAGGTGTGATTTCGATTGTATGCTGAATACACTCTGATATGCCTAGTGACCTAGTCTCCACATTTCATTATGGTTAGCATTTCAGGGCTATTGTTCAATTCTTTTTTCTCAGTAACATGAAGGGGAAAACAGAAAAGAACTCGCGTTTTACTGAAAGTTATCCCTTTGAGGTTTGGAAAGACTGAAGACGGTGCTTATTGCTTCTTTTACTACCCTGCTAGCTTCTGGGAGTATTCGGGAATGAACCCCAACCCCCAGGGTTTTACATGGAAAACTCGCTACCTTGGAGTAACAACTTATGATACGCTATTTATTGTATCCAAATTTTACAAGGTTGCTTGTGAACAGGCTACTACATGGTATTCTCTGAAGAAACAAAGTAATTTCCAGTGATTTTTGTGGCGGACTATAAGGTAATTCTTTGTATCCCTAGTTGCTGAGTGCATTTTTTAGAACGCAACTTATACCTCAGATTGTAAATCTTTGGAGACCTTGGTCGTTTCTGCTATCTTAGCTCCTTAATGCAAAGACAAGCTTCTAGGCATGGTCGAGAAAAAAACACTTACTGTATATGATAACTGATCATAAGCCTCTTGGGCCAATAATCCTACTGGAAAAACATCCCCACTTTATTTATCCAATACACTTCTTATAATATGCCTCTCGAAGAAACTTCTTCGGCCAAAGAGGATCATCCAATGCTTGCGTATAGTTTGTGTGCATAATACATATGTTTGCTATGAGCCTATGACAATCAGGCACAATACCAAACAGAATAGCTTTTGGTCTGAGATTTCTCGCCATGCATGACACACGATTATAACAGAATATCGAATTGACTATCCAGGCTATGTGACAAAACTAATTTCCAAGTGGCTGCTAAGTGGGACAGCATTTACACCAGATTTTAAAATACTGCAAGTTGCAACAACTTGTTCCCCAAAATCCAATTTTAAAAAGCGGAAAGATCTTTGCAGCAACATATCCAACCCTAAAATCATACACTCCTCTAGCGCAGAAAAAAAACAAAAAGATAACCCCTAATTTCACAACTCTCGTCAGAAATCAGAACAAGTTCTTCAAGGCCATAACTCAATTTCCCCCTGGTTAAGCCCGCAAATAAAAGACACCATGCCATGAATCAATGCATGAATCTAGCATACTATCCACCCCGGTTCAGAAACAATCGCACACTGAGCAATGCAACAACCCCAAATCGCGTGCAATTGCCAATTGGACATGAAAGGGACTACCGTGTCGACACATGCAGAAACCCTACACGATTAGCACAGAGATCATTGAAAAAAGAAGGTTTGGAAAGACTGAAGACAGTGCTTAATGCTCCTTTTACTACACTGCAGGTTGTACTAGCTTCTGAGACTGAGTATTTTCGGAATGAACCCCAACCTCCAGGCTTGCACATGGAAAACTCACCACTTGGATTTATGGAAGGCTATTTATCACTCTGCAAATTTTACAAGTTTGCATGTGAACAAGCTACTACATGATATTCTCTGCATAAACAAAGTAACTTCTAGTGATTTTTTTTGGGGGGGTGAACTATAAGGTACTTCTTGCTTGTATCACCTTGATGCGATGTTTTGAGTTTAATACAAGCGAGCTTTATCATGAAAACGTGGTAGTTATTTGTATCACAGTTGCTGACAGTCAACCACATTTTTGAAAAACCCACTTATACCTCATATATTGCAAATGTTTGTAGACCTTGAAGCAACTCCTTGGGCCAAAGAGGACCATTCAATGCTTGCATATACTACTTGTAGTTGTAGTAGTTTGGGTGCTTATGAGTTTGTTATGCCAGTTAGGCACAATACCAAACAGAATAGCTTTTAGTCTAAGGTCTCTCACCATGTATGACGCATGATTATAACAGAATATTAATCCAGGCTATGTGACAAAACTAATTTCCATGTGGCTGCTAAGCGGGGTAGGATTCTTACCAGATTTTAACACACAGCAAGTTGCAACAACTTGTTTCCTTCTCCAGTGTGCACGCGCTTTCGTGGCTTTCGGGCCAGCTATTCCAGTGGAGCCAGATTAGTTTTTTTTTTCTTTTGGCGGCTGTTTTGGCATGTTTACACCTTAATCAAAACATGCCCCCTTTGTACTGTTTGTTTGGGTTCCCCTCTAATCTCACAACGCTCGTCGGAAATCAGAACAGGTTCTTCATCAGCATCTTCTTCTTAATGCAACGAAACGCTTCTAGGCATGTTTAAGAAAAAAACACTTATATGATCACTGATAATGAGGTTCGCGGGCCGATTATCCTACTATACCAAATTTCCTCTTCTTATAAGGGCATCTGCTGTTCAAAGAGCTTAGAAAAATAAACGGGTTTGAACTCAAGCACCAGTGCTTATTTGTGCGACACATGTGCTTAACTAGGCACCACTGCTAGTCTGCTACAGAAATAAACACTGGTTCTTAAGAAAGCAATTGTTTTTTTTTTGTAAGCACCTGTCCGTGCACCTGGCATTGTAGATGGCATAACATGCCTCTCCAAGCAACTCCTTCAGCCAAAGAGGATAATCCAATGCTCCCACATAGTTTAGTTAGGCTGAGTACTATTTCTGAGTTTGCTATGTATGACCATAGGTCAGGCACAACAGAACAGAATAGTCTTTGGTTTAAGATTGCTCACAATGTAAGTACAACGCGCGGCCAGAACAAAATTATAGCTAATCGACTATCTAGCCAACATGTGGCATAACTAATTTCGATGTGGCTGCTAAGTGGGACATGATTCGTGCCAGATTTTAACATGCTGCAAGTTGCAACCCACTTGTTGCCCGAATAAATTCTCAAAAAAAAAACTTGTTGCCCGAATCCGATTACATAAAGGGGAAAGATCTTTGCGACGACGTACCCAGCCCTAGGACCACACACACACACTCGTCTCGCGCAAAAGAAAACGAAAAGATAACCCCTCACCTAAAAACTCTCGTCAGAAATCAGAACCAGTTCTTCGAGGCGATGCTCCAATTCCCCCTGGTTAAGCCGAGAAACAAGAGGCACAATGCCAGTATGCCATGAAATCTCACACACACACCACAAATCTCACGCAATTGGACACGAAACGGCGAATCGACTCATGCAGAAGCCCTATGCGATTAGCACGAAAGAACATGGAAGAAACGAGAGCATCGATCGGGGTTGGCGGTGCGGTACCTTGATACTTGATCCGGGGGGGGGGGGGAGGAGGAGGAGGGCGGAGGGACTGGGCAGTTGGGGGCGCGGCGGAGGGAGTCAGGAGTGGCGAGGAGTGTGACTGTGCGACGGGGAATGATCAGGCGCTGCTCTGCTCTGATATAGACGCGCCCGTTTTGCGGGAGGCAGAGGCAGAGGCAGAGCGATCGAGTGAGTGAGCAGTGCGGCGTTCGCTGTACAGCGCGGGGGCCCGTGGTTAGGTGGCGTGCGCGAGGTTGGGAGGCGGCGTGGCGCGCTCCAGCACCACGTACGCGCGCCCTTCCGCGCCGGGGTATGGGCCGGAACTCGAACAAAACGAATTGTGGACCGATACTGGTGGCCTAGGTTCATCGTCGTGTTACTTCTACTTGTGGTGGGTGTCAGAGGTGAGCACCCACAGATCCATAATGTAGCATATTATATTACTCGTAGCAAATAGTAGGATCGGAAAGTGGACTCAGTTGACAAAATCAACCAGTTTCGAAAAGTTCAAATATAAAATAACCCACCTCTAAACATTTAACCAAATGCAATCGTCTTCCTCTACACATCATATATGGCGTTGAGGTTTTTTTGTGCAAGCACTCTGTTTTTAGTACAGTACTGCATTTTCACGCGAATTTTTTTTAAATAATACACACTTTTTAATATATTTCAAATCTATTATGCATTTTTTAGATTTTACAAAAGTAGTACTTTGTCGGTCTGGAGGAAGCCGATTAGTGCAGTCGGCCTGAAGAAAGCCGACTGAGTGTCGGTCGTAGGGCCGCTGGGGCCCACGTCTGCCAATCGGCCTGGGGCAGGCCGATTGCCCCCTGAGGCAGGCCAACTGTCCCAATCTGCATAGGCCAAGCCAACTGGAATTACTACAGGCCAATTTGAAAAAAATGCTAATCGTTGTGGTATCATTTTAGGCGGCGGCGGCGACCCATAGCACTCCAGTCGACTTGGTCCAGGCCGATTGGGGCAGTCGGCCTACCCCAAGCCGATTAGGGCAATCGGCCTGCCCTAGGCCGATTGGGGTAACGTGGGCCCCAGCTGTCCCACGCCCAACGCTCAGGCCCTGGCCGATTGGCCCAGTCGGCCTGCCCAGGCCGACAAAGTGTTAGATCTGTAATTTTCAAAAAACATATAATAAAACTCAAATTAATTAAATAATCCGTAAAAATCGCCATTTTCACAAGGAAAGACAAGGGTGTTAGGGCCAACGACACATTTCATGGTGTTTATCCATAGTTATGAAGTTTTTTTTTCCGTCACGAAGCATGCTGCGGGCACTCATCACTCATGAAGCGTGACATGACATGAAGGATGGGTTCTCTCCACGTGCATACTAGGTAAGTCGATGTAGTAACGTGCTGAATTTTTGCACGAACCTAAGGAAAAAGTGAGAGACAAGGACGGCCGGGTCATGGCCTAATATGACCATCACTACACGCTGCTATAGACATGACCAATCAAGATGAATTTTTCCCTTTTCTATATGAGAAAGATATTTTCAGACTCCTCAAGTGTTCACATCTAGAAACATATGGCCGTGCTACTTAAAGCTAAAAGAGTTATCCAAGCAAAGAATTTTGAATCACTAGGTTGAGAAAAAAGGGCTCCGCCCCCGGGTCGCTGTGCGAGGCGACTCCGGGCGTCCTCCTCCAAACCCTAGAAGGCCGTTGACGCGCCCTCTTCCTCCGGCCGTTGCCGCCGTCGGTGGCGGCCATGCCTTGGTTGCCAAAGGCGACGGGTGGTTTGCGCGGCCTCCGTTGATCCCCTTCGCTCGGGGGGTAGGAACCTTTGGGGTTGCGTCGGTTGTTGCCGGGCGGCGAGAAGCGGCGCTAGCCAGGGCGGCACAGGCTGGCGGCTCGGATGGGAGGCGCGGGGGAGACGATGAGGGCACTAGTGCGGTCCTGGAGGCAGCTACTGCCCTATGGCGATGCTGCATCCCGACCTCTCTCGGCTCGATCTCTGGGTTTAGCCATGGACTCGAAAGGGCCGAAGACTGACCCTCTCGTTCCGCTCATCGGAAGCCAACCGGCAGGGTGGGGACTGCTGGATCGGCCTGAATAATAGTGGCGATCCTAGGGTTCCTTTCACGCAAATATGAAGATTTGTTGGCTGCATGTCTCCATCGATCTGGCTATAGTAATGTGTTCCGAAAGGCTCCACAGCGAACTCCACTAGCCATTCATGCCTGGAGAGTGCTGGATCGAGTAGGATTCGGTCGTGCGCATCCATGTTTTATTTTGGACATTTGGTTTTAGAGAGAGCGCTTCGAAGATCTGCTTGCTATTAATATCGTGGAGCACGTTCTTATTCCATGATGCTGGCGAAGAATGTCATGGAAGCCGAGATGTAAGGACTAGCAATGGTGTTTTGAATCTTTGTGGCGGTGCGGAATTGCCTTGGTGATTTGTGACTTGGAGCGGTGGCATGCAAGTGGGGGTGGTTGCAAAGGAGAAATCCAAAGTCTTACCTTTTAGAGTGAAAATCCAAGGTTTGGTCTTAATTGGTTGTGTCTGGCAATGACCTTGTTGAAGGCATTGTTTTAAGAATGAGGACTTTCTTCGCGATAAAAACCTAAGATCTATGATCGAGCGATGACGGTGTTTGTGCACTGTTCCCTTCTTAGAGACGTTATTTTTGGAGAAGCTGGATTTTTGGTGCTATCATGGTGGTGTTAGTAATGTTATTTCAAGGAATCGGACTTTTCTTTTTTTTTGCATTTCTTTTTTCGTTTTTGGTTGTGTGCATCCATAATGCTGTTAGAGCAATGCGTTGTTGCAGAGGCTGGGTGTAATTTATCTTCGCGATATTAATATATACTCTTTGTCAAAAAAAGAATGAGAAAGAGAGCCCGAGCTCGAACTTGACCACGTGGGGCAAAGAGCCTTCCTGACATGTATATAACACTGTGAAGTTTCATCTCATACAATTTTTATGTGTGTTTAGGAGTTGGCGTGTCCTTCTAAGAGCCCCGGCCAACTAATGAAAAAATAGGAGTTCCTGCGTCGATCTAAACGTACGAGATTGCACACTTAAGGAGCCAGAGCCTAGTTTAGTCAAGGATAAACTAGACAATGAGTCCAGATTGATTTGTAATTTGAAAACCCATTTCGAAGCATCTGTATAAAGGAGAGGGTTTGGGACTGATCAATCTGTAGTTGTCAAACCCCCAAATACAACCCTCTGAGATTCAGTTTTCGAAACTATGTAGCTCATGAAAGAACAAAGTTGAAAAAACTTCCAACATTTCCTTTGGTCATTTAAAGTGTCATCACCATCTTGAAGGAGCACATTGACAATGGGTCATATCATTATAGAAGCCCTTTCAAGTTTATTTTCCAAACCAACAAACCTTACATCATTTAGAAGTGTGTAGCCAAAGTAGTGGCCAGTTTGACGAGTGGAATTCGGGTTGTTAAAGGTTGTGCGAGTTTTTGAGAAGCTTCTCAATAACTCCAAGTTAACTATTTCCTCCGTCTTAAAATAGATGTCTCAGATTTATTAAAATTTAAATAAGTCTAGATACTAGTTAGTATATAGATTCATTTAAATTTTGACAAATTCGTGACATCTATTTTGAGATGGAGGGAGTACTTATTTTATGTGGAAGACGTTCAAATGTTGAGTCATTTTGAATCCTTTCTATACCAAGACAGGGGTGGATGTCTCGGCTTATAAAACACATCTTCACCATCCTTTTAGGAAGTTTTTCTCAAACCATCCCGCTACAAACTTATGGAACTAGACTATGAGAGATTCTCACCACCATTGCTCTCTTGAGTTCACCCATATTCGCGCGAAGGAGCTTCTAGTCACCCCCTTAATGTGTTCTCTTTGATTCTCACTGCATTGTGTGCATTAGTCGCAGTTTGTGGTTTTGCATTTGTTTGGAAAAAACTTTGAACACCTGCTAGCTTCAAATCACCTTCTTCATGTACGGGTCGCATCTAGCCTTGGCAGGTTAAAGATAACTATCCGTGGCTGCTTGCGTTTAGTTATGATTTCCCGATTTGATCGGCTCACCGTTGGGTTTGAACTCCTGCACCAGGCACAAATCACCAATATGCACGATACTATGGCATGCTTATGTTCATTTATCTAGATTTTTTTGGTTCTTTATGGTTGATGGAGATGTAAGTTGGCATATTTTCAAGAATAAATAAACATAGTAATGTAAGACTCCGGCTGTAAGACTCATCTTACTTTATATAATCAATGTCTGAGAAGTCTTGACTATTATGTAATGGCACAATCAACATAGAGAGTAAAATTGTGTCCGCGTAGCAAATTGACCTAGGTAAAAATGTACTCACTCGACATAAAAATATAGTGTATATTAGTTTTCTTTTAAGTCAGATTCTACAAAGTTTGACCAAGTTTATAATGGAGTAAATAGCAACATCTACAATACCCCTCTTAAAACATCTACAATACCAAATAAATACCATATGAAAATATATTTGGTATTATAATTGTTCATATTTTTTCTAATAACCTTGGTCAAAGTTTACGGAACTTGACTCGGAACAAAAGTAATACTGACATGGAATGAGTACAGTAATCTCTTTGTCTCAAAGTTTAAGGGACATTTTGATTGACCATTTGTAAACTCCATACTCCTATTAAAACGTGTTTTAAGTGTGCATCCAATGGTATCAATATTTGGGACCATAACCAAGATATTATTGAATTAATTCTTGGTAAGATCATTAACTTGGACACTCTCCCAACATTTTGAAATGATGGAAGTAGATGATCATCTCATTACAGAATCCATGTAAAAAAAATAACAGTGATGTACTCAAAACTCAAAAGAGATGAACAGAGAACATGTTCTGTCATAGTACTTGTATTAGCTTCTTCCAACAGAATATACAATTACAGTACAACCGGAAAACCAAGTACTGTAAAATAACTTATGATCATCAAGAACTTGACATGGCAGGTTTACTCCACGTTCTACTCATAGCCGCCATTTATTCAGGCATGCAATGTGACGGGTGAGGGAAAATGTACCAGCAAAAGCAACGCATCCGAATTCTCAGCCAATTAGGCAGCAGAGTTCATTGAAGCTCGCAACAGCATCCACGGAATCCGCCACTTCGGGAGCACCAAGTTCTTCTGAAACGATGCCACTCTCATCGATCTCACAGTCCTCCCGGACCGCTGCCTCCTGAACGTCAGTGCCAAAGCCGGGAGCAGGAGGCTCGGCATGGAGCAGGATGCCACCGAGCTCCGCGTCGATCTTGCCTCGGACGTCGAGCAGGAGGCTCGACAGCCTCACCACCTCGGCCTCCAGCGCCGCGTGCCCCCGCAGGAGCTGCTGGTTGGCGGCGCGGAGCTTCCTGACCTCCTCCTCCAGGAAGGCCGCGTGGGCCTTCTTCTTCTCCCGGTACTTGCGCACGGCCTCCCGGTTCCCCAGAGGTTTCCGGGGATTTCTCAGCTGATCTTCTTGCTCCACATCGTCTTCGCCGGAAGCTATGAGTCGGGCCTGCGTGTGGAGGCAGGTATGGGTGTTGTGCGTCGCGACCGATGGTGGAACGTTGTAGGTGTGGGTGTGAGCACATGCCGTTGTGTTCGTTAGGAATTCATCCAAGCCATGGGAGAAGATCTCAGGATGTGAGAACAGGAGGTGGCCTGGAATCGGAAGGTATAGCCCGTCGTCCATTTTTCACAAAATGTGCCCAGAAGATTCTCCTTCTATCAACTGTGTAAGTTTGTTCCGTAAAAGCTTACCGATTTAGCTGGATTTTGATTCTTATCATAGGCAAAAGTTGGAAAAATAATACTATCACGTAACCCCTACATTACTAGTACTACAAATCAGTGATTGAATGGTCAGAAGATCATGTAACAAGTACCAAATTTCCATGATGCCTAGGAGCATGAAGATATGAACTAATTTCACCACCGAATTGCAAAACCACACAAGATTCAGGTCAGGATACCAGCGTCCTGCATACATGGTCAGTATCCAAAACAACATCAGTATTTGAGAGCGAGGCGAACTGAATCAAGAAAGTAAGTACAGAGAGAGGCAAAATACCTAGACTACCGAAGTGCACCAAAATCTCACCCTGATGCTGGGGGAAACCTAGCTTATGGACTTGTTCGATAGACCCAGCTGCCAACAACAAGCCCTACTGTTTTTTTTGGAAATGGAACAAGCCCTACTGTTGCCTCTCTTTCTCTCTTTTTGCCTACGAATTTTTGATACGTCGTCACCAGTGCACAAATCTTCCGTTGGTTCTCTCCTTTTATATTGGGTATCCCAGAAGGAGGACCTTTGAAATGGAGAGAACGAAGCGGTCACGGCGGACAGTGATGTTGTTGGATTGGAGCGGAGGATAGGATAGAAAGGGGAGGATCCTAGTTCTTGCCAATGTTCTTATATTCCCCTTTTTTGATTGTTCTTGCCACCATTCACCAACTTCTATTTCTCATCATGATTGCTTTTCTGGGATTCCTTTTCTAATCGTTTCAGCCAGCAGCATTTGGCACGGTTGATTTCACCAACTTGGCAGGAATTTTATCTCGGAATGTAATCCCTAGAGCACAGAATTTTTATGTGATTCCTTTATTCGAAATTCTTGTATTGAAGCTACCCTTCGCTTGCTAGTCTTGTTATTCCTTCTAATGCACGGGAGGTCCAAAATTAAGATTCGTTTGTGTTGGAATTATACGTGATTAGACCAAGACATGAAGTAGACGTGACATGATATTTGTTAAGGAAGTTCAGCGATGAGTCTACATCCCAAGGCAAGACTACCTGTGCTTTACCCCATGTACCAAATATGTAACGGAATCATTAGACGCATCTCGGATACAAGTGCGGTTATCATACCACATGCGTCCAAACCGTCCCCTTATATTTTGTTCACTCTAACAACTATGTCTACTCTATTTTGACTTTCCTACTATGTCTTTGTACGACAGGTCGAGCACTCCAACACCTAACCCTCTGCTAATCCAAGTCCAATTGTAGACCTCCACACATACTCAGACACAATTGTAATAGTATGTCTGTGTGACAGTATTATACGGGATAACATAGATATATACTAAGAAAAAATAATCTACCATTTAGCGGGCTAGAAGGAATAAACAATTATTAGGTGGCATATCACAAAACTGAGATTTAACCTTGCATACTATTGGTTTCATAAGTACTTTCTCCACTCAAAAAATATATGGCATATAAATTTAGTTACACTTAACGCTTTCTAAGCTTGACCGAACTTAATAACCTTTTGTTCTCCTTATAAACTTAGTAAGTTTTAGCTTTTAACTAAATCTATACGTCATGTATTCTTGATCCTCGCCATAAAAAATTATAAACATTATTCCTCAAAGAAATTTGTAAATAGTTGATTTTGAAACCTAAACTACGACGTTCTGTCCAACTTGGAACATAAAAACCGCAAGAAGGAAAATTCAGCCTAAGGACTACACTCATATCATTTTTTTGTTCTGATATTCGTAAAACCTGCATCAATTTCGTCTTAGACTGGTCCATGTACATGATGAGAGAATTTGCCTTTTCAGTAGCTCGATTATCATAATATCATTTTCGGTCATGTTTGCAAGAATTTTCACTTTGCATGAGAACCGGCACATTTTATATAGATAACATGAAAATGTAAGATGGTTAACCTAGAAGGGGGGTGAATAGGTTTCTACAAAATTCTTTATAATCTTTTGCAAGTTTTAGGCTTTGCGGAATATAAGTGAGCCTAAATGCAAACTAGGTGAGGCGACCTAGATGATGGACAAGATACTTCAAGCTCGAAGGCTATCACAAGGTAAACAACACAAGTAAGAGATCGGTTAAGGAATAACCGAAGGATGATGCTCTGCGTCCCCCAGACGATGCAATTTTTCAATCGTCCTGCTTCTCCTTGCGCCACGTGTCCATTTGCTGCAAAACATCCCGCATTTGCTACGTAAGTCCCCGCTTTTGCTTCCGAAGCAAAAAAACGGTTCGTTTCAGAAATAGAACATCTCGCCGGAGACCTCGCCGAAGACCTCGTCGGAGACCATGCAGCAAAAAAGTTGTGCTAATGCAGCAAAACCGACTTCGCCGGAAACATCGTCGGAAAAAACTCGCCGGTGACTCTCGCCGGAGATCTTGTAGCAAAAAGTTGACACTATTGTAGCAAAACCACGAGACGGTTGTAGCAACAAAGTTCTTCTAATGTAGCAAAAAACCTACTTCGCCGGAGACATCGCCGGAGACTTTTCTAGACACCTCGTCAGAGACCTCATCGGGAATGTCATGTAGCAAAAAAATTATGACATTGTAGCAAAATCAGAAAACAAATGTAGCAAAAAAATAATAAAAATGTAGCAAAAAACAAATTCACCTGAGACATTATCACAAAAACATGCTATGTAGCAAAATAGTCCGTCATATGTAGCAATGCCGACAGCTGTATGTAGCAAATTTGGCCACCGTGGGTAGCAAAAATTGCCAACATGGCATGAAGCAGTGTCGTCTTTCATTGACGCAGCGACCACCAATGGCTGCGGGGAGCCGCCGGTTCTTGGCATAGGAGACCTGTAGGGGTTCGTAGCATGGAAAACAAAAATTTTCTATCGCATACAAACAAACAAGCCAAGATCTATCTACTAGATTGTAGCAACGAGTCGATGGAATAACTCACCCTCGAAGATTCCAAAGTGTTTAACGAGAGCAGATTCTCGTGGGTGATGTAGTCGTACTCTTTCCGATCTCAAGATCGCGTAGACGATCCTTCCGGCGCCGCGTTCCCGCAACGCTCCCGCAGTCGGTCACACGTTCGGTACTCGACGAAGACCTTCCTCTCCCTTGTTCCAGCAGGCAGCGGAGGTTGTAGCACTCTCCTCGCGATTCCGGCAGCACAACGGCGTGGTACCGGAAGTAGAGGGGAAATCCCGCAGGGCTTCGCCTTAAGCCGGTGCGAGTATGGTGGAGCTTATGAGAGAGGCTATTAGTGGTCTAGTAATTAGACACACCAATTAGAAGGCTCTAAACCAATTAGAAGGCTCTAAACCGAATAGCTCTAAACCGGCGTCTAGATCTAGGGTTTAGTTTAGAGGATAGGAAACTTGTGTTGTGTCTAGAGGAGGAGGCCCTGCCCCTCCTTTTATAGGTGGGAGGGCCGGCGCCATGGGGAGGAGTTCCTCCCCAACTCGGCCTAGGGAGGTGCGCCGGCCTAGGGGAGGAACCCTCCTCCAACTCGGCCTCCACCTCTCCTCCTCTTTCTCCACTTTCCGAAACTGGCAGTTTGACCGAAAACTGGCAGTTTGACTTTTCCAATTAGGATTTGAATTAACCCTTTATTTCGGACAGCGAGAACACTTAGTACATGATGCAATCATTCCAACATGCAATGACACATTCATGTACCCCTTCCCCCCCGGAGTGCCGGACATTCCGGGACCTTCTAGAATGTTCCCGATGAAAACACCGGAACCATTCCCCAACTCCGAAACGGAACTTTCCTTATATGAATCTTATTCTCCGGACCATTCCGGATCACCTCGTGATATCCCGGATCCCATCCGAGACTCCGAACAACATTCGGTCTCTTTCTCATAATACCATAACTACTCAAACAACGTCGAATCCTTAAGTGTGTCTCCCTACGGTTCGTGAATTATGCGGACATGATCGAGACACTTCTCCGAACAATAACCAATAGAGGAATCTGGAAATTCATATGGCTCCCACATATTTCTACGATTACTTTGCGATCGAATGAACCACTTACATACGATACCAATTTCCCTTTGTCTCACGATATGTTACTTATCCGAGGTTATGATCGTCGGTATCTCTGTATACCTAGTTCAACCTCGTTACTGATAAGTACTCTTTTCTCGTTCCCGTGATATGTGATCCCTTGTGACCCAGTCACATGCTTGCAAGCTAATTGGATGACATTTCACCGAGAGGGCCCAGAGAATATCTATCCGTCATGTGGATGGACAAATCCCACTCTTGATCCATGTGTTTCAACCAATACTTTCCGAACACTCAATGCCACCTTTATAGCCACCCTGTTACGGTGTGGTGTTTGACGACATCAAAGCATCCATCCAGCAAAGGTGATATGCATGATCTCATGGTCGAAGGAATTAGGTTACTATGTATCAGAAAGCATATAGCAATTGAACTATTGAAATGACTTGATCTTTATGCTACGCTTGTCTATAGGAGTATGTCCACCATATCATTCTCCTAACGATATGATCTTGTTGTTAATAACATCTCAATGTTCATGATAGGGAAACCACAATCATCTATTAACCAACAAGCTAGTGAAGTATAGAGGCTATACTAGGGACTTCAATTTAAGTTTACAATTCACACAAGTATTAATGTTTCCTTGTTAATACTATTATAGCATGAATATAAACATTTATCATAAACACAAAGATATAATAATAACTATATTTATTATTGCCTCTAGGGCATATCTCCAACAGTCTCCCACTTGCACTAGAGTCATCTAATCTAGATTACATGGTAATATACCGAACACCCATGGCAGTTTGGTGTTGGTCATGTTTTGCCCTCGGGAGAGGTTTAGTCAACGGATCCGCCACATTCAGATCTGTGTGTACTTTGCAAATCTTTATATCCCCATCCTGGATATGTTCTCGAATAGCGTGAAAACGCAGCTCGATATGCTTCAGCTTCTTGTGTGACCTTGGTTCTTGCGCATTGGCTATGGCGCCCATGTTATCACAGTAGATAGACATTGGGTCCAGCGCACTTGGAACCACACCCAGCTCTATAATGAACTCTTTCATCCATATCGCTTCTTGTGAAGCCTCCGAAGCAGCCATGTATTCCGATTCAGTTGAAGATCTCGCCACAACGCTTTGCTTTGCACTCCTCCAGCTAACTGCTGCACCATTCAAAATAAATACGTATCCAGATTGTGATTTAGAATCATCCGGATCGGTGTTCCAACTAGCATCGGTGTAACCATTAACAACGAGCTGTTCATCACCTCCATAAGAAAGAACCATATCCTTAGTTCTTCTCAAGTACTTAAGGATGTTTTTGACCGCTGTCCAATGATCCACTCCTGGATCACTTTGATATCTGCTAGTTAGACTAACAGCATATGCGATGTCGGGTCTAGTACATAGCATGGCATACATTAGAGATCCTATGGCTGAGGCATAGGGAGTCTTACTCATCCTTTCTCTATCTTCTGCCGATGTCGGACTTTGAGTTTTACTCAAGGTCGTATTGGGCAACATGGGCAAGAACCCTTTCTTGCTATCTTCCATTCCAAACCTCTTTAGAACTTTGTCCAAATATGTACTTTGTGACAATGATATTTGGCGTTTCGATCTATCTCTATAAATCTTTATGCCTAATATGTAAGCTGCTTCGCCAAGATCCTTCATTGAAAAACTATTATTCAAATATTCCTTGACACTATTAAGAAGGTCTACATCATTCCCAATCAACAATATGTCATCCACATACAGTATTAAGAATGCTACAGAGCTCCCACTCACTTTCTTGTAAATACAAGCTTCTCCATAAGTTTGTATAAAACCAAAACTTTTGATTACCTTATCAAAACGTTGATTCCAACTTCGGGATGCCTGCTTCAATCCATAGATGGACCGTTGAAGTTTGCATACCTTGTTAGCATCTTTAGGATCGACAAAACCTTTGGGTTGCATCATATACAACTCTTCATCAATGTCTCCATTGAGGAATGCTGTTTTGACATCCATCTGCCATATCTCATAATCATAATATGCAGCGATTGCTAACATAATCCTCACAGACTTTAGCTTCGCTACCGGTGAGAAAGTCTCATCGTAGTCAACTCCTTGAATTTGTCGAAACCCTTTTGCGACAAGTCGAGCTTTATAGACAGTAACATTACCATCAGCATCTGTTTTCTTCTTGAAAATCCATTTGTTCTCGACAGCCTTCCGGCCATCCGGTAAGTCCACCAAAGTCCATACTTGGTTTTCGTACATGGATCCAATCTCGGATTTCATGGCTTCTTGCCATTTATTGGAATCTGGGCTCATCATCGCTTCCTCATATGTCTCAGGGTCATCGGTGTTGTCCACCAACATGACATTCATAACGGAATCATACCAATCTGGAGTGGTATGAGTTCTCGTTGACCTTCGAGGCTCTGTAGTAACTTCAACCGAAGTTTCATGATCACCATCATTAGCTTCCTCTCTTATTGGTGCAGGCACCACAGGAACTTCTTCCGGTGCTGCGCTACTCGCAATTTCGAGAGAAGGTTCGACAACCTCGTCGAGTTCTACTTTCCTTCCAGTCACTTCTTTCGAGAGAAATTCCTTCTCTAGAAAGGATCCATTCTTGGCAACGAAGATTTTGCCTTCGGATCTATGATAGAAGGTATACCCAATAGTTTCCTTCGGGTATCCTATGAAGACGCATTTTTCCGCTTTGGGTTCAAGCTTGTCCTGCTGTAACTTCTTTACATAGGCTTCGCATCCCCAAACTTTAAGGAACGACAATTTAGGTTTCTTCCCAAACCATAATTCATACGGTGTCGTTTCAACGGATTTAGATGGTGCCCTATTTAAAGTGAATGCGGCTGTTTCTAATGCATAACCCCAAAATGATAGTGGTAGATCTGTAAGTGACATCATAGAACGAACCATATCTAAGAGGGTTCGATTACGACGTTCAGACACACCATTACGCTGTGGTGTTCCCGGCGGTGTCAATTGTGAAAGTATTCCGCATTTCTTCAAATGCTCGCCAAACTCGTAACTTAGATATTCACCTCCACGATCAGAACGTAGAAATTTAATCTTCTTGTTACGTTGATTCTCTACCTCACTTTGAAACTCCTTAAACTTCTCGAAAGTTTCGGACTTATGTTTCATGAAATAGATATACCCATATCTACTCAAGTCATCTGTGAAGGTAAGAACATAACGATAACCACTGCGCGATGCTACACTCATTGGACCACACACATCGGTATGTATGATTTCCAATAAGTCTGTGGCTCGCTCCATCATACCAGAAAATGGAGTCTTAGTCATTTTACCCATCAGACATGCTTCGCATCTTTCAAGTGATTCAAAATCAAGTGATTCAAGAAGTCCATCGGAATGGAGTTTCTTCATACGCTTCACTCCAATGTGACCAAGACGACAGTGCCACATATAGGTCAAGTTATCGCTTGATTTTAAACGTTTAGCTTCAATGTTATTAATATGTGTATTTCCACTATCGAGATTCAATATGAATAGACCATCTATCAAAGGTGCATGTGCATAAAACATATTACTCATATAAATCGAACAACCATTATTCTCGGATTTAAATAAGTAACCGTCTCGCAATAAACAAGATCCAGATATAATGTTCATGCTCAACGCAGGCACCAAATAACAATTATTTAAGTATAAAACTAATCCCGATGGTAGATGAAGAGGTAGCGTGCCGACCGCGATCACATCAACCTTTGATCCGTTTCCCACGCGCATCGTCACCTCGTTCTTCGCTAGCTTTCGTTTATTCTGCAGCTCCTGTTTCGAGTTACAAATATGAGCAACCGAACCAGTATCAAATACCCAGGCACTACTACGAATACTAGTGAAATACACATCAATAATATGTATATCAAATATACCTTTCTTCTTGATGTTGCCGTTCTTCAAATCCGCCAAGTACTTTGGGCAATTCCGTTTCCAGTGACCTTCCCCTTTGCAGTAAAAGCACTCAGTATCAGGCTTAGGTCCAGCCTTGGTCCTCTTCGTCGGCATGGTAACTTGCTTACCACCCTTCTTGAAGTGTCCCTTCTGCTTAGACTTGCCTTTCTTGAATTTGGTGGTCTTATTGACCATCAACACTTGGTGCTCTTTCTTGATCTCCACTTCTGCAGACTTCAACATAGCAAATAGTTCTGGCAACTCTTTGTTCATGTTCTGCATGTTGTAGTTCATCACAAAGTTCTTGTAACTTGGTGGTAGTGATTGGAGGATGCGGTAAACTCCCAAAGTATTAGGAATCACTATACCCAAGCTTTGAAGTTTGTTTGCGTGCCCAGACATTTTAAGCACATGCTCACTGACGGAGCTACCCTCTTCCATCTTGCAGTTAAAGAACTTTTCAGAAGCTTCATAACTTTCAATTGCCGCATGAGTCTCAAAAATTAATTTGAGATCCTCGACAATATCATATGGGTCTGACTCTTCAAACCTTTTCTGAAGCTCCGATTCTAAACCATACAAGATAGCACACTGAACTATGGAGTACTGATTCTTCCGAGCAAGGTAAACATTCTTTACTTCATCGGTAGCATCAGCTGCAGGTGGGTCACCTAGCGGTGCATCCAGCACATAGGTCAAATTACCAGCTGTGAGGACAATCCTCAAATTGCGGAACCAATCCGCGAAGTTGCTTCCATTGTTTTTCAACTTTTCTTTCTCTAGGAACGCATTAAAATTGATGGTAGGGGCTGCCATTGATCTACAACATATTTGCAATAGTTTAGACTAAGTTTATGACAAATTGAGTTCAAATTAATTAATGAAATTAAACTAGGTGAACTCCCACTCAAAACAACATCCCTCACATTGTTTTAGTGATCACATGAACCAAATCCACTACATCAACACCGATCATCACGAGAGTTGATATAGTTTTCAATGGCGAACAATCGACATGTTCATCATATCTGCTATATGATTCATGCTTTACCTTTCGGCGATCCGTGTTCCTGAGGCCATGTCTGTACATGCTAGGCTCGTCAAGATCAAACCTTAGCTACCGCATAAGCAAATCTGGCTTGCTTACGTTGTATTCACCCGTGGAATCAAAGACACCCGATCATCACGTGGTGCTTCGAAGCAACAAGCTTTAGCAACGGTGCTAACTAAGGGCGAACACTTTAGACTTGAAATTTATGTGCATGAGGGATCATCTTATAATGCTACCGTCGTCTACTAAGCAATACAAGATGCATAAAGGATTAACATCACATGCAATTCATAATATGTGATATGATATGGCCTTTCTTCTTTGTGCTTCCGATCTCCATCTTCAAGCACGAACATGATCTCCATCATCACCGGCATAGCATCAAGGTCAATGACGCTTCTCCATGGTTGTCGTCCACCAGCTTCAACTATTACAACTATTTTGAATAGACACGCAGGTCTTAACAGAAATTAAAGACAACCATATGGCTCCTGCCGGTTGCCAACTTACAATAAGGAACATTGCATACATCAAATATAATCACAATCATGGCCATATCACATCACTGCACACCCCTGCAAAACAAAGTTAGACGCTTCTACTTTCTTTGCATATTTTACGTGGTTTGGGGCTTTCCATAAGTGTCGTTCTAACTTACGAACAAGAACCACAACATTGATACTAGCATTGTTGATCACCCGTTGTAAATTGGATCTTTACTATGCTAGGAGAAACAGGCACCCGCAAAGCCACTTATGCAAAACGAGTTGCATGTCAAGCGTGGAGCAAGTCTCATGAACGATGTCATGTAAGGTTAGCCCGGGCCGCTTCATCCCAACATACCGCAAGATGCAAAGTACACAAAAAGCAATCTACAATAAAAGCATCAACGCCCACAATGACCATTGTGTTCTACTCGTGCAACAGATCTACATATAGACACGGCTCTGATACCACTGTAGGGGTTCGTAGCATGGAAAACAAAAATTTTCTATCGCATACAAACAAACAAGCCAAGATCTATCTACTAGATTGTAGCAACGAGTCGATGGAATAACTCACCCTCGAAGATTCCAAAGTGTTTAACGAGAGCAGATTCTCGTGGGTGATGTAGTCGTACTCTTTCCGATCTCAAGATCGCGTAGACGATCCTTCCGGCGCCGCGTTCCCGCAGCGCTCCCGCAGTCGGTCACACGTTCGGTACTCGACGAAGACCTTCCTCTCCCTTGTTCCAGCAGGCAGCGGAGGTTGTAGCACTCTCCTCGCGATTCCGGCAGCACAACGGCGTGGTACCGGAAGTAGAGGGGAAATCCCGCAGGGCTTCGCCTTAAGCCGGTGCGAGTATGGTGGAGCTTATGAGAGAGGCTATTAGTGGTCTAGTAATTAGACACACCAATTAGAAGGCTCTAAACCAATTAGAAGGCTCTAAACCGAATAGCTCTAAACCGGCGTCTAGATCTAGGGTTTAGTTTAGAGGATAGGAAACTTGTGTTGTGTCTAGAGGAGGAGGCCCTGCCCCTCCTTTTATAGGTGGGAGGGCCGGCGCCATGGGGAGGAGTTCCTCCCCAACTCGGCCTAGGGAGGTGCGCCGGCCTAGGGGAGGAACCCTCCTCCAACTCGGCCTCCACCTCTCCTCCTCTTTCTCCACTTTCCGAAACTGGCAGTTTGACCGAAAACTGGCAGTTTGACTTTTCCAATTAGGATTTGAATTAACCCTTTATTTCGGACAGCGAGAACACTTAGTACATGATGCAATCATTCCAACATGCAATGACACATTCATGTACCCCTTCCCCCCCGGAGTGCCGGACATTCCGGGACCTTCTAGAATGTTCCCGATGAAAACACCGGAACCATTCCCCAACTCCGAAACGGAACTTTCCTTATATGAATCTTATTCTCCGGACCATTCCGGATCACCTCGTGATATCCCGGATCCCATCCGAGACTCCGAACAACATTCGGTCTCTTTCTCATAATACCATAACTACTCAAACAACGTCGAATCCTTAAGTGTGTCTCCCTACGGTTCGTGAATTATGCGGACATGATCGAGACACTTCTCCGAACAATAACCAATAGAGGAATCTGGAAATTCATATGGCTCCCACATATTTCTACGATTACTTTGCGATCGAATGAACCACTTACATACGATACCAATTTCCCTTTGTCTCACGATATGTTACTTATCCGAGGTTATGATCGTCGGTATCTCTGTATACCTAGTTCAACCTCGTTACTGATAAGTACTCTTTTCTCGTTCCCGTGATATGTGATCCCTTGTGACCCAGTCACATGCTTGCAAGCTAATTGGATGACATTTCACCGAGAGGGCCCAGAGAATATCTATCCGTCATGTGGATGGACAAATCCCACTCTTGATCCATGTGTTTCAACCAATACTTTCCGAACACTCAATGCCACCTTTATAGCCACCCTGTTACGGTGTGGTGTTTGACGACATCAAAGCATCCATCCAGCAAAGGTGATATGCATGATCTCATGGTCGAAGGAATTAGGTTACTATGTATCAGAAAGCATATAGCAATTGAACTATTGAAATGACTTGATCTTTATGCTACGCTTGTCTATAGGAGTATGTCCACCATATCATTCTCCTAACGATATGATCTTGTTGTTAATAACATCTCAATGTTCATGATAGGGAAACCACAATCATCTATTAACCAACAAGCTAGTGAAGTATAGAGGCTATACTAGGGACTTCAATTTAAGTTTACAATTCACACAAGTATTAATGTTTCCTTGTTAATACTATTATAGCATGAATATAAACATTTATCATAAACACAAAGATATAATAATAACTATATTTATTATTGCCTCTAGGGCATATCTCCAACAAGACCATGGCGTCAAGATCGACATAGAGCCCTAGGGCGGCAGCCATGGCGCCTGTGTCAAGGAGCACCGCCTCATCCAACCTCGCGGGCAAGCACTGCTCTGAGGTGCGCGGCGGCGTAGGATCTCCATGGCAGCGATGAGCAGGAGTTGGTCGACAAGGACGAGCGACGCAAGGCAGTTATGGGCGGCGGACACCATGGAGTACGACGGCGGCACAAGAAAGAGACATGCGGCGACGGCCGACTGCACAAGGAAGCGATAGACGGCGGCGCAAGGCAGCGGCAAGGGCGGCGGCCTGCGGCCAGGCGGGTGAGTTTCCATGGCTACGGGAGGAAAAAACGGAGAAAGAAGATGGATCGGGAATCGTGTGAAAGGGAAACTGTTTGCGGGCCCACCCAGCTGTCGCGCGAGACCCGGACGATGAAAGTTACCGATCCCCCGAGGGATCGTGATCATTTTCCATAACCAAAGCACGCGGAGATGAAGATGTATTCCCGTGTTCACCACCTTTGGGAAGGGGCTACGTCACGTTGGAGAGGTGTGAGGTTCCACGAAGGATTCCTCACGCGCCACAAAGGCTCACCTTCTCCGAGCCTATCCCACGAAAGAATAGCTCACTTACTTGTGGTAGACTTTAAGGTAGTCTCCAAACCCTCACAAACTTTCCACGGAGCAAATCACAAGCTGAATGCCTCCGGGCGACCCTAGCCGCCTAGGATTTCCCACAAACCCAAGAGTAACAAGCTAACTCGATGAACTCAAGGGGGAATGAACTTTGGCTTGGTGGGAACATAGATCGGGACCTCCTCTTCCTTTCTACCAAAGGGATTTGGATTTGGTTGGATAGAATGTGAGATCCTCAAGCTTTTGTGTTTCAACAATGGGGGAGAGAGAGAAAGCTTCAAGAAATGAAATGTTTGCTCAAGTGCCTAACCTCATAGTGGAGAAGAAAGGGGTATATATAGTATGAGGGGAAAAGAGCCGTTTGGGGGTTCCTGTGACAGAACCGGCAATAAGTCCGGTCGGACCGAGTTGCTCGCCGGAATTTCCGGCGACAGCTCCGGTGGACCGGACCACACGCCGGAATTTTTGGCGGCGACCGAAATTCTCGGCGAACAACCAAAAGGCTATGTAGTAAGCCATATCGAAGTGCACCGATAATTTCCGGCGGCGACCGGAAATTCCGGCGACAGCACCGGCGCCGCCGGCGCTTTTGCCGATTTCACAGTAACCCCTTTTGACTCATTTTCAAGACTATTTTCTCTCTCTTCGAACGGGTGTGTGGTGGTGGATGATGAGAAGTATATTTGGTATAGAACAACCCCAAAGAGTGCATCGAGATCACCCCTCTTAATAGTGCGGTGTTTCCTATTTGACTCAAGAGAAAATAATAAACAACACCACCGGCTCTCCATAAAGAAACGAATGGGGGGTCACCCATCACCTATCACCAACAACCTGCGGACTCTCACCTGTAGAGAAGCTAATAGAAACATTAATCCGTTCTCGAGCTCCGATGTCATAGTTAACCAGAACACTAGATAAGGGCTATTTTCCCTTTCAATCTCCCCTGTTTGGTTAACGATGACAAACCGAGCTAGAGTAAAAACAGATATTATGATACGATTAGAACTAGCACATAATAGCAAGCACATAGTGATAGGAAATCCAAGTACAATAAGAGAACTGCAAAGTTGTCCAAACACACACACAAATGGTTCGATAGAGCAAATAAAAGCACAAGCCCATGAGAGACAAACGAGCAAAGTAGGGCTTGTGCAAGAGGCAAATCATGAAAGAGACGACTCTACTCTTTATCCCCCTTTGGCATCGAGACCAAAAAGGAAGAAAAGAGCGGAGAGACCGATCTAGCCAGCGAAGTTGTCCTCGTCGTCATCATCATCATCATAGGATTCTTCCTCCTCTTCTTATTCATCATCACCCTCCTCTTTGTCCTCGTCCTCACCATCATCGTCATTCCCTGTAGATGTAGCACGGCGCTGAGAGGAACTGGAAGTGGCAAACCCAGGGAACATAGATGGATCAAAACCCCTAAACATGTCCTCATCCAGCGGGGGCTTCTCAAAGTTGACATAAGAAACGGGAGCTAGAGCATTGCCCAAGTTTGGCACTGGTCGACCACGCTCTGTCAAGAAAGCATTGTGTTGCCTCCTGTTCTCCTGACTGAGCTCCAAACTGCGATGGGCAACATCATAGGAGGAGCGACACATATATCACAAGCTGTTGAAGAACCGGGCAAGACCTTTCTTGCAAGGAAGAGCATGGGGAAGGTCCCTACGAGAGCGCGAGCCACTAGCAGAAAGAGGATCATGAGCAAGCTTGGTTCGGTGTTCAGACGACATCATCTGAGGGAGATCCACATGAGAGCCCCGACGAGGTAAGGTGAAATCCTCCATATCTTCACGCGGAACTTTGGGGATAGCAGATGCAGGAACGGTGGCCTCAATAAGACGCTGAACATACTGACAGAAATTGGGAGTCATGCGCTTCTCAATGGACCGTTGAATCTCACAGTAGATGAAATCACACACATTGATCTTCCGAAGGCGACGAGGATCACAGTAGTACATCAGATTCTTGTGGTGACCGCGAACATCAACAGCATCACCAACCTTGCTCACAAGATTGTAGCGGAAGAACCAAGCAAGCACCATATAGTAGTAGTACATGCCTGACAAGCTGGGAGCTTGATGGCTGGGGTCACTGGGATAGCAGAAAAGAAGCTGGTTATCACTGAAGGCCTTCTCAGAATGAATGTAGAAGCCAGAGACACGGTCAGGAGGGTAACCCAGGGCATGGCAGAAAGCATCAAAAGAAGCCGAGTATGGCTTGGTGCCGGTCATCCAAGTGACAGTGTGAGCCTCATTAGTGTGAAAGTAAGCAGTGCAGAAGAACTGGAGAATGAGATCTGGCATTAGCTTGACCTTGATAGTAGCAATAGCAAAGACATCCATCTGCTTCAGGGCCACATCCACATGCTCGAAATCGGAAGAGAGGTAATGAGCATAGTGGTCCTCATTGAGATATTTGGGAGGAACAAAGAAACCCCGCTTCATACGAGTTGGCTCATTGTAAAGGTCATCCCAAAAGCACTTCTGAGTGTCAGTCCAGAACATCTTGTCAGCCTCAAGATAAGTGCGGTTGGGAAAGCGGTATGGATTCTGCCTCCTCAAATCCCGCCACTGATTCACATTAATATCCGAAGCAGTATTGTAGTTGGGAGGAACTTCTTCTTCAGTAGGACCAAGACTGGACGTGCCCTTGACAGCGGATCTTCCAGCTGAGGCTTTCTTCTTCTGTCCACTTGCAGATCCAGAACCCCCTGTGATAGCAGCTTTCTCTAGTTGACGCTGAGTGAGGTGAGGAGGAGGAGGAGGTCGCTGAAGAGAAAGCTTTCTCTTTTTGCCGGTGTCGGGCTCAAAATCGCTGTGGTCAGACTCTGCACAAGAAGCACACAAGAACGCAAGGCAAAGAAAGCAAATGAGCGTATATGCCATAATAGAACTCATAGGAACACATATTGAAAGTTGGGCAAGCACATGGACAGACGAACAAGCGAAAGAAAATTTCGGCGCCAGGTCCGGCGGAACTGAATCTGTCGCCGAAATTGTCGGTGACGGTTCCGGCGAACCGGAAGCTCGACCGGAATTTCCGGCGAGCATTTCGGTCGACCGGAACGTTGACCGAAAATTCCGGCGGCAGTTTCGGCACAACCGGGCCTGGGACCGAAAAGTTAGGGCATGCGACTGTGAGACTATCCATGACTTAGTACTTGCACAAAGAACAACATGTGGGAAAACAGGGTGGTGAAACTAGGGTGGTACTAGCCTAGTTACTCTAGGGGGTAGAGAACTAAGGGAGCACAAGTGACCATGAAAGCTAGGGTTTCACCACCAACAAGAGAGATAAGAAGGATAAGAAATAGCACAGTACCCTCGGACACCGAAGAAGAAGCCATGCCCCCTCCCTTGCCAAGGATGGGCATGAAGAAAGCACCACACGATAAAGAGGGGAAGCACTCCTCGATCTCCCAATGCAGGCAAGGAGAGAGCAAAACCTTCGGTGAAAAGACTTGTAGAGGCCCGATCTACAACTTGGTGGAGTAGGGAGGGATTTGGGTGGAGGGAAGGGCCTATGGGGGTGGGGAAGCTTGGGGCGGCAGCCATGGAGGAGGGGAGGGCGTGGGGAAGAAACAAAGAAAAAGATGGAACTGCCCCACGCGCGGGCTATAAATACCCCTTCGGAAATTTTTTGGCGATAAGTCCGGTCGAACCGGTGCCCACGCCGGAATTTCCAACGAGAACATCGGCGAAACGGCCCCGTGACCAGAATTTCCGGTGGCGACCGAAAGTTTCGGCAGAGAACCGAAAACGTGTACTGGAAGGGTTTTCGGTCATCTGTCGGAATTTTCAGCGGTCGCCGAAATTTTCGGTCGCCAGGCCGGTCGAACCGGAATTTTTGCCGGAAAATTTCTGGAGACAGCATATGAGTAAATTTTTCTGGAGATGAAACATTGTGAGCAATCATATGAGCATATACACAAGATCCAAATGAAAACCAGATAAAGCACTGTCCATATGACAAGGTCATGAAGAACCAAAAACGAAGAGCAACCATGGACAACGGATTTAGCTTGGAACATCAAGGCACCCAATACACTAAACCAACCATTTGGCGAAGGATTTCTCCCCCTATGTTTAAGCACATGTGTCATGGCGCCTCAAAGATAGATGCTTGGACCCATATCATGACACAATATCAGTTTATGTTGCACACATAGGTAAGCATCAAACCAAGACATGGTAAGATGACCATCCCTACATGTGCTGCGCAACTAGGCTATATAGCATGTTAAGAGCAAGAATATAGTGCAAGAAGCAAATCAATCCAAGTTTTGGGGATCTAGGATACCGAGTTCTCGCCTCAACATGACAAACCGGGCTTCATCCAAAGGCTTCGTGAAGATATCGGCCAATTGGAACATCGTACCCACATGAGTGAGATTGATATCACCATTTGCGACATGGTCACGTAGGAAGTGGTGGCGAATGTCAATATGTTTGGTGCGGAAATATTGGACGGAGTTATTGGTGATCTTTATTGCGCTTTCATTGTCACATAGAAGAGGCACCGTACCAAGAGACACACCATAGTCTTTCAAGGTTTGCCTCATACACAACAATTGAGCACAACAAGATGCCACGGATATGTATTCGGCTTCGGTGGTGGATAGGGCTGTGGAGTTTTGTTTCTTGGAAGACCAACTCACCAACGACCGGCCAATAAATTGGCAAGCCCCGGAGGTTGATTTCCGATCAACCTTATCACCTGCCCAATCGGCATCCGAATAGCCAACAAGCTCAAAGATTGACCCCTTTGGATACCAAATCCCGAGAGTAGTGAGAACAAGGTACCTAAAAATCCGTTTGACCTCCATCAAGTGGCACTCCTTGGGAGCGGATTGAAAACGAGCACACATTCCAACACTTAACATGATATCCGGCCTAGAATCACAAAGGTAGAGCAAGGAACCAATCATAGAACGATATACCTTTTGATCCACGTCCTTCTCACCAACTCCAAGGCCAAGTTGTCCATTTAGTGGCATGGGTGTCTTCATGGGATTAGCCTTGGCCATGTCGAACTTATTGAGCATGTCCTTCATGTACTTCTCTTGAGAGATGAAAGTGTCGTGAGGAAGTTTCTTTATGATGAAGCCTAGAAAGAACTTCAACTCCCCCATCATGGACATCCTAAATTTCATAGTCATCAACTCGGCAAAAGCTTTGTTATGATATTCGTTAGTTCCACCAAAGATAATATCATCAACATAAATTTGAACAATAAATAAGCCACCCCTTTAACCCGTTTGGTGAAAAGGGTGGAATCGACCTTACCCACGCTAAACCCATCCATGAGTAGAAAATCGCTAAGGTGCTCATACCAAGCACGAGGAGCTTGCTTTAGTCCGTAGAGAGCCTTATGGAGTAGATACACATGGTTGGGATAGCGTGTGTTTTCGAAAACCGGGGGTTGAGATACATATGCAACCTCTTTCAAGGTACCATTAAGAAATGCACTTTTCACATCCATTTGATAAAGCTTGAAGTTATGGAAAGATGCATAAGCAAGCAAGAGACGAATAGCTTCAAGACGAGCAACGGGCGCAAAGGTGTCCTCATAGTCAATACCTTCTATTTGGGCATACCCTTGCGCCACTAACATTGCTTTGTTTCTTGTGACGACCCCGTTCTCATCTTGCTTGTTCTTGAACACCCACTTGATCCTAATGACATTGATGCGATGATCTTTAGGCCTCTCCACTAGAGACCAAACTTCATTGCGGGTGAAACACTCGAGTTCTTCTTACATGGCAATGACCCAATCCGGATCCTCCAAATGCTCATGAACCTTAAGGGGCTCAAAGTTGGACACAAAGGCATGATGCCCACAAAAGGTTGTGAGGTTCTTCTTCCTGGCACGGGTCTCGATCCCTCTTGATATGCTTCCAAGGATATTGTTGACTTGAAGTCCGCTTGCAATGGAGGCGGCCTTAATCTTCCGAATTGTGCCTTCATGATCCACAGATTCATCTTTTGAGGGGTCTTGATCATTGACACCATCTTGAGCTTGGCCTTGAGATGGAGGTTGATCTTGTACTTGGTCTTGCTCAAGGGGTTAAGGGCTTGATTCTTGTTCTTCGGTTTGCACGGCATCTTGAGTGAGATGTTGATCTTGTGATGCATTTGATGGCTCAACTTGGGGTAGAGCTTGGCTCTTCTTGAGTTGAGCTTGATTCTCCCCCACCATATTGTTGAACATGGATGTGAGACTCTGTGGGCAAGATGTGCCCAATACCCATCAACTTGATGACTTGAGAAGAATCACCATCACCTACATCACGAGAAGAAACTTGCCTCTCATGGGGGGCATTATTCTCCAAAAACTCCACGTCACAAGATACTTCAACACAACCATTGGTCTTGTTGTAGTATCTATAGGCATGAGAGTTTTCCGCATAACCAAAAAATATACCCTCTAAAGTTCTAGATTCGAATTTACCGAGCTTCTCCTTTTTGTTCTTGATGAGGCCCTTGCATCCAAAGACATGGAAGTAGTTGACATTGGGCTTATTACTTGTGAGAATATCATATGGAGTCATGTCAAAGGGAGCTCGGAGGAAGAGCCGGTTCATGTAGTGGACCGCGGTAGAAATAGCTTCTCCCCAAAAATTTAGAGGGGACTTGAATTCACTCAACATTGTTCTTGCCATCTCAATGCTTGTCCGGTTCTTCCTTTCAACAACACCATTTTGTTGAGGGGTATAAGGAGCTGAGAATTCATGCTTGTATAGGGGTTCGTAGCATGGAAAACAAAAAAATTCTACTGCGTGCACACAAACAAGCCAAGATCTATCTACTAGATTGTAGCAACGAGTCGATAGAGGAACTCACCCTCAAAGATTCCAAAGCGGTTAACGAGAGAAGATTCTCGTGGGTGATGTAGTCGTACACTTGCCGATCTCAAGATCGCGTAGATGATCCTTCCGGCGCTGCGTTCCGGTACCGCTCCCACAGTCGGTCACACGTTCGGTACTCGATGAAGACCTTCCTCTCCCTTGTTCCAGCAGGCAGTGGAGGTTGTAGCACTCTCCTCGCGATTCCGGCAGCACGACGGCGTGGTACCGGAAGTAGAGGGGAGATCTCGCAGGGCTTCGCCTTAAGCCGAAGCGAGTATGTTGGATTAGGGTTTCTCTGAAAACTAGGGTTTAGAGATCCGGGAGGAGGAGGAGGTGTCGGCAGAGGCTAAGACGGCGGCGACAGACCGGCAGCGGCGCGGCGAGGCGGCGGCGAGCGGCGGCGCTGGCGGCGGCGGCTCGTGGAGAGGGCTTGGAACTTGTGTTGTTTGGGGCAGCCCTTCCCCTCTATTTATGAGAGGGAGGGGCAGCCTTGGGAGGGGTGGGTTTGAATCCAAACCCAAACCCAAGTTGGATTGAGAGAAGGACTTGTTTCTTCTCCCACTAGGAAACCATTGTTCCAGTTTGACTTTTCAAACTTCCCATTTGACTTTCAATTTAGAGTTTTATTTCTCTCTTGCATATGCCAACACCAAGTGACCTTGGACATGATCCAATCATTCCACTTACCCATGACACATTCATGGACCATTCTCCTTTCGGACCGGCGAACCTTCTAGACCCTTCTAGAACCTCTCCGATGAAATCATCGGAAACTTTCCTGAACTCCGAAATAGGACTTTCCTTATATGAATATTATTCTCCGGACCATTTCGGATCTCCTCGTGATATCCCGGATCCCATCCGAGACTTAGAACAACATTCGGTCTCTTACTAATCATTCCATAACTACTCAACAACATCGAATCCTTAAGTGTGTCTCCCTACGGTTCGTGAATTATGCGAACATGACCGAGACACTTCTCCGATCAATAAACAATAGAGGAATCTGGAAATTCATATGGCTCCCACATATTTCTACGATTACTTTGTGATCGAATGAACCACTTACATACGATACCAATTTCCCTTTGTCTCACGATAGTTTACTTATCCGAGGTTTTGATCGTTGGTATCTCTGCATACCTAGTTCAACCTCGTTACCGATAAGTACTCTTTTCTCATTCCCGTGATATGTGATCCCTTGTGATGTAGTCACATGCTTGCAAGCTAATTGGATGACATTCCACCGAGAGGGCCCAGAGTATATCTATCCGTCATATGGATGGACAAATCCCACTCTTGATCCATGTGCCTCAACCCATACTTTCCGAACACTCAATGCCACCTTTATAGCCACCCAGTTACGGTGTGGTGTTTGATGTCATCAAAGCATCCTTCCGATGATGGTGATTAACATGATCTCATGGTCGAAGGAATTAGGTTACTATGTATCAGAAAGCTTATAGCAAATGAACTATATTAAATGACTTGATCTTTATGCTACGCTTAACTATAGGAGTATGTCCATCACATCATTCTCCTAATGATATGACCCTGTTGTTAATAACATCTCTATGTTCATGATCAGGAAACCATGATCATATATTAACCAACAAGCTAGTTTAACAAGAGGCTTTACTAGGGACTCTTTTATGTTTATAAATCACACAAGTATTAACGTTTCCGGTTAATACAATTATAGCATGGTATGTAAAAATTTATCATAAGTATGAAGATATGATAATAACCACTTTATTATTGCCTCTTGGGCATATCTCCAACAGTCTCCCACTTGCACTAGAGTCAACAATCTAGTTTCAAACCTTTGTGTATTCAACACCTATGGCTTTCTGGTGTCGTATGTACACGATTGCTAGTGGTCAACTGATCTCCGGATCTGACACTTCCAGGTCCGTGTGTAATTGCATGTCTTTGCCTCTCTACGCATCACTCATTCTCTAATGAGATGGCTTCGTACAAATTTGGTCCTTTGGTGTGACCTTTAGTTCTTTGGGGTTAAAACATGTTGACAATATTGTCGTACAATATATCTTCATAGTACTATCCCACTGTGAACTACACCTAGTTTGGTAACAAACTACTTAACACAAATGCCCTCTTTTGCTGCTATAATAGCAGTCATATACTTAGCCTTTTGTTGTAGTATCTGTCACAATGTCTTGACTTTGGAATTCATCCAAATTCATTATGGAACTTACTTTCTATCATATTGTGCCACCGTTAGTTTAGATTGAGATAAACTTAATTTGTACTTTGTGACAAAACTAGTATCAATGTAATTCATTTACAATGAACTATTCTTAGTTCTTTTACAAGATCATAAGAATATCTTTACTATCGTCCAATGATTATCTTATGAATCATTCTGATATATGCTCATAACATTTAGAGCATAGGACATATCTGGATTTGTACATATCACAATATGATTGATATAAATACTCTTTGTGATTTCATACATCAAGTATCAATCTATACTTGAATCTTTGTTTCACTTACCAAGTGTCAATACACTTGAATATATCATCAATATTGAACTCATTCAATCCTTTCTGTGCGACAAGAACCTTTCTTGTAGTTTATATATTGAACTTATTCAATACATCATCTATGTACTTTCGGCACAACCATATTAGCGTCTATTGATGCCAAATATTTGAGTTTTGCCTAAGTCTTTTATCGGGATGAAATTCTTAATATGTGTTAATAAAAGATACATCATTTTTAATCAACAATATGTCTTCCACATAATGTATTAGAAACATGTCTTAGCGCTCCCACTTAATTTCTTGCAAATGAAAGCATCTTCATTGTCTTTGATGAAATTAAACTCTTTTAACAGTTTCATCATAGTGAAGATTCCAACTCCGCGATGCTCACTTCAACCATTGAAGTTTGCATATGCTTTTAGCATCCTTTGAATTAACAAAACCCTATGGACCGTGTTATGCACATGTCCTAGGTAACAATTCTATTAGAAGAACTTGTTTTGTTTATTCAACTACCACATAACAAAATTATATGTAGTGGTTGCTATATTAATCCGTCTAGACTAAATATCGCTATGAAAGATCAAATCTTGTCATAGTCAACCTTTGAACATTGTTGTGAACTCTTTCCCAACATGTCGACCATTTCATAGATGCGAAACATCCATGTTTATTTCTTTATAGATCCAAACACAACTGTAAGGTCTTACACCTTTCTCGAGGGTCCTTCAAGTTCAAAACTTGTTTTCTCGTGTATGGAACTATCACGGATTTTATGGCTTCAAGCCATTTGACGGAGTCAGGGCTCATCATTGCTTCTTTGCATGTAGTCGTATCATTATTGTCAAATAATGATTTAACTCTCAAATCTTGGTATTTGATTGTTTACCCGACCTACTTGTTTCAATAGGAACTTAGACCTCTGTGACCGCAACCTTTGAGGCACGTGAGCCATGAGCATTGTTGCTGCCTCCGGAACACTTTTCGGCACTGCGCAACTTTGCACATATAGCTAAGGTTCTTTTAACCTTATCAAAGTTCTATTGTCCTCCCACTTATCTTTTCACGAAAAATTCCTTCTCAAAGAAACTTGACGTTCTAAGTGACAAACACTTTTGTCTCCGGTGTTATGGAGGAATACTTAACAGTTATACAAAGACAGGTTCATCCGACTTTGGTTGCAAACATCTTTCTTATGCATAGCATACCAATGTTTAAGAAAGGACTGCTTGGGTTTTATCCCAAACCATAACTTTATATGGTGTCATTTCAACGGATTATGATGAAGCTCTTTTCAGTGGAAAAACGGTAGTCTCTGAAGCTTTTAATATTTAAAATATAATGGCAATTTTATGAATTACACCTTCGATCTTACCATGTCAAACAAGGTTTAATTACATATCTCGAACGCTCCATACTCTTATGGTGTTTCGGGACATGCAAATCCACGGAACGATTCCTTAAATCTTAGGTATTATGCTAAACTTGTAACTCAAATATCTTGCTTTATGATCTTATCATAAACTATTTATATTCTTGTTATAATGATTTTGCACTTCATCTTGAAAGTCTTTGAACTTTTCAAATGTTTCATACTTCATCCTTATTAAGTAAATATTCATATATTCACTCAAATTTTCGGAGAAAGCATATGAAGTTGAAATCCATCGCTCTTGACTACACATAATGGACTTCGTACAACAATATGTACAAGTTCCAATAAGCTAGTCATTCGTTCCCTTTTGGCCTATGAACGAAGTTTTAATTATCTCTAGGAAAGTTTCACAAGCGTCATTTGATCAAAAATCAAAAGACTCCAAAATTCCATACACATGGAGTTTCTTCATGTTTTCTTTCCAATATAATTTAAACGGCGATGTCACTTCCTAAGTGATCTTTCAATCAATTTGTCTTTCGACATTTTTAGCACTAGTTTTATGGATGTGATTTCTCCAACGAGATTTGTGAATCATCCATCTTTTATGGATTACGACAATTATTTGAACAACCCTTTTGTTCTCATAATACCTGATAAAACAAATCTTAAAGGCAAGCTTTGATGTTTAACGAGCAACACAATAACCCTTTATTTGTTCTCGATGAACATCATCACATATTCTTTTGCTAGTTACTTAGGCCATTGTAGTTCATGAATTCTGTTGTTTCGTATGACGATTCATACCAACAAATTCAATATCAAATACTTAAGAACCACTTTGTTTAATAAGCAAAGAATATAGCCATAACACGTATATCCTTTATATACCTAAACTGAACAATTCTAGTCTTTTCTTTTCTGCCATATATTTATGAGATTCTCTTTCAGTATTTCTTTTTCTGTTTGAAAGAATCTATCAACATCAATAGTAGATCCATACACATGACACATAGTCCAAAGCGTGTATAGTTAAATACCAATGTCTTTGGACTTGCACTTTGAAGTAGATCACCATTATCAAATGTTTGGTGTTCTTTCAAATTCCTTTCTTTAGTAATCTCTTGGTGTAGTAAACATTTTACCTACATCAAATATTCACCCTTATCATGGAATTATCCATGATCAAGCTAATTTTAGCTTATAATGGTGAATTGCGAGTATAATGTTGCTCTCCAAAACCTTTTGGAGGATTAGGACAACTAGTATCTCCAACCTTTTGCAAATTCTCATCAAATATGAGAACATGACTTTTGCCATATTATACTCTATCATGTTGTAACCAAAACTTTGTTTCAGATATCACAATATCTTCCACACATCATGGTTTCTGAAACAACTCTTTCACATCCTAGATAACCTTGATATTAAGACAATCCTTTGAATATCAAGAATCATGGAGACAAACATGATACTCATACACTAACTCTTCGAATTGTCACTCTTGTTTTAATACCAATTATTAAACTTCATGGAGTAACCGGAACTTATTGAAAGTTTGCAATAGGACTTTTAAACTTTAGATTAACACTTCAAAACAATACGATACCAGTTCGTAAAGTAACTAACCAGAATTCTATAGTTCTATCATCTCAATTAAAACTAAGCGCAAGGTGGTAAACGGATGCCAATGACTACAACAACTATGCAAATTCACTTTGATTTAATTTATGATAAATAGTGTTCAACTTTTAATCATATTACCGTTGAACTCCCACTCAAAACAATATCCCTCACATTGTTTTAGTGATCACACAAACCAAATCCACCACATCAAAACCGATCATCACGAGAGTTGATGTAGCTTCAATGGCGAACAATCAACATGTTCATCATATCTACTATATGACTCATGCTTTACCTTTCGGTGATCCGTGTTCCGAGACCATGTCTGTACATGCTAGGCTCGTCAAGATCAAACCTTAGCTTCCGCATGAGCAAATCTGGCTTGTTGACGTTGTATACACTCGCAGAATCTAACACACCCGATCATCACGTGGTGCTTCGAAACAACGAGCTTTAGCAACGGTGCTTACTAAGGATGAACACTTTAAAACTTGAAATTGTGTGCTTGAGGGATCATCTTATAATGCTACCGTCGTAAATTAAGCAATACAAGATGCATAAAAGGATTAACATCACATGCAATTCATAATATATGATATGATATGGCCTTTCTTCTTTGTGCTTCCGATCTCCATCTTCAAGCACGAACATGATCTCCATCATCACCGGCATTGCATCAAGGTCAATGATGCCGCTCCATGGTTGTCGTCCACCAGCTTCAACTATTACAACTACTTTGAATAGACACGCGGGTCTAAACAGAATTTAAAGACAACCATATGGCTCCTGCCGGTTGCCAACTTACAATAAGGAACATTGCATACATAATATATAATCACAATCATGGCCATATCACATCACAGCACACCCCTGCAAAACAAAGTTAGACGCCTCTAATTTTCTTTGCATGTTTTACGTGGTTTGGGGCTTTCAATAAGTGTCGTTCTAACTTACGAACAAGAACCACAACATTGATACTAGTATTTTCAATCACCCGTTGTAAATTGAATCTTAACTATGTTGGGAGAAACAGGCACCCGCAAAGCCACTTATGCAATACAAGTTGCATGTCAAGCGTGGAGCAAGTCTCATGAACGATGTCATGTAAGGTTAGCCCGGGCCGCTTCATCCCACCATCCCGCAAGATGCAAAGTACACAAGAAGCAATCGACAACAAAAGCATCAACGCCCACAATGACCATTGTGTTCTACTCGTGCAACAGATCTACATATGGACACGGCTCTGATACCACTGTAGGGGTTCGTAGCATGGAAAACAAAAAAATTCTACCGCATGCACACAAACAAGCTGAAAGAGCATTTTTCTATCCCTCTGATTTTGATGTTTGATAACAATACATTTATCGATTTAACCGTGTACTAAGTTTATCACAGGATTGATAAAAGAAGGCACAAGTCATGGCATAGCATTTCTCCGTTGCAAAATCTTCTGTGTCAACCGGTAGTACCGGATCTGCAACCGGTACTACCGCTTGACATCGGTACTACCGGTTCCAGTACCGGTTGGCACCGATCAAAAGAGAGAAGGGTGAGTACCAGTCAGTACCCACCGGTACCACGGAGCGGCACTACCGGCCCAACCGGTAGTACCGCTTGGTACAAGCGGTACTACCGCTTGAGGCGGTCGTACCGCTCGTCGGTACCGCTGCATACTGACTAGCACCCTCCCCTCTCCGTTTTGGTCAGTACCAAGCGGTACTTGGGACCGGTACTACCGCTCGAACCGGTAGTACCGCATGCAAGCGGTACTACCGCTTGAGTACCGGTACTACCGGTCATTAAATGCTCCAACGACCATTTATTTCGTGGAGGGGTATAAATACCCCTCCACCTACCTTGGGACAAGCTGCTCAGCTCATTAAAGTCATTGCCCACCATTGGAGTCCATTGGAGCCACTCAAATTCTCAAGATCTCATCATCCAACCACCCAAAGTCCTTGATCTTTGGGGAATCGAAGGAGGAGTCCCCGATCTACTACTTCACCAAAAGAGATCTTCATTTCCCCCTCATTTCATTGAGGCCCCCTTTGCTCTAGTGTTTTGTTGGAAACCCTAGCTCTTGTTTTTGTTCTTAAAAGCTTGTCTTTGATTACTTTGACAGCTTGCTTGTATTTGGGAGCCTCCGATTAAGTTGTGGATGTGTGCCCCAAACTTGTAACGGTGCCGGCTTCCACCTTGAAGGTTGCCGATATAGTGGAAGGTGAATCGATCCCATTGGGGTGAGATTCATCGGAGAACAAGGGAGGCCTCTCGTGGCGTTGGTGGTTTGAAATCACCCCCTCTCCAAACGTAGACGTACTTCCCCTCAAAAGGAAGGAACTACGGGAAACAAATCCTTGTGTCTCCACGTCCACTTTTCGGTTACCTCTATCCTTTACCGCACCTTACTTACTTGTTACTACTTTGTGTTGTGGTAGCCCTTGCTTTTTTGTCATATAGGTAAATTCACCGTAGTTGCATTATCTAGAGAATTTACCTTATTGTCAAACCTTAATTTGAAAAAGAAGAAAATTTGAAGTAGCACCTATTCACCCCCCCTCTAGGTGCCCATACGATCCTTTCAATTGGTATCAGAGCCTCGGCTCTTTATTCGGGCTTTACCGCCTAAGAGAATATGGGTAGCCAAGAAGGGGAAGGTGGTAGTGAGTCAACTCCGGTGACCATGGAAGATCTCAGAAACTTGGAAACAAGATTGAGCTCTTCCTTGGTCAACGAAGTCAAGAAGATGCTTGAGCAACTTCTTAAAGACAAAGATGGCTCATCACCCCCATCCCCTCAAGAGGAACTACCATCCGCACCTAAAGGGAATACTCCGGTATCCCTCGAAGGTATGGTGGTAGGGGATAAACTAGACAATGCTAATTCCTCCACACGACTTGATGGGGGGAAGGGAGAGCACCGTGATTCTTGGTACTCTCCCGATCCTCCCATCCCTCACCCTCATGTGTACAATAGAGGTGACCCACCTAAGCTAGAAGAGTCTGCTACTTTTGCTCAATGGCAATCACTAATGAGAACTCATATGCGCAGCTCTTGCATTGAACTATGGAACATCATCGAGCATGGACTCTTTATTGGGGATCCAAACAACTTGACAAGAAGAGAGGTTGTCAATAGTCAACTCAATGCCACTGCTTTGCATATGATTCAACAAGGATTAGGAACAAAGGATTATCCACACATTGAGCACTTTCGCATTGCCAAGGAAGCTTGGGATGCTCTCACTGTGTTGTTTGTTGGAAATGAGAGTATGAGGAGGAACAGATATGATGCTCTAAGCAATGAAGCCGAAGGTTTCTACATGAAAGAAGGTGAAGATCACGAAGACATGTATCGAAGGCTCAAGACCACCGCCAACGCTTTTATAAATGTGGGTGCCTCACATGTGGATGATGCATGGATAAAAATTAAATATGTGAGTGCACTCATGCCTTTTGAGCCCACCGACTTGAAGAGCTTACAAGGAAGACACAACTACCATCTCATGACCTCAAACAAAGTTATGCAAGAGATGGCCGCTTTCAAGGTCGCCGCCAAGAACGCCAAAGATGCTCGTGCTCGTGCCCTCGGTATGAGCAATGTGGTCAATGTTGCTTTAAAGGCCAAAGCTGTGGACTTTGAAGATGAAGATGATAGTGATGAAGGCCTCTCCTTGGACCATCCCGATGATGTCAAGATTGCTCATAGTCAATATATGGCTTTCTATGCAAACAACTTTTGAAAGAATCCCGCCAAGGCCAAGATGGAAATGCAACGAAGAAGCAATCCAAATGGGAAAAGAGAGAATGCCACTAGGTTGAGAACTTGCTTCAACTGTGGTGACCGCTACCACTTTGTGGCAAGCTACCCCTATGAGAAGAGAGAAGATAATGGTGGGAAGCTTGTGTTGAAGAAGACTCTCAAGGCACCCTACAAGAAACCTTTCATCAAAAAGAACCCCATCAACAAGAAATCGGGAGAAATTGTCTTGATCACTCGTGAAGAATACTCTTCCGATAATGAAGATGATGAAGATGAGGAGAAGAAGAAACCTCACATGGTATGGCGGCTCTAGCCACCACCTCTACTCCGACACTCTCACTCTTTGACTCTCCAAATGAGAACTCTTCCTCCAAGGACGTCACTTGCCTTATGGCAAGAGGAACGGAGGTATCCTCATCATCCCACTCTACTCAATTAGATAATGATGAAATTGATGATGAAATGTCTCTTGATGTTAAAAAGGAACTAATTGCCTTTGATGAGTTCATGACTAACCTAGAAGGTGATGCTAAACTACATTTTGGGAACATCTTAGATCAACTCTCCCACACTCAAGAACTTCTAGATGTTAGATGTAAACTTGGGCATGAACATATGATTGAACTAGAGGCTTTAAGCAATGCTATAGAAGAAGAACAAGAAACTAGGTTGTCCCTTGAGTCAAAACTTGAAGGGCTTGATGAGGCCAATGACATCATTGTTAACAAACTCATTAAAGAGCGTGATCATGCTATTGCTAAATACAAAAGAGCTAAAAAGGACAAGGTTGAGTTTGGTGTGGTTCATGAAAAACTTGCCGAGGACTTTAGCTTGCTTAACAAGGCCCACAAAGCATTGGAGAGTGAACTCTTGTCTCTCACAAAGTCCCATGAAACGCTTCAAACTCAATTGGCCAATATTCCTTCACCTAGTAACTTCATTCCATCGAGTAGCACGACTATCCTTGAAGAGAATGCTAGGTTGAAGGGGGTGCTTGCGAAGACCACATTTCCAGAAGGTAACAAGTCTATTGATGATCTTTTGAGCAAGCAAAGGCGCAATGGTGATAAAGGGGGCATTGGTTTTGTATCCAAAACAAAGAAGAAGAAGAACAAGAAGAAGAAGGACAAGCCCGCACAAGATACCAACAAGACCATTGTGGGAAGTAAGACCACAATTGGCAAAACTATGTCTCATGACGATTTTGCGGGAAGTTCTAACCCTCACTATGTTCTAATGCGTGATTACTATGGTGATGTGTATGCACAATATGTTGGTCCTTATGATGGTTATATTGCTTGGTCTATTTGGGTTCCCAAGACCCTTGTTGCTAACAAAAGAGGACCCATTGAAAAATGGGTACCTAAAACTAGCTTGATCTTTTGTAGACCTATGCTTCCGGAGGTTCAAAATGGGTGCTAGATAGTGGTTGCACTTGTCATATGACCGGAAGCTCGTCTATTGTCAAGGACTTGTGTCAAATGAAGATCAAATCACCATCACATATGCCGACAAGTCAAAATCTACGGTAATGGGTTTCGGCAAGGTAGTGGTGGCTCACGACATTACACTCGTGAACGTCATGCTTGTTGAAACCCTTGGATACAATTTACTTTCTGTCCGTGCTCTTGGAAATATGGGCTTTGCCGTCTTTATTGATAATGATATTGTGGTCCTCATGTGGAGCAAGTCTCTCAAGGTCGCTTTCGTTGGGTACGTCGAAAATGACTTGTATGTGGTGGACTTTTCGGGGCAAGCCACTGCAGGTCCGATGTGCTTATATGGAAAGGCCGATGTGGGTTGGCTATGGCACCGCCGACTAGCCCATGTCAATATGAGAACTTTGCAAAGTCTCCATAAAGAGGGCCATATTGTTGGACTAAAAGAAAATGTTTCCTTTGCCAAAGATCGTGTTTGCAGGGCATGTGTTCTAGGGAAGATGCATGACGCTCCTCATAAGCCCACGAAGCAAATCAAGTCTAACAAGATCTTGGAACTCCTTCATGTGGACCTATTTGGTCCTCCATCTCATGCAAGTCTTGGTGGGAAGAAATATTGTTTGGTGATTGTTGACGACTTTTCAAGATACTCTTGGGTTTATTTCTTCAAGTTGAAGAGTGAAACTCAGAGGACCTTTATCGACTTCATCAACTTGGTTCAACGGCAACACAATGTTCCCGTGTTGATTATAAGAAGTGACAACGGCACCGAGTTCAAGAACTACACCTTGAATGACTTTCTTAGTGATGAGGGGATTAAGCATCAATATTCCGCCGCATACACCCCTCAACAAAATGGTGTGGCCGAAAGGAAGAACCGGACTCTCATTGAGATGGCTAGGACCATGTTGGCGGAGTTTAAATCTCCATACAACTTCTGGGCCGAAGCCATCTCCACCGCTTGCCATGCTTCAAACCGGCTCTACCTCCGCAAGAAAATCAACAAGACTCCATATGAGATACTTACCTGTAACAAGCCCAACATATCTTATTTCCGGGTGTTCGGTTGTAAGTGTTTCTATCTCATCAAAGGTGTTCGTTTGTCTAAATTCGAATCTAAAGCATTAGAGGGTATTTTTGTTGGCTATGGTCTCGAATCTCACACTTATAGAATCTATGACAAGCTCTCCGGAGCCGTCATAGAATCTTGTAGTGTGACCTTCGAAGAATATGATGGTCCCCAAGGGGGGCGTGTTGATGCTTGTGATGCAGATGTTGAAATGCCTCAGGATGCCATAGGAAGAATGGGTGTGGGTTATATCCGCCCCATTGAGGAACCCCTTATGGCGGATCGAGAAGAACTATGCTCCACTCGAGTGGAGCCCTCATCTTCACAACCTCAACATGCTCCATCTACCGAGGAGGACTTTGACTCAAGCCAAAGACAAGATGTGGACCCTCAACATAGTGATCAATGTGTGAACTCTAGTCAAAGGGAGCTTGGTCCATTTTATGGGGTGTCAAGTGGAGTCAAGTCAATTTGCCAAGGAAGATCCATCCAAGCTGTTTTGAGGGGTGCTCAAGTTGAGGCTAGAAGAACACTTGATCAAGACCAAGGTCAATCCGTGCCTCCCAATATAGAGGATGAATCCAATAATGATCAAGGTCAAGTTGATGGTCAAGACGAGGATCAAAATGATGAAGAGGGTCCTCCAAGAAACAATGAGGATATCCACGCTCGTCGCGAAGCTAGAAAGGAAAGAATGTTGGAAATAAGAGACCACACCCTCCAAAATGTTGTTGGAGATTTAAGGAAAGGTATTTCCACATGAGCACAATTGAAGAGGTTCAGTGAACATCAAGCTCACATTTCCATGATTGAACCAAAGAAAGTGTGGGAAGCTCTTGAAGATTCGGATTGGTTAGAACCTCTGCACAAAGAGCTCAACAATTTTGAGAGAAAAAAGTGTGGAAGTTAGTTAAGAAGCCAAAGGATTGCCGCAATGTTATTGGAACAAAGTGGATATTCAAGAACAAGCAAGATGAGCATGGGATTATTGTAAGGAACAAGGCTAGATTGGTTGCACAAGGTTATTCCCAAATTGAAGGCATTGATTATGGAGAGACTTATGCACCCGTGGCTCGCCTTGAGTCCATCTGTATCCTTCTTGCTTTTGCGGCACATCATAACTTTAAGTTGCAACAAATGGATGTAGAAAGTGCATTCCTTTATGGTCCTTTGAATGAATTGGTATATGTTAAGCAACCCCCGGGATTTGAGGACCCCAACTTCCCAAACCATTTCTACAAACTTGATAAGGCGCTCTATGGGCTCAAGCAAGCCCCACGCACGTGGTATGAGCACCTTAGAGAGTTGTTGTTTGACCGTGGCTTTGAGGTTGGGAAAATCGATCCCACTCTTTTTACTAAGAGGGTTAATGGGGAGCTTTTTGTATGCCAAATCTATGTTGATGATATTATCTTTGGCTCATCTAACAAAGCTTTTAATGATGAATTCTCAAAGCTTATGACTAGTAGGTTTCGGATGTCCTTGATGGGGGAGTTGAAAGTATTCCTTGGCTTTGAGATCAAGCAAGTTAGAGGAGGAACATTCTTCAATCAAGCCAAGTATACTCAAGATATGCTCAAGAGATTCAAAATGCAAGATTTGAATGGAGCCCCTACTCCCATGGCAACAAAGACTCATCTAGAACAAAATCCAAATGGTAAAGATGTGGATCAAAAGGTATACCGGTCTATGATTGGTTCTTTGCTTTACCTTTGTGCATCTAGACCCAATATTGTGTTGAGTGTAGGTGTGTGTGCAAGATATCAAGCGGCTCCTAAGGAAAGCCATTTAATGGCGGTCAAGAGAATCTTTCGATATTTAGTTCATACCCCATTTTATGGTCTTTGGTACCCTCAAGGCTCAACATTCGCTCTTTGTGGATACACGGACTCGGATTGGGCGGGAGACAAGGATGATAGAAAATCAACATCCGGGGCTTGCCAATTCCTTGGTAGGTCCTTGGTATGTTGGTCTTCTAAGAAGCAAAATTGTATATCACTCTCCACCGCCGAAGCCGAGTATGTTGCTGCTGCTAGTGCGTGCACCCAATTGCTATGGATGAGGCAAACTTTAAAGGAATACGGTGTCCATTGTGACAAAGTGCCTCTTCTATGTGACAATGAAAGTGCCATCAAGATTGCATACAACCCGGTGGATCACACAAGGACAAAGCACACTGAGATTCGACATCACTTTATTAGAGATCATGTTGCTAGAGGTGATATTGATCTATCCTATGTATCAACCAAAGATCAACTTGTCGATATCTTCACGAAGCCACTTGATGAAGCAAGGTTTTTCTACTTGAGGAATGAACTAAATATCGTAGATTCTAGGAGTTTGACTTGATTATCTTGCACTCTCACCTAATACTCGACCCATGTTTGGTTTAGGTGTAGGCATGGACATAGGGGGAGTGCGGTCCTAATTGATTGGACTATCCCTCCCCCATTATGTGCAAATTAAACAAAATTCATTCCTCTTAATATCATTTTGTGATATGTGAGCTCAATGATGAGTTTCGGTAATGGACCCAAGATATATCTTCGTGGTGCCAAGCCGAGTATACTCAAATATGGTGGCCTAGGCCACCGCCCCCTCTCAATCGAGAGGTTGATGTACTTACTCATGTTTGTCACTTAGTTGATTTGGTCTTCACTCTTAATTGCCATCTATTTGAATTGTCTTCATCTTTCTTAGTCTCATGCACTCTAGTTTGGTATTTATTTGTTTCCTCCATTTGGTTTTAGAGTGCATGTGCTTCTCAGCTCACTAGTCTTAACCCAAGCCTCCGTACTCTCTCATGAAAACCCTCTCTCTTCCCGCACAAGAATCATCCTTGATCCCTGGCTTTGGACTCAGATGGGACCGGTACTACCGGATGTGAGAGCGGTACTACCGCACCTGGGAAGTTCCCAGGTCGTCTCCTAGCAAAACTGCTCCAGGAACGGTACTACCGCCCGCATGTCCGGTCCTACCGGTAACCGGTACTACCGGTCGTAGAACCGGTACTACCGCTTCCAAGCGGTAGTACCGCTCCAACAACCGGTACTACCGGTTGACGGTTCCAGGTATATAAGGGACGCGTGGTGAGAGGCACCCCTCAGTGCCTCATTATTTCCCACGTTCCCCACTCTAACATGCGCTGCCACCGGAGATCTTGAAGGCCCCGGAGCCCTGCCGCGCCCTCCTTCCTCCGGATTCTCCTTAGATTCGGCCTCCGGGCAGGCTCCCACTCCGTTCCACCGCCATGGATCCCGATGCAGGTGGTTCTCGGGGTGCACGGAAGCACTCCAAGTCTGACCGTGAGATTGTTGAGGAAGATACTGAGTCTGAGGAAGAAGTTATGCCACAGCCAAGACGCCGTTCCAAGTTGCCTACCAATCGAGGTGGTCGTGGGGGTCGCGAAGGGGCTACCAAGCGCTCAGCTGGGCGTGGCAGAGCCCCTCCCTCTCGCCCCTCCTCCACTGGGCGTACCAAGAGTCTCAGCTCTGGGCCATCTGGGCCAAAGACACTCTCTGACATCTCTGAGGCAGACTTTAGGGCTCTCCGAGTGGACAATGCATACTCCCACAGCAGGAGCGCGTTAAGGGCAGATAGTCTTTTCTATGATGACTTCCAAGAGCGTGTGTATCATGAGGTTCTTATGACCAATACCCAGCTGGTGGTGCCTCAGCAGTGGATTGACATGGGACACATTGACAAGAACTCTGGCTACTTTGGTGAAGCTAAGGAAATCTGCTCAAACCTTGGCATGCTCCCCATTATGGAGTTTCAGCATGACTATGATCCCCTACTCATCTGCCAGTTTTATGCCACTGCACACTTCCACAATGGCCGCAATCGGAAGATTACCTGGATGACTCAAGGTGCTGTCAAGGAAGCTACGCTTGCGGAGTTTGTTGCCATATTGGGGTATGAGGACCGCGGCCGTGACGTTCCTTGTGGTTTCCGCTGTCACATGCGGGAGAATCCCTCCAAAAAGGATGTTCTCCGACCTTTGTATATTTGAGGCCGTGGGATTGCTGGCAAAATCAAGGATCTCCTCCCCACATATGACATTCTCCATCGCATTTTCCGTGAGACTGTTGCTCCTCGTGCGGGCAACAAGGACGAGATACATGGGTTCTCCGTTGACTTGCTGTTCAACACCTTCCTCAACAGAGAATCAGGCCAACCTCTTGATGTGACAGACTTCATTTGGAATGAGATGGTTGCCGCTGCACACACTCGGAGGGTTCCACCCTTTGCTCCTTACATTATGGCCCTCATTGTGTCCAAGTGCCCCGTCGTTGCTAGGACACTCTCCACTCGCTCTCTTGTTGTGCACAAGCCAAAGGCACTCAAGATCAAGGTACATGCTAAACCTCGCGCTCCGCCAGGTGAGGAGGATGAGGATGAGGATGAGGATGACTCTGAGCATGCTGATAGTGGTCATGACACTGACTATGAGGTCTCTCGCCGCAAGAACGCCAAGCCCTTTTGGGCGAAAAGGATGGAGGTCAAGCTCAAGAAGATCTTCTGCTTCCAGGTTGACAACCAGAAGCGTATGTATGAGGCGCACGTGTATGCAAAGAAAGCCTGTGCTCGTCAGAAGGAACTCATGTCTGCTCAAGGGTTGACCATCTCCGAGGGATCCGAGAACAATATCACTCCAGAGGACCAGTGGATTTCTCAGCACAGCCGTTGGGACGATGATGTCTCTTCCTCGCACCGCGCCCCACCTACATATGAGGATGAGGAGGATCTTGAGGATGAGGAGGAGGAGGAGTATGATGATTGACCTTTGGGGCGGTAGCTCTGCACTTGTCCCTTTTTGGCGTCTTGATGCCAAAGGGGGAGAAGTTTCACTTTAGGCACGGGTGTTGCATGGGAAGTCACAAGCTCGCTCTTCTCTTTGATCCTTTTATTGCTTGTGAACTTCGATTTCTCTCTATTCTATGTGTGAGACTACTATGTGTTTATGTCGTGTGAGACTATGTGGTTTATGTCGTGTGAAACTATGTGGTTGGATCCATCTTATGCGACTATGTGGTTTATTTCTGTGGATCCATCTTGTGATGTTATGCAATATCTATTGTCTATATATTCCTCATCACATGTTTTGTGCAAAGGTATGTCTTCTAATGCTAGTATCCCTACTTGTGCACCCATGTTGGGTTTGTAAAATAGAGGGGGAGATTTGTCTTTACACATCTAGCGGGAGTCTCTTCTCTATTTTACAAATCTCATTTGCCTATTTTTAAAATCATCCTGCAAAAGTGTATTGTCATCAAACACCAAAAAGGGGGAGATTGAAAGAGCATTTTTCTATCCCTCTGATTTTGATGTTTGATAACAATACATTTATCGATTTAACCGTGTACTAAGTTTATCACAGGATTGATAAAAGAAGGCACAAGTCATGGCATAGCATTTCTCCCTTGCAAAATCTTCTGTGTCAACCGGTAGTACCGGATCTGCAACCGGTACTACCGCTTGACACCGGTACTACCGGTTCCAGTACCGGTTGGCACCAATCAAAAGAGAGAAGGGTGAGTACCAGTCAGTACCCACCGGTACCACGGAGCGGCACTACCGGCCCAACCGGTAGTACCGCTCGTCGGTACCGCTGCATACTGACTAGCACCCTCCCCTCTCCGTTTTGGTCAGTACCAAGCGGTACTTGGGACCGGTACTACCGCTTGAACCGGTACTACCGCTTACTACCTCCGGTACTACCGCTTGGGGGTAGTACCGCAAGGGGGTACCGCCCAAGACTGAAGAATTCTGAGGAACAAGGTCACCATCGGTACTTGGTCCGGTACTGGACCGGTAGTACCGCATGCAAGCGGTACTACCGCTTGAGTACCGGTACTACCGGTCATTAAATGCTCCAACGGCCATTTATTTCGTGGAGGGGTATAAATACCCCTCCACCTACCTTGGGACAAGCTGCTCAGCTCATTAAAGTCATTGCCCACCATTGGAGTCCATTGGAGCCACTCAAATTCTCAAGATCTCATCATCCAACCACCCAAAGTCCTTGATCTTTGGGGAATCGAAGGAGGAGTCCCCGATCTACTACTTCACCAAAAGAGATCTTCATTTCCCCCTCATTTCATTGAGGCCCCCTTTGCTCTAGTGTTTTGTTGGAAACCCTAGCTCTTGTTTTTGTTCTTACAAGCTTGTCTTTGATTGCTTTGATAGCTTGCTTGTATTTGGGAGCCTTCGATTAAGTTGTGGATGTGTGCCCCAAACTTGTAACGGTGCCGGCTTCCACCTTGAAGGTTGCCGATATAGTGGAAGGTGAATCGATCCCATTGGGGTGAGATTCATCGGAGAACAAGGGAGGTCTCTCGTGGCGTTGGTGGTTTGAAACCACCCCCTCTCCAAACATAGACGTACTTCCCCTCAAAAGGAAGGAACTACGGGAAACAAATCCTTGTGTCTCCGCGTCCACTTTTCGGTTACCTCTATCCTTTACCGCACCTTACTTACTTGTTACTACTTTGTGTTGTGGTAGCCCTTGCTTTTTTGTCATATAGGTAAATTCACCATAGTTGCATTATCTAGAGAATTTACCTTATTGTCAAACCTTAATTTGAAAAGGAAGAATATTTGAAGTAGCACCTATTCACCCTCCCCCTCTAGGTGCCCATACGATCCTTTCACAAGCCAAGATCTATCTACTAGATTGTAGCAACGAGTCGATAGAGGAACTCACCCTCGAAGATTCCAAAGCGGTTAACGAGAGCAGATTCTCGTGGGTGATGTAGTCGTACACTTGCCGATCTCAAGATCGCGTAGACGATCCTTCCGGCGCTGCGTTCCGGCAGCGCTCTCGCAGTAGGTCACACGTTCGGTACTCGATGAAGACCTTCCTCTCCCTTGTTCCAGCATGCAGCGGAGGTTGTAGCACTCTCCTCGCGATTCCGGCAGCACGACAGCGTGGTACCGGAAGTAGAGGGGAGATCTCGCAGGGCTTCGCCTTAAGCCGAAGCGAGTATGTTGGATTAGGGTTTCCCGGAAAACTAGGGTTTAGAGATCCGGGAGGAGGAGGAGGTGTCGGCGGTGGCTAAGGCGGCGGCGACAGACCGGCGGCGGTGTGGCGGCGCGGCGAGGCGGCGGCGAGCGGCGGTGCTGGCGGCAGCGGCGGCTCGTGGAGAGGGCTTGGAACTTGTGTTGTTTGGGGCATCCCTCCCCCTCTATTTATGAGAGGGAGGGGCAGCCTTGGGAGGGGTGGGTTTGAATCCAAACCCAAACCCAAGTTGGATTGAGAGAAGGACTTGTTTCTTCTCCCACTAGGAAATCATTGTTCCAGTTTGACTTTTCAAACTTCCCGTTTGACTTTCAATTTAGAGTTTTATTTCTCTCTTGCATATGCCAACACCAAGTGTCCTTGGACATGATCCAATCATTCCACTTACCCATGACACATTCATGGACCATTCTCCTTTCGGACCGGTGAACCTTTTAGACCCTTCTAGAACATCTCCGATGAAATCATCGGAAACTTTCCTGAACTCCGAAATAGGACTTTCCTTATATGAATCTTATTCTCCGGACCATTCCGGATCTCCTCGTGATATCCCGGATCCCATCCGAGACTCCGAACAACATTCGGTCTCTTACTAATCATTCCATAACTACTCAACAACATCGTATCCTTAAGTGTGTCTCCCTACGGTTCGTGAATTATGCGAACATGACCGAGACACTTCTCCGATCAATAACCAATAGAGGAATCTGGAAATTCATATGGCTCCCACATATTTCTACGATTACTTTGCGATCGAATGAACCACTTACATACGATACCAATTTCCCTTTGTCTCACGATAGTTTACTTATCCGAGGTTTTGATCGTTGGTATCTCTGCATACCTAGTTCAACCTCGTTACCGATAAGTACTCTTTTCTCGTTCCTGTGATATGTGATCCCTTGTGAGCCAGTCACATGCTTGCAAGCTAATTGGATGACATTCCACCGAGAGGGCCCAGAGTATATCTATCCGTCATATGGATGGACAAATCCCACTCTTGATCCATGTGCCTCAACCCATACTTTCCGAACACTCAATGCCACCTTTATAGCCACCCAGTTACAGTGTGGTGTTTGATGTCATCAAAGCATCTTTCCGGTGATGGTGATGAACATGATCTCATGGTCGAAGGAATTAGGTTACTATGTATCTGAAAGCTTATAGCAAATGAACTATATTAAATGACTTGATCTTTATGATACGCTTAACTATAGGAGTATGTCCATCACATCATTCTCCTAATGATATGACCCTGTTGTTAATAACATCTCTATGTTCATGATCAGGAAACCATGATCATATATTAACCAATAAGCTAGTTTAACAAGAGGCTTTACTAGGGACTCTTTTATGTTTACAAATCACACAAGTATTAATGTTTCCGGTTAATACAATTATAGCATGGTATGTAAACATTTATCATAAGTATGAAGATATGATAATAACCACTTTATTATTGCCTCTTGGGCATATCTCCAACAGCTTGATCCCCTCATCTTCAACAAATTCTTGCATGGTGTAGTTCTTGAACTCGGTGCCGTTGTCGGTTCTAATGGTCTTGATCTCCACTCCATGAGTGCGTTGAGCTTGCTTGGCGAAGATCATGAATTCCTTGAAGGTATCATCCTTTGTCTTGAGAAGAAAGACCCTAGTATACCTTGAGTAATCATCAACAATGACAAGAACATATCTTCTTCCACCAAGGGAGTCATATGTTGATGGCCCGAAGAGATCCAAATGGAGAAGCTCCAAGGGTCTTGACGTTGCCACCTTGGTAATGGAAGGATGATGCTTCCCAATTTGCTTTCCTGAAAAGCAAGCACTACACACACGATCTTTCTCAAAGGAGACATCGGTTAGTCCAATAATATGCTCACCCTTTAAGAGTTGTTTGAGATTTCTCATGTTGACATGACCTAGGCGACGATGCCAAAGCCATCCCTTGTCAGCCTTGGCCATTAGACATGTAGGAAGATATTGGCTCTCTTTCGAGAGGTCGACCACATAAAGGTCGTCTTCCATGTGTCCAATGAGAACCAAGCTGAGATCATCACCCCTAAAGACCTTCACAAAATTTCTAGAGAAATAGGAGTCATAGCCACCATCCGCAAGATGTTTAATTGAAAGCAAGTTGTAACCAAGGTTTTCAACATGTAAGACGGTCTCTAGAGTCAAAACCTTGGAGATTACCAACTTACCATAACCTAGTACCTTTCCTTTAGAGTTATCTCCAAAAGTGATGCTTGACGTTGAGTTGACATCGTGAATGAATTGGTCAAGCCCACTTCTACCTTCGGTCATGTGATTGGTGCATCAACTATCAAACACCCATTTTGATCCACCAGAGGCATAACCCTACAAAATCAATTCTTTGATTTAGGAACCCGTTGAGTAATGGGTCCCCTAGCATTAGCAACAAGATCCTTAGGTACCCAAATTGAGTACCACCTATAAGCATAACCATTTCGAGGGCCAACATATTTGGCATATACATCTCCTTGAGTGCCCTTACATAGCACATAGGAAGGACTAGACTTTCCCGCATACTTGTGATTGGGATTGCCCCTCATGACTCCCCCACTCACAACATTCCTTTTGACTTGGTCAACCACCTTGTCACCTTCTTTTACAAAGGTTATCTTCTTTGGTGGAATGGCATTGCTTGTGTTGTTCTTTGGATCAAAACCGACGCCTTCCTTGGAAATTCTCGTCTTTTCATGGGATAAAATCTCATCTAGGATCTTTCCCTTGGAGGTAGGTGCACGGCGCTCTTTCTCAAGTTGCTCTCTCAACTTCTTATTTTCCTCAATGAGGTGAGCTTGATCAAAGGTAGAGTTAGAGGCACAAGAATCATTTTCAACAATAATTGGATCCTTCAATGTACCAAGAGATTTCTCATAGGACACCCGAAGTTGATCATGATTCTCTCCAAGTTTTATGAGCTCACACTTTACAAGCAAACTAGCTTTCTCAAGGTGCTCAAGGTCCTTGGTAAGAGAAGCATGAGCAACTTCAAGCTCCTTCTTTGAGGCATCAAGCTCTTGGGACAAAGAGTTAGCCCTATCAATAGTGTCCATGTCTTTTGCTTTATCAATTTCAAAAAATTTGATTTGTAGTTTAAGAAAATAATTGGTATTCTTTTCCTCACAAAGCTCTTGCTCAAGAAGATTGAATCTTCGTTTCTCATCATCAATACGAGATTCCAAGCTATCAATGGCCTCATCGCGTGAGCTAACAAGTTCCATTAATTGCTTGACTCTAGCACGAGCAATGGGAGGAAGAGACTTCATGATAGCATACATTTATTTTATATACTCTTCACCAAATTCATCACTATCACTATCATGATCACTCTCAAGATCATCCAAGACACTAGATAGGGATGGAGGAGAGACGATTACCTTGGAGCTTCTTGCCATAAGACAAGAACCGGTGATCTTGGGAATAGGAGAACTCTCGATGTAGTCCTTGGCATAGTCGTAGGTGAGAGGTGAATTGGGTTCAACATATGCCAAACCGGTCACACCCACCACTTTCTCCTTATCCCCACACTCCACGTCGGACTCGTCCTTGGAGCTCCTTGCCATGAGGCAAGTGGCGGTGACCTTGGGAGTAGGAGAGTTGTCGGTGTAGTCCTTGGTGTAGTCATAGGTGAAGAGAGACCCGGGTTTGGCGAAGGCCAAACCGGCCACTCCAACCACCTTCTCTTCATGCTCTTCCTCCTTGTCGGATATGTATTCTTGACCTAGAAAGCCCTTGCCATCACGCCTATTGTTCCTCTTGAATCTTTCATTGATGGGGTTGGGCTTAAATCTTGGTTTGGCACCCTCTTCATACTTGGGCTTGTCAAGCCTCTTCTCATAAGGACTTTTATCGGCAAAGTGGCTTGACTCATCACAATTGTAGCACATCCTTTTCTTCTCACTTGATCCCATTGAACTTCTCCTTCTTCGGAACTTCATGTTCTTGGTGAAGAGAGCAAGTTGAGAGAGCATATCATCAACTCCATCAACGTCGCTTTCTTCATCACTAGCATCATCTTCTTCCACATGCTTGGCCTTTAGTGCTAGAGAGTGAGAGGACCCAATAGCACGGTTGATCTCCTTGATCTTTTTCCCTTCATCCGCCAAGTTGTCCATGGCAATAAGATAAGAGACTAGATCATCGGGAGTGAATTGATTAGCTCTATCAAGGAGTTGCAAGTTCAAGGCAAGCTTCTTATCGGTGACCGCGATCATAGAGACAATCTTGGACTTGATGAGCTCATCATTCAAATTGAATCCATCATCGTACTTCTCACATCCTAGGCCACCAATCTTCACGCGGAGGGCAACAAGTCTCTTGTATGCTTCAGCGATAGTCTCACCATCATGGTTCATGAACATGTTCATCTCTGACTTGGCAGCTTCATACTTGGATTTTTGGATAAGAGACGTTCCCTCTTGGAGAATGACAATCCTATCCCAAAGATCCTTGGTGGTGGGGATGTCACTAACTTGATCATGGAGAGTGCGATGAATGGCACTCCTTATCTTGTCACAAGCCGTCGCATTTAGTTGACGGTCGTAGTACTCTCCCGGAGTAAGGTTGTTGGGATCATGAGGGTGGAAACCAGTGCACACAATCTCCCAAAGTTCAACACTGCAGCTGCGAAGATGAGATTCCATAGAAGCTTTCCAATGAGAGAAGTGAGTTCCATCATAATGAGGTGCAGGACCCGAACCATTAATATGAGGCATGATATTCTTTTGCTTAGGATAAACATAAGGAAATTGATTATGGGGCGTGGAGAGTTTTGACGAGCCGCTCTCATGAGCGGACTCGGCATCCTTATCCTTTTCGGTGTCCATTGGCCTCCCTTGAGGTACTACCAATGGGTTACCAAGAAAAACCCCATCGCCAATGGCCTTAAGTTGTCCTTCTAGGTAACTCATCCGAACAAGGAGATCGGAATCAGCCTTGGCCTTTTCAAGGGCACCCTTGGCTAAGATTTCACGAAGCTCCTTGACCGAATAAGTCTTATCCTCCTCATCATCGGAGAAAACCATCTTTTCTCTTAGGCGGTGAAGCCCTTAAAAGAGACCTAGGCTCTGATACCAATTGAAAGTGTAAGATGGTTAACCTAGAGGGGGGGGTGAATAGATTTCTACAAAATTCTTTATAATCTTTTGCAAGTTTTAGGCTTTGCGGAATATAAGTGAGCCTAAATGCAAACTAGGTAAGGCAACCTAGATGATGGACAAGATACTTCAAGCTCGAAGGCTATCACAAGGTAAACAACACAAGTAAGAGATCGATTTAGGGATAACCGAAGCACGCGGAGACGAAGATGTATTCCCGTGCTCACCACCTTTGGGAAGGGGGCTACGTCACGTTGTATAGGTGTGAGGTTCCACGAAGGATTCCTCACGCACCACAAAGGCTCACCTTCTTCTCCGAGCCTATCCCACGAAGGAATAGCTCACTTACTCGTGGTATACTTTAAGGTAGTCTCCAAACCCTCACAAACTTTCACGGAGCAAATCACAAGCCGAATGCCTCCGGGCGACCCTACTCGCCTAGGGTTTCCCACAAACCCAAGAGTAACAAGCTAACTCGATGAACTCAAGGGGGAATGAACTTTGGCTTGCTGGAAACGTAGATCGGGACCTCCTCTTCCTTTCTACCAAAGGGATTTGGATTTGGTTGGATAGAATGGGAGATCCTCAAGCTTTTGTGTTTCAACAATGGGGGAGAGAGAGAAAGCTTCAAGAAATGAAATGTTTGCTCAAGTTCCTAACCTCACAGTGGAGAAGAAAGGGGTATATATAGTATGAGGGGAAAAAGAGCCGTTTGGGGTTCCTGCGACAAAATCGGCAATAAGTCCGGTCAGACCGAGTTGCTCGCCGGAATTTCCGGCGACAGCTCCGGTGGACCGGACAACACGCCGGAATCTTTGGCGGCGACCGGAATTCTTGGCGAACGACCGAAAGGCTATGCAGTAAGCCATATCGGCGTGCACCGAGAATTTCCAGCGGCGACCGGAAATTCCGACGACAGCACCGGCGTCGCCGGCGCTTTTGCCGATTTCACAGTAACCCCTTTTGACTCATTTTTCAAGGCTATTTTCTCTCTCTATCTTCGAACGGGTGTGTGGTGGTGGATGATGAGAAGTATATTTGGTGTAGAACAACCCCAAAGAGCGCATCGAGATCACCCCTCTTAATAGTGCGGTGTTTCCTATTTGACTCAAGAGTAAATAAGAGAAAATAATAAACAACACCGCCGGCTCTCCATAAATAAACGAATGGGGGGTCACCCATCACCTATCACCAACAATCTGCGGACTCTCACCTGTAGAGAAGCTAATAGAAACATTAGTCCGTTCTCTAGCTCCGATGTCATAGTTAACCAAAACACTAGATAAGGGCTATTTGCCCTTTCATAACAACTGATGGAATTAAATAATGGCGAAACCGATTACAAACAACACCACAAAAAAGGAAAATATAATATGGACCCAGAAGACCCCACACCGTACTCCCAAATCGCAATCAAGCCCATCGTCACCACCCAAGTACAGGGACCGGATCCGGAAGCCGCCTATCTTCAGACACCATCGAGTCACCGCCGCCACCTTCGCCACATTGGGCTTTGAACACCGCAGGAGTGCCCACCCCGAGGGGTGAGAGCTAATAATCTTTTCCAGACCATCGGGCATGCAGGAGATGATGGAGACCAATCAGTACCTCCAATCCAAGGTCCCCGATCAGTAGGCAGGAGATCTGGCACATTAATATTGCATTTTGCAATAGAATTAGTAAGAAATGATCTAAGAGTAGTTCAAAAAATTGTCATACATGCGTATTATAGGATGATATACCTATATTTTTATTAAAAATTATGGTGATTTTTGTTACATTATTTATACATTTCCGGGAAAGTAGCATGCACATTATTTTTCTGCCCCGGCCACTCATGGTCATTTTTAAAACAAGGCATATATTTTATATATTGGGTCCCCATAATTTATTTTTTATAGATTTTCTTATATTTTTTCCAACTTTTTATATTCATCATGCTTATAGAGGAGTTGGTGTGATCTGCCCAACATTGCAATCTCTACCTCTTATATAAATATAAGATATATTTACTAACATTTATTACCGATTCTTATCGCTAAATGCAAGTTATTTATAACATCTAATTTGTTCATGTCCTTTTTTTAGTCGTTGGATTGATAAAATGCAATTACACAATAAAATCATGTGCAATCGGAATACCACAGTTATATTCGTCATGCCTTGATTATTTCAGCCAATTTACTGTGAGCATAATTTATTTGTCACACAAAAGTATACACACGTGCTGACGTACATTTTCCTTTCATGTTTTTTAGGGGAAATATTTTCCTTTTTTTTAGAACAACCTGCCAAGCTTTTTATTGATCCATAGTAATGTTTACATGGACTGTTACATCATACGGGGTAGTAAGCCATAGATGACGACCAACTCCTAGATTCAGAACACGCTTAGCCAGGTTGTGAGCTTCAAAATTTGAAGACCTCCCCTCGAAAACAAACTTGCAGTAGTGGAAACTCTGGGATGTGAGATTGATCTCTGCTATAATAGCTCCATTCTTGCCTATAGAACCATCAGCTATATCTTGTACAACTGTTTTGCAGTCAGAGGTCATCTGGATCCTTTCGCCCTGAATATCAGAAGCTAACTCTAGTGCCTCGCGGCAAGCTAGCGTCTCCAGAATAACCGGATCAGTTATATCTTCATAGACCAAGGCCGAGGCCCCCATATAACAGCCTTGCCAATCTCGACACACTGACGACACCGATCCTCTATTGCCTAGTTTAGATACTCCAGCATCAACATTAATCTTTAAGACTCCAGATGGTGGAGGGAGCCAGTTGTTGTTGTTATTCCATGAAGTCCTACTAGTCGACCTTGACGGTGGCTTGGCAATATCTTTGAGTTCCTGCACATATGACTGGATAAATAGATGAGTTGACAGAGGACTCTGAAAGATATCCTCATGGATGGCCTTCCTTCGTGCAGCCCAAATAGCCCAGAGAGTGATGGACATGCGAGTAAATTCATCATGCGATAATGACTCCATCATCTCAAATAGCCATTGTTTTGCTCTTGGTTCCCCATTTGCCGCAATATGTTCAGAAATTGATCTATCCTCGAAGGCCCAGACGCTACTCGCCATATTACATTCCATTAAAGAGTGCCTCCAAGAATCACCCCCTCCACAAAGAGAGCATCTGATAGTATTTGACATATGCCTGTGCTCAAGAACGTCATAGGTTGGAAGAGACTGTCGAGCGAGCCTCCAAAGGAAGACCCTGATTTTCGAGGGTACAGCAGTTTTCCAGAGCATCGACCATCCCTTCTCCTCAGTCCTTCCATTAGAGGTCCCTGCATTACCCTCAAAATAATTCTCTCTACTGATCTTCGTGTTGATTATCATGCGATAGGCAGACCTCACAGTGAAAATTCCCTTACTCTCTTGGCTCCAGGACCAGAAGTCTTGCTGACTGCTCGTACATAAGGGCATACTCAGGATTGCTGAAACATCCATCGGAAGAAAATATTCTTTCACAATATCCACCTTCCACGAAGCTGACGAGTGATCAATCAGCTCAGAGACCATCTGAGGCGGATTATCCTTGATAGCTACAATCGGCCTCATCATGCAATCACGGGGCAACCAGTTGTCCGACCACACTACCGTCGTCCTCCCATCACCAATACGACGGATCAACCCCTGGCGCAAAATCTCTCTTCCATCAAGAATAGAACGCCATATATGAGATGGGTGGGTACCTAGCTCCGCTTCCAGGATAGATGAATTAGGGTAATATACCGCCTTAAGGATCTTCGCACTCAAAGAATTGGGGTTTTGCAAAAGCCTCCAAGACTGTTTGGCAAGCAAACAGAGGTTGAACAACTCCAAATCCCTGAAGCCAAGCCCTCCTAGATGTTTAGGCCGAGTCATAACATCCCAGGACACCCAGCACGGTCTCCTTTTTCCATTCTTTGATCCCCACCAAAACTGTCTTATCAATGAATTTATATGCTCACAGAGGCCTCGAGGAAGTTTGAAACAGGCCATTGAGTAAACCGGAATTGCTTGCGCCACACTTTTTATCAACACCTCTTTCCCTCCCGAGGATAAAATCTTTTCCAGCCATCCCTTTACCTTGCCCCAAACGCGATCTTTCAGATATTTGAATGTACCGTTCCTCGAGTTGCCCACATCAGTTGGCATGCCCAAGTACCTATCCGAGAGCGCCTCGGTGGATACATGCAATATCCCCTTGACTACCTCTCGAACAGACTGGGGACATCCTTTGGTGAAGAAAATTGAAGATTTCTCCCTGTTTATCCTTTGCCCTGAAGCCTCACAATAAACACCAAGAAGATTTGACAACTCCTCCGCTCCCTCTCTACTCCCCTTGAAAAACAGCAGGCTGTCATCCGCGAATAACAAGTGGTTTATCGGCGGAGCCGATTGAGCCACTTGGATACCACCAAGATGCAATGACTGAAAAGGAACTTTTAATAAATACTAGTAAAATGCTCATGCGTTGCAACGGGTATATATATATATTCTAACGCTGTGTTTGGATGTCGGAATTGGGGCTCGAAATTGAGCTTTTGGAAATGGTTGGGCCAAATTCACTTGTTTGGGTGGCTATAGAATTGGAGCTTGGAAAGTGGAGCCAATTCCGTGCCCATCCGCGCCCCGTATAATCTTGCCCCACGAGTTTCCGAGCGGGGAGGCTCGGAAAGGCTCGGAAATGACCCCGTGTACCGGTTCAGCTCTACTCGAACAGAAGAGAAGCTCGCGTCAGCGGAGTGCACTCCACAGGGCGCGCGTGACCTGCAGCAAGGCGGCGACGGCCCCAGCTCCGATGGGTCTTCCTTGCCTCCATCTCCCTCTCCTCTTGCCATTCCCGCCCCTTCGGAGCAAGTCGGCTACAGCTACAACGTCCGTCCCCTCCAGTGTCCCGCTCCCAACCCCTAATCAGCTACAAGCGACGGCGGCGGCAGGATGGGAAGGAATGCAGGAGTAAAATGGCGGCCGATTAGGAGCAGCGACCATTCCCTGGCCTCTACCCAAGCCGGGCCTCTCCCTGCCCTCTTCTATTTCTTCCTTTCCCTTTCTAATTTACTTGATATTCATGTGTTGGATTTGTTAAAATTGCAGACGATTGGGGATTGATTGCCGCAGCTCGCGTCTTTACGCGGTGTAGAACAGAGTTCCCGCTGCATTATTTTTAATCGACACATGCATCTCAAAATCTGGGATTGATTGCCGCAGGTTTGTAAGGAAGCACCACATTGAATCAAGCTATGGTTGAAAGTACAACGAGTTAAGAGAAACTGACAGGTTTGTGAGGAAGCACCACACTGAATCAAGCTATGATTGATTGCCGCAGGTTTGTGAGGACGCACGACATGATTGTAGGGGTTCGTAGCATGGAAAACAAAAATTTTCTATCGCATACAAACAAACAAGCCAAGATCTATCTACTAGATTGTAGCAACGAGTCGATGGAATAACTTACCCTCGAAGATTCCAAAGTGTTTAACGAGAGCGGATTCTCGTGGGTGATGTAGTCGTACTCTTCCCGATCTCAAGATCGTGTAGACGATCCTTCCGGCGCTGCGTTCCGGCAGCGCTCCCGCAGTCGGTCACACGTTCGGTACTCGACGAAGACCTTCCTCTCCCTTGTTCCAGCAGGCAGCGGAGGTTGTAGCACTCTCCTCGTGATTCCGGCAGCACAACGGCGTGGTACCGGAAGTAGAGGGAAGATCCCGCAGGGCTTCGCCTTAAGCCGGAGCGAGTATGGTGGATTATGAGAGAGGGCTATTAGTGGTCTAGGGTTTAGACACACCAATTAGAAGGCTCTAAACCGCAGGCTAAAGCAATTAGAAGCTCTAAACCAAACGGCTCTAAACCTGAGATTAGAGGTGGAAACTTGTGTGTCTCAAGGAGGAGCCCTGCCCCTCCTTTTATGGGTGGAGGGGCCTTGGCACGCCAGGGGAGGGAGGGAGTCCCTCCCCAACTCGGCCTAGGGCTGGGCGCCGGCCTGGAGGAGTTGGACTCCTCCTCCAAGTTGGTTCCAACTCCTCTTGCTTGTTTCCCACAGTTTCCTGTTTCCCACAATTTCCTGTTTTAGTCGTTTGACTTTCAAACTGGCAATTTGACTTTCATGTTTTTTGGAACAGCAAGAACACTTAGTACATGATGCAATCATTCAATGACACACTCATGTACCCTCCCCCCCGGAGTGCCGGACAATTCGGAACCTTCTAGAACATTCCCGATGAAAACACCGGAATCATTTCTGAACTCCGAAACAGGACTTTCCTTATATGAATCTTATTCTCCGGACCATTCCGGATCACCTCGTGATATCCCGGATCCCATCCGAGACTCCGAACAACATTCGGTCTCTTTCTCATAATACCATAACTACTCAAAACAACGTCGAATCCTTAAGTGTGTCTCCCTACGGTTCGTGAATTATGCGGACATGATCGAGACACTTCTCCGAACAATAACCAATAGAGGAATCTGGAAATTCATATGGCTCCCACATATTTCTACGATTACTTTGCGATCGAATGAACCACTTACATACGATACCAATTTCCCTTTGTCTCACGATATGTTACTTATCCGAGGTTATGATCGTCGGTATCTCTGCATACCTAGTTCAACCTCGTTACTGATAAGTACTCTTTTCTTGTTCCCGTGATATGTGATCCCTTGTGAGCCAGTCACATGCTTGCAAGCTAATTGGATGACATTTCACCGAGAGGGTCCAGAGAATATCTATCCGTCATATGGATGGACAAATCCCACTCTTGATCCATGTGTCTCAACCAATACTTTCCGAACACTCAATGCCATCTTTATAGCCACCCAGTTACGGTGTGGTGTTTGATGTCATCAAAGCATCCATCCGGTAAAGGCGATATGCATGATCTCATGGTCGAAGGAATTAGGTTACTATGTATCAGAAAGCATATAGCAATTGAACTATTGAAATGACTTGATCTTTATGCTACGCTTATCTATAGGAGTATGTCCACCATATCATTCTCCTAACGATATGATCTTGTTGTTGATAACATCTCAATGTTCATGATAGGGAAACCACAATCATTTATCAACCAACAAGCTAGTGAAGTATAGAGGCTATACTAGGGACTTCAAATTAAGTTTACAAATCACACAAGTATTAATGTTTCCCTGTTAATACTATTATAGCATGAATGTAAACATTTATCATAAACACAAAGATATAATAATAACTACATTTATTATTGCCTCTAGGGCATATCTCCAACAATGATCTCAGTGAGAATGATAGCGTGGGGGCAGAGAAGACAAAGTGACAAGGAAGCCAAAATTCTGCTGATTAACTCTGCAGTATATGTTACGTATTTGTGACATAAGACATCGACATGGACTACATGATTTTATTTGGAAATTTTTAATATTATTATATTTCCTCTGTCTTAAGATAGATGTATCAAATTTGTCAAAATTTGAATAAATCTAGACAAAATTTGAGAACCTAAGACATCTATTTTGAGACGGAGAGAGTATATAAATATCTTATGTACACATATTATTTGCATACATATATATAGGTTTATATTATCAAAACTCAACAAAACATTCAATTTTATCCTTTGCATATCCAAACAGGATTTGGAATTGGATGCTACCCCTTCATTTCAGGAGTAAATTCTATGCACATCCAAACAACGGAATTGCAAATGGAGCCATTTACTTTCCATCTAGGATTTGGAATTTCCTGTCCAATTCAATTCCGAGCAAAAATTCTTCCATCCAAACAAAGTGTAATGGTTTAATATTACTTGTCTCTGAGCATGCACATCATATAGCAATGTCTCTTAGGATCCTCATGCAGGGATGTCTTCTTATCGTCCTCATTCCTTGCCGTGCACATCAATCAGATGTGCATTCTTTTCCTCCTTTCATTTGTCATAATCAACAATAAATAGTACTCCACCCGTTCCTGAGTATTAACAGATTTTAGCAAGCATAGGAAGAATCACAAAATGATAGAAAGATATCCAAAATATAGCTCATTACATTTGGACGTTCCAAGATTCTAAGAAAACAGAGACGGGAGGAAATAACTTCCGAAAAACATATTCTTCAACAGCTTGGTCATCCCAACATTATCATGTCATCCAATTTTCCTTAAGAATTGTGCAATAATTCTAAACAATGCAAAGAATACCCTTTATTACATTCGTATTTTGTAGAAAGGACTGCATCCACTCATCTAACTAACAGAGATTCATACATGCTTCAAATCTAGAAGATTCATGCATGATTCATACACAAGCTAAACCACCTAATTAGAACAGGATTCATACAAAGTTCGTACAGGAATCACCCGAAAAAATAGAGGATTCATACATGTTCATACATGATTCAAGTCTGGAAGATTTGCACAGGATTCACAAACAAGTAAATCTGCCTAATTATCAAATGATTCATACTTATGATTTTCAGTCAAAGTCTCATATAGATTTATAAATTTTATGTATGTTTCTTCCTAGTTATCTAAATTCATACATAATTTCAAATTATGATACATCATTCATACATAATTCATTTTGGCATAAACTTCTAAATTATGATATCATCCATACATAATTCACCCAAAACTTTGAACTGCTGGAAACGGGCTATACAATATATTTATACTTCAACAACTCCGATCAACGACCTTATACTATATAATATAACTAAATAGTTCATCCATGCTAACCTATTTCTCTAAGCATGCAGGCTATCTACCTCATCAGCCTTCCACATCAGCTATCATGTTCCTTCGCCTGGTCATTAGACTTAATCAGAATGACAGTTCAATATCTGGACATCTTGTGATGAAGTTAAACAGTCATGCCACGGTAACTTTTCCTGTTCATTCAAGCATGCACGTTCTCTTTCGTAGCTCCTTCCATTTATCGACTCCTCCACTCTCTTCTTCATCTACCAATTAATTACATCTCGTGGTTGCCTTCTGTAACTCCTTCTGCCTCAGGCGCTCAGGTAGGTGGACCCATTCCTCTATTCCACTGCTTGCTGGAGTCATGACAGAACACCATGTACCTCATGGATAGGTGGACCCATTCCTCTATTCCACTGCTTGCTGGAGTCATGACAGAACACCATGTACCTCATGGATAGTAGATACATCGGCCTCAACATTGTTGACAAGCAACTCAAACCCATCACTGAGAACTTCTTATTTCTACATATCTAATTTTTCTACCAGTGCTCATGATGTCATCCACATAACAAAATGTATGTTTGTTACCTACTGCGTGCTACCTCCATTCCAAAACGCCTTGGTTTCGCCCCGCCTATCTTCAGATGCCAGATTAGTTGGTTTTTTGTCATTTTAATGCAAGGATGAAGACATAAGAATATGTGATTAAATTGGTGCTTTTGATCATGTCGTCTGCCTCCTTTCAGATATTTGACTCTCCTTTAAATTACTCATTTAATTTGCCTCGGTCTGGATGTTTTCTAAACTGGATTGGACCAGTACAACTGATGTGGAGTATATAGATTTACCATTTGCTTCCTCTTACCATGTCTGCCCCTGGAAGTAGGTGCCTAATTCGTATTTTTTTACTGCAGTTGTAGAATTGTATAATTCGTGGTTCATTGATGAATCAATCAGTTTATTGCACCATGCCATTTTGATGGAAATCCCAAGGGACCAAATTTGGAATTGATCCAAGGTAACACTGAGAACACAAAGCATTGTTCATTTGTTTCAATGACCTAAATAATTCCAGAAGTGGTATTATCATGTCACATGCATTTACAATTTTGCCTGATGGGATTAGCAAGGTAATGAACACTTGCAGTCTTATTACCATGTTTATGTTTTACACAAGTTACATATGGCTTTTTTGAACTCATAGTTCAGTTATAAATAAGTTCTACCACAAGATTTGTTGTTCCCTTTTCCGTGGTGCCACAGTTATATAAATAATAGTAATTCTAATGTATATATAGTTTTGGTGTTTCGCACAAAGTGGCTAACACATTCTCTTTATTTTTCTTAGGCTGTGGGTCCAAAACAGGCACCAAATTCATTCCTTCGAAATTTTGTAAAGCAGTTTGTCCTTGCTTTTTATAGAAGATTGATGTGTATGACATGCTTAAAAGGGCATTCTCCTGCAAATAGGACTGCTGGAGATCAGTGTGTCCAAGATGCAACATCAAGAAAATATGAAATAGGAAGGCATATGTCAGGTGTGTACTGTCAAGTGTATATGAAAATAATGAGGAAAGTATGATTTCTTCTAAATGTAGTTTCACGTTCCTTCTAAATATATAAGTTTATCTGTAGATTTGAATTCTGATCACGAGTCATGTTCCAGAAATGTGTTAGTCACTATGATGTAAAACTATGAATTTATTTTCATGAGTTAATGTATCCATCCATCTCCTTCACTACATGCATATATATATATATATATATATATATATATATATATATATATATATATATTGATGTTGTTTTCACCATATAATGATATAATTTTTCTGAGTCGAGCTCACCAATGGTCAAAATCTCATTCAAAATTAGCATCAAATTTGACACATTAAATGAAAACCATAGGGAACACTAAAAGTTTTTCATGTATTCCAGTACAGGTGATTGAAAAAAGAAACTCTAAGATTGTCCCCATTGCATCAACTAACTGAACATGGAGAGTTTCTTATAATAGTAACCTACATGGTATCGTGTTAATAAGAAACCAAGTTGTTAGTAGTTCGAACCATTCAGAGAAATTAGCACCAAAAACTAAATTAGTAACTTAAATGGTACCGTGTTTATCCGGAGGCTAAGTAACATGCCTCTCTGCTGCTTGTGAGCTTAAATCGCTTTCTGTAGAAACACGAAGCATAGAAAGTTTGTTAGAGATTGACCAACATCTGTTTGAGACACATATCACATAAGAACATGAAGTAAATACCTCACGAGTAACATCAATGCTAAGTTCTGTTTTCTCAAAAATAAATGATTCTTTGACAGAGTACAACATAACGCAATCAGTGGTCGCTGCAGCAGAAAATCTTCCAGTTGGAGAATATTTCACACATTTATTCCAAACTACAGGTCTTACACGACTTGCCATGGATCGAGGTAAACAATGCCCCAAGTTATCTCTTGTTTGTTGATCAATTCTGTCTTTGATAACACTCCCTTTGTCATCAACTGGATCTAGTGGACCAGTAAAAAAAATGAGTGGTCGTAACGGGAAGAAACCATCGGCGCTTTTTTTGTTAGAGGTAATTGTGCATACGCACCGAGATGCGAGTATGGAGATTCAAACTCGGGCGGGCTAGGCCATATCAGCATGTCCTTGCCACCAGGATAAGCCTTGGTCCACGATCTAGTGGACCAGTAGCAGTCATATTTTTTAGATAAAAAAATCAAGAACACCATCCAATATTTGATTGAGAGTGATCTGGAATCTACGCAACAGTACCTGCAGAGATGGCATTGGAAAATATAGTGAATAACTTTGACCCTTAATATGGGGAAAATGTGTTCTTACAAAGTTACTACTCCCTCCGATCCATATTACTTGTCACTAAAATGGATGTATCTAGACATGTTTAATGCTAGATACAGCTATTTCAATGACAAGTAATATGGATCGGAGGGAGTATCATTTTATTCACCTGAGATAATGTCAAAGGACCCCTAAGCATACACAACTTACGCTTACCATGACGCAAATAGCAACATTCAGACGTGGCTAGCTGGTAGAGTCTTTTAACTTAAGTTTGTGATGCTGGTAGGAAACTATTTCTGGTAAAGTTTTTAAATTTGAGTTTGTGAGGCGCTTCATCTCAATTTTTTACTGAATCATAGTAATTGATATGACACAAAAGCGAGATTATGGAAAATGCACATACAATATAGAACAGAATCCCGATAGTTAAAAGAAAGAAAACAAGGAACGTGTATATGCTAAAGAGCTATTTCATCACAAGGAAAACTTGCTGACCTATTCTCCAATACCGTACATGCATATATACTTGTTTTTCCTCGAGCAAGAATACACCTGTAAGAAAACTGTCTTGGCTTGGACCATGTGCTCGCGCTCGGGATTACTGGCTTGGACTGTGGGTTGACTTTTGGAATTCCTACAATGAAGGAAACGACGTAATGCGTTAGAGGCAAAAAACAGAACCACGAGATTATTTTTAGATAGTAGAGATTTCTAATCCGTATTACAATCAGTGAGCAAATGAGCTTAATGATTAATTCTTAGAGGGACATTACCCGGTGTAAACTGGCACTTCTTTCAATCGAGCAATAGGATCATAGGACACCGGGACAAAGAAAAAGATAAAAAAAATAGCTTCAGACGTGGAACAATACATGTTTTGTTAGCTACAAGGTATTATGTTGTAAAAAAACTATGAAAACAGATGCAATGAGGAGAACCACTACATTCTCTTCACATATTTGAAAAAGGAAATAGTACAGCTACTACATCAAGGAAAATGTAAATGCAGAAATACGTATAGTTTTAGTTTGGAGGTAGTATAATATTCTTCTAGAGAAAAGGGATTTCCTCCCCTGATTTCATTGACATGCAACCAAAACAAGTCTGTTACAACATCCAATTGTTTTCAATTTTTGTAGCTTAACCATTGAGTGCATGCTAACAAGAGAAATAAAGGAACTATGTATATAATATAGAAGTGTATATAAGAACAAAAGAATTGAACTACCATCAAAACATTTCGAAAATGTACACGTCCTTATTTTTGGAAAATGCAACCCACATAAAAATGCTCATCGGTTGGAACAAGATTCAAGCGAGTGTAAACCACATAATCCCATAATTACCGGTACCACTCTTCTATACATTTTACCATTCTCTTGTAGTTAATACCAAAGATCACAAAACCATATGTTCTATGTAAATAAACTACAGTGCAAAACAGAGTGCAATTCCAAAATTTTAAATCATCAATATTTACAAAACACAACTTCTAGGTACGGTTGGATAACACGAAGCTAAAATTAAAGGAATCACAACCAAGCAGCTACGAACTTTTCACAGCGCCATAGATATTAAATAAGTATAAGGATGCAAGACGCGACAGGGAAATTTTAATTTATATATAAGAAATATGATCACTTGTGCTCATGCAGAATGAAGATTTAAAATTTCTTGCAGAAAACCAAATGAGAGATAAATAGTTACAGTCTGCAATAGTAAACATGTTTGGAATCAGCAGATTAACAAATGGCGACAGAGCCAGAAAACTTAATTAAGATGCTGAAATAAATAAGAATCAGGATGTAGGACACATATGGCAAAGGTCTGCATTAAGTATATGTGAAGTAGGACACAAGATGGTGTCCAAGATGTAGGTCTGCAAAGGTCATGCAGGATGTAGGACACAAGATGGTGCTCAAGAGACACTAACTCTCTAAATGGTTGAGCAACAATATAAACTGAAATGGTATGTAGTCAAATGGAATTAGCATGATTTGACCAGCCTATAAATGGTTACCCAAGTACCTGAAATTGTAAGAAATGAAAAAATAGAAATATTTAATACTTCAACCATGTATAGTAGGAAGACTTGAATTTGAATTTCAGAATTTAACACCGCTATACATTACATACCACGTAAACCAACATTAGCAGCTTCAAATCAGTATATAGGTCATCGGCACACTTCAGAAAACGTAGGAGATGACTCGTCTATTTTTAACAAGTACTTAAGAAAGATTTAACATGTCCATTCTTAAACTCAGTATATCTCATATTATCCTCCCAAAGAATCCTAATTAGCATGTCCATTGGGCAAGCCGAAGACCATCTTGAAGCGAGACCATTGTGACATATTAGCATGTGCATTGTGCAAAACATAAAAACGACCAAACTAAGTTTGGAATGTGGAATAGACCACAGAATCTTATGACATTTAGCATAGGTTGTCCCAAGGTTAACACCCACATAAGTTCATTTAAGTTTAAGGACCAAAACATTCCAATGCTCTGCGTGAAAGTGATTCATTTTCCCAATCTTTAATCAACATAGTATACGTCTTGAGATTAGGCTTTAGCCTCACAGTTGCCATTTCTTCTAGCACCTTTTGTGTTCTATATAAAATCAATTAATTGAGATACATTGTGGACAGTGTGCAAATAGGGACTAAAAGAATTACTTGTCCATTAATATATTTCAAATTATAATAAAATCAAGCCTTGTCAGACTATCTCTAGCAAATAAAGTTCATCGTGCTAGAAAAAATATACTCATGTCAGACGGAATTGTATATCCTTGTGAATCTATCTCTAGCATTTAGTTACAAGAAGCTGAAAAGTAAATAAGTAATGCCATACCTGCATCTATCCTGCTTTGCAGCATGCGATAATGTAGGAATGTTAGGAGACTCCATCTTCTTTCATCTGCTGCCTGCCAAACGTATCCCTCTGAGCCCACATAGACAAAAGACAAGTGATTAGAGAAACAATGGAAATTTTCAGTACACTTTATGAAAATAAACCATATAATATTTTGTAGTATGCATTGTCAAAAATGGCGTAGAAATAAAGAACTATGATGATAGTTTCTCCATACCCTCAGCTACAGTTGGCTAACTACTTATATACAGGGCATCCTTCGGATCTCCATGCTGCAGGGCCTATCGAGCTTCCTCATGTAGCGTGGATGGGGAGATCTTCCTTGGCACATGCTCGTGTTCGCATTAGCCACATGGACAAAGGGGTGAGGAGAAGGGGCTAGCCGCCGCCTACAACAGCACAAGAAGAGGTTAGGAAGATGGACAGAGAGGTGCAGCATCTCCTATAGTCATCTCCATCGAGGTCTTGCAGTATGCATTGTCAAAAATGGCGTAGAAATAAAGAACTATGATGATAGTTTCTCCATACCCTCAGCTACAGTTGGCTAACTACTTATATACAGGGCATCCTTCGGATCTCCATGCTGCAGGGCCTATCGAGCTTCCTCATGTAGCGTGGATGGGGAGATCTTCCTTGGCACATGCTCGTGTTCGCATTAGCCACATGGACAAAGGGGTGAGGAGAAGGGGCTAGCCGCCGCCTACAACAGCACAAGAAGAGGTTAGGAAGATGGACAGAGAGGTGCAGCATCTCCTATAGTCATCTCCATCGAGGTCTTGCAGTATGCATTGTCAAAAATGGCGTAGAAATAAAGAACTATGATGATAGTTTCTCCATACCCTCAGCTACAGTTGGCTAACTACTTATATACAGGGCATCCTTCGGATCTCCATGCTGCAGGGCCTATCGAGCTTCCTCATGTAGCGTGGATGGGGAGATCTTCCTTGGCACATGCTCGTGTTCGCATTAGCCACATGGACAAAGGGGTGAGGAGAAGGGGCTAGCCGCCGCCTACAACAGCACAAGAAGAGGTTAGGAAGATGGACAGAGAGGTGCAGCATCTCCTATAGTCATCTCCATCGAGGTCTTGCAGTATGCATTGTCAAAAATGGCGTAGAAATAAAGAACTATGATGATAGTTTCTCCATACCCTCAGCTACAGTTGGCTAACTACTTATATACAGGGCATCCTTCGGATCTCCATGCTGCAGGGCCTATCGAGCTTCCTCATGTAGCGTGGATGGGGAGATCTTCCTTGGCACATGCTCGTGTTCGCATTAGCCACATGGACAAAGGGGTGAGGAGAAGGGGCTAGCCGCCGCCTACAACAGCACAAGAAGAGGTTAGGAAGATGGACAGAGAGGTGCAGCATCTCCTACAGTCATCTCCATCGAGGCCGAGCAGACCTCGCGAGGTGATAGGCAACACCAGGAGGACCCGGAGTATGGCGGCGCAACGACCATAGAGAGGACAGCGGAGAAAGGGATCTGGGTTCAGGAAACGTACGGAATTTGTCAAGAAACACTCCCAGACTCCTTCCGCGGCAATCGGTTGCTGCCAGAGCTGTCGGCAACGCCATCAATCGCCGGCCGCCGCCACGAGCCTCTTTTCGTCGAAGATCACAACGCTGGCGCCGATGGCCTTCGCCTGGAGATATTGGTAGATCCGTTTGATGACTTGCCTTCCCTTGGGCGTGGAGGTGTGCAGGAGGATGGTGTGGATGCGATGGTGTGGATGCGATGGTGTGGAGGCATGGAGGTAGGGCAGCGCAACAACCATAGAGAGGGAGATCGGGACAAGCCAGACAATGGCGTGATTTGGGGAGGAGGCCGTGGGTTGATTTCCCAGTATTGACTTGCGGTGGGAAGGGAACGAAACGATGGAAAAAAGACGAAGGGAGGGTGTAGCGAGCGGAGAGGGTGCGACGAAACGGGCCGACGTAGTGGCAGAAAACGGAATGCCTTCCTCTTTTTTAGATATACTAGGAAACGTGCCCGTGCGTTGCAACGGGAGAAAAAAATTATAAAAACAAAAAACTAAATGATCTTCCTTCAATTTTGCTTGCTCCTTGCTTGTCCCACGGTTTTCAAGTCATGCCACCACTACAATTTAGGCAACTTATCGTACATGGTCTAATCTACGTGATTATTTTAAACTTCCCTCTCACCTTATAGTTAAGAAAATTATGACAACAAAAGCATTGTTTAGAGAACAATAGATTAAGAACCGAAAATCAAGCAAATCTAAACTAACAATAAAACTTCAAGATATTTTCAGGTCGGATCGAACGCCATGAAGACTAAATTACTTGGTGACGAAGTGACTACGATGGGCCGCTGATGGCATCCATGGCGAGAGGATGCACTCAATGAGATTAGGGTTTTCTTAAATTACAAATTTAACCACAACAAAGTTTCTTGTGATATACTATTTACCATATTTAAGTTGTGCCACGATTTCACCTCATTTAAGAAAATCTCATCCCACTTTACCCATTTGTACTTTTCGTCATTTCTATGCCACACGGAACACCATTCTGCTTCCATTTTTTAAAAGAATTTATGGTAATTAATGACTTTAGGTAATAGGTTGATTCACCGCCTAAGTGTTCATGCACTGGTGTAAAAATGTTTCCCCCTCGTTAAAATAATTAAACAATTACTTCCTTGTTCAGATCCATCAAAACTATACTGCATTAAAATGTGCGAAAATAAACTAAAATACCAAGAGGAGGCAGCTCAAAGTCCTACAAAGCAAACTGCAGAGATAATTGTAGGAATACGGGAACAAAGAAACATGAAGCCCCAAGTTATTAAAATCGAGATAAATACACAATGGCTTTAACCTTTTGACAGAGGATGTACTACATCTTCGTGAAGAAAAAAGCTACACATCTTTAAATCAAAAGAGAAGTTCAGAATCCTATCTTCCTAAAAGTAAGGTCTAAAACCTGATGAAGAATTTATGCAGTACCAATTAAGCAATTTTACTATGTGGTAGAGATATATTAGTACCTTTTCATATGACTATAAATTCACCAGTTAGTCAATTACAAATGCATCAATAGATTAAAGAGAGCAGTGTTCTTAGCTCCTCTGCTGTAGCTGATGACAAAATGTCTCACTAAAAGCAAAATATACTCCACAAGGGTGTCCACACAGTCTTCTAATTTGCTAAGCTCAAGTTCATACACTTGGGTAGAAACAGATGAACAAGGATACACTATTTTGACCGAGTGCTCATTGGGATAATTCAATACATTGTTTGCCACCCAAGAATGGATGGTTAACACTTAGGTGCATAAGTAGGATTACGAGTTACATGTGTTTTCCAAGAAAACAAAACAAAATCGCAATATCCATAACATAGTAGTAGCACACATCTAAAACTTCTTTTTCCCGAACCCTCCCTTTTTTCTAGCTTCTCTCTTGTCTTTCTTGATCTTCAAGTGAAGCTATACTTTCTTCTTGCTGATGTTGCCCATCAGTTTCAGAAAGGATGCACTTGTTTCCTTCATCAGCCATCTCGACTTCTTTATTGTTCATAATAGAGGATATCAGCCAGGCAATAACATAGAAGGATAATGGGGAACTATAAGTTACAGAACATAAAAGATTGGCATCTTCGGTAACAATGGTGTTATTTAGTAACATGAAGTATCCAATGACACAAACATTGGCGTCTTGACTCTAGAAGCTGCACCCACAAGCATCAAGCCAAAGCTATGCTATGCACTATGTGACACAAGTTGTCAGCTTGATGCCGTACATCAAACAAACAGAGATTTTCTGCTTCCAACCCAATCCAGACATGAGAAAGCAACTCAAATAGATCAATCAAAAACCTACTTCCTCTACAGGTCAGTTTGGCTTGCCAAAACATCTTATAATTAGGAATAGAGGGAGTAGCCACCAAGAATACCTTTCCATGCCTCTTTAGTTGGGCCTCTTCATGCTTATAAACTGGTTGTGCGGCCCAACCAAACTACCCACCAGCTATGAGCATTCTATTAACGTAAATGATAATGACAGGAATTATTAAACGGCAAGAAAAGAAGTGAAGTATATATTGCTCAGGTGCATTATGAAGAAAGAAACGGGAGTCCAGCTATATATTAGCTCACGGTTTCATGTTACGGAACACTGAGCCCGACAACGTACCTGATCCTCGCACTGATCTCTTGTCAAAGGTCCAAACAACAAGTTGACCTTTTGAGCATTAGGTCCTCATTCAGTTTACCATGGTATAAATAAACCCCAAAACTCATTGTGAATTGCTTCTAACTGCCTAAAATATAAAAGTAAGAAATGGAGATCATAACTTATGTCCTAATAACTTCAAAGCCATCAATCAGTTTAGGCATGACTTTCGTCTACCCGACCATCCTAGGATCTGACTTCATGCAATTAGAAAGCCTAAAATAAATGTTGAAAGCATAAGCACGATTCCAAAATGGGTGAAACCATGCTCATATTCCCCAGGAAGCCATGGATCAACATTGTACATAGAATAGCCACTAAACAGACTCCAACTATCATGTGCAACTCTCAATCTAGCAAGCATAGGAAAGAAATCATATTTCATAATCCTCACATAAATATATTAAAAAGGAAAAGGAATTGGAACTGAAAAGAATAAACATATAGTCATGCTTTCTGTGTGAAAAATTGTCCATATACTCTGTAAAACAAAGACTCTAAGCAAAAACATAATTGATGACGGTTATTGAGGAATGCAGATATCCCTATTGCTAGGTGTCTAAACTCACATGGAAGCAACGTACCATTTTGATAGAACATTTGTTCTACACCAAGAGCAGAGGACGTAACCCAATCAATGAGGCCAACTAATTGATCGGCAAAATTTTGGCAAGAAAGAACTACGACCTAAATTGAGCTCAAAATCCAGAGTGAGGGGAGAATTGTTGCACTCACAGCATATTTGCGTGCTCGATGTCGGTCTCGATAGTCTTGACAGACTCCTAGCTCCTCCTCTACGGGCGCACGAGAACCGAATCAATTGTGGGTCGCGCTCCTGGTCGCCACGGTCGAGCTCATGCAGTCCACTTGAACCTGCAATATCCCAATGATGGTTTCTACATGAAAACATGCCGGCAACTGGAAGTGTTAGAGACTTCGATTGAGAATAAGTCACTTTCTTTGCAGTTGTACTGAATTCTAACAGCACCAATCCATACAAAGCCTAAAAGAAAATACTTACAACAACATCAAATCAAAAAATTGTTCCTCTAGAAAATCTGCAGCCTCTTTCACAACATCAATGTTCAGAGATTTGTTATCTTATACCTCGTTCTGCAATAGCTGCTTCTTAGTAGCAACTGGCATAGCCTTGAAACTGCAAATGAAAGTTCAACTATAGCTTGACAAATTCAACAGATTAGTGAGCCAACATATGTAACTTTTCAAGTGTACCTATTAAACGACATAGGTTCATCTCCTGATGACGATTTTAGCAAACTTGCATTGGACGTCGAAATCTTGACAGCATGAAAACCTTGTTCCCGATTACATAAAATTTGAATATCATGGATCTGCGATCAATGAGTGATACATCACATAGAAAAAAATCTACATATTTTAAGCTCACAAATCGTAGTTAACAGATACAGAGCTCAACAATACAGGAAGTCAATATGGGATACCTCAAGAGATTTCAAAATTGCAGGACACTGATATGAAAAGTTAGTAACATACTACTGTAGCGCAAAGAAAGCATCAGTTTATCTTCCTATATGGAATACACAGATGAAAGATTTTCATCTCTCTATGCAATACACGGCTCTAACTACCCTGGGATGTAGTATGTTCGCAGCTTCTCTTCCTCTATGAAAAAACACATCATGAATAGACAAGATTTAGATGATACATGGAAGAAAAATTCAAGATACAGAGAGTATGAATCACACGAGATTTAGAGAGCATGGATAAAATATAATCAACTTTAGAGAAGAAAAACAACTATAATAATATCTTTATGTTTCTTCGGCTCCCGTGTCTGTCCAGATCAATCCAAAAGGAGTAATGAACCTTGGTGAATACATTGTATTAGTAACAACGTAAACACAATTTCTTCTGTTTGCCGATAAAAACTAACCTGTTGATGTTGTCATCGAGTGAAGTACAAAGCCTGCTTCACTCTATGTTCACGAAATCAGATGAGGAGAACACTTCCTCCCCTCGGATGCAGCCATGCCTCCTCACTGGCCTGTTAGGCGTCAGCCTCAGATGCCTCTCGCTCCTTGCAGAACAACTCCTTTGCGGCAAGCGCAGTGCCTCCGGTGGCCTCAAACTTGCGTACTCGGACCCTCCGCTTGCGTCGACGATGTGCCTCCGCCGATGCGCACCCTTTTTCGACACTACGCGACCGGCGGCAACGGTGAAGGGCGTACATCACTTCACCCCGTCGGAAGCGGAGGCTGGGAATTGGGCGTGGTCGGGGGAGGCGAGGCAAGGATGTTGGGACGGCGCTTGCTCCCCTTGATGATTCTATTGTCGGAGGCGTGCAACAGCTCGCAGATCTCCTCGGTCTTGTAGATGTGGGCGACCTTGTCGTCCTCCGCCGTGACGCCCTCCACCATCCCCATCTGCAACCGCCAGTACGATTCCATCACCCGAAGGCTTGGAACCATGGTGCTATGAGTGGAGGGCGTCACGGCGGAGGAAGCGGCCGAAGCACCACCAGGGCCTTCGAGATCTGAGAGGAGCCAGTTCGGGGAACGGTTGCCTGGTTATGTCTTCTGTGGGAGGGTGCGACGTTTTCGCGGTGGTGGAAGGAAACGGAACGCTGATACCTCGTGGTGTGAATGCATTTGGTGGGCCTGGCTAATAATGCCTAATAATACAGCGAGCGAGATACAGCGAGCGAGAAGCGGAGTTGGGAGGCGCGACGAAGGATGCGACGTAGTGCAGCAGATTGGCAGAAAACGGAACACGTTCCTATTTTTTAGATAGTAGATAATAGTAGAGATAGAGATAGAGATAGAGATTTTAGACAGTAGAGATTTTCCTGTCATATATGTTAGTTTTCCGCAGGTATTGTCAAAATGGGCCTGAGAAACCCAGCCCAGGCCTGCCCTGGGGGCACGCAGTTCCATTGAAACCGAGTGAGTGCGGCAGCCCAATCAGAAGAGCGGAACCAGAAAATGTTCGTCCTCCGCAAAACCCTGCTCCACGGCCGCCTCCCCGTGCCGCCGGCCGCCGCCGCCTCCAGGATCTCCTCCTTCTTTCGATCCTTCTCCTCAAACCCTGGCGGCGAGGGAGGCGGGGACGAATGGGGATCCTCCTGGTCCACCGGTATCACCAAGGACCACTTCGACGGGTCCGCCTCCGCCGTCGGGCGCCCCTCCCCGTCCGCGCCCGTATCCAAGGAGCTGGCGGCCGTCCGCGCCGTGGACGAGGAGGAGGAGATCCTGCGCGACCTCAATCGCGACAACAAGGAAGGGGAGGCGTACGTGGACTCGTGGAAGAAGCGGCTGTGGGAGCTCATGACGCAGGTGCGGGAGCCTGTATACCTCGAGTACTCGGAGAAGCAGGAGATGTACCGGCTGCACAAGGAGGACCCCGCGACGTACACCGTGGAGCGGCTCGCCAAGGACTTCCGCGTCATGCGGCAGCACGTGCAACTCATCCTGTTCCTCAAGGAGACGAAAGAGGAGGAGGAGAGGAAGCAGGGCAAGCCGCTCGACGACTCCGTCGAGATCCTGCTAGACAGCTGCCCAGAGTACGTGACGATTCCTTTTGCTTCCTTATGTTCTTTATTGGAATAATTAGGTCATGATTTGGGCATACTTTAGAACTATCGAAGGATTTAAACAAAATATAGGGTTCTAGCTTGCTTCCCAGGTTTTATTAAGAGAAACATTGTAGGAAATCGGTGACTGGAATACATAGAATGAGGCCTAGTTAATCCATAATTACTTCACTAGTCTCTTGAGTTTTTTTGCTTCATGCGGTTTCTTCCTGGATAGAGATGTCCAGTGCCCTGGATCGTGGCAATTGGTTAGTACCACTTTGACACGCCTAGGTTAGACCTATGTCTTACAGAGGTTAACTGTGTTCATCATCTTGATACTACTATATATACATGTTTTACCTCACTGCAATTATGTATTTTGTTCATACTTTTGTTTAACTTGCAGAAACATGGCTGATCCGAAAGAAAAGAAAGGTAGCAAGTCATACCTTGCATGGACTCCTGAGATGGACACTGCATTGTTGACCATGCTTGTTGAGCATCACAATAATGGTGACCATGCTTAAAATGGTTGGAAGCCACATGTGTATAATGCTTGCATAAAACATGTGAAGGAGCAATGTGATGTTGTTATCAACAAGGACAAAATACAAGCAAGAATTAAAACGTTTGACAAGCATTATGAGGTCATTAGCAAGATGCTTGCTCAGAGTGGCTTTAGATGGGATTGGGATAATAACATGGTGATGGTTGATAGTGACGTAGTGTGGACTCGATATGTGGAGGTACGTAACACCACATTTGTGCTAGCATTTACAACTACAATATCATGTATGATAACATATTTGTGTATTATGTAGGCTAATAAGGAAGCAGGTCGCTACCGAAACAAGGTCATCAGGAACTGGGATGCCATCCAGACTATCTATTCAAAAGACCATGCAACAGGTGCAGGTGCTAGGACAGCAGCTGAGTTTGTTGAAGAAGATAATGGAAGCCGTGCAGGTGGTTTAAACACACCAGTTCCTGAAGAGTCTCTGGAGGTGCCTCAGAAGAAGCAACGCACTGGGGAAGCCATCTTGTGCATGATGGGACAAATGAGGACATCTTTTGATGAAGCTTTGAAGACAATCGAGCCATTTTTAATGCCAAAGGTGACTCCTCCGACAGAAATTCTTGATGCACTAAAAAAGGTACCTGAGTTGGAGGATTCTGATATGATCAAGGCTTATCAGAAGTTGATCATCAATGAGCGCTTGTTTGACGCATTCATGGCGCTCCCGCGAACTTCAAGAAGACATATCTCTTGACGTTGCCTTGATGGTTGTTATGATGTGTGGATGTTAAAATAAATTACTACGTATTTAGTTGATTATGAACTATTCGCTCGTGCTAAGTTTGTGCTATGTGTAAGAGACATAAATTACATATGTGATTCTTGTGATCTTGTCCAGATAATGTTAATGTTACTATATATAGAAAATAATATATATACTTCCTCCGTTTGGAAATATAAGATGTTTTAGATTTATGAATGAGAGTATCTAGACATATTTTAGTGTCTAGATTCATTTGAACCTATACACTAAAACGTGTCTAGATACATCTCCTTCACAAACCTAAAACGTCTTATATTTTTAAACGGAAGGAGTACATTCTAATATGTACACATGTGACTATGCATGCATTTAGTTTACAAAAGTATGAAATAGCCAAATGCAAAAAAACCATCAATTCCATGGTTTGAACATCCAAACAGGAATTAGAATTGGATACAGCCCTATAATTCCAACAACAGATTCAAACTATCCAAACACCAGAATTCGAATTAACAGCCATTTCCTTTCCAGACAGGAATTGAAATTCTCACTTAATTCATTTTCTAGTTTCAATTCTGTGCATCCAAACAAAGCGTTCATTTCTTTAGGGGGAAATATTTTCCTTTCAGTATATGTTAGTTTTCCGCAAATCAATTCCAAAATGGGCCTGAGAAACCCAGTCCAGGCCTGCCATGGGGGCACGCAGTTCCATTGAAACCGAGTGAGTAAGTGCGGCAGCCCAATCAGAAGAGCGGAACCAGAAAATGTTCGTCCTCCGCAAAACCCTGCTCCACGGCCGCCTCCCCGTGCCGCCGGCCGCCGCCGCCTCCAGGATCTCCTCCTTCTTTCGATCCTTCTCCTCAAACCCTGGCGGCGAGGGAGGCGGGGACGAATGGGGATCCTCCTGGTCCACCGGTATCACCAAGGACCACTTCGACGGGTCCGCCTCCGCCGTCGGGCGCCCCTCCCCGTCCGCGCCCGTATCCAAGGAGCTGGCGGCCGTCCGCGCCGTGGACGAGGAGGAGGAGATCCTGCGCGACCTCAATCGCGACAACAAGGAAGGGGAGGCGTACGTGGACTCGTGGAACAAGCGGCTGCGGGAGACGTGCGAGCTCCTGAAGCAGGTGCGGGAGCCTGGATCCCGTGGCTCCTACCTCAAGGACTCGGAGAAGCAGGAGATGTACCGGCTGCACAAGGAGGACCCCGCGACGTACACCGTGGAGCGGCTCGCCAAGGACTTCCGCGTCATGCGGCAGCGCGTGCACGCCATCCTGTGGCTCAAGGAGATGGAAGAGGAGGAGGAGAGGAAGCAGGGCAAGCCGCTCGACGACTCCGTCGAGATTCTGCTAGACAGCTGCCCAGAGTACGTGACGATTCCTTTTGCTTCCTTAAGTTCTTTGGAATAATTAGGTCATGATTTGGGCATACTTTAGAACTATCGAAGGATTTAAACAAAATATAGGGTTCTAGCTTGCTTCCCAGGTTTTATTAAGAGAAACATTGTAGGAAATCGGTGACTGGAATACATAGAATGAGGCCTAGTTAATCCATAATTACTTCACTAGTCTCTTGAGTTTTTTTGCTTCATGCGATTTCTTCCTGGATAGAGATGTCCAGTGCCCTGGATCGTGGCAATTTGTTGGTACCACTTTGACACGCCTAGGTTAGACCTATGTCTTACAGAGGTAACTGTGTTCCTGTCTTAAATGAAAGTTTCTCTGCAACTCGGCATTATATCATATCGACTATGTATGGTCGATTAATGAAATAAGTTGACGAATCTTTGTTGAGGGGATGAGAATGCTTGAAACCTAGGTTAGACCTATGTGTTACAGAATGAACTGTGTTCCTTGTTTGAAATGAAAGTTTCAGTTTCAAACTCTGCAACTTGGAATTCTATTGACTATATATGGTCGATTAATGAAATAAGTCGAGGAATCTTTGTTGAAGGGCTGAGAATGCTTTAAGCTAGGTACTTGTGTTTGAAGTGTTCTAATAGGTGCAGTAATCCATGAATGCTTCACTAGTCTCCCGAGTTTTTAGTTCATGCAGTTTCTTCCCTGATAGAATGGCAATGCCGGGGATCATGGCTATTGGTTAGCAGCACTTTGACAAGCCTAGGTTAGAACTATGTCATTGCGACTGAACTTGGGTGTCTGGTTTTAAATGAAAATTGCAGTTTGAATCTCTGAAATTCGAATTCTGCTGACTAAATATTTTGATTAAACGAAATAAGTTGAGGAATCTTACCGAGGGGATGAGAATGCATGAAGGTGGGTTTTTGTATTCCAAATGTACCAGATGACATTTTGCAAAGCAATTGGCTTAATGCTATTTTGCAAGCAAACACACATTGGCATCAAATTCTTGAGAAAGCTCATCTCAGCTAGACTTCTCCTGAAATTGTTGCTGCATAATACTGACTAGCTCAATGTTACCTGCATCAAGGCGATTGTGGAAATGGGTAAATAGTAGATAGTTGGTCTTATCTTCTTGGTAAAGGCCACCATTCAGTTTGCATGTTATGTACTGAATTGCAATCATACTCCATAAGTCCATATACAAGGAGGTCAGTGTAACAAATTATCTGTGTTTCTCTGATGCTAGTGAGAATAAAACTATAAGATTAGAAGGTTATGCTTGGAATGCACTTATTGCTCCATATCTGATCCTTCGGTTTTTCCAGGTTCTTCAATTCTCATGACAGGGAGTTTCATGTTGCATCACTTCCATACAAACCTGACTTCAAAGTTATGCCTGAGGGCTGGGATGGCACGACAAGAGATCCCGATGAGGTCCTGTATGAGATTTCAATGAAGGAAGACCAGATGTTATACGAAGAATTTGTTCAGCGCTTGGAGTTCAACAAGAAAAAGGTAAGGATCTTACATTTTTTTTCTCACTCAAAGAGATTTTCCTTGTAGTTTTGTTATTCCTTTTGATTGTAATTCATTATTACAAAGTCCTGCAGTCTGCTTGGAGTGACATGTAAAAAAAAACATATTGATGCCTTGCTAACTTTGCTTGTTTTGGTGTACTGTAGTTTCTACATAGCCAAATTAGTATGGTTATGTAGTTGTGTTCTTTTGTTATCCAGTACATATTCCTGCAGTCTGCCTGTAGGGACTTGTAAGACCCCATGATAATGGCTTGCTACGTTTGCTTGTTGTGGAGAAGTGGAGTTTGTGCGTAGTGAACTCTGTTTCTGTCAAGTTCTGTGAACACGGGAAATGGAAAAGCAATCTGTCCCGTAGACAAGTTTTCCATGGTTATCTCCTTTCATCTGCTAAACCTATCTATACCTCTCATCAAAAGTAGAGAGTACTTGTATTCTGATCTGCCTCATTCTTGATTGGATTGCAGGTGGCAGGGGAGGTGAAGTGCCACAAGTATAGCAGACGACGACCAGACGATGGATGGGCCTACATGGTCGAGAAGCTTGGACCACAGGGAAGGCGTGGTTCAGGAGGGGGCTGGAAGTTCATGAGTCTGCCTGATGGATCAAGCCGCCCATTAAATGATACGGAGAAGATGTATGTGAAGAGGGAGACCCCTAGACGGCGGAGGAGGATCATCGCTCCTTACAAGTAAACAGGAAGGAAGAAGGCCCTCTGCTTGTTGTGCCGCAAGTTTTCTGAACGCTCTTTCTGCATTCTCCAGGGAAGCAGCACTTTGAGAGGGACCACCGTACGTAACCAACCACCAGCATTGTGTGTCATGTTTGTTGCAGCGTAGGAAGTGGTCTGAACCACCAGAAAATTTGTCTTGTTTTGTCGCAGCGGAGGTGGTTTTATGTATTATTGCCCTCTGTAACAAGTTCGGTTCCCAGCTTTTAGGCAGCTGAATAATATCCTTGAACTGTTGGTGTGTGTCCGTCTCCACACATTTCCAGGCAACAGACTTTGTAGTCAGTACCGGGCAGCACACTTTGTAGTCCACATTTCATAATATACCACCTTTTGCATTGTCATGCGTAGTTTTTCTTGTTGTCTAAAACAAGTAGGACGTGCATTTTCCTACTAGTTGAATGGAGACTCGCAAGCTCATCATCTCAACTGGATATATAGTTCGCTTTGCTTATTTTGTAGAGGTATATATATTTTTAGTCCCACAACTTGGATTATGAGAACATTTTAGTCCACAACTTGCAAAGTGAGCAAGATTAGTCCCATAACTTGCAACCCCTAAGTATTTTAGTCCAATTCGACCAAATTTCTGCGATTTTGACAGAATTTGTCCACTGTGACATCACAATTTTTGGAAAATGACCCCAATGTACTTTTCCCTGCAGCTTGTGATTTTCGGAAGAAAACATTAGGGGAAGCAGAGAGACTCGAACTCATGACCTGCGCCACTAAAGAAGCTTTGCAACTACAGCACTGAAGGTGACATGATAATTTGGAGAACACATTATTATTATATATTATATCTAGTCTAATGCGTTACGCACATAGAAGAAAAAGTTAGCGGTCACACAATGTGCTAGTTAGTTCTTGTTGGCTCATATGGACATGAAACATAAAAGAGAAGACGGCGGAATATCCTCTCTTTGGCCGGCCGTGGTGGAGGGGGAAAGAGGAATTTCGGCGGGCAATCGTCTATGCTCGAGCTGCTGTGCGGCTCTTCTTTCTGGTGGTGGTATTCTGCTTGATTCCCCTCTTCCGGCCGGCCGTGGCGGCAAGGGGAGGAGGGATTCGAGCGGGGATGCGGCCACGAGAGGAAGAGGTGTTGGATTCTGTCTCATGTCGCATGCGCGCGGCGGCAGGAGGCCGCGGTGGGTGGTTCTCGGCGATCTTCAGAGGTGGAAGACGCCGGCGGCGCTACTCCAAACGAATCCTCGTCATAAGCGCGTGTTTGGCGCTCAGGCCAGTCTGAATGCCCCCTGCTTTTCCCTGCTCCTCTTGGCCGGTCGTGGTGGCGAGGAAGAGGATGCAGGTAGTAGCGAGCAAAAGGAGTGTTCAGGGCTTTTGGGGAGTTTCGGTCTTTCCCCTTCCGGCGTTTTTCTCCTTGCTTCTCCGACCATCTCTGCCCGCCTTCACCCACCCTCGGCAGGAGTGTTGTGCTCGAGTGCGGGTTGTTCGACATCGACGGAGCTAGCAAGGTTTCTTTCGTCAGGGATTACCGGAGCTTGGAAGCGACATCGACGAGCTTCATCTTGACGGCTCTAGGCCGTCTGTTACTGCCGGTGAGCTCCGGCATCCTTTCAACCTCCATCGGAGGCCCTTTCTCGGGTCAGTGGCCGCGTCCAACGTCGGCTCTGAAGCAAGTGGTTTTGTCCCCGCGGCGGTGCTCGGCGGCGGTGCAGCTGACCTTCGGCTCGACAGTGGAGATAGGGAGGGTCCTGATTGTTACGCTTATTTTTCAGCACGGCCTTATCCACTTAAAATGGGGACCTATATTTTGTCTTTCTTCTTCTTGGGGTCCTTTGTAATATTGTAATCCTCCGCTGTTTGCGATTAATTTAAAGCTTCTAGACCCTTCGGGGCTCTCCTCGTTAAAAAAAAGTATACTAGTGTGGGCATACATACGCAGTGAAGTGGAGCTTGATTGATTATTGTATACGTTCAGGCTACATATAGCCTTTCTTTTGGACATTCAACAATATATGTGTTTCAAAATTATGAAAAATTCTTTAAAAAGATGCAAAATTTCAATCTAAAATAATTTGTGCACGCGCGTGAGCATTTTTACTGTGTGTGCTGACAAAAGGATTCTGCAAATTTTTAATCCAAAATAATTTTGCCGAAAAGATGAAAAAAAAGAATTATGATGACAATGGACGCAAGCAACCTAGAATTTCTATTGTGCGTGCATGCTTTTGTATTATATAAAAGAACTACGTAGTCGTTTATAGAAAATTCTTAGTGTAGCGGCTTGTCTTAGTGTGTAGCTATATGGTGGTACCAGGTTCGACTCCAGCCCGTCACTACAATTTTTACTATTTTATCTGTATATGTCTGTTGATAAGTGGGCCTGCACAAGGATATAAATGCCAAAGAAAAATATAGAGGAGTTATTTAAAAAAAATGATCATATGGGTGGACAAATTTAGTCAAACTTGCTAAAATTCAATTGAAATGGACTAAAATATTCTTGGATGCAAGTTGTGGGACTAGTGTTATCCACTTTACAAGATTGGGACTAAAACGCTCATGCGATGCAATATGTGGGACTAAAAGTGTATATACCTCTATTTTGTACTACTCCTCTGTTCATGAATATAAGATGTTTTGGCAAGCCAAATTGACTTACCAAAAACAGAGGTACTAGTTACTCTCTCCGTTCCATATTACTTGTCGTTGAAATGGATATCTTAGACATGTCAGGTATTTGTTATGTCTAGTTACGTATTCGAGTTTTTTTTTAACAGAAAAGAGCCCCAAGGCCCTGAAAGCTGCAGTATTAAACTGGAGGTGTGTTACAAGTTACAAAGAGCACCCTAGCAATTGTGTAACTTGCAGATAAGGGAGCCCCTTTTATAGAACAGACCCTAGAACTAAAAATAAAAAAGCAATCGAGTCCTGGGTCTTCTCCACCGCGATATCTGGACCTCACCACCCGGGCATCGCCGCCGCCGCCGGGGAACATGCCACTTGGGGCGCCGCCGATGATGGATCCCGAGCTGAGGCCGTCGAGATTCTTCCCAACGGGCACTTGCGCGCTCTCTTGCATCGCCATGGCCTTGCAGAAGCGAAGAAGCCCAAGGTGATCAACGCACCTGAGCACAAGACGGCTTCTCTGGCCGTGGATAGCTTCGGCATCTCCGCCGTCGCTTAGATAGCTTATGGGCTGCAGCTTCGCGAACCGGGCGCCTAGCAGAACACCCCACCTCACTCCTACCACCTCCATGGTGGCTAGAGCGAGCAGGGGCAAGACTTGCGCAGCACCATGAACAGCGCCCTTCATCACTAGCAGAGTGCTTGGAGTCGCCTTGTTCCCACTCGCCTCCTCGCCACCCCGGCCGGCAAGGGAAAGAAGAACAACAGCGAACGCCTTGCCGCACTTCCCTTCCTCCTCGCTGCCACGGCCGGCCAGGAGAGGAAACGCAGCAGCACAACTCCGCAAGAGAGAAGGGCTCCTAAAGGACCCTTTATTAAAGGAGACGCTAGCCTCCTCACCGCTCGTCACCTTCGGCTCCGTCCACCGGAGCACCGCGACCAGCAGCAGAGACGCCAGCAAGGGCAGGATCTTAGGCTAGGGATCTTGCCACAACCTCCCGGCATAACGCCAACCCACGGCATACAGCCGCAAAACCCTACGACTCCTACAGTACTCCTAGATCCGGCGCTCCCCTTTGTCCATCTCCAACCGGCTAATCCGGCGGAGGGGTCGCAGGGGCAGCCCGGCCGACGGCGGTGGACTCTCAAGGGTGGATAGAAAGGGAACGAGAGGGAGGGTGGGGAGAGAGCGGTTTATCCATTGCCACTTTGTAGGTCCGTATTCGAGTTTTCTTAAGAAATACGTGGTCATCAGAGCTGTCCACGTATCCGCATATTAGACATGCTTAGAACTTGGCCGTAATGGGAAATGGCTCACTGAAGTTGTCTTGGCGCGCATGTTAAGTAAAGCTAAAGGAACACGTACTCACTTGCTTGCTTGGCTTGGTGTTTGTAATTATGTGCCGTATTATGCGACTCCACTAGTCCAGGCCACCATGCCGACTCTGGATCGACTATGCTCTAGTTAGTACTCCCTCTGTTTCAAATTACTCTGCCGGCGCGCTTATGTAGGTGGGCTAATACTTCGTTATTTTTCATTCAAAAAAATCCTAATTTTTTTGAAATAGATAGTATGAAATGTATATTACGTATACCAAAAATCGTAGGAATTTTTTAATGAAAAATGAGAGAATAATAGGCCATCTAGGCAAGCGTGCGCGCGGAGTAATTTGAAACAGAGGGAGTACGGCGCACGTTAATGATGCCATTGATCCCTGTTCACTCTCTCCGTTCATTATGGTGGTTGTTTTTGTTTTAAATTTAAACTAGAACCACAACAAAAATTATGAAACAGAGGAGCACCAAACAATGGCAACAAGATTATTAGCATTAAAAGAAGAAAGGAAATCTTGACACGGCGCACTTGGTCTTGTCAGCGTTGCGTCTAAAATCCAAATGCGTAAAGACTGGAGTAATCATTACCATGTTTATCGCCCTCCTCCTCCTACCAGTTGGGTACGGAACTATGATGATTATTTAGGGGTTTAGGGTGACGAGATAGCTCCGTGAGGCTGGTTCTAGTGGTAATATCATAATACTAGCATCATACATATGATACTAGTGTATGGTACTATCTCTAGTGCATTGTATCATGTAGTAGTATCATAATAGTGATATATTTATTAATTTGTAGAATCTTTATGCAAAATGTGTGTATAAGATTTACTTATCATTATAATTTATAGTTTTACGTGCTATGATGCGGTATCTATCTATGATACTCTAACCACATCTCTCTTCATTAATTGTGATGCCATATCAGATTTTTGCCAAATTGGCATGCATGATACACCTTATGATACTAACATTAGAACCAGCCTAACCAGACGTAGGAATTACAGTATATTTGCTGTGCTTCGGGATGTGCTGCGCGCGTCTCCTATCCTACCTTCCCTGTGCAGTGCTTCGGGAATCGGGACGCGCCGAATCACCCCGCGGATATGCTTTGGCAGCTGGGATATTCGTAAATGATATTTGTACGATCACGCACTGGCTGCAACCACCTAGCGGCAGTCCACTTTCTTCATCGCTAAAAATTACACTCATCTATTAATGATTATATCAACAAGTATTAAGAGCCTTGAATATTATGAGTAGGTTCTTAGACCTTTCACGATGTGGTTTCTTAGCGCAGCAGTATCCTAGGTGCTTTGCCTATATGACACGTCATTTAATGAAGAAAGAGAGTATTGTTATATCTTAGCTAAGCTACACCTCTTACATGATATTATATGCAAAAACTTGGCTAGACCAATCACACACATGCATGAGACTAAAATCATTAAATGCAACATCACTAAGAAACCCCATCTAAGATACACCCCATTGTGATAGTTGTTTATTAAGTTTTAATTACTTCTATAAAAACGTGCTAAGATATAACCCACTGGAAAAGGCCTTAGACCACCTAGAAGCGACTACATATACTAGTATAAACCAAAGTCGCATAGTTGAGTTTGTTATACTAGACATACCAGAAGTCATTGGGCCGACCCAAACCATTCTTTTCTATTCGTTTGGGTCGATCCGCGCTCGCTTTTGGGTCGGGGTCCGGCCTGTCCAGCCAGCCGCGTCCAGCGACGCGACCCATTGTCCGTGCTGACCAGAGCTGGCCAGGAATTTCATATGTTTGCAGATTTTATCATAAAATAAATTTTGACAAGCAAATAAACTAGATTAGATAATCTAATAAAATAGTGCTTATATATAAATAGTTTAGGCTCACATGGTTCGATAGAAAATAACCAAACCGTCATTCAAATTACAAGAAACAAACAAGGAATTAAAAGTTTAGGTTTTCCACGCGAGCCCATGTATGCTCAACCAAATCTAGGTGAAGTCGATCATGGGTCTGCTTATGACGCAAATTTTCATACACTTGCATGAAATCTTTCCAAGACGCTAGACCTGGCTCTGGCTCAACCAACTGACCCTGAAAGTCCCAACCTTGGTCCAAAATGTCGTCATCACGCTCGTCCTCGATGATCATGTTGTGCATGATCACATAAGCAGTCATCACATCCCACATCCTCTCTGTGCTTCAGGTTCTAGCAGGGTATCAAATAATAGCCCATCTTGACTGAAGCACACCAAATGCTTGCTCCACATCCTTTTTAGCAGCCTCTTGCTCTTTCGTAAACCTCTTACACTTCTCATTTGCAGGGTTGCGGATTGTCTTACAAAGATGGCCCGAGAGGGATAGATACTCAGCTAGATAATAACACATATCATATGTATTGCCATTGATTTGATAGGAATCCTGTGGGGCATTGCCTTATACCAGCCTATCAAACACCGAAGACCGCTGCAGCACATTGATGTCATTATTTGATCCAACCATGTCAAAAAAGGCGGGCAGTGTCTTCGGTGTTTGGCTCTCTTAGGTAAACTTTTCCAAACACCGCAATAACCGCGTTGCAAAACCGGTACATAGCCTCATGGCATGTGGACTCGCTCATGCGCATGTAGTCATCGAGGAGATCACCAGGCACACCATATGCAAGTCGCCGAATGGCAGCAAAACATTTCTAGTAAGAAGAGAAGCCAATATTACCAATACAATCGTAATTGGCCTCGAAGTTGTGATTGTACTCCCTCACCCCATTGAGAATATCCAAGAACAAGTTCCTGAACATCCGATAGCGGTGACGAAATGCCTTCTCTTTGAAGACCGGATCAGTTGGGTGGAAGTAGTCCTTGTAAAGACGTATGTGGCCTTCTTCTCGGTCGCGCTCATGGTTGGCTTCGTGCCGCTTGGCCGAGCCACCTCTGCGCGGCGGCAGGAGGTAGTGGTCATGCACCGTTTGTGCAGCTGTCAGCATAATCTCGGTCTCACCGTCGGACTCCTCCTCGGACGATGACTCCACGAAATTCTTGTAGAACAACTCCATTGCCCTTTGACTGCTACCCATCTATAAAGTATACAGTCGTCAATGGCGATGCCAACTCTGCAGCGGGCCGGATAACCTAGAAAGGACCGACGAACATACTGACGTCCTGCAAAGGATCACACAAGAGCCAAAACACAGGAACACGATGGGCACTGGTTGTTTGTGTTGCGCATAACTTGCAACTTTTCTGTTCTCTCCTTATCTATTTATTTGGTCCTTACAACTGACCGCCTAAAAACTAGGATCAGTGACCGAGCCTAGAGTAGGGTCATCCCACCACTACTCGTCCCCATCTCACCTACAAACTCGTTGCATGATCTGACTTAGTGTCCATCCCCACTAGCATCCTATGCAACGACTACTTCAACCTAGTAACTGAAACTGAATCTAGCTACTGTCAATGGTCATGTACAGGCACACACATACTAAATTTTATTCAGAGTAAACTAAAACTAATACTGACAAGCTGCACTGGAATTACTAACAATCTCCCCCTAAGACAGGTGCATCCTACTCAGTTGATCTTGATCTTGGTAACCTTGATCTTCTCATGGAGCATCTGAAACCGAACACGTCCAAGTGCTTTGGTAAAAATGTCAGCGAGCTGATCTTCGGTACCAATGAACTCGACAGACATAGTCCCATCTTCAATGCACCCTCTGATGAAGTGATAGAGCACCTCGATGTGTTTGCTTCTGTCGTGGAACACATGATTCTTGCAGAGTTGTATCGCAGACATGTTGTCCAAGAACAGCTTGGCGACGAGAGGAGCACATCCTAGAAGATCACCAAGCAATCGACCAAGCTAGACTCCCTGGCATGCTGCAGTTGATGTAGCTACATACTCCGACTGACAGGACGACAGTGACACTACTTTCTGCTTCTAGCATTGCCATGAGACCGGGGAATCTATGAAGAAAAACAGAGTACCTCAGGTGCTTTTCTTGTCGTCGAGGTCGCCGGCCATGTCTGCATCACTGAACCTAGTCAGGCTGGCACTTGATGGCGATGAAGTGTAGACGCAGCCGTAGTCAATCGTGCCGGAGATGTAGAGGAGAAGGTGCTTGACGGCGCTCATATGCTCCGTGGTGGGGGCCTCCATGAAACGGCTCACCATGCCCATAGCAAAGCTCACGTCCGGCCGTGTATGCACCAGGTAGCGGAGGCTGTCGACGATGCTACGGTACAGCATGACGTCGACTGCCGGATTGGAGCTCTCGCTTGACAGCTTGAGGTGAGGCTCCATAGGCACATGGACATGTTTCATTCGCCCATGCCCGCCTTTTCCAGGAGCTTGGTGGCGAAAGCGCTCTACTTGAGAGTGATCTTGCCAGGCTCCTGACTAACCTCGATGCCGAGATATAGAGAGAGCAAGCCCCAATCTCTCATCTTGAAGCGCCGGATCATCTCCTTCTTGAATGCGAGGATGGCATCCACTCTGGCTCCCGTGAGGATGAGGTCATCGACATACACTCCCAGAAGTATCTGTGATTCCCCCTCACCTCAAGAGTAGACCGCGTGCTCAGACTCACTGCGTGCGAACCCAAATGACACCAAGACGACGTACAATTTGGTGTTCCACGCATGCGGAGCTTGACGAAGCCCGTACATCGCTCTGTGGAGGCGCAACACCTTGCTGGAGTTCTTGCTGTCGATGAAGCCTAGTTGCTGAAAGACGTACACCTCTTGCCCAGCTCGCCGTTGAGAAAAGCCGTCTTCACATCCATATGGTGGACTTCCCACTTGAACTGGGCGACAACAGCGAGCAGCAGTCGCCCTGAGTCTAGGCGTGCGACGGGGACAAACACCTCGTCAAAGTCAATGCCTGGCCGCTGCACGAAGCCCTTTGTGATGAGCCTGACCTTGTGCTTGAGGATATTGCCAGCGGCGTCATGCTTGAGCTTATAGACCCACTTGACTCCAATCGGCCTTTTCCCCGGTGGCAGATCGGAGAGAGAGACCAAGTGTGGTTCTCCTCGATGGATGCAAGCTCATCGCGCATAGCCTGCATCCATACTTCATCACCCTTAGCTTCAGCAAGCGTGGCAGGCTCCCCGGTGGGAGTGAGGAGGAGACGCTCTGCCTGCCCTGGGTTTGCCGCGTCGGGATCGAGCAGGTCGAGGACGGGGTGGTAGCGGAGCTGTCCTTGCGGGTCAACACCCACGTCCTGGTTCTCTTCTCCCCTTCTGCTGGTGGAGAGACGAAGCGCGTGGGCTGGACTGGTGATGGCATTGTGGGTCGGCCCACTGCGGGCGACCCGGTTGATGCAGAATCAGCCCGTGCTGGAGGGGATGTGGATTGGCCCGATGGAGAGTCTGGTGCTGGAGCTGTCTCCTTCTCCTCTGCAGCTGCTGGTGATGGCTGCGACAAGGTCTGACTCTCGACAGTGAGAGTGGCACCGCCGTCAGGCTCCCCCCAATTCCAGCTTGCCCCTTCATTGAAGATGACGTCCTTGGAGACGACGAGGCGCTTCTTCACTGGATAATAGAGGCGGTAGGCCTTGCTTCCCTCCTCATACCCAATCATCACCATGGGCTTGCTGCGATCCTCGAGTTTCCTTAGACCTGGGAGAGTTTCCTTGACGTATGCTCTGCAGCCGAAGACTCGGAGGAAGTGGACATTGGGCTTGCTGCCGTGCCACCCTTCATACGGTGTCTTGGCCTCCAAGCTCCTCGTCAGAGATCCGTTGAGGATGAACACCACCGCCGATGCTGCCTTGCCCTAGAACTCAGCAGATACATTCATGCCTTGAGCATGCTCGTGGTGGCTCCAATGATGGTCTGGTTGCACCTCTCATCCACCCTGTTGTGCTGTGGAGAGTAAGGAGCAGTGAGGTGGCGCTTGACGCCATGATCTGCGCACCACTCAGCAAAGTCTGTTGCGGTGAACTCGCCTCCATGATCTATGGGGAGGATGCGCAGGGGCTACTGTGATTCAGCCTCAGCCTGAGCCTTGAAACGACGAATTGTTGTCGCCGCCTTGTCCTTGGTCCTGAGCAGCACCAACCACATGAACCTGTTGTGGTCATCGACGAGCAGCAGGAAGAAACGTTTGCCGTCGTGCGTCGCCGGCGAGATTGGACCGCAGAGGTCACCGCGCACCAGCTCCAGTGGCTTGGAGGCACGGAACTTGGCCACCGCAGGAAACGGTGCCCGATGATGCTTCCCGACAATGCAAGCTTCACAGAGTTGGTCAACATGATTGATGATGGGCAGGCCGCGCACCAGGCCCTGCTTGGACAGCTTCTGCATGTCATAGAAGACCTGGTGGGCGAAGCCCTGGTGCCAGCGCCATGCCTCATCGCTGGTGTGCACAGACATGCACACCGGCCGCACAATCCGCAGGTGTGCAAGATACAGCCGGTTCCTTGTGCGCGACACCTTGTCTATAAGCACCTGGTCTTAATCACAGACACTCATGAAGCCATGCTCGACGTGAGTGGAGAAGCCGAGCTCATCCAGCTGCCCGATGCTGACGATGCTCGACTTGAGCTTCATGATCCAGTACACTCCTGACAGCTCATGGTGTCGCTCTCCGTCGATGGTGAACAGGACAACACCGCGTCCACAGATGTCGACGACCGAGCCATCCCCGAAGTGCACTGATGTCTAATCACTTCTATTCTTGTAGACAGTTGTTGGGCCTCCAAGTGCAGAGGTTTGTAGAACAGCAGCAAGTTTCCCTTAAGTGGATTACCCAAGGTTTATCGAACTCAGGGAGGAAGTGGTCAAAGGTATTCCCTCTCAAGCAACCCTGCAATCAATATACAAGAAGTCTCTTGTGTCCCCAACACACCCAATATAGGTGCACTAGTTCGGCGAAGAGATAGTGAAATACAAGTGGTAACGGTGCCAGAAAATAGCTTGACGGTGAGGTAAAGACTAAAGCAAGCAAACATGCAATAGATCTAGATGCAAACGGTGTTTCAATGTTTAGAAACAAGGCCTAGGGATCATACTTTCACTAGTGAACACTCTCTCATATAAATATCCTCTCTTCATGATACTACTCTCCGGTTGGACACTCTAATCATCGGTAGGGCTATAACAGCACTCCTCAAAGTCCGCCTTCCCTAATCTAGATAACCCCACACTGTTACCTTGAGCGCTAGACGGATCCAACAAACACCAAAATTTCATAGAGACATCCAACTCCAAATATAACTCATAACAAATATTCAATCTAGCCAAAGTGCCACACACGGTATGCCCGCTGTCATTTTCACACACGTGGGGAAAAGCATAGATCTATTAAAACATAAAGAGTATTTATGTAGACTCAAACCTAAGTGCCACTATGGTGTGCACGCTGTCACTTTCACACACATGGGGAGAGTAGAGATCTAATGAAGCACTTGAGTAGCAAGGTAGATCTACTTGATTACAAAGCTCATGACCACAAGATCATGCATAGAGAGAGAGAGAGATGAACACATAGCTATCGGTAGATCCCTTAGCCTCGAGGAAGAACTACTCCCTCCTTATCATGGGAATCAGCAACGGTGATGAAGATGTTGGTGGGGATCGATGGAGATGGCTCCGAAGGCACTTCCCCATCCCGACAGGGTGCCAGAACAGAGACTTTCTGTCCCCCGAATCTCCCCTTCGGTGGAGGCGGCGCATCGGAGGTTTTCGTGGATTTCTTCTGGATGCCCTAGGGTTTTTGGGTCGGAGGCTTCTTATAGGCGCAGGAATCAAGGTCGGTGGGGGTCCAGGGGGGGCACACCCCCTGTGGGCTCCCCCAGGGCTTGCCCGCGCCTAGGATGGTGCGGCCACCCTGTGGCCCCCCTCCGGCTCTGCTTCGTGGTTCCGTGTTGCTCCAGGAAAAATAATGACTTTAGCTTTTGTCCCGTCCAATTCCGAGAATATTGATTTTCTGCCTTTCTAAAACCAAAAACAGAAGAAAACAGGCAACTAGCACTGTGGCATCTTGTCAATAGGTTAGTTCCAGAAAAGATATAAAAAACCTCAAAGAAAGACAAAGCAAAGCAAAGTAGATACTAAACAAGCATGGAACATCAAAAATTATAGATATGTTTCTGACGTATCATGCACCTTGCCTGAGACGCTCTTGTCCAGCTCCGCGAAGACCTTGACGTTGCCGGTCATGTGGTTGGAGGCCCTGGTGTCAAGGTACCAGGCCTCGTCCGTGTCGCACGAGGAGCGCTTGAGCACGACACGCGCGCGCTCCTTGTTCAAGAACACGTGCTCCCCTGTGAGCAGCGCCGCCGCGGGTGCTGCGTTGATTGAGGCAGCGAGTGAGGGCGCCGTGTTGGTGGAGAGCTCGAGCACCGTGGCCACGTGCAAGGCAGGGCCCGTATCACCGCCCTCTTCTTCCCGCATCAGGTGTGCCGCCGCAACAGCCTCATCGCGTTGTTTCTTGCAGTAATAGCAACAGTCACGATTGACCTTGCCGTCAGCTGCATTTGTTGGCGTGGCTTTGGGCTTGGCTTGTCCACCGGTGCGGCTAGCACCGACATCGCCGCGCGTCTGCTTTCTCCTCTGATCCCACTGCTTTGTTGTCAACAGCAGTTCCCCGCCTAAGCTAGAGGAGCCTTGATCGGCGTTCAGGCGATCTTCGATAGGCCGGAATTGGCCAACGACCTCCTCGTATCAATAGAGAAAGCAATCTGCACAAACGGGACAGGAACTACAGAGACAAATTTGCGAACCACCTTTTCGTCGTCATAGGCGTCACCGAGGGAGCGGAGAGTGGCTGCGAGGGTAGTGATCCATAGGCCAAACTCGTCGATGCACTCCCCGTCTTTGAAGGCGATCGTCTCGAACTCCGTTCGGAGTTGCCGCACGCGCGTGTCACGCACGCGCGTGTCACGCACGCGGTCATTGCCTTAATGCTGCAGCCTGAACGCCTCCCATGCTGTCTTGGCGCGGCCCTTCCCGATCATCATCGGGTGCATCTCCGATGGGGTGGAACGGAGTAGCGCCGCCAGGCTTGCTTGTCCTCCCGATTGGGGACGTCGTTGTCCTCGATGGCGTCCCAGAGCAATGCGTCTTGGAGATTTACCTCCATGACCGTCACCCAATTCGTGTAGCTTCCTTGTGTCAGCATCGGGAATGCGAGGCTTGTGCTGCTGCTCCGGACGGTCTCCCGCACCAACTCGCGTTGTACCACGATCTCGCCGCCGCCACTCCGTGCTCTTCTACGCCCGCGCCTTGGCGAGCGCCGTCGCTGCACGGTCGCTGGTGGCGCAGACTGGTGTGCTGCTGGAGGAGGAGGAGTGGCGCCGGTGTGTTGGGGTGTCGGCGGCTTCAGGACGGTGTGTCGCCGTGCGTACATGGCTTGTCGCCACGGCTCTGATACCAATTGACGTCCTGCAAAGGATTAGACGAGAGCCAAAACAAAGGAACACGATGGGCACTGGTTGTTTGTGTTGCGCACAACTTGCAACTTTTTTGTTCTCTTCGTATCTATTTATTTGCTCCTCACAACCGACTGCCTAAAAACTAGGATCAGTGACCGAGCCTACAGAGTGGTGCCATCCCACCACTACTCATCCCCATCTCCCCTACAAACTCGTTGCATGATCTGACTTACTGTCCATCCCCACTAGCATCCTATGCAACGACTACTTCAACCTAGTAACTGAAACTGAATCTAGCTACTGTCAGTGGTCATGTACAGGAACACACACTCTGAATTTTATTAGGAGTAAACTGAAACTAATACTGACAGGCTGCACTGGAATTACTAACACGTACCTCGGGCAAACGATCAAGCAGGTTGTGCGCCACGCAGAGGGTGTAGCGCGTCCAGTCCACATGCGGAGGCCGGGGCAGCGGGATTGCCTGCGGTGCATCCAGACAACTTCGGGCAACATGCGTGGCCTGCGGTGCTGCTCAACATGGCGGGGGCGTCAGTGACAAAGGTTACGCCTGCTCTGGTCACAGGAAATGGAGGGCGAGGGTTTGGGGGAGGAGAGCGTCTGTTGTGCCACTGCCGAGAGGGCCCGGGCGAACTAGTGGGAGGACACGCGGGGACAAGCACGCTGTCTGGGCCGACCCAATCGAGGCCAAGATTTGGTGCACCGATGGGTCGAGCCGGACGCATTTTTCCAGATGGGTTGGGCCAGTGCGGCGTCCGCGCGGACAAGTTCGGACGCTCTTGGACGGATTGGGTCGACCCGATGGATATGTCCTAAGACCCTAAAGGATCAGCACACCAGAGCAGCAACCATCACAATGATGACAAACTGTAAATCGAAAGTGATTGACTTGAAACAACACCAAAAAAGACAAAAAAATGACGAGATCCGCTGGACACACAACTCCACGCGTCCTTCGCCAGCCGCACCACCAGAGCGAAGATAGAGCGAGAAAGATCTTATTCTAAAACGATGATGTAGCAACCGCCTCACCATCTCGATGAAGACAAAAAATCTTGCTAAAATAAGAAATATGAACCCTCCCACCGGCGAGAGACTAGGATCCGCCACTCCTCCAAGGCCTGAGAGGCCATCATAGGCAGGCTAACCAACGTCCCAGGTAGAGTGGTTGTGAACCCTAGCTGTCACCTAGGTATCACTTGCGTTTTCTTCCCCTCGTATGGGTTCGGTGTCTGCCTTTGTTTTTTGCTTGTTCATGTTGGAAATATGAGCAATTTACCAAGTGATTTATGTGAAATAAACAGCAGGTAAAACATGACTATGATGATCAAAATTAAACTAGCCAAGTAATCCGACAGAAAGTGTGCAGAGCGTTGCAGAGAGATCGATACACATAGTATAGGAGAGACAAAATCCAGAAGCAAGCAAGTAATATGAACAAGATGAAGAAAGAAAGCATATAGCAGTGCGTCGGCGTTGGCGTTGGTGTTGTCACCCATGTCATCTAGGAAGAGGTTCTCGATGGCAGGGAAGAAGTCGTCGTTGGGGAAGGTGTCGTCGGCGTCGGTGAAGGAGTCCATGATGAAGCCAGTAGTCGCGCCGATAGCGCTTCCCAAAAACCTTATCGCCCTTCTCCCATATAGTACTTGAAGAGGCGATGTTTCGGAGGCCTACTATCACGGCTCGCGGTGCACGCCGCAAGACGGGATGGGGAAGAACTGGTGGCAGCTCAATGCTCTGGAACTTGGAGGCAGTGGGTTCTGATGATAGTGCGACTGAGGAGAGGACCGACCTTCCGCTCTTATAGGCACGGGTAGACAGGCGAACAGGCGACATCGGGAGAGGAAACGAACAGGCAGTGACCAAAGCCAAACAACCTCCACTAAGTTCGAATTAAACCTCCACTGAGTTCGTATTTAAAACCCATTAGCATAGATTATTCAAATTCTACACACCCATTCATATACCAGTCATGCGTGGCAAAAAAGAACTCGGCTCAGCGAGATTCCTGCAACCCGCAACCCGTGGCGCGCGTGTGTCGGGATGAGGCGAGGCGGGCGGCGGAGGAGGAGCACGCGTGTGGGACTCTCCTTCTCATTCTCATTCTTTTACCAAGTGGTAGGAGAGCCTCTCTTATAAGGTGGTGCAAACCTCTTTCAACTAGCAATGTGGGACTAAACATTTGTCCCACCTATTGCCATGCATGAATGGGCCACATGAGCCTCTAGGATTTTCAGGAAATATTGGAATGGAAAATGGGCTAGACTATTTAGGTCAAAATACCAACAATCCCCCACCAGATCCTAGAGGCACATGTAATTGGCCTTTGGTTCCAAAACACTATTTATATACCGGTACTGCAGTGGAGACTGTTAAGTTGAACTTCCACCTAGAATTGTATGGTACACTAGGCTGCGACTTGTATAGTGGACTATGCCTTGAACTGCAAGTTTGCTGCAACCTAGCTTCACATGAAGCCTTGACCGATACTGGGCTACCGTGAGACTTCCACGCGGGTGGAGATTATGCATCATACTCCATGGCCTTTCATGAGTTTATTAGAGATCACCCAACTCTCATAGACTGTGACGTTTGACAGTCAGACTCATATAGGCATGTTCTTCAAAAGATATTCTGCAGGACAACATCTCTTCTTAAGATTAAGCAACTTAGGACATATTAAGATAAAAATCAACCTGCCGTGTAGAATAGGAAAGTATTGCATCTCCACAGAGTGGTGTTCATTAAAGTAAGGATACTTTCCTCTCAGTCTACCAACAGCCTGTCTCCCAATTCTAATTCACGGGATCTCCGATCACATAGATTGGTTTGACACCATGGAAAACTTATAGTGTGGGTCTCATACCCATATCATTTGATGCATTTTCTATCACATTGCGTGATAGTCCCTTTGTGAAGGGATCTGCCAGGTTCTTAGATGTTTGGATATAATCCAATGCAATAACTCTGGAGTTTCTCATTTTCCTGACAGATTTTAGTCTCCTATTCACATGTCTTGATGACTTCATATTATCCTTAGAACTGTACACCTTAATAATCACAGTTTGATTATCACAGTTCATTGGAATTGCGGGTATAGGTTTTTCAACCACAGGTAAGTCCATCAAGAGTTCATGAAGTTACTCTGCTTCAACAGTGGCCGTGTCTAGTGCTGTGAGTTCTGCTTCCATAGTTGACCTCGTTAAGATGGTCTGCTTGCAAGACTTCCAAGAAACAGCGCCACCACCAAGTGTAAACACATATCCACTCATTGTCTTTATCTCATCAGCATCAGATATCCAATTTGAATCACCATAACCCTCTAGTACCCTTGGATACCCGATATAGTGAATGCCATAGCTTGCAGTGCCTTTTAGATAGCGCATGACTCTTTCAAGAGCTTGCCAATGATCGTCTCCGGGATTTGAAACAAATTGACTGAGCTTGCTAACAGCAAACACGATGTCAGGACTTGTAGCGCTAGACAAGTACATAAGCGAGCCAATTATTTGAGAGTGTGGCAATTGATCTCTAACGGTGCGTTGATTCTTTCGAAGTAGCACACTAGGATCATACGGTGTTCGAGAAGACTTACAATCGCTATACCCAAAGCGACTCAAAATCTTGTCCACATAGTGAGACTGAAGTAGTGTGATCCCACTATCATCATCTCTCAACAGTTTGATGTTCAAGATAACATCAGCTACTCCTAGATCCTTCATCTCAAAAGACCGAGATAAGAAATCCTTGACCTCCTCAATTACAGTAAGGTTGGTACCAAAGATCAGTATGTCATCAACATACAAACATAGAATAACTCCTTCGCCCCCACCATGGTGATAGTATACACACTTGTCAGCTTCTTTTACAACAAAGCCTGCAACGGTTAAGGTTTTGTCAAACTTCTCGTGCCACTGCTTAGGTGCTTGTTTAAGACCATAGACTTCAGCAGCTTGCACACCTTTCCTTCTTGACCGTTTACTACAAAACCATCTGGTTGATCCATATAAATTTCCTCATCCAACTCTCCATTTAGGAAAGCCGTCTTAACGTCCATTTGATAAACGAGATGACCGTGTGAGGCAGCCAGAGAAAGTAGTACTCGAATGGTGGTCAACCTTGCTACAGGTGAGTAAGTATCAAAGAAGTCTTCACCTTCCTTTTGGGTATAACCCTTGGCCACAAGCCTTTCCTTGTACTTCTCAATAGTACCATCAGGCCTTAGTTTCTTCTTAAACACCCATTTACATCCTACAGGTTTGCACCCATAAGGACGATCGGTGATCTCTCATGTTTCATTAGCTAAAATGGGGTCCATCTCACTACGGACGACTTCCTTCCAGTAGTCAGCATCAGGATATGCATAGGCTTCTGAAATAGAAGTGGGAGTATCATCCATGAGGTATACAACAAAATCATCATCAAAAGACTTTGCAGTCCTCTGTCTCTTGCTCCTTTTAGGAATTTCGTTATCCTCCTCCTTAGGATTTTCTAGGTGTTCAACTGGAATGATAGGTTCAGAAATTGTATCTAATTCCTAACTTGATGAGTTAGGCATATCCTTCATGGGAAAGATATCCTCAAATAAAGTCGCATCATTCGACTCCATGATTTTACCAACATGCATGTATGGTACTCCGGATTTTACTACCAAGAATCGATAGCCAATGCTATGAAAAGCATATCCCATAAATACACAGTCCACAATTTTTTGGTCCAAGCTTGCACTTCTTGGGGACTGGCACATGAACTTTTGCCAAACAGCCCCAAGTTTGTAGGTAAGAGAGATTTAACCTTTTCTTCTCCCATTCTTCAAATGGAGCAATTCATTTGTTCTTTGTGAGAACTCGGTTTAGGACATGACACGCGGTCAGTAATGAGTCCCCCCACCATGTTGGAATTATGCCCTAGAGGCAATAATAAAGATGTTATTATTATAATTCTTATTCATGATAAAGTTTATATTCCATGCTAGAATTGTATTAAGCGGAAACTTTAATACTTGTGTGGTTTGTGAACAACACCGTGTCCCTAGTACGCCTCTATGGACTAGCTCATTGATTAATGATGGTTAAGGTTTCCTAACCATAGACATGAGTTGTCGATTAATAATGAGATCATATCATTGGGAGAATGATATGATGGACAGACCCAAACTAAGCAGAGCAATTAGATCGTGTCATCGTGTTCATCTTTGCGAAGCTTTTCTTATGTCAAATATTGTATTCCTTAGACCATGAGATAATGCAACTCCCTGGTATCGGAAGAAATCTTTGAGGTCATCAAACGTCATCCTATGAGAGGGTGATCATAAAGGTGTCTCTCAGGTGATCGGAATGTACCTATTGGGTTGTATGTACCAAGATGGGATTTGTCCCTCCCAAGTCGGAGAGATATACTTCGGGCCCACTTGGTAATCGATATCAACACCGCTTGCAAGCATGTGGTTAAGGAGTTAATCACAAAGTGATATCGGATTACGGCACGAGTAAAGTACTTGCTGTGAACGAGATTGAACTAGGTATGACGGTACCGACGATCAAATCTCGGGCAAGTAAAATATCGCGAGACAAAGGGAATATATATGGGATTGATTTAATCTTGGCATCGTGGTTCATCCGATATGATCATCAATGAATGTGTGGGAGTTAATATGGGTTTCCGGACCCCGCTGTTGATTATTGATAGAAGATCATGTCTGCATATTCTCGAACCCGAAGGGTCACACACTTAACGTGTCTCGACGCTAGGATAGATTGGATAATTGGTTTATGAGTTTTTGTTCAGAGTCTCGTATGATATCTAGGACATCACGAGAGGTTCCGGAATGGTCCGGAGAATAAGATTCATATAAGGCAATGCAGTTTTTGGAGTTCGGAATTGTTTCGGGTTAATCGGTATTGTATCGGAAGCTTCTAGAACCTTCCGGAGTGGGACCAACGTGGCCCCACTTGTCGGGAGGGGGCCTGGGCCGATGAGGGAGTGCCCTGGCTGCATTGGTCCAAGGGCACAAGGCCCCATAGGGCCCAGCCGGCCAAACCCTAGGGAAACCCTAGGGGAGCTTCTAGAAGGGGGGAGGGGAACTTGCCCCCCACTCCTCCCTCCTTTGGCCGCCGGCCTAGGGCTTGGGGGAGGGGAAAGGGCCAGCCGCCCACCCCTATATATAAAGAGGGCTGAGGGCGCACCCTCCCTACACCTCCTCCTCAACCCTAGCCGCCCTGCTGCCCCTCCTCTCTCTCTCCCTTCCAACTCTGCGTAGGCGAAGCCCTGCCGCAGAAACTCTCCACCTTTGCACCATGTCGTCGTGTTGTAGATCCAATCTATCTCTCCACCGCACTTGCTGGACCAAGGAAGAGGAGACGTCGAGGTGCCGCACGTGTGCATCTCTCAGAGGCATCGCCACTTGCGGTGTTGGATCAGATCGGATCGCGAGGAGGAGAAGCGAGTACGACTACATCAACCACGTTCGTTGAACGTTCCGCTGTGCGAATCTTCAAGGGTATGAAGATCTCATCTATCCCCCCTTGTTGTTTGCATCTCCTAGATTAGATCTTGGCTTTCCTGTTCGCATCCGTAGAATTTTTTTGATTTACTATGCTTCGAAACCCTTCAGTGGTATCAGAGCTAGATCTATGCGTAGATGTGTTTCACGAGTAAAACGCAACATGGTTTTTGTGGGCGTTGATGTTTTCTGTTGCAAGCCTCTTGTTTGTGTACTTCTTATGACACGGGATAGTGAGATCAAAGTGGTCCAGGCCAACCTTACGCGACCTCGTTCGCGAGACCGGCTCCGCACTTGATGTGTGGCTTGTTCCACACATGCGGCTGGTGGATGACAGTTTCTCTCACTATAGTTGTCATGGGATTTACACCGGAGTTTGGCAACCATAATATCACCGTTGTGGCTTTCCGTAGGTAAGAATCGTTCTTAGCTTGCTACTCCCATAAGCCATGTAAAACATGCAACAACAAAGTAGAGGCGTCTAACTTGTTTTTGCAGGGAGTGTTTTCTGTGATATGGTATGGCCCAAGATGTGATGTGTATGTTGTATGCAATGATCATGTTTTGTAATATTTCACGACTTGCATGTCGATGAGTACACAACCGGCAGGAGCCATATGGTTGTCTTTATAATTGTGTATGACCTGTGTATCAACTTCTTATACGCCATGTAATAGCTTTACTTTATCGCTAAGTAGTTAACAATAGTTGTAGTTGCTATTCGTGGTGGAGGCAATCATGGTGGAGTGATGGAGATCATGCCGGCACGCACAAGATGGAGATCATTGCGCGAATATTGGCTATACCATGTCACATAAAGTTATATGCATGTGATGTTTATCCTTTTATGTATATTATTATGCTTAGATCGCGACGGTAGCATTATAAGATGATTCATCACTTAAAGATCAAGATAAAACTGTGTTCTCCCCATGTATGCACCGTTGCAAAAGTTCGCCGTGTTCAAGCATTACGTGATGATCGGGTGCTATAAACTCTACGTTCACATACAACGGGTGCAAGCCAGTTTTGCACACGCGGGAATACTTGGGTTTGACTTGACGAGCCTAGCATGTACAGACATGGACTCAGAACACATGAACCGAAAGATTAAGCATGAGTCATATGAATGATATGATCGACACTTCGTTGTCCACCATTGAAACCACATCTCTTCTCGTGAAGATCGGATTAGGTGTGGTGAATTTGGATCATGTTCACTAAACAAATTGAGGGATGTTGAATTTAGTGGGAGTTCATCTAGTAATTTGATTAAGTTGAACTAGTTATCATGAACATAGTCTAAATTGTACTTGCAAATTTTGTAGATCAAATGGCTAAGTCCAACTTCAACTTCAACGTTTTTGCTGAGAAAGAAAAGCTTAGAAACAATGGGTCTAACTTCACCAACTGGTTCCGCAATCTGAGAATCATTCTCGCTGGCGGACAAAAGGACTATGTCCTTGAGAATGCGCTAGGTGATGCCCCTGCTGTAGATGCGCCGGCTGATGAGAAAGCTATTTATCAGTCGTGCAAAGATGATTATGGTGTGATTAAGAGCACCATGTTGTTTGCTATGGAATCAGACCTTCAAAATCGTTTTGAAGATTACCCCGGGCCCTTTGAGATTCTTGAGGAACTGAAAACTATGTTTCAGACTCAGGCCCGTTCTGAGAGATATGAGATCTCTGAGAAATTCTTTAACTGCAAGATGGAGGAAGGGAGTTCCGTTAGTGAGCACGCCATAAAGATGTCGGGCTACACTCAACGCCTTGAGCAACTGGACTGCAAGATTCCAGAGGAGCTCAAGATTGACAGGGTTCTGTAATCACTCCCTCCTAGCTACAAAAGTTTTGTAGTTACTCATAATCAGATTGGTTCCACTGATACGATCACCGAGCTCTTCGCTAAGTTGAAAGCTGCGGAGGTGGACATCAAGAAGGATAATCATGTGTTGATGGTCAACAAGCCCCCCAGCTTTAAGAAAGTCAAGGGTGCAAAGAAGCCCTTCAAGAAAGGTAGCGGCAAGCGCGTTTCCCCTGCTGAGAAGAAGCTCAAGTCTGGACCTAAGCCGGACACTGAGTGCTTCTATTGCAAGGACAAGGGTCACTGGAAGCGCAACTGTCCGAAGTACTTAGCGGACAAGAAGGCTGGCACCATCAAAGGTATATTTGATATACATGTTATTGATGTTTTCCTTACTAGCCCTCGTTGTAGTGCCTGGGTATTTGATACTGGTTCAGTTGCTAATATTTGTAACTCGAAACAGGAGCTACGGAATAGACGGCGTCTTGCGAGGGATGAGGTGACGATGCGCGTTGGCAACGGATCAAGAGTTGATGTGATGACCGTCGGCACGCTCTCCTGTTTTACCTTTGGGATTAGTTTTAAACCTCAATAAATGTTATTATGTGCCTGCGTTGAGCATGAACATCATATCTGGATCGTGTTTATTGCAAGACGGTTATTCATTTAAATCTGAGAATAATGGTTGTTCTATTTATATGAGTAACATCTTTTATGGTCATGCACCTGCTGTGAATGGTTTATTTCTTCTGAATCTCGAAAGGGATGAAACACACATCCATAACATTGAGGCTAAGAGATGCAAGGTAGATAGTGATAATACTACTTATTTGTGGCACTGTCGTCTAGGTCATATTGGTGTAAAACGCATGAAGAAACTCCATTCTGATGGACTTTTGGAGTCTCTTGATTTTGAATCATTTGACACATGCGAACCATGCCTCATGGGCAAGATGATCAAAACCCCGTTCTCCGGAATGATGGAGCGAGCAACGGACTTGTTGGAAATCATACATACCGATGTATGCGGACCGATGGGTGTTTTGACGCGCGGTGGATATCGCTATTTTCTCACTTTTACTGATGACTTAAGTAGATATGGGTATATCTATTTAATGAAACATAAATCTGAAACATTTGAAAAGTTCAAAGAATTTCAGAATGAAGTGGAAAACTATCGTAACAGAAAGATTAAGTTTCTACGATCCGATCGTGGAGGTGAATATTTAAGTTATGATTTTCTCACGCATCTTAAAGCAAGCGGAATCGTTTCGCAACTCACGCCACCCGGAACACCACAGCGCAATGGTGTGTCTGAACGCCGGAATCGAACTCTATTAGATATGGTCCGATAAATGATGTCTCTTACTGATTTGCCATTATCATTTTGGGGTTATGCATTAGAAACCGTTGCATTCACTTTAAATAGGGCACCATCTAAATCCGTTGAGACGACACCGTATGAACTGTGGTTTGGTGCTAAACCTAAGTTGTCGTTTCTTAAAGTTTGGGGATGCGAAGCTTACGTCAAGAAGTTGATGCCGGACAAGCTCGAACCCAAAGCGGAGAAATGCGTCTTCATAGGATACCCTAAGGAAACTATTGGGTATACCTTCTATCACAGAACCGAAGGCAAAGTGTTTGTCGCAAAGAACGAATCCTTTCTTGAGAAGGAGTTTCTCTCGAAAGAAGTGAGTGGGAGGAAAGTAGAGCTAGACGAGGTTGTTGAACCTTCTCTTGAGTTGGAGATTAGCGCAACACCTGAAATTGTTCCAGTGCCGTCTGCACCAACAATAGAGGAAGCTAATGACAAGGATCATGAAGCTTCGGATGATGCTACTACTGAACGTCGCAGGTCGACAAGGTCACGTGCCCCTCCTGAGTGGTACGGCAACCCTGTCTTAACTGTCTTGTTATTAGACGACAGTGAACCTGCGAACTATGAGGAAGCGATGATGAGCCCATACTCTGAGAAATGGCTAGAGGCCATGAAATCCGAATTGGGATCCATGAGCGAAAACCAAGTATGGACTTTGGTGGACCCTCCTAGCGACCGAAAGGCCGTTGAGTGCAAATGGATCTTCAAGAAGAAAACGGACGCGGATGGTAATGTTGCCATCTATAAAGCACGACTTGTCGCGAAAGGTTTTCGACAAGTTCAAGGTGTTGACTACGATGAGACTTTCTCTCCCGTAGCGATGTTTAAGTCCATTCGGATTTTATTAGCAATTGCTGCGTTTCATGATTATGAAATATGGCAGATGGATGTCAAGACTGTGTTCCTTAATGGCAACATTGATGAAGAGTTGTATATGATGCAACCCGAAGGTTTTGTCGATCCTAAGGATGCTGATAAAGTGTGCAAACTTCAGTGTTCCATTTATGGACTGAAGCAAGCATCTCGGAGTTGGAACCTTCGTTTTGATCAAGTGATTAAGAGCTTTGGATTTGTTCCAAATTGCTACGAAGCTTGTATCTACAAGTAAGTGAGTGGGAGCTCAGTGACATTTCTGGTACTATATGTGGATGACATATTGATTATTGGAAATCACATTGACATGCTTAACGATGTGAAGAGTTATTTGAACAAATGTTTTCAATGAAAGACCTAGGGGAAGCTGCTTATATATTGGGCATCAAAATCTATAGAGATAGACAAAGACGCCTGATAGCTTTAAGCCAGAGTACATACCTAGACAAAGTTCTGAAAAGGTTCAGAATGGATAAGGCAAAGAAAGGTTCAGTGCCTATGTTGTCAGGTAAGATATTGAGCAAGGCTCAGTGTCCAGCTACGATAACTGATAGAGAAGCTATGAGCAAAGTGCCTTATGCCTCGGCCATAGGTTCTATCATGTATGCCATGCTGTGTACTAGACCGGATGTGTCCAATGCTCTTAGTTTGACGAGCAGATACCAAAGTGATCCAGGAGTGGAACACTGGACAGCCATGAAGAACATCCTAAAGTACCTAAATAGGACTAAAGAAATGTTCTTAGTCTATGGAGGTGATGAACAGCTCGTCGTAAAGGGTTACGTCGATGCTATTTTTGACACCGACAAGGATGATTCGAAATCTCAGACAGGATACGTTTATATTTTGAATGGAGGAGCTATGAGCTGGAGAAGCTGCAAGCAAAGCGTAATCGCGGGATCTACAGTAGAAGCGGAATACATGGCTGCTGCAGAAACGTCAAGTGAAGGAGTTTGGATCAGGAACTTTATCACTGAGCTTGGCGTGGTTCCAAGTGCCTTGGACCCACTAGAGATATTGTGTGACAACACTGGCGCCATAGCACTAGCTAAGGAACCAAGATATCATCCAAAGACCAAGCATATCAACCGCAAGTTTCATATAATTCGAGATTATATAGCAGATGGATATCTGAAGATTAGCAAAGTACATACAGATCTGAATGTCGCAGATCCATTGACTAAACCTCTTCCACGTGCAAAACATGATCAGCACCTTAATGCCATGGGTGTTAGATTGTTGCCAGATGTAAACTAGATTATTGACTCTAGTGCAAGTGAGAGACTGTTGGAATTATGCCCTAGAGGCAATAATAAATACGTTATTATTATAATTCTTGTTCATGATAAAGTTTATATTCCATGCTAGAATTGTATTAAGCGGAAACTTTAATACTTGTGTGGTTTGTGAACAACACCGTGTCCCTAGTACGCCTCTATGGACTAGCTCATTGATTAATGATGGTTAAGGTTTCCTAACCATAGACATGAGTTGTCGATTAATAATGAGATCATATCATTGGGAGAATGATATGATGGACATACCCAAACTAAGCGGAGCAATTAGATCGTGTCATCGTGTTCATCTTTGCGAAGCTTTTCTTATGTCAAATATTGTATTCCTTAGACCATGAGATAATGCAACTCTCTGGTATCGGAAGAAAGATTTGAGGTCATCAAATGTCATCCTATGAGAGGGTGATCATAAAGGTGTATCTCAGGTGATCGGAAAGTACCTGTTGGGTTGTATGTACCGAGATGGCATTTGTCCCTCCCAAGTCGGAGAGATATACTTCGGGCCCACTTGGTAATCGATATCAACACCGCTTGCAAGCATGTGGTTAAGGAGTTAATCACAAAGTGATATCGGATTACGGCACGAGTAAAGTACTTGCTGTGAACGAGATTGAACTAGGTATGACGGTACCGACGATCAAATCTCGGGCAAGTAAAATATCGCGAGACGAAGGGAATATATATATGGGATTGATTGAATCCTGGCATTGTGGTTCATCCGATATGATCATCGATGAATGTGTGGGAGTCAATATGGGTTTCCAGGACGTCACGAGAGGTTCCGGAGAATAAGATTCATATAAGGCAATGCAGTTTTTGGAGTTCGGAATTGTTTCGGGTTAATCGGTATTGTACCGGAAGCTTCTAGAACCTTCCGTAGTGGGACCAACGTGGCCCCACTTGTCAGGAGGGGGCGTGGTCCTATGAGGGAGTGCCCTGGCCGCATTGGGCCAGGGGCACAAGGCCCCATAGGGCCCAGCCGGCCAAACCCTAGGGAAACCCTAGGGGAGCTTCTAGAGGGGGGGGGGAACTTGCCCCCCACTCCTCCCTCCTTTGGCCGCCGGCCTAGGGCTTGGGGGAGGGGCAAGGGCCAGCCTCCCACCCGTCTATATAAATAGGGTTGGGGGCGCACCCTCCCTACACCTCCTCCTCAACCCTAGCCGCCCTGCTGCCCCTCCTCTCTCTCTCCCTCCCGACTGCGCGTAGGCGAAGCCCTGCCGCAGAAACTCTCCACCTTTGCACCACGCCGTCATGTTGTAGATCCAATCTATATCTCCACCCCACTTGCTGGACCGAGGAAGGAGGAGACGTCGAGGTGCCGCACGTGTGCATCTCTCGGAGGCATCGCCCCTTGCGGTGTTGGATCGGATCGGATCGCGAGGAGGAGAAGCGGGTACGACTACATCAACCACGTTCGTTGAACGTTCCGCTGTGCGAATCTTCAAGGGTATGAAGATATCATCTATCCCCCCCTCGTTGTTTGCATATCCTAGTTTAGATCTTGGCTTTCCCGTTCGCATCCGTAGAATTTTTTTGATTTACTATGCTTCGAAACCCTTCACACCATTCCTCGAAGAGACCCAATGTGTATAACATGGCGTTAACCAAATCTGTTAGAGCGCGGTTCTTTATTTTGGCTACCCCGTTTGACTGGGGTGGGTAGGGAGGCATCCTCTCATGGATTATACCATGTTCCGCACAAAATGAGTCAAAATCGTTGAAAAAATACTCTCCACCACGATCAGACCTAAGCCTCTTCATCTTTCGATCAAGTTGGTTTTCTGCTTCAGCTTTATAGACTTTGAAGAAATTCAAAGCCTTATATTTTGTTTTCAGAAGATACACATGATAGTATCTCGTAGAGTCATCGATCAACGTCATGAAATATTTATTTCCGCCTTTTGTCAACACACCATTCATCTCACAAAGATCAGAATGTATGAGCTCTAGTGGTGCCAAATTTCTCACCTCTGCAGTCGTATGTGACTTGCGAGGTTGTTTTGCTTGCACACAGGCTAGGCACTTATATCCTTTGACAGTAGTGAAATTTGGGATTAAATTCATTTTAGATAACCGCGTCATGCAACCAAAATCAACATGACAAAGACGTGAATGCCAGACATTTGATATAAGATCAGACGAAACATGATTCACAACTTTATTACAAACATCTGACAATGACATGCGGAACAGACCTCCGCACTCATATCCTTTACCAATAAAAGTGCCAAAATTAGACAGTATAAATTTATTGGACTCGAAAACAATCTTGTAGCCATCGCGACATAGAAGAGATCCTCTAACAAGATTCTTATTTATTGAGGGAACATGATGCACGTTCTTCACACACGGTCTTTCCCGAAGTGAACTTCAGATCGACCGTACCAACACCATGAACAGAAGAATGCGAGCCATTCCCCATCAGCACAGACTGAGTCCCTCTGACCTGATATGAAGAAAACATGGAAATGTCAGAACAAACATGTAAATTAGCGCCCGTATCAATCCACCAATCAGGAGAATGACATAATGAAATATACCATACCCAACATACTTCATCTCAACGTCACTCATGACAACATTAGAGGTCTTTCCGCCCTTCCCATGCTGGTGCCTGTCATAGCGGTTGGGGCAGCTAGGAGCCCAGTGATCAGGATCAACGCACACATGACATGAACCTTTCTTCTTATCAGTCTTCTTCTTGAAATTGGTAGACTGTGAGGGCTTGTTCTTCCCATCGAACTTGCCGTTGCCGTCAAACTTGCTCTTGTTCTTGGACTTGTGGGACTGGAAGTTCTTTTTCTGTACCAAGTTGGCACTTGAACCTCCCTCAACAACTCGAGCACGTGTGTCTTTTGCTCTCGCCTACTCTTCCACATTAAGAGTCCCAATGAGATCCGATATGGAAAACTCCAGTCTCTTGTGCTTCAGGGAAGTAGCAAAGTTTCTCCATGAATGGGGAAGCTTGGCAATAATGCCCCCGGCAATGAACTTGTCCGGTAACACATAGGATAAGTACTCAAGCTCCTTGGCCAGTGCCTGTATCTCATGAGCCTGATCAACGACGGAGCGGTCATCAGACATCTTGAAGTCATAGAATTGCTCCATGATATAAAGTTCACTGCTAGCGTCCGAGACCCCAAACTTGACCTCGAGAGCAACCCACATGTCCTTGCCATTATCAAATGAAATATAGGGTTCAACAATGTTCTCCCCAAGCACAGACAACAGAGCAGCCCTGCACAGCTTGTCAGTTTTCTGGAAAACTTGCTCCTGGGCAGGAGTAAGCTCTCCCTCAGACTTGCCAAGAGTGGAGTCATAGCAGTTCATGTTATCAAACCAGAGAACTGCTCTCACGCGCCATCTGTTATAGTGCGTACCCTCAAAGACAGGTGGCTTCACAGATGCCACGAAACCACTTGGAGTGAATTGCCTATAATAAGGTTTTTGGATTGTTGAAAATATGAGCAATTTACCAAGTGATTTATGCGAAATAAATATTAGGTAAAACATGACTAGAATAATCAAAATTAAACTAGCCAAGTAATCTGACAAACAGTGTACAGAGAGTTGCAGAGAGATCGATACACATAGTGTAGGAGAGACAAAATCCAGAGGCAAGCAAGTAATCTGAACAAGATGAAGAAAGAAAGCATACAACAGTGCGCTGGCGTTGGCATTGTCATTGTCACCCATGTCGTCGAGGAAGAGGTTCTCGATGGCAGGGAAGAAGTCGTCGTTGGGTAAGGTGTCGTCGGCATCGTTGAAGAAGTCCGTGATAAAGACAGTAGTCGCGTCGATAGCGCTCCCCAAAAACCTTATCGCCCTTCTCCCATACAGGATTCGAAGAGGCCGGGTTCCGGAGGCCTACTGTCCTGGCTCGCGGTGCACGCCGCAAGACGGGATGAGGAAGAACTGGTGGCAGCTGAGTGCTCTGGAACTTGGAGGCAGCGGGTTGTGATGATAGTGCGTCTGGGGAGAGGAGCGACCTTCCGCTCTTATATGCAGGGGTAGACAGGCGAACAGACGGCGTTGAGAGAGGAAACGAACAGGCAGCGACCAAAGCCAAACAGCCTCCACTAAGTTTGAATTAAACCTCCACTGAGTTCGTATTTAAAACCCATTAGCGCAGACTATTCAAATTCTGCACACCCGTTCATATACCAGTCATGCGTGGCAAAAAAGAACTCGGCTCGGCGAGATTCCCGCAACCCGCAGCGCGCGCGTCGGGACGAGGCGAGGCGAGGCGGGCGGCAGAGGAGGAGGAGCGCGCATGTGGGACTCTCTCCTTTTTCTTCTCATTCTTTTACCAAGTGGTAGGAGAGTCTCCCTTATAAGCTGGTGCAAACCTCCTTTAACTAGCAATGTGAGACTAAACATTTGTCCCGTCTCTTACCATGCATGAATAGGCCACATGGGCCTCTAGGATTTTTAGGAATTATTGGAAGGGAAAATGGGCTTGGCTATTTAGGCCAAAATTCTAACAGTTCAGTGTCTTCTTGAAATGCGAGAAAGACGAGACATCATCAACTCATTGTAGGCTTATGTTGCATGTATATAGATACAATATACTTATACACCAGCAAAGTTTCTTTTTGAAAAAAAAGGCATCTTATTACTCAAATAAGCGTATCGCTAGCTATGATACAATCGAAAGAGCTTACACTTGGCTTTTGTATAGATAGAATACACCCAATTGCTAAGCAAATAAAGATAAATATTTAAATAGGAGAAAAAAGAAACATGGAACTTGTGGGAGCCTATGTTGGTGGTGGCTCAATCCGTAGATCACACTATCATCTATGTAGGATAAAAATATCCCTTACCGTATTCTCTAACCGTGTAGATACCCCGTAAACATGTCATGATTCTCCACACTTTATAGAGACCATGAACAGATCATACGAGTACATCCATAGTAGACAACCTACGTAAGAGAACACCTTTTTACTATTAGAAACCTTATTATTTTTATATAGCTATAGCGATCAAATAACCCTAACGAGAACTCTAAACTTGTAATATATACCATGTAACCAATTGTCAAAAATATTTACAAAACTGCATGGTGGATATAATTTAGAACTACTTCAGTGACCGACCATATAGAACAAGCAAACTTACATTAAAGATATAAATGTGTAATTTTTTCATCATAATGATAAAAGACACACTTTATACTTCCATGCAAGTTACGTTTTACAAAGTTGTACTTGGTTAGGATTACTCCTTTGACAAAGGTACTATGCAAATATTTTTACTTTTAGTGGTATCATTATTTTCCAGATTTTCCTATTATTATCGCCGACACGTATTGATGGACAAGTGCTCTATATATAAAATATACCGAAAAATCACCGTTCTCATTCCACCAAAATTCATCGACCCTTGCGAGAGTTGGACCAATGCCAACCTCCTTGATAGAACATTCCATGTTGTAAGTCTAGTACCTAATAAATCTTGCCTAAACTTCACATTTGGTAGAGAAGTCTCCAAAACCGTAGCGAATGTCTCTTTTATAACGAGCAATATTATACAGAGTTAGTTATTGTTCCTAGAGTGCGGTGTTCCCTAACCACTTGTCTTCCCAGAATCTAATTTCTGAATCATCCTGAATTAAAAAATTATCCAAAGTAGAAGAAATGTTTCTTTATCATCATTAGACCAACACAAAAAATGTGAGTCGCTCGGTTTCTAGTGAACCTACAACAGTGCTTTCGAACCTATTGAAAGAACACCGCCTAGAGGGGTGAATAGGCATTTTAAAATAATTACGGTTAACTCTAATAAATACAAAATAAAAGTATCACCAACAACTTATACTAATAAAGACAAGCAACAAGGTGGAAGTAATATAGATTACTTCAACCATGATGGCTATCACAATGTAAGTGCATAAGTAAAGGAATCGATATATAGATAACCAATGGATGCAGAGACAATGCTTTTATCCCAAAGTTTACTTATAAAGAACCCACGTCTCTATTGGAATGGTGTGGAGGCACAATGCTCACCAAACGCTACAATGGTTCACCGTATTCTCCTCAAGCCCTCCCACCAAAGGGGAAGATCTCGATCTACTATGTGACACTTGAGTATGGTCATCGTACCCGTACAAGCTTGAGGCAATCTCCACAACTCAATTGGAGGCTCCCAAGATAATGCCATACAAGGCCAACAATTTTGAGGAAATCTCCACAACTTAATTGGAGGCCCAAAGAACACCACCAAGGCCACAACCGTTTAGGGTTCCAAGAACCCAAGAGTAATAAGCACATAGGCTTTTACCAACCGATTCTCCGTAGAGAACTCCAACTGATGCACCTAATACAATGGAAAATGCCTCACTCTCAAATTACACCAAATGTATAGAAGCTATTGGGGAATAAGAGGAAAAAACACAAGAAGAGAACACCAAATTGTTCAAGATCTAGATCCAATGAGTTCCCCTTTCTTAGAGGAGAAATTGATTGGTGAAAATGTTGATCTAGATCGCCTCTTTCAAATATCTTAAAATGATTCAAAAAATATTGGAGGGAGAGAGAGGGAGGAAAAGATCTTGAAGGTCAAAACAATGAAGGAGAGAGAGAATGGAAGAGCCAACCTCCAAATGTGGAACAAGGGGCCTTATATAGGTCCGCATCGAAATATGACTGTTACACAAAAATTACCTTGGAATTTCTGACCCGTTTCTGGCTCCGAGGCGGAAATTCTGCCCCCTTCAAAATATCTGGCCTAAATTTCTGCCCCTTACTGAGCAACGCACCACTTGGTCCTTAGCCAAACTTCGAGGGGGCGAAACTCGGCAGGAATAGCAAAACCAAAATGATCATAACTTTCACATCCGTACTCCAATTTCAATGAACTCGGAATCATTTTGAAGAGGATAACAAGATTTACAAGATCATGCATAGAGAAATCATAGTGCAGCGAGGGAAGATAAAGCAAATGGTGAAAGTTTGACCTCTCTAAAAACGATGAACTAGTAAAACTCCAAAATAGAAAACACAATAAGATATTCATTCAAAATCAGTTTTTGATGAACTAGAGCGTGTTATGAAGATAACTACAAGCTCTAAAACCTCACATGAATAAGATCCAAACAAAAACCAAAAAATATGGTTCCAAGCATGCAAAGGTTTGAGCTCTCTTTGAAAGATCGATCAAGTTACTCACTTGAGAGGCCCTCTTGGTAGTCCGACTATTAAGAAACAGTATAACTTAACCAGCTACAACCCCTCATATCGATTTGATCTTATATGCCATTGGATCCAGAAATTAACGCATCAGATCGCTCGGTCGTTTCAACTCGCGCTCATAGGCCTTTCTCAGCCGTCACCGAGCGTTTTACCGCCGGACCAACATGACTGGGTTGCTGCTCCGATGATAGATATGGGCGTACTCTTGTCGATTGGGCTAACAAACTGTTAAACGGGCCTCTAATCATCTGCTCTGTATGGGAGACGCATGGTCAGGCGGCGGCGATGCAGAGGCCGCTGCCGTTTCTTTGTGCAGTTGATGGGCGTAAATGTATCAAAGCTGCCCTTCCATTCTCTTTCCTGCCACCTCTCCTACCCTATTCGGTTACTTTTTCTTCTTCATTTTTCTTGAAGCGGTGCATAGTTTCCTTCTCCTTGTCTCAAAACATTTTTGTTTCTCCCTCACTCTCTTTCTTAATCCATCTTATTTTTTGTGTGATTTCCCTAGGAATCATGATGGCGGTGACAACAGGCGGCGATGACGGGCGATTCGGAGAAGGATGCAATGCTCAAGGACACAAAAGAGGAAGATGAAGAGCACCTGGATTCGGTCCTCTCCGTTCTGTCTATCAGACATGCATAGTGATAAGGACAATGGAGGAGACGAGAACACCAGAGCACTTCAAGATCCGTCCTTAGGAGTCCACCACTTCCTCATGACTACTTTGCTCTCCGGTCGGCGGCCGCTATATCTCTGATTCTCCTCCCCTAGAGGTGAGACACGTCGTTCTATGACATGCATCCTTCAGTCTGCAAGTTCTAGGTAAGCTAATTACAACATTCCTTTCCTAAATGTATGAAGCACCTGCCTTGCAATCTCACTAATGTTTTATTTCATCCTTTGATATTTTGGAACATATTCAATCATTTCACCTTCAATCGATCAGCATCTATAGATGAGTGACTGAGCACTTCACCTTGATTTAACTGAACAAGTGAGACATCGCTGTGAGTTCTTTGGTATGATTAATGCATGGTTCTGCTAGCTCGCTCCTAGACCCGTGCAATTCGTACACAATACTACTCTGGGATGAAAGCATTCAGGTAGATGCAGACGCTCACGACCAAATTAAAGGTCTCCATTTATTATGGGTATGCACTCATTTACTAAGATTAAAAAATCTTGATATTTTCCTATGTCGCTTTTTTGCCTTCTTACACATATTTATATTCTTAGACTACCTAATTAGTTAACTTTATTTAAATTATCTCAACAATGTTGTCAGCTCCTTCATATGTTGTCGGCTATGGAGATATTTGGGCAAACTTTGAGACATTGGCCTTTATTGAAGGTCACCATGGTCCTTTTAGGATCAAACATGCAGACCTATAAGAGGTTTTCATGAATTGGTAAGTGCTTTGCAATTTTTATAATTTGATGATTAAGTTATTATTTGTGCCATGTCTTCTGTAAATAAATGAGCTTAAAACCGTAGTAATTGGTAGTCACATCAGTATTACAAATATATGTGTTGTTTTCTATAAAAATGTAGTTTATTCGGAGACAAGCTGCATTGTTGACGGTTTTCCCTCTATTTTGTTCCATTTCTTTATTAACTCTTATCGGGTAGTCATACGGGTAGTCATACTGTAGGGGTTCGTAGCATGGAAAACAAAAATTTTCTATCGCATACAAACAAACAAGCCAAGATCTATCTACTAGATTGTAGCAACGAGTCGATGGAATAACTTACCCTCGAAGATTCCAAAGCGGTTAACGAGAGCAGATTCTCGTGGGTGATGTAGTCGTACTCTTTCCGATCTCAAGATCGCGTAGACGATCCTTCCGGCGCTGCGTTCCGGCAGCGCTTCCGCAGTCGGTCACATGTTCGGTACTCGACGAAGACCTTCCTCTCCCTTGTTCCAGCAGGCAGCGGAGGTTGTAGCACTCTCCTCGCGATTCCGGCAGCACAACGGCATGGTACCGGAAGTAGAGGGGAAATCCCGCAAGGCTTCGCCTTAAGCCGGAGCGAGTATGGTGGATTATGAGAGAGGGATATTAGTGGTCTAGAGATTAGACACACCAATTAGAAGGCTCTAAACCGCAGGCTAAAGCAATTAAAAGCTCTAAACCAGAACGGCTCTAAACCGGAGATTAGAGGTAGAAACTTGTGTGTCTCAAGGAGGAGCCCTGCCCCTCCTTTTATAGGTGGAGGGGCTAGGCGCGCCAGAGAGGGAGGGAGTCCCTCCCCAACTCGGCCTAGGGCTGGGCACCGACTTGGAGGAGAGGAACTCCTCCTCCAAGTTGGTTTCAACCTCCTCTTGCTTGTTTCCCACAGTTTCCTGTTTCCCACAGTTTCCTGTTTTCCACAGTTTCCTGTTTTAGCCGTTTGACTTTCAAACTAGCAATTTGACTTTCATGTTTTTGGAACAGCAAGAACACTTAGTACATGATGCAATCATTCAATGACACATTCATGTACCTTCCCCCCCGGAGTGCCGGACAATTCGGAACCTTCTAGAACATTCCCGATGAAAACACCGGAACCATTCCCGAACTCCGAAACGGGACTTTCCTTATATGAATCTTATTCTCCGGACCATTCCGGATCACCTCGTGATATCCTGGATCCCATTCGAGACTCCGAACAACATTCGGTCTCTTTCTCATAATACCATAACTACTCAAACAACGTCGAATCCTTAAGTGTGTCTCCCTACGGTTCGTGAATTATGCGGACATGATCGAGACACTTCTCCGAACAATAACCAATAGAGGAATCTGGAAATTCATATGGCTCCCACATATTTCTACGATTACTTTGCGATCGAATGAACCACTTACATACGATACCAATTTCCCTTTGTCTCACGATAGTTTACTTATCCGAGGTTATGATCGTCGGTATCTCTGCATACCTAGTTCAACCTCGTTACCGATAAGTACTCTTTTCTCGTTCCCGTGATATGTGATCCCTTGTGACCTAGTCACATGCTTGCAAGCTAATTGGATGATATTCCACCGAGAGGGCCCAGAGTATATCTATCCGTCATATGGATGGACAAATCCCACTCTTGATCCATGTGTTTCAACCAATACTTTCCGAACACTCAATGCCACCTTTATAGCCACCCAGTTACGGTGTGGTGTTTGATGTCATCAAAGCATCCATCCGGTAAAGGTGATATGCATGATCTCATGGTCGAAGGAATTAGGTTACTATGTATCAGAAAGCATATAGCAATTGAACTATTGAAATGACTTGATCTTTATGCTACGCTTATCTATAGGAGTATGTCCATCACATCATTCTCCTAATGATATGACCCTGTTGTTAATAACATCTCTATGTTCATGATCAGGAAACCATGATCATATATTAACCAACAAGCTAGTTTAACAAGAGGTTTTACTAGGGACTCTAATTTTAGTTTACAAATCACACAAGTATTAATATTTCTGGTTAATACAATTATAGCATGGTATGTAAACATTTATCATAAGTGTGAAGATATGATAATAACCACTTTATTATTGACTCTTGGGCATATCTCCAACACATACGTGCTAATATATTTCCTGAACTGCTTCAAGCCACTTCCTAACAACATATAGGAAGTGTTCTTTAAAAGTTATAAGATAGAACCAACAATGCCTAATTTGTTCTGGATATAATTTTATATATTAGTACATAGCTAATCATACCATTTTTATTTGTTACATACGAAATATTTGCCTTCTCCGACCACTGCATAGTAAACATTGTTTTTGTTGGGATTGCTCCATGGTCAATAATTTGTTACCATTTAGTTGATCATTTCACGGTTGTATGCTCAAAATTTTACTAAGAGGAGGCTAAACAAAAACATAAAGTATAGCCTCTAGATTTAGTTTGCTTTCATGATCAAATTTACTCTTATTAGTCATGCATCTGTATTTCTCCAAGCTTTTGATCAGCATTCTGTTTTGACCTTTTCCTGTAGATACAAGATATCGTAAGAGTAGGCCAAATCCATATTTCTACACGTTTAGAGCTGTAGTTCTGGAAATAACAAAAAATTATTCAATCTAAATTGGAGGAACTTTAAATGAAAGATAGTAAGAAATAATGGAATCACAAATTGCCCAAAATAAGCGCTCAAACTCAGTACAACAAATCAATGTTAAGTAGGCCTCACAGAACATACACCCATTGGATCAGAACTTCAATTAACTCATAAATTGAACATCAATCTTTTTACATAACAGCTTGACACAATTTGTAGTTCGTCAAGCTAGAGGACTTGCCCAACAAGACGATTTGATATACCACCAGATATCCAGACGTGAGTAGTACCCTATAGGTTGGAAGAAGATCCAAATACGTAAAACAATCCTTACGTCTTATTTTACAAAATAAAGTACAAAATGCAGTGGTATTGCAAGAAACATATAAGAACATATCACCAGTTATTAAATGACTTTAAACCATGTCTCTTTGCGGCCTTCTCGGTGGTCTCTTTGGCAACCGCTTGGATGCCAGTGCCCCATGATACAACGCCAGCCACTTCATGTACCTCCACCACAGCAATAGACCCTTGTTTTCCTAGACATCATGAGAAATAATAATAATATATATGCCATGGTAGATGACAGTAATCATAAAAAATAATATATGTATGTATGTATACGTATAATAACAGTTCACATAATGAGAAATATTCACATATTCTATCACAAGATAAAGTGTACATATGGCCGGAGCACCTAAAAAAACCCAACAACAAAAATTAGAAGCCCCACGGCAATATTTGCCCCTACGAAGGTTTCTCGTACCCAAAGCAACCGAGAGATCCATCTTGAAATTATATAGTAGTATAAAGTAATATACCCCGCAGGTGAAAGGTGTCTCACCACAAGCATAGGAAAAATGAGAATTTTTTCAAATAGACATTTTGTTGCTTTCTCGAGATGGACGGGCGCTGCAACGCGCGCTTTCATGGTCTAGTCTATGCTAAAACCGGTCTCCCAACTAACAACATGAGACCGACAAAAAAGAAAACCTATAAATATCGTACCTTTGCCTTGAGCATTCCACTTGAGTTTGATGTGGATGATCTTGTCCTTCTCAAGATGGAACACATTTCTTGATTGCTCTTGATCGAGTTAACTTGACGAAGACTTGCGAATTGCTCCCCAATACTTCATGGAAAAACCTCTTTATTAAACTTGTCTTCATCTATCAATGATCATCTAGGATGGCAAGCTCCAGGCATGTGATCTTCTTGAGATGGCTCATCTTGAACTCGCACCCCTTCAATTCTTCTTTGAGTGTTGATCCATCTTGTATCAACCATCTGCGCTTCGTCTTGATCAACCTTGAATCATCTTCTTCATCAAGACATGCTTCCAAAAGGCTCAACACTCACATGGCCATACTTCGGTAATGGAATATTCTTATTCTTTTCTTCAACATTTAACCTTGAAGCTAACAAATGGTTCAAGTGATGCCAATGGACAATTCCTATAGGTGTAGCTCAATGCACACGGGGATACACATGCACTTTCACCTATATATTTTATTTTTGGGATAGTTTACCAAACCCCATCCTTGGTAAGAAGCTTGAAAAGCCATTTCCCGAGAAGAGATGTGTTTTAACCTGAAGGTCATGAACACCCAGCCCCTAATCTTTAGGTTGACATACCACATCCCATCTAGCCAGTAAGTATTTCTTTCTTCCACTATTCCTTACCAAATGAATCTTGATCAGAATTAATCCAATCTATGTAAGACACCTTTTGGTAACTATAAGAAATCATATGCAATACCATGTTACTTAGACCGAGTTAATGAGAACTAATCTTTTACCAAGAGATAGTAATTTTACTTTCCAACTACTTATCCTTTTTTAGGCACTCCTCTACATGTTTCCATTTGGCGTTTGTTAGTATCCGAAAGTGAATCAGAATACGCAGATACCTAATAAGCAATTGGTCTTGCTCACAATCAAAAAGCTCGACATAATGAGAAGCCATGTCTCGGGCCTCACTGAAGCAAAACAGTTCACTTATATGGAGTTTTTTTTGTCCTAGAAGTTGCTCAAAAGATGACACCGTTAATTTCATGTTCTTTTATTTTCGGATATCATAACCCATAAAGAGAATTGTATCATGTGCATACTAGAGAATAGATAGACCCACATCCTCAATATGCGGCACTACCCCCTCAACTAGGCCATCGAGTTTAGCGTGCTCGACCATAACCATTAACATATGCCCCTCAATTAGGCAATCTTTTTCCTCATCAGAAATTTGGGTGATATCGTTTGTCCGAGACTCATGAAGAGAGAAAGCTCATTTTTGGTGCCCTAAACAAACCTTTATAATATCTTGTGATATGATTTAAGTTGTTCATTGCCTTCAATTGGACCCTCATCTTGTGGTAGAGAATGCATACGCTTTCTTCCTATGACTGACCATTTGCCACACTATGGAAATATCTTGTATTCGGATTCTTTTCAAGTATAAATTGTACTTTTGATTATTGGTATGATTTTAGCTCTTCCTCCGAAAGAACACGAGCAATACGTGCATTTGATTGGTTTTTAAGTTTAATCTCTTGTAAAGATAAGTGGGCGTTCTTCTACAATAGATTCAAACTCATCAATAATAGATGACAGTCGGTGCTTTTTTTTTTTAGATTACCGGCTATATGGTGTGCAACCCGCTAAGATACTTTCACGTTACGAATTTTATTATCCCACATGTGAATCGGTGTGCTTCCCATCACTATTTTTCCATACCTCTTTTACCATATCATAAAACCTTTCGGATTTGCTAGTTCTCAGGCGTCTGAGAACTTCTTAAGTCTCAGTCGCCTCTTTCACCATTTAATTTACCTCGTGATTCGTGTTACACATGAGTTGCAACTTGGGTGTAACTGAGAATTTAATGAGTTGCAACTAGGTTGTAACTGAGAACTAGTACAAATCTTATGAGTTGCAACTAGGTTGCAAGTGAGAATTAGCACAAATATTAAGATGACATCAGCGACTTAGACATAACTAATTCTCAGACGCCTGAAATCTAGACACTCCCAAAACCTTTACGGTGTAGCCATCCAAGCTCAAACTTGATCCGCCGTTTACCATGTTTGTGTTGCTCAACGCGCCTCTTCATCTATCTAGGCTGGCCACTCGTCCTCCATGAAACGGCGACCACGCTCCTCTAGCTTGGCCATCGCGAGAGACATGTCGACGATGCTGGGCTCGATGGGCGCATCGGAGACATCTAGATTCCACTAGCGCGCGGTCTGGAAGGACTAGAGGAGGGCAGTCTACTCCTCGGTCGTTGGTGCCCGCAAGGGATCCTCCTCCACTTCCGTGCCCCATTCCTCCATGTCCTCCTCTTCTGGGTAACGCTCGAGCGCAGCCTGGTTGTTCTGCACACATATATCAGGAAGACATCGAGGCATGTGGTCATGCTGCCGTCCAACTCCCGGCGGCTCAGTTTTTATAGACGCGACGGCCCTGGACGAGAAACGGAGGCAAGAAGACTCGCGACCGAGCAGGAAAAGGCAGGCTAGCGGGAACAAGGGCTCAAACGGGGTAAAAAAGTGGGAAACAGTGGCGTGATCGGGATAAAGCGTGCCCGCCGCTATTAATGGGGCAACTAGAGCACCTCCACATAGCAGCATGACGGACCACAGGTCCTGTAAACGGGTCAGCCTATTCGGTACACCGTCACCTGCTAGGCGGACAAAGGCCTCGAGGCTGTCCTCCCAAACCGTAAACGGACCGATTCGAACACTTTTAATGTTCAAGACGCAGGGACCATTGTTAGAGCTGCCTTAGAGCATCTTCACTCGGTTTTCCAACATGCCATTTCTAGGCCAGACTGCGTTCCCAGGATCCTAGTTTTGTCCGGATTTGGGTCAACTTTGGTCCGGACTTCCCATGCTGTTCCCAGGAAGCCGGAAACGCCCTGAAAACGCCGGACGAAGCGAATCCGACGGAAAAAAAGGCCGGCGTATGGACCCGTCCAGTTAGCGACCCAAGCCGAGTCGTCACATCCTCCCGCCTCGGAACCCCGCGAAGGACCGCCGGGCATTAACCGTCTGTCTCATCGGCCACGCGCGGCGTAATGGCGCGCCACCGCCGCCTCGGCTCCCGCAACAAACCAGCGGGCAATAACTTCCCGCTGGTTCCCCTTTTACTGTCCTTGTGCGCTACACCCCTCCCGCCCTCGGCGCCCGCCTCAGCCTATAAAAGCCGTACTCCCTCGCCGGATCCCTTCACTCACTCACAACTCTCCCATCTCCAGCGAACTCCAAACCCCCGCAGGCTCCCACTTCCGGCGAACGCCATGGCCGAGAGATTCCTCGGCGACCTTGCGGTGGCGAACGCTTTCGGCCGCCGCACGCTGCAGCCGTGGGAGGCCCGGATGCTCCACGACGCGGGCTACATGGCGCAGCCGTACACCCGGGTCCCGCCCGGCTGGAAACTCAGCGCTGGCGGGATCCCAATTCCGACGGTGCCGACCGACGAGGAGATCGTCGACGAGATCCAGGCCACCATCGCGGCCATGGAAGACCCAGATCTCACCGAGGTTCCAGGAAACCTGCTCTACTAGGAGCAATTCTTCGCCGACCGGCGGCTCCAGGAGCTCGCCCGCCACGACGGGCCGCCAGGGTCGCCGCCGAAGTGCAACAACGCGGCGTCACGACGCCGATGGTGGAGCGCTCCCGGACGTACGCTCGCCGTCGTGCTGGAGCACATCCATGCCGGCAACAACCCTTGCCTCGGCTTACCCCGCAACCCAACGCCGGCAACAAGGGCGAGGCGCCATCCTCTGGGCAACTAGCCGCCGAGGAGGATGGCTAGCCTCAGCTCCTCCTCCTCCGCAGCCTCGGCCTCCCGTTCCTCAGGGTTCGTGTCGGCGACTTCGCCGCCACTCCGGCTGATCAAGCGGGAGCTGGAGACGCCGGTCCGCTCATCGCCGAGGACAAGGGCACGGGACATAGTCATCAACGAGCCCCGCGTGCCATCGCCGCCCACTGGCCGTCCCCGCCTTCGCCAGCCGAAGCCGGAGCCGGCAGAAAGGGCGGTGCCCGTCGACGAGGATGCCTTCGCCCTGAGAATGGCGATGGAGGAATCCCTCCGCGACGCCGCGCCCCCGCCGGAGCCTTTGTCCCCGGACATCCTCGCCTGGTCCAGGGCGGACTGGGAGGAGACGGAGCGGCGTCGTGTCCAGCGCCATCAGGAGCAGGCCGAACGACATGCCTGGTCTGGCCGCATGCTCGCCTACCAGGGCGCGCCGCTTGTCGTCCTCGACGACGACGCAGAGGCCAACCCCTCCTTCCAGCCCTGGAGGTGCGGCGACGACGGCCAGGGAAGTTACCGCCCACCGCAGCCGCCGAGCGACGACGGCGGCGGCATGGCCGATCCCGGCTACACCTCCTTATATGACAACTTCGGCATGTAGAAGCGGCGTCTGACATCGACATCAGAGGCCTTTTTAAGTTTTTCTAATTATTATTTAGCCTAAATGTAGTTTAAATTCGGGTGTTCGTCCGAATTCGCTGTAATATATATGTATTCGCTCTTAATTAATGAAATCCGCCTATATTTGACCAAATTTCGTCGTGTTCGACTGAATTTTAGCCAAACACGAGAACTTGGCCTAGGAACGCGAGTGAAAAACTCGACGTTTCTATACGGAAAACGTGTTTCGTCCGGTCATATTTAAATCCATATTTTGGTCCGAGAACGGCTAACGAGTGGAGATGCTCTTAGAACCATGACCAAAGCTTAATTTGGATCAGATCATCAAAATCCCTGCTGGCCTAACCCAACCCGGTGCCCCTTTACTAACCACCAGTGTGTGATCTGCTCCTTTGTGTATATCTGTACTTGATTTTTTCACTAAATCTAAGACACATTGTTTCATTTCAAAAGAAAAGGGGGTTTGGACTTTCTGAGAAAAATATACTCCGTACCTGCACTTGCTGACGGAGCCGTGGTCGGCACACGCCCGGCGTGCCCGTGGACGCGCGCCATGGAACAGTGTCGGAAACATTTGGGGATCTGGCGCCGGCGCCACGCCAAGCCACCTCGTCAAGATCCCCAATCCGATACCGTCACCATCCCCAGTCCGTCCCCGTCCCCGCGACCTCCAGATCTTCGAAACCGTCTCGCCTACCCCGTCCCCGTCCTTTCTTATCGCGCCACCAACCTGCCACCTCCCGCTCCGCCGTTTAGCCCAGAGGATCGATCCCCCACCACCTCGCTTCCGACCGGAGAGTGAAACCGCGCCACCAACCAGCCGGCCTCGGTCCCTCCGGCCGACAGCTTGCGTCACCTCGTCGTAATTTCGGCGGCCAAACCCAAGGCGTATTGCGTCCTTTTCTCGTCTTCTCCCTCCCGGGTCAGTTATAACTTGCCTGCCCATCCTTGGAACGACCGAACAATCCAGGCAGGGCAGGTTGCACGGTTGGGCTTGGCTTTGCTTTGCTCTGCTTGCGGCGAGAAGGGAAGGGGAGGGGAGGGGCACTCCGGGCAGAGGAAGCAATGGGCGACGGGCCGCACGCGCCGAACGGGCACGCCGCCAATGGGGGCGTGGAGGAGAAGGTGGACGAGCTGCGGCGCCTGATGGGCAAGGCCGACGGGGACCCGCTCCGGATCGTCGGCGTCGGGGCCGGGGCCTGGGGCAGCGTCTTCTGCGCGCTCCTGCAGGACGCCTACGGCCACCTCCGCGACAAGGTGCAGCTCCGCATCTGGCGCCGCCCGGGCCGCGCCGTCGACCGCGCCACCGCCGAGCACCTCTTCGACATCATCAACGCACGCGAGGACGTCCTGCGCCGCCTGATCCGCCGCTGCGCCTACCTCAAGTACGTCGAGGCCCGCCTCGGCGACCGCACGCTCTACGCCGACGAGATACTCAGGGACGGATTCTGCCTCAACATGATCGACACCCCGCTCTGCGCGCTCAAGGTCGTCACCAACCTGCAGGAGGCCGTCTGGGACGCTGACATTGTAATCAACGGCCTTCCCTCCACGGAGACCAGGGATGTGTTTGGGGAGATTGGGAGGTACTGGAAGGAGAGGGTTAATGCCCCAGTAATCATATCGCTCACCAAAGGGATAGAAGCGTCCCTGGATCCAGTACCGAGGATCATCACTCCCACGCAGATGATTTGCAATGCAAGTGAGGTTCCTTTCTTCTTTATTACTGGATCAAACAACAATTTGTTTATTTCTTCACTAAATTGATCTTGTCCTCTGTTGTTGGTGGTGAATTGACACTGCCCTCTGTTATTGTGGTGGTTCCCGTTGATGGTATCACATTTGAAGCTATAACCATCAGCCCTTTTAATCTCGTAACTGCTAGTTATGACAGATAGAGTTGTCAATCTTTACTTGAAATTTTTGTTATGAGTTGTCCCCTGTTGTTGGTGAATTGACGCTGCCCTCTGTTATTGTGGTGCTTCCTTTGATGGTATCACATCTGAAGCTGTAACCCTTTTAATCTGGTACACTGCTAGTTATGACAGATAGTTATCAATCTTTTTTTTTTTCAGGAGTTATGGTTAGTTAGGATGCAATCTATTGCGCTGCTGAAAAAATGTTATTGTTGCATTGTGGAAAGATAAAGCTATAGACTTGCTGAAAATATATCCACAAATGCCTTTTGCTCATTGATTCTACTCCATATTTAACTGGATCATTGCCATGATTATATAAGTTTCATTTGTAAGGGGATGCAATTAGGTAATTTGTAGTATCTTCTGTTGCTCATTAATGCTTTTTTAGTATCACCTGTGTTTAGCTTTAGCAGGCTCTTCCTGAATGAGTATCACACTTTGGTTTTCTATTTCTATGCACCAAAAAAAATGCAATGTTTTATTCAGTTCTTCTTGATCTCAGTTCAGAAGTCTAGTTTCGACGTGGTTTGTGCTGTGTCATGATTTGTTCCAAGCAGTTTTCCCTTTCCCATTTAACTGTGCATGTGACTTATAGATTATTGGTTTTATTGCAGCTAAGGTTCCATTTGACAACGTTCTATATCTTGGTGGCCCTAACATTGCTTCTGAAATATACAATAAAGAGTACGCAAATGCTCGTATTTGTGGAACTGACAAATGGAGGAAACCTCTTGCTAAATTTTTGAGGCAGCCCCATTTTATTGTGTGGGATAATAGTGATCTCATCACCCATGAAGTCATGGGCGGTTTGAAAAATGTATACGCCATTGGTGCTGGTAAGTCATGTTTGTTTGTCTCACTGCTTGTCTCATGTTCTGGCCAGTATATATTTTTAAATATATATTTTTTCTGAACTTTTCATTAACCTGCCATCATATGTTATGATACACTAGGTGTCACTTGTTGTCCTCAATAGTTAGTAACTTGCATTGTTTTCGCATGCACTACAAAAGACCATGTCCAAAAGAAAAAAAAAACACTAGTTCATGTCTTAGTGCAGCTTAACTGCCAAAGTACCTTGAGAACAAACCAAAAGATATTAAATGCTGAAATATGCTTCTGTTGTGCTTTCTTGTGTGTGCCTGGCTAGGCATTCGACCACCCTCTAATTCTACTTATTTTTCGTTGCATATTCTCAGTTAGTTGCTGAACATTCTGTTATTTTGTAGGTATGGTGGCAGCACTAACCAATGAGAGTGCAACCAGCAAGTCTGTTTACTTTGCACTTTGCACATCCGAAATGATCTACATCACCCACCTTTTGGAAGAAGAACCCGAAAAACTTGCTGGACCATTATTAGCTGACACTTATGTCACATTGTTGAAAGGTCGTAATGCTTGGTATGGGCATAGGTTAGCCAAAGGGGAACTGACTTTGGAAATGGGTGATAGCATAAAAGGCAAAGGGACAATCCAGGTTTGCCCCGTTGATCCTGATTGTTCCTGAAACTTCCAAGTACTGCAGCTTACTAAATTGTGTTAACAATTCATTTCAGGGTGTCTCTGCAGTTGATGCATTTTATCAACTTCTCAGTCAGGACAGTCTGAGTGTAATGCATCCAGAAGCCAACAAATCTGTTGCACCAGTTGAGATGTGCCCCATCTTGAAAACGCTTTATAAAATTCTGATCAAGAGGTACAAATTCTTGTTTTCCGTGATATAACAAAATCCCTTGTCAAACTAATTTGGGGTCACTTTTTTATCGGATTAGCTTCAAAATACTCTATATTGGATTTATCCATTCTTAACAAGTACTGTAACTATCCCAGACAACAAAACAATTTATCACAATAGGCATACAGATATGTACATTCTCTTGGTCGATTGCTGTATTATATTCTAGCAAAAGGTTGCAGCAATGTGTTGATTTTGTTTTTTTACTCATGTGCACAGGGAACTTCCTACTGAGTCGATTCTTCAGGCTATAAGAGATGAGTCAATGTATGATCCACGTGAAAGAATTGAGATGGCACAGGGCCACTCACTTTACCAACCATCTATTCTTGGTCAACCAAACAGAGATGCAAACGCCTAGGCAGATTCTCCTTTCTATTAGTCGTTAGACATTTTCGAAGATTTATGTGCTATGCATTCGTCTGCTGCTGCTGCTATTGTTGTTGTAACATTAGTGAGTTCAATTAAGATTTGCAGTTGATTAACATTTTAAAGAAGGGTTGAGCGTGTTAGTAGATTCTCACATCATCAATTGTGTATATAGAATGACTTAATGAGTTATATATCGTATTTCAAATGGAAAACGGGATATTTACGTTTCATATGAGTACCAACTTTGTACAGATATTTTGGGTTTGTTATGCATGATATGCTATCCAGTCTTTGAACAGATTTTGTTACTTACTACTAGCACATATGTGATGTGAAACTGCAGATTTTATCATTTTGATATTTGACCAGACCTACTGCAACATGCTGTGGCACCGGTGTTCCTACAAAAATGGGGCTTACATGCTTTGGGCGAATATCTGAAACTGAAAGTGCAGAAATCTTTGGTGTCCAAGATAGGCACAAGAGCTGCTTTTATCAATGCCTGCAACTCTGCAAATGCTGTGACATGCGTAATTTGGTAAACCTGCAGCTATGTGCACTGTGACGTACAGTAGAAGTCCAAAGGTACCAAAGATACAAAGACATTACTTCAACCGTCAAGACCTGTGCGGCTGTGCCATCCTTGCAGTGCGCTTCACTCCACAGGCGGCCGCCTCCATGGGACAGATCAAACCGTAGGCTTTGATACTTAAAGCCAATCATTTTTACAAATCAAACCGTAGGCTTTGATATTTTTTTTGGTATCTGGCATTGGTACAACACGATTAGTGTAGAAAAAACATGTGACGAAACATAATTTAGCATTTTTGAGACGGTGGCATGACAAACCCCGGTCCGTGGCAAGGAAGGAGATGACATAGGTTTTCTTGCTGCAGAGAGCTAGCCAAAATCTTGTGCCCGAATAGCTCTCTTGATGAGGCCCTAGATTCCCCTCTTGTTGGAAGTTCCTTTAATTTTGTTGATTGAAAAAACAGTTCCACTCTGGAACGACCAACGTCGAAAAACAGCGCGGCAAAGCGATGCTTGTCCGTCTGGATCGACCACGCCGCGGGTCTTCTTGTTTTTCAAGACACAATGCTTTCCTTTTTTCCATCCACATAAAAAAAAACTTCTATATTTGTATGGTACTAAATCGATCGAGTAAATCAGCAACTATACTACTAGGAGCAAATAAATGAGCAATGGAAAGTCTTAATTTTTCCTCCGAGAAAACAGGAGCAACAGCCATTGACGGTCACGTCGTCGGATTAAATAAACCCCTCGGCCAAACCTGAAGAATTTCGAGGCACGTTGGAAGGAAAAAAATAAAAGAAAATCAAAGCCCACGTGGTACGGTCGCACGCGAACGAACCTGCATGGCGACGCGGACCGACCGATGGGACGGTTGATCGATCGATCGGTTCGCAGGTCCATCTCCGTTACCCGCACATCGCGACTCGCGCACGCACGTAGCCGCGTGCCCCGGCCCGTACGTGGGTCGCGCCCGTTGGGTGTCCGTATGACGCGCACACGCGCGTAGTACCACGATCCCTCCCGCTCCCGGCCGTGGTGGTTGCCATACGCGATGCCGCGCATTCCAAATTCCGAGCCCCGCGGCCGGCTATATAATGCAGCAGGCACCGCCCGACGAGGAGGCACGAAAGAGCTCGAGAGGTAGATCGAGGCAAAGGATCATGGCGGCCAAGACGATCGTCGCGCTGTGGGTCGCCGCCTGCGCCCTGCTGCTGCTTCACTGCTCGTCGCTCTCGGGTGAGTCCATCTTCGCAGTTATTAACACTTTTGTCATTGCTAGCTAGCTCATGTACTGGTCGATCGATGGTTGATGCTGACGTACGTACCAAGTTATATCTTTGTTGCGCCATTGATCGTCGGTTTGTGTTAGATCTGTCACGCGAACGTGCTATCTCTTTCTCCTTCTTCGGTTTGTTTGTGTCCATGTCGCTAGCTCCGGTTATATGACAGAGCTAGCTGCTAGGTACTAGTATCTTGGTTTGATTTCTTTTGCTAGTAGTAGATCGATCTACCACACCCTTTGCTGAACTAGACATCCTGCCTATATCTTGCTATAGACCGATCTACTACTTGGAAAGCATGATCTCGAAGAAATAGCTAAACGTCGAGAATGTGTATGTTTCTACGTACGTGTGTAAAGACTTGCCGGTCTCTTCAGCTTCAGATCCAATTTGATGCGTAAAAAATATATATTGCTATTGCTGCTTGGTTTATGCATTGCTTGTTGTTGGAGGTCCTTGGTTTGTTTTCTCTTCATTATATGTATTGGTTAGGATGTCTATTACTGTAGTATCCTTTTTTGTCAAATCATATCAGAAACTCACTTTTCTTTCTTTGTTCAAAAATAGCATTTATGTTGGTAGTAGTACCTAGTTTCTGCAAGGACGTCATCTAATGGCCTCGAATCGATCGTTAGTTCCTTGTCAATCTTTTTGGACATCGATGTCTTGTTTCAACTATATTTGGTAACATGTCCGTCGATCGGGTTTATGCATGAAGAGGCAACCTAAACTACAATTAATGCATGTCCTACTTAATTAAGAACAAGAACTACCAATTCCTACTGCCCTCCTCCGTTTTCCTACCTAAAGTGATCAATTTCGGACAATGGTGATGAATCAAGGATGTCACAGATATAACCCCTTTGATATGACATTTGGTAAGGAGTAATCTTCAGCAGTCGACTTGGAACTGGATTTAGTCGAAATAAGAGGGAAATCTATATATTTTATTCAATTACATCATGCATGTACATTAAGCAGATATCTCGCTTACTGTTTGGGTGTCCACGTGTGCATGCAGGAGTCAATGGAATCGGCGTCAACTACGGCATGATCGGCAGCGACCTCCCGTCCCCGGACAAGGTGGTGGCGCTGTACAAGTCCAACAACATCACCGACGTCCGGCTCTTCCACCCGGACACCTCCGTCCTCGAGGCCCTCCGCGGCTCGGGCCTCGGCGTCGTCCTCGGCACGCTCAACGAGGACCTCCACGCGCTGGCCTCCGACGCCTCCTTCGCCGCGTCCTGGGTCCAGTCCTACGTCCAGCCTTTCGCCGGCTCCGTAAACTTCAGCTACATCAACGCGGGCAACGAGGTCATCCCCGGGGAGGCGGCCGCGCTGGTGCTCCCGGCCATGCAGAACCTCGAGGCCGCGCTCCAGGCCGCGGGGCTCAGCGTGCCGGTCACCACCGCCGTGGCCACGTCGGTGCTGGGGTCCTCGTACCCGCCGTCGCAGGGCGCCTTCTCGGAGGCGTCGCTGCCGTCGGTCGGGCCGATCGTGTCCTTCCTGGCGTCGAGGGGCACGCCGCTTCTGGTGAACGTGTACCCGTACTTCGCCTACTCGGCGGACCCGTCGTCGGTGCCGCTCGACTACGCGCTGCTGTCGTCGTCGGCCGCGGTCGCCGTGACGGACAACGGGGCGGAGTACGCCAACCTGTTCGACGCCATCCTCGACGCGGTGTACGCGGCCGTGGAGAAGGCGGGCGGCGGGGCGAGCATGGAGCTGGTGGTGTCGGAGACCGGGTGGCCGTCGGGCGGCGGCGGGTACGGCGCCAGCGTGGAGAACGCGGCGGCGTACGTGAACAACCTGGTCCGGCACGTCGGGCGCGGCACGCCGCGGCGGCCCGGGAAGGCCGTGAAGACGTACATCTTCGCCATCTTCAACGAGAACCAGAAGCCCGAGGGCGTGGAGCAGCACTTCGGGCTCTTCCAGCCGGACATGAGCGAGGTCTACCACGTCGACTTCTCGGCGGCTTCTTCATAGACGACGACGCCCCGGCACGCGCATATCGATCGATTGTTCACTAGTTAGGAGTTTATAGTAGTTCATTCGAAAAAAGAGAGGAGATTTTACGAGTTAATTAGTACCAGATATTTCGGTTTTCTCGATCGGTTTGATGATTGAACTTATGATACGTCGCGATATATAAATACTGCATTCCTCGTTATAATAATATGCTGTTAGCCTGTTTTCATTATTCGATTCCTCTTCGTTCGTTTCAATGACCATCTGCTGAAGCAGATCTAAGACATTGTGATGATTTAGTAGTACCTTTTTTTTTTCTGGACAGATTTTGTTTTTCAACAGCACTGTGGGCTGTGGCAGCTGGCAAATGTCACTCGCGCGACTGGGCAAAGTTGGCAACTTGGCATAAAGCAACAAATCTAAAAACTCTACTTTGTTGTCAGATTTAACTGCAAAGAGATTTTACACAGATCAGCCCGGTTTCCCTCGTAAACTGAATCACTACTCCTATTGATAATTAGATTTAGCAAATCAACATTTCAAAAGCATCAGGCCATCTCCGACTCCATGTTTCATCTTTTTTTTAAGAAAAAGAGGGCATCACCCTAGTTCCATTTAACCCAACAGTTTACAAAAGATATCAGGAAATAAACAGTAGGGATGCAGAAGTGGGACAATTGGGACAAGTGAGATACCATTTTTAGACTATTAGACTAACTTAAAATTAAGTGGGACAAATGGGATAAGCTAGATTTGACATATCCCGCTTATCCCACTTGTCTCATCTAAATTAGAGTTATTCTAGTCTAAAAGTGATATCCCAATTATCCCACTTCTGCATCCCTAACAAACAGCTACGTCGCTCATGCAAGACACACCACTTAGTCATTTTATTATAGGACACACCTTTTCCTAATACACCTATAGGTGCCAGGCAAAGACCATCGGCAGAAACATGTCAAACCCTCTCAGGGGTGACACGCAGTAGCCCAAGCTTTGTCCCGTTCTACGGATGAAACCTTCAGCGGTGTTTTTCAAACGAGTATTCTCCTCTCTTCTATCTCTTTTACATTTCTAATCTTTACTTCCTCTTGTTGATCTATTGCTATCTGTGTTGTGATGCTTTAGATTTCGTACCACTTTATTTTTAGATCAACAGGGACTCCCCGTCCCCGGTCCATTGATAACATCAACAAAACATGAAGAGAATTCTCAGGTCCAAAACAACAAAGAGTACCGACAAACCCAGTCACACTTTCGTATTCTCAGTCATTTACAACCGTTGAAACAAACCTCTGGGTCCGTCTCGGAGTCAGCCAATTTCGTCACGGGTAGCTTAGTGGGGTGGCCCCCTGAAATTTTATGAATATTGTGATTGCTTTGTCGTGATGCCTCGTTGGTTTTTCATTTGGTTTTTCTGAGGTTGATCGTGCGTGTGTTGTTATTTGTGCCCCCTACAGGGTAAATCTTTCTGAAAGCAGTGTTCGCGTTTATGGACGACTTGGAGCACAGTATCTCGGTCATAGACAACTATAACTAAAGTAGTGCTATAAATTTGACTTTGAAATGACTAGTAATTAGCTTCACTACAAGAACTGCTGGAATTGGAATGCCTCATGCTATATGTATCTGACTAGTAAGTATTGCAACTACAACGAAATGGTTAACTAAAATGGCCCACTGATTATGCTATCAGGATGACTTATGCTATCTCTATCTGACTAGTAAGTGATGCAACTATAATGGAATGAATAAAATTTGCAACTATGTGAGTTTCCTCGGTATGACTTATTCGTTTGGTCTCGAAGGGGAATACTAGGATGTGTTCGAATAGGTCTTTCTTAACCCCCCCTCTGATAGCCGCCAGTTGTATCGAGTCTCTATAGGTTGTTTAGTGCATGCTGCGTTGCCGCTTCAGTCCACCATACCTATATAGGCGGGAGCCGCCGAATTCTAAGTCTCGCCGTATACTACCCTTAGTACTGATCGCTCTTTTTTTTTCCTTTGCCCTTTGTCGGCAACCCTTTTATTTAAGCAGATTTGAGATCGACATCGTTAGCAGGGTTATCCTTCTGGCTTGGCCGAGGCAAGGTTATGGACGATATTGATTATTCTTCAGGGCTCTTAGCCTCATTTGCATCTTGTCCGTACTTGGACGTCGTATCGTTTTAAAGGTGATTTAGATCTTTGTACTGTACATCTGTATTCTTGACTCCCGGAGTCATGTTGTATATATCTGTTTTGTGGGTTCCATCATGGACTAATATGTAATAGTATTAATTCGTTTTCCACCCGCAGGAAAGTGTCTGGTGGGCACCTTTGAATCGTTTCTATGCGGGTTTGGCGGGAAGCGCTCAAACTTGCATAGGGCCGATCCGAGGGTGTTAAAAAGTGTTGGGCTTAAATCTAGCTTTTGGAGATTGGCTTATAAGTTACAAAAGCACCGAAATAGGTGCTTTTGTATTTTAACTGGACATAGTAGTATGATGGTATAAGCCAAAAGCCAAAATTAAAATCCAAAAGCTTCATAAATAAGCATGAGTTTGCCTACAGATTTCTTGTCGGTGACTCTATATGGTGGCTTCCCAATCAACAACTTCATTGTATGTCCATGGCCCGTACCACAGAGCATCCAACTTATTGACCTCAATATGTTGCTCCTTCCCATCCACCATCCTCATCCAGGGTCGATCCATATTGACAAAGGAGCTTGGAATGCAAGATGTTCCAGATTTCTTATTACATTTTCTGGTTTCCTTCTTTCTCCCCTCCAGCGAACAAGAGTGTAAGCCATCTTATGGAAAATCACCTGCATTCTAGACCATGATGCTCTATTAGAACACAAATCATTCTTGTATTTTTGCGCATTTACCATAAGGCAGCCACGCGAACAATATTGACAGTTGTTTTTGTGTTTTATCATAGACCCACCGACTTGTAATAGACAACATATATGTCTGTCCAATAGAGGCTGTCAGTGAAGATATATTCCTCCACAACTCCTTGGAAACAACACATTCAAAGGATAGATGGACACATGGCTCAACATCGGAGCAAAAAACACAAGATAAATCAATTAAAGTCGCTCTTTTACTCTTATCATCTCTAGTGTGCAATTTATTATTGGCAAGCAGCCAAAGGAAGACATGCAACCTAGGGGGACCATGTATCTTCTACATAGCTAGAGTATGAGTAGGATCTATCCCTCAAAAATTAATAACATCGTAAAAAGAGATAACGGAATAGGTTCTTTTTTACTCAAACTTCCAAATTAGGTATACCAAGCCCCAAATTCCACTTTCTGAGTCATGAGAAACCAGTTAGCTAAATGGTATTTATGATGCCCTTCATAGTTATTCCAAAAGCGATGAGCAATCTAAGAATTAATTAGGTTAATGTCCAATTTAGGAACTTGATAACACTTAGAAGATATGTGGGGATATACTCCTAAAATAGGCCTTTTCCCCACTATATTAATATAGCAACCACACGATACATCCACCGGGCAGCAGCACAATCCATCCCAAAAGAAAAGAAGAGAAAGAACACAGAAAACAATGCCAACAACCACAGATCAACGAGACAAAGATGACCCGCAGCCGCTACGTCCACCGGAGTTGTCCCACCATGCTCCTAGCACTCTGAATTGTCGCGTACCAAGCAACATCTTTAGAAAGGAATGCAACGATGACGAAGTTGTTGTACGGACCGGTCCTAGTGTTGGAGATATGCCCAAGAGGCAATAATAAAGTGGTTATTATCATATCTTTATATTTATGATAAATGTTTACATCCCATGCTATAACTGTATTAATCAGAAACATTAATACTTGTGTGATTTGTAAACATGTGAGAGTCCCTAGTAAAGCCTCTTGTTAAACTAGCTTGTTGTTTAATATATGATCATGGTTTCCTGATCATGAACATTGAGATGTTATTAACAACAAGGTCATATCATTAGGAAAATGATATGATGGACATACTCCTATAGTTAAACGTAGCATAAGATCAAGTCATTCAAATAGTTCACTTGCTATAAGCTTTGAAATACATAGTAACCTAAATCCTTCGACCATGAGATCATGTTAATCACCATCACCGGATGTATGCTTTGATGACATCAAATACCACTTCGTAACTGAGGAAGGTGGCATTGAGTGTTCGAAAAGTATGTGTTGAGACACATGGATCAAGAGTGAGATTTGTCCATCCATATGACAGATAGATATACTCTGGACCCTCTCGATGGAATGTCATCCAATTGGCTTGCAAGCATGTGACTGGCTCACAAGGGATCACATATCACAGGAACAAGTAAAGAGTACTTATCGGTAACGAGGTTGAACTAGGTATGCAGAGATACCGACGATCAAACCTCGAATAAGTAAAGTATCATGAGACAACGGGAAATTGGTATCATATATAATTGGTTCATTCAATCATGAAGTAATCACAGAAATATGTGGGAGCCATATGAATTTCTAGATTCCTCTATTGGTTATTGATAGGAGAAGAGTCTCGATCATGTCTGCATAATTCAAGAACCGTAGGGAGACACACTTAAGGATTCGATGTTGTTTAGTAGATATGGAATGTGAGTAAAGAGAGAAATCAAACTCTAGTTTGAAAGTCAAACGCCAATTTGAAGAGTGAAATCCCAACATGGTTGCCTAGTGGAGGGAGGGAGGGAAGGAATCCTACCTAAGGGAGGATTCCTGCCTCTCCCTTGCCGCTGGCCACAAGGTGGAGTTTGGGGAGGACTCCCCTCCCCAAAGCACCCATCCCTCTCATAAATAGAGGGGAGGGGGCGCCCCCCCTTGCACCCCACAAGAAACCCTAAACTCTAGATCGGCTGCCACCCCCTCTCTAGTTGCAGACTCACTAGATCTCTTCTAAACAACTGCCGTCTAGTTAATCCCTAGCCGCCGGCTAATTACACCCCTCGGCCCTCTAAACTCTAGATCGCCGTTCTCTCTACTCTAGAACTACAACCTCCGCTGCATGCTGGAACAAGGGAGAGGAAGGTCTTCATCGAGTATCGAACGTGTGACCGACTGCGGAAGCGCTGCCAGAACGCGGCGCCAGAAGGATCGTCTACGCGATCTTGAGATCGACAGGTGAACGACTACATCAGCCACGAGAATCCGATCTCGTTAACCGCTTTGGAATCTTTGAGGGTTAGTACTCTATCGACTCCAGTAGATAGATCTTGTCTTGTGTGTGTTCATGCAATAGAAATTTTTGTTTTCCATGCTACGAACCCATACACCTAGGGTTTTCCCCGATATGCGGAAGGAAGTGGGAAATAGGTACACTTGACAACCTTCAAGAAGGACCGGCAACACCCACAGACGTCATGGCGCCGGTGCCGAACAAGCCGACGGGAATTTCTCTCGATCCCGAAAAACCACATCCCAGACAATCCTTCACACTCCAGCCAACTTGTCGCCCACTAGCATGCGCCACCACGGTCTTGAGGTCCTCTTCACCATCTCTATGTGAACACTAACCCGAGGTATAGGAGACGGACACGGGGAATGCAACGGAAATTGGGGACAACAGCACTGTGGCCGGCGGGAGGGAACAACCTCCACCACTTTCGTAGTAACAGACTAGACGCAGCAGTAGGGGCATACCAGGCCTGCCGAGCCCATCTGGACCCAGACTGCATCCATGATGAATCCAAAATTGAAGCATATTTACCTTTTGTTTTTGCATAAATAGAGTAGGATCTTTGTATTTCACGGCGTTCACACGCACCTTTTTGTCTTTATTTCAACAGGATCCCAAATCATTAAGTATATTATGAACATATCAATTATAGCTTTCATATTATCCTATAATATGATAATTTAAGTGATATAAGTCATTTTATGAATTTTCCTTCGCTCCTAGAAAAATACCAAACGAGGAGAGGCAACTAGTGCCGATAACGACCTATGGTATGGGAAGGGACCGCCCGTACCGTTCGTACATACCAGGCGCCACCAGGACCACCTCATCAAATACTTTCTCCTACCAAAGACGGTGGAGGGATGCGACATTCACAGCCACCAGAAACTACAAAAAACACATCTGAAAGGGATCTGAAGGAGGAACTTAGCTGGGGAGAAATCCATGTTGATCCACGGATCATTGGAGGACAATGCATAATCCCCTTCTTCATCAACCACTGCATCTACATCACCACCATTACCCCCATCCTTCATCCATTAGATCTTGTTGTAATTCGAGATCCAATTATGGTTTGCACTAGATCTATTTCAGTACTTTCATCCATCCATTTGATTATGATGATGTTGTTGATTGCTTCCATGTGTGAGTAGTTCCTTTGTTCTTGGGGAGATGGAGAAACCCTAGCACTGTTATGAATTTGCAATAAAGATGATCTATTCTTATGTCCTTATGACTTGCCGGTCTATGATTGATTTATGGTATGTGTTTGATATCTCTCTTTAGATGGTATGTGAAAGTCAACCACATACCATTTTCCCTCGGGACTAAAGGAAGGGATAAACCCTTTCGACGTGCTTTGGTATCATACTCGAAATGGACCCATGAGAGATTGGTGTCGGCTCGTGAACTATGCGGTCGAAGGGGTGATACGTTGGAAACGTATCTATAATTTTTTATGCTTCATGATTGTTTAGTATCTACTTTGCTTTACTTATACACACTTCCAGGTGCTTTTTACATGTTTTCTGGTACTAACCTATTAACAAGTTGCAACAGTGCCAGATGCCTGTTTTCTGTTGTTTTTGGTTTCAGAAAAGTTAGTAAAGAAATATTCTCGGAATTGGACGGGACGAAGGACAAAGTCAATAACTTTCCGTGGGGAATAAGAAGTCCAAAGGGTAGCCCGGAAGGCCAGCCAGGGGGGCCATACCCACCCTAGGCGTGGGTGGGCCCAGCCCCGTGCCTGGCTAGGGTTTGGGCACCCTAGCCGCCTCCCGGTCTCGCCCCTTCGCCTATAAGAATCCCCCGATACAGAAACCCTTATTACCCGATCAAAAATCCACGAATCCGTCTGTAGCCGCCGCCACCATCGTCCCTAGACCGAGGGGGATCTGAAGTTCTTCCCAGCACCCTGCCGGAGGGGAGATCATCTCGGAGGCCTTCTCTCCGGTATGATTCGTGAGTAGTTCCACCTTGGACTATGGGTCCATGTAGTAGCTATATGGTTGTATCTCCTCCTTTGTGCTTTCATGTATAGATCTTGTGAGCTCCGTTAATGATCAAGATCTAATCTATTTGTAATCATGCATGTTGTGTTTGCGGGGATCCGATGGATATTGAGATTATTATGTTGGTTTGATTAATAGTTTTATCTTTATGATTCTATCATGTCTGTGTTATTTGTGATCTTGCATGTTCTTCGTTGCTCGTGGTTATCTTGGCCAAGTAGTTGCTAGTGACTCCAAGAGGGAGTATTTATGCTCGATAGTGGGTTCATGCCTCTAGTTTCCAAGGGAAGTGACAATAATCTCTTCGGTTATAGATGTGCTGATGCTACTAGGGAGAAAACAACGGTCTCTTGTTTATGGAACATGTGTACTTTTTACCTTACAAACTTTGCTTAAAGCAGTTGTCTGTTGCTTGCAACTTAATACTGGAGGGGGTTCGGATGATAACCTGAAGGTGGACTTCTAGTCATAGATGCAGTTGTATGACGGTCTATGTATATTGTTGTATTGCCCAATCAACCTCATAGGATCTTTCTGGCTAGTAATTGCATTGTTATGCCTTGCTCAGTTCCTGTCAATTGCACCGCTGTAATTTGTTTACCCTTCATGCCATGTTGTTTATCTAAGGAGAGCACCTCTAGTGAACTATGGACCCTGGTCCAATCTTTACCATTGATGCATCTTCCACTGTTACTTGTTTACTTGCTGCAAACCATTACCTTCCACACCATATGTTTAATCTTTTGTTACAGCAAACCGGTGAGCTTGACAACCTAACTGTTTCGTTGGGGCAAAGTATTGAGTTTGTGTTGTGCAGGTCTCCACGTTGTTTGCAACACCTGTGTGACGTTTCCTTCCTCCTTCTGGTTCGATAACCTCGGTCTTAACTGAGAGAAAACTTGTTGCTTGCTCTTCACACACCATGCGCTTGGGGTTACCAACGAAGTGCCATGTCGAGCATCATTAAGGGGGAATAAAGAGGGACTCCCTGAGCTAATTATGATATCCATGGGGAAACCCTTAATTGCGGTGGTGTAACATCCCAAAATTTTAAAATCATGTCCCATACATACATTCATCATCATGTTCATTGCATTGCATTTGAATCCCAAATTGATGAAGGAAATCATTATAAATCACTCCCAAATTGCTTTATTAGCCTTATCACAAATAGTACAAGAATTATTCTAAATTCAATTTTTTTTATTTTTCAAAACCAGCTCCCATATGTCTATATTAATAGGGAATGATTTTACATAAATTTATAAAGTCGTTTGAGTTGATTTGGTTGTTTAAATCAAAAGTTATGAAGCAAAATAGGAGAAAAGAAAAAGAAAAACGAAAAAAAAGAATCGAACCAACCTGGGCTGACCAGCCCACCATTTTTTTTCTCTTCTTCTCTTCCTCTTATTTTCCTTCTTGGGCCTCATATCTTTCCCTGGCCCAACTAGCTCAAAATGGCCAACCCAAAACGGATCGTCTTCCTCCTTTGTATGTTCAGAAACAGAAAAGCATCTGAGTTCATGGCCATATCTTCCCCTCTCGATTCAACCATTTCTAAACACCGAAACGCCTCAACTTGAATAGGAAAGTTACTCACCATTAACCTGAGAAACCATTCAGATGTTTAAAACCCCGATTTAGTGAACCGAAAAATTCGTCAATTTTGTCATTAAACTCCATTACGAAGATAACTGTAATTCGCTCACCTCCCGTTACTCCACTCGCTCCCCTCTGTATAAATCTCCCCCTGAGTACGCCAATGCATACCACACCCCTCCACCACTCCACGCCCCCAGGCTGTCCATCTGGACGCTTAATTTTTGTCGCCGAAGCTCCTCCGGTAGTGGTGACGCCATTGCCAATTTCTCTCGGTATGGAAGGGACTTAGTCCTGATTCGTTTTCCTTTCCCTCTCCCTAGATCTTTGTGCATCATTCTTATGTATATTTTGATCCAATTCGTAGCCGGAGATCGACAAACGACACCATCGTTTATAGGAGGAAGGTTCATAGGGAGCTGCATTACAGTTTCAGAGTTTCAAAGTTTCAGAACCTGTACGTGAGTTCTCTAGTTCTCCCCCATATTCTCTGAACCGTAGATGATAGATCCTAAGGCTGTTAGTAGATGTCTTATATGAAGGGGTATAAACCAATCAAAATCCGCCACTTGTCATGACCTATTCTATTTTCGGATTTCATAGACACAAAATGTACAAACTTTGAAAATTCATATCTTTAGATCCGCAAGTCCAAAAAATGCAAATAATATACCATTGGATTCATAAAAATAAATCCTACACTACTGTGGGCTTAATTTTGTATTTTGCTTCTGTAAAAATGGAAATTTATGCAGAGACAAATATAGGCTTATTTTGACTATATAAATTATTTTGAAAATGTTTATAAGGCCAAATTAAGTTTATTTAGACTATATTTAATTGGTTTTGTGTTCAGTACTGTTTGACTTGTCTTGTTTAGTTTAGAAAAATCATCACATGGCATTTTCATGCATTCATAATATTTTTGCTTGAATATTAGAATGTGAATTTGGTGCTATCATTTTATGTGTAGATTTTGGTGCTAGTGGTGATTGTGATTGTGAGGATTGTTGCTACTCCCCCAACTACCAAGGCAATTGGTGCTTCATGATTTTATCCCTATGTTTTCTACTATGCATTAGAAATATTTTGCTAGTCTTGCATGGTTATATTTTGCTTATATGTTATGCTTGGGAAATCCTAGTAGTTGTAGAATTGCTAGAAATTTCTAAGTTAAGATGCTTATCTATGCCATGCTTAGCCTAGCTAGTAGCAACCAAGGGTGGTGAAATATTCATGCTATGATAAAATATTTCTAAGTCTTTAGACTTGTGTTTTGCTTAATAAAACAACTAAGTGAATGAAACACCTAGGTGGAATGGAAGGAATGGTTTATGTTGAGTGGTTACACAAGGCCCATTTCTATGGTTTACCTTGTGTATCTCACTTGTGGAAAGCCACCCAGGAACAAAGGGATTTGAGAGGCCAAATGTTAAGAAGCTTCTAGTGCAGCCACTTGGCAATATGGGCTCTGCCTGGATCATATAGGTTGCAATAACTTAGCCATTTGGACAGTTGGTGGTAGTGGGATGATAGGTTGGAGCGCGTCCATTTGGTCTAAGGGAAGGCTTCTGAAAGGTCCTGTCTTGGTGAAAATCAAGGCTTGTGGGGAAAGTGCACAACCTCTACAGATGGAAGAATCTAAGTACTTAGCCAGGTCCATGGTAATGGACAACTTGAGCATCAAGACATGGAAGCTATCAAGAATCTCCTCATCCCAATTTCTAAGTAAAACTTGTGGTTGAACAAGGGTGAAGGACCCCAATGTCTATTGGTGGTTCCTTGGGAAAAGTTTTTGATAAAGAAAAACTTAGTGTTTTCAACTAATAGGCAAAAACTATTTTGATCAAAGCAAGCCTAAGCTACACTTAGCCAAATTGCATATAGTATCTAGTCCACCAATATTCTACTAAGGTATCACTTGCCAATACTATTCCAATGTATTGACCCACTGTGGCTGTAACTTGTGATGTTGCAGGTTACTCTGATGATGATTAGGAGTCATGAGTCTACACTCAACATGCTTGCCTATGGCACATGAAGATGAAGACTTATTTATCTATTTACTTGTTTGAACTCTTGTACTAGGCCTGTGGACATGGAGTTGTAAAAGACTATGTTGTCTCTGGAATGACTGTAATAATGACCTTTGTTTCTGTGTACTTCATCTTAAACTGTGGATGCTAGCATTGATCCAGGGACTAGCATTGCAATCACAGGGATCCTTTCCTTTACAAAGGAGGGATCTTACAGATGGTATCATAGCACCGTGTTGCCTGTAGGATTATGACCCTAGGATTGGAAACCACTAAGTAAAAAAATTTAACAACTTCCACACTTGTCTTTTCTTCTCGTAAACTTTTCTAATTTTCTTTCTCATCTCTATTTGTAGATGAACTCCATCAACGAAGCCGTGAAGAAGGGACCACTCATGACAATGACTTTGGAATGTGAGACAGAGTTCCCCAAGGCTCTCAAGGACCTCATGGTTGCAATGGGAATACATGGTGCAGCTGTGTACAAAGGTTTTCCTGTGATGGATGAAGGAGTTGAGTACTGGTGGGTGCAACTTCACTTGTATAAAAACAAGGAAGACAACCACAAAGACTCAGGGTTCTGCATGGTCACCAACACAATGATGCACACTACATTCTTTGATTCAGCAAGGGATGCAGCTTGGAGAGCCATCAAAGAACTTGGTGATAGAATCAAGTGCAGAATGCTTAACACTCAGAATGAACTTAAGGAAGAGAAGAAACATGCCCAAGAGTTAGAGGCTACCAACCAAAGCCTAAGGAAGGACATCATAAACTTAGCAATGGAGTCTTGTGATATAGACAAACAAATTGCCTCTAGGGATGCCCTGTTAGCCAACTTGGCAAGTGAGATGGGATTGTAATGTACCACATTAGTTGGACCACCACACTTATCGTTTTATTTTCCAAAATGTTGTCTAAATAAGTTGAACCTTGGTTGTTTGTAATGGATCCATGTATGCCATGACTTGTGTGTTATGATTTCCAAAGTTATGCATGAGATGCCTTGTTTTGTGTTTTGTCTTAAATTGTGTTGTTTCTAACTTTTTCTATCTTATAAATAGATGCCTAATGTTACCATCAGCACTGTTGAAGAGTTCCAGGGAACTCGTTTTGCCCCTCGTATTATTGAGCTCACTAGTTTGCTCAATCTCCCTCTTCCTACCATCATGGTGCTTCCCCTCACCAAGTTTGAGAGGAAAGACCTTTGGGGCTTCAAGGTCAATCAGCCCGGACGCCAGACTGAGCCTACCACGGAGGCAATTATCTTCAAGATCATGCACGATGACAAGGAGAGAGGCCTAGAGGTAGTCATGCAGGACTTGATTGGACGTCTGTTAGGGAGACACTCTCGACAGGTTAGAGGTACTCACTTCCACACCTTCGGTAGACGTGATGAGGATGGTGAGGCCATTGACTTCGAGGACACTTCGAGAGAGACAGCAGAGCCGATTCGTCTATACCTCCAGGACTTAGAGGTTCTTCTTAGGCACGTGGACACTGATAGGACCAACATCATGCTTAGCAATGACGAACTCCAGGTGCAGCTTCGTAAGAAGGACAAGCTCTTCGCGGAGCAAGATGAGATAGTCAAGGAGATAGAGGCCAAGTTCGAGAGTCAGGACAGAAAGTTCAAGAGTCAAGAGAAGCGAGTCCAAGATAGGAACAAGAGGATTCGAGACATGACTGCAGAACTGGAGGCCAAGGACTTCGAGCTCGAGCATCAGCAGACTGTGATTGAGAGGCTTCGTTCTTAGAAGAGGGCTCTCAAAGCCAAAGTAGAGACCTTGACCACCAATGTCGAGGAATACAAGACCGCTATGGAGAATGCAAGTCTTACCTTTGTTGAGGAGGAGGTTGATGCCGAGGAGTAGTGATGACTACTCATTTATCATTTATTTATCATGCTTTTCATTGAGTCGCAATGACCATCCAACATGTGGATGGCTTGCTATTGGTGTGTTTACTTTGCAAACTTGTCGTTTATGATGTTGAACTATTATTATTATGATGCATGCTTGGTAATTGTTTATGTGATGTATTGTGCATGATAGCATCTATGGGTATCTCATTCTTATCTCTATTTAACAAACCACAGATGCCTCCCCGTCGTGCCAATCCCAACCCCAACAACAACAACAACAACAACATCACCCCTGAGATGCAGCAAATGATGACAGCTCAGACTCAGCTGATGCAGATGATGACTACGTTCATCCAGAATCATAACAACAACAACAACAACAACAATAACAACAACACCAATCAGAACAACCCATCGGGTTTTGACATGCTTACCAGGTTCTTGAGATTGAGGCCAGCAAAGTTCTCAGGAACAACTGATCCTATGGTGGCCAATGATTGACTACGCTCTGTGAACAAGGACTTGGTAACAGTTGGCTGTACTGATGAAGAGAAAGTCAGATTTGCAGCCCACTTGTTGGAAGGACCAGCATCTACTTGGTGGGATAACTTCCAGATCACCACTCCCATTGAGGATGTGACATGGGCTATATTTGAGGATGGTTTCCGTACTGCTGACATCTCATCCGGAGTGATGAGTTTGAAGAAGAAAGAGTTCCATAACTTGAAGCAGCGCCACCGCAGCGTGACTGAATATATTGAAGAGTTCAACAATCTGGCGCGTTATGCACCGGATGAAGTTGACACTGATGCTAAGAGGAAGGAAAAGTTTCTTGAAGGCCTGAATGATGAATTGAACCTGCAGCTATCAGTGTCCTATGTTCCCACATACCAGTCTCTTTGTGACAAGGCTGCTATATTGGAGAACAAAATGAAACAAGTGGAAAGTAGGAAGAGAAAGCACTCGGACAAGCACAGCTCGGGATCGTCTCACAAACGTTCCCATTATGATGATAGCGGGAGTTCAGGATCCCACAAGCTTGGGAAATTCAACAAGCACCACAACCACAACCGTCATCATGACAACAAGCATCACCACAGTCATGACAATGACAAGTACAAGAATCACAAGGGTGGATACAAGAGCCACCATAGTGGTAGTGGAAGTGGCAGTGGAAGCCAGCCTATCAAGAAGGATCTTAGTTAGGTTGAGTGTTTCAAGTGCAAGAAGATGGGGCATTATGCAAATGAATGCCCAGAAAAGAAAGTTGAAGGACCCAACAAGCCCAACCCTTTTCAGAAGGGGCAAGTGAACCACATCAATGTGGAGGAAATCTATGAAGAGCCAGATGTTGTTGCTGGTAAGTTCAAACTCAATTCTATTCCAGCACTTGTTCTTTTTTATACTGGAGCATCGCATTCATTCATATCAAAAGCATTTGTTGATAGAAATGGGTTTCCAACTGAAAACATTGGGTGTCCAATAAAAGTTAGTTCTCCAGGTGGAGATATGATAGTAAGTCTTGGATGTCGGGATCTAGTGATAGAGTTTGGAAAACATAAGTTTCCAGTGAGTCTGATAATCCTAGATTCTCAAGGACTGGATGTAATATTGGGAATGGATTGGATGGCTAAGTATGATGAAGGAGTATTAGATTGTGCTAATCGTACTGTTGCACTCACAACCCCGGAGAAGAAACGGATTAGATTCAAGTCTAACTTTTAATCAAAAGGGAGTAAGCTAAATTCTCTTAAGGGGGTTAGCATGGACAATGTGCCTATTGTGTGTGAGTATCCAGATGTGTTTCCGGAAGAATTGCCGGGAATGCCACCAAATAGAGATGTGGAGTTTCTTATTGATTTGCTACCAGGATCTGGACCAATAGCAAAAAGACCATACAAGATGTCAGTTGATGAGTTGAAAGAACTCAAGAAGCAGCTTGGAGAACAGTTGTAGAAAGGTTTTATCCAACCAAGTTCCTCATCTTGGGGAGCACCAGTTTTGTTTGTGGAAAAGAAAGATAGAAGTCAAAGGTTATGCATAGATTGCCATTCACTCAATGAGGTGACTATCAAGAACAAGTACCCTTTGCCTAGAATCAATGATTTGTTTGATCAGTTAGAAGGAGCTTGTGTAAAGATTGATCTCCGGTCAGGTTATTTCTAGCTCAAGATAAGAGAACAAGACATACCTAAGACAGCTTTCACCACAAGGTATGGATTGTATGAGTATACCGTGATGCCATTTGGTTTAACCAATGCTCCAGCATATTTCATGAATATAATGAACAAGGTGTTCATGGAGTTCCTCGATAAGTTTGTTGTCGTTTTCATCGATGACATTTTGATCTACTCCAAGAGCAAAGAAGAGCATGAAGGACATCTACGTTTGATACTAGAGAAGCTTAGAGAGCATAAACTAAATGCCAAATTCAGCAAGTGTGAATTTTGGCTGAATGAAGTTGGTTTTCTTGGACACGTTGTGTCAGGAGATGGTGTAGCAGTTGATCCTGCTAAAGTTTCAGCTGTGACTGAATGGGAATCACCTAAGTCAGTAAAAGAAGTTTGTAGTTTCCTTGGCTTGGCAGGATACTACAGAAGGTTTATTGAGAATTTCTCCAAGGTAGCAAAACCTATGACTGAATTGCTAAAGAAAGACAAGAAATTTGCTTGGTCTGAAGGTTGTGAACTCAGTTTTCAAGAATTGAAGAAGAGACTTGTGACAGCACCAGTCTTGTGTTTGCCAGATTTGGAGAAGGATTTCCAAGTGTATTGTGATGCATCTCATCATGGATTGGGTGCAGTGCTTATGCAAGAAGGAAAAGTTGTGGCATATGCCTCGAGACAACTCAAAACTCATGAAGTAAACTACCCTACTCATGATTTAGAGTTAGCCTCTGTTGTACATGCACTCAAAACATGGAGACACTATCTTTTGGGAAAGCGATGTGAAGTGTTCACAGATCGCAAGAGTTTGAAGTATATCTTCACCCAGAAGGAAATTAACATGAGACAAAGAAGATGGCTAGAACTCATCAAGGACTATGACTTAAGTTTGCAATACCACCCCGGTAAAGCAAATGTTGTAGCGGATGCTCTAAGCCGTAAGGTTTTTGTGAATGACCTTACTAAGGGAGAATTACTAGATGATCTGTGTGCCCAATTTAGAGACCTCAGATTGGAGATTGTGCCTGAAGGACATCTCATGACCCTGGATGTTCAACCTACATTGTTGGACAAGATTAAATAAGCCTAGAAGATTGATAAGGAAATTGAAGAGATTAAGGAAAAGATTGGCAAAGGAAAAGCTAAAGGATTCCATGAAGACGAACAGGGTACTTTATGGCATGGAAAACGTATCTGTGTTCCACAAGATCCGGAGCTTCGGAAACTGATTTTACAGGAAGCACACAACTCACCGTATTCCATTCATCCGGGTAACACCAAAATGTACATGGATATGAAGGAAAGATTTTGGTGGAATAATCTCAAGAAGGACATCGCCGAACATATTGCTTTGTGTGATGTATGTAGCAGAGTGAAGGCGGAACACCAGAAACCAGCAGGATTGCTTCAACCACTACCTATTCCTGATTGGAAGTGGGACAAGATTGGTATGGACTTCATTACCGGATTGCCAAGGACTCGGTCAGGATATGATTCTATTTATGTAGTAGTGGATCGCCTAACTAAAGTGGCTCATTTCATACCCGTGAAGACAACCTATACAAGTGCTAAGTTAGCCAAGATCTACATGAGAAGAATTGTATGTCTACATGGAGTACCCAAGAGTATTGTGTCTGATAGAGGAACACAATTCACTTCTCATTTTTGGAGACAATTACATGAGTCATTGGGAACGAGGTTGGAATTTAGCACTGCTTTTCATCCTCAAACGGATGGACAAACAGAAAGGACTAATCAGATTCTTGAAGATATGTTGAGAGCATGTGCTCTAGACTATCGAGCCAGTTGGGATGAAAGTCTGCCTTACACAAAATTTTCTTATAATAACAGCTATCAAGCCAGTATTGAGATGGCACCATTTGAGTTTCTCTATGGGAGAAAGTGTACCACCCCATTGCTATGGAATGGTGTGGGAGAAAGAAGTTTGTTCGGACCAGAACTTATCAAAGAGGCTGAAGAGAAAGTCAAGCTAGTTAAGGACAGATTGAAGATAACACAGTCCCGACAGAAAAGCTATGCAGATCCTAAGCGTAGAGAAGTCACCTATTAAGTTGGTGATAGAGCTTATCTTAGAGTGTCACCACTTCGTGGAGTGAAGAGGTTTGGTGTCAAAGGTAAATTGGCCCCAAGATATGTTGGACCATTCAAGATTCTGAGTCGTAAAGGAGAAGTCGCTTATGAGATTGAATTTCCAGAGTCTTTGTCAGCTGTTCATAATGTGTTTCATGTGAGTCAGCTTAAAAAATGCCATCCAAAAATGGAACAGACTTCTTTGAAGGATACTATACCTTTGGAAGAGGTTCAATTGGAGAGTGACCTCACCTATGAAGAGAAACCTATCAAGATTCTTGAGACCGCAGAAAGAGTCACTCGGACTAAGACTATCAAATTCTGCAAAGTTCAATGGAACCACTATTCCGAAGAAAAAGCAACATGGGAAAGAGAAGATGATCTTCAGAAAGACCACCCTCACCTATTTGCTAACCAATCCGAATCTCGAGGGCGAGATTCACCTTAAGGGGGTTAGGTTTGTAACATCCCAATATTTTAAAATCATGTCCCATACATACATTCATCATCATGTTCATTGCATTGCATTTGAATCCCAAATTGAAGAAGGAAATCATTAGAAATCACTCCCAAATTGCTTTATTAGCCTTATCACAAATAGTACAAGAATTATTCTAAATTCAATTTTTTTCTTTTTCAAAACCAGCTCCCATATGTCTATATTAATAGGGAATGATTTTACAAAAATTTATAAAGTCGTTTGAGTTGATTTGGTTGTTTAAATCAAAAGTTATGAAGCAAAATAGGAGAAAAGAAAAAGAAAAACGAAAAAAAAATCGAACCAACCTGGGCTGACCAGCCCCACCATTTTTTTCTCTTCTTCTCTTCCTCTTATTTTCCTTCTTGGGCTTCATATCTTTCGCTGGCCCAACTAGCTCAAAATGGCCAGCCCAAAACGGATCGTCTTCCTGTGTACGTTCAGAAACAGAAACGCATGTGAGTTCATGGCCATATCTTCCCCTCTCGATTCAACCATTTCTAAACACCGAAACGCCTCAACTTGAATAGGAAAGTTACTCACCATTAACCTGACAAACCTTTCAGAGGTTTAAAACCCCGATTTAGTGCACCGAAAAATTCGTCAATTTTGTCATTAAACTCCATTATGAAGCTAACTGTAATTCGCTCGCCTCCCGTTACTCCACTCGCTCCCCTCTGTATAAATCTCCCCCTGAGTACGCCAATGAATAACACACCCCTCCACCACTCCACGCCCCGAGGCTGTCCATCTGGACGCTTAATTTTCGTCGCCGAAGCTCCTCCGGTAGTGGTGACGCCATTGCCAATTTCTCTCGGTATGGAAGGGACTTAGTCCTGATTCGTTTTCCTTTCCCTCTCCCTAGATCTTTGTGCATCATTCTTATGTCTATTTTAATCCAACTCGTAGCCGGAGATCGACAACCGACACCATCATTTATAGGAGGAAGGTTCATAGGGAGCCGCATTACAGTTTCAGAGTTTCAGAACCTGTACGTGAGTTCTATAGTTCTCCCCCATATTCTCTGAACCGTAGATGATAGATCCTAAGGCTGTTAGTAGATGTCTTATATGAAGGGGTATAGACCAATCAAAATCCTCCACTTGTCATGACCTATTCTATTTTCGGATTTCATAGACAGAAAACGTACAAACTTTGAAAATTCGTATATTTAGATCCACAAGTCCAAAAAATGAAAATAATATACCATTGGATTCACAAAAATAAATCCTACACTACTGTGGGCTTAATTTTGTACTTCGCTTCTGTAAAAATGGAAATTTATGCAGAGACAAATATAGGCTTATTTTGACTATATAAATTATTTTGAAAATGTTTATAAGGCCAAATTAAGTTTATTTAGACTATATTTAATTGGTTTTGTGTTCAGTATTGTTTGACTTGTCTTTTTTAGTTTAGAAAAATCATCACATGGCATTTTCATGCATTCATAATATTTTTGCTTTAATATTAGAATGTGAATTTGGTGCTATCATTTTATGTGTAGATTTTGGTGCTAATGGTGATTGTGATTGTGAGGATTGTTGCTACTCCCCCAACTACCAAGGCAAGTGGTGCTTCATGATTTTATCCCTATGTTTTCTACTATGCATTAGAAATATTTTGCTAGTCTTGCATGGTTATATTTTGCTTATATGCTATGCTTGGGAAATCCTAGTAGTTGTAGAATTGCTAGAAATTTCTAAGTTAAGATGCTTATCTATGACATGCTTAGCCTAGATAGTAGCAACCAAGGGTGGTGAAATATTCATGCTATGATAAAATATTTCTAAGTCTTTGGACTTGTGTTTTGCTTAATAAAACAACTAAGTGAATGAAACACCTGGGTGGAATGGAAGGAATGGTTTATGTTGAGTGGTTACACAAGGCCCATTTCTATGGTTTACCTTGTGTATCTCACTTGTGGAAAGCCACCCAGGAACAAAGGGATTTGAGAGGCCAAATGTTAAGAAGCTTCTAGTGCAGCCACTTGGCAATATGGGCTCTGCCTGGATCATATAGGTTGCAATAACTTAGCCATTTGGACATTTGGTGGTAGTGGGATGATAGGTTGGAGCGCGTCCATTTGGTCTAAGGGAAGGATTCTGAAAGGTCCTGTCTTGGTGAAAATCAAGGCTTGTGGGGAAAGTGCACAACCTCTGCAGATGGAAGAATCTAAGTACTTAGCCAGGTCCATGGTAATGGACAACTTGAGCATCAAGACATGGAAGCTATCAAGAATCTCCTCATCCCAATTTCTAAGTAAAACTTGTGGTTGAACAAGGGTGAAGGACCCCAATGTCTATTGGTGGTTCCTTGGGAAAAGTTTTTGACAAAGAAAAACTTAGTGTTTTCAACTAATAGGCAAAACCTATTTTGAGCAAAGCAAGCCTAAGCTACACTTAGCCAAATTGCATATAGTATCTAGTCCTCCAATATTCTACTAAGGTATCACTTGACAATACTATTCCAATGTATTGACCCACTGTGGCTGTAACTTGTGATGTTTCAGGTTACTATGATGATGATTAGGAGTCATGAGTCTACACTCAACATGCTTGGCTGTGGCACATGAAGATGAAGACTTATTTATCTATTTAATTGTTTAAACTCTTGTACTAGGCCTATGGCCATGGAGTTGTAAAAGACTATGTTGTCTCTGGAATGACTGTAATAATGACCTTTGTTTCTGTGTAATTCATCTTAAACTGTGGATGCTAGCATTGACCCAGGGACTAGCATTGCAATCACAGGGATCCTTTCCTTTATAAAGGAGGGATCTTACAGGTGGTCTGTATGGGTGACTTCTCTCATGCATCGCTGTGGTTATTTAGAGTTTACCTAACTCTTGGCTCAATAAAGTGGTTTCCTACGAGCCTTGTAGTGAACATCTTATTATGGATCTCTCTCCACACATTTCATGACACACGAAGTATGTTATCTTAAATTATTAATAATGAAAACACAGTTCTAAAGGAGTATCCTACATCCCCGAGAATGTTTTAGCCCTATTGCATTCAAACACGCTTTAATACAATCTTGTACTTGCTTTATTTTAATTGTTTTAATTACTTTTCTGCACACGACCAAAAACCTTTCAAACACCCCTTACTTGAGATAAAATTCAACTTACAAGTATCCTTTTGTAAATAGAGATGAGGGACATTAAGACCTTTACCAATAGATCTTTGTGGGTTCGATATCTTTACTTCGAAACTAGCTACAATTGATCTTTGCACTTGACGTAATCAAGCTATTTTCTGGCGCCATTGCCGAGGAGCTAAGCACTTTTGGTCTTTGTTCTTAGTTGCTTATTTTACTAATTGTTTTACTAAAGTTGCTTACTAGTTTTAGGTAAGCATCATGACTGCACTCGGACTGATGAATCAACTCGATGCAAAATACCTCGGGAAGTTCAATATAGGACTTGTCAAAGAATTCCCGAGTGGGAGCGAACCAGAATACGAGGTCAATTCTCGCTTTATCGCTATCATTAAAGAAAATACATTTGCAGGAGATGGTCCAGATGAGGATCCTTACACCCACTTAATGCATTTTACCGAGCTATGCTGGAATCTTAAACTGAGAGGCTATTCTGATGATGGATTGAAACTTAAACTGTTTAGCCAATCTCTAACCAATACTGCTTTAGCTTGGTATAGAATTTGCCCTGCAGAGAAAATATATACTTGGGAGAAAATTAAAGCAGAATTTGTGATTTGATTCTTTCCCAAGGTTAAGACTGCTAAAGTAAGAAGGGCAATTACAAACTTCAAGAACCGCCTAGGTGAAGGCTTGGTAAGGGCCTTCAAAAGGTATAAGACTCTACTTCATAAATGTCCCCATCATGATTTATCTGAATGGTACTTTTTGCACATATTTTATGGAGGACTTAATCAAGAAATTAAACATGATCTAGACAAATTCTGGAGGATCCTTTATGGAATTAACTATAGCTAACTCTTGGGAACTTTTAGAACGTATTCGCCGTAATAGAGAAACATGGGGAGTTGATTTAGGTGGCAAAGGAGGTATTGAAATTGAATATGATTGTCTCAGTGCTTATAAAGAGTCTGGTAAGGTGAAATAAACTGCTGATGAACTTCAACTTGATGATGATATTGTTTTGCAAATTCTTCAGTATTTTATAGAACATATTGAGGCTCCTAAGAAGGACTGGCTCTATTGCACTCCGCCACCCAAGCCATCTGTATAAGATGATCCAATAATTACAGCTCCTATTGAACCATTACGGGAGGTATCCCCATATGTTGACCCCCTTTCTTTCCCAAGGACGGCAAGGAAACATATGGTGGCTCAGCAGCTGGAGGATCAACGAGAATAAGAAGAGCTATTTCTAAAGTTGCTAGAAGAAGAAGCACATGTAAGTAAAACTGAAGAAATAAGTGTACATGAGACAGGGAACCAACAAAGGAAGACATCCTAACCATGTTTGCTCACTGCAACATGATTGAGCTAGATACTGAAGCTTCACAGTTCGTTGAAGGTAAGGTAAAAGCTAAAGAAGTTGGTAAGCCTATTCTCCCATGTACTTTCGGAGGAACTTCCTACTATGAAATCTATGACATAGGGACAACTGTAAACGTGATTCCTTTTAAATTTTATTTAAAATTTCAAAATGAGCTAGCACTAACCGAACTAGAGGATACATACATGACTATAATGATTGCGGATAAAACACTTAGAGTCCTTGTGGGAATAATTAGATAGGCTCTAATTCATGTTGGACCATACAAATATCCCATTGATTTTGTGCTAATTGATATGCCTATTGATGTTTATTGTCCCATCATTTTTGGAAGAACCTTTCTGAATACTGCATGAGCAAACATAGATTGCAAGAAACAAACTGTGTCTCTCAAGTTTGGTGAAGATAAAATGTATTTTCATTTCTCCAAATTTGACCATAAGCCAGCCATTGAAGAACTAGATGATGATGAGTATGAACGTGAGGAAGAAGGTAATATTGTTAATTTGTCCTCAATAGTTATTGAGACTCCTCATGATGATTTAGCAAGAAGCCTAGTGAGTAATAATAATATCCTTCATGACATAGAGAAAACTGAAATGGAGGATTATCTTGACTCCACATCCGAGGTGTATACCGAGATTAATCAAGAGTATGAAGAACCTATAAGAAAGTGAGATGAGGCTCCTTCCCCTCCTATCCTCAAAACTTTACCAAAAGAATTGAAATATAGGTTTCTTGATGATACCTATAAATTTCCAATTATTATAAGTTCTAACCTTGCAGAAAAAGAGGAGGAGAATTTAATGAAAGTTATCGAGATGCACAAAAATGCTCTTAGGTATTCGATGAGTGACTTGAAGGGGGTTAGTCCTTCGATAGCGACCCATAGGATATTCATGGAGGAAGGAGCCCAGCCGGTCGCAGACTTTCAGCGACGTCTCAAACCTCACATGAAAGAGGAGGTAAGAAAATAAATAATACGCTTGTTAGATGCAGGAATCATCTTTCATGTAGAAGAGAGTGAATGGGTAAGGCATGTTCATTGTGTTACTAAGAAAGGTGGATTTACTATTGTTGAAAACAAACATAATGAGATGGTACCTATAAGGACTGTTGTTTGCCACAGGATGTGCATTGACTATAGAAAACTTAATAAAGAAACCAGAAAAGATCACTATCCACTTATGTTTATAGATCAAACTTTAAAGAGGCTAGCTATGCATTCTCATTTTTGTTAATTGGACGGCTATTCTAGTTTTTCTCAAATCGCTGTTCATCCTGATGATCAACTTAAAACTACTTTTATCTGTCCCTATTGACGGCTCCCAGTACTGTTGTGGGACACTTCGTTGGAAACCCCAAGAGCAAGGTGTGATGAGCACAACATCAAGTTTTCCCTCAGTAAGAAACCGAGGTTATCGAACCAATAGGAGGAAGGAAACGTCCCAAAGGTGTTGCAAGCAACGTGGAAACCTGCACAACACAAACTCAAGACTTTGCCACAATGAATCAGTCAGGTTTTCAAGCTCACCGGTTTGCTGTAACAAAGGATTAAACATATGGTGTGGAAGGTAATGGTTTGCAGCAAGTAAACAAGTAACAGTGGAGGATGTATCAATGGTAAAGATTGGACCAGGGTCCATAGTTCACTAGAGGTGCTCTCCTTAGATAAACAACATGGCCTGAAGGGTAAACAAATTACAGCAGGGCAATTGACAGGAACTGAGCAAGGCATAACAATGCAATACCAGACAAAAAGATCCTATGAGATTCGATTGGGCAATATAACAATATACATAGACCGCCATCCAACTGCATCTATGACTAGAAGTCCACCTTCAGGTTATCATCCGAACCCCATCCAGTATTAAGTTGCAAGCAACAGACAAATGCTTTAAGCAAAGTGTGTAAGGTAAACAATCCACTTGTTCCATGAACAAGAGACCGCTGTTTTCTCCCTAGTGGCAACAGGACATCTACAACCGAAGAGATTTCTGTCACTTCCCTTGGAAACTAGAGGCATGAACCCACTATCGAGCATAAATACCCCCTCTTGGAGTCACTAGCACCTACTTGGCCAAGATAGCTACTAACAACGGAGAGCATGCAAGATCACAAACAACACAGACATGATAGAATCATAAATACAAAACCATTAATCAATCTGACATAGTAATCTCAATATCCATCGGATCCCCGCAAACACAACATGCATGATTACAAATAGATTAGATCTTGAACATGAACAGAGCTCACAAGATCTATACATGAAAGCAGAAGAAGGAGATACAACCATCTAGCTACTACATGGACCCATAGTCCAAGGTGGAACTACTCACGCATCATACTGGAGAAGAAGGCCTCCGGGATGATCTCCCCTCCGGCAGGGTGCCGGGAAGAACTTCAGATCCCCCGATCTAGGGACGATGGTGGCGGCGGCTACAAAAGGTTTCATGGAGTTTTTATCGGGTGCCTATGGTTTCTGCATCGGGGGCTTCTTATAGGCAAAGTGGCAAGGCTGGGAGGCGGAATATTGATTTTCTGCCTTTCTGGAACAAAAAACAGAAGAAAACAGGCAACTGGCACTGTGGCAACTTGTTAATAGGTTAGTTCCAGAAAAGATATAAAAACACCTCAAAGTGTAGGCAAAGCAAAGCAAAGTAGATACTAAACAAGCAAAGGAAAGTGTTCAATACCTTTGTTGAATGGAAATTTATACTTAATGGTGCCTTCTTTCATATCAATGATGGCACCAACAGTTCTAAGAAAAAGTCTCCCGAAAGTAATAAGACAAGACGCATTATATTCAACATCAAAAAATAGAAATCCACAGGGACATAAGCATTGTTAACCATAATGTGAACATCATTAATACTCCCCATGATTTTCTTTTTAGCATTATCATTGAGTGGGACATCCAAATAGCAATCTTCCAAAGGTGGCAAATCAAGCATTTCATAAATCTTCCTAGGCATAATAGAGACACTAGAACCAAGATCACATGAAGCTTTGAGATCAAAGTCATTTACTTGCATATTAATAATGGGTTCCCAACTATCTTATACTTTCCTTGGAATAGAAGCTTTGTCTTTTAACTTCTCTTCCTTAATTTTCACAAGTACATCTGTAATGTGTTTGGTGAAAGCAACATGCATATCACTAGCATCAGGACTTCTAGCAAGCTTTTGCAAGAACAGAATCACTTCAGAAACATTGCAACCATCTATATCAAGATCAAACTTAGCATCACTAGTAGTAGACTCATCAGGACTTCTTGTGGTTTAGTGGTATCCATTCTAGTGATGGTGCACACACTATTGTTTCTATCAATTTCAGCTTACCTTTCCTACTTAGCATGAAGTTGAGCTAACAGTCTAACATTTTCATCAATAGTAACTTGTATGGCATGAGTAGCAGCAAAGGTATTTTCCATGGTTTCAGGTTTAGCAGCCATTTTATTAATCAAGGAGGACTGTGCTTCAGACAAAGAGGATATATTTTTCTCAACAGTTAAAAGTTTCTCCTCCACGGTCTTGTTGAAAGCAGTTTGTTTACTAGTAAAGTCTTTGAGCACGACTTCAAGTTCAGAGGGGGAACTTCTAGCATTGTTGTAGGAGTTTCCATAGGAATTGCCATTATTAGGAGGATAAGGCCTATAATTGTTGTTACCACCAAAATTATTCCTATAGGCATTGTTGTTGAAATTGTTGTTTCTAATGAAGTTCACATCAACTTGCTCTTCTTGAGCAACCAAAGAGGATAAGGGAATACTATTAGGATCTAGAGGAGTTTTCCCATTAACAAGCATAGCCATAATAACATCAATCTTATCACTCAAAGAGGAGGTTTCTTCAACATAATTTACCTTCTTACCATGTGGAGCTCTCTCAGTGTGCCATTCAGAGTAATTAACCATCATATTGTCAAGGATATTTGTTGCAGCACCCAAAGTGAGGCCCATGAAGGTACCTCTAGTAGTTGAATCCAACAGGTTTCTTGAAGAGAAGTTCAAACCTGCATAAAAATTCTGGATAATCATCCGAGCAGTGAGTCCATGAGTGGGACAATTCTTAACCAAATATTTCATTCTTTCCCAAGCTTGAGCAACATGTTCATTATCAAGTTGTTTAAATTTCATAATGTCACTTCTCATAGATATAATCTTAGCAGGAGGATAGTATTTTCCAATAAAAGCATCTTTGCGCTTAGTTCAAGAATTAATACTATTTCTAGGCAAGGATAGCAACCATTCTTTAGCTTTCCCTCTCAAGGAGAAAGGAAACAGCTTAAGCTTAATAATATCTCCATTTACATCCTTATACTTTTGCATCTCACAAAGTTCAACAAAGTTATTGAGATGGGCAGCAACAGCATCAGAACTAGCACCAGAAAATTGCTCTCTCGTCACAAGATTCAACAAAGCAGGCTTAATTTCATAAAAGGTAGCATCAGGAGCAGGTGGAGCAATAGGAGTGCTAAGGAAATCATTGTGTTTGTACTAGTGAAGTCATACATCTTGGTGTTCTCAACAGAGTTCATTTTGGCAAAGGTGGGCAAGCCAAAAACAGCAGTAGCAACTAGAGCAGGAACTAATTTTTGTGTGTTTTTGAATAAAGAAAGCAAACCAAACTAAACTATTTTTTTGAGTTTTTGAAAAGAGGCAAACAAAACCAAGCAAAAGAAACTAAGAAAACTAAAAACAAAGTAAATAGAAAGGAAGTGGAGGACTCCCCTTGTGAAGACGTCCTTAGCCTCCCCGACAACGGCGCCAGAAAATCTTGTTGACGGTGCCCAGTACTGTCGTGGGACGCTTCGTTGGAAACCCCAAGAGCAAGGTGATATGAGCATAGCAGCAAGTTTTCCCTTAGTAAGAAATCTAGGTTATCGAACCAGTAGGAGGAAGGAAACGTCTCAAAGGTGTTGCAAGCAACGTGGAAACCTGCACAACACAAACTCAAGGCTTTGCCCCAACGAATCAGTGAGGTTGTCAAGCTCACTGGTTTGCTGTAACGAAGGATTAAACGTATGGTGTGGAAGGTAATGGTTTGCAGCAAGTAAACAAGTAACAGTGGAGGATGTATCAATGGTAAAGATTGGACCGGGGTCCATAGTTCACTAGAGGTGCTCTCCTTAGATAAACAACATGGCATGAAGGGTAAACAAATTACAGCAGGACAATTGACAGGAGCTGAGCAAGGCATAACAATGCAATACCAGACAAAGAGATCATATGAGATTCGATTGGGAAATACAACAATATACATAGACCACCATCCAACTGCATCTATGACTAGAAGTCCACCTTCAGGTTATCATCCGAACCCCCTCCAGTATTAAGTTGCAAGCAACAGACAACTGCTTTAAGCAAAGTGTGTAAGGTAAACAATCCACTTGTTCCACGAACAAGAGACCGTTGTTTTCTCCCTAGTGGCAATAACACATCTACAACCAAAGAGATTTCTGTCACTTCCCTTGGAAACTAGAGGCATAAACCCACTATCGAGCATAAATACCCCCTCTTGGAGTCACTAGCAACTACTTGGCCAAGATAGCTACTAACAACGGAGAGCATGCAAGATCACAAACAACACAGATATGATAGAATCATAAATACAAAACCATTAATCAATCTGACATAGTAATCTCAATATCCATCGGATCCCCGCAAACACAACATGCATGATTACAAATAGATTAGATCTTGATCATTAACGGAGCTCACAAAATCTATACATGAAAGCACAAGGAGGCGATATAACCATCTAGCTACTACATGGACCCATAGTCCAAGGTGGAACTACTCACGCATCATACCAGAGAAGAAGGCCTCCGGGATGATCTCCCCACCGACAGGGTGTCGGGAAGAACTTCAGAGCCCCCCGATCTAGGGACGATGGTGGCGGCGGCTACAAAAGGTTTCGTGGAGTTTTTTATCGGGTGCCTAGGGTTTCTACATCGGGGGCTTCTTATAGGTGAAGTGGCGAGGCTGGGAGGCGGCCAGGGGGCCCTCACCCTACCCAGGTGCGGGGCGGGCCCACCCGCACCTAGGGGGGTCTGGCCGCCTGTGATACGCCCCTCCATCTCGTCTTCTGGCGTCGTGTCCCCCACGGTAAAATATTGACTTTGGCTTTTGTCCCGTCCAATTCCGAGAATATTGATTTTCTGCCTTTTTGGAACCAAAAACAGAAGAAAACAAGCAACTAGCACTGTGGCAACTTGTTAATAGGTTAGTTCCAGAAAAGATATAAAAACACCTCAAAGTGTAGACAAAGCAAAGCAAATTAGATACTAAACAAGCATGGAGCATCAAAAATTGTAGATACGTTTCCGACGTATCAGTCCCTATGGTCTCGTATGCCTTTTAGTCTTTGCAATGCCGCTGCTACTTTTCAGAGGTGTATGACTGATATATTTGCTGATTATGTTGAAAATATTATGGAAGTCTTCATGGATGATTTTTCTGTTTATGGAACTTCCTTTAATCATTGACTCCGTACTCTTCATAAAGTTTTGCGGAGATGTGAAGACACTAACCTAGTATTGAACTGGGAGAAATGCCATTTTATGGTTCAAGAAGGTATAGTACTTGGCCCCAAAATCTCATGTAAGGGTATATAAGTTGACAAAGCAAACATGTCATGTCCCAAAATTTTCCAAATTTTGAAATGTGAAAAATAAATAAACAAAAGAAATAAATGTTGAAATTTAGGGTGAAAAGAAACTTTTTGATTCCAAATGGAAACATCAAAACCAATCTTGAACAAACTTTGAACGAAAAGGGAATCAACAAAAATTTCAATCAAGTGAAATGCATTCATCAATAATGTATCTTGAAATTTGAACACTTGGAAAAGTTAAATCAAAACCCTAAAACCCTAATGGAATAATTCATTTTCAAAATCTCTCTAAGACTATGGATTTGGTCCATATAAAATTTGTCAACAAATATTTATAAATGATCAAGAATGATAAATAAAATATTATAAGATCATAGAAATTGGTTTCACTTAATTTGGAGTCATGGATAAAAACTTGTGAATTTATTAAGATAAAAGGAATTAATTTCCAAAGCTAATAAAGCCCTATCTAAAATCCATGTCAAATCTTGAGCAAATAAATCCTAGAGGGATTTAAAAAGATAAACAAATATTAAATAAAGTTATGCAAATTGGAATCACCAATTTTGAATCTTTAAATAAAAAGATATGGATTTTATAATGCAAAGGAAGAAATAAATAAATAAATAAGGAATATTTAAAAATCAAATTAAATCTTGGCCAAACAAATAATATCAAAGATTATTGACTAATAAAAAGAGTAAAGGATTATTTAAATAAAATCATAAGGATTTATTAATATCCAATTTTATTTAAATAAAGATAATTCCCAATTTAAATGAACATTAAATCATGTTAAAGTATTTTAAATAATAATTCAAAGTGAATTATTTTGCACTAAAGAATAATAAAACCTACTAAAAAAGGTTTGGTAAAATTTAGAATTCAAATAGAGTTTGAAAACATATTTAAAACTTATTTGAAATAAAGACAAATGTCTATTTTAAATAAATAATAGACCCTCAAAAGAATAAAAGAAATATTCTAAATTGTACTTTAGAATATGTTAATAAACAGTATAAGAAATATACTCAAAGTTTGGTAAAGGTTTGAATTCAAATGATGTTTGAATTATTTGAACAAAAATCAAAACAGAAAAATAGAAAAGGAAAAAGAAAAAGAGTCAGAATAAAAAAAGGGAAGAAGCAAACCAACCCAACTGGCCCAACTAAATCCTAGCAGCACAGCCCACTCCTTCCCCTCTCGCGAAACGTTTTTCACCCAACAGCACACCCACAAAGTCACTAAACAGTGGACACCACCTAACCCCCACTCACTTCGCTGACCGCTGGACCCCACACTGCCATGTCATCGTCTTCAACCCGCAAACCCTGCCCCCCAGTTCGTCTCTGCCGTTTGTGGCATAAATTCGCGGCTTGAAATTCGCATTATACAGGATTAATTCGCCCAGCCATCACGCAAGATAAAGGCGCCTTCCTTCCCTCTCCATTTCCCCTCACTCTCCCCTTCCCCTCCGCCACCAGGCTGCACAAATTTGACTTGCGAACACACTGTCTCCGACGAGCAACTCTGGCCCATTCTGGCGACGTAGATCCTCCCCTTGCCTCCCAGTACACATGATCCTGCTCCCCATCTTCTTGTGCTTCTCCCAGTACCACTCACACGCTCGCGCACGCTTCAGAACGTCGGCAAGGACCACCTCCGAACGCTGTCGTCGTCTGCCACTTCTCCGGCGACCCCTCCCCGTAAGAACAAGCTGCCCCCTCACCTCTGGTTGTTAGCCGCATGTTCAGCATCTTTGCGCGCACCTAACAGTGTCATCCATTTGCTTTCGCATGGCCTGCAACCCCACCCTCGTCGACGAACAGAGACGCCTGGCGACGCCACGGACTCCGATGAGCAATCCCTCTAGAACCCGTGCGCCCCTTGGTCGACAGAGACCACGTTGATCATCGCCACACTCCTACGAGTCTGGTAAGCCCCTTCTCCCTCGCCCGCGCTTCTTGGTTCATCGGCAACGCCACCACCAGAGCGTCGCCGCCACGCAGCCGCCGCCAGCGCCGCCCATCTATGGTCATCATGTTTAGAACCGTAGGATTTAGATCCAAGCGTCACGATAGAAACTTAAAATAAGAGGTAAGATGGCTTCTGCACCATGCGATTAAGTTAGATCTGACGGCCTGCGTAGCACGATCCACCCGAAGAGGTATGGACCAATAAAATTAAGACGCATGGCACTGACTTCGATTTAAAAACAGAATTAGATCTATTAGATGATAGCATTTGTAAAATTCATAACTTTTAATCCACAGATCCAAATTTTACAAATTTTATATCACTGGATTCAGAAAAATATGAAATTTCCAACCATACACTTTGTTTAGTATTTTGCTTCTGGAAAATTAGTTGTTTTTGCAAAAACATGTGTAGACATATTTTGAGTATAAAATTTATTCTAGAAATGATTTTGGGGTAAAATCTTTTGTAAATGTTTTGTTTTGAACCTACTGACCATAAAAACCAACTTATAGATTTAAAAGTATATTTGGTGACACTTAGGAATTAAATCTTTGAATAAAAGCATTTCTAGCTAAATAAAAATATTGATTATGGTTTAAAAATGCTTTTAAAGTAAAACCTTTTGGAAAATGATGTGATTTAAACTCTCTGACCGTAAACACCAAGTTTTAGGATTTAAAAATATATTTGATGAACCATAGTAAATTATCACTTTGCTAAAGGCATTTCTAGCAAATAAAAATGTTGTTTTGATTTGAAAGTGGAATTTAGGTGAAACCTTTTGCAAATTAATTAATATTAAACCCTTTAATAATAAACACTAACATTGTGGTTAAAGAATATATTTGGCTAAAACTACAAAATATTACTTTGATTTAAATCACTTCTAGCAAAACAAAAATGATTCAAATGGCCATTTTCACCAACTTGAATTTAAATGGTTTTACCACTTTTGTCAATGATCAATAGGAACTTTAAAATGTTTAGATCCTACTATAAACCACTTTTCCAAATAAAACAATCTTTTGCATGCTTGCATGCATGGCTTGATTTATTGTTTTATGAATGAATTGTTTGAATGTTAGTTTGAATATGTGCTTGCTTGATTGAATTATAGTAAAATTTGAAGAGTGTGATTGTTGCGAGATCAAGGAGTGACCCAATATTCTCTACTAAAAAGGCAAGTGTCACTATCATACATGTTATACTATTTTCACTACACTTAGTGGTCTTTTTGTAGTATGCATGATAGGGCTACTATGTTATTATGCTATACTATGTCCTATTAGGAAATCCATCTTCCTTAGTGAAAACATCATAGCTGTAGTATGCCTAGCTCTGCTATAGACTTGGGATGGAATACATGATATGATTATATGAAGTGTTGGAAAAATAATTGTTTTATATAATAAAACAAGTACTCAATTAACCACCTGGGTGGAATGAAGATACTCAATTTTGGACAAGGTGGCAACAAAGGGAACCATGTTTATATGGCTATCTTTTTGTATGTGCACTAGACGAAAACCACCCAGGGACTTAGAGATTGAACATGTTTCTCGTACAGTGGCTTCCGTGTACAGCCACATGCTAAATAGGCTCTGGCTTAGTCAACTACATAGTGTAAGACCCTTGCATTGGCATCTTTAGGTTAACTAGAATTGTGTATTGGAAATATATCCTTACATTGGTGCCTGGTAGACAAGTTAGCATTGTGTATTGGGAGGACTTCTATGGAAAGACTTTGTCACATTCTCGATCTGCCGGTACTCTATTTGGTGTGTACTTATCCAGCGGCCACTGGTGGCGTCAAGACGAGATTGTGTCATGTGGGTAAAGTGTATAACTTCTGCAGAAGATCAAATTCTAAGTACTTAGTCGTGTCCCCGGTTACAGACAACTTTGAGCAACTAAGGCCTGAAGCTATGGAAGATCTCGACATTCCAATTTCTCAAAGTAAAACTTGATGGTGTCAACAAGGGATTAGAAGCACTTGGAGTTTTCCAAGGAGTTCAGAAAGATTGTCAAAAGATCAAAACTATTTTGAAAAGATAGGATAAAACTATATTTCTTTCTGCAAATGAGCCTAAACCCTACTTAGCCAAATATGCATGTATTGATAGGTTCCACTTATTTCTACATAGTAGTGAAACTTGCCAATACAATTCAAACGTATTGACCCTTGTGGCTGCAACTTATTATGTTGCAGGTTTGTTTGATGTTAGAAGTGTGTTGATTAGGATTACAAGTCTACAACCAACATGATTGCCCGTGGCACTTTGAAGATGAAGGACTCCATGCTATATAGTCATTTCTGCTGCATTGTAATGAGATAGCCAAATGATCTATGTAAGATGTAATGAATTATTTTATTCCTCGTTATAAAGTTATATTATGACCTTTTTTTCTTGATATTACATCTTAACTATGGATGCTAGCTATTGATCGAGGGAATAGCATTGTAAACACAGGGATCTCTACCTTATTAAAGGTTGGGACCGCAACAGATGGTATCAGAGCATTGTGTTGCCTGTAGGATTGTAACCCTAGGATTGAACAAAACCCCTTAGAAGAATAGGAGTTGTATTTGTTCCAAAACTTAATTACAAACAATCTTGTAAACTCTTTCCTCAACCTTTTTGGTTTTTATTCTACATCTCTTCCTTTTCAACTTGATGGACAAAGCCTCCACCATGACCAAGGACTTCAACTTAGACATCACTAAGGACTACAAGTGAGAACCAAGAGAACATTAGATTGCCTACCAACTATCTAAGACATTAATATCATGTTAGTGTATAGATCATATTGACCTATGAGGTATGACTATACTAGGTTGATTGTTTCAAGAAAACTTGTTGATTCCTTCAACTCATGAGTAAGATCATAGTTGTTAAGTGAATAGTTGCTTGTTGATTGTTTGTTTGAACTTGATTGTTTTGGGTTGTCTGTTAGAACCTTTTTAGATCTATCTATCATTACTTATCCCTATCAAACCAACAGATGCCTCCCCGTCGTGCCAACCCCAACCAAAACAACAACAACAACCTCACTCCCGAGATGCAGCAGTTGATGACATCTCAAGCTCAAATGATGCAGATGATGGCGCGGTTTATGCAAAATCAGAATCAGAACAACAACAACAACAACAACAACAACAACAACAACAACAACAACAACAACAACAACAATAACAACAACAACAACAACAACAACAACAACAACAACAACAACAACAACAATCAGAATAATCCTCCAGCACTTGACATGCTCACCAGATTTCTGAAACTGAGGCCTGCAAGGTTCTCTGGAACAACTAACCCAATGGTAGCCAATGACTAGTTACGTTCAGTGAACAAGGACTTAGTGACTGTTGTCTACACTGCCGAGGAAAAAGTTAGGTTTGCAGCATATCTGCTCGAAGGACCAGCAGCAACATGGTGGGACAACTTTCAAATCACCACTCCCCTTGAGGATGTGACTTGGGCTATTTTTGAGGATGGTTTCCGTACAGCTCACATCTCATTTGGAGTGATGAACTTGAAGAAAAATGAGTTCCACAATCTGAAACAACGTCACCTCAGTGTGGCTGAGTACATTGAGGAATTCAACAATCTGGCACGCTATGCACCGGATGAAGTTGATACAAATGCTAAGAGGAAAGATAAATTCCTCGAAGGACTTAATGATGAGTTGAACCTGCAGCTGTCTGTTGCCTATGTCCCAACATATCAATCACTCTATGACAAAGCCACCATCTTGGAAAACAAGATGAATCAAGTTGAGAACAGAAAGAGGAAGCATAAAATCAAGTATCACTCAGGATCATCACAAAAGAAGCGTTCATTCAAAAAGAGCAATGGAGATTCTGGACCACATCAGTATCACCACAACAACAATGGAAGTGATAATAATGGGAATGATACTGACAATGGAGATGAACTTGGTCAGAACCAACATGGAAAATCCAGGAAGAAAGACATTAGCTAGTTGCAGTGCTATAATTGTAAGGAACTTGGACACTATGCATCAGACTGTCCTAAGAAGAAAAAGAAAAAGGATTCTAGAAACTCCAATGGAAATGATTTCAATGTGGCCCAGAAAGGACATGTGAACCACATCGACATGTATGTAACCCTTGAAGAATTGGATGATGTGGATGACAGGAATTAGTTACCTCAGTTGAGTCAAATAAGGATTCCTTGTTTGGATATCAATTATTGAACCCATAGTCAAGTGAACCATCAATGTAACCCTATAAGACTTTCTTTTAAGGGTGGTAGTACCCTAGTTGCCTTGAATCCAACTTGTAACCTCTAGCCTTCCCAAATATCGGGACGAGATTTCTTTTAAGGGTGGTAGCCTGTCACATCCCAAAATTTTCCAAATTTAGAAATGTGAAAAATAAATAAACAAAAGAAATAAGTGTTGAAATTTAGGGTGAAAAGAAACTTTTTGATTCCAAATGGAAACATCCAAACCCATCTTGAACAAACTTTGAATGAAAAGGGAATCAAACAAAATTTCAATCAAGTGAAATGCATTCATCAATAATGTAACTTGAAATTTGAACACTTGGAAAAGTTAAATCAAAACCCTAAAACCCTAATGGAATAATTCATTTTCAAAATCTCTCTAAGACTATGGATTTGGTCCATATAAAATTTGTCAACAAATATTTATAAATGATCAAGAATGATAAATAAAATATTATAAGATCATAGAAATTGGTTTCACTTAATTTGGAGTCATGGATAAAAACTTGTGAATTTATTAAGATAAAAGGAATTAATTTCCAAAGCTAATAAAGCCCTATCTAAAATCCATGCCAAATCTTGAGCAAATAAATCCTAGAGGGATTTAAAAAGATAAACAAATATTAAATAAAGTTATGAAAATTGGAATCACCAATTTTGAATCTTTAAATAAAAAGATATGGATTTTATAATGCAAAGGAAGAAATAAATAAATAAGAAATATTTAAAAATCAAATTAAATCTTGGCCAAACAAATAATATCAAAGATTATTGATTAATAAAAAGAGTAAAGGATTATTTAAATAAAATCATAAGGATTTATTAATATCCAATTTTATTTAAATAAAGACAATTCCCAATTTAAATGAACATTAAATCATGTTAAAGTATTTTAAATGATAATTCAAAGTGAATTATTTTGCACTAAATAATAATAAAACCTACTGAAAAAGGTTTGGTAAAATGTAGAATTCAAATAGAGTTTGAAAACATATTTAAAACTTATTTGAAATAAAGACAAATGTCTATTTCAAATAAATAATAGACCCTAAAAAGAATAAAAGAAATATTCTAAATTGGACTTTAGAATATGTTAATAAACAGTATTAGAAATATACTCAAAGTTTGGTAAAGGTTTGAATTCAAATGATGTTTGAATTATTTGAAAAAAAATCAAAACAGAAAAATAGAAAAGGAAAAAGAAAAAGAGTTGGAATAAAAAAAAGGGAAGAAGCAAACCAACCCAACTGGCCCAACTAAATCCCAGCAGCGCAGCCCACTCCTTCCCCTCTCGCCAAAAGTTTTTCACCCAGTAGCTGAGCAGCACACCCGCAAAGTCACTGAACAGTGGACCCCACCTAACCCCCACTCACTTCGCTGACCGCTGGACCCCACACTGCCATGTCATCATCTTCAACCCGCAGACCCGCCCCCCAGTTCGTCACTGCCGTTTCTGACATAAATTCACGGCTTGAAATTCGCATTGATACAGGATTCATTCGCCCATCCATCATGCAAGATAAAGGCACCTTCCTTCCCTCTCCATTTCCCCTCACTCTCCCCTTCCCCTCCACCACCAGGTTACACAAATTTGAGTTGCGAACACACTGTCTCCGACGAGCAACTCCGACCCATTCCAGCAACGTAGATCCTCCCCTTGCCTCCCAGTACACACGAGCCTGCTCCCCATCTTCTTGTGCTTCTCCCAGTACCACTCACACGCTCGCGCGCGCTTCAGAACATCGGCAAGGACCACCTCCAAACGCCGCTGTCATCTGCCACTTCTCCGGCGACCCCTCCCTGTAAGAACAAGCTGCCTCCTCCTCTCTGGTTGTTAGCCGCATGTTCAGCATCTTCGCGTGCACCTAACATTGTCATCCATTTGCTTTGGCATGTCCTGCAACCTCACCCCCGTCGATGAACAGAGACGCCTGGTGACGCCACGGACTCAGGCGAGCAATCCCTCTGGAACCCGTGCGCCCCTTGGCCGACAGATACCACGTTGAGCATCGCCACACTCCTGCGAGTCTGGTAAGCCCCTTCTCCCTCGCCCGCGCTTCCTGGTTCATCGGCAACGCCACCACCAGAGCGCCACCGCCGCGCAGCCGCCGCCAGCGCCGCCCATCTGTGTTCATCATGTTTAGAACCGTAGGATTTAGATTCAAGCGTCACGATAGAAACTTAAACGAAGAGGTAAGATGGCTTCTGCACCATGCGATTAAGTTAGATCTGACGGCCCGCGTAGCACGATCCACCCGAAGCAGTATGGACCAATAAAATTAAGACGCGTGGCACTGACTTCGATTTAAAAACTGAATTAGATCTATTAGATGATAGGATTTGTAAAATTTATAACTTTTAATCCACACGTCCAAATTTTACAAATTATATATCACTGGATTCAGAAAAATGTGTACTTTCCAACCATGCACTTTGTTTAGTATTTTGCTTCTGGAAAATTAGTTGTTTTTGCAAAAACATGTGTAGACATATTTTGAGTATAAAATTTATTCTAGAAATGATTTTGGGGTAAAATCTTTTGTAAATGTTTTGTTTTGAACCTATTGACCATAAAAACCAACTTATAGATTTAAAAGTATATTTGGTGACACTTAGGAATTAAATCTTTGAATAAAATCATTTCTAGATAAATAAAAATATTGATTATGGTTAAAAAATGCTTTTAAAGTAAAACCTTTTGGAAAATGATGTGATTTAAACTCTCTGACCCTAATCACCAAGTTTTAGGATTTAAAATTATATTTGATGAACCATAGTAAATTATCACTTTGCTAAAGGCATTTCTAGCAAATAAAAATGTTGTTTTGATTTGAAAGTGGAATTTAGGTGAAACCTTTCGAAAATGAATTAATATTAAACCCTTTAATCATAAACACTAACATTGTGTTTAAAGAATATATTTGGCTAAAACTACAAAATATTACTTTGATTTAAATCACTTCTAGCAAAACAAAAATGATTCAAATGGCCATTTTCACCAACTTGAATTTAAATGGTTGTACCACTTTTGTCAATGATCAATAGGAACTTTAAAATGTTTAGAGCCTGCTAGAAACCACTTTTCCAAATAAAACAATCGTTTGCATGCTTGCATGCATGGCTTGATTTATTGTTTTATGAATGAATTGTTTGAATGTTAGCTTGAATATGTGCTTGCTTGATTGAATTGTAGTAAAATTTGAAGAGTGTGATTGTTGCAAGATCAAGGAGTGACCCAATATTCTCTACTAAAAAGGCAAGTGACACTATCATCCATGTCCTACTATTTTCACTACACTTAGTGATCTTTTTGTAGTATGCATGATAGGGCTACTATGTTATTATGCTATACTATGTCCTATTAGGAAATCCATCTTCCTTAGTGAAAACATCATAGTTGTAGTATGCCTAGCCCTGCTATAGGCTTGGTATGGAATACATGATATGATTATATGAAGTGTTGGAAAAATATATGTTTTATATAATAAAAAAAGTACTCAATGAACCACCTGGGTGGAATGAGGATACTCAATTTTGGACAAGGTGGCAACAAAGGGAACCATGTTTATATGGCTATATTTTTGTGTGTGCACTAGAAGAAAACCACCTAGGGACTTAGAGATTGAACATGTTTCTCGTACAGTGGCTTCCGTGTACAGCCACATGCTAAATGAGCTCTGGCTTAGTCAACTACATAGTGGAAGACCCTTGCATTGGCATCTTCAGGTTAACTAGAATTGTGTATTAGAAATATATCCTTACATTGGTGCCTGGTAGACAAGATAGCATTGTGTATTGGGAGGACTTCTATGGAAAGACTTTGTCACATTCTCGATCTGCCGGTACTCCATTTGGTGTGTACTTATCCAGCGGCCACTGGTGGCGTCAAGACGAGATTGTGTCATGTGGGTAAAGTGTACAACTTCTGTAGAAGATCAAATTCTAAGTACTTAGATGTGTCCCCGGTTACGGACAACTCTGAGCAACTAAGGCCTGAAGATATGGAAGATCTCGACATTCCAATTTCTCAAAGTAAAACTTGATGGTGTCAACAAGGGATTCGAAGCACTTGGAGTTTTCCAAGGAGTTCAGAAAGATTGTCAAAAGATCAAAACTATTTTGAAAAGATAGGATAAAACTATATTGATTTCTGCAAATGAGCCTAAACCCTACTTAGCCAAATATGCATGTATTGATAGCTTCCACTTATTTCTACATAGTAGTGAAACTTGCCAATACAATTCAAATGTATTGACCCTCGTGGCTGTAACTTATTATGTTGCAGGTTTGTTTGATGTTAGAAGTGTGTTGATTAGGATTACAAGTCTACAACCAACATGATTTCATGTGGCACTTTGAAGATGAAGGACTCCATGCTATATAGTTATTTCTGTTGCATTGTAACGAGATAGCCAAATGATCTATGTAAGATGTATTCCTGGTTGTAAAGTTGTATTATGACCTTTGTTTCTTGATATTACATCTTAAGTGTGGATTCTAGCTATTGATTCAGGGACTAGCATTGTAAACACAGGAATCTCTACCTTATTAAAGGTTGGGACCGCAACAAAAGACTGGAGCTACAGAAAGACTTCCTCCTTCGCGAGATGTAAAAGGTATAATGAGTTTCCTAGGCCATGCTAGATTTTATAGAAGGTTCATTAAAAACTTTTCAAAAACTGTTAGACCTTTAACTAATCTCCTTTATAAAGAGATTTTCTTTAATTTTGATGAAAGATGTCTAAATGCTTTCAGCATGTTAAAACAAGCTCTCATTGAAGCTCCCATTATTAAACCACCTAATTGAAGGAAACATTTTGGGTTATTTTTTGAAGCTAGTCATGAAGCTGTGGGAGCAATTCTTTGCCAGTATGATGGTGATGATCTCAATATCATTCATCATGCTAGACGAACCCTAAACGGGTCCCAAAAGAATTATCCCATGGTAGAAAAGGAATTTTTTGCTGTAGTTTTCTTATGTCAATAACTCAAAAGTGAGACTACATACGAATCGTATTGGCCTAAAGAAAATCCTAGAAAGGACTGACGTTAAGCCAAGGATAATCCGTTGGACTCTACTTTTGCAAGAATTTGATTTGCAGATTATACAAAGAAAAGAGGAGATAGAGGAGACACCCGTGAACATTCAAGAAATTTCTCCACCTAAAGAAGTTTCATCCATCTATCTACCTGTAGGCAAAACATTGCCGAAAAGAAAATTCTCAAATTCTATTTGCAATGGTTTTAGTGATCTTCTTCAACCCACTTTGTTCAAAGAGAAAAAGAAAAAGATAAGAAGGTACTCATTTGAATTCGTTCTATCTAAGATAAGTCGGGTATGTGAAATATGAAGTTATCTTTGTTCTAGATGATTTTTTGCTATTTCTTTTTGTGTTTTTGGTTTCCTTTTGTTTTTCTAATTGTACTGTGGGTTTTGCGAAGTCAGTACGGGTGGGCGGTATGGATGCACCCGTCTGTACCATTGATCGTTAAACATACGGTATCCATGTCCCAGTTTTTGCCGTTTCAGTACAACCATACAGTACGGGCACATGTGCCCGTACCACTGGTCATTACCGATACGGTATCGCTTTGCCTAACTTTGATTCGATTCTTGTACTAAAAAAACTAAAGTCATTAAAAGTCGGTATGGATGGACAGTATGGGCGGGACCCGCCCGTACTGCTTAGTCGGTTGGTTGGTTACCGCCTTAGAAGCCGTGTTCGCCTTGGAATGACTCAGTATGGGCAAACCGTACGGGTACCCGCCCATACCAAGTGGTCGTTACGATCGCATTTTCTTCCTTTTTCGTTTATCTCTTTTCATATTTGTTGGGATTCTTTTCTTGGTCGACCCTTTTTATTCCAGTACATATTTCTTCCTATCTCTAACCTCTTATAAGCCTCCTTAGAAGGACTATTTGTTTCTATTGTCAAGACATATCTCCTCCGCATCACCTTTTCCTTCCAAGAACATTAGAACAATATCCTATCCATGGAGTTTCGCTCAAGGGAGAGAAGATCCCCATGGATCATCTTCAAGAATCACTGGCTACTGAATCAAAGAATAAGGAGTTGGAAGTCGAGGATGGATTCAAGCTTATAGAAACAATACAAGATGGGCATAAGGTGTTCAGGCTCGGTGTTGGTAAAGAAGGAGACTCCTAAGAAGTCCAACTTGATTTAGAAGAAGATGGAGAACTCTATTTGAAGAAGGCAAAAGAACATGGGGATAAGATCCAAGCATCCTTGGATTCCCTCGACCGCCGTATCAAGAAGATTGAGGTAAAATCTTCAGGATCTTCTAAACATATTGAACTATTGCATCATTATCTGGACCATATGGATCTGAAGATAATGAAAGGTCTCAAAGCGAATCTCAACATCAGCCTTTGATCCATAAACACTCAGAATCAAACAATAGAGATGTACAAAGCTCTTGTGGAGTAGTTGGAGAAAGTTAGCGAGCAGCGCCAGGTCCGAATCTTGATCCTAGAAGCATCAAACAAGATGCTTCTAGCAAGCCTTCGTGCTTCAAGGGGTTACCCTTCTGCAGACTAAAGGGCATGCCACGGTATCAAATACATGCAAGGAATTATTTGATCCGCCCGGTTTGATTCCAAGCTTGGGGGATCTGTGTGAATCTTGTAATCTATCTTACAGTTTTTAGCATATTTACTTTTCCGCATGCATTTAGACTTTAATTCCATAATTTGCATTAGTTGCATCAACTTCGAGTTCCTTTGTTCAAGAGATTATTTATATCCATTGGGTTGCGAGACTTTATAATATTTGAAGTATGTTATGATTCATGATTATTATATTATATGCTTGAACTAGGTTGAGTATTATGATACTTGTACAACTATCATGAATTTAGGGACTTCCACACCGACAAGAGTATTGATTAGGCTATGAGAAGAATTCTGGTAGCATATTATAATTAAGAGTTTTCTTGGTAGACATCAAAGTAGTGAGCATGATCAAATAGTTGTACTTAAAAAAAGAGATAGAGAAAACGAAGAAAACAATAAAGTATATACGCATATATAGACAAAATTCAAAATAAGCAAAAAGAGAGAGCGGCTATCAAAAGAATCAAGAGTAGAAGAAAAGAAAAATGATCATGAATCTTCATTACTAAACCAAGTGCTCAATATTTCTAAACTCAATGATTATATGATACATTAAATTACTAGGAGCTTCTTATAATTTCATTAGTACTAGATAAGGTGTGGAAGCCTCTAAGTCATGTAATATGTAAGGGTATGATAATACCCCCGACGCTTCTTTACATCCGATGTTGTATTCCTGTTTCAAATTTTTGCCTCATTTATTGTAATGACTCGTGTCTCATGAAAATGATGATCTTGTCTATAAGCCACCATCTTGCTCGGGGACGAGCAAGAGCCTAGCATGTGGGAGTTGATGAGTCCAAAATTGAAGCATATTTACCTTTTTTTGCATAAATAGAGTAGGATCTTTGTATTTCACGTCGTTCGTGTCTACCTTTTTGGCTTTATTTCAATAGGATCCCAAATCATTAAGTCTATTATGAACATATCAATTAGAGTTGTCATATTATACTATAATATGATATTTTTAAGTGATATAAGTCATTTTATGGATTTACCTTCGCTCCTGGGAAAATACCAAACTAGGAGAGGCAACCAGTGCCGATAACGACATGCGGTATGGGCAGGGCCCGCCCGTACCGTCCGCCCGTACCAGGCGCCATCAGGACCGCCTCGTCAAATACTTTCTCCTGGCAAAGACGGCGGAGGGATACGACATTCACATCCACCAAAAACCACGAAAAAACACATCTGAAAGGGATCTGGAGGAGGAACTTGGCTTGGGAGAAATCCCTGCTAATCCACGGATCATTGGAAGAAAACGCATCATCCCCTTCATCATCAACCGCCGCATCTACATCACCACCATTACCCCCATCCTTCATCCATTAGGTCTTATTGTAATTTCATATCCAATTGTGGTTTGCACTAGAACTATTTCAGTACTTTCATCTATCCATTTGATTATGATGATGTTGTTGATTGCTTCCATGTGTGAGTAGTTCCTTTGTTCTTGGGGATATGGAGAAACCCTAGCACTATTATGAATTTGCAATAAAGATGATCTATTCTTGTGTCCATATGACTTGTCGGTCTATGATTTATTTATGATATGTGTTTGATCTCTCTTTTTAGATGGTATGTGAAAGTCAACCACATACCATTTTCCCTCGGGACTAAAGGAAGGGAGAAACCCTTTGGACGTGCTTTGGGATCATACTCGGAATGACCCCATCATAGATTGGCGCCGGCTCGTGAACTACGCGGTCAAAGGGGGAATAAAGAGGGACTCCCTAAGCTAATTACGATATCCATGGGGAAACCCTTAATTGCGGTGGTCTCTATGGATGACTGCTCTTAGGCATCGTAGTGGTTATTTAGAGGTGACCTCATTCTTGCCTCAACAAAGTGGCTTCCTACGAGCCTTGTAGTGAACATCTTATTATGGAGATCTCTCCAGACATTTCATGACATAAGAAATATGTTATCTTAAATTATTAATAATGACAACACCATGCTAGAAGAGTATCCTACATCCCTGGAAGCGTTTTAGCCCTATTGCATTCCAACACGCTTTAATACAATCTTGTTGCTTGCTTTCTGTTAATTGTTTTAATTACTTTTCTGCACACAACCAAAAACTTTTCAAACACCCTGATGACTGCAAGTGCACAGATCGATTGTAGCTAGTTTCTAAATAAAGATATCGATTCCATAGGGAGCGGGAGTTCTGAAGTCTAGTAACTCTTGAATTAAATATTGAAATAGTAATGCTAAATAACGTTTTAAGTAACAAGATAAAATGCGAGTTTTGTATAAAAAGGTATTTTTGGGTTTTTGTATAAGAGAACAATAAGTAAAGTAAAACAAACTTAATACATAAAGTAAGTATCGCGTATGTAAAAGAGATATGAAACTGCAATGGGAAAAAGTGTTCTCAGAGAGTAGCAGATACACATCTAGCATTATAAAGGGTTTAAGGTAAAGATAATTATCATGAACATTATCAACTATGTATGTATGGGAGGAACTCCGTAATTGGAAAAATAGGCAGCAACCACTGCTCACATCATCCTCATAGCCACAGTAGACAGGTAATCAACATCAATCGAATTACTGCGCTATTAAGGGACTTTATCCCATAGGATGTATCCCGTGGCATGAAAAATGTTTCGTGAGTTTCCTTGGTTCCCAAATTGGTACGTAAGGGGTGCTAACAGATTTATAGTCACTGTAAGTTCTAGCACACCTTCGTCTACCAACAAGTAGTTCCCTCCATCAAGTCCCCACAAGAGGCAAATATTGAGAGGTCGACTTCTCTCAACATTAAGATGAAGACAATCTAACACATGGTCATAGCGATGAATATCATAATAAACTCTATCTTATTTCAATCTCATGCTAGGGTTTCTCCATCTCCCCAAGAACTAATGATCTACTCAGACATGGAGGCAATCAACATCATGGCAAAGACAATGGAATCTATCATAGATGAATAGTACTTGTATAAATCCACAACGAGTACAGAAATTACAACAAGATCTAGATGAGATGGATGGAGATGGTGGTGATGCAGCGGTTGATGATGAAGATCGATGCCTTAGCCTCCCGGATCTGCGTAGGGTAAAGATGGATCCCCGGTGGATGAGTTCCCCTCCAGATCCCTTCTGTAGGTGAGGTTTCTGCGATTTCTGGTCGTTCGGTATGTCATCTCTTTGATTCGATTGCACGGGGAGAAACTATTTGAAGAGGCGGTGGTGGCGGTAACTATACGGCTGAAAGTTTTAGTCACTCCATATAGTTGGTCGTTAAACCTACTGGTTGCTGCGATCGCTATGAGTTCTCTTCTGGTGTTATTGATATTTCCCAAATTAGCGATTTACGCTGCTTTTGACTCCTTTTCTCTCAAATAAAACTGGTCCAAGAATTGTGTCCATCGTATCCATCATCTGTCCTGATCCTAGTGAAAATAGACATAAAAGATGCGTGCGAACGCCGTAAAATACCAAGATCCTACCACGACAGTGCAAAATATAATATAAAACATGATTCAAATATAAACTTATCAACTTCCCCAAGCTTAGACTCTTTCTCGTCTCGAGCAAGGTTAGCTTAATGGATGTGATCCTCATATTCATGAAGCTGAGTCAATAAAATAAATGTGGCAGTTGCAATGTGTGTTTATCATATATGATACATAGGAAGAAGTTCATGAATAGTACCTTACTCGAACCATCTGAATAATATTAGCAGGCTTCCACACCTTAGCATTTAACAGTTCACAAAAGATTACTCTCAAGATGATGTAAAAGTGTTTCAGTTTGACCGAATGAGTTAGCGAGGTAGTCCCAATCATTTTAAGATTAACATATTCACTTGGGATTTAAAATCTAAAACGTTCCTTTGTCTTACCACAAGATAGTGGTATATTCCTATTTTCTCTTTGCACATTTTCTTTTCTCTTTTCTTTTTTTATGCTCACACTTTTGTTTAAGTGATGTGTAAAGGAGCTCGCCATACATTCCACTTCATGTAGGAATCCATAGTTTAACGATCTCAATTACCAAATTCCACTTGTATATGAAGCATCTTTATACCTTGAATACTCTACCTCGTCTTGTTCTCACTCTAATTTGATAGCACTTTTAATTTTCCTTTGTTCAAGATTTATTTCTCAACTTAAATGATTAGATAATTTTCCCCCTTGTAAATCAAACCATGAACTTACAACATATTGACTAAATTATCTTTGTATGTTCCATTAATACCAATGGTGTGGAAGACTCCTATTGCTATCATCAAGTGCAAGTAGAATTATACTCAAGCCATTCATATATCTAATAATACAAGCACAAACTCAATAATGCTCCATATATGATAATAAACTCGGAATTTCATAAAAGGGATCGATTATTCCTGAAGGGAATTCTATTGATGCAAACTTTATTTCTAAGCTCAAACTAATGCAAAGTTAAAATAGTAATATAAAACTTATAAGATAGATTACAAGGTCTTAAAGATCTCTCCAATCTTGGAATCAAGTCAGGCGAGATCAAATAATCATATTATTTGATACCGTGATTATTGTAGATCACTGTGGCGCCATGGCATGTAACACCGCAGTGCACAACTTCTTGTTGGTATCCTCTAGGGAAGTGATGCGGTTGTAGCACCTGCGCAAATCAGATTGCAAAGTGTCCACTTTATCTGCGATTTTATTCACCAATGGGAGAAGATCATCCTTCTTCTCTATCTCCTTCGGACAGTGACGAACTTCAACGCGGTGGAGTAGATCCTGCTTCTTATATATCTCCAGTGCTCACACTCGGTCTTTGGTCCTGGGAATAACTTATTCTTCCTCATCCATAATTGATGGATCGGGGAAGTAGAAACCATCCCTCCACTCTTCTTGACGCTTCACCCTTATACGAGCACCTATGGTAGGCTTCAAAAGTGGCACCATCGCTTCCTTGCTAGCACCTTGATGGGCTTAGATCACTGTAGAGCCTCGTTGGGAGACCCCAAGAGCAAGGTGTGATGAGAAAGCAGCAAGTCTTCCCTCAGTTATGAAACCAAGGTTATCGAACCAGTAGGAGCAAGGAAACAACTCCAAGGTGTTTCTAGCAACTTCGAATCCTGCACAACACAAACTCAAGACTTTGCCCCAACTTATAGTGAGGTTGTCAATCTCACTGGTTTGTTGAAAATAAAGGATTAAACGTATAGTGTGGAAGGTAATAGTTGCCGGTAGAAAGTAAACGGTAACAATAGATGATGTATCAATAGTAAAGATTGGACCGGGGTCCACAGTTCACTAGAGGTGTTCTCCTTAAGATAGATAACATGTTGGGTGAACAAATTACAGCGGGGCAATTGACAGACCGAGCAAGGCATAACAATGCAAATACTAGACATCATAATTCCTATGAGATTTGATTGGGCATTACAACAATATACATAGACCATCATCCAACTGCATCTATGACTAATAATCCACCACTAGGTTATGATCCGAACCCCTTCCAGTATTAAGTCGCAAGCAATGGATAATTGCATTAAGCAATAAAGTAAACAATACAATTGTTCCATGAACAAAAGATTGTTGTTTTCTCCCTAGTAGCAACAACACATCTACAACCTTAGAGATTCATGTCACTTCCCAAGATTACTAGAGGCATGAACCCACTTTCGAGCATAAATACTCCCTCTTGGAGGTACTAGCATCTACTTGGCCAAGATAGCTACTAGCAACGGAGAGCATGCAAGATCACAAACAACACAGACATGATAGAATCAATAATCAATATGACATGATAGAATCAATAATCATTCTGACATAGTATCTAAATATCCATCGGATCCCCGCAAACACAACATGTATGATTACAAATAGATGATCTTGATCATGAACAGAGCTCACAAGATCTAAACATGATAACACAAAGGAGGAGAAACAACCATCTAGCTACTGTATTGACCCATAGTCTAAGGGTGAACTACTCACGCATCATACCGGAGGTTGGCATGGTGATGAGGAAGGCCTCCGGGATGATCTATCCCCTCCGGAAGGGTGTCGAGAAGAGCTCCAGATTCCCCCAATCTAGGGACGATGGTGGCGGCGGCTACAAACTGTTTCGTGGAAATCTGATCGGGTGTTTAGGGTTTCTGCATCGAGGGACTTTTATAGGTGAAGAGGCGAGGCAGGAGGGCGGCCAGGGGGTGCACACCATAGGGCGAAGCGCCCTAGGGTGGTCCTGCACGGCCCTAGGGTGTGGCCACCCTGTGGCCCCTTTCGGCTGCCCTTCGATCTCTATGTTTGTTCCGGTGAAATATTGACTTTGGCTTTTGTCCCATCCAATTTCGAGAATATTTCCTTACTAGCTTTTCTGAAACCAAAAACATCAGAAAACAAGCAACTGGCATTGCGGCATCTTGTTAATAGGTTAGTCCCAGAAAATGTATAAAAATACCTCAAAGTGTAGACAAATCATATCAAAGTTGATACTAAACAAGCATGGAATATCAAAAATTATAGATACGTTTACGATGTATCAAGAATCCCCAAGCTTAACTCCTGCTCGTCCTCGAGTAGCTAAGTGATAAAAAGAATAATTTTTTAGGTGACATGCACCATCATAATCTTGATCAATCTATTTGCAAAGCATTGAAAGATAGGATCAAAGTACTCTAAACATGAGCATGAAAGATGAAGTTCTAACAATAAGACATAGCCACTAAGTTTCAACATGAAAGGATACAAACAAAGATCATGAATAACAATGCATTGAAATACGTTTGTTTGCTTCACATATAGAAAACATAGCATAGTGGTATTTATCTTGTCCCTCATGGAGTAGCAAAACATAAATATATAGGACACCTTCAAAGTTCATAAGGGTGACTAGATACAAATAGTTTAAGAACAAGCAATATCAACATTATGAATCAATCAATAAGTTTTGGGACAATGCACATAAAACTAAGAATGACAACTATGCTCTCTTAATTGGTGCATAAAAATAGAAGGTGGAGACTCAATATAAAAGTAGGAAGAAAGGCCCATCACAGGGAAGCAGGGATTTCAAGTTTCATAAAGAGCTTCCAAAAATTATGGTACTTATTAGCTTTCAGCTCTCATTGCCCCTATCATAAGCACCTTGAAGTGATTAAGGTTAAAGTGAACAAAGTATGGAGTATATGCTTAACAAATCATACGTTGGCAATCTTATGTCCCTTAAGTACGAGGGTCGTTCCTCATTCTACTCAACTTTAGTCACAAGCAAGTTCTTGTCATTGTAAGTATATGTTTATCATAGAGAACCGCCAACGGGGTACCCCTTGCCCCATGACACAGGATCTATCCCATATCAAAATGACAAGACAACACACAGTAAGCATCTCAGCAATACTTCTATTTACCATGAGCATGATGCATATTTTTTCTTTTCTTTTTCTCTATCTTTTATCTATATTTTTCTGAGGATGCTTCATGGATTGCTCACTATGGTGATGCTGCAAGTTTCCACCATGATTAGGCATGGCTTAGGATAGTGGCCCAAGCGTTTCTCTAACACATACATAATACTCCATGAACTTACAGGACCCCCTTTTATTTCACACCGCCGACATCCATAAACAAAAGAGCATGATATCAACTGGGTAGATATTTACAGGTATTGAAAGTGTCCCCCGTGACAGCACGGTTCTGCTAATTCCTAACTTATAAGTGCAAGCATATACAACATAGATGACACAATGGTTCAAGTTTATTAGGTGCAAGAAATAAAGTGTGCCATCAAGTTTGTGAGAGCTTTAATCACTAATTTTCTCATAAAAAGTTTAATTTGGAAGATAGATAAAACAAGAATATACTTGGAATGGTGTAACACACCATTCATAGGAATTTATAGTGGACTCTTTGGAATAAATTGGTTTCTTGGAAGTTGGATGCATGAGTAGAGCTTACTCAATACAAGTGGAGGCTAGCAAAAGACTGGGAGCGACCAACTAAGAGAGCAATAATGGTCATAATCATGCAGAGCGGCAAAACATTATCAATCAAAGCATAAAGTGATATTACAAGTCAAAAACTAAATAATCATAGAGGCTAAGATGACTGGTTCATAGTCATAACATGGTGTGAGAATGTGCCAAGTCAACCCAAACAAAGCATTAAAGGAGAATACCACAATATTATGCTTTTGTATGCTAAAACAACGCATGATTCTTTCAAGGCACATTAAGCAATCTCATTTGTTTGGAACAAGTCATGCTACAGCAATAATCACTAAGCATAAGTTTAAAACAACATCTAGCATGCCATGATAAAGTCTAAGCCACAGTCTAAACAAGCTCCCTTTTGTACCACTAAAGCATGAAACTTTCTACTCCTTTCCAACACCAATCAACTTATTCGAAACAACACAGCAAAAGCGGGGGTCAAACTACTTTATTCAATCAAACTAAGAAAATGAAAATAAAAAACAAAAACTAAGACGCTCCAAGAACAACACAATAGTGCATGAAACAATAAAAACGAAGTGTCTAAAAAAGACCTGAGATTTTTATTGATGAAGAAGGGGATGCCTTGGGCATCCCCAAGCTTTGACTCTTGTACCTCTTGAATATTTCTTCGGGTGACACTGGGTGGCATCCCCAAGCTTGAGATTTTGTCCATTCTTCATATTACTACATCATTCTTCCCCTACACTTGAAAATTTCCTTCATACAAAACTTCACACAATCCTCATTAGCAACATTAGTGCATTCAAAAATAATAAACCTTTGGGGTTTAGTTTCAACACAAAAAAGTTTCATTATAAACACAAGCTACTGTAGCAATCTCTATCTCTACTACCTAAAAAAGACTTCATGTTCCTTCTCCGCCGATACGTCGAGCGCTTCGTCGTCAATCCGTCCCTCACAAATCCCGCCCCGCACAAAAATAGCGCTAAATTAACAGAAGTCAATCCCCCCTCCCTTCCTCTCCCAAACCCCTACCCAATAATCTACTCTGAGTCCGAAGAGGACTCCCTCCTGACTTCCCGCCTCCATCCCCTGGACCAGCCACCGGCGGCGTCCTCCCAACTTGGCCACAGGCGGCGTCCTCCCATCCCCTGCTTTGAGACCGCCCAGCGGTGCCCTCCTATCCCTGCATCGAGTTCAACAACAGAGCTTTCCCACACCTGCGCTCTCTACCCTCCCCTGCATGCAGTTTAGTGGTGGCGCCTTCTCACCGATACATCGATCTCCACCAGAGCGCCCTCCCCTCTGCCTCGCGCGTACCCTCCATCCCATGGCGCGGCGGCTGTCAGGTCTTAGGACTGGCTGTCCATTCTTTGTCAAAATCTGGCCTATCTTGGATGGTAATTGATGTGGGGAGAGGTGGCGAGGGCCTACCAGCGAGGAATCGCTCTGGAGCAGCGCCGGCTCGCCCGATTATAGCCGTGTACACAAGGGGAGAGAGAAGGACAGACTACCAGCAAGACCATAGGAGAGAGAGAGAGAGAGAGAGAATCAAGTTGGGCAGTTTCATATTTGACGATTTGGTTTCAAAAGGAATCATACAATGGTGAGTGGTGGTTGCCTTGTGGCTAGAGATCTAGAATGTAGATGGTCTCGCCAAGATGAATTGTGCAGTTTATTCGACTTTACTTTGATTAGTTTTTGATTAATTTAGCTTTGGTGTTCGAGTGTTCATGCTATTGTAGAGTAAATCGCATGTATCCAGATTTTCTTGTTTTGATTCCTCGTTTGGATCTCTGGTCCATAGATCACAATTCTCTGTTGGTCATGTAGGATCTCTTTTATTTTCTTTGCTCGACAATTCTTTCTCGGACAGTGAGCGAGGGGCGACACGAGGTCGATATTATTGTGTATAGAAATCCATAGGAACTTATATGTTGCCCAAAGGTTGGTACTCAGGACTATGTGAGTGTACAACTTGATTGGACAATGATTTTGAATCTAGCATACTATGTTGCAGGAGGATTCCGAAGAGTGGACCATCAAGGTGAATGCCTTGTCTGGAAGCACTTTCAGTCAAGACCAGCTTAAGCAAGGCACTATAGGGATATTGTGAATACAGGTACAATATATTTTTAAACGTCAAGTAGCTAGTTTATTCTATCCAGTTCTTTTGTGAAAGAGAGCATAACTCTTAACTAGGTAAAAATTAAATGCTGAAATTTTCTATCACAAGATCTTTAATTCATGGAAATTATAGGAATATACTTAAACATGAAGAGGACCATGGACATTGCGTCTCTTTTCATGTATGTAATATGTTTATGTACAGATTTTAGAATTAATCATTGCCGACCTACAGGCGATGGAAGAGGAGCCATGGGCGGTCGCCAGCGGATGGCTTGTACGTGTGCGAGGTGGGAATGAGTTGGAGTCGGTGTCTCCATATATGCCGATCCCGGTCGAGTTTGTAGGCTTGCAACATATCTGAAAGCAAGGTAATTCAGTCATGATAACATGCAACAAAGCATGGGATGGTATTTGTCTGCTGATGCTAGAGATTGTTCCTGTCGATGCTATCCCCGAAGTTTGGATGGGTTCTCGATGTTGGCCGCGAATCCGTCAAGACTTTCAGTGAGTACATTCACTATTTTGTTAGTTCTTGACAATAGATTAGTTACAATGATAGATTAGCAGGACAATTCAAGATTTATTAGTTATACAAATAGGACATAAATTGGCGCACTGTTTGGTATCATTATAATCAGCTATGCCGCTACAGAGGAAATAATCAACGACAACAGTTGTGGTCATTATTTTTGTTGATAGTCACTAGAATATTTTCAGATCACACTTGCATGTTTTAGATGGTAAATAGGAACCACTTATGTATCAGTGTGCATGTTATCGTCACTGAAAAAGGAGCATATAGGAGTGCATGATACTATGTCGTTGCTAAGCACAAACATAAAGGACCTTATAAAATGCTCTATTAGTGATGCTCTGTATGAGTTGTTTCGTCTTTAGGAGAGGAGGCTTTGGTGTGTCGTTTGGGAAATGCGAAAAAGAGAAAGCTTTGGTTGATTTGTAACTTATTGTAGTACTGCATATCTTGGAAGACATGTGTCTGGTAGTAGCACAATGTGAAAAAGAAGAGTGCTTAAGGAATGATTTGGCTGGGATATTAAACGGGTTGGAATATGGCACTTCTCTATACCTTAAACAATGATAAGATATTCCCCATACCAAAACCGGGTTGGAATATGGCACTTCTTTGCACACTCTCTGTAGGTGTTGTGTAGCATTCTACACTTACCGTCAGGTAAAACTTCAAAGTATAGTTGATCATCTCTACTTGATCCAATATGAGCCTCATGTTGGTAGTTTAGTGCATGTTTTTGTTATAGCTTATCATTTTAATTCTTTCTTATCAAACTGTTTTCTTGAAGTACGTATTTGCCTTATAAATCGGAATGGAGGTAGTACTATCCTTTATAGTGATAGGACACATAAGAGAGGACTCGATGGAAATCGAGAAGACGGAGCGGGGTTGGTGGCTCAACGTCACGTGCGCCAGGGGCCATGAGTATTCTCGATCTGGATCGTGGTAGATTAGGGAGTTTATTCTCAGTTAAACAACTAAGAGATAACAAAAGACAATTTTGCTCTTCTGAGTTTGGGAGAGGGGTTGTACCGGAGCAAACCTCACATTACAATAGTACATCAAAGCATCTATACCTTACATTGAACTAGTTAAGTTGTGATTTAATGTTCAAACTTTAATGCAACAAAGTAATATAATTCTGTCCATGGAGGGTGTTTCTCCTCCATGGGCCAGCGGGGATGGGGATGTCGTATTTGCCCAAAACTATCGCGATAGAGACCGACTCCACCTTCTTCAGGTTATTGCCACTCACCACAACAATTAACTTTTTATAGTTCCAGTGTTGTAATCCAACAGGCGGAAGCACCTTGTAGATTCATGCTCCTTTTTATGATCCTCTGATTGAGGGTGGAAACAATTTCTCCGTTTTGGTTGTAGTCTCACGTCTTCATTTTGGTACAAAAAAATCGACAAAATATTGGCTTGCTATAGTCAGTTTTAATAGGTGTAACATCATTGGATGACTTTAGAAATGCTCTGATATATAGGAATGGATCAATACGAACACTCTCTACTGTGGTTAGGTGTTGCTGATTAATTTGTGGTAGCAGAATTCTTTTGGAAACATAGATTTCTCTATGTATTAGCCTGGTCGGATTCATGTAGTCTGGTTGTTAATTTTGTACTCCCTCTGATCTGATTGATTTTTCACAGGTTTAGGAAAAACCTTCCCTAAGCACGCGACAATTAATTTGTGCTGGAGGGAGTATCTAAATTTTAAAATTAATGCTTTATCAAAGTTCTATGAAAAAGTATCTACTCAATCTTGATAATGCATTATTCAAGCATTTGACTCTGGTATATATCTGTGTTTCATCTAATGCTCTGTGTCGCCAAGTTCACTGCTATTCTTTGATAGCTATTGGTGATCTACACTATTCGATCATATCATGGTGAAGAAATGTTCAGTATTTAGTTATTCCTAGTTGATTGCTAATGTTGACCATGTACTATAGGTTCAACAAGAGATGGAGAGAGGCATCTCTCTAGGTTATTGCTGGCCAGGTGTTGAAAAATTGAGTATTTAGTAGGTGCCAGTGTATTGTTTCAAAATTGCACGACTCAGTTAACTAACTTTGAAGTGTATGGGTAATACAAAGATGAAAAAATCTAACGCGCAGCGCCGCACCACACAAGTATTGTGCGGCGGCGTCCATATGAATACGCGCGTCGCGACCGTGGCGGCCGGGCGGCCGGGCGACCGATCCACATATGAATCCGTCCGTATACGTATTTTTTTAACCAACCTTATCCTCTCATGAATTGCTCTTGACCACTCATTCACTCCCTGTCTTTTCTCTCTTTCAAAAAACAGTCGGGCAGAGATTTAACCTGGCAATCAGGCACTATGAATATGGCAATTAGATAAAATTAACCTGGCAGCTACGTAGTAATTAACTAATGATCCTATTTTGTTTAAATATGGTAATCAAATTTTGCTTATCTGGCAACTATGCTCGGGTGAGCCGGTGAGTATATCTTATTGGAGTAATTTTTCTGTCAATCCAGTTTAACTATTCTGGCAATCAAGTCTAATGAATCAGGCAATCAAGTTTAACTATTATGGTATTTAAGTTTAATGAATCAGGCAATCAATTTTAACTATTCTGGCAATAAGTACAATTATTTAGCCAGTCAAGTATACTATCTGGCAAGTGACAGCTATGCTCTGTTTTTTGCTAGCTAAACGGGACATCATGAGATTTTAGTTGAGAAATCAAATGAGCTATCGTCTGATGTCATATGAAAGATGCTTTGTACTAGCTAGCATTTAGATGCTTTGCATGTAGCTTTATACATAGGCATGCAGGAGCGCAGCACACAGCTTTTTTATATTGCATTTATGTTGTGCATGGAAAGACACCCAGTTAAAAGTAAAAGGCAAACACAACACGTGGATGGATACGGCCGTCGCACGGATGGACATATGTGCGGCGCCACGCGTTAGCACGGTCCTACAAAGATATATTCCCTCCATTTTAAAATATAAAATGTTTATATTTTGTAAAACAAATGTATCTAGACTTCTTTTAGTGTATATGTTCACTCAAGTTTAAAATCAATCTACACACTAAAAAAATTCTAGATACATTTTCTTTAAAACATAAAACATCTTATATTTTGAAACAGAGGGAGTAGTTGATAAAGCAAATATTGTATTCACCGTATGGTTTTATAGTACATGCATGTAAGAAATGGAGTTTATATAAAAATATGTAATTCGACGGAGATTATTTTCTCTTTGTGGGGTTTTACGAAAAACTAATAAAAAAGTTTTAATCTGAGCGACCTTGACTGACTAAAACAGATGATTGGCTACTTTCACATTATTTCATCACCTAGCTCATTTTCAGTGTCCTCTCAACTCGAGAATAGACCTGGTACAATACTACATACAAACACTTGTCCAAAGAAGGATGAGTATCACTTATGTGCTGAATTTGAGACAACGATTACTCTGTTTGGTGCTTTTAAGAATTTTATAGAATATGGAAAGAGGTCATGCAATATATATTCCAAAGGGTTATAAATTTTCATATGTTACCTAGCAACGCACTGGCATTCAACTAGTTCCTTTCAAAATATCAATTTACCAAAGATAACTCAAAAAGAAATCGATAAGAGGCAAATGCAAATAATGGCAGAAATATGTCAAAACAGAACAACAGGTAAAAACCTATTTTTTCTAAGACCTTATGTTGCTCAAATAGAAAAGTGTTAAACTAATGAAAGTTAGATAACAACCTGGGGCATTTACTCAGAAAATTATATCTCAATCCGACATACAGAGATTTTTCATGAATATTTATAGTGAAGCACAAAAATCTATTTCAGGATAGCAACTTCCCCAAATCTTACTTATCTCTCATTAGAGGTTATTTTTGGCACAAAAATCACACAAAAAGATAAGGAGTGGTTATTACAAAAGTAATAACTTCCAAGACTCAAGAAAACTATTGTGTTATCTCCTAAGAAGTAATTTTCTTTAACGTCTTTAAGTTAGGCATAGAAAACAATAATCAAGTATTTTCAAATGAAGAAGCATTAAGATCAATACTTGAAATTTTTCAACTAGGAAAGGTATCTCATCCAAATGTGTTCTATAGGATCCTCTCCCAATACTTTTGGGTTTACTACTTTTATCAAACGGATTTTCAGGAACAATCCAATCAAAATTCTTTTTCAAGGCCTCATGCATTCCTACAAGTTTAAAAAGTATGGGTATTTTAAATTCCTCTCCATTGGGTTTGGTTTTATCCAACCTTTCTAATGTACCCATAACATCTACACATGAGCCTGGCATATTAAAATGATCAAAGACCTTTTTAGCTTCTTTAGCAACATCATTGAACTCCTTTAGCAGAGTTTCCAGAATAAAATCTCTCTTTTCAATATCCTCAATTTATTTAAGTTTAAGAAACATTATTTGCATTATGGGATTAAGGTTAACAAACCTAGCCTCCAACATGTGAACTAAAGAAGCTGCAGCAATTTCATTAATTAGGAGCTAGTCCTGCTAAGGATCTATGCTTAGTATCCTCATGTTTGCTAATATGATTAAAGAATTCTTCAATATTTTCTTTCCCAATTATAGAGCCACTACCTATTGAAAGGCCTTTCAGGGTGAACTTAGGGATCAACATGGTGAGCTAGAGAACGGTGACAACTATAGGAAGAACTAATTTTTTTGTGTTTTTTATAAGAAAAAGAAAACCAAACGAAACTAATTTTTTGTAATTTTTGATAAATAGAAGCAAAAGAAACAAAGCAAAACAAAAACAAAGTAAAGAGAGTGGTTGTGAAAGACTCCCCTTGTAAAGTTGTCCTTAACTCCCCGGCAACAGCGCCAAAAAATCTTGATGGGCTCAGATCACTGTAGATCCTCGTTGGGAGACCCCAAGAGCAAGATGTGATAAGCAAGCAGCAAGTCTTCCCTTAGTTATGAAACCAAATCAAACCAGTAGGAGCAAGGAAACAATTCCAAGGTGTTTCTAGCAACTTGGAATCATGCACAACATAAACTCAATATTTTGTCCCAACTTACAGTGAGGTTGTCAATCTCACTGGTTTGCTGAAAACAAAGGATTAAACGTATAGTGTGGAAGGTAATAGTTGTGGGTACAAAGTAAACGGTAACAGTAGATGATGTATCAATGGTAAAGATTGGACCAGGGTCCATAATTCACTAGAGGTGTTCTCCTTAAGATAGATAAGATGTCGGGTGAACAAATTACAGCGGGGCAATTGCCAGACTGAGCAAGGCATAACACTGCAAATACTAGACATCATGATTTCTATGATATTTGATTGGACATTACAACAATATACATAGACCGTCATCCAACTGCATCTATGAATAATAATCCACCTTCAGGTTATCGTCCGAACCCCTTCCAGTATTAAGTTGCAAGCAACGGATAATTGCATTAAGCAATGTGTGTAAAGTAAATAATACAATTGTTCCATGAACAAAAGATTGTTGTTTTCTCCCTAGTAGCAGCTGCACATCTACAACCTTAGAGATTCCTGTCACTTCCCCAGATTACTAGAGGCATGAACTCACTATCGAGCAAAAATACTCCCTCTTCGAGTCACTAGCATCTACTTGGCCAAGATAGCTACTAGCAACGGAGAGCATGCAAGATCATAAACAACACATGAATGATAGAATCAATAATCAATATGACATGATAGAATCAATAATCAATCTGACATAGTATTTCAATATCCATCGGATCCCTGCAAACACAACATGTATGATTACAAAGAGATGATCTTGATCATGAGCGGAGCTCACAAGATATAAACATGATAGCACAAAGGAGGAGAAACAACCATCTAGCTACTGTATGGACCCATAGTCCAAGGGTGAACTACTCACACATCATACCGGAGGCTGGCATGGTGATGAAGAAGGCCTCCGGGATGATCTCTCCCCTCCAGCAGGGTACCGAAAAGATCTTCAGACCCCCCCCCCTATCTAGGGACGATGGTGACGGCGGCTACGGACTGTTTCGTGGAGATCTGATCGGGTGTTTAGGGTTTCTGCATCGGGGGGATTTTATAGGCGAAGAGGCGAGGCAGGAGGGCGGCCAGGGGTGCACACCATAGAGCGGCGCGCCCTAGGGTGGGTGTGCGTGGACCTAGGCCCCCCCCCTTCGACTACCCTTCGGTCTCTATGTTCGTTCTGGTGAAATATTGACTTTGGCTTTTGTCCCGTCCAATTCCAAGAATATTTACTTGGTAGCTTTTCTGAAACCAAAAACAACAGAAATTAGGCAACTGACACTGTGGCATCTTGTTAATAGGTTAGTCCTAGAAAATGTATAAAATACCTCAAATTATAGACAAAATATAGCAAAGTTGAGACTAAACAATCATGGAACATCAAAAATTATAGATACGTTTATGACGTATCACACCTGCACTAATATTTTGCAATTCCTTACGCTTGAGCGACCCGAGGTCCGTTGTAACACCCCAGTTTTAGTTAATATTAATTAGGGTTTGGTTTGTGCATCATGAGCATCATCTAAAAAAATGTAACTAAGAAACTTAAAGGCAAAACCCTAAACCCTAGTTTTCCCTATCTCTCTAAAAGCATTCAAAAGTGTTTTGAATTTTGAAAATACAAAAGTTGAGGAGCCCAAATTGAATACAAGGGCTCTGCAATATTTTATATAATTTGTAAACCCTATAGTATTTTTGAGATATAAAAAATAGATTTGAAAATGAATTTCCATAGGAGAAAATAAAACAGAAATTGGAAAAAACTGATTTCAGGAAATAAAACAGAGCCAGACCAACGAGGCCGCACGGCCCACTTCTTTTTCTCTTCCTCCCACGCAGTGCAGAATCCCGTAGCCCAGTTGGCCCGTCCATGGCCCACCTCTGGCCTGCGTACCCCTTCGTTCCTTTTCCTCTTCTTCTTCCTTGGTGACAGAAGGACGACGACGCAAGCAGGCTACCGCGTGTCAACGCCGGCGCCGTCCCCGCCTCGCCGTGATGCCCGTTGCGAGGATATGCGCGCTACCGTCTTAGACAACGTCTACAAGTACCCCTGTACCGGGGAGACCAATCCTAGCTTCCTCTCTTATCCAAATCCCCATCCGGCTGCAACCCTAGCTCGTCGGAGCTCTGGGGCGTCGTCGTTCTAGAGCACCCCGAGCGCCGCTAGGTACACCACGTTGACCATCTTGCTCGCCTCATTCTTTTGCCCCTAGCAGAGAAGGCTGGCGTGGTCTGAGTTGTTCCAATCGAGACCTCGGTCTCCGACGAACTCCGCCTCCGTCCTCGCTAATTCTGGCCTTCGCGCGCCTCGTCGTCGCCCCCGTTTGATTCACGGTGAGCTTCTGGTCCTCAAGGACCCCTCCCCTTCCTCCCTTCCCCTCTTATTTGTCCTTCCCTAGCAAGCCACCGCCCGCCATCGTCGGACTCCGTCGTGGTCGTCGTTTCGATTGCCAAAAACCGGCGGCGCCGCCACTATGAGGTCGACCGCGTCGCACTCATCCATATGCGCGCTTTCCCGATGCCCCATGTGCTTGTTACCGCTGTGATCGTGGTCGTCTGAGCCCCTGCCGCCGTCCAGCCTAGGTGACGCTAATATGTCATCGATGTGGCGTCCACGTGGGCCTGACGTGGGTGCTGACCAAGCCCCGCCAGCGTGCCCTGCCGACCTAGCCCAGGGCCCCATCAGTCAGTGACTGTGGCTAGCCCAGCCCTCAGTGTAAAATGATTTAGGGTGTGTGCTGATGCCAGCTTTGTGTCACAGTGACGCAATAATTTAATTTAAATGGTTTAATAATTTCTGAAATTTGTATAATATTGTAAATTCAATAACTTTTAATCTGTAATTCAGAAAAATACAAATAATATATCAAAATGTTCAGAAAAATTAGCTCTATCTAATTACACTATAATCATGAAGTCTTAAGCAACTTTCATGACAAGTTTAATTAGAAGAACATAGTAACCCCTCTCATATACATCTGGAGTTTCCCCGAGTTAGGGTTTGTACCCCTCAGAACCCTGTTTAAATTGTCGAGCATGTTTTAGGGTTACATTTAGATACAATTTAACTTGTCATATCATCATCCTTGCTTGAGCATTGCATCGATGTCATGTGTTGATTTTTTCCCTTTCTTTCCGGTGTTTGGTTCTTCTTCCGTAGAATACGATATCGAGATCGAGATCAAAGATAGAGATCTACCAACGAAGATCGACGAACAATACTTGACCAACTGTAACCAGTCAAGTACAAGGCTTTCAAAGATCTATTTATCTGCTATCAACTGGCAAAGTCAAGCATAGCCCCACCATGATATAATCCTATGTTTTCGAAAGCATTTCAATTCTGCCATGATGCATACAATTCTACTGTGGTCTTTTATCGATAGATAGAGTATCCTATCTGTTGCATATTCCCTTGAGCTTATATTAACTGATCCACTGCTCCTAGCATAACTAAGTTTGGCTTGTGTGCACCGCTAGAGCTTATATATGTGTCTGCTTAGCCATGCATAGCTGTCAGTTCTGGTTCATCCAGATGATGTATCAGATGCAGAGAATCTAGTATGACAGGAGAACATGATGAGATGAGATCAGAGGTGATATGAGATTAAACATGCTAAGGCTTGTATGTGAGGCCACAGTGGGATGTGGTTTTTCTAGTCCCATGCTCGCCACCACTAGGAATCGAGTTCTTGCCTTTGGAACCGAGATGAGCGTACAGCCACACGGGGCTTGGGAACCCCTCGCCTGATTAACTTGGCTAGTAGATTCCATGAGTCACATAGTTCGGCGTTCCATTCGACATATGCATTGAAAACCCTTTGAAAGATTTGCCGGGTGAAGGAGGTACATTCATAACAGGTAGGGAAGCGTGGACCGGGTTGCTTGGGGTAGATAGCGCCCCTGGTAAACCAACCTCGCCTCACATCTTTAAGTACCGGCTTCGGGATTTGACCCGTTATGGCGGAACCATACTTATTGCGTGACTCATGGTCTCGGTGAAAGCAAGGTAAAGGTCGTGGCCAACCACCCTCTGCCAGCCTTCCAAGGAAGAGGTCTAATAGCTTGGCATTAAGAGTTGGTTGGTACGTGTGGGTAAAGTTGTACACCCCTGCAGGGTTAAATCTTTTCGAAAAGCCGTGTTCACGGTTATGAACGCTTGGTGACCAGATTCTAAGATCATGGAGAACTTTAATCTAATCGTAAAACTTGGCAGATCAACGTGTGCTTAAGGATGTTTCCTCAGGGGTATGAGGGGGTGATCCTAGATAGGGTTCAGATGATGATGATTTGGTGGATATCAAAAGATGATGATCAATATTTCAGAGACATCGCTCTCTTATCCCCTTTTTAAAATACTCTGATTAGACGAGATTCTCCTTCCTCTTGTTTTATAAACAAAAGTGGCTTTATGCAAAACAACTCCACCAGCCATAAGTCTTGCGGAGTACACCCTGTACTCACCCTTGATTTGTTGATACTTTTGGCAGAGTAAGTGTTCCCTGAAGATGAGTTTGATACTACATCGACATCGACGAGTAGCTTGGGGTTCCCGGCCGGCAGCCTGGAATCTATGGGCTGGGACATCATCGTTATGCTTCAGGCCTCTTAGGCCATTTGTTAAGTTTGCTATACTTAATAGAATAATTTGCCTTCCGTTGTTTGATGTTTGTGGTCAGTGACCTCTGCTTGTAATAATTTGGTTCTCTACTCAGTTATGAGCTTGCTGTAATAATTTTTTGTGTCATAGGGTCACTGCTGTGTTACCGATTCTTCACTGGATATTCTCGAGCTCAAGGTTAAGCTTATGTCAGACGGAGGTCTGGGATTTGTTTAGCCCTGATCCCGGGGGTGTCACATCCGTGTCGATGAACTTAACCGTCTCCACACGCCCTTTTCCATGAAGATTGTGACCTTATCTATGTTGTTGAGCTCTCTTCATTGTTGCCCAGTTGATCTCCGGGGGATCATAAACATCACGGCTGATGTAGATGTCACTCCAATCTTCATCGAGGTCGCTGTTGTAGAAACTTGGCTCGACGTACTCCTTGTACCTTGGGATAAACCTCTCCACCTTCCAGTTGCCGTCTTGACGGGCTGCGAGAGCGGTCCCTGGAAGGAGCAATGAGATCTAGGGGTTTTCCACGGCCTGGGACGAGATAGAGCATGTCTAGATTGGTTCCTGGTGATTATGATTTAGAGAGAAACACAATGGAAGTATATAAGGGGATCAGAGGTTGGTAAAACTCACGAGAAACACCAAAGTTACGCCCAAGAAAAATAATCTTAACGGAGCAGGGAAAGAAATCACAGATTTGGAAAAGTCTAGTTGTGAAACTATCAACTATTTGAGGAGGCAGTGTTGACGCCAACTATACGGCCAGAAAATTTTCTCCTGCCGTATAGTTGGCCGTTAAACCTTCTGTGTCCTCCAATCGCTTTGGGTTTTCTTCTGGTGTTACTGATATTCCCCAAATAAGCGTTTTATGTTGTTTTTGGCTCCTTTTCACTCCAATATAACTCGTCCAAGAATTGTGTCCATCGGATCCATCATCTATCCTGATCCTGGTGAAAATAGACATAAAAGGTGCGCGCGATCGCCGTAAAATACTAAGATCCTACAACTACAATGCAAAATATTAATATAAAACATGATGCAAATATACACTCATCAACTTCCCCAATCTTAGACTCTTGCTCGTCCCGAGCAAGTTTAGCTTTAATGGATGTGATCCTTGATACGTTGAAAACATATCTATAATTTTTGATGTTCCATGCTTGTTTAGTATCTACTTTGCTTTGTCTACACTTTGAGGTATTTTTATATGTTTTTCTGGACTAACCTATTAAAAATATGCCACAGTGCCAGTTGTCTGTTTTCTATTGTTTTTGGTTCCAGAAAAGGCAGAAAATCAATATTCTTGGAATTGGACGGGACAAAAGACAAAGTCATTATTTTACCGTGGGGAACACGGAGCCAGAGTACGAGATGGAGGAGAGCCACCAGGGGGACACACCCCCTGGCGGTGCGGCTAACCCTAGCCCGCGCCTGGGGGTGCGGCCACCCTGGCTGCCCCCTGCCTCGCCTCTTCGCCTATAAAGACCCCCCAATACCAAAACCCTAAGTACCCGATCAATATTCCACGAAACCGTCTATAGCCGCCGCCACCATCGTCCCTAGATCAGGGGGATTTGAAGCTCTTCCCGGCACCTTGCCAGAGTGGAGATCATCCCGGAGGCCTTCTTATTCATCATGCCAACCTTCGGTATGAAGTGTGAGTAGTTCCACCTTGTACTACGGGTCCATGTAGTAGCTAGATGATTGTATCTCCTCCTTTGTGATACCATGTTTAGATCTTGTGAGCTCCGTTCATGATCAATATCATCTATTTGTATTCATGCATGTTGTGTTTGTGGGGATCCGATGGATATTGAGATTACTATGTTAGATTGATTAATGGTATTTATGCTTGATAGTGGGTTCATGCCTCTATTTAATCTAAGGGAAGTGACAAAATCTCTAAGGTTGTAGATGTGTTGTTGCCACTAGGGAGAAAACAATGGTCTCTTGTTCATGGAACAAGTGGATTATTTACCTTACACACTTTTCTTGAAGCAGTTATCCGTTGCTTGCAACTTAATACTGGAGGGGTTCGGATGATAACCTGAAGGTGGATTACTATTCATAGATGCAGCTGGATGGCGGTCTATGTATCTTGTTGTATTTCCCAATCAAATCTCATAGGATCATGAATGTCTAGTATTGCATTGTTATGTCTTGCTTAGTCCTGTCAATTGCCCTGCTGTAATTTGTTTACCTAGCATGCCATGTTTGGTTATTTTAAGGAGAACACCTCTAGTGAACTATGGACCCCGGTCCAATCTTTACCATTGATACATCTTCCACAGTTACTGTTTACTTTTTGAAAACCACTTTTACCTTCCACACCATACAGTTAAACCTTTGTTTTTAGCAAACCGGTGAGATTGACAACCTCACTATTCGTTGGGGCAAAGTATTGAGTTTGTGTTGTGCAGGTTTCCAAGTTGTTAGCAACACCTTTGAGTCGTTTCCTTCCTCCTACTGGTTCGATAACCTTGGTTTCTTACTGAGGAAAAACTTGCTGATGTGCTCATCACACCTCCCTCTTGGGGTCTCCCAATGAAGCTCTACAGTAATCTTAGTGCATCAATCCTCATATTCATGAAGCCGAGTCGATAAAATAAATGAGGCAGTTGCAGCATGTGGTTGTCATATATGATACATAGGAATAAGTTCATGAGTACTCCCTTCGTTTAGAAATATAAGATGTTTTAGGTTTGTGAAAGAGATGTATCTAGACACATTTTAGTGTCTAGATTCATTCGCACCTATACACTAAAAGGTGTCTAGATACATCTTCTTCACAAACCTTAAACATCTTATATTTCTAAACAGAGGGAGTAGTACCTTACTCAAACCATCTGAATAATATTAGGAGGCTTTCACACCTTAGTAATCAACAGTTCACAAAGATGAATCTTAATATGACTTAAAGTGTTTTGGTTCGACCGAATGAGTTAGCGAGGTAGTCCCAAGTGTTTTAGGATTAACATATTCACTTGGGATCCAGAATCTCAAACGTTCCTTTGTCTTACCACAAGACGGTGTATGCCTACTGAAGGGAATATGCCCGAGAGGCAATAATATAGTGGTTATTATCGTATTCCTATTTATGACAAATGTTTATTTTACATGCTATAATTGTATTAATACGGAAACATTAATACATGTGTGTTTAATAAACAAAAGAAAGTTCCTAGTTACGCCTCTCTTATAAACTAGCTCGTTGATTAACAAGATGATCATAGGTTTCCTGATCATGGACATTGGATGTTGTTAATAACGGGATCACAACATTAGTGTAATGATGTGATGAACACTCATCCGAAGTATAGCATTACGATCAAAGTCATTGAGTTTATATTGCTATAACAACTTACAAAGTGATCCTAATCCTTAGACCATGAGATCATGTCAATCACTAACACCGGAAGAGTTTCTTGATAACATCAAACGTCACACCGTAACAGGGTGATTATAAAGATGGATTCAGAACTAATAAAGTGTTATGTTGAGGCTCATGGATCAAGAGTGGAATTTGTTCATCCCGATGACGGATAGATATACTCTGGGCCCTCTCGGTGATATCACATTGATTAGCTTGCAAGCAAGTGATTTGATCACTAGAATGTTATATCACAGGAACGAGAAAAGAGTGCATGTCGGTAACGAGATCAAACTAGATATGGAGATACCAATGATCGAATCTCGGACATGTAATATATCGTGAAACAAAGGGATTAAGATACTAGCGTAAAAGGTTCCGACGATCACAAGAAAGTCATCGTTGAATGTGTGGGAGTCAGTATGGGTCTCCAGATCCCGCTTCTGATTATTGATCTGAGAGGGGTCTCGATCATGTCCGCATTATTCACGAACCGTAGGGTGACACACTTAAGAGACACCGACATCCAATTGGAGCAAATGTTTCATGCCGAAAGAATGAACAAGCGCAGGAATTTATTTCACTAGATACCGAAACAGGTTTTCGGGTGAAATTGCATAAAGTGGTTATGCATGTGAAATAGAATTCTAGCAAGGGGTTATTTGTGAATGTTTGTCATTAAAGTAATTGACAAAATTCTGAATAAAATAAAAGAGTTTTATTTAATGAGAGTTTGCATTAAATTTGGTGGAAATTTAATGGGATTTTTGAGTGGACTTTTGAGTGGAGGGAATTTAGAGGAGTTTTGTGAGTGGAGTGTCCACCCACATGAAGAGGGGAGGGCAAGGGGGCAGCCCCCATGCGCCGGCCACCCCCTTGGGGTTCCCCCCCCCTCCTCCTATAAAAGGAGCCCCTCCTCCTCACTTGTCTCACACACCTCCTCGTGAAGGATCTCTCTCCCCCTCTAGAATTTATCCCCCATGGTCTCGGACTAGCGAGATACATGTTCCCGGTGGATATTCGGCAAGAAAGAGTTGTGCTTCCGCTGCATCGCTGGAGCGAGGAGGCGGAGGTTACTCGGTGCCTCGAACGTGTGTGCGAGCACGGATGCGCTGCTGATTTGCGGCGCTAGGACTTCCTCTCGATCTTGAGATCGGCAAGAGATCGTCTACATCAACCACGAGTTGAACTCGTTAAGCTTTATCGGTCTTCAAGGGTATGTTCTCTACGGATATACATCCGCCCGTTGTTTGTATCTAGTATATATAGATCTTGGTATATAGTTCACATCGTAGGAAAATTTTTGTTTTCTATGCTGCGAACCCTACATTTTTGAGGCTTGAGGTTGTAGCTCTGCGAAAACTTAATGAAAAAGGTTAGATGTGATCAACTTTAAAATGGGAGGTCAAAAACCCTAGCTGTCATCCGTAGCGAGCAACTATACGGGCGTGGCCCGTATAGGTCCTGTTGTATAGTTATGAATCGACTAAAGATTTTCCATCTATGGCGGTACTGTTGGAATTATGCCCTAGAGGCAATAATAAAGATGTTATTATTATAATTCTTGTTCATGATAAAGTTTATATTCCATGCTAGAATTGTATTAAGCGGAAACTTTAATACTTGTGTGGTTTGTGAACAACACCGTGTCCCTAGTACGCCTCTATGGACTAGCTCATTGATCAATGATGGTTAAGGTTTCCTAACCATAGACATGAGTTGTCAATTGATAATGAGATCATATCATTGGGAGAATGATATGGTGGATAAACCCAAACAAAGCAGAGCAATTAGATCGTGTCATCGTGTTCGTCTTTGCGAAGCTTTTCCTATGTCAAATATTGTATTCCTTAGACCATGAGATAATGCAACTCCCTGGTATCGGAAGAAAGCTTTGAGGTCATCAAACGTCATCCTATGAGAGGGTGATCATAAAGGTGTCTCTCAGGTGATCGGAAAGTATCTGTTGGGTTGTATGTATCGAGATGGAATTTGTCCCTCCCAAGTCGGAGAGATATACTTCGGGCCCACTCGGTAATCGATATCAACACCGCTTGCAAGCATGTGGTTAAGGAGTTAATCACAAAGTGATATCGGATTACGGAACGAGTAAAGTACTTGCTGTGAACGAGATTGAACTAGGTATGACGGTACCGACGATCGAATCTCGGGCAAGTAAAATATCGCGAGACAAAGGGAATATATATATGGGATTGATTGAATCCTGGCATCGTGGTTCATCCGATATGATCATCGATGAATGTGTGGGAGTCAATATGGGTGCCCAGACCCCGCTGTTGATTATTGATAGAAGATCATGTCTGCATATTCTCGAACCCGCAGGGTCACACACTTAACGTATCTCGACGCTAGGATAGATTGGATAATTGGTTTATGAATTTTTGTTCGGAGTCTCGGATGGGATCCGGGATATCACGAGAGGTTCCGGAATGGTCCGGAGAATAAGATTCATATAAGGCAGTGCAGTTTTTGGAGTTCGGAATTGTTCCGGGTTAATCGGTATTGTACCGGAAGCTTCTAGAACCTTCCGGAAGGGGACCAACGTGGCCCCACCTTCCGGGAGGGGGCATGGGCCTATGAGGGAGTGTCCTGGCCGCATTGGGCCAGGGGCACAAGGCCCCATAGGGCCCAGCCGATTCTAGAGAGATTTGACTCGTTTAAATCTCGGGATAGAATTTCTAGATAAGGGAGAGTTTAAATCGTTTAAACTAGAGATAGGATTTCTAGATAAGGGAGAGTTTAAATTGTTTAAACTAGAGATAGGCTTGGAGGAGGGGCAAGGGCTGGCCGCCCCCCCCTCTATATATAGAGGGGTGGTGCGCCCCCTCCCCACACACACCTTCCTCCAAGCCCTAGCAGCCTTGCTACCTTCCTCTCTCCCTCCTGACTGTTTGTAGGCGAAGCCCTGCAGCAGAAATTCTCCACCATATACACCACGCCGTTGTGTTGTAGATCCAATCTATCTCTCCACCATACTCGCTGGTCCGAGGAAGGAGGAGACGTCGAGGTGCTGCACGTGTGCATCTCACGGAGGCACCGCCACTTGTGGTGCTAGATCGGATCGGATCGCGAGGAGGAGAAGCGAGTACGACTACATCACCCACGTTCCGACGAACGTTCCGCTGTGCGAATCTTTAAGGGTATGAAGATCTAATCCAATCTCTCTCGTTGTTTGCATCTCCTAGATTAGATCTTGGCTTTCCCTCTGTTCGCTCCGTAGAAAATTTTGATTTACTATGCCGCGAAACCCATCAGTGGTATCAGAGCTAGATCTATGCGTAGATGTGTTTCACGAGTAGAACGCAACATGGTTGTTGCGGGCGTTGATGTTTTCTGTTGCAAGCCTCTTGTTTGTGTTCTTCTTATGACGCGGGATAGTGAGATTGAAGCGGTCCAGGCCAACCTTACGCGACGTCGTTCGCGAGACCGGCTCCGCACTTGACGTGTGGCTTGTTCCACACATGCGGCTGGTGGATGTCAGTTTCTCTCACTATAGTTTTCATGGGATTAACACCGTAGTTTGGCAACCATAATATCACCGTTGTGGCTTTCCGTAGGTAAGAATCGTTCTTAGCATCTACTCCCATAAAGCCACGTAAAACATGCAACAACAAAGTAGAGGCGTCTAACTTGTTTTTGCAGGGAGTGTTTTCTGTGATATGGTATGGCCCAAGATGTGATGTGTATATTGTATGCGATGATCATGTTTTGTAATGTTTCACGACTTGCATGTCGATGAGTACACAACCGGCAGGAGCCATATGGTTGTCTTTATAATTGTGTATGACCTGCGAGTCAACTTCTTATACGCCATGTAATAGCTTTACTTTATCGCTAAGTAGTTAGCAATAGTTGTAGTTGCTATTCGTGGTGGAGGCAATCATGGTGGAGTGATGGAGATCATGCCGGAACGCACAAGATGGAGATCATTGCGCGAAGATTGGCTATACCATGTCACATAAAGTTATATGCATGTGATGTTTATCCTTTTATGTATCTTATCATGCTTAGATCGCGACGGTAGCATTATAAGATGATTCCTCACTTAAAGATCAAGATAAAAACTGTGTTCTCCCCAAGTATGCACCGTTGCGAAAGTTCGTCGTGTCCAAGCATCACGTGATGATCGGGTGCTATAGATTCTACGCTCACATACAACGGGTGCAAGCCATTTTTTGCACACGCGGAAATACTTGGGTCTAACTTGACGAGCCTAGCATGTACAGACATGGCCTCGGAACACAAGAACCGAAAGGTTAAGCATGAGTCATATGAATGATATGATCGACACTTCGTTGTCCACCATTGAAACCACATCTCTTCTCGTGATGATCGGATTAGGTGTGGTGAATTTGGATCGTGTTCACTAAACAACTTGAGGGATGTTGAATTTAGTGGGAGTTCATCTAGTCATTTGATTAAGTTGAACTATTTATCATGAACATAGTCTAAATTGTACTTGCAAATACTATAGATCACATGGCCAAATCCAACTTCAACTTCAACGTTTTTGCTGAGAAGGAAAAGCTTAGAAACAATGGGTCTAACTTCACCAATTGGTTCCGCAATCTAAGAATCATTCTGTCTGGCGGACAAAAGGACTATGTCCTTGGGAAAGCGTTAGGTGACTCCCCTGCTGCAACTGCGCCGGCTGATGAGAAAGCTGTCTATCAGTCGCGCAAAGATGATTATGGTGTGATTAAGAGCACCATGTTGTTTGCTATGGAACCGGAACTTCAAAATCGTTTTGAAACCTATCCCGGGCCCTTTGAGATTCTCGAGGAGCTGAAAACCATGTTTCAGACTCAAGCCCGTTCTGAGAGATATGAGATCTCTGAGAAGTTCTTTAACTGCAAGATGGAGGAAGGGAGTTCCGTTAGTGAGCACGCCATAAAGATGTCGGGCTACACTCAACGCCTTGAGCAACTGGAATGCACGATTCCAGAGGAGCTCAAGATTGACAGGGTTCTGCAATCACTCCCTCCCAGCTACAAAAGTTTTGTAGTGACTCATAATCAGATTGGCTCCACTGATACGATCACCGAGCTCTTCGCAAAGCTGAAGGCTGCGGAGGTGGACATCAAAAAGGATAATCATGTGTTGATGGTCAACAAGCCCTCCTTTAAGAAAGGTAAGGGAGCAAAGAAGCCCTTCAAGAAGGGCGGCGGCAAGCGCAATGCTCCTGCTGAGAAGAAGCTCAAGTCTGGCCCTAAGCCGGACACCGAGTGCTTCTATTGCAAGGACAAGGGTCACAGGAAGCGCAATTGTCCGAAGTACTTAGCGGACAAGAAGGCTGGCACCATCAAAGGTATATTTGATATACATGTTATTGATGTTTTCCTTACTAGCCCTCGTTGTAGTGCCTGGGTATTTGATACCGGTTCAGTTGCTAATATTTGTAACTCGAAACAGGAGCTACGGAATAGACGGCGGCTTGCGAGGGATGAGGTGACGATGCGCGTTGGCAACGGATCAAGAGTTGATGTGATGGCCATCGGCACGCTCTCCTTAGTTTTACCTTCGGGATTAGTTTTAAACCTTAATAAGTGTTATTATGTGTCTGCGTTGAGCATGAACATTATTTCTGGATCGTGTTTATTGCAAGACGGTTATTCATTTAAATCGGAGAATAATGGTTGTTCTATTTATATGAGTAACATCTTTTATGGTCATGCACCTCTTGTGAATGGTTTATTTCTTCTAAATCTCGAAAGGGATGAAACACACATCCATAACATTGAGGCTAAGAGATGTAAAGTAGATAGTGATAATACTACTTATTTGTGGCACTGTCGTCTAGGTCATATTGGTGTAAAGCGCATGAAGAAACTCCATCTGATGGACTTTTGGAGTCTCTTGATTTTGAATCATTTGACACATGCGAACCATGCCTCATGGGCAAGATGATCAAAACCCCGTTCTCCGGAATGATGGAGCGAGCAACGGACTTGTTGGAAATCATACATACCGATGTATGCGGACCGATGAGTATTTCGACGTGCGGTGGATATCGCTATTTCCTCACTTTTACCGATGACTTAAGTAGATATGGGTATATCTATTTAATGAAACATAAATCTGAAACATTTGAAAAGTTCAAGGAATTTCATAATGAAGTGGAGAACCATCGTAACAGAAAGATTAAGTTTCTACGATCCGATCGTGGAGGTGAATATTTGAGTTATGATTTTCTCACGCATCTTAAAGCAAGCGGAATTGTTTTGCAACTCACGCCACCCGGAACACCACAGCGCAATGGTGTGTCTGAACGCCGGAATCGAACCCTATTAGATATGGTCCGATCGATGATGTCTCTTACTGATTTGCCGTTATCATTTTGGGGTTATGCATTAGAAACCGCTGCATTCACTTTAAATAGGGCTCCATCTAAATCCGTTGAGACGACACCGTATGAACTGTGGTTTGGTGCTAAACCTAAGTTGTCGTTTCTTAAAGTTTGGGGATGCGAAGCTTACGTCAAGAAGTTGATGCCGGACAAGCTCGAACCCAAAGCGGAGAAATGCGTCTTCATAGGATACCCTAAGGAAACTATTGGGTATACCTTCTATCACAGAACCGAAGGCAAAGTGTTTGTCGCAAAGAACGGTTCCTTTCTTGAGAAGGAGTTTCTCTCGAAAGAAGTGAGTGGGAGGAAAGTAGAGCTAGACAAGGTTATTGAACCTTCTCTTGAATTGGAGAGTAGCGCAGCACCTGAAATTGTTCCAGTGCCGCCTGCACCAACAATAGAGGAAGCTAATGACAAGGATCATGAAGCTTCGGACGATGCTGCTACTGAACGTCGCAGGTCGACAAGGTCGCGTGCCCCTCCTGAGTGGTACGGCAACCCTGTCTTGACTGTCTTGTTGGTAGAAGACAGTGAACCTACGAACTATGAGGAAGCGATGATGAGCCCAGACTCTGAGAAATGGCTGGAAGCCATGAAATCCGAATTGGGATCCATGAGCGAAAACCAAGTATGGACTTTGGTGGATCCTCCTAGCGACCGAAAGGCCGTTGAGTGCAAATGGATCTTCAAGAAGAAAACGGACGCGGATGGTAATGTTACTGTCTATAAAGCACGGCTTGTCGCGAAAGGTTTTCGACAAGTTCAAGGTGTTGACTACGATGAGACTTTCTCTCCCGTAGCGATGTTTAAGTCCATTCGGATTTTATTAGCAATTGCTGCGTTTCATGATTATGAAATATGGCAGATGGATGTCAAGACTGCTTTCCTCAATGGCAACATTGATGAAGAGTTGTATATGATGCAACCCGAAGGTTTTGTCGATCCTAAGGATGCTGATAAAGTATGCAAACTTCAGCGTTCCATTTATGGACTGAAGCAAGCATCTCGGAGTTGGAACCTTCGTTTTGATCAAGTGATCAAGAGATTTGGATTTGTTCCAAATTGCTACGAAGCTTGTATCTACAGGAAAGTGAGTGGGAGCTCGGTGACGTTTCTGGTACTGTATGTGGATGACATATTGATTATCGGAAATGACATCAACATGCTTAACGATGTGAAGAGTTATTTGAACAAGTGTTTTTCAATGAAAGACCTAGGTGAAGCTGCTTATATATTGGGTATCAAGATCTATAGAGATAGACAAAGACGCCTGATAGCTTTAAGCCATAGTACATACCTAGACAAAGTTCTGAAAAGGTTCAGAATGGATAAGGCAAAGAAAGGTTCAGTGCCTATGTTGTCAGGTAAGATATTGAGCAAGGCTCAGTGTCCAGCTACGGTAAATGATAGGGAAGCTATGAGCAAAGTGCCTTATGCCTCGGCCATAGGTTCCATCATGTATGCCATGCTGTGTACTAGACCGGATGTGTCCAATGCTCTTAGTTTGACGAGCAGATATCAAAGTGATCCAGGAGTGGAACACTGGACAGCCGTGAAGAACATCCTAAAGTACCTAAATAGAACTAAAGAAATGTTCTTAGTCTATGGGGGTGATGAACAGCTTGTCGTAAAAGGTTACGTCGATGCTAGTTTCGACACCGACAAGGATGATTCTAAATCTCAGACAGGATACATTTATATTTTGAATGGAGGAGCTGTGAGCTGGAGAAGCTGCAAGCAAAGCGTGATCGCGGGATCTACAGTAGAAGCGGAATACATGGCTGCTGCAGAAGCGTCAAGTGAAGGAGTTTGGATCAGAAACTTCATCACTGAGCTTGGCGTGGTTCCAAGTGCATTGGACCCACTGGAGATATTGTGTGACAACACTGGCGCCATAGCACTCGCTAAGGAACCAAGATATCATCCAAAGACCAAGCATATCAACCGCAAGTTTCATATAATGCGAGATTATATAGCAGATGGAGATCTGAAGATTAGCAAAGTACATACTGATCTGAATGTCGCAGATCCATTGACTAAACCTCTTCCACGTGTAAAACATGATCAACACCTCAGTGCCATGGGTGTGAGATTGTTGCCAGATGTAAACTAGATTATTGACTCTAGTGCAAGTGGGAGACTGTTGGAATTATGCCCTAGAGGCAATAATAAAGATGTTATTATTATAATTCTCGTTCATGATAAAGTTTATATTCCATGCTAGAATTGTATTAAGCGGAAACTTTAATACTTGTGTGGTTTGTGAACAACACCGTGTCCCTAGTACGCCTCTATGGACTAGCTCATTGATCAATGATGGTTAAGGTTTCCTAACCATAGACATGAGTTGTCAATTGATAATGAGATCATATCATTGGGAGAATGATATGGTGGATAGACCCAAACAAAGCAGAGCAATTAGATCGTGTCATCGTGTTCGTCTTTGCGAAGCTTTTCCTATGTCAAATATTGTATTCCTTAGACCATGAGATAATGCAACTCCCTGGTATCGGAAGAAATCTTTGAGGTCATAAAACGTCATCCTATGAGAGGGTGATCATAAAGGTGTCTCTCAGGTGATCGGAAAGTATCTGTTGGGTTGTATGTATCGAGATGGAATTTGTCCCTCCCAAGTCGGAGAGATATACTTCGGGCCCACTCGGTAATCGATATCAACACCGCTTGCAAGCATGTGGTTAAAGAGTTAATCACAAAGTGATATCGGATTACGGAACGAGTAAAGTACTTGCTGTGAACGAGATTGAACTAGGTATGACGGTACCGACGATCGAATCTCGGGCAAGTAAAATATCGCGAGACGAAGGGAATATATATGGGATTGATTGAATCCTGGCATCGTGGTTCATCCGATATGATCATCGATGAATGTGTGGGAGTCAATATGGGTGCCCAGACCCCGCTGTTGATTATTGATAGAAGATCATGTCTGCATATTCTCGAACCCGCAGGGTCACACACTTAACGTATCTCGACGCTAGGATAGATTGGATAATTGGTTTATGAATTTTTGTTCGGAGTCTCGGATGGGATCCGGGATATCACGAGAGGTTCCAGAATGGTCCGGAGAATAAGATTCATATAAGGCAGTGCAGTTTTTGGAGTTCGGAATTGTTCCGGGTTAATCGGTATTGTACCGGAAGCTTCTAAAACCTTCCGGAAGGGGACCAACGTGGCCCCACCTTCCGGGAGGGGGCATGGGCCTATGAGGGAGTGTCCTGGCCGCATTGGGCCAGGGGCACAAGGCCCCATAGGGCCCAGCCGAATCTAGAGAGATTTGACTCGTTTAAATCTCGGGATAGAATTTCTAGATAAGGGAGAGTTTAAATCGTTTAAACTAGAGATAGGATTTCTAGATAAGGGAGAGTTTAAATTGTTTAAACTAGAGATAGGCTTGGAGGAGGGGCAAGGGCTGGCCGCCCCCCCCCTCTATATATAGAGGGGTGGTGCGCCCCCTCCCCACACACACCTTCCTCCAAGCCCTAGCAGCCTTGCTACCTTTCTCTCTCCCTCCCGACTGTTTGTAGGCGAAGCCCTGCAGCAGAAATTCTCCACCATATGCACCACGCCGTCGTGTTGTAGATCCAATCTATCTCTCCACCATACTCGCTGGTCCGAGGAAGGAGGAGACGTCGAGGTGTTGCACGTGTGCATCTCACGGAGGCACCGCCACTTGTGGTGCTAGATCGGATCGGATCGCGAGAAGGAGAAGCGAGTACGACTACATCACCCACGTTCCGACGAATGTTCCGCTGTGCGAATATTCAAGGGTATGAAGATCTAATCCAATCTCTCTCGTTGTTTGCATCTCCTAGATTAGATCTTGGCTTTCCCTCTGTTCGCTCCGTAGAAAATTTTGATTTACTATGCCGCGAAACCCATCAGGTACCAACTATACGATCGCAACTATACGTCCGGGAATTTAGCTCCCGCCGTATAGTTGGTCGTTAAACCCACTGTATCTTGGAGTGAAAATTTAAGATATGGTATATAACTATACGACCGCAAATATACGGCCGGAAAATTTATTTCCGTCGTATAGTTGGTCATTAAAGGTACTGTATTCATCAAAAATTACCTGCTTCTCCGAGAATTCTTTATTAATCTAGAACTTAATGAAATACCAAGTTTTTACAGAAAAATGACGGCTTAATTTTTCGACCAACATTAACATCCATTAAACGGGATTTTAGCATAACCAAATTTCTTCTATTTCACTAGAGCTTCAAGTGTTCATTATTCAACACAAGCTTAACTAAAACTTAATTGCAAATTTAAAACTTACTCAAACCTTTATTTCATATGGGTTGCCTCCCATGAAGTGTTCATTTATGGTCAATAGCTTGACCATAGTGTTGCTTATTTTATCTTGATTTTATCCTTCTTGCAGTTGCCATTCCTTGTATATCTTTGCACAATCACCTCTTCCAGGGTGATCACACGTATGGTGACTTCACTTATATCTTATTTTGCTCGATAATGCTTCAAGTGTTGTCCATTAACCACCCATGAAAGAGAGGGTGTTTTTTCCTGGAGTTTCACTGCTCCCGATGAATAAGCTTCTTCAACTATATAGGGGCCTTCCCACTTTGACCTAAGCTTTCCTGGAAACAACTTAAGACGAGAGTTATAGAGCAACACCTTGTCTCCACTTTTAAAGACCTTATTCTCTATTTTTCTATCATGTCATCTTTTTACTTTTTCTTTAAACAATCTAGCATTTTCATAAGCCTCACTTCTAAACTCATCTAAAGCATAAATATCTAATAAACGTTTCTCCCCTGCCGTTTTAAAATCATAGTTTAAGTTCTTGATTGCCCAAAAGGATTTATGTTCCAATTCTAAAGGTAAATGACACGCCTTACTACCGTAGACCATCTTATATGGTGTCATACCCATTGGATTTTTAAAAGCAGTACGATATGCCCAGAGAGTATCATTTAACTTGTATGACCAATATTTTCTTGATTTGTCCACCATCTTATCGAGTATGGTCTTTAATTCTCTATTGGAGAGTTCTACTTGACCACTCATTTGAGGATGATACGGTGAAGCAACGCGGTGAGTTACTCCATATTTGTAGAGGATTTTCTTGAAAGTTCCTTTCATAAAATGAGAACCACCGTCAGTAATTAAAAATCTAGGAACTCCAAACCTGGGGAATATGACATCCTTGATCATTTTTTACTGAAGTAGCCGCATCTACATGGCTTGTTGGAATAGCTTCAACCCATTTAGTGACATAATCGACAGCAATAAGAATATGAGTTTAACCATTTGATTCTACAAAAGTTCTCATATAATCCATTCCCCATACATCACAGGGTTCAATTATAAGACTATAATTCATTGACATCTCTTGTCTTCTACCTATATTACCCCTTTTCTGGCAAGCATCACAATGTTCTACATACATGTGTGCGTCCTTGAACAAGGTGGACCAATAGAATCCGGATTCAAATACCTTTATTGTAGTTCGCTTGCCTACATGGTGTCCTCCATATGAGTTGTCATGACAAGCTTGCAAAATTGCATTCATTTCATGGTTAGGAACACACTTCCAAATCATTTCATTAGGTCCATGACGATATAAATATGGGTCATCCCAAAAGTAATATTTAAGATCATTAAAGAATTTCATTATTTTATTTCTTGTCATACGAGGAGGTATAAATTTTACCGCATTAGCATAATCTGCAAACCAGGGATCAGCGATTTCAACACTTGCTAAATATTATCCCGAAAATGACTCATTTATAGGTACAGGGTCAGTAATTATTCCCTCCTCCTAGAGAGATGATCTGCTACCGGATTATCCTTACCCCTCGTATCTACTATTTGCAAATCATTTTCTTGTAGTAATAAAACCCACCTAATCAACCTAGGCTTTTCATCCTTTTTCACAAGGAGGTGACGCAGATTTTGATGATCTGTATGAACTATTACCTTAGAATTAATGATGTATGATCTAACGTTATCACAAGCAAAAATTATAGCTAGGAACTCCTTTTCTGTAGTAGCATAATTTATCTGAATATTATTAAGAGTTCTACTAGTATAAATGAATAACATTTCAATTCTTTCTGTCCCGCTGTCCTAACACAGCTTCTAAAGCATAGTCACTAGCATCACATATGATTTCAAAAGGTTCATCCCATTTTGGAAATTGCATGATAGGTGTTGAAACTAATTTGTTTTTAAGATTTTCAAAAGTTGCAATGCAGTCATGGTCTAAGTAGAACCGAGTTTCTTTCTCAAGAAGTTTAGTGAGAGGCATAGCTATTTTAGCAAAATATTTTATAAAACGCTTGTAAAAACCTGCATGTCCTAGAAACATTTTTATGTTTTTTATGTCCTGAGATATTGGAAGATTTTCTATAGCATTTATATTACTCTTATCTATTATATACCCTTTTCTGAAACCTTATGTCCAAAAACTTTGCCTTCTCTTTCCATGATTCGACATTGCTCCTAATTCAAAACTAAGTTTGATTGCTTGCATCTCTACAAAACTTTGGTTAAATTGTAGAGACAATTATCAAATGTTGTTCCACAAACAACAAAATCATTTGTCAGAACTTCCATAGTCTTCTCAACAAGATCATCAAAGATTTTAAAAACATATTCTTGAAAAGTTGCTGCTGCATTACATAAGCCAAACGGAATTAATCTATAAGCATAAGTACCGTAAGGACACGTGAAAGTTTTTTCTCTTGATCTTCGGGTTGTATAGCAATTTGAGAATAACCAGAATAACCATCAAGAAAACAAAAATAAGAAAAGTCTTTCTAAAAATACGTAATTCATACTCTTTCATACATCATGAAACATATTTTGACATGCTATCTATATAATATAATAGTTTTTAATAGTTTTTTCTAAAAGTTTGGTCAAACTTTACATGTCTTGACTTTAAAAAAAATTATAGGCCTTAAGCCTTGGGATGGAGGGCATGATGGATCTAATGGTATTGAGTTGTTATTCTAAATGTTTGTATCTTTTCCTACATATACTTGGTTGACATAGTTGTTTTTTTAAAATTCTTATATGCATTGTATGCACAAAACAGCTGCGGCCAACCAAACACGGTTTCGGAGAACTGGCCGCGCCCGTGGCACAGACTCCGTCTCTATCTCTGACACGCCTCCGAACCGGCAAACGGACCGCGCACGGATTTCCCTTGTTTTTTAATCCCCCTTCCGTCCCCCTCCGGCTGCGAAACCAACGACGGCACCCAAACCGCCTCGGGACCGCCCGCGGCTCGATCGCTTTCCCCGCGGCGCACCCCACTATTCCGCCCCTCTATCTGCTCACCACCGCCCTAGCAGCCAGCTCGATCGAGCGCGCGCCGTTCGGGTCTCTCGGATTGCCTCCGGTCCTCGCTGCCGGTGATTCCGGGGACTCGGAGGCGGGCCCCGTTCGCTCACGAGACCTAGGGCGCCCCGCCGCGTGTCCCCGGGGGTGATATCTAGGGGTCGAGGGCGGAAAGCCTCGGTCTTGGCGGGCGGGGAGGCTCCAGGTTCTCCGCGACCATTCGTCCATGGCGGAGAGGTGGACCAGCTACAGGGACGGGGACAGAGCGGCGGCAGGCGAGCCCGGCAGGCACTGGAGGCCGCCGCGCTCGCAGACTCACGGTGCGTCTCCTGATCCGTCCTCGTCTTGTCGGTTCCTGCCCTTTCTTTAGGATGGGTCGCGTCGTTTTCCCCTTTCCCGTGTTAGAAATCCAGAACGCGCAGGGAGTAAATGTGTCGTCCGGCTTACTGTTGGTCCCTTTCACGATCCAATGTGGTTCTGGCAATGCCGACACGCGGTAGTGACTATCGTTTTGGGTAAAATCTGGTCGGCAGGCAGTAACATCATTGCAAGTAGTAACATCGTTTTGGAGTAGTATGCAGTATCTTCTTTTGTGCCAACCAAGTACTTACATACATTCTTCTCTTGGAGGATGTGCCGATTCTACTAGGAAAATGACATTTAGGGGGTTACTTTTTTTCAGCTTGCTTATTATGGGTCTGATGATACTGCTCGGCAACTTGCTTTGCCTGAGTTGATGAAAATAAGAAAGTGTTTTGAGAACTCATAGAGTTGTTAATGTTTATGTGAATGACCTCTGAGCTAAAGCATATTTGTTACGAATATATTGACACATATATTTAAATCTATGATACTCCCTCCGATCCATAATAAGTGTCATAGTTTTGAACTGTGGTTAGTTCAAAACAGCGACTCTTTTTATGGATCGGAGGTAGTAGTAATTTTTCTCTAGAATGTGAAGCTGTCGAGTTACATATTCAATGGAGCTCTGATCTTCAATGCCAAATGGTTAGTGGGATTTTTTTAGTTGGTTAAGAAGGATTATTGGTGTGAGACTACGAGTCTTGTGTGCGGTTTTGCAAGAATGCTGATATGCTATCATATTTTGCTAAAAAGGAGTGTTATCTTTCACTGATATACTAAATGATAACTCAATATTTTAAGCCATGTAAGTAGACAGGGGTCATCCCCACATCTTCACATTCATATGCTCTGCTAGTGCTGAAGTAGGAATTGAATAAGATGTTTTGCGATTAGCAATGTCCCTCTGTCTGTACTCTGTAAGAGCTATCTGGTATCCAAATCCCATCATGTTCTTGGAAATTTATTTCCTGCAACATGTCAAAATTTCTAAATATGTGAACATGAGACTGTTAGAACATGCACGTGATGCTGAAAAGGTCCATGGAACTAACCTTAACTCGTAGTCTGATAGAATTGCCAGTAGGGGAGATTTGGTAGTGCTGTCTTGCTTCCCAATGTTAGTACTAATTATTTTGTCATACGTTCTTGTTAATTGACATCCCAAATCTGCACCGGTTCTTGTTGTTGTATTGACATTTAAGCAAAATTGGCTTGGTTATTTTAATTTATGTGCATAAACTCCTACATGGTATTTTCATTTCCGGGTTAGTCGTTTCCTCCTTTATCCTTTTTGCTGCTCTATTTCGTTGTGATTTTCTCTGGTCAGTATTTGTGCATCCAAGTATTGTGTTGGTGCAACTCTTGGAACAAGTAGAAGTTACATTTTCTGTACATCAAAGATTAGTTCTGTGTACTCATAAATCATGGTTTGTGTTTGACTTTCAGGGGGTGGAAATGTCCCTGTTCCATTATGGGAGAGGAAATTTTGCACTGATGCTTGTTCTATCCCCTGGGGTAAGCTGTGTGAGACCAAGAAGTTGATGTCAATGTACATGAATATTGTTGACTGGGATGATTCAGCTGCATTTGAAGCTTTCAAAGATGCAAAGGACCGGTTCTATGCTGTATACCATGGCCAACCTTGTGACATCCCTCTCCCTGACCCAAACATGTATATCGATGTGGTCAACCCAGATGAGTATCTTGATCCTGAACTGGTTGCCGATGTGGAGAGGTCGCGGCGCTCTGTTCCCAGAAGGGATAACCCTGTGACAGATGGCTGGGACTCCTTTATCTTCACTGACAAGCCAGTTCCGGCCACAGGATGGGGTGATGGGGAGACAACCAACACTATTGGTCAGCAATGCTCTGTGAACTGGGATAATTATGTGGAACAGCCCATTGAAGCTTGCAAGCAAAGCTCGGCGAACTGGGATAGTTATGCAAGTCAGCCTGCCGAAACATTTGTTCAGCAGAGCTCTTGGGACATGTATGTGGAGCAGCCAGGTCAAACAAGTGGCTGGGGGGCACCAACCATGCCTGCCACATCCAATTGGGATGTGAACGGTGACTCCCAGCAAGCATGGAACCATGACTATGGCTGGGGCTCTGCAGCTGTTCAGACAGATTCATGGGGCGACCAAAAAGATGGCTACTGTGTGCCTGACAGCCAAGTTCAAGGCAGCTCATCTGGACACTGGAGAAAGAGGAACAACGAGTCTGGCAGGAGGAACAGCAGGAACAGAGATAGAGGGGGTCCCATTAGCTCAAAGGCCATGAAATCAAAGTACCAGGCGGACGAGCATAGCGGCACAAATAACAGCTGGAGGCACTGCCGAGTAAGAGATAGCATGCACTACTCTTATGAGCAGCCTGGTTACGCCAACCAGTCATTGGCAATGTAAGAATGGCGAAGACGCTCACGTTTGTTGGCCACGGTGTCGTTTTGCGTTGGTACATGTGAACATCTTGGGGTGTTCCAGTAGAGCTAGCCAAGGACCCTGTAGATTATGTGAAGTTCCTGTAGATCGTAATGGTTTTTGTCACGTGTTTTGCGCCTTGTGTAAATATGCTTTGAGCCCAGCTGTTCTCTTTACTGGCTAGTGTCGGTGTTGTTCCCAATGGCAAGAATAACAGATGTATCTCTTGTGTTAAGATTGGTTAATGCCACTCCTGATATTGGTTTTCTATGTTTTCTCTATGTTATGAATCAGGAAATCAGCCTAGAGATGCTTAACATAACAAATTATTCAGATTATTCAGAGTTTCAGGCCGATGAAATAATGCCAATACTTGCTGCCGGAACTTGAAACCAGCAGGTATTTCTACGACTGGGAAGGCTGCGAGTGAACTTGAAACCAGGAGGGAGGATGGGAGCGTCCTTTGCGCAAATATAAACGAACAGACAATTGCTTTTGTCACAAGCCAAAAGAGAAGTCAGCTCTGGTAAAGAATTCATTGATTCTTTCATAGCAAAGTCGAATGAGCATGTTGCATAAGAAGGAATTAGCACAAATAATAAGTACATGACCCAACATGGATAACAGATATGCAAAGGTCTCTAAAGGAAACAGATTACTCTAGATTGATATCCTACAAGTGCAAATCAACGAACAGAATGTCTATGTAAACTCTCACTACCCCAGCTTGAGTCGTTTCAGCCTGACGAAGCATTTCCCCAGCAACTGCGAGTATGATGAGTGCCTAGATCTTGAGAACAAGGCCAATTGGACTGTGGTCGCTATGTGTTACATCCGGAAGAATGTACGAATCATGTACCCTGTCAATGATGGATCCTGAAGCAAGTAATCCAATCGCCAACCTGTTAAAGGAAAAAAAAAACAAGATATTAGGACCAAATAAGCATTCATTTGGATAGAAAGAGGAAAAAAGCTTTTAATACCCTAACTTTTTGGAAAACAATAGGTTTCTTGTCTTTGTGAAAAAATATGGCTGTAACTCAAATATTTTACTACTTATTTTTCTCTTCTAAATTATAACACCTTGATTTTATAATATTTGGAGTAATAAATTATCTGAGATAGATATATGTCTGCAATTCTGGAGTATAAACCATTGGTAATGTATAAGCTTCCGTTTGGAAAAAAAAATGGTAGTCTAAGCTTCATGCTATAACAACTGTATTTCAGAGTACAGAGAACTCAAGGTGATTGAATGCATGGTTAATCTCATTCCAGATGCTAAGATAGACATGAATGCAGTGATATACCTTTTTGGCAACAGGATAACAAAAATCAGAAAGCAAGTGCTACACTACAACATTTATGTAATTAATTAATTATCCACCAATGTAGTGATTTACCTTTGTTGTTACGCCGCTGGTTTTCACCCCAGAAGGTGTAGCCCACAGCCTTGGGATGCTGCTTTCTGAAGGTATCAACGAAGCCTCTCATAGTAAAGTTTATCTCAAATGATTCCCTCTCTTCAACGGTGAAACCTGCATCGTCGGCTTTTGCCTGAAAAACAGTGCTGAGTAAGGAGTTGACCACCTACAAGCTGCAGCGATGGACTACTGAAATAAAAATAAATTGTGCGCTGATGCCTGGTAGATATGAGAATTATGGAACAACCGTTCTCAGGAGATAAATGTAATGCAAACAGCATCTCTTTACATTTGTTGATTATTTTTAACAGTATTGAAAATTCAATATTAAACTACTGATAACAGAATCAACATTGAACTACAAATAAAATACAAGTTATGTTTCAAGATTAATTTCTGATGTCAGATTCCGGCAGTAGCTTCTTTGTAAGTGAAATTTAACTGAACCATGGTTTTTAACTGAACAAAATAATCTCCCTACAAAAATTTAGCAATGGATTGGTCATGGACTTGTTTCAGAGCATACATGTTCTGTTCCTTAATGCTATGTTCACAAGAGACATAAGTAGGCACCAAAACCTGGGTCCTTTCTACTTTCTGTATGCCTACATGTCTGTTGTGAAATGAGGAATACAGATGTTCAAACAGAGTTATGTTCCATATCACAGAAAAAGGCAAGAGTGTGGAATATATTTTAGAATGAGCCAATTCCACAACTCGATTTCATATCTAAAGCTCTCCCACAGAAATCAACAAAACATGGTAGAGCAGGCAAATGAGGAAACTTCTATTTCCAGTTCCAATACAGCATCAAGCCATCAACAAACACCTCTATGGAGTTGAAACGTAAAAATCTCCTGGTTCATAATAAAGGTATAATGTGTGAACTACTAAGCAAGTGGTGTTTATCAATCCAAAAAAAGTGCAGTGTAAATGTAACCATGAAAATTATCAAAGCCATCTGTTTGAGAACACAAGGGCAATGCAAATGCTAGAGCGTACAAACATAAGGATAGAGCTTTTGAACAAGAAGCTGCACAAATGAAAGAGAACTTACTGCAGGATTGTGAATATCCATTTCCTGACAAGCACAGTTAAGATCACCAGCAACAATTACAGGTTTGAAACTTTCCAGTTTCTACATACCAAAAGGTTAACGTTAGTTCCCGTTGCACAGGTACCTTTCAACAATCATATCATGTAGATGTGATCAGATATTGTGCTAAACTGCAGGTATGAACTAAAAAATATCTCTCATGTGCACTCAGAACAATAGATAACACAAAGCAAATATGCAGCACATGCTCTATGGATGGCAAGACGAAATTAAGATTGGAAAGCTAACTAAGCGAACCTACTTCCACAAAATCGCTGAAGCATGGATCCCAATCATCAACTCTGTACACCTGAAGATAAATAAAGATTAGAAAATAATAATATTTTGATCAGAAGCGATGACAGTTAAAACAAAAGGTAATGGTAATAATGAAAAGGAACATCAGCCTTACCAGTCTCTTTAAACCACGGCCAGAATTTGGGACATAAGCATTGACCAAGTAAAAGTTATCAAACTCCAAAGTGATTACCCTGCCCTCCTGATCATGTTCTGCTGTGCCAATTCCATATTGGACAGAAATTGGTTTTACCTGTGAGTGCAATGGAACCACAAGCCAAAAAAATGTTAAGAACGATTTTACACCAACTGATATGTTATGGCAAACATCGAATCTAAAGAAACAAGTGTGCAGAGTCAAACGAGTCTTGAGCATTAAACACCATACCCTTGAAATCACTCCAGTCCCTGAATACTCAAGCCTTGCAACACTGCATGACCAATAGCTATGGTCATACCCTGCAATCAGCTCCTTGAAATCTTTAACATCGCCCTCCTGAAAACAGAGCGAAAACACAGTCACCACAATGAAAGACCAGCAATCCGCCATATCAGGTGATGGTTTCTTGGTCCCATGTGAGCATTGAAGCAGCCCACGACTTTATTGAAAAGATCATAGGGAGTTCTGTAAGCTAACAGTGTACTGGTGGAAACAAGAAAACTTGCCTTCAAATGTGTCTCTTGAAGGCACAAGACATCAAAATTCTCCCTCTGAGCCAAAGCAGAAAACTGTCCAGACGATACATTCGTCAGTCCATTGACATTATAGGACAGAATCTTCATATGCGCGGTGCCGTCGCCGAGTGGCTTAGGCCTCATGGTCTTTGGATTGTATGCGACCCATCCTGGTGACTTCTTACTGTGTGCAAGTTTAGTCCAAGGCTCCTGCCTGCTCGCCATCTTTGCCTGATTCCAAAAGCTATGTATGCAGCCGTCAGTACAAAACAAGACTTCTGAAGGATACAAGAACGCCCATCTTTCTCTCTGCCATATAAAGCTAAAAGTAAAAGGAAACTGTATTTGCAACCCACTATGATTCGTCCAGAACACGAACAGAATAGTAGCTATGAAGGAATGCAGGAGACATTTGATCATAGAAGCAAAAATTCCCTCGGAAATCAAGATGTACTCATGTGCAAGAACGACAATTCCTCTAAGAAGAAGATCTTCGGCCTTACAGGAATCTGACCCAACAGTACAATCATAACATAGGCGTACTAATCGAAACGATGTTTTATACCCAGAATACACCAAACTTAATCAGCTGCTTTTCAGTTCCAACTGCATGATCGGAACTATGACTTGTAATAAAGAGGGGCAGTCAGTTGCCTCTTTCTGTCGGGAGGTAAATAAACCCTAGGGAGGTGTTTCGTCCGCAAATTGTTTCCCAAATTCCCACTATTCCACTGTCCACACCACCCCCTCTGCATACGCGGAAAACCACTTCCACTTGAAAGCAAAAGTCAATTAAGAGTGGCAATGAGCGGCCACGGGTTACAAATCCAGCGCCATGCCTTGTCTGTTCAACATCGACGGATTTCCGCTGAGAAATACCAACAAAAAACGCGACCAATTCACGAATACGCACGCGACCCAGAGCCAATAATCCGGATCCGGCATTTAACAGATTCCGCGCGCGGCCAGCAAACCTTAAGCGCCCGCAGAAAACCACTTGTCTACTCGAAGGAAATCGATGAAGACGACGACTACTACTACAAGCGGCCAGCCCCGATTGTTTTTCCCCAGCGCAACGGCCATGGATTCCCCTCCCATCGGGGTACGGGCCATGAATCCGCTGAGAAGATACAAGCAAAACGAAACTAAATCCCGCAGACCAGACGCGGTAGGGAGAGGGAGAGAGAGAGGTGCATACAATCGGAAGGAAGAGGCACGAGGCGCCGCCGTCCCAGCGAGCGAGGGTTAGAAGAAGATGATGACGCCGCCGGGTTTGGTTTGGAGGAAGCCGGAGAGAGAAGAGGGACGATCGCTGGGTTTAGTAGTATAACTCTTTTCCCCTTTGGCACGCTAAACCCGCTTATAAGGAGTCAGACGACAGCCGCCGACCCCGTGAGTCGGTAAGTAACGTTGGCTTGCCGCAGACGATATGAGCTCTCAAGCCATCACGGGTTGTATAAGGGCCCGTTCGATCGGCAAGGCACGGCTCCGTGAAATTTCCTGGCTCCGCTCCACTCCGACCGACTCTCAGGCTCTCCAGATCCAGACAAGGAATGTGATTTGTGTGCGGATATTGATTTTTCATTTTAACAAGGACCTTCTTTCATTTTAACAAGGACCTTATCGTATATTTTTACTGAAAAAAGCCGTATAGATGTGACGTACCTTTACAAATACGGTTGCATTGGGCCTTTTTTTTTAGATTGTATACGATCGTTTTAAAACTGGAATACATGTTCAGCTTCCAATACACTTCTGTTTTATGCTCATCCCACACTTCAATTTGATATACGCAATACACGCTGCACAGGTGAATCTTTAACAAAAATCAGCAACAGAACACATTGGGGGGAAATAGTTATGTGTACTCTGAAAGGTCAGTCAGAACACATTGCCGGACAGGGATTTTCCCCCAAAACGCTCACATACCGAGCCATACTACGATCCTACTAGATCGGTAGTGACCGATCAACAGCCATTACACCACGACAAATCAACGGCCACTACAGTAAGTAGTACATATGGTTTCACTGATGCAAAGATCACTATCCGCACAAACCGGAACAAGCAAACATTGGAGACCACAACCCCAGAACTAAGATCTGCATTTCTCGTCGGCAACCTCGTCTAGAGCTTCAGTATGAGGCCAAGTGGGCTGTGGTCGCTGGCAGAAACGTCCGGGAGGATGTACGAATCGTGAACTCTCTCTGCGATGGACTCCGACACGAGGAAGTAGTCCAGGCGCCAACCTGCGATTTCCGTCAACAACATAGTGAAATAATAATGAGCATAGTTTTTTCTCTTACACAAGAAAACAATAGAGAGACTCGTTGGTAGGTATGAAATGAGGAAGCTAAGTTTATTAGAGAGCAAGTGGCTCGGAGTCATCGAGTTTTCATACCTCTGTTAGTCTTCCGGCAGTTATGCCTATAGCCCCAGTAGCTGTACCCAACGACATCAGGATGCTGTCTCCGAAACGTGTCGACAAACCCCTTGGACAAGAAGTTAGTCTCGAATGATTTCCTTTCTTCTTTTGTGAAGCCAGCACTTCTACTGTTACCCTGGACATAAAGGCAAAAGATACAAAGTAAGGAAACAAACAGAGAATGTTTGCGCAGGTTAAAGCGGAAATCATATCAGTACAGTACCACAATCTAACCAGGCCAGCCTTTCATACTAATACCCATGAGCTAGGCAAGGTGGCAGGCCACTCAAAATCATGTCTGATGGCAACATGATGAAAGTGAATTGTTTTCCACAAATTTGGACAAGGATTTCTCAGTAACTGTACTTTTTCACAAGGATCTTGATAATTATATTCAAAAGAAGCATTTGTATACTGAAGTAACAAACACAACCTGGCATCAGTAGCAATTTTGCATAATATACATCACCTTTTGAGTAATATATCGAGTGCTTAAATAGTTTCCAAGTTAACGGTCATTTGGACAAACGAAGAATTTATATATTTGGTTGTTGGTGTAGCTAACTTAATCTCTGAGATACTGGGTTACAGAATCATTTTAAGCTTTGAAATGAACTGCGTAACATACACCAGTGGAATAGCGCACACGCCAATACTTACGCATAAATTAAAATATTCTGAATCAAAGATATTCAAGTATGGTAGGTGATTCAATCTAATGATTACTTACAGCAGGATCATGGATATCAATCTCCTGATGCGCACAGTTAAGATCACCAGTTAATATGACAGGTTTCGATTTTTCTAATTCCTGCATAACCGTAAGAAATTCGTCAGGCTTTGCTTAAACATGCAATTGGACAATTGTAAATACAATGATAAACGAAAGAGGGGCAAAATCATGCTTGAACATAACCGTGCATTTCTGTCCAACAAAGTAGTTGTGCACATGATGTATACAGGGACACACTAGGAGTGTAGGTTTACAAGACCATTAGTCTTTAACTAGTTGTAACACATAATCCACATGACAAATGCAAGGCCAGACAGAATGGAAGATATTCCAATGTGCTGGCTTGATTAAGGTAAAATAAGAAAACGACAGTAGCGGAGATATGACGCATACTGCACATTGAAAGATGCCTGGTGTGCTGTGTTAAACAACTTAAAAACTCACAGTTATAATTAAGTTTGACGCAAACTTTAGGTGCATTAACCTCCACATGTGTCATGTGCCTCCAAAGTTCTAAGAAGGATCTTTTATTTCATTATTAGCTGTTACTAACATTTAGTAAGTGTCAATGTATCAGGAGAACACATCAACCCTAGATGCAACCACAGATAAACAGATACGGAGCAACTGCTTGTACTGGAGGATGAACCAATCACAGATAACAGATATGGAACAACTGCGTGTACTGGAGGATGAACATAAAGGAGTAAGGAATAGGAACAGCAGGCTACGAAATGATGGACAAAGGCATAAATTCATTTTACGCAAAGGAAAAAGTGTATATAAGCGTAAGAATACAACTTCAAAATATTAATAAGAGTAAAAGAAAGCAGGCATACTTTCATGTAGTTACCAAGGCATGGATCCCACTCTGTGACCCTGTAAGTCTACACAGTAACATATAGTCATGGCTTAGATTCTAATCTCAGATGATATATTACAACAATGAAAAAATATATAGCAATGAATTACCAATCTTTTTAGACCATCACCAGAATTTGGTACATAAGCGGTTAACAAGTAAAAATCATCGAATTCCACCGTCACAACCCTCCCTTCTGTATCATGGTCTGGTACACCAAGCCCGTACTTAATAGAAAGTGGTTTCACCTATAGAAAGTGCAGGATACATGGTCAATAGAAACAGAATTTGAGCCATATGCTAACTAAATTAATTGTGTTTGATAATAAATGTTCCTAACTTGTTAATGGGACGCTTGATAGAAAGTGGTTTCACCTATAGAACGTGCAGGATACATGGTGGACGGAAACAGAGTATGAGCCATATGCTAACCAAAGTAATTGTATTTGATAGTAAATGTTCCTAACTTGCTAAAGTGACCACAGATCAACTGAAGCAGGAGAACGATTGGAAGCCAGCATAGCAATATAATAGATCTCCTTGTCCAATACCCATAAGATAAAGAAAGCACAGCACAATGATTAATCAAGTGGCATGTATTATTATCATGGAAGGATAACGACAAAGCAAACTAACAGCTACAGGATATCACAACGAAGAAATGATAGAAGATGCTCCAGGGCAAGACAGAAGAAGCTTATGATAACTACAGAGAATCGGATAAGCTAGTCCAAAATTGGAACTGCATAAATACTCTTTTCTTCTGTCATCTGCCCTTGGTCTTATTGTTTTATTTGTATTTTGGCCAAGTGTTTCCAACATTTCCCTCCTAAGTTTCAGGTAATCTGGGGTTAAAGGTTCCAAAATAGAACACCAGTATCAATGGAGCCGGAACAACTGGTATAACTTGGTACTTCCTAGGTAAGGGGACAGCTGGGCACTTTGTTCCTTCATTCCATTTCCATTCAGGTTTTATTGCGGTTGGTTTAACTTCACAATACAATAGAAGAAAGAAATGAAAATTCATTGATGTTTTATTTGCATATGAGTGAAATGTGACACACTGGTCATGGTGGTGGTAGGGTGCAAGAATGACAGGTCCATACCCGTGAAATTATAGCAGTCCCCGAATAGCCAAGTTTTGATACACTGCATGTCCAGAAACTATTGGTGTAGCCTTCAAGTAGACTTTCCTTAATGACTTCAATATCTTTCTCCTGCTTAAAATAATTAAATTATTGGTTGAGAAACAATTCCAGTGAATGAAGTACAGCAAACATTTCAGAGAGAACAAAAAAAGCAGATGCCAGCTTTCCAAGATAACAAATATCTTGCCTGCATTTTCGTTTCTTGCAGACATAGCACATCAAAATCCTCCCTCTGTGCTAACTCATGAATGGAGAAGCCCCTAGATTTGAGTAAAGCTCTCAGCCCATTGACATTCCACGATAGAATCTTTACTGCCCTTGTATCCTTGCTAAGGGATGGAGGCCTCATGACCTTAGGATTGTAGGGAATCCACTCAGGCCGTGGCTTCTTGTGTACAAGTACAGTCCAAGGCTCTCCATCATCCACAGCACCCTGGACTGTGATAGTCAATCCCACAGTTAGCAAAGAGATAAGTAATTTTCTAGCCCAAAATAATCAAGTAAAGACTACTGAAACAATGAACATACCAACAAGTGTCTCCTTCTGGATTGATGTCTTATTTAGCTTGACAGTAGTCACAGAATTCTCCTTCGGAGTGGTGCCCTTAGTTGATTTCTGCTTTGTTCTACTTCTCTTGCTAGGAGTTACGGAAATAACTTCAGAAGTTTCTAAATTTTGTTCAACTACTACTGAAGCGGCACTTTTTCTTTTTGAAGGTACTTCTGACTGGCCAATTTTTTCAACTGTTGATGTTCCCTCTTTGCCTGTAGAAAATGAATCACCATCCAGCAAAAATGCTTATGGCAACATTATTTAGATGTACGCAGTACTGATTTGCTATTTTCTGGCTACATACGGTAAAATCTCTGGGGAAAAGCTGAAAATTGTCTTATGTTACAAGGGTGGAAGTCATGATTGGATCAAAGAGGCCGTTGAGGTACATGTATTGGCTCATCATGTTTGGTTTAGAGAGTTTATGCAAAGAAAGCATGGATTTATGCCAATGGTACTACTAGAAAAATCTGCAAGTAAGACATACCAGTTACTTCCTGGCCCAGAGAATCCATCAGAGCTGATACCAAGTCTTTCTTGTTACCTTTCCCAGAAACTCCCATCCTCCTTCAAATTCAACGCGCACAATAATTAAATGGGGAAATCAATTCTCAGTAACACGCGATCAAGTCAGGCTAGGAAAAGTCTGAACCTTGTGAGTTCCCTGAGCTCTTTCACTGTCATGGACTGGAGCATACTAGGGTCATCTCTGATTCGCTCTATCTCCAATGTGCTTTCAGTGACATCCTCCTACGGTTCAAACAGAAAAACATGAAACCATGGCCATGGGATGGGTAAAACTGATAATGATAGCACAATGGGCATACAAGACTAACCTTCTCTGTGAATGTTTGTTCATCTTTCTTGATCTCAATGTTCTTAGAGACAGCCCGGCGTGAATACGTGGCCCGAATCCCCTCACTCATCACGTTTAGTTTTGGAAGCACTAAATTTCTGCCAATGTAGTTTGCACTCGGAAGCCCACGGCTACACCTGTAAAAGCAAATTTCAACACATATAGCTGAAACATCCTAGGTGATTCTTGTAAAAGAGGGCCTCGATGCACAATTGCCATGCCAAATTTCCTCAATGCACAGAAAGTTACAGAAATATTAGCGCCAACACTTTCTTCGCCGATTCATATCAATTGCAGATGCAGATGAGGTGAGTGGAACTTTTTTTTTTGCAGATGCAGATGAGGTGAGTGGAAGTTGTCCACAAGAAAGACCAAAATGCTAAAACCCCATGAATAACCGAGGAACTTTCTTTCAATCCGTCCCAAAGCCAAACCCTTAATGGATCCGCCACTCCTATTATCCCCTCAAATCAAAAGCTGCTGCTCCATGGTGTGCGGAAGAACCCGAATCAATAAAAGGGAACCGAAAATGCATATAAGGGGGGTCGATAACCGTACTCGTAGAGACGGAGGAGAGAGGCGCCCCGCAGGAGCTGCTGCATCCGCGAGTGGGTGCGTGAAGGCGGCGGAACCTAACGCTGAGCAGGCCGAGCCCCTTAGTACTTCATAAATATCAGAACTAGGGTTTATGTACACGACAGACCAAGAGAAATCACATTCAACTCGAGAAAATGGGCGTGTGGAGGGGTAGCGCATACCTGAAACGTCACCGCCGAGGTGAACGCCGCCGCTGTACCCCTGCTGTTCACGACGGGAAGAGGGCACAAAGTTCCGATGTGTTCGGCGGCCGCAAACGACGGCATGAGTCGATCCATTCTACGGGGGCAAAATGGGAAAATGAGTTTAGGGTCCTACTTTTTCTCGAAACTCACAAAATAACGTACACTCACCTCTATTAACCCACACACGCGTACTTGTACGAGCAACTCCGAAATATTGAGTCCCATTGACAGATCCTAAGTTTTTGACATACTTTTTAGAATGAAAGGAGTACATACGCTTACCTCGCACACCCGCATACTCGTATGAGCAACTCCGAAATATTGAGTGGAGAAACTGGTCCGGTGGTCTTAAAATTGATGACGTCATTATTGACCTTGTTATTGACGGGAACATAGTCTTTCACTGAAAAATATTCTGTTTTTTATGAGACACAAAGTGTTAAACCTAGAATTTGATTATTGATGGGATATGACACCACTGACTTTCTAACCATTCATCACTTGGTACAGTCAGCTGGCTAAAAGATACAGTATAAAATAATATAGTTTAGGTGATGTGGTGGAAAGAGAATGTAAGCGGACTGTAAAGTTAAGAGCCACTCCTAGACAAGCATGTGAGCCACGTATTGATTAAATAGTTTATTTTTGTAACTAAATATTGTACATATTGGCCTATTGCTATAGATCTGGCTAGAAATTATGTGCCACTTTATTATAGTTGATAGCAGGTTATATTTTTAAACTTGCTTTTAGGGTACTTACTGAAAGGACTATATCTTCCCATGTTGTTTTTGGTGTTAATGACAATCACATTTGTGATTTAGTTGTGCGCTTGAGTTTCAGGGAAAACGCTCGTGATGTTTCATTAAAACGGTGTGGATGCTCTCTTGGGATCTCATGAAGACGGTGCCTTTAGTTTTCTCCTAGTTTCTCTCTTGTTGTTGTTTTAGGCCGCCGTTCTATTAAGAGGGGGTCCATCTCGGAAGGCTGTGGGAAATCACCTATTCTTGCACAAACTATATGCATTGTCACAGCCATCCTACTATTCCGTGAGAGAGTGTGTTTCTGATCTGTTGAAGCCTTCTTTGTCTCACCTGGCGCCGGAAGTTTCGCTCAGGGTTTTTCTGCGGGCTGATCTGAGCTTTGTTCCGATCCTAGTTCCGCTGAAGGATCAGTGACCTTCTGTTTGAAGTGTTCTATTTGCCAGAACTTGGACCGGAACTTGCATCGGAACTTGTCCTGCCAGAAAGTTCCTGAGCGGAACTTCCGCCCAGCCACCGGAACTTCCGGTCAGACTTGGTTCGCGACCCAGAAGTTCCGCCCCTAGTTCCGCTCCAAGTTCCGTTGAAGCCGCTGAAGGATCAGTAACCTTCTGTTTAAAGTGTTCTATTTGCCGGAACTTGGGTCAGAACTTGCATCGAAAGTTCACCGGAACTTTCGGTATGTTATGACCGGAACTTCCGGTTGAGCTTTTGGAGCGGGCGTCAACGGTCTGATGACCGTTGGAGCCATGTTGGGCGGAACTTCCGGCCTCTCACCGGAAGTTCCGGTGAGGTCGCGGGGGCTGTAACGGTTCAGTGCGTAGAGGGCCTATTTAAGGCGCCCCTCTTCTTCCTCCCACCCACTTTGAATTTTTCTCTCTCTCTCCTCCATTAATGCTTGAGCTTCACCTCACTAGATCTCTCTCTAGCCACTCAAATGACTTGATCTTTTGAGAGGTGAGGGAGGTGACCTAGATCTACACTTCCACCAAAGAAGATTTGATTTCCCCACCCATCCTTTGTGGATCTTGTTGCTCTTGGGTTTCTTGAAACCCTAGACGGTGTAGGGCATCCTCGGAGCTAAGGCTTCTGTTGTGAAGCTTCGAGGTGTCGTTGAGGGCCTCCAATTGAGTTGTGGAGCTTCCCCCTCAACCTTGGTGTAAAGGTTTCGGTTGGCGCCTTCAAGGTCACCGGTTAGTGGATTGTGAGGCCTCCTTTGTGGGGGAGCTCACCGGAGAAGAAGGTGAGGCCTTTGTGGCGCTCGGTTGACCTTGTGTGGCCCAGACACCTCTCCAACATAGACGTAGCTCCTTGGGAGTGAACTACGGGAATTATATCTTCCCTTCCTTTACTTCTTGCTATTTACTGTTCTTGTGGTTGTTGTAAGTTATCTTGCATTTAGGTTGTTCACTTAGTTGCACATCTAGATAACTTTCTTTCTCGTTGAGCCTAAAAGTGAGAAACAAATTAAAATTGGGTAGACGCCTATTCACCCCCCTCTAGTCGTATCAAGTCGGTACTTTCAATTGGTATCAGAGCCAAGGCTCTTATTTCGGGCTTTACAGCCTAAGAGACTATGGCCGACGATGGGGGTAGTGAAACCAAAAACCTCAAGAACTTGGCCACTATGGATGACCTCAAGCAATTGGAGTCATCCATGATGTCCAAGTTCGAGGAAATGATGACTATCTTGCAGTCCCTCAAGCCAAACCCCATGGTTGCTCTTGACACACCCCAAACCACCGAGCTTCCTCCCACCGTCACCACTCGCTTGGGACTTGGTTTTGTTGCTCAAACCTCTACCAAGGTTCCAAGTGAGAACACCGAGGAGCCCGAGAACCCAACTTCCAAAGAGGAAAATGGAGGAAAGGACTACTCGACGGTGCCCCCACCGCCTAAGTACACTCCGGATCCACCCATTCCCATGCCACACATCATTCCTCAAGGAGCACCACCCATGCTAGATACTTCAAATTTCTCCAATTGGCAATATCTAATGCGCTCACATGTTTCCAGCTCTTCTATTGAGTTCATGAGGATTGTGGAGGATGGATTCTCTCCATATGACCCAAAGAAGTTGACACGAGGTGAAGTGGTGGACAAGCAACTCAATGCCACAGCTTTGGGGATGATTCAAAAGGCTTTGACTCCAAAGGACTTTTCTCACATTCGCCAATTCGACACCGCCAAGGGAGCTTGGGATCAACTCACCGAGCTCTTTGTTGGGAATGCAAGCATCCAAAGCTCCAAGTTTGATGAAATCAACAACGAGTGTGATGGTTTCGCAATGCAAGATGATGAGACCCCCGAAGACATGTATAGGCGCCTCAAAGTCCTTTGTTCCACTATGAGGGACCTTGGGGCCACCTATGTTGACGACAAGTTTATGAAGAGGAAGTTCATTCAAGCTCTCCTTCCGTTTGAAGAACAAAAGCTCAACTCTATCAAGGGAAGAACCAACTTTCACCTAAATGACCTCCCAAGAAGTCTTGAGCGAAGTAATTGCCATGACTATTGCCAAGAAGAATGCAGAGTCCGCTCGTGCTAGGGCCATTTGGTCAACCAAAGTGAATCTTGCTTTGAAGGCCAAGGCTATTGAAGTTGATGATGATGATACATCAAGTGAGTGGTCTCAAGAGGATCTCAAGTGTGCCTTCAACGAACATCTTTCTCTCGCTTCAAGGGACTTTTGGAACAAGTCCGGGTTCAAGTCAAGATCAAGGGACAACTCAAGATTCAACTCACCCAACAAGTCTCCCAAGGCAAGGTCGTGCTACAATTGCAACGACAAGAGTCACTTCGTGGCCAAGTGTCCCTTTGAGAACCATGAAGACAATGGTGGTCGTTTCATTCGCAAGATCAAGTAAAGACCTCCTCATCCCTTGAACAAGAACTACGTCGTCAAGAACGTCGCCAACAAGGAACGAGCAATAGTGGTCCATGAAGAATACCTTTTGGGCACGGATGAAGATGATGATGATGAAGTTCATGGTGGAGAGATTGTGGGAGTTGCTGCTATTGCCACTACCTCAACTCCACGTCTATCCCTCTTCGAATCGCCAAATGAAAATGTCTTCTCCTCCAACCAAAAGTGCTTCATGGCCAAGGCCACCGAGGTAACATCGAAACTCACTCCTCAACCTATATCTAGTGAGCCTTCCTCTCTTGATCTTGTTGGTCTAGAGGTGAAGAAAGAGATGATTGACATGTGTGAATTTGTTGCTACCTTGGATGAAGAACCTAAAACTTTCTTTGAATCCTTGCTTGCACAACTTGACAATGTTAGGGATGCGTTAGATGAAAAGGAAGAACTTCTTGACTTGCTAAGTAAAAATGAAAGAGATACCACTGATGAAATTGCTTCTCTCACTCAAAGTCTTGAGGATGAACAAAATATGAGAATTAATCTTGAAGAAAGTGTGTATAAGCTTGTAGATGATCATAACAACACCATGTGCTCTATAATTAAAGAATGTGATCATGCTCTTGCTTTGGTTAAGGTGCTTAAGAAAGAAAAAGTTGAGTTTGTGGGTGGCCATGATAGGACTCAAAAGGATCTTGAGAAACTCAAAGAGGAACACAAAGCCTTGGAGAGCAAATTCTCAAATATTTTTGAAGCCCATGAGCAGCTTCAAACTCAATTAACTTGCGAACATGCTAAGTCTTCCGCTGTGCAAATTATAGACTTGTCTAGCACTCCTAACCCTTGTTGCAAGCATGAGCATCTCATTGAGGAAGTCAAGGTGTTGAAGGATCAACTTGCCAAGATTAAGAAGAAGAAGAAGAAGAAGAAGAAGAAGAGAAAGAACAAGAAGAAGAAAAAGAACAAGGGCATGGCTCAAGGGGATCCTAATGGCCTAACCATCTTGCAAAGTGACAACTTTGCCGGAAAGAACAATCCCTCTTATATTCTTTGCAAATCTTATGATGGTCATGTATATGCTAGATATGTGGGAACTTCTTACACGCATGATTATCATTGGGCCATTTGGGTGCCAAAGGCTCTTGTTACTAGCAAAAGGGGACCCATTGCAAAATGGGTACCTAAAACCAAAGCTTGATTTTCTTGTAGGACTATGCTTCCGGTGGATCGAAGTGGGTGCTTGATAGTGGTGCCACGAGTCATATGACCGGAAGCAAGTCTATCATGACGGAGATGAGGCCAAATATTGCCAACACCATGGTCTCCTACGGTGATAAAACAAGCTCTCAGATTTTGGGTTTTGGCAAAGTGGTGGTAACCCCGGATGTATCTTTGGTTGACGCCATGCTTGTCAAAACTCTTGGTTACAATTTACTCTCAGTTCGTGCTCTTGCTCTTATGGGTCTTTCTTCGTTCTTTAATGCTCATTCCGTGGTCCTCATGTGGAGCAAGTCTCTCAAGGTGGCTTTTGTAGGGTATGTAGAGCATGACTTGTATGTGGTGGACTTTTCAGGTACCACTACTCCTCATGCTCTATGTCTCTATGCTAAAGCCGACAAGGGCTGGTTGTGGCATCGCCTCCTAGCCCATGTTAACATGAGAAGTTTGCAAAGACTTCACTCCGAGGGCCACATCCTTGGAATTAACGATGTTTCTTTTGCCAAAGATCATGTTTGCAGGGCTTGTATTAAAGGGAAGATGCATGAAACTCCTCACAAAGCACTCAATCAAATCACCACTGAGAGGTGTTTGGAGCTCTTGCATATGGACCTTTTTGGTCCACCCTCTCATGATAGCCTTGGAGGCAAGAAGTATTGCTTGGTTATTGTGGATGATTTCTCAAGATACACTTGGGTGTTCTTTTTCAAGTACAAGAGTGAGACTCAACAAACCGTCATCGATTTTGCTAATGAGGTTCAATGGAAGCACAATGCAACTATTCTCTCAATTCGAAGTGACAATGGCACCGAGTTCAAAAACTATACCTTGGATGAGTTTCTTAGTGATGAATGAATCAAGCATCAATACTCCACTCCCTATACCCCTCAACAAAATGGAGTTGCTGAAAGGAAGAATCACACTTTGATGGATGCGGCTCGATCTATGCTAGCTGAGTTCAAGTCTCCATACAACTTTTGGGCCGAGGCCATCTCCACCGCTTGCCATGCAACCAACCGGCTTTATCTCCGCAAGGAAAAAAATAAGACCCCCTATGAACTCCTCACCGGGAAAAAGCCAAATGTTAGCTACTTTTGGGTGTTTGGTTGCAAGTGCTACATTCTCAAGAAAGGAGTTCGTTTGTCCAAGTTTGAATCCAAGGCTCAAGAAGGAATTTTCGTTGGTTACTCAAATCAGTCCCATGCTTATAGAGTCTACAACAAAGCCAACGGAAGAGTTGAAGAGACAAGAAATGTGAAGTTTGATGAAAACCATGAGACTCTTGTTAGGCAAGATGGTGTTTGTGATCCAAGTGATGAAATTCCTCCTAAGGCCATAAGAAGAATGGGTGTGGGTTTCCACCTCCACATTGAGAAAACCCTTGTGGACGAAGGAGAAGGACCAAGCTCTACTCAAGTGGAACCCTCACTTTCACAAGATCATCTTGCCCCTCAAGGACCTACATTTTTGGCACAAGCTCCCTCAAGTGAAGGGTTTCGCAGCATAGTAAATCAAAAAAATTCCACGGATGCGAACGGGAAAGCAAAGATCTAATCTAGGAGATGCAATCAACGAGAGGGATAGATGAGATCTTCATACCCTTGAAGAAATCGCACAACGGAAACGTTCAACAGAACGTGGGTGATGTAGTCGAACTAGCCTTCTCCTCCTCGCGGTCCGATCTGATCCGATCCAACGCCGCAAGTGGCGGCGCCTCCGAAAGATGAACACGTACGGTGCCGCGAAGTCTCCTCCTTCCTCGGTCCAGCAAGTGGGGTGGAGAGATAGATTGGATCTACAACACGACGGCGTGGTGCTATGGTGGAGAATTTCTGCAGCAGGGCTTCGCCTACACGCAGTCGGGAGAGAGAGAGAGAGAGAGGTAGGGCAGCAACTGGCGGCTAGGGTTTGGGGTGAAGGGAGGGTACGCCCCCTGCCCACCTTATATAGGGGGCTGGCCAGCCCCCTTTCCCCCTCCTCCAAGCCCTAGGGCAGCGGCCCCAAGGGTGGAGTGGGGGCAAGTCTTCCCCCCCTTCTAGAAGGTTTCCTAGGGTTTCCCCTAGGGTTTTGGCCAGCTGGGCCTATGGGGCCTTGTGCCCCTGGCCCAATGCGTCCAGGGCACTCCCTCATAGGCCCACGCACCCCTCCGACAAGTGGGGCCACGTTGGTCCCACTCTAGAAGCTTCTAGAACCTTCTAGTACAATACCGAACATTCCGAAACGATTCCAAAATCCAAAAAACTGCTTTCCTTTATATGAATATTATTCTCCGGACCATTCCGAAACCTCTCGTGATGTTCTGGATCTCATCCGAGACTCCAAACAAAAAATTCATAAACCATTTATCCATTCTATCCTAGCGTCGAGACACGTTAAGTTTGTGACCCTACGGGTTCGAGAATATGCATACATGATCTTCTATCAATAATCAACAGCGGGATCTAGAAATCCATATTGACTCCCACATATTCATCGATGATCATATCGGATGAACCATGATGCCAGGATTCAATTAATCCCATATATATATATTCCCTTCGTCACGCGATATTTTACTTGCCCGAGATTCGATCGTCGGTATCAGCATACCTAGTTCAATCTCGTTCACAACAAGTACTTTACTCGTTCCATATTCCGATATCACTTTGTGATCAACTCCTTAACCATGTGCTTGCAAGCGGTGTTGATATCGATTACCTAGTGGGCCCGAAGTATATCTCTCCAACTTAGGAGGGACAAATCCCATCTCGATACATACAACCCAACAAGTACATTCCGATCACCTGAGAGACACCTTTATGATCACCCTCACATAGGATGACGTTTGATGACCTCAAAGCTTTCTTCCGATACCAGGGAGTTGCATTATCTCATGGTCTAAGGAATACAATATTTGACATAGGAAAAAGCTTCGCAAAGATGAACACGATGACACGATCTAATTGCTCTGCTTGATTTGGGTATGTCCATCATATCATTCTCCTAATGACATGATCTCATTATTAATCGACAACTCATGTCTATGGTTAGGAAACCTTAACCATCATTAATCAATGAGCTAGTCCATAGAGGCGTACTAGGGACACGATGTTGTTCATAAACCACACAAGTATCAAAGTTTCCGCTTAATACAATTCTAGCATGGAATATAAAATTTATCATGAACAAGAATTATAACAATAACATCTTTATTATTGCCTCTAGGGCATAATTCCAACAGTCTCCCAGTTGCACTAGAGTCAATAATCTAGTTTACATTTGGCAACAATCTAACACCCATGGCATTAAGGTGTTGATCATGTTTTGCATGTGGAAGAGGTTTAGTCAACGGATCTGCGACATTCATATTCGTATGTACTTTGCTAATCTTCAGATCTCCATCTGTTATATAATCTCAAATTATATGAAATCGGCGGTTGATGTGCTTGGTCTTTGGATGATATCTTGGTTCCTTAGCCAGTGCTATGGCGCCAGTGTTGTCGCACAATGTCTCCAGTGGGTCCAAGGCACTTGGAACCACACCAAGATTAGTGATGAAGTTCCTGATCCAAACTCCTTCACTTGACGCTTCTGCAGCAGCCATGTATTCTGATTCTACTATAGATCCCGCGATGCTTGCAGCTTCTTCAGCTCACAGCTCCTCCATTCAAAATATAAACGTATCATGTCTGAGATTTAGAATCATCTGGGTCGGTGTCAAAACTAGCGTCGACGTAACCTTTTACGACGAGTTGCTCATCACCTCCATAGACCAAGAACATTTCTTTAGTCCTATTTAAATACTTTAGGATGTTCTTTACGGCTGTCCAGTGTTCCACTCCTGGATCACTTTGGTATCTGCTCGTCAAACTAAGAGCATTGGACACATCCGGTCTAGTACACGACATGGCATACATGATAGAACCTATGGCCGAGGCATAAGGCAGTTTGCTCATGGTTTCTCTATCGTTTACCGTAGCTGGACACCGAGCCTTGCTCAATATCTTACCTAACAACATGGGCACTGAACCTTTCTTTGCCTTATCCATTCTGAACCTTTTCAGAACTTTGTCTAGGTATGTACTTTGGCTTAAAGCTATTAGGCGTCTTTGTCTATCTCTATAGATTTTGATGCCTAATATATAAGCAGCTTCTCCTAGGTCTTTCATTGAAAAACATTTATTCAAATAACTCTTCACATCGTTAAGCATACCAATGTCATGTCCAATAATCAATATGTCATCCACATATAGTACTAGAAATGTCACTGACCTCCCACTCACTTTCTTGTAGATACAAGCTTCGTAGCAATTTGGAACAAATCCAAAGCTCTTGATCACTTGATCAAAACGAAGGTTCCAACTCCTAGATGCTTGCTTCAGTCCATAAATGGAACGTTGGAGTTTGCACACCTTATCAGCATCCTTAGGATCGACAAAACCTTCGGGCTGCATCATATACAACTCTTCATCAATGTTGCCATTGAGGAACGCAGTCTTGACATCCATCTGCCATATTTCATAATCATGAAATGCAACAATTTCTAATAAAATCCGAATGGACTTAAACATCGCTACGGGAGAGAAAGTCTCATCGTAGTCAACACCTTGAACTTGTCAAAAACCTTTTGCGACAAGCCGAGCTTTATAGACAGTAACATTACCATCTGCGTCCGTTTTCTTCTTGAAAATCCATTTGCACTCAATGGCCTTACGGTCGCTAGGAGGGTCCACCAAAGTCCATACTTGGTTTTCGCTCATGGATCCCAATTCGGATTTCATGGCCTCTAGCCATTTCTCAGAGTCTGGGATCATCATTGCTTCCTCATAGTTCGCAGGTTCACTGTTGTCTACTAACAAGACAGTTAAGACAGGGTTGCCGTACCACTCAGGAGGGGCACGCGACCTTGTCGACCTACGTCGTTCAGCAGTAGCATCGTTCGAAGTTTCATGACCATCGTCATTAGCTTCCTCTCTTGTTGGTGCAGACGACACTGGAACAATTTCAGGTGCTGCGCTACTCTCCAACTCGAGAGAAGGTTCAACAACCTCGTCTAGCTCTACCTTCCTCCCACTCACTTCTTTCGAGAGAAACTCCTTCTCAAGAAAGGATCCGTTCTTTGCAACAAACACTTTGCCCTCGGATCTATGGTAGAAGGTATACCCAATCGTTTCCTTAGGGTATCCTATGAAGACGCATTTCTCCGCTTTGGGTTCGAGTTTGTCCGGCATCAACTTCTTGACGTAAGCTTCGCATCCCCAAACTTTAAGAAACGACAACTTAGGTTTAGCACCAAACCACAGTTCATACGGTATCGTCTCAACGGATTTAGATGGTGCCCTATTTAAAGTGAATGCAGCGGCTTCTAATGCATAACCCCAAAATGATAACGGCAAATCTGTAAGAGACATCATCGATCGCACCATATCTAATAGAGTTTGATTCCGGTGTTCAGATACACCATTGCGTTGTGGTGTTCCTGGTGGCGTCAGTTGCGAAATGATTCCGCTTGCTTTAAGATGCGTGAGAAAATCATAACTCAAATATTCACCTCCACGATTGGATCGTAGAAATTTAATTTTTCTGTTACGATGGTTTTCCACTTCATTCTGAAATTCTTTGAACTTTTCAAACGTTTCAGATTTATGTTTCATTAAATAGATATACCCATATCTACTTAAGTCATCAGTAAAAATGAGAAAATAGCGATATCCACCGCGCGTCGAAACACTCATCGGTCCGCATACATCGGTATGTATGATTTCCAACAAGTCTGTTGCTCGCTCCATCATTCCGGAGAACGGGGTTTTGATCATCTTGCCCATGAGGCACGGCTCGCATGTCAAATGATTCAAAATCAAGAGACTCCAAAAGTCCATCAGAATGGAGTTTCTTCATGCGTTTTACACCAACATGACCTAGACGGCAGTGCCACAAATAAGTTGAATTATCACTATCTACTTTGCATCTCTTAGCCTCAATGTTATGGATGTGTGTTTCATTGCTTTCGAGATTCAGAAGAAATAAACCATTCATAGCAGGTGCATGACCATAAAAGATGTTACTCATATAAATAGAATAACCATTATTCTCCGATTAAAATGAATAATCGTCTTGCAATATACACGATCCAGATATAATGTTCATGCTCAACGCAGGCACATAATAACACTTATTAAGGTTTAAAACTAATCTCGAAGGTAAAACTAAGGAGAGCGTGCCGACGGCCATCACATCAACTCTTGATCCGTTGCCAACGCGCATCATCACCTCATCCGTTGCTAGCCGTCGTCTATTCTGTAGCTCCTGTTTCGAGTTACAAATATTAGCAACTGAACCAGTATCAAATACCCATGCACTACAACGAGGGCTAGTAAGGAAAACATCAATAACATGTATATCAAATATACCTTTGATGGTGCCAGCCTTCTTGTCCGCTAAGTACTTCGGACAGTTGCGCTTCCAGTGACCCTTGTCCTTGCAATAGAAGCACTCAGTGTCCGACTTAGGTCCAGACTTGAGCTTCTTCTCAGCAGGGGCAACGCGCTTGCCGCTGCCCTTCTTGAAGGGCTTCTTTGCACCCTTACCTTTCTTAAAGCTGGGGGGCTTGTTGACCATCAACACATGATTATCTTTCTTGATGTCCACCTCCGTAGCTTTCAGCTTAGCGAAGAGCTCAGTGATCGTATCAGTGGAACCAATCTGATTATGAGTAACTACAAAACCTTTGTAGCTAGGAGGGAGTGATTGCAGAACTCTGTCAATCTTGAGCTCTTCTGGAATCTTGCAGTCTAGTTGCTCAAGACGTTGAGTGTAGCCCGACATCTTAATGGCGTGCTCACTAACGGAACTCCCTTCCTCCATCTTGCAGTTAAAGAACTTCTCAGAGATCTCATATCTCTCAGAACGGGCCTGAGTCTGAAACATGGTTTTCAGTTCCTCAAGTATCTCAAAGGGCCCGGCGAACTCCTCGAAACGATTTTGAAGGTCCGATTCCATAGCAAACAACATGGTACTCTTAATCACTCCATAATCATCTTTGCGCGACTGATAAACAGCTTTTTCATCAGCCGGCGTATCTATAGCAGGGGAGTCACCTAGCGCTTTCTCAAGGACATAGTCCTTTTGTCCGCCAGCGAGAATGATTCTCAGATTGCGGAACCAGTTGGTGAAGTTAGACCCATTGTTCTTAAGCTTTTCTTTCTCAGCAAAAACGTTGAAGTTGAAGTTGGACTTAGCCATTTGATCTACAAAATTTGCAAGTACAATTTAGACTATGTTCATTATAACTAGTTCAACTTAATCAAATTACTAAATGAACTCCCACTAAATTCAACATCCCTCAAGTTGTTTAGTGAACACGATCCAAATTCACCACACCTAATCCGATCTTCACGAGAAGAGATGTGGTTTCAATGGTGGACAACAAAGTGTCGATCATATCATTCATATGACTCGTGATTAACCTTTCGGTTCGTGTGTTTCGAGGCCATGTCTATACATGCTAGGCTCGTCAAGTCAAACCCAAGTATTTCCGCGTGTGCAAAACTAGCTTGCACCCGTTGTATGTGAACGTAGAGTTTATAGCACCCAATCATCACGAGGTGCTTGAACACGACGAACTTTCGCAATGGTGCATACATGGGGAGAACACAATTTTATCTTGATCTTTCAGTGAGGAATCATCTTATAATGCTACCATCGCGATCTAAGCATAATAAGATACATAAAAGGATAAAAATCACATGCATATAATTTTATGTGACATGGTATAGCCAATCTTCGCGCAATGATCTCTATCTTGTGCGTGCCCGCATGATCTCCATCACTCCACCATGGTTGCCTCCACCACGAATAGCAACTACAACTATTGCTAACTACTTAGCGATAAGTTGAAGCTATTACATGGCGTATAAGAAGTTGACACACAGGTCATACACAGTTATAAAGACAACCATATGGCTCCTGCCGGTTGTGTACTCATCGACATGCAAGTCGTGAAATATTACAAAACATGATCATTGCATACAACATACACATCACATCTTGGGCCATACCATATCACAAAACACTCCCTGCAAGAACAAGTTAGACGCCTCTACTTTGTTGTTGCATGTTTTACGTGGCTTATGGGAGTAACAAGCTAAGAACGATTCTTACCTACGGAAAGCCACAACGGTGATATTATGGTTGCCAACATCCGGTGTAAATCCCATGCCAACTATAGTGAGAGAAACTGGCATCCACCAGCCGCATGTATGGAACAAGCCACACGTCAAGTGCGGAGCCGGTCTCGCGAACGAGGTCACGTAAAGTTGGCCTGGACCGCTGCGATCTCACTATCCCGCGTCATAAGAAGTACACAACAAGAGGCTTGCAACAGAAAACATCAACGCCCGCAACGAGCATGTTGCGTTCTACTCGTGAAACACATCTACGCATAGATCTAGCTCTGATACCAATGAAGGGTTTCACAGCATAGTAAATCAAAAAAATTCTACGGATGCGAACGGGAAAGCCAAGATATAATCTAGGAGATGCAATCAACGATAGGGATAGATGAGATCTTCATACCCTTGAAGAAATCGCACAGCAGAAACATTCAACAGAACGTGGGTGATGTAGTCGAACTAGCCTTCTCCTCCTCGCGATCCGATCCGATCCAATGCCGCAAGTGGCGGCGCCTCCGAGAGATGCACACGTACGGTGCCGCGACGTCTCCTTCTTCCTCGGTCCAGCAAGTGGGGTGGAGAGATAGATTGGATCTACAACACGACGATGTGGTGCTATGGTGGAGAATTTCTGCAGCAGGGCTTCGCCTACACGCAGTCGGGAGAGAGAGAGAGAGAGAGAGAGAGAGAGAGAGAGAGAGAGAGAGAGAGAGAGAGAGAGGTAGGGCAGTAGCTGGCAGCTAGGGTTTGGGGTGAGGGGAGGGTGCACCCCCTGCCCACCTTATATAGGGGGCTGGCCGGCCCCCTTGTCCCCTCCTCCAAGCCCTAGGGTGGCGGCCCCAAGGGTGGAGTGGGGACAAGTCTTCCCCCCTTCTAGAAGGTTTCCTAGGGTTTCCCCTAGGGTTTTGGCCGGCTGGGCCTATGGGGCCTTGTGCCCCTGGCCCAATGCGGACAGGGCACTCCCTCATAGGCCCACGCACCCCTCCGACAAGTGGGGCCACGTTGGTCCCACTCCGGAAGCTTCTAGAACCTTCCGGTACAATACCGAACATTCAGAAACGATTCCGAAATCCAAAAAACTGCTTTCCTTTATATGAATCTTATTCTACGGACCATTCCGGAACCTCTCGTGATGTCCTGGATCTCATCCGAGACTTCGAACAAAAACTCATAAACCATTTATCCATTCTATCCTAGCGTCGAGACACGTTAAGTTTTTGACCCTATGGGTTCGAGAATATGCAGACATGATCTTCTATCAATAATCAACAGCGGGATCTGGAAATCCATATTGACTCCCACATTTTCATCGATGATAATATCGGATGAACCACGATGCCAGGATTCAATTAATCCCATATATATTCCCTTCGTCACGCGATATTTTACTTGCCCGAGATTCGATTGTCGGTATCGGCATACCTAGTTCAATCTCGTTCGCATCAAGTACTTTACTCGTTCCATAATCCGATATCACTTTGTGATCAACTCCTTAACCACGTGCTTGCAAGCGGTGTTGATATCAATTACCGAGTGGGCCCGAAGTATATCTCTCCGACTTAGGAGGGACAAATCCCATCTCGATACATACAACCCAACAAGTACCTTCCGATCACCTGAGAGACACCTTTATGATCACCCTCACATAGGATGACGTTTGATGACCTCAAAGCTTTCTTCCGATACCAGGGAGTTGCATTATCTCATGGTCTAAGGAATACAATATTTGACATAGGAAAAAGCTTCGCAAAGATGAACACGATGACACGATCTAATTGCTCTGCTTGATTTGGGTCTGTCCATCATATCATTCTCCTAATGACATGATCTCATTATTAATCGACAACTCATGTCTATGGTTAGGCCTTAACCATCATTAATAAATGAGCTAGTCCATAGAGGCGTACTAGGGACACGGTGTTGTTCATAAACCACACAAGTATCAAAGTTTCCGCTTAATACAATTCTAGCATGGAATATAAACTTTATCATGAACAAGAATTATAACAATAACATCTTTATTATTGCCTCTAGGGCATAATTCCAACATCAAGCTCTTCCGAAGCTTCCCATGCTCATGACTCTCCAAGCTCCAAAGATCAAGCTCTTCATCAACAACATCAACCTCCCCACGATGGGGCTCCTTCTCAAGGCACCTCCCACGGTCAAGCTCTTCATCAACTTCATCAACCTCCCCAATATGGGGCTCCTCCTCAAGGTCACGGCTCTCCTCAAGGTCAAGCTCGTCAAGATCACGAGCAAGTCAATGATTCTCAAGACTCCCCCGAAGTGGAAATTGATGAAGATGATCCTCGTGTTCGTGCTTATAGTCAAGGCGGCGGCTCAATTGGTGGAAATGACCAAGTGGTAGCTCAAGAATCTCGTGTTGAAGCCCAAGCCCGCCGTCAAGCCTATCGTCTCGCCAAGCTTGTTCAAGATGGCCATATCCTTGATAATGTTTATGGAGATTTCAATAAAGGTTCCACTACTAGGAGGCAACTAGCTTCCTTTAGCTCTCACCATGCTTTTATCTCTCTTGTGGAACCACAGAAAGTCTTCGAAGCTCTTGAAGATGATGATTGGCTTGATGCTATGAACGAAGAACTTCACAACTTCAAGAGGAACAATGTTTGGACATTTGTTGAGCGGCCCAAAGATTGTCAAAATGTCATTGGAACCAAGTGGGTTTTCAAGAACAAGTGTGATGCGAATGGAATTGTCGTGCGCAACAAGGCAAGGTTAGTTGCCCAAGGATACTCACAAGTTGAGGGCATCGACTACGGTGAGACTTATGCCCCCGTTGCTCGCCTTGAATCCATTCGTATGCTTCTTGCTTTTGCTACTCATCATAACTTTAAGTTGCATCAAATGGATGTTAAGAGTGCTTTTCTTAATGGTCCTTTGAAAGAGTTGGTATACGTCAAGCAACCTCCGGGCTTTGAGGATCCACTTTTTCCGAACCATGTCTACAAGCTCAATAAGGCACTCTATGGTCTCAAGCAAGCCCCACGTGCGTGGTATGATTGCCTTAGGGAGCTCTTGTTAGACCGTGGCTTCGAAGTGGGCCTCATTGATCCCACTCTTTTTACTAAGAAAGTTGGAGGCCACGTGTTCGTATTCCAAATCTATGTTGATGACATTATCTTTGGGTCTATTAACAAAACTTTTAATGAGGATTTTGCCAAGCTCATGACCGATCGCTTCGAGATGTCCATGATGGGGGAGTTAAAGTTTTTCCTTGGGTTTGAAGTCAAGAAATTGAGGAAAGGGACTTTCATCAACCAAGCCAAATACATCCAAGACATGCTCAAGAAGTTCAAGTTTGATCAAGTCAAAGGTGCCAAGACTCCCATGCCAACTAAGGTTAATCTTGATCTCGATCCCAAGGGTAAGGAGGTGGATCAAAAACTCTATTGTTCTATGATTGGTTCTTTGCTCTATATTTGTGCATCCCGACCGGATATTATGTTGAGTGTGGGTATGTGTGCAAGATTTCAAGCCACACCAAAGGAGAGCCACATGGTGGCGGTCAAGAGAATATTTCGATATTTAGTTCATACCCCAAACTTTGGGTTGTGGTACCCCAAGGGAGCCAGCTTTGATCTTATTGGTTACACGGACTCGGATTGGGCTGGTGACAAAGTGGGAAGAAAGTCAACCTCTAGAGCTTGTCAGTTTCTCGGAAGATCATTGGTTTGTTGGTCCTCGAAGAAGCAAAACTGTGTGTCTATGTCCACTGCCGAAGCTGAGTACATCTCCGCCGCAAGCTATTGTGCTCAATTGCTATGGATGAAGCAAACTTTGAAGGATCTTGGACTATATTTTGACAAGGTGCCTCTTCTTTGTGACAATGAGAGTGCCATTGCCATTGCTCACAATCCCGTGCAACACAACCGGACCAAGCACATTGATATTCGTCATCATTTCATTCAGGACCATGTTGCTAGAGGAGACATTTCTTTGGAGTATGTTCCCACCAAGGCAAATCTTGCGGATCTTTTCACGAATCCTCTTGATGAAGCAAGGTTCCGGGAGTTAAGGCATGAGCTAAATATCATTGATTCGAGCAATGTTGCTTGAGTACCTTGCACACCTACCCGTGTCTCAGTGTGTATCTTGTTTGGATGTAGGCATGGATTTAGGGGGAGTGTAGTTCCTCTTATGAACAAACACTATCCCTATTATGCGCACATTAGAGTTTTCATACTCTATAGTCTCTAAAGGAGACCATTTGAGCTTCATGATGAGTGTTGGTAATGAACCCAATATATATCTTCGCGGTGTCAAGCCATTTACTCTTATATAAGGTGGCCTCGGCCACTGACCCGTTTTTATTTGTGTCTTTGACCTTTTTGTGTTCTTCTTGTTTTTTGTTGGCTTTGGTTCTTCACAGTTTGAGCTCTCTATCCTAAGCCTTTCCTTTCCTCAAGCCCTCTCTATTCCCTGCACAAGTTCTTCCTTGTTATCTTCCAAACCTGAGAAGGTCTTTTTGGCGTCACCGGAACTTTCGGTCAACTGCCGGAACTTCCGGTCAGCTGGTTGTTCGTCTGAATCACCTGCTGACCTGGAACTTTTTTAGCCTGACCCGGAACTTCCGGTCCACCGGAACTTCCGGTGGTGTTCTCTGTCCTATATAAGGCGGGACCTGGGGAAAAACGGGATCTTCTTCCTTTTTCCCCCAAGAACCGTCTTCTATTTGGAGCAGCCGCCGGCCAAGTCTCCTCCGCGAAGGTGCTCCGGCCCCTTCGCCTCCGGCCACCCCTCCGCAGATCTGCTCCGTGGGAACCTTCCCCACCTCGATCTCCCACCATAGACTCCGGTATTTGCCCTCAACTCCCTCCATTAATGGAGATCTATCTCTCTCACCATTGCTTGAGTTAGGGCACACCGTGTCTAGGATAGTTCTTTGGCTAGAACTTGTTGGGAGATCTTGGTAGGCCTAGGGTATCATGCTAGAGTAGATTGGTCCAATACACTCTTGGAAATTTTTGCACTTGTGGCTTGTAGATCTAGATCTAGTGAACTGCTGCTTTGAACCGCCAGTTCGTGGTCTCACCGGAACTTCCGGTGAGCCACGACCGGAACTTCCGGTGGACCATTTTCACCGGAAGTTTCGGCGATTCAGCGGAAGTTCCAGCGACAGTGAATTTTTTCCTGAATGTATTTTTCCAATCTATTTATTTTGTTTCCTCTTTCGAACTTGTGCACTTACCCCACCTTCCCTCCATATTCTTGTGCTTTCTTCTCAGGGCAAGGTGGTTCCCGCAAAGGCAAGCGTGTCCGTAAACCTTCCTCTGATATTCCTCCTGAGATCGATGAGGAAGATGTTGAGGTAGTGCGTCCAACCACTCAGTCTACCCATCAGAAGGCTGTTGCTGCTCGTCGTGCTACTGCTGCTGCAGGAAAGAGGCCCGTTCTTGCCTCTCAGAAGGCCACTGCTGCTGGGCCTGACAAATCCAAGGCCAAAATCTCCAAATGGACTCAGAAGGCCTACTATGAATTCAGGCATACGGATCCCTACCTCATTCCTCGTGACCGTCTTTGCTTGGATCCTCTCTTCCACAACTGCCGTCAGGAACAAATATTTGCTGAGATCTATGCAACGAAGACTAAGTTTGTGGTTGCTCCTCAAAAGTACATCAATGTGACTCACATGGAAGAGAAACATGCATATTTTGGTGAGGCTCTTGATATTTGCCAGAGGTTTGGGCCGATTCCCCTCATGGAGCACTGTCAGAACTTTGATGAGGCTGCTATTGCTCAGTTTTACTCTACCCTGTTTATTCGCATGAGCTCCTCTACTGAAGGTGTGTTGAAGTGGATGACTAGGGGAGTGTTTCTTACCGCCACTTGGTCTGAGTTTGCTGAGCTACTTGGCTATCCCCTTTAGCCTGGCAACGGGGCAAATGGTTGGCGTGTTCATACCGCCCAAGTTGCTGATCCTAAGGTCCTGGAGCCTCTCTACATTGAAGGGTGGGGCACTGTTGGGCATGTGAATCATCTGCTGCCAGTTTATGACATCATGTGCAGGGTGTAATTGAACACCATCTCTCCCAAGGCTGGCAACTTTGATCGGTTTCATGCCTATCACGTTGACCTCATGCATCAGACTTATCTCCTCCGTGACACTGACAGGCCAATGGATGTTATGCAGTTCATCTACACAGAGATGTGGAAGGCTGTTATTGAAAAGCGCTCCTGCATCTATGCTCCCTATATTCAGACTCTCATCAATCACAAGTGGCTTGAGACGGTTGGCACTCGCTAACCTGAAGACAACATCACCATTCATGAGGAGAAGACGCTGCGTGTGAGTAAACACCAAAAGCCTCGTTCTCAAGAAGAAAGGGAAGCTGAACTCACGAAGGCTCGAGATGAAGCTGGCGGTCCCTCCTCTGCTCCTAGTGGCTCTGGTGCTGGTGGTCCTTCTCTCCAGAGGCAGCCGTCCTGGGCAAAGAAGCTGCTTGGGAAGGTGAAGAAGACTTTCTGCTTTCTCCAGGACCACGAGTATCAGGCGTATGTCGACCAGCGTCACAATGTTCAGCGCCAGAAGGCCATCATGACTGCTCTCAACATTCCTAGCTCACCGGTCACTAGCTCTGTCACTGCTCCCAAGGATGATTGGATTCGCGACAACTGCCGTTGGTCTGAGGATGAGTCTGAGGAGGAGGTCACTGGTCCGCCGCCTGAGTGGGGTTCTTGGGTCCCTGAGTCTGCTCCTCCTCCCTTTCATGGCTAGGGCGATTAGATTGATCTTCTCTTCCTTTTTGGTGTCTCGATGCTAAAGGGGGAGAAAGATGTCTATTAGGTTGTCTACGGGATTTGCATGGGTTGAGTCGCGAGCCTGTTCTTGCCTTTGATCTTTTCTAGCTCGCGAACTCTCTAGTTTATTTGTGTGCTTGTGGACCTTTTATGTCTGTGAACTTATGTGTGCTTGTGGACCATATTATGTTTGAGACTATGTGGTATCTATGTGGTATCTTATGCAATGCCGTGTATGTGGTATTCTCGTTGTCATCTTATGGGCATATGCATATGGTGGTGGAGCCTCGTAGCTCTTGTTGTTATTATTACTTTTTTTGTCTCCACCACAGTTGGTTGTACCTGGTATGATTTCTATCCTTTCTTGTACCTTGCACTTGTGCTATCTTTGCATTGGAAGGGGTGCCTCCTTGTATGTGTGTCAGTCCCTTTACCTTGCACACATATAGGGGGAGATTGTCCCATCCATTGCAAAGATTTCTTCTATTTTATGCAAATCTTTGGGATTGTCATCTAACACCAAAAATGGGGAGATTGAAAGGACTATATCTTCCCATGTTGTTTTTGGTGTTAATGACAATCCCATTTGTGATTTAATTATGCGCTTGAGTTTCAGGGAAAACGCCAGTGATGTTTCATTAAAACGGTGTGGATGCTCTCTTGGGATCTCATGAAGACGGTGGCCTTTAGTTTTCTCCTAGTTTCTCTCGTGTTGTTGTTTTAGGTCGCCGCTCTATTAAGAGGGGGTCCATCTCGGAAGGCTGTGGGAAATCACCTGTTCTTGAACAAACCTATATGCACTGCCACAGCCGTCCTACTATTCCATGAGAGAGTGTGTTTCTGATCTGTTGAAGCCTTCTTTGTCTCACCGGAACTTTCGGCCTGGCACCAGAAGTTCCGCTCAGGGTTTTTCTGCGGGCTGATCTGAGCTTTGTTCCGATCCTAGTTCCGCTCTAAGTTCCGCTGAAGGATCAGTAACCTTCTGTTTGAAGTGTTCTATTTGCCGGAACTTGGACCGGAACTTGCATCGGAACTTGTCCTGCCAGAAAGTTCCTGAGCGGAACTTCCGCCCAGCCACCGGAACTTCCGCCCAGCCACCGGAACTTCCGGTCAGACTTGGTTCGCGACCCAGAAGTTCCGCCCCTAGTTCCGCTCCAAGTTCCGCTGAAGCCGCTGAAGGATCAGTAACCTTCTGTTTAAAGCGTTCTATTTGCTGGAACTTGGGTCGGAACTTGCATCGGAAGTTCACCGGAACTTCCGGTATGTTATGACCGGAACTTCCAGTTGAGATTTTGGAGCGGGCGTCAACGGTATGATGACCGTTGGAGCCATGATGGGCGGAACTTCCGGCCTCTCGCCGAAAGTTCCAGTGAGGTCGCGGGGGCTATAACGGTTCAGTGCGGAGGGGGCCTATTTAAGGCGCCCCTCTTCTTCCTCCCACCCACTTTGAATTTTTCTCTCTCTCCTCCATTAATGCTTGAGCTTCACCTCACTAGATCTCTCTCTCTAGCCACTCAAATGACTTGATCTTTTGAGAGGTGAGGGAGGTGACCTAGATCTACACTTCCACCAAAGAAGATTTGATTTCCCCCACCCATCCTTTGTGGATCTTGTTGCTCTTGGGTTTCTTGAAACCCTAGACGGTGTAGGGCATCCTCGGAGCTAAGGCTTGTGTTGTGAAGCTTCGAGGTGTCATTGAGGGCCTCCAATTGAGTTGTGGAGCTTCCCCCTCAACCTTGGTGTAAAGGTTTTGGTTGGTGCCTTCAAGGTCACCGGTTAGTGGATTGTGAGGCCTCCTTTGTGGGTGAGCTCACCGGATAAGAAGGTGAGGCCTTTGTGGCGCTCGGGTGACCTTGTGTGGCCCCGACACCTCTCCAACGTAGACGTAGCTCCTTGGGAGTGAACTACGGGAATTATATCTCCGCGTCCCCGCTCCGGTTACTTCGTTCCCTTCCTTTACTTCTTGCTATTTACTGTTCTTGTGATTGTTGTAAGTTATCTTGCATTTAGGTTGTTCACTTAGTTGCACATCTAGATAACTTTCTTTCTCGTTGAGCCTAAAAGTGAGAAACAAATTAATATTGGGTAGACGCATATTCACCCCCCTCAAGTCGTATCAAGTCGGTACTTTCACTTACTCTTTACTCTAATCTTTAGGGAACACAACACTCTCTACAAAATTTAACGAACTATCGCAAAATTCATGTTTTTAGGTATCTATTCTCTTAAACACATCGAGAGTCTCAATTTTTTTGAATAAATCTACTAATATTTTCTCGTGTTAACACTACAACATTTTTTGAAGACCAGTACTGAATTCAAAGTCAAACTAGAGTATGATTATAATATTATGAGTAAAATGCACCGATGATATCTACACTTGCCCGGTTTGATTTTTTTTTGAACATGGCCCAGTTCATTTATTTTTAGCAATAATTTATGAAAGCCTAGAGTCTCATCTGTGTAGGGGTTCATAGCATGGAAAACAAAATTTTCTATCGCATGAACACACACAAGCCAAGATCTATCTACTAGATTATAGCAACAAGTCGATAGAGTACTAACCCTCGAAGATCCAAAGCGGTTAATGAGATCGGATTCTCGTGGGTGATGTAGTCGTTCATTTGTCGATCTCAAGATCGCGTAGACGATCCTTCCGGCACCGTGTTCCGGTAGCGCTCCCGTAATTGGTCACATGTACGATACTCGATAAAGACCTTCCACTCCCTTGTTCCAGCAGGCAATGGAGTTTGTAGCTCTCTCCTTACAATTCTGGCAGCACGAAGGTGTGGTGTCGTAAGTAGAGGGGAGATCCCGCAGGGCTTTGCCTAAGCCGGTGCGAGTATGGTGGAATAGAGGGAGCCCCGGTGATATAGGGTTTAGAGGGCCGAGGTTTAGAGGTGGCTAGCAACTAGGATTTAGCTAGTCGGTAGCTGTTTAGGGGAGGATCTAGAGGCAGCGACTTGGAGGGACCAAGGGCTGGCGGCTAGGGTTTTTGTGGGGTGGTGGCTTGGGGCACCCCACCCCTTCTTTTATAGATGAGGAGAGGAGGTTGGGGAAGGGGAGTCCTTCCCCAACTCCACCTCATGGGTCGGCGGCAAGGGAGAGGAGGAATCCTCCCTTAGGTAGGATTCCTTCCCTCCCTCCACTAGGCAATGTTGTGATTTGACTTTTCAAATTGGCGTTTGACTTTTCAAACTAGAATTTGATTTCTCTCTTCCCATTCCCAGCCGAGTAACCTAGAACATGTTGCAACCATTTCACTTTGTTATGACACATTCATGTACCCTTCCCACTCCGAAGTGATGGACCTTCTATACCATTCTAGAACATTTCGGTGACAACACCGAAACCATTCCCGAACTCCGAAATTAGACTTTCCTTATATGAATCTTATTCTATGGACCATTCTGGATCTCCTCGTGATATGCCGGATCCCGTCCGAGACTCCGAATAACATTCGGTGTCTTTACTCACATTTCATATCTACTAAACAACATCGAATCCTTAAGTGTGTCTCCCTATAGTTCGTGAATTATGCATAAATGATCGAGACTCTTCTCCGATCAATAACCAATAGAGGAATCTGGAAATTCATATGGCTCTGACTTATTTCTACGATTATTTCATGATCGAATGAAACATTTACATACGATACCAATTTCCCTTTGTCTCGCGATACTTTACTTATCCGAGGTTTGGTCGTCGGTATCTGTGCATACCTAGTTCAACCTTGTTACCGATGAGTACTCTTTACTCATTCCTGTGATATGTGATCTCCTTGTGAGCTAGTCACATGGTTGCAAGCCAATTGGATGATATTCCACCGGGAGGGTCTAGAGTATATCTATCTTTCATACGGATGGACAAATCCCACTCTTGATCCATGTGCTTCAACATATACTTTCCGAACACTCAATTTCATATTTATAACCACCTAGTTATGAAGTGGTGTTTGATGTCATCAAAGCATCCATCTGATGATGATGATTAACATGATCTAATGGTCGAAGGATTTAGTTACTATGTATTTGAAAGCTTATAGCAAATGAACTATTTAAATAATTTGATATTATGCTACATTTATCTATAGGAGTATGTCCATCACATCATTCTCCTAATGATATGATCTTGTTGTTAATGACATCTTAATGTTCATGATCAAAAAACCATGATCATATATTAACTAACAAACTAGTTTAACAAGAGGCTTTACTAGAAACTCTTACATATTTACAAATCACACAAGTATTAATGTTTCCGGTTAATACAATTATAGCATGATATGTAAATATTTATCATAAATATAAAGATATAATAATAACCATTTTATTATCGCCTATTGGGCATATCTCCAACAATCTGATCCATTTATGTATGAGAAGAGGTGTCCCATTTTGGAAAGTCTAATATATATGTTGTATTTGGTGGTAGTTAGAGTGGTTGTATTGTATTCGGTTTATACGAGTAGTTCAACACCGTGACTGTATCTTTGTTTTCTATTGTCTGTGTGTGTTTCTAAAAAATTAGACATCTTTTTTATGCAAAAAAGATTAACTATGTACATTCCTGAAATTTTGTGTTTAGGTAGAGACTAGGTGTAATTTTAATTGATATCTTCATAAAATTAATATATTTATTTTATAAAAAATTCAACTCACATCTTGTCCATTAGACGCATTAGAAAATATTCTGCTATAAAATATTTTCGAGAGCTTTAAAAAGAGTAGTCAAGAAAAATTTCCGCTTGACAGAATAATCCGCGTTACTTGTTAGAAGCTTTAAAAGGTGGAGCTTTAAAAGGAGTAATCTAGTTAAATTTGATGTTAGGTCAGTCTTTTTTAACTATAATACTCCCTCCGTTCCAAAATAGATGTCTCAAATTTGTTAAAAATTAAATGAATCTAACACTATTTAGTATATAGATTCATCCAAAATTTAAAAAACTTGAGACATCTATTTTTGGACGGAGGGAGTAGTTATTATTGGCGATGGTTGGTGTATTAGTGCGTTGGTTTTTTTGTTGGTTAAGTTTTAGCACAACGACTTCTAAAAAGTGGAGCTTTAAAAGGAGTACTCTGGTTAAATTTGATATTAGGTCAGTCTTTTTTTTAACGGCGCTGCTATACGTACGATTCTTGTACGATCCTATGTGGCAGCATCGTCGCGCGCTCGATTCCGTTCGACTCTAGCAACTAGCACGCATCTGCAGCCTGTAGGGCGGGGGGCAAGCAACAGTTGGCGGAGGCAGCGAGCACGACCGCGGCGGGGCAACACCCCCGCGCACAACACCGCTCTCTCTAGACTCGCCCCCTTCAGCAGCACCTAGAGCACCGCAGCCTATCAGCTCCTTCAATTCCGCAGCTCCGTGCCGAGGTCTTTGTGGCTGCTGTCATATGCGGAAACCACGGAGATGAGCTAGGCAGCGGTGATCATGGAGGCGACATGTTCGGACGATCATCTGTGCGGGGGAGCCAAGAGAGAAGGTGAGTTAGTTGGCCTTGAACTGACATGATCACCGGCAGGCCGAGCAACACGACCACCGTAGCCAGAGCAGCATCGCGTTCACTTCTCTCGCCCCTAGGTCGTCGCCGATGTGCCCAGCTGAGTACAGTAGGACATAGAGGAGATGAAATCGGAGCAGGTGAGATAGACTAACCGAGACGAAGATGTACCGGAGTACATGATTTGGGGTCGAAGCACGGAGCCCTCAACTATAGCGAAGTGGAGGAAGTATCTTACGAAAATCGGACGTGAATTGTCGTCATACGTATAGTAGTTTCGTTTTTTTAAGATGGAGCTTTAAAAGGAGTAATCTAGTTAAATTTATTAGTGTTAAATTTACTAGTGCGGACTTTTCGTTCTCTACTACAATAAGATTTGCTTGACTATAGTAGTCGCTAAGTGGTACAATAACCTATTTATATTTTTTATTGAATGATTATTAATAGATCGGTGTAATTTTGAAAAAAAATATCCGCTCGACCGAATAATCCGCGTCCCCACTACGGGACACGCGCGCTACGCCGAGGGCAAAAGGCCGTCGGCGTAGGCCAAATTACCCTCGGCGTATGGTACGCCGAGGGCTGCCCTCGGCGTAGCCTCCTCAGCAAAGATCTCCCTCGGCGGAGCACACTCAAGCCGTTGGCGTATCGAAATACCGTCGGCGTATGCTACGCCGAGGGCTGTGCCGTCGGCGTAGCGGCCGTCGGCATAGCCTGTCGGCCGGTTGCAGAAACATTTTTAAAAAAAATATTTTTTTGACTCAATTTTTTTATTCGTTGAATTGTTTCACTTGTTAATCTCCTACTTTGAACATTTTTAACACTAATTATACTTAATATTTGATTAAATTACGGTCTTTGTCAAACTTCCCAACAAGTCACCCATCCTAATACTACTCCAGCTTCAGCACGTTTAACTTCCTCGTTCCTTCAGAATCCATTTCCGCAAATTAATTCATACATTTGTGTCAATAGTATGATATCAATCCTATTAATTCTTATATCATAATGTCACATGTTTGTATTTTTTGAAATTACAAACAATTATTTAAGTAAATATTAATGAATAAGTAAAAATATTATTGAATTCAAATAAAAATATAATAATTTTATTTTTTTGTATTTTCTATTTAATATAGAATAATTAATATCTTTAAATCTGTAAATCGAAATTCAACAAATAATGTGTCTAAATTGATCAGAAAAATGAGAGGAATCCAAATATGATATCCATATCAATTAATCACAAACCCTCCGTTTTTGAATTAGCTATTTGGTGGTTGCTTTAGAAAATCCCCTTTTTGCGCTCGGATAATGAAAAATGTCTTTTTGGTGCGATGGAAAGGAAACTTGCATTGGATCTTTGATAAAACAGCATATTGTGAACCTAAAAATGATTTTTGTAAAAAAACATGAGCATCGGATCATGTACCTGTAGTTCATATCTGATCCACTTCCTACCGATTCGGCAGGAATTTGTCTTTTTCACCAAAGGTGGACGGAAAGGTTTCAGATCCCCCTTGTTGGGACATTGTCCGTATAAGGTGGTATAATATTTTTTGTAAAATGTGGTGGTAGTATTTTGAATTAGCCATTTGGTGGTTGCTTCACAAAACCGTCCGTTTTTTATGCTCGGAAAATAGAAAATGGCTTTTTGATGCGACAAAAAGGAAAACTTCCTCCTGTAACATTGTTCGCTATCCCATGATGCATGTGTATGTATAATATGGGCACATTATCACAAACTATGCCTTGATTCTAGCCATAACATTGGTCATTTGACCCGAAAGCCAAAAAACCTTGAATGAGATAGGTCATTTTGTGAAGGTTTCTTTGAGACATAATCAATATATCAAGTTTGATATTTTTCCTTATAACTATGTCACATAATATGACACCACGCGAAGGTTTCGCATTGTTTCGATCGTTTTTGAATTTTTTATGTCCGTTAAACTATCGTCAAACTTTATCGAACGACGGACATAAGGATTCTTAGCTCGGGGCCGATCCTTGCTAAACTTTCATTGGATCTTTGATAAAATAGCATATTGTGAACCTAAAAATGATTTTTGTAAAAAAAATGAGCATCGAATCATGTACCTGGAATCTGTCTTTTTTACCAAAGGTGGACGGAAAGGTTTCGGATCCCCTTGTTGGGACATTGTCCATATAAGGTGGTATAGTATTTTTGTAAAATGTGATGGTAGTATTTTGAATTAGCCCATTTGGTGGTTGCTTCACAAAACCGTCCGTTTTTTATGCTCGGAAAATAGAAAATGGCTTTTTGGTGCGACGAAAAGGAAAACTTCCTCCTGCAACATTGTTCGCCATCCCATGATGCATGTGTATGCATAATATGGCCACATTATCACAAACTATGCGTTGATTCTAGCCATAATATTGGTCATTCGATCCGAAAGTCAAGAAACCTCGAATGAGATAGGTCATTTTGTGAAGGTTTTTTTGAGACATTATCAATATATAAAGTTTGCTATTTTTCTTTATAACTATGTCACATAATATGACACCACGCGAAGGTTTCGCATTGTTTCGGTCGTTTTTGAATTTTTTATGCCCGTTGTAAACTATCGTCAAACTTTGTCGAACGGCGGACATAAAGATTCTTAGCTCGGGCCGAGCCTCGCTAAACTTGCATGGATCTTTGATAAAATAGCATATTGTGAACCTAAAAATAATTTACATGAGCATCGGATCATGTACTTGTAGTTCATATCTGACCCACTTCCTACCGATTCGGCAGGAATTTGTCTTTTTCACCAAAGGTGGACGGAAAGATTTCGGATCCCCCTGTTGGTACATTGTCCATATAAGGTGGTATAGTATTTTTGTAAAATGTGGTGATAGTATTTTGAATTAGCCATTTGGTGGTTGCTTCACAAAACCGTCCGTTTTTATGTTCGGAAAATAGAAAATGGCTTTTTGGTGCGACGAAAAGGAAAACTTCCTCCTGCAACATTGTTCGCCATCCCATGATGCATGTGTATGCATAATATGGACACATTATCACAAACTATGCCTTGATTCTAGCCATAACATTGGTCATTTGACCTGAAAGCCAAGAAACCTCGAATGAGATAGGTCATTTTATGAAGGTTTTTTTGAGACATAATCAATATACCAAGTTTGATATTTTTCCTTCTAACTATGTCACATAATATAACACCACGCGAAGGTTTCGCATTGTTTCGATCGTTTTTTATTTTTTTATGACCGTTTTAACTATACTTTACTTATTTTTTATTTATAAATGTGTAATATTTGAGTGTAGATATATAGGTCTTATTTTTCTGCAAATTTTGATATATTATTTGTATTTTTCTGAATTAGAATGATTTAGTTATGATTTTTTAAAGTTTAATGAGATAAAATAAAAAATAGCTACGCCGAGGGCAGCCGTTGGCGTAGTGTAACACCCTCAGAATCGGACCTATGCAAGTTTCAGCGATTCCCGCCAAACCCGCATAGAAACGATTCAAAGGTGCCCACCAGGCACTTTCGTGCGGGTGGAAAACGAAGTAATAACATTACACAACAGTCCTCGATGGGACCCACAGAACAGATATATAACAACAGACTCAATGAGTCAAGAATACAGATATAATATACAAAGATCCAAATCACCTTGAAAATGATAGAGCGTCCGACTACGGACAAGATGCAAATGGGGCTAAGAGCCCTGAAGAATAACCAATGGCGTCCATAACCCTGCCCAGGCCAAGCCGGAAGGGTAACCCTGCTAACGGCGTCGATCTCAAAACCTGCTTAAACAAAAGGGGTGCCGACAAGGGCAAAGGAAAAAGAGGAGCGTCAGTACTGAGGCCAGTACACGGCGAGGCTAGAATTCGGCGGTCCTCGCCTACATAGGTATAGTGGACTGAAGCGGCAACGGCAGCATGCACTAAACAACCTATAGAGACTCGATACAACTGGCGACTATCAGAGAGAGATAAGAGAGACCTATTCGGATCCAACCTGTTACTACCATCAAACAAACCCATCCTGGCGTTTCCCCCTCGAGACCGGACGAGGAAGTCAACCGAGGAACTCACACCGTTGGCAGTTTTACTTATTCGGTTATCGTTGCAGCAATTACTAGTCAGGTTTAGATAATCATCCTGATAAAGTAAGCAGTGGGCACTTTTAGTTAACCATTCCGTTATAGTGGCGACACTTACTAGTCAGATACAAATAGTATGAGATAAACCCCAAAACCCAGCAGTTGTTGGTACTTTTATTTAGCCATTCCGTTGTAGTGAAGCTGATTACTAGGCAAAACGGATACAAGTCAATTTATAACAATAAACTTTAGTTATAGTTGTCTATGATCAAGCACTGTGCTCCAAGTCGTCCATAACCGCGGACACGGCTTCTCGAAAAGATTTAACCCTGCAGGGGTGCACCAACGTATCCACAGGCACTTCGACCCTTTTTGCCAGATCAGTTAACATACACCCATCGGTATGTCAGCGGGGCCTAAGTCACGACGTTCCCAGACCCAAAGCAAGTACATGGGGGCCACCCCACCAAGTCGAACCCGAAACGAAGTCGGCCGGTCTCCGAGACGGACTTAGGGTTTGCGTCAGTGGCTGTAAACGACAGCAAATCCCCAAACGGGGACTGTCGATACCGCGAAAACACTCCGCTTCCTAAATAGTACAGTGTGCTCCTCGCACAAACGTAATAAAGCAGTAAAGCATGGCATAGGTACATGATCGTAAATAAAACCTCAAACTAGTTTGTGGCCCCCAGTACAATACTTTGAAATCAGGTAATAATCAATGGGGGGCCCATATCTCCCCACCTGTGGTTAGCGCGCTCGATCTCGGAACAGGTGTCAAGAACTCGGGTCCTACGGGACACAAGTGGGCGGTCGGAAACCAAATATTACCTATCACCCACCGATGCCTCTGCTTAATTCAATTTTAGTTATTAAACATGAATTAAAGTGAACGAAAAGTAAAGCCATGATCATCTCCAACATCAACATGCGGCAATTCTCCAACAATTGTGGTACTTGACGTCACGCAAAAACACTTGAGCAAGCGACTACGACACGCGGGTCCAACTATCTACCAAACAACAGGCAATAGGATGTGTCCAAGGCTATATATGGCTGCAAGGGATATCACGGGTACGAAAAACTAGAGCATCGCAACACAGATAGCAAAGATCAACAGGAGGGAAATAAATACTATAAAAGTAAGATAGGTAGAAAGGGGGAAATGCTCGCCTGAAAACATTGTCGAAGATTCATCCGAAGATCGGGGCGAAGCTCACATCAACTCAACGGCCTTATCCGCGAAGAAGCAAAACGCTAGAATAAACACCGGATGCACTATTTAATATAACGGCAGAAGATCGGCATGATGCATGGATGATGAATGACATGGCAAAGGTGCGATGCAATTAGGTCAGATTAAGCGGAACCGGGGTCCCGACAATTATTTAGATGGTTCATGTTGTTTAGAACCCCCGCAATTTAAATGTTGTATTAGCATGGCAAAAGATAGCACCAGGTTCGCTACACGAATTTAAATGAGGCCAATATAAGGCTAGATTTGCCCGCATATGGGCCCCATATTTAATTATGCAGTGAATCGGCATAAGGCCCCCAAACCACAGACAAGGATGCATGCATGAACAATTAATATGCAACAATTTATATAGTTGGCAAATTATAAAATAGGGTTCTCGGGTAAGGGTCACACATTAGGGGTCTCGACGAACTTGAGGTTCTGGGGGGTTCGGGGTTCGGGGTCGGTCTCGGGGTCCAGGGTTCGACGGGTTCGTTCTCGGACAACTGAGGTAGATCACGGCGTTTCGGGAAGGAGGACTTGGGTCGGTGTCGGGCGCATCGGCTTCTTCCGGGTCGGTGCCGTTCTTGTCATCGCGAAGGTCTTGTCGCGTCCTCGTGTCGGGTCGGTCTTGGCGTCTTCGAGGGAGTACTTGGCGTTCCGGGTGGCGACCTGGCGTCCGAGAGATGATCTTGTCGCACGGTGTCCGGTAGGCGAACTTGTCGGTTCCGCGGTTTTTCCGAGGTTCGGTCTTCAGATCTTTCGGACTCGCGAAGGGCGCTTGGTTCTGGGTTCTGGTGTTGGAGGTCTTGATGTTCCATGTAGGAGGCTTGGACTCCATATCGAGGGGGCTTCGTAACCGTGTCGGAGAACTTGATGTCCATGTGGCGATCTCGTCTCTCCGGTTAGGCGTCCTCGGTGTCGTAGTGGTCGATGTCGAACTCGGATGGCGCCGGGGTGTGCTGGCCAAAGGCTGAGGCGGGGCCAGAGGAGGCTGTCGAAGCGGGCCCCGCCGGCGACGGCGGCGACGACGAGGCAGGCACAGCCAGGGGGAAGGCTCGGGGACGCGGGTCTGCAGAGGGGAGGGCGAGGTCGACCGGCGACGGCCGGCGCGACGGGGCGAGCTTGGCGGACGGTGGCGGACTGCAGCGGTCGGGGTCGGAGCGGACGCGGCCGAGCGGGAGGAGGCGAGCGGAGGAGAGGAGCGGGCCGGGGAAGCTGCGCGGGGCGGAGGGCGCCGGAGACCGCGGCTGCGCGGCGGCGGCTGCGTGCGGGATGGAAGGGGATGGAAGCGGCAGGCGGTGGTCGGTGGGGGGTCAGAGCGGACAGAGGAGGCGGCTAGGGCGGAGGCGGATGGAGGCGGTGCCGTCGGGCGGGCGGCGCCGGCGAGGGTGGCAGGAGGACGGGGAGGGCGTGGCCGAGGCGTGAGGGCTGCGCGTGGGGGCGGCTGCGCCGGCTCGGGGTCGGGGCGAGGTAGTGGGCGGAGGGCGAGCTCGGGGGAGGAGGGCCCGGCCCTGGCGGCGGAGGTGAGGCGGAACGGCGGGGGCGGTCGGTGGTCGCAGGTGGAAGGAGGGCCGGCGGAGAGGCTCGAGGCGGGGGTGGCGGTGGCTGCCGACGAGGTGGGGAGAAGGCGACGCGGCCTCGCGCCGGGGCCGGAGGAGACGGGGCGGAGGGCGACGCCGCGGCAGGGGCGAGGCGGGGCGGAGATGCTCGCCGGCGCGCGAGCGCAGAGAGCAGGGGAGGGAGAAGGGAGAGCGGGGCACGCGCGCTGGGGCAGAGGGAGGAAGGAGAGAGGAAGGAGGTGGGCCAGGGGAGGACGTGGGGTCAGGGAGTGGGTCCCAGGGGCAGCGGGCCAGGCAGGGGTTGGTGGGGGCGTGCCGCGCGCTGGCGTGCGTGTGTGCTTGTGTGTGTGGCAGGGTGGGTTGGTTGTGTGGGTGGGGAGGGTGAGAAAGAGGGGGTCTAGGTGGAGGGCTAGGATTGGTTAGAGGAGAGAGGGTAGCTGAGGTGGCGAGCGGCTATTGGAGGGAGTGATGTGGCTGGGGGTGGGTAGAAACAGGATGGGTAGGAAAAGAAAACGGGGTGGACCGATCTGCTTGTACGGGGGTGGTCGTTCGGGTCGGGTCGGCCCGTTCGACTGCCCCCACTAAAAATAATTGAATATTTTAATTATTTAAAACACGGCTTCTGCGATCCGATAGCAGACAAAACAAATTAATCCGGTGTCCCGGGTTTGCATGTTTGAATGAAGATGGGGCGTTTGGAAAACAAATTAGGTTTTTCCGCAATAGTTTTATGCAAACAAAAGCAAGATGATGACGATGCTCAAATGCAATGTGGCATGATGACATGAGCATGCGGTCATGATGATGCAATGCACAAAAACAACGCGATTTTCTAGTAGTGGTTTTGCTGGATGCCACACGTAGCATAGAATATGCCGAGGGAAATTCTACGCCGACGGCTGCTTGGCGGGGCTGGCCTGAACGATGGCTACGACGGCCCCGACGTCCAGTCGTCGGCGTAGCTTCCCATTCCTGTAGTGTCCTAGTGCACAACAAGAGGTAGGAGTGTCACTTAAAGTAGAATGTATACTACTTATAAATAAGCTCGTATGGATGAAAGCATCGGCGGCGCCACCACGCTCACGAGTCACAACGTGGTAAGGTACTAAGAGCAACTCCAACAGCTTACCCATATATGGGTAAGATTGCTTTTATGGTAAGATGACCAAAAAACTAGCTCCAAGAGCTTACCCATAAGTGGTACCCCACCAAAAAAAATTGGGTGATCACCCATTTTTTGGCACCTCTTACCCATATATGGATAGATGGACACAAATTTTGGGTAAGAGGCAACTCTTACCCATATGTTGCCACGTCAGCGAAAACAAAGACGGAAAGCTACCAACTGCTCGCCCCTGACCTACCCGACAACGACGTCGCTCGCCGCCATCCCTCCGGCCACCGACGACAACCCCTCGCGTCGCCACTTTGCGGCCCTCCACCTGTGACCCACCTGTTCGCCTCCTCCGTCCCCGCGTGCCCCTTCTACTAGACGGAATCAAGCCACAACGGCCGCCTTGGTGGCGCGTCTCTAGCGGTGATTCGCCATCGAGGGGCCTTCTAGGCTCGCACGCATCCGCACTGCCACCCCCCACCTGCGAGCAGCTCCGTCGCCACCCCTACCCGCGAGCTCTGCCGCCACACACACCCTGCCGACCACCGGCGTCGATTCGGCCAAGCACCGGCTCCGCGCACCTCGTCGGCCAACTACAGGCGCCACGCGCAGCAGGCCATGCGCGCTACAAGAAGATGGGGCGGTGGAGAAGAGGCGCCTGGGCGATGGGGACGGGTGTGCTGGGAAAAGAGATGAAGAAAAGGAAGAGAAAAATGAAAAAAGAAAGAAAAAATTAGACTCAGTGACAATGAATCCCATGTACAAACCACTTTTAGGTAACCATATTATAGGTAAGCTGAAACATATTATAGGTAAGCTGAAAAAGCAAGACTAGCTTAGTTATCCAAACCTCCTTTTTTGCTTACCTGGGTAAGCTGTTGGAGTTGCTCTAAGGTTGTCACTCAATGACTCAACTCTCATCCCCGGAGGAATGGCATTCCATTACAGGTAACAGCAAGAGCACATGATGCTGCCGAGATAAGCGAAACTCAACCATGCACGCCAATGCGCGCTTGGGAGAACTCATCGTCATAGCAGAACCGAAGTAAGTGTACTCGCTCGCTCAAAGTACATGTACACCAAACACGAGTGTCGTACTACTGCACGTTACAAGAGGAAATGCTGCAAGTATCTGAGTCCCTCGTCGACGCTCACGTACCGGCAGTCCAGCAACACCCCGAGCCGCACCTTCTCCACCAGCCTCTCCTCCCCGCTCACCTCGACCACGACCTCCGCCTCCAGCTTCCCGTCGCCGCAGCCCGGCGCGGGCATCCTCTCCATGGCCCACGCCTCACCCCTCTCGCCCCTCCCGGGAACTCCCGCCCTTGACGCCGGCACCTTGGCGTCCATCATGACGATCGCCGCCGTAGGCGCGAGCCCGCCGAGCCCCGTCCGCACGGCCGTCCACCGCACGCTCCAGTGGTCTCCCCGCCCGGCCACCGCGTTCCGGCCGCTCACGTCCACCCCGAACTGGAACACGCCGCCGCGGGCCTTCCTGGCGTCGGACGCGGCGACGGCGAAGGAGAGCGTGGTCTCGCCGCTCGCCGCGAAGAGGTCGATGCAGAACGCGACGTCTGCGAGCGCGAGGCGTGGTGGCGAGAGCGAGCGGCCACGGGAGAATGCGGCGGCGTGGAACAGCGCGAAGAGGCCGCGGTGCGGGCAGGAGCGTCCACGGTCGGCGGGATCGCCGTCTCTGTCCGCGTGCAGGGGGAGGAGGCTGATGGCGGACGGGTAGTGGGAGCGGCAGAGGCGCGCCCAGAGGTGGTCGGCGGCGAAGGCGGCGTGCCAGGAGGTGGAGACGCAGGACGCCGCGGCGAGGGACGCGGCGTCGAGGAAGCTGGCCACGAGGGAGAGCGCCTCCCACGGAGGCGCCAGCTGGGACGGCGATGGCCGTGGCTGCATTGTCCTCGTCGCTCCGCCGTCACGCATTAGCCTGATGTCGCTATCCTTGATTCCTTTTCGGGTATGTATGGAGATCGATCGGTGCGCGTCAGTACGCGCCCGTGCGTTTATATCGACCGGCGACGAGCACGTACGAGTGTGTTGCGATAGGCGAGGAAAGACGTTTGCTATTGGGAGAGACGTTTGGGCGGCGTGTGGCCGCCGGCGGGGAGCACGTGGTAGCCGGGAGGTGCTGTGGCGCGGCCTGCGCGCGGCGCGTGGCGTGCGAGCTACAGAGCGTGCCGAGATGGCTTCTTGCGCGCGCAGGGCCAGGAGCCGCCCTCGACGGAGCGTGCCGAGAGAGACACAGGTGGCAGCGTACCACCTACGCGGCAGCAAAAAACGAGACCACGCGGCTCTCGCGCGGAATGCGCACGAGAGCTGGATGCGGCCAGACACGTGGCGGCATCGCGTACCAGCGCAAGGCTCTTTGTTTTTTTAGCCACCACAACTACGGGTGGAGCCTCCTTTTCCTTTCTCCTCTCTGAACCCCGTCTCCTCCTGTTCCCCTCGCCCACCTCTAGATCTTGGGCCGTCGGGCCCCTCCCCACTCCTCTCCGGCCATGGCCAGCGTCGAGTTGGGTGAGGGTCCTCCCCCTGTACAACAGTAGAGTAGGTTCCTGTAGTTTTTCCCTAGTGGAGTCTGACGTTATGGCGCGTCTGAGGGTAGGTCGGCGTCTCCGGCAGCCAGATCCGTCGCGCCCTGTGCTCTTCCTGCTTCGCTGCGCTCTGTTGGTGGCAGACGGAGGCGGTGGCGAACTGGAAAGGCACCCGCATCCCTCTCAATAAGGCTTGCCCTTGGTGCTCCAGGTCGGCGTCGCTGGACCAACGTCGACTTGGTGCGGTCGATCTTCTCTCTGCTGTGGTGCTCTCGTGGAGGGAGCCAGATGCAGCGCTGCAGAAGCCCACCGCTCACCCAAATAAGGTTCTTGCAAGTACCATCTGCTGCTATTTCGGGTTGTCTCCTCCGGCTTGTGGCAGAAGCTCGGAGTCTGATGGCGGCCAGTGTTCACTACATCGGCGGGTGGTGCCTTGTGTTGCCGGCGAGAAGAAGGTTCGTTTTGCTCTCCCTTCTCCCCTATGCTTCCATCAAGGTGATGGTCTGGGTGCCGAGAAATGGGCAAGCGATCTTCTTCCTCTCCGGTGGGGATCAGCTGCAGCTCCTGGCGGATTACCCAAGCGTTGGCAATTTTGTGCCATCGCTATCCTGGTCATGGAGACCGCTCCGCATGGCGGTTTGGCTACCGCTGCTTCTTCAAACTCCTGTGGAGGCCCTCCTGCGTCTCGGCCTCGGCAATCTTCGGCGCGCCTGCTTCAAGTGGCTTCGTCCCCGATGCGAGTGTTGCCGGCCATGGTGTCGAGCTCGCCTCTGGTTCTGGTGGAGAAGGACCTGGGGGACTTGATTGCTTTTCTTTCCTTTATGGCAAGGTCCTTTCTGTAAATGTTCAAAGCAGGGCTGTAATTTTTGTTTATTCCAAAGGCCTGCTTGTAATTGTACCCACCGTTTAATGCAGCTCTGGACCCTCCTGGGTCCTTCCCCTTGTCAAAAAAAAAACTACGAGTGGCACCCGCCGAGTTCATGGAACTTGTCCCTCACGTGCTTAACCGGTCACATAACTTGTTAAACGTGTGTATTGCAGTCACAAATTGTTTAACCGGTCTTTTTTAAAAAAAAACTCGTCATGTGAAACGTGAATCCTTACGTGAACATTTTTTTTGACTTCGCGTAATTAACATAATCTGATTTAAAAAAATACAATGTCAACTGAACCCGGCTAGATAAACATGAGGTTTTTTTTTGTAAAATTGTAAGTGCCATGTTGACCGAACGTGACACGCGCGTGGTGATGCGTTGGGTTAAAAACCGGCCGGTTAAGCAGTTTGTGACCTGCGGTGCATGCATTTAACAACTTGTGTGGCCGGTTAATCTATTTTACAAGATGTTTGACCTAATTGCACGTGGGGGACAAATTCGATGACCTCGGGTGCTATTTACTCGGCACCCGCCGGTATGGAGGCGGGTTTGTGACCTTCATACCCGTCTTCGCCACCTCTCCCCGCCACCACCACCCGTCTTCATACCCGCAAACGGGTCCTAAACTCCACCAGACCCACCCCGTGACGGGTACCCGTGACCCGATGGGTACCTGTGAAGGTGAACTAGAGCGTACAAATTTAACAACAAATTGTATATTATGTACAAAATTTTGACAACACCTTGTTGATTTAATAAGTCCATCACAATTAACAATAATAAGTATAAATATTACAATAAAAAGTACATGTCCAATAAGTTTATCATAATTAAAAGGTCTAACAAGCACATGGCATGTGGCTCTACTTGTCTATGGCGGGTCTACGGGTTAATGGGTATGGGTTTCGTACCTTCATAACCGCCTCCGCCAGAACCGTTGGGTCAGAGATTTTACCATTACGAGACCCATAGGTTTTTTTCCTAACCAAACCCTCCTCCATTTGATGCGGGTACCCGACTGGTTAACGGGTGGCGGTTACTCATTGCCATCCGGAAACACAACAGATCGCGTCCACGTTGGTACATGGGTTGCAAAATATGCTTGATTTTGCCTCGCTTACCAATTGGCCCAAAGATGAGCAATAATCCTGTAAAATCTGTCGCAGAGTACTTGCATTAGAAAGATCAGCTTGTACTTCCTCCGTTTCAAGCCTCAAGTTATGTAACTTTTTTAAAACATCAAACCATATAAAGTTTAATCAAAATTTTAAAAACTATAAAAAACTATTATATTATATAGATATCATTTGAAAATATGTTTCATGATGTATGAAAATGTATGGATTACGTATTGTAAATATTAATATTTTAAGAAAAAACTTGGACAAACTTTAGTTTGTTTGACTTTTAAAAAAATTATATGCCTTAAGCCTTAGAAGTATAAGAGTCATCTGCAAACAACGCAAACATCAAATGAGACACTGCTGATAACCCCTCGGCACATAAGAGAAAGAAATAAGGGGACAAAGAATCCCCTTGTCGAATTCCTATCGTCGGAATAAATGGATCCGTCTTCTGCCATTAACACGAACTTGATATTGCATTGATTTTATAAAGGACAACCAGCTTGATCCAAGCGTTGTCGAAGCTTAATTGTTGAAGTTTTTTTCAAGAGTTTCCACTCCATTCTATCATAAGCTTAGTGCATATCCTTAATAGCACACAAGCCATATTTCCTTTCTTTCTTCTTTTTGGTGGTATGATAAGATTCATATGCCACCAACACATTATCTGTTATTAACCGTCCTAGCGCGAGAGCACTTTGGTTAGGAGAAATAATAATCTCCAAAAGAACCGTATTTAATCTAGATGCCAAAACTTTTGAGATAACTTTGTAAGTCACATTGTACGGACTTATGGGGCGGTATTCTATTACCTTCTTAGGGTTTTCCATCTTTGGGATGAGTACAATGGTCGTGTTGTTCCATCCCTCACCTACAATTCCTGAATTCAAAGATGCCAATGCCTCTTGAGTTAGATCATCGTCCACTAGCCGCCAGTATTTTTTTATAGAATATGGCATGAAGTCTATCAGGGAAGTTAAAATCTCCAATATTGAATAAATCGCTCTTAACCTCCTCCCTAGTTAATGGAGAACAAAGAACTTCATTCATTGCCGCGAACACATGGTTTCACCTTCCCAATAACTGTTAGGGTCCTAACCTACATGGGCTCGCCTCTGGGCCACAACATGGGCCTGGCTGTGTGCCGACCCTCAGTAGCAGCACACAGTACAAATACCTATGAGGAGACATGGATCAAGCATCCAAGTTGGATCAGGAACGGCACGGCGGCACCTTCTCTCCCACCTCGGCTCTGATTCCCCAACCTTCTTTGACTAGACTAGATTCTCTAAACCATCCAGTATATGAGTGTGATTGAGTGCTTTGAGTAATTTGGCTGTTAACATCTGGTATCAGAGCTGGTCACCATCTTTCACATTTTTTTCCCATTTTATTCTCTCATCTCACACCTCACCATGAATCCCGAGCTCAAGGCATACCTGGATGAGCTCTCAGTCAGAGACGCTAGATACCGGTGGGTCTTTGACGAGAAGATGGCTCGAATCAATGAAAGATTGGCACTACTCAATGGCTGCTTCGACACCCCTACCCCCGTCGACGCCACCAACGACATCACCGAGCTCGTGACGGCGAGCTCCGCCACGAACGAGCTCGTCATCGCGTCGGTAGGGTTGACTGGCCCCATAGCTCAGCCCCCCACCACCGAGAAGGTACCGGTGGTCGCTCCTACTGTTCTCATGCACACCACCTACGTGATGCCCATGACCTTTTCGACAGAAGGCCCATTCCATGACACTACCGTGCTGACGCCTACTTCCACCCCAGCAGCAACGTCGATGTCTCCCACGGCCACCACCGACATCAGCTTCGTGCTCGCTGTAACTGTAGTAGGCGATGAAACCCTCAACGCCGAGTCCATCAAGGGCGAGCATGGCGCTTCGCTGACAGTGGCACCGACGCTCAATTCTGAGTTCAGGGTGCCTGATGTGCTCTCAACAGTTAGAACTGATGTTGGCGTCCTGCACACTGCCCCAGTTTGCATTCGTTGGGCATCCACAAGATCATGGCTGAAGCCCATACCTCCGCGTCCTCCTGATCAAGAGAGTTTGTCCCCTGGAGCACGGTCACTCTCTCCACCAGATGCTGGCATCATGGTGCAATGGCAGTATAAGGAAGACATTGCTCTGGTGTCAAATATGTTAATGTTTATTCACTTTCAATCTGTTCAGCTGGCTACTGCAAATTTTGAAGCTGGAATCTCTATGCAAGACATGGTCCTAGGTTCAGTCCTGAAAATATTAACTACTGTTCTGTGAAACTCATTGGGCTGAACTTGTCTGTCAAATTGTTCTTTCAAGCTTTGAAATATGGAGCTCAAGAGAACCATATCTACATTGAGGCACCTCGTTTTAATCATTGTCAAGAGGAAACAAATTTCAAGCTGCAGCCATGGCCTTCGGAGAAACTAACATACTGGGATAATCCAAATTTGACTGCTCGGGAGTGTTTGCTAGCTACTCCAGGCTGCTCATATGTGGCATGTAATCGCTGCTGGAGAGCACAGTGCTATGAACTAGCTACAGCGACGTCGGTACTGCAGGAATTTATGGGCAATTCAAACTGTTATTTGCACTTTGGGGCTGTTCATATTCTCGAGACTCTTATTTGTTGTGCAATTCTTCGGGTACTTTCAGGCGGGTATCATTGTATCGGCTATTTTCTGATGACTCGGGACCCTGGCTTGACGCCCTACTGTATTATAATTTTCTCTTTTCATGAGAGAGGTGATACATGCAGTTTATTGTGGTTCCTTGAGAAAGAGAAGCAAGTGTCCGAAAGTGCAGCTGGACATGTACAACATATAATGTTGCATCCAGACGAAGATGAAATCTATCCGTTTTTTACACAGCTTAGGGAGTATTTATCCTTGTTGCTACAGCCAAAGCCCCCCTGGTCGACCAAAATTAACACATGCTTTATTATATCATGCTATAAGTCTAAGTGCATGCTCCATCAAGCTGTTGTTGTGAGTGGTTTGCATCCTGGCTGCTTGGATTTTAGCTCTAAGTGGCATGGTAAAAGCAAACGGTCACTGCTTGTACTGGTTCATTGGCCAATTGGGGTTGCTTGTAACAGAATTTCAGAAACCTCAAGCATAAAAGTAGAAGACATTAAAGACACGAGAAAGGTTATGGAGCACAAACTTGCAGAACCAAGCACGGCAAAGGGAGCTATGGAGTCTGTATTGGTGTTTTACTATGTAGCACCCAGTTTTTGTCCAGTGGCAGTGATTGGACTGCAGCTTAACGAGAGTGGCAATTCATATGTGTGTTTGCAAAAGCTACAACTAGACAGAAGTGGAAATGGAGTCGCTGCTTTTAGCGGAATAATTTCCAACAGAAATCCTTGTCAGTTGAAGTGGTCTGAGTCGATTCTTGCATCTCTTGTTGATACGAACCCGTACTATACAGGATTATCTAGTGCAAGTGAAGGTCCAGTCTATGGGAGCAATTTGGAGCTTTACAGCTTGGTGTCTTACATGGTGGTGCAATACATTCTCAGTTTTTATGCGATAAAGACTGGATTACATTCCTTTAACGTGAGCAATGGCAGAACATTGATGCAAGATAATGGTATGGCCAGTAGGAAGCATAGTGGAATTCTGGTCCAATGCAGGAAAGCGACATGGAATCCCGGCGGTTCTGTATGGTGTCGGTGGTTCACTACATGCTACGCCCAAGAACCTTTTCAAGGAGGGAGGTATGCCATAGTTGTATCCACCTTCTGCAAGCAAGTTTTTGGCAGACGTCAGTATTACCTTGATGTCACTGAAGTCCGTGCAAGCGCTAGCTACTACCAGGACTACTACTCCTACATTGTTGAAGTTGACACATACTCAGGTTACTATCATGACTCTGACCATATCAAAAATCGTCTAGTGCATTGGGATCCAGGCAGGTTCTCAGTGATATCGGCTTGGGGTCAAGCCGTGTTTCAAGGAAGGAGGGATGTTAGGGTCCTAACCTACATGGGCTCGCCTCTGGGCCACAACATGGGCCTGGCTGTGTGCCGACCCTCGGGAGCAGCACACGCTACAAATACCTGGGAGGAGACATCGATCAAGCATCCAAGTTGGATCAGGAACGTCACGGCGGCACCTTCTCTCCCACCTCGGCTCTGATTCCCCAATCTTCTTCTTGCTTGTTCATGTACCAACTACTAGACTAGATTCTCCAAACCATCCAGTATATGAGTGTGATTGAATGCTTTGAGTAATTTGGCTGTTAACAATAACCTCCTCGTCAGGTATGGGCATGTCGACCGTGAACAAATTTCCAAAATAACCATTAATATGGTCTGCCAAATCATCTCGTCCCTCCACTCCACCACATCTTCATTATGATCAAACAATTTCTTGATCAGATTCCTCTTCTTTCTAGCTGTTGCAAAATTTTGAAAAAAGTTCGTATTCCGATCACCAAATTTCATCCGGTTAGCACGAATTCTTTGAACCCACTTGATCTCCTCCGGTTCATAAATTTGTTCTATTTCCAGTTGTACACGTTGCTGTAGAACCGTCGCATCATCGGTCAAAGGACCCTCCATAACCGAATTCACTCTCTCCTGCAGTACACTGGCCTACCCTGATTTTGAGAAATTTTTACTATCACCCCTAATCTGCGGTCTAGAATTTGTCTAGTCGGTCTTTTTTTTAGGTGTGTCCACCCTGCATTTTTTTTACTGCGTCTGGCACTGCTCCGTGCAGTCCAGCAGGTATCCATATCCGGCCGGCCCTTCATCTCATACACCTACGAGCGAGCTGCTTCTTTTTTCAGAAAAATTACTCTGAAGAAAGCATGAGCAAGTGAAGTTAAATACACGTACCAGGGGAAATTTTATAGAGCTGAAAAACATCAGGTGCAATAATCTTGCTGCAAGACTTGGCTTCATGGGGATAGTCAAAACCGAGAGCCTGCTTGAGCTTCTCAGGGTCATTTGAGAGTTGATCGATTGAGGAGAGCACGCCATTTATTTCGATTTAAAATATTTGTTCTGTACTGGTTTTCCCATGTAATTTAGCCGATTTTACATGAGTCAAATTAATTGTACACTCAAAATTGCATGATATAGTACATGATATTTTGTAATTCTAGATTACCATGATGCACACAAAGATTGAAAATTAGATGCTGAGTTTTTATTTCTCTTTTGACAGGATTGATGTACAGTGCAATAAGGGAAAACCAAAAATATTTCAAATGGCATACAAACCCCAAAAAAAAAACGACAAGATGTTTTGATTGCTAGAAATTACATGGTATTGTTTTCTAGGTTTGCGAGCACGTATTGAATTATGTGAACCGTTGCAACGAACGGGCAGTTTTCCTATCCAGTATAACAATCCAGTATCCCCAATCATTGACGATGGAGCATCACCAGCCATGATTTACTTTATTTATACAAGCATCATACACAAGGAGGTTAAAAACCTCCATCTTAGGACAGTTTTAGAAAACTTTGGAAGTTTTTTCAAGCAGCTCATCACTGGTTTCCATACTTAGGTCCATCCAGGCCTCTCTTGTCATCCCACCCTCTCACCCATGGTTGACCAGGTGCTGACCGGGTGTCTGGGGAAGAGTGCTTGCTCAGGTTATCCGTGACCTTCGACTTAATAGCAACAAATACCTATTTGGACAGAAATCGTTCAGTATAGTTTCGATCAGACTATTAGCAAGGGGCAGAAGAATAGGTATCCGTGCTATGACATACAGGATTAGAATTGACAGCCTCCGGTGGTTGCTCTTGACCAGTAAGCCATTTCCACAAATCTGGGTTCTCCTGAAGAAAATCAAACAGTTCTAGAATTAAAACATAAACAGACAAACAATACAAGACCGAAGTGATTCCTTGATGACCATGAGAGTTGGCACCAGAAGTTTCAGTGTCATTGGCTCATTACAGTTGCTTTCCAACTGTTTAGGCATAAAATGTATGTTTAGGTATGATGTTTTTGTATTGTCTTCATCTGTGAATCATGATAAAAGGCAATGACACTTGTGTATTGTAGTAACACTAGACAAGTAATGACATTCTAAAGCATCAAATAAAATAAAGTATGAATGTGTGACCGCTACCATCATAAAAAAAATCATTTCTTACCCATAAACATCATGTCTATTGTTAGTATCAAATCAGCAGCAATTAGTCAATTATGGCTTTATGCTAGGAGATTTTCGGTCATCATGGAAGTTTTACAGATTTATTATTGTTAAGGTACCAAATGTGGTGGAGAAACACTAAGGATTTTATAAAAACAATTGACCGTAGGTCTGTAATAATGTATCATGTATGGAAGAAGCTCAGCAGAAGCAAAACTGACTGGGTGCACGAACTATTAGAGCAACTGACAATGAAGGACTGTCATAATCTGATTTTCTTTATGAACAAACTAACTCATGCAGACATAGGCTGGACAGACAGAGCTCTCCCGCACTAAAGTAGATAATTTTCGTAGCATGCTCAATTCATGTTCAACCGGTGATCTACATATTCGATCATAAGAGATGGAAAAACCCAACACAGGTGGCTTATGCAGCGGTTCGCAACAGAATAAGATGGCACTACAGAGCAACAATGTTCTAAATAAACATGTTCTTTTGAGAATGTGAAGTTAGAAGAGTGGTAAAAACTTGACACTAAAACCTGAACATGGGATGCAACAGAGGTAATTGTCTAGTCAAATCCTTGTCAAGTGATCGAAGGACATTAAACCACATTTGATACTAGAGAAGAATGCTGCCATATTAATTACACTACTATTTGTTGAATTGGACATTACAGACATGCTGGTCGGAGCCTAAAATTTGACAAGTCCAGGACAAGGAAGCAGTGTATCCTGTAGCATTACACTGGATAGATATAATTCAGGAACCAGGAAAATCTCTAGTATCTAGCTGAGTTTTTAATCTAAAGCATGTATGTAACAGCAAACCATACCAGAGAAAAGTAATCAGATGACGACCTAGATCAAGGAGAGGAGGAGGGGTAGGGGGCAGGATAGCTCACAAGATCGAGAACTTGGAGCAGAGATCGGATGTTAGCCTCGTCCATGGAGCGGATATGCTGGTCTACCCAGGTCCCGAGCACCAGGTCCAGCTCCAGGAACCCTCTCTGCTTGCTCCTGTACACCAGACTGCACGCATGTATATACGAGGCCGGGGCCTCTCAATCAGCAACCGTACTTGGTGACCCAGAGGTTGGCTATTTTAAGGAAGGAGAGAGGAGAGGGGGGAGAGGGAACCTGTTGACGAGGCGGCGGCGGCTCTCGTCGGAGGAGAGGTCGATGGGTATGGCAGTGGTGTTCTGCTGGGTGGAGTTGATGGTGGAGATGAGGCGGTTAGAGGCGGCGGGGAGGAGAGCGCTGGAGGAAGGAGAGGGGAGGACACGGCGGAGTTGCAGTGCCCGGCGGAGGAGCGTGGCCGCCATGGCAAACGCGGCGAGGAGGAGAGGTGGATCGCGAAGGAAGGAAGGAAGGAAGGAGTGTGACGGGCGACGTGGCTGGCTGGTGGCCCCGTCGCTTCTTCACAAGTCGGGCTAGGTGGCTGGCTGGTGGCGAGGAGTTGTAGTCTCACCCTCCTAGTTCTCTCTGTCTCCCCTCTCTTCTCGTACTTGTTCACCCGCCGAGTTTGCAGCTCCCGCACGTCGCGCCTTTCATCATGCTACGTTGGTCTGCGGCGGCGCAGATGAAGACGCCAAGTCGAGGCCGTGCGCCGTCATCGACCTCATCCACGACTTCCTACGCGTAGAGCTTCTGCGGGGCGTTGCTGGCCCTCACGCCTCACGGCGCTCCAAGCCAAGACGCACGGCTGGCGTTCGCGGCTTGCCGACGAAGTGTGAGGACGCGCAACATGGTCGGCGGCATGGCGGCGAGAAGCCGAGCGGAACGGCGCGGCCTCCCGATAGAGCATGGACGTCGCCGCGCCACTCCCCGAACTAAACTTCACGAATATGCAGAGAAACAGTCCACCACCCCTTCCTCTCCTCCAACACCAAATCCGGCCCCTCCTCCCCACACCGGTGCTGCCATGCCACTCTACCCCGCGCCACACCCAACCTCTCCGCAGAAGAACAACGACGTGCACATGGATCAGCAGGCACCCCTGACTTGCGCTACTGCCGCCTGCCGGCGTGGACCCTGGCTTGGTGCTGGCCGTCCGGCATGGCGGCGAAGGCAACTGGGTTGAGCGATGGGAGCTCTTCGATGGCGGCCGCGACATCAAGGGAGCGGCGGGGCGCTCGGTGGTTCACCGTCGCCAGTCGGGATCTTGCTTGCCTCACCATGGAGCTCGGCCGCGACTCACCACCATGTCGCCGGGCGTTCCAGGAGGTCGCCCACGCCTCGCCAGTGAGCTAGCACATATAGCCAAGAGTTTTCCCGCTTCGCCAATGTTGATATTTACCGCTCCCTTCTCTGATCTTAATGTTTGTGCTGACTTCTAGTATATGAGCTCACTCAAGTGCGTATGTGACATGGTTATACCCCACGGGTACACGACATTAGTATACCTGGTCCAGCCCAAGGAAGACCCACGACAAGATACACGGCCCGTGGGAGATTTCGGGTGGCCCAAGCCCATGACGTCTTCGGATCTTTGGAGAGCAAGACTAGAATAGATAGAATTTCAAAGGGAACGAACCCTAATCTGTAACCGACTCGACCTATGCCCGGGACCTGCCTATCTATATAAAGGCTAGGAGGGCACGGCGAGGAGGGCGCCTCAACTCACCTCATACGCACCTCACACCAGATTGCATCTGCGCACCCCTATAACCTTCGGTTCCGCCGTAATCAAGAGCAGACAAGTAGGAGTAGGGTTTTCCCTCCGGGGGCCTGAACCTGGATAAATCTCGTGTCCCCGTGTTTCTTGTCTGTTAACCATTCCGCGATCTCCAGCATCCCCATCTTCTCCAAAACCCAAGTCCATAACAATGGGCATTGACGAGTCGAAACCTCGTCAATTGGCGCCGGTCTGTGGGAAGCGGGGACGCTGATTGTGTGATCATGACGGTCCCATCCAAAGCGATCTACAACTCCTCGGCGATGGAGAGCCACCTACTCTTCGGCGCTTTCGACTTCACCGCCCGCTCGCCAGTCACCATGAAGGATTTCGAGCCCGTAGGCGACGGGTTCGAGATTCTGTTCAGGAGCTTCTGCTTCTAGGTGGGGCAGACTGTCACCCTCCGCCTTCTAGAGCGGGTGCCGCCACCATCCATCAGGCCCGCTTTGTGGGTCCCACCCATCGGCGTGCTACGCACGTCGACACTGACAGACGAGTCATACGACAGCAGCAACTAAAACTCAGATCTGTGCGGCCCTCCATCAGACGACTGCGGCAGTAGTGATCCAATCCGGGGGCATTACCAATGCATCGTGGTCATCCAGGGCAAATTGGAACTGCCACCAGGTTCGAGTGCCCACGTACCTCCACCCAACCCGCCGCCCAACCCACAAGGTGGGAACGGAGGAAACAGAGGAAACCCATCCCTCCAACCCAATGAAGGCAACGCTAACGCCTACCAGAAGATTAAGCTCGACGAGGACAGATGGCACCAGGCACACGAAGCCGTGGCGGGCAACAGGATCCTACCTGTGAATGCTTCACGGGATCTGCTGATGGCATACCACCTCCTCCTCATCGGCGAGCATAACCGGCAGGTAAAACTACATGAGGACCTCGACAAAGGCAAGGAGGCAGCTTCAGAGTCTAGCACGCGACGAGCTGCGCTCTCCGCCGTTGGTGGCTCCAGCTCGCATGGCAACCACACCAACAAGCATCGCTCTCGCACAGAGAACATGGACCCCGCCGCGCGATGCGAGGTCACCAGGACCCTCAACACGTCCTTCATGGCGATGGATGCCAACGGTAACGTCACACCGAAAACACCACAGGCTGCGATCATGGCAGCCACCACCTATCTCACGTCCCATCCTCCTCCGGAGGATGACCCAAAGAGTGCCATGCATAAGTCCACGCTAGCAGGCCTCGGAATTGTCGGAGCCGCGCTCCACAACGAATCTCCTACGGAGCCAACAGAGAAAGTTGCGGTTAGGTTCAACTGTAGCCCTACTCCCTCATCCGAAGAAGATGAGCATGATCTGCCCCGACACCGCAAGAGTCCACGTCGCTGCATCAGCGACTATGACGCTCGCAACGACCTCACTCAATGCAAGATCGACAAGGCACGCTCCAAGCACGTGTGTTCGACCGAATCTAAGGAGGAAGACGACGGAGAGCTACGTGAAGCCAGATGCTTCAGCAGATCCGTTCGGCGAACGTGGATGCCGAAAAATTTCAAGCTCCCATCAGAACATCCGAAGTTCGATGGCACGCAGGACTCGAAGGCCTGGCTCAGCGACCACCTCTCATCCGTGAAGCTGTGCGATGGTAATAGGAATACTGCCCTGCAATGCCTTCAGCTGCAGCTGACAGGCGCAGCTCGGATCTGACTTAGCAGTCTATCATCAGGCTCCATCCGCAGCTGGGAGGAACTGGCATACAGTTTCATCCGAAACTTCAAAGGAACTAGCAAGAGGCCAGCCTTAATCGAGGAACTACGGGCATGCACCCAAAGAACGGGCGAATCCATTCGCTCGTACATCCTGCACTGGTCCAACATCAAAAATTCCACTGTGCACATCTCTAAGGAAAGAACAATCGATGCCTTCAAATATGGTGTCAAGCGCCCAGACTTCAAGGAATAGCTTGGGTGTGTCAAGCCGAAAACGCTCGACCACCTCATGGACATTGCCAACCGATGGGCGAATGGCGAAGATTCCCTCCACCAAACACATTCAGATGACGAGGACGACTACGGCCACAGGCGAGAACGCCTCAACAAGCAAAGATCGCACGTCTACGACGAACCCGACGGAGTCGACATGCTTGCGGCTGGCTACGCCGACCGACGCAACGATGGCAACCGCAGCAGCGGATATCACGGAGGCAACTTCCGCGACGGAGGATGGCCCACACAAACGTGGCAACATCACAACTGCGACGATGAGCCCTCGGCATACGACAAGTTGTCGGGTCCTTGCACCATCCACTTCTACACCAATAAGCAGGATGGCAAAAAGAAATCCAGCCACATGCTAAAGGACTTCCGCGAGGTTCCAGAAGCTCAGCAAGGGCCTCACCCAGATGCGATGACAGATCGTAAACCCTAGGTTTGGAACCGCACCTGCACCAGGAGAAATCGCCCATGGAGCTCCTCCACCTCCACCAGTTGGACCTTCGAATCCAGCAATCGCACCCGCGCCAAACAACGGCATGGGAGGGTACCCGGCGCAAAAGGGGTCCCTGATGATCCAGAAGGGGAGCCCAACAAATAGGGTGCAAAATAAGATCACCCGCCAAGTTAGCCTGGTCGTGACTGCTCCGCCTGCCATCCATGAGTACCTCAGTAGCTCAGAGTCCTGCATCATGTTCGATCGTTCGGATCACCCCCACCAGATCCCTCGCCCAGGTCATGCCAACCTGGTGCTCGAGGCGCAGATCGGAGGATTTGAAATGAGCCGCATCTTCATGGACGGTGGCAATGGCATCAACCTGATGTTCGCCAGCACCCTAGAAGCAATGCGGATTCCGCTGTGTAGCCTAGAATAATCCAACACGACGTTCCACGGCATAGTCCCAGAGAAGGGCATATATCCCCTAGGAAAGATATGGCTCGACGTTATCTTCGGCCAACCTAAAAACTTCAGGTGCGAGCAATTGGAATTCGAAGTGGTGGACTGGCCATCGCAGTACCACGCCATCCTCGGGTGCGTGGCATTCGCAAGATTCCTAGTAGTACCGCACTACGCGTACCTGCTACTCAAGATGCCAGGACCTAGATGCGTCATTATCGTCCAAGGCAGCTTCACCCGATCCGACCACTACGACAGAGACTTCAACAAAATCTCCCAGGCGTTCGGTATGCAGGAGGAGCTCACGAGGCTTTGAGAGATAACAGACAATGGGGCACCCCTAGTCTCCAGACAAAATGCACCGACATGTCGTTTGACTCCACAGTTAACATGAAAAAGGTGCAGGTCCACCCAACGGACACCTCCAAGATGGCGATGATCGCCAACGACCTCAGCCCTGCATAGGAAAGCGTGCTTGTCAAATTCCTTTGTGAGCGCTGGGAAATCTTCGCCTGGTGTCCTGCGGACATGCCAGGAGTTCCCAGGGAATTCGTCGAGCATGCACTCAATGTGTTTCCGGATGCGAAGCCTGTCAAACAGTCCATCCGATGATTATCCGAGCCAAGAGCCAAAGCTGCTGGGATCAAAGTCAATAGACTACTCGATGCCAACTTCATCCGGGAAATCAAGGAGAGCGAGTGGCTGGCTAACACTGTCTTGGTCCCCAAAAAAGACACGGACATCCTGCGGATGTGCGTGGACTTCACATCACTCAACAAATACTGTCCCAAGGACCACTTCCCTCTACCGTGGATCGATTAGACAATCGATTCGACTGCAGGATGTGAGAAACTCTCCTTCCTCGACGCCTACTCAGGCTACAACCATATTCGACTGAAGGTCGAAGATCAAGAGAAAACGGCGTTCATCAAGCCATTCGGAGTGTTCTGCTACAACACCATGCCCTTCGGGCTGAAGAACGCAGGTGCCACGTACCAGAGGTGCATGCAGGCATGCCTAAAAAACCAGATTGGTCGCAACATCTAAGTCTATGTCGACGACATAGTCATCAAGACCAGGGAATCCAAGACGCTGATCGACGATCTCCGCGAGACGTTCGATAACCTTGATCACTATAAGATCAAGATGAACCCATAAAAGTGCGCCTTCGGCGTCCCATCTGGCCAATTACTTGGCTACTTCATCTCCCAGCGAGGAATCTAGGCGAACCCGAAGAAAATCCGGGCCATACTGACCATGGAGAAGCCGATGAACCTCAAGGGTGTCCAGCAACTAGCTGGGCGCATCGCGGTGCTGAGCAGATTCATCAGCCGCATGGGTAAGAAGGCCCTGCCTTTCTACCAGCTGCTACGCAAAGCTGACAAGTTCGAGTGGACACCCGAAGTAGGCAACGCATTCAAAGATCTCAAGCAGCTGCTCTCCACCTCGCCTGTCCTGGTGACGCCAAAGGAGCGCGAGCCTCTGCTGCTATACATCACAACCACGCATCAGGTGGTAAGCATCATACTCGTGGTCGAACGACCCGAAGATGGCAAGACTCATGGGGTCCAACGCCCAATCTATTACCTCAGCGAGGTACTGACCCCAACAAAACAGAGGTACCCTCACTACCAGAAGCTCGCCTACGGCATGTTCATGACGGCTCGTCGACTGAGCCATTACTTCCAGGAGCACCAGATAATGGTCGTCAACGAGGCGCCACTATCCAACATCATGAACAACCCCGAAGCCATGGGACGTGTAGCCCTGTGGGGCATCGAGCTATCTCCTCTAGACATAGTCTATGAGTGGTGCAAGGCCATCAAATCTAAGGTCCTCCCTGACTTCCTCGTCTACTAGATGGAACTCCATCTACCGGACACTCTAGACATTACACAATCATGGACGATGCACTTCGATGGCTCCAAGCGCGAGGCTGGAGCGGGGGTTGGCGTCATACTGACATCCCCTCAAGGTGACAAGATGAAATACGTCCTTCGGATGAAATTTCACGCCTCCAACAACAAGGCCGAATACGAGGCCCTCATCCACGGCATGAGGATGGCCAAGATCTGCGGTGCAATGTGCCTAGTCATCTACGGTGACTCGAATCTCGTCGTTCAGCAAACGATGAACAAGTGCGATGCTCACAACGCCAACATGATCGCGTACCACGCGCTCTACAACTCACTCGAAGGAGACTTTGATGGCTGCGAACTTCGACACGTTGGAAGGGAAAGCAACGAAGAAGCCGATAGACTCACCAACATCGGCTCCACCTGCTCACGGGTGCCACCAGGTGTGTACCTCGAACAAATCTGTGTACCCTCCATTAAACAGAAATTCCCCAAAGGATCACCCGAAGAAGCGGAACACTCGGGGGCTACGCAACCTGAAGGACAGAAAGGACCCGAAAAGCTCGACACCGCGGTCGAGCTGGTCAGCCTGATGCAGGTCATGGCGGTTGAAGAAACATGGACACAGCCGTACCTTCGATACCTGATAAACATAGAACTGCTTGATGACCCAACAGACGCCCGGCGTATATCTCGCCGGTCCAAGGCCTTCACCATAATCAATGGCGAGTTGTACAAGCGCAACATTTCGGGTGTGCTTCAAAGGTGCGTCACCATCGGTGACGGAAAAACCATCCTCCAAGACATCCACGAGGGCATCTACGACCATCACGCTGGCAGCCGCGCGCTAGTCGCTAAAGCTCTGCGAGCTAGATTCTATTGGCCAACGGCCATGAACGATGCCAAGGACATCGTCTAAAGGTGCAACGCCTGCCAGAGGTACGCGGACAAGACGCACGCACCAGGATCCGAGCTAAGGCCCATACCACTGGCCTGGCCCTTCTCCCAATTTGGCCTTGACATGATCGGCAAACTGCCCAAATCATCAAAAGGAAGCCACGTCTACCTCCTGGTCGTAGTCGACAAATTCACCAAGTGGATCAAAGCAATGCTCGTCACCAACCAGAGTGGCAAAACTGCAGTCAAGTTCTTCGAGTCCATAGTGTACAGGTTCGGTGTGCCACACAGCATCATCACGGACAATGGCTCAAACTTCATCTCGAAGGAATTCCAGGACTTCCGCAAAGGCCTCAGAATCAACATATCATACGCCTCCGTGGCGCACCCGCAGACCAATGGATAGGTCGAAAATCAAGAAGCGCCTACTATGCCCACTCGAAAGGCTCGCGGGAGCCTGGGTGGAGGAGCTATGCTCCGTACTTTGGAGCATGCGAACAACACCGAACAGTTCAACTGGCTACACGCCCTTTTTCGTGGTGCATGGAGCCGAAGCCGTGCTACCTGCAGAAGTACGCCACAAGGCCCCATGGATCGTCGCCTACAGCGAAGCCTAATCATCGGCCACACTCGAAGACGCCATCGACACGCTCGACGAAGCACGCGACATCGCCGCGGCTCGCTCTGCTGTCTACCAACAGAGCCTCCACAACTACCACAGCCGCCGGCTGCGCCCGAGGTCCTTCGTCGAAGGAGACCTCGTCGTACGACTCAAGCAAGAACGACCGAAGAAGCTCGAGTCACCTTGGGAAGGACCCTACATCGTCACCGAAGTCATCCCAGGTGGCGCCTACCGCCTCATGGACGTCAAGTCAGGAGTCGAATACTCCAACCCATGGAACGTCGCACAACTGCGACGCTTCTACCCCTAGCTACCTCTTTACTTTCAATAGGTCTACTCAGCCAAGGCTACTCAGCCGAACAAATGTATCTCCTTGTTGCGATAAGAATAAAAGCTAAGTTCCATGCCCGAATTTTCTTATACCTTGCACTACTTCTCGCTATAACACGCTCGGGGGCCACGCCTCACCGCACGACTTCATCGACTGAGAATAATGCATACAACCTGAGTAGCTAACCACGTCACGATAACAAAAATGACATGCACACAACAAAGCATAACATGCTCATACAAATAAACTTTACAAAGGGCACAATAAGCCCACCCGAATATATACAAGTTTTACATTTATCTATTTCTTTACAGGACCTATCTATTCTGGAGTATCACACTCGCCCGATGCTCGAACAAATCAACAATCTCTTTGGCATACTGCCTAACAGCCGCATAATGCGGACGCATATCCCAAAGTCTACCATCTGGTCGAAGAGGCGACCTAGTCGCCACCGCTGCGAGATCAACATCACGGCGGTGCAGCCGAACAAGCGAAAGGGCAGCTTTCACCCCCGCAACTAGCTGATGCCGCACCAACTCCTTGACGTGGCCCACATCCCGAAACTTTGCCAGCAAACCCCAAAGGTTGAAGGGCGCCCCATCCAGGGGAAACATGACAGCCCAAGTGGACGCCAAGGAAATCCTTGCCTGCCTCAGCACCAGAGAAACCTGATGCACGGGATCTTGCACCGTCACAAGGACGGTGTCCCGATTATGGTCCATCCAAAAGAAACCGCCAGCCTCCAAATCCTGCTGGGTCATACAATTGATCCGAACTGCAACGCACTCCTTCTCCTCCCTCGGAACAAGGTTAACACCTGCAACAAACTCAGAATAAGGTGACATGCAAACAAGGTGCACCCAAAAACAACAGCAGCTCGCGAAGACTTACACTGCAGTTGCTCGCTCATACGCCACAGCTCAACCATCCAAAACTCCTCCCTGGTGGTAGCTCGATCAGCCTTCAACTTCCACACGTCCGCGTGGCCTCAAATGCCAAGGATCTCCTTCTCCAAGCTACGGACGCGGTCACGAGGAAAACAAGTTGTGATGCATCATCCAAAGATGGTTGCAGCTGAGGGACAGTTGAAGTATCCACGGGAATATCACCCAAGGGACCCTAAAGACAAACAAGTAAGGACATGAACATCACATACATTTCTGGCGATAGCTTGAAGCATAATTTATATATACATCAAAGGCCACCGTGTGGCATAATGAGCATTGTTCATCAACAAAAGCTTACAACACAAAATAAAAGGGTAAACTATCCTAGATACAACATTCAAGCCTAAGGACCCGTATCTGAAGTGGCCTCGGAGCCGGAATGCCTGCTCTTGGCCTCCTCCTGCTGCTTCGCCGCGTACTCTGCCAGCAGGTCAATGAGCTTCGGCCCGTAACGCTTATAGCAGGAGGCGAAAAGAGCAAACGATACCTCTGAGCCATCGGCAGCCGTTGGCATCTAGGAGGTGATGTGCGGCAGGTCCAGCTCCGCTCCGGATACCATGGCCATGGCCAACCCCATGGAGGCATCGATGCCCTTCTGCTTGCACTTGTAGGCCGCTGGAGCGTCCTCCGACAAAGCATCCTCCAGAGCGTCGACATCCTCAAGAGCAACGCCCTTGGGAACGACCTCCCTGTAGAACCATCGAAGAACTTCCTTGGCCTTCGCCAGGGAGGCAGCATCAGTACCGCAGCGATCTTCGATCGCTGCGGTGGCATCATCCAGACCATTTCCATGCTCCAGCTGTTGGAATTATTCCCTAGATAATAAAGATGTTATTATAAATCTTGTTCATGATAAAGTTTATATTCCATGCTAGAATTGTATTAAGTGTAAACTTTAATACTTGTGTGGTTTATGAACAACACCGTGTCCCTAGTATGCCTCTATGGACTAGTTCATTGATTAATGATGGTTAAGGTTTCCTAACCATAGACATGAGTTGTCGATTGATAATGAGATCATATCATTAGGAGAATGATATGATGGACAGACCCAAACTAAGTGAAGCAATTAGATCGTGTCATTGTGTTCATCTTTGCGAAGCTTTTCTTATGTCAAATATTGTATTCCTTAGACCATGATATAATACTGTAGGGGTTCGTAGCATGGAAAACAAAATTTTTCTATCGCATACAAACAAACAAGCCAAGATCTATCTACTAGATTGTAGCAACGAGTCGATGGAATAACTTACCCTCAAAGATTCCAAAGCGGTTAACGAGAGCAGATTCTCGTGGGTGATGTAGTCGTACTCTTTCCGATCTCAAGATCGCGTAGACGATCCTTCCGGCACTGTGTTCCGGCAGCGCTTCCGCAGTCGGTCACACGTTCGGTACTCGACGAAGACCTTCCTCTCCCTTGTTCCAGCAGGCAGCGGAGGTTGTAGCACTCTCCTCGCGATTTCGGCAGCACAACGGCGTGGTACCGGAAGTAGAGGGGAAATCCCGCAGGGCTTCGCCTTAAGCCGGAGCGAGTATGGTGGATTATGAGAGAGGGCTATTAGTGGTCTAGAGTTTAGACACACCAATTAGAAGGCTCTAAACCGCAGGCTAAAGCAATTAGAAGCTCTAAACCAAAACGGCTCTAAACCGGAGATTAGAGGTAGAAACTTGTGTGTCTCAAGGAGGAGCCCTGCCCCTCCTTTTATAGGTGGAGGGGCTAGGCGCGCCAGGGAGGGAGGGAGTCCCTCCCCAACTCGGCCTAGGGCTGGGCGCCGGCTTGGAGGAGAGGAACTCCTCCTCCAAGTTGGTTTCAACCTCCTCTTGCTTGTTTCCCACAGTTTCCTGTTTCCCACAGTTTCCTGTTTTCCACAGTTTCCTGTTTTAGCCGTTTGACTTTCAAATTGGCAATTTGACTTTCATGTTTTTGGAACAGCAAGAACACTTAGTACATGATGCAATCATTCAATGACACATTCATGTACCCTCCCCCCCGGAGTGTCGGACAATCCGGAACCTTCTAGAACATTCCCGATGAAAACACCGGAATCATTCCCGAACTCCGAAACGGGACTTTCCTTATATGAATCTTATTCTCCGGACCATTCCGGATCACCTCGTGATATCCCGGATCCCATCCGAGACTCCGAACAACATTCGGTCTCTTTCTCATAATACCATAACTACTCAAAACAACGTCGAATCCTTAAGTGTGTCTCCCTACGGTTCGTGAATTATGCGGACATGATCGAGACACTTCTCCGAACAATAACCAACAGAGGAATCTGGAAATTCATATGGCTCCCACATATTTCTACGATTACTTTGCGATCGAATGAACCACTTACATACGATACCAATTTCCCTTTGTCTCACGATAGTTTACTTATCCGAGGTTATGATCGTCGGTATCTCTGCATACCTAGTTCAACCTCGTTACCGATAAGTACTCTTTTCTCGTTCCCGTGATATGTGATCCCTTGTGATCCAGTCACATGCTTGCAAGCCAATTGGATGACATTCCACCGAGAGGGCCCAGAGTATATCTATCCGTCATATGGATGGACAAATCCCACTCTTGATCCATGTGTTTCAACCAATACTTTCCGAACACTCAATGCCACCTTTATAGACACCCAGTTACGGTGTGGTGTTTGATGTCATCAAAGCATCCATCCGGTAATGGTGATATGCATGATCTCATGGTCGAAGGAATTAGGTTACTATGTATCAGAAAGCATATAGCAATTGAACTATTTAAATGACTTGATCTTTATGCTACGCTTATCTATAGGAGTATGTCCATCACATCATTCTCCTAATGATATGATCCTGTTGTTAATAACATCTCTATGTTCATGATCAGGAAACCATGATCATATATTAACCAACAAGCTAGTTTAACAAGAGGCTTTACTAGGGACTCTTATTTTAGTTTACAAATCACACAAGTATTAATGTTTCCGGTTAATACAATTATAGCATGGTATGTAAACATTTATCATAAGTGTGAAGATATGATAATAACCACTTTATTATTGCCTCTTGGGCATATCTCCAACAGTCTCCCACTTGCACTAGAGTCAATAATCTAGTTTCAAACCTTTGTGTATTCAACACCTATGGCTTTCCGGTGTTGTATGTACACGATTGCTAGTGGTCAACTGATCTCCGGATCTGACACTTCCAGGTCCGTGTGTAATTGCATGTCTTTGCGTCTCTACGCATCACTCATTCTCTAATGAGATGGCTTTGTATAAATTTGGTCTTTCGGTGTGACCTTTAGCTCTTTGGGGTTAAAACATGTTGATAATATTGTCGCACAATATATCTTCATAGTATTATCCCACTGTGAACTACACCTAGTTTGATAACAAACTACTTGACACAAATGCCCTCTTTTGCTGCTAAAATAGCAGTCATATACTTAGCCTTTTGTTGTAGTATCTGTCACAATATCTTAACTTTGGAACTCATCCAAATCCATTATGGAACTCACTTTCCATTATATTGTGCCACCCTTAGTTTAGATTGAGATAAACTTAATTTGTACTTTGTGACAAAACTAGTATCAATGTAGTACTTTTACAATGAACTAACCATCTATTTGTCACTTCTACAAATATTATACTCTTAGTTCTTCCAAAAGATCATAAGAATATCCTTACTATTGTCCAATGATCATCTTACGAATCATTCTGGTATATGCTCACAACATTTAGAGCATAGGACATATCTGGATTTGTACATATCACAGTATGATTGATATAAATGCTCTTTATGATTTCATACATCAAGTATCAATCTATACTTGATTATTTGTTTCACTTTACCAAATGTCAATACACTTGAATATATCATCAACATTGAACTCTTTCAATCCTTTCTGTGCGACAAGAACCTTTCTTGTAGTTTCTATATTGAACTCATTCAATATCTCGTCTATGTACTTCTGGCACAACCATATTAGCGTCTATTGATGCCAAATATTTAGGTTTTGCCTAAGTCTTTCATCGGGATGAAATTCTTAATATGTGTTAATAAAAGATACATTATTTCCAATCAACAATATGTCTTCCACATAATGTATTAGAAACATGTCTTAGCGCTCCCACTTAATTTCTTGCAAATGCAAGCATCTCCATCGTCTCTGATGAACTTTTAAACTCCTTTAACAGTTTCATCACAGTGAAGATTCCAACTCCGCGATGCTCACTTTAACCATTGAAGTTCGCATATACTTTTAGCATCCTTTTGAATTAACAAAACCCTATGGACCGTGTTATGCACATGTCCTAGGTAACAATTCTATTAGAAGAACTTGTTTTGTTTATTCAACTACCATATAACAAATTATATGTAGTGGTTGCTACATTAATCCGTCTAGACTAAATATCACTATGAAAGATCAAATCTTGTCATAGTCAACCTTTGAACATTTTGTGAACTCTTTCCCAACATGTCGACTATTTCATAGATGTAAAACATCCATGTCTATTTATTTATAGATCCAGACACAACTGTAAGGTCTTACACCTTTCTCGAGGGTCCTTCAAGTTCAAAACTTGATTTCTCGTGTATGGAACTATCACGTATTTTATGGCTTCAAGCCATTTGACGGAGTCAGGGCCCATCATCGCTTCTTTGTATGTAGTCGGTTCATTATTCTCAAATAATGATTCAACCCTCAAATCTTGGTATTTGATTGTTTACCCGATCTACTTGTTTCAATAGGAACTTAGATCTCCGTGACCACAACCTTTGAGGCACGTGAGCCATGAGCTTTGTTGCTGCCTCCGGAACACTTTTCGGTGCTGCGCAACTCTGCACATACAGCTAAGGTTCTTTTAACCTTATCAAAGTTCTATTGTCCTCCCACTTAACTTTTCACGAAAAATTCCTTCTCAAAGAAACTTGACGTTCTAAGCGACAAACACTTTTGTCTCTGGTGTTATGGAGGAATACTTAACAAAGACAGGTTCATCCGACTTTGGTTGCAAACATCTTTCTTATGCATAGCATACCAATGTTTAAGAAAGGACAACTTGGGTTTTATCCCAAACCACAACTTTATATGGTGTCATTTCAGCGAATTATGATGGATCTCTTTTTAGTGGAAAAACGGTAATCTCTAAAGCTTTTAATCTTTAAAATATAATGGCAGTTTTATGAATTATACCTTCGATCTTACCATGTCAAACAAGGTTTAATTACATATCTCGAACGCTCCATACTCTTATGGTGTTTCGGGAAATGCAAATCCACGGAACGATTCCTTAAATCTTAGGTGTTATGCTAAACTTGTAACTCAAATATCTTCTTTTATGATCTTATCATAAACTATTTATATTCTTGTTACAAATGATTTTGTACTTCATCTTGAAAGTCTTTGAACTCTTCAAATGTTTCATACTTCATCCTTATTAAGTAAATATTCATATATTCACTCAAATTTTCGGAGAAGGCATATGAAGTTGAAATCCACCGCTCTTGACTACACATAATGGACTTCGTACAACAATATGTACAAATTCCAATAAGCTAGTCTTTCGTTCCCTTTTGGCCTATGAACGAAGTTTCAATTATCTCTAGGAAAGTTTCACAAGCGTCATTTGATCAAAAATCAGAAGACTCCAAAATTCCATCCACATGGAGTTTCTTCATGTTTTCTTTCCATTATAATTTAAACGGCGATGTCACTTCCTAAGTGATCTTTCAATCAATTTGTCTTTCGACATTTTTAGCACTAGTTTTATGGATGTGATTTCTCCAACGAGATTTGTGAATCATCCATCTTTTATGGATTACAACAATTATTTGAACAACCCTTTTGTTCTCATAATACCTGATAAAACAAATCTTGAAGGCAAGCTTTGATGTTTAACGAGCAACACAATAACCCTTTATTTGTTCTCGATGAACATCATCACATATTCTTTTGCTAGTTACTTAGGCCATTGTAGTTCATGAATTGTGTTGTTTCGTATGACGATTCACACCAACAAATTCAGTATCAAATACTTGAGAACCACATTGTTTAATAAGCAAAGAATATAGCCATAACATGTATATCATCTATATACTTAAACTGAACAATTCTAGTCTTTTCTTTTCTGCCATATATTTATGAGATTCTCTTTCAATATTTCCTTTTCTGTTTGAAAGAATCTATCAATATCAATAGTGGAGTCATACATATGACATATAGTCCAAAGCGTGTATAATTAAATACCAATGTCTTTGGACTTGCACTTTGAAGTAGATCACCATCATCAAATATTTGGTGTTCTTTCAAATTCCTTTCTTTAGTAATCTCTTGGTGTAGTAAACATTTTACCTACATCAAATATTCACCCTCATCATGGATTTATCCATGATCAAGCTACTTTTAGCTTGTAACGGTGAATCGCAAGTATAATGTTGCTCTCCAAAACCTTTTGGAGGATTAGGACAACAAGTGTCTCCAACCTTTTGCAAATTCTCATCAAATATGAGAACATGACTTTGCCATATTATACTCTATCATGTTGCAACCAAAACTTCGTTTCAGATATCACCATATCTTCCACACATCATGGTTTCCGAAACAACTCTTTCAGATCCTAGATAACCTTGATATTAAGACAATCCTTTGAATATCAAGAATCATGGAGACAAACATGATACTTATATACTAACACTTGGAATTGTTACTCTTGATTTAATACTAATTATTAAACTTCATGGAGTAACCGGAACTTACTGAAAGTTTGCAATAGGACTTTTAAACTTTAGATTAACACTTCAAAACAATACGATACCAGTTCGTAAAGTAACTAACCAGAATTCTATAGTTCTATCATCTCAATTATAACTAAGCGCAAGGTGGTAAACGGATGCCAATGACTACAACAACTATGCAATTTCACTTTGATTTAGTTTATGATAAATTGAGTCCTAATTAATAATTAAATTAATCTAGGTGAACTCCCACTCAAAACAACATCCCTCACATTGTTTTAGTGATCACACGAACCAAATCCACCACATCAAAACCGATCATCACGAGAGTTGATGTAGCTTCAATGGCGAACAATCAACATGTTCATCATATCTACTATATGACTCATGCTTTACCTTTCGGTGATCCGTGTTCCGAGACCATGTCTGTACATGCTAGGCTCGTCAAGATCAAACCTTAGTTTCTGCATGAGCAAATCTGGCTTGCTCACGTTGTATACACTTGCAGAATCTAGCACACCCGATCATCACGTGGTGTTTCGAAACAACAAGCTTTAGCAACGGTGCTAACTAAGGGTGAACACTTTATGATTTGAAATTCATGTGCATGAGGGATCATCTTATAATTCTACCGTCGTCTACTAAGCAATACAAGATGCATAAAGGATTAACATCACATGCAATTCATAATATGTGATATGATATGGCCTTTCTTCTTTGTGCTTCCGATCTCCATCTTCTAGCACGAACATGATCTCCATCATCACCGGCATTGCATCAAGGTCAATGACGCTCCTCCATGGTTGTCGTCCACCGGCTTCAACTATTACAACTACTTTGAATAGACACGCGGGTCTTAACATAAATTAAAGACAACCATATGGCTCCTGCCGGTTGCCAACTTACAATAAGGAACATTGCATACATCATATATAATCACAATCATGGCCATATCACATCACAGCACACCCCTGCAAAAAAAAGTTAGACGCCTCTACTTTTCTTTGCATATTTTACGTGATTTGGGGCTTTCAATAAGTGTCGTTCTAACTTACGAACAAGAACCACAACATTGATACTAGTATTGTTAATCACCCGTTGTAAATTGGGTCTTAACTATGCTAGGAGAAACAGGCACCCGCAAAGCCACTTATGCAATACAAGTTGCATGTCAAGCGTGGAGCAGGTCTCATGAACGATGTCATGTAAGGTTAGCCCGGGCCGCTTCATCCCAACATACCGCAAGATGCAAAGTACACAAGAAGCAATCGACAATAAAAGCATCAACGCCCACAATGACCATTGTGTTCTACTCGTGCAACAGATCTACATATAGACACGGCTCTGATACCACTGTAGGGGTTCGTAGCATGGAAAACAAAAATTTTCTATCGCATACAAACAAACAAGCCAAGATCTATCTACTATATTGTAGCAACGAGTCGATGGAATAACTTACCCTCGAAGATTCCAAAGCGGTTAACGAGAGCAGATTCTCGTGGGTGATGTAGTCGTACTCTTTCCGATCTCAAGATCGCGTAGACGATCCTTCCGGCGCTGCGTTCCGGCAGCGCTTCCGCAGTCGGTCACACGTTCGGTACTCGACGAAGACCTTCCTCTCCCTTGTTCCAGCAGGCAGCGGAGGTTGTAGCACTCTCCTCGCGATTCCGGCAGCACAACGGCGTGGTACCGGAAGTAGAGGGGAAATCCCGCAGGGCTTCGCCTTAAGCCGGAGCGAGTATGGTGGATTATGAGAGAGGGCTATTAGTGGTCTAGAGTTTAGACACACCAATTAGAAGGCTCTAAACCGCAGGCTAAAGCAATTAGAAGCTCTAAACCAAAACGGCTCTAAACCGGAGATTAGAGGTAGAAACTTGTGTGTCTCAAGGAGGAGCCCTGCCCCTCCTTTTATAGGTGGAGGGGCTAGGCGCGCCAGGGAGGGAGGGAGTCCCTCCCCAACTCGGCCTAGGGCTGGGCGCCGGCTTGGAGGAGAGGAACTCCTCCTCCAAGTTGGTTTCAACCTCCTCTTGCTTGTTTCCCACAGTTTCCTGTTTCCCACAGTTTCCTGTTTTCCACAGTTTCCTGTTTTAGCCGTTTGACTTTCAAATTGGCAATTTGACTTTCATGTTTTTGGAACAGCAAGAACACTTAGTACATGATGCAATCATTCAATGACACATTCATGTACCCTCCCCCCCGGAGTGCCGGACAATCCAGAACCTTCTAGAACATTCCCGATGAAAACACCGGAATCATTCCCGAACTCCGAAACGGGACTTTCCTTATATGAATCTTATTCTCCGGACCATTCCAGATCACCTCGTGATATCCCGGATCCCATCCGAGACTCCGAACAACATTCGGTCTCTTTCTCATAATACCATAACTACTCAAAACAACGTCGAATCCTTAAGTGTGTCTCCCTACGGTTCGTGAATTATGCGGACATGATCGAGACACTTCTCCGAACAATAACCAACAGAGGAATCTGGAAATTCATATGGCTCCCACATATTTCTACGATTACTTTGCGATCGAATGAACCACTTACATACGATACCAATTTCCCTTTGTCTCACGATAGTTTACTTATCCGAGGTTATGATCGTCGGTATCTCTGCATACCTAGTTCAACCTCGTTACCGATAAGTACTCTTTTCTCGTTCCCGTGATATGTGATCCCTTGTGAGCCAGTCACATGCTTGCAAGCCAATTGGATGACATTCCACCGAGAGGGCCCAGAGTATATCTATCCGTCATATGGATGGACAAATCCCACTCTTGATCCATGTGTTTCAACCAATACTTTCCGAACACTCAATGCCACCTTTATAGCCACCCAGTTACGGTGTGGTGTTTGATGTCATCAAAGCATCCATCCGGTAATGGTGATATGCATGATCTCATGGTCGAAGGAATTAGGTTACTATGTATCAGAAAGCATATAGCAATTGAACTATTTAAATGACTTGATCTTTATGCTACGCTTATCTATAGGAGTATGTCCATCACATCATTCTCCTAATGATATGATCCTGTTGTTAATAACATCTCTATGTTCATGATCAGGAAACCATGATCATATATTAACCAACAAGCTAGTTTAACAAGAGGCTTTACTAGGGACTCTTATTTTAGTTTACAAATCACACAAGTATTAATGTTTCCGGTTAATACAATTATAGCATGGTATGTAAACATTTATCATAAGTGTGAAGATATGATAATAACCACTTTATTATTGCCTCTTGGGCATATCTCCAACAAATACAACTCCCTGGTATTGGAAGAAAGCTTTGAGGTCATCAAACGTCATCCTATGAGAGGGTGATCATAAAGGTGTCTCTCAGGTGATCGGAAAGTACCTGTTGGGTTGTATGTATCGAGATGGGATTTGTCCCTCCCAAGTCGGAGAGATATACTTCGGGCCCACTCGGTAATCGATATCAACACCGCTTGCAAGCATGTGGTTAAGGAGTTAATCACAAAGTGATATCGGATTACGGAACGAGTAAAGTACTTGCTGTGAACGAGATTGAACTAGGTATGACGGTACCGACGATCAAATCTCGGGCAAGTAAAATATCGCGAGACGAAGAGAATATATATATGGGATTGATTGAATCCTGGCATAGTGGTTCATCTGATATGATCATCGATGAATGTGTGGGAGTCAATATGGGTTTCCAGACCCCGCTATTGATTATTGATAGAAGATCATGTCTGCATGTTCTCGAACCCGAAGGGTCACATACTTAACGTGTCTCGACGCTAGGACAGATTGGATTATTGGTTTATGAGTTTTTGTTCGGAGTCTCGGATGGGATCCGAGATATCACGAGAGGTTCCGAAATGGTCCGGAGAATAAGATTCATATAAGGCAGTGCAGTTTTTGGAGTTCGGAATTGTTTCGGGTTAATCGGTATTGTACCGGAAGCTTCTAGAACCTTCCGGAGGGGGACCAACATGGCCCCACCTGCCGGGAGGGGGCATGGGCCTATGAGGGAGTGCCCTGGCCGCATTGGGCCAGGGGAACAAGGCCCCATAGGGCCCAGCCGGCCAAACAAGGGGAAACCCTAATTGGAGCTTCTAGAAGGAGGGGGGAAACTTGCCCCCCACTCCTCCCTCTTTGGCCGCCGGCCTAGGACTTAGGGGAGGGGTTAGGGCTGGCGCCCACCCCTCTATATATAGAGGGCTGGGGCGCACCAACCCCCCCACACCTTCCCCTCAATCCTAGTCGCCCTACTGCCCTCCTCTCTCTCTCCCTCCCGACTGCGTGTAGGCGAAGCCCTGCTGCAGAAACTCTCCACCACTTGCACCGCTCCGTCGCGTTGTAGATCCAATCCGTCTCTCCACCATACTTGCTGGACCGAGGAAGGAGGATACGTCGAGGTGCTGCACGTGTGCATCTGCCGGAGGCATCGCCACTTGCGGTGCTAGATCGGATCGGATCGCGAGGAGGAGAAGCGAGTACGACTACATCGCCCACGTTCCGACGAACGTTCCGCTGTGCGAATCTTCAAGGGTATGAAGATCTCATCTAATATCTCTCATTGTTTGCATCTCCTAGATTAGATCTTGGCTTTCCATTCGCATCCGTAGAATTTTTTTGATTTACTATGCTGCGAAACCCATCAGTGGTATCAGAGCTAGATCTATGCGTAGATGTGTTTCACGAGTAGAACGCAACATGATTGTTGCGGGCGTTGATGTTTTCTGTTGCAAGCCTCTTGTTTGTGTTCTTCTTATGACGCGGGATAGTGAGATTGAAGCGGTCCAGGCCAACCTTACGCGACGTCGTTCGCGAGACCGGCTCTGCACTTGACGTGTGGCTTGTTCCACACATGCGGCTGGTGGATGCCAGTTTCTCTCACTATAGTTGTCATGGGATTAACACCGGAGTTTGGCAACCATAATATCACCGTTGTGGCTTTCCGTAGTTAAGAATCGTTCTTAGCTTGCTACTCCCATAAGCCACGTAAAACATGCAACAACAAAGTAGAGGCGTCTAACTTCTTTTTGCAGGGAGTGTTTTCTGTGATATGGTATGGCCCAAGATGTGATATGTGTATTGTATGCGATGATCATGTTTTGTAATGTTTCACGACTTGCATGTCGATGAGTACACAACCGGCAGGAGCCATATGGTTGTCTTTATAATTGTGTATGACCTGTGTGTCAACTTCCTATACGCCATGTAATAGTTTCACTTTATCGCTAAGTAGTTAGCAATAGTTGTAGTTGCTATTCGTGGTGGAGGCAATCATGGTGGAGTGATGGAGATCATGCCGGCATGCACAAGATGGAGATCATTGCGCGAAGATTGGCTATACCATGTCACATAAAGTTATATGCATGTGATGTTTATCCTTTTATGTATCTTATTATGCTTAGATCGCGACGGTAGCATTATAAGATGATTCCTCACTTAAAGATCAAGATAAAACTGTGTTCTCCCCATGTATGCACCGTTGCGAAAGTTCGTCGTGTCCAAGCATCACGTGATGATCGGGTGCTATAGACTCTACGTTCACATACAACGGGTGCAAGCCAGTTTTGCACAAGGAGAAATACTTGGGTCTAACTTGACGAGCCTAGCATGTACAGACATGGCCTTGGAACACATGAACCGAAAGGTTAAGCATGAGTCATATGAATGATATGATCGACACTTTGTTGTCCACCATTGAAGCCACATCTCTTCTCGTGAAGATCGGATTAGGTGTGGTGAATTTGGATCGTGTTCACTAAACAACTTGAGGGATGTTGAATTTAGTGGGAGTTCATCTAGTAATTTGATTAAAAGTTGAACTAGTTATCATGAACATAGTCTAATTTGTACTTGCAAATATTGTAGATCAAATGGCTAAGTCCAACTTCAACTTCAACGTTTTTGCTGAGAAGGAAAAGCTTAAAAACAATGGGTCTAACTTCACCAACTGGTTCCGCAATCTGAGAATCATTCTCTCTGGCGGTCAAAAGGACTATGTCCTTGAGAATGCGTTAGGTGACGCCCCTGCTGCTACTGCGCCGGCTGATGAGAAAGTTGTCTATCAGTCGCGCAAAGATGATTATGGTGTGATTAAGAGCACCATGTTGTTTGCTATGGAATCGGACCTTAAAAATCGTTTTGAAGACTATCCCGGGCCCTTTGAGATTCTCGAGGAGCTGAAAACCATGTTTCAGACTCAGGCCCGTTCTGAGAGATATGAGATCTCTGAGAAGTTCTTTAACTGCAAGATGGAGGAAGGGAGTTCCGTTAGTGAGCACACCATTAAGATGTTGGGATACACTCAACGCCTTGAGCAACTGGACTGCAAGATTCCAGAGGAGCTCAAGATTGACAGGGTTCTGCAATCACTCCCTCCCAGCTATAAAAGTTTTGTAGTGACTCACAATCAGATTGGTTCCACTGATATGATCACCGAGCCCTTCGCAAAGCTGAAGGCTGCGGAGGTGGACATCAAAAAGGATAATCATGTGTTGATGGTCAACAAGCCCCCCACCTTCAAGAAAGGTAAGGGTGCAAAGAAGCCCTTTGAAAGGGCATGTATGCCCCCATGTGTGGTTTTGGTAATTAATGACAATCTCTATGGACTAATGTGTAAATTGAGTTTCTCTTGTAGGTTTGTCCATTGGCATCGCTTGGGCCATGTGTTGGTCTCAAGGTTGGAAGATGAAGAAATGTCCAAGGGCTTTGTGCCCATTGGAATCATGAAGAAATAAGGAGCTTGAAGGTCGATCAAGGCTTGTGCAAAGAGTTGCATCAAGATGGATCAACCTCAAGTAGGGATGAAGAAGGGCGAGCTCAAGATGCGCCATCTCTAGAAGATCTCATGCTTGAAGCTTGCCATCCTCGTGCTCATGGAATGATGAAGACAAGTTCAAAGAAGAGGTTTCCACATGGAGTATGGGGGAGCAATTTGCAAGTCTTCATCTTCATCAAGCAAGAGCATCCAAGAAAGGTGTTCCCACTATAGAAGAACAAGACGGTCTACATCAAGTTCAAGTGGGATGCTCAAGGCAAAGGTATGTTCTTGATAGGGCTTTTCTTTTGCCGGTCTCGTAATGTTAGTTGGGAGACCGGGTTTAGGATAGATAGCCGTGCTATCAAGAGGGGCTCTCAAGCGGGTGTCTCGTTTGCATCGTTCGGAGAGATCTCAAACCTTTGCATTCATATCATCATCTTTCTTGGTTATTATTTGGTTCTTGTCCATGAGAGGATCTAGAGCTTGTGGTCACCATCATAACAAGCTCTAGCTCATCATCTAAAGATTTCACTTGCATATCTTATTGCGGTTTTTGATCTTGCGAGTTTCCGGCTCCACACCTTGGGGGATAGATCACATATATATTCATGATATTTTCTCCCAAGGTGATCTTGCTAGGGCATCTTTGCCGCCGAAAGTTCCGGTGGAAGTTCCGGGTCTTCTTCCGCTCACGCTCAGTAACCTTCTGTTTTGAAGCGTTCTATTTGCCGGAACTTTGTCGGAACTTGCTCGGAAGTTCACCGGAACTTCCGGTCTGTTTTGACCGGAACTTCCGATTGCGCTTCTGGAGCGGGCGTCAACGGTCTAATGACCGTTGGATCCAGGCTGGGCGGAACTTCCGCCCCAGAGCCGGAAGTTCCGGCCATGATTCGTTTTTTCAGTTTCTCGCTCCGCAGTTTTCGTCTGTTGGCTGGGTGCCATCGGAACTTCCGGCCTCCCACCGGAAGTTCCGGCCAGGTGTCGCGAATGCCCATAACGGGCAGATCTGGGAGCCCTTTAAAAGGGGCTCCTCTTCCCCTTCGTGGGCACTAGCTTTTCTTCTTGGTTCTTGGCTTTCTCTCTCTCCTCCATTGTCAACCTTGAAGAAGCTTTCCCTCTCCCTTTCCCCTCCTATGATTCTTGCATCTTTTTGAGGGATTTGAGAGAGGATATCTAGATCTACAATCCCCCAAGTCAAATCCCTTCTTTGTGAAGGAATCATTGGGATCTAGATCTTGGAGATCTTTGTGTTCTCCTCTTGTGTTCTTCCTCCCTTATTCCCCCAATAGATTTTGTAGCTTTGTTGGAATTTGGGAGAGAAGGACTTGCCCTTGCATTTGGTGCATAGGTTTGAGTTCTACTCTTGTGTTCTTCCTCCCTTATTCCCCCAATAGCTTTTGTAGCTTTGTTGGAATTTGGGGGAGAAGGACTTGCCCTTGCATTTGGTGCATAGGTTTGAGTTCTCCTCGGAGATTCGGCGAGTTCAAGCTTGTGAGCTTGTTTCTCTTGGGTTCCTTGGAACCCTAGACGGTTGTGTGGTTGGATTGTTGACCTTTTGTGGTCTTGTTAACCTTTTGTGGTCTTGTAGCCTTTTGTGGCGTTGTTGGCCTTTTGTGGCATTGTTGGCCTTTTGTGGCTTTGTTGTTGGGAGCCTCCAATTGAGTTGTGGAGTTAGCCCCAATCTTGTACGGGTTCGGTGACCGCCCTCAAGCGTCCCATAGTGGAGCAAGTGCCCGCCTTTTGTGGTGCGCACTTGGGAGAATAGGGTGAGCCTTTTGTGGCGTCGGTGAGTTGCGTGCTTCCGCATCCGGGGTGAGGCGTTGTGTGGCGTTGGGTGTGCATCGAGCCACCACACCTCGAGGTGAGCCATTTGTGGCGTTCGGAGAGCATTGCGCCATCGCACCTCTCCAACGGAGACGTAGCTTCTCTGGAAGTGAACTTCGGGAAACAAATCTTCGTCTCCGCGTCCATCGGTTATCTCTCAACCGAACCCTTTACTTATGCACTTTACATTGTGATAGCCTTCGCGCTTGAAGTTTTTATACCTTGCTATCACCTTGTTGCTTGTATTGCTTAGCATAGGTTGTTGGTGCACCTAGGTGAACTTAGTGGCTAGGTTTTGTGCTCAATAAATTAAACGTTAGTGTTATTCCGCATTTACTTGAGCCTAAACCGTAATAATTTTAAAAGCCTATTCACCCCCCCTCTAGGCGACTTCCTTTGTACTTTCACCCTTCAAGAAAGGCGGCGGCAAGCGCGTTGCCCCTGCTGAGAAGAAGCTCAAGTCTGGTCCTAAGCCGGACACTAAGTGCTTCTATTTCAAGGACAAGGGTCACTGGAAGCACAACTGTCCGAAGTACTTAGTGGACAAGAAGGCTGGCACGATCAAAGGTATATTTGATATACATGTTATTGATGTTTTCCTTACTAGCCCTCGTTGTACTGCCTGGGTATTTGATACTGGTTCAGTTGCTAATATTTGTAACTCGAAACATGAGCTACGGAATAGACGGTGGCTTGCGAGGGATGAGGTGACGATGCGCGTTGGCAACAGATCAAGAGTTGATGTGATGGCCGTCGGCACGCTCTCCTTAGTTTTACCTTCGGGATTAGTTTTAAACCTCAATAAATATTATTATGTGCCTGCGTTGAGCATGAACATTATTTCTGGATCTTGTTTATTGCAAGACGGTTATTCATTTAAATCGGAGAATAATGGTTGTTCTATTTATATGAGTAACATCTTTTATGGTCATGCACCTGTTGTGAATGGTTTATTTCTTCTAAATCTCGAAAGGGATGAAACACACATCCATAACATTGAGGCTAAGAGATGCAAAGTAGATAGTGATAATACTAATTATTTGTGGCACTGTCGTCTAGGTCATATTGGTGTAAAGAGCATGGAGAAACTCCATTCTGATGGACTTTTGGAGTCTCTTGATTTTGAATCATTTGACACATGCGAACCATGCCTCATGGGCAAGATGATCAAAACCCCGTTCTCCGGAATGATGGAGGGAGCAACGGACTTGTTGGAAATCATACATAACGATGTATGCGGACCGATGAGTGTTTCAACGCGCGGTGGATATCGCTATTTTCTCACTTTTACCGATGACTTAAGTAGATATGGGTATATCTATTTAATGAAACATAAATCTGAAACATTTGAAAAGTTCAAAGAATTTCAGAATGAAGTGGAGAACCATCGTAACAGAAAGATCAAGTTTCTACGATTCCATCATGGAGGTGAATATTTGAGTTATGATTTTCTCACGCATCTTAAAGCAAGCGGAATCGTTTCGCAACTCACGCCACCCGAAACACCACAGCGCAATGGTGTGTCTGAACGCCGGAATCGACCCCTATTAGATATGGTCCGATCAATGATGTCTCTTACTGATTTGCCGTTATCATTTTGGGGTTATGCATTAGAAACCGCTGCATTCACTTTAAATAGGGCACCATCTAAATCCGTTGAGATGACACCGTATGAACTATGGTTTGGTGCTAAACCTAAGTTGTCGTTTCTTAAAGTTTGGGGATGCGAAGCTTACGTCAAGAAATTGATGCCGGACAAGCTCGAACCCAAAGCGGAGAAATGCGTCTTCATAGGATACCCTAAGGAAACTATTGGGTATACCTTCTATCACAGAACTGAAGGCAAAGTGTTTGTCGCAAAGAACGGTTCCTTTCTTGAGAAGGAGTTTCTCTCGAAAGAAGTGAGTGGGAGGAAAGTAGAGCTAGACGAGGTTGTTGAACCTTCTCTTGAATTGGAGAGTAGCGCAGCACCTGAAATTGTTCCAATGCCGCCTGCACCAACAATAGAGGAAGCTAATGACAAGGATCATGAAGCTTCGGACGATGCTGCTACTGAACGTCACAGGTCGACAAGGTCGCGTGCCCCTCCTGAGTGGTACGGCAACCCTGTCTTGACTGTCTTGTTGGTAGAAGACAGTGAACCTACGAACTATGAGGAAGCGATGATGAGCCCAGACTCTGAGAAATGGCTAGAAGCCATGAAATCCGAATTGGGATCCATGAGCGAAAACCAAGTATGGACTTTGGTGGACCCTCCTAGCGACCGAAAGGCCGTTGAGTGCAAATGGATCTTCAAGAAGAAAACGGACGCGGATGGTAATGTTACCGTCTATAAAGCACGGCTTGTCGCGAAAGGTTTTCGACAAGTTCAAGGTGTTGACTACGATGAGACTTTCTCTCCCGTAGTGATGTTTAAGTCCATTCGGATTTTATTAGCAATTGCTGCGTTTCATGATTATGAAATATGGCAGATGGATGTCAAGACTGCGTTCCTCAATGGCAACATTGATGAAGAGTTGTATATGATGCAACCCGAAGGTTTTGTCGATCCTAAGGATGCTGATAAAGTATGCAAACTTCAGCGTTCCATTTATGGACTAAAGCAAGCATCTCGGAGTTGGAACCTTCGTTTTGATCAAGTGATCAAGAGCTTTGGATTTGTTCCAAATTGCTACGAAGCTTGTATCTACAAGAAAGTGAGAGGGAGCTCGGTGACATTTCTGGTACTATATGGGATGACATATTGATTATTGGAAATGACATTAACATGCTTAACGATGTGAAGAGTTATTTGAACAAGTGTTTTTCAATGAAAGACCTAGGTGAAGCTGCTTATATATTGGGCATCAAAATCTATAGAGATAGACAAAGACGCCTGATAGCTTTAAGCCAGAGTACATACCTAGACAAAGTTCTGAAAAGGTTCAGAATGGATAAGGCAAAGAAAGGTTCAGTGCCTATGTTGTCAGGTAAGATATTGAGCAAGGCTCAGTGTCCAGCTACGGTAAATGATAGGGAAGCTATGAGCAAAGTGCATTATGCCTCGGCCATAGGTTCTATCATGTATGCCATGCTGTGTACTAGACCGGATGTGTCCAATGCTCTTAGTTTGACGAGCAGATATCAAAGTGATCCAGGAGTGGAACACTGGACAGCCGTGAAGAACATCCTAAAGTACCTAAACAGGACTAAAGAAATGTTCTTAGTCTATGGGGGTGATGAACAGCTCGTCGTAAAAGGTTACGTCGATGCTAGTTTCGACACCGACAAGGATGATTCTAAATCTCAGACAGGATACGTGTATATTTTGAATGGAGGAGCTGTGAGCTGGAGAAGCTGCAAGCAAAGCGTGATCGCGGGATCTACAGTAGAAGCGGAATACATGGCTGCTGCAGAAGCGTCAAGTGAAGGAGTTTGGATCAGGAACTTCATCACTGAGCTTGGCGTGGTTCCAAGTGCATTGGACCCACTGGAGATATTGTGTGACAACACTGGCGCCATAGCACTCGCTAAGGAACCAAGATATCATCCAAAGACCAAGCATATCAACCGCAAGTTTCATATAATCCGAGATTATATAGCAGATGGAGATCTGAAGATTAGCAAAGTACATACAGATCTGAATGTCACAGATCCATTGACTAAACCTCTTCCACGTGTAAAACATGATCAACACCTTAGTGCCATGGGTGTGAGATTGTTGCCAAATGTAAACTAGATTATTGACTCTAGTGCAAGTGGGAGACTGTTGGAATTATGCCCTAGAGGCAATAATAAAGATGTTATTATAATTCTTGTTCATGATAAAGTTTATATTCCATGCTAGAATTGTATTAAGCGGAAACTTTAATACTTGTGTGGTTTATGAACAACACCGTGTCTCTAGTATGCCTCTATGGACTAGTTCATTGATTAATGATGGTTAAGGTTTCCTAACCATAGACATGAGTTGTCTATTGATAATGAGATCATATCATTAGGAGAATGATATGATGTACATACCCAAACTAAGCGAAGCAATTAGATCGTGTCCTTGTGTTTATCTTTGCAAAGCTTTTCTTATGTCAAATATTGTATTCCTTAGACCATGAGATAATACAAATCCCTAGTATCGGAAGAAAGCTTTGAGGTCATCAAACGTCATCCTATGAGAGGGTGATCATAAAGGTGTCTCTCAGGCGATCGGAAAGTACCTGTTGGGTTGTATGTATCGAGATGGGATTTGTCCCTACCAAGTCGGAGAGATATACTTCGGGCCCACTCGGTAATTGATATCAACACCGCTTGCAAGCATGTGGTTAAGGAGTTAATCACAAAGTGATATCGGATTACGGAACGAGTAAAGTACTTGCTGTGAACGAGATTGAACTAGGTATGACGGTACCGACGATCAAATCTCGGGCAAGTAAAATATCGCGAGACGAAGGGAATATATATATGGGATTGATTGAATCCTAGCATCGTGGTTCATCCGATATGATCATCGATGAATGTGTGGGAGTCAATATGGGTTTCCAGACCCCGCTATTGATTATTGATAGAAGATCATGTCTGCATGTTCTCGAACCCGAAGGGTCACACACTTAACGTGTCTCGACGCTAGGATAGATTGGATTATTGGTTTATGAGTTTTTGTTCAGAGTCTCGGATGGGATCCGGGATATCACGAGAGGTTCCGGAATGGTCCGGAGAATAAGATTCATATAAGGCAGTGCAGTTTTTGGAGTTCGGAATTGTTTCGGGTTAATCGGTATTGTACCGGAAGATTCTAGAACCTTCCGGAGGGGGACCAACGTGGCCCCACCTTCCGGGAGGGGGCATGGGACTATGAGGGAGTGCCCTGGCCACATTGGGCCAGGGGCACAAGGCCCCATAGGGCCCAGCCGGCCAAACAAGGGGAAACCCTAATTGGAGCTTCTAGAAGGAGGGGGGAAACTTGCCCCCCACTCCTCCCTCTTTGGCCGCCGGCCTAGGACTTGGGGGAGGGGTTAGGGCTGGGGCACACCACCCGCCCACACCTTCCCCTCAAGCCTAGTCGCCCTGCTGCCCTCCTCTCTCTCTCCCTCCCGACTGCGTGTAGGCGAAGCCCTGCTGCAGAAACTCTCCACCACTTGCACCGCGCCGTCGCGTTGTAGATCTAATCCGTCTCTCCACCATACTTGCTGGACCGAGGAAGGAGGAGACGTCGAGGTGCTGCACGTGTGCATCTCCCGGAGGCATCGCCACTTGCGGTGCTAGATCGGATCGGATCGCGAGGAGGAGAAGCGAGACCGACTACATCACCCACGTTCTGACGAACGTTCCGCTGTGCGAATCTTCAAGGGTATGAAGATCTCATCTAATCTCTCTCGTTGTTTGCATCTCCTAGATTAGATCTTGGCTTTCCATTCGCATCCGTAGAATTTTTTTGATTTACTATGCTGCGAAACCCATCACCAGCACACCGTGATCAAACGTGATGCCGGATGCATCTGAGACAAAGGATAAAAGACCTAAAGTTGAGGACAAGAAGCAACCGAAAAATACAAGACCAAAACATATAAAAGACACTCACCGGGGAAAGCTTTGGATGCAGCCATGAGCCTGTTGGCCATCTCCTTCTCGCGAGTGGCAGCCGCAGAAGCAAGATGCTCCTCGCGATCGGCAGACTCCTTCCGCAAACGCTCCTGGGCCTCAGCAGCGTCGGCTACCTCCTTCTGCAGGCGCTCTCTCGCCTCCGCAGCATCCGCAGCTTTCTTCTCCGCTCGACCGAGGCTCTTTTCCAGAGAGTCTAGCCGACGAAGTGTAGCGTTATTTTCATCTGCAAAACATCAATATGCACGTTAGCAACGCACGCATGATCCATGCGACGAACAAAGTAAAACGCAAGTGAGCATAATGCGTACCTCGAAGCTACTGCATGCTGGCCTCCAGCGCCAAATGTTGCTAGATGAGCAGATTAGCGCTATGCACGAAGGGCTACAAAACAAAACATAAACAATCATCGGAAAGGGCTTGGGGGCTACGCCCCACAAGAACAAAACTCGACCAGCAGGTCATCCGAAAAAAGGGCTCGGGGACTCCCCCCTACAAGACAAAGGAATAGACAACTTACGTGCTCAGACGGAGACTTCGAAGTTCCGCGTGCGGTTTTCTGAGTAACGACTACTCGAGCCTCTCGCAGGGAGGGGATCGGGGCGTCATCCTCAGAGTCGGCCACCATCTGAGGGTGAGGAGCTCTCAGCTTCGACTCCCCTATGGCCTCCTGAGCGCCCTCACTAAGAGAACCCTCCGAGGAGTGGCTACAAGGAAAATATTAATCAAGACAAGAAGAAACATTGCACGCGCAAATTATAGAACAAAGCGCAGCCGAAACTACTTACGAGTCAATGTCTGACAAGTTGAAGACCGGCACTGCCTTCTCTTTCTTCTTCTTCTTCTTCTTCTTCTTGGCCAGCGGCTGCGGCGCCATCGCCCAAAGCGGCACAGCAGGGAAAGGTGTAGAGGAGGCACCTTCATCCTCATCATGCCGCTCCAAGAAGGAAGGGCCCCGGGGAGTCGGCGGATACGACACATCCGAAGAATCACTCAGGGAGCACTTTCGGGTCTGCCCCTCGCTCGGCTCGAGGGCTTCCTGGGTCCTCGCCAGCCTTGAACTTCAGCAGAGGACGGAGGACCCTATCAAGATCACCCTAAGACAACTCTTTGAATGACACCCTGGTCGGATCACTGGGGCCGACATAGAGAAACATCGGGTGCGCCCTGGCCTAGAGCGGCTGTACCCAACGTTTGAGGAAGGTATGGATAATTTCAACACCATTGACCTCCTTGCCTGGCATCAGTTGAAGAGTCTCCACTCGCTTGTAGAGCCTCTCCACCTCCACAACTTCGCCCTCCAAGATGTGTTTTTTCCATGATCTCTTTGGAACAATCTTCTGCTTGGAGTCGAAGGGGGCAAGACCAAATTGCTGACCGTCCAGCTTGACAACGCGGATGTTAAACCACTTACGATGCAAATACTGGACGGACTCGCAAATAGATAAGGAGAAAAATTGGACAAAAGGACGAAGGGAGATGATGCAGCCGCCAAGCGAATAGACTCCACCGGTGCTAGACTGCCTCTTCACGGAATAGAGCTTCCGGAAAAGGCCAAAGTGTGGCTTGATGCCGAGCCAGCACTCGCAAAGCGTGATGAAGCACGCGATGTTAAGAAGAGAATTGGGAGACAGATGATGAATCTGAATCCCATAGAGGAAAAGAAGCGCACTAAGGAAATCGTGGGCAGGAAGCGAAAAACCGCGAAGAATGAAGGCAACAAAGATCACCTGAAACCCTACGGGTGGGCGGGGGATTACCTCATTTTTGGGGATCTTGACGTCCTCCTTGTTATGCGGGATTAATCCCGCACCGTGCAGCTTGCGCAGATCGGTGTCACGCACCTCAGTGCGTCTCCACTTGCCGTCAATGGTGCGAGCAAGAGCGGCAACCTTCTTGCCGCCGGCAGCGGCACTCAAGCCCGCTCCAGCAGCGCCCTTCCTCGACTTTCCCATGGCGCGGTGTCAAGTGCGGTGATGAGCGCGGAGGAAAGCAGAAGGAAATGATCTGAGAACGTCCAGTGCGCAATGGCGAAAGATGTATAGCTTGAGAAAATGGAGGCAATGACGAAAGCAAATGGCAAGAGGTAAACAGAATCACTGTTTTCCCACGGTTATAAAGACGAGGACGACGAACAAGAACTGTTCATCCAGAAGCCCTAGCGCTTAGGACAGATCCAACCGTACACGTGTCAACACAATAGCAAACCATCGCCCGCACGCCGCCCACTTCACATGGAAATCGAGGAGACGCCGTAATTCTCGCCATGACGCGCGTGACCACTCAACTCCAAGTCAGAAAGTGGGATCCACGTTCGTCTTTTCACGTCATCTTTTGGCGCCATAGACGGTTGAGGTCATCGACCGTGAGCACTGACGTCATCAAAAAGCAGTCTAGCAACGGATGGAAATCTCTGACTGAAAAATCAAGTACTTACTCGAATCTACGATTCGAACAACTACTCGGGGGCTATTCTTATCACGAGCGCTGGCCGCACACCTGAGAAATGATCTAGGAACGACACTACTCGAATATCTTCGAGTCCTACATTGAGTCTATGACTCCACTAGGGACTCGGGGGCTACACCCATATGGAGGACTAAACAAACATCCGAAAAAATTGTGTCCTACGGATCTTAAGCTCAATCAACTGAACTAAAGTCTCTGCTCGAGTCTACGACTCGAACAGACACTCGGGGCTACTCCCATAGGGAGAGCTGGCCGCGCACCCTATGAATTATTCGACTGCGATCCTGCAGATCAAAATACAAAAATCTTTTTTGGCAACTTTGTCCAAACCAACGCTAAGTAAGAAGCATTCTCCTTGGCCACCCGAAACACCTCCGTGGTGGTAAAATTCTGGATGTTGTGTCTACGAAACAAATATAAAGACCTACAGATATCATCACCTGACTGCGCTCTGCCAGTAAAATACTGTGTCAATAGGCACGACGAAAAATCCTGACGGACGCGTTAGGTGCATCACTTGAAAATCACTCGGATTCGACTCCTATAAGACCTCAACGGCCTGAGTCGAATTGCACTAGCATTCATTCCAAATTTGAGTCCGGGGACTCGAGTTTGATGAAGATCGTGTTATTTTGTCCTTTGACAGTTAGCTGGCCCTGATCCGTCAGGAGAGTCAGGCACACGCATCAACAATCCCAACGAACTAAATCATTTTCCTCTTATGAACAGGACCAACTGCACCCGAAAGATTGAAGAGTATTTAGCCGAATCTATAATTCGACTGAACACTCGGGGGCTACTGACATGGTTATACCCTACGGGTACACGACATTAGTATACCTGGTCCAGCCCAAGAAAGGCCCACGACAAGATACACGGCCGGTGGGAGATTTTGGGTGCCCCAATCCCATGACGTCTTCGGAGCAAGACTAGAATAGATAGAATTTCAAAGGGAATGAACCCTAATCTGTAACCGACTCGACCTATGTCCGGGACCTGCCTATCTATATAAAGGCTAGGAGGGCAAGACGAGGATGGCGCCTCAACTCACCTCATACGCACCTCATGCCAGATTGCATCTACGCACCCCTGTAACCTTCGGTTCCGCCGTAATCAAGAGCAGACAAGAAGGAGTAGGGTTTTCCCTCTAGGGGCCTGAACCTAGGTAAATCTCGTGTCCCCGTGTTGCTTGTCTGTTAACCATTCTGCGATCTCTAGCATCCCCATCTTCTCCAAAACCCAAGGCCATAATAATGGTCATTGACGAGTCGAAACCTCGTCAGCATGCGTGAGGGAGCGATCTCCAGGAAGATTGTACACCAGTACGCTTGACTAGTATTGTTTTTCTTCCAATCGCCTAGGCCGCTAACTTGTATACGCTCTAATGTGAAGGGGATGAAGGGGAAGGTCGCCCTGGCATGGGAAGGTGGGGGAGAGTGCGCCGACATGGGGAGGCGGGGGAGCACGCCGCATGCTCCATCGGCGGTGGCGGCGCTGGATTTTGGGGGGCTTGGGTGTCGCATGTGGATAGAGGAGATACGGGAGGAGATGGTGATTTTGCAAAAAAAAACCTCATGTAAGTTATTATTCTTTACCTACATGTTAAATTATCTAACAGTGGGTCCTAGATCTTGCCACATCAGCAAATACATTTCTACCGCGCGGGCGGTGACCGCGAGTGATGCTCCCACGCATCTTTAGTGACCGTAAAATTGTATTTCCGTTGTACAATGACCGTATTGACTTTGCTAAGCAAATCCAGTAACCATGGATTTAACTCAATTGTCAATATGCAAAATCTTAGCAAGAAGTTGAAGCTATCGTCAAAACTCTCGGTGGTTTGATATATTAATTATGCCCCTCCTGATGGATACCTCCAAAAGCTTTTTCGCAAACTTTCAAAGCAACCTACAATTTAGTTGTAGTTTCAAATTTGACCTAATTTTGATAAATTGACATAAATCCACTCAAGTGGGCTCAATTAGCTAAGAAGTTTGAAAACTCATAAAACATGGGAATCGTAAGTACAACATGTTGGTCCAATATATATGTATGTAAACTTGGCTTGTGGCATCTAGATCCAACATTCTTTGAACTTTTATTTATGATAAAGAACTATATTCTTATCACTCAAAAAAATGAGAATTGAATATTCTTTTCTCATAGTTCGAAACTCACATCGATGACATTGTTTACTATAAGAAGATGAAGCCATTTACCTCTCAAAATACATTTAATTCAAGAGAAAAATATCACGCTTACTTGTGTAGCTCAATGATACGCCCAATTTGCATCACCATTCTATATTATAATTTACCTCTTTTTCATTGATATTTGTCTTATTATGAGGTATTACTTACGGATTTTCATCTGTTTATGCATTTTGGATGATTCCTGAAGGATGGACTACAGGAGTCTGGATTCTGATGGAAAAGAAGGCGTTTCGGTGCAATTTCGCGAATATCATAAAAATACTAGAAAAATATGGAAACATATTATTTTCCCAGGAGACGAAGGAAGCGAGAAGGAGGAGCGAAGAGGGCAGGGGCCCCACACCCCCTAGGCGCGGGCCCACCTGACCCCGTGCCTAGGGCAGGTGTGGCCCACCTGCCCGGCCTCCGACTCCGTCCCTTTGCATATATCTTCCCTACGGAACCCTAAGCCTAGGGGAGCAACCACAGATAGATTTCTGCCGCCTCTGGGGGGCGGAAAACAATGTTAGAGAAAGATCTCTCCGACGGACAGATTTCTGCCGGGGGAATTCCTTCCCGAAGAGGGGAGACCGTCGCGATCAACACCATCATCAAGCTAGGATTCATCGGGATCATCTTCATCACCATCCACACCATCATATCCACTAGCACCATCATCACCACTCCGTCCCGCTGTAACAATCGTGTTGGATATTGCTTTAGTTCTTAGTGGAAACTTTCACGGTGTTGATTACTATTGTAGTTGATGCTTGTGAGTGGAACCACTGGATTATTGTTTATGTTCAGATTGTTATCCATTACCATATCATCTTTTATCTTGATCCATATGATGTCTTGTGAGTAGCTCGTTTAGTTCTTGAGGACATGGAAGAAGTCATGTTGTTAGTAGTGAATTTGTGTTGAGTTATTATTCAATGGTTTAGTATTTAAGTTGTGGTGCTATTCTTCTAGTGGTGTCATGTGAACGTCGACTACATGATACTTCACCATTTATGGGCCTAGGGAAATGCATTGTGTATTTGGTTACTAATTGTGGGGTTGCCAGAGAGACAGAAACCTGAACCCCCGTTAGGACACCTTTGCGCAAGGGAGCGTAGGATCTCAGAGATTAAGGTTGTGGTTAGATTTATATCTTAATTACTTTCCTGTAGTTACGGATATTTGCAGTGGGTTTAATCAAAAGTATGTGTTAGTCCAAGTAAGGTCGGTACATTAGCACAGGTTCACCCACACAACACTTACAACACTAAAGAAGAGTACTCAGCTATTTGAAGCGAAAGCACTTGATAGAATTCTCATGTGTCCTCGAGAACGTTTGGTCCTTATAAGTATTTCCACCGGCTTGTCCTTTGTTAAGAAAGGATTGGGACACTTGCTCCGTTTGTTCGTTACCTTTGTTGCTTGATCCTTGTTTTGTTGCCTTATCAGAAAACCACTAAAAATCAGTATGCTAAGTATTCACAGGGATTTCCTGCTCCATACCACTGTTCAGCACCTTCTGCTCCTCGTTGGGATAGACACTCCTATTTATTGAAAGTACTACGATACACCCCCTATACTTGTGGGTCATCACTCAAGTTTGACAAAATTTCATTAAATTGTCAAGATGAAAATCTTAGCAAGAAGTTGGACCTGTCGTCTAAAATCTCGGTAGTTTCTGATATATTAGTTGTGACTCCCTAGTGGGTACCTTCCAAAAGCTTTTTCATAAACTTTCAAAGCAACCCACAAATTACTTGAAGTTCAAAATTTTCACCTAATCTTGGTAAATATACATAGTCATTCAAGTGGACAGAGTTAGCTGGGCCGAAGTTTGAAAACTCCTAAAACATGAGAATTAATCATAAGTACAAACATGTCAGACCACTATATATGTCGAAAGCTTGGCTTGTGGCATCCAGATCCATATTCTTCAGACTTTCTTTTCGGAAATGAACAATCTCGATCGTCATCACTTAGAAAAATTAGAATGTTATTTCCTGCTAGTTGGAAACTCACACCGACGGTATTGTTTACTATAAGAAGATGCACCCATATACCGTTGTGAAATTACATTTAATTCGAGATCAATCTATCGCGCCTACTCTCGTTAAGTCGTCAAGATGAATAATCTTATCAATAAGTTGAACCTATTATCAAAACTCTCGATGGTTTCTGATATATTAATTGACACCCCGATGGGTACCTCCAAAAGTTTTTCGTAAAACTATTAAAGCAACCTAAAATTTACTCGCTGTTCAAATTTGACCTAATTTCGATAAATCGGCATAAAGTCACTCAAGTGGGCAGAGTTAGCTAGGGAGTTTGAAAACTCATAAAACATGGAAATATCAAATACGTACAACAACATGTTGGTCCATGATGAGTGCATATTTGCGTCATATTTTACAATATTATTTTGCACTGTAGTGGTAGTATCTTGGTATTTTACGGCGCTCGCGTGCATCTTTTATGTTTATTTTCACCAAGATCAGGATAGATGATGGATACAATGGACACAACTCTTGGACCAGTTGTATTGGAGAAAAAAGGAGTAAAAAACAACGTAAATCACTAATTTGGGAAATATCAATAATACCAGAAGAAAACCCGAAGCGATCGGAGGACACAAAAGGTTAACGACTAACTATACGGCAGGAGCAACTTTTTCGGTCGTATAGTTGGCGCCACCACCGTCTCCTTAAATAGTTTTACCCATTGCAACTGGATCAAAGATACGACACACAAAACACCCAGAAATCACCGAAAACCTCACTTCTGAAAGGGATCTGGAGGGGCAACACACCCAAGGGATCCATCTTCGCCCTAAGCAGATCTAGGAGGCCAAGGCATCGATCTCATTCTTCATTAACCACTGCATCACCATCATCTCCATCCATCCCATCTAGATCTTGTTGTAATTCTTGCACTAGTTGTGGATTTATACAAGAACTATTCATCTATAATTATTTCCATTATCATTGCCATGATGCTATTTGCCTCCATGTCTGAGTAGATCATTAGTTCTTCGGGAGATGGAGAAACCCTAGTATATGATTGAGATAAGATAGAGATTATTATATTATACATTATTATGTGTATGTGTTAATTGTCTTCATCTTGATGTTGAGAGTTGTGAACCTCTTTAATATTTTCCTCTTATGGGGACTTGATGAAGGGAATTACTTGTTGGTAGACCGAGGGATGATAACACTTACCGTGACTATAAAACTGTTACCATTACTTACGTACTATTGGGTAAGTAAGAAGAACTCATTAAGCCATGTCCATGCCATGAGAGAAATCCCTTAATAGCGAGATAATATGATTGATGTCATTTATATGTCAGCTATGGTTATGAAGGATGATATGAGAAGTGGTTGCTGCCAATTCTTCCATATATGGAGCTCCTCCCACATACATACATGTCATGAGAATATTTGTTATGATAATCTTGATTACTCAGTCTAAATTTCTAGCGGTGTATCCACCACTCTTTGAAAACGCCTTTTTTCCTATTGTAGTTTCGAGCTTTCTTACATACGTGATCACTACTTTTTGCATTAAGTTTACTTTACTTTATTGTTTTGCTCAATCAAAAATCCAAAACAATTAATTTTTCTTGCATCTTAAAATTATTCTTTAAGTACTTCATTTAGTTTTAGTTAAAAGCATTTTAGTCTTTTGTCTACTGCTCCCTATGGGATCGATATCTTTATTTAAAAACTAGCTACAAAAAATCTGTGCACTTGCAGTCATTAGTCCACTTAATATGTCTAGAAGCTTGCTGGATTGTGGCATTCAGATCCATATTCTTTGGACTTTATTTCTTTACGGAAAAGAACAATCTCATCATCACTCGGGAAATTGAGAATGTTTTTTCCAAACAGTTCGAAACTCACACCGACAATATTGTTTGCTACAAGAAGACGCACCCATCTACCTCTGAAATTACATTTAATTCAAGAGCAATTAATCTACTACGCTAAATTGTAGCTCAAGTTTGACCTAATTTCGTTGAATCGACAAAGAAGTAAGTGAAGTGTGTGAAGTTAGATAGGATGTCGTGGGAATGACCACGGCAGATGCTGCAATCGGCAACGAGTTGTAGAACGAGGGGCTAGGGCGGCCAGCCATCTGCGGTGCGAGATGAGGGCGGAGACACAAGTTTTTACCCAGGTTCGGCCCCCAGGAGGGTAAAGACCTACTCCTGCTAGATTGTATTATGGAGAGAGTACAAGGGTGAGCTCGACGACTAGGCGACGAGTTGCTAGGGTGTATGATGGAATGTTTCCTCTATGCATACCCTAGGGAGGTTTATATAGGCTCACCTCGCTAGGGTTTACATATCTACAACCGAATTAGTTAAGGATTCATAGGGTTCTTGACCTAATTCGACAGGGCCTAGCTACGCTTCTGGGCCTCCAGCTTCCAGTCGCCTGAGTCCTCGCCAAGTCTCGATCCAGTCGCCGTCCTGCAGGCCCACTCACTAGGAGCCTGGACCAATAGGAAATGTCCTGCTGGATATACCCCGGTAGGCATATCCCCATCAGTAGTCCCCGAGGCCGTCGTTGATTCGTCGCAGGTGTTCATTGGCAGCCGGAGTATGCGGGTCCAATTTGGACGCCCAGTTGAATCGACAGTGGACTCTGTTATAGTGATCGGGTCGGCGAATCGTCAAGTCGCTGAAGACAGCGAGTCGAGTGGATGAAGTTGGACCGTCTGTGCTGGTCAAACTAGCCGTTCGGTAAACCAACGGTAATATCGGCATAATTACCGCGTGGTAACGGCTCTCTGAAAATGGCGGGTAACAACCGCTATATAAGGAGAGTGACGGGCGAGGAGAAAACACTTCCCTCACTTCCTCCGATCTCGTGCATTCTCAATTCTCCATTCCGCGCAGCGACCAGAGCGACCCAGAGCGATTCACAACCCCAGATCCTTCATTCGATGGCCCCTCCAGCGGAACCATGGCGCAGATCCAAGTGTATGAAGGCGCTGCTGAAGTCGTTCGAGGAGGCGGGGATCCTCTGTGGCGGGAGATGGCGCATCCCCGTGGCCGGAGAGGTGATCCAAAATCCGCGCGAGGGGGAATTCGTCTGCTTCACTAGCCATCTGGAGCGAGGGCTCGGATTCCCCACCTCCCTCTTCTTCCACCGCTTCTGCGCCTACTACGACATCCAACCGTCAGACCTAGGGCCGCACAGCATCGAGCAGCTCGCCATCTTCGTGGGGTTCTGTGAGTGCTACATGGGTTGTCGTCCATACTTGCCCCTATGGCAAGATCTGTTCCATGGGAGGATCAACCGCTAAGAGGCAGGTGGCCCGATTCTAGCCGTGGGCGGCCTGACCTTTCAGCTGAAGTTGAAGCGGTCCTTCTTTGATCTAATGCTGCCCGCCAAAGCAGAAAATGAATGGAAGAAGAGCTGGTTCTACGTGACCGAGTCGCCGCCGGGCGACGAGGTGGCTCTTTCGACGTACTCCGCCGACCGGCCCGAGCCGCGTCAGCTCTAAGTCACCAAGCTTCCGCTAGATCAGCGGATGGTCGTCGACGAGATGTTGCAGACCATCCGCAACCTGAAGAAGAAGGGCCTCCAAACCATCAATCTCTACAACTGCTGGCTTGGACGACGGCTCGTGCCCCTGGCCAGCCGCGCCCACCATATGTACAAGTACACAGGCAAGGACGACCCGACGAAGTCCTGCCATGCCGAGTGGAGACTCAACGGCTACACCTTAGCCCTAAAGAAGATCACCCTGGCGATGTATCTTGATGCAAAGGCCAGGGTCGCACCTTACACCGCGAAGCGCCAAGCCCCAACGGTGAGTTCTTTTATTTCCCATGCACTCGCAGTCGCAGTTTTGCATTCGCGGTCGTGCTAATTTTTCTTGGCTATTGCAGCTATTCCAAGTGGTGGAAGGTTGGCTTCCACCCGCAGATGACGAGAACTCAAACTCGTCCGCCGAAGACGAGAGCGAGTCTTCGCCCGATAAGGGCGATGCCAGAAGTGATGGGGGCGGTTTCGATGATGATGACGACGATGGCGACGAATCCGTGGAGGTCGCCGCACCCACGGTTCGCAAGACCCGTGGGCAACATCAACGTGAGCTCGAGGCCAGCAAGAGCCTCGAGGCCCATGACGACGACGAGCTTCCTGAGCACACCTCGCAGCGTGAAGCCACACCATCAAAGAAGAAGTCGCCTCCACCAAAGAATAAGACGAAGCCGGCTAAGCCGGTGTCTTCGCCTCAGTCCGCGAGTAGCTCCGATGCTACTAGCACAGCCGAAGAAACAGCGGCACATGCGACCGCGGCGACTGGTGCGATCGTCGCAGAAGACGAGGTGTCGTTGGCATTGCTACCACGGCTGTTCATCCCAGTTACCGGGCTGGTGGCCGCTCCACCCACAGGGGCCTCGTCGCCGAGAGGAGCTCCCGCGACGATCGCTACTGAACCTCCTGCCGTGGCCTCATCCTCGAAGAAGCCGTCGGTGTCATGGGCACAGAGCGTGTTCGAGGCGGGCCTTAGTAGGAAACTAGGGCCAGAGCTGGAGAAGCCGGCCAGTATTCGTACTGGCCTACGATTTATCCCAGTCGCCAAGTGAGTGTTTCTCAATCCTTTCGTTTGTCTGCTTGACGTATGTTCGACTGGAGAGTCTACTGACAGAGTTGTTGCGCAGGACTGGAGTGAAGAAGTTAGGTCACCCTTCGGTGGCGAGGGTTCCCTCGTGTGCCACGGAGGCACCCACAAACCCCTCGAAGAAGAGGAAGGGCGACGAGGTTGAGGCGCCCGCTGAAGGCGCCAAGAGAGCAAAAGGCGACGAGGTCGTCACAATCTCGGACGAACCAGCAGTTGCCCCGAGCGAAACTCCGATTGTGGTGGACGTGGCTCCGAGGCCATGGAGGACACGGAGTCGCAGCGGGCAGGCCCCACGGACTCGTTTGAGGCGACCGGCACGCCTTCGGGTGGTGCAGGAGCCGCGGTGGCGACGTTCCCTTGCTTTGTAGCAAGGGCTGCCACGGCGAGTGCCACGGTGCCGTCGAGCCAATTGCCTGGGGCCGTCGGTACGGAAGTCAAACAGCATCGCATGCATACTCCATTAGTGCTCTCGTTGTTGGACGCGATGGAACTTCACGGCATGCTAGGTGCCGCCATCCAGGTATGTCCAGTCCCCGAGGATCGGGCCGCTGAATTTCAGTGGTCGGATTCTTATTGTTTTTCGCCATCCAGTCCCCGAGTGGATAGTCACTGAATTTCAGCGGCTAGGCACTTAGGAATTTTTGTCGTCCAGTCCCCGAGTGGCTAGTCACTGAATTTCAGCGACTAGGAACTTAGAATTTTTTTCGTCCAGTCCCCGAGTGGCTAGTCGCTGAATTTCAGTGGCTAGGCACTTAGGAATTTTTGTCTTCCAGTCCCCGAGTGGCTAGTCGCTGAATTTCAGCGGCTAGGCACTTAGGAATTTTGTCGTCCAGTCCTCGAGTGGCTAGTCGCTGAATTTCAGCGGCTAGGCACTTAGGAATTTTGTCGTCCAGTCCCCGAGTGGCTAGTCGCTGAATTTCAGCGGCTGGACACTTTAGGAATTTTTGTCGCTGACGGTTTCATTGTTGCATAGGGCCTGCAGCGTGAGTCGGCAGAGCGGCTTGCTGCCAAGCATCGCGTGGAGAAGGAGCTCCTCGATGTTCAGGACACGAACGAGCAGCTTCGAGCGAATGCGGGTGAGTGTTCATCATGCTTGGCGCTGATCATAAACTTGTTATGTTTGTAATCATTTTGTTGTTGAAGCAGAGGATAGCGCGGCAGTGGTGAAAGAGGCTCGCCAGGGCCTTGTTCTGGCGAGTGATTTGATGGTTGCCCAGTCGTCCTTGAGCGCCGCAGAGAAGCGAATCGCTGAACTGGAGCGTGAGCTCAAGGAGGCGAAGGCGAGCTCGGCGGATGGACAGTCCAAGGCGGCCGTTGCTTCTGCTGCCGAGGAGCGGAAGGTGTCGGACGCGCTCATCGCCAGGCTGCAGAATGACCTCTCTGCTCTTCAAAATTTCATCACGGATCTCTGTCGCCCACTGATTGGTGTGTTTTCCTTCTGCGACTCCCCGAGCGCGCGAATCGCATTGTTTTGCTGGTACTTCCCTTACTATTTGCTTGTGTGTTGTAGGCCTGATTACTGATAATGCCGAAGAGGTGCAATTGTACGACGCGCGACAATGTGTCACCACTCTGGTTGATTCTGCCACACTGTCAGCGACCTGCCTCCGGGCGTATCTTCAGGAGATCTCGCCCACGGAGGTGATCCCTAGCGACCTTGTCGAAGTCTGGCGCTATCTGGAGAAGGCTCCGATGGTTGTGGAGTTCATGACGCGGTCGGCCTTTCGTCGTGGAGCGACGACTGCGCTGAGCCTTGGGCTCGCGCATTTTCCCGATGACTTCGACCTTGACAACGTCACAAGTGGGTACCCTTCGTCGACGGTCTCAGTCGAGATTGCCGAGGTGCTAAAGCTGACGGAGCAGGCTGTGGTGTACGCAGACTGGGTGTGGGCGATGGGCGACCTCATTCCTTACCAGGAAACGGTCGTCGCCCCGAATGACCCCGAGCCGGCGCACTGCGACTTCAAGGTGGAGCAGCCGTTCCGTGCGGCCATGGCGGGTGAGCTCACGACGTACCCATCGAATTCGTGGGATCCCTTTATCCGCTGTCGCAAGGGTGGTGGCGCCTCCTCGTCGAAACCTGCGGAATAGAGTACTTTGTCGATCAGCGTTAGTTTAGGACGAATGTGTAATTATCCTTGTAAGCGAACAAATTTTGCTGCTATTAAGAAATGCAAGGGTTCTTTTGTCATTGTTTTTCTCGTTTGGTTGTTTGTTGTGCGAGTCCCCTTGCGCGTCCGCCCTTTTTATGGGGTTAACCTCGTTTTTATGTGTTTTTTGAACTTTTAGTGAGTTAAGATCGACTCGCCATGGCTCCGAAAGCCAGTCGCATGGCAACTCCAAGGGGCGCTCTTTACTTGGCCATTTTCCCGGCCACAAACAAGATCGGGTCGCCGAGTCCTCGAGCGTGGTACTTGGCTGTTCTAGTCGCATGCTTGAGGTAGGTGAGGACCGGGCGCGTCGTGTTAGGCGCGTCACTCCACCTGATTCGTAGGACCAGTCGCGTGGCGAGTCCAGGGCGCGCTCTCGTACTTGGCGTTTTTCCCTAGCCGCTCCTCTTTGGGCTGGCGTCAGTCCCCGAGCGTGGTACTTTGCCGTTCGAGTCGCTGCACCGAGGATGTGGAGGACTGGGTCGCTGTGGGAAGCGAATGCAGTTGTCTTGGCTCGGGAAGCCAGTCGAGCGAGGCGACTCTAATGGGGCTCCGGGTTGGATTTTTTCGTGGACGGTATGAGGCTTGAAGTTTTCCAGTGCCCTCGTATCGCACTACTTGGCTGTGTCGGTCGTGTCACAAAAGGTTGACTTCTGTGAGTAGCATAGCGTTGTTATTACGAGTGCGAGTGGCACAAGGTACGAAGAGTGGACATAGTTTGTGCGAATCGATCTTCTTTATTTCATAGTGGGTAGGAGGTACATGTCTGGAGTTCTAGGAGTAGAACTTCCGTAGGAGGTTTACATTCCATTGCCGCTTGACGTCGAGTTTTCCGTCGCCTCGGACGTCGGTGAGGTAGTAGGCGTCGTTGCCCAGGACTCGCCCGATGGCGAATGGTCCCTCCCATGGGGGAGAGAGCTTGTGCATGCCCTTGTCCTGGATCAGACGCAGTACCAGGTCGCCTTCCTGGAAGGTGCGAGTTCGTACTCGTCGGCTATGGTAGCGGCGAAGCCCTTGCTGGTAGATGGCGGTTCGGGAACGAGCTAGGTCACGTGCTTCGTCGAGCTGGTCGACTCCGTCCAGGCGTGCGAGCTCGTTGTCGGCCTCCGCGTAGTTGACTACCCGCGACGAATCATGCTCGAGGTCGGTTGGCATGACGGCCTCGGCACCGTACACCATGAAGAAGGGAGTGAAATCTGTGGACCTGTTGACGGAGGTGCGGATGCCCAAAATGACAGAGGGGAGCTCTTCGACCCAAAACCCAGGAGTTCGCTCGAGTGGAACTTGCAGTTGCGGCTTCAGGCCATGGAGGATGCTCTGGTTGGCGCGTTCCGCCTGTCCATTAGACTCCGGGTGGGCGACTGAGGCGAGATCGAGTTGTATATTGTGCTCCTCTCAGAATTCCGCCATGGCTCCTTGGCGAAGTTTGTGCCGTTTTCCGTGATGATGCTGTAGGGTTTCGTAGCATGGAAAACAAAAAATTTCTACCGCATACAAACAATCAAGCCAAGATCTATCTACTAGATTGTAGCAACGAGTCGATGGAATAACTTACCCTCGAAGATTCCAAAGTGTTTAACGAGAGCGGATTCTCGTGGGTGATGTAGTCGTACTCTTGCCGATCTCAAGATCGCGTAGACGATCCTTCCGGCGCTGTGTTCCGGCAGCGCTCCCGCAGTCGGTCACACGTTCGGTACTCGACGAAGACCTTCCTCTCCCTTGTTCCAGCAGGCAGCGGAGGTTGTAGCACTCTCCTCGCGATTCCGGCAGCACAACGGCGTGGTACCGGAAGTAGAGGGGAGATCTCGCAGGGCTTCGCCTTAAGCCGGAGCGAGTATGGTGGAGTATGAGAGAGCTCCTCGGCGATCTAGGTCTTATACACACCAAGGAGGAGGTGCTAGAGCCGGCGGCTAGGGCAAAAACCCTAGGGGACGGCGGCGGCTATGGTGGGCAACAGCTGCTAGGGTTTGAGGAGAGGTACTTGTGTGTCCTAGGAGGGAGCCCTGCCCCTCCTTATATAGGTGGAGGGGCCGGCCGGCCAAGGGGGAGGGAGAGGAGTCCCTCCCCAACTCGGCTTGGAGGGGGCGCTGCCGGTTGGAGGAGGGAACTCCTCCCCAACTCGGTTTCCCCCTTCCTCCTCTTTTCCACTTTCCAAATTTAGCCGTTTGACTTTTCAATTTAGCTATTTGACTTTTCAAACTAGGATTTGAATTAATCCTTTATTTGGAACAGCGATGACACTTAGTACATGATGCAATCATACCAACTTGATACAACACATCCATGTACCCTTCCCCTCCGGAGTGCCGGACATTCCGGAACATTCTAGAACATTCCCGATGAAAACACCGGAAACATTCCCCAACTCCGAAACGGGACTTTCCTTATATGAATCTTATTCTCCGGACCATTCCGGATCTCCTCATGATATCCCGGATCCCATCCGAGACTCCGAACAACATTCGGTCTCTTTCTCATCATACCATAACTACTCAAACAACGTCGAATCCTTAAGTGTGTCTCCCTACGGTTCGTGAATTATGCGGACATGATCGAGACACTTCTCCGAACAATAACCAATAGAGGAATCTGGAAATTCATATGGCTCCCACATATTTCTACGATTACTTTGCGATCGAATGAACCACTTACATACGATATCAATTTCCCTTTGTCTCACGATATGTTACTTATCCGAGGTTATGATCGTCGGTATCTCTGCATACCTAGTTCAACCTCGTTACCGATAAGTACTCTTTTCTCGTTCCCGTGATATGTGATCCCTTGTGAGCCAGTCACATGCTTGCAAGCTAATTGGATGACATTTCACCGAGAGGGCCCAGAGTATATCTATCCGTCATATGGATGGACAAATCCCACTCTTGATCCATGTGTTTCAACCAATACTTTTCGAACACTCAATGCCACCTTTATAGCCACCCAGTTACGGTGTGGTGTTTGATGTCATCAAAGCATCCATCCGGTAAAGGTGATATGCATGATCTCATGGTCAAAGGAATTAGATTACTATGTATCAGAAAGCATATAGCACTTGAACTATTAAAATGACTTGATCTTTATGCTACGCTTATCTATAGGAGTATGTCCATCATATCATTCTCCTAACGATATGATCTTGTTGTTAATAACATCTCAATGTTCATGATAGGGAAACCACAATCATCTATTAACCAACAAGCTGGTATTATATAGAGGCTTTACCAGGGACTTCAAATTAAGTTTACAAATCACACAAGTATTAATGTTTCCTTGTTAATACTATTATAGCATGAATGTAAACATTTATCATAAACACAAAGATATAATAATAACCACATTTATTATTGCCTCTAGGGCATATCTCCAACAGTCTCCCAATTGCACTAGAGTCATCTAATCTAGATTACATGGTAATATACCGAACACCCATGGCAGTTTGGTGTTGGTCATGTTTTGCCCTCGGGAGAGGTTTAGTCAACGGATCCGCCACATTCAAATCTATGTGTACTTTGCAAATCTTTATATCCCCATCTTGGATATGTTCTCGAATAGCGTGAAAACGTAGCTTGATGTGCTTTAGCTTCTTGTGTGACCTTGGTTCTTGCGCATTGGCTATGGCGCCCATGTTATCACAGTAGATAGACATTGGGTCCAGCGCACTAGGAACCACACCCTGCTCTGTAATGAACTCTTTCATCCATATCGCTTCTTGTGAAGCCTCCGAAGCAGCCATGTATTCCGATTCAGTTGAAGATCTCGCCACAACACTTTGCTTTGCACTCCTCCAGCTAACTGCTGCACCATTCAAAATAAATACGTATCCAGATTGTGATTTAGATCGGTGTTCCAACTAGCATCGGTGTAACCATTAACAATGAGTTGTTCATCACCTCCATAAGAAAGAACCATATCCTTAGTTCTACTCAAGTACTTAAGGATGTTTTTGACCGCTGTCCAATGATCCACTCCTGGATCACTTTGATATCTGCTAGTTAAACTAACAGCATATGTAATGTCAGGTCTAGTACATAGCATGGCATACATTAGAGATCCTATGGCTGAGGCATAGGGAGTCTTACTCATCCTTTCTCTATCTTCTGCCGATGTCGGACTTTGAGTTTTACTCAAGGTCGTATTGGGCAACATGGGCAAGAACCCTTTCTTGCTATCTTCCATTCCAAACCTCTTTAGAACTTTGTCCAAATATGTACTCTGTGACAATGATATTTGGCGTTTCGATCTATCTCTATAAATCTTTATGCCTAATATGTAAGCTGCTTCGCCAAGATCCTTCATTGAAAAACTATTATTCAAATATTCCTTGACACTATTAAGAAGGTCTACATCATTCCCAATCAACAATATGTCATCTACATATAGTATTAAGAATGCTACAGAGCTCCCACTCACTTTCTTGTAAATACAAGCTTCTCCATAAGTTTGTATAAAACCAAAACTTTTGATCACCTTATCAAAACGTTCATTCCAACTTCGGGATGCTTGCTTCAATCCATAGATGGACCGTTGAAGTTTGCATACCTTGTTAGCATCTTTAGGATCGACAAAACCTTTGGGTTGCATCATATACAACTCTTCATCAATATCTCCATTGAGGAATGCTGTTTTGACATCCATCTGCCATATCTCATAATCATAATTGCAGCGATTGCTAACATAATCCTCACAGACTTTAGCTTCGCTACTGGTGAGAAAGTCTCATCGTAGTCAACTCCTTGAATTTGTCGAAACCCTTTTGCGACAAGTCGAGCTTTATAGACAGTAACATTACCATCAGCATCTGTTTTCTTCTTGAAAATCCATTTGTTCTCGACAGCCTTCCGGCCATCCGGTAAGTCCACCAAAGTCCATACTTGGTTTTCGTACATGGATCCAATCTCGGATTTCATGGCTTCTTGCCATTTATTGGAATCTGGGCTCATCATCGCTTCCTCATATGTCTCAGGGTCATCGGTGTTGTCCACCAACATGACACTCATAACGGGATCATACCAATCTGGAGTGGTACGAGTTCTCGTTGACCTCCGAGGCTCTGTAGCAACTTCAACCGAAGTTTCATGCTCACCATCATTAGCTTCCTCTCTAATTGGTGCAGGCACCACAGGAACTTCTTTCGGTGCTGCGCTACTCGCAATTTCGAGAGAAGGTTCGACAACCTCGTCGAGTTCTACTTTCCTTCCAGTCACTTCTTTCGAGAGAAATTCCTTCTCTAGAAAGGATCCATTCTTGGCAACGAAGATTTTGCCTTCGGATCTATGATAGAAGGTATACCCAATAGTTTCCTTCGGGTATCCTATGAAGACGCATTTTTCCGCTTTGGGTTCAAGCTTGTCCGGCTGTAACTTCTTTACATAGGCTTCGCAACCCCAAACTTTAAGGAACGACAATCTAGGTTTCTTCCCAAACCATAATTCATACGGTGTCGTTTCAACGGATTTAGACGGTGCCCTATTTAAAGTGAATGGGGCTGTTTCTAATGCATAACCCCAAAATGATAGCGGTAAATCTGTAAGTGACATCATAGAACGAACCATATCTAAGAGAGTTCGATTACGACGTTCGGACACACCATTACGCTATGGTGTTCCCGGCGGTGTCAACTGTGAAAGTATTCCGCATTTCTTCAAATGCTCGCCAAACTCGTAACTTAGATATTCACCTCCACGATCAGAACGTAGAAATTTAATCTTCTTGTTACGTTGATTCTCTACCTCACTTTGAAATTCCTTAAACTTCTCGAAAGTTTCGGACTTATGTTTCATGAAATAGATATACCCATATCTACTCAAGTCATCCGTGAAGGTAAGAACATAACGATAACCACCGCGCGATGCTACACTCATTGGACCACACACATCGGTATGTATGATTTCCAACAAGTCCGTAGCTCGCTCCATCATACCAGAAAATGGAGTCTTAGTCATTTTACCCATCAGACATGCTTCGCATCTATCAAGTGATTCAAAATCAAGTGATTCAAGAAGTCCATCGGAATGGAGTTTCTTCATACGTTTCACTCCAATGTGACCAAGACGACAGTGCCACATATAGGTCGAATTATCGCTTGATTTCAAACATTTAGCCTCAATGTTGTTGATATGTGTATTTCCACTATCGAGATTCAATAAAAATAGACCATCTATCAAAGGTGCATGTGCATAAAACATATTACTCATATAAATCGAACAACCATTATTCTCGGACTTAAACAAGTAACCTAAACAAGATCCTGATATAATGTTCATGCTTAACGCAGGCACCAAATAACAATTATTTAAGTATAAAACTAATCCCGATGGTAGATGAAGGGGTAGCGTGCCGACCGCGATCAACCTTTGATCCGTTTCCCACGCGCATCGTCACCTTGTTCTTCGCTAGCTTCCGTTTATTCTGCAGCACCTGTTTCGAGTTACAAATATGAGCAACCGAACCAGTATCAAATACCCAGGCACTACTACGAGTACTAGTGAGATACACATCAATAACATGTATATCAGATATACCTTTCTTCTTGATGTTGCCGTTCTTCAAATCAGCCAAGTACTTTGGGCAATTCCGCTTCCAGTGACCTTCTCCCTTGTAGTAAAAGCACTCAGTATTAGGCTTAGGTCTAGCCTTGGTCTTCTTCGTCGGCGTGGTAACTTTCTTACCACCCTTCTTGAAGTGTCCCTTCTGCTTAGACTTGCCTTTCTTGAATTTGGTGGTCTTATTGACCAACAACACTTGGTGCTCTTTCTTAATCTCCACTTCTGCAGATTTCAACATGGCAAAGAGTTCTGGCAACGTCTTGTTCATGTTCTGCATGTTGTAGTTCATCAAAAAGTTCTTGTAACTTGATGGTAGTGATTGGAGGACACGGTAAATCCCCAAAGCATTAGGAATCACAATACCCAAGCTTTGAAGTTTTTTTGCGTGCCCAGACATCTTAAGCACATGCTCACTGACGGAGCTGCCCTCTTCCATCTTGCAGTTAAAGAACTTTTCAGAAGCCTCATAGATTTCAATTGCCGCATGAGTCTCAAAGATCAATTTGAGATCCTCGACAATATCATATGGGTCTGAATTCTCAAACCTTTTCTGAAGCTTCGATTCTAAACCATACAAGATAGCACACTGAACTGTAGAGTACTGAGTCTTCCGAGTGAGGTAAACATTCTTTACTTCATCGGAGGCATCAGCTGCAGGTGGGTCACCCAGCGGTGCATCCAGCACATAGGTCAAATTACCAGCTGTGAGGACAATCCTCAAATTGCGGAACCAATCCGCGAAGTTGCTTTCATTGTTTTTCAACTTTTCTTTCTCTAGGAACGCATTAAAATTGATGGTAGGGGCTGCCATTGATCTACAACATATTTGCAATAGTTTAGACTAAGTTTATGACAAATTGAGTTCAAATTAATATTAAAATTAATCTAGGTGAACTCCCACTCAAAACAATATCCCTCACATTGTTTTAGTGATCACACGAACCAAATCCACCACATCAACACCGATCATCACGAGAGTTGATATAGTTTCAATGGCGAACAATCGACATGTTCATCATATCTACTATATGATTCATGCTTTTCCTTTCGGTTATCCGTGTTCCGAGACCATGTCTGTACATGCTAGGCTCGTCAAGATCAAACCTTAGTTTCCGCATGAGCAAATCTGGCTTGCTCACGTTGTATACACTTGCGGAATCTAACACACCCGATCATCACGTGGTGCTTCGAAACAACAAGCTTTAGCAACGGTGCTAACTAAGGGTGAACACTTTATGACTTGAAATTCATGTGCATGAGGGATCATCTTATAATGCTACCGTCGTCTACTAAGCAATACAAGATGCATAAAGGATTAACATCACATGCAATTCATAATATGTGATATGATATGGCCTTTCTTCTTTGTGCTTCCGATCTCCATCTTCTAGCACGAACATGATCTCCATCATCACCAACATTGCATCAAGGTCAATGACGCTCCTCCATGGTTGTCGTCCACCGGCTTCAACTATTACAACTACTTTGAATAGACACGCGGGTCTTAACATAAATTAAAGACAACCATACGGCTCCTGCCGGTTGCCAACTTACAATAAGGAACATTGCATATATCAAATATAATCACAATCATGGCCATATCACATCACTGCACACCCCTGCAAAACAAAGTTAGACGCCTCTACTTTCTTTGCATGTTTTACGTGGTTTGGGGCTTTCAATAAGTGTCGTTCTAACTTACGAACATGAACCACAACATTGATACTAGTATTGTTAATTACCCGTTGTAAATTGGATCTTAACTATGCTAGGAGAAACAGGCACCCACAAAGCCACTTATGCAATACAAGTTGCATGTCAAGCGTGGAGAAAGTCTCATGAACGATGTCATGTAAGGTTAGCCCGGGCCGCTTCATCCCAACATACCGCAAGATGCAAAGTACACAAGAAGCAATCGACAATAAAAGCATCAATGCCCACAATGACCATTGTGTTCTACTCGTGCAACAAATCTACATATAGACACGGCTCTGATACCACTGTAGGGTTTCGTAGCATGGAAAACAAAAATTTTCTACCGCATACAAACAATCAAGCCAAGATCTATCTACTATATTGTAGCAACGAGTTGATGAAATAACTTACCCTCGAAGATTCCAAAGTGTTTAACGAGAGCGGATTCTTGTGGGTGATGTAGTCGTACTCTTGCCGATCTCAAGATCGCGTAGACGATCCTTCCGGCGCTGCGTTCCGGCAGCGCTCCCGCAGTCGGTCACACATTCGGTACTCGACGAAGACCTTCCTCTCCCTTGTTCCAGCAGGCAGCGGAGGTTGTAGCACTCTCCTCGCGATTCTGGCAGCACAACGGCGTGGTACCGGAAGTAGAGGGGAGATCTCGCAGGGCTTCGCCTTAAGCCGGAGCGAGTATGGTGGAGTATGAGAGAGCTCCTCGGCGATCTAGGTTTTAGACACACCAAGGAGGAGGTGCTAGAGCCGGCGGCTAGGGCTTGGGGCAGCCCAAGTCGGCGGCTAGGGCAAAAACCCTAGGGGGCGGCGACGGCTATGGTGGGCAGCAGGTGCTAGGGTTTGAGGAGATGTACTTGTGTGTCCTAGGAGGGAGCCCTGCCCCTCCTTATATAGGTGGAGGGGCCGGCCGGCCAAGGGGGAGGGAGAGGAGTCCCTCCCCAACTCGGCTTGGAGGGGGCGCCGCCGGTTGGAGGAGGGAACTCCTCCCCAACTCGGTTTCCCCCTTCCTCCTCTTTTCCACTTTCCAAATTTAGCCGTTTGACTTTTCAATTTAGCTATTTGACTTTTCAAACTAGGATTTGAATTAATCCTTTATTTGGAACAGCGATGACACTTAGTACATGATGCAATCATACCAACTTGATACAACACATCCATGTACCCTTCCCCTCCGGAGTGCCGGACATTCCGGAACATTCTAGAACATTCCCGATGAAAACACCGGAAACATTCCCCAACTCCGAAACGGGACTTTCCTTATATGAATCTTATTCTCCGGACCATTCCGGATCTCCTCGTGATATCCCGGATCCCATCCGAGACTCCGAACAACATTCGGTCTCTTTCTCATCATACCATAACTACTCAAACAACGTCGAATCCTTAAGTGTGTCTCCCTACGGTTCGTGAATTATGCGGACATGATCGAGACACTTCTCCGAACAATAACCAATAGAGGAATCTGGAAATTCATATGGCTCCCACATATTTCTATGATTACTTTGCGATCGAATGAACCACTTACATACGATATCAATTTTCCTTTGTCTCACGATATGTTACTTATCCGAGGTTATGATCGTCGGTATCTCTGCATACCTAGTTCAACCTCGTTACCGATAAGTACTCTTTTCTCGTTCCCGTGAGATGTGATCCCTTGTGAGCCAGTCACATGCTTGCAAGCTAATTGGATGACATTTCACCGAGAGGGCCCAGAGTATATCTATCCGTCATATGGATGGAAAAATCCCACTCTTGATCCATGTGTTTCAACCAATACTTTCCGAACACTCAATGCCACCTTTATAGCCACCCAGTTACGGTGTGGTGTTTGATGTCATCAAAGCATCCATCCGGTAAAGGTGATATGCATGATCTCATGGTCAAAGGAATTAGATTACTATGTATCAGAAAGCATATAGCACTTGAACTATTAAAATGACTTGATCTTTATGCTACGCTTATCTATAGGAGTATGTCCATCATATCATTCTCCTAACGATATGATCTTGTTGTTAATAACATCTCAATGTTCATGATAGGGAAACCACAATCATCTATTAACCAACAAGCTGGTATTATATAGAGCTTTACCAGGGACTTCAAATTAAGTTTACAGATCACACAAGTATTAATGTTTCCTTGTTAATACTATTATAGCATGAATGTAAACATTTATCATAAACACAAAGATATAATAATAACCACATTTATTATTGCCTCTAGGGCATATCTCCAACAGATGCTGTGGGAACCCGTAGCGATAGATGAGCTCGCGTAGGAATTTGGTGGTAGTCTTCCCGTCGCACTTGCGGACTGGCTTGGCCTCCACCCATTTTGTGAACTTGTCGACTGCGACTAGGAGGTGGGTGAAGCCAGAGAGGGCCTTCTTGAATGGGCCCACCATGTCCATGCCCCACACGGTAAATGTCCAAGTGATGGGGATGGTCTTGAGTGTCGAGCTCGACACGTGAGTCTGGTTGGTGTACTTCTGGCACCCGACGCAGCGTTGGACGTTGTCAACCGCGTCGGCGTGTGCGGTGAGCCAGAAAAATCCATGTCGCATGGCCTTGGCGACTAGGGAGCGGACGCCAGCGTGGTGTCTGCAGTCGCCAGCGTGGACGTCCTGGAGGATCTTGCGTCCTTCTACGGGTTGGACGCAGCGTTAGAACACGCCGGTCATGCTCCGCTTGTGGAGCTCGCCGTTGATGATGACGAAGGATTTGCAGCCGCGTGCTATCATCCAGGCCTCCGTCTCGTCAGCGGGTAGGGTGCCTCCCTCTAGGTAAGCGACGTATGGCACGGTCCAGTCGCTTGGCTCGGCGATCAGTGCGACCAAGGTTGCGTCTGGTTGCAGCGGGATTCCGATGTCGATCTCCCTCGGGGGAGAGACGGAAGGCTTGGTGATGGTGTCGAGGAAGACACCGATGGGTGGTGCGAGTCGAGCCGAGCCGATGCGGGAGAGTGTGTCGGCCTCCTCGTTCTTCCACCTATCGATCCACTCGACAGAGTAGCCCGTGAAGTGGCCTCCCAGCTGGTCCACTGCTTAGCGGTATGCCGCCATGGTGGGGGAAACTACGTCGCAGGTGCCAACGACTTGCCCGGCGACGAGGTCGGAGTCGCCGTAGCAGCGCAGGCGATTGATGTTCATCTCCTTGGATGCCCGCATGCTGTGGAGTAGCTGTAGGGTTCGCAGCATAGAAAACAAAAAATTTCCTACGATGTGAACTATGTACCAAGATCTATCTATTATATACAAACAACGGGCGGATGTATATCCGTAGAGAACATACCCTTGAAGACCGACAAAGCTTAACGAGTTCAACTCGTGGTTGATGTAGACGATCTCTTGCCGATCTCAAGATCGAGAGGAAGTCCTAGCGCCGCAAATCAGCAGCGCATCCGTGCTCGCACACACGTTCGAGGCACCGAGCAACCTCCGCCTCCTCGCTCCAGCAATGCAGCGGAAGCACAACTCTTTCTTGCCGAATAGCCACCGGGAACATGTATCTTGCTAGTCCGAGACCATGGGGGATAAATTCTAGAGGGGGGAGAGATCCTTCACGAGGAGGTGTGAGTGAGAAGTGAGGAGAGGGGTGCCTTTTATAGGAGGAGGGGGGAACCCCAAGGGGGTGGCCGACGCATGGGGTCTGACCCCTTGCCCTCCCCTCTTCATGTGGGTGGACACTCCACTCACAAAATTCCTTTAAATTCCCTCCACTCAAAATCCCACTCAAACATGCCATTAAATTTCCACCAAATTTAATGCAAACTCTCATTAAATAAAACTCTTTTATTTTATTTAGAATTTTGTCAATTACTTTAATGACAAACATTCACAAATAACCCCTTGCTGGAATTCTATTTCACATGCATAACCACTTTATGCAATTTCACCCAAAAACCTGTTTCGGTATCTAGTGAAATAAATTCCTGCGCTTGTTCATTCTTTCGGCATGAAACTTTTTCTCCAATTGGATGTCGGTGTCTCTTAAGCGTGTCACCCTACGGTTCGTGAATAATGCGGACATGATCGAGACCCCTCTCGGATCAATAATCAGAAGCTGGATCTGGAGACCCATACTGACTCCCACACATTCAACGATGACTTTCTTGTGATCGTCGGAACCTTTTACGCTAGTATCTTAATCCTTTGTTTCACGATATATTACATGTCCGAGATTCGATCATCGGTATCTCCATACCTAGTTTGATCTCGTTACTGACATGCACTCTTTTCTTGTTCCCGTGATATAACATTCTAGTGATCAAATCACTTGCTTGCAAGCTAATCAATGTGATATCACCGAGAGGGCCCAGAGTATATCTATCCGTCATCGGGATGAACAAATTCCACTCTCGATCCATGAGCCTCAACATAACACTTTATTAGTTCTGAATCCATCTTTATAATCACCCTGTTACGGTGTGACGTTTGATGTTATCAAGAAACTCTTCCGGTGTTAGTGATAGACATGATCTCATGGTCTAAGGATTAGGATCACTTCGTAAGTTGTTATAGCAATATAAACTCAATGACTTTGATCGTAATACTATACTTCGGATGAATGTTCATCACACCATTACACTAATGTTGTGATCCCGTTATTAACAACATCCAATGTCCATGATCAGGAAACCTTGATCATCTTGTTAATCAACGAGCTAGTTTATGAGAGAGAGGCATAACTAGGAACTTTCTGTTTGTTTATTAAACACACATGTATTAATGTTTCCGTATTAATACAATTATAGCATGCAAAATAAACATCTATCATATACTTGGAATACACATAATAAACATTTTATTATTGCCTCTCAGGGCATATTCCCTTCAGTCTTCCACTTGCACTAGAGACAATAATCTAGTTACATAGTGATAAATCTAACACCCATTGAGTTCTGGTGTTGATCATGTTTTGATCTAGGGAGAGTTTTAGTCAACGGATCTGCTACATTGAGATCCGTATGTACTTTACAAATCTTTATATCTCCATCCTTGACATGCTCGCGGATGGAGTGAAACCGGCGCTTAATATGCTTGGAATGCTTGTGAGACCTTGGCTCTTTGGCATTGGCAATGGCACCATTGTTGTCACAATAGATCACCATTGGGTCCAACACGTTTGCAACCACTTCTAGTTCGGATATGAACTCCTTCATCCAAACTGCTTCCTGAGCCGCTTCTGAAGCAGCAACATATTCGGCCTCCGTTGTTTATCCCGCTACCACAGGTTGTTTGGAGCTCCTCCAACTAACCGCTCCACCATTCATGAGAAATACATATCCGGATTGAGACTTAGAGTCATCCGGACCGGTGTCAAATCTAGCGTCAACATAACACTTAGCGACGAGCTCTTATTCACCTTCGTATACAAGAAACATATCCTTAGTTCTTCGTAAGTACTTAAGGATATTCTTGACCGCTATCCAATGTTCCGAACCTGGATCCGATTGGTACCTACTATTCAAACTAATAGCATATGCCACATCCGGTCTTGTACATAGCATGGCGTACATTATAGAGCCTATGGCTGAAGCATAGAGGACCTTGTCCATTATCTCTCTTTCTTCCGCCGAAGCCGGACTTTGAGTCTTACTCAATGTCTTGCCTTGCAACATAGGTAAGAACCCCTTCTTACTTCCGTCCATTTTAAACTTCTTTAAAATCTTATCAAGGTATGTACTTTGCGATAGCCCTATTAGGCGTCTAGATCTATCTCTATAGATCTTTATGCCTAATATGTATGACGCTTCACCTAGGTCCTTCATTGAAAATTTGCTGTTTAGATAACTTTTAACACTGTTTAAAAGATCTATATCATTTCCGATCAATAATATGTCATCCACATATAATATCAGAAATGCCACATTGCTCCCACTCACTTTCTTGTAAATACAAGCTTCTCCATAAGTTTGGACAAATCCAAACTCTTTGATCACCTCATCAAAGCGGAGATTCCAACTTCGTGATGCTTGCTTCAATCCATAGATGGATCGCTGAAGCTTGCACACCTTATTAGCATCCTTAGGATCGACAAAACCCTTTGGTTGTATCATATACAACTCTTCTTCAATATTACCATTGAGAAACGCGGTTTTGACATCCATTTGCCATATCTCATAATCGAAATATGCAGCAATTGCTAACATAATCCTACCTGACTTTAGCATCGCTACGGGAGATAATGTCTCTGTAGGGGTTCGTAGCATGGAAAACAAAAATTTTCTACCGCATACAAACAAACAAGCCAAGATCTATCTACTAGATTGTAGCAACGAGTCGATGGAATAACTTACCCTCGAAGATTCCAAAGCGGTTAACGAGAGCAGATTCTCGTGGGTGATGTAGTCGTACTCTTTCCGATCTCAAGATCGCGTAGACGATCCTTCCAGCGCCACGTTTCAGCAGCGCTCCCGCAGTCGGTCACACGTTCGGTACTCGACGAAGACCTTCCTCTCCCTTGTTCCAGCAGGCAGCGGAGGTTGTAGCACTCTCCTCGCGATTCCGACAGCACAACGGCGTGGTACCGGAAGTAGAGGGGAGATCCCGCAGGGCTTCGCCTTAAGCCGGTGCGAGTATGGTGGAGCTTATGAGAGAGGCTATTAGTGGTCTAGTAATTAGACACACCAATTAGAAGGCTCTAAACCAATTAGAAGGCTCTAAACCAAAATAGCTCTAAACCGGGGTTTAGATCTAGGGTTTAGTTTAGAGGATAGGAACTAGTGTGTGCTAGGAGGGGAGCCCTGCCCCTCCTTATATAGGTGGGAGGGCTGGCCGGCCAAGGGGAGGAGAGTTCCTCCCCAAGTCGGCTTGGTGGGGTGCCGGCCAAGGGAGGGAATCCCTCCCCAACTCGGCCTCCACCAATCCTCCTCTCTTCCCACTTCCCAAAATTGCCGTTTGACTTTCAAACTGGCCGTTTGACTTTTCAATTTAGGATTTAAATAAATCCTTTATTTTGGGCAGCAAGAACACCTAGTACATGATGCAATCATTCCAACATGCAATGACACATTCATGTACCCTTCCCCTTCCGGAGTGCCGGACATTCCGGGACCTTCTAGAATGTTCCCGATGAAAACACCGGAACCATTCCCCAACTCCGAAACGGGACTTTCCTTATATGAATCTTATTCTCCGGACCATTCCGGATCACCTCGTGATATCCCGGATCCCATCCGAGACTCCGAACAACATTCGGTCTCTTTCTCATAATACCATAACTACTCAAACAACGTCGAATCCTTAAGTGTGTCTCCCTACGGTTCGTGAATTATGCGGACATGATCGAGACACTTCTCCGAACAATAACCAATAGAGGAATCTGGAAATTCATATGGCTCCCACATATTTCTACGATTACTTTGCGATCGAATGAACCACTTACATACGATACCAATTTCCCTTTGTCTCACGATATGTTACTTATCCAAGGTTATGATCGTCGGTATCTCTGCATACCTAGTTCAACCTCGTTACTGATAAGTACTCTTTTCTCGTTCCCGTGATATGTGATCCCTTGTGACCAAGTCACATGCTTGCAAGCTAATTGGATGACATTTCACCGAGAGGGCCCAGAGTATATCTATCCGTCATATGGATGGACAAATCCCACTCTTGATCCATGTGTTTCAACCAATACTTTCCGAACACTCAATGCCACTTTTATAGCCACCCTGTTACGGTGTGGTGTTTGATGACATCAAAGCATCCATCCAGTAAAGGTGATATGCATGATCTCATGGTCGAAGGAATTAGGTTACTATGTATCAGAAAGCATATAGCAATTGAACTATTGAAATGACTTGATCTTTATGCTACGCTTATCTATAGGAGTATGTCCATCACATCATTCTCCTAATGATATGATCCTGTTGTTAATAACATCTCTATGTTCATGATCAGGAAACAATGATCATATATTAACCAACAAGCTAGTTTAACAAGAGGCTTTACTAGGGACTCTTATTTTAGTTTACAAATCACACAAGTATTAATGTTTCCGGTTAATACAATTATAGCATGGTATGTAAACATTTATCATAAGTGTGAAGACATGATAATAACCACTTTATTATTGCCTCTTGGGCATATCTCCAACAGTCTCCCACTTGCACTAGAGTCAATAATCTAGTTTCGAACCTTTGTGTATATAACACCTATGGCTTTCCGGTGTTGTATGTACACGATTGCTAGTGGTCAACTGATCTCCGGATCTGACACTTCCAGGTCCGTGTGTAATTGCATGTCTTTGCGTCTCTACGCATCACTCATTCTCTAATGAGATGGCTTTGTATAAATTTGGTCTTTCGGTGTGACCTTTAGCTCTTTGGGGTTAAAAACATGTTGATAATATTGTCGCACAATATATCTTCATAGTATTATCCCACTGTGAACTACACATAGTTTGATAACAAACTACTTGACTCAAATGCCCTCTTATGCTGCTAAAATAGCAGTCATATACTTAGCCTTTTGTTGTAGTATCTGTCACAATGTCTTAACTTTGGAAATCATCCAAATCCATTATGGAACTCACTTTCCATTATATTGTGCCACCCTTAGTTTAGATTGAGATAAACTTAATTTGTACTTTGTGACAAAGCTAGTACCAATGTAGTACTTTTACAATGAACTAACCATCTATTTGTCACTTCTACAAATATTATACTCTTAGTTCTTCCAAAAGATCATAAGAATATCCTTACTATCGTCCAATGATCATCTTATGAATCATTCTGGTATATGCTCATAACATTTAGAGCATAGGACATATCTGGATTTGTACATATCACAGTATGATTGATATAAATACTCTTTGTGATTTCATACATCAAGTATCAATCTATACTTGAATCTTCGTTTCACTTTACCAAATGTCAATACACTTGAATATATCATCAACATTGAACTTATTCAATCCTTTCTGTGCAACAAGAACCTTTCTTGTAGTTCCTATATTGAACTCATTCAATATCTTGTCTATGTACTTCTGGCACAACCATATTAGCGTCTATTGATGCCAAAATACTTGGGTTTTGCCTAAGTCTTTCATCGGGATGAAATTCTTAATATGTGTTAATAAAAGATACATTATTTCCAATCAACAATATGTCTTCCACATAATGTATTAGAAACATGTCTTAGCGCTCCCACTTAATTTCTTGCAAATGCAAGCATCTTCATTGTCTCTGATGAAATTAAACCCTTTTAACAGTTTCATCATAGTGAAGATTCCAACTCCGCTATGCTCACTCTAACCATTGAAGTTTGCATATGCTTTTAGCATCCTTTGAATTGACAAAACCCTATGGACCGTGTTTATGCACATGTCCTAGGTAACGATTCTATTAGAAGAACTTGTTTTGTTTATTCAACTACCATATAACAAATTATATGTAGTGGTTGCTTTCATTAATCCGTCTAGACTAAATATCACTATGATAGATCAAATCTTGTCATAGTCAACCTTTGAACATTGTTGTGAACTCTTTCCCAACATGTCGACTATTTCATAGATGTAAAACATCCATGTCTATTTCTTTATAGATCCAGACACAACTGTAAGGTCTTACACCTTTCTCGAGGGTCCTTCAAGTTCAAAACTTGATTTCTCGTGTATGGAACTATCACGGATTTTATGGCTTCAAGCCATTTGACGGAGTCAGGGCCCATCATCGCTTCTTTGCATGTAGTCGGTTCATTATTCTCAAATAATGATTCAACCCTCAAATCTTGGTATTTGATTGTTTACCCGATCTACTTGTTTCAATAGGAACTTAGATCTCCGTGACCACAACCTTTGAGGCACGTGAGCCATGAGCATTGTTGCCGCCTCCGGAACACTTTTCGGCGCTGCGCAACTTTGCACATACAGCTAAGGTTCTTAACCTTATCAAAGTTCTATTGTCCTCCCACTTAACTTTTCACGAAAAATTCCTTCCAAAAGAAACTTGACGTTCTAAGCAACAAACACTTTTGTCTCCGGTGTTTATGGAGGAATACTTAATAGTCATACAAAGACAGGTTCATCCGACTTTGGTTGCAAACATCTTTCTTATGCATAGCATACCAATGTTTAAGAAAGGACAACTTGGGTTTTATCCCAAACCATAACCTTATATGGTGTCATTTCAACGGATTATGATGAAGCTCTTTTCAGTGGAAAAACGGTAATCTCTAAAGCTTTTAATCTTTAAAATACAATGGCAGTTTTATGAATTACACCTTTCGATCTTACCATGTCAAACAAGGTTTAATTACATATCTCGAACGCTCCATACTCTTATGGTGTTTCGGGAAAATGCAAATCCACGGAACGATTCCTTAAATCTTAGGTATTATGCTAAACTTGTAACTCAAATATCTTCCTTTATGATCTTATCATAAACTATTTATATTCTTGTTACAATGATTTTGCACTTCATCTTGAAAGTCTTTTGAACTTTTCAAATATTTCATACTTCATCCTTATTAAGTAAATATTCATATATTCACTCAAATTTTCGGAGAAAGCATATGAAGTTGAAATCCATCGCTCTTGACTACACATAATGGACTTCGTACAACAATATGTACAAGTTCCAATAAGCTAGTCATTCGTTCCCTTTTGGCCTATGGACGAAGTTTTAATTATCTCTAGGAAAGTTTCACAAGCGTCATTTGATCAAAATCAAATAGACTCCAAAATTCCATCCATATGGATTTTTCTTCATGTTTTCTTTCCAATATAATTTTAAACGGCGATGTCACTTCCTAAGTGATCTTTCAATCAATTTGTCTTTCGACATTTTAGCACTAGTTTTATGGATGTGATTTCTCCAACGAGATTTGTGAATCATCCATCTTTTATGGATTACGGCAATTATTTGAACAACCCTTTTGTTCTCATAATACCCGATAAAACAAATCTTTGAAGGCAAGCTTTGATGTTTAACGAGCAACACAATAACCCTTTATTTGTTCTCGATGAACATCATCACATATTCTTTTGCTAGTTACTTAGGCCATTGTAGTTCATGAATTGTGTTGTTTCGTATGACGATTCACACCAACAAATTCAGTATCAAATACTTAAGAACCACATTGTTTAACAAGCAAAGAATATAGCCATAACATGTATATCATCTATATACTTAAACTGAACGATTCTAGTCTTTTCTTTTCTGCCATATATTTATGAGATTCTCTTTCAGTATTTCCTTTTCAGTTTGAAAGAATCTATCAACATCAATAGTGGAGTCATACATATGACATATAGTCCAAAGCGTGTATAGTTAAATACCAATGTCTTTGGACTTGCACTTTGAAGTAGATCACCATCATCAAATGTTTGGTGTTCTTTCAAATTCCTTTCATTAGTAATCTCTTGGTGTAGTAAACATTTTACCTACATCAAATATTCACCCTTATCATGGTATCGTCCATGATCAAGCTACTTTTAGCTTATAACGATGAATTATTAGTATAATGTTGCTATCCAAAACCTTTTGGAGGATTAGGACAACAAGTGTCTCCAACCTTTTTGCAAATTCTCATCAAAATATGAGAACATGAACTTTGCCATATTATACTCTATCATGTTGTAACCAAAACTTCGTTTCAGATATCACAATATCTTCCACACATCATGGTTTCTGAAACAACTCTTTCAGATCCTAGATAACCTTGATATTAAGGGAATCCTTTGAATATCAAGAATCATGGATACAAACATGATACTTATATACTAACACTTGGAATTGTTACTCTTGATTTAATACTAATTATTAAACTTCATGGAGTAACCGGAACTTACTGAAAGTTTGCAATAGGACTTTTAAACTTTAGATTAACACTTAAAACAATACGATACCAGTTCGTAAAGTATCTAACCAGAATTCTATAGTTCTATCATCTCAATTATAACTAAGCGCAAGGTGGTAAACGGATGCCAATGACTACAACAACTATGCAAATTCACTTTGATTTAGTTTATGATAAATTGAGTTCTAATTAATAATTAAATTAATCTAGGTGAACTCCCACTCAAAACAATATCCCTCACATTGTTTTAGTGATCACACGAACCAAATCCACCACATCAAAACCGATCATCACGAGAGTTGATATAGCTTCAATGGCGAACAATCAACATGTTCATCATATCTACTATATGACTCATGCTCTACCTTTCGGTAATCCGTGTTCCTGAGGCCATGTCTGTACATGCTAGGCTCGTCAAGATCAAACCTTAGCTACCGCATAAGCAAATCTGGCTTGCTTACGTTGTATTTACCCGTGGAATCAAAGACACCCGATCATCACGTGGTGCTTCGAAGCAACAAGTTTTAGCAACGGTGCTAACTAAGGGCGAACACTTTAGAACTTGAAATTTATGTGCATGAGGGATCATCTTATAATGCTACCGTCGTCTACTAAGCAATACAAGATGCATAAAGGATTAACATCACATGCAATTCATAATATGTGATATGATATGGCCTTTCTTCTTTGTGCTTCCGATCTCCATCTTCAAGCACGAACATGATCTCCATCATCACCGGCGTAGCATCAAGGTCAATGACGCTTCTTCATGGTTGTCGTCCACCAGCTTCAACTATTACAACTATTTTGAATAGACACGCAGGTCTTAACAGAAATTAAAGACAACCATATGGCTCCTGCCGGTTGCCAACTTACAATAAGGAACATTGCATACATCAAATATAATCACAATCATGGCCATATCACATCACTGCACACCCCTGCAAAACAAAATTAGACGCTTCTACTTTCTTTGCATATTTTACGTGGTTTGGGGCTTTCCATAAGTGTCGTTCTAACCTACGAACAAGAACCACAACATTGATACTAGCATTGTTGATTACCCGTTGTAAATTGGATCTTTACTATGCTAGGAGAAACTGGCACCCGCAAAGCCACTTATGCAATACAAGTTGCATGTTAAGCGTGGAGCAAGTCTCATGAACGATGTCATGTAAGGTTAGCCCGGGCCGCTTCATCCCAACATACCGCAAGATGCAAAGTACACGCAAAGCAATCTACAATAAAAGCATCAACGCCCACAATGACCATTGTGTTCTACTCGTGCAACAGATCTACATATAGACACGGCTCTGATACCACTGTAGGGGTTCGTAGCATGGAAAACAAAAATTTTCTACCGCATACAAACAAACAAGCCAAGATCTATCTACTAGATTGTAGCAACGAGTCGATGGAATAACTTACCCTCGAAGATTCCAAAGCGGTTAACGAGAGCAGATTCTCGTGGGTGATGTAGTCGTACTCTTTCCGATCTCAAGATCGCGTAGACGATCCTTCCAGCGCCACGTTTCAGCAGCGCTCCCGCAGTCGGTCACACGTTCGGTACTCGACGAAGACCTTCCTCTCCCTTGTTCCAGCAGGCAGCGGAGGTTGTAGCACTCTCCTCGCGATTCCGACAGCACAACGGCGTGGTACCGGAAGTAGAGGGGAGATCCCGCAGGGCTTCGCCTTAAGCCGGTGCGAGTATGGTGGAGCTTATGAGAGAGGCTATTAGTGGTCTAGTAATTAGACACACCAATTAGAAGGCTCTAAACCAATTAGAAGGCTCTAAACCAAAATAGCTCTAAACCGGGGTTTAGATCTAGGGTTTAGTTTAGAGGATAGGAACTAGTGTGTGCTAGGAGGGGAGCCCTGCCCCTCCTTATATAGGTGGGAGGGCTGGCCGGCCAAGGGGAGGAGAGTTCCTCCCCAAGTCGGCTTGGTGGGGTGCCGGCCAAGGGAGGGAATCCCTCCCCAACTCGGCCTCCACCAATCCTCCTCTCTTCCCACTTCCCAAAATTGCCGTTTGACTTTCAAACTGGCCGTTTGACTTTTCAATTTAGGATTTAAATAAATCCTTTATTTTGGGCAGCAAGAACACCTAGTACATGATGCAATCATTCCAACATGCAATGACACATTCATGTACCCTTCCCCTTCCGGAGTGCCGGACATTCCGGGACCTTCTAGAATGTTCCCGATGAAAACACCGGAACCATTCCCCAACTCCGAAACGGGACTTTCCTTATATGAATCTTATTCTCCGGACCATTCCGGATCACCTCGTGATATCCCGGATCCCATCCGAGACTCCGAACAACATTCGGTCTCTTTCTCATAATACCATAACTACTCAAACAACGTCGAATCCTTAAGTGTGTCTCCCTACGGTTCGTGAATTATGCGGACATGATCGAGACACTTCTCCGAACAATAACCAATAGAGGAATCTGGAAATTCATATGGCTCCCACATATTTCTACGATTACTTTGCGATCGAATGAACCACTTACATACGATACCAATTTCCCTTTGTCTCACGATATGTTACTTATCCAAGGTTATGATCGTCGGTATCTCTGCATACCTAGTTCAACCTCGTTACTGATAAGTACTCTTTTCTCGTTCCCGTGATATGTGATCCCTTGTGACCAAGTCACATGCTTGCAAGCTAATTGGATGACATTTCACCGAGAGGGCCCAGAGTATATCTATCCGTCATATGGATGGACAAATCCCACTCTTGATCCATGTGTTTCAACCAATACTTTCCGAACACTCAATGCCACTTTTATAGCCACCCTGTTACGGTGTGGTGTTTGATGACATCAAAGCATCCATCCAGTAAAGGTGATATGCATGATCTCATGGTCGAAGGAATTAGGTTACTATGTATCAGAAAGCATATAGCAATTGAACTATTGAAATGACTTGATCTTTATGCTACGCTTATCTATAGGAGTATGTCCATCACATCATTCTCCTAATGATATGATCCTGTTGTTAATAACATCTCTATGTTCATGATCAGGAAACAATGATCATATATTAACCAACAAGCTAGTTTAACAAGAGGCTTTACTAGGGACTCTTATTTTAGTTTACAAATCACACAAGTATTAATGTTTCCGGTTAATACAATTATAGCATGGTATGTAAACATTTATCATAAGTGTGAAGACATGATAATAACCACTTTATTATTGCCTCTTGGGCATATCTCCAACAGTCTCATCATAGTCAACTCCTTGAATTTGTCGAAACCCCTTTGCGACAAGTCGAGCTTTATAGACGGTCACATTACCATCAGCATCAGTTTTCCTTTTGAAAATCCATTTGTTCTCCACGGCCTTTCGGTCGTGAGGTAATTCCACCAAGTTCCAAACTTGATTTTCATACATGGATTCCATCTCGGATTTCATGGCTTCTAACCATTTGTTGGAATCCGGGATCATCATCGCTTCTTCATACGTCGCAGGGTCATCATTTTCATCAACCATGAATCATGACAGGATTTCCGTACAGCTCGGGAGCTGCACGCGTCCTGCTTGACCTGCGAGGTTTGGTAGTATTCTCTTTCGGAGTTTCATGATCATTATCATTAGTTCCCTCTTCAACAGGTGGAGCCAACTCTGAAACAACTTCCGGCGCTGCCCTACTCGCCATACTTTGAAGAGAAGGTTCAATAACCTCTTCGAGTTCTAACTTCCGACTACTCACACCTTTCGCGAGAAACTCTTTCTCTAGAAAGGATCCATTCTTGGCAACAAAAACCTTGCCCCTCGGATCTGTGATAGAAGGAATACCCAATAGTTTCCTTAGGGTAACCTATGAAGACACATTTTTCCGCTTTGGGTTCGAGTTTATCCGGTTGAAGTTTCTTCACATAAACATCGCATCCCCAAACTTTAAGAAATGACAGCTTAGGTTTGTTTCCAAACCACAATTCATACGGTGTCTTTTCAACGGATTTAGATGGTGCCCGATTTAAAGTGAATGCAGCAGTTTCTAGTGCATAACCCCAAAATGACAACGGCAAGTCTGTCAGAGATATCATAGATCGAACCATATCTAATAAAGTACGATTACGACGTTCTGACACACCATTTCGCTGTGGTATTCTGGCAGGCGTGAGTTGTGAAACAATTCCACACTCTTTCATGTGAGTGCTAAACTCGTAACTTAGATACTCACCTCCACAGTCGGACCGTAGAAATTTGATCTTTCTATTACGATGATTTTCCACTTCATTCTGAAATTCCTTGAACTTTTCAAAGGTTTCAGACTTGTGTTTCATCAAGTAGATATAACCATACCTACTCAAATCATCCATGAAAGTAACAAAATAACGATATCCACCTCGCACCGACACACCCATTGGACCACATACATCAGAATGTATGATTTCCAATAAATCTGTCGCCCGTTCCATTGAACCGGAAAACGGCGTTCTAGTCATCTTGCCCATAAGGCATGGCTCACATGTATCAAATGATTCAAAATCAAGTGATTCCAAAAGTCCATCCGAATGGAGCTTCTTCATGCGTTTAACGCCAATATGACCTAGATGGCAGTGACACATATATGCGGATATATCAACATTAAGTTTAATCCTTTTAGCATCAACATTATGAATATGTGTAACATTATCATCGAAATCTAATAGAAATAAACCATTCATCATCGATGCATGACCATAAAAGATTTCATTCATATAAATGGAACAACCATTGTTCTCGGATTTAAATGAATAACCACTTCGCATCAAACACGATCCAGATACAATGTTCATGCTCAGTGCAGGCACCAGATAACAATTATTCAAGTTTATAACTAATCCCGACGGCAAATGGAGAGGCAGCGTTCCGACGGCAATCACATCAACGCTTGATCCATTGCTGACACGCATCTTGACCTCACCCCTTGCTAGCGGTCGCTTGTTCCGCAGCCCTTGATTCGAGTTACAAATATTAGCAACTGAACTGGTATCAAATACCCAGGTGCTACTGCGAGCATTAGTCAAGTACACATCAATAACATGTATATCATATATACCTTTGTTTGCCTTGCCGGCCTTCTTGTCTGCCAAATACTTGGGGCAGTTGCGCTTCTAGTGTCCAGTCCCCTTACAATAGTAGCACTCGGTATCAGACTTAGGTCCAACTTGGGGTTTCTTTTCAGGCACGGCAACAGGCTTGCCGCCCTTACTTCCCTTCCATTTTCCCTTCTTGTCTTTCTTGAAACCAGTGTTCCTATTGATCATCAACACTTGATGTTCCTTTTTGATCTCCACTTCTGTAGTTTTAAGCATTGACAGAATCTCGGGGAGAGACTTCTTCATGCCTTGCATATTATAGTTCATCACAAAGCTCTTATAGCTAGGTGGCAGAGACTGCAGAACACGATGGATGCCTAAGTCAATGGGAATCGTTATTCCCAAGGACACAAGCTTATCAGCGTAACCCAACATCTTGAGTACATGCTCACTAACGGAGTTGTGCTCTTCCATCATGCAGCTAAAGAACTTTTCTGAAGCGTTGTAGCTCTCTATAGCAGCATGTGTGTCTAAAATCATTTTCAACTCACCCATTGTATCAAATGCATTGCCGTTTTAGAAACGATTTCGAAGTTCCGGCTCTAGCCCATACAATATGTCGCAATGAACTAAGTTGTGGTCCTCCTGACGAGTCTGATAGACATTCTTCTCCTCGTCAGGAGCATCCTCAAAAGGTGGGGGGCCAAGTGGCGCTTCTAGCACGTATTGATTTTGTGCAGCAGAGAGGAGAATCCTCAAATTCATGGCCCATTCGGTAAAGTTGCTACCGTTCGTTGCTAGTTTCTCTTTCTCCATGAACACATTGAAATTAAAAGCAGGTGGTGCCATCTACAACAGAATTTGTAAAGTTTAGACTAAGTGTATGATAGATTGAGTTCAACTAATCCATATTACGAATGAACTCCCACTCAAAAACGACATCCCTCGTGCCTTTTTGGTGATTACATGAACCAAATCCACTATACCAAGTCCGATCATCACGTGAGTCGGTATAGCTTCAAAGGCGAGCATCAAATGGGCATCATATCAACTATATGACTCATGCTTAACCTTTCGGTCCGTGTTCCGAGGCCATGTATGTACATGCTAGGCTCGCCAAGTTAGAACCTTAGTATTCGCGTGTGTAACTGTTTTACACCCGAAATATGGTCGTGGATCCAAGAACACCCGATCATCACGTGATGTCTTGGAGCGACGAAAACATAATCGGTGCATACTAAAGGAAGAACACATTCTTATCTTGATATTTAAATGAGGGATCATCTTATTATGCTAACAAAGCGCTAAACAAGCAATATAAGATGCAATCAAACATCACATGTTTATTAGTGAAATGATATGGTTTCCGCATATGATCTCTATCATGTGCATCATGGTATGATCACTATCATACCTATATGTGCAAGTCCAAGGTCTATTGATATTACACGTTATGTATGTTGTAAGAGTATCATCTCATACTTCTACTTACAACATCACCATATCATAACACTAGCCCAGCAACAATCTAAACTAGACGCCTCTAATTTATTCATTGCAAGTTTTACGTGGCTTAGGGCTTTCGAGATAGAACCGTTCTTACCTACGAACATGAACCACAACGAGGATAACCAAATTGTTGACAACTTGTTGCAAAATAGATATTGACTATAGTAGGAGAGACAGACACCCGCTAGCCACTTATGCAAACTGGTTGCATGTCAAGCGTGGAACAAGTCTCATGTGCGAGGACATGTAAAGTTTGTCTGGGCCGCTTCATCCCACTATGCCACCAATATCCAAAATTACAACTAAGGAGCAACAACATGATCATCATCGCCCACATACTCATATGTGTACTACCCGTGTAAAGCATCTACGCATAGATCCGGCTCTGATACCACTGTAGGGTTCGCAGCATAGAAAACAAATTTTTTCCTACGATGTGAACTATGTACCAAGATCTATCTATTAGATACAAACAACGGGCGGATGTATATCCGTAGAGAACATACCCTTGAAGACCGGCAAAGCTTAACGAGTTCAACTCGTGGTTGATGTAGACGATCTCTTGCCGATCTCAAGATCGAGAGGAAGTCCTAGCGCCGCAAATCAGCAGCGCATCCGTGCTCGCACACACGTTCGAGGCACCGAGCAACCTCCGCCTCCTCGCTCCAGCGATGCAGCGGAAGCATAACTCTTTCTTGCCGAATAGCCACCGGGAACATGTATCTCGCTAGTCCGAGACCATGGGGGATAAATTCTAGAGGGGGAGAGAGATCCTTCACGAGGAGGTGTGAGTGAGAAGTGAGGAGAGGGGTGCCTTTTATAGGAGGAGGGGGAACCCCAAGGGGGTGGCCAGCGCATGGGGGCTACCCCTTGCCCTCCCCTCTTCATGTGGGTGGACACTCCACTCACAAAATTCCTTTAAATTCCCTCCACTCAAAATCCCACTCAAACATGCCATTAAATTTCCACCAAATTTAATGCAAACTCTCATTAAATAAAACTCTTTTATTTTATTCAGAATTTTGTCAATTACTTTAATGACAAACATTCACAAATAACCCCTTGCTAGAATTCTATTTCACATGCATAACCACTTTATGCAATTTCACCCGAAAACCTGTTTCGGTATCTAGTGAAATAAATTCCCGCGCTTGTTCATTCTTTCGGCATGAAACTTTTGCTCCAATTGGATGTCGGTGTCTCTTAAGTGTGTCACCCTACGGTTCATGAATAATGCGGACATGATCGAGACCCCTCTCGGATCAATAATCAGAAGCGAGATCTGGAGACCCATACTGACTCCCACACATTCAACGATGACTTTCTTGTGATCGTCGGAACCTTTTACGCTAGTATCTTAATCCCTTTGTTTCACGATATATTACATGTCCGAGATTCGATCATCGGTATCTCCATACCTAGTTTGATCTCGTTACTGACATGCACTCTTTTCTTGTTCCCGTGATATAACATTCTAGTGATCAAATCACTTGCTTGCAAGCTAATCAATGTGATATCACCGAGAGGGTCCAGAGTATATCTATCCATGATAGGGATGAACAAATTCCACTCTCGATCCATGAGCCTCAACATAACACTTTATTAGTTCTGAATCCATCTTTATAATCACCCTGTTACGGTGTGAGGTTTGATGTTATCAAGAAACTCTTCCGGTGTTAGTGATAGACATGATCTCATGGTCTCAGGATTAGGATCACTTCGTAAGTTGTTATAGCAATATAAAATCAATGACTTTGATCGTAATGCTATACTTCGGATGAATGTTCATCACACCATTACACTAATGTTGTGATCCCGTTATTAACAACATCCAATGTCCATGATCAGGAAACCTTGATCATCTTGTTAATCAACGAGCTAGTTTATGAGAGGGGCATAACTAGGAACTTTTTGTTTGTATATTAAACACACATGTATTAATGTTTCCGTATTAATACAATTATAGCATGCAAAATAAACATCTATCATATACTTGGAATACACATAATAAACATTTTATTATTGCCTCTCAGGGCATATTCCCTTCAGTAGCGTCTCGTACTCGGCCATGTTGTTGGTGCAAGGGGTGAAGTCGAGGTACAGGACGTAGCGTAGCTTTTAGCCCTTCGGAGATGTGAGCACGATCCCTGCCCCTGCGCCATCTGCGTTCTTGGAGCCGTCGAAAGTGTAGGCTCCAGTAATGGAGGTATGGCAGTTTCTCTGGCTGCTGGGCCTCCTCCCAGTCGGCGAGGAAATCTGCGAGAGCCTGCGACTTGATCGCTTTGCGCGGCTCATACCTTATGTTGTGGACTCCGATCTCGACGGCCCACTTGGCGACTCGCCCGGTCGCCTCGCGGTTGCGGATGATATCCTGCAACGGTGCTGAGGAGATGACCGTTATTGGGTGCTCCTGGAAGTAGTGCGGCAGTCGCCGCTGGGCTCTGAAGACCGCATATACCAATTTTTGGTACTGCGGGTAGCGTTGGCGTGACTAGGTGAGGACTTCGCTGATGCAGTACATAGGTCGCTGCACTGGGCGCTCCTTGCCTTCCTCTGGTCGTTCGACGACCATGACGGCGCTGACGACTCGCTCGGAGGCCGTGATGTAAGCGAGCATGGGCTCCTTCTCGACGGGGGAGACGAGTAGTGGTGCCGTGAATAGCACCTCCTTGAGGGCGTGGAGCGTGTTGTCTGCCTCCTTGTCCCACTGGAAAGTGGGGTTCTTGCGCATTAGGCGGTAGAGGGGCATCGCCTTCTCACCTAGCCGGGGGATGAAGCGACTGAGAGCCGCGACTCGCCCGGCCAACTTCTGGACATCGCGCAGGCACTCGGGTCTGCCGAGCCGGGCGATCGTGTTGATCTTGGCAGGATTTGCCTCGATCCCGCGCTTAGAGACGACGTACCCCAGCAGCTGACCAGTGGGTACATCGAAGGTGCACTTTCCTGGGTTTAGCTTTATTTTGTACCTCCGCAGGTTGGCGAAGGTTTCTGCTAGGTCGGCGAGTAGGTCGCCCTGGCGAGTGGACTTTACCACCACGTCATCTATGTAGACGTGGATGTTGCGGCCGATTTGGCTCGCAAGGCACTCCTGCATACACCTCTGGTAGGTCGCCCCGACATACTTGAGGCCGAAGGTCATGGCGGTGTAGCAGAAGGCTCCGAATGGCGTGATGAACGCCAGCTTCTCCTCGTCCTCGACTGCCATTTTGATCTGGGTGTACCCAGAGTAGGCATCGAGGAAGCATAGTGACTCCGAACCCGCGGTTGAATCGATGATTTGGTCGATCCGCAGGAGGACGAACTGCTCCTTCGGGCAGGCGCTGTTGAGGTTTGTGTAATCTATACACATTCTCCAGGTCCCGTTTTTCTTCTCGACCAGGACTGGGTTTGCCAGCCACTTGGAGTATTTGATTGGCCGGATGAAGCCTGCAGCGAGTAGACGCTGCACCTCCTCGGCGATTGCTTGGCGGCGCTCTTCATTGAAGGGCCGTAGCGACTGCTTGACGGGTCACGCTTTGGGGTCGGCATTGAGTTTGTGCTCAGCAAGTTCCCTTGGGACACCAGGCATGTCGGATGGCTTCCATGCGAATATGTCGCGATTCTCATGTAGGAACTCGATGAGCGCGCTTCCTATGCTGGGCTCATGCCCGTCCCAATCGTCACCGTCTGGCTGGAGTCGCCTGGGAACAGCTCGACGGTGCGAGTGTGCGTCGTTGCCTCGAAGGCGGTGGAGCTGCCACCCTCCGAGTTGGGCTTCTTGAGTATGGTGGGGTCATCATTGTTGACCCTTCTCGCGTACTTGACAAGCTCCTCTGCGTGGTTGGCTTCTTCCGCGATGACAGCGTTAGCAAGCTCGACGCCTTTGGCCTCGCACTCTGCAGCCATGTAGGTGTCACCATGGACGGTGATGATGCCGCACGACACGGAGAGCTTAATCGCGTTGTACGCGTAGTGGGGCGCTGCCATGAATTTGGCAAACGCCTGGCGCCCCGGGACACAATGGTAGGGGCTGTTGAACGGCACCAGTTCGAAGACGATCCGCTCTGTGCGGAAGTTCGCTTGTGTGGCGAAGGTGACTGGCAGCTTGCCGATCGGGTACGCCTTTCGACCGAGGATGATGCCGTGGAAGGTGGTGTAGGTCGTCTCGATCATCGACTGCGGGAGCCGCAGTCGCCTGAATGTGTCCAGGTACAGGATGTTGATGGAGCTGCCGTCGTCCACCAACGTCTTGGGGAGCCAATAATCTCCCACCTTGGGCTTGACCACCAAGGCGACTCGGCCCGGATATTCGATCCGTGGCGAGTGGTCCTCGCGGCTCTAGGTGATTGGTTGCTCGGACCAGTTAAGGAACTGGGGGATGTTGATCTGGGACACCGCGTTGACAGCGACAACGCGGGCGATGACCTTCTTCTTGCTCTTCGTGTTGAAGCCTGTGAAGGTGTGGAGCGAGCCGGCGTCGTTGCCAAAATTGCCGCCGTTTCGCGGGTAGTTGTCGGAGTCTTCCCTTGCGCGCCGTGCCTTCTCGATCTCCCTCAGGGAGTGGCAGTCGGCGGTCATGTGTGTGGCAGGTTTCCCCTCCCTACTGTGGAACACACAAGGCTGGTTGAGGAGAGCCGCGGGGTCGAATCGCGGCTTCTCCTTGTAGTTGCCGCCGTCGCGGCGTTGTCCTCCATCATGGCTAAAGCTTTTGGGCTCGCGTGGGGCGTACCCGGTGTTGGCGACAAAGTTGACTCGCCCGTCACCTCGGCGCTTGCCGGTGAGGCGAGTGTTGAACATACCGTAGCTCGGGTCGTATCCCGTTGCCGTGGCCGCTCATGCGGCGATTCCCTCCCGACTCGTCGTCGGTTTCGTGGTTTGGGTCATCCTCCATGTACCGCTTGGCGATCTCGAGGAGGTCCGGTATGTTGTCGAGTGTTTTGTACACCTGCTTGAGTTTGGCGACCAGGGGATCGTAGAGGCACGAGGTCTTGAAGCAGTGGATCGCGGTGTCCAGGTGGATTACGACCGCGTTGTACCACAGGTCTTGCCACCTTTGGACCCAGCTACGGGTCGACTCGCGGGGTCCCTGGACGCATCGCTCCAGGTCCTCGATGGTGGTGGTGCGGGTGTAGGAGCCCTCGAAGTGCCTGACGAAGGCATCACGCATTTCCTCCTAGGAGTCGATGCTGTCCGCAGGGAGGGTGTTGATCCATTGTCGGCACACTCCCTCCATCATCAGGGGGAGGTAGCGAGCGGCAAGCAGGTCGGTGTGGCCGGCGATTCCCATCGCCATGAGGTAGGTGTCCAGCCACACGGACGGGTCATACGAGGGGTCATACTTCTCGATCTCCTTTGGCGCCTTGAAGTTCGCCGGGTATCTTTCACCTCGGATCATGGGTCCCAAGCACTGGGGTCTGACTCAGCTCAGCGACCCCCTTGGTTCGCCGTCGCGGCGGTTGGTGAGGGTATGCCTCAAGTCATCAGGCTGGCGTGCACGCCAGCTCTGGTTGTTGATGATGTGGGTGCGCGCATCGACTGGCTGCCCGTTGGCGGCGACGAAGTTGTTCGCCGGTCGCGGGTCGTTGGTGGAGAGTGCCGGTGTGCGCGGGTCGATGTTGGAGCTGCAAGGGCTCGGGTGGTAGGCAGTTGAGGGTGTTTGCCACCATTGGGCAGCCGCTCGAGGCTGCCCTGCTGCCTGACGAACGTGAGTACATGCGACCTTGTGAGTTGGCACCCGTGTTTTGTTGCTCGACTGCCTTGGCGAGTAGAGCCTTGGTGTACTAGATCTGCAGGGCGCCTTCCCCGGTCACGGTGATGTTGTCGACCACGGCTCGGCTCACGACGACGTTGTCCATCGGGGTGGAGAACATTGGGAGTCCATTCGCGTCTCGCTCCCGCGAGGAGACCAGGATTCTTGGCTGATCCGAGGGGGGGGGGTGTGCGGCCGGGTGGTGGGGGGCGTCGTTAGCCGTCGCGCCTGGTGGTGGCCGGGAACTTCCTCCTGGCGGCGCGTTTTTGCAGATCGCGCGCTCGGCTATGCGAGCCGGGTCGTTCTCATCGTCGAAGTTCAGGACGCGGCCCTGAACGGTGGGGTTCAGGCGCAACTTGATGCGAAGTTGGTGGTAGCGCGAAAGCTCCTGCGCTGTCACCTGCTCGAGGCGGAATTTTTCGCGCTAGGCTTGTTCCTTGCGGACCGCCTCCTCCAGTTGCACGCGGAGTTCCTCGACCTCCGTTGCCGTCGCGGTCGGCGGGATCAGCATGGAGAAGGGGTCTGGCGGGGCATCCGCGCCATTCGCCATGTAGGCCGCGACGTTGCGGCCAGATCCGACATGGAGATCGCCGGAGTTATCTGATCCGGAATCGAAGTCGAAGATCCCAAGGATGGAGGGATCCTCGAAGTCTCCAATGTTGGAGACCTGGGTGATGGAGCCCGCGGGTGACGCGGTGACGATGGATCCGGCGGCCGATGCCGGGTTCGCCGAGTCGGCGTCATCGTTGAGGGCCACGTCGTCCGCAACCATGACGGTTTCGGCCATGTTGCTATTGGCCGAGTCGTACTGGGAGGCGAGATGGTGGATGGTGCGGACCTGACTCTCAGAGATCCGTTATCGTGGTGGCGACTCGCATATACGAGCCGAGTCCTTCGAGGCAATGACATTAGTGAAGCCGACGAAGAGGCTGATCGTGTCGACCGGCATGATCACGCTGCGCGTGACGGGGCGTGCCACCGGGACGTAGCTGCTCGGCAAGATCTGGAGGATCTCGCCGATCGCAACCATGCGGCCGGTGGCGATCGTATCGTTGATGGGCAGATTGGATCTTGCCGCAGAACACTGGCCTGACCGGCCAGGCCCCACGGTGGGCGCCACTGTCGTGGGAATGGCCACGGCAGATGCTGCAATTGGCAGCGAGTAGTAGAACGAGAGGCAAGGGCGGCCAGCCATCTGCGGTGCGAGATGAGGGCGGAGACACAAGGTTTTACCTAGGTTCGCCCCGGGAGGGTAAAGACCTACTCCTGCTAGATTGTATTATGGAGAGAGTACAAGGGTGAGCTCGACGACTAGGCGGAGAGTCGCTGGGGTGTATGATGGAACGTGTCCTCTATGCGTACCCTGAACAGTTTCGCAGCATAGTAAATCAAAAAAATTCTATGGATGCGAACGGGAAAGCCAAGATCTAATCTAGGAGATGCAAACAACGAGGGGGATTAGATGAGATCTTCATACCCTTGAAGATTCACACAGCGGAACGTTCGTCGGAACGTGGGTGATGTAGTCATACTCGCTTCTCCTCCTCGCGATCCGATCCGATCTAACACCGCAAGTGGCGATGCCTCCGAGAGATGCACACATGCGGCACCTTGACGTCTCCTCCTTCCTCAGTCCAGCAAGTATGGTGGAGAGACGGATTGGATCTACAACGCGACGGCACGGTGCAAGTGGTGGAGAGTTTCTGCAGCAGGGCTTCGCCTACGTGCAGTCGGGAGGGAGAGAGAGAGGAGGGCAGCAGGGCGGCTAGGGCTTGAGGAGGAGGTGTGGGGGGGAGGGTGCGCCCCTGCCCTCTATATATAGAGGGGTGGGCGCCAGCCCTAGCCCCTCCCCCAAGCCCTAGGCCGGCGGCCAAGGAGGGAGGAGTGGGGGGCAAGTTTCCCCCCTTCTAGAAGCTTTCCTAGGGTTTGCCCTAGATCTGGCCGGCTGGGCCCTATGGGGCCTTGTGCCCCTGGCCCAATGCGGCCAGGGCACTCCCTCATAGGCCCATGCCCCCTCCCGGCAGGTGGGGCCACGTTGGTCCCCCTCCGGAAGGTTCTAGAAGCTTCCGGTACAATACCGATTAACCCGAAACAATTCCGAACTCCAAAAACTGCATTGCCTTATATGAATCTTATTCTCCGGACCATTTAGGAACCTCTCGTGATGTCCCGGATCCCATCCGAGACTCCGAACAAAAACTCATAAACCAATTATCCAATCTATCCTAGCGTCGAGACACGTTAAGTGTGTGACCCTTCGGGTTCAAGAATATGCAGACATGATCTTCTATCAATAATCAACAGCGGGGTCTGGAAACCCATATTGACTCCCACACATTCATCGATGATCATATCGGATGAACCACGATGCCAGGATTCAATCAATCCCATATATATATTCCCTTTGTCTCGCGATATTTTACTTGCCCGAGATTTGATCGTCGGTACCGTCATACCTAGTTCAATCTCGTTCATAGCAAGTACTTTACTCGTTCCGTAATCCGATATCACTTTGTGATTAACTCCTTAACCACATGCTTGCAAGTGGTGTTGATATCGATTACCGAGTGGGCCCGAAGTATATCTCTCCGACTTGGGAGGGACAAATCCCATATCGATACATACAGCCCAACAAGTACTTTCGGATCACCTGAGAGACACCTTTATGATCACCCTCTCATAGGATGACGTTTGATGACCTCAAAGCTTTCTTCCGATACCAGGGAGTTGTATTATCTCATGGTCTAAGGAATACAACATTTGACATAAGAAAAGCTTCGCAAAGAAGAACACGATGACACGATCTAATTGCTCCGCTTAGTTTGGGTCTGTCCATCGTATCATTCTCCCAATGACATGATCTCATTATTAATCGACAACTCATGTCTATGGTTAGGAAACCTTAACCATCATTAATCAATGAGCTAGTCCATAGAGGCATACTAGGGACACGGTTTTGTTCACAAACCACACAAGTATTAAAGTTTCCGCTTAATACAATTCTAGCATGGAATATAAACTTTATCATGAACAAGAATTATAATAATAACATCTTTATTATTGCCTCTAGGGCATAATTCCAACATACCCTAGGGAGGTTTATATAGGCTCACCTCGCCAGGGTTTACAGATCTACAACCGAATTAGTTAAGTATTCAAACGGTTCTTGACCTAATCCGACTAGGCCTAGCTACGCTTCTGGGCCTCCAGTTTCCAGTCGCCCGAGTCCTCGCCAAGTCTCGATCCAGTCGTCGTCCTGCGGGCCCACTCGCTGGCAGCCTGGGCCAATAGGAAACGTCCTGCTGGGTATACCCCGGTAGGCATATCCCCATCATAGGAAGCTTGAAAAATGGAATTATATAAGAAACCGTGGTCCCATTTGTGTGATAATTGGGAGGGTTGCATTTTCTTCTAACTCTGGTAGGTCCCCCCGGAGCGAGGTGCTTCAGTTAACATGGTCGGTGGAAGTACAAGTTACATCAAGGACCCCATAAAAATGAAAATCACATCCAAGTCCATGCATTTAGCACAAGATCCATAAAACTAAGCAATGAAGTGTGTTTTGAGGTTTGCACACAAAAGCATTCATTGTTCTAAAGACTATCAATTGGTTCTTCTAGATGCTAAGAATGGAAAAGAAGATCCAACGGTTAGCAATGTTTGGATTTGCTAGTCTTGATCCAACGGTCCATGTTCAAATTTCGAAATCGAAAAAATCCTTAAACTTTGGGAAATTGTAAGAAAGAATTGTCCACTTTGTATAAAAATTTTTTGGGTCCATTCTTTGTTCTTTAATTTATTCTACTACTTCCTCCGACCCATATTAGTTGACTCAAATTTGTATAAATTTGGATGAATCTAGACACTATTTATATAGGTTCATCCAAATTTTGACAACTCGAAGTCAACTAATATAGGTCGGAGGGAGTAGTAAAAATACTTGAAAAACTCGTTTGACGGTATGGCCTACTATACCACGTACTCCGTGTGTACTTTCTTGGGTTTCAGGCCAAATAACCAATGTTATCGTCTACTTTTTTTGAAAACCGGGTGGTGGCACTTTATTTTTCTGACCGAGTATGTCCTGAGGAAGCGATATGCTTCAATTAACACGGTCATAGGATCTGTACATATATGTTACACCAAGGACCTCACAAAAGATAAAATTATATCCAAGTCAAAACATTTAGCACAAAGGACCCTGAAATCAAGCTAGGAAAAGTAGTAGGATGAGTAAGTTGCACGTGCTTTGCACGTGAGTGTGACGTAATATATAGAAGTTTGACACATTATTTCAGAGAATACTTAAATCCTAAATATAAACACACCCTTCCTAGTGCCAAAATAGTCCGTGTCTCCGAGTACTACTACAGTAACAAGTAAACGAGTGGAACTCTAGAACTAAATTAACTAGTAATACATCAGTACCATCGCGTTAGGATCACTAGCAGAAGTTTAAGATCAATTCTTCTTGTCGATGCAAACGGAGAAAGAGAACACCTTCTGGTACTGTCTAGCAGCCGCGGTTATGTACGGCGGCGGCACCGTGAGGAACATCAGATATTCGAGGACGACACTACAGGGCGACGCGCAACTCGTCGGCTCTATTACCCCATTAACGGTGTCCGTCGAGAAGTCCGCCGGCGATTGCTGGCCAGTCGCGCATAGTTTCACCCTATACCGGGGCCACGAGCACATGGCCACCCTGACGACACCGAGGAAATGGCAGCGGCCTGGCCGAGCTCGCCGATGATGAGGCTGAACACGCTAGCGTCATTATAGTAGACGATGGCCATGGATGGCGGAAAGGACGGTAACGACATTGTTAATGTAAACTTCATGGGCTGTACCTTGTGGTCGCTGTCGAAGGTAGATAAGGAGCTTGACCAGCGAGGCGGTGAAATGGCATCCCACCTCCGTGCAGCCGCACTGGCTGTATGGGCATGCGGTCTTATGGTCGTCGAGCTCGTGGTAGGCGACCATGGTGAGACAGCCGTCCTCGGGGCATGGAACAGTTATCGGCGCTAGCTCGTCGAGCTTGTGGTAGATGACCATGGTGAGACATGCGTCGTGGGGGCATGGAATAGTTCTCGACGCTAGCTCGTCTTTTTCCATCGCCGGCGAGATCTTGGTGGAATCTTGCTAGACGCGCGGTGTTGAAGTGGTTCCCTAGAAGCTCAACTCGTCGATGTAGTGCCCGTAGTCCAGAATTTTTATGCAGCATTGAATATGAGGTCACTTGATCCATCCTAGAGCTATGCTCCTGCATAAAAATGGAGTAATAAGTAGGTATAACCACTTCAACACCATGCTTCACACTGGTCGGTCAAAACAAGGATGCAGGAAGTTGACATGTGAGATTAAAGCAGGTATCACGCTGTACAGTAACATATTCTACCCACGTGAAGGCCTACTCCTAGAGAGAGACGGAGAAGCCTAGGGTCTGGCGCAAAGTGTACAATGATGCAGGAGAATAATTAGTCAGGTGCATGGGATATACCTGACATTAACTTTCCAATCTACTACCCCTCCGACCCATATTAGATGACTCAAATTTGTCTAGAACTTGACTAAGGATCAATTTGCACTATTGACTAGATGAATCTAAGTCAACTAATTGGTTGGAGAGAGTACTATTATGGTCTTAAATACTCTGTTAGCTATTAATATGATACTGCTACTAACAAAGTATGTTTTTTTTTTAAAAACTAAAGTATGCTTATTACTCCTTGATGAGTGCGTGTGATTGTTCTATGATATGCTATGATAATCTCATTTTTTTTAAAAGGTAAACAGATATATTTATCTATGATAAAAACCGGGAACAAAGATAACATTTAAACAACGGTAGTTTGTATCTGCTCATCTTTAGAAAAGCAAACAATAAAATAATTCATAATACCGATGATACAACGCAAAGCCACCAAACAAATCGGAGAATATGACTTATGACTTGTTTCCTTTCGCGTGACCAGGGAGTCTAAAAGTTGGCCCAGACTACCAAACTCGCTCCTAGTTCTTCTGCCAAGTTTGATAAGATCGGGAATGCCCTGGCCCAAATACAATAGAAGGGCCCTTGGGCCATTTATCCGCGAGAATCCACCACCACACCACGGCCTCACGAACAAAAACTCCCGACTGTTGCGGCGCTCTCCTCGTCTCGGCTCCCCACAGCCGAAAACCCTAACACACGCAGCATCCGGGACGCCGCAATGGTTTGGTTTCAGTGCGACGACTGCGGCGAGGACCTCAAGAAGCCCAAGCTCGCCGGTCACTTCCGCTCATGCTCCGCCTACAAGGTTCTGCGCTGTCCCCGCCTCCGGCCCCTCCTTCGCTCCGCGTGATTTTGGTCTGATTATTGGGTTCGTGACATTCGAATGGTTGGTTTTGTTCTGTGCAGCTTTCCTGCATTGATTGCGGCGCCGTCTTCAATCAGGACACCGTCCAGGGCCACACCCAGTGCATCTCTGAGGCCGTGAGTTCCATTGCTTCTATCCATAGTGTGAAATTAACTCCCTAGTTTTGCGATTCGGATGAAGCGTGACACGTTTAGCCCTACAATTTGTGGATAATATGTTAATTTGTCTGTGGTTAGATTTGGATAATTATTGTGTAAGCTATGTAGAGGTCGCAGGTGGCCTTTTAATACGATTTGGTTTAGGTTCCTTAATGTGAATTGATAGGTCAGCTTGTGTGGATACTCAAGTCTGTAATTCAAAGGCTAGTTTAGTGCACGTGTCAGTATATTTGGATGGTTTTTTTAGACGTGCATTCTCTAGAGTTTAGTGAGTTCTGCATCATGTATGGCTTTGTAAGGTTGTCGATATGTAAGAACAATGACAGTGCTAGTTGCTTATGGTCATGTCCTGATTCCTCTGATGTCTTATCCTCAGGAGAAGTACGGTCCCAAGGGACAGAACAAGCTATCCAACAGTGCACAGGGAAAGCCAGACAAGCCAAAGCCAAATGCCGATGTTGATATCAATGTTGGGCTGTCAACACGTCCTCCTTGGTTCTGCAGGTATGCTAATGTGATCCCTCAGCATATGTACAAAGAAAATTGCAGATTTTTGCATACGTAGTAAAATCATGATCCCTAAGAGGAGCTCTGAACTATATATAGATATGCTCCTAATCATTGAAGTTTGTACTTACACATAACTCGTGTTCTATTTGTACTCTTGTCAGCATTCACAAACAGCTTGACTTGATGATTTTATGGCGATTTGGATTATACTAGTCATATGTGAGCAATCAATAGCTTAGTGCCCTTATCGAAACATACCTAAAAAGGCAACCGTGAATGGTTTAGATGCTCTACAAGCTGCAGGACTTAATTGGTTTTGTCCACTGACTTAAGTAGCAAATGCCCTTCACGATCGCCATATTTTTTTTTTTTTGGGGGGGGGGGGTCTATTTATTAAGAAACCTTCGGATGTATGGAGAAATCATGTCATTGTTGTTTAGATAACTTATCCCTTGTTTTGTAATGAAGTCAGGGCATATCAGATTTCAGATTAAGCAGCCTCAGCTTTCACCAATATGTGTTCTAACATTTCTAACCTTGGTTTGCATGTCAGCCTATGCAATACAACTACAACTAGCAAGCAAACTCTCTTGGGGCATGCTGATGGCAGGAAACATAGAGCAAAAGCAAAAGCCTATCATTCTTCTCAGAAGCAAGAAAATGGATCTGAACAAATTCCAGATGACAAGGAAATTGCAACTACGGAGCCTCCACAACTAAATGATGGGAAGGGTGCGGATAGTGAAATAGATGTTGACAAAGATGCTGTGAAAAGAAAGAGAACAGATAGTATAGCCTTGGAGGAACCCGATAATGCCAAAAGACAAAACTTGTCGAACTTGAAGACCAGAGAGGTGGTACAATCTGAAAATTGAGAACTAAAAACAAAGAGTAAGAGTGCTGCAAATGAAGTAGTCAGTGGTACCAACCATCAAGACACTAAAAAGCAGAAAATCAAGTGGAAGAAAATTATTACTAAGATACTGGAGACAGTAAGCCTTTTGGCCCTTCTCTATAGGATATACTGCTTTTGTCCATTATATGTTTGTCCTTCGAACTACCTGTTATCAACATTTAATCTGGTATTTTCTTTCAGAATTCAGATGGAGTTATGAAGTTAAAGAAGCTACAAAAGCTAGTTTTGAGGGAACTTTTGGAATGTGGTCGGTCCGAAGATAAGGAGCAGATGCATGCTGTGTTGACGGAGAAGGTAACCAGCACAAACGAGGAAATTGTTGCTTAAGTACCTGTTTTCTCCCTTGCTTCGTACTGTATTTGGGGACTCTTGCTCAGTGATGCCAAATGCTTACTGTTTTGTTGTTGATGCAGATAGCTTCAAGCTCCAGGTTTTCTGTTGATGGCAAGAACATCAGATTGGCATCCAAGAATTAGGAATCATAGTCCGTGATATTTTTTGTGTTCTTTAATGTTTTATTTATGTGGGTATTATCGAGTGATGTCAATTTTTGCTTTGTTGAACGGTGCTGATACATTGTTTAAATGATCCAGAGAAGACCGTTGAAGATACAGAAATTTTGTCATTGATATTTTGGTAGTACTAGCAGAAGTGCCTGCCCGTTGCACCGGGATAAAGAAATTCTCCATATACACTCATATACTTTCATGTCTAACAAGCCCTCCCTTTCTCTTTTCTATTCTTTTTTTAATAATATAAATTGAAAAAAGATAGAAAAAAAGAGACGCAGCCATACCTCTTAAAGAAACCAAAGCAACATGCTCAACTCTCTAGTCATGATCACGTGTTAATTCAGAATTTGAATGGAGCCATGATCTATAAAAATAATCCTTGTATGAGAAACAGCGTGATAGAAAAAAAACAATGAATGCATTTTCAGGAAGATAGAAACGATAGTAGACTTTGCTACTACAAATTGGCCAGCTTACAACATAGTATAATCGTCTTATGACCTATGGAGTATTCGTTCAATGCTGAATTCAGAACTACCAAATTTGCCATAGTTTTATACTGAACATCTATCATCAAGAGCTGAACGTACCAGCGATGGAGCTAGCCCCAAAAGATCCAGATTCATCCAGCGCCATTTTCCTATATTCCTTGATCTATAGGATGATTTTGAAAATAATTCCTCCAGTGTATGTAAATTTCTGCCCGACGCAAGCCACTGTTTCATGTGCCCACCTCTGCCTATTTCCTATGGAAATCCCATCCATGTTCAGAATCGACTCTCACGCTGCACCTTTCCCCTCCATGCCTCTCTCATGCTCTTCTTGAGCACACCATACATCTCCTAAAGAATCTTCGGTTGAGATGGCTCCTCAGGTGGCCCAAATCAAACTGCACGATGTATACCACTATGAGTTGTACATGAAATTGGACAGAAATTAAGTTTTTCAACGCATATTCAGACTGAATTGAAACAAGAACGATGTCTGTCAAGGGACCATACTCCATCTGCCATCCCTTGCCGACAGAGATGCTGCTCTCTTGAGGCCTTCATGGGCGGTCTCGATGTCGAGCCGGTAAGGGTCTTGCTTCCAGTGCGCGCCACCTAGCATGGCGTGAGCCCTTCGTCCCGACGACCTCCTCCTTAGCTCGCTCGCCCGCCACTCATCCTCTTGTCAGCGAAGGCCTCCGCGATCTTCTCTTCTGCTACAGCCACCTGATGCCTCTGGTCGCCCTCGGGATTCCTCCGCGGTGAGGGAGAGGGCATCGCGCCGCCCGTCCCTGCTCGTTGTCCTCCATGTCGAAGAGCGACCAGGGCCTAATATGCTGGAAGCCCATCACCACCATAGACGCCTCCGTAGACAGGCATAGAAGAGGGCGACACTCCTAGGGAACCACGCACGGAGTCTAGTCAGGCGACACGAATTGGAGGGGTTCCGGCGGTGGGGGAGACCAGGTGCAGAAGGGGGTGGTGCGGACCGGGTGGTGCTCAGGTCGCGACGCGCATTGGAGGGGTGCCGACAGTGGGAGAGACCAGGCACATGAGGGGGTGGTGCTCGGGTTGTGGGGACTGGGGAAAGAACGATCAAACAAGAAAACGAACGAAGCGGTACGTGACTTACATGGCACGGTGGGCAATATCTCCAAAACGTCAGGGGCAAAGTCGTCCAAAAAAGGCTGATTGACAGAAGCCATCCTTCATTTATTATTATTTATTATTATGTATAGATATAGATTCTCTATTCTTATTCTTTTGTTTCTTTTTAAATTTTTTGTGTGTTTTAAAATTTTATTTTTCTTAAATTCGAAACATTTTAAAAATCTGAAACTTTTCAAATTTGATTTTTTTGTATATGAACATTTTCCAAAATTAAAATATTCTAAATTTTAATATTTTATGAATTTGAACAGTTCTTGGAATTTGAATATCTTTCGAATCTAAACATGTTTTGAATTTGAATGTTTTTGTTTTTGAATTTTTTTGAATTTGAATATTTTTTAGTTTGAATATTTTTGAATTTGAACATTTTCAAGTTTGAATGCTTTCTAATATATGAATATTTAAAATTTCAATTTTTTATTCTAGACATATTTTTAATTTGAAATATTAATTTAAATCTGAACAAAAAAAGAATGAGAAAATAAAAAATAGAAAGAGAAAAACCACCTAGAAAGTAAACCGAACAGAAAACCCGAACAAGAAACTTGAACAGAAAAGCCAATAAAACCACCTGCTAATGGGCCTGTCCAAAACAGCTGACCAAGGGTGTGTGGTGCCCGGTAGACACCGACATGGTCGGTGTATAGGAATTTCCATGCAAGACGGACTGCGATATTGGAGGTAAAAAATGGAAGACAATCGAGAGTCAATACAAATAATTTAACTATCTCTTAATTCATTATTTTGGGTAGATTGCTCACCACATGTGCCATATGGTAACTATCTCTTATTGCATTAATGATATGAGTATATATAAGAGGAAGGGACGCGAGCGGAGAGTCACGTCCATACAAAGGGGTGCGAGATAGTCAGTTTTCATATTGCAACAACATAGGCAAATTACACGGAGAATTTTCTCTTTAACTTAATCATCTCCTCCAAGAACCCTATGGGAAATATGAGAGAAGTAGTGCGTATGACATGTTGCTAAAACTTTCTTTAAACCCATTGGAAAAAGGAGAAAATGGTGCAGCATATAATGATTGGATATGCTGTTAAAACTTCTTCAAACCCAGTGAAAAATAAGAAGAAAATGACAAAACATGTAATGATGATTGTATGTTAACTCAATATGAAGTAAATCTATATAATATAGAGGTCAATAAATACGTCATGTATACTTTCTTAAAACCATGGTGGGAAACATATTGTATGACATATGATCTTATGTTGATAAGCTCATTAAAACCTTGATGAGAACTTGGATAGTAAACTCATAAATGGAAAAAGAGTGTAATATGACGATTTGAACATGAATATTTAGGAAGCTAGTCCCCCGACTCTTGCATATCTTGAAGCCATCGCATACCAATTTTAGGGATATTAAAGTTGGTAGAGACTCCATGAATAAACCAACAAGGTTTTCACATGATTTGAATTTGCAAGATGTTTATTCTCCGACTCTTTTGGAGTTCATAGGGATAAAAGAATTGAGGAAAAATATTCTTAGTGATATTGCTCTTGATGTATCATATTTGCATTCGTACAAGACAAGTAATATTATCTGTGTAGATAATGGTTTATAATTCAAGAGAACTAGTACGAGATGATTGATTTATGTGGTTTATCATTCCATGAAGTCACACATGTTAACACATAGTCTTGTATTTCAGAATGATTCATAGGTGAGTCACTAGAGTCTGTTTGAAAGACGTTAGTGGAGTGACAATTCTACCACGCTGATACACATTGTGGGTTCAAACATGTAGCTAGTGTCAATGTTAAGATATTGGAGTTCAGATTTGTCTAAAAATGAAACAATAGGTCAAGGTATTTAGTGCCTTGGAAATGTTGGAAGATACTATTTACTCCCAACTAGTTGTGTTGGTGTGTCCAATGGCATTTGAGATATGGAACTCTAGGTCCCAACATCTCTTCTTCATCTTCCTGTGGCAAAGTGAATATTTCTCTACCTCTAGAGATTGAACAATCGACATGGGAGATGGATATCACTTGTTCATATTAATTTTATCCAATATTTTTTAACATATGTTGATTGGTCTACCATAATACTTGAGTGAATGAGCTCGAGTTGTAGTCCTAAGCACTACATGGTTTTATCCAAAATTCTTTTATCTCAAATTATGTCCTGTATATGATCACGTGCTTCGTTATTTATAGGAGTAATCCTTGTGTATGACGAACACATATTGGTAATCATCATTGTAGAAGAATTCCTTGTATAAGGAACTCATTAAGTTGGTCGTACCAAAAATGTTCCGACAACATTAAGCCATGGGATGACTTGTTAACAGTATATGTTGCACTTGTATTTCGATTTAGATTGAGATTCCTTCATGAACCATACATGTCTAAATCTAGTGATCCACATGGCTATGTAGTCACTGCATCTACAATTGCATAGATAGATGACTTTGTACTGCTAATGAAATAGGTATCGGGAAATAAAGATTCCACTTATGTCTAGAGCGTAGGTCTCGGATCTACTTTTCTGAACACTTTTGCTATTGTTTCTCCTCTAAACTTGTGTGATTTCGATACAACTAATATGGACTGGTGCTGTGTTCAGCAGAATTACCTTAGTGTCTAGTTTGTGTGCAGAAAATCAACTATTAGGAAAAATATCGGAAAATATGCCAAAAATCCTATTTCACCAGAAGACTCACGGAGCGAGAAGACGAGACGGAGGAGGTCCACGAGGGGCCCACACCCCCTGGCCGCACGGGCCAACCCAGTTCGTGATACGTCTGAATCGTATCTATAAGTTTTGATGCTCCATGCTTATTTAGTATCTACTTTGTTTTGCTTTGTCTACACTTTGAGGTGTTTTTATATATTTTCTGGAACTAACCTATTAACAAGTTGCCACCGTGCCAGTTGCGTGTTTTCTTCTGTTTTTGGTTCCAGAAAGGCAGAAAATCAATATTCTTGAAATTGGACGGGACAAAAGGCAAAGTCAATATTTTACCGTGGGCGACACGAAGTCCAGAGGAGAGACGGAGAGGAAAAATAGGGCCGCCACACCCTCCTAGGCGCGGGTGGAGTTTTATTGGGTGCCAAGGGTTTCTGCATCGGGGGCTTCTTATAGGCGAAGAGGCGAGGCTAGGAGGCGGCCAGGGGGGGCACACCCTACCCAGGCGCGGGGTGGGGGGGAGGAGGGGGGATCTGAAGTTCTTCCCAGCACCCTGCCAGAGGGTAGATCATCCCAGAGGCCTTCTTCTCTGGTATGAAGTGTGAGTAGTTCCACCTTGGGCTACGGGTCCATGTAGTAGCTAGATGGTTGTATCTCCTCCTTGTACTTTCATGTATAGATCTTGTGAGCTCCGTTCATGATCAAGATCTAATCTATTTGTAATCATGCATGTTATGTTTGCGGGGATCCGATGGATATTGAGATTACTATGTCAGATTGATTAATGGTTTTGTCTATTTGATACTTCATGTGTGTGTTGTTTGTGATCTTGCATGCTCTCCGTTGTTAGTAGCTGTCTTGGCCAAGTAGTTGCTAGTGACTCTAAGAGGGGGTATTTATGCTCGATAGTGGGTTCATGCCTCTAGTTTCCAAGGGAAGTGACAAAAATCTCTTCGGTTGTAGATGTGTTGTGGCCACTAGGGAGAAAACAATGGTCTCTTGTTCATGTAACAAGTGGATTGTTTACCTTACACACTTTGCTTAAAGCAGTTGTCTGTTGCTTGCAACTTAATACTGGAGGGGGTTCGGATGATAACCTGAAGACCTGAAGGTAGACTGGTAGTCATAGATGCACTTGGATGGCGGTCTATGTATATTATTGTATTGCCCAATCGAATCTCATAGGATCTTTTTGTCTGGTATTGCATTGTTATGCCTTGCTCAGTTCCTGTCAATTGCCCTGCTGTAATTTGTTTACCCTTCATGCCATGTTGTTTATCTAAGGAGAGCACCTCTAGTGAACTATGGATCCCGGTCCAATCTTTACCATTGATACATCCTCCACGGTTACCTGTTTACTTGCTGCAAACCATTACCTTCCACACCATACGTTTAATCCTTTGTTATAGCAACCGGTTAGATTGACAACCTCACTGTTAGTTGGGGCAAAGTCTTGAGTTTGTGTTGTGCAGGTTTCCACGTTGCTTGCAACACCTGTGTGACGTTTCCTTCCTCCTACTGGTTCGACAACCTCGGTTTCTTACTGAGGGAAGACTTGCTGCTGTGCTGCTTCACACCTTGCTCTTGGGGTTCCCAACAGGCTCCACATCAACTGAGTCATCAACAAGTTTTCTGGCGCCGTTGCTGGGGAGGCTAAGGACGTCTTCACAAGGGGAGTCCTCCTCAACCTTTCTATTTACTTTGTTTTTAGTTTGCTTAGTTTCTTTTGCTTGGTTTTTTGCCTCTTTTTATCAAAAACTCCAAAAAAAATTAGTTTACTTTGGATTGCTTTTTCTTATAAAAAAACACAAAAAAATTAGTTCCTGCTCTGCTGCTGCTGTTTTTGGCTTGCTCCACTTTGCCAAAATGAACTCTGCTGAGAACACCAAGTTGTGTGACTTCACTAGCACAAACAACAATGATTTCCTTAGCACTCCTATTGCTCCACCTGCTCCTGATGCTACCTTTTATGAAATTAAGCCTGCTTTGTTGAATCTTGTGATGAGAGAGCAATTTTCTGGTGCTAGTTCTGATGCTGCTGCTACCCATGTCAATAACTTTGTTGAACTTTGTGAGATGCAAAAGTATAAGGATGTAGATGGAGATATTATTAAGCTCAAGTTGTTTCGTTTCTCCTTGAGATGGAAAGCTAAAGAATGGTTGCGATCCTTGCCTAGAAATAGTATTGATTCTTGGACTAAGTGCAAAGATGCTTTTATTGGAAAGTACTATCCTCCTGCTAAGATTATATCTATGAGAATTGACATTATGAAATTTAAACAACTTGATAATGAACATGTTGCTCAAGCTTGGGAAAGAATGAAATCTTTGGTTAAGAATTGTGCCACTCATGGACTCACTGCTTGGATGATTATCCAGACTTTTTATGCAGGTTTGAACTTCTCTTCAAGAAACCTGTTGGATTCAGCTGCTGGAGGTACCTTTATGGGCATCACTTTGGGTGTTGTAACAAAACTCCTTGATAATATGATGGTTAACTACTCTGAATGGCACACCGAGAGAGCTCCGCATGGTAAGAAGGTAAATTTTGTTGAAGAAACCTCCTCTTTGAGTGATAAGATTGATGTTATAATGGCTATGCTTGTTAATGGGAAAGCTCCTTTAGATCCAAACAATGTTCCCCTAGCCTCTTTGGTTGCTCAAGAACAGCAAGTTGATGTGAACTTCATTAGAAACAACAATTTTGGCAACAATACTTATGGTAATAACTATAGGCCTTATCCTCCTAATAATGGAAATGCTTACCATGGTAGATCTGGAATGCCTAGTGAAGATAGGATTCTAGAAGTTGAAAGATCCACTAAAAACTTTATGTAGAAGCAATATGAGCAAAACAAGATATTCACTAAAACTATGGAAGAACAATCCGTTATCTTGAAAAACATTAGTCATCAGCTTGAGAATCTGAATAGAGAAATTCCTAGTTTACAGTCAAAAATTTTAAGTGCTGAGAAGAATATTTCCTCCTTGTCTGAAGCACAGTCCTCCTTGATTAATAAAATGGCTCCTAAACCTGAAATCATGGAAAGTGCCTTTGCTGCTACTCGTTCCATACAAATTACTATTGATGAAAATGTTAGACTGTTAGCTCAACTTCATGCTAAGTGGGAAAGGGAAGCTAAAATTGATAGAAACAATAGTGTGTGCACCATCACTAGAATGTATACCACTAAACCACAAGAAGTCCCTATTTCTCCTCCTACAATGCCTAAGCCCAATGAGTCTACTACTAGTGATGCTAAGTTTGATCTTGATATAGATGGTTGCAATATTTCTGAAGTGATTCTGTTCTTGCAAAAACTTGCTAGAAGTCCTGATGCTAGTGATATGCATGTTTCTTTCACCAAACACATTACAGATGCTCTTGTTAAGATTAAGGAAGAGAAGTTAAAACACAAAGATTCTATTCCTAGGAAAGTAGAAGATAGTTGGGAACCCATTATTAATATGCAAGTGAATCACTTTGATCTCAAAGCTTCATGTGGTCTTGGTTCTAGTGTCTCTATTATGCCTAGGAAGATTTATGAAATGTTTGATTTCCCACCTTTAGAAGATTGTTATTTGGATGTTCCACTTGATGATAATGCTAAGAAGAAACTAATGGGGAGTATTAATGATGTTCTCATCATGGTTAACAATGCTTATGTCCCTGTTTATTTCTATGTTTTGGATGTTGAATACTATGCTTCTTGTCCTATTACCTTGGGAAGACCTTTTCTTAGAACTGTTGGTGCCATCATTGATATGAAAGAAGGCACCATTAAATATCAATTTCCATTAAAAAAGGTATTGAACACTTCTCTATGAGGAGAGAGAAGTTGCTTTTTGCTCCTCCTTTGAAATCAAGGTTTGATGTTAATGCTTCCTCATTTGAAAATACTTGATTTCTTGCTTCTTATGCCTAACTTAAAGACATTAAAGAAAAGTACTTGTTGGGAGATAACCCAAGAGTTTCCTTGAGTCTTGGAAGTTATTAATTCAGTAATGACCTCCCCTTATCCTTTTTGTTTGCTTTTTGTGCCAAGAATAACCTCTAATGAGAGGGAAGTAAGATTTGGGGAGTTGCTGTCCCAAAATAGATTTCCGTCCTCCACCATAAAAATTCGTGAGGAGTCTCTGTAAGTCAGATTGAGCTGAAAATTTACGAATAAATCCCCCAGTATGTTAGATAACTTTTGTTAGTTCAACACTTTTTGATTTGAGCAACATAAGATTTTCGAAAAAATCATTTCTATATGCTGGTCTGTTTTGACAGATTTCTCCCATTATTTGCATTTGCTTCTTATTGGTTCCTTTTTGAGTTCTCTTTTGGTGAATTGAGATTTTTGAAGGAGTTGCTACAGTAGCTTGTGTTTTTAGTGAAAAGTTTTGCTGTTTCAAAGCTAAACCCAAAGATCTATTATCTTTTGAATACACTAATGTTGCTAATGAAGATTGTGTGAAGTTTTGTATGAAGGAAAAATTTCAGGTGTAGAGAGAGAATGATGTAATGAGATGAAGAATGGACAAAAGCTCAAGCTTGGGGATGCCACCCCTATGTCACCCCAAGAAATATCGAAGAGGTACAAGCGTCAAAGCTTGGGGATGCCCAAGGCATCCCTTTCTTCATCAATAAAAAGCTCAGGTCTGTCTAGACACTTCGTTTTTATTGTTTCATGCATTGTTGTGTTGTTATTGGAGCGTCTTAGTTTTTGCTTGATTTTCTTAGTTTGTTTAGTTTATTTGAATAAAGTAGTTTGTACCCCCGTTCTCGCCGTGTTGTTTCAAATAAGTTGCTTGGTGTTGGAAAGGAGTAGGAAGTTCCTGCTTGAAAGTGCAAGATGAGCTTGCATTGACTGTGACTTAGACTTTAGCATGACATGCTAGGTGTTGTTTTGACCTTATGCTTAGTGATTATTGCTGTAGCATGTCTTGTTCCAAATAATTGGGATTGCTTAGTGTGCCTTGAAAGAATTATGCGTTGTTTTAGCATACAAAAGCATAGTATTGTGGTATTCTCCTATGATGCTTTGTTTGGATTGTCTTGGCACATGCCCACACCATGTTATGACTATGAGAAAGTCACCATAGCCTCTATGATCATTTATTCCTTGACTTGTACTCCCTCCGTTTGGAAATATAAGATGTTTTAGATTTGTGAATGAGATGTATCTAGACATCTTTTAGTGTCTAGATTCATTTGAACCTATACACTAAAAGGTGCCTAGATACATCTTCTTCACAAACCTAAAACGTCTTATATTTCTAAACGGAGGGAGTAGTACCACTATATGCTTTGATTAGTAATGTTTTGTTGCTCTGCATGATTATGGCCATTATTGCTCTCTTAGTTGGTTGCTCCCAGTCTTTTGCTAGCCTCCACTTGTATGAGTAAGCTCCACTCATGCTTTCAACTCCCAAGAAACCAAGTTATTCCAAAGTGTCCACTATAAACTCCTATGCATGGTGTGTTACACCATTCCAAGTATATTCTTGTTTTCAGCTATCTTCCAATTAAAAGTATTTTGTTATGTGAAAACTTAGTGATTAAAGCCCTCACAAACTTGATGGCACACTTTATATTCTTTTCCCCTAATAAACTTGAACCATTGTGTCATCTATGATGTATATGCTTGCACTTATACGTTGGAATTAGCAGAACCGTGCTATCACGAGGAACATTTTAAACATTGCACTTGTACTTTGTCCATAGTTGATATCATGCTCTTTTGTCTATGGATGTCACCGGTGTGAAATAAAGAGGGAGCTTGTAAGTCCATGGAGTTATGTATTTTGTGTTAGAGAAACGCCTAGGCCGCTAGCCTAAGCCATGACTAATGATGGTGAAAACTTGCAACATCACCATAATGAGCATTCTGTCAAGCATCCTCAATAAAAAGCTATGCACATAGTAAATAAAAAGATCGCTGAGATGCTCATTGTCTGCTTGCCTTGGTATTTTGGTTATGGGATAGCTCCTGTACCATGTGCAAAGGGTACCCCGTTGGTGATTCTCTATGATACGCATGTACTTACTATGACAAGAACTTACAGGTGACTAAAGTTTAGTAGCATGAGGTGTGGCCCTCGTATTAAAGGGACTTGAGATTGCCAACTTATACTTTGTCAAGCATATACTCCATAGTTTGTTCACTTTAACCTTAATCACTTCAAGATGCTTATGATAGGGGCAATGAGGGCAGAAATCTAACAAGTACCATAATTTTTGGAAGCTCTTTTTGTAACTTGAAATCCCTGCTTCCTTTATGAAGGGACTTTCTTCCACCACTATTTGAGTCTACACCTTCTACCTTTAGGCACCATTAAGAGAGCATAGTTGCCATTCTGTGTGGAGTGTCCCAAAACTTATTGATTGATGCATATTGTGATATTACTTGTTCTTGTGCTACTTGTATCTTGTCACTCTTATGAACTTTGAAGGTGTCTTATGCATCTACTTGCTACTCTATGAGGGACAAGTTGAATGCCACTATGCCATGCTTTCTGTATGTGAAACAAGCAAGCGTTTTTCAATGCATGTTATTCATGATCTTTGTTTGTAGCCTTTCATGTTGCATGCACAGTTACAACTTCTTCAAAACCATTGGAAAAAGGAGAAAATGGTGCAGCATATAATGGTTGGATATGCTGTTAAAACTTCTTCAAACCCAGTGAAAAATAAGAAGAAAATGACAAAACATATAATGATGATTGTATGTTAACTCAATATGAAGTAAATATATATAATATAGAGGTCAATAAACACGCCATGTATACTTTCTTAAAACCATGGTGGGAAATAGATTGTATGACATATGATCTTATGTTGATATTAGCTCATTAAAACCTTGATGAGAACCTGGATAGTAAACTCATAAATGGAAAAAGAGTGTAATATGATGATTTGGACATGAATATTTAGGAAGATAGTCCTCCGACTCTTGCATATCTTAAAGCCATCGCATACCAATTTTAGGGATATTAAAGTTGGTAGAGACTCCATGAATAAACCAGCAAGGTTTTCACATGATTTGGATTTGAAAGATGTTTATTCTCCGACTCTTTTGGAGTTCATAGGGATAAAAGAATTGAGGGACAATATTCTTAGTGATATCGCTCTTGATGTATCATGTTTGCATTCGTATAAGACAAGTAATATTATCTGTGTAGATAATGGTTTATAATTCAAGAGAACTAGTACGAGATGATTGATTTATGTGGTTTATCATTCCATGAAGTCACACATGTTAACACATAGTCTTGTATTTCAGAATGATTCATAGGTGAGTCACTAGAGTCTGTTTGAAAGACGTTAGTGGAGTGACAATTCTACCACGCTGATACACATTGTGGGCTCAAACATGTAGATAGTGTCAGTGTTAAGATATTGGAGTTCAGATTTGTCTAAAAATGAAACAATAGGTCAAGGTATTTAGTGCCTTGGAAATGTTGGAAGATACTATTTACTCCCAACTAGTTGTGTTGGTGTGTCCAATGGCATTTGAGATATGGAACTCTAGGTCCCAACATCTCTTCTTCATCTTCCCGTGGCAGAGTGAATATTTCTCTACGTCTAGAGATTAAACAATTGACATGGGAGATGGGTATCACTTGTCCATATTAATTTTACCCAATATTTTTTAACATATGCTGATTGGTATACCATAATACTTGAGTGAATGAGCTCGAGTTGTAGTCCTAAGAACTACATGGTTTTATCCAAAATTCTTTATCTCAAATTATGTCTTGTATATGATCACGTGCTTCATTATTTATAGGAGTAATCCTTGTGTACGACGAACGCATATTGGTAATCATCATTGTAGAAGAAGTCCTTGTATAAGGAACTCATTAAGTTGGTTGTACCAAAAATGTTCCGACAACATTAAGCCATGGGATGACTTGTTAACTTTACACAGTATATGTTGCATTTGTATTTCGATTTGGATTGAGATTCCTTCATGAACCATACATGTCTAAACCATACAACTACATAGATAGATGACTTTGTACTACTAATGAAATAGGTATCGGAAAATAAAGATTCCACTTATGTCTAGAGCGTAGGTCTCGGATCTACTTTCCCGAACACTTTTGCTATTGTTTCTCCTCTAAACTTGTGTGATTTGGATACAACTAATATGGACTGGCGCTGTTTTCAGCAGAATTATCTTGGTGTCTAGTTTTTGTGCAGAAAATCAACTATCAGGAAAAATCCCGGAAAATATGCCAAAAATCCTATTTCACCAGAAGACTCACGGAGCCAGAAGACGAGATGGAGGAGGGCCACGAGGGGCCCACACCCCCTGGCCGCGCGGGCCAGCCCAGGACGTGATACGTCAGATACGTATCTATAATTTTTGATGCTCCATGCTTGTTTAGTATCTACTTTGCTTTGTTTTGTCTACACTTTGAGGTGTTTTTATATCTTTTCTGGAACTAACCTATTAATAAGTTTCCACAGTGCAAGTTGCCTCTTTTCTTATGTTTTTGGTTCAAGAAAGGCAGAAAATCAATATTTTTGAAATTGGACGGGACAAAATCCAAAGTCAATATTTTACCGTGGGCGACATGAACTCAAGAGGAGAGACGGAGAGGCGAACCAGGGCTGCCACACCCCCTAGTCACGGGTGGGACCACCCCGCGCCTGGGTAGGGTGTTGCCCCCCTGGACGCCTCCCAGACTTGCCTCTTCGCCTATAAGAAGCCCTCGATGCAGAAACCCTAGGCACCCCATCAAAACTCCACGAAACCTCCTGTAGCCGCCGCCACCATCGTCCCTAGATCGGGGGGGGGGGGGATCTGAAGTTCTTCCCGGCACCATCGTTGTCAACACCCAGATTTTTCAATCCTAGATGCCTGTTATGCCATACATCGCAATCCTAGGATTACCATTTTTGCGAGACATAACAGAATTGGATACCATAGTACATCATCCATTACAAACGATACATAAGTTCTTACACAAATAGGGATCTCATGATCCAGTTCCTAATACAACATCAAGCAGCGGAATACGTAATCATAACGGTAGCATAGGCAAAGCTCCATCTTCGGGGTCACAGGCAATGCTGACAATGGGAGATGATCCTAGTTGTCATAACCTTCCTGGGGTCCATCCTCCAGGTACTCCTCTTCATAGTCTTTCCATGGGAATAGCCAGGGACAAAGCCATGAGTACTCTTTAAGTACTCGCAAACTAATACTAACAGGTAAAGGGTTTTGGATAATTGGACACTAGGCTCTAGGGTTGTTTTGCAAAATCCAGATTTATCTCTACGAAGTTCCAAAGCTAATCACAATTTTATAACTCCTAAGTGGGATCTTGTATTTCATATCACAACCCTGTTGTGGTCAAGTCAAAGTCTCAATTCATTTCACAAGTCATTTTGAAAAGTCTGACGGGGGAACAGTATGGCCACTCCAACTGTCCATAACCGCGGACGCGGCTATTCGAATAGTTTGACACTCTGCAGAGGTTGTACACTTTCACCACAACATTCGATACATCCGTTAGGAACAAATCCTGAATTCACCATACTTAGTATGCGGATAATCAATCCTAACCTTTCAATTACACGCCCTAGTATAAGCACCTCTCCTGTGAGTTTGGCCTCCCAACCATGACCAACTGTCATCTTGGGTACTGCACATGTGGACAATCTTCACAAGGTAGCCTCAGCTCAGACCTTGGCCGTGAGGGAACTAATACTAAGGTATATAAGGTTCCAGTCAAGCCCTACCCAATCTTTGGGTATTGTGGTTGTACGATAAAATTGGAATGGTATCGCATCCAGACAACCATCAGTTTTATAAAAAGGGCTAAGGCTCATGCCTCAACATTTTCATCACCAAAATCATCAAGTGTTTGGAAACACATGTCTAAAACATTTCAATAGAATGCTCCATCATTCCAAGGTTTTCATAACCATTTTTCCACCAAGTATTCCCATCTAAAGTTGATCAAGTTTTATGCTTAGCACTAGCATCTACAGGTGGGGGTGAGTACTAATGAGGGGTGGTAAACTAGTGGAGTTTCAACTAAGCTCAATCTCATGCCTTGGGATGACATCAAGATTATCTAGCTTAGGCCAAATTTTATGCTCTTTATGCAACCTTCACATAACTTTCTAGTATCTATCCAACTCTTAAGTAAACTCTAAGTAAGCTTTGATAAAGAAATAAAGTAAGAAGCTTGCAAATAAAACTTGCAGAGATTATACACTTTCACCACAACATTCGATACATCCGTCAGGAACAAATCCTGAATTCACCATACTCAGTATGCAGATAATCAATCCTAACATTTCAATTACACGCCCTAGTATAAGCACCTCTCCTGTGAGTTTGGCCTCCCAACCATGACCAACTGTCATCTTGGGTACTGCACAGGTGGAAAATCTTCACAAGGTAGCCTTAGCTCAGACCTTGGCCGTGAGGGAGCTAATACTAAGGTATATAAGTTTCCAGTCAAGCCCTACCCAATATTCGGGTATTGTGGTTGTACGATAAAATTGGAATGGTATCGCATCCAGACAACCATCAGTTTTATAAAGGGGTAAGGCTCATGCCTCAACATTTTCATCACCAAAATCATCAAGTGTTCGGAAACACATGTCCAAAACATTTCAATAGAATGATCCATCATTCCAAGGTTTTCATAACCATTTTTCCACCAAGTATTCCCATCTAATGTTGATCAAGTTTTATGCTTAGCACTAGCATCTACAGGTGGGGGTAAACACTAATGAGGGGTAGTAGACTAGTGGAGTTTCAACTAAGCTCAATCTCATGCCTTGGGATGACATCAAGATTATCTAGCTTAGGCCAAATTTTATGCTCTTTATGCAACCTTCACATATCTTTCTAGTATCTACCATTCACTTAAGTAAGCTCTAATTACTAGCTTTGATAAAGAAATATAGTAATCAAGCTTGCAAGTAAAACTAGGATTGGTTTATCAAGTGGATCTGATCATATATGCTTAGGGCATATAGTAGTCATAGTAACAAGTAGGGGTTTGTTGCATCAGTTGGGTATTCTGCAAGAGTTAACTTGCATCAATATCAGTATAAGCTTGCCTTGTGCAGAGCAGTGGTTGAAGTTCTCCTCGGCTTCTTCTTCGTAGAATCCTCCTTCCTCCTCGTATCCTTGGTCGGTACTATCGTCTATGAATAAATACGAGGTACACAATCACCAAACAATACTTAACTACTTGCAATCATCACACAAAAGGGTCCTATAGATGATCTAACATCATCTCTAATATTACAAGATTAAGGCTTGGTTTAATTCCTTTTATTTTTAGAAAAGTAATTTCTACTCATTGAAAAACTACTTAAGATTTAATATTCTCCAAACCAAACATGGGATCATGTTGACACATGTCATCACCACATATTGTAGTCCAAGGGAATGTGATTTAAAGTGATGTCACAATTTAATAAGGTTTTACCCTTTTATTTTAATTAATTGAAGTGGCTAGAAATGCTTATGTAGCATTCTTTTATTACTTGAACATTATTCCTGCAAGTAAACCAATATATTTTTATATATTCTGGAAGGTATGGTTAAATGCGATTTTTGAGAGTTGGAATCAACTCAAAATCTATTATGGTTTAAATTTGAAAAATGTTTGAATGCAGAAAAGCTTCTGCCTTGTTATTTTTACCATGGGTGATCTATAGATCCAAATGACTTGAATCCAACGGGCTTGGATTCAGCATTCCCAGACCTTTCTAACAAAATTAGTTTCATTCAATTTTGTGCACTGAATCGATCTGGGTTGAATTTTGAAGTTGGGTACAAAAGTGAGTTTGAAATAAAATAGAAAAGGTTTAATTTGAATAACTGGGCTGCGCGGGAAAAGTTAACGGGCCGGCCTGCTAAGCGCAGTGCTCCTGTGGGCTGCTTAAGTGGGTGTCTCCACTCGTCAGTGAGACAGGGAGGGGCGAAGCGGTACGGGGCAACGTGGGTCGTTCGATCTGATTCTAATCCAATGGCTGGGAGTCATCGTCGCGAGACAATGCCCGCGAGAAAGAAACCTAGCGCGGCCAGTGAGGGGTGCTGGGGGCTCACCGGGGTGTAGGCGAGGGTCGGCGAGGCGGGCGAACGACGAAGTCGACGACGGTGAACTCAGGGGTGGTCGCGACAGCTCCTGGGGTGGACGAAATCGATGGCGCCCTTCTTCTCCAGAGGCGGCGGGCTCCGGTGAAATTCCGGCGAGGTGGTGCTCGCCTTGCTCCGGGAACGGTGTGCACGAGCAGTGAGAAGAGGGGAGTGAGGTGGTGTGAAGAAATCGACTGGGGGTGACCTCTATTTATAGTCGAGCGAGGGGACCGACGTGGCGCAAGGTGAGCTCATCGGGGGCGATGTTACAGGCAGCTACTGGCATGGGCGACGGTAGGGGACGGTGCGGTGCTCCCTGGCGATGCTCAATGACATGGTTTTGAGGCATGGGGCGGTGTGGCTTGGTCTGGAACATGCGACGCTCTGCACGGCAGAGGCGGCGTCTTCGACGGCGAGCGGTGGCTGTGCGTCACGGGGCGGCGAACGAGGATGTCTGGCGGTCTCCTGGGTCGGTGGGGATTGTGTGTGCACGCGGTGAGGGCGGCGCGCGGTCTGTGGGCGCTGGTCGAGGGTGGCGCTCTGGCGCACGCTCGGCACGGTTGCTGGCGAGGTTGGCATGGTTCGTGCGTGTGGTCCAGGGCTTGGCAACGCTCGCGGATGGGATAGGGAGTGGCGGTGGACGGTGGGCTGCCTCCCAGACATGCTGGCTAGGCTTTCTTCTCTTCCTAGCTTGCTGTCGACATGGGGGTGACAAGGTTGGCTTCGGCTGTTCACCATTGATGGTAATGCCAAGCTCACAGTGGTGCTAGTGTTTAGTTAATCTTGCTAGATGATCTACTGAGCTGGTTGTGAGCTAGAGAGGGAACAAGTTAGGCTTCAAACACTGCTCACTATAGTGTTTAGGATTTTGATGATTTGTGTCTGCAACCTGTTTGATGAAATGGCCGCATGAAATCAAGTTTTGAATTTTGAAAAGATTTTTGGTGGGTTTGCTAGATTGGTGCTGGTGAGTCTGCAGATGCTTGGGTTTTGAAAGTTGAGCTTGTTTGAGTGGTTTTTGAAAAAGTGGGATCTTCCCATATGATAAAGATTCAATTTTGAATTGTCATTTAAACTATGCATTTGAAAGTTTCTGGATGATCACAAAGTGGGCCTTGATACCTTGTTATGAGTACAATCAAGGGGTGCAAAGATCCAGAAACGTTTCTGTTAGGTTCTGAAAGTTTGAGACAGCCAAAGTAGGCATGGGAGTTAAATTGGTCAAAATGACCATTCCTTTATTTCATTGGTTTTGATTTATTTGTCTTTTAGGAAAAGTTTGGGAAATGTTTAGATGATGTCTATTTCACCTAAGAAACATTTTACAAGCAAGGAAACACACAAACAAGGTGGTTCAAAAGAATTTAAAATTTAATGCATACTCATATGCATGCATTCATAATTTTATTTAACAAAGTTTGTTTTAACCTTAATTTTGATGATTAGAAATTTATGATCCAAGTTTAGTATTTTTGGGATGTTACAATCGTCCCACGAAACCCTGAGTAACTACTCACGCTTCATGCCAGAGAAGAAGGCCTCCGGGATGATCTCCCCTCCGGCAGGGTGCCGGGAAGAACTTCAGATCCACCCGATCTAGGGACGATGGTGGCGGCGGCTACAGACGGTTTCATGGATTTTTGATAAGGTACTCAGGGTTTCTGCATCGAGGGATTCTTATAGGCGAAGGGGCGAGACCGGGAGGCGGCCAGGGTGCCCAAACCTAGCCAGGCATGGGCCCACCTGACCCCGCACCTGGGGTGGGTCTGCCCCCCTGGCCGCCCCCTCCGGCTCTCCTCTGTACTTCTTGTTCCCCACGGAAAGTAATTGACTTTGGCGTTTGTCCCGTCCAATTCCAAGAATATTTCTTTACTACGTTTTTTGAAACCAAAAACAGCAGAAAACAGGCATCTCGCACTGTTGCAACTTGTTAATAGGTTAGTACCATAAAACATGTAAAAAACACCTCAAAGCATGGACAAGTAAAGCAAAGTAGATACTAAACAAACATGGAGCATCAAAAATTATAGATACGTTTCCAACGTATCAGCATCCCCAAGCTTAACTCCTGCTCGTCCTCGAGTAGGTAAGTGATAAAAAGAATAATTTTTTAGGTGACATGCACCCTCACAATAAAGATCCAACCATTTGCAAACATTGAAAGCTGGGATCAAAGAACTCTAAACATGTGCATGAAAGATGGAGTTCTAACAATAGGACATAGTAACTATGCATGCAACATGGCAAGTTACAAACAAAGATCATGAATAACATGTATTGGAAAATGTTTGTTTTTTTCATATGCAGAAAACATAGCATAGTGGCAGTTATCTTGTCCCTCATAGAGTAGCAATATAATGCATGGGACACCTGCAAAGTTCACAATGGTGACTAAAAAAATAGCACAATAACAAGTAATAACACAATATGCATCAATTAATAAGCTTTGGAACACTGCACACAGAATGACAACTATGCTCTCTTAATGGTGCCTAAAGGTAGAAGGTGGAGAATCAATAATGGTGGAAGAAAGACCTTTTTGTAAAGGAAGTAGGGATTACAAGTCAAAAATATATTCCAAAAATTATGATACTTGTTAGATTTCATCCCTCATTGCCCCTATCATAAGCATCTTGAAGTGGTTAAGGTTAAAGTGGCAAAGCTGGAGTATATGCTTTACGAAGTATAAGTTGGCAATCTCATGCCCCTTGAATACGAGGGCCACACCTCACGCATACTCAACTTTAGGTCCAGGTAAGTTCTTGTAACTATAAGTATTTGCATATCAGTGAGAACCGCCAACAGGGTACCCCTTGCACATGGTACAGGAGCTTTCCCATAGCCAAAATGACAAGGCAAGCAAACAATGAGCATCTCAGCAATTCTTCTTATGTACCATGGGAATATGGTGCTTTTTTCTCTCTTTCCTCTTTTCTCAATGTGTCTCTTTTTTATAATAAGAATGCTTCATAGATTTCACTATGGTGATGCTGCAAGTTTCCACCATGATTAGGCATGGCTTAGGCTAGCGGCCCAGGCGTTTCTCTAACACAGGATACAAACTCCATGGGCTTACAAGTTCCCTCTTTATTTTACACTGGAGACATCCATAGACAAAAGAACATGATATCAACTGAGTACAACAAGGTACAAGTGCAATGTTGAAAACATTCCCCGTGACAGCACGGTTCTGCTAATTCTAACTTATAAGTGCAAGCATATACAACAAATTTGTCATAATGGTTCAGGTTTATTAGGGTCAAAGAATAAAGTGTGCCATCAAGTTCGTGAGGGCTTTAATCACTAAGTTTTCACATAACAAAATGGTTTTTAATTGGAAGATAGTTGAAAGCAAGAATATACTTTGGAATGGTGTAACACACCATGCATAGGAGTTTATAGTGGAAACTTTGGAATAACTTGGTTTCTTGGGAGTTGGAGGCATGAGTAGAACTTACTCATACAAGTGGAGGCTAGCAAAAGACTGGGAGCAACCAACTAAGAGAGCAATAATGGCCATAATCATGTAGTGCAACAAAGCAAACTAATCAAAGAAAAGAGTGGTACTACAAGTCAAGGACTAAATGATCATAGAGGCTAATGGTGACTTGTAATAGTCATAACATGGTGTGAGCATGTGCGAAGTCAACCCAAGCAAAACATCAAAGGAGAATACCACAATACTATGCTTTTGCATGCTAAAACAACGCATAATTCCTCCAAGGCACACTAAGCAATCCCAATTGTTTGGAACAAGACATGCTACAATAGTAATCACTAAGCATAATTCCAAAACAACACCTAGCATGTCATGCTGAAGTCTAAGTCACAGTCAATGCAAACTCCTCTTGCACTTTAAGCAAGAACTTACTACTCCTTTTCAAACACCAAGAAAACTTATTTGCAAAACAACACAAAGAGAACGGGGGTCCAAACTACTAAAGCAAACTAAACAAACTAAGCAAAGAAAATGAAACTAAGATGCTCCAAGAACAACACAACTGTGCATGAAACAATAAAAACGAAGTGTCTAGACAGACCTGAGCTTTTTATTGATGAAGAAGGGGATGCCTTGGGCATCCCCAAGCTTTGACGCTTGTACATCTTGGATATTTCTTGGGGTGATACCATGGTGGCATCCCCAAGATTGAGCTTTTGTCCATTCTTCATATCATTGCATCATTCTCTCTCTACACCTGAAAATTTTCCTTCATACAAAACTTCACACAATCTTCAATAGCAACATTAGCTTATTCAAAAGATATTAGACCACTGGAAAAGCTTTGGAACAGCAAGGATTTTCAATAAAAACACAAGATACTGTAGTAAATCCTTTAAAGAAACTCAATTTACCTGAAGAGAGCTCAAAAAGGAATCAATAAGAAGCAAATGCAAATAATGGCAGAAATCTGTCAAAACAGACCAGTAGGTAGAAACGATTTTTTTCGAACATCTTCTGTTGCTCAAATAAAAAAGTATTGAACTAAGGAAAGTTAGAAAACATACTGGGGGATTTATTCGTAAATTTTGAGCTCAATACGAGTTACATATCCTCCTCACGAATTTTTTTGGTGGAGGACAGAAATCTATTTCGGGACAGCAACTCCCCAAATCTTAGTTCCATCTCATTAGAGGTCATTCTTGGCACAAAAAACAAACAAAAAGGATAAGGAGAGGTTATTACAGAAGTAATAACTTCCAATACTCAAGGAAACTCTTGGGTTATCTCCCAACAAGTACTTTTCTTTAACTCCTTTAAGTTAGGCACAAGAAGCAAGAAGAATCAAGTATTTTCAAATGAGGAAGCATTAACTTTCATACTTGCAAAATCTTCAACTATGAAAGGTATCTCATCCAAATGGGTTTTGGAGGACCCTTTCTCATCTCTCTTTGGTCTACTACCTTCATCAAAAAGATTTTCAGGGGCAATCCAATCAAAGTTCTTTTCAAAGGCTTCATGCATTCCAACAAGCTTATAGGGTATAGGTATATTGAATTCTTCTCTAGGCTTAGTTTTATCAGAAATACCCACAACATCTACACTTGAACCTAGCATATTGAAACATTCAAAAACCTTTTTGGCTTCCCTAGCAAAATCATGGAATTCTTTTGATAAAGTTTCGAGGATGAATTCCCTCTTTTCAGCATTCTTTTCTTTTTTTAGTTTTAGGAACAAGAATTGGAGGAAGGGGTTAAGGCTAACAAACCTAGCTTCCAACATATGAACTAAAGAAGCTGCAGCAATCTCATAATTAGGAGCAAGCTCTGCTATAGATTTATCCTCAATATCCTCATGCTTGCTAACATAATTAAAGAATTCTTCAATATTATCTTTCCCTATTATGGAGCCACTACCTATTGCAAGATCTTTCAGGGCAAACTGGGGGTGAAACATGGTGAGCTGGAGCAAGGTGGCAACTAGAGCAGGAACTAATTTTTTTTATGTTTTTGAATAAGTCAAGCAAACCAAACTAGACTATTTTTTTGGGTTTTCTGAAAAGAGGCAAACAAAACCAAGCAAAAGAAACAAAGCAAACTAAAAACAAAGTAAAGAGAAAGGAAGTGAAGGACTCCCCTAGTGAAGAAGTCCTTAGCCTCCCCGGCAACGGCGCCAGAAATTAGCTTGATGGCGCCCAGTACTTGTCGTGGGACGCTTTGTTGGAAACCCCAAGAGCAAGGTATGAAGCAGCACAGTAGCAAGTTTCCCTCAGTAGAAACCGAGGTTATTGAACCCGTAGAAGGAAGGAAAGGTCACACAGGTGTTGCAAGCAACGCGGAGACCTCCACAACACAAACTCAAGACTTTGCCCCAACGAATCAATGAGGTTGTCAAGCTCACCGATTTTCTGTAACAAAGGATTAAACGTATGGTGTGGAAGGTAATGGTTTGCAGCAAGTAAACAAGTAACAGTGGAATATGTATCAATGATAAAGATTGGTTCGGGGTCCATAGTTCACTAGAGGTGCTCTCCTTAGATAAACAACATGGCATGAAGGGTGAACAAATTACAGCAGGGCAATTGATAGGAACTGAGCAAGGCATAACAATGCAATTACTAGCCACAAAGATCCTATGAGGTTGATTGGGCAATACAACAATATACATAGACCGTCATCCAACTGCATCTATGACTAGAAGTCCACCTTCAGGTTATCATCCGAACCCCCTCCAGTATTAAGTTGCAATCAACAGACAACTGCTTTAAGCAAAGTGTGTAAGGTAAACAGTCCACATGTTCCATGAACAAGAGACCGTTGTTTTCTCCCTAGTAGCAATAGCACATCTACAACCGAAGATATTTCTGTCACTTTCCTTGGAAACTAGAGGCATGAACCCACTATCGAGCATAAATACCCCCTCTTGGAGTCACTAGCAACTACTTGGCCAAGATAACCACTAGCAATGGAGAGCATGCAAGATCACAAACAACACAGACATGATAGAATCATAAAGATAAAACCATTAATCAAACCAACATAATAATATCAATATCCATCAGATCCCCGCAAACACAACATGCATGATTACAAATAGATTAGATCTTGATCATGAACGGAGCTCACAAGATCTATACATGAAAGCACAAAGGAGGAGATACAACCATCTAGATACTACATGGACCCATAGTCCAAGGTGGAACTACTCACGAATCATACAGGAGAGAAGGCCTCCGGGATGATCTCCCCTCCGACAGGGTACCGGGAAGAAATTCAGATCCCCCAATCTAGGGACGATGGTGGCGGCGATTACAGACGGTTTCGTGGATTTCTAATTGGGTACTCAGGGTTTCTGCATCGGGGGCTTCTTATAGGCGAAGGGGCGAGACCGGGAGGCGGACAGGGTGCCCAAACCCTAGCCAGGCGCGGGACCACCTAACCCTGCACCTAGGGTGGGTCTGGCCCCCTGGCCGGCCCCTCCGGCTCTCCTCTGGACTTCTTGTTCCCCACGGAAAGTAATTGACTTTGGCGTTTGTCTCGTCCAATTCCGAGAATATTTATTTACTAACTTTTCTGAAACCAAAAATAGCAGAAAACATGCATCTGGCACTGTTGCAACTTGTTAATAGGTTAGTACCAAAAAACATGTAAAAGCACCTCAAAGTGTGGACAAGTAAAGCAAAGTAGATACTAAACAAGCATGGAGCATCAAAAATTATAGATACGTTTCCAAGATATCACGGTCTATGTATATTGTTGTATTGCCCAATCGAATCTCATAGGATATTTTTGTCTGGTATTGCATTGTTATGCCTTGCTCAGTTCCTGTCAATTGCCCTGCTATAATTTGTTTACCCTTCATGCCATGTTTTTTATCTAAGGAGAGCACCTCTAGTGAACTATGGACCCCGGTCCAATATTTACCATTGATACATCCTCCACTGTTACCTGTTTACTTGTTGCAAACCATTACCTTTCACACCATACGTTTAATCCTTTGTTACAGCAACTGGTGAGATTGACAACCTCATTGTTAGTTGGGGCAAAGTCTTGAGTTTGTGTTGTGCAGGTTTCCACGTTGCTTGCAACACCTGTGTGACGTTTCCTTCCTCCTACTGGTTCGGTAACCTCGGTTTCTTACTAAGGGAAGACTTGCTGCTGTGCTGCTTCACACCTTGCTCTTGGGGTTCCCAGCAGGATCCACATCAACTGAGCCATCAGGCCGCGCTTGGGAGGGGTGTGGCCACCTCGGGCACCCCCTCGGCCTCCCTCTTCGCCTATAAGAAGCCTCTTGACCTAAAACAAGGGGGGGCGACGTTTTTCCAAAAATAGTTTTGCTGCGCCGCCACCAAAACCGCGATTCAGAACCAGAAACTCCGTTCTGGCACCCTGCCGGGATGGGGAATTTGGAGGGGAGCATCGCCATCATCATCACCGACGCCTCTCCATCAACCATACATGTTTCCCTATCCATGAGTGAGTAATCCCCCGCTGTAGGCTATGGAGATGGTAGGGATTGGATGAGTTCTATAATGTAATCGAATAAGATTGTTAGGGCATGGTGCCTAGTATCTCTATTAGTGCTATTTGACTTTGTTGCAACTTGTTATGCTTAATGCTTGTCACTAGGGCCCGAGTGCCATGATCTCAGATCTGAACTTATTATTGATTCATGATGATAGTATTGTTTGTGATCTTATCTGCAAGTTGTGTACACATATCATTGTCCGGATCCAAAGTCCCTTAAGTGACATAAATTGGGACTACCGGAGGGGATGGCTGTGATATGAGGATCACATGTGTTCACGGAGTGTTAATGCTTTGCTCCGCTGCAACGGACTGGAAGGACAAAAGTTGTTGTGTAAGTTCTCATTGCGAGCACGTATGCCTATAGATAGAACACATGCCTATGATTGTTTAGTACTTGGATGCTTTATCTTATTTATTTGCAATTGCCCTAGATCTTGAAGTTACATGAATAGTCTCGTCCATGCAACGCCCGTCCATCTGTCCCTATGCCTACTGCACTCATATCCTACTGTTTGTTACTATTGTTACTACTACCTTTGTTTTACTACTGCTGTTATTTTGCTATTGCTACTACAAAACTGTTGCTACTGATAAATTGCTGTGAGAAAGACTATTTCCAGGTGCAGCTGAATTGACAACTCAATTGTTAAGGCTTATAAGTATTCTTTGGATCCCCTTGTGTCGAATCAATAAATTAGGTAATACTACCCTCGAAGATTGTTGCGAACCCCTATACTTGTGGGTCATCAAGACTATTTTCTGGCACCGTTGTCGGGGAGCATAGCTTTATTTGTAAGTTCACTTGGATCTATTATTGTTCACTACTATTCCTTTCATCATGGGGAAGTCTCGTGATGGAAAGTTTACTATTTTACCATCCACTACAAGATGAGGTACAGTTCTAAACACCTCTGATGCTCTTGATTCACCGTATGTTATAAGTAAGCTTGTCACACCACCACATACACATGCTACACATACTGCTACTACCGCTGAATCTGAAATTGCTTCTGACACTCATGATGTTACTTCTACTGTGCTTGATGCGAGTGGTTCATTAGGTCCTTTCCTGGATGCTACTATTGCTAGAACTATTTTGGGAAACACTGAAACTCCTAGTGAAGACACTATTACACATGTTAGCTCACGTGAGTCTAGAGAGAGATATGATATTAATGATGGTTACATTGAAATGACTGATGAATTTATTAAAGAGTACCAAAACACACGTGGTGCTAGTGCTATTAGGAATCTCCTTGAGAGACGTACTATTATACCTAAACTGTCTCCTGATGCTAAGGTTGCTACTTCCCCCATAGACATTAAAGATAAAGATTATGATTTCTCTCTTGATTTATCCTATATAAACATTGTTGAGAAAGAACCTTTTTGTGGGACTGAAAATGAAAGTGTTGTAGCTCATATGAATGAGCTTTACACTATGAGTTCCTTATTCTCTGATGATGTTAAAATGCGCAAGTACTTTGTTATAAAGATCTTTCCCTTTTCACTAAAAGGAGAAGCTAAAGCTTGGTTTAATAGATTACCTCCTGGATCCATTGATAGCCCTGATTGTTTGATTGCTTCTTTCTTTCAGAAATATTTTCCTCCTAGTGCTAGACATGCTACTTTGCAGAAACTTTTTGATTTTAAATAGGGAGAAGAAGAGAAATTGCCTGAGTCATGGACAAGGTTCTGTGCCTTGCTTCACGCACATCCTGGATGTCCATTACCTAAAAACGAGCTTCTTGATATTTATTATAATGGACTAACTAATGATTTTAGGACATACCTGGATAGTTTTTCTGATTGTGTTTTTAGGAAAATAACTCCTGCAGAAGCTGAAGAATTAATGGCTAAAATAAGCAAGAATTATGATGATTGGTCTTTAACTGAGCTAATTACACCTGAGCCTACTACACCTGAGCCAATTTTGCCTAAACCAACTCCAACACCAACACCAAAGAAGAGGGGAGGGATTGCATTAAATGATGAAGTGATGAAAGAAGCTAATAAATGTCTTAAGGAGAAAGGTATTAGATCTAAAGATGTGAAGAATTTGCCTCCTATAGAAGAATTATGTAATCCAATTCCCCACTCATCCACTATTGAGGTACACTCTCTCCAACACTTTGATGAAGGTGATATTCCCTATGGTAAACCTCCTGATCAATGCTTAGAGGAACTTGATACTTTTATTGTTAAGCAAGGTAATTTTAATAAACACGTTCAGAATCATTTATTAGAAAACTCTAGAGCTATTTATGAGTTGAAAGATATTGTGGAAAGAACCGCTAATGATGTTAAAATGCTTGTTAAACACTTCCAAATGGTTCAAACCCAAATTGATCAACTTGCTAAGGTACAAAAAGATATGCTAGTTAATGCTTCAGGAGATAAACATTCTTATGGAATTAGAACTAGGAGCGGTAGAACCACTCAAGATCCTTTATATCCCGAAGCACACCCTAAAATAATTGAGCAGGATTCTCAACAAGTTGAAAATAGTGGTAGTCCTCATAAGAGAAAGAAAAAGAAACATAAAATAGTTGAGGAACCTCCTGAACCTGCTGTAGATCCTAATAGTATATCTATCTCTAATGCTGAAACTGAAAGTGGTGATAAAAATGATGCTCCTGACAAGGAAGAAATTGAGGAAGAACCTGAGAAGAACACTAAGAACACTAGGTACACTAAGGAAGATTTTATTGCTAATAAACATGGTAGTGAAAGAGAACCTTGGGTGCAAAAACCTATGCCCTTTCCTAATAAGAAACACAAGTCAAAGGAGGAAGAACACTATAACAAGTTTTGTGAGTGGATGAAACCTTTATTTTTGCAAATTCCTTTGACTGATGCTATTAATTTGCCTCCTTATTCAAAGTATATGAAGGATATTGTCTCTAATAAAAGGAAGATTCCTAATGAGGAAATTTCTACTTTACTTGCTAATTATTCCTTCAATGGTAAGGTTCCAAAGAAACTTGGTGATCCAGGTATTCCAACTATTCCTTGCTCTATTAAGAATAATTATGTTAGAACTGCTTTGTGTGATTTGGGAGATGGAGTTAGTGTTATGTCGTTTTCTCTCTACAAGAGACTCTAGCTAGAAAAGTTGATACCAACTGATATATCTTTGCAAATGGCTGATAAGTCTATTACTATTCCTGTTGGTATATGTGAGGATGCTCCTGTTCAAGTGGCTCATAATTGCTTGGTTTTAACTGATTTTGTTGTGCTTGAGATGCCTGAAGATGATAATATGTCTATTATTCTTGGGAGACCTTTTCTTAATACTGCAGGTGCTGTCATCAATTGTAATCAAGGAAAAGTAACTTTTAATATTAATGACAAAGAGCATACTGTATATTTCCCCAAGAAGATTGATAAGAGCTATTGCCTGAATTCCATTGAAAATATTCAGAGCATCAAAGTTGGAGAAATATATTGTCCCATTCCACAAGAAAGTTTTGAAACTATTATGATTGGGACCATTGCTATCAAGATTGAGGTAACATAATCATTTTGTGAAATGCAAAGTTTTGTTTCATATGAAATTGTTTTGGTAACAAGACTTGATCAACCTTGTTAACAAAGGGATTTTACTGAACAAAATAATGCTTTCACAATGTTTGTACTTGCTCACTTTTATTTTTTTCTCCCTCTCCAGTCTTTGCTCTTCCTCTTGTTAGCTTTAGTTTTGCTAGTTGTTTGCTTTTTAGAGTGTCTTAGAACTTCTGTAGTTTTGGTTTTTGTTTGCTTTTGTGTCTTTCAAAAAAAAAATTCTGCGAGAAAATCAATTTTCATAACCTAAAAATTGGCCAAAAATAAAGTTTCCCGAAAAATTCCAGAAAATTCATATTAAATTTTTCTTTGAAAAAAGGGACGGAGGGACACCTGGAATGGCCCAGGGGGACCCACCAGGCCAGCACACCCCCTGGTGGCGCGGCCAGCCCCAGGGCGCTCCTGGCCTGGGTGGGGCCCACCCGTGTCCCTCCAAAGTGCCTCCTCCCAGCCACTTATTTATCTCTCCCGAAAACACCGAAAAACTTTCTCAAGCTCGAGTTCCTGCTGTTCTTGCTCCCGATTTTCGATCTCCTTGCTCAGCCCATCTTTGCTGCTGATTTTTGGAGGGATTGCTCTCCGATATATGCCTCCTCCGCTTGTCCAATTAGATTTTTGATTGGTAGATTGTATCTTGAGTATTTTGCTACTGTAGGTGACAGGTTTTCGGGGGGATAACCCCCGGTAGGGTCATGAGAGGGGGAACATAGCGCAGCTGGGTTGGCTCCGAGTGAAAAATTAACCAGGCCGGGTAAGAACGGCCGGGTAAGATAAGCAAGAAAGCCGAGATATAAACTATCTCGGCCCGTATAGGACAAAGTTGTAACCCTTGCAGGTACCAACGAGCCGAGTCAACCGAGGAAGGGCCGAGTCAGGAAGGACGCGTGGCACCTTTCCGAGTAAGGTTCGGGAAGGACCATGGTAAAGCATGGTCAAAAGAGAAGGGCGACGTTGGGTGACACAAAAGGAGCCGGGTGACACCCAAAGCAAGCGCTGACGTACAAAGTAACTGCGTGACGCCAAAAGAACAAGAAGAAGCGTACCAGAAGACCGTTAGCTGTCAATCTTTATGGACCGGGCCTATGGGCTTAGGGCAAGCCCATAACCCGACCCATATTGTAGGGACCAAGACCCAAACAGTAAACCCTAGAACCCAAAGGGGTATTAGCTAGCTAGCACTGCCTATATAAGGGAGGGCATAGCAGTAATGGAAGGAGGTTGGACGAAGTAGAGAACATGTGCTGCGTACTCAAGCTAATGCAGCTCAAGGAGCACTTGTAATCTTTGGGGTATCAATCAAATTGTCAAGTGTGGAGAGTTCTTCTTGTTATTCGTGCATGGCTCGACCGTGCACTCCCTCCCCGGTGACCACAAGCACCCATTCGACCCCCAACTTAAGCCTACCCATGGCATCTGCCGTGCCACCACCAAGACAGTTGGCGCCCACCATGGGGTAGAAGCAGGTGCTTGATGGAGTCTTCATCCGCACGGGCAACATCATCGCCAAGCCCAGCGAGCGCGTCTACTCCGGCCTTGTCCAGAGGTTTGGAGCGCTCAACTTCTTCAGCGACAACGCGGGCTGCTTCGGGACCAAGCCGTTCCCTAGGGGCGGTAGCTTCGTCAAATTCGGCGAGCACCAGGTCTACGTCGTGGTGCGCGTGGAGCGCGCATATCCTGAGCACGTCGTCCTGGCGCCTGATCCCCCAACAGCACCCGTAGCTGGGAAACCTCTACAACTCGTCTCCATGGAGGTAATGATGACTGCCCCAAACCCCGTAGCTCCCACAGTAGTTCCAGTGGTAAATGAAAACACAGAAGGAGGAAATCATGAGGAAACGCCAAGGGCTGCAAGAACGGCAAAGGCGCCGCTGGAGAAACCAGAGAACATAGCTAGGATCAAAAGAGCTAAGGAGCTACATGAAGCGATAGACAAGTTGGCAGAGCCAGTGGCACAAGCGACTGACCCGACGCGTGTGCAAGCTGAGTTGGAAGAAACCAGGATAAAAGTCCTGGAAAAAGCAAAGGAGCTAGCACAGTTACAGCAGGATGTGGATATCACTATCTGAGAGCTTAACTCGGCAAATCGAGTCAAGGGCGCAAAGACCCGGCTTGATGCAATGAGATTGAGAGGAAGGAACCTCAACGAAGAGCTGGCAGATGCGACATCAAAGATAACACCAGAGAACAGCAATGAGACAGCCATGCGCCCAATGTACAACATAGCGGCAGCTAATCTGCGAGCAGGAGAAGCAACGATGGAAGAATTACCCCACTTGGAGGGGGAAGCAAAGAAAAGGCAGCAAGAACGGGTCAATGAGTTAGTAAAAGCAGCCAGCATGCTGAATGAGGCATATTATAGAGCAAATCCGGGTATAGCAGGAAGATCACAGCTGGTTCATTCGGCAACTTCTGTTCCGGCAAGATCGGCTGGGCACACGGCATCCTCACCAGGAGCGGCACCAAGGCTGAGAAAAGAAAAAGGGTGGATTCTGGAAGAAACAAGCAGATGGTCGCCTATGATCCGGCAGTAGTTCAAGGAAACCCAGCGCATGCGCAAGGGCAAAAATAAATAATCCCTGAGAAAATGAAAACCAGGAAAAAATTGGACAGAGAAATGACAACGGAGGGCAGAATTTTGCGCCTCATACTCGGCGCGCAACTCACTCGGCAGGAGGAGGAAATCCAGCTCCGAATAACGCACCAGCTCAGCCAGAAAGAAGACAACAGAGTGCGGGAAAAGCAGTTCAACAACCAGCTGACCCGGTTACTCGGCTATGGTAAATGACGGGTATGAGCTGCCGGATCATGCATATCAAGCAATGGGAGCAAGATACGGAGGTAGGAACCTTTAGTCGGATGATGCCAGGATGAAGCTTGACCGCATAAAAATGGCAGAGATAATTGAATCACAAGGTCCGCAGGGTCCACCATGTTTTGGCCCAAGGATCATGAAGGAGCCACCGGTGCCGAATTTCTAGCTGGCTAGAGGGACAAAAACATATGATGGAAGCACAAAGCCATAGGATTGGCTCATAGATTATGGAACCGCTATGAAGATCGCGCAGGGAAACTTGAGATGGGCAGTATGTTACGTACCGCAGATGCTGGAAGGATCAGCTCGGGTATGGTTGAACAATTTGCCACCCGGATGCATCAACAGTTGGATTGATTTTCACGACGCCTTCGTGAGCAATTTCACGAGCACTTACAAGAGGCCAAATCGCCCATAGCAACTAGCAATGTGCAAGCAAAGACCGAATGAGACAGACAGGGAGTTCCTCACAAGGTGGTGTACGATGCGTAACTATTGTGAAGGAGTAATCGAGTCACAAGCAATCGCATGGTTTGCACAAGGATGTAGACATGGGAGTGTGCTGTGGCAAAGGTTACAAAGAGATATGCCGGCAAGCCTAGCAGAGACAATAAGAATCGCTGACTCGTACGCGTTAGGAGATCCGACTAAGCCGCTGCTCATGTCAGCAGACGAGATGACTGAGACTCAGATCTATGACGCTGCCGGGTCGCAAAGGCGCCAGGAGAGATCCGAATACAGAAGCAAGAGAAGATACGAGAGGCCGAATTATAGGTATGGTTCAGCTCAGGTTGCAGCAGTGAGCCAGGATCATCCGGATGCTGGAAGCAGTCAACGTCAAAGGACAAATGGTCAATAACAACGGGTGCCAAAGAATGACGGAAAAAGGCCATACGATCAGAGGAAACAGTATCAAGACCGACAAAAATACACCTATGAGATGATGCTGGATCAGCCGTGTAAGTTTCACATGCCAAGTCCGAGTAAGCCGACAAATCACTCAACAAGGCAATGCACTTGGTTTCAGAAAGGAGACAGAGTGGACTCGCCGAATAAGCAGCTTCCACCACCTCCCCCTCCACCACTTACATGAGGAAATGCTCAAGCAGTAGGAGCAGATAGCCGAGATATCAGAATCAGGAAAGAAGAGAAGCTGTGCACCGGGTGCACAATCCAAGAGGTGACGATGCTCATATCGTCCACGGAACCAGAAATGAGTACAGAGAACATCACTAGAGATATGTTCTCTTTGTCACAGAGCCAAATGACAAGAAGAGCCAGCAGCGACGAATGATGGAAGTGAATGCCACGATGCCGACAATTCCCAAGTACATGCATTGGTCTGAGCAAGAGATAACTTGGAGTATAAAGGGTCACCCCAAAATCATGCCAACCCCAGGAGGATACACTCTGGTTCTGGATCCAACGTTCATGGGCCTAGATGTCAACGTGAAATTTTCAAAGGTATTAATCGATGATGGCAGTAGCATCAACATCATGTACAAGGATACTATGCTCAAGTTAGGCATTACCATGAACATGCTGGAGCTGACTAAGACCACTTTCCACGGGATTGTGCCGGGATTGTCCTGTGAGCCAATTGGCAAGATCTGGGTCGACGTCTTATTTGGCAACAGAGAAAATTGTTGCACTGAAGCCATAGAGTTCGAGGTAGTAGATTTGGTCAGCTCATATCATGCCTTACTCGGCAGGCTGGCTATGGCAAAGTTCATGGCTACTCCTCACATCGCTTACTTGAAGATGAAGCTGCCAGGCCCATGTGGGGTGATCACAGTTGAAGGAGATTACAAAAGATCTATTGCTTGTGCCTTAGCCGGATCTTCATTGGCCGAGTCACTCGTCATAGCACAAGAGAAAAGTCAGATGTTGGAGGTGGCAGCATTGGCCAAAGCAGCACAAATGTCCATGCCGGCACTCACCAACCCGCAAGGCAATGTGTCATTTCAAGCTACCAAAGAAACCAAAAAGGTGCAGGTGGATGAAACTTTCCCAGAGCGCACTGTAACCATTGGGGCTGGCCTTACAGATAAATAGGAAAGCGAGCTCACCAGCTTCCTCCGTGAGAATCGGGACATCTTTGCATGGTCCACTCAAGATCTGCAGGGAGTTCCGTGGGAGCTGGCTGAGCACTCTCTTCATGTAAGACCAGATGCAAGGCCGGTGAAGCACCCCTCCCCCGCTTCGCCGAAGATAGGAGGAAAGTAATAGCGGCCGAGATTTCAAGACTTTTAGCTGCTGGATTCATCATGGAAGTGCTTCACCCGGACTGGTTGTAAAATCCAGTCCTGGTCGAGAAGAAGAAAGATGACCCGAACATGGCAGTGGTATGGCGCATGTGTATTGATTACACGAACCTCAACAAGGCGTGTCCAAAAGATCCATTTCCTCTGCCTCGGATCGATCAAGTCATAGATTCTACTGCTGGGTGTGAGTTGTTCTCATTAGTGGATGCATATTCAGGATTCCATCAGATTCCACTGAATCCAAATGATCAAATAACAACAGCTTTTATCACCCCGTACAGGGCTTGCAAGATCAATTGGAAAAAAACGTTCAAGTAGACGTCGATGACGTGGTAATAAAAACCAAACAAAGTCATACTCTAATTGAGGACCTGCGTCAAACATTCGCAAACTTGAGAAGATTCCGGATGAAACTTAACCCGAAAAAATGTACATTTGGTGTCCCGGCTGGAAAGTTACTCGAATTCCTTGTATCCAGCCGAGGAATTGAAGCTAACCCGACAAAGATCAGGGCCTTCGAAAGAATGGAATTGCCAAAAACCCTCAATGATGTCCAAAAGTTTACTGGATGCCTGGCTTCATTGAGCAGGTTTGTTAGTCGGCTAGGCAAAAAAGCCCTACCACTATATCAGCTGATGAAGAAATCAGACAAATTCACATGGACATAGCAAGCTGATAGCGCTTTCCATGAATTAAAGAAAATGTTGGCAACAACACCAATATTAGCGTCACCACTATCCAAGGAGCCAATGCTGCTCTATGTCGCCGCAACCAACAGAGTTGTAAGTGCAGTAGTAGTGGTTGAACGTGAAGAAGGGGCAAATTAGTCCAAAGACCAGTATATTACTTGAGCGAAGTGCTCTCTGTCTCGAAACAGAATTACCCGCATTATCAGAAGATGACATATGGGGTATATATGGCAGCAAAAAAAGCTGAAACATTATTTTCAAGAACACCCAATCCGGGTAATATGCGAAGCACCCATCTCGGATATATTGGGCAGCAAAGATGCCAGCGGCCGAGTAGCCAAATGGGCCATTGAACTAGCACCATACACTCTACAATATGATAGGCGGGATGCAATAAAATCTCAAGCCGTTGCAGATTTATTTGTAGAATGGATGGAGATGCAGTACGAGCCACCGCTGCCAGATCCAAATTACTGGAAAATGCATTTTGACGGGTCCAAGACGAGAATGGGTCTGGGCGCCGGGATAGTGCTCACATCTACAAAGAGGGATCAACTGAGGTATGTCTTGCAGATTCATTTTGCTGCTTCTAACAATGTTGCCGAGTATGAAGCACTCGTCCATGGCATTAAAGTAGCCAAGGAAATTGGTATCAAAAGGATCATGTGTTTTGGTGATTCGGATTTGGTGATTCAGCAAGTGTCTGGACATTGGGACGCACTGGACGCAAACATGGCATTATATCGCTTCCACGTGCAGCAAATTTCGGGATATTTTGACGGTTGTGAATTTCATCACATTCCTAGAGCAGAAAATGAGGCAGCAGATGTGTTATCCAAGCTACGATCGTCTAGACAAGCAATACCACCAGGGGTAGCATTGGAACATCTCAGGAAGCCATCGATCAAGCCGTCACCAGAGTCCGAATCAATCAGGGTCATCCCGGTGAGTCAGGAATTAGAGTCAGTGCCAATGGATATCGACTCAGGGGTAGGTTCGAGTCACTCGAGGACTGATCCGTTCACCTCAGGGGTAGCCGAATCACACTCGGGGACTCCTCAAGTTATGTCGGCAGAGCATATCTCGGCGGAACCAATGGAAATTGATGTTGAAGCAGACCCGGAACCACTAATACCAACGTGGGCACAACCAATATTCAGTTATTTGAAGGATGGAACCTTGCCGAGTGACGAAATGTTGGCAAGGCAAACAACACGAAGGGCAAAAGCATACACCATAATCAACAAGGAACTATACAAACGAAGCGTGACAAGTGTACTGCAGCATTGTATCAGTTTAGAGAAAGGCCAGGAGATTTTATTGGATATCCATCAAGGAGAGTGCGGGCACCATGCATCATCAAGAGTATTGGTATCCAAGGCATTCCGACATGGATTCTACTGACCAAGCGCATTGGCACAAGCACAAGAGTTAGTCGGGAAATGCAGTGGTTGTCAACACTATGCGTCCAAGTCACATTTGCCAGCGTCAGATATGAAGACTATACCAATCACGTGGCCTTTTGCAGTGTGGTGCCTGGATATGGTAGGACCATTCAAACCAGCAAGGGGAGGCATGACTCATATCTTGGTCATGATCAATAAGTTCACCAAGTGGATAGAAGTGAAGCCAATTAAGAAATTGGACGGTAAAACAGCTGTCACATTCCTAAGGGATATAATCCTCAGATATGGCTACCCGCACAGTGTGATCACTAACAATGGCACAAACTTTGCCGAAGGGGCTTTTGCTCGCTTCTGTGGGAAACACCGAATAAGACTCGACATAGCGTCAGTCGCCCATCCAGAATCAAATGGACAAGTTGAACGGGCTAATGGCTTAGTTCTGTCCGGGATAAAACCCCGCTTAATTGAACCACTCCAGAGATCACCTGGTTGTTGGATAAAGGAACTACCCTCAGTATTGTGGAGCTTAAGAACGACTCCGAATCAATCAACTGGTTATACGCCATTTTTCCTTGTATATGGGGCTGAAGCAGTTTTGCCTGCCGACATAGAATATGACTCGCCAAGGATAAGGCAATACTCAGAAGCCGAGGTGAAAGAGGCCCGAGAAGATGGAGTAGATTTACTCGAAGAAGCAAGGGAACTGGCATTTTCCAGATCTGCTATATGTCAACAAAACCTCCGACGCTACCATAGCTGGAAAGTGCAACCTCGTGTTTTCCAAGAAGGAGATCTGGTGCTAAGGTTGGTGCAGCGCACAGCCGGAATTCATAAATTATCGCCTCCCTGGGAAGGTCCATTCATTGTAAGCAAAGCATTGCACAATGATTCCTATTATCTCAAAGACGCTCGTGAAGCGCAAAAGAACAAGGCGGACAGGTCAGAGATGAAACCAAAAGGCCATGGAATGTGGCACTGCTTCGTCCCTTCTACACTTAGGAGAAGCAGTGCATGAATCACTCGAACTCTCATATGTCGGATGTGTTTGCCGGCTATGTGCTAATAATAAAATGGTATGATTCGAAAAACTGACTCGGGGACTACCCCTTAGGCTTTCCATTTCAATTATTTTACAACGGCTAGCGTGATACCCGGAATTTATTTCGGAACAAGTAGTGTTTACTCAGAAGAAATCAACTCTTCGACTATGCTGTTGTCCAAAAACACGGCTTCATGGAAAGAAAGAGAAAAAGATCTAAGACGAGTAAACACGAACGCCGGATATGTACAAGGGAGAAACGCGAGTCGGCTTTAGTTTGTGCCTAACTCTCTACAGGTTGTGTTATACTATGTGTCGAGTAGTCTCGGCCAAGTTATCCAAGTTTCATATCCGCTAACTAAATCCTTCGTACTTTGAGATCCTAATGTCGAACGCCGAAAAATGGTAGACAAGGGACAAAGGCAAGGAAAGGTGACACGGCAAAATGAAACTCGGGGACTTGCCCTTGAATGATTCGCACTAAGAGCATAACGCAAACATATAAAGCCTGTCAAAAGGCACATAATCAAACTTTGAGTGCAATGTACGTTACATCTGTACCCGGCATACCGGGGATCTAATAAAAGTTCAAGTATTTGTTGGCCTAAGGAGCAGGAGAACTCGGAGGAGCATTCTCGGAAGCAGGAGTGCTTCGAGCATCGGCCGGTTGAGGGGCGGCCGGGTCATCTGGATCATCTGACTCGGTCGCCTCGCTGTCGTCACCTTCTTCAGCAGGAACTTCGACGAGCGGATCGCCAAGGTCGAGGAAGCTGGGCCCTTCACACCAAGCGTGCACCATGGTGTACTCGATCATAGCATAAGCTCGCTCCTGGCGCTTCTTGATCAGCTCCGGGTCATTCAACCATTTTCCATCTCCCCTTATGCGAGCAAGAACATCAAGGTTGATGTCCTCGTACCATGAAAGCACAAAGGAGAGAGCCTTGTCCGCTGTAGCCCGGCCGGCCGATTCACGCCATTGATCCAGCCTGTCTTCAGTGAGGAGCAGTCTCTCGGCTAGCTGCTCGATTAGTTCGGGTGGGTCTTCATCCGGCCAGAGCATGCGAAACGCATGGATAGCCACTTTGAGCAAGTCCACACCACAGGATCTGAGGGTCTTGACCCGTTCAGACACCACTGCAAGGAGCTCCTCCATGGACACATCACCGTCAGCAGGAGCACCAGCCTCAGCTCTCACTTTCTTCATGGCTCGGATGGCAAACATGTTGGCCTCAGGAAAGTTCTCTGCAAGCAAAAAGAGAGAGTTAGCAAATAGCAACAGCAAATGGAAGAAATCCAGCAGGACTTGGACAATGCGTAAAGAGTAAGAACTCACTACCGAGAAAGAAGTTGATGGCAGCGAGCTTGCTGTGCCAAGTCTTGGTCTTGGCTTGAAGGGCGTCGAGGTTCATATTGGTCGACTCGACCAATGACTCGGCCTCGTCGAGCAACTTCTTAGTCTTCTCGCTGCTGACAGCCTGCTGCTCGTTCTTCTCGGCAAGCTCCTCCTTCAGCCCTTTCACCTTGGCCAAGTGCTTCTGCTCCGTCTCGTCCATTAATGCCTTCAGCCGAGTCACCTCATCTCGCTCCTTCTGGAGTTCGGCTTGGTGCTTCTCTGCTTATTCAGAACAAATATTTGTTAGTACCAACAGAATTTTTTTAGCAATTGGCTTAGGGAGGTAAGAAATTTACTCTCGGCTTCGCTGATTTGCGGGTGAAGTTCATTGATGGTGGACTGAGCAGTGGCTATGAGACAAGAGTGAGAGGCAAAATGAAAAGATGAACCAAGGAGAATTGCACCAAAAATAGAAAAGGGAAAAGCAAAGATACTACCTTGGCCGAAGGTGTCAGTCTGTAGCTTCTCATACGCAAGTTCAAGCTTGCGATGCACCAGGACGAGAGCTTGGTTATCCTTGGTGCGCTCGTTATGCGTAAGCTAATCAAAGAAGACAGATAACAAAGAAAGAGTCGAGTCAGGCGACCTACCAAATAAAAAAGCTTAAGAGTTTACAGCCGAGTAAGTTCGTTACTCGGCAGTAACCTCGAGGGCTAGGGATTGAAGCTCTAACGTGAGTTTGGCACGAAGGAATAAAAGGAGCTTAAGAGCTTACAGCTAGAGATCGAAGTCCTAACATACAAGCTTGGAGTAAAGGATTTGAAGGCTAAGTGACTATTGAAGAGCTTACAGTCAAGTAAGTTTCTTACTCGACTGTAACCTCGGGGACTAGATGATATGTATAAAGGAAATACTCAATGCTACAAAAGAGTAAGAAGCTAATTTACCTCGTTCACTTCGTCGGCGCAGGACATCAGAGAAATGTCCTGCTGGGTCAGGTCGGAGACAGCCTTGGGGCCCAGCTTCAACTTCTTCTCGGCACGAGTGCTGACCTCCTGCTCGCCTGCTGCATTCCATGCCACAGCGTAAGGTTCAGCCGAACCAAGGCTCTTGCCACTGAGCGTCCGAGTAAGAACTCGACCCGTTTTCAGGGCGGTTCCCACAGTGGCACGGGTTGCAGCGGCCAAAGCATGGAGGGTAACAACCCTGGAGCCATCACCTGACCCGGCAGCCGCAGATTCGTCCCCCTTACCCGTTGAAGCGAGCATTGTCACCGACGTCGGAGGCCGGATCTGAGGAGCGGAACCCAGAGCGCAAACTAGAGTTGCTTGCTTGGAAGAGGTGGATTTGCCAGAAGAGGGGCGAGTAGAACCAGAAGCCTTAGGCTGGGTATGGCCTTTTGACAGAACTGGAGAGCAAGCAGAAGGATTTGAAGAAGGACGTGGAGCCCCCTGACTGGGCTCAGCAGTTTTGCTGGCTCCAAGATCAGGAAGTTGTTCATTCACATCAGCTTGAGGACTGATGCCAGAGGAACTGGTGGCAGAGGGTTTCTCGGCGCCAGACTTGTGGGCACCAAGATCAGGAAGTTTTTCCTGGCCAGCGCCAGGAGCGCTAGCCGAATGACCCACCGGGTCTGACTGACACTGAGAAGCGTGAGCCTCAACAATGCTAGCCTCAACCCGGACGGGACTCGGCGCCGCCGAGTCAGCTGGAGGAGGTGCAGGCCTGAGCGGCGAGGCAATGCTAGAAGTAGCCTGACTCGCCGTCAAAGGTGCAACACTGAAAATAACAAGACATATATAAGAGAACAGCAGTGATGAGAAAGGAAAGAACAGAAAAGGCAAGGTGCGAAACTTACCCGGTAACGACCGGGTCGCGGGCTACTCGGCGCGTGACTCGGCGCCCAGCATCTTGATGAGTCTCACCCAGGCTGGCAGCAGCAGAGGCAGCAGGAGCTGCCAGACTGGGCTTGTTCTTCTTAGTCGGCTTAGTGCTGGAGGAGGTTCCGCGTCGCTTCAGCTTAGCGACAGGAATCTTGCTGACTCCGCCCACGGCGAGAGGAGGGATGTCATGTACCTGGCCAGCTGCAAAAGTAAATAACGGGCTTAATTGGATAAGCAAAAAGGTTAAGCTCACAAGGCATATACCTTCAAAATTGTACAATCATCATCCTCATCATCGTCAGACCAGTCTTGTAAGGGATTGCGAGATTGACTCTTACCCAAAGCAGGAGCAGCTGCAGTGTGCGGGATCGGCATGAAGCACGCCAGGTCATACTCAACCTCATCCGAGTCAGAGCGGTCCCCATGATAACCAGCAGGAGGAACAGTACTGTCATCAACCTGGTGAAGGAGATTCTGCGAAAGACAAATAGAATGAGAGACTAAAAACTAAGCTAAGAGTGGAAAAAGAGCTAAAGCCTACTCGCCGAGAAAGTAATCCGGAAACTTACCCAGGGGACAGGCCTGACCCGGCTAAACGGAGGGCAACTCCAGGCCCAGTCATCCGCCAAGTTGAGTTTAAATATTGAGCTTACTCGGCGGGCTATGGAGTCATGGGTGAGTTCCTTGGTGGAATGCCGAGTGGGATCATGAGACCCGCTCATGAAGCACATCTTGTGGCTCCTGGCTTGGATGGGGCTTACCCGACGTGAGATGAAGGTGCACATGAGGTCAAAGTTGGCGAGATGAAAGTTCTCATCCGGCGACAGCAACCTTTCCAGGATAGTGTTTGCCTCGTTAACGGCGTCTTAGTCGCGCGGGTCAAGTTGCCAATGCTTCTTGTCGAGGACCTCGTCCGAGAAAGGGGGAAGCCGGATGTTATCGGTGGACCCGCTGTTTTTGACATAGAAAAAGGTTCTATGCCACTTCTTGCAAGAGTCAATGACGGTAACCCGAGGAAAGATAGAATCTCTCCTGGGGGTGATGCTAGCAGCACCACACCGGGTCTGCCTTTTCTCGGATCGAGGAGCACCAGGCTGGGGAACAACCTGGACTTTGAAGCAAAAATACTTGGCCCATAGAAGAACTGTAGGCCAAATTCCAAGATAGGCCTCGCAGGCAGAGATGAAACAAGAGAGAGAGCCAACTGCGTTGGCAGGAAGATGGTGGGTCTGCAGATGGAAGGTAGAAAGAAACGAGGAAAATACAGTGCTCACAGGAAGAGCAAAACCACGTTCAAAGTGTGAAAGAAAAACCACCCGCTCACCAGCTTGAGGGGTGGGGGAAATCTCACCGGCGGGGAGACGGCAACCCACTTGTAGTGGAATGCGTATGGTGCAGCGGAGCCACTCCACCTCTTCGGTGGAGACCTTAGAGCCTTCCCAACCACCGCGCTCGTCGGAGGGAACCTCCTGTTCCTCAGCACCATCAGCGCCGTCACGAGCATCCATGGGATCGTCGGACTCTGTCTCCTCCACGGAAAGGAGGGGCTTGGAGCAACGAGGACCCGTGCTGAAATCGAAAGAGGGCAGGGGCAATCGCAACACTAGAGCAAGAAGGAGAAGGAACCGCAAAGGAGACAGTTCAATCTTGCAGGCGTGAGGAAGAAGAAAGGCTAAGGAAACTGAACGGGCATGGGGGAAGTGGAAACCCCAACCCCTACTTAAGGGCAGTAAAAACCCCCGTACTGGGATCTAACTGTGCCGTGCGGCCAGCGTGTGGCCGTGTACCACGCCGGGTGAGCCAGTCAGCGAGTGCCACATAGCCAAAGATACACGGAAAATCCAGCGCCACATCACGGCTGGAAGGACAAGAGGCACAAACTGATGGGACTGCCACAGTGACGGGGAATAACTGCGCAGCCGTCACTGTGCCGCCAGAACTTGGAACAAAAATTGAGGCAAGTAATCATGATTACTGGTTGTCAGTGACTGAAGCGCGCCGAAAATGACCCGGAATTGGCCAAAATAACTCCGCTCGAGGCAAGAATGAGCCAAGAGGTCGAAGAATTGACCCGAAATTGTCAGACTAACCCGGGAAGATGCAAAACTGAGGTAGATAAATGACAAAAACTAAGTTCCATTCACACAAAAGGAACCTGGAGACGCCTAACAGCTTGAACTACTAGACCTCACCAGCTTCGGGGACTAATGCCGGGGGGATAATCCCCGGTAGGGTCATGAGAGGGGAAACATAGCGCATCTGGGTTGGCTCCGAGTGAAAAATGAACCAGGCCGGGTAAGAACGGCCGGGTAATATAAGCAAGAAAGCCGAAATATAAACTATCTCGGCCCGTATAGGACAAAGTTGTAACCCTTGCAGGTACCAACGAGCCGAGTCAACCGAGGAAGGGCCGAGTCAGGAAGGACGCGTGGCACCTTTCCGAGTAAGGTTCGGGAAGGACCATGGTAAAGCATGGTCAAAATAGAAGGGCGACGCCGGGTGACACAAAAGGAGCCAGGTGACGCCCAAAGCAAGCGCTGACGTACAAAGTAACTGCGTGACGCCAAAAAGAATAAGAAGCAGCGTACCAGAAGACCGTTAGCTGTCAAGCTTTATGGATCAGGCCTATGGGCTTAGGGCAAGCCCATAACCCGGCCCGTATTGTAGGGAACAAGACCCAAACAGTAAACCCTAGAACCCAAAGGGGTATTAGCTAGCTAGCACTGCCTATATAAGGGAGGGCATAGCATTAGTAGAAGGAGGTTGGATGAAGTAGAGAACAAGTGCTGCGTACTCAAGCCAATACAACTCAAGGAGCACTTGTAATCTTTGGGGTATCAATCAAATTGTCAAGTGTGGAGATTTATTCTTGTTCTACGTGCATGGCTCGACCGTGCACTCCCTCCCTGGTGACCACAAGCACCCATTCGGCCCCCAACTTAAGCCTACCCATGGCATCTGCCGTGCCACCACCACTACACAGGTTGTGTGATCTTGCATGATTGTTCTATGCTTAAAGTTTTCATTTTGATGCATGTCTAGCCCTCTAGCAAGTTGCTATAGTAGTTCCTCATCATTTATCGACTTGAAAATAACTTGGTTTGATGTTGTCTAAAAATTTCAGAAAAAAGGGTCATGGACAACCACACCTTTGGAGAAGTTTTTGAGAGTGATGCACCAAGGAGGACAAGGCCTTCGAGATCATCCTCCCAAGTTAGGCCATCATACAATGAGGATCTTATTACGCCGTGCTTTGGCAACGAGGGAGATGAGGGGGATGCGCACCCTTCTACCTTCCCTTGTTTTAACTTTTTGCAAGCTGCAGTGATTCTCAATGATTTCCTAACTCTGGTTCAGAGGGTTGGACTAACTGATTATATGCAGGATGAGGGTGAGCAATATGCTATTCTAACCAAAACTTTTGTGGAGAGTTTCTCTTTCACTAATAACCCTTTCAGGACAGATGTGTTATTCAAAATCTATGATAGGCCTATCACCATGACATTGAAGAAATTTTGCGACATTTTGGGTATTGGCATGGCTGGGACGGTGAAGAAGATTCCAGCTCAACCCACTGATTTGTTGGAGCTCTACCGCGGGGTAACTAATGATGATGACCGCAGAGCCCAGCGCGAAAAGATAAGAAATATTGAACTCCCAGCTATCAGATATTTTTCTTATTATCTTGCCACTAGTATTCTTGGTAGGGAGAACACTAGCAATATTTCCAACTATCGTTTGGCCTTTCTAGCTGCTGCACTCAACAATGAAACCAGGTATAACCTTGGTTCTCTCATTGCTCGTCTCTTAGGTGCTAGAGGACCCATTTATGGGGGTATTATTGATGCACGTGTAGTTGTCGCCTTAGAACTTTCTGTTGATCCAAATGATACAATTTTGGCTCCTCAGAGGCTTGATCTTACTGCCATGAAAGCGCATCACTTTGTCACCGCTAGCTCTACCCTTGAGAGTTTGGGTTACAGGATGATGTTTACTGATGGGGAAGAGAGGAAAATTCCTTTGCCACAAACCAGTTTGTTCAGTATTTGCAGGGGATCTTGGTCACGCTCCAAGGGGGAGATGTATGATCAGCTACGTATTCTTGGCTTCCACGGACACTACCAAGGGGACACGCCCTCTTACAACCACTCAGTGCACTACACAGGGGCGTCCTCGAGTACGTACCAGGACGAAAGAGCCTATTCATCACATTACGGAGGCGCACCTTCTTGGTCAAGATGGGATTGAGCCCCACTTAGGCCAAAATCCTAATCTTGGGGGGAGGTATACCGATATCACACTCATATATATATATATATATATATATATATATATATATATTCGTCGGTTGTATATCTGTGTTTCGCTTTCTTTTTGGTTTTTGTTTCTGCTTTCTCAAAACACAAAAAGACCAAAAATATTTTCGTTGTTTCTCTCGGTTTGTTTCTTTGCTTTTTAGCTTTGGTTTGCCTTAAGAAAAATCCAAAAATATTTTGCTTTATTTGTTTTTTCTTTGAGTGCTTGCCTTAAAAAATCGAAAACCCAAAAATATTTGTTGTTCTTCTTTGGTTTTGTGAAGTTCGTTGCAGGGTTCAGCGGTCCTCAGTGGAGTTTGGTTTCATATTATTATTCAAGCCACACAAGTGAAGAGCAATAATGAAGATTAATGACAACTTGAGGTGTGGTAAGAGGATGGTAATGAACTAAATTTGTTTTCATTTTTGTACATATACTCATCATTGTGGGCATGCTTAGTCTGTTCATGTAAGGTTTATGTTATTTATGGATGCTTAGTAGTTCTTGCTCTCTTATGATTAGCTCCAGCTTGCTAATATTTTGTAGCATGTAATATGAATGTTTGCTTGCATTGTTCTATTCATAACTTGGTATGAAATTGCGGTATCCTCCTCTAAATATTTCATTTGAATCGACTTGGCACATGATCCCGCATGCATATGACTGAACAATACTCACTAAGCCTTGATGATTTATTTTGCCTCAGAGTTCTTGTAGGGGTTCGTAGCATGGAAAACAAAAATTTTCTATCGCATACAAACAAACAAGCCAAGATCTATCTACTAGATTATAGCAACGAGTCGATGGAATAACTCACCCTCGAAGATTCCAAAGCGGTTAACGAGAGCAGATTCTCATGGGTGATGTAGTCGTACACTTGCCGATCTCAAGATCGCGTAGACGATCCTTCCGGCGCTGTGTTCCGGCAGCTCTCCCGCAGTCGGTCACATGTTCTGTACTCGATGAAGACCTTCCTCTCCCTTGTTCCAGCAGGCAGCGGAGGTTGTAGCACTCTCCTCCCGATTCCGGCAGCACGACGGCGTGGTACCGAAAGTAGAGGGGAGATCTCGCAGGGCTTCTCCTTAAGCCGGAGCGAGTATGGTGGACTATGAGAGAGCCCACGGTGTTCTAGGGTTTATACACACCAAGGAGGGGGTGCTAGGGCCGGCGGCTAGGGCTTGGAGGTGCCCAAGTCGGCGGCTAGAGGAGAAACACTAGGCGGCGGCTATGGTGGGCGGCGGCTAGGGTTAGGTTTAGAGGGGCAATCTTGTGTCCTAGGAGGTGAGCCCTACCCCGGCCCTCCTCTTATAGGAGGGAGGCGCCGGCCAAGGGGAGGGGAATCCCTCCCCAACTCGGATCCCAAGTGGGCCGGCGGTGGAGGAGGGACTCCTCCCCAACTCGGTTTCCACCTCCCTCTCCACTTCCCAAAAATAGCCATTTGACTTTCAAATTGGCGTTTGACTTTTCAAACAAGGATTTGATTAAACCCTCTATTTTGTTCAGCGATGACACTTAGTACATGATGCAATCATACCAACTTGATATAACACATTCATGTACCCTTCCCCTTCGGAGTGCCGGACATTTCCGGAACCTTCTAGAACATTCCTCGTGAAAACACCAGAACCATTCTCCAACCCCGAAACGGGACTTTCCTTATATGAATCTTATTCTCCGGACCATTCTGGATCTCCTCGTGATATCCCGGATCCCATCCGAGACTCCGAACAACATTCGGTCTCTTACTCATCATTCCATAACTACTCAACAACATCGAATCCTTAAGTGTGTCTCCCTACGGTTCGTGAATTATGCGGACATGACCGAGACACTTCTCCGATCAATAACCAATAGAGGAATCTGGAAATTCATATGGCTCCCACATATTTCTACGATTACTTTGCAATCGAATGAACCACTTACATACGATACCAATTTCCCTTTGTCTCACGATAGTTTACTTATCCGAGGTTTTGATCGTCGGTATCTCTGCATACCTAGTTCAACCTCGTTACCGATAAGTACTCTTTTCTCGTTCCCGTGGTATGTGATCCCTTGTGAGCTAGTCACATGCTTGCAAGCTAATTGGATGACATTCCACCGAGAGGGCCCAAAGTATATCTATCCGTCATATGAATGGACAAATCCCACTCTTGATCCATGTGTCTCAACCCATACTTTCCGAACACTCAATGCCACCTTTATAGCCACCCAGTTACGGTGTGGTGTTTGATGTCATCAAAGCATCCTTCCGGTGATGGTGATAAGCATGATCTCATGGTCGAAGGAATTAGGTTACTATGTATCAGAAAGCTTATAGCAAATGAACTATATTAAATGACTTGATCTTTATGCTACGCTTAACTATAGGAGTATGTCCATCACATCATTCTCCTAATGATATGACCCTCTTGTTAATAACATCTCTATGTTCATGATCAGGAAAACATTATCATATATTAACCAACAAGCTAGTTTAACAAGAGGCTTTACTAGGGACTCTTTTATGTTTACAAATCACACAAGTATTAATGTTTCCGGTTAATACAATTATAGCATGGTATGTAAACATTTATCATAAGTATGAAGATATGATAATAACCACTTTATTATTGCCTCTTGGGCATATCTCCAACAGTCTCCCACTTGCACTAGAGTCAATAATCTAGTTTCAAACCTTTGCGTATTCAACACCTATGGCTTTCTGGTGTCGTATGTACACAATTGCTAGTGGTCAACTGATCTCCGGATCTGACATTTCCAGGTCCGTGTGTAATTGCATGTCTTTGCATCTCTACGCATCACTCATTCCCCAATGAGATGGCTTTGTATAAATTTGGTCCTTTGGTGAGACCTTTAGTTCTTTGGGGTTAAAACATGTTGATAATATTGTCGTACAATATATCTTCATAGTACTATCCCGCTGTGAACCACACCTAGTTTGATAACAAACTACTTGACACAAATGCCCTCTTTTACTGCTATAATAGCAGTTATATACTCAGCCTTTTGTTGTAGTATCTGTCACAATGTCTTAACTTTGGAACTCATCCAAATCCATTATGGAACTTACTTTCCATTATATTGTGCCACCCTTAGTTTAGATTGAGATAAACTTAATTTGTACTTTGTGACAAAACTAGTATCAATGTAGTACTTTTACAATGAACTAACCATCTATTTGTCGCTTCTACAAATAATATACTCTTAGTTCTTCCAAAAGATCATAAGAATATCCTTACTATTGTCCAATGATCAACTTATAAATCATTCTGGTATATGCTCATAACATTTAGAGTATAGGACATATCTGGATTTGTACATATCACAGTATGATTGATATAAATACTCTTTGTGATTTCATACATCAAGTATCAATCTATACTTGAATGTTTGTTTCACTTACCCAGTGTCAATACACTTGAATATATCATCAATATTGAACTCATTCAATCTTTTCTGTGTGACAAGGACCTTTCTTGTAGTTTCTTTATTGAACTCATTCAATACATCATCTATGTACTTTCGGCACAACCATATTAGCGTCTATTGATGCCAAATATTTGGGTTTTGCCTAAGTCTTTCATCGGGATGAAATTCTTAATATGTGTTAATAAAAGATACATCATTTCCAATCAACAATATGTCTTCCACATAATGTATTAGAAACATGTCTTAGCGGTCCCACTTAATTTCTTGCAAATGCAAGCATCTTCATTGTCTCTGATGAAATTAAACTCTTTTAACAGTTTCATCATAGTGAAGATTCCAACTCCGCGATGCTCACTTCAACCATTGAAGTTTGCATATGCTTTTAGCATCCTTTGAATTAACAAAAACCCTATGGACCGTGTTATGCACATGTCCTAGGTAACAATTCTATTAGAAGAATTTTGTTTTGCTTATCCAACTACCACATAACAAAATTATATGTAGTGGTTGCTACATTAATCCGTCTAGACTAAATATCACTATGAAAGATCAAATCTTGTCATAGTCAACCTTTGAACATTGTTGTGAACTCTTTCCCAACATGTCGACCATTTCATAGATGCGAAACATCCATGTCTATTTCTTTATAGATCCAAACACAACTGCAAGGTCTTACACCTTTCTCGAGGGTCCTTCAAGTTCAAAACTTGATTTCTCGTGTATGGAACTATCACGGATTTTATGGCTTCAAGCCATTTTACGGAGTCAGGGCCCATCATTGCTTCTTTGCATGTAGTACGTTCATTATTCTCAAATAATGATTCAACCCTCAAATCTTGGTATTTGATTGCTTACTCGACCTACTTGGTTCAATAGAAACTTTGACCTTCGTAACCACAACCTTTGAGGCACGTGAGCCATGAGCATTGTTGTTGCCTCAAGAACACTTTTCGGCTCTGCGCAACTTTGCACATATAGCTAAGGTTCTTTTAACTTTATCAAAGTTCTATTGTCCTCCCACTTATTTTTTCACAAAAATTCCTTCTCAAAGAAACTTGACGTTCTAAGTGACAAACACTTTTGTCTCCGATGTTATGGAGGATTACTTAACAGTTATTCGAAATAACATACAAAGACAGGTTCATTCGACTTTGGTTGCAAACATCTTTATTATGCATAGCATACCAATGTTTAAGAAAGGACAACTTGGGTTTTATCCCAAACCATAACTTTATATGGTGTCAATTCAACGGATTATGATGGAGCTCTTTTCAGTGGAAAAAGGGTAGTCTCTAAAGCTTTTAATCTTTAAAATATAATGATAGTTTTATATAAATTACACCTTTGATCTTACCATGTCAAACAAGGTTTAATTACATATCTCGAACACTCCATACTCTTATGGTGTTTCGGAAAATGCAAATCCATGGAACGATTCCTTAAATCTTAGGTATTATGCTAAACTCGTAACTCAAATATCTTCCTTTATGATCTTATCATAAACTATTTATATTCTTGTTACAATGATTTTGCACTTCATCTCGAAAATCTTTGAACTTTTCAAATGTTTCATACTTCATCCTTATTAAGTAAATATTCATATATTCTCTCAAATTTTCGGAGAAAGCATATGAAGTTGAAATACATCGCTCTTGACTACACATAATGGACTTCGTACAACGATATGTACAAATTCCAATAAGCTAGTCATTCGTTCCCTTTTGGCCTATGAACGAAGTTTTAATTATCTCTAGGAAAGTTTCACAAGCGTCATTTGATCAAAAATCAAAAGACTCCAAAATTCCATCCACATGGAGTTTTTTCATGTTTTCTTTCCAATATAATTTAAACGGCGATGTCACTTCCTAAGCGATCTTTCAATCAATTTGTCTTTCGACATTTTTAGCACTAGTTTTATGGATGTGATTTCTCCAACGAGATTTGTGAATCATCCATCTTTTATGGATTACGACAATTATTTTAACAACCCTTTTGTTCTCACAATACCTGATAAAACAAATCTTGAAGGCAAGCTTTGATGTTTAACGAGCAACACAATAACCCTTTATTTGTTCTCGATGAACATCATCATATATTATTTTGCTAGTTACTTAGGCCATTGTAGTTCATGAATTGTGTTGTTTCGTATGACAATTCACACCAACTAATTCAGTATCAAATACTTAAGAACCACATTGTTTAATAAGCAAAGAATATAGCCATAACATGTATATCATCTATATACTTAAACTGAACAATTCTAGTCTTTTCTTTTCTGCCATATATTTATGAGATTCTCTTTCAGTATTTATTTTCTATTTGAAAGAATCTATCAACATCAATAGTGGAGTCATACATATGACACATAGTCCAAAGCGTGTATAATTAAATACCAATGTCTTTGGACTTGCACTTTGAAGTAGATTACCATCATCAAATGTTCGGTGTGCTTTCAAATTCCATTCTTTAGTAATCTCTTGGTGTGGTAAATATTTTACCTACATCAAATATTCACCCTTATCATGGAATTATTCATGATAAAGCTACTTTTAGCTTATAAAGATGAATCGCGAGTATAATGTTGCTCTCCAAAACCTTTTGGTGGTTTAGGACAACTAGTGTCTCCAACCTTTTGCAACTTCTCATCAAATATGAGAACATGTCTTTTGCCATATTATACTCTATCATGTTGCAACCAATACTTCGTTTCAGATATCACAATATCTTCCACACATCATGGTTTCTGAAACAACTCTTTCAGATCCTAGATAACCTTGATATTAAGACAATTCTTTGAATATCAAGAATCATGGAGACAAACATGATACTCATACACTAACTCTTGGAATTGTCACTCTTGATTTAATACCAATTATTAAACTTCATGGAGTAACCAGAACTTACTGAAAGTTTGCAATAGGACTTTTAAACTTTAGATTAACACTTCAAAACAATACGATACCAGTTCATAAAGTAACTAACCAGAATTCTATAGTTCTATCATCTCAATTATAACTAAGCGCAAGGTGGTAAACGGATGCCAATGACTACAACAACTATGCAAATTCACTTTGATTTAATTTATGATAAATAGTGTTCAACTTTTAATTACATTGCCGTTGAACTCCCACTCAAAACAATATCCCTCACATTGTTTTAGTGATCACACGAACCAAATCCACCACATCAAAACCGATCATCACGAGAGTTGATGTAGCTTCCATGGCGAACAATCAACATGTTCATCATATCTACTATATGACTCATGCTTTACCTTTCGGTGATCCGTGTTTCGAGACCATGTCTGTACATGCTAGGCTCTTCAAGATTAAACCTTAGCTTCCGCCTGAGAAAATCTGGCTTGCTCACGTTGTATACACTCGCAGAATCTAACACACCCGATCATCACGTGGTGCTTCAAAACAACGAGCTTTAGTAACGGTGCTTACTAAGGATGAACACTTTAAAACTTGAAATTGTGTGTTTGAGGGATCATCTTATAATGCTACCGTCGTAAACTAAGCAATACAAGATGCATAAAAGGATTAACGTCACATGCAATTCATAATATGTGATATGATATGGCCTTTCTTCTTTGTGCTTCCGATCTCCATCTTCAAGCACGAACATGATCTCCATCATCACCGGCACTGCATCAAGGTCAATGACGCTGCTCCATGGTTGTCGTCCACCAGCTTCAACTATTACAACTACTTTGAATAGACACGCGGGTCTTAACAGAATTTAAAGACAACCATATGGCTCCTGCCGGTTTCCAACTTACAATAAGGAACATTGCATACATCATATATAATCACAATCTTGGCCATATCACATCACAGCACACCCCTGCAAAACAAAGTTAGACGCCTCTAATTTTCTTTGCATATTTTACGTGGTTTGGGGATTTCAATAAGTGTCGTTCTAACCTACGAACAAGAACCACAACATTGATACTAGTATTGTCAATCACCCGTTGTAAATTGAATCTTAACTATGTTGGGAGAAACAGGCACCCGCAAAGCCACTTATGCAATACAAGTTGCATGTCAAGCGTGGAGCAAGTCTCATGAACGATGTCATGTAAGGTTAGCCCGGGCCGCTTCATCCCACCATCCTGCAAGATGCAAAATACACAAGAAGCAATCGACAACAAAAGAATCAACGCCCACAATGACCATTGTGTTCTACTCGTGCAACATATCTACATATAGACACGGCTCTGATACCACTGTAGGGGTTCGTAGCATGGAAAACAAAAATTTTCTATCGCATACAAACAAACAAGCCAAGATCTATCTATTAGATTGTAGCAACGAGTCGATGGAATAACTCACCCTCGAAGATTCCAAAGCGGTTAACGAGAGCAGATTCTCGTGGGTGATGTAGTCGTACACTTGCCGATCTCAAGATCGCGTAGATGATCCTTCCGGCGCTGCGTTCCGGCAGTGCTCCCGCAGTCAGTCACACGTTCGGTACTCGATGAAGACCTTCCTCTCCCTTGCTCCAGCAGGCAGCGGAGGTTGTAGCACTCTCCTCCCGATTCCGGCAGCACGACGGCGTGGTACCGAAAGTAGAGGGGAGATCTCGCAGGGCTTCTCCTTAAGCCGGAGCGAGTATGGTGGACTATGAGAGATCCCTCGGTGTTCTAGGGTTTATACACACCAAGGAGGGGTGCTAGGGCCGGCGGCTAGGGCTTGGAGGTGCCCAAGTCGGCGGCTAGAGGAGAAACCCTAGGCGGCAGATATGGTGGGCGGCGGCGGCTAGGGTTTGGAGGTGCCCAAGTCGGCGGCTAGAGGAGAAACCCTAGGCGGCGGCTATGGTGGGCGGCGGCTAGGGTTAGGTTTAGAGGGGCAATCTTGTGTCCTAGGAGGGGAGCCCTGCCCCTCCTCTTATAGGAGGGAGGCGCCGGCCAAGGGGAGGGGAATCCCTCCCCAATTCGGATCCCAAGTGGGCCGGCGGTGGAGGAGGGACTCCTCCCCAACTCGGTTTCCACCTCCCTCTCCACTTCCCAAAAATAGCCGTTTGACTTTCAAATTGGCGTTTGACTTTTCAAACAAGGATTTGATTAAACCCTCTATTTTGTTCAGCGATGACACTTAGTACATGATGCAATCATACCAACTTGATATAACACATTCATGTACCCTTCCCCTTCGGAGTGCGGACATTTCCGGAACCTTCTAGAACATTCCTGATGAAAACACCGGAACCATTCTCCAACCCCGAAATAGGACTTTCCTTATATGAATCTTATTCTCCGGACCATTCCGGATCTCCTCGTGATATCCCGGATCCCATCCAAGACTTCGAACAACATTCGGTCTCTTACTCATCATTCCATAACTACTCAACAACATCGAATCCTTAAGTGTGTCTCCCTACGGTTCGTGAATTATGCGGACATGACCGAGACACTTCTCCGATCAATAACCAATAGAGGAATCTGGAAATTCATATGGCTCCCACATATTTCTACGATTACTTTGGGATCGAATGAACCACTTACATACGATACCAATTTCCCTTTGTCTCACGATAGTTTACTTATCCGAGGTTTTGATCGTCGGTATCTCTGCATACCTAGTTCAACCTCGTTACCGATAAGTACTCTTTTCTCGTTCCCGTGGTATGTGATCCCTTGTGAGCCAGTCACATGCTTGCAAGCTAATTTGATGGCATTCCACCGAGAGGTCCCAGAGTATATCTATCCATCATATGGATGGACAAATCCCACTCTTGATCCATGTGTCTCAACCCATACTTTCCGAACACTCAATGCCACCTTTATAGCCACCCAGTTACGGTGTGGTGTTTGATGTCATCAAAGCATCCTTCCGGTGATGGTGATAAGCATGATCTCATGGTCGAAGGAATTAGGTTACTATGTATCAAAAAGCTTATAGAAAATGAACTATATTAAATGACTTGATCTTTATGCTACGCTTAACTATAGGAGTATGTCCATCACATCATTCTCCTAATGATATGACCCTGTTGTTAATAACATCTCTATGTTCATGATCAGGAAACCATGATCATATATTAACTAACAAGCTAGTTTAACAAGAGGCTTTACGAGGGACTCTTTTATGTTTACAAATCACACAAGTATTAATGTTTTCGGTTAATACAATTATAGCATGGTATGTAAACATTTATCATAAGTATGAAGATATGATAATAACCACTTTATTATTGCCTCTTGGGCATATCTCCAACAGTTCTTATATCAATTTTATGCCATAATTAATCCTGTTTTGTTGCAAGCATGATTATGACAGTTATTGCTCTCTCGTTTGTCGCTCTCTCTTTATTGCTAGCCTTCACTTGCACTGAGTATGAGCTCTATTCGTGCTTCCAACTCCCCAAAACCAACATTGCCAAAAGTATCCACCATGCCTACCTACTAGCATCATTTGCTATTCCGTGCATATTCATTATGCCTTGTTTTCTTCCAAATAAAATGTTTGCTTGTTATGAGAAAGTTAGTTAGTAAAGCTCTCACGAAATGGATGACACACTTTATTTCTTGAACTTAATAAACCGGAACCATTGTGACTATCCATGAAATTTATATGCTTGCAAATTATAGGATGGGAGTTAGCAGAACCGTGCTGTCACGGGGAAAGCTTTCAACACCTTTAAATATTATACCTAGTTGATATCATGCTCTTTTGTTTATGGATGTCATCGGTGTGAAATAAAAGGGGATCTTGTAAGTCCATGGAGTTATGTATATGTGTTAGAGAAACGCCTGAGCCGCTAGCCTAAGCCATGCCTAATCATGGTGGAAACTTGCAGCATAACCATAGTGAGAAATCTATGAAGCTTTATTCTTATAAAAAAAGAGAGACATATTGAAAAGAGGAAAGAGAGAAAAAAGCACCATTTTCCCATGGTAAATAAGAAGATTTCTGAGATGCTCATTGTCTGCTTGCCTTGTCATTTGATTATGGGATAGCTCCTGTATCATGTGCAAGGGGTACCCCGTTGGTGGTTCTCTATGGTACACATGTATTTACTATGACAAGAACTTACCGGTAACTAAAGTTGAGTAGCATGAGGAGCGGCCCTCGTACTCAAGGGACATGAGATTTCCAGTTTATGGTCTGTCAAGCATATAACGCATATTGTACCTCACTTTCACCTTAACCATATAAAGATGCTTATGATAAGGGCAATGATATCTCAAAGATAATGAGTACCATACTTTCAGCATTTGGAAGCCTTTCAAATTTTTCAAAAACCTTTTCACTTCCTTGTTGAGTAACCACCTATTCTATGAGCACCTTATTGAGAGCATAGTTTTCATTCTTAGTGTAATGTGCTTGTCTCAAAACTTGGTTAATTATGTCATGACTTTGATGCTTATATCTTTGATATCTTTACTTCTAGTCTTCACTTGAACTTCAGAGGTGCCTTGGCATTTATATTTTTCTCCACAATCAAAGGCAAGCGAGATACCACTCTATCATACCTTTTTATGAGCATTGCAATGTTGCTTATGTTTATGTTTCATACTAATTATTATTGTGTTGGAATATCTTCATATAGCTTGCAACAACTATTAAGTAGACTTAGTTTAATACTCCTTATTATGAATTGTCTAAGTATCTACTCATGTGCTAAGAATATTTACATCATACGAAGCAAATGTGTTCGTGAAAGTTCTTTTATCGCAATCAGTTTTCAATTGAATTGCTTGAGGACAAGCAATAAGCTAAGCTTGGGGGAGTTGATACGTCCAAAACGTATCTACTTTTACAAACACTTTTGCTATTGTTTCTCCTCTAAACTTGTGTGATTTGGATACAAATAATATGGACTGACACTATTTTCAGTAGAATTGCCTTGGTGTCTAGTTTTTGTGCAGAAAATCAACTATCAGGAAAAATTCCGGAAAATATGCCAAAAATCCTATTTCACCAGAAGACTCACGGAGCCAGAAGACGAGACAAAGGAGGGCCATGAGGGGCCGACACCCTGGCCGCGCAGGCCAGCCCAGGCCACGCCTGGGAGGGGTGTGGCCACCTCGGGCACCCCCTCGGCCTCCCTCTTCGCCTATAAGAATCCTCTTGACCTAAAAACAAGGGGGAGGGGTTCGACGTTTTTTCAGAAAGAGTTCAGCTGCGCCGCCACCATCAAAAAGCGCGATTCAGAACTAGAAACTCCGTTTTGGCACCCTGTCGGGACGGGGAATTTGGAGGGGATCATCGCCATCATCATCACCGAAGCCTCTCCATCAACCATCCATGTTTCCCCCATCCATGAGTGAGTAATCCCCTGCTGTAGGCTATGGGGATGGTAGGGATTAGATGAGTTCTATCATGTAATCGAATAAGATTGTTAGAGCATGGTGCCTAGTATCTCTATTAGTGCTATTTGATTTTGTTGCAACTTGTTATGCTTAATGCTTGACACTAGGGCCCGAGTGCCATGATCTCAGATCTGAACTTATTATTGATTCATGATGATAGTATTGTTTGTGATCTTATCTGCAAGTTGTGTACACATATCATTGTCCAGATCCAAAGGCCCTGAAGTGATAGAAATTGGGACAGCCGGAGGGGATGGCTGTGATATGAGGATCACATGTTTACACAGAGTGTTAATGCTTTGCTCCGTTGCTCTATTAAAAGGGGTACCTTAATTGCTAGTAGATTCCCTTGAGGCCCCGCTGCAACGGGCTGGTAGGATAAAAGATGTTGTGCAAGTTCTCATTGCGAGCACATATGGCTATAGATGGAACACATGCCTATGATTGTTTAATAATTGGATGCTTTATCTTATTTATCTGTAATTGCCCTAGATCTTGAAGTTACATGAATAGTCTCGTCCATGCAACGCCCGTCCATCCAACCCTATGCCTACCGCACTCATATCCTACTGGTTGCTACTATTGTTACTACTGCCTTTGTTTTACTGTTGCTGTTACTTTGCTATTGCTACTATAAAACTGTTGCTACTGATGAGTAAGACTATTTCCAGGTGCAGCTGAATTGAAAACTCAGTTGTTAAGGCTTATAAGTATTCTTTGGCTCCCCTTGTGTCGAATCAATAAATTGGGTAAAACTACCCTCAAAGACTATTGCGATCCCCTATACTTGTGGGTCATCACCCGTCTATACCTAAAAGGATCACTATTAATTCCTTCGTTTGTCTAACAAAATTGAAATTTCTCCAAATAAGAGGGCCTTTAATTATAAAATGTGTTTGGTCCTCCTTTCGAGCGGTGGATCGGGCTGAAGGGTACCTCGGGATGTGAGGACCCAACGGCGAAGGGTATGGCTCGAGGAACCGAGTTGGGGTGGCTACGCGGGGTGAAGGTTACCGATTCCTCAAGGCAGGATGGCCCTACTGGGAAACCGGGCCCCTCGAGATGGACGACACGGGGTGAAGGACGTCTGGCTCTGATCTAAGACAGCATGTGGGAAGGCGGCACTTGAGAGGATAACGAAGCGGAGGGGAGGGAAACATCCTTGAGTAAGAGGAGGTAGGGAACAAAGGCAGAGCCATGCTCTAGTGGAAGGGCAAGGAGTAGGCGTGCAGTGAAAGTGCCAGTGGGTTACGGAAGTTTTCTCGAGGGTTGGTGGGGAGGTTAGGTCAGGTCGCGCGCGCTAGGATTGTTGAGTTTTAGGTAGGGTTCGGAATATCTATATACAATTTAAATCAACCTCTAGAAACACACGTACATATGTGCTAGTGAAGACAATATATATAACAAAACAGATTTGCTACTCATGGTGCTAGATGTGAATAACGATTGGATAGTTTGACACTGTTAAGTGATGCACGATTCGTCTTTTGTTGTTTCCTTTGTAGCTTGGAAACTACGTGGTCATTCGTTTGTGGGTTTCCAAATCTAGCTTGGAGACCACAACCATGTGTTTGCAGGTTTCAATTCTATCTTGAAGGCCACAATCATGTGTTTTGTGAGTTTTCAATTTTTCCCCACAACCTGTTGTTCCTTTTCCGTGTTTCTTTTCCCATTCCCGCTTTAGAAATAACATGTTACTATGTGAGAAAATGAACGTGGGTAACAAAGACCAAATGCGCCTGCTCATTGGTGTTTTGGCTCTGGCTCGAACGAAACTATTATCATGGTCGTGATCGCTGCATCTGATGGTATGCTAATTTTCATAACTTGCCTGATGCAAAAAACAATCCGGTTCTAATGAACGAGAGCACGTGGACGGACAATCTGTGGGCAAAGACGTGTGATCTTCGCTTCTACCAAGATTTTTCTAGCTCGGTATGAATGTAGGAGGACTGGTGCGATGGTAGACATCTTAGTCACGGGAAATCCTTCTCCTCGTGGATGACATGTGTCATGGGAAGGCCTTTCCCTTATGGATGGTATGCACCATTTTCGCCTCTAACCAACACCATGCTCCTGATACAACACCCTTTAGTTTCTCATTGAGTCTGGAGAGTACCGGTTAATCAGTTTGTGCTCTCATTGTTTTATCCTACGGTTGGACAGGTATGCACAACTAGCATGGTTTGTTGCCGACTATTTTCCATATATAAATTGTATAATGCATTATCTCTTATTGTCACATCTAAAAATTAATGAGAATTAACCTTTTTAGTAAAAAATTGAGTTGTTAAAGAAAGACATATGATACAACAGAGCAATAGTCTTCTCTTGTTTTTAAAAGATCATACCTTAACTAAGAAAATATGGCCTTCTCTTTCTTACTTCTCTATTCTTCAACTAAGCAAAAAACCCAACATGGAAATCATAAGTAAAAGCTGACATCACCCAATTATATATGCCCTAAAGTCGGAGATGGTATTTTGGCTCATGGGTGCATATGAACCTATTATGGGAAATTCATGAAAAACAAATTTTAAAATATAAAAAATCTAAATAAAAATTTTCTGTGGACATCCAGATACTCTATGTTCGCACACAGGTTTTCGAGAGAAAAAACATGGTATGTGGCTTGTGTAAAAAATAAAAAAAAAGTCTATAAATAGTCATGTTGGAGCATTGAAAATTGCCTTTTTACATACGACACCAAAAATATTATTTTTCCCCGAAAACTTGTGAGTGGACATAGAATGTCCGGCTGTATGTGTGAATGTTTTTTTCCGATTTTTTAGCGATCCAAAATATGTATTCAAACAATAAGTTCATTTGCACCCGTGAGCCGAATTTGATTTGTACCCTAAAGTCCTTCTAATTTTCTTTTTTCTTGAAAAAATTCTTCGAACTTTTAGCAAAACTTTTTTATCGATCTACGCATAGGTCGACTCAGAATACTTGATGCTTTATCCCCTAGCCGGGATGATAAGATCTGTACACAAGTTGATCAACAAGATATGTGGAGGCATTGTGTGAAAACTTGGATGAAAAATCAGTCGATTCAGATTTGGCAAAGTTGCTTATATATATCGAAGGAACTAAGTAGAATTCATGTCATTAATTTTGTAAAAAATAGACATAAATCGCCCCTCAAAGACCATATGTTTTATTTTCCACCCGTACATTTCTAGATAACATGTGCCTTTTGAGAATTATTTGTTGTCAAATTATTCTTATAGCAGCCCCACGGTAGAGACCTCCCCACATAAAGGGGTCACAGGTGTTCCTCCGTTGATTCAGAGGCCAGCAGTGGGAACAGTGTAAGCTGCAAAAGGAATAACCAACAACAAGCATGAGTAAATTAACAACCAACTGTAAAAACAAAGTAAATTGAGAACCTCCTCTGTCGGGCAAGCAACATCTAAGAGCACTTACTTCCACACTTGGAGCCAGGCGTGAGTGGACGCTTGCAGTAGTCCGCGATATACACAACTTTCTCCATGTCTATAGTCGCCTCAACATCATCGTTCACCTTAGAGCACAAACATGGTATATCCACCTTCAGCCATGCGTCACAACATTCTTGTGATGGCTTCACCTTTGCGCCCGGCGGGCCTATCACGTACATTATGCACTTCGGGATAAGCGCGAACATGTCACCGATACAAATACCCTCTGTGCCTATACTTGTCGTTGACGCATTGGCCACTACAACCATTGCGAAGGCAACGAAGATGAACAAACTCAAGATTTTCGCCATGGTTGTTGACGATGTATATTGTTGTAATACACTAGTTGTCTGATTTTGGTGAAGAATTTAAGTGTGTTGGTTGGGTTTATATGGACTCATCAGAGTAACAAAGATTGAGATATCTAATATTATATTAGATTTGGTCATTTATTATGGATTTGTAATTACACAAAATGAATATATGAATGCAATAATAATTATGGTGCATTCATGTATATTAATTGTATATTTTCCAAGAAATATTGATGTCTTTATGCAGTATATAATAAATTAATAATGTCATTTATTATAAATATTTCTGTAGATACACATTTTACAAAGTTTTATTACTCCCTCCATCTCGAAATGTATGACCTATTTTGATTATAAACAAAATAATAATTAGTTTCTTAATATGTGGTTCATATGGTATAAAATTGATACCATCAGATTTGTATTTAAAAATTCTTATATTATATTGCATTTTTTATGTTGAATAGATGCGAGTACAAAACAAATTATATATATCTGGGATGTGTCTACTTATGAGACACTACTTTCACAAACTACGAGGTCAAATAATATATGTACATATTAATCTATTATTTGAGAAAAATACACTTTGCTCTACATTTGGTTTTCAACCTACTTGACCTACATTTTGGTATCTATGGTGCACTTGCGTCCTTGGTGATGCCCTCCGATCATATGAGCATGTCTATGAACCTCTTCTTGATTGAAAACCATGTGTTGAATGAAAGCTCATGAGTAAACTAGAGCTCATTTCTTCACGTCAGCAAATAGTGGGAGTGAGATAGATAACTTGCTAATAAGGATGCACACGAGTGCACCCTCACTATACATGGGGAATCCCTAGAGTTGCCACTGGGACATAGAGGTATTAAGACCTTTTACAATGGGAGTATATTAGCACTATATTATAGGTAATATGCTTATCTGGCACCATAGTAAATAAGGAAAGAGAGTGTTGTTGTATCTTAGCTAACATGCACCTCTTCCACGCAATCATAGGTGAAATAATTGGCCAGTCTAATCATAAACATACATGAGCCCCAAATCATGAAATGCACGAGCCCTTTAGATACACTCTTAAGAAACAATCTATTGGAGTGACCATTTCTTATAATACATCACTGTCTATGATAGCACACAAAGAAACGGTCCATTGTGAAAGGCCTAATGTGAGGTGGAATAAAAGAAAAGGTTGAATCTTATCTAGAGTATTAAAGAGCAGAAGGAATGCATGCATGCTAAATGGTATCAAGTTTGTTAGGAAGAAATTTGAACAACAATTGGTGAGGAATTGATGATTTGAGTTATTGTTTGTAAAATATTTACATGTATGTGGTCGTGGGGGTGGGGGTGGGGGATTATAGAGGGGGACTTCAAGGATGAAGCTATGTGACATCACACCCTAGTTGGTCATTATGGATTTGCACCACATGGATCCATTTCAGCAATAGTTGCTAATCGTCGATATTAACACGGTGTATGGATTTTTCCTCTTCATTCCTGAAAACATTATTATTTGTGGCATTTAACACATTCCATAATAGTGATCAAAATAATTACCAAGAAGCTTATATTGTTGTTTTTTATTCCTCCCATAATTCATCAAGGGAGTTCAAGCCTATTGTTTCTATCTAAAGAGAATCCAAGGCATCCCAAATTGGGAACCCAAAAAAAGGATAAAATATGAGCATTCTCAACAATTTAGGTAATTGTTAGAGATAGATAAAGCCAGCCAAAAGTGTCATGCATTTGTGTCAAGTCGTTGATGATGAGCAAACACAATGAAAATCCAACAACAGTTAAGCAAGCACTTCTTCGAGATTGTCAAAGAAAATTAGTATATTGTAGTCGAGTAAGTTGATTTTGTTGTAGGTTTTCATCAAGTTGGTTGGCATGAACACCATTCACATTCTTAGCCTCACGACTACAATTTCATCAATGAAACCTGTATATACATTAATATATATGTTTTTTACTTATTATATCAATTTAAGAGTATTTACTAATACCCGTACAATTGTCATTTGACAAGGTTTAATTTCTTCTGTTTGTTTTATTTTGCAAAGGAAATGGTGCTCTTCTATAACATGGCTAGGTATGGTTTCTCTAGTATACTTGAACATAACTTGACCCAATTCATATTTTCTAAACAATTTATGTAACCCGACCTCATGCCATTTTAATATCATACGTTTTATCAATGTTCATGCATAAATTATGTTTTACTTGTAATTTGATGGATGTTCAAGTTCCACTGCCAAACCTTAAAAATTGAAAGAATATGATAATCTTACAAAATTACAAAGGGTTGATCACCATATTTTTAAACAATAAAGAAGTCTTACGTTGAGGGAAAACTAACCTCCTTGATTTGTTTTGTCCTTCCACATACAGATGAATCTAGATTAGAAAGAAAATATTGGGACAAAATTAAAGAGAAATAGAGAACATGAATGCCATTTTAGGAGAAATATTTATGAATCAACCATATAAATTGCATAAAAAAATACTCAACGCAAACTTGTTGAAAAGAACCTCACATGTTACACACATATCATAAAATAGAAAATCATGGGAAAGACCTTGCAACTAAATCCATTATTTCTCCATTGATTAGTTGAATGAAAACGTCCATCTATTGTACTATAGGAGGGACATGGAAACCTGTAAAATATTAGTAAACAAAAATATGTTATACAGAGATCATAACATTTACTACTAGTACATAATACATGTTCAATATACAAAACACTTACTGTCGCAAATCAAATCAGCTTGAGAGGATTCTTGCATTAATCAATGATGTAGATGACATTCTCTATGCACACCAACTTCCTGATCTCCTTGTTTCCCTTGGAGCATATGCGCGAAACATTGGCCTTCTAGATCACACCATGCCATGCATCTGAAGGAGGTATATCCGAGTTTTCACGAAACATCACATATTGTTTACACTCCTAGATTGGCCCTTCTAGGCCGACAATACAACGTTCAGCTGTCATGGTAAGAACAAACATGATGACTAACAAAAAACCAAGGATTTTCCCCATAAGTAGCTACTCTAGCAACCGTTGTGGCTACCTCTTGCTTAGATGTTTAAATCAGATTTATGTGTTTTGGGGTGGATGTTATGAATAGGATGCTTGAATTTATATATCCGCGTCGGTGAGAATGAGTCCATATTCACTAGAAGATATTTATAGATATTACTCTCTTTTTCTCCAGTAAAGGAAAAATCGGTTGCTTCAATTAAGATGTAGATGGTCCCAATAGACAAGTGCTATGACTTCTAATTCTCATGGAAGACAGGTGTCATGCTTGTGTTTGTTGTATTGGCAAGTGTCAATACTTGGTTTCTACTATATGTACTATATATGATTAATTGATTGTACTATATTTCGGATATTTGAGCATATTTCGGATATTCCCATCACAGTAAGAACAAACTCCGGATATTTCGAGCATATATTTTGACCAACAATTTTACTATATATTATTAATAAATTCTTAGTATATGTTTGATTAGAGCATTTATTAGGGTATAGTGAAACAAAAATATATTTCACCAAATATTTACTACTATATTGTGCACATTCATATTTCTGAATTGATTGTGATTGCACTGCATATCTATTTTTTACAATTAAAGCACACATTTTTAATATGCAACATGTACAATGAGTCCAATATGTACATGTGTGAAATTCAAGTAAGGGTGGATTGATATTCTTCATCTCGTATTGTAGATTATAACATTCTCTGAAGTTCAACAAAGAAAATGCCAAATATAAATATCATAAGGAACATCATCAATATAAACAAATAAAAACAAGTGAAATAGAAATTATTCTCTCTAATTAATATTTCACAATGTTGAATGAAATTAGAAACCACATACATATCGGAAATTAAGGATCCACCAATTCCATAAATATCAAGTACACAAATCCATAAGTAGTTAAACAAGACTTAGGGAGACAATTAGCTTTAGGACATCATTGTCTTCATCATAGTTTGGTTAATTTTATCCTAAATCAAAATAATTTAATCTAATAACTTAAAATAATCTAACTCTATCTTCATTTGGGAAGATTTAATTTTATTTCTCTTGATTTTACTAGATTTTCTAGAGTTTACAGAGAAAACACACGAAGATGTTAGATTCCAAACAAATCTATAGGGATTCTCAGACAACTGCACTATCATAAGACGTTGGCATCCTTCACCCGCGCATAAGTAGAACCGTCGTCCCCAATTTTGAAATGGCTCTAGCAAAGCACTCATCCTTCACCCGCGCATAAGCACTTTTCAAAATACAGAATCGGTTGGTTTCGCTTGGACCTTAGAAGTATTTGGGTGATGATGCAATTTTTTTTTTATTTTCCTAGTACAACACATGCAACACTACTTACTGAAAACATTGCCAACTCCGTTTGTACATTCCCAATGTGGAAATAGTACAAATATTCGCAGCCTCGCAGTCGTGCGCTATTGAAAAACAATGTTGGTGGCGGGGTTTTGTGGGTCCGTTGTTTTTATATTTTCTGTAGAACTTGTTTTGTGAGATTTTTCTAAAATGCAAAATACAGCCGCCTGGTTTAAAAAAGCGATCTAACATCCACAAAATCAGCTCTCCTTACAAAAGCAAGCAATGGCGTAGTCAACTGCTTTTTATATCGGGCAACAGTACATCTCTTGTCGACTTTATTAACAATCACAAAGTACGTACATATATTTATCCGAGGGGGATAATACAGTAAATCATCTCTGAGCAAATATGCAAACTCTCAAGCACAACTGCCACAAGTATGCAGTACAAACTACAAAGGTGAAGGCTGAAAATAGCATGTGTAACCATCGTGATCATCCGGTGGGAAGATATGCCGCACTATGCGAGCGGACCAGGAACGCGGTAGCCTGCAAAACAACAACCAAAGTATCTGTCAAAAAAAACAATCAAAGTAACCATGAATTGCATGCACGAATCATATGTGCCCACATTCGGGCCGGAGCCAGACTTGCATATACAGTATATGGTTTCATTCATCCGTACTTCCGCAGGTGGAGCCAGCCTTGAAGGGCCTCTTGCAGTAGGCGGCGACGAACACGACCTTGTCCATGCAGATGAACTTCTCCACCTCCGGGGTCACCTTTGTGCAGAGGCACGGTATGTCCGCTTTCTGGATCACGCCGCAGCAGGCGGCCGACGGCGTGATCTTCGGATCCGCCGGGAACTGGACGTACTGCTGGCAGTTGGCAACCAGGGCCTGCACGTCGCCGTCGCAGTCATCGGCGCCGCCCGCCGCCACGGTTATCGGCGGCCTCGCCGCGGCCACGGCCGTGGCAAAGGTAAGGAGAACCAAGCACACAACAAACAGCCTTGCCATGGTATATGGTGTATGCAATTTCAGTTGCTACGTGTGCTGCAGCTGCTGCTGTGTACGACTGGCTTGGTGTTAGCTAGCTTCGTGTGTGGGTTTGACATGGGATGCCTTGGTTTATATATGCAGGATCATGGTATGGAGAAGGACAAGCACTTCGGATGCGCAGACGGTTTAGTACTTTTCTATGGTACGACTAAAATGCGTATGTGTGCCTTGTTTCTATCTATCTCGGCCGTCCAGTCACGAGTCTTGCCAAAACTGAACATTCTGTTTCATAGGAAATGAAGAACATACATATGGTAGTAATCACCTTCGCTGAATTGCTGGCACTAAGTTGATGTTGCATTGTCCGTACATGATTAATAACTTTGGCCAAAAACGTCATCCAAGAAGTCAGACATAAGAACAATCATATTTACAGGGCGCCTAGTCAACACCTTCAATCATTGTTTCAGCCATGCAGGTGTAGCTTTCCTTTCAATTTTCTTATCACGGTATAATTAAACTGCGGAGGAAGTATTTGCGCGGTTGCTTAGATATTGCAGTGTTGGTTTATCACACTTGATATCAGGACAAAGTGACAAACTTAGCAGCACCACTCTCAATGACATTTCGATGGCGATCGGTTCACGATTTAGTGATTTGTGAGGCTGTAACCCGTGCATAGGACGGATGCACCAAGCCACCAATACCCTACGTCACTTTATCTCCAAAAAACATCCGTCCACACTCCAATGGAATATTTGCAAACAGTCCAAAGTTTTACAACAGATAACTGATCAAGGTTCAGGATTTAAAAGGAAGATTGGTGTTTATTCTTCAGATGTACTTCTGTTTTTTCTTTAATTTTCTGAACATTGATCAACAGATCCAACAACTAAAGTTCCGTTGAATTTATATGGGTTTTCACCACGTAGGCAGCTCATGTAGCCTAACAAAATTTTATAAGTATCAAAGGCCCATGTATTATACTACAAATTAGTAAATTGTGAACAGAGAGGATTAAGTTTAGTCTCATATACGTCTAAGATGACCATAGGGGCTTTCGGTGGGTTCATACGGTCTTCAAAATAAGTATCAAGTTTTGTTTGTCAAAATTAGAAAATAAGGGGATACCGAAACAAAAGTGAGAAGAAAGAATGAAGCTGAAACAGTCTATCCGGTGCCAGCTCCGGTTTAAACCGGAGCACCAGATTCCTAGCCCAATCCCAGGCCTGGCAAACCGAAGCAACTATAGGACCTGTCCAGTCCAAGGCCCGGTTCAACCTCCCCCAAAATGACCTGTCCGGTTCTATCTCAGGTCCAACCATACGCTAGACCGACCAAAGCATTAAGTGTACTGATTTGGCCTTTGATTATGTAATCTTATCCAAAGCCTTATCCCTTTGTCCATAGTACTATAAATAGGACCCCCTCTTCATACAAAGCTAAGATAAGAAATAAGGCTTTGTTCTCATCCCTCCCCGGTGAAGGAGATCCTTACATGGATAACACGGCCTCTCGATCTAATCTATGATATGTACAAGATCTCTTTAAGCACTTGGTCTCTCTATGGATTAGATCTCTATGCTACCTAGTCTTTCCCTCTGAATTTGACTTAGAGCAATCTCTTCCCTTCCCTTGTCTCTATCAATGTCTTGCCAATCTTTCACAAGGAATTCTACCTTTGGTCTTTGTCTTGTGACTCTAATGGGTTGGTGGTTTGGGACAATGAGAGCAAACCGATTGTACTAGGTATGATGCGCTTCTGTATTGTGTTCTTCGTTGAGTTCATCATGTTATTCGTCTCCTCCCTCCAAATCCACCACAAATCCGTGAAGGTCAGGCCACTCCTAGAGGTTGGACCTCATAATATAGTACCAAAGCAAAGGTTTCTCACGGATTCACCACTTTTTCTAGCCTCAACAAATTATTTTCTTGTCCAAATTTGAAAATTTCACAAAAAATAGCCTCGATTTTCTTTGGACCAATCTAAGATTTTGATGCGTTTTGGTAGGTTTTCAGCCATAGATCTTCTATTAAACTCGTTGATCTATCTTCCTTTGTGTCTCCATAGCATATTTTATCGTTTGCACCTCCAAATTGAGGTTTCCCTTCGAGTTTTCCCCTAGAAATAGAGTTTTTCGAATTTACAAAACCTGGTCGATTTTCATTCGGTCTAAACCAACGATGATGCCGGACCGTCTGGTTCTAGGCCCGGTTAAACCAGAGATGCAACTAACAACTTCAGCTATTTAATGATTTTGGCCATAACTTGTCCATGCCGACTTATATTTTGGTGTTCTTTAGCTCGTTTTGTAGCTACAGAAGAGCTCTACATAACAGTCTACATTGACATGCTTTCTTCTTTAAACCAATTTCCATGAGAAACGACGGATCCAAAATTAAATGGTGAAGATCATGACGAAAGGTATAAGCATCCTGCATCCTTCCCCCACTTGTATTTCTTTGTGATCCACACCATCTTTTGGATACAACAAGCACCTATTGAGAATGGTTTATTTATCATTGCTTGGGTTTTGAATATTTTATATCTTGTAGTATTCCGAGGAAAAGTTGTATGCGCTATATCATATAGTCATCTTGTATAGTTGTTGACACAAGGAAGAGGCGGGAAAAAAAAGAAAAAAAAAAGTGAAAAAAGAGAGAAAAAATAAAAGGAAAGAAAGCAACACATGGCTTATAGAATAGGAAGAGCAAGATTGATTAAAAACTTGTAGATGTGGTACTTATTGTGCAAATCTTATAGCCCACTATTATATACAATCAAACTAGTGTCTCTCCTTGTATTTGTGCGACATGATCTTATAGTCTTTGCTAGGTTCCCTTTTGGTTCTTTAGCTTACTTTTCGGTTGCACAATTCTCATTTATCTCCATGTGTAATTTTTCTTGAACATAATTCTATCTTGTGATATTGACTTATTTTTGCTTTGTGCCTATCGTGGTTCTTTACTTTTCTTTACACATCTTGGTTTTCGCTGTTCCAATTTGCATGCTACTTTTCATACCCAAGATCCTCATAGGCTGTGTGTGTTTGGTGTCTCTTGATTTTTGGATACGACACCACTTCTCCTTTGCATTTGGGTTTCTCTCGGTTCATACCATTGATCCAATACTATTTACAAGGTGAGATAAGGCGTAGCATCCCTGAATCCAACTTTTTCCACTACATCACACTTGGTCTTGTGAGCAAAGTGTATAGGGCACTGAAAAACTATGAGGATGAATCCATGATGAGTCACACCAACATCGACACCTTGAGAATAGATGCCATGACGAAGCACTACACCGACATTGGCCCCTCATGCCTGAAGGACATTGAACACTACACCAACAATGGCTCCACATGCTTGTATGACATGGAATACTACAACGACAATGACTCCCGAGCATGGATGATATGGAGCACGACAAAGACTATGAATCCCCAAGCATGGAGGAGAAGAAGCACTTCACCGACTATGGTGGAAAATCCTTGATGAGCTACAACCACTTCATCTCACGCATGGACATCAATAACTTCTACACCATGCAAGAGGATGTGCACCATCAAGACACCATGACCACCAAGGCGAAGCTTTCCAAACCAAATGGCATTGAATACTTAGATGCTCCATCAAGCTCAATAAGGTTCCACAACCACAAGAGTGACAATGCACATGATCATCATCATAGAGCACATCATGTGCCTACACAAGTGCATCGCCAACATGAACTCATTCCCATCCTCAACTACCAAGTCACCTCAAGACGGCATCCTAGGCATCTTCGCCATGAGGACCATGAAGCATGCCTTAGTCCATACCATCAAGTCCGACAAGAGGCGTCCAACAAGAAGAACTACCACGACACCACCTCTTCAAGGAAGACTAGCACACGGGCATCAAATGTACTAAATCTTTAGTTAGGACTTAGGACTACACCTCTGCGAAGTGGAGATTTCAATTTTGAGAGTCACCTTCATTTTCTAGATTTGTTTATTGTTATTAACTAGCACATATAAATGTACTATAAATGAAATCTAACAAAAAATCCATTAGCGTGTGAATTTGGATGGAATTCTCCATGCCCTTACAACAATTGGGCTTTCATAGGCTATGGGTTCGGTGGGTTATGGCTTGCGTCACCACCGTCTGTTGGAGATATGCCCTAGAGGCAATAATAAATGTAGTTATTATTATATCTTTGTGTTTATGATAAATGTTTACATTCATGCTATAATAGTATTAACAGGGAAACATTAATACTTGTGTGATTTGTAAACTTAATTTGAAGTCCCTAGTATAGCCTCTATACTTCACTAGCTTGTTGGTTGATAAATGATTGTGGTTTCCCTATCATGAACATTGAGATGTTATCAACAACAAGATCATATCGTTAGGAGAATGATATGGTGGACATACTCCTATAGATAAGCGTAGCATAAAGATCAAGTCATTTCAATAGTTCAATTGCTATATGCTTTCTGATACATAGTAACCTAATTCCTTCGACCATGAGATCATGCATATCGCCTTTACCGGATAGATGCTTTGATGACATCAAACACCACACCGTAACTGGGTGGCTATAAAGATGGCATTGAGTGTTCGGAAAGTATTGGTTGAGACACATGGATCAAGAGTGGGATTTGTCCATCCATATGACGGATAGATATTCTCTGGGCCCTCTCGGTGAAATGTCATCCAATTAGCTTGCAAGCATGTGACTGGCTCACAAGGGATCACATATCACGGGAACGAGAAAAGAGTACTTATCAGTAACGAGGTTGAACTAGGTATGCAGAGATACCGACGATCATAACCTCGGATAAGTAACATATCGTGAGACAAAGGGAAATTGGTATCGTATGTAAGTGGTTCATTCGATTGCAAAGTAATCGTAGAAATATGTGGGAGCCATATGAATTTCCAGATTCCTCTATTGGTTATTGTTCGGAGAAGTGTCTCGATCATGTCCGCATAGTTCACGAACCGTAGGGAGACACACTTAAGGATTCGACGTTGTTTTTGAGTAGTTATGGTATTATGAGAAAGAGACCGAATGTTGTTCGGAGTCTCGGATGGGATCCGGGATATCACGAGGTGATCCGGAATGGTCCGGAGAATAAGATTCATATAAGGAAAGTCCCGTTTCGGAGTTCGGGAATGATTCCGGTGTTTTCATCGGGAATGTTCTAGAAGGTTCCGGATTGTCCGGCACTCCGGGGGGGGAGGGTACATGAGTGTGTCATTGAATGATTGCATCATGTACTAAGTGTTCTTGCTGTTCCAAAAACATGAAAGTCAAATTGCCAGTTTGAAAGTCAAACGGCTAAAACAGGAAACTGTGGGAAACAGGAAACTGTGGGAAACAAGCAAGAGGAGTTGGAACCAACTTGGAGGAGGAGTCCCACTCCTCCAGGCCGGCGCCCAGCCCTAGGCTGAGTTGGGGAGGGACTCTCTCCCTCCCCTGGCGCGCCAAGGCCCCTCCACCCATAAAAGGAGGGGCAGGGCTCCTCCTTGAGACACACAAGTTTCCACCTCTAATCTCAGGTTTAGAGCCGTTTGGTTTAGAGCGTCTAATTGCTTTAGCCTGCGGTTTAGAGCCTTCTAATTGGTGTGTCTAATCTCTAGACCACTAATAGCCCTCTCTCATAATCCACCATACTCGCTCCGGCTTAAGGCGAAGCCCTGCGGGATCTCCCCTCTACTTCCGGTACCACGCCGTTGTGCTGCCGGAATCGCGAGGAGAGTGCTACAACCTCTGCTGCCTGCTGGAACAAGGGAGAGGAAGGTCTTCTTCGAGTACCGAACGTGTGACCGACTGCGGGAGCGCTGCCGGAACGCAGGCCGGAAGGATCGTCTACACGATCTTGAGATCGGGAAGAGTACGACTACATCACCCACGAGAATCCGCTCTCGTTAAACACTTTGGAATCTTCGAGGGTAAGTTATTCCATCGACTCGTTGCTACAATCTAGTAGATAGATCTTGGCTTATTTGTTTGTATGCGATAGAAAATTTTTGTTTTCCATGCTACGAACCCCTACAGTGGTATCAGAGCCGTGTCTATATGTAGATCTGTTGCACGAGTAGAACACAATGGTCATTGTGGGCGTTGATGCTTTTATTGTAGATTGCTTTTTGTGTACTTTGCATCTTGCGGTATGTTGGGATGAAGCGGCCCGGGCTAACCTTACATGACATCGTTCATGAGACTTGCTCCACGCTTGACATGCAACTTGTATTGCATAAGTGGCTTTGCGGGTGCCTGTTTCTCCTAGCATAGTTAAGATCCAATTTACAACGGGTGATCAACAATGATAGTATCAATGTTGTGGTTCTTGTTCGTAAGTTAGAACGACACTTATTGAAAGCCCCAAACCACGTAAAATATGCAAAGAAAGTAGAGGCGTCTAACTTTGTTTTGCAGGGGTGTGCAGTGATGTGATATGGCCATGATTGTGATTATATTTGATGTATGCAATGTTCCTTATTGTAAGTTGGCAACCGGCAGGAGCCATATGGTTGTCTTTAATTTATGTTAAGACCCGCGTGTCTATTCAAAGTAGTTGTAATAGTTGAAGCTGGTGGACGACAACCATGGAGAAGTGTCATTGACCTTGATGCAATGCTGGTGATGATGGAGATCATGTTCGTGCTTGAAGATGGAGATCAGAAGCACAAAGAAGAAAGGCCATATCATATCACATATTATGAATTGCATGTGATGTTAATCCTTTATGCATCTTGTATTGCTTAGTAGACGACGGTAGCATTATAAGATGATCCCTCATGCACATGAATTTCAAGTTTGAAAGTGTTCACCCTTAGTATGCACCGTTGCTAATGCTTGTTGTTTCGAAGCACCACGTGATGATCGGGTGTGTTAGATTCCGCAAGTGTATACAATGTAAGCAAGCCAGATTTGCTTATGCGGTAGCTAAGGTTTGATCTTGACGAGCCTAGCATGTACAGACATGGTCTCAGGAACACGGATCACCGAAAGGTAAAGCATGAATCATATAGTAGATATGATGAACATGACGATTGTTCGCCATTTAAACTATATCAACTCTCGTGATGATCGGTGTTGATATAGTGGATTTGGTTCGTGTGATCACTAAAACAATGTGAGGGATATTGTTTTGAGTGGGAGTTCACCTAGTTTAATTTCTTTATTAATTTGAACTCAATTTGTCATAAACTTAGTCTAAACTATTGCAAATATGTTGTAGATCAATGGCAGCCCCTACCATCAATTTTAATGCGTTCCTAGAGAAAGAAAAGTTGAAAAACAATGGAAGCAACTTCGCGGATTGGTTCCGCAATTTGAGGATTGTCCTCACAGCTGGTAATTTGACCTATGTGCTGGATGCACCGCTGGGTGACCCACCTGCAGCTGATGCTCCCGATGAAGTAAAGAATGTTTACCTCGCTCGGAAGAATCAGTACTCCATAGTTCAGTGTGCTATCTTGTATGGTTTGGAATCGGAGCTTCAGAAAAGGTTTGAGGATTCAGACCCATATGATATTGTCGAGGATCTCAAATTGATTTTTGAGACTCATGCGGCAATTGAAAGTTATGAGGCTTCTGAAAAGTTCTTTAACTGCAAGATGGAAGAAGGCAGCTCCGTCAGTGAGCATGTGCTTAAGATGTCTGGGCACGCAAACAAACTTCAAAGCTTGGGTATTGTGATTCCTAATGCTTTGGGGATTTACCGTGTCCTCCAATCACTACCACCAAGTTACAAGAACTTTGTGATGAACTACAACATGCAGAACATGAACAAGACGTTGCCAGAACTCTTTGCCATGTTGAAATCTGCAGAAGTGGAGATTAAGAAAGAGCACCAAGTGTTGTTGGTCAATAAGACCACCAAATTCAAGAAAGGCAATTCTAAGCAAAAGGGACACTTCAAGAAGGGTGGTAAGAAAGTTACCACGCCGGCGAAGAAGACCAAGACTGGACCTAAGCCTGATACTGAGTGCTTTTACTGCAAGGGAGAAGGTCACTGGAAGCGGAATTGCCCAAAGTACTTGGCGGATTTGAAGAACGGCAACATCAAGAAGAAAGGTATATCTGATATACATGTTATTGATGTGTATCTCACTAGTATTCGTAGTAGTGCCTGGGTATTTGATACTGGTTCGGTTGCTCATATTTGTAACTCGAAACAGGTGCTGCAGAATAAATGGAAGCTAGCGAAGAATGAGGTGACGATGCGCGTGGGAAACGGATCAAAGGTTAATGTGATCGCGGTCGGCACGCTACCTCTTCATCTACCATCGGGATTAGTTTTATACTTAAATAATTGTTATTTAGTGCCTGCGTTGAGCATGAACATTATATCAGGATCTTGTTTATTGCGAGACGGTTACTTGTTTAAGTCAGAGAATAATGGTTGTTCGATTTATATGAGTAATATGTTTTACGCACATGCACCTTTGATAGATGGTCTATTCTTATTGAATCTCGATAGTGAAAATACACATATCAACAACATTGAGGCTAAACGTTTGAAATCAAGCGATAATTCGACCTATATGTGGCACTGTCGTCTTGGTCACATTGGAGTGAAGCGTATGAAGAAACTCCATTCCGATGGACTTCTTGAATCACTTGATTTTGAATCACTTGAAAGATGCGAAGCATGTCTGATGGGAAAAATGACTAAGACTCCATTTTCTGGTATGATGGAGCGAGCTACGGACTTATTGGAAATTATACATACCGATGTGTGTGGTCCAATGAGTGTAGCATCGCGCGGTGGTTATCGTTATGTTCTTACCTTCACGGATGATTTGAGTAGATATGGGTATATCTATTTCATGAAACATAAGTCCGAAACTTTCGAGAAGTTTAAGGAGTTTCAAAGTGAGGTAGAGAATCAACGTAACAAGAAGATTAAATTTCTACGTTCTGATCGTGGAGGTGAATATCTAAGTTACGAGTTTGGCGAGCATTTAAAGAAGTGCGGAATACTTTCACAATTGACACCGCCGGGAACACCACAGCGTAATGGTGTGTCCGAACGTCGTAATCGAACTCTCTTAGATATGGTTCGTTCTATGATGTCACTTACAGATTTACCGCTATCATTTTGGGGTTATGCATTAGAAGCAGCCGCATTCACTTTAAATAGGGCACCATCTAAATCCGTTGAAACGACACCGTATGAATTATGGTTTGGGAAGAAACCTAAATTGTCGTTCCTTAAAGTTTGGGGATGCGAAGCCTATGTAAAGAAGTTACAGCCGGACAAGCTTGAACCCAAAGCGGAAAAATGCGTCTTCATAGGATACCCGAAGGAAACTATTGGGTATACCTTCTATCATAGATCCGAAGGCAAAATCTTCGTTGCCAAGAATGGATCCTTTCTAGAGAAGGAATTTCTCTCGAAAGAAGTGACTGGAAGGAAAGTAGAACTCGACGAGGTTGTTGAACCTTCTCTCGAAATTGCGAGTAGCGCAGCACCGGAAGAAGTTCCTGTGGTGCCTGCACCAATAAGAGAGGGAGCTAATGATGGTGATCATGAAACTTCGGTTGAAGTTGCTACAGAGCCTCGGAGATCAACGAGAACTCGTACCACTCCAGATTGGTATGATTCCGTTATGAGTGTCATGTTGGTGGACAACACCGATGACCCCGAGACATATGAGGAAGCGATGATGAGCCCAGATTCCAATAAATGGCAAGAAGCCATGAAATCCGAGATTGGATCCATGTACGAAAACCAAGTGTGGACTTTGGTGGACTTACCGGATGGCCGGAAGGCTGTCGAGAACAAATGGATTTTCAAGAAGAAAACAGATGCTGATGGTAATGTTACTGTCTATAAAGCTCGACTTGTCGCAAAAGGGTTTCGACAAATTCAAGGAGTTGACTACGATGAGACTTTCTCACCAGTAGCGAAGCTAAAGTCTGTGAGGATTATGTTAGCAATCGCTGCATATTATGATTATGAGATATGGCAGATGGATGTCAAAACAGCATTCCTCAATGGAGATATTGATGAAGAGTTGTATATGATGCAACCCAAAGGTTTTGTCGATCCTAAAGATGCTAACAAGGTATGCAAACTTCAACGGTCCATCTATGGATTGAAGCAAGCATCCCGAAGTTGGAATCAACGTTTTGATAAGGTAATCAAAAGTTTTGGTTTTATACAAACTTATGGAGAAGCTTGTTTTTACAAGAAAGTGAGTGGGAGCTCTGTAGCATTCTTAATACTATATGTGGATGACATATTGTTGATTGGGAATGATGTAGACCTTCTTAGTAGTGTCAAAGAATATTTGAATAATAGTTTTTCAATGAAGGATCTTGGCGAAGCAGCTTACATATTAGGCATAAAGATTTATAGAGATAGATCGAAACGCCAAATATCATTGTCACAGAGTACATATTTGGACAAAGTTCTAAAGAGGTTTGGAATGGAAGAAAGCAAGAAAGGGTTCTTGCCCATGTTGCCCAATACGACCTTGAGTAAAACTCAAAGTCCGACATCGGCAGAAGATAGAGAAAGGATGAGTAAGACTCCCTATGCATCAGCCATAGGATCTCTAATGTATGCCATGCTATGTACTAGACCCGACATTGCATATGCTGTTAGTTTAACTAGCAGATATCAAAGTGATCCAGGAGTGGATCATTGGACAGCGGTCAAAAACATCCTTAAGTACTTGAGAAGAACTAAGGATATGGTTCTTTCTTATGGAGGTGATGAACAGCTCGTTGTTAATGGTTACACCGATGCTAGTTGGAACACCGATCCGGAAGATTCTAAATCACAATCTGGATACGTATTTAATTTGAATGGTGCAGCAGTTAGCTGGAGGAGTGCAAAGCAAAGCGTTGTGGCGAGATCTTCAACTGAATCGGAATACATGGCTGCTTCGGAGGCTTCACAAGAAGCGATATGGATGAAAGAGTTCATTACAGAGCTGGGTGTGGTTCCTAGTGCGCTGGACCCAATGTCTATCTACTGTGATAACATGGGAGCCATAGCCAATGCGCAAGAACCAAGGTCACACAAGAAGCTGAAGCATATCAAGCTACGTTTTCACGCTATTCGAGAACATATCCAGGATGGGGATATAAAGATTTGCAAAGTACACACAGATCTGAATGTGGCGGATCCGTTGACTAAACCTCTCCCGAGGGCAAAACATGACCAACACCAAACTGCCATGGGTGTTCGGTATATTACCATATAATCTAGATTAGATGACTCTAGTGCAAGTGGGAGACTGTTGGAGATATGCCCTAGAGGCAATAATAAATGTAGTTATTATTATATCTTTGTGTTTATGATAAATTTTTACATTCATGCTATAATAGTATTAACAGGGAAACATTAATACTTGTGTGATTTGTAAACTTAATTTGAAGTCCCTAGTATAGCCTCTATACTTCACTAGATTGTTGGTTGATAAATGATTGTGGTTTCCCTATCATGAACATTGAGATGTTATCAACAACAAGATCATATCGTTAGGAGAATGATATGGTGGACATACTCCTATAGATAAGCGTAGCATAAAGATCAAGTCATTTCAATAGTTCAATTGCTATATGCTTTCTGATACATAGTAACCTAATTCCTTCGACCATGAGATCATGCATATCGCCTTTACCGGATAGATGCTTTGATGACATCAAACACCACACCGTAACTGGGTGGCTATAAAGATGGCATTGAGTGTTCGGAAAGTATTGGTTGAGACACATGGATCAAGAGTGGGATTTGTCCATCCATATGACGGATAGATATTCTCTGGGCCCTCTCGGTGAAATGTCATCCAATTAGCTTGCAAGCATGTGACTGGCTCACAAGGGATCACATATCACGGGAACGAGAAAAGAGTACTTATCAGTAACGAGGTTGAACTAGGTATGCAGAGATACCGACGATCATAACCTCGGATAAGTAACATATCGTGAGACAAAGGGAAATTGGTATCGTATGTAAGTGGTTCATTCGATTGCAAAGTAATCGTAGAAATATGTGGGAGCCATATGAATTTCCAGATTCCTCTATTGGTTATTGTTCGGAGAAGTGTCTCGATCATGTCCGCATAGTTCACGAACCGTAGGGAGACACACTTAAGGATTCGACGTTGTTTTTGAGTAGTTATGGTATTATGAGAAAGAGACCGAATGTTGTTCGGAGTCTCGGATGGGATCCGGGATATCACGAGGTGATCCGGAATGGTCCGGAGAATAAGATTCATATAAGGAAAGTCCCGTTTCGGAGTTCGGGAATGATTCCGGTGTTTTCATCGGGAATGTTCTAGAAGGTTCCGGATTGTCCGGCACTCCGGGGGGAGGGTACATGAATGTGTCATTGAATTATTGCATCATGTACTAAGTGTTCTTGCTGTTCCAAAAACATGAAAGTCAAATTGCCAGTTTGAAAGTCAAACGGCTAAAACAGGAAACTGTGGGAAACAGGAAACTGTGGGAAACAAGCAAGAGGAGTTGGAACCAACTTGGAGGAGGAGTCCCACTCCTCCAGGCCGGCGCCCAGCCCTAGGCCGAGTTGGGGAGGGACTCTCTCCCTCCCCTGGCGCGCCAAGGCCCCTCCACCCATAAAAGGAGGGGCAGGGCTCCTCCTTGAGACACACAAGTTTCCACCTCTAATCTCAGGTTTAGAGCCGTTTGGTTTAGAGCTTCTAATTGCTTTAGCCTACGGTTTAGAGCCTTCTAATTGGTGTGTCTAATCTCTAGACCACTAATAGCCCTCTCTCATAATCCACCATACTCGCTCCGGCTTAAGGGGAAGCCCTGCGGGATCTCCCCTCTACTTCCGGTACCACGCCGTTGTGCTGCCGGAATCGCGAGGAGAGTGCTACAACCTCCACTGCCTGCTGGAACAAGGGAGAGGAAGGTCTTCGTCGAGTACCGAACGTGTGACCGACTGCTGGAGCGCTGCCGGAACGCAGCGCCGGAAGGATCGTCTACACGATCTTGAGATCGGGAAGAGTACGACTACATCACCCACGAGAATCCGCTCTCGTTAAACACTTTGGAATCTTCGAGGGTAAGTTATTCCATCGACTCGTTGCTACAATCTAGTAGATAGATCTTGGCTTGTTTGTTTGTATGCGATAGAAAATTTTTGTTTTCCATGCTACGAACCCCTACACCGTCTGCTACTCTATTCGCTTCAATGGTCATCTACTAGACTCCTTCACTCCTTCACGCGGGCTACACCAAGGTGATCCCCTGTCGCCATAATTATTTCTGTTTGTTGCTGACGGTTTATCATGTTTGATAAAAAAGAGAATAGAAGCAGGACATCTGAGGGAATTAAAGATTTGTAGAAGAGCCCCGGGCATCTCCCACCTCTTATTTGCAGATGATTGCTTGATGTTTTTTGAAGGATCGGTCGAACAAGCAACTGTTGTGAAAATCTTACTAAATGACTATGAAAAAGGTATATACCAACAAGTAAGCCTTGGGAAGTGCTCCATTATGTATGGAAAGAGCTTTCCATCAGAGGTGCAAACCGGGATAAAGGATATTCTGCAGTATGAAACTTCTTGCTTTAAGGAAAAATATTTGGGCCTTCCCACTCCTGAAGGTTGCACGAGGAGTGGTAAATTCAAGCAACTAAAGAAAGGTTCAGGAAAAGGGTGACAGACTGGGCTGAAAAGTACATGTCATCGGCGGCAAAAGAAACCCTTATGAAAGCTGTTTTGCAATCACTACATACTTACGCCATGGGCGTGTTCAAATTTCCAGCCGGATTACTAGAAGAGCTAACAAAGATTGTTCGATATTTTTGGTGGGGAGATGAACATAATAGGAGGCGCATGCACTGGATGGCTTGGGACCGGCTGTCCAGACCAGAAAAATAGGGGGGTGTTGGGTTCCGGGACCTTAAGATTTTTAACCAGGCTTTGCTAGCTCGGAAAGCATGGCGCCTGATTCAGTTCCCAAACAGTCTATGTGCTCGGTTATTGAAAGCGAGATATTACCCTTCAGCTAACCTATTGGACATGGATTTCATTCAAAACGCCTCGACAACGTGGCAAGGCATTGTTTATGGGTTAGAGCTTCTTAAAAAAGGAGTCATATGGAGGATTGGCTCAGGAACGAGTGTTCGTATATTCCGCGACAACTGGCTGCCTCGGGGGATGCTCCAAAGGCCTCGGCCCGGAGAGCTAACTCAAGACGGCGATGTGTATCAGAATTTATTGATCCTACTACATGGACCTGGAATGCCCAGATGGTCAGGGAGATTTGTGTTCCAACGGATGTCAGTACAATCCTTAGCATCAAGTTACCATCAAGACAGACAGAGGACTTTATAGCTTGGCTACCAGAAAAAGATGGTGTGTTTACTATAAGATCTGCTTATCGACTGGGGTCCAGTCGGCCTTATCGGCGATGAGCCCTGGGCAGTCGAGTGTGACACCAGATGAAGAACGAAAAATTTGGGACTTGGTGTGGAAAGCGGAGGTTCCGCCAAAGCTACGTATTTTTGCATGGAGAGTGGCTTCTAATACCCTTGTTGTTCGTGAAGCACTACATCGTCGTATTGAAGCTGCAGATCCTGTATGTACCATTTGTGGCAACGGCATCGAGGACTCCCATCATGCGCTTGTTACATGTACCCTTGCTCGAGCTCTACGGGACGGCATGCGGAATCATTGGTCTCTGCCTTCAGAGCGGGCCTTTTAATTTTCTAGAAGGGAGTGGGTGTTTAGGCTTCTTGATCAAACAACCCCAAAGGAGAGAGACAAAGTTATTTTCCTACTTTGGAGAGTGTGGCACCATAGAAACAACGTGGTGCATGGGGATGGCAAAGCTTCGGTTACTGCATCGATTCCTTACATCCGGAATTACTGCGATTCGTTTCGAGCTTGTAAGCACTTAAGCCACGACACCAAAGGGAAAGGCCCAACTAACAGTGGTGACAAAGGAAAGGCGAACATTGGTTCAGATCCACAGGGGTCTTCGGTTAAGGTTGATGGAGTGTGGAAGGCGCCGGCAGTAGGACAAATCAAGATCAATGTTGACGCCGGATGGGACCCGCTGTCAAAAAGGACTGGAATTGGGGTGATCGCCAGAGATGACAAGGGATGGGTGCTTAATACATAGTGGAAGTTTATTCCTTCATGTGCAAGTGCGGAAGAGGCTGAAGTGCTGGCATGTTTAGAGGGATTCAACACCCTAATTGAGAAGTTCTCAGGGAGAGGAACAGTTGAGACCGATTGTCTGCGCGTTGTTCAAGCCATCAATGACATAAAAAGAGACCGATCTGATTGTTGGAGCTTGTATCTTCGGGCACAGGAAACCGTTAAGGTTTATGTTAGGATCACAATAGCAAAATTTGGTCGTTTAGGCAATGCTGTTGCACTATGCACTAGCTTAGTTAGGTAATGCTAGTGATAGCAATTCTATCTGTAATGCAACACCGTCCAGCGTGGCGGAGATCATTGCAAACGATGTAAACAATCTTTGAAAAGCAGCAAGTTTTAGACGCACTCTTTTCCTTACTAGGGTACCTAAGGGGACTGGAAGGTTTTTAATAAGGCGGCTTACTTGCTTAATATATACTGTGATCACTTTTATAAACAATTGTACAATAGCCAACCTCTTAGAGGGCATCCCGTGCCACAAGAGGAGGCCTAGCTAAATCCCGCTGTAACTTCATATTATGTGTGGACGATCCTAGCACCTCGGCAATTGTATATCTTTGTTACAAACAATATGGTACGAGGCAACATATTGTTCTTGCAGGGTGCCACTTTCGAGCCACCTATCCTCCTAGAAATGGGTTTTAGTTCCATCCATGATAGACAATGATTCGAAGTCAAAGAAATGCTTCATTGTCACCATCAAAACAATCCTAAATGTTAATCCCTGGGTTTCCACTAAACTTTGGAATAACTTTGATCCAATTTATTTACTCGTTAGGAGGTTTATGAGACCCCATCCTCCATAAGAAGTTTGAAAAGCCATTTAGTAAGTATACGATTCTTTTGACATCGAGATCTTGAATATCATGACCACCGTCATATTTTGGATGAGAGATGGCATTCCATTTAGCCAGTATATGTTTCTTTTTTTCAGTCACTTTACCAAAAGAATTAGAATTCGACATAATGTTGCCTCTTAATGACCCCTTGTTGTATTTAGAAGAAGAGGGCATACACAATACAACTTATTACTTAGCAATGGGTTGATAAAAAATAACATATCTCCGATAAAGAGGAGCATGCCTTTCCAACTTCTCAACTGCTTCTCAAGGCACTGCTCCATATTTTTTCCATTGGACATTTGAGAGCCTCTGATAATGAATTGGAATTCCCAAGTGATCGATGGGAAGAATGCATTGCTCATAACCAAACAACTCGGATGTACCGAGCAGCAATATCACTTGGTTTCCCTAAGCAAACTAATTCTCTTTTATGAACATATAATTTGAGACCTAAGAGCTACTCGAATGCTGAAAGTATCGACTCCATATTCTTAAACCGTTTTGAAGTCATGTTTAATAAAGATTATTGTATCAACATATTGTAGGATAGAGATCGAGGCATCTATCGGCGGATCTAACATGTAAGCTATGGGGGCAACTTCCCCCACTCAATTGTCAATATCTTTGTATTATGCTAAGCTAATGATCGATTTGCCCCACTTACTAAAGACATTTGCTCCATTTAAAGCATTCTTGCCCCCTCTAAAAATTTATCCTGGGTCCGCCCCTGGAGGCATCCATAATGTGTGGCATCATTCCTGCAATTTAACCATTATTTTCCGCGTGTTCCATAGGATGGTCACCATGTTAAATAATATGGGTTATAGTGCATCTCCCCCATGAAGTCTTTTTTCGTTTGGATGCAATGGCCAACGTTATCATTTATTTTTATGGCCATGCTCCCTCCAACAACGAAAACGTGGACCCATGTGGGTTAATTTTGAAAAAACACTACATTCTTAAAGTTTGTTGAAGAAAAGACCATCTCACTTTATCATATGCTTTCAGAGTTAATCTTAAAAATCACACCACCCATACTCTTTTCTATGTAATTCATGGTTCCATTCATGTAGAATTACCACTTAGTCGACAATGTTTCTACCATGCATAAAGGTTGTCTGAGTATGTCGAATCACATGGTCTGCCACCGAGTTAATCATAATGGTTGCAACCTTCGTAAATTCTTTAAGATGAATAATGAGGGGGCATATGGGCCACCTTAGTTCTTAGGCATCAAAAAAGATTTGACCAAAGTTGGTATCTAAGGAATAAACTTGGTATGTAAGGAACAACTCTTTTTTATAAATATCTTATAGTAAACATCTACATAGTAGATACAGAAGGCTACAAATTGAGCAAAAACTGTAATCCAGGGCGTGTCTACTTAGTTTTTACAGTATACATGACGGACAAAAGAAAACTAGTTCTAACTTCCTGTTATTTGCTTGCAGCTGTGCGTAACTGTTGTCGGATCATCTTCCTCCTTTCACAATTCTAAACTGGTCACGGATCTCCATCGTGCTGGAGCTTACATACTGAAGAAAACACAGCATCAGTACTGTCCAGACTTCATATGCAGACACTGATCCATATATAAACACAGAACTGTTCCTTTTAAAAACTTCCCAAGAAAAAAAAGAAAGAAAGATAAAACTAACCTGAACCAACAAGTCGGTCTTTGTGGCGTGCACCCTGGCATAGCCAAATTCTGAAATCCTCGATATGCTCCAGCTCTGCTGCTGAATATTTGGAAAGCAAGACATGGTTGTCAAGGAACAGTAGTTATCCCTGAAGTCATATGATTCATTGCTTAACTCTTACAATGATAGAGAAGCCGTCCAACTTAAAGCCCCCTGCTCCGACAATGGCATGGACCGGCGCGGTATAGTTGCTGTTGTCGTAGGTGTCGATTCCATTTACGTCCTTCTTTGGCATGCCCCTGCACTTGTCCTGGTAGACTGCGCAGGTCCTCTCGTAGTTGTGCACATGCCCGAAGAAAACCAAATCCACCTATTACCAAAACCCAGAACATGTCAAACAGACAGATAGTGTACTCTGAATTCGTGATCATAAAGCAACCATATTTTTCTTCAGAGAATGATCTTGCAGTGTGATTTCTTACCTTGTTTTTGAGCAAGAGTGGCTCAACAGAGGCGACGAAGTTCGGGTCCACGCTGGTCGGTATACCTAGATTCGATGAATACATTGGTCGATGCCTGTGATAATCATTCGAATGCCAGGTGTTACTTATTTGTAGGCACGTCAACAAGGCAAGAACTAGGTTCAGTCTCAGACATCGTTTTGGCCTTTGGGAAAGAAAAGAACACATTTGTGGCTTGAGTTTCAGAAGAGGAAAGACTGTTCAGCAGCTCACCCTATGAAGATTACCCATGGAGTTCTTGATCTATCAACCGATGACAAATCTTTTTCCATCCAGTTGTACTATTCAATGGACAAGGCATTCAAGAAAACATCAGCATGCAAAACTAAGCGTCAAAATTTGCAAGCAGTAGATGAATGATAGAACCGCGCAACGGCTGGTATGCATACTTGCTCCGACTTCTCCGACCAGGAATGCTCGGTGGACATGACGATGAAGTGGACGCTCCCTTGCTCGATGGAGTACCACGGCTTGTCCTTGACAGCGGCCGGCATGGGGAAGTAGGACTCGTAGGCGACGCCGCACTCTCCGCCCGAATCCGGCGTGACATACACAGACCCAGACCCTGCATAGTCCCTGACAAAAGAAACCATGTCCGTCATCAGCTCATCTTCACCGATGGTCATGTAGAGTGCAGTGTTAACGTTCTGGGTTCAGAAACTGAACCACCTCTCGTGGTTGCCGATGGCGGTCATGTAGGAGACCTGAGAAGCGAGCGGCCTGATCAGGTGGAGGAAGAAGTCCCACTCGACCAGGAACCCCGTGGCGTAGCTGATGTCTCCGATGTGGAAGATCGAGTCGACCTTCCCGGTTTGCATCTCTTTGGCCACCGCTCTGGTCACGGCGATCGACCCAGGCTGCAAACGAGTGGCATTAGCGTTAGACCCTGAATTCAGAAGGGCACATGTCGTGCAGAGAAGCACAGTATACAAGCTGTAAGCCTGGAACCCACATTCTTGTACTACCTGAATGTAGTGCTCCACCGATGGGTCTAGCGGAGCCTTCCCCATGTCGCCATAGATCACAAAGGACACCTCATCTGACCCTGCAGCTGGAGGGGTTCTGAACTTGACTGTGTCACTCCAACCCACCGAATCACTGCATGTACAGAGAGGAAATATACCAACAGACTCGTGAAATCGCCGGTTACACACAACACAGTTCACATAATGATCCTACAGACTAACAAGTTTACCTTCCGTAACGGTAATCGTAGGACTGAGATGGCTGAAGTCCGGTCATGACGGCCGAGTGGATGTAGCCGGGGTCGTGCCACCCGAAATCCTTGGCGGGGCTCGGCAGCACGGGAACACCTGCATAACTTCATTTTTACATCGTGCAGAAGTATACAATGCAATGTTGCTGCAACTAATCGACAAGCATATTGTCACTCACTGCACATGTCCTTCTGTGTGAATGTCATGGCCACCGAAGTGGCAGACCTGGTGCCTCCTGCGTACTGAACCTGCTGCGGCCTCCCGTCGCCGCTCACCCACGTAAGCTTCATCTGGTAACACACATGTATATACTCAAAATCAGGACACAATTAGAGGCTCAATATGCAGAGGCTGGGGAGGTATTTCCCTTTTTTTTAGAAGAAAAAGAAATCGCGAGCTCAAAAGGCAAAAGCATGACGAGATGCTGCTCACCGAGGTGGCCGTGGAATCGATGCTGGAGAGGTGGCCGTTGAGCGGCTTGGCCGGGTTCGCGAAGCGGATCACGCCGGAGCGCTTGAGGACGCACGGTGTCTGGAACCCGCCGGCGAAGAAGACGAACTCCACGTCCGTGCGGAAGTTGATGATGTGGAACGTGAGCGTGGCGCCGCAGGTCCGGACCTTGCAGGCTCCCGACGCGTCGCGCTTCTGGCAGGCCGCCTTCTTGCACCCGAGGTAGCTCGGGTCGCTCTTCACCAACTGGGCCTGCGTATCCGAGGTTCGTGTCAAGTGACTTACTATTAACTGGGCCTACCTCGGCCTGAGCTTTCTGGAAAAAAAAAAACAGGTCTATCCGAGTGGAGATTTGGAGCACACAGGTACCGGTCATCGTTCCGCTAAAAAAAAGGGACCGGTCATCTCTTTGAAAAAACAAAAATCATATTTCCAAGTTTAGAAAAATCTGAAAAGAATGCATATGTAGCCAATGATGCATCTTCACAAACATGAAAATATCAATTCCAAAAACTTTATATTATGAGATACATAAAAATGACAAGTGTGTGGATTTGAGTATACATACTTTCAAACCTCAAAATTTTATCAGATTTTATTATAATTTTTATGTAGCTCACAATATAAAGAATTTTGGGTTTAATCTTGCATGCTTACAGGATACAACATTGACCGTGTCTAGAATTTATGTTTGATTTTTTTAAAACTTGTAAATATGATTTTTTTTTATTTCTAAAAAAATGAAGGAAGCAATAATAGAGCATGGGAGCCAAAGACACTTTCCATCTATCGCTAGCAGATATTAATGTTGCTCGTCTCTTCACGCTAGAGGCCGCCTCTCATCCATGATTCAAGTTCCCTTCAATAAGCTAGACAGTCTCATCCATCAGCAGACGCCAAGCATGTGCGGACGGCCATACGGATATGGTCGACCTAGCACGCTTGATAGGTTTGCTTTGCTTCCTGGATGGTCATTTCGGGCGAGGCTAACGAACATGTTGGATCGGGCAGCACTGCCGGCCTTCCCATAGCATGAATGACAACGTCTTAAAGGCGACCGGAAAAAAATTAGCAATGGTATACGTTCACGTTCACATGCACGGCGACGGGTCGTACGAGGGCTGCCGCTGAAACATGATGAGCAACTAGAGGGGTTGCATGCTAGCTGTGGCAACTAAATTCCACTGTGGCGAAACGGTGGCAAATTGGCAAGCAGCGCATGCATGCGAAAGGAAAGGAAAGGCAGATCGGTGATTTACCTTGACGGGGTAGTGGCAGAGGAGCGGGAGATTCGCCAGGTCGCCGGTTTCCACATAGTTCACGCCGCTCAGAGGGCATCCCGAAACACTGCATGCGTGTGTAACACTATTGTTAGTACGAGTAAATTCACATGCAGATCCATCAAAAAGTCGAAGCGATCTGTAACACCACGAACGTCATGGCGGAGAACTAGTCAAATCACATATAGTACTAGTGTATATTTTTTTCTCTCGAGCTGTAGATATAGGAGAGAAACGGAGGATCGAACAAACGAACGATCCGATCAACGTTAGTAACCTATTGTTTGTTGAATTACCTGGAGTTTGAAGGCGTGATCATGGCGACCCAGTGCGAGCGGTCGGGCCGGAAGACGCCGCCGACGGTCACGTTGACGAAAGCCTCGTCGGGGAGCGGGCCGGCCGTGCTGACATTGATCGACAGGTAAGGGCTCGGGTTGAGGCACGACTCCAGCGGCCTTCTGTTGATCGTCCTGAACTCCGACTTCCCAGCGAAGCTCTCGTGCAGCATCACCGGCGGCCGCAACTGCATCGGCTGCGGCGGAAGCGCCGAGCAGGAGCAGGCCACGGCGCAGATGCCTAGTAGAAGCACGGGGAGAAACCCACGCGGGGAAGAGAGGGAACCCATCGCGGGGAAGAAAGGGGAACAGACTGCGCGCGCGTGGCTATACGCGAGCGCGCGCAGACTGAAGGAAACCCTGCGGCTTATAGTAGTAGTAGTAACATGTGACACGGGGAACCCTCAAAAAAAAAAACATGTGATACGGGGAGACCATAAAAAGAAACATGTGACGGGGAGAAAGAAGAAGAGAGGTAGCGAGGACAAGGCACGGTTACGGCCACACCAACGCGAGCGAACACGCTTCCCTGGCTGTGCGGACGATAATTTACAGGCCAAGAGCGCCGCGACGACGGCGGGGGCATTGAGATATCAGCAGCGTCCCCGAAAGCGATGTGGGAGGAGGAAGCTGTACACGTTGCGCCGCGCGCGCGCCCGGTGGGAACGGGCGGGGCTGCCAATTCCTTTCGTTTGTCCACCATCACAAGGCTTCCCCGATCCACTCGACCACCCGCGCCCGCTGGCTGTCGTTACAGCATATACCGCTGTATATATCTTGGGCCGTGGCAACCTAGACACAAGACAGAATTCTTTTTCTCTAAACAGAATTCTGTCTCGTTTTATAAATAAAATACAACCATCCATTATGTGTTAGGACCCTATATATCTATGTGCACGTCTTATTGGGCTAGTGCCATGGGCTTGCAAAGAGGGACTCGGCCCAGCCATTACCAGCTTCACATTGACACCTACAGATATCTATGGGGAGGCAACGAGAAAAGTATCCAGGAGGATCAGATAAATGACGACGACTCTTCTCTCCCATATCGGCTCTGAATTTCCAGTCCTCTTCATGCTTGTTCTTCTATTTAGTTAGAGAATCCTTGTATCTATTGATGTTTGATGGATTTGAGCAGTTTGGCTGTTAACAACCGGTATCGGAGCCAGTATCGCCATGCCTTCCTGAGGGGCTTCTCAGGGGGATGGGATGTGAGGACCCCCTCTGTTGACCGGTGGAGGCTGCTTGGTTTCGCCTACGGGAGGAGGCCACACCCAGCTTATAAGGGAGAGATTCCTTCCTCCCTTTAGTCCGTGCTTTTGGGATGAAGTGGGCTCTCTTCTTATTGTTGGCTGTGAGCGCATAAACGTCCGGAACGTAGGCTGAGTGCTAGGCTGGCCAAGTGGACGCTAACATTATGCGATAAGGTCCAACACAACCGAAAAGGAAAAAACATAGTCCGCTGGGGCCACAACACATCAAAGCCCTAAATGGAAACAAAAAAGACCGGGAGCACACAACCGCCTCCACGAAGATCTGCTCATCGGAGGGGGGGGAGCTAAGTAGTGGTGCACCGCCACCCTCAAGTCTTCGAGAATGACGTCCAAGTGCTTCCTGTCCCTCTGCCTAGACAGCGGGTACCACTGCTGAAGATAGACAAGAAATATAAAGACGGAGTCTGAAGCATGGCTCAGGAAAATGCGCTCAATAACCATCTTGTTGCGCATGTTTCAAAGTGTCTAGGTCAATGCGACAAACACTAAACAGAAGGGGCGGCACCTCCTCTCGTTGCCTCGGTCTCAAGGAACTCACCGAGGTCGTGGGTCTGCCAGGCATTCCCGAGAGCTTCCTGGATAAATCACCACATAAACTAGGCGGCAATATAAGAGAATTTTATGTGAGTCCCCTTCTTTGGGGTCCCACATAGAGGGCATTGGCCATCGCTAGTCCCATTCCGCTTGGCCACATCCACCTCTGAGGGTAGACGATCCCGCAGAAGGTGCCACACAAAAATCTTGAGATTGAGGTGTAGTGATGCTTTACGAAGTGTGGTCATCCAAGGAAGTTCGGGCCCCTAGAATAGGTTCTGGTATGCCCTACTAACTGAGAACCCTCTAGAAGGAGAGTGTTGCCAAGAAACCATATCAGGTGTCTCAGAGAGGGACGAAGGGAGAGACCCCTTTAGCATGTCGTAGGCCACTGACTCCTCTACACTAAACGTCCTCTCGAACGGGTTGTTCCAGTGTCCCTCCTGACACGACTCGGCCACCAGTAGCATTGGGGATGCACAAATCACGGAGATGGATGTGAATTTGATGTAGAGGGGGAGCCCGACAGCCAAGGATCCAGCCAGAATAGAACCCCTTTCACGTCACCTATGGAGAAGGAGATACCTAGGCGGATGACATCATGCTTGATGTCATGGATAACTCTCCAGAAGCCCTCCCGGCACTCACAAACCAGGAGAGGGCAGCCCTGAAGGTATTTTGCTTTAATGAGCTGGAGCCACAACCTCCATTCCCCGAGAAAATTTTCCACACACATTTAAGCATCAAAGCCACGTTGAAGCAACAAGAGTTGGTACGTGGGAAGGCTGCGCAGGCATGAGTTAATCAAGATTGTCTTGCTACCCTTGGTCGTGAGTCGTGCCCGCCAGGGTTCAGCTTTGGACCATAGCCATGGAACCAAGGCAACAAGATCCTTGATCAAGACTCTAGTATCATGCATCGACATCTCTGTGTATTTGATGGGAAAGTCCGCCAATCTACAATTGAGGTTGTCAGCTATACAATGTCTGTCCTCATCGGAGTACCTGATGAGTGCAGCGGCACTTCGTTGGGAGACCCCAAGAGGAAGGTATGATGAGCACATCATCAAGTTTTCCCTCAGTTAGAAACCAAGGTTATCGAATCAGTAGGAGGAAGGAAACGACTCAAAGGTGTTGCTAGCAACTTGGAGACCTGCATAACATAAACTCAAGACTTTGCCCCAACGAACAGTGAGGTTGTCAATATCACCGGTTTGCTGCAATAAAGGATTAACTATATGGTGTGCAAGGTAATAGTGGTTTGCAACAAGTAAACGGTAAATAGTGGAAGATGTATCAATGGTAAAGATTGGACCGGGATCCATAGTTCACTAGAGGTGTTCTCCTTAGATAAACAAACATGGCATGCTGGGTAAACAAATTACAGCAGGGCAATTGACAAGACTGAGCAAGACATAAAAATGCAATACTAGACATCATGATCCTATGAGATTCGATTGTGCAATACAACAAGATACAAAGACCGCCATCCAACTGCATCTATGACTAGAATTCCACCTTTGGATTATCATCCGAACCCCCTCCAGTATTAAGTTGCAAGCAACAGACAACTTCTTTAAGAAAAGTGTGAAATGTAAACAATCCACTTGTTCCATGAACAAGAGACCGTTGTTTTCTCCCTAGTGGCAACAGCACATTGATACGTCAGAAACGTATCTATAATTTTTGATGCTCCATGCTTGTTTAGTATCTACTTTGCTTTGCTTTGTCTACACTTTGAGGTGTTTTTATATCTTTTCTGGAACTAACCTATTGACAAGTTGCCACAGTGCCAGTTGCCTGTTTTCTTCTGTTTTTGGTTCCGGAAAGGCAGAAAATCAATATTCTCGGAATTGGACGGGACAAAATCCAAAGTCAATATTTTACCATGGGGGACACGAAGCCAGAACACGATACGAAGGGGCGCCACAGGGCGGCCAGACTCCCCTAGGCGTGGGTAAGCCCACCCCGCGCCTAGGCAGGGTATGGTCACCCTGGTGGCCCGCCTGGCTCGCCCCTTCGCCTATAAGAACCCCTCGTGCAGAAACCCTAGGCACCCGATCAAAACTCCACGAAACCTTCTGTAGCCGCCGCCACCATCATCCCTAGATCGAGGGGATATGAAGTTCTTCCCGGCACCCTGCCGGAGGGGAGATCATCTCGGAGGCCTTCTTCTTCATCATGTCAGCCTCCGGTATGAAGCGTGAGTAGTTCCACCTTGGACTACGGGTCCATGTAGTATCTAGATGGTTGTATCTCCTCCTTGTGCTTTCATGTATAGATCTTGTGAGATCCGTTCATGATCAAGATCTAATCTATTTGTAATCATGCATGTTGTGTTTGCGGGGATCCGATGGATATTGAGATTACTATGTCAGATTGATTAATGGTTTTGTCTATTTGATTCTATCATGTCTGTGTTGTTTGTGATCTTGCATGCTCTCCGCTGTTAGTAGCTATCTTGGCCAAGTAGTTGCTAGTGACTCCAAGAGGGGGTATTTTTGCTTGATAGTGGGTTCATGCCTCTAGTTTCCAAGGAAAGTGACATAAATCTCTTCAGTTGTAGATGTGATGTTGCCACTAGGGAGAAAACAATGGTCTCTTGTTCATGGAACAAGTGGATTGTTTACCTTACACACTTTTCTTAAAGCAGTTGTCTGTTGCTTGCAACTTAATACTAGAGGGGGTTCGGATGATAACCTGAAGGTGGACTTCTAGTCATAGATGGAGTTGGATGGCGGTCTATGTATATTATTGTATTGACCAATCGAATCTCATAGGATATTTTTGTCTAGTATTGCATTGTTATGCCTTGCTCAGTTCCTGTCAATTGCCCTGCTGTAATTTGTTTACCCTTCATGCCATGTTGTTTATCTAAGGAGAGCACCTATAGTGAACTATGGACCCCGGTCCAATCTTTACCATTGATACATCTTCCAATGTTACTGTTTACTTCCTGCAAACCATCATCACCTTCCACACCATATAGTTAATCCTTTGTTACAACAAACAGTGAGATTGACAACCTCACTGTTAGTTGGGGCAAAGTCTTGAGTTTGTGTTGTGCAGGTCTCCATGTTGCTTGCAGCACCTTTGGGACGTTTCCTTCCTCCTACTGGTTCGATAACCTCCGTTTCTTACTGAGTGAAACTTGCCTGCTGTACTGCATCATACCTTCCGCTTGGGGCCTCCCAACGAAGTGCTGCTGCACTCATCACACATCTACAACCTTGGAGATTTCTGTCACTTCCCTTAGATTAAATAGAGGCATGAACCCACTATCGAGCATAAATACCCCCTCTTGGAGTCACTAGAAACTACTTGGCCACGATAGTTACTAAAAACAGAGAGCATGCAAGATCACAAACAACACAGATATGATAGAATCAATAAGACAAAACCATTAATAAATCTGACATAGTAATCTCAATATCCATAGGATCCCCACAAACACAACATGCATGGTTACAAATAGATGAGATCTTGATCATGAACGGAGCTCACAAGATCTAGACATGAAAGCACAAAGGAAGAGATACAACCATCTAGCTACTACATGGACCCGTAGTCCAAGGTGGAACTACTCACACTTCATACTGGAGGCTGGCATGATGAAGAAGAAGGCCTCCGGGATGATCTCCCCTTCAGCAGGGTGCCGGGAAGAGCTTCAGATCCCCCTGGTCTAGGGACGATGGTGGCGGCGGCTACAGACAATTTCGTGGAATATTGATCGGGTAATTAGGTTTTAGGCATCGGGGGCTTCTTATAGGTGAAGAGGCGAGGCAGGAGGGCGGCCAGGGGGCCCACACCCTACCCAGGCATGGCCTAGGGTGGTCCCGCGCCTGGGGGTGCGGCCTCCCTATGGCTCCCCTCCGTATCTCCTCTGGACTCCGTGTTCTCCTCGGTGAAATATTGACTTTGGCTTTTGTCCCGTCCAATTACGAGAATATTTCCTTACTAGCTTTTCTGGAACCAAAAATAGCAGAAAACAGGCAACTAACACTGCGACAACTTGTTAATAGGTTAGTACCAGAAAACATATAAAAACACCTCAAAGTGTGGACAAAGCAAAGCAAAGTAGATACTAAACAAGCATGGAACATCAAAAATTACAGATACGTTTCTGACGTATCAAGCATCCCCAAGCTTAACTCATGCTCGTCCTCGAGTAGGTAAGTGATAAAAGAATAATTTTTGAGGTGACATGCACCATCAAAACCAAGATCAAACCACTTGCAAGCATTGAAGGCCGGGATCAAAGAACTCTAAACATGAGCATGAAATATGGAGTTCTAATCGTAAGACAAAGTAATTATTCATGCAACATGAAAGGATGCAAACAAAGATCATGAATAACATGCATTGAAAAACGTTTGTTTGTTTCACATACAGAAAACATGGCATGGTGGCATTCAACTTGTCCCTCATAGAGTAGAAAATAGGTGCATAGGACACCTTCAAAGTTCATAAGAGTGACTAGATACAAATAGTTCAAGAGCAAGCAATATCAACAACATGAATCAATCAATAAGTTTTGGGACAATGCACATAGAACTAAGAATGGCAACTATGCTCTCTTAACTAGTGCCTAAGGATAGAAGGTGGAGACTCAATATAATGGTGGAAGAAAGGCCCTTCATGTAGGGAAGCAGGGATTTCAAGTTTCAAAAAGAGCTTCCAAAAATTATGGTACTTGTTAGCTTTCAGCCCTCATTACCCCTATCATAAGCATCTTGAAGTGATTAAGGTTAAAGTGAACAAACTATGGATTATATGCTTGACAAAGTATAAATTGAAAACCTCATGTCCCTTGAATATGAGGGCCGCACCGCGTTCTACTCAATTTTAGTCACCTGTAAGTTCTTGTCATAGTAAGTACATGTGTATCATAGAGAACCGCCAACAGGGTACCCCTTGCACATGGTACAGGAGATATCCCATAATCAAAATGACAAGGCAAGCAGACAATGAGCATCTCAGCAATCTTTTTATTTGCTATTTGCATAGGTTTTTATTGAGGATGTGTAACACCCTCAGAATCGGCCCTATGCAAGTTTTAGCGATTCCCGCCAAACCCGCATAGAAACGATTCAAAGGTGCCCACCAGGCACTTTCGTGCGGGTGGAAAACGAAGTAATAACATTACACAACAGTCCTCGATGGGACCCACAGAACAGATATATACAACAGCGACTCAACGAGTCAAGAATACAGATATAATATACAAAGGTCCAAATCACCTTGAAAATGATAGAGCGTCCGACTACGGACAAGATGCAAATGGGGCTAAGAGCCCTGAAGAATAACCAATGGCGTCCATAACCCTGCCCAGGCCAAGCCGGAAGGGTAACCCTGCTAACGACGTCGATCTCAAAACCTGCTTAAACAAAAGGGGTGCCGGCAAAGGGCAAAGGAAAAAGAGAGAGCGGTTAGTACTGAGGCCAGTACACGGCGAGACTAGAATTCGGCGGTCCTCGCCTACATAGGTATGGTGGACTGAAGCGGCAGCGGCAGCAAGCACTAAACATCCTATAGAGACTCGATATAACTGTCGGCCATCAGAAAGGGATAAGAAAGACCTATCCGGAACCAACCTGTTTCTAACACCAAACAAACCCATCCTGGTATTTCCCCCTCGAGACCAAACGAGGAAGTCGACCGAGGAACTCACACAGTTGGTAGTTTTATTTATTCAGTTATCGTTGCAGCCATTACTAGTCAGGTATAGATAGTCATTCTGATAAAATAAGCAGTGGGAAGTTTTAGTTAACCATTCCGTTGTAGTTGCGTCACTTACTAGTCAGATACAATTAGCATGAGATATCCCAAAACCCAGCAGTTGTTGGTACTTTTATTTAGCCATTCCGTTGTAGTTGCAATACTTACTAGTCAGATACAATGGTCGCAAGCGACAACCCAAACAAGCAATTGTTGGCAGTTTTATTTAGCCATTCCATTATAGTGAAGCTGATTACTAGTCATTATAAAGTCAAATTTATAGCACTACTTTAGTTATAGTTGGCTATGATCGAGATACTGTGCTCCAAGTCGTCCATAACCGCGGACACGGCTTTCAGAAAGTTTTACCCTGCAGGGGTGCACAAATAGCAACACACACTCGATCAACCTCGGAAAAACCAAATCAAAACCCAACGAGGCCTTCACGACAAAGCAATCACAAGATTCATAAATATTTCAGGGGGCCACCCCATTGAGTAGACCCGCAACGAAGCTAGCTGACTCCGAGACGGACTCAAGGTTTGCGACAATGGCTGTAAACGACCGGGAACCCGAAAGTGTGACTGGGCTTGTCGATACCGCGAAAACACTCCGCTTACCTAAACAGTACAGGTGCTCCTCGCACAATTGTAATAAAGCAGTAAAACATGGCATAAGTACAGGATAGTAAATAAAACCTCAAACTAGTTTGTGGCCCCAAGAAATAAGAATGAATCAAGCTCTGGCTCAGGGGGGTCCCATAATCCTCCCGGATGTGGATAGCGCGAATATTCAAGGAACAGGTATCAAGTACTCAGGGTCCTACGGGACACAAGTGGACGGTTAACACCAAATAACATCTATTGCCCACCTGTGCCTCTGCTTACCTACTTCAATTTTAGTTGTTAAACAGTAATTAAAGTGAACAATAATTAAAGCCATGATCATCTCCAACATTCAACGTGCGGCAATACTCCAACAACTGTGGTACTCGACGACACACAACAGCACTTGAGCAAGCGACTACGACGCGCATGTCCAACTATCTACCAAACAACAGGTAATAGGAGGTGTCCAAGGCAATATAAGGCTGCAAGGGATATCACGGGTACGAAAACTAGAGCATCGCAACAAAGATAGCAATAGATCAACAGGAGGGAAAAAATACTATAAAAGTAAGATAGGTAGAAAGGGGGAGATGCTCGCCTGAAAAACATTGTCGAAGGTTCAACCGAAGGTCGGGTCGACACTCGCATCAACTCAACGGCCTTATCCGCGAAGAACCAAAACACTAGAATAAACACCGGATGCAATATTTAATACTACGGCAAAAGATCGGGCATGATGCATGTATGATGTATGGCATGGTAAATATGCGGTGCAATCAGATCATATTTAGCGGAACCGGGGTCCCGACAATTATTTAAACGGTTCAAGTTGTTTAGATAACCCGCAATTTAAATGTTGTCTTAACAAGGCAAAACATAGTATCGGTTCGCTACACAAATTTAAATGGGACCAATATACGACTAGATTTGCCCGCATATGGGCCCCATATTTAATTTAGGTGAATCGGCATAAGGCCCCCAAACCACATGAGATGTATGCGAGCATGCTCAATTAATATGCAACAATTTATATAGTTGGCAATTTATAAAATAGGGTTCTCGGATAAGGGTCACACATTAGGGTCGAAGATCTTGGGGTTCGATGTGGTTCGGGGTCGGGTCTCAGGGTTCAGGGTTCTGGGGTTCGGTCTCGGCGGGATCGTTCTCGGATAACGGAGTATATCTTGGCGTTCCGTGAAGAAGGACTTGGTTTGGTGTCGGGGCGCATCGGATCCGCCCTGGTCGGTGTCGATCTTGTCGTTGCGAAGATCCTGTCGGGTCCGCGCCATCAAGTCGGTCCTGTCGTTTCACGGCGGAGATCTTGGTGTCCCGGATCTCGGCGTCTTTGGGTTCGAGAGGAAGAACTTGGCGATCCGTGTAGGCGACCTTGGCGTCAAGGTGGTCGATGACGAACTTGTCGGATGGCATGTCCTTCGGAAGATCTTGGCATTCCGACTCCAATGTCGAGGACGTACTTGACACGGCGTCGATCTCGTCGCCCCAAAAATCTTGATGGAGGTAGGATACTTGAAGCGCTTGCATTCAGTGTACTCGGTCATCGGATCCAAGATGGAGAGCATGTTGTTCCGTGATGACAAGCTTCAGGTTCCATTGTAGAAAATCTTTGTTCCGACTTCATGTCGGTGAAGGCCTTGTAGCGGCACCGGTTACTCGTTTTCGTCGTCAAGCATCGAAGATCTTAGCGACACTGTGCACACACGCGAGGTCAAAACGGTGACTGGACTGATGGCAAAGGGGAAGCTTGAGCTGGTTCCTGCGCGGACGTGCTCTAGCCAGCGGGGAACAACACGGCCGGGGCGAACTTGGTTGCGGAGACGTAGACAGCGGGTGGGGGTCGAGCTGGGGCAGCACGGCTCGACGGGGCGGGCCAGAGGACAGCGGAAGGGCAGCGCTAGGCGACGGCGACCGAAGCGACGGGGACAAGGACGGCGAGGGCCGGAGGGAGGCAGGGCCTCAGTGGCCGCGGAGGCGCACGCGGGCAGCGACGGCTCGCATGGAGAAAAGGGGCAGCGGAAGGGGCGGCGCTGGGCATCGGCGGGAGGCGGGACCGGCGAGGCGAGCAGGGGGCGGGGCGTGCTCGGGCGCGGGCTAGAGGAGGAGGCGGGGAGGGGCGCTCGCGGAGGGCCGCGCGGGCGAGGCAGAGGGCGCCGAGGAGGAGGCGGGGCGCTGCCGGAGGAGGGGACGACAGCAGGACGGAGGCGGCCGGCGCAGAGCTCGCGGGAGGCGCAGGGCCGGCACGGAGGGTCCGGCGGCGGGAGGAGGTGGCCGGCGGAGGAGAGCTCGGGGACGCGGGGTTCGGGCGGTCTAGCGCGACGGAGGAGCACCAGGGGGAGGCGGCGCACCGGGGACGGCGAAAGGAAGAGGCCGGCGGCGGTGGCTCGGGGACAGAGAGGCGGGCGTGCGGGCTGGGGAGAGGACGCGGCAGAGGAAGAGAGAGAGGGGAGGGGAGCGTGCCTAGGGCGGTGGCTGGTGGGTGGTGGGACCGGGGTGGGGCAGGTGGGGCTTGGGGTGGGGCCAGGCCAGGAGTTGGTGGGGGTGTGGTGTGTGTGCTGCGTGAGGGTGGGTGTGGGCCAGGGGGAAGAGAGAGAGGGGGGATGGGGTGTGGATTGGTGAGGTGGCGGTGGTTGAGATGAGGTGGAGGGAAAGGTGAGGTGGCAGGCTAGGATAGATTGGGGTGAGGTGGAGGGGGCTGGGTAGACTAGGTTCGGGTAGGAAAAGTTTTTGGTGGACCGATGTTGTACTGGGGGTGGCCAACTGGGTCGGATCGGCCCGGTTCGGCTGCCCCCTAAAAATAATATGAACTATTTATTTATTTCAAACAGGCTTTTGCAAACCGTTGGCCGACAAAACAAAATAATCCGGAGACCCGGGTTTTGCGTTTGAACAAAGACGGGGCGTTTAGAAAACAAAAATAGGTTTTTCCGAAAATAGTTTTATGCAAGCAAATGCAAGATGATGACGATGCTCCAATGCAATGTGGCATGATGACATGAGCATGCGGTCATGATGATGCAATGCACAAAAACAACGCGATTTTCTAGTAGTGGTTTTTGCGGGATGCCACAATTCGACACCACTAACAATGGATCTCGCCCTCGAGATCCGCCTCATGGTACCGGAAGGAAGGCGGCGATCTGAATCTTCTTGCTTCGGGTAGATCATCGCGACACCACTAACAAGAGGTCGTTTTCCCTGACCGTCAAGAGAACACTCCGGGAACAAAAGGTCGAAGGTAGAGGCATCAACAAATAAAGCCACCTCTGGCTTCTGTGGACGGGGTAAAATTGCTGGATCCACTGATTCGATGTACAAGAGCGAATGATAAGAGTAGTCGGATGGTGATCAGTCCATCGCGCACCCGAACCATTACTCTGCACACGAATAGACGGATTATGCAACCAACTCTCGGAATTAGACTGAAGATCTCGACAAGCGAGGTTCGGAAACAAAGGAGTGATGCAGACTCTGCATCGGATCTGGCGTAGATGATGTCGTCGCGTAGGAAAACACCGGAAGGCACAAACAAGGAACACAGAATGGTACCACAATAGACGGATTCCTCAGACAGCATGAACACCGGATGGTAGAACACCGTTATCAAAGGAGGAAGCGAAACCCTGAAGGTACGACGGAACCCAACCACGAGAAATCCTGGACTCGAAGAGAGAGAAGAGAGCGGATTCAAAACACGCAGAGGTGAGAGGAGAGCAGCAGAGGGGTAAGGAGTAAATTAGACCTAATCAGAACTAGCCAACCGATTTTGCAAAAATAGTTTTGACACTCTACTTCGGCCGTTAGCTAGGTTATCCTACAGGCTGGACTTGTGGGGTATCGCAACTGCTGAGCTCTGATACCACTCTGTAACACCCTCAAAATCGGCCCTATGCAAGTTTTAGCGATTCCCGCCAAACCCGCATAGAAACGATTCAAAGGTGCCCACCAGGCACTTTCGTGCGGGTGGAAAACGAAGTAATAACATTACACAACAGTCCTCGATGGGACCCACAGAACAGATATATACAACAGTGACTCAACGAGTCAAGAATACAGATATAATATACAAAGGTCCAAATCACCTTGAAAATGATAGAGCGTCCGACTACGGACAAGATGCAAATGGGGCTAAGAGCCCTGAAGAATAACCAATGGCGTCCATAACCCTGCCCAGGCCAAGCCGGAAGGGTAACCCTGCTAACGACGTCGATCTCAAAACCTGCTTAAACAAAAGGGGTGCCGGCAAAGGGCAAAGGAAAAAGAGAGAGCGGTCAGTACTGAGGCCAGTACACGGCGAGACTAGAATTCGGCGGTCCTCGCCTACATATGTATGGTGGACTGAAGCGGCAGCGGCAGCAAGCACTAAACATCCTATAGAGACTCGATATAACTGTCGGCCATCAGAAAGGGATAAGAAAGACCTATCCGGAACCAACCTGTTTCTAACACCAAACAAACCCATCCTGGTATTTCCCCCTCGAGACCAAACGAGGAAGTCGACCGAGGAACTCACACAGTTGGCAGTTTTATTTATTCAGTTATCGTTGCAGCCATTACTAGTCAGGTATAGATAGTCATTCTGATAAAATAAGCAGTGGGCAGTTTTAGTTAACCATTCCGTTGTAGTTGCGTCACTTACTAGTCAGATACAATTAGCATGAGATATCCCAAAACCCAGCAGTTGTTGGTACTTTTATTTAGCCATTCCGTTGTAGTTGCAATACTTACTAGTCAGATACAATGGTCGCAAGCGACAACCCAAACAAGCAATTGTTGGCAGTTTTATTTAGCCATTCCATTATAGTGAAGCTGATTACTAGTCATTATAAAGTCAAATTTATAGCACTACTTTAGTTATAGTTGGTATGATTGAGATACTGTGCTCCAAGTCGTCCATAACCGCGGACACGGCTTTCAGAAAGTTTTACCCTGCAGGGGTGCACAAATAGCAACACACACTCGATCAACCTCGGAAAAACCAAATCAAAACCCAACGAGGCCTTCACGACAAAGCAATCACAAGATTCAGAAATATTTCAGGGGGCCACCCCATTGAGTAGACCCGCAACGAAGCTAGCTGACTCCGAGACGGACTCAAGGTTTGCGACAATGGCTGTAAACGACCGGGAACCCGAAAGTGTGACTGGGCTTGTCGATACCGCGAAAACACTCCGCTTACCTAAACAGTACAGGTGCTCCTCGCACAATCGTAATAAAGCAGTAAAACATGGCATAAGTACAGGATAGTAAATAAAACCTCAAACTAGTTTGTGGCCCCAAGAAATAAGAATGAATCAAGCTCTGGCTCAGGGGGGGTCCCATAATCCTCCCGGATGTGGATAGCGCGAATATTCAAGGAACAGGTATCAAGTACTCGGGGTCCTACGGGACACAAGTGGACGGTTAACAACCAAATAAAATCTATTGCCCACCTGTGCCTCTGCTTACCTACTTCAATTTTAGTTGTTAAACAGTAATTAAAGTGAACAATAATTAAAGCCATGATCATCTCCAACATTCAACGTGCGGCAATACTCCAACAACTGTGGTACTCGACGACACACAACAGCACTTGAGCAAGCGACTACGACGCGCAGGTCCAACTATCTACCAAACAACAGGTAATAGGAGGTGTCCAAGGCAATATAAGGCTGCAAGGGATATCACGGGTACGAAAACTAGAGCATCGCAACACAGATAGCAATAGATCAACAGGAGGGAAAAAATACTATAAAAGTAAGATAGGTAGAAAGGGGGAGATGCTCGCCTGAAAAACATTGTCGAAGGTTCAACCGAAGATCGGGTCGACACTCGCATCAACTCAACGACCTTATCCGTGAAGAACCAAAACACTAGAATAAACACCGGATGCAATATTTAATACTACGGCAAAAGATCGGGCATGATGCATGTATGATGTATGGCATGGTAAATATGCGGTGCAATCAGATCATATTTAGCGGAACCGGGGTCCCGACAATTATTTAAACGGTTCAAGTTGTTTAGATAACCCGCAATTTAAATGTTGTCTTAACAAGGCAAAACATAGTATCGGTTCGCTACACAAATTTAAATGGGACCAATATACGACTAGATTTGCCCGCATATGGGCCCCATATTTAATTTAGGTGAATCGGCATAAGGCCCCCAAACCACATGAGATGTATGCGAGCATGCTCAATTAATATGCAACAATTTATATAGTTGGCAATTTATAAAATAGGGTTCTCGGATAAGGGTCACACATTAGGGTCGAAGATCTTGGGGTTCGATGTGGTTCGGGGTCGGGTCTCAGGGTTCAGGGTTCTGGGGTTCGGTCTCGGCGGGATCGTTCTCGGATAACGGAGTAGATCTTGGCGTTCCGTGAAGAAGGACTTGGTTTGGTGTCGGGGCGCATCGGATCCGCCCTGGTCGGTGTCGATCTTGTCGTTGCGAAGATCCTGTCGGGTCCGCGCCATCAAGTTGGTCCTGTCGTTTCACGGCGGAGATCTTGGTGTCCCGGATCTCGGCGTCTTTGGGTTCGAGAGGAAGAACTTGGCGATCCGTGTAGGCGACCTTGGCGTCAAGGTGGTCGATGACGAACTTGTCGGATGGCATGTCCTTCGAAAGATCTTGGCATTCCGACTCCAATGTCGAGGACGTACTTGACACGGCGTCGATCTCGTCGCCCCAAAAATCTTGATGGAGGTAGGATACTTGAAGGGCTTGCATTCGGTGTCACTACTAGGAAAACGGCCTTTAGTGGCGCACCTGAAACCATCATCTGCGGCGCACCTGCAGTGCGCCACGGGCCTTGCGCTACGGCTATCTCTCAGCCGTGGCGCACTGCCTAGTGCGCCACGGTTGTGTAGAGATAGGCGTAGCGCACCTCCTAGTACGCCACAGAAGTTTTGCATGGTGCGCTACCCCTTGGATCTTCTGTGGCACACTACCTAGTACGCCACTAAACTTCCATGGTGCGCTTTAGGTGTAGTGCGCCACAGAAGGTAGACCATGTGCGCCACAGATGTATTTTTTGTTTTTTTTTAATTTCCAAGCCAGATTATATGCAATACAGATTATATACAATATTACAGCAGATATACACACACAGATACAAGATATACAATTATATATATAAATACTCAATATGAAAAACAAGATTGAAACAAATACATATAGATAAGTCTCATACATGAATACATAGTCTAAGTTACATTGTTTTGATCATGTTACAAAGTAGTAGTTGGTGACATGCGAATACATGTGTCGATCGAACAAGTTAGAGCTTGGAAGCTAGCCTAGACATCTAAACTAGCTAGCTAGACACAAACACGGGATAAATAACCAAAGAAGATAAGCATGATCACCGCCGCGACGAAGGTGTAGGTCTTCATCCGGTTCCTTGTCCTAACTACCGCTAGATAGCGCGTGTATCTAGCTTCCGCCTCCGCCATAGTGTTGTACCCTTTATAGCTATTGCCGCTGAAACGGTGCACCTGTCTCCGGCAGTCTTCCCAATCATCGTAGACTCCGGGAACCCGTCCCTTGTACACGACGTACCACGTCATCTACAAGTTGACAATAATAACTAACCGGTGATTGAAAAAACATGTATAATTAAAGTCGCATATGAAGATACACTTATAGAAAGTACTCTTAAATCAAAAAGAGCAAACTCAAAAAGCATGCCTCATATATAACTAGGTTGTTGGACACAGGAATATGCTACGATGGAACCGTACGCCAAGTAGGATGCACAACATCTGGACTTGTGCATAGCACAAGGCGTACAATCCCATCGTACGTAGCACATTCACATATATAGTGTGCCATGACATTTCAATCATCGGCATTATTCTCGAAAAAGACCAAAGTAGCTCGAAAAGAATGCCTCATATATAACTAGCTAGGTCGTTGGACACAGGAATATGCTATGACGGGACTGTTAGCCAAGTAGGATGCACAATTCCTGGACTTGTGCATATCACAAGGCTAACAATCCCGTCATAGCACATTCACATATATATTGTGCCACGACATTTAAATCATCGGCATATTCTCGAAAAAGACAAAAATAACTCGAAAAGAATGCCTCATATATAACTAGCTAGGTCGTTGGACACAGGAATATGCTATGACGGGACTGTTAGCCAAATAGGATGCACAATTCCTGGACTTGTGCATATCACAAGGCTAACAATCCCGTCATAGCACATTCACATATATATTGTGCCACGACATTTCAATCATCGGCATATTCTCGAAAAAGACAAAAATAACTCGAAAAGAATGCCTCATATATAACTAGCTAGGTCGTTGGACGCAGGAATATGCTACGACGGAACAGTCAGCCAAGTAGGATGCACAATTCCTGGACTTGTGCATATCACAAGGCTAACTATCCCGTCGTAGCACATTCACATATATAGTGTGCCACGACATTTCAATCATCGGCATTATTCTCGAAAAAAGAGTAAGGAAAAAAAGAAGGACCAAATTGAGCAAAGGACCAAAGAGTAAGCAAAAAAACCAAGCATTGATTGATATATAATAATAATAAGCAAAATAAGTAAGCGGTGATTCATAAACCTAATAAGATAAGTACACTTGTCGTCCACACACACACAAAGGTCATCTATAGTTTGCAACTACAACTAGGCCAACATCAAGCCTTCTGGCTCGGCTTAGGGAACGGGAGGACGCCCTGTCTCGTCATGAACTTCCTATAGTCACCCTGCATCTCTAGGCGATCTTCTATGTCACGGTTATTCGGGATATTTCCTCCGTAGAAGATCCCCCCCGAAGTCATGACATCACGAAAGATGATTGCCCCAAACTGCTGCTGGATGCGATACATCTCTTGTCTAATATCCGAATCATTGATCTTGGCCTTTGCTTCGGCCCACTGTTTGAGATGATCTGGCAGCGTAGAATTCTGCTGGTCAAGTAGGAACGCCCTCATGTGATGGAGTGCGTAGTAGGCTTCCTTCTTACTGTTTTCCGGCTGCTTCACGCAGGGGAACTCTGTTACGTGCTTGAAGACGTGCCTGCCGAACTTGACCTTCTTACGCACGAAGCTGGTGCCTTCCGTCGAGGCAAAGCCAGTGAGAGCATCATCCAGAACTTCCTTGATCTTGTCGTAGTTTTTCTTCTTTTCTAGACTCCCCGAGTCGAAATACGTGGCGTGGGAATGCTTCGGCGATAAGGAGATGAGCGTGCAGTGTTCATCTCTGCGCAAAAAATTCAAATGGAATGTGTTGAAAAAAGAATGATGATGATCTAATAAAGCCAATCGATGGTGGCGACTGAATAACGACTTACTCGGGAAAGTAAGGCACGAGAATGTATTCCTTTGTCTTGTTCGCCACGAGGATTCTTTTTAGGTACGAGGCCATGATACGTCGTTCGGCGGGGGAACCCAAGCAGCCGTCACGCATGTAGTAGGGGTCCACTATAGCGATGCCCGGTGTGTTCTCTCTAATGATCTGCGTGGCCAGGCTGAGAGAAAAGAGACGGACCATGGTATAGTGCAGCGGGTATAGGTGGAACATATTGAAGATGTCCTCGAACCGCAGGAAGAACAGATCCGCGGGGGCAGTGTCGACGAAGCCCAAGCCTGGTGGCACCTTAACCACGAATACCGGGTGCGAGGGATCTTTCTCCGATAGAAGGCGTCTCTCTATCGTCAGCACGCCGTCATGCACACTCTGCAGTTCCGAACTGGCGAGCTTCCGCAAATTCTTAGGTAGCATGGGCTCACCCGCCACATGAATCCTCCACATAATACCCTCGGGTCTTGGTGGCCCGCCCCGAAACCTGATCGGATTCGCAGTTGTTGACGCCACCGGCTGGCTCGAGCTGCTAGATTTTCTTTTCCTGCCCTTTTTTCCTTTTGGAGAGCGGGCAGGCACCGCAATCTGAGCACCGGCCGCCCTATGTAGTGTGTCAGGGCTTAGAATAAAGGGCCGGTTGGCTGTATCAGCTGGCTCTGTAAAGGCGCAA